>OU744722.1:35702113-40934984 GCA_916613615.1 Steromphala cineraria | reverse complement strand
CACACTAAAATTTTCAAAGTTGCAAAAATAGGGTTGTGACCCATCTAATTGCTCCTGAGACCATCACGAAGAACTTTTATCCATTTCCGAAGACCAAAAAAGTGCCGGTTTTCGCTAATTTGGACCTTAACCGCACTTATTCAAGCCCCGTAACCCTCAACGCGCAAGAATTCCAAGTCATCAAAGTCACCAAAAGTAGGGTTGTGATATATCAAAATGTAGCTGAGATCATTTCGAACGACGTATGTTGATCCAAAAAGGCCAAAAAAAGCGGACAGTTTTCGCAATATTTGATGAAATCGCTTAATCAAGGGCATAACTCTTACCCACTAAAATTTTCAAAGTTGCAAAAATAGGGTTGTGACCCATCTAATTGCTCCTGAGACCATCACGAAGAACTTTTATCCATTTCCGAAGACCAAAAAAGTGCCGGTTTTCGCTAATTTGGACCTTAATCGCACTTATTCAAGCCCCGTAACCCTCAACGCGCAAGAATTCCAAGTCATCAAAGTCACCAAAAGTAGGGTTGTGATATATCAAAATGTAGCTGAGATCATTTCGAACGACGTATGTTGATCCAAAAAGGCCAAAAAAGCGACGGTTTTCGCAATATTTGATGAAATCGCTTAATCAAGGGGCATAACTCTTACCCACTAAAATTTTCAAAGTTGCAAAAATAGGGTTGTGACCCATCTAATTGCTCCTGAGACCATCACGAAGAACTTTTATCCATTCCCGAAGACCAAAAAAGTACTGGTTTTCGCTTATTTGGACCTTAATCGCACTTATTCAAGCCCCGTAACCCTCAACGCGCAAGAATTCCAAGTCATCAAAGTCACCAAAAGTAGGGTTGTGATATATCAAAATGTAGCTGAGATCATTTCGAACGACGTATGTTGATCCAAAAAGGCCAAAAAAGCGACGGTTTTCGCAATATTTGATGAAATCGCTTAATCAAGGGGCATAACTCTTACACACTAAAATTTTCAAAGTTGCAAAAATAGGGTTGTGACCCATCTAATTGCTCCTGAGACCATCACGAAGAACTTTTATCCATTTCCGAAGACCAAAAAAGTGCCGGTTTTCGCTAATTTGGACCTTAACCGCACTTATTCAAGCCCCGTAACCCTCAACGCGCAAGAATTCCAAGTCATCAAAGTCACCAAAAGTAGGGTTGTGATATATCAAAATGTAGCTGAGATCATTTCGAACGACGTATGTTGATCCAAAAAGGCCAAAAAAAGCGACAGTTTTCGCAATATTTGATGAAATCGCTTAATCAAGGGGCATAACTCTTACCCACTAAAATTTTCAAAGTTGCAAAAATAGGGTTGTGACCCATCTAATTGCTCCTGAGACCATCACGAAGAACTTTTATCCATTTCCGAAGACCAAAAAAGTGCCGGTTTTCGCTTATTTGGACCTTAATCGCACTTATTCAAGCCCCGTAACCCTCAACGCGCAAGAATTCCAAGTCATCAAAGTCACCAAAAGTAGGGTTGTGATATATCAAAATGTAGCTGAGATCATTTCGAACGACGTAAGTTGATCCAAAAAGGCCAAAAAAGCGACGGTTTTCGCAATATTTGATGAAATCGCTTAATCAAGGGGCATAACTCTTACCCACTAAAATTTTCAAAGTTGCAAAAATAGGGTTGTGACCCATCTAATTGCTCCTGAGACCATCACGAAGAACTTTTATCCATTTCCGAAGACCAAAAAAGTGCCGGTTTTCGCTAATTTGGACCTTAATCGCACTTATTCAAGCCCCGTAACCCTCAACGCGCAAGAATTCCAAGTCATCAAAGTCACCAAAAGTAGGGTTGTGATATATCAAAATGTAGCTGAGATCATTTCGAACGACGTATGTTGATCCAAAAAGGCCAAAAAAGCGACGGTTTTCGCAATATTTGATGAAATCGCTTAATCAAGGGGCATAACTCTTACCCACTAAAATTTTCAAAGTTGCAAAAATAGGGTTGTGACCCATCTAATTGCTCCTGAGACCATCACGAAGAACTTTTATCCATTTCCGAAGACCAAAAAAGTACTGGTTTTCGCTAATGTGGACCTTAATCGCACTTATTCAAGCCCCGTAACCCTCAACGCGCAAGAATTCCAAGTCATCAAAGTCACCAAAAGTAGGGTTGTGATATATCAAAATGTAGCTGAGATCATTTCGAACGACGTATGTTGATCCAAAAAGGCCAAAAAAGCGACGGTTTTCGCAATATTTGATGAAATCGCTTAATCAAGGAGCATAACTCTTACCCACTAAAATTTTCAAAGTTGCAAAAATAGGGTTGTGACCCATCTAATTGCTCCTGAGACCATCACGAAGAACTTTTATCCATTTCCGAAGACCATAAAAGTGCCGGTTTTCGCTAATTTGGACCTTAATCGCACTTATTCAAGCCCCGTAACCCTCAACGCGCAAGAATTCCAAGTCATCAAAGTCACCAAAAGTAGGGTTGTGATATATCAAAATGTAGCTGAGATCATTTCGAACGACGTATGTTGATCCAAAAAGGCCAAAAAAAGCGACGGTTTTCGCAATATTTGATGAAATCGCTTAATCAAGGGGCATAACTCTTACCCACTAAAATTTTCAAAGTTGCAAAAATAGGGTTGTGACCCATCTAATTGCTCCTGAGACCATCACGAAGAACTTTTATCCATTTCCGAAGACCAAAAAAGTGCCGGTTTTCGCTTATTTGGACCTTAATCGCACTTATTCAAGCCCCGTAACCCTCAACGCGCAAGAATTCCAAGTCATCAAAGTCACCAAAAGTAGGGTTGTGATATATCAAAATGTAGCTGAGATCATTTCGAACGACGTATGTTGATCCAAAAAGGCCAAAAAAGCGACGGTTTTCGCAATATTTGATGAAATCGCTTAATCAAGGGGCATAACTCTTACCCACTAACATTTTCAAAGTTGCAAAAATAGGGTTGTGACCCATCTAATTGCTCCTGAGACCATCACGAAGAACTTTTATCCATTTCCGAAGACCAAAAAAGTGCCGGTTTTCGCTAATTTGGACCTTAAAAGCACTTATTCAAGCCCCGTAACCCTCAACGCGCAAGAATTCCAAGTCATCAAAGTCACCAAAAGTAGGGTTGTGATATATCAAAATGTAGCTGAGATCATTTCGAACGACGTATGTTGATCCAAAAAGGCCAAAAAAGCGACGGTTTTCGCAATATTTGATGAAATCACTTAATCAAGGGGCATAACTCTTACCCACTAAAATTTTCAAAGTTGCAAAAATAGGGTTGTGACCCATCTAATTGCTCCTGAGACCATCACGAAGAACTTTTATCCATTTCCGAAGACCAAAAAAGTGCCGGTTTTCGCTAATTTGGACCTTAATCGCACTTATTCAAGCCCCGTAACCCTCAACGCGCAAGAATTCCAAGTCATCAAAGTCACCAAAAGTAGGGTTGTGATATATCAAAATGTAGCTGAGATCATTTCGAACGACGTATGTTGATCCAAAAAGGCCAAAAAAGCGACGGTTTTCGCAATATTTGATGAAATCGCTTAATCAAGGGGCATAACTCTTACCCACTAAAATTTTCAAAGTTGCAAAAATAGGGTTGTGACCCATCTAATTGCTCCTGAGACCATCACGAAGAACTTTTATCCATTTCCGAAGACCAAAAAAGTGCCGGTTTTCGCTAATTTGGACCTTAATCGCACTTATTCAAGCCCCGTAACCCTCAACGCGCAAGAATTCCAAGTCATCAAAGTCACCAAAAGTAGGGTTGTGATATATCAAAATGTAGCTGAGATCATTTCGAACGACGTATGTTGATCCAAAAAGGCCAAAAAAGCGACGGTTTTCGCAATATTTGATGAAATCGCTTAATCAAGGGGCATAACTCTTACCCACTAACATTTTCAAAGTTGCAAAAATAGGGTTGTGACCCATCTAATTGCTCCTGAGACCATCACGAAGAACTTTTATCCATTTCCGAAGACCAAAAAAGTGCCGGTTTTCGCTAATTTGGACCTTAATCGCACTTATTCAAGCCCCGTAACCCTCAACGCGCAAGAATTCCAAGTCATCAAAGTCACCAAAAGTAGGGTTGTGATATATCAAAATGTAGCTGAGATCATTTCGAACGACGTATGTTGATCCAAAAAGGCCAAAAAAGCGACGGTTTTCGCAATATTTGATGAAATCGCTTAATCAAGGGGCATAACTCTTACCCACTAAAATTTTCAAAGTTGCAAAAATAGGGTTGTGACCCATCTAATTGCTCCTGAGACCATCACGAAGAACTTTTATCCATTCCCGAAGACCAAAAAAGTACTGGTTTTCGCTTATTTGGACCTTAATCGCACTTATTCAAGCCCCGTAACCCTCAACGCGCAAGAATTCCAAGTCATCAAAGTCACCAAAAGTAGGGTTGTGATATATCAAAATGTAGCTGAGATCATTTCGAACGACGTATGTTGATCCAAAAAGGCCAAAAAAGCGACGGTTTTCGCAATATTTGATGAAATCGCTTAATCAAGGGGCATAACTCTTACACACTAAAATTTTCAAAGTTGCAAAAATAGGGTTGTGACCCATCTAATTGCTCCTGAGACCATCACGAAGAACTTTTATCCATTTCCGAAGACCAAAAAAGTGCCGGTTTTCGCTAATTTGGACCTTAACCGCACTTATTCAAGCCCCGTAACCCTCAACGCGCAAGAATTCCAAGTCATCAAAGTCACCAAAAGTAGGGTTGTGATATATCAAAATGTAGCTGAGATCATTTCGAACGACGTATGTTGATCCAAAAAGGCCAAAAAAGCGACAGTTTTCGCAATATTTGATGAAATCGCTTAATCAAGGGGCATAACTCTTACCCACTAAAATTTTCAAAGTTGCAAAAATAGGGTTGTGACCCATCTAATTGCTCCTGAGACCATCACGAAGAACTTTTATCCATTTCCGAAGACCAAAAAAGTGCCGGTTTTCGCTAATTTGGACCTTAAAAGCACTTATTCAAGCCCCGTAACCCTCAACGCGCAAGAATTCCAAGTCATCAAAGTCACCAAAAGTAGGGTTGTGATATATCAAAATGTAGCTGAGATCATTTCGAACGACGTATGTTGATCCAAAAAGGCCAAAAAAGCGACGGTTTTCGCAATATTTGATGAAATCGCTTAATCAAGGGGCATAACTCTTACCCACTAAAATTTTCAAAGTTGCAAAAATAGGGTTGTGACCCATCTAATTGCTCCTGAGACCATCACGAAGAACTTTTATCCATTCCCGAAGACCAAAAAAGTACTGGTTTTCGCTTATTTGGACCTTAATCGCACTTATTCAAGCCCCGTAACCCTCAACGCGCAAGAATTCCAAGTCATCAAAGTCACCAAAAGTAGGGTTGTGATATATCAAAATGTAGCTGAGATCATTTCGAACGACGTATGTTGATCCAAAAAGGCCAAAAAAGCGACGGTTTTCGCAATATTTGATGAAATCGCTTAATCAAGGGGCATAACTCTTACACACTAAAATTTTCAAAGTTGCAAAAATAGGGTTGTGACCCATCTAATTGCTCCTGAGACCATCACGAAGAACTTTTATCCATTTCCGAAGACCAAAAAAGTGCCGGTTTTCGCTAATTTGGACCTTAACCGCACTTATTCAAGCCCCGTAACCCTCAACGCGCAAGAATTCCAAGTCATCAAAGTCACCAAAAGTAGGGTTGTGATATATCAAAATGTAGCTGAGATCATTTCGAACGACGTATGTTGATCCAAAAAGGCCAAAAAAGCGACAGTTTTCGCAATATTTGATGAAATCGCTTAATCAAGGGGCATAACTCTTACCCACTAAAATTTTCAAAGTTGCAAAAATAGGGTTGTGACCCATCTAATTGCTCCTGAGACCATCACGAAGAACTTTTATCCATTTCCGAAGACCAAAAAAGTGCCGGTTTTCGCTAATTTGGACCTTAAAAGCACTTATTCAAGCCCCGTAACCCTCAACGCGCAAGAATTCCAAGTCATCAAAGTCACCAAAAGTAGGGTTGTGATATATCAAAATGTAGCTGAGATCATTTCGAACGACGTATGTTGATCCAAAAAGGCCAAAAAAGCGACGGTTTTCGCAATATTTGATGAAATCACTTAATCAAGGGGCATAACTCTTACCCACTAAAATTTTCAAAGTTGCAAAAATAGGGTTGTGACCCATCTACTTGCTCCTGAGACCATCACGAAGAACTTTTATCCATTTCCGAAGACCAAAAAAGTGCCGGTTTTCGCTAATTTGGACCTTAATCGCACTTATTCAAGCCCCGTAACCCTCAACGCGCAAGAATTCCAAGTCATCAAAGTCACCAAAAGTAGGGTTGTGATATATCAAAATGTAGCTGAGATCATTTCGAACGACGTATGTTGATCCAAAAAGGCCAAAAAAGCGACGGTTTTCGCAATATTTGATGAAATCGCTTAATCAAGGGGCATAACTCTTACCCACTAAAATTTTCAAAGTTGCAAAAATAGGGTTGTGACCCATCTAATTGCTCCTGAGACCATCACGAAGAACTTTTATCCATTTCCGAAGACCAAAAAAGTGCCGGTTTTCGCTAATTTGGACCTTAATCGCACTTATTCAAGCCCCGTAACCCTCAACGCGCAAGAATTCCAAGTCATCAAAGTCACCAAAAGTAGGGTTGTGATATATCAAAATGTAGCTGAGATCATTTCGAACGACGTATGTTTATCCAAAAAGGCCAAAAAAGCGACGGTTTTCGCAATATTTGATGAAATCGCTTAATCAAGGGGCATAACTCTTACCCACTAAAATTTTCAAAGTTGCAAAAATAGGGTTGTGACCCATCTAATTGCTCCTGAGACCATCACGAAGAACTTTTATCCATTTCCGAAGACCAAAAAAGTGCCGGTTTTCGCTAATTTGGACCTTAATCGCACTTATTCAAGCCCCGTAACCCTCAACGCGCAAGAATTCCAAGTCATCAAAGTCACCAAAAGTAGGGTTGTGATATATCAAAATGTAGCTGAGATCATTTCGAACGACGTATGTTGATCCAAAAAGGCCAAAAAAGCGACGGTTTTCGCAATATTTGATGAAATCGCTTAATCAAGGGGCATAACTCTTACCCACTAAAATTTTCAAAGTTGCAAAAATAGGGTTGTGACCCATCTAATTGCTCCTGAGACCATCACGAAGAACTTTTATCCATTCCCGAAGACCAAAAAAGTACTGGTTTTCGCTTATTTGGACCTTAATCGCACTTATTCAAGCCCCGTAACCCTCAACGCGCAAGAATTCCAAGTCATCAAAGTCACCAAAAGTAGGGTTGTGATATATCAAAATGTAGCTGAGATCATTTCGAACGACGTATGTTGATCCAAAAAGGCCAAAAAAGCGACGGTTTTCGCAATATTTGATGAAATCGCTTAATCAAGGGGCATAACTCTTACACACTAAAATTTTCAAAGTTGCAAAAATAGGGTTGTGACCCATCTAATTGCTCCTGAGACCATCACGAAGAACTTTTATCCATTTCCGAAGACCAAAAAAGTGCCGGTTTTCGCTAATTTGGACCTTAACCGCACTTATTCAAGCCCCGTAACCCTCAACGCGCAAGAATTCCAAGTCATCAAAGTCACCAAAAGTAGGGTTGTGATATATCAAAATGTAGCTGAGATCATTTCGAACGACGTATGTTGATCCAAAAAGGCCAAAAAAGCGACAGTTTTCGCAATATTTGATGAAATCGCTTAATCAAGGGGCATAACTCTTACCCACTAAAATTTTCAAAGTTGCAAAAATAGGGTTGTGACCCATCTAATTGCTCCTGAGACCATCACGAAGAACTTTTATCCATTTCCGAAGACCAAAAAAGTGCCGGTTTTCGCTAATTTGGACCTTAAAAGCACTTATTCAAGCCCCGTAACCCTCAACGCGCAAGAATTCCAAGTCATCAAAGTCACCAAAAGTAGGGTTGTGATATATCAAAATGTAGCTGAGATCATTTCGAACGACGTATGTTGATCCAAAAAGGCCAAAAAAGCGACGGTTTTCGCAATATTTGATGAAATCACTTAATCAAGGGGCATAACTCTTACCCACTAAAATTTTCAAAGTTGCAAAAATAGGGTTGTGACCCATCTAATTGCTCCTGAGACCATCACGAAGAACTTTTATCCATTTCCGAAGACCAAAAAAGTGCCGGTTTTCGCTAATTTGGACCTTAATCGCACTTATTCAAGCCCCGTAACCCTCAACGCGCAAGAATTCCAAGTCATCAAAGTCACCAAAAGTAGGGTTGTGATATATCAAAATGTAGCTGAGATCATTTCGAACGACGTATGTTGATCCAAAAAGGCCAAAAAAGCGACGGTTTTCGCAATATTTGATGAAATCGCTTAATCAAGGGGCATAACTCTTACACACTAAAATTTTCAAAGTTGCAAAAATAGGGTTGTGACCCATCTAATTGCTCCTGAGACCATCACGAAGAACTTTTATCCATTTCCGAAGACCAAAAAAGTGCCGGTTTTCGCTAATTTGGACCTTAACCGCACTTATTCAAGCCCCGTAACCCTCAACGCGCAAGAATTCCAAGTCATCAAAGTCACCAAAAGTAGGGTTGTGATATATCAAAATGTAGCTGAGATCATTTCGAACGACGTATGTTGATCCAAAAAGGCCAAAAAAGCGACAGTTTTCGCAATATTTGATGAAATCGCTTAATCAAGGGGCATAACTCTTACCCACTAAAATTTTCAAAGTTGCAAAAATAGGGTTGTGACCCATCTAATTGCTCCTGAGACCATCACGAAGAACTTTTA
Organism: Steromphala cineraria; assembly: GCA_916613615.1. NCBI lineage: Eukaryota > Metazoa > Mollusca > Gastropoda > Trochida > Trochidae > Steromphala > Steromphala cineraria. The sequence goes on along the minus strand of OU744722.1, from coordinate 40,926,154 downwards.
TCCATTTCCGAAGACCAAAAAAGTGCCGGTTTTCGCTAATTTGGACCTTAATCGCACTTATTCAAGCCCCGTAACCCTCAACGCGCAAGAATTCCAAGTCATCAAAGTCACCAAAAGTAGGGTTGTGATATATCAAAATGTAGCTGAGATCATTTCGAACGACGTATGTTTATCCAAAAAGGCCAAAAAAGCGACGGTTTTCGCAATATTTGATGAAATCGCTTAATCAAGGGGCATAACTCTTACCCACTAAAATTTTCAAAGTTGCAAAAATAGGGTTGTGACCCATCTAATTGCTCCTGAGACCATCACGAAGAACTTTTATCCATTTCCGAAGACCAAAAAAGTGCCGGTTTTCGCTAATTTGGACCTTAATCGCACTTATTCAAGCCCCGTAACCCTCAACGCGCAAGAATTCCAAGTCATCAAAGTCACCAAAAGTAGGGTTGTGATATATCAAAATGTAGCTGAGATCATTTCGAACGACGTATGTTGATCCAAAAAGGCCAAAAAAGCGACGGTTTTCGCAATATTTGATGAAATCGCTTAATCAAGGGGCATAACTCTTACCCACTAAAATTTTCAAAGTTGCAAAAATAGGGTTGTGACCCATCTAATTGCTCCTGAGACCATCACGAAGAACTTTTATCCATTCCCGAAGACCAAAAAAGTACTGGTTTTCGCTTATTTGGACCTTAATCGCACTTATTCAAGCCCCGTAACCCTCAACGCGCAAGAATTCCAAGTCATCAAAGTCACCAAAAGTAGGGTTGTGATATATCAAAATGTAGCTGAGATCATTTCGAACGACGTATGTTGATCCAAAAAGGCCAAAAAAGCGACGGTTTTCGCAATATTTGATGAAATCGCTTAATCAAGGGGCATAACTCTTACACACTAAAATTTTCAAAGTTGCAAAAATAGGGTTGTGACCCATCTAATTGCTCCTGAGACCATCACGAAGAACTTTTATATCCATTTCCGAAGACCAAAAAAGTGCCGGTTTTCGCTAATTTGGACCTTAACCGCACTTATTCAAGCCCCGTAACCCTCAACGCGCAAGAATTCCAAGTCATCAAAGTCACCAAAAGTAGGGTTGTGATATATCAAAATGTAGCTGAGATCATTTCGAACGACGTATGTTGATCCAAAAAGGCCAAAAAAGCGACAGTTTTCGCAATATTTGATGAAATCGCTTAATCAAGGGGCATAACTCTTACCCACTAAAATTTTCAAAGTTGCAAAAATAGGGTTGTGACCCATCTAATTGCTCCTGAGACCATCACGAAGAACTTTTATCCATTTCCGAAGACCAAAAAAGTGCCGGTTTTCGCTAATTTGGACCTTAATCGCACTTATTCAAGCCCCGTAACCCTCAACGCGCAAGAATTCCAAGTCATCAAAGTCACCAAAAGTAGGGTTGTGATATATCAAAATGTAGCTGAGATCATTTCGAACGACGTATGTTGATCCAAAAAGGCCAAAAAAAGCGACGGTTTTCGCAATATTTGATGAAATCGCTTAATCAAGGGGCATAACTCTTACCCACTAAAATTTTCAAAGTTGCAAAAATAGGGTTGTGACCCATCTAATTGCTCCTGAGACCATCACGAAGAACTTTTATCCATTTCCGAAGACCAAAAAAGTGCCGGTTTTCGCTAATTTGGACCTTAACCGCACTTATTCAAGCCCCGTAACCCTCAACGCGCAAGAATTCCAAGTCATCAAAGTCACCAAAAGTAGGGTTGTGATATATCAAAATGTAGCTGAGATCATTTCGAACGACGTATGTTGATCCAAAAAGGCCAAAAAAGCGACAGTTTTCGCAATATTTGATGAAATCGCTTAATCAAGGGGCATAACTCTTACCCACTAAAATTTTCAAAGTTGCAAAAATAGGGTTGTGACCCATCTAATTGCTCCTGAGACCATCACGAAGAACTTTTTATCCATTTCCGAAGACCAAAAAAGTGCCGGTTTTCGCTTATTTGGACCTTAATCGCACTTATTCAAGCCCCGTAAACCCTCAACGCGCAAGAATTCCAAGTCATCAAAGTCACCAAAAGTAGGGTTGTGATATATCAAAATGTAGCTGAGATCATTTCGAACGACGTAAGTTGATCCAAAAAGGCCAAAAAAGCGACGGTTTTCGCAATATTTGATGAAATCGCTTAATCAAGGGGCATAACTCTTACCCACTAAAATTTTCAAAGTTGCAAAAATAGGGTTGTGACCCATCTAATTGCTCCTGAGACCATCACGAAGAACTTTTATCCATTTCCGAAGACCAAAAAAGTGCCGGTTTTCGCTAATTTGGACCTTAATCGCACTTATTCAAGCCCCGTAACCCTCAACGCGCAAGAATTCCAAGTCATCAAAGTCACCAAAAGTAGGGTTGTGATATATCAAAATGTAGCTGAGATCATTTCGAACGACGTATGTTGATCCAAAAAGGCCAAAAAAGCGACGGTTTTCGCAATATTTGATGAAATCGCTTAATCAAGGGGCATAACTCTTACCCACTAAAATGTTCAAAGTTGCAAAAATAGGGTTGTGACCCATCTAATTGCTCCTGAGACCATCACGAAGAACTTTTATCCATTTCCGAAGACCAAAAAAGTACTGGTTTTCGCTAATGTGGACCTTAATCGCACTTATTCAAGCCCCGTAACCCTCAACGCGCAAGAATTCCAAGTCATCAAAGTCACCAAAAGTAGGGTTGGGATATATCAAAATGTAGCTGAGATCATTTCGAACGACGTATGTTGATCCAAAAAGGCCAAAAAAGCGACGGTTTTCGCAATATTTGATGAAATCGCTTAATCAAGGGGCATAACTCTTACCCACTAAAATTTTCAAAGTTGCAAAAATAGGGTTGTGACCCATCTAATTGCTCCTGAGACCATCACGAAGAACTTTTATCCATTTCCGAAGACCAAAAAAGTGCCGGTTTTCGCTAATTTGGACCTTAATCGCACTTATTCAAGCCCCGTAACCCTCAACGCGCAAGAATTCCAAGTCATCAAAGTCACCAAAAGTAGGGTTGTGATGTATCAAAATGTAGCTGAGATCATTTCGAACCACGTATGTTGATCCAAAAAGGCCAAAAAAGCGACAGTTTTCGCAATATTTGATGAAATCGCTTAATCAAGGGGCATAACTCTTACCCACTAAAATTTTCAAAGTTGCAAAAATAGGGTTGTGACCCATCTAATTGCTCCTGAGACCATCACGAAGAACTTTTATCCATTTCCGAAGACCAAAAAAGTGCCGGTTTTCGCTTATTTGGACCTTAATCGCACTTATTCAAGCCCCGTAACCCTCAGCGCGCAAGAATTCCAAGTCATCAAAGTCACCAAAAGTAGGGTTGTGATATATCAAAATGTAGCTGAGATCATTTCGAACGACGTAAGTTGATCCAAAAAGGCCAAAAAAGCGACGGTTTTCGCAATATTTGATGAAATCGCTTAATCAAGGGGCATAACTCTTACCCACTAAAATTTTCAAAGTTGCAAAAATAGGGTTGTGACCCATCTAATTGCTCCTGAGACCATCACGAAGAACTTTTATCCATTTCCGAAGACCAAAAAAGTGCCGGTTTTCGCTAATTTGGACCTTAATCGCACTTATTCAAGCCCCGTAACCCTCAACGCGCAAGAATTCCAAGTCATCAAAGTCACCAAAAGTAGGGTTGTGATATATCAAAATGTAGCTGAGATCATTTCGAACGACGTATGTTGATCCAAAAAGGCCAAAAAAGCGACGGTTTTCGCAATATTTGATGAAATCGCTTAATCAAGGGGCATAACTCTTACCCACTAAAATTTTCAAAGTTGCAAAAATAGGGTTGTGACCCATCTAATTGCTCCTGAGACCATCACGAAGAACTTTTATCCATTTCCGAAGACCAAAAAAGTACTGGTTTTCGCTAATGTGGACCTTAATCGCACTTATTCAAGCCCCGTAACCCTCAACGCGCAAGAATTCCAAGTCATCAAAGTCACCAAAAGTAGGGTTGTGATATATCAAAATGTAGCTGAGATCATTTCGAACGACGTATGTTGATCCAAAAAGGCCAAAAAAGCGACGGTTTTCGCAATATTTGATGAAATCGCTTAATCAAGGGGCATAACTCTTACCCACTAAAATTTTCAAAGTTGCAAAAATAGGGTTGTGACCCATCTAATTGCTCCTGAGACCATCACGAAGAACTTTTATCCATTTCCGAAGACCAAAAAAGTGCCGGTTTTCGCTAATTTGGACCTTAACCGCACTTATTCAAGCCCCGTAACCCTCAACGCGCAAGAATTCCAAGTCATCAAAGTCACCAAAAGTAGGGTTGTGATATATCAAAATGTAGCTGAGATCATTTCGAACGACGTATGTTGATCCAAAAAGGCCAAAAAAGCGACGGTTTTCGCAATATTTGATGAAATCGCTTAATCAAGGGGCATAACTCTTACCCACTAAAATTTTCAAAGTTGCAAAAATAGGGTTGTGACCCATCTAATTGCTCCTGAGAACATCACGAAGAACTTTTTATCCATTTCCGAAGACCAAAAAAGTGCCGGTTTTTCGCTAATTTGGACCTTAATCGCACTTATTCAAGCCCCGTAACCCTCAACGCGCAAGAATTCCAAGTCATCAAAGTCACCAAAAGTAGGGTTGTGATATATCAAAATGTAGCTGAGATCATTTCGAACGACGTATGTTGATCCAAAAAGGCCAAAAAAGCGACGGTTTTCGCAATATTTGATGAAATCGCTTAATCAAGGGGCATAACTCTTACCCACTAAAATTTTCAAAGTTGCAAAAATAGGGTTGTGACCCATCTAATTGCTCCTGAGACCATCACGAAGAACTTTTATCCATTTCCGAAGACCAAAAAAGTACTGGTTTTCGCTAATGTGGACCTTAATCGCACTTATTCAAGCCCCGTAACCCTCAACGCGCAAGAATTCCAAGTCATCAAAGTCACCAAAAGTAGGGTTGTGATATATCAAAATGTAGCTGAGATCATTTCGAACGACGTATGTTGATCCAAAAAGGCCAAAAAAGCGACGGTTTTCGCAATATTTGATGAAATCGCTTAATCAAGGGGCATAACTCTTACCCACTAAAATTTTCAAAGTTGCAAAAATAGGGTTGTGACCCATCTAATTGCTCCTGAGACCATCACGAAGAACTTTTATCCATTTCCGAAGACCAAAAAAGTGCCGGTTTTCGCTAATTTGGACCTTAACCGCACTTATTCAAGCCCCGTAACCCTCAACGCGCAAGAATTCCAAGTCATCAAAGTCACCAAAAGTAGGGTTGTGATATATCAAAATGTAGCTGAGATCATTTCGAACGACGTATGTTGATCCAAAAAGGCCAAAAAAGCGACGGTTTTCGCAATATTTGATGAAATCGCTTAATCAAGGGGCATAACTCTTACCCACTAAAATTTTCAAAGTTGCAAAAATAGGGTTGTGACCCATCTAATTGCTCCTGAGAACATCACGAAGAACTTTTATCCATTTCCGAAGACCAAAAAAGTGCCGGTTTTCGCTAATTTGGACCTTAATCGCACTTATTCAAGCCCCGTAACCCTCAACGCGCAAGAATTCCAAGTCATCAAAGTCACCAAAAGTAGGGTTGTGATATATCAAAATGTAGCTAAGATCATTTCGAATGACGTATGTTGATCCAAAAAGGCCAAAAAAGCGACGGTTTTCGCAATATTTGATGAAATCGCTTAATCAAGGGGCATAACTCTTACCCACTAAAATTTTCAAAGTTGCAAAAATAGGGTTGTGACCCATCTAATTGCTCCTGAGACCATCACGAAGAACTTTTATCCATTTCCGAAGACCAAAAAAGTACCGGTTTTCGCTTATTTGGACCTTAATCGCACTTATTCAAGCCCCGTAACCCTCAACGCGCAAGAATTCCAAGTCATCAAAGTCACCAAAAGTAGGGTTGTGATATATCAAAATGTAGCTGAGATCATTTCGAACGACGTATTTTGATCCAAAAAGGCAAAAAAAGCGACGGTTTTCGCAATATTTGATGAAATCGCTTAATCAAGGGACATAACTCTTACCACTAAAATTTTCAAAGTTGCAAAAATAGGGTTGTGACCCATCTAATTGCTCCTGAGACCATCACGAAGAACTTTTATCCATTTCCGAAGACCAAAAAAGTGCCGGTTTTCGCTAATTTGGACCTTAATCGCACTTATTCAAGCCCCGTAACCCTCAACGCGCAAGAATTCCAAGTCATCAAAGTCACCAAAAGTAGGGTTGTGATATATCAAAATGTAGCTGAGATCATTTCGAACGACGTATGTTGATCCAAAAAGGCCAAAAAAGCGACGGTTTTCGCAATATTTGATGAAATCGCTTAATCAAGGGGCATAACTCTTACCCACTAAAATTTTCAAAGTTGCAAAAATAGGGTTGTGACCCATCTAATTGCTCCTGAGACCATCACGAAGAACTTTTATCCATTTCCGAAGACCAAAAAAGTACCGGTTTTCGCTTATTTGGACCTTAATCGCACTTATTCAAGCCCCGTAACCCTCAACGCGCAAGAATTCCAAGTCATCAAAGTCACCAAAAGTAGGGTTGTGATATATCAAAATGTAGCTGAGATCATTTCGAACGACGTATGTTGATCCAAAAAGGCAAAAAAAGCGACGGTTTTCGCAATATTTGATGAAATCGCTTAATCAAGGGACATAACTCTTACCCACTAAAATTTTCAAAGTTGCAAAAATAGGGTTGTGACCCATCTAATTGCTCCTGAGACCATCACGAAGAACTTTTATCCATTTCCGAAGACCAAAAAAGTGCCGGTTTTCGCTAATTTGGACCTTAATCGCACTTATTCAAGCCCCGTAACCCTCAACGCGCAAGAATTCCAAGTCATCAAAGTCACCAAAAGTAGGGTTGTGATATATCAAAATGTAGCTGAGATCATTTCGAACGACGTATGTTGATCCAAAAAGGCCAAAAAAGCGACAGTTTTCGCAATATTTGATGAAATCGCTTAATCAAGGGGCATAACTCTTACCCACTAAAATTTTCAAAGTTGCAAAAATAGGGTTGTGACCCATCTAATTGCTCCTGAGACCATCACGAAGAACTTTTATCCATTTCCGAAGACCAAAAAAGTCCCGGTTTTCGCTAATTTGGACCTTAATCGCACTTATTCAAGCCCCGTAACCCTCAACGCGCAAGAATTCTAAGTCATCAAAGTCACCAAAAGTAGGGTTGTGATATATCAAAATGTAGCTGAGATCATTTCGAACGACGCATGTTGATCCAAAAAGGCCAAAAAAGCGACGGTTTTCGCAATATTTGATGAAATCGCTTAATCAAGGGGCATAACTCTTACCCACTAAAATTTTCAAAGTTGCAAAAATAGGGTTGTGACCCATCTAATTGCTCCTGAGAACATCACGAAGAACTTTTATCCATTTCCGAAGACCAAAAAAGTGCCGGTTTTCGCTAATTTGGACCTTAATCGCACTTATTCAAGCCCCGTAACCCTCAACGCGCAAGAATTCCAAGTCATCAAAGTCACCAAAAGTAGGGTTGTGATATATCAAAATGTAGCTGAGATCATTTCGAACGACGTATGTTGATCCAAAAAGGCCAAAAAAGCGACGGTTTTCGCAATATTTGATGAAATCGCTTAATCAAGGGGCATAACTCTTACCCACTAAAATTTTCAAAGTTGCAAAAATAGGGTTGTGACCCATCTAATTGCTCCTGAGACCATCACGAAGAACTTTTATCCATTTCCGAAGACCAAAAAAGTACCGGTTTTCGCTTATTTGGACCTTAATCGCACTTATTCAAGCCCCGTAACCCTCAACGCGCAAGAATTCCAAGTCATCAAAGTCACCAAAAGTAGGGTTGTGATATATCAAAATGTAGCTGAGATCATTTCGAACGACGTATGTTGATCCAAAAAGGCCAAAAAAGCGACAGTTTTCGCAATATTTGATGAAATCGCTTAATCAAGGGGCATAACTCTTACCCACTAAAATTTTCAAAGTTGCAAAAATAGGGTTGTGACCCATCTAATTGCTCCTGAGACCATCACGAAGAACTTTTATCCATTTCCGAAGACCAAAAAAGTGCCGTTTTTCGCTAATTTGGACCTTAATCGCACTTATTCAAGCCCCGTAACCCTCAACGCGCAAGAATTCCAAGTCATCAAAGTCACCAAAAGTAGGGTTGTGATATATCAAAATGTAGCTGAGATCATTTCGAACGACGTATGTTGATCCAAAAAGGCCAAAAAAGCGACGGTTTTCGCAATATTTGATGAAATCGCTTAATCAAGGGGCATAACTCTTACCCACTAAAATTTTCAAAGTTGCAAAAATAGGGTTGTGACCCATCTAATTGCTCCTGAGACCATCACGAAGAACTTTTATCCATTTCCGAAGACCAAAAAAGTGCTGGTTTTCGCTAATTTGGACCTTAATCGCACTTATTCAAGCCCCGTAACCCTCAACGCGCAAGAATTCCAAGTCATCAAAGTCACCAAAAGTAGGGTTGTGATATATCAAAATGTAGCTGAGATCATTTCGAACGACGTATGTTGATCCAAAAAGGCCAAAAAAGCGACGGTTTTCGCAATATTTGATGAAATCGCTTAATCAAGGGGCATAACTCTTACCCACTAAAATTTTCAAAGTTGCAAAAATAGGGTTGTGACCCATCTAATTGCTCCTGAGACCATCACGAAGAACTTTTATCCATTTCCGAAGACCAAAAAAGTGCCGGTTTTCGCTAATTTGGACCTTAATCGCACTTATTCAAGCCCCGTAACCCTCAACGCGCAAGAATTCCAAGTCATCAAAGTCACCAAAAGTAGGGTTGTGATATATCAAAATGTAGCTGAGATCATTTCGAACGACGTATGTTGATCCAAAAAGGCAAAAAAAAGCGACGGTTTTCGCAATATTTGATGAAATCGCTTAATCAAGGGGCATAACTCTTACCCACTAAAATTTTCAAAGTTGCAAAAATAGGGTTGTGACCCATCTAATTGCTCCTGAGACCATCACGAAGAACTTTTATCCATTTCCGAAGACCAAAAAAGTGCCGGTTTTCGCTAATTTGGACCTTAATCGCACTTATTCAAGCCCCGTAACCCTCAACGCGCAAGAATTCCAAGTCATCAAAGTCACCAAAAGTAGGGTTGTGATATATCAAAATGTAGCTGAGATCATTTCGAACGACGTATGTTGATCCAAAAAGGCCAAAAAAGCGACAGTTTTCGCAATATTTGATGAAATCGCTTAATCAAGGGGCATAACTCTTACCCACTAAAATTTTCAAAGTTGCAAAAATAGGGTTGTGACCCATCTAATTGCTCCTGAGACCATCACGAAGAACTTTTATCCATTTCCGAAGACCAAAAAAGTGCCGGTTTTCGCTAATTTGGACCTTAATCGCACTTATTCAAGCCCCGTAACCCTCAACGCGCAAGAATTCTAAGTCATCAAAGTCACCAAAAGTAGGGTTGTGATATATCAAAATGTAGCTGAGATCATTTCGAACGACGCATGTTGATCCAAAAAGGCCAAAAAAGCGACGGTTTTCGCAATATTTGATGAAATCGCTTAATCAAGGGGCATAACTCTTACCCACTAAAATTTTCAAAGTTGCAAAAATAGGGTTGTGACCCATCTAATTGCTCCTGAGAACATCACGAAGAACTTTTATCCATTTCCGAAGACCAAAAAAGTGCCGGTTTTCGCTAATTTGGACCTTAATCGCACTTATTCAAGCCCCGTAACCCTCAACGCGCAAGAATTCCAAGTCATCAAAGTCACCAAAAGTAGGGTTGTGATATATCAAAATGTAGCTGAGATCATTTCGAACGACGTATGTTGATCCAAAAAGGCCAAAAAAGCGACGGTTTTCGCAATATTTGATGAAATCGCTTAATCAAGGGGCATAACTCTTACCCACTAAAATTTTCAAAGTTGCAAAAATAGGGTTGTGACCCATCTAATTGCTCCTGAGACCATCACGAAGAACTTTTATCCATTTCCGAAGACCAAAAAAGTACCGGTTTTCGCTTATTTGGACCTTAATCGCACTTATTCAAGCCCCGTAACCCTCAACGCGCAAGAATTCCAAGTCATCAAAGTCACCAAAAGTAGGGTTGTGATATATCAAAATGTAGCTGAGATCATTTCGAACGACGTATGTTGATCCAAAAAGGCCAAAAAAGCGACAGTTTTCGCAATATTTGATGAAATCGCTTAATCAAGGGGCATAACTCTTACCCACTAAAATTTTCAAAGTTGCAAAAATAGGGTTGTGACCCATCTAATTGCTCCTGAGACCATCACGAAGAACTTTTATCCATTTCCGAAGACCAAAAAAGTGCTGGTTTTCGCTAATTTGGACCTTAATCGCACTTATTCAAGCCCCGTAACCCTCAACGCGCAAGAATTCCAAGTCATCAAAGTCACCAAAAGTAGGGTTGTGATATATCAAAATGTAGCTGAGATCATTTCGAACGACGTATGTTGATCCAAAAAGGCCAAAAAAGCGACGGTTTTCGCAATATTTGATGAAATTGCTTAATCAAGGGGCATAACTCTTACCCACTAAAATTTTCAAAGTTGCAAAAAAAGGGTTGTGACCCATCTAATTGCTCCTGAGACCATCACGAAGAACTTTTATCCATTTCCGAAGACCAAAAAAGTGCCGGTTTTCGCTAATTTGGACCTTAATCGCACTTATTCAAGCCCCGTAACCCTCAACGCGCAAGAATTCCAAGTCATCAAAGTCACCAAAAGTAGGGTTGTGATATATCAAAATGTAGCTGAGATCATTTCGAACGACGTATGTTGATCCAAAAAGGCCAAAAAAGCGACGGTTTTCGCAATATTTGATGAAATCGCTTAATCAAGGGGCATAACTCTTACCCACTAAAATTTTCAAAGTTGCAAAAATAGGGTTGTGACCCATCTAATTGCTCCTGAGACCATCACGAAGAACTTTTATCCATTTCCGAAGACCAAAAAAGTACCGGTTTTCGCTTATTTGGACCTTAATCGCACTTATTCAAGCCCCGTAACCCTCAACGCGCAAGAATTCCAAGTCATCAAAGTCACCAAAAGTAGGGTTGTGATATATCAAAATGTAGCTGAGATCATTTCGAACGACGTATGTTGATCCAAAAAGGCAAAAAAAGCGACGGTTTTCGCAATATTTGATGAAATCGCTTAATCAAGGGACATAACTCTTACCCACTAAAATTTTCAAAGTTGCAAAAATAGGGTTGTGACCCATCTAATTGCTCCTGAGACCATCACGAAGAACTTTTATCCATTTCCGAAGACCAAAAAAGTGCCGGTTTTCGCTAATTTGGACCTTAATCGCACTTATTCAAGCCCCGTAACCCTCAACGCGCAAGAATTCCAAGTCATCAAAGTCACCAAAAGTAGGGTTGTGATATATCAAAATGTAGCTGAGATCATTTCGAACGACGTATGTTGATCCAAAAAGGCCAAAAAAGCGACAGTTTTCGCAATATTTGATGAAATCGCTTAATCAAGGGGCATAACTCTTACCCACTAAAATTTTCAAAGTTGCAAAAATAGGGTTGTGACCCATCTAATTGCTCCTGAGACCATCACGAAGAACTTTTATCCATTTCCAAAGACCAAAAAAGTGCCGGTTTTCGCTAATTTGGACCTTAATCGCACTTATTCAAGCCCCGTAACCCTCAACGCGCAAGAATTCCAAGTCATCAAAGTCACCAAAAGTAGGGTTGTGATATATCAAAATGTAGCTGAGATCATTTCGAACGACGTATGTTGATCCAAAAAGGCCAAAAAAGCGACGGTTTTCGCAATATTTGATGAAATCCCTTAATCAAGGGGCATAACTCTTACCCACTAAAATTTTCAAAGTTGCAAAAATAGGGTTGTGACCCATCTAATTGCTCCTGAGACAATCACGAAGAACTTTTATCCATTTCCGAAGACCAAAAAAGTGCCGGTTTTTTGCTAATTTGGACCTTAATCGCACTTATTCAAGCCCCGTAACCCTCAACGCGCAAGAATTCCAAGTCATCAAAGTCACCAAAAGTAGGGTTGTGATATATCAAAATGTAGCTGAGATCATTTCGAACGACGTATGTTGATCCAAAAAGGCCAAAAAAGCGACAGTTTTCGCAATATTTGATGAAATCGCTTAATCAAGGGGCATAACTCTTACCCACTAAAATTTTCAAAGTTGCAAAAATAGGGTTGTGACCCATCTAATTGCTCCTGAGACCATCACGAAGAACTTTTATCCATTTCCGAAGACCCAAAAAGTGCCGGTTTTCGCTAATTTGGACCTTAATCGCACTTATTCAAGCCCCGTAACCCTCAACGCGCAAGAATTCCAAGTCATCAAAGTCACCAAAAGTAGGGTTGTGATATATCAAAATGTAGCTGACATCATTTCGAACGACGTATGTTGATCCAAAAAGGCCAAAAAAGCGACGGTTTTCGCAATATTTGATGAAATCGCTTAATCAAGGGGCATAACTCTTACCCACTAAAATTTTCAAAGTTGCAAAAATAGGGTTGTGACCCATCTAATTGCTCCTGAGACCATCACGAAGAACTTTTATCCATTTCCGAAGACCAAAAAAGTGCCGGTTTTCGCTAATTTGGACCTTAATCGCACTTATTCAAGCCCCGTAACCCTCAACGCGCAAGAATTCCAAGTCATCAAAGTCACCAAAAGTAGGGTTGTGATATATCAAAATGTAGCTGAGATCATTTCGAACGACGTATGTTGATCCAAAAAGGCCAAAAAAGCGACGGTTTTCGCAATATTTGATGAAATCGCTTAATCAAGGGGCATAACTCTTACCCACTAAAATTTTCAAAGTTGCAAAAATAGGGTTGTGACCCATCTAATTGCTCCTGAGACCATCACGAAGAACTTTTATCCATTTCCAAAGACCAAAAAAGTGCCGGTTTTCGCTAATTTGGACCTTAATCGCACTTATTCAAGCCCCGTAACCCTCAACGCGCAAGAATTCCAAGTCATCAAAGTCACCAAAAGTAGGGTTGTGATATATTAAAATGTAGCTGAGATCATTTCGAATGACGTATGTTGATCCAAAAAGGCCAAAAAAGCGACGGTTTTCGCAATATTTGATGAAATCGCTTAATCAAGGGGCATAACTCTTACCCACTAAAATTTTCAAAGTTGCAAAAATAGGGTTGTGACCCATCTAATTGCTCCTGAGACCATCACGAAGAACTTTTATCCATTTCCGAAGACCAAAAAAGTGCCGGTTTTCGCTAATTTGGACCTTAATCGCACTTATTCAAGCCCCGTTACCCTCAACGCGCAAGAATTCCAAGTCATCAAAGTCACCAAAAGTAGGGTTGTGATATATCAAAATGTAGCTGAGATCATTTCGAACAACATATGTTGATCCAAAAAGGCCAAAAAAGCGACGGTTTTCGCAATATTTGATGAAATCGCTTAATCAAGGGGCATAACTCTTACCCACTAAAATTTTCAAAGTTGCAAAAATAGGGTTGTGACCCATCTAATTGCTCCTGAGACCATCACGAAGAACTTTTATCCATTTCCGAAGACCAAAAAAGTACCGGTTTTCGCTAATTTGGACCTTAATCGCACTTATTCAAGCCCCGTAACCCTCAACGCGCAAGAATTCCAAGTCATCAAAGTCACCAAAAGTAGGGTTGTGATATATCAAAATGTAGCTGAGATCATTTCGAACGACGTATGTTGATCCAAAAAGGCCAAAAAAGCGACGGTTTTCGCAATATTTGATGAAATCGCTTAATCAAGGGGCAAAACTCTTACCCACTAAAATTTTCAAAGTTGCAAAAATAGGGTTGTGACCCATCTAATTGCTCCTGAGACCATCACGAAGAACTTTTATCCATTTCCAAAGACCAAAAAAGTGCCGGTTTTCGCTAATTTGGACCTTAATCGCACTTATTCAAGCCCCGTAACCCTCAACGCGCAAGAATTCCAAGTCATCAAAGTCACCAAAAGTAGGGTTGTGATATATCAAAATGTAGCTGAGATCATTTCGAATGACGTATGTTGATCCAAAAAGGCCAAAAAAGCGACGGTTTTCGCAATATTTGATGAAATTGCTTAATCAAGGGGCATAACTCTTACCCACTAAAATTTTCAAAGTTGCAAAAATAGGGTTGTGACCCATCTAATTGCTCCTGAGACCATCACGAAGAACTTTTATCCATTTCCGAAGACCAAAAAAGTGCCGGTTTTCGCTAATTTGGACCTTAATCGCACTTATTCAAGCCCCGTAACCCTTAACGCGCAAGAATTCCAAGTCATCAAAGTCACCAAAAGTAGGGTTGTGATATATCAAAATGTAGCTGAGATCATTTCGAACGACGTATGTTGATCCAAAAAGACCAAAAAAGCGACGGTTTTCGCAATATTTGATGAAATCGCTTAATCAAGGGGCATAACTCTTACCCACTAAAATTTTCAAAGTTGCAAAAATAGGGTTGTGACCCATCTAATTGCTCCTGAGACCATCACGAAGAACTTTTATCCATTTCCGAAGACCAAAAAAGTGCCGGTTTTCGCTAATTTGGACCTTAATCGCACTTATTCAAGCCCCGTAACCCTCAACGCGCAAGAATTCCAAGTCATCAAAGTCACCAAAAGTAGGGTTGTGATATATCAAAATGTAGCTGAGATCATTTCGAACGACGTATGTTGATCCAAAAAGGCCAAAAAAGCGACGGTTTTCGCAATATTTGATGAAATCGCTTAATCAAGGGGCATAACTCTTACCCACTAAAATTTTCAAAGTTGCAAAAATAGGGTTGTGACCCATCTAATTGCTCCTGAGACCATCACGAAGAACTTTTATCCATTTCCGAAGACCAAAAAAGTGCCGGTTTTCGCTAATTTGGACCTTAATCGCACTTATTCAAGCCCCGTAACCCTCAACGCGCAAGAATTCCAAGTCATCAAAGTCACCAAAAGTAGGGTTGTGATATATCAAAATGTAGCTGAGATCATTTCGAACGACGTATGTTGATCCAAAAAGGCCAAAAAAGCGACGGTTTTCGCAATATTTGATGAAATCGCTTAATCAAGGGGCATAACTCTTACCCACTAAAATTTTCAAAGTTGCAAAAATAGGGTTGTGACCCATCTAATTGCTCCTGAGACCATCACGAAGAACTTTTATCCATTTCCGAAGACCAAAAAAGTGCCGGTTTTCGCTAATTTGGACCTTAATCGCACTTATTCAAGCCCCGTTACCCTCAACGCGCAAGAATTCCAAGTCATCAAAGTCACCAAAAGTAGGGTTGTGATATATCAAAATGTAGCTGAGATCATTTCGAACAACATATGTTGGTCCAAAAAGGCCAAAAAAGCGACGGTTTTCGCAATATTTGATGAAATCGCATAATCAAGGGGCATAACTCTTACCCACTAACATTTTCAAAGTTGCAAAAATAGGGTTGTGACCCATCTAATTGCTCCTGAGACCATCACGAAGAACTTTTATCCATTTCCGAAGACCAAAAAAGTGCCGGTTTTCGCTAATTTGGACCTTAATCGCACTTATTCAAGCCCCGTAACCCTCAACGCGCAAGAATTCCAAGTCATCAAAGTCACCAAAAGTAGGGTTGTGATATATTAAAATGTAGCTGAGATCATTTCGAACGACGTATGTTGATCCAAAAAGGCCAAAAAAGCGACGGTTTTCGCAATATTTGATGAAATCGCTTAATCAAGGGGCATAACTCTTACCCACTAAAATTTTCAAAGTTGCAAAAATAGGGTTGTGACCCATCTTATTGCTCCTGAGACCATCACGAAGAACTTTTATCCATTTCCGAAGACCAAAAAAGTGCCGGTTTTCGCTAATTTGGACCTTAATCGCACTTATTCAAGCCCCGTTACCCTCAACGCGCAAGAATTCCAAGTCATCAAAGTCACCAAAAGTAGGGTTGTGATATATCAAAATGTAGCTGAGATCATTTCGAACAACATATGTTGATCCAAAAAGGCCAAAAAAGCGACGGTTTTCGCAATATTTGATGAAATCGCTTAATCAAGGGGCATAACTCTTACCCACTAAAATTTTCAAAGTTGCAAAAATAGGGTTGTGACCCATCTAATTGCTCCTGAGACCATCACGAAGAACTTTTATCCATTTCCGAAGACCAAAAAAGTACCGGTTTTCGCTAATTTGGACCTTAATCGCACTTATTCAAGCCCCGTAACCCTCAACGCGCAACAATTCCAAGTCATCAAAGTCACCAAAAGTAGGGTTGTGATATATCAAAATGTAGCTGAGATCATTTCGAACGACGTATGTTGATCCAAAAAGGCCAAAAAAGCGACGGTTTTCGCAATATTTGATGAAATCGCTTAATCAAGGGGCATAACTCTTACCCACTAAAATTTTCAAAGTTGCAAAAATAGGGTTGTGACCCATCTAATTGCTCCTGAGACCATCACGAAGAACTTTTATCCATTTCCGAAGACCAAAAAAGTGCCGGTTTTCGCTAATTTGGACCTTAATCGCACTTATTCAAGCCCCGTAACCCTCAACGCGCAAGAATTCCAAGTCATCAAAGTCACCAAAAGTAGGGTTGTGATATATCAAAATGTAGCTGAGATCATTTCGAACGACGTATGTTGATCCAAAAAGGCCAAAAAAGCGACGGTTTTCGCAATATTTGATGAAATCGCTTAATCAAGGGGCATAACTCTTACCCACTAAAATTTTCAAAGTTGCAAAAATAGGGTTGTGACCCATCTAATTGCTCCTGAGACCATCACGAAGAACTTTTATCCATTTCCGAAGACCAAAAAAGTGCCGGTTTTCGCTAATTTGGACCTTAATCGCACTTATTCAAGCCCCGTTACCCTCAACGCGCAAGAATTCCAAGTCATCAAAGTCACCAAAAGTAGGGTTGTGATATATCAAAATGTAGCTGAGATCATTTCGAACAACATATGTTGGTCCAAAAAGGCCAAAAAAGCGACGGTTTTCGCAATATTTGATGAAATCGCATAATCAAGGGGCATAACTCTTACCCACTAACATTTTCAAAGTTGCAAAAATAGGGTTGTGACCCATCTAATTGCTCCTGAGACCATCACGAAGAACTTTTATCCATTTCCGAAGACCAAAAAAGTGCCGGTTTTCGCTAATTTGGACCTTAATCGCACTTATTCAAGCCCCGTAACCCTCAACGCGCAAGAATTCCAAGTCATCAAAGTCACCAAAAGTAGGGTTGTGATATATTAAAATGTAGCTGAGATCATTTCGAACGACGTATGTTGATCCAAAAAGGCCAAAAAAGCGACGGTTTTCGCAATATTTGATGAAATCGCTTAATCAAGGGGCATAACTCTTACCCACTAAAATTTTCAAAGTTGCAAAAATAGGGTTGTGACCCATCTTATTGCTCCTGAGACCATCACGAAGAACTTTTATCCATTTCCGAAGACCAAAAAAGTGCCGGTTTTCGCTAATTTGGACCTTAATCGCACTTATTCAAGCCCCGTTACCCTCAACGCGCAAGAATTCCAAGTCATCAAAGTCACCAAAAGTAGGGTTGTGATATATCAAAATGTAGCTGAGATCATTTCGAACAACATATGTTGATCCAAAAAGGCCAAAAAAGCGACGGTTTTCGCAATATTTGATGAAATCGCTTAATCAAGGGGCATAACTCTTACCCACTAAAATTTTCAAAGTTGCAAAAATAGGGTTGTGACCCATCTAATTGCTCCTGAGACCATCACGAAGAACTTTTATCCATTTCCGAAGACCAAAAAAGTACCGGTTTTCGCTAATTTGGACCTTAATCGCACTTATTCAAGCCCCGTAACCCTCAACGCGCAACAATTCCAAGTCATCAAAGTCACCAAAAGTAGGGTTGTGATATATCAAAATGTAGCTGAGATCATTTCGAACGACGTATGTTGATCCAAAAAGGCCAAAAAAGCGACGGTTTTCGCAATATTTGATGAAATCGCTTAATCAAGGGGCAAAACTCTTACCCACTAAAATTTTCAAAGTTGCAAAAATAGGGTTGTGACCCATCTAATTGCTCCTGAGACCATCACGAAGAACTTTTATCCATTTCCAAAGACCAAAAAAGTGCCGGTTTTCGCTAATTTGGACCTTAATCGCACTTATTCAAGCCCCGTAACCCTCAACGCGCAAGAATTCCAAGTCATCAAAGTCACCAAAAGTAGGGTTGTGATATATCAAAATGTAGCTGAGATCATTTCGAACGACGTATGTTGATCCAAAAAGGCCAAAAAAGCGACGGTTTTCGCAATATTTGATGAAATTGCTTAATCAAGGGGCATAACTCTTACCCACTAAAATTTTCAAAGTTGCAAAAATAGGGTTGTGACCCATCTAATTGCTCCTGAGACCATCACGAAGAACTTTTATCCATTTCCGAAGACCAAAAAAGTGCCGGTTTTCGCTAATTTGGACCTTAATCGCACTTATTCAAGCCCCGTAACCCTTAACGCGCAAGAATTCCAAGTCATCAAAGTCACCAAAAGTAGGGTTGTGATATATCAAAATGTAGCTGAGATCATTTCGAACGACGTATGTTGATCCAAAAGGCCAAAAAAGCGACGGTTTTCGCAATATTTGATGAAATCCCTTAATCAAGGGGCATAACTCTTACCCACTAAAATTTTCAAAGTTGCAAAAATAGGGTTGTGACCCATCTAATTGCTCCTGAGACAATCACGAAGAACTTTTATCCATTTCCGAAGACCAAAAAAGTGCCAGTTTTCGCTAATTTGGACCTTAATTGCACTTATTCAAGCCCCGTAACCCTCAACGCGCAAGAATTCCAAGTCATCAAAGTCACCAAAAGTAGGGTTGTGATATATCAAAATGTAGCTGAGATCATTTCGAACGACGTATGTTGATCCAAAAAGGCCAAAAAAGCAACGGTTTTCGCAATATTTGATGAAATCGCTTAATCAAGGGGCATAACTCTTACCCACTAACATTTTCAAAGTTGCAAAAATAGGGTTGTGACCCATCTAATTGCTCCTGAGACCATCACGAAGAACTTTTATCCATTTCCGAAGACCAAAAAAGTGCCGTTTTTCGCTAATTTGGACCTTAATCGCACTTATTCAAGCCCCGTAACCCTCAACGATGGTAATATAACGTAAGGTACCTCATTGGATGGGCAATTGAATTACCTTTAATTTGAGTATACTTAGAAGGTGGTGCACGTATTCCTTGGTACCTTCAGAATTTGTTGTTTGAAAGAACTACAATATAGGGTACTTAGTGTTGGTTTTTGGGACATTACGGTATGACCGCCTCTATGTAATATAACGTAAGATACCTCATTGGATGGGCAATTGAATTACCTTTAATTTGAGTATACTTAGAAGGTGGTGCACGTATTCTTTGGTACCTTCAGAATTTGTTGTTTGAAAGAACTTCAATATAGGGTTTCATAGTTTTGGTTTTTGGGACATTACGGTATGACCGCCTCTATGTAATATAACGTAGGATACCTCATTTCATGGGCAATTGAATTACCTTTCATTTGAGTATACTTAGAAGGTGGTGCACGTATTCCTTGGTACCTTCAGAATTTGTTGTTTGAAAGAACTACAATATAGGGTTTCATAGTTTTGGTTTTTGGGACATTACGGTATGACCGCCTCTATGTAATATAACGTAAGATACCTCATTGGATGGGCAATTGAATTACCTTTAATTTGAGTATACTTAGAAGGTGGTGCACGTATTCCTTGGTACCTTCAGAATTTGTTGTTTGAAAGAACTACAATATAGGGTACTTAGTGTTGGTTTTTGGGACATTACGGTATGACCGCCTCTATGTAATATAACGTAGGATACCTCATTTCATGGGCAATTGAATTACCTTTCATTTGAGTATACTTAGAAGGTGGTGCACGTATTCCTTGGTACCTTCAGAATTTGTTGTTTGAAAGAACTACAATATAGGGTTTCATAGTTTTGGTTTTTGGGACATTACGGTATGACCGCCTCTATGTAATATAACGTAAGATACCTCATTGGATGGGCAATTGAATTACCTTTCATTTGAGTATATTTAGAAGGTGGTGCACGTATTCCTTGGTACCTTCAGAATTTGTTGTTTGAAAGAACTACAATATAGGGTACTTAGTGTTGGTTTTTGGGACATTACGGTATGACCGCCTCTATGTAATATAACGTAAGATACTTCATTGGATGGGCAATTGAATTACCTTTAATTTGAGTATACTTAGAAGGTGGTGCACGTATTCCTTGGTACCTTCAGAATTTGTTGTTTGAAAGAACTACAATATAGGGTTACATAGTTTGGGTTTTTGGGACATAACGGTATGACCGCCTCTATGTAATATAACGTAAGATACCTCATTGGATGGGCAATTGAATTACCTTTAATTTGAGTATACTTAGAAGGTGGTGCACGTATTCCTTGGTACCTTCAGAATTTGTTGTTTGAAAGAACTTCAATAAAGGATTACTTAGTGTTGGTTTTGGGGTCATTACGGTATGACCGCCTCTATGTAATATAACGTAAGATACCTCATTGGATGGGCAATTGAATTACCTTTCATTTGAGTATACTTAGAAGGTGGTGCACGTATTCCTTGGTACCTTCAGAATTTGTTGTTTGAAAGTACTACAATATAGGGTACTTAGTGTTGGTTTTTGGGATATTACGGTATGACCGCCTCTATGTTATATAACGTAAGATACCTCATTGGATGGGCAATTGGATTACCTTTAATTTGAGTATACTTAGAAGGTGGTGCACGTATTCCTTGGTACCTTCAGAATTTGTTGTTTGAAAGAACTACAATATAGGGTTTCATAGTTTTGGTTTTTGGGACATTACGGTATGACCGCCTCTATGTAATATAACGTAAGATACCTCATTGGATGGGCAATTGAATTACCTTTAATTTGAGTATACTTAGAAGGTGGTGCACGTATTCCTTGGTACCTTCAGAATTTGTTGTTTGAAAGAACTACAATATAGGGTACTTAGTGTTGGTTTTTGGGACATTACGGTATGACCGCCTCTATGTAATATAACGTAAGATACCTCATTTCATGGGCAATCGAATTACCTTTCATTTGAGTATACTTAGAAGGTGGTGCACGTATTCCTTGGTACCTTCAGAATTTGTTGTTTGAAAGAACTACAATATAGGGTACTTAGTGTTGGTTTTTGGGACATTACGGTATGACCGCCTCTATGTAATATAACGTAAGATACCTCATTTCATGGGCAATTGAATTACCTTTATTTTGAGTATACTTAGAAGGTGGTGCACGTATTCCTTGGTACCTTCAGAATTTGTTGTTTGAAAGTACTACAATATAGGGTACTTAGTGTTGGTTTTGGGACATTACGGTATGACCGCCTCTATGTAATATAACGTAAGATACCTCATTGGATGGGCAATTGAATTACCTTTCATTTGAGTATACTTAGAAGGTGGTGCACGTATTCCTTGGTACCTTCAGAATTTGTTGTTTGAAAGAACTTCAATATAGGGCTTCATAGTTTTGGTTTTTGGGACATTACGGTATGACCGCCTCTATGTAATATAACGTAAGATACCTCATTTCATGGGCAATTGAATTACCTTTCATTTGGGTATACTTAGAAGGTGGTGCACGTATTCCTTGGTACCTTCAGAATTTGTTGTTTGAAAGAACTACAATATAGGGTTTCATAGTTTTGGTTTTTGGGACATTACGGTATGACCGCCTCTATGTAATATAACGTAAGATACCTCATTGGATGGGCAATTGAATTACCTTTCATTTGAGTATACTAAGAAGGTGGTGCACGTATTCCTTGGTACCTTCAGAATTTGTTGTTTGAAAGAACTACAATATAGGGTACTTAGTGTTGGTTTTTGGGACATTACGGTATGACCGCCTCTATGTAATATAACGTAAGATACCTCATTTCATGGGCAATTGAATTACATTTAATCTGAGTATACTTAGAAGGTGGTGCACGTATTCCTTGGTACCTTCAGAATTTGTTGTTTGAAAGAACTACAATATAGGGTACTTAGTGTTGGTTTTTGGGACATTACGGTATGACCGCCTCTATGTAATATAACGTAAGATACCTCATTTCATGGGCAATTGAATTACCTTTAATTTGAGTATACTTAGAAGGTGGTGCACGTATTCTTTGGTACCTTCAGAATTTGTTGTTTGAAAGAACTTCAATAAAGGGTTTCATAGTTTTGGTTTTTGGGACATTACGGTATGACCGCATCTATGTAATATAACGTAAGATACCTCATTTCATGGGCAATTGAATTACCTTTCATTTGAGTATACTTAGAAGGTGGTGCACGTATTCCTTGGTACCTTCAGAATTTGTCGTTTGAAAGAACTACAATATAGGGTTTCATAGTTTGGGTTTTTGGGACATTACGGTATGACCGCCTCTATGTAATATAACGTAATATACCTCATTGGATGGGCAATTGAATTACCTTTCATTTGAGTATATTTAGAAGGTGGTGCACGTATTCCTTGGTACCTTCAGAATTTGTTGTTTGAAAGAACTACAATATAGGGTACTTAGTGTTGGTTTTTGGGACATTACGGTATGACCGCCTCTATGTAATATAACGTAAGATACTTCATTGGATAGGCAATTGAATTACCTTTAATTTGAGTATACTTAGAAGGTGGTGCACGTATTCCTTGGTACCTTCAGAATTTGTTGTTTGAAAGAACTACAATATAGGGTTACATAGTTTGGGTTTTTGGGACATAACGGTATGACCGCCTATAGGTAATATAACGTAAGATACCTCATTGGATGGGCAATTGAATTACCTTTAATTTGAGTATACTTAGAAGGTGGTGCACGTATTCCTTGGTACCTTCAGAACTTGTTGTTTGAAAGAACTTCAATAAAGGATTACTTAGTGTTGGTTTTGGGGTCATTACGGTATGACCGCCTCTATGTAATATAACGTAAGATACCTCATTGGATGGGCAATTGAATTACCTTTCATTTGAGTATACTTAGAAGGTGGTGCACGTATTCCTTGGTACCTTCAGAATTTGTTGTTTGAAAGTACTACAATATAGGGTACTTAGTGTTGGTTTTTGGGACATTACGGTATGACCGCCTCTATGTAATATAACGTAAGATACCTCATTGGATGGGCAATTGAATTACCTTTAATTTGAGTATACTTAGAAGGTGGTGCACGTATTCCTTGGTACCTTCAGAATTTGTTGTTTGAAAGAACTACAATATAGGGTACTTAGTGTTGGTTTTTGGGACATTATGGTATGACCGCCTCTATGTAATATAACGTAAGATACCTCATTGGATGGGCAATTGAATTACCTTTCATTTGAGTATACTTAGAAGGTATTGCACGTATTCCTTGGTACCTTCAGAATTTGTTGTTTGAAAGAACTACAATATAGGATACTTAGTGTTGGTTTTTGGGACATTACGGTATGACCGCCTCTATGTAATATAACGTAATATACCTCATTTCATGGGCAATCGAATTACCTTTCATTTGAGTATACTTAGAAGGTGGTGCACGTATTCCTTGGTACCTTCAGAATTTGTTGTTTGAAAGAACTACAATATAGGGTACTTAGTGTTGGTTTTTGGGACATTACGGTATGACCGCCTCTATGTAATATAACGTAAGATACCTCATTTCATGGGCAATTGAATAACCTTTAATTTGAGTATACTTAGAAGGTGGTGCACGTATTCCTTTGTACCTTCAGAATTTGTTGTTTGAAAGTACTACAATATAGGGTACTTAGTGTTGGTTTTTGGGACATTACGGTATGACCGCCTCTATGTAATATAACGTAAGATACCTCATTGGATTGGCAATCGAATTACCTTTCATTTGAGTATACTTAGAAGGTGGTGCACGTATTCCTTGGTACCTTCAGAATTTGTTGTTTGAAAGAACTACAATATAGGGTACTTAGTGTTGGTTTTTGGGACATTACGGTATGACCGCCTCTATGTAATATAACGTAAGATACCTCATTTCATGGGCAATTGAATAACCTTTAATTTGAGTATACTTAGAAGGTGGTGCACGTATTCCTTGGTACCTTCCGAATTTGTTGTTTGAATGAACTACAATATAGGGTTTCATATTTTTGGTTTTTGGGACATTACGGTATGACCGCCTCTATGTAATATAACGTAAGATACCTCATTGGATGGGCAATTGAATTACCTTTAATGTGAGTATACTTAGAAGGTGGTGCACGTATTCCTTGGTACCTTCAGAATTTGTTGTTTGAAAGAACTACAATATAGGGTACTTAGTGTTGGTTTTTGGGACATTACGGTATGACCGCCTCTATGTAATATAACGTAAGATACCTCATTTCATGGGCAATTGAATTACCTTTAATCTGAGTATACTTAGAAGGTGGTGCACGTATTCCTTGGTACCTTCAGAACTTGTTGTTTGAAAGAACTTCAATAAAGGATTACTTAGTGTTGGCTTTTGGGACATTACGGTATGACCGCCTCTATGTAATATAACGTAAGATACCTCATTGGATGGGCAATTGAATTACCTTTAATATGAGTATACTTAGAAGGTTGTGCACGTATTCCTTGGTACCTTCAGAATTTGTTGTTTGAAAGAACTACAATATAGGGTACTTAGTGTTGGTTTTTGGGACATTACGGTATGACCGCCTCTATGTAATATAACGTAAGATACCTCATTTCATGGGCAATTGAATTACCTTTCATTTAAGTATACTTAGAAGGTATTGCACGTATTCCTTGGTACCTTCAGAATTTGTTGTTTGAAAGAACTACAATATAGGGTTTCATAGTTTTGGTTTTTGGGACATTACGGTATGACCGCCTCTATGTAATATAACGTAAGATACCTCATTGGATGGGCAATTGAATTACCTTTAATTTGAGTATACTTAGAAGGTGGTGCACGTATTCCTTGGTACCTTCAGAATTTGTTGTTTGAATGAACTACAATATAGGGTTTCATAGTTTTGGTTTTTGGGACATTACGGTATGACCGCCTCTATGTAATATAACGTAAGATACCTCATTGGATGGGCAATTGAATTACCTTTAATGTGAGTATATTTAGAAGGTGGTGCACGTATTCCTTGGTACCTTCAGAATTTGTTGTTTGAAATTACTACAATATAGGGTACTTAGTGTTGGTTTTTGGGACATTACGGTATGACCGCCTCTTTGTAATATAACGTAAGATACCTCATTGGATGGGCAATTGAATTACCTTTCATTTGAGTATACTTAGAAGGTGGTGCACGTATTCCTTGGTACCTTCAGAATTTGTTGTTTGAAAGAACTTCAATATAGGGTTTCATAGTTTTGGTTTTTGGGACATTACGGTATGACCGCCTCTATGTAATATAACGTAAGATACCTCATTGGATGGGCAATTGAATTACCTTTCATTTGGGTATACTTAGAAGGTGGTGCACGTATTCCTTGGTACCTTCAGAATTTGTTGTTTGAAAGAACTACAATATAGGGTTTCATAGTTTTGGTTTTTGGGACATTACGGTATGACCGCCTCTATGTAATATAACGTAAGATACCTCATTGGATGGGCAATTGAATTACCTTTCATTTGAGTATACTTAGAAGGTGGTGCACGTATTCCTTGGTACCTTCAGAATTTGTTGTTTGAAAGAACTACAATATAGGGTTTCATAGTTTTGGTTTTTGGGACATTACGGTATGACCGCCTCTATGTAATATAACGTAAGATACCTCATTTCATGGGCAATTTAATTACCTTTCATTTGGGTATACTTAGAAGGTGGTGCACGTATTCCTTGGTACCTTCAGAATTTGTTGTTTGAAAGAACTACAATATAGGGTTTCATAGTTTTGGTTTTTGGGACATTACGGTATGACCGCCTCTATGTAATATAACGTAAGATACCTCATTGGATGGGCAATTGAATTACATTTATTCTGAGTATACTTAGAAGGTGGTGCACGTATTCCTTGGTACTTTCAGAATTTGTTGTTTGAAAGAACTACAATATAGGGTACTTAGTGTTGGTTTTTGGGACATTACGGTATGACCGCCTCTATGTAATATAACGTAAGATACCTCATTTCATGGGCAATTGAATTACCTTTAATTTGAGTATACTTAGAAGGTGGTGCACGTATTCTTTGGTACCTTCAGAATTTGTTGTTTGAAAGAACTTCAATATAGGGTTTCATAGTTTTGGTTTTTGGGACATTACGGTATGACCGCCTCTATGTAATATAACGTAAGATACCTCATTTCATGGGCAATTGAATTACATTTAATCTGAGTATACTTAGAAGGTGGTGCACGTATTCCTTGGTACCTTCAGAATTTGTTGTTTGAAAGAACTACAATATAGGGTACTTAGTGTTGGTTTTTGGGACATTACGGTATGACCGCCTCTATGTAATATAACGTAAGATACCTCATTTCATGGGCGATTGAATTACCTTTAATTTGAGTATACTTAGAAGGTGGTGCACGTATTCTTTGGTACCTTCAGAATTTGTTGTTTGAAAGAACTTCAATATAGGGTTTCATAGTTTTGGTTTTTGGGACATTACGGTATGACCGCCTCTATGTAATATAACGTAAGATACCTCATTTCATGGGCAATTGAATTACCTTTCATTTGAGTATACTTAGAAGGTGGTGCACGTATTCCTTGGTACCTTCAGAATTTGTTGTTTGAAAGAACTACAATATAGGGTTTCATAGTTTTGGTTTTTGGGACATTACGGTATGACCGCCTCTATGTAATATAACGTAAGATACCTCATTGGATGGGCAATTGAATTACCTTTCATTTGAGTATATTTAGAAGGTGGTGCACGTATTCCTTGGTACCTTCAGAATTTGTTGTTTGAAAGAACTACAATATAGGGTACTTAGTGTTGGTTTTTGGGACATTACGGTATGACCGCCTCTATGTAATATAACGTAAGATACTTCATTTCATGGGCAATTGAATTACCTTTAATTTGAGTATACTTAGAAGGTGGTGCACGTATTCCTTGGTACCTTCAGAATTTGTTGTTTGAAAGAACTACAATATAGGGATACATAGTTTGGGTTTTTGGGACATAACGGTATGACCGCCTCTATGTAATATAACGTAAGATACCTCATTGGATCGGCAATTGAATTACCTTTAATTTGAGTATACTTAGAAGGTGGTGCACGTATTCCTTGGTACCTTCAGAACTTGTTGTTTGAAAGAACTTCAATAAAGGATTACTTAGTGTTGGTTTTGGGGTCATTACGGTATGACCGCCTCTATGTAATATAACGTAACATACCTCATTTCATGGGCAATTGAATTACCTTTCATTTGAGTATACTTAGAAGGTGGTGCACGTATTCCTTGGTACCTTCAGAATTTGTTGTTTGAAAGTACTACAATATAGGGTACTTAGCGTTGGTTTTTGGGACATTACGGTATGACCGCCTCTATGTAATATAACGTAAGATACCTCATTTCATGGGCAATTGAATTACCTTTAATTTGAGTATACTTAGAAGGTGGTGCACGTATTCCTTGGTACCTTCAGAATTTGTTGTTTGAAAGAACTACAATATAGGGTACTTAGTGTTGGTTTTTGGGACATTACGGTATGACCGCCTCTATGTAATATAACGTAAGATACCTCATTGGATGGGCAATTGAATTACCTTTCATTTGAGTATACTGAGAAGGTAGTGCACGTATTCCTTGGTACCTTCAGAATTTGTTGTTTGAAAGAACTACAATATAGGGTTTCATAGTTTTGGTTTTTGGGACATTACGGTATGACCGCCTCTATGTAATATAACGTAAGATACCTCATTGGATGGGCAATTGAATTACCTTTAATTTGAGTATACTTAGAAGGTGGTGCACGTATTCCTTGGTACCTTCAGAATTTGTTGTTTGAAAGAACTACAATATAGGGTACTTAGTGTTGGTTTTTGGGACATTACGGTATGACCGCCTCTATGTAATATAACGTAAGATACCTCATTGGATGGGCAATTGAATTACCTTTCATTTGAGTATACTAAGAAGGTGGTGCACGTATTCCTTGGTACCTTCAGAATTTGTTGTTTGAAAGTACTACAATATAGGGTACTTAGTGTTGGTTTTTGGGACATTACGGTATGACCGCCTCTATGTAATATAACGTAAGATACCTCATTGGATGGGCAATTGAATTACCTTTCATTTGAGTATACTAAGAAGGTGGTGCACGTATTCCTTGGTACCTTCAGAATTTGTTGTTTGAATGAACTACAATATAGGGTTTCATAGTTTTGGTTTTTGGGACATTACGGTATGACCGCCTCTATGTAATATAACGTAAGATACCTCATTGGATGGGCAATTGAATTACCTTTAATTTGAGTATACTTAGAAGGTGGTGCACGTATTCCTTGGTACTTTCAGAATTTGTTGTTTGAAAGAACTACAATATAGGGTACTTAGTGTTGGTTTTTGGGACATTACGGTATGACCGCCTCTATGTAATATAACGTAAGATACCTCATTTCATGGGCAATTGAATTACCTTTAATTTGAGTATACTTAGAAGGTGGTGCACGTATTCCTTGGTACCTTCAGAATTTGTTGTTTGAAAGTACTACAATATAGGGTACTTAGTGTTGGTTTTTGGGACATTACGGTATGACCGCCTCTATGTAATATAACGTAAGATACCTCATTATATGGGCAATTGAATTACCTTTCATTTGAGTATACTTAGAAGGTGGTGCACGTATTCCTTGGTACCTTCAGAACTTGTTGTTTGAAAGAACTTCAATAAAGGATTACTTAGTGTTGGCTTTTGGGACATTACGGTATGGCCGCCTCTATGTAATATAACGTAAGATACCTCATTGGATGGGCAATTGAATTACCTTTAATTTGAGTATACTTAGAAGGTGGTGCACGTATTCCTTGGTACCTTCAGAATTTGTTGTTTGAAAGAACTACAATATAGGGTACTTAGTGTTGGTTTTTGGGACATTACGGTATGACCGCCTCTATGTAATATAACGTAAGATACCTCATTTCATGGGCAATTGAATTACCTTTAATTTGAGTATACTTAGAAGGTGGTGCACGTATTCCTTGGTACCTTCAGAATTTGTTGTTTGAAAGTACTACAATATAGGGTACTTAGTGTTGGTTTTTGGGACATTACGGTATGACCGCCTCTATGTAATATAACGTAAGATACCTCATTGGATGAGCAATTGAATTACCTTTCATTTGAGTATACTTAGAAGGTGGTGCACGTATTCCTTGGTACCTTCAGAATTTGTTGTTTGAATGAACTACAATATAGGGTTTCATAGTTTTGGTTTTTGGGACATTACGGTATGACCGCCTCTATGTAATATAACGTAAGATACCTCATTGGATGGGCAATTGAATTACCTTTAATGTGAGTATATTTAGAAGGTGGTGCACGTATTCCTTGGTACCTTCAGAATTTGTTGTTTGAAAGTACTACAATATAGGGTACTTAGTGTTGGTTTTTGGGACATTACGGTATGACCGCCTCTATGTAATATAACGTAAGATACCTCATTTCATGGGCAATTGAATTACCTTTAATCTGAGTATACTTAGAAGGTGGTGCACGTATTCTTTGGTACCTTCAGAATTTGTTGTTTGAAAGAACTACAATATAGGGTTACATAGTTTGGGTTTTTGGGACATAACGGTATGACCGCCTCTATGTAATATTACGTAAGATACCTCATTTCATGGGCAATTGAATTACCTTTAATTTGAGTATACTTAGAAGGTGGTGCACGTATTCCTTGGTACCTTCAGAATTTGTTGTTTGAAAGTACTACAATATAGGGTACTTAGTGTTGGTTTTTGGGACATTACGGTATGACCGCCTCTATGTATGTAATATAACGTAAGATACCTCATTTCATGGGCAATTGAATTACCTTTAATTTGAGTATACTTAGAAGGTGGTGCACGTATTCCTTGGTACCTTCAGAATTTGTTGTTTGAAAGAACTACAATATAGGGTACTTAGTGTTGGTTTTTGGGACATTACGGTATGACCGCCTCTATGTAATATAACGTAAGATACCTCATTTCATGGGCAATTGAATTACCTTTCATTTGAGTATACTTAGAAGGTGGTGCACGTATTCCTTGGTACCTTCAGAATTTGTTGTTTGAAAGTACTACAATATAGGGTACTTAGTGTTGGTTTTTGGGACATTACGGTATGACCGCCTCTATGTAATATAACGTAAGATACCTCATTGGATGGGCAATTGAATTACCTTTCATTTGAGTATACTTAGAAGGTGGTGCACGTATTCCTTGGTACCTTCAGAATTTGTTGTTTGAAAGAACTTCAATAAAGGATTACTTAGTGTTGGTTTTTGGGACATTACGGTATGACCGCCTCTATGTAATATAACGTAAGATACCTCATTGGATGGGCAATTGAATTACCTTTCATTTGAGTATACTAAGAAGGTGGTGCACGTATTCCTTGGTACCTTCAGAATTTGTTGTTTGAATGAACTACAATATAGGGTTTCATAGTTTTGGTTTTTGGGACATTACGGTATGACCGCCTCTATGTAATATAACGTAAGATACCTCATTGGATGGGCAATTGAATTACCTTTAATTTGAGTATACTTAGAAGGTGGTGCACGTATTCCTTGGTACTTTCAGAATTTGTTGTTTGAAAGAACTACAATATAGGGTACTTAGTGTTGGTTTTTGGGACATTACGGTATGACCGCCTCTATGTAATATAACGTAAGATACCTCATTTCATGGGCAATTGAATTACCTTTAATTTGAGTATACTTAGAAGGTGGTGCACGTATTCCTTGGTACCTTCAGAATTTGTTGTTTGAAAGTACTACAATATAGGGTACTTAGTGTTGGTTTTTGGGACATTACGGTATGACCGCCTCTATGTAATATAACGTAAGATACCTCATTATATGGGCAATTGAATTACCTTTCATTTGAGTATACTTAGAAGGTGGTGCACGTATTCCTTGGTACCTTCAGAACTTGTTGTTTGAAAGAACTTCAATAAAGGATTACTTAGTGTTGGCTTTTGGGACATTACGGTATGGCCGCCTCTATGTAATATAACGTAAGATACCTCATTGGATGGGCAATTGAATTACCTTTAATTTGAGTATACTTAGAAGGTGGTGCACGTATTCCTTGGTACCTTCAGAATTTGTTGTTTGAAAGAACTACAATATAGGGTACTTAGTGTTGGTTTTTGGGACATTACGGTATGACCGCCTCTATGTAATATAACGTAAGATACCTCATTTCATGGGCAATTGAATTACCTTTAATTTGAGTATACTTAGAAGGTGGTGCACGTATTCCTTGGTACCTTCAGAATTTGTTGTTTGAAAGTACTACAATATAGGGTACTTAGTGTTGGTTTTTGGGACATTACGGTATGACCGCCTCTATGTAATATAACGTAAGATACCTCATTGGATGAGCAATTGAATTACCTTTCATTTGAGTATACTTAGAAGGTGGTGCACGTATTCCTTGGTACCTTCAGAATTTGTTGTTTGAATGAACTACAATATAGGGTTTCATAGTTTTGGTTTTTGGGACATTACGGTATGACCGCCTCTATGTAATATAACGTAAGATACCTCATTGGATGGGCAATTGAATTACCTTTAATGTGAGTATATTTAGAAGGTGGTGCACGTATTCCTTGGTACCTTCAG
This sequence comes from Steromphala cineraria, assembly GCA_916613615.1. Classification (NCBI taxonomy): domain Eukaryota; kingdom Metazoa; phylum Mollusca; class Gastropoda; order Trochida; family Trochidae; genus Steromphala; species Steromphala cineraria. The sequence continues at coordinate 40,894,283 of OU744722.1, read as the reverse complement.
AATTTGTTGTTTGAAAGTACTACAATATAGGGTACTTAGTGTTGGTTTTTGGGACATTACGGTATGACCGCCTCTATGTAATATAACGTAAGATACCTCATTTCATGGGCAATTGAATTACCTTTCATCTGAGTATACTTAGAAGGTGGTGCACGTATTCTTTGGTACCTTCAGAATTTGTTGTTTGAAAGAACTACAATATAGGGTTACATAGTTTGGGTTTTTGGGACATAACGGTATGACCGCCTCTATGTAATATTACGTAAGATACCTCATTGGATGGGCAATTGAATTACCTTTAATTTGAGTATACTTAGAAGGTGGTGCACGTATTCCTTGGTACCTTCAGAATTTGTTGTTTGAAAGTACTACAATATAGGGTACTTAGTGTTGGTTTTTGGGACATTACGGTATGACCGCCTCTATGTATGTAATATAACGTAAGATACCTCATTTCATGGGCAATTGAATTACCTTTAATTTGAGTATACTTAGAAGGTGGTGCACGTATTCCTTGGTACCTTCAGAATTTGTTGTTTGAAAGAACTACAATATAGGGTACTTAGTGTTGGTTTTTGGGACATTACGGTATGACCGCCTCTATGTAATATAACGTAAGATACCTCATTTCATGGGCAATTGAATTACCTTTCATTTGAGTATACTTAGAAGGTGGTGCACGTATTCCTTGGTACCTTCAGAATTTGTTGTTTGAAAGTACTACAATATAGGGTACTTAGTGTTGGTTTTTGGGACATTACGGTATGACCGCCTCTATGTAATATAACGTAAGATACCTCATTGGATGGGCAATTGAATTACCTTTCATTTGAGTATACTTAGAAGGTGGTGCACGTATTCCTTGGTACCTTCAGAATTTGTTGTTTGAAAGAACTTCAATAAAGGATTACTTAGTGTTGGTTTTTGGGACATTACGGTATGACCGCCTCTATGTAATATAACGTAAGATACCTCATTGGATGGGCAATTGAATTACCTTTAATTTGAGTATACTTAGAAGGTGGTGCACGTATTCCTTGGTACCTTCAGAATTTGTTGTTTGAAAGTACTACAATATAGGGTACTTAGTGTTGGTTTTTGGGACATTACGGTATGACCGCCTCTATGTATGTAATATAACGTAAGATACCTCATTGGATGGGCAATTGAATTACCTTTAATTTGAGTATACTTAGAAGGTGGTGCACGTATTCCTTGGTACCTTCAGAATTTGTTGTTTGAAAGAACTACAATATAAGGTACTTAGTGTTGGTTTTTGGGACATTACGGTATGACCGCCTCTATGTAATATAACGTAAGATACCTCATTTCATGGGCAATTGAATTACCTTTAATTTGAGTATACTTAGAAGGTGGTGCACGTATTCCTTGGTACCTTCAGAATTTGTTGTTTGAAAGTACTACAATATAGGGTACTTAGTGTTGGTTTTTGGGACATTACGGTATGACCGCCTCTATGTAATATAACGTAAGATACCTCATTGGATGAGCAATTGAATTACCTTTCATTTGAGTATACTTAGAAGGTGGTGCACGTATTCCTTGGTACCTTCAGAATTTGTTGTTTGAATGAACTACAATATAGGGTTTCATAGTTTTGGTTTTTGGGACATTACGGTATGACCGCCTCTATGTAATATAACGTAAGATACCTCATTGGATGGGCAATTTAATTACCTTTAATGTGAGTATATTTAGAAGGTGGTGCACGTATTCCTTGGTACCTTCAGAATTTGTTGTTTGAAAGTACTACAATATAGGGTACTTAGTGTTGGTTTTTGGGACATTACGGTATGACCGCCTCTATGTAATATAACGTAAGATACCTCATTGGATGGGCAATTGAATTACCTTTAATTTGAGTATACTTAGAAGGTGGTGCACGTATTCCTTGGTACCTTCAGAATTTGTTGTTTGAAAGTACTACAATATAGGGTACTTAGTGTAGGTTTTTGGGACATTACGGTATGACCGCCTCTATGTAATATAACGTAAGATACCTCATTTCATGGGCAATTGAATTACCTTTCATTTGAGTATACTTAGAAGGTATTGCACGTATTCCTTGGTACCTTCAGAATTTGTTGTTTGAAAGAACTACAATATAGGGTACTTAGTGTTGGTTTTTGGGACATTACGGTATGACCGCCTCTATGTAATATAACGTAAGATACCTCATTGGATGGGCAATTGAATTACCTTTAATCTGAGTATACTTAGAAGGTGGTGCACGTATTCCTTGGTACCTTCAGAATTTGTTGTTTGAAAGAACTACAATATAGGGTACTTAGTGTTGGTTTTTGGGACATTACGGTATGACCGCCTCTATGTAATATAACGTAAGATACCTCATTGGATGGGCAATTGAATTACCTTTAATTTGAGTATACTTAGAAGGTGGTGCACGTATTCCTTGGTACCTTCAGAATTTGTTGTTTGAAAGAACTACAATATAGGGTACTTAGTGTTGGTTTTTGGGACATTACGGTATGACCGCCTCTATCTAATATAACGTAAGATACCTCATTTCATGGGCAATCGAATTACCTTTCATTTGAGTATACTTAGAAGGTGGTGCACGTATTCCTCGGTACCTTCAGAATTTGTTGTTGAAAGAACTACAATATAGGGTACTTAGTGTTGGTTTTTGGGACATTACGGTATGACCGCCTCTATGTAATATAACGTAAGATACCTCATTTCATGGGCAATTGAATTACCTTTAATTTGAGTATACTTAGAAGGTGGTGCACGTAGTCCTTGGTACCTTCAGAATTTGTTGTTTGAAAGTACTACAATATAGGGTACTTAGTGTTGGTTTTTGGGACATTACGGTATGACCGCCTCTATGTAATATAACGTAAGATACCTCATTATATGGGCAATTGAATTACCTTTCATTTGAGTATACTTAGAAGGTGGTGCACGTATTCCTTGGTACCTTCAGAACTTGTTGTTTGAAAGTACTACAATATAGGGTACTTAGTGTTGGTTTTTGGGACATTACGGTAGGACCGCCTCTATGTAATATAACGTAAGATACCTCATTGGATGGGCAATTGAATTACCTTTCATTTGAGTATACTTAGAAGGTGGTGCACGTATTCCTTGGTACCTTCAGAATTTGTTGTTTGAAAGAACTTCAATAAAGGATTACTTAGTGTTGGTTTTTGGGACATTACGGTATGACCGCCTCTATGTAATATAACGTAAGATACCTCATTGGATGGGCAATTGAATTACCTTTAATTTGAGTATACTTAGAAGGTGGTGCCCGTATTCCTTGGTACCTTCAGAATTTGTTGTTTGAAAGTACTACAATATAGGGTACTTAGTGTTGGTTTTTGGGACATTACGGTATGACCGCCTCTATGTAATATAACGTAAGATACCTCATTTCATGGGCAATTGAATTACCTTTCATTTGAGTATACTTAGAAGGTATTGCACGTATTCCTTGGTACCTTCAGAATTTGTTGTTTGAAAGAACTACAATATAGGGTACTTAGTGTTGTTTTTTGGGACATTACGGTATGACCGCCTCTATGTAATATAACGTAAGATACCTCATTGGATGGGCAATTGAATTACCTTTAATTTGAGTATACTTAGAAGGTGGTGCACGTATTCCTTGGTACCTTCAGAATTTGTTGTTTGAAAGAACTACAATATAGGGTACTTAGTGTTGGTTTTTGGGACATTACGGTATGACCGCCTCTATGTAATATAACGTAAGATACCTCATTGGATGGGCAATTGAATTACCTTTCATTTGAGTATACTTAGAAGGTGGTGCACGTATTCCTTGGTACCTTCAGAATTTGTTGTTGAAAGAACTACAATATAGGGTACTTAGTGTTGGTTTTTGGGACATTACGGTATGACCGCCTCTATGTAATATAACGTAAGATACCTCATTTCATGGGCAATTGAATTACCTTTAATTTGAGTATACTTAGAAGGTGGTGCACGTATTCCTTGGTACCTTCAGAATTTGTTGTTTGAAAGAACTACAATATAGGGTACTTAGTGTTGGTTTTTGGGACATTACGGTATGACCGCCTCTATGTAATATAACGTAAGATACCTCATTTCATGGGCAATCGAATTACCTTTCATTTGAGTATACTTAGAAGGTGGTGCACGTATTCCTCGGTACCTTCAGAATTTGTTGTTGAAAGAACTACAATATAGGGTACTTAGTGTTGGTTTTTGGGACATTACGGTATGACCGCCTCTATGTAATATAACGTAAGATACCTCATTTCATGGGCAATTGAATTACCTTTAATTTGAGTATACTTAGAAGGTGGTGCACGTAGTCCTTGGTACCTTCAGAATTTGTTGTTTGAAAGTACTACAATATAGGGTACTTAGTGTTGGTTTTTGGGACATTACGGTATGACCGCCTCTATGTAATATAACGTAAGATACCTCATTATATGGGCAATTGAATTACCTATCATTTGAGTATACTTAGAAGGTGGTGCACGTATTCCTTGGTACCTTCAGAACTTGTTGTTTGAAAGTACTACAATATAGGGTACTTAGTGTTGGTTTTTGGGACATTACGGTAGGACCGCCTCTATGTAATATAACGTAAGATACCTCATTGGATGGGCAATTGAATTACCTTTCATTTGAGTATACTTAGAAGGTGGTGCACGTATTCCTTGGTACCTTCAGAATTTGTTGTTTGAATGAACTACAATATAGGGTTTCATAGTTTTGGTTTTTGGGACATTACGGTATGACCGCCTCTATGTAATATAACGTAAGATACCTCATTGGATGGGCAATTGAATTACCTTTAATGTGAGTATATTTAGAAGGTGGTGCACGTATTCCTTGGTACCTTCAGAATTTGTTGTTTGAAAGTACTACAATATAGGGTACTTAGTGTTGGTTTTTGGGACATTACGGTATGACCGCCTCTATGTAATATAACGTAAGATACCTCATTGGATGGGCAATTGAATTACCTTTAATTTGAGTATACTTAGAAGGTGGTGCACGTATTCCTTGGTACCTTCAGAATTTGTTGTTTGAAAGTACTACAATATAGGGTACTTAGTGTAGGTTTTTGGGACATTACGGTATGACCGCCTCTATGTAATATAACGTAAGATACCTCATTTCATGGGCAATTGAATTACCTTTCATTTGAGTATACTTAGAAGGTATTGCACGTATTCCTTGGTACCTTCAGAATTTGTTGTTTGAAAGAACTACAATATAGGGTACTTAGTGTTGGTTTTTGGGACATTACGGTATGACCGCCTCTATGTAATATAACGTAAGATACCTCATTGGATGGGCAATTGAATTACCTTTAATTTGAGTATACTTAGAAGGTGGTGCACGTATTCCTTGGTACCTTCAGAATTTGTTGTTTGAAAGAACTACAATATAGGGTACTTAGTGTTGGTTTTTGGGACATTACGGTATGACCGCCTCTATGTAATATAACGTAAGATACCTCATTGGATGGGCAATTGAATTACCTTTAATTTGAGTATACTTAGAAGGTGGTGCACGTATTCCTTGGTACCTTCAGAATTTGTTGTTTGAAAGAACTACAATATAGGGTACTTAGTGTTGGTTTTTGGGACATTACGGTATGACCGCCTCTATGTAATATAACGTAAGATACCTCATTTCATGGGCAATCGAATTACCTTTCATTTGAGTATACTTAGAAGGTGGTGCACGTATTCCTCGGTACCTTCAGAATTTGTTGTTGAAAGAACTACAATATAGGGTACTTAGTGTTGGTTTTTGGGACATTACGGTATGACCGCCTCTATGTAATATAACGTAAGATACCTCATTTCATGGGCAATTGAATTACCTTTAATTTGAGTATACTTAGAAGGTGGTGCACGTAGTCCTTGGTACCTTCAGAATTTGTTGTTTGAAAGTACTACAATATAGGGTACTTAGTGTTGGTTTTTGGGACATTACGGTATGACCGCCTCTATGTAATATAACGTAAGATACCTCATTATATGGGCAATTGAATTACCTATCATTTGAGTATACTTAGAAGGTGGTGCACGTATTCCTTGGTACCTTCAGAACTTGTTGTTTGAAAGTACTACAATATAGGGTACTTAGTGTTGGTTTTTGGGACATTACGGTAGGACCGCCTCTATGTAATATAACGTAAGATACCTCATTGGATGGGCAATTGAATTACCTTTCATTTGAGTATACTTAGAAGGTGGTGCACGTATTCCTTGGTACCTTCAGAATTTGTTGTTTGAATGAACTACAATATAGGGTTTCATAGTTTTGGTTTTTGGGACATTACGGTATGACCGCCTCTATGTAATATAACGTAAGATACCTCATTGGATGGGCAATTGAATTACCTTTAATGTGAGTATATTTAGAAGGTGGTGCACGTATTCCTTGGTACCTTCAGAATTTGTTGTTTGAAAGTACTACAATATAGGGTACTTAGTGTTGGTTTTTGGGACATTACGGTATGACCGCCTCTATGTAATATAACGTAAGATACCTCATTGGATGGGCAATTGAATTACCTTTAATTTGAGTATACTTAGAAGGTGGTGCACGTATTCCTTGGTACCTTCAGAATTTGTTGTTTGAAAGTACTACAATATAGGGTACTTAGTGTAGGTTTTTGGGACATTACGGTATGACCGCCTCTATGTAATATAACGTAAGATACCTCATTTCATGGGCAATTGAATTACCTTTCATTTGAGTATACTTAGAAGGTATTGCACGTATTCCTTGGTACCTTCAGAATTTGTTGTTTGAAAGAACTACAATATAGGGTACTTAGTGTTGGTTTTTGGGACATTACGGTATGACCGCCTCTATGTAATATAACGTAAGATACCTCATTGGATGGGCAATTGAATTACCTTTAATTTGAGTATACTTAGAAGGTGGTGCACGTATTCCTTGGTACCTTCAGAATTTGTTGTTTGAAAGAACTACAATATAGGGTACTTAGTGTTGGTTTTTGGGACATTACGGTATGACCGCCTCTATGTAATATAACGTAAGATACCTCATTGGATGGGCAATTGAATTACCTTTAATTTGAGTATACTTAGAAGGTGGTGCACGTATTCCTTGGTACCTTCAGAATTTGTTGTTTGAAAGAACTACAATATAGGGTACTTAGTGTTGGTTTTTGGGACATTACGGTATGACCGCCTCTATGTAATATAACGTAAGATACCTCATTTCATGGGCAATCGAATTACCTTTCATTTGAGTATACTTAGAAGGTGGTGCACGTATTCCTCGGTACCTTCAGAATTTGTTGTTGAAAGAACTACAATATAGGGTACTTAGTGTTGGTTTTTGGGACATTACGGTATGACCGCCTCTATGTAATATAACGTAAGATACCTCATTTCATGGGCAATTGAATTACCTTTAATTTGAGTATACTTAGAAGGTGGTGCACGTAGTCCTTGGTACCTTCAGAATTTGTTGTTTGAAAGTACTACAATATAGGGTACTTAGTGTTGGTTTTTGGGACATTACGGTATGACCGCCTCTATGTAATATAACGTAAGATACCTCATTATATGGGCAATTGAATTACCTTTCATTTGAGTATACTTAGAAGGTGGTGCACGTATTCCTTGGTACCTTCAGAACTTGTTGTTTGAAAGTACTACAATATAGGGTACTTAGTGTTGGTTTTTGGGACATTACGGTAGGACCGCCTCTATGTAATATAACGTAAGATACCTCATTGGATGGGCAATTGAATTACCTTTCATTTGAGTATACTTAGAAGGTGGTGCACGTATTCCTTGGTACCTTCAGAATTTGTTGTTTGAAAGAACTTCAATAAAGGATTACTTAGTGTTGGTTTTTGGGACATTACGGTATGACCGCCTCTATGTAATATAACGTAAGATACCTCATTGGATGGGCAATTGAATTACCTTTAATTTGAGTATACTTAGAAGGTGGTGCCCGTATTCCTTGGTACCTTCAGAATTTGTTGTTTGAAAGTACTACAATATAGGGTACTTAGTGTTGGTTTTTGGGACATTACGGTATGACCGCCTCTATGTAATATAACGTAAGATACCTCATTTCATGGGCAATTGAATTACCTTTCATTTGAGTATACTTAGAAGGTATTGCACGTATTCCTTGGTACCTTCAGAATTTGTTGTTTGAAAGAACTACAATATAGGGTACTTAGTGTTGGTTTTTGGGACATTACGGTATGACCGCCTCTATGTAATATAACGTAAGATACCTCATTGGATGGGCAATTGAATTACCTTTAATTTGAGTATACTTAGAAGGTGGTGCACGTATTCCTTGGTACCTTCAGAATTTGTTGTTTGAAAGAACTACAATATAGGGTACTTAGTGTTGGTTTTTGGGACATTACGGTATGACCGCCTCTATGTAATATAACGTAAGATACCTCATTGGATGGGCAATTGAATTACCTTTCATTTGAGTATACTTAGAAGGTGGTGCACGTATTCCTTGGTACCTTCAGAATTTGTTGTTGAAAGAACTACAATATAGGGTACTTAGTGTTGGTTTTTGGGACATTACGGTATGACCGCCTCTATGTAATATAACGTAAGATACCTCATTTCATGGGCAATTGAATTACCTTTAATTTGAGTATACTTAGAAGGTGGTGCACGTATTCCTTGGTACCTTCAGAATTTGTTGTTTGAAAGAACTACAATATAGGGTACTTAGTGTTGGTTTTTGGGACATTACGGTATGACCGCCTCTATGTAATATAACGTAAGATACCTCATTTCATGGGCAATTGAATTACCTTTAATTTGAGTATACTTAGAAGGTGGTGCACGTATTCCTTGGTACCTTCAGAATTTGTTGTTTGAAAGAACTACAATATAGGGTACTTAGTGTTGGTTTTTGGGACATTACGGTATGACCGCCTCTATGTAATATAACGTAAGATACCTCATTTCATGGGCAATCGAATTACCTTTCATTTGAGTATACTTAGAAGGTGGTGCACGTATTCCTCGGTACCTTCAGAATTTGTTGTTGAAAGAACTACAATATAGGGTACTTAGTGTTGGTTTTTGGGACATTACGGTATGACCGCCTCTATGTAATATAACGTAAGATACCTCATTTCATGGGCAATTGAATTACCTTTAATTTGAGTATACTTAGAAGGTGGTGCACGTAGTCCTTGGTACCTTCAGAATTTGTTGTTTGAAAGTACTACAATATAGGGTACTTAGTGTTGGTTTTTGGGACATTACGGTATGACCGCCTCTATGTAATATAACGTAAGATACCTCATTATATGGGCAATTGAATTACCTATCATTTGAGTATACTTAGAAGGTGGTGCACGTATTCCTTGGTACCTTCAGAACTTGTTGTTTGAAAGTACTACAATATAGGGTACTTAGTGTTGGTTTTTGGGACATTACGGTAGGACCGCCTCTATGTAATATAACGTAAGATACCTCATTGGATGGGCAATTGAATTACCTTTCATTTGAGTATACTTAGAAGGTGGTGCACGTATTCCTTGGTACCTTCAGAATTTGTTGTTTGAAAGAACTTCAATAAAGGATTACTTAGTGTTGGTTTTTGGGACATTACGGTATGACCGCCTCTATGTAATATAACGTAAGATACCTCATTGGATGGGCAATTGAATTACCTTTAATTTGAGTATACTTAGAAGGTGGTGCCCGTATTCCTTGGTACCTTCAGAATTTGTTGTTTGAAAGTACTACAATATAGGGTACTTAGTGTTGGTTTTTGGGACATTACGGTATGACCGCCTCTATGTAATATAACGTAAGATACCTCATTTCATGGGCAATTGAATTACCTTTCATTTGAGTATACTTAGAAGGTATTGCACGTATTCCTTGGTACCTTCAGAATTTGTTGTTTGAAAGAACTACAATATAGGGTACTTAGTGTTGGTTTTTGGGACATTACGGTATGACCGCCTCTATGTAATATAACGTAAGATACCTCATTGGATGGGCAATTGAATTACCTTTAATTTGAGTATACTTAGAAGGTGGTGCACGTATTCCTTGGTACCTTCAGAATTTGTTGTTTGAAAGAACTACAATATAGGGTACTTAGTGTTGGTTTTTGGGACATTACGGTATGACCGCCTCTATGTAATATAACGTAAGATACCTCATTGGATGGGCAATTGAATTACCTTTCATTTGAGTATACTTAGAAGGTGGTGCACGTATTCCTTGGTACCTTCAGAATTTGTTGTTTGAAAGAACTACAATATAGGGTACTTAGTGTTGGTTTTTGGGACATTACGGTATGACCGCCTCTATGTAATATAACGTAAGATACCTCATTTCATGGGCAATCGAATTACCTTTCATTTGAGTATACTTAGAAGGTGGTGCACGTATTCCTTGGTACCTTCAGAATTTGTTGTTGAAAGAACTACAATATAGGGTACTTAGTGTTGGTTTTTGGGACATTACGGTATGACCGCCTCTATGTAATATAACGTAAGATACCTCATTTCATGGGCAATTGAATTACCTTTAATTTGAGTATACTTAGAAGGTGGTGCACGTATTCCTTGGTACCTTCAGAATTTGTTGTTTGAAAGTACTACAATATAGGGTACTTAGTGTTGGTTTTTGGGACATTACGGTATGACCGCCTCTATGTAATATAACGTAAGATACCTCATTGGATGGGCAATTGAATTACCTTTCATTTGAGTATACTTAGAAGGTGGTGCACGTATTCCTTGGTACCTTCAGAGTTTGTTGTTTGAATGAACTACAATATAGGGTTTCATAGTTTTGGTTTTTGGGACATTACGGTATGACCGCCTCTATGTAATATAACGTAAGATACCTCATTGGATGGGCAATTGAATTACCTTTAATGTGAGTATACTTAGAAGGTGGTGCACGTATTCCTTGGTACCTTCAGAATTTGTTGTTTGAAAGAACTACAATATAGGGTACTTAGTGTTGGTTTTTGGGACATTACGGTATGACCGCCTCTATGTAATATAACGTAAGATACCTCATTTCATGGGCAATTGAATTACCTTTAATCTGAGTATACTTAGAAGGTGGTGCACGTATTCCTTGGTACCTTCAGAATTTGTTGTTTGAAAGAACTACAATATAGGGTACTTAGTGTTGGTTTTTGGGACATTACGGTATGACCGCCTCTATGTAATATAACGTAAGATACCTCATTTCATGGGCAATCGAATTACCTTTCATTTGAGTATACTTAGAAGGTGGTGCATGTATTCCTTGGTACCTTCAGAATTTGTTGTTGAAAGAACTACAATATAGGGTACTTAGTGTTGGTTTTTGGGACATTACGGTATGACCGCCTCTATGTAATATAACGTAAGATACCTCATTTCATGGGCAATTGGATTACCTTTAATTTGAGTATACTTAGAAGGTGGTGCACGTATTCCTTGGTACCTTCAGAATTTGTTGTTTGAAAGTACTACAATATAGGGTACTTAGTGTTGGTTTTTGGGACATTACGGTATGACCGCCTCTATGTAATATAACGTAAGATACCTCATTGGATGGGCAATTGAATTACCTTTAATGTGAGTATACTTAGAAGGTGGTGCACGTATTCCTTGGTACCTTCAGAATTTGTTGTTTGAAAGAACTACAATATAGGGTACTTAGTGTTGGTTTTTGGGACATTACGGTATGACCGCCTCTATGTAATATAACGTAAGATACCTCATTTCATGGGCAATTGAATTACCTTTAATCTGAGTATACTTAGAAGGTGGTGCACGTATTCTTTGGTACCTTCAGAATTTGTTGTTTGAAAGTACTACAATATAGGGTACTTAGTGTTGGTTTTTGGGACATTACGGTATGACCGCCTCTATGTAATATAACGTAAGATACCTCATTGGATGGGCAATTGAATTACCTTTCATTTGAGTATACTTAGAAGGTGGTGCACGTATTCCTTGGTACCTTCAGAATTTGTTGTTTGAAAGAACTACAATATAGGGTACTTAGTGTTGGTTTTTGGGACATTACGGTATGACCGCCTCTATGTAATATAACGTAAGATACCTCATTTCATGGGCAATTGAATTACCTTTAATTTGAGTATACTTAGAAGGTGGTGCACGTATTCCTTGGTACCTTCAGAATTTGTTGTTTGAAAGTACTACAATATAGGGTACTTAGTGTTGGTTTTTGGGACATTACGGTATGACCGCCTCTATGTAATATAACGTAAGATACCTCATTATATGGGCAATTGAATTACCTTTCATTTGAGTATACTTAGAAGGTGGTGCACGTATTCCTTGGTACCTTCAGAACTTGTTGTTTGAAAGTACTACAATATAGGGTACTTAGTGTTGGTTTTTGGGACATTACGGTAGGACCGCCTCTATGTAATATAACGTAAGATACCTCATTGGATGGGCAATTGAATTACCTTTCATTTGAGTATACTTAGAAGGTGGTGCACTTATTCCTTGGTACCTTCAGAATTTGTTGTTTGAAAGAACTTCAATAAAGGATTACTTAGTGTTGGTTTTTGGGACATTACGGTATGACCGCCTCTATGTAATATAACGTAAGATACCTCATTGGATGGGCAATTGAATTACCTTTAATTTGAGTATACTTAGAAGGTGGTGCACGTATTCCTTGGTACCTTCAGAATTTGTTGTTTGAAAGTACTACAATATAGGGTACTTAGTGTTGGTTTTTGGGACATTACGGTATGACCGCCTCTATGTAATATAACGTAAGATACCTCATTTCATGGGCAATTGAATTACCTTTCATTTGAGTATACTTAGAAGGTATTGCACGTATTCCTTGGTACCTTCAGAATTTGTTGTTTGAAAGAACTACAATATAGGGTACTTAGTGTTGGTTTTTGGGACATTACGGTATGACCGCCTCTATGTAATATAACGTAAGATACCTCATTGGATGGGCAATTGAATTACCTTTAACTTGAGTATACTTAGAAGGTGGTGCACGTATTCCTTGGTACCTTCAGAATTTGTTGTTTGAAAGAACTACAATATAGGGTACTTAGTGTTGGTTTTTGGGACATTACGGTATGACCGCCTCTATGTAATATAACGTAAGATACCTCATTGGATGGGCAATTGAATTACCTTTAATTTGAGTATACTTAGAAGGTGGTGCACGTATTCCTTGGTACCTTCAGAATTTGTTGTTTGAAAGAACTACAATATAGGGTTTCATAGTTTTGGTTTTTGGAACATTACGGTATGACCGCCTCTATGTAATATAACGTAAGATACCTCATTGGATGGGCAATTGAATTACCTTTAATTTGAGTATACTTAGAAGGTGGTGCACGTATTCCTTGGTACCTTCAGAATTTGTTGTTTGAAAGAACTACAATATAGGGTACTTAGTGTTGGTTTTTGGGACATTACGGTATGACCGCCTCTATGTAATATAACGTAAGATACCTCATTGGATGGGCAATTGAATTACCTTTAATTTGAGTATACTTAGAAGGTGGTGCACGTATTCCTTGGTACCTTCAGAATTTGTTGTTTGAAAGTACTACAATAGAGGGTACTTAGTGTTGGTTTTTGGGACATTACGGTATGACCGCCTCTATGTAATATAACGTAAGATACCTCATTTCATGGGCAATTGAATTACCTTTCATTTGATTATACTTAGAAGGTGGTGCACGTATTCCTTGGTACCTTCAGAATTTGTTGTTTGAAAGAACTACAATATAGGGTACTTAGTGTTGTTTTTTGGGACATTACGGTATGACCGCCTCTATGTAATATAACGTAAGATACCTCATTTCATGGGCAATTGAATTACCTTTAATTTGAGTATACTTAGAAGGTGGTGCACGTATTCCTTGGTACCTTCAGAATTTGTTGTTTGAAAGAACTACAATATAGGGTACTTAGTGTTGGTTTTTTGGACATTACGGTATGACCGCCTCTATGTAAAATAACGTAAGATACCTCATTTCATGGGCAATTGAATTACCTTTCATTTGAGTATACTTAGAAGGTGGTGTACGTATTCCTTGGTACCTTCAGAATTTGTTGTTTGAAAGAACTACAATATAGGGTTTCATAGTTTTGGTTTTTGGAACATTACGGTATGACCGCCTCTATGTAATATAACGTAAGATACCCCATTGGATGGGCAATTGAATTACCTTTAATTTGAGTATACTTTGAAGGTGGTGCACGTATTCCTTGGTACCTTCAGAATTTGTTGTTTGAAAGAACTACAATATAGGGTACTTAGTGTTGGTTTTTGGGACATTACGGTATGACCGCCTCTATGTAATATAACGTAAGATACCTCATTTCATGGGCAATTGAATTACCTTTAATCTGAGTATACTTAGAAGGTGGTGCACGTATTCTTTGGTACCTTCAGAATTTGTTGTTTGAAAGAACTACAATATAGGGTACTTAGTGTTGGTTTTTGGGACATTACGGTATGACCGCCTCTATGTAATATAACGTAAGATACCTCATTTCATGGGCAATTGAATTACCTTTAATTTGAGTATACTTAGAAGGTGGTGCACGTATTCCTTGGTACCTTCAGAATTTGTTGTTTGAAAGTACTACAATATAGGGTACTTAGTGTTGGTTTTTGGGACATTACGGTATGACCGCCTCTATGTAATATAACGTAAGATACCTCATTGGATGGGCAATTGAATTACCTTTCATTTGAGTATACTTAGAAGGTGGTGCACGTATTCCTTGGTACCTTCAGAGTTTGTTGTTTGAATGAACTACAATATAGGGTTTCATAGTTTTGGTTTTTGGGACATTACGGTATGACCGCCTCTATGTAATATAACGTAAGATACCTCATTGGATGGGCAATTGAATTACCTTTAATGTGAGTATACTTAGAAGGTGGTGCACGTATTCCTTGGTACCTTCAGAATTTGTTGTTTGAAAGAACTACAATATAGGGTACTTAGTGTTGGTTTTTGGGACATTACGGTATGACCGCCTCTATGTAATATAACGTAAGATACCTCATTTCATGGGCAATTGAATTACCTTTAATCTGAGTATACTTAGAAGGTGGTGCACGTATTCCTTGGTACCTTCAGAATTTGTTGTTTGAAAGAACTACAATATAGGGTACTTAGTGTTGGTTTTTGGGACATTACGGTATGACCGCCTCTATGTAATATAACGTAAGATACCTCATTTCATGGGCAATCGAATTACCTTTCATTTGAGTATACTTAGAAGGTGGTGCATGTATTCCTTGGTACCTTCAGAATTTGTTGTTGAAAGAACTACAATATAGGGTACTTAGTGTTGGTTTTTGGGACATTACGGTATGACCGCCTCTATGTAATATAACGTAAGATACCTCATTTCATGGGCAATTGGATTACCTTTAATTTGAGTATACTTAGAAGGTGGTGCACGTATTCCTTGGTACCTTCAGAATTTGTTGTTTGAAAGTACTACAATATAGGGTACTTAGTGTTGGTTTTTGGGACATTACGGTATGACCGCCTCTATGTAATATAACGTAAGATACCTCATTGGATGGGCAATTGAATTACCTTTCATTTGAGTATACTTAGAAGGTGGTGCACGTATTCCTTGGTACCTTCAGAATTTGTTGTTTGAATGAACTACAATATAGGGTTTCATAGTTTTTGTTTTTGGGACATTACGGTATGACCGCCTCTATGTAATATAACGTAAGATACCTCATTGGATGGGCAATTGAATTACCTTTAATGTGAGTATACTTAGAAGGTGGTGCACGTATTCCTTGGTACCTTCAGAATTTGTTGTTTGAAAGAACTACAATATAGGGTACTTAGTGTTGGTTTTTGGGACATTACGGTATGACCGCCTCTATGTAATATAACGTAAGATACCTCATTTCATGGGCAATTGAATTACCTTTAATCTGAGTATACTTAGAAGGTGGTGCACGTATTCTTTGGTACCTTCAGAATTTGTTGTTTGAAAGTACTACAATATAGGGTACTTAGTGTTGGTTTTTGGGACATTACGGTATGACCGCCTCTATGTAATATAACGTAAGATACCTCATTGGATGGGCAATTGAATTACCTTTCATTTGAGTATACTTAGAAGGTGGTGCACGTATTCCTTGGTACCTTCAGAATTTGTTGTTTGAAAGAACTACAATATAGGGTACTTAGTGTTGGTTTTTGGGACATTACGGTATGACCGCCTCTATGTAATATAACGTAAGATACCTCATTTCATGGGCAATTGAATTACCTTTAATTTGAGTATACTTAGAAGGTGGTGCACGTATTCCTTGGTACCTTCAGAATTTGTTGTTTGAAAGTACTACAATATAGGGTACTTAGTGTTGGTTTTTGGGACATTACGGTATGACCGCCTCTATGTAATATAACGTAAGATACCTCATTATATGGGCAATTGAATTACCTTTCATTTGAGTATACTTAGAAGGTGGTGCACGTATTCCTTGGTACCTTCAGAACTTGTTGTTTGAAAGTACTACAATATAGGGTACTTAGTGTTGGTTTTTGGGACATTACGGTAGGACCGCCTCTATGTAATATAACGTAAGATACCTCATTGGATGGGCAATTGAATTACCTTTCATTTGAGTATACTTAGAAGGTGGTGCACTTATTCCTTGGTACCTTCAGAATTTGTTGTTTGAAAGAACTTCAATAAAGGATTACTTAGTGTTGGTTTTTGGGACATTACGGTATGACCGCCTCTATGTAATATAACGTAAGATACCTCATTGGATGGGCAATTGAATTACCTTGAATTTGAGTATACTTAGAAGGTGGTGCACGTATTCCTTGGTACCTTCAGAATTTGTTGTTTGAAAGTACTACAATATAGGGTACTTAGTGTTGGTTTTTGGGACATTACGGTATGACCGCCTCTATGTAATATAACGTAAGATACCTCATTTCATGGGCAATTGAATTACCTTTCATTTGAGTATACTTAGAAGGTATTGCACGTATTCCTTGGTACCTTCAGAATTTGTTGTTTGAAAGAACTACAATATAGGGTACTTAGTGTTGGTTTTTGGGACATTACGGTATGACCGCCTCTATGTAATATAACGTAAGATACCTCATTGGATGGGCAATTGAATTACCTTTAACTTGAGTATACTTAGAAGGTGGTGCACGTATTCCTTGGTACCTTCAGAATTTGTTGTTTGAAAGAACTACAATATAGGGTACTTAGTGTTGGTTTTTGGGACATTACGGTATGACCGCCTCTATGTAATATAACGTAAGATACCTCATTGGATGGGCAATTGAATTACCTTTAATTTGAGTATACTTAGAAGGTGGTGCACGTATTCCTTGGTACCTTCAGAATTTGTTGTTTGAAAGAACTACAATATAGGGTTTCATAGTTTTGGTTTTTGGAACATTACGGTATGACCGCCTCTATGTAATATAACGTAAGATACCTCATTGGATGGGCAATTGAATTACCTTTAATTTGAGTATACTTAGAAGGTGGTGCACGTATTCCTTGGTACCTTCAGAATTTGTTGTTTGAAAGAACTACAATATAGGGTACTTAGTGTTGGTTTTTGGGACATTACGGTATGACCGCCTCTATGTAATATAACGTAAGATACCTCATTGGATGGGCAATTGAATTACCTTTAATTTGAGTATACTTAGAAGGTGGTGCACGTATTCCTTGGTACCTTCAGAATTTGTTGTTTGAAAGTACTACAATAGAGGGTACTTAGTGTTGGTTTTTGGGACATTACGGTATGACCGCCTCTATGTAATATAACGTAAGATACCTCATTTCATGGGCAATTGAATTACCTTTCATTTGATTATACTTAGAAGGTGGTGCACGTATTCCTTGGTACCTTCAGAATTTGTTGTTTGAAAGAACTACAATATAGGGTACTTAGTGTTGTTTTTTGGGACATTACGGTATGACCGCCTCTATGTAATATAACGTAAGATACCTCATTTCATGGGCAATTGAATTACCTTTAATTTGAGTATACTTAGAAGGTGGTGCACGTATTCCTTGGTACCTTCAGAATTTGTTGTTTGAAAGAACTACAATATAGGGTACTTAGTGTTGGTTTTTTGGACATTACGGTATGACCGCCTCTATGTAAAATAACGTAAGATACCTCATTTCATGGGCAATTGAATTACCTTTCATTTGAGTATACTTAGAAGGTGGTGTACGTATTCCTTGGTACCTTCAGAATTTGTTGTTTGAAAGAACTACAATATAGGGTTTCATAGTTTTGGTTTTTGGAACATTACGGTATGACCGCCTCTATGTAATATAACGTAAGATACCTCATTGGATGGGCAATTGAATTACCTTTAATTTGAGTATACTTAGAAGGTGGTGCACGTATTCCTTGGTACCTTCAGAATTTGTTGTTTGAAAGAACTACAATATAGGGTACTTAGTGTTGGTTTTTGGGACATTACGGTATGACCGCCTCTATGTAATATAACGTAAGATACCTCATTTCATGGGCAATTGAATTACCTTTAATCTGAGTATACTTAGAAGGTGGTGCACGTATTCTTTGGTACCTTCAGAATTTGTTGTTTGAAAGAACTACAATATAGGGTACTTAGTGTTGGTTTTTGGGACATTACGGTATGACCGCCTCTATGTAATATAACGTAAGATACCTCATTGGATGGGCAATTGAATTACCTTTAATTTGAGTATACTTAGAAGGTGGTGCACGTATTCCTTGGTACCTTCAGAATTTGTTGTTTGAAAGAACTACAATATAGGGTTACATAGTGTTGGTTTTTGGGACATTACGGTATGACCGCCTCTATGTAATATAACGTAAGATACCTCTTTGGATGGGCAATTGAATTACCTTTAATTCGAGTATACTTAGAAGGTGGTGCACGTATTCCTTGGTACCCTAGGTCGACTTTTCTGAATAAGTAACTGGAAAAACTGAATATCGAATAAGGAATAAGGAATAAGTAACCAACTTCACACTGCCACAGCGCACGCGATTCTCGTGCAAGATTGTCTCTCAACACGTGGTCACACGACGACTATCATTCGACGCAATTTATTTGGGACTGTTGTTACCCGCTTTTCGATTCAGGTGAAGAAATTGTGAACAAGAGCTTATGAATGTTGAGTTAATGATTTCAATTCTGGTATTTTTAAAATGATCTTGTAAACCTGAATGACGAAGCAGATCTTGCATTGTTTGGACGTTTTTGACAACATCTACCATCACAGAAAACAACAATGAAGGTGAATATTGTTGTGAATTGCTGGTCATTAATAATAGATAGAAATCCGGATAATGTAGTGACTGGCAAGCCAATTGATTCTAACGTTTGTAAACTTTTGTTAACCTAAACAAAACGAAAATTTAATTAAGAAATAAATTCGCTCTACCCCAATGCGTTTTGTAATAAAGTATAGTTTTGCCCTGAACTATTATAGTTAAAGCACGAGGACGGCAATCCGAGTTCTTTAACGTTGTAATTAAGAATTCGGATGTAAGGTATCTGCCCGTGAGAAAAATGTCGGGTCAAATACAAAAACCTCTAAATAACCACCGCGGTCGTTTGTATTGCCACAATAACCGACCTCAATACATAGAAATAACCGAGGTGAGGTTCGGTTATTCAGAAAAACGACTCGTCAGAACAATGGACATATCTTTCCCTACTGGTGTAAAACTTGACAAAGAATGCAGCTCACTCAGTCAAACGACAATGAAAATCCATGGCATAAATCAGAGCAAAGACTCTGAAAAGCCTTTCTACGGCATTAAAATGCATTGTTGTGTTGTCTCATCCTTAATCAATGTAGATATGGGAATACCCCATAGATACTTACATGTATTCAATAATAACTAAACGTATGAAAGTGTAGCATTTGTTTTCTGAATTATCCCAAAATAATTTGATCGCGAACCAGAAACTGATGGGACTGTTACTTGACTTTGAGAAGATAGAAAAAGCTATTGTGAGAAAATAAATAAGATGACCTAAGATACTAGTAACATACAACAACTCAAATTGATTCGTTTTACGTTATCAACCATTAGATATTAAGTCCTGATATAAGGTTTTGAATATGTCATTTCAAAGGCTAGCCATGTAAATCTGTTGATGTTATGAAGAACAAGAAAATTGAAAAAGAGTTGAATCTGAACTGTGTACAAAAAGTGTTATAAACATGTCATGTGTAGTTGTTCAATGTTTGATCTGTGGTCGTAAATTGTTTACTCTCTCCAGTTAAGTCCACATATTGTCAACCACGATAGTGTCTATAGATGGTCTGCCTCCTCGGCAGGGTTCTTACTGTTCTTACTGCGGTGGAAAGGGTTCTCGCCGCGGTGAGAAGGGTTTGCACCGTGGTAAGAAGAGTTTGTACCGTGGTGAGAAGGGTTTGCACCTCATGAAGTTTTTGTCCGTTTTGGTTTGTGACGCTTTCATTACACAATATCATGAGATAAAAACTCAAAAAGGCCTTTTAAAAGTTTATTGCAATGTTCCTTTGGGCAGAGGGGATAGTTGTGAATGATTTCATGTTGCAGTTATTGATGTTTGAGTTTGAGTTTCTGGTGTTTTAACTTGAGTTTTTGGTGTTTCCATTTGAGTTTTTGGTGTTTCATTTTGGGTTTTTCGTTTTTCATTTCAGGTATTTTATGTTTTCAGTACAGTTTTTTCGAGTTTGATTGAAAGAAAATCAAGAAACTATCGTAAAAAATCAAGAAACTGTTGTAAGAGAGCATGTCCCCTATGGGCCACCGTACATTTCCTTGTGAACACGAAAACGAAATGGTGCTTTGATGCTCTCATTGGGTATCTATATCCTTTCTCTGTTACAAAATTGGATAACGATATCAAGTTTAATCTATCAAAGGTCAAGGTCACAAAAATGTCATGACTGAAGCACACTTTGACGAAAATGCTATATTTTAATCATTACACGAATGTTTTACACAATAAGAAATAGTGTTACATTGTTTGACCTTTTGTGTCAAAGGTCAAGGTCACGGGATATGCGTTATTGACATGTATAAGATATATGGGTATAACATTATTCCATTAAGCTTTAAAGAACTTGCATATTTATGTTACTGTTAACAGCTTATGTAAATTATTTTGACATCTTCTCTTTAAAGATCAGAGGTCAAGGTCACGAGTTATGAAATCACAGAAAAATTCCTTGTAAACACGATAACTTGAAAAAGAAATGGTGCTTTGATGCTCTCATTAGGTTTCTACATCCTTCCTCGACTACAAAATTGGATGAAGATACCAAGTTATATCTATCAAAGGTCACAAATAGGTCATGACTCAAGCACAATTTGACGAAAATGCTTTTTTAAACTATTAATACTTTCAATCATTACATGAATGTTATACAAATTAAGAAGTAGTGTTACATTGTTTGACCTTCTGTACCAAATGTCAAGGTCACAGGACATGCGTTTTTGACATGTACATGATATATGGGTATAAAATTATTCCATTAAGCTTTAAAGAACTTGAATATTTATGTTACTGTAAACACCTTCTGGGAAATATTTTTACATCTTCACTTTAAAGGTCAGACGTCAAGGTCACGAATCATGAAATCACATACAAATTCCTTGTAAACCACGAAAAAGAAATTATGCTTTGATGCTCTCATAAGGTATATATATCCTTTCTCGATTACAAAATTGGATAAAGATATCAAGTTTAATCTACCAAAGGTCAAGGTCACAAAAAGGTCATGACTGAAGCACACTTTGACGAAAATGCTTTATTTTAACAATAAATACTGTCAATCATTACATGAATCTTATACACAATAAAAAATAGTGTTACATTGTTTTACATTTTGTGTCAAAGGTCAAAGTCACGGGATATGCGTTATTGACATGTACAAGATATATGGGTATAACGTTATTCCATTAAGCTTTTAAGAACCTGCATATTTATGTTACTGTTAACAGCTTATTTGAATTATTTTGACATCTTCTCTTTAAAGGTCAAAGGTCAAGGTCACGAGTTATGAAATCACAGAAAAATTCCTTGTAAACACGATAACTTGAAAAAGAAATGGTGCTTTGATGCTCTCATTAGGTATCTACATCCATCCTTTATTACAAAATTGGAGAAAATAGCAAGTTGTATCTATGAAAGGTCAAGGTCACAAAAAGGTCATGATTTAAGCACACATTGACGAAAATGCTTTTTTTAACTATTAATACTGTCAATCATTACATGAATGTTATACACAATAAAAAAATAGTGTTACATTGTTTGACCCAAAAGTCAAGGTCACGGGATATCCGTTATTGACAAGAACACGATATATGGGTATTACGTTATTCCATGAAGCTTTTAAGAACTTGCATATTTATGTTACTGTTAACAGCTTATGGGAATTATTTTGACATCTTCACTTTAAAGGTCAGAGGTCAAGGTCACGAGTTATGAAATCACAGAAAAATTCCTTGTAAACACGATATACATATGTTATTGTTCATTACGGCCAGTCATGTGGTTGACATTAATATTGAAACTAGATCTTGGAATTTTTTGCAAATGGTTTTCTTGGTATGAATCATTAAAACAGACAAAATCCTTGTAAAGTCAATTGAAAGTAACAAACCACAGAAACGTCTAATCAATAACCAATTGTTTCAATATCTTCTCTGGTATCACTGCCAAAAGAAGTGCGCCTTTGTATCAGGACCTGGTAATGACAATATGAAATCGAATACCGACTAAGAAAGAAATATAACCACAGAAACTTTAACTTATCTTAAAAATGGGAATGTTTGACTTCTTCTATGTCGTAAATTGCAGTTGTAGTCTGTAGAAGTTGCTAACTTGTAGTCAAACTGGCCACTCCATGATTCAACAAGTTTTGAAATACAACGATAACATTTGCGTTTGTCTCCATTTTGAAAGTAAGGTTTAGAAAAACAATTTAGGACCCATGGTGTCTTATAAGGGCAAACAGCTTTTTTATTAGTATAATTTTTAAAAACAAATTATTTATCTGTTGTATTGAAAAGATACTTGAGCTCCCGATAAAGAGGACATTATCTTTGTGATGATATGCCATTGGCGCTTCAGAAAATAGTATTTCATTTTGGGCAGCCAGTCTCAAATATCAATAGAAAAGCAAAATGCAAAACTAAAATTTGTCACAACATACATAAGGTTTCAAATATAATAATTAAGTAAAATAATTATAAGGTAGGGTATTTTAAGACAGAACCAATGACGACGTCATTGCGGTAGTTCCGAATCACCAGAAATAGGGGACCATATCAAAATCATATCATATTGCATGAGTTGCATGATAGATGCCTTGAAACTGAAATGCTCTTTTATGATTGAAAAAAAAATATCTTAATCAGTTGTTTACGTCAGAGTAATCTTAAAATGACACGTGTCACAATAACACAGCAATATATGGAACAAAATTTGTTTTTAAAACAACAAACTCTTGCAAATTGAAATCAATGCAACTTTGTGAAAATAACGGGGGCATAATAAAAGAAGAAGGTATAGTTGTCAACATACCCGGCTAAATTAGTTTTCATTATACCTCCGAACATTTTGCAAAAGGGCCATAACCCTATAAAATGTTTTTGCATTAATTTCACTTAAGAACTCCATCAAAGTATTAATACACAGTATATGGCTGACTTATATTCCCGTTTAAGAGTCCGAAACCCGATACCTTTGTAAAAATGATTGTGTGCTTTTGATTTTTTAACTCCATCAAGGTATTGATTTTAGGTATTTAACAGTTTCAGAAAAAAATGTGTCCCTATTTGTCCCTTTTAACTTTACCGTAATAAGTTCATGTATTTCGGTACCAGTAAGCACAATTAATAAGTCGTATCATACTTGCCCATCGTACCTTATACACTTTAAAATGAAAAAGACATGTATTCTATCTGAATACAAGAAAACATGAATCAATTTTTACAAGCGTGTAGCAATTTCGACGTAACATAAACATAAAATCGATCTTACATTTAAAAGTACCCAATAAAAACGAGAAATATATAAATCACTTGGCGGCCACACAGGTGGCGTCCCTGTTTTTTTTCATTAATGAACGCCATTTGAAGTTTCTACATTCGCACAGGTACGGGAGTGTAGGGGGAGTGAACTTTCTTTCAAAGATCTAAGGTACTCTTTTGGTTGATGGATTATCCGTCGATTTTTCAAAACTTAACTGTCGAATAACGCAAGGGCGGGTGGTTTTGTGCCGATCGGTCGAATCTTGGCGAGACACTACCGATCAGTTAGCCATAACAAAGATAAGATAATATTGAAGTGACCAGTGGTCAAACTTTCGGAAACATTATTTATCAATTTGGCCTAAGCCATATTTTATCTTAATATTAAGTCAATGGAAAGGTGTTGAAATTCTTTCTCAGGGAGTCTATGTGGAATAATTAAATTTAAAAAAAAAAATCGGAATATCAAAAATATTACCCCATCTGTCTTTTTTTCGTGCCAACTTTTTAAACTATGCAGCAGTGACCAGACGATCCGAATATCTGGATTTAGAACGCTGAACTGGTGATCCTTGATCTAGTGTTGCCATGAAACATGACGAATCAAAATGCAATGGTTGAATTGTCACATTTTGTAAAAAAATATGTTCAAAGCGCTATAGCGTAAATAAATTAATATTTACATCTTGGACATTTGCATGATTTAACTTCTGCACTTTTGAACAAAAAAGTGAAATAACATCAAGTTGATCAAGATTAATCTATTTTCGACCTTAATTCTGACTATGCTGATACACAAAGCACCAATTCTCTCTATGAATTGCATAGAAACACCACATTAAAACGTTCGGTCAATAAATAACGGCTTGACATGAAATAGTTCACCATGACATTATAAAATAGTTCACTTAGAGTTTGATGTTATTGGTCTTTTAAGAACGACAGCTCGAAAACGGGACAACACTTTGTAATAAAATTGTAACAAAATTGTTATAAACGTTTATTTCAATATATTTCCTTTTTTACAGATACATGATTATGATTTTGAGTTGTCTCACCTTTGTGCCGGTGTATCTAACTGTTTATAATGAAACGCAATGTTTAAAATTTGAAGAAGTTTTCAAGGAATATATCTCTCACGCAATCAAGACAAATTTTCTAGAAAAGTATTAATTATCTGAAAGCCCTGTTTCCACCGGCAAGCAATAATTAGAAAAAAGGTTGGAAATTTCTTTCTCTCTCATGACAAAAAGTATTTCACTAAAAGTAACTGTTTTATCTAGTTACGAAAAAACGTGTGCGATGGCAATTCATTTACGTTGTGTAAAAGATAAAGATATAGTTTCATAACAAATGTTTATACACCAAAAGTAAACAATGCGTATCAACAAATTGTCCAACTTTTTTCTCCGAACACAAAGTCTCTCTCTCTCTTTCGTTTCAGCTACAAACGCTGAAGATAGAGATTTTCCTAAGGCAATGGTAATCCCCTGCCTTACATTGTCCCTATCTCAGCAACAGCTATTTTGAACGATTTCATTGTGAGGAGGAAATCCGTCATTTCTCTTCTCCGTAGGTCCACCATAACGATAGTCACGTGAATGCATTGATTGACTGATTGGTCTATAAGTGATTGCTGAAAATGCATCCACAGCATTTCGACGAAATCACGGCTTAAGTCTGCAATCAATAAGACGCTATAGCGAGTAGCTAGTGAAGAGCATACAGCTGCTAACAGCCGCAACGGCCATTAGCACAGATGTGTTCAGTGGATAAACACTGGTGATGGTGCTCCATATCCTTCCTGCCTTACACATGTCTAACAGTTGGTAAGTAATTCAGCGAAATAACGTGCTTCAGTTATACAATTGGACGAATTAATTCCTCAACCTGACACAAAGCTTCAGTTAGGTTTTATGCGACTTAATATAAAAAAGCCGTATAATATTTGGATGCGTATACGAACATTGATATTCAATACATCAATATTTATTTTTGTATAAAGCGCCGCTAAACAGCTTTATTCCTGATGGCGTTAGTGCCATATCGTCAACAACGAATCCAGTACCTTTTGTTTAAATGATTTATTTATATCGAATGAAATGTACAATGTACATGACCCGCAAACAGCCTTTTAAAAAAACAAATGTAGATGTCAATTATCATAATCCAAAAACTTGATTTTGTCCGAAAGGACTGCATAAAAAGCGTGAGTCTACTGTAATAGCCATGGTACACACAAGCCTGTGTTTTCTTTTTTTGTATTTCATGCTGCCTATTGGATCACAAACAGCCGGTACAGTAATGAACACCTAAACGATGCGATTTTATGTTTCGAAATTTATGAACAATAAAAATTAGCTTTCCAAATTCAAAGACACTCTTTAGGTTGTAATTTTCTAACACAAGCAAATGACGCAGTGGAGACTTTTAATCGAAAGTGTGACCGGTTCGATTCAGGCCCAGTGAATTTAACACTAGACCACGAAGGTAAAGGAAGGCCCTCAGTTAAATTTACCCTATGTTTTTCATGATGTAGGACAGATGAAATGTTAACGTGAAATTCACTTACTGATAGTGATGGTTTTTACAAAGTCGTTGTTACCAAATATATATACATTAAACATATAAACATTTAACAATTGCATTTTCTGTGGTTATATTGACAATGATCATGCAATATGGTGTGATAGGTTATTAAATTCGAGTTTACGTACAAATCTATACATAGTCTCTCGTTTCACCGTTTCAATATATTAAGGAAATTTAAACGTTTGATCCTTGACAACAGTTTTCTGTTAGAATCATCTATTTTATTGATAGGGATGTCCCAGTCTTTATTGTCAACAAGTAATGGAATCACACGTTTTAAACGGTACGATATCAATAGCTGTGTTGAAGAAAGCGAGAAACATATTTGAGAAACATATTTGATGGACACGCAATAATAGATTTACCTTTGCTCACGGCTAATTTTTTTTAAATACCAAGGAGCAAAACCCTCGACACAGACGAGTTCAATTTTGTAAAGACATTTTACAAAGTGCAATTCCTTTGAGAGGCATTTTAGAAGTTGGGATGACAATAATGCTGAGGAATATATGGATGACCTTGACCTTTGCCAAGACTCACCTTGACTTGTCCAGTTTGATTTCATTTCAACATTTTAATATTTCTATAGGATATTCCAATGACTATCCCGTAACAGACATAGGGGGAGCATCCTAAACAAGGTGTACTGCTGGTTCTCAATGGTCGTCACGCTAAACCCTATTTTGCTTAAAGAAACAATATACTGCAGACTTTTGATTTTAATCATTAGAAATAACAAAACTAATGTTTAATAAATAAAACTTACATCTAATTATTGTTATGAAATTAATTACATGAAAATACATGAATTAATCGTGAAGACTGGACAGAATTGAAAGCCATGCCGATTTTTTGTGTGTAAAAGTTGAAATTCACCTATTTTTCTCATAAAATATTCATTGAAATGAGAAAATTTACAGATTTTGGTTCAGAAAGTCCTTCTTTTGTCATAATATTTATTACATTAAAAGTATTTTGTTTGAAAATTCACTAAAATGCGATTGAAATGGTTTAAAATGATTTTTTTAAGAAGTTTAATTGGCGGCCATTTTGGATTTTTGGTCACGTGACCGGGTTTCCGCGGTCGAAAAATTTGGATCCTAGGCAAAATGAATACAAACATGTCTAATGATCATTCATGCCAAGTTTCATACTTTAAGCCAGATTTTTTCAATTTGGCCAAAATTTGACGCTATTTACAAAGCTATTACACTATAATAAGGGCCACATGGGTCAAACCCTTAAAATCTTTTCTTCTTCTTCCCCAGAAGCAAAAAGCCCAGAATGCTGAAACTTTGTGTACATACTCCTTGCCTAGTCAGGATTAAAAATTGTAGCTTTTGTTGCCCTGTGGCCCTCAAATTGTAAATGTTTGAATGCGTAGGATGAAAATGGTTTTGAAATACCTCATTTTAAAAAGTCAATATTTACAGTGATAAGTTCAATTAAATCGCATAGGGGGTAGAAACAACCTCTTTTTCATGACATACGGCAAACCTCAATATCATGTGAAATTATGAAGAAGAAAGAAAAGAAGAAAAATATTTTATTCAAGTGTCTAGCGATTGGTACAGGTCAAATATACATGAAGATACATGATGTCATCGCCCGGTCAACTTTGGCCTATTAGACACTAATGTACTTTTAAAATTCAATGTAAGCTAAAAGCACTGAAAGTGCTAAAATAAATGTCCATGAAACAATATGCTACATACATTATCTTAAAACAGGAGATAAAAAGTTAGATTAAAATAGCGAGTGGGTTGGGAGCGAATAACCTACGTTAATACATGTTTGAAACAAGTGCAGCTACGGGAATTGATAGGTCGTCGCACTGCATAATAAGTATGGTTTGGTCTTATATACATAATTGGCTGAAATTTGGAATTCTTTAAGAGACGATATCCAAAGGTTAAGTTCTCAAATCAGAGTATAAATCACAGTCCATCAAAAAATGTGTCTCGTCCTCAATCTTTGTTGATTTACAATATTTACATTTACGTTGTTCAAGGGGAGTTTTTGGTTTCTTGAACCGGGCAAGTTCTACCTCTAAGGGGAGTGTGCCACATCTAAACTTTGCTAAATAACTTGTTTGGGCCCTGTCATTTACTCTAGTAACATAAGAAGAAATACCAAAGTGGGTTTTAAAAAAACGATAAGTTCTTAACTTGTTACCATTTGGATTACCCTTATTATCCCAAAGTTGTGCAAACCAATTCATTTTATCTACATCAATAAGTTTACTTTTCAAAACTGTAAAATCTAAACCTAAAGACAATTCCAAGTTCTGAAATATTTTCCTAACCACACAATCCCACGACTTTCGTTTTGTTAAAGACCACTCCCGAATAATACATGTAAGCCTCTTCTCTTTTGCGGAAGAAATTATTTTCCAAAAACGGGCAATTTCAATACGTTGTTTAGTTAAATTTGAAAGCCACCCCATTTCCCCTCTTACAGCCAAATTCGGGGTTTTATTACCCACCCCTAAGAAAAATCTACAATCTCTAATCTGAATAGCATTATGTATACCTCGTTGACAAAAATGCATGTGAAGGTCAAACACTGTGTGAAGGTCAAAGCAGAAGTCTTGAAGACATAAGTATTGACGCGTCAATCCTAGTTAGGTCTTCAAGACGAAAGTCTGAAGACCTATTTATATTATCCGTGTTCTTAGCAGCCGCCGCCGCACTCGTACTACTAGCTATAACTTTTTTCCACTAAGCTTTCCAGAACTCTTAATCATAACTTACTACTTATACCGTAGGGGAACGATTTTGACACGTTCGCTTTTATTGTCAAAGGTCAAGGTCAGGTAATCACTGTAAGAATTCCTTGTAAACACGATAACTTGAAAAGTATTTATGCTATGAAGCTCTTACTTGGTATACATGTATAGCATCCTTGGAAAAGTGAAAAAAAATGAAAACGTTTCGGCTACAATCCGTCCCCTTCGGGCTGAATCCTTATTGTTTTTGACGTGTTTATTTTCATTATTCCACGATTCTTGTGGTCAACTTTTAGCCCGAACCGCTGATGCTACAAAAGCCATAAATCACATGCTGGTAGACCTTATAAGGGAGATGCGACATTAAGCTTTTGGGCCAATTCGGCCCTTACACAAATGGCCCAGCTAGGCCCAAAGTCGGGAAGTTTAAAATGGCTTTTTTTTTAAATGGACTTAGAGACCTGAAACTTTTTTTAGAAGATGCTCAATAACAAATGCTGCAAAAACTAAATCATGGCAAACTCGTAGGTCACGTGGTTTGACTGTCATTTTGCTTTTAGTGCATTTTTGGCAATTTCCGACCCCACCTACCTTTCTTCTCTGAAGATACTTGTACTAGAGAGCTGAAGTTGATACTGAATGTAGCTGAAGTATTTGAAAGACCTAACCTTAATACTTTTTGTGCTGTGTTGGCCCAAATCTCCAAATCGCCAACTTCAAGGGCAGATAACTCAAAAACCAGACCGTAGAACTTAATGATTTTTGCATGAGAGTTAGACATGAGCACGGTCTTCAAGAAAAAAGAATAAAATCGCTCGCGAACAGTCACTTCCGGTCAGGAGGAAGGGTCAAACTTTGCATTTTAAAAAGTAATGTTTTGGTCGGTTATGTTAAACCTCTTTAACAAACATGCATGTGAAGATCAAACATGCATGTGAAGGTCAAACACTATGTGCAAGTCAAACAGGAAGTCTTGAAGACCTAAGTACTGCCGCGGCAGTCCTAGTTATTATTATTATTATAATTATTATTTGACTGTAAAGTAGTATGCGAGTTGAGCTGTTTAGGGGAGTGACATTCCTTCTGTTGGGATGTAGGTATTCCAAATGGGTTCCCAGGAATGGCCATGGCTTGCCTTTGAATTGTATTTTTCTGAAGAAGAAAGTGTTCTTAATGGATGTAGTTGTGCTCATTGTGTTTTAAGGATCATGAACCATTTATCTAAAAGATGTTGTTCGAATAAATGCATTCCGAATTTCGTCCGTTTTAAATATCTTTCGAGATTTGGTAAACAATGAAAACGAATCCCAGAATGAAATCATATTAACTCGATGAGAGATACAAAGGCAATGACTTAATTCTGTAGAGTGCTGATTTTTTCACTATCTCTTATAAACCTTTGTTTACTAATACTAAAAAGTTGATTCATATCTGTTTCAGATTCAACATTTGTGAATCCATAAAAGCGATGCATTTTGGAAAAATGGAAAGCGAATTTTGTCAAAGAAATGATATGCAAATTCAAGAATTATATCATGGAAAATACACATCTACCATCTTAACAAGGACTTAATTCGAGATGTGGTTGGGTAACAGACCAGTGTTCAGTGACCTACAGAGAAAGGAATATCAGTTGAGGACAGCTGTGTCTTCTTCGGATCTCTGCGATCAAAGTGAACATCTGGAGAAGTTCACACTTAACAAATTTCGGGGAAACACGTGATACACATAAAAATAAATAAAACTGTTGATGCAAGTGGTTCATTTTGCATTTAAAAATACCCTTTTTTCATATGGATATTTTTTCCACTATCTAAGGCATTCTTTTACAATGTTTTTACCAATATTTTTTATAACTCTTTTCTACAATATACACATGCTTCTTTATTACCTTTTTACAAGGTCCTATATTTTATACTATAGCTTTATATATGCGAATTTCCTACCTACAACATGTAAATGAATTTTGTAGAGACATCTGTCTTTATTTGTACATTTGGGTGTGATTTGAATACTCTATAATCAATAACATCTGTCTTTAAATTTATACAATATGTATACAAATCGGAACATAACGTAACAATTATATAACAACATATATTTTCAAATGCGAAAGTACAAACAATCGAATACTAGAAAACACACTGGATGTGGCAAAGAAAGCTGCGATGAAGTGAATGACAGTATGGATGTGTTGTCACTCTTTAAACACTCCATAATATCGGATAGCACAAATCCAATTACAAAATACTTCAACATCGGCCGCCAGGTTGGCTCATCTGGACCAGAGATGATTTGGAAAATATTTGAGGCAGTTCGACTTGAAGATAAAAAGGTAAGTTGTATTTGTTTGAGCTAATTGTAATATTTACTGAATTTACAATCCATAAATTGTCAAGGTCACTGCAATCATGATAAATTGTCTCTTAGCAAAACATTTCTCACTGTGGGCCAAATTGTTGAAGGCGGTTAACGTGTGTATATCGGTAATTAGTCTACTCAATGACCATGTCTGTTGCCAGTGTTATTGTAGTGTTTTGTCTGAATGGATAAATGTTTTATTCTCATGAAGATCACAAAAGGTAACATAGAGAAAAGCAATACACATGTACATGTTTCTTTTTGGGGGCATATGTAGACATGTTTTTACATAATTGCATAAATTCCACTGATATGGTTTATGCTTACATGATATCAGTGATGTAAACTTATCTAAATATAGATTATGACAATAATAGTTTGGTAGAAAGGAAGATCTTTACATTGCTAAGAGATTGGAAAAAACATAATAAGATGAGCTTCGTCTTTAAGGAGGTTTTATAGAGTGTACAATATCTTTCTTCTTTATTAACGTAATACAATCTACCTGTTTCTATTTGTAGTCCATGGTTGCAACGTCCGAGTTTAGTAAGCCAGATACGCCCATTTGATAGAAAGTGAAGTAAATAACTTATTCACATTAAAAGTGTGGGGACAGCTTGAATATATCATGATAGTATCCCTTGGAAGATTTTCATTTTCATTCGTTCCAGTGTTAATGAAACTGATTGATTAATATGGATTTAACTTTACTTTTAAGCCATGTCACATTTGCATTGAGATAGTCATCCGTAATTGAGACTAGTGTTTTCGAGAATTGATTGATAAGTGGTAAATGAATATAAAGATCACAATTTTCCTTATTACTATTGCGAACTTGATGTGGGTCAGTCATTTCATAAGCCTAAAGTTTTTAAATGGTTTAAAGTGGTTTAGCATAGGTTCTTAATATTTATATGTTTCTAATTAGCCCTTTCGTGCAGATAAGATTTAGTTAATGTTTTTAGATCAGCTGTGTATTGAGAACGATAATCATTTATGTTGTTTCATAAGGTTCATGTCAATATTTATCTTAGAAATAGAGTAGCCCCAACCATCATGTCTTTTACAATTAAGTTTAGTTTTGCCCTGACCTATTGTAGTTGAAGCACGAAACCTAAGGCCGATTGGTTTGACGTTATAACAGTTCAGTGCGCAAACATCATTATTGAGTGTAGGGACAATTATTTCGTGATGTCACTTAAAAACTACACTATTTTGTGGAATAATTGGTGAGCGACGCGGAAAAAATAGCAAATAATTCATTAAAATGTGTGATGATGCAGCGGTCTCTTTTTAAAGTATAAATAAGGCTATATTACATGCAAATTGCCAGAGGTATATGCAATATTTTACGTGATACGTTCAAACGTATTCATAAAGTTACAACCCAAACCAAGGAATTGTGTACACAAGTAATATGATAAAGAAGCATAATCAAAAGCATAAACAAAAGGAATATATGCAGATATACAGATATGCAGTTAATTAAGTATATAGAATTGGAATATCTTCAAGATTGTGCACGTGAAGTATATACAGGAGGAATGAAGAAAATATACGCATGAGAATTATTCTTTAAGAAATTACGTGATATGCAAGCTTGTACATATACAATACTTGTTTTGGTGTATTACAGTTTAATGTACCAAACGTCAACCAAAGGATAGTTCAAACATGCACGAACGTCTGTGTTGAGTACAATAATCTGTACCCATGTGCAAGGAGTTTCATTACATCCTCACACTAAACATGTATACAAAGTTTAAAAGATAGATCTAATACAATTACTATGTCTCAAGAAACCTTTAACTTGTAAATGATCACAATTAATTGGAAATATAACTTTTGTGTAAATGCTTTAGGCATTACAAATATACAGGCGGGTAGTCAGAATATGATCAGATAATTGCCAAATAAGAATAAGATGACAATAAGTTAAACGTTTGAAACAATAATAGGAATTAACGATTTAAGTGAGATATGCATTATTTTAGGACCCCTTTGGCGTATTGGAAAATAGTGTTGGTAGCTATAAGAATGGCAAAATCGATGTGGGAAAATACAAGAATCATGATTTCGCTTAGTTTAACTACAAGTATGAATATGAAAACCCTTTTAGAATTCTATGTGATCTTTTACGGGATTTGAAGGGTTGCATGTTCGAATCATACACAAACAAGTCAATTTTGTATTCTGGGTATTTATCATAATTGAGAACGTAAATACATAGTTTGAATGAAGATATAAGAAATAAACTTTCTTATAAGATGAAATTAACTTTGAAATATAAATTGTGACTTAGAGAGGAGACTTCCCTTTACATCCATAAAAACCTTTCATAAAAATAAATATAGTCGCAAACGACGACAAAAGGATTCAGTCGTAAATCTAACTTATTCATTAAACAGAAAATAATGCTAACAATCATTCCTGAAAGTTTCATGAAAATTACATGAAGCAGTAAGCTACAACAGCATTGGAAAGGACCATTTAATTTTTTTTGTCAGAGCTGATCCCATGTTAAGAAAATGCGTTATGGCGACCGGAAATGACTGTGCAATTTTATTTCTTTACCTTAAAGAGCTTGGTCATGTCTATCTCTCATTCTCATTCAGGTTTATGAGCTTGCCGCCCTTGGAAAATTAGATTTTATAGAAAATTGGAAATTTTGTAAGGGTGCTACGACAAAAGTATTTCGATTTTGTTAATTCTATAACAAACTTGGTAAAGGCCAATGTCTTGGTTATTCTATACGTAAATCTCAGCTAACTGGTATCATAAGTAGCCGAGTGGTGAATCCCAAAGTGTGCCAAACGTGACCTACGAGTTTGTCGCGATAAGTTTTCTTGAATTATTTTTAATTGCACATCTTTTAAAAAAAGTTTCAGGTCTCTAAGTGCATTTTGAAAAAAAAATCAATGTTAATTTTTCGATTTTGGAATTGAACTGGACCTTTAAAGAGGGACTGAAATGCTATATGGCAACTTTCGGGATTCATGAAATAGTGATAACAATTTCACATGGACTCAACTTTAAATTTCTGAAATCGACCTAGAAACGGCTTAATTACGACTGTATAAAGAACACCGCCTAATTAGGCCGGCGAACAGAATAAAACGCACTGAAGCGTGACTGCCTCGTGACGTGTTAGTAGGCGATGTGATACCCCCTTGTGTGCCCTCGTTATGTAAAACAACACAAGCTAACAGTACAGCTCGATGTTTAACCGTCGATTAAACACCCTAAACAACATCCAAACATCCCAAACCTTCAATAAATCGATAGTTTATTTATTCAACTGGCAATTTGTATTGATGAAAACGTAAAACGCTGATTAAAAACGAAGTTGTGCGCATAATGCTACAGCATGTAGGCCTAGATGGTCTCGCTTTGCGCAATGTTGTCATAAGACTGCACGTGAGAACCCGGAAGTATATGTAAACAATTGCTCCCGTGTGAACTGTTTTATCTTCGTGCACAGTTGTTGGTTGTTATTGAATATTACTTTAGTAGCACATCAGAAAGGATGTTATTATACAATACTATTCTTTTTTACATTTAAACCATTTTTTTTTAGAATTGCCTTTGACTTCATTTTGTAACAGGATAAAACAATATATACGTATCTTAGTTATTTCATTTAGTGATGGACAAGTTACAATTCTCAATGAAAGACATGTATTGGATTATCACTGATGTCTTGTCTAAAACATTATTTTAATAGGGCATTTCACTGAAAATCTTAATGTTTTCACTCTTGTACATAGAGGAGATATTTTCCACAACAATACCCGATACATGGCCAAACGGAATGAAGATTTATTAAATGAACCTTATCCAAAATAATTATCAGATAGAACAAAAACGGTATTCCTAATTTCAGGTTAATAGGTTATAATTTACCAATCGGAGAAAAAAGGGATGTTAATGAATACAATTGCTGTTTGATGTTACCTAATTAGCTGATGTCATAAAATAGCCAGGTGTTGATGATTGTGCATTATATAACCTACCTGCTATAGTCATCATTTGATATCATCTAATTAGGAAACAGACAGGAAATACGATAGACAGTAAAGTAATTGTGTAATAAGTGAGTATCTGATCTAAAGAAAGTAAGTAACACCTGCAGACCAATGTCTTTGTTTATTCAACCTTTTACACAACGTTCAAATCTAAGTGTGAGCATTGTATATTCGGATTATTACCATAAATCAGCCCAAAACTTTGTGCTATGTTTTATATTTTACTAATCTCCCTTTTCTCTGCATGCCAAACTGTTCATTCAGTGAAAATGCGAGCTCGAAGCAGAAAATCGGTGTAGTGATCGGAACACGTGAGTTCGATGTAGATTGTCACATTGCTCTGTTTGACCTAACACAGCGGGTCAATTTGGCGTGAAACCATCAATATGATGGGAATTTGTCTACGGAGACTTCATCAGGAGAAATTCTAGGACAGTTGACAGCAACACAATGATATAACATACTGTTAATCGCTTTGAAAAGGCAGAACTGCGGATTTCGCCTATCATTTTCCATATAAGCAGACGAACGCTTCGCCTACTGCCACGTCACTTCCGGTATCCCCTGCCCGTGGCCTTTCAGCCTTGTTTTGGTTTGTCGCTGGACGGCGACAAGCAGACGCCTTGTTACGCAATGTTTACTTAGCTGTAGCTTCATTGAGAAACTGTGTATCGTTGCTGTTTTGGCCTAATATTTATGTTATATAGTTATTTGACCAATATCTTTTGAAAAATATATTTAAAAAAGGTTATGCAGCCCTTCTTTAATGAATTGGCCGATTTGGCTCCTGAGACCGACGGTGAGGCAAAGTCGATGGCATGCAAGCAGACAGCACTGTCAGTGCTAAACGACCACGCTACGTTTAAAACATTGGAGACGTCTGACGACATCCGCGATCATAGGCTTGGCGTAAAGAGAGTAAATGCATCAAGGCCTCGTCCGATGATCGTGAAGCTTCACATGTCAGATGACAAAGTGCGTTCTTTGAAATCGAGACCAGCTTTTAAGGCGGCAGGGCTTGGTATCTCGAGCGACCTGACGTCACCTCAGCGCCAACAGCTTCAAGCGTTGAAGGGGACTAATACGTTTGGTTATTTCAAAGATGGTCATCTTGTGACTGTGCCTCGTTCTACCACTGGAACAAACAGGTCTGCTAACGGATACGAGACCCACCACCCAGAGGCTGAATCCTTATTGTTATTGGCGTGTTTTATTATTTTATTCCACCGATTTTGTGAGCAGCTTTTAGCAAAAACGGCTAATGCTATAACAGTAACATTTGGTACACTGATAGTCCTTTATGAGGAAAGGGTCTAATAAGCTTTTGGGCGAATTCGGTCGATAAATAAAAGGTCAAGGTCGAATCCAAAATCGAAAAAATAAACATGTTTTTTTTTTCAAAATGCAGCTAGAGATTTGAAATTTTACATAGAGATGGACAATGACTCAGAATTTTTTCAGGAATGTAAGACAAATATATATACAACAGGAATCTGTCAAAACATTGATCGCGAACAGTCATTTTCGTTCAGAATGTTTGATCAAAGTCGACAGAAAAAATGTCGGAAATTGCTAAAAATGCTCCTCAAGCTTAACGCGTAAGCAGAACTTGCTAAAATTTTCAGGACTGACTCCTGACATGTTTATCTATGGCATGAATAATGAATAATGCATACTGCATAATGCATAATTTATGTGTAGCGAAACCTTCAAAGGTTGCTGTGTTGTAGAATTATTTTTTTTCAAATGCAGATAAAACAAAAACGTGACCTAAGACGTTCATGATTTTTCTATGAGAGGGTGCGCAAGGAAATTCTACGAAAAAAGTCTACTGTCATGACGAAGTCGTAGGTCACGTGGTTTGGCCGCCATATTGGATTTTTCAACTTTTCAGAATTTCCGGACCCCATGCACCTTTGAAGATCTTTTCATCTGAAGATATTTGCAACAGAGAGCTGACCCTTTAGTATGTCGTAGCTGAGGCATTGGACATTGAAGGGTAGTTCACTCGAAGACTCTATCTTAAATAATGTTTGCGCTATACGAGTTCAAACTCGGGTGACTTAATACAATGTGCAACTTTCAAAGGGCCATAACCCATAAACCTGATCGACGAATTTTATGATTTTTACATGAGAGTTAGACACTACAAAGGTCTTTCAAATGAAAGAATAAAATCCCTCGCGACCAGTTATTTCCGGTCGCTATGAAGCATTTCCCTAACATGGGGTAAAACTGCAAAAATGCACTTAGAGATATAAAACTTATACCAAACGAAGCGCAATGCAATTCTATACAAACAAGATGTGTTTGTGAAACACGAATGCCCCCGGATACATCCTGCTCCAAAGAGTCATGAAACTTTAAGGACAGATTCTTGACATGTTTATTTTTGTGCTGAACACACTGTACATACGGCTGAGCGGCTGTTCGTGAAATCTCTTTAAAAGGCTCATTCAACTAGAGATGTATTTCATTGATAATTTTCTTAAAACGCTCTAGGAACTTTATACATTAGCAGATCGTCATGAAACTTTCAGGGGTGACTCCAGAGTTGTTTATCTTTGTACTGAACACGCTGTATATGAGGCTGTATTATGATTATTTTGTTCCACCGATTTTGTGCTATCGATTCAGCAATATCGGCTGAAGCTATTACAGCGAAACTTTGCATGTTGCTAGCCCTGACTGAGACTTACATCATGACGCTTTTTCAAATGGGAGGTCGCATTAAGTTCGAATCCGAAATCGAAATATTAACATGGCCTTTGTTATTCAAAATGCAGCTAGAGACTTGAAACTTATTTTGAAAGATGCGGAATATCATTCTATGCAAAAAAAAGGCCACCATGACGAAGGTCAAATAAATCAGTTATAAAGCAAAAACATCAAGAATTTATTTAATGATATTATATATCTGTGATTTTGAACAGCTTTACTTGTATTTTTCTATAAATTGCTTCTTCAATGTGACTTTAGAAATGCAATTTGCAAGGGACTATCTATCTGTAAATGTGAATATGATGTTTTATTTTTTAAAATATATTTATAAATGCATAATATTTTTAGAATAACAAGAGAAGTAATATAGTTTACAGTTAGATCAAAATATTGAAAACGAAAACCTGAAAGGGTCAAATTTAATTTGTAACATTTATATCAAAGTTCCTGTAAGCTATCCTTTTCTTAAAATGTGATGTGATTCCTGTAAAGTCGTTGCTATAGGTCTAGATAGGTTTACTCAGGTACAGTAGCATAATTGGTTATTTAAAGGGGAACTAGTACTTTGAGGCTTTCACACCTAATTGACCAACAGTTACGTAATGCCATAGCCGAGGAAAGAGGTCACGTGACACGGACTAGGCGCCGGCCAAACGAGGTGCGGTCATTGTGACGGGGGAATTCCCCTTTATGACATGCGGTCATTGATTGGCTGAATCATTATCTTGTTCCTATCGAGCAATGAGCTGTTTTGTCTTAGAGAAATGTTTTCGAATCTAAAATGACCCAGCGGACTAGAATTGAACAATCATTATGTTTTATCAGATGAAACAAAATTAACACTCATTGTCGTGTAGCTTCAGATTTTAAAATTCTGTATAGTATAGTTTTGTAACCAAAATGTTTTATACAATCTTCATTTATGCTTAAGTAACATCACAACAGTACAGTATTGAATAAGTTGGTTTCAACATATATATGCATGTTAAGGTGATCGGAAAAAAAGTAACAGGAAAAGAAGTAATGTTAATCATACATGAAATAGGATACGCAAACAACCAATAGGCTTATTCAAATGCGTGTCCTTCAAAAAACAAAGATAATTTGCGGATAATAACATCATATCGATGAACACAATCCGTACATAGGTAACAATTTAATAATAGTTTTTAAAGAGATCACTCATTTTAGAATAATAATCCGTCTTGAATAACTTCAACAAAATATACTTGTTTTGAACTGGCAGAATCCTCCTCCAAAAATGATAAATTTGTTGATGTTATGTTGAAATATTAATGTGATTCAGAAATGTCACAAATATCTCGATATCATAAATGTATGTTGAATCATATACAAAGTACATGTAAATAAACTTTTTAATCAAATCTTTGGGTTTTACAAATAGGACTTTTTTCCTAGGCAAAATTAGGACTTTTTACCGGGACTTTTTTACCGAACACCGATTATAACCTTTCATAAAGATGTTTTTATGAAAGTGCGTCGCTGTTGTTAAATTGAGTTAAGATTTAATCTTTGTCTAAATGTTTCAAATAGATCAAATATTTATCATCTTTCTATCATAAACAGTAATGTCTCCTCGGATTTCAGGCAGTGAAATAAACAGGATAATTTTTACTTGTTTAATTGTGAAGATAATAAAATACATCGCTGATATTTGTAATCACTGTACACACCAAATACATAGATACAATATACATATCGTTAGTACCACCTTATCTATCTTTGTAATTTTCTTTTATGACGATTGTTGTTGGATTGGGGTTTAACGTCTTCCTCACCACACGGTGATGTCGCCGACGTTTTTTATGACGACCGGACACCTGTCATTTTATACGTTGTGTATCTATAGCAATGAAAGTGCGAAATGTCTAGTCGTATGACGTAAACAGTGACATAACTGTCCGGGCACTAACTAACTTGTCATCACAATAGGCGACAGATTGTCTGGCCTAGTGACCAACGAATTTGTACATAACAGTGACCGCCGACTGTCTTGGTATCTTACTGCA
Source organism: Steromphala cineraria (assembly GCA_916613615.1). Lineage (NCBI taxonomy): Eukaryota > Metazoa > Mollusca > Gastropoda > Trochida > Trochidae > Steromphala > Steromphala cineraria. The sequence goes on along the minus strand of OU744722.1, from coordinate 40,853,761 downwards.
GACCGAATGTCTAGACTAGTGACTAACGTATTCGTACATGGCAGTGACCGCCAATTGTCCTGGCACCTTTCTGCAGACAAAATGTTAACCAATGATATTGAAGAATATAATCCGACCAATGAAAAGAAGAAAAAGAATGTAAATTTATTTCATAGGACTCCCCTTCATCACTACATGTTAAACCTTGATGGAGCATGTATGATGTTAACAAATGCAGCGGATCTTATTCATGGATATTTCTAGACGGTATGTTTTTTTCTTGTTCATATGCCCCCCCCCCCCCCCCCTCATTCAATATTTCGTACAAATATATGATAAGATAAAAGAGAAGCAACCATAGGTTTATTCGTAGAGGAAACGGGTTCGTAGATGGGATTTTTACAGGTTCGTAATGAAAAACAGTTTCGTATAGAGTGACAAATTGTGAAATAAGTTCATAAAAGCAATAAATTATCATTGTAAATGAAAGTTTACATATTCAAAGGAGAATAATTGTACATCAAATGTATTACTACGATCGATGTAATGTCTTGTATAAATAAACTGAGTAGATACTTTGTAAATATTACATCAAAGTATATAACATATATTCACAATATTAAATGAAAATTTGAAGACCTCTACGAAGCTTTTTTCCTAAAAAAACGAAACGCTGGTTCCCCATACCATGCTAGACTAGGTTGCTGCGCAGTTAAAATAGCGCAGAGTAGGCAGCGCGCTGATCGAGATTTACGACCCTCTCGGGGCCTCGATAATAAAACACTGGAAGTGAAAAATTGAAGTTGGAGACCCCCTTTAAAGGGGAACTAGTACTTTGAGGCTTTCACACCTAATTGACCAACAGTTACGTAATGCCATAGCCGAGGAAAGAGGTCACGTGACACGGACTAGGCGCCGGCCAAACGAGGTGCGGTCATTGTGACGGGGGAATTCCCCTTTATGACATGCGGTCATTGATTGGCTGAATCATTATCTTGTTCCTATCGAGCAATGAGCTGTTTTGTCTTAGAGAAATGTTTTCGAATCTAAAATGACCCAGCGGACTAGAATTGAACAATCATTATGTTTTATCAGATGAAACAAAATTAACACTCATTGTCGTGTAGCTTCAGATTTTAAAATTCTGTATAGTATAGTTTTGTAACCAAAATGTTTTATACAATCTTCATTTATGCTTAAGTAACATCACAACAGTACAGTATTGAATAAGTTGGTTTAAACATATATATGCATGTTAAGGTGATCGGAAAAAAAGTAACAGGAAAAGAAGTAATGTTAATCATACATGAAATAGGATACGCAAACAACCAATAGGCTTATTCAAATGCGTGTCCTTCAAAAAACAAAGATAATTTGCGGATAATAACATCATATCGATGAACACAATCCGTACATAGGTAACAATTTAATAATAGTTTTTAAAGAGATCACTCATTTTAGAATAATAATCCGTCTTGAAAAACTTCAACAAAATATACTTGTTTTGAACTGGCAGAATCCTCCTCCAAAAATGATAAATTTGTTGATGTTATGTTGAAATATTAATGTGATTCAGAAATGTCACAAATATCTCGATATCATAAATGTATGTTGAATCATATACAAAGTACATGTAAATAAACTTTTTAATCAAATCTTTGGGTTTTACAAATAGGACTTTTTTCCTAGGCAAAATTAGGACTTTTTACCGGGACTTTTTTACCGAACACCGATTATAACCTTTCATAAAGATGTTTTTATGAATGTGCGTTGCTGTTGTTAAATTGAGTTAAGATTTAATCTTTGTCTAAATGTTTCAAATAGATCAAATATTTATCATCTTTCTATCATAAACAGTAATGTCTCCTCGGATTTCAGGCAGTGAAATAAACAGGATAATTTTTACTTGTTTAATTGTGAAGATAATAAAATACATCGCTGATATTTGTAATCACTGTACACACCAAATACATAGATACAATATACATATCGTTAGTACCACCTTATCTATCTTTGTAATTTTCTTTTATGACGATTGTTGTTGGATTGGGGTTTAACGTCTTCCTCACCACACGGTGATGTCGCCGACGTTTTTTATGACGACCGGACACCTGTCATTTTATACGTTGTGTATCTATAGCAATGAAAGTGCGAAATGTCTAGTCGTATGACGTAAACAGTGACATAACTGTCCGGGCACTAACTAACTTGTCATCACAATAGGCGACAGATTGTCTGGCCTAGTGACCAACGAATTTGTACATAACAGTGACCGCCGACTGTCTTGGTATCTTACTGCAGACCGAATGTCTAGACTAGTGACTAACGTATTCGTACATGGCAGTGACCGCCAATTGTCCTGGCACCTTTCTGCAGACAAAATGTTAACCAATGATATTGAAGAATATAATCCGACCAATGAAAAGAAGAAAAAGAATGTAAATTTATTTCATAGGACTCCCCTTCATCACTACATGTTAAACCTTGATGGAGCATGTATGATGTTAACAGATGCAGCGGATCTTATTCATGGATATTTCTAGACGGTATGTTTTTTTCTTGTTCATATGCCCCCCCCCCCCTCATTCAATATTTCGTACAAATATATGATAAGATAAAAGAGAAGCAACCATAGGTTTATTCGTAGAGGAAACGGGTTCGTAGATGGGATTTTTACAGGTTCGTAATGAAAAACAGTTTCGTATAGAGTGACAAATTGTGAAATAAGTTCATAAAAGCAATAAATTATCATTGTAAATGAAAGTTTACATATTCAAAGGAGAATAATTGTACATCAAATGTATTACTACGATCGATGTAATGTCTTGTATAAATAAACTGAGTAGATACTTTGTAAATATTACATCAAAGTATATAACATATATTCACAATATTAAATGAAAATTTGAAGACCTCTACGAAGCTTTTTTCCTAAAAAAACGAAACGCTGGTTCCCCATACCATGCTAGACTAGGTTGCTGCGCAGTTAAAATAGCGCAGAGTAGGCAGCGCGCTGATCGAGATTTACGACCCTCTCGGGGCCTCGATAATAAAACACTGGAAGTGAAAAATTGAAGTTGGAGACCCCCTTTAAAGGGGAACTAGTACTTTGAGGCTTTCACACCTAATTGACCAACAGTTACGTAATGCCATAGCCGAGGAAAGAGGTCACGTGACACGGACTAGGCGCCGGCCAAACGAGGTGCGGTCATTGTGACGGGGGAATTCCCCTTTATGACATGCGGTCATTGATTGGCTGAATCATTATCTTGTTCCTATCGAGCAATGAGCTGTTTTGTCTTAGAGAAATGTTTTCGAATCTAAAATGACCCAGCGGACTAGAATTGAACAATCATTATGTTTTATCAGATGAAACAAAATTAACACTCATTGTCGTGTAGCTTCAGATTTTAAAATTCTGTATAGTATAGTTTTGTAACCAAAATGTTTTATACAATCTTCATTTATGCTTAAGTAACATCACAACAGTACAGTATTGAATAAGTTGGTTTAAACATATATATGCATGTTAAGGTGATCGGAAAAAAAGTAACAGGAAAAGAAGTAATGTTAATCATACATGAAATAGGATACGCAAACAACCAATAGGCTTATTCAAATGCGTGTCCTTCAAAAAACAAAGATGATTTGCGGATAATAACATCATATCGATGAACACAATCCGTACATAGGTAACAATTTAATAATAGTTTTTAAAGAGATCACTCATTTTAGAATAATAATCCGTCTTGAAAAACTTCAACAAAATATACTTGTTTTGAACTGGCAGAATCCTCCTCCAAAAATGATAAATTTGTTGATGTTATGTTGAAATATTAATGTGATTCAGAAATGTCACAAATATCTCGATATCATAAATGTATGTTGAATCATATACAAAGTACATGTAAATAAACTTTTTAATCAAATCTTTGGGTTTTACAAATAGGACTTTTTTCCTAGGCAAAATTAGGACTTTTTACCGGGACTTTTTTACCGAACACCGATTATAACCTTTCATAAAGATGTTTTTATGAATGTGCGTTGCTGTTGTTAAATTGAGTTAAGATTTAATCTTTGTCTAAATGTTTCAAATAGATCAAATATTTATCATCTTTCTATCATAAACAGTAATGTCTCCTCGGATTTCAGGCAGTGAAATAAACAGGATAATTTTTACTTGTTTAATTGTGAAGATAATAAAATACATCGCTGATATTTGTAATCACTGTACACACCAAATACATAGATACAATATACATATCGTTAGTACCACCTTATCTATCTTTGTAATTTTCTTTTATGACGATTGTTGTTGGATTGGGGTTTAACGTCTTCCTCACCACACGGTGATGTCGCCGACGTTTTTTATGACGACCGGACACCTGTCATTTTATACGTTGTGTATCTATAGCAATGAAAGTGCGAAATGTCTAGTCGTATGACGTAAACAGTGACATAACTGTCCGGGCACTAACTAACTTGTCATCACAATAGGCGACAGATTGTCTGGCCTAGTGACCAACGAATTTGTACATAACAGTGACCGCCGACTGTCTTGGTATCTTACTGCAGACCGAATGTCTAGACTAGTGACTAACGTATTCGTACATGGCAGTGACCGCCAATTGTCCTGGCACCTTTCTGCAGACAAAATGTTAACCAATGATATTGAAGAATATAATCCGACCAATGAAAAGAAGAAAAAGAATGTAAATTTATTTCATAGGACTCCCCTTCATCACTACATGTTAAACCTTGATGGAGCATGTATGATGTTAACAAATGCAGCGGATCTTATACATGGATATTTCTAGACGGTATGTTTTTTTCTTGTTCATATGCCCCCCCCCCCCCCTCATTCAATATTTCGTACAAATATATGATAAGATAAAAGAGAAGCAACCATAGGTTTATTCGTAGAGGAAACGGGTTCGTAGATGGGATTTTTACAGGTTCGTAATGAAAAACAGTTTCGTATAGAGTGACAAATTGTGAAATAAGTTCATAAAAGCAATAAATTATCATTGTAAATGAAAGTTTACATATTCAAAGGAGAATAATTGTACATCAAATGTATTACTACGATCGATGTAATGTCTTGTATAAATAAACTGAGTAGATACTTTGTAAATATTACATCAAAGTATATAACATATATTCACAATATTAAATGAAAATTTGAAGACCTCTACGAAGCTTTTTTCCTAAAAAAACGAAACGCTGGTTCCCCATACCATGCTAGACTAGGTTGCTGCGCAGTTAAAATAGCGCAGAGTAGGCAGCGCGCTGATCGAGATTTACGACCCTCTCGGGGCCTCGATAATAAAACACTGGAAGTGAAAAATTGAAGTTGGAGACCCCCTTTAAGATGTTCCGAGTTTGCATATCTATTCAAAGCACACATCTTATCAACATGCAAGCATATCTTCCAGTAAGCAGAGAACGTGTTAAGAGGGCAAATTGCTGACACAATTACAGATATAAACTAGAAACAGGATAAAACGTTTGATGATATGGATAGGAACGTTTCCTTTTTAAATCTAATCTTAGAAAATCAAACACGGCAACATATGAAACCATCGACACCATAACATTGACAAGAAAGTTGTATGTATAACTGCGCTGAATAATTCAAAGTTGCTGTAAATGATTGGCAAAGACACAGATAAATGATTTTGGTTATTGAAATAAGTGTATTATAATCAACACTGTCACAATCAATTCGGGCATCGCTACAGCTGTGAATGTTAATTTACTTGCCCTGCAGTAAAAATCACTTAACCCGGGCGGCGTTCAATGGGTTCTCTTTCCGCTTATAACTGATGAGTGAATTATTATAATTATGATGATATGCTGTACAAACCACGAATACGAAACTACATTGATGGACATTATCAATGATCAAAGTTTATCATGTACACATTAAAAACAATTAAAGAATGATATGAAGTTATCTTAATGAAAACTTCATTAACATAATGTGAAATGTCGCTTAATAATTATATAAAGTACTTATACATGTTAAGTGCCTATTTTATTGCAAATTGTAATTAATGTGTATTATGTGAGAGGAAAGTAAAATTAAGGTATGAGGAATTAAATGTAATTATCTTTGTATATTCTGTCAAAAGTTATTACATAGGCCTACAGCAAAATATATTAGCTGGCTGAATAGAAACAGAAATGAAGTTTACTTATGCTAGAAATTTCACAACTATGCTCATAGATACAATTAATTATCTACTACGTCTATTATGATGTAGGTTTAAATATGCTATTTTAGCATTCAGTGTTTGGTCAACAATTTGGGAGCATTCCACAATGGCTATGCTTGATTCGTCTTAGAGGCGTATACGCCTGTCTCTTGTCCGGCGTAATCCGGGTCTGCAATCAGGCAGAAGTTGAATCAAGTGTATCGGCGTTGGCCCAGGAAGTAATGACCATACCTCAAAGTAGCTTCAATAAACATCTTATTCATATCAGACGATTGTTAATTTTAGCAATTTTTCGAAATGTTAAATGCATTGTATTTAATATAAGTCATGTTTGTTTTTTTAATTCATGTCACAAAAATTTTAAAAAGAGTTGTTTGATTTCTTTGTATTTGTACAATATAGTCGGTTGTTTTTCGGGTTAATGCAGCCATATTTTGCGAATAGCGACCGCCGCTTGCATTGCAATCAATTTTCAAGAACGCTGGCGAGTGTTGACCCAGATTACTGATTCCAATATGGCGTCCGTCCATAGTCCAGTGCGGTGTTTTTGTTCACGATTAGCATGAGATGCATAAACTTTACATTATCAATAGCGTACATATATCAATGCATGTTTTACGAAATAAGTAATAATAAGGCCTTTAATGTTATTTAGATAGTTACTGAACTTTTAATGCCATTTTCACTAATGAATAAAAATAGGTGATTTCATCAAAGACAACTTGTAATCAATCATTTGTTTACTTTCGTTTACGATACAATAAAGCCTATTTAACTAAACTTTTCTATAACATTATAGATACAGGCCTATGATACAATAAAATTGTATTTCAAAGTCATGAATTAGTAATTGGGTTAGCTTCACATCTTCAGAGGATAATCTGTAAAATAGTTTTCAGGGCATCATCTTAATATTGACATTCTATACTCTATACATACTCATACATCTAAAATTGACAGTCTAAATACTCATACATCTAAAATTAACAGTAAGTCTAAAGCAGTGTATGAAATATGGCCCGTCCGACAGCCCGGTACCTGGTTACTTTTGACCAGGACTGGTAACTTTTTGAGGTTTTTCTTCAATTTGACCAACTTATTTAATAAACAAAATACCACTTTCGGACTGACTACTTTTCAGGCTTATTTCATACACTGGTCTAAAGATATTCAATTGATATTTCCATGTGATTAGCATCTGACAATACCAAACTTTTAAATGAAGATATCTTTTTCTCAGAGGAGTCTATTATTACCATTAATTGTAGGTCCATATGCTATGTTTAATATCTTTTTGTGTCCTACACACATGAAATCTTTTAAAAATCTACATAGTTTTGATGTTTTAAAAAATGAATCAAACATCAAAAATACAAAACAGTTAAATTAGTAATATGTATATTCTATTGCAAAATTGCCATTATTATGATGGATATCTGTCTTTTCTTGACTAATACCGTGTTTATCTCATCGAGTGAGGTAGAAAGTTTATATTTTCACGAGTGAAAATATTTAACTTGTCTACCCCACGAGATGAGATAAACATGGTATTTGTCAAGAATTGACAGATATTCTATTTATTAAAGATTAAATCCTACTTATTACGTCAAAAAAGGCCAATTTCATGTTGAGCGGCCGCTTGGAAGAGCCCGTCACCGCGGTAACAGTGTGACGTCATATGACAATTCATGACGTCAGACCATTGTTACATGACGTCAAAGTCTTGAACTTGACGTCACTCGAGTGGTGATAAAGTTTATCACCACTCAGTAGAGTGACGATAAAGGTTATCGCCACTGTAGCCAGATAGAGGGTTTATTTCACTGATAGAACAGAGTACCTCACCCTCAATCATATAATAAATTGGTACTACCTGCATGAAGTGCAAGACAAAGCATCAATATTGACATGTTCTTGAAATGAATATTTAATAATCATTGTCTGTCTGTGAACTCTTTTTGTAACATTTTTGATAAAGTGCTTCCCATAACAGAACTTCAAATCAGTATTCAGATTTTTGCAAATAATTTCAAAGAATATTAAAATAATAACTACAAAAGATGCATGCAAGATGTTAAAATGAATAATTTCTGAAAAAAAACCCACCGTCCACTGCTGTCGATTTAAAACATTGTGGAGATCATCTCAATATCAATGCTCAAGATACATTTCAATTATTTGATTTCAGTAGAAAAACTTGCCTTGCTTTTCAAATGAAGCTACGACATCAATGGAACTAAACATTAAATGACAGCACATAATTATTCTTGTTTAACTTGTTATCAGTAAAATAAGAAATACTGAACTATATTTAGAAATTACTTGTGTGCATCTTTAAGTCATATTCTAAATCTTTTATTGACTAATTATCTATGAAAGCAAAGAAAATATTTTATGTTTTATACAAGAAGGCCTATCATCAAGAGTTCATTCAATGCAAGACATTCAATGATGACACTAAAAGTATTACAGATTGATATAAAACTATTCAAGGGGTAATTACATCTGAAAATGGGACAATTTGTCTAAGTGTGTAGGATAAGATTGATAAAGACTATAACAGACTAGATTCTTTGTCTTTCAAAGAGTGCCATTTTTTAAATTCTTAATAGCTTCGTGAAGTTTGCTTGTTCTTAAAAAAAAAACTTTACATAGGGAAAACCTTCAACCCTTTAACTTATCTTTAATATAACACGAAATCCTACTTTAATCATTAATCTTTTTTCTCATAATGCAGATGAAGATCATGTAATAATGATATGGCATAGTGTCATAGATATTAGTAAACTATGTTAAAGATGTTTTCAATAAAGGTTTTTTTAGCTCAGCTGGCCTGTAAGGCCCGATGGGCTTATAGCCTCATGGCATGGTGTCCGGCCGCCTGCCTGTCGGTCCATTCGTCCGTAAACTGTGGAATTTAGACTTCTTCTCCAGAACCATAAGGCCAAGAAAGCTTAAACTTGGCTATTGAGGATTATAAATTGTAGCTTTGGTGGCCCTGTTGCCCCTCATAAGGAACACAGGGGCCACACCCTAAAAACCCATTTTCATATTCTACTGCAGAACCATAAGGCCTAGAAAGCTGAAACTTTGTGAACAAATTCCTTGACTAGTGAGGATGATAGATTGTAGCTTTGGTGGCCCTGTGGTCCCTAATAAAGGCCACAGGGGCCACACCCTAAAAACATATTTTCATCTTCTTCTCTAGAACTGTAGGGCCTAGAAAGCTGACACTTTGTGTACAGACTCCTTGACTAGTGAGGATTATAAATTGTAGCTTTGGTGGCCAATTGACCCCTATCAATGGCCAGAGGGGCCACGCCCTTAAAACCTGTTTTATCTTCTTCACCTTGTGAATATACTCTTTGACTAGTGAGGATTATGATTGGTAGCTTTTGTGGCCCTGTTGCCTCTGATAAGGGCCTCAGTAGCCACACCCTTTAACCAAATGTCACATTTACCACACCCTAAAGCAAAATTGATATGCAGCCTGATGAGCTAAATAGTATTTACATAGCTATTTTTTTATGCCCCCGAATCGGAGATTCCGGAGGTATATTGGTTTTCACCTGTTCGTCCGTCCGTCCGTTTGTCCACAAAAACTTTAACCTTGGTCATAACTTTTGATTGGTCAGAGCTAGGTCTTTGATACTTGACATATGGATCCCTTGTAATGAGACCTTTCAGATGACACCATGACATTTGACATTGTGACCTTGACCTTGACACACGGGGACATTCGTGTTTCAAAAACACATCTTGTTTATATTCAAGAGAGCTTCCTCTGAGGTGTTTTTCTGAACCTGCTCCTAGACATAACCTTTTAAGTAACATAGAATATTGTAAAATCTGTACAGATAGTAAGAAAAGGAAATAAAAATGACTGAAAACACAATATTGTTTGAAAACAGAGGACTTAATGATGTAATAATTTAAAAAGTGATAGTTTCTAAACATTTCATAGTCCTTAGTGTACTTGATTATCTTTTGCAACAATGAATATGAAGAAAGCGGGTGGGGGGGGTCTGGGGGGGTAAAAATTGGCACTTTGTGTCCGACTCATTACTGTTTTACTGATCAAATTCAAATTTATAGTGGTAATGCAGAAACATGTGATAATGTGTTTGAGTTACAATTTTGAGGATATCTTTATAAGATATTAGGTTTTTGAGAAAAAGTGATAATTTGTCAGGTCTGTCAGGCTCATGACTTGGAAACTGATCATCCCATTTTGATCAAATTTGATATTGGGAAACATAGTGATATGAAGGTGTGTCATGATTAACAATTTTGAAAATAATGTAAAATTTTATAAAATTTCAGCAAAAGTTAAGGACTCAGAAACTGACTGGCTCACAAGTTGTAAACTGATCATTGATGTTTTGGTCAAATTTGATAACGAGATACATAATGATTTAAAGCTGTTACTATTTATAATAAGCAGCCCAGTCTAAGGACGTGGCTGCTTTCAGTGTTTGTGCAGTTTCCGCTGCCGCATCCGCCGCACTCATATTACTGACTATAACTTTTTTCCACTACGCTTTACAAAACTTTTATTCATAACTTACTACTTATACGTGAACCTTGGGGAAACGATTTTGACATGTTCACTGTCAAGGTCCCGAGCTATAAAATCACCAAAAAATTCCTTGTAAACGCGATAACTTGAAAAGTTTTTGTGCTATTAAGCTCTTACTTGGTATATATCATCCTTGGAAGAGTAAACAATTTTGAAAAGTTTTTCACCTCAATCTGTCCAATGTCAAGGTCACGAATTTAGCATGGTTTTGCGAAAATGCATTATTTTAACTATCAACACTTTTAATCAATAGATGATTGTTATAACCAGTTAAAAGTGTTTATTAATTGTGTGACCTTGAAGATCAAAGGTCAAGGTCATGAGATTTGTGCTATTGCAATGTGCAGCAGCAACTAATTTGGGTTAATATAACTTATTCCCATAAAGTTTTTTTAGAACTCATGAACATGTATAAGTGTTTACACCTCTATGACAAGTTCTCATTCTAGGTCAAAGGTCAAGGTCACGAGCTGTAGAAACACTAAAAGATTCCTTGTAAACGCGATAACTTGAAAAAAAATTGTGCTATGATGATCTAATTTGGTTATATCATCTTTCGAGGAGTACAAAAATGAGTCCAAAAGGGTTTCACCTACAATCTGTTACAGGTCATGGTTACAACTGGGTAACGACTTAAGCATAGTGTAACAAAAATTATTTTTTTTCAACTATTCACGCTTTTATTATCCCCCGCAACTTCGGTATTAAAATGGGTACCGTCCGTCCGTGCGTCTGTCCGTCCGTTACACTTCTTGTCCGGCTAATAACTTTGTAACTAATCAACCATTTCAATTCAAATTTGTCATGGGAAATGCAGAAACATGTAATAATGTGTCATGAGTAACAATTTTGAGAAAATCTACTTAAAATATTAGGATTTTGGAAAAAAAGTGGAAAATTTGTGAGAAATCTGTTACAAGCCTGTCCGTCTCACAACTTCTTAACTAATCATCACATTTTGATCAAATTTGATACAAAGATGCATAATCATATGAAGGTTTGTCATGAAGAACAATTTTGAAAATATTTTTGTAAAATTTTGACTTTTTTGGCAAAAATTAGGACTCTGTTAGAATTCTGTTACAAGTCCTGTCCGGCTCACAACTTCTTAACTGGGTCTTTTTCAAAAAATGCAAAATTTCAAGGCAATGAAAACTAAGAAGTCATGTTTGTTAAAATGCATATTTTATTGATTTATTACAACAGAAATACACTCAAGTGTGCAAAACAGAAATATGCAATCTAAATGACATCTTTAAATAAATTAAAAATTAAAAAATATGGACATATGGACCAAAATTATTCCTTCCTGTTACCAATATATCATTAGTAGAATAAATTAAAAATTGTTTATTTTGTAATGTTTTTTCACTTTCATTATGATAATCTGTTATATTTGTTTTCTATTTGCAAAATAAATCTTGTTCATCAAGGATGTACAAAATGTAAAATATTTTTGTTGTCTTGGTCAATACCAACTTTTGTTCAAGCACCTAATCTGGATAGCTTTGATTTTACTTACCTCTTTCCTTGAAGTGACATTAAAATCAAATTATCCATCATCTGTTTGATGTATCTTGGTGGCTGATATCAATGCAATCAAACATTAATTGATCATGTACTTAATTAACAATCCGCTTTTAAATGAGCGGTAACAGGATGGATTTTGTGGTAACAGAAAATAATGAAATAGTAACAGTAAAGAATATTAATTCAAAAATTATCTTCTGAGACCAAATAACATGTTTTTAATGAGACATGACAAAATTGAGCAAGTGTATGTCAGTTAACAAACACAATAGACACATCAAATCCGACTCTTATGCTTACAGCAAGATTTCAAACATATTAAGCTTATGACAGCAGTAACAGGATGGATTCTATGATAACAAAAGAGAATGAAATAGTAACAGTAACGAATAATATTTGTTAATTATCTTCTAAGACCAAAGAACATGTTTTCAATGAGAAATGACAAACTCGAGCAAATGTATGTCAGCAAACAAACGCAATAGACACATCAAATTCTACTATTTTGCTTACAGCAAGATTTTAGTCATTAATCTTATGACAGCAGTAACAGGATGGAACACAAGGTAACAGGAGAGAAACGTCTAATTGAATGACAAAACTAATAATTGACTATTGACATTAAAAGTGAATAATTTCCTTGAAATACCAACAGCTCCTTTGCTGAAATAAAACTTAGATTCCCACTCACAACAAGAAGATAATGTAAGTCCAAATCATCAATAACTTGCAGTTTACATTGAATCAATGACTCCTTGTCAAAAGTTTGCTCTTATCCGGTTTCTGTCCATTCTCTTTATCATCTTTGAACTTTGAACATAAAAGTGAATTATATCCTTGAAATCCAAACAGGACTCTTCTAACAACACTTTGCAAACTATGAATATTGTGGAATGGAATTTGAAAAATGTGTTAACACAAAGCTGAAATTCTAACTAACAACAAACAATAATGTAACATTCAAATCAGCTTCAACATCAATACTTTGCAGTTTACATTGAATCAATGATTTTTTGCCAAAGCCGGCTCTCAACAGCAAAGTGGGTGTTGGATCCAACAATTAGTTCAGGCTTTGGAATTATTGCAATGATACTACCATATTCATACCAGCATTCATCTTTTAGTATTCTTGACCAATAAAAGTCATTACTTGTCCTCCCTACATGATGCATACATTCACAGTATAAGGCACTGTCGTTGATATCTGTGACAAATCCAGGATATGGACGACCGTCATACTCAACTACAACATATTGATTGAGTAAAATACTTATGTCTGTAATTCCAACATTCTCAGACAAAAGACCATAAATACTGCTCACTATTTCCCAGTCGCTCATTCTCGCCATCAACCATCAGTTCCTTCTCTTCATCATCCTTTGGTCCCTTCTCTCCACCACCACTCTGTCCCTTCTCTCCACCACCACTCTTTCTCTCCACCACCACTCTGTCCCTTCTCTCCACCACCACTCTGTCCCTTCTCTCCACCACCACTCTGTCCCTTCTCTTCACCACCACTCTGTCCCTTCTCTTCACCACCACTCTGTCCCTTCTCTTCACCACCACTCTGTCCCTTTTCTCCATCATCCTTTGGTCCATTCTCTTCACCACCACTCTGTCCCTTCTCTCCATAACCACTCTGTCCCTTCTTTCCACCACCACTCTGTTCCTTCTCTTCACCACCACTCTGTCCCTTCTCTTCACTACCACTATGTCCCTTCTCTTCACCACTCCTCTGTCTTTTCTCTTCAACACCGCTCTGTCTATTCTCTTCACCACTCCTCTGTCTCTTCTCTTCACCACCACTCCGTCCCTTCTCTCCATCATCCTTTGGTCCATTCTCTTCATCACTCCTCTGTCTCTTCTCTTCAACACCACTCTGTCCCTTCTCTCCATAACCACTCTGTCCCTTCTCTCCACCACCACTCTGTCCCTTCTCTTGACCACTCCTCTGTCTCTTCTCTTCAACACCGCTCTGTCTATTCTCTTCAACACCACTCTGTCCCTTCTCTTCAACACCGCTCTGTCTATTCTCTTCAACACCGCTCTGTCCCTTCTCTTCAACACCGCTCTGTCTATTCTCTTCAACGCCGCTCTGCCCCTTCTCTTCAACACCGCTCTGTCTATTCTCTCCACCACCACTCTGTCTCCTCTCTTCAACACCGCTCTGTCCCTTCTCTTCAACACCGCTCTGTCTATTCTCTTCAACACCGCTCTGTCCCTTCTCTTCAACACCGCTCTGTCTATTCTCTCCACCACCACTCTGTCCCTTCTCTTCAACACCACTCTGTCTATTCTCTTCAACACCGCTCTGTCCCTTCTCTTCAACACCACTCTGTCCCTTCTCTTCACCACCACTCTGTCCCTTTTCTCCATCATCCTTTGGTCCATTCTCTTCACCACCACTCTGTCCCTTCTCTCCATAACCACTCTGTCCCTTCTTTCCACCACCACTCTGTCCCTTCTCTTCACCACCACTCTGTCCCTTCTCTTCACTACCACTATGTCCCTTCTCTTCACCACTCCTCTGTCTTTTCTCTTCAACACCGCTCTGTCTATTCTCTTCACCACTCCTCTGTCTCTTCTCTTCACCACCACTCCGTCCCTTCTCTCCATCATCCTTTGGTCCATTCTCTTCATCACTCCTCTGTCTCTTCTCTTCAACACCACTCTGTCCCTTCTCTCCATAACCACTCTGTCCCTTCTCTCCACCACCACTCTGTCCCTTCTCTTGACCACTCCTCTGTCTCTTCTCTTCAACACCGCTCTGTCTATTCTCTTCAACACCACTCTGTCCCTTCTCTTCAACACCGCTCTGTCTATTCTCTTCAACACCGCTCTGTCCCTTCTCTTCAACACCGCTCTGTCTATTCTCTTCAACGCCGCTCTGCCCCTTCTCTTCAACACCGCTCTGTCTATTCTCTCCACCACCACTCTGTCTCCTCTCTTCAACACCGCTCTGTCCCTTCTCTTCAACACCGCTCTGTCTATTCTCTTCAACACCGCTCTGTCCCTTCTCTTCAACACCGCTCTGTCTATTCTCTCCACCACCACTCTGTCCCTTCTCTTCAACACCACTCTGTCTATTCTCTTCAACACCGCTCTGTCCCTTCTCTTCAACACCACTCTGTCTATTCTCTCCACCACCACTCTGTCTCCTCTCTTCAACACCACTCTGTCCATTCTCTGCATCATCCTTTGGTCCATCACCAATGAGAAGGACAGGCACAAAATGGTTGGGAATCCAATTTATTGGTCTCATGTCTGTTCTGGTCGAAGTCCACATGATGTATCCAGGGTCAGTCAAAAACTGAACTCTTGGGATCACAAGCCTGTGGATATGTTTCCTCAGAAGACTGTTTCCGAAAGCTGGATACACAGAGAATACAGGCATTTTGAGAACAGTGGCAAGGCGAATATCTGCCAAATGCCCATGAAACTTTTTCTTTTCCTGATTTTTAGGAGTTCATGCACATAGAGTGTCCTAATAATGCTATCAATGAGTCTCATTCCTGGAATGATATTATAAATTCCATGAACGGGTTTAAGAGATAACATTTCTTTAATGTACATGCTATAGTTTTGATAGGAATGATGATGCTTTAGATATTAGAGTTAATATCTAATTCTGTCCTGTAACCTTCTGTTTCTTTCCTGTTACCATTTTGTGCACTGCCGTAGAAATATATCAATATTTTTAGAACTGTGTTGTTAAATGGGCTAGAAGCAGCAATACAAATAATTTTTTTTTTCAAATTTGTACTTTTTTGTTTCTTGAAAACAGTTATACGAAAAAATATAAGCAGCCAATTCTATCCTGTTACTTCTAGTTTCTTTCCTGTTACCTTTTTGAAAATTACAGAAGATTTTTAACTTTAATGGTTTTAAGATGTATACAGTATTGTATTTGTTTTAGAAGCAACCACTATCAATCCTTTCCCCCCAAATAATACTTTTTTTTTCCTTTGAAGCTGTTACATTGGTAAAGAATTAACTTATTCTATCCTGTTACGCATTGTTTCCATCCTGTTACCCTTTTGTACATTATAGCAACAGAAAAATTTACTGGTTTTGATAAATACATGTTCTGGGAGCAGTCATTACAAATCCCTTCAATCATATGTATTTTTTGGAATGTCATAGAACATGGTATAATAATCAAGAGTAACATAATACTATCCTGTAATATACGTTGTTTCTGTCCTGTTACCATTTTGAACACGAAAGCAAAAAAGACCAATAATATTACATTGGGTAGTTAAATGTTCAATAAACAACTTTATATATCCTGCTCCATCAAGTTTCTACTTACTGGTTGCTTGGAATCTGTCATAAAATACACAATTAGCAACTTATACTATTCACATATAAGTTATTTCTTTCCTGTTACCACGTTTGGAAACATTGCATTTGTAACATTCTTTCCTGTTACCAAATGGGTTCTTTCCTGTTATCAGATACTCAGTAACAGGAAGGAAAGTAACAGGAGAGAATTTTTCATCTTATACCAATCATTATTGAGTGATGGTTAATCTACTGTGGAAACATATTGATTGGAAATTAATCTTACACCAATGCCACATATAATGAGGTCAATTGAAAAAATTAACCTGCATTAGAAATCCTAAATACATCAGTAACAGGATAGAATCATTTAAAAAGTACTACTCACCTTTTCAACCTTTGATTGTCTGGATTTAAAATTCTACCATTGATTTCTGTCTTTCACTCTGCCATGCTGGCCTAACAGGAGGTGACCTTTTTATGACCCAGTTCCCTTTTGATTCAGAGGGAGGTTTCATTGCATTGAATGGAATTTACCAAAAAGTAACAGGAAGGAACATGCTTCATGGGACAAGCATTTCCATCATTTTTTTTCACATTTCCAAATGCAGTTACATAAAACCAACAATAAAACCTCAATAAAACACCAAGACTAAATAATAATTACCTGAAATATGGAAATGTATGTGGAATTTGTATTAATTTATCTGTTTCAAAGTTTGAAAAAAAAAATTGGGACATGGGTTTTTTGCAGTACATGGGATACTGATTCCACACTTGACTGAAAATAAACATGATTAACAATGAAAATGAGATTTTATTCATGTATCAAGATCATACCCATTATGTTAAACTTTAAAAATAGTTTCAATGTTGTCAATTATTTTTCATATGACCATTCCTTATTGCGGGACAGGAATTTTGACATTTTTTTAAAAAGACCCAACTAATCATCACATTTTGATCAAATTTGATATATAGGATGCATAATCATATGAAGATGTGTCATGAAGAACAATTTTGAAAATATTTGTATAAAATCTTGACTTTTTTGGCAAAAATTAGGACTCTGTTAGAATTCCTGTATGGCTCACAACTTCTTAACTAATCATCACATTTTGATCAAATTTGACGTGGAGATATTTAATCATATGAATGTGTGCCATAGACAACAATGTAAATGATTAACATTTGAAAAATAATCTAAATATTAGTGAAAAGTAACGACTCTGTTTAAAAAACACCAAATAATGTCCAGCCCAAAGTGATGCTCATTTTTTGATCGAATGTGAACATAGAACAGTTTCCTTCATATCCTGGAATTTTTTTGTTTTTTTGTGTGACAAAAATAATCGGTAATATTGATTAGGAAAACCGATAATATAAATATTGTGCAATTTGCGGGGGATATAGCTCGACCATGTCAGCTGCTTGTTCATTTCATTTAAGTTATACTCAATTAAAAGTGCACATTGATTGTGTGACCTTAAAGGTCAAAGGGCAAGATCACGAGCAAATGCTAAATTTTCTGAGGCCTGAAGAAGGCGGAACAGGGGAAGGCGAAACTCCAAGTTTCAGGGCTGCTCTGCTTTTGCGGTGTCCCGCAAATGCGAATCTAGTTTTGTAAATATTTTTGTACATTATTACATTTGAGGATCTGCTAGGAAACTGTTACAAGTCCTGTCTGGCTTACAACTGTCTGTCCATAAATTGATAAGGGCCAAAGGGGCCACACCCTTAGGACCTATTTTCATCAACTTCTCCAGAAGCATAAGGCCTAGAAAGCTGAAACCTTGTGAACATACTCTTTGGCTAGTAAGGATTATAATTCATAGCTTTAGCTATACCTTGGGTATAGACTCCTTGACTAAAGTACTCATGGAAATAGAAATAAAATGGTTTTTGGCGTTTTTTCTTTATTACTCGACTAATGTAAGAAATTCTTACAGATGTTCAAATAACTAAGTGGCTACAGGGGCCACATCCTATTTTCAGACAGACTCCTCGACTAGTTGGGATTAGTATTCATAGCTTTGGTGGCCCTAAAACCTATTTTTGTCTTTCTCCAGAAGTTTATGGCCTAAAAAGCTGAAATGTTGTCTCGAAACTCATAAGGTAAAGTTGAGTGTAAAGAAATTGTACATTTGGTGACCATGTGGCTCCTACTAAGTTGGGAACCACATTGGTCACACCCTAAAGCAAAATCAGATATGAAGCCTGATGAGTTACAGAACTAATGTCTCTATTTGTGTGTGTAATCAATTGATGATTCTTGTTTAATTGTCTGAACTTCAAAATTTACGGTCATTTTGTTCATATGTGGTATAAATAAACTTTGTGACGTACATGTTTCAAGTTATCTTAAATATACTTGTAAATTTACCGGTATTGTTGTGCAATAAATGGTGACTTAAAGAAAACTGATTCACATCTGTCCAGCTTAGGGGTTGAAAAAAGACTTAGATGTAGATTCAAGTTTGGATAAATAGATAGATTGGGATAGGGATTTTGTAAGAACATTGTTATTGATTCATATCTATTATATATTGTTTTAATGGTTTGTAAACAATCAAATTAATCAGGAAGATCCACAAATACATGAGAGCCATTTGATTTTCATCTTTAAGATATTGCTTATTGAATGAACACTGATAACTGTTCAAGACATTTTGCTCCATTATTTTTCTGTTGGCTTAATTATAAGCAGTGAATTAGTATCCATGAAGATTTTTCAAGATCATTAAAAAAAGTTTTGAAAATACACATGTATATTCATTTTAATGGTTGATAGTTTGCATTTACTTTGCACAAAAGTGAAGATATGTTGATTTTATTATTGGTATGTATTTTGATTAAAACTCTTTTCTTCTGCTTATTTTGTGCATCGGTCCTGAAAGACTGGATGGGCTCATGCCATGGCATCCATCCATCCGCGTGACCATCCCTTTGTAAACTTTGTGCCTTTTAGACTTCTTCTCCTAAAGCGTAAGACCTAGAAAGCTGAAAGTTTGTTAAAAAGACTCCTTGACTAGTGAGGATTATAATTTATAGCATTGGTGGCCCTGTGGCCCCCAGTATGAATAAGGGCCACAGTGGCGACAAGTTAAAATCCTATCGCCCCTAAAAATGGCTTGGTGAACCTTTGGATCCCATAACCTAAATTATCAATTGCATATTTGGTAGCCTACTCAATCAATTTAAGGTTCATCCTTAATATCATTTGCATTTTCTTTGAATGTATGAGCAATTTCTATTTCTGATTTGATTACTGGTATCTGAAAACACATCGCCTACATACTAACTTTAAGAATTTTTGACCCTGTGGCTCCTACTATTAAAGGCACAGAATGCTAATATGTTTTGTTGAAACTCTAAAAGATTCTAAAATGAACATTTGGTGACCCTGTGGCACTTAGATAGGGGAAACTACATTGACTACACCTACAGAGCCAATGGCTCTATTTTTCTCAGTCTAACATTAAACAACAAGAAACCTCATTATTTTTCCAATGTTAATTGGTAAATATGTACAGAAAACATTCCAACTTCAAAAAACACCAAAAAACGTTTTCATCGGTCCTCTAATAACAAAGATATCGCCCTTCAAAGTGCGCAAATTTTAGGCTTCTCAATTTGACATTCTGAAAAGGGTTTCTACCGCATGAACGATATTGCCTTTACTGCGCATGCGAGAAAGGGCGATGTGATGTGGCTGGTTATGATTGGGTGAGAGAAGTTTTACAGACTGTGTATTATTACATCATATACAGAACGGAAATGGGCCTAATCAATGTAAATATAACAGACAATGGTGGTAAATAAACAGAATAAACATGTTTTAGCACGATTTAGAAGCTTCATCTGTCCGGCAATAAAACAGAGTAGTAAATAAACAGTGATGGCACATCGTAACTGATTGTGTAATTACAGGCCTAGGGAGTCGCGCTTGGGATATTTCACACTCTTTGACAATGTTGTTACAAGAATAAGGGGATGTTGTTTTAGAGATCAAGCATGTCTGCCCATCTATGACACGCCCAGTTGTCAAAGCACTAGTCATCCATTGGTCAACAATAAGACAAACTAGATCCAATAAAAAATTAAACATTTAGAATTTCTCATATGCATTGCATCTGTCTTGAGATGAACACATTCAGTACAGACACATGAGATGGAGTATTTTGCGTTTACAGTGACTTCAATAAGGTAGGCTTTGGTCACATGATATGAAAACTAAACTTTGTGCATGATTGAGAAACGCTCAAGACATGATGAAACATGGTGTCAAAAGGTGTATCAAATTGTATTGCAAACTTAATACAATTTCATGACATGATGCCTCAATGACACTCTCTTTCCGAATATTTCGTAGTGTGTATATAGCAAAACCTCATTCAGATTATATAAAATTACTTCAGGATTATTCATAAGTTCCTTAAAACATTTCACTAACTTGTTAAATTTGTCTTCAATTTTATCTGGCCACTCATCACAAAATGTAAACTTAGAACTACTAAATTTAAAACATAACTATACCGTAATATATAAGAGATTTTCAAAACACGATTGAATATTAAGATTTTGCCTTGATGAAATATCGTTATGTTTATACCATCAATGAAGATATAACCAATAAAAAAAAAAAAATAAAAAAAAAAAAAGATTTAACCTTAGCATTTAATTGCTTTGTTGTATGTTTTCGAAAATCGTTGTTTCAATACTGTCACTGTATATGATATGTGTACTGATCTGTCCATGTTTACGTTACGTCACTATTTTGTTAGGGAGCGGCATAAATATAACGTTTCTTTTTTTAAAATAGATATGCGAAACATAGTTCTATGACAGGGCTATGACATACCATGTAGTCTCATTGATGAATTGACTTTAGATCCCTCTGTAGAAGCCGTGATAAAGCTATCAACAGTCAAAAAGATTCAACCAAAATTAGTAAATGTCTTCATTTTATGTCTCACTAACTAACCGTCATACTGGAAAGTTGTTTTCTTTGTTTGTATAGTAATTATACGCATAAGTAAGTGACTGCTGGTAAGAATCGTCATAATCCTATTACATCATCAGTTAAATGGCATCACAAGGCTTTGGCATCACTTAGACCACAGATGACAATACTATGACGTGACAAAGTTCATGGCGTAACAATGCTATGACATCATAATGCTGATGACGTCACAATGCAATGACCTCACTGCTCAAGAAGTCTAATGACAGTTTTGTGTTCAGATATGTTCATTCTTTTGCTAATAACTGTTGAAAAATGATTTGGATGATAAATAAAATGTCACCCTCGTGTCTTCTGATATCAAATATATCAACATGAGTTGATTAAAGTAAAAATATCCTCGGCAAGCCTCGGATATTTGTAACTTTAATCAACTTGTGTTGATATATTTGATATCAGAAGACACTTAGGTGAGATTCTCTATATGTGATATTTTTACATATGGTGCTATTTACAGGATTACGGTTCCCTATGTCATACAGTATTCCAATCTGCATAAAGCCTTTTATTGCTTCCTTTTATCACCTTATGTGATTTATCATTTATAAATTATCTGTAAATCAAGTAAATCATTACAATTTATTATAATATTTTGAAATTGAATTCATGAAGAGTCTAGTCAAAGCAAAGAATGTTAAGAATTCAATAACACAATATTTTCATAAGAGTGGTTATGATTCTGAAATCAAAACATTGTACACTGTATAATTCTTTCCATTGGGTCTTCCATTTGATTATTTAGGCGGTTGGAAACAAATGGTGAGGTATCTTAGAGATATTTGAATTTGGTCTTATCTTGTTAAAAAATATCTCATGAATCTTATTATGTCGTAAAAATAACGTAACATGAGGATTTATTTAAGAAGAGACTATAAATGTTTACTTTTGATTAATATATCAATAATTATTTTATTAGCTCACCTTTACAAAGTAAATGTGAGCTTATGTCGTGGCACTTCGTTCGTCCGTCTGTCTGTCCATCCGTCTGTCCGTAAAATTTCACGAAAAAGACTACTCCTCCTAAAGGAATCCAGATATCATTCTAAAATTGTAGGACTGTATAGGGAACTCAACTATAGCGAACAATCGGATATAGCGAACATATTTTAAAGTCCTGTCCCTATATAATACCATCAAAATTATATGCGTAACACCGGATATAGCGAACTGAATTCTTTGGTCCCCTGGAGTTCGTTATATCAGAGTTCTACTGTATGTTATACCCATGGTGATTCCTCACAGAAAGGTAGATGTTTCAGTTTTGAGAATCCAAGATGGCCGCCATGGCAGCCATATTGAATTTTCAATTAGATTTCATGAAAAAGACTACTCTTCCTAAACCAATCTAGATATCATTCTGAATTTGTAGTATGTTATAACTATGGTGATTCCGCACAGAAAGATAGACATTTCAGTTTTGAGAATTCAATATGGCCGCCATGGCAGCCATATTGAATTTTGAATTAGAATACACGAAAAGGACTACCCCTTTTAAACCAATATAGATATCATATATTCTGAAATTGTATTATGTTATACCTATAGTGATTCCGCACAGAAAGGTAGACGTTTCAGTTTTGAGAATCCAATATGGCTGTCATGGCAGCTAATCCAATCCAATCCAAACCAATCTAGATATCATTTTTTAATTGTAGTACGTTATACCTATAGTGATTCCGCACAGAAAGGTAGACATATCAGTTTTGAGAATCCAAGATGGCCGCGATAGCAGCCATATTGACTTTTCAGCTGCAGATGACACATCATTGTTATTATCCCCCGCAACGAAGTGGAAGGGGGATATAGGTTTGAGCTCCGTCCGTGCGTGCGTGCGTGCGTGTGTGCGTGCGTGCGTGCGTCCGTCCGAGTTAAAGGAGCCAATTTTTCTCAGAAACTGTTACAGATATGATCATCAAATTTGATGTGTGCCTTCAGAGTATCAATACCTTGATGGAGTTCGAAAATCAGAACCGCACAAATATTTTTTCCGGAGTTTGGTGTCATGATATTTTTTAGTACACTCGAGTATATAGGAGAAGGTTCTGACTTAATTTTAAATAAGAACAAATCTGGTGGGGGATGTTGATGAAAGCTTAAAATTTAACAAGAAGACAGTGTCATCAAGTGATCACTCGCACCATATAAATCCTCTAATTTGAACTTACTAATCATAATATTATCTTGAATATGGAATATTTAAGATTGTCATGCAAGTTGTTCTATATTTTTAAGTGTTTCTAAAATAAATTAAGATGAAAGACAAACATAATTTATTAATTTGTTTAAAATATTTATGGCAACTAGCTGCAAAAAAACAATCACATTAAACATCATGTTGAATTTAAACAATGGTATCTCCCTTATATTCCTTTGAATATCACACTTAAGGGGTCAACCAGAGTTCAGATATTTCTGTTGAGTCCACTATGCTTTTCTAATACACATCCCAATACAGGCTGCTAGCATCACAGTGCCAGCTGCTAGTCTGTTGACTAATCAACCTGACCAAATTGATATGGTAGAGCATTATGCTATATGGCCATGTGTATGCAATAAGAGTTATGGAAATTAGACTTGTATTCTCATGACAGTGATATGTTCTTTCTAAGAGTAACAACTTGCACAAAACTTGTCAACAATAAGCTTTGTGTTTAGCAATCTACATAAGTTGATGTGGAAAGAGTTTTTTTTGCATCAGGTTCCAGTTCCTGTGTTTTACTCATATTTGTTTCATTTCTTTATCTAACAGAAGTTCTTCTTGACACAAAATCAATTTAGGACATAAGCTAACTATGTTTGTGAAGTTATATATATTTTTCACAACAATGCATGTTCTCTCCCGTCAAGTCTTTAAATACCACAGATAAGGGCTTAGCCAGAGTTCAGGTTTACATGTTCAGCACACTATGCTTCTCCAAATACACAAAGCCAAATGCACAAATTGCTACACTCTCCTTAAAAACATGATGGCAGCCATAATCAATTATCATATACAAGATGGTTACACAATTAAACCATATTACCACATCCTTCATTTTAAGGTGAGCTTCTGTACCCTCGGTACTGTTATTGTCTATTTTTAGATGCCGAGAAAGAAGAACTGGAAGAGGGTTGCCGCTGGAAAGAAGACCTGGAGTGAGGAAGCTGCCCTCATTAAAAACAGTAGCGAGGAAGCTGTCCTCATTAAAAACAGTAGCATTGAAATCATTGATTCGCCTTCAAGGCACCCATTGATTGAGGAAGCTGCCCTCATTAAAAACAGAAGCGAGGAATCTGTCCTCATTAAACACAGGAGCAATGAACTTGATTCGCCTCGATGGCAAAAAGCTCAAATCTCGTCAGAATGGCAACAAGCTCAAACCTCGCTTGAATGGCAACAAGCTCCAAACTCGCCAAAATGGCAAAAAGCTCCAAACTCGCCAGAATGGCAAAAATCTCCAAACTCGGCGGAATGCCAACAAGCTCTGAACTAACAGATTTTGAAATTGATTATTATCACAGTGCAGGTGAACATTTTGAGCATGATCATACTGATGAACAAATGCCTAGTACATCAGTTGCTGGTACAACTGATAACACAGCATCAAACTGCTCTGTGATTCATGCTTCTTGCCATCAAGGGAATGCTTGCTTTGGTCAATCAGCGGGGAAACAATGTGTTGCAATGAGTCTATCAGCAATGGTTTATTCCAAAATGAAAAGTGCTTTTGAGTGGACCCCCCTTGATTTGAATAGAATAATGACACAAGGAAATGAAATGTATGCTTCTCTGCAACAGTTTTCTGCAATAAACAATGCGTATCTTAATGTTGAAGAACTTCCAGAACATGTAGAAATTGATGGAAACATATACCAATTAAGCTTGAGGGAGACTCTATTTGGTCTGCTTGCCATGGAAGATAACAATCTAATGAACACAATGATGACCTAAAAAAATGCCTTGGTGACATCCTTCGAATATCACAAGTTTGCCTTTGTGACCTTTTGTGAGGCAACTTTTGCTGTTCTTTCTGCGACAGACACATTTTATGTCTTGGATTCGCACTCTCGTAACGAATTCGGTGAAATTGCAAGTAATGGCACCTGCATTTTGGCAAAATACTACTCCCTGGAACAGGTACATTGTCATTGTTTGCGCCTTGCTACATCCATGAATGCTCATGAGAATTCCCAATTTGAGGTGACACCAGTGACCATTCAAGCTTTCTCTGTGCTAACACAATCTGGTGAAAATGAAAATTCAATCAGCAATGCACATATCATGTCACAGTCAAATAGTCAGCCAATATAAAAAACCAAAGTTAGGCAACAAAAACGCAAAGTATCATTGAAAACAAGGCAGCTGAAGCAAAGGAAAGCAATGCAAATTTCAAGAGCTCAGAAAAGACAAGCAAACAGTTCCTTAAAGGGGCAGTAGCACGTTTTTTGATACTTTCATATTTCAAAATTTTCACTGATAATTGTAAGTGAATGCTAAATGTATTATTTTGACAGTGTCAAAAATCTCATTACACAAACCAATCATCCATAGTCAGAGGACAAAATATGATGATTCACATAAAATACATTGGCGGCCATTTTTTGGTGAACACCTTTAATTCATTTTGTGTAAGAAAAAGGAATCGCATGGCTATACTTTACATTATAAGTTTGAATTATTACTGCTCCATTGGGTTTAAACAGATTGTCTATAAATTAAAACCATTAATTTTCATTTTCCTGACATCACTTTATATTCCCCCTAAAAACGTGCTACTGCCCCTTTAAATGAAAATGCTTCTCAATTGAAAGTGCAAAGATACTATGTTGATGCTGACTACAGAGAACACAAAAAAGAGTCAAGCAGGCAGAAATATCTGCTGGAATCAAGTATGATTCAAATGCTCAGTACCAAGAATCACTCAAATCTGCTAGTATTGAGAAATATGCCACCAATGCAGACCATCGTGATGCTGTTAAAGTTGCTAGTTCTATGCAGTACACAAATGATCCTAAACATAGGACAAATGTAAAGAAATCTGTTCGGAAGCAAAGACTCTCAAAGAAACAGCAACAGCAAAGTATCAAACATGTTACTGAGGCATTCAGAACAGCAGTCAGTGAAGGACCTGATTATGTCTGTGCTGTGTGTCACGGAAAACTGTTCAGAAAACAAGTGATCGAATGCAAAAAAGATTTTTATAGGCAAAAAGGTGACAGTTCTGTACCAGCTGCTGAGAAGTGTATCACAGAACAATAGTTGCACTCAAAATTGTCTTGACCCATGTACCTTATCAACAGGATCAAGGTCAAAGTTACGGGTTTGTCACTCATGTCATGAAAAAGTCAAAAGAGGAAAAGTTCCAGGTGAATCTGTTGTCAACAATCTTCATTTTGATCCAATACCAGAAGAATTAAGAAACTTGAATGAACTTGAAGAACACCTTGTATCACTGCATATTCCATTCATGAAACTTGTTGCCCTTCAAAAAGGTGAACAAAATTCAGTTCACCGACCAGTTGTCAGTGTACCTTCAAACATTGTGCAGACAGTCAATGCTTTACCTAGGTCTGATTCAGAAGATCAGTTGATTCAAGTAAAGCTGAACAGAAAACTAACTTAAAAAAGGGCACTACAAAAATCAGTATGTGAACAAAACTAAAGTTTTGAAAGGTCTAGAATACCTTCAAGCAAACAACCAATATTACAGACATATTACACTCAATGAAACATGGGTGAACCCACTACCAGTTATTGATGAGGGAAATGAAATGGAAATTGATATTGATGATCAAATTGATACAGACAATGAAGATGAAAGTACAAGCAATGTTGATGTCACCCGTGAAGAATCCGACAACCATGGCAAGCTGCTTGACACATGTCTACAACCAGTTGATATATGCCAAGAAATACTTGATCAACATTTTGATGGAATAACACACATTGCACCAGCTGAAGGAAATAATCCTATTCGAATGCTCAAAGAAAATGATGATGAAGCTAAATCCTTCCCATGTCTGTTTCCAAGAGGTGGTCCAATCTATCATGACAATCGCGAGGAAAAATTGACACTTTCCCGTTATCTTCACTGTAGATTGATGAATGCTGATACACGATGTGCACAAAGCATTCCCTACATTTTTCTTGCACAATACAGATCTGAACTTTATCAAGTGATCTCAAAGGCATCCATTGCTCTGCGAAAAGGCAATATTGATCAATCATCACAACAAAAGGTTGATGCCAATACCTTGAAAAAATAATGAGTTCCTCCAAAACTTCTTGAAAAATGATGAAGGGTACAAATTCCTGACACCAATCCGTGGAACACCCCCATACTGGGCAACAACTCAAAAAGACATTTTTGCTTTAATTCGTCAGCTTGGCATTCCAACATGGTTTTGCTCGTTCTCATCTGCTGAAACAAGGTGGCCTGAAATAATTGAAAGCATACTGAGAGAAGATGGAAATCCTCGTAAAGCAAATGAGTTTGACTGGAATGAAAAATGTGCTATTTTAAGAAGAAATCCTGTCACAACAGCCCAAATGTTTGATCAAAGATTTCACACATTTTTGAGAGACGTGATCATGTCTCCTGCACAACCCATTGGCAAAATCAATGACTATTTTTTTCGAGTGGAATTTCAACAGCGTGGGTCACCCCATGTTCATTGCTTATTCTGGGTTGAAGATGCACCAAAGATTGATGCAAACACCGATGCTGAAGTTGTTGACTTTGTGGATCAGTATGTTTCATGTAACATGCCAAATGAGGATGATGATCAGGAACTACATGAGATTGTTACTAGTGTTCAGAGACATAGCAAAAGACATTCCAAAACATGCAAAAAAACTGGAAAAGAAGGCCGCTTTAACTTTCCACGTCCTCCTTCTGAGAAGACATTTGTTTGTCGTTCAGAAATTGAGACTGTTGAAGTACCAGTTTGTGACAATGAAACTATGACTGATGAAGAACGCAGAACATTCGATGCCAATGTACAAGAAACCATAGATATGAACAGCAATGCAATGAACAAAGAGCAAGCTAAAGAAATACTTGGCAAAATATGGAGAGTTCTTCAGGATGAAAATCAGAGTTTTGACTCTGTAAACAGTTTGTTTGAAAGTATTGGAATTTCCCAAGACATCTATGAAACTGCATCAAAGACACTTACAAACAAAAACAGTGTTGTCCTTCAAAGAAACTCCTCTGATGTGTGGGTCAATCAGTACAATCCAGATCTTCTACGCTGCTGGGGTGCCAACATGGACATTCAGTTTGTGATTGATGCTTATTCTTGTGTCGTATACATTGTTTCATACATCTCCAAAGCTGAAAGAGAAATGGGTTTGCTGCTCAATCATGCACAAAGTGAAATCAGGAAGAAAGGAAATGTTGATGCAAAGAATGCAATGAGGAAAATTGGCACGAAATACTTGAACAGTCGTGAAGTCAGTGAGATATGCAAAGTTTTCGAAAGAAAAGGATCCAGAAAAGTACTATCAATCAAGTTTGGAATTGTTCCTTCCCCACACAAATGAAAAGCAATTGTTACCACCACATTTCAACTCATTTGTACATTTCTACAATGATGGAGCAGTTGGAACAGCTTCAGGAGAAGTTGAATGTGTTAAGACAGTAGTGGCAAGAAACAGACATAAATTTGAGAAAAACACTGCAGATATGCAAATTGCACAGGACACTCTTGCGACTTCTGGCTCTCATGAAGATGCTTGGTCGCAAATATGTCCACAGGCAGAGGTTGAAAGACTTAAATGCAGTGATTTGCGAAACAATGCTGAGTCTGATGACAATCATGAGTCAGATGATGAACAGAACATTCCTGATCTGCTTCCTCATGAAGAACGTGTTTCACAAACTGAGGCAATTCAAAATAATGTGTCAAGAGAAGAAGCACATACAATCCTCAAATCATTGAATTCAATGCAGACTGAAATATTCTACAAGCTAAGACAATGGTGCTTGACAAACGAAATGGCAAAGAACCTGAACCATTTCATGTATTCTTGACTGGTGGAGCAGGCACTGGAAAGTCTCATTTGGTGAAAGCTTTTTACTATGAAGCTACACGTTTACTAGCCCCAACTTTGGATCGTCCTGATGACACATCTGTTCTCTTAATGGCACCAACTGCAAATGCTGCATTCAACATCAAAGGGTCCACAATTCACTCAGGTCTGTCAATTGGAATAGCAGTTCCAAACCAGTATCAATACCTATGTGAAAATACATTGAATACACTTAGGTCAAAATGTGGAGGTGTTCAGATTCTGATTATTGATGAAATTTCAATGGTTGATCAAAAGTTGCTTGCTTATGTTCATGGGAGACTTAAGCAAATCAAACAGAAAGATTCACCATTTGGAGATGTATCAATTCTTGCTGTGGGAGATTTATATCAGTTCCTCCTGTCAAAGGTGTTCCACTTCACAAGCCAGTTCCTGGTTATGATTTATGGAATTATTGTTTCTCCGTGGTTGAGCTAACTGAAATAATGAAACAAAGAGATCCCGAATTTGCCGCTCTCTTAAACAGACTCAGAAAAGCACCAAAAGGAAATGAATCTGATGGTGAAACAAACCTTGAAAGTGAAGATGTTGCTTTGCTCAGTAGCTGTGTTACTGAAGAGAACACAATTTGTCTTCACATATTGTCGACAAATGCTGAAGTTGACAAGTACAATACAGAAATGCTTGACAAAGTTTGCAACGACACATTTGACATTGAGATTGAAGAATTTGGGAAAAGTTCAGGTGACTATGAAGTGCTTTCAACCACATCTCAAAAAAATTGGAATCGATGCAAGAATTCTACTTACAAAGAACATTGATACATCTGATGGCTTGGTCAATGGTGCATTTGGTAAATTGTCACATGTATCAACCCAAAAGTAAGTCAAACTGTTGTAAGAATATTTCTATCCTCCATATTATATCAAATTCTATATGAGTTGTCCCTTCATTTATTCACGTTAAAGTTCATTAATGAGCACACATTTGATCTGTTATTGAAATAATGCAGTACCACCTTGTCTTCATTAAAACCTGTTGTGCAAACCTGGTGTCATTTGTCAGGCTTGAACTTACCACTCGTTATACATTGCTTTCATTTCACTTACTTTTAAATTTAAACTTTTTGACTTACCCTTGTATATATTTCCTACATTTTTGACATTGTTTATATACACCTAATCATAACTTTCTCGATTGATATAGACTCTGATTTTAATGGTGGTTTGGGTTTTATTGTGTTTTTATAATGCCATTTAATGTACACATAGTAACAACTTGTAAGAAAAAGAAGTGAAGATGTGAAATGGAAAGTGACTTTGTGATTATAAATCACTACTGCGTTTGTCTGTGAACGTTGTCATGTGTTCAATCGACAACAAGAGCAATCACGGAGCAATGGACAGCTGTCAATGCAAGAGGACATGCCTTCACGATGAGACTTTTGTGTTTCATGGACATATTGTATTATTGGTATCATAGAATCATTGTGAAAACCCAGTAAAGGTCAAGTGAAGTAACTGTAATAGCATTTATGTGACTCTTTGTGCTGTGTCCTCTGACTATGGATGATTGGTTTGTGTAATGAGCTTTTTGTCACTGTCATAATAATTCATATAGCATTAACTTACAATTATCAGTGAAAAAAATAAAATATAAAATTATCAAAAAACGTGCTACTGCCCCTTTAAATGACATGATTAAACGAGATTCTTAGTTTACAATATTGTGTTGCTAACTTACCACTGTAGAACTGCGTATAAAATAAGTCTATTGTCATCACTCAGCGTGTCAGTTTTCATGAAGTCTGTTCTGCTATATCAGAGCAATAGCGCATCTTCATCTTAAATAGAACTGTGAACTGAAGCTCTGTGTTCACAAAATTGCATGAAAAATACTTTTTCATGATCTCAGTTTTAAATTATGGGTCAATATATGCACCTAGGATACATGTTTGAGTATATATTTTAATAATACATTCAATAATTCAAAACCTATATAGAACCTTGTGATTTGGGATGTTTTTTTTTACTTAAATTGGAATATAAATGGATGTATTTCTGTTTGAAGTTTAAGTTGGTTATTATGAATTCTTAATCTCACAAGCCAAGGTTTCAAGAAAATTGTTTACACTTAAATTGAAACATAAATGGATGCATTTTTGTTTGAAGTTTAAGTTGGCTATTATGAATTCTTAGTTTCACAAGTCAAAGTTTCAAAGAATCACAAATGGATGCATTTGTGTTTGAAGTTTAAGTTGGCTTTTATGAATTCTGAAAAACACAAGTCAAGATTTCCAAGAAATTTGTCAATGACATTTGATTTGACAGAGTCAATTTGAAAAATGAATGGATGCATTTAAGTTTCAAATTTGACATTGTACTAAGAAATCACAAGTTGCAAGAGCCAGGCTTTTATACTTTTAACTATTGATAAAAAGATACTATATTCATAATATCAGCTTGTAAAACAAGGAATGCAATTTGGCTTCCTTTAAGGTTGCATCCCTCATACCCCCATTCACAATTCAAGATTCCATGTACCTGTGCACAGATCTTGTAATATCACTTATGCAAAATTTCTTTGTGCTAGTTAACCAATGTTATCTGAGAAAACTTGAAATTCATTTGTTAGATATCACTTAGTATATTTGTATTATTATGATTTAACGTGTTTACGTACTAAGATATTATGGAAGCTTAGATGAAAAATTCCAAAAGCTCATAATGTGAGACATCTGAACGTTGCTCTATAATATATTGTTGCAAAAAAAACTGAATGCTTGAGTGTTTTTATGTTATGATATATTTTTTTCCTTTTTGCATTTTCAATATATATTTGTCTTTACGGCCACAAATTGTTATTCTACTCCTCAAATAAATCAGTGTCTCTTTTACTTATTGTCAACTTTATGAGTTAACATTATTGAAAATGTACGTTATATTTTTGCAGCCAATATTGATTTCAGTTCTGATTGCACAATCTGCTGTTGATCTTATGTGAAAATCGTATCATTATGTCAACGATTTTGTACAATAAATAATAGCCTTCATTGAACTGCTTTTGAGTTTTCATCTTATTTTTAAAACAAAGAACGTTTGAAGTCGCTCCTGAAGCTTATTGCACAAATCTGTGAGCCAGTCGTACATATCAGGCTGAATCCTTTTGTTGTTATATTTCTACTTACACGTTCTCAACAAATGTTAAAGCAAAATAACACTTGTTTGTAAAACATATTTTGGAGATAGATACGGATGTAAACGGAGCTATTAATGACTTTGTAGGAATTTTGTCTTCTTCAGTCGAGTGTATGCTTAGGGGAGACCAGGGCAAAGCGCGCCCCCGGGGCAAAGT
This sequence comes from Steromphala cineraria, assembly GCA_916613615.1. Lineage (NCBI taxonomy): Eukaryota > Metazoa > Mollusca > Gastropoda > Trochida > Trochidae > Steromphala > Steromphala cineraria. The sequence continues at coordinate 40,820,780 of OU744722.1, read as the reverse complement.
GACCAAGCGTTATTTCTTCAAAACTATCGACAAATGGAGTCATTTGTCATTATCAACGAATGAACGTAACCCTAATGAAGCATTGTGACCAACGCTGTAATCATTTGCCTAAGTTGTGGACGCAGAATTTAAAATATTCGAAAATACGCGATTTTACTATAAGAAACGGATATGTCTCAAATTCAAATATTTCATAAAATACAAAACGAAACAATAAACTCTCGTGCACATGTAACATAAATTGGTATTATTAATTCATTGAATAGTCAAATGTTTAATTACTTGCTTTAAGGATTTGCTTTGATGTACTTAACAAACTGTTACCCTTGATGGGGCAAAACGCGCCGGGGGGAGCGCTTTGCCCCGTGTGTTATAAAATATATCTTTTTGGTTTACATATTGGTGTAAACTTTATTATTTTACATTTCTAAACAAATAATGTAAAGGAGAACTATCATTTTCATATCAGCATGCTGCTGTATCTTTTAAAAATGAAATATACCATTTTACCTAAAGAGGTTTGTTTTGTTAAAGAATGACAAGTAACAGTTACAAAAACATATTTTCCTGTTTTTTATTTAAATTATGAAAATATAGTTCACTGTTTATAACTGTTCAACCCTAAACATCAAACAATAATGCCGTTATGCCAAGTTAGACACAAAATAGATGATGTTACCTCTTTAATTCGTCCATATAACCAATTAATTTCTTCTTTGCTTTTATGTATTACTGATTTTGATAGTCATTTACCTACATTATTTACACTTTCGTAGTTAAATGAATGTACATGTACCAACCATAATGATATTTGGTCATTGAGCATGTTGCACATATAGGTCCATGACATGTCAAGGAATATTTTGCGTATCCTTGCATATATTGCCAACTTTTATGTTAATTCTATCCTTCATATGGGTTCGATAGTTGCCTTGCATTATCAAGACGATAGCTTTTGATTAGTATTGGCTGATTATACGTTTCTTGTTTTTCACATGGGGAAAAGCGCCCAGGGGATTGGGCACATTGCCCCAAACTACAGGGCAAAGCGCGCCCCCTTAGTCAAAATACATTTACGTAAATATATCCTTATGCCAAAATAATAGATTAAAAAAGCATGTGCCATGTAATACTCTATATGATAAGTATTAGAGATAGTGTGCAAGTTGCATTCTTTACATGTCGGGGTGCCAACTAGACGCACTTATATGTTAGGGGGCGCGCTTTGCCCTGGTCTCCCCTAAGTGTGTCAATACTAAACCATTTAGAAATACTCTTAACAAGGAATGTAGAATCGCAAAACAAAACGCTCCTAAAACATCTTCGAAGGTTCAGAGTGACTCGTAGCAACTACGATAGACGGAAATACTACGAAAGTAGAAATAAGTACAAAGCTTATTGTCGAAAATTAGATCTATTATAAACTCTCAAAAAAGAAACGCAACCCTGCTCTCAATATCTGACAACAACCTCTGAAGAAAAATGGTGAAAAACTGAACTGGATTTTTTTGTCAAGTATTCTTAATATGTTCTTGTTTGATAAGTAATAGCTCCCAAAAGCAGCCTTTTTAACGCACGCTGACTTTTTATCCGATTTTTCGAGAATGTGCGAAACAGTCATGTGCATAATGCTAAAAGTGAACTGCATGTACAATTCAAGGAAATCACAGTTTAAGCCAATGTATATTAAAGGAAACGTAGTTCGGCAATATATTCAATTTATTTACTCCGAAAATGAAGGTCGAAAATGCCCGTTTGAATATTGCAGATCGAAATATTGCCATTGGTCAGATTCAGGCCGGGCAAAGTTTTGTAACAGTTGCCCGCCAGCTAAATGTCCATAAAACAACGATCTCCCGACTTTTGAATCGCTACAGATAGTTCCAAGCAACCGAAGACCGTCCTCGGAGTGGTTTACCAACGATCACCACAACGGCTCAGGATCGTTTCATCTGAGTCACCCACCTACGTAATCGGCAAGCTACACCAACCCTCAATGCAACACAAGTGTCTAGTTTGAGGAGATTGTCGGCCCAAATTATCAGGAACCATTAACGTGAGGCAAATATTCACGCATGACGACCATTTGTCGGACCTGTTCTTAGACGCCTACATCGACGTCAACGTCTCAGATGGTGCACTAACGTGAGGATATGGACCCCTTAAGGAACGGGATACGTGTCTGGTTCAGTGACAAGTCCCTTTTCCTACTTTACAGACGTGACGTCAAGAAACATGTATACAGACGAGGAAATAACCGATTCGCACCGGACTGCGTTCAACAGGTCGACAGATTTGGAGGAGGGAGCGTCATGGTGTGGGGAGCCATGTCTTACAAAGGACTATGACACCTGGTCATCATTTCCGGTAAATTGACGGCCTAACGCTACATCAATGGTGTTTTACAGCCACACCTCCTTTCGATAATCGACCAATAGAGGGAGCTGTTTCAACAGGACAATGCCCGCCATCTCAGAGCTCGTGCAACGGTGGATTTGTTACGGAATTCCAATGTCGATTCCTTGCCATGGCCCTCCAGGTTGCCCGACATCAACCCCATCGAAAATCTATGTGACTATCTTGATCGTCGTATCCGTGCACGTACACTACCACCGTAGACGTTAGATGCACTGGCCACAGAACTACAGGATGAGTGCTGAGCAATACCACAGGAAAGGATTTGTCGTCTGATCCGTTCTGTTCCGAGGAGGTGCAATACTGTGATTACAGCTCGTGGCCCTCAAACTAGATACTGGGTCAGGTCAGATCAGGGGTTGCGTTTCCTTTTAGAGAGAGTTTATATATAAGAACGATCTATTAACAGCCCCAATGCCTTTTGGAAAAAAATCGTTATTTACAAAACAGAAACCCGGTGAAGAACAACATAACGAAATCTGAGTGGTTAATGCATATTAAAGATGTGCACTCAAACGACGACATATTGGATCTGGCTTTCGATGATACATATAAGGATGTAGATCCAACCAAAAATGATTTGACAGAAATAGATCAAATTATCCTGGACAGTCCAATTTCTGAACAGGAAATATGAGATTCTATCAGTCACTTAAGAAACGGAAAAGCTGCCGGACCTGATGATATCATAATCGAAATGATAAAGTGTTCCAAATCTGAAATTATGCCGTTCTTAAAGAAATGTTTCAATAGGCTGTTTGAAAATGGAATTTTCCCACGTATTTGGTCTAGTTCTACAATAGTCCCACTCATAAAAAAGGTAATAGAAACGATCCAGATAACTACCGCGGTATATCATTAATGAGTATATTGGGAAAAGTTTTTAACTCGATTTTAAAAAAGAGATGATCAAACTGGGCGAATATGCATTAAAAAAATCCGGAATCTCATGCCGGATTAAGAAAGGTATATTCTACAGCAGATCACATATTTACTCTGTATGCAATGATCCAGAAGCATAAATTGTACATAGCTTTTGTAGATTTTAAAAAAGCTTTTGACTCTGTTAATCATTTTAAATTGACCATTTTCTTTATTGTACGATTTTGTAATTTCCGTCATCCTTTTGGTGACTCATATGCTATATTTTAATCATTAACTGTGACTTCTTCCTTAGTTCGACAAAACAAATCTTATACCGCAGGCTAAACAACATTATATTTATTTTGAGGAAATTCTTGATTTGATTTTTTGAGAGATTGTTCCAGAATTGAGATAACAATAATCACTGCAAATTTATATCTTAATTTAATTAAATGATCAGTGACTGAAACCTCATTATCTAGCCATGACAGACACGGATCATTTAAAGTTGCATTCAAAACCATTTAGACAACTGTACTGTTAAACTGGTAATTCATTGAAAACATTTCGTGTGTTCATTCGAATGCCAAAATAAGGTAAAAGAATATATTATAATATTCTTCTTGAAAACGTAATTGAACATTAAATTAATGCATTCTCTGAATATCGAATAGTCAATATAGACTGTTCTTACGATAGTAGATAACTTCTTATAGGCAACGCGAAAATATATACAATGAAGAGATAAAGTTGCAAACGAATTGTAGTTCCTTCAAAACACCATTTAATAATCTAGTCAATAAAACTGTGATAAATTTTCAAGCGCATTCTATACATAAACAGCCTGTAAATAAAGTTAAAGAAAAAATTGCAGTATAGCAATGTTTAAAGTGTGTAAATACAGTCCACGTTGATTGGTTGTTAAAGAGACAGAAACGTTGAATTTAGGTCAACAGAGTATAACTTATTATGTAATGGAAGTTCTACTGCCATATCGAATATAAAATTTACTTCAAAATTGGACTCTTTTCGGTAGAAATGCTTCCAAATTCTAAATGTGTATGTTAAATTCATCGAGAGGAAAGTTATTACCTGTTTTTTTGGCGCATCATCCATGTTTGTAGAGAAATGCTTCCAACGTCCTCACTTCCATTGTAGACAGTGACAATGTCCTTCTCCGAAAGCCGATGTCGTTTTCATCATGGAGTGCACGTGCAAAACATGAACCATGCGCTGTTGTTGTTACCGTAGTTTTCTTCTCAAATGCTGCTCAATCGATAGTTTTTTTAAAGACACGAAGGATCATGTAACTATGGAGCATATTTTAGAGAATATTTGGTAACTTCTAAAAGCGTGATGAGGCACATTGTTTGGTAAAGAGAACATAGTTCAACGCAGTTTTACAGTTTACGTATGGTATTTAAGAAGATATATATTGTTCATATATGTCGGTGTGTTTGTCATGGTATAAGTAAGTTATACGCGGCTCGTCGTATAACCAACCATGTCGTGGACTAGACGACCAATACTCGTCATATAACGTTTACTTATGTCTTGATAATTTTGGAAAACATACTTGGGCAAGTGATATTAGGAATTTATTATTTTCTCATGGTTTTGGTTTCATATGGTTGTGCGAGACATTCGGGGACGTTAACAGAATTATTGATGAGTTTCGACTTCGAGCAATAAATATGTTCAGTCAAGATTGGCATTCCACTTTAGATTCAAGTTCACGATATGAATATTACAGGACCTTCAAAACCTTACTTCAGCCAGAAAAATATTTATCAATAATAACTTCATTTCATTTAAGAAAAATATTTGTAAAAGATCGCTTGGGTTTGCTACGTTTAATGATCAATGAGGGGAGGAAAACAGCTATCGAGAAAGAAAAATGATTTTGTCTTTATGCAACCAAGGAGTAGAAAATGAAATGCATTTTACATTTTCATGCCCTTGTTATTTTGAATTAAGACAGAAATATATACCACTCCACTTTATAGATAAACAACCAAGGGATGCTTATACTTCTTTATTGCAAACTAATAACGAAGCTATTATTGTTCAATTAGCATTATATATTTCTCATAAAGCAATTGGTAAAACCTTAGGTATTGTAGTAGAATGTTGTTTTACGTAACTATGTATTAGTTAACTTTCATGTACTATACTGTAACTCTTTTGTACACTGACTTCCAAAAGAAACTTTGCACCATTTTGTAATGATTCTGATTGAAGAATGAAAAACGATAGAAATTTAAAACAAAGTACCTCTTATTAATCAATCATTTGTTTAAACAACCAGCGAATCCAAATTAAAGATGGGAAACCCATTTTTGCACTTATATGATCTAAAGTGGGCAGGGGTCAAAATTTTGTTTTTTCAGACGTTCGTTGAAATGATTTTTTCGCAATAATTTCGTTAAAGTATTAAAATGTGCTACTTTAGTACCAGGTTTGAGCAGCCGGAGTGTTCAAACTTCCAAATCTGCCATAAGTAACAAAAAAGGTCAAACATTAAATTACGTCTTCTGTCAGCAGGTTCAACTTCACATTTCGTCTGCATCGAAGCTTTTCCATTAATGGGAATGTGTGGACACAAGTCTTACTTGTCATATTGACACATTTTTGAGTCGTACAAATGGTAACCAGCCTTAAGAGCTCAACAATCGCAATTACTTCTTGGTATTGCATGCCTATTCTGACGTTATAACTTCGAATGAAATTGCCATGTGTCGATGTTTAGTGACCAATAGCTATCAAGTTAGCAGTCGATGAGCTCTGATAAGATCTGTCCAAGTTCATAAAGTAAACGACAACAAAACAACATGCTGACCTTTGATGTTTGCTATCTCTGACGTCACTAAGAGACAACGTTGGCGGTGGTCTAACGTCACAGATATCGGCTCTCATGCAGTGCAAAAACAACTGTTTTTGTGTTTCAGGGTTGTCAGCAATCCTCACAACCTCTCTGTATAGCCGGATCAAGTTGCCATTAGAAATAAAGAAACACTATCGATTCTTGTAAAAAGGGCTGTTTTTGATCAATTTTGTCAATCTTCAGTGGGGATTTGCGATATTTTTGCTATACTGTTTACTGGTTTTACGGTGTTTTTTTCACTATTCGAGTGACAAACATTCATTATGGACAGTTATTTAAATTTTTCGTCACGTGACTAAGTTCCAGCGGAAACGTCACGTGATTATGACATTTTTGCCATTACTGCAAAAATGCATGAATTTTGCTCAATTAAAAGTTTTAAACTTGAAAGTGTGGGATTCAACTATGTCATTGCCAACTTAAATTAAAATGTAAATATGAGATCGTTTTCGAAATTTCCGTTTTAAAATTGCAAAGTTTCTTTTGGAATTCAGTGTATATGGGTCGGAGGCCTTTCATACAATAAACATCTTTGACTTTGACTTTGGCTCAAAAGCTTTACTCCGCGATTCCAGAGTAAGGGCTGTAAGACTGTAAGGTTTGGTTGTATTTGCAGCAGTAGTTTAAGCTAAAAACTATGTCAAAGTTTTGTGAAATAATAATAAACACGCCAATAACAAGAAGGATTCAGCCAAATTGGCTGAATCCTTAATAACCGTACACCAAGTACAATTTTGATAATTTGTCTGACAATTAATCTTGTTTTCAATACTTTGATAGTCCTTTATAAATACACTGACTTCCAAAAGAAACTGTGCACCATTTTGTAATGATTCTGATTGAAGAATGAAAAACGATAGAAATTTAAAACAAAGTACCTCTTAATAATCAATCATTTGTTTAAACAACCAGCGAAACCAAATTAAAGGTGGAAAACCCATTTTTGCACTTATTTGATCTGAACTGGGCAGGGGTCAAAATTTTGGTTATTCAGATGTTCGTTGAAATGATGTTTTCGCAATAATTTCGTTAAAGTACTAAAATGTGCTACTTTAGTACCAGGTTTGAGCAGCCCGAGTGTTATAACTTCCAAATCTGCCATGAGTAACAAAAAAGGTCAAACGTTAAATTACGTCTTCTGTCAGCTGGTTCAACTTCACATTTCGTCTTCATCGAAGCTTTTCCATTAATAAGAATGTGTGGAAACAATCTTACTTGTCATATTGACACATCTTTGAGTCGTACAAATGGCAACCAGTCTTAAGAGTTAAACAATCGCGATTAAATATTGTTATTGCAAGCCAATTCTGACGTTATAACTTCGAATGAAATTGCCATGTGTCAAGGTTTAGTGACCAATAGCTATCAACTTAGCAGTCGATGAGCTTTGATTAGATCTGTCCAAGTTTATTAAGTGCACAAGAACATAACAACATGCCGACCTTTGATGTTTGCTATCTCTGACGTCACTAAGAGATAACGTTGGCGGTGGTCTAACGTCACAGATATCGACTCTCATGCAGTGAAAAAACAACTGTTTTTTGTGTTTCGGGGTTGTAAGCAAACCTCACAACCTCTCTGTACAACCGGATCAAGTTATCATTAGAAATGAAGGAACACTACCGATTCTTGTAAAAAGGACTGCTTTTGATCAATTTTGTCAAGTTTCAGAGGGGATTCGCGATATCTTTGCTATACCGTTTACTGGTTTTAAGGTGGGTTTTTTTTCACTTTTGGAGAAACATTCATTATCGACAGTTATTAAAGTTTTTCGTCACGTGACTAAGTACCAGCGGAAACGTCACGTGATTATGACATTTTTGACATTTCTGCAAAAATGCATGAATATTGTTCAATTACAAGTTTTAACTTGAAAGTGTGGGTTTCAACTATGTCATTGCCAACTTAAATGAAAATGTAAATATGAGATCGTTTTCGAAATTTCAGTTTTAAAATTGCAAAGTTTCTTTTGGTATTCAGTGTAGATGTTAGTAGTGGACTTGGGATACGAGACAGTGTAAAGCTCATCGAGCATATTTTAATATGGGTACAGGGTGTAATATACATACAGTTTGTAAATCACAACATGCACTTGCTTGTTTTGACTCCTTATTTCCCTCTTTAAGCTTAAGCTACTGGGGTCCATGTCATTGTGCTCTTGAGTTTAGTTCTTCAAAATTTCTCCTGTCTTTTCAGGTTCCTGATTTATGATAGACTCAGGGATTCCGATAAAGATCAGGTTGTCCCTCATCGAACGGCAACGTTGGTCTATCATGTATTATCTGTAAATGTTCAAATTTAAGGTCAGAGATAGCTGATGGCAGATCGTTTATCTTGATGTGAAGAGCCTTTAAATCATCGGGACTTTTTACTTTATCAACATCCCATTCATCGAAACTCTTACTCACAAACTCAACAAATGACTCAACAATGGTAACGTTTGCTTTTAAACTTCTCCCACTGTCATATCTAGTCCAGCTACTTTGGCTTGGATATATGAGATAGCAGTCTTTAAGTTATCTCGTTTTGAAAGAGTTCGTTGCACGTTTTGAAGAAGATTTATCATAGTCATCATATCTGACTCTGGTGGTTTTGAAGGGCTAGCTCCATACTGATCAGGAATAGATGGAGCTCCGAGGGGTGACGAGGAGAAGATCTGAGACGGCTAGGGACAACATAGCCTCTCTCACCGCGGCGCCGAGATCGATGTTTTTGTTGTAACGTGGCGATAGGTTTATCGGAGTTTCTCACGTCGGGGCGCTCTCGGGTTTGCTTGTGAGATTTTCCTTTTGGGGACAGGTGCATCGGTTCGGGGTTTCCTTCCAAACTCATTGTGTGTGTTTCAGTAAGTTTAATTTGTTAAATTCCGATAAAATAATCAGTAGTCTTAGGTTCATAAAAATTATGCAGCAATTTTGTTGTGACGTCACATAACCAACGACGCACAAATTCAATGCTACTACCAGGGTTATTGTACCAACAGCAATGCGACAGTGCGATCGCAACCCACAGGGGTACTTCTAGCTACTGGCAAGAGCGTACATATATTCCAAGATGGTATAGGACAAATATTAGATATGTTTTCTTCCAAGATTGTATAGTACAGCAACCGACCGAGGGCAGTGAACAAGGTTAAATCATAAGTCTCTATAAAGACTTGTACTAACATTTACAGTTAAATTATGCACGCATACATGTATGATATCTTGTTTATCCATACGGTTCAATATGGAAAATGCTTGAAGAGAGTGACTTTTGATTCGATAATCTCTGGAAACTTGTTCCAGACTTCATAGGGCACCAAACTGAAAAGGAACAGTCTGAGTTCATTTGGGTGTTAGGGGAGATCAGGGGTCGTATTTAAAAACATTCAAACAGTAGAAATTTATCATGGCTCTGTGTACAGATGCATTTGCCAAAACGGTTTTTTTGATTGTGGAAGTGGGGACCTTGTAGAAGCAAGCAAACTTGTGCACATGCTAAACGAAATGTTAATTCAATAAAGTGATATACGTGGGTCGTAGAAGCAAGCAAACTTGTACACATGCTAAATGAAATGTTAATTCAATAAAGTGATATACGTGGGTCGTAGAAGCAAGCAAACTTGTACACATGCTATATAAAATGGTAATTCAATAAAGCTATATACGTGGGTCGTAGAAACAGGGAAACTTGTACAAATGCTATATCAAATGGTAATTCAATAAAGTGATATACATATGTACATGGGTCGTACAATTAAATATATGTCCATTATATTTTTTATCCAGACAACCTTAGAGAAATTGTTTTGATTTCTTATCTAAATGTTATGTACCAAACGAAGCACAACAAGGTTTCAAACCCAAATAGCATAGGAAAATACTACGACTATTCATGAATTTGATAACAGTTATTATTGTTCAAAGACAATCCTACAATTTTACACTCACGATGATATTATTCATCTTGGCCCCTTATTTCAATTTAAGCTGCTCGGTCAATTTCCCTATATATATTAGATGAATATGTAAATCAAATAACGAATTTTCCGATTATTCCCAATAAAGGAAAGCAATATTCAAACATCACCACGGCACAGAGGGATTTTCTTCACTCGTTAGCAAATGACCCGAAAATCATAATAAAGGAAGCTGACAAAGGTGGCGCAACGGTTATAATGGACACAGATAACTATAAACGCATGGTACTTGACGTGATTCAAGATGCAGATACATATGTCCCATGTAGTGAAAAAGAATCAAGTTGTGTACTTAAAAATTTGAAAAATCTTACAAAAACTTACTCGGAAAATCTCACTAAAAAGGAATTTGAATACTTAACATGTTTTGACTGTAAATCTAGCAATTTCTATGGTTTACCGAAAATCCACAAAAGCAAAGAGATAATTGAAGAGTGTGAAAAATGTCAAGACGGCTACATTGAAATGGAACATCCAGAAGATTTGAAGCTGCGACCGATAATAGCGGGACCAATGTGTGCAACTCATAGGCTGAGTAATTTCGTGGATATTTTATTAAAAACTATTTTGTCAAGGGTTAAAAGCTTCACACGTGATACAATGCATTTCATTTCTACACTACCAAAGAAGATACCTGAGAAATGTACACTAGTTACTTTTGATGTAAAAAATCTTTACTCGAATATTCCACATAGTCTTGGACTTGAAGCACTGGAATATTGGTTAGACCGCTGTGATGATCTTATTCCAGAGAGAATTCCAAAGTCCTTTATTTTGGAGAGTGTTAAATTTATTCTTAAAAACAGTACTTTCGTTTTTGATGAAAAATATTACAAACAAATCAAAGGAACGGCGATGGGCACTAAAATGGCGCCCACGTATGCAACCCTGGTTTTGGGATATTTAGAAGAAAACCTCGAACTAAAAATAGGTACAGATCTGGGTGCGGCTGTGGCAGTTTATTTCAGAGAAAATTGGAAAAGATTTCTGGATGATTGTTTTATTATTTGGCCGTTTTCTGAAGATACATTAAAACTGTTTCAAGATCTTTTGAACAAGATGAATGAAAATCTCATCTTCATTATGAAATGAAATATCATTTCTGGACACGATGGTGATCAAATCAGGCACTGAATTAGAAACAGACATTTATTATAAGCCAACAGACACCAAACAATATCTAAACTTTAAATCGTGTCACCCTGGACACACAAAGAGAAGTCTACCCTACAACTTGGCGCGTAGAATTTGTACTATTGAATCAGACGAAAGTACACGTATTAAAAGATTGAGTGAATTAAAGAAATTTCTTATCTCACGTGAATACCCAAAACCTTAATTGAAGATGGGGTTCAAAAAGTCTTGGAAATAGATAGACGATATTTATTATCTACACGAAAGAATAAACGCAATCAAGAAAAGGTAATTGCGTTTGTGTCAACATTTAACCCCCGAAATCCAAGTATATACCAAAATATTAAAAGAAACATGTGCATTCTGGACCAAGATGACAAAATGAAATCTATCCTAGAGTCAAAACGTATCATAAATAGCAAAAGGCAAAGTCAAAATCTTAAAAACATTTTAACAAAAGCTAGATTTATTTCAAGTGAAGAAAATGTTACACAAGCGACTGTGAGAAAGTGCAAAAGAGGTAACTGCGGCACGTGTCCCTATATACAAGAAGGGAACTCTGTGAACTTTAAAGGAAAAGGAGTATTCACAATCAAAAATGATTTTGATTGTTCAGCTAAATATATCTTGTATGTTATCACTTGCGCGGGCTGTAGGGAGCAATACATTGGACAGACAGAAAACCTACGAGCCCGTGTTCGAGTACACAAACAACAAATAAAGTGCCCGGAGGTACGCTGTATTCCATTAAGTGAAAACTTGGACCTTTGTGCCGAAGGGAGAGACATAAAATTCAACATTTTCCCGTTTTATCAAATGAATAACTCTGATAAAATTAAAAGAACTTTAAAAGAAGACTATTTTATCAAGAAATTCCTCCCCAAACTCAATGTTGGTAAATATTAACATTTGTTCATGTTGTTGAACCAAAATGTACATTGTTCCCTACTGTGACGTCACAATATAAACGATGACGTCATAGACTTTTGTAACGTTTCATTCTCCCTGAAGATTAAAAATGAAACCGGTAGGAGAAAAATCCGGCATTATGTTTTTATTTAATATTCATTAGACGAAGTTGGACCATACACCTGGACAATTATTATATATATATATATATTTTTAAAAAGAGAGTTGGTTTCTCACGTGAAGAAAGGTTGTATATGGGTAAAGAATAAACATCAGATGGTTCAGACTGGATCAATTTTCTTTAATACGATGAATTCATTTCGACCATTATGTGGGTCTTGTCAAGTATGATTACAAATGGAAGGTTCAAATATTTATACACAAGAACAAAACAATAAATTCATATAATCAACACATTGTTGTGTGTTTAGATTGACAGTTAGGAAGTCAGTCATACAAGCACGAGTAAGGGTTCATAAACAACAAATACATGACCCTAATCTCCGACATCTTAAGATAAGCAAGCACATTGCAGAATGTAGCAATGGAAAATTTTATATTTTCCCTTTCTACAAAGTTTATGCAAAGTCAGAAAATACAACTTTGAGTCTTGAAACAAAAGAAACATTTTTTATAAAAAATAAATATTGTCCAACGCTGAACCGTGCTATCTTAAACAGTTAGCTCACATAAGGAAGTGATTACCGTTGTGACATATTAGAATACTTGTTGAATGACACCTCTCTGTCCATTAAGTGATTGATAGGACAATACAGATTCGTCAATGCTGACTGAGTCTATTATGTTCTAATTGCACCCTACAATTAGTGCTTGGGGCAATCGTTACGTGATTGACAACACATGACTGACTTCCTAACTGTCAATCTTAACACACAACAATGTGTTGATTATATGAATTTATTGTTTTGTTCTTGTGTATAAATATGTGTAACCTTCCATTTGTAATCATACTTGACAAGACCCACATAATGGTCGAAATGAATTCATCGTATTAAAGAAAATTGATCCAGTCTGAACCATCTGATGTTTATTCTTTACCCATATATATATATATATATATATATAGAACTACAATGACTCAAATCTTAATCCCTCATAAATGGTACATTGTGCGCTAATCAAGCTGACCACTTGTCACATGTCAATTAATCAAAGTCCATTACACATTGTTACATTGTCAAGCATGAACTATATATTCGCCATGTTGTTAAAACTCCACACTGTTGAAAAGACTTGTTAACAAGTCGAAATGCGACGCATCCAGTCATCATTAAAATGATATCTACAGCAAGTGTCGTCTGAAGTATTTTATTTTCAAATCTACATTTACTTCACGTGAGACCCCTTCATCTTTATACCTATATATATATATATATATATATATATATATATAAGAAAGAATAAACATCAGATGGTTCAGACTGGATCAATCTTCTTTAATACGATGAATTCATTTCGACCATTATGTGGGTCTTGTCATCACAAACGACGTGATCACAACTGACTAACCTGAAGAAGCCAACATGGCTGAAAGCGCTAGTTAGCGAATGTGAATCTAATGTACCCAATTCCATAATACTATTTTATTTATATATATATATATATATATATATATATATATATAGAATAAAAACGATTTGTTGAAACTTCGATGACTTTATTCACTAGTACTTTCAACCTTTTAGCATCTTCAGGTGAATGACGTTGAGTAAGTTGTAATGACGTCATCAAATACAATTATGACGTCACAATACAACATAGTAACAGGAGTAACGATGGAGATTCATTCTCCTTTTTAATTTCAGTTCTGTTTTCTCGATATATATTTCTTTACATCCATCACAAACAATGACATAAATAACATTTTTTGAATCGCATGTCATATTTCTTTTTACAAAAAACTTCTCATTTTCAGCGATTCTGACTGAAGTTCCTTCAATTATTATGTTACATGTTGCGCATCGTTTGTCGCCACATTTGCTAACATGTGGGGTATCAGTATAAGAATCAAATTTAGACTTAGTCAATAATTTTCTAAGATTTTGAGGTTATCTTTTGCTATTAATGACCCGATATTTTTTTAGTATTCGTTGCATTCTTTGGCTTTGATGTAAAACGGGAATATGTTGATGTACTATGCTCATCGCATTGGTGTGATTAGGGTTAAACGTGGTTATCAATGGGAGACAACTCTTCTCTGACGAATCAGCTTGACTGGTTCTTAGATTGGAAGCGTTTGCGCTAGTATCTGAAGGAGAAGAGTCAATAGAATGTTGATTACTATTAGCTGATTTTCTGAGTTTGTTTTGGTCCATACTAAGTGCCTTATTGATACCATCATTTATTAACTGGATATTTTTGGCGTTCTAAAAATAGCTTCAGCTCTTTAAGACGCTGTTCTTTGGTGTCTTTTTCGGAAACAATAGTGCAAATTCGCCTTGCTAAAGAGTACGCAATATTTCGTTTAGTGTGTCGGGGATGGCAAGATCTAAAATCCAAATATTGATGTGTATCAGTACTTTTGTAAAAGATATCCGTATGAATAACGCCGTCAGGATTTAATTTAACTTTTCCATCCAGAAAATTTAATTCACATTTACTTTTATCCATAGTAAATGAAAGAGATGGATTAAGAGAGTTTAGGATGTTGTGAATTTCTTGTAGATTTTCATCCGAAACATTTAATATGGCAAAACAATCATCCAAAAATCGTTTCCACATGTTTTCTACCTGTTCTCTAGTTTCCTGACCCAGTTTATTTCCAACTTTATCATAGAATAACTTTTCAAGATATCCTAGAACTAATGTTGCGTAGGTAGGGGCAACCTTAGTACCCATGGCAACCCCCTTCTGTTGTGAAAAATAACAACCATCAAAATAGAAAATATTGTTGTTCAGAACCAACTCTAATGCATCTATTATAAAATGTTCTGAAAATCTATCCACTATCTCATTTCCATATTCTTTTAGCCAATATTTTATAGCTGTGATGCCAAGTGTAGTATTAATGTTGCTATATAAGTTAACAACATCAACACTGACTATGGTAGAATCTTTAGAAACATTTGTGGGGAGATTACACAGGAAATCTATATCATCTCTGAGGTAACTTTTAACATGTTTACATAAAGGCTTAAGAATAATGTCTAAATAATTGCTAAGGCGCTGTGTACAACTCTGGGGGCCCCCAACTATGGGTCTAAAGGGTAAGTCTTCTGGGTTTACAACACTTATGACTTCTTCGTTATCACAGGTTACTTTATTTTGAATAAGTTTACTTTTATGTACCTTAGGAAGCCCATAGAAATTAGCTGTTTTAGATTCAAAATTAGTTATGTAATCTTTTTCCTTATCCAGAATTTCATTTGAGTACTTTTCTACTAATTTTTTAACTTTGTTACCTACGGCCTTTTCCTTAGATGCAGTTGATTTATGATAATACTTTTCCACAATAAAATGACCTGTTCATTACAACAATAGCACCCCCTTTATCGGCTTCCTTGATTATAATGTCCTTATTATCAGAAAGATCTCGTAAAGCTTTCAATTCTCCTTTAGTTAAATTGGATGCCCTTTTATTAATATGAACGGGGTTGTTTTCAATTCTTTGACAAAATTCATCTAAATATTTGTCTCTGTTGCAATGAGGGTTGAACTTAGATTTATTTGTAACTAAGTTTTCATCCCTTATTTCACAATCTTCCTCACCATCCGTTTCTATGTCGCTATTATCTGTAGCAAAGAATTCCGCTAGTCTTAATTTACGGGAGAAAGCTTTCATATCAATTTTGATTTCATTTACATTAGGCTTTGGAGTTGGGGTAAATTTAAGACCTCTTTTAAGTAGCTTAATTTCGTTAACAGAAAGTGGATGGTCGGAAAGATTGATAATCTTTGGATCTACCCTTGGAGAGGTTTCCATCTCCCCCGATAACCTGATTTCTTTTGGGTGTGGCCTCCTTCTAAAAATACTTATTCACAGCTTTACCTACATACGTTACATTGTTCTTGTTATTGTCACGTTTTGTCACAGTTCCATGTTCAGAGTCTTTCTTTCGGTAATTCTTCTGTCTTGTGACTCTGGGGGTTGTTCCTGCTGTTTTCTTGTTTCCTTGGAATCGGGTGTTGATTCTTCGCTGGAATGTCCTGGAATCTGCGTTGGTTTGTTGAGGTGGATCGTGATATCATATTGTCATATATATATGTAAAAGTTAAATGTTCATGGTTTATGTATTAAATATTCTTTAAAAATAACAAACTGAAGATTGGTCTTCATATAAGTTCATTACCAGCCGGTTTCACAACATAGTGATCATCAGGGTAACTTATACATTGTGTTGCTAATGGTATAGCGTTAACAATGGCAATGGACGTAATTCATGGCGTCATATGCATACCACTAAAATATATATATAGTAAATGCGACATCAACATGATTTCATATTAGTGACAGTTCAATTTAGGGGTATATCCATCAATAAAGAATCGTTCTTTTATTTTCCTCAGCTCTTCATTATCTGTGCGCATTTTGTATATAGGACAGATTGTGAACTGGGGATTGCAATTCTTTGCGCATTCATCTATATGTGCGCTAAGGGCTATACATCTATAGTTTGGTGTTTTAATCTGTTGTTTATGCACTCGGACTCTCGCCCTTAATGTATCCCCCGTTTGACCAATATACTCTTCGTAACAACCAGCGCATGTTATTACATATATTAGATTTCAGGAGGCGCAAGACATATTTCCCATTATTTTGAATTAATATATATAATGTGACAATCTATAGCTGTGTTCTTTTATATTTTATTGGTTTTCACAAGTAATCAGTTATAATAATATTTTAGTTATCAGTATGTCAGTTATTTGATTTTTTTAGTCACAACTGATGAAATGATTAAAACTTATGAATTGAATTTCTTTTCGTTCAAGGAAGCATCTGTGTTTGTTTTCGAGAAGAAGATTGCAGATAAGCTACATAAACCGAGACGCCGAGAGACAGTTTCAGAGATCTTAAGGAAAGAGATTCACCATCTAGAAAACATAAGACATCCAAACATCCTGACCATTTTTCATGGGGCGGAGGAATGTCAGTAAGTCACCTTTATTCAATACAAATTACTGTTTCACTACACTATGATAAAAAACTTTAATGGTATGTAAATGGTATAATATGGCATAAATAAGTGCATGTAAAATTGATTCATGATGCCACGGCTTTCGAAGAATAATTCGGACCTAGGGATGGTCCTGATAGCCCCTCCAATACCCAAACAGAAAAGCTAAAAAACATGTTCATCGGTTGAACAAAATTGCACTCAGTCTATAATCGATTTGAATGAAAGCCATCAAATAATTATACCCGTGTGGTACCTTCGTACAATCTGGACCTTTTCTAAAACCTGTGATAATTATTTAACAATAGCAGTCTCAACCAATGCCTAAAAAGACAGATATTTGTCATACCAAACGACAATAAAAATGTAGGAATTGTTGAACTCTCAATTAAAATAAATTGAAAAAAAAAAACATTACAATATTTGATCTTGTACATTTATTAACTTCTAGAATATCACTAAAACAACACAACAATGATACTTTGGTCTTCAAGATGTCCTCTTTGATCTTCACCTTTGACCTTTGCTTGACCTTTTACATGCAATTTTGTCAAAGAGGTATACAGTAAATTGTTATAATCAAAATGACAACATTTTACATAATAATTAATGTTTAAGACTTCATCACGTCAGCTATGACGTCATTCTACTAGGATGATTATGTTATATAATTTGGGTGTAAATATATATTTAAGTTTTTGAGATACGTAGGTTTGAAGTCTGCCATGTAAAAAAGACTGTTTTCAGACCCATGTGTGATTTAAATAACTTAATGATAATCTTTTTTTCAGTTTTGAAACTAAAAAAAGCCCTCGAAATGTTTGAACTTCGCATAAAAATATAGTAATAAAACAGAAGAAGGTTTATATCCAATTATTTCCTTAGATATCAATTAATACTATTATACATGATAATGATCTATAGTGGACTTGTTTATCAATGATTTTAAAACAGAATGAAAGAAACATATTTACCATTTTTCATTTCCTGACAGAGTTGTTTCCATTTGAACATGACTAGTAAACAATGATTTTTTAAAAGATTATTTTTGAAATTGCTGTGGCTCAAACAGGAAGAGGAGAAGAGCATTCATTGAATCAGTATTTCTTGCTACCCCTGCCTGTTAACTGATTAAACGTTATGTCACCAAAATCTGTATTGAGTTACTGATCATTCAAAAGATGTTTTCAAATCCAGCTGTAGGCAATGTTCAATCATGGAGATCATGCAGTGTTCCGGTGTAACCGTCATAGCTGGTAATAACTATCTATCTGTAGGTTATCCCTTAAAAAAGAAACCCGAGTCTTTGGTCGAGATATGGCCTGTCGTTTTTTCATATTTTTCCTTTAGATTAATTATTTCCCATTCACATATAATAATCATTAGAAAAACATTAATTTCTTTGTTACATTTATTGTATAAATTACAACATAAATTCTCTTTTCAATCTCATTTCATTTATAATATAATCACCATAAAGGATCGAGTCTTAATGATGAATGATATACAAACTCAGAAAATCAGCTAAAAGTAAACATTCTTTAGACAGTTCTCCTTCAGATATTCGCTAGAGTTGTCCTCCAATGATTACCACGTTTAACCCTAATCACACCAATGCGATGAGCTTAGTAAATCAACATATTCCCGTTTTACATCAAACCCAAAAGATGCAACGAATACTGAAAAAGTGTTGGGTCATTAAAAGTAAAAGTAAAATCTCTGAATCTATAAGTCTTAATTTGATTCTTTAACTGATACCCGACACGTTAGCTAATGTGGCGACAAACGATGCGCAACATGTAATATAATAATTGATTTTAAAAAAACGTTGCCATTCCCACTATCACCTATCCCATGGGCCTTAGTAACAGCAGATGGCTTACAAGTTAAAACAGACAAAGCTTACCTTCTGCACTACCTGGAGACTGATGCATGAAAGTATCTCTTATGATGCTGTGCACATTGTTGACGGAAATGCCTTACTCAAACCCCTCACTAGTATTCCTAAAACATTTCAAAAGCTAGCTGAAAAGGTTTTCTTCACGCTTCCACGATCAACAAGTATTTTTTTCAACAGATTCCTAGATGAAGATGAAGACTCCATCAAAGCATTGGAGAGAAATAGAAGAGGAACAGCTGTTGTCTTTTGGTTCAGGGCCCAAAGACAAAAACTCCATCTGATTGGAAATCATTCACGTCAAATTCAACAAACAAAAAACAATTGATACAACTTATCTTTGATGAATCGTGCACTGACAAATATGCAATCCATCTTCAAGGAAAGAAAATCTTCTTTGTGAAAGATAGAGAATGCTATTTGTTGACGACCACGGATGGTGAATCAGTGAGTATTACTCCAGTCTGTGATTTGTGTTCATCACAGGAAGAAGCAGACACAAGAATCATTCTTCATGTTTTGCATGCTGATGCCCAAGATCCCTCTGCATCACAAATTGTGATAAGGTCCCCTGACACAGACGTGTTCATCCTGCTTCTGAAGTTCGTTCAAAAGGTGAAGGCTTCAGTTTTAGTTGACACAGGCACGAAGAACGAAGACTTTTGGATGTACAAAGTATCGTCAATCTGAAAGGATCCACTCTCTGTGACATCTTGCCAGCTCTGCATGCATTCACAGTATGTGATACAACCAGTGCATTTGTCAGACGTGGTAAAGTTACCCCAATAAAGATTCTCGAATCCCATCCAGAACTGATGATGGCTTTATAAGCTGGGACTTTCTGACAATAAAAATCTCTGGAATCGTTTGTGTGTCTCATGTATGCCCAGATCGCACACAACACAAATGATGCTCGCTACCAACTCTTCTTGAAGAAGTTCAAACCCAAGGGGGGACAGACAATGACGAGCTATGATGGTGTTGACATGAGTCTTCTTCCACCTTGCAGAGACTCCCTTCAAATGGACATACAACGTGTGAATCACCAGACTTTCATCTGGGTGAATGCTGACAAGGCTCACCCCCTGTTGCTCACCATGTGGGCAATGGGTAGCTGAAACAGGGAGAAGATGCTCTGAAATGTCAATGGACAAAGGGCAACATCCTTTCACAAGAGCTGACTGACATAATATCCAGCAAAAACTTAGACTTTAGTGAAATAGAAGATTCAGATGATGTTGAGATTTGGACTCCATCTATGATGATTTGGCATAAAGGTTCGAGAAAAATGCCATGAATGAATGTCAAAAGAACAAAAAGTCTTTTAAAATCTTTTCTATAAGTTGAATATAGTCCTAAAAAAAGTATTTGATCATTTTAAAGGTGTTAGAAAAGAACTTCTACTGAAAGGCATTGCTGGCCAGAAAGAGCAGAAAAACAGCTTTAAAGTTTGATTTTTCCCAAACCCGCAATGCATTTTTATGCCCCAGCCATAGAGAGAGAGAGAGATTCTTTATTTCCTCCAGTAAAAACCGAAGATTACAAAATCAGAATACAATTACATTATAAATTGATATGTACAATATTTACATAGTAGGCAATTTAAAAGTTACAAAGTTACAAAGTATTCATTCAGTGTAACAGTTAAGGAGATATGGTCTAAGCTCATAAACATATAGTGAAAAGCGTAAAAGTATACTTTCATACAGTGAGGAATCTTTCAATGAATAATAAAATCGGTTTTTTGCTCCGAAGAGAAATGAAAGCATGTCTACTTCTTCTTGCATTTCAAAAATGACATAAGTTTCAACGTCAAAGTTGTACAAAGAGTGCATTCTTTTGAAATTTTACCTCTTGACGAAATTTTGACACAGAATTGGAAGTTATGTTTATATTCAGGGTATTTATATGCAAGTTGCCATAGTACATGGTAGGACAGTGTAGTATGAATTAATGTATAAAATGACATGTTTGATCGATATGCAGATTGCGAACGCCAAAGTTGCTCTTCATAATTATGTACAGTACTATTTACAATTCTTTTCCAAACATGTTTAGGAGGAAATATACCTTGAGTAATGTATTTTTGTACATAGTTATAAAGATTATATTTTTCAGATATTGATATGAGATCACCACAAATGTTGTTGGTTTTAGGAACTGTGATAGAAGCACAAAATATGTGTTTTGAAAAGTTATTACAATTGATGTTACATAATCGTCCAAGAAATAAAAGTTTGCATTTATCTATATATCCAATGAGTGACCATAAACCCAAATTTGCAATAGTAGATATTGAGGATGATCTCTTATCAAGACCTTGTACAAGTCTAGAAAAATACCTTTGCGTTTGTTCAAATAAATCTGCCTGCTGGCCTTTGATGTTTGGTAATAGTTCACATCCATAGAGACTGGTTTTAAGAATCATTCTGAGCCATATTTTCACACATGTGAATGGATGTAATCCAGAATTATTCAATCCAACAGATCTGAGGGAGTTCACATTCTGTCTTGCTTTTTGACAATACTTTTCGCATCTGGTTTTTGTTAAAAGACTGCAAGTAAAGAGTACACCTCCATAAACAGTAGAATCTGAGTGAGGAATTGCAGTGTTACCAAGGCTACATTGGAAGTTTGTAAGATGGGATTTGTTTTTACTAAAAACCATGATGTTACTTTTTGAGGGATTATATGTTAAGCGCCATTTAGAGGCGTATTTAAATACAATATCAAGTGATGCCTGCAGGCCTTTAGGAGATGTGCTTACGAGTGTAGTATCGTCAGCAAGCAAGACAGACGGAACGTCTATTCCAAACACATGAATACCACAGTTGGCTTGTCTTAATGACATAATCAAATCATTTATAAAAACGAGAAAAAACCAAGAGGAGATAACTCTTCCCTGTCCAACACCTTGTTTGATGAGGTAGTTTTCTGATCTTTCGCCCTGATACGAGACAAATGATTCACTATTGGTATAGCAGTGATGAAGTAGTTTCCAGGTATTACCCTTAATACCTAGTTCATATAATTTATAAAATAAGCAGTCATGCCATATTCTATCAAAAGCTTATGCGTTGTCAAGAAAAGCTGCAAAGACAGGGGAGTCCCGGTGATTATAATACTGAATGCTTTCCATGAGAGTAAAAACAGACATTATGGCTCCGTGTTCCTTTCGAAATCCAAATTGTAATTTGTCAGGAAAGTCAGGTTTAGATTTAGATAATTTATATTCGATTCGCCTTAACAAAAGTTTTTCAAATAATTTGCCAAGGCAAGACGTAAGTGTAATACCCCTGTAGTTTCTTGGGTCAGATTTATCATGTTTACCCTTGTATATTGATATAACCATTCCTAGTCTATATTCATAAGGGACATAATGGGATTCAATCATTTGATTGAACAATATACATAGGTGACTAATTAGGGTATCACCTGCATATATGATGTGCTCATTGGTAATTCTATCAGGGCCAGGCGATTTGTTTTTGCTAAGAGCACTAACTGCGTCTTTCACTTCCTGAAATACGAATTTACTATCTAGTTCATCATCAAATTCCACAGGGCTATTGTCAGTAAAGAAAAGAACTTCTACTGAAAGGCATTGCTGGCCAGAAAGAGCAGAAAAACAGCTTTAAAGTTTGATTTTTCCCAAACCCGCAATGCATTTTTATGCCCCAGCCATATATGACAGGGGTATATTCGATTACCCTCGGTTGTCCGTGCGTCCGTACGTACGTACGTAAACACTCTATAACGGGTATTGTTTATCCACTTCTCCTCAAAAACCATTCAATAGATTTAATTGAAATCGCACACATGGCTTTTAGGCATCCTAAGGGTATGCATCTCATATTTTGTTTTCAATTTTTGATTTTTTTTCAAATTTCTGACATGTTGAACTTAGGTGAATTTTGGGGCAAGTGAAAGCTCATAGTAGTGTGATAGGGGGTGTTGTTATCCACTTCTTCTCAAAACCCCTTCAATGGATTTAATTTAAATTGCACACATGGCTTATAGGCATCCTAAGGGTGTGCATCTCATATTTTGTTTTTCAATTTTGGAATTTTTTTCCCGATATACAAAATTAACTACAATGAACCTGAAAGCTTTGCGAAGAAAAAATTATTGTTTATAAACAAAATAAAGCCAAAGCTAAATTCCAAAATATAATCTAATTAACTTCAATTCCAATGTGCATGTATATAATGTATTCATTTTTGTTTCTACGGAGATTTGTTTATACTCCTGTAAATATGTTGCACTGTGACGTCATAATTATATTTGATGACGAAATTACAACTGAATCAACGTCATTCACCTGAAGACATCGAAAGTTTGAAAGCGCCAGTGAATAAAGTCATCGAAGTTCTAGATAAGACCTGAGAGTTGGACAAATTTGATCTGTTTTATATATATAGAAATATCACAAAGAATGTTCAAACTCTATGGCAGTACATATTAAAAAGAAGAAGAATTAAGTTAGCACACATTTTCAGCACCTACATCCTGTGCCTGCTTAATCAGGCCGTTAAACCCTTATAACCCAACATACAGCCATGGCAGTTACAAATTCTGCACCGATGCAAGTTGACAGTCATTATTTTAGAATCTCCATGAAAATAGCTTCAATTTTGTACCATGCTTTTCAAAAAAAAATCTATCAAGACACAAATGGTCCTTGGGCATAGCCACTGGGGGTAATTTTCTTCAGTGCAAATGAAAAATTATATCAACCAATTTAAGTTGACACCTATTTTTAAATGATCTCCATAACAAAGACATCAATGTGATACCACTGTTACACTATTTGGCCTGATATTAACACAGATATCAAGTTTTGAACAAAGTACAATGATAAGGACACATATGGTTCATGACCATGGCCGATAGAGGTTAATCCTCTTCATTGCATGGGTAAAAATATATCAACCAATTCTAATTGAAAACCATATTTTCAGAATCACTTTCAAAATAGATTCAATTTGAAACCACTTTTGTATTACAAAACCTGATATTAACGAGAAATTTGGTTTTATCAAAATATCTATTTGGAACACATATGGTCCTTGGGCATGGCCGATGGGGGTTAATTTCTCAAATGCATGTGTAAATATTCACCAGCAGAACAGACAAAATTAATGAAACGGGGAAAAAATCCAAAGTACTTCCAAAATCAACAATATCTCTAGTTTTGAAATCACATATTAACAATGTAAAATGTATTCTGATAATTTATGAACCGACATAATTAAGGATTCAGCCTTTCAGGCTGAATCCTTATTGTTATTGGCGTGTTTTCTTATTATTTTATTCCACCGATTTTGTGGACAGCGTTTAGCGAAAACGGCTGAAGCTATTACAGCGAAACTTTGCCTGTAGCTAGCCCGGACTGAGACATGACGTCTCGTTTTTTAAAATCGGAGGTCGCATTAAAGGTACAGTCCGATTCCAAAATCGAAAAATTAACATGGGCTTTTTTTTTCAAAATGATACTAGAGACTTGAATATTTTTTAAAGATGCGCAATAAAATTCTACGCAAAAAAGGAAATCAGGACGAAACCGTAGGTCAAGTGGTTTGGCCGCAATATTGGATTTTTCAACTTTTCAGAATTTCCGGACCCCTTGCACCTTTGAGGATCAACTACTCTGATGATACTTGCACTAAAGTGCTGCAACTTTGGTATGTTGTAGCTGAGGCATTGGACATTAAAGGATACCCTACCCGAAGACTATATCTTAAATAGTTTTTGCGCTATACGTGTTCAAAGTTGGGTGACTTAGGACAAGGGCGGTAACTCAAAAAGTTTGACTCAGAATTATGCAATTTCTTCAGGAATGTAAGACAAGTTTATATACAACAGGAATCTGTCAAAATATCGATCGCGAACAATCATTTTCGTTCATAATGTTTGATCAAAGTCGACAGAAAAAAAATCGGAAATTGCTAAAAATGCTCCTGAAGCTTAACGCGTCAAGAGAACTTGTTGAAATTTTCAGGACTAACTCCTGACATGTGTATCTATGCCATGAATAATGCATACTGCATAATGCATCATTTATGTGTAGCCAAACCTTCAAAGTTTGCTGTGTTGTAGAAAAATAATATTTTCAAATGCAGATAAAACAAAAACGTGACCAAAGAATTTCATGATTTTTCTATGAGAGGGTACGCAAGGAAATTCTACGCAAAAGTAACTATCATGACGAAGTCGTAGGTCACGTGGTTTGGCCGCCATATTGGATTTTTCAACTTTTCAGAATTTCCGGACCCCATGCACCTTTGAAGATCTTCTCCTCTGATGATACTTGCACTAAAGTGCTGCAACTTTGGTATGTTGTAGCGATAGCATTGGGCATTGAACTTGAATAATTCGAAGACTTTACCTCAAATAGTTTTTTTCTATAAACGTTCAAAGTTGGATGACTTAGTACAAGGTGTCATTTTCAAAGGGCGGTAACTCAAAAAGTTGGACTCAGAATTATGCATTTTTATCAGGAATGTAAGACAAATATATATACAATAGGAATCTATCAAAACATTGATCGCAGTCAATTTCGTTCAGAATTTATGATCAAAATCGATAGAAAAAAAATCGGAAAAAAAGTTGCTAAAAAGACTCCTGAAGCTTAACGTGTCAACAGAACTTGATGAAATTTGCAGAACTGACTCCTGACATGTTTATCTATGCCATGAATAGGCTATAAATGTGGCTGAATCCTTTTGTCGCCGCTTTGCGGCTATATTTAGTGTTCTTTTTGATTTTGAAAAAATGGCCATCATTCCTTGACTGAGGAAAATTACTATGATCAATACCTTGCGCCTAGATTTCTATTTCAAATGTAAATTCTTGAAAAAACATGGTATATGGGTACTAAAATCGATATCATACACGAATATGGTAACCAATTAGCAATAATATGCAGCAGACCTGTACAGAAGTATTTGGCAAACCAGCATGTGTCACTGCCAGCTCTTGAATGGAAATAAACAAAATGGCTAGACAAACTGCCAGCGGACTGAGTACACCAGTGACCTAATTCTTATTTTTATATTGTGATAGACCCCACGTTTGTTCGATGAATGAAATGACTGATACATTTTCTACAGTTGATAAACGATGTCAGGTCATGCGCATCATTTAAAAAATTTCCGGGGCCGCATCGCAAAACATTCCAACACTTCGGGTCACAGACAAATCTGATAGGTGCAAAAGTTTCAAAACGATTCGCGACCTCCAAATATTGAAAGCCAATTCACATAGGACAAATTATGTAACGTAACCTGAAAATACCATCATAATATAGCACTTTTTTTGGTTTATGTATGATTCAATGTTTACGTGATTTGATAAGTGAAAGATAACAAACGGTATAATTTCAAAATGTAGTACACGTTGTATTGCCAGCTGTTTTGTTGACCGAATGGCGGTGACATTGTAGATACCACTTTCGTGAGATCTTATGTGGTACGGACGTCTGTTGGTTTTATTGAAATGAAAGAGTAAATCACAAAATCATTTTGATATTTGTGTTTGCCTCGATATTTGCTAAATATAGAATAAATTCAACGAATTGCAAAAGTCATTTCCATAATGTTATTTACTCTGAATAAATATATGTTATTATGTATACCTATGTAAATATGATTATGAAAAAAAAATGTCAATCATATGTCATTGTTATATTTTTTTTATGTCAACCTTCAGATCTAGGGGGGATTTCAATCGACATATTTGAGAAAAAGAAAAGCCAAGGACTACGAGAGTTTGTTTCAACTTTAAATCGAACGTGTAAAACTGGAGCGGATCTATCACCTGTCGTCTGGTGAACAGCACGAGACACGGGAGTCGTGACGTCTTCGCATGTTCTGCCGTCATATCCGGTCTACTTAGCTCGCGACCATTAGCGCTGTTTATAGTACGGGAAATCCCTTGTTATCGAAATCAAAATTATTTTGAAAATCCTTTGATTACAATGACAGTGACTGTGCCATTAAAATGTAGATGATGACGGTCTACTCTTGTCATGTCGAGCTTTGGTTTTGCTATCTTGCTCAATGAATTTGACATTTTCTTATAGTTATCAAAGCCAAATATATATCTTAATTATTATGATAACCTTACAAAAATACTGAACATAGGAATAAAATGAAGTGGCATTCTGGAAATTATGTCTGGAATTTATCAGATGGAAAGTGATTATATACAGTACATTCTACCATAAATGTGCAAAATACTCGTTTCTGATTGGCTGCTTTGAAAAATCAGAGGGCGTATAATTTGGGTATGCGGTGCTCTGTTTACTTCGTCTAATGCGCAAGAATTCATTGATTGCCTAGCAACAAGTAGTTCTGAAATATTGCTGTTGGGTCGAAATTTTCACATAATATGCAATTATTGAGTTGTATGTACATTATTTATAGAATTTATTCAAACTTTCAACAATCTAACTTTTTTATTTGAATTATTTCATCCAAATGATAAAGAGTTTTACGATATTTTAATTTGAAATTTATGCAAAATTAAGGGTTATCTAGTATCAATATGATTTTTAAGTTGATTATTTCTTGAAATATTTTTAGAACTTAGTTTTTTATTTGTCATTGATTTATAAATTTATGAATGAATCCCTGGATGCAATATAAAATCTGATATAATAAAGAATGTGAAACAAATTGTGTGCTTATAAAAGTTTTATCAAAAAAATAAAAGTTACTGGTCTATTCATCAATATCATCTCAGTCAAAGTTGAAACCGATTGTTCGCTGAGCTAGGGGCGTGGCCAGTAACAGACGACGAAGAGCGTCAATGTTGGCTTTCGAAAATCTCGATAGAGATGAAGAACAATACAAATAAAAGTGCTGCTTGATAAATTTTAGGCGCGCGAGAAATTTAAAGAGTAAACACTGAAGTACGACAACCTTCCCACCATATTTATTGCGCGAATTTTATCGTGGGCGACGCGTCAATCAAGTCGGCCGTTTCCTTTAGCAGGCCTTTTTTTATCTTCTAAATATTTTAGTCATTTTCTTCAATGTCAAGTAAAGACATTATATCCAGTTGATCGTATATATAGTTTGCAACCTTCCTTTGTGTTATTCAGGGTAAATTATAGTTAGATTTGTTTTTTAATTTAATTTTGATATGTTTTTTTTTAACCGAGCTGGTGTTTTCCTTTTTTATGTTAATTTGAGAGTATAGTTTGATATACGTCTGGCAGTGACCAAATTTGCTTGATATGTTAAGGATTTATTGAAGGTTATATTACATATATGTTAACCACAATTCAAACTGTGATTGTGATTTAAAATTCATGCTAATGGTAAAATCTACACGGAAAAGGAATTTTGCCAAATTCGCAATGCCAAAAATGCCGTGATGTGTTCTCGCTATTTTTTTCGCGCTTTTGTCTGATCGATCGTTTCGAATTTTCTGTTTGAACAAACATGGAAAACTGTTCCAATAGTTTGCTAATGAATTCTATTTTGATAATCTGTACTTTTTTATCGTTTCAGTTTATTGTACAACAATTTTTATTGAGTTGTTTATGCGCTTGCACAAATGCAACTCAAATCATGATTATGTCTGCTTGAAACTGCTTTTGTTTTCGACCTTGTGATAGCAACAAAATTGCAGCTCTAATGTTTCCGAAAGTTACATCATTTTCAAGATCGAATCCATAACATTCTGTGGATGGAAATTCAGTCATTTGCACCGGCTGTGGAAAAATTGCAAGGACTTTGCGTGCACAGTACGTTTACTGCACTTTGTTTGTCAATGACGTCACGGCGAACAATGTTCAAAAAATGAAAACAAAAATATATTTTATATTTAGCACATGTCGAGGCAAACACAAATATCAAAATGGTAATGTGATTTACTCTTTCGTTTCACTAATACCAATTGACGTCAAAGAAATAAGATCTCACGAAAGTGGCTTAAACATATTTTTTTTATTCACTGAATGTGGTGGGATTGGTAAACAAGCACATCAGCGCCTATGTTCATGTCGCTACCTACCAATTATGACCAAATACGATGCCTGACGTTCACAAACAATTTTGTGAAATGTGTATAGTTTTGACGTCGTCTCCTTTTCTTCTAAAGAGGTTAGGTTTGTCTCTGCATACACTTTTGAATGACTTGTGCCGCGGATAATTGCGTTTAAGTTAAGTTTTTCAAGAAGGAGAGATTGCTTTTGTATGCAATTGTCCCAAATGTGACATGAGTAGTCTAAAATTGGTAAAATAAATGATTTGTACATTGTCTGAAGAGTTTTCCTGTTAAGGCGGCACTTAAAACTTCTTTAACCTTTTTAACATTACTATCAACTTGGCTATGTCACATGCAATTTTCTTGTAGAGTTATTCGTAAATGTTATGTGATGATACCTCATTTATGATGGTGTTATTCATATATAATAGTGGTTTGATAGGTTTGGTATGTTTATGGGAGAATGGAATGGAAACAGTTTTACTTGGATTAAAATCGACTTGCTATTTAATTGCCTAGGTACTAATAACAGATAAATCTTTATTCAGGCTATGCGCAGCTGTAAGAGGGTAATTAATAATCACGGCAAATAACCGCATATTGCTGTCTATGTCATCAACGATGTCATTCATGTCGATTAAGAACAATAATGGTCCTAGTATGGACCTTGAGGGACATTGGCAGGTACGGGCTTTAAACCATTGATAACGACACGTTGTAATCGATCTTTGAGGTAGCCTTCAAACCATAAAGAAGTTTCCCACAGATACCGTAAGATCAAAGTTTATGAATTATCCCCTGCCATACTTTATCAAAGGCTTTACTTATGTCGCAAAAACAGCTCTTATTTCTTTACCTTTATCAAGTTCTCTAGCGATAAATTCATAAAGAAAGTTCAATTGATTAGAAGGTGAATCACCGGGAATAAAACCGGACTGAAGATTAGTTAATAGTTTGTTAACTTTCAAATAATTAAAAACATAACATATTTTTCGAAGATTTAAGCTTAACAGCTGGTCAGAGCTACAGGTCTGTAATTGTTACATTCATGGATATTGCTATATCGTTAACATCCTTGTCAGTTAACGGTATAGAGGATAGAGTTTGGTCTGTTTTTAATGTTATATCTGACAAACTCCTTTCATGATTTTAAACAGAAGCCTGTTCACAGAAAAACTTATTCATAACTGTAACAATATCGTTTAGGTCATCATAAACTGAATCTTGATACGGGATTGGTGAGAATATTGTAGTATTACCTGTTGATTTCACATAGTTCTTAACTAAACGCCACTAAAGTTTGCTACCATAGGAGTCTTTAATCTTGCTGTCTATTTTAGGTACATATTTTTCTTGGCAGCACGAACAGCCGATATAACTTTATTACGATATTTGCGAAAATTTGTCCAATTTGAAGGTCGGTTGTGTTTTTTAGCCATTTTATGTAGACGATTTCGTTTTCTTATCAAACTGTAAACTTTATCCATAGTTGGTCCTTTGGTCCAACAATAACGGTTTGCTCCGGATGTGTTTGTCGCATATATGGATGACACTTCGAAAAGGCTGCAGCTGCTTCATCAATAGTATCTAAAGACAAGATTTCATTGCATTCGAATGAGTATATATTTGCAGTTAGGTTTTCTTTATCAATCATATTATAATGTTAGATTTTTCTTTTGAAATAACAATTTTTGGGGATTTCATCCTTAAGTGATACACTTAAAGGACAATGATCGCTACAAATTGGATCAGATACACCTGAACTCTATCAACATTTGATACAAATAATATATCAATCAAAGTTCTAGAAGTGGGTGTGATCCTAGCTGCCTCGACAATAAGTTGTGTTAAGCCGTACATGGCTTAAGGGTTTAAATTTTATGATTACTTCACTTTTGAATATCGATGTTGAAATCGCCCGTAATTATAGTTTGCACATTTAATGCCATCGCATTGGAAATTGACTGGTCTATTAAGTTCCAATATTCATCACTTTTATCTGCCCGGTAGAAATTACCAATTAGATAGTTTTTGTTTCTGCCTTTTTAACTTGACCCATTGTGCTTCTAGTCCTGGTATAGAGAGATTGTCCATACTATTGACATAAATGTTATTTTTACGTATATGGCCACATCACCACCTCAGCTTGGTCTATCGTTACCAAATGGCAAATGGAAATTGGGAAGGGAAATATCATTTTTGGAATGCCGCCGTGCAACCACGTTTCGGTCAGACAGATTTAGTAAAACTTACATTATTCGTGACCAGTCATGACATAAAAAATAATTGTGTTTACAACATTTTTATTTGAATTTCAAATAAGAATTACTGAATAATATATTTGAAATACAATGCCTATCTCCACTCAACGTACTCCCACTCACAAACCATACACAATGACGGAGATAACTCCGTAATATACCAAGCTTTCTACACTGAGCAAGACTGAAGGTAGCGACCCCTGTCGCTACAACATCACATGACTGGTCACATGATTACACTTTAGTAACTTACATCATTCGTGACCAGTCATGACATAACAAATAAACCTTTTTACAATTTTTTTATTTGAATTTCAAATAAGAATTACTGAATAATATATTTGAAATACAATGCCATTATAAAAAGTATAGAAAAGAAATTACCAATTTCTTTTTATAATGTTAAGGAGATTGTAAGAATTGTGTCTGAATGAAGAATAACAATCAAACAGTATTTTCATGAAAATGATTAAACTATGAAAACATCTAACTTGAACAGAAGCCAAGAACATTGGCATTAAAAATATAACCAATTACAAATGCAATAAGCTGGACAAACAGTTTATCTTGATGAACACCTGCATTTAACCTTCCAACAGGGAATCTACATATGAAGCTGGAGTTCTGGAGTGAACTTAATGTCCATAAACAAACATGCGCTGACTTCCAGCGTCCTATTTTCTGAACAATATGAGGGTCAAAACCTTTATCAACTGCAGTTGTAGCCCCTGTAGGGCGAAAGTACTTGGCAGAGAAAGCTAACTTACTCAGTCCTGCCTCTCTAATACCATCCTCCATAACCCGTGCAATACCATCTGGCGCATTGAAAGGCTTTCGAAGAGTAAGAAAGACTGCATTATGTGAAGGGCGGTCACAAGAGGTCCTTTCCATATAGCTTACCAATGTGTTAACCGGCCACAACGTAACATTCTCAGAAGGGGGTAAAGTCACAATGAACCCTGTTCTCTGAAGATCGTTCTTAATACCAAAGAGAGTAATTCTAGCACCACCATTGTCTTGAAGCTGTACATGGCTACACGTAAATAGCTGGCGCTCTACAGAAGTACTACCAGGATTGTACACAACACTTCGAGGGCCTCAACATAAGGGAAAGACCAAATAATCAAACACATTTCAATCTCAATTGTCTCACTGTAAGATCATTATTTTCAGGCCATGACATAAACAAATTATTGAATGCTGACACAGGCATAACCTCTGAGTTTTTCATACACCTTGTAGTGCTAGATGTAACAATAGCTGACACAAGCAATCTAATATGAGGATCATACACCAAATTGTTTACCTGATAAGCAGCATAAACATGACCTAAAGCAGCCAAAGTAGTGTTTAGCTGAACAATCCGCAATGGCACAAAGAAAATCTGCTAAACAGGATGTAAATGTAGGTGGGAAATCATGATCATGAAGAGCTGAAAAACTTTTCAACTTTTGAAGGACATTGTTGTACGACTTTCTTGTTCTTTCTGCCAAACATAGGGGTATCTGATTAACTGATCTATTGGACCACTTAAGATTTAAGAGGCAAGACCGCCATCAACCCTCCAGGCAAAAATCTTCCACCTCCTGTTCTTGAGAGGTTCTGGGCTCAGACCCATCGACTGAAATGTCCTTGCGTTGTTCGGTATTCGCAGAGGTGTCGATCACTATCTGTCGTAGAAGACTGAACCACTGTTGGCTTGGCCATAGCGGGGCAATAACAGTTGCGGAAGCTTTTTTTTGACAATGACATCTAATACCTTCTGAAGAATACAAAAAGGAGCATTTACAAAATTGTTTTCTACTGTCCAGTCCCTCTGCTAGGGCGTCCACTCCTTCTGCTAGAGGTTCCCAAAACCGACTGTTGAATCGGGGTAATTGAGTATTTGTCACACTCGCGAAGCGGTCGACAGTGTGGGGTCCCCACAACTTGTTTATGTATTGAAAACGTTTTGGGTTTAACATCCAATTGTGGTTGTCCTTTCTGCGAGACAACATGTCCGCCTGTCCATTGCTGCTGCCGGCAATGTTACTGCAATGCAGAGAGGCTCCAATCTCTGTTGTGATTGACCACACACTTTTGGCTAACACTGTCAAAAGGCGAGATGGGCCCCCTTTGTTGTTTATGTAAGCAAAGCCGTACTGTTGTCTGTGAGAATCTGTATATTGAGATTGCGAATTAGAGGCATAAAAGTCATTATCTTACTGTCCACATTCACCGAAAACAATAGCGGATGGAGTTTGTTGACCGACTTTTAAAAATCTCAAATATTACCTGTCGTTATCGGCTCGTCGTTAAAAAAACGCTTTTCAGCATTTGCTAGGCGACCCCCCCACCTCCTGAAAGCAACACTATTGGTCTTATCTAAGACAACTTTCAGACCCGGAGATTGAGAAAAATTATTCAAAACATTAAGATGATTCTGTAAGTCAGTGATTGTGTCGGACAATAACACAATATAATCTGCAAACATTAGGAATAAAAATTCTGATATATCTGGAAATAACTGTATACCATATTTCCCGTTATTTGCTAATTCGTTAGCTAGGTCATTGATCAAAATATTCAGTAAAACTGACAAGCTCTAACAGAGCTATAGATACTCATAATGGCAGTTAACATTTTACCGTGGAAACCAGTCTTAAATAAACAGTTCCATTACTTACAACGGTCTATTGAATCAAAAGCTTTCTTAAAATCGATGAAAGCAAAATATAATTTCTTTCGTTTCTTCAGCAGATATGTTTCTTTAATCCATGTAAAGTAAAAATATGATCAGTTGTGGAATACCCTTGTCTGAAATCGGCTTGAGTTTCGGGAATTAAAATTCCATACATTAACCTAAGTTGTCATACGAGTATTTAAAATTGATGTGTAGAATTTGCTTAAAATACATAATAAAGAAATTCCTCTGTAATTATCTGGATTTTTACGATCGCCCTTTTTATGCAATGGTATGATAATTGCCTTCGTCCAAGCAACAGGAACATTTCCAGTATCAACAATAATATTATAAATATTTTTCAGATATGGATTGATGATATTCTCAGACGATTTCAAAGTTCTACAAGGATCATATCAACTCTAGCCGATTTCCCATTTTTCAAACGGCTAAGACAATTACTTATTTCTTCTGCGGTGATAGGAGATTCTAGTATGCAACTGTCAATCTCATTTAAAGGCTCATGCTCATCATAGTCATTATCATTTTCAGTTGTATCGTTAGCAGGAGTAAATGCGTTAAATACATGTAGGTTGTTAAAGTGATTATACAGGTCCGACTTATCCACAGGACAACTAACACTGTGGGCGTGATTTAACTTTCTCAATTTTTCCAAAAAGAGGAACTATTATGAAGGCATGATTTAAGTGTTTCTCTTTTCTTAGATTGAAATGTATGTTTAGCTTTTCTGCATTCATTCTTGAAAGTATTTCTCAACTGACAGTACAAGCGTTTGTTTGATGCTGATTTGATACTTCTAAAACGTCCGAGTGCACGTCTAGCCTCCCGTTTAGCATGTTGACAACTCTTATTATAACAGCTGCAAGTACATGTATGTGTTTTGCTTAATGGTTTCTTAACGATATCTGCTTCATTAAGAACATGTTTGGCAAATAAATCTAGTGCCTAATTGATATCAACTTTTGCTAAGTCAGTTATCATATTAAGTGCCGGTTGTTTGTAACGTAGAGAATCTACAAACGTTTCCTTGTTTTTCTCATTCCATCGATAGCGATAATCTTGTTCTTCATCATCATTATCTACCTCAGTATTAAACGGATCAACGTGATTAAATGCCATTAACAAACCAACAGTCATGTGCTTTGATTCAACGCGTGAGTGTACTGATAGATATTTTCAATGTGAATGGA
The DNA here is from genome assembly GCA_916613615.1 of Steromphala cineraria. Classification (NCBI taxonomy): domain Eukaryota; kingdom Metazoa; phylum Mollusca; class Gastropoda; order Trochida; family Trochidae; genus Steromphala; species Steromphala cineraria. The sequence goes on along the minus strand of OU744722.1, from coordinate 40,785,448 downwards.
TATTTACAGATGCAATGAAGTAATCAATGACACTACAACCTGCTTCAGATATATATGTATAACTACCATCTCTGTCCCCTGAGCACCTACCATTACATATGTACAAATTGTGAGTGAAACAAAAATCTAATAACTTTCTACCAAACGTATTTACACTTTATCACAAGATCTGATTATATCAGTGATCACTTATGTCTCTGATCCAAATGCGTACGTTCCTCCTCTGGGAACGCAGCTCTGTCAATCCCCGGGCGCTCTTCTGTTTCTGGGGGGTTGTTACCACAACCGACTCGGGCGTTTAAGTCCCCACACAAGATGGTTTCGAAGCTGCCGTCAGCGTTAATGATCATCCCTTGGTCAACCCACTCTATAGTCGTCACTCTATCTGTGGACCAATAGAACGAAGAGCTAGAGGGTGGTACATACATTCCTATCAAAATTACATCTTTACCCCATCCAGTGAGGGATTTATAAATTTTCACAGCAACAGTATTATCTATGTTCATATGAACATCATAAGCAGAAAGCTGCGACATATTGATAAGTGTATCTAAAAACGTTTCTACGATTCATACTATGTCATATTTTTAAAAGACGTTGTTAATCCGTTATCATTCAGTTTTGACATAAGACCATTAACATTCCATATAAGGAAGGATAAATCATGTAAATGCTGAGAAACAAAAGCTGTGTAGTCTGTGGTCCGTGTTCGGGCCCGGCCTCCTTCCTATACGTCATCCATCGATTCGTTCGTCGGGGAGCCACGTGACGTGGACGTCTCTGCGGCGGCTCGAGTCCCAGATGGAGTAGTAGTGGTGTCCCTGGGTGGAACCGTTGTACCAGCGGGGTCCTCGGGCGTCCATGTATGGGGCGGACGTGTAACTCTCCGCCTCGAATCGAACGTATAAGGACGGGCTGGCTTAGTGAACAGTTGGCCGTTCTTGAAAAAAACGAACAGACCCTTGCTTTTTAAATCGGATAATGTCTCTCTTTGCATTTGTGAGGTCATTAGAAACTCCGATATTGGCCGTTTTAAATTGTGGTCGATGTTATAAAATTTCAATTTTGTCATCAGTTGATGCAAATTTCGCAATTTGGGGGCGTGGTCTCGTATAATATTGATACGTTGTTTACAGGCTTCAAAAGTTTCCTGTTCACGCTCAGCACAACCATAGAAAACAACATTGTCTCTGCGACAAAATACTTCCAGTGTATCTAGATCAGTTTCTTGTGAGTCGAGTCTATGTTCAAGTGTTAAACAATTATTAGCGAACAGAATACAAGAAACATATTTACTATATAACATTTTGTAACAGAGTTCTGCTCCTGTAACTGCGAGGAGTAACGCCTGTTTTTCAAGATGGCGCTGAAACCACGTAACCCACAAGTTTGTCATGATTAACTCAGTGGTAGAGTGTAGGGGTTCGATGCCCGGTCGCGTCATACCAAAAGATGGGATTTGTGCTGTCTTGCTTGACACTCAGCATTGTAAAGTCAAACAATGTATTAACTGGCGCTGTACCGTGGCTGCCGGGTGCCATGGGAATTTTCAATAAGTACTTGTACTGAGGACAATAAAGTGTTGTGAAGTTTCCACCGCCGCCGCCGCCACACTCGTATAACTAGCTAGAACTTTTTTCCACTAAGCTTTCCAGAACTCTTATTCATAACTTACTACTCATACCTCGGGGGAACGATTGTGACACGTTCACTTTCATGGTCAAAGGTCAAGGTCACGAGCTATGTAATCACTCTAAGAATTCCTTGTAAACGCGATAACTTGAAAAGTTTTGGTCTATGAAGCTCTTACTTGGTATATATCATCCTTGGAAGAGAAATTTTTTTTGAAAAAGTTTTGGCTACAATCCGTCAAAGGTCAAGGTCACAGCGAGGTCATGAATTTAGCATGGTTTAGCGAAAATGCTTTTTTCTAACTATGAACACTTTTAGTCAATACATGATTGTTATACTCAATAAAAAGTGTTTATTAATTGTGTGACCTTGAAGGTCAAAGGTCAAGGTCATGAGATTTGAGTTATTGCAATGTGCACCTAATTTGGGTATAGCTTTATTCCATTTAGCTTTTCAGAACTCATGAACATGTCTCAATGTTTACACCTGCGGGGAATAATTATGTTCACTTTCAAGGTCAAATGTGAAGGTCACGAGTTATAAAATCACTACAAAATTCCTTGTTAACAGGATAACTTGAAACGTTTTTGTGCTATGAAGTTTAGATTTTGTATATATTATCTCTTGAGAAGATCAAAACTTTAGAAAAGTTTTGGGTACGAACTGTCGAAGGTCAAGGTCACAGCAAGGTAAACATATATTGAGAAAATGGATTATTTTTACTTTTAATACTTTCATTCATTACATTAATGTTATACTCAATTAAATGTGTTCAATGATTGTGTGACCTTGAGGGTCAAAGGTCAAGGTCACGAGAAATTGCCCAATTTGGTGAGGCCTATAAAAGACGGAACAGGGTAAGGGGGCTGCTCTGCTTTTGCGGTGTCCAAACGCTAATCTAGTTATTATTATGATTATCTGTTTAAAAATAAAAATCAAGTCTCTAAGATTTTTTGGAAAGTCTACCTTTTGTCTATTCATCAATAAGGGCTATCAGCATGCCAAGTCTGGTCGAATTCGGAGCAGCCGTTTTGGATGAATCTGAGTAACAAAAAAAATCATATAATGATAACTTGAAGAAATCGTATAAAAACAAAAGATCTTCCAGACTTTGTCTTGAAGACCTAATAAGAAGATTTTGAATAAATCGGATAATAACAATAGGTGAAGACTAAAAACAACCTTGAAGAAATCGATAAAAACAAACATCTTCCCGAATTGGTCTTTAAATATTTCACTGTCACATGCATTTTTTTCTCATGGGTGATCAGAAATTAATACGTTATTCAAATGACAAAATTTGTACTCACCAATCATGACGTGATTTGAGTTGTACTCACCAATCATGATGTAAACATGAACTCAGTAACTCTATGGTGAACAGAACTCATTCCAATCAGTGTAATGGATCAATGTAACATATTTAAAAGCAAGCAATGCACAAGCTTTGATTAATAGAGTTATTCAAGCCTTGGCTTTCTGAACATACAAGCCAAGATACAAAAGTGTATGTCAACGTTCCTGAATTTGACCGTGGAAAGGTTGACATGAGGAACATTCTTGGGTTAGTGAAGACAGTGACTCAGGATAGTTTTGTAATTGCGACAAGACATGGCATACTGGACGGTTCCTATCAAATAAACCAGTTTGGTGTCTCCAGACAGAGACTGCTGTCGGAGGATGATGTTGCAAGTGACCATGTCATATCACTTCGAGTGGCTGTCCGTAAGGAATCACTCTTTGGAGGTCAAGGCATGTTAATATGTAACTGTACTTCAAACAGTAAATGCATAACGAACAGATGCAAGTGTAAACGTTCTGGTTTGAAGTGCAACAGTCGCTGTCATAACTATGGACCATGTGCAAACAAATGACATGTGATGTCAATGATGATGTATTGCATAGCATGATAACCACTGAATATCTGCCTCCTTGATTGTCTCATCAATAAAGCTGAATAAACTTTAATCTCTTTTTGATTTCCATGTGTCTTAATTTTCTTGAAAAATATTGTCATCCGGCAATAGCGTCAAAATCAGCTCTATATCCTAGGCATTAGCACTAATACCGCCGGCATTAACGCTAATGCCAGCTTTAAATTTGTCTTAGCATTATTGCCTAGACACTACGTTATTGTCTAGACATTAACGCTATTGACGGATTTACACTATTGCCGCTAACATATATATTGCAAACGGTACACTTTGACTTGATGCTGATTTTGGGCGCCTTACTTTTAGAAATACCAGTGTGTTAGACTATTGTATAGCTTCCACTGATGTCTTGTTCATAATATTGAACTTTGAGGTGTGTGACTTTGATAGTATAATTTCAGATATTCATTGAGGATTAACTTTCTCAATCAAATGCAAATGTTTCCGTGTTAAGGAGCGTAGTATCCAACCTGTAAATAACCGCACCAAACTGATGTCGTTGTAAATCATTGTAATGCAATTACCAATGTCATGGACCAAATATTGCCTGCTTTTGATAAAGACAATGCTGACAAGTGTATAAATTATATGACTGATTGTCTCACTCGTGATCTTGTTTTGGCTGCTAAGAATACATTTGGTTGTAAGAAAATATCTAGAAAACTTAAATCTCTTTAAAAAACTTTGATCTCTCATGTAAAATAGCCTGGAAAAAATACCATAAACGTAAAAGAAAGTATTGGCTACAAAAAGGATGTTACGAGCAAAATTTAGTCATTTTTTCTGGTGAGGAATAACGCAAAACCCTGACAAATGCTTTCAAATATTGTAAGGATAAATGTATTAAAGTATTATTAAATCATTTGACAAAAAGGCAAATGTTCAATCTGAGATTGATGTAGATATTTTATGTGATCATTTTAAAGAATTGAATAGAGGTGTACATCTCGACTTTGTTGATGTGTGATACTCCCAATCAATTGACATGCTTGATTGTGTAATCACTGAGAGTGAAATTATTTCATGTATTAATGTACGAAGTGTAACAAAGCCTGTGGCTTGGACGATGTATGCAATGAGTATATCAAAGCGTCAGCACGTGTATTGCTCCCAATCTATTGTAAGCTATTTAAATCTGTTTAGACCACGGTGTTTTTCCACAAGCTTGGTCAGATGGTTACATAAAACATGTATTCAAAACCAAACGTGACCAAGCTGACCCAAATAACTACAGAGGAATTTCTATTGTTATCTGCCTTGGAAAACCTTTTACGGCCGTAATATCTAATCGTTTTCAAAATTACTCTGATCATTGTAACTTGATAATTAAATCACAAGCTGGCTTTCGGAAATCTTATTCCACCTCAGACAACATATTTTCACTTAAAAGCCTTAATAGATAGATATATTTAAAAATCTAAAACGAAAGATCTACTCCGTTTTTATTGATTTTAGTAAAGCATTTGACACTGCGAAGTGGTTTTTGACTGAACATGATTACAAATTACATACGTGGAAAGTGCTTCAAAATTATTTATAGTATGTATCAAAACATTAAGTTATGCTTTATCATAATAGTGTTTTACCCTCTATCTTCTCATGCGAAATTGGTGTAAGAAAGGGAGAAAATTTATCTTCGTTTTTCTTTGCTCTTTATCTTAATGACCTTGAGTCTTTCTTGACAGAAAATTCTTTTGATGGTTTAATATCGGTTGAAAATCTGCTCGAAAAGCAAATTTATGTTATAAAATTGTTGTTATTTTTATATGCTGACGATACAAATATTTTAGCTAAATCAAGTGAACATGTTCAACGTTCTTTAATTGTATTATGTGATTATTGTAGAACGTAGAAATTAAATGTTAACATTTCAAAAACAAATGTTATCATATTCTAAAAAGGTACCTGTTACAACTACCCTGTGTTTACGTTTAATGATGACAATTTTGATGTTGTAAAATAATACGTTTATATTGGTATTTTATTCAGTAGCAATGGCCGCTTCTGTAAATGTATTAAACGCTTATATGGCAAAGGCTCTCTAGGGCAATGTTTGAATCGTTGAGTAAAGTTTATATTTTAAAGGGGCAGTAGTTTTTTGATAATTTCATATTTTAAATATTTCACTTATAATTGTAAGTTTATGATAAATGTATTATATATACAGTGTCAACAATCTCATTATACAAGCCAATCACCCATAGTCAGAGGACAAAATATGAGGATTCACATAAAATCTATTGGCGGCCATTTTTTTTAACACCTCTAATTCATTTTGTGTAAGAAAAAGGAATCGCAAGGCTTAACTTTACGTTATATTTTTGAATAAAACTGCTTCATTTACTGTAGATACATTGTCTTTCAATTGGAACCATTAATTTTCATTTTCCTGACATCACCTTATATTCCACCTAAAAACATGCTACTTCCCCTTTAAATATTCCCATTGATTGTCAGTTAAAACTGTTTGACTTGTAAACTTGTACAACCAATAATTTTATATTCATATGAAGTATGGGGATTTGAAAACATTGTTTACCTTGAACGGCTCCATCTCCAATTTTGTAAAAGTATTTTAACATTAAAATGTCTACTCCAGATTACATGGTCTATAGTGAACTTGGCCGTTGTCCCCTAAGTAATTATTTACATTAACATTATTTCATTCTGGTGTAAATTGTTACAATCTCCTAATAAATTATCATATAAATTCTACTTTCTTATGTATACTTTACAAAATGCCAATCCTAAATTCAATTTCAATCTAATTAATTCATTTGAAGGTGTATTGCGGGCAACAGGTTTCTTTTATGTATGGAGATGTTAAAATGTTAAAAGTTCACATTTTTTAAGATCCTCTATCAAACAGACCCTTATTGATAAGTTTTTCCAAACCTTTTTTGATACCATTCAACATACTTGTATACTCAAACGTACCTACCCGATCACATATTTGCTTGTTTATCAAACCTTTTTTTTTTCAATGTTGTTATGTACTGAATTGACTTTGTGTATTGTAATGTATGGCGATTCAAAAAAGAAAAAAAAGAAAAGTTTTTCAAAACGTGGACTGCTTGGCAAATTTAATCTTCGAAAGCAAAATACTACAAAAGTTATAAAGAACCTAAGAGGTGGAACATGTTGAAAAATGTATTCTTATTTAACCCATATAGTCGTGCTGACCGCAGTTTCTTTACCCTAGTCTATTACAAACGTCAAATAGTTTTATTGTTTTACCTAAAGTTTTAATGCATATGAAGTCTAATTATATCAAATAAATACTTATACAGTGATATAAATGTATTGGCCCTTTTCCGTTATAATAATTTTATGAATATACTGATTGCCAAAAGTTACGCAACGCCATGACTAAATGTCAAGTAGAAAACCCTATATCTACACCAGGGTAATATTATTTCATGAAACAAGACATTTCCATATTGCAAAAAAAACTTTTTAAAAAGACAGGAAGAGATAGATTGAGAACTTAATTATAATCTCAATTCCAAATCTGTAGTCACAATTGAGTGCAAATAGTACCTTGGGTCTCTATTGCAAGTCATCATCCAAATCGTCACACGAGACAGCAGCTGAATTGCTACAACTGAGTCCACAGCACTCTCCGCATGCAACTGAACACTTCAGTCCATATTTCCTGCAAGAACAGCGTTTTGACTCACAGTCACGTTTACAGCTACATCTGATGACATGTAGAAGTTGTTCTGGCGCTGGTGGTTTGCTGTTTTTTACCGGCATCAATCTCCCTTTCTCTGTTGTCCATCCCTGAGGTTGCATGTCTGTAACTGTTGCTGTCCATTGGCAAACCTGGTAGTAGACCCGTAGAGTGTGGTAGGAAGCAGCATCTGACGTAGGTGGGCGAGAATGCACATTGACTGGAACAAGAGATGTGGCAGCCTTCTCACAAAATCTTCTAAATCGCAAATCATCAAGACGCTCATTTTCAGTGCCACCATAGAGATGAACAATCAGTCTTTCGCCTGCATTTATATATTTTTCCCTGGTTGAATTGCAACAAAAGACCTTTGCAAATTTGACAGCCATGGGCGTTGAAGATATCTTGTGCAGTGCTACACCTTTGCCAATTCCAAACATCCGAGATGTTGCATCACACCCTTTCAAGGCATGAATTACAGGCATTATTTGACATGTGTCTCTTCCGATCTTTTCCTTCAAGCTGTTGATGTTCCATACCCTTGGCACTTTCTTTGATTTCTCAGATTTGAAGATCAGAGTATTTGCTGCAGGAACAGCCTGGAAAAGAAAAATAACTAGAAGATCTGTGTCTGTCCCTATCAGGACTGTTTGTTAGGTAATGGCACTCTGCACTGCTGTTTGTGCAATCAGGAGATCAGCATCTTCACAGGCCTTGATTACCTTGTACCCAATGTTCTCAAATTTTGAACTGAGAAGGTCAATGAACGACTGTTTATTCTCATTGTTTGAGAGAAATTGTTCTTTCTTTGATGTCAGAATCATGTCTTAAGTGACGTTAACCTTTGGACCACAGATGCCTCTAGTTCGTCTTAGGTGGACTGTGTCTTTTGTTGAAGGTCCTGTCAGATAGCATCCATGTATTTTCTGCTGACGTATTCTATGTAGGTCTGGCAAACCGGAGAGGATGTTGAGCCAATGATCCATGGAATGCGTTGGAGAAGACTTCCCCAATCAAGGACATAGTGAAAGTTGTCATCTTCAAGGTTTTGTTGTGGAAAATCTTTGCAGTGCTTTTTCCATATGGATTCGGCCATCACAGACTTCTGAGCCTCTCGCATTAATCCTAAAGTGTCAAAGAGAGATGAAGGAAAGCTAGATAACTCATAGCTGAACAAGTCTAGAACGTTGTCAAGCATTGTATCTGCTGCTGATACCAATCTTTGGAAGAGTAGCTGATGGTCAATGTGTAAATCTGTGTCTGATTTGATTGCTACCTTTGTATTCAATGGGACAGCCTGGTTGGCTTTCTTGAAGCTGTATTTCACAACCTTCTCACCACACATTGACTGCAAAATCTTTTCCTTAATAACCTGTGACTGCTCGATGTTGACAGAGTCATCAGCTGTAACAGCTGTTGCGATGTTGCGTAAGGATGGGTCTTCATTGAAGGGGGATCTTTCTTCAAGGAAAGAGACAATTGTAGAGGAATCCTTATCATCTCTGGCTTTCCTAGACACTGTGGTGTCTTTATGTTGGTCACTTGAGTGGTACCCAATGTTAGTGAGAGACTGCATCGCATTATTGACTTCAACACATGCTGGTCTTGAGAGGAATCACTGAGATCTCTGATTCGCCCATACCATGCCCTCTTGTCATCCCCCTGTTGACTTCAAACTTCTCATGAGGACCTGTTCAATGACTAAGTCATATGATAAGTCAGCCCAGTACCTGTCACTTCTTCGGATGACGTGGTGTCCAGATAAGAAAGCAAGATAGATATCTGGGTGATCATGTTGGAGTCGTTAGATATAGGCAGACTTTGTATACATGTTATGTCCACATGAAGCAAAAAATGGCAACATTTCCAAAACTGCTTGGAGATGAAGGTTCCAATTTCCGGTGCGTTCCCCTGTCAAGAACTTCTTCAGGATGTCAACCATGTACATATACAGGAGTCAAAGTGATGCAGTCCGTGAATGAAAAAGTGACTTCTTAGTCTTGCAAAGCTTTTCCTGTATGTGAGTCAAAGTTGGTCTGTCTTCAATATAGGAGATATTTGTTCATCCATCATGTTTTCAAATAATGCAGCAGTTTCACAAAGATCATCAGTCAAAGTGGAAGTAGGTGGGCCATCACATTCTTGTGTTACATCTGTATCAGATTCCTTAGCCTTGTTGACAAGAAGGTAATTGAGAGCTTTGCTGACAAGAAGGTGACCTCTGACAGCCCGTGCAACGGCTTTGCCACTTAGCATATTGACTACAGCATTTGGAGCATATACTGTTTCTTGATGTACCTCTTGTCCATCCTGAACGTGAATTGAGTCACCACGAGCTGTGCTTGCTTGATTTATTCTAATGCATCCTTTGCTCCTCAAGACTAGGCTTTCCATGAAGGTCAAGGTTGCATATGGCGCATTTCTCCATTGATTCTCTAAATGTTTCTGAAAATAAAATAGTTGACAACATTAGCTGGTAAAAGATGATGAAAAAAAGAAAATATCATATACTTTTCCAAACTTGTTTTTTGAGCTCATGGTAATAGTGCAAATAAATTAAACAAACACAGTGTTTGTGACATATTTGACTTATAAATATTCAATCATTTGTATTTGTCTTTGATAGCTGTGAAATCAAGGAAACATAAAAATGTACCTACCCCTTGAAGAACATCAAAAGGCAACAGCATTCCTCTTCTCACAGGTACCCGCCATGATCTAAAACAGGCCACTGAAGAAAATATATAAACCTATTAAATAGATTATTTTTTGTAACAGTTTCTAAAATAAATGTGCAAATTTGATATTAAGTTTCTATTATGTTTTGTGGCATCTTTACAAAATTCTAAGAAAATTATAGACTCTTTTGACGTATTGAAAGTAGCAGTAATTTTCAATACATTACAAAAAATATATTATTGTTATGTGAAAAATTCTCATCTTAATTCATTTACTGTATTATTTGCAACATTTTTTGTGTATTAAATGGAAGATGTATGATACCAGAATTCAGAAACGATAAGCATAAAAATAACCCACCACTCACTACTTTGTAGCATCAACGTTTAACAGCTTTCCTCTCTCACAGTGATTTTAAAAACAGCCACTGAAAATACAATATAATAGATAATTTCACTTTGATATTTGCAGGAATATGTGTTCAAAATATCTTTAAATGTTTTTATGAAGTTTGTTTACATTTTACTCGCAAAGAAAGTGATGGTGATAGTTAAGATGCATTATGGAGAAAATGGGCTTCCATAGTTTTTTTTCTGAAACAGACTCACCCCCCTTAAAAGTAATTATTTTCATTCAGAACGCAATTAAATGACATGTTACATGTGTTTACGTAATTAAATCCCAACGGGCATCAATTTCTCTAATCAAAATCTACTTCTTTACACAATTCCAACCGTGAAGCGTTCAGTAATGTGACGTAATAATTGAAAAGGAAAAGGCCTTTTTTTACAAATTATGGTGCTGTATACAACATATCTGACAACGTTATCTTTGTTTATGATACATTTTTACATTAAAAACGATATATACTTACCCAGTATTCATGAATATCATCGATTCAACCCCAAAATATCCACGTTGACCTACGTTAGGGTCATCTCAAACGTCGCGAGTTATCTCCCTTTGACACTATGGAGGCCCAGCCTCGAAAGCCGATTTGAACAAATAATGGTCCATGTTTGATTAATTAACATACTTCCACCACTTAGATTGTTCTAGAATTTTATTATGTTGTTTAGGGATACATTCTTGTTGTATTTCTGTTAAAAGTGTTTCTTTCGCAGAGAGATGAAGGTTAAACCTTAGATTGACTGGACTAATCTAAGCAAGACCATAACACAATATTCAATTAAGTTAAGTAAATAATTGATAATAATTTAACTATACATGATTGATCATATGTATTTGTATATATGTGTTATTATCAGAATTTCACGAAGGACGACGCAACATGTTCAAGGATCATTCACATCTGGATGTAATACGATCTTAGAAAGGATATGTGTACATGCACCGTGCAATCTAGGAATGATCACAATCTGCAGATTGTTCGAACAATCTAGGAATATCTTTTTATTCTAAGATTGTTTAAACAATCTTCAGATTGTGCGACCATAACAATCTCGGTATGATCACAATCTAGAAATTTGTTTTGGCAGTGCAGTCCATTCCCAGATTTTGAAGGGCTATGAGCGATAATTTAGCTTCACTTTATGGAGCATAAGATAATATTCTATTATGTGAAGACTCTCAGCTGGTCTGGGTGTCCAACTGACGGGGCAGTGTGGTCAATTCCCAGATTGTGAAGGGCTATGAGCGAGACTCTATATTCAATTTGTGAAGTATAGGGGTCGATTCCTAAATTGTGAGTGGCTCTCAGCTGATCTTGGTGTTCAACTGACGGGGCAGTGTAGTCCATTCCCATATTGTGAAGGGCTATGAGCATTACTCTGCCTTCAATTTGTGGAGTATACCCAGATTGTGAGGGGCTACTGGTCGACTTTTAAGACGATTCCCAGATTGTGAGGGACCTTGTACTCGTCTAGATAGGGACGATTCCCAGATTGTGACAGGCTATTTACACGATTTTGAGTCCTACTGATCGACTTTAATTAAACGACGATTCCCAGATTGTGAAGGGCTTTTTACGGGACTTTGAGTCCTACTGATCGAGTTTGAGAGTCTATTCCCAGATTGTGAGGCACTTTTTACTCGTCTTTGAGACTTAATGAATAACTATAACGGAGTATTCCAAGATTGTGAGGGGATTTGTTCTCGTCTTTGAGACTTAATGAATAAATATAAGAAACGATTCCAAGATTGTTGTTGTTGTTGAGAATTTGTGTCCTACTGATCGACTTTTAGAGACGATTCCCATATTGTGATGGGCTTTTAACGCTCTTTGAGACTTAACTTATAACTATAAGGGACGATTCTCAGATTGTGAGGGGCTTTTTACACAACTTTGATTCCTTGATTGTGAGGGGCTTTTTACGTGACTGAGTCCTACTGATCGACTTTGAGAGTCGATTCCTAGATTATAAGGGGCTTTGTACTCGTATTTAAGACTAACTGAATAAATGTAGAGGACGATTCCCAGATTGTGAGGGGCTTTTTACGGTACTTTGAGTCTTATTGTACGACTTTAAGAAACGATTCCCAGATAATGAGGGACTTTGTACTCGTCTTTGAGACTTGATGAAGAACTATAGGGGACGATTCCCAAATTGTGAGGGGCTTCGTGTGCGTTGTTTAGTCTTAATTAACAACTATAAGGGGCATTACCAGAATGTGAAGGGCTATGTTATCATTTATAAAGGACGATTTTCAGATTGTGATGGGCTTTGTGCTCGTCCCTGACTCTTATACACAACTGGTAGGTTGTAAAGGCTTGGATTGCGTCTTTGAGTCTTTATGGATAACCATGTGAGACGATTTCTAGATTGTGAAGCGCGTTGTGCTCGGCCTTAAGATTAATAAACAATCGTAATGGGCGATTCCTGATTGTGAAGGGCTTTATGAACAGCTATAAAGGATGATTCCCAGATTGTTTAGGTCTTGGTAAGCTTCTTTGATCTTTATGAAGTGTATGGTTTCAGGGTTTGCATTCCAAGATTGTGAAAGGTAGCGATTCCTAAATGTGAGGGGCTCGTCTTTGTGCATAGTAGAATGGAAATGCTCGATTCGCAGACTGTGAAGAACTGTATGTATGTCTTTGATACCTTCTGGTCAACTGTGCAGGGCGATTATAGAATTATGAGGGCCTCTTAGTTCGTCTTTATTTCTTACTGGTGGAGTTTAAGGCTCGGTTCTCAGATAGTAAGTAGCCACGTCTAAGGACGGGGCTGCTATCAGTTTTTGTGAAGTTTCCATCGCCGCCGCCGCCGCCGCCGCCGCCGCCGCACTCGTACTACTAGCTATAACTTTTTTCCACTAAGCTTTCCAGAACTCTTATTCATACCTTACTACTCATACCTCGGGGGAACGATTTTGACACGTTCACTTTCAAGTTCAAAGGTCAAGGTCACGAGTTATAAAATCTCCGCAAAATTCGTTGTAAACACAGTAACTTGAAAAGTTTTTGTGCTATGAAGCTCTAACTTGGTATATATCATCCTTGGAAAAGTAAAAAAAAATTTCAAAAGGTTTCGGCTACAATCCGTCAAAGGTCAAGGTCACAGCAAGGTCATGACTTAAGCATGGTTTAGCAAAAATGCTTAATTTTAACTATGATCACTTTTAATCAATACATGATTGTTATACTAAGTGTTCAATTATTGTGTGACCTTGAAGGTCAAAGGTCAAGGTCATGAGATATGAGTTATTGCAATTCCTTGTAAACACAATAACTTGAAAGAAGTTTTTGTGCTATGAAGTTTAGATTTTGTATATATTATCTCTTGAGAAGTACAAAATTTTCAAAAAGTTTTGGGTACGAACTGTCAAAGATCAAGGTCACAGCAAGGTCAACATATATGGAGAAAATGGATTAATTTAAGTTTTAACATTATATTTCATTACAATAATGTTATACTCAATGAAATGTGTTCATTGATTGTGTGACCTTGAGTGTCAAATGTCAAGGTCACGAGAAAATTCCCAATTTGGTGAGGCCTGTAAAAGGCGGAACAGGGTAAGGCGAAACCCCAAGTTCCGGGGCTGCTCTGCTTTTGCGGTATCTCGCAAAAGCTAATCTAGTGAAAGGCTGTATTCGTGCTTGTAAGTATTACTGGTGTAGTATAGGGGTGCACGTGGATGTACAGATTCTGAAGGGCTCTAAGTTCATTTCTTTGCCACATTATTTGATTATTAGATTGTGAAGGGCTTGGTGCGTGCTTCTGAGACTTTTCATTAACTGTGGGGGACGATTCACAGATTGTGAGGGGCGCTAACCTCCTCTTAATGTCTAACTGGTAAAGTATTAGGCTCAATTCCAAAGTTAATAAGGGTTGTATTCGTGTCTGATGCAGAAACGGGATGCTCTCTCTCTATCTGTCTATCTATCTCTCTCTCTCAACATACAACAATGAACATTTTTTTCTAAAAAGAAAAAAAGATAAAATTGTTAAACAATAAAGAGCTAATCTTCATGACGCTCTTGGATGAATGTAGGAAAACAAGTTACAGGAAAATAAATTATAAATTAATTTACAGCAGAAATTAACTCACAGTAAAAAGTCACAAACTATATCATAGAAATGCTGATCAAATGAATATACAGTATCATAAAAGATATAAAAGATTAACAGTGTTTGTTTTGTGTTGACAACAAGTAAATTGGTGTTTAGTATCTTAGTATGACCTATGATTGTAAAGTGGTTTTATAGTATATGGAATGATAAATGGCAAAGTAATGGTAAGAAACTTAGAACAGTTACATTATTCAAAAGCACTTTGACAGTTTCACCCTATGTTCGCTCAGTGTCAGACAGCGCTCAGCGAAGTACCCCATTTAATCAACGTAAATGTAAATACTGTAATTCTTCTGAAATAGAAGATGAAATACACTTTCTAACTTCTTGTCAGCTTTAATCAGATATCAGGTCCCTGTAATGGTTAAAAGTGCAAGCTATTCACACTCAGTTTAAAAATCTTTCTCCAACAGATCAAGCCATATTTCTCTTGCAGTCGCCCAAACTCTCCCTATTTTGAACAGTGTGTATACATCTAATTTCTGTAATCCCCCAAATAGCTGAACCATAAGATAAGATAGGTTGCACAAGGTTATCATACAGTGAATTAAAAACATCATAGGACATTCCTCTAACTGCCTTAAACTTACTGATTATTACACTTAATGCTCTGCTTGCTGACTTCGCAATGTCCTTGGCTGTAATATTCAAATTCAGATGATCATGTAGCCAAATGCCCAAATACTTATATGCATGGATAATTTCGATTGATTCGGAGTCACACCTAAAATCAAAACTTGATCTAGCTGTAGAATTGGGCATATAATAAACAATTTGAGATTTTGTACTGTTAAATTGAACGCGCCCTTTTCTGCACCATGCCGAAACACAGTTTAGCATACGCTGTAAAGATTTCTCGTCACCAGCATGAAGAGCAACATCATCTGCATATAGGAGTAAACTAATCATCCGTCCGTCCACATCAATGCCACATCCTAAACTGTTTATTTTCTCAACCAAATCATTAATATATAACGAAAATAGAGTTGGCGACAAGACGCAACCCTGCTTTACACCACTATGGACTGAAAAGTCATCAGTGAAACACAAGACCGATTTTTATCATATAAGGATCTGACAGCATGATAAAACTTCCCATTTACGCCGAGTTTTAAAAGTTTATACCAAAGACAATTTCTATTTACTCTATCAAACGCCTTCATTGCATCTATGTAACAAACAAAAGTTGACCGTTTCAAAGACTTCCTGTTATTGATAATATTATACAGACTATAGATGTGTTCAATTGTACTATGCTTACTGCGAAAACCATTCTGCTCCTCTGCCAATAGATCGTTATTTACTTACCATTTTGAAAACCTTGTATTTAAAATATCAGAATAGACCTTGCAAGGAATAGATAATAAAGATATACCACGATAACTCAAAGGATCAGTTGGATCAGAGTCCGCCTTTTTGATTCGGAAGATAATACTTTTACGCCAAATTTCTGGACATACATTATTTTCAAAGCAAAAAATATAAATTTTAAGAAGAGCTTCCACAGTAGCATTGTTCTTAAGAGATTCTGCAGGTATTAAATCAAAACCAACAGCTTTACCACACTTTGCCCGATTGACAGCCTGAATTACTTCATCACGTGAAATAGGAGTATCAAGAATAGACGTATCGAACTGGCAAGAGTCAACCTCACCACTAGCAATATCCGTTGAAATCTGACGTAAATGATCATTATCAAACTCCGACGAACTGTCAACATTATACAATGATTCATAATCATCCTTCCAAGCCTTCAAAACGCTATCCCTGTCGGTAAGAGATGCACCATTGCGAGTTACCTCCCATGGAATATTGCCACGTCTTTCACTCCCTATCCCTATTTCACCAATAGCTTTCCAAAATTCCTTACTATTTTTATTATTATACTTATCTAACAGCCTCTTCTGCTCGGACGCTTGATACAACCGTCTAAATCTACGCAATAATCTATCAAAAAACTTCCTTTCTGCCATATATTTTTGACGCAAAACACCTTTCCTAAAAGGAGACTTACACTTTAACCAATCTCTCTCACAGGAACGAACACAATCTCACTGAACCTGGAGCTCCTCACACAAATAAGGCTTTACATTCAAGTGTAGGAGTCTCCTTATCAGGTTGAAGTACTTATGCCTGATTAGCAAAGTACTCACTGAAGACATCTGCTTTTAGCTTTGCATCATTAATCAAATTATCATTTTGCAAAATAGGAGGAAAATTTTAATGATCACTTTTGGTTTTGATTACAAACTGAGAATATTTTCAATCATGTTACTAGTCTGATTATGTAAATTGTTGTTAAAATCTCAAGTCAGACAGGGACGCGACACAGTGACACGTTGTTGTGATAACCATCTGCAGAACCGTCACATATTGATCTGTTTTTCCTTACTTATGACGATGCCGGTTGATATTTTGTTATATCGACAGATAATTGGGGTTTTTGGTTTCATTTTTCAAATGGACTCCTATGCAAAAGTTAGAAAGCTTTCAATATGCTTATTGACCATATGTTTATACAACATGAAAGTACAGATTTTGATGACGTTAATACTACTACTTTGTTGTGGTGATGTACATGCCAACCCGGGCCCGTTTGATAACACTGACTTAAAAAAAATTCACCTTAATGTGCGTAGTTTAAGAGAAAAAATATCCCTCATCCAGGCAAAACTTAATGATTATGATGTTATTTGTTTGACAGAAACTTGGTTGAATGATACAATAAGTAACAACGCCCCCTTTAGAAAGGATAGACCAACCAGAGGCGGCGTTGTTGCTGTCTATGTTAGAGAGAACCTTTCCGCTTCAACTATTGATCATTTATCTCCCTTAGGTCTTGAGGCAATCTGGATAAAAGTTATGTGTAAGAATAAGAGTTATTTGATTGGTGATTTCTATAGAGCTGATAAAAGCGATAATTATTGAGAATTAGTTCTCCTGTCTGACTTGAGCTGCAATCTCGCACAATCACACCAACGTCCTCATTTTAATTGAATGTGTATTCATTTCAAGTACATTTGTTGACTGATTTGATCAGCTGATTTAGCCTTATAACTAGATTACACATAATTGAAAGATTATGACATTTCACATCGTAATGATTATGATTTTATTTAAAATTTCAAAATAAGTTCTCATAAATAATAATGAATGAATGAATAGTCTTTATTTCCTCCAATAAGGTCGGAGAGTACATATATATTATCATATTTACATCATACAACGCATTAAGACAAACGATCAGTGATGGGTAATACATTGTACATTGAAAGATATTTCATGGATAGAAATGTTCTAAAGGTGTAACAAAGATTTGAGATTCCATGAAGACATATTTCTGGCTACAATATCGATGAATTGTGCCCACTGGTCAAGGTTAAACCCTCTACTGCACATGTTATACCACCGAGAAGAGTTGCCACTTTGGTATCATCTTGGCAAAACTCAATCTTCACGTATGTTTCAAGGGGCATAATGTCAAAGAGATCGTACATGATGTTTCTCTTTACTGTATAGGTTGTACAGTAAGCACATGTTCCACAGTCTATGAGGTGACAAGTTACTGTGTATCGTTTTGAATCGGTGCGTTTCTGGGCAGTTGGACATTTGATCGTTCCACTGAGCAGTCTCTCTGTTCTAAGTAGCTTTATGTACCAGGGTTTTCCATAAACATTTTGTTTGAAAATATCCAGTCACTCTGAATGTCTGCACATTTGAGAATATGTCATATTTAATACAAACAGTTAATACGTCATGTACTATAGATGTTTTATATTGATATCCATTTATGAACTGTCCACATCTGAAATAGAACAACATTTTTACCATATGAGTAGATTTAGTGTTACACAGTCTGCCCAAATACGTCAGTTTGCACTTGTCTATGGTTGCCTCCATACTCCTGAGACCTACAGTCAGTACTGTAGCAACTGTGGAGGAGCGGCAGTGAAAACCTTGCACTAATCGGGCAAAGTATCGCTGCAGACGTTGAAGTTGTAGTAGTTCATTTTTGCTCCTGTCTGCCCATAACTCACATGCATACAAAGCACTTGTCAATATAACCCGTTGCCATATCTTAGCACACACAGTCACCAATCATTGGACCGAGGTTAAGCTTCTCCAATTGCGCCATCAGGTCATTGCTATTAAGCAAGAACATCCCAGTTGAAAGACCTCTCTCTGACCGACTCCCTGTTTGATTGGGTAAATATTGCTTGTCTCACCATTATATTGGATACAGGCATACGCTTCTCTGTATGAATGGCTAATCAGATGCCAAGCACGACCGTCAATACCAATCTGGAACAACTTGTAGAGTAAACCGTTATGCCATATACGGTCGAACGCCTTTTCATTGTCAAGAAATCCAACATAAATGTTTGAACATATTTCATTGTAGTAAGCAATGCTTCCTTTCAATATGTGTACAGCAACGTTTGCACCATTCTCTTTTCTAAAGCCGCATTGCAACTTGTTCGGAAAATCAGGGTGTAGAGATGTGTATGTGATTTCAATTTTGTTCAGGAGAATGTTTTCAAATAGTTTATTTATAGCTGACGTCAATGTTATCCCCCTATAACTAGATTGGTCAGATTTGTATTTGTTTTTCTCGTTATACATCGGAAGAAAAGTTCCTATTCTTATTGCATGGGGAATATAACACAGTCGAATCATTGAGTTAAATAGACAGGCAAGATGAGCATGGAGTGTCGGGCCGGCAAATCGTACAACAGCCCACAGGTCACATACATCTGACGGGGTTGAGGCACATTTATTTGATGCTGCTTTGAACAACTTAGTAAGCCCGTTTTCTATGTTTTTTTCACAGTTCTATAGAACTCTGTGACATCAACTTCACATCAAACGTTAATTTCTTCATATTTGTCTCTATTCCATTTCTGTTCTGCCTTTCCTTTTTCTTTTCTAAAGATTTGTTTTGATTCTTTGTATCTCACATATGATTAGTAGTTTTCTCCTCGGTTTACCCTCAGATATCGAAGAGCGTTTCACTTGTCTCATATTGTAGTGATAGTAGTCGAGATGTGAGGCCTTCCAATAAGGCTTTAGGTAGTGGCTGTATCTCCCTCCGGGTATA
This sequence comes from Steromphala cineraria, assembly GCA_916613615.1. Taxonomy (NCBI): domain Eukaryota; kingdom Metazoa; phylum Mollusca; class Gastropoda; order Trochida; family Trochidae; genus Steromphala; species Steromphala cineraria. The sequence continues at coordinate 40,765,900 of OU744722.1, read as the reverse complement.
TGCATATCTGCTGCCGAGTGTAGACATGTTGTTATATGGTTTAAATAGTTGTCGACTATCTCATTCGTCGCATTTACCGTCTGTCGCGAAGTCTTTGATCAAATGGATGTATTATTGATAGAACTTGTCTTTTTTCATTCCGCCAAATCAAAATCAAATCATAAAGAAGTGTACGTATCAAAGCCGAACATTGCTTTCTCTAAAACGTTCATTCGAGTTTATTAGATTAAAAAAACGAATCAAATAAGAAGAAGAGTGTTGATAAATGAGTTCCTTGAAGGTGAATGGTTGTAAATGCATAACATTACAATTGATTTATTGCATAGCGAAATGGCTACTTGCGCTATTTACTGGGTGTTCAATGATAAAACTCCTTAATTTCCAAAACAACTTTGTGAAAATAACTGTTAAATAAGATTTATGTTTATTTTGTATTGTACGTGGGCCTATGGCCTTTTAAGAAATTAATTTGATTTTCATGTTCATGTTCTATCATTTTCAATCTCAAAACTTTTGTGATAAACCCAACACTCCACGAGTTTCCTGATATCTTATTTGGCTTTAATTCACGAGAAAGTAACTCCATTTATGCATAATCTCAAATATTCATCCCAATATGCAAAACACAGTTAAATAGTTTCAATGACAATCGAATAACGGTAGTATATATAATCACATATTGAAGCACGCAAATTTACCATAAAACATATCAGATATTGTCGACAGTCCTTTTGTTTCGATTGGTCAGTTTCAAATTGAGTCATTGACACACGTCTTGTTTTCAATCATGGTCGCGTCTTTAGCAGTGTTAATTTTCAATATATTGAAAAATAAAATGAATTTGATATTCGCCCGCATCAGTCCCAGCTGATCGAAAAAATGACATTGTTGATGAATTTGACTTATCTGACTGTAGCATCAAACAAAGTGTCTCTTTGAGAACATAGTCAAATTCAGCTATCATCTGACCATGAGTTATGCCTATTTGAAGACTTAAAACATACCTATACTTATCTGATGTTGAACAAAGATATATTCGATATCTCGTGACTGACTCTAGTCCTTTTTAAAACTCTAATGTCTGAAAAATATTACCTCAAATTAATTGGAATTAAGATAACTTATTTCAAACAAGTTTCAAATCTAGTTTGTCTTTTACCAAAGATTTACAAATAAACTAAACAGAAAATGATATAAAACTTAACACTTTAGGAGACGTTATTACATTAACTATTTAAAAACTTCATTCGGGCAATTTGTTCTCTACATGTCCGCGCTCAAAACGGAACTAAAAATGAAGAGCTCAAATGTCAAATGTTTTCATACCAAATTGTGTGGCTTGCAATGTAATTGTATTCATCGTCTCTTACAGACAAAACCATTTCTCTTCATAAATGATTTACAGAAAACAATAGTTGTACAGTGAAAACAATAATTCATGTAAAAGGGTTCAAATTGTTATAAGTGAACTTTAAAAAATAGTGCAAGTGCAATCTTGGGCCTCATTTTTATATAAATTATTCAAATATCTCGTTCAGACTCAACAATCTATTCTTTGCTCCGACACTCTTCTTAGTAATTCATGTCCAATTTCCTATTATCTCTTACTCTTATTTGATATTAAAACTAACTATTTATATACTGAAATTATCAAACCTAGCTTCAATAAGCTTTATATATTTAAAAAAAATATTTGAACGTGAAGCTAGGAATATGCACATGTTATTAATAGTTTATGAATATTTCAGAATGTATTCTAAATACTGTACTAACATAGTGTATATAAGACATGTTTAACAGACATATATTATGCCAAAAACATGATTTTCTTTCAGCGCGAAAAGTAAATGCGAGTTTTCTTTTATACTTCAGTGACAGTTTGGCTTTTGCGACTGAACCAGTCATTGGAAGTTTGTCCAATGTTTTAGGCAACCACGACCGACTACCGGCACCTTTATCCCCAGATATCAAGGTGAAAAAGCTGCAATTTTCCCATTCAGTGATGAAATCTTTATATTTTGTGTTTTGTTGTACGTTCACACATATAAGACCATTACTTAAAAATTGTGTCCTTCGATGTTAATGATTTTGTATCATAAATGCATGTATGCTTGAGCGGATAATCATTTATATATAGCAATGCGTATCATAAATCAAACCTCTAAAGAATCACATATCTTGATAAATACTTCAAAGTTACAGATACAGCGCTAAAAGTATCCTAAACGACAAGAAAATCACTATTTTCGCCTTGCCAACACTCAAATATCCTTTTGCTTGGTTCCATATTAAGGTTATTCAAGAAAGGTTTCCATGAAGTTAAGTTCACTTGATTTTGTGTACTATTTAATCGCATTATCAAATTTGGTTTCAATTTATAGATATGATGTGACCTACTGCATATTTTGTGCCAATAATCATAGAGCATTTAGTTTAGAACACATATTGACATGAATCTAGTTTGGTAAAAAAGCAAAGCTTTGTAAATACCTCATCAGTTTAACAATAATAATGAGTTAAGTATACAGGAACTAGACAAGGAACAGAACAAAATGAACCTGACCATTTAAATCAAAAGACAATTTTAAAATTAAGTAAGTTTGTTTTTACCAGCATATTTCATTTCCAAATCAATAATGGTTTTCGTTTGATTCGAACTAATTAAAATAAATGGGTTGTGGATCTATCAGTGGATAAATAACTATGCTAGTACCTGTCTCGCTTGTTATTTCAGAATTCAGAACAATCTAGAAAGTTAAAGACAACTTTACAGTCCACTTATATTACAGTAATAAAAAATGTCTAATTCCAGGTAGGATATCGTTACATTGACAATGAAAGTATTGTTTTTAGCGTGTCATGAATAACATTAGCATTTCGCCTTGCTGCATTGGTTGGAGCAAAAGGCGCCAACGAATTCCCTCCACCCATCTTTGTCCTGAGCAAGCCAGCCCAGTTCATTCCAGGTTTAGCCCGTCTCTCTCATTTCCCCCTCTACTGTCCTTCTCCAGGTACCGACCAGTCTACCTCTCTTCCTCTTGTTTGTTGGTACCAATCTCACGGCAGTATATGGAACTCTGCTTCTAGGCATACGCAAGACGTCCCAGCCACCTCAAGCGCCGCTACTTAACCTTGGCCACGATGTTGTTGATGATGGTGACACTTCCGCGGTTATGAAATGTTGCTGCCAATGAAGTTTCAGAATACGATGAAGACACCTTCTTTCAAAGCATCTTAGTCTGCTTGTAGGTTCAGAGCTGCTAGTACCCACACAAGACCTCTTGGCCTGTCACTTGTGGCTTTCTTCATCATTCTGTCATCTGCTATTGAGTTGTCTAAGACTTCGAATCTATTGAAAAGTTTGATGGCAAATTGACTTTTCATGGTTCTGTTATTCATCTTCCTACAGTCAAAGAGTTGATCGGTTTTCTTCTGCATTGTTTTTATATTCAATTGAAGTCGCCAAGCAGGAGATGTTGGCATGGACACCGTACCTGGAGCTTTTCCACTTTCGTTGATGGAGATGTGGTTTAGTTTGTTGCTGGGTGTTATGTCTGGTGATACCCATGTCAGCTTATGGATGGTCTTATGTTTGAAGATGGTGCCACCGATCACCAGAATGTTTACCATAAGCCTGTCAGTAAAACGTTGAACATTGTCATTCATACAGACCCTTGCAGAATTAGTTACCTGAAAACCGCGGTCTGACTGCATTCTGATCGCGGTCAACCGCGGTCTGACTGCAATCTGATCGCGGTCAACCGCGTTCTGACTGCAATCTGAGATCAACCGAGATCAGATTGCAGTCAAACCGCGGTCGATCCGATAAGGGGTTGAGAGTGATTGTACACATTGTCTGTATGTCGGCAGTGGTGATCGTAAGAAAAAGTAATTATTTTAAGTTTAACAAAGTATGACATAATATACAGATCGGCAGTATAGCAGAATTTTAATCCTAATAGATTGTGAAACTCAAAACTGCCGTATTCGGTCCAAATTGATTTTACTGCCTGATTTGTTATTTGATATTCAAACTTTAACAACGCATACTATTTCAATGTATTCATTTGTTCAGATACTTCATGCATACATTGTACATTGTCGTCCACATAGTCAAGAGTCAGAACGGAACGTGGCATAACGTTAGTGTCATCTCAAACAGTATTAACATGCAAGTTTGTCAAGCCACAATCATACCGTTTATAACGTTTACATACGTATAACGATTGATTGCAGTGGTTAAATATTGAAATAATATCCTCTAACATAAAATGTCATTTGAATGTACCTTTCTACGACTTTTTGTAGCGTTTGTGTGAAGTTATGAACACCGTTAGCTCATCATTACTTGTATTCCTCTTTTATACAGGAGAGATTTTCACTTTATGGTGTTATGAAAGCCTTATTTATCGTTACGACTTCTCTGTAGTTGGTGGGTGTTGAAGTTATAAGACGGCCGAATGAAATCGTGAAAATCCCCATGCCAATACGTGTTATAATGTCATACACAATTTGATGTAATTATAAAAAGAATTTAGGAAAAAATATGAAGGAAGACATCACTTGGATATCACTGGGTAATTTAGACAGGACACAATGGGAGAAAGTGGTATCAAAACTGTACATTGTAATTCTTTGTGTGCTTAACCTTTGTTTATACTTTTGGAGGAAATAAAGATTACTTATCAATTATCGTGAAAAGTTCACATGCCGGTTTGGTAAGATATAACAAATGACGCGGTACAACTAAAAGCAGTTAGGTATAAATAGTTTTCATCAAATCAAATCAAATGGTCTATTCTCAAGGTATTACTAAAATAGAACAAGAACACATTACAGTTGCAGAATTGATTATCTGTGATAAGTTTTGCCGATATAGTTGCATTAATTTATATGCGATTTGAGTATTTAATCACCTGTCGACCATGCCTTTAATAAGAAGAGACAACCTCTATGTAGATTTTGTAATTTTGTCATGTATATATGTCAATATTACAGTGTTAATTGTTCACGGGTGAATGTGCAATTTTATAAAACAGCTGAAAGAAACAGTCAGGGAAAAGTTTATGAATATATTTTTATGTACAACAGCGACTTCTGACCGATGGTGTCCTGTTCATTTCATGTAATTTAATTCAAGGATAGTTGAACTGGATTTGGAGAACTCATGTCGTTCACTGTATGGTTGGGGGATTACCCCTATTATCTTCTATATTGTGTATTGCTTTGCCTACATACCTGTTACAAAGGCCGCCGCCATTAACTCGTTAATTGACCCTTGACCCGCTTCACTACTTCATATCTCGCTGTCCTACCATCTGGCTCCAAGAGACAAATTAAAATAAAAGAGGACTTCCAGTTATGTAAAGGGCCATAAAGTACCCATTGTTTCACAACGATTAAAAAGGAATCGAAGTATGATATGTTTCAACGTGTGATGTGTCATTTTGCTGCACTGATTGAATTGGGAGGGGGGAGGGGGAGGAGAATACATACTGTAAAACATCCATTATTCATTGTCACCTATAGCTCGTCTGTACAATCTGAACGCACATACAACTGTAGATACAAAGTCGGAAACATCAAAGTCCTATTCAGTGATCAAAGCGGTTTACACACTAGCTCCCTTGTTTTATTCGAGTATTCATTTTTCATACAAACTCATAAGTCTGTGAAATGTACGTGCTGAGGTGTTCATCAGACAAATCCGGTGTTCATGATGAACACCCGGTATTGCCATGAACACCTGATGTGAAACAATTATTTTTTGTATTTCGGAAATTTATCTAAGTTCAAAGTTTGCTTTGCAAATCAAATACAATAATTAAAATTGCGATATTCAAATATAATACATTTACAAAATTTGCACTTCAAACATGGTTTCGAACCTGCGTCCTATTGATTTCAAGCCCAGTGACTTAACTATTAGACCACGGAGGCCAGTTGAAAATAAAGCAAGTTTTTCATGACCACATGATTAAGATTCACATTTTTCCTGACAAGAAACATAACCGTGAATTATTGTTAATTAAAATTTTATCAATTAATGAAAAAACCATTGGTACCAAATGTATGCATATAAAAGTTTTTGTAAGCTGTTCTCATATCAATATGGGTAAACAATCTATTGTTGTAGGTTGTACGGTTCCGCACGGATTACACGTGCAGCACGAGAGGCTCATGCCAATATCAGCTACTTGAAATGGACATTGTTCCTCCAATTAGAGTCTATGTTTTATCTTCTCATCTTATCTAAGACAATTATGCTTTACCCAACTTATCCGCAATATCAAAACTGATGTCATGTTGAATTTGGATTGATTTAGCTTTGAGCTAGTGTGTAAAATAGTTACCGACCTCGACCTCGGGTTCAAGTTAGATGAACCCTCGCGCACGTGATTCATGAACACCTCGGTCTAACGGCCTCGGCGTTCATGATTCACGTGCGCGAGGGTTCATCTAACTTGAACACCTCGGTCTCAGTCGGTAACTATTACATATCACATAGCCTAATCATATTTATCAAAGCCGGTGAAAGGATTGTTGGTATTTACTGTCTGATATTGTTAACAATTTGAACTGATGAGGAATACACATTCCTAGTTACTGATGAAAGTGGTATATCACATAATTATTATATGTTAACGCCGGTGACCAGTTTGTCGGTATGTATTGAGTGATTGTGTTACCCAACAATGGCGTCAGCACGGCGTCTTGTATGTTGTGTCGTATATTGAGACTGCTTCAATAAACAATAATGTTTTTTGACCTCAGTCGACCATTCATTGAGTATTGATATATTTTTTAAAGGATGATATAGTGTCAGGATTAATTGTGCAGACACTAAACGACGACAGTTTTTGGTACTTAGCAAACAGGTTTTACATAATATAGTTTCAAAATATTGTTGATACTGGCGGGAGCAGGACAAAAGCCACCGGACAAATGTCACCTGGGACATAAGCCACCTAGGACAAAAGCCACCCACTTATTTATTGTAATATACTAATAATATGAGTATGATAATACTATATTATGATACCATACAATATTATTTAGTCATATGATTCATCCACTAACAATATTCTCCAGGAAAAAATTATAATTTGAAAACAAGTTTTTTACCGATACGGAAGAAGCAGTGGACTTGGGTCTCATTGTTTAATCTTAAGTTAATCTTGATGTAGTGAAGAATAAGTGAATATTTTGTCAAAATATTTTGGTCCTCATAACACTGCTGATATTTGACAACACCTAAATCAAGAATGTCATCAATGATTTTGAAAGACATATCATAATACGTTTGACATATATAATAGTAAAATTATGACATTAACGACTTATCTATTTCTCTAAATTTTTGCATTGAATTATACGCTGTCCACTGAACATAAATATCAGTAAATAATGTAAGTATGAGTGATGTTTAAATACCAAAAAGCAAGACTCTGATATCTAATAAAATTTTATAATTAGGATGTCTCTGAATAATATGTACCCGTTATGTAGCTTATCGACACATACAGTGACATTTTGAAATTAGTTTATTGAAACAATGTCATTGGTTCATTAGCAGCATTAACAGGAATTTAATACAGCCAAATGTTAATCATCACTTCTTACTAAATTCATGACATATTTACATTCAATCAATTTTAAAGTTTTCTCTGAAATTTTCACTTAAATGCTAACCAATCCCGATATTATGTAACTACGAGACTAGTGATACACGAACAAACTCGTCGGTCTGTCTCCACTGTTTCCACACCATTTTAACAATGTATATGTTTTTTATCTCATGATTTTAGATTATCAACGAATTTCTTGTCTCATAAGCCTTTTAAGGCTGGATGTTATTTTAAAAATTGACTTTGTGAATGTTCCAAATTTTTTATAACAACACGTGACACGTAAATAAAATATATTCTTCGTCTTATTCTGTCTCTTGTAAGTGAATCTTGATTCACCGAGGGAGCTAGCTATTCACTGAGACATAAATACATACACCTGTTGTATGTACACGGTGTCAGACAGACATACAGACAGACAGACAGACAGAACATTTTATTTTTGTCTCACTTGTTTTACACAACCAATCGATCAGCGATTTATGAGAGACACGTTTACACTCAAATTCAAATGAATATAAACATTCATTTAAATCTATAAAATACAGCTAGGAATGACGGTAAGAACATTTAGAAACCTATCGGGGATTTTGTCTATTGTTTTGGAGGTCTCTTGTTTTCTCGTAATAACCTCCAAGGAGGTTTTACATTGGGAAGTCAGGGCATTATCATAATAATATGTAAGACCTACTCGGAGGTTGGAAGGTTTTTATATTTCAAAGTCAAGTTTTTTCCAATGTAAAACTTAACCCCAAAGTCAATACTATCTTTAAAAAATCTACAAAGTTGCATTCGGAAAGAAAGCTTCGCGGGAAGTAAGACTTCAAGGAAACCCAAGCATAACCGAGTTCGAGTGTTTTAACCCTTTCATAAAAGTTACGTACAAGGCTCGCAAAAATATAAGCTATAAACATATTTACATATCACAGAGTCACTTACATAAAATATAATCTGGTCGTTATATACACCTATCCAAACACTGGAAACGCTACGGTTTTATGACTGCACTAATTACGTGACAGACGGGTGGCACTAATAATTACCACCTGCAGTCATTATTTAGACTGTTATGTTATTGTGCCAGCACCCCACTCTCCCGGAAACACCAAAACTCGAAAATGGTGTAAAAAGGAAATCCACATCAATGGTAATTAAACAATTATTTAGGCTGTATTTCAGTTGAAATAATGATGCGTTACTCTCAATAGTCTAGATCTGTTTATTACGTCACAACCGCGCCAGTTTTATGGCCCCTACCCCAGGTTGGTTTTTCACAGCTGATAATTACGCTGTCTTAATGAAAGGCTCATTAAAGATGTTTATTGGACAAATTAACAAAAATCAAGTCCAGTTTTTATTTTTTTCGAAGTGGGAAAGTCGAGATTAGTGGATGTTGAAAACAACGATTGTCATGTAAAGTTAATTTAATTAATATGCACATATGGCAATTTAAAGCACGTTTTCTTACTGAAATAAAGTGATCTCATGAAAAGATAAATACGTGTTAACAATTGCTTAATAATACTCCTGTATCAATAAAACAAATAGTTCTAAAACGAATGCACAATGTTCGGTTAAGTCATGGGAGTCAATTCCCCTTCGGGCGGCTACAATGTGTACAATAATGTTCACATTAAAATGGCCGCTCGAATGTTCAAGTTCAAGGGATCTGACTGATATGGCGCAACACAGTGTGTTATAATCAATCGAATTGATGACTTCAGACTACAAAAGAAGCTCTTTGTTGTCTCTAGAAGAAGGAGGAAATCCTTTGCAACAACTGTTGAGAAGATCTGCTCACAACTTGGAATCAATGATCTGATAGAAGCCAAGGGATCTGTTTAACGTATAATGCACAATGTTAAGCGAGTCCTTAAGCATAAAGATGAAGAGAGCTGGTTTACTGAACTATTGAATGATAAAAATAATATGAATGGTAATAAACTTAGGACACACAGGATATGTAAAAAAATACCTCTTGACCGAGCCTTTTTTGAAGCATATCATCTCGTGTCAAAAGAGAAAGATGTGGATCACTTTCTCTGCATATCGAAACTGGTCGCTATAGCAACCCCCTACACCTGTCTATAATAGAATACTAGTACGCCCTTTCTGTGATAATGTTGAAGATGAATGGCATTGTTTAATCGAATGTGACTTTTACTCTGATCTTACATATAATCTGTTTGATGTTTTACCTATCTTTGATATAACGGATAAAAATTGTTAAAATTATAAGCGTTCAAGATGGTGAAGGTGACAAAGTTTTAGCTAATATAGTGACAAATATGTTTCTAAGGCGCCACAGTTTTGTCTGAAATGTGTAGCTATTCATTTTAGTATCTTTTTTATCATTTTTATTTTATTATTTGTACATATGTGTATTATTATGTAAGACTAGTGTCTCATAAGCCCTACGCGGCTGGTTGTCAGTTAAAAAAAATAGGTTTTCTAAATACATACTATGTTTTTAACATGTAACTGGCGAGTGACATTTCAATAAAAAAAATCTGTCTGTCTGTCTATAAACATCCAGCAAGCAGGTTAATTTCAAATATGGTATGGGTCAGACATTATTCATCAAACCGTTAGATACCTTCGATTGAGGCACAATTGTGACAATAAAAATGATAAAACACATTTATTCCAGTGCATATATTGTATTATGTGTTATGATAGTGTGAGATAAGAAGGATTGTTAGCGTATCTCACTCCTACAGTTTAGTATTTAATTCAACGCCGCTTCAGTTCATATTTCTCAATATGGATAAAAAACAAATATCAAACTAAATGAATATACTTTATAATTTTCTGCCATATATTATATGTAACGTACATGAAACTTTCTGTTTAGTGAACGTCACCCATGATTATTTTTGCAAATGTATCTTGGAGCGGCCTTCGCATAAGTTCATGAACTTGTTGGCCAAACCGATTCATGTATCTTTAATGAAATGAATATGTTTAAACCAAATCAATGAAATCGAAAATGAAAAGAAAAATATCATCTGTTTAAAACATCAAATCAGTAAATAAATTATGAAAAGTGTCATGTTGTTGGGTATGCCAAATGATGAAGATGGCTGCAGCTCTTAATCAACTTTTTGTTAAATATAGGGCATATGGTTTTGCAGTGGTTCAAACCAAGTATGGATTGTTATATCGTAATGATTAGTACCACGATCGGCACCTACATGTAATCGACCGAACTATTTGTTATTTTGTTATGGGAATTGGATACCAACTGAAAGGTGTATACACGTTAACTGAATATGATTGTAGAATTAGTTCATTATCCATTGTTATTTGAAAGCCAATATAGTATGATTAAATATTGGTGTAAGCTGTGTGTGATTATGATATTTTACGTATTTGTTATTAGTATGTGTAAAAGAAGTTGAAAATTAAACCTGTTCAGAATCCGACGTTTCAGGTTAAACGTATACCGTCATTGTCATTGGTGTCATTTAAATATGGTTAAAGCAGGAATTGCCAATAGATTATTCAGTTTTAAAACAAGAGGCTTTCTTATTAACATTTGATTAGGGGGGTCTCTGATAAACCAGATTAGTATTAGTTAATTTATTACACAGTTAAATATCTTGCTCATTACGTAATAATACGATTGTTTAATGTTCACTGTTATATCATTCACGCAAATATATTACATGTGATTGCATGAAATATGTATAGAAAAACATACACTATGTCTACTTAACAGTTCTTATTATCTGTAGAAACTGAAACTATAATGAAATAAATATTGCTGATATCAAATAACCAATGTGCACAGATGAAATTGTAAACGAATTGATATTTATATTAAAGTGTCAGTAGCACGTTTTGTTCTTGAAGAAAAACAATATCAATTTTTCACTGAACATTGAATGTTAATGCTAAATGTATTATTTTGATGAGTTCAAATATCTCAATACACAAACAAATCATCCATTGTAAGAGAACAAATTATAAAGAATAACTAAAAGACCATTGGCGGTCATTTTTGTATGAACACCTTTAATTCATTTTGTGTTAGAAAAAGGAATCCCATGACTGAACTTTACATAATATATTCATTACTGCTTCATTTAGTGAAAATAATTGTCTTTCAATTAGAACAATTTATTTTCATTTTCCTGACATCAGCTTATATTCCTCCCAATAACGTGCTATTGTCCCTTTAAAATATCCGTTAAATGTTAATTCCTGAATACAATTTGTCAAACCTTATGCACGTTTTATAAATACTATCATGTTTATTAAAGTCACGCCTCACAACACATAACACAATCTTATTCAATTAGATTTAAGTCAAAGAAAACTATTTGTATTGATTACTGATCATCACTTCTTGCCGTAACAAGTGAAACGGTGATACCGATTTTGCACTTAACTACTACATATTGATTGTATAATTAGCATGTTTGATTTGGTTTTAAAACATATGCCAAACGATTTTCCATACAGACGTTAATTATCCAAAGCATTGTTTATGCGCTTTCAAATTATAGCGGGCGAAAAAATATATCTTTCCTATCTGTCCTCTTTAGATCAACTGATGGGCTTTCTAGAACAAATTTCCCTTCTTTCAATGACTCTGAATTGACCACGGTCAACCGCGATCAGAATGCAATCCGATCGCGGTCAACTGCAATCAGATTGCAGTTTGATCGCGGTCAACCGCCGTCTGACTGCAATCTGATCGCGGTCAACCGCGGTCAACTGCAATCAGATTGCAGTCTGATCGCGGTAGGTACCAGTAAAGATATCTGCAAGGGTCTGTATTTCGTCTTATGCAGGTCTCGTAACCGGTGTTATTCCCTAAAGAAGTAGGATGTCATACTGCGGGATCCTGTCAATTTGTTCCTGCAGGATGGTATAGAACAGGTCCTTTTCCCCCTTCGTGGCTTGCTCTGTTGGTGTGTAACACTGTATGATCTTCTCAGTGTACCTTGAGCAGATCTCGCACTGGTGATCCTTGTGTTGACTTCCCATTCCATCAAGCTCTTCTTGGTCCCCTTGTCCATCATAATGCCTACTCATTTCTGGTGTTGACTATCTGTTCTTCCAGAGTGGCATACTGTCTCTCCTGAGCCAAGTGTCATAATGCCATCTCACTGATTCCCGACTGTTAAGTCGGTATCTTCTCATCTCCTGTACTAGTTGCACTGTCATTCCTGTCTCGTACAGTATCCGTACGTTCCAGGCTCCCACTCACATCTCTTGTTTTGGCTATTTGCAAAGGACACCATCGGAGTAGAAAATTCCTTCTGACTTTCATCGCTACCGTTCATAACATGTAATACTTCATCTGTCTTGATCACATCTCCCGAGATTTGATGATTGTTAATTGTTGATGTCATTTCTGAAGTGAGACAGTTTTACGTTGTAGGTTGCTAGCCCGATCACATCCTTCCCAAATTTCATAAACTCGACTTAACTACATGGAGTACATTCGCATGAATATACAAGTTAAAGGCTGGACGGTATTAAAATGCTTAATAAATAATAAAAAGTAATATCACAGAAATTTATCACAGACTGTACAAACGTTGAAATGTAATTACCATCTTGTTCATTTGCGGAGATAAAACATATCAAATCACATTAAACCTAAGATCATAAAACATTGAATTAAAAAATCTAAGTAAAAGATTTAAGTTTAAAAAAAGTAGGTAAAACAGAAAGACGTAAAACGCTATATAAAAGGCACTGTAAAATAAAATGTTTTTGGTCCTCAACGCAAGAGTGGTAGCAATTTAACAAGGTCTCTGTGGGAAGGGTGTTATAAATGCACAATTCGATTCCAAGCTTTAGAAATCCACATCGTAACGAGGCTTGTATGGATCGCTTGAAACATTGGAGGCTGAGGTAACATTCGGTGTTTATTGTATTCTTACTGCTCTTGTAAGTTCTAAGTTTTGCCATTGTCTGTACTTTATTAAGCCAACATTTCTGGTTTATTTCCTCGAGGCGTGAAGTTATCTGATATACTATTCAGCCTGTAGAAGGGTCTAGGCGTTGAGCGGTGAAGCATGTCCAGGGTTAAAATGGCTTAATCTTACACAATGACGAGGCGCACGGATCAATAGTCATCTAATGACACAAATGACATATTAGCAACTTTTTTTAGATATAACAGGAATATTTCTGTCTCTCTGTTTGCACTGCTGTTGGTACCACAGATCATGCTATATCAATTGATAGCAGGATATCTCAATTAGTTGATGTATTACCAAGTTTTGTAACAACTCTGTATTTTCTTAAAACGATTAGAGAATAATGATTGTTATGGTTTTACAAAAAGCTTTAAGACCCCATAGATGATTATGTTAAGATATATCGTAACTATACATCTTTTAAGACCTCTCAACGTTTCACAAAATCTTCAAGGCAAACCTTCATAAAACATCTTCATAGAAAACACTCTGGCAACTAATAACGACATTCTAATCCAAGAACGCCGCTTATGGCTGAAATATTGCCACAAGAAACAATAACTCACTCACTCAAATCAAATATCAAGTCAAAATCTTAAAATACCTTCAAACTGAATATTTTGCAAAATCAAGCTATATTTCAAAGTCAATATTAAAAATGGTTTTCGAGGCTATTTTTAATCAAATCAAAATATCCTCCCAACTCAATATTTAACAAAATCAAAATATATTTTAAAGTCAATCTTTTTAATAATCGAAAATACGTTAAAAGTCTATTTATTATAAAATCAAACTATCTTTCAAAGTCAATATCTATAAAATTAAAATGTCTTTGAAAATAAACATTTCAAAAAATAATAATATCTTTTAAAGTGAATGTTATCAAGATAGAAATAGTCAGTACTTCAAAAAATGAAATGTCATTCAAAGTCAATACGCCTTTTCAGCAAACTGCCGTTGTACTAAAAATAGAAATATGCCTTCTTCCGGGACTATTTGGGGTCGCGCATGCACGAAAAACGGGGGGAGGGGGGAACAATCATTGCTGTCAAAATGCTGGCAATGCGCTGCGCCTACGGGACCTGTTGCAGTGATAACTGCTATACACATCGATCAGACATTGAAAACGTTTATTTTCTACCATTCTCGAAGTCCCATAGAGAGCCTGAGAAGTGTATGAGGTGGGTGAGGGTCTGTTTAAGGGAAGAACTTTCAGTTGATCGGGTGACCAAATACAGCTTCAAATGTAGCAAGCACTTCGTCGGACGATGGACCAACTGCTCAGCACCCAGGTCCTATTCCAGCGAATTTTACCACTCAACAGGTAAGAATATCTGTAATAAATAAAATGTATGTCTTGACACTGGAAATGGAACGTATACATTGCGACTATCTGTAGGCTTTTACACACATATTTCCGCCTTAGTAGCAAGGCTGGCCATTTTGACAGTTGTGAGTCTGGTAGGGGCCTGGGTTTTGATTAATAAGTTACATGTAGCAGGGTCACTGGGTATACTGGGAATATCAGTGATTTTTATTTTGAAATAAATATTTACTATATATATATATAAATATTCGAATTTATTATTAATTGTTGTATTGTATAGGCCTATGAACAGTATTATACAAGTTAGAAGAAGGAAAACTAAAATGATTTTTCAGATAGTAAAGTAGTTTTAGTATGCTAATGTTTATATCTTAAATATCTATGTCAAAATAAAGAAGTTTATCAATAGATTTTCAGACATTAAATAGGTAGTAGTATATTTATAAATAATTTCAAAGTATTGTTCCATGTTGTAAAAACACAAAATTAAATATTAAAACAAATATTTTGCACAAAGTAAAATGGTTGCAGATATGAATACATGATTTCACATATTGTCCATGTTTTATAAGAACACAGAATAAAATATTTTATAAATTCTTTTTCAGACAGTCAAGTTTTCAAGGAAGAGGGCACTGTCAAGATAAGATAAGATAAGATAATGTCTTTATTGTCCCAAGGGAAATTTGTTTTACATCATATATACAGTTCTCCAGTTACAAAGCAAACTAAATGTACATGATAATATTATTATGCATAAGATTTGTCTAAATAAACATGAACACATCCGATTTAGTCACACTCACATTCACTTGACTAAAACAGAAATATGACATTAATCAATAAACTGCTCATTGTAGGAACGAACACTGTTTGGAATAAAAGAGTAGCGAAACCTGTTTGTTCTCCCAGTCGGCATGCGCAGTCTGCGTCCTGAAGGTAGCCAAGAATATTCCGAAAAAAGAATATGTGATTGGTCACTTAAAATTTTATTTGTTTTCTTGGAAATTTGCTGCTCATAAAAATCGCCGATACTTTCAATTGGAAGTCCAATAATTTTTGAAGCTGTTTTTGAGAGTTTGTTTTTATTCTGAACAGACAGATTTCCGTACCAGCTCAAGAAATTAAAGGTCAAGATACTTTGAATAAATGTTCTATAAAATAACCTCAATATAGTTTGATCTATTTTAAAATGTCTCAATCTCCACAAAAAATGTAAGCGTTACTGTCCTTTCTTATAAATTTTGTCAGTATTTTCGTTCCAAGAAAGTTTTGAATCCAAGACAGTACCCAAATATTTGTATTCTGTTACTCTTTCTATTTCACCATCATCTATAGTTACAGCATTTAATGTAGACTTCTTTTTCCTAAAATCTATGACCATTTCTTTTGTTTTCTGCACATTCAAAAACAAAAAGTTTGATTTACACCAATCTACAAATTTTGAAATTTCAGTTCTGTAACACAGTTCAGATTCTCTAATCAGGCCCACCAATGCTGCATCATCGGCAAATTTGATTGTCATACATGTTTTTCCATTGGATACGCAATCATTGGTATACAATATAAACAAAATCGGTGAAATAACGCAACCTTGTGGAGCGCCAGTGGATGATCAAGGTCAAGTCCCCCATGCAAATGACCCTTGCAAGCTGTAGCCAGAACAGCAGGACTACAGTTACAGTGCAGTCGCCACCTAGGTGATATTAATAAGTCAATCAAATAACAGAATTGCCGTTCACAGTGACTAGCAGCCATAACGCTCAATCACGATCATTGTGACATCAAAGGTAACGATTATTACGTCACATTACATTCGGTTGCATGAGGTGGTATCACGCTTGTGTGTAACCAACTTATTGTTGTATGTTCTAGCCTCATGGCAGGCAAGGTGTATCAAAGGATGTCCTCAACTCTTTCATGTTCATGCACAGAGTCAGTTCAGAAACCAAAATGTGACCATTGTTTGATAACCTCTCAAGTAATAAGAAAAAGTTCAAGTATTACACCGGTTTAGATTTAATTCATTTCAAACATCTTTTTGCATTTTTTGGTGATAGTGTCAATCATATTTCTTACTGGCGTGGAGATTCAAGTAAAACAAGTGATTGTAAGGTTTTATCCAAAAAAGATCAGCTTCTGTTAACAATAATCCCAATTTCGGAGAAATTTTCCAACTACAGATTTGTCTTACCGGTATAACATTAGTGTTGGTACTGTGTCATGTTTTGTCACAACTTGGATACAATTTATGAATATGAAGTTTCTTTCCCCGAAGGAGTATATCTTTCCTTGCCGTTAGGAAACAATCTTCGCCACCTGTTTTCAGATATTTCAAGAATATCAGAGTTGTTGTTAACTGTTTTGAGGTGTTTACTGAAAGGCCAAGTGATTATGGTGAGCAGGGTAACATGTATTCAAACTAGAAGACTCACAACACTCTCAAACTTCTGCTAGGTGTGTCACACACTTGTGCTGTTGTGTTTCTTTCTGATGCTTTCGAAGGTAGTACATCAGATAGGGATATAATATCAATGTCAGGATTTCTAGATAAGCTTAATCCAGGTGATTTAGTTCTTGCAGACAGGAACTTTACTATTAAAGATCTTGTCATGAATCGCAAAGCTCATCTTAATATTCCTCCGTTTCTATGAAGAAGAGACACGTTTAAAAAGCATGAAGATATTCTGACTAAATCTATTGCTAGAACTAGGATTCATGATGAGCGCTCAGTGGGGAGGCTGAGAGAGTATCGCATCTTAAATGGAGTTATCCCATTGTCTTTGAAGCACCTGGTGTCACAAGTTGTCTTTGTTGTAGGCATGCTTTCTAACTATCAACCTCCGCTTGTATGTTGACATGTTGACTTCTAGTTTGTGTCTTGAAGGAAAGGACTTGTTGAGAGTTAATTAGTACTTGTTTCCATGAGGATGTGATGTGCTAGTATATTCTTAAACTCTTTTGTTATCATTGTCCTGTTTATTTCTAAAGAGCCCGTAAGACCCAAATACAAATTGGTGAAAAATACAATCATGATTGAATAAAAATATATGAGTTAGTTACCTATTCATAAAGGCACTGAATGTTCAATGAACTTCACAAAATGTATGATCCAAACAATCTTCAATGTAGTACTGATAATCAATAAAAAATACTTATCACACATTGACACTCAGATTTGTGATACTAAGTGAAGGAAATGAATGGATATCTAGGGAAGAGAGCCATTCTTGTCCTAAACAATTATCGATATCATCAGTAACTGTGATCTATTGATATGAATGTAATAATAATTCATTGTGTAACATGTATTAATGGATTGTTTCTTTATAAATATTGCTTATTTACAAACAGCTGTGAATAAATATCTAATGAAATGAAAATGACATTTATGTATTGTGTTACTTTGCCATTTATTGAAGTATTTCAAGCATGATAGTGATTACTGAAAACATTTCAGTCTGAGCGATCAAATGGAAGTAATTTCCTCGGTTCTCTCATTTCAAACAGTTCTGGTACAATCACATACTTATAGAACCTTTGAAGAACAGCATAATTATTTTTCAAAGAATAACTTGTTGTAATGAAGTCGTTCAATACACATGCCTTTTGGAGACCATATCACAAAGTCACAATAATTTCGTTCACAAACAGCCATGTGTATCTGACATTGAAAGATATTCATGATTGTGCTTGAACTTAAGTTTTCCGTTATCCTCAGTAGAGCAAAATGGTTGATATTGTCTTTTTGTCAGATTTTTGTTTACTTCCAGTGGATGAAAGCCCTCTAACAAAGCAGGACATTTGATTTCCAAAAAAACACCAACTTCATTGTTTTGAGAAGAAATCAGACCATCAGGACTACATCCCAACTCAGGGTATCTGGAATTACCCAGAATCCACTCTTCACACAAGTACACCTATCTGCATACATTAATTGATATTCCTCAAAGGCATTATTTTCATTTCTACAGCCATATATATCACACGTGTTGACTTTGTTCAAACCCCAGAAATGATTTGCAAGCAAATTATATTTCCCTCTACTTGTTTGCACAAACGTTTTTTTCTAGACCACCTGTAGCTGTGCCACTCATCACTACTAGGAGAACAATGTTCAGAAATGTTCGAAAGTGTACTGCTAATAAACATGTAATATTTACCGAGAAGATAAAATTTGAGTTCATTGATTAAATCATAATCTTGATAGGGAACTTCCAGGATGGAATGCCAACATGTATTAACTTGAAAATTTAATGCTGAAGATATGAATGAAGTAGCAAAGCTGTCTTTAAAGTACTCATAGAAATAGATATGGTTTTTGGCTTTTATGTTTATATTACTTGACTAATGTAAGTAATAGACCGATCCAGTCTTGAGCAGTTAGGCCCCGCCCCCTACGACGTGATTGGTTGAAATATTTGAGGGGACAAGTTTCAAGCTCAGGCGAGCCGGGCCGCGTATCTCAACAACGTCACTTGCCGAATCTCTTGGCTTGCATTCATGTTTATGTCGTTCATAACGCACACTATCTAACAAATACATTTAAGATAAACCTATAAGCTTTGATAAATCTTCATTTTATCAACAAATGAAAAGTAATTTTGACACTTTTTTAATGCCCAGAGCGAGAGAAGTCGTCGACCACTTTGTAAACAAACGCATTTCAACTCGGAATATTTCCATCACTTTTGTAAATTTTCGTACAATCCAGGTAATTAAAAGCTATCACAACACATTTTACCACCTGATGTTTAATTTCATAAATCATCAACAAGTTGGCCTTTTCATGTTTTGTCCAGAAACATTTTTGACTGTAATATATTGATTAATAACATTGTCATGGTCGCATAGGCTCAGTTGTTGACTATTACACATCTACTAACTTAACATGCAAGTCTATGTCTATGGAAATACCGTTACTGTCCGAATATAACTGGCACGGGTCAGTAGATCAGTCAACATAAATTTGAAAAATACCATTATCGAGAATATTAATCATTGAAACCAAATTTAAAATTACTTACCATATCTGTAGAGATCATATATATTCATAATAAATAAATAAATATTCTCAAAATATTATTGCAGTATATGTAATTTATTTTATCCTTTAAATGGTAATCATTTTCATGTTTCCTTCAAAGGTTAACTTTTTTGTAATAAAATTCAACTACCAAATGAGTCTCACTTTAAAAATCAATTGACTGTATATAAATCATCAGAGATTAATTCTTAATCACAGATACCATTATAAAATATCATTTGGCGACACTCCATACAATCATAGTATACATTAATATTTTGCTTTAAAAAAATTATATTTCAAATGTAGCCAAATATGAATGCTTAATGACAAAGATTAGAATCCCAAATATCTACAATAAAAGAGAGAAGTTTAAGTTGTAGGAGGTGAATACACAGGGATGATTTTTAAAATTAAAAAAATACATATTTGACAGGCTTCATTCAGGATCTGGTGAATATCAATCTAAATAAATTTAGATCAACATGCAGACCTCATATTTTGTCATACAACAGTATGAAAAACTGAAAGATCCAAATACATTAAGTGACACTATAAACTTATATATATAATTGTTAAAATAGTAACAATGTTTTGTGAAAATTATTTATAACAAAATATCAGGGATCCTGGAAGTAATCAATCTTGAAATTAAAAATCTTTGCTTTACATAAATATTCTATTTCAGGTTTCCAAAGTAAAACAGTAAAATGGGATTGGAAACAATTATCAGTGATCACTGAACATATGAGTAAACAGCAATAAAAATGGCTTTATTGATCAAGATTTCACCTGTGAAATTTTATTTTTATTTTTATTTTTTGTTATTGGGGTGTTTTATTATTATTATTCCACCGATTTTTGTGGTCGTGATTCAGCCAAAACGGCTAATGCTATAACAGCAAATTTTTAAACACTGATAACCCTCTATGAGAAGAGGGTCTAATAAGCTTTTGGGCGGAATCGGTCGACAAATAAAAGGTCAAGGTCGAATCAAATTTCGAAAAATTAACATGGGATTTTTTTTCAAAATGCAGCCAGAGACTTAATTCTTTTTAAAAGATGCGCAATAAAATTTTACGCAAAAAGGCAATCAGGACGAAATCGTAGGTAACGTGGTTTGGCCGCCATATTGAATTTTTCAACTTTTCAGAATTTCCGGACCCCATGCACCTTTGAAGATCTTCTCCTCTGAAGATACCTGCAACAGAGAGTTGAAACTTTGGTATGTTGTAGCCTAGGCATAGGGCATTCAACTTGAATAATTCGAAGACTGTACCTCAAATAGTTTGTTTCAATAAGTGTTCAAAGTTTGGTGACTTAGTACAAGGTGTCATTTTTAAAGGGCGGTAACTCAAAAAGTTGGACTCCTGAAGCTTAACGTGTCGACAGAACTTGATGAAACTTTCAGGAATGACTCCTGACATGTTTATCTTTGTACTGAACAGGTTGTTGGTGCGGCTGAATCCTGTTGTCGCTGCTTTGCGGCTATATTTTTATTTATTATTTAGGTTTTTGTCTTATTTTATTCCCTGGCACACCTGAAATCATGGACATATATGCACCAAGTTTTATTTGATTGATAAAGAATAATAATCAGATGTATTTTTGTCAACTGATCTATGGTCACAAAAACTCTTAAAATGATAGTTGAACACTTTGGGTTATTGACTCAATTAAACATTTATTGTTACAGCTTTGACAGAAAAGTTGATTGTTGTATAGCTTATATGCCTAGACTGGCACCAATTAATGAGATAATAAAATAATTTGTTTTGAATAGTTTGAAATAAATCTAACCATTGAACTGAAAAATTGAAATATTTAAAATGAACATGATATATATTCCATGTTTAATCTTACAGGCAAGAATGTTTCAAGTTTTGTTAGTATCAAATACCTGAAAGTTTATGCATGGGACATAGCCTTCTGCTTGAAAGCTATACATAAATTAATCTTATGGGTGGAGCATTATGCATATGGAAAATAATGATTGAAATGGAAATGCAGAAAACCTTATATTTATCAAATATTCAATGTCTGCCAGTTTCTTTGATATTTTCAAAGTGGGATATTTCGCCGTATTTTGCACAACAAGACGTCCAACATAGTTTGTTTATAATATGGCGAAATTTAGATAATTGGCGAAATGTCGGCACGTAGGATGGCTATTAATGATCTCGATCAACTTAAATGAACTGTTGATTCAGAAAGATAAAGTACTGAAGATAAATTATCAAAGGGTACTTTGAGCTGTCACCTTGTTGAAAGTTTATGGGAGTGACTTGAAAATTGCGTAATTCGAACAAATTCTCACCTTCGAACACTTGTCCGACCCGTGATTGTTTTTTTACCATTTCGTGAGCTTTTTCCACAAATTTAGGGATTGATAACGGTATTCTTGCTACCCTATACAATGAGATGAGGAATACTTATGTCATAACATCGATGCATAAATATTGTAAAGCACGCCATTTCAACATTATTTGCAACAACAGAAACGATTCGCCATTATCGCTTTGTTTGACCCCGGAAGTAAAGTTGACAAATTCGCGAAGCGAAATCGCCGCTTTGATTTGCTGAAATAACGCATGCGCGAGATTTGATTGACAGTCTATTCCTACAGATGTTCAAATAACTAAAGTTTTCCAAATAGGCCTTATGAAATCATTGCAAAAATATACTTTAGTAGGTATAAATAAGGGTTCTGGAGCATTGATGAGTAAAACGTGTCTTCTCATTAATCTTACGTCAAAACTACTCCACTGTTTTGACCTGTAATGGTTAATGAGTAGATACGTTTTACTCACCGCTAATCCACAACCCTTATTCATTCCTACTATAACAAAGTATTATTTATAGATAACAGATTCAAACCTCCCATTATCAATATTTAATTGGGCATCCATGATAACATATAAGTAAATATGTACTGGCCCAACAGTTTCTGGTTCTTTTGGGATTGCAATTGTCATTGCTTAACTACCATTCTCAATTCGCCTCCCAGAACCATGAAGTTGATCATCGTCAGTTGTTCTAAGATCAAGCCACAAAGCGTACTTGTCAGTTAAAAACTTACCTATACCCATATCAGTCAGACACAAATCTTTCATCACCATATTTGTTATTGGATGGCGTTTTATACTGTGAAGTTTCTTAATTTCATCCAATAAATTATGTTTAAGCATATGTTGACTGTAAAGCTGATTAGGTACCCCCTCGATAGTCATTTGTATAGTTTTGATTTTAGGATTATAAAATGATTCAGTCATTCTGTCAAACCCAGCAGTAGGAGTTTTAAATAGCATCAAAACACCTTTCATCGATTTTGCAGGTACATTCGTATTAATATTCCACACTGTATCACTTTTATTCATTGATAACATACGATGCCGAAGTATACGATCATAAAATATAGACAAGGGACTATTATATAAAGAATTGATTTCACGGTCCAAATCTGGTTCTGTAACTTTGTCAAATTCTAATGCAATATTCTTAATTTCATATTTCATTTCAGGGTCTCCAATAATAACATTTTTATATTCATTAAATGTCAATTCATATTCTAATCTATCTTCCAAAGCTGCCTGATAGAAAGGCATATGACTCTCTAACAATTCAAAATCAAGAGGAATATAAAATATGTTTCCTAGATTAGTTGCTATTGCTTTATGTTCCACATTTCCAAGGGCAGATCCTACCCGCAATCTAGTTACATTTCGACTTTTAGTTGTATCAATACCCTGATAATGTAGATTATTGCTTTCTTGCGTAGATCTCCAAAGATCCATGTAAGTGTGATATATATCACTATCATCTATAGACAATACTTCATTGCTACTAACACAAGTAAAATATATGGTTTTACAAGAGTTTAAATTTTGTTTACCCCGGGTAAACAAAAAATAAAACCTTGTTTACCTCAGTTAAACAAAATTAAAACTTTGTTTATCTCAGTTAAACAAAGTTAAAACTGTCTACCATTAGTTATGCTAATGAACCCGTTTTTCTGGTCTAGCAAATGAAAA
This sequence comes from Steromphala cineraria, assembly GCA_916613615.1. Lineage (NCBI taxonomy): Eukaryota > Metazoa > Mollusca > Gastropoda > Trochida > Trochidae > Steromphala > Steromphala cineraria. The sequence continues at coordinate 40,741,949 of OU744722.1, read as the reverse complement.
GGATCATCATGATGTTTAACAAGCATTTAACAGCAAAGGTCAATGAAGAACATTGATGCAGAAAATAAGAATAGAGAAAGGAAGACAGTAGGTTTTTGAACTACTCAATCGTGGTCAGGTTTGGACTGACATAGTTATTGAAGGACACAAACCACGACATCTTGATAAAGTAAGGAGTCAAGTGGTGTCCACAGATAAGCTCTGAACGGAAAAAAATTACTAAATAACGATTAATGTTGCGTTTATACCGTGCATGAATATAATAATTTATTGCGTTTATACAGTGCACGAATATAATAATTTGTTGCGTTTATACAGTGGATGAATATAACATTTTATCTAAGCATTAATATTATAACAATAACAAATAAAAAACAAAACTGCACACAGAACACTATCATCTTGCTGTCACTAAGTTGCTGTGACTCTTGCTGTCACTCATCTTGCTGTCACTCAGAATGTCTACAAAGACCCGTAGAATTTTATTGTCCACTTGAAACCCGCTGCCACTGTTGTCGCTGCTGCGGAAGATGGTTCTCCCACTCGGCGCCTAGCCCTAACCCGTTTTGTGGAAGTTACCCTTTTGGCATCAGCAAGGTTTTTCACAGTCCGTAGCTGGTTCGATTCCCACTCCGACGTCCTCTCAACGAATGAGACGTTGCCATCCTCGTCTTCTTCGCTCTCTTCTGAGCTCTTGAGATTGGCCTCCTTCATGGCGTTGAGGTATTTGGCCTGCAGCACCTGGTCTAGAACCATGTTCTCGATGGCTGCCACCCTCCTGAGACTTTTCTTCCTCTTCCTCTCCCGTCTTTTTCTTATCTTTTCTCTTACTGGACTCTCTATTGGATGTTCTTCATCTACGTGTATTGACCTTTGTCGTTGAAAGCACGTTAAACCCCATTAATCCAATCCACTATAATTAACTTGTCCCAACATACTTCACTGGGGTGTGTGCAAAATAAGACTTATCACACTCATCATACAAAACTTAGACCTGGCGTGTAAATACACATAACGCAGTATTAAACTAGCTCTGATATTCCCTTTTTTAAATGGAATCGTAAACAAGCTAAAGTGTGGAAATACTGCAACAGAATACACAGAATATTTTCCTTGTGACTTTGATATTTAGAACTAACAGATAAGAGTATAGTATGTGTATTTTTTTTTAAATCACTGTAAGGTATAGATTAATGTTTTTTAAGCATTCCTAAGTTAACATAACCATCTTTTGTGAGGCAATATTTTCAAATGAGATTCAAATGCACTAATATGCACAGCCACAAATATTCTGCCCGTCACAATTTAATGAAGAAAAGAAAAGAAGAAGAAAATCATTTATTCAAGTGTCAAGCGATACATATTTAAAAATTCAGTAAAATATACGTTTATATAAAACATCTCCCGGCCAACTAGGGCCTATTTGACACTAATTGACTAAAATATACAAATAAAAGCACTCTATGGTGCTAAAAGATAATATTGCATTTTCACACCATGGTCTATGTATTACCATTTAAAATATCTGCTAAAATACACATTTTTTATGAATTATTTTGTGAGGGTCTATATCTAAACATATTTTTTAATAATGCGGCAACTGAGTAACTTAGTTTATGATGATTCAGTAGAAATACGAGTTGACCGTTCGATGACAGATGGGGAAAACTTTGATTTATAGACGAGGCGAAGATCCAAAAGGGAATTATAATGGCTGAATATAGACTGCAAGTAGTTAAAAAATGAACCTCGTCTTCGTTGGAATTACAAAATTTACATAAACGATTTTCAAGAGGAGTTTTAGGCTTTGTAAAACGACCAGTCTTGATCTCTAAGGGGAGGGTGCCGCTTCTAAATTTAGCTAAATAGCCACAGAGTGCTTTGTCATTGATAGATTTTACATAATCCGAAGTACAACAATTACTTTTAAAAAGACGATATGTCCTTAACTTATTACCATTAACTTGCCCTCTATTATTCCAGAGCTGTGAATACATATTATTAATAACTATTTCTAAAAGTTTACATCTTAAAACATCAAAATCTACACTTCAAGATAAATTATGACTTTCAAATAACTTAACCACTAAATAAACCCAAGTTTTAGTAAAGCAACACTTTTTGATGAGACAGAAGTAATGAAATATGAATATAATGAACTGAAAAAGTACATATTAATTAGAGAACAAACTATCTTATTACTTAAAAGTAGTTTCAGCTCTCTTAATCCTAATGCAAGGTGTTTGATATTTTCGACCTGAAGCAGAATGTTTGCATTTCTTGTGGAGCAAATGATTTGACTCTGAGCAAAATAGGCATGCTGGTTTGTTCTTTAATGTCTCTTTTCTATTTATCTAGTATCTCTAATGTCTTACATACCATTAATGTGTCAACAAATGTGTTGTACCTCTGACCTTTATTTTAGTTTAGTACTTCTTGAAGAAGACGAAGAAAAAGGAGCATTCATTAAACTTTTAGACCCCTGTGAAAGGAACCTTAATCTAAATTTCAAAGATTATCTTATTAATGTTGAACACAATAATTATAACGAAACAAATACAATTACCATTTTATTATGATCTGTCAGTTGGCGCATTACTGCGTGCATTTATGCCAGAAATGCCCATTCGAGATATTGATGAACTCTACTATTGCTTTACTACTGTGTCTGTAACATGTGAATTCTGACTGACTGAAAAAATGCCAAGTAATTGTCTGTGGGTGTGAGAACCCATGATGCCTTACATGTGTCATTTCTTTGGGTAACAATTGGATTCATATGAGTCTATTAACCTTTATTTTATTTGGTGCAGCTTTTATTTTATTTGGTTCAATTTGAGAGTTGCACATATTTATATTGTATTATTTTTCACAAAGGTGATACAGAACATAGTCGTGAATAGATTTTCATTTGACAATCTTCCAAATGTGTCTCATAGAAAAGTAGTAAAGGCTTCTTAATGAGTACATGACCCTCTTTTAAAACCTTTTGAGCAGCATGAGAAAATAAGATGAATAGGTATGAACTTGAATATAATAACCAGCCAACTGTTACACCAGTTGTTCTCAACTCTTGAAATCAAATTGATGCAATATCATCTTGTTACGCACCTTATACATTTTCTTGTCTGTGCTTATGCTCTTGGTCCGGAACGCTGCCGACAGCTAAACTATTCCCTAACCCCCTTTACAAAAACTCATTTTTTATCCCGAATATGGCATCGGATAATCACAATTGGCACATCATAAGATTATTCTGATAACACGGCTTTCTATCTCCAAATACATATAATTTTATTTTAAGAAACTAGCTATCTGGAATTTGTTAGATATACCACAAGGTGCATGCCTGCAATATGAAAAGTGCATGGTTAACGATCTAGATTTATTGATAAGGCTGTACAATTTCAAATGGTAGATTTAGAACATATGATTATTCAAATTAGAAAAGGAATGTGCTCATCATATTATGTTATTTAATCATTATGGGGAAGTAGCGTATAACTTTGTAAAAAGGCTTGAAAAAAGAGAATATGAAAAGTTCTGATATGATAACTGATTTTGAAAGCTATAATAACAGTTATCAAACACGACATAACATTGATTATGAAACTTTCCCCCAAAGTATAAGAATTAACCATGCGTTTTATATACTTTATCCTTTTAAGGTAAATCATTATGAAAATTACCGAAATCTTCAGTCTGCTAAACGACTTCGACATTTTGGTGTGTTTTGGCGAATGTTCATACCCGATTGTTTAAAATAGCATTCTTATCCGGTAGTATATTAATTTGTTAAACTGGTTTGGTGGTTATATCTCAATTTTTTCAAATGTTTCCCCCATAACTACTTGTATATTGGTATTAACTCTTTAAACCCCTTGGAAAGTTTTTACCTTTGTTTTAGTAGTTTTAGTTATATGTTTATGTCCGTTGTCGTTTTACATCTGCATTGGTTGGTTATCTCATAACCACCTTTGTCAGTTATGACATGACAGTATCAAACGAGAAGATCAAAATTTATGAATCATGAAAGTATTATTCGAACCCGGGACCTTATGTTGTCAAGCAGTGCCGTTACCATTTTAGCTAGGGAGGACCAACTCGATGTAAATTGTGTTGAATCCTGTCTGTATTATCATTTTCCCTATATATATCTAGTTATTTTGAAATGATTTAGTTTTTATACAAGAAACCTAGCAGGAGTGTGTTGTAAGTATCATATATGTTGGTCAGAACATATTAAGCCTGCAAAGTGTATCGCTAAAACAGACCGGGTTATTATTTACTACATTATAGTTTAATTGTTATCCATCACAAACATATATTCAATCCAGAAACCTTAGGTTCTTATTTACATTAAACGCATGTTTTATGAAGAGGTGAATCAAAGATAAAATGGTTTGTCACGGAAATGTTCCTGAGCGCCACTGGCACTTGATATGCTGATGGTGGATACTAGGCGCTTTATAAATTCAGTATTATTATCATTATAGCTATGCTTGTAGTAAACATATATTCAGTAATTGATTTGACATCAACATTGGGCTATTGTAAGCATACTTGTGAGATATTTGCCACTGTTATATGCTCTTAGTTCTTGTATTGGTACTTGTCAAAGTGTGTAGATGTCTAATGAAAAGTGTCTCTGTTATTTTATATAAATTCTTTGAGTGTTGTATCAGAGACATTATATACAGTATATATGTATATAGCGTCTCTGGTTGTATGCAGATATGTCTGATTTGCCGTGTATGTTTGTTTGTGATGTTAGGTAATATTTAGACATAGAAATGCTAGAGTGAATATGATCTATAGAATATTCAATTTGTCATTGTCAAAATGTTTTTGGGGTAAAATATGTACAGATGATTTGTAAAGTGTTCTCTTGCCCATCCCAGTTAAATTTCTTCATTAGTTACTGTATAACTAATGAGAACACACTATTAATACAACACATGTATAACCAGATAACAAAATTGTTTAATGACTGTGTATTGTTAATTAATAATAAGAAAACAAACACTTTAAAATAGCATTTACAAATTTGCCAATTGATATATTTATTTATTTCATTTATAAGATATTTTAATTAATCATGATTTCAAAAACAATATTGCAGAGAGATGCTTGTGTTTAATGTCAAGCATGTTGTATATAACTATGAGTTACTTCCAATCGTTCAAGCTCCGCCAACCTATTTTATTACCTACAATATCGATTGAAATCACGAGTCAAGGTATTTACGGGACTTTTGTGTATTTGCGGTTGTCAATAAACAAACTTTGATGTAAGAGTTCTGCACTTTAACCAACATACATATGCATTAACTTAACAGAAGGTCAGCTCATAAAAGTTAATTGTAGCGGTTGTGCGGTCAGCCGTGACTGACTAGGCTCAACTATCTATCCCGTAACATAATTTATTTAGCTGAATTCTCTTCAATCAATGTTTATCTATCTGAAACGTTAAATGGGTATTCAAAAAGTATAAAGACACATACATTACACATAAGAATTGCGATGTGGACAACAGTCATTTATCTTTTCATAATAAAACAGGTATGTTAATTTTAACTAGAACTTTAATTAGAACTTTGTAGTTTTTCAAACTTTATGAGTTTGTGTAATCTTTATAGACATACATGACAATAAGGAAAATCTAGATATTATTCTAGCCTTTATTTAAACTGAACTAAGCTGATCTTATCACATACGAGAGAACTTGATTTCGTGTATTTTGCAAGAGTTACTTTACGACAGGAGTTTGATGTCTTGATATAACATTTGAACGCGTTTGTAAACTGTCTGTACATATCCATAACACGATTCGGAATGATATGATTAATCGTACTCATTATAGAATATATGGAATTAAGACTGATGCTGATCATCTTATCATCAGGTCACCAGCAAACGTTTACACCCTTTAAAGGATATTGGGCTTACATATTTTGAAATTTAATTCAAGTTGAAAGGAATGAACTTCAACATCAACTAACCTCGAACTTACCACTTCTCGATTTTCGTTCAAAGGTTTAAAAAAATAAATAAAAGCTGGACTTATTTTTTTTTTAATTTGTCCAATAAACATCTTTTATTAGCCGTTCATTTAGACAGCGTAATTATCGGCTGTGAAAAACCCACCTGGGTTAGGGGCCATAAAACTCGCGCGGGTGTGACATAATAAACAGATTATACAGAGTAAGGCATCATTATTTCAACTGAAATACCGCCTTAATAAATGTTTAATTACCATTGATCTGGATATCTGGAAATGCTTAGTAATGTTACATCGTCAAATAATTTAAAAATCGTTAATTATTAGGTTTATTTCCTGTGGTATTGTTACTATAGATGTATAGATAACTAGGCCGATTATGTTTATGACGTCACAAAATGGGGGCGTGACCAGTCATACATTCACTTGTTTGTTGTCAGATAGGACTAAGCGGCTCATCAAAAGTGGCTTTCAAAAAACGGCTTTCATTACCAAACTAAACATATTTGAGTAGCGACCTTTAACGCACTATACAATATTGTAATCAGGTTTTCTATATTCCAAAGAAAATAGTGAAATATATTTGTGGTTATGTGAACTTTCAGAACTTTATATGATCTGAATAGCAGTCCAAATCGTTTCTCTAAAACTCAATGGCGGCTGATCTACATAAAACTTTTAAACTTACAGAAAGTCAAACGTGAACATAACATAGCGTCGGCAGCTGTTACAAAAGAAATCATTACGAATATACAGGTATTTCAAGCTAAATACATACTAGCGTAAACTCATAGAAGAAACTGCAGGCTTTAGTTTAACATATAAGCAAAATATGTAACAGAGTTTTACATAAGGTTATTGATGTTGAAAAATTTCCAAAAATACAAACATTCTACTCTACCTTGTTAACCGACTTTTATTACCTTGATAGCGGGACAGCGTTCAAATTAAAAATGAGTCTCATCGGAATCGAACCTGGCTAATTAGCCTCTCCTAGCGAACCAAGCTTCTCGTCGCTGGCAAGAGGTTTGGGTTCGCTAATCCGCATGGGTTCATAAGTGGTTCATAATTTCTCTATATGCGAAGCATCTACTTATCTCTTTAATCGTCGTCCAAGAACGAAATAACAACAAACATGTTTTTGGGGTAATTTTCACATTGAGGCCCCGTCCCTTTTTAATCTGTCAGTCTTAGGAGTAATAATTCTGTGGCCGCAATGTCAAATTCCAAGCATAAGTTGCATGGGCAAACGGACATGATTCGTGATTGATACCATACCACAATAGGAACAGTTTTTAATAAAAGAGATTTACTTTGGAAATCATCCAATAAAAATTATCTTGACATTTTGCTTGATCGACAAATAAACAGAAGAGGACTTTATGATATTCCAACCAATGTATGAGACAAACATGATATAACATAACAAAATATTAATGGATAGAACAAAAGCGTCTACATTGTGCATAATGGTTTTGTAAACATTACCAAACTTATTCATTAATAAATGTTTCACTCATGATACGAAACTGATATTGTTTTATGAACGTCTATAGTAAATTATTAATCTAATTGAAAGAGATAATAACTTGTATAAAATAATTGACATTATACTTCAGACCTTGATATCCTTTTGCACCTTGATGAGAGAAAATTAAAATTTCATGAATAAACACACCGATTTGTCTTGTCAACAATCGTGTTATGTAATGAATCAACCACCCAGAGCAATAAAGCACAGCTGTCCTCAGAATAGGAAACGATTATACAGATCTTACATAATACACATACAATACCCATCAAAGGATGTTACACACCACTTGTTCAGTCTGCTATGAAGAAGCAATGTTATTCTCAATCTACTTCAGTGACGAGCTTGAATTAACAAAATATACACATTGGTCTTACCGATAATCAAAAGTTAATCGACTCATCACATATCGTTAGACCGTTAGATATTTTGACAAATCTTTGTTTTATGTTCTCTAACTGTGCGATAGTTTATCAATAACTTTGAGTTTTTACCATTTAAACACTTTTAAAGCCCAGGGCAGCGTCTGTTCAGTTGAAGTAATTGATCAAACTTGCAAAATAGTAAATCAGAATATCCTCGTTATCATAATCTTATTTACCAAATGGACAATTACAAGGTTAATATATAGTTTACTTTCTCTTTCAACTTAAACGCTAGATTCACTGTTCCTGTTGAACATCAAGCTCAATCTATTTTTATTCAGCATATCTTTGTATGTGTCACAATCGTAGACGTTTGACAAAAAGCTAAAATATAATGATATGGCATTTATATCATATAAATTTAAAAAATATCTTAGATCTGTTTTACTTGAAGTGGTAGAAAAAAAAGAGGAAAGAAGAAACCTAGATTTGATATGTTTCTTAATATAAATACATTCTATATTGAAATATATGAATTTCTATACACAAGGGGTTACTTACATAAAGTATCTCTGAAAAATAAAGGCCCTTGTGAAACGTTTGCTAGACATTAACAACAGAGTTTTTCCGTGTTCCGTGACGGGTTCAGAATTTAATATATCGGAACAGCAAACCATTTTGCAAGTAACATGTTCTTATGCTCAGATAGTTTGGATGTACCTGCTTCTTATTTCTTTGAAATTGAAAATGGCCATGCAACAAATTTTCGTAAATAATTGAGAATTATTATTTTAAGTGAGCAATTGTTAATAGGGTAACAAAGCGATAATAAGTGTCGTTCAATGAAGCTTAAAATGGTGTTCAAACTCACACTTCGGCATAAAACATCTTATTAAATCATCATATCGAAGTGGTAAAGGAAACATGTCCAATGACTCCACCTGATGTGTAAGTGAAATAATTTTCATTACTCAGTTCCAAAACACTCTCTTTTGGATGATATTCATCCATGTGTTGAATAATCTATAATGAGCGAGTAACATTAATTACTTACGACAGTTACAATGGTAAAAAATATATGTATTTAACTGAGATAAACAAAGTTTTAATTTTGTTTACCCGAGGTAACCAAAGTTTTAATTTTGTTTACCCGAGGTAAACAAAATTAAAACTTTGTTGATCTCAGGTTTACAAGCTTGTTTATCCCTTGTTGATCTCAGGTTTAATGTTTTTTCCTATGGTACTATTTTCATCTTTGGTTCTATCAGTTGTTAAGAATATATCAAAAGCCAAGCGAACTGTTCCTGGAACGTACCTGTTCCTTTGATAGCAAGATTCTCCCTAAGCTGGCGCAACGGATTGAGTTTCTAACCATAATGCAACATTTTATATATTTATCTTTTATATTTAAATAGAAAATCTTCTTTAATAAAATTAAAATAACTAGGATTGACGCGTCAATACTTAGGTCTTCAAGACTCCTGTTTGACCATCACACAGTGTTTGACCTTCAAACGCATTTGTGTCAAAGAGCTCAGCAGTTTATAATTAAAAAAATTGTTTTTTTTTAGTCCTTTCGTTGTATTTCAGACCCCCGTGTTATTAAAGGAGACGAAACACTTTTTCTATTAACATTTTGTTAATAAGATATACAGAACAAATGTTGGTATCGATAATCCTCATTCATAGATGTAAACATTATTTATGTAACTGAAATAGTAAGGGAGATTGATTTTTTTAACTTTGATGGAAGCATAGAACAATTTTGATTTTAAGACCCCTACCCGATGTTTGTCTTACTAGCTCCTTAACTATCAACTTCTTTATGATATAATGCAACGTAAAATAATGTTGTGCTTGGAATAGTGCGTGTGTAGATATAATCAATTTTAAAATATTTTAAAGAGTAAAGGAATAATAGATCTTCCAGCTGAGGATTTTCTAAAAATACTAATATTCAAGGACCTGTGATGGACAGAACAAAATTTATCATGAATTCATGATATTTTGTTTCGTTCATTAATTACATTTGCTTTCCAAAACATTCAAGATAAAAAAAAGTATCTGTAACAGTTTCGAAACTAAAATTCTCAAAGTAAAATAACCCTCAAAAAAGTAAAATATCGTAAAAATATTGTTTATGTCCAATTATTTCCTTTAATATCAACTTTTATATAATAATAAGCTGTAGTGAATATGTTGCACAATCAATGTAAAACAGACTGCAACGAACAGATCTTTGAAATTACATTTCCTCACAGAGTACTGCCTCTTTGAACTTGACGAAGAAAAATCCTTTTTTTCAAAAGTTCATTTTTGAAATTGCTGTAGCTCTAAAACCGTTTGGGGATTACTTTTTGCAGCGTTCATCTGGCTTTAAAATGAGCTATAACATGCGTCTGTATGTATTGCAGTTAATGAGGGGAAGATTTTCAAAGATATGTACCGTCAGAACCGCGAAATTTCAGAAAAGTTAGCTTTGGGCTTAATCAATGGGGAATATTGTTGCCCACATTTCGGTGAAAATTTTATGAAATTATCTTCCATAGTTTCAGAGAAAATGAGGTTTGAAGCTTTTCCTTTAAGGGGAGATAACTCAAAAACAAAAGCGAAATTCAAAAATCGCCACGGACATTATCTAAGTTGAGGAACAAGCTACAAACCCTTCATTTAATTCGGTCCATCCGTTAAGGCTGTAGAGCTTGGACAAAATTGGTACAAAAAATAAAAAATAAATATAGTCGCAAAGCGACGACAAACGGATTCAGCCGTTTATGGTGATGATATGTATGACAAATGTATGTAATACATGTATGTATGATGTCAATTGTTCGTTCAGACGAATTTTAAAACTCACGATGGCAGTGTAACCAAGACCAAAAAGACTCGTAAATGTCATATTGAATAATATGTGTATGTGCTTTGATAAAAATACATTTCAAATTGGACTCCACAATCATAATGCCAAAAATATAAGTTAATGCAATTTAATGGTCATGTTAGTAAAAGATGTTAAACCTAAGGTAAAATATAACCAATTCAATCTGCAAAAGTTTCTTGACTCATCCTGGTTTCGAACCCTGTTTTCCTTTTTATTGTTGAAAAATACAGAACCAAATTTATCAAAGCAAACCAATTTAAATATTAAAGCATGCATCCTGCTTTACAATGTAACCCTACGGTCTCTCTAATCCATGAATGAACTCATTGATGACTACTTCAGGGGGAGTTTCAAAAATGTTTCCCTTTTTATCTTCAAATGGAATAATCTTGGCATAGAAACACCAAACACCAGTTGAGATGTGGGAACAGATATGCATAAAAAATAATGAAAGACGTTTGCTGAGATGCAATCACTTGGTTGTTAGTTTGAAGGAAATTAGAAAAGGGATGCAAGGATCCTCTCAATTTCGTTTACTATAAAAGTAAACAAACTTAATAAGCAAGATTCAGAAGCTATTAACATCATCCTTCCATGTAAAATGCACTGACATTTTTATTCCTGACACATTCCGGACAAAACAGGGCCTAGACACACGGTTATTGAAAAATGGGAGTGGTGCTCTTTCAGAGGCATTCTCACGCGTAGTGATACCGAAAAAGGCCAAATTTGGAAAGACCAAATATGGTTGAGACTAGGAAAACGTAGTAACTTTCTTACTATAAAAGTTGTAAACCCCAACCCTTCTTTGGCACTGTATTGCTTTTGAACGGGGTGGTGGAATTTCAAATGGTTTATATCATTGTAAAGGACGAAGAACGAGCTTCAATTCAATGTGCCATTTGTACATTTGAAGGAAAAAGTAAAGAAACGGTAAACGATGCGACATCTGTCGCAAATCAAACTTTATCTCAAAAAGACTTAGGGTACTGGCCTTTCAGCCTTAAAATATCCCGAACCAATAAAGATATCTTCAGATATTTTTCACCAGTGTGTAGAGAAGAGAATTGTCTTTATTTGCACATATTATTTGTTTATGAGCATGGAAAAGTAAAGAAAGAGTGAGAAATAGAAAATTTAGCTGAATACTCATTTACTGTTAATATTTTTATAATGAGGTACTACACAAAGTAGTTTTGTCTTCAACAAGGGCATCCATTGATGTATAGTTTGTTCAGATGACTAAAATAGTAAAGGAGTAACGCTTTTTTTAACTTTGTTGAAAACAGTGAAAAATTCTTATTTTTAGAACCCTACTCGATCTTAGTCTTCCAGGGCCCTAAACTATCAACTGTTTTTGATGTAATGTAACATAGCAAATGTTGTACTTGAAAAATAGCGCGTATGTAGGTGTAGTCAAGTTTATGATAGCTAAATTAGTAATGTAGTTGTGGATATTTAAACAAAGCGCAACACACTGTCAGAGGATAGTTCCGTCTTATCTCTACAAAGTATTTAGAGACCAGAGACACAAACATTTGTTGCTAAATGCACCTAAAATGAAAATTAACTAAAGAAGGCCAGAAGCAAGTGTGTGCGCCGTGTGCAGGGTCAAGCTACAATACACTGCCTGACCCCCACAGCTTGCATTAGAAAGCACTACTGCTGGCTGAATACTAGTATTGAAAACTAAACTCACTCCTTACTCAAAAACTATGTTACCTACAAGTTTGTCACAGTAGACATTTTTGCTTGAAATTTCATTGCACTATGTATAACTTTTATGTCTGTACGACCTTTTGAGCTTTTTGACTTATCTTATGTAATTTAACACGTCCTAGCGGCCGGAAATGACTGTTCGCGAATGATTTTATTCCTTCATTTGAAAGACCTTGGTCGTGTCTAACTTTCATGTAAAAATCATCAAATTCGTTCGTCAGGTTTTTGGGTTATCGCCCTTTGAAAGTTGCACATTGTACTAAGTCACCTGACTTTGAACGCTTCTAGAAACAAAACTATTTGAGGTACAGCCTTCCAAGAGACCAAACTTTAATGTCCAATGCCTCAGCTACAACATATGTGAGTTTCATCTCTCAGGTGCAAGCATCTTCAGAGGAGTTGGTTCTCAAAGGTGCATGGGGTCCGAAAATCCTGAAAAGTTGAAAAATCCAATATGGCGGCCAAACAACATGACCTACGACTTCGTTATGATTGCCTTTTTTGCGTAGAATTTTATTGGGCATCTTTTGAAAAAGAAATTCTGTATCTTTAATGCGACCTCTGATTTGAAAAAAATGTCATGATCTAAGTCTCAGCAAGGGCTATCAACATGCAAAGTTTCGCTGTAATAGCTTCAGTCATTTTTGCTGAATCGATGGGACAAAATCGGTGGAATAAAATAATGAAACATGCCAATAACAATAAGGCAAGGCTGAATCCTTAATAATCTGGATAAAAACAATAAGAGATAGTTGGACACAACATTTATCGCACTAAGTGTAGGATTGGGTACAGCTTGGGTAGGAGTACTATCAACAGTAATCTTGACACCAGTAGCAATTGGATTAGAAGCAGCTGCAACTTTATCTGGTGTCCTCGGTGTTTCTTTAAAGTTTGTTTCACGTAAATTACATTCAAAATTGAAGAAACATGAACAAATTCGTACTATTGCCGATTCTAAATTAAACACCATATCTGACCTTATTTCTAAGGCTCTAGATGATGGCTCAATCTCAGACTCAGAATATGCTTTGGATACTCTTGAGCTTTCAAAATTTCAAGAGATGAAGGAAAATATCCTCATGAAATTGTTCCATAAGTTTAAAAGAGATTGAATTCAAGTACAATTGTATCTAACTTAAGGCAAAATACCTTTTTTTGGTTAAGCAAATGTTAGTAAAATGTAGTAAAATTAAGCTAAACTTAACACCAGCTAAACAGTATCCGAAGGTACAATGAGCAATTCTTCCCGGGAAAATCTCTTTGAGGTAGTTCGAGTAATGCTGAAATAACTTGTGGTAATCTAACCACCAATTCTCTGGACCTCTTGGTATGTTTCAATTCCTCTGCATACTGATAACTGAATAAATGCTCGGATAAAGTCTTAATGAACCTCTCCACAAAAGCTTGACTTTTATGTTGCTCTTTATATCCACGTCTTATTCTAACATTATGTTTTGATAAGTACGATGTTACCTCACCAAAAAATTCTCTACCCGGATCGACTTGAAATATACTTGAAAATTTCAATGGAGTTGTTTTGCATATTTTTCTAAAGCTTTAGCAACCTCGGTTGAGTTTTTAGTTGTTACTGGCATTGTTGCTTTATATCTAGATGCCACGTCAACAACCGTTAATGCGTATCGATAAGTTTTTCTTCTAACTTTGTCATGGGGTAAGAATAATAAGTCAGATTGCTGGTTTTCATTAGATCGACTTGTAACAAATTTCCGCCTGGGTATGTATTTGGGTGGGGGTAAATATATTTGCCAAATGGCTTGTTTCATTAACCAATTCTTAGCTTCGGTTTTTCTAACCTTAGCAGCCTTAGCAAGGTTATATACAGCTGCAAGGCCCTTCCAGTAGCCCCTCGGACTGTAATAAACCCTCTGGAATTTCTTTTCCATATTTATTAGAAAGTAATCAAACTTTTAAGTAATCATATCTGAGTACCCATAGCCATAAGCATTAGTATTAAAGAGACACAGTTGATAGGATCACATATAAATTTGAAATCAATGTTATTACATCGGGAACCACTAACTGTTACTGAAAATAACAAGTTAAAGGTCAATCAGTACATTAGAGCGAAAATATGGCCATTCAAAGTCGGGATTTTGATCGAAAACAGGACAATGTGGCTCGAGTGGTGCCCACAAATTCGCCAAACGTGAGATATGAACTTCAATCAGCATATTAGATATTTTGTAGCTTATAAAAACCAAGTAAAATTTTAAGAAAGATACTCTGTGTCACTTTAACACCATTATCTGTAATCCATCTTTTAGTATCTAATGCACATAATGATGTTTTATTTATTCTCATTGCATATTTATGACCTGTACACTTCTCAAAGTATTAGTTTCATGTTTAAAACTCTTCTTTCCAAATAGTGCCTCTTTGTATTTATCAAAGTTCATGTATTTCCTAACAACATACCCTAAATACCCATAATTCCATTAGCTTTCTTAATTTCCCTTTCTGTCATCTTTATAAAGTACATTTTAGGTCCCACATATTCAGAAATTGGTATACCATTACATTCATCTTTCATCTTACCTAAAACCTTTTTATTTTTCATATTGTGTAATGGGTGGTCTTTATCAAAATCACTAGTATCATACGAGTCAATATTTTTCTTCATATCATCCGTTGGTATTTCTAGTAGTAAAGAATCTGTGTCTGTGTATAACACCTCACATCTTTCCCCATAAGTTTTCTTTAATTCATCATAATAAAATTCGTACATCAAAAGTTTTGTTAAGTCGAGAATTCTCATACCAACAAATATCGGTTTATTGAAAACTATCTTGTATTTATTCATGCGAACAGCAGCTAAATCATGATATCATATTTTGAATTTGTTAAAAGCTGGATTAGCAATTGCCTTTCTGAAAGGTTAATTTTTTTCATCTGCCCTGAATAATCGCACATCCAATCTCTTTCTTGAATTCTCCATAGTTTTACTGAATACTGAATTATTCATTAACTTGTAAAAATTCTTTTCGAAATAACCTGTAGCTTTCTTCATCGGTTCAGTATTCACTCTAATATAAGGCTCCATCCAAGGACTCTGGTCATATTGAAGGACTTTAGTTAATTTCAAACCCAAAGAAATATATAGCTGTAGATTCCTATAGTGACCTTCATATTTTGATTTGGTCATTAAATTTGGTACCAAATTTTGCACATCTGATAGCTTTTTATCTCCTAGTAAATTATTTTGGTAATCTGACAACCATTCTTATTTAACTGTTAATCTTTCTGGGGCTAGAGGATAAGTGTTGTGGGTTTTAAGTAATTCTTTCGGATATTCGATGTCAACTTCGAATATATATCCGGTTTTAGAATCTTTCGGTATTTTCAGGATGTGCTCAGTTGCAACCTCTGGTTGCTCAGCTGCAACCCACTTAAATCCTCCAGTTGGTAAATATTGGCTCATCGCCCACCCGTAAAGGTTATTGCCATCTAAACATAGTATATGATTAGATGGCTTACTTGCATCATATCCTTCTACGTATAAATTCTTTGCTTTAGTATGTCTCTTGGAAAGTCCCTTCTCAATGAATAAATGCATATCATAATCCGTAAGAAGTTTTAATTTATACCGTTTTTCTTAAGCAAGGCATCCCAGGAAAGTCCAGGACTAGTGTAATAATGTGCAGGATCCAATCCGTATTGGGACAAGCAAGTCTTTCTGAATATCTCAAATACATCAGCCAGTAATAATACATCAGTTTTTAGATAAAGGTCATGATAGTCACCTAAATTCTTACACCCGCAAGAGTTACATTTTTAGCATGTTCGTAATCATCATCAGTTATATTACTTTTAGATAAATCATTATAGAAATATTTAATGGGTGGTAATTCAGGTTCTTTAAACCTACCTAACTGTCAATGTATGAATATGGATATATTCCTTTTTTTCTATAATAAATGTCTGTTCAATTCCTGAGTGTACTTGCCAGTTATTGCAAATGTGTCATTAGCTTTTACTAAAGAATCTAAAGATATTAGAAGAAACTGTCATCTGTCAATAAACCGGAGGTGGCCTAATGAAAAGGTTATATACTTCTCCATATTATTCAGAATGCATTTTATTTCCCATGGAACTTTAGAAATAGCCTACATGATAAGGTTTGCATCATAATATTTCAGATTGTGTAACACCACTGGGATTGTTATACTTTCCGGTTTTATCTTTAGTTGTAGGTTACACTTATTATGAGCTGCACCATGATATTTTCCTGTAACATGACAATGATCACGTACTCTATCATCCCCCAAAGGTTTATTACATATACTACAATTTATGGTTGTATTAAATTCGCTTATTTCATTCTTTGACATTGGTAGCATAGGTTCGAGGTGTTTTAAGAAATCCCGAATGAATTTTTCCACTTCTTGAAGGGCTAATAAAAATGTCTCTGTTGCATTTGGTCCTCTGTAAATGATTGGTTTATAACTTAACCCATCGCGTCTAACCACCACAAATCCAAACCCACGTGCCTCGTGTTTTTGAGTTTTGATTGTAAAACTTTCTCCAGGATCTGGTTGTGCGGTATGAACTTTCTTGTTGATCGACTCAAAATCAGCATAAATAACGTAAGGTGCAAGCATTGGATTTTGATAATTTTTAAAACAGAGAGGTTCTTTCCCCTGTTTAGGCATATCAATTCTAATAGCAGTTTCACTAACACTTCTACAATCTGCTTTATGTTCTTTGAGTAGATCTTCTCTAGAATGCCTGTGGAGGCATCTTTCACAAAAGTATTTTTTATTTTTACATTTTGATTGATCGTACAAAAGCCATCCAAATTCTTGATCCAAGTATAATGATATTTATTATTATCCTCAATTAGAAAGAGGTTTATTCTAGTAATGTTTTCATCAGCTGAACAATTTCTATGAATAATGACACCCCTGTTGCTTTTATTATTCCCGAATATATTAAAAGCTAAATTATTTAGTTTTTCTAGTTTTGAAATTTGTGAAACAGGAGTTGGTGTGTCTATACCAATGAACTTAAGCCCATCATCAGTAGGATATGAAGAGGGCCTATTCGAAGTTGAAGTAGACAGTTATCATCAGTATTCCTTACATTCATAATGACCATCTTTCTCTCATAATATTCTGGTAAATCTATATGAGGTATATTCAATGGGTTATATTTTGTTACGTCTAACCATAATTTTTCTATACGGTTTACCACTGCCCCATAACCATTTCTTGTGTATGTTTCTAAATTTTCTTCCACCACTTGTTGGGCTTTGGTCAAAGTTGATAGAATATCATCTGGATTGGTTATTATCATAAGTTTGCTTATAAAAAAGCGTGGGTTATAGTATTTTCACCATCCTTGATAAAGCTAAAGTTCTGGTTTAATATTTAAATATCTTTTAATATCTTTATCCAAATCTTTTAAATATTCCTCATCTAACTTCTCGGTTTTTACCTTTGATTCAATTTTGATATCATTTTTTATCTTTTTAGTTGATCTAATTTAGATTTAGTTTACAAAACTTTATCCCTTTTCCGGACCATTTGTCCCCCCTTTTTCACTGCTTCTAGTTGAAATGGCCCGCATCTTATCATATTCAAGAAAATATGTTTTTTACTTTTTATTTTTGTTTTATTCAATAGGTACAGTGTATTCTATTAAATTCACAACCTAACCCTAAGAAAGAACTTTTGTATAAGAGTTGTATAAAAAGCAACCCTTTTAATAATCCCAAATATTTTTACAATTTCATTATAATTTGTAAATATTAAGTTCTTGATAAACTTTATAAAGACAAAATATTATCAACCCCAATCTTTTGTTTCCTCTTAGAATTATGTTTAATTTTTCCACTATCACAATATATTCGTTGCAACAAGTTTTGGAAATGAGATGGGAATATTTATCTCTTTTTTTTCTAAAGACCTCATAGATAAGGGCAGTTTTTTTGGTATTGTTAGATTATTATTAATCGGATATTCTTCAAAGAAATTAAGAGTTTTAAATTCTTCCCCACAGTCTATACATCTGTGCCCTTCATAACTATTAATAATATTCTCATGAAAACATTCTTTAATAGTCAAGTCTTTTCACAGAATAATTTATTTCTGTATATCATAGTTTCTTCGTGGTGGCATTCCATTTTTATATTATTCTAGAAAATATTTTTTTATTTTTTTTATTCTATAAGCAATGAACCCCACTACAATCATTCCCAAAACAACACATATTATCTCACCCTGTTTTTGATATTGTGAAGGAGTATAAAATTCGGTTAGAGTAGGCTCAGGTTCTCATGGTTCTAGGTGAGTTCCAAATCTCACATGATACTCTTGCATTGCTTCATAGACATCCCTGAAAGTTTAAATAGCATGATTTTGTCTTCTAAGTTCTAAAATCTAGTCTTGCGACTCTTTGTAATTGGTATAATAATATATCCCGACATAGAATTAACATTCTGGTATGTTTATATTTTCGTTTTTAAATGTACATAGAATCATGGGTAGCCATGATAACATAGCAGTTAGGGGTTACATATTCACTTCCGGGTTGTAGTTTTACGATGATGATGATTATTGTCAGCACAAAAATAAGACAGAATAATTTCTTCCTGCTATATCTAAAATAAAATAATAATTTCTTGCATTTATCTCTCCATAAATCATTCAACTTTAACACATCGAACGAAAAAGGTTACCTGTCAACTAGTTCACTTGAACTGCCAGAGACTGGCAGACCTCGGCATTTCAATCACCGCTTCAGCTGGATAACCGAATGTTGCCGAGTAGCACCCGAGTAGCACCCGGGACATCACTAGGCTGTAATACGATCTCGTAGATAGGAGTGGTCGAAGCCACTGTGTCAAACTATTGATGTGCGGGAAGGAAAATGTGATGACAGCTGTCGTTGAATGTTCCCGCGAAACGATGTTGTTTGTCCCTCGCTAAAATGTTGCGCATCACGTATGTACTTGTGCACAGGAAACGTGAAGTCAGCAATGAAATGATTTATATATCTTAAAGAGGTTATGCAATGTATTTGCCTAAGAATGATATATCGTTGTCGCCTGTACCATCATCTATTGGAATGCAATGAACATATAATTGAGACAATATACCCATAAATTAGACTTTCAATCAGCATTTTATGTCCGTTTTTTAGAACGCAGCCGAAATTAACAGGCGAACCTTTTAAAAAAACGTTGGGCCTGTCGCTACTTGCGTATCTAACATAATGTCTGGAGACAAACCTCCTTCAAACCAAAACGATTGATGTGTTAAATTCTGATTTATAAGAATGCAAAAAGCAAGTACAATAACATCTAAGCAATACTCTATCCTTGAACTTTATGAAACGGTGAGTCGATTTTGTTGTCGGATTCGCTTTGGAGGATGTGACTGTACCAATATGCCAAATGTGATATGCAAAACAGTGTCATATCAAATAGAACATTGTTGCAATTTCAATGCGAATCGAAACCTAATATATCATACATAGACCAACCACTGGTAAAAATTTATGTTTAATTATTTTATTCTTGATATGTGTTGTACAAATACGGAGATTGATCATAAATTACTATAGATTATCCACTGTGGCTTACTTTTCATAAAAGAAAATATCATAATATATAACATATTACCGTCCACACTTTTTATTTCCTTTCAAATCACCATGGTAAAATTATCCACCGTCTAATTGCCTCTTTAGAATATGTCTTTAGTTTGCAGTCAACTCACGAAAATGTATCATTATGTAGGTATTCGATTGTAGAAAATATTCGGTGTGTTAATGAAAATATAAACGATTTGTTATTTGTTACATCGGAAATAATAGTCAGTGTCTGTTATGTAAGATTCAGCAAACAACAGACCATCAAATTATCACTTTAAGCAGACAAGTCTAGCCACAACAGCGCCAATTGAACAAGGTAGTCTTATCAGGATGAAGCCTTGTTGCATCATTTGATAGGGTTTTAAATATACAATGTGACATGCTTATACAATAATAATAAGCTTGAATAAACTATTATTGAGCCGTCGGATATCTAAGCTTTCTGAATATACAAAAGTTGAGTGTATTTTGTGACTATTTTTATGTTACATGAGCGATGAAAAAGGTGTCATAACACGTTACAAAATGATCATTAGGTGAAACTACTCCCCTTCTGCTACGTCATATAAGGTAGACACGCTTTGGACACGCTTCTGTGACCGCAGATTCTGTTCGCTGAGGCTAATTAAGCAGTGTCTTTTGAAAGCCGTATTTTGGCACGTTACCGTCCGATTTCGAAAATTTAACATTGAATCTAACTCAAATTGCAAGCCCCTTTTTAGGAATTCCGAAAGTGGCCATAGACCATTACAGTCCCCCTTTATATGATAATTTTATGCCCCCGAATCGGATATTCCGGGGTTTTTTTTCCCTGTCCGTCTGTCTCTCAGTCTGTCTGATTGTCTGTCTGTCACAAAAAGCAACCTTGCTCATACGTTTTTATCGCTTGGATGTAGACCTTTGATATTTCACATGTGCATCTATCATGATAAGACCTTCCAGATGACCTCGTGACCTTGACCTTAGTGTTTTAAGCTTGTCCATAACTTGTCATTTGATAAAGATAGACTTTTGATATTTCAGGAATGGCTCAGATACATATTGACACAAAAATATACATTGACAATTTTCTGACATCTGGAAGCATCAGTGTTTAAGAAACACATCTTGAGTTTTAAATCAATATCTTTAGAGTTGACGTTTTGTCAATTCATCCCAACGTTCGAAGTCAAGATGTTTATAAAACCAAATTATTGTTAAGAATCAATGCTTTCACAAAATATGAAAAGTTCTTAAGTCAATATTTTCACGAGTTTCTCGACCTACTACTTTTGCACAGGACTGTTATCGCCGGTACAAAGTCAATTTTGATTACGAATCACTGTGGCGTACATGCTGAGGAATCCATCAGAATGATAATGTTAATGATTGGTATTATGTTCAGCTATTTCTGAAGAGTGTTGTCTTGTTAATGATTTTCAGAACATTTTTCTGCATTATTTCTGCTTATTAATACGTCCAAAATTTTACAATGTATAATTCTTTTTTTTAATAGATTTGGCTATAATAACAATGATTGACACACGTACACGACACAAATATTTTTCCCTTTTTCAGTATGAAATGACTTTTTTGTTAATTCAAATGATTGAACAGATAACAGATAAAAAATCTGATAAATAAAAGATCATTAGAAAATTACATTTCTTGGTTACGAAAAAGATATACAAAAAGTTCATCTATTAAATGTTCCTGGATGACGTCTTGACAGGCAGTGTTATGTCACTGACGGCGACCTATATCGCTTTGCAATGTATTAAATCTGAAATGTTAATCGGTGCTGTTGAAATTCTAAACACAGGGAGCTTCGTGGTCTAGTGGTGAAAGCCTTTGCTTCTGAATCCAAAGTGCTAACTTCTAGGGTTCAAAACCCGCTTCAGACAACTTTTGCAGATCGAACTTGTTATTTTTTTGCTAAGGTAGAACATATTTTGGTCACATTACAGTTAAATGGCATAAAACGTCTTTTGATATGCATTATAATTTTGGATTCCAAACCTCTGAATATCATGTGATCTTTGGTCATTTTGATGATATATATAACAAAATGCATGTACAGGCCAAAGACTGTGTGAAGGTCAAACAGGAATCTCGAAGACCTATTTAAGTATTGACGCGTCAATCCTAGTTCGGATTATTATTATAATTCTAAAGATCTATTGTTTTTATCATGATTGTTTTTATTTTTATTACTTGGGCCTAAGAGTAATTGAAGGGTCCGTGTGACGGGGTGTCAAAAAGGACTGTTAACTGCAACCTAGCTCTTGAAAAAGACTCAATTTGGAATATTCTGAAAGCTGAGATAATTATCTATACCATGATATATGGAATGACACCATTGAATTTGGTTGCAGAAAGATTATTCACAATGAAATCACATAATTTTCGAGTTTGGTTGCAGTCCCCTATAGGCACCTGCAACCAAATTATTTTTCCAAGAAAATACATGTTTTTATCAAACAGAAGAGCCTGGGCTTGAAGAAATTTGGTTGCAGATGGAATATATGATGATTTGACAACTGTTGATCACTTACCTGGCTTTTTATTTACATTTTAATGACACATAAGCCACTTACCGATCGCCATCGAGTCCGGTTTTCGATCATGTCACATCATGTTTTGAAATCGTTTCTGACATTATGGATAGAAATATTTCACTGACCTTGATTATTTTAACAGTTTCTATCATAAAGCATGTCATGGTAGGTACTTTTGACATTATTTGACCAAATTGATCCCTAAATTTCATTTCTGTGTTTCAACGTGCTCCCATAGCGAATTCGAATTGTTGTCATATCTCAAAACGATTCTCATTGGATGTCAGGAATCCCTTTAAATGCAAAATGATTTTGATAGAAAATAAACATCATTGAGTAAGTTTAACAAATGGTTTCTATCCAAAAACAGAACAAAATCAATTATAAATCAAAAATTAGGAAATTTGAAAAATTGTTGGAAATGTTTGACATTGAATCAACCAATTGTAGGACACGTTACATACCGCATGGCATTACGTCACTCACAGTGCGAGAGGGAATCTGTCAAAATGAAAATCCTGATTTGTTTTTGTTTTCACGTAAAATACGGTAAATTTTAAAGCTCATGCAACCAAACTTGCCTCTTTGCTAATTAACAAGCAAAAAAAAATCTCTGCAACCAAATTAGTGTTTGTCAAGACAAGAAAAATGATGGATAATTGCTAGAAAATAATTTGGTTGCAGTTGCCTATAGGGACTGCAACCAAACTCGAAAACCACTCGATTTCATTGTGATTGTACGTTCTGCAACCAAACTCGAGACTTCAAGGAAATGGTTGATTTATAATAAATCATTTTAGCTGTCAGAATATCATCAGTTCAATCATTTTCAAGGAAAATGTGGCATTTTATTGCTGTTTTAGATACCCCGTCATCCGGACCCTTCAATTACTCTTAGGCCGATTTTGTGCTGCTTCTACAGCCTTCCAATCTCAACCGAATATCATGAAATTTTCAGGGATTGTACCCTGTGTCCTAACTTAGTGCATGACGAGGGCGATTTTTGAAGTTCGTTTTGTTTTCGAGTTATCTCCACTTAAAGGAAAATTTTCAAATCTCAATATCTCAGTAACTATGGAAGATAATTGCATAAAACTTTCACCAAAATATGGCAAAAACATTCCATAGCCAATAGCCATTTTCGGCTGTAAAAATATATTTTTTTGCTATTTCCGAAACACTGATTTAAAAAAAAAATCACGGTTTTGACGGTACGCGTCTTTCAAAATCTTCTTCTCACTAACTGTAATACATACAGGCGCATGCTATAGCTTATCAGAAAGCCTTATGAACGCTGCAAAAAGTAAGCCCCCCATTATATCATTAACAAAGATGATAGTTAATGAGTTAGAAAGACAAACATCGGGTAGGGGTCTACAAATCTAAATGTTTCTGTGTTTTGATTAAAGTAAAAAAAGTCATTACTCCCTTACTATGGAATAGTTTTAAGAGTTTTACGAAACAAGTTTACCTGTTCGAGGAACAATAGAGTGCAAAGGTATTTAATATTTAATAGAGATATGAAATCTTTACCGAAAATCCAGTAAATACATGTTGTCATGATGGAAATTACTTGACAAGCCATTGACGCAACAATCAGTAAAATTTTTAAAACTGGTAAGCATGATTTGGACCTCCATGCTAATGATGTTGAAATGTCACACTACATATCGAGGGAGCAATGATTATCTTTTTAAAAATAAATCTTTTCCTGATGACATAACGCAATAGCATTTAAAGCAATGAATTAAAACACAAAACCATAATTACGTGTAATGGCAACAGTCGTTATGATGAAAATGCAATATTTATTTTATTCGACAAAAATTTTTTTTGTTTTGATCTGAATTTATTGTATACCCTGTCCATACTTTAAATTGTATATTTGATTTATTACTGCTCCATTTAGTTTTATACATTGTCTAAAGATTGGAACCATTTATTTTTATTTTGCTGACATCATCTTTTATCCCCCCTAAAAACGTGCTACTGCCCCTTTAAAGGGGCAGTAGCACGTTTTTTTATGATTTTATATTTTCAATTTTTCACTGATAATTGTATGTTAATGCTAAATTTATTATTTTCACAGTGTCAAAAATCTCATTACACAAGTCAATCATCCATAGTCAGAGGGAATAGTATGAAGATTCCCATAACTTCCATTGGCGGCCATTTTGTGTGAACACCTTTAATTCATTTTGTGTAAGAAAAAGGAATCGCATGGCTAAATTTCATTTTGTATATTTGAATTATTACTGCTCCATTTAGTTTATATACATTGTCTATCAATTGGAACCATTAATTTTCATTTTCCTGACATCACCTTATATTCCCCCTTAAAACGTGCTACTGCCCCTTTAAGAGGTTTTTAACGGATAAAATTATAAATACAACACAATGGTTCAAGTGTAATAGATTATATCATAAGTACATCATCGGTTTTTGAAAACGTCCTTGACTTTGCAATCCATTTCCGCAAAGAATCCGACCATCTCCCCCCTTACATTATAATTACGAGCGCTTCATCCGAATGACACGACAGCTAAGAAACCGTCATTCTCATTACACGTCAAAAATTCAGCAAAGCAAGGAAAGAAAATACTACTAGGTATCATGAGATATATCAATATTTTGGACGACTGCCTTTTAAAACATTTGTATGACTTGATGCTAATATTAACCCTATGCTCCTTTATGGTTCCGAGATCTGGGGATTTGCAATTTTTGATTTAATGGAAAGGGTTCATTTATATGCAATAAGAAAATTCCTCGGTGTGGAACATACTACTTCAAACATAATGGTCTACGGCGAATGTGGCAGATTTCCAATACGTGGAAACAAAAGAGAAAGCAATAAAATATTGGATAAACTTATTGAATATGCCTCCTGATAGATTACCGAAAAAATGTTTTAAAATGATCATGTTGTATGATGAAAATGAAAAATATAATTGGGTAACATATGCATCCTGCTACATCAGCGAATATGTCTCCGCGTAATCCTACAACCTGTCCCCTGATATCCTTCTCTGGTATTCAACTGTATCGCTGACAGGTGGTTACTCAGCGCTATTTATAGCTTGTATGTTTCAGTCAAATTATTTCGGGTCTACGGTTGCGCATGGGACGGGTACGGACGTGAAACGAGGTGCTCTCAGCCCACGGATATGTAATCCAGCTAATCCTGTCTATTAATCCATCTTAATGTAACAAAGGGCTACGAAAACTATTACTTGAACGTTTTAAAACCATCGTGCAGAAGAATTTGCCAAATTTGACGTCCATATTACTTTAAAAATGCCCGACCCGGGGAGAAATACGCGTGCAAGTTCGAACATGGAGGACGTTATTCAAGCATCGGAAAAAAGGCTGGCAGACCTGATTGTGAGTACTAAGTCTGAACTCCAGATATCGATAGATTCCGTAAAATCGGAACTAAGTGAAATAAGGACAAAAATAGATGCCACTGAACACGTAGTTGCTACACACTCGGATGAAATACATAAACTACGAGAAGAACTTGCCGCTACTAAGTCAGCCTTCTCGACACTACAGCAACAGGTTGTATTGAAAGACATACACGACAGGAAGACGAACTTACTCTTCTATGGTATTGTCGAGGAACCTGAGGAGAATACTGAGAGAACATTGAGAAATTTTTTGTCAACAAACTCAACTTTACCAATCAAAGGGTCAGTGACATATATTTCAAGGTAGCCCATCGCTTGCCCTAGTCAGAATACCAGCGTGCACATAATCCATCTTCTCCTCGTAGCATAATTGCTACATTTATCTACTTACCTGACAGAGAAGCGGTCTTCCAGGCCCGAAAACAACTGAAAGGTACAGGTATAAGCATACAAACCGATATCCCGGGTCTAATGAAGAAACGAAGGGCTCTCCTCAGTAGAGATGCGAACAAAATCAGAGAAACTGAAAATCTCTGGACCAGAGTCAGAGTTCTCGGAACGGACGTCATCCTTGAAACCAAGGACCCATCGATCCCATCTTCTGCGTGGCAAAGGAGGCAGTAAACACCATAACTCAATACACAATTACAATGGTTCAAATATAAATTGCTACACCATATCTTGCCGACTAACAGGAAGCTCTTTAAAATGAAACTTATTGACTCTGAAATTTGTAGCTTTTGCTCGAACCAAATAGAATCAATCGCCCATGTACTTTATGACTGTAGCAAAGTAAACCCGATTTGGCAGGAACTGGAAGTTTGGCTCTTCGATATGATTCAAGTAAAGCTTGCACTTACAAAACAACATGTTCTGTTTGGTTTCCAGAGACGAAACAATGATCCAATCAATATTATCATTATTCTCTGTAAATACATCATTTTCAATTATAGATCATCTAAAAAAGTACCCAGTTTCCAGTTCATGTAAGAAGAGATCCATAAGTATTACTTTTTGAGTAAAGCCGCAGCTCTAATTGGTCCTGGAATAGATAGTTCTGGTCATCCTGTCATCATCTGTTTGTAATTGAATAGACACTCTGTATTCAGATTCACAATATTGATGTAACCATATCTATTGTAAAATGCAACAAAATAAAAAATTATAAAAAAAAAAAAAATTATTTCGAACTCCATATACTGTTGTCTAGTGATGTCGCACGTGGAAATCTAAGAGCGCACGATTGGGAGCTTGCAATGAGAATCAGATTTATTATCTAATAGCACTCCCATTGGTTAATTTGAATCACAAGGTGAGCACGCGGAACGAAGCCAAGAAACCAGTTTGCCGCTATCGCTGAAAAGGCATCATTTGATTATATATAGCGATACGGCAGACTACTATAGGATGATATCAGGGGATATGTTGAAGCATAACGTGGAGACCTATACGCTGATGTAGCAGGATGTAACATATGTTAAAAATGTGTTATGTTCAGTAGGATTTGGTAACATATGGTTGGACAAATTAATAGATTCACAATCAATGTGATTTAGTCATTTGGACAACGCTTGCAAGATATATATCTACAAGATTAGCTCGACAAATTATTAGTTTAAAATAAATATTTCTATTTCAGAATGTTTAAGCAATCTATATGCAATGAATATTATTTATCATCGTTGAATGTAAGGAAATTTAGAATTTCTTTGTGTCATTTCAGCTTACCTTGAGACATATGTATATTAAAAAATTACTTCACGAATCATGATATTTACAATTTGTATAATTACTAAGCTGTTCTAGGAAAATGCATGTCGAAAATGTTTACAATGCCATAGAAAGTATGTACTCTCTATTGCCCTAATATTTGTTTGTTCATAATATGTACTATAGTCCTGTGGCCTACACAGAGCAAATAAAGATTGATGGTAGGTGGTTTGATCTTGAATGGTTAAGCTTTTTAGGGGATTAGTTTTGAGTAAAGGGTAAACTTAAAGACATAATATAGCTATGGAACGACTAGCAACTATCACGATTGAATGGAAGGAACTAATAACCCAAGGTCTAGATTAGAACAATAATAATGTTGAGTGTCATTGTGTATTTCTTTTGAAATAGTTACGTTGTATATTATGTTTGGGCGTAGTAAAAATAGAATATTTATATTTGATTTCAGATATGTTTGAATGAAAAAATGGAAATCTAAATAGGACATAGAATTTTGACTCCTAAATATTATGCAAGGCATGTGTAAGCTTATAAATAAGTTCACGTAAATGTTTGTAAACTATAAATTCAAACACGAATACGAATACTCTAACAGTGTCCAAGCTGTTATCAACAGTTAAATAACAACGGCATCAAAACGGCTATTATCTATATGTTTTACCATATGCAATAAAGATACAGTTCGTTTTCAATATATAGTGTGTTCTGTGTTGTTAAGAACTTGACGAAGAAAGACAAAGTTGGAAAGTTCGTAATATTTTGTTCGTAAATGTTTCGTCATATTTTAAGGCCTGTTCGTCGTGGATAAGTAATGATGGCATTCATTACCTGCGCGTTTACATTGAGTTACTTATAGCCATGCTAAGGTATTCAGTCATGCACTACGACAACGATTGAGTTAGAATATCATCTTAAAGATATTTTTTAAAACAGCAACACAAAATCAAAGGGTATGAGGAACATGTACTAATAGTAGATGTGTAGATATAATTAACATAATATCAGAGATATTAATGTGTCTGAATTCAATAGCTGAAAGGAGCCTGAACTATTCATGCCGCACTTGCAGCACACTGCAATGTACATGCAACATAAAAAGCATAACCAGTGAAAGGATAGCAAATTCACGACTCATTCACGACAATGCCGACTCCTCACGACACAGTTACATGTCACCTACGAGTCTCAAACGATTAACAAACGCTAAAATCGACAAAACATTGTGATTTTCGACTGGACTCGAACACGTCAAAGGCCGACATTCACAGACTTATCCTTCACATCTTCGGTTTTCGAAATTGTGATCAGTTAAGAACGGGTCGTCACTGGTCGTCTTTACGTATTGGTTAGTCGTAAATGTGTTTGCATGAGTCGTCATGTAATTAATGGAAATAACCATTCCCGACTCACATTCGATTCAATCTACCTTTGAAAGAATTATTAACGATTCAATATAATTCCATACAACTCCATAACACTAAGATACGAGCCACATACAACTTATTGACCACCCAATTCGACCTCAAGAAAATTTTCCGGTCAAAAAGTACGAACATCGCCGTACTTAAAAAGATGAATGATATAAAATTAGCCTAGAGCCTTCGTTTCTTTTCTAACTAGAATAATCGTTAAAATTATTCCACAATGACCCAACAGCAGACAGGAGGGGTACCCTTTGTCGCCTAATGTGTAAGGCCATTGTGTTTCAGTTTATAAACCTCGCCTCCTTATGTCAATAGGTGTGGAGGCAAGCCGAGAGGTTAGGTCAGCTGATCAATGCTTTCAGTGCGCAATTTTAAATGCTTTCAGTGAAGTCTGGGAATATGAGAGTGGCCTCGTTCACCCTTTGTTTTCTGATTCATGATAATGACTAGAGTAAAGGCATGAGTGCATCCAACTCTCAACTGATTGCTTGAACTTTCTGACCTGTGACGTATATAGCATATTCATGAGCTACGCTGCATACCTAATCTATTTCTACTTTGGCTCGATTTCGAGCAGGTCGTGGTGCTCTTACAATACTACTATTCAAGATAACTTTAATCAAATTAACTACATATAAGTGAAAACACATATATTCTAGAAAACAAGGGTAAAGATAACGAGAAATATAACTTATAAAATTCTTGAAGAAATGTCTGCTCTTATGTGCAAGACCTTATAATTTTTTTGCTTTATCTATTTTCTGAAGTTATCAATAAAAAAAAAGATTAAGAGCGTCTCGTCCAAGACATATTGACATATAAATATATATTGTAAAAAGGTACGTGAATACTCTAGCATAAGATAAGTTATGATAACAACAAAGTTGGTTTGTATTATTACACGCAATATAAACAAAACTAAAATGGCGGGCTGATGAAACGGCCTCTTTCAAGTCCAGCATTTTATCGTCTCTTAGACAGGCCGGGTGTAAATAGCAATAATTAACCTTATTATGCAACTCGGCTATGACTAGACGTTTTTTTCCAACATATTCCTACATAAAGAGCGAATTGTGTGTATTTCTTCAATGTGATAGCAAAAAGTCGCTTGACGCTAGTTTGTTATGCTGTTTACATGTATTCTGCCGCAAATGGGGAAGTATGTGTACTTTCAAGAGGTGTGTTTAGTAACATACAGTCTGGTAATGATCAGAACCAGTGTATGGTATACATGTACATTGTACGGTTTACTGAAAATATGAAGGCAGCTATTTATTAGAATGAAAATCTATAGTATTTCTTGTGGTAGACCCTTAAATAATATGATCCAGTGCTATGGGAGAATGTAAATAATTAAATCATTAAAAATCGAATAAATAGATGCCTGACTAAATGATGCCTACATGTACATCCGAGATAAATAAATGTATTCCACATCAACGTATTCCCGTTGTCACAGTAAAGTGACTTTCAATCCATTTGAAACAAAGCTATTTGTTTTGATAGAAAATCCAGTTTTGAAATATCATAAAAGAAACTACTACTCAACAATGCCTCACACTCATGGTGACGATCATTAAGGATTCAGCCTTGTTATCGGCGTGTGTTTTTTTGTTCCACGATATTTTGTGAACACGATTCAGCCAAAACGGCTGAAGCTATCAAAGCCGAATTCCGCAGGCTAGTAGACCCTGTTGAGAGGAAGCGACACTCAACTTTTGTGCTAATTCGGCTTATAAATAAATAAAAAAGGCCCAAAGTTGGGATTTTTAACATTTTAATATTTTTTATCAAAAAAAACTTAGAGACTTGAAACTTCTTTTAAAAGATGCGAAATAAAAAATAATGAAAAATAGTAAATCCTGACGAAGTCGTGGGTCACGTGGTTTGGCCGCCATCTTGCTTTTAGTGCAATTTTTACTTTTTCCGACCCCACCCGCCTTTGACAGTCTTCTCCTTTGAAAATACTTGCACCAGAGAGCTGAAATTTATACTCAATGTAGCTGAAGCATTGCAGTTTTTAATGTGACTTCTAGAAAGTCCTAACCTAAATACTTTTCTTGCTATAACCTTTCAATGTTGACCAAAATTATAAAATCGCAAACTTCAAGGACAGAAAACAGACCATAGAATTTTATGATTTTTGCATGCCAGTTAGATATAGGCATGGTCAAAAAATAAATCGCTCGCGAACAGGGGGGGGGGGGGGGGTTCAAACTTTGCATTTTGAACATGTCGTGTTTTGGAGGGTAGGTTTTAAATATCGTAGCACAGCAACCACTAAAGAGAAATCATTGTTCTATATATCATTAGAAAACCAAACAAACATAGAATATAGGAAACTTCAACGTAAAATCAGTTATATGCAATAACATTAAGTTACGAATCGTTAAATAGTGTCAAATCTACTTTAGTTTTGATTGCATTTGATATATGTACAATTGAACAGAGCATCAACAACAGAGCATTTAGAAATGTTTATTACATTATTAGACAGCTAAAAGGATATAGAACCTGGGGAACGTTCAATAAAATCCGATATACTCTATACCATTTAAATAAAGAGCTTTAAATATTGTCAATTTGACTTTTTATTTTATTTTATATGATTACGGTCAGTTATCTCCCTTTAGCTGTTTGGATTGTTAAACAACAAGAAACCTCATAATTTTTCCCATGTTAATTGGTAAATATGTACAGAAAACATTGTCAACAACAAAAAACACCAAAAAACGTTTTCATCGGTCCTCTAATAACAAAGATATCGCCCTTCAAAGTGCGCAAATTTTAGGCTTCTCAATTTGACAGTCTGAAAAGGAATTCTACCGGGTGAACGATATTGCCTTTACTGCGCATGCGAGAAAGGGCGATGTGATGTGGCAGGTTATGACTGGCTGAGAGAAGTTTTCCAGACTGTGTATTATTACATCATATACAGAACGGAAATGGGAATAATCAATGTCAATATAACAGACAATGGTGGTAAATAAACAGAATAAACATGTTTTAGCACGATTTAGAAGCTTCATCTGTCCAGCAATAAAACAGAGTAGTAATTAAACAGTTATGGCACATCGTAACTGATTGTGTAATTACAGGCCTAGGGAGTCGCGCTTGGGATATTTCACACTCTTTGACAATGTTGTTACAAGAATTAGGGGATGTTGTTTTAGAGATCAAGCATGTCTGCCCATCTATGACACGCCCAGTTGTCAAAGCACTAGTCATCCATTGGTCAACAATAAGACAAACTAGATCCAATCAAAAATTAAACATTTAGAATTTATCATATGCATTGCATCTGTCTTGAGATGAACACATTTAGTACACGAGACGGAGTATTTTGCGTTTACAGTGACTTCAATAAGGTAGGCTTTGGTCACATGATATGTAAACTAAACTTTGTGCATTCAAACTTATATGTATACAAATTTGTTATTTCAGGCAGTTGTTTGAGTTAGAAGTTTACAAATATTTAAAATTTAAAATAGCATTATCTCAAACAAAGATATAGAAGGGTATTTATTTTACGCTGATGAGTTGTCTCTTTGTAAACTAACATTGTTTCTTTATTTGATTGGGAAACGCTCAAGACATGATGAAACATGGTATCAAAAGGTGTATATCCTGAATATCCTTGTATTGCGAACTTAATACAATTTCATGACATGATGCCTCAATGACTCTCTTTCCGAATATTTCGTAGTGTGTATATAGCAAAACCTCATTCAGATTATATAAAATTACTTCAGGATTATTCATAAGTTCCTTAAAACATTTCACTAACTTGTTTAATTTGTCTTCAATTTTATCTGGCCACTCATCACAAAATGTAAACTTTGAACTGCTAAATTCAAAACATAACTATACCGTAATATCTAAGAGATACATGATTGAATATTAAGATTTTGCCTTGATGAAATATCCTTATGTTTATACCATTAATGAAGATATAACCTTAGCATTTAATTGCTTTGTTGTATGTTTCCGAAAATCGTTGTTTCAATACTGTCACTGTATATGATATATGTGTACTGATCTGTCCATGTTTACGTTACGTCACTATTTTGTTAGGGAGCGGCATAAATATAAACATATACCCCGTTTCTTTTTTAAAAATAGATATGCGAAACATAGTTCTATGACAGGGCTATGACATACCATGTAGTCTCATTGATGAATTGACTTTAGATCCCACTGTAGAAGCCGTGATTAAGCTATCAACAGACAAAAAGATTCAACCAAAATTAGTAAATGTCTTCATTATATGTCTCACTAACTAACCGTCATACTGGAAAGTTGTTTTCTTTGTTTGTATAGTAATTATACGCCAAGTAAGTAAGTGACCGCTTGACACAATACTGTAAACAATAGCAATAGCCTGACCAGTTTGGCGAGAAAGGGCGATGTGATGTGGCAGGTTATGATTGGCTGAGAGAAGTTTTACAGACTGAAAATATTATGTTTGTTTTCAAAGTCATTAAATGACTATTTTGCGCATGTTTTTGAACAAACAAAATATCGATGTTATCTCAAGATATCTTTATGTATCCATTTCTGCATTGTGTACCCCCTCGGGGTTACATGTTGTTTAAACAATTTGTGAAGTATATTATATAAGCTTTATTGCATTCAGTGGAAGTGAAAGTAATAAATACACGTAGATGTAAAATGCTTCCATGACTTTTGTCAGGCTGTCTTCACACAGACTCAGTTCAGTTATTCAGAAATTATAACTTGATTTTCCTTACTAACACTAACTAGACATATATAGAAGTATTGATACATTGAACTTTAATTCGAAAGGTTTTGACATAAAATGATATAAATTTCCTCATTTCAAAGTGTTTTATTTTGGCATAATGATTGAATCAAAACATCGACAAAGACCCGTTGTTGCATCTATTTTAACCTTATTGTACATGTACTAGTATGGATGAAATCGTTGAAAAGTGTTTCTATTAATCACAGTAGCTGAATTAAAAAAATGCCAAAGATCTGCTTGAAGCCTCGTTGTTACAGCTATCTTAAATAGCATTGTACGCATGAATGAGGTCTTTACTTTAGGTGGGACTCACACTGCCATCTTGTTTTTGCAAATATGACGGAGTGATAACCCTTGCTTAAGTCGACTTGCCATTGTTGTTATCATTTTACTCACGCTTTTGACTGAAATCATTACCTTTGTGAATAACATTAACACCATACAGCGCTGAATCCGTTTCTCGTCGCTTGCGACTATATTTCTTGTTATTTTTACCAATTGTGCGCTCTTTTTATCAAGTTGACAAATTGAATCAACCAAAATGTTACCATAATCATTATCACAAGTCGCAAGTAGATTCTGTAATAACCATGTACTAATAAGGTATATGTGCAAACTGAAATTCTAACATGACACGAAAACTAGTTTGAAAATACTGCCTTCTGATTGGTTACTCGTTAACATTTTGGAGTAATTATTTCGCCGATAATCACCTCTAAATATTTACGACCGCTTCACATTCCTCCGCGCACGCGTATACAATCTGCACTCAGCGACTTTCTGTTTACAATAAGACATGTCGACGACAATTTAAATATCAATATCAGAAACTTGTCGACATTTTGAAACACCTACAAATTTTTATCGAATAACAATGTTTTTGGTTCCCGTTTGAAGTGTTTCTTACTGCTTCGCGATGTAAATTAATCACAGTCCACAAAATCAACGATCGCACACCTCTAATACAGCGATTCTTCAAATGAACGGAAACGACTTTATTCTTTAATTTCGCAGAACTGCCCCTACCTCTATTTTACAAGTGACCACTTTTCATGTCACAGTGTCCCCAACCATGACACAAAATATAACTTTCTTGACAGCTTCCACTTCCACAAGTTTAAAACAGTTCACCGTCACGTAGGCTAGATCTAGCGAACAACTATTTTTAGAGTAACGTCCCTTGATTTGGTCAGTCCTTGTCGCTCTTGTAGGGGTGATGGGTCGACCCATGTATTTAGGTAAAAAATCGTAACTTTGACGATATTGAAATCTGTTTTCTATTGATAATAGGCTCAATTGATTATAGATGAGTCTATTCAAACACGTTTTTTTCCTGTATGTAATGACATTTTAATCGTTATGTGTTCTTTATGAAAGTGGACTGTACCGTTGTTTTGCAAGCGAGTGGAACCGGTCTGCACCGGTTTGACCTAATCACATCGCTTTTGCGCAAGTCAAAATAGTTCCACCTTTTTTTACTAATTAGTCATGTTAGAATGGTGATAAATCCATTCTGTTTTTTATTTTGGGGTTGTATGTCGTGCATTCTTTACCCCTAAATAAACATTTCAAACCTCGCAAGCTCGGTTTGAAATTATATTTAGGGGTAAAGAATGCACGACATACAACCCCAAAATAAAAAACAGAATGGATTTATCCCCTAATTTCGCCTTGGATTTCGTTTCCTCAAACAAATATATTTGTCCATGTTTTTGTGAACACATTTTATTCATTTTTGTAAGAAAAGGTAATCGCATTGCAGAAATTTACATTACATTATATATTTGATTCATTAGTTTTTCATTCAGTTTAAATACATTCTCTTTCAATTGGAACCATTAATTTTCATTTTTCTGACACCACCTTAAGGGAATAGGTCCGGTTTCTTTACTGAATGTTAGATAAAGACTAAGGAACTGCCCTTATGTTTTAATGATCGTTGCTTGGCTTACTAAATCACTTATCTCCAGCATGTTTGTTGTTTTATTTTTATATCAATTGGAGAAAAGATCGAATATCTTTACAAACACCATTTCGGAAAAGAAACGTTTATGTCGATTTGTAATTCACTTCGTTGATAAGACTTAATGTAAGTACAGAAGAACGGTCACCAAAGGCTATTCACATGAAAACGTCTCATACTATATCATTATAAGTGTATTTAACAACCGTTGTACACACTCTATGTTATCAGTGTATGTTCAGTGTAAGTTCGGTTCCCTTTGCCTTTTAATAAGAAACTGAAATAAATGGAAATCGCATTGTAATACATGTTAGCACTAATCTTTTTATTGGAAAAAGGGCACCTTTTTAAGTTTTGCTTGAATGGCTTTCTATGTTGGTGATTTCACCAAATGCGTGTTATAAAGCTATTAGTATCTCCATTGCCTTTTTGTCTTAACCATGCTGCATCTCACTGTTTTCTTTTCAAATTCCTTTTTTGGGCAACGCAGTATTATTTTATTAATTATAACTATCGCCGATTAATTAAACGGGTTTAAACATCTGCGTCTTTTTGTTCACATTGACTATGCAATAAAATACTAATCAATATCATTCGCTACAGTTAAACCGTTTTCAATTATGTGAATGTTTAACCGAAAAGAGTTACACAGGGGAAGTAAAATTCTTAAGAACTAGTTAAGCGAAAACGGGAATGTTTGGACTGGTGGACTGGTAAATTGATGCATCTTTTGAATATATCTTACTCTCTTAACTGATAAAAAAAAATGAGATACTGCTTGGAATAGTTCAAACATTAATGTTGAATAAAATGTTTTCCTTCGTCTAATGTGTATTGAAAAGGAAGCTTTGATTTAATATATTACATAGTCTTAATGGGGCAGTAGCATGTTTTTAGGGGGAATATAAGGTGATGTCAGGAAAATGAAAATAAATGGTTCCAATTGAAAGACAATGTATTCAAACTAAACGAAGCAATAATAATTTAAATACATAACGTAAAGTTTAGCCATGCGATTCATTTTTCTTACATAAAATGAATTATAGGTGTTCACACAAAATGGCCGCCAATAGAGTTTATGTGAATCCTCATACTTTATCCTCTGACTATGTATGATTGGCTTGTGTAATGAGATTGTTGACACTGTCAATATAATACATAAATAGCATAAACTTACAATTATAAGTGAAAATGAAATATAAAATTATCAAAAAACGTGCTACTGCCCCTTTAAGTCTAAGTGAATGAAAAGCCTTTATTTTACTCTAGATAACGCATAGCGGCAGCCGAGTGTTGTTAACAAGGGGCTATGCTAAGTTTGAGTTTTTTAATATCAAATATATCTGAAACATAATGTTTTCTGATTAATTTATTAATTTGATTCTTCATCAAATGTTGAAGAGATGTCTTTTATTTTGTCCAGTTATAAACGTAACCTATTTTTGTTGTAAATATTTTTACTCAATGTAAAATGTATCTACTGTATTATTTCTGTATGAATTTCATTTCCACAGACCTCAAAACTCACTACGACGTTGTAATTTTTGTGGTCATGAAGTGACAATGAAGTACAATATCTCAGGCGTTTAGGACCATCTTCATAACATGACTGTTTTGCAGGTTACTTTCAATGACAGATTTCTTGAGTTGCCTTTCTTAATCAAGTTGTGAAAAATTTACATAGCTGAATTGTTTATATATATACACATATTTTCTCATATGCAGAATAAGGCAAAGTGAAAATTTGAAAATGTAGTATTTTTGTATTTTTCTTCTTATCTTCTGTTTCAGGAATCAGATTTCATTGAAGCTGAACTAAAATTTGGATTGCTTCAGGTATGTGCGATTGTTTTACGAATACCTAAGGTTTTTTGCTTAAGTAATAATTCAAACAGATATTCTCACCACACAACATGAACGCCCTATTGAATGATTTCGACTGTTGAACTTATAAAACGATTGTCAAATATTTTTGAAAGACAAGTTTCCAAATCATTGTGAATCCAAACGTAGCGTAAATAAACGAAATATGAAATGCGCCTTAAATAATGTCATATACATGTATCATTTTTTATCATTGGTGTAAGAAAATATTTTTGTGATTCAACTTAATCTAACTGTTTTGCAGAACAAAATTATGATGTATAAGGATATGAAAGCACATTTTTCATATACGCATATATATACGTAAAAGATGGAAATTTAAAATAACACGGTATTTAACTGTCGATTCACGGTGACTACCGGATGTCATGAGCACAAACCAATTTACTATATGTACATGTACTGAGAACAATAAAGTGTTTTATTGTTATCATTTTTTCAACACGATCTATGTATCTCTGCGATCTAGTGTGACGTCATTATTGTTTCATTATTATTCATGACGTCAATCAGCTGAGGAGATCTTATGATTGGAAATAGGTTTTGCCAATAAATCATCTTGATTAGAAGTAAACAGAAATCAGTTTATCACAATTCTAATTATCAACTCAGGGCACATAAATTTATTCTGTTTTACGTGGGCAGCTATGCATGTGGTAAGACTCAGAGGAATAGGATTTAAATATGAGGAGAGGTAAGACATATTTTTGTAGAAAAAGGATAACAGAAGATATTCAATTAATCCAAAGATGATGTTACCTTGATACGAAATAGATAGCTGTTACAGTGTATTTTTGCACTTTGCAGATCAAACATCTAAGGGATTAAATTATCTTGAATGATTTTTGATAATTTTATATTTTAATTTTTTTTCACTGATAATTGTCTGTTAATGCTAAATGTATTATTGTATTAGTGTCAAAAAGTTCATTACACAAACCAATTATCAATGGTCAGAGGAGAAATTGTAAAGATTCACCTAAAATCAATTGGCGGCCATTTTGTGAAACAATTGGCACATGGCTAAACTTTACATTATATATTTGAATATTAATTACTGCTCCATTTACAAAAGATTTAAATTCTAGTTAGAAATTTACAAGTTTTTAAATAATCCTAAACCAATAGATGAAGGTAGAAATTCAGGAATTACTTTTACTCCCACAGATAAATGTGTGAACAGTTTGATATGGATTGTTAAATAATATGAATATACATTTATTTGATTGATTAGAAACATTATCTATGCCAATACTCTATAGATGAAATGTGCATTACCTTATACAGAAATTACAATAAACAATTCGTGAGGTATTTGTGGTAGGAAGATTTATTTCAAAAGGAAAAAATAAAATTTAACAAAATGGTGACAACTCGTCACATAATTCAACAACAAACTCCCATCTTTGCATTTTACAAAGAATCATTCAAACATTAGTTATGGATCGGTTTGTGTAACTATGACACTTAATTCAATATCATTTGAACGTCCAAACCGTACTCAAACACACCGTTTATGTTGCACCGGTTTTTTTCACCAGCTGATTGAAATGAAAATTTGGGTGAGAACCATATGCTTTAAAGTATTTGACCCCTTTACTTGATACATTATGAGTGTTTGTTATACCAACATCGTGCTTATTGTTACTCGATTTTAATTCTGCCCAAAAACACAAACTCGTGCCCGTGTATTTGTTCCAGGTTTATTGATATGCCTTGTTTTAAAGTTACATGTTCGTGAAGCCAGAAGTATTGCCCATCACGGGGACGTAGATGTGTCTTGAAGGGGATAATGGAAACCGCTCTGATATGGATGCTTACACATCGGCTGTTCTGGTCTCGGTAGTGAATGCTTGTTTACTAAAATGTGTTTACAATACGCCCTGACTCGGTTTGGCATAAATGTAAATGTGATGAGATAAAACTGTCGTAAATACATGTAAACTGAGGTGCAAAAGAAACTTTATGTTTTTATTTTTGAAATTTTCAAATTACGTTAATACTTAAAGGAAAAATCTTCATAAGTGCAGTATGTGCCCGAACAAAGAGAGTAGAAACATAAAGCCAAAACGCAACCTACGCCATGGTAACGTTACCACGTATGAACGTGGTAAAGCACGGTTTCTCGTGGTGCACGATAATGCACGTGCAGAAATTGAGTATAAAAGACACCATCTGAGACGTTCTGACATCAGCTATCAGAAACACATACAAGTTATGCCGAGACTCATCCAGGAGCAGAGAGAGAGGGCCATTTGTATAGCAAATATGGGCGCCACGCAGGCCCACATCGCCAGAACGTTCGGTTGCACCCCCCCCTGACCATTGCAAACTTGTTTAACCGATACAACACAACTGGTGGAACCCAGGACAAACCGAGAAGTAGAAGACCACGTGTCACGAGCCAACGGGAGGACCGCTACATCCGGAATATCCATCTGCGCAACCGGTTTAAAACGGCGACGTCAACGGCAGCAACAGCTTTGGGTCGACCCATCAGCAGATGGACAGTGCTAAGAAGATTACGTTATGCAGGACTCAGAGCCCTGCGTCCACTCCGTGGAGTGGCCTTGACCCCGAGGCATCGGCAGAACAGATTGGTCTGGGCACGACGTGTTCTTCGTTGGCAAGTCAGAAACTGGCAACGTGTGTTGTTTAGTGACGAGAGCAGATTCATCGATGTTTCACAGCGATGGGAGAGAACGGGTTTACAGACGTTAAGGCGAACGATTCTGCATTCGTCAGGTTCATCCCTACAACGGACCAAGCGTAATGGTGTGGGGAGGCATTTGCGGTGGTGACAAAACTGACTTAGTGATAAGTCGTGGAAATTTAAATGCAGCTGAATATCGCAGACAGGTTTTAGAGCCAGTGGTGGTACCATTTCTGAACAACCGACCTCATGGAACCCTTTTTCAGCACGACAATGCACGGCCCCATACTGCAAGAGCAACCCAGGATTTTATGAACCTCCCTTGGCCAGCATGTTCAACCGATTTAAATCCAATTGAACATTTATGGGACGAGTTGGGCAGACGACTGCGACTACGCCAACAACCTCCACAAAACATACAGGAACTCCAACAGGCCTTGATGGAAGAATGGCGTCGTATCCCTGCTAACGTCATCCGACGTCTGACAACTTCCATGAGACGACATGTACAAGCATGCATTAACGCTGCAGGAGGTCATATGAGATATTGATTTATTGATTTATCACTGAATTAAACAAATGATGACATGTTTAAGTTGTTGTTATTTTTCTCACTGTGGAAAACTGTCAAATTTTTGACCCTACACATGTTTGGTGCGATGTAATCTTAAAACCGCAATAGTCAGGAGCATAAAATCTACACCGTTTGAAAGGACTTTGGTTAACAAATAACTCACGAAAAATTATTTCACATACTTGCAATATTCTGTCTTTTATACCAGTGGACCTATAGTTTCTTTTGCAACTCAGTTTATGTTTATTGCTTTGGGGCTCAAAATCCCCCAAATTAATTAACATTTGGTATTGAAAACTAATTGCAGAAGGTTCTCTCTTTATTACTCTTGAAAACTTCAAAGAGAAGTTTCAGACAATTGAATTTGTTTAAGCGTATCCTGTCGAACGACCAATTGACCGAGCTGATTGGCAAGATTTAATTTAGAAACTGATTTCCATAATAATGTTATGATGTTACATATATCGTATATTTCAACAATATCTCGATAAGTGTTACACCTTTAATCAAATTTTGTTTGCACATATGAAAAAATTTTGTGTGTGTTATTCAACGTTTTATTTGCATTCCACATTCCGAAACAACCTCCCATTTTTGTATCAACTAGGAATTCACGAATGAATTCTGTTAAGAAGGTTCGTTCCATTGTTCTACTATAACGCGAGCACTGAGGGTCCTGTCTTGCCAATGCCTGACCGCAAACACAATGCTCCTCATCGCTTCATAGAAAATAAGGCTACTGAACAGTCACTGTCCAAGTTCCTTTTTCAAAGGAAAAGTTAAGATTATCTTTATGGACAATTTATGATATTAAAGGTGTTAATTTGATGAAAAGAATCGACATTAAATGTATAGTATGAGTAAGAATTATTACAAATTAAAATTCTATAGTTAAATCTTCCCCAACAAAACATGGTCTCTAAATTCAAATTCCGAAGTGATAGAACAATTATTTTGGAATTCATGAGGGTAACTTATACATTTTTGTTGCTACGATGATTTAAATTTTTGAAATTTGTATATGGATATATTGGATCTGATAGTTTTATTTTGAATTGCTTTAATTATTCAATGTTCGAGCGTATGTCATAATTACGCCAGTCTAAGTAAACTAGCCTCAATATTATCCGTTTCACTCCTATACTGAGTTTAGAAAGGCCTAATAGAGGGTCGCGTCAGCCCACGTACCAAATTGACCAATCAGAACTCATTTTCTTACCAAGCCACAATAGTCTGCCTTCGCACGTATAACGTTTGAGGGTCATAGGTCGCAGAAAGGTAGACTGACGCGACCCTCTACTAGGCCTTTTTAGACTCAGTATAGGATATGAAACGGATAATATTGAGGCTAGATTTACTTAGACTGTAATTACGCTTTTT
The DNA here is from genome assembly GCA_916613615.1 of Steromphala cineraria. Taxonomy (NCBI): domain Eukaryota; kingdom Metazoa; phylum Mollusca; class Gastropoda; order Trochida; family Trochidae; genus Steromphala; species Steromphala cineraria. The sequence continues at coordinate 40,699,515 of OU744722.1, read as the reverse complement.
GCGGATTCATATGTTAAGAAGTTTATTATGATCTTAAATCTTTGGAAAATTCATCATCATAGTAATCTTCCTTCTTTGTGTACTAGGTCATTCACAAAAGCAACTTTTTTGTGTACCTTACAGTGTACATGCAAGGAAGTCCATTTATTCTTATGTCATCGTTATTCGGTATAGCCTGACAAATTGATATCATCTTCTTTCACAATTTTCTTTTTTCAGATAGTAGGAAGACCACCAATTATGATAATACATCCTTTCAAGTGCGATTGTTACAATGAGGAAGGATAATAGTGGAGTTTTAACATTTATTTGGTTTGTTAACACAGATTTTCACTTAAGATCGTTGCCGCATTTGCTTTCATCCATTTTTTATCTTATCAGGTAATGATAAGAAATATACATTTCTCCTTTCTTATCATTTTGCTTGTTAATACACATATACGCAAAATTAATATATTTAGTATACATAGATCAATTGTAAATCAAATATCATTGAGACCAATTTTTACTTCTGAAACACCATACAACAAACCGCTAATCAATTATATACTTTGTCGAATATGTGATGGTGGTTTACTTTTGAGAAGAACCTAGAATTGTATATACCATAATTGGAACCATTTGTAGAGTTGTCCTATCAAACATTCAAAAACAACATTGAATTCCAGTCTAACCATTTTTTGTGATATAGTTTCCTGTGTGAACGTCTGTGTTGTGTCTGTGTCGCTGAGTGCTGCCATGTCGAGTTGGCTTCAATATCAACATCGCTTGAGAGACATTTATTTGAGACTCAATAAAGAGTGGACATCAACTTACATTCAACTTCATATAACTGTTACAGTTATTTATGAAAAAGCTTCATGAGAATGTTTATAATTAAAACGTTTTTCTACAAAACAAAAAAGACCGTTTTATGTTATTTACTTTGGGTTTGACAGCTTTTGGGGCTGAAAAGCGTTCTTAAGCAGGTTCACTGGTTGAAGGTCTACTCCAAACCCTTCTCTGTCTCTGCTGGGACTGGATCTGGAGACTGTGGTTGACATTCGACTTCGTAGATGTTTATGGTTTCTTCTGTACTGCATTTCGTCATCCGTTGCAACAATGTAGGATCTTTTTCCAACCATGTCTGTGACCTGCACAGTCATCTATTCCTTTACTCGACCAACATAATTTAGACTGTCTTGGCATTTCTGTCGTAGAAGTTCTCTTGTTTTATCTGTCTCGTATGGATTGCCTTCAAATCGGATTTAACTGTCCTTGTGTTTAGCTGACACAGTGAGCAACGTTTGTGTTTTCTTTTGCTGAAGAGACATTGAAGTAGAGAGTTCCCCATCTGTTCTGAAAACGTATTGCTCCAGATGAGCATTGTCAATTAAGGGTCTGTACCAACCTTCTTTGATTATGAATCTCTTGACCACATTCATACAGTTCTCAACTTTACCATTGAACAGGGGGAGAGCTTGGTATTTGCTAGAACTCAAATGTTGCAATGGCCATAAGCCAGGTGGTCCTTTGTGGGACATTACCTGAACAGTAATACCAAGCCTGACAAGATGCTTGTTTAGCTTCGATCTACTTTGGACAAGTTTAAGTAGAGATCAGTTGTTATGAGAATTTTTCACCTCTCAAATCAAAGTGGTCAATACCTTCGTTCGTTACAGCACAAAACGCGGAAGTGGGGGCAAAACCGTAGAGGCGGACATGGAGGGAGACACAACCGACACCATTGATGCAATGACTTTGTTAGTATGACGATTTAATGAATATTAACTTTGGGGAGAAGTTGATTTTGTTAAATATTGACTCTGAAAGAAAAAATGATTTTGTTAAAAAGTTGATTTTGAAATTGTTTTACTTTGGTGAAATATTAATTTGTTGAAATGTTGACTTAGCAATATCTAATGTCTTTGGTGGCATGGCAATTCAATACGTTTTTTTTTTACCAGTCAATCTATGGTTTAACCTAAAAAAACTGCAAAAGAAATGATTTCGCAAAAATTATAAAAACATGTATGCATGTATGAATGCTTTATCAAAAGTCTTAAAAAAATCTAATTTGGGGAACATGGCCAATTTCGCACTGAAACAGCGGTTAAATTTGGTGAAAACTTACATCACAGACGCTCCCCCGTAGCATTCAAGGGAAACTACTCTGTTGAATTGTTGATGGCACACAATACTTGAGAAAGATTTATACAATTTATACATTTGTTTTGGATGACCAAATTGATATACACTGTCACAGGCGCTTTAAGTTATCTCCATTTCGTCGGGGATTCAAGCATCAAATCACAGCTGAATGTCAGCAGACACTTGTTTGTTTACCTTTGACTCTAATTTGAATGAGTAAAAGATCACGATAATTCGGCTTTTGATAACCAAGCAAGGTGGATCTCTTTAGATGACATCTGGAGTACATATTTCACAATATATTATAGTTATATCAAGAAATATCGCTAAATTGTTAATTGTGTCTACTCCTGTTTGCCGCTGAAAAAATAGAAGCATAATGCTTCACTATATCTTTATAATTTAGCACATTACGTATGTTATTGCGTTAAAACTAGTTGCATTTATTCAGAATTTTTATATGTAAGTAGAAACATATTTATTCAATATAAACCAAGTTTTTTTGAATATCAATATACAATTCATTTTCATTGATTAATTTCAGTATGCATCTAAAAGAGCTGTGGATGGAAATGTCCTAATTGATTATTTATAACTGGAGAAAAATTATCTGCGAGCTACAGGTATTTTGGAATAATAATAATGATAATGATAATAATGATTTAATTTGAATACAGCTGTAATGATTATGATGATAATAATAATAGTTTTTTTTAATTGAACTGCATATAAGAAAAAAAACAGGCCTATTTCTATGTTACAAACATCTGTTATGTAATATTTATCAATTTGTATCGGGTGTGCAAAAGCAGTCTGTCTGTGAGGCCATTTCCCGATACAAACTGATAACTACACTAATAACGGACTAAAATATCACTTGTATCACCAAGTACAGGTGTTATTATAACATTAATAATCTAAAATCGTGATATTTATTTTCTAAGATATTTAACCAGCCCTATACTAATATAAAATGCTAATGAACATATGCTTTATTATTTGCTTAAGCAGGGCGTCTGGCGCAGCATGGGTTTACCTTGACTATGTGTCGTATGGCTTGATAAACTGATCAGTAAGCACAGCTACAGGTATAATAATTATAAAAATAAAAATGATAATAATAATAATGAAAATTTCATTTATATCAAATATATTTATTTTCTAACAAATATAACAGGCCTATAATAATGGAACAAACAGAACATTTGCTCTATTTTTGTATTCAGCAGGTAATGATAATAATAGTTGTAATGATATTTTTAACAACAAATGATAAAAGAAAATTTATCAAAGAAACAAATGTAATGTATGCTATTATTTTACTTTTCGGTAACCTACCAGTCTGCGGTAATGGATTGTGTGATTTGCTCTCAACATTTGCGGACATCTTTAGTTGTGCTTGTGCTTGTGCTGAGGAAAGGGATGCCAAGAACAGAGCTAGTTTGGCCAGCGAAGGGAAGGAAGGGGATAAAAGGCAGTAGACGTGTTTCCAGTAAGAACTTTGGATTATCAAAACACAATCCTAAACATCAAAGAACGTGATGATGATTGGGCAAGAATGTTCATAGAAGACTAGTACTTGGAGCAACAATCGATCTTCCTGCAGTTGATGCAGTTTATCATCAAACATGCAATGTGAATTTAAGAACTTTTAAACAAGTCTTTCACACCAAACAAGGAAAGGAAAAGAAATAGCAATGCTGGAGGAAGACCATGGTACGCTGATGCATTACTGAGAGTTGTGATGTATCTGGATGATGATGAGCAAGTCACAGTTGTCTTTGATGGTTGTATGTCACAAACCATGGACGCCCATCTCAGACAATGCAAAGGAGTTTGCGGTCCAAAATTCCATTTCTGTGAAGAAGGAATTGTTTGTCTCCAATGATGAGAACAAGCAGCTGTTAATTGATCACCTAAGCTGAATCAAGGTTGTTAGAGCCGATGAAGACGCTGATTTATCAATTGTACAGACACCTGTGACATGTGCAAGAGAAGGACCAACCACAGTCATTGGTGAAGATACCAATCTTTTTGTACTTTTATATGTTCACGCTGACAGTGGGTCACACAACCTATACTTCAGATCAGAGCCAAAGAAGCTTGGTAGAAACTGGCACATTAATACTGTGAAGATCAAACTCGGAATGGGTGCATGTCAGCATCTTCTCGTTAACCATGCCATTAGAGGATGTGGCACAACTTCAAGACTCTTTGGAATCAGCAAGGGACATGCATTTCAAAAGATCACAGCATTTCAACATCTTGATGATAGAACTTGTACTTTCACAAAAGGTCTGCCCAAGATGTTATTGCTACATCTAGCCCGAACATCGTGGTGCATCTTTATGATGGGAACTCCGGTGTGTCCAGGTGTGCTCACTGCCTCCAACATCAGGGGTCGCCTACCAGCACTGTTTGTGTGTGTACCACAAAGTTCGACGCTGGATTGGATATGTTAAGGTTAATTAGCCTTACAAGGTAGTTATTAAAAATACTTTTCGAGGGTGGAGCCAGAGATTAGTTTTGTCAAGTAACTACCGTAGTAAGGGTGAATAAACGACTCACACCACGTGGACATGTTACGAACCATCTGGGGTATATCACAATCTGCAGATTGTGAGCTCACAATCTAGGAATATTTCAATATTCCTAGATTGTTTACACAATCTGCAGATTGTGAGACCTGCAGAATCTGGGAATGATAACAATCTAGGAATAATTTTGGTCCAACTAACGGAGTAGCATTGTCCATTCCTAGATTGTGAGGGGCTCTTACCTAGTCTTGGGGTCCCTCTGACGGGGCAGTGTGGTCTATTCCTAGATTGTGATGGACTCTTAGCGACTTTCTATCTTCATTCTATGGAGTATAGGGGTACATTCCTAGATTGTGAGGGGCTCTTACCTAGTCTTGGGGTCCCTCTGACGGGCCAGTATGGTCTATTCCCAGATTGTGATGGACTCCTAGCGACTTTCTATCTTCATTCTATGGAGTATAGGGGTACATTCCTAGATTGTGAGGGGCTTTTACCTAGTCTTGGGGTCCCTCTGACGGGGCAGTGTAGTCTATTCCCAGATTGTGATGGGATATAAGCGGTTTTCTATCTTCAATTTATGTAATATAGAGAGCGATTCTTTGACTTTGAAGGGCTCATAGCTGGTCTCAGAGTTACATTGACGGGTTAGTGTGGTCCATTCCCAGAATGTGAAGGGCTATGAGCGGGTTTCTATCTTCACTGTATGTAATATAGAGAACGATTCCTAGATTGTGATGGGCTCATAGCTGGTCTTAGTGTTTAATTCATGGGTTAGTGTTGTCCATTCCCAGATTGTGAAGGACTTTGAGCTGTTTTCTATCTTCAATTTATGTAATATAGAGAACGATTCTTAGATTGTGAAGGGTTCATAGCTGGTCTTAGTGTCCAATTGACGGGTTAATGCAGTCCATTCCCAGATTGTGAAGGGATATAAGCGATTATCTATCTTCAATTTATGCAATAAAGGGATCGATTCTTAGATTGTGAAGTGTTCATAGCTGGTCTTAGTGTCCAATTGACGGGTTAGTATGGTCCATTCCCAGAATGTGAAGGGCTATGAGCGGTTTTCTATCTTCAACCTATGTAATATAGAGAACGATTCCTAGATTGTGATGGGCTATTAGCTGGTCTTAGTGTTTAATTCATGGGTTAGTATTGTCCATTCCCAGATTGGGAAGGCTATGAGCGGTTTTCTATCTTCAACTTATGTAATATAGAGAACGATTCCTAGATTGTGATGGGCCCTTAGCTGGTCTTAGTGTTTAATTCACGGGTAAGTGTAGTCCATTCCCAAATTGTGAAGGGCTATCAGCGGTTTGCTATCTTCAATCTTTATCTCTTCAATAGAGAACGATTGTTAGATTGTGAAGTGTTCATAGCTGGTCTTAGTGTCCAACTGACGGGTAAGTTCAGTCCATTCCCAGATTTTGAAAGGCTATAAGCGATTATCTGTCTTCAGTTTAAACAATATAGGGATACATTCCTAGATTGTGAAGGGCTCGTTGCTGGGCTTTGTGTTCAACTGGCGGGTTAATGTAGTCCATTCCCATATTGTGATGGGCTTTAAGCGATTATCTATCTTCAATTTATGCAATAAAGGGATCGATTCCCAAATTGTGAGGTGCTCTGAGCTGGTCTTAGTGTTTAACTGACGGGATTGTGTAGTCCATTCCCAGATTGTGAAGGGCTATGAGCGGTTTTCTATCTTCAATTCATGCAATGTAGGGTTCGATTCCTAGATTGTGAGGGGCTCTTAGTTGGTCTTGATGTCCAACTGACGGAGAGGTGTTGTCCATTTTAATATTGTGAAGTACTGTGAGCTATTTTCTTTGTTCACGAAATGGTGTATTGATTGATTACCAGCATGTGAAGGAATGTGCTTCCCAAAGAGTGTAACCTTGCCGCTGGTTGGGGGGCTTGTATGTCTCCATGACCCGGAGAGCTATGCTGGCGGGAGTTTCATCTCCTGGTAGGGTCACCCAAGCCAGACAGGTCAAAGGGTAGAGACCAGACTAATAACACTCACTGGTCCTCCAGGATGGGGGTTTGGATTGGGCAAACAACCCGACCCTGTAAAAACAAACTTGTTACAGAAACTGCAACAATAATATCTGAAAACCACATGGTTGAGGAACAGTTCTCTCTAGTGGAGCCTATGACGCATGCTGGTGAAAGCCTTCAGGAAGCCAGTACGCCGACAACTCTTCTAAAGACCAAAGCCAAGACCAGGATAGGGACCTGGAACATCAGAACCCTATATGAGACCGACAAAAGTGCACAAGTCAGCAGAGAAATGCACATATACAACTTGAAGATACTTGGCCTCTGTGAGACCAGATGGACAGGTACAGGACGGCCAAGACTCACAAGTGGAATCACCATCATCTGCTCTGGGCAGGAAGAAGGCCAACCACACATGCATGGAGTAGCGCTGCTCATGACACCGGAGGCTACGCGAGCACTATTGTCCTGGGAACCAGTGTCACCTAGGATCCTGACTGCACGATTCAACTCAAAGGCCAGGAAAGTCACCATTCTACAGTGCTATGCACCAACAAACGCAGCAGATATAAAGGACAAGGAAAACTTCTATGAGCAAATCCAAGCAATCGTGGACAAAGCACCAAAGAGGGACTTGAAAATCCTCATGGGAGATCTGAATGCAAAAGTAGGATCAGACAACACAGACAGAGAACTCATCATGGGCAGACACGGTGTTGGAAAGCAAAACGAGAACGGTGAACTCTTTACAGAGTTTTGTACCTTCAACGACCTTGTGATCGGAGGTACTCTATACCCCCACAAGAAAATCCACAAGACCACATGGATTTCCCCTGATGGCAAGACCAAGAATCAGATCGACCACATCACCATCGATAGAAAGTGGAGACGAAGTTTGCATGACGTCAGGGTAAAGCGTGGAGCCGATGTAGCATCAGACCACCACTTAGTTGTGGCAGTTCTCCAGACAAAACTGAAAGCCTACAACGACCAGGCAGAAAGACCAGCACACAAGTTCAATGTGCATAGCCTCAAGGAGAAAATGAAAGCAGACGAATTCAAGGTTGAGCTACGGAACAAGTTCGGAGTGCTCCCATTACTGCCAGAGGAAACGGTAGAAGACAAATGGCACAGTCTGCGAGAGGTCTGGAGAACAACGTGCAAAACAGTCCTAGGTAAGAAGACAAGGAAGCACAAGGAATGGATAACAACCGAGACATGGTCATTGATCACACAGAGGAAGCATCTGAAAGACCAGATCAACCAGACCAAAGATCAAGGAGACAAGCAAGGACTACAAGCACGCTACTGGGACCTCAACCGGCAGGTGAAGAAAAGTGCAAGGAATGACAAGAGAAACTTCATTGAAGAACTGACCGCAGAGGCAGAGACCGCAGCGGCCCAAAGAAAAATGAAGAGAGTATACGAGATCACCAGAACACTCTCTGGAAAGACCAATAACCAAACCCGCCCTGTCAAGGACAAGAACGGAAATGCTCTCTCGACCGAAGATGGTCAGAGATCCAGATGGGCTGAGCACTTCAAGGAGACACTCAACAGACCGGCACCTGCAAGACCGCCGGACATACCACCACCAACCGAGCTCCTTGACATCAACACCAACCCCCAACCAAGATTGAGATCACCAAAGCCATCAAATCCCTCAAGTCAGGCAAAGCAGCAGGTCCTGATGGAATACCACCGAAGCTCTGAAAGCAGACATACAGACCTCGACTGAGATGCTTCATCCACTCCTAAACAAGATCTGGGAGCAGGAGAGAGTCCCGGAGGATTGGAAGAAAGGCCACCTCGTAAAGCTGCCCAAGAAAGGAGACCTATCATCCTGCAACAATTGGAGAGGAATCATGCTGCTGTCCATACCAGGGAAAGTATTGACGAGAATCATCCTCGAGAGATTGAAGATTGCCCTTGATAAGACACTTCGGGACGAACAGGCAGGCTTTCGTCAAGAGAGATCATGCACAGATCACATCGCAACAATGCGGATCATCATCGAACAGTCCCTGGAGTGGCAGACCCCCCTGTACACAGTCTTTGTCGACTTCCAGAAAGCATTTGACAGTGTCGACAGAGAGAAGCCAAGAAGACCGGGCTCGAAATTAACATCAGCAAGACTGAGGTCATTAGGATAAATAACAAACAGCAAGATCCAGTTCGACTCCATCAAGAAACCATCAAAAAGGTCGACAAGTTTGTTTACCTGGGCAGTGTTGTCAGCAAAGACGGTGGAGCAGACCAAGACATCAAGTGTCGAATCAACAAGGCAAGGTATGCCTTCAACACCTTACGAAAGATGTGGAGATCAACAGCCCTATCATCCCACAACAAGATCCGGATATTCAATACCAGCGTGAAGTCTGTCCTCCTGTACGGTTCAGAAACGTGGCGTGTGACAAAGAGCAACACCAACAAGCTGCAGACATTCACCAACAGATGTCTTAGAAACATCCTCCACATCCACTGGCCAGAAGTTGTCTCAAACCAACAACTGTGGGACAGGACTGGACAAGTCCCAATAGACACCGAAATAAAGACACGGAAATGGGGATGGATTGGCCACACGCTACGCAAGCCTATATCCAACGTCACCAGCCAGGCACTACATTGGAACCCGCAAGGCAAAAGAAAAGTTGGTCGACCAAAACAGACTTGGCGGAGAAGTATCTACTCGGAAATGAAAGCAGCCAATACGACATGGAGCGAACTGGGAAGGACTAGCCAGAATCGTGTGCGTTGGAGAAGTGTTGTTGCAGCCCTATGTTCCTCAAGGAATCAAGAGGCATAAGACAAGTCAAGAAGGAATGTGTGCATATTTTTTAGAACAAGAACTATTTGAATATAACGGAAAAATCCTGGGATTGTGAACGGCTTTGTGTGTGTCTTTTGAAAGACAGATTTTAGAATATTGAAATCAATGATCGAAAATATATTGTCTGATAGAAAGGATAGTTAGCAATAAACCTTGTTATTATTATTGTTATGAACACCCGTCTGTATTACTTTTTTAGTGCTTAGACTTTTTTACCTAATCAAATACCTTATAAGAGCCAATTTTTAAGGCAAAAATTAATTGTTGGTACTAAACAATTTGCAATGCAGTTTCTAGGGAATACTGTACTCTGCTTACCGTCTTTGACATATACTGTTTACTCATTATAGATATACTTCAAATTAATATTCTTTAGGATTAAAATTTAAGAATCTTGATTTGGCGGAATGAAGAAAGACCAGTTCAATAGAGCAGTGACATGTGTCAACAATACATGTATTGATCAAAGATTTCATATTTGACTACATCATTTATAAGAAACTTCTTTTGAAATTTTGAACAAACTTTTGATCATTTCTATGTGAAATGTCATAATCTTTCAATTATGTGTAATCTTTATGATCTCTGTGTGAAATGCTTGATTAATCCTTACCCATAGCATTGTTACGTTCTTAACGTTTAATCAATCCCCAATGAGGCTAAATCAGCTGCTCAAATCAGCCAACAAATGTACTTGAAATGAATATACTTTCAATTAGAAGGAGGATGTTGGTGTGATTGTGTGAGAGTGCAGCTCAAGTCAGACGTGGACGCGACACAGTGACACGTTGTTGTGATAACCATCTAGAGAACCGTCAGACGTCTGTTATAATTATATAACATGACACGGTATGAATTATTATTGACAGATAAAACTATTTCATCAGGTTAAAGTGGAAATATTTTTAAAAGATATCTTCAAGTTTAGCTTCAACTAAGCATATAGAAGAATGCGATTCTATGGATTGTCGCCGAAGCCAATCGATAATATCATAATAATAACATTAGCTATTTTAACAGTAACACCATATCACGTTTTTGAGGAAATTATACACATACGATATTTCTATCATGAATGTATCTTGCCTGTTTATATCAAATTTTTGCATTACAAATCAAAATAAAATGTAACATATACATGTATGTTGTGTAACACTTTTGTAAGTAACAGTTAAAATGTCACAACATTTTATAACTCATCAATAAGAGCAAGATCATATGGAATTGATGGCAAGTTATTGAATTGGTTTGAAAGTTACTTAAACAATAGAACTCATCGAGTTGTTATTAATGGACACGCATCAAATTCCAAACATGTTTTAGAAGGCGTCCCTCAAGCTTCTGTTTTGGGACCCCTATTATTCATAATATACATTAATGATATTGTAGATGATATTGACAGTAACATCAGACTTTTCGCAGATGACACTCCTCTGTATGTCGTTATTGATGACCCTAATGTAGCCGCAAACTGTTTAAATAATGACCTGTCATTGATTGAAAACTGGGCCAAAAAATGGAAGGTTTCTTTTAATCCTAAAAATACAGTTTAGCAGAAATATAAATAGGAGTATTGTACATAATCTAATAATGAACGGTGAAACGATTGAAGAAGTAGAAAGTCATAAGCACTTAGGCTTGAACCTCCAAAGTAACTGTTACTGGGATGTCCAGATAAACTCTATGATTAAGAAAGTCCCTTGATTAATTGCTTAAGAAGTCTAAAATATCGGCTATCGCGTAAAAGTTTAGAAATTATTTATAAATCTTTCATAATACCAATATTTGATTATTGTGGATATATTTGGGATAATTACACTCAAGAGCAATGCAACTTACTAGAAAAGCTGAACTTGGACGCGTTAAGATCCATATGTGGAGCGGTTCGCGGAACAAGCCACAAGACAATTTAACATTTTTTTTATGACCACTATCAGAACGTAGATATATATCTAAATTGACTACTTTTTATAAAATGAAAAACAATCTAGCACCTCAATATCTTATTGACCTCCTACCAAAAACACCCAGTTCAAATGACTACAATCTCAGAGAAAATTCATCAGTGTGAACCTTAAAGTGTAGAACGGCGACTTACGCCAGATCTTGTTTGCCTGACACAATAAAACTGTGGAATTCATTAAGTCCAAACATCCAAAATATCGAGACATTATCGGGTTTCAAAAAAAAGCTTTACGGATCTAAAAATACAAATGTTAATTTCGATCTTAACGACAGTTCAAGAATTGTCAAATTATCCATTCCTGCCTCAGGCTCTGTTGAAGTGATTTAAATGCGGATAAGTTTGATAGACATATTGCGGACAGCCCAGAGTGCTCATGCGGTCACCCAATTGAAAACGCTGTACAGTATTTTTTTACATGTCAGAAATATACAGAATTAAGACAGAATTCATTCTTCTATCTGAAAGGATTTAGTATTGATACAGTACTTAAGGGATGTACATCGCTCTCAAACGACGATCTTAAGAAACTATTAAAGTCTATTCATAAATTTATCATAACATCTAATCGATTTGACATCTCATAAGCACTTGAATATGTAATGACTTCCACGTAAACAATATGATATTCATGCATAACCAATATATGTTAAGCTAAGTTGTGAATCTGACATGTGTCACTAACTACTATTAGTATTATGTCTATATATGTGTAACTGTATCGGAGCGGCCTTGATATAAGCTCTTAGGAGCTTGTTGGCCAATCCATTCATGTATACATTTCATGAATAAAATATGTTTAAATCATAAGAACAAGAGCATATTTTTTCATTAGATTACACATCTAAATCAAAACATACATATTTGTCCATTTTGAGTATGTCAAGGTCCGTATTGATTTAACACTTCTAGTTGATAGCACAAAGGACTGAATAACACACTACAATAATTATTGGTAATTTTTGGCGAAGATGTAGATCCTAGGTGAGAGTTTTTACATTTTACTGGTCGATTGATATAGACAGCATTTGATGATTGAATTATGAAATAAAATACGTAAAAGAATTTTTCAGGAAATGAAAGCAAAGTAAATAAGTAAACTTTGATACTTTAATCTACATGACTACATGAATCGTCCCTCTAAGTTATTCATCAAGCCTCAAAGTCGCGCACAAAGCCCCTCACAATCTGGGAATCGTCTCTCAAAGTCGACCAGGAGGACTCAAAGTCGCGAACACAGCCCCTCACAGTCTGAGAATCGTCTCTCAAAGTCGACCAGGAGGACTCAAAGTCGCGAACACAGCCCCGCACCATCTGAGAATCGTCTTTCAAAGTCGATCAGTAGAACTTAAAGTCACGCCCAACGCCCCTCACCATCTTAAAATCGTCTCTCAAAGTCGACCAGTAGGACTCAAAATCGAGTACAAAACCCTTCACAATCTGGGAATCGTCCCTTTGAGTTATTCATTAAGACTCTAAGTCGAGTACAAAGCTCCTCACAATCTGTGAATCGTCCATTATAGTTATGAATCAAGTCTCAAAGTCGCGTACACAGCCCCTCACCATCTGAGAATATTCTTTTAAAGTCGACCAGTAGGACTCAAAGTCCCGTCAAAAGCCCTTCACAATCTGGGAGTCGTCCCTTATAGTAATTCATCAAGTCTCAAAGTCGCGTACACAGCCCCTCGCCATCTGGGAATCGTGTCTTATAGTCAATATTCATTAAGTCTCAAAGAGGAGTAAAAAGCCCCTCACAATCTGAGAATCGTCTCTCAAAGTCGATCAGTAGAACCAAGAAGTCGCGTACAAATCCCCTCACAATCTGGGAATCGTCTCTTAATGTTGTTATTTAAGACTCAAAGTCACGTTTACAAAGCCCCTCACAATCTAAGAATCGTCTCTCAAAGTCGATCAGTAGGAATCAAAGTCGTGTACAAAGCCCCTCACAATCTGGGAACGTCCCTTTAAGTTGTTCATTAGGACTGCAAGTCACGTACAAAGCCTCTCGAAATCTGGGAATCGTCTCTTAAAGTCGATCAGGAGGACTCAAAGTCGCGAACACAGCCCCGCACCATCTGAGAATCGTCTTTCAAAGTCGATCAGTAGGACTTAAAGTCACGCCCAACGCCCCTCACCATCTTAAAATCGTCTCTCAAAGTCGACCAGTAGGACTCAAAATCGAGTACAAAACCCTTCACAATCTGGGAATCGTCCCTTTGAGTTATTCAATATCACTCTAAGTCGAGTACAAAGCTCCTCACAATCTGTGAATCGTCCATTATAGTTATGAATCAAGTCTCAAAGTCGCGTACACAGCCCCTCACCATCTGAGAATATTCTTTTAAAGTCGACCAGTAGGACTCAAAGTCCCGTCAAAAGCCCTCCACAATCTGGAAGTCGTCCCTTATAGTAATTCATCAAGTCTCAAAGTCGCGTACACAGCCCCTCGCCATCTGGGAATTGTGTCTTATAGTTAATATTCATTAAGTCTCAAAGAGGAGTAAAAAGCCCCTCACAATCTGAGAATCGTCTCTCAAAGTCGATCAGTAGAACCAAGAAGTCGCGTACAAATCCCCTCACAATCTGGGAATCGTCTCTTAATGTTGTTATTTAAGACTCAAAGTCACGTATACAAAGCCCCTCACAATCTAAGAATCGTCTCTCAAAGTCGATCAGTAGGAATCAAAGTCGTGTACAAAGCCCCTCACAATCTGGGAACGTCCCTTTAAGTTGTTCATTAGGACTGCAAGTCACGTACAAAGCCTCTCGAAATCTGGGAATGGTCTCTTAAAGTCGATCAGGAGGACTCAAAGTCGCGAACACAGCCCCGCACCATCTGAGAATCGTCTTTCAAAGTCGATCAGTAGGACTTAAAGTCACGCCCAACGCCCCTCATCATCTTAAAATCGTCTCTCAAAGTCGACCAGTAGGACTCAAAATCGAGTACAAAACCCTACACAATCTGGGAATCGTCCCTTTGAGTTATTCAATAACACTCTAAGTCGAGTACAAAGCTCCTCACAATCTGTGAATCGTCCATTATAGTTATGAATCAAGTCTCAAAGTCGCGTACAAATCCCCTCACAATCTGAGAATCGTCTTTCAAAGTCGACCAGGAGGACTCAAAGTCGCGTGCACTGCCCCTCACAATCTGGGAATCGTCTCTCAAAGTAGATCAGTAGGACTCAAAGTCGCGTAAAAGCCCCTCACAATCTGGGAATCGTCCCTCAAAGTTGTTATTTTAAGACTCAAAGTCGCGTATAAAGCCCCTTACAATCTCACAATCTGGGAATCGTCCCTTATAGTACTTCATCAAGTCTTAAAGTCGCATACACAGCCCCTCACAATCTGAGAATCGTCTCTCAAAGTCGGACTCAAAGTCGCGTAAAAACCGCCTCACAATCTGGGAATCGTCCCTCAAAGTTGTTATTCAAAACTCAAAGTCGCGTACACAGCCCCTCACAATCTGAGAATCGTCTCTCAAAGTCGAGCAGTAGGACTCAAAGTCGCGTAAAAAGCCCTTCACAATCTGGGAATCGCCCCTTTAAGTTGTTCATTAAGATTCTACGGCTAGAACAAAGCCCTTCACAATCTGGGAATCGTCCCTTATAGATATTCATCTAGTCTCAAAGTCGCGTGCAAAGCCCCTCACAATCTTGGAATCGCCCCTTAAAGTTGTTCATTAAGATTCCAAGTCGCGTAAAAAGCCCTTCACAATCTGGGATTATACCACACTGCCCCGTCAAAGGGACACCAAGCCCAGCTAAGAGCACCTCACAACCGAGGAATCGATTTCTATACTCCATAAAATGAAGATAGATTACCACTCATAGCCCTTCACAATCTGGGAATGGACTACGCTACACAGTCAGTTTGACACAAGTCATTCCTAGATTGTGATCATTCCCAGATTGTGCAGGCCTCACAATCTGCAGATTGTTTAAACAATCTAAGAATGAAACATATTCCTAGATTGTTCGAACAATCTGCAGATTGTGAGCTCACAATCTACAGATTGTGATCATTCCTAGATTGCACGGTACAGACATACTAATCTTTTACGTGTGTATGGTATTGTGCATGATAAAAAGATATCTACAACACGTTAATCTAATTGTTTCTATAAAATAACTGCCCTATGTTGGTTATTGTTTGCGCCAAAACTAACAGTGCGCCGAAACGTACCATTAAGCGCTTACGTGCTTTTGTAAAACTGAGTGACGAAGCAGGTTGACGGTTTTGACAATGTTTACCAACACAGAAAAACAGCAAAGTAGGTGAGTATTGTTGTGAATTCATGGTCATATAGTTACAAAGAATAGATAGAAAACCGGACAATGTAGCGACTGGCGAGACAATTTATTCTAACGTTTGTGAACTATTGTTCGCCAAACAAAACGAAAACTATCAGTGTATATGTCACATAACTAGGAGGCATGTAAACATAGCAGATTTTCTTTCTGTCAATCGGCATATATAAATTATCTTGATATGTCAATTCAAAATCTTATTAATGTACAACATGCTATGTCACTTAACAAGACATTGAAAACCATGATGCCATATCCACGGAATTTACCTTCTCAATGAAAAAGTATTAAAAGGTTCATTTCCAATACTTAGAGTAAAAATTTAGTTATCTTGAAAGTAACGTTTATGACATTCCTTGAAACGATATAGGATAAAATATCTAGATTTTAAAAAATAAGAAAAAGGTCAAGAAAACACTAAATCATTCGAATATTGGTTAAATAAGTCATTGTTTCGAAGCACACTTTAACTAATAATATGCTTTTTTAAACTATTAAATGAGGTGACATTATATTCTATTTTGTTCATATTCCAGGTGTGACCGCCCATTTGAGAAGCAGTGATGGAGATATGACTACCAGTACTAGCAGTAGCGCCCCTCTGTTGCAGGATGGAACACGATCGTGACCGAATCCGATAGAATTGTCGAAACATGTTTTTTACAGACTTTCAATTCGATTAAATGCTTAAAATATTGTTTATTATTTTGAGCTATTTTGGTTGGGGTGGTTATATTGGTTATGCGAATGAGGTAGTTATTGTTTCATCAAAGTCAGAAAAACCAACTTACATTCGGAATTTTGTTTTATTTACTCGAGGCGAAGCCACGAGGCAATAATTGAAAATTCCGAACGTTTAATTTTCGAGGGAAGATACCAAGTCCGAGACGAAGCCGAGGATGTAAGATATATGTCAGGTCAAATGTCAGGTCAAATAGAAAAAAACTCTAAATAACCACCGCGGTCGTTCGCATTGCCAAAATAACTGTTATTTTCCCTTTTGTGATATCTTTTTAAATTCTTGACTTTGAAAGATATATTGAATTTGGTGAAGGAATTCGTCTTTCTGCGACAGGTTCACTTTGAAACATATGACTACAACTACATGATAAACTGGTGTCTGTAAAAGAAAATTAATTTGATGAAATATTTTTTTGATAACATAGGATTTTTGAACTTGTTGAAAGTTTACTTTTCAGAAAATTACATTTTTGAGCCGTTAAATTCCTTAGACATGGGCAAAATATTAACTTAAAACAATAATTTAAAACATGATATTGTGAAATTGTAGTTTGAAAGATAAAATGTTTAATGAATTCTAACTTTGGGAAGCCTTCCTAAGTTTAAAGTTGAACTATTATTTAATTTTCATAGGCGATAATTAATAGTTAATATCATGTATGAAATGATAATAACCAATTCATGTACATAACTGCCAGCCACGAAGGGGTAGCTTCAGTGATACACTTGATGTCAATATGTCATTATGTTGATTGTTTTCAACATACCTTTATCAAGGGCTTTTTACTTGCAAATAATTTGATACAAATATCATCATGATTGGGTAAAATAATGTAATTTCAGATACATGTTTATTACATAGGAAGAAAGTCTAATAAGCCCTTTTATGATATACAGTATAATGATGCCTGAAGCAGGTGGCGAATTACATCACAGGACTGCTGGTCAATGCAGACTGATAGACAAACATATAGTTTATTAACGTCTCACCACAAAACATGATATATATACTTAACATACACTTAGATCAAACATATAATGAGGCACTCCTATTAGAGTAACGAGAGACATAAAAGAGAATACAATGTGAGCTCACATTCAAGGAATATTTAAACATTCCTAGATTGTTTAAATAACCTGCAGATTGTGAGGCCTGCACAATCAGGGAATGATCACAATCTAGTAAAGATTTGAGTCCATCTCACTGAGTAGCGTAGTCCATTCCCAGATTGTGAAGGGCTATGAGTGGTAATCTATCTTCATTTTATGGAGTAGAGAGATCGATTCCTAGATTGTGAGGTGCTCTTAGCTGGTCTTGGTGTTCAAATGACGTGGTAGTTTTGTATATTTCCAGATTGTGATGGACCATTAGCGGTTATCTATCTGCGATCTATGGAGTATAGGGGTCGATTCCTAGATTGTGTGGAGCTTTCGTTTTAATAATCAATTTAAAGTGAAAAGGGAGCGATTCGTAGATTGTGAGCTGCTCTTAGTTGGTTTTAGTGTCCAACTGACGGGTTAATGAAGTCCATTCAGGGATTGGGCTATGAGCGATTTTCTATCTTCAAGTTATATAACATAGAGAACGATTCCTAGATTGTGAGGGGCTCTTAGTTGGTCTAAGTGTCCAATTGACTGGTAAGTGTAGTCCATTCCAAGATTGTGAAGGGCTATAAGCGGTTACTTGTCTTCAGTTTATGCAATGTCTGGATAAATTCCTAGATTGTGAAGGGCTCTTATCTGGTCTTGGTGTCCAACTGACGGGTTAGTGTAGTCCATTCCCAGACTTTGAAGGGGTTTAGGCGATCATCTATCATGTTAAACAAGAAGGAGCTAAATTCCGAGATTGTGAAGGGTTCATAGCTGGTCTTAGTATCCAATTGGCAGGTAAGTGTAGTTCATTCCTAGATTTTGAAAGGCTATAAACGGTTATTTATCTTCAGTTAATGCAATAAAGAGGTAAATTCCTAGATTGTGAAGGGCTCATAGCTTGTCTTAGTATTCAATTGACGGGTTAGTGTGGTACATTCTCAGGTTGTGAAAGCTATGAGTAATTATCTATCTTCAGTTTATGCACTATAGTGGTAAATTCCCAGATTGTGAAGGGCTCTTAGCTGGTCTTAGTTTCCACCTGACGGGTGAGTGTAGTCCATTACCAGATTGTGACGGGCTTTAGGCGATTATCTTCAATTTATGCAATAAAGGGATCGATTCCTAGAATGTGATGGGCTCTTAGTTGGTCTTTGGGTCCAACAGACGGGTGAGTGTAGCCCATTCCCAGATGATGACGGGCTATAAGCGATTATCTATCTTCAGTTTATGTAATAAAGGGATCGATTCCCAGATTGTGATGGGCTCTTAGCTTGTCTTGGTGTCAAACTGACGGAGAAGTGTTGTCCATTCTAAGATTGTGAAGGGCTATGAGCTATTATATTTATTTAATAAATGGTGTATTTGGTGATTCCCAGGTTGTGATAGAATGTGTACATATTTTTAAGAACAAGTACTAGTTTAAAAAGGTGTAAAATACCGGGATTGTGAAGGGCTGTGTGTGTGTCTTGTTAAAGATAGATTTGTGAATATTGAAATCAATGAACGAAATGTATTAACATTAAACCTTATTATTATAAACGCCCATCTGTATTAATGTTTTAGAGTTTAGATTTTTTTACCTAAGTAAATATCTTTTAAGAGCCAATTTTTAAGAAACAAATAAATGCTTGGTACTAAACTATATTCAGTGCAGTTTCTTGGGCATACTGTACTCTGTTAATTACCGTCTTATATATTTACTGATTATCAGTCTAGATAGACTTCAAGGTCATTTTTGGCGACTATATAGATCCTAGGTGAGAGTTTTTCCATTTTACTGGTCAACTTATATAGCATTTGATGATTGAATGGAATTATGAAATATGATATGTAAAAGATTTTTTGAGGAAATGAAAGCAATTTTATGTTGAAACGTTGATACTAAATGACTATAGATGATTCTAAAAAACATTTGAAGAATGATTATATGCCTGAAAATAAATAGAGATCTTCTCACTCTACTAAAGAAGCAAACACATTGATGTGGGGATGTCTATTTAACAAAACCACTTTACAATCATAGTTAACACTAAGCTACTTAGCACCAATTAACTTTTTGTCATCACAAAGCAAACACAGCTAATCTTTTATGATATTGTATATTCATTTGATCAGCACTTCTATGATATAGTTTGTGACTTTTACTGTGTCCTTTCTGCTGTGAGTTACTTTATATAAATTCATTTTCCTGTAACTTGCTTTCCTACATTCATCCAAGAGCGTTATGAAGATTAGCACTGGCTCGTTAAACAAATCCGATTCGAGAGATCGAGATAGAGAGAGATAATAATAATAATTATAAAAATAATAATAGTTCATTTATATCGCGCATGAATCCATGAATAGTTAATGCACTAAGCGCACAAGTCAGAAATTGATTCACTCATCACAGAATGCTTGCCGATACAGGTGTTTTTTCAACTTGGATTTAAACAGGTTTAAAGTGTCACAAGATTTAACGCCTATTGGCAATCGATTCCACTCTGTTGCAGCTACGTTGGAAAAGGACTTCTGTCCATATGTAACTGTTCTTGTAAGAGGCACAGTCAGAAGGGACTGGGACTCTGATCTCAAAGATCGAGCCGGGATATATGGGGCAACACAGTCACAGAGATTTTGCGGAGCATCCCCTGAGTGACACTGGTAGACTAAGCACAGGGTCTTGTAGTGTGTTCTTTGTCGTATAGGAAGCCAGTGGAGGGTACGAAGGATCGGGATGATATGATCGTACTTCCTGTAGCGTGTCACTATCCTGTCCGCGGTGTTTTGAATACACTGAAGTTTGTTCAAGATTACATTTGGCGCATTGGCAAGCAGCCCATTGCAGTAATCTATTCTTGTGATTACAAGAGAAAGAACCAGGGTAGATAGAGAGAGAGAGAAAGAGAGAGAGAGAGAGAGAGAGAGAGAGAGAGAGAGAGAGAGAGAGAGAGAGAGAGAGAGAGAGAGAGAGAGAGAGAGAGAGAGAGATTTTATTTATAAATGTTTCATCTCATACAAACACGATTGGCACATGAAGCAATGCATTAAAGATATGTGCGCCGCTAAAGGTATACAAGAGACAAATACACTAAATTCACCAAAGTTGACAGACACACATTCAGCTATACACATTCAAACACACAGATCATCCTCAACAAACATTCCCTGTCATACAATATATCTAAATAATACAATATATACACACCTTTAATCGATTGTTTTGACCTAGAGACGAGCTAATCACTTCGCAAACTCGGAATACACCCCATTACTACATCAGTTAATTAAAAGTCCTAGAAGCACGCACCAAGCCCTTTACAATTTGGGAATCCACACACATAATCAATTAATGTGGCAAGAGACGAACTTAGCGCCCTTCAAAATCTGCACATCCACGTGCATCCCTATACTACACCAGTAAGACTTACAAGCACGAATACATCCCTTCACTATCTGAAGGAACCGAGCCTTAAACTCAACCAGTTAGATATAAAGACGAGCTTAGAGGCCCTCACAATCTAGTAATCGCCCTGCACAGTAACAAAGACATACATACAGTTCTTCATAATCTGGGAATCTAACCTTTCCTTTCATAATATACACAAAGAGGAGCTTATAGAGCCCCTCACAATTTAGGGATCGTCTAAAGATAGGAAAACACCCTTTTCAATCTTGGAATTGAGCCTTAATTATAACCTCCACAATATGAGAATCGAGCCTTTCCATTCATCAGATATACAAAATAACGAGCTTAGAGCCCCACACAATCAAGGAATCGACTCCCACACTCCTTTTATTAAACATAGATACATTGTAACAACTCACAGCATTTCACGACCTAGGAATCATACACTTCAAAAAGACTCAAGAAGTTTATCATGACCAAAACAGGGAATCGCATATTATGATTGTTTATTAATCTTAAGGCTGAGCACAACGACCTCACAATCTAAAAATCGTCTCACATGGTTGTCCATATAGACTCAAAGACACAATCCAAGCCTTTTACAATCTTGAAATCGTTCCCTATAGCCAATTACTTGAATATAACAATAAACTAGGAGCACTTCACAATCTCGAAGTCGCTCCTTGTAGTTGTTCAAACAACGCAGGGTTGTTTATAAAGAAGGAAAACACACAAAGTCCTCACAATCTGGAAATTCAACCTAACAGTTGTTTTGTAAGAGTGAAGGACAACGCCCTTTATAATCTGAGAATCGATCCCTATACTCAATTACTTCTACATGAAGACATACTGAGAATCTAGGAATCTTCTCTAATGGTTGTTCATAAAAACGGAGAGACGCGTACATAGCCATCACAATATGGGATTCCACCTTAACAGTTGTTTTGTAATACTCAAGGTCGAGCACAAAGCCTTTCACAATGTAGAAATCGTCCCTTATTGGTGATAATATAGCACTTCATAACCCTGGAATGCCTCTTATAGTTCATTAAGACTAAACAACGCACACGAAGCCCACCACAATCTGGGAATCGATCCCTATACTCAAGTTAGTTGTAAATTAAGACATACTGAGAGCTCCCCACAATCTAGGAATCGTCTCTCATGGTTGTTCATTAAGACGGAAGGACGCGTAAAAAGCCCTCACAATCTGGGAATCATCCCCTATAGTTGTTTATAAAGACTAAAAGGTGCACACACAGCCTTTCACAATTAAGGAATCGTCCCTTATAGGTGTTCATAAAGACTCAAGGACGCACAAAAAAACCTCACAATCTGGGAATCACCCCTTAAAAGTTTTTCATTAAGACTCAAAGTCGCGTAAATAGCCCTTCCCAATCTAGGTATCGTCTCTCAAAGTCGATCAGTAGGACTCAATTTCGGGTAAAAAAACCCCACAATCTGGGAATCGTCATTAAGTCTGAAAGACGATAACCTAAGTCCCTCACAATCTGGGAAATCGTCCCTTAAAGTTGTTCATTTAGTCATTAAAAACGCGTAACAAGCCCCTTTCAATCTAGGAATCGTCCCTTTAGGTTGTTCATTAAGACTCAGAAAGGCCCCTCACAATCTGGGAATCGACCATGTTTGTTATTCAGTCTCAACGACGAGTTAAAAGCCTCTCACAATCTGGGAAACGTACCTCGATGTCGATTAGAAGGACTCAAAGTCTCGTAAAAAGGCCCTCACAATCTAGGAATCGTCCCTTATAGTTATTCGTTAAGTCTCAAAGACCCGTTCAAAGCCTCTCACAATCTTGGAATTGTCTCTCAAAGTCGATCAGTAGGACTCAAAATCGCCTAAATTGCCTTTCACAATCTGGGAATCGTCCCTTATTCAATAAATTTGAAAAACAAGAACAAAATCTCTTACAATTTCGGAATCGTCTCTAAAGGTCGAATTGTAGGACTCAATTTCGCGTACAAAGCCCCTCACAATCTGGGAATACTCCACAAATCTAAGGTAGAGTGTCGCTCATGGCGCTTCACAATCTGGCACTGCCAAAACAAATTCTTAGATTGTGATCATACCCAGATTGTTCAGGTCGCTCAATCTGCAGATTGTTTAAACAATCTAAGAATAACAAATATATTTCTAGATTGTTCGAAAAATCTGCAGATTGTGAGCTCACAATCTGCAGATTGTGATAATTCCTAGATTGCACGGTTCATCAACACGAAGAAAAAAGCTTTTACCTTTCCTTTTCATACAGTGGGCGTTTTAACAACACTTGGCTCTCATCTTCTATTTTAAAATGGCAGTTGAAACAAATTCTATCCTCTAAGGGTATACTAGTATATCGTCCTGCTTCAATCTTCAGGGGTGCGACTCGACATCTGAACTTTGCTAGATCGTTTCTAAATGGCAGACATAAGGTTCTGCTTCATAGAACTGCTAAAAACCTGTTGTAAGTGCGTAACTTATTCACTCCTGTCAGGGTGACAGCAGACACCCTTGTTTAAGTCCACAGTTTATTTCAAAGAAATCCGTAAAGAAACGGTTAATACGCACACAACATTTAACATTCTGTACAAAGACTTCACAGAATCCATTATGCGCCCATTTATTTTGAGCTCATTTATCTTTTTCCATAAAATCCCACGATCAATACAATGTGTCTCTTTTTAATGATTTCCTAGTTTCAATTATTGATGTGATGCTGGATAGATGGTCAGTCGTTTATTTCCGAAATCCATTTTGGCAGTCATTTAAGAGATTACAGTATTTTACGTACTTTGTCAGTCAAATGTTGATGACTCCACAATAAAGCTTGTACGATGAACTAGCCAGGCTTATTCCCCTGTATGACATAGGGTCCCTAGGGTCGCATGTTGAAGACTAAGGTATCGGGTTGATTATTTCTACCCCAGGATTACGAAACAGTGCCAGTCTTGCAGCAATGACTGAAGAGTTTATGTTGGAACAAATGTCGTTTTCATTTCTTAAAACTTATCGGTATGCAGTCAAAACCTACAGAGATTCTTCTCATTCTGAAGGGTTTGGTAGATTTCTTGCAGATATCTTTTAAATTGGCAATTACTTTTACATGAGTTAAAGGGTGTAGAGTCATTACAGTTTTGTGTAAGCTTTCTTCCAAGCGTCGAGCACTTCGTCTGTATCAGCGGTAATAGATCCGTCACTTCGCTTCACCTCCATAGGTAAATACTTCTTCCTCTCCGATCCAATACCAATTATACCTATTTTCTTCCAAAAGTTCTGAGTATTATTTACTCATAAGTTATCCAGATCCTGTAAAGTACTCTTAGTATACTCTCGCTTGGCTTTGCGAGTTTCTTTGATGAAGTATCTTTTTACACACACAGATTTAAGTCTCCACTTATCAGGACCCTTACATTTGCACCACTTTTCTCTGCATTACCATTGTCCCTCCATAGTTTATATAGTGCATATATTGGAGACACCACATCTATTGTTCAGAGTTAATGTTCACTGGACTATGACCAGTTTGGGAACAATAGTGTATTAGGCTAAAGGGTATTCCAAACAAAGTCACAGGTCAGATTTGGTAATACCGAACGTGGTCATTTACATTTCAATCAGTAATTCATCCATTACACCAGTTGATACATTAACTCATTATTTCACACATGACACATTAATCATAACATTTGATAATATCTAGTCGAAAACAAACTCAAAATTTAACATACAATAGACAGATTTAAAAAGATAATATATGTAGTACTTTTTACTTTTGACTTTTGATAACATTTAGTATAGCTGCCTACACAAACTTTGTTTCACTGTGAAAGATTTCCTATGTACATTGTAAGAACAACATTTTGGGAAATTATGAATTGGCATCTTTTTCTAAAAAAATTAGTGTATAGTTAAACTGTTGGATCAAATTATACGTTGATCATATGTAGACAACATATACATAAACAGTTTTCTGGCATGTCTGAAACAATTCTGGCATTCTACAAGAGGGACATGGGGTCAAATCGGAATTTTAATGTTCCTCTTTTTGAAATATGTTTTTCAATTTTTCATATTCAGTTTTCGGTCAAAGGAGGCAAAACATTGGTTAACAATATATACTAAATTCCAAATGAAACGTCCCCTCTTTATTTGATTCTCAATTCTCGATAGAACAAAAAATATAACAAAACGATATTGTTATACCTTAACCACTGCATTTGTGCGTTTAAGCGTTGTGTATCTTCAGATAGTGCCTTGGCATATATAATAATGGTGTCATGTTTTAATTATCTTTTGTGATTTTTGATGTGTGTGAAAAAAACAATAGAGGACGATTTTAGTTTACTTCTAAATGATAATTTCACAAGATAATCAAGAAATATGAATGAAAGTGCTTGATATATCTTTCTCTAAAACCATACTTTTTGTTACAAAATTGCTTGTATATGTCGAACTCAAGCGAACACCATATTACATGATATTTGCACTGAGTTCTAAATTAGTTTAGCAAAGTTTTGCTAGGAACTTGTAAATATGTTTAAGATATTTCATTTTATATGGATATAAACATGTACATATCAACAGATTTCGTATTGAAAATATATGTTCCCAAAGAAAAATCCATGTTCAAATATCATCATTTTTATCATTATTTACAAATTAACAGTAACAGTTCACAAATAAAAGATTTCACAATTTGTAGGTTAACCGAATTCTCTGAGTTCTTTTGATAGTGAGAGGTGTTCACCAGTGTTTAAATAAAACAGATTACAGTCCCACATTCAACTTCAACTTCACTTTATTCTCCAAAGACCACCGTTGGTGGTATTAGAGTACAAAGAGTTAAAATAATATGTACAAACAGTCAAAATGGCGGTGAGTTCAGACAATTTTTGAAATACAGTCATTCTGTAACAAAAGTCATTTAGATTAAATAGACACATTAACATGTACAAGTATATATATTCAAGCTTTATGTATTGTAGATGATTAAACATTTATAAATTTTGCCGGGTTCCTAAGAACAATAAAATCTGAAATGTAAATATCTGAATTTATGATAAAATGTTTTAGAATTTAAGGAGTATTTCAGGAACTTATTTGTTTCTAATTTCATGAAAAGCTGAACAGCGAAATAAATAGTGGAATTCGTCAGCGATTGACGGCGAATCACATAAGTCCTATTTTCTATTGGAATATTCTCCCAACGCCCTGTCTCAACAGAAGAATAATGATTAGTTATTTATTTAGTTATTTTATGAACTTATAATTCTAGTAACCTTTGGAGCTTATTTAAACAGCGCTCCTCTAATTTTGATAGAACTGATCTTGAAGAATATTTTCGACTATGTTAAGGAGACACATTCGACTATAATTACCAAGAAAATTATAAACATGACTAAATCCACATGAGTTAAACATATGTTCAACAGTATCGAGCCATGGATAAGAATGATTGTTTACTCTTCTATCTAGTGACTTGAATTTAAAGACAATTGACGACAACTTGAGATGAGATAAGGATATGCCAAAACACGGTAACTCTTTTTGATTCATAAATACTGATTGGATACCTTCCAAGTTCACCATATAACATGAAATTAGGGGTAGACATTCCCAGTCCCGTAATTAGTTTACAAAACCTGATGTGTATATTTTCAAGGATATCAGTATTAACATAACCCCAGATTTCGGATCCACATAAGATGATAGGTAAAACCATGACATCGAACGCTTTAATAACACAATCAAGAGGTAAATAGTTGTTCCTTATCATTTTCAATAATAAATAAGTACATGTTCTGGCTTGTATTGCAAGCTCGTTCAATCCGAATGTAAAGTTTTTGTGGAAACTAAATGCCAGGTAATTAGAACTATCGACTTTTTCAATTTTCTCTTCGCCATAGTAAAATAACATTTTATTTACCCTACATGTACCACTTCCAAATATAACATTCTTAGTTTTATTACTATTAACAGTAGGATTCCAATTCTTACAAAATACAAAGTCGAAGAAGTCTTACAATGTACATGAAAACAATCCTAAGATTTTTATAGAGCTGGCGGTGACGTTTCAAATAATACTGTATCATCAGCATATAACAATATAAGTATCGCCATTGAAAAAATACACATTTGTGTATTAATATGTAGTGAATTGAGAATATTGAATGACGGCAACCTAGTTTTGTGCCTTGCAATGTGCCTAAGTTATGTTGGTAAACGGAAGCGTGTGCTGTGTTTTCAATGTTATTTATTAGATTGAGATTGTTTTAGAAACGCATATGGCTAATAAGAATACTATTTTACAAGCGTTTTCATGAGAATACCAAGCAGGCACACTACGTCGAATCGACGTTGGATTATAGTTGAGATGTGGTCGCGACGTCGTTCAACTTAAAAATTACGTTGTTTCAACGTCAGTAATTTCGACGTCGATAAAGACAACGTTGCTTCGACGTTGTTAATTTCGACGTTGATTTAACAACGTTGCTACAACGTCGGCCATTTCGACGTCGATAACAACGACGATGCCTCGACGTCGGTAATATCGACGTTGACTGAACAACGTTGTTTCAACGTCGGTTATTTCGGTTAGTACGCGTTGTTTCGACGTCGAGAAAATAAAGATACACAACGTCGTTTCAACGTTGCTATTTCCGAGGTCAATGTCTATGAGATTTATGTTGATAAATGACTTGACGTTGTTCCGTGAAACTAAACATTTTCGTTTGTCAGTTGATCCTTCATTAAAAACGCGATTAATTCTCTGTTAAAATTGTGTGACATATACATATTCGCCTTGAAACTTGTAAAGAGCGCCCCGTTATTGAAGGACCAACTAAATTACTGTTAGTACCGGTAACAACTAACAGATTTCGGGACAAGAAAGGCATTTTTTCTAGGATATCGTATAGAAAATTCTATTATGTAGAGTCTATAGTTATTTTCCTTTGTTAAGTTTAGCGTTTTCCATTCCTATTATAATTCAGCTTTAACAATGCTATGTATTGATATGAAATCAGTAAAAAAAGAAAGCTTTTAATGTCATTTTCAAAGATACATAAATTTATGTAAAACAGTCATTAATCTATATCAATGAATACATTAAAAATATATCGTTTTAAAAGCATTGTTTCATGAATAGGCTAGCACTTGAAAATTCAGGAACTAATTCGTGAGCACTTTATTCATAAACAATATTTGCCGATAAATTGTTTCCCTAAACGGCGTATGCATATGAAAAAAGTCATTTTTCATATATTCCCGAAGTGACTTTCAACGCCACCAAGCATACGACATTTTCGCGCCAGCAAAAATGCTGATGACGTCATAGTTTCAACTATTACGTCACAATCTTAGTACTTTCGTCGCCATGTTTGTCTAATGATGTAAAGGGAAATCAACGTTCGGTAGATCTTATATTGGATCACGATTCGACTGCACTGACATCGCTCTACTATTTTCAAATGGTAAGTATTTCCCTTCTTTTATTAACATCATTTAGTTTCAGTAGTCATTCCAATACTGAACTTGAAGTTATCACACTAGACACGTCAAAATTTGAACGCATCTCGTTGACTTCTGTAGGCCTAGTGCCAAGGCAACTGTAGATCGATTATGTATTATTATAGCACTGATGCCAAATTATTATTTGAAAAATAGCACTTGTTTAGTTAAGTGAGTAACAATGATAAAAGAAAGTCATAGGTTTAAAACTTCTGCTGTCATTCGACTTGTGTCCGCAACCATGTTGAACTCCATACAGTGATGTGGCATAGCATAAAGTGCTTGATATCGTAACCGGTGTTGCACGGAGCTCGTAAAGTATTCGATCAGCTGTTTACGAGTTCATTTGGTTCGGAGTGTTCACTGTACAGTTCCGTTGTTGTTTTTGATTGATAGATCTTATCATCTAATTGTCTTACTCTGAGCATCAGCTTAAATTAAACAGCAGTTGAATTGTTATCATAGAGTGGTAATGAGTGCATCATAATGAGCGTTGTCCCATATTATTATTGTAGATTATGTAAAGGGTTGTGTTCAAACCGGGTAGATTAGCAATCATCTCAGTTTAAAACTATAAAATATTGATCAATAATTTGAATGACTAATTTACTTGAACTATGGCCACCTTATAGAAAGATATGGCTACTTAAATTTTTGTTGTTGTAATAGTGTTGTTCGGCATTGCGTCATATGAATGACATCAAATAAATTATATCCACATGACATATTATTTGCACAATTATGCATGTGTAGTGTAGGCCTATAGATGTATTTAGTATTCAATAATAATAATAAACTGAAATATCATTTGCCAAAAGTAGAAATTAAACGTCCGTATTTAAGAACTAGAAGGGGTCCAGTTATATTAAATTGATTTTATTTTCATTGTTAACATTAACCTTTTCATTTCCATTGCAGTTATGTTTGAAGGAATCCATGCACCAAGAAGTGTTTTAAAGAAAAGAGTTAGGAAGATATAATTGTTTATATATGAATTGAATATAATACATGAATATAAACTTTTCTCAGATTCTGCTGATTGAGAGGGAGGAGAGAGTTGGAGAGACTGGCGAAGCAGAGAAGATACAGTGTACATGCACGTGCTTCTGGGAGTTGATCAAACTACCCGCAGGTATGTGTAGTCACAGACTCACTGTAGTGTATACTGTTGTAAATGCAATTAAACAATAAATCCCAGGTGAACAGCCCTTATCAATATTCAGTGTGTATATGCCTGCAGTAACGAGATCCAGTGAACACTTTGATGCATCAATTAGCATTATTGAGGATATTTATGCCTCATATGCAGCACAAGGAGAAGTAATCATAATGGGAGACATGAACACTAAAATGAACGGCCCAAGATCTCAACTAAACACATACTGTAGCCGCTCACAGAAGTTACAGAAAATGATGGACAGATGTAACCTGTTATCTCTAAATGTGCAGAATATATGTCAAGGGTCAACATAGACATTCTGCTCATATGAAAGTGGACCCTGCACTATGATTGACCATGTTCTTATATCGCCATGTAAACTGAGCGATGTCATAAAGTGCGAGATACCTGATGACAATCTGTTCAATGTGTCAGATCATCGACCTATTGTGTTTTCCTTATGCCCTAGGGATACATCACCAGCAGATCCTTATCAACCCACTAAGCTTAATGTCTCCTGGAGAAAAGCTGCACGTACCGGGAAAATCTCTGACTACACATTTGCCGTATCACATTTACTGTGGGGAGTCTACTGTCCAAAAGAAGGTTCTCAGCAAGCTGTTGAAGAATACTGTGATACCATAGTTTCCACCCTCCTTGAAGTTTCAAAAGAAACCTTGCCCATTAAGGCTAGCGGGACCCACATTAAACCTTACTGGAACAAGGTGGTCAACCAGCTTCATAACTCGATGTCACTCAAACGTCATGTCTGGATAAACGAAGGGAGACCACGTGGTGATGCCGTACCCTCTTTTGTAGAATACAAAGAGGCACAACGTATGTTTAGACGGGAAATGAGAGCAGAATTTAATGTCTTTGAATCACAAGTTTTCGAAGAGATAGAAGCCACATCAGAGATTGATCAAGTCAGCTTTTGGCACTGTTTTAACAAAACTCATCATCGGACCAAATCAAGTTTAAATCCAATTAGTGTTCATGGTCGAACTCTGTGTGATGCTGAAGGAATCTTAAGTGGTTGGGCCAATCATTTTGAAGAAATATACAAAGATACGGATAGAGATCATTTTGACAATGAGTTTAAAAGAGATATTGAGCAAACTGTGAAAATGATTAGAGCCAAATATTTAACTGCTGATTATGATGGACCTTTTGTGACACCCGAAGAAGTTACAAGGATCTGCTCCTCTCTGAAAATGAACAAAGCTGGGGGACCAGATGGAATAGTTTATGAACATTTAAAGTATGGAGGAAAAGTTCTGATGCAACACCTATCTAATCCTTTTAATATGATTTTGAAAAGTGGATGTATTCCATCACAGTGGAGAGATAGTATCATCGTCCCGATATACAAAGGTGCCAATAAGTCCCGTCGTGATCCTAACTCATACCGAGGAATATCCTTAAGTCCTGTTATATGCAAGATCTTCGAATCGGTTTTGCTCTTACGTATGCAAGGAATACAAAACTCAGATAGTTTTCCTAGTACACAACAGATGGCATATCAGAAGGGACTGTCAGCTCTGCATTGTTCTTTCAATCTCCACGAGACTGTCAGCTACTACAAAGAGAGAAAATCTCCCGTTTATGCTACATTCCTAGATACATCAAAAGCATTTGACACTGTGTGGCACTCTGGCCTTTTATTCAAACTGCACGAAAGCGATGTCTCTGGTAAATTGTGGACTATCATTGACAGTATGTACAGAAACATGACCTGCCGCGTCCTTGTAGGGGGTCAAATATCAAGAAGTATCGAGCTTGAGCAAGGAATTCGTCAAGGGGGTGTGTTGTCCTCTCGGTTATATCTCCTTTACATAAATGGCATGCTTGAACGCATAGCAAAGAGAAAGCTTGGGACATTCATCACAGACCTACATACAGGAACACCAGCCCAAGCTGATGATGTTGCCTTGTTGAGTTCAAGTAAGGCATCACTTCATGAAATGATAGAGGTTTGTGAACTGTACAGCTGTCAGTGGCGGTTCACCTTTAATGCTTCAAAAAGTGAAGTGATGACTTTCAGTCCCACCAGTCCATCACACAATGCAATGGCTTCTATGAAGCTGTACAATGAACCATTACCCTACAACAAGTGTGTGAGACATGTCGGTATGCTTCTGTCTGAAACTCTTTCACCAATGGAGCATATACTCAGTTCCTGCACAAAAATGAAAGCAAGTATTCATTCGCTTGTGAGACGTGGCTTCACAGCAGAATTTGTTAGTCCAATTGTGTGTTTAAGATTAATTCATAATATAATTCTTCCACGTGCACTATATGGATGTGAGCTGTGGTGTGAACTGACAAATACCCAAATAACAATGTTAGAACGAGCATATAGATATGTACTCAAGCGTGTCCAATGTCTTCCTAAAAGATCTAGAACTGATGTTTGTCTTGGATTACTTGGTGCTACCACATTGGTCTCACATATCGATAGGAGACAGTTATTTTTCATGGAGCGCCTCATTCATATGGACTCGAACTATCTACCGCACAAAGTATTCCTCACAAGACTGATGCAGTATAGTCACAACGCTTCAGCAATATCTCATGGTTTCATTGCAGAAGTCCACAGTATACAAAACAAGTATAAGCTAGCAACTTATCTCTCTGACTTTAAAACATCTGGAAGCTTTATAAGTCAGGATAAGTGGAAAACTGTTGTCAAGTTGAAAATACTTGAGCACGAACACAGTTCGTGGAGAAGCAGGCTGATGTCTGATCCAGACCTCCGAGTCTTCAGTCAGATTCAAAGGAACTTGCAGATACATCCGGCCTGGCAAGTCATTCACTCGGATCCTTCGATAAGGAAAGCTGCAGCCTTTATGATCAAAATATGTGCTTCAATAAGAGAGCTATATGATTTAAGGCTGTGTGACCAATGTGGCAAATTCTTTACAGATCCAATCTGTCACATTGCAACACAATGTGATCAAGTCTCAGAGTTGAGGGACAAACTCTGGTGCGACCTAATCGACCTGTTCCCGGTGGAGCTCAGCGTGCAGCTCCACAATCTGAGTGACACAAACCTGACTCTCTGTCTGCTGTCATGTGACCCAAGCTACGAACTGTCCCTCCCAGAGAAGGTGATGTTCGCGTGCCTGGCAGTGCGGTACATCTTCTCTGTATGCTGTGCATCCAGACTGAAACTGTAGTATCCTGGCGCCTGAGATGATATAGACTTTCCTTTCGCATCTTTTTTGTGTTCAACTCTTCATTTTGGAGGAAATAAAGTGATTATTATTATTATGCACGTGCTTCTGGGAGTTGATCAAACTACCCGCAGGTATGTGTAGTCACAGACTCACTGTAGTGTATACTGTTGTAAATGCAATTAAACAATAAATCAGTTACAATGCACACAAAATGTCATACAAGGCATGATTCATAAGAACAGAACAAGTTATTTAATTAGCACATATTTTATAAGGGATCGACATATACAATTTATGTGATTGAATTTTCACTTCATTTACATCTGTTTTTTATCTTTCTTTTGTACAGAACTTTGCTGATGACCAACGCTGTGAAGAAACATGTACAAGAAGACAGGATAAGACGGCTTTTCATTCTAAATATATAAACGATTAATAAACAATTATGTAAACATTATCTCGGTTTGTTTTTGACTTGTACATTTGTTGGTTGAATTTATACAGCTATTCCCGACGATATGCCATATTTTTCATGATATGATTCCGGTCTCTATGATTCTCTGCAGTGTTATATACATTGAAAAACTTCTCTCATTAGTCATTATACCTATGCAGCATCATTAGAAATGGGACAACTTTTTACCAACGTTGAAGCAACATCGTATCAACGTTGTATCAACGTTAAAGCCATGTTGTATCGACGTTGATGTCGCGTTATAATTACGTCAACAAAACGTCGTTTCAACGTTGATACAATATCGTACATACGTCGAGACAACGTTATAGCAACGTTGTTGCGACGTCGTACTTATTAACGTAGTTTCTACGTCGCAACAACGTCAGATTTCGACGTCGCGGCAATTTTCAAATCCAATCAAAATTCGACGTCAAATCAACGTTGATAAACGACGTTGTTTCAACGTTGGTTCAACGTTAAAATGCCTGCTGGGAATGAACTTAAATACTCTTTAGTTTAATAATACTGAATGAAAAAAACGTTGCATGAAATATTATGAATAAAAAGACGCTGACAATCATTTTAAAGAGGAATGTTTAATATAACATGCAATATTTGACAGGTGAACTTCTTTTCCCATACGCTTGGTTTCCAAAATGTACTCTCTATATAATTCAATCAACACATCCAATAAAATACTTATAACTTCTCAATATATAAATAAGTATAGATGAGTGTTTCTATCTTTGAATGATTTATTAATAATGTCTCACTTACATGTAGGTAACACTGAGTCTTAATCGTGTGCACTTAAAAACACTTTGACCTATCGCTTAGTGATTAACACTTTGACCTATCACTTAGTGATTTATGAGGGTTCTTTTTGGTCACAATAACCAAATCATCAAACAACCTTTTTTGTTTGAATTGGGTATAAGAACGACGACTCTTGGGAGTTCTTCTAACACTTTTTAATGTC
Organism: Steromphala cineraria; assembly: GCA_916613615.1. NCBI lineage: Eukaryota > Metazoa > Mollusca > Gastropoda > Trochida > Trochidae > Steromphala > Steromphala cineraria. Next base: position 40,665,237 of record OU744722.1, on the reverse strand, counting down.
AGAGTTCTGTGGAATACAGAAAACAATAAATCAATATAAACAGATTGACAGTTATCTGTTATAAATAAACATTGATATATGGTTGCCTTGAAAATATATATTATAACACTCTTCAAGGGAAGTAACTCTTGCATGCCCTATGCAAACACTGATTCAACACACAGAAGTGAGTGAAGCACTACTAATATATCCACAGAAAAACAAACTGGGTAAATAGAAAAGCCTGAACTCTACAAATAATTTCTATCATGGTAAAGATAAAAGATCGAATAATATTCTCTAAATAATTGGAAAAGTAATCCCTACATAAAAGAAATAGAGTTACGTTTGATAATTGCAGTGTTTTGACTCATGGACTGGTCCATTTTACTCAAAAGGGGTGAACATTATATAATGTGAAAAATATACAAAATTCTCATTACAAAATACAAATTTAGAACTAATAAGTAGTCTAGAAAGGGAAATATACCTTATCTAAACTTACTTTAAGAAAAGAAATCCTAAAACATGTGCGTTTGAAATACGTAAAACAAAAGCACTACCCTGAATGATAATGGACTCGTCCAAGCATGTACTTGCCAGGGACACTTTGAAACTACTGAAACTATTTATGCTTATAAAGATAAGTAGGCTCCTATCAATTCTAGTCTTGGAACAGTTGTCTGCTTCAGAGGTGCTACACTTGCCTTTGCTGCTACAAGTGTGACGCTTGACTCTCTTGATGTTGACCACAACAGATAAGCACATGCTCCATATGCACTCATACTCCCATCACAAAATACATGAAGCTCAGGTGTCCTGGTCGCAGCATATTGTTTCATACATCTGGGGAGTTGGATTTCGTTCAGGTTTCCTAAGTCTTGAAATAGGTGAGACCATTTTTAACATTCTTCTCGCGGCAAGTTGTCGTCCCATTGCAAACCTTGAACAGTTCTGCATCGCTATCCGTGCTCTGATAGTTGTTACTGTGGGTAGTCCTAGCGGATCATAGATTTGTGGTAACTTGCATAGGACTACTCTCTTTGTCAATCTCCTGTCACATTTTATGTCTTCTTTGAAACATATATCTGAAACAGTGTATCTGACGCTTAAGTTCTTCACTGCTTTTGTGTCTGCTCCTATGACACACCATCCTAGCCTTGTTCTCATAGGGTAGACCTTCTCTTGTCTCTTGATCAGCATTAAGGTGACTGTACTGTACACCTAGAATTAAATCAATACTTCCTGCTCTGTGTGGAAATGATAGCCAACTTATATCCAAGGGTGGAATGCTAAGGACTGTTTTATCTAGTTCATGGACTTCTATTTTGAACTCTTCTCCACTCTCTAATGAAAAAATCCAAAACTTACTTTTCTGCTCTCTCTGTTAGTATGCTGCTTTTGTTTTTGCACTTAAAGTTCTCATACGATGTGAGACAAACAGTGAAAATCTCTTTGAACAGTTGATATAACTTTTTGAACATAGAAACATAATTTTAACAAGAAAGTAAACCGTATTTGTGAACTAAACAGTGAATGTGTCATGCGTACATGTACATGTAGATTGTCACATTTAACAAACGCAAGTTTAAAATAACCATCATGATGATTTTTACGTACTTAAATCTATATCTTAAATAATAATTTAAGATTGCACAAGTTCAAACAGCATTCAAACTTCACATGACATGAGTAACACCTGCGCATACAAAGTTGATATTGTGCAAACAGTGGAAATATTTATTTTTGTAAAATTTTTGAAATCTCCATCATACAATACATTCAATCAGTTCATTTCACAACATTATTACATACATGATTTGCATAACAATAGTAACATAAACACAGTTTGAAAATACAGGTTTGCAGATTGTTATTGGATAGGTACATCAAGAAAAGGTGACAAAAAGTATTAAAATAGATTATGACATATAGACCAGAATTTTATAAACACATCATACTTGCATTGTGAATATAAATTATAGCGGTCTATCAGATAACTTGTCTTGATGTCTTCTTTTATATATTTTAAGTTTGGTAATCTATCCATTTGTTTCATTTTGTATATATTATACTTAACAATTGACATATTGACAATTTAAAACAGAGTTTCTCTTTTCGCAGTATCCTAGGATAATATTTCTCCCAGTGAAAGTTATTTTTGTACCAGTTTTTTCTTTTATCCATTCTTCTACTTCATTCCATATATTTCTGACAAATTTACATTTAAACAGTAAGTGCGAAATTGACTCAACATTGGATTTGCTAAAGGAACATTTGTTTGAATCTATGTATTTCATCTTTGTTAGTAAATCATTTGTTGGCAGAATTCTATGAATTATACTGTATTGGAACCAAGATTGTTTTACACTATAATATGATTTAAAGGTATTTTTCTCGATTTTTTCCCCGGTTTCTGCGTCAATGTTTTCATTTGGTTCAGTTTGCCAATATTCTCGGTATGATAAAGGCTTTATATATTTTTGCAATATGAGAATGTCATATACATCCCTGCATCCTTTTTGATCTCCCACTATATTTTGTAGTAAATATGGAAGAATTTGTGTTTCAATTTTCTTTTCAATATGAACATTTGCTCTTTTACAGTAGTTTTTAATGGATTCTATTAAGCCTTGAAGTTCTATAAACAGTGGAAATATTGATAATAACCGCAAGCGAGGAGCAGGGATAGCGGGTGTTTCAATAAGTAACAAACAAGGGTGTGGCTACATGAAGAATATTTTTTCAAATCAATCTATTTGCTAATGATTCAATTTCTAGAATCTGATTAGTTGTTTATTCCAGTGAGGATCAAAACCGTAGTTAATTCTAGATTCTGCTTTTATTGACGATTGGTCAAGAGAGACTGACGAAAATGTGATGATTACATAACTACATCATTGAAGCGACTTAACATGATATTATTGTTCAGTAGCATGAATACTGTGATGCAAGTATGAACGAGGTGTTTGTTATGACACTATATAGATTATCTCTTAGCAAATTGATTTATATGATATAATTCAAAACAAAGTTAAATTTTGATCCTTTACAGATCGCAGAAGGACTTTCATATTTGCATCATACCGAGCGAAAGCTTCACCGTAACGTGTGTCCACAATCAATTTTGCTGACAAGAAGGGGATGCTGGAGACTTGGTGGAATGGCTTTTGTTGAAGAATTAAAGCCAGGAAAGGTATGGAGCTTAATTTTAAGAGAAAAGAAACTTAAATGATGCTTAAAATTACAAGTTGTTATCAGTATGATGTGTCTTAATCACTGCCATAACTTAAACGTAGTCATACATAATTACGCAGTAATAAAAGTTAATAGCAACCATTACCTTCATGTGAATTAAAACTTCCCACTACCCTCATCTCAAAACAAACCTAGAATCAAATTTCGACCTGTGACATTTTTCATCGATGATATCGAAAAGGGTCAAGCATTAATGTTGGTATTACAAGCAATATGGTACGACCAGAGTAGGGTTGCAGACAACATAGTGTAAAGGAAAGCTGGTTGTTACTTAACTTGGTTGAAGATCGCAGTAAAGCCCTCAGGTTGTATCAATTAAGTAAAGGTTTTTAAAATAAAAAACAAACATAATTACCTTTATCCCTTTGCCCTTTATTACTATTATTAATAACGTTATTTTTTTTGCCTAGATTCTTGTAAACAACTATCAGCCATAACCGTTTGTTCAATTTTCACCAAACGTTACAGTCTGGTAGTCCTTACCATGGTGTTATAAGGCCTAAAAAGCGCAGTCGTTAATGGTCCAGAAGGGTTCAAATTTTGAAAAATAAACATGGACCAAGTTTTCAAAATGCTGTTAGAGACCTGAATTTTGTGTAAAAAGATGCGCAACAAATACTGCAAAAACGTAAGTCATGACAAATTAATTTGGTATCGGCGCCATCTTGATGTTTTGAATAGATTTGAATGGAACCCTAGCCTTCTGAGTTCCCTGTGCTAAACTTATTTTCATGCACGACGACCATTTTTCGGAACTGTTCTGACACGCCAACATCTACGTCAACGTCTCAGATGGTGCACTAACGTAAATATATGGACCCTAAGGAACTGGAGACGTGTCTGGTTCGGTGACAGTTTAAGTGTCCTACTTCACAGACGTGATGGCAAGCGACGTGTATAAAGACGACAAATTGAACGTTTTGCACCGAACTGCATTCGACAGGTCTACATATTTGGAGGCGGGAGCGCCATGGTGTTGGGAGCGATGTCTTACATCGGACGATCACACCTGGTCATCATTCCCGGCAATTTGACGGCCCAACGCTACATCAATGACGTTTTACAGCTACACCTCCTTCCGATAATCGACCAACAGAGGGAGCTGTTTCAACAAGACAATGCCCGCCCTCACACAGCTCGTGCAGCATCAGATGTTCTATGGAATTCCAATGTCAACAACTTGCCATGGCCTCCAGGTAGCCCGACATTAACAACATTGAAATCTTTGGGACTATCTTCATCGTCGTATCTGGAGATGTACACCACCGTCGCAGACGTTAGATGCACTGGCTAAATCACTACAGGATGAGAGGAGAGCAATACCACAGGAAAGGATTCGTCGTCTGATCCGTTCTGTTCCGAGGAGGTGCAATACAGAGATTACAGCTCGTGGTGCTCATACTAGATATTGAAGAAAGCGCCCCCTGGTTTCCGTCGAATGTATGATAGAGACCTATGAGATTGAGACCTTACACTACACGTACATGTGTTTCACCATGTAAAATTTCATTGTGTTATCTTTGATAATCTATGTATAATGACAGGCTAAAGACTGATATAAACACTGAATAAAATCAGGTGTTGCGTTTCGTTTTTGAGAGTGTTTATTAATATGGTTTCGAGGGATTATGGCAAATAGGCCAGCGAAATCGTAGCCCCTAGTCGTAGCTTATTGCAATAACGTTAGGCAATTGGGTAACTATTTGCCTTATACTTCCGCGAAAAACTTCTACCCTCTTTCAAAACAAGATATTTGACATACGTTCATAATTTACGTTTTACTGATGCATGTTCAGCTTTCAGGTTATGGTCGTACGAGACCAATGGACTATTTTGAATAAACTCCTGAATAAGGTTCCAAACAAAAGGAAACCAAAAGTTCTTTCGCTGGTAATTGGTTAATGTAAACAGACACAACTGTCAAAATTAAAAACACCAAAAGCCGTTTCAATCGGTCCTCTAATGACAAAGATTTCACTTTTTTAAGTGACAGGTTTCAAGCTCTTTATCGGATGGACGAAATTACTTGCACTGTACTTGCTCGAAGTGATTTCTGACGAGGTGATCTTTGACATTATAAACAGAGAATTGGAATGCAATCAATGAAAACATAACAGATAATAGCTGTTATAGTTGCTGTATAAGGGTGGGGTCGCCAACGATGGGCCCATGGTTTTATTATTGCCAAATGATATTTGCGTAAAGATAAGAAGAGGTAATGGAGATCATGAACATAAGGTTAACGGAAGTTTTAAAGTGTGGAAGTGGAAGTAATGCCAGTAAATAAGTGCACCTGGCTATGCGTGCCTATTGCTGAGCTACCAGTAAAGAAACCTCATCCCCCAGCTTGTCATGTTTTGTTTTCTATTTGAATAGAACCCTAGCCTTCTGAGTTTCCTGTGCTAAACTTAATACTTCTTTTACTGAAGTAGACCCCAGTTTGATCGTGTGAGGAAATAAAACTAGAAAGTGTTTTTACCCGTAAAAACAGATGTCTCTCCCTTCCTCAAATGCTCAAAACCTATAAACAATACTATCATAAAGCACCATTAATGTTCTCTGTATAATTCAACTTGAATAAATAACCTATCAACTCCACAATTGTAGCAAACAAAATATTGTTTTAAATTTCAAACCTCCAAAAGGCACATCTACATGATATGGAAAGACAATATACCAAGTTTGGTGATGATCGGTCACATAGTTTTAGAGATATGCTCCTGAAACTAAATGGGAACGCCGACGCCGAACTCAGCTAAAACCAATATGTCTCCCGACCCTTCGGGGGAGACATAATTTGGTTTGGGTTTACACAGTAAGAATGTCCTCATTCTTCATCTAATAGAAATCAAAACAAACCTATCACTTTTATCACCATCAGTGATGAATCTACTACAGCATCGTCTTGTGCCCAAGAGCAGTTTATCTAAATCCCTGGCTATGAAAGAAAGCAGTACAATCATAACACCTTTCATCCGGCGATTTGATGGGTTCTTTTCACATTTCATGAATATTTGACTTCTGGGTAAATTTATAACTGCATTTCGGATCGGAGTCATGTAAAGTGAACTTGAATGTTAATACGTTTCATTTTTCATAAATCCAAACAATCATGACAACCATTGGCTCTGTAGCTCATCAGGCTTCATCATCAACTATGATGTAGAGTGTGGCCACTGTGATTCCCCCTTGTAGAGGCCACAGGGTCACCAATCATAAAATTAAGTATATAGCAGTGTATAAAATAGATTGGAAATCTAGCCTGTCCTGAAAATTCATTGGTCAATTCCTTTGGGAAATTTAAGAGAAAAAATTGAAAAGTTACCGGTCCTGACCAAAAAGTTACCAGTCCTGACCAAAAAGTAACCAGTTCAAGGACTGGCTGACGGGCAATATTTTAAACACTGTATATAGGCGACAAGTTTCAGTTTTCTAGGCCTTATACTTCAGGAGAAGATGAAAATAGATTTGAAGGACGTTCCTGTTACCTTTATTATTATCATAAAGCTACAATTCATCATCCTCACTCGTCAAGGAGTCTGTACACAAAGTTTCAACTTTCTAGGCCTCATGGTTCTGGAGAAGAAGATGACATAGGTTTTTAGGGTGTGGCCCCTGTGGCCTTTATTAGGGGTCACAGGGCCACCAAAGCTGTTTAGACCCACAGGAACTGAACAAAGCACTTCAAGGTGAGCACTATACCCTTCCCGTCCTCGAAGACACTCTCCATGAGCTTAGTAAATCAAGAGTGTTCTCTATGGCTGACTTGTCCTCTGGTTATTTACATGCACAGCTTGTAAGGAGTCTGACTACCTTTCAGACATGTTATGGTCGTTATCGCTGGCTCTTCCATGGATGTGGGATGCGTATGATAGAGTAAAGCAAATGGTGACTCAGGCTCCAGTGCTCGTCTTCTACGACCCTGAAAAGGAACTGACACTGGATAATGATGCTAGTGAACATGGTCTGGGTTCTGTACTTCTCCAAAATAAAAAGCCAGTTGCTTTCGCCAGTAGATGCATGTACCTCTCTGACAGTGAGCGAAGATACACCCAGATCGAGAAGGAAATGTTGGCAGTAACTTTTGGTCTGGAAAAGTTCCACCATTATACGTTATGGCGATGTGTCAATGTTCTGACTGACCACATGCCTCTCATCACAATTGATAAGAAGCCACTCTCAAAAGCTCCAAACAGACTTCAGTCTCTACTTCTCTTGACACAGAAGTACAATTACAGTCTCTCGTTCAAACCAGGCAAGAATATTCCTGTTGCGGATTCACTATCAAGAGCTACTATCTATTAAAGCTACTATCATGCAAGGGTGGCCGAATGACAAACAGAAGTTGACTCCAGAACTTATGGCTTATTTCAGCTACAGGAATGAACTGACTGTCCAAGGTGGAATCATCCTTCGTGACAAGAGTTATCATTCCCTCATCCTTGAGAACCAAAATAAAAAAGCTGCATGTACATGTAGGTCACATGGGAATCAACTCGTGTCTTCGACGTGCTTGTCCTTTGCCCCAGGATGTCTTGTGAAATAAGACAACATATAGAGACCTGTGACATAATATTATGTGCTAGATTCCGTGACAAACAACCACAAGAGCCTCTCAACATGCGTGATATACCTGACCTGCCTTCGGACACTGTAGGTACAGACATATTCACCCTCAAGGTAGAAATTATCTTGTGGCAACTGACTTCTACAGCAATTTGTTTGAAGCTGACTATCTACCAGAGACAACATCTGAAGCTGTATTGAACAAGATGAAATCTCTTTTCGCCCGCCATGGTACTGTACCCCTAACAGTTATCAGTGATAGAGGACCACAATGCACGGGTGAAAAGATCCAGACATAACCCTGGAATTTCAAAATGAAGCTTCTAATCCCGGGAACAGCAAAGCAAACAGTGCAACTGAGGCGAACGTGAAAATTGCAAAGTGTATAATGAAGAAGTGTCATGCAGCCAACAAAGATCCTTATCTTGGTCTCCTAAAGCTCAGGAACATTCCGACAGGTCTTCAAACCAGTCTGGCACAACGCTTGATGGGACGCAGCACTTGAACTATCTCAGTACTATCTCTTCTCTCAGACCAAACTATGATGAGAAGATAAATCTGGAAAATAAGCGACTGTCAGTTATTGAGAGACATGAAACACTTCATCCAAGTAAATCTCTCAAACCACTGCAAACATGTGACACTGTGAGAATGCAGCCCATCCAAACAGAAAAGAAAGAGTGGACTTAGGCAACTGTTACAGGCAAACTGAAAACAGATCATACACAGTTCAGAGTCGTAATAGTAATAGTCAACAATTACGTCTGAAGAAAATGTCCAGATTGGATGACACTATACCTGAGATCCAGCCTCAGATCCAAGTCACTCAGGATAGAACTCCAACCACTGTATCAACTCCAGCCAACAACAAACTATTTCAATTGGAAAAATAGTCATTCAAGGGTATAAATCTTGATTACGTTAGTTTTTACAAATATTTGGGCTTGTATTTACCAAATGGACTGTCATGGACCAAACATGTCAAATATACATCGCTTCAGGCACAAAAGGCGCTATTCGGTTTTACTAAAACAATTAGCCAACTAGGAGATATTAATTATACGACTTATTTTAAGATAGTTGATGCCAAAATTAACCAAATTTAAATTTATTGGGCAGAAATATGGGGATAAACCGATTTTCATCAAGTAGAAAGAATACATTGTTATGCAGGTAAGAAATATCTTGTTGTTAAAATGAATACAGCAAATGTAATAGTATATGGTGAATGCACTTGTTTACAAGTATTTAAGTAATTAAGTGCTGGTTAAAATTGTGAAATATGCCCTGTGATAGAATGCCAAAAATGTGTTATAATATGACGTTATTGTTCGAGAAAATGGACAAAGAAATTGGGTTTCTAACGTCAAACATTTCTTATTTACTATTGGCTTTGGAAACGTTTGGAATGCTCAGTATGTTGAGTCACACGCAGCTTTTATTCAGTCAAACACAACAAAAACAACATCATTAGCACGATTCGATGTTCATCACATGATCTATTGATTGAGAGTGGTCGATATAAAAACATTAATAAAGAAGATAGAATATGTAAACTTTGTGAATTTAATGATATTTGAAAACGAATTTAGTTTTCTTCTCGTCTGTCCATGTTATTTTTCACTACGATGTAAATATATCAAAAGATACTACTATGCCCATGTATGTGTCATAAAATTTTCTCTTATGAGCAGTAAAAATCAAACTTTGTTACAAAATCTTGCCATGTTCTTCCATTATGCAATGCTGTATAGAAATCATGTATTATCTCTGTAATATGTATTTATGTTTACATTTATGTAAAAACTAGTTAGTTGTGTACTATAGGCATGTGGTCTTTTCAGTATGAATAACGATTGAGAATGTTTAACCTCAATTAATCTTTGAATTCAGCACGTGACCCACCGGTCAGTGTCACACCACAACAATCCACTTACCAACTAGGTCTGGAAGGACAGCTAAATCAGTTCGCAGACTGGACCTGAACATTTGCAGTTCAGTTCGCAGACTGAACAATACAGTTCATGTATACCAACCATAACAATCATGAACATCTAGTCATAAAGTTCTTTCGTATTAGTGACTCACTCCAAATGTACTGCTGAGCTGACATTCATAATTTGATTGGCTATAATGACATCAGTATATCTAAAACATTTAACTTCAATGATCCCTATCTTCGCTTTTATAAACACATTTTTTTATTCAGAGATGTTACGTGGTACGCACTTAACATGGCCATGTGCGAGTTACCTCCCTTGCCTCTTGGACAGTACGCCATGATTAAAGAAGTCACACTGGACGTCAGCTGTACCTGTACTGTAATAATGACATGTCTTAAAACACGTAGCATATTCCGAAGTCAATTTACAGGCTAGCTAGCGTGTTCTTGGGGAGGAATTAAATCTCTAAAGGGATGACCTAATTCCATAGTTGTTAATAAAACTTATCTTCAGTTAATGTTAAGGATAGAGGAATACAAGTTAAAGTACACATGTACGTCTACGCCTGTCAAAAACTGTTTGATCAACCTGTCAATTTATTATTATTATTATTATTATATGAATATTTATATAGCGCACATATCCATCCACTCGTGGTTGCTCAAGGCGCTTACATTGTATTATGTGTGATTGATGTTCTAATACAAATGGATGTGCAGTTTACATCTTCTGCACTCTCAAAGAGCAATGGCTTTTAAAGATGATGGAAAAGAGCAATTGTCTGAGGTGAGGTACAAAAGTGCACTACAGGGAAGGCGAAGGATGGGATCTTCTGACATCTCATGGGAGGGGAACACAGAAGTCGTGTTTGGCTGTGATACATTTTCATTCCTCCTGAGATTCAGCGGAATCCTATACATAATAGCTGAAGTTCTCGTCATAAACATCTGGCTTTACAATTCTGTCATGACCATATATGTGATTTAGTTAAGAAAGCATCACCTATGATAAACTGCCCTTGGTTCCCGAAATACAGTGCTACATTTTGTATGTATATGTATGTTTTGTGCATATGTCAACGTTATTTCCTTATCATTTAGCCAGCTTGAAGCAGTAAGAGATTAGCTTCTATGAATATTGTTCTTTAAAATAAGTGAGTAGCTTCTTTCTTGAATAGTCTTTCTCTTACTCTTAGGGGTTTGAGTACTTTGGTAAAACTATTCGCTTATATGATTCACGGGGTCACTTTAAAAGAGGGATTTTTATATTTCTAAATCAGTTGTTGTTGATACTGTACATGAACCAGATCGGTGTCTATAATTCTTTGTGATGATATTTCATATTGTTAAGCCCTATACTTTTGAGTCTCAGTTTATATTCCTGTACCTACAGTTATGCAATGAATAAACATTCATATCTATCTAGAAATTTTCTAAATCTGTTCCAGAAATTTTCGAGATTTTCTAGTGCCTATCTAGAAATTTCTATAATTTTCGAGTTTTTATTTTTATTGAATATTAAATTTTTTTTTACCTTTTTGGAAGTCTGCTAATTTACTTACTTTACCCTGAAATTTATAACTTGATAGCATTGATAGAAAGAGACATATTTTGATATGAAAGTTAAGGTCATCCTCGTTTTAACGCGCCTCTCTTCATTTCACACGTCCCGTGCGTTCTATATATAGAACATACCTCAGCTCTGATTGGCGCTAATTGGATATCATATCAACGGGAACACTCTCTACCACGTTGATGTTTTAGTTTGAGTAATTAATTTGCCACGCCCGTAAGTGGGGATGCATGTCAAACGGCAGATTCAGTCGATGTTATCCTGCTTGCTGTTCTATTACAGTTCCCTAAGGTTTATCGTTTATTTTAATTGTCTAATGGGTAAATTTTTAGTCAGATAAGAAGAAAAAAAAACGTCTATTAATTTTTTAAAAATTATGCATTGATGAGAAAATACCCATGTTGGAATATTATCGATGAGACCATAGAATATAATTTCATTAAACTCAACATTTTTACAACAAAGCATTCCATAAATCTAAAAGATTACCTTATAAATCATGAAGAGGAAGTATAGTTTTGTGTGTTTTCAGTTACTTTCTTGAACCTCTGTTATTCAGAATATCCGGGGTAATATATAAAAGATTGATTTACATAATGACACCGAAAGTTTACATAAATCTTACTTAAACTATTTCAACTGTTTTCTTTTAGCAATTATCATCTGAAATTAAAATAACTCATCATAGTTCATGATTGAAAAAATGCAAACCTTTGACAGATATGGTTTTATATAGTGTGTCCTGACTATACAGTTGAACCAGAAAGAACCCCCTTTCTGGAAATTTTCTAGAATGTATCTAGAAATTTTCTAGAGCGTATCTATGGAAAAACTATGGATGTTTGGTTTAAACATATTTTATTGACAAAAAGTCAAACGGATCGGGCAAAAGTGAAAACACTTACTGGGCCCTCTCCAATACAAAATTGATTAATATACATATGTTATAAAGATTTACAATTTTTCATATATTAACACAGGTTTTACAATTAAGGTTTGTGCAATTATGTACAGTGCAGCTTTGTAAAATATAATTGAATACAATATCAATGATGATACTATTTACATAACAGTGATACAATTTGACACAGTTATATATAAAATATACAAATAATCGTAGCATGGATATAGCAAGGCAAATATTAAAATGACTGACAAGTAGATAGTAACTGAAAGTGAACATTACTGGAATCTATTAGTTTTACTGATATAACTCTGTACATATTTGAAGAGGAGAGTATTATTCTCCACGGTTAACCTAACATTGCCTTTCAAAATTGTTTCTAATGATGGAGTAACTCCGAGATCAAGGACTTTGGGGAACAACAGCTGTCTTTCATGATGATATAAATGGCATTCAATAAAATAATGATAAGAATTTTCACATGGATAACCACATGAACGGGCAATTTCGTTTGATAAATTTACCCGGAAAAGGTCATCATTTAAACTACTACATCTATTTCTTAATCTTGCGTGTAGAATACTTAATCATCTGTTACCACTATTGTAATAAATGGGTGGATTTTCGTCAGAAGAAGTAATACATGTTTTAAATTCCGTAGTTGATTATATACATTTAACATTTTCATCTAAATTGTTCCAAATTCTAACTGAGTCTAATATGAAAGAATTTCTATAAGAAGATGTTCTAGCTGATGGTTGTACTAAGTTACTCTTATTTCGTAGATTATAACTGGAGACAGAATAAACATGCTGAGGTACTAGCTCTGATAGGTAGGAAGGGCATTTATTTGTCATTATTTTATGGAATAGGATATTCTTTTTCTCTTTTCGCCTTTGTTTTAATGGAGCCCAACCCGTCTCGAAATATAAGCTTTCTCTAGAGGCGAATTTGGTTAATCCAGTAACTACCCTCGCTGCATCTAGCTGAATAAGTTCTAGTTCGTTTTCATTAAATGTTGAACAATTGTCCCATAATTCAGATGCATATTCAAGAATTGGTCGAATGAAAGTCTTATATATTATTGATAAATTACGACTACTTAATCTATATTTGAGCTTTCTCAAGGCAGAAACCATTTTGCAAGCTGAACTCGATATACTTTCAATATGATCATTCCATTTAATATCATTGGACAACATAACTCCTTAATGTTTATGACTTTTAACATTTTCAATAATGGTATTACCATATACAAGAGAAGGGTATTCATGGTTGATTTTATGTGTAAAAAGTACGCTCTTAGTTTTAGAAGGATTAAAATCAACTAACCAAGTTTTTGCCCATTTATCTAGCGTTATCAAATCTTTATTTAGACTGTCTTCAATTGTCTTCATATCCATGGCTGAGGATCCTATGCAAGTGTCGTCGGCAAAGAGTCGTGAAATATTTTCTAATTCAGTACGTATGTCGTTGATATAAATAAGAAATAAGAAAGGACAAAGGACTGAGCCTTGGGGTACTCCTGCATTTAAAAACTGTTTTCTAGAAAAACTACCATTAACAAAAACATGTTGGAAACGATCAGTTAAATAACTTTTTAACCACTGAATAAGTAAACCGGAAATACCATATTGTTGAAGCTTGAATATGATACCTTTATGCCATACTCTTGTCAAATGCTTTGGAGATATCACAGAAAACCATGCAAAAATATTTTTGTTCATCTAGAGCTTTGCATATGTTATGATAAATTTCTATTAATTGATAAGTTGTACAATTGTTTGGTAAAAAATCCAGACTGATATTTACATAATAAATCATGGTCTAAAAAATAATTATACATTCGCTTAAAAATCAAGCGTTCAAACAATTTGCTAATACAAGAAAGCAATGAAATAGGCCTGTAATTAGACGGCCGATGTCTATCACCCTTTTTAAAAAGTGGCATAACATTTGCTTGTTTCCAGTGAGATGGGAAGCTACCCCGTTCAAGCGAAAGGTTGAACAACAAACATAGTGGTGATGCAATTGAATGGGATATATGTTTTAGTAATCTATTATTTAAATTATCAGGTCCACTGGCATTGTTCACCGGGAGACTTTTTATAAGATCAGTTATTTCAAAAGCTTCAATAACTGCATGTGAAAGTTCATAATCCCATGTTTTTGAAAAGGGGGGTTACTGGGCACCTTCGACATCTATATTAGCAATGGAAGCAAAATAACCATTGAGAGCCTCTGCTTTTTCATAATCTGAAAATGCATTTGGGGAGTCGGAATTATCAGTGACCAAAGGAGGTATTATTGAAGTATTAGAACCTTTTGTAAGGTGTTCGAGTAGTTTCCAGTAGTTGGTTTTGTTTTCTTTCAATTGCGTAGTTAGATTTTCATCTAATTAAAGTATATTCGAATAGAATTCTTCTTTTGCTTCCTTTTTAATATTGTTTAATCTATTTCGTTGCTTTTTGTACTTTGCAAAATCATGTATACTTTTGGTTCGTTTATATATTTTCCTTAATCTTTCCTTTTTCCTTAATTCTTTTCTGAGGACATTACTAAACCATGGCTTAACGTTTGGCCTTATGCTAACAGTTCGGCTTGGTATGCAAAGCTTGATAAAACTTGTGAGTGTCTCGCTGAATACATCACAAGCGGCGTCGGCTGTAACTTGACTATTGAACATGCGTCGCCAATCAGTCTCGTCAATCAGAGTATTTAACTTATCGTAATCACCCTGTTTATACAATAGAATGTCTCTTTCATATGCTTTCTAAAGATCAATACAATTATTCAATACTGCAAAAACTCCCTTGTGGTCACTGATACTAGACTCAAAATCAATTACATCACTTTCACTTCACTTAGAATGATGGGATCAAGCAAAGTTTGAGTAAATTGAGTAACGCGTGTAGGTTCACAGATGATATTCCGTAATGCCTTTCTTGACATCAGATTGTGTAGCTTGGTAAGTTTAGTGTTGAGTAAGTTTTCATTAAAATCACCTAATAGAATAACAAATGGGGTATAGTCTAAAGCAAGTTCAAGGGAATATTCTAGATGGTCCCAATACGAAACATGACTGCTAAGGGGTCGATATGATGTACAAATAAGAAGTCTTTTCTGGGAAAGAAATATTTCAAACCATATATCTTCATACACATTAGATTCTAAATCTTCCCTGCGTTTAACGTGAAGCATTGGCGAAAAATAAACACAAATTCAAATTCCAAATATGGATGTTGTCGCACATAGATATGAACATCACTTAAAGTTTCATTGCTGTTATTTGATAACTTGCTCTTAATCTAGAATATGTTTATTTGTCAATGATTTAATCATCACTCATTATTGCACGGCAAATAGTTATATATGATAAAAACGACGGGAACTCAAGTTATCTGTCATTTAAGATGTCTGCAAAATAGTCAGGTTATCAAGATGGTCTTAAACGACCCGAACATTGCATTTCATCTGCAGACAGAGATATTTTATTTCAGTGTTGTTTCATGATCACAATAAAGTACAAACGTCGTACTAAAGATAATGAGTAATAAGTTTTTGAGAGACTGTGAAAATAATATTCATACATACATAAATGATATATTAAATAGTTTGTACATGGAGTGAAACAAATTATTAAACAAAAATCACATACGTTTATGACTTAGCTAAATAAAAGACATCTTTTCAACATCTGATAAGGAATCAAAATTGAAAACATGACACTTGTCCTCAATCAAATTAGAATGATGTAAACAAACTATTTCAGATATCTACAATATTAGAAAAGTTAAACTTAGCATACCACCTTGACAACCACAATCGGCTGGGGTTACCTAAGAGTTATCTAAAGTAAAATATAGTCTATGAAATATTCAAAATATTTAGTGTACCTTCATTTATGCCGTTTTATTTTCTTAGACTTTTCATTCACTCTGACTGAGGACTGTATAATAGACTGTATAAAAGTCTACTATTAAAAAAACATTAGAAGCAGGCCTATGTTTTATTTAACATCAATGTTTGAACTTGTATAGTTATCGGGGTGGTATACATAGCTACACATATACTTCCTAACAACATCTCATACTTTGTTATTAGTTAAGAGAGCAAAAGCTGCATCCAATCGTCAGTCCGAATATTCACTATGTTTCCAGTTTGCGCTTTTTAGTTCTTAGTATTTATTTCCCCTGTGTAACTCAGTCCGGCTAAACATTCACACAATTGACAACGGGTTAAAGTTAAAGAATGATTAATTTTAATTAATCGTCCCTAATTCTTGATAGGCATATAGTAGTTCGTAGTTGATATGGTATTTGGTTGGATTACAACTTCTTTATTGTATTTGCATACGACATTTCAGGGCAACTCCTTGTCCCTCTATCAGGTCAGTGAGAATAACAATGACAAGCAGAATATTTAGTATATATGTACAGTTAAGAAGATAGACATAAATGTATTTACAATAGATTGACATTAGCAATGAGTATAATAGATGTGTTTACATATATTGTTTATACAACTGAAAGTGTTATATGGAGTGAGTGGAAGCCAGAATGTATGTCAAAAATCACTGACGAATCATCAAAATATCAATGACTTCAAATTATTTAAAAACAACAATGACAATATAAGCTTGACTTGGATACATATCTGTTGTTAGTCAAGGACTGTACTTAAACCCCTGAACACTGATATTAAATCAAGATTTTCTACTGAGGAAGTGAAAGTATATGATCAGTGTGTTCTTTTCCTGGCATATAATTCAATAGGGATATAGATTTCCTCACGGTTCTGAAAACGTTGATTCTAAACAAGTGTTCCTATAGGCCTGAAGGCTAGAATGTCAATTAGTGCAAGTCAACTAACTTGACTGAGTAATGGCAGATTTGCTGTCATCAACAATTTGCCTAATGTTGGATTAATGAATTTATTTCCTATCATTCTAACTTACAATGTAGTTACACAACCTTTTATCAAAACTATAACTGCATGTCAATTTTTAGAAGAACATACACAAGAATTGCCAGTTTCCCTTTTTGCAAAATTGTCAACTTCACTAAATGTAAATATGAATTGTTATAATTAAATTTGTCAACAACAGTGTGACAATTTTACCTGCAGTTGGGAAACAAATGTTTTGTGGAACACAATATATCATAACTACAATTAAATCAAACATTATTTTGATTGTGAAAATTCTTTCAAAGAGAACATGAATCCATTATGCCTGCCCAATCTGAAATCTCATGTCAACTTAACACTTGTAGATTTACAGTTGTAGAGATTTATAAATTTAAAAAGCCAAAATTCAATCATATGGTTTGGCAGTTTGCAACTTATTACCAGGATATTGAGCAATACAACATGAGATCATATATTTAAAAAAAACATTTGGCTTTAAGATTGAAATTTCACAAATGTGATATCTGTTGGTGGCATGTGGTCAATATCCTGCTGCTACATTATGCTGACTGGAGGGTGAAGAACTCAATATGGATCTGAAACACAGCACAAGAACCTGTATCGCAAGTACAGATGATAAGACTTAATATAATAAGAGCCAAAATTCACTTATATTGTACAGATATATATCAAGATAGTGGGCAATAGAATGGAAATCAAATAAATTTCAGAAAAAAACACCCAGCACATTAACTTTGACTCGTATTCACTTTGAGTCTCCAACATTGAAATTATCAATTTGGTGAAGAATGATATATGCCATGTGTATAAATGGTGTAACCATTCAAACAAAACTCAGTGCATTCAAGGGTTATGTTAGCACTTTAATTTCAAATTTGGAAATACTTTATTTAGCGGCAGACTAAGGGAGGTAATTTAGGGATGTCGTAAAACACTGCCAGAAAGTCGCGCATATTATGAAATTGAAACTTAAACTGTACATCGCCTCAGTTGTTGTTTTAAACTGATGTACCCATGATTCTGCCACAAAATGTGTAAGTAAATATTCCGTAACAATAGTTTCTCTCATTAAAGCCATATTTATTCTATAATTATCTCTGTAAGTCCTAATTCCTATGCGAGTCTACTAACATGTGCATTTCTCGCATGAGTGATTTCGTTTCAATAAATACAGTAATGAAACAATGTTTGCTTTAAAGTAGTAATATAAATTTCATACAAATAAATGTTTTGTTTTAGCAACACCTATTTTGTTATTATCACTCTAAGCCGAGTTTTTTTTTATTATTTCAGCTTGAACACTGTTACTGTAAAACAGAAAATATTGGAATTGTCAAACCAAAACAACGAGAATAAAATGCAGTGTATGAGAAAACGCAGAATCGAGTTTGTTTAAACCTACAGGTTATGCTTTGTTAAAAAATTCTAAAACGTTTTTCATTGTTCCCAAAAGGACATTGTCATAGAATAATACAATATTTCACCATTTGTAACTTCATGCCAATATAATCCAACATTGCAAATGAATATTCAGGTTGTGTTACAATAAATTATTTGGTATAAAAATGATGACCACTTTTTCCCATGTTTGTTCAGTTGCAATAATTTTTTTCCAGTGGATATTTTCTTTCAAAATAACTTGATATCTTGGATGCTGCTGTTTAATTATATAAAAATCGACTTATAGTTTTGCTGCAGATATTATTACAAGACTAATAGTTTGTTATTATAGATAGTTCCAAACCAAATTTTGTTATGTTATGGTATCTTATATATGGTTACTAATCCACATTTCAAGATTATTGCAGGATTATTGCATTTCTCTGCAATTTATATAACATGAAAATACTTCCATTCATCTTATTGCAAAGATGACAACATGAATTGTCAACAAGTTATATTTCAAATAAATATGATCAATATGTAAAAATGGAGATATAAATATCTTTTATTTATAATAGCATATTTCCATGGTTTTGGTATTCATTCAAAACCTGCACGAAATCCAGATCAGTGCGGAAACAATGACCTGTGAACAAAAATACTTAAATAGCTATGAACTTTACTGGTCAGCATCTAAATTGATGGACTCCATGGTGGTTTTGTTTATGTAGCCACATAGGAAATAATAATCTAGCAAGTAAGGTGCCTTTTGGGTAATGAGCGAGGTTGTTTCATAACGAAATACAAAAGCAACACTTAGGAATTTAACCTTACATTTCAATTTCACACAATAACTACTAATATCACTTGTCATATCCTGAGATTTAAAATAAAAAGAATATCCCCCATGAAATTATATTGTGTTTATTGAAATAAACAATAAAAGATATGTTGAAGAAATGGGGGATTTTATTAGTGTCAAATTATTCTTGATGGTAGATAATCATTCATTTTGATAAAAATTAATTTGAGAATAAATAGATTAATTCGACTTGTCAAACTTTCAATTTGGATTTATATGTAACTATTTTGATTTGCTAGTAAAAATGATAATTTCAACGCAAGAAATTCTTATCATTTGGCTATCAACAAATTCTAATCCTGTAAGAAAAAATACTCTAAATGGCCTTAAATAAAATACCAACATATAAATATTAAAGTGTTCACTTTAAATAGATCCCTCCTCACATTGGGAACAATAGAAGTAATTAAGTTCAAAATAAATTTAAAATAATTTATACATTTGAGAGACTGTAATTTCTAATATTTTTAATATCTAAAATATTCTAATTATTTTAGAATTAAGGGAATAAAGATTCTAGATTTCTTCACCAATGATTCTTGTGAAAAAATGGATTTTAATTATCAAATTGTATTTTCTGTCCATAATTTCTGCCACATAGTTTAGAAACTGCACAACAACCATGTGTTATTATTATTAATACTTTCTATTTTCAACAGTCAATAGAAATTTCGAAATAAAAAAATCGCCAAAATAAAAAGGAAGTTGTCATATTAAAAAAGAGATCACATATAGTAGTTGTAAAAGGAGATAACTGGCTCATGAGGATTTTTTAATGTATTGTTAATGTATGAAATACATTAAACAGCCCCTTTTTAGACACATGTATTTTTTAATGTATAAAATACATTAAAAAATACTGTAAATAAATATAAATAATGTAAATAAAGGGGTTATAAAGGCTATACGTATTTTTACATTCAGTTTTTACTATTCATATTCAGTTTTTGAATATGAAATTGATATATTTCTTTTTATAAAACTTGGTCCTTAAATTCTGGATGATATATATCTTTGCAATATCCTTCGTGAATATTTATTCTTATGTTTACACTAGTTGCCCCAATACAAATTGAGTCAATTTTTATAATGGCTCCAATTATGAGAGTTGGGGAATGTTCATCTAATTCTACAATAAGATCATCATACATACTTCTCACAATGAAAAGTCTTGAGTGACGTCCGATCCTCGCAAATAATAAATTATCGTCGGATTTATAGCTTTTAATAAATTATGCAAGACGTCCTGTGATATATTTTTATTTAATCGCTGTATTTCCTCCGTGTAGTTTTTGGTCAAATGCTTTTTACATCTATCAAAAATATTTGACAGCGTATTATTCAACTCTTCTGATAAGTTTAATGCAACACGATAACCACCCCATAAATAGCCTTTAATATAATTATTTATATCTTTGACGGGAAACAGCAAACTACTGCCTCCAATAGTTGTAATATCTATGATATTATACATTACATTATCATATTTAACAATTCTTGGTTTACTAAATACCATATTTGTAACATCATAACTAGTATCTGATAATAAATTGTTCATGTTTCTTATTTATATTTTATCCTTTAAAAGAAAAACTGAGGAAGCAGAAAAGGTAATTTGCTTGTTATTTTGGTGGTAGAACAGTATTCGATGGCACGATTAATAATTCTTCTTTAACAAAGCCTCTCCCTGGGCCATCTTGTAAGTAATAAAGTGTCGGTTCACCTTTTTTAGAAACATATCGACTAATTCGATATATCTTGAGAGACCATATAGGATCAGTTGATCAGTTGCCCGGTTGATATAAATATCTTACGTTAACTCAATTGGTATGATTTTTGTATCTCTTAATAAAGGTGCAGAAGATTCAGCTACAACTGATTTCAATTTAATAGCTTTTATAGGTTTCTTATTTATAAGTCGAGTCTCTTCATTATTTATTGCCTATATAACCCCGGGCAATCTAGTTACCCACTCGGTAGACCTTGCCTTTGGATTCTTTAATTCCTGAGCATACTGATATCTGAATTAGCGTTTGGATAGTGTCTTATTAAATCTCTCTACAAGGGCTTGACTTCTGTGCGCTTCTTTTTCACCTCTTCTAATTCTAACGTTATGTTTTGATAAAAGTTGTGTTACATCTCCCATAAACTCACGTCCAGGGTCTACTTGAAATATACTCGGCCAGTTCAAAGGACTTCTTCTATATATTTTCTCAAAAGCTTTAGCTACTTCTATGGAGTTTTTCGTAGTTAATGCCTCTGCTTCCATATATCGACTGGCAATGTCTACCACAGTTAATGCATACTTAAAAGTCTTTCTTTTTATTCGGTCATGAGGTAGAAATAGAAGGTCCGCTTGATGAACTTCATTTGGCACGGTTATATCAAATTTTTGTCTCGGTACGTAATTAGGCGGAGTAAATATATTTGCCAAATGGCTTGTTTCATTAACCAATTCTTTGCTTCTGCCTTAGTGACCTTTGCAGCCTTTGCGAGTTTATCTTCAGCTGCTAGGCCTTTCCAATATCCCTTGGGACTATAATAAATCTTTTCTATCTTCGAAGAAGACATCTCTTATATAAGAAGGATTATGTTTTTAAATACCCATATGCGTATGTATTTACACCATAATCGGCAATCCATCTTTTCGTATCTAATGGAGATAATGATGTCTTTTTAAGTCGCATTGCGTACATTTTATGTCCTTCACTTCTCAAAATATTCATTTCGTGTTTAAAAGTCTTTATATCGAATAGTGCCTCTTTATACTGCTCAAGGTTGGTATGATCCTTTACTACATACTTTTTAATTCCTTTAGCTTTCTTAATTTCTGTTTCCAATGTTTTAATACAATACATCTTTGGTCTTAATCCAACGTTTTCAGAAATAGGAACACCTGAACATTCTTCCTTAAATTTACCTAAAACCTTCTTATTTTTTACGCTGTGCAATGGGTGGGTATATCAAAATCACTAGTATCGTACAAGTCAATTTCTTCTTTCATGTCTTCGTAGACATCATCAGTTTGTATCTCTAATAACAAAGAATCCGTATCGGTATATAAAACTTCGCCCATCGTTATGCTCGCCCAGATGTTACCTATTATTGATCAGCATTAAATTCGACCCAACATAAATCAATATACTCACAAAAGCCATAAAATTTCCTAGACACGACCAGGCAACTGGATCAATAATAGCTGTCTCTAAGTATTGATTATTCTCATACATTAAAATC
Organism: Steromphala cineraria; assembly: GCA_916613615.1. Taxonomy (NCBI): domain Eukaryota; kingdom Metazoa; phylum Mollusca; class Gastropoda; order Trochida; family Trochidae; genus Steromphala; species Steromphala cineraria. The sequence continues at coordinate 40,642,604 of OU744722.1, read as the reverse complement.
AGTCAGTTACAACTTTGAAATACTGTCGGATACTGTCCACAGTAATTAGGGTATTTTGGGCCCCGGTGAGATACTTTTAGCCTTTATAACCCCTTTATTTACATTATTTATATTTATTTACAGTATTTTTTAATGTATTTAATGTATTTTATACATTAAAAAATACGTGTGTCTAAAAAGGTGTTTTTTAATGTATTTCATACATTAAAAATACATTAAAAAACTTCCGTGGTCCAGACCCTGCCTTTTACAACTACTCATATTACTACATGTAAAGGCCTACAATGGATTCTGTAGTGCACACGGCATGCAGTTAATCGATGCCTAGGCTAGTATCGTTCATGATTGATTGTCAGCTCCGAGTATTCACATTCGTGATACATATACTTGATTATCATACCTGATATCGCTGGCATGTGTTGTATCCCTTCTTAACCAATGTTAATTTGGATTTTTCGACCGTCAAAACTTCGCTCGCCATGCTGTTTAATTACGTTAGCGACACTTCCGTGACGGAAATTTTAACCACCTAGCGGATTAGTACATCTGGGTTCCCCATTGATTTTTAACTCTTTCACTCTCTCTGTAGAAATGGCAAAGTTTCTAAACGACGCCCTAAATACAACTTAGAAAGGTCTAAATATTTGAATCCGCCGGTCGTCAGGCCAATGTGTTGTTGACGGCACAATGTTGTAACGAAAATTTAAAAATCTTACAATTTTTAAAACTATTACTGATAAAATTGGCAACATCTTTTAGAAAAACTTACAAATAATGCGTCAAGAGAACTTTGTATGTCATGATAATCAAGCATCATGAAGTTTGAACAACATTCGTTCCTTTTGATGTTGCTTTCATTCACGTCGCCAGTATCAAGAACGATAACACTAAACGGATGTTTTGTTTACTGCCTTTACTTCTTCAGGGTTGATTGATTATGTTGTTATTTTCCTTCCTTATAGAAGACTTGCTTGTTATCCTATTTAAGTACACCTGCTATATATCAGAATTAATCTCAGTACAATAAATTACAATGTGAACGATGCTAAGACTAGTTTATGAAATATGATGACGGTAAAACATTGAAGAAAAAAACAATGTTGAATTACCCTTTTAATTTAAAATAAATGACCCCAATGAAATTAGCATGTTTAATTTAGAAATTATTTAAAATAGATGCAACATTTATACTTATATGACAAAATAAACCCCTTCAAATGACTTGAATTCAATATTTATATTTATGCATGTAAAGCTGTTGATCACTTAATTATTGCTAACAGAAACTGATTCAATCACAAAATAATGAAAATAATATAATCACACAAAATCATTTAATTATCATTATATGTAATCATCATCTTGCAATCACTTATGAATTAGTTAAAATAATTACGATAACATAGGTGTGCACAATTTTAAAACAGTCAAAGTCATATTTTTAAAATTTGTGGATTCTTTTTTTCACTATGAAATGATTTTTTAAAAAAATTAAGAAACTGAGTGTACACATAATCCAAGTCGCTTAATTTTATCCAAAAAACATCATGGATTCCGTTTCCTGCATCGAGTGTCAAATGTTCCGTTCGATAAAATAGACTTGAGTACAAATTAACAATAATATAAACCACAAATATGATTAACAACCAGTTGAACTACGAATTTGTTTTTTTGTGTGCAAAAATATTAAAAACTTCAGTTCTCATTATAAAAAAAACACAGAAAAGAGTCTTTGGACTGCAGGCATATATGACTTTACGTCGAATATTAGATCTTTATCTAAACTTATTCACTTAGTTAACAATAAGTTTAATGTCTTTGGGATATGTTATGTAAAATTAATGTCATAAATCTAAAGTATCATTTATGTACAGCGTTGATATCGGCCTACACAGGCTTTGTACTGTGCACCATGCCCGGCCGAGATTGACAGGCTACTATTACGTTTAACGTACTATTAACTACTGGTTTTTAACATTTTTAAACGAAGCGGAACGGGAGAACGTGAGCTCTGCTCGCTCTACACTTGTGACGTGTTTTGAATGTGCTCTCGGCTGGCGACGAAAATACAATATAATTTAAATTTCTTAACCAGTAAGTGAAGTAAACTACTTTGGCTGAACTATATTATTGCTATTTGATATAGTTTTTCAACCGATCGAATCAGTAAGATGTCAGAAATGGACAGTTTACCTCTGACTGTCAACGACTAGGACGACTACGTGCAAGCTGTCATGTCACAAGAAGCCACCCCAGTCAGGTCAGTTACGAACGATCGGAAGAGAAGTTATAGTCAAGGGAACGAATGTGGACAGGATGAGTTTGATTCTATATCTAGTGTACAGAAGAAGGTGTGTTCTGATGGAAACACTGTAATCCACACAGCAATCGTCCACACCACTGAAGTTGACAAGATGGCTGCCGTTACGCGGGAAAAAGAGACTGTCAACATAATCGACAGAGGTCAGAAATGTTACAACACTGTTGTCAACAATAATGCTGACACCAAACTCATCCTCAATGCCATTAGTAAAATGGAAGACTCTTTTAATCAGAAATTGCGGGAGTTAGAAACCCGATTGACAGTGAAAATAATGGAAGAAGTAGATAAAGACTCGTGTGATGTTAAAAGAACAATATCTACAGACGTGGAGGAAGTTGATCGTCGTACCGAGATAGTCGAAGATAAGGTGTCTACTCTTTCTGAGTAATTGTCGAAAATTAAATGTGAGATTAAAAATGAACTGAAAACAAACATTGCTGATGTGAAGAGAATTACTAGAAACACTTCTGGTAGTGCTTACAGAACGCTGAACTTTGTTGTGCGTAACTTACCTGAGGGGTAGACTGAGAATATAGAGAGAAAGGTTAATGCTGTAATTAAAGAAGGAATGAAGTTGAATAACATTAAAGTTACATCTGCTGTACGCAAAGAGTCTCACAACCGTCGCTTTCCTGGCCTAGTGATAGCTACATGTAGATGCAACACAGATAAGAAGAGCATAATGAAAGCAAAACAATCACTTAGAAACCGATTCACGGTGAGAGGTCGGCATATCGTAGAGCAAAGCGACGATAGTAGGAGTACCGCTAAGACGAGCGAGACTGGAGTGCTGCTCGATCTACATGGAGACGTCGAGATCATCGCAGTAACACCAGCGCTGATCACTCACGACAACACCGGCGAGGATAGATTTCCTGCAGTTTTTGGAACGTTAACGGATGGAGCGAAGATGTGACTTCAATAAACAGTTTATTAAGGGAACGTTGTGTAATTGATAATAACCGTTGTGTAATTGATAATAACATTGTATGTGTTGCAGAGACTTATTTAAAGCATGACTCTACTATTACAATACCCGGGTACCACTGGTTTGGACACAAAAGATCCAAATTACACGTAAAATCGAAGAAGGGCTCGGGGGACTGACTTTCTATTAGGTTACAATGTGTCGATCCTGGACTCTGAGAAAGAAGGCATACTGTGGCTTAAGTGTGAAAAAGTGAACAATGATGATACTTTTCTAGTATGTGTATGCTACTTACCACCTGAAAATTCCACTCGTATTATTAGTGCAGAATCATTCTTTGACTCTTTGTTACAAAATGTGTATGAATATCAGAAATATGGCACTTTCTGTGTTTGTGGTGATTTCAATGCACGTTGTGGTAGATTGATTGATTTTATTTCAGGTGTAGATAATGTACAGGAGAGAACTGTTATAGACGAGTGAGTAAACAGGCACGGTGAACTTCTGTGTGAGTTTGCTAGAAATGCAAATATGTGTATTCTTAATGGCCGACAACTGCTAAAAGGCGATTTTTCAAGTGTGTCATCGAAAGGACTGTCCGTTGTTGATTACTGTCTTGTAACTAATGAAACTCTAGATTCCTTTTCTAGCTTTGCAGTATTAAGAGCATCGGAGCTGTGTGATAAGGCAACTGCTTTTAATATATTAGGCACATCCAGTGTTATACCAGACCACTCCCTACTGACGTGGACGCTGGAGAGGAAATTCACAGAGGATTTCAATGTGGATGTAAGTGCAAAGTTTCGAACAGTGTCTTGGGTAAAGATAGATACAAGTAATGTACCTAGCGACTTCATGTGTGAAGAGAATATTCTACAACAGGTAATGGATATTACTGAGAGACTGGAAAATGATGAATTGGTCCAAAATAATGTAAATAATGCTTTCAACGAGTTCAGTGGCCTTGTAAATTGAGAAATGTTGTCTTCTCTACAAGCAGAAGAATCACTTTAAGGATTGGTGTCAACAACAAGAGAAAGCTTATTGGTAAACCATGGTGGACTCAGCAATTGACATTTTTATGGAATGAGATGTGTGATGCTGAAAGCAAGTGGACTCGAAATCAGACTGCAAGCAAACTAACGTTTAAGGCGGACTATGTCAAAAAGAGAAAAGTGTTTGATAGATGTGTTCAGAAAGCCAAGAGAATGTTTATAAATGAAACTTTGAATAGGATAGATAAAATTTCTGCGAAAGATCAATCTTCTTTCTGGAAGGAAATTGGTTATCGGGGTAGGGTTTGAGCAACGCAATAGATCCCGGAGGAAGTGAAAATAGGCGACTCTTTTACTAAAGACCTAGATGTACTACTTAGTACGTGGAAAGAACATTTCAATATGCTACTTAACCCAGACAAGGAGACACGCCATGTACTTGGAATACCACAAGATCCTGAGATGGACTTGAACACTGATCCTCTGAACCAACCTATCACTTTGGAAGAGATAAAGGTGGCCATTTCCAAAACCAAGTCGGGGAAAGCGGCAGGAATAGATGATATACCTATAGAAGTCCTGAGAAATAAAACAAGCATCTTATTTTTTCACAAAACTTTTAATATATGTTTCAAATATGGTGTTATTCCTAATTGCTGGTCAAAAGTTGTTTTCCACTTTATTGTGAAGAGTTTTAATTGTGAACTTCGTGACCCCTCCAACTACAGAGGAATTGCCATATCTCCAGTCAGCTATAAGCTCTACTGTACTGTTATAAACAGTCGTCTGTCAGGATGGTTTGAAGAAAATAATGTTATTGCCGACGAACAAAACGGATTTAGAAAAGGACGCTCAACCATAGATCAAATATCTACAGTTACCAACATCATCATGTCAAGAAAAGCACGAAAATTACCTATTTTGGCTGCATTTATAGACTTTCAAAAAGCATATGACCACAAACGTCGAGATATTCTTTTTAACAAGCCAGAAAACCTTACAGTCAGCTCACGGATACTTGGTGCTCTGAGAGGGATCTATCACTCGGTGAATTGCTGTGTTCGGATAAACCACCTCAATACAGACTGGTTTAATGTGGCTGTGGTTTAAAGCAAGGCTGTGTGTTATCACCACTTTTATTCAACATGTTTATAAATGACCTAGTCACATGCATAAACGATCAACAAAAAGGCATGAAAGTGGGAGATGAACGTATCAGTATTTTATTATATGCCGACGATGTCATAATTTTAGCTGAAAATGAAGATGATCTTCAGTCGATGCTGAACGAGCTGCACTCCTGGTGTGACAGAAATGATATCTACATAAATGACGCAACATCTCAAGTTGTTCACTTTCGCCAAGCCATCGCTCCTGTAACTGAACACACCTTCATGTGGTGAGGGAAGATCCTGTCGACTGTGAGTCAATACCGTTACCTGGGACTGACTATAACGGAACACCTCGATTAAAAGGTTACAGCTGGTCACGTGGCCGCAGCTGCAGGTCGTACTCTCGGTCTTGTAATATCCAAGTGTAAGACAATAGGTAACGTCGGTTTTAAGACTTTTACAAAGCTTTATGACGCACTAGTGTGGCCAGTTATTGCCTACGGTACATCCATCTATGGAACAGAAGAATTCACTTCGATCAACTCAATACAAAACCGTGCTATGAGGTTCTACTTGGGATTAGGTAAATACGCCCCTAATGAAGCAGTTATCGGTGATATGGGATGGACCCCCGTGAAAGTTCGACGAGATATATGCTTGATTCGATACTGGAGGAGAATGAAGAACATGGACTGTGAACGTATCACTTCTTATGTTTTTACTGTTGGAAGTAACATACAAGTGAAAAGAATCAAGACATGGTTTTCATCTTTCTACCGTCGTATGAATAATCTTCGGATCACCAAAGAAGCACTTTTAAACAACATCATTACTGTACGAGACTGTGAAGAACTGTCGCTTCAAGATTTTATAAGAACATGGGAGTATTCATTACATCGGGAAAATGCAAAAAGAGAGCCGGGGAAAAACAAGCTAAGGCATTACAGAAATCATAAGTCAACTTTTAAAATAGAAGCCTATCTACTAACACATATGCCAAAGTCCCACAGACGTGCCCTCGCTTTGTTCAGGACAGGTACCGTTTACGTATTGAAACGGGTCGCTATGAAGGAATTGAACTCGCTGATAGAAGATGTTTTCACTGCCCAGGCCGAATCGAGTCTGAACAGCACGTTTTACTCGAATGTCCACTCTACAACGACATTAGAGAAGACCTTTTAATAGCAGCAAAGTGTTTTATCCCACGTTTTACTGTTCTTACGGAAACTGAGAAGTTATCACTTATTTAATGCTTCAAAGATCTTATAAAAATATGTGCCAAAAACTGCTTTAACATACTTTTAAAACGCCAGCAAATGTTATATAGATAGTTTTAATATTCGTGTATTATGTGTTTATACTGCCTTATACTGCATATGTGTTTATTCATGTTTTAAAGTCGCAATTGTCGTTTTAATAACATGTATGTTTCTTTTATTGTCACATAAAATATTTTAATCGTCTCTCATAACTCCATTGGAGTGGCATATGATCATTTATAACTTAACCTGTATTTTTTTATGAATTATTCCTTTTAATGTACATATGATGAGACGTAAATAAACAATCTGTCTGTCTGTCTGACCGTATTTTAAGGGCATAAACAGTCTGAAGAACAAATGGGCTATGTGTATCGGGATTAAGGTATATTATATCAAAACACAAAATTAAAATCTTAACTGTAACCCATTGATTTTATCGAGTGCTATAATTTTATTGATTTCCCCTCATATGTTGTATGTAATAAAGTCTCGCTTACAAATTCTCTACTTTTTTTATCACAGGATCAGTTTTGTTGTCATCCGTGGACCTCAAAGATTCCAAAGATGGCCCAACCAGATCTAAACTATACAGCCCCTGAAGTTCAACTTGAGAAGACTTGCACATTCCACAGTGACATGTTTTCTTTTGGTTTGGTTATTTGTGCTTTGTACAACGATGGGCAATCACTAATCAGCGCAGAACATCAACCAAACCTCTATGTGAAGAAACTTGATGAGGTAAGTTGGGTCAAGCTTTCATTTTAAAATGTAGTTTCGATAAAGGAAAATTAAATATAATTCTTTTTTTCCCCGAAAGATGAAGTTCTTTATAATTTGTTAGAACTTTAACAGATGTGTTATAATGTTATATTAGGTGTTCGTGTACCTGGCCCTTAATTGTACATCAAATTGTTATTTTCTAGTCTATATTGGGAAAATTTAAACCAATTCTATGTTAACAGATACATGTACATCAATGAGGAAGATTCATCATCTTGAAATGGTTCGTTGTGATTATCAAAACACAACATCTATTCGACATTCACCCTAAATTTAGTAACAGAATCAGGCAGGCAAGCTTCACATTAAAGTTGAAATGCTGAGAAAAAAAACTATAAGTTGGTTATGAAAAGAAACATACAGACCACTCTCGATATATTCCCCTGACAAGCTGAATATACTGATTGCAATGCCCATAATGCCAAACCAACCTGGTGAAAATTAATATGATCATGTCACCATAATAGAACAGGCTTCTCGTCTTTTGAATAAGAAAATATTTGTACCATTGTGTGTGTGAAAGAGCATCTTTATTAGTTTTTTAGGTATTCAACTAAGAACTGTCAAATGTCAATGACTTGTTTTAATCTTGATATGAAAGTCAAGGTAAAAAGGTAACATTTTTCTTTTGGGACCTTCATTAGTGGTGGTGAACCATCATGCGAAATATAAAAATAATCCAGTGAATGGTTTTCCAGTTATTCGACTGTTTTTGCGTGGTGGTGGATAGATGAAAGTTTTTTGTATCAATTAGAAAACACAGTACGCATAAAAGTTATGTAAAACAAGTTCATATAAAAACATACACTTGACAAATAAACCTTTTGCAGTTTTACAATAAATTAACAATATTTCATGATAAATTTCATGATATGATATTTATATATATATACGTTGAAGCATATAAAAAAAACCCACAGATTTTAGTAAGTAAATTTAAAAAAAGAAACATACGGTTCAGTCGTGTCGGTTCAGTCGTGTCGGGTAAATATGTACATTATACACTCGAACAAAAGATAACCTACGGTTGAGTGTTAGCTAAGCTGCTTGTAATATTTTGTTGTTTTTACATCTTTTAGAAACTCAGAAGACATTAAAAAGTTTTTGTAACACGTAATACTTTACAGAATGTTGAACAGCGACATAAACGAGTGACGAGTTAATACAAAGTAACAACAGTCCTAGCAAATAAATCATCAAACATGAAAAAAAAATGAAAACAAAACGTGGATCACTACAAGCAGCTTAGTCTTTCCTTTAACTTCTGAACACAGTTTTAAAATCTATGAAATGTAAGGAGTATTCAAAACTTGCCTGCGTATCTTACTTTCGATTGCATTTTATAAAATACACAAACAAATTCACACTTTGCCAAAGTATTGTGAAATCATAATCATATGTACTACAACACTGAATAAAGAAACCCAAAATATTAAAATACATCCGTCCCCGTGACAAAAGATTCACTCAATATAATTGATGTATTATTAGATTATGTAAGATAATTCTTTATTGTCCGTAAGGGAATGTGTGGTACATTTATGTTTCAGCTTAACTATCCTTAGGTTATATCTCAATGAACACACTTCAGTAAGATCAAGTATGTCTAAACACTGCAAGGAGTTTGACCACACAGTTGATACCAAGCGGGTAACAACAAAACTGGCACATTGCGACTGTCGAAGATGACTGTCTTTATTGTTGGAAAGATTGAAACCCAATAGCGGTTAGAGCGGGTGCGGTAGTACCCGGACGCTGGCAGTACTCAGACATCTGTAATGTTTTAGAAACACAGCAGCATTGGCTGTTCATCTAGCAACACACACTCTGCTGACCTGGGCGAGGATAACTTCAGTCGTGTCAGTAGCCTAGTTCGCCGGTTTTGTGTTTGTATAGGCTAAACATATCAAAATTGGCTAACTTGATAATAATGGGTGAAAGTATAGATACATGTTGTTAAACATACCTCTGAAATTGAGCTTGACAAAGAAATAGCGCCACTGTCGATGATATCCGTTGTAAACAGCGACAACAAACATGGCAGCAAAAGAGCTTGGCTTGTGACGCAATATTCATGACGTCAAAAATGACGGCACAAGCATTTTTTCATAGATTATTTCAAGTCATCCAATGTCTAAGACATTCTTGTTTGGATTTTGGAATGCTCAATGTATTGCTAACATAACATCCTCAATTGACATTATTCGTAATTTAGAATATCCGGATTTTATTGGGGTGACTGAATGTTTGATTGGCCACGAAGATGCTAAAAATGATATCCTTAAAGACAGATTTACCGACTACAATATCATATACAACCCAAGACATGCCAATATCAGCAGTGTTACTAACAAGGCTAGAGGCGGCACAGCTTTACTCTACAAGAAGAGCCTTGGCAGTATTATTGAAGTATTAGATAGGGGGGATGGTGACTCTTTATTGGTAAAAGTTAACAGTAGATCATTAAAGATCTCACAAGATATAATTATTGGAATAATATATATACCGCCAGAAAATTCAAGTATATGGACCAAGAAAGACAGCGACGCCTTCATAGATTTGGAGCAAAAACTTGCGCTTTATGGCTCGCAGGGAACCCTTGTGTTAGGTGGAGATTTTAACGCTCGGACTGGGAATCTAAAAGATTTACCACAAACTGAAATTATTAGTGAGAAATCACAAGTACCACCAACTGATGAAATACCACCGTACATCCCTGTCCAGAGGATCAACACAGACTCAACTAGTAACAAGTTCGGCAGGGATCTACTACAATCGTGTATCAACACAAAGACGTGTATTCTAAATGGAAGAACTGTGGGGGATATTAACGGTAATTTGACTTGTTATCAATATAACGGTTGTAGTGCAGTAGACTATGTTATAACCAAGTATGAGGATTATAATCAATTCAACTCTGTGAAAGTATTACCCCTTACCCACATGTCTGACCACTGTGCAATCCAAGCAAGTATAAAGTGCTTAGGCCAACTGAAGTCAAAGACAAAACGACCAAATCATAAAGCAACAACAAAAGTTAAGAAAATATCAAAGTTTGTGTGGTCAAGAGATTCCGAAGTCAAATATATAAATTGTCTTGTATCTTCTACATGTAAAACCCGAGCTGACAATTTCATAATGAAGCAAACTGAAAATGCTTCTCAAGTAGAGGTTGATGATATGACATCTCAGTTTTCTGATATCATTTTGTCTGCGGCAAATGGCTCTGTGAAACTTGTACACGTGAAACGGAAATCAAAAAAGAAGAAAAGGTGGTTCAATTTTCAGTTTAAGGATTTGAAAAGTGTTGTACAAACTGCCTGGGTAGACCATATCACTAACCCATTTGACAAAACAAAGCAACTTAAATTTTACAAGGCTCGTAAAGACTATAAAAAATGTTAAAAACAAACTGAGAAACAATATACAGAAAATTTATTGAACAAACTAGAATCTTTGTCTGTTACGGACTCGCGAGAATATTGGAGGCTTGTCCGTGGGCTCACAGGTGGACAAGAGACGGACCACAGCACTAACATCTCTGCCTCCGAGTGGTCTGAACACTTCACCAATCTGAACTGTGATATTCCCAACACCACTGAATTTCATCAATATGTATCAAGGTCAGTTGCAGATATATATCCATCAACAGATTTAGACTGCGATAATCTCAATGATAATATCACAGCACAGTAACTCGTGACAGCTATACGGAAAATGAAGAGTAGAAAGTCTGGCAGTCCTGACTTGATACTCAACGAGATGATTTCTGCATCTTCCACTGTTCTAATCGATCACTATTTGAAATTATTTAATCTTATATTAGACACTGGACGATTTCCCACTGCTTGGCGAACATTGTACATCATTCCTATTCACAAGTAGGGAGATGTTAATGACGTGAACAATTATAGAGGAATAGCCCTTGGAAGTTGCCTCTCAAAACTTTTTCTGTCCATCATGAATATAAGGATAAGTTCTTATATGGAATATCACTCTCTATTGGACTCAAGACAGGCAGGATTTCGGTCCGACCACAGGACATCGGATAACATATTCATCTTTAGAACCTTGATTAAAAAGTTTAAACAGATGAAAAGAAAACTATATACCTGCTTTGTTGACTTTCGTAAGGCGTTTGACTCTGTATGGAGAGACAGTCTACTATTCAAAATGTATAATTATGGCATAACAGGTAAAATATTTAATCTTATGCATGATATGTACTCTGAGGTGACATATGCCGTAAAAACTGAAAGCGGAGTGGCTGAACCAATTTCATCATCAATTGGTGTTAAGCAAGGATGTGTCTGCAGCCCTACCCTCTTCAACATTTATGTGAATAATATGAAGGACTACCTTGAATCCGGCAGTGAACATGCCCCTAACTTGGATGATCAAAGTCTCACACATCTACTTTTTGCGGACGACCTCGTCCTTTTCTCAAAATCAGCCAAAGGACTCCAAAATAGTATTAATAATCTAAAAACATTTACAGAAGATTGGAAACTCAAGATAAATCTCTCTAAAACTAAAGTGATTATTTTTGGTGGTACAAGGGTCGATACAAATCATTCATTTCACTATGATAATTCGGCCATAGACGTTTGTGACTCATATACCTATCTAGGAGTAACTTTGCACAAGAATGGAACTTTTAAAATCGCCATTGAAAGTCTTAAAGGGAAGGCGATGCGCGCCTGGTTCAAGATCAGATACAGCTTATCTTCATCAACTCAATTCCGCCCTGATGTTCTTCTCCGTCTCTATCGTTGTCTTGTTGTTCCAATCGCCACCTATGGTGCAGAAGTGTGGGGCAGCGATATGTTTAAATCTTCATTGGATCTCTTCCAAAATTGGAGTAAGTTGACTTGTAATATTATAGCCATAAAGATTGCCAAGTCAATCCTAGAAGTACCAAAGCGCACCTGTAACATTGGATGTCTTAGCGAGCTTGGACTTTACCCTATATCAATAACCATACTCTCAAGCATGTTTAACTACTACAGAAGATTGATAAGGATGGACCATAACCGACTCGAATATGCTGCTTTACAAGAAGATAGACTTCTATCAAAATCATCTTGGGTCTCAACTATTGAGCAAATTCTTCAAAACGCTTTCCCTACTTCAAATATTGTCAACATATCCTCACTCCAATTTACAGAATTTATAAAGTCTCAATTTGTTAACTTGTATCTACAGGAAATAAATCAGCTTCCGTCTGATAAAGGAAAAAAACTTCGCCTGCTTGGGCACATTGGAGATTCATTTCAATATAAGGACTATCTATCGTCAATTAAGAACAAGGAGCATCGTAAAGTTTTAAGTAAATTACGACTTAGTGCTCATCAACTAGAGATAGAGAGGGGTCGATACAACAACATCCCAGCTGATAGTCGTATTTGCAAGCAATGCAACCTAACGGAAGTTGAAACAGAGGAACATTTTATATTGTCATGTCCTAAATTCCATAATCAACGTTCAGACCTCATCTGTTCAACAGGTCTGACGAATGCGGGGTTGCCAAAGAAAGATCTCCTAACTGCCATATTAAACCCTAAGAGTCACCATGCCTCCAAAACCACCAAATTGTTGTATGAATTATATCAATACAGATTAGGTTAAATGGCATGCAGTGTCATTGTGTATAATAGCATATCTCTGTTATTTGTTATGTATATACTATGTATGTCATGAAATTTGTTTATTCTCGTTTTGTACACTGCCCAAGAAGGGTGTTCTCTGTGCAAATAAATTATCTTATCTTATCTTATCTTTAACTTTTAAGTGCCGAGGTTTTTAGTCGAGACACCAATTATTCTTTCATTGATAATTTGAGAAAGGACACTTTTGTTAAGTGTGTTATAATAAGCTAATTAAGGATAAAGATTGATTGTGAAATAAAAAATTGAATTTGTAATTTTTAAAAAAGGGGGATAGAATAACGTTCAAACAACGTTGCAAACACGTTGTGTATCTATGTGAGGAAGTTGTTGATATGACCAAATGACGTATCATTCTTCACTTCTTCTATATTGACGTCATTTCAACGTTGTGATAACATTGCATATATGTTAACATAAAACGTTGCAATGACGTCCTAATGTAATGTATGTAATGTTGTAAAAATGAAGTGGAATAACGTTTTTATGTGACGTAACCAAACCACGATATGAAAATAACATTGTGAGAACGTTGTGTGTTAGCAGGGCATTTTGGAAGCGTGGCAGAGGTCAATATAACGACAGTCACATTTCTGTTCATTCTTTTTTCACTGGGCAAGCTGCCGTCATGAATTAATATAACATTTCCAATTGATTTAAAAATGACACCTAATGCACTGATAATTCTATCCGAAGTTCTAACATGACTCTTTTCATTTCTTCTAAAATTTGATGTTCTGCAGGTTTCCTATGTTCCTATGTTCTGTTCGGTGTTTTTAGACACAATTTATGATTAGCATTATCATTAACAAGCCTGAAGCCATCTTTTATCCCATCTTATCTATAGTCCTTTACTAGATCCGACTGGGGCAGACAATCTTCCAATGCAGAATAGTAGGTTATATTAGGGTTCACGGACCAAAAGTTATTTCCTAATTAACTTTAACACAAAAACTGCTTTATTTTACTCAGCAGTTTTTTCTGTTATAATTAATAAGGAAATACACTTTACCCACCCTAATCAAGGAACCTTATACTATAAAAAAGTAATACTGGCAGATAACAGATTATCAATATTTAATTAAGCATCCGTGATTACATACAAGTAATTGTGTACTGGTGCAGCAGTTTCTGCTTCTTTTGTTATTGCAATTGTCATTCCGTCACTACCATTTTCAATTTGTCTCCCAGAACCACGAGGTTGACCATCATCAGTTGTTCTTAGGTCAAGCCACAAGGCATACCTGTCATTTAAAATCTTGCCTATGCTCATATCGGTCAGACATAAAGCTTTCATTACCTTATTTGTTACTGGATGACGTTTTATATTAGGAAGATTCTTAATTTCAACCTCTAACTTATGCTTTCGCATATGTTGACTGTAATGTTGATTTGGTACCCCTTCAATTGTAATTTGTATAGTTTTGATTTTAGGATTATAAAATGATACACTCATTCTGTCAAACCCAGTGGTAGGGGTTTTAAATAGCATCAAAACACCTTTCATCGATGCAGCAGGTATATTTATATTGATATTCCACAAAAAATATCTATTATCAACTGGCATACGATGGCGAAGTATGCGATCATAGCATATAGACAAGGGATTATTATATAATCAGATTCTGTTACTTTTTCAAATTCTAATGCAGAATTCGTAATTTCATATTTCATTTTATCATTCCCTATGATAACATGTTTATATTCATTTAGAAAATAAATAGTTGCGTTTGTAAAATTTCCGTTATTCATTGTTATTCAACACCCGCAAATTTAGTTTAAAGCCTACGGCGTTAGCCGGAGATTTTAAACGCTTAAATTTGCGGGTGTCGATATTGTAACATGACTGTTAGTTAAAAACATTTTAGGAGCGAACTCTATTTTTGTGTAGGAAACTCTGAGGTAAAAGGATCTAACGACTGATCTATTATTGTTATAGGTGTTCGCAGCTATAAAGAAGAGGGAATTCTCAGTGTTATAGACATTAAAATAGTGTTTTATGAGTGAGAAACAGTTATATAATTCATAAATCAAAAGGAACAAAACCGACTGAAGAAATGTCTTAAACTCGCCCAGACCATTGTGACGGTGACGCACTCATTATGACGTCATAACCGTTGGCCTTTGTGACGTAGTGCCATGGGAATGGCATTCGAAAGAAGCCGGCCGCATGACACAAGGCGGCAAATTAGGAGAAACTAAGCCAATAAGAAAGTTTAGTTACATAAAACTAAAGCAAATAGAACAGGATTTTTGGCATCTACGGGAGTGCGCAAGTGAGAAAATGACAACAACATAAATGTTCATATTCAAATCATCTCCCAAAGCAGCCTGATAGAAAGGCATATGACTATTTAGCAATTCAAAATCAAGAGGAATGTAAAATCGATTACCTAGTTTATCCGCTATTGCTTTTTGTTCCTGATAGTTACTGATAGTACTAGGGTTATTGGCTAGGTGCCCAAAGGCACCAGGCAGTGATGTTTGGATTTTTCTTAAACGTTGCAGAAATTCTCTCTATATTACTCTTGATATTTTCAAAGGGAAGCCGCACCAAACACATGTGTTGTATCCAAATCAAATTACCAATGAACAGAGCTGTAGCAAAAAATGCACTACGTCACTATGTGGGTAATACAAAATACTTGACACATTAAACTGTGGAATATGATTTAACTTTAAATGTCATATTAAAAGAGTAATAATATGTTGTATTCAAGACGCTGATAAATGTTAACAGACTCAATCAAAAAACAACTTCACACGAAAAAGAGTCTGCATTTGTTCTAGATAAGAACATTACTTCACATTCAATAATTGTAGAATCTACCTTTTTATAACCCACGCGTTTGAATTTCACGTTAGGATCGCCTGGCGAATTAAAAGTAATGTTTCTGTAAGTGCGAAGGTGGCATTGAAATAAGACTAATGTTTACTCATAGGTGGAGCATTTTCGATCACGTTAAAAGTCATACTTAACGATGTCACTAAATGATTATGTTGAAAACATGACTGTATTTATAATCATAGCTACTGAATATGACGCCTGTTATATTTAGAATATGACATATATCGTTATCGTCAGGCCTGCTTAGCTCAGCAGATAACGTTTTCGACTTCGGATCATAAGATCCTGGGATCGAATCCCGTTAGATCATCGGAAAGTTGGTTTTTTTTCAGTATCTGTAATACTCCTGTTAATAATTTACCATCATGGCTTGTGGGAGATCAAGCGATAGCGCCTAGGAGATATCGTTGTGGCAGTACATTTTGCACAATATCTTGTCATTGTCAATGCTACATGACAACAAAGTGCTTTTACATCACTTTGCAATGGCATCACTGTCTTGAAAATCTAGTATTGTTGTATTCTGATATGTAATGTTTTCTCCGAGATGTAAAAAAGGGTGACTTTGGATGATAAATAGAATATCACCCTCGTGTCGTTGATATGAATTGTAATAAATGTAAAATTATTCATTACTTTCATAAACTCATGTTGATAGAAATTAATTTTGTGAAATTAATTTGATTGATTGATTAATAATTGTTCTAATATTAGTGTTGTTACCCAGAATGATCACAATACCCTTCATGTGGCACCAAGCATGCCTTTTTAAAGGCTTAACTTGTTTGTAACACTTACAGAAGACCGGATTCCTTTGGCATCTAGATTCCCCCTAAGCTGGAGCTCTGGATTGAGTTTCTGACCCTAATGCGACATTTATAATATAGATTTTGATCTTTAAACATAGCATGTTACTTTAATAAAAATGGATCCCGAACCTATTTTTCATGAAGACGACGTTGAAGAAGAGGGTACTGGTAGGGGTGATGAAGACGACATGGAAGAAGCTCCTGGTGAAATTGAAGCGAGTATGCGGGAAAAAATAGATCAAGCACAGCACTCAGAACCCAAAATAAGAGGCTTTTTAGAGACACAGTTGATGAGTATTATGAAGGACCTGATACACCTGAGGGTGGTTTGATTATGCGAAAATTACAGTAGGTGAAAATGGGTTTGTAGATCATAAAATTCCAACTCTTCCAGAAAAGACCACAAAAGCCCTTCCAAGTTCAAAGTTACAATTGAATGAAGCAGAAACTGCCTTCGCTGAACAACCAATCCAAGCTGTTGGGCGGCGAGATACCTGTCTTCTGTGAAAACTTACTGGAATATGATATTTGGAAAAACTGTTATCTCTACTGTGAACAAATGGCAACATTTATTGTAAAATAATTGTATTATGTAAAAGATCCTGCTTATAACATTTTTTGAACTTTGTAATCTTCAATTGATGAAGGAAATAAAGAATATCCAAATCTCGTGCTCCAACTGGTTCTGGCGGTATTGGATTTTTTTTATTTTAAAGATTTTTGTGTAATTGATACTACAACTGAAGGTATTCTGTGGTTAAGTTTAACAGACAATTTTAACTCAAAATTTTACCTTTCTGTTTAATAATATAATAATAATAATAAATGTGCATTTGTAGCGCGCCTTTTCCATGTACAAGGTACATGCTCAAAGCGCTGACACCGTTCAGTTATGTACATAGGTACAGGGAGGAAAGTAAAGTTAATTGTAAAATGCAGCAAAGAAGAGGGTCTTTAGCAAGCGTTTGAAAATGGCAACGTCAGACGCTGATTTGATGGTTAATGGGAGAGAGTTCCAGAGTTGAGGGGCAAAACAGGCAAAGGATGTTTTTCCAAACGATTCAAGTTTGAAACGAGGAACAGAGAGCAGATTTTGATTTTGGGAGCGCAGCTGTCTTTCTGGGGTGTAGGGGATAAGCAGTTCACTTAAATAGTCAGGGCTTGCATCATAGAGACCTCTGTAGACAAAACACAACAGTTTGAATTCAATTCTAGATTTTATGGGAAGCCAATGAAGGTCCTTCATGACAGGGGTGATGTGGGATTGCTTGAGAGTTCTGGTGATGATTCTAGCGGCTGTATTTTGTACATACTGCAATTTAGAGAGAAGCTTCTGTGAAATACCAAAAAGGAGACTATTGCAGTAATCAAGTCTGGAGATGACCAGTCCCTGAACAAGACGATGTGCAGCGTCACGATCGATGAAATGTCGTATTCTTCCAATGGCTCTCAGATGATAAAAGCAAACTCTGCAGAGTTGGTTGACTTGAGATTCCATGGTCAATTGAGAATCAAGCATAACTCATAGGTCCTTTTCACAAGGAACAGGTTGTATCTCTGAGTCTGCTACCAAGATTTTGCTGAAGCTGACTTGTTTCTGGAGATGTCTAGAACCAACAACCAAAACTTCGGTCTTGTCATCGTTAAGTTTAAGCATGTTGTTGGTCATCCAAGATTTGACATCTTTGGTACAGTCTGTAATTTGATGAAGGTTGGCCTCAAAATCTTTAGCATAGAACTGTCAATGAGTTGGGTGTCATCTGCAAAGGAGTGATGGAAAAACTCCACAGTGGACCATTGAGGTATGTGATTGTTTGTTTTCTATCAGAACGGTGTGACTCCTGCCATCAAGGTAGGATCTTAACCAGTTTGAAGGCAAGCCAAGAATTCCAAATTATTTGCTGAGTCTATCCAAGAGGAGTTGATGGTTGATGGTATCGAACGCCGATGATTGGTTAGGCTAGTTTGCCATCATCAACAGCTGTGAGCAAGTCGTTAGAGACTCTGAGCAGAGCTGACTCTGTGCTGTGGTTGGATCTGTAGGCTGACTGGAATTTATCCAAGAGTGCAAATTCAGAAAAATGGTTCCTGAGACGAATGTTAACAGTTCTCTCAAGGATTTTGGATATGAACTTAAGGTTGGAGACAGGTCTATAGTTTTTAAGAATGTTAGTGTCAAGATTATTTTTCTTGAGCAAAGGAATAACAACTGCATGTTTGAATGAATCTGGAAAGACCCCACTTGACAGACTACTATTCACAAGTTTTGTGATCACTGGGAGTAGCACATCAATGCATTCCTTTAACAAAGTTGTAGGAATCGGGTCAAAGAGACATGTAGTCGACATTGATTTGCAGATGATCTTCAATATGTCCTGTTCAGTAAACAGTTGAAATCCTTCAAGAGGTGAGCCTGAAAATATATTGGAGTGACGGGTAGTATCAGACTGGACTACAGCACATTTCAGAGAGGAATGAATTTTGTCAATCTTTGACAAGAAGAAGTTGTTGAATGAATCTGGAAGTTCCTCAAAAGACGGTGTCGAGGGTAGGGCTGTGTCATCCTTTTCCCCAAGAAGATTGTTCATGAACTTGTGCATCTCTCTAGGATTGTTCCTGTTCTCCTCGATGGTAGACAAACAGTAAGTCTTTTTAGCTTGGGCTATTACTTTGATCATGCAATTTCTTGCTTGACAATATATCTGGCTACCTACCTGTTTGCTACCTACCTCCAGATAACTGAACGAGAAATATATGTGCTGCAAATTTCTTAGACACTTTGCTGTCACAGATCCTAGAGTATCAATCGCAAGGAACTGTTTTGTATATATGTGGTGATCTGAACGGTAGAGTATCAGACCTCAGTGACTTTATCGAGGGGGTAGATGTGATCCACGAAAGACATGTCATTGATTTCGTGAGAAATCTCATGGCAGAAGATTAATTGATTTTGTTAATTTTTGTATTAGGAATACGTCACTTAATGATTATACCTACATATCTACAAGAGGGATGTCTGCCTGATCCCATATGAGGCCTTGTGTGACTTAAGTGCCTTCCAGGTCGTCAGACCTGCAACTCTGATAGGAGAATTCGGGGCGGAGAACACTGATTCTGACTTAGTGAGTAAGCTTGATCACTCACTTTTACAGTGGGTGATGTCGAGTGACAGTGTCAACTTAGACTCCCCTCATTCAGAGGGCAATCAGACTGTATATTCAACACACTTTGACGCATCAAGTATACCAGGAAACTTTTTAGAAACAATTGAATGTATACATGAACTTGATACTATTACTATATACAGCTCGAGCGGTCAAATGGTGACCTTGACCAGTATACTGATGAAACTTGTACACAGAGAGATGCGCAATAAGTTGAAATAACATTCTTTTATAATATGTGGTGGTAAGAATGATAAAAAGCGTCGTGTAAGGAAGCCATGGTGGAATGAGGGTTTGCGTGTGTTATGAAATGAGATGTGTGAGGCAGAGAGAAAGTGGTGTAAGTGTATAAGTCGTGGTAATGAGCGAGTGTATTTAAAACATTGTTTTGTTACAAAACGTAAACTGTTTGATAAGAGTGTGCAAGCTGCAAAACGTGTGTATGTGCGAGAGGAAAGTAAACGTTTGGATGAAATGTGTGATACATATGTGATAGAGAGTTCTGGAAGAGGATCGGTAAATTCGGAGTGGGAGGTGAAAAAAGAAAGCAGATCCCTATGAAAGTGTATATGGAAGATGGGAGTGTATCTGAGAATATGACTGATGTTTAGATAAATGGAAGAATGACTACTCCGAATTGTTGAATGGGAATGGTGATGTGAATGATGTTGCTCAAGTGACTGATAATGGTGAAACTGGTGAGATGCATGTGTTATTTGACGCTAAAACAACTCTTTTTAAGGTAACGGCTGCGATAGAAGCCACAACAATAAAGCTCCTGGTGTTGATGGTATCCCCAGTGAATGCCTGAAGTCACAAAATATTATAAAGGCGTTACATCATCTTTGTAATGTCTGTTTTAACACAGGAAAAATCCCTTTCACTTTGGGTAAAGGCATTATAAACCCTATACCAAAATGTGCAACTTCTGATCCCATGGACCTTATGTCATATCGTGGTTTAACTTTACTATAAATTATATTGCAATGTATTAAATAATCACTTACAGTCTTGGGCAGAGGGTACTAATGTTTTGAATGATATGCAGAATGGATTCCGTAAGAATAGATCTACTACTGACTATGTTCACTCTGTCTGTTCACTAATAGACACTAGAAAATGTAATAAAAAAGATACCTTTGCTGCTTTTATTGATTTTAAGAAGGCCTATGATTGTATTGATAGACGTATGTTGTGGGCGAAAGGAAATGATATCCAAGGCAAAATGTTTTTCAGCACTTCAATCTCTGTATTAAGATGTAAAATGTTGTGTCTGTATTAATGGTATGTTAACGGTTCAATGTAAATCAAGGTTTAAAGCAAGGCTGTTTACTCTCTTTATTATTGTTCAATTTCTTCATAAATGATTTGCTTAGGACATTAGAAGATAGTGGTATCGGTATTTCTATTGATGGTACCACAATTGCAGACTTATCTTATGCTGATGATCTTATTCTGTTTGCGGAATTATCAGATGATTTATTTATGTTGTAGACATTAAACAATTGGTGTGTGGATAATGGTATATGTATTGATATGTATTATTATCTCAGATTGTACATTTTAGATCATTTAATGCACTAAGAACATGTACTGTTTTTACGGTTGGTGGTTACATTTTAGAAATCGTTGATAAATACAATTATTTAGGGCTTTTGCTCACTGAACACCTTGACTATAATGGAATGGCTGAAGCAGCAGCTAAATCTGCTAATGGAGCTTTAGGCCTTTTCATTTGTAAAGACAAGAAAAGCCTTTAAAAAGGCATGCTTGGTGCCACATACGCAGATGAAGGGGATTGTGATTAGTTGACCAATTTTGGTGATTAGTGAAATATACAACACTGGATAACAGCACTAATATTAGCACGAGAATTAATCAAACTTAATTTCCCAAAATTGATTTCTATCAAGTTAATGAAAGTTATGAAGATATATTTTTACATTTTTAAACGATTGTTGGTATATATTTCATATCAAAAGACACAATATTCTATTTATCATCCAAATTCAATCTTTTTGACATCTCAGAGAAAAAAAGTACATCTCTGAATAAAACAATACTATATTTTCAAGACAGCGTTGTCATTTCATAGTGACGTCAATATGTTTATGATGTTATGGCATTGTGATGTAGTTACTTAAGACGTAAGAGCACTGTGTTGCCATGTAGCGTTGACAATCACAGGTAATTGTGCAAAAGGTACTGCCAAAACGATTTGTCCTAGTCATGATGGTAATTATCAATAGTAGCATTACAGACAATAAACAAAAAATTTCGATGATCTGACAGGATTTTAGCCAAGGTCCGTTGTCCGATGAGCTAAGCCGGTCTTATAGTAACTGTAAGGAACCAACGATATATGTCATATTTAATATAGCACAAGTCATCTTCAGTAACTCTGATTATAAATACATGTTTTCAACGTAAACATTTAGTGACATCGTTATCTATTAATTGTAATATAGTCGTTAATGCTCAACCTATTAGTAAACATAAGTATTATTTCGATGTCACCATCGTACTTACAGAAACATTACTTTTAATTCGCCAGGCAAGCCCAACGTGAAATTAAATCGTGTGGGTTATACAAAAAAAGTGATTCTGCGAATATGAATGCGAGTTAATGCTCCTATCTGAAACAAATGCAGACTCTTCTTCATTTGATTTTTTTAATTGAGTCTGTTAACAAATATCAGCGTCTTGAATAGTAAATATTATTTCTCTTTTAATATGACAATTAAAGCGAAATCATATTCCACAGTTTAATGTGCCAAGTATTTTGTATTACCCACATGGTGACGTATTGCATTTTTTGCTACAGCTCAGTTCATTGGTCATTTGATTGGGATACAACACATGTGATTGGCGCGACTTCCCTTTGAAAATATCAACAGTAATATAGAGAGAATTCAAAAACGTTTTAGAAAAATCAAAACATAACTGCTTAGTGCCTCTGGGCACCAAGCAATAAGGCACTTGGAGGAATGAATTCAACTAGTCCAGCAGATAATTTTATGTGAAGAATTTATATACAATTGTGCCTTTAATGATACAAGCATGAAATTTGGTACACAGTTAGGGGGTACCCTTAGAGTGAAATTTGGATAAATGGACATTCAAGATTCCCTCTAAGATTTAAATGGCGGCTACAAACTAATGAATGAAATTAGTAAATGAATTATACCAATGAGTTCAAATCCTTATCACATGTGTTTGGTGTAAAACACAATTTAAGTATTATGTAATTACTTGTTGTGCATATGCTATCAGTTTAAGTAAACCTAGCCTCAATAATACTCGTTTCACTCCACTATTGAGTCTAGCAAGATGTAGTAGAAGGTCGCGTCAGCCGATCTTTGGAATTGACCAATCAGGGATCATCTTACCAAGTCGCAATAGTATGCATTCGCACATATAACGTTGGAGGGTCATAGGTCGGTGAAAGGTTGGCTGACGCGATCTGCTACTCCATCTTGCTAGACTCAATATCAGAGTGAAGCGAGTATCATTGAAGCTAGGTTTACTTAAACTGATATGCTTTGCAATTATTTCATACTGAGCTAAAAATAAAGCAGCTGCAGTGGGTAAAAAAAAAAGATTTTTTAATTGCTATCCACAGGAATTCAGTCTTTGCTTGTTGATAAAACATTTGTTCAAAAACTCTCTTGAAAATTATCAGTTTAAAAATATTTTCAATCCGAGACTGCATTAGTGGTGCTCCATATTGCGTGACTGACAACGGCTTATTAACAATTCAAGCTTTTAAATCAACAGGCTAGAATGCTACTCGTCTACTCTGACTGATTGGAAACAGAAGAGGTTATTTCTTGTCCCGCTGATTTCCAGCAAAATAAAGGTTCTGAATAGGCGGAGATATAAAATGGGCTCCAGCTCTCTACCATGCGTTCGGATCCGTGCGTGGCGAGAGGCCTCGCGCAGGTTATGTTGAGTTCGAGATGGATCTCAACAGTGATCACCAACCTCGGCAGGGACGGTTTGTTTTGGGACGGTCCTATCTCCTGGTGCAGATCGGTAGGAACCTGCGATATGCCTTAGGTTCGGTAGGTAAGCTTTTCATCTGAGCCATTCAAGAAGCCCTCTGCCAGGGACACGAGCATTTCAACAGCAGGACTTGACCAACAGGCTGGCAGGAGGAGCGGAGATCAGGTTTGTTCACTCACAAGAAGAGAAGAGGGGTAGGCTAACCTACCCCTTCTAGGTAGGAGGCGTGTCCTTTCGTATCGGGGTTCTTGGTGTATTGGCATCAGCTGGGACTGGATCCTTTTGTGTGTCACTTTCTGAAGCGGGGGTTCCAGATACCAGTTTCGTCTCTGCCCATCTCTCACCTGCGACTCAACGGAGCATCGCGGCCGGCAGACAGGCTCAACATAACGTTTGAACAGATGGATATTCTTATATCCATGGGGCCAGTGGAGGAAATCCTGGTCCCAAACCTCAAGTCGGGGTTCTACTCCCCTATGTTCGTTCCACCCAAGAGAGACAGGAGAAAATAGCAGCTGATTAACATGTTGAAGTTAACCACTCTTTCCTTGTACTGCCGCCATATCTTTGTCACTTGTTTTTGTCATCAGTCATGCGGTTGCTGGAGCCCTAGAAATGGAGAACACATACTTGCACATTCCCATTTCCGAGACCACCGCAAGTACCCCAGTTTCGTTCTGGCGGAGCGCCATTCTGAGTGGCATGTGCTCCCATTTGGAATATCATTCGCTCCCTGAATTTTCACCAGGGTGACTCAACAATAGTGAACTTTCTTTTCGCTCACAATGCCCAGTTCATTCCATTCGTGGACGACGGGTTCGATACCCATCGCTGATTGCTCTGGGAGTTGTTGATTAATCTGTCCAAGTCAGACCTTAAGCCAACCACCTCGCTCACCTTCCTGGGCACTATTCTGGACGCTGCTCAGCCCCCAGCTAACGCGTGGAGCGAATAGACTTCTTGCTCCACTAGGTCCAATAGATCATCGGGTTGCTCACCTAAGTGCAGGACTTAACTAGGAGGGGTTGGCTGCAGTTGAGATCATTTCAGGTCTTCCTAAACGTGCATGTCAGGGAAAAGGTGTCAAGACATGTGTTCCTGCTGAGCCATGACCTCATGGAGGAGGCAAACGTCTTCAGAGGTGTCCTGCTCCACCCATTAAAGGTGATGGGAAGCAGTAGGTGTCTGGTCTCAGATTCAGTGGGATCTGGTAATTGTCTCTGAGCACTTACGTTCGGATGTCTGCAAGACCTGATAAGAGATGATCATCCTATGCCTGAAAGTTAAGACAGTTTTTTCGTGGCAATGGCTATCGGCTGCCAGGATTTCGGAGCTGCATGCTTTGCAGGCTGATTTGCTTCGCTTTGAAGTGAGGGATGAGGGAAGAATCACAAAGGAACTTGCACCGGACCTCCTGTGTAAGATCTAGGGGTCTGATGATTGAGGCAGGGTGTTTCACATTCATGCCCTAGCATGATCGGCATTCCCCACGGACGAAGAGTGCAGTTTCTCTCTCCTGTTCAAGCCCATCGTATCTACTTGGAACGCACGCATTCCTTCTGTCAGGGGAGTAGGAGGCCTTCCCCATTTGCAGCGGAGTACACAGGAGACAGACAGTGCCTTCAGTGTTTATCAGTGGTCTGCTATCCTCGAGGCTTACAAAGCCGTGGTTTGACCGCGACCAGCTCTTTCAAACTTTTACGAGATCCGTGCAGTCTCTGCCACCATAGCGTTTCACATCAATATTGCTGTGGCAGACATCCGTCGGGCTGTTTTTGGAAGTCATACATGCTCTTTGCCAACCACTATCCTCGAGACGTTTCTACGGAAGATGGACATTGCAAGGATGGTGACTCAGGTATTTGCTTAACAATGCACTTCAGGTCTTGCTACCCCAGAGGGATTGCAGCTCACCGTTAGATCGCATTCACATGTTGTTATGTTTAACTTTGCATCGCTTTCTCCATTGTGTTGGTTGTCTTTCTTTCTGGTTCGGGGCTTGTTATACCCTTTAAACGGGGGCCCGGACCTCCCTACCATCAGTTTGACTGTTGAGGTGGTTACCTACTGCTTGGGTCTCGCAGCCCTTTAACGCTGTTGTAATCTGGGCTACAGTGAGTCGGAGATGGTAATAGTAAGTTAAATAATAATACGTTTTTAAGTAAACGTCATTATTATAGATATTTTCCGTTGACAACTCACCAATCCTTCATTCCTACCATTGCCTCCCCTCCTGCGAGTAGGGTGGCTCTGGTGACCGCTCTCTGAGGCTTGGTTACATGACCAAAGCCAGCACAGGGACAGATAACTCCCGTCTTCTTTGATCTGTGTAATCTTGTTGAGAGATAACTAAAATTTCAAAAATCTTGATATTTAGTGAAAAATAAAGACCAAATAATGTTTTCTGAGTCTTTTCACTTAATTATCATCATAAACACAAAATTCCTTGGTGTTCTTCTCCATGTACTATGACTTAGATAATGTTATCGTACTACCAGAAAGCCGCCATTTTTAAATGGCCGCCATTTTTGTTCTGGGAATAAATATAAATGTCCCTATATCTCAAAATCTTCATAAATGAATGCTCTATCAGTATACCAAGATTCATGCTTGTATCACAAAAAGCACAATTTCCCCACATATCTGTTGGACTACACTTCTTATTTCAAAATCCGGGGTCATCGGGAGGTATCTACTGTAAATGCTGTCCACCATCGTGCTTTGAGATTTTTGGGTTGGGTAAATATGCTCCACACGTTGCTGTGAATGGAGACATGGGATGGAAGTAGGTATGAGTGGGGATTTTGGTTCAACAGGAAAAACAGTGTATTTTCTCATTAATTTTAACACAAACACTGCCTCTCCGTTAGAATTAATGTTAATATTACACTTTTTTTCACCATTTATCCAAAATCCCCACTTATACCTACTAAAATACAGTTAATCTTATTTTTTATGTTATGCAATGGGTGAGTGGTATCAAAATATCTGGTATCATATAAATCACTGCTTTCTTCCATATCTCTGTAGACATCATCAGTTTGTATTTCTAACAGCAAAGAATCCATATCTGTATATAACACTTCAACTTTATTTCCATATTTCTTTTTCATGACATTATTATATCATGCATTAAATGTTTTGATAAGTCTAATATACTCATTCCAACATACACTGTATATTGGATTGTTAAATTTTATATGTGACGGCAGCCAAATCGTGATAAAATATTTTGAATTCATTAAATGCAGGAGCAGCAATAGCCCTTCTAAATGATTCTTCCTCATTTGTCCTGAATAATTTTACATCTATTCTCTTCCTTATATTTTCCATAGTTTTACCAAATACAGAGTTGTTCATCAATTTGTATGTTTTTTCTCAAAATCTAGTAGCTTTATTCCTCAAATCCGTATTTAGTTTAATGTTTGGTTCCAACCATGGAGTTAAATTGTAGAATTTTGTGTACTTTCGTTAACTTCATACCCAAAGAAATATATAATTGGAGATTTCTAAAATGAATAACATATTTACTTTAATTCATCAAGTTTGGCACCATTTTTTCTTCATCGGATATTTTTTCTCCACCTAATTATTCCTTTTGGTAATTGGACAACCATTCTTGTTTTACCTTTAACCTTTCAGGAGCTAAAGGATATGTATTATGATTAATATGTTTTTCTTTCGCAAATTCTAAATCGACTTCCAGAATTAACCCCTTCTCTGAATCCTTGGGTATATTTATAATGTAGGAGGCAAAATTGTGCATACATGGGTCTGTACATTCTACCCACCTAACTCCCCCAGTAGGTAAATATTGACTCATCGCCCAACCCTAAAGATTATTTGCATCTAAATAAAGTATATACTTTTATGGTTAACTCGAATCATATCCCTATACATATTTATTATTAGCTTTAGAATGTCTCTTAGACACCATATAAATTCCACCGCGAAGTCCTTTCTCAATAAACAAGTGCATGTCATAATCAGTCAATAGCAGTAGTTTTATACTAGTTTTCTTAAGTAAAGCATCCCAAGAAAGGCCTGGACCTGGAATAATGTGCAGGATCTAATTCATATGGTATCAAACAGGTCTTTCTGAATGTCTCAAATACATCAGCCAGTATTAATATGTCGGTTTTAAGATAAAAGTCATGATAGTTACCTAAATGTGTACAGTTGAATGAATTCCACACAGTTTTAGCATGGTTATAAGCATCATCACTTATATGACTTTCAGATAAATCATTATAAAAACATTCAATAGGTGGCAATTCAGTTTCTTTAAAGCTACTCCAATCATCCATATATGAGTATGGATATACTCCCTTTTTCAACAATAAATGTCGTGTTAGTTCATGAGTATACTTTTCAGTTTTCAGTTATTCAGTTATGATTAGCTTAAACTAAAGCATCTAGCGACATTATAAGAAACTGACAACTGTCTATAAAACAAAGACGGCCTAAAGAAATTGGTATATATCTTTCCATATTGTTAGGTATACACTTTATATCAACCTCATCCTTAGAAATAGCCTGCATAATAAGGTTTGCATCATAAAATTTTAGATTGTGAATTACTATAGGGATAATAATGCTTTCAGGTTTTATTTTAAGTTGTAAGTTGCATTTACAATGAGCGGCACCACGATACTTTCCTGTATTATGGCAGTGATCACGTACTCTATCATCTCCCATGGGTCTGTTGGAAATCCAACAACTTTTGGCTGTTCTTAGAGTACTACTTTCATTCTTCGTCATAGGCATCATAGGTTTTTTATGTTTTAATTGTCCCCTAATATTTTTTTCAACTTCTTGAAGACATATTAAAAATGTCTCCGCTGCATTTGGCCCCCCTATAAATGGTTGGTTCCCAAGTTTTTCCATCACACCTAACTACAATAAAACTTTGTAAGTAAAACTTTGGTTATTATCTGGTTGGGCATCATGAACTTTTCTGTTTATCGATTCAAAGTCAGCATAAATGACATACGGTACAGGCATCTGATTTTTATAATTTCTAAAACAGAGACTCTCCTTTCCCTCCTTAGGCATATCAATTCTAACAGATGTTTTACTGACGCCCTTACAATCATCTCTATGTTGTAGAAGAAGATCCCCTCTTGTGTTTAGATTGATCACTCAAAAGTCTATTCAAGTCGTTTATTCATGCATAATGATATTTGTTTTCTATATTTAATAGATTAATTCTAGGAATATTTTCTTCAACAAAACTATTCCTATGAACAATTAAACCCTTGTTACATTTATTATTCCCGAAAACATTAATAGCTCAGTTGTTCATTTTTTCTATTTTTGCAATTTGTGAAAGTGGAATAGGCGTGTCAATACCAGTAAAATTAAGACCATCATCAGTAGGATATGAAGATGGCCTATCAGAATTCTTTTTTGATGGAAATAAAGCAGATCTAAAACCCATCTTAAACAATTTTCATCAATATTCTTTACATTAATAATAGCTTTCTTAGTCTTGTAATACCCTGGTCTATGTAAGACCCTGCTTTCAATGGATTATATTTCGCTAAATCTAACCAATTTTTTTCTATATGGTTAACCACCCATCCCGAATCAATATGAGTCCATTTTTCTAACCTTTCTTGTATCACTTGCCGAGATTTAGTTAGAGAAGGACGAATACCATCCGGACTATTAGAGTTTGTGAGAACATCTTGTTTACTTCATAGAAACATGTTTGTAACAGTTCTACCTTCATCTTTACTCAACCGAATTTTAATAGCCAATTGGTATTTTATATTAGTCAAGTTTTTTAATTCCTCAGTAAGTTTTTCTTCAATAAGGTAATTAATGTTTTTGAATAGTGTTTATAAATCTTTATAATTGAGGTTCATTTCTCAACTTTTAAAATATCCAATAAAAGGTTTTGATAAAAAGATATATTGTCATCTTTTATATTGTCATATTTTATATTGTCATCTTTTATATCTTTTATATTGTCATCTTTTATATTATGTTCTATAATCAAAGCACTTTTAATTTGTTTATCAAGTTCTTTTAGATATTGTTTATAAAATCCTATAGATACTGTTTGTTTTTTATATTATTTATTATATTTAAATCCCTTTTAATTTGTTTATCAAGTTTTTCTAGATATTGTTTATCTTTTGTTTTTGGATTTATCTTGATTGCTTTTGTTTTTATTTTAAACTTTTTTGGGGTATTATTTATTGTTATAATTTGGTCAGTATTTATTGGATATTCTTCAAAGAAATTAAGAGTTTTAAAAATGTGTCGACAGTCTATACACCTTACTCCTTCATAAGTAAAACCATTCCCATAATAACAAATACAACCTCATCTTGTTTTTGATATTTTGAAGGAGTATAAAATTCCGCTAAAATAGGCTCAGGATCTAATGATTTTGTCTTTTAAGTTGTGTATATATTAAATCTAGTCTTGTGACTCTGTGTTTCTCCCACGCATTCTTGGCAATTGCTAGTTTTCCCAATGCTTTGTTATGTCTTTCCCTTTCTCCATTATTCATTTTTGAAAACAAATAGTTGTTCCCAGAGAATGCCAATGCATTCACAGCCGTCCCTCCCACCATCATAGCAATTGTGGCCATTTCTATATCTGCTGTTATACCCCCTTAAAG
The DNA here is from genome assembly GCA_916613615.1 of Steromphala cineraria. Lineage (NCBI taxonomy): Eukaryota > Metazoa > Mollusca > Gastropoda > Trochida > Trochidae > Steromphala > Steromphala cineraria. The sequence continues at coordinate 40,612,078 of OU744722.1, read as the reverse complement.
GGGCAGTAGCACGTTTAAGGGGGAATATAAGGTGATGTCAAGAAAATGAAAATTAATGGTTCCGATTGAAAGACAATGTATTTAAACAAAATGGAGCAGTAATAATTCAAATATATAATGTAAAGTTTAACCATGCGATTCCTCTTTCTCACACAAAATGAATTAAAGGTGTTCACATAAAATGGCCACCAATGGAATTTATGTGAATCTTCATACTTTGTCCTCTGACTATGAATGATTGGCTTGTGTAATGAGATTTTTGACACTTTCAAACTAATACATTTAGCGTTAACATAAAATTACCAGTGAAATTTTTTAAATATAAAATTATTTAAAAAACGTGCTACTGCCCCTTTAAAGGGACAGTAGCAAGTTTTTTTGAAAATTTTATATTTCGAATTTTTCACTGATAAGTATACGTTAATACTTAATGTATTAATATGACAGTGTCACAAATCTCATTACACAAACCAATAATCCATATTCAGAGAACAAATTTTGAGGTTTCACATGAAGTCCATTGGCTGTCATTTTAACTGAACACCTTTAATTCATTCTGCGTAAGAAAAAGGAACCGCATGGCTTAACTAAACATTAAGTATTTGATTTATTACTGCTTCATTTAGTTTGAATACATTGTCTTTCACTTGGAACCATTTATTTTTATTTTTCCTGACATCACCTTACATTCCCCCTAAAAACGTGCTACTGCCCTTATAAGAATACTAAGTCACTATATAAATGGGGATAAGTTTATGTTTTTCAAGATAGTCTTTTATAAACATTGCTCCCCAAATATGTAGTGTGACCATCCCAAGATCATTAACATTGAAGTTAAGTTTAGGTGTACCAGTTTTAAATACCATTTTACTTACTCTTGAAGTTCCAGTGGCTAATCCTGTTATTACTGCAGCATGATAAAATGTATTTACAAGGTTTTGAGGTTCAGACATCTTCTCTTTCTATTTCAAATCAAATACTTTTTTTTAAAGGTTCATTATCTCCAGAATTATATGATTGGATCTTTGGAACTCTCATTCGTATTCCTATAACAAATATTAAAATTGGAAGCAATATATTTCCATGATTTATAGCCACAGTACTTTGTTCCTTTGTGGTGTATTCTGTGCATTCAACTGTGTATTTTGTGGTGAATTTTGTGCATTCAACTGTGTATTTTGCTGTGCATTTTGCAGTTGTTCACGTTTTAATTTCTTTCCATAGCCCCCTTCTTACCAGCAGCAACTTTTTTTGGATTTTTTTAAACTGTAAGTTTAGGGGGGGGGGGCTTTCTTCATTATTCATTAATAATTGTCCCAATGGTTTTTTTTTCTCTGATTCCGACATCTTTATTATCAAAGGTTTCATCCTTGAAGTGGCAATACTTAGCAATTGTTATGAAAGTTGTAATCGGAGCTATCCATCCCCATGTATAACACATTTCACAACAAATTTTATTCATAGCATGATCAACAAAAGGGTCTGTGTTAAGATCATCACATAGTTTGTTTTTATTTTCTGGAGTAATATTGAAGAAATAGCTTGCAACATTAGAATATAACTATAGCAAAGACCTTCCTAATGTCTTAATAATAGCAGCACGTAATCGACGTTCAAATTTTCCATATTCTATTACCACCTCTTCGTTTGTCATTTTATTAATCATCCCTGTAGAAAATTTCTTATCAACATATTTTCCTCCACCTAAAACATCTCCTATAAGCTTTTCTCTCATAGCTTCAATTAACTCAGGTTCAGGTTCAGAATGAGTATCATTTAATCTCATCTCATTTAATCTAACACTATATTTAACCTGGTTAGACTCAACTTCACGCAACACTTCGTTGATATCCATTTTTTAATAATACTCTTATGTTTAAGGCAAGTACAAACATATTTAAAGCAAGGACCACCATATTTAAAACAGAAACAACCAAGAAAATAAATACACCGAACAGGCTGGAAACTGCAAAGAGGATACCTAAGATTGACCCCATAATGATGAAGATTTCAAACATTTTATTTTATTTAAATAGTTTGTTCTTTAACAATAAAAAGATGAAGTTACCTAAAGACCATTGTGCTATTATTGTCGTTCAGACTGGTTGTGGGAAATCTATATTTGTGCCAGATTTAATCGAAACGTATTACTATGAAAATTTTGAACACATAGTAATATTATGTCCAACTACTAATGATAATGAAACATATAAATCTCGATTGTGGGTAAATACAGAAGTATATACATGTACAATTCTTCTTAGGGATCGTCTAAATTAGGGTTGGAATACTTCCAAGAAAAATTTAAACATGAACCCACTTTATACATTATTGATGATTATAGCTCAGAGAGAGATCTAACTACAAAAAATATTCTCTGTCAAAATTAGCGTTTAGTGGTAGACATACGGGTCAAAGCGCATGGATTCTCTCTCAAAAATATAACTCTAGACTTTAGAGAACAAACACGATGGGTTGCTTTGTTTAAATGTAAGGATAACGACAATTTGAGAACTGTTTAAAGGAAAATGATGTCATCGAAAACAAGAATGAGAAAGAAAAAATAGAAAACAATTGGAAGACAATAAGAACGAAAATTTGTACTTTGTACAGACCCCCAACCCCATTTGTAGTTGCATAAATGAGTGACCCCAACCCGTTTAACTCCAGTTAAACCTGAGTTAAAACTCTAAAGTTTAAATAACAAATATAGACCACAGATGAGACCAGAAGTAAAATTGGAAATAAACTACAGAGGATTTTTGACAGCACAAGGGGTTACTGGAAAGGTCTTGCGGCTATAGATAAACTGGAAAGATCTGCTAAGGTTAGAAGATCTGTTGCAAAAAATTAGTTAATGAAACAAGCCATTTGGCAAATATATCTACCACCACCTAAATACATACCTAGACAAAAATGTGATGTAAGTAAACCAAATGAAATTCATCAGGCAGACCTATTATTTCTACCCCATGATAGATTTTAAAAAAACAAAAAACTTAAAACATATAAATACGTTTTAACAATTGTAGACATCTCTAGTAGGTATAAAGAAGCAGAACCATTAACTTCTAAGAACTCTTCCGAGGTCGCTAATGCTATAAAAAAAAAATATACAAAAGAAGTCCCTGGAAATGGCCTGGTACATTTCAAGTTGATCCTGGGCGCGAATTTATTAGTGATGTAACAAGTTTATTGACAAATCACAATGTTAAGATAAGGAGAGGTGGAAAGGAGGAACCCAGGAGCCAAGCTTTAGTGGAAAGGTTCAACAAGACTTTATCCGAGCGTTTAATTAGTTATCAGTATGCTCAGGAAAGGAAAAATGAGTATGGCTCACAGTCTTCTCATTATGAATATACCGGTAACAAAAAATCAAAGCACACGAAATTGTCAGATAGATCCACCGAATGGGTTACATGACTACCACATGTCATATCCACAATTAACAATGAGGAGACTCGCCTTATAAACAAGAAATCAATAAATGCAATTAAATTGAAATCAGTTGCGTCTGAATCTGCAGCACCTTTACTAAGAGTTGAAAAATCTGAGAATATGCAAAATAACAGAGTAAACATAAGATATTTTTATCAACCGGGTGAACTTGAAGGTGGGCAGAGATTGAGGGCGACGATCCCCATCTGGTCTATTAACATGTATCAAATTGATAGATATGTATCTAAAAAAGGCGAGCCCACACTTTATTACTTGAACAATGGTCCTAGGTGAGGATTTATAAGAGAGGAACTTTTAATTGTACCTTCTGATACAGCAGTAGAAGGTATAAAATAATTAAAGTAGGAAGCAGTGTATAAACAGTTTGAAGCTAATTAAACTCATGCTAAAATTGCTTCATTTTGTTGAATTTCTGCTTTAATTTGCTTCAAGTTGCTTAAGCAAATAAAGCTGTTTTCCTAATATTTTGCTTAAGCATTTGAGTTATACTTACGGATCAACTTCATTGTTTGTACGAGGGTGGTAACCTCCTTTCAAACCTCTTATTTGCTCGTGCTCAGGTGGTATACACTGAAATACCATCTGCGCACGAGATACATGCGTGTGACCGAATCTCGAGCTCGTGCAAACGAGTCTTTGCAAAAAAATGACATAACGCATTTAAAATGATAGGGAAAGATATTGTGTTTATTGTTCCTATAGGCAGTAGTAGACATAAACACGACAGATGTACATGTAAGCGGTTTTATCAGCAACACTTTGGTTTATTGTAGACAGATTTTGAAACTGGCTGCCACTCAGGTACTTGTATTCGAATACAGCGTTACATGTGTGTCCTTTGTCCTTGGGTCAATTTTACGATATTTTATTCCTCCACGATATTGTTTCCATAGATATTTTTTCCATACACACTCCGTTGACTCCAAAATTAATGTTCACTGTGAAGTTTGAAAAAGTTATATACTGCTGTTCTTCCCCAACGTAATCCAGTATTTACAACAAACAGTATAATAGACACATCTCAGAGCTTAACAGGGCCATCGTCTCCTAAAATTCTCTCCTGCCAGAGCACATCCCCCTGATCAACGCAAATGACACTTTTTCGACATGCAGCGTGCATGACTTTGTCTAAAGCATTTTTCACAACAACAAATTCCTGGTCGTCAAGGAAAGACACAACGTTTAACTCCAAATGGCGCTATAAGCCATAGATCATTTTAAACAAATTATTCCCTTTATATTACCCTCCGTCATTCTTTTACGGAAAGCACACATACAGACATAAACATTGCGTCTTTATCGGTCAATGTCACCATATCCTCATTTCTTTCAAGGATGTCCATTATCCCCTCGAACTGACCAACGTGTGATATATCATCTCCTCCCTCCATTTCAGAAATGTCCGCACAGCACACTGTTTTTCTTAAGGTATTATTCACACATGTTGGTCAGATTTTCTCAGCGCATTCATTGTCGAAAATAGACAAGAATCTTCGTTTCTCTGGAAAAGAAAAGTAAACTTCATAAACAGGGTGAAATATACCTCAACATAATCTTTTGTAAATCAACAGTAGCTCTGCAAGAAACCATTATCATAGATTTGTTACCACTGTATTCCATATTTCAGATACATTCAAGAAGTATTCCTTCCTTCGCCTGTTATACAGTTATACGATAGATCCTAAATTGTTTACATCATCATATATTTAAATGATAAAGGATTACTGTATTATCTGCATTCGTGCAATCTCATTTATTTATCAAGATATTTTTAACTTATATGATGACTATATGATATCTGTTTGGTCAATCAACTGGAATCAGTTTCAACTAATAGGACCTCAAAATTGTGTGAGATCGTAACACTAGTTCAGTTACAATGTGCCTTTACATAAACATTTTGATTAACTTATGCTATGGTAATTTAATCTATAGTACTTTGACATAAATCAGCAAACGTCATTAAAAAATCGGAAACATATTATGTTTTGAAAAAGCACACAAAGTTTTACATACCTGTTATCTTTAAACTACGTCCTTCCAACTCGACGTCTTGTCATCAAATGAATAAAATGACTTGTTGATCTGTAAGACGGTTACCAGCCTCGTTTTGAGTGGATATGAAATGTAACACCGATGCACGTGCAGTGCGTAACACCTCGCCGCTTCGCTTTTGTACATAATTCAAGCCAGTGAGATCAAGCACGACTCACCTTGGGACTAAGTCCCAAATCAGAAATAGCGAAACCGCACAAAGGTTTTTGGATGGAAGAACATAATGAAAAATAACTCCAAATTCGTGTTGCACCAGACACAAGCAATACACTTTGAAATGATTTTTAGTGACTTTTTCAAGGTTTTCTAGTCATTTTTCAGCCTTTTGAAGTATAAAACAGGATTTTAAGGCTTTTTAAGGCCATGCGCCCATGTTCAGGGCTTTTAAATCCAGGCTTGTACGAACCTTGTTTTCCAAAAGAAATGTCAGAATTAAGAAATTTAAATACAGATATCCATGGCATGGGCTGTTAACTTTTTTTAAATGTGAAAAGAAGCAAACAGTAAAACTGTATCATAGATGTTATGATCTTGACAAAGTACCAGGGTTCATATCTTAAATGTGTATTCTAATCTTAAAGATCATAAGAATATGTCATTCCTAATATTGCAAAGAGGATCTGATAATTTTTTAAGGGCAATCAACAAATTTATTGTCATTTAGTATATGTTTTGTCATTTAGCCTTTTACTAAGTAATGAATACAAATTCAAAAAAAGTCCCTTGTGATTGCACATATAATGATGTATGTGCTAGTAGTGCTGTATTTACTGAACTGACAATACCTAAAGTGAATCAATCTAATATTCTCTGCATTATAGAAAAGTGATAAAAGTGCATGAAACAAGACAAGAAGAGCTTTAAAAATATATAATGTATGGACTGGATGTGAACATGCAGGAAATGTAGATTAACATTGTACTTATTTGATTGAAGTCAAGAAGATGATTATCAATTCATTAAATATTTTTGTAGATGTACTTCCAAAGAGCAAATCCTAGGAAGGTCTAAAATATTATTATATTTGTGCACATGGTTGTATTAAGACAAAAAATACGAAGATGGATATTGCTGCATCTGTACAACTGAAACACATCTGTTTAGACAAAAGTGTGTTTAACTACTTTTGAACTCAAGGGAAATATCAGGTAACAGGTATTTATTTTATCTTCTCATAAAATATGTTAAAGTTCACATAACCACAAACTCATTTCACTATTTTCTTTGGAATATAGAAAGTCTGATTACAATATTGTCTTGTGCGTCAAAGGTGGCTACTCAAATATGTTTAGTTTGGTAATGAAAGCCGTTTTTGAAAGCCACTTTTGATGGGCCGCTTAGACCTATCTGACAGCAAACAAATGAATGCATGACTGGTCACGCCCCCATTTTGTGAGGTCATAAACAGAATCAGCCTCGTTATCTATACATCTATCGTTACAATACCACAGGGGGAAAAAACAATAATTAACGATCTTCAGAAAATATTTTCCACTCAGTTAGATAAATAATTTGACGATGTAACACTTCTAAGCATTTGATGTAAAAAAGATATCCACATTAATGGTAATTAAACACTTATTTAGGCGGTATTTCAGTTGAAATAATGATGCGTTACTCTATAGTCTGTTTATTACGTCACACCCGCGCGAGTCTTATGGCCCCTAACTCAGGTGGGTTTTTCACAGCCGATGATTACGCTGTCTTAATGAAACGCTAATTAAAGGTGTTTATTGGACAGATTAAAAAAAATATCAATCAATCAATCAAAGTTTATTTCTCGAAAACCACCCACGGTGGTACAAGAGAATACAAAAATACATATATACATAATAAACAGACAAGAATGGTGGCATTAAAGATAACAATCATTTTAACTTGTTATAAACAATACGAAGATATCTCGATAGGTTCTTAACTTCTGATAGCTTTGTTGAAGATAGTAATTTTTTGTACTTGTACATATTTGGCCATGTTAAGAAAGATTGATTAATATAGAGACGACGTTCTGTTTCAAAGGCTTTACATTTGAATAAATAATGTATTTCATCTGCGATGGCTGGGGAGTCGCAGAGAGGGCATGTTCTATCCTCACGGGGTAGACCACGCCATCTGCCGGTTTCAACCGGGAAGTTATGATTACACGTTCTTAATTTTAATATGGGGATATATGATGACTTTTGTAGAAGGAGAAATCGTTCGAAATTGGGGATTTCTTTAATCAGTTTATAATGTATTCCTTTGGAGCTATTGCGGACAGAACTTCGCCAGGATTGATAAAAATGGTCTCTCAATGTTAATTCTACTTGTGCGGAGATCCATTTGGACGAATACATATACGGGTTCATAAACACGTCACTCAAGCCGCATCTATTCAGTATATTTTCTACATTTATAAGCCAATCGTTATTCTTAACATTATTTATTTTATCATACATCAGATATTCCATTATAGTTCTAGATACTTTGTTCTTTTCGGTAGTAAGTGTAGTATGCCAAAACATCATAGTTCTCTTGGCTATTTTTATACTTAAAGGTTCTCTTCCTAACTCACCATATACAAAGAAATTTGCTGTAGAAGTTCTTAATCCAGTTGACAGTTTTAGGAATTTAAGATGGAGTTTTTCAATGATTACAGTATTTCCATGACCCCATAGTTCACAGCCATACAGTAGAATAGGAATAACCATGACATCAAATGCTTTAAATAGAGTATCTAATGGTAAGTTATTATTCTTTGCTCTACGCAGGAGGCAAAACATAGCTTTAGATGCATTATGCGTCAACTGTTTTATGGCAAATACATGTTTTCTGTTTCTATGCACGGGTATGCCAAGGTAAGTATAAGAGTCTTGAATTTGGACTTCATTGCCACCCAGTACAAAGCGAGTTTTACATTTGTGAGCTGGTCCACCTCCGAATACAACAACCTTTGATTTTGTGATATTGACTTCTAACTTCCAACGTTTACAGTAGTCGTCAAATGCATCTAAGGAGTGCTGCATAGCAACTGGGTCATTACCAAATATAACTGTGTCGTCTGCGTAGAGCAAAACTAGGACTTGTAACAACAAACATGTTTCATCATTGTTATACTCGATTTGGGCTCCTTTAGAACCTGCTTTTGATAGATGAGACTCTAGATCGTTCAAAAACAATGAAAATAGGAGAGGTGACAGGTTTTCTCCTTGTCGAACACCCGAGTAACATGGAAAATATTCAGACTGGGTGTTATTGACAGTAATACAAGATTTGATATTTTTGTAAATGTTTTCAACAACATTAAAAAAGTTACCCTTAATACCGTAGTTCCTTAGCTTATGCCACAGTCCAGTTCGCCAGACATTATCAAATGCTTTAGAGAAATCAATAAATGTACAGTAGAGCTTTTTCTTTCGTGATTTGAAAAGTTGAGTAAGCATGTTCATTACGAATAAATTGTCTATTGTAGAAAAACCTTTTCGGAAACCCGATTGTGATGGTGATATTATACAATTCATTTCTGTGAATTTCGTGAGCCGATCATTTAAAATGCTTGTAAATAACTTCCCAAAACAACTCAGTAATGTTATAGGTCGATAATTATTTGGATCATTTATGTCTCCCTTTTTCTTATAGATTGGCTTAATAAGACCACATACCCACGAGTCTGGAACATAACCTGTGTCTAAAACTAGGTTAAATAATCTCAAATAAGCATGCCCAAGTTTGTCAAATGATTCGATTAAATATTCATTTATGATTTGGTCGTTGCCTGCGCTCTTGTTTCTTTTTAGACCTTTAATAGCATTTTCGATCTCATTTAATGTGATATCCTGGTTTAAACATGTGTCATCTATAGCTTCATCCACGTCCAAGTCGTTTGGTAAGTCCGTGTCCGAGTGCGTTTTACCGCTTAAGTCTTTAAAAAAGTCATAAAATGTCTCTAGGTCAACGTTAACATCATTTTTAGCTTTTGGATTGAGAATCTTCCAGAATTCTTTTGGCGATTTTGAACTCATTATGCGTAATTTTTGGCTTGTCGCGTTTCTATATTTACGCGCGGTTTGCTTGATACATCGTTTATATCTTTTGGCCTTATCTAGAAAATCAATTTTGCTTATTTCATTCTTATATCTTTTGTGTCGGTTTTTAGCGTTTCTGTATATTTTTCTCTGTCTTTCACATTCGGAGTCGAACCACGGCTTATTCTCAGTGCTGATGCGAGTGTTAGTGTGTGCTGATCTTACACCGAACGTTCTGCATGCTGAGTCCGTGAGCGCGTGTGCAATGCTGTTTGTAAGCGTGTTGATGTACTCGGGTGTGATGGTGTTTTCACTTGTGGATACGCTTTGCTGAATTGAATCTGCGTCTATATTTTTATTGAATTCTTCGCATTTATTTATTGAAAATGCGCGTGGAAATGTTTTTCCCTTGGATTTACTTGGATTAACGACATCAGAGGTAATGCGTTTTTCGATTTCCTTATTAAAATGTTCGATTTTCAGCGTGAACTTTATAGAACAGTGTACATCTGAAAATAATGGGTTGAAATCATCGATGCTAAAGTTATCAAATAATTGTAAACAGGACGGGGACGCTACAACATAGTCAACTACGCTTTTGTCTCTACATGTCGTCTTGCCCCTGAGTTTGTCGTCTCCCAACCGTCCGTTACATATAAATATGTTCAGGTCTTTACATAAGTTTAATAACTTGTTACCGTAATTATTAACCTTTCCTTTGTCTTCCGTCTCTCTTATGAGTGGCAAGTGTAAACTTGCTAGAACATGTTCAGGATCAAGTTCAACTCTCATTTCGTCAATGTCTAGGTCAAGTTCATCAATAATATGCTTATCAAATATACAATAATCTTGCAAATTGCTTGTTCGAGCATTAAAGTCACCCAATAACATTAGATATTCAGTTTCAATTGCATGATTACAAATTATTTGTTCAAGTTCATTAAATAAACTTTCATTTGAATATTTTGATCCTTCAGGGGGTATGTAGATCACTCCTAGAACGAGATCACTACTGGTGTTAAATAGGTCTTTAGATATATTGAACCACATAGAATATGCATCTTTATCATCTATAACAGTAACAAAGTCCTTGTAGATATTTCTAACAGCTAGACCTAACCCACCTGATCTGTTCACACTTCCTGATCTATGCTGCAAAAAGAGCGTGTAATTCTGAATTTCAAGCTCATCTAAATCACTTGTTTTTGTCTCTTGCAAACCTATGATATCATTTATGATATCAATAAGTCCAGTTTTTATTTTTTTGAAAAATCTTTGAACGAAAATCGAGAAGTGGTAAGGTCGAGGTTAGTTGATGTTTAATTCTGTTTGACGCTTTTTATGATAAAGGGAGTTTTTTAAAAAATGAACTGTTCATTGATACAAGAAGGAAGCATGTGCTTCCAACTGTAAATAACCCGGAGTCATTTGCCATGCCATACCTTTAAGAATGAAGACTACAGTTCAGTTAATAAAACTTTGCAAGTAGGGTTGCTAGTATTGCATAGGTTAATTAAGAAGTTTACAATACATTGTATTTAATTGTCAAATATATAGATCTACATACAATTTTAGTATTCCTTACTTTTACCTTTGAAGAAGGAAGATTAAAACGTTGATCAATATTAGCAAACAAATCTGATTCATTTTTCAAATATGAAAACGTATGGAGCATCGACAAATGTTTTTTTAGACTGCACTTAACTGCAGATCTAATTTGCTTTACAAGAGGATTTATTAGGTTACAATATCATTAACTACTATGGTATAGTTTCATGGAATGGACCTATTTTAAAGCATAGAAAGCTAATTTGTGCACTTAATCAAAGCCCTGCACTGCTTTGACATCTCCACGACCTTATTTGGAATATGATTTACTCAGTTTTGCTATTTAGTCTTAGTCAAACAAAAACGCTTACATTGTCACCATGCAACACTCTATTAATGTGAAATGTACAGTCTTTAATCTTCCATAACAATTCTGATATTCTCAAAATATGAATTTCCTAAGCTAACTGGTATTGGAAAATTCGTATTAAGGGTTTTTTAAAGGGATAACATGGCCATTTTTTAGGGGACAAGTCTAAAATCAATTATCCCTAAGGTGCAGAGGTTCCTCCCACCGCAAATATGTAGCAGAAATGTAGCCTCTGGATACACTGGTGATAACAATTACATGTGGTAGGAAATCAATTTTAACTTGTCTTACTTCAACTCAATATCTGTGGATTGGACGATGTGTCTCTGAATAACTTAATAAATTGATACATCATTTTGGATAAATATGAATATCAAAACATTAGAAAAACTTTGGTTAGCTTCCCCATGATTTACTTATTGGTGCATGTAAATGGATGTCTATGAGTATACAAACAGGAGCCTGTATTATATATGATTTTAAACCAATACCAATTGAAAGATACTTGGGGACACCTCATGCTCTAAGAATACTTATGAAAGTTATGACGGCAAAATTAAATCCTTGTGACTAAGTTCACAAAGACAAAGTGTTTTGTTTTTAATTTAAACTTACTTATGATGCTGTCACACTAACCTCTTTCAAACATAATAATCAGGCTATAAATACTCAGAATCTGCAAAGAGAAGGCGATATGATGCTTCCAAGTAAGGACCTATAACCTCAGCTTATCATTCCCTGAATATGTCACATTGACGAACATGTGGCATCAACTTGTAGAAGTTGCTGGTGATATATTCTTATGAAGTGACAATTTGATGGTATTGAGCAATATTTGGTCAAATATTTTTGTTCTGACAACGTTGCAGCAGTGGTAAATGTGCGAAAGAGGTCATGCGAATCCGTGGTCAGCATATTTCGCCCTGAATATAATGTCAAAACAGGGTTCTAAATTAAATATTTGAATTTTATAACAATTTGTTGTATAGTAGACTATTATAAGTAACATATTTAAAAAGAAAAAACAACCAGCTTTCATTTGATATGCAACATGATACATATAAGAGGAAAATATAAATACATCTAATACGAAATCTATTTCTGTTACCCCCGTGACCTTGAAAGCCACATTTGACCTTGATCCACCACTTAGATTTTCCTAGATTCTCTATATGTTATAAAGGGATAGTCATAGAGTGTAAATCAGTTGAAATCATTTCTGTTGCAATTTGTGGTGGGTACTCTGATACAATTACTGGACTAGGGTGGGATTTTTGAGAAGAACACAACAGTTTCTTAAAGGTAACATTATCATACATTGGTATCTTATCTCCCAGTGGGTCGCACGACTGTAACCTGTTCTCCTAAGCTATTAACAATTCCAGTAGGTGTTATGTAGATATTACAAGGTTTATTTGCTACAGTCCATTTTATATTCAATCCAGGTAAGATTGTTACAAAATCCACTGGTAAAGAACCCAAGAGTAATTGAACTAAAATATAATCTCCATAACTTTTAGTGGTAAATTCCTCAATTATTGATAAAAAACAGGTATGTCAGCCAAACGTCCTTATTTCTAGCTAATCCTAAACCATCGTAATTTACCATCTCTATACTTTTCTTTTTATTGGGGTATAAGACACCAATTCTGATCCTTCATTAATTATTTTCTTTATGAAATGTTGTTTTCCAATCGTAACAGTCTTTGAATTTACATTTATATCCAATTCAAAGTGTATTTCCTTTTGTACATAATTGGAGGCTTTGTATTGGAACCCATAAATAGCCCCTTCTTTACCATCGTTGTCAAAAGTATTTTGATCTGTAAGTTCTGTTCTTTTACACCAGAAGTAGTACATTGAATACCATAAATCTTATCTTTAGGTGAAGGGCTACCAAGCCTTCCACATCTCCTAAGTCAACTTTTCCTAAATTAACACACTTTTCACGTCTTGGTCCAGTTGAGTCAGTCATACTTTTTATTATTAGTACCTACTCTTTAAACCTCACCTTTTAGGTTCTGAGGTGTAAGCCTAAAGTTGAGTAACCAAGATTTTTTAATTGATTATTTGTGTCCATTATTGAGATTGTTAAGTTTGGTATTCGGCCGAGTTTCAATTTTTGATACTGTCGGTTATTAAATGTATCATATTTACCACTGTTATAATTTTCATTTCCCACAGAAACTGTCCTCAATATAGTGGAGGGTTTTTCTCTAAGAATATTTCCACTCGTATTGATACAATCGAGATGTACACAGACGTCTTTTTACTTCACAATTATGCTCTTTAAAGAAATCGTTTAACATACAAACAATGTAATAACCATCAGGAATAGTAATATTGTTTGTCCCTTTCTGAAATGTATTAAGGTCCTCGCTGATATTATACCAATTAGGGTAATATATAATTTCATACAGAGCTATTTCCACACAGTCTATAGCTCTAGGAAGTTCGATTGTGTCCACATTCTTAAGATTTTGAATAGTCACGTACATTTTAACCTTTAAAAACAAATGTGTAAATATTAAAATTGTTGGCTTTTAAATACGATAGTAAAGTGAAATATAGTGTTGGTGGTGTATATGATTCGTATAACCTGGGGAGTAAAATAATTCAATATAAATTATCATTACATTGAACACCACCCAAACACTAAACCTGAATTTACTAGGTCTAAAAAAGAAATAAACTTGGTGTCTCAATCAGTATTAGTTGATGCTAAAGGTTTTAAATTTACTGCAAAATGTTCAGATATTTTCGAAAACTATGTGGTAACTATACATAATGAAAAAGAAATAGACGCCTGGAATAAGAACCCCATGCAATTTTGGCAAAATCAACTACATTTTGCGATTTGGTGTGCTACCGCTAGCTGTGGGGTATCTTATAAAGATCATCTTTCTTCAAATATCGAGTTAGCGAAGGCAATATTTACATTTCATATATATTATCAGGTTAGACGTATATTAAACGTGATGGAAGTACTATTACAAGACAAAGCATGGGAGCCTAATTAAATTTTTTATAATGTCAGAGTATACGAACGTAAATGTAAAGAATTTGGCATCTTAAAGACAGTTGATTGGCGTTCGCGTGGAAAGAATAATGGGATGGGGCATATATTTGTACACAGTTTCAATTTTGATCACCCTCATTATAGTAAACGTACCTCATACGTCTCCGATATTTACTCCCCTCAGAAATGGTCTTTTGATGCTCAACCAAAACTCAGTTAAAATGTGATATCAGAGATGCTAATGCTATGAAATATGGAGGATTACCTAAAAAAAATTAATCCGAAAACACACACTCCAATAAAAAACAAGTTGTGTTCATTAAACAAATTCATCGGAATTGGCAATCTTTTATCCTAGATAAATCACGCGGATTCAGTAAACCTGGGGTTCAAAGATTGAACGATTCTATTAGAACGTATGTTTGGGCGTTGGCTGGGGCTCAAGCCCAAACTAGAACTAGTATTCATTCAGAAGGAACATCAGTTGATACCCAGAAATAGTTTATAACAAATATAGAAGATGCTATTTCTAGCCCAGTGGATATTCCCACCTATTACATAAGCATCAGTATACATCGTTACATAAACAACATCAGATACTGTTACATGAAAATAGAAAAAATATATATCATAATTGGTGGTGTAGTTATTATCTTGATGAAAACAATAATCAAACCACCAGTAGCCACCATTATTGCCCATAGATTTGCACGGCGACTCGCTTTAACTGAAAGGTTGTTTGTGGCTTGACCTAAGTACAACTGATAATGACCAACTCCATGGCTCTGGAAGAAGAATTGAAAATGGGAGTGAAGAAATGACAATTGCGATCACAAAAGAAGCAGAAGAAGCGGGTCCTGTGCACATTTATTTATATGTTATCATGGATGCCCAATTGAATATTGATAGCGGTAGATTTGAATCTGTTTCTACTAATATTACTTTCTTATATTAAGTTATTAATCATAACTTCAGACAGTGTTTTACCACCAATATAACTTTACAAGTTAACATTCAAAGGAGTAAACTTACCGTTAACCTTTATCCCAGACACGTCGGCTATTTCGGTTTGTTAAACCTCATCAGGCTACCTTGCAGGCAGCTATAGCCTTTGGGGCTATATACATAATTAAAGTTTATTCACGTGTTGTATTAAAGTTTCTCACCATTGTACGGATTCTCTGTTTCTGTTTACGTTGTGTATCTAAAAGTCTTTTTCGAAGCATACACTTTTTGTAACGCTCTAAGGACAAATTTGTCCTTGGAAGCAGTTTCACCATATAAGTCTTTCAAATCCAGACCTCCTAAATCCCCAGGGGGAATATTGCCGCTTATATCCCATGATACAGAAGTTTTATGAATATCAGCCATATCTAAACTGATTAATATAGCACTTCCAGAGAATATATACCTGTAACATCTGGTTGCCCATAACAGTGCACAATTTCTCAAAATTATAAATTTTTCATTCAACGTGACGCAACCAGATGTTACAGGTATTAGTCCAAAGCAAGAAACTGGATCAATAATAGTTGTCTGATCGCGTACATAAACATGTCAAGGTAATTTTTTTGCTTTTGTAAGTGTATTGATTTATGTTGAGGTAAATTATATGTATGAGAGTAAATTTACAACCGTAAAATGTATTCATGAGAATATTGATCATAGTTATAATGGCCTAAAGTGTATAGGCTGTGGAGAAGTATTTAAAATTCTTAATTATGGATGCCCAATTAAATATTTATAATGGGAGATTTGAATCTGTTATTTACTAATATTATTTTCTTTTAGTAGGTATAAGTGGGGATTTTGCGTTTTCCAAATTCAGATCAGGTACTGCTCCTCTGCATTTGGAAACCGGCAGATATACAAATAATAATGTGAATGAAAAAGTGTGTTTTAACTGTAGTGGAGTGTTGAGGACGAAAGACATTTTTATTTTACATTGCCCCGTGTATGAGGATTTGCGTGAGAGTTTGTATAAAAATGTCTTTTTTAGCTATCCCAACCTCTTAGATCTGTGTGACAGGGAAACATTTATTATACTTTTTAAAGACAACGTGTATTTTACGGCCAAAACCTGCTTCCTTGTATTACAAAGAAGAATGGTTATATTATATACATAAATTACATGTGTAACATGATTATTCTATGATTGTATGTTTATTTTAAATTATATTTATCATATCTTAGGATGTATATATGTATCATCCCAACTGCGGATCCACCCCATCTTAAGAGAATGTAGGAAAAAAAGTAACAGGAAAAAAAGTAACGGAAAAAAAGTAACAGGAAAATAAGTAACACTTCTTATATAAAGAAACACTTTAGTAGGAAATTGAGTTTGAATTATATAAGGATTAGTGTTGATAATCTTGTGAATAAAGAAGATTATCACACTTAACATCACATTTAACATCAAAGGTACACTTGTTACTTAAAACAACATTATTACATTGGTATTAACTGTTTCCTTCTCGCCTGCTCAATTATATCGACATAATACTCTCCCTTAATTGATTTACTATCACACTGGCCTCACTCATTTACTTAAAAATTACCTATCAAAACTTAACCCCTTTGATCAGGAAAGCTAATCAACAATATTTAACAAAATAAAAACAAGCTTAGAGAGGTTTCATCACCTATGACATATAATGTGCACTATAATGTTCAAGTCTATCAGATCTTCAGTATGAAGGTAATAGAAAGTAACAGAGGAGAATACTAAACGCAGTCTTATATACCATAGAAAAAGTTCTCATGTCCCAAGAAGTCTTTCTGTTCTGAAAATAGTGCTTTAAATAACATGTTTGTATAGTATAGTTTGTATATATAAACCTCATGAAATAAAAAACAAAACAAAAAACTGTTACTTTTTTTCCTGTTTCTTTTTTTCCTAGCAAAAACTGTTACTTTTTTTCCGTTACTTTTTTTCCTGTTACTTTTTTTCCGATCACCATCTTAAGATGGGACGCGTCCCAACTTGGAATCCTAAGTTGGGACGTCCCGTCTTAAGATGGGACGGGGAATGTTCAAACATGCATGTAATTATCTTATTTAAACATGAATTGTGATAAAAACGATATTTATTAATAATAACGGTATATACGTTTGACACATACAAGAAAAATTTAATTTGATGTTGATTAACTCGACTTACGGGCTCGGATTCAACTCCCACCTTCTACAAGCGAGTGAACACAACAAGTATGTAAAAACACGATGCCAACATTCATTCATTTAATGATCATTTTTATTTGACATTACGCTTTATAACACATCGATGATTTAGCATTCATCATTTTCTGTTCTTTTTCAGTCATAAATCATCAATATAAGAATTGAAACAAAATAGACAAAATAAGAAACAATGTAAACAACATAACAGCACAAACCAAGCGACCTTTATTTGAAAATGAACATAAATGTGAATAAACTTATCTGTAATTTATATAGTATGAAATACATGTATTAAGAAAATCAACATATTGACCCTCTTTATTTATTTACTATAGATAATATCGCCTTCAAATGTGAGACCAGCTGACCTTATACAAAGAAAGGAATAATATAAATGTACATACAAATCCAATGTAAAGGCTCAATGTGTGTTACAACGCTATCCATTCCTGAACTAAGCACTGTGGGTAAGTTAATGTGACAGCTTGGCATGTTAGAGAGTTAGAGACTGACATTGAGTCATTCATGACAGCAAGCAATTCCAATCAGTCATGAATGGGCACCAATTTGACAAATGTCACTAATGTATGGTTAAAACAACACTGAGTTGAGGGGGAGGAAAGTCTTGTTTGTTTTTAAACAGGCTGTAAAATGGTTTGTTTACTTATCATGTAACAAGCTTGATTAAATGAAATATAAATACATTTAAAAAACTTTATTGATGTATATGGTTGCTGAAATGTTTATGTGTATGAAAGGTTTACCAAAATGTGTAACATTCAACAACTCTTAACTTAGAACTCATAAAACAGAGAGAACAAAAATTGCTATTGAACATAAACCACCTAGCACAAAATTAACATATTGATGAATACAATTTATTGAAAGGATCTTAGATTATAATTCCAGGAAGAAAACATGCCCTTTCCTGGAATGAAAACATTGACAAATAGGAAGGTTGAAATTAGATTGATGTCTGAGAGTTTGGAGTCATTATTTGTTAAAGTTTATTTTTCTGTTGTAATAAATAGTATTTAATTACAAAAAACATTCAAGTTGTATTGTCATAATATACTATCTTAGTGTCAACATTTTATTTTATATTTTCATTAAGTTATCAGTTATTGGGTAAAGTTTATTTTTCTGTAAGTATGAAATAGTATGTAATTACATGTACATAAAACAATCAAGTTGTATTGTCGTAATATAATATTTTAGTGTCAAAAATTTATTCTATATTTTTAATGAGTTAGCAGTCAAAACCGATGGAAATTCCAAGTTGGGACGGCCCTGTCTGAGAGTTTTGAGTCATTTACGGTTAATGTTTATTTTTCTGAAAGTATAAAATAGTATAAACTTACATAATATAATTAAGTTATAGTGCAGGAAAATCATATCTTAGTGTCAAAATTTTATTTTATATTTTATATGAGTTAGCATTCAAAACCCATAGAAATTCCAAGTTTGGACAGCCATGTCTGTTAGTTTGGAGTCCTTTACGGTTAATATTTAATTTTCTGAAAGTATGAAATTATAAAGATTTACATTAAACAATTTAGTTTTAGTGTAGGAATGTCATATCTTAGTGACAAAATAGTGTTTTATATTTTTAATGAGTAAGCAGTCAAAACCGACAGAAATTCCAAGTTGGGACGGCCATGTCTGAGAGTTTGGAGTCATTATTGGGTAACGTTTATTTTTCTGTAAGTATGAAATAGTATTTCATTACATAAAACAATCAAGTTGTAGTGCCGTAATATCATATATTAGTGTCAAAATTAAATTTTATATTTTTAATTAGTTAGCAGTCATTAACCGTATATGACTCCGAACTCTCAGACATGGCCGTCCCAACTTGGAATTTCTATGGGTTTTGACTGCTAACTCATTAAAAATATAAAATAAAATTTGACACTAAGATATGATATTCCTACACTATAACTTGATTGTTTAATGTAAATCTTTATTATTTCATATTTTCAGAAAATTAAACATTAACATTATTTACCTTTTGATGGTGTCCTCTCATAACCCTTAAAGGGTGGCTCACTTTTATGATATTTTCACAACCAATTTTTATCATGTATTTTATTTGAGGTGAGATTGAAATAAAATATTTGTCTGTCTGCCATAATCTGTATTTTATTGATAAGGGCTCAAACGAGGTTGAATTTATTCCTTTCTGATGTAATAATTGCATCGAATCACATCACTGCATTGAATTAACAGGATAAATACTGTCAAGTGACATGAATACCTTATTGCTAATATAAGCGAGGCGTTTGTTATTACAGAGACAAGAGAGAGAAATATGTTATGTCACATGTTGTGTATAAAATCGGGTACAGTGCCCGTTTAAAGACATAACATAGTATACAAGAAGAGAAAAAGAACATTATTTTATTACATACGGTTACCTATACCCGAAAGCGGTCAGTGGATTTACAATAGTTTCCAGTTGTTAAAGGAATGTAGTTTGTTCAATGTCCGATAACTGGGTGAACTCGGGTACGAAATACTTACATTTTGGAATAGGTCATACCGGAGAGCTGAGTGATATGGACAATTTACTAAAAAGGGAACTTCAACTTGGACAGCCTGACTACTACAGTGGTGACAAACGCTATCAACAACTGGTGTCATAGGGCTGGAATATCTACCATGTTTCAATTCTAATGTTAGTGTATCACAACGTAGCTAACCTAGAACACTACGATGCAAAAGAGGTAATTCAGATGTAACACACGGTATTGGGATAGCTGTGTTCTTAAATTGTTTATATGAACGAAGCTTAATTATTTCCGCTGGAATTTCCCTGGTCATTTCACAGTTCACGCAGCCACTCCTATTGATCTAACAACTGTATATGCTGAGCTGATGTAGCAAGTTCACAATGAGATATATGAAGCAAATTTATCCCTGGGAGATTCAACGATTCTAACAAAGATGACACAATACTATCCCATGATTTGGCAAGTCGCAGTGACCAACTGCTTATAATAAAAGGCAATATATTATATGCCAGACTGTGTAGCCTTACAGACAAAAAGACAGACAGATAGAATAGTTTATTAATATCTCACTCGCACAAATACAAATACATAAAGGTAATCTCATATATAAAAGTGACCGATCGCCAAGCGATTCATGAGACGTGCTAAAACAACTAATGATAGATATACACTGTAAACGCACATGAAAAGTACATTATCAAAGAGTAAAAACAGATATTAATAATAATAAATATAAAACATCATGTTATCATTTATATACACTGCAAAAATGGTGTTATAATATTAAACACAAAGCCAAACACATAGCTTGTCCTGTTTTTTAAACACATAAATAATCTAAACATGTTTTAATCATAAACACATAAATTAAAGTGTTTAATATCAAAACATGTTCTAGTTTAGAACATGTTGCGGAAAGTGTTTCAATATAAAACATGTTGTGGAAAGTGTTTCAATATAAAACATGTTGTGGAAAGTGTTTCAATATAAAACATGTTGTGGAAAGTGTTTTAATCTAAAACGTGTTGTGGAAAGTGTTTTGATGTAAATATGTTTAGAGTTGGGACATTTTGTGGTTGTACATGCCTCTTGTAGCACTTGTTGTTGATGCATTAAAATACTATACGGTAAACAATGATATTGTTCAGTAAATATCGCGCAAATTCATAGAAAAATGTACAAAGCAACCCACCAAAATACAGTGATATGTGGTCATACATCATTCACCATTATGTTTAAAAGGGGCATTAGTACGTTTTAGGGTGATGTCAGAAAAATGAAAATAAATGGTTCATTTTGCATTAACGTACAGCTATCAGTGAAAATATAGAATTTTCAGTGAATAATTTATGTCAGCTAACATCCATTTATTCATTAATAAGTACTGATATCATTTATATCTTTCCTAAAAACTGCGAATGCAAATGTTTTGGCTAATTTAGATCCCATAAAATCAAGGTAAAACTTCTTGACAGGGCGACCTTTACACCCTATTGTTAACAGTGACTTCTGTGTGCTATGAACAGCACATCAGCTTCCAACAACTTCTCTTTTGGTCATCATCAGCATTCTGGGAGCTTCTTTTTCATGGATGAGATGTCCTGACCCTATCAAAAACAAATTCAAAATGCTTCAGTTACGTATAAAAACACAGCGTTTTAATGCAAGTAAGAGAAAGGTCCCTAACTATGTTTCTACTACATACATTCATATTCAGTAAATATGTAGCAGTATGTTGTCAAGGGGTTGTGGGATGAACCCGTGAACACTGCCGGGGTGTGAGCGACGACAAAACGAATACAAGAGTTTTTATTACGAAGGTTCGGTAGTTGTGATATACACAAATAAACCCTGAAACAATATAAAAGCATAATAAGTAACAAAGTCCATGACACATATGCTATGCAAATCTAAAATACTTTAAACACTATCAAAGCCAATGCATTATTTAGATATTACACTATCATGTACTTAAAATCCATGGTGCATCATGTGTACTAGCATATGATATATTACATCTACCCTTACCATAGGTAAAGGCAACTCATTAGAAGGCAAGTAAATAGTAACCATTACATATCATAATGAATACAATATATTCATTACAACAACATTTATCATAATCGTGATAAATACCAATCATAATACATGTGTGATGAATAACATTACTCTTAATCTAAACTGTTCATACATTGCAACATATACCAATAATCATAAAACAGACAATGTAATAAAGGTATACACATACCAGGTATATGGGCCTGGGTTTCTAGGTGATGTAGTGAACTACATCAAGTGTCCCTCGCTACTTCTTAATCATGTCATCATGTCATCATGTAATCTGCATGACAGAAGTAACAACATATTTACAATGAATATAATCTAATCTCATGCGCAAGATTAAAACCAATTAACTGCCACAAATAAGCAATCATTGTTTAATAAAAAAGATAGCTTAGTGACATTACCAGCTATTATTCTCACCCCCTTTTGCGCATGCGCGAGAAACTCTCCGGACAGAGAAATAAGTTTGTTAGTTCGTCTTTAGACTCATGTCACTAAAGAACCCCTACAACTACCTAGAATTCAAGGTTCAAAGTATAAAGATAAATGTATGCTCTTTACGAGGATATTTTTCATTTTAATCTAAATAAATATGTGTTTGTTCCTGGTTGTTTCTACAAATTGCATTTCCAAATACATTTCTGCCCTTACAAATATGTATATCATGATCTGATCTTGCCAAACAGGGTATCTTTCACAGGCAAAATAAAATATTTCTACTTATGTGTTCCAAAATTCAAGGTTTGCGATAAAGAGACGGAATTCCCTTCTTTACATGAATATAATCAAAATTACTTTAACACAATTACCCATTGTTCCTGCAACGTTTGAAAAAACTGAGAAATACTGTGACATGCTTGGCTGATCACGAGTATCTGCTTAAATGGTGGCATCAGTGGGAGATCTTTAATAATGTTTGTGTTTTAATATAAGCTTGAAATAATTCCCTTCCCTAGCCAAAGTGTTCCCAGATGTATAACTTAGTTGCTAAAGCATTACTGTTTTTTTTTGCAATTTAGATTAATTCTTTATTAAAATTTGTAAAGGGCGGATACACAATTTTCGTATTGGTGGTGAGCTCCAACATTACAACTTTAAAAAACTCTGGTGACTCTCAAAATTTACTTTATTTGGAACTCCCCCACTTCCGTTAGCCTTAATTTGTGTCTATATCTAAGAATGAAATAAGACGTCGACCCAGTGCCAACTCAAAATCCGAATAAATATCCCTTTTTATTTAATGAAAGAATATATCAGTTTGATATTAATGCAACCAAGGACGTTCATGGCATTGAACATCCTTGATGCAACACAACTCTAACAACGGTTGTGATTCTTTCATAAATTTTAGTGATAACACATGATTAATATTTCAGATATACTTAAAAGCGTTTTGTTCATTGAAATATAAAAAAAGTCGCTTGCATTCTATGAGCATACAAAGTAAAAATCCCACAACTACATTACAACGGTACACATGTGCACTGTTGCGTCGCCAAGATCATGAAGATTTAGCTTATTGGAACACGTGTCTGTTAATAGGACAAAGACCTGCGGAACTATCATGTTAATGCATTTAAGTACATGTGAAAAGTGAAGAATAATATGATAAATCTATACCGCTCAAAATGTACCTGCTTGAATAACACAGCGTTTGTTACTTCCTAAACTGTCTCTACATCAGCTTGCAATATTAATGGAAATATTTAGAAATCTTTTTCTTACTTTTTAATATATGTTACGATTTATTAGGCACTGACTTAAGTGATATTAGATATGGATAGTTAACTACGTATCTCTGTCAATAAAAGATGTGACTAAAGAGCAATTTCATGATATTCATCCTATATTGTTTTGCTTTGATATGAACATGAACATTTCAAAAGTAAAGCTCGATTCATTAAATAAATTCAAAACATTTACAATATTCATCCCAAATGACAGGTGATAAATACTTGTTTGAAGTGAAAATATTAAAGTCATACGAATTCGGAAGCTAATTCACACGTCAAATTTAGCAATATACTATAGCGTTAAAGTTTCTACGTTGAACGTTCTAATATAACGGTTCTGTTACTCGCATAGATGTAAACGAAACCACCCTTATAGACGTATTATTTCTATAAAATATTTCTTTAAATAATTGAATGCTTTTTTGTTCTTCATATTTTAGTTGTGTAATTGTAAACTCTAGACTTGCTAATCGGAGAACTAGACTGTATTAAGGGAGCCTTGTTCATCCACGGTCATGGAAGAGGGCCTTTCACTGGCCAAAATCAATCACATTATTGTTTTATTAGAACCATATTCCATAATCATATTGCAATCAGTATGTGTTTATCATGCACCTTGTAAATAAAAACACTCATCATTGGTAATATTTTTACATGTAATGGTAATTTAGTATGAGGTCATTTCCTGAATGTGCATGCGTTTCAAATAACCAAATCTCAAAGACGAACCAGTAAAAAGGTGTTCTGTTTTCCTTATTTCATTACGTTGTAATAAATCTGGCAATCAGGAAGTCACCGATCGTTAATTTATACAAACACAACGTATCATTATCATAATGAAGTGTCATTTCGTATCAACTTTATTTAGCAATCCATCAGACAAATAAATTTGTTCGACATCAAAGTAATACGAAGAATACTGAGGTACGTTTTAAATTATTAATTTGTTTCGCAAAATTAACCAAATTTTGAGGTAACAGAGAGCACTTGTCTTCAATACTTTGAGAACCGTTTATCTTTTAATTTCCATGACTTATTTAAAAAGAATATGCTGCTTTTTTGTCAGATTTGTAAATTATAAATGACCACTAATGAATGTGTTCATCGCAATGAAGCGGCCATGAAATACGTTTTACAGTCCATTCAGTCGTCATACATCAACTGCACGTAACAACCCGTAAGTGTCGTAAAGTGACGCTCATCAATTGACAAATGTTTAATTTTTATTATCGTATTTAACCCGAATGTCAATGCAAAGAAAACAAAAACGACACCTCCATGGCCTGAGTGACGGGATACGGTAAAGTCGTAGACAAAACCGGCCCGTAGACACGAAATCCGGTGGAGTCGTAGACAAATCGAGCAGTAAGTTCGTAGACAGGTTTCCAAATAGGATTTGTTCTAATAATAACAAACTTTTATTTATCAAATTCAAGGTTTTCGAACACTCATAGGTTTGGTTAAACAAATAAAGAGAATAAAAACTTTATTTTGCCAATTTGTTGTGTTTTGAGACTATTAAATGAATCCAATATTCATGTGTTACTTTCAATTCCCGGAGTTCATGTTTGATCTTTAAATAAAATGAATTGAGGTTTTGAGAATTTTAAAATTTTAATTTTAAAAGAATTTTAGAAGATATCCAAGGTTCAAGGTTCAAGGTTTTTATTGCTCAATACCCACCAATACAGATGTAATTGCTGCTATAAACCTCTAGATGATGTCGCCGACGTCTGGTCAATTATAGTGAAATTAGTTAAGAAAACATCTATCGTCGAGTACAATACCTTGGTTGTTAACTAAATTATTTAATTGGATTGAAACAACAACTCTCAAAGTACAATGCGTAATTTATAAAGAAAACTATTCAATCAAGACAGTGGTAGAAGTTTTGTCTGGTACTTTAGGAATATCGCTAGGTTTTGGATTGTATTATTTTGCTATGTGATCTTAAAATTTCACATCAACTTTGATATATGGATTTAAGATATCACATGTTTTCTCGCTACCTTATTCAAATAAAGAAAATTCACCAATGTCTCATACAATTCAGATGAATGAAATCATTTTACATTTCAAACATTGGCAATTGTTTTGAAATCATATTAATTATGTGTTTGTTGAGTTCAACCGTTCAACGGAAGTTATTTGGC
Organism: Steromphala cineraria; assembly: GCA_916613615.1. NCBI lineage: Eukaryota > Metazoa > Mollusca > Gastropoda > Trochida > Trochidae > Steromphala > Steromphala cineraria. The sequence continues at coordinate 40,585,977 of OU744722.1, read as the reverse complement.
GTTCGTATATATTGATAACAGTAACAAGGTGATACAAGTCCTTCATAATTGACACGTAAAAATCTAATAGACGTGCAGCAGCTCCAATTTTTATATGAAATTTGACTGTTTTATACGTATAAGTTTTTCCAAGGCCTGAAGAAACCTTGTGGAATTTAAAAAAGGGAAACAAAACTGTAAATGCGTATATGACATGGTTTTCAGTATCGAAATAAACGACATAGACGACTATAGGATATCTGTGAATATTACACAAACCCTGAATAAATAGAAGACATGATATGGTGTTAATTACAATTTAGCACCCAATAGCAGCGTGATACGATTAAATAAACCTTGAAAGCAAACTGAAACTTTCACACACGTTAACAAAACCAAAATAATATACTAATCGTTTTAAATGAAATTTCAATTATCGTAAAACAGAACATGATTGTTTTGGAATTAACCGGAAGTGAATTACAACAGAGTAATACGTATGTATTTTCTAAAAAGGGTGTCGAGATAAAAAAAATTATAAATGCATAAAACGTAAAACATTGTTAACAATGTATCTAAATAATAGAAAATTACTCAAGGGGTCCTGTTAAAGAGTTATCATGTAAACAATTTAAACCATCAAAATATGCAAATGTGTGAATGCCTCAGGAAATATTGTCCAATCACATCGCCGGATTTCAGTACATTTTTAAAAGAAAGATTATATTTACTCTTATTTCTGGACTTGGTGTTGTCAGATGATCTTTCCACAACATATACAGAACAGAATTTATTTCGTATATATGGCCATGAGACCAATATTACAGTGGTCGTGAAGTCTGTGATAAATAAATATATACAAGAGCGCTTAAACCTTTAAGGTGTTTCGTAACTTAAACATTTTTTCACAAAAAAGAGCTTATTTAAATAACAATTGATCATTTTGTGTATTTATAAGTGACATGAACTTAAACTTTGATGGGAAGTTATGATAATATACAGGTAGATACCTTGTACGAAGATGGTGATAAGATAGACATATCAACAAAATATGGTATTCACCTTCTTCCCCATTTCCACAAAAAACGCATAAAGCGTCAATAAAATCTTGACCACTTCCATTTACTTTAAAATCATTTGAACATCTAAACAATTTAAACCATCAAAATATGCAAATGTGTGCATGCCTCAGGAAATATTGTCCAATCACATCGCCGGATTTCAGTACATTTTTAAAAGAAAGATTATATTTACTCTTATTTCTGGACTTGGTGTTGTCAGATGATCTTTCTACAACATATAAATACAATGCAAGAGGGAAAATGAGCTTTTCAATTGAGTGTTTTTTGTCGGGGTCACGCCGATTTGGCACGAATGAGCACGTGCAAGCACGTGAAACTACGGAGATTGCCGATTTCCAATCTCGCGTGACCACAGCAGCTATTGTCATTTGTGTGGAATCGAAGCATACGAAATGTAGGTCGAGACGACGTCCCTACCATGTGTAGGAAAGGTTTACAAAAGTGTCCTTGCATCAGATGGCAGGACTCTTTGGCCTAAGAGTTCCCGATATCGATAATGAACAGAACACATTTATGAATGGTTGCCATGGACGACGAGGGCTAAGTGGGATGTAATATTAGATTTGTCCTCGTTTGAATTCATTCTGTTTTCTTCCGACCAGGTATTAACAGCACTTGATAAGTTGTTTAAGTCCGTGCCACTTTCAGCGAGAAAAACGGCGTCAGCATAGGCAAGAATATTGATGTTATATTCAACAACTCTAATACCTTTCAGGGCTTATTTTCACAATCAGGTCATTGATGTACACATAAGATAAAAGTGGTGATAGGAAACAACCTTCCTTTTATCTTCTTGTAGCTGTAAACCAGTCTGTCTTCTTTCCATTGAGCCGAACGCTGCACTGGACATTGCGATAGAGATTTTTGATGGCCTCGCACATCTTGTCTTTTCAATATGCGTACAGCACATTCCATAAAAACACAATCAATGCCATCGTAAGCCTTTTTAAAATTGGTAAAAGCTAAAAAAAATTATTTCTTCATGGATTTTCTTGTTTCAATGATACTTGTTAGCATTTATATATGATCTGTCGTAGAGCGAGCTTTCGGGAAACCGTTTTGCTCGGCCCAACATTTACGTCTCATTCACAGCAATATAACTTGTAAGTAGTAGGTGCAAGAGTTACACCACTGTAACTTAGTGGGTCTCTTGAGTTAGCCACAGGGACGAGAAATGTTGAATACAACAGAGTAAGAAGCTTTTTAAGTCGACGATCCAGCACATATTGTGGCAGAGTAATATATTTTAGTATTGCATGTTTTAAATGTATAAATGTATATTCTAATTCATTATTTTATTCCAGGTATTTTACAATGCAGTCAGACTACATCATGCTCTTGTAGTTTACAAGCCTACAAGTTTACAAACGCACATGAAAAGTACATTATCAAAGAGTAAAAACAGATATTAATAATAATAAATATAAAACATCATGTTATCATTTATATACACTGCAAAAATGGTGTTATAATATTAAACACAAAGCCAAACACATAGCTTGTCCTGTTTTTTAAACACATAAATAATCTAAACATGTTTTAATCATAAACACATAAATTAAAGTGTTTAATATCAAAACATGTTCTAGTTTAGAACATGTTGCGGAAAGTGTTTCAATATAAAACATGTTGTGGAAAGTGTTTCAATATAAAACATGTTGTGGAAAGTGTTTTAATCTAAAACGTGTTGTGGAAAGTGTTTTGATATATGTTTAGAGTTGGGACATTTTGTGGTTGTACATGCCTCTCGTAGCACTTGTTGTTGATGCATTAAAATACTATAAGGTAAACAATGATATTGTTCAGTATCGCGCAAATTCATAGAAAAATGTACAAAGCAACCCACCAAAATACAGTGATATGTGGTCATACATCATTCACCATTATGTTTAAAAGGGGCATTAGTACGTTTTAGGGTGATGTCAGAAAATGAAAATAAATGGTTCATTTTGCATTAACGTACAGCTATCAGTGAAAATATAGAATTTTCAGTGAATAATTTATGTCAGCTAACATCCATTTATTCATTAATAAGTACTGATATCATTTATATATTTCCTAAAAACTGCGAATGCAAATGTTTTGGCTAATTTAGATCCCATAAAATCAAGGTAAAACTTCTTGACAGGGCGACCTTTACACCCTATTGTTAACAGTGACTTCTGTGTGCTATGAACAGCACATCAGCTTCCAACAACTTCTCTTTTGGTCATCATCAGCATTCTGGGAGCTTCTTTTTCATGGATGAGATGTCCTGACCCTATCAAAAACAAATTCAAAATGCTTCAGTTACGTATAAAAACACAGCGTTTTAATGCAAGTAAGAAAAAGGTCCCTAACTATGTTTCTACTACATACATTCATATTCAGTAAATATGTAGCAGTATGTTGTCAAGGGGTTGTGGGATGAACCCGTGGACACTGCCGGGGTGTGAGCGACGACAAAACGAATACAAGAGTTTTTATTACGAAGGTTCGGTAGTTGTGATACACACAAATAAACCCTGAAACAATATAAAAGCATAATAAGTAACAAAGTCCATGACACATATGCTATGCAAATCTAAAATACTTTAAACACTATCAATGCCAATGCATTATTTAGATATTACACTATCATGTACTTAAAATCCATGGTGCATCATGTGTACTAGCATATGATATATTTACATCTACCCTTACCATAGGTAAAGGCAACTCATTAGAAGGCAAGTAAATAGTAACCATTACATATCATAATGAATACAATATATTCATTACAACAACATTTATCATAATCGTGATAAATACCAATCATAATACATGTGTGATGAATAACATTACTCTTAATCTAAACTGTTCATACATTGCAACATATACCATTAATCATAAAACAGACAATGCAATAAAGGTATACACATACCAGGTATATGGGCCTGGGTTTCTAGGTGATGTAGTGAACTACATCAAGTGTCCCTCGCTACTTCTTAATCATGTCATCATGTCATCATGTAATCTGCATGACAGAAGTAACAACATATTTACAATGAATATAATCTAATCTCATGCGCAAGATTAAAACCAATTAACTGCCACAAATAAGCAATCATTGTTTAATAAAAAAGATAGCTTAGTGACATTACCAGCTATTAAACTCACCCCCTTTTGCGCATGCGCGAGAAACTCTCCGGACAGAGAAATAAGTTTGTTAGTTCGTCTTTAGACTCATGTCACTAAAGAACCCCTACAACTACCCAGAATTCAAGGTTCAAAGTATAAAGATAAATGTATGCTCTTTACGAGGATATTTTTCATTTTAATCTAAATAAATATGTGTCTGTTCCTGGTTGTTTCTACAAATTGCATTTCCAAATACATTTCTGCCCTTACAAATATGTATATCATGATCTGATCTTGCCAAACAGGGTATCTTTCACAGGCAAAATAAAATATTTCTACTTATGTGTTCCAAAATTCAAGGTTTGCGATAAAGAGACGGAATTCCCTTCTTTACATGAATATAATCAAAATTACTTTAACACAATTACCCATTGTTCCTGCAACGTTTGAAAAAACTGAGAAATACTGTGACATGCTTGGCTGATCACGAGTATCTGCTTAAATGGTGGCATCAGTGGGAGATCTTTAATAATGTTTGTGTTTTAATATAAGCATGAAATAATTCCCTTCCCTAGCCAAAGTGTTCCCAGATGTATAACTTAGTTGCTAAAGCATTACTGTTTTTTTTTGCAATTTAGATTAATTCTTTATTAAAATTTGTAAAGGGCGGATACACAATTTTCGTATTGGTGGTGAGCTCCAACATTACAACTTTAAAAAACTCTGGTGACTCTCAAAATTTACTTTATTTGGAACTCCCCCACTACCGTTAGCCTTAATTTGTGTCTATATCTAAGAATGAAATAAGACGTCGACCCAGTGCCAACTCAAAATCCGAATAAATATCCCTTTTTATTTAATGAAAGAATATATCAGTTTGATATTAATGCAACCAAGGACGTTCATGGCATTGAACATCCTTGATGCAACACAACTCTAACAACGGTTGTGATTCTTTCATAAATTTTAGTGATAACACATGATTAATATTTCAGATATACTTAAAAGCGTTTTGTTCATTGAAATATAAAAAAGTCGGTTGCATTCTATGAGCATACAAAGTAAAAATCCCACAACTACATTACAACGGTACACATGTGCACTGTTGCGTCGCCAAGATCATGAAGATTTAGCTTATTGGAACACGTGTCTGTTAATAGGACAGAGACCTGCGGAACTATCATGTTAATGCATTTAAGTACATGTGAAAAGTGAAGAATAATATGATAAATCTATACCGCTCAAAATGTACCTGCTTGGATAACACAGCGTTTGTTACTTCCTAAACTGTCTCTACATCAGCTTGCAATATTAATGGAAATATTTAGAAATCTTTTTCTTACTTTTTAATATATGTTACGATTTATTAGGCACTGACTTAAGTGATATTAGATATGGATAGTTAACTACGTATCTCTGTCAATAAAAGATGTGACTAAAGAGCAATTTCATGATATTCATCCTATATTGTTTTGCTTTGATATGAACATGAACATTTCAAAAGTAAAGCTCGATTCATTAAATAAATTCAAAACATTTACAATATTCATCCCAAATGACAGGTGATAAATACTTGTTTGAAGTGAAAATATTAAAGTCATACGAATTCGGAAGCTAATTCACACGTCAAATTTAGCAATATACTATAGCGTTAAAGTTTCTACGTTGAACGTTCTAATATAACGGTTCTGTTACTCGCATGGATGTAAACGAAACCACCCTTATAGACGTATTATTCCTATAAAATATTTCTTTAAATAATTGAACGCTTTTTGTTTTTCATATTTTAGTTGTGTAATTGTAAACTCTAGACTTGCTAATCGGAGAACTAGACTGTATTAAGGGAGCCTTGTTCATCCACGGTCATGGAAGAGGGCCTTTCACTGGCCAAAATCAATCACATTATTGTTTTATTAGAACCATATTCCATAATCATATTGCAATCAGTATGTGTTTATCATGCACCTTGTAAATAAAAACACTCATCATTGGTAATATTTTCACATGTAATGGAAATTTAGTATGAGGTCATTTCCTGAATGTGCATGCGTTTCAAATAACCAAATCTCAAAGACGAACCAGTAAAAAGGTGTTCTGTTTTCCTTATTTCATTACGTTGTAATAAATCTGGCAATCAGAAAGTCACCGATCGTTAATTTATACAAACACAACGTATCATTATCATAATGAAGTGTCATTTCGTATCAACTTTATTTAGCAATCCATCAGACAAATAAATTTGTTCGACATCAAAGTAATACGAAGAATACTGAGGTACGTTTTAAATTATTAATTTGTTTCGCAAAATTAACCAAATTTTGAGGTAACAGAGAGCACTTGTCTTCAATACTTTGAGAACCGTTTATCTTTTAATTTCCATGACTTATTTAAAAAGAATATGCTGCTTTTTTGTCAGATTTGTAAATTATAAATGACCACTAATGAATGTGTTCATCGCAATGAAGCGACCATGAAATACGTTTTACAGTCCATTCAGTCGTCATACAACAACTGCACGTAACAACCCGTAAGTGACGTAAAGTGACGCTCATCAATTGACAAATGTTTAATTTTTATTATCGTATATAACCCGAATGTCAATGCAAAGAAAACAAAAACGACACCTGCATGGCCTGAGTGACGGGATACGGTAAAGTCGTAGACAAAACCGGCCCGTAGACACGAAATCCGGTGGAGTCGTAGACAAATCGAGCAGTAAGTTCGTAGACAGGTTTCCAAATAGGATTTGTTCTAATAATAACAAACTTTTATTTATCAAATTCAAGGTTTTCGAACACTCATAGGTTTGGTTAAACAAATAAAGAGAATAAAAACTTTATTTTGCCAATTTTGTTGTGTTTTGAGACTATTAAATGAATCCAATATTCATGTGTTACTTTCAATTCCCGGAGTTCATGTTTGATCTTTAAATAAAATGAATTGAGGTTTTGAGAATTTTAAAATTGTAATTTTAAAAGAATTTTAGAAGATATCCAAGGTTCAAGGTTCAAGGTTTTTATTGCTCAATACCCACCAATACAGATGTAATTGCTGCTATAAACCTCTAGATGATGTCGCCGACGTCTGGTCAATTATAGCGAAATTAGTTAAGAAAACATCTATCGTCGAGTACAATACCTTGTTTGTTAACTAAATTATTTAATTGGATTGAAACAACAACTCTCAAAGTACAATGCGTAATTTATAAAGAAAACTATTCAATCAAGACAGTGGTAGAAGTTTTGTCTGGTACTTTAGGAATATCGCTAGGTTTTGGATTGTATTATTTTGCTATGTGATCTTAAAATTTCACATCAACTTTGATATATGGATTTAAGATATCACATGTTTTCTCGCTACCTTATTCAAATAAAGAAAATTCACCAATGTCTCATACAATTCAGATGAATGAAATCATTTTACATTTCAAACATTGGCAATTGTTTTGAAATCATATTAATTATGTGTTTGTTGAGTTCAACCGTTCAACGGAAGTTATTTGGCGTTCGTATATATTGATAACAGTAACAAGGTGAGACAAGTCCTTCATAATTGACACGTAAAAATCTAATAGACGTGCAGCAGCTCCAATTTTTATATGAAATTTGACTGTTTTATACGTATAAGTTTTTCCAAGGCCTGAAGAAACCTTGTGGAATTTAAAAAAGGGAAAAAAAACTGTAAATGCGTATATGACATGGTTTCAGTATCGAAATAAACGACATAGACGACTATAGGATATCTGTGAATATTACACAAACCCTGAATAAATAGAAGACATGATATGGTGTTAATTACAATTTAGCACCCAATAGCAGCGTGATACGATTATATAAACCTTGAAAGCAAACTGAAACTTTCACACACGTTAACAAAACCAAAATAATATACTAATCGTTTTAAATGAAATTTCAATTATCGTAAAACAGAACATGATTGTTTTGGAATTAACCGGAAGTGAATTACAACAGAGTAATACGTACATGTATGTATTTTCTAAAAAGGGTGTCGAGATAAAAAAAATTATAAATGCATAAAACGTAAAACATTGTTAACAATGTATCTAAATAATAGAAAATAACTCAAGGGGTCCTTTTAAAGAGTTATCATGTAAACAATTTAAACCATCAAAATATGCAAATGTGTGCATGCCTCAGGAAATATTGTCCAATCACATCGCCGGATTTCAGTACATTTTTAAAAGAAAGATTATATTTACTCTTATTTCTGGACTTGGTGTTGTCAGATGATCTTTCCACAACATATACAGAACAGAATTTATTTCGTATATATGGCCATGAGACCAATATTACAGTGGTCGTGAAGTCTGTGATAAATAAATATATACAAGAGCGCTTAAACCTTTAAGGTGTTTCGTAACTTAAACATTTTTTCACAAAAAAGAGCTTATTTAAATAACAATTGATCATTTTGTGTATTTATAAGTGACATAAACTTAAACTTTGAAGGGAAGTTATGATAATATACAGGTAGATACCTTGTACGAAGATAGTGATAAGATAGACATATCAACAAAATATGGTATTCATCTTCTTCCCCATTTCCACAAAAAACGCATAAAGCGTCAATAAAATCTTTACCACTTCCATTTACTTTAAAATCATTTGAACATCTAAACAATTTAAACCATCAAAATATGCAAATGTGTGCATGCCTCAGGAAATATTGTCCAATCACATCGCCGGATTTCAGTACATTTTTAAAAGAAAGATTATATTTACTCTTATTTCTGGACTTGGTGTTGTCAGATGATCTTTCCACAACATATAAATACAATGCAAGAGGGAACATGAGCTTTTCAATTGAGTGTTTTTTGTCGGGGTCACGCCGATTTGGCACGAATGAGCGCGTGCAAGCACGTGAAACTACGGAGATTGCCGATTTCCAATCTCGCGTGACCACAGCAGCTATTGTCATTTGTGTGGAATCGAAGCATACGAAATGTAGGTCGAGACGACGTCCCTACCATGTGTAGGAAAGGTTTACAAAAGTGTCCTTGCATCAGATGGCAGGACTCTTTGGCCTAAGAGTTCCCGATATCGATAATGAACAGGACACATTTATGAATGGTTGCCATGGACGACGAGGGCTAAGTGGGATGTAATATTAGATTTGTCCTCGTTTGAATTCATTCTGTTTTCTTCCAACCAGGTATTAACAGCACTTGATAAGTTGTTTAAGTCCGTGCCACTTTCAGCGAGAAGAACGGCGTCAGCATAGGCAAGAATATTGATGTTATCTTCAACAACTCTAAAACCTTTCAGGGCTTATTTTCACAATCAGGTCATTGATGTACACATAAGATAAAAGTGGTGATAGGAGACAACCTTCCTTTTATCTTCTTGTAGCTGTAAACCAGTCTGTCTTCTTTCCATTGAGCCGAACGCTGCACTGGACATTGCGATAGAGATTTTTGATGGCCTCGCACATCTTGTCTTTTCAATATGCGTACAGCACATTCCATAAAAACACAATCAATGCCATCGTAAGCCTTTTTAAAATTGGTAAAAGCTAAAAAAAATTGATTTCTTCATGGATTTTCTTGTTTCAATGATACTTGTTAGCGTTGTGATCTGTCGTAGAGCGAGCTTTCGGGAAACCGTTTTGCTCGGCCCAACATTTACGTCTCATTCACAGCAATATAACTTGTAAGTAGTAGGTGCAAGAGTTACACCACTGTAACTTAGTGGGTCTCTTGAGTTAGCCACAGGGACGAGAAATGTTGAATACAACAGAGTAAGAAGCTTTTTAAGTCGACGATCCAGCACATATTGTGGCAGAGTAATATATTTTAGTATTGCATGTTTTAAATGTATAAATGTATATTCTAATTCATTATTTTATTCCAGGTATTTTACAATGCAGTCAGACTACATCATGCTCTTGTAGTTTACAAGCCTCCAATTAAGCTCTTGGCTTTCTTTCTATTGTTCTCTGGTGTGACTGCTTTCACAGTTCACTACCTCAGCTTTCTTCCTTTGTTCTATCTATTGTTAGGGAAGCATACTTCTCAATATGCATGCTTACTAAATCTATAAAGTTAACCAGCACACATGTTTAAGTGCACTGCAATATTTTCACTGACGTGACACACAAGACAGACTTCACTTTCACTGGACAGTCACTGTGACAAGCTCTCCATTCTTTACACAACAGGTTAGTTTACATACTTCTTAGTTTATGATATCATATTTAAGTAAGGCATAAATATCATTACATAAATGGTTAGGATAATGTGTGTTTGATGTATGAATGTTTGGTATTTTTAGTGTTACATGCTAAAGGTAAGGATTTCATTTGGCACATGTAATGATTGTGTCATATTATCCTTATGTAGTCAGGCTTGCAGGTCAAGTACATGATCTGTGAATATGTCTATTGTTTAGTGCTAGTTTATTTGGTATATTATACCAATCATGTAGCAACCACATCATTACTCAATGTATTGGTAATATTCTGTAAATACCATATTTTATCCTATTGATAGCATCTATATTGCAAGAGTGTTGTACATACTAATGAGTATGTATTACCAAATGGTATATCTCATGTAATGATGTGTTGTATATATTTTAGTAGGTATAAGCATTACTTTTGTACAATTAATCATATGCTTATGACTAGTGTGTGTGTTAATGTACTTAATATGAATCATGCATTATATAATATGATTGATAGTTTCTAATCTTTGTAGTATTACATATGTAATGCATATGATTTGAGGAAGTATAGTTTGTAACTATACGATGATGGTATATATGATTGACTGATTGTGCAATACTATATTTTACATGTATATATGTACATACATCTAGGTGCTTTATTTTATGATGTGTCATTAACCATTATAGGTTCATGTCATGATGTAACGAGGAGGTACGATTGGTAGCAGGCACCTGAGTACCATATATTTGGTATGTTTAATATCATCATTATCATCATTGTATAATAACTCATACTTTGTGTCATCTGTCTTAATGATATGATTTAATGACAGGTTCTCTATTATAATATTACTTCAGGCATTATGGTACATTATAATATTTGCATAATATGTAACTATTGTTTGTAATGCCTATTGCTGTATCTCATTTTATACATTCATGTATAACCTTACATTCTGAAATGTGTAAGCATTATTTTATTTAATATAACTTATATAATTTACATGCATGTAATGTATGATGTATCATATATCTAATTTGCATATGTCTACATTGTATTTTATGTATTGTTTCAGGGTGTAATAAATAACTACTGTTATTGTTACCGCTGTACCTTGCTATCTCCACATAGCAGCACAGTATGTGAATAAACTCCATTCCGAACCCAAGCAGCCTTTGGTTTTCCATTGACCAAGTCAACCCTGCTACAAAATGGCGCCCGAACAGGGACTGGAGATTGAGGGATTGAAGATAGAGGGATTGGAGATAGAGGGACTGGAGATTGAGGGATTGGAGATTGAGGGATTGGAGATTGAGGGATTGGAGATTGAGGGATTGGAGATTGAGGGATTGGAGACTGAGGACCGGAGAGTGGACAGGAGCTGAAGGGAAGGGATGCATGACTGCATTGAGGACATGAGTGACGTCATGGAGAGGATTGACATTCGCATGGAATGGCAGTGATGGACTCTGATCTTAGAGATGCGACTCGTGACCTGTGATGGATGAGTACTCATGATATTTAACACTTTTTGAGCTCACTTAGTTAACCATGGTTTAAGTTAGTTAGTTAGTGCCGGCTTTAGTTTAGTTTAGTTTATTTAAATGCATTTGTATTTGTTTCATTTGTTTCATTACTATGCCTTAGTTAAGTAATTCTATATTTGCCCTAGGTAGTTTAGTTATTTCATCTTGATAAGTATTCTCAAATTGTAGGTATTTCCATATAAGCTATTTTCTTACCTTTAGCTAAAGTGTGCAGTAATGGGTGTTGAGTGATTGTTGACTGTGTGTGTGGATAGAATAATCAAAACTGGTTTATCATTCACTAATTCTATATAATCATGTAGGTACAGGGTACATATTCTTTCTGTGTCTTTTCTTTCTTCTTTGACTGACATGGACTGAATTGCACATTGTCACTTTTTATATTGTTGCACTAAATCACCATGAATGTTTAGCTTTAACATGCTTTAACATTTAGGTCTTATACATACCCCTTTGCTATCCATAAGTCTATAACTTTCATGCTATATTCTTTCATTTTGATATTGCTCTTATCATTCATGTAATATCATGTGAAACTAAATCTTGGTTTTCTTTCAGCATTTAGTTTTGTTAAGTTCTCTGCCATATATATTACATCATATTATATCATGTAATTAATAACAACTTCTATTTCAGGATAGTTAAGTAGTATTGTAAATGTATGTTTGATATAATCATTCATTTTGTTTCAGGCTACTTAATCTAATGTCATTTATTTCAGCTCTCAAACATGTGTAAATTAAACCTTATGAGAGACGCTTATTCCTCTCTGGATATGGATTATTACCTCAGTGTTCAGTGGATGTGTACTCTGTTTGTGTGAATCAGTGCTTTTAAAACCGGATATCTGTGCATATGTGATTTCTATTACGGATTCTTTACTGGATACCTTACTGGATACCATGTGACACCAAGTGATAGTTTGTGTAATGTTCTCCCTGAATACTTGTGTGAGATATACCCTTCCAATGGATACCTATTACGTGATACCTACCATGTAACACTCTGTGTATGACTTGATATTTTGATACTTACCAGTGCACTTGGATACTATCACTATCTGTAACCATGTTTTTCACGGACCAGGAAGTAAGGAACATGTTGGAGGTGTTTAGACGCCAGACGGAGAGGCCCAGAGCTAACACTCCCGAGGAATTTGAAGAATAGCTTCAGAGATTATCCACCCAGTTGGAATCTTCACCTACTGAGGCGCAAACAGAAAGGATTACAGAGAACGAGGAATCCACAACTACACCTGTAGTGTGCAAGGAAGCGCCAAGGATCCCAACGTTTAGTAGTGACAGGAATGGAAAGGACACTCCTTATGATGTATGGCGCTACCATGTGAATACTGTCTTGGACTCCAATACTTATGCCCAGGAGATAAAGGAGCAAGCTGTCAGAGATTCACTCAAGGGAGAGGCAGCAAAGATTCAAGCCAACATGCGACCTGGGAGTGACTTCAGCACACTGCTCAAGAAGATGAGGATAGTTTTTGGGGCTGTAGAGAGACAAGAAACAAGGATGGCCCAATTTTACAGTGCTAAACAACAGGAGGATGAGGATGTCTCACAGTGGGACTGCAGACTCCAGGAGCTACTGACACATGCCATCAAGGATAGCCCACAGAGTCACTATGATACAGAGGAAATGCTTAGAGGGATGCTATGGACAGGACTTAGACCGTCACTGAAGGATATATCTGGCCATAAGTATGCAACTATCCAAGACTTCGACAGTTTAATGGAAGCCCTCAGAGTTATAGAGAATGACCAGGCCTATCAAGATCATAACCCGTCCAAAACTGATGCCACAGTGAAGATGACTACAGAGCTAGAGCCTGAGTGGAAGAAGGAAATGTCAGATGTCAAGGCCATGCTGTACCAACTCACAGCAGAGATAACTGACATGAAGACTTCAGCGACACGAAATCCAGCTACTCCACAGCTCTGCCGGGAAACGTCTTATTCAGCATATCAAGATCAAGGTCAAGAGCAAGGATATCCTCATTATAACCAGGAATGGCAGGATCCTACTCAGGTGTATAGAGCTCAAGAGCCAAAACAAGGACCCACATGTTGGCGTTGCGGACAAGTCGGCCACATGCAGTACACCTGTACCATAAGGATGGATCACACAAGATATGGACAGGCTTTTAACTGGCACAGGCCTATGGGCAGGGGCCGCCTATAGGTTTGTTTGAGTGCCCCAAGACAAGGAAGAACAGAGTACCTGATGGACTTGTGGGATCATCTAATGAAGTCACTGTTACTATAGAAGGAATCACTACAACAGCTTTACTAGACACGGGAGCGACAGTCTCAGTACTTGCACAATCCTTCTATGATGCTCACCTTTCTCACTTACCCATTGAACCATTGGATAACATGTTGAATATTGAGTGCGCTGGAGGAGAAGCATTACCTTACTCAGGATATGTTGTGGTCAACTTGCAAACAACTGGGATAGCAAGAGCAGAGCCTATATCATGTATGTTTCTCATATCGTCAGATACCAAATACAACTCAAGAGTACCAGCCCTAATTGGAACTAACATCTTGGAGTATTTGATTACTGGATGCAAAGCAACACATGGCGTCAAGTTCCTTCAGAAAGCGGCATTGTTTACACCTTGGTATCTTGCATTCAGGACGATGACCATCAAGGAGAGAGAACTACAACGGACTGGAGGAAAGATAGGCCTTGTCAAGTGCAATGAGACCTGCAACATCATCATTCCAGCAAACAGTCAAGTAATCATTAAAGGACAAGTGATACAGCCAATCAACTATCCAAAAGTGTGTGCCTTGTTACAGCCATCAAACATCCACCAGGATATAGATATCGCACCAACTATCATGGATTATAACTGGGAGGATCCAGGACAAGTGGATGTACATCTGTCAAACATCACAACACAGACCATTGTAGTGAAACCCAAAGCTGTCCTATGTGAACTTCACCCTGTGTTTTTCGAAGGAAAGATACCACATCAAACTGTAGATGAAAGGAGCCTTCTGGAGCAAGTTGATGTCAGACAGGAGAACGTGACTCAGGCTGAATTGGATCAAGGAATCAAACTCATCATGAATGATCTCATTATCTTCTCGAGAACCTATGAGGAGCACCTTGAGCGACTAGAATGTGTATTTCAACGCCTACAAGAATGTGGACTAAAGCTAGCGCCAAAGAAATGTAAATTCTTCAAGAACAAGGTCAGGTACATTGGATACATCGTATCAGAGAGTGGAATTGAAGCGGATCCTGAGAAAGTTGAAAAGATATCTGATTGGCCAACTCCTACAACACCAGAGGAAGTCCGAAGATTTTTAGGATTTGCCGGGTATTATCGGAAATTCGTCAAGAACTTTTCCACAATTGCTAGGCCATTAAGTGAATTGATGCCAAAGACCAACAAAAAGACAAGAAGTAGACAGACTAAGGTGGAATGGAAATGGGGACCCCAACAAGAAGACGCTTTCCAGGAACTGAAGCAACACTTGACAGAACCACCAGTTCTTGGATATGTGGACTTTGATCGGCCTTTCGAACTGCACACTGATGCAAGCACACATGGTTTAGGAGCAGTTCTCTACCAACAACAGGAAGGAGCCCCTCAAGTCATAGCATATGCCAGTAGAGGACTTAACAAGTCAGAGCGCAACTATTCAGCTCACAAGCTTAAGCTTGAATTTCTATGTTTGAAATGGGCCATTACAGAGAAATTCCATGATTATTTGTATGGACATCGCTTCACAGTTCTTACTGACAACAACCCGTTAACCTATGTTCTTACCAGCGCCAAACTAGATGCCACAGGACATAGATGGCTGGCAGCACTATCTGCATATGATTTTACAATCTCATACAGGCCAGGAAAAGCTAACACTGATGCCGACACACTCTCAAGATTACCAAAAGAAGAGGATTGTTCTCAAGGTCACATATCCACAGAGTCATTTGGAGCAATCTGTAACATGGTATCAGTCCCAAGCCTAGTGGAAAGCGTATCATCAGCAACAGATGTTGTGGAGGATATACCGGAAATCAAAGAGGAAACTTGTGAGAATAACGCTCGTGACTGGAGAAGAGCACAAGCAAGGGATCCAGCTTTAGACTCTATAATGGCTCATCTGAGGAATGGAACAAGACCGAAGTATAATGCAATTAACACAGATCCAGAAATGACAAGTTTGTTCAAGCATTTCAATAACTTCAAGCTACAAAGAGGAGTTCTCTACAGGATAACCACAACAAATGGTGAGAAATTTGAACAACTTGTACTTCCAACAAGATGTCGTCAATCAGTACTACGTTGCCTCCATGATCAAGTTGAACACCCAGGACCGGACAGGACACACTCATTGATCAGAGAGAGATTCTTCTGGCCTGGGATGACCAAAGATATTGAAAGACATGTGCAAACCTGTGATAGATGCCGCAGAAGGAAAGCCTCGACATCTGTCAGAGCTCCATTAGTTAACATCAGTACCACTCAACCTTTGGAACTCGTATGCATGGACTTTCTGACTCTAGAGCCATCAAAAGGAGGACAGCAGCATATCCTAGTTGTTACAGATCATTTCACTAGGTATGCCCAGGCTTGTCCAACTAAAAACATGACGGCCAAGACAACAGCAGAGGTATTCTTTAGGAATTTCGTCGTCCATTATGGTTTACCAAAACGTATCCACTCAGACCAGGGAGCGAATTTTGAAGGACATCTCATGCAGGAGCTTTGCAATCTCACAGGAATGTCAAGGACAACACCATACCACCCCATGGGTAATGGCATGACTGAGAGGTTTAATCGTACATTGTTGGACATGCTGGGAACACTTGACACAGATAAGAAGAAAGACTGGAAAACTCATGTTGGACCACTTGTTCACGCTTACAACTCCACGAGGCATGAAACAACTGGATACTCTCCTTTCTTTCTCATGTATGGACGACATCCGAGATTGCCTGTGGACCTAGCATTTGGACTTGACATAGAGCCAGGAAAGTCCAAGACGCTATCCCAGTACACTAAAGCACTGCGAGAATGACTACGTCAAGCCTATGACCTTGCTACAGAGAATGCCAAGAAGTCACAAGGTAGACAGAAGAAGAACTATGACACCAAAGCCCGAGCTGCCGGACTAGAGATAGGTGATAGAGTGCTGGTTAAGATCGTCGCCTTTGAGGGGAAACATAAAATTGCTGACAAATGGGAAGAAGAACCATACATCATCCTCAAGCAACCAGATCCACTCATCCCTTTCTATGTCGTAGGAAAAGAAACTGGCGGAGGACATCAAAGGACATTGCATAGGAACCTGTTATTTCCTATTGGATATCTGTCAGCCCCCGATGTACCTGTGCCGAAGCCTCGCCCAAGGAAGCAGAGAAACACAGTGAAGCCACCAACCCCTGGACCACAACCCAAGGACAATTTGGAGGACACTGTGAGTGAGAATCTTGAGGATGAGGAGTTTATCCCTGTTACACTTCCGGAACCTTCAGTGTCAGATGAGGAACCATCTGATAGGCCAACTGAGGATGAAGAGGTTGAAGTTTTATCAGATGCCACTCCGGAAGAGGATGTAACAGAAGCTGCCAGAGAAGGTGCTGTTGATGATGTGGATGATGGAGCCGAAGTCACTGACCCAGATATCGGACAGGATGTAGCAACTGAAACAGCAAATGAAGAAGAGTCACAGGAACAGCCTGTTAGCCCACAGCCTGGAGAACCTCTTGGAGGGGAAGCAGCAGCTCCTGGACCTAGAAGATCTGCGAGGGACAGAAACAGACCACAGTGGCAGAGATCAGGGGATTACGTTATGGCAGCGTCGGCAGAACCAGACTGGAAAGTGAGAGCAGAGTATCTTGGGACACTTCTAGCAAAGGGAGTCTTTGCTGCTACTGGAACCAAGGCTACTGATGCTCTAGTGGACATAATCACCGGGAAGAACACATGACGAGGACGTCATTTCACGGAGGAGGGAAGTGTGTGGCAGAATAATATATTTTAGTATTGCATGTTTTAAATGTATAAATGTATATTCTAATTCATTATTTTATTCCAGGTATTTTACAATGCAGTCAGACTACATCATGCTCTTGTAGTTTACAAGCCTCCAATTAAGCTCTTGGCTTTCTTTCTATTGTTCTCTGGTGTGACTGCTTTCACAGTTCACTACCTCAGCTTTCTTCCTTTGTTCTATCTATTGTTAGGGAAGCATACTTCTCAATATGCATGTTTACTAAATCTATAAAGTTAACCAGCACACATGTTTAAGTGCACTGCAATATTTTCACTGACGTGACACACAGACTTCACTTTCACTGGACAGTCACTGTGACAAGCTCTCCATTCTTTACACAACAGGTTAGTTTACATACTTCTTAGTTTATGATATCATATTTAAGTAAGGCATAAATATCATTACATAAATGGTTAGGATAATGTGTGTTTGATGTATGAATGTTTGGTACTTTTAGTGTTACATGCTAAAGGTAAGGATTTCATTTGGCACATGTAATGATTGTGTCATATTATCCTTATGTAGTCAGGCTTGCAGGTCAAGTACATGATCTGTGAATATGTCTATTGTTTAGTGCTAGTTTATTTGGTATATTATACCAATAATGTAGCAACCACACCATTACTCAATGTATTGGTAATATTCTGTAAATACCATATTTTCTCCTATTGATAGCATCTATATTGCAAGAGTGTTGTACATACTTGTGAGTATGTATTACCAAATGGTATATCTCATGTAATGATGTGTTGTATATATTTTAGTAGGTATAAGCATTACTTTTGTACAATTAATCATATGCTTATGACTAGTGTGTGTGTTAATGTACTTAATATGAATCATGCATTATATAATATGATTGATAGTTTCTAATCTTTGTAGTATTACATATGTAATGCATATGATTTGAGGAAGTATAGTTTGTAACTATACGATGATGGTATATATGATTGACTGATTGTGCAATACTATATTTTACATGTATATATGTACATACATCTAGGTGCTTTATTTCATGATGTGTCATTAACCATTATAGGTTCATGTCATGATGTAACGAGGAGGTACGATTGGTAGCAGGCACCTGAGTACCATATATTTGGTATGTTTAATATCATCATTATCATCATTGTATAATAACTCATACTTTGTGTCATCTGTCTTAATGATATGATTTAATGACAGGTTCTCTATTATAATATTACTTCAGGCATTATGGTACATTATAATATTTGCATAATATGTAACTATTGTTTGTAATGCCAATTGCTGTATCTCATTTTATACATTCATGTATAACCTTACATTCTGAAATGTGTAAGCATTATTTTATTTAATATAACTTATATAACTTACATGCATGTAATGTATGATGTATCATATATCTAATTTGCATATATCTACATTGTATTTTATGTATTGTTTCAGGGTGTAATAAATAACTACTGTTATTGTTACCGCTGTACCTTGCTATCTCCACATGGCAGCACAGTATGTGAATAAACTCCATTCCGAACCCAAGCAGCCTTTGGTTTTCCATTGACCAAGTCAACCCTGCTACTATATAAAACGGAAAGGAATGTAACGAAAGCAACACTCCATGTCCTTTTGAAAATATATTTCATAATGAAATATTTACAATTACCTACCGTGTCATATATAGCTTCGAAGGCAATATGTTTCCCTTCAAAATAAGCCATAAGCAATAAAAACCGGTTGGGCATTATAAAAGATATGAATTTTTCAACTATTTGCTCGTCCACTCGGGAAAACTCGAAATAAAAACCAACTTAAAAGTTGTTGTTTAATCGTAGAATCTTCCCGTGAGGCTCGATCGATGAAAAATAACTTACTGATACGATTCCGTCCCAAAATTCACTTACAAACACTTCTAAATAATCCTCACCAGCAATGTTTAGCTCATCTGGTCTGAAAGACCCGATGGGCTTATGCCATGGCATGGCGTCTGGCGTCCATCCATCCGTCCAGTCATAAACGTTTTCACATTTTCGACTTCTTCTTCAGAACCATGGACTCTAGGGAGCTGCAATTTGATGTGCAAACTCCTTGGCCAATGGGAATTCTATATTGTAGATTTCGTGACCCCATGATCCCAAATGGGGTCAAAACATTAAAACCCTATTTTCATCTTCCCCTGTTCCAAAAGGTCTAGAAAGCTAAAACGTTGTGTGTAGACTCCTTGGTCAATGAGAAATCTTAATTGTAGGTTTGGTGACTCCTTGACCCAAAATTGGGGCACAGGGGGCAAAACCCAAAAACCTATTTCCATCAAAAGTTTCATGAGCTACGGAGCCCATGGCTTTATTTTCAACGTAGCTTCTTCGGCCGACCGACCGCCATGTTTGATGGGCACAGGCTAAATCGGCACAAGGGAAAAACGGCACCAAGCGAAAACGGCACCACATATAAATAGGACAATAGAGAATAATAAAGTAGAAAAAGAATTTGATATTGAATGTTTTTTTTAGCAGTTTGATTGATACAGCACTAACTATTTTATCTGTGTGATGTATTTTATCCAAAGTGTCCCTGTTATTGAGGTAATAAGAATATGAATAACTAGGGTTGCCAGGGCAACTCTGACGGTCTTCAGACCGCTGTGCAATTCGTAAGGTTTCACAATGCTGCAATGTCATCATGCATCGTCTTGAGCATTCTGCATGTCTCTGGAAGCATTTTGGCAGTCTACTTCCGGTCAAAATGTGCAAGGACGTACGGTAAATTCAAAATGGCGCCTAACCCACGTGACCTACGAAGTCGTCATTATTGACTTCTTTTACCTTCAGGTCATTGCGCATCTTTTGAGACTAGTTCCATACTAATAATAAACTAGTTCAAAATCCGAAATTTAAATTTTAAATTAAAAAACGGATTTTGATTGTACAGGGTTCAGCACAGAGGCTATCAATGCTGAAGGTTTCATGCAATTTGCTTCGTCTGGATTTGATCTGTGTGACTTTGATTTTTTTTAATATAAGTTTATGAATATTTTAAACTTAGTAATTGTTGCCTGAATTTGTGTTTGTTCTATGATGTGTGATGTGGCAGGCATCAGGCATTAACTGATACTAATATTCAGGTAACCTTGCTACGTATGTGTTTATGTTGTGCATATAAACATTATGCTGGATATAAAAGTTAACATGTCTTATTTTGATTGTTCAGAATTTGTGTAATAGATTGCAGGTTTGTTCTGTGTTATGGAGACTTTGAGATACATCATCACTACCTAATAAGTACCCATAAGTTTTGTGTCAGAATACTTAAAATGTGCTTAAACCGCTTAATAAGAATAAATACAGTAAAGTTTAAGTAAAGTTTATATTGGTTAAATGATATAATTTCATATAGTTAACAAGGGGGTGATTAAATTGCTAAAAGGGAAGAGTGTTTTTTTAATGGGGATTTTATTTGTTTGTTTCCAAAGAAATGCATGGACTATATTTCTGGCTTCCTTGACATTTTGTGTCAAGTCTTTTGTCAAGTCAAATTTTGTATTAATAATCATATGAGAAAATACAATTCCGGCAAATGTTTCTGTTTATAGGCTTAGTACACACAGTTGTGAATATTGTGAGCGTATATATTTATTGAGGCACATATACTGAAGCACAACTAATAAGAATCTAGCTAACATTCTCTATCCCCAGGGCTATTTTCAAGTTTCTGGCAAAATTAAATAACTTACTCCGGTGCTCTGTGAGGTCCTCAAAATGAAAACGTATTCCATACTGTCGTTGCATTTCCCTCCGTTAATTTGCGTCGTAGTGGTTCCCTTTGTTCTCGTCCTCAGTCTCTGGAACAGTACTGATCCTGAGAAAGTGTTTCCATCTATATTGTTTCGGCACGTCAGTCGTTATTTTCAATTCTTCTCTCTTCTTCCTTAAGGGCGCTCCACACTTAGCCGAATTTGACAAAATATGAAAACACAAATTTGAAAATGTGCAAATTCGCAAAGAATCGTAAGCAATCCGGCCATTCGTAAACGCATCTTAAGACATCGTTTGGCCGCCGCAAGAGTTTTTCTGGCTTCGGCGGCAACATCGGGGAAGTGAGCAAATTGTTGATCACTCCTTTATTGTGTTGCATCCGTGTATCCATCTTCCCCTTCACATGGTTATCGAGGTACCGTCGTGTGAACTCGTACTGTGTTCGTATTGCCTTCGTATATCGATCACTACGATGATGTCATTCGATTTTATTTGCATGTTAAACTCGCCCATTGAGATGATCACACGAAGGTAATACGATGACGACACTGATTCGTAGCTATTGTCGTACGAACGGAGATGAAGATGGAGACACGATTGCACCAAGAAAATGTATATTCGTATAGATTGTCAGAATATTTTTGACATACCAAAAAACGTCCCTGCACTGCCGACTGTAATACAAAGCATTAAGAAGTTTTCACGATAGTCCCGGTAACTTTGCGATTCATTCTCGATGCACACGGCGCCGGTTAACAAAGTTGATTTTTAAAAGTGCATGTGATGCCAAGGAAGAATAAAACAAATATCCAGATGATAAATAGTCGTAAGGTTGTTTAATACAATCGAATTGTGCAGCCATGTCACGTGATGTTTACCGGCACCTTGTTAGAGGCATCGCATATGCATCGTACTCCCGTTACGACGTCGTGCTGCCACCGTGTTTTCTTCGTGCAGACTTCGTAATGGCTGAGTTTGAAAGCTTTGAATCATTTACAATTGTAAACGATTCTAATAAGTCAGCTGAAAATTATATTATAGGACCAATGTCTTAATAGGTTCAAAGTGGCCACAGATTAATAGTCTAACAACATTGTGCCACACATCCAGTCTTATGCTACGGTCACACTTACACGATGTCATAGACGTGCTTATTGCGAGGTGCGGATTATCGTAGTAAAAGGAATTTTATACTGTTTACAAGAACAAGATACGATGTACCGCGAGTGTATCACTAACACAGTACGTTCACATCAAGTTAGATTTACGTTATTACTCAGATTTGCGTGCGTGTTTGTCAAGAAAGGGGCGTGTTCACAACGTGTGATGTAAGAGCTGCTACGTGCTTAAAATGTTGATATCACGATATAGCCGTGTTTTTTACTACATAATATCTCCTTATCAATTATAACACGTAACTTCTCTTGGCTAAATGAAACAATTCCAGTACAGGGAAGGTCACAATTCAATTTATCACAATTCATGTTTAAATAAGATAATTGCATGCATGTTTAAACATTCCCCGTCGTGAGAAAATTGTTATTACGATGCTCCCGTCAACTGTACGAATAGGAAGTGATAATTGCGAATGTGTTACGTTCACTAAAAGAGGTGATGCCGAGTATAAAGCGTCTTATTAACAAGACACCATTAAGTGTTTATCACGATATTAAAGTGCTCTTTAAGAAAAATGGAACAATAACCTCAAAAAGGCAAATCAGATAATTAGTTCACCACTATAGGGCATATTGAAATAAATTAAGATGTCATAAAATTGTTCAGTAGCTTCTACTGATAAAAGGTTGTTTGCTTCTTTTGCGTTCGGAAACCTTCTTAACACCAAATTATATTTATTGTTCATTAAATGAAGACTTGATTACACAATATCAATAGTCAGATTGTCTGTTATCGCTCAAGTTTGAAAGTTAACTGTGATATGCTTACCTATAGTACTCACAGATATAGAAATAAAATGCCTTTTGTCGATTATTTCTTTATTGCGAACTAACTGGATATCTTTATTCTAAATATTCATTCAAAATGGTTTTCCCAACTTTTGTTTCAGACAATTTTTGTAAAATCCCCCGAAATATATGAATTTACAGGAGAGAAAAACGTGTCATGTTCACGCCTCGAAATTATTTTTAAGTCGAAATGTCCGTTTCTGATGCACGCTATAGTATGTAAATTATATGTAATCTCTGTACCATCCGTTAAAATACATTGTTTAATGTACAATAATTTTATATCTTATGTCCTCTACTATTCATTGCTCATATGATTTTAAAATTCATAAAATAGCTGAAAAAGGACATGGTTTGCTCTGCGTTTACAGACATAAACCCGTGTTACAAACTACTATTCTTAGGAGTTCATTTATAACTTCAGTTGGCAATTGCAGAGTTGCTGTGGCAACGCACGTGCAACTGCAAATTCAGGTGAAAAGAGCGTTGCAGGTTTATTGCCACAGGCATTGCTGAGAGTGACGTAAACTATAGCAGGTTTCGAAATGGTATTAAAAATATGCAAATTTTTGGCAGTCTTACATGAACAAAGGTAATTTAAAGTTTATTTTTTCAATGATTTCATAAGGCCTAGGTGGGAAAAACTTAGTTATTTGAACATCTGGAAGAATTATTAACATTTGTCGAGCACTTAAAAAATAAACACCAAAAACCATTTTATTTCTATTACCGTGAGAACTTAAGGTTCATTGTCACTGGTAGATTTTTTGAAATTATTTATTGAATGAAATGGCAGCCATACCCTCTATTAGCTCCAACCTCCACACCAAGAAACTTATATTCGCTGTCCTTCAATGACATGAGAACGATCCTGTGGAGCCCCTTGAAGTTAAAATTGAGGGAACAAAATCCAGAAGGCGCTCTAATAGCTATATGTTTACTGTCTAGTGCACCAAGTCAGTTGTGGAATTCCACCTTTTGGAAAATCCATCAACAACATTTTTCCATTCATCCTCATTTGATGGACACCGGAAGAATAATGAAAAATAAAAGGATGAGTTTCTTTTATAACCACGACCAATTTGTCTGACGTATTGCGGAAAACTATTCATCCTAATATTCTTTTCAAATCTGCACAATTTGTTTTTACCTTACTAGGAGAGATGAAAAGAAAATATGCAGAATAACAAGAGATAGTAATGTACATTTTATGAGAAAATACTTCGTCTGACCAATTGCAGAAAAACATTCATTCTTCATTCATTCAATTCCTCCTTTTTTGGGGGTCAAATGCTGTGCAAGAGACGTCTACTTTGGAAGTGAAAAATAATTAAGTTGGTCAGGGATGATGCACATAAGGGGGTAAAAGTGAGCCACGCTCACTTCTTTGCTTGTTTCTAAAATATGAAAGTATCATTTAGCAAGTGCTTATAGATTCATTGAACTAATTAATGCAAAAGCAGTAGTAAAATGTTACCTCCAGAAATTCTCTAGAAAACGCTTCGATTATATCGTTGCAAGTTTCAGGAATAATGCCAGAAATGGTATTGCTTGCCACCCTGTACTGATATTGGAGAGTTTTGTAGGCGTCTCAAATTGCAAGATATCGAAGGATAATAGCGAGACGTATTGCTGCATCGATTGGTTGTCTCATGAAAGTGGTTTGATTCGATATTCTTTAACTGATTCTTTTTAACAATATGTCAAATATTTCAGGGTCGTCCCAACAAAATAGCGAAAGCCAGCTCTGTTTTCAAGAGCAAGCTCCTGCTGCAATGTTCCATAAAACCCCAATATGTCACGCCGCAACATCGATGTTCTTTTCCAGTTTATTTCTGTTGCTGATATCATGGGCTTGATATTACCCAAATTACTTCAAAATTATAATATAAAATTTGGAGAAATATATCATCAACTTTAAAGAAATATCAAAGTAACAACAACAATTAAAAACGTTAAAGTAAATATCATTAACGACATAAAATGTAATTATTTCAATATTTTCGAAATCGACAACTTTTCCCATATTCACATTCACCTCAAGCTACAAAATGAGATAATATTCATATAATTAGAAGACGTCTTTGCTATTTCTAGTTCTAAATCCTTTGATATAAAGTTGACACTGACAGTGACTTTAGTAGATGTAGTCTAGGATGTTAGAAATATTTAGTGACATCAAAAGCTTGACTTATGAGAGATTACCTTCATTTAGCTCTATAAACCCCGTTAGGAATTAGAATATTTAGTTGCAGGACAGTTAGACCATCAACCCGGAATATCAAAAGTTGGGGCAGATAAGGATTACCGGGAACACTGCCTCACCCATGTGATACTTCTTTCGGAAATGCTTGTTGGCGACAGTAACAACTGTTACTTGCTTAACTGAAGATTAAACGTCCACATGATGGACCTTCACTGTAGGCTTACTGGTATTGTTTCATCTAGCCAAGAGAAGTAACGTGTCTGAAACCAACATTGATAAGGAGATATCATGTCGTATAAAACACGGCTACATCGTGCTAACAAGGTTTTAAGCTCGTAGCAGCTCTAACATCACGCGTTGTGAACACGCCCCTTTCTTGACAAACACGCACGCAAATCTGAGTAATAACGTAAATCTCACTTGATGTGAACGTACTGTGTTAGTGATACACTCGCGGTACATCGTATCTTGTTCTTGTGAACAGTATAAAATACCTTTTACTACGATAATCCACACCTCTTAATAAGCACGTCTATGACATCGTGTAAGTGTGACCTTAGCATTAAGTGTGACCGTAGCATTAGACTTGGTGGCATTCCACTGCTACTTCAACCACATAGCCACCTTTCACGCATCGGCAAAAGTTCAAATCAATACCAATTCAATTCTTATCAATTCCGGGCCAATCGAACTCGACCTAAGCTAAATCTCCTTTACGATCGTGCATCCATTCGCATTGAATTCGTTTTGTGGTCGTGTGTCATTCTTTCATCATCGTGTTGCTTCTGGCTTTATTGGAAGTGCCTCCGATGATGACTGTCTTTTACCCATATTCGGATCAAATCGTACGAATTTCAAATTTTTTAATTCGTTGGTCAAAATCGGGACAGTGTGAAGCCACCCTTAGAGTCAATATCTCATTCTGTATAGGTTTGATATCCCATTCTGTCGATGAAATATTACCTTCTTTGCCACTTCGAAGGCAGCCAAGTGGAATTTCTGTTGCAACTGTGGTAGCATGTTTGCCAACTTTGTTGTCAGGTTATCCATAAAAACTATGAACGTGTATTACGTTTAATAGTGTAGAGGGGTACGAAAGGTCTCTTGACTGATGGGGGGCTACCTAACTCTGAAGATGGCTTTTCTTTTTATTGTGCCAGTTTATCTTCCTGTGTGCTTTGAAGTTAAACACAGTCCCCTGTATGAACAGCTTGTCAGATATCGTTGGTAAATAGACCGTGGGAGAGCCTGGTGGCTTTCTATTCTCGTTCCAACTTTGACCTTACGCCAACTTTTCATCTTGATCCTGTTTTATGTCACATTATAAATGTTTTTCTGAGACTCACTCTTTTATTTAGGACAGATAATACCTGTGTTAGACATTGCAGTTGTATTTGCTAAGAATAAATTCCACATTAGCGGCAGGGCTCTTACAGGCGTCTTGTCAGTGATTGACAGAACTACCTTTTATTCCTACATACGGACTTGTTAGGTTTTCAAGACAAAGTCTATTGATTTTATCCGTTTTAATTAAGTTTTTTTTAATTATTATTATTTGTACTTTTTTTGTGACCGAGCTGCAGCCCAAACGGCTGCTCCAAATTCGTCCAAACTTGGCATGCTGATAGCTCTTTCTGAGGAATAGACATAATAAGCTTTTGGGCAAAATCGACTAGTACATTAAAGGTCCAGTTCGAATCCAAATTGTAACATTGGGTTTTTTTTCAAAATGCATTAAGAGACTTGAATTGACTTGATGCGCAATGAAAAATAATGAAAAAAAGTAAATCATGGCAAATTTGTAGGTCACTTGGTTCGGCCGCCATCTTCCTTTTAGTGCAATTTTCATCGTATCCGACCCCACCCACCTTTGACAATCTTCTCCTCTGAAGATACTTACACCAGAGAGCTGAAATTCATACTGAATCTATTCTTTTTAAGGTCCTAACGTCAATACTTTTTGTGCTGTGACCCTTTCAAAGTTGACCAAAATAGCCAACTTCAAGGGCAGATAACTCTCAAACCAGACCGTAGAATTTAATGATTTTTGCACGAGAGTAAGACATTGGCAAGGTCTTTAAGATAAAGAATAAAAATCGATCGCGAACGGTCATTTCCGGTCCTGAGGAAGGGTCAAAGTTTGCATTTTTAAAAACGGGTGTTTTGGTGGATATGTTTCAAAAATCCTTGTTTACCAACGACACATGATAAATACTTGTTTTATAGAACATTAGAAAGCCAAAATAACATACATCTCGGATAAATCTAATTAAAATTAGATTAAACATTAACATTGAAATTCGGAGCATTTAAATGTGGTCAACCCTTCTTTCGTTTTGAATGATTATGATATATGAATGATTGAAAAATTGTAGTTCATTGGCAATAAAACACTTGGCAATGTTTTATCTATCATCAGGCAGCAACAAGACTGTGTAACCTGAGATCATTCATGTTTGCAGCCATGATGAATTTCCTTTAAAGGCTTAAACGTTGAATATCAAGTGAAATGGGATCATTTTGATAATGTATTAGTTACTGTTTACCTCTTAGACAAAAAGTCATGTGAAGGTCAAACACTGTGTGAAGGTCAAACGGGAATCTTGAAGACCTAAGTACTGCCGCGGCAGTCCTAGTTTGTTTTACAATTAACATTTACTGTAAGTTATTACTTTGATATTAACAAAAGTTTGTAAATTCACAAGATTATCACATTTTCGGGTAATTTGTTGCTTTCTAGGTATGACACTTGTTGAGGCAGCAGAGCGGTAAATGGAAGTATTTGTACTGGAACCTTCCGGTTAAAGAATGAGCATACTAGAAGCCATGGCCAAACAAGAGGAAAAGTGACTTGTTCCCATTCATGATTAAAACAATGGACAATATCCTCTAGCCTTTGCTCTTTAGTTCTGAATTTTCAGAAGACATGAGTTACAAAATCTTCAATCTGTAATTCCCATTAACGGATTTGTAGAAATAAGTTCAAGGGTCTAATTTTTTTAAAACGTTTACAATATATTAGTAATACTTCACTACGACGATTTAGTGCTCCGCGTATCCGTCCATACATCTTTCTTAAATCGTTTCTGGAGCATAACGTGACCCAGTTTTGGAATGGATGTTAACTATGTAGTGCAGATATGCCTTTTAGCGGTAACAATTCCAGGGGTTTTGAAGTTTTGGACTTGGAATGGCCAAATTTCAGATTTATTCAGTGTCCGCATATCAAATTTGGTATTGATGTATTGATGAAGTGTAGCCTTGTACGGGTCACAACTACACTATCTATAATTTAAAAAAAATATTGAAGCAGCCGATTTTTTCGACAGAACTTGAGAACTGTTTGACTTGAATCATCAACTACCAAATTTGGGATGACTATTTTTGCTGATGTGGGTTTATTGGGTTTAAGCTCTTTGTTGCAATAAAATTTTCAATTGAATTGAATTGAAGATTAAATAGTACGATAAATATACCTTTCTAAGCGTACACATTCAGTCCAATTGATGACATTTTTTTTTTCCAGATGCACAATCTATTTGGGGTAGTAGCTCATAAAATGCCACTGCAGCTTGTTGACCCTGTAGAGAAGATGATAAACAAGGATGTCAGATATAGACCTTCATCACAACATTTTACCACTGTAAGTAAAACCAACAGTCCTTCCTAGTATTTAATATAAATTGAAAATGCCACCTGTTTCTGTTAAGTGAGTAAGTGAGTGAGTTCGGGTTTAACGTGTTTAACACGGGCTTAACACGTGCTTTTTCTGTGAAGAGCCACTCCGTTAGTTGATAAGGGTCACTTACGAAAAACTTTATGAAAAGGGCCATTTGATAAAGAAGCATCAACTGTTGCAAGAAATACCAATTTAAAGTTAATCGATGTTGTATAGTGATAGTGAGGTTCGAAACACAATCCAAAACGTCTATCAGACGTTTAAAAGTCTAGACAAGATGTCTAAAAGACATCTGAATTAAGTTTAAAATGAAAGTCTATAAAGACGTCTACAGGCCCAAAAGAAGCCACGATAAGATGACTCTTAGACATCTAAAAGACGCCTCTAAAACGTTGAAAAGATGTCCATTATTTGTAGTTTTGATCCTCATTTGATAATTTGATGCAATAGGGAGTTTGAACTCAAGGCTGGTTATTGCATAAAATGTAATAACGGCTGTAAGATATAACAACTGTGGTAAATTGTAATAAGAACGCGGTAAAATGAAAGAATGTGGTAAACTGTAATAAAAATGCGATCAAATCTAATAATTACAAAATCGGTTGTTGTAATAGGAGAGCGGTAAAATGTATAGACTAAATGTGCGGTAAATTGCATACCCAACTCTCTAGAACATGAGATACATTTTGTACTGCGTTCACTGAAGCACGAAATGTTGACGATTACTGTATATCGCTTTGCGTAAAGCCATTTATCAAAGAGCTCAAGCACATGATCAACACGACGCTGATCTTAAATGAAAGATATTTATATTATTATTATAAATAACCAATTTTTATCTTCTACTCCAGATCTAGAGAGCTAAAAAGTTGTGTATAGACTCCTTGGCTAAAGAGGATTCTAAATTTTAGGCTTGGTGACCCCATGACCCCAAATGGGGTGACAGGGTTCAAAACCTGAAAAACCTATTTTCATCTTTTTCTCCAGTTCCAAAAGGTCTAGAGAGCTGAAAAGTTGTGTGTAGACTCCTTGGCCAATAGGGATTCTGATTATAGATTTTGTGACCCCATGACCCCCATGGCATGACGTCCGGTGTCCGTCCATCCGTCCACTGGTAAACTTTTCACATTTTCGACTTCTTCTCCAGAACCAATGACTCTAGAGAGATGATTTTTTTTGCAGACTCCTTAGCAAATGGGGATTCTAAATCGTAGATTTCGTGACCCCATGATTCCAAATGTGGCCACAGGGGTCAAAATCGTACAAACCTATTTCAATCAAATATCTGATGCGCTACAGAGCCCATGGCTCTATTTATTTAATGTGCACCAAGCTGTTGGACCCACTTCTAATATGAACATTATTTAACTTTCTAACAGTGTATTAAAACTAATGCATATGAAGTGTATGCAAAATTGGAATAAATCACTGCTAAAGTATAAGCAAATCCCAAACATATTGTGTATACGTGTGTCTGGTACAGAGTTATCGCCCTTAGACCGGCAAAGTCTCTTAAGCAAAGTCTCTACGGCTTGTTCAGTGCTTGGGTATCCCGATTCACTAATCTATAACCAGTCATGTTGGTTTGTATTAAAGTGTCGCTCTATAGAAATGGTCAGTGGGGTTTTGTGACTTGTTCCTAGAGTGCCAACACCTCTCCGAAATAATATGTCTCTGAGCTCGGAAATTGAGAGCTTGTCAATTTCATCATCCTGTTCGATGGTCTGTTCCTGGTTAGAAATAGTCCTTGATTTTCTTCTTGATTCTGTTATATTGACGTCCAAATAGTCCAGTTTTCTCTTAACATAAGTATGGTCTTTTAATTCTGGCATAGTCAGCATTTGCCCCTATCCGTTTTCTGACTTGGAGAGCCTCTTATGTAGAGTCCCACTTCTGGCATATTTTTCTGATGTATTAGCTTCACATCGTTGTTGAGTTTCTCGAAGGCTTGTCCACTAAGGTAAATCAGGGGCCGAGTTGTTCCCCCATGACTGAGACGTGGTAAACTACACAGTGCATGTAAGTGCACTTTCTTTTATACCCAAACGACAAGAAAAGACTCAGCCATGACTTCGCCTCTGCAAACAGCTGTTGGCTTATGACGTCACGTTTGCTTGTAATTGCCCCATACAAGGTATGAAAGTCAGTCCACAGTCTCATAACGTCGGCCTCTGTGTCAAGTGAAAGCTTTCCTCTTATCGGAGCAGGAAGTTTCTGTATAACCGTTTTCTTCTTCATACCAGATAAGCTTGTTCATTTGGTTTTCTTTGAGTCCCTGTCTTCCCAAACAGAAAACGACAACCCAAAATCTCTGAAACAATGTACGATGTCCTCCAGATGGCATGGCTTGGCTTTGTCGCGTTTAATTTGAGCATCAATTTCCAGTGTTTCATTGATGAGGCTTCTTTGATCTGTGATCTGTGATCTGCATCAGGAGATAGAATAAGAAAACAACAAAATTTGAAGTCCTGCTGACCTACGTGGCATCACCTCCCAATTTAATAGGTATATCCTCTCTTAAACTTTGGATTTCAAATTCTGCTGTTTGATCTCGCCTATGTTCAGCAATTGCGGATTTCTTGGAAGACTGGATGTTAGCTGACAAAAGTCATGAAAAGCAGCATCGCTTACGCCAAACGTGTCCAAAGGATGGCGACTTCACAAGCTCATTAGCTCGGGAACTGCTGATGGCATTTGGAATGGTTTGCCGCCGTTTGATACGAGGTTTGATGATCTAACATTCAGACCGTCGATGGTCTTGGTGTGATGAGGTGTTTGTGGAGAGGGGGCACTGACACTGTCCTGGGATCTATCAATGTTGAGTTCTTTGCAACTTATTACATTCAATCTAAGGTCACCTGATGTCACCTATTTCATTATCCACTGTTGATATACCATTTTACCAACCAATTAACAATGTGTACACTCAACACAACAACGGAAGTGTCCTTACTACACACTACAGAATTCAACTGAAGAAACATAAAAAACAAACACAAGTAAGAGAAAGCAGAAATTAAAACAAAGGAAGGTAAGAGTATATGTACAATGATTATCTACAGTTCATGTCTTATTAAAACGGTTGTGTGTATCACAGGCTCTTGTGACACAATGCATGATCAGGACCTCTAAAGGCATCAGGGCCGATTTCACCTCTCCATCCACACACACGTGTCGTTGCTTCATTGTCAGTCTCGGCTGTACCCTCACTCACGCCTTGTCCAGTGGAAGCGAGTCTGTACCACTAGCAGGGTGACATACCGAGGCTGTTGAAGTCATTTCTGTCTAGGAAGAAATCCTTTTCAAACCCAGTTTCGTTGAAAAGGCGTATCTGTAGACGTCAAGTTGGATTTGGATAGCTACTTGTCTGGCATCCTTCCACTGTCCTCAGTCGGTCCTGGGAGATGGTCAGACTCCTGTTGCTGTGTAAGACAGCAGCCGGCAGGTGATGGCTGGTTTTCAGGTACACTTGTGTAGCCAACCCACTTATCAAACCCTGATAATACCCTCTCTAATAAATCCCAATCAATTACCCACATTTCGAACGTTTAGATATGTGAAACACAAACCCTTATCAAATCTTAACATAAATCTAAATTGCATCCCTTCATATTGAGACAAAACTATCTATTCAAGGATACTTGTTATCACATTATCAGTTCACGATCACCTTCCAATACTCGCCGAAAATGGCTTCAATACTGCCCAAGGGGCGCTAAACAATCACTCACTCTCTCACTCACTCACTTTCTCATAAGGAATATAAAGTAGTATTAGAAGTAGTAGTCTCTGTATGTAAGAAATGTAATATCTCCAAAACTATTAACTGGATACTTTTCATTTTTGCATATGGCTTCATCACCATGAAAATAAGGTCCCTACAGAGGTTCAAGAGGTTTTAAGGTCACAACGAGACGTTGAAATTTTACCCTTGTCATTGAAATTTTACCCTTGTCGGCGGAATACCTCAAGAATTATTCACTGGATTCTCTTCATAACTTACACCAGATTTCTTATTGGGAATAATGCAGAGGAATACATGGATGACAACTTCTTTGTTCATTGTATGTGACTTTTCGACACAGATTCTTGTGTCTTTCTCAAACAGAGGAAGAGTTAATTATTATAACTGTTTAACTGAGTGAATTCTGAACATGTATTATAGTAAAGGCCTCAAAACTGGGTGCAATACAATCTAATAATCTCAAATAATCTTGAGCAACATTTTCGACACCAATAACCGTAACCGTTAACCTCTCAATAAAAGGAATTAAACTCATATTTATATTTAAAGCTAGAAATGAAATGTTGGTGTTGTGAAATAGAATATTTAATTTGTTTGTATTGTCATAAACATACAAACAAACAAACAATTTTGTATTGAACTATTGAATCAGGTACTGCTCCACCGAAAGTGCAACTACTACTTTCAACAACATTCGTTTCAAATAGGTGGGTGTTTACAGGCAAGATTCTTTGAAGCACCCTCTTCTGTAGCAATCTCAGTTTGGTATCTAAAGTAGTTTTAAATGGTTATATGAATATACAATACCAATCAATATTGATCAAAGTTTCTTCTTCCCCTTTTTCAATTACCTTTAATATTTCATTATTATCAGTCAGGCGAAACTATTAGCTCTTTGATCCCTTTTTACAAGAAAAAAAGGATTCCTTATACTTAAACATGTACTTTTATCTATGAATCCCCAGGCAGTTTTTCCGAAAGGGGTTATGGTTCTTTTCATCCATCTTTTGTGATTTCTTCTATTTCATCATCTTCTTACATTCCACTGAAAAGATAATTCCAAAAAAAAAGTTTTAATTACAGCTTCAAATGATGATTTGAACCATCAAGAATGAATTCAGGGCATATTGTTAAATCAAATATTCTATACCATCTAATGTAATTCCTTTAAAATCTTTTTGTCATGAGCTGATAATATTTCAGCACATTTAAAAAATATATAGGGGGATAAAGGAGCACCTTGTCTACAGCCCCGATGGATGGATATCCATGGTGACATTCCAAAACCACAATCCACGTCCGATCCATATGTATTATTAGTCACTTTATCCTGGGAAAGTGTCCTCAAGAATGATTTCATTCAACGTTGCGTCTGTGTTTGAGAAAAACGTCTAGCTATGCCCCGCTCTACTATGCGGGTTTCTACTCTATGGGTTTCCCTCAAGATTTTTCCTTTAGCCACAAGTTTACAAAAAAAACCACATTTGTTCAACCTCCGGCAATAGCACCCAGTTCCCCTACCAGCAAATTCCACTCTCAGGGTGTATACTTCCAAGTACGAGAGTGGATGGGCTGATATGAATCCTTTGCAGTGGGGATGGGAAAACCAATCTGATTTCATGGTTCCTGCTAAAATGGATAAACCACCAGCACCGCTGCAGCTACTCAAAATTGTTCATTATAACTGTAAGACAGATTTGGGTCCTCAAAATGTACATGTCAGAAACACGGCCTGTCCTGCTCTACTGCATGTGGAGAATGTCAGGGACTCAGTGGTTCAAATACATTGAAAGTAGATATTGACGTTGCAAATCAGAATACATGTAAACATGTGCATAACAATGATTCATTCAAATAATGAGTACCTCATTGTTTATTGCATGTGGGAAGAATTTTGTGCGGGATTTAAAAATTTGAGTGATCATGCATTATTATGGCTGTATTGATTTTTGAAGGATAACATTGTGATCGAGTTTGCATTTCAGTGACATTGTATTGTTAAAGTGCCAATAGATAGAATGCAATCATATTATATGTTCTTCACTAAGGTCAATTACTTGTATGATAGACGTTATAAATAATGTTCCATATAGTAATTTCTGTTGGTGACAGCAATCAGTTTAGTAGAGGCAAAAGGTAGTAATCAAAGTTGTGATCGAAAACAGTGCGGTCGTGACCGATAACAGGACAATGCAAAAACAAGCATTTCAATTAGTCAATTTTAATTTTAACAAACAGAATCACAGATTGGATTTCACTGTGCTACGTTACTAGATTTCACGGATAAGCGAAGTGGTATTTCGCCTTCTGCATATATTTAAACCTGTAGTTTGGCGTTTAGTTGTAACTATGAATTGTATTATAATTGTTTTTATGAATGAATATCTTTGATTATTTTTTTTATAAGAAAATCTAGTTTTTAGAACTTACTGTTTAAGCTAGTCACTTATTGAGTTAAATGTGCTACTAATCATGGAATATAGGCGATCGTGGTCCTATGCTACAACAGATATCATGCTTTGCTACTCTTATCATATTTGTCATTTTAACATGTATATTAAACACTTTTTTATTTTTAAAAAAATGTATTGGTTTCTATAAGCAAAATACGAAGAATAAGAAGGCTGGTGTTAGCTATGAAAAGAATCCAGTGAACAGTTCTTGAGATATCCCGCCGTCAAGGTTAAAATTTCAAAGTCTCATTGTGATCTTGAAATGAAGGTCAAGGTTATGAACCTCTGTAGGGACCTTACTCTCATGGTGAGAGATTTTGTACATACATGAATGGTCGTACGGATGAACAGACACGCTTCGATAAACACTCGGCGGGGGATAAAAATCTATCTAAAGCAGAAAACAAAGAAGCATTAAATAACAGCAAGACAAGGGGACAGAAAGCAGAAGCTCAAAAATCCTACACAGAGGCAAACGAAACGTAAAAGCCAGTGTGAGACGACGAGAGGCAGTATACAGAAGATCTTGCCACAGAAGCAGAAGAAGCAGCTGTAACATAAAACGTGAAGAGGATCTATGATACAACTAGACAACTGTCAGGAAGAACACACAGAGCAAACCCTCAGATCAAGGTTTGGAAGGTACGTTCTCACTACCAACAAAGAACAGTGCAAGAGGTTAGTCAAGCATTTTGCACAATAATTATTATTATATTATTGTCACAGACCCCTCCCCCTTCCATTCAAGCCAGTATCCCACCAGCAGAACAACATGTGGATATAAACTGTGAACCACCAAACAGGGAAAAGATACAGAAGGCAATCAAGTCCTAGAAATGTGGTAAATCCGCAGGCCCAGACATCATCCAAGCAGAAGCCCTTAAAGCAGACATAGACACATCCAAAGACATGTTAGAAGAACTGCTACAGACAATCTGGGAAACAGAAGCAATACCAACAGAATGGAAGGTTGGATAATTGTCAAGCTGCCCAAGAAAGGAGATCTGAGACTCTTCATAAACGATAGAGGTATCATGCTACTGTCAGTCCCCGGCCAAGTCCTCAACCAAAGTCCTCAACCGCATAATCTTGGAGAGGGTATAAACAAGAGTAGACAAGCCTCTCAGAGACCCATAGGCAGGTATTTGCCAAGGAAGATCATGCTCAGATCAGATAGCCACTCTAAGAATCATTCTGGAACAATCAATAGAATGGAACATGAAAAAGCGTTTGACAGCATTGACAGGCCAACTATCTGGAGATCGATGGCTCTCTATGGCATTCAAAACAACATCATCTCCCAAGTAAGGAACACCTACGAGGGAATGAAAAGCCAAGTACTGCATGACAGAGAAGCATCAGAAAGATTCCACGTCAACACCGGAATGTTACTTTGATGTCTTCTAACTTCATTCTTGTTCCTCCTGGTCATCAACATTTCGAAAGAAAGACAGATTGAAAGGAAATATTTCAAAGAAATGGCTTGCAGATATGACACATATAATTGCGTCAGTTCATAATCAGAAGTTTCCAAGGTTCGGGCGACCTCGGGTGGTGTCCAAACCTAGGTCAGTTTTCCATAAATAAAAATATGAAACAGACGGACTAATTGAATGCTTTGCTTTATACTTTAAAAAAATAGAGCCATTGGCTCTGTAGCTCATCAGGCTTCATCATCAACTATGATGTAGAGTGTGGCCAATGTGTCCCTTTGTAGAGGCCACAGGGTCACCAATCATAAAATAAAGTATATAGCAGTGTATAAAATAGATTGGAAATCTAGCCTGTCCTGAAAATTCATTGGTCAATTCCTTTGGGAAATTTAAGAAAAAAAATTAAAAGTTACAAGTCCTGACCAAAAAGCAGTCTGATTAAAATCGACTGTGATTCGAGGAAAAAAGTGTAAAAATATTATCTCTAGCGGGGTTCGAACCAATATTTTAAACACTGTATATAGGCGACAAGTTTCAGTTATCTAGGCCTTATACTTCAGGAGAAGATGAACATAGATTTGAAGGACGTTCCTGGTGCCTTTACTATTATTATAAAGCTACAATTCATCATCCTCACTAGTCAAGGAGTCTGTACACCAAGTTTCAGCTTTATAGGTCTCATGGTTCTGGAGAAGAAGATGAAAATAGGTTTTTAGGGCGTGGCATATGTGGCCCTTATTACGGGCCACAGGGCCACCAAAGCTACAATTTATAATCCTCAATAGCCAAATGAGTCTGTACACAAACGTTTAGCTTTCAAGGCCTCGTGGTTCTTGAGAAGAAGATGAAAATAGGTTTTTAGGGCGTGGCATATGTGGTTCTTATAAGGTGTCAAAGGGCCACCAAAGCTACAATGTATAATCTTCACTAGTCAAAGAGTCTGTACACAAAGTTTCAGCTTTCTAGGCCTCATGGTTCTGGAGAAGAGAATGAAAATAGGTTTTTAGGGCGTGGCCCCTGTGGCCTTTATTAGGGGTCACAGGGCAACCAAAGCTACAATTTATAATCCTCACTATCCAAGGAGTCTGTACTCAAAGTTTCAGCTTTCTAGGCCTTATGGTTCTGGAGAAGAAGTCGAAATTCCACAAAGTTTAAGGACGGACGGACGGACGCCGGACACCATGCCATGCCATAAGCCCATCGGGCCTTACAGGCCAGATGAGCTAAAAATTCAAATTCACATTTCGAAAAGAGATAAACATACATCATATCAATTTAAATGTTTCATGAAGGGATGTTGACTGCCCTACATACGCCCACTTATAGGAATCAAGCACAGTCATTGTCTCAATTCACTTGGGAAAATCTGGCTACAAAACGAAAAAATCTTGCTATATAGTGTGTTTCCCGGTTGAAAGACTTTATAATGCATCTTCAAGGGGAAAACTGGCTATTTAGCCAGTTTTCCGGGGGAAGAAATTGTCAAACCTACTTCATGACACTGACAATTCCAAACGCCAGCATATTAATTCTCCCCAAGTGTTTTTTTCATTTTCACTATATTAGAGAACACGAGTGTTATCTGTTCCGTTTTCACAGTAGAAGAGTCAGCTAGGCATGGAAAACGTTGATTGTACCTCAAATTATTGAGGCCTTCAATTCTCATGACTTGAGTGAAGTCTAAGTCACTGAGGTTATGTAAGTGAACACTGAATTCCACACTACCAATGCCTATGATCTTTCACCACAGTTCACCACGGAGCTCAGTCCCATAATGACAAGGCATGAGAGTCCGGGTACAAGTACCTGTCACCCTGGCTAAGCCATATCACAACAGAGGTCTGTACTACAAAGCTAGCTGCTACTCTGAAGTTGGTCTCCTCTGAGCGAGTACCCAGGCTTGGTGCACACATAAGTTAGGGTGGAACTGATGAAACACGTGTACGTCAGGGTCCAATATACTCTGTCTATAAGACCCCCCTTCACAATCCATTATACATCTTTTCACAATTTTCTTCCATGAATCTGAGTAATGAACTGTCCTATCTGTAAGTACGATTCAAGATAGTGATTCAGACCATACTTGTGGAGAATTTTCACCATGTCAGGGATGGAGCCTGTGGACTTCTCTAGTTCATTCCGAAACCACATTTTTCTGGTCAGAAATACACGATGAGGCAGACGATGAATAGCAGCTTTTGAGTGTCTATCACAGTCATAAGAGAACATAACCCGAGGAGTCCTAGACAGATATCAGTTCTGATCCTTGATTGTAGATTCTTAAAAGTGGAATGCTCTTTCGAGCATGGTTATCTCATTGGAGACTAGTCCACAGCTCACAGCCATATAGTGCTTTTGTTTACACTGAAGTAGATAGTAGCTTGCTGTTATTGGACTCATCAACTTGGAATAAAATCATTTTCATGTGTGTTAAGCCTGCAGGATATGCTCCATCGAGGACGTTCTTTGTGTGAGAACTATTCCAACATATCTGATGATAATCAGATGATTAAAATCGACTGTGATTCGAGGAAAAAAGTGTAAAAATATTATCTCTAGCGGGGTTCGAACCAATATTTTAAACACTGTATATAGGCGACAAGTTTCAGTTATCTAGGCCTTATACTTCAGGAGAAGATGAACATAGATTTGAAGGACGTTCCTGGTGCCTTTACTATTATTATAAAGCTACAATTCATCATCCTCACTAGTCAAGGAGTCTGTACACAAAGTTTCAGCTTTATAGGTCTCATGGTTCTGGAGAAGAAGATGAAAATAGGTTTTTAGGGCGTGGCATATGTGGCCCTTATTACGGGCCACAGGGCCACCAAAGCTACAATTTATAATCCTCAATAGCCAAATGAGTCTGTACACAAACGTTTAGCTTTCAAGGCCTCGTGGTTCTTGAGAAGAAGATGAAAATAGGTTTTTAGGGCGTGGCATATGTGGTTCTTATAAGGTGTCAAAGGGCCACCAAAGCTACAATGTATAATCTTCACTAGTCAAAGAGTCTGTACACAAAGTTTCAGCTTTCTAGGCCTCATGGTTCTGGAGAAGAGAATGAAAATAGGTTTTTAGGGCGTGGCCCCTGTGGCCTTTATTAGGGGTCACAGGGCAACCAAAGCTACAATTTATAATCCTCACTATCCAAGGAGTCTGTACTCAAAGTTTCAGCTTTCTAGGCCTTATGGTTCTGGAGAAGAAGTCGAAATTCCACAAAGTTTAAGGACGGACGGACGGACGCCGGACACCATGCCATGCCATAAGCCCATCGGGCCTTACAGGCCAGATGAGCTAAAAATTCAAATTCACATTTCGAAAAGAGATAAACATACATCATATCAATTTAAATGTTTCATGAAGGGATGTTGACTGCCCTACATACGCCCACTTATAGGAATCAAGCACAGTCATTGTCTCAATTCACTTGGGAAAATCTGGCTACAAAACGAAAAAATCTTGCTATATAGTGTGTTTCCCGGTTGAAAGACTTTATAATGCATCTTCAAGGGGAAAACTGGCTATTTAGCCAGTTTTCCGGGGGAAGAAATTGCCAAACCTACTTCATGACACTGACAATTCCAAACGCCAGCATATTAATTCTCCCCAAGTGTTTTTTTCATTTTCACTATATTAGAGAACACGAGTGTTATCTGTTCCGTTTTCACAGTAGAAGAGTCAGCTAGGCATGGAAAACGTTGATTGTACCTCAAATTATTGAGGCCTTCAATTCTCATGACTTGAGTGAAGTCTAAGTCACTGAGGTTATGTAAGTGAACACTGAATTCCACACTACCAATGCCTATGATCTTTCACCACAGTTCACCACGGAGCTCAGTCCCATAATGACAAGGAATGAGAGTCCGGGTACAAGTACCTGTCACCCTGGCTAAGCCATATCACAACAGAGGTCTGTACTACAAAGCTAGCTGCTACTCTGAAGTTGGTCTCCTCTGAGCGAGTACCCAGGCTTGGTGCACACATAAGTTAGGGTGGAACTGAT
Source organism: Steromphala cineraria (assembly GCA_916613615.1). NCBI lineage: Eukaryota > Metazoa > Mollusca > Gastropoda > Trochida > Trochidae > Steromphala > Steromphala cineraria. Next base: position 40,544,841 of record OU744722.1, on the reverse strand, counting down.
GAAACACGTGTACGTCAGGGTCCAATATACTCTGTCTATAAGACCCCCCTTCACAATCCATTATACATCTTTTCACAATTTTCTTCTATGAATCTGAGTAATGAACTGTCCTATCTGTAAGTACGATTCAAGATAGTGATTCAGACCATACTTGTGGAGAATTTTCACCATGTCAGGGATGGAGCCTGTGGACTTCTCTAGTTCATTCCGAAACCACATTTTTCTGGTCAGAAATACACGATGAGGCAGACGATGAATAGCAGCTTTTGAGTGTCTATCACAGTCATAAGAGAACATAACCCGAGGAGTCCTAGACAGATATCAGTTCTGATCCTTGATTGTAGATTCTTAAAAGTGGAATGCTCTTTCGAGCATGGTTATCTCATTGGAGACTAGTCCACAGCTCACAGCCATATAGTGCTTTTGTTTACACTGAAGTAGATAGTAGCTTGCTGTTATTGGACTCATCAACTTGGAATAAAATCATTTTCATGTGTGTTAAGCCTGCAGGATATGCTCCATCGAGGACGTTCTTTGTGTGAGAACTATTCCAACATATCTGATGATAATCAGATGATTAAAATCGACTGTGATTCGAGGAAAAAAGTGTAAAAATATTATCTCTAGCGGGGTTCGAACCAATATTTTAAACACTGTATATAGGCGACAAGTTTCAGTTATCTAGGCCTTATACTTCAGGAGAAGATGAACATAGATTTGAAGGACGTTCCTGGTGCCTTTACTATTATTATAAAGCTACAATTCATCATCCTCACTAGTCAAGGAGTCTGTACACAAAGTTTCAGCTTTATAGGTCTCATGGTTCTGGAGAAGACGATGAAAATAGGTTTTTAGGGCGTGGCATATGTGGCCCTTATTACGGGCCACAGGGCCACCAAAGCTACAATTTATAATCCTCAATAGCCAAATGAGTCTGTACACAAAAGTTTAGCTTTCAAGGCCTCGTGGTTCTTGAGAAGAAGATGAAAATAGGTTTTTAGGGCGTGGCATATGTGGTTCTTATAAGGTGTCAAAGGGCCACCAAAGCTACAATGTATAATCTTCACTAGTCAAAGAGTCTGTACACAAAGTTTCAGCTTTCTAGGCCTCATGGTTCTGGAGAAGAGAATGAAAATAGGTTTTTAGGGCGTGGCCCCTGTGGCCTTTATTAGGGGTCACAGGGCAACCAAAGCTACAATTTATAATCCTCACTATCCAAGGAGTCTGTACTCACAGTTTCAGCTTTCTAGGCCTTATGGTTCTGGAGAAGAAGTCGAAATTCCACAAAGTTTAAGGACGGACGGACGGACGCCGGACACCATGCCATGCCATAAGCCCATCGGGCCTTACAGGCCAGATGAGCTAAAAATTCAAATTCACATTTCGAAAAGAGATAAACATACATCATATCAATTTAAATGTTTCATGAAGGGATGTTGACTGCCCTACATACGCCCACTTATAGGAATCAAGCACAGTCATTGTCTCAATTCACTTGGGAAAATCTGGCTACAAAACGAAAAAATCTTGCTATATAGTGTGTTTCCCGGTTGAAAGACTTTATAATGCATCTTCGAGGGGAAAGTTGGCTATTTAGCCAGTTTTCCGGGGGAAGAAATTGTCAAACCTACTTCATGACACTGACAATTCCAAACGCCAGCATATTAATTCTCCCCAAGTGTTTTTTTCATTTTCACTATATTAGAGAACACGAGTGTTATCTGTTCCGTTTTCACAGTAGAAGAGTCAGCTAGGCATGGAAAACGTTGATTGTACCTCAAATTATTGAGGCCTTCAATTCTCATGACTTGAGTGAAGTCTAAGTCACTGAGGTTATGTAAGTGAACACTGAATTCCACACTACCAATGCCTATGATCTTTCACCACAGTTCACCACGGAGCTCAGTCCCATAATGACAAGGCATGAGAGTCCGGGTACAAGTACCTGTCACCCTGGCTAAGCCATATCACAACAGAGGTCTGTACTACAAAGCTAGCTGCTACTCTGAAGTTGGTCTCCTCTGAGCGAGTACCCAGGCTTGGTGCACACATAAGTTAGGGTGGAACTGATGAAACACGTGTACGTCAGGGTCCAATATACTCTGTCTATAAGACCCCCCTTCACAATCCATTATACATCTTTTCACAATTTTCTTCCATGAATCTGAGTAATGAACTGTCCTATCTGTAAGTACGATTCAAGATAGTGATTCAGACCATACTTGTGGAGAATTTTCACCATGTCAGGGATGGAGCCTGTGGACTTCTCTAGTTCATTCCGAAACCACATTTTTCTGGTCAGAAATACACGATGAGGCAGACGATGAATAGCAGCTTTTTAGAGTCTATCACAGTCATAAGAGAACATAACCCGAGGAGTCCTAGACAGATATCAGTTCTGATCCTTGATTGTAGATTCTTAAAAGTGGAATGCTCTTTCGAGCATGGTTATCTCATTGGAGACTAGTCCACAGCTCACAGCCATATAGTGCTTTTGTTTACACTGAAGTAGATAGTAGCTTGCTGTTATTGGACTCATCAACTTGGAATAACATCATTTTCATGTGTGTTAAGCCTGCAGGATATGCTCCATCGAGGACGTTCTTTGTGTGAGAACTATTCCAACATATCTGATGATAATCAGATGATTAAAATCGACTGTGATTCGAGGAAAAAAGTGTAAAAATATTATCTCTAGCGGGGTTCGAACCAATATTTTAAACACTGTATATATCTGATGATATCAATATGTGGCACAGGTTCACCATAAAGTGTTACTTCTGGAATCATGCTTTATCTATTCATTTTGCAGGGGAATGTCACACTTGCTGGTAGACCAGTCACTACTGTGTTCGTCACACAGATGCACTAGAACTCACAACAGCGATGTCATCTCCTCTAGTAGTGGCGCAAATGTTTAAATCTAACACCGTCGCACCTTTCTTGGCATTAGCTAGTGCAACAGGCCATCGATGTATAACAGATACAACTTGGCTGCAAATACTCTGCCTTGACGTACTTCTTGCTGAAGTGCAAACGCACTTGATTTATATTGTCCAAGCTGCACATATGATGACGTGTTGGTATACAGTCTGTCAATGATCCATAGTTGTCCATGGACACCAGCTTCATATGCCTTATATATCAAATGCCTTCATTGTATCCAAGAACAATCCTGTCAATCCTGTCTGATATGCCATCTGTTGTGGATTTAGAAATGTTACTGTTGAGTTTAGCGGGTATAAATGATGTAATAGTAATAATAATAATAATTTTAACGCCGAGTATCCAGTCCAGGACTGCTCAACGGTGATACGATGGCAGTACATTGTATATTATTACCCTGAAGGAACTGTACTTTCGAGTCAAGCTACTAAGCGCCTCACGCGACAATATAGGTCCGTACTTTCCCCATGATCAGATACCCATTTATACAGTTGGGTGAACTGAGTGCACTGTGGATAAAGTGCCTTGCTCAAGACCACAACACAGTGTTAAGCCCATGGCCGAGGTTACAAATGTTTGTGCCTCCACCGGGATTCGAACCCGGACCTTCGGCGTGACAGGCCAGCATGCTAACCACTGCACCACTGTGCTCCACATTTGCCACAATATCGTGTTCATGCACTAAACCAACATGTCAACCAGCCTTCCTGCTGGGTATTTTGCGCACAGTGTTTCAACACCAGTTGCACTGAAAGAGATACAGTCACTGTTTTCTTTCGATCAACTGTACATGTTTCTGATTGTTTCTACATTTTGCTTTACAATACCGTGAAACGTGTTATAAAAGTGCTTTTAAGTAATTTGATACAGAGCATTGAAGTGACATGCCCAAGATTTCATCACGGCAGTCGGAGTACATTGAGTCAGGCCGTTGAAAGTTATAGGTGTTAGAGACGCTTGGCGTCCCTTCTTCATTCTGTTCACCAGATACCAGATCAACATTAACCATGTCTTCTATTTCCTTGAACCGTTCACAGACATACGTATCTGAGGCTTCAAGTGTGTCCCCCGCTTACCATTCATCATATTATCGTACCGATTTATAACATTATTCCAAAAGAGTTTCAAGTTTTTGATATATCTTTTCACTGGTAGTGTGTCTTTAGCAAGTTAGCAAACTCTGCACAATAATAATGTAGTACTCATCTATCTCTACCTGACAAATATAGGCACCGAGAGTTGTTAAGGTCCAAAGTGCAATTGACTCAGCATATGTACAATCTATTATCTTATCAGTGTTCCTTGCTTTATCCCAGGCAGTGGCGGTGTTATGAACTTGTGTGATGTCTATCTCTCCATAAGAGTGTACACTGATAGATGCTAAAACAGGGTGATGGTCAGAGACGTTGTAGTCATGGTGCAGATAGGAAAATATGATCACTCATGGTCCTTGGACCATTTTCGTGTGATTGGAACGTCCAATTTGGACCACAACAGAACGTTCACTGCAGTTAATCCATTCTTCATAAGAGTCTGATGCATTCGAAAAGATAGTACATCTGCTTCGAAAACACAAGGGGTTCCTGCAATTTTGGTGTTTAAAATTCAATCGTAAATTTCATACACCATATCAAGTGATGAGAAAAATGTTTCATTTTGTCTTGCCGATGCTGGCAAGTATACACCAAATATATAAAACGGATTAGATTAGCTCCCACAGTAAAATCCACGTCCAAATCTATCTCCTGTGTGTTCTGCTGTAGATGTCTACTCACCATTTTTGCAATACAACCACGTGGCAAGTTCTGTACATAGCTAGAGTCACTCTTTCATAACGCTTTGAAAATACAGTAATTTGAAATAGAGTAGTCAGAAGAGACTTCATACATTATGAACTATTTGTTACATTAAGTTGATGGTATGTGATTCCACATATATCAATATTGTAGTTCTAGTCCCCGTGTGTAGACCATTGTTCAATATATCTTAGTATTATTTTTTTTAAGTCTTGCAAATCTTATATATAGAATGAAGATATTTAACTATTCGCAAATAGATATTGAAGGGTTCTTTTCTTAACTCCGTGAAGTTAACTGAGATACTTCTCTAAATATTGACGATATTGCTGAACTTATCAACTCATTTACTCTTTAGCTCCTATTTCAGGATTATTTATGGAAAATGCTCCTTTAAATAAAGTTTCTGAAAATAAACATCTAAGACTCTGGTTTCAAAAAGACGCTAACTGGAATATATAGATAAATTCTTCATCTGATAAAATTTCACCTGTGACAAATTGTTTAAGATGTTTTGAATACCGATTATCAATAAACACTTACTACTATGTATAAACCCTTTTTCATTCCATTATTTGATTGTTGTAGTTGTATTTTAGATAACTGCACAAGTAAGTCAAGCATTAATGCTTGAAAAATTGCGCATTGATGCACTGAGAACAATATGTGAGGCTACTACTACTACTGTCATAACAAATCATACGCGGAAACTGATAAACTACCCCCTTGTAGAAAGAAGACGAATACAGAAGTTGACACTATATATGAAATGGTAAATAAAAAACACCAGATTACTCGAACAATCTTGTGCCAGAATCAGTTTCTGTAACAATCCTTTATAATTTAAGAAACTCATCAAACTTACGAAAAATACCTGTAAGAACATCTTCTCTAGCAAAACCATTTAACCTAATTCCGTTGAACTTTGGAATTCTTTTTCTGAAGAAGTTAGACATATACAGGCGGTAAATGAATTGAAAAATAAAACTAAGCCTAATTAAAAACCTTCTTTTGGGTTTGATATTAACACTGGAAACCGGTTTTGTCACATTCTAAACTGCCGACTTAGATAAGAATGCAGTGATTTAAATGCACGTAAAGTGAAAGGATTTATTTCAATTGATCCATCATGCAGTTGTTGTGCTACCTATGAATACATCATTCATTTTTTTTTTGTCTGTCCAAATTGTACTGCCATTAGAGGTACTTCATTTAATTTCCATTCTGAATATAACATTATTCACGCTCTGCATGCAAACCTTTAAATGACTGTGCATGAATTTATTACTGAATCAAAACGATTTAGTCCATTCTAAGTTTTAAGTATTATATTCCTGATTTTTACTGAACTGAGACATGTTGGAATGAGAATGATTTTATGCATGCGCATTTTGTGTTTTAAGGCTTGTTATGACAATGTTATATACTCTTGAAAGTATAACACTTTATTTAAGTCGGATACATTATGTTGTCATAAAGAGGCATTAATATAAAAACATTAGCTTGTTTGCCATTCCTTTTTTTTGTATCTTTATGGAAATAAATGTTGTTGTTTAAAGGTGATTTATGGTTCGACTCAGTTAAAGGAAGTAAATGCACTGTTATTAATTCATTTACAGATTCGGTACTTCCAGGATCCAGTTGCTGCCAGTCTCCAGCATCTTGATGTATATGATCGAAATGATGGAGATGATAAATCTGAAGCATATTCAAATTTATCCCAAGTAGTACCATGTATACCACGGGTAAGTTACAAACTAGCTGTATTTAATAAAGGATTCAGCCATCATGCTCCAAGGTTTCTTGGGAAAAAGATTCAGACGAAACGGCTGAAGCTATCAAAACTATTTTGGCAGGCTGGTACACCTTGTTGAGGAAAGGCGACAATAAGCTTTTGGGCCAATTCGGCCAAAAACTGAATGGCCCAACTTTACCCAAAGTTGGAAATATTAACATTGCCTTTCTATCTATCCACCACCAATGATCTCGAAGAAGCCTCGTTGCTACAGCTATCTTAAATAGCATCGAATCTCGTACGCATAAATGAGGTCATCGAAGTTACGATCGTGGAATGCATTACTACGACAAAATGCTGTCGTAACAGATAACTTTTATTTTTAATTAGTTGTAAATATGTTCCTCTTGTGTCAATCAAGTACTTTAAATAAATTAGCATAATACAGCACAGTTGCTTTCTCGCAATGCTAACGTTTCAAAATGGCGGATGAAAAGCGGTCGAATGGTGCCTTTAAAGGTCCAGTTCGTTTAAAAAATCGAAAATTAACATTGGCCGCCATTTTGATTTATAGCACTTTTCAATGACTTTCTAACAATGGTCCGACCGCATGCGCTTTTTTGGAAACACCACTCGGCAACTACTGATACCAGAACGCTGATATTGACACATACTGTAGCTAAGACATCGGCCTTTCTCGAAATTGTTACAAATATTAAAAATTCGATCTCAGACCCCCTTTACCCCCGGCATGTATTCAAGGCCCGGCGTCTATTTATTATTTTTAGTAGGAAATAGGAGAATACTTTATTTGCATTTAACTACGGGAGCATTAATTAATCAACGTATAATCCGGGGTCTATTCGAGACCCGGCGTGTATTCGAGGAAATACGGTATTTCTTTCTGCCACGGCCTGGGGTCTTCCCATGTCTACAGCTTGGGAGCAGTTCAGTCCTTTTGTTCAGCTTCTTAGCGCTGCAGCTGAGTATTTCAAGCTTTTCCTCTAAGCACAGGTTGCATAATCCAGAGTCTCGTTTATTGGTGTTTGATTTTTTAAATGCTGCCGAGTTGATGCATAATTCAATGTTTTTCCTTTTAGTTTCCAAATGTCATTCGAAAGTTCAGTTTCTTTTTTCATATTTCTTGTTTCTGAATGACTTGGTGTGGTTGTTGTACTTGCTTTTAAAGGCCCACTGACCAGACCAATGTATGATACACGACAGACATATACCATTTGCATTCAACGAAAGGTAAATTGACGAATTTTAAAGCTCTCTATGACAGACGACAAATCCGTGTTCCATATATCTTTAGAAAGCCAAAGAGTATAGAATATTTTAAGAATTAACAATAAATTGAGATAATTCATTTTCATTGAGTTACGGACCTTTAAATATTGTCAACTCTGCTTTCGTTTTGAATGCATACAATATTGGTATGTTTGAAAAATTCGTTACTCATCAGCGACAGACGGCAAATCCTTGTTCCATGTATCATTATAAAACCGAAAGAATATAGATTCAATAAACAATAAATTCAGTTGCTTCATTTACATTGAGTTACTGACCTTTCAAAATTGTCAACTCTGCTTTCGTTTTGAATGCATATGATATATGCAATTATAACTTGATTTCGTTAAATCACATTAAGTAGACATATATACAGGTATTGATACATTTTATCATGATTTAAAAAGGTTTTAACATAAAATGATTTACGCTTCCTCATTTCAAAGTGTTTCAATTAAGCACAATGATTAAATCAAACTATGAAACGAGACCCGTTGTTGCATCTGCTATATAAATATATGTATGCCTAAATAAAGTCTTGCTGAGAAGTGGTTGAAAAACGATTTCAGCTTTATTACTAAAACTGACCAGAGTTGTTCATGCTTATATACATAAGTCAATGTTGAATTAATTTCTGCTTAACGTTGAATAAGTCAAATTCAATAATAATTGTTTATTAAAATATCAGAGTCCATGGTGTATGTAGCTCATCAGACTTTTGATGGAAATAGGTTTTTGGGTTTTGATCCCTGTGAACCCATTTGGAGTCAAGGGGTCACCAAACCTAAAATTTAGAATCCCCATTGGCCAAGGAATCTAGACACAACTTTTCAGCTCTCTAGACCTTTTTGAACTGGAGAAGAAGATGAACATAGGTTTGTAAGGTTTTGATCCCTGTGACCCCATTTGGGGTTGAAAGTGTTTTTGATTTATAGCACTTTTCAATGACTTTCTAACAATGGTCCGACCGCATGCGCTTTTTTGGAAACACCACTCGGCAACTGCTGATACCAGAACGCTGATATTGACACATACTGTAGCTAAGACATCGGCCTTTCTCAAAAATTTTACAAATATTAAAAATTCGAATTAGGTTTTTCAATACAAAACAAAATCAAAATTTGTACATTTTTGCAATATTCAACGGCATACGAATTCGATATTTTTTGCAAGAGAGATAGATATTAACAAATTCTTCATGATAAAAGAATATCTCGCAAACATTCACTTCCGGTAACGAGGAAGGGTCAAACTTTGAATATTGGAAAAGTGGTGTTTTGGTTGGTATGTTTGAAAAATCGTAACTAAAACGACAAACGATAAATCTTTGTTCTATATATCATTCGAAAGCCAAAAGAACATACAATCTTGGATAAATCTAACTATATTCAGACTAAACATTAACGTTGAAATTCGGACCTTTTAAATATGGTCAATCCTACATTCGTTTTGAATGATTATGATATGCGTATTATTGAATCGTAGGCAAAAACACATTAGGCAATGTTTTATCTATCATCAGCCCGCAAAAAGGATGTAGAACCTTGCTGTAGATATAATTTTAATGATGACTGAATGCGTCACATTTCGACTTGTTCACAAGTCTTTTCAACAGTGTGGAGTTTTAACAACATGGCGAATATATAGGGTCCATTACACATTGTTACGTTGTCAAGCATGTACTATATATTGGTACATGCTTGACAATGTAACAATGTGTAATGGACTTTAATTAATTGACATGTGACAAGTGGTCAGCTTGATTAGCGCAGAATGTACCATTTATGAGGGATTAGGATTTGAGTCATTGTAGTTCACACATCCTGGTCGGCCCAAGTCAATAGGAAGAAGAAGAAAGAAGAAAAGATTTTATTAGGACTTGAACAGACCTGTTCCTCGTCCATCATACACATGGTTACAGTGATGAACATTTACAAGAAATATTTTCTTCTATAGAGGCTGGACATTATATTGTGATTTTATTCTTAACTCATTAGATAGTTTAATATATTAAGCTATCTTTACCAACGTACATTTGTTTAGATCTGTAAATAATAAAAATAATTTATACACACTAGGTCTAACCCAATAAAAGCGTTTGAGATATAACATTCTTAATTGTACATAACTAGGAGAAATTAGCATAGAATGGTATTCATCTTCAATGACGTTACAACCTTGACTTTTACAGTAATCACAAAATCGCTATTCTCTCAGAATGTTATTATATCTACCAATTTCAATCAGTAGGTGATGTGTAGATGTCCGAAATTGAGTAAGAATTTTTCTAATATTATGATTTCGAATCTAATAAAGATACATTTTATACCCAAAATTTCTTTTAATATTCGTGTACAGAAGTAATTGACCATTTGACTCAAAACAAGATCTCCATTGTTGAATATAAATATTAATCATACATTGCTTGGCTAATTTACAGAATGCATCAACATTTACATTTGGGAATTCCCAGACATATCCAAAACCAAGTTCATACAACAACATTCTTATACCATCTAACCAAGATTTAAATCCACAATTTAGATTGTTATAACATAAGACCATAAATGACACGTAATATACAGTTTTCACTGTGTGATAACGTAAACCAATAGCGTAGCACACAAATATACATATTAAAATACAAAGGGTATCTCCCCAGTTCTCCATATACAGTAACCGTTGAAGATTTAGGGTTGATTTGAAGAATACGCCGGCAAAATTTCAGGTGGATTCTCTCATATTCTGTACATTTTACGATGCCCAATAGTTCACATTCATACATCATGGTAGACCTTACAAACGTATCAAAAAGGTCACACATGGTTTTCAGTGAAAAACTATAGCAACTTAATTTTTAAACAGCACATTCATTGCTTTAAGACCTTTGATTTTCTTAAAGAGAGTTGTAATGCTGCCGACCAGCAAGTCACTTGCAACTTTAAAGTATTCGTTAAGTATATTGTCCAATGAAGGGGATTTATCAGTTTTCAACTTTTGTATTGCTTTGAGGACTTCCTCCCGAGTTATCACAGCATCCAGTTCGACAAACACTGCTGCATCGCTCACATTCGTACTGTCAAAGTTGGATTTTATTGACGCTTCATTCGAATCTTCATTTGTCGTGTTAGTCAAATTACTGAAATATACTTTAAAGTCCTCTGCGCTTATATTTTCGCCCTTGGACGCCTTGTGTTTCTGAAAATATCTCCAAAAGCTTTTTGGGTCCTTGTATTTCAGATGGTCAACTTTTCTACTTTCCTCGAATTTATATCTTTTTTTACATGATTTAATATATTTTTTATAAGTCTTTTTCTTTTCACATAAGGCCTAGGAAGACCTGATGTATTTCAAGGAATACAGGGATATAAGCATGCTTTCCTTAGATATTTCACCGTAGTGTGATGCGGATAATTTAGGACCTGAATCAAAACCAATCAAGAATGTAATAGTGATATAGAACTCCTATCTATTTCCGTCAGGCCAACACACCCACCTAGAGAATTTGGACAGATTTTCATAGTTTTAGTATACATTCCGCCAAGCGCAAATACTAACAACGCATCGGAACTCATCCATGAAAATATACAGAAAATTTAATCTATTTCTCCGTCCTCACCTAAATTTATTCTAGGAGATGAAACGGACATTGCCGCATTATAGCCAATATGTTAAATGTCCGACCCGCAACTCAAGAAATATTGATCTGTGCTACGGAAATATCAAGAACGCATACAAATGTTACTGTAAACCTCCAATTGGGAATTCGGATCATAATGCAGTATATCTTTTGCCGGAATATAAACAGGTATTGAAGGCTAACGCTGTCGTGTCAAAAACTGTTAAGGTTTGGAATAAGGAATCCCTTGATGCTTTACAGGGTAGTTTTGCTTGTACAGATTGGAGCGAACTGTGTGGTGAATGCGAAGATCCCAATGGACTGTGTGATATTATAACAAGCTACATATCGTTTAATGTGGACAACTTAATACCGCAAAAGGAAATTAGAATTTATCCTAACAATAAGCCATGGGTTACTAAGGAATTGAAGTGTTTATTAAATGAAAAGAATCGAGTGTTTGCCAGCAATGATAAGGTGAAGCTTCGCGGAGCTCAGAAGGAGATCGACAACAAAGTCAGGGAATGTAAACAGCAGTTCAGGGAGAAAGTTGAGTCGGATTTCAGACAGAGCAAGACGCGTCAGGGATGGGAAGGTTTGAGAACAATGATGAACTGTACGAAAACGCGGGATAGTGTGTCTGTTTCGATTTGAAGGATTTCTATGCACGGTTTGACTGTCATGATATTTCGGAATCAATTAACAGCTTATTGTTAAACATGGAAGACTCGCAAGAAGAAACTGTGATAGGGGAAGATGAAGTATTGCTAAATTTTCTCCATGTCAAGACAAGGAAAGCAACAGGACCGGACGGCATACATGGCATCATCCTGAAACACTGCGGGCGACAGCTCTGTCAAGTATTCACCAGGTTATTTAATATATCTTTGCGTACGAATCCCTATTTGAGAAGCGTTTTGAACGCATGGTCTAAATATCTAAGATCTGATAATTATTCTCATGATGATATTGATCATATTTTATCCCAACCTTTATTGTTTAACCATTACTTTAAAGACAAAACATTTTTCATCCAAAATTGGTATGATAGAGGATTGCATTGTATCAAGGATATCTGTAATTCTACTGGGTTAATGGCTTTTGAAGAAGTAAAAAAGGCATATGATATTCGAGGAGCTTTTCCTGAGTACAACAAGTTGCTTTGTTCTATCCCAGCTTTATGGAAGAAACATATCAATCAGCAAACTTGTATTATTAAATCAAATTTGATTATCAATAAAAATGTCTTAGTCTTGCTTATGTCAGAAAAGGGATCAAGATACTTTTATGATCGCTTGATTACATGTCATTCTTATCCGAAAATTTGTGAAAAATGGGCTAAAAAGACTGATATGTCATCTTATAACTGGAAAGATATTTTTGTCCAGTACAGAAGCTCAACAAGGGATGTCAAACTGTTAGAATTCCAATTTAAATTTCTGCATTGTATTATTTACACCAAGAAAGAATTGAAAGTCATGAAACTTGTTAATGATGATATTTGTTCCTTTTGCAATTCTGAGAAAGAAAACCTGTTTCATGTATTTATAGATTGTGAATTTGTAAAAGACTTCTGGTTGAAAGTGGAACTGTTCATTAATGCCCATACAAAAAGGGGCATTTCTCTGGATACAAATACTATTCTCTTTGGCTTTAATGCGCAACATAAGTTGCTCAATCACCTTATTTTATTGAGCAAAAGGTATATTTTCTTAAGTAGCCTCAAAGGTGAAGCCTTATCATTTAAAAAAGCTATTAAAAATTACAAACAAGTCTATGCCATTGAAAAATTTATTGCATGTAAAAACCAACGTTTAAATGCCTTTGAAAATAAATGGTCTCCACTTTCAAATACCTTTAAATGCAACTAGGTATATTTACTGTGCCTTTTAATGTACACCAGAGCCATTCAACCTTTGATAATCTTACTGTCGTGGAAATAACCACTTTTACTTTCTCACGCTCATGTAACTGTACTATACTCTTGCTGGAATAAAAAAATAAAAAAAATAATAATATATATATCTTTGCGTTCCCATGTTGTAGCACTATTATGGAAAGTGTCAGAAATTATTCTTGTACCTAAACGAAAAAATCCAACAGAAATGAACGATTATAGACCCGTGGCACTGACGTCGGTGATCATGAAGTGTTTTGAAAAAAATATTCTCCAGCGTCTTTTGATTCAAGTTCAAGGTCAACTCGATCCTCTGCAATTCACCTACAGAGCAAGACGGGGAGTTGAAGACGCCACATCATGTCTTCTACACAGAATTCTGGAACATCTCGAGACCCCTACTGCACATGCACGAATTCTATTTTTGGACTTCTCATCAGCATTTAATACCATGCAACCTCATATTCTAATTAGAAAGCTTGCGGCATTAAACGTTGATTCAAACCTCATCAAATGGATATCATCATTTCTCTTGGAAAGATCACAATATGTTAAAATAAAGAACACAGTTTCAAGAAAACTCACTATAAATACCGGCGCTCCACAGGGATGTGTATTATCGCCCGTACTGTTTATACTGTATACGAATGACTGCACTTGTGTCAACGAGAACTGTTCTTTATTTAAATATGCGGATGATTCAGCACTGACCTCCTGTCTATTCAAAGATGAAACAGCTTACATGAGCGAGATATCAAGACTCGTGAAGTGGTGTGAAGATAATTATCTCCAGTTAAATACAAAGAAAACAAAAGAACTTGTAATTGACTTCCGAAGAAATAAATCCACAACTACACCTGTTGTTATCAACGGGGAAACGGTAGAGGTTGTCTCCAACTACAAATATTTGGGTACACTAATTGATGATAAATTAACCTTCCCATCACATGTGGATTATGTATATAAGAAGTGCCAAATGCGACTCCACTTTCTACGGAAGCTTAGGTCATTTAACATTGACTCTCGCTTGTTGTCTTTATTTTATTCAAGTAATATTGAATCCGTTCTCGCTTTTAACATACAGTCGTGATGTGGAAATTTGTCTTTGCAGGGAAAAGGAAGACTGAGAAAGTGATCAACATTGCAGGAAAAATTTCAGGGAGACAATTTGATACGTTAGAATCAATCTATTCACATAGTTTCATGCGTGCGGGAAAAAAGATAATTTCAGATAACGATCACTACCTGCATAGTTGCTACGAACTTCTTCCACCCGGACGACGCTACGGAGTTCCGAATGTAAAATTAAGGCGCACCAAGATGTCATTCATTCCAGCAAGCATTACTCATTTAAATATCTAAATTATACTGTTCCAGTCTTCCATACCCATGTACCATGTGATTATTGTTAATTGTTATTATTGCCTTTTTATATCCTGTTATATACTCTGTATTACTACAGTGCTCAATTCATGACAATCCAAATTCCCTTCCAAGGGCAATAAAGATTTATCTTATCTTATCTTATCTTATAATATCTGCCTATTTTCCACACTTTGATTAACATTGAATTGTAACAGGGCAGCCAAAAAATTGCTCTTCATGCTTCGACATTCACTGTTAAACCATGGCGACTCTTTTCTACTTTCGCTTGATATTAGTTGGTTATTGTTTTTCCAAAAGCTTTTCTCTGTGTGATCTTTACCAGCGTTATGTACTACTGATGTAAATCTATCCACAAGTTCATCAATATCGTCCGTATCTTCCACAACTTGGTTAAGGTGATCCAAATGCCCATTAATAGATTGCCTATAGGCCTGGATGTACTCGTTTGAGAATTTGTAGTATACATGCTTTTCACTATTATATACCTGTTTAACACCTATAGAATAACATTCGAGTCGAACACAGAAGGGGGCATGGTCACTAAATTCATTCATATGTAAGACTTTAAAATCTGATATATTTTTAATATTTTCCTCTTGCGTAAGCATATAGTCAATAACCGAATGCCCATGCACATTGTAGAAGGTTGGGCGCCCCGTCGGGTCTCCTGACATCCGACCATTTGCTATTCTCATTTTGGTTCCTTTATAGGAGTCCAACAGCTGTATTCCGAAGCAATTTGTAACTTTATCCTCTGATTTTCGGCTCCACTGTAAATCTTCTTTATACGTCACTTCATCGTTGTTTGGATCTGCTTTGTCATGTAAAATAAAATCATTTCCTATGCCGATTCTGGCATTAATATCTCCTAAGAAATAAACATCACCCAAGCTTTCAAAATCATTGTAAGCTTTCCACAATTCATTAAAGAAATTGACATCAATCGCGTTATAAGCAGGGGACCCTTCTGGCCATATATAGACACAAGCTAAATAAATATCATTTTCTGTATGAAAGAATGACTTGTCTAACTAAACACACATAATAGAATCATTAATGTTTTTTACAATAGATATTCCTTTCACAATGTTTTGCTTCACATATAAAATAAGTCCTCCAGTATTTCGTTTCACTCGTTGGTGCACAAATCGTCTATGAAAGGCAAACGATTCATACTTTCCAAGGGAGACAACACTCTCCTCATATCTCAATGCAACAATGTCATGTTGACGTAATAAGTCACAAAAATCCTGTGATTTCTTTTTGTTTTCGGTTAGACCGTTTCAGTTCCAGGATAGAATCTATAGTCCATCCTCGGCAATTCCCTAGTAAAGAGCTGGCGTTGGCACATACAGGTGCCCATCTATGTACAGTTTGTTATAAGCCAGGTTACACCTTTTACCTTGCCTTTCG
The DNA here is from genome assembly GCA_916613615.1 of Steromphala cineraria. Lineage (NCBI taxonomy): Eukaryota > Metazoa > Mollusca > Gastropoda > Trochida > Trochidae > Steromphala > Steromphala cineraria. Next base: position 40,528,759 of record OU744722.1, on the reverse strand, counting down.
CGCTTCTTTTATATTGGGAGAAGGCGTTTTCTTTGTTCATTTATCTCTGGTGTTATTGTTCATTGATGTAGATTTGGGTTTCTTTCAGCTTATTTGCCGGTTTCTTTACTTCCTGTCTATCCCTCGGTTTCTTGAAGTTGACGACGATCACGCACGGTGTCCTCCTGTTGTAGTTGTTGACGCGATGGATCCGCCCAAATGCCATCTTCTCCAGCTCCCCTTCTGTGAACTCCAGCTTGTCCTTGAGTACAGCCTTCAGACACTCCTCAGCTTCCTCCAGCTATTCAGTTTCTGTCTCCGGCACTCCAGCAAATAGAAGATTATCCCACATGGATCGTGACTGCATGTCCACGATGTTTTCTTTCTGTTTTTCCATTTTCCTTTCCAGATCTTCTACCTTCTTTGACATGTCACTTAAGCCATAGTGCAAGTCTTCAGTTCTCTCATTCAGGATATGCACATTGTTACTTATTGTTTGTTCAAATTCATGATGGTGAAGCGTCATGTTGTTAATCTGGGTCTCAAGTGTCTTCATATATTGTTCAACATTATCTAGCTTTTGTTCTACAAAATCTAAACGCTTCAACCTTGGATTCATTTCTTCAAGCTTAATGTTTATTTGCGATAGAAACGCACCTAAACTCCCCGGGTCAGTCGAGTGTGACTGTGCGTAGTGCGTAGCTGGGCCTGCATGTGCAGCATGCATGTAGGTCAGTTTACGTAAGGATGTTGTTGTTAAGGAGAAATAGGCTCCAGGATGGTGTTGCATATTGTTATCCATAATTTCAGTGCCATACATGAATTGGTTTACAGAGTTTATAATGTCACTTACAGCAACCTGTTCCGTTGTAGCACTCAGATCATCACCGCGACCATGCGTGTCAATGGCTGGTGTGTTCGACTCGTGTTGCAGCTCACCCTACATTGTGCATCTTTCGCTTTACTTTTCTATAGATAGATGGGCACACCTCATTCACAGACGCCTCCCCACGGCGCGGGGGGCGTCGGAAGAAGGTGAAGAAGGCTAAGAAGCGCTCCAAGGCGCCCACGCCTCCTCCCTTCGACCACAATGCATTTAAGGACGATGTCCTTGCGTCCGTCAGGACAATGTTGAGGGAATTCGTTTCGAACGACCCTCAGGATCGGCGCGAGGCTGTCGTTCCTTCGGCGCCTCCCGCTAGGAAAGGGCGTCGTGTGACTTTAGTGTCACCCCCCTCCTCGCTGCCCGACACGTCTGTGCCTTCCTCGCCAGAGCGCCAGGTGGAGGACAGAACTGAAGGTGGTTCCCCCTCTCGTGTTCCTCCGTTGTCCTCGGCTGGCGGCAATCGCGAGGAGGAGGCGCCGGATCAGGCGGAGAGGATGGCAGCCAACGCTGACTGGTGCCAGGTCACTTTGCAGGAGGTGGATGAGGAGTGCTCATACTCCAAGCAGGCCCGCCTCGAAACCTTCTGTCAGGAGGAGGAGGTGGTGAACCCCCGCAGCGTCCGGCCTTTGGTGATCTCAGATCGTCAAAGGGCGTGGCTCCTGGTCGCCTCTTCACCCATTATGCTTTCTCCTCCCGCCTTGGATGAGGACATCAGGCGCGTGGCAGCTCCAGGAGTCGGGCACTCGATCTCCGACGGCCACTTGTCCCACCTGGACAAGGAGGCTAGGAGTATCCTGGGCATGGCAAACTCAGTCGCCCACTCCTGCCAGGCCATGCCCGCCTTCTCCAAGGAGGCGGGGATGGAGAAAGGTGCGAAGGCACTGTACAAAGGGTTCGGTTCCGTGGCAGGGAACCTAGCCCAAATTATGCTGAGTGCCTCCCGCATCTCGGCGGGAGTCACCAACCTGAGACGAGACGGGTTCCTCTCGCTCACCAATCTCCCGGCGGAGATGCGCACCCGTCTTAGGAATGCTCGGGAAGCGTTGCCGACGCTCTTCGACGGACAGGTGGCAGAAGCTCTGTGACACCGCCAGGAGACCCATCACATCAGGATGCCGCAGGACCTCATTCACCACCTCCAATGGTGGCAGGACGGAAGCAATGTCTTGGCGGAGGTGCCCCTCCGGCAACCCCCCGCCGGGAGCAAGCTGTACGTGGACGCCTCCACACAGGGGTGGGGCGCGCACCTGGGGATCGAGCAGGCAGCAGTCACATCAACTTCTTGGAGTTGGACGCCATACGCCTGGCGATCGACCATTGGTCAAGCCACTTGGAGAGCCAGGTGTTGTGCGTTCACACGGACAGCTCGACGGCAGCTTGGTCGATCAACAAGCAAGGATCGACCAAAGCGGGATCACTCTTACAGCTGGTGATGGAGCTGTTTCAACTGGTAGACGATCTCAACATCTCAATCAGAGCGGTGCACATCCCGGGAGCAAAGAACGTCCTTGCGGACGCTCTCTCTCGCCCGGACAAACCTCCTTCTACGGAGTGGATGTTGCACCCTCGAGTGTTCGAGGCGATCTGTCTCCAGTTCGGGAGGCCGCATGTCGACCTCTTCGCGACACAGCTCAATCACCAGCTGCCGGTATACGTCTCCCCCGTACCCGACCCACTGGCATGGGGATTAGACGCGCTCGCGTTAGGATGGGAGGGGATGGACGCTTACGCTTTCCCCCCCCCCTGCCATTCTGACTCAGGTGGTAGCAAAAATCCAGGAGACGAGAGTGCTACGTCTGCTCCTGGTCGCACCGATGTGGCCGGCGAGGCCCTGGTACGTCCCCCTTCGGACGCTCTGCGCTCAGGAGCCGGTTCCCCTACCGACCAGGTGGGACCTTCTCAGGAGCAACCCGAGCAAACGGGTGCACGAGAACCCGCAGGTCTTCGTCTGCACGCTTGGGTTGTCTCCAAGACGGAATGAGGAGCGCAGGATTTTCGGAGGCGGTAGCCAGCGCGGTGGCAACCTCGCAGCGGTCATCCACGCGTAAGCTGTATGACTTTCAATGGGCTTCTTTTATGACCTTTTGCGAAGGGAAGGGGTTCGATGTGCGCACGATAACGGTGCCCCAGGTCGCGGATTACCTGGTCCACCTACGCACAGTGAGGGGGCTTAAGGCCTCCTCCATCAACACGAACCTCGCGGCCATCATGTCCGTCCTTCGCAAGAAGGATCCGGGATTGGATATCTCTTGGTGTTTCTTGGTGGCAATGGGGTCAGCGGCTAGTATATCAGAGTTGCATGCTCTGCAAGCTGATTTGCTCAGGTTTGAGGTGAGAGATGGAGGGTCAGCGACCTTGGGACTGGCGCCAGACTTCCTGTGCAAGAACCAAGGCGCTGACGAACGTGGGAGGACCTTCACACTGCCGTCAATCTTCTTGGCTATCGAGAAGTGGAGAAGTCTATGTGGAGAAGACGCGGACACTGAGACAGGGGAGGCGCAGGCTCTTTTTGCCCCACTCCCAGACGAGCTCAAAGGAGATTGACAAGAGGCAGTTGGGGGTCTACCTCAGGTCTGCGGTGGTGGACGCCTACAATGCGGCCGGGCTGCCGGTGCCGGCGCGGACCAACCCACACGAGATCAGGGCCATATCGGCGACTATGGCCCTTCACAGCAATCTGTCAGTGGCGGACATCATGGCCGGCTGCTTCTGGAAGTCGGGCTTGGTGTTTGCCAACCACTATCTGCGCAATGTCTCCACGGAGGACCTGGAGGGCGTAGCCCGTCTAGGGGTGCAGGTATTTGCACAGCAGCGGACCACGGGGGCTCCCCCGGGTAGGGGGCGCAACCATCCACGATGATGGCGCCTCACTCGTCGAGGTGGACATCTTACACTTTGGAATAAAATTCGATTATTTTAACAGTTTATAGTGTTTTGTGGTGTTTTAATTAGGGGTCGTCGACCTCGAGGAGTCAGACAATGGCCCATTTAGAACGGTCGCTCGCTGGGTCGCCGATCCTCAGATCCTCTTGAGAGTTATCGCTGAACGCGACGAATGCTACCCGCCACCTACAGTGGTATCAGGCTAAGGTCACTTGTCGGAGGTTAGTAACTAAATAATAGTACATTTTTGATTAAACGTCATTATTTTTACTTACCGTAGACTAGTGACCGTCGTCACTCCCGCCCGCCTCCCCTCTTACGTATCCGTCATTAATTGGGACTCCTAGGTAATGTGAATGAATCTAATTGGATGACAGGTCACGCCACCTAGTGGGCTAGTGACGGGCGGATAACTCTGATTGTTCTGGGTAATGATGTTTCATTACATCAGTGGGAATGAGTCGATTACATGTTATATGGCTAACAGGCTAAGGTCACTTGTCTACGGTAAGTAAAAATAATGACGTTTAATCAAAAACGTACTAATATTTTCGTTTTTGAAACATTTACATTGAGCTGCCAAGTAGTACAGTAGTTGTGAAACGAATCAAGAGATTTTTGCAGTGCATAGGGTGTAAGACCAACTAAAACGGTATCATCGGCGTAGAGTAACAATAGGAGTTGCAACCAAATATCGAAGTCAGACTCATTTGATAGTTTAAGGTTCACTCCATTACAGCCGTGTCGATATATATCATTTTCAAGATCGTTGAGAAAGATTGAAAATAATAGTGGCGATAGATTTTCTCCCTGTCGGACTCCTCTTTGGCACGGAAAATAATCAGAGTTGCATTTGTGTGCTCTTACTACTGATTTAATATCGCGGTACATATTTCTAACAAAATCTATAAATCTTCCATTTATACCGGAGGATTGCATCTTTGACCATAGACCAATTCGCAGGCAGTGTCAAAATAGATCTAGAGTTTTTGTTTTTGTAATGTCAGGTTACTATTTAGTGTACGTAAAACAAATATGTTATCTGTGGTTGAAAAGTGCTTTCTAAAACCTGCTTGGGCCGGGGAATTGATATTTAGTATTTATATCAAGAACATCTGTCAATCGCATGTTCAAAATAGAAGTGAAGAATTTACCAACACAGCTTAATACAGTGATAGGCCTATAAGAACTTGGGTCTTTCTGATCACCCTAATTTTTATATATCGGCTTTATGGCTCCAAATTAGCCATTAATTTGGGATTTTTACTGTTGAGAAAACAAGATTAAAATATTGAACGTAGAATGGAGCAAAGATGTCAATGTTGTCGATAACGTGATCGTTTTCAATGTTATCTAGACCGGCTGCCTTATTTCGTTTTTTTTTGGGTGCTGCTATACTTATTTCTTTATTCATAATACCACAGTCGTAGTCCAAATTGAGAGGCACGTCGTTTTCGGTGTTAACATCGTTCTCACTGTCGATATCTTTATTTAGATTCTTATAGTATTCATAAAATGTTTTCGTATCAGGCATCGCGTTATTATCATTAGATTTCCCGGATTTTAGAGCTTCCCAATATTCTTTCGGCGATTTCTTCACTTTTGTCTAAATATATTTTTTAGAGATAACTTATGTTTTCTGATATGTTCATCGAGACACTTTTTGTATGCTTTCGACTCTGCGCGAAGTTTGTGTTTGTTTAATTCAGATTTATTCTTTTTAAAATTTCTTTTTGCTTTATTGAAGTTTTTTCTATATTTTTACACTCTGTACTGAACCATGATTTGTGTTTCGCTTGCGTTTACATGGGGCGTGGTTCGCGTGTTTCCGTGTCCCGAAAGTTTCACGTGCAGCAGTAATAAGTACGTGCGCGAAGCTATCCGAGAGTGAATTGATAATCGATAGATCTCCTTAGTTGGATACCGCTTTACGGGCAAGATTTGTAAGTTTATTTACCTCATTAATATTAATATTTTGGCGAACAGGATTCACAAAACAAAATATATATCAGAAACTGTACAAAAGAGATGATTTCAATGAATGAATGTACAAAGAAAAATGCAATATAACATTGTTTCTGGCTGATGTAGTTATTTCAGGTATGATATTTGCTCCACATAAAAAAGCTATTAAATTATCATCATCATCAATATTTTCAATACGAACATACAAGTCAATATCAAGTGTATCAACTAGAAAACTATAAAATGCGTTACGTTGCTTCATATAAGTTTTATAATGTAGAATAACATGACAGTCGTGATCAAAACATTGGGATTTTACAATTAATACATTCCCGTATATGTTAAACGCCATCTTGAAGCATAATTTAGAACGACATTCAAAGAATCTTGAAGGCCGCATGGCGTGGTACTAATGAGGGTAGTATCATCCGCTAATAAAACTGAGGGTACATCAATACCATACACACAAATACCATTGTTTGCGAGCCTTAGCTCAGTTAAGAGATCGTTAATAAATATCAAGAAAAAAAATGAGGATAATACTCTGCCTTGACCCACGCCTTGTTTGATAGGAAATAGGTCAGATGAGGTACCGTCATATTGTACAAAAGCTGAGCTGCATGTATAATTGTGATAAAGTAATTTCCACATTTTTCCAGAAATGCCATGACTGTGCAGTTTTACAAATAATCCGTCGTGCCAAATACGGTCAAATGCATTTTCATTGTCTAGGAAGGCAGTAAAGACCTGTGATCCTCGTTCTATGTAATAGAAAATAGATTCAAGAAGCATGAACACAGCCATTATTGCGCCATGTTCTTTCCGAAAACCAAATTGTAATGAATCGGGAAAGTTTCAGCAGAAGCACAAAGTTCTAAACGTGTGAGAATTATTTTTTCAAAAAGTTTTCCCACACAAGATGTGTGTAATTTTCGGTAATTTTTTGGGTCACTTTTAGAGCCCTTACCCTTGTACATTGGAACAATCATGCCCAGCCTGTACACCCGTGGGAAATAGACTGTCTGCATGATGGCATTAAATAGTATACACAACTTATCCACTAAAATATCACCGCCATGAATAAGATGCTCATTATTAACGTAATCGGGACCAGGAGCCTTGTTACATTTGAGATTATGAATAATGTGTTTTACCTCCTGCGGTTCTATGTTAGTATATAAAACATTATCTTCAGCTGTACAATCAGATGAATGGGCAATGATATCTTCTAGCTTTGATTCCACAGAACATTTGAAATCGTTGTCAGATTCATAAGGTTTAGCAAGATCAGCATAGTAATTGCCCCACACTTTACTGATACTTTCTGGTGTGTTAGCGTTGACGTTGTTGTAAACCAGTTCAGTTATATTTGTTTTGGGGCGTCGTATTTTGCAAACGGCCTTGAAAAATGTATTTATATCAGTTTCTGAGGATTTTTCCAAGTCATTATACGTTTCTTTACGTTGCTCACGTTTTGAGTTACGATGTTTTCGCCGAAACTCGCGCTTAGCGTTTTTATACACATTGTAAGATAAGTTGTTATTGCCCCGGGGTTTGTTATCTGTGAGCCAATTTATACGTGCAACGCGCATATTATAATGTACACCATTCAAGCCATCACGCTTCCAGTACGGCTTGAGGTGTGGTCAAAACGACCCAGATAGAATACATTTATGGCTAGCATTAAGGAGTGTATTACTAAGCTGCTCATTAAGTAATTTAAGATCATCAGGTTGTACATCATACTGACATGGTATATGTATCTGAGAGACACTTGTCTCAACCTCTCGCAACATGAGCAGGTAATAGTATGTAGTCAATGAGAGTTTTATGCTGACCATCCTTGCTCCTCCACGTGTAGTTTGGTCAAAAAAAGTGCGAGTCATACAGGAAATGAACTAGACGTCTCTGCAGAAGTAATTTTTTTAGAACTTTATCACGTGGAGATAACAGCAGTTTACAAACATCTGAGTTTAAGTCACCAAGTATATACAAATGTATGTCATTGCCAACTTAAATGAAAATGTAAATATGAGATCGTTTTCGAAATTTCAGTTTTAAAATTGCAAAGGTTCTTTTGGAATTCAGTGTATAATAGATACCAATATCGACAGTAAGAAAGATGTGTGCTATCATTATGTTTAAAATATCATTGTTACTCTTGTTTTAGAACACTATTGTGATGACTCTTAGTCTACTAACGTGGAATGTACGTGGGCTACATTCATGTACCACGGAGATAAAATCTGTCCTTCCAGACAATATAGATATTATATGTATTCAAGAGCACTGGTTAAACCATGGTAATATAAACAGATTGTCTGATATCAGTGGGTATCTGCCGGTAACTTACATGTGCATTACAGGTTACTCTGTTAGAGGTTCGGGTGGTATAGCTTTACTCCGTAATACTCAATCTAAATGGAAAGCTTATCCCCTAAATCTTTATTCTGATTATTATGTTTGTGCCAGATTATCCGCTCATGGCTATGCTGATGTTTATGTAATCTGTTGTAGATTACCCTCAACTAATGTCTTGCATTCAGTATATCTCAACGCTATTGATGAGATGATGGATGTATATGATATATTAAGTCAAGAGGGAGATACATACATGTACATGTATGCGTCTTCATGTTGTCCATGTTGTCGGGATTTGAACCGTGGCACATAGTCCTTATAGTAGATATCTGGCGGCCAGAAAGCATCATTATTTGAGTCTTTCACCTTGTCAAATGGCTTATCAGCATGCATGTTATAGAGTACAATTCGTTTGGTGTTACTCGTGACACACCTTCCAGAATAGAATACGATTTAGCAAGTGATTTGATATTAAAAGTACCTGAATCAGATGTTGGCGGTTTTGAAGAAAGATCGGCCCTGGCTTGAGAGTTTGTTACGACGTAAGATGTAATAAATGCGGTAAGATGTAATAACTGCGGTAAATTGTAATAAAAACGCGGTAAAATGTAATACTGCGGTATAATGTAATAAAAATGCGGTAAAATGTAATAAACAAAAGTGCGGTAAATTGTAATAGGGGGTGCGGTAAGATGTTCAGACTAAACTTGCGGTAAATTGTAATACGATGTGCGGTAAATTGTAATAACATCAGTTATATCGATGAACAATAAATCATAGAAGACGATTATGAGTAGGATTCGCTTAAGATGATAGAAGAATTATTTCTTTGATTTCTATACAACATCCTTTGTTTGAGTACAATTCTTTTGGCTATTTAAATACATTTTAACAAAAATAATTGGTTTAAGCAGTTTGAACTTTGACAATCTTTAATTTAGGATAAAAGACAAACACGTTAGAGGTTCCGTATGACGTTCTATAGTAGTTATGTCTCCAAATCAAAGAAAACTGTATTTTAAACCCAAAATAGTCCAATGCGTATTTAAAACGCGCATGATCATGATCTTTTTGTCAATGTATTACAATGTCAATTCAGTTGCTTAATAGGTATGATAAAACATTTAATCTGTGAACGTCAAAATGGCAACAACACTTTTGTTTTTTATCTCTGAGACCAACACGTTATCACCGTTTAAATAAAGTTTTGATAAAGAGCACTGGTTAAATCAGTACCCTGAATACATCATTCCTAATATTTTTTTAAGATAAACAAGACAGTTTTCCTTTTATGAAATGAGTCAAAGATTTAAGGTTAATCCTGTTGAGGGGGATTGATATGAAACCCTCTCCTGTGTATAGTGTTTACTATAAAATTGAGATGTAATAATGCATATTCATATGCATGAATATATACATGAGTATTCTCCTGTATATTAATAATACATGAACAATTACCAAGTGTTTATTCATTCTAAAAGTTATTTTTTCAATGAATTATGATCCTTTGAAAGTCAAAGGTTTCTCGAGACGTAATTTTAGTCTTAAAATAAGCTTTTAAACCATATACATGAACGGGATTTCTTAATGTATGGTTGCCATACTTTTCCATTTTCTTACATGAATAACTGACACGAGTATGCAATGTCGGTGCCTTCTTGCATACGGGTATATATTTTGTAACTTAACACAGACGTTTGTGCATGCTTGAAATGTCTTTTGGTACAAAACAAATCGAATTTTCCAAAACATGTGTTGGATACAGACTAATCAATAATCATATCACATTGCATAACACTATTTTTCTACACCGACTAATGCTTATGCGTTTACCTTTGTTTGTATTCACCTTCCATGTATATACTCCACCTGTCTAGTCTTAAATATTTCGTATAGCAATGCATATACAAATTGGTCACTCTATTGTTCTTCAGACTCACAATTCAAGGAAACAATTCGAAGAATAATCGACCCGCACGGCAGCATATCATGATAGTACATCTGCCTTTAAAAGATGATTCTTGCACTAAAATGAGATTAAATAATGTTGACTTATTTTGAAATATAAAACTTTTGTGTATACATATATTATGTATGAGTTGTCTCTACGGATAATGTATATGATCATTAATGGTAAAAAATATGGAATACAAATGGCATGAAAAAATGCGAACGTATATCATCTAATACTTAGTACGAGAGAGGCCAAACACCATTCAATGATCAAAATTAAGAAATGAGTCTCATCACCTCTTCTGTCTTGCTGATTGTTATTTTTGGATTTCAATAAGTTTGATATTAATTAAAAAAATTATAATAGCTCAACGTTCTCTACAGTACTAAATTAATGTTTTTGCATACGAGTACCGTTTTATATGCCTAAGTGATACATACTTGACAAAAATGTACGACAGAAACCTGGCAATAAACGAATTTAACGAATACAGGTTTTAAGTCGAACAGAAGACGAATCAAATGTTCTACGATTGAATTTTGTGTTCATGGAAATTATTGGAATAACTTGGCCAGATCATAGGATAAGCTAATAAACTGATAAACTCATAGAGTGTGTAGTTGGGACATAGATTTTAATCTCATACATGCATATGGATACTGTAAAACTTGATAATCATTACGAATAGAGACGTTTGCTTTATACCCTCGTGCTTATATCTTATATACACTGCAGCTATGTAATAAAGACAAAATCTCTTGAACTGCTAGTCAAATATCAAATATCAAACTTAAATCAATACTTGTATGCACATGTGCCTGAAGTACATTCAACAAATACAATATTTACATATTTGTATCATGCAGGAAACGTTATCCAATATTATAATAATATCATATCAATCATATATGTTGTCATATCAAATCAATACATATCGTATCATGACATCATATATCTTATCAACATTTCAATTTAACTTTTTCATACCTTTTAAAACCATATAATTTCCAAAACATTAATCACAAAACATCTCCCCAATAGCCATACGCATTCTCATAGAAGCAGATAGGTAGCAGATTATAAGAAATGTATAATATCTATAATACTAATATACCCTCATTGCACATACATGAATACCCTATTATTGTATGTGATGAATACCGCATGTTGTATAGCATTGATTCAAAATATTTACATCTACGGATTCTGATGTTACTTCATATGATGTCTGTATAGAATACACTGTATATACATAGAAACGTTCTGAAGGATAATGATTTTTTATTTGAAAACAATACCAAGAATTTTTTAATATAAAGATACCTGAAATAACATGTTTTACAGTATTCCCCTAAAATGTGAGTAAACAACACATAGATGTAAAAATGGTAATCATCTTCTACTAAATCGAATTGATAAGGATAGCATTTAAAGAAACGAAACGTGAAATGACTATTCAGATTATTTTAACAGTAATTTATGTTAATTAATCCTTCATGATTATTTCATATTTGTTGTTTTTGTTAAGGTAATCAATACTGTCCATGTCTGCAAATAAATATCATTAAAACACTGTGTTTATGTAGGTAAAGTAATCGTTTTTGGCTACACTTTTGTGATCAAAACCAAAATTATAAAGTTATTCTCTTATACCTGTCGTTCAATGTCTCTTTCCATTGTTATCAGAAAAAATCATTTGTCATAATCAAAATTTGGTTATCTGTATGAGGGCATTTCAAGTTAAAGCCATTATGGAATTACTTTAACCTTTGAATGTACATAAAGTTGAAATCTTCCACATTCTCCATATATCATCATTATTTTCACACCTAGATCTTTTCAATGACATCAAATTTGTGTTTACCCAATACCTCTGCCCCATGTATGATAGAAGTGGGAGTATCTTTTCATCAACTGCTAGTCAATTCTTCATTGACGACATTTCAAACTGATAAACCGAGAACCGACTAATGAATGAAAGGATTTTTTTTAGAAGAATTAAGGAAGCTTTATAGGAATGTAAGACAAATGATTTTTTTTTATACAGCGTCGTTTGTAATATACTCATGGTAATAATGGTTGACACCCCTAATAATAATAGGAAAGAAAAGTTATATATACAACTTTTACGTGTCATTTTCCGATTATTTTTTTGTAATATATGTTAGTATAGTATGTACTCTTGTGCTATTGTGCAACTAATAAAAAACATAATCTATTAAGGTGAATAAAAGAAAAACAATAATGTATTTTTAAAAATGTGATTATCCGAGATCTTGAGATCCTGATATTGGAACATTGATTCAGGTCATCAGTGTGCTCATTTTGGTACTGGTAAATAACGGATAATTGTATCTGAAGAATTGTTTGTACTGAACCCAATTTTTACACAATACCTTTCGCGGAGCCTTATTCGATAATAAAATATAAAATGCATGCACTTTATAGTTTGCATGATGTGTTAATGCAATCGGATGTCGAAAATACCAAAAATTTGATGTTATGTTAATAATCCTTGCATTTAAAAAGCTCAAATCACTTTCCTGTATAGGGATGTCAACCATTATTACCATGAGTATATATGCCTTAATAATTTGATATGAACAGAAATGATGTAAAGATAAGACGTGAGTTGTGATATAACAACGAAATAATGTTCAATTAGGTCAATGACAATGTTATTATGCCCCCACTATAAGAGCCCTAGTCGAGGATTTTCGGATTCGTTGCCGAATGCTATAAACGGAGTTAAGTGTTTACTTTGAAGTGAAAATAACCTTAACGAGTTAAAATCGATATACTAGAGATAGAAAAGTCATTGAATAGCCCTTACCATCATGTGTTTTGCAATAATGTATAGCTTTATACTCAACTTTTATAACGTCGGTGACGTGCTTTAACTATAATAGTTCAAGGCAAAATTGCAAAACACATAATGGAAGGGGTTTTAATTTTCTTAATTGAATAATGACATGAACGTTATGAATAATCACAGATGACGATTGCAGTATTTTTATAGTTCCTGAATCTTAATAAACATTGTTTGAAAAATCTCTTTTTCTCTTCTGAAACAAAATACTAATAAGTAGTATCTGTAATGTTGAAAAATACTTGGTGTTTTTCAATTGTTTCGATTAGTTTTTAAGAGTTTAATAAAACATTCCAAGTATGAGCAGTGACCTAAAATGGGCGACTTAAAAGGCCATCAAAGTAAGAAGAAATCTTATAACATTTTACCGCATATTGTGTTACAATTTACCGCATTATTTAGTAGCATGTTACCGCACCCTCCTATTACAATTTACCGCACCAATATGTATTACGTTTTACCGCATTTTTATTACATTTTACCGCAATTTTACATTTTACCGCGTTTGTATTACAATTTACCGCAGTTATTACATCTTACCGCGTTTATGACATCTTACGTCGTAACAGAGTTCCTCTTCTCGAGTATGTTGTCTGCTCCATGGAATACTTCATTAGTTGTATGTTGGTTATATATATCACATAAGAGATTCCTGTCAGTAAGATCGATGATGTTGCTTGTGTCACGTTTACTCTGGATGCGAGGTGGCATGGTTTCACGAACGCTTCTGCTTCCCGTTGTCGTAGTTCCACCTGTGCCCGTGGTGCCCGTTATGGTTTCACATGTCTTCCCTGTATCCGTTGTCATGGTGTCCATTGTCTCCCTGGTGTCCGTGGTACCGGTTGTCGAGGTTTCGGGTGTGTCCCTTGTGTCCGTTGTCATGGTGACGCGGCTGTACCTGGAGTTGGGTACCGTGGTTACACTTGTATCCCAGCTGCTGGCCGTCGGATCAGTGGGGTTTTGCTTCATGAGGGCTGGAAAATGTTCATTCTCCGCACATGTGAATGAGATGGGTACAGTGGATTTTAAAATGTTAGTATTGGGAGATTTTACTTTTTTCAGTGATGTAATTTTTCCATCAATAGACTTCAGATTTTTGTCAACTTGATAATTGAGTCGAATCACCTGATCTTCTTACTCCATTAATTTGTCCTTCAATGATTTGTGTCCTTGCGCACTGAGTTTAAGTTCTGCCCTTAATTCACTTCGTCTACACTCCGACTCCTCTAGACGAACATGCAGCGTTTCTATCTGCTTCTTTTTTTCTTCGATTATTTTGCTTTTACGAGACAAATCAGTGTCCAGTCTAGATTCAAGGTTTGAAAACCTTTGATGTATATTTTCATTGCTATTTGACATACATTGTTTTAGTTGGATAAGATGGCTTAAAATAAGCCCAACTTTATCACTCTCACCCACATTTTCTTCTCTTGTTGTGTTTCGCTGTTCATCACGTTGCTCAGAATCTGTTGTAGCTGTAGTAGAGCCAGTGGTTGTCGAGTTGGTGTTGATATCCCCACGTGAGGGCGTTGGTGGCGTTAAAATGGAGAGGTGGCGAACGCTGGCTTTGCTGAGTACTTTGTTTTGTAGTACATGTCCAGGTACAGATCTCTAGATGAAATGAAATAGATAGTATACATCTTGAGCAGATTTGTATACCATTGAAGATGTTGTACCCTGGGTATTCTTCCGCCTTACTTGGAGTCCGGGAGGGAAGTTTACACTTGCTTGCTTGGCATAATCGTACAAGCTCTCTCTTACGTGATTTATTTCTTTGATTTTGTAATCATATATGTCTTGCACACTGTCAATAAAACCTACTTTGTCCTTGTGTCCAATCTTGGCTTTGATTTCTAAGTAGATTGATTTGTCAATTTCGTTGCTTGGCTGTGTGTTGTAGATTTCGTCATTGTCTGTTAAATCATCAGCTTCACTCACTGTGTCGTTTTCTGTGGCCATGGTGTCACCCATTGTTGTTGCTTGATTTGTGGCTTGGCTTGTGACGCGGTAGTTAAACATTCATGACTTAGAGTTGCTATATTTCTGCACAAAATAGCAATAAAAGTTCATATTCGTCAACAAATATTCATATAATGTCAATGAATATTTCACATTTTAGGAAATACAGCCTCCAGATCAATACATGTTTTCATTAACTTAGACAACTTACTTAAGCAAGCTACTCATTTACGGAGCTCCTCAAAACACGTCCGCACTGTTCGAAAACCTGTAATATGTAATATTTATTTCAAGAAAATCTGTTAATCGCATGTTCAAAATAGAAGTGAAGAATTTACCAACACAGCTTAATACAGTGATAGGCCTATAAGAACTTGGGTCTAACTGATCACCCTTATTTTTATATATCGGCTTTATGACTCCAAATAGCCTCGAATTTGGGATTTTTCCTGTTGAGAAAACAAGATTAAAATATTGAACGTAGAATGGAGCAAAGATGTCAATGGTGTCGATAACGTGATCGTTTTCAATGTTATCTAGACCGGCTGCCTTATTTCGTTTTTTTTTTGGGTGCTGCTATGACTTCATCTATACTTATATCTTTATTCATAATACTACAGTCGTAGTCCAAATTGAGAGGCACGTCGTTTTCGGTGTTAACATCGTTCTCACTGTCGATATCTTTATTTAGATTCTTATAGTATTCATAAAATGTTTTCGTATCAGGCATCGCGTTATTATGATTAGATTTCCCGGCTTTTAGAGCTTCCCAATGTTCTTTCGGCGATTTCTTCATTTTTGTCTAAATAAAGTTTCTAGAGATAACTTATGTTTTCTGATATGTTCATCGAGACACTTTTTGTATGCTTTCGACTCTGCGCGAAGTTTGTGTTTGTTTAATTCAGATTTATTCTTTTTAAAATTTCTTTTTGCTTTATTGAAGTTTTTTCTATATTTCCTACACTCTGTACTGAACAATGATTTGTGCTTCGCTTGCGTTTATGTGGGGCGTGTTTCGCATTTCCGTGTCCCAAAAGTTTCACGTGCAGCAGTAATAAGTACGTGCGCGAAGCTATCAGAGAGTGAATTGATAATCGATAGATCTCCTTGGTTGGATACCGCTTTACGGGTGGACACTGAACGTCTGAGTTCAGGGGGGGGGGGAAATCTAGTACATCAAGATCATTAAACAGTTTTAAAGCGATTGGAGAGGTTATAACATAGTCAATTACACGTTTATCGTTACATGTTACTTTACCAATGTATTTATCTTGTCCCACCCTTCCATTTACAATGAGTAGATTCAAGTTTTTACAAATATATATAAGACCATAACCGAAATTGTTTATTTTACCTACATCCTGAGAGGATCTTTCTAAGATTTAAGTTCTCCCAGACATGTCTTGGGGCGATATATCTCCAGTTTCATCTAGATTAAACTCTTTAGTGATTAAGTCGTCATAAGTAGAAAAATCACACAATGTATTTGTTCTAGAGTTGAAATCACGCATTACAATAACATATTCACTTTTTGTAAGTTCATGCATGATTGACTGTTCAAGACTAGATAATGTATCAGTTGTAACATATTTAGATCCTTCAGGGGGAATATATATGATTCCTAAATAAACATCATCTTCTATATCAAATATACTGTTTGACATTTTTATCCACATACCATAATCAATATCATCAACCACCAATGTAACAAAGTCCTTATATTCTTTCCTAATAGCTATTCCTATTCCTCCTGATTTTCTATTGGCATTTGTTCTGTGTCTAAACAATTATTCATAGCCATCAAGCTTTAAGTCATCTAAGTCATTTGTTTTAGTTTCTTGTAGTCCAATTACGTGATTACTTTGTAAAAGTTTGATAAAGTCTGGGTATTCGAACGTTTTCTTAATCCACATTCATACTCAATAGTTTAAGCAGGGAGTTGTTAACATCGTCACCATGATCATCATAACCATCATCGTTATCATTATCATCATCATCATCGTTATCATCATTATCATCGTCGGTATGTACAACATCTATAGCATCAACGTCCTCATTACTGTCATTTTCATTGGTGTATTCAAAATCATCATGAGTATTTACAACATCAACATTAGTAATTACAACATATTTGACGATTTTATAATTATGCGTATTTGCAACATCATCATTAATATTTAGAATGTCTTTGAGAACTTCACTATGACTACCATTATCATTAAATAATTTGTATGTTCATATCATGAATATTTACAATATCATCTTTAGTATTTATGGATTTCCATAAGATTTTTTCAAAATTACACTAGGATGTAGACAAGGGGATCCCCTATCGCCATATATATTCCACATTGTAGCAGAGATCTTAGCCCATATGCTTCGACAAAAAAAAATAAGAGGCATAAAAATGATTGACTAAGAATATTTACTCACGCAATTTGCAGATGACATAACTATAATACTAGATGGATCTGAACAGTCATTTAGAGAAACACTACGAGTACTTGAAGCATACGCATCCTTTTCTGGACTTAAAATAAACATAGATAAACTTAAAGTTGTCTGGATAGGTTTAAAACAATTTTCTAGTTTGCAATATTGCAGAGATTATAATCTAGACTGGACCCAAAAACCTTTTGTACTCCTAGGCATTCTATTTCAACATAATACAGCAGAAATGGTAGAGAAAAATTACAAAGATAAACTGAATAAAATTTATACAGCAATGAAGATTTGGTCTTTAAGAGACCTTACACCGTTGGGAAGAATAACTGTGTTGAAAAGCTTAACATTACCAACATTGAATCAATTATTTACCTCTTTAGCAAACCCAAATCTTGAAACCATAGCGAATCTTCAAAGAAAATGTTTCAAATTTATTTGGAAAGGCAAACCAGATAGAATTAAACGAAGTTTGATAACAAAATCTTATCAAGAGGGTGGTCTGAAAGTTCCAGCTATACTTGAAACAATCAAGGCCCAACAAATATCATGGAATAGAAGATTATTTGTAAACGATTCTAAATTACATAATCTTTTATTTACCGAAAAGCCATGTTAGCAAACTCAACCCAGTGGAAATGGGACCGTCGTATCTTAAGACATACTATATCCAAAATTTAATTAGCCCGTTTTGGAAAGATGTATTTAATGCTTGGTTTGAATTACAAGTAAATTGAGATTATGATAATAGCTTTAGCAGACAGTTTATATGGGCAAATAACAACATAACCATAGGAAATAAGCCCACAATCTACGAACATTATTTACAATCAAACGTGAAATTTATCAAAGATTTTCTAACTGATGACGATACGTTTTTATCATACAATGTTTTCTTGGAAAGATTCAAAATCAAATCAAATTTTCTTGAATATGCAGGACTACTATCTTCGTTGAGAATATATTCCAAACAAAAATTAATCAACATCAGCAAACAGGAACAACCCTTTATACCTGCAAATCTTGAAATACTATATAAAGCTGAGAAGGGATGTAGTATATTCTATAACAGACTTCTAAGTAATGAACTATCTTACCCTAAACTTCTCTACCAAAACAAATGGGAAAAAGAACTAAATGTAGAATTTGAATCAGATGTATGGAAAACATTTAACAATATGCCATTTAGAGCATCATTTTGCGTTAAACATAGATGGTTTCAATACCGTATTACTCATAGAATCTTGATAACAAATAAAGATTTGTATAAATATAAAGTTATAGAATCACCATTGTGTACATTTTGTAATGTTTAAATAGAATCTATCATTCATTTACTATATAAATGCAAATGTGTCAAGAAGCTGTGGCAGGATCTACTACAATGGATTGAAAAAGAAACTGGCACCCATTTGGATCTAAATATAGAAAGAATAATTCTGGGATTCAAGGAAAGAAGGAACGATGTCCTCAATTTCCTATTTATCTTAACAAAGGAATATATTTACTCTAGAAAACTTGCAGAGAGGTTACCTACTCTTGCAAAACTGAAACCAAAGTTAAATTACAATTATCAGATACATTAAGCAAACACCTACACAGAATGTAGATATGATGCCTTTATTTCATTTTGGTCGTCCTGCCACAGCTTATTTTCTTGAAATGTCAAATTGCCCCTTTTTTGTATACATTTGAAGAATGTCTTCATCACAATTTAACCGTCAGTAGCCAAATGTTGTATATTTTTGCACTACATGTATGAGCGTGCTGTACCCAGTTCAAAAACAAATAAAGTGATAAAAAAAAAATCTTTAGTAGTTAGAACTTCTTTGATAACATCATCATTGCTACCATTATCAATGGTTTGTTGAACATCAAGGTTATTTACAACATCAGCATTAGTATTGACAAGTTCCATGAATACATCATCAATACCATTATCCTTGGTTTGTTCAATATTATCATGAGTGTTTACGACATCATCATGAGTATATACAACATCAACTTTACTATTTCCTTCTTTGGAAACATCGTCATTCACAACAACATCACATCGGGATGTGTCATATGGTTCATGGGAACAAGCACATGGAGTTAGTGCAGGCCTTGTAGTTGTTGTACTGGCCGACTCTAGCTCCTGCCCACCGGCGTCTCCCTACCTGGGTCGCTGTGTCGGGTGGAGGGGTCCCTGGGGCACTCTGTAGGGGGGAGGGGCAGGAGTCTGGAGAGTGTTCTCAACATAGAGTTTATCAACAACAACCACAGCCTTTCTCCCATTATTCCGAGCCTCTCTCATCAAGGGGAACAACACACTCTTTCTGTACTCACCTATCTCCTCAGGACATTGTTCGACAATATGGTATGGTTTACCTTTCAACATTTTCCCGCACTTCTTTACACTATCTCTTTCTTTTGTGATGACAAATTTGGCAATGATGGAACGGGGTTTAATGGACTCTCCTTGGAAAGGTGCATTACGTTTAGGGCCTATCCTGTGAACACGTTTGAATAGGATTCTGTCACTGTCCTCATGGACTATAGCTAGTTTATCCTTGATGAACTTTCTCAGTACCTGTTCACAATCTTCAAAAGGCTGATTACTTGTGGGAACGTGCTCAGGAATATTTTTGAAGATGAGATTGTCTCTCATAGAGCGGCAACGTTGGTCTACGAGTGCTTCACGGAGACTTAAATTGTTATTTGAACTTTCACATCTTTCACAATTGAGTCTAGTTTAGAGCGCTTTTATCCATTAAGTCTAACTTAGCTAAGATGGCTGCCGATGTGGGCTTGGGGGTAGGGGTTCTGCAAGTGGGTTACATTGAAATCACATCACTGCAGCTGTTTGCAATTGGTGTCGTACCTTGAAAGCATTTGTTATTACAGTAAAAACCCTTTGAAGTTTCACCGAAGGAAACTTATGTTGTTTTAATGGATTACAACGTTGGGTTTTACAGAAATCACAGATCAGATTGGGGTAGGGGCCGAATACTCAAAGAGTTGACTAAATGTTGGTGAGCTTCTCTCATGCTTGTTGCAGTTGTTATTTGTTTTCATACTTATATTCCTTAGATTGTATATTACATAAGTTTAGTATAAAGCAACAATTTTGGCTTTAGACATATGAATATACAAAACAAACAAAGTACATACTAACAAGAGAATAAAACATCTTTTTACTCAAAACTAGATGGCATAAAAGAGTTGCCGGCTCTCTTAATCCTAATGCAAGATGTTTTGTAGTTACGACCTGAAGCAGAATGTTTGGATTTATTGTGGCTCAAATGGTTTGACGAAATGCACATGCTAGTTTGTTCTTTAATGTTTCTATTTTTTTTATCAAGTTTCTCTCATGTCTTAACGTATAGTATCCTTACATACCATTAGTGTGTTATACATCTGACCTTTTTCTAGTTAAGTAAGCATTCATTAACCTTTAAGCCACCTGTGAAAGGAATTTCATCTAAATTTAAAAGATGTTCTTATTAATGTTCTCCACAAGTCCTTGTTAATAACTACAAACGAAAGTAACACACTCAATAATGCTAAACAAACAAATACCAATAACATTTTATCATGATGCATAAGATGGCTCATTACTGCGTGCATTTATGCCAGAAGTGCCCATACGAGATATTGATGAACTCTATTTAAGGATTCAGCCATAAGGCTTAATGAAGAAAAACTGTTCAAATGACCTATTTGTGTCATATGATAATAATAATGTTAACTAGGATTGACGCGTCAATACTTAGGTCTTCAAGACTTCCGCTTTGACCTTCAAATTGTGTTTGACCATCACATGCATTTTTGCCAACGAGGTTTACAATCCCTTTTCATCATAAAATGGATAAATTTCACATGCTTTTCAATATTCATGGCTTTGCATAAAATCCATCATGGCGGCCAATGTCAGCTATGACACTAATCTTCAGAGAATATTATTCTTAGAAGCAAGAACAAATTTGGTTGAATTATTATCACCGTTTTTGAGATACAGAGGTTTAAAAGCTGTAGTGTAAAATTGACTGTTTATGACCCCTGTTTGACGTAATGAAACCTAACATTTTAACTATTGATATTTTACTGATAAGGTATATCAGAATACTGTTGGTCTTGATCATGTCCATTCATAGATGTTTAAATTTTTTTGATAACTGAAACGGTTAGGGAGTTATGATTTCTCTAACTTTAATGAAAACACTAAAAAATTCAGTTTTTTTAAACCCCTATGCAATGTTTGTCTTTCTAGCTCCCTAGCTATCAACTTTTTTATGATATACTGTAACATAGCAAAGGTTGTACTTGGATTAGCCCGTGTGTAAATATAATCAATTTCAAGGTTTCTTAAATAGTAACGGAATTGTGGATCTTTGAAATGTGCCGAACATAGTAACGGAATTGCGGATCTTTAAAATAGGCCGAAGATGAAGATTTTTCCAAAATCGCAATATTGAAGGACCTGTCATGGACCCCAAAATGTTTTTTTGGGCCAATTGTTATTTTTATTTGTATACTTATTGTATCTGCTTCACAAAACAATATGATATTGTTTGGTATATGTATCTGTTGAGGAGCTAAAAATCTCAAACGAACATAACCCTAACAAATGTAAAAATCACCAAAATGTAAAAAAAAATCTGTTTATGTCAAATTATTTCCTTAAATATAAACTTATAATAATATTCTATAGTGAATTTGTTGCACAGTCATTGTAGAACATAATGCAAGAAACAGAAAATTTCATTTCCTAACAGAGTTGTGGCCCTTTGAACGGGACGCACAAAAATCCATTTTTTGCAAAAGAAATTGTTGTAGCTCAAAAACCGCTTAAAATAGAGGGCAAGTTGGGGAGGATTACTTTTTTGCAGCGTTCATTTGGCTTTCAGATAAGCTATCGAAAGAGGCTGTATGTATTGCAGTTAGTGAGGAGAAGTTTTTCAAAGACGCATACCGTCAGAAACGCGAATTTTCCGAGAATTTCCAGTTTTTCGAAAATAGCAAAAACTCTATTATAACGCCGAAAAAAAGTATGACCTTAATCGATGGGGAATATTGATAATAGGTCTTCACACTTTCGTCTTGAAGACCTAATTAAGACTTTGTCTTGAAGACCTAATAAAAGCTTTATCATACCGCGCATACATCCATGACAAAGCATGCTCAAAGCGCCATGAGTTTTATTACCGTGGATGGATAGTATTTTCGGTGCCGCCGATTTACAGCGCTCCGCGCGACTGTATAGGTCCATACTTCCCACTTGATCAGGTACCCATTTGTACAGCTGAGTGAACTGAGTGCAATGTGGATGAAGTGTCTTGCCCAGGGTCACAACACAGAATGAGACCCAAGTCACAACATTTTCGTGTCTCCTCCAGGATTTCAACCGGATTTCTGGCGTGAGAGGCAAGCATGCTAACCACTACACCACATAACTGAAAATATCCTCTTGTTACGCCCCTTTTACATGTTGTTGTCACTTCTTATGCTCTTGGTCCGAAACGCTGCCTAACAGTTAAACTATTCCCTTAACCCCCTTTACATAAAGTCACCCACTCTTGGTCACGAATATGGCATTGGATAATCAAAATTGGCACATCAGAAGATTATTCTGATAGCACGGCTTTCTAAGTTCTAATACATGTTGTTTTATTTAAGAACCTAACTATCTTGAATTTGATATATCATAAGGTACATGCCTGCAACATGAAAAGTATACAGTAAATAATCTACATTTATAATAAGGCTGTACAATCTTAAAGGGTAGATTTCAAACATATGATTATTCAAATTGGGAAGAAATTGCCTTAATCAAATTATGTTATATAATCATTCTGGGGAAGTAGTATAGTACTTTGTGGGAAGTCTTGACAAAAGATTTGTGTAGATTTCTAATGAAATATGCCTCTGTTTCGGGTTTTTTTAAATATTTGATTGTGGTATGCAGATATGTCAGATTTACCGCGTATGTTTGTTTGTGACGTTAGGTACTATTCAGACAAAGATTTGCTAACGAATGTGATTTATGGAGTATTCAATTTGACAAAAAGTTATTTGGGATAAAAGATATACAGGCGATTTGTAAAGTGTTCCCCTGTACATGCCAGTTATATGTCTTCAATCAGTTACTATATAAATAATGAGAATACAGTATTAATTCAGCACCTGATAAAAAGACCTTTTTAACTGTGAAATGTTTTCTATTAAAATAATATCCTGGAAAGTGTGATTTCGTCACTTTTTCGAAAACTTTTTATCAATATGTAAAGAGATAAGTTTACCCTATAAGACAGAGGGGTTAGATATGAGATTGTTAAATTTAAAATAGATAATTAACACAAAATTATTTACAAGATAACAAACACTTTAAAATATTATTTACACAATTATACAGACAAAACATTGAACACATGCCACCAATTTATTAGGTACTGTTTTAAATCGTGATTTCAAAAACAGTATTGCAGAGGGATATTTTTGTTTTAATGTCAAGCATTTTCTATGTAACAGCGATTGTTAAAACGCCGCCAACCTGTTACCTACAATAGCCATTGAAATCACCAGTCAAGTTATTATAGAGTCTTCTGTGTATTTGAGGTTGTATATTAGCAAATTTTGATGTAAGAATTCTTCTTTTTAACCGATATACGTATGCACAAACTTAACAGAAGGTCAGCTCTTTAAGTCTTGTTTCCTGGAGCCGAACGCCGTTGTCAATTAATTGTAGCGGATGTGCGGTAAGCCCTGACTCACTGGGCTCAACAAACTATTAAAGTCCTAAAAGAAAATATAGTCGCAAGCGACGCCAAACGGATTCAGCGCTGTATGGTGTTAATTTTCATTAACAGAGGTAATTATCTAAGTCAAAAAGCTTGAGCGAGAATGCTTACAATAATGACAAGGGTTGTCAGTCCGGTACTTAAAGGCAAGACCTCATTTATGCATACACTGCTATTTAACATAGCTGTAGCAACGAGTCATCATCTTTGGTGTTATTACAATGGATCAAATCTATCAATGTAAAGATTTTATATTTTTTCCCTCAAATTAACCGACGGCACTCACCGTGCGGCATTCCTATCATCCGAACCATTAGAGACACTTCACAATAGTTTTCACCATTATTTAGAGGAGAATTGTCTTCATTTGGATGTATTATTTGTTAATGAGAATGAAAAAGTAAAGAAACAGTGAGCGATGCGACATCTGTCGCAAATATTATGTTTTTCCACCAAATTTGCCGACGGCGCCAACGTAAGCATCACTTGCTCGTGAACCATTCGATCTATTCACAGTTTGTTTTCATCATCGGGTAGAGGTGAGAAATGTCTTCAACTGGATATATTATTTGTTAATGAGAATGAAAAAGTAAAGAAACGGTGAGCGATGCGACATCTGTCGCAAATATCATGTTTTCAATCAAATCACCGTTACTCTGAAGAGGTAAACAGTAACTAATACATTATGAAAATAACCACATTGCACTTGATATTCAACGTTTAGCCTTTACAGAAGATTCATCATGGCTGCAAACATGAATCATCTCAGGTAAAAGAGTCTTTTTGCTGCCTGGTGATAGATAAAACATTGCCTAGTGTTATATTGCCAATGAACTACATTTTTTCAATCATTCATATATCATAATCATTCAAAACGAAAGTAGGATTGGCCACATTTAAATACTCTGAATTTCAATGTTAATGTTTAATCTAATTTTAAAGGGGCAGTAGCACGTTTTTAGGGTGAATATAAGGTGATGTCAAGAAAATGAAAATTAATGGTTCCAATTGAAAGACAATGCATTTAAACTAAATGAAGCAGTAATAATTCAAAAATATAATGTAAAATTTAGCCATACGATTCCTTTTTCTTACACAAAATGAATTAAAGGTTTTCCCAAAAAAGGGCCGCCAATGGATTTTAGGTGAGTCTTCATACTTTGTTCTTTGACTATGGAAAACTGGCTTGTGTAATGAGATTTTTTACACTATCAAAATCATACATTTAGCATTAACGTACAATTATCAGTGAAAAATTTAAAATATAAATTATCGAAAAACGTGCTAGTGCCCCTTTAATGAGATTTATCCAAGATTGTTTGTTCTATTGGCTTTCATATGATATATAGAGCAACGTGTTATCGTACGTCGTTGATTAGCAATGAGTATTCAAACATACCCACCAAAACACCCGTTTTCCAAAATGCAAACTTTGACCCTTCCGCGTGACCGGACATGACTGTTCGCGAGCGATTTTATTCATTTATCTTGAAGACCTTGCTAATGTCTACCTCTCATGCAAAAATCATCAAATTCGTCTGGGAGGTTTTTGAGTTATCTGCCATTGAATATTGCAAAATGTGCAAACTTTGAAAATTTTAATAAAAAAAAAACTATTTCGATTTTATAAATTGTGAACCAAACTTGTTATAGCGCAATGTCTCAGCTACATTATGTGTAAGTTTCAGCTTTCTAGTATCAGCAGTTGCCGAGTGGTGATGCCTGAAAGTTGCCTGAGGTCGGACTTTTGAAAAAAATGCAGAAAATTCAAGGTGGCGGCCAAACCACGTGACCTACGAATTTGATATGATTTCGTTTTTTGCAGCATTTTTTATTGCGCATCTTTTAAAAAAACATTCAGGTCTCTAAGTGCATTTTGAAAAAAAAAGCCAGGTTAAAAATCAGATATTTGGGCCCTGCTGGACCATTTATTTATGGGCCGAATTGGTCCAAAAGCTTATTGTCGCGTCTTCTCAACAAGGTCTACCAGCATGTCAAATCTGGCTTTGATAGCTTCAGCCGTTTTGGCTGAATCTTGTTAACAAGAAATCGTGGAAGAAAAAAACAAACAAACACGCCAATAACAATAAGGATTCAGCCTGATGTCTGAATCCTTAAATATTTAGCTGAATTCGGTTCAATCAATGTTAATCTATCTAACACATCAAATGGGTGTTCAAAAAGTATAGATACACATACATAACATATATACATCTAAAAAAAGGCAATTGTAAAAGCGAAAGACTATATTCAAAGTAAATAACCACTATATAAACCACTGTTGGCATAAATGATATAGGGACAGTTAAACAGACTCATGTAATCAAATAAACTCTCTCTCACACACATTGTAAAAAGTCCTGCTCTATTCATACATGACAACTGGTCAAGACCGGTGTTCAATGCCATGGAGGATGAAAATTATTGGAATGAATACCATTAATCTTATGAGAAATTTTTAACAAGACAAACACCGCCAGATTTCCTTCAGTCGGACCAGATACAACTTAAAATTGAAATATGCTATTGACGAACTTGAATCGTCTACGAAAGATCAAGATAAACTAGATAAGGCTTATGACGTTTGTATCAACATTATCAATGATGAAATGCAGCAAAGAATTCCTATTCGGAAAGTGAAATTAAGTAACGGCACATCTAATAAACGAAAGATATGTAAACACCCCTGGTGGAATAACGAGTTGGCTAATAAATGGGAATCTATGTGTTCTGCTGAGAAGGCGTGGTGTAAGACCTTGGGGCCCAGGAAAGCTAAACTTAAACATCAATTTGTTAAATCTAGAAAAGACTTTGACAAGCATGTGCAGAGGCAAAAAAGGGTTTACAGGAGCAAGCTACATGCAGAATTGGAAACAATGTGTGAGGTTAACACAAATGAGTTCTGGAAACGTATAGGGAGAGTTGGAGTAGGACAGGAGAGACAGAATGTGATTCCACTGGAGGTGAAGGAAGACGATGGCAGTGTGAGTACAGATGTACACCGGGTTCTAGAGAAATGGAGATCAAGCTATGAAGGGCTTCTGAACCCGTCAGTAGGTGATACAGACCAAGAGGAATTCACCCGACAAGACAAAGACTATGTAGAGTTATACTTCAACAGAGAGATAACCTTGGATGAAGTGCGGCATACTCTACAAACTATGAAGGATGGGAAAGCTCCAGGAGTCGATAATATACAGGTGAAACTTCTTAGAGGAGAGAGGACCATAAGTTTCTTACACAGACTTTTTAACATTTGTTTTCTGTCTTCCCGTGTTCGTGCCATGTGGTCTAAAAGAATCATTAACCCTATTCCAATGTCAACGTCTAGCGACCCCAGAGACCCGTTATCATACCAGGGAATTACTCTCGCGCCTGTAATATATAAGGGATACTGTGGTATTTTAAACACATGTCTTACAGAATGGGCTGAGAAAAATGACATCTTATGTGACGAGTAAAATTGTTTCAGACGAGGGAGGTCAACGGTAGATCACATCAGCTCAATAACATCGATCATTGAAGGAAGGAAACTGATGAGGAAGTCAACTGTTGCCGCCTTTATTGATTTCAGGAAGGCTTATGATGGAATCACTAGAGTTAACCTATGGAAAAGAATCAACAATTACGGAGTTAAAGGCCGGATGTTGAAAGCTATCACTTCGCTGTACAAGAATGTTCAGTGTTCCGTACGTATTAACAGAGTTCACAGTACCAGCTGGTTTGAGGTAAACAGGGGACTGAAGCAAGGTTGCCTTCTCATGCCGCTTCTTTTCAACCTTTATATACATGTAGATGACTTAGTGAGAACAGTAAAAGCCCTAGGCATAGGTGTCGAGATTGGAGAGAAAGTAGTGGGCATATTAGCATATGCGGATGATGGTGTACTCATTGCGGAAAATGAGGAGGATTTACAGTGATGTGTGTAGATGTGTGGTGCGGCCAAAACAAGATGTCCATTAATCAAGACAAATCACAAGTGGTACATTTTAGGGGTCCATCAGTTCCAAGATCAGTGACGGAGTTTAAGTGTGGCAATATAAAACTTGACATACGTGCGAGTTACCACTACCTTGGCATTTTACTAACTGAACATTTAGACTACAACAGTATGGCAAAGAATGCAGTTAAATCAGCTAGCAGATCGCTGGGACTTCCTATTTCTAAGTTCAAAGCCATGGGGGGAATGCCCTTTAACGTTTACACCAAGCTCTATGACAGCATGGTATGGTCAGTATTGAACTACGGTTTCCATCTGGGGGATCACAGAACATTCAGCCGTGAGCGCTTTCCATCACAGAGCGATTAGGTTTTTCCTCGGAGTTGGAAAATATACACCAAACGTGGCCGTAAATGGAGAAAGTGGATGGGAACCACCTACAGTGAGACAGTGGGTTTCAGTTTCAAGACATTGGGTTCGACTGGTCAACTTAACGCATAGGAGGTTAAACAAAAGAATATTTGAGTGGTCTGTTGGATGCAAGAAAAAGACATGGAATTTGAGAGTATGCGCACATCTGCAGAAGATAGACTTAGAACTGTTTTGTAACACAGACACTCATATAGAGAGTAAACTGTTTGCCCGGGTAATCCGTGAAGCGGTCTCCTACCAATATGAAAACACGTGGACAACCCAGCTCACTACTCACTGTGAGGTAGCGGCCGTAACAAACTAAGGAAGTACAAGCTATACATGCAAGTCTATTCAGAAGAGAAGTATCTGAGACTCCCTCTACGACGTGACCACCGAAGTGCCTATGTAAAGTTTAGATGTGGGGTTGCACCGCTCCACGTAGAGGCAGGCCGCTACACTAACACACCATTTCAGCAACGTTCATGCTTCAACTGTGATAATGACGTCGAAGACGAAACTCATGTCCGTTTAGTCTGCCCCTTTTACGAGGACATCAGATCTACACTTTTTAGCAACTGTTCTCAGTTTGATGATAATTTTACTCGAAAAACCATGGAGGAGAAATTAATAGTTATTTTATCATATCCCGAACTAGCTTTTTATGCGTCAAAGGCCTGCCATGACATCTTAACCCGAAGACGACAATTTTTATACTCCTAACCGGTATATTTTACTATTTTAAGTCATAGTAGTTTTTAGATATATTATTGTTTGATACAGTTTAACACGTTTGTGTTTGTAATATATTGTATGTTTCTCGTAAATAACTAAGTGATTGGTCGTAGCATTTTACTGTACATAACTTATGTATTTTACAATGTTGTACAACCTATGAGTGAGACTGCCATCATGTCGCTTGATAATCACTAATTAGTAATAATCCTTAAAAAATTTTAACGGTTTTATTAGTATTTTGGAGCAATCTTTAAGTTTTATGTACTACATCCAGTGCATGAAATGATGCAGAATCATCACGGATATGAAAAACAAAAATGCCGGAATTTTATTTCACATATTGATTTGGTAGTCATTTGAACCTGTATGGAGTCATTTGATTTCTAGAATTCATTTTGTTGAGTCATTTGAGTCTGGATGGAGTCATTTGAGTCTTGGATTTATCCTTGGCCAAGGGTCGGGAGACATTTGGGGTTTAGCCGAGTTCCCGTCCGGGTGTGCTTTGGCATGCGCGCCCGCGTCCGTGTTGGCGTTCCCATTCGTTTCCGGAGCAAACTCTGAAACTACTTGACCAATCTTCAAAACATTTGGTTTAAATCCTCTCAATATCATGTAAATTTGCCTTTTGGGGGTTTTAACTTTTTTTAAATTTCATAATTTTTGGTTTCAATGGCAACAGTTTTGTCCTTGTCATTTTGAAAAATAGGGTTAGTGTCCGGAGCATAACTCTGAATCTACATGACAAATCTTCACCGAATTCAGTATGCATCCTCTCCGTATCATGTAGATTTGCCTTTTGGCAACAGTTTTGACTTTGTTGTTAAGAGGGTAGGGTTAGTTTCCGGAGCTTAAATGGTGTATAGGGAGGACATCTGTTTTTTGACGAGGAAACCCACTTTCTAGTTTTAAGCTAGGTCCCTTTGACTCTATAGTTATTTGAGGTGTAGATTTGAGGCGAGATAAGTACACTGGCTTTAGAAAAACCTTGCCATTTTGACTTTTGTTGAATTTTATCAATTGCTTTCAACATGAACATATACAAAGTACTGCGAGTATTTTTTGACACCAATTTGTTTTTTGTTTCAGAAGCTACTCTACAAGAATGTCTTTCCTGTTTTATGTGCGGACTGCAGTTCCTCTGAAAACATTGTATATGCCTTACCCGCTCTTCTTACAATGATTGACTTTGCTCCACGGGATGATTATGTGGAAAATATATTACCTGAGTTTCTCTCAATTATGTCAAGTGCCAAACCAGTTATGGTAAGTATGTATTAACTATATATACTTGTTTTCAAATTCGAATCAAATATAATTGTACGAATCATAAACTTTTACAGGTTTCATTGGGAAAGTAGCACATTTTTTTAGATAATTAAAATGATCTCAAACAGAAATGTTACCAAGGCTTAGACAACATAAGTTATTCCTCTAAATTGTCTTTTTAAATTTGTTTTATCAGTACTTCTACAGTACACATCACCAAATGTGTCTTTCTCAATCTAAAAACCGCTGGAAGTTGGTTTTAGACAAAGGGCCCATCACGATCACCAAACTTCTTCGAATGTGAGCTAGTAATGTCAAGTATATAGGTGTTACTTGAGCGAAGAAATTACTTGAAATGAAATGATCTGTTATACCTTATAACTCAGTTAGCAGGTGTATAAAGCAGACATTCCGTCCTTCCTTTCGGTCATTTAGGTTAAGTTCAACCAAACTTTACTAACCTTACAAACCATAACCATATCTACAGTTAAGACCAACTTTGATTTTTTCAGAAATTATTTTATTTTCGTTTCCATGGACGTGTTACTTTTTGGGCATAGTTTTCTCTGAAACTATTTAACCTAGATGAGTCCATTTTTGTAAATGGGTACCCCTGATGATAATCTTAAGAGAGTTTGAAAGCCATAGAAGACAAGTGTTATGGATAACAACTTCTTCATTGATTTCTCGCAACGTTTCTGGGCCAATTCTTGCCACTTCTTCAGGTGATTGATAATGAAATATCCAGTATGGTATTTATATACATAGATATACATGGATCCAATTAAGTGACTTAGCATATACAATACAGAAGACAGTTATCTATAAGCTATGTACAATCAAAACATGACATGAAAGAGGAAATCACAATGGACAGATAATTAATGTTTTCACAGCAGAGTGGTACAGGAGATAGAGTCTATGATTGCTTGGAGATGCACGAGGAATTAGGGAGATAAACCCCTTGATCTCGGGAGCCATTGCCAATATTTCTGATTATGGAACGGTCCTTGATTGTGAAATCATATCAAGATGATGCTATTACCAGGTCTGATGCTCCAAAACGTTTTCCCTGAAACTATTACAACCAGATCAGTGAAATTTTGCTAATGGGTATCCCTTATGATAGAGTCGAAAGCAATTTCCGATATATTATTTCAGGACTGAAAAGCGTTTCACATAATTTGGCTTCGTGTCCAGTTTTAAAAAAATTTGATACTCAGTTAGTTACCCCTTAAACCCTTTAAATTTTATACCACAATATTGCTGTAATTGGCAGAGATGATTTCATAAAACCTTCACCAAAATATGAGCAACATCGATTAAGACTGGCGGTTTTCCGCCGT
This sequence comes from Steromphala cineraria, assembly GCA_916613615.1. Classification (NCBI taxonomy): domain Eukaryota; kingdom Metazoa; phylum Mollusca; class Gastropoda; order Trochida; family Trochidae; genus Steromphala; species Steromphala cineraria. The sequence goes on along the minus strand of OU744722.1, from coordinate 40,496,981 downwards.
AGTAGTAGGTTTTTTGCTATTTTCGAAAATGGTATGTGAAATTTAGGGGCTGTATGCATCTTTGAAAATCTTCAACTCACTTACTGTCCTTAACTCGCTATTATAGCTCATCATAAAACTTAAAGACAGCTTTTAAATGAGGCCTAGGTTCTATATTCAGCGGTTCCTGAGTTACAGTTGTCTCGAAATGTAACTTATAGGAAACAGTGTGTTTATGCTTTGTGTACAAAGGGGCAAAACTTTGTAGCAAGTCGGCTGATTCAAAATTTGTTTCTTACATTATACTCTACATTGACTGTGTAAATAAATCATTTCAGTATCACTGTCGTGTACCCGATAAGGAGGGGACATTTCAAAATGGTGGACGTGACAGGTCAACAGAGGTAGGTGTCTGCTTTCAGTGCTCCCTTCTCCTAATCGACGAGGTTTAGATGGTCACCTTTAACTGTGGTAATCAGGAATAGAATTTCGAATACATTCCTTACGAGTTTTGGTTCACAAACTGCAAGAAATTTGCGTATTTTAGATGTCAAGTTGATGTTTATCTCACTTTCATTTTCGAAGCGGAGAGGAGACTTTTAATTGCCTTTTTTCATGCCCTTAACGACCTTGAATATCATACATATTGTCGCGCATATCAGTGTTTGGTTATAATAAAGATTTCTGTGCAACTTGAACTGATTTGGTTCAGAAACTACGAAGTTATTGACAAAATAACAAATCAACATGGCAGCGGAGTGGACTCGCCGAATAATTGGCGGAGCGGACCCAGAAGGGCGGATAGGGAGAGGACATGTTTGGATATGGAGGGGACACATTTGGATATGGAGTGGACGTCACTTTCAAATTGTACTGTAGTTGAAAAATACCCATGATAATACACAAACTCCTAGTTTCATAAGAACTTTCATCAACCTTTTCATCTACAAATGATTGAAATAGAGGTTTCTCTTTTCTTTTGCAGAACTTACCTGGAGAACGTTTCCGTTGCTGCCGTTGTCACACATAATAGATCACTGCATTCGTTACCACCCATTACAAACATTGAAATTGGAAATATAATGTTTAGAGCCGTCAAGTGAAAAATGGAAACTTAACAAAAAAGACTATCAAATAGTTCCTTATGATATATTAGCCATCGACGAGATTTTCAATGTTGATGATAAGTCACTTGTTTGTGCATCACCAAGTCCGAAGATGCATCAAAGGAATCTGTGCTCAATCTCTCATTAGACCCGGAATGCCCTTTTGCTAAAACAATTGAAATGTTCAACGTCGCCATCAGCAAGAGGGCTTTCTGCGGCTTATGAGAGATTGAGAACAGATTCCTTTATTGCATCTATATAATATGTGTTTCGGCTGTTTTGCATTGATTTGACAACGGCAGCAACGGAAACGTTCAATCATTGGTTTATGAAAAGGTTGATGATAATGCTTATGAAACTAGATTACGTCTTCTGTGGGGTTCTTTTGGCTAACTTTACAAAGGAGTTTGTTTATAACCATGGGTATTGTCTCAACTACAGTACAATTTGAAAGTGATGTCCACTCCATATCCAAATGTGTCTCCTCCATATCCAAAAATGTCCTCTCCCTATCCGACCTCCTGGGTCCCCTCCGCCGCTTATTCGGCGAGTCCACTCCGCTGCCATGTTGATTTGTTATGTTGTCAATAACTTCGTAGTTTCTGAACCAAATCAGTTCAAGTTGCACAGAAATCTTTATTATAACCAACACTGATATGCGCGACAATATGTATGATATTCAAGGTCGTTAAGGGCATGAAAAAAGGCAATTAAAAGTCTCCTCTCCGCTTCGAAAATGAAAGTGAGATAAACATCAACTTGACATCTAAAATACGCAAATTTCTTGCAGTTTGTGAACCAAAACTCGTAAGGAATGTATTCGAAATTCTATTCCTGATTACCACAGTTAAAGGTGACCATCTAAACCTCGTCGATTAGGAGAAGGGAGCACTGAAAGCAGACACCTACCTCTGTTGACCTGTCCCGTCCACCATTTTGAAAAGTCCCCTCCTTACCGGGTACACGACAGTGAGTTTTGTATGATATAAAAGTTGCTTTTTAAGGAAATAGTTTACGAAGATAAAATTCTTCGATTTTTTTTCAAGGGGTATTATTATAACATAATGTATTTAGTACATGAACATGATTAGAATTGAAGGTCACAATGGAGTGTACAAGTGTTTATTTGTGCTCCGGGAAGTTATGTGAAAATATTGCTCAAGAAATATGAGGATTTCATGCTGTTCTGATATCTTATAAGGGGTAACAGTACACGGTGTAAGTTATTTTTGAGCTTTATATGTCAATAAAACATTTGATAAACCCGACACTTTAACACTGTGAGAGAACCCCAGTCTTTCGGGTGACGAGCGGAGACTCTACCACTGAGCTACGTCCCCGGTAGCACAAGATCCTCAAGAAATGCTTTTTCTCCTGCCAATGAGACTGATTCGATCAATTTGCTTGAGAATAAAGAACTACTTGCGATACTTACCTCTGAAAAAATCCTTTCCCCATAATTGATCATGTTGACAAAACTAACGTGAGGCCAACGCTAGGATTGATACCGACGTTGCGAATGTCAAATCTAAATTTCTCAATTTCGAAACAACATTAGATATTCAATGAGAGGAAATGGAAATCCTTAAGACATCCATAAGCTGATTTGGATCGAAAAGTATAACTTTGAATTAAGAGGCTATCATGAGGGAACTCCATGATAGGAAGCTTAATGGTCTTTTTTTATGGTTTAGCGTTTTGACTAAGATACTAACAACAATACCTAAAACTAATGTAACAAAGTAATAAAGTATTTGCAGTGATGAATATTAAGAATCATTCTCATAATTGCTCTTATGATATAATCATACCGAATAATATTTGTTTAATAATCTAAACAATTACACAATGAACGTTTATTTGATAACCATATCATAAATTATATGTTAATTATTCATCTCACCTCTGAACATTCCCCATTCGCCAATGCCAATTTGTAACATAAGTTCATGCAGAACAATACGTTATAGATATACCTAATAGTTACCGACTGAGACCGAGGTGTTCAAGTTAGATGAACCCTCGCGCACGTGAATCATGAACGCCGTGAATCATTATAACGTGAACCAGAGGTCGAGGTCGGTAACTATTTTACACACTAACTCAACGCTAGATTATTCCATTTTTAACATGACATCAGTTTGGATAATGCTGAAATGCATATCTCTCTTATATATAATGAGAAGGTGAAATATTGACTGTAATTGGAGAAACAACGTCCATTTCAAGTAGCTGACAATTGCATTAGCCGCTCGTGCTGCACGTGCAATCCGTGTGGGACCGAACAAGCTACCACAATGGATTGATATGAAAACAGATTACAAAAAAACGTTAGTATGCATATAAATATTTGGTACCAATGATGTTTCTTTTAAATCCTCAAAATATATACAGAATCACCGATATGTTTATTCTCAGGAAAAATGTAAAATTCAATCATGATGTCATGAAATATATCTTGTCTTCTCAACTGGCCTCCGTGGTCTAATGGACAAGTCACTGGGCGCGGAATCAAGAGGTCGCAGGTTCGAACCCATGTCTGGAGTGCAAAATTTGTAAATGTCTTGTATTGGAAAATTGCAGTTTTAGTGAGTGTCTTTGATTTGCAAAGCTAACTTTGAGCTTGAATAAATTTCGGAAAACAAAATATCATCGTTTCAATATCGAGTGTTCATCATGAACACCTCCGACTGTGCATTTCACAAACAATATGAGTTGGTATGAAAAATGAATACTCGAACAAAACAAAGGAGCTCGTGTGTAACAACATTTCCCGAGGAATATCTAACTCATACACCACTCCGGTCGAGTTATATTTGACAAAAAAGAGCTGTCTAACCTTCCCTATGTGTATATATCTTGCCCTAACAATATCATTTGTATATAAACAATACTCTTTTAATTATGTTTTAAAGAACCATATTTTGTCTTCATTATATTAAAATTTGGTACAAACTTGTACCTTTTCATTGGCACATATAGGAAAAACAACAATACAGACATGAAACAACAAGAAGTACCGCTACTTGTAACAATCCTCAGTAGCTCAGTTAATATAGGCTAGGCCTCGGTTTCTGCCATTAACATTTCTCCACAAATTCCAAATGGGGTTGAGAATCTCTTCACATGACTTTATAAAAAGTAGGCGATTTAAAAAAAGTTGAGGTGTTTAGGTCAATACACCTACAGTTAGAACAAAGGAAACCATAGCAAAGAGACCGGAAGTGGGGTATAAAGATAAGGCACTATGCTGCAAGATTGAAGACACTAAAAGTTTAATCATCAAAGCAGACGGAAGTGTTTCAAAATAAAAAAAGCTCACATATGATGTATCCAACATGAGATATAAATATTGCATCGTAAGCTCTTTTAAAAGCAACGCCAGATGAACAGCCTTACTTATAAATAACGACTTTGGCTTTTCAATTGAAAAAAATTGAAAAGTTAAACCTGGAAATTATGTAGCAATAAAAATTAAAATAATGAGCATTACATTTACTTTGATAACTACGGACGAAATACCAACACACCAGAATTGTACCATGAAATCATATCAATAATTACTGATTTCCAATCAGATAGCTTCTCCATGTGTGGCGATCTTGTACAAGATCCAAAATTAGACTACTGTAACCATAGAAAATGAATATTGCAGTAGCAAAAAAATCTGGCTCGAATTTATGGAAGAAAATGAGTTAATATACGCGTGGAGAGAACAACATTTGGAAAGTAAAAGATATACATAGAGACAGAAAAATCCAGTCAAGGAGGCAAGACTTGATTATTTTATCCTATCTAAAAATCTTTCGAGTTCAGTTCATGACACCAGTATGAATGCAACATACAAATTGGATTATTTTATCGTTGATAAGAGCTCTCGATATTACCACATGTGCACTTAGGGTCAGTATTCATTCCAATTTTGAATAAATCCAAATTTATTGAAGTTACAGAATACCGTAATTTGGTATGCAAAATATTTAGTTTTCTTTTACCACAAGAGAAATATTTAGGTGCACAGGTAGTACTATTAGTCAAATTTTCTTTAAAATTCGAGATGGTTTTTAAAGTACGAATATTCTCTGGTAATTTATTCCATGCAGTTATTGTTGAAGGTACAAACGATTTCTGTGAACAGTATGCAAATATTTTGAGAGTTTCTCAAATTGTAGTTTTCTTTGACTGAAAACATCTAAAGCATTGTGGAAAAAAGAAAGAGAAACAGAAATAATGATCCTTTTATGAAAATCTATATCAACATAAGACATGCGAAAAAATTTAACTGAAACAAAAAATATTCAAAGGCAACAACCCCACAACCTTGCTCAAAATTGGAGACCAATTTCATTACTAAATGTAGCTTGTTAAATTGGATCATCAACTATTGCAAACAGAATAAAAACTCATTATCAACAACATCGGATATATGAATTTACTTGGAATTTCGACTTCTTATTGCTTTTGAAAAAGCATTTGATTCTGTAGACTTGAATTTATTGAATTTTATTCACGAAGTTCTCAATTTCTTTAACTTTTTAACCTATATTACGGGGTGGATAAAGGCCATTTATAACAACGCTCAATCTTGTGTAGTATAAATGGTTTCCTTTCATATTATTTTGTCATCTCCCAAGGATATAGAGAAGGTGATCCCGTTTCCCCATATATTTCTTCTATGCGCAAACATCTTAGCCATAATGATAAGAAATAATGATGAAATTAAAGGAAACACGGGATACAAACTATAGGAGATACTGGATACTTCATTTCCCAATATGCTGATGACACCTCACTTATACTAGATGGAACCGAAAAATGAGTATACCCCACATTGAAACTCTTAACCAACACAGGATACTTGGCGCATCAAAAACATTTTCTGTCCATGAAATGCCCTGTATACAAAGTCAGTAAACTCTTGGATACTGCAGGATACTTTATTGCATTGCTTGCTTACAATACCAGATTACTTAGTTTTAAAATGTTTTAACAAAATATACATTGTTCCACTTTATCTTTTTGTGATGCAAGGGATAGTATTGGAATGAATTTGACATAGTTATCAATCTTACCAATATAGATGTCAAACAATTGAGTTGCATAGCAACCATACACACACACTTCACGACATCAATTTCACCAAGTTTGCCAAAAGATCGGCTGCAAAGATGATAAACTAACCTTTTCCGAATTTCAGCATCACTGATTTAATCTCGATTAAGCAACGATTTTGGCCCCTGTCTTCCAAAGGTCATTTCAACAATGATGAAGTCGGGAACAAATGTCAATGCAGACGTTTAGCTAAAAACATCTCATTGGTTCTTTCTTAACCTCTACGATTTCATTAATCAGATACTGCATCATACTTATAATAGAGAGACACGTGACTAGCAATGCCTTGAGTAATGCTAACCTGTTATATAACTTTGTGTACACAGCAGGTGCCAATCTGAAAGATAAATGTAATGTCTACTTAACGAGGGCAGATTGTTTTAAAAACAATTCTCAAATAACGGCTAACTTAGATATGCTTTTATTGAACACACTGACAAAATTCCCTTTTCACATCTCTCTGGGACAACGGAGACACCCTTCACTAACCGTGACCGTTACCACCAAACGCGTAATATTTCACCCGAGTTCTTTCAGTTGCTGAAGTGGGATTGATGACAGAGGCAGTTCAATTAATATCTAAACGTTTATTCAGGTTAACAAAGGTAAGTTACATCTCACAAATCAGGACAAAGGTTAAGAATCCCGACAGGTTACAGGCAACTGAGCAGCATCAAGGAATGACGTCCAAGCAAAAAAGTCCAAGAACAAGCACCAGGATATAACTTCCGTGGCATAAGTATATGGCTTAACAATGGCACCCAAACATGTCTTTAAGTGCACAAGCCCGAATACCTAGAACAACTTCCACACAATACAGCACTGATACAAGATCAACAAATGCCTGACGTGAACTATAAACGTCTGGTTTCTTATTAGCATTTATGCAAAAGAACAATAAATGCAAACACAAGAAAAAATATATGGTTTTACAAGAGTTTTAATTTTGTTTACCTCAAGTAAACAAAATTAAAACTTTGTTTATCTCAGGTAAACAAAGTTTTAATTTTGTTTACCCCAGTAAACAAAATTAAAACTTTGTTTGCCCCAGGTAAACAAAAATTAAAACTTTGTTTGCCCCAGGTAAACAAAAATTAAAACTTTGTTTACCCCAGGTAAACAAAATTAAAACTTTGTTTACCCCAGGTAAACAAAAATTAAAACCTTGTTTACCTCAGTTAAAGAAAATTAAACTTTGTTTATCTCAGTTAAACAAAGTTAAAACTGTCTACCATTTGTTATGCTAATGAACCCGTTTTTCTGGTCAAGCAAATGAAAAGGATCATCATGATGTTTAACAAGCATTTAACAGCAAAGGTCAATGAAGAACATTGATGCAGAAAATCAGAATAGAAAAAGGAAGACAGTAGGTTTTTGAACTACTCAATCGTGGTCAGGTTTGGACTGACATAGTTATTGAAGGACACAAACGACGACATCATGATAAAGTAAGGAGTCAAGTGGTGTCCACAGATAAGCTCTGAACGCAAAAAACGACTAAATAACGACATATTCATTAAGATTATTGCGTTTATACCGTGCATGAATATAATAATTTATTGCGTTTATACAGTGCACGATTGTGATAAATTTGTTGCGTTTATACAATGGATGAATATAACATTTTATCTAAGCATTAATATAATAACAATAACAAATAAAAAACAAAACTGCACACAGAACACTATCATCTTGCTGTCACTCAAGTTGCTATGACTCTTGCTGTCACTCATCTTGCTGTCACTCAGAATGTCTACAAAGACCCGTAGAATTTTATTGTCCAATTTAAACCCGATGCCACTGTTGTTGCTGCTGCAGAAGATGGTTCTCCCACTCGGCGCCTGGCCATATTTATGTTTATGTGGCAGAATAACCACTGCATGAAAAGAAGTTCTTTACAAGATATTTACAAAGGATTAAATATCTATTAAAGTACTTATTTACAAGACATTTACAAAGATTAAAGTACTTATTTACAAAAATAATCAAGTTAATAAAATATCTATTAAAGATGATATTTACAAGATATTATTATTTTGTAAATGTTTGTAAAGGTTTGTAAAGTTTTGTAAATATCATTCTCAATGACATTGCAACTTTTGTAAACATCATCTTTATTAATGTTGTAGAGCCGACTTCATTAATTCATATTGTCAGGACCTCGTTTCTCGTTTATACTTTATTTTTGGGTGTTTGTGACATTGTAATTATTATGATGTATACAATCATTACCTTGGCCTATTTAGCGCGGGGTAACCATAACCGGGGTGTGTGCAAAATAAGACTTATCACACTCATCATACAAAACTTAGACCTGGCGCGTAAATACACATAACGCAGTATTAAACTAGCTCTGATATTCCGTTTAATAAATGGAATCGTAAACAAGCTAAAGTGTGGGAATACTGCAACAGAATACACAGAAGAAGATTTTCCTTGTGACTTTGATATTTGAAACTAACAGATAAGAGTATAGTATATATTTTTTTTAAAACATCACTGTAAGGTATAGATTAATGTTTTTTAAGCATTCCTAAGTTAACATAACCATCTTTTGTGAGGCAATATTTTCAAATGAGATTCAAATGCACTAAGATGCAGCGGCCACAAATATTCTGCCCGTCACAATTTAATGAAGAAAAGAAAAGAAGAAGAAAAAAATGTATTCAAGTGTCAAGCGATACATGTTTACAAATTCAGTAAAACATACGTTTATATAAAACATCGCCCGGCCAACTAGGGCCTATTTGACACTAATTGACTAAAATATACAAATAAAAGCACTCTATGGTGCTAAAAGATAATATTGCATTATCACACTATGGTCTATGTATTACCATTTAAAATATCTGTTAAAATACACATTTTTATGAATTCTTTTGTGAGAGTCTATATCTAAACATATTTTTTAATAATGCGGCAACTGAGTACCTAAGTTTATGATGATTCAGTAGAAATACGAGTTGACCGTTCGATGACAGATGGGGAAAACTTTGATTTATAGACGAGGCGAAGATCCAAAGGGGAATTATAATGGCTGAATATAGACTGCAAGTAGTTAGAAAATGAACCTCGTCTTCGTTGGAATTACAAAATTTACATAAACGATTTTCAAGAGGAGTTTTAGGCTTTGTAAAACGACCAGTCTCGATCTCTAAGGGGAGGGTGCCGCTTCTAAATTTAGCTAAATAGCCACAGAGTGCTTTGTCATTGATAGATTTTACATAATCCGAAGTACAAAAATTACTCTTAAAATGACGATATGTCCTTAACTTATTACCATTAACTTGCCCTCTATTATTCCAGAGCTGTGAATACATATTATTAATAACTATTTCTAAAAGTTTACATCTTAAAACATCAAAATCTACACTTAAAGATATATTATGACTTTCAAATAACTTAACCACTAAATAATCCCAAGTTTGAGACACTGACAATGACCATTAACACCTGATTGCTCGATCTCATTAACAGGCCTCATTAATCACCTCACTAATTGCAATTAGGCGATTACATGTAGGTGTTTATTGCAGTAGCACAGGTGTCGGGGTTAGGCTAGGGTAGGGACTGAATGCTCACTGACTTGTATTGATGAGCTTATCTTATGCTTGTTATTTTCATATTAGACTTATATTTCCTTAGATTGTATATTACGTAAGTTTAGTTTAAAGCAACACTTTTTGATGAGACAGAAGTAATGAAATATGAATATAAAGAACTAAAAAAGTACATATTAATTAGAGAACAAACTATCTTATTACTTAGTAGTTTCAGCTCTCCTAATGCAAGGTGTTTGATATTTTCGACCTGAAGCAGAATGTTTGCATTTCTTGTGGAGCAAATGATTTGACTCTGAGCAAAATAGGCATGCTGGTTTGTTCTTTAATGTCTCTTTTCTATTTATCTAGTATCTCTAATGTCTTACATACCATTAATGTGTCAACAAATGTGTTGTACCTCTGACCTTTATTTTAGTTAAGTACTTCTTGAAGAAGAAGAAAAAGGAGCATTCATTAAACTTTTAGACCCCTGTGAAAGGAACCTTAATCTAAATTTCAAAGATTATCTTATCAATGTTGAACACAATAATTATAACGAAACAAATAAAATTACCATTTTATTATGATCTGTCAGATGGCGCATTACTGCGTGCCTTTATGCCAGAAATGCCCATTCGATATATTGATGAACTCTACTTTTGCTTTGCTACTGTGTCTGTAACATGTGAATTCTGACTGACTGAAAAAATGGCAATTAATTGTCTGTGGGTGTGAGAACCCATGATGCCTTTCATGTGTTATTTCTTTGGGTAACAATTGGATTACATTGTCATGATTCATATGAGTCTATTAACCTTTATTTTAATTGGTGCAGCTTTTATTTTATTTGGTTCAATTTGAGAGTTGCACATTTTTATATTGTATTATTTTTCACAAAGGTGATACAGAAAATAGTCGTGAATAGATTATCATCTGACAATCTTCCAAATTTGTCTCATAGAAAAGTAGTAAAGGCATCTTAATGAGTACATTAAAACCTTTTGAGCAGCATGAGAAAATAAGATGAATAGGTATGAACTTGAATATAATAACCAGTCAACTGTTACACCAGTTGTTCTCAACTCTTGAAATCATATTGATGCAATATCATTTTGTTACGCACCTTATACATTTCCTTGACTGTGCTTATGCTCTTGGTCCGGAACGCTGCCGACAGCTAAACTATTCCCTTACCCCTCTTTACAAAAACTCATTTTTTTATCACGAACATGGCATTGGATAATCACAATTGGCACATCATAAGATTATTCTGATAGCACGGCTTTCCATCTCCAAATACATATAATTTTATTTATGAACCTAGCTATCTGGAATTTGTTTGATATACCACAAGGTGCATGCCTGCAATATGAAAAATGCATGGTTAACTTTCTAGATTTATTGATAAGGCTGTACAATTTCAAATGGTAGATTTAGAACATATGATTATTCAAATTAGAAAAGAAATTTGCTCATATTATGTTATTTAATCATTATGGGGAAGTAGCGTATAACTTTGTAAAAAGGCTTGAAAAAAGAGAATATGAAAAATTCTGATATGATAACTGATTTTGAAAACTATAATAACAGTTATCAAACACGACATAACATTGATTATGAAACTTTCCCCCAAAGTATAAGAATTAACCATGCCTTTTATATACTTTATCCTTTTAAGGTAAATCATTATGAAAACTACCGAAATCTTCAGGTTGCTAAACGACTTCGAGATTTTGGTGTGTTTTGGCGAATGTTCATAGTTTAAAATAGCATTCTTATCCGGTAGTATACTAATTTGTTAAACTGGTTTGGTGGTTATATTTTTTCAAATGTTTCCCCCAGAACTACTTGTATATTGGTATTAACTCTGTAAACCCCTTGGAAAGTTTTTACCTTTGTTTTAGTAGAACGTTATATGTCTATGTCGTTTTACATCTGCATTGGTTGGTTATCTCATAACCACCTTTGTCAGTTATGACATGACATTATCAAACGAGAAGATCAAAATTTATGAATCATGAAAGTATTATTCGAATCCGGGACCTTATGTTGTCAAGCATTGCCGTTATCACTTTAGCTCCCGAGGACCAACTCGATGTCAATTGTGTTGAATCCTGTCTGTATTATCATTTTCCCTATAAATATCTAATTATTTTGAAATGAATTAGTTTTTATACAAGAAACCTAGCAGGAGTGTGTTGTAAGTATCATATATGTTGGTCAGAACATATTAAGCCTGCAAAGTGTGTCGCTGAAATAGACCGGGTTATTATTTACTACATTATAGTTTAATTGTTATCCATCACAAACATATATTCAATCCAGAAACCTTAGGTTCTTATTTACACTGAATGCATGTTTTATGAAGAGGTGTAACAAAGATAAAATGGTTTGTCACGGAAATGTTCCTGAGCGCCACTGGCACTGGAAATGCTGATGGTGGATATTAGGCGCTTTATAAATTCAGCATTATTATCATTATGGCTATGCTTGTAGTAAACATATATTCAGTAATTGATTTGACATCAAAATTGGGTTATTGTAAGCATACTTGTGAGATATTTGCCACTGTTATATGCTCTTAGTTCTTGTATTGGTACTTGTCAAAGTGTGTAGATGTCTAATGAAAAGTGTTTTTTATATAAATTCTTTTATTGTTGTATCAGAGACATTATATAAAGTATATATGTATATAGCGTCTCTGGTTGTATGCAGATATGTCTGATTTGCCGTGTATGTTTGTTTGTGATGTTAGGTAATATTCAGACATAGAAATGCTAGAGGGAATATGATCTATAGAATATTCAATTTGTCATTGTCAAAATGTTTTTCGGGTAAAATATGTACAGATGATTTTGTAAAGTGTTCTCTTGCCCATCCCAGTTAAATTTCTTCATTAGTTACTGTATAACTAATGAGAACACACTATTAATACAACACATGTATAACCAGATAACAAAATTGTTTAATGACTGCGTATTGTTAATTAATAATAAGAAAACAAACACTTTAAAATACCATTTACACATTTGCCAATTGATTGATTGATTTATTTCATTTAAAAGATATTTTAATTTATCATGATTTCAAAAATAATATTGCAGAGAGATGTTTGTGTTTAATGTCGAGCATCAAGCTCCGCCAACCTGTTTTATTACCTACAATATCGATTGAAATCACAAGTCAAGGTATTGACGGGACTTTTGTGTATTTGCGGTTGTCAATTAGCAAACTTTTATGTAAGAGTTCTGCTTACTTACTTACTTACTTAATCCTCTTCATTCCTGCTGGAACATAAGGCTGCAACAAATTTCCTCCATTTGCTCCTGTCTTGTGCAAGTGCTTGTGCCTCTGCTAGTGTTGTTTTCGCTTGTTGAAGGTCCGATGTTACAGTTCTCCTCCATGTTGTTCTTGGCCTTCCTCGTTTCCTCCGTCCAGGTGGTGTCCACTTGAGGGCTGTTCTCGGGATGGAGTCTGGGGTCATCCTGAAGACATGTCCAAGCCACCTGTACCTCCTTGCCTTTATCTCCAATGATACTGGGTGGGCTCCTGTCTTCTTGTAGAGGTCGGTGTTGGAGATCTTGTTCGGCCAGTAGATGTTACTGATCTAAGCATGTGTTGTGGAAGGCATCGATCTTGTTCATGTCGGACTGTATGACTCTCCAGCACTCTGAACCATACAGGAGTACAGACTTGACGTTGCTGTTGTACAGTTTCAGCTTGGTCTTGAGGCTGTAGTTCTTGCTCTTCCAGATGGGGCGGAGTCTGCTGAAAGCACCTCTTGCCTTGCTCAACCGGGCCTTGATGTCTTTGTGGGCTCCATTCTCGTTGCTAATGACGCTGCCGAGATACGTGAAGTCTTGGACAAATTTCAGTTCTCCTTCATTGATGGTGATTGGGGTTGTGGCAGAACTGTTGACGTTCATCACTTTGGTCTTGTCTGTATTTACCTGCAGCCCAATGTCATTGGCGAACTTGTTGAGTCTGGTTGACTTTTCTTGCAGATGCTTGAAGATGGTGGAGATGACAGCAAGGTCGTCCGCAAAATCTAGATCTTCCAGCTGTGAGAAGAGTGTCCATTGAATACCACGAGGATGGTCTGAGGTGGTTTGGCGCATTATCCAATCAATAGCTATGATGAAGAGTAGTGGTGAGAGAATGCAGCCTTGGCGAACTCCTGACTTGACCTTGAAAGATTCAGAAAGGGCAGTGTTGTGGATGACATGGCATTCAAAGCGTTCATAGAACATCTCCATGAGGCTGACGATCTTGTCTGGTATTCCATATGATCTTAAGATCTTCCAGAGACTCTCTCGATGTATGCTGTCAAATGCCTTCCTGAAGTCGATGAAGTTGACATAAAGGGGTGCATTCCACTCAAGACTCTGTTCAATGATGTTCCGAAGTGTAAAGATCTGATCAATGCAGCCCTTGCCCTTTCTAAATCCAGCCTGTTCTTTTCTGAGCTTCTTGTCCATTTCCCAATCAATCCTCTTGAGAAGAATTCTGCAGAATATTTTGCTGGGGATCGACAATAGTGTAATTCCTCGCCAGTTGTCAGTTTTGCTGAGGTCTCCCTTTTTTGGTATCTTGACGATTAACCCTTTGTTCCAGTCGGATGGTATGACTTGGTTTTCCCAGACCTTCTTAAAGAGGTTAGCGAAGACTCTTGTGGCTGTTGGTAGGTCAGTTTTTATCAGCTCTGCTTGGAGTGAGTCAATGCCTGGGGATTTCCTGTTCTTCATGGCTCTGATGGCTGTTTCTACTTCTTTCATTGTGGGTGGTTCTATACTGATGTTGATGTCAGGTTCGCAATGAGGTTGTAGCTCTAAAGGGTTTTCAGGTTCTGGTCTGTTGAGTACCTCTTCAAAATGTTGTACCCATCTCTCGGCTTGCTCAATCTCGGTTGTGAGTACCTTCCCTGTCTTGTCTTTGATTGGAGCTGATGTTGTGTTTCGGCCTTTTCCACACAGAGTGTTGGTGATCTTATATACCTTGCTCAACTCTCCCTTGTTTGCGGCCTCACTTTAACTGATATACATATGCATTTACTTAACAGAAGGTCAGCTCATTAGGTGTTGTTCACTGAAGCCGAACGCCGTGGTCAAGTTATTGTAGCGGTTGTGTGGTCAGCCGTGACTGACTAGGCTCAACTATCTATCCTGTAACAGAATTTATTTAGCTGAATTCTCTTCAATCAATGTTTATCTGAAACGTTAAATGGGTATTCAAAAAGTATAAAAACACATACATTACACATAATAATTGGGATGTGGACAACACAGTCATTTATCTTTTCATAATAAAACAGGTAGTTTAATTTTAATGCACATAGGTTTTCAAACTTTATGAGTTTGTGTAATCTTTATAGACATACATGACAATAAGGAAAATCTAGATATTATTCTAGCCTTTATTTAAACTGAACTAAGCTGATTTTATCACATACGAGAGAACTTGATTTCATGCATTTTGCAAGAGTTAGTTTACGACAGGAGTTTGATGTCTTGATATAACCAGGTTCTGCACACCCCTCGATCGGGGTCAGTACCCGATCGGGAACTAACACCCCGATCGGGATAATAAAATCATCGAAAATAAGGGTAAAAGTGTTTTTTTTCTTGCTCACATTTTCATATCACGATGGCGCATCATGACGGATGAACCATCAGGTTAGCAAACCTTTTCGCCAGCTATCTGCATAAAGTGCGCATCGAAACGATGCCGCAATTTGATCGCTGCCCCCTCTAAACAGAAGCCCCCTTTCCTAAATTGTGCACATTATCGTCTCCAAAAGCACAATCAAAGTCAATATTCACACAAGTTTTAACAGAACGTCAAGTATCACCCACCTAACTTTCGATATATCTCCCCTGCACCAACTTAACTCCTTCCGGTTTACTGCAAAGGGGGGTAACGCACCTGATTAGAGAGTATACGGTGAAAACGGCTACACACCAAAACGGCAGCAAACGAGAACGGCGACAAGTTAATCGAAATGATGAGAAATGGTTGGTCAAATCGGCAACACACAATTAATTGTACATGATATGTCAAAGTTGCTGAACTGAGTTCATATGATGATGTTTCTCACATTAATCCAATTTTATGTTGTCTTTGATGTTATACTAATTGTTGTCATGACATAACATTGCATTTATTTCAGAACAATCTTTATAACGAGGGAATTGTATTTCCAAAATAATTGTTGCCGTTTTGTTTGGCGAATTTGAATTGATAAATGTGTTATGCCGATAACATAACCATATTAAGTTGTTTCTATCAACTTGTCGCCGTTCTTGTTTGCTGCCGTTTTGGTGTGTAGCCGTTTTCACCGTATACTCTCTAATCAGGTGCGTTACCCCCCTTTGCAGTAAACCGGAAGGAGTTTAGTTGGTGCAGGGGAGATATATCGAAAGTTAGGTGGGTGATACTTGACGTTCTGTTAAAACTTGTGTGAATATTGACTTTGATTGTGCTTTTGGAGACGATAATGTGCAAAATTTAGGAAAGGGGGCTTCTGTTTAGAGGGGGCAGCGATCAAATTGCGGCATCGTTATGCAGATAGCTGGCCAAAAGGTTTGCTAACCTGATGGTTCATCCGTCATGATGCGCCATCGTGATATGAAAATGTGAGCAAGAAAAACAACACTTTTACCCTTATTTTCGATGATTTTATTATCCCGATCGGGGTGTTAGTTCCCGATCGGGTACTGACCCCGATCGAGGGGTGTGCAGAACCTGATAACATTTGAACGTGTTTGTAAACTAAATAACTGTCACGATTCGAAATGATATGATTAATCGAACTCATTATAGAATATATGGAATTAAGACTGATGTTGATCATCTTATCATCAGGTCACCAGCAAACGTTTACACCCTTTAAAGGATATTGGGCTTGCATATTTTGAAATTTAATACAAGTTGAAAGGAATGAACTTCAACATCAACTAACCTCAACCTTACCACATCTCGATTTTCGTTCAAAGGTTTAAAAAAATAAATAAAAGCTGGACTTATTTTTTTGTTAATTTGTCCAATAAACATCTGTTATTAGCCTTTCATTTAGACAGCATAATTATCGGCTGTAAAAAAGCCACCTGGGTAAGGGGCCATAAAACTCGCGCGGGTGTGACGTAATGAACAGATTATACAGAGTAACGCTTAATTGTTTAATTACCATTGATCTGGATATCTTTATTACACCAAATGCTTAGTAATGTTACGTCGTCAAATGATTTATCTAACTGAACGGAAAATATTTTCTGGAAATCGTTAATTATTAGGTTTATTTCCTGTGGTATTGTTACTATAGATGTATAGATAACTAGGCCGATTCTGTTTATGACGTCACAAATTGGGGGCGTGACCAGTCATGCATTCACTTGTTTGTTGTCAGATAGGTCTAAGCGGCCCATCAAAAGTGGCTTTCAAAAACGGCTTTCATTACCAAACTAAACATATTTGAGTAGCGACCTTTAACGCACTATACAATATTGTAATCAGATTTTCTATATTCCAAAGAAAATAGTGAAATATGTTTGTGGTTATGTGAACTTTCCGAACTTTATATGATCTGAATATCAGTCCAAATCGTTTCTCTAAAACTCAATGGCGGCTGATCTACATAAAACTTTTAAACTTACATAAAGTCAAACATGAACATAACATAGCGTCGGCAGCTGTTACAAAAAAATCATTACGAATATATGGGTATTTCAAGCTAAATACATACTAGCGTAAACTCATAGAAGAAACTACAAGCTTTAGTTTAACATATAAGCCAAATATGTAACGAACAGAGTTTTACATAAGGTTATTGATGTTGAAAATTTCCAAAAATAAAAAAATTCTACTCTACCTTGTTTACAGACTTTTATTACCTTGATAGCGGGACAGCGTTCAAATTAAAAATGAGTCTCATCAGAATCGAACCTGGCTAATTAGCCTCTCCTAGCGAACCAAGCTTCTCGTCGCTGGCAAGAGGTTTAGGTTCGCTAATCGTCATTGGTTCATAAGTGGTTCATAATTTCTCTATATGCGAAGCATCTACTTATCTCTTTAATCGTCATCCAAGAACGAAATAACAACAAACATGTTTTTGGGGTAATTTTCACATTTAGGCCCCATCCCTTTTTAATCTGTCAGTCTTAGGAGTAATAATTCTGTGGCCGCAATGTCAAATTCCAAGCATAAGTTGCATGAGCAAACAGACATGATTCGTCATTGATACCATACCACAATAGGAACAATTTTTAATAAAAGAGATTCCCTTTAGAAATCATCGAATAAAAATTATCTTGACATTTTGCTTGATCGACAAATAAACAGAAGAGGACTTTATGATATTCCAACCAATGTATGAGACAAACATGATATAACATAACAAAATATTAATGGATAGAACAAAAGCCTCTACATTGTGGATAATGGTTTTGTAAACATTACCAAACTTATTCATTAATAAATGTTTCACACATGATACGAAACTGATATTGTTTTATGAACGTCTATATTAAATTATAAATCTAATTGAAAGAGATGATAACTTGTATAAAATAATTGACATTATACTTCAGACCTTGATATCTTTTAACACCTTGATGAGAGTAAATTAAAATTTCATGAATAAACACACCAGTTTTTTCTTGTCAACAATCGTGTTATGTAATGAATCAACCACCCAGAGCAATAAAGCACAGCTGTCCTCAGAATAGGAAACGATTATACAGATCTTACATAATCACATACATGGTTTATTACACATCAAAGGATGTTACACATCACTTGTTCAGTCTGCTATGAAGAAGCAATGTTATTCTCAATCTACTTCAGTGACGAGCTTGAATTAACAAAATATACACATTGGTCTTACCGATAATAAAAAGTTAATCGACTCATCACATATCGTTAGACCGTTAGATATTTTGACAAATCTTTGTTTTATGTTCTCCAACTGTGCGATAGTTTATCAATAACTTTGAGTATCTACCATTTAAACACTTTTAAAGCCCAGGGCAGCGTCTGTTCAGTTGAAGTAATTGATCAAACTTGCAAAATAGTAAATCAGAATATCCTCGTTATCATATTTTTATTTACCAAATGGACAATTACAACGTTAATATATAGTTTACTTTCTCTTTCAACTTAAACGCTAGATTCACTGTTCCTGTTGAACATCAAGCTCAATCTATTTTTATTCAGCATATCTTTTATATGTCACAATCGTAGACGTTTGACAAAAAGCTAAAATATAATGATATGGCTTTAATATCATATAAATTAAAAAAATATCTTAGATCTGTTTTACTTGAAGTGGTAGAAACAAATAGAGAAAAGACGAAACCTAGATTTGATATGTTTCTAAATATAAATACATTCTATATTGAAATATATGAATTTCTATACACAAGGGGTTACTTACATAAAGTATCTCTGAAAAATAAAGGCCCTTGTGAAACGTTTGCTAGACATTAACAACAGAGTTTTTCCGTGTTCCGTGACGGGTTCAGAATTTAATATATCGGAACAGCAAACCATTTTGCAAGTAACATGTTCTTATGCTCAGATAGTTTGGATGTACCTGCTTCTTATTTCTTTGAAATTGAAAATGGCCATTGCAACAAATTTTCTTAAATAATTGAGAATTATTATTTTAAGTAAGCAATTGTTAATAGGGTAACAAAGCGATAATAAGTGTTGTTCAATGAAGCTTAAAATGGTGTACAAACTCACACTTCGGCATAAAACAGATTGGATGTACCTGCTTCTTATTTCTTTGAAATTGAAAATGGCCATTGCAACAAATTTTCTTAAATAATTGAGAATTATTATTTTAAGTAAGCAATTGTTAAAAGGGTAACAAAGCGATAATAAGTGTTGTTCAATGAAGCTTAAAATGGTGTACAAACTCACACTTCGGCATAAAACATCTTATTAAATCATCATATCGAAGTGGTAAAGGAAACATGTCCAATGACTCCACCTGATGTGTAAATTTCATTACTCAGTTTAAAACATTCTCTTTTGGATGATATTAATCCATGTGTTGAATAATCTATAATGAGCGAGTAACATTAATTACTTACGACAGTTACAATGGTAAAAAATATATGTATATAACTGAGATAAACAAAGTTTTAATTTTGTTTATCCGAGGTAACCAAAGTTTTAATTTTGTTTACCCGAGGTAAACAAAGTTTTAATTTTGTTTACCCCAGGTAAACAAACTTTTAATTTTGTTTACCTCAGGTTTACAAGCTTGTTTATCCCTTGTTTATCTCAGGTTTACGATAGTTTGACGCTCTTGTAAAACCATATTTTTTTTCTTGTGAAAGTTCTAAATATACACGACTTATTTCTCCATAGCACTTATGTTAGAACAATAAATGCCAAACTCCAAATATCAAAAGAACAAGCTAAGAACTGTGTTTCTCAACTAACTCAAAACGTGCTTAATATACACAGTTTTCCCAAAAGCAAGACATAACATATATCTATGCTTCCTTCACACACAACTTGGCTAGTGAAATACAACTTGAGTCAGAATAAACAAGTCACTAAGACTATCTAACTCTCGCAATTATCCAACTCTGTAACCAACTACAACTCGACGTGAATATGCACAAAGCAATTCTATCAAGTACCACAAACGCCTGCAAAATAAACTGTATTATCAAACACTCTTCGAATCACTTCAAGAAACTTTGGTGATTCTGCAACAAGACATTATGAAAATGCTGTCACAAAACATTAGCTGTACTCTCCAAATTATACTATACTGCCGTTTTGTACAAACTAGAAATTCTGAATGTTCCTAAGCTAACCAACAACAATTCTGCTCTTACTTTTTTCTAACACTAATCTTTCTCTAAATAACTTCCAAGGTGTGTAGAAACAACTAGCTAGCAATATTGTATCTACCCACCCCGTCTAACCTTACCTAATTACCCATTCTGTATTATTCTAAATTAATAATATGGGGAAGGGGGCAGTTCGTAGTCGGAACGTCCGTTCTAATCAGAACGTCTGGTGCGTCATGAAAACCTCACCTCCTACTATTGGCTAGTCGTGAACTGGCCGACTCAAGAGCACTACAGCGCTTATATACCCCCACCCGCCGGAAGTACCTGGATCAAAAAGTAAAGCTCCTCACGATTGGACCAGCAATCGTCGTGCCTATCTAATTAGAACGCTCCTAGTAAACGTTCATGACCGGCTACTAAAACATGGCACCTAGCCATAATACACTTCTCAAAGACCTAGGATATTCACCAAATACTTTGCTTACCGAATGGAAATAATAAAGTATCGTAAGTCCACACGTTTAACGACTGGATATAAGAAAGGTGAAAAATACATTTCTGCCATAGCTACATAACCGGCTTGCCAATATAGTATCTTTTCCCCCTAGCCAAATTCCCTCCCGGAAAAAGGGCTTTATAGCATCCTTTCCCCCCGGAAAAAGCACTATATAGCGTTTTTTCCCCAGGGGGAAAGATGGCTCCATAGTACTTTTTCCGCTTTGTAGCCGTTTTTTCCCCCTAACACACCACAGGGGGGAAACACAGCTATATAGCAGAATTTCCCCTATATTGTTTTAAGCAATGTTCCAAAGCTGAAAGAGCATAGTATAACATAGAAGAGCAAAGAACATAGAAGAGCATAGTATAACATAGAAGAGCATAGTATAACATAGAAGAGCATAGAACATAGAAGAGCATAGTATAACATAGAAGAGCATAGTATAACATAGAAGAGCATAGAACATAGAAGAGCATAGTATAACATAGAAGAGCATAGAACATAGAAGAGCATTGTATAACATAGAAGAGCATAGTATAACATAGAAAAGCACATAACATAGAAGAGCATAGAACATAGAAGAGCATAGTATAACATAGAAGAGCACAGTATAACATAGAAGAGCATAGAACAACATAAAAGAGCATCGTATCAAGATCAAGAACTTCCCCCTGTATTGTTTTAACCCTAACACTAACCCTCGCCTTTCCAAAAAATCAATGCGCTTTGGGCATGCACCTTATGCATGGATATAGCACTTTATAAATTCCCATAATTATTATTCAGTCTAATCCTAACTAACCCTATCCTTAGTCTAACCCCAACCTTAGCCTAACGCTAACTCTAACCCTTACCCAAACTAACCTTAGTCTAACCTCAACCCTCAGCCTTGGGTTAGAGTAAGTTCAGTTATGATTCGGGTTAGCTTTTGGGTTAGGGTAAGTTAGGGTTGAGGTTTGACTAGGGTTAGAGTTTAGGTTAAAGTTGGGTTAGGGTTAGGGTTAGAGTTAGTGAGGGTTAGGGTTTGACTAGTGTTAGAGTTTGGGTTTCAGTTGTGTTAGGGTTGGAGTTAGGGTTAGTGAGGGTTGGAGTGAGACCAGGTTTAGTGTTATATAGTGTAATATATATTTTAATATAATAATTTAATATATTTTTAATATATAGTTTAATTTCAAATTATAAACAGTACATTGATCATGATAGATCCAATACCTTTTGTTAGTTTTGTTCACTACATCAA
Organism: Steromphala cineraria; assembly: GCA_916613615.1. Lineage (NCBI taxonomy): Eukaryota > Metazoa > Mollusca > Gastropoda > Trochida > Trochidae > Steromphala > Steromphala cineraria. The sequence goes on along the minus strand of OU744722.1, from coordinate 40,474,695 downwards.
TTCCACAGCAATTTAACACGTAAAGTATGTTTTACATCTATTACAAAAGACATATTGGTGGGGGAAAAACGCTATATAGTGCTTTTTCCGGGGGGAAAAGGTGCTATATAGCCCTTTTTCCGGGGGGAAATTTAGCTGTGGGGGAAAGCTATTATATTACACCGGCATGGCGTTAAATTGAATCACCTTGTTCCTTGTGGACAAGGTCAGATGAGACCTACAAGGTTGGGCTTGGAGGTGTGACGAGTTTTTGGATAATAATAATTATTCTTAAAGGCTTCGTTATAGACTCTTTTTAGCAGTAGGATCCCAACTGCATACATAATTAAATAGTTACACACTTCGCTTATAGGATTAGTGTCTCATAATCAGAATCACCCAACCATAAGACATGGATAATCCACTAGACCTACTTCAAACCTCTATTCTGGACTGTACTCCAACTCACCTAGAAATACAAAAAGAACATAACCAACTAGTTGGTTCATCTTATTTTCAAATCATTCTGCGATATACGAGGGGCGTTCAATAAGTGTTGCAACTTTAATATAAAACCAACTCGCGTAGTCAATTTTTTACTTTTATTTTTCAATATAGTTACCCTTCACCTCAATACACTTAATCCATTTCTCTTTAAGACTTTTGATGCCGCTTTTGTAGAAGTCTTCCGTTTGCCCCCCTAACCACGCCTCTGTGGCAGCTTTGACGTCTTCGTCATCCCGGAAGTGCCTTCCATGTAGGGCGGATTTCAGGTTTCTGAACAGGAAGTAGTCACTGGGGGCTAGGTCTGGGCTGTAGGGTGGATGGTTAAGCTGTTCGAATCCACAATCACGTATAGCAGCCTGTGCAACTCTTGACTTGTGGACTGGAGCGTTGTCATGCAAAATCAGAACACCACGTGTCAACATTCCACGGCGTTTCTGTCGAATTGTCTTTCGCAATTCTTGCATTAGGTTGGCATAATATTGACCATTCATTGTAGTTTTGGTTGGCAAGTAATCAATTAATAATATGCCTTTTGCATCCCAAAAGATTGTCGCCATAACCTTGCCAGCTGATGGTTGAGTGCGAAACTTCAGGGGAGGCGTTGAACTCGGGTGCTTTCATTGCTTGGATTCCAGTTTAGTTTCCGGGTCCCAGTGGTGGATCCAGGTTTCGTCACCTGTCACCAGACGAGACAAAAACCTGGCTTCATCTGCATTAAACCGATCCAGGAGCTCCATGCAACTTTCAGTTCTTTTCTGGTGATCTTGTGCTGTGAGGTTTCTGGGTACCCATCTTGCAGATACCTTGGACATACCAAGATGGTCATGAATTATTTTTTCAACACTTCCAACTGATATCTGGAATTCCAAAGACAGTTCAGAAACTTTAACACGGCGGTCAGCTAAAATTCGTCTTTCGATAGCGGCAATAACTTCCGGTCGGGTGACTTCAGATGGCCTGCCTGACCGTGGGTCATCGTCTAAGGACTCCCTGCCCCGCTTGAACTGAAGAGACCAGCGACAAACTGTTGAAAAGTTAGGAGCATCCTTACCCATCACATTACACATACGATTATGTATTTCTGTAGCTTTGCATCCCTCTTTAGTAAGGAACTTGATCACAGCGCATTGTTCATGTTTGAGAGAATCCATGATTATGGAGACCCCTAGGTCAGCGCAGCTATTATATCTAAATAATTGTTATGTCTAGAAATTGTTTTGACATGTGTCAATGTTATGTTTTGACTATAGTAACACCTGCTATAAGCTGACACTGTTTATGTAAAACCAATGCCCCGATTGCAACACTTATTGAACGCCCCTCGTAGATGTACAGGAAAATACAAAAATGGAAACTGCTGTTTACAGTAACAGGAAAAAGAGCAATAAAAGACAAAGACAGAGTAATCTCTCAGACACAACTGACTCCTCTGGATCAACTCCAGACATTAACAAAAACGCAGAAGCTCCAATGCAACACAAATCAATGACAGCACAGCAGCAAATGGTAACAAAAACAAATACCAGATGATTATGACAGCCGTAGACAAGATTGAACTAAACAAAATCATGAACTGTCAAGACATGGCATTTCAACTTAGTTCACTAGGGGCCCTTCCAGAAACAATAACCAAATGTGGCAAAGGTTTTTTTGATTAGAATGGACAACAGGCACTACCTTGACAGCGTAACAAGCTACACCACGGTTAATGACAATGCATTGGAGGAAAATCTCTTGACAGTCCTATGATACCCTGTCAGAGTGTGTTGGTGTTTAGTTGATGATAGCTTGAGTTATGAATAGTATAAACCAATCACGACACTGTTACTGTGATTTTTGTTTTGGTTTGTCATTGGTGTTTCTGCGGTTTGATTGTCTCCTTCACATTTTTTTGTCTTGAGTGTTGTGTTTTTGGTGACATTGTTTTGACTCGTGTGAGAGTAGTTGAGTTTTCTCAACATTTGCGGTTTGTATTTCTCTGTTTTTGTTTTTAGTTTTGGTTTGTTTTTTGGTTCTGTCACCTTTGTTTTGTGGTTCTGAATGTGTTTATCTTGCTTACCTAATATCTTCTGAAATCTGTGTTCAACGTTTTCCAAAAATTGTCTATCTCTTTGTGTTTTCCTCTGAGGAGCTTATGGGATTTGTAGGAAATTCTCTCCTGGAGTAGAATAGGATTGGGAACAAGTTGTCCAACTTAGAACACCCTCTCCTTGGTATTTACAATATTGAACATACATATGTTTATACATAAAGATGACAGATACTGGACAGTAAAGGGGTACAAACGAAAGACAATAACAAGAAGAGAACTATATACACTTATACCGGTATTACTCAAATCGTTGGTATCATGAATGAATGATTGAACTGATTTAAATAGAAGTACATTTTGAGAAAATGAAAGGTCTGCACTTCCCTCTAACAAAAGTTTAAGATCGATGAAAACATTTAAGTTACATGTGCGCTTCAGTGGTAGCATGAAATTGTCTATCTGGTTTTGATATAGTGGACATTCAAAAAAATAATGATAAGAGCTCTCGATATTACCACATGTGCACTTAGGGTCAGTATTCATTCCAATTTTGAATAAATCCAAATTTAATGAACTAACAGAATACCGTAATTTGGTATGCAAAATATTTAGTTTTCTTTTACCACAAGAGAAATATTTAGGTGCACAGGTAGTACTATTAGTTATACTTTCTTTAAAATTCGAGATGGTTTTTGAAGTACGAATATTCTCTGGTAATTTATTCCATGTAGTTATTGTTGAAGGTACAAACGATTTCTGTGAATGCTTAAGCCTCGAGAACGGTATGCAAATCTTTTGACAGTTTCTCAAATTGTAATTTGTCTTTGAAGAAACGTATGAGGTAGTAGATCAGCAAGATATTGGGGTGCCATTGTCATTGAATTTTGTACATTAAGTTTAATTTTCTTTTCATTCGACGTACCTGTAGTGTTTCCCAACCAGTTTCAAAATATAGAAATTTATTTGAAGTATATTTTGGTAGGCAAGTAACTATCCGTGCTGCTTGTAATTGAATCTCATCTAATTTGTTACTTTGTTCTTGTATAAACCCATGTATGGCCATCAAATTATTCGAATGAAACGTGGTGATTGTGTTGGGTGCAATATTCAATACACAAATATTTTGCTAATTGGTGAAAAAAACCTGCAAATTTGAGAAGCAGATCACAACTTCAACAACGTCCATGGACGTCACTTTCATTAGATTATAGATATATAGAGGTATTGTTTGAGTTTTATTGTAATGTATTTGTTGCAGACTAAGTACTTAGAAAATAATTGATATTATCCATAGGGGCTAGCATAAACAGGCTGATTTTGTTTTGGTTTTGTTTTTATCTTAAATTGGTAAGGTAAAGAACAATCAAATCGGTACGAAAGAATACGGGATCTGCCCTCGCCCATGTAATAATGTTCAGTCGCTTACCAAGGCTCGCGACTGTGAACATCATTTTGACTTGGTCAAATATTCCGTAATCACTCGTACCTCGTTGGTTATTCTAACTTTTTTAAGGATGAAATTTATAAATACACTATTAGTTACACGGGGTTTTGACAGGGTGTACGGGACTGTAATACTAGGATATACTCAGTCATATAATCTATGCGCATGTCTTGGGCATGTCACAAAGATTCATTAGATGACATGTCACCATTCATGGAGTGTGTAAATAAATCACAATCTTTGTTTTAAAAACTCAATCGAGAGAAAGGTAACTCGGTTATGTGAAGTAAGGTAACTGTTGGAAGAATTGAAACATTGAGAAAGGTAAAATTATCTTTTCTCCAACGTGATAGCATAACTAATAATAACTAGTGATACATATCATTAACACTTAAGTAATGATATACACATAGGTATTTTAAAATGATATCCTCGTAAAAATCACCTAGATTGAGTCTGCACGTCTAAAGGCAGGACGTTCGGGACCGGGCGTTCAACTGCGTTATAACGCTGTCACTTGAACAGTTAGACATACAGCTACACATGAAGGAGTAACTCAAAAACACATCCTATATTGATGAACTAACCCTATGGAAATGACATTGATACCATTGAAAACGATAAAGAAAAAATGCTAATGATAATAAAGTTCTTCAACAGGTTTCTTAAGTTCATGAAGATTGTACTGTTGTAGGTTACGAGGTTTTTTTATACCTACATCAAGATAAGATTGACTGTTACAAGAAAAACTAAACATGAAATAACTCGTAATTCTTAAATTCATCCTATCAAGATTATATATTTATTATATTCTTCAAATGTTGTTGATAACCACTAATTTATCTGTATATTTGTTACAGGCAACTGTTTACATATTGGACAAATTGGACATCATATTGTCCAAAACACCACTTGATGAAATAAAAGCTGATGTGTTACCAATGGTGTTTAATACATTAGATTCAACTTCCTTGCAAGCTCAGGTAATACAATCTTCTTCTTGTTAAATACTACTTTTTGAATATGATCAAATCCATTTTTTTCCTTTCCCACTCCCTTATAAGCATTGATTGACCGTTGGCTTTGACGGTATTTCTTGTTTTAGAATAATGCAGAATACTAATCATGCTGTGCATTTTAGGTTCAAAACATAACATTTTGCCAAGATGTTCACTCACGAGAAAAGAAAAGTTATATCATCTCAAACAAAATGAAATACGGCTATCAGAGAAAGGTGATTTATAAAGGCACCTGTGATGTTAATGATTGATCACAACTTCATACAACATGTGTTTTATTCAAATTTATATTTCAAATACTATATTTTTCTTCAATAGCTCTTACAAAATATTTTTTTTTACTGAGCGAGCCAACGCTCAAAATATATCAGAAACTGAATGTCGCACTCGAGTAGGTATTTGATAATAGCCTGGGTCACTTGTGTGAACAGCAAGTGGGCGTACAAGATCCCGAAGCATAGCGCGTACCACTGATAATGTCTCCTGTCCAGAATGAAGCGGCGGTATCTGCGATCCAAAAAATGAATCCGATTGTGCTCCAGAGATCGCATCTCAGAGGGAAGAGACCAAAAGTATGGTGGTTGAACAGGGCAAGAATGGTTGAATACCTTCGGTCGTGAATCAGGCTTTTCAGTATAACAAACACGATAGAGTAGAACCTTGACGAACCTCCTGCACTCCCCCCTTGAGATTAAAATCTCCATCTGTTCAAAAGTAAGTCTCATGACAAGGAAACAAATTGGTCCTAGTTGCTCACAGTTGCTGATATGTTACATTCAAGCGACAAATCATGTAAACTTACAGGATATATTAGTTCAACAATCAGTAAATCTTACAGGATATATATCAGTCCAATCTATGTACAATGCCTTCAACAAAGAGAGAAAAAAGGTAGGAAATGTAGTTGATTTTCTTTTCTATGTTGGCATAAAACATATATAATGGAATCAGAAATTATTTGTTAACTTATTGGAAACGTTGACTTAAGTCAAAAATGTACAAACAGAATCATTGATTTTTGAATTAGTTTCATCAGATAATTCATTGATACCGTAAATATGGACCAAACCAAGATAGCGGAACAAGTAGGACATGTTTGAGAGAGCTCTGAGTTGAAGTAGAGTGTACAGCAAATTCAATGCAAGAAAAGCCTATCTGTGAAGATATGTGTTGCACATGCACTAACTGCATCTACTTCTTGTGTTAAGTTTGTGTTCAGAACTACTACAAAATACTAATATCTGTGATATGTCGCCACGAGAGAGAAAACACAAACGGAGGTGTCATGGCGGATCGTCCTACACGGAACAGCGGGTGAAAAGACCTGCAGACTTACAAGTTCCCAAGACGCAAAAGCAGTTTTTGCAATCCACCCTAGACGTCCCATCTGTGTTCATGTTCGAATCCACCTCCACACTTGTGTCTAATGGACTTTCCCATATGTGTTCCATTTCTTTGAATCATATGTTTACCAGTATCATGAGTCACTTTGTATAACTTTGAAATCAGGAATAGATATGGATTGCCATCATTATCCTTATGTGAAATGTCGTGCAGTGTAACATGGTCCGTTTCAGTAGCCATTGAGACAATATCTCCAGTAATTCTCATCAACTTTTACAGGGATTAAAGTAGTCAATTTCGAGTTACTGTCGGACTACTTTATTCTGCAGTTCATCCAAACAGCAACAGAATGTTTAGACTAAAGAGGTACTCTTTAATACTTGAATTCTTTGTTATCGAATTACTAAAAGGATTTTTACATTAGCTTGTAAAGCAAGTATTTCATTTGTGTTCTTATGTAAATTACAAACTACTGACCCAAGCACGAAATTTCGCGTTTATATTGTTACTATTCCTGAAATTATCAGGGGACATTTAATTAAACCAGGGACCAATAGTTTATAACATTAACAATCACCATAATCCCTTGTCAGTTTTCCACTTAAACGTGCGAAGCATTTGTAGCAGGCTTAGTTATCTAAGCGAGTTCTGTTCAGAATATGATATTGTCTGTTTTACTGAAACTCATCTTGATGAATCCATTAGCAATTCTTCTTAAAGTGGGACGAGTTCTATGAACCTGAACGTAAGGATAGAAATTCATTTGGAGGGGACGTAATGATTTATGTTAATATACACCCCGTGGTGCGGTTATCAGGTCAATATCAGAGGTAGTTATTTTCAGAAAACTGACCTCAGATCAACCGAGAGGTTGGTTATCACGAGGTTGGTTATCTGATAACCAACCTCTTGATAACCGACCTCTCGGTTCGATATGGTGAACATGTCTCGGCTACGCCTCGCCATCTTCACTGTATCGCACCTCGAAAAAAACTTACCCTCGGCTTACGGGTCTAAATGACCCTTTGCCTCTAACTGTGACATTTGATTTTCTTTAGAATAGTTTTGATTTTTCACCTGTGTATTCAGATATATTATGTCTTTAGTTTAATATGTCATTCAAAAGAATATCATATGCCACAAGAACGGTAATAAAAGAAAAAAAAAACCTTCCATTTTTAATATTACATGTTCATAGTGCTTTCAATTCTTGCCATTTGATTTCCTTTAAACATGCAAACATTTACATTTATTTTAATTCAAACGCTCCCGCACACAATCCCGTTGTTTACGATAAAACTAAAATGATTCAGCAAATGGCCCTCAGTATCTATGCAAGTGTTCTCTTCAATGTTCGAAATCCTTTATAGGAAGTCAGTTGTCGGGAGGTCATTTGGAATGGTCCTTTTGAAATAATGCACAAGAAAGCCGACTTTAGTATCAGCAAACAATTAACTGCTATCATCCATGCGAAGTCCTGAAACAATCAAAGGTTTAACATTAAGAATACAAACAGTTTGATTTCAGGCGCTGAAAAAAACACATTTCTTTTTACATACATGCATTTTTCATATCATCACGGTTTCCCCGAAATAGTAACTTAAGTTTGGAACTTTCATTTCTAACCACAAGCACTTGAGGCATGGATAATGCTCATATGAACACTATCAGTACATATTGGCGTATCTTTAAAACTGTATACTCCAATATCATTCAAATTGACCCAATATTTAACATTTTACTACTGGTATTTGAAATTATTTGAACAAAGTGGGACGGGGGTATGTGAGCTCTGTTTGCATGTACACTTGTTAAACAAATACAGTAGGACTCGGATTTAACGAACTCCAAGGGACCAAAGAATTTAGTTCGCTACATCCGGTGTTCGCTATACGTATATAATATTAATGATATTATATAAGGACAGGACTTAATTTTTTTTTGCTATATCCTAGTGTTCGCTATATCCGTGTTCTACTGTATTGTATAACATTTTCACAATATATGTCAACGAGGAAGACAAAATTTGTCTCTAATCCCTTATCCAAACATTACAAAAACAACACCAATCATCAAAGAACTCCGCTTTTCGTCTTCATGCGAACCCCTAAATCTATATGTTCGACGTCGTGCGAATAACCCCCATGCATCAAGTGCTTGTGTTTCTAACATCAACTTTTGAATTAATCTTTTTATTGTTTAATAAACGATTGATAGTTTCACGTACACACGACATTTATTGAAGGTAATAACATACCAAACTGATCTCAAAGTCAGAAATCTAGCTAACACCCAAATATTTATTCATTTTATATACACAATAACAAAAATCATCTATAAAGCAGAAAATGCCTGCAAATGGGACACGCTTCTTTGATTCCTTGCACACAAATTTCCGAGTCTATTACATGAAACAACAATTAAAGTATACTTTGCGATCAATCTCACCTTAATTGCCTCCGGAAAAGACCTCGAATTCGAAACACCGGCAAATATATCTGTTTGACACGGCCGCGGAGAGCACTCCATTGTCCCAACCTTCTTGAAACCATGTGCTTTAGGTTGTGTGTTGCACGTGAATTTTTAGTTGTTGCTTAGCAGCTTGGCGTACAAGAAGTCCGTGCATCACAAGATGAAATAGACGACGTCCGTGCAGCCAAACAATTATTGACTAGTGACGGAATATTCAGATTTTTATAGTTCAGTTCAATGTGGCAATTAAAGGATAATAACTTGAGAAAAGAATGAAAACAGTTGGGTTTTGCCTTAGAGTTGTCTTACCGACGATTTCGCCAGTATAATATCCAACTGCACGTGGAATAGGCGCAGTGTTAAAATGAAATTGATCAATTCCGCAGGAGTTGCGGTTAACCACGCTAGACACCATTTTCACTTTTGAACTCATTTTCAACAACCTGATATTCGACTAATATTGATATTTTGACTTTCAATTTGGTGAAACAATTGGCGAATATGCAAGTGGTTGCACGTGGTCCTGTGCAATGCTCAGTCGACTGCTATCAGTATAGTTCAGCAACAACGGGCGCGGCTCGCTGAATGAGTGTGTTGCCCGCTCATTGCTGAATAAACTGAGAGTTTAAAGGGTTGATTCCCTGCCCCACACTGAGACACAAGTCGAGAAACTTGTAGTGTTGTACTATACAATCTTGGAAGAAAAAATATCTTAAGATTTGTCCTATACCATCTTGGAATGTTTTAAAATTCCAAGATCGTATAAAAAATCTTAAGATATGTACGGAAATCTTAAGATATGCCGAAATCTCAAACCTCCTGTTCAATATTGGAATATGTGAATATCTTAAGATATTTTCTATACCATATTGGGATATCTATACTCATAGTATGATATGTATATGAATTTTAACCCTGAAACTTAATTCAATTGAAAAGATTGATTTTGATAAACGTTGGACGAAAAAAATTCACACTATGTAAAAACATACTTTGATTCATTTAAAAGAAAAGTAACTTTGATGAAAAAAAATATTTTTATGAAGAAAATTACTTCATTAGGAAAAAGTAACTTTGATGAAGAAAAATACTTTTTAGAAAAAAAACTGTTATTAAGAACATGACTTTAATTAGAAAACAAATAAGGTTGATCAAGAAAAAATGACTTTGTCTGAAACAGTGTTTTTGATTCCAAACTCAACTTTGATAGAAAAATTACGATTAATATAAGATAAATATTCCAAGATTGAATGGCTATTTCCTGAAAAGCGTTCTTCCAAGTTTGTGTTATCAACATTAGGAACATTGCTCTACATGTATATTTAATGTATTTTGAAGAACTTTAGTCTAAGTAAAAAGATGGGCGAATGTAAAGGTAATAGGACCTACGATAAGTATAAGATAAATATTCAAAGATTGAATGGCTATTTCTTAAAAAGCGTTCTTCAAAGTTTGTTAATCAACATTAGGAACTGGCTCTACATGTATATTTAATGTATTTTGAAGAACTTTAGTCTAAATAAAAAGATGGGAGAATGAAAAGAAAAGGACCTATTACGACATATATAAGATAAATATTCCAAGATTAAATGGCTATTTCTTGAAATGCGTTCTTCCAAGTTTGTGTTGTCAACATTTGAAACATTGCTCTACATGTGTATTAAATGTATTTTAAGAACTTTAGTCTAGATGGAACAGGAAGTAGGAGCAATGTGTGACAACAGTCTGTGCTGGGCACGTGAGTGGTCATATTACCGATTGACTGCGATTGTCAATTGTTAGGTGTCTAGGTGTTAGTATGTATGGCTGAGATTGGCAAGGGGGAGGGGGGGGGGGGGGATGGAAATGATGGATGTTATTTTGTGTGTTTGTACAAGTGAATGTGTGTAAGTTAACGTCGGTTGATATTTGACAGATTGACTGATTATATATATATAAATATATATATATGGCAAGTTGATTTCAATCCAGGTACGGATGATGCAATTCTACATTTTTAAACACAGATTCCTAGTCTTGTGATGGAATGTATTTTTATCCTAAGGTTGACAATCTTCATGGGATTTCTAATGAATATGAAATGTTATTTGATAATTAAATATGTTCCTATTTTCCAAATAAAATCGTATAGGTTTGGTAAATAATTCACTTGTACTTACACAAGCTTGCTCTCCTTCATGTATTGGGGCTTGTTTGCCGATCTATATTTCCTTTGTTGAATAAAATATTTAAAGAAAGTCTTCCAGACCATGCATGAGATCTATTTGCTGGAATGCTTCTCACTGAAGTTTATTCAGTTTCATGTTCCAAAGACATAATCATATCAGAATCACATCATATCAATTAATTGTCTTGATGCTTTATTAATCCTAATTTTGAAGATCGCAGTTGGTGTCACAGAATGGGATAAACATTTCCTATAATCGCAAGTTACACCTGTCCGATTCACAACAGGTATTGGTAATATATGTTTGAACCAATAACTTGAAGATGTTAACATATCTAACCAGCATCGTATTTAAATTTTGTTCGATAATAAAATTGTAAATATAGCTTATTGTAGAATCATGAAATCTTAAATATTTATCATCTGGAACATAACTTAATTGTACATGAGGCCCACACAACCAATCCTTACTAGTGTATTTCCATTCCTATTGTATGTTAGCTTCACAACGAAAAGTGTATCAACCAAGTAGCAAAACGTCTGTGAACCAATATTGTTTAAACCGAAATGGTTTAAACACTTTACAAAAAGGAAATATGGATTGCTGAACAAACCACAAGCCTTATTTGCACACCGCTCCTAATTACAACAGAAAACTGGACATAATATTCAATACAGTTAGACAAAAATAATAAATATAACCATCTTTATAGTCAAATCAGTTTATGTTAAAGAATAATGTTGTTGGAGAAGCCTATGATATGATGATAGGCTGCAGTAAAAATGATTTTATATATGCTAAACATGCTACAACAAGTGAACCGAAATCGATGTATGTTGCGTATGTTGCATCGGAAACGCGATCTACTATATGAATATTAGTTGGAATTTTTAACTTTCGGGGAATTGTGGTCCAGGCCAGAACAAAAATGTTCTAATTCAACGTCGCTAAATCATGTTGCAAACGCTATAACAAAGGTTCTGTTTATCTTGGTAATATATTCGGTAATTCGAAATAAAAAAGAAATGTAGAGAATATTTAATTTAATCAGTTAAGCATTAAACAATAGCACTTTCAGATGTTTCACTTTCAGAGATGTAGCAGTAAATCTGCCTCCACTCTCTGTTGACTCCTTCCTGGCACATTGTCAAGTGAACTGCCACCTGAAAACAATAACGAAATTGCCAATTACTAAAAGTAGTAAGGTGTTTGATAAAATGTAATAAATGCAATGATGAAGTAAAAGATGAAGGGGAAAATGTTGAAAAATTATGTGTGCTTTGCACAAATGAACCATATATTACTGTGGATCAGATGAAGTTTTAATTATTTACTTAATTCAGAAAACATTCTCGATACACTTTATGATGTATTCATTTGAATGAGCATTTTGAGCGCTTACTTAATATATGAAGTAAATTGTCTGTACCTCTGGCAGGAAAACATCCAGATTCTCCCACTTATTTGTTTCCTGTAACAATAACATAATTTTAAAGAGGAACTTTAGACGAGACATTTTATCAATAAAATGGTTGTGCTTATATCGTGAAAGCTTTCGACATTGATGCATTTTCTTACCGTGAAGTGATGGATAGCCATCCTGGTTTTCCAGAATTGGCCGCTCGCTAAACCCCGTACGCGTGTGGTCATTCTGGCAGATCTGTACTGTCCACCTTTAATGCGCTGCACGAGGACCTGGAGAGAGAGTGTTCACTTATCAAAGTTCAAAGGGATTTTACTATAAATATTACAAAGAAGATTTATCTTTTGAACCCTATCTTTTAATGTCCAGAGCAATATATCAACCTATCCTTAAATTTAGAACTATAAATCATTACCTACCTGTTGAGACTGGCCGGTGGACAAATACACCTAGAATTGAACGTTTATGTAAATTATGTAACTCATCCGCTGTTGGTGATGAGTTTCACTACCTCTTCAGGTGCCAAGCTCTTCATTAGGAGCGGCAGCTGTATACACCTCAATATGTCAATACTTGGCCTAATTTGTATACACTTAAAAAACTATTATGTCCAAAAAGTGCCAAAAATATTAAGAACTTGTCAAAATGTATTTCCTGTATTAACAAATATACTGACGCTTGTTTACATAAATAAGATTGTATTACTTTGAAATGTCATCTATGTGTGTATATTTATACATATTTGTATATATTACTATAACATATGTGTACACGATACAATGTTTATACCTTATATTGTATTGAATACTGTTACATATTTGTACTTATGAATGCCATCTTGGTGTATGTATTTATGTATATATACTATACAAAAAAAGAAACGCATAGGTGAATGTTTTCCGGATAAATGAGTTTTCAAAACGAAATATGTCCATAAAAACTGTGAAACACATTTGGTTGTAGAAATATTTTGATTGTGACAATTTTGAATGTTCGAATCTGTCACTGATTTCAAAATTGTGAATTTGAACGCGTTTTTGACCAAAATGAAAAAAACATCGCAAAACGGAACCATAAGCACTTTGAAAGTTGAAACTATTGGAAACATGGGTGTATTCACATTCTCCACAAAAGGCTTTCACCGATCACGAATTGCAATAGAAGTTTTACCATATGAAGAGTAAATGCAAATTCCATGTTTTGGCACTGCAACTCGAATCACCGCCATTGGCAAAATTCAGACTGGAGAGTCGCAAACATTCCTTGCCAGGGGTCATAACGTCTAAAAGAGCACAAACACTTGTCTTTTAGAACGCTTCCAACAATTTGGCTCCACCAATGATTGTCCACGTTCTGGAACACCTTGGGTCATCACAGAGGGTCAAGATCGCTAAATTTGGTTCCTTCATCCATGTTACTGCATTGTCAATGCTGTGTACACAGCTGACAGGGTGCCTATACTACACAGCATTTCGCCACAAACAATACGGAATCGTTTGCAAAAGATCAGATTGAGAGTCAGGAGACTCTACTTTGGCAATATGTTATGGCGTCATAATCGCTCGCAACGTGTTCTGTGCTGTAACAACGTTCAGGTCTGGAACCTAAGACATGCGAAATGTGTAAGTCTTAGCGATGCATCAGGATTTCTTTTGCAAAGAGGAGATATACAGGGTATACAGACGTGTACAAATGAAAGATACGCTCCAAACTGCCAAATTCAAGTCATTAGATTTTGGAAAGTGTAACCTGATGATGTGGGCGGCCATATGCTACACATTTCTTTCTGGTTTCATTCATTTTCAAGGCAGTCTAATGGGCTTATGTTCATAACACACTACCATCAAACGACACATGCTTCCGATAAATGACGTAGCGTCGTAACGTTGTCCACTACATCGAAAGAGCACATACTGTTGGTGTCACAAGATCATTTCTGACATGTTACAATATCAATGGGATCCCCTATCACTTACGAAATCAGGATCTTAACCTGATTGAACACTTTTGAGATGATCTTGATTGACCTCTCTGGCAGCGTTAACGTTTACGTCAAATGCTTCCAAACCTGGCTCAGTTTATGCAGGACAAGTTGGAGACCATAATCCAATCATCAATGTAGCGACTTATACAGTCTATGCCAAGGCGTTTGAAAATTGTAAAGCGTTCACGTGATGGTAAAAACAGACAGCAACATTCAAGTGACCTCTGATTAGCTAAAGGAAGTTAAAGTCATATGGCGTGTATGATATCATAAAGAGCAATGATCCTGTTATCTCAGTGAGAAATTTCAGTTTGTTATACGCATTTACTAAAAGACAGTGTCAATTAAAAATTGACTGTAACCACACCTTGAAATATCCAGCTATGCGTTTCTTTTTTTGTATAGTAAAATTATGATCTTTATGCTCATGTACCACCGTTGGTGGATATTGAGAAATAAAAACCTTGAACCTTGAACCTATTACTGTTTCACCCAAAGCAATACACAAATTATATATATCTATAAACATCACTTTTGAAAATTGATTATCCAAAGGATAAGAGAGACATTTTTATAGAAATTAAATACATACAGTACGATATAATAACTAAGGGGTATCTTTCATGACACATGTTTCCATTTTAACTATTGGAGGAAAACATGATTTATATGAAGCTAAGAGTAATCATGTTTAGATACAAATCTTATTCTGTACAAAAATTCTCAGATCCTTTTTTTTTTGCCTGAACATTAACTTGCCGGAGGGACCTCCTCACTCGACTTGGGTCCTTGTAGAACTGTTGACTGGAATCCAATAATACAAAATACTTAATTATATCAATTACAAAAGCGTAGGCTATTACAGAACAAACTCACACTCGTTGGACATGAAGTTTGATACAAATATTACCCTGTGGAAGATTAAATCATAAACTCATTGCATTGATTTGTTTCTTGGAAAACTATTGATTTGTTTTACACATTAGTCAACCTACCTCTTTGGTTGTAATGGCGCTTTCTTATGGCATCCACAAGTGAAGTTAGCCTCGTCAGTGGCCATCATTGAAATGCTTACACAGTCCTCGTGGTGCTGCTGATAACACATGGTGCTGAGTTCTCTCCCTTGAAATGGGTAGACACGGGTGATGAGCTCCCGACAATTTTGCCTGTTATATGTTCGTACGTGCTCGGAACTGTACAGAAACTGAATAGTATGCTCCGTAGAACTCCTGGACACTATGAGCGACGAACCAGGCGTAAAACCTCCACGTAAAAAAAAAGAAAACGAAACCTAAGAAGATCGTCAGCCCAGAGCAGAGACTGCCGACACAAACCAAGATGGCTGACGAAGGTATGATGCACAGCCAAACACCGGACAACATGTCACACTCTATGTATCATCGTGACAATACCTCCCCCCCCCCCCCCCCCCCCCAACCAACATACCACAACATGTTACAACCAAATTCAACCCCAATGTACTCTCAGAACTTTCAATATGCTGGCGGCCAGTACCCCCAAGTCAGCCCATCAAACCAATACAACCCGCACCAAGGCCAGTCCATGTCCCCATCTACAGACGCACCCCCGTAGGCCCGAACCATGATGTGTCGAATGGATGATATTGCTAAACGGTTGAACAAGTTAGACATTATTGAACACACTGTCAGTGAATTGAAAAGTGAAATCAAAGTTTTTGGTGACAGAATGGATAAAGTAGAAAGTAGTCAACAATTCCTAAGTAACTTATGGGAGGAAAACAAACAATCAACAGAGAAACATTTAACATAGTTTGATAAAGACATTAAAGACATGAAGAAACACATGGAGGAAACAAGCAAAACCAACAGAAAGTTAACAGAAGACTTACTAGAAATGCAGTGTAGATCTATGAAAGACAATTTCTCGTAACTGAAAATGGTGGAGCTGAAAACTGTGCAGACAAACTACAGCAGTTTTGTACAGAGAATTTGTAAATCACAGAAACTTTGGAAATTGACAGAGCACACCGGATTGGTAAACAAACCCCTGGGAAGGATAGACCGATTGTTGTCACGTTTCGAGTTTTTCCCCAGCGGGAAATGATGAGAAAAAGCAGTAACTTTTGAAGAATACTGGGTTCTCTATTGCAGAACAGCTCCCTAAGGAAATACAGGAGAGAAGAAGAGCATTGATGCCAATCTTCAAAAAGGCCATAAATGAAAACAGCAAAGTTTCTTTTGTTCGTGACAATATGTACATTGAAGGCAAACTGTACACAGAGGCAGGATTGCGTCCAGTTAGGTAGGATATCCCGGAGGATGTGCTCATTAACAACTGTAAAATCATATCTTGGAACATTAATGGAGGTTTTCAGTCAAAATGGACAGATTTAGCTTTTCAAAACTTCATTCTCACTTATGATATTATATATTTATGTGAATGTTGGATTGACAAATCATATGAGTTGAATATTCCAGGATTTACTTCATGTGTTGTACCCAGACGAAAGTCTAAATCCAGGCAAGGAGGAGGTGCAATTGTGCTAATTAGGGATTCCATCTCTGCTTTCGTTAAGGTGACTGAGGTATGTTATGACACCATAATATGGCTTAAGTTTGACAAAGCTATTACATCTACCGGTACTGATATATTCTGTGCCTTTATTTATCTACCGCCTCAGTACTCTACCTACTACAAGTTCTATGATGTGGACCTTTTTTACGAACTTGAGACTCAAATTTCATCTTATATTGAAATTTGTGAAGTGTATCTCCTTGGTGACTTCAACAGCCGAACCCAACACAAGGATGACTTCATAAGTATTGACACACTCCATAATTCTCTTAAAGATCAGATTGACTCAGTGATTGTTTATAATTCGGATACACATCTCCAAGTGCGTGTCAACCCAGATAACGGAAACAACGAATTTGGAAATAGACTGATTAATATTTGTAAATCTACAGGATTAAGGATAATAAATGGAAGACATAGCAAAGGTTTGGCCAATGACTTTATTTTCAATGGTTCACAAGGTTTAAGTGTCATAGATTATTTAGTATGCCCACATGATATGTTTAATATGTTTCCAAATGTTATTGTTAGCAACTTCAATCATTTTTCTGACCACGCCCCCATCCATGTCGAAATGTCAACCCGATGTCAACAACCTGAAATAGACAACCGCGCGCATGAAGGTGAAGGTCAGGCAGCCGCACGAGTTGTGTTCCGATCGAACGCAGACTATCTCCAACAAAGTCGTCAAGCAATTATGGACAATGTTGATAATCTTAATAATTGTTTTAATATAATTAACATTACGTCACAGTTGTGCATGGATAATCAAATAGAAGAATTCACTAATTTGATGACTGATGTTGTTTCACTGTACTTTGAAGTTAAAAATAGGCGAAAGTCACGTGTCATTGTTGATAAACAGAGTGTGAACACGTGTCATTCTCAACCACTGCCCAGAGTGAAGGATAAGCCGTGGTTCGACCATCAACTGAAATCTATGTACATTGAGTATGTTAATGCTCTCCGTGTGTTTAATCTTGATAAGACTAAAAAAAAATCACCAATTATTTTTAGAAAAGAAACGTTGCTACAAGAATAAGGAGAGACAATGTAAACGCAGTTATTTACATTCAGAAGGTAATAGACTTGCTCAACTTAAAATAAATAACCCTAAACAGTTGTATTCTAAATTCAAAAGGCGTAAACGGCCGGAGATAGATATTCCACTGGATGATTTCTACGAACACTACAAGAAAGTAGCTTTCCCCGAACTGAACAATAATTTTCATCATACAGACATTAACAACGACGTAGTATATGAGGAGCTTGACGCTGTCATTACTATACCAGAAATAAAAGGAGCGATTGCGCTTTTGAAGCGTGAAAAATCACATGGACCAGACTTTATTTTAAATGAATATTTCATTGAATTTGAAGACAATCTCATTCCTTTATTATATAAGGTGTTCAATAACGTTTTATCAACAGGTTTCTTCCCTTCCGCCTGGTCATCTGCAATAATTGTGCCTGTGTTTAAAAAAGGTGATGTTAAAGACCCAAATAACTATCGCAGTATCAGCCTTGTGAGTTGTTTTGGGAAGTTGTTCACCTCTATTTTAAATCGACGCCTACTGTCTTGGTCAGCAGATAATAATGTTATAACCGACGCACAATTTGGCATTCAACCAGACTTAAGCACTTTTGACGCAATATATGCATTGCATACTCTAATTGACAAAACTTTGACGAATACAAGACGCCTATATTGCGGATTTATTGACTTTAAACGAGCATTTGACTCTATGGACCGACATAAGCTATGGTATAAGCTATCTCAGATTGGGATACGGGGCAAGTTATTAACAGTCATTCGCTCCTTGTATTTAAATGTTAGATCTTGTGTATCATTAAATGGTTTTAATAGTAATTATTTCAAGAGTACCCTCGGCTTATTGCAAGGCGAAGTGTTATCCCCAATCTTGTTTTCGTTATATATCAATGATTTTGAAATGTCTTTTATTCAAGGTAATTGCCCGCCATATGAACATAAGCAGCTCAGTCAATTTTTATTAATGTATGCCGATGATCTTGTCATATTCTCTGAAACTATCGACGGCCTCCAATGTTTGCAAGATTCACTATCACTTTATTCTAGTAAATGGGGTTTGGAAGTTAACACTATGAAAACTAAAATTGTTGTCTTCCGTAATGGGGGAAAGGTTAGAGAATCAGAGTGTTGGTATTATAACGGAAGCGTTGTTGAAGTTCTTGATAGCTTTGTGTATTTAGGCATTGTTTTTAATTATAATAATAAGTTTACTACTGCTGAAAAGAAATTATCTGCTCAGGGAAGGGAATGTATGTTTTCTTTGTTAAATAATGTCAAATCTCTTTATCTTAACGCTGAAACTATGTTATCGGTATTTGATACCTATATTGGCAGTATTTTATGCTATGCATCTGAGGTGTGGGGCTCACATAAGGGTGATAACATTGAAAAATTACATTTAGATTTTTGTAAAAGGCTTCTGGGGGTTAAGAAATCAACTTTTAGTGCTATGATTTATGCAGAACTAGGACGCTACCCTTTAAAATGTAGAAATTTAGAATTTAGAATGTTTACTTTGATAAAATATTGGCTTAAGTTGTTGGAAACTAATAACTGTATCCACAGGGGCTGCTATGAGTATCTCTACAATGATGTGGAGTCGGGTTCAGTTAAGAATTGGGCATACCAGGTTAAAACTAGTTTATCTTCAATTGGTTTTGCAGAAGTATGGTATAGACTAGAATTTCACCCAAATATCCTACCTGTAATTAAGCAAAGAATTAATGGCCAAGCCTTTCAGTGTATACTTGGCCAGATTTCAACATCAAGAAAATGTATTATATATAAGCATATTATTGATTGCTGTTCTTTGCAGTATTATTTAACAAAGTCTATTCCAATAATGTATCGAAAATATTTGTCCAAATTTCGTTTGTCAGATCATAATTTATTAATCGAATGTGGAAGATATAAAAATATTAATGTAAGTGAAAGAAAATTTATGAATGTGCAATTCATACATTTTTTTTCACTTACATTAATATCTTCGACATTGAAGATGATTTTCATTTGGTTCTAATTTGTCAATTATACATGAATGAAGACAAATATACATTAAGCCATATTACTGGAAAAATCCATCTGTTTAAAAATTAATCAAGTTATTTAGTTTACAAAATATTAAACAGCTGTGTAATCTTGGTAAATATTTGTTAAATGCGAGTAATATAAGAAATGTGTACGTAAAATAATAATGTGCATTCTCCATTTATCTTAATACTCGTAAAATACTCGTTTTTGATTTGCTGACGATCGACTCGTTTTATCTTATGTACCCCGGGGCACTCACCTCTCACGGTGTACAAATTTCATGTACCCCGCTGCCATAGCAACAGCTCCTTTCCGAGAAGCGGTGTCGCATAGCATTAACATGACGTTACCAAATGACGCACGCGGTGTGCAGAGTTTACATAAGTTTGATTAGCCGTTTTCGTGATTATTAATTATAGATTTGTTTTCCAATCATTCTATGTTTTATTTGGAAACAAATTCCTCATTGCATTACTTGCACATGCCATAGAATTAAAATCAAATAGCTCTTAAGCATGTGTAGGCTAGTAGTTTTACGTTACTTGATTCATAACATTTCAGTCGGGTTGGATGACGCCATTTTGTTTACATTAGGGGTCAAGGTCGTTCAAGCGGTGATGGATCATCCGTTAACGGCAATCAAAAAGAAATGAATATATATTTTCTTCTGACATGACGGTAAGATAAATTCGTTGTATGCTTTTCCCTCGGGTAATACGGTCTCATGTACCATCTTTGTAGAAATGTCAGCCCTCGCCTTGCGGCTCGGGCAACATTTCTACAAAGATGGTACATCAGACCGTATTACCCTCGTGAGAAGCAAACAACTTATAATGTATATACGCTGCAATCACCGTCCACCTGTATCACTTTTTGTATCACTTTATGTAACCGCCGATAAGTTGTGTAACTTAAGGTTAATAAAGACTTGAATTGAATGTCACGAGTCGGTTGGAGCTGCCTTGACAGAGACCAAACTGATCCGCCCCACAGCTCTATCGCCTTTCTCTTCCGTACTCTGCAATGACAGAAATGGCTCAAACGGTTGCTTCAACCCAGTCTAGTTGGCACCAGTACCAGCACAAATGGACTGAGAGTCTCCTGTTGAGATCCGTACACTCGTTGGGTAGAGGCACTACTCTCAACTACAACTGGGCGGCCAGTCCACATCGCCATTGGTATGCACTGAATAGGCCCTTTGAGAAGTAAACGTTGAAAAACGTTACATTTTGCAATGCAGTGTATTTCAAAACCCTTTAAAAATGAGATAAGAGGATATTTAACTGAGTTTGAGCAAAATAAAACTTTCCTGGTATTTCTCGAAATCGTTAAAATAGTTATAGTATATTTTCATAATTAATAGGCTTTTATGGTTTAAATCCGATTCCGATTTTATTTGCTTTGAGATATTCTTTCTTGCTGAGTAAGAAGTTAAATCAATGTAAAATTTAGCACCATAGCTAGGAAATATTCACAAATCACAAATGTTCTGATTTAACTTGTAATATATGGTTACCCGAGTCGCGTGATGTGTCACATCAACGTAAAAGAGTTCTTTCTTTACAACCTCCTTGACAGGATTTTCTCCATCACGGATTTTCTGCAGAGTGTCGTCTGTTGATGCCTCGGACAGGAAACAGTGCAGTTCATCAGAGTCATGGTGTTGGTCCTCGATCTGTTTATAAAGCATAATAATTTACTACTAATCAGAGAATACTTTCTGTGAATGTGTTTAAAATTTCAAAATAATTCTACGATTGCAAAACGACAGTAACGGAAACAAAAAAAGGGAGAAACATATTTCCAAGTTAATGTTAAAAAAGCTACAATCTATAATCCTCACTAATCAAGTTTCAGCTTAGGCCATATGGTTCTTGAAAAGAAGATGAAAATAGGTTGTAAGGGTGTGGCCCCTGTGGTCCTTATTGGGGGCCACAAGGCTACCAAAGCTGCAATTCATAGTCCTCGCTTGTCAAGGAGTCTGTATACAAAGTTTCATCTTTCTAGGCCTTATCGATCTGGAGGAGAAGATGAAAATAGGTTTTACGGGTGTGGCCCCTGTGGCCACAGGACCACCAAAGCTACAATTTTATCCTCACTAGTCAAGGAATCTGTACACAAAATTTCAACTTTTTAGGCCTTATATTTCTGGAGAAGAAGTCGAAATTCCACAAAGTTTACGAACGGACGAACAGACGCCGGACACCATGCCATAAGCCCTACATTAATAAATGTAATTTTTATTACAATTCATGTTTAAATAAGATAATTACATGCATGTTTTAACATTCTTCGTCCCATCTTAAGATGGGGCGGATCCGCAGTTGGGATGATACATATATAATATGTATGTTGAAAATACTTGTTGACGAACTGCAAAGTATCCAGTCATCATTAAAATGATATCTACATTGTACACAAGTGTCGTCAGGAGTATTTATATATATATATAACATTATTAATTAATGACTAAGAAGTGCTTCGAAATGCCGCGACAAGGCGCGATGGCCCTCATAAGCTTGACTACTCTACTCGTATACAATCACACCGTAAGCCGTGCTCACAGCGATCACAGCGTAACGCGTGCCGATTCAAATCGCTGTACAGCCTTACAACGCTACTTACATAAGGCCCCTCCACTACAAGAGTGATTAACACAGCTCATAATGGAAGCACACCCACCACTATGTTCAGCGGTAATTGAATATAATTGACAAATCTTAAGATATTTTTTCTTCCAAGATTGTATAGTACAGTGTCACCTTGAGCAAGAGACTTAATTCAAAATGTGCCTCTGTTCACCCAGTAGGAAATGGATACCTGGAAAGAGTTGTGTTGGTGGCGACAAATATGTCAGCTTGGGTTAGACCAGGGTAATAATGTTGGTAGCGCCTTGAGCATGCACTAGTGGATGGAAATGTGCGTCTTATAAATACCCATTATTATTATTATTAAGATGAAACGATATGGATCAATGTTAAATTATCACAGAGACAACTTTTGATATGTGTTACGTACATATCGCCCAGAGACCGATTCTGTAGGATTCTGGGAAAGGTTAGAATTCAGCATTGAAAACACATTGGATGTGACAAACATTGTAGCAATCTTAGGGGATATAAACGAAAACCTATATAATGGATAGAAAGAATTTGAAAAATGTCATCACGGAACCTACAAGAATTTCAAAGAACAGTAGCATGCTCATAGATCCAATTTTAGTTACTGAAGATGTCGGTTTCTGTAATAGCGGTGTTTGCAACGGATATAAGTGACCACAGAGGAACCTTTATTGACATCTCAGTAACCATTAACACGATTAACATACACGAGGGATGTCTGGTGTTATGACAAAGGTGAACATGATAAATATAATACACTCATTTCAAAGCCTGACTGGGTAAATATGTTTTCTGATTGTGATACTGAAGAGGCTTGTCAGATATTCTATGTTACTTACATGAGTTATGTAAAATCATGCATAACATCAATAAAGGTCACTACTAGATCAAATGACAAACCATGGTTTAATTCACAATTAAGAAACGAATTTAGGTAGAGAGACAGGTTACGCAATAACGCCAGGAAGGTACTGAAGCTGATACTTATGATTTCAGTTAGCAAAGAAACAAAATAAATAACATGAAATATTATGCAAAAGAGTCATTCTACTCCAATCTTGATAACTTCATCTCTGATTTTTATTCAGACAACAAAGTTTCTTACTAGAAAATATTCAGACATTAAATGGATGACCCCTTTATATTGAGTCTACCGGGGTCTACTGGCGTGCAAGTGTCATGTCACATATACATGTTAGTGACATTAAATCCTGCTATTTGGGCATATCTGTATAGCCAGTTTGACTTACTTTTGCATTTTAAACCTTTAACAAGGTATGTGTCAAGATGAATGAGTCGGATACGGATTGAGGGAGGAAAACTGTCATACAGAAGTATGCTGCAGATGTCTATCATCTTTTCAGTTTTGTTCAGGAATCGGTGAGTGCACATGTTCTTCAAAATGAAGTTTTGAGTAGACATAAATTGAGGGAAAGCAGAGTCCCTCAGAATAAACGAGGAAATGAACTGTAACTCAAGATCGGAAGAGATATGTGCTATCTCTGATTTTCACGAGAATGGTAAAGATGCATGAAGAAACTGAAAAAAGTTGAATTTTTACAGTCGACTATCGAGACGTTTTATGAGAAATACAGATCGGACATGCTCGAACTCATTACTTCATGGGAAAATAAAAATAATGAAATAAACGTCAGTCAGATGAAAACCATCACTTAATTATCTACTCAGTTAGATATTGTAACGTCAGAGAACAATTTATTGAGAGGAGAACTTTTACGGAAAGAGAAACACATTTTATCATTGGAAACAACAATCTCTGATGAACTCTTAGCTATTAACAAAAAAGCTTAAAAAATTGATGGGAAAATAGACTGTATGAACACTAGGACTAAGTGTGTCAGGGAGTGTGAAACTATCCCCAGATAAGCCAAGTCCAACATATGCATCAATAGTTCAATCACCAGCTAGCCCTACCGCAAGCCTCCACAAACAACAGATCTATGATTGCGGCAGCGGTAGGTGAGGATAGACTCACAGTGAAAGGTGCCCGTCTGGAGGTATCAAGGTCACGCGATGACACGTGACCTTGATTCCTCCAGACGGGCACCTTCCACTGTGAGTCTATCCTCACCTACCGCTGCCGCAATCGATCTCAGATTAGACTCATAGATCCGTTGTTGATTTATCTTATCAGAAGATATAAATATGTCTCTAAAGTTTCTTGTCTCTTTAAGCATAACCTTTGCTTTCAATATCTGAACCTTGTCTGATACAGACTTTCAAGTTGCGACCACAACACCAGGGTAGCGTGCGTTCGTTGATAACTTTCTCACAGCACTGTCGACTGTAATGTTTCTTATCTTCAACCCATCTTTGATAACTGAGTTTACCTTGTTTAGAATGCATTCACTCTCTGTTTCTGGATTGTTTTTATCACAATATTTAGTTTGATAGAACTCTCTAGAGAGTCATCAATCTTCTTCCGCATATCACTGAGTACCTGTCTCACACCGTGGTCTTCCTCACTTGTCGTCTGCTCGAGACGGTCGATTCTATCTACCTCCTTCACTCACAGAGACATTTTTTCTTTAACCTCATCGAGTTTTCTATCAAAAGAACGTTCTATCTTCTAAAGCATACACTCTTCGAAGCTATCCATACATGAAGTAAGCGTCGATGTAAGGAGATGCATGGCTCTCACAACGTCACTGAGTCGTGCGTGACGTTAACACCTCGTTGATGAGCATAGTCACAGATGGCATCTTGTACTGTTTCAAATTGTTTATCAGCAGTAACATATGACAAGACTGTCTTGTCTCTCGGTCTTCACCTTCACTGAGCCCCGAAAAGCTCTCTTCCAATGTGTATCAAAGACCACATGACGTTGCGTAACAGCTTGTGTTCTCTCCTGATTAACTGCCCCAGGTTTCCTTTGTGTTTTTCCACCTTTGTAATCTGCCTTTGCTTGAGCTGGAGATGTCTCGCTTGGTTGTGCATCACTGGTTGGAGAAACAATAGGCCAATCAGCTTTTAAGGCAGAGTGGAGGCTTGCGGTAGGGCTAGCTGGTGATTGAACTATTGATGCATATGTTGGACTTGGCTTGTCTGGGGATAGTTTCACACTCCCTGATACACTGAATTTAGTCCTAGTGTTCATACAGTCTTTTTTCCCATCAATTTTTTACGCTTTTTTGTAAATAGCTAAGAGTTCATCAGAGATTGTTGTTTCCAATGATAAAATGTGTTTTTCTTTCCGTAAAAGTTCTACTCTCAATAAATTGTTCTCTGACGTTACAATATCTAACTGAGTAGATAATTAAGTGATGGTTTTCATCTGACTGACGTTAATTTCATTATTTTTATTTTCCCATGAAGTAATGAGTTCAAGCATGCCCGATCTGTATTTCTCATAAAACGTCTCGATAGTCGACTGTAAAAATTCAACTTTTTTCAGTTTCTTCATGCATCTTTACCATTCTCGTGAAAATCAGAGATAACACATATATTTTCCGATCTTGAGTTACAGTTCACTTCCTCGTTTATTCTGTGGGACTTTGCTTTCCCTCTATTTATGTCTACTCAAAACTTCATTTTGAAGAACATGTGCACTCACCGATTCCTGAACAAAACTGAAGAGATGATAGACATCTGCAGCATACTTCTGTATGACAGTTTTCCTCCCTCAGTCCTGTTGACCCGTTTTATCAAAGTGCCTTCGGGGAATTGTACACAATTCTCCTTTGAAATAACATACATGGATTGTCTGACTGCATTTAATCCGTCTTTATCCTCTTTTAAAGTTTCCCCAAGTTTACTCTCGGCTGTAAGTCTGTAAGTCTGTAAGGCTGTAAGTCACATCCACCTTTTAGATTATCAAGGTCTTTGAACATTTCATGGTCTCTCACGTCCGTTGGCTGTGTATCATAGACGGTATCCGACTCATTCATCTTGACACATACCTTGTTAAAGGTTTAAAATGCAAAAGTAAGTCAAACTGGCTATACAGATATGTCAAAATAGCAGGATTTAATGTCACTAACTTGTATATGTGACATGACACTTGCACGCCAGTAGACCCAAGTAGACTCAATATAAAGGGGTGTGATAGACCTGCAAATAACACGTCCGTCCAGCTCACTGGTCATCCATTTAATGTCTGAATATTTTCTAGTAAGATGCTTTGTTGTCTGAATAAAAATCAGATAATGTTATTTGGAGCTTGAAATTTGTAATAAGTAGGACATAGAGAAAGGGTGTCAGAAAAATAGTTATACAATCAGTTTTTGATGTAAGTTCTAACACAAGTCCATTTTAATGAGAGAAATGTATACGATACAGAACAAAGAGAACAGCACAAAGTAGCAGACAAAGTAACCCAAGGAGGATTGAAACAATATTATCAGAGAGATCATTCTGAACAAAGTATATGAACCCTGACGCTGGAGTAGTCGAAGGTGTATAAGGTATCAGTTCAGTTGGAAGTATAGCTTTTACGGAGTCAGGTCGAGTGATGAGCATGGTAGCAGCTGAAAGTGTTTTGATTTTAAAGAACATCCAAACAACAAGAGTAAGAGTTAAGATGGACAAAATGACAGATCTGATGGCCACTAAAGAGTTAAATGAGAAGTGTCCAAGGGAATGGTACCATCTAAGATAGGTTCTGCCATTG
The DNA here is from genome assembly GCA_916613615.1 of Steromphala cineraria. Taxonomy (NCBI): domain Eukaryota; kingdom Metazoa; phylum Mollusca; class Gastropoda; order Trochida; family Trochidae; genus Steromphala; species Steromphala cineraria. The sequence goes on along the minus strand of OU744722.1, from coordinate 40,447,434 downwards.
TCTGAAATATAGTTTCATCCTTCTTAACACTATCGGCTATACGTTTGAGACTGAGATGTTGTCATTTGCCAAAATATTAGACATTTGATGGGTATATATTCTAAATTTTGGAATGGAGAAGTTCAATGCTTTTTTAAATAATGTATCGCCTTCAATTGTTGCAAGTGAGGACGAATCAAAGAATTGTTGCAGTAAGGCAAGATTGACAGGAAAAAGATGAGAAATACCCTGTGAGAATTGTTGCAAGATGAGAATGCTGCAGGGTAGAAGAAATTTTCGGATGCAATAGCAAGGGATTTCTATGACACAGAATGAACAACCTTTAACCATACCATGACCTTCAGGGCAGGCAATACGAAGCAGAGATTGCCTATAAACTAAAACATGTTTGCCTGTGATTGTGAATCTTGGTCTTGCGATTTGGTTGTTTTGTCTGAAGCGTTATGCTTGTCTGACCTGTGTTGTGTTGGTTGTTCTGATGTTGTGGTCTTTGATGTGGTTCTAGTGGAGTTTTATGCCCCAGCCACTTCTCCTGGATTCTCCACTGGATTTTGCAAGTGAAAGCTCATAGTAGTGGGAAAGGGGGTGTTGTTTATCCACTTCTCCTCAAAAACCGTTCAATGGATTTAATTGAAATTGCACACATGGCTCATAGGCATCCTAAGGGTATGCATCTCATATACTGTTTTTGAATTTGTGAATTATCTTCAAATTTCTGTCATGTTGAACTTAGGTGAATTTTTGTGCAAGTGAAAGCTCATAGTGGGGTCATAAGAGGTGTTGTTTATCCACTTCTCCTCAAAAACCGTTCAATGGATTTAATTGAAATTGCACACATGGCTCAAAGGCATCCTAAGGGTATGCATCTCATATATTGTTTTTGAATTTGTGAATTATCTTCAAATTTCTGTCATGTTGAACTTAGGTGAATTTTTGTGCAAGTGAAAGCTCATAGTGGGGTCATAAGCGGTGTTGTTTATCCACTTCTCCTCAAAAACCGTTCACTGGATTTAATTGAAATTGCACACATGGCTTATAGGCATCCTAAGGGTGTGCATCTCATATTTTGTTTTTCAATTTTTGAATTTTTTCAAATTTCTGACATGTTGAACTTCGGTGAATTTTTTTGCAAGTGAAAGCTCATAGTAGTGGGAAAGGGGGTGTTGTTTATCCACTTCTCCTCAAAAACTGTTCAATGGATTTAATTGAAATTGCACACATGGCTCATAGGCATCCTAAGGGTATGCATCTCATATATTGTTTTTGAATTTGTGAATTATCTTCAAATTTCTGTCATGTTGAACTCAGGTGAATTTTTGTGCAAGTGAAAGCTCATAGTGGGGTCATAAGGGGTGTTGTTTATCCACTTCTCCTCAAAAACCGTTAACTGGATTTAATTGAAATTGCACACATGGCTTATAGGCATCCTAAAGGTGTGCATCTCATATTTTGTTTTTCAATTTTTGAATTTTTTCAAATTTCTGACATGTTGAACTTCGGTGAATTTTTTTGCAAGTGAAAGCTCATAGTAGTGGGAAAGGGGGTGTTGTTTATCCACTTCTCCTCAAAAACCGTCCAATGGATTTAATTGAAATTGCACACATGGCTCAAAGGCATCCTAAGGGTATGCATCTCATATATTGTTTTTGAATTTGTGAATTATCTTCAAATTTCTGTCATGTTGAACTCAGGTGAGTTGTTGTGCAAGTGAAAGCTCATAGTGGGGTCATGAGGGGTGTTGTTTATCCACTTCTCCTCAAAAACCGTTCACTGGATTTAATTGAAATTGCACACATGGCTCATAGGCATCCTAAGGGTATGCATCTCATATATTGTTTTTGAATTTGTGAATTATCTTCAAATTTCTGTCATGTTGAACTTAGGTGAATTTTTGTGCAAGTGAAAGCTCATAGTAGTGGGAAAGGGGGTGTTGTTTATCCACTTCTCCTCAAAAACTGTTCAATGGATTTAATTGAAATTGCACACATGGCTCATAGGCATCCTAGGGGTATGCATCTCATATATTGTTTTTGAATTTGTGAATTATCTTCAAATTTCTGTCATGTTGAACTCAGGTGAATTGTTGTGCAAGTGAAACTCATAGTGGGGTCATAAGGGGTGTTGTTTATCCACTTCTCCTCAAAAATCGTTCACTGGATTTAATTGAAATTGCACACATGGCTTATAGGCATCCTAAGGGTGTGTATCTCATATTTTGTTTTTGAATTTTTGAATTTTTTCAAATTTCTGACATGTCGAACTTCGGTGAATTTTTTTGCAAGTGAAAGCTCATAGTAGTGGGAAAGGGGGTGTTGTTTATCCACTTCTTCTCAAAAACCGTTCACTGGATTTAATTGAAATTGCACACATGGCTTATAGGCATCCTAAGGGTGTGCATCTCATATTTTGTTTTTCAATTTTTGAATTTTTTCAATTTTCTGTCATGTTGAACTTCGGTGAATTTTTTTGCAAGTGAAAGCTCATAGTAGTGGGAAAGGGGGTGTTGTTTATCCACTTCTTCTCAAAAACCGTTCAATGGATTTAATTGAAATTGCACACATGGCTCATAGGCATCCTAAGGGTATGCATCTCATATATTGTTTTTGAATTTGTGAATTATCTTCAAATTTCTGTCATGTTGAACTTCGGTGAATTTTTGTGCAAGTGAAAGCTCATAGTGGGGTCATAAGCGGTGTTGTTTATCCACTTCTCCTCAAAAACCGTTCACTGGATTTAATTGAAATTGCACACATGGCTTATAGGCATCCTAAGGGTGTGCATCTCATATTTTGTTTTTCAATTTTTGAATTTTTTCAAATTTCTGACATGTTGAACTTCGGTGAATTTTTTTGCAAGTGAAAGCTCATAGTAGTGGGAAAGGGGGTGTTGTTTATCCACTTCTCCTCAAAAACCGTTCAATGGATTTAATTGAAATTGCACACATGGCTCATAGGCATCCTAAGGGTATGCATCTCATATATTGTTTTTGAATTTGTGAACTATCTTCAAATTTCTGTCATGTTGAACTCAGGTGAATTTTTGTGCAAGTGAAAGCTCATAGTGGGGTCATAAGGGGTGTTGTTTATCCACTTCTCCTCAAAAACCGTTCACTGGATTTAATTGAAATTGCACACATGGCTCATAGGCATCCTAAGGGTATGCATCTCATATTTTGTTTTTCAATTTTTGAATTTTTTCAAATTTCTGACATGTTGAACTTCGGTGAATTTTTTTGCAAGTGAAAGCTCATAGTAGTGGGAAAGGGGGTGTTGTTTAGCCACTTCTCCTCAAAAACCGTTCAATGGATTTAATTGAAATTGCACACATGGCTCATAGGCATCCTAAGGGTATGCATCTCATATATTGTTTTTGAATTTGTGAATTATCTTCAAATTTCTGTCATGTTGAACTTAGGTGAATTTTTGTGCAAGTGAAAGCTCATAGTGGGGTCATAAGCGGTGTTGTTTATCCACTTCTCCTCAAAAACCGTTCACTGGATTTAATTGAAATTGCACACATGGCTTATAGGCATCCTAAGGGTGTGCATCTCATATTTTGTTTTTCAATTTTTGAATTTTTTCAAATTTCTGACATGTTGAACTTCGGTGAATTTTTTTGCAAGTGAAAGCTCATAGTAGTGGGAAAGGGGGTGTTGTTTATCCACTTCTCCTCAAAAACCGTTCAATGGATTTAATTGAAATTGCACACATGGCTCATAGGCAACCTAAGGGTATGCATCTCATATATTGTTTTTGAATTTGTGAATTATCTTCAAATTTCTGTCATGTTGAACTTAGGTGAATTTTTGTGCAAGTGAAAGCTCATAGTGGGGTCATAAGCGGTGTTGTTTATCCACTTCTCCTCAAAAACCGTTCACTGGATTTAATTGAAATTGCACACATGGCTTATAGGCATCCTAAGGGTGTGCATCTCATATTTTGTTTTTCAATTTTTGAATTTTTTCAAATTTCTGACATGTTGAACTTCGGTGAATTTTTTTGCAAGTGAAAGCTCATAGTAGTGGGAAAGGGGGTGTTGTTTATCCACTTCTCCTCAAAAACCGTTCACTGGATTTAATTGAAATTGCACACATGGCTTATAGGCATCCTAAGGGTATGCATCTCACATATTGTTTTTGAATTTGTGAATTATCTTCAAATTTCTGTCATGTTGAACTTAGGTGAATTTTTGTGCAAGTGAAAGCTCATAGTGGGGTCATAAGCGGTGTTGTTTATCCACTTCTCCTCAAAAACCGTTCACTGGATTTAATTGAAATTGCACACATGGCTTATAGGCATCCTAAGGGTGTGCATCTCATATTTTGTTTTTCAATTTTTGAATTTTTTCAAATTTCTGACATGTTGAACTTCGGTGAATTTTTTTGCAAGTGAAAGCTCATAGTAGTGGGAAAGGGGGTGTTGTTTATCCACTTCTCCTCAAAAACCGTTCAATGGATTTAATTGAAATTGCACACATGGCTCATAGGCATCCTAAGGGTATGCATCTCATATATTGTTTTTGAATTTGTGAATTATCTTCAAATTTCTGTCATGTTGAACTTAGGTGAATTTTTGTGCAAGTGAAAGCTCATAGTGGGGTCATAAGCGGTGTTGTTTATCCACTTCTCCTCAAAAACCGTTCACTGGATTTAATTGAAATTGCACACATGGCTTATAGGCATCCTAAGGGTATGCATCTCATATTTTGTTTTTCAATTTTTGAATTATCTTCAAATTTCTGTCATGTTGAACTCAGGTGAATTGTTGTGCAAGTGAAAGCTCATAGTGGGGTCATAAGGGGTGTTGTTTATCCACTTCTCCTCAAAAACAGTTCACTGGATTTAATTGAAATTGCACACATGGCTTATAGGCATCCTAAGGGTGTGCATCTCATATTTTGTTTTTGAATTTTTGAATTTTTTCAAATTTCTGACATGTTGAACTTCGGTGAATTTTTTTGAAAGTGAAAGCTCATAGTGGGGTCATAAGAGGTGTTGTTTATCCACTTCTCCTCAAAAACCGTTCAATGGATTTAATTGAAATTGCACACATGGCTCATAGGCATCCTAAGGGTATGCATCTCATATATTGTTTTTGAATTTGTGAATTATCGTCAAATTTCTGTCATGTTGAACTCAGGTGAATTGTTGTGCAAGTGAAAGCTCATAGTGGGGTCATAAGGGGTGTTGTTTATCCACTTCTCCTCAAAAACCGTTCACTGGATTTAATTGAAATTGCACACATGGCTTATAGGCATCCTAAGGGTGTGCATCTCATATTTTGTTTTTCAATTTTTGAATTTTTTCAAATTTCTGACATGCTGAACTTCGGTGAATCTTTTTGCAAGTGAAAGCTCATAGTAGTGGGAAAGGGGGTGTTGTTTATCCACTTCTCCTCAAAAACCGTTCAATGGATTTAATTGAAATTGCACACATGGCTTATAGGCATCCTAAGGGTGTGCATCTCATATTTTGTTTTTCAATTTTTGAATGATCTTCAAATTTCTGTCATGTTGAACTCAGGTGAAATTATTGTGCAAGTGAAAGCTCATAGTGGGGTCATAAGGGGTGTTGTTTATCCACTTCTCCTCAAAAACCGTTCACTGGATTTAATTGAAATTGCACACATGGCTTTTAGGCATCCTAAGGGTGTGCATCTCATATTTTGTTTTTCTATTTTTGAATTTTTTCAAATTTCTGACATGTTGAACTTCGGTGAATTTTTTTGCAAGTGAAAGCTCATAGTAGTGGGAAAGGGGGTGTTGTTTATCCACTTCTCCTCAAAAACCGTTCACTGGATTTAATTGAAATTGCACACATGGCTTATAGGCATCCTAAGGGTATGCATCTCATATATTGTTTTTGAATTTGTGAACTATCTTCAAATTTCTGTCATGTTGAACTCAGGTGAATTTTTGTGCAAGTGAAAGCTCATAGTGGGGTCATAAGGGGTGTTGTTTATCCACTTCTCCTCAAAAACCGTTCACTGGATTTAATTGAAATTGCACACATGGCTTATAGGCATCCTAAGGGTGTGCATCTCATATTTTGTTTTTCAATTTTTGAATTTTTTCAAATTTCTGACATGTTGAACTTCGGTGAATTTTTTTGCAAGTGAAAGCTCATAGTAGTGGGAAAGGGGGTGTTGTTTAGCCACTTCTCCTCAAAAACCGTTCAATGGATTTAATTGAAATTGCACACATGGCTCATAGGCATCCTAAGGGTATGCATCTCATATATTGTTTTTGAATTTGTGAACTATCTTCAAATTTCTGTCATGTTGAACTCAGGTGAATTTTTGTGCAAGTGAAAGCTCATAGTGGGTTCATAAGCGGTGTTGTTTATCCACTTCTCCTCAAAAACCGTTCACTGGATTTAATTGAAATTGCACACATGGCTTATAGGCATCCTAAGGGTATGCATCTCATATATTGTTTTTGAATTTGTGAACTATCTTCAAATGTCTGTCATGTTGAACTCAGGTGAATTTTTGTGCAAGTGAAAGCTCATAGTGGGGTCATAAGGGGTGTTGTTTATCCACTTCTCCTCAAAAACCGTTCACTGGATTTAATTGAAATTGCACACATGGCTTATAGGCATCCTAAGGGTGTGCATCTCATATTTTGTTTTTCAATTTTTGAATTTTTTCAAATTTCTGACATGTTGAACTTCGGTGAATTTTTTTGCAAGTGAAAGCTCATAGTAGTGGGAAAGGGGGTGTTGTTTAGCCACTTCTCCTCAAAAACCGTTCAATGGATTTAATTGAAATTGCACACATGGCTCATAGGCATCCTAAGGGTATGCATCTCATATATTGTTTTTGAATTTGTGAATTATCTTCAAATTTCTGTCATGTTGAACTTAGGTGAATTTTTGTGCAAGTGAAAGCTCATAGTGGGGTCATAAGCGGTGTTGTTTATCCACTTCTCCTCAAAAACCGTTCACTGGATTTAATTGAAATTGCACACATGGCTTATAGGCATCCTAAGGGTGTGCATCTCATATTTTGTTTTTCAATTTTTGAATTTTTTCAAATTTCTGACATGTTGAACTTCGGTGAATTTTTTTGCAAGTGAAAGCTCATAGTAGTGGGAAAGGGGGTGTTGTTTAGCCACTTCTCCTCAAAAACCGTTCAATGGATTTAATTGAAATTGCACACATGGCTCATAGGCATCCTAAGGGTATGCATCTCATATATTGTTTTTGAATTTGTGAATTATCTTCAAATTTCTGTCATGTTGAACTTAGGTGAATTTTTGTGCAAGTGAAAGCTCATAGTCGGGTCATAAGCGGTGTTGTTTATCCACTTCTCCTCAAAAACCGTTCACTGGATTTAATTGAAATTGCACACATGGCTTATAGGCATCCTAAGGGTGTGCATCTCATATTTTGTTTTTCAATTTTTGAATTTTTTCAAATTTCTGACATGTTGAACTTCGGTGAATTTTTTTGCAAGTGAAAGCTCATAGTAGTGGGGTCATAAGAGGTGTTGTTTATCCACTTCTCCTCAAAAACCGTTCAATGGATTTAATTGAAATTGCACACATGGCTCATAGGCATCCTAAGGGTATGCATCTCATATATTGTTTTTGAATTTGTGAATTATCTTCAAATTTCTGTCATGTTGAACTTAGGTGAATTTTTGTGCAAGTGAAAGCTCATAGTGGGGTCATAAGCGGTGTTGTTTATCCACTTCTCCTCAAAAACCGTTCACTGGATTTAATTGAAATTGCACACATGGCTTATAGGCATCCTAAGGGTGTGCATCTCATATTTTGTTTTTCAATTTTTGAATTTTTTCAAATTTCTGACATGTTGAACTTCGGTGAATTTTTTTGCAAGTGAAAGCTCATAGTAGTGGGAAAGGGGGTGTTGTTTATCCACTTCTCCTCAAAAACCGTTCAATGGATTTAATTGAAATTGCACACATGGCTCATAGGCATCCTAAGGGTATGCATCTCATATATTGTTTTTGAATTTGTGAACTATCTTCAAATTTCTGTCATGTTGAACTTAGGTGAATTTTTGTGCAAGTGAAAGCTCATAGTGGGGTCATAAGAGGTGTTGTTTATCCACTTCTCCTCAAAAACCGTTCAATGGATTTAATTGAAATTGCACACATGGCTCATAGGCATCCTAAAGGTATGCATCTCATATATTGTTTTTGAATTTGTGAATTATCTTCAAATTTCTGTCATGTTGAACTTAGGTGAATTTTTGTGCAAGTGAAAGCTCATAGAAGTGGGAAAGGGGGTGTTGTTTATCCACTTCTCCTCAAAAACCGTTCACTGGATTTAATTGAAATTGCACACATGGCTTATAGGCATCCTAAGGGTGTGCATCTCATATTTTGTTTTTCAATTTTTGAATTTTTTCAAATTTCTGACATGTTGAACTTCGGTGAATTTTTTTGCAAGTGAAAGCTCATAGTAGTGGGAAAGGGGGTGTTGTTTATCCACTTCTCCTCAAAAACCGTTCAATGGATTTAATTGAAATTGCACACATGGCTCATAGGCATCCTAAGGGTATGCATCTCATATATTGTTTTTGAATTTGTGAATTATCTTCAAATTTCTGTCATGTTGAACTTAGGTGAATTTTTGTGCAAGTGAAAGCTCATAGTGGGGTCATAAGCGGTGTTGTTTATCCACTTCACCTCAAAAACCGTTCACTGGATTTAATTGAAATTGCACACATGGCTTATAGGCATCCTAAGGGTGTGCATCTCATATTTTGTTTTTCAATTTTTGAATTTTTTCAAATTTCTGACATGTTGAACTTCGGTGAATTTTTTTGCAAGTGAAAGCTCATAGTAGTGGGAAAGGGGGTGTTGTTTATCCACTTCTCCTCAAAAACCGTTCAATGGATTTAATTGAAATTGCACACATGGCTTATAGGCATCCTAAGGGTGTGCATCTCATATTTTGTTTTTGAATTTGTGAATTATCTTCAAATTTCTGTCATGGTGAACTTAGGTGAATTTTTGTGCAAGTGAAAGCTCATAGTGGGGTCATAAGAGGTGTTGTTTATCCACTTCTCCTCAAAAACCGTTCAATGGATTTAATTGAAATTGCACACATGGCTCATAGGCATCCTAAGGGTATGCATCTCATATATTGTTTTTGAATTTGTGAATGATCTTCAAATTTCTGTCATGTTGAACTCAGGTGAATTGTTGTGCAAGTGAAAGCTCATAGTGGGGTCATAAGGGGTGTTGTTTATCCACTTCTCCTCAAAAACCGTTCACTGGATTTAATTGAAATTGCACACATGGCTTATAGGCATCCTAAGGGTATGCATCTCATATATTGTTTTTGAATTTGTGAACTATCTTCAAATTTCTGTCATGTTGAACTCAGGTGAATTTTTGTGCAAGTGAAAGCTCATAGTGGGGTCATAAGGGGTGTTGTTTATCCACTTCTCCTCAAAAACCGTTCACTGGATTTAATTGAAATTGCACACATGGCTTATAGGCATCCTAAGGGTGTGCATCTCATATTTTGTTTTTCAATTTTTGAATTTTTTCAAATTTCTGACATGTTGAACTTCGGTGAATTTTTGTGCAAGTGAAAGCTCATAGTAGTTGGAAAGGGGGTGTTGTTTAGCCACTTCTCCTCAAAAACCGTTCAATGGATTTAATTGAAATTGCACACATGGCTCATAGGCATCCTAAGGGTATGCATCTCATATATTGTTTTTGAATTTGTGAATTATCTTCAAATTTCTGTCATGTTGAACTTAGGTGAATTTTTGTGCAAGTGAAAGCTCATAGTGGGGTCATAAGCGGTGTTGTTTATCCACTTCTCCTCAAAAACCGTTCACTGGATTTAATTGAAATTGCACACATGGCTTATAGGCATCCTAAGGGTGTGCATCTCATATTTTGTTTTTCAATTTTTGAATTTTTTCAAATTTCTGACATGTTGAACTTCGGTGAATTTTTTTGCAAGTGAAAGCTCATAGTAGTGGGAAAGGGGGTGTTGTTTATCCACTTCTCCTCAAAAACCGTTCAATGGATTTAATTGAAATTGCACACATGGCTCATAGGCATCCTAAGGGTATGCATCTCATATATTGTTTTTGAATTTGTGAATTATCTTCAAATTTCTGTCATGTTGAACTTAGGTGAATTTTTGTGCAAGTGAAAGCTCATAGTGGGGTCATAAGCGGTGTTGTTTATCCACTTCTCCTCAAAAACCGTTCACTGGATTTAATTGAAATTGCACACATGGCTTATAGGCATCCTAAGGGTGTGCATCTCATATTTTGTTTTTCAATTTTTGAATTTTTTCAAATTTCTGACATGTTGAACTTCGGTGAATTTTTGTGCAAGTGAAAGCTCATAGTAGTTGGAAAGGGGGTGTTGTTTAGCCACTTCTCCTCAAAAACCGTTCAATGGATTTAATTGAAATTGCACACATGGCTCATAGGCATCCTAAGGGTATGCATCTCATATATTGTTTTTGAATTTGTGAATTATCTTCAAATTTCTGTCATGTTGAACTTCGGTGAATTTTTTTGCAAGTGAAAGCTCATAGTGGGGTCATAAGCGGTGTTGTTTATCCACTTCTCCTCAAAAACCGTTCACTGGATTTAATTGAAATTGCACACATGGCTTATAGGCATCCTAAGGGTGTGCATCTCATATTTTGTTTTTCAATTTTTGAATTTTTTCAAATTTCTGACATGTTGAACTTCGGTGAATTTTTTTGCAAGTGAAAGCTCATAGTAGTGGGAAAGGGGGTGTTGTTTATCCACTTCTCCTCAAAAACCGTTCAATGGATTTAATTGAAATTGCACACATGGCTCATAGGCATCCTAAGGGTATGCATCTCATATATTGTTTTTGAATTTGTGAATTATCTTCAAATTTCTGTCATGTTGAACTTAGGTGAATTTTTGTGCAAGTGAAAGCTCATAGTGGGGTCATAAGCGGTGTTGTTTATCCACTTCTCCTCAAAAACCGTTCACTGGATTTAATTGAAATTGCACACATGGCTTATAGGCATCCTAAGGGTGTGCATCTCATATTTTGTTTTTCAATTTTTGAATTTTTTCAAATTTCTGACATGTTGAACTTCGGTGAATTTTTTTGCAAGTGAAAGCTCATAGTAGTGGGAAAGGGGGTGTTGTTTATCCACTTCTCCTCAAAAACCGTTCAATGGATTTAATTGAAATTGCACACATGGCTCATAGGCATCCTAAGGGTATGCATCTCATATATTGTTTTTGAATTTGTGAATTATCTTCAAATTTCTGTCATGTTGAACTTAGGTGAATTTTTGTGCAAGTGAAAGCTCATAGTGGGGTCATAAGCGGTGTTGTTTATCCACTTCTCCTCAAAAACCGTTCACTGGATTTAATTGAAATTGCACACATGGCTTATAGGCATCCTAAGGGTGTGCATCTCATATTTTGTTTTTCAATTTTTGAATTTTTTCAAATTTCTGACATGTTGAACTTCGGTGAATTTTTTTGCAAGTGAAAGCTCATAGTAGTGGGAAAGGGGGTGTTGTTTATCCACTTCTCCTCAAAAACCGTTCAATGGATTTAATTGAAATTGCACACATGGCTCATAGGCATCCTAAGGGTATGCATCTCATATATTGTTTTTGAATTTGTGAATTATCTTCAAATTTCTGTCATGTTGAACTTAGGTGAATTTTTGTGCAAGTGAAAGCTCATAGTGGGGTCATAAGCGGTGTTGTTTATCCACTTCTCCTCAAAAACCGTTCACTGGATTTAATTGAAATTGCACACATGGCTTATAGGCATCCTAAGGGTGTGCATCTCATATTTTGTTTTTCAATTTTTGAATTTTTTCAAATTTCTGACATGTTGAACTTCGGTGAATTTTTTTGCAAGTGAAAGCTCATAGTAGTGGGAAAGGGGGTGTTGTTTATCCACTTCTCCTCAAAAACCGTTCAATGGATTTAATTGAAATTGCACACATGGCTCATAGGCATCCTAAGGGTATGCATCTCATATATTGTTTTTGAATTTGTGAACTATCTTCAAATTTCTGTCATGTTGAACTCAGGTGAATTTTTGTGCAAGTGAAAGCTCATAGTGGGGTCATAAGGGGTGTTGTTTATCCACTTCTCCTCAAAAACCGTTAACTGGATTTAATTGAAATTGCACACATGGCTTATAGGCATCCTAAAGGTGTGCATCTCATATTTTGTTTTTCAATTTTTGAATTTTTTCAAATTTCTGACATGTTGAACTTCGGTGAATTTTTTTGCAAGTGAAAGCTCATAGTAGTGGGAAAGGGGGTGTTGTTTAGCCACTTCTCCTCAAAAACCGTTCAATGGATTTAATTGAAATTGCACACATGGCTCATAGGCATCCTAAGGGTATGCATCTCATATATTGTTTTTGAATTTGTGAATTATCTTCAAATTTCTGTCATGGTTAACTTAGGTGAATTTTTGTGCAAGTGAAAGCTCATAGTGGGGTCATAAGAGGTGTTGTTTATCCACTTCTCCTCAAAAACCGTTCAATGGATTTAATTGAAATTGCACACATGGCTCATAGGCATCCTAAAGGTATGCATCTCATATATTGTTTTTGAATTTGTGAATTATCCTAAATTTCTGTCATGTTGAACTTAGGTGAATTTTTGTGCAAGTGAAAGCTCATAGAAGTGGGAAAGGGGGTGTTGTTTATCCACTTCTCCTCAAAAACTGTTCAATGGATTTAATTGAAATTGCACACATGGCTCATAGGCATCCTAAGGGTATGCATCTCATATATTGTTTTTGAATTTGTGAATTATCTTCAAATTTCTGTCATGTTGAACTCAGGTGAATTTTTGTGCAAGTGAAAGCTCATAGTGGGGTCATAAGGGGTGTTGTTTATCCACTTCTTCTCAAAAACCGTTAACTGGATTTAATTGAAATTGCACACATGGCTTATAGGCATCCTAAAGGTGTGCATCTCATATTTTGTTTTTCAATTTTTGAATTTTTTCAAATTTCTGATATGTTGAACTTCGGTGAATTTTTTTGCAAGTGAAAGCTCATAGTAGTGGGAAAGGGGGTGTTGTTTAGCCACTTCTCCTCAAAAACCGTTCAATGGATTTAATTGAAATTGCACACATGGCTCATAGGCATCCTAAAGGTATGCATCTCATATATTGTTTTTGAATTTGTGAATTATCTTCAAATTTCTGTCATGTTGAACTTAGGTGAATTTTTGTGCAAGTGAAAGCTCATAGAAGTGGGAAAGGGGGTGTTGTTTATCCACTTCTCCTCAAAAACTGTTCAATGGATTTAATTGAAATTGCACACATGGCTCATAGGCATCCTAAGGGTATGCATCTCATATATTGTTTTTGAATTTGTGAATTATCTTCAAATTTCTGTCATGTTGAACTCAGGTGAATTGTTGTGCAAGTGAAACTCATAGTGGGGTCATAAGGGGTGTTGTTTATCCACTTCACCTCAAAAACCGTTCACTGGATTTAATTGAAATTGCACACATGGCTTATAGGCATCCTAAAGGTGTGCATCTCATATTTTGTTTTTCAATTTTTGAATTTTTTCAAATTTCTGACATGTTGAACTTCGGTGAATTTTTTTGCAAGTGAAAGCTCATAGTAGTGGGAAAGGGGGTGTTGTTTAGCCACTTCTCCTCAAAAACCGTTCAATGGATTTAATTGAAATTGCACACATGGCTCATAGGCATCCTAAGGGTATGCATCTCATATATTGTTTTTGAATTTGTGAATTATCTTCAAATTTCTGTCATGGTTAACTTAGGTGAATTTTTGTGCAAGTGAAAGCTCATAGTGGGGTCATAAGAGGTGTTGTTTATCCACTTCTCCTCAAAAACCGTTCAATGGATTTAATTGAAATTGCACACATGGCTCATAGGCATCCTAAAGGTATGCATCTCATATATTGTTTTTGAATTTGTGAATTATCTTCAAATTTCTGTCATGTTGAACTTTGGTGAATTTTTGTGCAAGTGAAAGCTCATAGAAGTGGGAAAGGGGGTGTTGTTTATCCACTTCTCCTCAAAAACTGTTCAATGGATTTAATTGAAATTGCACACATGGCTCATAGGCATCCTAAGGGTATGCATCTCATATATTGTTTTTGAATTTGTGAATTATCTTCAAATTTCTGTCATGTTGAACTCAGGTGAATTGTTGTGCAAGTGAAACTCATAGTGGGGTCATAAGGGGTGTTGTTTATCCACTTCACCTCAAAAACCGTTCACTGGATTTAATTGAAATTGCACACATGGCTTATAGGCATGCTAAGGGTGTGCATCTCATATTTTGTTTTTCAATTTTTGAATTATCTTCAAATTTCTGTCATGTTGAACTCAGGTGAATTTTTGTGCAAGTGAAAGCTCATAGTAGTGTGATAGGGGGTGTTGTTTATCCACTTCTAAAAAACCGTTCACTGGATTTAATTGAAATTGCATACATGGCTTATAGGCATCCTAAGGGTATGCATCGCATATATTGTTTTTGAATTTGTGAACTATCTTCAAATTTCTGTCATGTTGAACTCAGGTGAATTGTTGTGCAAGTGAAAGCTCATAGTGGGGTCATAAGGGGTGTTGTTTATCCACTTCTCCTCAAAAACCGTTCACTGGATTTAATTGAAATTGCACACATGGCTTATAGGCATCCTAAGGGTGTGCATCTCATATTTTGTTTTTCAATTTTTGAATTTTTTCAAATTTCTGACATGTTGAACTTCGGTGAATTTTTTTGCAAGTGAAAGCTCATAGTAGTGGGAAAGGGGGTGTTGTTTATCCACTTCTCCTCAAAAACCGTTCAATGGATTTAATTGAAATTGCACACATGGCTTATAGGCATCCTAAGGGTGTGCATCTCATATTTTGTTTTTGAATTTGTGAATTATCTTCAAATTTCTGTCATGGTGAACTTAGGTGAATTTTTGTGCAAGTGAAAGCTCATAGTGGGGTCATAAGAGGTGTTGTTTATCCACTTCTCCTCAAAAACCGTTCAATGGATTTAATTGAAATTGCACACATGGCTCATAGGCATCCTAAAGGTATGCATCTCATATATTGTTTTTGAATTTGTGAATTATCTTCAAATTTCTGTCATGTTGAACTTAGGTGAATTTTTGTGCAAGTGAAAGCTCATAGAAGTGGGAAAGGGGGTGTTGTTTATCCACTTCTCCTCAAAAACTGTTCAATGGATTTAATTGAAATTGCACACATGGCTCATAGGCATCCTAAGGGTATGCATCTCATATATTGTTTTTGAATTTGTGAATTATCTTCAAATTTCTGTCATGTTGAACTCAGGTGAATTGTTGTGCAAGTGAAACTCATAGTGGGGTCATAAGGGGTGTTGTTTATCCACTTCACCTCAAAAACCGTTCACTGGATTTAATTGAAATTGCACACATGGCTTATAGGCATGCTAAGGGTGTGCATCTCATATTTTGTTTTTCAATTTTTGAATTATCTTCAAATTTCTGTCATGTTGAACTCAGGTGAATTTTTGTGCAAGTGAAAGCTCATAGTAGTGTGATAGGGGGTGTTGTTTATCCACTTCTAAAAAACCGTTCACTGGATTTAATTGAAATTGCATACATGGCTTATAGGCATCCTAAGGGTATGCATCGCATATATTGTTTTTGAATTTGTGAACTATCTTCAAATTTCTGTCATGTTGAACTCAGGTGAATTGTTGTGCAAGTGAAAGCTCATAGTGGGGTCATAAGGGGTGTTGTTTATCCACTTCTCCTCAAAAACCGTTCACTGGATTTAATTGAAATTGCACACATGGCTTATAGGCATCCTAAGGGTGTGCATCTCATATTTTGTTTTTCAATTTTTGAATTTTTTCAAATTTCTGACATGTTGAAATTCGGTGAATTTTTTTGCAAGTGAAAGCTCATAGTAGTGGGAAAGGGGGTGTTGTTTATCCACTTCTCCTCAAAAACCGTTCAAAGGATTTAATTGAAATTGCACACATGGCTTATAGGCATCCTAAGGGTGTGCATCTCATATTTTGTTTTTGAATTTGTGAATTATCTTCAAATTTCTGTCATGGTGAACTTAGGTGAATTTTTGTGCAAGTGAAAGCTCATAGTGGGGTCATAAGAGGTGTTGTTTATCCACTTCTCCTCAAAAACCGTTCAATGGATTTAATTGAAATTGCACACATGGCTCATAGGCATCCTAAGGGTATGCATCTCATATATTGTTTTTGAATTTGTGAATGATCTTCAAATTTCTGTCATGTTGAACTCAGGTGAAATTATTGTGCAAGTGAAAGCTCATAGTGGGGTCATAAGGGGTGTTGTTTATCCACTTCTCCTCAAAAACCGTTCACTGGATTTAATTGAAATTGCACACATGGCTTTTAGGCATCCTAAGGGTGTGCATCTCATATTTTGTTTTTCTATTTTTGAATTTTTTCAAATTTCTGACATGTTGAACTTCGGTGAATTTTTTTGCAAGTGAAAGCTCATAGTAGTGGGAAAGGGGGTGTTGTTTATCCACTTCTCCTCAAAAATCGTTCAATGGATTTAATTGAAATTGCACACATGGCTCATAGGCATCCTAAGGGTATGCATCTCATATATTGTTTTTGAATTTGTGAATTATCTTCAAATTTCTGTCATGTTGAACTCAGGTGAATTGTTGTGCAAGTGAAAGCTCATAGTGGGGTCATAAGGGGTGTTGTTTATCCACTTCTCCTCAAAAACCGTTCACTGGATTTAATTGAAATTGCACACATGGCTTATAGGCATCCTAAGGGTGTGCATCTCATATTTTGTTTTTGAATTTTTGAATTTTTTCAAATTTCTGACATGTTGAACTTCGGTGAATTTTTGTGCAAGTGAAAGCTCATAGTAGTGGGAAAGGGGGTGTTGTTTATCCACTTCTCCTCAAAAACTGTTCAATGGATTTAATTGAAATTGCACACATGGCTCATAGGCATCCTAAGGGTATGCATCTCATATATTGTTTTTGAATTTGTGAATTATCTTCAAATTTCTGTCATGTTGAACTCAGGTGAATTGTTGTGCAAGTGAAACTCATAGTGGGGTCATAAGGGGTGTTGTTTATCCACTTCACCTCAAAAACCGTTCACTGGATTTAATTAAAATTGCACACATGGCTTATAGGCATCCTAAGGGTGTGCATTTCATATTTTGCTTTTCAATTTTTGAATTTTTTCAAATTTCTGACATGTTGAACTTCGGTGAATTTTTGTACAAGTGAAAGCTCATAGTAGTGGGAAAGGGGGTGTTGTTTATCCACTTCTCCTCAAAAACCGTTCAATGGATTTAATTGAAATTGCACACATGGCTCATAGGCATCCCAAGGGTATGCATCTCATATATTGTCTTTGAATTTGTGAATTATCTTCAAATTTCTGTCATGTTGAACTCAGGTGAATTGTTGTGCAAGTGAAAGCTCATAGTGGGGTCATAAGGGGTGTTGTTTATCCACTTCTCCTCGAAAACCGTTCACTTGACTTAATTGAAATTGCACACATGGCTTATAGGCATCCTAAGGGTGTGCATCTCATATTTTGTTTTTAAATTTTTGAATTTTTTCAAATTTCTGACATGTTGAACTTCGGTGAATTTTTTTGCAAGTGAAAGCTCATAGTAGTGGGAAAGGGGGTGTTGTTTATCCACTTCTCCTCAAAAACCGTTCAATGGATTTAATTGAAATTGCACACATGGCTCATAGGCATCCTAAGGGTATGCATCTCATATACTGTTTTTGAATTTGTGAATTATCTTCAAATTTCTGTCATGTTGAACTCAGGTGAATTGTTGTGCAAGTGAAAGCTCATAGTGGGGTCATAAGGGGTGTTGTTTATCCACTTCTCAAAAACCGTTCACTGGATTTAATTGAAATTGCACACATGGCTTATAGGCATCCTAAGGGTGTGCATCTCATATTTTGTTTTTCAATTTTTGAATTTTTTCAAATTTCTGACATGCTGAACTTCGGTGAATTTTTTTGCAAGTGAAAGCTCATAGTAGTGGGAAAGGGGGTGTTGTTTATCCACTTCTCCTCAAAAAACGTTCAATGGATTTAATTGAAATTGCACACATGGCTCATAGGCATCCTAAGGGTATGCATCTCATATATTGTTTTTGAATTTGTGAATTATCTTCAAATTTCTGTCATGTTGAACTCAGGTGAATTGTTGTGCAAGTGAAAGCTCATAGTGGGGTCATAAGGGGTGTTGTTTATCCACTTCTCCTCAAAAACCGTTCACTGGATTTAATTGAAATTGCACACATGGCTTATAGGCATCCTAAGGGTGTGCATCTCATATTTTGTTGTTCAATTTGTGAATTATCTTCAAATTTCTGTCATGTTGAACTTAGGTGAATTTTTGTGCAAGTGAAAGCGCATAGTAGTGGGGAAGGGGGTGTTGTTTATCCACTTCTCCTCAAAAACCGTTCACTGGATTTAATTGAAATTGCACACATGGCTTATAGGCATCCTAAGGGTGTGCATCTCATATTTTGTTTTTCAATTTTTGAATTTTTTCAAATTTCTGACATGTTGAACTTCGGTGAATTTTTTTGCAAGTGAAAGCTCATAGTAGTGGGAAAGGGGGTGTTGTTTATCCACTTCTCCTCAAAAACCGTTCAATGGATTTAATTGAAATTGCACACATGGCTCATAGGCATCCCAAGGGTATGCATCTCATATATTGTTTTTGAATTTGTGAATTATCTTCAAATTTCTGTCATGTTGAACTCAGGTGAATTTTGTGCAAGTGAAAGCTCATAGTGGGGTCATAAGGGGTGTTGTTTATCCACTTCTCCTCAAAAACCGTTCACTGGATTTAATTGAAATTGCACACATGGCTTATAGGCATCCTAAGAGTGTGCATCTCATATTTTGTTTTTCAATTTTTTAATTTTTTCAAATTTCTGACATGCTGAACTTCGGTGAATTTTTTTGCAAGTGAAAGCTCATAGTAGTGGGAAAGGGGGTGTTGTTTATCCACTTCTCCTCAAAAACCATTCAATGGATTTAATTGAAATTGCACACATGGCTCATAGGCATCCTAAGGGTGTGCATCTCATATTTTGTTTTTCAATTTTCGAATTATCATCAAATTTCTGTCATGTTGAACTTAAGGTGAATTTTTGTGCAAGTGAAAGCTCATAGTAGTGTGATAAGGGGTGATGTTTATCCACTTCTCCTCAAAAAGTACTGGATAGACTGTGCTATTCTTTCAAACATGCTTTATAGGTATCCTAAATGTGTGCACCTTATATTATGTTTTGGGAATTTTTAATTTTCTACATACTAATGGATGTTTGAATTTTAATTAAGCTTAAGATGTGCATCTCTTTTTAAATTCTATGGTTGGAAACATTGAGAGCTTTTTAATTAGCTGGGGCATCTGTGTTCCATGGACACACATTTTCTAGTTGTGATTGGTTTCTAGGAAGCTGCTGTGAAGTGGTTCTTGCAGGATTTTGTGGAGTTTCTTTATTTTGATTTCGTGTGCTTTGATGATTTTGTGAAGTTGTTCTAGGAGCGTGTGAAGTTGTTCAATAATATCAAATGATTGAGAATGCATAATGATTGGAAATATAAGGACAATATTGATATACGTAATATGCATTGATAAAGCATAAATGTCATACATAAAAATGATACAACTGTATGCAAACAAAGATATACCGGAGGTAATGTGTTCTAATATACAGTTAATAGATGAAATAGATCTGATATTATCACTTCGTGATAAGTATCTCAACAATCAAATATAATACCATTGGAAATATAAGATTCGAAACCTAATGAGTGATGTATGAATAAAATTTACAATGATTTGAACCTGTATGTAAACTAAATGTGCCGGAGGCAATGTGTTCCAAATACAGTAGTGATATGAAATGTCTTCAGCTGTAATCACTACGAGACTAGTATTTCTACAATCAAATATAATGCCATTGGAAATATAAGATTCAAAACCTAGGGAGTGTTGTTTCAGTTTTCTAGGCCTTATACTGCAGGATAAGAAGATGAAAAAGGATTTTAAGGACGTTCCTGTTGCCTTTATCAGGGGCAACAGGGTCACCAAAGCTACAATTTATAATCCTCACTAGTAAAGGGGTCTGTACACAAAGTTTTTTGCTTTCTAGGCCTTTTGGTTCTGGAGAAGACGATGAAAATAGGTTTTTAGGGTGTGGCCCATGTGGCACTTATTAGGGGTTACAGGGCCGTCAAAGCTACAATTTGTAATCCTCACTAGTCAATAAGTCTGTACACAAAGTTTTAGTCTTCTAGGCCTTATGGTTCTGGAGAAGAAGTCGAAACTCGGTTTTTAGCTATAGGTTGTGACCCTTGTGGCCCTTATTAGGAGTCACAGGGCCACCAAAGCTACAATTTATAATCCTCACTAGCCAAGGAGTCTGTTCACAAAATTTCAGCTTTCTAGACCTTATGCTTCTGGAGAAGAAGATGAAAATAGGTTTTTAGGGTGTAGCCCCTGTGGCCCTTATTAGGAGTCACAGGGCCACCAAAGCTACACTTTATAATCCTCACTAGCCAAGGAGTCTGTATACAAAGATTCAGCTTTCTAGGCCTTATGGTTCTGGAGAAGAAGTCGAAATTCCACAAAGTTTACGGACGGACGGACAGATGGACGGACGGACGCCGGAAACCATGCCATGCCATAAGCCCATCTCGTTCAATGAAGCCTTAGCTTTACTTATATGTTGAGTAGCGCGCTAAAAATGGAGACTGGCTGCTACACGGGTTGCCCTTTTAACTGAAAGAATATGTTTTCATTGTAAATATTTTATTGAAGAAAAATGTCATGTTTGAATTCATTGTCCGTCATATGCCGATGCACGATTACATCTTTTTTCAATATGTACAAATAGTATAGGTGATTTTCTTAGTTTGGGTGGCGTGGAAAAACTTTCTGTGTTGTCTAGATGTTGCGTTGTTATCTGCCAAAACCTGCATTGATATTCTTAAAAATCGTAATGGAAATTTATATACATATATCTTCTTAATGAAAATGTTACACGTTTTTAGATATATTTGCTTTGTTCTTATATCTTAAGTTTGCAAGTTTTATGGCATAATTGTCTCTCATAAGGAATGGCTCAACTTTTATACCATGTATTATAATATGTTTTTGTTGTAATATGTTGCTTCCACTATCAATGTCCAAATGCAAATTTAAGTTTAATCTACTAATGTTAGTAAGGTGTTATTACATGCGTAGATGTGCATCATATTTTCCATTGTAATTAAGATGATTTTTAACTGGAAAGTTAGTAACCTAGCTGAAAGTAATTATGTCACCTGACCAGTAACAATACATCTAATGAATTTATCGTCACTGGTCAGGATGAAAATATAATAGAGAGTAAGTGTTGCCTGATAGACAGTTTACTTTACTGATAAAACTCAGTGTTTCTTCGCTGATCATATAATAAATAAGTATTTAATTAATGATCCTAGCTGAATGTTAATTTTCATTAACAGTAATGAAACTGACACATGCTGTTAACAGATATGACAAGGAGAAACTCTTAGCCAGTTAAATATGTTGCATATTTATTCAAAAGAGAAATATGAAACAACAGATGAAGCAAGTCAGTACCAAACAAATAAAAAAAAGGAGTTGTATCTTTATTTGGAATTGTCAAAAATAAAAGGTTGGTAGGAGCCTGATCCAAGTAATACAACAATTGGACTGACTACAGAGTTAATGATGCTCAGATTTTCAAAAAATTGCTTCTCCAGTGTTGAACCTAGAAAATTTGGAGAAAAAGGATATTTTACTATTGCATGAGGACCAATCCGCTACAAAAAAGGCCAAAAATTACCCCCACCCCCTTACCTGATCCCCTAGAAACAACACTGCCTCTCAACTGACAACTTATTCATCGCTGCATATTGGTGCATAAGCTAAAAGTAAATTGGAGTGTAATGATTCACCTTTAACTTTTATCCACATTAGATTTATAAATTGTGCAAAATCCAGTTGATATATAGTCCTTTCATTGAGTATCATAAACCTTTTAGTTACACATTTTATTTTTATTTTACAAAGAAACATTCAACAATGAAATTTATCTTAAAGGTTGACTTATTGTTTTTATATTGTCAAGTGTCCACTGAAGCCATGAATAATCAATTTTGACATTTGTAAGAGTTGTGTACAGTCATGTCCCTATCGATATTTATAGCAATACACTCTTTTCGGTGTATGAAATAAAAACATAATTTAACAAATATCTTGATCTCAAAGTGCCATTAAGTGTTTTAATACAAATTAATCAATATTGCAAAAAATCTCTCTAATTGAAACATATAAATCACCATTCTTTTAGACCTCAAATAAGCTAAGAAACCAAATCAAATAGTAGAGGTGTGTCCTCAGGCTTTAAAAAGATCGAGTTTATCATTTTCACGCGTAAAGCATTGTCATCATAGTTCCTGTTGATGAATGAAAATGAAGCTTTTCCCATCGGGAATTCACACCGGGAAAAAACGTGCCTAACCCAAAACGACGAACACGTATCTGCAGTCTATTTGAGGATTTATTGTCATCCAGTGATGATATGTTTATCATTTCATCAATCTTTACAGGTTATTTAGGCTACATACTCCATAAAGCTTGCATCAGGAACGTACGTTTTGATATTGACATTATTCAAGGTGTAAAAATGCTCTATACTTGCCCTCAATGAATTGTCAATAAATATAGAGCTTTTGAACCTAATCTAAAAGATATATGCCTGTGTACCTTAGTGTAAATATCATCTAAATTGGGTTTCATTTTGACGTCCATAAAATAACTCCATGAGCACCTACAAGGGACAACGAATTGTCCATTAGTAAATAATCATTCCCAAACAATATGCCGGGATCGTTTTGTCACAGGTACTGAATTGAGATATTTGGCATGATTAAATAGACAGACGGAGTCATATTTGTGAAATTCAGATTTTCTTAAATTTCGATTTAAATATTCCATATAAACATTGTAAGAAAGAAATCATTACAACTACATTGCATTACTGCAAAGGAACAAATATGACTTAGGTCTAAAGCTATTGATCACTAAAGAAGGATTTTGTAGCGAAAAATACAAAATAGCGTTTTCGAAATTTTTACCCCTAGTCATTTCAATGCCCTGCCAAATTAGTTATGGTTAACTTTAAGGTATGGCATACGAATATGTTAACGCAAACTGAATGTTAACTTACGTACTCAAATTTCAACATTATCCGTTTCGGTTTGGCATTGCTAAGCTTCCCCAAAGACATTCCATATTACATGATATTTGTACTAAAACGCAGTTAAGTGAACAAACTTAAGTGCAGCTGTAGACTGTAGGGTCGCATATTTAGAGCGGAACAAATATGCCTAATAACTGTTACAACCTTCCGATTATATAATGAACAGGTTGAAGTTATTGACATGAGTCCCATTACATTACTTATCAATGACGAATTCTGTTATATTATCTCAATCCTGAATTGAATAAAGAACTGCCTAATTTGCATAGAAATTTCGAATATTCGTAATATATTGACAAGATTTTTTATCTTAGTTTTTTCACGTTTAATATTCTCTTGGTGTCAACATAGTTGTGGTTACTTTTTTTAAACGAATTTAATGTCTAAACAAAACAAAACTAAATACATGAGGTTCTGGTAGAAGTTCCTTTGGTTACGAATGTAATATATCCAGTGGTAGTCTGCTTGCACACTATGTGTATACACAGATGCCAACGATTGAGAAGGAAAGGGGAAGCTGATGTACGTAGAACATTTAAAGGATTGTAAGGTGAATTGATATTTGAATGTAGATAGTATGTTCAAATGATTTAGTACTCTCTTGTTCATATAATGTCGAAATCTGTTAGGGTTTGTTTGATATTGCAGATGATAAAAGGCGACCTGACGTAGTACGCAAAAAAACTGGAAATCTGCTCAATTATATCACAAGCGCGCTTCTGGTTCCAGTACAGTAGATGAGTCATTAACATAATAAATTCAACTTATCATTATTTGTAAACATAATCTCATAATTGTAGTTAAAAGATTTATCTACCTATTAATATACATGCAATACATAAGTGTTTTAGATCAAATGTTTTATCAGAAACATTAAAACACTTAAGTCACTTTAATGTTAAACAGATAACACGGTATGTTGTATATTGTCAGATTATGGTAAATATTTTCGGTCCTCAGTGTATCGATATCATGTATATAATGTCATTAGTCACACCTCTAATAGGAGTCTTATTTTAGGATTATTCAGGAAATCTTCAAAGTCTAAAAGAATATTAATAAATCTTACCAAAATTGGACTAACTAACAGCACAAGAAGTGTCCAATTTGAATTGAAAAGGTTTGCAAGTAATGGATAGAACTTTGCAAGTTGTATCTAGAAATAATTCACGTATGATCCCTCAACGAGCTTGTCTCATTTATATTATATCTAACTCAATATGCATGCTTCAAAATGATACAATATATCCTGGATCATTTTATCGCGTTTTGATAATGTGTTGCCTGAGAATTGTAACACTCTCACAGGAGAGTTCTAAAAATGCCAAAAGTAATTGAAGCATTCATAAAATCTCTTCTTGAGAGCAATAATTGAGCTATAAAAGTAATGTCCAAAAGACCAATGATCCCTTCAATTTGAAATGAAACGGGTGATAAATTTCAATATAACACGTATTTGTCACAAAGGTGACACGATCCCCCGCCGCAAATTGATGTTAACAAAAAGCATAATGTATACATAGAAACACTAGTCTACACTTATCTTGCTACTAGATATCATTTAGACCATAACAAATCGACTGGCCCCTGGGTTTCCCAAATAAGAAGCCTTATGCAAAAAAGAAGAGAATATAGAGAACAGTTCTTAACATATCAGCCTTATAAATGCATTTTGCCTTCCCTATAACATGCTTAAGTTATGAAGAGAACCTAGGGATCGGTTATTGAGATATCCTGCTGACAAGCCTTAAATGCAGATGTCAATGTTTAAATTTCATAGCCTCGCTGTGACCTTGAAAATAATGTGAAGGTCACCAGAATCGACTGGGCCTGGTGCCTTCACAATAAGATGCTATGTTTTAATTATGAAGAGAATCCAGTTAATGGTTCTTGAGATAACCCGCTGACAAGCCTAAAATGCAGGTTTCAATGCTGCACTTTTCAAAGGCTCGCTGTGACCTTGAAAATAGTGTGAAGGTCACCAAAATCGACTGGGCCCAGCGCCTCCCCATTAAGATGCTTTGTGTAAATTGTGAAGAGAATCCAGTGAATCGTTCTTGAGATATCCCGCTGACAAGCCTAAAATGCAGGTTTCAATGCTGAAATTTTCAAAGCCTCGTTGTGACCTTGAAAATAATTTGTGATCACCAAAATCAACTGGGCCTGGCGCCTTCCAAATAAGATGCTTATGAATTATGAAGAGAATCCAGTGAATGGTTCTTGAAGTATCCAGCTGACAAGTCTAAAATTTCATAGTTTCGTTGTAAAACGATCAACAATCAGTATGTGCAGAACTTTAAACAATACTTTATCTCAATTATGTTCTGTAGGGTTATCAACGTCTGCCTTCTTGTTGAGCTTGTGAACTGTGAGCTTAACATAAATATTTACATTAACTTGGGATTGGTAGGACATGTCATCTTTTTAATATTTTAAACAGTATTGTTTTCTTAAAATGTTGCCCAATATAATGTTCAATATAGAAAATAGGTAGGGAATCGTCTCGTTCATTCTTCATTTCTTAATTCCATTTGCTTTTTTCATTCAAAAGTCATTTATTATTCATTTGTTAATTTGTTGTTTGACCCCTGTGTGTCTAACAGGCATATGTCTTGTAAAAAAGTGTGCACATTTTCAAATTACAGGAAAAAACACTTTTGATTTTTTGTCACTTCAAACGCACATGGGGTGCATAAATCGAAATTTCAGATTGTTTTATGCACAGAACTCTTGTCATTTCACTTTAAATTTGATGAAGTATTGAAAGTAGGTAAGAATACAATATTGTTGATATTATGTACTTTAATTGACATAAATTCGTTGACGCGTCATTGCACTAGAACGTTTTAAAACACACGAAAGTGTCCAATTTCTCCCTGCTATCTCGCCTACTTAAGGGGATTCCAGATCGATGATTTTTTTAAATGCACGTTTCTTGCAAACATGAAAAGATAATGTTTCAAAATTTTGCATAGAAGTTAGTTGACTACTGAGGAAATGATAAAACTATGTTTTAGTCGTATCAATATATAGTGGATTGAGTTATTTTGCGATTTGTATGGTATCGTTTCTTTTGGACATGAGTTTATATTCATATTCTGCTTTCAGGAATCAGCCATAGGTGCTATCAATGGAATAAAAGAATACCTGGATGACAGCATAATAAAGAAAATGGTCCTTCCACGAGCAAAATCTCTCTTTTACCGATCTTCCAATGTGAAGGTATGTATTAAAACTCGATTCAGTCTATATTTTAAGTTTTCAAGCTGAGTGATATCGTTATTTTGTTCAAACGTTTGTAAACCTTATCTAATAATGTCCTTTAGCTGACCCAGTGTATTCATACAACATATTAAATGGTATAATTAATTAATGACCCCTATCAGTAAATAAAACGTGAGATTGAAAGCGTAACATAATTATGTTTCTTTGTTAGAGGCGTCACTGTATGAAATAGGATTTTAAGATAAACACAGTTTCAGTTATTGTTTTGAACAAATCTAGAAGACAAATGACAAATATAGTCGCAAAGCTAGGACAAGTATATCACAAAGGTATTGATTCAAGTCAAAAGCTTGAGCGAGAATAATTACAGTACTGGCAAGTGGACAAAAGCAAGGATTATCAGTCCGTTGAATTTTCAAACTCATGCTGGCAATGTAACCAAGCCTATCAAACATTTTCAATTGCGAACGTAAATGCGATATTCAGTAAGTTATGTTTGTGCATTGATAAACAAACATTACAAATTCGAATCCAAAATCATAATGCAAAAATATTTTATGCCATTTTATGGTCATGCGACCAAAACATGGAAGCCCTAAGCTAACATATAACCAATAGCGCGAAGCGGGGATATAGTATTTGGCAGCGTCCGTTCAAATGAAATTAAATAACTCAAAAACTATTGATCGGATTCTATTCCTTTGAGTATATAACTTCATCACCATAAGAGTAAGGTCCCTATAGATGTTCATGACCTTGACCTTCCTTTCAAGGTAATTAAGAGACTTTGATATTTTTCCCTTGTCAGCTGGATATCTCATGAACCATTAACTGGATTCTCTGTATAACTTACACAATGCATCTTATTGAGAAGCAGCCGGGCCCAGTCCATTTTGGTAACCTTCGCATTATTTTCAAGGTCACAGTGAGGCTTTTAAAATTTCAGCATTGAAACCTGTATTTTAGGCTTGTCAGTGGGATATCTCAAGAACCATTAACTGGATTCTCTTGATCACTTAAACATTGCATCTTATTGGGAAGGCGCCTGGCCAAGTCGATTTTGGTGACCTTCACAGGCTTTGAAAATTTCAGCATTGAAACCTGCATTTAGGCTTGTAAGCAGGATATGTCAGGAACCATTTTCTGGATTCTCCTCATAATTTACACATAGCATCTTATTGTGAAAGTTCCGGGCCCAGTCGATTTTGGTGAGTCATTCCCTGGATTTTTTTATAAATCTATTTTAGGTAGACAACGGGACAATTTTGTTTTGGTGACTTTCACATTATTTTCAAGTGACAGTGAAACCAACATGCATTTAGACCTAGGGACTAGTCGATTTGTTATGGTCTAAATGACATCTAGTAGCATGACAAGCGTAGACAAGTGTTTCTATGTAGATAGTATGCTTTTTGTTAACATCAATTTGCGGCAGGGGGTCTTGTCACCTGTGGCCGCACTGTGGGCCCCGAGCCAAGAGTGAAAACAAGGTACAGGGGTGCACTTGAAAAACAACCTTTCTTACCATTTACTTGGTATAATATGGTAAAAGGGTACAGGGGCCGACACCACATGGGTGTCGCCATGTTGGTTGTAACAAAAAATGGAAATCAAAATGTAGGATTGGTAAGCGGCACCGGATTATCAGAAACGGAAAAGGTTTCATAAAACTAAATGACCATTTTGGCCTTAAATGACTTTGTAAAACTGCCCCCAAATTTAAACATTAAATGTGCAACATTAAAGTCATTTGAACAGTCTGGAAACTGGAACGATCTTCTTAAAGGGGGTCTGCGGCTTAGGCTGTACTCGTGCATAAGAACGCGCGGGTTAGCCTGCCTGCTAACAAGCTTTGCTGCTGAGACGGTGAGCTGAGAAGGGTGTAGGCTTCGCTTCTCAGTGGGGGATTTCCCCTGCGCGAGTCGAGATTGGTTGATAATATGAAAGGGTCTTCATTCTGTAGCAGCAATGTCAACTGACTCCCCAATGGGTTACCTAAACATGAAAGAATTCATTTGAGTGCATAATGAAAAGGATCCGGACTTGTCCTTATGCCAAATTGACAATACAATGCATACATTGCTTTACGACCAAGATCAAAGTACCAAGTACAAAATAAGGCTATTAGCAATTTACTAACATTTCAATATTTGCCATACATGTTACCGATACTCAAATATTTGTACAATGTAGATGTTTTAAGTAACTTGTCTTTTATTAGCAAAATGGTGGAAAAGAAAATTAACAATGGATTCATTTCGAACATAATAAATACTAGCAGAGCTCCAGATAAGCTGCGTATTTGCGTATTATACGCAAAGGAAAAGTCAAACTACGCAAGAAAAATAATTATCTGCATATAGAAAAACACTAAATATTCCAGTTTACGCTACTCAAAAATAAGAGTGAGTATTTACCCAATACAACAAAATCAGTGTGCGTATCCTTCCAATTACACCAATCGAAATAGCTACGAGAAAATCTCAATTTTGAAGACACTGATAAAAAATTAAAAACAGAAATTTGGAAATTCTAGTATGTTTGTAAAACTTGCCTTTCTATATTTACAAAGCTAGGCTATTAGTAGACAAATGATAATCATAATTTTGCTAACGGTGATTCAAGAACAAAAACAAACTTTCCCATCCTAAACTCCATCAGTCATTTTCGTATGCTTTTTAAGATTAATTTTTATATGTGACAGGGGATCTTAAAACACCCCCTTATTTTTATCGTGTTTGAAACCTCGAATGTTCTGCTGTTTCTTGGTCAATCAGAACGAAAGTAAAGTTTTTTATGTCAGCTATTATGTTTAGATAATTGGTGGCCTTGCTATAAAAAAGATTACTCAGTTTTCAAAATTCGGGTAATATACCCACATAGGCAAAAGTGTATGTGGAGCTTTGAAATACACAATAAATTAGGCTATCCGGTGCTGAATTCCTTTATCAGAAGTCCTCTCAGACATGCAAGTGACTTGTTAAGTGCTCATGTAGGTGTGATTGACCCCTCGGCTATCCTCAAATTGGATCATTCAGTTCTCCGGTGGACAGTAGACGTTAGTGTGAAGAACACAACAGTAACCTCTGTTTCAGGTGAAAGATGTACTTACAGTACCAAGTTCGGTACTTCTGTGATCAGTGATTCGTTTTTAGCTTCAGGGAAGTGTCAAGCTGACATATTATTTTAGAACTGGAAAATTCTACGAACTGTCAATCAGCATTGGACAACGCATATAATGAGTTTGTGAATATTATTAATGGTGAGATGAAAGCATAATTACCGTCAAGAACTATTATACATGATGCACTGGGTGGGAATAAGCGACGTAAAATGAAGAAGAAATGGTGGAGTAAAGAGTTAACAATACTTTGGAACGATTTAAGTGTCACAGAGTGGGACTGGCGCAAGTGTAAAGGTGCCCGGAAACCAGTTCTTAAAGGCATTTATGTTGGTAAAAGGAATGAATTCGATAAAAGGTGTAAAAGAGCCAAGCGGGACAGTAACAAGAAAACTTTAAGCGAACTAGAGGACCTTAGTACTTCGGACGTGGGGCAGTTTTGGAAGAAAATAGGAAACGTAGGAGTCGGTTGTGAGAGAAGAAGTAGGATCCCCATGGAGGTGAGATTGGAGGATGGGACTTTAAGCATTGATCCGGAAACCGTTTTAGACAAATGGAAGACAAGTTACTCTGACCTCCTGAATTGTAATATCAGAGACTCTAATCATTCAACACACGTCGATGATAATGACCAGTCTGAGATGTGTGGACCAATTACACTGGACGAGGTACGAGATGCAGTGACTAATGCAAAGAAAGGTAAAGCAAGTGGATTCGATAATTTGCCAGTTGAAATTTTAATAACCAAATTGTATACTGTATTTAAATAAACTGTTCACAATTTGTTTTAATACTGGGCAAATCCCTGCAAGCTGGACCAAAGGAATAATCAACCCAATCCCTAAAGCACAAATGGAAGACTTGAGAGATCCGCTTTCTTATCGGGGACTAACTACTACTTGTGCATCCTATAAACTGTAGTTACATGGAAGAGGGAAATATTTTAGATGACAGCCAAAACGGTTTTCGAAGAGGCCGATCAACCACTGAACACGTTTCTTCACTTATGTCGATCATCAAAACACGAAAATCTTTAAAGAAATCTACTTTCACAGCTTTTATCGATCTTCGGAAGGCATATGACTGTATTGATCGTTCTACAATGTGCTTAAAACTACTTGAAGCGAACATAAAAGGTAAAATGTTTAATGCTATTACCTCCCTTTACAGTGCAGTTGAGTGCTGTGTGAGCTTAAACGGAAGACAATCGTCGTTGTTCGATGTGCAATGTGGATTAAAACAAGGATGTTTACTGTCACCTTTACTTTTTAATATTTACATCAATGATCTTTTAACCTTGATTAATGAATTATCTATCAGAGTGGTCATTAACAACAAGACTGTTGGAGTTGCATATGCCGACGACTTGGTACTACTAGCCGAATCTGAGAGTGACTTGAATCTTTTGCTAGACTGTCTGAATAACTGGTGTGAAAATAACTCAATGACTGTTAACAACGGGAAATCGAAGATCGTCCATTTTAGACCAACATCAACGCCTCGGACCCTTGCTACTTTTGACTGTGGAGATAATGTTTTAGAAATTACAGATTTTTACTTGGGAATTCTTTTAACAGAGCACCTGGATTTTAACCGTATGGCAAAAGCAGCGGCAAGCTCAGCTAGCAGAGCAATAGGATTGCTTATTGAAAAGTTTAAAATATAAGGTGGAATGACATTGGATACATTTACAAAGTTATACGATTCCATGGTGTGGTCAGTCATCGCATACAGCGCCAGTATCTGGGGAACCTACAATGTGTCGTACATAGAGGCTGAACAGAACAGGGCTATGCGTTTCTTCCTCGGAGTTCGACGTTTGGCCCCTAACAATACAGTGAGTGGAGACATGGGCTGGGTCCCCCCGACCGTCCGGCAGTGGGGATGTGTGACGCACCTCTATATGCGACTCCGAAACTTGGATCCTGGAAGATTAACTTACAAAATATTAACTTGGACTCACCAGTGGGGTACTAGACGCAAAAGAAATCAGGTATACAGGATCATCAACTGGGAATGGGACACTTTACATCCTTAAATCTCAGATATCACGGGCAATTCGTTTCAGAAAAGATAGAGGAGGCTGTTTTTAATGTTTTTTTATCAAGATGGAAACAAGACTTATTTTAATTTTATGAAAACAAGCTACGTACGTACTGTACTTTCAAGAAAACCTATGAGGCGGAACCATATGTAAAACATCTTACTTATAGAAGTCAGAGAAGCGCCCTGGCAAGGTTAAGGTGTGGGGTAGCCCCCTTGAAGATTGAGATTGGGCGATACACAAACACGCCTGTGGAGGAAAGGACATGCCCTGTATGTACAGACCTAGTTGAAGATGAGACACATGTCCTCCTACAGTGCCCTCTGTACGAAGATGTCAGACGTGACCTGCACACCCGGTGTGTTTTAGAGTGCCCTCACTTGTCCGATTTTAATGATATACAGAAAGTGGGTTTATTCTCTCCTCACCTGAAGTGATTTTTATAAGTACCAAGACCTGCAAAGCTTTTTTATCTACCCGTACAGACTTTTTATTCCGTCATAAATATTTTACCCTTTACAAATATATTTTTATGGCAATTCTCGTACTTTTATGGTACAATTGTGTATGTATAATCAATTTTAATTGCACTTCATACTCTTCCTTATTTATATATTCTTAATGTTCATCTATACCCTATGTATTTACATTTCATGTGCTTATATCTATTTGTGTTATGTATACTATCTATGTTTTAGTGTAATTTAGTGTATATACATAGTCTCTCGAAACCATTTTTGGGCGGCTCGATGTAATTTTTATGCACATTTTATACCTGTATCTTAATGATTGCGAGGTGAGACTCTAATAAAAAAACTGTCTGTCTGTCTGTCTGCAAAGACCGGCAGTTCTAAAAAACAAGTGTTATCTAATAGGTCATAATCAATCAGTCAGCCACATAGCAACAAAGCACAGCTGTCCTCAGAACAGGAAATACGGTCATAACAATTAACATAACGTAACATCAATCATGTTTATAGTACTTACAAGGTCTGGTTCAAACAATAACTGCAATCTCGTTCAACCTCCCTGGCTGCAGTTGACGAACAGGAATTAAAAAAAAGAGATATGTAGGTGTTATTGACCACCATAATTTTTAACCACAAATAAATCACTAATTTACTTATAATTTAGTTCCAGGGTAAGAGAATATTGTAATTATTCAATGTCATTATCACTTCTTTCAAATTTACAGTTATAAATGTGTTTTCAATATGCATACAATATAAGAAAAGAAACATACAAAAATTAAATCAATATCATATTGCAACTTCAAATAAAATTTTACTTACCCCCCTGTCTTCCTGCTGAAGATCGAGTTCCATCAGCGTAAGGCATGTGACTGGATTCCAAATGGGTCAAACTTGTGGTTGCCCCAGCATTTGTATTTATAAGATGAAAAATTTAATACTTTCAGAAAAAAGTTGATTATAATACAGAAGAATTATAAAAAAATAGGAGGAAAGAAATGTTTTTTTTTTGTGTTTGATTGTCAACTTATAACTCAAGATAAAATAAACGAGGAGGAATTCCTCCATTTGGTTACCAACATGATGTAAAGTGTAAATGTTCCATTACATTATTATCTCGGTATTTACTGTAGGGTGTTTTATTCAGTTCAGCTCATCATTACATTACTAATGTTTACCCACCTAAAGCCGTAGATATATCCAGGTTGCTCCCCTCTGGTTTGTATGAACACAATCACAGAAGAATAATTATTGTTACAATAACATGTTAAAATAAGTTATGTGCAGCGAATAATCTGTATCCGACGGCACAGGTCGGAGGCACAGGTCGGATCGTATCTGTGAAGCAATTTGTCCGAGAAAATAGAGGCTCGATTATGATATTTGATTATGATATTTGAACGTGATATTGCCTAACAGCAGCTAACATGTAGCATGTAGTTATAGGAAACTTTTTACATTTATTTTCCATACGTCCATTCTTTACACAATCAGTCTATATGAATTGCATTTGCTTTTAAATAGTACATAATTATACAATATGTACAACCTTTCAAAATACACATTTCATTAATTTGTGTTCATTTGATAATTCTGTAAAATTGTGTAGAAGTTTTGTTTTGACATGATAAGTATGTTTCCAATACAGCAAATTTTTTAAAATATCCATGACAATTTTCTTCCCTGTTATGATAAATAGTAGGTCATTTGAGATGAGTTCTAAATGGATCGTTGTAAAACATTTTAGGTTGAATTGAAATTATCTCAGCTTGAAATACATAATTCAAATAAATGTATTTGACTAATATTAAATAAATGCCATTAGATGTACATCATAATGCGCATAAACATGTAAATGTTATGTATATTTGTTCCCGTCGTTCCCTAGGTAACCAATGGAAATTTAAGTTAAATTATGATATTGTAACCCAAATTATTCTTCATAAATACTTATTTAATACTAGTTTACGATAGCAATCAAAATTATTTAGACTACACTATAATGACTACAATAGTCAATGGAAATATCGTAAAGCGGCGAATTCTTTTTGAATTATGAACTGTACCTGCACTGACACCTGCACCCTTGAATTTGTTCATAAATGTTGATTTTGAAGCGTCTCTTCTCCTGACCGTTTCCCGAATACCACGCATTTTTGCCGAGTCTGACCCCCTCCCCATTTCTTAAGAGTTTGGCACGGGTTCATAATTATACACCTTTGATGCTTTGAAGTATTTCGAAATAAAACTGTCAAAGGTATTGAGATGACTCAATCTTGATTGAGTAATCTCCTGTGTACTCATAAAAGATTACACACTGAAGTGTTTAGTTATAAAAGCAACTCATTGTTGATTCAATCAATCGACGACAATTAACCCTATCAAGCCCCTTGCGATGACGAGCTCTAAGCTCCTTACCGCGTTGGTTTTCATTAGCGCTGTGCTGAGCTGAGCTAGCCGACTCGCTAACGAGGTAATGAAGCCTCAGTCGATAAGTATGAGACACATATTTATATTCGACTTAGTCCCGCTTTAAGAGTCATTAGGGTTGTCCTCCGGGCACTCAGGCAGAGGGACAAGTTTGGTCCCTGGTCTTGTGTAGTCCTTGTTGTTCACAGTTACAGTGGCCGTTCGTACACGACCCTTTTTAGCCTGGATGAGTCAGAGTCACACGTCCCACAGGCCATTGGGACCGAGTTGACTGGTAGTCAACTATCATGACTACATCTCCTTCCTCTACGTCAGCTCTGGGTTTCTGCCATTTGGTAGCAACTGCAGGTCCGGAAAATAGGATTTGATGAAGTGGGTCCAGAAGTGGTCCGCTAAGACCTGACTGTGTCACCATCTTTTCCGGCTTAGGAGTTGCAGGATACACAACTTGTGGTAGAGATGCGTCATGCCGCCCCATAAGGAGAATGTTGGCTGTGATTGGATCCACATCTCTGGCGTCTGAGGACACGTAGGAAAGTGGCTTAGAGTTCAGAATGCCTTCAACTTCACATAATACAGTTCGTAAGGTTGCTTCGGTAACAGTCTGTTGACCAAGTGAAACTCTGAGGCCATGTTTAGCAGATTTGATCTCCCTTTCCCACACGTCTCCGTGATGTGGTGCACTTGGAGGATTGAACACAAATTCAACCTTCTGATTGACAAGGTGATCACGGAGTTCTGGTTTCATCTCTGACCAAGCATCTTGTAATTCTGAGTTAGCACCTTTGAAGCGTGTACCTTGGTCTGACAGGAGTTCATAAGGTTTGCCTCTACGGGATATAAAGCGGTGAAATGCCATGAGGAGGGCATCTGAATCCATGGACTCAAGGAGGTCAAGATGTACCTCTCGGGTAGTCATACATTTGAAAATCACTCCCCATCGCTTCTCTGAACGACATCCTATCTTCACCTGCATAGGGCCGAAACAGTCTACACCGGTTGAGTAGAAGGATGATTGGAAGAGTCTAAGGCGTGCCTCTGGTAGGTCTGCCATCTTTTGAGTAGCAGGGCTGGAGCGCCATTTCTGGCACGTGGAACAATTACGTTGGTGTCGTCGTATTGCCTCTCTGCAGCGCAAAATCCATAATTTCCGTCTGATTTCTGCAAAGAGACGTTCTGGGCCATAGTGTAAGAGTTTGTGATCAGAGTCCTTGATGATCAGCTTGATGATCTCATGACTTGGGTCAAGAGCTATTAGATTCTTTGTGTTGGGATCAAGGGATTCAGCTTGACGCAGTCTATCGCCAACACGGATCAAGTCAAGCTCTGGGTCGTACTCAGGATCAAGTTGGATGAGTCGACTGTCATGTGGTAGTGCCCTACCAGCTTTAAGGCAGTCAAAGTCCTGTGAGAAGCACTGTTGTTGGACTTGGCGGTACAAAAAGTTCTCAGTTTGAGTGACATCATGAGGGATCAATTTTTTAGTTTTGTCTTCAGGGGCCGCCCAGTCAAGCGCCATTTTGACGTCAGGGATGAATAATTTCCATGGTCATACTGCATTGGGTCTGGCAACGTGGGTTTTAGTGTCACAATTGTTGACAACACTGCAGATTTCTTGAGTTCTGTTGGCTCATTTGAGCTCTTTGATGGAAGTTCTGGCCATTCATCTTCTGACTGTCGAAGAAAGGCAGGACCATTTCTTCATCGTGTTTCATCAACTAGGTCTGTAATACTCAAGCCTCGGGTAATGTCATCAGCAGGGTTATGGTGTGTGTTCACATACCTCCAGTAGCATGTCTCAGTGACGTTCTGGATTTCCGTCACTCTGCTGCCAACAAACACCTTGTATCTGCAGGATTCAGATTTCAACCATGTGAGTACTGTAGTGGAGTCACTCCATAGGTAGGTCGTGGATGGGTAGTCTCAGACTGCAACAGGTCTGCCAACTGAGCACCTGACAATGCTGCACACAGCTCTAAACGTGGTATTATTGTCTGTCTCTTTGGTGCAACTCTACATCT
Source organism: Steromphala cineraria (assembly GCA_916613615.1). Classification (NCBI taxonomy): domain Eukaryota; kingdom Metazoa; phylum Mollusca; class Gastropoda; order Trochida; family Trochidae; genus Steromphala; species Steromphala cineraria. The sequence goes on along the minus strand of OU744722.1, from coordinate 40,410,870 downwards.
TGACATCACATAGCTGACATGTACTTGACCATGCTGATCAGCCGAACGCAGATAGGCAACTGATTCGTAAAGTCTTTCGGATGCTTCACAGAAGACTTGTAATTGTCTCATCGAGGTCTTTGGATCAAACCCTGGAGGAGCATAGCACCTTGGTAGAGTTATCAAAGGAATACCTGTCAGTTCACTTTCCCAAGCAAGCCACCTGGCACGAAGTTGTCCATTTTCAATGGTATCATTCCAGTCTCTCTTTGATTTCCACAAATCTTGTACTATAACCTTGGCTTGTCCAATGAAGGGTGAGAGAAAGCCAATTGGGTCGTATTGACTTGCATGAACTTTGTACACCATTCTCATTGTTAGATTGGGCTACTCTACAGTTCGGTGTTTGTAGGAAAGTTCATCTGTTTGACAGTCCCAACAAAAGCCTAAAGTAGGTTCTCTAGGTTCACTTTGTCCAAAGTTGAGCCGCAAGTCCACAGCCTCGGACCTGGCCTCGGTGGGAAGATCAGCGACAACCTCAGGGATGTTGCTGGCCCATTATCTTATGTTGAACCCACCTTCGTGGAGTATGTCGCACATTTTGGTGACGAGCTTCTTTGCTTGAGTCTGATTGTCGAAACTGTCCAGACAATTGTCTACGTAAAAGGATTCCCTCACTGACTTGAACACTTCTTCATTGTCTGTCTGGTTTTCTGCTGCATGTTTCAAGAGTGCATAGCTTGCACAGCATTGGGAACATGTAGTACCAAAGGGCAGGACTTGCCATTCCTACACATCTGGTTGACAATCACATTGCATGTCTCTCCATAAGAAACGGAGTAAGGGTCGATCTTGTGGAAGGAATCTGATTTGGTGGAACATTGCTTTTATATCGGCGGTTACTGCCACTGAATTCTATCGGAACCGGATAAGCACTCCTAGAAGTGATGATCCAATTGAAGGTCCTGGTAACAAGTGCTTGTTCAAATTCTTGGATTCATACTCGAAGGAACAATTGAACACCAGGCGTTGTTTTCTATTGTGTTCAACAACATGGTGTGGGATATACCATGCCTCTGTGGAGTTTTTTTATCTCCTCATCTGTGAGTTTGTTCACAAATCCAGAGTCAACAAGCTTCTTTATAGCCTCATTGTGTGTACTTGCCAAGTTTGGATTGTCCTTCAGACGGCGTTCAGTGCGCTTTAGGGTTGGAAGAACAGCTTCCACCTTCGTGTTGAAGTGGGCACCATCTCCAGAGCGTAAGAGTGGAGTTGCATAGTGTTTTATGCCATTCACCTCTATTTTTGTTGTCTTAGAGTCTAGTATGCCAAGTGCAGCTTTGTCTTGTTTGGAGCGGACAACTTGTTTACTAGTGCAGGGAAGAGTGTCAAGTTGCCAAAGTCTCTCTACGCTGGGATACGGCGAGTAGTCTACTGGTTTGGTCAGGGTCAGTAGACATGTGTTTGTCTCTATCTGTCCTGTCGTAATGGACTTACCTTGGACTGTCCAGCCATGGTTAGTGTGGACACCACTGGGGGCATCTGAGATAGCAAAACGCACCGGCTCTACTAGCAATATCAGGTTTAAGTTGTCAGATCCTATCAGGATACTTGGCACTGCTTTGTTCATCAATGGTAGGAGAAGGTCTTCAAGATGAGTCCATTGATGCTGCATTTGCTTGATGGGATATGTGTATTTTGACATGCACAGGTTGTCTGAAGTGAAGGCATTGTTAATATGTCAAATCTAATGTCGGGATTGGCCACAGACGAGATTTTCAGTTTCACAGACTGTCCACTACAGTGCATTGATTCTTGATTGATAGTTGTGAGGAGAATAGAGTCAGTTTTCCAAGTGAGTTTGAGCTGTTGAGCAGTTGACTTTAGAATCATGGATCTCATTGATCCATCATCAAGGATTGCATATGTTGATATTGTGGTGGAGAGGCCATGTAGAATAACTGGCACAATCTTCAACATGACAAGGGCAGGATGGAAGGTTGATCGACATAGAAGACCTTTGATGATGCTTGTTGATTGGCATCATGCAAAACAGTAAGGTGCAGCTGCTTGCAAATGTGACATGGCTTCTTCAATGTACATTCTCTTTCTTTGTGGGTTCAGCCGCATCTGTTGCATCTGTTCTGACTTAGCCACTTTGAGGTATCCTGTAGTGTCAGCTTCTTAAATTTTAGACATCCATTCAGGAAGTGATCCCATTTACACAATATCGGCAGAATGGCGTAGCTTTATTGTTATTTGAAGCCTTAGTGTCTCTAGTCAGGAATGAAGCAGCTGGGGGTTGTGGTCTGTAAGCACGAGGTGGTGGCGGCTTTCGTACTTCTCTTGGGGTCTCTGACTTGCAGAGAGTTGCAGCCTGGCTTGCAATGCGCATGGCACGTGATTTGGTCAGTAACCAATCTGCGAGGTCACACAGTGTATATGTCTGGTCACTATCAGTTCGAAGGATTGAGCCTTTGATACAGTGTTCTACAAAACTGTCTCTGTAGCTTGATGGCAATTTTCCGAGTAGTCTGTCAACATGGGAACCACATCTTATCTCGGACCCATTTTAACAACGTGCAGGGGTGCACTGGACGAGGATAGATCTTATTGCAGTGGTGCAAATGAAACACAACAACCTTTGTTACCATTAACTTGGTATGATATGGTGAAAGGGTACAGGGGCCCTTGGTTGTAACAAAAATTGGAAATCAAAATGTAGAATTGGTAAGCAGCACCGGATTATCAGAAACGGAAAAGGATTCATAAAACTAAATGACCATTTTGGCGTAACAAAGAGGTTTATCCATTTGACCACGACGGTTGCTGTCTGAGGAAAGGGATGTTGGAACAGATATGCATAAAAATAATGAACAAGAAACGCCTTTAAAAAGACAATCTTTGGGGCACCCGGTTATGTATCACTAATATAAAGCGAAGAGGAGGTTAAGGTTAGGGAGAACGGGGACGGGGACTTTGACGCATGTTTGCTCTTTGTTTTGTATGTACATAGTAAAACATCTCGTTCGTTCTGCTTAATTCCAACTAATGAGAGATACGTCTCCTATCTCAATTATGATATAATTGTTTAAACATTAATACAGTAATTCAAATTTATGTTGCTTTAAAAGATAGCTGACGGTGAGTTTAATACAAGCGCCAGTGATTAATTAGAAAATAAATAGTTGCGCTAGTAAAATTTCCAGGATCCATTGTTAACCAATACCCGCAAATATAGTTTAAACCTTACGAATTTCCCATTGACTTTCAGGTTAATTACATGTTGCAAGAATAATTTTCCTTAATTGAGTGTTGATTGAATTACAGCAGAAAGCTGCTGATAAATTTAGAAATGATCTCAGCTACAAGTTCATAATTCTCATTATGTTATAGGATGACATTTAAGAAAACTGCAGCTATTTAAACATCATATATATACAGCAAAATATAGCATATTCATCACATTCAACACGACAATCAATAGGACGGGCGCTAAAAATGTTTATGTGTCACTCAGTTGTTATTTAAAACCTAATAAACCGAAAGATGAAATATAATTTCGTAATCGTACCAGAGATGATTTCTTAGCTGGATGTAGTAAAATTACAATTGAGAGACTTTATCTCAATTAATGAAAATCATTTTTACAACAGGTAGTCTATGGGAATCTCGCATTTGGCCAGTTACTGCAGGCCTAGAAGCTTCGCCCTTTCGCAAGAGTGCACGATTTATGTAGGCCTATCTATTCTTAATGTGGTGGAACATCACTGTTTTTTAATGTTTTGTTTCCATTATTCTCTCAAACATCGCCGGTCAAAATTTACATAAATCGGTAACATTAATTTCAAAATTATCAAGATATCTGAAATATTTTTTAACACTCACATCAACTTCATATGATTGTTGGCAACGATCCCAGCCAACAAGTTTTCTCCCTTGGACCGAGCCTGATGACAGACTGTGACAGGCGCTTGTTTCACACATATGTACACATTTTGAAGACATTATGCGAATTATTGTCCCCCGCCGCAACGCGGAACGGGGGACATTGTATTCAGCGGCGTCCGTCCGTACGTCCGTACGTCCGTACGTCCGGATACTTGTTAACGCGATATCTCAAGAACCGTTGCACCCAAAGTCTTCAAATTTGGTGACAGTCTCACTTCGGGGATTACGCACAGCTGTTTCTTTCCAGCAAAAGCCGGCACTTTAGTTTATCAGCCTACAGGCTAGGCGAGATGCATGACTCATGGTTAGCGCATGCGCAGACATTGGTTTCTATGGCACATGCCTGTGTTTAAAGATGGCGCCCTTCATAGCAACTAAATCCAAGTATTAATGGAAACATTGAGGGGTAGGGTACAAACATTTATCTTTCAACAAATAACTGATACAATATGTTAGTTTAACCTTCAGGGCACCTCCTGAAAGTGATTAATTGTAGCTATATCAGGGTAAAACAGTTCTGATAACATCACAACTCCCACACTCTCAGCACTAGGAATGTTTAGAACTAAGGTCAACTTTAAGGGTCCTCTGCTTCATTGTTGTAATTTCCATCCTCAAAATGTTTATATTATATGATGCCCCCACTTAGTGTCTGTCAACTTGTATAAACAGTTTGCTCAGTTCAGTTCGCTTTTTCACACTATTGAGACTTGAAACCATATGGTCTCAGCCCGGTTTGATTTTCATACACTTTCTTTTATAGACCAAATTGGACGGTATGCAGACCATATTTTCTTTTTATTTCGCATCTGATATGTTCAGCTACTAAATAATGGATTTAACAAACGAAGTTCATGTGTCTACATTAAAAGTTTTATGTAGACTTTGTGCGAGTCGCTCCAAATCCTCAAGGGATAGGAGAATTACAAAACAATGTGTTAACTATAAAGTTGATATTTTCAATGTGTATGGAATTGACATTTCAAACGACAACCATTCATTCCATCCAGAAAGCTTTTTTGACAAATGTTACAGAAGACTTTTTAACTATAAACATCAAGGATTTTTATAGGAAAATGACAAAAAGGCTGTTAGTTAAATTCAATATGTACAGCGGAATATGAATATGAATAGAGTTCAAAGAACTTTATATGTGTACAAAGTAATATATAAGCTTACAAAGGAATGTGTTGTTTTTTAAAGGAATATATGTGTGTACAAAGGAATATATGTGTGTACAAAGTTATATATGTGTGTATAGAGTAAAATATATGTGTACAAAGTTATATGAAGGCCTTAAACGGAATATATTGATTTCAAAGGAATACTTGTGTGTACTGAGGAATATATCGGCGTACAAAGGAATATATATGCGCACAAAGGAATATATTGTTTTTCAAAGAATATGTGTGTGTGAGAAGTAATATGTTTGAACAGTGGGATAAAATGGTGTACAAAGGAATATATTCGTGAAAGAAATATATTTATGTACAAAGAAATATAATTGTGTATAAATGAAACCATATATGTACAAATGAATTTACATCTGTACAAATTGATATATAAATTTGTGTACAAGGGAATATGTATGAGTACAAAGGTACATAGGAATTATATTATGAATATGATTTGTGAAAGATTTATTCCTATGTGAGCGCTGTATTAAGTGATAAACAGTTAATTGCATTTTACTCAATACCCTACAAACTATGTGATCATGTACTTCAATTGATCAAAATTCATATTAAAACGTGGATATTAATACCTGTGTTGTGCTACGTGGTGATGAACTAATCCCAGTGAAAGCTGTAAACGGATATCCTGTACAGAAAGGGTTGGTGAAATTTTATCCTTATTGCCTGAAAACTTGAATTTAACTGAGCAAACAACTTGCTGTATGCTAACAATGAATAATAGTTATTTTTTATATCAGTTTTACTTTTGGGAAAAGGACGATATTTTAGCTACATACTCTCAAACATTGCCATGTTAACATGTAAGTCATGTAAGAATTTATAGAGTGCTAGAATATGTACCAGTATGAGAATAAATGTTTAATATGTATAATTTAAAATAGTGAAACATGTAGCTTAAAATATCCTTAAACAGCAATTACATTTGTTTCTCATTTAGCATGTTAAATGAGACAAGCACGTGCATATTTATCAAGATGAGTATGACCTAGAAACGAATACAGGAATGTATAGCTCTACCCACTCAGTTGCCAGCTTGAGCCATCCTAGCGTGGTAGGCAAGTAAAGCTGATAAGGGCTCCCTAACCTAAAGTGCCTACAGTGAAACAGCCGTGTACGCAGACACCAGTCACTTTTGGTGACCTTGACCTTATTTTCAAGTACACAACGGCACTTTGACCACTCTTGAAACTCTTGTTAGCAGCTGCTATCAGTTTTTGTGAAGTTTCCAACGCCGCCGCCGCACTCGTACTACTAGCTATAACTTTTTTCCACTAAGCTTTCCAGAACTCTTATTCATACCTTACTACTCATACCTCGGGGGAACGATTTTGACACGTTCACTTGCAAGGTCAATGGTCAAGGTCACGAGCTATTCACTCTAAGAAGTCCTTGTAAACGGGATAACTCGAAAAGTTTTTGTGCTATGAAGCTCTAACTTGGTATATATCATCCTTGGAAAAGTTAAAAAAGGTTTCGGCTACAATCCGTCAAAGGTCAAGTTCACAGCAAGGTCATGACTTAAGCATGGTTTAGCGAAAATGCTTAATTTTAACTATGATCACATTTAATCAATACATGATTGTTATACTCAATAAAAAGTGTTCAATTATTGTGTGACCTTGAAGGTCAAAGGTCAAGGTCATGAGATATGAGTTATTGCAATTCCTTGTAAACACAATAACTTGAAAAGTTTTTGTGCTATGAAGTTTAGATTTTGTATATATTATCTCTTGAGAAGTACAAAATTAGTAAAAAAAGTTTTGGGTACGAACTGTCGAAGGTCAAGGTCACAGCAAGGTCAACATATATGGAGACAATGGATTAATTTAATTGTTAACACTTTATTTCATTACAATAATGTTATACTCAATAAAATGTGTTCATTGATCGTGTGACCTTGAGTGTCAAAGGTCAAGGTCACGAGAAAATTCCCAATGTGGTGAGGCCTGTAAAAGGCGGAACAGGGTAAGTTTCGGGGCTGCTCTGCTTTTGCGGTATCCCGCAAACGCTAATCTAGTTAACACTTTATCTCAAGAACCGTTGCACCCAATGTCTTCAAATTTGGTCACTGCCTCACTTGGGGGATTACGCAGACACCAGTCACTTCGGGTGACCTTGACATTATTTTCAAGGTCACTCAGCACTTTGGCAACTGTTGTTAGTCTTGTTAACTCTTTATCTTATGAACTACTGCACCTAATGTCTTCAAATTTCGTCACAGCCTACATTGGAGGATTACACAGACACCAGTCACTTCAGGTGACCTTGACATTATTTTCAAGGTCACTACGGCACTTTGGACACTTTTGATACTCATGTCAACACAATCTCCTGAACCGTTTTACAAAATGTCTTCAAATTTAGTCACAGCCTGTGAGACTAAGCCAATACTAAATACTTTGGATGACCTTGACCTTAATTTTCAGGTCAGCACGGTTCCTTGAAAACTTTTGAAACATCATATATCTTATGAACCGATTCATGAAATGTCCTCAAATTTGGTCACAGCCTGCATTGAGGGATTATGTAGACACAAGTCACTTTGGGTGATCTTGACCCTAATTTCTAGGTCACCACTTTCGCCATTTTTGAAATTCTTGTTTACTTGATATCTCATAAACCACTGCACAGGGGCTTTAGTATGATGTCAATCAAATTACTAAAGCGTTGTGTGGGACTCTCCGGGCCTCCCACTATAGGTCGGAAAGAGAGATCATCTGGATCTGCACATGTTATCACAATGTCATTTTGTTCTTTAATTTCCCTTTGAATAATTTGGCTTTTGTGGATTTTAGGTAGTCCATAAAAATAGGCTGTTTTTGCTTCATAATCACAAAGATAGCTCTGTTCCTGGTCCGTAGTGCAGTGTTGTTTTAGTACGGCTGTTAATTTCCGTTTGATGCGCTTTTCTTCTGTTTGACTTGATAAGTTGTAATAACTTTGGTTTTCTAACATTTTGGTAACTTTCTTGTGATAAAACTCTTTATTTATTGGTACAACAGCTCCCCCTTTGTCCGCTTCTTTGATAACAATATCTGAATTGTTCTGTTATATATATTTGGCTCTCATAGATATAAGAAAATGTCAAATTCATTAAGCAAAACAGCAAAACCAAAGCTCGACTTGACAAGAGTCAACCATCATCATCTAGAAGTGTATAGCCACAGTCACTGTCATTGGATCTTGAAACGTATCGATCATTTCTCCTCGTTTAGACCTTGCCATCTTTGCCACTGACGATCTTTTTGAAAACAATCCTTTTGAAATTTAATATCAAACTTCGATCCGCATGGATGTTTTCATGTTTTTGATGAGCACAGAGAATGCAGAGAAAATAAACATTGATTTATCACTCAAATACAGTATTTCTCTCCCTTGTAAAACGGATACAAAAGTATTTTTTCAAATCGGCTTGTTTTTAGAGTAGCTTATTTTTACTCTATCCAATTGCAATCTTTTTTCTAAATAATTCTAAAATTTGTCAACATTTCGGTTATTCAATTTGAATTAAATAGAAAGCATATTTGACTAAAGGTTTTTATTACATATTCATTTGAAAGATAACAAAACAATCATCTAAAGCAATAACTTCCGGTCGGGTGACTTCAGATGGCCTGCCTGACCGTGGGTGATCGTCTAAGGACTCCCTGCCCCGCTTGAACTGAAGAGACCAGCGACAAACTGTTGAAAAGTTAGGAGCATCCTTACCCATCACATTACACATACGATTATGTATTTCTGTAGCTTTGCATAAATAGCGCGAATGGTCGCGAGAAAAGTAGACCGTATGACGGCAGAACATGCGAAGACGTCACGACTCGCGTGTCTCGTGCTGTTCACCAGATGACAGATATTGTTCCGCGCCAGAATGAACGTTCGATTTGAAGTTTAAACAAACTCTTGTAATCCTTGGCTTGTCTATTCCTCAAATAAATCGATTGAAATCATCCTTAAAGTTTGAAATAAAAAAAATATGACAATGACATATGATTGACACTATTTCGTCATACTGATTGTTATTTTCATAGGAAACAATTCATGCGTGGTTAAAATATGTTTTTCAAGAGTAAATAACATTATGGAAATGACTTTTGCAATCCGTTGAATTTTATTATATATTTAGCAAATATCGAGGCAAACACAAATATGAAAATGGTAATGTGATTTACTCTTTCGTTTCACTAAAACCAACAGACGCCCGTGGTACGAAAGTGGTGTCTACAGTGTCACCGCCATTCTGTCAACAAAACAGCCGAGCAATGCAACGTATACTACATTTTAGAAGTATATGTTTTGCTATCTTGCACTCATCAACATGTACTCATACATAAACAACATTTAAAATGCTATCTTTCTATGGTATTTTCAGGTAACGTTACTTATTTGTTCGATGTAAATGGGCTGTCAATATTGGGAGGTCGCGAATCGTTTTGAATTTTTTTTTGTACCGATCAGATTTATCTGTGACTCGAAGTGTTGGAATGTTTTACTATGCGGCCCCGCAATTTTTGGAATTACGATTATTTACATGATACGCATGACCTGTGCATCGTTTATCAACTGTAGAAAATTTATCAGTCATTTCTTTTCTCGAACCAACGTGGTTGTATCAAAATATCCAAATTAGAATAAGGTGAACTCTGTCCGCTGCCAGTTTGACTGACCATTTTGTTTATTCAATTCAAGAGCTGGCAGTGACATATGCTGATTTGCCAAATACTTCTGGAAAAGTCTGCTGCATGTTTTTACTAATTGATACCAATTTCGTGTATGATATCGATTTCAGTACCCATATAGTATGTTTTGTCAAGAATTTACATTTGAAATAGAAATCTAGGAGCAAGTTATGGATCATAGTAATTTCCTCAGTCAAGGAATGATGGTCATTTTTACCAAATCAAAAGTTCATAAATTATTAGAATGCAATATCCATTGTCAATATGTGATTTCAAAACTAGAGATACTGCAGATTTTGGTAGTTCTTTGGATTTTTCCCGTTTCATTAATTTTTGTCTGTTATGCTGGTGAATATTTACACATGCATTTGAGAAAATTAACCCCAATTGGCCATGTCCAAGGACCATATGTGTCCCAAATAGGTTTTTTTATAAAACCAAATTTCTCTGTTAATATCAGGTTTTGTAGTACAAAAGCGGTATCAAATTAAATCTAATTTGACAGTAATTCTGAATAAATGGGTTTCAATTGGAATTGGTTGAGATAGTTTTACCCATGCATGCATCGAAAAAGGATTAACCCCTATAGGCCATGGTCATGGACCATAATTATGTGTCCTTATCATTGTATTTTGTTACAAACTTAATATCTCTGTTATTATCAGGCCAAATGGTGTAAAAGTGGTTTCACATTGATGCCTTTGTTTTGGAGATTATTTAAATATAGATGTGAACTTCAATCGATTGATATAACTTTTCATTTGCATTGTAGAAAATTACCCACAATGGCCATGCCCAAGGGCCATATGTGTCTCGATAGAATTATTTAGTGAAAAGCATGATATCTCTGTTTATATTGTGTTCTATATTGCAAAAGTGGTACCAAATTGAAGCTACATGTATGTTAATACAGATTCTAAGAAAATGGACGTCAACTTGAATCGGTGCAGAATTTTTTCAACTGCCATGGCTGAATTTTGGGTTATGGCTAGGTACCATATATGGTCCTGCGGCAATATCGGGAGTTTTTGGGAGGGGCACATATATGGTCCTGGGGCACTATGAGGGTAAACATTGTGCATTTGGGTGAATTATTCCATGATGGAATACGAGTATACTATTGTTCACTTCCGTATGTATATGTAATAAAGGATAATCACAATCAAAAATATCTCTTCCATACTATGTTCGATCATTGAAAACAACGGGTCTACACTTAATAATACTCTACTATGGTTCTTTCAGTATATCTATTTGAACATTACTGCAAAAACTGCATCAGTAATCTGACATTATTCTTCTTTTACACATCATTTACATGATTATAAATAATATTCTCACATTATTTTGATTTTCGAATTAAGATATATGGTAATCACTATATAGATTAACATATCCGCTGGGTGCACAAAATCAAACCAATAACATTAATGTTTTGTTTTGCATTTCATTTTAACAATTTTAGAATAAGGGATAGCATCTTTACCAGGCATTTTTTACTTTAAAATCAACCCAACATATAATGTGATTTAAAAGCAAAAAATGGCATTGCTCACTGAAAAATACAAATGTATCTCCTTTTGTAATACCTGCACCACAGGGAAATATATGAATGCTATACATTAGTCATAAGTATGATATGGCTTTTATTCCTGCATATGTGTTTGTTTTTTTCAGCTCAGAATCAACGCTCTGACTTGCATTGATCACATGTTGGACAGCCTTGACAAGATGCTGATACTCGATGAAATATTACCTTTCCTAGCTGATATAATGTGTCAGGATGCCGAGGTTATCATGACGCTAGTTGGTAAGTAAACCCTCATAATCTAACAGAAATGTTGTTTTAACTTTGCCCTGTTTTTGTGTAGACGTTTTTGAAACGCCAAGTTAACTGACTTTAATGAAGAATGAAGAAATAAAAGCCGTTAACAAAGACTGGTAAATAAGCAAAGATTGTGATATGTAGGCAAAGGTTATTTGTTCGCATTTACTCATATTAAAAAATATTTCACTTTTTATTTCCCCTCTATGGTTTATAAAACCACGAATTACCTGTCTCTATGTAGTGTTCCTTAAAGGTGGACTGAAATGGTCTATGGCCACTTTCGGAATTCTTAAAAAGGGGCTTGCAATTTGAATTTTCGAAATCGGAAGGTAACCTGCCTAAATACGGCATTAAAATACACAGCCTAATTAGCCTCATCGAAGAAAATTTGTGGTCACTGAAGCGTGTCCCCAGCGTCTCTACCTTCTGTGACGTACAGCGCCGTGTCAAAAGTATTCGTGATTTTTCGAAAATGATAAAATTAAGAAATTGAATTCAAATGTTAAACAGAAAACAAAATACTTTAGAAGCGACGAAGGCCGTGACAATGTGTAAGCAACAGCGCGTGTTACTCTACTTCCTGTATGATGTCATAAAATTGTCGTCTGCTCAAATGATTTGCGCAGCCGGTCATAACATATATAGGTCGGAAGTCAATTGAAATTGACAGTACCATCAGGAAATTAATTTCCGATTGAAAACAGGAAGGTAAAAAGAACTGTGAATTGGTCTTTATTGTGAACGGTAAAGAAACACAGAGACAAAGTTTTGAGAGACAATACTGGTATAAATAATGAAGGAAAGGACCAGATTGTTCAACCTGTGACTGTCCAGTGTGTACTGCACAGGAATCAGATTTACCGGCGGGTTATCAGGAAAAATAAGTGCGTGAAAGAAATCAACAGAAGAAAACGTCTGACATGGTATCTGGCACGATGGAGGTGGACCGTTGACCACTATTGGAAAAAGGTTATTTTCAGTGATGAATCACAGGTAGTTGTTGGGAAAGATAATCGTGTTTTGTGTGGAGATCGGCAGATGAGTGTATGTGTGTGCCGGGCCAACGAAAGGTTGCGGTGATGGTGTGGGGGTTGTATCACTTGGTACGGTGTGGGTACCTTGTGTATGGACGAAGGCAACATGACAGAATGACAACATTGACATTCTGGAAAACAACTTACGGCCGGTTTTAGCCCGATAAACCCTATAGGTTTCAAAAACGACAATGCCCCTGTCCATCGGGTTAGCTGAGTGAACTTAGCTTGATTACGTTCTTTCTATCGTTTCCACTACATCAGAGCTAAAAATACTGCCATACACAAAAATACTGCCATGCATTCATTTCAGTAATGCCTATCGGTCTGGCTTATTTTTGCCCTTCAAAACTGAAGACAGATATATTTGTAAAGCCATTAAATTTTTCAGTCAGAACTTTGATACCCGAAGCGCCATTTTGAATCACGTGACGTCGTAAATGCCAGAGGATTCCCTTGTAAAATTAGATCCACCAGCGTGATGCACCAAATCTGAATGTGAAAAAAAACCCGAAGACTAGAACTATTTCATATATTTGATTAATGCTTTATACACCCTGAAATTGTTTCAAAGGAACTATTATCAGCATCAAAGACATAAAAAAGATTCACACACTTAGTTCCAAAATTTATTCATTTTACTATACAATGGTTTAAACTGTTGAAGGTGTAAGTGTACTGTGTATAATCAACCAACGATAAAATAATTAGGATTGTTAAATTATAATTTTCGAAGCGATTTTTGACAAACTTAAAAGACGATCAGATGTTCATGTTGCCATAGTCAACTATTAATTTAAAGCTATCAGTATTTAAATATGGGTACACTTTGATCGCGGAATACTTAGGAGATAAACCTAGTGCGTTTGAAAATCAGTGACATGTTATACTGGATTGATAGCGAGTAAATTTCAAATTGAAACCGAACGCGCAGCGTGAGTTTAAAATATATAATTTACTCGCTATCAATCCAGCATAACATGTCTCTGATTTTCAAACACACTAGGTTAATCTCCATTCTACCTTAATGATTTGCATCGTGAAATCTTTGTCTAAGCGAAATGCACTTTGTCAAATGTCCTAACTTCCGGCAACAAAATGAACTCGTCTATGTCAGGGGTTTTGCTCCTTGGTATTTGAAATAATTTTTAGGCGTGAGCAAAGATAAATCTACCATTACATGTCCATCAAATATATTTCTCACTTTCTTAAACACAGCTATTGATATCGTACAGTCGCCGTACCGTTTAAAACGTGTGATTCAACTAACTGTTGACAATATAGACTGAGGCATCCCTATCAATCAAATAGATGATTCTAACAGAAAATCACTATGACGTTGTCAAGGATTATGACTTCATAAGTAAATGACGTCATTTGTATTGTTGCCATAATCGAAGGAAGCCCGCTGCGTGTGGTGCTGACTGACCACATATACTTCTTATTTTGAATAAAATACTTTATCTAGCTCAAGCGATTTGGTCATCCCCAATAAACACACGAAAATAAAACATTTAGTTTAGTTTTAATCTCAGTAAACAGCAGAATACAAGCTCTGAAATTCCCAGTCGGGTGTATCAATGCGTTTTGAAGCGGCCTCAAAATCCGAGGACATTCAATCCAAAATTGATCACGTTTGATTTTCAAGGAGAACCAATTAGAATCTAGTTTTCATCACATTCATGGTAGAATAAACAATTACTTGATTATTTCGTCTGTTGCCATGAGAAAATACTATTTTTACAGGAAAAAGCAATTGATGTAATTTTTCAACCTTCGATTCCAAGAAATGATTAGTGCACTTCCATATTCATCTTCCCAAGGCAAGTTCAAAACGTATCGAGTTAGGCTCTTCGTTTCAGGAACGGAAAAGTTTAAGAAATTTTTCGTTTCGCCCGTGACGTTGTGAAGATGTTCCGTATTACGTACAACTTGTAATTGTTTTAAATTAATGTAAAGATAGATGATTGAAAACAGTTACATTTTATTAAATCATTATAACCTAATCGTATCGTAAGTAAATTGAATCTTGCTTACAATAAAAGTAGGGCTAAATGAATATCAACCATGAAATTTATCCTAAAAGGACCACGTCTTGTATATGTCTATTCCAAATCATCAACATTTTAATTCTAGCCATGACATGCAAAGTAGAGACTCGAGAGAGTATTTTAGAGTTTTTGCAATTTATGAAATTGAAAGTTGATTTATCAGGGATGCCTCTGAAGTCGGCCACGATGAATATAACAGGCTTCATTCGAATCATGTCTTAGGTATACTTTGATATGTCAGTAACAAACTTAGTTTCAAATATATCTAGCTAAAGTTGCTTCATACAAGACGGATATCCAACTCAGGGAAATTCGGTTTTCTCTCTGAGAGTCTTACTTATTTTAAAACGAATTGCAGTTCACTACCCTTCAAAGGTTTTGATACTTAACCTTTGACGCTATGCGCTCACGCAGTGCCGCTAACTTTTGGAGTTAACTTGCGATTTTGGTCAACGTTGTACAACAAATGTCGCGGAGGCGTTATCTACGTTCGGAAATTCATGGAACTTTAAGTGACGAAAGCTGAGTTGTTTACCATTTAATCGGTGTAATTTTGAATCATAAATGACAACAATAAATATGAATTTAACCTAATTTAAAACGGCAGAGACGTTTTTCATGCAAATAATCAGCTGAGGAACGTTAGCATACTCTTGTTTCATCGATTGTTATTAAATTGCCGTTATCTACAAAGTAGAAATCTAGGAGCAAGTTATGGATCATAGTAATTTTCCTCAGTCAAGGAATGATGGCCATTTTTAAAAAATCAAAAGTAATAATTAATTATGTCGGTTCAAAAAGTAACATGCATTTGAGAAAATTAACCCCCATCGGCCATGCCCAAGGACCATATGTGTCCCAAATAGGTATTTTGAATTAATTTCTCTGTTAACCTTTTTCCTCCCAGTGTTCCCATATGGGAACATGTCCTTCAAACTCATGTAACTTTTTTCCCTTTCCATAAAATTATGTTTTGCTTTGGTCATGTTAATACTGACATAATAACCTACAATATGGTAGGGAGGGAAAGCTTGCGAATTTTTTTTCTGTGAAATGTTGATGCCCCGAAAATAGTTAAAAGCAGTTTTTTAGACAAAAAAGTTATTTAAAAATTCAAAAATCATTTAGTTAATTTTATATGAAAACAAATGGTGGTGCTATACTAATACCCCAAAAAAATTAGAAAAGTTAAATATAAAGTAGAAAAAAATCGTTAAAGTTGATTGTTCCCATATGGGAACATTGGGAGGAACACAGTGAAAGATTACAGACATTTTCGTATTGATGACAAGTGGTATAAATGTAACATTCTGATTTTATGTTAAATGTGAAATATTTTAATTTGACATGTACTGTATGTCATAGGGTCCAGTATCTTTGCTTGCTGAAAACATTCTCTATGAGACATTTCCATAAAAAGGGTTGTCATTTTAATATACTTGTCACAAGAATCCTATGCAAGGTTTTTTACACAGCTTTTGCTTAGGTCCAGTGTGAAACCAAACGTGTTAAAGCCCATCAGAGAATGAAAATCTGTTACAGGAAACAAAAGATAGTTGGTACTTCTCTTAACAGTTTGCTTGAAGTATGCATGCATGTCTCTGAACTTGATACATATAAAATAAAACCAAAACTTACCAATTTTTGTCATATGCTGTGCGTAAAGAGTTCATGTCCAAATACTTTGAGCGAGAGTGAAGATAGTGTTTCCTTTAATTGTTTATGTATTAAAACACGAAAATTCAGAAATGGAATACACTGAGATTATACAATTTGGTTTAAGTCTAGCATGTAAACACATTGTAAAATTTCAATAGATGAACGTGGTTTAACAATACTTTGATGTGAAAACATGTTTTGTCTTTGTTAAAGTGTACTTACCGGTAATGTATTTAATATTGCATAGGACATTGCTTTCGTCTGTTTACACCATGGCAATTAATCTCTTAAACTGTAAACATTTCAAAATAAAAGATGTATACTTCATTGAAATAAAAGTATTGCTGAACGCCATAGTCCTTTTTTCAGAACATGGATATGAAATAAGCTGCAACACGATTTTAAATTGGTACTTTGAATAGCTTGTCAAGTTGTTCTTTCACAATTATCCAACTATTTATGTTGCCGGAGAAGAAATGTAATCGACCTCTCTCCAAATGCTGGCGTTCGACGGGATAAGGGTAGCAATTTGTTGGATGTCCCTTAAACAAACCTGAGTTTTTATCTATCTAATGCCAGAGACCTAACCTATGGAGTCCCACAGTGATCAGTGTTAGGTCCTCTACTCTTTACTGTTTACACTTCTCCTCTTGGCGTCATTGTCAGATCCTACAATTTAGGCCTGCACCTGTATGCTGACGATACGCAAGTCTACACTGCGTTTAAACCACTTGAAAATGCATCAGTGATGATCACATTTCAATCAGTTGAGAAATGTGTACATAGCATAAGGACATGGATGTCTTCTAACTTTTTAAAACTGAATGAGGACAAAACTGAACTTCTTGTTTTCTGTTCAAAGCGAAATCAAAAGTCTCTTTCCCTTCCAGCATCTGTAAGCGTGCATATTTTCACATCCATAACATCAGCTTGATCAGGAGGTATCTCGATGCCAAGACCCCATCAGCACTTGTCCAAGCCTTCATCACTTCAAGGATTGATTACTGCAATTTTCTCCTGTATGGGACATCTCAGCAGTTACTTGACAAGCTGCAACGCGTGCAAAATACCGCAGCTCGAGTGATTTCACGAAGTAGAAAATATGATCACATCACCCCTGTGCTCCAGGATCTACACTGGCTTCCCATCAAATACAGGATAGAATACAAGATTCTCCTGCTTGTCTTCAAATGTGTCAATGGACTTGCTCCCACCTACCTTACTGATACACTGAAACAATATCATCCATCTAGACACCTACGATCAGACACTGAGGCAAGGGAGGCGCAAGGGAGGCGCAGACTTTTTCTGCCCCACTCCCAAACGAGCTCGAAGGAGATTGACAAAAGGCAGTTGAGGGTCTATCTCAGGTCTGCGGTGGTAGACGATGGGCCTTCACAGCAACCTATCAGTGGCGGACATCATGGCCGGCTGCTTCTGGAAGTCGGGCTTGGTGTTCGCCAACCACTACCTGCGCGATGTCTCCACGGAGGACCTGGAGGGCGTAGCCCGTCTAGGGGCGCAGGTATTCGCACAGCAGCGGACCACGGGGGCTCCCCCTGGCAGGGGGGCGATACCATCCACGATGATGACGCCTCACTAGTCGAGGTGGACATCTGGACACCTGACAAATTTATTTTTGTTATTTTAACGGTTTATGATGTTTAGTGGTGTTTTAATTAGGGGTCGTCGGTCGCGAGAGGTCAGACAATACCCCGTTTAGAACAGTCGCTCGCTAGGTCCCCGTACCTTTAGATCAATCTTGAAAGTTATCGCTGGACGCGACGAATTCTACCCGCCGCCTACAGTGGTATCAGGCTAAGGTCACTTGTCGGAGGTTAGTAACCAAATAATAGTACATTTTTGATTAAACGTCATTATTTTTACTTACCGTAGACAAGTGACCGTCGTCACTCCCGCCCGCTTCCCCTCTTACGTATCCGTCGTTAATTGGGACTCCTAGGTAATGTGAATGAATCAAATTGGATGACAGGTCGCGCCACCTAGTGGACTAGTGACTGGGCGGATAACTCTGATTGTTCTGGGTAATGATGTTTCATTATATCAGTGGGAATGAGTCGATTACATGTTATATGGCTAACAGGCTAAGGTCACTTGTCTACGGTAAGTAAAAATAATGACGTTTAATCAAACACGTACTATTATATTTACCAGTGGTTGATCCATTTAAGATATATAAGGTTTCGATTCGTATTGAAAATGCAACAATGTTATTTTTGGGATCACACTGTTTTGCATATAACATTCTGCATATTTGTATAGTCACATACATAAAAGCGAATTCGACAACAAAACTGTTTCACAAAGTTAAAGTACAGAGCATTTTTTAGATGTTATTATACTATTGTACTATTTGGAGCAGATTTAGATAGTTGTATACAAGGAGTAAATAATTCATTGATAGAAGAGAAACATGTTTACAAATAATTCATAATAAAAGTTATCAGTTACGACAATGTTTTGTGGCAGTATTCCACGCTCGTAGCGATTAACTTTAATCTTTGTCAAATTGCTAAATCATGAACAACTGAAATATTAACGTCATGAACATATTTGAAATTAAGTGTGAAATAATCGTGCAAAAATCATATATATTTGTTAACAGGACATCCTCCTGAATGTCGTTTTTTAAAAATACGCCTCTTGAATGGTAGTGCTTGTCAGTGGCTTCGATTATTTTCGCTATGTTTTGTTAAGAAGGGCGGATTAGAACTAATTACAATTAAATCTAGTACAAATCTTGTCTTACCACAACCAGCTTGTCCACAGATAATCGCACAATGGGGATTTTTAGGCAACTCCATTTAGATATAAAATGATTGATATTCAATTAATGATTGTAATCTTAATGTTTATAGATATCAACTCTCTACTTTTCTACGTATTTATTTTCTTGCCATTTCTTGGTTTAAGAGCTGTATTTTAAAAAATGCATATCAACAAGTTTTAGGTGAACTTATCGTATCCACTGCTCATTCTGAACAATAAGCCATTTTCCGCAAGCAGCGAGATCTCGCGCGATGCCTTAATAGCCGATAATAGGTCACGTGACCTGGGTCAAGCTTTCCCATAGCGACATGCCAATCGTAGCTTGCAGAGACGATCTCGCATCTCTTTCTGTCCCAGCAATGAATTGTTTTAAAGATAAAAACGAAATATAGGCTTTAGATATTGAAATTAAGTAATGTTGTTTTGACATGAAAAAGCTATTTGAACATGATAGAGAAGAGAAAGAAACCTTAGGTGCGGTCAATATTAGCCGATCTATTTCCCATCAAGATGACTACAATGAGATTAAGACTAGAAGACTTTTCGAAGATTTCTTGACAGAAAAAATTGTAATCGTATAGGATTTAATATATTCTACATAATATGTACAAGCCCGTGCCAGTTTTATTCGGACAGTGACTTTTTTCCATATACACTTGCATGTTAAAGGCACTACTCGAGCGGCTTTCTTCCGCCATTTTGAAAGGTTAGAATTGCGAGAAAACAAACGTGATGGAATATGCTTATTCAACAAAATGAAGTAACTACTTCATTGATAGAAGTGGAGCCTATTTACAAATAATTCATAATAAAAGTTATCAGTTGCAACAGCATTTTGTCGCAGTAATGCATTCAACGATCGTAGCTTCGATGATAGGCTTCATTTCACGATGTTTTTATTTTTCTATTTGTCAAATTGTCAAATCCGTAATAACAGAAATGCTTATCTCACAAACTTATATGAAATTAAGTGCAAAATTATATAAATTATGTGCAAAATTATCATATACAATTGTAAACAGGAAAGTCTTCCTGAATTTCGATTCCACAAAAAATACCCCGCTCAAATTGTCCCTTTAAATTGGTGTGGCAAAACTAATTTTTATGAAAAAGGTTCTTGTTGTATTATAATCAAACTTGGCAGGTTGAATTCAAATCATCACAGCTTTAAGTACATAATTTAAATGTTATTATCCGATTATCACTTAATATGCAACGTCACCAGATTTACCGATTTATGTTCACCTGTCCCTTAGATCACCATTATCAACTTGTTCACATTTATGTACATAATTTGATTAAATTACGGTCGTTCCTTAGATAATCGACTGAAAATTAAACAGATATAATGAGGTTGTAGCCGAGATGATTTGTTACATATGTGCAAAAAAATGAACAGAATCCGACGGAAATTAAATGCGTGAAATATACGGGTCTGTAAATTGACCATTGTGGGATGTTTTGCATTATTTCCCTGCTTTACATTAGGTCTACTTTGTTTTAAATGAAACAAGTTAACCTTTAGTCAATAAAACGTGCCACTCTTCACTCTTCAGTGATATCTTACACATGAAACAAATATAATTAATAACATCTAGATTTCTGGACTGAACAAATAGTATTCTATTTTTTAAAAAATGACATATGATGCACTTTTCGGCAGTCGACCATTGTGAAAGGGCAGTAAATAATTAAAAATTATAGGCTATATAACATTTAAATTAAACCCTGCATCTCCAATGTTATTTTATCAATATGTACAACTGACAAATGCCCCTTGAATTGATGTAGCCACATATAGGCCTACGCCAAACATGTTTAAATGCGTTTTTTATTGAAAAGAAAGCCTACCGACTATATTATAACAGGAGATACCTCGTTGAAGAAATAAATAAGAAAGAGAGATGTGGGTTAAATGGCCTAGAGTGTGGAGGTGCTTAAAGGCTGCTGAATTGATAATAAATATGCACTTGCAGCTACCGCTGCCCTAGTATCTACCGTTACTATGAAAGCCTTGTCATGGCACCTAAATTAATGAGGAATTAGCGTTTTTTCATTGAAAAGAAAGCCTACCGACTTCACATTTTAATACTTTTATGCTCTTTGTTGCAAAACAAATATTATATTAATGTTACATAAAAAAGACGATTCTGATCGAAAACGCGCGATCAATAGGAATCGTAAGTTGGCAATATAGAAAATCAAGATTTTTGTATGAGATTGATAATTTTGGAAATAAGACAGGTTGAAGAAAGATTTTTAGTTGATATGGTTTTTAAGGTTACTTAATACGTATTCTTGCGTGTGTGTTTTCCAACATATGTATTACACAACGAGTATTGTTCGATTTTCATTTGGAAAATGATAATTATCATATTATTTAGCATACGAAGATATAAAAGCGAGATGAGTTGAATGAATCGTGAAAGCCAAATAATATCATGAAAATAACAGAACGTCTGTCAATGCGCATTGATGTAATGTATTTTTAGATCTTAATAAACCAGAGGTGGGTTACTCCATAAGCTGTACGTGGGCCTATTATTAAAGAGTTTTAAAAATGCGAGTTTTTTTCATATATAGGTAGAACAAATGGAAAACAATGACCTCACATTTCAGGAGTAATGTAACTTAATTATATCATAAATACTTTTAATGTAAAATATTGTCAATTTGTTAAATTAGTTTTCAATTAAACCACCTCATTAATACAAATAACCACTAACACACTGTTGGAAGGAAAAGAGGGTCTCATTTTATTCTGAAGACAAAGACATTTATAACTTGAAAAAGGATACTTTAAAACCCCTTTCTAGGAGAAAAAGAAAAAGGCACATGTACATAGAGACCCCCATTAAACGCACATGCAAGCTGAAGCAATGTAGTAGCTAAAGGTGATAAGGCAAAAGGTATTAATAGCTGGGCTAGGGATGATAAAGTTAAACTGAAATGGAGATGATATGAAAATTGAGGTAATTTGGAGTTGGGGTGGAGGTGGGATAAAACCGCTGCCCGCCATGTTGCGTTACCGCCAAGCTATATCAAAAACCGGAAAATACAGTGGAGGTCCTTAAAGGGAGACAACTCCTTTGACCCTCCTACCATAATTAATAAAGGAGATAAAGGGACACAACTACTTTTTTAAATTCATTTCAACATGAAATTCATTTAAACCACATCATTAATACAAATAACAACTAACACACTGTTGGGAGGAAAAGAGGGTCTCATTTTATTCTGTAGACAAAGACATTTATAACTTGTTGAAAAGGGATACTTTACTGAATGCTTCTATTAGCGCTTTTACTGGACACAATGAATGAGGGCGGATACACGGCAGACATACTTCAAGTGTTTTCGACCATTTCACGCTGATTCGAAGAGAGCCATCAGAACACAACACAAAACTCTGACGATTGAATTGCTTTTCTTGAGATCACTTAGAAGGAGAAGTTGGAAACAAATTAGATTTCCTGAACAAGCAAAAAAAAAACATCAATAGCATAGCTGCCCACATATTAACGTGTACTATATTTGAGAAATCCATCACCCCCTTCAGACGTTGTAACATGTCCGGCGTGACAGGCGCCTTCCTCACTATTTCTGTGCCCTTGATACGAGCAATCCCACGTAAATATACAGAACGTCATACGTGTGCATTTGGGTCGTTTGTATTGAACGAGTAGATGTCATGGACGCGGAGGAACAACGAGTTCGAAGAACGAGTTGTTTCTCCGCGTCCATGACATCTTCGAGTTCAATACAAACGACCCAAATGCACACGTATGTCGTTCTGTATTTATTATATATATAAAAGTAATTATGAATTGCTTAAATAATCCGAAACGTCGCACTGCGCATTGATGCATAATGCGAACAAGGCGACACCCATGACACGCTCGTCTGATGATTTGATACCTCAACTATCTTTTTATTTTCTCTTTATTTTGCGGAGATAAACGAAGAAGGCAATTTTCTCAAGTGTGAAAACAAAATACAGTGATAAAAGTTTATCCTTAGTAATTATTTATGAAGTTATGAATGTGATAAACGTAAGTTCAGGATTCCGAGCGACGGGATCCTTTCAAACGACGTCACCATGGAAATGACGTCATAATCGTTGAAGGCTATGACGTCATAAGGGCGTAGTGTCGCTGGTGATGTTCTCGGAATTTTGTTTTGCAGTTTCTTTACTAACGATAACACTAGTTTCTCACTATTCTTCAATATCATATTAAAAAGTAAGTTTGTTACCAATGCATTAAGATACGTCAAATCCGATGTTCTTATAAGGAAAATGATTGTTACGTACGGAAAGTTACGAGAATTGCCGAAGCTTGAAAAAAGTAGAACCGGCAATCGTGCAATATGGAATTTACCGTGCAATACGGAATTTGAAGACTTATTCCGTATTGCACCCTTGTATTACTATCCTAAGATTACATGAGTATATAATAAAGTAGATTCACCAACCAACTATCCTCGAATGGGTGTGGGTAGCCACTCTCTAGATGAAGCAGTCGTACAATGTTCAGATACTGAACTGAAGCCCGTTTTAGTCTCGTCGCCAGAGAGGCAGCATACAGGACGACCTGCCTTTGTGTAACAGGTACTGTGGGGTGACAAATTGTAGCACAGAACTTCATGTAGGCATTGTAATGAGTCTTGTAAGTTCAGACCGTGAACGAGTTGCAGCCCTATACTCGTCAACTTCGGCCTCCAGTTCGGACAACAGCGTTCCTTGTATTTGTGAACCACCTACAACATAATGTGATTAGGGAGTTAACAGACATACATTTAAGAACTGTTCTGCAAAATAAGATCCACTCAAAAAGACACAGTTTTATAAAATTTTCCCCATTCATCTAGTCTGGAAACGGTGTCAGGAATAATATTTAGTTTACCAAGTATATGGACCACTCTAAAGCTAAAATTGAAGCGTGCACTCATCCAAAATAGATTTATCAGGTATTGGTTTATTTGTTCATTCTTTACAACGCCCACGATTCAACTCAGCTTTTGTCACAACACTGTCAGTATATACAATAATTTCCTGTTAGTCCAGCAATGCGCCCGCCAATAAGCTGCAATGACCAAACTCATCACCTCCTTGTGATTGATGTGTAGCCCGCTGACCGCTGGCCAGTCCGCATCCAAACAACAGAGCCGCCACTTACCCTCTGTAAAAACACCCACTGTGTCGTATACATCACCATAAAACACAGTCAGAAAAATGACAGCCACCATGCCAAATCTTTTTATACCCCGGCTACGACGTAGTCGGGGGTATATAGTGCTCCGCGTGTCCGTCCGTGCGTGCGTCCGAAATCGTTTTATGGAGCATTACTCTAAAACTATACCACTTACAAACTTCAAATTTGGTATTGCAGTAGCCTATATGATGCTGTTGTGCCTTATAGGGGTTTCATCTCACTGGTTCAAATAATTTTTGAAATTTTGACCAAAAATCATCCGATTTCTGGACTTTGTCTCGTTTCCGGAGCAATATTATAAAAACTATACCACTTGGAAACTTCAAATTTGGTATGGCAGTATGGTGCTGTTGTGCCTTTTAGGGGTTTCACCTTCAACGTTCAAATAATTTTTGAAATTTTGACCAAAAACGGTCTGATATTCGGACTTTGTGTCGTTTCCGGATCATAATTTAAAAACTATACCACTTGGAATTTTCAAACTTGGTATGGCAGTAACCTATATGATGCTGTTGTGCCTTTTGGGGTTTTAATTCCAAAGTTCAAATAATTTTTGAAATTTTGAACCAAAACAGTCCGAAAACAGTTGGTTGATAATAAAGTCCTATATATCATACTGCTGCCTTAGTGCATTCACAGTATCTAATATGTGACGGAGAAAAAACTTGCCTCCCCGTATCGCTTGACATGCTCAATTTAGCAAGCCCGCCAGGCTTTGAAGTTGCTTTTTTGAAGGCATTTCCTGTTATCAAACTTGTGAAGCTCAATCTTCATTTTACTTAGCTTATCTTTACACAAGGAAAGAGTGCAGTCCCTAGTATCAATATCAACACCCAAAAAAGTAATATTCTGAGTAGGACCAACCACTTTCCCCCAACTTATTTGAAATGCGAGTTCACCTAATAATTGAATTGTAGTGAGTAGGGCGCTGTTACATTCCTCGTTATTTCTACCACAAACAAAGAAGTCATCAATATACATAACAATCTTATCAAACCCTCTCCTTTGAAGCATTCGTTTGACTGACTGTGAAAGCCTGTGAAAAATACTTGGGCCTAACCGTGAGCCAATGGGAAGGCGAGCGTCAAACAAATATGTAATTGTCTTGCATCCGTCGAAGTACCAATGAAGACCTTTCATTTTTTAGTCGACAGGGATTTATACCCACAGATCTGTAAGCAGATTTTATGTCACTTTTTGCAATAAAATCATTTGGTTTGGCAATTTCACAAGCATCTTGTAGAGTCTAAAAGTGTACAGAAGTTAGTGAAGCACAGTCATTCATGGCCTCACCTGCAGGTCGACTACAACCATGTATGATTCTTATAGCACCTGAGTCTAGGGCAATAGGGCTAACGATGGTTGTCATTTCACTTGCAATAATGTCGTTATCTAAACTAATCTGTTTTCTCAATTCATTTTCAACTAAATGTTTATTTTCTTTTGAAACGGCTTTAGAGTTATCTCCCCTACAATATCAACTTCTTCATCTTCACCACAATTTTGACTGCTACCAAGTTTAGATACAAAGTCAACGATAAAGAGAGGTTTCTCCGCACTCTTACCTTTTTTCAGATACACAGATTGATCAAGATCCAAACGGTTAGCTTTACTGACCGGCGGCACTTCAGGTTTCGAGCCAAACAGGTTGTCTAGAAAACCAAAATTAGCCTGTTGGTATGGTCCGGTTATTTCATCCGTTTCTTCAACGGCAATTGAGTGGTGACTGGCCTTTACGTCGCTGGTGCCCTTCGTCGACTTGATAGCCTCTTCCAAAGCCTGTCTATTTCCAGTTTTCAGTTTTAATTCTACAAAATCTTCATCATGAATGTTCAAAATAGCTTGACGGGTGGTGAAACCAGCGTCCGACATGGCGTCCGCTACGTCAGCAGGAAGTTGCAGGTCCGATACAGATTCACACACATTTAACTCATCCAGTTCAACTCTTTGTCTACAGACCGACTGACAAAGCTTGTGTTTCTTTTGAATGTCCATATTATTTTAGAAAACTTTTAGATATATATTGACTAATTACTGATGACACAACCATGTCAACAAAAGATAAAACCGCTGCCCGCCATGTTGCGTTACCGCCAAGCTATATTAAAAACCGGAAAATGCAGTGAAGGTCCTTAAAGGGGGACAACTCCTTTGACCCTACCATAAGTAATAAAGTAGATAAAGGGAAACATCTCCTGGTTTTTTAATTCATTTCAACATGAAAAACCATTGAAAAACTGCCCTGTACAACTGCGGCAAGGCGTCTTTCTATGAAAGATATCTTTTCATAGATTTGCAGATGTCGTTTTTAATATCCTAAAATCAAGTCAAGTCAAGTCAAGTCAAAGAGTTTAATGTATTTAAGGCCTCGGGCCCATATACAAATGTACATAAAGAGTTACATAATGCAAATAATACATATACATATAAACAGTAATACATATTTCAAATATTTGGTAACACAATGACAATAAGAAGATCTTATTTCAGCTCTTGGGGCGAATTTCATTTCTTAAAAGTTCATTTCTACGTTTTATACTTTGTTTGATAAATAACGACAAATTAAGAATAACATTTTCATTTTGAGAACACAATAGGGATGTATAGGCAGCAGCAGGTGGTTTTGATGTAAAAAATGCAGGAATATATTTTCATCTGATTTCGGAATATGATGGACAAACAAGCATAAAATGTATTTCACTTTCAACTGCTGATTTACATACCGGACATAATCTTTTAGTTTTTTCTATATTCATTGTTCTGCCTTCATTTATCTTTAAATCCAGCAAACCAAGTCTAAATTTGATAAAAATATTTCATATCATACAATCATAACGCGAGCTATCATACAGAGAAGAATGCCAATCTTGATGAAACATATCAATAGCTTGATTCTTAAAATTATATAAAAAGACATTAATATTTCCAACGGTTTGGTTCATCCAGATAAAGCCAAAACCATGGGAGAACAAAATATTTCTTATGTGGGATGCCCATGTTATTTTACCAATGTTATCTAAATGTAATAGCATATTATAAGCTAACTTTGGAATTCTAGTCTCATGCATACCAATAAGTTTTATCCAATATTTTAAGCATTTGATTTGGGAATTTATGTACAGAGGGTGTCTTCCGCATTCTCCGTAAATCATGCAGTTTGGTGTTGATGGTCCAACGGATAAATATCTTTTACATGCTAGAAGGTGAAGTTTCTCAAGACTGTCATACTTTTGATATCCCCAAACATCAGACCCATACAACATTATCGGCTGTATCTGAGAATCAAATAGTTTAAAAAAGACGTTAGGGGTAGTTATTCCTATCTTAAATGTTACAGACATAACGTTAAATAGTGCTTTCTTGGCTCTTTTTACTAAATCGATAACGCTTTTGGAAAAATTCATTGTGTGGGTAAACAAAAGGCCAAGATACTTATATTGATTACTAGTCTGAAGTCTTACTCCATTAAATACCCACTTTTCATTTGATGATAACGGCCCACCCCTTCTAAAAATAACAATATTTGTCTTTTCATAGTTAACAGATAGTTTCCATTCTTTGGTGTAACGTTCTAATATATTAAGTTGATTTTGCAATCCCATAACTGTGTCTGATACTAAGATGACATCATCAGCAAAAAGTAACATCAATATTTCAATAATGTCCGGGAATAGTTGAATGCCATGCTTTCCATTATTAGAAATCTCATAGTACAATTCATTGATGAAAAATGTAAATAACATTGGACTTAAAATACATCCTTGTCTTAACCCAACTGGACAATCAAA
The DNA here is from genome assembly GCA_916613615.1 of Steromphala cineraria. Taxonomy (NCBI): domain Eukaryota; kingdom Metazoa; phylum Mollusca; class Gastropoda; order Trochida; family Trochidae; genus Steromphala; species Steromphala cineraria. The sequence continues at coordinate 40,382,705 of OU744722.1, read as the reverse complement.
AAAGTCTGTGAGATCGTCGCCCCATCGCACACATGATTTGATGTTTGCGTACATTGATTTTAAAACATGGTATATTTTCCCCCGAAATCCGGCCCTTAGTAAACAATACCATAATTTAGAACGGTCTACAGAATCAAATGCTTTTCGAAAATCGGCAAACGCCACGTACAATTTGTGTTTTCGTCGCGATAGACATTTTTGTAAACCGGCCTGAGCTTCTGGTCATATTTGTCCAATTGGTAATTCTATTGTTCAGTATGGTTGTGAATATTTTGCCTAAAATGCTCATCAATGAAATGCCTCTATAATTATCAGGATCACTTAGATTTCCCTTCTTATGTAAAGGAACAATTATTGACGAAGACCAGCATTTAGGAAAATCGCCAATATCAAAAAGTATATTAAAGCACTTGACAAGAAAAGGCATAATAATGAATTCCGAACATTTAATCATTTCTATAATGATATGATCAGGACCCGAAGATTTTCCGTTTTTTAAATGTGAAATCGCATTTGATACCTTTTTTTCTGATATTGGGGATTCCAGAATCTATCTATCAATGTCCGTGTAAAATTCTGACGGGGAACTAAGCATTTCATTCAACAAATCGTTATCTTGAACAGTGTCAAATACAGATTCGTTCAAAAAGATTTTCTTAAAATGTACAAGCCATTCCGTTTTTTTAATACAGTTTTTACTCTGCTGTCGATTTTGTAACGAACGTATTTCTTTCCAGAATTTGGAGGGATTTTTCAGCGAATTATTGAGTCGTTTTTGCATTTGGTTACGTAAATTTGTTTTAAAATTACGGCAACAATTTGTATACTTATTTCTCATTTTGCAATATTGCGTTCGGTTCAATTCTGTGAGTTTACAACGAAATGCCCTTAGAGCTTTACGAGCATCGCGCCTTGACGTTTTGCATTCTACATTCAATTTGGGCGTTCTCATACCATTAGATTGTTTATTAACAAACTTTTTCTTCATGCATTCAGCCGAAGTTACGATGATATTTACAAATTGATCGACAGCACCATCTAGATCAATATCAAGCATTGTAAGTAACTGTTCACTATGACATATTATTATATCAGATAAAGTATTCACAAAGTCATTAGTCTGAAGGTCGTTCCAAACAATTCTGTCCATCCCATGACACTTATCATATTGTTCTATTTCATTGTGTATATATGGAAATTTGCAATTCAGCTCTAATGGAAAATGGTCAGAGTCAGTTCTATCTCCCACGTTAAAGATTTCAATAAACTGGAATAAGGCCGATGAACAGATAAAATAATCATTTACACTACAAAACTGATGACTACAAAATGTATACTCACCAAGAGTATCACCAAAAACTCTACCGTTGACAATAAATAACTGTAATGCGTAACACATATCTAATAAAGCACGACCGAATCTATTCACAATTTTGTCGTGAGATTTACGATCATCAAGTGTGGTATCATCTTCTTCACTACATCTAAGGTGTTCATTTCCGATGTCATCGTCGAAACTAACGTGTTGATTATTTTGCGTCTTTCTATGAAAGATATCTTTTCATAGATTTGCAGATGTCGTTTTTAATATCCTAAAATCAACTCAATTCACATTCAATTTCTAAATAAGGATATTACATTTGTTGTTTTATTCACAGAGAGTAATTCATTAATTAGATTCTTATTACTCCGATTATACACTTTGTTTAAAACATATTACAGGGACAAACATTTTTCTATCGATGTCAAACAAAAATTTACTAAACATATTTTCGAAGAATTTTTGTGTATTATTATATTATTATAAACATTATTTAGATTGTACTTAAACTACTACTTATTTAGAGATATACTCATGAAACAATCCCACGATAATAGGGACCACCTTCAAACGATTAGTCTCCGAGTCAAACGTCTCTGTTATATATCATATAGTTGATTTTTTAAGGATTGTCAGGATTGATTAAGAACATACCAACATCAGCTTGACAACCCAACAATATTTTTGAAAGCGTAGAAAAATGTTTTTTAAAGCCCCAACCATATAAGAATCGCTGAAAAGAACTGATCTCATCGTGTGGGGTTTGTAGTTTTAAAAGTAAAATATCTTTAAAAATTGTGTTTTCTTTTGGAAAAACAACTTGTATCTTGTCATACAAACATTATTCTATCGTCATACAAAATTTGGTTGATTTAACATTCACTATAAATACAGCGTTTGGTTTCATATTTCTTGACGCTGCAGTTAATATCAAGTATAAAATCGCCATTTTGAGCGCAAGCTTGTCCTCAGGTCACATGATTTTTACGCCGGAAACAGCTCTGCGCAAATGCGACAACTATAGCGGAAAATCAAGTATTACATACGGAACAAATTAACCCTGAGTTAATTGATGCTATGAGAGAACAACTTATAGCAGCTGTTTAGGTGGAGGGAAATATGTAGACTAGAAAACTTCTACAGAGAAATTTTATAAACTGACAAATGACGAAGTGATTATAGAATATGCGGAATTTCAACGTCTGTTAGATACTGTTATGGTTAAGACATTAGGAAATTCTTTGCTACAGTTATGTTCTAATGCTACAAGCTACTTCTTAGATATTTCTCTAGAAACTTAAAAACAGCTTTGTGATGATCTTAACACGGACCCGTTTGTTGATCATGCTTTAAATAAAACTTGTTTTGAGCTGTATTATAGATATGGGATGTCTTTAGTACTGCTTACAACTTTTATAACAACTGCTGAGTATTGTCATTTTAAAGATAAAAGTTTAGATAATAAAGATGAGGAGACATTGAAATTCACACCTTGGAACCATAACAGAGACTGAAACCCAGTGAAGAAGAGCCGCCAAAACTTACAGGTACAATCTTTCAAAAGTTGCTGCTGGTAAGAATGGGGCCAAGGCTAAGAACTTAAAACGCGAACAACTGAAAAATGAACAGAAAGCACAGCTGAATGCACTAAACAGTGAACACAATGCGACACAACATTATCCCCTCAAGCAAACAAAGTACTGTGGTCATAAATCATGGAAATATATTATTTCGTATTTTGAATTGTGTTATTCGAATAGGAATAGGAGTTGGTTATTCGAGATACAGATATGTCTGTCCAAGGACTAATTCTGAAGATAATGGCCTTTTAAAGGATAACGTATTTCATATGAAGATGTCTGAACCTTAAAACACACTGTATCATGCTGCAGTACTAACAGGATTAGCCATTTGAATTTCAAGAGTAAGTAAAATGGTATTTAAAACTGGTTCAGCTAAACTTGACTTCAATGTTACACATTTAGGGAGAAATGTTTATAAAAGACCATCTTGAAAAAAATAAACGTATTCCCACTAATATAGTGAGTTAGAATCCTTAGAAATATACAAATATATTTATAAAAATTGCCACAATTGCTATGATGGTGGAAGGGGCGTTTGTGAACTCATTGGCATTCTCTGGGAGCAACAATTTGTTTTCAAAAATGAATAATGGAGAAAGAGTAGACATAACAAAGAATTGGAAAAAGTAACAATTGCCAAGAATGTGTGAGAGAAACACAGAGTTGCAAGACTAGATTTCATAAAAGAACAACTTAAAGACAAAATCATGCTTTTAAAACTTTAAGGGATGTCGATGAAGCAATGAATGAATATCATGTGAGATTTGGAACCCCCTTAGAGCCATTAGAACCCGAGCCTACTTTAGTAGCATTTTACACTCCTTCCGAATATTAAAAAACAGGATGGAATAATATTTGTAATATTGGGAACGGTTGTGAAGCGTTTTTTTATCATAGATTAAAGTTAAAAAATATTGCGTTTCATATTATAAAAATGGAATGCCAACACAAAGAAAGTATGATATATAGACATGAATTATTCTGTGAAAATTGTTGCCAATTTGTTATAGCATGTAATAAATGTGGAGAAAACTTTACAACTGTAGAATGTATTCATGAAAATATTACTAATAGTTATGAAGGCCTCTGGTGTATAGACTGTGAAGAAGTATTTCAACTCTTAATTTCTTTGAAGAATATCCAATAAATATTAATCTTACAAAACGAAAACAAAAATTACTTGTCTCTGAGGTCTTTAGAAAAAAAGAATATTCATATTCCTATTTCAATTCAAAAACCTGTTGCAAAGACATATATTACAGTATTGGAAAAAGTGAACATGATTCTAAAGAAAAAATAGATTGGGGTTGTTAATGTTTTGTCTTTATACAGAAATAAATGAAATGAGAAATGAATATCAAAAAAAGTTTTAATGAACTATGACAAATGTTTGGGATTAGTAAAAAGTATGTAAATAATGGTTTGTTTCTTGTTCAACTCTTATATATATTGTGTTAGTTAGGTAGTTTGTGATGAATTTATCAAATAGAATACAAATTAGATAAAAAATGAAAAGTAAAAAGTATTCTCTTTCTAGATTATGATAAAATGCGGACCATTTCAACTAGAAGCGACAAAAGGCGGGCTATGTCAACGAGATCTAGCACCAACACCTACTCCAACAATTTTTTTTGGAAACATTTTTGAAAGCTCCATCTCAATCTAAATCAACTCAACTAAGAAAGCCAAAGAATAGAATTAAATCAAAAGCAAAAACATTCAAGATAAATCCAAAATCAGAAGACAATTAATATCTAAAAGAACTTGATGAACATAATTAAAATGATTTGAATATGGAAGATGAAAATATGAAAGATGAGAAAATGAAAAAAAATGAAAAACCTGGTGCCTTTCATTTTTACGAAACCTTTAATGGGTATTTAAGAAGTTGGGATATGAACCTTGATAATAAAGAATTCTTTACATTATTCAAAAACAATGATAGCCTATTGAAGAAAAACTTACTGAGGAATAAAAAGAATTGACTAACATGAAATATTAATTGTCAATTAAATTCGGTTGAGTGGAGATGAAGGGAAAACTGTTATAGATAACAATAACAAACAAACTCTGATAACAGATAACAATGATATTCTTTCATCTCTATCTAAATCTCAGCAAGTCATACAAGAAATGTTAGAGATATTAACACAAAATGGGTTGGGATGGGTGGTTAACCATGTAGAAAAATGTGGTTAGGTATAGCGAAATATAATCCATTGAAAGATGGGCCTTACATAGATTTACCCCCATAATATAAGAATAAGAAAGCTATTGTTAATGTTAAAAATTAATGACGATAACTGTTTAAGATTGGCTTTGAGATCTGCATTATTTCCAGTAAAAAGAATTCGGACAGACTATATTCTTCATCCTACATACCTACCCCTGTTTAAAAAATGTCGAAGGTAGAAAAATGAACAACTTGGCTATTAATGTATTCGGGAATAATAGAAGTAGTAAGGGTTTCATTATTCATAGAAATAGTTCAGCTGATGACAAGGTCTCCAAAATAAACCTTAATTTTAACCAAGGACAAAAATAGGTTTCATTATACTTGAATAAAAACATTGGATAAGCTTTTGCATGATCAATCTGTACAAAATAATAAAAAACACGGGCCGCTTTCAGTATTTGTGCAGTGGCTATAAGTTTTTCTACTATGCTTTCCAGAACTTGTATTCATAACTTACTGCTTATACCTGAGGGGAACGATTTTGACATGTTCACTTTCAAGGTCAAAGTTCAACGTCACGAGCTAAAAAATCACTAACAAAATTCCTTGTAAACGCGATAACTTGAAAAATGTTTGTGCTATGAAGCTCTAACTTGGTACATGTATCATCCTTGGAAGAGTAAAAAAAAATTGAAAAGGTTTTCGCTACAATCTGTCCAAGGTCAAGGTCACAGCAAGGTCACTACTTTAGCATGGTTTTGCTTTATTTTAACTATGAACACTTTTAATCAACAGATGATTGTTATACTCAATGAAAAGTGTTCATTGATTGTGTAACCTTGAAGGTCAAAGGTCAAGGTCATGAGATTTGTGTTATTGCAATGTGCAACTAATTTTGATATAACTTAATCCCATTAAGCTTTTCAGAACTCATGAACATGTAAAAGTGTCTACACCTCTGGGGAATTACAATGCCATGTTCACTTTCAAGGTCAAAGGTCAAGGTCACAGCAAGGTCAACATATATTGAGAAAATGGATTATTTTAACTTTTAACAGTTTAATTCGTTACATTAATGTTATATTCAATGAAATGTATTCATTGATTGCGTGACCTTGAGTGTCAAAAGTCAAGGTCACAAGTAAATGCCTAATATGCTGAGGCTTGTAGAAGGCTGAACAGGGTAAGGCGAAACCCCAAGTTTCGGGGCTGCTCTGCTTTTGCGGTGTCTCGCAAACGCTAATCTAGTTGAGAAGGGGCTTCGAGGGGAGATATCCATGGTGTCAAGAGCCATGCCAAAGCTAAGAAAAACTAGTTATGTTGACAATCATAATGCAAGTAAGACAAGTACTTATATACTCTATTTAGATGCTAATAACCTTTATGGTTGGGCTATGAGTCAATATTTACCTACCTGAGGATTGAAGGTGGTTGATTATTCCCATTTAACCATTACACAGCGCGTGTAATGGGATGCCAAAAGATTCCAAAATGGGATACATTTTTGAAGTTGACTTCGAATATCCAAAAGAATTACATAAAACCCACAACACCTATCCATTAGTCCCAGAAAGATTAACCGTTAAACAAGAATGGTTGTCCAATTACCTAAATAACTTAGTTCTAAATTTGATGAACAAACCAAATATGTAGTTCATTATAGAAATTTTCAACTATACATCTCTTTGGGCATGACATTAGAGTCCTTGGATAGAGCCTTATATGAGATTGAATACTTAACTGAGGAAGAAAGCTACCATCACTTTTGAGAAGAATATTTACAAGTAAATGAATAATCCAGTATTCGGTAAAACTTTGGAGAAAATTAAGAAAGAGAGTGGATGTCAGATTATTTAAGCAAAATGAGGGAGAATCAATGAGGAAGTCTGTTGCTAGTCCTGCATTTAATGAATTGATCACGATTTGGCTGCTGTTTACATGAATAAATCAAAAATAGTTTTCAACAAACCAACTTAAATTGGTTATCAAACCTGACCTATTATTTCTACTTAGTGACAAATTTATCAGACATATAAATAGGCACAGTGATAGATATTGCGAGCAGGTACAAACAAGCCGAGACAGTAACTACGAACATTTCTTCTGAGGAAGCTAAAGCCTATAAATATACAAAATAAGTCCCTTGAAATGGCTTAAATACTATAATAAGACGGGGTGAAAAAGAAGCCCATAGAAGTCAAGCTATTGTGGAGAGGTTTAATAATACTTTATCGGAGCTTTGGCTGAACAAAGTGATGAGTCAGCCAGGATGGCCTCAAGATGGCCAACACGTGTTTGTAGGAATACTCTTACAGCAAAGGATATTTGAATAAAATAAATAGATAATATTTATCGATAGTGCAGCTCAATAAACCGTTACAGTAACTACAGACGTCTGTGAAATGACGGAACAATTTTGGATATTTGCTGTTGGGAGGCAAGTGTGTGAACAGGGTAATGCATTTTTCATTACTTACTGGATTACATTGTCATATTATTGTAACGATCCAGATGGGTACACTTTAGATTTAAAAGGACAGGGACAGGCCTTTCCAGACAGACAAACATTTGCAATTCGTGTTCACGGATTATCCATGTTTAATGAAGGTAAAATATATTTTCAGTCGACCTATATTATTTTCTTCCAATTGGACCAAAAGTTAAATACACGTTTTAATTCTAGCACAAACGATTAGTTGTCTTAAACGTTGTTGACAAGAGCGTTTACTCATTGTTGAAATAATCATTTCTATTTACAAATTGGTGTTCTGATATTGACGGAATTGTTATTTTTGTCCAAAATAAGTATTCATGAATTGATATATTGACAAGAATGCAAGAGAAAAAATTAAGCGTTTTCCATGTATGACTTTTTTACAATTTTAAAGTTGCGATGTTTATTTATTTCATTCCTTGGGTAAAATGGTTGCACTTATTCGTTTTTCCCCAAGGAGGACTGGCTGAAAAGCTAGGAGGGGGTTTTGCTAATATGTTTGGTAAAGGTCATAGGTCAGAAGCCAAACATCATGTCAGAGGGATGCGTAAAATCCCTCTCCAAGGGCGGTAAGTCAGTGGTCTCATGACGTCACTCCCAAACACCTTCACTCTCCTCTCAGTTGCAGAGCAAGACAATCGTTTATGTTTTCACTCTCGACTGGGTTGTTCTAGCTTTATTATACCCCCGACCATTGGTCGGGGGTATATAGTAATACCAAAGACCGTCCTTCCGTCCGTCTGTCCGAGGACATGTTTGGCCGACCTATTTCGGAAAAACTATTCATCTGATTGTTTTCAAATTTTGTACATGTCTTCTACCCTATTAGGATGGGTGCAGTGCGAAGTTACAGCAAATTTCATTGATATTTCAATTTTTTCCATTTTGTTTACTTAGTCATTTTCCAATATCAGATTTGTCCGACCTATTACGGGAAAACTATTTATCCGATTGATTTCAAATTTTGCACATGTCTTCTACCCTACCAGGAGGGGTGCAGTGCGAAATTGCAACAAATTTCATTGATATTTTAATTTTTTACAAATTTCCATTTTTTGGAGTTAGTCATTTTCCAATATCAGATTTGTCCGACCTATTAAGGGGAAAACTATTCATCTGATTCTTTTCACATTTTGCATGTGTCTTCTTCCCTACTGGTTTTTATTGTGTTTTTTTTTTTTACAAAGTTCCATGTTTTTGCTTAGTCATTTTTCCATAAAAATTTGCCCAACCTATAGAAGAAAAACTATCCATCCATTTTATTTCCAATTTGGACATGCACTCTACCTCACTAGGAAGTGTGTAATGCCACTTAAGAACCAATTTCGTTAATTTTTAGTTTGACTGTTTGCAGAAAACTATTTATCCTATTCTTTTCATATTTTAAATATTTCTTTTAACTTATTAGAAGAGATGAAAATAAAAGATGCAAAGTTACATAGTAATGGTCATTTTATTATGAAAAGACTTTGTTCGAACAATTGCAGAAATTCATTCATTCTTCTCAATTCCTCTTGTGGGGTCAAATGCTATGCAAGAGATGTCTACATGGAAAGTGAAAAATAATTCAGTTAGTCAGGGATGCACGATCGGGGGTATTAGTGAGCCACCTTACTACTTATTCAATAAAGATGTTGTTTCTACACTAACCTACACGCTCGTCGTTAACAGGTTGTCTTAGACAGTCTGTTTAGTGTAGGTGTTGAGTGAGTGACCGTGTTGACATAAATTATGCTCGGCTGTGCGCTACCTAGCTTGAAGCTGCACGCTCTGCACGTGCAACTCGTGTCTCTTGTTTTTCTCTCACCTTGCTTGGTTCGTACGCCCTTGGCCGTGCCCTCCGGCTGTCAAGTGGGTATTCCGATATTCGAACTCATCCAGGAATTCATTCACTGTTATCCCGAGATAACGGTACATGCTCACGGACTCCAACTGTAATTCACCAGATGTAAAAACACAAAATGCGCAATTTTTTACTTATCACCGTTAATAAACAGCTTATTACTTGTACACAACTTATCAAGGAAATCCAACTGTAACTGTAGGTCCTCTTTTTTATCTGCCAGGAGTACGATGTCATCTGCATATAACCGAATACTCAACTTTTCTTCTCCGCACTGTACTCCCACTCCCAAATGATTGAATGTAGTTGACAGATCATTGATGAATCAACTGACGGGTTAGTGTAGTCCATTCCCAGATTGTGAAGGGTTTTAAGCGATGTTCTGTCCTCTATTTATGTAAAATTGAGAACGATTCCTAGATTGTGAAGGGCTGGTCTTAGTGTCCAACTGACTGGTTAGTGTAGTCCATTCCCAGATTGTGAAGAGTTGTGAGCGATTATCTATCTTCAATTCTTGAATTTTTTTACGTAAGTAAATACCTTTTTAGAGCCAATTATTAAGGAACAAACATTTTTTGGGCACTAAACAATTTTCTTGGGCATACTGTACTCTGTTTATTACCATCTTTGATATTTACTGATTATAAGTCTAGATAGACTTCAAATTCATATTCTTCAGGATATAATAAGCCATTGCAGCTTGTTTACCGATCCATATTCACTTTGTTGAATAAAATATGTTTACAATATATTCTTCAGGATTTGATTTTGAAGTCTGATTAAGAACCTTGATTTGACGGAATGAAGAGGGTGACATGTGTCAACAATGCATGTATTTGACAAAAGACTTCACATTTGACTATATTATTGATGAGGAACTTATTTTGAAATTTTGAATAAAATTATGATCATATCTTTGTGAAATATCATAATCTTTCAATTATATGTAGTCTAGTGATCTCTGTGGCAATTGCTTGATTAATCCATAACCATAGCATTGTTGCGATCTTAATGTATAATCAATCCCTAATGAGGCTAAATCAGCTGCTCAAATCAGCCACCAAATGTACTTGAAATGAATATACATTCAATTAGAAGGAGGCTGTTGGTGTGATTGTGCGAGAGTGCAGCTCAAGTCAGACAGGGAGGCGACACAGTGACACGTTGTTGTGATACCAATCTGCAGAACCGTCAGACGGCTGGTCTAATTATACAACATGACATGGTATAAATAAGTCTTGATAGAACTATTTCATAAGTTTAAAGTGGAAATATTTTTGAAAAAGATATCATTAAGTTTAGCTTTAACTAAGCATATATAGGAATGCGATTCTATGGATTGTTGCCGAAGCCAATAGATAATATTACAATAAAAACATTAGCTATTTTAACAATAACACCAATATCACGTTTTAAGGAAATTATATACAAACAATATTTCTATCTTGAATTTGATCTTGCTTATTTATATCAACTTTTGTGCATTACAAATCAAAATGAAACGTCACATCTATGTTGTATAACAAATTTTTAAGTAACAGTTATAATGTCACAACATGTTTTTTATTCATCAATAGCATCAGCAATAACATATTTGTTCATTAGATATACATGTATATACTACACATATAAACTCTAACATACATATTTGTCCATTTGAGTATGTCACGATTCATATTGATTTAGCATTTCTAGTTGACAGCACAAAGGACTGATTAACATCACTACAATTGGTCATTTTTGGCGACGATGTAGATCCTAGGTGAGAGTTTTTACTTGTCAATTGATATAGACAGCATTTGATGATAGAATGGAATTATGACATATATAATACGTAAAAGAATTTTCAGGAAATGAAAGCAATGTTATGTGTTATCTTAGATACTTTAATCTACATCACTTAAGATAAATCTAAAAAACATGGGAATGACTATTTAACAAAACCACTTTCCAATGAAAGGTCATACTAAGTTACTTAACACCAATTAACTTTTTATCAACACAAAGCAAACACAACTAATCTTTTTTGATATTGTACATTCATTTGATCAGAACTTCTATGATATAGTTCGCTTCTTTTTACAGTGACCTTTCTGCTGTGAGTTATTTTATAATTTATTGTCCTGTAACTTCCTACATGAATACAAGTGCGCTATGAAGATTAACTTAACGAATCCGAATCCCGATTCCGGGAAGGGGAGGGGTAGAGGGGGAGAGAGGAGAGGGAGAAAGAGAGAGGGAGAAGAAGTGGGAGAGTGAGAGAGAGGGAGGGGGAGAGGGGGGAGAGAAGGAGAAGGAGAGAGAGGGAGGAAGAAAGAGAGAGGGAGAGTGAAAGAGGGGAGGAAGAAAGAGAGAGGGAGAGTGAAAGAGGGGAGGAAGAGAGGGGAGAGGGGAAGAGAGAGGGAGGGACAGGGACAGGGAGAGAAAGGGAGGGACAGGGAGAGGAACAGAGAGGAAGGGAAATGGAGAAGGAGAGAGAGAGGGAGAGGGACACTGAGAGAGAGGGAGGGAGGGAGACAGGGATAGGGAGAGGGAGATAAAGGGAGAGAGGGAGAGGGACAGGGTGAGAGAGAAAGACGGAGAGGGAGAGAAATGGAGAGAGAGAGGGACAGGGTGAGAGAGAAAGACAGGGAGGGACATGGAGAGGGAGAGAAATGGAGATAGAGAGGCACAGGGAGAGGGAGATAATGGGAGAGGGAGAGGGAGGGACAGGGAGAGGGAGAGAAATGGAGATAGAGAGGGACAGGGAGAGGGACAGGGACAAGGAGAGAAAGAGAGAAGGAGGTAGAAGGAGAGGGAGAGAAATGGAGAAGGAGAGAGAGATTGAGAGGGACAGGGAGAGAGAGGGAGAGGGACAGGACGAATAGGGAGGGAGAAGGAGAGAAATGGAGAAGGAAGGGGACAAAGAGAGGGAGGGAGAGGCAGGGGGACAGGGAGGGAGAGAGACAGGGATAGGGAGAGGAGATAAAGGGAGAGTGAGAGAGGGAGAAGGAAAGTGAGGGAGAGGGACAGGGTGAGGGAGAGAAATGGAGAGGGACAGGGACAGGGAGAGAGTGGGAGAGGGAAAGAGGGAGAGAGAGAGAGGGACAGGGAGAGGGAGGGGGACAAGGAGAGGAAGAGGGACAGGACGAGATAGGAAGAGGGAGAGAGAGGGAAGGGGAGGAGGAGGGAGAAGGAGAGCATGGAAAAGATAAGGGACACAGAGAGAGGGAGAGAGACAGGAAGAGGGAGAGAGAGAGGGACATGGAGAGAGAGGAAGGGAGAGGAAGAGGGACAGGGAGAGAGAGGGACAGGAACAGGGAGAGATAGGGAGAGGGAGGGAGAGAGCGGGACAGGGAGAGGGAGGGACAGGGAGAGGGGGGAAGAGGGAGATGAGAGAGAGGGAGCATACGAATACAGTCTTTTCATTCTCGGAATCGAGCTTTAAACTCCACCATAAACAGTCCTTCACAATATGGGAATCAGATATACAAAATGACGAGCTTTGAGCCCCTCACAATCTAGGAATCGACTCCTACACTCCTTAAATTACACAGAAAGTGAAAGGGGAAAGAGTATAATATGTCCTTTATTCAAATCAGGCTCAAAAAGCAACCCAGAGATTATAGGTGCATCTCTCTTATAGACTCTATTTGTAAAGTTTTTTTCCAGCATCTTGAATATAATAAGCGTTTAAAATCTTGGTGTGATGAAAATGAGGTTATATATGAGTAAGCAGGCTTTAGAGCAGAGTATTCTACAATTGACCACAGTTTTTCTCTTCAGGCTTTAACTTAGAAATATTCTTGTAAAAAGAGAGGTAGATTTTATTGTTTGTTTATTGATTTTTCTAAAGCTTTTGACACAATAAGACATGATGTTCTTTTGCAATCCCTATCTGAAGTTGGGATATCTGGAAAAAAATTACTATAGTTTCCTCCATGTACACAAACTTAGCAGCATGTGTAAGGACTTTTAACGGATTATCCAAATGTTTTACATGTAATATCGGTACTCGCCAAGGATGTGTTTTAAGCCCCCAGTTATTTAACATAATTATCAACAAAGTGTGTAATATAATTTCAGAAGTTGGTGGTAGGGGTGTACATGTTTCATCGGATTATAATAATTTGTGTTCTCTTATGTTTGCTGATGATGTTTCTGCTCTATCTGATACATGTATTCAGTTACAGAAAAAAATAAATGCACTTGAAATATTTTGTAGACAAAGTGGAATGTCAGTTAATCTTAGTAAAACAAAAATTCTTGTTTTTAGAAATGGTGGACCTTTTAGGGATTATGAAAAGTGGTACTTCGGGTACTAATTATTGTAATACTGTTGAGTCTGTTCAGGTCAAATTTTGTAAATATTTCTTGAAAGTTTGTAAATCTACTTGTAATAATATGGTTCTTGATGAGTGTTGCCGATTACCCCTCCAAATTGTGTACATGACTAAAGTAATCAAATATTGGTGTCATCTATTAAATATGCCTCAGAATAGATTACCCAAACAGTTGTACAGCATGATGAAATCCCTAGATGATTCAGGCCGCTTTACTTGGGCAACATGTGTTTTATATATATATATGGTTTTGGTTATGCCTGGATTAGCCAGGATGTTGGTAATACTGATTATTTCTTATATTTATTTAAGCAAAGACTTTCTGATAACCTTAATTAATCTTGGTATGTCTCAATACAAAGTTCAAGTAAATGTTTTTATTACTACCAGTTCAGGAACTATTAAATGTTGAAAGATATTTAAATTGTGACATCCCTTTACACCTCAGATCAGCTTTTTCAAAAATCAGATGTGGCAACTTTCATTTGTCAGTTAAAATTGGTAGATATAATAATGTAAATCATAATGAGAGATTGTGTTTATTTTGTAAATCCAAAGGCATAAATGTTGTAGAAGATGAGTGTCATGTTTTCTTGAAATGTGGACGTTTCTCAGAACTAAGGCTACAATATTTACAAAAATATATAAAGGATCTTGCTCCCATTGTAAACTTCATAAATATTTTGAAATCTGACAAAAACCATACTATAAATGATACATGCAATTTTCTTTATCATGTACTTAGATACAATGTATATTAGAAATGTTTCCACTCAACATGTGCACCAGCCTATGAATTAGGCAAAAATGCTTGTATTATGGGCCTGTGGCCTTTCAATGAATAAATCTGTCTGTCTGCCTGTCTGTCTAAATTAAACATGGATACATTGTAACAGCTGACAGCGTTTTACGATCTTCCTACGAAGCACGCGAAAAAAACACACTCACAATCTAGGAATCGTCCCTTAAAGTTGTTCATTAAGACTCAAAGACGCACACAAAGCCCTTCACAATATAGGAATCGTCCCTTGTAGTTGGTCATAAAAACTCAAGGATGCACACAAAAGCCCTCACCATCTGGGAATCGTCCATTATAGTTGTCCATAAAAACTTAAAGTCGCTTACAAAGCTCGTTCAAAAAGTCCCTCAGTAGGACTCAAAGTCGCTTACAAAGTCCCTCACAATCTGAGAATCGCCCCTTAAAGTTATTCATCAAGTCATTAAAGACACATAAAAAGCCCCCCAAATCTGGAAATCGTCGAACAAAGTCAATCAGTAGGACTCAAAGTCGCGTACAAAGCCCCTCACAATCTGGGAATCGCACGTTAAAGTTATTCAATTAGTCCCAAAGACGTGTACAAAGTCTCTCACAATCTGTGAATCGTCCCTCAAAGTCGATCGGTAGGACTCAAAGTCGCGTAAAAAGCCCTTCGCAATCGGGGAATCGCCCCTTAAAGTTATTTATTAAGTCTCAAAGACGAGTACAAACTTAAGTCTTCACAATCTAGGAATCGTCTCAAAAAGTCAATCAGTAGGACCCAAAGTCGCGTAAAAAGCTCCTCACAATCTGAGAATCGCCCCTTAAAATTATTCATTAAGTCTCAAAGACGAGTACAAAGTTTTTCACAATCTGGGAATCTCTCAAAGTCAACCAGTAGGACTCAAAGTCGCGTAAAAAGCCCCTTACAATCTTGGAATCGTCCATTATAGTTATTCATAAAGTCTCAAAGACGAGTACAAAGTCTCTCACACTCTGAGAATCGCCCCTTAAAGTTATTCATTAAGTCATCACAGACGCGTAAAAAGCCCCTCAAAATCATAAAAACTCAAAGTCGCTTACAAAACCCCTCACAATCTGGGAATCGCACGTTAAAGTTATTCATTAAGTCATTAAAGACGCGTAAAAGGCCCCTCGCAATCTAGGAATCGTCTCAAAAAGTCAATCAGTAGGACTCAAAGTCGCGAACAAAGCTCCTCACAATCTGAGAATCGCCGTTTAGAGTTACTCATTAAGTCATTAAATAAGCGTAAAAAAGCCCCTCACAATCTGGGAATCGTCTCTCAAAGTCGATCAGTAGGACTCAAAGTCGCGTACAAAGCCACTCACCATCTGAGAATCGCCCCTTAAAGTTATTTATTAAGTTATTAAAGACGCGTTAAATCTATGATTCGTCTGTCAAAGTCGATCAGTATACGTAGGACCCAAAGTCGCGTACAAAGCCCCTCACAATCTGGGAATCGTCCCTTAAAGTTGTTCATTAAGAATGTAAACGATTACAAAGTCACTCACAATCTGGGAATCATCTCACAATGTCAATCAGTAGGACTCAAAGTCGCGTAAAAAGCCCCTCACAATCTGGGAATCGTCCATTATAGTTATTCATAAAGTCTCGAAGACGAGTACAAAGTCCTTTACAATCTGAGAATCGCCCCTTAAAGTTATTTTTAAGTCATTACAGACGCGTAAAAAGCCTCTCACAATCTTGGAATCGTCCCTTATAGTTGTTCATTAAAGGGGCAGTAGCATGCTAGCACGTTTTTAGGGGTAATATAAGGTGATGTCAGGAAAATGAAAATTAATGGTTCCAATTGAAAGACAAGGTATTTAAATTAAGTGGAGCAGTAATAAGTCATATATATAACGTAATGTTCAGCCATACGATTGCTTTTTCTTACACAAAATGAATTAAAGGTGTTCACACAAAATGGCTGCCAGTGGATTTTGTGTGAATCATTATACTTTGTCCTCTGACTATGGATGATTGGTTTGTGTATTGAGTTTTTTGTGACAGTCACAATATTATATTTAGCATTAACTTACAATTATCAGTGAAAAATTAAAAATATAAAATTATCAAAAAACGTGCTACTGCCCGTTTAAGACTCAAGGACGCACACAAAGCCCTTCACAATATAGGAATTGTCCCTTATAGTTGTTCATTAAGACTCAAGGACGCACACAAAGGCCTTCACAGTATAGGAATCGTCCCTTATAGTTGTTCATAAAAACTCAAGGATGCACACAAAACCCCTCACCATCTAGGATTCGTCCATTATACATGTAGTTGTTCATAAAAACTCAAAGTCGCTTACAAAACCCCTCACAATCTGGGAATCGCACGTTAAAGTTATTCATTAAGTCATTAAAGACGCGTAAAAGGCCCCTAGCAATCTAGGAATTGTCTCAAAAAGTCCATCAGTAGGACTCAAAGTCGCGAACAAAGCTCCTCACAATCTGAGAATCGCCGTTTAGAGTTACTCATTAAGTCATTAAATAAGCGTAAAAAAGCCCCTCACAATCTGGGAATCGTCTCTCAAAGTCGATCAGTAGGACTCAAAGTCGCGTACAAAGCCACTCACCATCTGAGAATCGCCCCTTAAAGTTATTTATTAAGTTATTAAAGACGCGTTAAATCTATGATTCGTCTGTCAAAGTCGATCAGTATACGTAGGACCCAAAGTCGCGTAAAAGGCCCCTAGCAATCTAGGAATTGTCTCAAAAAGTCCATCAGTAGGACTCAAAGTCGCGTACAAGCCCCTCACAATCTGGGAATCGCCCCTTCAATCCTTCATCCTTGATGACTGAATGACAAGTGATTTTTGCCGATTTATTTAGTAAATAATTCTTTACTAACTTCCAACAGGTTTTCGTACAGATTGATTCATTTATTGCATTATAAATTTTTATTTTATGTTGTTTTTTAGCTTTACGTACGGAGGATATTACTTTGTTTCTTAGTTATTTGAAATTTTGCCAGTCTACTTCTTTATCATCTATTTTTGAGTGTAACCATGTTTCCGTTAAGCAGATAACATCGTAGGAACTGAACTCAGCTTCTAATATATCTATTTTTTTCTTTTAGACTTCTAACATTAAGGTGAATGATCTTTAGATTAGTATGAACATTAGGACCTCGGTTAGGATGTACATCGCCACAGCACAGGAGAAAATGTGTAATAAGTATACTTACTTTAGGATTGTATAAACAAATAATTCTAAGATTATGAATGAAAACTGCGAATTTCATCAACGATTTTACGTGCACTCGACTGCAAACTGTCCTTCAACTGTCTGAATCATTATATAATCAATACAAGAGTCATCAGAAGATGACATATCCCACCGATTCCACATGATCGTAAGATGTAAACCTTTGAAAGATAATTGTAAATTTTTCAAGCAAGGTTCACAATAAACGAAACCTTTCATGAACACAGTCCAAATAAGAGCCGTTTCTATGGAAATAATAAAAAATAAAATTTTCAATAATGTGAAAATATCAAAAGGCACCACTTCAGTAAGCGGGCAATACACATGTCAAGTTTAAGAAAGATATGTGGACCGGTTTTTGAGTTCAGCTCCGGAAACGAAACCTTTCATGAACAGAGTCCAAATAAGAGCCGTTTCCATGGAAATTATAAAAAAATAAAATTTTCAGAAATGTGAAAATAACCGGTTTTTGAGTTCTGCTCCGGAAACGAAATGATTACGGACGGACGGACGGACGGACATACAGACGGACAGGGTGATGACTATATCCAACGGTATTACATACCGGTGGGATAAAAATGAAACCTGAACACAAGACTAATACAGTTATTCCAAATCAACTGTTTAGCCAATATACCTTTATTTATTTATGATTATCCATGAATGATTAATCCAATATGTAATTAACAGTATTAATATCACATGATTCAACAAAAATTGGCAGTTATGTTTTAGATAATGAGGCATTTAAACCAGTATTTCAATGTTTTTGTTTTTTTAAATGAGGCCCTAGATTACCCAGATTTTTAGCAATGCATTTAATGTTATTAAAGTCTTTGAAACAAGAAACTGAAGTTATTTGTCTGTTAACATGGATTATGTGGACATTTTTCTCATTAAACGACCATCCCCCTTTACGTCCACAATGTCAACCGTAGTTCCTGCAGTCTTCTATTCATATGACAATTTTATTTTCAGGGATTTACAAACATATGCTAAGTGATAAAAGATATGGACTAACCCACAACCTGATTGCTACAAAGGTGATGCCATCACTGATTCCACATGCTGTGAACCCTGGTCTCTGTGTTGAACAGGTATTTGATATTCATATATATAAATATATATATATATGTAAACGACATCTGATTTTATAAAAGTTCTAAGAAACCAGTGAGTGATTTGGTGTTTAACGAGCGAAAGAGAGTGCAAAACAAATAACAAGTTTCATAAAAAAATATTATTAAACGGGACTACGTTTAGTTTTATATATATATATTACTCGTTGAATTACGTCATTGACAATTTATAGAAATTGTGTATTTACGCTTGACGAAAAAACTAACCTTACACTTTGAGTTAAATATACATGACCGTCCCAACTTTCTGTCAATGTTGACTCAAAACCTACTAAATGTATGAATTACCAAGGTACTTATAAATGATATTTCTACTCTATTGGCTGCTACACTTTTAGTAAAGTATACATTGTTGATGTAAACGGTTGATGTTACTCAACTCGAACTGAATCCATTATCCTATCTCAGATGATTATATGGTCTTCCAACTTAAATTCCAACGCAGTGCAAAATTACATATCATTTCGTTAATATTTTACAAAATCCCATATTCAAATATCAGACCAGTTTGAGGAACATTATTTATCTGATTCATTTCAAATTTTGTCAAATTACAAGCGATTTTGTTTAATTTTCAATTGTTAACGAATTTCTATTTTTTTCATTTGGCCATTTTCAATCAGACTTTGATTGTTTTTAAATTTAGCACATGTCTTCTACCCTTCTATAAGAGATGCTTTTTAATTTTTTTACTAACTTCTATGTTTTGTACTCGATTGCAGAATTCATCAAATTCTTTTCAATTCAATGATCTGGTCTTAGTTTTGGGAATTAAGCAGTTATTTAGTTTGCCAGCGATACACGGTCGGGGTATTAGTTAACATTTACAAGATTCCTATTATATATTGGCCAGTATGTATTGACGGGAAAGTGGGAATAAATATAATTTCATTTTCAAATATTCTACAGCATCATGAAAGCCATGGCCCATTTCTTTTCTGTGATATGCATTATTTTCTTCCTTCTTCACGAGGGAGCTAGAGCGATTTGTTTACACAATTGTTCATGCTCAAATAGGAAAATAGCAACGATGACATTTCGTCTGTCGTTCGAACTGCTATGCTCACCCTTAACCTATGGTTGCTATACATATCCATAGTGTTCAAAGCAACATGCGCTATAAGTACGCATTCACTTAGAGGCTGTTCTACATACGTGCTACATTTGGTTGAGGAATGTTTTTTTGTACGTCTGCCATGCGCGACCTATGCGTTGATTCGAGACACCAACTGTTAATGAAGTAGAAGTAGAATCAACCTTTTCCCATTAGGCGCCGAACAATGCTACAGTTTGTGACATGTTGCCCCCCCCCCCCCCCCCTCCCAATTTGAAAATAATGTGAACGATTTGAAAGGTTTACCTATATTCTATCAACACATTCTAATCGACATGTAGAAAATGATTGCTTTTAGGAAGAAACTGAATTTGATAAAGATATATATTGAATGAAGATGTTACGCAACGTAAACTGTAATAACTAATAAAAAAGCTTAAAAGAATCAAAGCTTCAGCGTTAGATCTAATATGAAATGTTTCGTCGTTGGATAATTGGCTCAATCCATATATGAGACCCATGTTTAGTTTACCTCTTAAACTTGATTTTATTGCTATCATTATTTTCCCGAAGAGTGGCTAATAGGTGACATAAGAGCAATATGGAGCAATAGGGATATTTAGAATCTAGTTTGATCTTAACCAACTGCCGGAAAGTACAATTCACTATATATATTGTTGATCGCTTGAGTTCATAGGAAATAATTTTTGCTTGATAATAAAGCTTGATATCTTAAAAACTGTCGTAATCAAGCTTTTGGATCATTATTCTCATCGATTAGAATAAAGAACTGAAATCCTCGCCTAAATATGGTGTTCTTATTATTAAGGATTTAGCCCTTTGAGGCTGAATCCTTATTGTTATTGGCGTGTTTATTTTTTAAGGATTCAGCCATGTCTTATAGTTATTGGCGTGTTTTTGATTTTTTTCTTTTTTTAATTATTATTCCACTATTTTGTGGCTGGTAGACCTTGTTGAGGAAAGGCCACAATAAGCTTTCGGGCCAATTCGGTCCTTAAATAAATTTACAAAATGCACTTAGATACCTATTTTTTTTAAAAGATGCGTAATGAAAAATACTGCAAAATACCATATCGCGACAAATTCGTAGGTCACGTGGTTTGGCCGCAGTCTTAATTTAAAGCACATTTTACAAAAGTCCGAGCCCAGGCACACTTGGCGATTCAGCATTTGGTAACGACTGATTCCAGAAACCAGACATTTACACATAATGTAACTAAGACATTGACCTTTAACAAGTTTGTTATAAAATGTACAAATTCGAAATACTTTTGTCACAGCGCCCTTTCAAAATTTCAAATTTTCGAAGAAATCGAATTATCAAGGGCAGATAACTCAAAAACCTGACCGACGAATTTCATGATTTTTGCATGAGAGCTAGCCCTGAGCCCTGATGTAACTTGATCCTGCCAATTGCTGTTGTAGCTTATTGCTTCCCGAGATTTTCATGAAACGTTCAGGAATGATTATTAACATTTCTATCTGTGTATCGTATTGCGCATGCCCAGACCATCGGACCGATTTCAAATAGCTCCCAATCTTTTTGTGTTTTATATTAATCAAAACTCGTATGCAAGACATTATTGCACCTATTTAGTGCACTGATACACATAGAAGATCTCTCAATTCAACATTTGCCAGAAATCAACGATCTCAACAGACTTTCAACAGTTTAATCCATACCCCTGGTTACTTCCGGGTTGTTTGTTGTTTACGTTCGGGATCGTGAAATCCAACATGGCTCCAATATGGTATGTACGTCTATTATTACTTCTAGTTTTACTTGTGAAAGGGCCAATCTTGAACAAAACCGATGGTAAGTTCACACGCAACCAGACATCATCTGAGGCTACTTGTATTTTTGCTTCTCCCGACAACAACAACCAGCCTAACATGAGTGTACACTTATCATGTATCCCTTATCACCCACCCAGCAGTCTAACAAGTTTATATTTCTGGCTAACCACATGTCGACGTAAACGATCCCACAGCATAATCTACATAAACAAGCATCACCTTAAAATTATCCGGCCAAGTTGAACTCAACCCGGGTCTTTACCCTCCGAAATACCCGTGTCAAATATGCAACAAAGCAATAAAATGGTGCCAACGTGGACTTGCATGTGATTGGTGTGACAAATGGTACCACGTCTCTTTCATGTCTATGTCATCTGGCGAATACGACATCCTTGCCAACAAATCAATGATTTGGAATTGTATTGACTGTGACTCCCCAAACCACACCACCATGTGCAGCTCAGTGAGTGTGAGCAACTCACTTGCAGCCAATCATTCAAACCTGATTACCATTTCACACAGCCTGAACTCAACATCCAATACAAGCAATACAGCTGATATAGGCTAACACCGATCCTGACATCATAATCGGAACTGAGACCTGGTTACATGCTGGAGTTCACTCATCAGAGGTAATACCCAAGAACTACTCTAAACAGTACTCCTGTCTTCTCAAGCAAGACATCTGAGCTGGTATGTGTCAAAGTGAAAACAAGCAAGAACATGTACATACTTATCTCAGAGCTCCAAACAATACCAACGTCAATAGATGAAATCATCAAACTTCGAACCGCCTACCGAGTTGTCAATTTGAGGGTTGGAGGGGACCTAAATTTTCCAGATATTGACTGGAAAACATTATCCATCACTGGGTCCCAGTACCAGAAAGAGATGACCAAGCAGTTCCATGACCTGGTTTCGTCACTGTGCCAACTAGAGGACTTAGCATCTTGGATGTCTTTATGACTAGCCATGCATCTCTAATCACAAAATGCAAGACCATCCCAGGAGTTGGAGACCATGATGTCATCTTGATAGACTAAAAAACAACAGCTTCACGCCAGAAACCACAGAGACAAACAGTTTACTTATGGAACAAGGCTAACCTACCCGCTCTTCATGATGAGGCCAAGGCATTTGCAAAACAGTTCATCTCAAAGACATATGGCAGAATTAATGATATGTGGAATTACTTCCAGGAAGAAGTCACCAGACTGGAAACTCGAAACATTCCTAGCAAGTTAACAATAAGTTATTATACCAACCCATGGATGAACACAAACTTGAGACGTCTCATAAGACGTAGAGATGAAGCTTACTGTAAAGCGAAATCCACAAAATCAAAGCGTGACTATGATAGATTTCACTCCCTCAAGACAGAAACCAGACAGAAAATCAGACAAGCTAACAATGCATTTGTATCTGAAGTTATCAGCGCCGACATCACCAAGAACCCAAAACGGTTCTGGTTATTGTGAAAAGCAAAAGGCAGGAATCTTCTCCTCTCAAGAATCACGACGGTCTCCTGTATAGTGACCCACAATCAAAATCAGAAATATTAAACAACCAGTTCACCTCAGTTTACACAAAAGAAGACACATCTTCTATCCTGCCTATGAAAAATACTAAATTTTCCAAAATGAACCCCATCACAGTAAATGTTGCAGGACTTAGTAAGTTACTGAAAGGCCTGAAACCACACAAAGCAACCGGTCCGGACTCTATCTCGGCCCGACTTTTAAAAGAACTCCATATTGAGCTCGCACCAGCACTTGCCTACTTGTTCCAAACGTCTCTTGACTCTGGATCTGTACCTGATGCATGGAAACAAGCCAACATAGTCCCGGTCTTCAAAAAAGGTGACAAGTCCTCAGCTGCGAACTACAGACCCGTGTTTCTCACATCGATATACTCTAAGACTATAGAACACATAAGCCACAGCTCGGTAATGCAGCACCTTGAAGCAGAAAATATCCTGACAGACACTCAACATGGATTCCGCAGAAGACGGTCGTGCGAGACACAGCTCGTCCTCACGATACATGACCTCTGCAAATCACTGAATGATGGAAAACAAACTGACATGATACTCTTGGATTTTTCCAAGGCGTTAGACAAGGTGCCCCACCAACGCCTCCTCTCCAAGCTCAACCACTATTGATTCAGGGATCACTTCACAAATGGTTGGCAGATTTCCTTAGGAGTACTACAAGGAACCGTCATTGGACCCCTTTTGTTTCCCCTTTACATTAACGACCTACCAATCTCAAGTCTGCCTCTTTGCAGATGACTGCATTATCTACAGACAAATAACCTCTCATAAGGAGAGCAAAATACTGCAAGAAGATCTTGATTCGCTCCACCAATGGGAGTGTGACTGGCATGTGGCTTTCAATCCATCCAAATGTATATCAATGCATCTGTCCAAGAAAAAGAAAACCCTCCACCATATATACCAGCTTAACGATATCCCTCTCGAAGAAGCCAAATCCTGCCAATACCTCGGCATCACAATCAGCAGTGACCTATCCTGGAACGACCACATCAACCTGACAACATCAAAAGCATCAAAATCTATTGGCTCTTTGAGGCGCAACCTAAGAGCATGCCCAGAACAGGTCCGTTCCAGAGCCTTCACTTCCTTGATGAAACCAATCATGGATTATGCTGGTACAGCCTGGGATCCTATCTACTACATCAGATAGATTCACTTGAAAAAGTTCAACGACAGGCGGCCCGCTTTTCTACCAACAACTACTCCACTCGGGAACCAGGTTCTGTCAGTGCCATGCTCCAACATCTAAACTGGGAGTCCCTTGCCATCCGTCGAGCTAGAGCCAGAGCTACCTTGATGTACAAGATCATCAACAATCTGGTTGAAGTAAGCCTTGGCAACGACATCAAGATAGTTGATGCAAGAACGCGTGGTGCCACCATCGGAAGTATCCGCCAACTCAGGGTATAACTAGATGTCTACCAACACTCCTTCCTACCCCGGACCATAATCACATGGAACCACATTCCTGGACACATAAGATCATCCAGCACAGTTGAAGCTTTTCAGGCGTCCTTAACAGCAGAGGACATAGCTGGAAGTCACCACTAAAACATTTTTAACCTTCTTTTAATCTGATGGTCTGAGGCATGGGCATTATTTTTTAACGCTAGAGCAGCAACACTCGTCCACGGGTTTGTTCCTATCAAGGAAGATGATCATGATTGATATAGCGATATATAGAGCTAGAATCGAACGATTCAAACAGCCAAGTGGGACACGACAGGTAAACCATATTGATTTCCATTACACGCCACACAGTGACAGCTCTGACATGCCCTACCGTCCTACCTTGTGTGTTTACATGTGTTTTAGAGGTGTGACGTCACAAGCTATCCTGTCCTACACTGGTTATCACAGCCACCCTCATAGTACAGGTTCCTTCCATCTACACTACTACTAGGAGGAGACATTGAGCTATATCCAGGCCCTGTTAATCATGAATTAGAGGAGGTTAAGGCTTGTATTTTAAAGCAAATTCTAAATTCAGAGGATAGAGTTTGTAGAGAGATGGGCTCGATCAAAGAGGACGTAAAATCTATCAAAGATGACATCACTAGCCTACAAACAGAATTTGAACATTACAAGCATGAACAGGGAATATTCACTGCACGAGAGGACGGTAGAAATTGAGGCCCAGATAGATAGACAGGAAATTCTACTTCAAGGGGAACAAATTTATGGATGAGCCCAGAGAACAACGTTCCGACCACGGCAGTGCTACCGGCTCACAACAGGACCTACAAGCTCACAGGATAACTCAAGTCGGGACCCAGTACAGATAATGCGATGGTCAGGGCCAGGAATTTACAGTCCACTCAAGACAACCTAATGATATGGACAGAGATGTCTCCAAAACTACTGAAGAAAACATTAACTTTTTGTTCTGAAATATATAAGGTCTTAAGCAAAAACTGGTTGACAAAACCTTCCTAGATTATATACAACACTTGGATGTAGTAGGGTTAATTGAAACTTGGTGTACTGATATTGACCTTACATCACATTTTTTCGATTATTTTCTATCAACAAAAATGCTGAGGTAATATCACATTGTGAGCGACTTTCTGGTGGAATTACTGTTTTGATAAAGAATGAACTCGTACATTTTGTAAAGTGGAAAAAGATAACTGAAAACAGTATATTTATCTTATTTGACAAAACTTTGTTTGATCTAAAATGTGATATTTGGTATACATGTATATTATATTCACCCTGAAAAGTCTACATGGTTTGATAAATCGATGTTAGATTGTAAAAATGGAATAACCTCGTTTCAAATGATCTTTTAGAAACAATTTCAGGTTTACCGGATGTTTTTATCTTGTGTGGCGGTGACTATAATGCACGAACGGGCACAAAGTTAGATTTTGTCGAAGACGATTTCTTAGAGTCACCCCATCTCCCGGTCACACTTAAGTTACGAGCGCTTCATGCGTGACAGCCTGGTGTGTGACATAACGATAGTAGTGTTGATATGGGTTATAAGTTCATTTGGGAAAATGACAAACTAGAACAGTTATGACAAAATATTCTATCTGAAAGTGTTCAGCAATTGCTAGATAAATCAGTAGAAAATGTATTTTCATGTATTGATAGAAGCATAGATTACATCGTAGCGACATTAACCCTTACGATGCGGGAAGCGTTATATTTCCGTGCCAAATATAAACTGGCGCGTAAGCCCTCTTGGCGAAATCCGGAGTCAGGACTCTAACTTTCACGATAAGGCAAAAATTGACTGCAAGCAGTTTTGGCGGCTCCCGGATTGCTCGTAATTATTTTCCGCGCCTCGCTAAACGCCGTTGTTTTATGAAAATTGGTTTAACTGGCGCATGTTGAATTGTTGACAAAAAGCAGACAAAATGTGTTCTATCCCCCCACTGATAGATCTTCTAGTGCCACCACAACCGACACATCCATTATGTTCAACTCAACTCAGGGCAACAGTAACAAACGACCTCCACAGCAGCAACAGCAACATCAGCAGCAACAACAGCAACAACAATACGAACGGCTTCCAGATAACAGGTCTGACCCTCGTCGTTCCATCAGGAGACAGGATAGAAGATAACATGTAGGCCAGGGCAAAGTTTCAAATAAACACTATTCAGACCAGCACTATATCAGGGACAGTCAACACGAACAAGAGGAAAACATATGTTTTATATTTTGGAACATATCAGGTATCATAAATAAACTCTGTGATTCTAACTTAATCAAATATTTACATGCTTTTGATATAATAGGCTTAACTGAGACTTGGGCTGACGACCTAGACTTAAGCCATATATTCCCAGACTACTCTTTTATTTTCAAACCTGCAGAACGAATTTCCAACTGTGGCAGACTATCTGGGGGAATATGTGTTTTGATCAAGAAAGAGTTTTATAAATTTGTATTGTGGTAAAAAATTACTGAAAATGCATTTTACATTAAGATTGATAAGAATCTGTTTGGATTAGATCATCATGTGTTATATGCATGTGTGTACGTTCATCCGGAATCATCTACCTGGTACAACAAACCATTATTATCTTGTAAAAATGGTATCATTATATTCCAAGACTGTCTCTTAGATATACTTACTGATGAAAAGGAAGATGTGTTTATCTTATGCGGCGGAGATTTCAATGCTAGAACAGGTGTAGATGCAGATTTTGTTGAAGATGATCTATTAGAACACGTTGAAAATGAAAATTTCACTCTATTGGATTTTATTTGTGATAATTTTAATCTGAGACGTTACTCTGCCGATAAGATGATTAACAACTTCGATAAGATGATTAACAACTTCCGTAGATATTTTCTTGATCTTTGTGCTGTTCTTAACATTCACAAAATGAACGGGAGATGTGGGTCGGACGCACGTGTTGGAGATTTTACTTTCATTGGTAAAAACGGTGCAAGCCTGGTTGACTATATTATTTCTTCTACACCTCTATTAGAATATGTAATTGATTTTAGCATACCGTCTCGAGCGGAGTCAACACATCTTCCGATCATTATGCAGTTACGTGCGCTTCATTCTCGGAAGATATTTGCACATATTAATACTTATAATAATGCGTTCAAATTTGTATGGGATAACGACAAACGTGAACAATTTAGACAAAATATTTTGTCAGATTCGATACAGGATATCCTTGACAAATCTGTTGATAGTGCGTTTACTTGTATCGATTCTAGCATTGACTTTATTATCCCCCGCCACGAAGTGGAAGGGGGATATAGGTTTGAGCTCCGTCCGTGCGTGCGTGCGTCCGTGCGTCCGTCCGTCCGAGTTAAAGGAGCCAATTTTTCTCAGAAACCGTTTAAGATAGGATCATCAAATTTTGTGTGTGATTTCAGGGTATCAATACCTTGATGGAGTTCGAAAATCAGAACCGCGCAACTAATTTTTCCGGAGTTATTGCCCTTGTTACGTGTTTTTGGGACTCTGTTCAAGGTGTCTTCAAAGGAGCCAATTTTTCTCGGAAACCGTTTAAGATAGGATCATCAAATTTTGTGTGTACCTTTAGGGTATCAATACCTTGATGGAGTTCGAAAATCAGAACCGCGCAAATATTTTTTCCGGAGTTATTGCCCTTGTTACGTTTTTTTGGGACTCTGTTCAAGGTGTCTTCAATGGAGCCAATTTTTCTCAGAAACTGTTACAGATAGGATCATCAAATTTGATGTGTGCCTTCAGGGTATCAATACCTTGATGGAGTTCGAAAATCAGAACCGCGCAAATATTTTTTCCGGTGTTATTGCCCTTGTTACGTTTTCTTGGGACTCTGTTCGAGGTGTCTTCAAAGGAGCCAATTTTTCTCAGTAACCGTTTAAGATAGGATCATCAAATTTGATGTGTGCCTTCAGGGTATCAATACCTTCATGGAGTTCGAAAATCAGAACCGCGCAAATACTTTTTCCAGAGTTATTGCCCTTGTTACGTTTATTGGGACTCTGTTCAAGGTGTCTTCAAAGGAGCCAATTTTTCTCAGAAACTGTTACAGATATGATCATCAAATTTGATGTGTGCCTTAAGGGTATCAATACCTTGATGGAGTTCAAAAATCAGATCCGCGCAAATATTTTTTCCGGAGTTATTGCCCTTGTTACGTTTTTTTGGGACTCTGTTCAAGGTGTCTTCAAAGGAGCCAATTTTTCTCAGAAACTGTTACAGATAGGATCATCAAATTTGATGTGTGCCTTAAGGATATCAATACCTTGATGGAGTTCGAAAATCAGAACCGCGCAAATATTTTTCCGGAGTTTCGTGTCATGATATTTTTTAGCACACTCGAGTATTTAGGTGAAGGTTCTGACTTAATTTAAAACAAATCTGGCGGGGGATGTTGATGACTATGTCTTCTTGTTGTAGATGCTATCTGTCAAGCAGCATCAGATATGAACAGAAAATGTGTAAATAGATGTAAATGACTGGTTTCATGATCAATGTAGAAAGCTAAAAACCAAACGATGCAAATTATTGAATAAGTTAGGAAACAAAAAGACAGGATATCATTGGAAAATTATAATTTATCAAGAAACAAATACAATGCCTATTGCAAGCAACAACGTATTGCGTATTATAAAGAGAAGCAGAAAAAAATTGAAAGTAATATTAACGACTCCAAAATATTTTGGCGTGAATATTGAAATCTTTGAATAGTAAGAGTGTTTCAAATAACAATATCCCAACGCAAGAGTGGTTCAACCACTTTAAAACAGTGTTTTCAGTTGAAAGTGTTGGAAATAAGAGAAACTTTGTAAGTAATGATCATGAGCCTTTGTCTGATTATGACCCAAATAGTGACCTTACAAAGGATATTCTTGATTCCCCTATATCCAAAGAAGAGATCATAGATAGTATCAATAACCTTAAACTCAATAAATATCCGGGAATAGACAATTTAATTCCCGAATTTTTTAAACATTCGGCTGACCTCCTACTACCATATTTTGAATTAATTTTCAATTTGATATTAGAACGCGGAACATTTCCAAACTCCTGGTCTGTTGGGATAATCGTTCCTTTACATAAACAAGGTAATTTGGATAATGTTGATAACTACAGAGGAATTACATTGCTAAGTATATTTAGTAAAGTTTCACATCAATTATTAACTAACGACTAGTGTTTTGGGGCGACACTATGAATAAAATTAATGAATCCTAAGCAGGATTCAGACAAGGATATACAACAACGGATAACATGTTTATATTACAAAGTGTGATACAAAGATATTTGAATAATCAAAGTGTAAAGTTAAATGCCCTGTTCGTTGATTTTTCTAAAGCATTCGATACTGTGCAAAGACATAAATTATGGGGATTATGTAACACACATGGACTTAGTAATAAAATGACCAATCTTTTAAGTAATATTTATGAAAATATTAAAGCTTGTGTTAAGAACAAAATTTTTCTTTCCGACACTTTTGATATACAAGTCGGAGTAAGACAGGGCTGCATACTTAGCCCTTTTTTGTTTTCATTCTTTATAAATGAATTAGCAATACAGAATGAAAAAAACTGCTCACATGGTTTACAATTACATCCTGATATGTTTAACCTTTTCCTTCTATTATTTGCAGATGATATTGTTCTTATCTCAAGTACTATTTGTGGTCTCCAGAAACAAATCAATGAATTAGAAAAATACTGCGAAGACTTCTGTCTAAAAGTAAATAGGGATAAAGCAAAAATAGTCTTCAAAAAAGGAGGGAAATTGTCGAAAATGGAAAACTGGTATTATAAAGGCAATAAAATAGAAACAACTTCGGCATATACATATATCGGTGTATACTTTACAAATCATCTTGCATGGTCGGTACATGCAAAGTATTCAGCTGTGCAAGCACGAAAAGTATTGATTAGTATAATGAGAAATATAAAGATACTTGGTGACTTAAGTTTGGCACCGTTCTTCCGAATATTTGATGTTAAAATCAAACCTATTTTACTATATGGGGCAGAAATTTGGGGGTTTAAATACTTTGATTGTATAGAAAAGGTACATTTATTTGCATGCAAACAGTTTCTTGGGGTAAAGATGAGCACATCAAATGTAATGGTGTATGGTGAATGTGGCAGATACCCACTTATGATATCCACACAAATCAGAGTGATAAAATACTGGATAAGGCTGTTAAGTATGCCACCCTGCGGTTTGCCTAAAATGTGCTATAAAATGATGTTACTATATGACAAAGAGGGTAAAAGGAATTGGGTATCGGATGTAAAAGAATTATTTTTTTCAACTGGATTCAACCACATATGGTACGAACAAAATGTTGAATTTTCGGCATTATTTCTTAATGCATTAGAGCAAAGATTAAAATATATTTATCAACAGAACTGGCTTGATACAATTACGTCATCGTCAAAATGTAATTACTACTCAATCTTTAAAACGCACATTTACACTGAACGTTACTTATCATGTGTCAATATTAAAAAATTTAGAACATCTTTAGCTCGTTTCCGTTGCTCATCCCATGATCTCTTAATTGAAAAGGGTAGATTTACAAATAACCCAAGACAAAACAGAATCTATAAATGCTGTAATTATGGTGTCGTTGAAGACGAATATCATTTTCTCCTTGTATGTCCAGCATATGATAGCATACGTAAAAACTGTATTAAAGAATTCTATTTTGTACACCCATCAATTGATAAGTTTTCATTGCTTTTGAATTGTTTGAATGAAACTGTAATTCAGAATTTAGCTGTTTTTATCTACCATGCAATGCTGTTAAGAAATTTGTATATATGAAATGTACTATAGGCCTGTGGCTTCCTCAGTACTGAAATAAAAGATTGATAGATTGATAGGTTATCAATTCAATTCAATTCAATATTTTATTCCAACAAACCACCATTGGTGGTACAGGAACAATACAAACAATACTTAATCATAAGTGAAAAACATATATTGATCACTTGGTAACAGCAAACATTGTATCATGTTATATATTTATCTACTCATGGTAGTATTGATAATTCTAATGAAACGTGACAAGTTCGTTACAACTGAATTGTTATTCACAGTAAACAGCTGCTTAAATATTAAGAGAGTCGTCCATTTTCTGTAATATGTCGGAATATATAATGACCTTGTATCATCAAAATATGGACATTTTAATAAGTAATGGTACTCATCGGCTATCGCCGGTGAGTTACAAAGATTACAAATTCTGCTCAATCTCGGTATATTTTTCCAGCGGCCAGTCTCTACTGGTAAATGGTGATTCGATGTCCGAAATGACATTATTGGTCGAGAGAAATAGTCTGGTAGCAGGAAGTATTTTTCAAGTGATGGCAGATCTTTGTATCTATACATATAATTAGCGTATGCTGTTCGGTACAAGTCTGGACTGGTACTGCAAGTCCGAAGTTGACCGCCAAATATTTTATGCTTTCGCCAAATAGATCTGTAGATTAAATTACACTTTCTCAAAACCTGAATTTTGAAGATATTTTTTTTATAAAACAATTTCATCCAACTCCTATATCTCCAAATAGATGCCATGGCAAAATGCCCTGCCATTTTTTATTTCAGTAGTATTCTGTTGGGGCATTTTGATTACATCCTCTTCCCAGAAACAAAAAAGATGAAAACATTTAGATTTGTAGCCAGATACTTAAATTTTCTTCCCCGGACTTTAGACATAGAAAGATAAATTGCATTGTAATGTTTGTCTTTAATAGATGATAGATTATCTTAAAACCAATCCAATCGACCACTTGATTTCATATCTTATAGTGGCGTGGTTGTTTGGGTGATTCTGCTACCCAAAGAGATGTGCCAGATAGAGCTTTAGATGCTCCTGGTAGGGTAACAAAGCTGGACAGGTCAACAGGTAGAAGACATACTACATTTGACCCCTTCTAAAACCGGCTTTCTATCAGTCATCATGCATTTCTTTCCGTTTTTTCCTCATCCTGTCTATTCTCTTTCTCCCTGGGCATCAGATTTCAGATTTCAGATTCTTTTATTACTGTTATCTATACAGATAATTAGCAATACAATAAGATAGAAATACCATCGTAATCTTTGACAAACATGGTTCCAGTGAAGTATTGATACAGAAGGATGTACATTTCTGAAATAATACTTTTACTGATTCATTCATTTCTTGATTGATATTTATATAGATATTTACAAATAAAAACAGTTACAATCACAATTAACATTAAATGAGTGAATAATATAATCTTCAATATCGTCTTTACACAATGGACATTAACGATTTTCATACTCCATATTTTGATAAATGCCATTTTCAACCGCTAGGTTATGAGAACTTAGTCATAATTTAGCTATGTACTTCCTATATAAAAATGGAATAGGCTTACACAAATGATACTGAAGCGATGATTTATCAATGATATTTCTGTACAATATACAGCTTACAACACTACTTAATAATATCATACTGCCTTTTAAATAATAGCGGACAAAAGGCCTTAACTCCGAATATACCATAGAATTAAATGTTTGATTTCTTAACTCCCAGCAATCTTTTACATATGTAATCTTTTAATATTTATTCCTTTTTCATATCCCTATATTCCAGACCCATAAGACAGTATACTGTCCACATAGCAATCAAAAACCGATAAGAGAGATTCAAGGTGAGGAAAAAGGGACCTGATATTGGTGTAAATAAAAAAAAAGAGTGCCTTCATTCCTTGATCCGCTAGCTGCCACTGTGCATTAGAGTACTGGTTGTTATAGTTGGGCAAAGAGCTTGGGCATCAGCTCAAAACAACCAACTATAAAGGAGAGCTGTGTTGGTCGCCGGAAACAAAAGAAATCAAGACAGTTTGTCTCAAATCCATCATCATCTTATACCTTTATAAAACCAGCTCTGTGATAAATCGAAATTGTCTTATTTACTGAAAGTGTCTCTCCTGAACTTGAATTCATGTAAAAACAACACATTGGACATTTATGACTTTGTAATTCAAAATGGCATTGATATGCCCTTTCTTACTGAGACTTGGCTTTCCGCAGTTGAGCTGACAATCAAAATCTTCTAACCAGCTGTCTACGAAAGCTCCTCGGAAAAACAATGGAGGTCTGACTGCCTCATGAAGATGAGAAGTCAGTAGCTGAAAACTTTAAAAAGTTCTTCAATGATAAAATTGCCACAATAAGACAGAACATAGACTGCTCATCTAATACTGCTTCTGATGTCGCATCTGAGAATTCAATTGAGCTGTGTGCATTCCATCCTTGATTGGAAGCAGTAATTGAAAAGATCATAAGTTCCTCAAAACCCACTTTCTGCAAACTGGATTCTTGTCTTACACATCTTCATATTGCTGTTCTTGACACCATACTGCCTATCATCACAAAGATCATTAACATTACTTTATCATTAGGGCGTGTTTCGTCATGTTTTTAGCATGCTATCAAGAAACCTTTACTTGATCAATAAATATCTAAGAACTATCGTCCTGTTTCCAATTTGCTGTTTTTCTCTAAATTATTGGAAAAATAACTTTTTTTTTTGACTGTCAGAAAGAATGATAAATCTCATTTGTTTTTCCCATACCGCTATGATAAAGATTGTTTTCATTTTCCTCCGCGATCTAAGTTTAATAAAATGTGACTACCATGCCATGTCTGCCTGTTGAATATGACACAAGCTGCCCATTTCCCAGCAATGACTATATGCATTACGAAAATGTTGCTTCAAATGAAATGCAAGTTGATGCACCATGTGAGCATCTTTTCAGAAACAATTTATTAAAATTACGAGTTAATGGACAGTCATCAGTACGGAAACTGCTCTCAACTATTCCATTAGATCTGGTGTGGACAATGTCAATGGCGATTATGCTGTACTTGTTCTCTTAGATCTTTCCGCAGCCTTTGACACAATTGATCATCCTATCCTACGTAAGCGTCTCATGAAAGAATATGATTTGAGCGGCACCATTCTAGACTGGATAACATCATATCTCTCAAACAGGACTTCGGTTGTCATAGGTGCATATGCCTGAACACCACTGAGCACCAACAGCACTTCATGCTATCACATGTAGAGTACCCCAGGGATCGGTACTTGATCCTATTTGTTTTCTCTTTATGTTATATTTCATTTACTCAAATGAACATAAAATATTTTCAAACTAAAATAAACTTATATCATGGGTAATGTCTGCCGCAGGCTAAGGCGAGCAGTTTAATTCATTTTGATGAATGTACATGAAAATATATTGCGACTTAAGATGAGATTCCGTTATTCGTAGCCAATATAAGATGAAAGCTCATATGCAAGGGGGAGCCTGTACAAATGTCGAATTGAGAGTTGTAAGATAAGAATCGTTTTGTGAGTTTGGGAGGGAAAAAAGGGGTTTACTGTGTTCACTCTTCAGGAGAATCGGGCTGACCCTGATGCAGTTAATTACACAGATTTTTATAAATACCCATAAGATCAAACACGGTCTCAGTCAATAGTTCAATTATATACAGCTGTATATTTGTACCTCGTCCTGGATGAAAAAAAAAAATCTTACAATTTTCATCATGACAGTCACAAGTCATTGATCTTCAGTTTTTCATGATGAAGGAAAACTCATTTTCAAAACATAATCCAATCTCTGTTAGTTTTCAAAGTATCGAAGGGGTAACTCTAAGTTAATGACTATTTTTCGGAGGTTGTGGCAACTTTATGAGCAAATTTCCGTCTGACTCATCACATGTCATCACAATGTCTATCTTTGCCACACCCTACCAAACCGCACCATACGACAAAATTGCATTTCACACACATTGCATTCTGTAAGCTTATTTGCATCACATCATGCCGTTCTACTCATACATTTCGATGTTTGAATCAGGCATGCAGCCCATTAGATTCAACCAATTGTTACCCATATCGCCACTCTTTATGTATCATCACACGTCATCAAGTGTCACACAGCACAATAAACTGCCACGTTGCATCATTCACTTAATCATATGTCATATATTGACACACGTCAACCTTTAGTGGAAAAAGGTATCTCGTTAAATGCCACCCCGCACATAATATTACCACATGACCTCATAAAGTATACTCAGCACCACACAGTGCAACACACAAAATAACTGCCACAAGGCATACTATAAAACTGCATCATATATACATTTAGGCTGTCACACCGCCTCCTCCCAGCAACATATTATTATACCCCCGCCTTACAGCATAAGCGGGGGTATATAGCGTTCATTCTTTCCGTCCGTCCGTCTGTCCGTCCGTCTGTCCGTCCGTCCGTCCGTCTGTCCGTCCGTCCCAAAACTTTGTGCGGAGCAGATCTCCAAAACTATGCATGCTAGCCTCATCAAACTTCATACACATGTCAACCATGATCCCTAGTTGTGCCTTTTGAGGGTAAGAACAATTTCTGAATTTTCATTTTTGCGGTTTCCATGGAAACGTGACTAAAAAGTGACTCTTTGAGGAAGTCGTTTTGTGCGGAGCATATCTCCCAAACTATTCATGCTAACTTCACCAAACTTCATACACTTATCAATCATGATCCCTAGTTGTGCCTTTTAAGGGTTAGACCAACAAATTATTTTTATTTTTTGCGGTTTCCATGGAAACATGACTGAAACAGTGACTCTTAAACCAAGTCTTTTGTGCGGAGCATATCTCCCAAACTATTCATGCTAGC
Source organism: Steromphala cineraria (assembly GCA_916613615.1). Lineage (NCBI taxonomy): Eukaryota > Metazoa > Mollusca > Gastropoda > Trochida > Trochidae > Steromphala > Steromphala cineraria. Next base: position 40,346,248 of record OU744722.1, on the reverse strand, counting down.
TTCACCAAACTTCATACACTTATCAATCATGATCCCTACTTGTGCCTTTTAAGGGTTAGACCAACACATTATTTTTATTTTTTGCGGTTTCCATGGAAACATGACTAAAACAGTGACTCTTCGACCAAGTCTTTTGTCCGGAGCATATCTCCCAAACTATTCATGCTAGCTTCACCAAACTTCATACACTTATCAACCATGATCACTAGATGTGCCATTTGAGGATTAGACCATCACATTTTTTTTTTTTTTTTTGGAAACATGACTAAAACAGTGATTCTATGATAAATTACTTAGTCCTGAACATATTTCATGAAATATACATCTCAGCTTCACCAAATTTGCTACATATGTCAATCGTGATTGCTGGATATGCCTTGTGAGAGTTAAACGATATATATGGATTTTCTTCTCTGTGGTGAAAACATAACTTACAAAGTGACTCAAGTACTGGAGTACTTGTCGGCCTTGAGGACTAGTTTAGCTACAAAAGTCTGTACCCTCTGTAGTTTTCTGATTTGTTTGTCCAGCATATATATCATTGGCATAGTCCAGATTGGAGACCACATATCCTAAGACCAGGGTCTCACATGCTTCTTGTGTAAGCATTTGTCTGATGTGTCGTCTCAGCTGGAGTCCGTACATTGCCTTGTGGCACTTTGATGTTATGTGATCTGAGAGAGTACGATTTTCATCTAGGTGGACCCCAAGGTAATGAATCTTTAGAGACCGGCTGACGGACGCACCGTTAATGTTGATGCTGTCAGAATTACATTTCTTTAACTGTTGCCGTGAACCAAAGTATATAAAATCTGTTTTGTTTGCATTCATTTTAAGACGATTACTGTCCATCCAATTTTTGATGTTCCTTGAAGTCTGCTGATATTGATCTATCGAATGCAGTTCTGATTCAGGACTCTGTGTGCCGAAAGAGTTCATCAGAGCGTGGTCGTGTGCGTACCCATATATATTCATGGGATCTTGCACTAGTTGTGCCATTGTACTCGCATATATTGAATACTATCTTTTAAAGTTTTACTTTAATCTATTTTGGTTGTCATTAAGATGCTTACTGAATTTTTTTATTAAAGCCTGTAAATATGATTGTAAATTAATCATGTTTCTTAGAACTTTAATCAATGTAATATGCATCTTTTAAACAAAATCAATTCCTCCTTTCAGTAGTTTGTCAGCAGTCCATTCATCAGATTAACAACTAGTCAACTCTACACAGGAATATCGTCAGGGAGACTTCAAAAGCAAATTCAGCGATACCTTCTCAGCATCATATTGTCCCACTGACTCAACATATTGCCACTCGACATCATGACATTGCCACTTGGCACCATGATATTGTCAAACGGCACCATTGCATTGCCTAGCATCTCAACCTAGCTCAAACATTGCAAATAGGCATCTCATTATCACTTACCTTAACACCCTTTACATTCAGCTCGTCACATTTTTGTCACTCAGAATCTTACTTTGCCAAAAGGCATCATTAACACTTCAACCCAAATCTTATCGATGAGACTTAACGAAATAAGCATTTTTAAACGTTTACCGTCACAAGGGAGGGTCTTGAAAACACTCATGCCGCGCTCAACAAATTTCAACTTAACTTAAAACACTTTCTTTAAAAAAGAGCGTTATCAGTTGTACATGAAATAGTAATACCGACCAGAAACAGTCAATAAAGATTTCAACAACGCAATACACATGTCACATGACGCAGGAATAAAATATTCATACAGCAATGAAAACATGTTTACACCCAATACCCAAACATCCACCAATAAGACACTGTAGTGAAAGTTACGAATGTGTAAACATGATTGTCCTACCTCATGTTAGAATCTCGATCTCTGATGGGTTCACGTGACCCTGGATAACTACTGATATCACCCTCTTGAGCGGGAGAATAAATTATTTATACCCCAGCACATAAAAAGTCTGAAAAAAGCCTGCAGATTGAGAGTCTTGAAATGTACAATGTATGTTACCTTGAACACACGATCAAGCTGGTTTCTCATGATCAACCTATATGTAGCTTTTAAAAAACTATAGTCAACGGGTTTACGCAGTTAATGTTTTTCATTATCTTCATATTATATGCGTTTTGTTTAAATATTCGGTAAGATTAATTCGTTATACCATTCAGAGGCGGGATACTTGGAGAGATATTCGCCTGGATATGGACTGACAAAATGTTAGCAAAAATATTAAATTTGAACGAAATTTGGATGTTAATACACACTATGACAATATTAACCTTAAGAAAATACATTAACACCTAGGAATTTGATATCTATCTTTGATGTCTCTCACCATTTTTATGCTGATGTCTCGCAACTATAGGACAGTATTTAATCATCAACTCCAGTGCAAAAATAATCTGGAGGCATGTCCTTCCAACACGCTATCTTGGATGTCGGCAAATATGTTGAAACTGAATTAAGAAAATACTGAAGCAATGATTATCTCCACTCATGCAAGACAAAAGAAAGTCATGCAAGAAAAGTCCGTCATATAATCCACCATATCCTTCTCACTTTTTGTGAAGAATCTTGGTAACTTTTTGGATCCACAGCTGAATATGGAAAAGCGCACGTCACTGTTATCTCCGAAATATCGGCAGTATTCGCGAGCTCATTCCAAAAGATGCTACACCCCTTGTCCAGACCCTCATTTTATCTCGGCTTGACAACTGTAACAGTTTACTCTTCGGCATAAAATTATTACAACTTTAAAGGCTTCAAAAATTGATAAACAAGAATGATAACCTACACCAGTACTGTCTCCTACATCTCCTCGATCTTAGACTGTTTGCACTGGCTCCAAATACGGGAAATATTGATTTAAAAATTCTCTGTCTTGCATATCAGTCTTAGGACCCCCTTATCTTCAAGATCTATTATCCCACTTTATCCAAGAAAGGACACTACGATCTTCACAACAGCTGTTCTTAACGATTTCCAGTTAACATTTGAAATCCTTTAGAGCAAGATCATTTCAATTTGCTGCTGTTTTTCTTTGGAAATACGGATAACGGACTTAAAATCATTTCCATCTCTCACTTCTTCAAAGCACGCCTCAAGACCTATCTTTTCTTGGACACAAATAACTTTCTGCCAGGTTCTTTGTATATGTTTTACTGGTGCTCAAGGGGCGCTTTGAGTATGGCTGTATGTTGTCGAGCTAGCACCATATGGATATCCTACTACTAATAATAATATATAATCTAATTATTTTAGTTGATATTTTTATTTATACATGTGTTTTTTTGTTTTTTTTTTATTTCTTTTTGAGGTACATGTACATTTAGATTCAAACTACAAGAAAGTGACATTTTACATAGCAACATTTAAATATAGGCGAATTTTGCATACATGTAAGTATGCACAGTTTATATCAAATTTCCAATTATTACAATGGTAACAAAGGCATATAAAAAAGAAGTGATTAGTTTTTGAATAGTAAATGGCAGGATGACCAAAATTTCATATATTTTGAGTAGTTGCAATTCGAATAACAGTTGTATTTATCAATGTTATATATTTTTTTCAGATCATTTTGAATGTATGTGAAGTTTGGTTTCAAACCAAATTGTTTTGCTTTGAAAATGGTGTATTTCACATTTGTAATTATCATGTTTAATACCCTGTTTCTGTATTCGAAAACTTTTATTTGGAAAACTTTATGTTCGCTTCAGTGTACGTCTCTATCCATTCCTTAACTTTGTTCCATAAGTGTTTAACAATTGGAAAATCGAAAACTAGATGACTAATGGTCTCTTTCTCTTTATCACAAAAACTGCATTTATTTTCATCTTTCAATTTCATCTTTTGCAAAAGATCATTTGTCGGCAGAATTCTATGAAGTATGGAATATTGAAACCATTTTGTTTTGGAATTTAGATTAGACATGAAGGGTATTTCATTTATGTTATTCCATTCGCTTTCATTAATTGAACATTCAAGATCTAATTCCCACTTTTTTCGGTACTTGTATTTTGTCATAGTGTTTTCTGTCTTTTGTAATACATCATAAAAGCTCCGACATCCTTTTTTCTTAGTAGCTATATTTTCAATAAAGTATGGGATAAGGGGCATTTCTAGTTTTTTTTCTATTTTGATTTTGTATTTAAAAAAATATGTTTTAATTGCCTGGATAATGCCAGCATATTCTAGGAAATTTGTCTTGCATTTGTATATTTCAGTTATTTCTAGGTAATTTAGAAATTTACCGTCACTTTTGATTATATCATTTATCAGGTAAATACCAGATTTTAACATATCCTTATTATTTATAGACTTGTTGTTTATTCTAACATTGTCGTTATTCCATATTGGTTGGGATAAGATGTCAGATTGAGTTTTAACGGTATTCCCCATTTGTTTGTTAAAGCATCCCCATGCCTTTAAAACATCTTTCCAAAAATCGTTTGTTCTTGGGGTACAAACTTTCTCAGTGAGGGATGATTCAGTGTATTGATAAAAATCTCTGTGCATTGGTGATACGTTTATATAGAAAAGTTTCTTTAATTTTGAGTTACTTTCAGAATTGAAGAGCCTTTTGACCCAACTTATTTTTTGCGAAATGATTGTATTCCTTATATCTGGAACTCTATTCCCACCCTCTTTGAAGCTTCTAGTTATTATTGTCCGTTTAATTTATCAGGTTTACCTTTCCAAATGAAACTAAATGCTAGCTTTTCGAGCTCTTTTGATATATTTTCACTTGGGTTTGGAAGTGTTGTAAAGATATGATTAAGTTTAGGTAGAATTAGACTTTTCAAAACTGTTGTTCTACCAAGTGGGGTAAGATCTCTTCCAAGCCACTGGTTCATCGTTGTCCTAATTTGTTTTAGTTTATCTTTATAGTTTCTCTCTACCATTTCTGCCAAGTTATGTGTGAAAGTTATGCCAAGGATAGTAAAATCTGTTTTAAACCAAGTTTGTAATCTTTGCATATTGTCTTTTTTGAGTTCTTTAAGGAACCTATCCAGATAACTTGGGTTTTACTTGTATTAATTTTAAGACCTGAAAAGGAGGCGTATTCTGTTAATGTTCGTAATGTAGCTTGAAGGCATGCTTCAGTCCCATCTAGTGTTAAAGAGGTATCGTCTGCAAACTGAGTAATCACATATTCACTGTCACCTATTTTGATTCCTTTAATTTTTTAGCTCATCTGGCCTGTAAGGCCCGATGGGCTTATGGCATGGCATGGTGTCCGGTGTCCGGCGTCCGTCCGTCCGTCCGTCCGTCCGTAAACTTTGTGGAATTTCGACTTCTTCTCCAAAACCATAGGGCCTAGAAAGCTGAAACTTTGTGTACAGACTCCTTGGCTAGTGAGGATTATAAATTGTAGCTTTAGTGGCCCTGTGACCCCTAATCAGGGCCACAGGGGCCATGCCCTAAAAACCTATTTTCATCTTCTTCTCCTGAACCATAGGGCCTAGAAAGCTGAAACTTTGTCTATAGCCTCTTTGAAGAGTGAGGATTATAAATTGTAGCTTTAGTGGCCCTGTGACCCCTAATAAGGGCCACAGGGTCCACGTCCTAACAACCTATTTTCATCTTATTCTCCAGAACCATGAGGCCTAGAAAGCTGAAACTTTGTGTACAGACTCATTGACTAGTGAAGATTATACATTGTAGCGTTGGTGGCCCTGTGACACCTAAAAAGGGCCACATATGCCACGCCCTAAAAACCTATTTTCATCTTCTTCTCCAGAACCATAAGGCCTAGAAAGCTGAAACTTTGTGTACAGACTCCTTGGCTAGTGAGGATTATAAATTGTAGCTTTGGTAGCCCTGTGACCCCTAATAAGGGCCACAGGGGCCACGCCCTAAAAACCTATTTTCATCTTCTTCTCCAGGACCATAAGGCCTAGAAAGCTGAAACTTTGTGTATAGCCTCTTTGAAGAGTGAGGAATATAAATTGTAGCTTTGGTGGCCCTGTGACCCCTAATAAGGGCCACAGGGGCCACACCCTAAAAACCTATTTTCACATCTTCTTCTCCTGAACCATAAGGCCTAGAAAGCTGAAACTTTGTGTACAGACTCCTTGACTGGTGAATATTATATATTGTAGCTTTGGTGGCCCTGTGACCCCTAATAAGGGCCACAGGGGCCATGCCCTAAAAACCTATTTTCATAGTCTTTTCCAGAAGCATAAGGCCTAGAAAGCTGAAACTTTGTGTACAGACTCCTTGACTAGTGAGGATTATGAATTGTAGCTTTGGTGACTCTGTGGCCCCTAATAAAGGCAACATGAACGTCTTTCAAATCTATTTTCATCTACTTCTCCTGAAGTATAAGGCCTAGAAAACTGAAACTTGTCGCCTATACATATACTTAATTTTATGATTGGTGTCCCTGTGGCCTCTACAAAGGGGGAATCACATTGGCCACACTCTACAGCATAATTGATGATGAAGCCTGATGTGCTACAGAGCCAATGGCTCTATTTTTTATTATTACGAATCATAATGCTTAATATTTCAGCACAAATAATAAATAAGTACGGCGAAAGCGGATCTCCTTGTCTGCATCCACGTGTGATTTCGAAGAAACCTGATGAAAAACCATTAACGAGTACACTTGAATTGATATTTCTATAAAATGTACATAACCATTTTTTTATTGTTTTGCCAAAGTTGAAAAAGTCAAGAACCTTTTGGATAAATGTCCAATCTACAGAGTCAAAAGCTTTTTCGAAATCTATAAGAAGTAGAAGACCTGGGATTTCCATGCACTCTGCATATTCCATAATGTCATATATCTGCCTTGTACATTTCCCAATATATCTATTTGACAGAAAACCTCGTTGGTCTTCATTTATTATTTTTGGAAGTACTCTTTTCATTCGATTGGCAATTGTGGCTGATGCTTTCTTATACGATACATTTAAAAGAGATATAGGTCTCCAGTTTTTATCTTTTTTGGGACTGCTTTGGTTTTTCTTTTTGTTTATTTATACATGTTAATCATCTTTATATTGATTATTTTTATTGCGTAAATTATACCTTTTCAACTCTCTCTACCACTAAGTTTTGTTCTACTATAAACACAACAAAAGTGTTATGCGAGAGGCGACTTTTTCTGCAACTCGCTAAAGATAGCAACTTGTGGGTTTGTAAACATGCATCTGACGTCTAGGACAATCGACCGCGTTGCGCGAGTAAACAAAACATTTTGATAAAACTTTACGTTTACAAGATATATGTCGAAATGACGATAAATCCCTGCCTAATTTGTTCCTCTCATAATATCAATATTATGAGAAACGATTTCTTTTCATCTATTTTAAAAATTATAACTTTTGATACAAGACTGCCGAGTCGAAGGAGAGGGTATTCTAAGTTGTTGAGAACTTGTCCCAAATTCTATTCATTATAAAATATAATATGTACCAATGAGCCGAAGTCAAGTTAGCACCATACTACATAATATTGGCTCCCAGTTCTTTTAAGTAATCTATCAAACTTTAGTGAATGAATGGAAGATCTTTATACGGACTACGTATCTCCCTATTATTTTTACATGTTAACTAGTCAAAATATTGTCTATAAAGCGACTAAATATGAAACACCTAATGACAGATCTGCGTCAATGATCAACAGTTTTGATATTTACATTTTATAATGATTGCAGTTCACTACTCTGATGAAGGTTTTGCAAGAGATGTTGGAGCAAATCGATCAACAACGTATGAACAAAATGATGATGGAAACCGTGACACTGACTGTACCACAAAGGTAGATTATTTTTTTCAAGTTATATGACTCATGTTTTGATTTTTCTACTTAAACCCCTTATTGAAGAGAAGAAAATTTGACCTGGGCTTAAGGCGAAACCTCCTGAACTGTTGAACTAAAAGTCTTGTTCAGTTTACTGTCTATATGAGCTATATTTGAAACTACTCATATACCATACGGCTTTAGTCACCACCATGTTTGTATGGTAACAGTGTGTAATATCATCCAAATTTCTTCCAAATTGTCATAGTGTGTATTAACATCCAAATTTCATCAAAATTTCATATTCAAAATTGATTTACTAACATTGCTAACATTTTGTCAGTTCATTCACTACAAAGCACTTGTCAATCTATCACAATTCGATGTCATTGTTAGACTCCCAACAGTAGCCATCATGCATTTCTGTCTTCAACGACCCGGCCTGGACACGACTTGAAATAAGTCTCCACAACAGGGTTTTAGGGAATGACTCTGTCGTGTCCTCTGTGATTTTACCGCCGGGGATATCATTTGTGCATTTGTACCACAACAACGCCAAATAAAAGAAATGGTCGACCACAAACAACAGTCTCTAATCTTCCTATTTTCATCTTCCCTTTTCTCCGACGTTCACACGTGTAAAATAGTATAAACCTTCGAATTCATATATAGTTTAGGCAGGTATACTTTCTACTTATACATAATTCTTTGTAGAAGGCTACAAACCACGTACGCAAAGCTTTCTGTGGTCATCTGCAATTTTCTGTTTATATGAGCATCGAAACGTGTTTATTCAAAATCTTATATTTGAGTCCGTTTTAAAGGTTATATCGTATCTAAATACCCTATAACTTTAAGGAATCAATCCAATAATTTATATTATGTCTCCCAATTTGAAGATGTTTCTCATAATTACATATTTTCTTTCTCATTTTATAGTTTATAATGTCGACAGCTATTTTAATGAGTTAACAGTTCTTTAAAACATCAGTCTGTCTGTGTTTGGTATTACTTGGATTTGGTTATTTATCTCATATGCACGAATCTAGTTGTAATCGTTGATAAAATGTTTTACATCGAATACCTTCTACCTTCTTTTAAATAATTCCCAAATCTCTTCCATAGGGGATCGTTCAATATGCAAGAGGACGCCTGTATTGATGACTATCAACTGCAGCAACCTAATGGCATTGACAGATATCGCCAATCCTCAAATGCTGGTAAGGTTTAAGTATATAGAGATTTCGCTACTCAAAACGTAATCAGCTTTTAAACAATTCAGCACCACATATTTGTAATGTTATTACATAATTGTTCTTGATAGATAGATGTATGTTTTGTTAACACGAGGCATTGACCTAAAGATTAGTTATTCTGTACGTCATCTTCTATTCATTCACATTTGGTGACAGTATATATTTGGGGTATCATGAAGACACCAATCAATTAAACAACCCATCGACCTCATGAACTGTTCCACCCAATATCTTGGGGGCAGATTACATGAGGCTTATATAGACACTGACATCACTTTAGAAATCTTGTTTCTAAATACTTCTTTTTGGAAACTTACCTCTGATCCAAATGTGGGACAACAGGCCTTTATATAATGAACAGTTGTAAACAAAATCGTTTTAAAATCAATAGTGTAACAAACAGCTGTTTAACAAACGTGTGTTACATGACATGACAAAATAGTATAATTAGCTGTTTATCGAAGTTCAACTTATTCATACAGCTTACTGTCAAAACTTATGAAGTTATTTCTCGATAATGACAAAAATACTTAAAGGATTTTCCAATAAACAAAAGATCATGACTATATACATTGTAACAATAAAAATTGTCAATATTAGCATTAGAGGGAAAATCATATTTATTCACTTTTCTTGACTGACACATTGTAGAACAGTTCGGCTAGTTCTGCATGTCCGATGTCGCCATGAATTCTCATCATTTTGCATCGTTATACGTGGCATACATTATCAACAGTGTTTCTGAGACATGTCAACTTGAATTAGCGGTCGTTCGTTCGGCGAGCTGTCTTCTGTTAATGTCATGCTAATAAAAAAAGCTTCTGACTCCGAGCGTCGTCAGTTGATTAAGCTGTGGACATGAACGCTTTGAAAAAGTATAAATCGATTTTTCAATTCATTTTCGAAATGAATTGTCATAATTGGAAAATATAAAGCGAATTAACAATTCATATTCCAAAGCTTGAGCGCCTAGTAAAGCCCATTAATTACGTTTCAATAGCATTATGTAATATTTGAAGCCCTGCTTTAGGAAACCTTTTGAATTGCCGAGTTTTAACAATATCCGAATGCATTTGAGTCTGCCCTATGAATTTATTTGTATTTTTAGATATTGTATATTCTATTGTGTGTTTTTGTGATGGTATCCATATTTCTCTCCCATTCAATAATTTTAGCTCAATTACTTTTCAGGGAAATACCAAATCCATTACAAATTCTTTTATTTTTTTATCATTTAAACATACATTTTCAAAGAATAATTATAAAATGCAGGATATCAAAACCAGAAGTGATGAAATGGATTTTACTATTCATCATTGTAAAACTTGGGAACAATCGAACTTCCTAGAGAAAAAGACAACACCAGCGGAAACATTGGAATTGCCTGGTGAGAAATCGAATAGTCCCCAACTGATATAATATCAGTGAGAAACTTTGGAGTCAAAGTCAAAGATGTTTATTGTATGAAAGGCCTCTGGCCCATATACAAATGAGTTACAGTATAGTACATGAAACTAACTAATATATAGTTACGTAAAACAACATTCTACTACAATACCTGGTTTTACCAATTGCATTATGAGAAGATCTCTCTTTTCTAATGCATGTTTTATATGTAGGGATAATTGAACAATAGTAACTTCGTTATTAGTTTTCAATAAAGAAGTATAGGCATCCCTTGGTTGTTTATCTAGAAAGTGGAGTGGTACATATTTCTGTCTTAATTCAAAATAACAAGGGCATGAACATGTAAAATGCATTTCATTTTCTACTCCTTGGTTGCATAAAGGACAATATCTTTTTTCTTTCTCGATAGCTGTTTTCCTCCCATCATTGATCATTAAACTTAGCAAACCCTAGCGATCTTTTACAAATATTTTTCTTAAATGATATGAAGTTATTATTGATAAATAATAATTTTGAAGGTCCTGTAATATTCATATCGTGAACTTGAATCTGAAGTAGAATGCCAATCTTGACTGAACATTTTTATTGCTCGAAGTCGAAACTCATCAATAAATCTGTTAACGTCACCGATTGTCTCGCACAACCATATGAAACCAAAACCATGAGAAAATAATAAATTCCTTATATCGCTTATATGTTTTCCCAAATTATCAAGACATAAAAACATGTTATAAGCTAATCTAAGTTGACGTTTTTCGTGCATAGTTAAAATCTTGAACCAAAACCTTAAACATCGTATTTGAGAATTAATGTACAATGGAATGTTAATGAGTCTTGAAAGGAATATCTTGAATAATACTTGAAATAAAATGTATCAAGTACACAATCCTTGAAGTAATTGACATGAAAGTACTTCAGTTTGGAGTACCATTCTTTCAATAAAAATGTCATTACTCAGCACACAAATCCAATGAATATCCAAAAGAGTGAACACAATAAAAATGAACTTTGTTCTGTCTGTACAAAGTAATTGTCTTTGAATTTGATAGTAGTAGTCTTTATTTTCATCAAGTTTCATGTTTCCATCCACAAGTTTCAAATAGGGCACTGAAACCTATGATATCATCCTGTTTCGGGCTGTATATGGACACTTGTCTTCGATGACATGATCCTCACCTAGTAATGCATCAGGAGTAGCAGCGAGATATGGCAAGTCTTTACAGACAAACATTCCACATTTATTAGTTTTTGTCTCTGTCAGGTTTTCAAATTTCTTAATGGCATAGCGTTCATATTTTCTCCCATGTTTTAGAGATGAGCAGGTATTTCTTGTACAGGATTTGTGAGGGATCTTGCTAGACTGTGCAGATCTGTCCTGTCTGTTGCACAAACATATCCTCTTGCAATTAGCTGATGTTAGTCTCATGGCATGTTGTTCTCTCCACATGTTGGATTTTGCCTGGCCTTGTGTTGCAGGTTCTATGACTGATATGTCCTCGTTAGAAACATTACTTAACTTTTTCATTTCAAGCCACTGATCTGCCAAAGTTTTATTGTCATAATCATGATCAGAATTTACAGCATATGTGTTTCCCGGTTTAAATAACTGTGCAACAGGGTAACTTTTAACCTGTGGGTGGTTCAACCAAACTGAACGAAAATGATCTTTGTAACCTTCCATCTTCCTGTATTTGGCAGGGCGGGGATCAAAGCTAATTCCATTATCCAAACCATCTTGTGAGTTCATGGGAAATGAATCAATGAAACTTAGATCACATGACCATGCTCTAGACCAATCAACGTTAAGGAATATGTGTAAACTTCAGAGTGTGAAATTATTTGGCAATAAGCTTAAACTTCAGACTATCTACGACTGAAGATAACCTTACACAACAAAACACAGAGAATACAGAATCAGAAAGGCCCAGGAGATGGATCAAACAGATGGTAAATGATTTTGTAGCCAGTATAAACCGAGCAGAAGTAGACCGACTATCAAACCTAATGAAGAATGATGACGTCAACTCCTTTGATGACGTAGTTCGAGGTCTAACAGATGTCTTTCTTAATGCAGCCAAAAACACCTTTGGTACAAGAAAAAAACACATGGATGTCCAAGGTACATTAATAAACGTGTCCAGAGACCATGGTATGGAAAGGATTGTAAAGTTGCGAGGAGAAAGGACCAGGCAGCTCGCTCAGCTATGAACAAGAACAAATCCATCAACAACAAGCAAAGATGTGTGAACGCAAGCAGAGCCTATAAGAAGTCCCTCCAGAAGTACAGTAGGATGCACAGAAACAAGATGCAAGAGAAATTTGATAATCTATTATTATCAGACAATGAAGCATTCTGGAAAATACTTAAGGACAATAGGAATAATAAATCACTTTTTAATTACTTTAAATCTTGAACGAAGACCTAAACGAAACTGACGGTGATTGTGATGAAACGTTTAACCTTAAAGCGCAACTCCCGGGTGATTTTGCTCCAACTTCGTTCATATATCTTCACAATGCTTAGCATGTACATTTCGAAGACGTAAAAATCGCATTGATAAGGTATAAGCGATCAATTCAATACACCTCTTTGCCATCACAATCAAGTATATTTCATGAAAATCGTAAAAGAAGGCGAAAAACTGTACTGTTTACGTCGCTTTTTGACGTGTCGGCCATTTTGTTTTACGGAAAAGACCGGAAAAATCTCGATTGTTGCCGATGGAATGTGTGACGTCAACTGTGAAAAAAACGGCTCGCAAAATGGCGTCTGTCGTATTATTAGCACTGACAGACAAATAAACACCGAGGGTTGTAGCGGCCATACCACTCTACAAATTCATGTAAAAAACTGCTAAATGTCCGTAAATAATTCTCTGAAGCAACAGTTGAAAGGAATAACCCCAACATTGACCATACAATTTGATAACTATCTATTAGCCAACCCGGAAATGAATCCCTTCAATGGAATCGTACAGCGAAACAATGCGATTTTCAGTTCAAATACATCTAGGAAAACATCGGGTTTTTTTTACATAAATAATTTCTAATGTATGTGGGTTTGTATATCAGTGAAATTGCGTCTTTTGTTTCTGTTTTTTTGTAGTTTGATTTTGCAAAATACAGCACGATACCAAAGTCCGGGTTAGAAAGACTACTGCCACAGAACACCGACAGGAAATACCAAATAATAAGAAATGTTTATTTTTTTTTACATTATACGTATAAATAAAGAAAAGTTATCAAAACAATATGTTATGAATTGCATTGCAATGTCGTAACAGCTGGATGTGAAATCGTCCAGAAATTAGAATATCCTTCAATAATTTTACAATTTCACTAAATATCTATAAATATCATATTACTGACCGATCATGTTACGATATATGCGAAGTCTTTATCTAATTTATATCAAAATAAAATTTAAATTGATTGTATATCTGCATTTTATAAGTGTTTTTATCATTAATTGATATTAAAACTCAACGATTTCAGTCAATAATAGTTCAGAGTTTTGAAATTAAAAATATTTCTTAAATTTGTCTCTATGTTAATAAGATGATACTCTGCTGTAAGCTGGGAAATATAAAACAATTATTATTTAGATCTGTTTATTAAATGAATATCATTTTTAATATTATTATAGAATAATTATAATATTAATATCAACATTTTTGCAAAAAATAAATTCGAAATTCCTCCGCAGGAAGTTTTGATTATGATTTTTTTGCTAGTCCCCTCCATGACACAAAATGTTTATGCATGTAGGTAAATAATTAACAATAAATATTTTATTTATTATAAAATATACATTAAATTTAAATACATTATGTTGGCGCCTTCTTATAGCTAAACTTCTGAGGATATGCACATAGCATTCACATTTTATTGCTGTTTTGTGGACTCTATTGAGCATTGCCTGTAAAACTTATATTAAATCGTTCTGCATTCTGAATTAATACATGCACAAACATTATATATTGATAGAATAAAATTATTCCTAAAATTCAATAAATATTTTTATAATTGTTTCAGACCTCCTGGTAAAAACATATATTTGTTAATAAATTAAATGTTTTTGAATTTCACATAAACAAGATAATTGACTGATGGAATTTTGTTAATCATGGGAAAATTCATATGAACATAAATAAAACATAAATCATCATTGTCCCAGAAATCACTGGATAAATATAAATTTTGTTCAGTCACATTTATTTCCAAATGAATATTTCCATTTTATGTTTTACATAAAACTATTCTTGAAGGATCGAACATTCTCTTCCAATAAACATATTATATGTATTTATGAAAATTAAAACCATAATAATTACTTCCTTCATTGTTTGCATGTGCTTCAAAGTAAGTAAAAAAATGTAAATGTTTATTATTTAATTACTAACCTCCGACAAGTGACCTTAGCCTGTTAGCCATATAACATGTAATCGACTCATTCCCACTGATGTAATGAAACATCATTACCCAAACCAATCAGAGTTATCCGCCCGTCACTAGCCCACTAGGTGGCGTGACCTGTCATCCAATTAGATTCATCACATTACAGAGTCGGTTGTGTGCAGACGTGTTTTCTGTATCTCTCCCGATTGTATTGAGCTATATATTAACGTGTTTTGTTGTTTCTTGACTCTATTACCTACCTTAGTTAGGTATTCCCGCTGTCCCTTATCGTGTTCATTCCTCGTGAGTGAATTCGGTGCTTCTGACAGGGGTTTAATTGGTTAACACAGCCGTGTTGACCTGGATTAGTGGTGCGCGGGTTGTCGATTGCTCGTGCAGCTCGTGCAGCCCGGGGGTCGGACGGTCGCTCTACCCCTCTGCGTGACAGCTTTGGTTGTCTCATGCCCTTGCCGTCTACTAGCGCTACTACCTTCACTTGATCGCCTGGCCGCCTGACTGGCGCTAGGTATCTCGTGTGCCGCTGGACGGGCGCTTGCCGCCTGCCGCCTTCCTGGCGATAGGTATTTCGTAGGCCGCTTGGACGGGCGCTTGCCGCCTACCGCCTGACGCCTGCCGTCTTCTTGGCGAAAGGTTCTCGTGGGCCGTTGGACGGGCGCTTGCTGTCTGCCGCCTGCCGCCTGCCGTCTTCCTAGCGATAGGTATCTCGTAGACCGCTTGGATTAGCGCTTGGACCGCCTGCCGCCTTCCTGCTAAGTGCCTCCCGCATCTCAGCGGGGGTCACTATTCTGAGGCGGGACAGATTCCTCTCGCGCACGAATCTCCCGGCGGAGATGCGCACCCGCCTCAGGAGCGCTCCAGCAGCGTCGTCGACGCTGTTCGACGGGCAGGTCGCAGAAGATCTTCGACACCGCCAAGAGACCCAACAGCAGGAGCTGACCAACCGCTTGGCAGCGGGAGGCGACAGGGTCTCTTTTGGCGGTGACAACACCCAAGAAGCGCAAGGGTGGCGCTCCGCAATCCGGCGGTTTCCTTTCGGGACGGGGGCCGGCCAGGCAAGGGTGTCGGCGGCTACAACGCCGGCCCCTCTCCAAAGAGGACACCCAGCATGTCACAGCCTGACAAGGGACGCGCCTATGGAGGAACCAACAAGAAGAGGTGACTCCTGGGCGTCTCCTCTCCTGCCGCCGGCAGCGGTAGAGATACGAGACGGGTCCGTTGTAAGGCCGTCTTTCAACTTTCGTGGCCAACTGGAGGCAGTTGGGCCTGGACGAGTACGTCTGTCAGACGCTGGAGCGTGTGTTTCGTATACCCGTGCACACCCGCCCCCCTTTGACTTGTTTGCCAGTGGAACGTCCGCTAGAGCCGGAACGGCTTGCGCACACACTGGAACGAGAGGAGATCCTAATCACCAAGGAGGCGGTGAGCGAGCTTCCGCTCCAGGGTCTGACACCCGGGTTCTACTCTCCAGTATTTGTGAAACCGAAAAAGGACCCGGCTGATTCACGGACAGGAAACAGTTCAACCGCTCCTACCTCAAGCCACCGCCATAATTTCCGCTCTTGACCGTGCGGTCAATCATGCGGTTGCTACAACCATACAGCCGTATGGTGTCATTTGACCTCACGGACGCGTACTTGTATGTCCAAATCTTCCCCGCGGATAGTAAGCACCTCCGATTCGTCCTGGCCGGCCGTCACTTCCAGTGAAAGGTGCTGCCCCTCGGGATTTCGACAGCCCCTTGGTTATTCACTCGGGTGACCCAACCCATCGTCCAGTTCCTTCACAGGCACGACATGCAGTTCGCGATGTTCCTGGACGACGGTTTCGGGAGCCACTGCTCCCCGTCAGTTCTGACCAGACAAAGGGACTTTGTGATCGCTCTGTTCAGACGCCTATGTTGGCTTGTCAATCTGGACAAGTCGGACCTAGTGCCGACGACGTCGCTATCTTCCTGGGCGTCCGTCTGGACACGACGCAGGACAGGGCCTTTGTCACGGGGGAACGGATGGTCCGTTACAGGGGACTCCAGCAGACGCGTGTCGCGGGCCACTCTCGCTCCGACAGTGGCAACGTCTGCTAGGGTTCTTGACTTCAGCTCAAGACTTCACGAGAAGGGGGAGGCTTCACCTCCGGCGCCTCCAGATCATTATTTTTACTTACCGTAGACAAGTGACCGTCGTCACTCCCGCCCGCCTCCCCTCTTACGTATCCGTCGTTACTCCTAGGTAATGTGAATGAATCTTATTGGATGACAGGTCACGCCACCTAGTGGGCTAGTGACGGGCGGATAACTCTGATTGGTCTGGGTAATGATGTTTCATTTCATCAGTGGGAATGAGTTGATTACATGTTATATGGCTAACAGGCTTAGGTCACTTGTCTACGGTAAGTAAAAATAATGACGTTTAATCAAAAACGTACTATTTTAGTGAGTGATGCCAGATCATGATTTTGAAATTGGACAACAAAATTTAAATTTGATAAATCATATTTACAACGTATATTGTCGTACACTGATGTAAATGGGACTATAGTCTATATGCCGTTTATCAAGAAATGCATGAGGCGAAAACGAACCAAAGGCAACATACTGAAAATATGGAGAGCCACGTTTCGAAGGACGGGCAGATGGTATTTGTTTTCAAGGCTAAATATTGAAATATTTTCACACATGCAAAAGGAATTTTAATACGAAGATGGTTAATGAAAGATTCCATACACAAACAGATGATAACATATAAGGAAAAAAGACACAACGACTAACTCACCAGAGGCAAACAGTGCAGCCCACAGGTTTTCCGAGTATGGCATTGTCAATATACCGGATAATTGACATTAATTGTTTCCATAACATTTGCCAAAATAATCATATAGCTTTTCCTTTACTTAGAATATCCTTTCATACAGCAGATAATAAAATGTAATCACTAAAACTTAGTTTGATGTGCCAATATCGACAAGAACATGATCACTGAAATAAAACGTGCTGTTGTTTACGTTAGTAATGGCGGCTACGTCACTCTTGTTTTCCACAGTTGACGTAACTTCCGGTAAAATCTACGGAACAACGATATCGAGGCAGGAAGCCTACTATTATTTTTTAAATCGCAATTAATCACTTTTATGATAAGTTTAAAAATATAATGACCTCACGTAAATTCATAATATGAACTATATATTATGAAAACACGATCATAAATGTACAGTTTGGAATGGATAAATTAGTCTAAATTATCCGGGAGTTACGCTTTAACACTGAAATTTGGGATATCAAGCTGAACAAACCAATCGATAGTGCCGAAATCTTATCATTTATTAAATCACTAAAAGTTAACAAAGCATGTGGAACTGACGACGTCATAAACGAATATTTGAAAAGCACAAGCAATGTAATGATAGACTTGTACGTTCTTCTCTTTAACAAAATCTTGGAGACTGGTATCTTCCCTGAACCGTGGCTGTACGGAATAATACGCCCTATCTACAAGAATAAAGGAAAGACAGAAGACCCAGAGAACTATTGACCCATCACTTTGCTAATCTGTTTCAGTAAACTCTTCACCTCTGTACTAAATAACCGTCTCACTCAGTATCTAGATTCATCTGACGCACTCACGGAAGCACAAACAATACTCTATAAGTGACCACATCTTTAATCTGCACTGCTTGACGGAACTTACTAAACTTTCTAAAAAGAAACTGTCTGGAGAATAGGACTCTGGAGCAAGCTCATAAAACAAGGAATCAACGGACGCTTCTTCAAAATAATTCAAAATATGTACAAATCAATACTATCGTGTGTATCAAGCAACACTATTAATACAGAGTATTTCCCGTGCAGCAAGGCGTACGACAAGGTGAACTTATCCCCTATGTTATTTGCACTGTACCTAAATGACCTTGAAGAATACCTTATTATTAAATCCTGCAATGGAATCACTATAGACATGGATGAAGAAGTTGACACGTCAATAAAGTTACTTGCGTTACTCTATGCAGACAACACTGTTATGCTTGCATATACAAAGGATTCCCTACAGCAACAATTAGATGCATTCAGCGATTATTGTCGACATTGGAAATTAAAGATCAACGTAAACAAGACGAAAGTCCTAATATTTAACAGCAAGAAAAGGGATAATTCCACAAGATTCATCTTAGACGACGCCGTTGTAGATGTTGTTGATATGTACAAATACCTTTGAGTCACCTTTAAGAGGAACGGCAGTTACATCGAAACAAGGAAATCTGTGTGCGAGAAAGCCACTAAAGCTATGCATTTTATTCTTTCCAAAGCAAGAAAATTCAACTTATCCACCCCGTGCCAGTTTAAACTATTTGACGTTATGATTTTGCCAATTTTAACATATGGAGCAGATATCTGGGGTTAGGAAGATTTAAAATTGATTGAAAATGTACATTTATGCTTCATCCGCAAAGTGTTGTAAGGAAAAGCACACCATTATGTATGTTTGATGGTGAAACTGGGCGCAAGCCACTGTGTATTGATGCCAAAGTAAAAGCAATTGTTTTTCGGAAAACCTGGAAAAGCAAACAACATTTCAGCAACTTTATATCATATCATGTATAACCAATTTTGTAAATCCAATGCAAACTTTAATAATAGATCGATTAATTTCATAAAACAAATATTCTTAGAGACACTTGTAATAACCATATATTGATTAATCAATGTTTCCTTTCTGTTAATTGGTTGAAAACTAATATACGGAGCTGCCTTAACAATCAATTCATACAACATTTGTTTTCTTGTGTAATTGACTCATCCAAATGTAAATTTTACAAGGTTATTAAACTTAATAGTAATTTTGAATGTTATTTGTCTTAACTACACGGAAATGTTTATCTACCGCTACTCTTTTGTAAAATATATTGCCAGTTGAAGTGGGAAGATGGCATAATATTGAATATGTAAATAAATGTTGTAAATTGTGTGATACTAATGACAGTGGTGATGAATGCATTTATTTGTTCATTTGTAAAGTATTTCATAAGTATAGAAAAATGTACATTCCAGAGTATTATTACCAAAACCTATCTGTATATAAAATATCTTTATTATTTAATTGCCATAAAATAAGTGTTTTGCGAAAGTTAGCTAAATCCGTTGCATTATTATCAATAGTCTAAAACCTAATGCCAATTAACCTGTCCATTTTTATGCTTATCCGCCATTATCGAAAAATGTCTCCTGTATATAGCCTTTAGTGAAATAAAGTTCTGTTCTGTTCTATTATATCCTATGTAGGTAAGATTGCATGTAGGGCAACGAATTGCATTTATTACATCTCTAGATTTGCAATTCATTGTGTGTTTAACTCGAAATTTTTCCCCAGTTTCAAATTTAAAAACGTGACCCTCAATGATAACAGGACAAGTGCAGCACCTCTTGTCATGGCATTGAAGAAAACCTTTATGTGGTTTAAACAATATTTATTTCATAAAGAAAAGGATCGGTAAACAGGCTAAAAGCCTATCTGATTTGTAAGGGTAAAAAAATCATGAACAGATTCTAAAATGTTTAGGTTGATATCATAAGACATGGAGTAGTTTCCAAATAATACAGTTTTAACATCATAACCATTGATGTAGAAAAAACACTCTGACCGAATTGTTGTGTAATTTGGACAAATGAATAAATAATGAATGGCATCTTCGTAATGATGACCGCAAGTGCAACTTGACAAATTTTGTAAGAAGCTATCAAATTTATGTGCGTTTAGATTGCTGCAGCCAAGTCTTAATTTACAGTGGATAATTTGGTTGTATCTAGTTCCAATATTTCTAAAAACGTGATGTACATTACATGAGACATTTCGGTCAAAATGTTTATTAAACGAAGCAACGGAATCTACATTTCTTATTTCATTATCCAACATATTCCATTCCAACACAGAGGACGGTAAAAAAGACCTTTTATATGATTCCGTACGACAAAGGGGAACTTGTAATGTGTTAGATGATCTTGATTCATACATGGATACAGAGGATATGTTGAGTGGAATTAAATCCGATAAATATTTTGGAGTTTTGTCATAGAACATTTTTTGAAAAACACACATTTGATGAATTTTACGACGTTCGCTTAGAGATGTAAAACCAGTTTCAAGATAAATTTTGGAATTGGTTACCCCTCTAACGGATCCACATATGGTTCTAAGGGCATCTAAATGAAGTTTCTCTAATGATAACTCTTGCGTATGCGTACAATTATTCCAAATATAATCACAATAATCAAACATCGGTAAAATAAATGCACTGTATAATGTCTGTAACGTTCTTCTCTGAAGGCGATATTTAAGACTTCTCAGGCAGTTAATCATAGGGCTAACCTTAGAAATAGTATCATTTATATGCGTTTTTCAGTGGCCATCATTTTGCAGGGTCAATCCCAAGTGTTTATAACTATCAACAGATTCAATTTGTTCACCATTCATAACAAGATCTGGCATTACTGTAACAGTTTTCTTTCTTGTAAAAATTATAGATTCTGTTTTGTTGGGGTTGAAGTTTACCTTCCAATTATGGGCCCATTTACTAATTAAATCTAAATCATCATTAAGCATATTGGAAGATAAAACAGGATCATCTATTATTACATATAGAGATGTATCATCAGCAAATAGTTTAATGTTACACTGAATATCTTCAACAATGTCATTAATATAAACCAAAAAGAGTAAAGGTCCTAAAACGGACCCCTGATGAACCCCAGCTTCGATTGATTTAACATTTGATTTATAACTATTAATTACTGTGAATTGTTTTCTATTATTTAAGTAACTTTCAAACCATGATAGGAGAGAACCCCGTATCCCATTAGCCCACAACTTATGCAAGAGACCTTTATGCCAGACCCTGTCGAATGCCTTGCTTATATCACAAAAAAACGGCGCGTACCTCCTTGCCGCTGTCCATCGCCTTAGCTATATAATCATATAAATGAGTGAGTTGATATGATGTTGAGTCACCAGTCGTAAAACCTGACTGAAGTGGAGATATAGTTTCATTGTCTAAGAAGAAATTGGATACATGTTTAAAAACACACTTTTCAAATACTTTGATAAACAGCTGGTAAGTGAGACTGGTCGGTAATTTGTACAGCTATGGATATCATTTTTCTTATGTATTGGAACTACAGATGAACATTTCCATATGTCTGGAAATTTAGACATTATGAGTGAAATATTGAAAAGATTGCACAGTGAAACAGACAACTGTTCAGCTAAACATTTTAAAACCCGATTACTAAGATGATCTGGACCCGTTGCCTTTGTAACATCAAGCGATAATAAAATATCCCTAACTTCTACACTGTCTAATCTTAAATCATAGAGACAATGATTGACATCCACATCCAATTTCTACAACATCATCAGAGTCATTATTAACCCGTGCTATACTCACAAGTAGTCATTGAATATATTAGCTTTATCGATATCATTTTCATACACAACATCATTATGTTCAATGTGTGGAAATATCTTAGCTTTGTCTGTATTTTTAAGATAATTTTTAACAATATGCCACCAACATTCTTTACCATGTTCCGTATTAATAACATTATCAAGTTTTTCAACATACAATGCTTTTGCATTTACGTATCTCAGAAATTAAATTATTGCGACATTTTCGAAACTTTTCCCAGTCATTAGATGACTTACTTTTCTTTGCTTTCCTGTGAATCCTATTCTTTTTACGCATGGACTTTCTAATATATCCATTCATCCATGGAGCATCATCAGGGCGAATAGTAACGGTTTTGTTTGGGATATTTGAAGAACAAAGATCTGTACTCACATTCATAATTTTAGGTGCAGTAATATTGATATCATCATCATGTGTAATGAAATCCCAGTCAATAACAGCCGCATTCTGCCGAAAAGCATCAAAATCTATGTATTTATAATTATATATCACTCTTGAATAGGCTTTCTTAGACTGTATGAGATCTTTTAGAGAAACGTACACTAAACAATGGTCACTTCAGAATGGAGGATCAACACCGGAGGATTTTACAATATCAGGACAAGATACAAATATTAAGTCAATGAGTGTCGTCGTTTGTCGAGTAATACGTGTCGCTTCATTTATCAATTGTGTCATACTATAAACAGACTTGATATGTTCAATTTTTGGATCAATTCTATTCAACAAATTAGCATTAACATCACCAAGTACTATAGTTTTAATATTAGTATCAATAGCCAAGCCGATAGACTCTTCAATCAAATTCCAGTAGTGAGAACTTGTATTTACACGATAGAATGTCCCTATCAAATAACTCTTGTTTTTACAAGTGATCTGTGCCCACACTGTCCTGGTAGTTGTAACTCAGGTCTATGCTTACAATATATGGATTCCTTAACATAAACTGCAACCCCACCTCCCCTAGTTTGTCTATCATTTCGAATTGGTGGGTGAAATCCAGTCATGTGAATATCATAATTTGAGAAACCATCATGCAACCATGTTTCTGATATACATATAACATCGTGTTCGTGTAGTTCTGCGTAAACTAAATCCACCTTATCAGTAAGACTAAAAATATTTGTGCGTACAATACTAAGATCTGTATTAACAGGTCCCGGGTGAGGGTGGACATCTCCACAACAGAGTAGTAGGAGTAGAGCTATCTGAAAACCTTTATGTACAACTGAGAAACAAGTATAGGGATGGATTTACAGAAGATTTCATTTTAAATGGAAACGATACCTGGATGACTGTTTTCTTTTATGGCAAACATCTAAGGGAGATATTTTGGATATTTTAAATCTATTGCAGAATATGCATCCAAATATCAAATTTACAATTGAAACCAATCACACCGAACTCCCATTTTTAGATATCCTTATTAAAAAGGAAGGAACAAAACTCTTTACTGACATTTATCACAAATCTACAGACACACAACTTTATCTTCATTTCAAGAGTGCTCATGAAAAACATGTGAAAACAAATCTCCCCTATTGCCTAGCACGGCGCATATGTACCATAATAAAGGATGGTGAGTTAAGACAAAAAAGGTAAGAAGAACTTAAAGATTCTCTGTTAAAACGGGCTTTCCCTCCAAATATGATAGACAGGGGTATTGAAAAAGCAACCAAGCACACCATTATAGAATTGAGAAAATCAAAAGAAAAGTAGGTACCAAAACGTGCAATAAATTTTGTCAGTACCCATAATCCAAAGAACCCCAATATGTTCCCGCAAATTAAGGATAACTTATAAACCTTTTAAATCAAGATAAAAAGCTGAAAGCAATGCTTGAAAAAAACTTATCATCAAAAGCAAGCGGCAGCCAAACAACCTTAAAAAGGTATTAACTAGAGCAAAATTCAGCACCAACAACACTGAAGCTGAGGTAACAAAATGCCATGACAAGAGGTGCGGCACTTGTCCTGTTATCATTGAGGGCCACGTTTTTAAATTTGAAACTGGGGAAAATGTTCGAGTTAAACACACAATAAATTGCAAATCTAGAGATCTAATATATGCAATCCGTTGCCCTACGTGCAATCGTACCTACATAGGACAAACAAGTAATTTACAAGCGTGAGTACGGGTACACAGACAACAAATTAATGACCCTAATCTCCGCCATCTCAAGATAAGCAAACACATTAGCAGAATGTAGCAATGGTAACTTTAATATTTTCCCTTTCTACAAGGTTTATGCAAAATCAGAAAATAAAACTCTGAACCTTGAAACAATAGAAACATTTTTTATAAAAAAATATAGTGGGACCTGAACAGTTAGCTCACATAAGGAAGTGGTTACCATTGTGATGTATTAGCATGCTTGTTTGATTACACCTCTCTGACCATCAAGTGATTGCTAAGACAACACGAATTCGTCCATGGTGACTTACTCTATTGTGTTCAAACTGAACCCGGTAAATAGTGCTTGGGGCAATCATTACGTGATTGACAACACATGACTGATTTCTTAACTGTCAATCTGAGGACACAACAATGTGGTTTAAACATATTTATTCCAATAAAGAATTGGATTGGTAAACAAGCTAAAAGCTTATGTTAATACCGCTCCAAAATACAAGATGTAGAACATGTCATGGTGAATTTACAAAAAATATATATATATCATTTATACAAACGCCAACAAGGTAAATAACAAGTCATTGTGAATTTACAAAAGTTGTCTTATAATCTATAAAAACGCCAACATGATAACGAATGGTTGTTTAACAATTATGTTATTTTTCTGAATAAATAAACACCAACAATCTTAAACACTACAACATAAAAAAATGCCTATAATTCATATTTTATAAATCATTTATCAATTAATCAATAAGTTGCAAATCTGCCAGTTAAATTTATGAATTCGTGCACAGATATCAAAAGTTCATTATTAACACAAGAAGAACAATTTGGGTTTCCAAATAAGACCGATCTCAATCAAAACCTTTATTATAGAAGAACATGTTTTGCCTTATATGGGTGTACAGAGGACATGTAAAAAAGTAATGTGTCGAATCTTCATAGTTATGGCCACAGGAACAGGCGGGAATTTGTGATACAAATCTTTCAAACTTGTGAGCATTTAAATCGCTGCATTCAAGTCTAAGACGAGTGTGTATTATTTGAGAAAATCTATTACCAAAATTTAAATTGAAAGTACTATACATGATAGTTTCATTGGCTATAGCTTTTTTAAAAGTAGATAAAGATGGCGAATTTCTATGTTCTATTGGTAATGAATTCCATAATTTAACCGAGTCTGGAAGGAAGGATTTTGCATAATTTACAGTTTTACATTTTATGTGTGGATTATATGAATTTATTGTTTTGTTCCTGTATAGATATGTGTAACCTTCCATTTGTAATCATACTTGACAAGACCAACATAATGGTCGAAATGAATTCATCGTATCAAAGAAGATTGATCCAGTCTGAACCATCCGATGTTTACTATTTGGTATAACTCTACAAAAGAATTGCAAATTCACCAAAACCAAGCGTTCACTAGTTGAAAAATCAACAGAAGCAATGTTCTACTTATTCTGCCAAGATAGAAAACTTAAACTTCCAAATTATTATCATTTGAAATTACTTGATTGTATGATTACCCAAATTCTTTTATATGAATGTGAAGTCACGGGTTTTGAAAATATATGTCTGCTTATGCTTTCTTAAATATCTAACATAACTGCGGAAAAGTACACTTAACTATACGGTCTATGGAGAATTTGGCAGATTTCCGCTTGTAAACGTTATGAAAAGCAGTTTGGGCTAAACTATTTACTGGAAAATCTTCAAATTTGTCACTTCTGGTTTATAAATTGATATTCAACCATTTTATTTTTTGCAAATACCCGGGAATTCCCGTATTTAAGCCCTGGGCAAAAAACGGAAAATCACTACTCTGGTGATGACATTTTTACCCAAATGTAAGCCCAGAGCTTGAATTCGAAAACTATGAAAAGTTTTTAAATTGTACTGAAAACATGCGCGACTTTAATCTAGAATCAAAACATTGGCTATGTAAATTTATGGTTCTGAACCCTTGAAAATGTATGAAAAGATAAACATTTTAAGTGTAAAGACAAACTTGCAATCGAATTTAAATGTAATATTAACGGGAGGGGAAAAAAAATAATTTGAAAAGTAAAAACCAAATATTAGGCTTGAAAACGTCCAAAAAGCGTCAAAATTAATAACAAGGTTTGACAAGCACTTAAAGACAACAAAGAATACATCCAAATTGCATCCCTCATAACGGAAATTATCCCGTTTTTAAGCCCATGGGCTCACCTTTGCGGGGGTAGTAACGTGAGTTCGACCTTTGGGTCGGGGTAGAAATCCTTTGAAGTTTAATGTTGTAACGACATTGTTGTTTCAAGGGATTAAGTCTCTGGTTTTCCACAAAATGTGGAATGGATGAACTAGGTTCACTTAGGAAACGAATAAGAAATAAGCGTTGGCCTAATTACGGGAATTCCCGTTATGCACACAATGGATTCGCTATTTTGAGAAAACTTTTGACGACTTTGGATAACATTTTATTTGGAAATCCCAACATTTATGTTATATGTTGTATAAATGTAAATGTATATTGTACCTCTTATGCTGCAGTTCACAGCCTGGATGTAAATAAAGTTCAGTTCAGTTTTCAAAAAATTACATCATATAACAAGATGGCGACTTAATTTGGGACTCAATCCCTCCTACTTCATCAAATAGATGTTTTGTTCAAACGATCAAAGCACTTACAGAAAGCGCTACCAAAGCAATGTATTGTCTATTAAAAAAATCAAGAAACGTAAATTTGCCTTTAGACTGCCTCTTAGACGCCTTTGATGTTATGGTTGTACCGATTCTCTTGTATGGTTCTGAGATATGGGGAGAATCGGAAATGACGTCACCATGACAAGACGTGGTCTCATGAGCTCCTCTGAATCTGAGTGATATTTTATGACTATGGTGGAAACTACTTTATATCGACACAATATTCTTCATCAAACGTAAGCCTCATCTTGTTACAATTACAAATGAAAGCTATTTATCAATCGATGGACGATTATTTTCTTTAATAAATGAAGATATAAATGTTAGTCATTTTCACTGGCCAAGTAACACAGGGCGCTCATTGATATTTTACCCAGAGTTCAGTGTCCTGCCACGTTCAAGTGGATCTATTACTCTCAAAATATAAACATTCTAGTTTCTCAACATTTTTTCTATGGAAAATACTCAGACAGCAAAACGTAATCGGCAAGTTGTCTCTTCCCCTGAACCAGACTTAGAAACTGACTCTAAACGGCACTGCAATATGTCTACAGACTCTGAAAACGTTCTAAATCAAACGTTGTCGGAACAAGAAGATACAATTTTGAATATAAAGCAAGCATCCGGAGAGGACAGTTTTCTTAACAAATTACTGATGATGTTTCAAAACAAGCAAGTCATGACCACTTTCTGTGCTGCAGTCAGCGAACAGATAAGGCCTATGTTCAGAGAGGAAATGGAGAAGCTAACCCAATAAAACGTAGAACTGGAACATACGGTATCTACCTTGGCAGAAAAGTTACGTGAAAAGGATGAAGAAATAAAAGAACTCAGTTATAGACTCGACAGAAGCGAACAGTATTCCAGAAGGAATAACATTCGCATATCGGGAGTTGTGGAGGAGGAAGCAGAAGACACTGACAACATAGTGGTTCATCTAGCCACTTCCATGGGGTTGAACATCACCAGAGCCGACATCGACGTCAGTCATCGTATACAATGTACCTAAACGTCCGACGACCCCCCAGACTCCCCCTCGCACTATCATCGTTCGTTTCGTGAGCAACGCCTCGAAACGTCTATTCCTGAAGTCTCGCTCCAAACTGAAAGAAAACAGAAAGGCAGACGAACCCAGGATCTATGTAAATGAAGATCTCACTAGGACACGGGCATTACTTTCTCGTAACGCTCGGGAACTGGTGTCTAAAGGAAAGGCTGATTCCAGCTGGGTTACACAAGGAGTGATCCTGATCAAGTTGAAAGATGGATCCATTACTAAGGTAGCGAATCCTGATCACTTCGAGGATGTGCTGGAGAAAACCCGTCTCCGTGTGCTTATCAACTTGGGTAAGGGTTCTCAGACCCCTGTGAAATAGTAAATGTGTTCATTTTTTGGATGTATTGGACAATACTCGAGTAAGTAATATACCACTAAATATCTATAACATAAATCCAATCAACTCTTCAAATCGAAGTTTCTCTAATAAAGCTGATATATACAGAACATCATTCGATAACCCATTATCATAAAAATTATAACTTGATGTACAGTGACGATAACATATTGATTAATATTTCATTATTCATTGTATGGCTGATCACCAGTGTCTATTTTACATATTGATGAATATTTCAAATAAGTTAACTATGATTGATTATTAGTGACTATTCTACATATTGATGTACACTTCAGTATGACTGAACCTGTTGTGATTGTGATCACCAGTGAATACACGTATGACATATCAATGAACTTTCTCGGTCTGATTACTTTTATTAGGATTGAGACCACCAGTGACTGAAAGTAGCATTTCAGAAGTTCTGTTTTCTTTTGTTTGGTTACTTGTTCAGGTTCATTTTCAGTATGATAAAGCTTGTTATGATACTGTTACATATTGATAAACACTACAATATGACTACACTAGCTGTGATTAGGATCATTAGTGATTATATCATATTGATGAACATTTCAGTTTGACTAAACTTTTATGAGTGATTATCAGTGACTATTTCATATTGATGAATATTTCAAATAATTTTCAAATAATTTTAAATTATTTTGATTGGTCATCAGTGTCCATTACGTTTTTTGTCTTTCTATTCCTTTTTTCTCCCACCCTCTTTTCAAATTAATTTCAATGTACAAAAACGTACTTACCTGGCAATCTGCCACAGCAACCGTGGTTTAATTCCAATTTTTGTTAATCCCATTGTCATTGAATGCATTTCAATAGTTCAAATCACCGTATCCACAATCTTTTGACCACATCTTTTTGTGTTGTTTCTTTGCTTTTTTTAATTTTATTTTTATTCCAACCTTTCATTCTTAGCTTCCATCCTTTCTCTTTTTCTACACATCCTGTCCCTAGTTACTGAAATTCAGTGGGTTTATTAATTCGATACACAAGTAGGTATTCCTAAACTGTTTTCTTTTTTTGCTCGGCCGTTTATAATTCAATTGAACTTAATGTAAAATTCTCTTCGTAATGATCAAATTTGTTTCCACCATAGGTTTTCCCACTCCATCTCATTGGAATGATGTCTTGGATTATTTTATCTTTCATTTTTATAACTTTTGTTTCTTTTGTTTATCTTTGTAAGAAGAATTCTTCACGATTAAAAAAATTATCTGTTGATGTATCCAAAGTTTCGGAGATATTTGTTTTCAAGATACACACAGTTTTCGTGTTATGTTTTTCAACATATAGGACATCTTGTGTTTTTGAACAATCTTGTTATTATGGCTATCATGGTTGTTTACATTTACCCACTGCGAGTTTCGTAGTATATCATTGTATAGATGCCGGTTGACATAGGCCCGTATAGACTTGCAGTGGGGATATACACAGTCAATTTTCATTATTTTGCCGTTCGTAAACTAAACATGTATATTTTCCTTTCGCGCCATCATTGTATTTTTAGTTCATCAGTAAGTATTTTTGTATCAGTTCTACTACTCTGTTGCGGAGAAGTACATCCTAACCCAGGCCCTGCTTTTAACACTTTAAGGATAGTACACTTAAATGTTTGCAGCTTGAGCGAAACTAGACGCTCTCGAAGCTGAATTTGGCTTTTTTTTATGTAATCTGTATTACAGAAACGTGGTTACATAAAAACATTTCTAACAATGAAATTCTTATACCAGGATTTCAACCCCCATTCCGTAAAGATTGAGGAAGTCGCGGAGGCGGTGTAGCTATCTACGTTAAAGGGGCAGTAGCACGTTTTTTGATAATTTTATATTTTATATTTTTCATTGATAATTGTTAGTTAATGTTAAATGTATTATTTTGATAGTGTCATAAATGTCATTATACAAGCCAATCAGCCGTAGTCAGAAGACAAAGAATGAAGATTCACATAAAATCCATTGGCGGCCATTTTTTTGTGAACACCTTTTATTCATTTTCTGTAAGAAAAAGGAATCACATGGCTAAACTTAACATTATATATTTGAATTTTTACTGCTACACATAGTTTAAATAGTCTTTCAATTGGAACCATTCATTTTCATTTTCCTGACATCACCTTATATTCCCCCTAAAAACGTGCTACTGCCCCTTTAAATACAATATATATGCCGAACATATGTATGATTTGGATATAATAGAACTGGAAGCTATCTGGGTACGCATTACATGTAAATATCGGACATATCTCATAAGCACCTTCTACAGAGCTGACCGTAGCACAGCCTATTGGGATCTTATTGATCAGTCGATCGGTAATGTCATTGATCTAAATCTATTAACTGTCATTACGGGAGATTTTAATGAAGATATTTCAAACGAAAACTCGCATAAAATTGACATGTTACAATTATTTTATGGAATAACGCAAATCATAGATACACCAACCCGAATCACACAGCAATCTAGTACTTTAATTGATTTAATATTTGTATTATCTTCGCAAAGTATACACGATAGCGGCGTGCTAGATCCTATTTGCAGTGACCACTGTCCGACTTATGTTGATTTATAGTCTGTACGACCCAAGTGTGATACATTTAAACGTAAAATATACGGCTTTCAAGGAATGGATTTAAATGGTTTGACTTCAGACATTGACAATCTCAGAACACATGTCTCATTATCGGGAAAGAATGTGAACGATATGGCAGATTTAATAACATCTATTATAAGAAAGGCGTGCGATGACAACATTCCAAATAAAATTGTTACTATTCGACCCTCCAACCCACTCTGGATGAACAACCGAATTCGTTCTCTTATACGCATGCGTAATAGACACCACAAGCGCGCAAAAAAGAGCAATTCTGTAACTGATTGGGATCGTTTCCGACATAGTAGAAATAATGCTAAAGCTGCAGTTAGAGACACTAAAAGAACATATGCTGATAAACTCGATGAAATGATAAATCAAACATCAACTGACAAAAACTGGTGGAAACTAGTCAATAATTATATGAAGAAAAATGCAAGTTCTTCTACTTTCCCTCCGTTAATTTCAAATGACGTAATTAGTGAAGATCTGTAAGATATAACCGAAACTTTAAATGATTACTTTACTCACCAATCAAGAGTAGAAAACCCTGAATCAGAACCACCTAACATAAATCCGAAAACATCCAATAATTTATCGGAAATCAACATTGAAAACAGTGATGTATATGATATTCTAATGAGTGTTAATATCGCGAAAGCAACAGGCCCTGACGGAATTGGCAATAGAATACTTAAAGTAATAGCACGAAATATTGCCCCCTGCTTAACGGATCTATCTTTTAAATGTATCGCTTAAACAAAAAATATTCCCGGCAGCGTGGAAAGAAGCCAATGTCATTCAAATTCACAAAAAGGGAAGCGTAAACGAATGTACAAACTATAGACCCGTCGCACTCACAAGTTGCATATCAAAGATATTTGAACACTGTATATTTAAACATGTTTTTAATTTTTTTTGGCGGGATAACAACATTCAATCAAATTTACAATCGGGATTTATTTCGGGGGATTCGTGTGTTAACCAACTAACATATCTGTATAATTTTATATCAAAAGCAATGGATGAAGGTAAAGAGATACGTGCAGTTGTTTGTGATATCAGTAGTCCTTAATCCTGATATCGATTTAGAGAATTATAAGCACATAAATAATCCTAAAGCCAGGAAAATTGTATTAGATAATATAGAGTCGAATAACTTGACAGATGTATGGAGAAGCAGAAACTAAAATATTAGAAAATTCACTTGGTGGAGAAAAAAACCTAGGCAACAAGCCAGGTTAGATTTCTTTCTTGTTTCTGATGATATATCCAATTCAATTCTAGCAGGATATAAATCGGACCACTCGACAATTACATTAACTTTTTCAAATGCACACAGTAAGGAGAAAGGGAAAGGATACTGGAAACTAAACACTTCTCTTCTTTACAATAAGGACTATAATAAACTTGTGAAGGAAATATTAATGGAAACAAAAGATGAATACCCAGCTGAAAATGATGACATAAGAGAAATAGATGATCTTAACATAAATCTAACTATTTCTGCTGAGCGTTTTATGGAAACTTTTCTCATGAAAGTCAGAGGGAAATCAATCTCATTTGCATCATATCTAAAAAAATGAAAGCAGAAAAAAACAAATTATCTGGAAAGTGAAATAAAAAAGTTAGAAGATGAAATAAGAGAAAATTTTCAAAATGTTGATGAAGCTATGTTTGCAAAACTTTCTAAAAATATGTCAGAACTTGAACAAATTAAAGAGGAGGAAGAAAAGGGTAGACAGATAAGAAATAGAATCCAATGGTATGAAGAAGGAGAAAAACCAACAAAATATTTTTGCCACTTAGAAAATAGAAATTATACCAGCAAACTTATAAATTCTTTGATAAATGAAAAGGATGAACTTTTGACTGATGGTAGAGCCATTTTACAGGAACAAGAACACTTTTATCATAGTCTCTACGCTGGTGATGACATTGAATATAATACAGATGAAATTTTAAATACCATTAACACTCCTTCACGTAATAGCTCTTTTGCAATGAAGCTAGATGAACCCATTGAAATGAAAGAACTATCTGAAACTGTAAAAGCCATGAAAAATAATAATAACCCAGGTTTGGACGGCTTTCCAGTTGAATTTTTTAAATGGTTTTGGAAAGACCTAAAGTTTTGGGTTTATAGATATATTCATGAAATTTTTGACAAAGATCAGTTATCTTATACCATAAACAGAGGCATAATTACTTGTATCCCCAAACAAAACAAAGATAAAAGATATATGAAAAATTGGCGCCTTTTATCACTTTTAAATACCTTGTATAAGATACTTAGTTCTTGTATTACTAACAGACTGAAAATGACGCTTGATACTCTCGTACAACCAGATCAAACAGGATTCATACCTGGTAGATGCATAAGTGATAATGTCTGATTAATGTACGATATCATGTTTGAACTGAAAAAAGAAAATAAACCAGGCCTCTTGATACTTATTGATTTTGAGAAAGCTTTTGACACTGTCTCAAAGGACTTCATAATTAAAGTTTTGAAAAAATTTGGCTTCGGTCCTAACATGTTAAAATGGGTAAACATATTGATGAAAAATGCATCTTCCTGTGTTATTCAAAATGGCCATCTCTCTTCTTTTTTTCCTAATGAGCGCGGCTGTAGACAAGGTGACCCAGTTTATCCATATTTATTCATTTTTGTGGCCGAAATTCTCGGAACTATGATAAGAGATAACAAAGATATTAAGGGTATTATACTCAATAACGAAGAGTACAATGGGACAATATGCAGATGATACTCAATTATATTTAGACGGATCTGAAAGTAGCCTGAGAGCAGCTCTAGATACATTACATTTATTCTTTAAGATGTCGGGACTTAAGAAAACATTGAAAAAATTAAAGCTATTTGGATTGGTTCAATGATTGGAAGCAGTGTGAAATTGTGCTCAGGCAGTGGTTTAGATTGGCATGATGGTGACTTCAACATCCTTGGTATTCATCTCAATCCCACTTTGGAGGACCTATGGGTAATCAATACTAGAAAAAGATTAGAAACAATAAGCAGACTTCTCGCTGGATGGAAAAAGAGAAAACTTACTATACAAGGGAAAATTACTGTTCTAAAAACGCTTGCAATATCAACTTTAGTTCATATTTTTTCTGTATTACCATCCCCTCCTAAGGAATTTCTTGACCAATTGAATAAAATTATGTATAACTTCATATGGGAAGGCAAGAAGGATAAAATCAAAAGGACAACTATATGTAGAAAACATGAAGAGGGTGGATTAAGAATGATTGATATCAGTTCCTTAATAAATGCACTTAAACTATCTTGCCTAAGAAGGTATATATAAAAAATACTCACAATCCAAGCTCATTTCCATTTATTAAAATATTTCTTCTAGGGGCACACATAGATAAGCATGTATCTATTGATAACCTTTTTTGGAAGGAAATTTTAGCAATCTGGGGTAAATATTATAAACAATATCATGACTTAAACACATCTCAGGTAGAATATATATTAGCTGAACCTTTATGGTTAAATCATCATCTAAGACATAGCAATTTTCTAATTGAGAGTTGGTTTAACAGAGGTATTCACACAGTAAGAGATATTTGGGGTAATAATGAATTTTTGACTTTTAATGAAGTTAAAAACCTATATCATGTCAAGGGAACAATTCTTGAGTACAATAAGATAATATTGAACATCCCCAAAATATGGAAAAACACTCTTCTATCTAATCAACACCAGAAACAAAACCTCTCGTTAAGCCAAACTCTTCAAGACTTACTTTCTCAACAAAAAGGATGTAGAAATTTCCATGATAAATTGATTGCTAATGACACCCAACTAAAAGTGTGTCAAAAATGGCAAAATGAACTTGATTTAAATATTGAATGGAATGTAGTGTTTACAAGATATAGAAATTGTACTAAAGATGTAAAACTCTTGGATTTTCAATATAGATTTATTAACAGAGCAATTTACACTAGAAAGGAGTTGTTTAAAATGAATTTAATTCAAACTAATATTTGCTCTTTTTGTGAATCTGAACCTGAAAGTTTACAGCATGTTTTCATTAAATGCAATAAAGTGCATGACCTCTGGAGAAAAGTTGAAAACTTTATGAACCAACATATAACACATGCTTATATTGCCATCTCAGAGTTAGATATTTTATTATTTTATTTATAACAGTTCTGTCAGCCTTCTGGCATCACATATCATCCTCATGGCGAAAAAATATATACCTGTCTCAAGTATCAAGAAAACCAAGTTATCAATTGACAGTTTTGTTAGCATTGTCAAGGATGTTTTCAATGTGGAAAAAATTATAGCTTGTAAAAATAATACTTTGTCTTCCTTCCATGCTAAATGGAAAGCTCTCATGTATAATTTACAATAGTGACTAAATGCCTACATTTTATGAATGCTTCACTGAATCATGTATTCTGTATTACCATGTTGTACACCTACTGAAATGAAATGAATAAAAAAAAGATTTAAAAAAAAAAAAGCCTTTGATCGTGTGTGGCATAGAGGACTCGTGCATAAGTTGGCTTCCTGTGGCATAAAAGGTCCATTATTACGATGGTTCAAAAGTTACTTAGAACACAGATCCCAGCGGGTAGTTATAAATGGTTACAGTTCTGATATTAAGCCGGTATCTGCAGGAGTCCCGCAAGGTTCTGTACTAGGACCACTGTTGTTCCTTGTACATATAAATGATATTATCGAAGGAATCGACAGTAACATGAGATTATTTGCCGACGATACATAAATCTATGTCATTATTGATGATCCCTACTCAGCAGCGACATGTCTTAATAATGATTTATTAAAAAAATCGAATTGGGCAAAAACCTGGAAAGTTGACTTCAATCCATCAAAAACTAAGACAGTCTTATTTAGTAGAAAAAATAATCCAAATCTGTTTTTAATGATATTAGAATTGAAGAAACGACAAGTCATAAACACTTAGGTGTAACCCTTCAAAATGATTGCCTATGGGATGTTCATATAAACGATCTAGTCAAAAAGATTAGCCCCATGATCAACTGTTTAAAAAAATTTAAATATAGACTCAATAGGAAAACCCTAAATTACATGTACACTTCCTTTATTCTTCCAATATTTGACTACTGTAGCGATTTATTTGACAACTGTACTAAATTTGAAGCAACATTATTGGAAAAATTGCATCTAGACGCACTTCGTACAATATGCGGTGCCGTCCACGGTACCAACCACGAAAAATTTTACAATGAAACATCATATGTTTCTCTTAATGAAAGAAGAAGGGTAGCTAAGCTCGTTATGTTTTTCAAAATGTAAAAATCATAACAGATTACCAGACTACTTACACGAACTTGTCCCTTCTCTTGTCTCTCATGCAAGCAATTATTCATTAAGAAATGCATCAAGTTTAGAAACTGTAGCCTGTCGTACGGCTCTTTATGGCAATTCATTCCTACCCGACACAGTTAAACTATGGAATGCTTTGCCACAAGATATCAAATCACTTACTGACTTAAATGATTTCAAAAATGCCTTGACTCGTAGAACAAGAAAAATACACTTTGACCTAAATACAGGCACAAGGCGATGTCAAATCCTACATTGTAGACTGCGGATGGGATGTAGCGATCTTAACGCTGACAAATTTAACAGACATATATCCGATAAAGCAGAATGTAATTGTGGCCAAGCCATAGAAGACGCACGTTACTACTTCTTTGTATGCTCTCTTTTTGAGTCCGTAAGATCAAGTAAGCTGTTTTATACAAGTGGCTATTCACTAGACACAATCTTATATGGCAATCCTACCTCGGACCAGTCAACTCAATCTTAAATTATTAAGTCAGTACATCAATTTATCACTGAAACTAAACGATTCTCATAATTCAAACCATGCTGTTTTCTTTTGACATTGACTGTGTATCATGAATGTATTAAACCATCATACATGATTACTTGATTACATCTCCAAGATTCGATTATTCGCCTAATGTAATATTAGTTTATTTACTTTAGTTTAATGTCATGATGATGTATTCATTTATGTATGTTCAATGGGGCGGTCTTTAAATAAGCTTTCTTAGCTTGTTGACCAATCCAATTTCATGTAAAATCTTATGAAAATATATACGTTTAAACCAGATATGGGGACACGAGAAATTATATATTATAGAAAAAATCCATTTGAAATTCCTTTAACTGGCAACAGGCTTAACAAATAGTACTCCAAATTGTATGCTTTACGGTGAATTCAGAAGGGAGCCATTAAGTATCAAAATCTACAAACGACTTATATCACATTGGCATAAACTATCCTCGGATAACAATCTTTGGAAACCATCCCAATTGATATACCATTGTGTTACCCATATCTCTCAGAGTACAAGTAAAATCCCATGGCTGCGTTTTGTAAAACAAGTATTAGACAACTGTGGCCTATCTTATGTATTCACTAACCCGTCGGTATGCTCAACGCCTTGGCTTGTCTCAGCTGTAGAAAACATTAACAGATCCAAAATTGGAGATCCAACATTTTCACAAGTTCTAAAGGAGATTTTTATATGTACTTTAAAACCGAACCATGCTTCGAAAATATCTCCTATTGCCAAAAAGTATACATTTTTCCATTTTAAGATTTAGAACAGCTAACCATCAATTACCTATCGAGACAGGCCGATGGTTGAGCATTCCACGTGAAGATCGAACATGTCCACTTTGTGACTCAAGTGCTGTCGGAGAGAGACGAGTTTCACTATCTTTTTAGATGTGAAACGTTTCTCCCACTTCGTCATCAATATTTGAACGCAAAATATTTGAATTTCCCAAACATGTCCATCCTGTCCTGAAAAAACTATTTACTACCACCAAAGTAAAAGATCTTAAAAACCTTTCTAAGTTTTTTAATCAAATATGCAACGCATGCTGCTGTCTTGTTTATATGTAAAGGTACATATGTTTATCTCATGTACCGCCGTTGGCGGTTTTAGGAGAATAAAGAGTTTGAGTTTTTGAGTTTGAGTTTATTGTACATGAAGCATAGTAGTTTTGTTCTTAACATTTCTTGGTTCATAAAATACTATAGCTTTTACATGATTATTTTTAGGATCAGATAATGTATTACGCAACTTTTATTACAAAATCTTATTTGTTAAACGCAAATTTTATAAAGATTTTAAGAAGATTATTGTTATAGAGTTATTCAGCAATCCACATGGATAAATCACAAGCTGACGCTAACTGAAACTAAATTTGTATTTAATCATTCAGCAAATTCAAAGTTTGGACAAAAGCTTTGAGGTACTCGGCAGAAAACTTTGTTTATAATGCTTTCAAACCTTTTAGCATTTTTAAGAATTAATTGAGCAAATAATAGCAAAGTTAAGCCTAAATCAACACAAATAGAGCCATTGGCTTTGTAGCTCATATGGCTATTTGATTTTGCTTTAGGGGTGTTGCCAATGTGGTTCCCCCTTTAGTAGGGGCCAAAGGGCCACCAAAGCTACAATTTATAATCCTCACTAGTCAAGGGGTATGTTCACAAAGATTCAGTTTTCTAGGCCTTTTGTTGCTGGGAAAGAAGATGAAAATATGTTTGTGAGGGGGTGGCCCCTGTGACCCCTTTTAGGGCAACAAAAGCTACAATTTATAATCCTCACTAGTCATGGAGTATGTACACAAAGTTTCAGCTTGTAAACAATAGCTTCAGCTTGTAGACGTTCTTAATAATTTGCAATATTTCTACAAAAACATCCATACACTTGGGCAATCCCACAATAGGGGATTCTTAATATTGTCTCATGAATATTTATGAAGCACGGAAAAGGGAGTGCGCGTAATCGAAAACGAGGCTAAGGCCGCTTCTACACCCGGAAGTAACATTCAATAGCATTGACATGTCGGTAGCTTTCCCTAAAAACGCTTCCTTGTGGAAAATAATGAGCTATTTGCAATGCCAAAAGTTCAGAAACGATGTAGTATTTAAAAATCTTCATGTTACACAGTCGATAATAGCATTTTACTCTTTGGGCGAGTTTTCTTGATTGATTCACAGGGCTGTTTACACGTTGTGTGCACCGTCATTTTGATTCAGATATTGCTAATTAAATTATACGCTTTACAAACTAACTATACTTTACACAGTATCCCTCATTTCAAGAATATTTCAATTATAATCTATTCATATTTTATCGGCATATGAAAAACAATAATAAAGCCTCCTCTAGTCTTCGATTTATGGGTGCATCGAGTGCAGGCCTTATGTAAACAAACTGCTTAACTAATGTACTTAATTAATTCTTATACAAAATATTTGTGTGTCATATCAGACTAAAATAATACTTTGGAAAATGTTCATAATTATATCACAACGTTTTCTACGTTTCTGGTAACGCCCACATCAAGAATATTCTTATCTTAAAAATATTATTATTATTGCAGATTT
Organism: Steromphala cineraria; assembly: GCA_916613615.1. Lineage (NCBI taxonomy): Eukaryota > Metazoa > Mollusca > Gastropoda > Trochida > Trochidae > Steromphala > Steromphala cineraria. The sequence goes on along the minus strand of OU744722.1, from coordinate 40,306,699 downwards.
AATATTTTACATAAATAATAAGTGATAGAGTCTACCCCTGCATATCTAATTATCTCTACAGTACATAGAATCATCTTTAGAAAATTATTGTACATATTGAACTTATTCTACTCAGTTCTTTTATTGAGAAAAAATGAATTTATGATAATCTCAGTGAGATATTTTTGTAGTTGTAAATTTAAGTTTTTAAAGATTAAAAAAAAAATTGTTTACTAAATGTTATGTTACATATGAGAGCAACAGTATAATGAGGGAGATCCTTACATATTATTGGGAATAGTATATTGAAAAAACACACCATTGCAGCAGCCTTTAAATAAGAAAAAAATTATTGATCTTAATTCTCATGGCATAAAACTCAGCATTAGAACTGACAAATAAATTTGGTGGCCTAGGAACATATTTCAAGCAATGCTACAAACAAATCTAAATGGTAAATTTAGAATACTGATAATTATTAATTAAATTTGGCCTGTGTTTAAACTTAAACTATTTGTTTAGTTATGTTGATACTTTTATTGTTAAATTATTTTATTTTCCTTGACACAGAACTAGCCATATGTTCAGAGTATTCATCATATATATGTGTTTATAGAGCTTATTCAAATCACTGTTCTGGAGTTGTAGAAATATTCAAGAAAATCACTAGAATTGATCTAAAACCACTGTGAAATCATATTACATGAATTATTAATATTGTTGTATATATTAGAAGCAACTGCATGTACTTAATTAGATAAACTAGGGAAATATTTACAAATTATTTGGAAAAAGGATATTTAAAAAATATATTTTTCAAAAGAAACAATTATTTACGTTTAACATAAGTCAAAACAATTATTTTTGTGACATAAATCTTCACCAAAAGAGACTATATAGAAACTGTCAATTTATTTTGAAGGTCTAGATACATATTTCAAATTGTATCATTTATACCTAGCTAAAGGGTTATTTTTATAATGCTGAAATTTATGAATAACATTTTTATGTTCAAGCAATTTTGTTGATATTTCATATTGTTTCAATTATTTATCTTCAGTGCCTAGAATCAATCACACAATTCAAATGAAGCATTAACCAAACAAAGATCTACATTGCCATAAGTCTTACCAGAACCTCCTTTTAAACTAATCAAATATTCATTGAAATATTATTAAATATCATATAAATTCTAAAAAGAGAGTATGTTTACAGTTAAATAATAACATATAATAAATTCCCTTCATCTTAATCAAATTGCAATTTTCAAATGCTCCATATCAAAGCAAAATCACATCAATTCATTCTAATTTGTGTATATGATTATTGATATATACATGCATTTCCCCCCATCAAGCCAGACCAACTTTGTCTACTGTTCATTTGTTATTTGTGTGGCCTTACATATTGGTAAAACGTGTAATAGAGTATTGTAGCATCTATATGTAATTCAATGTGCCAACAATTCAAATTATTTGCCCACAGTCTCAAGGCCATATACATATGTCCTGATATGTATTAACATATCAATGAAAGGCTTATTTATTACCATCACAATATCAATAATTCTCCATTTTATATTTGAATCATGATTGATAGTTTTTGTTTTAAAATATTCTGTTTATGAAGCTTCTTAATTTTCAATATATGATATGTACCTCTTTGACGATTTTGCAGCACAGCCAACATTGTAAATCACAATAAACATTTGTAAACATGCCCTGGCTTTCATAAGTTTGGCAGTTACTGCCGTTTGTTCAAAATATTGGCAGTGAAGATCGAGATAATGAACATAAATTAAATTTTGTCGAATGATTATCATAAATTTGCAATGAGATATATAGCAATCAAAAAAACTATCTTGTTTGAAAAACTCGTCGGTCTTTTGAATTTGCAACGAATTTAACTATCCAAAACAAAGGGTTCGCTATGGATTGACATGGAATGATTTCCTCCATTGTGTCGATTGTATTGTCATACAACAGGTTTACGTCACGGGTGTAGCTGGAATACGATTCTATCATACACGCACAATCATTTCTAGCCGATAGAAACCAGAGAGTCCCACTAACGACACGTAGCCATTACGCGACCAGGAAGTAAGAAGCGGCCTTAGCCTCGTTTTGGATTTGAGAAGGTCATAGGTCGTATGCATGCATAAATATTGAGAATCCCCTATATCCTGTGATTATTGTCATATCTCATCATGGGCAAATGTGCCAGCTCACAGAATTTCCATAGCATGTGGGAGACTCTAATCAATGCAATACTAATCAGTATATACGGTGACGTTGTCTTGACTGTGACAACTTTTGGCTGAGCGAGACATCTTTGGAAGCTAGTCATAGGGTTGTGTGCAGCTCGATAAAGCCCCTTTAACCCTTTATGACTCGCTGCCGTTGTTTGACGTAACAGTTAGCTTACGTCACAATAGTAAGTGTTACAATGTTGCAGTGGCTTAAAGGGGCAGTAGCACGTTTTTTGACAATTTTATATTTTCAATTTTTCACCGAAAATTGCAAGTAAATGCTAAAGTTATTATTTTGACGGTGACAAATATCTCATTACACAAACCAATCATCCATAGTCAGAGGACAAAGTATACAGATTCACATAAAATCCATTGGCGGCCATTTTTTGTGAACACCTTTAATTCATTTTGTGTAAGAAAAGGGAATCACATGGCTAAACTTTATGTTATATATTTGAATTATTACTGCTTCATTTAGTTAAAATACATTATCTTTCAATTGGAACCATTTATTTTCATTTTCCTGACATCACCTTATATTCCCCCTAAAAACGTGCTACCGCCTCTTTAAGGCCCAGAGACAATTGACTCGGGTGAACCAAGTGCGTGTCGGGAAAAGAAAATATTAACATTTACATCAATCATAACAAGTCCGTTATATGGGTGTTTTCCAGATAGCAGTACACAATTTGCAGACAAAATATAAGGTCCTTACGATTAGAACTTAATTAAATATTTTTATTGCATACAAAATTTACGACAATAATCTTTGATTATTCCTCCTAATACTTCTCAATCTAACGGAAAAAAGGTTTTATACTGATTAATACACTTGAATCTCATTCAGAAATTGGTATTAAATGATCATCCGAAAAATAAACATTTAGTTTCAATGACAAATGATTAGTTGCGTTGAAAATAGCTTGTTCCATATTTGGAAGTTGACCTCATTATTCTCCCTCATCGCTTCGAAGTTTGAATTTCATACTTCCGAGTTACGTCACGAAGTCAAACGGGAGTGATTGACATTAACTGCGACAGAAGGCATGCAAGACAGACTGTTGAAAGACAGCCAAAAGACAACATAGAACCGGGTTCATTGTTTGAAATTTATGTCAACAAATGTTACTGTATCGGCCTACTATATTAGATACAAATTTATGGCAGCTGATGGACATGGTACGGATTCTACATCCGGTTCAAAACTCGCCGTACATAAACAAATACATATTTGGTCAGTGATCACACATGAACTCTGCATTGGAACAGTTCACTGTCATTATGAGGGCATTGTCATATCGACTTGAGGATACAGTGTACACTACACAATCTCCAAGATGTACATGTTTTGGGGCGCATTTCCATCCGGGTTGAACTTTGACCCACTTGGCATGCGGTCTCGTCACTTGTCAGAACACAGCAGTGTCTGGGATCATGGATCTGAAGTGTAAGTAGAAAATATTGTAATTATATTTCAACTTTAACAATTTATTCTCAAAATTTCCCAAAAATGTAAATTTAAATATTTGTTCAAGTACATAACATGTATGTTTTTTAAATAATTATAATCCTATTGATGATTTGAAGATTTTTTTATACCTACTTTTTGTCATATATATAGACAAATATTGTTGGAATCTTATGAGGCCTATATTCTATGTAAAAAAAATCAAATTAAAATAAAACATATATTTTCAACTTGATTAATTTATATTACTATTATAGTGAACAGTTGATGTTATTAACTAATTGATATTTAAAATTACCTATTCTTGCAGAACTTCTACTCCTCCTGATGGTAGCAGCTGTTGGTGTGATACATCTTAAAACAGCCCCTAGTCACACAGAGTGGAATCTTGCACACCTCACACATGACATTGGTCTGGTGCCGCTGCTTGTTGATGGTGCACAGCTTACAGTTCCTGGAGTTGGGTGACTGCACAGGCCAGTGTCCAGCATCAGGGGAGGTAATCATGCAGGTCCTCTTCCTGCTGTAGCGCATATGGCCAATCATCTGCTCGGCCAGAGCCATCCTAAATTCCAACTGGGACCTCTTCCTCACCTTGCCAGATCTTGTGCGTATCCTGTGGTTCTCAGATTCTGTCATGAGGATGAAGCCATTGACGAGAGAAACGTCGAAAAGAAACCAGAAGACATACCTCCACCATCTTCTGGACTTCCTGGCTGTTGAGTAGTGCATACGCAGCTGGTCAGCTTTGTCCACCCAACCCATGAAGAGGCTGTAATTCTTCGCAATTTGCGGCACTGCAACATCTACTTGTCGGCCGTTCTTCTCGCGTCGTTTGATGGTGGTTTCTGCTGATGGGTCAGTCACATTGGTGGCAAGGAAGTTAACTGTCCGCCTGTCATGCCATGCAGCTGCAACAATATTCCCTTTTTGGACAATGTTGTGTTGTCCCCTCTGCTTCAACAAGGTCTTTCCCTTCAGACAGTCTGGATAGCCCTGTCGGTATGTGCAGACAGTGCCACAAGCATACACATAATCATCCAGCAAATCTTCAAAGAGAGTGGGGGAAGAAAAAAAGTTATCCATATACACATGGTGGTTTTTCCCAATTAAGTCAAGTACTAAATCCTTCACAACTTGTGCGGCCAGGCCAGTGGTGCGAGCTGTAGCTGAAGCTGCTTTTCCAAACTAAACTTGAAATTGATGAACAAATCCATTGTGCGGATTTGCTCTCATCCATACCTTGATGCCAAACTTTGACGGTTTGGATGGAAGATATTGTTTAAGAGGCAGCCGCCCTTTAAACTTTATCATCCCTTCATCAATTGTTTGTTCGCGTGGGGGTGCGTAGTTGGTGAGACACTGTTCAAGAACACGATCATGAACAGGGCGTACTGGAGCTAGGCGATCATGTCCAGGTGTACTTGTGCTGCTATTAGAGCAATGAAAGTGCCTGTGAATGTAAATATATTTTTTTAAATTAGCATATAAAGGGTCAAAATTTACAAATGTGCAAAGGTTACATAAGCAGCTCAGTGGTTAATGTTTGTGAGTCAAAAACTCTTATTCTTTGAGATAAGTGTTGAATGGTAATGTTTGTATTGGCAGGAATTTCAATTTTAAAATTCTCAAAGCTTGTTGATGCCTATTATAAGTAAAGATGAACTTTGGATCAAGTGGGATACAGAGCTTTTAGATTATTAGAGAAGTAGTTATGTACAATTTGCTAATATCATTTCAAGCATGTAAGGGGTTAATATTTGAAGTTTGACCAAGCTTTTTTTGCAAAACAGGGGGTTATTTTTATAGTTTTTGTGACATTTATGTATAGATATAGTGTTAAATGAAATAATTATTTGCATGTAATAAGTTTTTTTCTGTAGCAGACAGTGGTTCATGTTTACCTGTTGTCTTGGACAAAATTACATTGTGACATAAATTCTAATGTTCAACTGAAATCTATATTTTGTCAAATAGCAGTATCAACAACTATGTCAACATACTGCAATTTTATCTAATTATTTCAATTTTATCATTGAGCACAGAGGTTCTAGTTGTAGTTTTCTTATGTAGATTATTGTTTAGTCCTTTTAGGTTTATCATTATTGTATTATATCATGACAGATTATTTACAGATTGTAGACAAACATTGATTTCTCATTCTATTTCTTTGTTTATTTTTAATTAGTGTATTTCTTCAAAATATGAGGATATTTTTTATCTATTTTCTTATATACAGGCTTAATTATTTCAAAATATGTTTATTGGGATATTATATGTTCATGGGTCGTTATTCTATTTTCTTTCTCAGATTTGCAGTGTACTCATCTCCAGTCCCACATTATTATCTTAATTTAAGATTTGATATCCTATATTTCCTGGGGTCCTATGTAGATCTTTATTCATAGATCTATTATCATGTATTATGTAATATGATGTTCTGAAGAAAAAAATCTACTTTTTTTAATGTTTGAATAAAATATCCATAAGTAACTCTTGGTTTTTTTTATTTATGTAAAGTGCATATTTTTAATTTGTTATTGTTAGTGGATAGGGAGTGTATTGTGATTTGGAATAGGCAAGTTTTTCTCCTGCATTCTCACTTTAAGACCTGGTCAAATCTGTTCTTTGTCATGACTTTCGACGCTCCCGATACGGAGAAGAGCCAATGTGATTTCCACGCCATGTCGTAACTTGAAATGTGCAGTACTGACCACATGATATGCAAGCCAAGGAATGCGCTTATTTCTTCAGCACTTGTGTTGTTCCACTGTGGGTCATGCTGACCTGAGGAGTTTGTTTCCGTTACTATACGCTGAAGTATATCTGGGGGGAAGAATAGTGAGAGAAAATCTATCTCTCGCTTGTCCGGGGTCATGTACACTGTCGGCCCATACATGTCCGTAAAGGGAGCAATGTCAATGGGCCGTGTCGTCTCGCTCCATCTGTTGATTTGGTGATCTGTCGGTGGATTTACTATGCTAGTACTGCTCGAATCAGAATCAGATAAAGAATCAGGTCCTACACTACTATCATCATCATAAAAATCGGATAACTATCGGAAAGCCATATTCAGTATGTAAACAAACAAGCAAACGATCGCGATAACTGGACCATGTCACTTCCGCATTTGCGACAGCGCTATTATTAGATTTTTATGCCAAATATGGAACATCAAGCCCTTTTCTAGTTAACGTCTTCTACTGACAACATAAAATTGTTAACGGGTCAACGAATGAGCACTGAAATATCAGTGCTTGGACCTTAACGGCACGTCACGGAGCCTTAAAGGGTTAAACACACACAGACACACACAAAGATTATTGTGCGTCCTTTGTGCGACCAAAATGCAAACAAGGTTGCCATTGGACGCTCAAAGGAGGCAGAATGGTTGCCAGGTTCGTCATGAGGTCGCACACAGGATGCTGGGAGGTCGGGAATGCATTTCGAGGACACAAAGGACGCCACAAAGTTTTGAACATACTCAAACCTTCCGTTGTGGGGACGCCGTCGAATAAGGACGCACAATGGTTGCTGCCAGTAGGCAGAAGCGACGTAGCAAGGACGTTCAATGGGTCGCAAGGGTTGCTCAGCAGTCGCAAAGTCAAAATTTTGCTACGGATTGCGACATCCCTGCAACCCTTGTGCCACCCTTTTGCGACCTGTGTGCAAGACCCTTCTGCCTCCATGCAGTGACCACGACGACGTTTGTGCCACCATGGCGATTCTTGTGTCTTTTTCTTGCCTCCTGTCTGCCTTCAGTCACTGTCCTCCAAATTATGTTTTATATAGACGACCGATGCTCACATGTTTCATTGTTTGAGTTAACATTGAACTGACAGGACATGGTACCTAAACGAGGGGTTCACTGTTTAAGGTCATTTATACCACTCTGTCCTGCCATCGAACAGATCCTGCAGCACCATTGAAGCATAATTTGAGGTACTCTCGGAGACGTTGCCCTGCTGTTGTGTCATAGTTGGGTCCAATGGCATTTATAACATCATGCTTGTTGGTGAGGTTGTGGTTTTCATCCTCTGCATCAGGTGCAACATTCTGAAGGTCTTGGTATCTATCACGCATTAGAGGAAGACAGATGCATGTTTCAACCACACCCTGAAAAGATTCTGGCAACAATCTCAGAGCCATATTTGACAGTTGAATATCCGCTGTTCCCCTTGATGAGTATGACTTCCTCATGTAGGCTCTGGGAGCGTGTGCATCATCTCCTAGTAGAAAGAATGGTGTGCTGTCGTTATCATTTGGTAATGATTAAGCATGAGGGAAGCTGATCACATTCTCATCAAGGCACTCCTTCAGCTGTGACTCATTGAAGATTTGGCAATCAGACATTGCACCCTGACCACCAACATCACATCATAAGAATTTGCAATTGCCATCAACTAAAGCCAACAAAATCACATAGAAAATCCCTTGTAATTATAGTAAAGGTTGCTAGTGTTTGGAGGACAACGGATTGCAATATGTTTTCCATCAATGGCCCCACATTCCATTTGGCCTTGAAAACGTCTGCAACAGTATTCCATTTTTGTGGGGTCGATGGACATTGGCCGACTTCATTCTTATACACATCCCTGATTGCTCTGCATACTTCTGGGATGAAGATACTTATTGTAGAGTGTGATACTGGTACTGGAAGGTAGGGTACTTGTCTCCAGTAGCGAGAGTATTTTGTTTTAAGAAACATTCTTGGTTCCATTCGAAGATAGTTATAGAAAGACCCTTCATCTTCAAAACGCAGTTCCGACATCAGTCTCATGAAGTCATCAAAATGAAGTCGTCTCTCTTGTGTCAACCAAAGACGAACCCACCACTTTCGTATTCTCCTTTGGCGATGCCTTATTCCTCTGTGTACAGCAACGGTCATGTTGTTTAGCATCACATCATGTTGTCCTTGCATTCAAGCTGCCAGGCTAATTGGTTGTTGATCATCTTCGACTCTCAGAGAGGGACTGACAAACCTGTACACCAACGCAACTTATATACCCCATTCTTCTGGGGTCGCTGAAGGGTTGTTCAGTAATGGTTAAGGAGGCAGAACGGTTGTTCAGTGGTCGTCGAGGAAGCAGAAGGGTTGCTGAATGGACGTGTACTGGCTTCATACTCGTCATTGGTGGCAAAGAGGAGGAACAGAAGAGGAAGAGTGGTCGCACTGGGATCGTTTTCACTCTATGAACGCCCAGTGAAGGCAGAAAGTACGCTCTATGAACGTGCAAGATGCTGAAGGGTCGCTATGAAAAGTCTGATTTGTGTATTTTTAGGTTGTTTAAAGGACGCAGAGAGATCGTTTGAGCAGTTACACATAAACGGAATTCCTCTTATTCAGCCGACCATTGATCGAGTGTCCTATGGCCATTTTAGGTCGCTAAAGTGTCGTACATTAGACTTTTCTCTGTGTAAAGGGGCATATACTGGCATACAGAGACGGTTGTGTGTGCTAGTAGGCAAAACGTCAAAAAGAGTCGGGAATGTTTGACATTGAAGTAAAATGCAACGGAGAGAGCTTAGTGAAGACTAGTGAGGTTTTGTACAATGCTACAATGTGGTCCTACAGACTACAAGAGCAAGAAAGTGAGACCGTTATCTTACGTAGTATTTTACAACCTGATATGACGTTTGGTAGTCCGTCCAAATCTAGTTGTTTTCGCACGTTGTCAATCTAATTTTTTTCTTCAATAACATAGTTCAACCTCAGGCATTCCCTGTCCTTACACAATAAAGAGGTTAGTCAAGCTTGTTCTTTAAAATCAGTTAGTATTGAGTTAAACTTCTGTGAAAGTATCCAAACGCTTTGAACTGTATGACGACCTGAAAAAGCGAATTTTCTAAGCTCAATTTTTTCTATGTGGGACCTATTATAGCAGAACAATCGTCGATGATGAAGAAGGTGCTTTCATGTTTAATTTGTTCATGGAAATAGATCAAAGTTTCATTCAAACTATTCCTAGGAAGAACTTTATAAACTTCAAGATGTGTATTTATCTGTAATCTAGATTTGTATGTAAATCTAAACATAATTAGTCTACAATACTGAAGATACGCTGTTTGGTTTTGAGGAAATGTATTCGGTTTTGCTTATTAATTGTGAACACTTTTATGACCTGTTAATTGAAAATATGGTTCTTGTAGCCCAATGAATACTACTCTATAGAATCCAGTAAATATCTGTATACTGTCATAATGTCCTGTATATAACCACAGTGATAAATATCATATTAAACAAACAATATCCTACTGACATATATATACAAATACTGAAAGAGATGCAGTTTCTGTACTTAGCTTTAATTTGATGTGAGAAACTAAACAAGGGTCAAAACCAACATGATGTCCGATTGGTCAAGTTCAAAACCATCCAGTCTGTCTTTGGTGATTGGAAGGGGAAAACTTGATAAAGACATTTCCGCTCAAAATGTGATGAAAAATTTCAAATTTTGCAAAATAAATAAAACAAGTGTTTGCCACTAATGTGGCAATATCCCCCGCCGCTTGGATATTGCGATAGAATTGTCACAATAAGCAAATGCTATATTCCCATTGCAATGGTTCAAGCGATATGGCGTTAACAAGAATTTCATAGGTGGTCAAAGTGCCGTTGTGACATTTCAAATAAGGTCAAGCGACTCCATGGTGTCTGCGTAAATCCCTAATGTAGTCTCTGACCAAATTTGAAGACATTTGGTGCAATGGTTTATGAGATATCAAGTAAGCAAGAGTTTCAAAAGTGGCCAAAGTTGTGACCTAGAAATTAAGGTCTAGGTCACCCAAAGTGACTGATGTCTGCGTAATCCCTCAATGTAGACTCTAACCAAATTTAAAGACATTTCATGAATCGGTTCATAAGATATAAGATGTTTCAAAAGTGTTCAAGGAACTGTGGTGACCTTGAAAATTAAGGTCAAGGTCGTCCAAAGTATTTGGTATCTGCGTAGTCCCCATTCTCTCCCCACAGAGGCAGCTCAGTCATACATGAGTTAGCCTCTGTTCTATTACGCCAAGATCCTGGGGTTCCGACAGATCGCCCTAGCGGCAAAAAGTTGTAACTTGAGATATCTCCCTTATTTGCAGCCAATGAAAACACCTTTTGGATATCCACGACTTGGGGAGTTCTCAACGGTCGTATAGTGACTTGCAAAAGCATTATGCCTTTAGTTGTTTTTTCATTAACAGTGTGAGAAGGAAAATATTTGAAAATCAGATATTGATAGGGTTTTTCATTAGAAACATACTGTTTTTACAATTATGTAAATTGTTATTTGTTTTATGATAAATTTCATTTTAAAAATTTACCAAATAAAAACTGAGAAGGTTAAAGGCGATGTTTTGTAGAAGGAAGAGTTATCTCCCCTGGATGTTAAATTTCAACGAAAGCTTTGCCGAACCACACGGGAATAGCCGAGCTTTTGCGAATGACCACTTTTGAAACGGCGTCGCTGATTGCACAACTAACTTTGATTGCCTCCAATTAGATTTCTACCTTTCTATCCCATGTATTAGCCGTAATAGAACAGAGGCTAACTCGGGTATGACTGAGCTGCCTCTGTGGGGAGAGAATGCGTAGTCCCACAATGTAGGCTGTGACTAAATTTGAAGACATTTTGTAAAACGGTTAAGGAGATATTGTGTTAACAAGAGTTACAAAAGTGGCCAAAGTGCCGTAGTGACCTTGAAATTTTTGAAGACCTTGGGTGTAACGGTTCATGAGCTATCGCGTTAACAAGCGTTTCAAGAGTGGTCAAAGTGCCGTTGTGACCTTGAAAATAGGGTCAAGGTCACCAAAAGTGACTGGTGTCTGCGCAATCCCCCAAGTGAGGCCGTGACCAAATTTGAAGACTTGTGGTGCAACGGTTCTTGGGATATCGCGTTAACAAGGATCCGGTAAGAGGTAAACAGTCACTACAATACATTATCAAAATAACCAAATTTCACTTGATATTCAGTGTTAAAGACTTTTCAGAACAAATTCAACATGCAGGCCAACGTCAGCTATGACATCATCTACAGAAAATGTTATATCAAGAAGCATAACAATATTTGGTTGAAATATATGTAGGCGTTTTGGAGACATATAGTAAGTCTATAACGTAAAATTGTATATAACTGCTACGTCCTTATTCACAGAGCCAACAAATATATAGTAACACAATGTCAGTATTACAAACATGACAAATATGAAAATACAGAACCAAATTTATCAAAACAAACCAATTTGAATCTTAAACTTGTTTTCAATTTCAAAAACCAAAGCAAAATCTAGCATTGTGAGCCGGAGCGTCAATGCCCGTGTTTTGCGAGAAAAGCATGCATCTCGCTTTGCAATGTAACCCTACGGTCTCCCCAATCCATGAATGAACTCATTGACGACTACTTTAGGGAGAAGTGCATAATTAAAACCCTTATATTTTCAGATAGAGGAATCTTAGCATAGAAATACTGAAGAGCGGTTCAGATGTTGGAAGAGAAATGAAAAATAATGAAATATTCTTTTTGAGATGTAGTCATTGGGTTATTGGTTTGAAGCACATTAGAAAAGGGATGCGCTGAGCCTCTCAATTTGGTTTACTATAAAAGTAAACAAACCCTAATAAACAATATTGTTAAAAACCAAGCAGTTATATCTCAAGGTGACTGCACTGACTTGATATTCCAGTGTACATTTGGGGAAAACATGACACAGGCGCATAGCTTTTAAACAATGAAAGGGGTGCTCTTTCACACGCGTAATGATACACAAAACTTCCTTATAAGGAAAGCCATATAAGGGATTTATAGTAAGAAGCGTAGTAAAAACTGTTCTTCATGTAGCGTTCTATGAGCTCGTTGACAGGCTCATTAGAAAGAGAATTTTAAGGGTAAGGCAATGATGTTTTGCAATTTGATCTCAGTTTTAAAATAAGTATTGTTGAATGCACACAAATTATTGTTATTAAAATGGATCAAATCTATCAGTGTAAAGTTTTTATATTTTTTCCTCAAATTAACCGACGGCACTCACCGTGCGGCATTCCTATCATCCGAACCATTAGATACATTTCAATTTTTTTTTTACCATTGCTTAGAGGAGCAAATTGTCTTTATTTGCATGTATTGTTTGTTTATGAGCATGAACAAGTAACGAAACGGTGAACGATGCGACATCTGTCGCAAATATCATTTCTTTTACCCCAAATTTGCCGACGGCCCCAACGTAGGCCTCAAGAGCCATTGGAGATATCCAAAGTTTGTTTTCACCATAATGTAGAGGAGAGAATAATGTCTTTATTTGGATGTATTATTTGCTAATGAGCATGAAACAGTAAAGAAACGGTGAGTGATGCGACATCTGTCGCAAATATCATGTTTTCAATCAAATTACCGAGCTCCCAAACCATTGGGTATATTTTAGCTCTGTGTTCGCCATCGTGTAGAGGAAAGAATTGTCTTTATTTACATGTATATTTTGTGTATGTGCAAACAAGAATTGCGAAGGTGCAAGTGGTGCGCGGAAATTTGGTGGAATGATCTGTAACCATTTTGAGGATGTTAAATGTTAATATCCTTTGTCAACACTGGTCTAAAGGAGATAATTTAACTCATATAAACATCAAAAAAGACAGATAAGACAATTCCCAACTTAGGTTCGAATCTCGGAGTGGACGTTCTGACAAAAAGTAAAATATAGAACCTTGAATTTTTCACTCGTTTATTGTTTTTATATGTTAAGATGAACATCAATTTTAAATTGGACCTAAATCTGTCAAGAAATAAATAATTAAGCGTATTTCACGATCTGTTATATAGAACAGAGACTACCCATACAAGCAATTTATGAACTTAATACATTAACCTTTAAGATTTCGATAATACGTTGAGATTCATCCAAGATTGTATGTTTTTTTTACTTTCAAATGATATATAGAACAATGATAAATCGTCTGGCGTTATTTAGTAAAGATTCTTCAAACATACCCACCAAAACACCACTTTTCAAAATGCGAAGTTTGACCCTTCCTCCTGACCGGAAGTGACTGTTCGCGAGCGATTTTATTTTTTTATCTTGAAGACTTAGCTATTGTCTAACTCTCATGCAAAAATCATTAAGTTCTATGGTCTAGGTTTAAAGATATCTGCCCTTGAATTTGGCGATTTCTAGATTTTGGTCAACTTTGAAAGGTCACAGCAACAAAAGTATAAAAGTTAGGACTTTGAAAAACATAAACTTTAAACTACAATACTTCAGCTACGTTCAGTAGTGCATGTATCTTCAGAGGAGAAGATTCTCAAAAGCGGGTGGGGTCGGAAATCGTCAAAAATGCACTTAAAGCAAGATGGCGGCCAAACCACGTGACCTACGAAATTGTCATGATTTCGTTTTTTTCATTATTTGTTATTGCGCATCTTTTAAAAAAGTTTCAAGTCTAAGTGCATTTTGAAAAAAAAAGTACAAATAATAAATATAGTCGCTAATGCGACGATAACAGGATTCAGCCGTTTATGGTGATGATATATATGACAAATGTATCTATTTTGTATTATGTCAATAGTTTCAAGCAGTCGAATTTTTAAACTCACGATGTCAGTGTAACCAAGCCCAAAAGGCTCTTTCAATTGCAAACGTTAATGTCATATTGAATAATTAGTGTATGTGCATTGTTAAAAATACATTTCAAATTCGAATAAAAAATCATAATGCCAAAAATATAAGTTAATGCAATGTAATGGTCATGTTAGCAAAATATGTAAAAACCTAAGGTTAGATATAACCAATTCAATCTGCAAAAGTTGCTTGACTCATCCTGGTTTCGAACCCTGTTTTTCTTTTTATTGAAACAAAGTTATCAAAGCAAACCAATCTAAATATTATTCTTTTTTCAATTTCACAAAGCAAAACAAAGCCTAGCAATGTGTGCTGGTGCGTGTCTGAACTGAACTGAACTTTATTACAAATCAGGCCGCAGGCAGCGGCATATGATGATACAGATAATGTTACATACATTGACATACAAACAGATAGATTAACAATATATATCTACAAAATGCGAATAACACTATTATTACAGTACATGGTGTAAATAAGCAAAACAGTAGGGTATCTGGTTGAAAGATTTTCTTTCTAGTAATTACTAGTAACGACAATTTTTAAAGGTTTTAATAATGATATTACAAAACATGGCTAATTTTCTTAAAGTACCTATCTTTTTGCTGTTAAATAGTGTCTTCATTTTAAAATAGTTTGGTCTAGTATAGAAATACGGCTTGATATATTTTACTCTTGCATTTATGAAATCAGAACAAATGAATAAATAATGGAATTCGTCGCCAATTTCATAACTAATACAAAGTTTACAAATTCTGTTATGCTTTTGAATATTACTCCAGCGACCGGTTTCAATGGGTAAGTTATGATTTGAAGTAATGAAATATAGTAATGCTCTAGAATTCTTTTCATCTAAAATATCTAAATATCTACTTAATCTGAGGTCTAGATCAGATAAGGAGCTATATATAATACCTTTTGATGAATGCTCAACAAAAGAGAGCCACACTTGCTTATATACATCTTCAAGTTTATATTTTACCACTCTTTTTAGATTACTGATATTTTCAAAATTTTGGGAATTCCAAATATAGCTTAATCCAATTTCGTCAAAAATGCGTTCAATATTCATTATCCATTTATGTTTACTTTTCCCAAAAAGTTTATCATTAAAAATCAATTTAAAAATTATGAAAGATAATTTGGAAGATTTTCCTGTCAAAAGTCGACACCAAAAAGAAATAATTCTTAATTTGATAGTGATAGCAAGTGGGCATCTACCAAATTCTCAATACAACATAAAATTTGGAGTACTCTTCCTAAGAGGTGCTAATTGCTTAAGAAAATTAATGTGTACTTTTTCAATAGATGTGACATTTTCAAATCCCCATATCTCACAGCCGTAAAGAAGGATAGGCAACACCATAGTATCGAATAAACGTAATTGTAATTCATATGTCAGGTGCAGTTTTCGCCCCTTGCTTAGAACAAAATACATGGCTTTTGTGGCTTTTTCAATGGCTTTTTCTCTCGTTAACGTAAACCGTCTACTTTTTTGAAATTCCACGCCTAAATAGGTGTAAGATTGAACATTTTCAATTGTATTACTTCCAATTTTATAATGAGTTTTATAATCTTTTTTCGTTCCGCCAAATATTAATACTTTTGTTTTTGAAATATTGACATTAAGTTTCCAAATATCACAGTAGACATTAAAAAAATCTAGCATTTTTTGAAGATCATGAGAGTTTGAAGCCAGGAGGACTGCATCATCAGCATATAATAATAAAAACATTTTTATGACATTTTCTAATCTATCATTAAAATCCTCAGGTTTAAGCTCTACCCCATTACAAAAATCCTTATTAAAACACATTTCAATATCATTCATAAAAATTGCAAACAGAGTTGGTGATAAATTTTCACCTTGGCGTACGCCGGATCTACATGGGAAGAAATCAGTGTAACCATATTTACATAAAATACATGATTTTATATTTTTATACATGTTTTGAATAACCTGGTAACATTTATCAGAAATGTTGTTTTCAAGAAGCTTTTGCCAAAGTCCCACGCGCCAGATATTATCAAATGCTTTTTGGAAATCAACAAATGCACAGAATAATTTGTCAATGTGCGTGTTTTGCAAGAAAAGCATGCATCCTGCTTTGCAATGCAACCCTACCGTCTCTCTAATCCATGAATGAACTCATTGACGACTACTTCAGGGGGAGTTGCAAAAATGTTTTCCTTTTTATCTTAAAATGGAGGAATCTTGGCATAGAAACACCAAACACCAGTTGAGATGTGGGAACAGATATGCATAAAAAATAATGAAAGACGTTTGCTGAGATGCAATCACTTGGTTCTTGGTTTGAGAGAAATTAGAAAAGGGATGCAAGGATCCTCTCAATGCCGTTTACTAAAGTAAACAAACTTACATGTAATAAGCAAGATTTAGAAACTATTAACATCGTCCTTCCATGTAAAATACACTGACATTTTGATTCCTGGCACATTCCGGACAAAACAGGGCCTAGACGCACGGTTATTGAAAAATAGGAGGGGTGCTCTTTCAGAGGCCATTTTCACGCGTAGTGATACAGAAAAACGCCAAATTTGGAAAGACCAAATATGGTTGAGACTACGATAACGTAGTAACTTTCTTACTATAACAGTTGTGAACCCCCACCCTTCTTTGGCACTGTAGTTCTTTTGAACGGGGTGGTGGAATTTCAAATGGTTTATGTCATTGTAAAGGACGAAGAACGAGCTTCAATTCAATGTGCCATTTGTACATTTGAACGAAAAAGTAAAGAAACGGTAAACGATGAGACATCTGTCAAACTGTATCTCAAAATGACTGAGGGTACTCGCCTTTCAGCCTTAAAATATCCCGAACCAATAAAGATATCCACATATTGTTTTCACCAGTGTGTTGAGGGGAGAATTGTCTTAATTTGCATTTATGTTTTGTTTATGAGCATAAAAACGTAAAAATGGTGAGCGATGCGACATCTGTCGCAAATAACACATTTTCCATCAAAATGAGCAATCCCCTTGCGCCCTCTATACATGTACCTCCCGAACCATTAAAGATATCTTCATATTTTGTTCACCATCGTGTAGAGGAGAGAATTGTCTTTATTTGCACATATTATTTGTTTATGAGCAAGAAAAAGTAAAGAAACGGTGAGATATAGATAATTTAGCTTAATACTCATTTACTGTTAATATTTTTATAATAAGGTACTACACAAAGTATTTTTGTCTTCAACAAGGGCGTCCATTGGTGTATAGTTTGTTCAGATGACTTAAATAGTAAAGGAGTAACGCCTTTTTTAACTTTGTTGAAAACAGTGAAAAATTCATATTTTTAGACCCCTTCTCGATCTTAGTCTTCCAAGGCCCTTAACCATCAACTGTTTATGATGTAATGTAACATAGCAAATGTTGTACTTGAAAAATAGCGCGTATGTAAGTGTAGTCAAGTTTATGATAGTTTAATTAGTAAGGTAGTTGTGGATATTTAAACAAAGCGCAAAACACTGTTAGAGGATAGTTCCGTCTTATCCCTACAAAGTATTTAGAGACCAGAGACAAAAACATTTGTTGCTAAATGCACCTAAAATGATAAATAACTAAAGAAGGTCAGAAGCAAGTGTGTGCGCCGTGTGCAGGGTCAAGCTACAATACACTGCGAGTTGGGCTTCTGCCTGACCCCCACAGCTAGCATTATTAAATATTGAAAACTAAACTCATTCCTTACTCAAAAACTATGTTACCTACAAGTTTGTCTCAGTAGACTTTTTTGCTTGAAATTTCATTGCGCTTCGTTAGGTATATCTTTTACTTGTCTCTACGACCATTTTGACTTATCTTATGTAATTTGACACGTCCCATCGACCGGAAATGACTGTTCGTTAGCGATTTTATTCTTTTATCTTAAAGACCTTGCCATTGTCTAACTCTCATGCAAATTTCATAAAATTCTATGGTCTGGTTTTTGAGTAATGTGCCCTTGAAGTTTGCGATTTTTAAATTTTGGTCAACTTTGAAAGATCACAGAAAAGTATTAACGTTAGGACTTTCTAGAAGTCAAATTAAGAACTACAATGCTTCAGCTACATAGAGTATAAATTTCAGCTCTCTAGTGCAAGTATCTTCAGAGAAGAAGATTTTCAGACTGTCGAAAATGCACTAAAACCAAGATGGCGGCCAAACCACGTGACCTACGAATTTGCCATGATTTGTTTTTTTGCATTATTTCTATTTGCGCATCTTTTTAAAAAAAATCAGGTCTCTAAGTGCATTTTGAAAAAAAAAAACATGTTAATTTTTCGAACTTGGATTCGACCTTGACCTTTTATTTGTCGACCGATTTCGCCCAAAAGCTTATTGGAGCCTCTTCTCATAGCCGTTTTGGCTGAATCGCGACCACAAAATCGGTGAAATAAAAAGAAGAAAAGAACTTGAAGAAATCGGATAATAACAAAAGGTCTTCCAGACTTTGTCTTGAAGACCTAATTAAGTTTACAAGCAGTAGCCCTGGGTCAGGTTTCTATAGGGGTAAAGCTGATGCAAAAAGTCATTACTACTTGAGCGTTCATTAACTTCTTTTGAGTAATATATATATATAACAACGTACAACAGTGATATCCACATTAAGTATTGTTTAGAATCCCATCCCTTTCTTGTGACAAAGTAAGGAAGAACAGGAGACCAGGGATGAGTACAATACGTTTAATTCAGCTTAAAGGCAGAGGCAGCATTCACTGTCAAGGCAGCATCGTGCGTCTAGAGGCCCAGTCATTGTGGCTGCGGGTCCGGTCGTCCTTGCTGGTCATGGCTGCTCCCCGTCTTAGCAGCTGCTGCTTCGTTCTCTGCTTCCTCTTGCTTCCGTCTGCTCTTGTACTGTCCACCTCCCTATATATACAGTTGCTTGACCAACCCGTAAACAAGTTCAAACCAAGATATTTCTTCCACTCAGCATGTTCGTCCTGGTTTGCGTCCTTAATCACCAAGTAACTCCCCAGGTGTCGGCAGTAATTGGTAATTAACTGTCCGGTTATCTGGAGGACAGTCTCTTTAAAGTACGACTCTAACTGCTGAACTTGCTGAGCTAATAACCTGTCGACGGTCGTGTACAGGTTAACGAGAGTCTCACGTGTTTTTACTAGGTTGGTCAGCGGTCAAGAGAGAGGTGGACGGCTGTTTGGACGGCTGAAACAGTGGACGGCTGTTTTGTTACAGTATCAAATCCTGTGTTAACAAAGTACTGACTATCATGTTTACCAGGATGTTACCTTTAA
This sequence comes from Steromphala cineraria, assembly GCA_916613615.1. Lineage (NCBI taxonomy): Eukaryota > Metazoa > Mollusca > Gastropoda > Trochida > Trochidae > Steromphala > Steromphala cineraria. The sequence continues at coordinate 40,287,152 of OU744722.1, read as the reverse complement.
GCTATTTTACGAATATTAAAAACCGCCTTCAATACCTTCAATGCATGAACAATATTTATATAAATTATGTATATTTGATGCCTTTTAAGACGTAATTTATTTTCTGTATATTGATATATTAATGTAAGTATAGATAACACTATACAATGATAACTCAATAGAAGTGGAATTTATACTATACATCAAAATACTCGTTTTCGATTGGCTGACACTAAACTCATTTTATCTTATGTACCTCGCGACTCTCACCTATCACAATGTACAAATTTCTTGTACCCCGCTGCCATAACAACTGCTCTCTCCCAGAAGAGGTGTCGCATAGCGGGAAGATGAATTTACCAAATGATGCACGCGGTGTATAGAGTTTACATAAGTTTGATTTATAGCAGTTTACGTGATTATTAATTATAGATTTGTTTTTCTCATCATTCTATGTTTTATTTTGAAACAAATTCTGCATTTCATTACTGTCACATGATAAAAAATTAAAAATTTTAAAGTTTTTAAGCATGTTCTGGCTTGTAGTTTTACGTAACACGATTCATAACATTTTACTCGGGTTGGATGACGTCATTTTGTTTACATTTAGGGTCAAGGCCGTACAAGCGGTGATGGCCCATCCGTTAACGGCAGTCAAAATAAAATGAATATATTTTCTTCTGACATGACGGTAAGATAAATATGATGTAGGCTTCTCCCTCGGGTAAGACCGTATTACCCTTGTGAAAAACATACAAATTATATTGTATGATAAAACGTGATATATTGAACTTTACGTCTTTCCTTTGGCACCAAGGTCGAAGTTTCACTTAATGGGGTACTATGGAATCGAACACTACTCGTTTAATCTAACTACATCTCCTAACTCTGCATTGACACGAACTTTAAGGTGTGAGGTTCGAATTTCTTCATAGATGAAAGATTTCACAACTTTTCACAAATTTTAAAAATGAAAGTCTTTAGAAGGATTGTAAGGATGCATTCATCTGACATTATATGAACATACTTGCTTGCTTACTCAATTAATGTCATATTATTTTAAAATGACATGGATCAGTAAATTTTTGCAATTTGAGTTAAAGACAGCCAAGTTCAAACTGAAAATAATACATCCAAAAAAATAAACCACTGGTCTTCTCGTCTACAAGGCTTTGAACAGGTTACGCAAACATGAACCGTTCTTATTTCGAGTAGTATATTAAATTTTTAAGTAATTTCTATTTCGGTTAAAGTTCGTTTTTTCCTCTTCAAGATAAAAACATATTTCTTTGATATTTCATTGAGTCTGCATGTATTTTTTTCTGATTTTCATGTACACAGTCACTGATGTACCAGAAACGAGAACGTCACTGAAGGATGTAGCAGCAAACAACAAGAAGAATCACAGCCTCCAGTCTCTAGGAATGAGTTTAGTAAGTTGAGTTCATTTTATCCAATCTTTCTGCAGTCTAGTTCTGTAGAGGAGCTCCCAAAAAACAAGGTGTCCAGTAACTGTTCTTTTTTCCTCATTCTTGAATTTCTATGATAAACTTTAGTTCATGTAAAATAAATTGTTTGAGAACGAAAAAGATTCCAATTTATCAAGAACGCAATGACGTCATTCATATATCAGAAATGTTTTGGTGAATACGACAGTGATCTATACTCAACGGCAATAGAAAGGCAATTTGAAATCTAATCATTGTAATAATATAAATAAACAATAAACCTTGATTATCATCTCAGGCTTAGTAAACCAACAAATTATTGTTAATTAGAAATCTATGCATATATTCAAAGGTAAACGTTCGACTTACATCATCACATGTGACGTCACATCAACGGAAAACACAGCAGGGGTGGTTTCGATTCAATTTATCGCCTTGTGTGCTCACACATGTCTGCAATCGCATTGGCTTTGAAAGACTCAGGCGTCGCCGAAAATGTTGTGGAATGGTCTCCAACTGTTATTGAAGTACATGTATGTTCATGAACGGCGAATTTTCACCTCAGAGGAGTCAAATGTCTTCTAGCCCATCTTCAAAGGGGAGGTTGAATCTTGATCAACAGCGTTTATGACATAATGCCACGGTCTGGTGACAATATTGATCCTGTAAGTTGTCCATTGCTGTCTGTCAAGTCGGTGAGATAGTCATAGGGCTGTGTCATGGAAAGGATATCAGCAGCAGACATACTAAGCAACAAGACATCTGCATTGCTTCTGTAGTTTTGGAGCTATGGCGGAGACAAAATCGGGAACAATAATAATAATAAGAGGAAGAATAATCAGGATAATAACAATAGGTCTTTCAGACTAAAGTCTGAAGACCTAAAAATAATAACACTTTATTATCCTAAGTACAAGTACATGTTGGAAATTTGTTTTGTGCCAAGGCACCTGGCAGCCACGGTGCAGCGCCAGTTAAATCGTTGTTCTGCCTTTACAATGCAGAGTGTCAAGCAAGACAGCAACAACTCCCACCTTTAACGTCTTTTGGTATGACGCGATATGACGCGACCGGGAATCGGTCTTGCGGCTGACGAGCGGACACTCTAGCACTGAGCTACTAACATTCATGTGGTTGAGATTGAGGAAAGATATTTTAATAACCCTTAACAAAATAAAGGGTAAACAATTACTAAAATCTACTGCTATCTAAAAATGATTTGATGGATATTCAGTGATTGACACAGTTCACTTTATTTTGGACAGATTTTGACAAAACGTTGTCAAGTTGTGGTATCAACAAGAATTCCCGATATGAACACTGGTCATACTGATACATTCAACCTCTGACAGTATTATAGGGTTACTATTGTTTGCCTCAATAAGATCCAGATTTCTGTCTCCATGAATCTAAACTCTCGTTGTTAAAATGCCTTCTCTGACACAGTGAGCGTGGTGCCTTAATGGATAAACCTTTTGCCTTGGGCCCAAAATATTGTCTTCCTGGGTTAAAAACCAAGTTTATTCGAGAAACTTTTGCAGATCGAATTGGTTGTATTTTGGCTTAGTTTTCACCATTTTAAATTCGAATTTTAAATGTATGTTTATCAAAACACATACATTAATTATTAAACGACAGGAAACCTCATTGTTTTTTTTCTATGTTAATTAGTTAATTTCTACAAAAAATACTGCCAGCTTTAAAATACACCAAAAACCGTTTTCATTGGTCCTCTAATAACAAAGATATCGCCCTTGAAAGTGCGCGAATTTCAGGCTGCTAAATTTGACAGTCGATAAAACGGCCCACAACCGGAATAACGTTATTACCTTTACTGCGCATGCCCGGTTGTTGTTGTTAATTTGAGTTATTTAACCTCGGCATTCACCTTTTGGTGATGTCCGCATGCCCGGAGTGTTTTTTTACTTCATATACAGAACGGAAGTGGGCCTAATCAATGTAAATATAACAGACAATGGTTGTAAATAAACAGATTAAACAGGTTTTAGCAGACAGACAGATATTTTATTAACGTCTCTCTGCATGTACAGCATAAAATACAACAAACAATCAGTAAAAGCACATGCACCATTCCTTATGGAATTATGAGAGACTATATCTTAAAATATGTACATGTAAAAAAGTATATAATTTGATATTTAATTATTATACAAAAACAATCGCCTTCTAGATAAAATAGTGTATAGGGTTTTGGCAACGCTACTAACAACATTATGATTTGACATTAAAAAACAGAACTTCTGTTCTTCGCTAAAAGAATAAAATTCATTATTAAAGGAACAAATATAAGTAAACAATTCAGAGCGCAGGTCATCGTACACCGGACACTTTAGTAGAAGCTCAGCTGTCCGGCAATAAAACATGAGAGTAGTAATTAAACAGTTATGACACATCGTTGCTGATTTGTAATTACGGGGAGCCGCGCTTGGGTTATTACACGCTCTTTGACAATGTTGTTACAAGAATTAGAGAGAGGATTTATTTTGTCTGCCCATCCCTGTGGCGCTCAGGTGTCAAAGCACTAGTCATTTATTGGTCAACAATAGGTCAAACTAGATCCAATCAAAAATTTCATTTTCAGAATTAATCATTTGCAATGTATGAGCCTTGAGATGAACACATTGAGCACTGACATAGTAGATGGAGTATTTGACATTGACTACAGTAATTTCGACAAGGTAGATTTACAGGAAGGTAGATGACACATTTGCCATCATAGATCCAGCGCACGACCCTACATACTACTCGACCACCTCAACAAACAACACACCCGCATCCAGTTCACCATGGAGAAGGAAGATCAACACAAGCTGCCCTTCCTTGATGTATCCCTTAACACATCATCCGACAAAATCTCTTCCTCCGTCTACAGAAAGCAAACTCATACTGACCAGTACATTCACCACCTCTCCAACCACCATCCACAAATAAAACGTGCCATAGTCTCCACCCTCACTAGACGCGCCAAAGCTATCTGCGACCCCAATCACCTCGACCAAGAAATCAACCACCTCAAAACCACATTCATTTCCCTCAACGGCTATCCAAGACGTCTTGTTGAGCAGACCATCTCCGCCACCCTCAATCATCAGAATCACCACCCAACAAAGCCTGAACCAGCCCCAATCCGAATAAACATCCCATATCAAGGACAGATCAGCCACCACATCAGCCGTCTTCTCAGAAAAACCGCCAGCATTGACGTCACCTTTCACTCAGACAAAACCCTCAAGACCATCCTGAGAGCCAATGGGAGAGGTGTCGGTCAACAACCTGCCCCGAATCCAAGAGGTTGTTTCTACAAAATCAACTGCAACTGTGGAAACAGCTACATTGGAGAAACCTGCCGACCCTTCAACATTAGACTTAAAGAAAACAAAACCACAGTAGAGAAATTGGACCTAAAATCTGCCCTTTCAGAACACATTGTGAACAACCCCAACCACTTAATCTGCTGGAACAACACTGAAGTCCTGGCCTCCAACATCACTGATTGGAGAAAACGAAAACTTCTTGAATCAATCAACCTCAGAAGATTAGCTCCCAAGGTTAACCGTGACCAAGGGGTTTATCTCCCTAACTCCTGGTGCATCACCAAGCAATCATAGACTCTATCTCCTGTACCACTCTGCTGTGTAAACATTAATTACCTGTCCATTGTATTTTCTCTTTCATCTCATGTTTTTGATTGTATATAGCTAATTAATAACTGTCTTCTGTATTGTATATGCTAAGTCACTTTATTGGCTTCATGTATATCTATGTATATAAATACCACACTGGATATTTCATTATCAGTCACCTGAAGAAGGGGCAAGAATTGGCCCAGAAACGTCGTGAGAAATCAATAAAGAAGTTGTTATCCATAACATTTGTCTTGTATTACCACACCAACTTCTAAATGCCTTTGAAGAATTTCAAGGTAGATTTTGTTTACATGATATCTAATAGAATATTTGTAAACTTGTTCATTAACATTTATAAGTATACATTTTATCATTTCAGACAGTTGTTTTGCGTTAGAAGTTAAGAATTGAAAAAAAAACATAATCTCAAAAGTACATGATGACACATGGTGTCAAAATGTGTATCGAATTGTATTAGGTTGCGAACAGGATAGTCGGCTACAATTTCATGACATGATGTCTCAACGACACTCATTGTTTTTCAATCATTCGTAGAGTGAGAAAGCAAACCTCATTCGCATAACATAAAATCACTTCAGTATTATTCATAATTTCTTAAAAATAAATACAGGGACGGGCTCTTTGACTTTGTTATTGTTTTGCAATTGCATGCTGGGAAGAATTTCGACTGGTTATACGACTACAATGCGCTGGAATTAAACGCTCTTCTGCTCAACGGATCATGGAATACTATAGGGAACAATGGCATATTTACCACTATGGGTTTGAAACCAGCGGTAATAAATATCTTTTTAAAGAAAGAATATTTACAAATTCACAGTATAACACATGATCTGGGTCAGACGAAATCTTATGGGATAATTTCAAAACTTATTTTTCATAAAGATAAATTTCTAAAAGAAATGTTTTCGAGTTAGGATTTATTACTCAAAGACAGAGACGATAGCAAACTTGGAAAAAAAAGATTTAAAACGCTTTCAATGAAACAATGGTTAAAATAAACATAGTACCAGGTTAATTTACATCGGTACCATATAAAACATGTTCAGTGAAAGAAAACAACGAACCTGCTTACTTTGAGAGTTTAGCGAGCGCCTCCAGCAGGGCTAATAACGAACCTGCTCAGATGATCCATGTAGATAATCTATGTTCATAATGTATAATCTTACAGTTTGGGAGTGGTTCCTGACGATGAGCTTTCATTCATTAAAATTTTCATTGGTCAGATTTAATGTTCTACAACTTCATTGGTTCATTAAACTAGCCATTGTCCACTAAGCCAGACAAGACGACGCCATCAAGCAATGGCCCGACAGTTATATGACCTGTTACGACACTTGACTAGAGTCACTGGACGTCAATAAACTTACACCTCACACCTGTTATCTGTTACATCCGGCTCTTTGGTACACAACTTCAAATGGCAGATTCCTCATCGTCTTCAAGGCACTTTTTAACCAGTATTAGATGTAACTGCAGGCTGTTAAATTTATAACTTCTTTGAGAGGCATTTTAGAATTTGGAATGACAAAGACGTTGTCATCCATATATTCCTCTGCATTATTGTTAAATTTATTATACAAATTAAAAACTATGTTATTAAACAACGAAAAATAATAGATACAAAAATAATTAGATGAGAAAATTGCTTTTTTTGTAAACCCCATTACCTATCACTCAGTTACATGATTTTACTGTTACATATGTTTATCTATATTACATATTTAGGCAATAAGCAAACATTAATATCATATTTCACTCTTTGATTGAATACTTTATCTACTTAAACAGTGAGAAATAATATGTTCTTTTTAGAAGATTTAGGAGGAAAACTAGACTGATGATTTAATCATATTTTATTCGTGAAAAAAATAAGCTAATGTGTGCTGTGTTTAAATCATTTGTCAATTAATTTCAGTTTTTAGAAAGTCTTAAATCACTGTAGGTTTCATTTTTGGTTAATGTCTTTAGGTTCAGTTAATTTGCAAGATATAAAGGGAGATAACTGCTGTTGAAGATGATACTGGTAAGCAGTGAACTCAGTGGACTCACTGCACTAGTCTAAGGGACACAACTGGTGTGAGGCTTGGTTATGCTAAAAGCACATGGAATGTTGTGAATGATGCATCGACTGATGTATGAATGAAAACTGATGCTATTGCAACAAGTTAAGCTGATTCCTGCACAAAATTTGTAAGTAAAATGCACACACATCATGTACAATTATGCATTAGTGAAAGTTATTGTGTATTTTGCCTTATCTGCTCATATTTGTTCTCAAATTGAAATGTAAACAAATGGTCATTTTCCAAAGAAAGTAAAGTTTTATTTCATCAGTAATTATACATATGCATAAGTGCATTATCCGTGTATTGTTAAAAACCGTTGTAAAGCTGGGTTCTGTGATGGTTTTCAGCTTGAACCCGTTTGAAGAAAAGAAATAAATGCGGTGTCACAAGAAAAGGAATCGTTTGTCGATTATAAGCTAACATCAGTTCAAGAAATTTTAACACATCTGTGTTGCCGTAGATGGACTGTGAAACTATGGCTATGAGTATGGAACATTCTAATGGTGATGATATTGTGAATACAAACATTGACCCTCCTGTTGGTGATGATGTTGTTAAATCTCTTAGATTTGAGAGGGGTCGAATTAGAGCTGTACTTACAACCAAGATGAAGAAGCTTAAAGACTTATTGGACAATTCTGATAATGTTAGTGACGTGGAAGCAACACTTCGAGTGATAAAGCAAACAATGAACAATTTAGTGACTAAGAACAATGAGTTGATTGATGTGTTGAAAGATAACCCTGATGATGTTGTAGAAGCTAATAGTTATGTTGAACGTGTGCAACTAAATTATGACTTGTTGAAAGGTGATGCTAAGTCTTGGTTTGACATGCATGCTGATAGCTTAGATGACATCAAGCCAGATGATTCTGCCAGTAAAGCTGGTAAATCTAGAATGTCAGGTTCTAGTTCTAGGTTAACAGTTAAAGCCAAAAGGGCTGCATTGTTAGCTAAAGCTGAAATGTTAGAGAAAAGGCAGGCACTTAAAGGGGCAGTAGCACGTTTTTTGATAATTTTATAATTTTAATTTATCACTGATAATTGTAAATGAATGCTAAATGTATTATTTTGACAGTGTCAAAAATCTCATTACACAAGTCAATCATCCATAGTCAGAGGACAAAGAATGAAGATTCACATAAAATCCATTGGCGGCCATTTTTTTGTGAACACCTTTAATTCATTTTTTTATATAAAAGGAATCGCATGGCTAAACTTAACGTTATATATTGGAATTATTACTGCTCCATTTAGTTTAAATGCATTGTCTTTCAATTGAAATCATTAATTTTCATTTTCCTGACATCACCCTATATTCCCCCTAAAAACGTGCTACTGCCCCTTTAAGAGGCAACAGACAGAGTTAGAGTTAGCTCAGGAGAAGTTAGAGATGGAGTGTGAGTTGAAGGCATCAGCTGCTGAAGAGAAAGTTTATGAAGGTTTTGATCTTACAGGTAGTTTGAAAGGTTCTAAGGTTGGTACAACTTCTGATGCTAAGTTAGCCAAGGTTTCGTTGGTTCACAAACAAGATGAAGTCGAGGGTGTTAACCAGAAAGTTGAGTTCAGAAAGGAGGTAACTCTTAATCCATTAGCTGACCCATGGACACTTAAGGGTCGTCGACAACATGTTCACGGTTCTTACTTGACAGAGAGTTCTCCAATTTTCAATCAAACACCTCATCAAAACCTACAGTCTCCTCAACCTTCCCAGTCAGACATGTGGTTCATGCAACAAAAGATGATTGATGCTTTGCAACTTCCCAAATCTGAAATTGTCAAGTTTGATGGTGATCCTTTGCGCTATTGGATGATCATAAGCTCCTTCGAAACCATTGTGGCAGATACTTCAGTTAGCAGCAGTGCTAAGTTGAACAGGTTATTGAACTATTGTACTGGAAAGGCGTTGTCTGTTATAGAATGCTGTTCAGTAATGGACCCTCAGGATGGATATGTTGAAGCTCTTAATCTTTTGAAGTCTTGCTTTGGTAGTCAGCATGTAATCGCTAATGCCTGGGTGAAGAAGATATGTGAGGGACCATGGCTCAAACCGAACGATGGGGAGGGTTTGCGTCAATTTGCTGACAATCTCAGGAGTGCAATGCTTACACTTAAAGCCATGGGTAAAACAACTGAAGTTGACAACCAGCTGCGTATGGTGAAAATAGTGGCAAGGCTTCAAACCTACTTACAAGGGAGATGGCGCAAAGTAGCCATTGGTTTTCTTGAAGCTACAGGAAATTACCCTCCAATTGGACAACTAGTGGACTTTGTTCAAAGGGCAGCTGATGAAGTAAACGATCCTGTTTTTGGAGTTATTGGAAATCAGATGAGAAGGTCCAATCTAAGTACAGACCAGACAGGAAAGGTTTCAACTACAGCGCTCAAACTGATTATGACAGGAAGCAAGCATCCTCAAGTTTCCCTTTGCGAAGATGTCCGATGTGTACTGGTGATCACGCACTCTTCATGTGTGAAGCATTCAGGAATTTAACACCAGAGAAAAGACATGATTAAGTTGTGAAACAAAAACTTTGATTTAATTGTTTTGGAAACAACTATTCTTCTAGATACTGTTATAAGCCTAGCAAGTGCAACATACAAGGATGTCAAAGGAAACATTTACGTTTGATTCATCTTCTCGTCAAACCTGATTCTGAAAGGAAACATACTTACCCACAGAACTCTGAAATGGAACAAAGTTACCTGAAGAGAACAGAGTCCAGTTCATCTGATTCTCGTGACAAACCTATCAAGGCCGCAAGTTCAGCATGCAACATAGAGTCAACGGTGTCAAGTGTAGCTCTTCCAGTTGTTCGTGTTCAAGTATCTGCAAAAACCAATGAGAGGAAAGTATGGACTTATGCTTTATTGCAATCTTGAAATTCTGTTCATCATCAATAAATGTTTCCACTGAAGACAGTTTTGTAAAAAATACCTCTGAAATTTCTGCTTGACATGTTTTAATTAATCTTGACAAGTCACCTCTTTCCTGAGGAATTTCTTCAAAAACAGTCAACCAGTCTGTATAAATTGATCTAACATGTTCAAAGTCTACTTATTCACTGTCAAAATCTAACAGCGGTGATAGGGCACTTTCTACTTTAATTAGCTAGTCACACAGTTGTTTTAAGTTCTTGCTCTTAATTACTAAGCTATACTGTAAGCCTTTAGGTGTCAAAGTTCTTTTCCGTGTCGATTCATCACCATTTGGGCTCGAATAAAAGTTGCCTTCCTCAGTCATAGTGAAAACAGAGCCGTAACAACTTGGTTGAACTGTAGGGCGTCATCAGCGAGCGGCCGTGCAGCTAGTGTTTACATTCTACCCGAGGCGGTCGAACTGTAGTCCGTAAAAATCGTGCAGCACGTTTTACTTCTCGCCATGCAAAACGTCAATAATTTTGGTTTCTTGATTCAAAACTTCTGCATAACGACAATTCAGAATCTTTAATTCTTCAGTTCATTCCTTAAGTCGACATTTGTTTCTTTAACAGTATTCTTGCATGGATTCAGATTGACTGCAAAACAATCGTAAAGCTATTTTTAGTTACAGCAGTCATCAAACATGTTACACTTGAATGCGATTAAACTTTTAGCTTTAAAGGTGCTGTATCATACTTGCAAGCGGTTCCGGATGAAACTTGGCTATTGAGAAATGAAATACATCACTTTGTAGAACAATCTTTCGTCGAAATTTTGATATCATATTTAGACTGTTTAATCGACAATAACATACTTATTTCGACGCTTCAAGCACAGTACCCCTCTTAGAAAGGGCATGTCATTTTGTGAACCCGCTTTCGGTGACGTAATCATTATGCTTGTATGATTTACACCGTGTCTCAACTATCGTAATTGCGTTCGATGGGTATCAACTTTGACAGCAACGAATACCTAATTCGGAGAAAAAGAATATAAAATCTAGTTGAGCGCGACAAAGACGGTTTTCAAGCGTACATTTAGAAACCGGAAGTTGTGAAAGGGCCACACTTTATTCGCCCTTATGTCGACTGCCGTTTCGGTATTATTTGGTAAATTATCTCCTATTTGATGAATTTTGGTCCGATTTTCTCAAGGTTGGTCGCTAAATTTTTCTAAAAATACAACGTATACATTAAAAATACTTTAAAAATGATTGCACTATGATATAGCATCTTTAAAATAGACCATACATTGTGAAAAACAAAACGTCTTTAAAGTAAGATATGTAGCTTGTTTTAATGCACATATAAATGTGATAATAAAGTTACTTTTTGGTAAACATACCGTTTTTATGCTCTAGTGTCGTGAAGCGGGGATGCATATCGAGGGCTGCACGTGCGACGAAAAACATAAACAGAGTTATCTCCCTTAAATAATAAATGCATACCGCTAATGAATAATTCTTAATCGAAACACTTTTGGAAGAATAAAGTAAATTCAAATTTAAAATCCTACATTATCAATCATTGAATTGATCAGAGTACATACTTTTAATTATTTCACATCAAGTTATAGTTCATTTTAACAGAAATTTCAAATATTATGAACAGTAAATACAAAATATATTATGAAAATTTAACAAACAGGCTTAGGTGGCCTAATTAAATGCTTCTCTTGATATATACTTAAAAGTATAATAAATGATTACATTTGTAAGAAAACATTTTAACTGCGCTTGTTAAAAGACAACTAGCTTACACATATTGAAGGTAGAGTATCGCTCACAGCCCTTCACAATCTTGGAATGGACTACACTTCCCCGTCAGTTGGACACCAAGATCAACTAAGAGTCCCTCACAATATAGGAATCGACCCCTATATTTGATACATTGAAGGTAGTGTATCGCTCATAGCCCTTCATAATCTTGGAAATGGAATGCCAAAATAAGTTCTAGATTGTGATCATTCCCAGATTGTTCAGGTTGCACAATCTGCAGATTGTTTATACAATCTAAGAATGATAAAAGTTCCTAGATTGTTCGAATAATCTGCAGATTGTGAGCTCATAATCTGCAGATTGTGAGCTCATTACCTGCAGATTGTGATCATTCCTAGATTGCACGGTACAAATTAAGATACATGCACGTGCCTTTGAGAGTTGATCTGACAAACTATCCTCATGTATAATTAGTATATACTGTTGTAAATGCCATTTGCTATTCATTATATATCTGTTTCACCAGTTTCAATTTTTTTTTACAAAGTCACAATTTTAAACAGTTACAGTGCACACAATGCAGGCTTGAGTTATAAGAACAGAAAAAAAATTGGCACATATTTGTTTAGGGATTGACATACACAAATTATGTCATTGATGATTCATTCTACCATGAATGTAATGAATACTAGATTCTGATTGGTTCTCTGATTTTTAGGCCACTTCAACGCGCATGGATACAGCCGACTGGCAATTTCAGAGCTGGTATTATTCTGTTTACTAAGATTAAATCTTTAAAAAAATTATTTAACATGTTTTATTTTCGTGTGTTTACGGGGATGACCAAATCCTTTGAGGTACATAAAGTAGTATTTAAAATAAGAACTTTAAGTGGTCAATCAGCGCAACACGCAGCGGGCTTCCTTCAAATACGGCAAGAATACAGTGACGTCATTAACGCACGCGCTTATGATGTCATAACCCTTGACAACGTAATAGTGGTTTTCTGTTAGAATCATCTATTTGATTGATAGGGATGTCTGAGTCTATATTGTAAACAAGTAATGGAATCACACCTTTCAAACGGTACGATATTAAATAACAAGGAGAAAAAAAACCGGCACAGACGAGTTAAATTTTGTTGCCGGAAGTGAGGACATTTTACAGTGCAATTCGCTTTTGCAAAGAGTTACGATTAATGTCCTCATGGTAGAATGAGAATAAATCTAATGTTTTTACATTTACACATGTGTTTAACTTTTTTTGTACAGATCTTTCAGATGACCATGCTGTGAAAATACATGTATAGTTATGCATAAAAAAACTATTTAAACGTTGTCTCAGTTTATTTTTTATTAGTGATTTTTGTCGTTGAATTGATATAGCTATTCCCGACGATATACCATATTTCTTATGATACGTTTTCGGTCTCTAAGATTCTGTGCAGTATTATATACATTTATGTTCGTCTACTCAAACGAACATGGAATATTTTCCATCTATAACGCACTCATGTCATATGGAAAGGGATGTGTACCAAACATGAATTCATGTACAATGTACACTTGTAACTTGCAAGATGTAACATGTCGTTCTCAACCATGCAATTCTTGAAAAGACAAGTCCAAGTGTGCAAAACTAACATTTCAATCCTGTAAAACTCAACTTGCTGTTCTCAACTTTTCAAAGTTGAAAGGTGATTCTAGAAATGTCAAAGACAAAACCCGATTTTCTATCTTGAATAAGAGTAATATTCACAATTAGCAATGCTGCAAGTTACGTTTTACAGATGTAAAAAGTAAAATTAAGAGTTGTAAAATCAGTTTTTTAAAACAGAAAAAATCCTTCCCAAGGGCAGGGCAACATGGCAAATGGCCAATGAAGTCTGGATTTATAAAAAAAATATAAATAAAAATAAAAAATTGGATTTTTAAGTATATTTCTTCTTCCTCTGCCCTCTGCCCCCTTCTCTCTCTTTATCCCTGTAGTCTAGCTACTCGTCTGAGAATTTCAGGCAGATATCAATTCAAGTTTTCGAGTTATGTGCACTTGAAATAGTAGGTATGGAAAAAGTTTGGTTACTTTTTACAAGGTACCATTTTCATAACCCACATACCATACAAAGTTACGCTACAAATGGCCTCAGGCACTCATATATTTGGCTGAATCCTGTGATTGTCGCTTTGCGACTATATTTACTATTATTATTATTATTATTATTTTCCAAGAGCCGATATAACAGTCGCAATTAAGAGATCACGACGTACATGTAGACTGGCTCTAAGGCGTGTCCGGCCGGGAACGTAGTACATGGACACTGATCTTAGTTATATGTTTCATTGTTTACAGTTTCCATCATAATAGCATAAGCGTCAATGACAGTTAATTTAGATTACCTAAGTTTGAAAGGAAATGCACTGGGGCATGTCTACAGTGGCCGTGCAAACCTCTAGAAAGCCACAGGCGATTATGTAATTAATGTACAATGTTGAAATGAAGGATTATTGGGAAATAACATTAGGGAAATGGCTCGTTAGAGAGACTTTTAAAACATTGCAAATCATGAAATAATTACAAGGAGAATATATTGTTAGATGCACGTTTACAGTCTTATGAATTCAATATGTTGATCTCAATTTGTCACATTCCGTATCGAGTTAGTTGTCAGGATTTAATGATTTAATATAGAAGAAACAACGTTCATCATTTCGAAATCTTGAAAGTAACATTTACCATTACTGATATGTCACATAACATCACATTTCCAACCAAACAAATGAAAACCAACAGAAAGAGCAAATTAAGAATGTTTAAGCTTCAATTAATATTATAGACTAATCATAAGCTTTTTCACAGGCATAATAATTTATATGTATGCTTTATCTAAATCCTGTATGGAAACATGAATACCCTCATTATTATAAAAACAATTTCTAAAATATATTTGCGAGAATGATAAAGATGAATGGTTGCTATTATCTACATTTGTTTTTCAGGATGAGAAAAGTTCGTGCTCGCTTGACAAACCAATTGATATACAACGACGTCACAGTTTGATACCGCCATCCACAGCTCACCCATCAATAAGTATTACAACGGATGACAATAATCAAGAACGACAGCGCAGACCAAGTACTCATAGTCTGGGACCCTTCTCCGTAAGTGGATTCGGGGAATATCATTATCGTGGAGCTGAGAAACTGCGGCGGCCAAGTACACATAGTGTTGGTATCTTGCCCATCAGTATGTTTGGTGAAGGGGGTGATCGCCCCAGACGGCCCAGTACTCATAGTCTAGGAGTTTTCTGTTTTGGAGAGGAAAGAGACAAGTATGATAGACCACGAAGGCCAAGCACTCATAGTCTGGGCCCACTTGTAATACCTGTAAGTTTTTGTCCGGTCCTATAGCGGTGTCTGTATTGACCTCTTTCCTTTTGTGCTGTACTTATGGCCTTACCCAAGTGTTCATTTTAAGTGTAATATGGAGCATGTATTCAGTTGCTTGTGAAGAAATATTAATGTGGTTATCGACTTCCTAGGGGGCACAATATTCTATTAGAGGTCTAATACCAATTCCTTTCAAGATACCAATTTCGACATCATACTCTAGTGTTGAATTCAACCCTTTTTTTAAAAAGTCAAAATAGATCAGCCGTTTCAAACATTCAACATGTTGATTTTAAAGCTTTCGCGTGCGTACTAACCCTTATATTTTTACCCTTAATGGAATTTGGACATGTTTGTGCCATTATAGAATGATATGTCCACACAACTTTCAGAAAAGAGAAGGGTTTCTATGCAATTAGGATAGGTATTCATATGGAATTCAGGAGATCATTAAAATCCAAAAAACGGTTTTGTAAACCTTTATGAAATTTTCATTAAGATCTAATGTTTATCAGAGCCGTGAAAAGAGAAGAAGTAAATTAAGAATTACAACCCTTACACCTCTCGGCCGATGTGCGAATATAACATGAGTTTTCAAAATAATTTTGTCTTACTTTTTACGAAAATGAACCCATGTTACCTTGATTCTGGAGAAAATCTCATGGATTGTGCTTTTCCTTCAAGTTTCTTCGGTCAACATGTCAACAGTTTACGGTAAGATTTTGTTTCTCTTATGGTTACACGTTTTGCTCACTCATGGTTCGTTCGTTTATTTACATCAAATGACGCCATTTTTCATGTCGGCGGTAAATAGCTGTCAGCGTTTGTCCGTCTGTGCGTCCGTCACAATTTGTGTGAAACTAATTTAACTTCCCACATGTTATCACAATAGCATGTGGGTCTTATTAGCTTTTTTATTTGCGTGATTTATCAAAAGATTCCTCAAGTTTGCCATTATAGAATTGCTATAGAATAACCTTATCACTTTGATATAAATGTTTCTTTTGTATGATGGGTCCCTCATTTGCAAACACGTATGATAATTTTTGTTTTTCACACGTGTCTTCAACACACATATAGTACCTCTGATAGGAAGCGTTAGAATGCTACAAAACGTGACACATTTCACCACCATAAAATTAAACATGTGCCTGGTGTAATGATTTGTAAAATAAGACATCATTTTTTACTTCAGTGCTAAGAGATATCATTTATACTGTGCATGCTAGCCTAATCAAACTACATATATTAAACCATTATCCTTAGACTGGCTTTTTGTTGGTTCGAATACTTCTTTTTTGTAGTTGCATAATCATAACGTTGAAATGGACTCAATCAATAGTGATTATTTTTTTGCGTGAAACATTGAACGAGTTATGAGATATGATAGACACAAATTGAGACATTAAAATTATGATCTCAGAGACGTGTTTTACAGGTTGATATAAGACACCATAAACAAATTAATTTGAGTTTCAATTACCTCTGTAGAAAGTGGGCCTATATGATTTGAGCTCACTATATACGCTTGTTGTTAGAGTGTTTCTTGTCTTTACTATATGTACCAGAAGTGTTTTAATATATAAATGTTTCATCAACAGACAAATTTCATTTAAATTGACTGCAAAGTTGAATTTACTTATGGTAACTTCTTTGAGAGGCATTTAGAAGCTGGTTGATGAAGAACAATGAAGGATCGTCAACTTCTTTATTGCAGACACTGAAGATACTAACATCGTTATCAAGCAATTGATGCTTGATATGATATATATTCCAATCATGTCAAGCATCACTTGCTTGATACAGTGTTAGTATCTACACCAAAACATCGCATTTCATGCAGAGGTTGACTATCCATAAGAACGTTTCTTCTTACTTATGGTAGTTGAATATATATTCACAGCAAAAACGTTAAGTATCCCACCAACGATTCAAAGCTGAATTATATATATATATATATATCATTTATTATATATTCATTATATATTGAACCAAAATTGAACCACAAGCATCAGAATTCATTTTATTATCACATTTTGCGTTTCCATTTGATAATGGAACGAAGGTATATTTCTGATGAATTGATATGACATATCAAAGGACTCTATCAGGGAGGGCAATAGTTTACATGAAGGACTCTTGTTAGGAAGCATGCATGTTCAAAAGGTTTACAGGACCTTACCAATTCTGGAAGACCAAAAGCATCCCCGTCCGAGAGCTCTGTTATGACATGTTTGACGCCCGCCTTTAGGGGGGGGGGGGGGGGTCCTTTGTGCAAAATATGTCCCCTTATTTTGACTCTTGATCCTTTTAGGAGACTGAATTGAGTTTGAAAGAAATTGGGTAGACATTCCGGCTGGGAGGCAGAAAGCTGTAATTCAAGATGACGTCCCTTTTGGCTGTTGTATCCTTATAATCAATCCAACACACTCTATATTTGTCCTGGCGCGTTGAATACAGCGTTTTTTTGCTAGGTTTTTGGGGTCAAGGAATCCCTCGTTTATATTTTCAAAGTTTAAAAAGTAACGGATAATGGTGAGTTTTAAGATGGATGTCGAAATAGCCGCTTCACCCTTTCAGTAAGAATATCAACGTTCATAATTTAATTTAACGGAGGCAAGTAAACTTGGTGTATGTTCTAGGGGAAACGGGACAGTGGTTTAATTCAGACGATTCACTTCATGAATACCTGTTAATTTCAGTTACCAGCTTCTAGTTTACCAGTATATTCTAATCTAGAAATGCCTTGAATGCATAAGCTTTTACTAGCAATAATATATCAGGACGCTTTGTAACTTAGGCATCCATCTTATGTATGCACAATAACTCTTAAACAAATTATACATTTGACCATAATCTAATTCCATCGATAAGACTGGACGAAAAGACATCTTTGATGTGTTCGAATCTATCCTTGACCTGTAGCTTTAGTACTCACGGAAATGCAAATAAAATGGGTTTTGGCGTTAATGTTTTATTACTCGACAAATTTTCAAATTCTTACGGATGTTGAAATAACAATTAGGCCTTATGAAAGCAATGCCAAAATATATCATATTGCTTTTCACAGGTAAAATGCCCAAAATGTGCATATTTGCAACACATTGGAAACATGTTACAGCTTACGTCACTGTTAACAATACGTGAGACAAGAAGCATGCAACGCTCTTTCCTCTTGAATTTGCAGTTGCACGTGCGTTGGCACAGGAACTCGGCAATTGACAACTACAGTCATTAATGACCTCGTAAGAATATTAGTGTGTAACACGCGTTAGGTCTGTAAACATAAAAGGAAAACACATACTTTTTCCAAATATTATATGAATTATAATATCCCATAAGTTATGAATATTAAAGGAAATAAGACTGAAAAAAATTGTATACCAAAGAAAACGTTCTACCGTATCACACTGAGCTTACTTCAGAAACATACATTTCGACTTTGAAATAATTGAAAATGTCACGTTTTTCTCTCCTGTAAACTCATATATTCAACGGGAATAACCATTGTGAATGGACACGTTAGTTCACGTCCATGTTTGAACAAAATTAAGATATAAACACCAAAAAGCATTTTATTTCTGTTTCCTTGATTACTATCGTACCACTTCATAACTTCACATGGCTTCATATTAAAATTTGATGTTGATGACTCCTGTTTCATATCTGAGGTAGGCAACTATTATTGGAATTCTTTTGGGTTTTAGTGTTTATAGAATTTAGTCCAACAAAATGCTTTGCCAGATATGATCATAAATAAATCAGGATATATGTCCTGTTATTATATAGGAAATAGTAAACATCGGATGGTTCAGACTGGATCAATCTTCTTTAATACGATGAATTCATTTCGACCATTATGTGGGTCTTGTCAAGTATGATTACAAATGGAAGGTTACACATATTTATAGAGGAACAAAACAATAAATTCATATAATCAACACATTGTTGTGTTCTCAGATTGACAGTTAAGAAATCAGTCATGTGTTGTCAATCACGTAATGATTGCCCAAGGCACTGATTATGGTATGGAAGCTCTTGAATATTGGATAGACAAACACCCTGAAAATGTAAACAATAGAATTGACAAATCTTTCATTATTGAGTCATCTCACAGTGCAGCATAGTTACAGGAGTACACATACATCTCCGTAGAAACAGAAAATGAAAACATTATGTACATGCACATTCGAATTGAAGTTAATTAGATTATATTTTTATATTTAGCTTTTGCTTTCATTTGTTTATAAACAATAATTCTTTCTCCGCCAAGCTATCAGGTTCATTGCAATCAACTTTGTTTATCGGGAAAACAGAATATTTATTCTTTCAACATGTTTTACAAAAAACATATATATTTATATATTTTCACAAAAAGTCAATTGTCCAGGTGTATGGTCCAACTTCGTCTACTGAATATTAAATTTAAACATAATGCCGGATTTTTTTGCCCTGACCTTCATAATTATTGTAATTCAAGGCCATTCATTACTTTACGCTATTCGGATCATTCCATAATCAATATGAAATTTTATATAGAATAAAATCATTGGGATAACATGTTTGGAACTTGATAAACATTTTAAAGTCATACCTGAATCAAAACTCTGTATTTCAAAAACGAAATAAGACCTAACAAAAGTGTACGGAATAGCACGCAGCTAAATTTACTGCTTTTGCAGGGTGCTTGTTATTCCGTACACCGATTTTTAAAACTTTCATTTTTAGATGTTATGTACTTTGCCCCTTTGAATTAGGTTGGTTTGCTTTACACAAATTAATGACAAGATAGTATCAGTTGAAGAATTTTAAAAGGAAAATGCGAAATATATGGCGTTTCCCTTGTTAACCTGTTCGTATCGAAACTTACAGAGATAATTTATAACATCTGATTTAGATCTTGTACGTGTATATTGCCATATATGATGATTTAATTTGAAGATATATTATTAAAACCGCAATAAATAAAGGTCCATAACAATCTATTAGTCTGAGAGCCTAGTCCAGATTTAACTGTTTCGCTACAAATAAAGCGTTGAGATTGTCAAAAGATGCACACAAATTTTCTTTAGTTGCTTGTGATATATGGGGATTCTGTTAGCAACGAAAATAAAGTCAAACTGTTATTGAGGATGGCTTTAAAAATTTTCCACTGACCTTCTTTGTTTACAGATATCACGAAAATTAGATAATCATCGTTGTTGGTATACAATATAGTATCTTACAAATGTGTTTGAGATTTTGTTGCTGTTTCGTTAGATATTTAAAAACCACATCATAGTTAAATACATCTTCAAGATTAGTTTAGATCAGCCATCTTTAACAATCTATGTTTATTTAATAAAATTATCATATATTTCGGCAGGTGTACGGAATAGGCAGCTTTCGTGTACGGAATTACTAGGCAAGTGTGCGGAATTTTCGAACAGTGATTAGGCTAATATATGTGTTGATACACTAAATAAATAAATTCCCCTGTTAAAACTAAAAGAAGAATCTATTGTGTTTATCGTTCAGTTTTGATTAATCAATTAACAGTAAGGTAAATATGATTTGCAATAACGCCACGAGTGTTCCTTTCCTCGGGTGTACGGAAAAGCACGGCTCTTCCTTAGCACTGCTATATATCATTTTGAGTGACGTCAAGAAACAATGGCCCACGACGTCAATAACAATCGACTTTGACATCACTTAGTCCTGGCCCTGATCGAGGATTTTTAATTCGCGGCCGAATATGATTAATAAAATATAGTTTTGCCCTGAACTATTATAACGTCAAACAACTCGGCATTTGGCCTCGTTCTTAAACTGTAATAGTTCATAGCATTACTAAGCTTTATTGCAACACGCGTGATGGCTAGGGCTACTCTATTTCCTAGATAACATTTCCATGTAGGCCCACATGAAACCACATTTGAATCTTTTACTCGTTTTTCATCCTGCGAAACGTTTGAAAGGGGAACAACAAGAAGTGAAGAGAAAAATATTCTGGTGAAAATATTATTAAATTTGTTGGATTTATCTTAGTCTCTTGAACTTATTCTTAGTTATATACAAATCCAATATTTTACATATATGATTTGTCACTTTCAACCTTATTGTATTTATAAATTCATCTTAGATTAAAAACAATGTTTAAATACATGTCTTTTTTTTAGAACAAAAACAAAAAATCTCTTAATGCACTCTTAATGATATGTTGAATTGATAATGTCAATGTTAATGGAATGTATATAATTTCTTTATTATAAACATTGAAAAAATGCATAAGAAAGAATTGTCATTTTTTTCTACAGATAGATTAAAAACAAAAGTATTCTATTTATTATTCCGCACAAACTCTTCAAGATATGTTCACATGTGTGAAGCAATCACTTGTGACATTCTGTTACCAAAAACGGTCCAATGGAGAGCTTGAGCGTAGCCAACAGTCACGTGAAGTTGATGCCGGTCTGTTAAATAATATTTGAGACATCTTGATCATTTAGAAATGAATATTACGAATGAGATTAATTCAGTTAGGCCGGCGATGCTTCAGAGAACAAACAAAAACGTAACATTAAACTTCGGCGATGTTCCGCCATATTCAAAAACATAAATAAATCGTGCACGCTCGTGAAGGGGCTTGAGCTCAAAGGATTTTGGGAAGCCGTCAGTAAATGTTGATAAGTTTTGATACATGGTTTACTGAGGACATTGAGTGCTTACTCTTTATTGTTTGATTACTTAATTCAGTTATTAAATACTATGATTTTAAGCTTACCTTTTTGAACCTGTACGAAATAATAATGAGCTTAATTTTGTCTACTCTAGTATATAGATCTAACGGGGTTTCAAATTTCAGTTTGTTTCGGTTTTGTGTAAAATACACTTCGGATTCAGCACATTTTACTTGGTAGGGCTTTAGTGAAATATTTCTGCTAACGATGATTATGATAGTTAACCTTGTTCGTGATTAATTGTAGATGCTATTTCAGCGCTGCTGTGGCAATTCAAAATCCATAAGTAACGCAATCAAATAGCAATGGGGAAGTTTGTCGTTACACGGTCCCGATTGAATTGCTGTATTTTGCATTAGGAAGACGTCATTTATTTCACATGAATCTATATAGAAATCGATATCAAAAGAATGCCTTTGTAATCGAGTTTAGTTATCTGTAATTATAAATAACCTTTGTCAATTATGTACTGATCAATCGATACTTGTATACGTAGTTGCAAATTAGTCATTCGCAATAGTTTTAAACTCACAGTAATCGTTTAAAAGACGTCGGCGAAAGGAGACGTTAAACTCCAACCCAACAACAACATCATTTAAATACTGATTTAAGCAACATAATTTACCGTTCTAATGTTATATCATTTATATCAGTTTTAAATTTTATATCATGATTGAGATGGAAGATATATCTAACGTAGGGTGGAATTTCAACCAAACGAAAGAGATTTTTTACTACACATAGAGAACTAATGCATAACTTTCAAAATAAATTGCAAAAAACATGCGCCTCCGCCTCCTTCAATCAAGTAACACTCTGTGTCCGGCTCATAACTTTGTAACTAATCAATCATTTCAATTCAATTTCATAGAGGAAATTTAGAAACATGTAATAATGTGTCATGAGTAACATATTTGAGAATATCTACATAAAATATTAGGATTTCGGAGAAAAGGGGTAACTTTGTAAGAAAACTGTTGCAAGTTCTTAATTGATCATTCCATTTTGATGAAATTTGATAAGGAGATTCATAACCCTATGAAGTTGTGACATGATTAAAAAATTTTAAAATATTTTTGTACCATTTTGCCTTCATTGCCTTAAAATGACTCTTTTAAAAAACTGTTACAAGTCCTGTCCTGCTCACAACTTCTAAATAAATCATCAAATATTGATCACATTAACCATGAGATACAAAATTGTATGAAGATTTGTTATGATTGACAATTTTTGAAAATATTCTTGTAAAATTTGACATTTTTTTACCAAAAAGAGTCTGCTAGAAAACAGTGACCTCAACTTCTAAACCCAAAACTGGTGCTCATATTTTAATCAAATGTGGTATTTAGATACAGAATGACATGAACGTGTTTGTAAAATATTGTGTTTAATTGCAAAAAATTAGGCTTGCGGTCACTTATGTGTTCTCTTTTGGTTCATAAAGTATCAAATTCATCATGGAGATCTAAAATACAAAACGGACAATATATCATGCATCTTCCTAGACATTTGTAGTGGACTATAAATAATAATAATTATTAAAATCTAAATATTTTAGATATTTGTAAATAGTTATCTTGCTCTATATATGCATCTTCAATTACATTAACGAGAAGTTGAAAGCGTAAGTCTTTTGAAACGAGAGTAAAAACTTGACTCATAGTCTGTAGTAACCCAAGTATAACCGATATGCATATGCATCCGGTCCGTGACGTCAGCATACAAATCCCTCGCTTTCAATTCCAAGAGAGAGACAGCAGGAGCTGGCGCCCGGAGCCAAGGGGAAGGCAGGGCGGGATAAAAACTTGTAGAGCAAGTAAGTATTTACAAATATCTAAAATATTTAGATTTTGATAAAATTCTTTAATACTTACTTGCTCTACATATACATCCCTATCGAACAGTCTCGGGTCGGAGGGGATGGCGGGCTTCCCAGGAAAATAGTTGAAGAATCAAGCAGAACCCTCTCCACAGCTCTCTTTTGAAGGAGGATGTTTATATACTCCTGTAGAGGGGCCTGCTGTTCTGCAGGACAAACCTGCTCCAAGGGTGAAACTGTCAGAGAGGGTGAGCCTGTTATCGTTAGAGAGTACCCATTCTTCAAAATGTCTGTGATATAGGGATCTTCTAAACAGGCCCATTTTCTCTAAAATACCCCCAGTCTCCCGCCTACTGGGATGTCTGTAACCATCACGACTGAAGGCATGAGGTCCCAGTCGGACGTCAGGGGCGCCTCATTGTCTGAGTTCTCAAGGTCCAAACTCTGGTCGATGGCATCCATAGCTAAGAACAAGACCGACAAAATCTTTAGGGACCTCTTGACCTCAGTCTCCACTTGAACAATCTTGTTATCCGGTGTCTTGTACGCAATGGAAGAAGAAGAACCAATATAAGACTTGATGTGTTCTCTCACTTTGGCTGCTGTATCAAAAAAATCCAGACTGTGGACTCCATAACGACCCTTATTGAAAGGTGTAGCCTCAAAGGATGGGCTAACGGACACTTTCCTCTGACAGAGTGTCCACAACGTCCAAAGCAGAAGCCTGCAGCGGGAGAAGAAAAGGGTCTAGAAGCACTGTCTTGAGAGGCGGGTCGTCTGGCCCCGGTGAAAGGCACAAGTCCCCCAAGTTGTACGCAATCCAGGGGATGATGCCAGCAAAACTAAGTATACATACGTCCTCCTGGTCAACGTCTCCCTCGCCTGCGAAGCGCCTGAGGAAACACTCCCCCTGTCTGAGGAAAACTCCCGGCGTCTGAGGAAACACTCCCGGCATCGGGAAGGGCGACGAAATCGGTAGCCAAAGAGTCCTGAGTCCTACCCGAACCAGCTGCCAGAGACGTTTGAGACGGCAGTGGCGGCCTCGGACTACGCATAACAGGTGTCAAGGACCCCACCAACACCACAGTAAACGTAAATAATGTACCAGCCAAAGATACTACAGAGGCCGCCTGAGATGTTAACGTATCCACCATCTTTCTAGCCCTGGTACGAAGAAAAACCCACGTGGGAAACAAAAACGAGGTATGTACAAACTATACCCACCTCACATGTAAATACGGAAATACAAAAAGAGACAAAGAATTAAAATGCCTAGAAAGGATATAACTCTCAACAAAGACACATCTTCCACCTCGAACGAGAAATTCAAAGTGAGGGATTTGTATGCTGGCGTCACGGACCGGATGCACATGCATGCCGGTTATACTGGGGTTACTACAGACTGTGAGTCAAGTTTGAACTCTCGTTTCAGAAGACTAGCGCTTTCATCTTATCAGTAATGTAATTGAAGATGCATATGTAGAGCAAGGTAAGTATTAAAGAATTAATTCTTTGCCCTTATTTTCATAATTCCACAGTTAACACAAATTATGCTTAACAGTGAACATAATGTTGATATTATTTATCCTTTTTATAAGAACGGTTTCCTTCATATCCTTGAAAAATTGTGTTGTTTTTAGTGTGACATATGAATCTGAAACATCAATACAGTTATACAAGAAGTTAAAATTGGGATAAAGCTGGGTTTACATGCCGCACATTTACCCCTGGGGGTATTATACCCCCGGGGGTAAATTTGCCCCCAGGGGCAAAAGTCAAATATTGCATTGCGTTTATATGAAATGAAATTGCAATACCTAGGGGCATTATTTTCTCTTCATATATTGACTTTTATAAGGATATTCAGTTTTGCCCCCTGGGGTATACAAAGTAAAGTGTTTACATGACAGGTTTGCCCCCAGGGGTATTTATACCCCCGAGGGTATCTGATTTGCCCTACCTCAAGACCAGGGGTTAATATTTCGCACTTTGCCCCCGGGGGTAAGTATACCCCTCTTAAAAATTGCGTTTACATGACGAAATTTACCCCCCTGGGGCAAAAAATTGCCTTTACCCCCGGGGGTAACCGCACATATAAACGGGGCTTAAGATAAGTAAAATCTATACATATTGTGCCATTTGCGGGGGATATAGCCTGACCATGTCAGCTGCTTGTTTGATATTTTTTTGTGAGCTGCCTTTAACGGTTGGTACACACTGAGACTTATGATACTTTAACACCCATGTTTTTTTTATGAAGTTTCATTTCGATTTCACTCTGAGTTTTTAATTTCCATTTAATGCTCGTGACGTTACAAAACATTTCTTCCAAGAAACAAAATGATTGTTTCTTTGATTACAATGTGTATTGTTTATCTGCCTTTCTCGGTGTCACACCATTTGTGGTGGAACCTGGTCCTGCTCAATGCTCAGGCGACTGCTATCAGTTAAGATCAGCAACTACGGACAAATCTCAGTGGTTGAGTGGGTGATCCGCTCGTTGCTGAATAAACCGAAACTTGAAGGGTCAATTCTATGATGCATTATAAGTATCATCATTTTAACGTCTTCAGGACGAAGGTCTGAAAGCCTATTGCTCTTATCCGGATAATACCTATGTGGGCGTTATTTTGTTTTAGTAACTTCTGACTTTACTTATGCATCGATTTTCATGACACTTTTAGGGCTAATAGAATATCACCTAACTCAGATTTGTGCAGAGCCCGAATTTTGAATATCGATTGTGTTCCTGAGTTATCTCCCCTGAACTCGAAACGTCAATCCTTAATGTCTCAAAAACTAGGAAATATAAAATCATTAGACATAAATTAGTAATGATTGAAACTGGAACTTTAAGACAAAACTTGATTTTTGGGTGGTTTTAACATTTTTGGACGGGTGTTTCCCTTCGAGACAGTAGACTTCGTAAAAATACACAAATATCAAAAGGCTAAGAAAAGTTTTGTTCTGCCTCCAAAAGAACCATGAATATTGCTATTTTGGGAAAATGCTTAATTTGCGCATCATAACATCTACAATTCCTTTACTTAATAAGCTTTTCCAAAATTGATAACACTTACCCTTGTGCCATTGCAAGGACAGCATTTTGTATGCTGCACTTTATCATTATATTGTTGATAGTTAAGGAGCTTGGAACACAAACATCGAGTAGGGATCTGAAAATGTCAGTTTCGTTCGGATTTCATAAAAGTTCCAAGAGTCATTTCTCACTTCAGTAAGTAGTTATCTACACATACTATACACAAATATATTCGTATGATGATGGTCAAAATGTTTTTTGAAATACCTTTATCAAAATATCAACATTTACAGTGTTAACTTCATTTAAATCATATAGGGGTCTGATACTACATTGTTTTTTTATTCCACCAATTTTGTGTAGACGATTCAGTCAAAATGGCTGATGCTATTAAGGTGAATTTTGCATGTTGATAGCTCTCCATGAGGAGGGGCTCCAATAAGCTTTGGGCAAAATCGGTCGACAAATAAAAGGTCCAAGTCAAATCATAGTTCGAAAAATTTACTTCTTTTTTAAAATGCACTTAGAGACTTGCAACTTGTTTAAAAAGATGCGCAATAATATTTCAAGCAAAAAAGTAAACCATGGCGAAGTTATAGGTCACTTGGTTACGGGGTTATTTTGATTTTTCTCACTTTTCAAAATATCTGAACCCCATGCACCTTTGAAAATCAACTCCTCTAAAAATACTTGCACCTGAGAGCTGAACCTTTGGTATGTTGTTTGACGTTAAATGATACCTACTTGAAGACAATACCTTAAATAGTTTTCTTGCTATAAGCGTTCAAAGTTGGGTGACAAGGTGCAATTTTCAGTGGGGCATAACTCAAAACGTTTGACTTGGAACTTTTGAATGTTAGACAAGTTTGCATATAATAGGAATCTATCAAAACATCAATCGCGACTAATCCTTTTTGTTCAAAATAAATTATCAAAGTCGATAGAAAAAAAGACCCAAAGCATTGTAATGGCTTAAAATGCCTCCTAAGTGTAGTGCAACAGCATGAATCCAAGTTGAAGTCTGGACTTATCTCTCTTCAAGTAGATTTCTTCTTCCTCTGTCCCCTTCTCTCTCTTTATCCCTGTAGTCTTACTACTTGTCTGTCCGTTCTAGTGAATTCAGGCAGCTATCAATTCAAGTTTTAAGTTATGTGCACTTGAAAAAGGAAATATGGAAAAGGTGGAGCAACTTTGAACGTGCACACTGCAAAAGGTATTGATAATTCGCGCCTTCTAAGGCAAACGTACGGTCAACTACCAAAGAAGGCTTTAACAATATCGGCCAAACCACGTGACCTACGATATTATTCTTTAAGTTTTTGTTTGCATCGTTATTATGCATCTTTTGAAAACAATTCATGTCTCTTGCTGCATTTTGAAAAACGTTCCCCATGTTACAAATCCGTACTTTAGGTAGAAATGGTCCTTAAAAAAAGGGCCCGATAAGGCCCAAACGCTTAGGGTTCAGCATGTTAAAATCGCCTATCAGTATCTTTTTGACTCTAAAGGACGCGAAAGTTTATTCAAATGGCAAAACGAACTAATACATATGGTTAAACCCTTTATTGTCGCTTTGCGATTATATTTGAAATAATAATCATTATGCGTCCATGAAGTTCACCCGTCTGTGAAAAAACAGGGGTTTCTTGACGTTTTTGCTGTGTAAAGTTGAGTCTATTATTGCAAGTTTCGATTTAGTTCTATTTGATACATTTTTAGAATGGGATAGTTAATATAGTTTGTCATATATATGTTTTAATTTTCATATGCATCAACTTTATTTGATGTGTTAATAATATCAGGATGTTAACTGAACAAATTTTATTTTTCAGATGCCATCGCGAGAGCTTGCAAGTGATTCACCCTCGACACGGTAAAAAGGATTGCGTTCATTTAAACGGTCATAGGAGACATTCACTCACTCACTATAAATGGTTTGAAAAATGCCAGATCTAATAGTAAAAATGCCG
The DNA here is from genome assembly GCA_916613615.1 of Steromphala cineraria. Taxonomy (NCBI): domain Eukaryota; kingdom Metazoa; phylum Mollusca; class Gastropoda; order Trochida; family Trochidae; genus Steromphala; species Steromphala cineraria. The sequence continues at coordinate 40,258,415 of OU744722.1, read as the reverse complement.
GATCATTTAATAAGCAAAACAAATTTGTAGCTGGTTTTAAAGAATGGATAGAGGTAAGCGTAAAATGGTTGAAGTTTTGAAGTAAGACAGTCTGTTGCGCGAGATGGAAAGCGAGTACTAAATGAGTGGGGACTCACTGTTTGAAGACGATTGCAACGCCTCGCAACAGTGACAGTTATCAACTACTTACTCTGTATGTTTTACCTATAAACCTTTCATGAAATCTTTTATGTTGCGCCTAATCATCAAATAGTATCTTTTGTAAATATTTTGAGTCCCATAACTTTCAAAAATGAAGTGAACTTTTTAAAATACAAAATAAACACTTTATCTTGTTTAAACATGTTTGTATTGTTTCTTACTTTTTAAGACACAATTGCACATAACATCCCTCAAAATAAAATATTACTTCATTTAACCTTTTAAAGGAAGAACCTCTGTGGAATTGAAGGGAATTCCAAGAAAAGGTGAGTAAATGTATTGCTTTAAATAATTGTAACTTGATGTTATACGTCTAGATTTAGGTTTAGAAGTCCTATGCTATTATTCTATACTCTAGATTCTATTCAAAGGCTTTGGTAGACGATTTGTCGTCTTCTAATAGACGTCTGAATGCCTGTTGGTTTATTAAGGATTCAGCCATAAGGCTGAATCCTTATTGTTATTGGCGTGTTTTTTGTATTATTATTCCACGATTCTTGTTAACAAGATTCAGACCAAACGGCTAATGCTATAGAAGTCAAATTTTACATGCTGGTAGACCTTGTTTAGGAGACGCGACAATAAGCTTTTGGGCCAATTCGACCTATAAATAAAGGGCCCAGCTGGGCCCAAAGTTTGAAAATTTAACATTGATATTTTTTTTTCAAAATGCACTTAGAGACCTGAAACTTTTTTCAAAAGATGCGCAATAAAAATTAATACAAAAAATGAAATCATGACAAATTCGTTGGTCATGTGGTTTGGCCGCCATCTTGCTTTTAGTGCATTTTCGAACGTTGCCGACCCAACTCGCTTTTGAGAATCTTCTCCTCTGAAGATACTTGCACAAAGAGCTGAAATTTACACTCAATGTAGCTGAAGCATTTTAGTTCTTAATTTGCTTTTTAGAAAATCCTAAGTTGACCAAAATTTAAAAGTTGCAAATTTCAAGGGCAGATAACTCAAAAACTAGACTTTAGAATTTCATGATTTTTGCATGAAAGATAGACATTGGCAAGGTCTTTAGGATAAAATATTTAAATCGCTCGGGAACAGTCATTCCCGGTCAGGAGCAGAGGTCCAACTTTGCATTTTGGAAATGTGGTGTTTCGGTGGGTATGTTTAAAATATCGTAGCGAATCAACGACGTACGATAACGTATTGTTCTATATAATCATATGAAAGCCAAAAGTCTATAGAATTTTTTTTAAATTAACAATAAATTCAGATATTTTTTTTACATTGAGTAACGGAACTTTGAATGTTGTCAACTCTGCTTTCGTTTTGAATGCATTTGATAACGGTATGCTTGCAAAATGCGTAAATCATCAACAACAGAGCATTAAGCAGTGTTTATTATATCCTAGGACAGCCAAATTGAGATAGAACCTGGGAAAGTTTACATTAAAATGCAAAATGTCCTTTAACGTTGAAAAAAAGAGTGAGTGAGATGGTGTTTAACGTGTTTTCAACAATATTTCAGTTATTAAACACGTTTGAAAAAAAGAACTCTACATATTGTCAATTGTACTCATTGTTTTTTTTGACTGACAATAAATTGTCTAAGTCGACCTCATAAACTTTGATACCTTTTATGGTCAAGATTTATTTTCAAGACCAAACGCACGGGTCGATGTGTAGGTACAAGCAAATGCACCTTCCCTTAATGAAAAGGGCATAGTGAGTGGCATATTAGCCACTTGCCACTTGCATTTAGTATATCAAGAAGGGTTTGCTTATTCCAACCTATAGTATTGGCAGATTCGACTAGGCATGGGTGTGACTTTCTCAATTGACTCTTTTTTCCGAATTGCCTATCACCCTTTTGGACTTTGAAATGTGCATTTACTGCCAGCTGGATGTTCTTCACTTTGTGGTTGTAGATATTTGATGTAATGTAAATTCGATTTATGTCACTAAATCCTTGCACATCACCACAGGACACCGGAAAACGTAGCTCCAACGTTCTGTATACTAAGAATACTGCTAAAACCGCTAGAAATCGTATTTTCGACCTAAAACAATGCATCAAAAGGCTTCAAATGGTCACAGGAGCTCATATATTTGGCTGAATCCTGTTAATGTCGCTTTGCGACTATATTTTATGCTTTAGTTAACTTATAATATTTTTCCAAAGACGCATATGTCTTTATTTCAAAATATACACTAAAAAAAAGGCATTGGCGATTATTAGAATTTTTATTAATGTTCAAACAAATTAAACAATACAAATGTGATATTTCCTTGCAAACGTCCTTGCTGTATGATAGTTTACAGTTTCAGTGTACAAAAAAGACAACTTTAAAAAAAAAATTATTTGAAACTTATTTAAAGACGATTTGGGGAAAACGTTATTAAGATTAAAATACAAAGTAGAATTCTTGTAAAAGTAAACGTTAGAACAAATGGTACCTTGAACCAACTAAAGGCACTTTTTGTTGTCAAATGTTGGTAATTTAACATGGAAGAAAGGTTATCATGATGGGTCAACATATTGAAATGGAAACGTCGTCGTACGTGAAATTAAAAGCGAACATTCATGATTCGCCGTAGTCCCGCATCAGAATGTTCATCTTTGCCATATTGCGCATTTTTGGTTTGTTCCGGCAGGCCACTTCCGTCCAAAAGAGATTTAAAAGTGTTCATTAAAGAGTTCCCATCTTAACTCCAAATATCTACATCCGGATCACAACATTGCTCCATTCTCTTGTCACATCCTTGATTTTGGTAAAAGAGTCCACCAAACTTTACGGAAGCGTTGACAGCGTTAAAGCGTTGAAGCGGATATTCGACAATGAAGACCAGTTATCGCCCCTGTTTTGGATGGCATCAATGAACATTATCGAACGTAGGTGGCGTTATAAAATCATGATCTAGAACCTTTTAGAAAACTTTGGGTCAGTAAAAACTCACAAATTCGTCAATAATAACAAGTAGAAAATGACGTGAGTTGGATGGTTTACAGTATAGAGGGTAATTATGCTCATAGTTATTTGCCACTAGTCAATGTTCAGCACACAACAATCTGTCTAATTGATGGTTCTGAAGAATTTTATAAGAAAATCACAACTTTAACAACGTCCATGAACGTTACTTGCATCAGATCATTGAGCGAGAAAGGGAGTGTTTCGAGCCCAATAACTTGTTAACACTTGCAGAACGTCAGAATAAAGTAGCTGTTAAAGCCTTCTCAAACATTACGCCCCAGAGAAACCAACGCCTGGTCATTACGTTGCAGGAGGAATGGAGAAGAGTTACATTATAGGGACCCCATCAACTTATCCATCCATTTCCAAAGGGACGTCGAGCAAGAATTCTTGCGAATTACAGGAAATGATAAGGTTGACTTCAACGCCATCTTGGGGATAACGGAATAGGGAAAACTTATTAAACTACATGTAGTGTCCTCGTGTTGGCTTACTCTTTGTACCACGTATACGTAAATTATCACTTTGTTACCATTGAAGATATTTGACATTTTTGGTTTTAGGATGAAGCAATATTGTTTATTAAATTACATATGCGTTTCTTTGGGAGAGTATATATATAGGATTTAGATCTGTGGCGGGTCTCTTATCCGTGGTGGATTTCCAAATCTATGGCTACTTTGGTTGTTAGACTGTTTCATGACCTCATAACCTCCGCTTCGCCAGTCGAAATCAACGTTAATTGAGAAAACAAGATATTTTCCAACAGTCGCTGAAAAGACGAGAAAGCAACGTTCCAATTCGTCACACTGTCTTTTTTGCCTTGGATTAATAACAGTTATCTTCTGTAGCCTTGGATTCATTGCAACTGTCTTCTATAGCCCTAAAATCTCTCATCACGATCAATATGAAATCCGACACAGATTTTGACAGGTACGGCAATTTGCAAATGATTTGGAAATCTGCCATGGATTCAGTTCTTTCTTATATCCGGAGTTTTACCAGGCCGTAACAAATTGTGTTTATCATATCCCTACCATCGAAATAAAGGAAATTATATGAATTTCCAACAATTTTATCAGTGATTCGTGAAATTCTGCAGGTTTGTTCATCAAAACCCTCCCCGATATTTATGCATCGAATGTATCAATCGCATAGTATTTTATTGTCTCTTGTTGAGGGTTTTCACCCATTACCTTATTTGTTTATGCACTGTATCTGAAGAAAATATTTACGAGAAAGCTGGTTTTTCATGGAACATACATGTATACCTGGTCCCTTTTGACAAATTGATTATCTATGACCTAATTTGGATAAATGTTTTTGTTTTTTTTTGATATTTCAAACGCTTCGTAGAGGAATATATAAAGTCTATTTAATGATTAAAATTCAACAAATTGACATAAAAAAAAATGTAGTTTTACCATATTAATCCAAAACAAACATAATTGTCGAAATCCTAGTACGGCAGCACTTTGTTTATCGATGGTACTTTAACTTTAACTTTACAATTTTGAATTAATTTTGATATATTTGATATTAACAAGACATTTCTTGATCACATATCAAAAATTTAATTGTAGTCGTGTTATAATTTTCAATATTATTGAAGCGATGTTGCTATGTGATCAATCAAAATGTTACAAATTTGAGTGAGCATGGTTGATAACAGAGTTGTCACTGTTACAAAGTAGTCAGTTGATTGAAAGGGAAATAAGTGTACGAATATATTCCTAGAGACATCCAAATTCACTATTACATATTTGATAATTTGTTTTCCTCTGAATAATTTTACATATTTTATCAAGATCACGAAGAAAAAACTCAATCAATGGCCAAATCAATCAAGGGCCACAGGGGCAACGCCTGTAAAACCTATTTGTATCTTCTTCTCCAGAACCATAAGGCCTAAAATGCTGAAACTATGTGTACAGACTCCTTGAATAGAGAAGAATATAAATTGTAGCTTTGGTGGCCCTGTGGCCCTTATTATGTGGTCCACGCCCTTAAACTCTATGTTCATCTAAAGGCACAGAAAGATGAAACCTTGTGAATATACTCTTTGACTAGTGAGGATTAATATGTATAGCTTTTGTGGCCCTGTGGTCCTGTGACCACTTAAAAAGGCTTCAGGGGCCACACCCTTTAACCTAATTTCATCTTTTTCTCAAGAAGCATCAGGTCTAGAAAGCTGAAATTGTGTGTCCAAACTCCTAAATTAGATAAGGAGGATTCAAAATTGTACATTTGGTGACCCCGTGGTCCAAAGTAAGGGGGGAACCACATTTGCCAGACCCTAAAGCAAAATTGATATGTAGCCTGATGAGCTACACAGCCACTGGCTCTATTTTTGGCATTTATCATCCAAGATCCAAAATTAAACAAATATAAACAATTACAATTAAGACACCATATAAGATTTTTACACCCCTTGGGTGGTTATATTCGTTCTATTTATCCCCCGCCGCGCGTTTAGCGCGAAGCGGGGGATATAGTATTCAGCTCCGTACGTCCGTCCGTACGTACGTCCGTCTGTCCGTCCCGCTTCTTGTTAGCGCGATATCTAATGAACCGCTCAACCTAGAAACTTCAAACTTGGTACCAGTCTTCATCTGGGGAATACGCAGACCTGAAAAGCTTTTGGTGACCTTGACCTCATTTTCAAGGACACAGCGAGACTTTGACCAGTTTTGAAAATGTTGTTAGCGCGATATCTAATGAACTGCTCAACCTAGAATCTTCAAACTTGGTACCAGTCTTCATCTGGGGAATACGCAGACCGGAAAAGCTTTTGGTGACCTTGACCTCATTTTCAAGGTCACAGCGAGACTTTGACCAGTTTTGAAAATGTTGTTAACGCGATATCTAATGAACCGCTCAACCTAGAATCTTCAAACTTGGTACCAGTCTTCATCTGAGGAATACGCAGACCTGAAAAGCTTTTGGTGACCTTGACCTCATTTTCAAGGTCACAGCGAGACTTTGACCAGTTTTGAAAATGTTGTTAGCGCGATATCTAATGAACTTCTCAAACTAGAATCTTCAAACTTGGTACCAGTCTTCATCTGAGGAATACGCAGACTTGAAAAGGTTTTGGTGACCTTGTCCTAATTTTCAAGGTCACAGCGAGACTTTGACCAGTTTTGAAAATGTTGTTAGGGCCATATCTCATGAACCCATTAACCTTGAGTCTTCACAGGGGACATAATATTCATCTCTGTACGTCCGTCCGTCCGTCCCGCTTCTTGTTGTTAACATCAATTTGCGGCGGGGGATCTTTTCACCTTTGTGACAAATACTTGTTTCAATAGGTTTTAACTCAGAACTACATTCTTATTGGTGTTTACCATTTACACCCCTTGGGATGGTATTGCCTTTATTTTAGTTGAATGTTATAAGCCGTGAGCTCCATCCGCGTAGGTTGGTTATCTCATAACCACCTTGGTCGGTTATAAGATAGTAAACAATCGCAAACATTTGGACTTGTTTGTAAAATTGGGATTTTTAATCAAACAAGAAAGTTGAGATTTATGAACAACGAAAGCGGGATTCGAACCAGGGACCTTTACGCTGTCAAGCAGCGCTCTTACCTGTTGAGCTACCGAGAATCCATGCCAGTTGATGTAAATTTTTGTGTGTCATGTTTGGTTTTTTATTTTCCCCTATAAATATATATTAATATTGCAATAAAATGGTCTTAAATTTAAGGTATTAAGTTTTTAGTTCTAAAACCCTAAGCAGGGGCTAATGTAAGTAGTCTAAAATAGCAATCTAACCAGACATATCAAACACGCAAAATGGATCACTAAAACGTTTTTTTCAATTATTTGTATGTAAACCAATTAAGTTGAGACACTGTAATAAAATAGTTTTTATTGTAAGCAATTAAGCGTTTATTTCTAAAACCCTAATTCTTATAAAGACACGATAAACCCGCGAATGCTATCAGTAAAATGTTTTTAAATTAATTGTAAATAAATAAATTAAGTTGAAACCATTGCAGGAGTCTTCCGCAGGAGTCTAAGTCAAATAATAACCCGTTTGCCTCGGGTTATGGAAATAACCTTTACTCGGGCTACGCCCTCGCGAGGTTATTTTCCATAACCCCTCGGTACCGGGTTATTATTAACTACATATTTATTGTATAAATAGGATTCGAAATCTGGGCCAAGTGATTATCGTACAAATCACTGTAATCATTTTGAATATGACCAGGCGTTGCTAAGGAAAATCTCATACGAATTTTTCAACTATTCTTTAATTAAACCCTACTACAGTCAGTTGTAGAATTGTATTTTTTCTTTGGTTTTAAATGGAAAATTGACAGGATGATGCTGATTTTGAATTATTTGGTTCTTAACAACATTGTTATTGGCGATGCATTTCCGCGATCTTCCGAGATGTTACGTTGTTTTTGTTTTGTCCTGTTTGGCGATATCAATAAAAGATGGAAGTAAAATATATGAAACCGACAGTCTTTCGTTCTCATATTCAAAACATAGAAAGGCAAATCAAATATTCATACTTTCGTGTAATTTGATAATGATTGATACGTTAGTTGTACAAACATCAACACAGAAATAAAAAGCATCGCTCATTAAAATATTGGTTGATAACGGTGTTAGCATCTACACCGAAAGGTCGCATTCCATGCAATAAAGAAGTTGCTTATCCATAAGAAATTGTTCTTCTTCATCAAACCTGCTTCTTAAATGCCTCTCAAAGAAGTTAAACATTAAAATATATATGAAATATCATTGAAATTTTACATATCAATTAACATTGTTTGTAACAAGCAATTATTTATTTGCTAAAAAGTCCCATTCGTGCACCTCATTTTTTTCTGGTACACAATTTATCTCTTAACACACTGATGTAAAAGTTTTTCTAAAAATATTTTTATTGACGAAAAAATGCAATTTTGAAAATTTTGAACAAAATATTGACTTGTGTAATTTTCATTTTTTGAATTGTGATATGGAAATAAACCTAGTTATAGAAAATTGATAGAGATTGAGAAAAAAATAAGAACTATGGCAAATTAAAAAAATCGTTTTATTCACAAAAATGTTATTATCAATTCTGTTTTTAGAAGAAAAATGAGAAGCTCAATAAAGATAAAGTGCAAAGAACGCTTAAAAACAATCCAATTCAATTGAGATGGATGTCGATGTCGTTGGGCAGTATCAGTTGTCGTCCCAATGACTTTCAACTGCAAATAAGGAAAACGAAATCAAATCAAATGTCAGTGAGATGATGCTATTTAGGTTGTATAGAATGTTTTTGTTTTTTATATTTTTTCTTTAATTTGATTCTTTGAATACAAATGAGATAAATAAGTACAAATTATTTATAAACAAACCAATTTCCATGCAGTTTTTCGCAAATATTGACATAAAGCATGCTCTATGATTTTTATTCGCCACATTTGTTGTGTGATGTTGTCCCTAGTAACTAGGAACTACACTAAGCCATTTAGAGTAAAAAATATACACCTAGCAATCAGATTTTTTATTGAGATGGTAACTCAGCGTTTCCGAATGAAGATTAAGCTCCAAAACATATACATTTGAAAACAGTGGGTTAAGCTGTTGGAAGCGTCAGCGAGAAAGGACAGTTTTTCTTATTGGCCCAGCGGCCACATATTAGAGTTCGGCAGGACGTCACGTCTTATAAGTCTAACTTTGATAGACGTTCCATTCGATCAGATCTATTTTGCAATAAATGATTAGGCAAATGATAAAATGAATGCTGTTCAAATAAAATATATGTCTTGGTAAATAAAGCTATGGTTAGAGTTCCATTGATAAGGTTTACTAAAACATTATTGAATAACATTTGATTTGATGCTGGACGGAGAATTAAAGTAGTTCCGGTGAAAGTATGTACACTTATTTATGTGAGTTCATAAGAAATGAATCGATGAAAGTTCGATCACATGACCATGCCCTAGACCAATCAACGTTCGGGAATACGTATAAACTTCAGAGTGTCAAATTATAAATAAATAATTACCCTTAATCGAACATGAACAATCGATCTGAATTGTAACATTATATTATAATTAGAATAGAATAAATAGAATGAAAGTGAAAAAAGGAATGAAGTGAAAAGTAATTAGAATGAAACGTCATTTAATTGCGTGCCAGAATATTGCAGATTTCTTTTTTAAATGTGACCCTTGATCGACACGTGATGTCACAGAAGTTAGCTGACACCTTCTCAATGAACTAATTGGTTCTGTTATACGACCATGTAGTCATAAGAATGCATAGCCTACAAATTGGGACTGAAAAGAGCTGGTAAATGTCTTTCTCGCGACAACATTTAAGATCGATGAAACGTGGGTGGCCAACCCAAGTTGACAAACATGCATGATTCGCTATCATGTGCGCCAAACCAAAACGTTACCAAAGCACAGTATAATGAATAAATAATGCATACATAATGATATATTCCAAAGCACCATCTGAAACAATTCATCCAACGTAATGCTAACGTTAAAGCGATAAACTCGTCACTAATGTGAAGAAGCGAGCAGAGCTCACATACCCCCGCTCCCCACTTTGTTGAAAGAATTTAAAATTGATTAATATTGGTTAAAGTTGTATAATAGTTGAGTATACAGTAAGTATGTCATTGTGTAAGTCTTCTTTCCACTGAAACTTCAATACTTAATTCATTAATAGGTTTAACAATGAAAAGGGTACATCTAGGGATAATGGTTGATCTTTGTTTCAATTTGAGGTAGTTATCATGAATATTCTACGAGATGTACTGAGGACAAAATTATTTTGTTGAGTCACTTTGTAAGTCATTTTCCCAAAAGAAACCACAGAAAAGAAAATCCATATATCGTTTAACTCTCACAAGGCATATCCAGCAATTATGACATATGTAGCAAATTTGGTGAAGCTGAGATGTATATATTAGGAAATATGTTCTGGACAAAGTAATTTATCATGGAATCACTTTTTAGTCATATATCCATGGAAACTGCAAACAATAAAAATAATGTGTTGGTCTAACCCTCACAAGGCACATTTAGGGATCATGGTTGATAAGTGTATGAAGTTTGGTGAAGCTAGCATGTATAATTTAGGAGATATGCTCCGGACAAAAGACTTGGTCATAGAGTCCCTGTTTTAGTCATGTTTCCTTGGAAACCACAAAAAATAAAAATAATGTGATGGTCTAACTCTCAAAATGTACATGTAGGGATCATGGTTGACAAGTGTATGAAGTTTGGTGAAGCTAGCATGTATAGTTTAGGAGATATGCTCCGGACAAACTTTTGTGACGGGCGGACAGACGGAAGGACGGACGGACAGAATGAGCGCTATATACCCCTGCTTACGCTGTAAGGCGGGGGTATAACAAAGCGCCCTCATATATACATTATGAACAGCACCACCTTTATCCCATAATACACTTTGTTGTATTTGCCGACGCTAGGATAAAGACATTTCTGTCTTATACGTACCTCAAACGAAAGAAATTATATAACAATCTTGCAGAACACAACGCAGCATGAACATTTGAACTAAAAAGATCACTACATGATAACATTGAGGCAGATGTCGATGATACTGAGACTTATAAAGTACTTTTCGGAACTGTTTACTTTGCACTCAAAGAAGAAATGGTCATATGGGAAATCAATAAACTGCTTAAGTCAAAACATTAAAGGGATCGTCTCTCGTGAGGTCGACTCGGCGATTTACAGAACGGTATTTCAACAATTTTCTCACAGCAACGTGTACAAAATGTATCAGACTCTAATGTCTTTGCGATTAAATGAGTTGAAGATTGTTTCCTTCCTGTGCATTCATGTCGTCAGAAATCAACTGACATCCATGAGTTTGTTCTGGATAACAATGTGGATATATTGGCCCTGATTCCCATGGAGATGAAGCCTACATTGCAGCTATGACACCTCATAGTTATGTCTTTCTCTTTTTTCCTCGGACAAAATCCAGGGGTGGTGGTTTAGGTTTAATTTTTAAGAAACATATTGCTGACAACCAATGAACTACAACTGAATTGAGATTAGCTAACCCAAATTTCGTCTGCTATTGTGTTGTGTTTCTACGGGCCACCGCCTAGTAAACGTAACAAATCGTTGATATCTGACTTTTTGAAGGAATTTCCAGATTTGCTAAGTGCTTACACTGACTGCCTGAATGATGTGTCTATAATGGGTGACTTTAATTAGGATTCACCAGGCTGAATCGTTATTGTTATTGGAGTGTGTGTTTTTATTTGTATTTTTTGTTTTGGTTTTTATTATTCCACGATTTGCTATGTTACATAACATCATAAAAAGTTGATAGGTAAGGGCCTTGGAAGACTAACATCGAGTAGGGGTCTAAAAATACGAATTTTTCAATGTTTTTAACAAAGTTAAAAAAATCTTTACTCTGTTACTATTAAAGTCATCTAAACATACTATACATCAATGGATGCACTTGTTAAAAACACACATATTTTGTGTAGTACCTTATTATAAAACCATTAACAGTAAATGTGTCAAGTTCATATGCTGCTTGTAGGCATCGTCAGCTGTTCCGTATAACAGATCGAGGCTAAATTATTCATTTCTTGCGATAAAGTTTTATTGTATGTATTGGCGACAGATGTCGCATCGCTTAACGTTTCTTCACTTTTAAATGCGCATAGACAAATGATATATGCAAATAATGACAGTTCTCTCTTCTACACGATGGTGAAAACAATTTTTAAATATTTTCAATGGTTGGGGAGGTTTTAGAGGCTACAAGGGGATACCCTCGGTCATTTTCATTGAAAACTTGATATTTGCGACAGATCTCACATCGCTCACCGTTTCTTTGCTCTTTCATTGCTCATAAACATATATATGCAAATAAAGACAATTCTCTCTTCTAGCCGATGGTGAAAACAATTTTCAAATGTGTCCAATGGTTCGGGAGGTATAGAGACTGCAAGGGGGCAACCCTGGTAATTTTGATGGAAAACATGATATTTGCGACAGATATCGCATCGCTTACCGTTTCTTCACTTTTTACAAATTGAGGAAAAAATATAAAAAATTTACACTCATAGTTTTGATCCATTTTAACAATTATAATTTGTGTGCATTTAACAATTAATATTTTAGACCTCAGATCAAATTGCAAAACGCTGTTGCCTTTGCCTTAAAATTATCTTTTAAATGAGCCTGTCAACGTGTTCATAGCTTGTATAGTAAGAACGCTTCCTGGAGAACACTTCTTACTATGCTTCTTTCTATAAATTCCTTATATGGCGTTCTTTATAAGGCAGTTTTGTGCATCATGTGAATCACCTTTGATAGAGCGCCCTTTTTATTTTTTGTAAGCTATTCTACTGTATCATGATTCCCCCCATTGTACACTGGAATATCAAGTCAGAGCAGTTAGCTTGCGATAGTGCTGGTTAATTTTTAGGAATATTGCTGAATAAGGTTTGTTTACTTTTATAGTAAACCAAATTGAGAGGCTAAGTGTTTCACCTTACTAATTTCCTTCAAACCAAAAACACAATGATTACATTTCAGAAAACTTATCTCATTATTTTTCATGCATATCTTTTCCATTATCTGAACTGATGGTTAGCTTATTCTATGCTTAGATTCCTCTATTTAAAAATACAAGGATAATATATATGCAACTCCCCCTAAAGAAGTCTGTCAATGAATTCATTCATGGATTGGATTGTTTACACCTTTGAAATACACAAAGCACGGGCATCCAGCACACGTTGCTAGGCTTTGCGTAGTATTGTGAAGCTGACAACAAGTGTAAGATTTAAATTGGTTTCCTTTGATAAATTTTGTGCTGTATTTTTTAACTTTGTCTCCATAACTGTTTGCAATTGAAAGAGTTTTAGTGGGCTTGCTTACACTCTCATTGTATAATGGCCACTGCAAAATCCCACTGACCAATACTATTGACATTATACATATTATATATATTACATATATACACAAAGTTAATTGCAATGAACCTGATAGCTTGGCGGAGACAGAATTATTGTTTATAAACAAATTAAAGCCAAAGCTAAATTCCAAAATATAATATAATTAACTTCAATTCCAATGTACATGTACATAATGTTTTCATGTTCTCATATTACGGAGATGTATGTGTACTCCTGTAACTATGTTCTATTGTGACGTCATAATTGTATTTGATGACGTCATTACAACTAACTCAACGTCATTCACCTGAGGATGCCGAAAGGTTGAAAGTACTAGTGAATAAAGTCATCGAAGTTTCAATAAATCGTTTTTATTCTAGATAAGACCTGAGAGTTGGACACATTTGAACTTTTTATATATATATATATATATAATGAAAAGATAAAAAAATGACACAAGCCAATCAAAACTCCAACATGTTTCAATGGTATCATCAGGGAGTCTCTGTATATATATACAAAAAGTTCACAATCTTGAGATCGTTGTTCAGCTCTCAGGTATTATATATTAAAAAGATAAGTCAGAAGTTGAATGAATCCATTTTACTGGCTAGTACTTTCAGCTGTGGCCTGAAGATGCTCCTAAATTGAGCTGAAAGTACTAGCCAGTAAAATGGATTCATTCAACTTCTGACTTATCTTTTTAATATATATATATATATATATAAAATTAATGGATCATTACTTCTTACTTCGAACTTTTATATATATATATATATATATATATAAACAGTTCAAATGTGTCCAACTCTCAGGTCTTATCTAGAATAAAAACGATTTGTTGAAACTTCGATGAAAATCACAGCAGTAATGATATATATTTGAATAAGGAGAGTTGGTTTCTCACGTGAAGAAAGGTTGTATATCAAGGAAAGAAAGAAAGAGTAAACATCAGATGGTTCGGACTGGATCAATCTTCTTTAATACGATGAATTCATTTCGACCATTATGTGGGTCTTGTCAAGTATGATTACAAATGGAAGGTAACATGTACTTATACAGGAACAAAATAATAAATCAATTCATATAATCAACACAGTTGTGTGCTCAGATTGACAGTTAAGAAATCAGTCATGTGTTGTCAATCACGTAATGATTGCCCCAAGCACTAATTGCCGGGTGCAGTTTGAATACAATAGAGTCAGTCAGCAATGACGAATCCGTGTTGTCTTATCAATCACTTGATGGTCAGAGAGGTGTAATTAAACAAGCATGCTAATATATCACAATGGTAATCACTTCCTCATGTGAGCTAACTATTCATGTCCCACTGTTTAGTGTTGGAGAATATTTTTTGATAAAAAATGTTTCTTTCTTATCAAAAAATATTCTCCAACACTAAACAGTCCGAACCATCTGATGTTTACTCTTTCTTATATACAACCTTTCTTCACGTGAGAAACCCTGCCCTTGAAGTTTGCGATTTTTAGGTTTTGGTCAACTTTGAAAAATCACAGCAAGAAAAGTATTAAAGTTAGGACTTTCTAAAGAACAGACTAAGAACTACAATGCTTCAGCTACCTTGAGTGTAAATTTCAGATCTCTAGTGCAAATATCTTCAGAGGAGAAGATTGTCAAAGGTGGGTGGGGTCGGCAATGATCAAAAATACACTAAATCCAAGATGGCGGCCTAACCACGTGACCTACGAAATTTCCATGATTTAGTTTTTTGCAGCATTTTTGATTGCGCACATTTAAAAAAAAAATTAGGTCTCTAAGTGCATTTTGGAATCGATTTTGGAATCGAACTGTACCTTTAATGCATGGACCGAATTGTCCCAAAAGCTTATTGTCGCGTCTCCTTATCAAGGTCTACCAGTATGCAAAATTTGGCTTTGATAGCATTAGCCGTTTGGTCTGAATCTTGTTAACAAGAATCGTGGAATAATAATAAAAAAAACGGATTCAGCGCTGTATGGTGTTAAATGTAATGCACAAAGGTAATGATTGCAGCCAAAAGCTTATGGGTTATAATCTATTGTTGATGATTAACGCAATTTGCAAACAAACAGTTATCAAATGCATTTAAAACGCATGCAGGGTTGACAATATTCAAAGGTCCGTATCTCAATGTAAATGTAGTGACTGAATTTTTTGTTAATTTTTAAAAGATTCTGTATTCTTTTGGCTTTCTAATAATATATGGAACAATGATTTGTCGTCTATCACTGAAGAGTAACGACTTTTTTAACATACCTATATCCTATGCATTCAAAACGAAAGCAGAATTGACAATATTCAAAGGGCCGTAACTCAGTGTAAAACAAATATAGAAATTTACTGTCAAATTTAAAAAAAATCTAAAGACTTTTGGCTTTCATATGATGTATAGAACAAAGCGTTATCGTACGCCGTTGATTCGCTACGATATTTCAAACGTACCCACCAAAACACCACATGTCCAAAATAGAAAGTTTGACCTCTGACCCTGACCGGAAATGACTGTTCGCGAGCGATTCTATTCTTTTATCTTAAGGACCTTGCCAATGTCTAACTCTCATGCAAAAATCATCAAATTCTATGGTCTGGTTTTTGAGTTATCTGCCCTTGAAGTTTGCGATTTTTAGATTTTGGTCAACTTTGAAAAATCACAGCAAGAAAAGTATTATAGTTAGGACTTTCTAAAGAGCAAATTAAGAACAATGCTTCAGCTACCCTGAGTGTAAATTTCAGATCTCTAGTGCAAGTATCTTCAGAGGAGAAGATTCTCAAAGGTGGGTGGGGTCGGCAATGGTCAAAAATGCACTAAATCCAAGATGGCGGCCAAACCACGTGACCTACGAATTTTCAATGATTTGGTTTTTTGCAGCATTTTTGATTGCGCACATTTAAAAAAAAAATTAGCTCTCTAAGTGCATTTTGAAAAAAAAGTCAATGTTAAACTTTCGATTTTGGAATCGAACTGGACCTTTAATGTATGGGCCGAATTATCCCAAAAGCTTATTGTTGCCTTTCCACAACAAGGTCTACCAGCCTGTGAAATTTGGCTTCGATAGCATCAGTCGTTTGGTCTGAATCCTGTTCACAAAAATCGTGGAAAAATAAAAATAAACACGCCAATAACAATAAGGATTCAGCCAGATGGCTGAATGGCTGAATCCTTAAAAAACACGCCAATAACAATAAGGATTCAGCCTGATGGCTGAATCCTTAATAAGTGCTTTATTACCTTGCGAGGTTAGGCAGAGTTTAGCTTTAGTCGAAGACAGTCTAGGGGTGAACACTATACCAAGATACCTATAGGATGACACAACCTCATTTTGTTTACCTTCAAAGAACCACTTTTCATAATGCCTTAACTAACCAGAATTGCGAAACACCATAATCTTAGTTTTGTCTAGATTAACCTTCATGCCAGTATGCTTACAAAATAACTCTAATGCATTTAACCTCTTCTGTAACTGAAGTGCAGTATCTGCAACCCCTCACACATCATCAGCAAACATTAATGCATAAAAATTATCCACATTTGCATTAATAGTCACGCCCTTTCCTCCAAAAGTTTCTAAAATTGAAAATAGCTTATTAATGAAGATGGTGAATATTAAGGGACTTAAAACGCATCCTTGACGGGTACCTTGATTACACCTGAAAGTATCAGTAAGGCCATTTGAAGTCCTAACACAAGCTACCAACTTTGAATACATGGACACAATGATATCAACATATTTACCAGTTATACCAACATCCTTAAGACAATCAATCAAAACTTTTTGATTAATAGTATCAAATGCTTTTGCAAAATCTATAAAAACACAATAAAACCTACCCTTTCTCTTATGAGCATACTTTTGAACAACAGCATTCAGTGAAAATATATGATCAACAGTGCTATACCCAGATCTAAATCCAGCCTGGTATTCACTTATTGTATCATTCATCTCACACCACTTTTGCAACTTTGATGTTAAAATACAAGTAAATACAATACAATTTACAAAGTGAATCTATAAGGGAGATTCCCCTATAATTACCAGGATCTGTCCTCACTCCTGACTTAAATAGTGGGCATATAATACTTGCACACCAAACAGTTGGGAAATAACCATTGTTTAATATTTTAATTAAACAGTAAAGTAAGATGTTTTACAGAGTAGGACTTGGAAAACTTTATAAAATTAGCTGCTATGCCATCAGGCCCAGGAGATATATTATTTTTCAGTTTGCCAATATTAGAGTTCACCTCCTGTTCAGTAATGATATCATTCAAGTCATCATCACACACAGTATGACTATTTGCACCAGGAATGTCACATGAAGATATTTGCAAGTCTTGTTCACATGATAACAGAGATGAGAAATGTTTAACCCAGGCACATGGTTCAATGTCAACAATTATATTTGATATATTACATATTGTATATTCTAAAAAGTCACAGAATTCCACTTTTGTCTTCACAAAAGATTCAACAAAGGCAATTATGTTGGGGATAAATTGTTTCAACTCACTGTATTTTCTATATTTATTGAGTCCTTCAATGTTCCATGATAGACCATTAAACAGCAGCCTTTGGCCTCCACATCACATCTGTATACTGTTGTTAGTTATGTTTGGAGTGGCCTCCCTCCAAACAACGAGCTGTCAGGGTCCGCCCACTTTGGCATGTTGTAATGTTGACGTGTTTGGTTAACTTTCAAGATAGTTTGGACACGTCCCCATCAACGATGAGTTTATTAAGTCTCACTTCGGGGTGTGTCCCAGCATTTTGGGCCCGTGTAAACCAGTGAGACAGGGCACGCCTGTCCTCTCGAATGTGTTGTAGAAAATTGTCATTCATTCGGCAACGTGGCTGTGAGTTTCTGTCTAATTTCTGTTTTGCCTGTTTTTGGACAAAGTTCTTGTCTGTTGTTGTCACGAATTTCACAATAATATGAGAATTAACCTTCCTGGTGTTAAGTCGATGTGCTTGCTCTGTCTATATAAATGTCATTCACATTTTCAACGTCGAGTGTGTCGGAGAGAAAATCACGAACTTTTTGTTCAGAGTTCTCCCAAGTTTCTTTGATGGAACCTGGAATACCGTGAATTATTAAGTTATTTCGTCTATTTCGACATTCAAAATCATCTAGACGTTCTCTCATTAGCGACAGTTCTGTGTTTTCAACTTTCAAGCCCTCGAATTTCTCGTGCACTTCGGCCGCCATATTGTCAAACTTGCTGTTCAACGTTTTAAAATCATGTGAAAGATTCCTGAGGCCTGATTTTAATTCTTTAGAATGTCCAATACCTGTGAATTTTCTTTATCTGTCCCCTGCGTATCCTTATACTTTTACGCCATTTCAAAAAGTTTTTTAAGAGAATTATTATCAATATTTGTTCCTATTTAAATGCTGCAATGATGGGTTTTTTTTTTCAATAATACTATTCCCAATGATATGTAAAGATCGTCCCCATTATACAGTCGCATCTCATATAACAAACAAAACATTTATTCCACAATGGTTTTTTAAAATGTTTAAACAATTATACAACTACAAAAATACATCACATATATAACTGTGATCATTTTTTAAATTGAAAAACTGAGTAGAATAAGTTATATATGTTTATGAATTTTCTAAACATGATTTTATGTACTGTAGAGATATACAGGAGTAGACTCTATTATTTTTTATTTATGTAAATATATTAAATTTGCGATCCTAATATTTCTCATGAGCAGACACATAGAAAACGTTATAATATAATTATGAACATTTTTATTTTAGCGTGATATAAGTCACAAATATATTGTATAAGAATTAATTAAGTATATGCAGTTTGTTTACACAAGGCCTACACTCGATGATCTAAAAGTAACTGGTCGAAAGCTTTATTATTGTTGTTCTTGCCCCAATAAAATATGTTTATATATTATAATTGAAATATTCTCGAAATGAAAATATGTGTAAAGTACATTTAATTTATGAAGCGTTTATGTAGCAAAATCGCTCAATATACTATTGTTGGCTGTGTCGCATGAAAATATTTAATTATTGCATCGTTTTTTGGACTATTGGCAATTGCAAATATCTCATTATTTACCAAAACGAACCGTTTTTAGGGAAATGTACGGACATGTCAATGCTATTGAATGTTACTTCCGGGTGTTGAAGCGACCTTAGCCTCGTTTTCGCTTACGCGCACTCCGTTTTGCGTGCCTCATGAATATGCATGAGGCAATATTAAGAATACTCTATAAGCAGTAAGATTATGTCTATGTGTTCAGAAAAGCGTAATGACACCCCAAAAGCAGACAGCCCCGAAACTGGTAGGGGTTTCGCCATCTTCAAGCCTTAGCAAATTGGGCATTTGCTCGTGACCTTGACCTATGACATTCAAGGTCACCCAATCAAATGAACACTTTTCATTGAGTGTAACAGTCATCTATTGATTAAAAGTGTTCATAGTCATAAAGCATTTTCGCTATGCTAAAGTCGTGACCTTGCTGTGACTTTTCCTTTGACAGATTGTAGCGAAAACCTTTTCATAATGGTTTACTTTTCCAAGGATGATAGATAGTAAGTAAGAGCGTCATAGCACAAAAACGTTTCAAGTTATCGCGTTTACAAGTATTTTGTATTTTATAGCTCGTGACCTTCAACCTTGACTTTGAAATTGAACATATTAAATCTTTCACCCAAAGTATAGGCAATTAGTTATGAATAAGAGTTCTGGAAAGCTAAGTAGAACAAAATTATAGCCAGTAATATTAGTGCGGCGAGGGTCTAAAAATGGTTGACTTTCGGAATTTCAACAAATACTTAAAAATCAAATGGATCAAAAGAATATCAACAAATGGCCTCTGGCAAAATTTATCAAAATTGTCTCTCTATCCATGTAATGATCCATCTCTTTTTAATTTCCAAAAATGAGAGTTACTCAGAGCAACGAGACAAATTTAAAATTACGTACTTTTGGAGAGATGTTGTCAGTAGCTATGCAGAACTGCGAAGCGACGATATATCTGATATCAATACTTACCTTGAAATGCCACTAATGAAGTTTGTCTCAGATAAAGATGTACCTGTTTTTGCCCGATGGCATGACAAAGGATTAAAATATGTTTACCAAATATTTCAAGAAACAGGTGATATAAAATATTTTAAACTCATTCAAAATGAATTCAAAATACGCGAAACATATTTATCATATTTCAAATAGTTAAAATATCTTCTAAATACGCACCTTTATACATTGAGAAATCAATGTCCAAACTTAACCATAATCCCCCCTATGAGAAATTGTGACATATTGGAACGTCTTATTTGTTCCAAAGATTGTCAATTTATCTACCAACTTTTTTGTGATCAAAACCAGACCTCACTGGAACAATTATGTCATAAATGGGAAAGCAAGGTAGACAGCACTATTACACAAGACCATTTTTCAAAATGCTTCGAAATTAATCATAAATCAACTATCGACAACCAAATCCGAAATTTTCAATATCGACTTCTTCACCGAATAATTACAACTAAATCATTTCTTTTTAAGATTGGAAAATGTGATGATCAGCATTGTTCTTTATGCGAGAGTGAAAATGAAACGATTGAACACCAGCTTTACAACTGCAGTAAAGTGCTGACACTGCTAAAAAAACGTTCATACTTGGTTCAAAAACGAAACGGGTCATATCATTGATATCAATCTCTCTTTGTTTCTTCTTGGCGACCCCAATCAAAGCATTATTTTGTTAATCATCTATTCTCTATCATAAAGAAATACATTTATTAATGTTAGTGTCCGATAAAGGAATTAAATTTTAACCATTTAAAGAAAATTATAAAATTCCACTATGATATAGAAAAATTCATATGTGGCATAGACAATGAAGAATTTTTTTAAAAATGGACTGGCTGCTTGACAACATAAATCTCTCTCTTTCTCTCTCTCACTTATTTTAAACTTTCCTTGTTTTTTATCTCTCATTCTTTTTATTTAATTAAACTTTAATTAGATTTAATATACTAACACAGATTTAAGACACCACAATATGTGTGTGTGTTCTGTGTTATAAAAAACATTTAGTGCGGCGGACGCCGTGGCGGCGGACGCCGTGGCGGCGGCGGCGGAAACTGCACATGAACTCGGGGCTACTAAATAGGTGTATATGGCAAAAACCCATATCTTATGACCTCAACCTTTTACATCTGAGGCCACACAAATTATGAACACTTTTCATGAAGTGTAACAATCATGTAATGAGGTGTTAAATGTTAAAATAAAGCATTTTGCTATACCATGCTGAGGTCGTGACTTAGCAGTGACCTTGACCTTTACTGGATTGTAACAGAAACTTTTTCAAAACAAAAATGTTCTCAAAAAATGACATGACCAAATTAGACCTTGACCTTTGAATAATTTAGTGTAGGGTGGATTCCCAGATTGTGAAGGACTACATGCTGTGTCATTGAGTGTTTTGATTAACTGTGAGGGACGATTCTTATATTTTGAAGGGCTTTGCGTCTGTTTCAGAGTCTTAATTTTCAAGTACAGGAGTAGATTCCTAGATTTGAGGGACTTTATGTCTAAATGATAGAATGTAAGGCTCGATTCCAGATTGTGAAGGGCTTTTTGTATGTATTTAAAGATACATTATCATACTTGCATGCGGTTCGGTATGAAATTTAGAGTTGAGAATATAAATACATCACTCTGTAGAAAAATTTTATTATCACATTTACATCTTTTTATCTACAATAACATACTTATTTTGTCGCCAAGAGCACAGTATCCCCTGTAAAAGGGCATAGCATTTAACGAACCCGCTTTCGGTGACATTATCATTATGCGTGTAGGATTTACACCGTGTTTCAACTACCGTAGTTGTGTTTGTTGGGTATCAACTTATGCAGCAACGAATACCTATTTCGGAGAAAAATAAAATAAAATCTAGTCGTGCGCGACAAAGACGGTTTTTCAAGCGTATATTTAGAAACCGGAAGTTATGAGATGGCTACACTTGATTCGCCTTTATGTCGGCTGCCGTTTCGATAATGTTTGTAAATTATCTCCTATTTAATGAATTTTGGTCCGATTTTCCTTAAGTTTGTCGCAACATTTTGCAAAAATTACATGGAAAACATTAAAATTACTTTTTATCCCACCGGTATGTAATACCGTGGGATATAGTCATCGCCCTGTCAGTCTGTATGTCCGTCTGTCCGTCCGCCTGTCCGTCTGTACGTCTGTCCGTCTGTCCGTAATCATTTCGTTTCCGGAGCAGAACTCTAAAACCGGTCCACATAACTTTCTGAAACTTTACATGTGTATTGCCCACCTACTGAAGTGGTGCCTTTTGCTATTTTCACATTTCTGAAAATTTTATTTTGTATTATTTCCATGGAAACGGCTCTTATATGGACTCTGTTCATGAAAGATTTCGTTTCCGGAGCAGAACTCAAAAACCGGTCCACATATCTTTCTGAAACTTTACATGTGTATTGCCCACCTACTGAAGTGGTGCCTTTTGATATTTTCACATTTCTCATTTTTATTTCCATGGAAACGGCTCTTATTTGGACTTTGTTCATGAAAGGTTTCGTTTCATATATATCAGCTTATACTATTATGAACCTTGCTTGAACAATTTATAATTACAGGTTTACATCTTACGATCATGTGGAACCGGTGGGATATGTCATCTTCTGATGACTCTTGTAGAAATATTGAACTCTGATAATGTATCTTTAAGTCTTACTGGTGTAATATAGGGGTCGATTCCCAGATTGTGAAGGGATCGAAGCTCATCTTTAGTCAAAATAATTGAGTATTAAGGTGGATTCCAAGATTGTTTATTGGGCAGGAAAAAAAGTTTTTATTAATTTCTGATTCGTCTGTCGACTCCTTCAAGAATTGCCTTAAAATTCCTTTTTGCTTAGTGACTCTTCCTTTCTGAGCGCAGTTGAGCAGGCCTAGCGGTCTACAAGTGCATTATTATATATGACTTAAACAAACAAAAAAACTTTTCGTCACACTGCTCCAAGATAAAAAAAAATGTAACATTTCATAGTTATCTTCACAATAAAATCAGTTTATAAAACATGTCTCTCGTAAATGTTTTTGGTGGCCAATTTGAAAAAGGGAGGTTTTTAATTTATGTTAATTTTGTATTGTATTTATTTCGGTCATTAGGCCTTATTTCTACATTTTGCAATCTGTCGGTATCAAAAACAAACACACATCCCTTTACGATTTGGGAATCCACCCCTTTATTCAATTATAACATGTACTTAAAGATATGCACAAAGTTTTACACTGTTAGGGAATCGAGAAAGATGCTCTTTTAGTTGGACATAAAGACAAGCTTTTTGTCACTCACAATAAGGGCATCAACCCCTTTACTTGACTAGTAATACTTACAGATGCGCATTCAACCCTTAACAATATTTTAATTGAACTTTTATACTACTTTAGTTTAACGTTAAGGCGAGATTTTAACCCCAGACAAATTTTAATGTTAGGTTGACAGGGAAATTCTGAAACCAAACATGATCAAATTATGAAGAAACCTTTAATTTTGGTGTGAAAGAAATAGAATAATGTGATGCCAACGTGTTGAAAACTTACATAAATTATAATACCCTCATGTTTACAATTTATTTTATGTTTTCTTGAGATACTTGTAAGTTAATGAATTAAAAGACTTACTCATATAATGTTATATTATTATATAGTACAATTATCGTTATGTCATTAGTTAATTATGATATATAAATTGGTAGCTTTCGCCTAGGAGGCTTGTGTTCTGGGTGGTTTTTGTCCAGGTTGTTTTTGTCCGGGTGGCTTTTTTAACTGCTCCCCTCACAATCACAAGACATATACCGCACAATCTAATAATCGACCCCTAAACTAGTCCAATAAGACATAAAGCAATGTACAAGAATCGACAACCAAACGTGACCAGTAAGGCATAAAACTGGCGAATAAAGAACCCCTCTCAATCTAGGAATTGACCATATACCTGACAAGTATTCTAAGAGATAAGCATACAGCACTTTACAATCTGGTAATCGATGACTTTTCTTCTTAAAGTTGGAAATATAGATGAGCATATAACCCGTCACAATCTAGAAATTGAGTACCATACGTTATCCAAAAAAAGAGGAAGGTTTTATTGTATATTCATTGATTTTAGTAAGGCTTTCGATTGTATAAACCATAGAGTCCTGTTCAAAAGCTTGTCTGATATAGGCGTTAAAGGTAAATTTTTGAGATTTCTTATTTCCATGTATTCTGCTCTTTCATCTTGTGTTAGAACATCAAATGGGATAACAGATTATTTCCAGTGTAATATTGGAACAAGGCAAGGCTGCATTTTGAGTCCTATTATATTTACTATTTTCATTAATCAATTATCCTCAATGTTTGAGAGGAACGGTGGAAATGGTATTTTCATATCTCAAGATTGTCCAAATGTGATTGCTTTATTCTTTGCTGATGATGTGTCTAGTGTAAGTGATACTGCTGTTCAGCTTCAAAGAAAAATAAAAGTACTTGAAAAGTTCTGTGATGAAACAGGAATGAAAGTAAATTTAAATAAAACCAAAATTATGGTTTTTAGGAGAGGTGGTCCTCTAAGGTCATTTGAAAAGTGATACTATAAAGGTAAAATTATTGAGGTTGTTAATAAATATAGATATCTCGATCTTGTGTTTACTCCCACCTATCATGGACTAGGACACAGAGTTGTTTATCATCCCAGGCTAATAAGGCTCTACTCTCATTAGATCGCTTTCAGCACAGATATGGAATTGTTTCTTGTACAGATGCTTTCAAGGTTTTTGATACAGTTGTTATACCTATAGTCACTTATGGAGCAGAGATATGGGGTGTTCACTATTCACAAGTTATTGAAAAGGTACAAACGTCGCTGTGCAAGAGGATTTTGAAATTAAATAAATATATATGTAATGTCATGGCCTTAGGAGAATGTGGCAGAATCCCCCTTCAATATAATTATATGTTAAAACCCATAAAATTTTGGTGTAAATTGATAACTATGGAAACCAATAGATTGCCTTATCAAACTTATTGTATGTTAAGGACACTTGATGATGCAGGAAGAAGAACATGGGTATCACATATTAGAAGTATTTTATTTCAATTTGGCTTTGGTGTCCTTTGGTTAAGCCAAGATATAGGAAACATTAAAATGTTTATTTCACATTTTAAACAAAGATTGTTGGATTGTCTGAGCCAATATTGGCATAGCACTGTTTCTGAAATGAGTAAATGTCAGACTTACTGTCAATTTAAGACGATGTTGCAAGTTGAAAGATATCTCTCCTTAGATATCCCATTGTACTATAAACATATTTTGAGTCAATTTAGATGTAATAATTTCAAACTTGCTGTTGAAACAGGAAGACATAATGATACAGAATATTGTAATAGAATTTGTTTATATTGTCATAACAAAGGAATATCATTAGTTGAAGATGAATACCACTTGTTAATGGTTTGTGAACTCTACAAGGATGCAAGAAAAAAAGTATATTCACCATGATGATTTTATCAAACCTAGTAAGGAAGATTTTGTAAGACTTATGTCTTGTAATAATGTTAATGTTATAGTGAATATTGCTAAAATCCTTTTGCAGGCTCGTAAAATTAGAAATATGTAAACTTTCATTCAATAGCCTCTATAGTTAAAAATTTAGAAACTTGACTGTATAGAATAGAATTCATGCAAATTGTTGAAACCTTCCAGATATTTTACGGACGTTTCGTCCAATTCTTGGATTTTGTATTTTGTAACAAGACTACCAGCAGCACATAAAACTGTAATATTTTTGTAATATGGGCCATGGCCTTGAATACTGAATAAATACTGTCTGTCTGTCTGTCTGAATTAAAAGACTTACTCATATAATGTTATATTATTATATAGTACAATTATCGTTATGTCATTAGTTAATTATGATAAATAAATTGGTAGCTTTCGCCTAGGAGGCTTGTGTTCTGGGTGGTTTTTGTCCAGGTTGTTTTTGTCCGGGTGGCTTTTTTAACTGCTCCCCTCACAATCACAAGACATATACCGCACAATCTAATAATCGACCCCTAAACTAGTCCAATAAGACATAAAGCAATGTACAAGAATCGACACCAAACGTGACCAGTAAGGCATAAAACTGGCGAATAAAGAACCCCTCTCAATCTAGAAATTGACCATATACCTGACAAGTATTCTAAGAGATAAGCATAAAGCACTTTACAATCTGGTAATCGATGACTTTTCTTCTTAAAGTTGGAAATATAGATGAGCATATAACCCGTCACAATCTAGAAATTGAGTACCATACGTTATCAGAAAGACATGCAACTATCCCATCACAATCTGGGAATCCCACCATAAACTCCAATTATACATTGCTATCCCTAATTCCCTATACTCAAATTACGTCACAGTGAGCTAAGAGCCCATAGGAATAGGAATCGTCCCTTATGGTTATTCATAAAGACTCAAAGTAGCATGCAAAGCCCCTCACAATCTGAGATTCGTCTTTCAGAGTCGATTACTATGACTCTAGGGCACGAAGCATGAAACCCTTCACAATCTGTGAATCGATCGCTATTCTCAATAACTTTGACATACATACAGACTTTGAGGCCCTCACAATCGAAGTATCGTCCTTTTTAGTTGGTTTTTGAGACTCAAAGACACGTACTAAACCCTTCACATCCTGAGATGAAAGATGAAAATTTATTAAAAACTTTGTTTTATCTAGAAAAAGATTATAGCAATATAACCTTTTTTTATTGGTTCCAAAGATTACACGTATGTATATATAGTTTTCATGGCAGAACAATAGTTGGAAGAATATAAGGTTACAGTTGTGATAATAGATCTAGATTACACAAATAATTACATAAACATAATATGAGAATATTTCAAGTATGCGAGTAAAAGTCATAAATAACTTTCAGTAAATGAAGGTTATACGATATCGTGCCGGAACTACATTTCTCGGGGATTCCCCTGAAATTACAGCCATTCCAGGCTGACCCCAGTCTTGAGGGTCGTCACTTAGACTCATTTTATACAAATATTATTTCTGTTATATTAGCAACACTCGCCCTAATAATCTGTATTTGATGTTTGAAGAATAAACATTAAGTTACAAATAAATTAAGTTGTACATATACATCTCCGGACAAAGAAATTACGATACTGGGCGAAGTTACCCAAGGGTATGTACATCATTTCAAAAGCATGAGTTGAGCTCAATTCTGAATGACCTGACTGGTGGCAACACTGTTTCAAGGCACCCCATTCCATGCACACCAAAGAGTGTGGTAACGCGCTCTCTGCCTTCATTGACAGTTTCGAGGCCCCCGATGATCAAAACGATGTTGGCGTGTTTGAAAACATGAACTCTGCATTGTCAATGAAAGCGTCTAACATCGGCGGCACTGCAAGTGGCATTATGTCTTGAGGGACATTTAATAACTTTATGTTTACATTCATTTTCCAAACCAACAACCCAAACACTTCGAGCTCTAACAGCTGATTACATTCGATACAGGACAGTATCAATACGTGAGTGCAAATTGTTAATTTGGAAATATTTAAATTAAACTTTAAATTTTTTTCACTTTTTCCTAAAATATTATCATTGTTATTTACATGATAAACATTAAGGATTATTTTTAGAATATAAAAGTGTATCTTTCCTTTTTTTGTAATGACCTGTTTTTGCATGCGCTTGAAACCGAGAGATCCGCCTGAGTATAACTGATATCTAGGTCAGTGCGACAAGCAGCCTTAAGTTACTACAGAATCGCAGTTCGAATGATATAACATACAACGTTGGAATTTATAGGAAATGAATTTCATAATATAGTTGTCCACACGGTTATAACCTGTTTGAAATTCGTAAGATAAACTTTAGCACAACTGGCTTCGCAAGCTCGCCAGTTATACAAGTTTATCTTACAAGTTATCAAACAGGTTATAACCGTGTGGACAACCATATCATGAAATTCATTTCTTAAGTGGATTCTGCGATTATTGAATGCGAACTAATGCAAATAAGATTTGCATGAAATGTACCTTAAAAACAAATTTTTACGAAAAGCAGAATGAAAAGTCGTGTTTGATTATTAATTACGCGATTTAACAATCGCACCGACTTCCCGCTGTGTCTGTATATGCATATTTCCCGGATGACTTCAGATAGCGTAGGCCGTGACATAATAGTCGCAAACTATTGCATCCGTCCTCTAGTGAAGCTAATGGAGAAATAAATATGACAAGGAAGAACTGGTTGCGTATTGTGAAATTTCCGACTGACATGGTACATGGTATGTTGTTAACCCTCTGTTGTTCAAGTACTAACTCAAAACACCCGGGACACATGTTTTATTTCTTCTAATCCTCAAGTGCAAATATAGTTGCAGCGCGTCAAAAGGTGTAAATAGACAGGCGTCAATGAGGGAAGGAGGGTTGGCAATCGTCGAAAAACTTGGAGCTATGACAAAGAGCATTTACACCATGAGCTTATGAAAAGGACCCGACGAGACTGAAATAAATATCAAATGTGGATTAGATACATTGACTGAATTAGTGTTCTTTATCCCAAATTCAGTGGCCATTGTATATTTAACCCTCACGCAGTATCGTTAATGACTACACCTTTGCAGCCATGTTGGCCTCAGAGGCCCAGGCACATGCACATGCAACTCA
Organism: Steromphala cineraria; assembly: GCA_916613615.1. NCBI lineage: Eukaryota > Metazoa > Mollusca > Gastropoda > Trochida > Trochidae > Steromphala > Steromphala cineraria. The sequence continues at coordinate 40,229,638 of OU744722.1, read as the reverse complement.
AGAACGCTGCCAGAGCAATAGGGTCAATATTATTTATGATGTTATGTATAATATGTCACCTATGTGTTCCAAGCTCACAAACTGATCGTCGATAGGTTTATTTGAGACTCTTTTGCAGACTTTTGTGGTAAAACGCTGTTTGGAAAAAATGCAAAACAAAAATCACGTATGAGTATACGCTAGATCATGTGGTACCTTTGTCCAACCGAAGGCAATCATTGTTTGAAATTTTTTTATTCAATTATACATGGAACAAAGGTTGTCAGTATGCATCGACAGAGTGTCAGAAATTAAAACGCTGTCGAACGTGAAATTGAAACCGAAGTTTTATGATTCACAGTAGTCTGGCATTATGATATTCATTATCGCCATATTGCGCATTATTGGTTCATTCCCACAGACCAATTCTGGCCAAAAGGGAATAAGATGCATGTGCATGTTCATTCAAGAGTTGCTACCAAAACCAAAAATCTCCTGGTTACAAATTTTCTTCATTCTCTTGCCACAGGGATGCAGATTATTCATATCATCACTGATTTGGGTTAAAACGTCCACCAAATTTAGACTTTGCGAAAGCGTTTGCATGAATTAAATGGGGTATTTGACCATGAAGGCCAGTTATCGACCCTGTTTTTGTTGGCTTCCAAGAACTAAATCATATGGCGTTTTACGATCATGGTCTTGAACCTTAAAACTTCAGGAGAGTTTGGTTTACTAAAAACTCACAAATTCGTCACAATCTCAATAAAATGATATCTTAATTGCTTCACTACGTTACGCAGATTAAAGATCTCACAAGGCCCCGTAAGTCCAGCCGTCAGGGTTACCTTTGACCGCTGGATGTGAGGAAGATTTCATCCACCAATCAAATCGTACCTTTCTTAAAGGACAATTCAAGAGATTAAAGCAATTTAACACAGAACAGCCCAAATGATAAAATGATAACTTATGACCTTTCGATTTTTCCAAAAAGCAGTGTTAGGTAATTTGCATATGTTGTAACATTCGCTAATTTAGTTGTAATGTTTGACTATTTGACAGATCTAGATTCTTTCTAATTTGCATATGTACATCGAATATGTGTGATATCAAATCAACAAGACTTTATCTAATGTTTTTATGTCAGTTCTGGTCTTCTCATTTGTGTCAGTATATTTATGGCTACAAAATACAAGGAATTTAATGAGCATAAATCGTTTCATATAAGATTTAAAAGGAAACGTTTATATAACGTAACTGTTCCAAAAATAGCATCTACAGCTTGCTGTTTGAATTTGCCAAGTTTACGGGGATTTCTTCGATAATGATATCATTTAAGTATTTACCTGGACGTTTTTGGACCAACAAATTGGTAGGAGCGATATAAAGCACAGTTTGAGTAATTCATTCGTCCATGACAGGAAATATTTGTTGTCGACATTTAGAAATAGTCGGAAATGTTCGTTTTCCGAGTTCTGAAGATTAGATATGAATACCTGTCGCCAGCAACCCGAGTTACCGGGCAAAGTCGCTGATTGGCTGAGTCAAAGGATACTCTGACGGCTGTTATAACTGAGCCTGGTATGATCTACATGCGTAGGTAGTGTAGCAAATAGATCATATTTTAATAAGATTGAAATTCGTCATTAATGAAAATAACGTTACTTTGGATAGTTTTCAGTTGGAAAAGAAAAATGTTGCCCATAGTTTATGCCACAAGTCAACAGTTGCGGTTGAGACAGTGTAATTGGGTTGGATACAATATTTAGCACACAAAGATATGGTTAATTGATGAAGTTGAGAGGCAAATCACAATTTTTGAACGTCCATGAACGTCACTTGCATCAGATTATTGACCGACAGAGATAGTGCTTCTATTTATATAACTTAAATTTACTTGCAGAACGTCAAATGTCTCATTACACTACCTTTTTAAATAAAGAATTTGTTTGTGCCTTCTCAAATACTAGATTCAAAGCCAAATAAAACATAAACGGTATGAATCAAATAAACGTGTAATAAATAGATATATAAACGTGTAGTAAACAACTGGTCATTGCTTTGCAGAAAGAGTGGGGTAGAATTGCATAATGGGGACTCCATCAACTTGTCCAATCATTTCCTAAGGGAAGTCAAGCAAGTTTTTTTTGCAAATGCCATGAATTCATATATAAGACTAGATTTTCGCTTTGATATCATTGAAATTATGCAAAATCTTTGGGGTTTTTTGGCGCAGAAATAGAAAAATGACATATGCGTTTCAGTTTTGGGAGATTACATTATTTTTGCTGGTTTTTTTTCGGATTTTGGTTTATCTACATCAGGAAGTTATCTCAAGGGGTATTATGTATTTATTATTTTATTGCGATTCTGTATATTTTGTCCTGAAACAAGGGTTTACCATGGGCCTTTGAGGCCCGAGCTTACAGCAAACGTATGTATTTTCTTAAAATGTCAATTAAAAAATCAATATCTTGTCTACAGTTGTTACGTCATACGTGACCTTAGAAAACATACTAATGGAGGAATACATGAAGTTAGAAGTCGCTTATTTCAAATGTGTTGATTCTGTGTAATGTCAAACATGCAACCGGGCCTCAAAGGCCCCATGATACTGCGTGAGGGTTAAACTCGTTTAAGATATGAGTTATAGTTTATTTAAACTGATTAGAAAGGATATGATTGATTAAGGAACTGTTATTAGATGTGTAGACATGTCAACATATTTTATTTAGTAGAAATCATTCAGGTGGCATTTAGTATCATAAACCATGGCTTTTCAATTAAAGTACTTAAACTATGTTTCAACGTTCATATACGGTTTAATCCGCAAATAATTTTCAAACTTAAACGTTACGGATTGCTTTTTCATCAATATTTCCAACTGTCCCAGGGTTGACATCTGACAGCTCGTTCTCGCTTTATTCCTGATGTTCAGCTACCTATCAATTCACAATTGGTTCAAATTGACAAGGATGAATTTTATTAGCAGCCCCGTCTAAGGACGGGGCTGATATCAGTTTTTGTGAATTTTCCATCGCCGCCGCCGCCGCTGCCGCCGCACTTGTACTACTAGCTATAACTTTTTTCCACTAAGCGTTCCAGAACTCTTTTCATACCTTACTACTCATACCTCGGGGGAACGATTTTGACATGTTCACTTTCAAGGTCAAAGGTCAAGGTCACGAGATATGTATTCACTCTAAGAATTCCTTGTAAACGCGATAACTTGAAAAGTTTTTGTGCTATGAAGCTCTAACTTAGTATATATCATCCTTGGAAAAGCAAAAAATTTTGAAAAGGTTTCCGCTACAATCCGTCAAAGGTCAAGGTCACAGCAAGGTCATGACTTAAGCATGGTTTAGCGAAAATGCTTAATTTTAACTATGATCACTTTAATCAATACATGATTGTTATACTCAATAAACAGTGTTCAATTATTGTGTGACCTTGAAGGTCAAAGGTCAAGGTCATGAGATATGAGTTATTACAAAATGCACTAAATTTGGGTATAACTTTATCCCATTTAGCTTTTCAGAACTCATGAACATGTCTAAATGTTAATACTTCCAGGGAATCATTATGACATGTTCACTTTCAAGTTCAAAGGTCAAGGTCACGAGTTATAAAATCACCGCAAAATTCTTTGAAAAACAAGGAAACTTGAAAAGTTTTTGTGCTATGAAGCTCTAACTTAGTATATATCATCCTTGGAAAAGTAAAACATTTTGAAAAGGTTTCGGCTACAATCCGTCAAAGGTCAAGGTCACAGCAAGGTCATGACTTAAGCATGGTTTAGCGAAAATGCTTAATTTTAACTATGATCACTTTTAATCAATACATGATTGTTATACTCAATAAAAAGTGTTCAATTATTGTGTGACCTTGAAGGTCAAAGGTCAAGGTCATGAGATATGAGTTATTGCAATTCCTTGTAAACACAATAACTTGAAAAGTTTTTGTGCTATGAAGTTTAGATTTTGTATATATTATCTCTTGAGAAGTACAACATTTTCAAAAAGTTTTGGGTACGAACTGTCGAAGGTCAAGGTCACAGCAAGGTCAACATATATGGAGAAAATGGATTAATTTAATTTTTAAAACTTTATTTCATTACAATAATGTTATACTCAATGAAATGTGTTCATTGATTGTGTGACCTTGAGTGTTAAAGGTCAAGGTCACGAGAAAATTCCCAATTTGGTGAGGCCTGTAAAAGGCGGAACAGGGTAAGGCGAAACCCCAAGTTCCGGGGCTGCTCTGCTTTTGCGGTATCCCGCAAACGCTAATCTAGTTTATGTCAGGTGATTGATATTCCCCGCTATCCGATGACGCCCTAATAATATGCAGGTTTCAATGCTGTAATTTTCAAAGCCTCGCTGTGACCTTGAAGAAATAATTTGAAGTTCGCAATAAGCAGCTTTGTATAAGTTATGAAGACGATTTAGTTAATGGTTCTTGAGATATCCCATTGATGAGCTTCATAAGCAGGTATCATATTGGAATGTTGAAACACTCGCTGTGACCTTCCAAAAAATGTGAAGGTCACCAAAATCGATTGGGCCAGGCGTCCTCCCAAATATTAGCATCGTGCAAGTTTTGAAGAGAATCCTTTTACTGGTTCTTGAGACATCCTGCTGACAAGGGTAAGATGTTAAAGTCTCTTTGTGACCTTGAAATGAAGGTCAAGGTCATAAACCTCAATTGCACTGTGAAACTCGAATTTAATATATCATCTATGGAAACTTCAAAATTTTGAAAAGATTTCTGCTTGGGACTAATTTTGACTCTTGATATACAAATAAGAAGATATTGTCACAAAGATGACAAAACCCCCCATCGCAAATTGATGTTAACAACAATAACATATTACTGAACATGTCTAGGCCACTTGAATCGACTTGGCCCAGCATCTTCATGGTAAGAAGTTATGAGTTATAAAGGGAAGTTGTAAGATTTCTGTAGATGTCTCGCTGGCAAGCCTCATATATAGGTTTCAATACTGTTATTTCCAAGTCTCGCTGTGACTTTTAAATATTGTGAAGGTCGCTGATATCAACAGGGCCCGGCGTATTCGTAATAAGCAACTTTGTGTAAGTTATGAAGAAAATTTAGCAAACTTTTCTGAGATATCCCACTGTTAAGCTTGATAAGCCTCCAAAAATGCGGCTGTGTGTAAATCTTGAAGAGAATCAATTGACTGGTTTTTGAGACATCCTTCTGATAAGAGAAAGATGTTAAAGTCTCGTTGTGAACTTGAAAAGAAGGTCAAAGTCATAATCTCGACTTTACTTTCATGGTGATGAACCCATATGGAGAAAAAATAAAAAGAATCCAGTGAAAAAATCATGAGTTGTTCGATTTCGTATGGACGGGAAAAAAGGGTGACTTTGTGGATCTGGGTATTAAGATATAACTTGATGAAGGATTTTAAAAAACATGTGATAAACCATGGTGTGTGAACCCCATATGTGTTGTACTTTAAAACATGAAAACGGGAAAGAACGAGTTTAGGTTAGTACTGAATTCCTATAATTAAAACAATTCTAATGTAACAGCAGGACACAGTAATAAACAATTCTATTAAAATCATTATTTTTATAATTATTATTATTATTATTATTATTATTATTATTATTATTATTATTATTATTCTAGTGATGTGCCTAGTGTGAAATACGAATATACTATTATTCTATCCAACATAGTTAAACAAGAAGATATTTTCAATTCTCTTTAATTGAATGACATTTTTGTCCATGAATCTGTGAATATTGATTTCAGGAAATTCAAGTGCTATGGTCAATATTATGTTTTTAATGTGCTTTTTATGTAGTATTTCCCCCTATTATAATTTTCAAAACCTAATTAGTGAAGTAGTTAACTACTTTAGATCAACATGTGTTTAACCAGTTGAGTTAATGATTTCCTTGTTTGTATCGCTCCTGCCCAGAGTACTGTAGATTAGTAGTAGATCATTAAAGTTACTATCTGCTCTGGGTTTTAGATTAATAAGATAACTAACTTTGGAGAATAAAAAAGTGTATTAAGGTTTTGTGGTCGACCCCAAAAATGACACTTATAGCAACAATCCGTTAGCTACATAAACTAATCGATTACTTTGTGTGAACATCTGTTACAGCGTAACTACGAAACACCAGTCTACTTATTGATTGGGCAAACTAGGTGTTTCATTTACTTTCAAGAGGTTGATATAGCACTCAACAGTACCAACAATTTTAATACATAATACTACGTTTTTGATTTAACGTCATTATTTTTACTTACCGTAGACAAGTGACCTTAGCCCATGTAATCGACTCATTCCCACTGATGTAATGAAACATCATTACCCAGAACAATCAGAGTTATCCGCCCGTCACTGGCCCACTAGGTGGCGTGAGCTGTCATCCAATTAGATTCATCCACATTACCTAGGAGTCCCAATTAACGACGGATACGTAAGAGGGGAGGCGGGCGGGAGTGACGACGGTCACTTGTCTACGGTAAGTAAAAATAATTACGTTTAATCAAAAACGTACTATTATTTAGTTACTAACCTCCGACAAGTGACCTTAGCCTGATACCACTGTAGGTGGTGGGTAGCATTCGTCGCGTTCAGCGATAACTCTCAAGATTGATCTGAGGATCCGCGACCCAGCGAGCGACCGTTCTAAATGGGCCATTGTCTGACTCCTCGTGGTCGACGACCCCTAATTAAAACACCACAAAACACTATAAACTGTTAAAATAATAGAGTTTTATTCACAAGTGTAAGATGTCCACCTCGACGAGTGAGGCGTCATCATCGTGGATGGTTGCGCCCCCTACCCGGGGGAGCCCCCGTGGTCCACTGCTGTGCAAACACCTGCACCCCTAGACGGGCTCAGCCTCCAGGTCCTCCGTGGAGACATCGCGCAGGTAGTGGTTGGCGAACACCAAGCCCGACTTCCAGAAGCAGCCGGCCATGATGTCCGCCACTGACAGATTGCTGTAAAGGGCCATAGTCGCTGATATGGCCCTGACTTGTGTGGGTTGGTCCGCGCCGGCACCGGCAGCCCGGTCGCCTTGTAGGCGTCCACCACCGCAGACCTGAGGTAGACCCCCAACTGCCTCTTGTCAATCTCCTTTGAGCTCGTCTGGGAGTGGGGCAAAAAGAGCCTGCACCTCCCCTGTCTCAGTGTCCGCGTCTTCTCCACATGGAAGCGTAGAGCGCGCACGGGACAGAGGAGATGTTCCCGCTCGTCCGTCGGGTCGATAGCCGGGGAGATTGACGGCAGTGTGAAGGTCCTCCCACGTTCGTCAGCGCCTTGGTTCTTGCACAGGAAGTCTGGCGCCAGTCCCAAGGTCGCTGACCCTCCATCTCTCACCTCAAACCTGAGCAAATCAGCTTGCAGAGCATGCAACTCTGATATCCTAGCCGCTGACCACATTGCCACCAAGAAACACGTCTTAATGGTCAGACGCAGCAGCGTCGTGTCCGTCAGCGGCTCGTAGTGCTCAGATTTGAGGTGATTCAACACTATTGCCAGATCCCATTCTGTCGGTCTCAGTTTGTGGCGGCCATCCACGTTTCTGTATGTCCTAATGAGCTCCTTTAGGACCGAGATATCCAATCCCGGATCCTTCTTGCGAAGGATGGACATAATGGCCACGAGGTTCGTGTTGATGGAGGAGGCCTTAAGCCCCCTCACTTTGCGTAGGTGGACCAGGTAATCCGTGACCTGGGGCACCGTTATCCTGCGCACATCGAACCCCTTCCCTTCGCAAAAGGTCATAAAAGAAGCCCATCAAAAGTCATACAGCTTACGCGTGGATAACCGCTGCAAGGTTGCCACCGCGCTGGCTACCGCCTCCGAAAATCCTGCGCTCCTCATTCCGTCTTGGAGACAACCCAAGCGTGCAGATGAAGAACCTGTGGGTTCTCATGCACCCGTTTGCTCGGGTTGCTCCTGAGAAGGTCCTACCTGGTCGGTAGGGGAACCGGCTCCTGAGCGCAGAGCCTCCGAAGGGGGACGTACCAGGGCCTCGCCGGCCACATCGGTGCGACCAGGAGCAGACGTAGCACTCTCGTCATCTGGATTTTTGCTACCACCTGAGTCAGAATGCTTGGGGGGGGGAGGGGGAAGCATAAGCGTCCATCCACTTTATCCTAACGCGAGCGCCTCTAATCCCCATGCCAGGGGGTCGGGTACGGGGGACACGTATACCGGCAGCTGGTGATTGAGTCGTGTCGTGTCGCAAAGAGGTCAACATGCGGCCTCCCGAACTGGAGACCTTCGAGGGTGCAACATCCACTCCGTAGAAGGAGGTTTGTCCGGGCGAGAGAGAGCGTCCGCAAGGACGTTCTTTGCTCCCGTGATGTGCACCGCTCTGATTGAGATGTTGAGATCGTCTACCAGTCGAAACAGCTCCATCACCAGCTGTAAGAGTGATCCCGCTTTGGTCGATCCTTGCTTGTTGATCGACCAAGCTGCCGTCGAGCTGTCCGTGTGAACGCACAACACCTGGTTCTCCAAGCGGCTTGACCTATGGTCGATCGCCAGGCGTATGGCGTCCAACTCCAAGAAATTGATGTGACGTCCGGCTTGCGGCGGCAACCACACGCCTGTCCCCAGGTGCGCGCCCCAGCCCTGCATAGAGGCGTCCACGTACAGCTGGCTCCCGGCAGGGGGTTGCCGGAGGGGCACCCCCGCCAAGAGATTGCTTCCGTCCTGCCACCATTGGACGTGGTAAATGAGGTCCTGCGGCATCCCCTGGATGGCCGCACGATACCTCCCGCACGTGCCCATTTAGCACTACCTGGAGCGGGCGGAGGTGGAGCCTCCCCCTCCTCGTTTAATCTTGAGCTGAGGTCAAGAACCCTAGGAGGCGTTGCCACTGTCGGAGCGCTAGGAGTTCCCTGTGGCTCCCGAACCCGTCGTCCAGATACATCGCGAACTGGATGTCGTGACTGTGAAGGAACTGCAAGTACGAGTCCTAGAGGTCCAACGACACCAAGCGGCTGTATGTTTGTAGTAACCGCATGATAGACCGCACGGTCAAGAGCCGGAAATATGGCGGCCGCATCTCCGCCGGGAGATTGGTGCGCGAGAGGAACCCGTCACGTCTCAGGTTGGTGACTCTCCGCCGAAATGCAGGAGACACTCAGCATAATTTGGGCTAGGTTCCCTGCCACAGAACCATACCCTCTGTACAGTGCCTTCGCACCTTTCTCCATCCCCGCCTCCTTGGAGAAGGCGGCCATGGCCTGGCAGGAGTGGGCGACTGAGTTTGCCATGCCCAGGATACTCCTAGCCTCCTTGTCCAGGTGGGGGGGATGCGTACGGGGATGCAGTGTCGCAAGGGATTAAATCCATGCCGCTCAAGCCTGCGACACAGACGAGACAGCATTTAGGCAAGGGGAGAGCGATCCAACAGTCACAAGCGACCAGCCAACACTTGAGCGTCTAGCGCTAAACCACTCAGACACGCAAGCGAGCACTCAGCTGTCCTGTGAACCTGTACGACTGCCACGCACCCGGCCCAGCGCGTCAGTCACCTCTCCGCTCAGCCGCTTCCCTGGCCGGGAAACTCCCCTGAGTTAAGAGCGAGAGACACGCAGGCAAGGCGGGGGCCTGATCGCACAAGCACACGTCCAACCAAGCGCTCAAGCAAGCGCACGTCCAACTGGCAAGCGCCCGAAGCACCAAGCGCGACAAGTGCAAGCGACTGTCCAATCCAGGCGACAGCAAGCGCCGATCCACCAAGCGCGTGAACCTGTCCAACTCTAGCGCCAGAGGAGCGCGAGTCACCCGCGACGAGACACCAAGCGAAGGCGCCTGTCCAATCCTATCGCTAGCAAGCGCAAGAGACACCAAGCGCAAGCGCCTGTCCAATCTCTGCACCAGCAAGCGCACGAGACACTAAGCGTGTGGGTAGAAGCGTGCACGACAAGGAGATAGAGAGATCAACGGCCCGTCGCTCGCCTAGCACGTGCAGCACGAGGGAAATCGACAGCACGTGCTACAGTCTGCCACTAAGTTGACACCACGCTGTGTCAACTAAAAACTCTCAATACACAGTATTCCACCACGGGGGCTGAATACCCTGCAAAGAGACAGATAGACAGACCAAAAAGGAAAGGAACAAGAATAAAGGAAGTCAACAAACAACAAAAGACGTTAAATAGCTCAATACAATCGGGAGAGATACAGAAAACACGTCTGCACAATACCGACTCTGTAATGTGAATGAATCTAATTGGATGACAGGTCACGCCACCTAGTGGGCTAGTGACTGGCGGATAACTCTGATTGTTATGGGTAATGATGTTTCATTACATCAGTGGGAATGAGTCGATTACATGTTATATGGCTAACAGGGCTAGGGTCACTTGTCGGAGGTTAGTAACTAAATAATATAAACAATTGTATAGATTCAACAATAGTTTTCCTTAATATATTTGATATCTGTCTATTTGATTATATTATTTACTTATTTCAATGAAGCGGTCGTAAAATAACACAAAATGGTGGATGTGACGTCACTGACTTGATGCAGTGAGTAATATTGCACATCCAATCAATAAAACAATATAGAATATGTTATATTTCACACATTATAAGCAGTTTTACATCAAACTTACATCAAAATTATTGTTGTATTTAGTTTGTATAGTATATATTATCAGTTTAAAACCAAAAATTAGTGCCCAACTTAATCCATTACAGAAATCTCCAATTATATCTTTCATTGGGTATGAAGTTAACTAAAATACACAGAATTCTAGAATTCAATCAGAGCCCTTGGATGGAGCCGTATATAAGAATGAATACAGATTTGAGGACGAAAGCAACTAGTGATTTTGAAAAACACTTTTACCAATTATAAATGAATAATTCTGTATACGGTAAAACTATGGAAAATGTGAGGAATAGAGTAAACGTAAGATTATTCAGGACAAATGATAATGAAGAACCATTAAGAAAGGCTATAGCTAATCCTGCTTTTAACGAATTCAAAATCTTTGATCACAATTTAGCCGCTGTTCATATGAACAATGAAACGATAAAATTAAACAAACCAATATTTGTCGGTGTGAGTATATTAGACTTATCAAAACACTTAATGTATGACTTTTATTATAATGAGATAAAGAAACAATATGGAAATAAATGCGAAGTTTTATATACCGATACGAATTCTTTGTTATTAGAGATACAAACCGATGATGGCTACGAAGACAAAAAAAATTGACTTGTACGATACTAGTGATTTTGATAAAGCCCACCCATTCCACAGCGTAAAAAAATAAGAAGGTTTTCGGTAAATTTAATAAATATAAAAAAATAATAAAATAAATGAATGTTCAGGTGTTCCTTTTTCTGAATACGTCGGATTAAGACAGAAGATGTATTGTATTAAAAAATCTGAAACAGAAATTAAGAAAGCTAAAGGAATTAAAAAGTATGTAGTAAAGAATCATACCAACCTTGAGCAGTATAAAGAGGCATTATTCGATAAGAAGACTTTTAAACACGAAATGAATACTTTGAGAAGTGAAGGACATAACATGTACGCAATGCAACTTAAAAAGACATCATTATCTCCATTAGATACAAAAAGATGGATTACCGATGATGGTGTAAATACATGTATACGCATATGGGTATTTAAAAACATAATCCTTCTTATATAAGAGATGTCTTCTTCGAAGAAGATAAAAAAGATTTATTATAGAAGGCCTAGCAGCTGTAGATAAACTCGCCAACGCTGCAAAGGTCACTAAGGCAGAAGCGAAGAATTGGTTAATGAAACAAGCCATTTGGCAAATATATCTACCTCCGACTAAATATGTACCAAGGCAAAAATTTGATATATCCGTATCAAATGAAGTTCATCAAGCGGACCTTCTATTTCTACCCCACGACCCAGTAAAAAGAAAGACTTCTAAGTATGCATTAACTGTGGTAGATGTGGCCCGTCGATATAAGGAAGCAGAGGCATTAACTACTAAGAACTCCATAGAAGTAGCTAAAGCTTTAGAGGAAATATATAGAAGAAGTCCTTTGAATTGGCCAAGTATGTTTCAAGTAGACCCTGGACGTGGGAGATGTAACACAACTTTTATCAAAACATAACGTTAGAATAAGAAGAGGCGAAAAAGAAGCGCACAGAAGTCAAGCCCTCGTAGAGAGATTTAATAAGACACTATCCGAACGCTTATTCGGATATCAGTATTCTCAGGAATTAAAGAATCCAAAGACAAGGTCTACCGAGTGGGTAACTAGATTGCCTGAGATTATATCGGCAATAAATAATGAAGAGACTCGACTTATAAATAAGAAACCTATAAAAGATATTAAATTGAAATCAGTTGTGGCTGAATCTTCTGCACCTTTACTGAGAGATACAAAAATCATACCCGATAGAGTTAACGTAAGATATATATATCATCATATATAACATCCGGGTGAACTCGAGGGTGGTCAAAGATTTAGAGCAACGGATCCCTTATGGTCTCTTAAAATATATAAAATTAGTCGATATGTTTCTAAAAAAAATGAACCGACACTTTATTACTTACAAGATGGACCAGGGAGAGGCTTTGTTAAAGAAGAATTATTAATTGTGCCATTGGATACTGTCCACAATAATTAGGGTAAACAAATATTTTGGTCCCAGGTGAGATATACGTTAAAAATACGTTTTGGCCTATAACCCCTTTTTTAAAAAAATTTACAGAATTTTTTAATGTATTTTATACATTAAAAAATATGTGTGTCTAAAAAGAGGTTTTTAATGTATTTCATACATTAGCAATACATTAAAAAATTTCCGTGGTCCAGAAACCCCTTTTCACATCTACTATGGTTTTAACATCAATTTGTAACATATTAATGATGTCAAAGTGCGTTATTTCCAATAAATGAAATTGTCCAATGTAAACATATAATATCAATTTATTAAAAAGGGTTTTATTTTTCTGAAGATTAAATCAAAAACATGTACTACTAGGCCAACAGTTGATGTTGGTTATTGGCAAACAAGAAACAACATAAGGAAATTCACAGTTCACAGCCGCCATTTTCTAATTTTCAGACGTCCTTAACACAAATAGTTATTTTTCAAATATTTCATCCGAACCCAATATAGGTGTACCTGCCACTGCTGCCATGCATTACTTTCTCCTGTTTTATAGTTTTCCTCTCTCGCTGTGCAAGTTTCATAAGCGACGCCGATCTGTGCAAGACGGGTTAATCAATTATTGCGTACAGAGGATTCAGTCAAAATTGTGAGAGAATCCATGACGTTGTATCATCGATGATGTAATTTTTAGAGGAGAACAATTATGGCCCGTTTTCCTCAAAGATCGCACGTTTTTTCACTAAACAATCAGTTGCTTCCAGGGTTCAAATGCTTCTTTTATTGCAAATGTCTTTGGAAGCGTTTTTAGAGAGCATATCAAATAATGTACCAACTAGACAAAAACTTTTTGGTGAAAACTCCTTGTATTGGAACCTTATCTATTTTCAGTTTTAAGCACCTTTCCAGTTTACAGCATTTCGTAAATGAGGAAAGGAAATGGGATTAACTCGAGACCAAAAAGGAATCTAAGTGGTATAAATGTCCAGTCGGACTTCCTTACTTTGTTTCAGATAAATACAGGTAATAGTCATGATTACATATAACAACAAAATGGCCATGCTTGTAGGGACCGTTAAAATTTGGTTCAAGTGTTATAATCGCCGCTCTCCATCCCATATTACTCACTTTGGTAACCTTTAAGATTCCACTTCACGATCATGACATACTGATTGTATGATATCATAAAACACGTTATTTGTTACAATTTGGTGGAACCAAAGCGATCTGTAGAATTCCGTGAACTTTGCAATATAATGCATTGAATTTACTTTTGTATACATATTGTCTACAGACATATTATGTTATTTTCAGCACTGTTTGTGGTAAATTGCTTTAAGCTACATGATTTACATTGTGATTTGTTTATAAAGATATAAGCTGCAATTAACCCTATTTATTCATCTATTTTACATCTCTTTTGTAAGGACCTCGATCGGAGAGGGAGCAGAGGAAGTATATTTGGAACACTTGGGATTGGACAAGATGCAACTTTTACTGGTCAGAGGGAAAGACGACCGAGTTTCCAAGCGTTTGGAGAAAGTGTGGCATGTATCAAACTTTATTTCTCCAAATTACTTTCTACATACTTCGTTTTATCAATTACTTATCATGTTTTGTAAAGATGTAAAGATGTTTATTGAATGTGTTATATGTCATGTAAGGAAGAGTTCTCTGGATTTCCAACTTCTTTCTTTCATGAGTGCGACGTTTCGGTGTAGATACAAACACCGTTATCAAGCAAATGATACTTGACACGATAGTTGGAGAAATATATATACATAAATGGAAAATGAGTTTCCTTATGTATTCTACAACTATTGCTCTTGCAATAAAGAAGTTGAAAATCCATAGCACTTCTCCTTATTCATTTAACAACCTCTAAATTCTTCTAAAAGAAGTTGATCATGACTATTGACGTAAATGTCATGATGATGTGCGGCACATATTATGTTATATGGTGATACGAGTTACTGGACAAGGCTTAATACAGGAAAATACTCAAAGCTAGCAAACCTATCTTTGAATATTTTATTTTATAATGCTCCTAATAAAACATATTGATGAAGACGGGAAATAACGATGTATTGGTATATCCATCCTCGATAATCCAGCACTTTCGGACCGATAAATCTACATTAAAAGCCCTGGAAAACTTCACGGGGTTTTACCTCTAACCCTATTACCTCCCTTTGCAATGACTCAGCTAAAACGCTTGCTTTTTAACAAATAATGGGATCACATATAAAACCATTTTTCTATCTCTCATTATGCCTTTCTTTCCGTCTTTTGGATAACATTTACGTAAATGGAGGTAATTGGGTTTGAGATAAACCCCCTTAAAGTTTTCCAGGGCTTGTAGTGTAGATTTATCAGAACGAAAGTGCTTGATTATCGAGGATGGGGTTAACAATCACCTCTGAGTGTTGAATGGATTAAACATAAAGTCAAGAGTAGACTTATAAATAGTTTTATACAAAAATGTCATTCGGACACTGAAGCATCTTCAAAGGGTAGATTCCATAAGATCATGAAAAATACCACTCACATAGAATTTTATCTACAGCATCTCTCTGAAAATGATATTTGCAATTTGTTTCATTTTATATTGTCAAATCATCGTTTCCCTGTTGTAACCAAGCTGTGGTTCAATATCGATTATAATAATAGAACATGTCCATCATTCACATCTAATGGAATAGGAGACGAGTATTACTATTTAATCAATTGTCAAATAAGTTCATTTCAAAGCCTTCTTTCTATGTATAAAAGTTTCAATCTTTTTCAAACAAAGAATGTTTCTTATCTAATCAATGTAAATTACATACTATGTAAATTACGAAAAACACATCAGTGTTATATTATCCATGTATATCATATCAACAATGTTGCAGATGATATTGACATTCATATTCAGTTACTTGGTGCTTACAAATCATGCAGTCCGTTGGTCTTTATATAGGTTAATTCAAGTCAAGTTAAGGAGTTTAAATGTATTTGTATTGAAGCCAAGGGCCCATATAACGAAAGCGTATTAGTGTCACGACTAAAAAGATATCTGTAGAACTAACTCTTACGTAGGAGAAAGTATCTCCTAAGGAGGACATAGTTTTCTCACATTGGACTTCGTATATCCTACGTAGGACATAGTTTCATCTACGTAGGACTTAGTATCTCCTAAGTAGGAGATAATTTGACCTACGTAAAAGAAACTTTGTCCTACATGGGTGATACTAAGTCCTACGTGAGAATACTAGGTCCTACGTAGGAGATAGAAAGCAAGGGGCAGGCCACCTAAAATTTCAAAAGGTATAACCTGGTCATTAACTGGACTAGATATTGTTACTCTGTTACTATTGATTCATCGGACTCCTTATTGGTCGAAGTTACGGAGCCAAATTTTGACCCAAATTTGATATGATAAACTGAACTGTGTCTCAAAGTTATTCTGATTTAAGTTTACAGTTACGCTTAGGTCAAAATAATCAATGATGCCTCAATCTCGAATGAATCGATATGAATGCAGATAGATATCATCAACACATATCTTATCACAAGCCTTGTGGATTGTTCTACAAACCTTATTCCATTTTAAAAGTATTCAAACCAGGACTTAACAATATCGAACCGTACATTTACATATTTTTTCTTTTTGTCCGTTTTTCGATCAGATGTTAGTATCGGTGGAAGCGCCAATCTATCTTTTATTCTAAACCAAGGTTTTCAACAATGAATTTCATGTTGATTTATTTCAACATTCATAGATTATATAAGGTTGCTAAAGTGTAGATGTACTAGACAATTGCTTCAACTTATGTGAATCCTCTTGTTGTATACATTGCTAGCTTTCTTGAATATTAATTATTGGCAGTGCAATAATAAATTTTAAAAATATTTTCCTCAAGGGTCATTTTTATAAACACAAGAATAGATTGGCTGTAAAACTAGTTCTATTTACAATTGAATTATTCAAAAAATAAGCTGCAAAAAGAGAATACAGCTTTCGAAGGCAAATATGAATTAATCGAAATTTAAGATTATATATATCTGAGATTATGCGACTCTTTGACAAATATGTTTCAATAAGAATGATAAATATGAATGTATCATTTTAAACAATGTTAAAAACGTTTTCATTGAAAAATGACACTAATCTACTTTGAAATATAATGATCCTGTCAAAAAATATTGTCTAAGGCTTGTAATGAACAATTCATCCGATTTAGAACTTTTCAAATTTGAAAGTCTGACAAATTGCATAGAAAAAGAAAAATGGACTGTAATTGTTAATGTGAATGCTTTACAGGTGACTCAACAAAAGAAATTTAGTCCTCAGCACATCCCCCAGAATCTTCATTACGGCTACATCAACCTTGAAACAAAAATCAACCGTTATCCCTAGATTTACACTGATAATTGTAAAGGCTATTAATGAATTTAGTTTTGTAGTTTTGTTGTTTTGTAGTTGAAACATGAGTTACGCAAAGATTTATCTTTAAAATATTATACTCCATTTTTATGCAACTTTACCTAAATTCTCGATAATCCAGAGTTGACGTTCCGATAATATCTCCACTAACCTCTTGAACCCAAATAGGGCTAAATGCGATTTATAAAAAAATTACCTCCCCCTAGTGGCATATCGTCAAATGAGGTATCTACGCTGCCCTCAGCAGCGTGCGAATCGATTGGCTTCTTTCATGACACAACCCCGCTTCGTCGATAAACAGATATTTCATCCGAAGAGACAGATTTCGAGACTCTATGTCTCGGTTTAGCTTTGAAAAGCTTTCAGGAAAAGACACTGAGACATCTGTTTTAAAGTGAGTGATGTGTTTTTTTCCATTAAAATGGTTGGGGGTAAATAGATTTGTTGAGGTATGCCAGATGGAGCTCACATGCTGTTGGTCGAGTCACCAAAGCTTTCATGGTCAACGGCTACAAACCAGACCAAATTTGTGTCGTTCTAAAACCTGCTTTCTACCCCTCACTTTGCCTTTTTTCGTTTGTTCTCTCATGCTGTCAAACTTCTTTCTCTGCGATCTTCTCTCTTTTGGATGTCAACATCATGTTTAAATAGCTGAAAAAAATTGCCGATAGTATGTTAAACCCCAATTCACTCACATAAAGTACATCTGCCTTTATTTCCTTTTTCTGACTCTGACTAAAGGTCTATCACAGGACAAAAATGCAGAAGTTTAATGATGTTCACTGACCAGGAAATTCCGAATTTCAGGAATATTATACGTCAGTATACTTAGCGTATACACAAATTTCCTGCTCATGAAAGGCCCCGTATCCAAAGTCATCCCAGGAAACATTACAGCATTGGGTCAATGCTAATTTAGTGACGCCAGTTTCGTCACTGTCGCTGCCGTTATGTTACAGCTGGGCCAATAGAGGCCCACTGGAGCTTTCCCTACACAGGAATGATAACCTCTTGAACTCATTAGACACGCGATACTTTTGGTTGGACAAGGCAATGGCAGTTACAAAGCACAGCCTTGCTAGCAGCTCTTACTGCTCTCAGGGTATATCATATTACACATAATGTATGTTTCTCTACTCATACTGTACTAATAACACACTAAATATTACAAATTAATTGAATTGAGTTAAGGAATTTACAACTATTAAGTAAACATTTCATTTTAAAAGGTGAACTGCTATTTTCTGAATTATTTTAAATTTACTGCGTGCCTATTTTGAGATGAAATCAAGCCATATCAGCATCGCCAGCTACAACATGTAAATCATCTTCCAAATGTGGCAGCAGTATTCAGTTATTACAGGTATGCTATCATGTTCCTATCGATGTTGTGTCTTCACTGATGATTGCTGCCTTATTGTTTTAACTGTATTCTCTAACTATCAGACTTTATTTTGATTGAAAAATATCATGAAATCTCTTGTGTATTTTTACTTTTCCAAATTCTAATTGTTTTGATACAACATTATATACAATGTTTCCATCACTTTTGAATGGATAAAGTACCACTAATGCATGGGATAATTAATGAATATATTGAATTAAGAATTAGTAGAGAACGAGTTTATATGAAATGTATATAATGATAATCAACATATTTATATTTATTCACTAGTTCTTATTGTATTACAGCGGCAAGGATTGAATTATTTTCATTATGAGGAGAAACATCAACATTACAGTCTTACATCGACTCAAGGCAAGTAAATTAATAATTATTTGAGAAAAGTAAGTGATAATTTAAATTCAATTCACTTGTCTTTTATATTAGTAGAAACGGTTAGGTTTTAAATAATGTTCCCAGTTATTGTCGACTGGGATGCAGTGATTGATACAATCATGTGCATTGAGTTGCTGTGCAATATGATAGAATTGGTAACCCAGGATGGCACTAGTGTTAAGATCATATCATGCACAGGTAAATGGTAAGAAGTTTAAGTTGTTTGACAAATTTTATCACAACCTTTTTACTGCTAAAACAAGTTTAAAATGTTGTCTACCAATTAATAAAAAACGTCTATTAATATTCATAAATTTGTATTTACTTCCAAATTTCAGCACCATCCACAACATAAGTTATCCAAGGCGGCTGAGACGAACACTTGGCAAATTTATTATCAGTGAGTAGTATATTATAGACGAAGCGTTGGTTGAACTTGCAACTGATATATTTGTAGAATACAAAATGTACATTGTTCCCTACTGTGACGTCACAATATAAACGATGACGTCATAGACTTTTGTAACGTTTCATTCTCCCTGAAGATTAAAAATGAAACCGGTATGAGAAAAATCCGGCATTATGTTTTTATTTAATATTCATTAGACGAAGTTGGACCATACACCTGGACAATTATATATATCAGTTGTATGGATGTATACATATGTATATATCAAACTTATTCTGCATCAAAAAGTGTATATCCAAATTATATGAAATAGTTATAAATGTTACATGTTATATATGTTGTCTTATATAAGAAGAAACAAGGGGGATTAGTCGTTACAATATCTCATTTCTTCTTGTAGATTCAACTATCCAGGGCGAGCTGAAGCTGCTGCGTCCGACTATGAAATAGACCCCGAAAGGGACGGGGGAAAAGGAAGAAACTGTTAGCCATATCGAATGCTTTGGTTTTCTATTGGTATTGCAAATAAATTACTGAACAGCCAATAAATGGTTTTAATGCCTCAAAAGTATTCTGGCATAGTTATGGTAAGGCTGGTTGAATGCTGTATATAACACCACTGCCAGCATTGGGCCAATGCTGTGCCAATGTGTATTGGGTCAATAGATACGACAGCATTGGCCCACTGCTGTAATGTTTCCTGGGATTAAACTCTTGGATACTGCATGATATTATAGGATACTGTAGGAAACTGTTATAATTCTATCGGGGTTTTTTCGTGGCTGCAAACAAAATTTTTTCTCCCCCCCCCCCCCCCCCCCCCCATCAGGTGTTACAATTTAGAAATAGTGGGTAGTATTGTTTTACTTATATATTTACCATCAGCAGACCAAAGTCTCTCAATATTTGGAATACAAAGTTTTGCATTATCAGTCCAATTAGAATCATTGTAGAGCAATCTTTCCATCCATGATAGATGATTTTGAGATTTGATAATATTTTTTATAATTGGAACATTAATTCCCCAAAATTTCACTGTAGATGTAATTATACTCCTTTTAATTATATCCCTTTCCCCCTTCCAAATAAACTCAAAGCATCTCTTCTGAAATGATTGAATTAAATCCTCCTTTGGGTTAGGTAAAGATGAAAAGAGATTTGACAGCAATAGGGATTTCAACACAACATTTCCACCAATAGGTGTTAGCAATCTTAGTTCCCAACTTTTCATCTCATTCTCTATTCTTTCTATTTTTTCAGAGTAATTTAAATGCATCATTGATTCTAAATCAACATCAAACCAGCTTAAAGTCTGATTGTGTCCAGTCAAGATTGTACCCCTAACAAAGCGTGTATCTAGATATTTTTTTAGATCCTATCCATATCAATCAAGTTTTCTCGGTGTAAACTTTAAGTCCAGAAAACCTTGCAAAAAAATCTAAAACATTTAAGACTGCATGGAGGCATTTTTCTGTTCCATCTAAAGTCAAAGTTGTCTCATCTGCAAATTGAGCCAAAATACTTTCAATATTCCCAATCTTAAACCCCTTTCTCCTATTATCTCTTCTTATTAACAGTGCCAATATTTCTACACATAGGATGAATAAATATGGTGAAACTGGATCTCCTTGTCTGCAACCTCTTGTTATCTTAAAAAAGGAACTTCCAAATCCATTTACAAGTACACAAGCTTCTATGTCATGCAGTAGAAATGAAATCCATTTTTGAAAACAGGGTCCATAATTTAAAAAAATAAGGACATTCATTATAAAATGTCCATCCACTGAATCAAAAGCCTTCTCAAATTCTATCATTAACAAAAGACCTGCGATCTGGAAAGTCTCAGTATAATCCATAACATCATAGATAAGTCTGGTTACTTCCCCAATATATCTCCCTGGAACAAAGCCTTAATATGATTTTGATTAATGATTGATGGCAGTATATGTTTGATTCTGTTTGCAGTTACTGCAGATGCAATTTTGTATGAAGTATTTAATAAACTTATGGGACGCCAGGATTTAAGAAACTGCTTTGGCTTATTGGCTTTTGGTAAACATCCCTGTTTTTGACTAATTGATAAGGATCCATGATCATATGCATAATTTAGAGAGTTAATCAAATATTTATTCAAATCTATCAAAAAAAAGTTCAGAAACTTAGCTGTGAAACAGTCAGGGCCAGGTGATTTTTCATTTTTCATTCTTTTCAAGGCTTGCAGACATTCTTCATAAGTTATTTTCCCTTCTAATTTGTGTGATTCTGTATTACTTTTTCTAGGGACCTTTGTATCAGAGAACAAATTTTCAAGGTCGATTTGGGCACAGTCCTCTCCAGAATATAATTTTTGAAAGAAATGTTTAGTTTCTTCTAGAATATCTTTCTGTTTTTCTATCTCAGAGCCATCATTTCTTACAAGTTTTGTAATAGATTTATTTTAAAAGATTATATGTTCTAAATGCAAAAAATATTTGCTTGGTTTTTCTCCATATTATATCCATGTTGCTTCTGATCTAATTAACTGCACTTTTTTTTTCACTACTAATTTCTTCTAATTCTAATTTTATTCCATTAATCTTGTTCAAAATATTTAGTTTTTCTGTCATAGTTTCCTCGTTATCTAGTGTTATTTCAAATTCTTGTAATTTATTCTCAAGTTCTATTTTCTTTCTTATTTCTCTTTTTTTCTCTTAGTTGAATAATAAATAGTCATACCTCTAATTCCAAGAAGTAACATTTCCCATATTAGCTGATCATTAATTGTATAAGCATTTCCATCCTCCCTAAAGTTAGAATTCTTATATTTCTGCAAAGTCAGATTTATTGTTTCTTTAACTTTTTTAATATATTCTGAATCATGCAGTAAGGAACTGTTAAACTTCCATAACCCTTTACCCCTTTCCATCTGTGAAGAGTTGATAGTAATAGATACAATAGAGTGGTCTGAGTTCATACTAGGAATGATGTCTGTGTCAGAGACATTGTACATCAAATTGTGAGATACTAAAAGGAAATCTAAGCGTGATTGTTTCAAGGGAGTTGGTTGTCTCCATGTGAAACGTCTTTCATTAGGGTGAAATTCACGCCATGCATCCTTTCAGTCTAATATATTTATCGTTTCCAAAAGCTCAGTCCTTGCCTTAGGATTATTGACATGTTTATAATTAAATGTATCTTTATCACTGTCCATAATCAGATTCCAATCACCATACATTATTGTCTTCTCACTTTCCAAATTATCAATCACAATTTTGATATGTCTATAAAATTTTGAGTCATCACTGTTTGGACCATATAGATTCATAAAAGTGTATATCACATCATTTATTCTTAATTTCAGTGCAACATAGTTGCCTTACTTTCTATCTACTGCAGTTTGTAGGATATCAAACTTGAAATCATTATTGAAGAAAATGGCAGTCCCCCTTGCATTGCTTTTATAAAAGCTAAAGTAACATTCCTTATACCACCATTGTTGTTTAATGAATTGTTCCTGTTCTTTTGTAAAGTGTACATCTCGTAAGCAAAAAATGTGTGCCCGTTTTTTCTTTGGGAAACTAAATAATTGCTTTCTTTTAGAAGTATTATTTAGGCCCCTACAATTCAAAGATAATATTTTGAATTTTTCCTGAGTTCGTCTCATTTCAAATTATTTTGGAAAAATAATACATATACCACCTGCAGCAAGCTTAAAATATTGAAATCTTCTAAGCACACAATATGGGTTTTCTGTGAAGTAACAATATTTTCGACAATTTCATTTAATTCAGTAACATTTCTGACTTCCTGGTTAACACTTATTAGGGAAACAAAAGTAAAACACAACAGAACTGAAAATAAAAACATGCCTTGAAACTAGCCACATGCAAATGGGCTAGAGGCAGCTTACTTGGGTACAGTAGAAAGTTTAGTCATGGCACTTTCCTTAACTGCATTAGATCAATACACACAGAAGAGTGTATTTTGAATATATAAACAATTTTGAAATAAAATGTATAGTAAGTACTTAACATGATCTTTGACTCTGTTGGCAGCTGGTTGGGGCACATGAAATATAAACATGTGTTTGCCAAAATAATGTTATGTAATGTCATATGGCAATGGAATCAAGTACAGTTGTTAGTATCCTAATTCTCACAGTGTCGAAATACTTGAGAAGACAAACAAAAAACCACACAAACAAGAAAAACCTTTAACAAGGCATGCTTGGTGACACATAGGCAGATGAAGGAGATTGTGCTTTGTCGAACAATTCGGGGGATAAGTGAAATATACAACACTGGATAACAGCACTAATATTAACACAAATTTTACTCAAAGTTAACTTCACAAAATTAATTTCTATCAACACGAATTGCTGAAAGTTATGAATACTTTTTACATTCATTAACGATTGTTGGTATATTTCATATCAAAATACACGAGGGTGACAATCTATATATCATCCAAATTAACTCTTTTTGACATCTCAGAGAACAAATGTAAATCTCTGAACACAACAACACTAGATTTTCAAGACAGTGATGTCATTGAATAGTGAGATCACTATGTTTATGATGTTGTGGCATTTTGATGTAGTTACTTAAAGTATAAAAGCACTGTGTTGCCATGTAGCGTTGACAATGACAGGAAATTGTGCAAAACGTACTGCCAAAACGATGTCATGCTGGTTAATTATTAACAGTAGTATAACGAATAATAAAGAAAATTCTTTCCGATGATATGACGGGATTTCAACCCAGGTCCACTGAACTAACGTTTAGAACCAGCGATGTAGGTCATATTCTAAATATAGCACGAGTCAATTTCAGTACTCTGATAATAAATACATGTGACTTGTCACGTGGTCGTAAGTGATCTACCTAATAGTAAACATAAGTCTTATTTCGATGTCACCATCGTACTTACACAAACATTACTTTTAATTCGCCAGGTGAGCCCAGCGTGAAATTAAATCTTGTGGGTTATAAAAAAGTTGATTCTGCGATTATTGAATGCGAAATAATTAATGCTTTATCTGGAACAAATGCAGACTCTTCTTCAAATGAAGATGTTTTTTATTGAGTCTGTTAACATTTATCAGCATCTTTAATAGAAAACATTGTTTCTCTTTTAATATAACATTTAAAGCGAAATCATATTCCACAGTTTAATGTGCCAAATATTTTGTATTACCCACATGGTGATGTAATGCAATTTTTGCTACAGCTCTGTTCATTGGTCTTTTAATTTGGATACAACACATGTGATTGGCGCGGCTTCCCTTTGAAAATATCAAGAGTAATATAGAGAGAATTCAGAAAAGTTTTAGAAAAATCAAATCATAATGCTTGGTGCCCTTTGGGGCACCAAGCAATAATGACTTCCATCACAGGACAAAGCACCCAAAATTTCTCTTGAAGCATTCATAAAATGTCCATAAAAGGTTAACAAAAGGGTTTTATATCGAATTCATAATATTGCTCACTGCCAATGTGCTTTCATATAGCAGTATATATGCAAAAATGAAAGTTACTAACTTTTTAAAGAAAATAATAGAGAAATGTTGTATAAAAGTCTGTAAAGACCGATCCCTCTTCAACGGGAGACGTAGTTGAGTAATAATGAACAGTACATAAAATGTCAGCACAGCAAAACGCAGTTTGCAAACACATATGCAAATGCACTTATTTTATGTTCCTGAGGATGATTCAAAACAAATTAATATTCTAAACGAAATATTGTTACATTACTTACTGGTTCGGCACACACTCCCATCCATGAATTAACACATTTTAGTTGTCCATGAATTAAAAATAAAAGAGATCATCATACATCTCGTGTGATTCACTGGTTAAAGGCCTATATAAAGGCCCAGTTTCCGTCAAACATAAACTAATTAGTAATCTCTTCCAACAGGATTCACGGGTCGCCGGGTGATCTTCGAGTTTCTAACCTGAGGCTGACATCTCGCTCTATGATCCGGGTCTGAATCTTCTTTGACTTTCTCATCTCATACGCACTATTGGCGAGTTTCCCTCGTTGTTTCTTGAGGATCACCGGCAAAATCGGTTCTTATACTGATCTTGTCTTGAGAATTTCAACGATGCGTTAAATATGAGCTGTTTGTCGAAAGCTGACAAAAATCGGACAACAATAGGCACGGAAGTTGGTAGGATCCGTACTTACTGTGTGAATATTGTCGAATAAAATGTCCTTCGCATGCTCCACGTGTAGCGTGTTTGTAAACAACTCGTGCACGGCTTTGGCAGAGTCAAGGTCGTCTGGCACACCGTATATCAACAAACTGTTTTTTCGAGAATACGTCTCCTGCACAAGCAAACTTTGTTTAAGAATCTTTATGTCCGATTTCAGTTGTTCAATATCCGTCGTGTTATCAGTAATATCGGCCGCATTGTGCTGCACAGATGATAACTTCTTCAAGTTTAATATCAAAGTCTTGGATATCTCGTCTAATATCAGAAAGTTCAGTTCTTACAATTTGTATTCCGTGTTTAATGTCTTTTGTTTGTGCCTTCAACATTTGTTCCACACATTTCTTCATGTTGTCAAGCGATTCAATTTGTCCCATAGCCTAACCATATTGGTTATCTCAGTGTTCAACTGCTTGTCTTGCTTTTCTGTGTCTTTACTTCAAGAAATAATATAATTATCCAAATTATGCTCTAAATTGTCATTTGATACTTGCTTGTCGTGTTTGGATTTATTTTGGCGCTTTCTACCCAACATTTTATGAGATGGTTGTGGATTTTTGGAGAGACGCTCTTACCACCTGCCAATTTAATCGACATCATCACCGGAGGTGCGACTTCAAACAAACTTACATTTTGTGATTTCAGTATTTTGTAAATGCTTAGAGATGATATTGAGTTAGTTATATTGACTGCAGGAGATTGCATTGGGGAAAAACAACTAAATAATTAAACAAACACTCACAATATGTACACTAACAATATGTTCATTCTTTGTTGAAGTCATTTCATAGATGCACATATTATACATATATTACTTTGTTATACACTTATGGAAAACTGGATGCACTGCAGAAACATTGGAAACCAATATATTATATATTTTGTGAGCATATCTTTGAAGTCGTCACCAGCTATTAAAAACTGTAAAATGTCCTTTGTACAAATTAGTGTTTCACAAACATGTATCAGTTTATAATCTTTATATATTTCACCTAATATTGACAAGAATGAATGTTTGAATATCATTAAGTCCTTATTGTAAATTGTATATAACTTGTGTAGGCAATTTTACCAACAATCATCATCATCATCATCATCATCTAAACACTTGTATAGCGCCAGTATCTGGTTAATAACCACTACAAGGCGCTCATGAGCACTGACAAAACTACACTTGCTCAAAGTTGAACAATTGTTCCATAGGCAGTGGCAAAGAGGTGGGTTTTCAATTGTGATTTGAACGCTGACAGATTGTGCTGAGATCGAATTCTCAGAGGAAGTTCATTCCACATTGTGGGACCACAGATCTGGAAGGCTCTGTCACCATATGTCTTTGATATGATGTTGATTCTGAGATCTTAGGTTTCTCGCAGGGGCGTATTCACGGAGGAGCAAGTCCATTTATTGACTTGAAGACAAGCAGTAGAACTTTATACTGAATGCGGAATTTGATAGGTAGCTAATGGAGGTTTTGAAGGACGGGGGTGATATGGGCTGACATTTTGCTATGGGAGATAACTCTGCCACCGCTGTTTTGAACTTTCTGTAATCTATGGATGAGAAACTGAGGCAGGCCATTCAGCAAAGCATTACAGTAGTCTAGCTGACACGTGATGAAGGCATGGACAGTGTAGGTAGTGCAGGTAGTCCGGCGGTCCAAGTATCTCAGAATCATTCCAATATTCCTGAGATGGAAGTAAGATCTCCTGCAGACACTATGGTGTGCTGTTCCATAGTGAGAGTGGAATTGAAGATGAAACCGAGGTTCCTGGCCTGTGAGGAGGGGATATCGATGATGTTACAGTCACCGATCCTAAAGTCTGGCAGGGAGAGGTTGCACTGAGTATGCCTTGAACTGAACACAAGGAGCTCTGTCTTGTCACCATTGAGCTTTAAGAAATTAGAACTAATCCAGTTCTTAATGCTGGCAACACACTGTTCCAATTTGTGAAAACATTGTGACATGGATGATGGATGGAGAGGCTTGAAGGCCAAGTAGAGCTGAGTGTCGTCGGCATAAAGATGAAGTCCCAGTGCAAAAGATTTCATAATGTCGACGAGTGGAACAGTATACACTGTAAACAGTACCGGTCCAAGTACTGATCCCTGGGGAACACCATAAGCCAGTTTTTGGCAGTAAGAGACATGTCCATTTATAACAACAGACTGGCCCCTGTCTTCCAAGTACGATCTGAACCACTTCAGCGCTGTTTCACTGACACCAATCCTGTTGGAGAGAGTTGAGAGAAACACATCATGTACAATGGTATCGAAGGCTGCAGAGAGGTCTAGTTGAACTAGAACCACAGCCCCTTCTTGGTCCAGGCCTTGGAGAATGTCGTTCTGCACTTTCACCAGCGCCATCTCTGGGCTGTGCATTTTCCGATAGGCTGACTGCAGGACTTCATGACAGTTGTTAGCATGGCACACAACCTTTTCTATTAACTTTGATGTGAATGTGAGATTACTCACGGCTCTATAATTCTTTAGGATTTCACTGTCAAGTGAGATCTTTTTCAGCAGGGGTGCCACAATTCCAAACTTCAAGTTTAGGGGCATTATGCCTTTACTTAGGGATTGGTTCACTATCAGGTTCAGAGTAGGAATAAAAGATTCAGGAACCTGTTGATGAGCCATGTTTTGGAAGGAGATGATATCACAAGCTTTTAAATCTCTGACTCGGCCGCAGGTTGGAAATTTGACAACAGAACTGGACACGAGGAGACAGTTGGTACGTTGATGACTGGGGGATGAAATTTTTGTTCGATTGATTGTCTAATCTCTGATATCTTGTTGGCAAACAACAGTGCGAAGCGACTTGCAAGTTCATCCTCAGATGAGTGTGATGGCAGTGCCCTACATTTGCCTCTGAAAAGAAGTTTATTGGCTATGTTGAACACTTCCTTCTGGCCATCTGTGCCTTCAATAGCAGATTTGTAGTGGTCTGATTTAGCTGTATCAGAGAGAGATATAACATGGTTTCTCTGCAGATTGTGTAGCTCTTTGTGAACTGTCAGTTTGGTTTGTCTGTACTGCCTTTCCAGTGCTCGCAGCTTGCGCTTTGCAGATCTGATTTCATCATTGAACCAAGGGGATTCTGGATGCAATGTGATGGTACAAGTCCTTAGAGAAGCGAACTTGTGAACAACATCTTTGATCCTTGAATCATATTCCGACACACACTGAGTAACTGAATGATTGGACAGTCAGAAAGTGATGATGGGGCGGCCTCTCTAAACTCATCCATGTTAACATCTTTCCATTTTCGAAACTGAACTTTCTTTCTAAGTCGCCTTACAACCTTGATGTTGGTTGTAGGCACAACCGCGAAATGATCTCATTTTACTGAAAGATCAAACCAAGTGTCTTTTATGTTTAGTTCCCCATTCCGAACGATGACTAAATCCAGGGTGTGACCGTGCTCATGAGTAGGTTCACTGATCATTTGCTTGAGACCGTGAGCATCCAAAAGCCACAGAAACTTCTGTGCCGTTCTATTATTTAGGTCGTCTACATGGAAGTTAAAATCTCCACACAGGATGAGTTTACCAGGGACTGTCGTCAAGGAGTTTAGAAGAGCTTCAAATTCAACAAAGAAAGTTTGCACAGCTTGTGGGGGGCGATACACGATAATGATAATGAGGTTGAGACGTTGATTATTTGTAAGCCTTGTAGTTCAAAGGAACTTTGATTGATTTCAAGTTTCAGCTCACTGCTGGCTAGATGATCATGATACACTACCCCTACCCCACCACCCTTTTGTTTCCTTCGAGCTTTATGTGAAAATTTGAAACCAGGTGGAACAAGTTTGTTTATGATAAGATTATCAGCTTCACCATCTCGCAGCCATGTCTCAGTGAGAGCAAAAATATCCAAATTGTTCTCCATGATAAGGTCAGAAAGTGACTGAGCCTTATCATTGTCAGGACTGTAAGTTTTAGCAGATCTTGTATTTAGTAAACATATTCTCACATTGTGATCTTTGTATGTATGTTCGACACTTTCATTTGTCACTGAAGAAGAGTTCTTGTGTTTATCCAGCCCTCCTCTGCATCCACGGCGAGTCTTCTTGACTCTGCAAATGCCAAGTTCTTGCAGTGTGTGGAGTGCAGTAAGAGGAATCTGTGCTTTATCTCCATTTTTGTGATAAAAGAAACAATGGTGAATATGTCATTAATACTGTCAGTAAATTTTAAATCCACTGTTCACTTAACCACGTAGATTCCAAGTGTCACTGAAAATCCCAAACGATATTTCAGTTCAGTATCAAATTAAACAAAAATATTACCCAATGAAAAATAAGAAGCCAAATTTAACTGATGATATGCAATTCATATTCTAAGTGACAATCAAATAACAATGGTAATACATTGTCTCTGAAATATAAGACATATTGCATTTATATTTGTTTTACTGAAACCTTTCTGATAATAAACTAGTGAAGATATGTAAATTTGATGTAATGTTTACGTTCACTTCTTTTTGTCTATTTCATATGTACTTATTTCATACATCATGCTTCTACTCAAGCGCATTGCTTGTTTACCATACCAGATTAATAAGTTTTAAAATGTTTAAATGTTTTAACACACTGTGCACTTGTAGTGAAGAATTTTAACCATTTTGCCCTGTGCCCAAGTCCTACCAGTTATCCAAAACATGGGTGAGATAAATATTATTTTAGGTGATAGGTGGAAATCTCCTGTTGGGAGCCTAAGTGCCTGTTTGTATAGGCTTGCGAGGGAGGTTCTGAGGTAATGTAACTCGTGAACCCATCTCACCCCCAGTTCTGGTCGCGGGTCGTCATGACCACACTTACCAGGAGAAGGAGGTTTAAGAGATCAGCCTCGCTTGCGTAGGGTCCTTCTGGGAGTTTTACCCGTGAGGTGGTTGTTGGGGTTTGCTGACCCTTAAATTGGGTAGGGGATGTGGGGAGTTAGGAGTTTCGGTGTAAGGCTAGATGGTTATACTTTATAATGTTTTATATAATTTAGTTTGTAGTAGGAATACTGAAAGATATTGGTAATTTTTGGTATTGGCTAACAGTTCTTGTGAGGTGTTAGCTCTTACTTTTTCTAGGAGTTGTCTCCTGTTTTTTGGTATTTATGACATTGAAACAGAATGTGATGTATGGTGTGTTCGACATTACATTGATTGCATAGATTATTTGGTGCTTTCCCTATTTTGTGGAGATAAACCCCGTTGCAAACATTGTTAAGCCTAAGTCTAGTTATGGCAACATCAACTCTTCTAAAGTTGTGGAAGTTTATAACCTTTGTAACTTTTGTAGGTTGTACTTGATAGTACTGGGTATGTCCCCAGTTGCCTTTAAAGTTTGTGTTGTATTCATCCCTTGTAATTGATTTAACAATGCTCTTAATTTCTTTTTTAGTAAATGGTATGTTGACATTATTGCTGTGGGTTAGACCTGCTTTTGCTGCTCGGTCGGCTCTTTCATTGCCTGTTAGGCCTATGTGGGAAGGCACCCATATAAATCTAACATTGTTGTTATCCTGAGTTAGATAATTATACCCCTGGTAAATTTGGTGTAGAAGTTCATGACTATTTTTTTCCGTTTTTTTTTTTATAGCTTGCAGTGAGCTGAGTGAATCGGTAAAAAAAGCTATATTTCTGTGTTTGTAGCCTTTACTGATAATGAGTACATGTCGAATAGCTACAAGTTCAGCTGTGAAGATAGAGGTTTTGTCTGGTAGTTTAAGGGATATATCTTCATCACCTGTGTGAGTGAAGGCTATCCCAGAGCCTACTTTCCTTTTTCAACTTTAGAACCGTCAGTAAAGATTTGAATGTAATCAGTTTGATTGTAGTTTTGTTCTATATAGACTTGAGTGTTACTGGGGTCACTAGGTTTTGGATTATTTTTGTCTATGAGGTCTTTCAATTTGATATTAACTTGGAGATCGGGGACGTCTGGAGGTTTTAGGGTATGCTTGGTATATGGGTCAGAAATAACGTCTATTCTATCAAGGTCATATTTGTCTATGTGTTTTTCCATTGTAACACCAAATGGTGTTGGGTTTTTTTAAACTCTTTTAGTCATTATTTGCTTCTTTCGTGTGATAATATTTTGTAAACATGGCTTATGCTTTGATCTAACAATAAAGTTGGTAATATTATCTTCCCATTCTTTTTCTAGCGGGAGTTCGCCTAGTTCATGTCTGACTAGTTCCATTGATGGGCCACTTAAGCATCCTGATATATATCTGTAAGCTTGATTTTGTATGGTTTTTAGCTTTTGTATGTTGATTTGACTAGTGTCGCATCAAGCTTCTGCTCCATAGTGCAGTTTGGATTTAATCAGAGATTTATATAGTAAGAGTAACATTTCTTTGCTGCTGCCCAACCTGGTGTGAGAAAGCATTCATAATATATTGAGATCTTTTTTGCATCTTTGTGACAGTTCAACAATATGTTGATTCCATGTGAGATATTCATCAAAGATAATTCCTTAGAATTTGACATACTTAACTTGATTTAATGTTATTAATGTATAATCTCAGTGGTCTGCAGTCGGCTCTGGGTGTTGGCCGAAAGAGAATTTTTTTGCTTGTGGATAATTGGAATCCCCAGTTTTTGGTCCATTCATTTACTTTGATTAAGGCTTTTTGTAATATTTCTGCAGCTACATGTTGATGTTGGTGACTGACGCAAAGGGCCCCGTCGTCAGCGAATTGTGAGGTGTTCACTTGTTTGAGTAGTTTGTGAAATAGATCATCAATGATAATATTGAACAAGGTTGGTGATATGATACTTCCTTGTTGGGTTTCATTTTCTAAATTGTAGTTGTCTGATATTTGATCATCTGTTTTAAGACGAAAAGTTCTGTCTGACAGAAAATCGTTTTATGAAGTTTAACATTTCCCCTTGTATGCCCTTTTTCTTAACTTTTTGTATCAAGCCTTTTTTCTAGACCATGTCAAATGCTTTACTAAAGTCTAGAAAGACTGCTGTAGTGAATTTATTAGTTTGTTGAGCTTGTCTGACAGAGTGTTTTAATCTAACAATATGGTCAGTGGTGCTATAGGATTTTCTATATCCTGATTGATTTTGTGTGATCAATTCGTTAGTTTCTAGATAATGTTGTAGTCTTTTCGTTGCCATAGCTTCGAGTGTTTTATATAGATTAGATGTTAAGGAGACTGGTCTATACGAATCGGATTTAGTAGGGTCTTTTCCCTGTTTGTGTAATGGTATAATAAGACTTTCTTTCCAGTCTGTTAGTAATTTGCCGTCTTTCCATAACTTATTGTAGAAATCTAATAACACTTGTTTACATTTATAGGGGAGATGTTTAAGCATTGTGTAACTCGTTTGATCAATACCAGATGCTGTTCCCTTTTTATTATTTACAATATTGTGAATGGCTTTTTGTACCATAAGTTTGACTTGTGTTTGTCCTTTGGACAAGGTTGTGTATTTTTTACGTTATCTTGAAAAGCAGTTTTGTAGTTATTGGTTGAGCTTGCTTGTGAGAATTGTTTACATAAGTTGTCTTTTTTTCCTGTTTGTTTTTGCTGTTGTTGATACTTGGAATATGGGATTTAGTGCTTTTATCTCTAAAGGCATTTATCTTTTTCCAGACTTGCCTTGAGTTAGATTTGATATCTAATATGCTACACATTTTTGTCCATGATTGGAGTTTTGCCTTACTTATTAAAGTTTTGACCCTATTTCTAGCTGCTGCCGCTTGTTGTATTAACTTCTTATCCTTTTTAGCTTTTTTCCTGAGAAGTTTTCTTTCTTTTCTTGCTTGCATAATTTCTTCATTCCACCATGGTACAGGTATATGATTGTGAGTTTTTTTAGTTGGAATTTTATAATTACCTCGGTGATATTTTTGTTGTAAGTGTTAACATCTTCGTCTTTTACATCATTGTTTAGGTTTTGCTCACAAATATTTTGAAATATTTCCCAATTTGCTTTGTTAAAATTCCAACTGTTATGGGTGTTGTTTTTGTGTGCCTGTTGTGTATTGTTATTCTTTAATGTGGTGAATAGTGGGAAGTGATCACTTTCCCAACTGTCGTCATGAACATATAAACTAGCATCATTAACTAAGTCTGGTGTAATAATGCTAAGGTCTATTGTGGTGTATATACCTTGTGTTAGCCTGTGAAAAGTAGGTTCGCCATTTTTGAGAACAATAAGTTTGTTATCCTCTAACCATTCTTGTATGAATGAATCTCTGGTATCGGTTCTATCGTCTGCCTCCCAGAGGCTATGGTGTGCATTAAAATCGCCACCCAAATAGGCTGAGTTGGCGAGATAGGGTAGTAATTTGTTGAGTATTTCAACTGTAATTTTTGTGCTGTGGGGTAAATAGACATTAATAACATTTGTTGGTTTATTACCATTTATGTTAACTGTTACGCCATTGATTTCTATGCCTTCAATGTTTATATCTAGGGGTTTGTAATCAATATCATGTTTTATGGCAATTATGAGTCCACCTTGTGGGATTGTTCTTTTCTCCGTAAAACGATCCTTTCTTAGTATGTTATAACCTGGGATTTTATAATCCCTTCTTTTAGATAATTTTGTTTCCTGTAGAAGTATTACGCTTGGTTGTATTGATTTGTTTTGTATCAATACTTTGAGTTCAGCACCATTGGTGCCTAGCCCATTTATGTTTTGTACGAGTACAGTAAAGTACGCCATTTTATAAATAGGGGTTTATGTTCAGGAATGTTTAGGTTTAGTAGTAGCAGCTTCTATCTGGGTGTCTGGGTGGTGAGAAGTGGTATTGGGTGGGTTGTTTTGGTGGATCCTGTCAAAGAATTGTTCCCAGCTGATACTGCATAGCCACAATTTTGCTGCATTGGAGTATAGTCTCTTGACATTCCTATGATGTTCCCTGTCAGCGTGTGTGGTGTTGAGTTGATGAAAGCTTGTGTTATAAATAGTATAATCCTATCAATGACACTGTTTTTGTTTTTTGTTTTTGTTTCTACGGTTGATTGTTTCCCTCAGATCTTTTTGTCTTTGGTGCTGTGTTTTTTTAGTGACATTGTTTTTATTCGTATGAGATTAGTTGAGCTTTCTCAACATTGGCGGTCTGTATTTCTCAGTTTTTTTAGTTTTGGTTTGTTCCTTTATTCTCTCATCTGTGTTTTGTGGTTTTGATTGTGTTTTTCTTGCGGACCTGATATCTTCAAGAAGTCTATGTTCAACATTTTCCAACATCTTTTCCATCTTTTTGTGTTTTTCCTCTGAGAAGCTTATTGTATGTCTAGGAATTACTTTCCTGGAGTATAGCGTTTCTTCATTTACTGGTGATTATCTGGGTGATGAGTGGTTGGAGGGATTGAATGCAACAGATTGCTCTATGTTGATATTGTTGTTTTTGGTTTGAGTCGTTTGTTTAAAGTGGTACTTATTCAGTTGTTCAATCTGCTTTTGCCTGTATGGGCATTTTCTAGATAGGGCATTGTGACCTGTTTGTTTGCAGTTGCCGCAGTACATTTTGTTGCGACATGTGTCATAATCATATCCTGAGTAGTGGCATCTTGAGCAGTGTTGAGCGTTAGGACAGTCAGTGGTAGTGTGGTTATACCCGAAGCATTTTGTACAGAACATCGGTTGTTTAAGGTATGGTTGAACTACCGTGTTTGGTACACCAGCGAAAGTGATGTGTTTTGGGAGATTAGTACCCTCGAATGTAATGATAACTGAAGGTGTGTTTTGTTGTTGCTTCTTAATCCTTCTGGTTTGTAGGACAGGAGTCCTGTTATATTGATTTGCTTTTTTGATACATTGTTGAAGTTGTTCATCTGTGAGTTTAGGGTTAACTTTGACGACTCCTTAAGTTTGCTTTTCCCAATTTAGTGTGTCATATTTGACTTTAGTGCCTTTAACTGTGGTGTAGCTTGTTATGCTATCTAAGTAGTGTCTTTGTCCGTTGTAAGCAAAAAGCCTTTGCCACATTTGGTTATTGTTACTGGATGGGCCCCCAGTGAGCTTAGTTGAAATGCCATGTCTTGACAACTCATGATTTGGTTTAATTCAATTTGACTACGGCTATCATTATCATTTGGTATTTGTATTTTTTATCATTTGCCGCTGTGCTTTTATTGCTTATTGTTTCATTTGAGCTTCTGCATTTTTTGTTATTGTCTGGAGTTGATCCAGCGGAATTGGATGTGTCTGAAAGGTTACTCTGTCTTTGTCTTTTATTGTTCTTTTTCCTGTTACTGTAAACTGTAAACCCGTCAGTTTCCATATTTGATGTTTCCTGTAATTCTATATCGCCGAATGCGATTTGGAAATCAGATGTACCAACTAGTTGGTTGTGTTCTTTTTGTATTTCTAGGTGAGTTGGAGTACCGTCCAGAATAGAGTTTTGGAATAAGTCTAATGGATTATCCATGTCTTATGGTTGGTTGATTTTGATTATGAGAAACTAACCCTATAAGCGAAGTGTGTTACTATTTATGTATGCAGTTTGGTTCCTCTATAGCGTTATCTATATATTAAATTATGTAATTGTCTTTTCAAAGACAAGCTCATCAATGTAAGCCGTATAGTGGAATCTGTTTATATAGCAATCAGCCTTCATTAACTTATAGTGTCAATTAGACAATACCATTTCCTCATTAGCTTATGGTGTCAATTAGACATATTGACATGTGTATTGACAATAAACACTGACAGGTGAGTAGTACTCGAGGCATTGTTTGTCACTGGTCTCTCCAGTTATCCAATCAGATCTTAGAGGTTAAGCAAGACCCAATAGAAAGTTCTTTCCCTTTATTGCTGCATATTCATTTGCACATAAGTTAATTATTGTTGAAATGACCTTTGAGAGGCAGAGGCTGCAATGTGCTGCCACATTGTGTTATCACAAATCAGTGATTGATTTATGTGCTTTAATTTTGGAGGATGTCATTTTCGAAAGGTTAGTTTCACATGTTTTTTATGCGATCTTTTGGCATACTTCGTAAAGCCGTTGTGACATGGTACATATATATGATATATGGTTGCCAAGTATTTCAAAAACTCAATTTTAAGATTGTAAACTAAGTCAAATTCATTCTCATTCTTAATCCCTAATAAGAGGAAGTGGAAATGTTTTTACTGGTATAAAATTTATGTATTCAATAATGAATATAGATTCTGGAAACATCACTTACAATTATACCTAATTAAGCTTAGATAAGAAAGGGAGTATTTCATACATTAAAATACATTTCATTTATCGGCCTCTATAATGTAAAACATCCTAAAGACGGGACTACAAGATGACTTGTGACATAATTCCTCCTTTTTACCTTAGAATTACATTTCACAAATTTATAATCAAGCTACAGCCTACATTGTAAAAGTCAATCAGTTGTTTTACGGGAACAGATTATAAACAGCTGCTACACAGCATCACCTAATACAGTTGTACAATTGTTCTCCTTTGATTATATTTAAACACACTATTTTATCATTTACAATATACAATCATATACAGTTGGTTATATGAACTGTCTACTTATTTTAAATACTAACCTGTAAAAAATTCCATCTACGAACCCGTTTCCTCTTCAAATAAACCTACACCCCTACAAAGACTTCTTCCATTAGAAAATATTTTAAACTAATTGTTACCAAGATAAAAAAAATAAATCAAAAATATCCTGACGTTAACTTGAGTATCATGACATTTCCTGGCATTTCCTCCGCACATGAAATTCCCTGTATCCTGGTAATTAAACCTCATTAAACGCATAGGGTTTCCTGGTCATTAAATTTCATTAAACGCTTAGGGTTTCCTGACGTATCCTGGGTCATTATACGTAACCTTTTTTTGAAGTGTATCTGATTGGCTACTAAAATACAGTAATGCAAGTAAGGGGAAGTAATTTATGCATCACATTTAGCCCTATTTGGTTCCAGGTTAGTGGAGATATTATCGAAACGTAAACTCTAGATTATCGAGAATGGTTGCAGGGGAAATGACATGAAGATAAGAAGCAAGAGGTTACTATATCCCCAAATCCCCGCGTCTGAATGGTATAACGAATAAAACAGTTCCATGTAGACAAAATCATGAATTAAAAGCAAACATTTTTTATTTCATTTCATTTTTTCTTAAAGTGATTCATGGAATATATAAGTTGATAATAAGGAAATGAAAGTAACTACTCATTTGCAAGTGATTTCAGACAACCGAATATACTACTAGGCTAGACCTGTTCACTATTCAGTTATTGGGATATCCAAAATAATCTGTCTAGTGTCTTGGCAATGGGAATACTTTGAATAGGTGTTTTGCAAATGCAATTTAAAACAAAGAAATCCTGAAAAAGGCAGGTCTGGATCTATAAAACGACAAATATTCCATGCTGCAATTATCCAGTTCCAGCATGACAAAACTGGTAAACAAATCACCCTCCCTCGTCATTGGGATCGACTATACCTTTAATGGGGCATAAGCATGTTTTTTCCCTGATATTTGTGTTCTTAAACGTTTAATAAAGAAACGTTCAATCGAGGGATGCGTATATCAATTATCGGGCAAAACATACTGACTGCCATTTAGTGTGAACACATTTTAATCATATGAGTTAGAGGAAATGATTCAGTTAAACTTTATTTTATTCACTACTGCAACTTGTGTTTGAAATAATTGTTTTGCAATTGGTAACAAAGCTTTTCTTGAGAGAGATCCCTTTGTTTATATCTAAATACTTTAAAAATACGTACCAGTAAAACAGAAATGATGGGAAAATATGTGAAGACGCAATGGACTCGGAATGTGTTTGCTTTGTTTGGGCGAGACCTTAGGTAGATATATGTTGTGAGCCTTTAGGGTATGGTATGTATGCGCTCTGCATATGCAAATCGTATATTCGTATGAGAAAATTTTTCTTAGAATATATTGGTTTTAAAATATCACCTAATTTCAATGTTTTTCTATTATTTCAACCAATTCTTGATTGGCATCTGTCTGGCTATGAAAGTGCTTTATACAGTTCTTCCCCAAGCATTGCGATGCTCAGTCGATGCAGTATCTTAAACGTAACCGAATATGGCGTTGACATGCACGTCAATTTTATTCATTGCATTTGCATTCTAAATGGGTTTAGATCTTGTGTTTGAGGGAGTCTATGTAGGACTTTGACTGTATAGTAGAGCATATATCGTGAATGAACTCTATCATGATTTGATTTAAACATATTTTATTCATGAAGAAAAGGATGAGGAACAAGTTCTCCAACTTAGAATACCTTCTCCTTGGAATGTACATAAGATGGATAAGTTACAATGTTTTGCAAGGATGAAAGAGCATGAACATCAAGACTCTATCATGCTTGAACACTGACCCTTTCAGACCATGATTATGATGCATTTGACGTTCTTGGATGTAGTTGATGTACAGTCGATCTGTCAGATTCCCCAAACATACACACTAGATAGATCTTGTGTTCTGGATAAATTTTCATTATATTATCACACACTCTCAACCGAACCTCGTGGACTTTCAAAACAAAATTATAGACGGAAACGACCAAAACGACTAATATATGGTGCCCAAATGACAGATTTTGAAATTGAAGTTTTAGTATGACGTAGTGTGACATCTTAATATGATGTAGTGTGACATTTTAATATGATGTAGTGTGATATTCTAATATGACGTAGTGTGATCATTTATTGTTTGAAAGACTGGCATTGCATAATTATATCCTCGGTTTCATGCTTAAACGAATAACAAATTTTGAAACAATATTTGCCTTTGCTTGGTTATCAGTTTCACATGCTTTTAGCACTCTCTACATGTTCTCTATCCCCCTACCACAAACCAGTAAAAACAACATACACAAAACAAGAAGTCCCCTGCGACACTAGCCGAGGCGTTTATTACAATTTCTTGCACATTGCAAATCATATCAAGGATACCGCGCCTCATCCTCGTTTCCATTACCCACACCGTCAGTCGGGAACATGCTGCAGGAAGCTCAGTTAAGCAGCATTCAGATTTTACGTCAGTCACATCAATCATCCATCAGGTTAGCATTACCTTGGTCACTGTAATTTGTACGTCCTCCTACAAGGTAGGGATCAAACACTGCAGCAGTGTCGAACATGACGCCTTATACACAAACATTTTTGCATTACCAGATGTTACATTAACATCTATTCCTCCTACAAGGTAGGAATCGAATTAAGTAGAAGTGTCAAACATGACGCCTCATACGTTAACATTTCCAGCATTCCCAGATGTTACAGTAACATCTCCTTAAATAGTAGGACCGAACACTGCAGCAGTGTCGAACACGACGCCTCATATAAAAAAACATTTCCAACAATACCAAATGTTACGTAACATCTAACTACATGATATATATTCAACTCTCCAGAGTATGCAGCCATGAGCCATGTACCAGCGACCAATGAACCATCAAATGTAACTTAATGATTATCACTCATGCACCAAAAGCTATAACCTCACCGAACTCAGTTACAAACAGTTACGTCATAAACCAAAACTGTCACTTAATGAACTTATTTTCTTATTAAATGCATCATCATTCCATGAACTTTAAACCGTCTTCACTTCAAGCGAGACAACATCGAGCATATATTACTGTTACATCCTTCTACCAACATGGTATATTCCAATTACTGCTCCTTGATGTGTAATAGATATACATCGCCACTGCAACATACAACCCAAAGTCAACAGACAAAACTATACACCATCAGTTTACAATAAACCACCGTTTTAGCATGAACTTTCAACTTTACCATACAGTGCCACTGTGCCCCTACTTCAAAATACATCATCTCTTCACAGTATATCAAAACATCACCATAAACCACAACTTCAAAACACAATCACCTCACAGTATACCATCACTTCACCATGTACCATCACTTCACCATGTATCATCACTTCACCATATACCACCACTTCACAAAACATCACAGCACATAGCCAATTCACCATACTGTGCTACTTCACCATTTACAATCAATTCACATCACCTCGCCACAAACCACCATTCACAATAAAACACCAGTTAGTCATTAACTATCGTTTCAGCATTTTCCACCCACTTCACACACCACCACATCAACACTTCGCCATAAAAGAGTTCACTATATTACACCTTCACTTCATAGTACACCTTCACTTCAAAATACGTCTTCATTTATTTCTACATAAACCATGATAATACAAACTAGTCTTTACTTCAAACACGCAAAATTGCAAATATGACTATCCTGCTGTCAATTTTACATACTTTGCCTGGAAAAAAACTTCATTTACACAACTCAATGTAAAATTTGACATATCATCAACTTGATCCGCTAGTCGTCGCAGCCGAGAATGGACTTCCCGCGCTCTGACATCACATGTATACACACCTCACGGCGCCCCCTACACAAGTATTACCTCCCCTCTTATCTGGTTTGTTCCTAAAGAGAAATCAATTTCTCTCTAATTCGCCCAGCTCAAACGATAGAAATTTCATTTCTCTATCCCCCCACCACAAACCAGATAAAACAACATACACAAAACAGGAAGTCCCCTGCCGAGATAATAAGAAAGGGCAAAGTCTGACGAACACTAAAAAAATCAAGCAGCACTCCTTACATGTAAAGCCAAAAACTAACCACCGGTTTCCTTAAATTGAAACCATCCTGATCATCAACAGTAAACCATACATCAGTATCAAACATTCCCTTCTGTTTTCCACTCCAGTACTTCAGGAAACTGTACAATGATCATGATCATAACATTTAATACCTGAAACAGAAAGAATATTGTATGGATTAAATCATTCAACATCGATAAATACTTTAAAGCATAAACATGTAACATTTTAAGTACGTTATTACAAAACTGACATTTTCACCACCAAATTTGTGCGTTTTCTTCTCTGTACATTGAACGATGCAAGGCATCTTCCGATCAGACATAAACACATCATTCGGTCAACATCAGCCGGACATTAGGCATTACAAAACATTTTCACAACTAGAACGTGGATATCTTCTCTGCACATTGAACGATGCAAGGCATCTTCCGATACGACATGAACGCAACATTCTGTCACCATCAGCTAGACATAAGATGCATGCTACCTTGGAACCAACCATGTTCCACTTTGCCTAGTTTTGGGGGTTTTTTTTGGGGTTTTTTTCGAACGGAAATCGATCCGCGTATCATGACAGTAGCAAAATCAGTAGCCACAAACTTATCAAATGTAACTTAGGTCTCTTAAGACATCATATATGCAGACATAAATATACACAGAATGAGAAGATTCATTGAACCAGCATGTTGTGTGAAGACATTAACAGACTTAGATTAACACTTTTCCTTGTGATCATCTCAACAACCCGACAATGTGGTATCCTAAAATAACTACGCACACTCAAACATGTGCAACATTCTCAAACACAAAGCTCTACACATATCAAAGAGGGGTCTAATTGGCATATCAAAATTATGTTTAAATCGATAGTGAAACATTTGGATTTCAGTCATGGACGTAACAAAACGGTTGTATTGCCATGGACGATTGATTTTATATGCAGTTAACTGAAGACTCGTCGCTACAAACATCTATGTAGTTGTTTTACCATAAAATTTCATAACTGCTCTTTAGAGAATAGGCCAATTCCTGCCAACTTGTACCAGTATACAGCTGCACAAATGACCAAGTCATTATAAGTATAATCAAGCATGCATGAAGTCCTGTTCAATCACATGTGTGTATAAACCTTTCTTTGAAATAGTTAACAAAGAGCTTTACCAATCAAAATGACCAGTCAAAAACAGGAGCCAACAGTAAAATCAGTATTTGGGTTAAGGCAGCCGTGTCTACCCACATAGATACAGAAACATACGCAAATGATCACCATTATCAATATAAAAAACTGAATATTCGCATCGTATTTTTAGTACGAACATAAAATTCACACATTGAATTTTGAATACTTTGGCAAACATCATATACATCGACACAATCAAGGCCTCATTCATCTTAATGGTAGGAGAAATAACCAAATTTACCATTTAGTCGATCTTGATCGCTTCAATTGATCAGCCCTGCTATCGGATGTGTCCTGGGACTGAAGACAACCTCAACGCTGAACAATCAGGCCTCTGCGCGAGAAACACGTTCAGCTTGCTGCTGTATGAAGTACTGCATGTTACAGTCATAGGTTATAGACTGTGTATCAGTCGAAACCCGAAAATATTCGGAAAACACAAATTGAACTTGCAACTTAATTCTCCGGGCCTCTGTGGCTCGTCCGTCCTCCAAATCACGTCAACACCCCACAGCTTGTATGCATAATAATTTAAATCTTCCTTCATGAATTTACTCTTCATTGCCTGTAGAGAGAAATCTGCTTCCAAAAGTATAGAAACTTTCAAACGTTAGTTAGACCACATGATCAAAAGTCAACATGTCCCGCAATGTAAAATTTGACATATCATCAACTTGATACGCTAGTCGTCGCAGCCGAGAATGGACTTCCCGCGCTCTGACATCACATTTATACACACCTCACAGCGCCCCCTACACAAGTATTACCTCCCTTTTTATCTGGTTTGTTCCTAAAGAGAAATCAATTTCTCTCAAATTCGCCCAGCTCAAACGATAGCAATTTCATTTGTTTTTTTCTTTACAAATTTTCTAAACGACATTTTACCACATGCTTCTTAAGGAAACGTAAAAGTTCCCGCATTTGAACCGAAGCTGTTCTTAATATGTAATAATCACATAAATGTATGGTTGTTATAATCGTTTCTCCACTGGTGAAAAGTTTCGAATCCCCTGTGCGTTTCTTTCTTTTCAAGGGGCAGTAGCACGTTTTTAGGGGGAATATAAGGTGATGTCAGGAAAATGAAAACTAATGGTCCCAATTCAAAGACGTAGTATTTAAACTAAATGGAGCAGTAATAATTCAAATATATAACGCAAAGTTTAGCCATGCGATGCCTTTTTCGTACACAAAATTAATTAAAGGTGTTCACACAAAATGGCCGCCAATGGTTTTTAAGTGAATCTTCAAACTTCGTCCTCTGACTATGGATGATTGGCTTGTGTAATGAGATTTTTGACACTGTCAATATAATACATTTAGCATTAACTTTCAATTACCAGTGAAAATATTTAAATATAAAATTATCAAAAAACGTGCTACTGCCCCTTTAAGGGTATACATAGCAAAATTTCTTAAGGTGAGATGGGACGTACAAATAAAATATTTTAGAATTTGTTCAAAGCTTCTAAATAGCAAGTTTATATTGTCTTTTCTTTATACCTGTAAAACATTTAAGGGTCACAAAACGTATTATTGAGCTATTGGCATTAATAATATTACTGATGTCGGCAACTTGCGCTGTTTTTTTTACCGAATTTTGCGTACTTAAATAAAGCCCGGGCTCATTGCAAATATGGACAGGGATGCATAGGGAACATATGATATCTTGAACAAGAAGACATAGTCATCAACATCCCCCGCCAGATTTGTTCTTATT
Source organism: Steromphala cineraria (assembly GCA_916613615.1). Classification (NCBI taxonomy): domain Eukaryota; kingdom Metazoa; phylum Mollusca; class Gastropoda; order Trochida; family Trochidae; genus Steromphala; species Steromphala cineraria. The sequence continues at coordinate 40,185,709 of OU744722.1, read as the reverse complement.
TTAAATTAAGTCAGAACCTTCTCCTAAATACTCGAGTGTACTCAAAAATATCATGACACCAAACTCCGGAAAAATATTTGCGCGGTTCTGATTTTCGAACTCCATCAAGGTATTGATACCCTAAAGGCACACATCAAATTTGATGATCCTATCTGTAACAGTTTCTGAGAAAAATTGGCTCCTTTGAAGACACCTGGAACAGAGTCCCAAAAAAACGTAACAAGGGCAATAACTCCAGAAAAAATATTTGCGCGGTTCTGATTTTCGAACTCCATCAAGGTATTGATACCCTGAAGACACACATCAAATTTGATGATCCTATCTTAAACGGTTACTGAGAAAAATTGGCTCCTTTAAAGACACCTCGAACAGAGTCCCAAAAAAACGTAACAAGGGCAATAACTCCGGAAAAAATTATTTGCGCGGTTCTGATTTTCGAACTCCATCAAGGTATTGATACCCTGAAGGCACACATCAAATTTGATGATCCTATCTGTAACAGTTTCTGAGAATAATTGGCTCCTTTGAAGACACCTGGAACAGAGTCCCAAAAAAACGTAACAAGGGCAATAACTCCAGAAAAAATATATGCGCAGTTCTGATTTTCGAACTCCATCAAGGTATTGATACCCTGAAGGCACACATCAAATTTGATGTTCCTATCTTAAACGGTTACTGAGAAAATTCGCTCCTTTAACTCGGACGGACGGACGCACGCACGGACGGACGGACGGACGCACGGACGGAGCTCAAACCTATATCCCCCTTCCATTTCGTGGCGGGGGATAATAATAGCGACAATGTTAGCGAGAACAAAATTAAATTAGGCATTTTAAAAAGATACACGGCATTTTTATTATCATTTTTAAGCGTAGCACATATTTGCCAAACATTACATATGATGTGCTCACTTGAATAACAAAACAAAAGCAGTTATAATGATATGGGGTAACCTAGTGTTTTTCGAGGGTCATTTCCAAAATACATACAAAAACATAAAAACATGTGGTCGTGGCAGTTTTGGTCGTTTCAAGTACAACTTTGATGGCCAAACATTTAATTATTAACAATATCACTACCTATATATGACAGCAGAGCGAAATGACAACAATCAGTTGATTATATAAGGCAATTTAAAAATACAACTAATGTAAGGCATAGATGTATTTCAATAACAAATAACAAACTAAATTTACTGCGAAAATAGGTGTCCACAACGCCATTAGGCATGCTGTAAAACGACTGTTAGAAAGGCGGTACGTTATATTTAAGAGATTTACCTCACTGTACAGATAAGCTATTATTTCAATTAATGTGATGAGTATACTTTCGGATTAATTGACAACAAGTTGTTATCGTAAGTGAATTCGATTTCTGGGTCCCATCTAAAACAGCCAAGTTGTCCACAGACATCAATTTATCAAATCTAAACAGAAAGGGTTGTGTATAAAAATGTAGATAAATATATCAAAAGATATCAATCTCCTTTTCTTTTCAGATGCAGCTTTTCACAGGAAAGTGACACCAGGAAACCAAAGGCAGATATCATTCGCAAACATCTGTTTTATCTGTACATAGAAATTATTTCATCTTCTCTGTATAACCTTACACATTGGTATTATACTTTTTTAACATTTGTTTTTCTACCGAGGGTATGTGTATATCAATGCCTAATGACCAACAAACCTTTTTAAACAGTCTGCAATCAAGCAGTTAACTATAAACAGTCATACAACTTAATTTCTTCTTTTTTTTTAATCAAGATTTATTCCATTTCCATTTTAAGTAAAAGTGTTAAAATGTTCAGTCTCAAGTTGGTATTATTACTGCAATAAAATGTATTATTGTTTAAAAGTGTTCGTGAAGATTTGGGTGTGTCACTGAGAAGAAGAGCTGTTCTGAAACAGCCAATATTTTACTCAAATGAAGTCGCCAATTTCTCTTTGACCATCAGTTGGACCGACTGAGCTGCTATTTCATTCATTACCCAACATTGTCCTTCAGGGATGAAAGCCAAAACAGCGCCGTTAACAAAATGTCAAAAAAATAGAGCCATCGGCTCTGTAGCTCATCAGGCTTCATCATCAACTATGATGTAGAGTGTCGCCAATGTGATTCCCCCTTTGTAGAGGCCACAGGGTCACCAATAATAAAATTAAGTATATAGCAGTGTATAAAATAGATTGGAAATCTAGCCTGTCCTGAAAATTCATTGGTCAATTCCTTTGGGAAATTTAAGAAAAAAATTGAAAAGTTACCAGTCCTGACCAAAAAGTTACCAGTCCTGACCAAAAAGTAATATTTTAAACACTGTATATAGGCCACAAGTTTCAGTTTTCTAGGCCTTATACTTCAGGAGAAGATGAAAATAGATTTGAAGGCCGTTCCTGTTGCCTTTATTATTATTATAAAGCTACAATTCATCATCCTCACTAGTCAAGGAGTCTGTACACAAAGTTTCAGCTTTCTAGGCCTTATGCTTCTGGAGAAGAAGATGAAAATATGTTTTTAGGGTGTGGCCCCTGTGGCCTTTATTAAGGCTCACAGGGCCACAAAAGCTACAATTTATGATCTTCACTAGTCAAGGAGTCTGTAAACAAACTTTTAGCTTTCAAGGCCTCATGGTTCTGGAGAAGAAGATGAAAATGGGTTTTTAGGGCGTGGCATATGTGGCCCTTATTAGGGGTCACAGGGCCACCAAAGCTACAATTTCTAATCCTCACTAGTCAAGGAGTCTGTACACCAAGTTTCAGCTTTCTAGGCCTCATGCTTCTGGAGAAGAAGATGAAAATAGGTTATTAGAGCGTGGCATATGTGGCCCTTGTTAGGGGTCACAGGGCCACCAAAGCTACAATTTATAATCTTCACTAGTCAAGGAGTCTGTACACAAAGTTTAGCTTTCTAGGCCTCATGGTTCTGGAGAAGAAAATGAAAATAGGTTTTTAGGGCGTGGCATATGTGGCCCTTATTAGGGGTCACAGGGGCACCAAAGCTACAATTTATAATCCTCAATAGCTAAGGAGTCTGTACACAAACTTTTAGCTTTCAAGGCCTTATGGTTCTGGAGAAGAAGATGAAAATAGATTTTTACGCCCAAAGCTACAATTTATAATCTTCACTGGTCAAGAAGTCTGTACACAACGGTTTAGCTTTCTAGGCCTCATGGTTCTGGAGAAGAAGATGAAAATAGGTTTTTAGGGCGTGGCATATGTGGCCCTTACTAGGGGTCACAGGGTCACCAAAGCTACAATTATAATCTTCACTAGTCAAGGAGTCTGTACACAAAGTTTCAGCTTTCTAGGCCTCATGGTTCTGGAGAAGAAGTCGAAATTCCACAAAGTTTACTGATGGACGGACGGACGCCGGACACCATGCCATGCCATAAGCCCATCGGGCCTTACAGGCCCGATGAGCTAAAAATCAATTGGCGAAAACGGAACCATTGATGACAGAATGGAACCAAGGATAAGACAACACTGAACCCGACAAAAGGTCAATATAAACACATTTGTTTAAAGTTTATGAAAGGTCGCACTCAATAAACAATACCAATCGATTATTGATGGACATTGTTTGCATGTGAATTCATCATGACAAGGTATTTTTCTGTTAAAGCTGGAAGCGGTGCTAACATACATGTAAGCTTTGGCGTCTTTACAACTCCGGTTTATTTGGGAAAATAACATCCTGTCTCGGGGAACGAATGTTAAGCTAACTCCACTAACCCGTACCATGGGCCCAGAAGCTATATTCGTGTGTGCGGCCCGACTCGGGATAGAGCCAATTAAATCATTATCTCGCGACCTTCTCGATAAAATTTCAACGAGAAAATGATTTGATTGGCAATATCCAAAGTCGGGCTGCGCGAGCGAATCTAGCTTCTGAGCCCAGAGTACAGATTAGTGGAGTAAGCGTAACGTTCGTACCGTGAGACAGAATGGGAAAATGAATACACAGCCATACACACAAATACAGTTAAGCATAGAACAAAAAAAAGATATACATAAAAATAATGAGATACGTTTTCTGAGATGTAATCATTGGGATATTGGATTGACGGAAATTAGAAAAGAGGTACACTGAGCCTCTCAATTTGGTTTACTATGAAAGTAAACAAACCTTAAAGCAATATTTATAAAAATTAACCAGCACTATCGCAAGCTAACTGCTCTGACTTGATATTGCAGTGTACAATGGGGGACAATCTGAACAGGCGCATAGCTTTCAAACAATCAAAGAGGGCTCTTTCGGAGGCGATTCACACGCGTAATCATACACAAAACTCCCTTATGAGGAACACCATATAAGGGATTTATATTAAGAAGTGACGTAAAACTGTTCTCCATGAAGCTTTCTTACTATACAAGCTATGAACAGATGGACAGGCTCACTGGAAAGATAATTTTTAAGCAAAGTCAACGACGTTTTGCAATTTGATCTAAAATATGAATTGTTACATGCACACAAATTATTATTGTTAAAATGGATCAAAACTATCAGTGTAAATTTAATGTATTTTTTCCTCAATTTGACCGACGGAACTTACCTTGCCGCGTTCATATTTGCCAAACCATTAGAGATATTTCAAAATTGTTTTCACCGTCGTGTAGAGGAGAGAATTGTCTTTATTTGCATAGGCATAAAACGGTTAAGGAATGGTGAACGATGCGACATCTGTCGCAAATATAATTGTTTAACATCAAAATGACCGACGGTACCTACATCACACCCTCTATTCCCCCAGAACCATTAGAGATATTTGAAAAATGTTTTCACCAACGTGTAGAGGAAGATGGTCTTTATTTGCATATATTATTTGTTTATGAGCATAAAAAAGTAAAGAGACGGTGAACGATGCGACATCTGTAGCAAATATTATTGTTTTCTATCACAATGAACGACGGTAATCCCCTCGCAACTTCTATACCTCCCGAACCATCGGACACATTTGAATATTGTTTTCACCATCGTGTAGAGGAAAGATTGTCTTTCTTTGCATATATTATTTGTTTATGAGCAATGAAAGAGTTAAGAAACGGTGAGCGATGCGAGATCTGTCGCAAATATTAAGTTTTCCATGAAAATGACCGATGGTATCCCGCTTGTAGCCTCTAAAACCACCCCAACGTGTAGAGGAAGATGGTCTTTATATGCATATATTATTTGTTTATGAGCAATGAAAGAGAAAGAGCATGTTCCAGACGATTGTCGGAAGGAAGAAGTCACTTTAAAGAAACGGAAGAGGGGGGAAAGAGGAGGATTGAGAAGAAAAGTAAGAGAGAGAAAGAACAAGCGGCAAGAACTTCATGTAAGACGACACGAAATTTTCAAGGTCCGTGTACATATATTTATAATACAAAACCTACAAAGGATATGTTTGTATTTTAATAACAAAACTTGCAACATTTGCTGAAAGTAAATAAAGTAACCACATACTTTACTTAGATGTCTACCTTTAATATGTAAAGGTACGTTCTTTAAACATGTAAATAATGGCAGTGTCGATGTGTTCATAATACTGTCAGTGTATATGTAACGTGCAATCTAGGAATGATCACAATCTGCAGATTGTGAGCTCACAATCTGCAGATTGTTCGAACAATCTAGGAATATTTTTCATTCTTAGATTGTTTAAACAATCTGCAGATTGTGAGGCCTGCACAATCTGGGAATGATCACAATCTAGGAATGATTTGTGTCAAACTGACTGAGTAGCGTAGTCCATTCCCAGATTGTGAAGGGCTATAAGTGGTAATCTATCTTCATTTTATGGAGTATAGAGATCGATTCCTAGATTGTGAGGTGCTCTTAGTTGGTCTTGGTGTCCCTCTGGTGGGGCAGTGTGGTCTATTCCTAGATTGTTAAGGTCTTTGTACGCGACTTTGAATCTTAATGAACAACTTTAAGGGACGATTCCCAGATTGTTAAGGGCTTTTAACCCGACTTTGAGTCCTACTGGTCGACTATGATTCTCAGATTGTGAGGGGCTTTTGTACGCGACTTTGAGACTTAATTAATAACTGTAAGGGATGATTCCCAGATTGTGAAGGGCTTTTAACCCGACTTTGAGTCCTACTGGTCGACTATGAGAGACGATTCCCAGATTGTGAGGGGTTTTGAACGCGACTTTGAGACTTAATGAATAACTGTAAGGGACGATTCCTTGATTGTGAGGGGCTTTTTACGCGACTTTGAGTCCTACTGATCGACTGTGAGAGACGATTCTCAGATTGTGAAGGGTTTTGTACGCGACTTTGAGACTTAATTAATAACTGTTAGGGACGATTCCCAGATTGTGAGGGGCTTTGAACGCGACTTTGAGACTTAATGAATAACTGTAAGGGACGATTCCCAGATTGTGAGGGGCTTTTTACGCTACTTGAGTCCTACTGATGGACTATGAGAGACGATTCCCAGATTGTGAGGGGCTTTGTACGCGACTTTGAGACTTAATGAATAACTATAAGGGACGATTCCAAGATTGTGAGGGGCTATGTGTGGGTCTTTGAGTCTTTATTAACAATTTTGAGAGACGATTCCTAGATTGTGAGGGGCTTTGAACGCGACTTTGAGTCCTACTGATCGACTTTGAGAGACGATTCCCAGATTGTGAGGGACTTTGTACGCGACTTTGAGACTTAATGAATAACTGTAAGGGACGATTCCCAGATTGTGAGGGGCTTTGTACGCGACTTTGAGTCATACTGGTCGACTGTGAGAGACGATTCTCAGATTGTGAAGGGTTTTGTACGCGACTTTGAGTCCTACTGATCGACTTTGAGAGACGATTCCCAGATTGTGAAGGACTTTGTACGCGACTTTGAGACTTTATGAATAACTGTAAGGGACGATTCCCAGATTGTAAGGGGCTTTGTACGCGACTTTGAGTCCTACTGATCGACTTTGAGAGATGATTCCCAGATTGTGAGGGACTTTGTACGCGACTTTGAGACTTAATGAAGAACTGTAAGGGACGATTCCCAGATTGTGAGGGGCTTTTTACGCGACTTTGAGTCCTACTGATCGACTTTGAGAGACGATTCCCAGATTGTGAGGGACTTTGTACGCGATGTTGAGACTTAATTAATAACTGTAAGGGACGATTCCCAGATTGTGAGGGGCTTTTTACGGGACTTTGAATCCCACTGATCGACTTTGAGAAACGATTCTCAGTTTGTGAAGGGCTTTGTTGGCGACTTTGACACATATTGAATAACTGTAAGGGTGATTCCCAGATTGTGAAGGGCTTTTTACGCGATTTTGAGTCTTACTGATCGACTGTGAGAGACGATTCTCAGATTGTGAGGGGCTTTGAACGCGACTTTGAGACTTAATGAATAACTGTAAGGGACGATTCCCAGATTGTGAAGGGCTTTTTACGCGACTTTGAGTCCTACTGATCGACTGTGAGAGACGATTCTCAGACTGTGAAGGGCTTTGTACACGACTTTGAGACTTAATGAATAACTGTAAGGGACGATTCCCAGATTGTGAGGGGCTATGTGTGGGTCTTTGGGTCTTTATTAACAACATTGAGAGACGATTCCTAGATTGTGAGGGGCTTTGTACGCGACTTTGATTTCTACTGATCGACTTTGAGAGTTTATAAATACATAGGATGAAGTCTAAAAGTACATATGGATTAATTTACATGTAACGTTTCATTATAAACGTGCTAAAATATACATGTCAATAAAAAGAAATATGATACATTGAATTACATTAAAATGGGAAATGACAGGAAAATAAATTATAGAATAACTCACAGCAGAAAGGTCACAGTAAAAAGTCACAAACTTTATCATATGCTGAACAAAGGTATTATACAATATCATACAAGATTCGTTGTGTTTGCTTTGTGCTGACAAAAAGTGTTAAGTACTGTAGCTTAGTATGACCTATGATTGTAAGGTGGTGCTGTTAAATAGTAATTCCCACATCAATGCGTTTTTTCGTTTCCAAGAGTGAGAAGAATCCTCTCTATTTTCAGGTATTTATTTATTGTTGAATTTTTTTTTAGATTTATCTTAAGTCATGTAGATTAAAGCATCAAAGTTTACTTATTTACGTTGTTTTCATTTCCTGAAAAATTATTTTACGTATTTTATTTCATAATTCCATTCAATCATCAAATGCTGTCTATATCAATCGACCAGTAAAATGTAAAAACTCTCACCTAGGATCTATATCGTCGCCAAAAATGACCAATTGTAGTGTGTTAATCAGTCCTTTGTGCTATCAACTAGAAGTGTTAAATCAATACGAACTGTGACATATTCAAAATGGACAAATATATATGTTTTGATTTAGATTTGTGATCTAATGAAAAAATATGCTCTTGCTCTTATTGATGAGTTATAAAAATGTTGTGACAGTTTAACTGTTACTTACAAAAGTGTTATACAACATGCATGTATATGTGACATTTTATTTTGATTTGTAATGCAAAAAGGTGATATAAACAAGCAAGAATACATTCATGATATAAATATCGTTTGTGTATAATTTCCTCAAAAACCGTGATATGGTGTTACTGTTAAAGGGGCAGTAGCACGTTTTTAGGGGAATATAGGGTGATGTCAGGAAAATGAAAATTAATGGTTCCAATTGAAAGACAATGTATATAAACTAAATGGAGAAGTAAAAATTTAATTGTATATCGTAAAGTTTAGACACGCGATTGCTTTTTCTTACACAAAATGAATTAAAGGTGTTCACACAAAATGGCCGCCAAAGGATTTTATGTGAATCTTCATACTTGATCCTCTGACTATGGATGATTGGTTTGTGTAATGAGATTTTTGACACTGTCAAAATAATACATTTAGTATTAACTTACAATTATCAGTGAAAACAATAAAATATAAAATTATCAAAAAACGTGCTACTGCCCCTTTAAGATAGCTAGTGTTATTATTATGATATTGTCGATTGGCTTCGGCGACAATCCATAGAATCGCATTCTTCTATATGCTTAGTTGAAGCTAAACTTAAAGATATCTTTTTAAAATATTTCCACTTTAAACTGATGAAATAGTTTTATCTATCAATAATAATTTATACCGTGTCATGTTAAATAATTAGACCAGCCGTCTGATGGTTCTTCAGATGGTTATCACAACAACGTGTCACTGTGTCGCGTCCATGTCTGACTTGAGCTGCAATCTCGCACAATCACACCAACTTCCTCCTTCTAATTGATTGATATTCATTTCAAGTACATTTGTTGGCTGATTTGAGCAGCTGATTTAGCCTCATAGGGGATTGATTAAACGTTAAGAACGTAACAATGCTATGGGTAAGGATTAATCAAGCATTTGCCACAGAGATCACAAGATTACACATACATGTAATTGAAAGATTATGACATTTCACATAGAAATGATCAAAATTTTATTCAAAATTTCAAAATAAGTTTCTCATAAATGATATAGTCAAATGTGAAGTCTTTGATCAAATACATGTATTGTTGGCACATGTCACTGCTCTATTGAACTGGTCTTTCTTCATTCCGCCAAATCAAGGTTCTTAAATTCAAATCCTAAAGAATATGAATTTGAAGTATATCTATAATGATAACCAGTAAATGTCAAATACGGTAAACAGAGTACAGTATTCCCAAGAAACTGCATTGAAAATTGTTTAGTACCAACAATTTATTTGTGCCTTAAAAATTGGCGCTTATAAGGTATTTACTTACAATGTAGGTAAAACAATTCTAAGCACTGAAAAAGTAATACAGACGGGCGTTAATCATAATAATAAGGTTGATTGCTAATTATCCTTTCTATCAGACAATATATTTTCGATCATTGATTTCAATATTCTATAATCTGTCTTTCAAAAAGAATCTAGGAAAAAAAGTCACGGAAAAAAAGTCACAAGAAAAAAGTCACAGGAAAAAAGTCACAAATTATATTAAAATGCATATAAGTGACTAATTATTTCAATATTTTAGTAAATAATCCTTTGATATGCATTTTAAATTCTTGTTTGTTGAAATTCCACATATTTTTAGAACCATTTAAGCATGGATAGTAAGGTAATTGGCTTTATTGTAATCACAAATTGAGTGTAGTTTTTGTTAATAGCTATGAATAGTCATGAACTGTTGTGTTGTTTTTGTCAACAGCCAATCAGTATGTTTACTTATATAATTAGTAGATTGAGAATATCCACTCTAAAATCTTTTGATGTTTTGATTCGTATTAATAAAGAGTATTGAAATGTCCAGATGATGATGTGTCTATTGTGAGAATAGATGATGATGTCCGGAGACAAGTGTATTTTTAGTGCTATGTCCAGATGATGATGATGTCCAGAGATGTTTAAGTGTCTATTGTGAGAATAGTGCTGTCAATAAAGAGTGTTGAAATGTCCAGATGATGATGATGTCCAGAGATGTTTAAAATGTTATTGTTTTAATGTATATTGTTATGAGAAATATTGTTTTTATTGATGGCTAATAACAAGTTGTGACTTTTTTCCTGTGACTTATTTTCCTATAGAAATTTTTGACTTTTTTCTGTGACTTTTTTTCCTGTGACTTGTTTTCCGGTCACCTTCAAAAGACACACACATAGCCGTTCACAATCCCAGGATTTTATATATTATTTATATTTAAATAGTTCTTGTTCTAAAAAATATGCACACATTCCTTCACAACCTGGGAAACACCCAATACACCATTTCGTGAACAAAGAAAATAGCTCACAGTCCTTCACAATATTGAAATGGACAACACCTCTCCGTCAGTTGGACATCATGACAAGCTAAGAGCCCTTCACAATCTAGGAATTTACCCCTATATTGCTTGAACTGAAGATAGATAATCGCTCATAGTCCTTCACAATCTGGGAATGGACCATACTAACCCGTCAATTGGACACTAAGACCAGCTATGAGCCCTTCAGCATCTAAGAATCGTTCTCTATATTACATAAATTGAAGATAGAAAACCGCTCATAGCCTTCTCAATCTGGGAATTGACTACAATAACCCGTCAATTTAACTCTGAGACCAGCTATGAGCCCTTCAGCATCTAATAATCGTTCTCTATATTACATAAATTGAAGATGGAAAACCACCTACATCCCATCAAAATATGGGAATAGAACACACTGCCCCACCAGAGGGACCCAAAAACTAGGTAAGAGCCGCTCACAACCTAGGAATGTAACCCTATACTCCATAGAATGAAGATAGAAAGTCGCTAAGAGTCCATCACAATCTGGGAATAGACCACTCTGCCCCGTCAGAGGGACCCCAAGACTAGGTAAGAGCCCCTCACTATCTAGGAATGTACCCTTATACTCCATAGAATGAAGATAGAAAGTCACCAAACGTCCATCACAATCTGGGAATGGATCATACTGCCCCGTCAGAGGGACCACAAGACTACAGGTAAGAGCCCCTCACAATCTAGCAATGTACCCCATACTCAATAAATTAAAGATAGAAAGTCACTAAGAGTCCATCACAATCTGGGAATAGACTACACTGCCCCGTCAGAGGGACCCCAAGACCATGTAAGAGCCCCTCACAATCTAGGAATATACCCCCATACTCAATAGATTAAAGATAGAAAGTCACGAAGTGTCCATCACAATCTGGGAATAGAGTACACTGCCCCGTCAGAGGGACCCCAAGACCATGTAAGAGCCCCTCACAATCTAGGAATGTACCCCCATACTCAATAGATTAAAGATAGAAAGTCACTAAGAGTCCATCACAATCTGGGAATATACTACACTGCCCCGTCAGAGGGACCCAAAGACCACGTAAGTGCCCCTCACAATCTAGGAATGTACCCCCATACTCAATAGATTAAAAATAGAAAGTCACTAAGAGTCTATCACAATCTGGGAATAGACTACACTGCCCCGTCAGAGGGACCCCAAGACCATGTAAGAGCCCCTCACAATCTAGGAATGTACCCCTATACACCAAAAACTGAAGATAGAAAGTCGCTAAGAGTCCATCACAATCTGGGAATAGACTACACTGCCCCGTCAGAGGGACCCCAAGACCAGGTAAGAGCCCCTCACAATCTAGGAATATACCCCTATACACCATAGACTGAAGATTGAAAGTCGATAAGAGTCCATCACAATCTGGGAATAGACTACACTGCCCCGTCAGAGGGACCCCAAGACCATGTAAGAGCCCCTCACAATCTAGGAATGTACCCCCATACTCAATAGATTAAAAATAGAAAGTCACTAAGAGTCCATCACAATCTTGGAATAGACTACACTGCCCCGTCAGAGGGACCCTAAGACCATGTAAGAGCCCCTCACAATCTAGGAATGTACCCCCATACTCAATAGATTAAAAATAGAAAGTCACGAAGTGTCCATCACAATCTGGGAATAGACTACACTGCCCCGTCAGAGGGACCCCAAGACCATGTAAGAGCCCCTCACAATCTAGGAATGCACCCCTTTACACCAAAAATTGAAGATAGAAAGCCGCTAAGAGTCCATCACAATCTGGGAATAGACTACACTGCCCCGTCAGAGGGACCCCAAGACCATGTAAGAGCCCTTCACAATCTCGGAATATACCCCTATACACCATAGACTAAAGATAGAAAGTCGATAAGAGTCCATCACAATCTGGGAATAGACTACACTGCCCCGTCAGAGGGACCCCAAGACCAGGTAAGAGCCCCTCACAATCTAGGAATGTACCCCAGTACTCAATAGATTGAAAATAGAAAGTCACTAAGAGTCTATCACAATCTGGGAATAGACTACACTGCCCCGTCAGAGGGACCCCAAGACCATGTAAGAGCCCCTCACAATCTAGGAATGTACCCCTATACACCAAAAACTGAAGATAGAAAGCCGCTAAGAGTCCATCACAATCTGGGAATAGACTACACTGCTCCGTCAGACGGACCCCAAGACAATGTAAGAGCCCCTCACAATCTAGGAATATACCCCCATACTCAATAGATTAAACATAGAATGTCACTTGGAGTTCATCACAATCTGGGAATAGACTACACTGCCCCGGCAGACGGACCCCAAGACCATGTAAGAGCCCTTCACAATCTAGGAATATATCCCTATACACCATAGACTGAAGATAGAAAGACGCTAAGAGTCCATCACAATCTGGGAGTAGACTACACTGCCCCGTCAGAGGGACCCAAAGACCATGTAAGAGCCCCTCACAATCTAGGAATGTACCCCCATACTCCATAGACTGAAGATAGAAAGTCACTAAGAGTCCATCACAATCTGGGAATAGACAACACTGCCCGGTCAGAGGGACCAAAAGACCATGTAAGAGCCCCTCACAATCTAGGAATGTACCCCCATACTCAATAGATTAAAGATAGAATGTCACTAAGAGTCCATCACAATCTGGGAATAGACTACACTGCCCCGTCAGAGGGACCCAAAGACCACGTAAGAGCCCTTCACAATCTAGGAATCGTCTCCTATAATCCATTCCATTCACAGCTGCTTATAGCCATTCACAATCTGGGAATCGACAACACTAATCCGTTAGTTGGACCAAAAATATTCCTAGATTGTGATCATTCCAAGATTGTGCAGGTCTCACAATCTGCAGATTGTTTAAACAATCTAGGAATATTGACATATTCCTAGATTGTGAGCTCACAATCTGCAGATTGTTCGAACAATCTGCAGATTGTGATATACCCCAGATGGTTCGTAACATATACACATGTATGTGTGATGTTTAGTGTATAGTCAGATGGAGTGACCGACAGCCGACAGCCGACAGCCGACAACTTATTTCTATTTATGATCAGATATTCGTGTATACTCTGGAAGAGTGGCCGACAGCCGACGATGCATATCTATTTTTAGTAACATACTTGTGTAGTGTATAGTCAGTAACAGTGACCGACAGCCGACAGCCGACAATGCATCTTCATTCATTGTAACATACTTGTACTTCTGTAAATAGTCATTAACAGTGGCCGACAACCTAAAATTAATTTCCATTGAATCACAAGAAATACATGAGTCTATATTCCCAGAATTTCGTAAAACACTTAACCATTTTTTTCAGTTTATGTTTGTGTATTCGATTTATTTTCCATAATGCAATTTTAGAATATGTCAACGTTTTACGAGCGTATGGAAATAGGCTCTTTATCATTGTAAATATTCATAAAATAAGTCCGATCTATTTTGTCCAAATTTAGCATGCTAGTCATCACATATTTTTATGCATTAATGTCGGCATTTTTACTTTGTTATCTGGGTCAGCTTTCTTGCGTGAATTCTTTTGATATCGGATCAGTTATTAACAACATTGTAATCTTTTCCTAAAAGTTACATTACTGCCCATGTTATATAATGGCGTTGCAACAATGTTGTACATAAAACAACTTAAGGTATGTTAGTATTTTGCAATGTATTTAGGAGAAATATGTCCCAGTATTTCTTCTAAGCTACGGCAAGATTTTGCGACAACATTTTGTTGTACAAAATACGAAAGTGTACACTATTACATCATTACAATAACTGCGGCAAACGCTTATACGCAAATTGCTCAACTTAACGTTACGCCTTTTTAACGGTCATTTTACGACATGTCGTAAGGCCACACATTATCTGCCGTATGTCCCAAGCGTCTTTATTTTCAGACCCCCTTTCACCCCCGGCGTGTATTTGAGACCGGGCGTGTATTTGAGGCAGGCGTTATTTATTATAAGAATAAAATTTCGTCATATCACACGCACAGGCAGATGACTTTATTTGCATTCAACTACGGGAGCAGCAATCAATCAACTTATCACCCGGCGTTTATTCGAGGCCCGGCGTCTATTCGAAACCCGGCGTGTATTTACTCCAAACAGCCATACCCCCGGCGTCTAATTGAGAAAAAAAGGTTTACTAACGAGTTCATACATATTGTTTACTATTTAAACAGCATATAAGTACCTTACTTGTGTAATCTGCTGTCTTAGTTTAGCAGTGTTGTTGTTGTTTATAATTATACGGTAGGCCGTCAAAGATGTACCGGTATTTGAAATGAAAACTGCTGTGACGGTATATATTAATGGCGTTACGGTGTAAAACACCATTTGTTTATCCCGTATTAATTTCTTTTGGTTTCCGTTAATATTGTCACTATTTGTCACTATATAAACTCGCAACAACCACTTTAATGTATTTGAAATGTAAATTTATTCGCGAAAATGGTAGGCAGTAGCGTAAATTACCGATTTGTTGACGGCAGTTTTTAACCGATAACTCTGAAAATCGTTCGTAGACCCTAAAAAGTTTAGATTACAAAATTGAATACTGGTAATCATAACCTCTTTTTAAAAAAAAATTTAAACGAATTTAAAAAACAGTATTTGGCAGTTTCATCTCTCCTCAATAAGGAGATATAACACCTCCGATGCTTTCTTTGACACCATTTCACAGGATATTCGATTTAAACATATTTCATTCATGAAAAATCATGAATGGATTGGCCAACAAGCACCGAGGTGCTTATATTAAGGCCGCTCCAAAAAATAACATATGAAAAATATACAATGAATAATTACCAGTGACGCATGTCATATATTTTATAAGCTTCAAAATAGTGATTATGCATGAATAAGATTGTTTGTTCGGCAGTCAATATATAAGTGCTTATGGAATGTCAAATCGATCAGATTTTATAATGAAATGATGAATAGATTTCAATAATTTGTCTATATCATTGTTTGTGAGCGATGTACATCCCCTTAATACCGTGTTGATAGTAAATCCTTTCAAATAAAAGAATGATTTCTGTCTCAATTCTGTAAATTTATTGCATGTGAAAAAATAGTGTACAGCGTGTACAAAGGATATTCAATGTCTTCTTAAAATGATATGGAATAGTTACCGACTGAAGCCGGGGTGTTCAAGTTTGAGTCACGTGCGTGAGGGTTTGTCTTATTTGAAACTGAGGTAGAGGTAGGTAACGTCTTCAGACGCTAGCTCAACACTATATACATCCAAATTAAAATTAAAATTTCGCTCAATCTACACATCAACATTTTTCGTCAATAAACTGAAGTACAACAGAAGTATGTGGGCCACAGCTTGAGTATTTCAATATCTAAAAGAAATGTGACGCATTTGGTAACCTTATATATAACTATATATCTGCAGTAGTTTCATAGACAATATTGATGTTTGGTTTTGTGTGTATTAAAATGTCTGTGTTCAATGGGGTTCAATGGAATGTTTAAAGAAGAAATGGCTCGAACTGTGGGAGAACGGAATGGACCTTGTGACAACTGTTTACGAAGTTTATAGACAGGAAGTGTTGTTGATAATTATAAAATGGTAGGTCGACAAAATTGTATTTAATATGATAAAAACTGTCGTGACGTCAAGTTTTTAATTATTTTTTATCTAGTTTGAAATGATGTTTTAGTGTCGCAAAACATTCGATGACCCCCTACTATTATTATTATTGGATTTGTTTTGTTATTTAAATGTACACATATTAATTACTAGCAATATCTAAAATATGTGCATCACTATAAACTCCTGTTGAATACGCCAAAAACGACAACAAAAATGCCCTTGTTTTTGAAAAGTGCCTAATATTAAGTCATTTTCATTTTCAATATATGTTCCTTGGACATCCCTGTACGTATTTGAATTGTCTTTTATATCATAGAGACCTTATTCATAGAAAGCGCGGTACTCAAAATTGGTTAGAAACGGCATGATTTGCCGTAATATTATTAACGCCGATAACTCTAAAAATCGTTCGGTGATACCAAGTTTTCGTAAATGATTTAAAACAAGACATTATAAACTTGTTATTTTGAAAATATGAAGAAGTTCTTAAATGTTTTATTTGTTCACCCCATCTCTCCTAAAACGGAAGGGTGTTCCAGGACGTTTGACATGTCCAATGTCCTCCCCGTTCTAAAATAGGACGTACCGTAAAATAGTTGGACATGATGTATAGGACCAACGTATACAAATGTACTTAAAACGGGATTACCGTACCTCGAACAGAATTGCCGCACTTTGACCCTTTCAAGGTCGTACTAAAACGTACTTCATTTGGAAATCGATTCCAATGACGTTTGTGTACAGTTTTCTACACGCCCATGACGACCGCAAACATATCAAACCCGACCATAGAACGTCAAATGGGAGTTAATTTTTCATGTCAGGTTCCTACACATGTCTTAAAGTTCACACAAGGTTTATATTAAATCGTATCCCTTGTAAAAACGTTTGAAACATTCTCACATAGGTCTATCTACTTTTGCAGTGCAAATTGAAGGGACGGATATGAGTTCATGGTTAACTCGTGGGAATTTGATTCGCATACTGAATACATTTGCAGCTGGTGATTGAAAACGGTCGAGAACGTGCTCGGTCTTTATAGAAAACGGACCAAGAAGTGACAATGGTACAAAAAGCACGCACAAGGTGCCGAATGAGAAAGTAGTGTAAATGTGAATAACTCTCTGAAAACGAGTTTGTTGATTTCTAAACGAGTAAGAACGGGATTGTCTAGTTGAAAACGGATAAGTCTATGGACTTGATTAAACTGACTGAAAACGAGGTAAACAGATAATTCTAACCAATCTAAACGTACTCCAAACTGTCAAGCGACGGGATAAACACGAGCTGGACGAACTGAGAACTGTTGATAAACGTTATTTGATAAGTATAAACAAAATTTATCGTTTGTATCCCGTTGGAGGCTTTTTTGTGATTATGTTAAAGGGACAGTAGAACGTTTTTAGGGGCAATATAAGGTGATGTCGGGAAAATGAATATAAATGGTTCCATCTTTGAGAGGCATTTAAGAAGTTGGAATGACAATAATGCTGAGGACTATATGAATGACAATTTACTTATATATATGCCTCTACTTCCATACTCTTCCTCTGCTTGAGAACGACACAATAATCTGTGTCGAAACGTCGCATACAGTGAACAAAGAACAAAGTTGTCATCCAAATAGTCCTCAGCATTAAATGATTCCAATCGAAAGGAAATGTATTCAAACTAAATGAATATTAATGAGAAATTGGAAGGGATTGATTTCATTCATTATTACAATAGCCTACCGAACGTTTGTTCACATTTACATACCTGTGCCTCTAACACTTGAGTTTTCTTTACACAAATGGAGATCAATTGTACGTTAACACAATCTTATTATAATAACAGATTAATTTTGCCACGCCATGTTATATACGTGAGACCGGCGCTCTTGCCGACTGAGCTATCCCGTACCCATTTGTGTTGTTGTTGAAGGTTATTCTTTTTTCGGGTAAACCTTTTAGGGCCATACCCAATATCACAGGGACATTCTATGGAAATCCTCGGCATATTCTATGGAAATCCCTGGAATTTTCAAAAGAATGCCCCTGTCCCTTGTGAATATCCAGGGGACAAATTATACAATTCTCCCCAATTGGCCTTGTAAATAGAAATTCTTGAAATATACAAATTGACCTGTAAAATTGTGACTTTTGCACAAAATATCAATGTATGATTTGAGTGGGATTCGAACCAGGGTTGTCTATATTGAAACACAGCGCCTTTATCGCTTGAGCCACCGAGGATGCAGGTAAACTGATGGTAATTTTGTTATGTCGTGTCGGGGGTTTGTGATTTGTGTATTGCGAGCAACGTGAAAGCAGCTCACAATAACTGGCTGCGTTTGGATACTTTCAGTGCTTATATATTTCAAGACTTTTGACCGAAATCGTCCCTTCCTTCGTTTTATATGTTACATCAAAACCTCCCCTCGGTTTTGTTTGAGAAAGTATGCCCACAGACCTTTGCCCAAACAAAACCTTTTGCTCGGTTTATTCTTAACATATAAACTTACTTTAGATAGTCAATATATCTAAAATATAACACCAAGATATTCAGAAGTATTTCATGATGAACTTTTCTAAACCGTTGCATCAGGCTACTCATAAGGAATGACGAAAACGTGTTATGTTGAATTAAATCATTTTAATATTTCTATGTTGTAATTAAGAATTGTTGTGGGATACACTTCCAAAACTCGGCATAAACTAACAGCCCGACAAAATTTCGTCTCATGAAACCATCTCCTCTCATAAATCTTGACAGTTCAATAACAGTGTACTGTCGATCTCAACTGCTTCGCTTCTCCTAGTTTTTCCAATATTTTGAATATAAATGCACTTTTGCATATAACAAAATAAAACTAAAGTCAAGAGCAAATCTTCAAACTTTTTTAAAAGTTAATCAAAATTGCTGATATAAATGAAATTAAGATACTTAAGAGCGTCATTTCATCAGAGATGCAAAGAAGTTTCCATTGGTTAATTATTATTATTTATATCATATCTATAGTTCCGTCCAAGCCAAAACAGTTTTGAAAACATGCCTACTTATTAAGGTTTTCATTTTTTGTCAGACATTTAATACAAATGTTGATTGGTTGAATAAGGTTGGACACGCCCATTTATTACCCTGATCTTCATAGTTTTTATAAGTCAAGGTCATTCATAGCTTTACGCTATTCTGAACATTCCTTAATCAATTGGAAATTGTATATAGAATAAAATCATTGGGATAGCATGTTTGGAACATGATAAACATTCTAAAGTCATACCTGAATTAAAACACTGTATTTTAAAAACAAAATAAGACCTAACAAAAGTGCACGGAATAGCACGCAGCTAAATTTACTGCGTTAATTTTCAGGGTCCTTGTTATTCCGTACACCGATTTTCGGTTTAACCCTCTCACTGCCACCGAGCAGAAAATGATTTCACCGATAAAACTTTTAAAACTTCCATTTTTAGATGTTATTTCCAACTTTGCCACTTGAATTAGTTTTGTTTGCTTTTCAACAAAACAAAAGACAGGATAGTAAAAGAAAAATGCGAAATGTACAAATGTATGACGTTTCCCTTTTTAGCCTTTTCGTATCAAAACCGAAAGAGATAATTTATGGCATCTGATTTAGATCTTGTACGTGTATATTGCCATATATGAGGATTTAAATTGAAGATATATTTATAAAAACTGCAATAAATAAAGGTCAATAACAATCTATTAGTCTGAGAGTCTAGTCCAGATTTAATTGTTCTCATACAAATAAAGCGTTGAGATTGTCACAGATGCGAAAATGTTCTTTAGTTGCTTGTGATATATGGGTATTCTGTTAGCAGCGCAAATGAAGTCAAACTTTAAGGAAGGGTGGCTTTAAAAAATTGCCACTGACGTTCTATGTTTACAGTTATCACGAAAACGTGATAAATCATCACTGTTGGTATACTATACAGTATCTTGCAAATGTGTTTGAGACAACGTTGCTGTTTCGTCAAATATTTAAAAACGAAAACATTGTTAAATACATCTTCAAGATTTGTTTAGATTAGTTATCTTTAACAATCTATTTTTATTTAATAAAATTATCACATATTTCTGCAGGTGTACGGAATAGGTAGCTGTCGTGAACAGAATTACCAGCCAAGTGTGCGGAATTTTCGAACAGTGGTATATCTAATATATTCGTTGATACAATAAATACATAAAGTCACAGGTTAAAACTAAAAGCAGAATTTAATGTTTAGAACATTCAGCTTTGTTAAATCTATAAATAGTAAGGTTAATATAATTTGCAATAACGACACAAGTGTTCCTTTCCTCAGGTGTACGGAAAAGCACGGCTCTACACTGTAAGACTTGACCGTAAAATTTTACAGTAAAAAGTTGGCAACACTGCTGCCATGCATTTACCGTAAATATACAGTATATACCGTGAATTGATATACCGTAAAATTTACAGTAAAAGAATGGCAGCAGTGTTGCCAACATCATACCGTAAAATTACACCCTATACTGTATTATGGTTACACGGTATCACAGTGTTTTATTGTGATCACCTGAAATATAAATAATCACAGACAGATAAGCTTTTTGAACAACTGTTTATTAATAACTTAACCGAGTGAATCTTAACAAACAGGAACTTTCAATTTGTTAAACACAAGCAGCTTAAAGGAATATTTCAACCTTTGTTTTGCCCATTAAACAATTTCCTTTAAAAGTATCCAAAATCAAAACTGTTATTCGTTGCACACTGCTGATTCAAGCAATCATACAAAAAAACATACAGGACTTGTGACAATGTTCTTACAAAGTCATATTTTCCACAATAAAATCTAGTTATATATAGTGGATTGCATAATGTGTCAAATATTGCGTGCTAAACGCGCAAATTTTACAATCATACATGTCTGCATATCTAGAGGAAACCGGCCTTTCAATTTCCCCATAACGAAGAATCGAGCACAAAATGCACCAAATGAACAGGGAAATCATGTCAGACGGACATTTCTACGTTTAAATCGAAACATAATGGGTGATATTACCATGCAAATACCAACAGATTGGTCGGATGGCGTTTTCATAAGTTTTGCCTCGCGAACTTCGAAGGAAAATGGCGGAACAGGATGGTAGATCCCGTGATGCATCAGCGTATCCCATGGTGCATCATAATATGTACAGTAAACTACCGTAGAGCATACGTTGACGGTGTATGACTGTAAACCATAACAGTATATTGCCGTGTTTAAGAACATATTTAAACCTGTAACTGTTGTTCACGAAACTACCGCTGAATATTTTTCAAGGCCGTACATTACTGTTTCTGCTACATTATTATACCGTTTTTTCTTAAACAGTCGGCAACTGTATGTATTTCACAGTATTTTACGTTAAACCAAATGTAGTTTTAACGGTAAAGGTTTACAGTGTACTCTAAGTCCCTTGGGAGTTACACCTTTTTCTGTCTTTTGATTGGTTGTTGTGAACCAATCAAATTAAACGTTGTGCCGGGACTATATTTCATTCATTTTTTGAACTTATATTCGACTGAAAAGTTTATTCCATGTTGTTACTATCTGCAAAGTTTCACTTGTGGCGATGCAAATAATGTTTGATGAGTCAGTAAAATTGTCCGAAAGTATAGAAATTATCGATCAACAAATGACTATGTCGTCGCGTGAAACTTTCGGCCGTGTAGAATGTGACGGGTTTTCGTTCGATTGTGATGACGTCATAGTCAAGAGCGGCTATGACGTCACAGAGCCTACGGCGACGTCATAGGAATTTTAGTTTGCGCCGATTTGTATTTTGTTACCGTAGGACATGGCCGGTCACTTCAAATCAAGATATAACTTGAAAAGACGGCTAGATAAAAAGTAAAACACCAACTAGACGTAAGTTTAATTTTATATGACATTTCGCTAGGGATAATTAGCCGTGAGTAGGCATATCGGGAGTAAAGTAACGGCAAACGCGTATGAAATTGGAGATCGACTCCTTGTGAAATCCTCAATTTTTTTCAAGGATCTTAGTTATGAATTATATGGGTCTAGCAGGAAATGGGACCTGGAAAAGAGTTGTATTGGTGGTGACCTTCTAGCGACAAATACGTCAGCTCGGGTTAGACCAGGGTTATAATGTTGGTAGCGCCTTGAGCATGCACTAATGTATGGAAATGTGCGCCTAAATACCAATTATTATTATTATTAACAATAACCAACCCGTGACGGGGAATGACAGATCCTGTCAAAGATTAGTTTTTAGTAATACATATTTTCAAACAATAAATGACGCATAGACCGAGAGACAACTGACTCTCATGATATTCGCAAACTAAATCATTAGGTCCACAATATGATTTATAAGCCTAATTAGAAGCCATAATTTTGTATAATTAACACAAATACTGAACAAACGTATATTTTGATTTTAGATTTATAAATATCGTCATGGTTCTGTAACCTCAAAATCTTACTTAATAATTCTGCTTACAAATTATTCATACAATTTTCTCCGCTGGTCCACCTTTTATCTTAAATATATAACGATATTTCCGTATTTTACTTCATCCTTTTGATACCTGATCTATCTACTCTCTTTTTGATGGCTAATTGCCACGTGTATAATAACTGAAATATCAGTGTTCAATTCGCTCATTCACTCAAACATAATAGGCCTCCACACAGCCGTACGCTGGCCTATAGATGTGATTTTTCTTCATGGCATAAAGACACATTTAATTCCAAATTTATATATGAATATTGTTTATCATTCTCTACTTTCTTTCAAATCAAATCAAATGCTTTCTCCCAGTGCTCTACAACACCAGAACGCAAGGTAACTGCACTAAAATCCCATTGACGCCAAACGTGACGGTCAAGGGCAGATAAATCCAAACGTCAAAACTGGAACATTGTCAAATATAAAACATAGTTAATCAAATTAATTAATATCTAAAATTGCACAGACTATATAGAATAAATGTTTTGTTGTATTTGGAACTATATTGTCGGCTGTCGGCTGTCGGCTGTCGGCTGTCGGCTTTACGCCTAGACTATACACAACGGATGTATTGCCATAGAGCTGTATCGGATCGTCGGCTGTCGGCTGTCGGCCACTTGCTCAGACTATACACAACAAATATATTGCTATATATAGAACTGTATCGTCGGTTGTCGGCTGTCGGCCACTTGCCCGGGCTACACCAACAAATATATTGCTATATATAGAACTGTATCGTCGGTTGTCGGCTGTCGGCCACTTGCCCAGGCTACACCAACAAATAACTTTATATAGAGAATTCAATTTTCATATAGTCAAATAACATGTTTGAATATATGTGTGAATGTGACGATAAATTTAAACTGTATATGATGTTTATTTTATTAAAGAGCATAATATTCATACACAGTACATACATATTTAACCTTTGTAGGTTTTATTTTAATAAACATATGTACACGATCCTTAAAAATTTCGTGTCGTCTTACATGAAGTTCTTGCCGAACAAGCTGCCGTTACCAACTATCATGCTCGCAAATGTGAGATCGTTACGGAAACAACTTTCGGAACTTGAGGCTTGTGCGAAATTTATGTACGAATACCGGGAAAGTAGTATTCTGTGCTTCACGGAAACATGGCTCAACGAAAGTGTGAATTCAGGATCACTATCTCTCTCCGGCTTTGGACAACCTATTCGTATGGATAGAGACTTTCAAATTACGGAAAAGGTAACGGGCGGGGGATTGTGTATATATTTTAATCAAAAACGGTGTAAAAACTATGTTTTACGTGAAACTTTCTGTTCAAAGGATGTGGAAATTCTTTCAGTGTCATTTAGGCCATTTTATTTACCGAGAGAATTTGGACAATTATTTGTAACACTCGTGTATATCCCAATAAATGCAAATTCTAGCAAGGCCGCTGATTCCATTCACGCAACAACAGAAAAGTTGCAAGCTCTTTCACCAGATGCTCCAAACTTTATTCTAGGTGACTTTAATCAATGTTCTCTAAAGGATGTACTTCCACACTATTTTCAGTATGTTACATGTCCATCCAGGCGAGACAAGACTTTGGATATGTGCTACGGAAATATTCGTGATGCGTACAAGTCCTACACAAAGCCACTGATTGGAACATCCGACCACAATGCAATTCAACTCCTGCCATTCTATAAACAGAAACTGAAGTCGGAAGAACCCATTTTGAAGCAAATTAAATCATGGACTAAGGATTCATTGGAACAGCTCAGAGGGTGTTTTGAGTGTACAAATTGGGACATTTTTGAAAGAACATTAGATAACCTGAACGATTTAACCAACTCCAAAACCGATTACATTCAGTTCTGTGTTGACAATATTATTCCCATTAGAAAAATCAAAGTTTACCCAAATAACAAACCATGGGTTACAAAGGAATTCAAATCCTTGTTGAACGACAAGAAAAGAGCTTTTTGTTCAGGCAATAAAACTAAAGTCAAAGAAATACAAAAGGACATTGCGTGCCAAACAACGAAATGCAAAGAGAACTATAAAGATAAAATTGAAAAACAGTTTACTACAAACAATTTGAAGAATGCATGGCAAGGACTTAAATCCATTATTGGTATTATCAAAAAACATTCATCTTTTGCTGTTCATGACAATCATGCTTTTGTAAATGAATTGAATTCGTTTTATGCAAGGTTCGACTCTTATGATTTTTTGAAAGACATTGAAAAGATATATACATCTCTTCCCCCATCTGACGATTTAATTATGTCTAAAAGTGATGTTTTGATTGCATTTAAACAACTCAAATGTGGTAAGGCTTGTGGTCCTGATAACTGCCTAGTATTGTATTGAAAGAATGTGAAGAGCAGCTTTGTGCCATATTCCAAAAGCTGTTTCTGTGGTCAGTTAGTTCAGGTGTCATCCCTACTCTATGGAAAACCTCCAATATCATTCCTGTTCCGAAAAAGACCAATCCTGTGGTAAATAATGACTATCGTTCAGTTGCTTTGACCTCAATATTAATGAAATGTTTGGAGCGAATTATAAAAAGACTTGTACTAAATAATGTCAGCCATTTGCTAGATCCTTTACAGTTTGCATATAGACCAGGGCGTGGAACTGAGGATGCTACACTGACCCTCCTGCAGAATATTTACTCTCATTTAGAAACTTGCAACAACTATGTCAGGATTCTATTTGTAGATTTCTCGTCGGCGTTCAATACCATTCAGCCTCACCTGTTGAGGAGTAAACTGTTAAATCTGGGTGTTAACTCCAATATTATCAGATGGGTTAAGGATTTTATGGTAAATCGAACTCAGTATGTCAGTATTAATGGATGTCAAATCTATCCTGTCAACCTCTACCGTTGAAGTAAAACCTCATAAAGTTTTCCAGGGCTTGTAGTGTAGATTTATCGGAACGAAAGCGCTGGATTATCGAGGATGTTACTATTATATCCTTATCGGGCAATGTTTAATGTTCTCATGAACTCAAATCAAGATGCTGTTGAAACTAGACTTACATCGCAATTATTCTATAGAGACACGGAAGAAGCCATTGATGAAGCTTATCCTAATGATTCAAACTTATATGAAAGGTCAAAGTACACCTCAGGAAGCATGACGTGTGATTTAGAAGGACCTCTTTTTAATGACATATTTCAGATGAGAAGATATCTCCCTAATCAAGTAGATGTGCTAGTAAAGTAATTTCTCCTTCATCTTTTTGTCTTATGGCAGATGATTCAACCAAAAAATATCAAGTTGTGCTTCAAGATGCTATGCTAAAGATTATGAAAGTTTGTGTCGACCCAGGGGTAATATGGGGGCTCAATGAAGCATTGAATTTTTAATTTCCATACACGAGATTAACCCTTACGATGCGGGGCGCGTGATATTTACGGGCCAAATATAAAATGGCACGTAAGCCCTCTTGGCGAAATCCGTAACTTTCAGGATAAGGCTATATATTGACTGCAAGCAGTCTTGGCTGCTCCCGGATATAAAATATCAAACCTTTTCTCAAAAATGATTGAGGGTACCCACCTTGCGGCATTCATATCTCACAAACCAATAGAGATAATTCTATAATTTTTACATCATCGTGTAGAAGAGAGCATTGTCTTCATTTCCATGTATCATATGTATATCCGCGCACAAAAATAAAGAAGCGGCAAAGCGTTGCGACAAGTGCCGCAAAAAATTTGTTTACCTCAAAATGATTGAGGGTACCCACCTTGCGGCATTTATATTTCACGAACCATTAGAGATAATTTTATAATTTTTACATCATCGTATAGAAGAGAGAATTGTCTTTTTTTCCATGTATCATATGTATATCCGCGCACAAAAATAAAAAAGCGGTTAATCAGGATATAACGGTGGCTGGCACCGGACAAAACAATTCCGCCACGTGGGCTTGTAGAGCAAAAATATATAGCCGCATCGTAAGGGTTAAGGTTCAATTTCTGCCAAGTGGTCAGGTCAGTTTTGTATGGGATAACATATTTCAGGAATCAAAACCCACAGAGCTCTATGCAGCATTTGTTTCAGCAAAAGCAGTTAGTGTAGACTATGGCAAAAATCCCTCTGCTCATTTTAATCTTACACAAATTACCTTATTCTGTGACGGAGTAGCTGTAGGCAATGCAGGGCTGCTTAAGTTGCATTATAACAAGCAGGGACAGACTATTATGCCTATGTATGTCAATATGATGCGAGCTGCTGGTGTATGGGGTAGCGATAGGAATATTGACATCACTCGCAAGGATTTAGATGGAGGGTAATGGGTATGCTATAGCCTCTTCCGGAAAGTCGCGAAAGCGTGGAACTCTCCTGCCAGATGAGTTTAGAAATAGTACTGGCTACTGTTTCCGGTGCGTTCCAGCGCGAAGCTCGAATGAGTGCACATGCGTAACTTTGCCAGGGAAAACATACTGCTGTGTCGTAAACTGTCATAATTTCATTGGAGATGTTGTAGATGGCAGAAGTATAACCCTTCATCGCTTTCCATGTGAAAAAAAGGTTAGGAATATTTGGCTGTCCCGAGTTAGCCGGAAGGATTTCAAGGTGAAATCATGGTCCAGAGTGTGTTCTGAAAATTTTTCAATTTTTCCGCCCAAGGTCTTCAAAATATCTAAGGTATAATTATTTGTAACCAACATCACACCCCATCTATCTGTATCTTCAAGAAATGTTATTTTGAATTTTCATAAATTTTCAATACTGTATGCAATTCAGTTATTGACCATGTTAAGAATAGTGCCTGGAATTTAACCCTTACGATGCGGCTAGATATTTTTGCTCAACTAGCCCCCGTGGCGACATTGTTTTGTCCGGTGCCAGCCACCGTTATATCCTGATTGCACCGCCCACTGAATATGTTTATGTAGCGAGTCCCGGGTCTTTTACAACAATTGGTGTATCTATTTCGCGGATCCCGGATTTTTATTTAGAGCCTTGTAAAATGTTTATTTATGCACACACAATAATTCTTTTTACATGGACTTCTAGATACACTGTGCCTCTTTATAAATATATAAAAAAACATTACGATGCGCCTCATATTTTTTTTCCCACAGTCATCAAAAGAAAGTCTTTAATTCCGCTTGCCGCTTCTTTTTTTTTGTGCGCGCATAGACATATGATACATGGAAAAAAAGACAATTCTTTTCTCTACAAGTTGATATAAAAATTATAAAAATATCTCTAATGGTTCGTGAGATATGAGTGCCGCAAGATGCGCGAGTTAAATACAAGTTCAATTGGCGAACGCCGGCGGGCAAGTAGCGCGTGTGAACGATCACTTATCTTTCGCTTGCCGCTTCTTTATTTTTGTGCGCGCATAGACATATGATACATGGAAAAAAAGACAATTCTTTTCTCTACAAGTTGATATAAAAATTATAAAAATATCTCTAATGGTTCGTGAGATATGAGTGCCGCAAGGTGCGCGAGTTAAATACAAGTTCAATTGGCGAACGCCGGAGCGCAAGTAGAGCGCGCACCGCTTCTTCATTGCGCGCATAGACATATGATACATGGAAAAAAAGACAATTCTTTTCTCTACAAGTTGATATAAAAATTATAAAAATATCTCTAATGGTTCGTGAGATATGAGTGCCGCAAGGTGCGCGAGTTAACACAAGTTCAATTAGCGAACGCCGGCGGGCAAGTAGCGCGTGTGAACGATCACTTATCTTTCGCTTGCCGCTTCTTTATTTTTGTGCGCACATAGACATATGATACATGGAAATGAAGACAATTCTTTTCCCTACAAGTTGATATAAAAATTATAAAAATATCTCTAATGGTTCGTGAGATATGAGTGCCACAAGGTGCGGGAGTTAAATACAAGTTCAATTAGCGAACGCCGGCGCGCAAGTAGCGCGGGTGGACGATGTCATTTATTCCGTGCATCGCTGCCGCTTCTTTATCATTGTGCGCGCATAGACAAATGACACATTGAAATGAAGACAATTTACTCCTCTACAAAATGGAGAAAAAAATTTGAAATTATCTCAAACGTTCCGTGAGATATGAATGCCGCAAGGTGGGTAACCCCAATCATTTTTGAGAAAAGGTTTGATATTTCCGACAGATAGCTTGCAGTTTCTTTAGTTTTTCGTGCGCATTTACAAATGACACATTGGACTGAAGCTCGTTCTTCGCTCTTTACAATCATGTAAATGATTTGATCCCCACCCCCTTCCAAAATTGTATATAGTGCCAAAGAAGGGGTGGGGGTTCATGATGCGGCTTCAGTTGAACTTCCACGGACAGCTCACATTGACTTTCTCTGTCTCTGTTACGAAATAAAAAAAGAAAAATTTATTTTTATAAATGCTTGTACAATATAATCAACAAATATATAAGTATAACAATAATCACCTTCAAAGGTGCGAATAACAGCTTTATAGAACCTAACAAGGTCTAGAGTTCAGTCCATACTTCTACTTCTTTTTTCTTTCTTCAATTATCTTCATCCCCATCTTCGTCTTCCCTCTCTATCATACTGATATAGGCTTTACAGAAATCTTGTGATGTGTGGTATAGGCGGAAACATGGTTCTACACACAAAGCAACATTGCAGTCTAGACACTCGAAACAAGATTCTCTTCCTACTCTTTTCTTCTTTCTTGCTGGCTGGTTGGCAGCTGCCGCTCCACGCCGCATGAGTTCACGTCTGGCTTTAGAACATACAACACAGGTGCGTGACAAATTCTTCTTTCTTCCTACAGGCTCGATCTTTGAAGGAAAGTGACGGCCATGCAGGCGTACAATACTGTCGTCGGTCGTACATCGCCGACCCCGGGGACGTCTGCCGAGAGATGCAACCTTATCTCTGTCGGCAAAGGTTATGATGTGTTGAACTATTTCTTTCCTAAATTCTCTGTTTGTCTTCAGTGTTTTATCTTTGGAGAGTTCTTTGTACAGAACGTAGGCATTCAAAAGAGCAACGTTGAGGATATGAAACCACACACGCTTCCACCACTTTAGAGTTTTCATCTTGAACGGTGTGTACGACAACATCTGACCGGCCCGGTCGACGCCACCCATGTACTTGTTGTATTCATGAACGATCCGAGGTTTTGTAATTGGTTCTCCAGTCACCCTGTTCTTCCTTCCCGACTCGACATCTTCCGTGTCCTCAACAGTGGACATAAGCAAGACTGACTTTCTGTCCTCATACCTGACGATCAGAAGTTCTTTGTTGTGTTGCTGCAACATAGAACCTTTCTCTGGTTTCTTCGTTTTTCTCTTCAGTTTGACTGGGATTCCGCTCCTATTTCCTCGCAACGTCCCCGTCGCACCGAAACCACACTTCCACAGATTGATGTACAATGTCACAGATGAATAGAAATTGTCCATGTAAACATGATATCCCTTACGAGAGTAATCTTTGACCAAATCCATGACCAAATCATACGTTTTCCCTCCAATAGAAACTTCGTTGGTTCTTCCAGTGTAGAGTTTGAATTTACAGACGTATCCATTGTGCGAGTCACACAACATGTAAGCCTTGATGCCATACTTCTTAGGTTTGTCAGGGTTGTAAACCTTGAAGCTGAGGTTGCCTTTCCAAGGCACCAATCCCTCATCAACTGAGATATGTTGATGCGGTATATAAACTCTTGAGAACCGATGTATGATGCGGTTATACAATATTCCAAGTTTATTGAGTGGGGAAAACTGTGGTGTGTTTCGTCCTGGCATTGTACTGTTATCAGATAAGTGAAGAAACGTGAGCAACAACCAAAACCTGTCTCTAGGCATACACTTTGGGAAGAAAGGCGTCGAGGTAACATCACTAGTCGACCAATACTCTGAAAAGTTCCTCTGTACAACTAAGGACATGGCGATAGTCATCGCTACGAATACTTTCATTTCCTCAGCATTCGTATCCTTTCACTGGCGCATTCTTGACTTTGGCGGGAGGACCTCGTCGTCGCATTCTTGGTGAAAGTATCTATTGGTTTCCGTTGCCATTAATCCGTAATCATCTTCTTGTAAGAACATTTCGAAATAGTCAATAGGTTTTGGTTGCTCAGGCAATTCTTTGAACTGTCCCAGCCCAGTCTGTCCCGTAAAAGGCAGATCAACACGTCCACGTGGCCTCGGCCCGTCCTTCCAGTTTGCCGCAAAATCCCCCTCCCCTGTATCAGAGGTGTCACTGTCTTGATCATCCAAGTCAACGAACTCGTCAGTGGAAGAACCAGCAGAAGCTGCGCTCGCCGTAGCAGCTAGTATACGTCTTGCAATGTTCCTTATGTCTGGATCACTGTCCATGTCCGATACCAATCCATCACTATCACTATTCACATCACTATCATCAGTAGTTTCCATATCAGAAGTTTCATCAGCATGGACTTCGGAAGAGAACTCGTCGTCTGAAGCATACGGCCCCCCATAGTTCCGAGTCCTCGGTCTCCTTCCTCTAAATCTTGGCATCTTCTATATCATCTGTAATAGATTGAAACAGATTTAGACATGTGCAAGTAAGAACAACTCAGGAGCATTTTACAGAGAAAACCAGTGTGAGCCTCATGGACATTCATTTGCCGTCATTCCAAAGTATTTGAAACAATCACACCATCGGCGCCGACGGCACCAAAGGCAATGGTAAAATTCACATATTTGGACGTTTCATGACTGTCCCGGCTAACCCCGGTTCTTTTATTCATACGACTCCCCCAAAGTCGAAAATCTGGGCTTTCTTCTGACTTCCTAGGCGACGAGTTGGCGAGTCGCGAACGAAACAACCATCTACGTCAGGGAAGCTCTGATTGTCAGTTGTGGATTACAAAAGTTTTGCAACTTTTGATAGGTTCCACGGACCTAACCGCCGCAGCGTCGCGGCGAAACCCGAACAAAATTGCCGATGTCAAAAAAAGGACATCAACACATTTTGCGGGGCTTCTTGCATCTTTATTTCTCTTTGCGCATATACATATGATATACCAAAATGATGGCACTTTTATTCTCTTTCCAACGATATATCGTGTGTTAGAGCGCGCCGCTTGGTTAGTGAAATATCAAGCGCGAAAGTACATAATTTTGCGGCCTTTATAGTATAATTATTTGCATGGGCGGACATACAAATGATATGCCAAAATGAAGGCAATTTCATCCTCTTTCCAACGATATCTCATGTGTTAGAGCGCGCCGCTTGGTTAGTGAAATATCAAGCGCGAAAGCAATCTCTCGGACTTTGTGTTCTGAAATCCGAGGCACTGGGCAACGTTGCCCATGAAATTGGTTGTTCTCGAATGGAAGGACCTCGCCCGACATATAAGGAAAATGTTTCAGACCTCGGAATAACACCGAAAATAGTTTTTGAATTTCACTAAACATGATATTGATTTTGAAAGTTTGGGTGCTAAGGGTCAATTTTTCCCATGGTTTGCGGCGAGGCCCGCACTAGAAATAGTGAAAATTCTCGAATGAATGTTCCGAGCACCCTCGATTTTTCATGGGAAAAATTCCCACAAACGTTCCGTCCCTCTCGGGAGAAAATTCTCGGTCTCCGAAAAAGTTGAATAAGTCAAAAACCGATTGCTTCGCGTCAACAACATTTATACCGCAGATAGAGCCCCGACTTTTCCACCTCTCCAATTAGTCACTTTTCACAAATAAATTTTTTTTATTTTGTTATTGACGAAAACGGTTTTATGTAAATATTTCAATAATTAGTAACTTCTCCTTTCTTCCAGGGACGTGAAAGGGTAGACATTGACACTCAAAGTTTGGACATGTGCAGTTTCAGCAAATGGCATCACAAACAAAAATGTTCACGCAGTTCTAAAAAACCCGAGTGCAGCCGAAATTTAGTGGGAAATTTTTCTCACAAAAACGACTATAGTCGGAAAAAGCGTCTCGATCATGACAATATTTCTGTTTCCGAGTTATAACTTTTTAGGCAGAACTGGAAGCAAACTTTCGCTTCGACAGTTTTTAGCTTGGGGGGCTAAGGGTAAATTTGTACCATGTCTCGTGGCGAGGCCCGCACTAAAAATATTGAAAATCCTCGAAAGAAAACTCTGAGTACGCTCGATTTTTCATGGGAAAAAAGTCCATACCTCACGGCGAAGCTAGGAAGTGGTCAAAATCTCCGGCCTTCGTCATAACCCGAGAGTGAAAGTGGCCCAAAAAAAGCCCATACCGCCGGGTGGTCTCGGAAAAGTAGAACAAAAGCACGATCGTGCTCAAAACCCGATAGTGTGAATGTGGTCATGGGACAACTTTCCCATTACATCATGGCGAGACCCGGGACAAAATTTCCGATGGCCGGAAGTGGTCAGAACACTCGGACGTCCCTTTCGTCATGGGAAAACGTTCCCATTACCTCATGCCGAGACCCGGAAAAAAATTTCGATGCCCGGAAGTGGTTCGGAACCTCTGACGTCATCGCAACCCGATCATGTAAGTTTGGTAATGGGACAAGTTTCCCATTACGTCATGACTAAAAACCGGAAAAAATGTTTTATGTCAAAAAGACCTACACACATTTTGCGGGGCTTCTTGCATCTTTATTTCTCTTTGCGCATATACATATCATATACCAAAATGATGGCACTTTTATTCTCTTTCCATCGATATATCTTGCTTTATAGCGCGCCACTTGGTTAGTAAAATATCAAGCGCAAAAGCTTTTTTTTTGCGGCCTTCATAGTACAATTATTTGCAACTGCGCATATACAAATTATACACCAAATTGAAGACAATTTTATTCTCTTTCCATCGATATATCATGTTTTATAGCGCGCCAATTTGTTATTGAAATATCATGCACGAAAGTCGAAAACTTTTAAATATTTTTAGTACAATTATTTGCAACTGCGCATATACAAATTATACACCAAATTGAAGACAATTTTATTCTCTTTCCATCGATATATCATGTGGTAGAGCGCGCCACTTGGTTAGTGAAATATCGAGCGCGAAAGAACACATTTTGTTTGCTTTTGCGGCTTTTTGCGGCCTTTATAGTGCAATTATTTGCAACTGCGCATATACAAATTATACACCAAATTGAAGACAATTTTATTCTCTTTCCATCGATATATCATGTGGTAGAGCGCGCCACTTGGTTAGTGAAATATCGAGCGTGAAAGAACACATTTTGTCTGCTTTTGCGGCCTTTTGCGGCCTTTTGAGGCCTTTATAGTGCAATTATTTGAAACTGCGCATATGCAAATTATACACCAAATTGAAGACAATTTTATTCTCTTTCCATCGATATATCATGTGGTAGAGCGCGCCACTTGGTTAGTGAAATATCATGCACGAAAGTCGAAAACTTTTAAATATTTTTTAGTACAATTATTTGAAAACTGCGCATATACAAATTATACACCAAATTGAAGACAATTTTATTCTCTTTCCATCGATATATCATGTGTTAGAGCGCGCCACTTGGTTAGTGAAATATCAAGCGCGAAAGAACACATTTTGTCTGCTTTTGCGGCCTTTTACGGCCTTTATAGTACAATTATTTGCAACTGCGCATATACAAATTATACACCAAATTGAAGACAATTTTATTCTCTTTCCATCGATATATCATGTGGTAGAGCGCGCCACTTGGTTAGTGAAATATCAAGCGCGAAAGAACACATTTTGGCTGTTTTTGCGGCCTTTTACGGCCTTTATAGTACAATTATTTGCAACTGCGCATATACAAATTATACACCAAATTGAAGACAATTTTATTCTCTTTCCATCGATATATCATGTGGTAGAGCGCGCCACTTGGTTAGTGAAATATCATGCACGAAAGTCGAAAACTTTTAAATATTTTTTAGTACAATTATTTGAAAACTGCGTATATACAAATTATACACCAAATTGAAGACAATTTTATTCTCTTTCCATCGATATATCATGTGTTAGAGCGCGCCACTTGGTTAGTGAAATATCAAGCGCGAAAGAACACATTTTGTCTGCTTTTGCGGCCTTTTACGGCCTTTATAGTACAATTATTTGCAACTGCGCATATACAAATTATACACCAAATTGAAGACAATTTTATTCTCTTTCCATCGATATATCATGTGTTAGAGCGCGCCACTTGGTTAGTGAAATATCAAGCGCGAAAGAACACATTTTGTCTGCTTTTTGTCAACAATTCAACAGAGAAAATACATGTTTTCACGGGGCTCGCTGTCTGCGCCAGTTAAACCAATTTTCATAAAACAACGGCGTTTAGCGAGGCGCGGAAAATAATTACGAGCAATCCGGGAGCCGCCAAAACTGCTTGCAGTAAATTTTTGCATTCTCATGAAAGTTAGAGTCCGGACTCCGGATTTCGCCTAGAGTGCTTGCGCGCCAGTTTATATTTGGCACGGAAATATACCGCTCCCCGCATCGTAAGGGTTAAGTTGATTTTAATTTAATTTTAATTTTCCTTAAAAGATATTGCAACAAGACAAGTTGAAATATTTTAACTGTTTTAAAACATAGACTCAAGTACCATGTAAAACTTCACAAGTGACATAATTTCCATAGACCAACTTGTTAACCCTTACGATGCGGGGCGCGTGATATTTACGGGCCAAATATAAAATGGCACGTAAGCCCTCTTGGCGAAATCCGTAACTTTCAGGATAAGGCTATATATTGACTGCAAGCAGTCTTGGCTGCTCCCGGATATAAAATATCAAACCTTTTCTCAAAAATGATTGAGGGTACCCACCTTGCGGCATTCATATCTCACAAACCAATAGATATAATTCTATAATTTTTACATCATCGTGTAGAAGAGAGAATTGTCTTCATTTCCATGTATCATATGTATATCCGCGCACAAAAATAAAGAAGCGGCAAAGCGTTGCGACAAGTGCCGCAAAAAAATTGTTTACCTCAAAATGATTGAGGGTACCCACCTTGCGGCATTTATATCTCACGAACCATTAGAGATAATTTTATAATTTTTACATCATCGTATAGAAGAGAGAATTGTCTTTATTTCCATGTATCATATGTATATCCGCGCACAAAAATAAAGAAGCGGTTAATCAGGATATAACGGTGGCTGGCACCGGACAAAACAATTCCGCCACGTGGGCTTGTAGAGCAAAAATATATAGCCGCATCGTAAGGGTTAATTAGCTTTTGCTAGAATAATTTTCATTAATTAATTATTTTGCGAAATATTCTGAAACAATTATCATTTTAACCCTTACGATGCGGCTATATATTTTTGCTCTACAAGCCCACGTGGCGGAATTGTTTTGTCCGGTGCCAGCCACCGTTATATCCTGATTAACCGCTTTTTTATTTTTGTGCGCGGATATACATATGATACATGGAAAAAAAGACAATTCTCTCTTCTATACGATGATGTAAAAATTATAAAATTATCTCTAATGGTTCGTGAGATATAAATGCCGCAAGGTGGGTACCCTCAATCATTTTGAGGTAAACAAATTTTTTGCGGCACTTGTCGCAACGCTTTGCCGCTTCTTTATTTTTGTGCGCGGATATACATATGATACATGGAAATGAAGACAATTCTCTCTTCTACACGATGATGTAAAAATTATAGAATTATCTATATTGGTTTGTGAGATATGAATGCCGCAAGGTGGGTACTCTCAATCATTTTTGAGAAAAGGTTTGATATTTTATATCCGGGAGCAGCCAAGACTGCTTGCAGTCAATATATAGCCTTATCCTGAAAGTTACGGATTTCGCCAAGAGGGCTTACGTGCCATTTTATATTTGGCCCGTAAATATCACGCGCCCCGCATCGTAAGGGTTAATGGAAAATAATTCAGCTACAGAAATATTTTGGAAATGTTCATGATGTTTTTCTGATGACAATTAATATGTGTACATATGTTTTAACAAATGTCATTTGATAATTTCTTATTTAACTAACCAACTGATATATGACCATATGTTTGTTTATTATTATGTAATAAAGTTGTGTACATGTAGCTGACATTATGACATCAAAGGTACTTTTTCTTAATAAATGAAATAATTAATTTAATTATTATCACTAAAGGTAATTAACAGTTAAAGCTATGGAAATTACATACACAAAGCATGATTTCACACAGAGGTTAAAAATATTTTACAAATTGCTGAGTCCTTTTTGTAAATTAAAGATTTCATAAAGTCACAATGTAGTTTTGCCATTCCAGGTCAATTTTGTTGTAAGTCACTGGTTATAATTTGTAAGTTTTAATCCCCAATCCCAAATTTGAATATCTAAATGTTTTCATTGCAGTTACAAGACCAGGATATTGTGCTGTCAGGCCATGATCAACCTGAGGATGTGTCTAGTGATGTCGAGACTGACACTTTGTGTTTGGAATCTGCATCACAAGTAGATATATCTGTGCACATGCATGAATACGGAGGCCAAGTCAACACCAGCACTCTCACAACATTCAGACATCAAGAAGTATGTGCAGCACCATCTACAGATATGCAGACTCCCAAACTGATTTGCGCTTGCCCTCCTATGTATCGACTGGAACTCAGACTGAGGATATACATGAAATCAACTCTGTATGGCTGACCATGGCTTACAGTCGATCACCTCACCGATGCCGAAATGATGTTTTATACTGGCCTCAAGGATAAGGACACATACAATGTACTGTTTGAAGACCTAACTGAAGATAAATCTTCTTGTAGACGTGAAAGGCCTCACAAACTCTTCATGGTCCTCATGAGACTTCGCTTAGGGCTACTTGTTCTAGATTTGGCTAGACATTTTAAAGTTTCTTCCTCAACTATCAGCTCAGTCTTCAATATATGGATAGATAAAATGTATAATAAGTTAAGTTTTCTTATCTACTGGCCGACACAGGAAGCAGTTCGACATAATATGCCTGAATCATTCAGATCTAGATATCCAACTACTAGAGTCATAATAGATTGTACTGAAGTATATACAGAAACACCCAAATCATTAATAAATAAAACTTTAATGTATTCTGATTACAAGAGTCACATGACATGGAAGGTTTTAGTAGGCATAAGTCCATCAGGTGCCATTACTTATGTTAGTAGTCTTTGGGGAGGAAACATTTCGGACAAGCAGATTACAGAGATGAGTGGTTTTCTGAAGGGTTTGAACTGTGGTGATGCCGTAATGGCAGATAACGGTGTTCAGATAGCAGATTTGCTCATTCCAAGAAATGTTCAGTTGAACATTCCTCCAAGGAAACAGAAGAATTGTAAATTTACAGCAAGAGAAGTTGAAAGCACAAGAAGAATTGCCAATTTGCGGATTCATGTGGAAAGGGCCATGGAAAGGATCAAGAACTTCAGGATATTGCAAGGGGTTATTCCACTTAGCATGAGTGATCAGGTTTCAAAGATATTTTATATTTGTGCAGCACTGTGTAATCTCCAGTCTCCACTTATTCAACATTAACCCTTCCGATGTGGCTATATATTTTTGCTCAACTAGCCCCCGTGGCGACATTGTTTTGTCCGGTGCCAGCCACCGTTATATCCTGATTGCACCGCTCACTGAATATTTTTATGTAGCGAGTCCCGTGTCTTTTACAACAATTGGTGTATCTATTTCGCAGATCCCGGATTTTTATTTAGAGCCTTGTAAAATGTTTATTTATGCACACACAATAATTCTTTTTACATGGACTTCTAGATACACTGTGCCTCTTTATAAATATATAAAAAAACATTACGATGCGCCTCATATTTTTTTTCCCACAGCCATCAAAAGAAAGTCTTTATTTCCGCTTGCCGCTTCTTTATTTTTGTCCGCGCAAAGACATATGATACATGGAAATAAAGACAATTCTTTTCACTACACAATGATGTAAAATTTATAGAATTATCTCTAATGGTTCGTGAGATATGAATGCCGCAAGGTGCGCGAGGTAAATACAAGTTCAATTAGCGAACGCCGGCGCGCAAGTAGCGCGGGTGGACGATGTCATTTATTCCGCGCATCGCTGCCGCTTCTTTATCATTGTGGGCGCATAGACAAATGATATCTCTAATGGTTCGTGAGCTATGAATGCCGCAAGGTGCGCGAGGTAAATGCAAGTTATATTAGCGATAGCCGGAGCGCAACTAGCGAGTGTGAACGATCACTTATATTTCGCTTGCCGCTTCTTTATTCCTGTCCGCGCATAGACATATGATACATGGAAATAAAGACAATTCTTTTTTCTACAAGTTGATATAAAAATTATAAAATTATCTCTAATGGTTCGTGAGATATGAGTGCCGCAAGGTGCGTGAGTTAAATACAAGTTCAATTGGCGAACGCCGGCGCGCAAGTAGAGCGCGCACCGCTTCTTCATTTCTTTGCGCGCATAGACAAATGATATATGGAAATAAAGACAATTCTTTTCTCTACAAGTTGATATAAAAATTATAAAAATATCTCTAATGGTTCGTGAGATATGAGTGCCGCAAGGTGCGCGAGTTAACACAAGTTCAATTAGCGAACGCCGGAGCGCAAGTAGCGCGTGTGAACGATCACTTATCTTTCGCTTGCCGCTTCTTTATTCCTGTCCGCGCATAGACAAATGATACATTGAAAAAAAGACAATTCTTTTCTCTACAAGTTGATATAACAATTATAAAAATATCTCTATTGGTTCGTGAGATATGAGTGCCGCAAGGTGCGCGAGTTAACACAAGTTCAATTAGCGAACGCCGGAGCGCAAGTAGCGCGTGTGAACGATCACTTATCTTTCGCTTGCCGCTTCTTTATTCCTGTCCGCCCATGACATATGATACATGGAAACAAAGACAATTCTTTCTCTACAAGTTGATATAAAAATTATAAAAATATCTCTAATGGTTCGTGAGATATGAGTGCCGCAAGATGCGCGAATTAAATACAAGTTCAATTGGCGAACGCCGGAGCGCAAGTAGAGCGCGCATCGCTTCTTCATTGCGCGCATAGACATATGATACATGGAAATGAAGACAATTCTTTTCTCTACAAGTTGATATAAAAATTATAAAAATATCTCTAATGGTTCGTGAGATATGAGTGCCGCAAGGTGCGGGAGTTAAATACAAGTTCAATTAGCGAACGCCGGCGCGCAAGTAGCGCGGGTGGACGATGTCATTTATTCCGTGCATCGCTGCCGCTTCTTTATCATTGTGCGCGCATAGACAAATGATACATTGAAATGAAGACAATTTACTCCTCTACAAAATGGAGAAAAAAATTTGAAATTATCTCAAACGTTCCGTGAGATATGAATGCCGCAAGGTGGGTAACCCCAATCATTTTTTAGAAAAGGTTTGATATTTCCGACAGATAGCGCAGCGCTTGCAGTTTCTTTAGTTTTTCGTGCGCATTTACAAATGACACATTGGACTGAAGCTCGTTCTTCGCTCTTTACAATGATGTAAATGATTTGATCCCCACCCCCTTCCAAAATTGTATATAGTGCCAAAGAAGGGGTGGGGGTTCATGATGCGGCTTCAGTTGAACTTCCACGGACAGCTCACATTGACTTTCTCTGTCTCTGTTACGAAATAAAAAAAGAAAAATTTATTT
Organism: Steromphala cineraria; assembly: GCA_916613615.1. Taxonomy (NCBI): domain Eukaryota; kingdom Metazoa; phylum Mollusca; class Gastropoda; order Trochida; family Trochidae; genus Steromphala; species Steromphala cineraria. The sequence continues at coordinate 40,145,376 of OU744722.1, read as the reverse complement.
TTATAAATGCTTGTACAATATAATCAACAAATATATAAGCATAACAATAATCACCTTCAAAGGTGCGAATAACAGCTTTATAGAACCTTACAAGGTCTAGAGTTCAGTCCATACTTCTACTTCTTTTTTCTTTCTTCAATTATCTTCATCCCCATCTTCGTCTTCCCTCTCTATCATACTGATATAGGCTTTACAGAAATCTTGTGATGTGTGGTATAGGCGGAAACATGGTTCTACACACAAAGCAACATTGCAGTCTAGACACTCGAAACAAGATTCTCTTCCTACTCTTTTCTTCTTTCGAACTGGCTGGTTGGCAGCTGCCGCTCCACGCCGCATGAGTTCACGTCTGGCTTTAGAACATACAACACAGGTGCGTGACAAATTCTTCTTTCTTCCTACAGGCTCGATCTTTGAAGGAAAGTGACGACCATGCAGGCGTACAATACTGTCGTCGGTCGTACATCGCCGACCCCGGGGACGTCTGCCGAGAGATGCAACCTTCTCTCTGTCGGCAAAGGTTATGATGTGTTGAACTATTTCTTTCCTAAATTCTCTGTTTGTCTTCAGACTTTTATCTTTGGAGAGTTCTTTGTACAGAACGTAGGCATTCAAAAGAGCAACGTTGAGGATATGAAACCACACACGCTTCCACCACTTTAGAGTTTTCATTTTGAACGGTGTGTACGACAACATCTGACCGGCCCGGTCGACGCCACCCATGTACTTGTTGTATTCATGAACGATACGAGGTTTTGTAATTGGTTCTCCAGTCACCCTGTTCTTCCTTCCCGACTCGACATCTTCCGTGTCCTCAACAGTGGACATAAGCAAGACTGACTTTCTGTCCTCATACCTGACGATCAGAAGTTCTTTGTTGTGTTGCTGCAACATAGAACCTTTCTCTGGTTTCTTCGTTTTTCTTTTCAGTTTGACTGGGATTCCGCTCCTATTTCCTCGCAACGTCCCCGTCGCACCGAAACTACACTTCCACAGATTGATGTACAATGTCACAGATGAATAGAAATTGTCCATGTAAACATGATATCCCTTTCGAGAGTAATCTTTGACCAAATCCATGACCAAATCATACGTTTTCCCTCCAATAGAAACTTCGTTGGTTCTTCCAGTGTAGAGTTTGAATTTACAGACGTATCCATTGTGCGAGTCACACAACATGTAAGCCTTAATGCCATACTTCTTAGGTTTGTCAGGGTTGTAAACCTTGAAGCTGAGGTTGCCTTTCCAAGGCACCAATCCCTCATCAACTGAGATATGTTGATGCGGTATATAAACTCTTGAGAACCGATGTATGATGCGGTTATACAATATTCCAAGTTTATTGAGTGGGGAAAACTGTGGTGTGTTTCGTCCTGGCATTGTACTGTTATCAGATAAGTGAAGAAACGTGAGCAACAACCAAAACCTGTCTCTAGGCATACACTTTGGGAAGAAAGGCGTCGAGGTAACATCACTAGTCGACCAATACTCTGAAAACTAAGGACATGGCGATAGTCATCGCTACGAATACTTTCATTTCCTCAGCATTCGTATCCTTCCACTGGCGCATTCTTGACTTGGGCGGGAGGACCTCGTCGTCGCATTCTTGGTGAAAGTATCTATTGGTTTCCGTTGCCATCAATCCGTAATCATCTTCTTGTAAGAACATTTCGAAATAGTCAATAGGTTTTGGTTGCTCAGGCAATTCTTTGAACTGTCCCAGCCCAGTCTGTCCCGTAAAAGGCAGATCAACACGTCCACGTGGCCTCGGCCCGTCCTTCCAGTTTGCCGCAAAATCACCCTCACCTGTATCAGAGGTGTCACTGTCTTGATCATCCAAGTCAACGAACTCGTCAGTGGAAGAACCAGCAGAAGCTGCTCCCGCCGTAGCAGCTAGTATACGTCTTGCAATGTTCCTTATGTCTGGATCACTGTCCATGTCCGATACCAATCCATCACTATCACTATTCACATCACTATCATCAGTAGTTTCCATATCAGAAGTTTCATCAGCATGGACTTCGGAAGAGAACTCGTCGTCTGAAGCATACGGCCCCCCATAGTTCCGAATCCTCGGTCTCCTTCCTCTAAATCTTGGCATCTTCTATATCATCTGTAATAGATTGAAACAGATTTAGACATGTGCAAGAAAGAACAACTCAGGAGCATTTTACAGAGAAAACCAGTGTGAGCCTCATGGACATTCATTTGCCGTCATTCCAAAGTATTTGAAACAATCACACCATCGGCGCCGACGGCACCAAAGGCAATAGTAAAATTCACATATTTGGACGTTTCATGACTGTCCCGGCTAACCCCGGTTCTTTTATTCATACGACTCCCCCAAAGTCGAAAATCTGGGCTTTCTTCTGACTTCCTAGGCGACGAGTTGGCGAGTCGCGAACGAAACAACCATTTACGTCAGGGAAGCTCTGATTGTCAGTTGTGGATTACAAAAGTTTTGCAACTTTTGATAGGTTCCACGGACCTAACCGCCGCAGCGTTACGGCGAAACCCGAACAAAATTGCCGATGTCAAAAAAAGGACATCAACACATTTTGCGGGGCTTCTTGCATCTTTATTTCTCTTTGCGCATATACATATGATATACCAAAATGATGGCACTTTTATTCTCTTTCCAACGATATATCGTGTGTTAGAGCGCGCCGCTTGGTTAGTGAAATATCAAGCGCGAAAGTACATAATTTTGCGGCCTTTATAGTATAATTATTTGCATGGGCGGACATACAAATGATATGCCAAAATAAAGGCAATTTCATCCTCTTTCCAACGATATCTCATGTGTTAGAGCGCGCCGCTTGGTTAGTGAAATATCAAGCGCGAAAGCAATCTCTCGGACTTTGTGTTCTGAAATCCGAGGCACTGGGCAACGTTGCCCATGAAATTGGTTGTTCTCGAATGGAAGGACCTCGCCCGACATATAAGGAAAATGTTTCAGACCTCGGAATAACACCGAAAATAGTTTTTGAATTTCACTAAACATGATATTGATTTTGAAAGTTTAGGTGCTAAGGGTCAATTTTTCCCATGGTTCGCGGCGAGGCCCGCACTAGAAATAGTGAAAATTCTCGAATGAAAGTTCCGAGCACCCTCGATTTTTCATGGGAAAAATTCCCACAAACGTTCCGTCCCTCTCGGGAGAAAATTCTCGGTCTCCGAAAAAGTTGAATAAGTCAAAAACCGATTGCTTCGCGTCAACAACATTTATACCGCAGATAGAACCCCGACTTTTCCACCTCTCCAATTAGTCACTTTTCACAAATAAATTTTTTTTATTTTGTTATTGACGAAAACGGTTTTATGTAAATATTTCAATAATTAGTAACTTCTCCTTTCTTCCAGGGACGTGAAAGGGTAGACATTGACATTCAAAGTTTGGACATGTGCAGTTTCAGCAAATGGCATCACAAACAAAAATGTTCACGCAGTTCTAAAAAACCCGAGTGCAGCCGAAATTTAGTGGGAAATTTTTCTCACAAAAACGACTATAGTCGGAAAAAGCGTCTCGATCTTGACAATATTTCTGTTTCCGAGTTTTAACTTTTTAGGCCGAACTGGAAGCAAACTTCTGATATTGAATGTTGAAGCTTGGGGGGCTAAGGGTAAATTTGTACCATGTCTCATGGCGAGGCCCGCACTAAAAATATTGAAAATCCTCGAAAGAAAACTCCGAGTACGCTCGATTTTTCATGGGAAAAAAGTCCATACCTCACGGCGAAGCTCGGAAGTGGTCAAAATCTCCGACCTTCGTCATAACCCGAGAGTGAAAGTGGCCCAAAAAAAGCCCATACCGCCGGGTGGTCTTGGAAAAGTAGAACAAAAGCACGATCGTGCTCAAAACCCGATAGTGTGAATGTGGTCATGGGACAACTTTCCCATTACATCATGGCGAGACCCGGGACAAAATTTCCGATGGCCGGAAGTGGTCAGAACACTCGGACGTCCCTTTCGTCATGGGAAAACGTTCCCATTACCTCATGCCGAGACCCGGAAAAAAATTTTGATGCCCGGAAGTGGTTCGGAACCTCTGACGTCATCGCAACCCGATCATGTAAGTTTGGTAATGGGACAAGTTTCCCATTACGTCATGACTAAAAACCGGAAAAAATGTTTTATGTCAAAAAGACCTACAAACATTTTGCGGGACTTCTTGCATCTTTATTTCTCTTTGCGCATATACATATCATATACCAAATTGAAGGCATTTTTATTCTCTTTCCATCGATATATCTTGCTTTATAGCGCGCCACTTGGTTAGTAAAATATCAAGCGCAAAAGTTGTTTTTTTGCGGCCTTCATAGTACAATTATTTGCAACTGCCCATATACAAATTATACACCAAATTGAAGACAATTTTATTCTCTTTCCATGGATATATCATGTGGTAGAGCGCGCCACTTGGTTAGTGAAATATCATGCACGAAAGTCGAAAACTTTTAAATATTTTTAGTACAATTATTTGCAACTGCGCATATACAAATTATACACCAAATTGAAGACAATTTTATTCTCTTTCCATCGATATATCATGTGGTAGAGCGCGCTACTTGGTTAGTGAAATATCGAGCGCGAAAGAACACATTTTATTTGCTTTTGCGGCTTTTTGCGGCCTTTATAGTGCAATTATTTGCAACTGCGCATATACAAATTATACACCAAATTGAAGACAATTTTATTCTCTTTCCATTGATATATCATGTGGTAGAGCGCGCCACTTGGTTAGTAAAATATCGAGCGTGAAAGAACACATTTTGTCTGCTTTTGCGGCCTTTTGCGGCCTTTTGTGGCCTTTATAGTGCAATTATTTGCAACTGCGCATATGCAAATTATACACCAAATTGAAGACAATTTTATTCTCTTTCCATCGATATATCATGTGGTAGAGCGCGCCACTTGGTTAGTGAAATATCGAGCGCGAAAGAACACATTTTGGCTGTTTTTGCGGCCTTTTGCGGCCTTTATAGTGCAATTTTTTGCAACTGCGCATATGCAAATTATACACCAAATTGAAGACAATTTTATTCTCTTTCCATCGATATATCATGTGGTAGAGCGCGCCACTTGGTTAGTGAAATATCAAGCGCGAAAGAACACATTTTGTCTGCTTTTGCGGCCTTTTGCGGCCTTTATAGTACAATTATTTGCAACTGCGCATATACAAATTATACACCAAATTGAAGACAATTTTATTCTCTTTCCATCGATATATCATGTGTTAGAGCGCGCCACTTGGTTAGTGAAATATCAAGCGCGAAAGAACACATTTTGTCTGCTTTTTGTCAACAATTCAACAGAGAAAATACATGTTTTCACGGAGCTCGCTGTCTGCGCCAGTTAAACCAATTTTCATAAAACAACGGCGTATAGCGAGGCGCGGAAAATAATTACGAGCAATCCGGGAGCCGCCAAAACTGCTTGCAGTAAATTTTTGCCTTCTCGTGAAGTTAGAGTCCGGACTCCGGATTTCGCCTAGAGGGCTTGCGCGCCAGTTTATATTTGGCACGGAAATATAACGCTCCCCGCATCGTAAGGGTTAATACTTCCAGGGAATCATTATGACATGTTCACTTTCAAGTTCAAAGGTCAAGGTCACGAGTTATAAAATCACCGCAAAAATTCCTTGTAAACGCGATAACTTGAAAAGTTTTTGTGCTATGAAGCTCTAACTTGGTATATATCATCCTTGGAAAAGTAAAAAATTTTGAAAAGGTTTCGGCTACAATCCGTCAAAGGTCAAGGTCACAGCAAGGTCATGACTTAAGCATGGTTTAGCGAAAATGCTTAATTTTAACTATGATCACTTTTCATCAATACATGATTGTTATACTCAATAAAAAGTGTTCAATTATTGTGTGACCTTGAAGGTCAAAGGTCAAGGTCATGAGATATGAGTTATTGCAATTCCTTGTAAACACAATAACTTGAAAAGTTTTTGTGCTATGAAGTTTAGATTTTGTATATATTATCTCTTGAGAAGTACAACATTTTCAAAAAGTTTTGGGTACGAACTGTCAAAGGTCAAGGTCAAGGTCACAGCAAGGTCAACATATATGGAGAAAATGGATTAATTTAATTTTTAAAACTTTATTTCATTACAATAATGTTATACTCAATGAAATGTGTTCATTGACTGTGTGACCTTGAGTGTCAAAGGTCAAGGTCACGAGAAAATTCCCACTTTGGTAAAGGCCTGTAAAGGGCGGAACAGGGTAAGGCAAAAACCCAAGTTCCGGGGCTGCTCTGCTTTTGCGGTATCCCGCAAACGCTAATCTAGTTGGTTCTCCAGTCACCCTGTTCTTCCTTCCCGACTCGACATCTTCCGTGTCCTCAACAGTGGACATAAGCAAGACTGATTTTCTGTCCTCATACCTGACGATCAGAAGTTCTTTGTTGTGTTGCTGCAACATAGAACCTTTCTCTGCTTTCTTCGCTTTTCTCTTCAGTTTGACTGGGATTCCGCTCCTATTTCCTCTCAACATCCCCGTCGCACCGAAACCACACTTCCACAGATTGATGTACAATGTCACAGATGAATAGAAATTGTCCATGTAAACATGATAGCCCTTCCGAGAGTAATCTTTGACCAAATCCATGACCAAATCATACGTTTTCCCTCCTATAGAAACTTCGTTGGTTCTTCCAGTGTAGAGTTTGAATTTACAGACATATCCATTGTGCGAGTCGCACAACATGTAAGCCTTTATACCATACTTCTTAGGTTTGTCAGGGTTGTAAACCTTGAAGCTGAGGTTGCCTTTCCAAGGCACCAATCCCTCATCAACTGAGATATGTTGTTGCGGTATGTAAACTCTTGAGAACTGATGTATGATGCGGTTATACAATATTCCAAGTTTATTGAGTGGGGAAAACTGAGGTGTGTTTCGTCCTGGCATTGTACTGTTATCAGATAAGTGAAGAAACGTGAGCAACAACCAAAACCTGTCTCTAGGCATACACTTTGGGAAGAAAGGCGTCGAGGTAACATCACTAGTCAACCAATACTCTGAAAAGTTCCTCTGTACAACTAAGGACATGGCGATAGTCATCGCTACGAATACTTTCATTTCCTCAGCATTCGTATCCTTCCACTGGCGCATTCTTGACTTGGGCGGGAGGACCTCGTTGTCGCATTCTTGGTGAAAGTATCTATTGGTTTCCGTTGCCATCAATCCGTAATCATCTTCTTGTAAGAACATTTCGAAATAGTCAATAGGTTTTGGTTGCTCAGGCAATTCTTTTAACTGTCCCAGCCCAGTCTGTCCCGTAAAAGGCAGATCAACACGTCCACGTGGCCTCGGCCCGTCCTTCCAGTTTGCCGCAAAATCTCCCTTCCCTGTATCAGAGGTGTCACTGTCTTGATCATCCAAGTCAACGAACTCATCTGTGGAAGTACTACCAGCAGAAGCAGCTTCCCCCGTAGCAGCTAGTATACGTCTTGCAATGTTCCTTATATCTGGATCACTGTCCATGTCCGATACCAATCCATCACTATCACTATTCCCGTCACTATCATCAGTAGTTTCCATATCAGAAGTTTCATCAGCATGGACATCGGAAGAGAACTCGTCGCCTGAAGCATACGGCCCCCCATAGTTCCGAGTCCTCGGTCTCCTTCCTCTAAATCTTGGCATCTTCTATATCATCTGTAATAGATTGAAACAGATTTAGACATGTGCAAGAAAGAACAACTCAGGAGCATTTTACAGAGAAAACCAGTGTAAGCTTCATGGACATTCATTTGCCGTCATTCCAAAATATTTGAAACAATCACACCATCGGCGCCAACGGCACCAAAGGCAATGGTAAAATTCACATATTTGGACGTTTTATGACTGTCCCGGCTAACCCGGGTTCTTTTTTTCATACGACTCCCCCAAAGTCGAAAATCTGGACTTTCTTCTGACTTCCTAGGCGACAAGTTGGCGAGTCGCAAACGAAACAACCATCTACTTCAGGGAAGCTCTGATTGTCAGTTGTGGATTACAAAAGTTTTGCAAGTTTTGACAGGTTCCATGGACCTAACCGCCGCAGCGTCACGGCAAAACCCGAACAAAATTGCTGATGTCAAAAAAAGACATCAACACATTTTGCGGGGCTTCTGGCATCTTTATTTCTCTTTGCGCATATACATATGATATACCAAAATGATGGCAATTTTATGAGCGCGCCACTTGGTTAGTGAAATATCAAGCGCGAAAGTACATACTATTTCCGGCCTTTATAGTATAATTATTTGCATGGGCGGACATACAAATGATATGCCAAAATGAAGGCAATTTCATCCTCTTTCCAACGATATATCATGTGTTAGAGCGCGCCGCTTGGTTAGTGAAATATCAAGCGCGAAAGTACATACTTTTGCGGCCTTTATAGTATAATTATTTGCATGGGCGGACATACAAATGATATGCCAAAATGAAGGCAATTTCATCCTCTTTCCAACGATATATCATGTGGTAGAGCGCGCCGCTTGGTTAGTGAAATATCAAGCGCGAAGGCAATCTCTCGGACTTTGTGTTCTGAAATCCGAGGTACTGGGTAACGTTGCCCATGAAATTGGTTGTTCTCGAATGGAACAGCCTCGCCCGACATATAAGGAAAATGTTCCAGACCTCGGAATAACACCGAAGTTTTTGAATTTCACTAAACATGATATTGATTTTGAAAGTTTGGGCACTAAGGGTCAATTTTTCCCATGGTTGACGGCGAGGCCCGCACTAGAAATAGTGAAAATTCTCGAATGACAGTTCCGAGCACCCTCGATTTTTCATGGGGAAAATTCCCACAAACTTTCCGTCCCTCTCGGGAGAAAATCCTCGGTCTCCGAAAAAGTTGAATAAGTCAAAAACATTTATACCGCAGATAGAGCCCTGACTTTTCCACCTCTCCAATTAGTCACTTTTCACGAATTAATTGTTTTTATTTTGTTATTGACGAAAACGGTTTTATGTAAATAATTCAATAATTAGTAACTTCTCCTTTCTTCCAGGGACGTGAAAGGGTAGACATTGACATTCAAAGTTTGGACATGTGCAGTTTCAGCAAATGGCATCACAAACAAAAATGTTCACACAGTTCTAAAAAACCTGAGTGGAGCCGAAATTTAGTGGGAATTTTTCACACAAAAACGACTTTAGTCGGAAAAAGCGTCTCGGTCTTGACAATATTACTGTTTCCGGATTATAACTTTTTAGGCAGAACTGGAAGCAAACTTCTGATATTGAATGTTGAAGCTAGGGGGGCTAAGGGTAAATTTGTACCATGTCTCGTGGCGAGGCCCGCACTAAAAATATTGAAAATCCTCGAAAGAAAACTCCGAGTACGCTCGATTTTTCATGGGAAAAAAGTCCATACCTCACGGCGAAGCTCGGAAGTGGTCAAAATCTCCGGCCTTCGTCATAACCCGAGAGTGAAAGTGGCCCATAAAAAGCCCATACCTCCGGGTGCTCTCGGAAAAGTAGAACAAAAGCACGATCGTCCTCAAAACCCGATAGTGTGAATGTGGTCAGGGGACAACTTTCCCATTACATCATGGCGAGACCCGGGACAAAATTTCCGATGCCCGGAAGTGGTCAGAACACTTGGACGTCCCTTTCGTCATGGGAAAACGTTCCCATTACCTCATGCCGAGACCTGGAAAAAAATTTCGATGCCCGGAAGTGGTTCGGAACCTCTGACGTCATCGCAACCCGATCATGTAAGTTTGGTAATGGGACAAGTTTCCCATTACGTCATGACGAAAACCGGAAAAAATGTTTTATGTCAAAAAGACCTACACACATTTTGCGGGGCTTCTTGCATCTTTATTTCTCTTTGCGCATATACATATCATATACCAAATTGAAGGCATTTTTATTCTCTTTCCATCGATATATCTTGCTTTATAGCGCGCCACTTGGTTAGTGAAATATCAAGCGCAAAAGCCTTTTTTTTCGGCCTTTATAGTACAATTATTTGCAACTGCGCTTAAGCAAATTATACACCAAATTGAAGACAATTTTATTCTCTTTCCATGGATATATCATGTTTTATAGGCGCCAATTTGTTATTGAAATATCATGCACGAAAGTCGAAAACTTTGAATTTTTTTTAGTACAATTATTTGCAACTGCGCATATACAAATTATACACCAAATTGAAGACAATTTTATTCTCTTTCCATCGATATATCATGTGTTAGAGCGCGCCACTTGGTTAGTGATATATCAGGCGCGAAAGAACACATTTTGTTTGCTATTGCGGCTTTTTGCGGCCTTTATAGTACAATTATTTGCAACTGCGCATATACAAATTATACTCCAAATTGAAGACAATTTTATTCTCTTTCCTTCGATATATCATGTGTTAGAGCGCGCCACTTGGTTAGTGAAATATCGAGCACGAAAGAACACATTTTGTCTGCTTTTGCGGGTTTTGTGGCCTTTTGCGGCCTTTATAGTACAATTATTTGCAACTGCGCATATACAAATAATACACCAAATTGAAGACAATTTTATTCTTTCCATCGATATATCATGTGGTAGAGCGCGCCACTTGGTTAGTGAAATATCGAGCGCGAAAGAACACATTTTGTCTGCTTTTGCGGCCTTTTGCGGCCTTTATAGTACAATTATTTGCAACTGCGCTTATACAAATTATACACCAAATTGAAAACAATTTTATTCTCTTTCCATCGATATATCATGTGGTAGAGCGCGCCACTTGGTTAGTGAAATATCAAGCGCGAAAGAACACATTTTGTCTGCTTTTTGTCAACAATTCAACAGAGAAAATACATGTTTTCACGGAGCTCGCTGTCTGCGCCAGTTAAACCAATTTTCATAAAAATAATTACGAGCAATCCGGGAGCCGCCAAAACTGCTTGCAGTCAATTTTTGCCTTATCGTGAAAGTTAGAGTCCTGACTCCGGATTTCGCCAAGAGGGCTTACGCGCCAGTTTATATTTGGCACGGAAATATAACGCTCCCCGCATCGTAAGGGTTAAAATTAACATACCTGTTTTATTATGAAAAGATAAATGACTGTGTTGCTACATCGCAATTCTTATGTGTAATGTATGTGTCTTTATACTTTTTGAATACCCATTTAACGTTTCAGATAGATAAACATTGATTGAAGAGAATTCAGCTAAATAAATTCTGTTACGGGATAGATAGTTGAGCCTGGTCAGTCACGGTTGACCGCACAACCGCTACAATTTACTTGACCACGGCGTTCGGCTTCAGTGAACAACACTTAATGAGCTGACCTTCTGTTAAGTTAATGCATATGTATATTGGTTAAAATGCAGAACTCTTACATCAAAGTTTGCTAATTGACAACCGCAAATACACAAAAGTCCCGTCAATACCTTGACTCGTGATTTCAATCGATATTGTAGTTAATAAAACAGGTTGGCGGAGCTTGAACGATTGGAAGGAACTCATAGTTATATACAACATGATTGACATTAAACATAAACATCTCTCTGCAATATTGTTTTTGAAATCATGATTAATTAAAATATCTCATAAATAAAATAAATAAATCAATCAATTGGCAAATGTGTAAATGGTATTTTAAAGTGTTTGTTTTCTTATTATTAATTAACAATACACAGTCATTAAACAATTTTGTTATCTGGTTATACATGTGTTGTATTAATAGTGTGTTCTCATTAGTTATACAGTAACTAATGAAGAAATGTAACTGGGATGGGCAAGAGAACACTTTACAAATCATCTGTACATATTTTACCCCAAAAACATTTTGACAATGACAAATTTAATATTCTATAGATCATATTCCCTCTAGCATTTCTATGTCTGAATATTACCTAACATCACAGACAAACATGCACGGCAAATCAGACATATCTGCATACAACCAGAGACGCTATATACATATATTCTATATAATGTCCCTGATACAACAATCAAAGAATTTATATAAAAAACAGAGACACTTTTCATTAGACATCTACACACTTTGACAAGTACCAATACAAGAACTAAGAGCATATAACAGTAGCACATATCTCACAAGTATGCTTACAATAACCCAATTTTGATGTCAAATCAATTACTGAATATATGTTTACTACAAGCATAGCTATAATGATAATAATACTGAATTTATAAAGCGCCTAATGTCCACCATCAGCATATCCAGTGCCAGTGGCGTTCAGGAACATTTCCGTGACCATTTTATCTTTGATTCACCTCTTCATAAAACATGCGTTCAGTGTAAATAAGATCCTAAGGTTTCTGGATTGAATATATGTTTGTGATGGATAACAATTAAACTATAATGTAGTAAAAAATAACCCGGTCTATTTTAGCGATACACTTTGCAGGCTTAATATGTTCTGACCAACATATAAGATACTTACAACACACTCCTGCTAGGTTTCTTGTATAAAAACTAATTCATTTCAAAATAATTAGATATTTATAGGGAAAATGATAATACAGACAGGGTTCAACACAATTTACATCGAGTTGGTCCTCGGTAGCTAAAGTGGTAACGGCACTGCTTGACAACATAAGGTCCCGGGTTCGAATAATACTTTCATGATTCATAGATTTTGATCTTATCGTTTGATACTGTCATGTCATAACTGATAAAGGTGGTTAAGAGATAACCAACCAATGCAGATGTAAAACGACATAGACATATAACGTTCTACTAAAACAAAGGTAAAAACTTTCCAAGGGGTTTAAAGAGTTAATACCAATATACTAGTAGTTCTGGGGGAAACATTTGAAAAAATTGAGATATAACCACCAAACCAATTAGTATACTACCGGATAAGAATGCTATTTTAAACTATGAACATTCGCCAAAACACACCAAAATGTCGAAGTCGTTTAGCAAACTGAAGATTTCGGTAATTTTCATAATGATTTACCTTAAAAGGATAAAGTATATAAAACGCATGGTTAATTCTTATACTTTGGGGGAAAGTTTCATAATCAATGTTATGTCGTGTTTGACAACTGTTATTATAGTTTTCATAATCAGTTATCATATCAGAATTTTTCATATTCTCTTTTTTCACGCCTTTTTACAAAGTTATACGCTACTTCCCCATAATGATTAAATAACATAATATGATGAGCAAATTTCTTTTCTAATTTGAATAATCATATGTTCTAAATCTACCATTTGAAATTGTACAGCCTTATCAATAAATCTAGACCGTTAACCATGCACTTTTCATATTGCAGGCATGCACCTTGTGGTATATCTAACAAATTCCAGATAGCTAGGTTCTTAAATAAAATTATATGTATTTGGAGATGGAAAGCCGTGCTATCAGAATAATCTTATGATGGGCCAATTTTGATTATCCAATGCCATATTCGTGATAAAAAATGAGTTTTTGTAAAGGGGGTTAGGGAATAGTTTAGCTGTCGGCAGCGTTCCGGACCAAGAGCATAAGCACAGACAAGGAAATGTATAAGGTGCGTAACAAAATGATATTGCATCAATATGATTTCAAGAGTTGAGAACAACTGGTGTAACAGTTGACTGGTTATTATAGTCAAGTTCATACCTATTCATCTTATTTTCTCATGCTGCTAAAAAAGGTTTTAATGTACTCATTAAGATGCCTTTACTACTTTTCTATGAGACAAATTTGGAAGATTGTCAGATGATAATCAATTCACGACTATTTTCTATCACCTTTGTGAAAAATAATACAATATAACTATGTGCAACTCTCAAATTGAACCAAATAAAATAAAAGCTGCACCAAATAAAATAAAGTTTAATAGACTCATATGAATCATGACACCGTAATCCAATTGTTACCCAAAGAAATGACACATGTTAGGCATCATGGGTTCTCACACCCACAGACAAGTAATTGCCATTTTTTCAGTCAGTCAGAATTCACATGTTACAGACACAGTAGCAAAGCAAAAGTAGAGTTCATCAATATATCGAATGGGCATTTCTGGCATAAATGCACGCAGTAATGCGCCATCTGACAGATCATAATAAAATGGTAATTTTATTTGTTTCGTTATAATTATTGTGTTCGACATTGATAAGATAATCTTTGAAATTTAGATTAAGGTTCCTTTCACAGGGGTCTAAAAGTTTATTGAATGCTCCTTTTTCTTCTTCTTCTTTAAGAAGTACTTAACTAAAATAAAGGTCAGAGGTACAACACATTTGTTGACACATTAATGGTATGTAAGACATTAGAGATACTAGATAAATAGAAAAGAGACATTAAAGAACAAACCAGCATGCCTATTTTGCTCAGAGTCTAATCATTTGCTCCACAAGAAATGCAAACATTCTGCTTCTGGTCGAAAATATCAAACACCTTGCATTAGGATTAAGAGAGCTGAAACTACTAAGTAATAAGATAGTTTGTTCTCTAATTAATATGTACTTTTTTAGTTCTTTATATTCATATTTCATTACTTCTGTCTCCTCAAAAAGTGTTGCTTTACACTAAACTTACGTAATATACAATCTAAGGAAATATAAGTCTAATATGAAAATAACAAGCATAAGATAAGCTCATCAATACTAGTCAGTGAGCATTCAGCCCCTACCCTAAGCCTAACCCCGACGCCTGTGCTACTGCAATAAACACCTAATCGCCTAATTGCAATTAGTGAGGTGATTAATGAGGCCTGTTAATGAGATCGAGCAATCAGGTGTTAATGGTCATTGTCAGTGTCTCAAACTTGGGATTATTTAGTGGTTAAGTTATTTGAAAGTCATAATATATATTTAAGTGTAGATTTTGATGTTTTAAGATGTAAACTTTTAGAAATAGTTATTAATAATATGTATTCACAGCTCTGGAATAATAGAGGGCAAGTTAATGGTAATAAGTTAATTTTTGTACTTCGGATTATGTAAAATCTATCAATGACAAAGCACCCTGTGGCTATTTAGCTAAATTTAGAAGTGGCACCCTCCCCTTTGAGATCGAGTCTGGTCGTTTTACAAAGCCTAAAACTCCTCTTGAAAATCGTTTATGTAAATTTTGTAATTCCAACGAAGACGAGGTTCATTTTCTAGCTACTTGCAGTCTATATTCAGCCATTATAATTCCCCTTTGGATCTTCGCCTCGTCTATAAATCAAAGTTTTCCCCATCTGTCATCGAACGGTCGACTCGTATTTCTACTGAATCATCATAAACTTAGTTACTCAGTTGCCGCATTATTAAATAATATGTTTAGATATAGACTCTCACAAAACAATTCATAAAAATGTGTATTTTAACAGATATTTTAAATGGTAATACATAGACCATAGTGTGATAATGCAATATTATCTTTTAGCACCATACAGTGCTTTTATTTGTATATTTTAGTCAATTAGTGTCAAATAGGCCCGAGTTGGCCGGGCGATGTTTTGTATCAACGTATGTTTTACTGAATTTTTAAACATGTATCGCTTGACATTTGAATAAATTATTTTCTTCATTAAAATGTGACGGGCAGAATATTTGCGCCGCTACATATTAGTGCATTTGAATCTCATTTGAAAATATTGCCTCACAAAAGATGGTTATGTTAACTTAGGAATGCTTAAAAAACATTAATCTATACCTTACAGTGATGTTTTAAAAAAATATACTATACTCTTATCTGTTTGTTCCAAATATCAAAGTCACAAGGAAAATCTTCTTCTGTGTATTCTGTTGCAGTATTCCCACACTTTAGCTTGTTTACGATTCCATTTATTAAACGGAATATCAGAGCTAGTTTAATACTGCGTTATGTGTATTTACGCGCCAGGTCTAAGTTTTGTATGATGAGTGTGATAAGTCTTATTTTGCCCACACCCCGGTTATGGTTACCCCGCGCTAAATAGGCCAAGGTAATGATTGTATACATCATAATAATTACAATGTCACAAACACCCATAAATAAAGTATAAACGAGAAACGAGGTCCTGACAATATGAATTAATGAAGTTGGCTCTACAACATTAATGAAGATGATGTTTACAAAATTTGCAATGTTGTTGAGAATGATATTTACAAACCTTTACAAACATTTACAAAATAATAATATCTTGTAAATATCATCTTTAATAGATATTTATTAACTTGATTATTTTTGTAAATAAGTACTTTAATCTTTGTTAATATCTTGTAAATAAGTACTTTAATAGATATTTAATCCTTTGTAAATATCTTGTAAAGAACTTCTTTTCATGCAGTGGTTATACTGCCACATAACCATAAATATGGCCAGGCGCCGAGTGGGAGAACCATCTTCCGCAGCAGCAACAACAGTGGCAGCGGGTTTAAAGTGGACAATAAAATTCTACGGGTCTTTGTAGACATTCTGAGTGACAGCAAGAAAAGTGACAGCAAGAGGCACAGCAACTTGAGTGACAGCAAGATGATAGTGTTCTGTGTGCAGTTTTGTTTTTTATTTGTTATTGTTATTATATTAATGCTTAGATAAAATGTTATATTCATCCACTGTATAAACGCAACAAATTTATCATATTCGTGCACTGTATAAATGCAATAAATTATTATATTCATGCACGGTATAAACGCAATAAACTTAATGAATAAGTCGTTATTTAGTCGTTTTTTTGCGTTCAGAGCTTATCTGTGGACACCACTTGACTCCTTACTTTATCAAGATGTCGTCGTTTGTGTCCTTCAATAACTATGTCAGTCCAAACCTGACCACGATTGAGTAGTTCAAAAACCTACTGTCTTCCTTTCTCTATTCTGATTTTCTGCATCAATGTTCTTCATTGACCTTTGCTGTTAAATGCTTGTTAAACATCATGATGATCCTTTTCATTTTCTAGACCAGAAAAACGGGTTCATTAGCATAACTAATGGTAGACAGTTTTAACTTTGTTTAACTGAGATAAACAAAAGTTTTAATTTTGTTTAACTGAAGTAAACAAGGTTTTAATTTTTTGTTTACCTGGGTTAAACAAAGTTTTAATTTTTGTTTACCTGGGGTAAACAACGTTTTAATTTTGTTTACCTGAGGTAAACAAAATTAAAACTCTTGTAAAACCATATATATTTTATTGTGCGAGTTCTCATCTTTATCTTGTAATGAACGGCATTTAGCTATCTCAATGCCAGGATATCGTGGATTCCGAGATTCTTTTCTCTCTGCATGCTCAACGTTTAATTCCTTCCTTGATAATGCTGTTAAAGAGACATGTTGATAGGATCACATATGTCAAATTTTGAAATCGATGTTATTACATCTGTCACCACTTACTGTTGCTGAAAATAAAAAGGTCAATCAGTACATTAAAGCGAAAATACGGACATTCAAAGTTCGGATTTTGATCGAAAACCGGACAATGTGGCTCGAGTAGCGCGCGCAAATTCGCCAAACGTAATTTTGATAAATCTTGTCATAAGCTGACAGGAAGATATATTCGATTCGATAGTGTTTACTAGGTATTGTAACTAATAGGTAGATTGATTGGATGCATAATTTCGAATATTAAGCGTATTTGAGATGTTTTCTTGATTTTTCCATAAAATCAAGCATTTTAGAGATATTATGCATAAATGGATATATTTGCAAGTCCAGTGATGAGACATGAACTTCAATCAGCATATTAGATATTTTGTAGCTTATCAAAACCAAATAAAATGTTAAGAAAGATACTCTGTGTCACTTTAACATTTTTCAAGACAACATTGGGCTGAGTTGTTTCTGACTGAACAGCACTAGAGTAAGATCGTTTATTACACGCCCCGTGTAAGATACCGCAGTGTAATATTTATACGGCAATATTAAACTAGTGTAATATCACAATGCAAGTATGACGTCACAGAAGTGAGCTGTTGTGACGTCACAATGTAAGCGCTTCGTCACAATGGGTGCCGAGTGGCGGAACTCTTAGTTTCAGCACATTTTCGGCAAGTTTGCGTGATTTTTAGGGCAAGTAATAAACAGAATACTAAACTTCCTTCCATTTAATACTATTTTTATTGAACTCGTGAATAATTTGGTTTCAAACTCGCTTGCGCTCGTTTTATACAAAATCATTAACTCGTTTAATAAAAATAATATTAAATGGAAGGTCGTTTAGTGTCCTCTATTTATCGGACTCTTTCAGTTTATATGTTAATCTTGAGATCTTCATGTATTAAGCTTACTTTGCAGTAACAGTAACAGTAACAAATCTTGTGGATGATATTAATAATGTTTTTATTAAGAGTGCAAAGAATGCTTTTGGTTTTAAACAACAAACCATGTATAACCATAAACGGCAACAACACAAACCTTGGTTTGGCCGTGATTGTAAGATCAGTAGAGTAAAATATCACCAGGCTAAATGTTTTTTTCAAAAACATAAAACTTTCGATTATAAATTAGGACTTGTTAATGCAAGTAAGGTTTACAACAAAAAAAAAAAAAAATTACGAAAGGAAGATTCCAAAACGTTTTGGAAAATGTTGCGAAAAGATAGTAAGGATTTGGATCTTCCACCACTTGAGGAACTTTATAAATACTTTAAGAAGGTAAATAACGATGTGCCCGATGAAGAACCTGGTGATTTTTCTGATCATTTAGATATAAGCACTGGAGATGGTAACAGCGTTTTAAATAGTTCTATTACACAGAAAGAAATCTTAGATGATATTTCTTATTTGAAAAATAGCAAGGCATGTGGTCCTGATGAAGTCATCAATGAATATATCAAAACCACTCAAGACGTTATGTAACCGGTCTATGTTGGTTTATTCAATAAAATTTTAGATGATGGTATTTACCCTGAACAGTGGCTCAGTGGAATTATTCGCCCTATTTATAAAGGTAAAGGTGACAAAACAATCCAGAGAATTATAGACCTATTAGCCTTTTAAGTTGTTTTGGAAAGCTGTTTACAAGTATTCTCAGTAATAGAATTCAGAATTTCCTCGAAAATCAAAATATTTTATCTGAAGCGCAGGCTGGATTCCATAACAAGTATTCCACATTAGATCATATATTCACCCTTCAATGCCTTGTTGAATTGTTTAAGTCAAGAAAGAAGAAAATATTCTGTTGTTTTATTGATTTTAAGAAAGCTTTTGACAGTGTATGGAGGACAGCATTGTGGAGTAAATTGTTTGATCAAGGTATAGATGGTAAATGTCTTAGAATTTTAAAATCTATGTATAGTGGTATAAAATCATGTATAAGTATTTTAAACAGCGAATCTGCTTTTTCCCCTGCCTGGTTGGAGTAAGACAAGGAGAAAATTTGTCTCCGGTATTATTTTCCCTGTTTTTGAATGATTTAGAAACATTCCTAATGTCAAAAGATTGTCCAAGTTTGTTAGTTAACTCTGAAACAATAGATTCCATGTTAGAATTGTCTCTCAAACTGTTTGTTCTTTTATACGCCGATGACACTGTCCTTTTAGCTTCTTCAAAAACGAATCTACAAAAAGCCATTAATCATTTTGAATCATATTGCAATATTTGGAAACTGACTATAAATGTGGATAAAACAAAAGTTCTTGTTTTTGGGGGTAACAAAAATGATGTGGCTAAAGATATCTTTCTCAATGGTATCCCCCTAGAATACGTTAACGAGTATAAGTACCTTGGTGTTATTTTTGAAAGGAAATGCAATTTTAAAGTATCCATTACAAATCTTTGTCAACAGGCTACTAAAGCAATGTATTTTGTATTACGTAAAAGCCAAATCTTTAATTTATCAATCCAGTGTCGGCTGTATCTCTTTGATACAATGGTAAAACCTATCTTACTGTATGGTTGTGAAATATGGGGTTTTGTTGGTCTTAATCAAATTGAAAATGTACATATTTGTTTTATGAGAAAACTGTTACCCGTTAAAAAGACTACCCCATTGTATATGCTTTATGGAGAACTTGGTAGAGTTCCTCTTTCTGTTGATGTAAAAACCCGCATGTTGACCTTCTGGTCAAAATTAATTACTGACAAAGCCAGCAAAATATCTTATATTACATATTCAATTGTATATAACCTCTATAAAAATGGAACTTAAACTTATCGTTGGTTGTCATGTATCCATAATATCCTTAACAGTATAGGGCTAAGCTATATATGGTTATCACAGTCTCCTGTTTCATCTTCCTGGCTCAAACAAACTTCCCTCTCTATTTCAACCGATAATGCTAAACAATCGTGGAGGTCTCAGGTGGAAAACTCGAAAAAAGCTTTCTATTCTGTTCTGAAACCGCAACTTGAACTTGAAACATACCTAATGTCCCTTCCCCAGAGTACCGCTATCCCATTACTACTGTTTCGAACCTCTTGCCACCGTTTACCGATTGAAAAAGGAAGATGGAATAAGATACCTCAGTCTGAAAGAAAATGTAAATTGTGTTGTATGAATGATGTTGGAGATGAGTTCCATTATATTTTTAGATGTGAATATTTTACTTTAGAAAGAACCTTGTACATACCTTTACATTTCTCAAAGAGACCAAATATGCTTAAACTTCAAAATCTGTTCATGTGTAAAAAGGTGTCTATTTTAAAAAAAACTTAGCAAATTTTGTAAAATCATAATGCTAACTGTAAAATCTTCCGGCTAATCACTTATCCGCTTGTATGATGCATTTACTGTCATGATGTACCTCATATGCCGAGGATATCGGCCTGAGCGTAAATAAAGTTCTGTTCTGTTCTGTTCTGCTCCTGCCTCAGCTATAAGATCTCCTCACTTTCTCTATTTCCGAAAATATTGATGATTTCATTTCACACATCATTTTATCTTCTAGATGCTTGAAGCGTAGATCAACGGTGTCCGACAGTTTCTTATAGGCTAGCAACACATCGGCTATACTCAAATCTACATTAGATGAGATCACAGATTCTTTTGAAGAGTCTGTCGGGATACCCTCTCCTGTTTGTTTCATGTTTGTAACATCTCCACATCCGAAAAATGACGTTTACCATCGTCCGATCGCCGACATCACAGACTGCACGAAATCTTCTGACGTAGGGTAATCCATGTAGCCAAATGTTCGTTTCACCAAAATCACAGGTCTAAGTCAGCGTCAATGTGATACAGTCCACCAAGAAACTTGTTTTGTCTTGAACACACTACCTTGGAAAATGGTCCAAACTAAGGCAAATTCAAAATTTTAAAATATTTCCTCTGTTGGTGTAGAAACACAAAACACGAGAGCTGTTCACTTTCAAGGTCAAAGGTCAAGGTCACGAGCTAAAACATTACTACAAAAGTCCTTGTAAACGCGATAACTTGATAAGTTGTTGTGCTATGAAGCTCGAACTTTAGCGATAGTACATTCTGAACACTTTTTATCAAGACATGATTGCTATACTCAATGAAAAGTGATCATTGATTGTGTGACCTTGAAGGTCAAAGGTCAAGGTCTTAAGAAAATGGTCAATTTGCTGAGGCCTATATAAGGCGGGACAGGAGAAGGCGATTCCCCCGGTTTTGGGGCTGCTCTGCTTTTGCGGTGTCCTATCTAATCTAATTTGTATTAATTTTTTCAATAAACACCTTTAATTAACCTTTCATTAAGACAGAGTACTATCGGCTGTGAAAAACCCACATAAAACTCATTTGTATATCATATATTGTATTTTATATTTCTTGTATATGGGCCCTTGGCCTCATTACAAATAAACACCTTTTGACTTTGACTTTGAACTTGCGCGGTTGTGATGTAATAATCAGATTGTACAGAGTGCCGCATCATTATTTCAACTGAAATACCGCGTTAAATAATTTAATAAATAATCAAAAACAGCTTTCATTGTTTCATCAAGTTGCATCATATGTCTGGTGATAGGCTCCTCAATAAGGTGTTTCGGTGGACCAGGTCTATCAATCGAAAGGGTTCATTCGCTTTTAACTTAGTTAAACTAAGTGAACAGTTGAAGTTATATGATACGTTGTTGGAGTCAAGCTCTTCGCCTTACAGTAAATTATCAGTTATTAAACAATCTCTTTGTAGATTGGATGAGGAAAGGTGGTTCGCAGAACTTTGGAATGACGTCGGCAGAGTTAATGGAAACAAGTTACGTACTTACAGGTTGTTTAAGAAAGACCGTAGATCAGAACTTTATGTAAAATACATTATGTCCAGAAATAGGCGTAGTGATTTAACTAAGTTACGTTGCGGTGTTTTACCACTTCATATAGAAACAGGACGATATTGTAAACCCCCCACACCCATAAGTCATAGATTTTGTCCCTTTTGTGATGCTGTTGAGTCTGAAGCCCATTTTCTTTTTAATTGTGAATTTTACCATGATCTTAAATGTACTTTTATTAATTACATTAGTTTTAACCCTGACGATAGTGATTATGTTAAACTCAGTACAATTATGAGCTTATCTGAAAACAAGAGTCTTAAACTTTTAGCCGATAACACTAATGACATGTTTCGTAGAGGCAATTCCATTCTTGATCCATTTTACCTTTTATCATTTTTAATATTATAATATTCTTTATACATTCCCTGGTGTATATATCATGATTCATGTATGTCAACAGTGTCTCATAAGTCAATTATTTGGCTGGATGATATGTTATACCCTATGTTTTACAACTGATGTTTTAACTGTAACTTATCATGTGACACCTAACCCTTACGATGCGGCTATATATTTTTGCTCTACAAGCCCACGTGGCGGAATTGTTTTGTCCGGTGCCAGCCACCGTTATATCCTGATTAACCGCTTCTTTATTTTTGTGCGCGGATATACATATGATACATGGAAATAAAGACAATTCTCTCTTCTATACGATGATGTAAAAATTATAAAATTATCTCTAATGGTTCGTGAGATATAAATGCCGCAAGGTGGGTACCCTCAATCATTTTGAGGTAAACAAATTTTTTGCGGCACTTGTCGCAACGCTTTGCCGCTTCTTTATTTTTGTGCGCGGATATACATATGATACATGGAAATGAAGACAATTCTCTCTTCTACACGATGATGTAAAAATTATAGAATTATCTCTATTGGTTTGTGAGATATAAATGCCGCAAGGTGGGTACCCTCAATCATTTTTGAGAAAAGGTTTGATATTTTATATCCGGGAGCAGCCAAGACTGCTTGCAGTCAATATATAGCCTTATCCTGAAAGTTACGGATTTCGCCAAGAGGGCTTACGTGCCATTTTATATTTGGCCCGTAAATATCACGCGCCCCGCATCGTAAGGGTTAAATAAAATATGTCTGTCTGTCTGTCTGTCTGTCTGTCATTACCAAGCTGAACATGCTTAAGAGAGAGAGAGAGAGAGAGAGAGAGAGAGAGAGAGAGAGAGAGAGAGAGAGAGAGAGAGAGAGAGAGAGAGAGAGAGAGAGAGAGAGAGAGAGATTAAAGATTAAATCAAATACTACAAATTCAAAACATTTGGTAGTACTAACCGCCCTTGACATATACTACACCAAACATCACCTCCACATGAAGGGTTTTTAACTCTGGTAGTAATTAACGAAGGGCGCACCGGGTATAAAATGCTGATTAAAAGTCTAATTTATGTGTGTATTGTCTCAATTATATGCTCATTGCATTCTCATAGATAATAGTACTGGAGATATTGATCTATCATTCTTAGAAAAAGTACATTGCATAACCTCTTTAAAGCACAGCTGCTACCACGGTACTTGTACCAAGAGCAATGGTACTAAATGCATACCTACATGTACACCCAATGATATGTGAACAGTACCTTCAAGGCAAATACATTGTTTACCACTTCTAACTCTACATATATGCAGAATACTTTTTTCGCAGAATTTACTTTATTTCTCTTACTGCTGGCAGCAATGCGATTCCACAGTTAAGATATCATAGGTTTGTTTGGGGTATCGATGTTTGCGACATGGTTACAGAATTTAACTAGTTTCGTCTACTTTAAATAGTATTTTGTAATTGTTGGCATCATATTGATCTTATTGCTTGTATTTTGATGACTCCAAGGATATGATTCTACGTTTGCCGCATGTGCGGATTACAATAAAACTACCGTGACATATTTAAGTGTCGTTTGCGGAAGATGATACATAGTTTAATTTTATGTATTAAGTAAGATTGAAACATGATATATCTTAAGAGTCAAATCTATATTTCTTATCTGAGATCCTTTTTTTAGAGGTCCGTTTTCAGTATTTGGTAAACGTAGGTGTTTATTTAACGGATGAAAGAAAATGAAAGATTTTAAGAAGACCAACTGTCAGTCTAGTGAAGTGATTGCGCGAGTCGAGTGTGTCACAAGGAATATTGGAAGTGGGGCTTTGAGCCGAGCTAAGAGGTGACCTAGCTGACCCTAGCCCTCATCCCTCAACACACACATAAGCTCGGCAAATATTAGAACAAAGCAAAACAAAGGTTCGTTAATCTACCTGTAGTGCTCATGAAAAGTAGATAATCAGCTATAACAGGTGAATAAAAGAAGTCGTAGAGTTAGAAACAAACACACTTAAGACGGAGTCTAAAGACTGCGAAGATTTGTTTAAGAAACATGCAATAAGCGTATTAACAACTAAGTAGATATCAAAGAGCTTTCGTGTTTGAAGATAACAGAGGAACTTCAGGACAACAGTCTTTAAGACTATAAGATTTAAATTCTTTGAGTTTAAGAAAAAGGGAAATTCGGATAATAATAAGAGTATATCAAGTTATAGCCCGATGGATGCGGTGACTGTGTAAATAGAATGCATCATTCCCCGTAGCTCTGCATATACTCGCCAGATATTTCAACCGAATAACGTAAAGAACGTCATTTCCTTATACTAAACTTACTTTTTTAGTCAAAGCTAAGACATTTCGAGTTTCGTATTTACCCATATCATATGTTAGCCTTTTATAAATAAGTAGAAAGACAATTTCGGCCATTTCTAATACTTTACGAAGTTGATAGTTCATAACCACATTGAGAAAATTGGGTTGCAAGGAGACATTATTACTTTTATTAGGGATAACCAAAAGAAGCCAATGTCTTGTATGCTTTTATTATGTAATCTTTGTCATTTAAGTTAATAGTTGAATAATTGTTTAGTTGCTGTTTTTCAGCTTGTTTTGTAGTTTTGTAGGAATACTACAAATTAATAGCTAGCAAATATAATGCAACTCTCAGTTAGATAAGAGTTATTACCGCCCGAAATTTAACAGAAATGCCTTAGATTATAGATTATAATGTGCTGGTTTCCAAATGTACAAAACAAAAGGTTTTCTTAATTTTTAGACTGAAAAGTCCATTCGTAAAACATAAAATGATTGTCAATGTTATCGTTTAGATAACTTCAAAGGGTCGACCAACGTCTGTCCATATTCCTTTTCGGTTTAATACATAATAACCGTTGAAATTTCTAATTAAAGCCATCATTACTGTTTTATGTAAAACAATATTACTGTCTATTTTATTTGGAATACATTAAAAAATTAACATAATAATTGTTTATATTTTGCAAGAACTTTGTAAATTTCGAACTGCTTTACATAAACTATCCTCGACCTTTGGACAGACAAAGTTTATTGTATTCAAGGTATCCGGCCCATATACAGGAGGTTTTCAATTTCATGTTATAAATAGTAATACAAATTTAACAATATATAATACAAACTAGTGTAGTATAGACCTAGATTTCAAATTTTCGCCACTTATACTTAATGTACATCGCTAGATTTATAATAGTGAAAGTGTCATTACAAGTTATGATTGATATAAATGCTTCCAGTGGGGATCTTGATATTAGCCTTGTTTTGGTAGGAACATTGGTAATGTGAAAGCATAATCGTATTCAGCATAGCCGTAGCTCCCTTTTAACACTTTATACTTTTTGAATGGCAACTGGGGACACATAGTGTTTATGTGCATGCACCCTCCCGAAAGTAACCGGGGACAGTGCGTGTATAAAATGTACTATTAAATGGGGACATGTACAAATACTATATATGCCTATATTATACAACTAGGGACATTATTAATTTCTATATTCAAGACAGGAATGATCTGGTGAGGTAAAGTAAGATGTGTTCACTTGTAGAGTGCGGACGACAAAATACTACAGTAAGCCTATAATATTATGCTTCCCTCTTTGAGTATGGATTATCAAACAGACAAACACTGAACATAATTGGTAGTGCTGATACAAACACATATCCCAGGAAACATTACAGCATTGGGCCAATGCTGTTTTAGTGACGCCAGTTTCGCCACTGTCGCTGCCGTTATGTTACAGCTGGGCCAATAGAGGCCGACTGCAGCTTTCCCTACACAGGAATCATAACCTCTTGAACTCAGTAGACACGCGATACTTTTGGTGGGACAAGGCGATGGCAGTTACAAAGCGCGGCCTTGCTAGCAGCCCTTACTGCTCTTATGCAGGGGCGTAGCATCCATAATAAAAAAACCGGGCTTACACATGATTTTTTGGTCCAACTTGTTTTCATGTTATTTTCAGTCAAATGACAGACAAGAAACTAGAGGGTCAACGTTAAGTTCATGACAGTTTGTCTCTGTTATGGTTAAACCACACATGGATGTATGGACAGGTCTTATGTGGCTTTACAGATGTCATAACATTAACTTTAGATGGAATGCGGAAGACTGCCAAGTTTTTTGCCTGTTAACTTCTTATCAGTGATCTTGACCAATGACTTTCTTTCACAGCTCTCGTTCTGTATAGACACTGATATTATCAGCGTAAAACAGAACACAGATGTGGGAGAAATCATGTAATTGCTTTACTACACTATTATCAAAATTCATTGATATACGAAGAGCTATAACTATCATTTATGTAAAGTGGACCTAACGCAACACTTATCATGTAATAGTGTTTTTATTTGGTAACCAATTCCTTCAAATAAAAGACCCATCATCAAACTTCAATAATTTTAAAAGTATTTTACTGTCACCGAAACCGGGTTTGTTAAAGCCCCATTATCATATTTGCAGGCGGTTCATGATGAAATTAAGCTAGTGAGAAAAGAAAAAGGCGCTACATCACTCTTGAGAAAAATCTTTTTAAAGTTTGATATCATATTTACATGTATTTATTAATAATAAAATATTTAATTTGACGTTAACAGTACAGTACCTTCTGCAAAAACATGTATTCATGATATCAAACTTTCGACGAAATATTTTCTACCGAGTGATGTATTACTTGTCTCAATAGCTAATTAATCATGTACTGAATTCAAGTATGATAGTGGGGAATATTTCACTTTGTAGATATACTTCATAGTGCACTTAAAACCAGATCAGTCATTAAAAAAAAGTTTTGAAAAAGTGAGCAAACTCTCTGGAAAACGTCGAAAATAGAGTTTTTATGCATAGATTTTAATTTTGTTCTTGGGGGGGTATGCTTAGGGGGGTATGTTATGTTATGTTGTTGGCAAGTAAATCGTACACGTGTGAGTCTCATGCATGCACCATATACCAAGATGATAGATAACAGTCATTTACTGAAGTCTCTTTTGTAATGATTTTCTCATGTTCTTCTGCACAACATAACAGTCAAAGGAAAATAGTGAAATTATTTTATTTGTGCAGTTTGCTATTGTCAGTGTCACAAATAAAATCTGCATGATACAAACACATCTGCCGCTTCTGGTGTAAACATCATAGAAAACATTGTGTGTGGTCAAAATATTTGAAAGATTGATAACTGAAGAGATGATTTCATATTTGATGTAATCATTCACATTGAGGTAAAGTTCTGACGCAGTATGCATACGCTATGACGATGACAATGAACAGTCACCCACCAGCAACACAGAAATAATGTTAAACAAACAGTTTCCATCTCCAAGTATCTTCAAAGCAGTGTAGGTTGACTCAATGTCTTCTGGCAGAAGTGTCTGTGCTAGATTATTAACTTGGATATTTTCACAGCGAACAGATGAGCGTTGTTTTAGCAATGGTACGATTATGTCCATATTTTCAGCATGTACAGTTTATCCCCTCTTTCAAAACAGCTTGACAAATACCTGGACATTACCCCCGTATGATAATATACACAAAGAACTTAGTTTTCAGAAAAAAAGCTTCTGCTTATAAACCATACAAAGTTCCAGAAAAACAATTAAGAGTTTAGCAGTGAAGAAATGAAAACTTCACTCAATTTACGATTCACTGTCTCTGGATAACTTTTTTTCTCGGCTTGGTATTTTTAAAAATCCAAGTTAACTTATAACTGAAAATGAAAGTAAATAATGTTTGCTGCAATATGGTAATGATAATTCTCTTGACTGAATTGATAATTTTTAGTAAGGACCTCAAATGCAAATGTTAGTCTTTAGAACAGTATGAGCCTTCAAAATCACAAAATTATCAAATATCAAATTTGAAAAAATCTTCCCTAAGAAAAAACTGGCGACTCTAATAATGGCTTATATAAAGGAAGAAGAAGTGTTTGACCAACACGTCCAACTCCAAGAATCTCAATTTTACACACAGATTTGACAATTTTCGAAATTTTCTCAATTAAGGTTGAAAAAAGTACTGAAAATTCAATGTCAGCTTTTATCGTACATGATAAAAAAGGTTTCTCTACTTGAATGTCAACTAGAGATCAAAAATGTTATTTTTGATTTTAAAAATCCAAATTTTCATGCGTGGTTTCTCACCAATGACAATAGTTATTTTTAGCCAAATTTCAGTGGTCTCACATTTCTTCTCATATTTTCAATTATATTGTATTATAAGGATTTTTACGTCAATTAATTAGTAAATAATAAGGCAATTGTTATATCTAGAGTGGTCAATACATCAAACATATCACAATATTCAAAGAGTTCCCAAATTTCATTTTACAAAATGGGCGGTGCTTAATTAAGTTCTTTGTGTATATATACAAAGATACATTATAATGCATAAAAATAGCAGCAGAAATGAACAATGATGGTATCATTAATTTTATTTAAATTCGAATTTTATGGCATCAATTAAATTAATAATAATAGCCGCATGTTACCGTTTTATTCGTCAAAGGGTGAATCAAAAATGATTTGTTTTCAAAAGTAAAGAACGACAGAAAATAGTCTTTCAAACACAACAACCTTTTGTTGTAATATATAGTTTGTGATTTTTAAAAAGCCCCTCACGGGAGGGGGACCGGGCCCCCTGAACCCCTTTGATCCGCCACTGTTCTCCATTTTTAATTTTTTTATTGACTTGAATCTATAACTGATTTTCAAAGGGGGGGGGGGGGGGGCCCGGACCCCCTGAACCCCCCCCCCCCCCTTTGGATCCGCCACTGCAGTACTAACACACTAAAGATAACAAATATCTTGCATTGAGTTAAGGAATTTACAACTATTAAGTAAACCTTTCACATCAAAGGTGAACTGCTATTTCCGGAATTATTTAAATTTACTGCGTGCCTATTTTAAGATGAAGTCAAGCGATATCAGCACCGCCATTGTTTTCTTTAAGTACAGCTACAATATGTTGATCATCTTCTTCGAAATGTGACAGAAGTATTCAGTTATTAAAGGTATGCTATTATGTTCCTATCAATGTTGTCTCTGTAATTGTGATTGCTGCATTATTTTAAAACTGTATTTCTCCAAATATCAAACTCTATATTGATTGACATATCATGACATGAATCTCTTGTGTATTTTCTCTTTTCCAAATTCAAATTGTTTTGATATACATTATATACAATGTTTCCATCAACTTTTGCATGGATAAAGTACAACTGATGCATGGGATATTTAGTGAATGAATTTGATTTAGAATTAGTGGAGACAAGTTAATATAAATGTTATATAATGATAATCAACATATTTATATATTTTGAATATTATATATTGTATTACAGCGTCAAGAATTGAATTATTTTCATTATGAGGAGGAACATCAACATTACAGTCTATTACCCATTCAAGGTTAGTTAATCAATACTTATTTGAGAAGAGTAATTGATTATTCCAATAAAACTCACTTGGTTTTACAAGTCGTGTTGTCCATCGTGTATTATATTAGTTGAAACGATTAGAGTTCTAAATAACGTTCACAGTTATTGTCGACCGAGATGCAGTGCTGGATACATGTGCATAGAGTTGCTTTGCAATATGATAACATTTGTAACACGAAATGCCATTAGTGTCTTGATCATATCATGCACAGATAAATAGTAAGAAGTCTTAATTGTTTGATACATTTTATCACATTTGTTTACCTTTAAACAGACAATTTCAAAGATGTTTACCAATTAACAACTAAATGTCTATTAATTTTATTAATTATTATTACCTTCCCAATTTCAGAACCAACCACAACAGAAGTAATCCAAGTGGGCTGAGACGAACACTGGGCAAATGTATTAGCAGTGAGTAGTATTTTCAATATATATATATATATATATATATATATATTATTATAAGAATATATAAAATATTATATATCAAACTTAGCCTGAATTTTAAAATTGTATGTCCAAATTATGTGAAATAGTTATATAAAGTTGTATGTCATGTATGTTGTCTTATATAAGAAGAAACGAGGAAGATCAGTCGTTTAATTTATCTCAATTCTTCTTGCAGAATCACCTCATGAGGACGAGCTAAAGCGACTGCGGCCGACTATGAAGCAGGCCTCGATAGGCGCGGGGGCAAAAGGAAGAAACTGTTAGCCATATCGCGTGAGAAGGAATAGAAAGAATATACTTTATCAATGACAATGTATGTTTGTAATAATAAACAATGTAAACTTCTTCTGATGGTTATTATGATTTCTAAGGGTTGAAAAAAGAGTTATTTTTTAATGTTACTATGACATTCTACAAAATTACGAACATGTAAAATGCCCCCCCATCCAAGCATGATGATGTGATGGATGGGGGTCATTATTGGAATAAGCCGGAGGCTGAGCATATTCATTTAGCATGTTGCTTCGCTACCCGTAGACCAGCGCTATTTATAGAACACCATTAAAATCACATGACCTCTGATCATGTGACCTCCCACCAAGACACGTGACTACCCATGCTGGTTCATATTTTCAAAGTTATCTGCGTTTTGTAGTAAAAATCTTTGGGAGGGAAAATTAATAGCCAATTTCAATACCAACCACATGGCAACTGTGTACATATTTGCAACTCATGTCCACCTCAAATCTTGGGTGGGTAAATGAATATGCTCAGCCTCCGGCTTATTCCAATAATGACCCCCATCCATCACATTATCATGCTTGGATGGGGGGGCATTATTTCCCATAAGCCTTCGGCTTCACATATTCATTTAGCATCTTTAAAGACAACAAAATGCTGTGATGCAAAAAACAGTTTAATTACAAGCAACCAACTTGTCATGCCTTCCTGGAAAACACTCATTGTCCATCACAGTTCAAAACCGCCTGTGAAAAGGTCACATTCTTGACCTCTCGGAAATAAAACTTATAAAAGTTCTTGCTAGAAGACCAATCAGCAGTCTTCAAAATATCTGCCAGAGAGCAACCTGCAGACATGGCAGCAGAGGCAGCCGCCCCTCGAAAAGAGTGTGCCTTGAACTCACTGTCCACTCCACTCAAACGTAAAACTTCCTTGAGCCATCTGGCCACTGTAGATGACGACACTGCTTCGAATGTCTTGTATGAAACAAGTAACTTATCTGATTTTCTGAGACCATTGGTCCTTTCAATATAATACTTGAAATGCATTTGGCATAAACCCTCATCTTGGGGAAAGTGTAAAACTTCCAGAGTAAAAGCTTTACCTTGCTTAGAAGTTTTCAGCAATGTATCAAAAGTAAAAACTATCTTCTTTATTCCTACTTTCATATTGGAAAGACACAAATTGACTAGAGTTTGCGCACGAGGTGCGGTTGTAAGAGCTATTAGTGCCACTACCTTATATGTCAGAAGTCTCAAAGACAACTTATGCTTATCTTCCAAATTCTTCAGAAAGTTTAAAACAACAGAAACATCCCAAGTAAACTTATATTTTGGCATACTTGGAATAAGATTAAGAAGGCCTCTCATGAATCTTGGAACAAAAACTAAACTGTCACACTAGTGCTTCCCTAAAAGTTTAAGAGTCTGTAAAATCACACACTTGTGTGTATTAATGACACTGTAACGCTTCCCTAGCCTAAACATGCCATGTAAGTATGATAACAAAACTACTTCAGTCGTGTGAAAGGGATTGTAACCCCTCCCACTGCACCAAACACAGAACCTCCTCTATGCCAGGTCGTACTGCTTTTTTGTGCCTGGCCGCCACGAGCTTGTGATGACATCGATAACCCCCGTCAAAATTACATGGCCTGGGAGGGAGTTCCTGATAGCACTGTCGCGACCAACGTCATTGTCCTCTTCATTAGATGTTCTAAGCCGTTGTGGGGCAGTGTAAGTAGATCCTTGTGTCTGGGCAACCTGACAGGAAGAGAAATCAAACATTCCAGTACCTGAGGAAACCACATTTGTGATGGCCAATATGGAATTATCAACGAAGCTTTTTCTACTCTACAGTGATTTTGTTGATCACCTTGCTTAACAAACAAAAAGGAGGGAAATATATATGGACGATAAGACGTCCAGCAAAGAGAAAAGGCATCTACTCTATAACATCCAGGCTGAGGGAACCAGGACACAAACTTTGGTATCTGGTAATTTGATGAAGATGCAAACAAGTCTATGTCTGGCTGGAAAGACATGTACACTAATCTATCAAATATATCTGACTTTAGTCTCCATTCTGTTGCATCTGAAAAATTTCTGGAGAGGAAATCAGCATCAACATTTGATTTTCCTGGGCTATACTGAGCTGTGATAAATATCCGTCTATCAAAGCACCATTTCCAAATATCTTTAGTTAACTCATCGAGTCCGTTTGATGTCATACCGCCAAAGTTGTTGAGATAAGAACATGTTGTATTATTGTCTGATTGCACCAAAACATGCTTATCTGAGGTGTTACTGCAAAACGATTTCAGAGCCTTGTCTACAGCAAGTAGCTCAAGATAATTAATATGACCTGTCTCATGTTTTAACCATCTGCCACTTGCATGTTGTCCGTTAGCCAAATGGTAAGCACCCCAACCAGAGTTAGAGGCATCTGTCTGAACGGTGAAGTTAATAGTCCTTTGTCTAATGGCTTTACCATTTTCTGCTTCTACATTATCGTACCACCACTTTATCTCCGCTCTGGCGGCACTAGATAGTGAAATAGTGTTATCAAAGGGATCTAAGGTTTGTTGAACATGTCCTGAAGAAAGACCACAAAGTTTCTCTTTCTCTAATACCCTGTAATGCAGCTGAGCCTTTTCAACTGCTTGAAAAGCATTGACAGTCAGGCCAATAAATGAGGCAAGCTCTCTAACTGTAACCAAATTTTTCCCCAACAAAACAGACGCAATGTATCTAATCTTTTCAATCTTGTCATCTGGGAGAAAGACTTTAAATAGTTTAGAATCAATTATGAAACCAAGGAAACAAATTCTTTGAGAGGGAACCGATTGAGATTTCTCCCAGTTTACCTTAAATCCTAGTTGTGACAAGTTTCTGGTGACAAATTGAAATTCGTATTTACAGACTTCCTTGTTCTGGTTCGCCATTAGAGCATCATCAAGGTAATATGCAGACCGAATAGACTGCTGACGAAACCATGCAAAAATTGGCCTTAAAATCTTTGTGAATACCCGTGGTGCTGAGCTCAAGCCAAAGGGAAGGGCTACAAACTTGTACAACTGACCATCCCATGAAAATTTCAAAAACTTTTGGTAATCTTTATGTATAGGGATAGTAAAATAAGCGTCCTTCATATCCAAGGATGTAAAGAAATCGCCTTCCTTAATCAAATCCAAAACTGATGAAAAGCTTTCCTGTTTAAAATGCTCATACGTTACAAATTCATTCAGATATTTCAGATTAATGACTGGCCTAAACGACCCATTTGGTTTTGGAACAAGAAATAAGTTCGAAATATATTGACCCATTTCATTGTCTGTTGGAACAATTGCTCCCTTACTTACAAGTTCTGATATTTCATTCTCAACAATCCCGTGCATAACAGGGGAAAAAGCTATTTGCTTAGGGACTTTGTCTTGGCGTGGCCAATCATCAAAC
The DNA here is from genome assembly GCA_916613615.1 of Steromphala cineraria. Lineage (NCBI taxonomy): Eukaryota > Metazoa > Mollusca > Gastropoda > Trochida > Trochidae > Steromphala > Steromphala cineraria. The sequence goes on along the minus strand of OU744722.1, from coordinate 40,111,351 downwards.
TCAATTACATAACCTTCAACAGAGCTCAACACCCAGGGATCAGAAGTAAAATTAGACCACTGAGAAAAGCGACCCTTAGTACCAGTAACGCCACTCACCTGATTTCCGTCGTATTGGCCTAGGTTCGATGTCCCTCGTTTGGGGCTCTAGACTGTGTGAAGGCTGGGGCGGGGCGGCCTTGCCCTCTATACTGGCCTCGTCCATGGTATGATGCTGGCCTTCGTCTGAAGCCAAAGCCTCGACCCCTGAAGGTCTGTCCTGACGATGGTGTCGAACCAAAGCCTCGTCCACGTGACTGCCTGAAACCAGAAGAAGGACCATGCTGGCCAAGTTTAGAGCCATACTCACAACTCTTAATCTCTTTTTCAATACTGTCTCCAAAGAGAAAAGTGGTAATAGGTGTCTTAATGTTGCATAGGCCTGCATACTGCCTTCTCAAATGGGGACGCAAAGCGTATCGCCTCCTGACACTCATAGCATACTGCGCTTGTCCTAACAGAGTTAGGGAATCCTGTACACACTCCTTAAAGTCGGGACTAAAGTTGCCCTTAAGCAGACCGGCCAATTTAATGATGGGGACCATTCCTGTCGCCAGTAAGTTTTGTATTTGCTTAAGGCCCTGATCCAAAGATTGCGCGCGCTTCCCTATCTCTGAATACACTTCATTATTGACTGAAGGAGCTGCCATTTTCACAGCGTTCTGTGGAACAGGATACTTGTCAGCTATTGCGTCAACAGCACATTGCTCAGTACAGGCCATGCCAACTAGGCTTGCTAAAGACTCGCTTATCGCCTCTCCTCTTCTAGGAGCTCTCAAGGCTGGCAATTGCCAATCAGAAACATCGCAATTATCTGCAACTACGCCGCTGTCATTAAAGAGAGAGCATTCACTCCAGTCTCTGTCAATATTAAGACCTGGGTTGGGCTGCGCAGGGCAGGGCTGAGAATCTAAAAAGCCTTCGTCAGGCAAAGCTTGATCATCATCAGTCTGTTCGTATTCGCCAAATCGCATATTACTTTCCTCATCTGCGCCTTGCGCTATCGCATCGCCTTTATCCAAGCCCAATTTCTGTTTTAGCATCGCTAAATCATTAACTGATAAATCAAGCAGAGATATTCCCCTACCGCTAGCGTCAGAGGTACTCGCGACCGCAGCAGACTTAGTAGCAGACTTTTTCTTTTTGCTTTGCCTACAAGTTTTGCTTTTCTTTCCCTTCCGGTCATCGCTCGGAACATGCGCCTTATCAACAGCAGAAGATTTAAGCTCTCGCCTGGTGGTTACTCTAGCGCATTGGTTATCGAGGCCCAAAAAGGAAACCTCCTCGTTAAACTCGTCACCTGACTCTCCTTCAATAGAGAGCGTGTCATCTTGACGACCTGCCATGTCTGGAAACAAAACAAAAATGGCGACTAAGAATTGCACGTGAACCACGCGAATTACAATATCTAACAGGCTAGGAGCAATAAAAAGATAGCCAACTTCACGCAAGGACAGCGTCCAAGCACGTACTTTAATACTAGCACAACGTGCTAGTCAACCACACAATTAGAGCTGGTCAACTCACCTGAATCCGAAGCAGTAGGTCTCAGTACCGTACTCTTCGGGCGCTGAAGCAAATATGAAGCAGCATGGGTAGTCACGTGTCTTAGTGGGAGGTCACATGATCAGAGGTCATGTGATTTTAATGGTGTTCTATAAATAGCGCTGGTCTACGGGTAGCGAAGCAACATGCTAAATGAATATGCTCAGCCTCCGGCTTATGGGAAATAATGAGTCTGGTCTAAGAAACTTAGCTGTTTATACCTGCTAGCACAATCTTACAGTGTATTGAATCATTAAGGGTGAACGTAACACCAATAAAAAAGTAAAGAAGTTTAACATCTATAGATGTTTTACCTGCTGTAACTACTTTGGTGACCTATGGGTAATGCAAATATATTACTGAACAACCAATCAGTGGTTTTAATTGCCTAAAAAGTATTCTGGCATAGTTATGGCGTAACGCTGGTTGAATGCTGTATGTAACAGTTCTGCCAGCAGTGGGCCAACGCTGTGCCAATGTGCATTTCAGCATTGGGCCACTGCCGCCAGCCTGCATTGGGCCAATAGACACAACAGCTGTAATGTTTCCTGGGATCAAACGGTTGTGCTCACTATTGGCCCACTGCTGTAATGTTTCCTGGGATCAAACGGTTGTGCTCACTATTGGCCCACTGCTGTAATGTTTCCTGGGATCAAACGGTTGTGCTCAAGGTCCTCAAATCTTTGAAACAGCAGAAATGGTTTTCCAAGGTCCAGAGTCAAAGTCGTGAATTTTGAAAATTGAAAATTCAATAATAAACTGAGCGACTGTTTACTTTTTTAATATAGGTTAGACAATAATCGCTTTACTTAAAATTTTACGTGATAACAGATGCCTGGATATACATCAGTGTATGAATGATTACCAAGAAGTCTCAACACAAGACTATTATTGGGAGAAAACCAATGTTTGCACACTGTGATAGTAATAATCCAACAATGTGGTCATGTATAAAGGGAATTAAGAGCAAAGAGTGTCTTGGCATATGATAGGTGTTTCACATGTTTCAGAACGTTCTGACAACATCATATTTCAATTCTCAGTTCATGTAAAAGGTTAAGCAGACACAGTTTATCGAAATGTGCTTAACGTTTCATTCTTAAGAGGCTGAGACAGGTATGTCATGAAAATATATACCTGTCTCAGCCTCTTCTTTCTCTTTTTCGCTGTCCACTCCATCATTGTTAATTTCTATTTTCGAAAAAGTGACATAAATGACATGCTAACTTGAAATAAATGAACCATAGATACATGAATATTGAATACGATGTATTTTGATAAGTTGAGTCCAATAGTCCAATCCATTAAGCCCCGCCCCTTAGCAACCGTACCTAGCAACCACAAACCTCGGACAAACATGCAGAAGTGTCCGAGGTTTGCTTTGTCGATTCAGAGTTGTTTGTTGATGACTATGGCTAATTACAGATTTGTCATGCCTCAGAAAGGATTGAAATTATGAAAATAAGCGTCTACTGATAATGAAACTGAGGAATTTGGAACAAAACCACTGTCACAAATTATTTTAACACAAAGAGAACGGCTTTCTACCGTCAGGAGGAAGGCTAAGGGTCAACTATAAAATTCAACATTATTCTTTGTCAAACCCAGTGAATTTACCGATATTTTCCTTGATTGATTGCATGTTTACATTGCCTAAATGGTGGTTTGATGCTGACATGTAATTATTTAATGACACTAAGAAAATATGACCCCGAAGAAATCTCACAAGCTACGATACATATTCAGTCTATAAATAGCAACAAACGAGCAATACAGAGTCGACGTGATGTTCTTCAACTTATTTTCATATCGAGGTCAAATTTCTAACAATATAAAAACTGCTCTCTAAATGTGGTTGTCCAATTTATTCCTGAATTTAGCCCAGCAACAGTGTTTGAACCTCAATAATTGACCATTTTCCAGTTTCGCGAAACGAGTCGATTTAGAGTGACGTCCCTTTGAAAAGTCACGTGACCGCGGGAAAGCCGTCAAAGTTTACGTTGAGTTGAACGGTATTTAAGTCAACTTGTCATGCTCGCCTAGACCTTAAAATTGTCTCTATAAAACAATTGAAGGTCTCAAACGACTTCACTGTTTAGACCTATTTTCAAGAGTCAATAAAGACGACTAAGGCCTTCAAAAGTATTCCATGAAGCACTTTTGTGAACCGTGTGATTAGTCTACACAACAGGAATAATGAAACCTAAACATGTTGAATTAAATCATTTGAAAAATTCTAGATTTGAAATGTAAAAAATGTTATGGGTTAAACTTAAAAAATAACCATAACGTTATTTAAACACGTATGATGATAAATAACAAATCCCGAAATTCGACTACATAAAACCAACTTCTCCCACAACATTGCTTCTCTTCCCGTACTATTGCCCATATTAAGTAGCAAATGAAATATTTTATGATAAATTTAATTTTGCATTTGAATGAAAATCAAATTTAATTATTTTGATTTATGAAAGATACACTAATGATATAAAAGAAATCAAGAAACTTATGAGCTACATTACATCAGAAATTATATTTGAGGGCGTACCACACAGTTTCCATTGATTTATTCTATCATATCCATTTTATCATTTTATTACTTTTTAAAAAGCCTTTAACGTCGGAAAACTTCAGATAAGATATATATGAGATTCTTTCATGAATAATCTATTTAGGCCTAAAAAGTAGAATGTATTAGTGTCCTTCAGTTTGTCAAGAATATTCAATTCAAACTGAATAAAAATTGATACAATGGTTATAAGTAAGGGTTAAATTAAATTTCCATAAAGAAACAAACATAACCTACGGAAAATGTACAGAAATCCAACATTGCGGTTGGGTTTATAGCAATGGAAGTAAAAATCCTTGAATCATGCATTTTTAAAATAAACTTAAAATTTAGATAATTTACACAATTCTTACAGATGAAACAGCTTGTGGAGTCAGAATGAAAGACTGAGGGGCAAAAGAAACGACTTGAACGTTTTCAAGAGGGTGAATTACACAATGTTATGACTAGAGACATGCGACAACTGGACCCTGCGATAGGCTATGATTAAAGTACTCTCAATTTCATTCATCAGAGTAGGATTATTTTATTGTTATGAGTGTTTAAATTTACACGAGGTCCTAAAACAGCTTTTTCAAGATGTTTTTGGTCAAAATGTAATAAATCGAACTTGAAAAAGTTACGAAATGTAGAAACTTTATGGCTATAAGATGGTACAAATATAAAAAACCTTCATGGAAATCAATTTGTTTAAGCATATATTCTGTATGACGCTAAAAACAAAACAAGTAAAAACTGTTTTCATCTCATCTACTTAAGGAGATTTTAAAACGACAATTTTTGAAAGGCGTATAATTCAAATACCATGATCAAATATTGCTTTTAAATTCATAACTTAGTTCAGGTGGCTCCTGAAGACATGAAGTAACCCTGTTTCGTAATTAACTATATATCTTGCATTCTATATGGTATCCTTTCTTTTGCCTCTGAGTATTACACAGTTAATATTTGAATAATCACCGGCATTGAAAAGTCATTACTTAATTTAAGCCGCCTGCATGCCGTGATTCGGGGTAAAAATAAATTACAATATTTATCGATATGCAATAACTGATGTAACAATATCTTCATAGCAATCTTCAATAAATTTATTTGCATAGAGTTATCAAAATTGAAGATATATGTCATGGCTTAGAAAACAATCTTGAATATTCTCCGGATCAAAATTCACTACAGTACATATTATTTGTGTTATTTAGTCAAGAGCTACTGATTGTTGCTGAAAACTACAAATTATGGGCTAAAGGTTCAGTTGAGCGAAAAAATAACGGCATGGAATCTTGAATTTGATCGAATACGGACGATATACCACTGCAAACGTGAGTTTTGAAAATTATTAACCGACAGCGGGGTTAATTGAAGACCATGTGTTAAAAGTGTTTCAAAAATTAATTTTTAGTAATATACAGCGGTGTGCCAAAAGGATGTCATATTATATTCCCATAGATTTTCATGAAAGAATTCTAGATTCCTTTTAACTAAGTAAATTTGTGAGGAATCACCATAGCTACGGTTACATTTTTTCCGTTAATTTATACCATGTTTATTTTTCTTTTCGAATAGCATAAATTTCATCATCATATTATGTTAATTGATGCATAAATTTTTAAATGGTGACTAAAGGGAGACCTGTTTTACAACGGATAGTCATCGAATTATTTATTTTTAATACGTATGTACTTCAAACTGAGATGATTTAAAATAAACTTACAAAGTTTGACAAAGATGTATACATAATTCATCGCATAAGAAATTATTTAAGTAAAACAGGAATAACATAAATCTATTGAATTTACGCAAAATGCGACAAAATATGATAATTCTGTATATTTTTAACGACAAAAGTAACGCGTAGAGGAAGAGATATTCGCGAAGCTATTTAATTTAATCACCGTCTACAATGTATTTCAACCGCTTGAGTTATCACATGGAATCCAATCAACTTCTTAACAGGATTCAATCTGGTTTTAGAAAATACCGATCACGCACAGACCAACTCATTCGCCTACAAACGGCGGCACAAAAGGCTATAGGCAACCAGGAATACATGTTTTGTGTATTCCTTGACATCGAGAAGGCCTATGATATGCTTTGGAGACAAGGACTCCTTTTTAAGCTACAAAGCCTTGGAGTCAAAGGTCGAATGCTGAAATGGATCAGTTCATTTCTCTCTCACCGAACAATACGAGTTCGCATAGGCCAAGATCTATCAGGGGTGCATGTTATTGAAAACGGAACCCCCCAAAGGCAGTGTTACAAGTCCACTTCTTTTTAATAGCATGATCAATGATGTGTTTGATTCACTACCTGTGAATATTGATGCCTCTCAATTTGCTGATGATGGAGCCTTTGGAGACGTTTTGGAAATCTTGACTTTGTTCATCGTTCCATTCAATCAGGACTCGATTCAGTATACAGATGGTGTTCACAATGGGGTTTCAAAATCTCCATTTCAAAATCGGTGGCCATGAATTTTACAAAACGCAAACTTGATCATAATTTGATTCTTACTATTGGAAAACATCGAATCAACTTCGTCTCTGATTTTAAATTTTTGGGAGTTTACTTTGATAGTAAACTTATTTGGTCACGTCACATAACCTACTTATCGGGAAAGTGTTCAAAAGGACTAAATCTCTTGAAATGCGTATCAGGTACAAAATGGGGTGCCGATAAATCATCACTACTGTTACTCTACAAGGCTCTAATTCTATCAATATTGGATTATGGCAGCCAAGTCTTTATGAATGCAGCAAAATGTCACTTAACTAAACTTGACCGAGTTCAATCAAAAGCTTTAAGAATTGCTACAGGGGCATTTCCAACTACTCCCGTAGCTGCTACGCAGGTAGAGTGTTCTGAACCTCCTCTCGCATACTGCCGTCAAAAGTCCGCACTCAAAACTTATCTCTCCATGACATCATCCTCTGATTACCATTCTTCAAGATTTACAACTTAATTCCCCATTCAAGCTCCCAAAATCAGCCCCATGGTGTCTTACACAACTATCACTTAATACGGATTTGGCCTCAGTTATACATAAACAAATGAGTCCTATTATCATAAAATCAGTAGCATCAGATTTCATCAATACACGCTACCATGGATTTAACCATATTTATACAGATGCGTCTAAAGACCCTGCTACAGGACACGTTGGCGCAGCTTTCTATATTCAATCTTTTGAAGTAGAAGAACTGTTTAGATAACAAGATCATTTGTCAGTTTTTGCAGCAGAATTAACAGCTATTCTTATGCTCTAGTGTGGGTAAAAAATCATAATCTTTAATCAATCATTTTTACAGATTCCTTAGCAGCGGTTCAAGCCATTCACTCAGGTGCAAACGGACAACGCAGTGACATTCTATATGAAATATTACATCTTGGTACTGTTTTGAATGAAGCCTATATAAGCTGTGACATAGTATAGGTTCCTGCACATGTAGGTCTCCATGGAAACGAGAAAGCTGACCAGCATGCAAAATCGTCCTTATCCAAACCCTACGTGGATTTTGAGGATGTATATCCAGTGCCAAAGGATATCTATGCTGCTGTGAATACAGCAATCTATGAACAGTGGCAAAACGACTGGGATAGGGGCAACACTGCCAGACATATGCACAGCTCATGCCCTAAAGTGGTTAAGCACGCTAAGATTCGTCGACAAAACCGGAGAGACGAAGTTATTCTCACTCGTTTAAGACTTGGCCATTGTGGACTAAATGCTTACAAGCACTTTTTAGTCGATGATTCATCTCCTTCATGTGTTCATTGTTTTAATAATTGTCCAGAGACTGTCCTTCATTATCTTGTTGAATGTGAGGGGCATAAAAATCATCGTGAAGAACTCAGAGAGGTTGTTATGTCCAAATCAAATAATTTCTCACTGAGATCTATTCTTGGTGAAAATTTGATGTTTAGTGAAGTCCAAAGATCAGTTTTAAATTTTGTCAAGAACACTGGCAAATGTGATCTCATATAACATTTTATGCTCAATTTTAACTTTTAAACGTTTTTAACTCTCAATAATCACTTCTTGTGCCGGGCGCATGTAGGTCATCTTTGGCCCAAACTTCGCCCTTAATTTCACCTACCTACCTACCTACTGGAAAATGGTCAATTTCATTAATTTCAGGAACAGAGATGTAAATCTACCTGTCAATTATATTACTTGAGTGTTCAGTCATCTGGTTCTTGACAGTTTAAACTATTTTTAAAATACAAAACAAAAGTATTCTTTATGTTGCTGTACAGCACCAAGGATACTCATCTACCGTGTAAAAATATCAATAATTAATATGGAACTGATGGAGACTATATTTAATTTGTTTATTTTGTTTTGGAAATGTTTATATTAATGCAATATTATAATTTGATTCAATAACAAGTCAAACAGACTTAATTTATTTCAATTATTAACATTGAAATCAGAATATTGAAAACATTATAACTTCATAAATTATTCAAAAATCGAAAACATAATAACAGTTAAAAAAACCTACATGTACATGATAACCTAAATAATTAGCAAACAGGATTGTAAAATATACATTGTCATGTGGAATTAACTTATATATGCTAAATCATTTCAGATAAACTTTGAAACTATTTATAAGAAATGATACATTCAAATAAATTTAAATTTAGGTTCAAATTACTCTATTCCAAATTTAATTATGTTTAATAAAGTCCCTATGCCCTGCTGCTTTATTGGTCAAAGCCCAATTCTTTACATCTTTTATGTATGCAAGTTCTGTAGATGGTTTCCCCATTTACTTAAATCCTTTGTTCTATCAGTCTAAAAGAAAACCCTAACTATTTATCATGAAAGTATTTATAAATCCACTCTTCCAAATGTAAAATAAACCAAAACTAATCTAAACATTTTCATGAATAAATCCTGATATGAATTTATGATAATGCAAAACAACCTATGCAGATCCAAACTGTTCAAGATATCTACAGATAAATTACCTAGCTCTGACTTAATTTCAAACCCTGATAATATATCTTCACTTCAACAAATTAATATGGATATTAAATCATTAATAAATTTCATAAATCTTGATAAAGTTATTAAATTAGTGTGTTGATTATGAAATAATTTTTAAATTTAGCTATTTATTCATAGTTCAAACCTGAATGCGGCATTTTAGTTTGACTTTTATACTTAATTTCCATTTTGATAACCAGAAATCATTTATTATTTGCAAATATTTCTTTGAGTCGTTGTTTTAATCTGTCTGTGCTTAACTTACCATGAAACGAAATTTGTCAACAGTCGTTCATGTACAGAAAAGAATTTCTTTGAAGAAAATCAGACAAACAGATACAGGCCTACTGCAGACTGCAGCACATTTTTTTCAATGTAAACAAACAGAGAATCATGCCCTCGCCTCACGAAAATTCGTGTGTACTACTCCGAAATAAATCAGATATGCCTTTGTTAATGAAGATTCCCGGAAGGTAGGACCCGTTGTTCAAGTTGTTTACATTGTCATGGAATATATTACACTTCGAAGGACTCGCTACGTTCGAAAAATGTATCGGCGACATTCCTTCCGTCAAGCAGCCCGCCATGGTGCTTGTCGATGTCCGAGGAAGCGATCGCTGGGCAGGAGGTCAGAAATACGGCGCGCCGATTGGTCGAAAGACTGAAGGGGCGGGGCATAATGGATCGGTCTATTACCCTTCAACCTCGGCTTTCAATCAAACTATCGCGTATAGATTACTAACTTATAATAATACTTCAAAAATTCTTGTTTTAACCTTATTTCATGAATACTTTATATAATCTTACCCAACAGAAAAAAAAACAAGAATGAAGAAGTGGAACATCCATAACGTCTTCGCACTTCGTGATTTCCCTTAGCGTGATGAATGAAATTGAAGGAACTTGGTCTTTATAAATAACCTTGGTAATACAGTTGTTTGTCTTTATAAATAACCTTGGTAATACAGTTAGGTTGTTTGTGATCGTCGGTCAAAAGTCTCCCAAATGTATCATCTTCATGTGTTGCATCGATCCTGAAAGTAATTTATATTGCTTGTTGTTTGTCTCTGATAATCAGTTTAAAAAAATATGTAAAAGTCTTTCTAAAGATATTTGATTTCTGTTAAACGCACCTTTGTTAGAATACATAGTTTTGAGAGATCCTTAATTCAAAGATAATCGCACCTGCGTTACATGTATGCGGATATCAGGTCCAAGGGAATAGTTGGAATCCTATATAAAAAAATCACCAACATGGTTTTCCTCGTGCTTTGAATTCGACGAAAAAATCGTCATCTGCCTCTTCGACTGGATGGGAGGTCAATATTATACCCTTGTAAGGTAACAGATAATATTTTAGTCTTTTAAATCCATTATTGACGTTTCTGCATGACATTAGGTATTCGATGATTCATAAAATTAAAAATGTCATAATCACGTGACCTTTCCGTCGGAGCTTAGTCACGCGACGAAGAGGTTTAATAAATGTCTATTATGAATGTTTGTCACCCTGTTAGTGAAAAAACACACATTAAAACCGGTTAACGGCACAGCAAAAATATGGCGAATCCCAACTGATAAAAAAATACCCTTTTTACAAGATTCGCTAGTGTTCCTTTTCTTATGGTAACTTGATCCGGCTATACAAAGAGGTTGTGAGGAATACTGAAACATGAAAACAGAATTTTTTTCACTGCTTGAGGGCTGATATCTATAACGATAGACCACCGCCAACGTTGTCTTATAGTAATGTCAAGGATAGCAAACATCAAAGGTGGACATGCAATTGTGTTCAATTGTGTTCTCGTGTACTACAGGCACTTGAACATTTGTAATCAGAGTTCATCGACTGCTCAATTGATAGCTATTAGTAATATATCATTGGCACATGGAAATTTCATAACGTCAGAATTGGCATGCAATAATACGATTTAACTGCGATTGTTGAGCTTGCTGGTTACCATCTGTACGACTCAAAGCTGTGTCAGTCTGACATGTAAGACTTTATCCACACATTCCCATTAATAGAAAAAAATGGATGTAGATTAAATGTGAAGGTTGAAACTGATGACAGGTGACGATATTCAAATGTTGGCATTTTTCGTTATACATAGATAACACTCGGGCTGCTCATACCTGGCACAAAAGTAACAAACTTTATAACCTTAACGAAACTATTGCAAAAGAACAACAATTAAATGAACACCTGAAGACCCCTGCCTACTTTAAATTGATTAAGTGCTAAATCGGGTTTTCTTCTTCAATATGATTAGCTGATTGTTTTCTGAAATGATTGATCGATAAGAAATACTTTGTTTTAAAGATCTGTTGTTTTTTATTCTTTAATCAGAATGAATACAAAATGAAGCAAAGTTTATTTTGGGCGTCAGTTTATATGTAATATATTCTGATTCGACAAGACTATTCAGACATATTCATTCAGTGATACAGCTCAGGTATTCGGCTCGTAAAACAAACAATAAGTTGAAGGAAATACACTCTGGGATATGTTTGCTTTTCACATTTATGTAAATTTCAGCTGCTTATTTGAGCATTATTTTAGAAACCAGAGATGTACTGAATAAAGACATGCCGTCCAACTTGTATTAGCTCATAAGCATAAATGTGTCTCTTTATACTTATAGGTAGAGATGTTTTGGTCTGAATGTCGGACAAAAACCTGACTAGAAGAACACAACAAATAATGTAATAACGGTATCACCCAGATACATTTTAAAATGCGTAAATCATTCAGATCATGCTAAGATCAGATTCATTTTAGTATTGTATCAAAATGTAAGAGGGTATTACATTGTCCTTGCAGCGATATTATATATGATCAACATTAATAATTACATTTATTATTAAGTAAAATAATTAATTATATCAACAAAATAAAGACATTTATTCTAATAACGAAAAATAACACCTGATTTAACATTTTAATTAGTATTTTATTTGTCACATATTAACTCTCAACATATATCATACAATATAATCTCAACACATATAAAATCCTGGACTGTATATATATAGAAGTGTTCAGGAGACTGTGTTCAGAACTTTATTTCAGAAATATTGAGATCAAGCACAGGTCAAACATTTACAGTTTTATCAAAAAGAATAAACATACGTGGTTGCACGTGGTCCTGTGTGTAGCTCAGTTGACCGCTATCAGTGTAGTTCAGCAACATTTGGTGTGGCTCGCCGGATGGGTGGGTTACCCGATTCATTGCTGAATGAACTGAGAGTTTGAAGGGTAATTCCCTGCCCCACACTGAGACACGAGTTGAATAACTTGTGGTGTCGCCTTAGGAAAGAGACTTCATTCAAAATGTGCCTCTGTTCACCCAGCAGGAAATGGGTACATGGTGAAAGTTGTGTTGGAGGTGACCCATCAAGCGCTTAATCGGCAGCTTGGGTTAGACCAGGGTAATAATTCAGGGAGCGCCTTGAGCATGCATTCGGTGTGGATATGTGCGCTATATAAATACCCTAATTATTATTATTATTATAACAAATCAATACTAGTAATGATAAGACTTGTTGTTTGTGAATGTATGGAGATGAATCAAGCTTTTTTCGATGTTACATTTTATTGCCAATCAGCAAATTGGTATTTTATATGTAAGAGCAGTGTCTTCTGAAGACTTTACAATTTGCATTCTGAAAGTAAAGTACATACGGTACTGCTGATTCGGAGCGAGGTCTTTATGCCGATGTCAATCTCTTTCATGATCTTCTCCTTCTCTGCCACTGTAAAATGTGGCTCAAATAAACGTAACGCTGATAGGAAAAGATTCTTCGTATACATGTTTAATTGTTTTTACATAATGTGTCATATACGTGTTATGTCCACGATTACTATACTTACATGTATGCATGTTTGGAGGTTCTCTCTCCTTTGTTTGTTTCCGTTTCTTTCGATTAGGCATGGTAAATCTGAAAGGTAATCTAGATTTATAGTAAAAAATATCCTCATTAAGTCTCGGATACACTTAACATTTTATCTCACATTGTGTTGATATATTTAGTTTCATTAGAGACTTGGATGACATTCTCTATTTATCTTCTATTACATTGAATTATAGTATTGAAAGGCAAATGTTGAAAATTTATGAATTGAAGTGTGTTTACTAATCAGAACAGAACAGAACAGAATTTATTTCGTATATATGGCTATGAGACCAATATTACAGTGGTCGTGAAGTCTGTGTCTGAATAAATATATATATACAAAAGCGCTTAAACCTTTAAGGTGTTTCGTAACTTAAATATTTTTTCAATTAACAATTGATCATTTTGTGTATTTATAAGTGACATAAACTTAAACTTTGATGGGAAGTTATGATAATATACAGGTAGATACTTGTACGAAGATGGTGATAAGATGGACATATCAACAAAATATGGTATTCATCTTCTTCCCAATTTCCACAAAAAAAACGCATAAAGCGTCAATAAAGTCTTTACCACTTCCATTTACTTCAAAATCATTTGAACATCTGAGTTTCGTTAAAGCCCTTCTTAAATTTGACGGTTGAATTGAAGTTAAATATTTTTCAGGTTGCAGGAGAGATTTAAAAGTGCAGTGCCTTGTTAAAGTAGATGATGTAGAAATAGCAGTTAACCAATTTTGAGTAAACATATCCCTTAATTTCAATTCAAAAGTTTTCATAAAAATCTTATAATCCCCAATGTCCTGCATTATCCATGTAGAACCAAATCCAAAACTAAATAAAGTATATCTAACAAAAGAAACCCAGTTATTATACCCTAATTCATCATATTTACAAAACATTAAATAACAATGTCTGGGGTGTTTACCTGTTGGCATTCTTAACAATCTGATCCAAAAATTAATAACTTTGACAATGCCATGCTCATACACTCTCATTCTTCCCAGTTCACCCAGTACAGCATTATTGGAAGATCTGTATGCTATTCTCAACACATATTTACAATATTTTGTATGTACAACTTCAATATTTCTTCTTATTTCAGTACACCATATTTCAGCACCATATAATAAAATAGGTAAAATTTTACAATCAAATATTTTCATAAAGACACTAACATTCAAGTTTGGAAATTTATACAACATCCTTTTAATAGGAACAAGTGCCTTGTTTGCTTGATTAGCTAAAGTTATACATGCTTGAGAGAAAAGATTTCTACATGAAAAAACTATACCCAGATATTTATAATATGACACAACCTCTATATTTTTACCATTAATAAACCATTTCTCATGTTGAGAAAGTGTACCCCCACTTTTGAATACAATTATTTTACTTTTATCAATATTAACAGTTAAGCCCCACTTTTTACAGTAATTTTCTAAACAAAGAATTTTCTTTTGCAAATCAGCAACTGAATCAGAAAATATAGCAACAACATCTGCAAATAAAAGCAAGATAACATCATCAATATCATAGTCTATAAATATTCCTTTTTGATTTTCAGTTATCATAGCATTTACTAATTCATCAATATAGATAAGAAACAATAATGGAGACAGCATACAACCTTGCCTAACTCCACATGTTGTATCAAATAAATCTGTAAATTGCTTTGAATTAAGTTTAACTGAAGCTTTAACATTTGTGTACATACTCTTGAGCAGTTTAAAAACATTACCATGTATACATTTCTTTAAGCTTACATAAAGTAATTTGGTTCTGTCAATCATATCAAAAGCCTTTTGAAAATCTACAACAACAAAAAAAAATTTACCACCTCTTTTTCTTAAATACTTATGTGCTAATGAGTGTAAAACAAATATATTGTCTATTGTAGAGTGTCCTTCTCTAAATCCAGATTGCACTTCAGAGATACAGTTTTGTAGTTCCATCCATATTGTGAGTCTTGTATTGATAATAGATGTAAATACCTTGCCAATCACATTTAACAGAGTTATTCCCCTATAGTTATTTGGGTCTGATCTGCTTCCTTTCTTGAAGATAGTTGTTATCAGTCCATGATTCCAGGCATGTGGAAAATATCCAGTCTCTAATATAGTGTTAAACACTAAACACAAATATGGTTAAATATAATCTAGTGGTGCTTTAAATGTTTCTGGTGGAATGCCATCAAGCCCTGGTGACTTCCCATTTTTCAATTTTTTGATTGCTTGTTTAATGTCATCTTCTGTGATTTTATCTCCTATCAAATCATCACATAATGCACAATCATCACAATCTGAAAAGTTATGTTCCTGAATATAGTTTTGTACCTGATCATCAAATGTAGAGTCAGTTTCAATATCTGGAATCTTTTGTTTCAGACATAGTGTCCGAATGATTACAGAATAATCATAGAGTTCACTTGACTCAATATAAACCATATGTAAGTATCATGAGAAAAGACACGAGCATGTACTTTGTTTTAATTATTAGGTCGCTGTATTTCATCTGTGTTATGGATATGCTTTCAAACAAGATTTCAGTAACTGTTACGTCACTAATTCTAATTACGCATGAGGAAGTTGCGGCGGGATTTATCAGCTTAAAACATGATGAAATATATAGAAGTATTGATAGATTTGCAATTTGATAAGTAACTGTAAGGGGCATTTACTTGTGTCATTGAAATAATTATACACGTTTTTAATGTATATCGTAAAACATTGAGGTGTGTGATTAGACAAGGTGTTACTGTCCGACTGTTAAGTCAAAAGTGTCCGAACCGAAGACCGTTATTTTTCGGAAGATTTACAATTAATTTGAATATGAAGGTAGTAATCATTTACATTTCATCCTTCAGATAATATAAGTATTGTTCTACAGAGTATTATTGATAACACAATCCATCAAAATATTGGTGTCGGAACAGTGTCCGAACTTCGGTCAGTTTACCCTATATTTGCATAAATAATAACAACAACAAGTTGAGTGGCGAGGAGACTCAATCAGGGGGTAAAGCAATCGGGATGAAGCACTTCCAACAGTTCCAGTTACAAGCTTGATTCGTGAAACAAACAATTAAGGAGTTAGCATACATACTCTACACGTCGTGGATTTCACAATACAGAAGTTTTCATCCAGAAATTTTGGGTTCCTCATAAATAAGGGGTTACCTATCACTTCATGGCTGTTAAAACAATCATATTCCCTCCGACATCATTTCAGTACAATATGATATTAAACGTCACGCGGTTATTGGTCCGTGAACGGATATATCGGATATATGCATATATACCACGTGGGTTGATTATCAGGTCAATATCAGGGGTTAGAATATTTTGTGAACTACCTCTTAAGAGGTTGGTTATCATATAACCCCCTAGGTCGGTTATCGGACTGTCGGTGCAATACCGGGAACAAGACTCGGCTTCGCCTCGCCTTGTTCGCGGTATCGCACGTCGAGAGGAACTTTTTCCTTGGCAAATCGGGCTTGAAGCCCTTTGCCTCTACTTCATTGTTCTTGTTTTCCTCCATGAAAAATGAAAACAAATCAAACACACAGCTGTTTATAAATTAAAAGATTTGCACATTGCAGTTTATGGACTGAAACCGGTGTCTTGATCTCCTTCCTTTGCGGCCACTCTGATCTGAGTCGCTTGAGTCATCTGAAACAGTAATAAGGTTTATATTAGCAGGATGCATAATAGTTATATTTGTGAAGAATGATGGAATCAACGATACTCTTGAGTGATAGAGTTATTGTTATGTGACGAGATAAGTATTAAGGGGGAGAAGGAGAAAATTTAGATTCAAAATGTCAAGAAATGTTGACAGAAAAATGCTTACCAGATACAGAGCGATGACCAGTTTGCTTCATAATCAGCTGCTCGTCTACTATATAGTGTTGTAGCAGCAGTAGAGCGCAGTGAATGGTTCGTGTAGTGTCCCTGCATACCCGCTGCCTTTGCAATGTCAGAAACCATTCTCTGTAAGGTGTTATGTCCTACTTCCTGGCGACTGAACCAAACTTGTTCCTGTGGCTTCTAATTATAAAGTGGAGTCAAGTAGAATGCACCGTCCATCCCTGTAACAAAAGTGATACATATCAGTGAAAATAATTCACAAAATCATAAACAGTAATAAAATCCCTTAAACAAGCAATATGTAGTGCAGTGTAACTTCTATGCATTGAGTAATTGCGTAGATACCATTTCTTTCAATGCACAGCTGATAATGTATAAGGGACAACAGTTCAATTCATTCATATACGTATAAGGTGTAAACTTACTACTAGTGGGGCTCATCCTCATGTAGAGCTTGTACAGGCGAATGTGGCATCTTTCTGGATCTTCACTTCTGTATATCCTCACCACACACTTGGGTTTAACACGTAGATGTTTCAGTCCACCCTGGTTGGTCTTTGACATATATCTTCTCTGTACTTGAGATACTCGTCCCCGTCTTTCTGGTGAAGGCTGATTTGGCTGTCATTGTACCTCAGAGCTCTGTGCCCGACGCCACTTCTCAAGGCAAAGTGATTCCCGTTTAAGAAAAGCATGGTTCTGAGCAAGGTCCGAGCGTTGTGGTCCCATTATAACTTCTTTCTCCAAAACATATCTTCTTCTTCAGGAGTAAACGGTTGAGCTTGACGAGAAGTTGACCCTGCGCCCTCGCGTGTCAAACTTTTCATTTTCCCATCTAGTACCTGCCGAAATCCTCGAAATCGGGGCTTCGCAGTATGTTAGATTTACCTTATTCTTTATACCGATATGATTTTAAATGTGCATGAGGTTAGTGAGACTGTACTATACTTTTTCTTGTAGGTGCTGTTCACATGTCATTTGGTATAGGTGTGCATTTAGTAGCATTGCTGTTGGTACAATAAGCGTGGTAGCAGCTATGCATTTAAGGGGTGCGTCCTTCGTTAATAACCTGAGTTAATCACTCTTTATGTGGGGACGTTGTTGCATGTAGAAAATTCTATCATTTGAGATAATTAATGAGTCGTCATGTGAGCACGACGTATGGTTATAGCTTTACGGGTCTGATGTGCGCTGTCGGCGCGATTGGACATCGGTATTTTTAGGCTTTCGTTAGCGTTTCTAGCTTCACATACATCGTAAGATGTGCGCTTCTATTTACAAGCGCTTTTAAATGTTTTGGAAAATCAACTAAAATACCAAAGGTAATTCAATAAACTAATATTTTAAGTCAAGTGTTGTGCCAACTATACGGAGTCGTTATATAATTTGATCCTCTCTTAATTCGTCCTTATCGGTGTATTTGAAAAGTTTTAGTAATCTTCCTAAGGACATTACATTTATGATGATTCATTTATATTTGACATATTGTGATCGTGTATGATGCCTAAGATGGATGTAACAACGATAAATATAACTTTGAATACAGGGGTTATGGAGGAGTGACATAAAAAGATGAATAAGATTTCTATTATACAGGGGTGAACATTTATTGATAATGTTTTATGTACGTTGTTGATTTGACGCGACAGTGTTTTAATCTTAATATCATAACGAATCGAAATTTAAAACAGTTTACATACAGGCCATAGAAAAGATCAACAAACAAACGTGCATTAAACCTTATTTCCTTAAATGAATAAAAAGAAATAGAAAGAACACTACACAGTATGAACGAAGCCCTGTTGCAAAATCATGCCGCTCCCCATGCCAAGAAATGACATTTAGATGTCCATGTACACATGTATTAGTACCTGATAAAGCTGTGCGTCCGTATTGTATGTATGAATGGTATCGTATGTATGGTATTGTATGACCTTGTACTTATTGTATTGTGCGGTAGGATACTGTAATTTATTACATGATTGAGGGTGAGATACTCTGTTCTATCAGTGAAATAAACCCTCTATCTGGCTACAGTGGCGATAATCTTTATCGTCACTCTACTGAGTGGTGATAAACTTTATCACCACTCCAGTGACGTCAAGTTCAAGAGTTTGACGTCATGTAACAGTGGTCTGACGTCATGAATTCTCATTTGACGTCACACTGTTACCGCGGTGACGGGCTCTTCCAAACGGCCGCTCAACATGAAAATGGCATTTTCTTGACGTAATTAGAAGGGTTTCATCATATAATAAATAGAATATCTGTCAATTCTTGACTAATACCATGTTTCTCTCATCTCGTGAGGTTGACAATTTAAATATTTTCACTCGTGGCTGCGCCACTCGTGAAAATATAAACTTTCTACCTCACTCGATGAGATAAACATGGTATTAGTCAAGAAAAGACAGATATCCTCTATGTATTTTACCTAATTTATTTTATCATATGTTTTAAAGGGGGTCTGCAACCCGAATGTTTAACTTCCAGAGTTTTATTAGTAGGGCCCGAAAGAGTCGTAAATGCTCGGTAGGGACGAAATCCTTGACATAAACTTGGTACAGGTTGTCAACTGTAAGCGGTTCGTAACCAAACAATTTCGTCCCTACCGAGCATTTACGACTCTTTCGGGGCCCTGCTAATAAAACTCTGGAAGTTAAAAATTCGGGTTGCAGACCCCCTTTAAATTTTGTAGAGTCTCATAAGCCTTTTGGGTGAATGTTACTTTTAACAGTGGTGTAACAAAATATATCTCTTATATGTGACACTGTAATAAAATAAGTTGTTTCTCTTTCTTCTTATTCTTATTCTTCTCTTCTATAAAGGATGTATGTGTGTGCTTGAGTAGAATTGGGTAAAGATAAGTTTTATTTGGTTAAATGGAATTGAGTGGGTGCACATGAATAAATATACCAGGTATGGTGCATGCAAACGAGTGAATGTGTTCGTGAGTATGCTGGTGTGTGCCAGAGTGAGTTGATGAATTTGTGTATACACGTATTGGTGTGCATTATTTAACTTTCTAATATTTATCAATATGAATTTAACGGTGTTAAATGTCTCGTAGACCTAAAGACCGGGTGTTATATTCGTCATGTGATACTTGAATTTAAGAATGTAACATGTACATAGATAAAACAATTCATTTCATCTACCTTTTAATGATACCACCCATTCTCAATATAATGGAACATAAATGTCGAAAAGCACTGTCCTTTTACATAAGGTGTTCTTGTATTTACTGAATTGTTTGTTTATGCCACATGCAAAATTCCGTACTAGATAATTCGCTATGTATATTTTCGGCCGCCAACATTGCCAGCATCTATGAAGAGAGTCAGAAAAATGAAATTAGAGGTTGAAACGAAGATGTGAAGAATTTTGTTTAAGGTTTAATTCTGATTAAGTGATTTTCCATTATCATATGAAAATAGTTTCCTATTTCTTAAGCAGAAGGGTCGCCGGTTTTCGTTTTCTAACAGGGAGCCAATATTATGTAATTGCAGTTAAGTTATTATGTTTTATGCGTTTAAAAAAGTTCCATATTTATTGATGAAACATTTTGTTGTGGTATCATACGGTATCCTGTGAACTCATTAAAATGTTATTATATGCATGTTTCCAAAAGTTACAAGACTATGTACGTGTCACATCAACAAGATATGATGTTATTTTCTTTGACTTTCGCTGTATACGTGGCTTAAACAATATGTATTTAAGTATCCATGGTACATGGGGATGGATAAACAGGGTTTCCCCAAAATAAATAAACATATTTACATCATAAGAATATATAAACATATGAATAGTAGAATACAAACATATCATTGCAATGAATTTTCAGATGAAGCGCCTGCTCAGATATATATTTTGATTTGATTATTCTTGTATTGATATAATTTGTCGTAGGCTTTTTACCAAACAGAACAGTACTCATGTTGTAACCATTAACATAATAGAACCTTTCATGACCAATATTCATTTAATTTGGACAGGTAAATTTGAGAATCACAAAACTATATGTCTATTCTAGTTATTAGTTTTCGGAAACCAACACATTGTTCAATATTTATGAATGGAATGAACTTTACCAAAATGTACGTTTGCATTACATTTGAAAAGTTTATTGATACATGGATGACATTGTTAACAAGGTATTGCATATTAAGTGAAATGCACCATATACTTTAAGCTTACGAATATTTTTCACAATAGATACACTATACTCTAGGTACAATCTACATGACATACGAACTAGTGAATGTATTTTCTGTAGCAAATTTAAGAATTAATGCAGGCCATCCAACATTGTTCCACTCTGTCGAACAGAAATATAAAAACCTTACTTCCATCATGTTTTCAAAAGTTGAATATGTAAAATGGCACTTAATAAAATGTATATTCTTATTGATTGTTCAAGAGATCATTTTACAGAGCCTAACTCAGCCATGTTCATAATATAAATAATAACGCCGGTTCAATTTCCAATTAATTTAAACCTTGGTTATAGTGATATTGGTGCTCAAGACTTAAATGGCCTTCAGTTCTCCTATATATTATTAGTATTACACTTCAAAACAATTGTTTGGAAATATGGTCTATCTCGAACAACGCTAGATACATTAAAACAGTTTTTTTTATCGCACCACGTTTTTAATCCAAGTAAGTAATTAGAGAAAACAGTGGTATTCTCAATCTTTGTATCAAGTATCTTTATGCTGGAAAATTCATTTCCAGCTGAAATCATCCACGCTCCGACAATGATTCAAGATGGCGGACGGGCTAGACGTGGGTCAAGTGCTCTCCCAAACAAATGAAGTTTTATATAGTTCTAATGAAGATTGTGTTACCAAACTGGTCAGTGACAATGAGAATATCGATTTCTATACAGTGGACTGTTTAAACAATCATTGGAATGTCATGGAGCAAGAAAATAACTCGAGAACGTTTGAACCACTTGCAAGCATGGATACCTCTCAAAGTGGCGGCCATGCTGGTGAGAGTCTTTTAACATCTCAAACACTCATACAATATGTAAGACATGATTTATCTAACAGTCCAAGGGATACATTTATCAGCTTATTGTTACTGAAAGCTAATGGTGATGCTGAGAAAATTGACAATCTGAGATACATATTATTCCAAAGTTGTAAAATCAATCAAGACTTTCCGTACCCGGACAGTGTTCTAAAGAAAAGAAAGAACTTTAGGTATGGTGACTCTGCAGTCAAAAAGTATGCAAGAGATTGTTTCATATTGTTCAGAGCAGAGTGTGGGGAATATGGGGATGATTTATTTGAAGTTGTAAACACTCAAGGTAAATGTTCAACTTGTGTTGAAAATATGAGTTTATCACAAGCTTCAGGAGCAAATGTTTTTGTTACTGAAAAAATAGCACGCTTGGAAAGAGAGTTGTTCACATTGAAAGGTGAATATACACAAGATTCTGAATGTCTCCATAACAAGTTCAATCAGCTGCAAGCCGACAATAAGAAGCTTACGTCACAACTTGCCACTGTCACCAGAGAGGCTAATCAGCTCAAGGAAGAACTGAAAGAACTCCAATCAAACCACAAGCTGATGGTTGATAGTTACAAGTCGCAAGAGGTAAATACATGTACCAATCACCTGCAATTGGAATCTACTGTTAGTTCATTAAAGGCACAGGTGGATCAATCAACCAGGGACGTTGAGGGCATGAGTAAGGCAACCCAAGTACAGAACAAAAGACACGCTGATCTCAAAGTTGCTGTTAACAAACTCACGGATAAAGTTGGAGACGGCTGTCAAGACATTTCTAGGATATGTGACGAGAGAAGTCTTGGTGTCTCGTCACTGAAGTCTAAGGTAACTCTGATCACTCAGTTTATGCACTCTGTTGAATCGGACATTAAAGAACTCGAGGAAAAATACAATACATGCTCTTCTGCACATACTGATTTAAAGAAGCGAACCAATAACCTCGAGAGGGAATTACGTAAGACAGTGAAGACAACTAGCTATGCAGATGTAACTAAAGGCAAACACCTACCAACTAAGAAATCAGACAAAGACTCTGAGAACGTTGAAGATACTCCAGCAAAGTCCAAAGTCACCACAAAGACTCAGGTCTCTATTGCCGAAAGCAACCAGACAGCGATCACCATTCCAAGTCAAGATCCTCCCCAACTCCATGAACAGGTACCATACAACAGTCAAAGCAGCATTTGTATAATTCCAAACCGGCAAGAACCTGCTCACAATGATGAAACAATCAACTCAATTGATGTTTTGGTCTCCAATGACAGCTGTGCTGCAACAAAGAACATCCCATGTGAATTCAAGGCTGGTGTTGCCAGAAAACGAAGTGCACGCTACAATATTGGACGAATAAGCAAGGAGTGTACAGAGGAATCAATCAGAAAGTACATGATAGACCGTGGTGTCACAGTGACATATCTCAGGTTGTTCAAGAAAGACGAAAGATACTATGCCTCAGCTCAGCTAAACGTCATAGCAGAAGACAAAGTCAAGATTGAGTCCCCTGACTTCCTGCCAAGAGATCTAGTCATAAAACCCTGGTTGAGCAGAAGAGACTTTTGGAAAAACATTGAGGAGCGACAGTACAACAGGACAGACAACTCCTACCACCATCAATGAAGACAATACATGTATCTCATATCTCTCTCATGAGCTGGAACTGCAGAGGTATAATGACAAGTACTCCTTATATGAATCAATGCCTGGTGGACAACAATATTGATATCTGTGCTGTATCTGATCACCAGCTTAGGATGTTCAACCTCTCGTTCCTCGACTCTGTAAATATTGACTACAGTTACGTAGGAGTACCTGCCCCTGAATGTAAAGATTCAAGTAATTACGCTGCGTCTGGAGGTGTTGCATTACTGTTTAAGAAAAGTCTTTCTCATTTGATAACTGATCTTGGTGTAGAATCACATAATCGGTGGAATTGAAGTTTGCTTATCAACTAACAACCCTCTGTATATATTATCAGTTTATCTTCCTCCATCTAACAAAACAAAGGAACTTTTCCAGCATTATGTGGATACTTTAGGAGATTTGATTGCTGCTTATGTATTCAAGGGCGATGTCATTGTTATGGGTGACTTGAATGCAAGACTCTCAGGTCCCCGAGGTGTATTTTCAAAAGATGCGCGTAGTTGTTTATTGTCAGAACTCACCAGTAAGTTTTACCTAGAATCTGCAAACTTGCTCAATATATGCACTGGACCAGTAAACACTTTTCAAGCATATGACGGCGGCCCGGAGTCTACGATTGATCACATTCTCCTACCAAAAGATATGCTCAGTCTAGTTAGTGAGGTGAAAGTACTTGATGACAATCCACTCAACATATCTGATCACCACCCTGTACTCTGTATCTTACCAGTACATGTCAATCCTAGCGAGTGCTACTCAGACATGTCCGACAAGCAAAGACCAGCATGGGACAAAGCAACAAAAGAAGGAACAATAAAAGATTACACTTTTGCAGTCTCACAGTTGTTATGGAATGAGACTCATTTGCCAGCACATCCAAGTAGAACGGATATTGAGAGAAAATATGAGTCTATTGTTACAAGTTTACAAAAAGCAACATCAGAATGCCTTCAAAAAAAAATAAGTTTAAAACCTTCCTCAAACCCTATTGGAATAAGGCTGTAGCATCACATCACAACAGCATGAGAGTAGCAAGACAAAAGTGGAAAAGTGAAGGTCGACCAAGGGGAATGGAATTTGATTCCTTTAAAACTTATAAGAAAGCTAAGGAAAGATTCAGAGAATCCCTTTAGACAAGCAGCTGAAACATATTAATCTGAGTACTTCAAGGATCTTGACAACTTGCAGGACATTGACCAGAAGCCTGAGGAGAGAAGGGACGAAGAAGCATTTGACCATGCTCAATATTGATGGGAACTGTATCAAAGACACACAACAGATATGCGATTCTATGACTGATCATATGAAGCAAGTTTTTGGTGACAAAGACGAGGACCACTTTGATAATGATTTCAAAGCAATGATCGAAGAAAAAGTTGCCAATCTTAAATTGAAGAGCGCAGAAATCACGAATGTTCCTGAAGAAATGTATACATAAAAAGCAGAAATAGAAAAAGTGTGCACAGGACTATCAAACAGAAAAGCACCTGGAGCAGATGGTTTAACGTATGAACATCTCAAATATGGGGTCTCTAATCTATACACTTGCTTAACATCCTTATTCAATAGTATCTTTGACACTGGAATAATACCATCTGCCTGGAAACTCGGAGTTGTAGTGCCCATCTACAAGGGTGGAGGGAAGCCAAAGACTTCACCAGACTCATATCGGGGTGTGTCACTTCTTCCAGTAATTTTTAAATTGTTTGAAATGATTGTAGACAAACGAGTTGAGCACTTCAAAAGCAACAAAGAATTCCCCAACAAACACCAATGCGGATTTCAAAAAGGACTTTCTTCAACACATGCTTCATTGTGCATTCAAGAGACAGCTGCTCACTATATTGAACGAGGAGACTCACTGAAAGTTGTGATGCTTGACAGTACAAAAGCATTTGATACGGTTTGGCATAGCGGGTTGCTTTGGAAACTGCATGAATTGAAGATTCAGGAACCAATCTGGAGGATAATATCTAACTGCTATGAAGGAATGAAGAGCTGTGTTCAAGTGAACGATAAAAGGTCCCACTGGTTTAATCTAGAGAGAGGCGTCCGACAAGGTGGAGTCCTCTCAGCAAAACTATACCTAGTTTTCATCAACGAACTGCTTCAAAACCTGACGGCATCGCAAAAGGGGGCAATTGTTCTGGACGTCCATATCGCCGCTCCAACACAAGCTGATGATATCACACTACTGAGTCCTCTAACAGTTAATCTGCAAGCCATTACGGACATGTGTGTCGAATACAGCAGCATGTG
The DNA here is from genome assembly GCA_916613615.1 of Steromphala cineraria. Lineage (NCBI taxonomy): Eukaryota > Metazoa > Mollusca > Gastropoda > Trochida > Trochidae > Steromphala > Steromphala cineraria. The sequence continues at coordinate 40,085,510 of OU744722.1, read as the reverse complement.
GCGGTTCATATTCTCGTCATCAAAGAGTGCTGTGATGTCATTTGGAAGAAGGGAGGCCACTCCAGTGAAGGTTTCTCTATACGGATCTAATATCCCTAACATGGAAGAAACAAAGCATCTTGGTATCAAGCTGAACAGTTAACTTAATTCTATGAACAGAACTTAAGAGGCCTGCTCAAAACTCAAGTCATCTTCAATAGCACTAATCGAAAATGGCTTCCATTCTCATGCCCTGAACCCAATAACAAGCTTCAAACTTTACAATTCCATATGTTTACCCAGTGCCCTCTTCGGATGCGAGCTCTGGTCCCGTCTAACTAAGGGTGAGATGTTAATGATCGAACGTGCACAGAGCTTTGCAATAAAGTTAGCACAAGGACTTCCTAGATGTACGAGAACTGACATTTGTAATGCACTCCTCAGTGTCCTACCTGTGGAATCACACATTGATAAACAAAAACTTCTTCTGTTCGGAAGACTTTGCCACACGAAGCGAGAGAATGTGTCATCACAAATCTTTCTAACCAGAATGTTTCTCCTGAGGTATACTTGTTACAGTTCTTCTCTTGGTTTAATACCTGATATCCTTCGTCTCCTAAATAAGTATAACTTGCAGGAACACTATCAAACGTTAATGAACACAGGATTATTCATGACGTATTTATCATGGAAAAAGAAAGTAAAATCAACTGTTCAGCAATACGAAGAGAAACAGTGGGAAGCCCGGATGGAAGAGGATCCTGACCTCAAACACTTCAAGATCATTCACCCCCACATACAACCTCACGCTGCCTGGTTGGTGGACAAGAGTTATCCTTCCTTAAGACCCTTGTGCAGATTGCTAGTACAGCTGGTCGCGTGCTGGAGGCCCGGTAAGGTGAGAGGACAGTGTAAAATATGCCATCAGGACTACAGTGATCTCCTGATTCATACTGTGTGTACCTACCTTGGAACAGCTGACATAAGAGACAAACTCTGGTGTGAGATTGTCAACTGCAGCCCAATCGAGGTCAGTGTTCTGCTTCATAATCAGAGTGACATTGAACTGGTTTCTTCACTCCTCTCCTGTACACCCCTTGGCGTTGAGTGATGAAGAGGCATTGCATTACGCAAAAACCATCATCACACATATGGCTCTCTTCAACAAACGAGTTGAGCTCTGAGGCAAATTCTTTAATCAACCCCCTAACTTAACATTTTGTAAATGTTGTAAATGTACATAATATAAACTGAATAATACACATGTTTGTACTCTCCTTTGGAGGAATAAAAGATTATATATATATATAATATAAATAATAACGCCGGTTCAATTTCCAATTAATTTAAACCTTGGTTATAGTGATCTTGGTGCTCAAGACTTAAATGGCCTTCAGTTCTCCTAGATATTTCACCTAAGTATTACACTTCAAAACAATTGTTAGAAATATGGTCTATCTCGAGCAACGCTAGATACATTAAAACAGGGTTATTTTTATCGCACCACGTTTTTAATCCAAGCAAGTAATTAGAGAAAACAGTGGTATTCTCAATCTTTGTATCAAGTATCTATATGCTGGGAAATTCATTTCAAGCTGAAATCATCCACGCTCCGACATAAATCTGTTTCAACTATAATGACTCAAACAGGTACAAAATAATTTCAACTGAAATTAATGGACTCTTGTCATGTCATCCATTGTCGCCTGAAGTTTAAATGATCTAAACGCACATGTACGTAGATTTATTTTCCGCTGTTTCAGGAAGACGGTATATTCTTTTTTTTAAATGCATTTAAGGTTTTCATGCTATTCACATGAATCTCAATTAATTAAACATTTCCGGTTAACCAAGAAAGAAGATATACATCTACTACTGCAGTCAATCAGTTTAGTTGTTTAACACATAATCAAGGTGACTAATCAGGGCAATTATGTCACCTCGTTGATTTTGACAATCGCAGTTGCTTCCTGTCGGCCAAACTGACAACTCACATTGACCCCTTTCCTGTCTCCATCTACATGTAAATATAACCTGTCTTGATTAGTCTTATCGTTTTCTATCATTGTATAATTAACATATTCTCCATCCCCGCCCCTCCCCCTCTATTCAAAATAAATTTAATTTTTTGCCACTTTTATTAAGTTTATTTGGATGTCTATGACTTATTCTAAACTTTATGTCCCTTTGCATTGTAAATAACTAAGGCATAGGCCCAACGTTGGCGACATCACCCAATGGTGAAAGAAGACGTTAAAAAAAAAACTCCAACCCAACAACAATCTTATCTTACAATATGATCTTTCCTCTTCAAATACACACTTATGTCATAAAAATATATACATACATGTTGAGAGAAGGTTCAGTTCTAGGTAGATTATTACTTCCCATAATCTATGACAATTCTAAGTTGGCAAACATTGGCAAATGACAACTCTTTGTATTATCCACATGGAAAAATAGTCTTTATGAAAACAATGCATTTGGTGAACAAGTACTAATAAGGAAATGTCTTATTAATCTAAGGGTATATAGCCGATATATGCCGTAACGATACCGCCGTGACTAGTCTAACCATTAAACTTGTTATTAAATTACTAACTAGTTACAAATTTGTAGATATTACGCAAAATAAAAAGACATTATTTTAAACGGAACTTCATAACTCGTGTGATGAAAATATAAAGATGGCTATTTACACTTGTGATATCATTTACGTATATGATTTACTTATATTCTCTGAAACTCTTCTCAACATAAAAAAAACACGAATGTTTGACGAATTTCATAATGAAGAGAAGAAAGATGAAAGTTAAAGTTTTAAAACCTGCTTTTCAATCTTGGAAACTATAGAGTGAATTACCCGAGATATATAATCTTGTAATATCATTTACATATACGATTTATTTACATATTCTGAAACTCTCCTTCTCCATACGAAAAATACATTGATGATTAACGAAGTTCTTAATGAAATATGACTAGTTGTTAAAAAAATGCGCATTTCAAGACATGGTTATTTAATCTTGGAATATCTAGCGAAAATTTCCATTGAGTGATATAATTTTGTAAAACCTTTTTCTTATATGAGTTATTTACATACTCTGAAACTCTACTTCATATGATAAAGACATTGATGATCCACGGATGTAAATTCAATAGTTTGGAAAAAGTTACACTTCAAGAAACGGCTATTCAATCTTTGAATATCTAGCGAAAAGTTTCTTTGAGTCGTCTAATGTTTCATTATCATTTGTATATACCCTTCATATTTATATATATTTACATGTACTCTTAAACTCTATTTTACATCGAAAAGACACTGATGATCAACGACGTTCATAATGACAACCCGGTAGTTGTGAGAAGGGCACAAATCAAGAAATGGCTATTCAATCTTGGAATATCTAGCGTAAATTACCTGTGAGTGATATCATCTTGTAATATCATTTACATATACGATTGATATATATTTTTACTCTGAAAGTCTTCTCCACAAGAAAAAGACATTGATGATAAACAAAGTTCTACAAGTAAAACTGTCTAGTTTGTTTCTATCGCACATTTTCCGTGAACGGTCTATAGTTTTATATTGTTTACATATACTATTTTTAACATACTCTGAAACTCGGAAAAATATATATACAGTCAGGCCTCGATAATCCGAACGCTTCCGGTTTTTCATTAAAAACGTTCGGATAGTGAATTCTCAACGTAATTTATATTGGAATGAAACAGTTAAAGGGTTGGATATTCAATCTTTGAATATCCAGTGTAAAGTTCCCGTGACTGATCTAATCTTGTAAATTAAAATGTAAGATTTATCAAAAACATAATAACTCTACTCCACATAAATAAGACGTGAATGTTCAACAAAGTTCATAATGAAATGAGGAATGATACGAATAGCAGTGAAAGCACATTTCAGGATATAGCTTTTCAATCATGAAGTAACTAGCATAAATTACCCATCATTTATCAAAACGATTTTTGGAATATCTACCTTATATTTTGTGTGAGTGTTCTAATATAAATGGTCTAACGGATAATTATATCCATCACTTAAAATACACCGAAACTCTTGCTAAAAGGAAGTTCATGATAGAAATAATGCAAATTTTTAATAAAAGGTATCAAAGAAAAGGCCATTAAAACTTGGAATATCTTGCGTATGTCTGCCATGAGTGGTCGTTTCTTTAATTAATCTTTACACATACGCACGTTTTACATACCCTTGAATTCGACATCATTTCATATTTTCTTCATTTTTCAAAAAGTTATTTTCTTCATCTAGGCAATGTTTGAAATAAAGTAATTTTCTTAAATTCATTTCTCTGAACAAAGTCATTTGCTTTTAATATCAAAGTTTTTGCCCCCAATAAAGTTATTGTCTTTTTCGGAGTTAATTTGTCCAATTAAAGTCATTTTCTTTATTAAAGGTTTTCTCCAAATTAAGTTATTTTCTTTATCAAAGATAGTTTTACCAAAGAGGATTTTTTCCCATTAAAGTCAGTTTTTCCAATTTGTTTTCATCATATCTAACTTTTATCAAAAACACTCTTTTTAATTGAACTAGGAGTAAGTAAGTAAGTATTCTTCCTGGTGACGATATCGAGCAGTGCCTCTCTTGCTGGCTGGCCATCGAACATTCCGTCCTGTAGAATAGAGGTAAGGAAATAAGCTCTCATGAGCCAGTCAGGCGATGTCCTTGTCTGTGCTGAAAGAGCATATTCTCCACTTCTTAACCACTCCGGTGTCCGAGGTGGTGGTGTGGGTGCTTCCCTCTGCTCAGCAACTTCTGGTCTTCTGTCTGGTGGCACATCCACAGGCTCAGCTGGAGGATCTTCTGTTGGCTGCTCCTGGCCAACTTCTGTGCATTAGCTCCTTCCTCTTCCTCTCCATCGACCTGAACCTCGTTCTGATTCTCGTCAGCAATTGGTTCCTCTTCAGGTGGCCGGTCAGCTGGCGCAGAAGCTGACCCTGAACTGGGTGGAGACTAACACTCTTTCCTCCTCTCCTTTCTCTGAACGTCCGTCCTCGGAGATGCTGGCTGTGGTGTCGTCTGGTATAGTCTGGAAATCCTTTGGTACTGGCTCCAAAGACTGGTGCTTCCTGTTCTTTGATGCTGGTATAGTTGCGTCTTGATGGGGCAGAAAACCTTTTGGAAGCAGTAGGTTTCTGTGTAGTGTCCTCTTCTTGCCTTGTCCACTCTCCTTTCCAACTGTGTAAACTGGTATGGATGGATTTGGCTGCTCCAGGATCACATACACATCTTCTTCCCATCGGTCTGCAAGCTTGTGTCGTCCGTCGAAAGCTACGACCTTCACAAGAACTCTGTCTCCTTCTTCTATCACAGCTGCCCTGGCTTTCTGGTCGTAGTGTACCTTCTGCTTCTTCTGGGACTTCTTTGCTGTGGAGGAGGCAATGTCATAAGCTTGTGTTAGCCGCTGTTTCAGTTCTTTTGTGTAGGCTGCTGTGGTCTTGGACTTGCTTGGCTCCATGTCAAGTCCGAAAACAACATCAACAGGAAGACGTGGGTGGTGACCATACACCTAGAAAAACGGAGCAAATCCAGTTGATTCATGCCTTGTACAGTTGTAAGCATGTACTAATGGTCAAACATGTGCTTTCCAGTTCTTCTTGCTGTACGGTTGAAGGGTCCCAAGTATGTTACACAACGTCCTGTTGAAACGCTCACACATTCCATTTCCCATTGGGTGATATGGAGTTGTCCTGGATTGTTTAATTTGTAACAAGGAACACAATTCTTGCATTAACGTGCTGATGAAATTGGCTCCTTGATCCGAATGAATGCGTTTTGGAATCCCATAGTGAATCACAAAGTTGTTGAAGAATACCTCCGCAGTTGTTCTTGCCGTCATGTTTCTGGTTGGATATGCTCGGGCGTAGCGGATGAAATGATCAGTGATTACTAGCACATGTTCCTGTCCTCCTTTAGATGGTTCCAGTGTGAGGAAGTCCATGCAGACAAGCTCCAGTTGCTGTGAAGTCTGGATGTTAATTAGTGGTGCTCTTCCTCCTGTAGGTGTCTTTCTCCTAAGACATGGGACGCAATGCTGTACATGTTCTTCAATATCCTTGTTCATTCCTGGCCAGTAGAACCGCTCCTTGACTAGTGAAAGGGTCCTATCTCTCCCAGGGTGGCCAATGTCGTGTAGACTCTTGAGTGCAGCTTGGCGGCATCTTGTTGGTAGAGCCAGTTGTTCAAGAGTCTCGTCTGCTGATTTCACTATACGATACAGGACTCAACGCTTTAACTCCAGTTGATGGAAGTGTTTCAGCAGTTTGGTCATACCTGGATCTCCAATAAACTTGGTCCTGTCTGGCTTCATCCTGTTTCTGAGATGGTCCATGAGGATTCCAAGTTCTTGATCTTTAGCTTTAGCACGTCTCCAGTCTCTAGCATTGAAGTCACATCTCTCATCAGTGATGTCTTCCTCTCCTGTGATCTCCGATGCTGACATACTGAGACTCTCAATAAGACTTGGTACTTGGATGGCATCGCAGTAGCTTTGATTGATTCCAGGTTGACCTTTTCTGATTCTTTGGTAGCCTTGACAGGATATCAGCGTCAGTATTTGCCTTGCCTGATCTGTAGTGGATCGTAAAGTTGTAATCTGACAAGGAGGCTAACCAACGATGTCATGTGACAACCAATTTGGCTGTAGTTAGAAAATATGTCAAGGGGTTGTTGTCCGTCATCACTATGAAGTTGTTTCCGTAGAAGTAATCGTGGAACTTCTCTGTTATTGCCCACTTTAAGCAAAGAAACTCCAACGTGTGTGCCGAGTAGTTCCTTTTAGATGGTCTCAGTCCTCTACTGACATATGCAATGACACGTGGATGTCCATCTTGGTGCTGATAGAGAACTGCTCCCAGGCCTTGTCCACTTGCATTTGTGTGCAGTTCGAATGGTTGAGAGTGGTCAGCGTAGCCAAGTATGGGTGGACTTGTCAACCTTGTCTTGAGTTCTTGGAATGCTCTCTCCTGTTCCTCTTTCCATTGCGATTATTTGGTGTTTGGAGTGCGTTTCTTTGACTTCTTGTCTTGAGGCATCAGCTGGGATAATGGCCTTTTTTGCGATTTTTGAGAAGTCTTTGACAAATTTGCGGTAATAACCGGCAAATCCAAGGAATTTCCGAATTTCTTCAGGATTGGATGGTGGAGGCCAGTTTGCAACCTTGTCAATCTTGTCTGGGTCTGTCTCGATGACGTTCTCGGATACTATATGTGGCTTACATACTTGGCTCGACGTTGGAATTTGAACTTTTTGGGTGTGAACTTGAGGCTAGAATCCATCAGTCTCTTGAGAACTAGTTCCAGACGCTTGACATTTTCTGAATAGGTCTTTGAGAAGATGATGACGTCATCGATGTATACTAAATAGATGTTAAGATGGAGTCCTTCTAGGCATTGTTCCATTAGTCTCTGATATGTGGCTGGTGCATTTGATAGTCCAAAAGGCATTCTGTTGAATTCGTAGAATCCAAGGGGTCCTACAATGAAGGATGTCCGCTCTTTGTGGCTTTCCTCGATTTCAACTTGATGGTACCCAGACCTCATGTCAAAGACAGAAGTAGTGATTTCCCTCAAGGCATTCTAACAGGTCTTCTATCCTTGGAATGGCATAGGCATCCTTAATCGTCCTCCAATCGCAGTTTTCCATCTTTCTTCCTGGCTAGAACGATATTTGACGCCCAAGGACTGTGAGAGTTCCTGATAACTCCAGCTGAGAGTAGTTGATGAAGAAGGGACCTTACTTCTTCAAACATACCTGGTGGGATGTGTCTGTAGCGCTGTTTGAAAGGTTGCTCATCTGCTCAATTCTATGCTTGACTGCAGACGAGTGTCCAAAGTCCTCATCATTCTTTGAGAAGATGTCCTTAAACTTGAGGATGACATCAAGTCCTTGCTGCTTCTGTCCCTCAGTTAAGTCTTGTTCCTCAATCTCAATCTGGTCCAACAGTGACTGTTCGTCCATGGGTCTACCAGTGGGAGGATCCTGTAGAGTGACTGGCTGAAGCTCGCATAATATGGCCTTCGGTGCAACTACAATGTTCCTTGTAGTAATGTTGAACACATGGACCTCAATGGCGTCTGGGTTACCCTGTCATATGTCATAGGTAATGATTGTGGGAGCTATATCAACCTCTGAAGGGATTGTTGCTTGTGAAGAGGGATGGAGCAGTGCTGTGTATCTTGCCGCTTCCCATAGGCCCTTGCCAGTTTAAAGGTCGACGTTGGTGGTCCAGTCGCACTCTACATCCAATAGCTACATGCCAAGCATATCCACACCGATAACACACTATTTCCTCTTGTCTCCTGGGAGGCTGAGTAGGATAGGTAGCGTCCTCCTGCTGTGTGAATCCATACTGCTTGCCAGGTTCGATGTAGTAGCCTTGTGATCCTTGAATCTGAGGTGGAGCTTGAGCTTGAGGATCTTGAGGTGCTGGAGAATCTTGTGGTTGATATCCTGCATAAGGCGGTTGGGGATTACTTAATCCATATCCTCGTCCTCTTCCTCGTTCTCTGCGCTTTCCTCTAGTTCCATATCCGTGTGTCTGTGGAGGGGATGAGGCTTGATGCTGGAATACCTGGGCTGGCTGTTGTCTCTCCTTGATTTCTGTGACTTCCGCTCTGAGCTGTTGAATGGATGTAGCTAGGTTCACCAGGTCCGACTTGGTGATAGTCTCTGATGGAGAAGCCATCTTTAATTGTTACTGTTTCTTTGTTGTTGCTAGTAGGCTCCTTTCCTTGCTTCATGTCAATCTAAATAAATTTAGATCAACAGGTTTTATATTTGGTCATATATGTTGATCTAAATTGGCTTCATGTCCAACTCGATCTCTCGGAGTGCCATTCGTATTTCATCAAAAGATAAGACAGAGTCAAATTTGTGTCCTGATATGTTCTTCAGAGACCTGTGTAGCCCACCCCATAGCATATTCCTGAGCATGTCGTCCTGCTCCAATAGTGGAATGTGATGTTGCTCTGTGACCCTGGACAGTAGGTGCTCCAAACGACATCCCCGAGATGCAACTTCTTTATCCTCTCCTTGTGAAGCACTATAAAACTGAGACAATAGGGCTTCCTTTCTCTGGACAGTTCCATAGATGCTCTTGAGCTTCTTCATTGAATGGTTGCCTTGGGTCCGAGTCGCATCGCAACACGAGCAGCATCTCCCTTTAACGAGTGTCGTATGGCTTGGTCCAGTACTGCGGCACCGTAAGCAGACGTCCGTTGAAGGCATTCCACTTCGTATGCCCACAGGTCATAGGTTGTGTCCTTTCCTTGGGTGTCTCCACTGAATGAGGGAATCCTGGGATATGGAGGCGAAGCAGAGGCTGTGACTTGTGGCTTTGTGGGGTTGTCATATTCCTCAGTAGGAGCTGGCCATGGCACTTTACTTGTAAAGAGTGGTCCTTCCTGGTGAGCCCTGTCTTTAATCCATGTTTTTAATTCCCCAGGTTTTGTAGTCTTGGGTTGTAACCCCAACTTGTGAAACAAGTCAACAATATCCCCAAGTTCTTCCTGCTTAAACTCCATGTTTAAGAGTGAACTAGGTGTCAACAACAATAATAAAGTGACATTTAATAATTGAATTGAAACAAGCTTAAGGGAAACTAATTGTGAGTGGATACAACCTTTAGTTATTCTAGCATCGTTGATCCTGAAATGCACCTCAGATTGTAATGATAGGATCAGACAATCATTGGAACATAGACAGGAGTGTGTAGAGTAACCTAGGCGTGAGTTATGTAATTTATATAAACATGATTGGGAAATGATGATAGTAGCGTAGTAAGTGCAATGATAAATGAGTGTTGAATTGAAAAGGCCTTCCTTTTCACATGAATGAGCAGAGAAATTAACAATGTGAAATAATATTGTAACAAGTGAGAAAAACAATGGAGCAGCGCTATGGCAGTGTGCCTTCCATTCTGTAAGCAATGTTGAAATGGTAAACAACGGAAAAGTTAAAGGGGAATAATGAATGAAAAGGGAAATTCATCTTTCACTATTACAAGGAATAATGAGGCGTTAAATAATAGCTAAATATGAAAGCTAAATATGGCTTAATACATTCAATTAACATTATGACCTAATGTCTCAATGCATTAATTGAATGAAACTAAAAGTTAAATATGATGGAATGTAATGAATGAAAATTTACATGACTTCAACTTACATTATAACACAAAATGTGTAAATGTAAAAGTTGAAGGATACTAAGATTATTTAAGTATAGGATATGATGGATAAAGAATTCAACTTACATTGCAACACAATGTGTCAATGCAACAGTTGAATAATAGAAAAGGATAATGTGAATATGGCGGGAAATAAATTACATTAATTTAACTTACATTATAGCACAATCAATGTGTTGATAATGTTTTGCTGAATTAAACTAAGTTAAATGTAAACAACAAAATTATGAAAATTCACCTACATCGCAACAATAATTGTGGCAATGGCTGAATCACAAAATGATGAAATGTTATAATGCCGAAGGATGAGTATTACAAGGGAGTAATTACATAGGTGAATATAATATGGAAATATAATGCTAAGTGCAATCCCAGTATGATAATATTGAGTAAAGATATAAGAATGTAAAGGGACGGGAATGAGGACGAGATGGTGCAAAGTACAAAATCTAAGTACAGTCTGTCATCAATCAGTCAGTAACTTAACACAAACTTAACCTAAGACTTTATTTTAACCTATATAATAAACCTAACTAATAATAAATTAACCTACCATTTTATTATGTTAGTAAGAGAAGAAGAGAAGACTGGACCAATGAAGCAAACGCACACACACACACTTGCACACTATGAATAACATAATGAATTAAGTGATGTGAAACCTACAACTTAAGAATTAAGATACATGTAGATATGAAAACTACCAAAATAATTATTACATTATTAAGTTAAAGAATAAGATATTAAACTTGAATTTTCAAAATTAATCTAAGATGCCCTAAACAAATTACACTTAGAAAAAAAATGAACCCTACATGATGTTAAATCATGCTGATAAACTTTAAATATCAACCCTTATCTTAAGTATTTAATCTATGAACATATCGGGAAAATATACATTTATAAGCTACATGATAATGGATATGTCTACAGCAACACAGTAAAGCTTAGCTAAACTTAACCAAATTGGTTACAAATGTAAACAATGAAAACAATTACATAATGAATGCTAAGTGTTGGTACCAACGATAATAATACCTCAAAAGATAAAGCCGACAGTAATTACATAAGGTTACATGATTTCAATAGTTACATGTACATGAAAAATAACATCAAAATTGTGAAAAGTTAAATTACATTACATGATGAATAAATACAAACAGAATATATATTACATGATAATAATGCAGGTATAATACACAACGATATATACAAAAGATTGCAACTCACGTGAGGATGAACCCCCTTATTTCCAACATGAAAACAGAAATACACAAAACACAAATCACAAATCACACACAAAGTGTCACAAAAGAGTCACAGGCTCCATAAATGTCAAGGTCACTGAAGTGAGAGTCATATCACTGGTCATCCGAAGATGACAGATCACACAAGTCCATAATGTCCCAATCCATTCCGAGCTAGCTGCTATCAATCACATCCATTGTGGAAACGGTCCTCACTGGGGGCTCCAAATGTAGCAGGCTTTATGAGGGTCAACAAGGATGACAATACTCTCTGCTGGGTTTGAGAACGTTTATTTCAAACGGATTAGCAATGTGTAATTCGACACCCTGTAACAACAAATATTACATTATACTTTACATCAAAACATATCACACAGTACATATATTGATTAGCAATACATATAACTCAGTACAATTAGATATGCATGAATTATTAAACCATAGTTACTCATTACATGAATAACGATCTTGTGCACAAACTTATGACAGATGATGTGCTATATTATAATACACATGAAATCATGATAATCCATATAGATACGATATGGCATTGAAAAAACACATCATCACACTCTATGTGATGATACTATTTACATGATATATAAATGATATACTGATAGACCATTACACATATGTAATGATAATGAAACATGGAAATATATATATATATATATACACACGCAATACACATACCCTGTGGATGGGACAGAGGTGTGCTTACACATTGGTACAGCACCTGTCGTCGGAACGTGGTTTTTACTGTAGTTAAAAGAAGTATAATGATAAGTAAGGGTTATGTGGAATGCATTTGTAAAATATACATTCATTTAGCATTTATTCCACATCACTCATTAATAAACCTATCATAGCTAAAATATAGCAACTGCTGTTAAAACACACTCTCTCTTCTCAAACACTCATAAAAAGGATAGAAAAGTTAAGATTATATTATTAATATTTATTAGTGATTTGAGCATCACATTTAAGAGATAATGCATAGCACACTTACATGCTATACTTAATATATACCTATTTAGATTATGATAAAATGATTTACTTTAATTATTTATATATACTGCAAAGGTTAAATGCAATATTACTTTAAACTTAATATTAATACTAACCTCAAATACTACATAATTCGTCGTCTGTCAATTCTGTCTTGTCAGTTGGAAAAAGCAGTGCAGAATGATTTGAAATGTGTATGAGGTTAGTGAGACCACTCAGCTGAGAAGCGTCATGGCTTGGGCAGTTATATAAGGGGTTTTATACTAAGGCCAAACTCTAAAGGCTTAACCCTTAAAGTGCTTGATAAAGATACTATGGCTAAAAAAAGAGAGAGAATATTCACAATATATTAAAATACTTTATTTACAATAAATTACATCTGCCACATTATGTATGTATGTATATATTATGTATGTATCTGAATATATGTACGTGTAAGTATGCCTCACGTATGTATTATGACTTCTATTGTTACATGCATGTATTTAACTATATATATATCTATGTGTACGTTTACATGTATTACGTTTACAATGCATATCTTAATATCAATTTTTATATTGTAAATGTGTCTCACTACAGTGTCTCATAGGTCAAATTTGGCAGTATGGTATACTTTTAAATATGTTAACTTTTAAATATGTCAGCTAAATATGTAAATGTCTGTCTGTATAACTGTTGACTCTTTAATAAACAATTCTCTCAAAAGTGGCTTAAACTATCTATGATTTTATATAGTATTGTTTCTTTTGCCCCTGAGTGTAATACAAAATGTCAACAAACAGTTCTCTTAATAATATCACAAGCATCATACTTGACCGTGATTTTTACTCAAATGACTAGGTTTAGCCTTCACTAAAACACTGGCAAACAACCATGCGACCTACGGGGCTGCTGTCAGACCTAATAGAGAGGTCCTTGTATCTTTAAAAAGCGTTCATTCCACAAGTGTCCCACCTTCCTGTTTCATATCCGATGAGTGTGCGCAATAAATGGCATATTTACTTTACGGAAATATTGAAACCGTTTAGAATGATGTCAAATTCTTGTTTGTGGAGTCATGTATTGATGACGATACAGATATACAAAATGTATAACAGTCGAAGGTCTGTTATATTAGTTTTACTCGTACAGGTCTGTATATAACATTCGTTATCGCTCATTTTCTGGAAAGGGTTCAATACAATGAACAACAAACATAAAAGTAATTGCTTCTCGAAACACAGATTTAATAATAATAAATAATCATTCTGTTTTCAGTTGGGGGTAGGAAAACGATTGTAGATTGAACAGTTTGAACATTCGTTCATCAATTGATTCATCTCCTAGAGTTATCTGAGGCTAGCCCGAAATGACTCTATCATAGTTTTATCTATCAAGTTTGGAAAATGTTGAATTTGAGGTTGAGTCATTTGAGCCTGGATAGAGTCATTTCACGCACGCACGCACGCATTCACGCACGCACACACACACACACACATACATACATAATATCAGATTGAAATATTTGCATTTCCTTCATTTTTTTTTATATTCGATTTTTTTTGGTAAAATATTTAAATATTTAAATTCGCACTCTTGACTCATGAGAAAACAAAAGTTTCAAAAGGAAGAGAATTTACGTGAGGTAATTTTAAACTAATCATTCAAGTGATTTATTGCAATTTGAAAAATAATAATCAGCTGCCTGCCTTGATCATGTTGTTCCGCAGATTTTACCGGATGTGACGTCAACTGTGGAACACAAGGGTGACGTAACTGCCATTACAAACGTATATAGACAATAGATTTTAGACAATACGTTATTACTTTAAAAGGAATTCGTTTTGGATCACAGAGATTTGACATAGATTAAAAGTAATAAATAACAAAATGAATATGAGTTTTTACAAAGCCTTATGATTTGATAAGAGGTACGCTGGTGCTTCTCGCCTTAGCACCTTTCTTAGAGTTACACTCTGCCCTTTGAGTGTTACTCGTTTTGTTTTTGGTGCTAGTCGCCTTAACACCCCTTCAGAGTCACTCCCTGCCCTGGGTGTTTTACTCTCTGGCTTTTTAGTGCTATTCGCCTTAGAAATAGGGTTAGGTTTCCTTGAAGCAGACTTGCCCTTCTCTTTTTTAGCTTTCCCATTGCCCAACGGGTTAGCATAAGGGTAAGGTTTGTTCACCTAGGCTTGCTTGCCCTTCCCTCTGGCATTCTCATTGCCCAAGGATTTTGCCTCACTAGCCTGGGGTCTACCCTTGGTGTTATGCTCATTGTCTTTCTGAGACCCTCTATTAAGTGTACTCTTCTTACTCTGAGCAGTTCAGCATTTATTTGAAAGAGACGAGTGTCCCCGCCTCTTGCAGTTAATACAGTACTCTAAGCAGACACCAGAACACTTTGACAGAAGTTCTGCACAGGTTCTGCACCTAGCCTGCACTGTACAGGCTAACTTCACGTGGCCGAACCTCAGGCAATTTACACATTGCCTCGGGCGTCGTAGGTAAGGGAGTGTGTTAAGTTCCCTTTCCCGCAATTTAACTGTCTTTGGGGCCGTCTTCCCCGTACACGTGAGTACCACGACTCTCGACTAGCGCTACATCGCTTTTATAGCCCAACGGCCCCAGCGATTGGCCCGCTAACCAGACACGGCATGAATCAGAGCACTCCAAGTAAAGACCTCTTACAGATACAGACTGACGCCGCTACTTAGGATTAATCTGGAGTAGTTATGAACATAACTAGAAAATAAATGTCTGGGACTTGTGTAAATGAGTGTAATTATCATCGAAAAACTCAATTCTACCACATACGTAAAAATGAGGTCTTGCCTTTAAGTGGTCCTGAAACTAATTCAGCTTCATCACTAAAACTGACCAGACTTTTTAATCCTGTTGTTGACTTCTTCATTGTGAATGCATTTCTGCTTAAAATAAAATAATTGAAATTCCAAATTTGAATATCAGAGAGCAAAAAACTTTATTTCCGTTTATATCATAAACTTGGCAAACATACCATTGTGGATACATTTCATTAAATGTTTAACCTTATTGTTCATGTACAAGTATGGATTAAATCGTGGAAAAGTGTTTCAATTAAACACAGTAGCTGAATTTTTAAAAACCAAAGATCTCGTTGCTACAGCTATCTTAAATAGCATTGTACGCATAAATGAGGTCTTGCCTTTAAGTGGTCCTCACGCTGCTATTTTGAGTTTGAAAATCTGACAGAGTGACAACCCATGCTTAAGTCTACTTGCCATTATTTAAATCATTGTCGCTCGAACTTTCGATCAAAACTTCAATCATTACCAATGTAATGCTAATTACATTAAAACCATACAGCGCCGAATCCGTTTGTCGTCGCTTGCGACTATATTTCAAAATTACCCTTTCCTTGTATATGTCAAACGTATTTACCGTAAGTTAAAAAAATACAATTTTAACACAATTCATGTTTAAATAAGATTCTAAATAATTTTAAACTTTCCCTGTCTCACCTTAAGATTGGTTGTCCAAATTTAGGATTCAAAGTTAAAACGCGTCTCATATTAAAGGAAATTCCAATGAAGAATAAAAAAGAGCCTTTTAAAACAATGTTTATCGATAAATCCTTCAACTTTGGCAAATAATTTTTAACTAAATCACCAAATCTGCAATAAAAATTCAAAAATCAAGTTTATCGGCATCGATGGGGGACGCCATATTGCTATCTCGAACGGTAAACGAGAGCGAGAAACACCGGGAATATGACGTCAGCGACACTCCACGAAATAATGAGACGCCGTTAGATTCAATGGTGGGCGGTGACGGCCCGTCAAACATGAGAGTGTAACAACCGTCATGACTTCAGTAGAGACGTGCCGGGTCCAGAATATTCTATTTCTATAATGCCCAAAGCAATAAATAAATATTTCTGACCAGTAGGCTGCTGTAAAACTTCAGTAGGCCTACACATTGGAAAATATCTCCCATGTGCGGACGTCACAAGGTTTAAACTCTGACAATCACTGACATTTTTTTAGAATTTTTATTAGCTAGAGACACCATACATTAGGTTGAAATAAAGTGTTAAATGACTTTGCTGAAAAAAGTGCATTTGTAAAAAAAAAAGTAAACGTAACAGAAATATTTTTTTATTCATATATCACTTGAAAAAAATAATTAGACCTACTGACGTGATCTTGTCGAAGCGAATCCTAAAAAGCGAATCCGCGATGATGGTGGTAGGTTCGTAATCAAAATGAAATTGTTTATATCAATCAAAACACGATTGATTAATTTGAAAGATGGTATTTTCTTTGTTGGCATAAATTCTTATTGTCTCACGTTTTTATTATATAAATGTTGGCTTGTTTGAGGACGAAAATATGTTTCTGTTTATTTAGTTGTCGCCGGTACGAAACCAATTTTGAATACGAATTACTGAGGCGTACATGCTGTATGAAATATTATCGGAATGATATTGTTAACGATTGTTGTTATGTTCAGATACCATACCATGTTGATCATTTTCCAAAGGTATTTCTGCTAAATAATACGTAAAGAAATTAAAATGGAATTATGATATATCATTAGTATACTAAAACGATCAGTAAGGAATGGTGTTTTGAATACAAAATAATATTATACTCACAAAATTTCTTTATATCATCAAGTTTTTTTATATCTAAGTTGGTATGATGTAGCTGAATAATTGTTCGGAGTTTTCTTCTTGTTATATCTTTTGAGTTAATAGAATTATTCAACTATTTTAGCTTATTGTTTTTTATTCAATTGAACACTTCTGAGAAGGGTATGAATTTAATGATAGCAATGCACACATTATCACAACGTATGTCTCTTAAGTAATCCTTCAAAAAACTTTTGCAAAATACTAGATTTACGTAATTTATGCATGTTTTACATTGAATATTTCCCTTTTTACATTTTTAAAATTATACAATGATTCTAACACGTTCATGACAACAATTATTTTTCCCTTTTTAGACTGACAAGAGGCTCTTTAAAAATCTAAAGATTTAATGTGAAAGAGTACCAGATTTTTTAAAAAACCTAGCGTAGTAACTCTGAGAAAATAAAATGTCATTAAAAATATAATTTCTTGTTTTTGGATAAATATAAACATGATATGCAAAATATATAGTATGTACATATAACAGGTAAATCATTGACATGCACGTTTATTGTATCAAATTTCAAAGAAATGTTTTCTACTTTGAAAGTGTTAATTTTAGATAAAAAAGGAGTATTTACACAGTACGGCAACATACACTAAACCCCAAAAGAAACTATCCATTTTTAGAATTCAAATATATTCTTAATTTACTTTAGTTAAATGTTAAGTTTTATGGAAACAGGTCGGCAAAACGTTTCAGTTGTTCATCTCAGAAATTGATTAGGTACGTGATTTTTATGACTTTTGTTGAAAACTGAGAAAACACGTTTTTCTTTTGTCATTGTTTCGCACATTCATTATTGAAAGTGAGTTAGCAAACATCAATTTACATGTGAGCCAGGTCATATAAAACCAAATTTAAAATGCCTAGATTGACCCCACAACAGTGCGGCAGGGCCTTGGGTATGAAGGACATGGGTGCTTCAAATGTTCTTATTGCAAGAACATTCGGCTGTCATCGAAAAACCAGCGAAAATTTGATAGGGAAATAGGGACACGGGAAAAACATTAGATGGATTGCGTAAAGGTAGACCACGTGTGACGTCACGTCGGGAAGACCGATACTTAAGAACTCTCCATCTCCGATATCGATTTCTGACAGTTGCAGAATCGGCGTCTACGGCTCTCGGGAGGGTGCTTAGTCAATCAAACGTTAGAAGGAGGTTAAGAGCAGCAGGGATTCGGGCCCGTCGACCTTATTGTGGCCCAACGTTGACACGTCAACATCGACATAACCGATTAATCTAGACAAGACGTGTACGAAGGTGGCAGCTTCGTGATTGGCGAAATGTTATGTTCACCGATGAAAGTAGGTTTTGTTTATATAAGCATGATGGCAGAGCCCGCGTTTGTCGCCGTCAGGGTGAAAGAAACGCTCCAAATTGTGTTGCAGAGGTCCAGGCACACGGTGGGGGAAGTGTGATGGTTTGGGGCGGTATCCGAGGAGAAAACAAGTCGCCATTGGTGATCGTTATGGGTAACATGACTGCGCAAAGATACATTGATCAATTTCTTCGTCCTGTTGTGTTGCCATTTCTTCAGAATAACCCGGGAACTTTGTTTCAACATGATAACGCGCCTGCACATTCAGCAAGAGCATTCCTGGACATCAAAAACGTCAACGTCTTGCCGTGGCCGTCACGTTCTCCTGATCTCTCTCCAATTGAACACATGTGGGACTGCCTAGGGAGGCGAATCAGGAATAGAGCAAACCCTCCAGTCAACCTGAGGCAGCTGGAACAAGCCCTACAGGATAAGATAAGATAATAAGATAAGATAATGTCTTTATTGTCCCAAGGGAAATTTGTTTTACATCATATATACAGTTCTCCAGTTACAAAGCAAACTAAATGTACATGATAATATTATTATGCATAAGATTTGTCTATATAAACATGAACACATCCGATTTAGTCACACTCACATTCACTTGACTAAAACATATATATAACATTAATCAATAAACTGCTCATTGTAGGAACGAACACTGTTTGGAATAAAAGAGTAGCGAAACCTGTTTGTTCTCCCAGTCGGCATGCGCAGTCTGCGTCCTGAAGGTAGCCAAGAATATTCCGAAAAAAGAATATGTGATTGGTCACTTAAAATTTTATTTGTTTTCTTGGAAATTTGCTGCTCATAAAAATCGCCGATACTTTCAATTGGAAGTCCAATAATTTTTGAAGCTGTTTTAACAATTTTTGAAAGTTTGTTTTTATTCTGAACAGACAGATTTCCGTACCAGCTCAAGAAATTAAAGGTCAAGATACTTTGAATAAATGTTCTGTAAAATAACCTCAATATAGTTTGATCTATTTTAAAATGTCTCAATCTCCACAAAAAAATGCAAGCGTTGCTGTCCTTTCTTATAAAATTTTTCAGTATTTTCGTTCCAAGAAAGTTTTGAATCCAAGACAGTACCCAAATATTTGTATTCTGTTACTCTTTCTATTTCACCATCATCTATAGTCACAGCATTTAATGTAGACTTCTTTTTCCTAAAATCTATAACCATTTCTTTGGTTTTCTGCACATTCAAAAACAAAAAGTTTGATTTGAAATTTCAGTTCTGTAACACAGTTCAGATTCTCTAATCAGGCCCACCAATGCTGCATCATCGGCAAATTTGATTGTCATACAAGTTTTTGCATTGGATACGCAATCATTGGTATACAATATAAACAAAATCGGTGAAATAACGCAACCTTGTGGAGCGCCAGTGGATGTACTTCGTTTGAAGACTGCACTTGGTTAACCCTAACAAATTGTTGTCTATTAACTAGAAATGAGTTGATCCATCTAATGATATTAGAATTTACATTCATTTTACAAAGTTTGTCAGTAAGTAGATGAGGCTGAATAGTATTGAAAGCAGATGAAAAATCAACAAACATAATTCTTACATATGTACCATAGCTTTCTAAATGCTGATAGATATTGTGTAGCAGAGTTATTGTTGCATCTTCTACACCACGCCTTGCCCTGTATGCAAATTGTAAAGGATCAATAATATGGCTGACTTCACAAAGCAATAAGTTCTTCATGATGCGTTCCAAACATTTCATTGCAACAGAGTTAAGAGCCACTGGTCTAAAATCGTTCTTAACGGTTGGATTTTTCCTTTTGGGCACTGGGATAATTTTAGAGGTTTTCCAAAGAGTGGGAACTTCATGAGAATTTATCGAAATTTGAAATAGCTTTTGGAAGATAACAGCCAGCTGCATTCTACACTCCTTAAGAACAATTCCAAACAAGTTATCTGGCCCACAAGATTTGTGCGGGTTAATCTGAGCAAATGAACTAACTACATCTTCTGTCGTAATTGTTACCATTTCGCCAAGTGGAAGCGATTCCATTACACTTTCCCTTTCATCCGAATAATTTCCAGTGTCAAATCTGGAGTAGAAAGAGTTTAATTCATTTGCAAAGGATAGATCATCCATGGATTGTAACTGCTGTGGCCTACTGTGTGAGCCAATAATAGTTTTAATACCACTCCATGATGAATGGGGGAACACCCCTAACGCCACCGTCAGACGTCTCACGACATCAATGAGACGTCGAGTGTTTACCTGCATAACAGCTGAAGGTGGACATACGAAGTATTGATGACTATGGACTCCATATTCCATAAATTAATTAACATATGATCAGAAACTTCGATTTCTAAATAATGGAAATTAACATTTCACACCAGTGTTAATATAACGTTTCCTGGCTGTAAGATAAACGAGTTTTTGCAAAACAAATGAAGTTAGATGATGTGCAAATGATTCAGTATTAGATAAAATGTTGTTAGGATAGAAAACCGTGTCTTGTTATTTTTCATTGAAAATTTGAATGAGTGGATAGTTTCTTTTGGGTTTTAGTGTATTACAGGTAAACATAAGTACCATGTTTTAATAAGAAAAAAATACAACGGACACGACAAAATATGATACTCTTGCTCGTTTTTTAAAACATTTATTGTGTTTTCTGTGTTTTTTTAGATAGTTCATATCGTTAATAATACTAGACAAAACCACACATTAGTCGTAGTTGCTTGTTGAATAATCTGTCCGACGACTGGGTCGTTCTGTACGCACAACAATGTTTTACGTTATCAAAGTGCGCAGGGCATACATTCAGCAATTCTAGTCAAATCATGAAAACTCCACTGCACAAAGATATACGGAGTTTATAATGTAAGCTCCTTGCATCGATTTCTTGTAGTGTCGATGATGTCACATTTTCAAAAAAAATGGCGACCCCTGTCATCGCTCAAAGACAAAGGTTTACAATTCTGTAAATACTTAACTCGTTGACAGAATTTTTTTATCATTTGTGAGAATGTCTTTAATAACTCAAACTTTTGCTAGAATTAAATTGAAATCTTACTGGAATTTGGGACAGGATTCCAAGTTAGATTGATACGCAAGCACTTATAAATTGTCAGCTTACATAGCTGCTTCCTGTCATGTTTTTCATTGTCCTTGTGTCTAAATTCGCAATCAATAAATTTTTTAATTTTTTTAGCATATTAATACTTGCTTTGGTGTAGTTCTCTTCTTGGATGGAGCTTAGATCAATCAGTTTGCATTTTACTTTGTCCGGTAGCTGTTTGTCACGTACGCACATACTCATTTAGAGGTGCACTGTAACTTTGATTGCTTGAGGGTGTTTTACATATACTATCCCCCTTCCTTGCCTTTATATGATTATATTTTCAGTTCATTTTATTTTCTATAATTAAATGATAATTCCCTTAGCTTTAATAGTTAGTAATAGTTATAAATTTACAGTTTTTGTAATATTAATATTTTCTCTATTTTGTGTACTTGTGTTTGCAAGATCGACACTATCAGGGGAATGTCCCCCCTTTTTGGAAGTAATGCTCTTAGTATCTATTTTCTGTAATGGTAAGCACAAATTCTACAGTGACATGTTTTTGCTGTTGCATTATACATTTTTGTCTATAAAAAAGAAATCATTTGACTATTTGTGCATTTTAAAATTTGTAAAGTATGTTTGAGCTTTGTAGCTTGGTATATCTTTACTTGATTGTAAGATAGTGGCTAAGTCATTTCAATACTTTTGTAACATAAATTCTTTTATTTGGAAATTGTAGACACATAGTGCCAAGGTGACATTGTATTTGGGCTACATCAGCAATCATTAATGTATTGTCTCTGAAGCAGTTAACCACCACTCCATCCTATGTGTAACGGCCTAGTGGAGATGTTCATCGGAACTTTAAAGCTTATGTTTAAACAGTTGAGTGCACAGAGGCCCACGCATTGGGATTGCTATCTTCCAGATTTGTTTATTGCTTTTCGAGAAGTCCCCGAGGAAAGTCTTTGGCTTTTTGCTCCTTTTGAGTTGCTCTGTGGCTGGAAGGTGAGAGGTCCAGTGCAGATTTGTGAACTAAGGATCAGGACACTAGGACTACATACCAGTAGATTTTCAGAATAGTCGTCTAGAGGAGACAATTGCACAGTTTTTTTGTAAAGAAGCATAATGGTACGTTTCGCTTCTGTTCAGACTGTTGCTGTATTAATCATATAACCATGAGGAACCAGTACGTTTGGCAGAGAATTTGTTTGCAAGGCTTAGCAAGTGCAGGTTTTGTCCAAATTTGATATCAGTAATACTGACTGACAGATTCAAATGGAGAAGGAAAGTAAGCCGTACACAGCTTTCATTACCCCTGATGGTTTGTACCAATTGACCATTATGACTTTTGGTGTCGTCAATGCATCAGCTATATTCACTAGATTGATCAGGAAGGTGATCAGAAATGTAGATCAGATTGTGTGCTAGAGGGGACTGAAGAATGCTCTGAACATATGCTGAGTTTAAGAGATGTTTTCACTCGTTTGCGTCAGTTCAATAAAAGGTCAAAACCATCAAAGGTAATGATTGTTTATCATAGCATAACATTTTTAGGTCATGTTGTCGGTCGAGGTAACATAACTTCCAGTTGAAAGAAATTGTCTGCAATCTTGGAGTTATCTCAACCAACTACCTAGAAACAGGTAAGATCCTTGATTGGGATGGATTACAGGAAGTCCATTCTTTTTTTTCCCGTAATTGCGGAGCCTTTGGCGGATTTGACAAGAAAGGGGTATGCTTAAAAATGTTCTGTGGACTGGTAGTCAGGAACATGCGTTCCGGGCTTCGAAACAACATATGGCAACTGCACCGATTCTGAAGTTAGTTAATTTGGACAATCGTTTTTGTTACTACGGATGCCTCAAATGTGGGGATTGGAGCCGTACTTCTACAGGAATACGAGGCTGAAAACTTTCTGGTAATGTATGTGAGTCAGACGTTGTTGAATGTAGAGAAGGCTTACTCTACTATAGAGATGGGGTGTTCGGGCATAGTATGGAGTGTATAGAAATAATACCGATTTTTGTAGGGTAGAGAGTTTGTGCTGGACCATGAGCCTTTTGTGTGGATGACTTAGGCAAAGTTGGCAAACAGGCGAATTCTGAGGTGGGCCTTAGCTTTGCAATCGTAAAGGTTCAGTATTTGGGCGTGGAGATATTCGGGCCGACCTCCTAAGCCATTGTCCACCTAAGTGAATATTTCTTCCAGTGTTTATTTCTTCTGTGATCTTCCAGTAACATAGTTGTTTTATAAACAATTCTCTATGATGTTTCTTGAATATGTTGTTACATAGGGAACTACAAGTATCACTGTTGCAGTTTATTGAATGTCTATGAAACTCATGTGTGATGAATGAGATAAAGACTTTGTCTGTATTGATATTATATTGTAAGGGTCTAGTGCAGACCGAGTTAAGTGCAAGTACGAGGTTCTTGTTCAAAATGCCGGTGATAATTCCAGACCCACTGGGAATGCGAACCTCAGGTTGTTCTATTCTGGACTATGTAGTGTTCTGGGCTGCCGATGCACAGGCGTCCACTGAGTGACTGTGACTCAAGACAACGTGAGGCGCAGTTCTTGTGTACTTGAAATTAACATCTCGTTCCCATAGATACTGATGGAGGTGAACTTTATCATGTATACATTTTAATGAATATGTAAATTACATAATTTTAAATTTAATGATGTACAATCTGTAACTGTAGCGTGTTTCTGTTGTAGATGCCGTGGGTAGTGGTGCATGAGAATGTTGTAGTGAGTGTGCGTAGTTATTTTTTTTATGTAATTATGGGCGAAATAGAAGTGGGAGGTGGGGATTTTTATAATTTGATTTATTTATAAGTAACTTTGAAAACATTGTATTTATTCAAATCGTGTGTCCTTGTTTTGATTCAATATAGTGCCATTTTCACGGCAGCAGTGGGATAAAATTTCCTTTCGTCACATGTGGAATGACTTTCAAGGCTTTATTGTAAAGTTCAAAATTCTTTAGAATAATTAGTCTTTCATAGTATTTGCTTCGTTAGTTGCACCTAACGTTTTCTTCGTTCTTGCTTGCCTGGTATGTGTAGATTGGCTTTGCTTTAACGGGTCATTTTGATACGCCAATTTGATTTGATATCGCTTAGCATTATCACCTTACCACTATGGGAACTGGTTGAGAAAAAGAGAGAAGGAAATGTTAGATCGGGATAAACGAGAGAGAATGAAAGAGACAAAAAAGTAAGAAAAGGAGGAGCGAGAATGAGATCGAGAGCGAGAGCGATAGCAAGAATTGACTTTAGAGAAACTTACATTATGGAAAGAGCAGAGATAGAGAAGTTGAAAGCAATGGAGGTTAAGAAGTTAAGGTTAGATATTGAGCAAGCAAGGTTACAACTTGAGACTGATGAAATTAAATGCAAAAAGGCTTTTAAACAAGGTGTGCATTAGATGCCTTAGATGCATTTTCGAGAACCGCAAAGACAACATCGATGAATACTTACAGATGTTTGAACATAAACCTAGGGAACAGTCATGGCTGCAGACGAATTTGGGAAACTTATCTCAGTACAATACTGACAGGTAAGGCACTTGAGGTTCATTCTCGTTTTTATCTTTATGAAGCTGAGGAGTTCGAAGCAGTAAAGTAAGCACTGCTGGAAGCGTTATGAAATGACTGAAAAAGGGTTCCATCAGATGTTCAGACCATCTCGGATAGAAACAGGTGAGACCTTTTTCAGTATATGGTCAGGATCAAGAACTATTTGATAGATGGGTGGACCTAAGTGATAGTATTAAGACTTTTGGTGGTGTTGAGATTTGATGTTGAGAGGGCCAGCTGTTGCTTGGTGTTGGTTCAGGTCTTAGTACTTTTCTGAAGGAGAGGAAGCTCAAGTCTGTTGAGGAGATGGCTGGTTTGGCAGAGCATGTTGTTGAGGCTAGAGATGGTAATTTGAGTAGCTCTGTTGACCCGTCTTCAGGGATGAGATAAGCAAAATAAGGGCTTAGTTGGTCAGGTAAAGAAACTAGTGCATGTGTAGAAGAAAGGCATTAAGGCTTTTTACCGGTGCAGGGGCGGGAATGTTACATTTTTTGTGAGGTAGGTCATATATCAGCCGCTTTTCCGAAGGGTAAACATAAGACTTAAGGGAACACATGTGCCGCTAGTGTGGTTATTGAGAGTGTTGGAGATGTGTCAGATCCATTGGTCGTAGAGAGATCGAGTGAAGCGTGTGAAACTGATTCAGAGGTTGTCGAGAATGAGGATATGATCCAGGTGACGAGGAGGATTCAGTGGCATCAGTAACGATGTGTGGTATTTGTGGGTCTAAGCCTGTGCGTGTGGCTAAGCTGTGTGGACACTTGTGAAGGTTTTGCAATGGGATTATTGTTAAGCAGTCGTTTGTGAATGAAGATTGCTATGTTTATCGTGAACTTCATGACTGTTCTTTGGGCGATATTAGGGTTCTCGCAGTGCCAGTTGCATTTGTTGCAATAGATTCTCCTTTCTATATGGGTACAGTTTAAGGCCGGCATCCACCACTATACACAGAGTTGGCGTGGTCAAGTTGATCTTCAAAAGTTACTCTTTGAACCCAAATACACTGGTGTACTTTTCTTATCAGTGTAATAATTCAAAAACCTCTTACCAGCAAGTGTGTCCTTGAAATTCCAGTGAAGAACTGAATTATAAAAAAAGCATAACTTTGAAATATAAGACCTCAGTAGTAGTTTCCAAATTTGAATTTTCCACAGAAACTCTATATCATCTCCATCCTTACAGGGCTGTCAGTGGGCGAGAGCATTTCATTCATGGTGTTTAATTTCACTTGCCTCGCAGGCCTGCTGTGAAACTTAGACCTCCCCCTCCCAGGTTCCTCCCCAGCCCCCAGCAGAGCTGTACATAAACATTGTCCGATGGACATAGCAGGGACGTTTAATCATTTATAAGAAGTTACATCTGGGGGTTTTCATTTCAAAGTCATTTCTTATACATTTCATAGAGACAAATACATTATATACTTGTTTTTGCATATCTTAATGTCAAATTAAAAGACAAGGGTTTTTATATTCTTTTGGACCTGTTTTGGACCCTGACTATCCTAACTGAAAATAAACTATTCTTCCCCTCTCAAAGAGAGGAGTACCATTTCACATCCACTAAATAACGCTTTGGTTTGTTTTCCTCATCACTGTTTCAATATTTCAAATGGATAAAAATAAGAGAGAAGCTTGGATCACTATAGAATTGCATAATGATTATGATATTAAGAAGAATATGAAAAGATGAAAGCGAAGAGTTGAGTGACTGTCAATCATACTGATGTTTTGAACTGTGTGTTGGATAATTATCTTCATCACCATGGGTTGAACGCACCTAAAGAACCAACACTGGAACCAACCTCATGGCATCTGCTGTAAACACTGACGACAAGTTCTTCATCATATCTGAATTTTCAATTAAATTATGCATTGATGTAGCAGAGATGCATGGGCAGAAAGTTCCCAACAACCAAACAGTTCGTCCCGTGGCACAACAAGGACATGTGATGAAGATAAAGGTACGATGTCACAAATTACATCAGTATCGAATTGCTTCTTCATCATTTCTTTCAAGCAACAAATTTCTCGTCAATGAAATAATCGGCATGTAGTTTTCAGCAATGGCCTTCTACCAGTGCAAAATAAACAATTCTGTTCTGCAGCTGTGATCGGGTTATCTCAGCAGTCATGAGACCAATTCTTTCAGACCTACAAAACCTGTGTTTGGGAGGAATATAACGAATCATGCCAAACTGCTTTGTTGGAAGAAGTGGCCAGCTATGAAGATTTGGATCGCATTGAAATAATGACGGATACAATACATGGATGGAGAAAGAATGCCTAGGACAGCAGTGTTGTTGCGTTGGGTGAGAAGACTCACAAGGTGCTCATCTCTAAACACGTCACCAAGCCGGATAACCCTTGTTTTCAACCCCATGAGAGACTTTGAACACAGAACATCTAGGAGTTTTTTAATGAACAGTGAAACACTATGGTTTCTGTGTTATGCTTCTTGCTAAATAGCATTAGACATGGTCAGTAATTGTGTCATTAACTCTATAAGCTATAAGCTCACCATATAGTCCGGACTCTCGTTGTCCAGGATTAAATCTGTAACCTAATAATTTATAAACCTGTTAGATTTCCGTATGTTCTATGTTGCTTTTGAGTTGCCATGTAATTGTTGCCATGTCTGATGCTTAAATATGATTGGAACCTCAATTCAAGGAGGAGATTGGTGAAATACGTGTGCTGGACTCCAGGCCGGGACACACTGGGAGCAGCACGACGGGGTCTTGGGTATGACTCTGTCGTGTTCCCGTAAGATGTGAATGTAACACCGGCCTGGGGAGTATAATGTACCACCGAAAATAAAAAATCTGTTGGATTTGTGTGCTGATGTGCTACAACAGGACGTTAATGGGAAAGTACATTCTCATGACAGAAGTATGTCCATATATAAATTAATCCGTGATAAAGGGGATATAATAACCAGAATGATATCTGGCATGCCATCAAATAAGTTGGTAAAAGCTGGACTAACATTTACCAAAATGGCAGTACATGGCACACAAATCCAACTGTTGGACTAAGTGAGGTCAATCACCTCATATGTACATTATGCAATTCGTAACTGTGACCAGGACAGTGATAAATTAAAATATTCAATTTCAAATAATACTGCCCATTACCAGAATAGTCATTCCAATTGCAATATTTTATCAAGAAGTAAAAACGACTCATAATTACGAACCCTTACATATTGTATTGTAAGTAAAAAGGCAGTGTCATTTACAAAACTCCAACTGATTTCAATGTAGTTAAAGAAATATTTGATGTAGAAAGGTTTAATAATATGATGAACATTTTTCAAGACAAGAGACTATCTTTCTCAGACTCAAGAAATGATATCCAATTTAGCAGTTTGCCACTGGAATGAGATTTTGCAGCGATTTTGCAGGAAAAACTATAAATTTGTATCATTTCAATATAGAACAAATATCTGGAATCTGAACATCATCCGGATATTTTGAGTTCATGATTAGTGTTCGTTGACAGGTAGTTAAACATCCTTCACTTGGCACTTGGAATGACCCATGTCTCCAGTTACGGCTATGTTTGTTATAAGTTTCAGAGTAATTATGGCAGCATAAGAAGCAAGACATGTTCTTACAATGGTGGTAAACATTGCAACGAGAAACTATCTTCCGTTTATACCGACATCATGACTTGGATATACTCGAGGTAAACAATGAATCTATTACAAGCCCTACTGCATCAATTGCTGATAGAAATGGAGATGAAAATCAACATGATTATCCTGGATTTGTTATCCATCATGTCATGTCAACATATTTTATGCAAACCTTGCATTACAGATGTAAGAAATATACAGATGTGGTGGGAGGAAGATATTCTCAAAAAAACATTACAAATTCTAGTATGAAAAAGACCATAATAATCGATTTTGGACGATGTTGCTTCATTGTGGTGTATGGCGAGACATCAGATACTTAAAGAGGAAAGGACTAGAACTGGATATAACCTGGAATCAGAAAATGTTTGTGCGGAGGGGGAAAGGTACAAGAGGATATTATGCCGGATTACGGGATAACACTTGTATTTTGGACCTGGGAAATACCTGGAACTGATGAAATGAAACATGCTGACTGTGGTAGGATTTTAAGTGAACAATATGCAATATAAATAAGAAAGATAACGATGTACAATATTGTAATGACAATTTAGAAAGAGTGTGAATAAGAGAGCCATCGTCCCTCTTATCTATGACTGTCATGCAGTCATTAATGGTGTATTATTGTATTTTTAATTTTAACATTTTAACAAAAGATTGCCTTATCAGTCCATGTGGTTGATAGTGTACTCATACTATTTTTTTATTTGTCCAGGAATTGAGAGAATGCAAGATAAATATGATATAATGATAGATAAAACATGACATTTGAAGGTCTGCAAGTAAAACAACCTAGTATAACAGAATTAAACCGTGTTAGAAAATCTCTGCTACTTTAGATAATGTGTCTCTTGTCCGTGAAGAAATGCTTTACTACAGACCAGATGTCCCAAAAGCTTGTAGTAAATGTGTCTGAGTTTTTTATCTCACTGATCATGAGCTCTCCCAGGCAGGAAAAAACCGTTACTGCCCTGTCACTCACACACTGATAGTAGCTCTGTTTCTGGAACCAACCATTCGCAGCTAAGATGGAAAGATAAGAAACCAATTTGTTTCTGAGGGTGCTTGGATGCAAAACTTTAAGGGAGCTTGTTAGAAGACTCTTTTTTATGTGATTTTAGGGAATATCCCAGATGCAAGAGCTCCAGATGATTTATTTCCGGAGGACAAGTTGTTGAGACAGTAGTAGCTGTAGGAACTAGGCAGCAAAGGAAGTGTAGAGAGAAGGGTGTGAAACCGATGAAAGTGTTGCAGTCAGTATTTCTCTTAGTCAGTTAGAGTTCTTTAAGAAGCAAATGGCAGACCCAGGGTTGGATAAGGTTAAAACGTGTCTGCAGGAAGATAGTAATAGAACTATAACGAGGGGTACATCAAGATAGTTCGTCGAGAATGATATGTTGTATCAAAAATACAGATGGCACAGTTTCAATTAAGGCTGCTGTATTGCCGGATTGAGGTCTTAGGTCAAGGGAGTTTTTCATGAGTCATTGATGGGAGGTCACATGACCTAAAGAGGACGCTGGACAGAATTACTTTCCAATTGTATTTGCCTGGTATTCAAGGGATGGTAAGAGACATTGTTTACGTTGTGATATTTGTCAATGTAGGATCCTCTTGGGCAGATGCAACTCCATCTGCTCGCACATCAGTAGATTAGATCGGTCCTGTGTATCCCGTAATAGATAGTGGTAATCGTTACGTTTTGAAAGTGGTAGCTTATGATAGGAAGTATCAAGAGGCAGTTTCTCTACCTAGGATAGAAACTGAGGACGTTGCTGAGGCCTTGTTGGAGATTTTCAGTCGGTTTGGTATTCCAAAGGAGATGTTGTCGGATCTAGGTACTCAGGTTACATCAGCAATAATGAAGGAGGTTAGAAGGGTATTATTATATCCCCGCCTTACAGCGTAAGCGGGGGTATATAGCGTTCATTCTGTCCGTCTGTCCGTCCATCACAAAAGTTTGTCCGGAGCATATCTCCCAAACTATACATGCTATGTTCACCAAACTTCATACACTTATCAACCATGGTCCCTAGATGTGCCTTTTGAGGGTTAGACAATCACATTATTTTTATTGTTTGCAGTTAGATTAAACATATTTTATTCATCAGAAAAGGATTTGGTACAAGTTATACAACTTAGAAAACCCTCTTCCTAATATGTACATTAAATATTATTTGCATTCGTTTAACAAGATGGACAGAAGAGAACAGATACAATACAAAACTGATACAATAATTAAAAGAACCTTTTTGTTTGACTTATGTAAGTTTGAACAATTTTGAATATACTCTGATTTATATGGATATTCAGATCAGCATTGCCACACAAGAGTAAGTCACAAGTAATGTTCAAATTGGTAACACTGCGTAAGTTTGCCATCATGACAGATCTTTCTTAATTATATAATTTACAATTAAACAAGTAATGGTAAGAATTCTCACAATTATTTCCACATGAACAGCTTGGCCTGTCCGAAATACCGACACGAAATAGATCATAATTTAGGGGACTACACATATAACGTAGTTTTGTGAGAATAATGTTGGTGTTTCTCGGTCCATAATCATAACATTTTGGAGCAGTATAACGATTGTTGATAGATTTAAAAGATTTGAGATTGGATTTAAAAGAATTGATGGATGTGCTGTTCCTAACATCCAACGGAATTTCGTTCCATAGCCTTGTTGTGGATGGAAAATATGAATTTTGTGAAACTTTTAAGCTAGCGAAAGGGATCGAAACATTGTGTGAATTAAGAAGATTATAGTTACTTTTTGATGCAACACAATTTGGTAAAATATCTTTCAGGTACGATGGTGTCATATCATTTTGTATTTTGTAAAATAAACAAAGTTTGCGTTTTCTCCTGCGTTCAGCCAATGTTTCCCAACCATTTTCATAATACAAATATTCATGATGAGTATATCTTGGTAAACCGGTTACAATTCTTGCTGCTTCCAATTGTAGTTGTTCTAATTTGTTTGCTTGATATTGAGCACATCCATCCCATACCTCGCATGCATATTCAAAATGAGGTCTGATGGAAATGACATATATTCTATTCAAGACAGAGCGTGATAAAACAAATTTAGCTTGCGAAGGGATGATATCATTTTTGAAGTTGTTTTAACAATATTATCAATATGGACACTCCATTTACAATCACTTGAGAATGTTAAACCAAGATGTTTGTGGTTATCTACGAAGTTGACACTTACGCTGTTAACTAGGAGTTTAAAATATTCTTTTGTAAAGTAAATGTCATTGCTTCAGTTTTGTCAGGATTATAAGATATAAGCCATCTTTTTGCCCATGATCTTAGCCTTTCTAACTTTGAGTTCAGTTCACTTTCGATAAATAACCGATCATCAGAGCATAACCCTAGTGACGAATCATCAGCAAATAAGCGTGTTATATAGTCTAAATCATCAGCAATGTCATTAACATAGACAAGAAACAGAAAAGGACCAAGGACTGACCCCTGAGGTACACCTGCTTGTAAATCCTCGGCTTGGATAGGGCTCCATTCACAAAAACGCTTTGACATCTATTACTTATATAATCGGCTAACCAGTGTAGCAAGGAGCCTTGAATTCAATACCTTTCTAATTTTAACAATAGACATTTGTGCCACACACGATCAAAGGCTTTAGATACATCACAAAAGAACATGCAATATTTTTTTTACCATCCAAAGATGTACAGATTTGGTCATATATTTCAATTAATTGATGGACAGGTGAGTGACCAGACTGAAAACCTCATTGATCATTGTACAATAATCGATTTGAATTGAAATAATTGTATATATGTTTAAACATGATCCTCTCAAATACTTTCCCCACACAACTGATCAGGGATATAGGTCGATAATTTGATGCTTTAGTTGGGTCACCTTTTTTTGATAAATGCATTATGCTTGCTTCCTTCCACACACATGGATAAGTACTACGCTGCAGAGATTGATTATAAAGAAGGCATAGTGGGAGACTTATTGAGTTTACAACCTTTTTGAGGAATTTATGACTAATTCTGTCAGGCCCAGAAGCTTTTTTGAGATGTAGACATTTTATAATGTCGGACACTTCATTTACCAAAATAATTACTTTTTCAAGATAAGCATCGGTGCGTTTGTCAAGTAAGGGTAAATTGATGTTTTCATCTTCAACAGAAGATATTGATTGGAAGTATTGGTTAAGTTTTTCTGCTTTTTGCATATCAGAAAATAATGTTGGATTTTCATCAAAATCGTTTTGTTTCAAAGATGGAATGTTTCTGACTGATCCAGAATTTACTATTAAATGTCGAAATAGTTTCCAATATGAAGTTTTATTGGTAGTATACAAATCAAGTAGAAACTCATCAGTTAGACTGGCATAAAATGAATCTTTTGCGTAACACTTCATGTTATTTACTTTATGTCTCTGTTTCTTGTAAGCTGCATTATCTGTTTCACGGTTTGTTCTTCTAGCTTTTTTCCTCATTCTATTTCTTTTTCTACATTCCCTTCTTATTTTTGAATTAAACCAGGGTTGGTATACAGAGTAATATAAAACCATTGATACACTCATAAAATTTTGCACATGATTCATTAACATTTTGACAATTTTTTAACATGTTATACCAGTTTGTGTCATTCATCAAAGCATTTAGTTTCTCATAGTCACCTTTTTCGTAACACAGTACATTTCTCTTGTAGGCTAACTTGGTATTTACATGTGAATCAACAGTCAAATACGTACCTTTGTGATCACTTATATTATTACTAAACTCAATTACACCACTATCTACGACTTCGACATCTTCAGATATAATAATAGGATCAAGTAGTGTGTTCGTTGTTGTTGTTACCCGTGTTGGCTCATTTATGATATTTTGTAAATTCTTTCTAGCTATCAAATCATGAAGATATGTATTCTTATCCGATAGAAGGTTTGCGTTAAGATCGCCCAGAAGGGCAACTTTTCCTGAGATATCTAATGCAGCCTCGATGCTATTATCAAGTCTACTCCAGTATTCTAGACCTTGGTATTGAGGTCTGTATGTTACACACAACACTAGTGGGTTCTGTGGTATAAATAATAATTTAACCCATATAGATTCATCATTGTTATTTTCGAGATGACATAACCTAGTAAAACTGAGACCTTGATTGATGTACATTATAACTCCACCCCCAAATGCATTTCTGTCTTTTCGTATAGGGTCATGAAAATTTGCCCATTTGAGTGTGTTAATATCAACATCTGAATCTAGATGGGTTTCTGTTAGACAAATGACATCATACTCGGAAAGATATTCAGACAAGTATTTCTGCTTATTACGTAAGCTTCTCACGCTTATTACGAATATGGAGTCCATAGTCATCAATGCTTCGTATGTCCACCTTCAGCTGTTATGCAGGCAAACACTCGACGTCTCATTGATGTCGTGAGACGTCTGACGGTGGCGTTAGGGATGTTCCCCCATTCATCCTGTAGGGCTTGTTCCAGCTGCCTCAGGTTGACTGGAGGGTTTGCTCTATTCCTGATTCGCCTCCCTAGGCAGTCCCACATGTGTTCAATTGGAGAGAGATCAGGAGAACGTGACGGCCACGACAAGACGTTGACGTTATTGTTGTCCAGGAATGTTGACACTGCTCTTGCTGAATGTGCAGGCGCGTTATCATGTTGAAACAAAGTTCCCGGGTTATTCTGAAGAAATGGCAACACAACAGGACGGAGAACTTGATCAGTGTATCTTTGCGCAGTCATGTTACCCATAACGATCACCAATGGCGACTTGTTTTCTCCTCGGATACCGCCCCAAACCATCACACTTCCCCAACCGTGTGCCTGGACCTCTGCAACACAATTTGGAGCGTTTCTTTCACCCTGACGGCGACAAACGCGGGCTCTGCCATCATGCTTATATAAACAAAACCTACTTTCATCGGTGAACATAACATTTCGCCAATCACGAAGCTGCCACCTTCGTACACGTCTTGTCTAGATTAATCGGTTATGTCGATGTTGACGTGTCAACGTTGGGCCACAATAAGGTCGACGGGCCCGAATCCCTGCTGCTCTTAACCTCCTTCTAACGTTTGATTGACTAAGCACCCTCCCGAGAGCCGTAGACGCCGATTCTGCAACTGTCAGAAATCGATATCGGAGATGGAGAGTTCTTAAGTATCGGTCTTCCCGACGTGACGTCACACGTGGTCTACCTTTACGCAATCCATCTAATGTTTTTCCCGTGTCCCTATTTCCCTATCAAATTTTCGCTGGTTTTTCGATGACAGCCGAATGTTCTTGCAATGAGAACATTTGAAGCACCCATGTCCTTCATACCCAAGGCCCTGCCGCACTGTTGTGGGGTCAATCTAGGCATTTTAAATTTGGTTTTATATGACCTGGCTCACATGTAAATTGATGTTTGCTAACTCACTTTCAATAATGAATGTGCGAAACAATGATCAAAGAAAAACGTGTTTTCTCAGTTTTCAACAAAAGTCATAAAAATCACGTACCTAATCAATTTCTGAGGTGAACAAGTGAAATGTTGCGTTTTGGCGACCTGTTTCCATAAAACTTAACATTTAGCTAAAGTAAATTAAGAATATATTTGAATTCTAAAACTGGATAGTTTCTTTTGGGGTTTAGTGTATACATCTCAGCTTCACAAAATTTGCTACATATGTCAATTGTTATTGCTGGATATGCCTTGTGGGAGTTAAACGATATATGGATTTTTTTTATGTGGTTTCTTTGGGGAAAATGACTTACAAAGTGACTCAACAACAAAATGTTGTCCTCAGTACAACTCGTAGAATATTCATGATAACTACCTCAAATTTGAAACAAAGATCAACCATTATCCCTAGATGTACCCTTTTCATTGTTAAACCTATTAATGAATTTAGTAATGGGGTTTCATTGGAAAGACGACTTACACAATGACTTACTGTATACTCAACTATCATACAACTTTAACCAATATTAATCAATTTTACTATTAGAAATTCTTTGAACAAAGTTGGGAGCGGGGTTATAAGAGCTCTGCTCGCTTCTTCACTTGTTTCTGAGGCAGTTAACCACCACTTTATATCATCCTATCTGTAACGGCCTAGTGGAGAGGTTCAATGGTACTTATGGAAGCTTATGTCGAGCGCAAAGAGGCCTACGGATTGGGATTGTTACCTTCCATATGTGTTGTGTACTTACCGGGAAGTTCCTGAGGAAAGTCTGGGTTTTGCTCCTTTTGAGTTACTCTATTGCAGGGAGGTGAGTGGTCCAGTGCAGATCTTGAGATAGTTGTGGATTAAGGACATCAGGAGACTAGGACTACATACCAGTAGATTTGCAGAATAGGCTAGAGGAGACAATTTAGGTAGCGCATTGGTTATTGGCAATGGAATCCAGCACGTACAGGAAGCACTTCAATAGTAAGATTAGGGTTCGGTGTATGAAACCAGGTTACAAGGTTCTTGTGTTACTGCCTACTACTCACAACAAGTTGCTGTTTCATTAAATATGTACGTTTGAGATAGAGGAGAGTTTTGGTGTCGATAAGTTGAGGACTTACCATGGAAACTTTCTCAAAAAATATGTTGAGAGAGAATTAAAATTGTAGCACTGCTGTTTGTGATATGAGTGTAAATCTTCAGCAATATGTCAGGTTTTGTTGATGTCGAAGAAGGTGAAGTTTATAGTGATATGGAAGAGAATTTACCTGAGATTGTTACTCCAAATATGAAGACTATATCTTGATGTTGATATTTCTCCAGATTTGACAGAAAGGTGATGTGAAGGGGTTGTCAGATGTTTTTAAATTTTAACCTGGAAGAACAATATGGCAATGTCAGGTTAACTTCGTCAAACTAGTCAGGTCACAGTCTTAACCATTAACTCATCACTTGAGGGAGAAAGTTGAAGCAGAGGTAACGTCGATGTTGGACTTGGGTGTCATTGAACCTTTTGATTCGCCTTACTCATTAGCAATTGTGTTGGAAAAGAAGCCTGATGGTACATATTGCTTCAGTGCAGATTATTGCTGTATTAATCGTATTACCATTTTCGATGTGGAACTAATAAGTTTGGCAGATAGTTTGTTTTCAAGGCTTAGCAAGGGCAGGGTTTTCTTCAAAATTGATATCAATAAACACTTTGACAACAAAGTACTAAAGGAGTGTAGAGTTCAAACGTATAAAGTGATTTTGAGATTGTTCCAACTCTCTGTAGATACGTATGTCATTCCTTCCGTTTGGACAACTTCAAAAATACCAGTTCCATACCAGAACTCAGCCTAAAGAATTAAATGGCTACCGACCTGTTGCGCTCTCATCTATTGCAGTGAAGTCCCTGGATCGCATCTTGCTGAGACATTTCAAACAGGTAGTTTTTGGCATAATAGACCCACTTCAGTTCGCCTACAAATCAAGAGTTGTTGATACCACATTTTCAATCTTCAATAATGTCTACAACAAATTTGAGACACTGAAGTCTTACGTCAGAATCTTATTTGTTGCCTTATCATCTGCGTTCAACACTTCAGCCTCAGCCAAAAACAGCCTCACATCATGATAGAAAAACTGTTGCACAAGGGCGTCAATTCCAATCTCATTAAATGGATTGCATTTTTTTCTGAACAGAAGGCAATTTGTCAAAGTTAACGGGATGTATCAAGCACAAGATGCATAAATACCGCAAGGTTGTGTAATTTCGCCTGTCCTGTTCACCTATACACGAACGATCATGTTATTTATAGTTCAAACTGCTCTACATCAAGTTTGCAGGTGGTGCCGTAATTGTTGGTAAATTAGATAATGATATATCTGAACAACTGTATAAAAATGAAATAAAAAAATTAACAACTTGGTGTGCAGAAAATATTTTACTGGTCATTGACTTCCAAATGATTCCGGTCGTAATAAATGGTGAATGTGTTTAGACTGATTCGGAATATAAATATTTAGGACCCTACACTCTAAATTAAACTACTATTCAAACATTGAAGCCCTGTATAAAATGTCAGCAGCGTCTTGTTATTGTGTCCAAACTGAGATCTTTCAATGTTAACCCCTCTGCCAGGTCAACCTTTTAGGTAGCTTATGTAGCTACCTTTATTCGGAATATCATCTCCTCCCTTCAGGCCGCAACAGTTCCTGTTTTGAAAACTTAGAGAGCCTGTACAGGCTGGTAGATTCCAATTGAGAAGGAGAGTAAGCCATAACCAGCTTTCATTACTCTGGATGGTCTGTACCAGTTTCGTTAATGCATCAGCTATGTTCACTAGATTGATGAGGAAGGTGATCGTAGGTGTAGATCACGTGGATAGTTATATTGATGATGTGCTAGAGGGGACTGAAGAATGCTCTGAACATATGCTTAGTTTAAGAGCTGTTTTCACTCGTTTGCGTCAGTTCAATAAAAGGTCAAGACCATCAAAGGTAGTGATTGGTTATCATAGCATAC
Organism: Steromphala cineraria; assembly: GCA_916613615.1. NCBI lineage: Eukaryota > Metazoa > Mollusca > Gastropoda > Trochida > Trochidae > Steromphala > Steromphala cineraria. The sequence continues at coordinate 40,047,339 of OU744722.1, read as the reverse complement.
CATTCTTGGGTCATTATGTTAACATAACTTCTTGAAGTAAGAAGTTGTCTGCAATTTTGGAGTTAGCTCAACCGACTACCTAGATCCTTGATTTGGTTGACCAGTTATCACAGGAATTCCGTTCTTAATATGCACTATTATTACACGCCCGTGTAAGATACCGCAGTGTAATATTTATACGGCAATATTAAACTAGTGTAATATCACAATGCAAGTATGACGTCACAGAAGTGAACTGTTGTGACGTCACAATGTAAGCGCTTCGTCACAATGGGTGCCGAGTCACGGCACTTTTAGTTTGAGTGATTTTTAGGGCAAGTAATAAACAGAATACTAAACTTCCTTCCATTTAAAGGGGCAGTAGCACGTTTTTTGATAATTTTATATTTTAAAATGTTCAGTGATTATTGTAAGTTAATGTTAAATGTATTATTTTGACAGTGTCAAAAATACCATTACACAAGTCAATCATCCATAGTCGGAGGACAAAGTATGAAGATTCACATAAAATACATAGGCGCCATTTTTGTGTGAACACCTTTAATTCATTTTCTGTAAGAAAAAGGAATCGCATGGCTAAACTTTACGTTAAATATTTGAATTATTACTGCTCCATTTAGTTTAAATACATTGTCTTTCAATTGGAACCATTAATGTTCATTTTCCTGACATCACCTTATATTCCCCCTAAAAACGTGCTACTGCCCCTTTAATACTATTATTATTAAACTCGTGAATGATTTGGTATCAAACTCGCTTTCGCTCGTTTTATACAAAATCATTAACTCGTTTAATAAAGATAGTATTAAATGGAAGGTCGTTTAGTATCCTCTATTTATCATATAATGGAGGTTGTATTCGATGCAATAAGGCTATCTGATAAACTTGGTATCCGATTGCCTCAAAATCTGATAAAGACGCAAATTAGGTCAAAACACCAACTATTTTCTCAAAACTCCATGCATGTCATGCGAGTCCTAAAACGGTCGCTAACCAGGAGACGTTTCTATCACTATGAAAAGATCATGTCCTAAATTCCATAATCAACGTTCAGACCTCATCTGTTCAACAGGTCTGACGAATGCGGGGTTGCCAAAGAAAGATCTCCTAACTGCCATATTAAACCCTAAGAGTCACCATGCCTCCAAAACCACCAAATTGTTGTATGAATTATATCAATACAGATTAGGATAAATGGCATGCAGTGTCATTGTGTATAATAGCATATCTCTGTTATTTGTTATGTATGTATTATGTATGTCATGAAATTTGTTTATTCTCGTTTTGTACACTGCCCAAAAAGGGTGTTCTCTGTGCAAATAAAATTATCTTATCTTATCTTATCTTATCTGAAGGAATATTTCTAGACTGCTCACAACTGTATATCGCCGACAGTTTGACCTTCACCTTGGTGCATTGTGAAAGAAATTACTCCGCGAAATCTAGGTCAAACATATTTTTAGAAGTAATCATATTTTCGTTTAAACCCATTTATTTCAAAATGACATTATATGATAAGGAAATTATTAACCTCGTGTGTTTCCGTATCGTGAATACCATTTAATAGGAATAAAAATATTTGTATTATGCTCGCGAAAGGCTCGCATAATACAAGTTTTATTCCTAATATATGATATTAATGATACGGAAACACACTCTATATATGCGGCGTCTTTAATGGACTTAAAAGGTAAGTCTAAAAATGTTGTGTGGACTGATAGTCAGGAACAGGCTTCGAAACAACTCATGGCAAGTGCACCCACGCTGAAGTTATCGAATTTGAAAAAAACCATTCTTGTTAAGAACGGATGCTCTAGATGTGGGGATTGGAACCGTACTTTTACAGGACGTGAGGGTGAGAAATGTCCGGTAATGTATGTGAGTTGGAAGTTGTTGAATGTAGAGAAGGCTTACTCTACGATAGAGATGGAGCGTTTGGCCATAGTATGGAGTGAACAGCATTAATCAGATTTTTGTAGGGTAGAGAGTTTGTGCTGGGAACAGACCTTAGTGTGATCCTAAGTAATATAATTGTTTTGGAAACAATTCCTTAGGATAGGGTAGTGTTAAGATGACATTGTAATTGGGTTCGACTGTATGTTGTTGGTTGGAATGTGGTTAGACGGTAGTCAGTGTATGTATAGTTGATGTTTGGAAAGCATACATGATGTGAGGGAAGCATGCAAGGTGTGGAAAGTGTCCATGAAAGAAATAAAGGGTGAATTGAAAGTATTTTTGGTGCAGTCATGAGAGGAGGGTTGGATGATCAAGTCATTTGGTGTCTGTTCATTGTGTTCGCATGTGTTTATTGAATATGTTGTTTCAAAGGGAACTACAATTATCATTGTTGCAGTTTATTAAATGTCTATGAACATTCATATATGTTGTACACTCACAGTATTTTAGATTGTTGCATTCAGGCACAACAATTGTCTTGTTGAATAGTGTGTGTTGTTCTTGTGTGCTCTAAAGTTATTCAATGACTGCTGATATGTAAACATCATTCTGAGTAGTCACGCTCGTAGTATGTTGAAAGAGTGTGTGTTTGTATTAATCATTCTGAGCTATAATTCTCGTAGTTTGAGTTTTTCAGTTTCTGTTGTGGATGGTGTGAGTAGTAGTACATGAGAATGCTATTGTGAATGTAAGTAGGCAAATGTGAATGTATGCGAGAAGCAGCGAAATAAAGAGGGGGTTTGATATTTTAATTCATTAATAATTAACTAAATCGTAAGTATTCAAATTGTGAGTCCTTGTTTTCATTCCATATGTGACATTTTGGTGGCAGCGGTGGGGTCAAATTTTCTTTAGCTACATGTGGGATGACTTTCAGGGCCTTATATACATACGGAAAAAAAGTTAAGCACCCCCTAAATTCGAAAACTAAACAAATGGTGCTATGGCAAAGTTACGGTTCCGTGAATTAACGTATGACTCTTAACATAAAAATGTAGATTTTGTTAATAATTTCTTCAAAGAAAGATCGTCCATGTAGACATTTTATGAATTTACGATTGAATTTGTAATGGTACTGAAATTTCACCCAAAATAAGTATGGCTGAAGTACCAAAACTAGGCAATGGACAATGGGTTTGAGACATCAAAAGAAACATTTGTGTTATCAACTTGACTTCCACACATCAAATCATCTCTTATCTTACAAAATAAGGAAATAACTAGTTGTTGAAATGGCATCCCACTTTATTGTCGAAATGACTGGAATCACGATTGTGGAATAATCTTTGGTTTCTTTTGAGTTCAATATGTTAATCAAACACTTCCAATTGATTTTTAGGGATCATTACAGTTGACACTGACCATCTTTTGTAATTAAACCAATTTCCTTGAATTTGTTTTTTCGAGAATTTGCTACTTTGAAGGTTATTAGAGGTCTCAATAGTGACTTTTGACTAAAATGTTGATACTAAAGTTTGACTGGAAGGCTTGAAAGAATTGAATTACCCACTTAACAACTACAAACAACAACTTTCTTTTCTCAGAATAATGTAACTTGTTACAACAACAATTTTATGAATGCAAATATCCAAAAGATGCGAAACATTATTAGCATGAAACGTTCTTCCCTTAACTGCTAAATTATGGCTCTATCATACCATACGATTATTTCTACAACCACGTCGCCTTCTTTCTTATCGGGCAACTTTTGCAGTTTAAAAATCGTGGGAGTGCTTAACTTTTTTCCATATTTATATAAATCTCGAAATTCTTTAGAATAACGAGTCATGCATTGCATTGGCTTTGTTGATTGCCTTTAGCCTTCTGTTTTCGGTCTTGCCCGCCTGGTATCTGCCGATTGGCTTTGGTGCTTTGGCTTTGGTCCTTTTGATATCATATTACAGTAGTTGATATTAAACTCGCCAGAAATAACGTCATTTCTGAAGTTTAAAAGGCTAAAACTCAAAGAATTCCTGGATCCGCAACTGCCACCTATCACAAGTAATGGTGTAGTTTTAGAAACGAAGATGATTTTTCTACAGGACAAGCCCAAGTCGACGAATTTGATGTCGATCCACTTATCAACACAAGTCAAGTCAAGATAACACTAGCAACAAACTACTGAAAGATTTAGCTAGGTATCTTTATAGACCCATTCTACCATTAATGTGCTAAATACTGTTTCTGATTGGCTACCGTGAAAAATCAGAGGGCGTATAATTTGGTTATACAGTGCTCTGTTTACTTACCCGACAAAGTTTAACCGCTCAGAATATCACACAATATCAATCAAAATGCGTCATAACATTTTTATTTTACCATACAAGTATTTACAAAACCAATGCAATAATACCGACGTTAAGTTTGTGAATATATGCAGACTTGAACATATTCAAAACGCTAACAACCGTCACGAAGTGATAAAACGTCTACACTGCAAAAATGGTGTTTTAATATTAAATCCTTAACACTTAAATTAAAGTGTTTAATATCAAAACACGTTCTTGTTTAGAACATGTTGTGGAAAGTGTTACAATATAAAACATGTTGTGGAAAGTTCTTTAATCAAAAACGTGTTGTGGAAAATGTTTTAATCTAAAACGTGTTGTGGAAAGTGTTTTGCTATAAATATGTTGTGGAATATAATATCATTATCATTATGCCATTATTTGGGCAGTAGTACGTTTTAAAGGCGATGTCAGGAAAATGAAAATAAATAGTTCATTTTGCATTAACGTACAACTATCAGTGAAATATAGAATTTTCACAAAACGTGCTACTGCATAACGCATAAGAAAAAGATGAAGACAGTTCAAAAGTAAAACATGTTTATTACTTTAAAAAAAACAAGGCATTCTGTAACATAGTCAAAAAGACATTTTAATTATCACACATGGAGAAAATTACGACACGTTACAGGGAATAATTTATGTCAGCTAACATCCATTTTTATTCATTAATAATTACTGATATCACTTATATCTTTAATGGAAGCCGAAAATCTACAAATGCAAATGTTTTGGCTTTTTAAGAGTCCATAAAATCAAGATAAAACTTCTTGACAGGGTGACCTTCTTCACCCTATTGTTAACAGTGTCATCTGTTTGCTTTATGAACATCACAGCAGCTTCCAACAACTTCTCTTTTGGTCACCACCAGCAGTCTGGGAGCTTCTTTTTCATGGATGAGATGTCCTGACCCTATCAAGAACAAATTCAAAATGCTTCAGTTACTTATAAAAAACACATCGTTTTAATGCAAGTCAGAGAAAGGTCCCTAACTATGTTTCTACTACATACATTCATATTCAGTAAATAAGCAATCATTGTTTGATAAAAAGGATGGCTTAGTGAAAAAGAGATTTAAGATATTGCTTGCAACCTTAAAAATAAAAACAGTTGTTATGCATCATGACATACATGGCTATCACATACACTAATTATAGACAAAAATGTTTGGCAAATTATGTTACCTTTTCTGAGAACCTATTTGACCTCTGTTTCTTTGAGCAGTTTCCGAGCGAATAGCCTCAATGATATCACATGACTTAATAGTCCTATAGAAAAGCAAATAAATATCTTAAGAATTAAACAAGCTTAAAATTGTTATGCTAATTAACAAATGATTCAAATAACTATTACAGACACTTTTAAGCATCAAATAAACCACGTATTCTTTCGTTTTATTTGTCAACGATAAAAAACGATAACATGTACAAATCAGGATTAATGTTATGAGAGAGAGAGTTAATTTCTGTAAACGGGCCACTGGCTCATTATAAATGTAAATTGATGATACACTGAACTGCCGAAGCCCATAAAATATCATGTACAGACGAAGGACATAATACTTTTGATGCATGATGCATGTTTCTTTTGAGCTAGACAAATAAACTTAAATCCAAAAGAAATGTCCCCTTTTGTTTGTTCACACACATCAAAAATGACGAAAGATTATTAAAAAATGACACCATTCTTAATAATAATAATAATAATAATATTAATAATAATAATAATAATAATAATAATAATAATAACTAGGATTGACGCGTCAATACTTAGGTCTTCAAGACTTCCTTTTTGACCTTCACACAGTGTTTGACCTTCACATGATTTTTGTCTAAGAGGTAAAAAGTAAATACTACATTATGAAAATGACCAAATTTCACTTGATATTCAGTGTTAAAGACTTTTCAGAAAAATTCACCATGGTGACCAATGTCAGCAATGACATCATTCTTCAGAGAATATCATTCTTAGAAGCAGAAAAAAGTTGGTTGAATTATCTATCACCGTTTTCCAGTTACATGTGATTAAAGGCTGTAATGTAAAGTTGACTGTTTCAGTCCCCTGTATAATGTAATGAAACCTAACACTTTTACTATTGATATTTTACTGATAAGGTATATGAGAAACAATGTTGGTCTTGTTTATCCACATACAAAGATGTTTGTTTTGTTTCGATAACTTAAATAGTAAGGGAGTAATGAACTTTGGAACTTTATTGAAAACACTGAAATGTGAAGATCTTTAGACCCCTACTCCATGTTGGTCCCTCTAGCTCCTTAACTATGAACATTTTTATGATAAAGTGCAACATAGCAAAAGTTGTGCTTGGAATAGCGCATGTAAAAATACAATCAATTTAAAGATATCTTTCTTAATAAAGAAACTGTGGAACTTTGAAATGTGCCAAAAATGAGGATTTTCCAGAAATCGCAATATTCAAGGACAGGTCATGGACAGAAAAAAAATTATCATGAGTTGTTGATATTTTTTTCTGTCTACTCATTACATCTGCTTCACAAAACATCAACGATAAAATTTCTATCTGTAACAGTTTTGGAACTAAAATTCTCAAAGTAAAATAACCCTCAAAAACTGTTGAAATCATCGAAAAATGTAAAAAACCTCTTTATGTCCACATATTTCCTTTAATATCAACTTTTAAATGATAATGATCTGTAGTGAATTTGTTAAACTATCATTGTAGAACAGAATGCAACTAACTGATTTCTTATTTGACATTTCCTCACAGAGTAATGTCCCTTTGAACGTAACACGAAAAATTACCCTTCAAATAAATGTCGAACTTCAAGGGCAGATAACTCGAGTCACAGATCGAAATTAAAAATTCGCTTAGATAAATTTTTCACACACTCAATAAGCTTTCGAACGAGCTATCACACTAGTCTGAAGGTATTACCGTTTGTGAGAAGAAGATTTTCAAAGACACGCACCGTCAGAACCGCGAAATTTCAGAAAATTTTCAGTTTTTCGAAAATAGCAAAAAATCTATTTATATGGCCGAAAACGGCATAGGGTGCATTCGATGGGGAATAATGTTGCCCACATTTTGGTGAAAGTTTTGTGAAATTATCTCCCATAGTTACCGAGAAATCGAGGTTTGAAGTTTTTTCCTTTAATGGGAGATAACTCGAAAACAAAATCGAAATTCAAAAATCGGGCTCGACACAAAACGAGTTCAGGATATGGGCTACAATCCCTGAAAATTTCATGAAATTCTGCTGGATCGTCTCTTCAGAATCTTTGCCACAAAAAAAGTGCAAATAATAAAAATAATAACTAGGATTGACGCGTCAATACTTAGGTCTTCAAGACTTCTGTTTGACCTTCACACAGTGTTTGACCTTCACATTACTTTTTGTCTAAGAGGTAAACAGTAACTAATACATTATCAAAATGACCAAATTCCACTTGATATTGAGCTTTAAAGACTTTTCAGAAAAATTCATCATGGTGGCCAATGTCAGCTATGACACCATTTTTCAGAGAATATTATTCCAAGTAGCAGAAAAAAATTTGGTTAAATATCTCTCACCGTTTTCGAGATACATGTGATTAAACGTTGTAATGTAAAGAAAACACTGAAATTTGAAGATTTGTTTACCCCTACTCCATGTTGGTCCTTCTATCTCCTTAACTATCAACATTTTCATGATAAAGTACAACATAGCAAAAGTTGAGCTTGGAATAGCGCATTTGCAAATACAAGCAATTGAAAGATATCTTTCTTAATAAAGAAACTGTGGAACTTTAAAATGTGCCAAAAATGAGGATTTTCCCAAAATCGCAATATTCAAGGACCTGTCATGGACAGAACAAAATTTGGTTAAATATCTCTCACCGTTTTCGAGATACATGTGATTAAACGTTGTAATGTAAAGAAAACACTGAAATTTGAAGATTTGTTTACCCCTACTCCATGTTGGTCCTTCTATCTCCTTAACTATCAACATTTTCATGATAAAGTACAACATAGCAAAAGTTGAGCTTGGAATAGCGCATTTGCAAATACAAGCAATTGAAAGATATCTTTCTTAATAAAGAAACTGTGGAACTTTAAAATGTGCCAAAAATGAGGATTTTCCCAAAATCGCAATATTCAAGGACCTGTCATGGACAGAACAAAATTTATCATGAGTTGTTGATATTTTTTTCTGTCTACTCATTACATCTGCTTCACAAAACATCAACAATAAAATTTCTATCTGTAACACTTTTGGAACTAAAATTCTCAAAGTAAAATAACCCTCGAAAACTGTTGAAATGATCGAAAAATGTAAAAAATATCTTTATGTGCATATATTTCCTTTAATATCAACTTTTATATGATAATGATCTGTAGTGAATTTGTTCAACTATCATTGTAGAACAGAATGCAACTAACAGATTTCTTATTTGATATTTCATTACAGAGAAATGTCCCTTTGAACGTAGCATGAAAAATGACCCTTAAAAAAAATGTCGAACTTCAAGGGCAGATAACTCGAGTCACAGGTCGAAATTAAAAATTCGCTTAGATAACTTTTTCACACACTCATAAAGCTTTCGAACGAGCTATCACACTAGTCTGTAGGTATTGCCGTTTGTGAGAAGAAGATTTTCAAAGACACGCACCGTCAGAACCGCGAAATTTCAGAAAATTATCAGTTTTTCGAAAATAGCAAAAAATCTATTTATACGGCCGAAGACGGCATAGAGTGCATTCGATGGAGAATGTTGTTGCCCACATTTTGGTGAAGGTTTTGTGAAATTATCTCCCATAGTTACCGAGAAATCGAGGTTTGAAGTTTTTTCCTTTAAGGGGAGATAACTCGAAAACAAAATCGAAATTCAAAAATCGGGCTCGACACAAAACGAGTTCAGGATATGGGCTACAATCCCTGAAAATTTCATGAAATTCTGCTGGATCGTCTCTTCAGAATCTTTGCCACAAAAAAAGTGCAAATAATAAAAATAATAATAAGACTAGGATTGACGCGTCAATACTTAGGTCTTCAAGACTTCCTCTTTGACCTTCACACAGTGTTTGACCTTCACATGACTTTTTATCTAAGAGGTAAACAGTAACTAATACATTATCAAAATGACCAAAGTTCACTTGATATTCAGTGTTAAAGACTTTTTATAAAAATTCATCATGGTGGCCAATGTCAGCTATGACACCAGTCTTCAGAGAATATTATTCCTAGTAGCAGAAAAAAATTTGGTAAAATTATCTCTCACCGTTTTCAAGATATATGTGATTAAGGCTGCAATCTAAAGTTGACTGTTTCATACCCCTGTATAATGAAATGAAACCTAACACTTTAACTATATATATTTTACTGATAAGGTATATCGGAAAAAATGTTGGTCTTGTTTATCCACATACAAAGATGTATGTTTTGTTTTGATAACTGAAATAGTAATGGAGTAATGAATTTTGGAACTTTATTGAAAACACTGAAGTTTGAAGATTTTTACACCCCTACTCCATGTTGGTCCCTCTAGTTCCTTAACTATCAACATTTTTATGATAAAGTACAACATAGAAAAAGTTGAGCTTGGAATAGTGCATGTGAAAGTACAATCAATTTAAAGATATCTTTCTTAATAAAGAAACTGTGTAATTTTGAAATGTGCCAAAAATGAGGATTTTCCAAAAATCACAATATTCAAGGACTGGTCATGGACAGAAAAAAATTTATCATGACTTGTTGACATTTTTTTCTGTCTACTCATTACATCTGCTTCACAAAACATCAATGATAAAATTTCTATCTGTAACACTTTTGGAACTAAAATTCTCAAAGTAAAATAACCCTCGAAAACTGTTGAAATCATCGAAAAATGTAAAAAACCTCTTTATGTCCACATATTTCCTTTAATATCAACTTTTATATGATAATGATCTGTAGTGAATTTGTTCAACTATCATTGTAGAACAGAATGCAACTAACATATTTCTTATTTGATATTTCCTTACAGAGAAATGTCCCTTTGAACGTAACATGAAAAATGACCCTTCAAAAAAATGTCGAACTTCAAGGGCAGATAACTCGAGGCACAGATCGAAATTAAAAATTCGCTTAGATAACTTTTTTTCACACTCATTAAGCTTTCGAACGAGCTATCACACTAGTCTGTAGGTATTGCCGTTTGTGAGAAGAAGATTTTCAAAGACACCCACCGTCAGAACCGCGAAATTTCCTAAAAAATTCAGTTTTTCGAAAATAGCAAAAAAAATAATTATACGGCCGACAACGGCATAGGGTGCATTCGATGGGGAATAATGTTGCCCACATTTTGGTGAAAGTTTTGTGAAATTATCTCTCATAGTTACCGAGAAATCGAGGTTTGAAGTTTTTCCTTCAAGGGGAGATAACTCGAAAACAAAATCGAAATTCAAAAATCGGGCTCGACACAAAACGAGTTCATGATACGGGCTACAATCCCTAAAAATTTCATGAAATTCTGCTGGACCATCTCTTCAGAATCTTTGCCACAAAAAACGTGCAAATAATAAAAATAATAATAATAAGAAAAACAAAGATAATAACAATAGGTCTTCAGACGTAGTCTTGAAGACCTAAAAAACAAAGATAATAACAATAGGTCTTCAGACGTAGTCTTGAAGACCTAATAAGAAAAACAAAGATAATAACAATAGGTCTTCAGACGTAGTCTTGAAGACCTAATAATAAGAAGAAAAACAAAGATAATAACAATAGGTCTTCAGACGTAGTCTTGAAGACCTAAAAAACACGGATAATAACAATAGGTCTTCAGACCTTGTCTTGAAGACCTAATAATAATAGTGCATATTTATAAGGCGCACATTTCCACGCAAGCAGCATGCTCAAGGCGCAAAGGGACTATCTGAAGAAACACATCGCTTAAACGCACAAAATGCAGTGGTTAAGGTACAAAAATATCGTTTTGTTATATTTTTTGTTCTATCGAGAATCGAGAATCAAATATAGAGGGGACGTTTCTTTTGGATTTTAGTTTATGTTTTGCAAGATTATTGAGTACAATGCTATTTGTTGATGAAAACAGTGAGTTGAACATGTTACCAGATGGAATAACATTGTAGTTATGTAAACGTGTAATTTACTATCCCAGTTGTTCAATTGCTAAAATATGTCAGATTCAACAGGTTCTTACCTTCAAATATGTTGATAAATGGGTCTTGATTTCTGTTACCGATGTTATACAATAGTATCTAACTAATCTTGTAACCGACTTTGAGGAAAACAGGGCGTTTTTATATCAGATCGATGAAACCATGAGAACAAAGGAATTTTCGCACGCTTTCAGGATAAGGGCCAGTGTTACGACGTAAGATGTAATAAATGCGATAAGATGTAATAACTGCGGTAAATTGTAATAAAAACGCGGTAAAATGTAATAAACGCAAGTGCGGTAAATTGTAATAGGGGGTGCGGTAAAATGTTCAGGCTAAACGTTCGGTAAATTGTTATACGATGTGCGGTAAATTGTAATAACATTAGTTACATCATTCAATAAATCATAGAAGACGATTATGATAGATGATAGAATAATTATTCGTTGATTTATATACAACATCCTTTGTTTGAGTACAATTCTGTTACCAATGTGTTTCATACAATCCACACATATCTTGGTATTACTAAAGGGTAAAAAATTCTTTACTGATTCAATATCCAGAAATCGGCCTGCTTCCTTTTTCGAATGCGCACTCAAGTAACGTCACGAACAGTGCTTTACAGAAATACGGGAATTTGCATTATTACAATCGTTGCTAGGCGATGGGAATTTGTGGGCATGTTTTCATATCTAAATTATGCTATTATCTATTTCCCTAATATTGGTAATAAAACCACGAATTACTTGTCTTATTTCAGTGCTACTAAATACGTCCATGTACTTCTTTGTTTAACTAGCTCAAGTTTGTTCAATCATTTTTACACTCTCCTGGACCAGGAGGGATGATGAGAGTTATTCGAAATAAGATTTGTGCCAGACGAGTTATCACAATTGTATTTGATATATAAATTTATTACCTACGAGGGCAGTCATACCGAGGTTCATTCATATGTTGCCCTAGGGCAAAATATCACTTTTTCTTTGTGATGTCACGTTATTAACAATACTTTGACGTCACGGTTCACCTATGACGTCACAATCTACACGGGCCGGCGGCGGCTAGTCCGCCTATGGTGAGAAGTAGGTTTTGAGTATTTTCTTTAATTTAGGGACTACGGTAATAAACAGAATATTATATTCGTGTCCATGACATACTATGTTTACGACACTCGTGCCTCAATATCAGTATATCCCTCGGTCTCGCTCGGGTAATACTAATATTTAGCCACTCGTGTCGTAAACATAGTATGTCATGGACACTCATATAATATCCTCTATGTAATGAAACGTTGAAATTGGGAATAATCGTTCACAGTTTATTGCTTTGTTACACTATGCAAAATGTAATCTCTCTTGTATTTTCCAACATGTTAAGCCTTTCTCATAGTTATTAAGTTATTTTCGAATACGCCTAAAGGCCACTAAAATAATGAATATCTAAATTAAATCGGTGCTCTTTTTTAAAGATTTCAAACCATTCAACCACCATAGAAATCTAAATTTATAGTAGTTTAACTATGATATGACAACCCTTGGGTATACAAACCTAGAATGTCAATATTTGAAAGATTAATGCATGGTTGATGTAATCAGATGAAGAAACAAAATATATCACAACGCTCACATTTACGAGTGGCTATGCAATCATAAAATGGATACTATCTTTCTTAAGTAAATCACTTATCATGACCAAATGCAAACCGAAACAAAAGTTAAACATCACCTACTTTTCTGCTTTAAAATTGCTTTATAAGATTTTTTTTTTAACCATGTATCAGTTTAACAAAGGAAAATTTATTCATAAAACGTTTCACTTCTTTTGGCTATTTAAATAGATTTTAACTAAAATCATTGGCTTAAGCAGTGTGAACTTTAAAAATCTCTAATTTAGGACAAAAGACAACCAAGTGACGTTCTACAGTAGCTTTGACTTTAAATCAAAGAAAACTGTATTTTGAATCCAAACTAGTCCAATAAGTATTTGATCATGATCATGATCATGATCTTTTTGCCAATATATTACCATGTCTATTCAGTTGCTTATTAGGTATGATAAAACTTTTAATCTGTGAACGTCAACATGGTAACAACACCTTCGTATTTATCTCTGAGACCAACACTTTATCCCATTTAAATAAAGTTTTGATATAGAGCACTGGTTTAATCAGTACCCTGACAACATAATTCGTATTTTTTCTAAGATAAAAAAGACACTTTTCCTTTTATGAAACTAGTCAAAGTTTCAATGTTTAACATGTTGAGAGGGATTGATAGTGGAACCCTCTACAGTGTATAGAGCTTACGTATAATATTGAGATGTAGTAATGCATATGTATGTGCATGAATATATACAGGAGCATCCTCCTGTATATGTATAATACATGTACCATTACGATGTGATCATGTAGAAGTCAAAGGTTTCTCGAGACGTAGTTTTAGTCTTAAATTTATCTTTTAAACCATATAAATGAACGGGATTTCTTAATGAATGGTTGCCATACTTTTCCGTTTACTTATATGAATAACTGACACGAGTATGCAATGACACTGTCTTCTTGGATACGGGTATATAATTTGTAACTTTACACATACGTTTGTGCATGCTTGAAATGTCTTTTGGTTCAAAACAAATCGAATTTTCCAAAACAAGTGTTTATACAAAACAATCAATAATCATATCATATTGCATAACACTATATTTATACTATTGCTTATGCGTTTAACCGCAATTTGTCTTCACCTACCATGTATATTCTCCACCTGTCTAGTCTTAAATATTTCATTTTGTAATGCATATAAACTAACGGGCAAAAGAAACGATACCAAACTTTCAGATCTAATATTTGTTTACGAAACTGTTGAAAATGTAAATACACGACATTGAAATGATTTCCCTATATCCGTAATCATATGTGTCACGTAAATTATTCCATTTCCGGGAAATTGTATTAAAGCGCCTTGGACATGCTGTCAGTCGAAGAACAGTGGCCAGACGTCTGAGACAACATGGTATTCGCGCCTACAGACCCAACCGTGGCGTGCACCTGACGCGTCAACATCGACGTCAACGTCTCCAGTGGGCACGTAACGTTCGGCAGTGGCAGGCCCGGAACTGGCGAAGGGTCATCTTTTCGGATGAAAGTCGCTTCCAACTATTCAGAAATGATGGAAGAGCGAGGGTGTATAGAATTCGTGGTGAACGTTGGCGACGTTGTTGTGTTCAGACTGTGGTACCCTTTGGCGGTGGCAGCGTCATGGTGTGGGGCGGAATTAGCGGACAAGGGAAGACTGATCTCGTTGTGGTTGATGGGAGCCTCAATGCAGAGAGGTACATCGATCAGATTCTCCGCCCAGTGCTCCTACCATTCCTGCACCAGCACAACAACAGAACCCTCTTCCAGCAGGATAACGCCCGTCCCCATACAGCCCGTATTGTCAGGAATTTCTTGCAAAGAAACAACATCAACGTGATGCCATGGCCTGCCAGGTCACCTGACTTGTCACCCATCGAACATTTATGGGACCATTTGGATCGTCAAGTCCGTCAAAGGGCTGTGGTTCCAGGAAACCTCCAAGAGCTTGCCCAAGCCCTGAGAGAGGAATGGCAGAGAATACCAGACCGTGTCATCTTGCGTCTGATATTCTCAGCACGACGTCGAGTTCGGGCATGCATCGAGGCCCGTGGCGGTCAAACAAGATACTGACAAACTTGTTGTTGTGGTTGTTGTATTCTTAGGTCCTGATCGAATTCAGGACAATTTCATGAGTGAACTTTGTGGGGTTGTACTTCATAACACACTGACCTGAAAGACCTCAATATGTGATTGTTTGATAAACTTGTTATCTGTTTTCATAATGGAAATGAAATAAAAGATGTGTCATTTATTGCTTTGGGGTCCAGAGACCCCAAAGTTATGTAACATTTGATATTGAAAACTAATGGCAGAAGTTTCTCTCTATTTTAGTCTTGGAAACTTCAAAGAGAAGTTTCAGCCAATTATATTTGTTTTAAGCATATCCTGGTATTTCGAACGACCAATGGACAGAGCTGTAGCAAATTTATAGCCACGTGACCATGTGGGTAGTACGAAATAATTGGCAAGCTTTAATTTGGAAACTGATTATTATAACAATGTTATGATGTAAAATATATATCGTATATTTTCAATAATATATGGATGAGCGTTTACACTTTTAATAAATATCAATTTTGCATATGCATGAGAGCTGTTTTGTAGTTATTCGGTGTATTTTGTTGCATTCCACATTCGGAAACGACATTCCACTTTTGTATCAACTAGCAATTCAGTTCCTTCACTACTTTTACGCGAGCGCTGAATGTTCCGCCTTGTCAATGACTGATCGTTCACTCAATGCATCTCATTGCTTCACGTAAAAAATTGTTCTGAACAGGCCATTTTCAAATTTCATGTTTCAATACATAACGTTACGGATGATTTATTTACGATTAAAGGTGTCTTTCGAAGAAAGTATCGACATAGAGCCTAAAGTATGATAAAACATTATATTATTAAACGCTGAGTGTGGCTGGGACATAATACAGATACAAAAAATATTCTTAAATGACATCATATAACATAATGAACATTATGAACTTGTATAGCTGAGATCATTTCTACATTTATCAGCAACTTACGACTGTAATTTGATCAACACTCCATTAAAGAAAATTATTCTAGCAACATGTAATTAACCTGAAAGTCAATGGGAAATTCGTCGGGTTTAAACTACATTTGCGAGAAGGGCTATTGGAAAACAATGGATCCCGGAAAGTTTATTAGCGCAACTATTTATCTTATCTTTAACATAATTGAGATAGGAGACGTATCTATCATTGGGTGGAATGTAAGCGGAAGGAACGAGATGTTTTACTATGTACATAGTGTACTGATAACTATCAAAACAAAGAGCAAAGAACATGCGTCTTCGGTTGGAACAACTTATTCAAGTAACAGTCCCCGTCCTCCCTAACCTAAATCTCCTGGTTCTATATAGTGATACATAACCGGGTGCCAAAAGCTTGCCTTTTTAAAGGCTTTTCTTGTTACATCTTACGTCGTAACAGCCAGTAACTCTAATTGCACGATTGAATGTGTTTAAATTCAAAACATGTTATGGGTTGCAACACGTACAAAGTTATCCCATTCACATCTAAACACATTTCGAAACATCTTTTGAGTTTTAAAACACGAATAGAACATGTTTATTCTTATTTTTTTGCATCGTAAATGCAATATTATGCAACTTATCTATAATTGTTAGCGTGACTATTTGAAACAACACTGTCATAATGTTTTAAAGGGACAGTAGCACGTTTTAGGGGGAATATAAGGTGATGTCAGGAACATGAAAATTAATGGTTCCAATTGAATGACAATGTATTAAATTAAATGGGGCAGTAATAATTCAAATATATAATGTAAAGTTTAGCCATGCGATTCCTTTTTCTTACACAAATTGAATTAAAGGTGTTCACACAAAATGGCCGTCAATTGATTTTATGTGAATCTTCATACTTTGGCCTCTGACTATATGAATGACTAGCTTGTGTAGTGAGATTTTGACACTGTCAAAATAATATATTTAACATTAACTTACAATTATCAGTGACAAATTTAAGATTTAAAATTATCAAAAAACGTGCTACTGCCCCTTTAAGATGTTTCATGGATAAGACATTTGTTTTCCTTTTGTTAAGATGTTTTCCCATTCAAAAGATTTTGTCAATACTCTTGAACTTTATACTGAGAAATATTTGCTTGCCAAAAGAAATAGAATTTTTTCTGAAAACATTAAAAAAAAGTAATTCTGAAATAAATAAGTAAAATCTGTTGTAAAATGACAATGACAATAGTACAAAAGTACAATCTACTTGAACTAACTGTGACAGCAACATGGATATGTTCAACATATATATTGGCATGACTCTACTTAATGAGGTCGGAATCATGTGTTATAATCAGCAATGTCTTTAAAATCGAAACATGTTTTTAATTACAACACAAACAAATTCATGTGTTTAGCATATAAACACATTTCAAAACTTGTTGCGATTCACAACATGTTTAGAGTGAAAAGCCCATTTAGTTATCATAATGCAACATGTTTAAAATCGAAACATGCTTTGAGTTACAACACATACAAATTCATGTGTTCGGCATATAAACACATTTCAAAACATGTTTTGAGTAAAACTCGTACGGAACATGTTTAAGGTCAAAACGCCATTCTTGCAGTGTATTGAATAGAGTGAGCTCCCTTTACCGGCATTTGGATATTAAGAAACGACATTCGAGATTACCAAATCCGTCAACACTGTGTGATTGTCGCTCCATGGAAATCGTGCACTGACATCAGCACGCCTGAGTCAATGCGAAAGATTACAGTTTGATTTTAAATCCTTTAATGGTAGAATGGAGATAAACATACTGTGTTTTAAAATCAGCGGCATATATAACGGAATTATTATAGCTGTGTATAATCCATTTAAAGCCTCACGCTACACGTCCGACTTTAAATTGTTTTTAAAGCTATAATAATTCCGTTATATGCCGCTCATTATTAAACACCGTATGTTTATCTCCTAATTACACAGCCTTTCAATTCTTGAAATTGTCCCTATATGCCCTGCTTTTGGGAAATTTTCAGCAGTTGTGCCTCTCCACAAAAAAGAAAGCATCTATGATTGTAATAATTACAGACCAGTAACGTTAGCTTCTTGTTTGGCCGAAATATTCGAAAAAGCATATTCAAGCATGCTTACAATTTCTTTATAGACAATGAAATAATATCAAAACACCAGTCTGGATTTAAACCTATAGAGACTCGACAGTTTATCGATTGACTGAACTTCACTATGTGATATCAAAAGCCATGGAGGATGGTAAATAAGTCAGGATTATTTTTTGCGATCTAAGTAAAGCTTTCGATCGAGTTTGAGTTTTTAGTAAAACTTGAATCCATTGGAATCACCAGACGTCTATTAAATTGGTTTAAATAATCATAAATCAATATGTGCTGGTATTCCCAAAGGCTCTGTCTTTGGGCCAGGTTTGGTAAGCAGTGTTTGACTCTTTGCGGATGACACTTCTGTATACCTTGTTATAGAAGACCGTTCCAGACTCGGACCCTGCTAAACAATGTTTTAAAACATTGGCTTACAAGTGGCAGGTTAAAGTCAGTCCCGGAAATACCGAAGCGATGTTATTTTCAAAAAGGGTAATGCAAAACACTAAACAATGCTTTAATTCATGAAGTCAGTGAACATAAAGACCTCGGTCTTGCTCAACAAGGAGATGGAAAATGGCAGCATCATATTGAAAATATACTACGCAAAGCAAGTCCACATATAAATTGTCTGAGAAGTTTGAAATAATGGCTTAGTAGATTATTTATTTTGCCCATCTTTGACTATTGTGATACCATCTGGGACAATTGCCCTGAAGCGCAAGCCTATATGTTATCAACGTTACATTTAGACGCATTAAGGACCATCTCGGTTTCAGTTAGGGGCACAAGTCACGAAAAACTATGTTATGAGACGGGCTTTTCTTCGTTGATTGAAAGGCTCCACTTTCACAAATTATGTATGTTTTATAAAATGAAGTATGGATTAACTCCCCAGTATCTTTTGATATGGGTTCCTCCAAATGTTTCTGATTTAAGCAGTTATGATTTACAAATTTTCGAAAATCTACCAGGCACTTCCGGACGTTTGTCTCATTTAGAAACTCTTGTCTTCCATCTACTGTAAATGCTTGGAATTTGCTGGATACAAACATTAGAAATGCAGCGTCACTGACACAATTTAAAACTCATGTGGCAAGATTTTTATCTCCCACATTTAATAAATATACATCCAATGGTCCAAGGCGAAGTCAAATTCTTCTTTGCCGCATGCGCCTCGGTTGCCGCGATCTAAATTCACATTTGTATGATAAAAGGATGTCAGAAAGTCGTACCTGTACTTGTGGAAACATTCGGAAGGAGCCTTTTTCATTACTTCTTTAAATGCCTATTATATCAAAGATTCCGATCAAATCAATAAAAAAAATTTTTAAACGACGCAACTCTTAAATCTTTCTTAAGCGGCGGCAAATCCTTATCACAGAATGTTAACGAATCCTTAATATCTGTATACCATTTCGTAAATGGTACCCCTCTTGTATCGCTCTCTTCTTAAATCTGTACCAAATGTAGACAAAGCTAAATATGAATCTGAGTTTTTTAGGAGTAATTGCAAAAATATATTTCCACCAATGTACTTGATATCTTAATTAGTTATATGTTGGTTTCAGGAGAAGCATTTATATACACATGTGTTGCCTGTTTGCTGATCCTTTTCCTTCATTTATGTGAATTATGAATTCTGTGTATTACATGTAAACATAAGGTTAACAATTCTTTAACGGTAAGTACACAATTTCTTCAGGTTGCTATTAAAATGTATGAAAATTAAACATAAATTTTGTCATGTTTGCTTAAATTATTGTTTGTATATTCAGAGTATAACAACAGGTTTAAAGGGGCAGTAGCACGTTTTTTGATAATTTTATATTTTAAAATGTTCTCTGATAATTGTACGTAAGTGATAAATGTACTATTTTGATAGTGTCAAAAACCTCATAACACAAACCAATTATCCATAGTCAGAGGACAAAGTATGAAGATTCACCTAAAATCCATGGGCGGCCATTTTGTGTGAACACCTTTAATTCATTTTGTGTCTTTCAATTGGAACCATTAATTTTCATTTTCCTGACATCACCTTATTTCCCCCTAAAAACGTGCTGCTGTCTCTTTAAGACATCATTTGGCAAACAAAATTTGATATTTTCCAACATGAAGATAATGGAGACTATTCGAACAATCTACGATAATCAAAAAGATTTCGAACGACTGTGGATTATCTAACCATGACTTCACACAACGCCTGGTATCATATCTAGAATTGAACAATATTATCCATCAAAGTTCAAAAAGAAAAGTTCAAAAGGCATATATTATCAAATCATTAAGATGTCTCTATGTTTTAATTTATTCTTCTTTTCCTCGATCTGTATTTTATCCAAGTTTAGAATTTAGGACAAGCAATCATAACCTGCTTGCAAGTATTCCAAAAATGGAACGTATTTGCAGCTTTGTGTAATTTACTAGACATGAAAG
Organism: Steromphala cineraria; assembly: GCA_916613615.1. Lineage (NCBI taxonomy): Eukaryota > Metazoa > Mollusca > Gastropoda > Trochida > Trochidae > Steromphala > Steromphala cineraria. Next base: position 40,026,781 of record OU744722.1, on the reverse strand, counting down.
ATGAGTTGTACTCTTTTTTTCCGATGTGTAGGTCTTCTCCACCATCGTCTTCAGGACATACCAAATACATTTACGAAATTTTATAATCTGTTAACAATGAACAAATCATGAACCATTGAAAAGATTAAATGCCTGTCAATCTTTTAAAACCATGCCCTAAATGCAACCAAGAGTATTTATTTCATATGTGTATACTTTACATATCTTTCGCTTATTGTACGTACATACAGTTATATCATGAATAAAATGTTTGAAACGTGCATTTTTTAAATGTTGATTTATCTAATTCCATGTTCAAATGTTTATTTATCTATGACCACGTACAACTGATGGTCGCATTGAGTGAATGAAACCTTGAACCTCGTTAACTAACTGAAACTGTGTTTTGCTGTATGATAAATTGAATCAGATCATGAACATACTGTATAAAAATGATGTTTTCTCTTAGGCTATGGTCGTTTTCTCTAAAAAAATTCATTGGCCGTTTTCTCCAGTTCCAGTTGCAAAATAAATATATACATAAAAATCTTAGATTAAACGCTGTCGCCCTAAAATATATTTCATTATATAAGATGATAGCCATACAGCATAATGAACTCTTATTATAACAACAAAACACTATTGGATTGGGTGAAAAAGGTGATATATAGAGGCGGAGAGTACCGGTTACAGAGGCAGACAAGCGAGCCAATCAGTAGATGCAGAGCGCTCTCATAGTGGGCCGCGAGTTCCGTGTGTGTGTGTGCGTGTGTGTGAGTGTGTGTGTGCTAGCATCAAGCGCGCTGCCGTCTGTCTCCTTACCTCTCCAGACAGTCGACTTACCGTGAGAAATACTTCAAATCTTTCACCGTAAGGAAGACAATACACTTGTAGATTTATCATTGGAAAAGTCGGGCAGCACTCAAACATTTTTCAAGAGGACATGATGTACATCCGCGATCAGCAGGCAGTGGTCGATATCTACCCTACACAGCAGCACCCCCGCCCCTCGGCCGCTCTGGACCCTAGGCACTGCCCGCCCGTGCAGTACGACACCTACCCTGCGGTAAGTGCAGCAAGCATCACTGTGGTCCTACACCCCCCTCCCCTCCGTCTTTCTTTCGGTCTGTCTATCTGTCGGTCGGGGGGACTGTTATGTCTGGTATACCACAAGAGCAACAGGTATGCAATTGGCACACGTCTCATGAGGTAACAAAACTTGTTGGGCATCGGTGAGGTTTTTACAAAGGAGATAATAGGAATTAGATATTTAAAAGGTGAACTTCTCAAATAGTCATTTCAGAGGAGTTAGATATATAGAGAAGCGCTAACCAATCTCTTCTTAAGACAGAATTTCAATGAGTATTTGCCAACTTTTGATAATCTTTTTCGACCTGCTTACCTTGATAAGAATGCTTATGACTTTCACTGTTTTTACAGACAAGATGAAGTTTTATCAATTTATAACCAAAAGTCTACTGGAATGCTCGCAATGAATTATAAATCCGATGAAAGAAGAACGAGGATTCCACGCTGCCGAGCGGTACGGCTGAATACTCGCCGTTCAGACATCAAAGGACATTTGTTTAAATATGGATTTCCCTTTGTTTTCTGTTTATTCAAAACCAACCTGTCGTGCTTAATTCCAAATCCTCATGAATCGTCGATATTGGAAAGGAGTTTAACACAGTTTTGAGAAACATTATTCCTAATCGTCAACATTCTTGCCACCACAAAATTCCCTCAATTGAACTTTTAAACTTTTTATAACAGAAATGTAAACAGAAGGTTACACCCGACTTGCAAGTAGCGACGATCGATTCTAGCTTGACTACGATGTGGCTCCTCAACCTCGAGATTGTAACGGCCCGATATCGCCCCCCGCCTCCTATATACCTGCTGTGCATAGCTTTTTTAAATATTGCACAGATCAAGTTTAAGAAGGGAACCATTTTCTTTTATACTGTCCTTCTTATAACGATAATGTTCTATTAGCTCTTATTGTCTTAACATTTTGTTTTACAATACACCCGTGGATATAACCACTTGAAACAATCATTGCAATACCACTTTAAGGAAGTAGTGCTTCAAAAAATTGATACGCAGAAAGTTTTATTATGCAGAATATACCTTTTTTATCCTATTTTTAATTTAAAATATTTACGTTATATTTTTCACTTTCTTTATTATCCTTTTTTTACAATATGTAGAATTTTACTATATTATTATATTTTACATTATTTTTATGTCTAGTTACATAAATTACAGTGTAATAACTAAAACTTTTAGTCTCTTGCTTCTTCTTTCAGTATGTTAAACGCTGTATTTTAGCTTATGTTGAACAAGGGTGGTTGTTTAAGGGGCTTGGTGAGACTTTGTTAAAATATATTGTTATGTATTGAAGCAGCAATTTATGGACAGTTAATGTGAAAACGAGAGAAGAAACATCTCATTCTCATTAATAAATCCCGACAATTTCAATTAACAATGCAGTTGGTTCTTGGAACACTGGAAGCATACTGATTTGTTAAACTTAAATGTAGGTGACGTGTTTCGTTTGTCATGCTCGGATTGGAAACTAAATACAATAAATTAGCAGCCTTTTATAGAACCAACAATATACAATAACGAGTATCTTATCATAGAATCTACACGCTACAATGAATTAGTAGCCTATTATAGAACCAACAAGATACAATAAACTATTAACCTATCATAGAACGAACATTATACAATAGCTAGTAGCTTATTATGGAAAATACAAGATAAATAAGTTAATAGCCTATTTTAGAACCAACAAGATACAATAATAGTAGCAAGATACAATAAATTAGTAGCCTTTTATAGAACCAAAAAGATATAAGTAGAGCAAATGATACTATAGTACGACCTGCTGCACATCGAACAAAGTTTAATTTCACAATAAGATTTTAAATTTGAAAACAACTGAATGTGAAGGGGTTTTTTCAAGTTGTTTGGGATTGCTAGTTTGAGAATGATCCTTTTGAAATATGGGTTGTACAGACCTTTTTGATATTCCATTTACCTGCTCTCGGATTACGATACATACGAAAGCTGCGTACATACCTACGTCAGCAATTTAAATAATCAATATTTCCCGTTTAGGACTCTTTTTTATTTCGTATTTTCGTATCGTCTTTTATTTCATTTTTGATTACAGGTCAATTAAAGTAAAATTAATAATTTGTTGCATGGGAAGAAAGCTAAAATGAGTGCATGTTTCCTGACCACAAGCTCTTGATACATGAATATTGCCCATAAACTACAGTATATATAACAAGGCTTTCCAACCGGCACGTTGATCACCGAAATAAACATATTTACAACGTATTATTTTGGTGACATCGGATACATATCGCCTGTAACATGTTCCCAAATGTATTATCATTCATTCGACATCGATCTTACATATATGTCACCCTCATAATTGGAGCGAATTACCGTTTAATTGCATCAGGCGAAGCTTACGGCGTTGTAAATATGTTTATTTCGGGGATATACATGCCGGTTGGAAAGCCTTGTTATATATAGTATGTGAGCAATACCCATGCACCAAGAGCTTGTGTTGATCACCTGTGCAAAAAGAACAGGAAAATACATTGTGACGTATAAAACACAGTATGGTCTTAAATTCCCGAAGGTAAAGTGAAATAGAATTGATATCAAAATTAAGATTAATTTTTCTGTTTGGGAATTTATCTCTGTGGTCACTGTTTAAGTAAGTGATACATTGTTGGCCGATAAGGCAACAAGCCCTCATGGTCTAAATATTACATACAGTTGAAACTTGTTTACTCGGACCTCGGTTAACCGGAAACCTCGCTTTCAAGACGATTTTACAGAGAAACGAATATTTTCCTAGGTGAATATACTCTTTTATCCCAACCTCGGGCTTCGTGATCCGGACGCCAATTTTTTTAAACCACGTCTGTATATTTGTATTGAAATCACATGCAGCTAAACGGACGGTCTGGGCGCTAATTAGTATGACCACTGTCTAAACTGTCCACACATCACTCGCTTCGTAAAATGTGTGTACGAGATGAGATGTTAATAAACAAAATTAATTCTCTCTCTCGTAAAATGTTATTCTGCCCAGCATTCGTGTGAGGTTTGAGTGACCAATTGCACAGTCCACCCGTGTCACTTCATGTGACACTTGTTAATTAGGCATTTAAACGGGAGAACACGTCAGTTATTTTTATATTTTTTTTATTAACAACAGACAACTACTGAGTACTAACATCTTGTAGTCGAAGCTTCACGTAAGTGTGATTACGGACTTTCTGTCAGTGCATGCATATAGGCGTAGGAGTGATTTTACGCTTGTATACGCTGACAAAGCAGTTTTGATTCTAATTTGTGCAATGAATTTCGAAATTTTGATACGGTCAAACTTTATGAAATACCATAAGAACATCGTGATATTAGGTTATTCATTTGTTATTTCATTTCAATGACCGATTAGAATTTTTTTTATGTATCGTGGTTAGAATTTACTAATTAGTGGATGATAACTCGAGACACATGACTTACGATTAATAATTTGTTCACCATTTACAAGAAGATACCGATTGATTTCTTAATGCAAAATGATGCCCGCAAGTAAATCAATCTCGAAATGAGCAGTCGGTGTATGGAGTGAGTGGACTGGAGATGATTGAAGTTGGCACTGACTCCCTAACTGCTCACCCAGTACTATCTCGATACTCTCCACCTCCTTTCTACTCCTACTTCTCTCTGGATATCCATCTCTCTCTCTCTCTCTCTCAATCCTTCCTCTCTCTATACTCTTCTCTATTCTCCCCGTGCTCTCCAGATATCCATCTCTCTCTCTCTCTCTCAATCCTTCCTCTCTCTATACTCTTCTCTATTCTCCCCGTGCTCTCCAGATACCCCTCTCGACTCTTCCCGTTCTCAATAGATACTCCTCTCTACTCTCCTTGTGCTCTCTAGACACTCCTCTATACTCTCCCCCTACTCTCTAGACGCTCCTCTCTACTCTCCCCCTGCTCTCTAGATACTCCTCTCTACTCTCCCCGTGCTCTCTAGACACCCCTCTCTACTCTCCCCCTGCTCTCTAGACACTCCTCTCTACTCTCCCCCTGCCCTCTAGATACTCCTCACTACTCTCCTCCTGCTCTCTAGACACTCCTCTCTACTCTCCCCCTGATCTCTAGACACTCCTCTCTACTCTCCCCCTGATCTCTAGACATCCCTCTCTACTCTCCCCCTGCCCTCTAGATACTCCTCACTACTCTCCTCCTGCTCTCTAGACACTCCTCTCTACTCTCCCCCTGATCTCTAGACACTCCTCTCTACTCTCCCCCTGATCTCTAGACATCCCTCTCTACTCTCCTCCTGCTCTCTAGACGCTCCTCTCTACTCTCCCCCTGCTCTCTAGACACTCCTCTCTACTCTCCCCCTACTCTCTAGACGCTCCTCTCTACTCTCCCCCTGCTCTCTAGACACTCCTCTCTACTCTCCCCCTGCCCTCTAGATACTCCTCACTACTCTCCTCCTGCTCTCTAGACACTCCTCTCTACTCTCCCCCTGATCTCTAGACACTCCTCTCTACTCTCCCCCTGATCTCTAGACACCCCTCTCTACTCTCCCCCTGCTCTCTAGATACTCCTCTCTACTCTCCCCGTGCTCTCTAGATACTCCTCACTACTCTCCTCCTGCTCTCTAGACACCCCTCTCTACTCTCCCCCTGCTCTCTAGACACTCCTCTCTACTCTCCTCCTGCTCTCTAGACACCCCTCTCTACTCTCCCCGTGCTCTCTAGACACTCCTCTCTACTCTCCCCGTGCCCTCTAGACACCCCTCTCTACTCTCCCCCTGCTCTCTAGACACCCCTCTCTACTCTCCCCGTGCTCTCTAGACACCCCTCTCTACTCTCCCCGTGCTCTCTAGACACTCCTCTCTACTCTCCCCGTGCTCTCTAGACACTCCTCTCTACTCTCCTCCTGCTCTCTAGACACCCCTCTCTACTCTCCCCCTGCTCTCTAGACACCCCTCTCTACTCTCCCCGTGCTCTCTAGACACCCCTCTCTACTCTCCCCGTGCTCTCTAGACACTCCTCTCTACTCTCCCCGTGCTCTCTAGACACTCCTCTCTACTCTCCTCCTGCTCTCTAGACACTCCTCTCTACTCTCCCCCTGCCCTCTAGATACTCCTCACTACTCTCCTCCTGCTCTCTAGACACCCCTCTCTACTCTCCCCCTGATCTCTAGACACTCCTCTCTACTCTCCCCCTGATCTCTAGACACCCCTCTCTACTCTCCCCCTGCTCTCTAGATACTCCTCTCTACTCTCCCCGTGCTCTCTAGATACTCCTCACTACTCTCCTCCTGCTCTCTAGACACCCCTCTCTACTCTCCCCCTGCTCTCTAGACACTCCTCTCTACTCTCCTCCTGCTCTCTAGACACCCCTCTCTACTCTCCCCGTGCTCTCTAGACACTCCTCTCTACTCTCCCCGTGCCCTCTAGACACCCCTCTCTACTCTCCCCCTGCTCTCTAGACACCCCTCTCTACTCTCCCCGTGCTCTCTAGACACCCCTCTCTACTCTCCCCGTGCTCTCTAGACACTCCTCTCTACTCTCCCCGTGCTCTCTAGACACTCCTCTCTACTCTCCTCCTGCTCTCTAGACACCCCTCTCTACTCTCCCCCTGCTCTCTAGACACCCCTCTCTACTCTCCCCGTGCTCTCTAGACACCCCTCTCTACTCTCCCCGTGCTCTCTAGACACTCCTCTCTACTCTCCCCGTGCTCTCTAGACACTCCTCTCTACTCTCCTCCTGCTCTCTAGACACCCCTCTCTACTCTCCCCCTGCTCTCTAGACACCCCTCTCTACTCTCCCCGTGCCCTCTAGACATCCCTCTCTACTCTCCCCCTGCTCTCTAGACACCCTTCTCTACTCTCCCCGTGCTCTCTAGACACCCCTCTCTACTCTCCCCCTGCTCTCTAGACACTCCTCTCTACTCTCCCCGTGCCCTCTAGACACTCCTCTCTACTCTCCCCGTGCTCTCTAGACACCCCTCTCTACTCTCCCCCTGCTCTCTAGACACTCCTCTCTACTCTCCCCCTGCTCTCTAGATACTCCTCACTACTCTCCTCCTGCTCTCTAGACACCCCTCTCTACTCTCCCCCTGCCCTCTAGACGCTCCTCTCTACTCTCCCCGTGCTCTCTAGACACCCCTCTCTACTCTCCCCCTGCTCTCTAGACACTCCTCTCTACTCTCCCCCTGCTCTCTAGATACTCCTCACTACTCTCCTCCTGCTCTCTAGACACCCCTCTCTACTCTCCCCCTGCTCTCTAGACACTCCTCTCTACTGTCCCCGTGCTCGCTAGACACCCCTCTCTACTCTCCCCGTGCTCTCTAGACACCCCTCTCTACTCTCCCCCTGCTCTCTAGACACTCCTCTCTACTCTCCCCCTGCTCTCTAGATACTCCTCACTACTCTCCTCCTGCTCTCTAGACACCCCTCTCTACTCTCCCCCTGCTCTCTAGACACTCCTCTCTACTGTCCCCGTGCTCGCTAGACACCCCTCTCTACTCTCCCCGTGCCCTCTAGACACTCCTCTCTACTCTCCCCGTGCTCTCTAGACACCCCTCTCTACTCTCCCCCTCTCTCTAGACACTCCTCTCTACTGTCCCCGTGCTCGCTAGACACCCCTCTCTACTCTCCCCGTGCCCTCTAGACACTCCTCTCTACTCTCCCCGTGCTCTCTAGACACCCCTCTCTACTCTCCCCCTGCTCTCTAGACACTCCTCTCTACTCTCCCCCTGCTCTCTAGATACTCCTCACTACTCTCCTCCTGCTCTCTAGACACCCCTCTCTACTCTCCCCGTGCCCTCTAGACACTCCTCTCTACTCTCCCCCTGCTCTCTAGACACCCCTCTCTACTCTCCCCCTGCTCTCTAGATACTCCTCTCTACTCTCCCCGTGCTCTCTAGAAACCCCTCTCTACTCTCCCCCTGCTCTCTAGACACCCCTCTCTACTCTCCCCCTGTTCTCTAGACACTCCTCTCTACTCTCCCCGTGCCCTCTAGACACTCCTCTCTACTCTCCCCGTGCTCTCTAGACACCCCTCTCTACTCTCCCCCTGCTCTCTAGATACTCCTCTCTACTCTCCCCCTGCTCTCTAGATACTCCTCACTACTCTCCTCCTGCTCTCTAGACACTCCTCTCTACTCTCCCCCTGCTCTCTAGACACTCCTCTCTACTCTCCCCCTGCTCTCTAGATACCCCTTTCTACTCTCCCCGTGCTCTTTAGATACTCTTCTCTACTCTCCTTGTGCTCTCTAGACACTCCTCTATACTCTCCCCCTACTCTCTAGACGCTCCTCTCTACTCTCCCCCGTGCTCTCTAGACACCCCTCTCTACTCTCCCCCTGCTCTCTAGACACCCCTCTCTACTCTCCCCCTGCTCTCTAGATACTCCTCTCTACTCTCCATCTGCTCTCTAGATACTCCTCTCTACTCTCCTCCTGCTCCCTAGACATCCCTCTCTACTCTCCTCCTGCTCCCTGGACATCCCTCTCTACTCTCCCCCTGCTCACTGGACACTCCTCTCTACTCTCCTCATGCTCTCTAGATACTGCTCTCTACTCTCCCCCTGCTCTCTAGACACCCCTCTCTACTCTCCCCGTGCCCTCTAGACATCCCTCTCTACTCTCCCCCTGCTCTCTAGACACCCTTCTCTACTCTCCCCGTGCTCTCTAGACACCCCTCTCTACTCTCCTCCTGCTCTCTAGATACTCCTCTCTACTCTCCCCCTGCTCTCTAGATACTCCTCTCTACTCTCCCCGTGCTCTCTAGACACCCCTCTCTACTCTCCCCCTGCTCTCTAGACACTCCTCTCTACTCTCCCCGTGCCCTCTAGACACTCCTCTCTACTCTCCCCGTGCTCTCTAGACACCCCTCTCGACTCTCCCCCTGCTCTCTAGACACTCCTCTCTACTCTCCCCCTGCTCTCTAGATACTCCTCACTACTCTCCTCCTGCTCTCTAGACACCCCTCTCTACTCTCCCCCTGCCCTCTAGACGCTCCTCTCTACTCTCCCCGTGCTCTCTAGACACCCCTCTCTACTCTCCCCCCTGCTCTCTAAACACTCCTCTCTACTCTCCCCCTGCTCTCTAGATACTCCTCACTACTCTCCTCCTGCTCTCTAGACACCCCTCTCTACTCTCCCCCTGCTCTTTAGACACTCCTCTCTACTGTCCCCGTGCTCGCTAGACACCCCTCTCTACTCTCCCCGTGCTCTCTAGACACCCCTCTCTACTCTCCCCCTGCTCTCTAGACACTCCTCTCTACTCTCCCCCTGCTCTCTAGATACTCCTCACTACTCTCCTCCTGCTCTCTAGACAACCCTCTCTACTCTCCCCCTGCTCTCTAGACACTCCTCTCTACTGTCCCCGTGCTCGCTAGACACCCCTCTCTACTCTCCCCGTGCCCTCTAGACACTCCTCTCTACTCTCCCCGTGCTCTCTAGACACCCCTCTCTACTCTCCCCCTCTCTCTAGACACTCCTCTCTACTGTCCCCGTGCTCGCTAGACACCCCTCTCCTACTCTCCCCGTGCCCTCTAGACACTCCTCTCTACTCTCCCCGTGCTCTCTAGACACCCCTCTCTACTCTCCCCCTGCTCTCTAGACACTCCTCTCTACTCTCCCCCTGCTCTCTAGATACTCCTCACTACTCTCCTCCTGCTCTCTAGACACCCCTCTCTACTCTCCCCGTGCCCTCTAGACACTCCTCTCTACTCTCCCCCTGCTCTCTAGACACCCCTCTCTACTCTCCCCCTGCTCTCTAGATACTCCTCTCTACTCTCCCCGTGCTCTCTAGAAACCCCTCTCTACTCTCCCCCTGCTCTCTAGACACCCCTCTCTACTCTCCCCCTGCTCTCTAGACACTCCTCTCTACTCTCCCCGTGCCCTCTAGACACTCCTCTCTACTCTCCCCGTGCTCTCTAGACACCCCTCTCTACTCTCCCCCTGCTCTCTAGATACTCCTCTCTACTCTCCCCCTGCTCTCTAGATACTCCTCACTACTCTCCTCCTGCTCTCTAGACACTCCTCTCTACTCTCCCCCTGCTCTCTAGACACTCCTCTCTACTCTCCCCCTGCTCTCTAGATACCCCTTTCTACTCTCCCCGTGCTCTTTAGATACTCTTCTCTACTCTCCTTGTGCTCTCTAGACACTCCTCTATACTCTCCCCCTACTCTCTAGACGCTCCTCTCTACTCTCCCCCGTGCTCTCTAGACACCCCTCTCTACTCTCCCCCTGCTCTCTAGATACTCCTCTCTACTCTCCATCTGCTCTCTAGATACTCCTCTCTACTCTCCTCCTGCTCCCTAGACATCCCTCTCTACTCTCCTCCTGCTCCCTGGACATCCCTCTCTACTCTCCCCCTGCTCACTGGACACTCCTCTCTACTCTCCTCATGCTCTCTAGATACTGCTCTCTACTCTCCCCCTGCTCTCTAGATACCTTTTCTCTACTCTTCCCCTGCTCTCTAGACACTCCTCTCTACTCTCCCCCTGCTCTCTAGATACTCCTCTCTACTCTCCCCCTGCTCTCTAGATACTCCTCTCTACTCTCCCCCTGCTCTCTAGACACCCCTCTCTACTCTCCCCCTGCTCTCTAGCTACCCATCTCTACTCTCCTCCTGCTCTATAGACACTCCTCTCTACTCTCCTCCTGCTCTCTAGACACCCCTCTCTACTCTCCCCCTGCTCTCTAGACATCCCTCTCTACTCTCCCCCTGCTCTCTAGATGCTCCTCTCTACTCTCCCCCTGCTCTCTAGATACTCCTCTCTACTCCCCACCTGCTCTCTAGACACTCCTCTCTACTCTCCCCCTGCTCCCTAGACATCCCTCTCTACTCTCCCCCTGCTCTCTAGACACCCCTCTCTACTCTCCCCCTGCTCCCTAGACACCCCTCTCTACTCTCCCCCTGCTCTCTAGACACCCCTCTCTACTCTCCCCCGTGCTCTCTAGACACCCCTCTCTACTCTCCCCCTGCTCTCTAGATACTCCTCACTACTCTCATCCTGCTCTCTAGACACTCCTCTCTACTCTCACCCTGATCTCTAGACACTCCTCACTACTCTCACCCTGATCTCTAGATGCTCCTCTCTACTATCCTCCTGCTCTCTAGATACTCCTCTCTACTCTCCTCCTGCTCTCTAGATACTCCTCTCTACTCTCCTCCTGCTCTCTAGACACTCCTCTCTACTCTCCCCCTGATCTCTAGACACTCCTAACTACTCTCCTCCTGATCTCTAGACACTCCTCACTACTCTCCTCCTGCTCACTAGATACTCCTCTCTACTCTCCTCCTGCTCTCTAGATACTCCTCTCTACTCTCCTCCTGCTCTCTAGATACTCCTCTCTACTGTCCCCATGCTCGCTAGACACTCCTCTCTACTCTCCCCGTGCTCTTTAGATACTCCTCACTACTCTCCTCCTGCTCTCTACACACTCCTCTCTACTCTCCCCCTGCTCCCTAGACACTCGTCTCTACTCCTCCCGTGCTCTCTAGACACCCCTCTCTACTCTCCCCGTGCCCTCTCTACACTCCCCCTAATCTCTAGATACTCCTCTCTACTCTCCTCCTGCTCTCTAGACACTCCTCTCTACTCTCCTCCTGCTCTATAGACACTCCTCTCTACTCTCCCCCTGCTCTCTAGATACCCCTCTCTACACTCCCCTCTCTACTCTCCCCGTGCCCTCTAGACACTCCTCTCTACTCCCCCCCTGCCCTCTAGACACTCCTCACTACTCTCCTCCTGCTCTCTAGATACTCCTCTCTACTGTCCCCGTGCTCGCTAGACACTACTCTCTACTCTCCCCGTGCTCTCTAGACACCCCTCTCTACTCTCCCCCTGCTCTCTAGACACCCCTTTCTACTCTCCTCCTGCTCTCTAGATACTCCTCTCTACTCTCCTCCTGCTCTCTAGACACTCCTCTCTACTCTCACCCTGATCTCGAGACGCTCCTCACTACTCTCCTCCTGATCTCTAGATACTCCTCTCTACTCTCCTCCTGCTCTCTAGACACTCCTCTCTACTCTCCCCCTGATCTCTAGACACTCCTAACTACTCTCCTCCTGATCTCTAGACACTCCTCTCTACTCTCCTCCTGCTCTCTAGACACTCCTCTCTACTCTCCCCCTGATCTCTAGACACTCCTAACTACTCTCCTCCTGATCTCTAGACACCCCTGTCTACTCTTCCCCCTGCTCCCTAGACACTCCTCTCTACTCTCCCCCTGCTCTCTAGACACCCCTCTCTACTCTCCCTATGCTCTCTAGATACTGCTCTCTACTCTCCTCCTGCTCCCTAGACACCCCTGTCTACTCTCCCCCTGCTCTATAGACACTCCTCTCTACTCTCCCCCTGCTCTCTAGATACTCCTTATCTACTCACCCCCTGCTCTCAAGACACCCCTCTCAACTCTCCCCCTGCTCTCTAGATACCTTTTCTCTACTCTTCCCCTGCTCTCTAGACACTCCTCTCTACTCTCCCCCTGCTCTCTAGATACTCCTCTCTACTCTCCCCCTGCTCTCTAGATACTCCTCTCTACTCTCCCCCTGCTCTCTAGACACCCCTCTCTACTCTCCCCCTGCTCTCTAGCTACCCATCTCTACTCTCCTCCTGCTCTATAGACACTCCTCTCTACTCTCCTCCTGCTCTCTAGACACCCCTCTCTACTCTCCCCCTGCTCTCTAGACATCCCTCTCTACTCTCCCCCTGCTCTCTAGATGCTCCTCTCTACTCTCCCCCTGCTCTCTAGATACTCCTCTCTACTCCCCACCTGCTCTCTAGACACTCCTCTCTACTCTCCCCCTGCTCCCTAGACATCCCTCTCTACTCTCCCCCTGCTCTCTAGACACCCCTCTCCACTCTCCCCCTGCTCCCTAGACACCCCTCTCTACTCTCCCCCTGCTCTCTAGACACCCCTCTCTACTCTCCCCCGTGCTCTCTAGACACCCCTCTCTACTCTCCCCCTGCTCTCTAGATACTCCTCACTACTCTCATCCTGCTCTCTAGACACTCCTCTCTACTCTCACCCTGATCTCTAGACACTCCTCACTACTCTCACCCTGATCTCTAGATGCTCCTCTCTACTATCCTCCTGCTCTCTAGATACTCCTCTCTACTCTCCTCCTGCTCTCTAGATACTCCTCTCTACTCTCCTCCTGCTCTCTAGACACTCCTCTCTACTCTCCCCCTGATCTCTAGACACTCCTAACTACTCTCCTCCTGATCTCTAGACACTCCTCACTACTCTCCTCCTGCTCACTAGATACTCCTCTCTACTCTCCTCCTGCTCTCTAGATACTCCTCTCTACTCTCCTCCTGCTCTCTAGATACTCCTCTCTACTGTCCCCATGCTCGCTAGACACTCCTCTCTACTCTCCCCGTGCTCTTTAGATACTCCTCACTACTCTCCTCCTGCTCTCTACACACTCCTCTCTACTCTCCCCCTGCTCCCTAGACTCTCGTCTCTACTCCTCCCGTGCTCTCTAGACACCCCTCTCTACTCTCCCCGTGCCCTCTCTACACTCCCCCTAATCTCTAGATACTCCTCTCTACTCTCCTCCTGCTCTCTAGACACTCCTCTCTACTCTCCTCCTGCTCTATAGACACTCCTCTCTACTCTCCCCCTGCTCTCTAGATACCCCTCTCTACACTCCCCTCTCTACTCTCCCCGTGCCCTCTAGACACTCCTCTCTACTCCCCCCCTGCCCTCTAGACACTCCTCACTACTCTCCTCCTGCTCTCTAGATACTCCTCTCTACTGTCCCCGTGCTCGCTAGACACTACTCTCTACTCTCCCCGTGCTCTCTAGACACCCCTCTCTACTCTCCCCCTGCTCTCTAGACACCCCTTTCTACTCTCCTCCTGCTCTCTAGATACTCCTCTCTACTCTCCTCCTGCTCTCTAGACACTCCTCTCTACTCTCACCCTGATCTCGAGACGCTCCTCACTACTCTCCTCCTGATCTCTAGATACTCCTCTCTACTCTCCTCCTGCTCTCTAGACACTCCTCTCTACTCTCCCCCTGATCTCTAGACACTCCTAACTACTCTCCTCCTGATCTCTAGACACTCCTCTCTACTCTCCTCCTGCTCTCTAGACACTCCTCTCTACTCTCCCCCTGATCTCTAGACACTCCTAACTACTCTCCTCCTGATCTCTAGACACCCCTGTCTACTCTTCCCCCTGCTCCCTAGACACTCCTCTCTACTCTCCCCCTGCTCTCTAGACACCCCTCTCTACTCTCCCTATGCTCTCTAGATACTGCTCTCTACTCTCCTCCTGCTCCCTAGACACCCCTGTCTACTCTCCCCCTGCTCTATAGACACTCCTCTCTACTCTCCCCCTGCTCTCTAGATACTCCTTATCTACTCACCCCCTGCTCTCAAGACACCCCTCTCTACTCTCCACCTGCTCTCGAGACACTCCTCTCTACTCTCCCCCGTGCTCTCTAGACACCCCTCTCTACTCTCCCCGTGCTCTCTAGACACCCCTCTCTACTCTCTACATATACTAAAAGACTACAAATTTGTTTAAAAGATGCGGAATAACAATACAAACAAAGTAAATCTTGCATGACAAACTTGTAGGTCACGTTGTTTCGACGCCATCTTGAAAAAGGGGAGTCATAGGGCAGAACTCAGTTAGGAAGTCTCATATAATGAATTTGTTTCTTGCATTCTGTTTGCCAATGGTTGTAAATATAAATATAAATATCTTCTTCAAGAAGAAAGCTTAACTCTTCCTCTCCCCCGCCCCTCCTCCCTCTCCCACTTCTCTCTAGATGCTCCTTGACTTTAGAGAATACTCTAGAAAATAGGCATCTCGATCTAGATACTTCTCTCTATATACCCCTTTCGAGATTCACATATATTAAAACTCCCCTATATAAAGTTCACTTGAGATTCTCCTCTCTAGATACTCTTCCTTACTTTTGAGATAATCCTCTAGAAAAAGTCCGTAAGAAATAGTCTACTTCAGATACTCCTCTTTAGATACTCCTCTAGATACTCCTCTAGATATTCCTCTACTAGATACTCCTTTAGAAATAGTCCTTTAAGATACTCCTCTCGATATACTCCTCTAGAGATACTCTAGAATAGTTCTCTCTACATACTGCCCTAGATACTCCTCTAGAAATACTCCTCTCTACATACTGCCTCCAGATACTCCTCTAGAAATACTCCTCTCTACATACTGCCTCCAGATACTCCTCTAGAAATACTCCTCTCTACATACTGCCTCCAGATACTCCTCTAGAAATAGTCCTGTCTACATACTGCCTCCAGATACTCCTCTAGAAATACTCCTCTCTACATACTGCCTCCAGATACTACTCTAGAAATAGTCCTCTCTACATACTGCCTCCAGATACTCCTCTAGAAATACTCCTCTCTACATACTGCCTCCAGATACTCCTCTAGAAATAGTCCTTTCTACAAACTGCCTCCAGATACTACTCTAGAAATAGTCCTGTCTACATACTGCCTCCAGATACTCCTCTAGAAATAGTCCTCTCTACATACTGCCTCCAGATACTCCTCTAGAAATACTCCTCTCTACATACTGCCTCCAGATACTCCTCTAGAAATAGTCCTCTCTGCTAGAAATAGTCCTCTCTACATACTGCCTCCAGATACTCCTCTAGAAATACTCCTCTCTACATAATGCCTCCAGATACTCCTCTAGAAATACTCCTCTCTTCATACTGCCTCCAGATACTCCTCTAGAAATACTCCTTTCTACAAACTGCCTCCAGATACTCCTCTAGAAATAGTGCTCTCTACATACTGCCTCCAGATACTTCTCTAGAAATAGTCCTCTCTACATACTGCCTCCAGATACTCCTATAGAAATAGTCCTCTCTACATACTGCCTCCAGATACTCCTCTAGAAATAGTCCTCTCTACATACTGCCTCCAGATACTCCTCTAGAAATAGTCCTCTCTACATACTGCCTCCAGATACTCCTCTACAAATAGTCCTCTCTACATACTGCCTCCAGATACTCCTCTACAAATAGTCCTCTCTACATACTGCCTCCAGATACGCCTCTAGAATAGTCCTCTCTACATACTGCCTCCAGATACTCCTCTAGAAATAGTCCTCTCTACATACTGCCTCCAGATACTCCTCTAGAAATAGTCCTCTCTGCATACTGCCTCCAGATACTCCTCTAGAAATAGTCCTCTCTACATACTGCCTCCAGATACTCCTCTAGAAATAGTCCTCTCTACATACTGCCTCCAGATACTACTCTAGAAATAGTCCTCTCTACATACTGCCTCCAGATACTCCTCTAGAAATAGTCCTTTCTACATACTGCCTCCAGATACTCCTCTAGAAATACTCCTCTCTACATACTGCCTCCAGATACACCTCTAGAAATAGTCCTCTCTACATACTGCCTCCAGATACTCCTCTAGAAATAGTCCTTTCTACAAACTGCCTCCAGATACTACTCTAGAAATAGTCCTGTCTACATACTGCCTCCAGATACTCCTCTAGAAATAGTCCTCTCTACATACTGCCTCCAGATACTCCTCTAGAAATACTCCTCTCTACATACTGCCTCCAGACACTCTTCTAGAAATAGTCCTCTCTGCTAGAAATAGTCCTCTCTACATACTGCCTCCAGATACTCCTCTAGAAATACTCCTCTCTACATACTGCCTCCAGATACTCCTCTAGAAATACTCCTCTCTTCATACTGCCTCCAGATACTCCTCTAGAAATACTCCTTTCTACAAACTGCCTCCAGATACTCCTCTAGAAATAGTGCTCTCTACATACTGCCTCCAGATACTCCTCTAGAAATAGTCCTCTCTACATACTGCCTCCAGATACTCCTCTAGAAATAGTCCTCTCTACATACTGCCTCCAGATACTCCTCTAGAAATAGTCCTCTCTACATACTGCCTCCAGATACTCCTCTAGAAATAGTCCTCTCTACATACTGCCTCCAGATACTCCTCTAGAAATAGTCCTCTCTACATACTGCCTCCAGATACTCCTCTACAAATAGTCCTCTCTACATACTGCCTCCAGATACTCCTCTAGAAATAGTCCTCTCTACATACTGCCTCCAGATACTACTCTAGAAATAGTCCTCTCTACATACTGCCTCCAGATACTCCTCTAGAAATAGTCCTTTCTACATACTGCCTCCAGATACTCCTCTAGAAATACTCCTCTCTACATACTGCCTCCAGATACTCCTCTAGAAATAGTCCTCTCTACATACTGCCTCCAGATACTACGCTAGAAATAGTCCTCTCTACATACTGCCTCCAGATACTCCTCTAGAAATAGTCCTCTCTACAAACTGCCTCCAGATACTACTCTAGAAATAGTCCTGTCTACATACTGCCTCCAGATACTCCTCTAGAAATAGTCCTCTCTACATACTGCCTCCAGATACTCCTCTAGAAATAGTCCTCTCTACATACTGCCTCCAGATACTACTCTAGAAATAGTCCTGTCTACATACTGCCTCCAGATACTCCTCTAGAAATAGTCCTCTCTACATACTGCCTCCAGATACTCCTCTAGAAATAGTCTTTTCTACAAACTGCCTCCAGATACTACTCTAGAAATAGTCCTGTCTACATACTGCCTCCAGATACTCCTCTAGAAATAGTCCTCTCTACATACTGCCTCCAGATACTCCTCTAGAAATAGTCCTCTCTACATACTGCCTCCAGATACTACTCTAGAAATACTCCTCTCTACATACTGCCTCCAGATACTCCTCTAGAAATAGTCCTCTCTGCTAGAAATAGTCCTCTCTACATACTGCCTCCAGATACTCCTCTAGAAATACTCCTCTCTACATACTGCCTCCAGATACTCCTCTAGAAATACTCCTCTCTACATACTGCCTCCAGATACTCCTCTAGAAATAGTCCTCTCTACATACTGACTCCAGATACTCCTCTAGAAATAGTCCTCTCTACATACTGCCTCCAGATACTCCTCTAGAAATAGTCCTCTCTACATACTGCCTCCAGATACTCCTCTAGAAATAGTCCTCTCTACATACTGCCTCCAGATACTCCTCTAGAAATAGTCCTCTCTACACACTGCCTCCAGATACTCCTCTAGAAATAGTCCTCTCTACATACTGCCTCCAGATACTCCTCTAGAAATAGTCCTCTCTACATACTGCCTCCAGATACTCCTCTAGAAATAGTCCTCTCTAGAAACTACTCCAGATACCAATCTCTCTACTAGATACTCCTTTAAATACCCCTCTCTAGATACTCCTCTAGATACTCCTCTAGATACTCCTCTCTAGATTCTCCTCTCTAGAAACTCCTTTAAATACCCCTCTCTAGATACTCCTCTCTAGATACTCCTCTCTAGATACTCCTCTAGATACTCCTCTAGATACTCTCTAGATTACTTTTCATTAGATACTCGTCAATGGATACTCCTCTAGAAATACTCCTCTCGAGCTACTTCAATTAAGATATTCATCTAGAATACTTCTCTAGTCATATACCAGATACAACATCTAAGTGAAACCCTATCCCAGGCACATCGGGTGCACTGTACAACATCTAAGTGAAACACTATCCCAAGCACGTCGAGTGCACTGTACAACATCAAAGTAAAACACTATCCCAGGCACATCGAGTGTACTGTACAACATCGAAGTGAAACACAATCCCAAGTAACATCGAGTACACTGTACAACATCGAAGTGAAACACAATCCCAAGGAACATCGAGTGCACTGTGCAACATCGAAGTAAAACACTATCCCAGACACATTGAGTGCACTGTACAACATCGAAGTAAAACACTATCCAAGGCACATCGAGTGCACTGTACAACATCCAAGTGAAACACTATCCCAAGGAACATCGAGTACACTGTACAACATCGAAGTAAAACACAATCCCAAGGAACATCGAGTGCACTGAACAAAATCGAAATGAAACATTATCCCAGTCACATTGAGTGCACTGTACAACATCAAAGTGAAACATTATCCCCAGGAACATCGAGTACACTGTACAACATCAAAGTAAAACATTATCCCCAGGAACATCGAGTACACTGTACAACATCGAAGTGAAACACTATCCCCAGGAACATCGAGTGCACTGTACAACATCAAAGTGAAGCATTATCGCAAGCACATCAAGTGCACTGTACAACATCTAAGTGAAACACTATCCCGAGGAACATCGAGTACACTGTACAACATCGAAGTGAAGCATTATCGCAAGCACATCGAGTGCACTGTACAACATCGAAGTAAAACACTATCCCGAAGAACATCGAGTACACTGTACAACATCGAAGTAAAACACAATCCCAAGGAACATCGAGTGCACTGAACAACATCAAAGTGAAGCATTATCGCAAGCACATCGAGTGCACTGTACAACATCGAAGTGAAACACTATCCCAGGCACAACGAGTGCACTGTACAACATCGAAGTAAAACACTATCCCGAGGAACATCGAGTGCACTGAACAACATCGAAGTAAAACACTATCCCAGGCACAACGAGTGCACTATACAACATCGAAGTGAAACACTATCCGACTGAACTGATGAACTGAGACAATTTGATTACTTCCTTTGTTATAGAATATTATTGCCTGTGAGATTTCTAATTGCTATTCGCAATTGCAACTAGTTTGTTTACGGCTATTCGTCCAAGTGGTGTGCTTCGTAACAAGTAAACTACACTACAAAGCGTCCTTTAATCAATCACTTGATTTAACGTGTTTAGCAAAGGCGGCTAATCTTGATATTATGAATGATTAACACAATTCGGCGACTCAGAACAATGGCGGATATCGGGAAGAAATTTACAAGTCCACTAACTTCCGTCCATTTCGCCACGTTTCACCTGATATACACTCACTGAAGTTCCAAATAAGTGCCAAATATTTAGGGAATAGCTACAAAATATAGAAGTGAAACACTATCCCAAGGAACATCGAGTGCACTGTACAACATCGAAGTAAAACACTATCCCCAGGAACATCGAGTGCACTGTACAACATCAAAGTGAAGCATTATCGCAAGCACATCGAGTGCACTGTACAACATCGAAGTAAAACACTATCCCGAAGAACATCGAGTACACTGTACAACATCGAAGTAAAACACAATCCCAAGGAACATCGAGTGCACTGAACAACATCAAAGTGAAGCATTATCGCAAGCACATCGAGTGCACTGTACAACATCGAAGTAAAACACTATCCCGAGGAACATCGAGTGCACTGAACAACATCGAAGTAAAACACTATCCAAGGCACAACGAGTGCACTGAACAACATCGAAGTAAAACACTATCCAAGGCACAACGAGTGCACTGAACAACATCGAAGTGAAACACTATCCGACTGAACTGATGAACTGAGACAATTTGATTACTTCCTTTGTTATAGAATAGTATTGCCTGTGAGATTTCTAATTGCTATTCGCAATTGCAACTAGTTTGTTTACGGCTATTCGTCCAAGTGGTGTGCTTCGTAACAAGTAAACTACACTGCAAAGCGTCCTTTAATCAATCACTTGATTTAACGTGTTTAGCAAAGGCGGCTAATCTTGATATTATGAATGATTAACACAATTCAGCGACTCAGAACAATGGCGGATATCGGGAAGAAATTTACAAGTCCACTAACTTCCGTCCATTTCGCCACGTATCACCTGATATACACTCACTGAAGTTCCAAATAAGTGCCAAATATTTAGGGAATAGCTACAAAATATCATTTTGAAATAAAATATGTAATAATATCTAACTTTATTATATTCTAAATATTATCTGTGTTGCATGTTGTGATACATCATGCAGTGGAGAATTTAATATGAGGCGGAGCACCTTTGGAATCCCTCATAATCCCGACGAAATTTCTCGCGCTGATCGGTCAATTCATACCTCACGTGTCGAAGGTTTCCAAATAAGGAAGAGGTAACTATCGAAATTATTTGTTCGAGTGGTGATTTTGTCAGTTTATGTTGCCAGTTAATTATTATTCTGTATGGATAGGCCTTTTTGAACCAATGAATGTTAGCGTTAACACTATGGCTGATGTTGAGTGCTTATAATGACTAGTTTCAACGAAAATAGTTTCGAAAGAAATATCTAGCCTAGGCCTAAATGACGACATCGGGAAAATTCCCGTCAAGTTCAAAACGGATGATTGAGCGTCCACTGTTGATTTATATCATTATAATTTCAAATTTTCAAAGTGTGTCTGTCGTTGGTCAAAATCGGGACAGTGTGAAGCCACCCTTACTGACGCAGAGAAACAACTGTAATTCTTGAAAACAAGACTGTAACAACCCCTGTACCATCTTCCTACGCAGAGCCTAAAAGGCCAGTTTCCAAACTGTCAGATTTATGCCTTGCTGCATAGCCTTGAGTTTTCTGTGCTTGCTCTCTAGTCTGTAGGGGCACTATAGCAGCACAGAAAAGTAGAGTCTCTGCAGCAAGGCATAAAATGACAGTTTGGAAACTGGCCTTTTAGGCTCTGCGTAGGAAGATGCCCCTGTACAAACTCAAGGAAGGATGTAAGCATACGACCAAGGGCTGAATAAGACGATCGATGGGTACTGACAATGGCTATACTGGTAGGCGATTTTACCATGCTAAATACCACCTAAAGCATGGATTTTAGACATCAGCGCAAAGTTTTGTCACCCAAAGGCATGCTCAAAACGCTTGACATGGTCACACTATTTCAAATACGCAATCTGGTGACCCCAAATTAAAGGGGATATGGGTATTAATTTCTTTCTAAAGTTTATTATTTCCCCGCTTTTCTCCCTTTATTCCTCTACACTGGCTAGTTGTCTATCAGTCCTGAAATCACGACGTTATCGTTCCAAGTTTTTAATAAAGCCATCCGACTTTGAATGCTTATAGAAAAAAAAGTATTTAAGGAGGTTGGATACCTTTGTTTCTGCACATCCGCAACAGTCAGATAATCAGATTGAGCTATTTTTAAAGTTTATGCTATTTTGTTTATTTTTCACTGCAAGTGTGAGATTAAAAAACTAAAAAATTAAATAATGATTTAGTTTAACAAAAAACAATGACTATGTTATATTTGTGAACATAAGTATTTGTTTTATGATAAAATTTATTTCACTAATTAACCTTAAAAACTAATGAAAAATTCTAAAAAGGGTAATGTTGACAATGAAGAGTTATCTCCCCTGGATGTTGATTTTCATTGATGTGGCTTAATTGAATGTGAATATCTCTGTTATCCGCTGGTGACATATCTTTTTTTCTTTTTAATCTTATTCTAGTGTGTATTAACTATAAAATATATAATTTTCAAAAAAATCTTAATACGAGAAATTGATTTTTTTTCATAAAAGAATAATATTTTACAAAAATAATCATACAAAGAAAAAGGTTATTTGCATGTCTTTACTTCATATTAGTTTCAAGTTCCCTTTTTCCGACTTAGTTTACTTACATACTGCAATGGCTTAATAGAAAAACATTTAAATAACAATTATATTCCAAAGTTATCTTGAAAAGGAGTTTTTAAATTATTGTATTTTCATCATTGGGTGCCCTAACGGATGGGCCCTTTTTCGAACAATAACTGTGGTGACATGGTATTTTTATGACACAATTTGATTCAAGACATATTTTTCAACAAAATAAGACCAAATTTAGCTATTTCTTAATACCTCGATATTTTGTATCCAACCTCCTTAAAGTACAGTCGTCAAGTTAAGTATCTTTTCATGTCCATTGTCTCAGCTACAACATATTCTCTGGTGCAGGAATCTTCAGAGTAGAAGATTCTCAAAGGTACATGGGGCATGGACATTGTGAGGAGTCCAAGTAAACCATTATGCGGATTTTTAAAACAGGTCTCTAAATGTACTTTAAAAAAACGCCCTGAACCGTATATTTGGAGACCGATTTTGAGCAATAGTCTCAATATTCTCAACAACGCTTACCAGCATGCAACAGTTTGCTTTTTAGCAATTTTGGCAAAATCCTGTCCCAAAATTCGCTGGAATAAAAATAATAAAATACGCCAAAATCAATAAAATTCATCCTCAGAAATGGGATCCCTATAAATTCATTCACAAGTACACACGGTGTTTGAGATAGTTCCCTTCCATAGCTAAGTGCCTTGTAAGTTGCTACCTTTAAGTCAGAAAATAGTATGTTGATTTAAGAAAGTTAAAATCTGTTAGACATTGGGACGAAAGAACTTTAATTGTAGACAACATAAACAACTCCATCAGAGGATATAAAAATACACACAAAAACAGTTTGCGCTTTTGATGCGCAACGGACTCGCTAGACATTTATTATAGCGGACGCTTGCAGAGGAATATAAGTGATATAATGTTTATGTATTAACCATTATATATATCCTTCTTTTGACGAAATCTTATCCTCTACGCCTCATTACATAAACATGCATGTTAAACGAAAATTATAATGCAAAGAAAGTTACGTTTGTAATGGCCAATCAATCTTAAAATATCTAGTGTTTATCTGCCGTGAGTGGCGTTATCTTATCTTTTTACCTTATCTAACTGGTATATAAAATTAATCTCACATTCTATGAAACTTTATGCCACAAAAACAACATTCAGAATGAATCAAGTTCATAATGTTAAGAATGTTAGTTGTGAGAAAAACTGTCCAAGAAATAGCAAATATCTAGTGTATATCTGGTGTAAATGATCTGATGTTTAAATAACCTAAAATTATGGCCTTCTTTTTGCATACCCTTAAGCTCTGTTTCAAATCAAATGAATAAACATATCGAACAAAGTTCAAAATGTTGTATAAGGAAGTATAAGATATAAGTATAAATTGAGGAAAAAACACTTGTCAAGAAATACCAATCAAATCTTGAAATCTCAACAAAACTTGTAAACAAAGCTGTCCAAGAACTAGCTTTTCAATCTTTGAATATCCAGCGTATATCTGCTGTGAGCGGTCTAAGGTTTAAATAACCTTTTCTTACTTTTATGCTCTGCTTCAAATGCAAAAAGCACCATGTGCAACAAAGTTAATGATGTCGATGTGTAAAAATGCTTTTTCAAGAAATAGCCTTTCAATCTTGGAATATCTAGCGTATATCTTGTGTGAGTAGCCTAATGTTTATGTATCCTTAACGTATATCCATCGTTTAACATACTCTGAACCTCTACACCACTTAAAATAATATTCTTGGTGAAAAAAATTCACAAAATAAAAAACGCAAATTGTGAAATAAAGCTTTTACAGAAATGGCCATTTAATATGTCTGCCTTGAGTTGTTGTATCTTACAATGACCTTTACATATATGTACTTTTTACATGCCCATCAAGTCAAATTTTCTTCACCAACATAATTTTCTCTAATATAAATTTAGTCCTTTTCTTGATCATACTTACTTTTCCCAATAAAGTCATCTTCATTATGGAAGTAATGTTATGTCATCAGGAATTTCATTTTATTAGGTCTTCAAGACTGAAAAGTCTGAAGACCTATTGTTATCGTCCGGATTATTAAGGATTCAGCCTTAAGGCTGAATCCTTATTGTTATTGGCATGTTTTATTAAGGATTCAGCCTTTCAGGCTGAATCCTTATTGTTATTGGCGTGTTTTATTATTTTTTTTTTTTTTTTTTTTTTTTTTTTTCCAGCGATCTTGTGGCCTCGATTCAGCCCGAACGGGTGATGCTTGGACAGTGAAATTTTGTACATTGATAACCCTCTATGAGAAGACGCTCTAATAAGCTTTTGGGCGAAATCGGTCGACAAATAAAAGGTCAAGGTCGAATCCAAGGTCGAAAAATTAACATGGATTTTTTTTTCAAAATGCACTTAGAGACTTGAATTTTTTTTAAAAGATGCGCAATCAAAAATGCTGCAAAAAACGAAATCATGGAAAATTCGTAGGTCACGTGGTTTGGCCGCCATATTGGATTTTTCGAATTTGCACCATGTACCTTTGAAGATCTTCTCCTCTGAAGATACTCTCACCAAAAAGCTGCAAGTTTGGTATGTTGTAGCTGAGGCATTGGGCATTAAATGATGTTTAATGAGACGACTGTTCCTCAAATGTTTTTTTTCCTATAAGCGTTCAAAGTAGGAAGACTTAGTAAAAAAGTTGAATTAAAAGATGCAAACATATTACATGCTAAAAATATAACAGAGTTGGTCAAAAATGCGTAGTCTTGCAAATTAACAACATGAAATTGCACGAAAATGAATGAAATCTACCTCTGTGTGTCGCAAAAACACCCCCCCCCCCCCCCCCCCCCCCCCCCCCCTTCCTTCACACAGGGAGTTGGAAATGGCCCTTTGTAGCGTCAATCTCTCAAATGAAAGATATGGCCAGGACATATTCCAAGACCCATTTCATGTACATGCGCGTACATGTACATGAAAGGTGTCAAAATCTGATCAGTAGAGAGGCAGGAGGTCTAGCAACTAAGATCCGACCCGACCCGAACCGACCGACCGACTTATTAAATCATAGAGGGTAGAGGCCTGATTTCTATATATACATGCTAGCAGATTCCACTCGGCTGGGGTGTGAACGTATTGAATTAACTCTGTTTTAAAAAGACCTATCACCTCTGTGGAACTTTAAAATATACATTCCCCTCTAACTCAATGTTCCTAACTTTGTGAAAAATTTGTTTTCTTGCAAAATTTGCCATATGTCATGAAAATTAGACTTTTCACACTTTTTTAAAACAAATCCCTTAGGCTGACTGAAAACGCGCACCAAACGTAGTTAATGCTCAGAATAATGTCTACATCGCCAGAAAACATTTGTTTTTCGTGAAGAACAACGCAAAAACATGCTCAAATAGGTCACAGGAGCTCATTTTTGGCTGAATCCTGTTATTGCCGCTTAGCGGCTATATTTAAGGATTCAGCCTTAAGGCTGAATCCTTATTGTTATTGGCGTGTTTTATTATTTTTTTTTTTTTTTTATTCCAGCGATTTTGTGACCTCGATTCAGCCAAAACGGCTGATGCTAGGACAACAAAATTTTGTACACTGATAGCGCTCTATGAGAAAAGGGTCTAATAAGCTTTTGGGCGAAATCGGTCGACAAGTAAAAGGTCAAGGTCGAATCCAAGTTCGAAAAATTAACATGGGCTTTTTTTTCAAAATGCAGCTAGAGACTTGAAATTTTACATAGAGATGGACAATGACATTCTAAGCAAAAAAGGCAATCAGGACGAAGTCGTAGGTCACGTGGTTTGGCCGCCATATTGGATTTTTCAACTTTTCAGAATTTCCGGACCCCTTGCACCTTTGAGGATCAACTCCTCTGAAGATACTTGCAACAGAGAGCTGAAACTTTGCTATGTTGTAGCTAAGGCATTGGACATTAAAGGATACCCTCGAAGAAGACTCTACCTTAAATAGTTTTTGCGCTATACGTGTTCAAATTCGGGTGACTTAGGACAAGGTGTCATTTTCAAAGGGCGGTAACTCAAAAAGTTGGACTCAGAAATATGCAATTTTTTCATGAATGTAAGACGAGTTTATATACAACAGGAATCTGTCAAAACATCGATCGCGAACAATCATATTCGTTCAAAATGTTTGATCAAAGTCGATAGAAATAATGTCGGAAAAAAAGAAAAATGCTAAAAAGGCTCCTGAAGCTATACGTGTCGACAGAATTTGATGAAACTTTCAGGAATGACTCCTGACATATTTATCTTTGAACTGAACACGCTGTTTATGCGGCTGAATCCTGTTGTCGCCGCTTGCGGCTATATTTATTATTTTTTTTTTATTCCAGCGATTTTGTGCCCTCGATTCAGCCAAAACGGCTGATGCTAGGACAATGAAATTTTGGACATTGATAACTATCTATAAGAAGACGCTCTAATAAGCTTTTGAGCGAAATCGGTCGACAAATAAAAGGGCAAGGTCGAATCCAAGTTCGAAAAATTAACATGGGATTTTTTTTCAAAATGCAGCTAGAGACTTGAAATTTTACATAGAGATGGACAATGACATTCTAAGCAAAAAAGGCAATCAGGACGAAGTCGTAGGTCACGTGGTTTGGCCGCCATATTGGATTTTTCAACTTTTCAGAATTTCCGGACCCCTTGCACCTTTGAGGATCAACTCCTCTGAAGATACTTGCAACAGAGAGCTGAAACTTTGGTATGTTATAGCTAAGGCATTGAACATTAAAGGATACCCTCGAAGAAGACTCTACCTTAAATAGTTTTTGCGCTATACATGTTCAAAGTTGGGTGACTTAGGACAAGGTGCCATTTTCAAAGGGCGGTAACTCAAAAAGTTGGACTCAGATTTATGCGATTTTTTCAGGAATATAAGACAAATATATATACAACAGGAATCTGTCAAAACATCGATCGCGAACAATCATTTCCGTTCAGAATGTTTGATGAAAGTCGATAGAAATAATGTCGGAAAAAAGAAAAATGCTAAAAAGGCTCCTGAAGCTACACGTGTCGACAGAATTTGATGAAACTTTCAGGATTGACTCCTGACATGTTTATCTTTGTACTGAACACGCTGTTAATGCGGCTGAATCCTGTTGTCGCCGCTTGCGGCTATATTTATTATTATTATTTGGACGTTTTTTCTGTCAGCATTTCTGACCTAATTGACGAGCCGATTTTCATGAAACTTTCAGGGATTGTAGAGTATGACCTACTTTATGGAATGACGTGGGCGATTTTTGAATTTCGAATTTGTTTTTGAGTTATCTCCCCTTTAAGTCAAAACTTCAAACCTCAATTTCTCGATTACTATGGGAGATAATTTCATAAAACTTTCACCAAAATGTGGGCAACATCATTCCCCATCGATTATGCCCATAGCGGTTTTCGGCCGTATAAATAGATTTTTTTTCTATTTTCCAAAAACTGAAATTTTGGCGATATTTCGCGGTTCTGACGGTACGCGTCTTTGAAAATCTTCTTCTCACTAACGGTAATACATACAGACGCATGTTATAGCTCATTTTAAAGCTAAATGAATAGTGTTTAATCCATACTTCCTTTTAGGCATCTATTTTCACCGGTTTTTGAGCTACAGCAGTTTCAGAAATGATCTTTTGAAATAAAGGATTTTTATGCGTCACGTTCAAAGGGGCACCACTCTGTAAGGAAATGTCAAATAAGAAATCTGTTTGATGCATTCTGTTTTACAATGATAGGTGAACAAGTTCACTACAGGTCTTTATCATATAAAAGTTGATATTAAAGGAAATATGTGGACATACAGAGATTTTTTAAATTTTTCGGCAATTTTAACAGTTTTCGAGGGTTATTTTACTTTGAGAATTTTAGTTTCAAAACTGTTTCAGATAGAAATTTTATCATTGATGTTTTGTGAAGCAGATGTAATGAGTAGACGGAAAAAAATATCAACAAGTGATGATAATTTTTTTTCTGTCCATGACCATTACTTGAATATTGCGATTTTCGGAAAATTTGCATTTTTAGCACATTTCAAAGTTCCACAGTTTCTTTATTAAGAAAGATATCTTATAATTGATTAGACTTCCACATACGCCATTCCAAGTACAACTTTTGTTATGTTGTACTTTATCATAAAAAATTTGATAGTTAAGGAGATAGAAGGACCAACATGGAGTAGGGGTAAAAAAATATTCAAATTTCAGTGTTTTCTTTACATTACAACGTTAAATCACATGTATCCCGAAAACGGTGAGAGATAATTTAACCAAATTTTTTTCTGCTACTAGGAATAATATTCTCTGAAAAATGGTGTCATAGCTCACATTGGCCACCATGATGATTTTTTCTGAAAAGTCTTTAACACTCAATATCAAGTGGAATTTGGTCATTTTGATAATGTATTAGTTACTGTTTACCTCTTAGACAAAAAGTCATGTGAAGGTCAAACACTGTGTGAAGGTCAAAGAGCAATCTTGAAGACCTAAGTATTGACGCGTCAATCCTAGTTCTTATTATTCTTATATATTTGATGTTATTACCTCATAGCTGAGCTGTAAGAGTCTGGTTAAACACAAGTTGATTAACCTTTGATGATCGGTAAGACCAATGTGAATATCGTATAGCTCGGTAACTGCAGTCACTGAAGTAGATCGAGAATAGCATTGCTTCTTTATAGCAGAATAAACAAGTGTGCCACATCCATTGAGGTGTAATAAACCATAAATGTGATTATGTAAGATCCTCATTGTCGTTTCCTATTCTGATGACAGCTGATGCTTTATTGCTATGGATGGTTGATTACTTACATAACACGATTGTTAAGAAGAACTGTGTGTTTATTCGTGAAATTTTAATTTACTCTCATCAAGGTGCTAAAGGATATCTACCGGTTTGTCTGAAATATAATGGACTGAAATGGTCTTTGTCCTCTTTCGGGATTCATAAAAGGGGGCTTGCAATTTGAATAATATTCAACTTTGGATTTTCAAAATCTAGGTTAGCGCCATCCATTTAAATAAGATTAGATATAAACGAGAATATATGTATACGATCAAGTTAGAGTTTCAAGAGAATGATATACCCTGTAAATAATCGTGTAAGGATTACGTTCAGTAAATCCGATTCAATCTGATCGCGGTCAACTACATTCAGATTGCAGTCTGATCGCGGTAGATACCGGTTAAGATATCTGCAACCGTCTATATATCCGAAAACCCCGGGTGCTCATGGGCTCACTCTTGTGAAGATGTGAATCACTATCTGTTAATTGTAGGAAATATCAAAATTTCAGAATCAATATGTATAAAAAAAACAGCAACATCCTTGAAACAATACACCAGTGTAAAAACAAGAGTTATAGATTCTCTTAACATTTTGCAAATATCTATTAACCATTTTGACTTTAATGCAACAGCCAACTTCAATACTGAGCATACCCAACCTGTGCGCCCAGGCGGTTGATTCCCTCCAAGTCCTCGTTGGAGATATCCCGGAGGTAGTGTTTGGGGAACATCATGCCTGACCTTCAGAAGCAGCCAGCCATGATGTCTGTCACCACCAAGTTGCTATGGAGGACCATCGTCGCTGAGATGGCCCTGATCTCGTGCGGATTTGATCCCGCTGGAGGATCAAGATCCGCGGCCTTGTAAGCGTCTAACACCCCAGAACGGAGGTAGACGCTCAGTTGTCTCTTGTCAATTTCCCGAACACTGGTCTGGGAATGTGGGATGAAGAGTCTCCTCCTCCCTTGACGCAGTGTCCGGGTTTTCTCTGCATAGATCGTACTGGACAGAGGAGACGGTTTTATCTCGTCTGTTGGATCTACACTCCCGGAAATGGACGGTAACGAAAAGGTTCTACCCCTTTCGTCTGCAGTTTGGTTCTTACAGATAAACTCAGGTGCCAGCCCCAGAGTAGCTGATCCCCTGTCCCTCACATCAAAGCGCAGAAAGTCCGCCTGGAGAGCGTGTAGCTCCAAAATCCTTGCTGCGGACCCCATTGAGACCAAAAAGGCCGTTTTGATGGTGAGACGGAGGACGGTCGACTCCACCAACGGTTAATAGGGGTCCGACTTGAGATGGTTGAAAACCACCGCTTAGTCCCACTCTGGGGGCCTGAGTTTCATCCGCCCGTCCACATTCCGGTATGTCTTCACGAGGTCCTTAAGGACCGAAATGTCAACCTGGGGGTCCCGCTTCCTAAGAACGGACATAATTGCCGCCAGGTTGGTGTTGATGGACGAGGCTTTGAGCTTCCTCGTGTCCCGTAAGCAAACTAGGTACTCAGCAACCTGAGGGACAGTTACTGCCTGGATATCGTACCCCTCCTTGTCGCAAAAAGTCGCGAAGGCCCCCCACTGTGCATCGTAGAGATTCCTAGTGGAGGGCCTCTGGGAAATTGCCACCACCTCGGCAACGGATTTGGAAAAACCCGCCCGCGTCAGACCCCTTTGGAGACAAACCAAGGGTGAAACTGTAGAACCTGCCCCCTCTGTCTGCTCGTCAGAAGATCCCACCTCAGAGGTAGGGGAACCGGGTCTAGGCGGCACGCCCTCCGGAATGGAACGTACCAGGCCCAGGTAGGTCCGGAGGTACCCAGTCATTGTTTCAGCATCATCTGCGCTAATTTCCCAGCAACAGAGCTGAAACCGCGATAAAGGGCCTTGGCCCCTTTCTCCATGCCTGCCTCATTCGCAAACGCCGCCATCGCTTGACAGGCGTGAGCCACGTGGTTGGCCAGCCCCAAAATGCTCCTCGCCTCCTTGTCCGGGTGGGACAAGTGTGCATCCGATACCTGGTGAGGCACGAAGGGGGCAGCTACCCGGCGGAGGGAGAAAGAGGGAGAGAACTTCCGTGAACAGGGAGGCCAGATCGGATGTTGTCTGACAACAGGCAAGAGATCACTCGACGCTGCGGCCGCAACATTAGCGTCAAAGTCCCTGCCCGCCGCCTGAAGGAGCCCATGCGCCGGAAGCGCGAGCTGGCGCTGCGTCGTCTTCTCTCCTCGGCGCAGAAAGTTTCCAATCTGGGCACCTTGTCGATGAAGGTTCCTCCTCTAACTCTTGAACGTCCAACTGACACCAATCAGGCAGTCTTTGAGGTCCGGAGCGTCCTTAGGCATTGTCACAGGCGTGACAAGCGCTGGGGGAGTCACGTTCCCCAAGTCAGACGCCCCTCCCTCCTGGTCCAGTTCAAGAGTTGGAGAGGGGGTGGCGGGAGGCAAAATCAGGCGCTTCAGGGGAGGGTGGAATTTGGACGGTCTCATCCTCAAACTTGGACCACGCACTATCTCTGGTTTGGCACATTGAAGCGACTAGATCCTTCACTGAGGACATGATGTCTTCCGTTAGTTTTTTCTGGTCGAAGGTAGCAGGTGAGTCGGGTCTCGACCTCTTCTTCTTCTTGTGTTTCCTCTTCCTCTTGGCGGCCCACCATTGGCCCGAGGAAGAGGGGGTGTCAGGGAAGGATCTCCTTCAGGAGATTATTCAACCACGCTTGTCAGAGGAGAGATGTCCGCCGCGAAAGGTCAAACTCCCCCACGTCCTCCGAGATCATGAGGTCGGATCACTTGGAGGCGCTATCCGCGAAGAGGACGCTGAAGGGCGCCTGGCGATCCTTAGCTTCTGCTGCGTCTCAGACTTCTTCACTGCTGAGCGGTAATCCCGGTGTTCCGCCGGGTGGAGGTATTCACACTCTCTGCACCTGTCCGACTCGGCGCAGAGATTACAGCACAGGCGGCAGAGCGAGTGTGGATCGAAGCGCGCCCACTCCCTGTATCCAAACCCTCCACAAAATCCTGAGTCAAGTCCCCTCAACTACTCAGATCACAGCGCTAGGAGAGGGGAGGCGCGAAGCGTATAACCCACTCCCGGGGAGAAACGCAGGCGCGGGCGCTACAAGCGTCGACGCAGCACACAAAAGAAATCCTAACCTGCCTGAAACGGGAAACAGCGGGCGCTACCCAGACGGTAGGCGCACGCAGGTTGAATGATCAGCGCTAGCAGGAGGCGGTAGGGCGCCTGACGCGGTCAGCGGCAGGCGCTGTCAGGAGGTAAGAGCTTCCAAGCGCCAGGGGCCACCTGAAGCGCAAGCGCTAGCGGGAGGCGGTAGAGCGCCTGAGTCGGCAGGCGACAGACGCTATCCAAGCACCAGGGGCTAGCAAGACAACGCCTGAAGCACTAGGCGACAAGCTCTAGCGGGAGCCAGTAGAGCGCCTGACGCGGCAGGCGACAGGCGCTTCCACGCTACAGGCGCTACAAGAGAGGCCGCCTGAAGCGCTAGAGCAAGCGCTAGCGGGAGGCGGTAGTGCGCCTGACATGGCAGGCGGCAGGCAGCAGGCACTAACCAGAGGCAAACGCACCAATCCAGGCGCCAGAAACGCAGCAGAAAGGCGGTAGACATGAGGTTTACCGCTAACCCAGCAGAGAGCAGAACGCTGGGCGACCTGGCACGAACAGTACATGCAACTCGGGCCAGCCGAAATCGACAACAGCTGACTGGAGTCAACTGCTGACAAAATCAGCAACAAAACACAATAAGAAGCACTAACTACTTCGCGAGAAGTAGCTAAACCTCTACAACGACACAACAGTCGCAAAGAAAAACAAGGGTAAGTTTAATAGTAACAAAAAGGTCGAAATCGCTAGAGCTATCAAAAACACAAGTGTCCTTGATGACCGACAGAAAAGCAATGATGACCTGTGGTTAGCCACCTGATGGCGAGTATTCAGTACAGGTTAGAGCAGCGATAACTCTGTCTTTACTCTGTGTAAGGATTTCGGATTTTGACAGATTAGGATAATCGAGGCGAGGAGAGTATATTAAATAATAGTATTATCATACTCATATTATTAAAATATTACAATAAATAAGTGGGTGGCTTTTGTCCTAGGTGGCTTATGTCCTAGGTGGCAGTTGTCCTAGGTTGCTTTTGTCCTGCTCCCTTTTAAAATACATTGCCCAATTAGCCCCGGCGAACAGAATCTGTGGTCACTAAAGCATCCAAAAATACCTGCAAACAAAACAAATTATTTTAATGCCATTTACAATTTATTCTTTGAATTAATATTGGATTTTTCTTCAGAATTGCATTATGTTTGTAACCTTAGTTTGTAATGAATGACGCAGAAAAACTTGGCATTTTGGAGGGTCCTCAAATAGTTGAAGTGGCTTGTCTGTACCAATGACACCTTAGATGAAATAATCTTTTCAGATAATAAAAGCCACTTTCATAAAGATTTGATAATCATGGAGGTACTACCTACTCATAGTAAAAATTGGAACTATACACCACGTGGTGTGGTTATCAAGTCAACATCAGAGGTCAACTAGTTCGTATAACCAGGCGTGCGATGGTTATCTTGTAGAACCTTACCTCTTCACATCCAAGGTGAGTTTGGTTCATGTGTTCTCGATACGATACCACAAACAAGTTCGGCTTACTTCTTTGTGGTATCGAACCTCGAAAGAACTTACAACCACTGTGTTTTAGGGTACGTCAAGGCATCCAACACCTTGAAATGTTGACTGTGTATGTATCATAGACATATTTACGAAAGAATACATAATATCAAAACAATTTTGAAACGTAGTTTATTTACAGATTTATAACTAATCTTCATAAAAAATGCATCACATGGTGATATAATTTTGTGCTTTGTGTTTATCCATTATTAATGCAGATCTCAAGGTCTTCTAGCATTTTCATCTTAACACTCACACACAAATTCACGTCGTTATCGATTAACTGAAAACTTCAGCAAGTAGGACACAGAATCCAAGTAAACAATGATCTCAATCCTTTGACAAGCTAAACATTGTTTCATTCATATCGTCTTTGTTAAATTATCCATAAAAAGGTATTTCTTAATGTTGTTTGGATAGTCAATCAAATGTCCATATGTAGTTCCTGTAACAAAAGTGTAACGTCAGTTGTTGAAACTAAACACCAGTGATCTTTGTAAATTGCTTATCGATGTTTGATTTTATTGCTTCATATTGATCACTCTCTAGGTGTTCATATTTTTGCTAAGTTTATTTCACAAAAATTTGAATCTGACTTTTAAATAATGTTAGAGTATACTTTTTAATGGACCAATCATATTATAAAGATGAATGTCGAATAATGTGATTAATTGTAAGAAAGAAACCTGCTAAATCAATTACAGTTTCAGAGTAATAAGCTTATAAGCACCTTGTTACTTTATTTAAATGATATTGAAAATAATAATTACATTTTAAGAATAATTTGTCAACAGCAAAATGCATAGATATGAACTTGGTTGTTGACAGCTTGTTTTATACCGTGTAAACCCTCTGTTACATACTTCAGCATTTTCGTAGATCCACGCATAAATTACATTCAACAGCAAATACATGAATATACTTAAGAGTTCAACTCACCTTTACTTCCTCCTGTAAAGACCTTGAAACGCGGCCATAAATTTGTTCAAAACATCGTCTCCACCTTCAAATCATGTGCTTTCGATTGTGTACAGCTCGTGCAATATGATATTAACTTAAAATCCGGGTCGCAAGATGGAATTGACAACGTCCGTTCAGCAACACATTTTGCTTCATAAATAGGGAAATATTTCATGAACTGAATAGTGTATTAAACATAAGAATATCATTTGCCATAAATCACAATTTCGGTGACGTTTTTGAAAAATTGTTATATCCGATACCCACTCGGCTGTAGGTCATTATCTCAACCATAAACACCGATATAGCACTTGGGTCACATCCTAAGATAGCACAGTATATATATATATATATATCATTTAGGCGAATTGAGCAACAGTCTTAGGACATGAGCTATGGTAATTCAACGAAATTTCAATAAACAGAATTAATATTTCCTTTTGATTTAAAAAAATTCTGATGCTAAAGTCATTGCTAAAATCGCCATGTCATTTCGTTGATTTTTTTCAGTGGGATACTTGCATAGATAAGTATGTACTTAAATTTCATAATTCACCCCGTCGAAACAACGAGCATCATATCTTACATCCCTTGGGCGGTTATATCCCTTCTTTTTTCAATTGGTTTTAACTTGTAACTACTGTCCTTTAGGTGTTTACCCTTTACACACCTTGGGAAGTTTATTATACCCCCGCCTTACAGCGTAAGCGGGGGTATATAGCGTTCATTCTTTCCGTCCGTCCGTCTGTCCGTCCGTCCCAAAACTTTGTGCGGAGCAGATCTCCAAAACTATGCATGCTAGCTTCATCAAACTTCATACACATGTCAACCATGATCCCTAGTTGTGCCTTTTGAGGGTAAGAACAATTTCTGAATGTTCATGTTTGCGGTTTCCATGGAAACGTGACTAAAAAGTGACTCTTTGAGGAAGTCCTTTTTCCGGAGCATTTCTCCCAAACTATACATGCTAGCTTCACCAAACTTCATACACTTATCAACCATTTTGCGGTTTTCCATGGAAACATGACTAAAACAGTGACTCTATGACCATGTCTTTTGCCCGGAGCATATCTCAAAAACTATACATGCTATGTTCACCAAACTTCATAAACTTATCAACCAAGATCCCTACATGTACCTTTTGAAGGTAAGACCAACAAATTATTTTTTTGCGGTTTCCATGGAAACAAGACTTAAACAGTTACTCTATGACCAAGTCCTTATCCAGAGCATATCTCCTAAACTATACATGCTAGCTTCACCAAACTTCATACACTTATGACCCATGATCCATAGATGTGCCGTTTGAAGGTTAGACCAACAAATTATTATTTTTGTGTGCGGTTTCCATGGAAACAAGACTTAAACAGTGACTCTATGACCAAGTCCTTATCCAGAGCATATCTCCTAAACTATACATGCTAGCTTCACCAAACTTCATACACTTATGACCCATGATCCATAGATGAGCCTTTTGAAGGTTAGACCAACAAATTATTTTCATTTTTTGCAGTTTCCATGGATATATGACTAAAAAGTGATTCCATTATAAATTACTTTGTCCTGAACATATTTCCAGCTTCACCAAATTTGCTACATATGTCAATCGTGATTGCTGGATATCCCTTGTGAGAGTTAAACAATATATATATGGATTTTCTTCTCTGTGGTTTCTTTGGAAAACATAACTTACAAAGTGACTCAACAAAAATAATTTTGTCCTCAGTGCATCTCGTAGAATATTCATGATAACTACCTCAAATTTGAAACAAAGATCAACCATTATCCCTAGATGTACCCTTTTAATTGTAAAACCTTTTAATGAATTTGGTATTTGGGTTTCAGTGGAAAGAAGACTGACACAATGACTTACTGTATACTCAACTTTCATACAACTTTAACCAATATTAATCAGTTTTACTATTTGAAATTCTTTGAACAAAGTGGGGAGCGGGGGTATGTGAGCTTTGCTCGCTTCTTCATATTTTTTAGTTGTATTAGAATAGTTTCTAATGTATGGAATCAATTTTTTGTTCTAAAACCCTAATCAGGGGGTATTGTAAGACGTCTAAAAGTTTCCTCTTATCAAGATATGTTAAATCATCGGACTATGTCACTAAAACGTTTATGTATTAATTGTATATAAACAAAATTAGTTGAAACCATAACAGGTGTGTTCCGAGGGAGTGTAAGTCAAATAATAACCCGATTACCTCGGGTTACGAAAATAACCTCTGCTCGGGCTACGCCCTCTCGAGGTTATTTTCCTTAACCCCCCCTTACCGGGTTATTATTTACTACATATCAACAACAGAACCAACCAAAGTGCTTCGTCGTTACCGACATCTTTCATCTGTCGTTACCAACATCTTGTGTCAAGCTTTTTTAAAGTTACCAGCATCCCAGAGCGACTTTTTAGTTGCTCATTTCGCAATCGTGGGTTGTTGGTTACGATCGTTACCAGCATCACCTTAGGTACAGTGAGCATGTAGCTGGTTTCGCCTTTGGGCACTGTTGTCATAAGATTGCACGTGAGAACGCGGAAGTATTTTCGTCATAACCAATGTTCACGTGCACGGTTGTTGTTTCCTTTTTGGAAAATATCACTTTATAAGTACAGCAAGGTAGACTCGTCCAATTCCCATGGAATGTTTAATTGTTATCCCGTTCAGAATCGCTACTTTCAAATGACGGGGGTGAGTTTTGGGCTAACCTGTACAAGCCATACGACAGTTCAAGTGACATGGAAGAGTCTACAGGCGAAGGAAATGGGGAGAAATTGAACATCACCAATGGGTACGACTTTCAAGACGCATGCGCATTTCTGTTACGGTTTTATTTTCATGATGTTAACAAAAGACCATAAAACTTTATTATTGCAAGGTCCTCCATTCAAACCACTTCTAAAGAAAAACCTTTAACTTTTCATGAGGATAAATCATAGTTATGTCATGTAATGATGGATAATTTATAATTCGAAATATATCTTTAAATGCACAAACAAAAAATAACAACAAAGTTACAATTCTCAATGTAAGATATATATGTAAATAATTGATCTGAAGGGAGTATATTACACCTGAAGACCACTTTCATTGTTAATTCATCATTATTGCAAACCTCAAAAATTCTAAATGTTGTTGTAAATGCTGAATATTGCCATAAATCAGCCCTAATCTTTTTGTTTTGCTCTTTATCTCACTGAAACAGAAAATGCTCTGTTTTTTAGTTCTCTGCATGCCAAATTGTTCATTCAGTGAAAAAACGAGCTCGAAGCAATATTTGGTGAAGTGATCAGTTTCATCGATCCATATCCGAGAGATAACTTGTAATGGTGTTCCCAATTGTTTATAAGATAAGATAAAATAATTCTTTTTTTCCCGTTAAGTAATTTGTTTTACATTTAAGTGAGCATGAAATTCAAAATTGTATAAACAATATTCTAAATGAATACATATATACAAATATATACAAATGAAATATACATAACAAATGAACAAATAGTGTAATAGTGAGCAATTAACGATGGTTAAGAATTGAAATGGACAAGGGCACAAATGAGATGAGGACAGATTCTAGCAAGTTTTATAGAAAAGGTCCAAAATAGTTGAGTCAATGTGAAAGGATCGTAGTTTCCTGAGAAAATGAAGGCGAGTTTGGCACTTACTATAAATGCGGTCTGTATTTTCAGAGAAATTTAACTTATTGTCAATAACAGTTCCAAGATATTTAAAACTACTCACTACCTCCACAACATCTCCATTAATACTGACTAGATTAATTGCTGTTTTCCTTTGTTTTTGATTCATTAAGTTCTAAAAAGTTAACACACCACTTCAGGAAATCCTTAATTTCTTCTGTGTATGAAATTTCACTGTCAAAAAGTAAACTACTAATAGCTGTGTCATCGGCGAACTTGAACCTAGAACAGTTTGGTTGAGAACTTACACAATCATTAGTATACAAAATGACTATACTCAGGAGACAATACACATCCTTGAGGAGCCCCGGTGTTAATTGGCACAGTACTGGAACGAGTTCCTTTCAGTTTAACATATTGGCATCTGTTACAAGAAAGAGGCTATCCATTTGACCAAAGAGGGGCATATATCTAATTCAATAAGTTTTCGTATCAAAAGGTGAGGCTGAATTATGTTAAAGGCTGAGGAGAAGTCAACAAACAAAATTCTAACATAGGCATAAGGTGTCTCAAGATGTTGATAGACAGAATTCAACAAAGAGACAGTAGCATATTCAACCCCGCGCCTCGCCATGTAAGAAAATTGCAAAGGATCTAAATGTGGGTTAACATAGTTCAGGAGCATACTCAGCACAATCCGTTCAAAACACTTCATAGAAATCGAAGTTAAAGCGACAGGTCTAGAATCATTATTAACTTTAGGCTTATCCTTCTTAGGTACAGGTATCACTTCGGATAGTTTCCATGAACGGGGTATGATGTTAGTGTCCAGGGAGAGTTGATAGATTTTACAAAAGATTGATGATAGTTGTTCTCTACACTCTTTCAAGATTATGCCACTCAAACAGTCCGGGCCTAATGGTTTCCTTATATTGATTTTTGAAAATCTAAATAAAACTTCTTCTTCTGATATACAAGGTTTATTATCGTCAATACAAGTCTTTCAAAAAATCTGTGTTGTCAAATCTGCTATAGAATTCATTTAGTGCATTTACAAATGTTGAGGAATCACAGAGCGGAACGGTTTCCTTTGGCTTATCACAACCAATCATAGTCTTCACCCCTGGCCAGGCTTTCCTGCTGTTATTCCGTGCAATTCCGTCTGAATTCCTCTTCAACATTATTCTTGAATTGTTCTTTGCATTCTCGAATTTTGTTATTGATATCTTTTTGTACATTTAACAAATGAACCCTATCTTTAGACATAAACACACGCTTCCTTTCATTCAGAAGAAGTTTTAATTCTTTTGTGACCCAAGGTTCATTTTTGGATATATTTTTATAACATTATAAAAGATCCAACAAGGGTAACACATCATTCTAGTACACTAATTGATCCAATCATAATTAGTGAAGATGTAGGTCGTCATGAGGTCGCACACAGGATGCTGGGGGGTCGGGAATGGATTTCAAGACGCAAAGGACGCCATGAAGTTTTGAAAAATACTCAAAACTTCCGAAGTGGGGACGCCGTCGAATAAGGACGCACAAGGTTGCTGCCAGGAGGCAGAATGGACATAGCAAGGACGCTCAATGGTCGCAAGGGTTGCTCAGCGGTCGCAAAGTCAAAATTATGCTTATGATTGCGACATCCCTGCGACCCTTGTGCCACCCTTTTGCGACCTGTGTGCAATCATAGGCGTTCATCATAAGACCCTTCTGCTTCCATGCAGGGACCACAACGACGTTTGTGCTTAATGGCGATTCTTGTGTCTTCCTCCTGCCTCCTTTCTGCCTTCGGCCACCGTTCTCCAAATGTTTTCTATAAAGAGACGACTGATGCTCAGGTGTTTCATTGTTTGAATTTACATCAAACTGACAGGACATGACACCTATTATTAAATATTTAAGGGTTTGGTATTTTAATATTTATTCAGCGATTTTTGAGCTATTCTTGATCCAAACAAAAAGCTGAATTACACTTTCTAGCGGTCATAGCGTCCCCTACTAGCGATTTGACGCCGTTCATAATTATCATAATTTCATGTCAAAATACACTACATGCCATATTATCACACGATGTGTAATAATGACGTAGTTTCGTCAAACAATGATATATTTCCAGCGGCAGAGTAAAACGTATTTGTAATCTCCCATTTCAACATTCAACATCAATATCATTTAGTAAAGATACATCTGTTTTGAATATACTTTTTGATGATGATATTGACACAAAATTACATTGATAAATATAGAAGACAAAACAAGTTATCAATTGATTTCATGATCACGATAAACATAAACTGATATGATATGCATTTAAACTTATATGATAAGCATAAATACTGATCAATATTTAAAGTCAAGAATAAGGAATTTTAATACTGTTCATTGTAACATGTTCACTGTATAATCTCATTTATACCATTCTGTCCTGCCATGGAACAGATCCTGCAGCATCATTGAAGTATAACTTGAGGTATACCCTCGGAGACGCTTTCCTGCTGCCATGTCACGGTTGGGTCCAATGGCATTTGTGTATTTTGACATGCTGTCTCCATTCTCCAGGGATGTGGTTTTCATCCTCTGCATCAAGTGCAACATTCTGAAGGTCTGGATATCTATCACGCATTAGATTGTGAAGACAGATGCATGCTTCAACCACATCCTGATTAGATTCTGGCAACAATTGCATTGTTGAAAGAAGGACTTGAAATCTCTGAGCCAAAATGCCAAAGGCATTTCTACTACCCGTCGACCACGAGATAGGGCCTATACGATAGTTTAATATCTGTTGTTCTCTTGATGAGTATGGCTTCATCATGTAGGTTCTGAGAGTTGATGCATCATCTCCTAGTAGAAGGAATGGTGTGTTGTCGTCATCATTTGGTAATGATTCAGGATAAGGGAAGCTGATAAACATTCTCATCAAGGCACTCCTTCAGCTCTGAGTCATTGAACATCACACCATAGGAATTTGTAGTTGTCATCAACTAAAGCAAAATAAAGCACAGAGAAAATCCCTTGTAATTATAGTAAAGGTTGCCAGTGTTTGGAGGACATCGGATTGCAATATGCTTTCCATCAATGGCCCCACATTCCATTTGGCCTTGAAAACGGCTGCAACAGTATTCCCTTCTTGTGGGGTCGATGGACATTGAACGACTTCATTCTTAGGAATGAAGAAAAACGACTCTTTACGTTGTTTTCGATATGTAACTGTTAACATTTTGTATTGCGAATGTATCCTTCGATATAAAAAAGCCACCCGAAGTTCATATCTTGTTCCTGTAGTAAATATATGCGAGAGATCTGTCACACCGACATATAGCGCTTCACTCACTGTATCAGTTCGCGTCAAAACTGACTTTCCAAAATACATAAGGAGCCTTTGTTTCACCAAGTTATAACCAAACACACATTTTGGATTTGATATCAATGAACATTAACAAATTATATATATTATTATTTTACTTATTTCCGATTAAATATCGATATATTTCTATCGAACTATTATTTACTGAGAGTTGCTAAACTCATCCTTCACAACAGTAAAACTTTGCCTTCCGATGTCTGAAAACCCTGTATTATGATATCAAAATTATATAATGGTACCGCAATGATAAGCTTTGCAAAATTTGTTATTACCACCTCCGTTGTATCAGGCAAATACGACACCTTATTTCAAGAGATTGTGCCAAAACACTTGTGCAAATGCTTGTCAATTCCAGGCTTGATTATTGTAATAGTTTGCTTTTAGGAATCACAAGATGTCAAGTAGACAAACTCCAAAAAGTTCAAAACGCTGCAGCAAGGATAGTGACTAGAACTCCAAAATCATGCCATATTACACCCGTGCTTAAGGATTTGCATTGGCTTCCAATGGAGGCGAGGATCAACTTCAAATCCTTTGTATCACTTACAAATGTCAAACTAGTGAGGCACCAGAATACCCTGCAAACATGATAGAGGATCACATTCCCGCGAAACCTCTCCGATCTCAGAATCTGAATCAAAGTACCAAAGTATAATAATACCAGTTTTGGACAGAAATCCTATAGTAATGCTGCTCGTCGACTTTGGAACCAACTTCCTCACGCCATCAAGATGTCTTCAACATTGACTGTTTTTAAAACGAAACTGAAAACTTACCTGTTTTCAAACTGTTATTCATAGACATTATTTCACTATATTTCCCTGCAGAATTCAACAACTGACTTTATATGCTGCAAATATTCATTTTTTATCATTCATGCTCTTTCTCATACTTTCAATTTCATTCTTATGATATCAATCATTACCTTTCATTCTCATATACTATGCGCTTTGAGCATGCACCTTGTGTATGGATATAGCGCTATACAAATATTCATTTTAATTATTATAATCATTATTATTATGAATAGACTAATTCATTGTTTCTGCCGAATACTATTTCTATCTCATCTCGCCGCTCGTGAAAATATCACTTCCTCACTCCACTCGATGAGAGAGAAATTATATTAGGCAAAAACAATGAAATTAGTCTCTATATATTGCTTGACTAAATCAGGAAGATATAAAATCTCAAGAACTTAATAGAGAAGAATACAGAACTTAAAGTAATTTTTGCAGACGTCCATTCCATCTCTATTCAATTCGGTTGTGATATTTCGGTCCTTAACGGAAAGAAGAACCCCCCGATTGCATATAGATATTTAACATGTGTTACATTTTTTTACAAGAAAACTTTTCCCGGTTTTTGTTTCACGTTTAATGTTGTCTTGGTAACAACAAAGTTATGGCCATTTTTTCCACGAATTCATGTTTCATACCTCGAATATTACAAACTAAATGAGGAAGCGTTTCGGGTACAAGTCCCTTTGGGCAGGAATCTACTACTTCCAGTCGCTGTGTGCTGGCGACAAGAGGACAGAGGCTTCGTGGGATGTTTAGGAGAATGAAGAGTTCATTTGATATTCAATATCGACACCATGCATGTTAAAATCATTGAGTGCTCTCTGATTATTAAAAGTGTGTTAATTGTAAGTTATTGATTGATATTGCAAACCATTATAGTCGAGCTAACGTATGTTTATGTTATGACATCACAATTCACAAGCGCGCTTCCGGTTACAGGTGGTGTCTTGGCTTTGGAGCATAACAACATGGATTCTCTTTGATACTACAATTAAAGATAATGACTGATCCCTCAAGCGAGCCAGACTTAAGGCTTGTGTTGCTTTCGACAACCCAGATTTAATGAACTGGTGATAAGTTACACAAACATAACAGCAGTTTTGAAATATGTGTTACAGTACAGACATCGGCAATTTCTACTCTCTAAAATCTGAACTTCAACTAATTTTTTTATAAAAAGTATATTGTCTGAAGCCCAGATTAAAGTGTTTGCTTTGTCAATCAGAAACTAACATTGAGCATGACAAGAAATATATTTTCCAGAAATCAAGGGATCAACAATTATTTCATGATAATATGGTACTGTTACAGGAAAGACATAATTTTCTGTGACAGACATAAAAAGTGAAAATTAATATGAAAATTTACTCTATATAAGGTTTGATTAATGTAGGGAATATCATAATAGATGTTTCTATCAACAACCAGTGGAAAAAAGTACATCCCAAACTCATTCACCAAATGACAGACTCTTGTAGGTCTAAATTCCTTTGCTGGGACATGGGAAATTACGTCTTCTGATTTTGTAAAAATCAAATAAAAAATAGATTGAGCATTAATTTATATTTGAAAGTGTTCTTTTGTGTATGAAATATATAAGCTTCAATCTGAAAGTGAAATCTTATCAAATTTAAATGTTATTTATTAAATAAAGACGGTAGAAAGTGGCGGACAGGAATTTCACAAACTTTTGAGAATGACTCATATATGTTTAAACCAACTTATTCAATACTGTACTGTTGTGATGTTACTTAAGCATAAATGAAGATTGTATAAAACATTTGAGTTACAAAACTATACTATACAGAATTTTA
This sequence comes from Steromphala cineraria, assembly GCA_916613615.1. Classification (NCBI taxonomy): domain Eukaryota; kingdom Metazoa; phylum Mollusca; class Gastropoda; order Trochida; family Trochidae; genus Steromphala; species Steromphala cineraria. The sequence continues at coordinate 39,982,235 of OU744722.1, read as the reverse complement.
AAATCTGAAGCTACACGACAATGAGTGTTAATTTTGTTTCAACTGATAAAACATAATGATTGTTCAATTATAGTCCGCTGGGTCATTTTAGATTCGAAAACATTTCTCTAAGACAAAACAGCTCATTGCTCGATAGGAACAAGATAATGATTCAGCCAATCAATGACCGCATGTCATAAAGGGGAATTCCCCCGTCACAATGACCGCACCTCGTGTGGCCGGCGCCTAGTCCGTGTCACGTGACCTCTTTCCTCGGCTATGGCATTACGTAACTGTTGGTCAATTAGGTGTGAAAGCCTCAAGTACTAGTTCCCCTTTAACCATCTATGTTTATTTGATAAAATTATCACATGTTTCGGAAAGTGTACGGAATAGGCAGCTTTCGTGTACGGAATTACCAAGCCAAGTGTGCGGAATTTTCGAACGGTGATACATTCGTTGATACACTAAATACATGAATGCCCCTCTTAAAAATAAAAGCAGAATCTAATGTTAAAATCATTCAGCTTTTATAAAATCAATTAACAGTGAGGTTGATATAAATTGCTATAACGCCACGAGTGTTCCTTTCCTCGGGTGTACGGAAAAGCACGGCTCTACTCTAATAAATAAAATACTAAACTCGGTCCCGTTTCATAACATTTTTATGAAACCGGTGAATGGTTTAGGTATTTAACTCGCTTTCGCTAGTTAAATACCAACCCATTCACTCGTTGAAAATATTATGAAACGGGACGTCGTTTAGTATTCTCTATTTAAGTCAAGTAATACTCTCTTCCAAATTTGACCTTGTGCCAAGATTTGAAATAAATAGTTTTCAGGTTATAGAGTACGTCCGGGTAATTCCGCTCATGAGGGTAATTCCGCTCGGTAACATAAAATCTGTCATTACAAATAAAATTTGTTTTGTTTTTGTGTATACTTTGCATATTTCACAACTTCATTTCAATATTTTGTTATTCATAACATGCAACAACATTTTCTTAATTGTAATAATTTGAATAATTCAAGAAAACTAAAGTTTTGTTTTCCCGCGCTTTCCTTTTCGCCATTTCTATCAGATTGATGGCCGTTGGATGTTGGCAGTCAGTCAAACCCAGTCGGCACTCATTGATAAATCAACATAAACTTGAGTGGTGCTAAATGTTTAAATAAGCAATAAAATACTCCAAGATATCCTTTGCGATGTGGCTTTCATACAGTAATTTTTGGATATAATGAAAAATCTATGAATTTGATGTGAGCGGAATAAGCCTCCATTATTTTTGACGATAATTGGAAGTAGTTTAATTCCGCTCACAATAAGATATGACGTCATTCTTCCCTTGCTAATAATTTTCTTGAATAAATAGACGTTCAAGAAGTTATCATTTACAATTGCAGGTGAATTTAGAATTATTTGATAAAAATCACAATAGTATTTCTAATCATATTTTCGTAACATCTCAATTTGATATAACCGTAACCATACATGTATATCATAAGAGGAAGATAGACAATAGATATAATTAAGCGACAAATTCAACCTGCATCAGACTCTTTGCTCTCTGTTGTACAACTTAGACATAAAATGACAGGCCATGCTTAAACTTCGGCTTTTGCTTGAAGTTTAATTATGGCCTTACGCCTACATTGTTTTGTAATAGAAACTTTAAGTTGACCTTTAAACTCAAATCATGCATCTGAAATTTTCCAAAAATATTCATGTGAATTGAATAATTAGGCCTATTTGTTTTCAGAATTGTTACAAGTTTATGCGAATGATCACAAGTTAAACACCAGTTATCATCATAACATCGAGTTTGGAATGATTTGGAAATTTGGTGTATTATTTATATATATATATTTAAGTTCTTAAGAACTTAAGAGTACATTCTTGAAGTTGGTTTTGGAAATGAGTCAAGCATTTTGAATACCAAGTGTTTAAAACATGTTGGTAATGGTCGTACCTAAAAGAATAATTTATTAATAACAAAATATAAACATTGATACTGAAACTACTGTAAAAATATGAATTGATACCATTTATGGTGTAAAAACGTATTAATTTGGTACTAAGCGGAATTACCCACTGGGGTGAGCGGAATTAGCCCCAGCTGATCGGAATTAGCCTACTCGTGAACTACGACGTTATTGCCTGATTGTCTTAATTAATGAGGGTATTTTTTAATAAAAATGTTCAATCTATGAAGCTGAAATGCTTATTTTCCTGGCTGAATTAAAATATTTGGTCCATATCTTATTGTGATTTGTCTATATGAGATCGCGTCCAAAAGTGAGCGGAAATACCCGGACGTACTCTATATAGGTGATTCGGTCATTTGCGATATAATGTCATCGATGAGTGAAATTATCTGGTTAATGTGATAAACAATGTTTAAAAAATAGGTTTTATTTTGATGTATCATGTATCATCAACATGCACACTTGTGATCGTGGACAAAAGCCTTGTATACAGCAGGATAAATTTGACGTATGGTGTATGTTATCCCATATTAGATCTACCCACGTATGAGGCAATATAGGACAATGCCCTAAAAATACGTTATTTCACGTGGATCCGTTTTAACAACGACAACAAAAACAACAACAACGGCAATACAACAGTAAAATGTTGTCCTCCTGAATTGAATAACTGTAAAAACCTCTGTGTTATTATTTGTGTAATAAATTGTTTTCTTTTATAATGTTTTTTTTTCAAATAAAAATCATGTGAGTTTAAAATTGAAGAGAATGGACATAACAAATTTGGTAGATAACTAGGAACGCCCATGTGCAGATCTGATCAAGCTAATACATATGAATGGAGTGTGTAGGCGTGGTTTCATGAAGAGTACGTGTTATGCTTTCTAAATTTTAGAAACATTAACCTAGATAAAGAAATTGATGTGCATATGAAATTTTCCAAAGAGAAAAAAAAGTATCTATGGAATCCAACATTGACTTCATCGCCTCATATGATTGAAGTTTTACACGATAGACATTGATAATGACAGCAGACTGACACGCCCATCACAGCATGGAAGCTTTTCATTGGTTTAGAAAATTAGATTGATATGCAGTCTCCAAATAAGGATATGCACAACAACAAAAGCTTCGTGCTCATAACACTCTACGTCATTAACAAAATGGGAACCTAGTCGAAGTTTGACACTAGAACTGATACCTTTCGAGAAATATTTGGAAGAGATTTAAGTTGATCAAGGATCAATTGAGCAGTCATGCCTTGTACATAGATCGCAAGCAGTAAAGGTTAATCTGCTGCCATGAGTGGGGCAGATTTAAGGCAAGATCCGTACGGCTAGGTGTCGGAGGATGACCATGGTAAGCGGGCACGCCTGTGTGTAATGAGTCGTCGATTAAGGGATCTTATTTCACATTGATAATGGTATTTTTGAAATGATTTGTCATCTTTATGTATGAATAGTGATGTTTCTAGTTCAGTACTTGACTAGAGCAGCTTGTTCAATCTCATACAAGGAATTTCTAACAGAACTACATTCCAAGATGGCTGACAGGTAGAGTCAAGTCCTGACGTGCTGTGGGTTTGATCTGTCAAAAGTCATTCATGAATGTTCGTACTTTCATTCAAAATCGCTATCACAGCAATATAAGCTTACTGTTATCCTTGTGCGTATCAGAGACTTCTTTACATAGGTTCACACTATGCTGCATAAACCTAAAACATAGATCGTGTTATGTGCTTGTCGGGTAATCCTGCGCATAATGATAGTTCACGTTTTAGAAGAAATTCATGTATGAAGAAGTTTTTATAAATATATTGTTTCAAATGATAAAGGTTTTCAATATCAAAATCTATTAAGACATATAGATGCAAGATCTCTGCTGGTTGGTCTATTTGTTTTGTCAGTATCCAAAACATCGCTTTCAAGCAACATCCAACTGGAGATGTGAAACATGAAAGATGGTGTAGCAGCATATAAAATCAAGAGGGGATAAGAACATTAATACTCAATATGATCTACTCTTTTATCCAAATTGAATAGTAATCATATTAACACTATCACTATGTTTTTCTATCTTAAAGTGAAATTAAGTATTTTATGTTTTTGATACATTTTATTTCAAACACCTGTAAAACATATCAATAGGTACATATTTTAACTACAATTAGATGTACAGTACCCGGATAAAAGTGAGTCATCACTCTTGAAATTCCCATTGACTTACATGCTCATTACATGTTGCAAGAATAATTTTCATTAATTGAGTTGTGATTGATTTGCAGCCAAAAGATACTGACAAAAATTAGAAACCATCTCAGCGACAAGTACATAATTTTTATTATGTTATGGGAGGATTCTAAAGAAAACTGCAGCTGTTTAAACATCATGTTTACAGCAAAATATAGCAAACTCATCACATACAGCATGCACGGTCAATGGGACAAAGGCTTAAAAAGTTGTATTTGTGTCACTCAATTGTTATTCAAAAACTAATCAACCTAAAGACGAATGATAATTACGTAAGCGTAGCAGATATTTTCCTAACTGTATTTTATAACAATACAATCAGAGACTTAAGTTAATTAATGAAAATTATTCTTGCAACAGGTAATTAACATATAAGTCTATGGGAATCTCGCTTATGATGACTTATTTTGGCCAGGTACTGTATGACAGTATGACAGTAAGAAGATAAGATAAGATAAACTTTATTATCCCCGCGGGGAAATTTGCTTTACATTCAAAGAGCTTTCAAAATCACAATTAAATAGATATATAAAATATATACAACAAATACATTTTGCTCTACAAGCAGTAATATTAAACATTGTAAACAATTAAGGGTGTTACATTGAACAATACAATTTATGATTACAGTGCGACGGTTAGTTAGACTTACAATTTTGTATGTAAATTTAAAATCTTGATACTGTATGGAACAAATGATTTTGTACTTCTATTAGTTTTGAAATACCAAATTTTGAAACGACGTCCAGAAGGTAAAAATTCATAACATTCATTTAGAAAGTGGGATGGGTCACATTGGATGGCTAGAGCTTTCTTTTGAACTTTTGAATCAAACTGAAAGGAAAGGTGTTCAAGATTGATGCCGATAATTTTGCTGGCTATATTTACAATTTTGTCGATTTTATTTTTCAGTGATAGGGGAAGATTGCCATACCATGCATGAAAACTGAAAGTCAGAATGCTATTGATGAAAGTTTGATAGAACAATTTTAGAATACATGTATCAACATTAAAAGATCTTAATTTTCGCAGGAAGAAAAGTCTTTGTTGAGCTTTAGCATGGACACGGTGTGTATTAGATTTCCATGAGAGTTTATCATCAATTATGGTTCCCAGGTATTTGTACTCGTCTACTACTTCAACTTCCTGTCCGTCAATAGTAACTGGCTCCAGGTTTTCCTTTTTTCTGCGGAAGTCAATTATCATTTCCTTTGTTTTACTAATAAATAAGAATGACAATAAGTAGATGTTATTATGTTCAAAAGACATCAGAAGGGAACGATTGTGATGTCATTGATCAGATTTACCTTTTCTGCTTACCAGGTCAGCTCGCCTATTATCATCAGCTATATCAATCAATTTCTAACAAATACCAAAATTATATTAACCAGAGAGCACTAAATCATTAAAAATAATGTCAATATTAAATATTCAATTAACAATTAACATTCCATTCCATGTAGCAATAAGCTATAGCAGCATTGGAAAGGATCATTTACATTTTTAGTCAGCTGACCCCATGTTAGGAAAATTTGTTATGGCGACCGGAAATGAATTTTATTTCTTTTTCGTAAAGACCTTAGTCATGTTTAACTCTCCTGAAAAAATCATGAAATTTGTGGTTCAGAGTTCTGTCCTTGAAAATTGATATTTTTGAAATTGTCAAAAATGAAAGGTTTCTTTTAGAATTTACAAATTCTATAACAATATAGTTATGGGCCAATGTCTCAGCTACATAATGTGTAAGTTTTAGCTCTCTAGTTCCATTATTTGTTTCCTCAAATGTGCATGGGGTCCAATTTCCCTAAAAAGTGTGTAAAATCAAGATGGCGGCCAAACCATGTGACCTATGAATTTGCCATAATATCCTTTTTGGCATTATTTTTGATTGCGCATCTTTTAAAAACAATTCAGGTCTCTAAGTGCGTTTTGAAAAAAAAAGCCCATGTTAATTTTTAGCTCATCAGGACTGAAAGTCCAGATGGGCTTATGGCATGGCCCGTCGTCCGGCGTCCGTCCGTCGTCCGTCCGTAAACTTTTGACACTTTCGACTTCTCCTCATGAACCATACACGTTAGAGAGCTGAAATTTTGTGTACAGGTACCTTAGCATATGGAGATTCTAATTTGTAACTTTGGTGACCCTGTGACCCCAAATAGGGTCACAGGGGTCACAACCTTAAAAACCTATTTTCATCTTCTTCTCCAGTTCCAAAAGGAGTAGAGAGTTAAAAATGATATGTGAAGACTCCTTGGACAATGGGGATTCTCATTTGTAACTTTGGTGACCCTGTGACCCCAAATAGGGTCACAACCTTAAAAGCCTATTTTCATCATCATCTTCAGTTCCAAAAGGTCTATTGAGCTGAAAGATTGCATGTAGACTCCTTGGCCAATTGGGATTCTAAACTGTAGGTTTTGTGACCCCATGACCCCAAATAGGGTCACAGGCGTCACAATCTTAAAAACCTATTTTTCTCCATTAGATGAAATTTATTTCTCCTTGGATATTTTAGTGTGGACTTCTTTCACTGTCTGATATTGGCAATCTAGAAAGTGTTGAATAATAATAAATCATTTGGGTAAGGAAATTTATTACAAAATCGTTACATTTGTTTTGTAATTTTTTTATAGGTTTTCTTGCAATAGGTAACATCACTTTCATTTTTAGCTCATCTGGCCTTTATAAAGCAAACTTGATATGATGCCTGATGAGCTACAGAGCCAATGGCTCTATTTTTTTCATTACCTTTGTAATACATATAATCACGATAAACGCTGAATCATTTTACTCTTGCTTGTGACTATATTTAAGGATTCAGCCTTTCAGGCTAAATCCTTATTGTTTTTGGTGTGTTTTATTATTATTTTATTCCACCGATTTTTGGCGCAGCTTTTAGCGAAAACGGCTGAAGCTTTTACAACGAAACTTTGCATGATGCTAGCCCTGACTGAGACTTCAAACATGACGTTTGGTTTTTCAAATCAGAGGTCGCATTAAAGGTACAGTTCGAATCCAAAATCGAAAAATTAACATGGGTTTTTTTCTTCAAAATGCAGCTAGAGACTTGCAATTTTTAGTTCATCTGGCCTGTAAGGCCCGATGGGCTTATGGCATGGCATGGTGTCCGGCGTCCGTCCATCCGTAAACTTTTTGGAATTTCGACTTCTTCTCCAGAACCATAGGGGCTAGAAAGCTGAAACTTTGTGTACAGACTCCTTGACTAGTGAGGATTATAAATTGTAGCTTTGGTGGCCCTGTGACACCTAATAAGGGCCACAGGGGCCACGCCCTAAAAACCTATTTTCATCTTCTTCTCCAGAACCATAGGGGCTAGAAAGCTGAAACTTTGTGTTCAGACCCCTTTGCTAGTGAGGATTATAAATTGTAGCTTTGGTGGCCCTGTGACCCCTAATAAGGGCCACAGGGGCCACGCCCTAAAAACCTATTTTAATCTTCTTCTCCAGAAGCATAAGGCTCAGAAAGCTGAAACTTTGTGTACAGACTCCTTGACTAGTGAGGATTATAAATTGTAGCTTTGGTGGCCCTGTGACCCCTAATAAGGGCCATAGGGGCCACACCCTTAAAACCTATTTTCATCTTCTTCTCCAGGACCATAGGGGCTAGAAAGCTGAAACTTTGTGTTCAGACCCCTTGGCTAGTGAGGATTATAAATTGTAGCTTTGGGGCCTGTGACCCCTAATAAGGGCCACAGGGGCCACGCCCTAAAAACCTATTTTAATCTTCTTCTCCAGAACCATAAGGCCTAGAAAGCTGAAACTTTGTGTACAGACTCCTTGTCAAGTGAGGATTATGAAATGTAGGTTTGGTGACCCTGTTGCTCCAATAAAGGCAACAGGAACGTCCTTCAAATCTATTTTCATCTTATTCTCCTGAAGTACAAGGCCAAGAAAACTGAAACTTGTCGCCTTTATACTTAATTTTATGATTGGTGACCCTTTGGCCTCTACAAAGGGGGAATCACATTGGTCACACTCTACAGCATATATTGTAATTAACGATGAAGCCTGATGAGCTACAGAGCCAATGGCTCTATTTTTGTTCAAAGATGCGCAATAAAATTCTACGCAAAAAAGGGAATCAGGACGATGTCGTAGGTCACGTGGTTTGGCCGCCATATTGGATTTTTCAACTTTTCAGAATTTCCGGACCCCATGCACCTTTGAGAATCAACTCCTCTGAAGATACTTGCAACAGAGAGCTGAAATTTACACTCAATGTAGCTGAAGCATTGTAGTTCTGAATTTGCCTTCGAAAAAGTCCTTACGCTAATACCTGTTTGGCTGTGACCTTTCAAAGATGACCAAAATTGTTTTTTAAATTTGACTGACAATAAATTGTCGAAGTGCGTCTCATACACTTTGAAACCCTTTGTGGTCAAGATTTAGTTTCAAGACCAAAGGCACGGGTGGGTGCGTAGGTACAAGCAAATGTACCTTCCCTTTAAGAAAAGGGCATAATGACGGCCACTATCAGCTCTTGGGCTCTTGGGCTCTTGGTCATTAGATATATAGGAGGCCGTCCTGATTCCTGCCTAAGTGCTCGGCAGATTCCACTCGCAAGGGTGTGACGTCCTGGATGACCTCTTTTTTCCAAAATGCCTGTCGTCCTCCTGAACTTTGAAATATGCATTTCCTCCCGGCCGCATGTTCTACACTTTGTGCTTGTAGACATTTGATGCAAACACGCAGTCAAGTCATGTACACTCGATTTTGGTCACTAAATCCATGCATTTCGCCACAGGACACGGGAAGACGTAGCCACTACGTTCTGTTACTAAAAATAGCGCTAGCCTCGCTGGACATCGTATTTTCCACCTAAAACAACATCAAAGAGCTCGAAATGGTCAAAAGCACGCTCTGACCTCAAACAAAACATCAGAAAGCTCAAAACGCTCAAAAGCAACATCCAAACACAACTACGTCAATGAACTCCTTCTTGGATGCAAGATTTCTTGTTTTGCCTTCATGAACCCAAAGTCTTAGTGCTAAAATTCCATTCAATTCTTTAGCGAGGTCCGTGGTCTGGTGGTAAAGCCTTTGCCTCTGAATCCAGAGTGCTAACTTTTAGGGTTCAAATCCCGTTCAGCCAACAAACTTTTGCAGATTGAACTTGTTATTCTTTTGCTTAGGTAGAACATATTTTGGTCACATTACAGTTAAATGGCATGAAATATCTTTTTTTATGCATTATGATTTTGGATTCGAATTTGAAATTATTTGGCTGAATCCTGTCATTGTTGCTTTGCAACTATATTTTCATGTTGCATTTGGTTGTGTTTTTTTTCAATTTTAGATGGAAATTGGTCATTTCAAAACTGTTTATTGATTTGTATCATGTTGTTATTGTATTGCAATATCCAGAAATATTGATAATACTGCGCACCCTTCATTAACTCTCACAACGCTGAATACTTTATATGCTCTACAAGGCATGGTGGCTGAATATTCTTGTACGGTGCCAGCCACTGTTATCTGCTTGTTAGCCCCGCTGGCTGTATTGTTTTCTGTAGCAAGGCGTGTGCGTTTTTACAAGAACTAGTGTATCTATTTCGCGAATCCTGGTCGTTATATCGTGCTCCTCGTGCAAAAATACCTAGCGGGTCACATAGTCGAATAGTTGATACATAACTGCGACTTTGAATGAAATTTTTAGCGTGTCTGGAACTTTTTTTATAACAACCTAAATATTTTCTTTATTTAGAACCTTGTAAAATCTTTATTTAGGAACGTGCAATAATTTTTTTTACATCGACTTCTAGATACACTATTCCTCTTCATAGATATACAAAATTTGTTACGATGCGCCACATAGTTTTCCACAGTTATCAAAAGAAAGTCTTTATTTCCAGTTGATGAAATATAGAATACTCAACGCGCATACAAATTTTTTGTATGGAACTGTAGAGGCTTTATTTGTTTTCATGATTGCAAAGAATCATGATAATACACGTAACGGCGCTAAAGGTACAAAGGATGAAAACTGCATAAGTATGTACACGAAAACTCCTGAACGCACCAGAGTTTTAGGGGGAACATATGCCTTTGCATGAACAGACAGGCAAGTCTGTACCGTTATGCCTGGGGGTGCCAGTGCGCGAGAAACATGCAAGTTCAATTAGCGATAGCCAGAGTGATAGCGCAACTAGCGCGTATGAGCGATGTCTTTTATCTCGCTTGCTGCTTGCCGCTTGCCGCTTCTTTATTTTTGTGCGCACATATACAAATGATACATGTAAAAAAAGACAATTCTCTCCTCCACACGATGGTGAAAAAATTATTAAATTATCTCTAATGTTCGTGAGATATGAATGCCGCTAGTTGGGAACCCTCAATCATTTTTGAGAAAAAGTTTGATATTTGCGACAGATGTCGTGGCGCTTGCAGTTTCTTTACTTTTTCGTGCGCATGTACAATTGACACATTGGATTGAAGCTCGTTCTTTGCCCTTTACAATGATATAAATGATTTAAAATTTCGCCACCCCGTTCAAAAAATATAAAGTGTCAAAGAAGAGTGGGGGTTCATGACACAGACAGACACTGCATTCTACACATTCGAATGAAGATTCTTTTCCTATTCTTTTCTTCTTTCGAACTGGCTTGTTGGTAGCGTACGCTGCTCGTTGCTGAAGTTCATGTCTGGCTTTTGAACAAACAACATAGGCACGTGATAAATTCTTCTTCCTTCTGACAGGCTCAATCTTTGACGGAAAGTGACGACCATGAAGACGTATAATACTATCTTCGCTCGTACTTGGCCGACCCCGGGGACTTCTGCGCAGAGTTGCAACCTTCTCTGTGTCCGCAAAGGTTATAATGTATTGAACTATTTCTTTCCTGAATGAACAGCTTGTCTTCAAATTTTATCTTTTGAAAGTTCTTTGTACAGAGGAAGTTGGCATTCAAAACAGCAATGTTGAGGATATGAAACTAAACACGCTTCCACCACTTTAGAGTTTTCAGTTTGAACAGAGTGTACGACAACATCTGATCAGCAGTATCGACGCCTTCCATGTACTTATTGTACTCATGCACAATACAAGGTTTTGTATGTGGTTCTCCAGTCACCCTGCTCTTTTTGCCTGTGTCAATAGCTTGTGCATCTTTAACAGTGGACATAAGCAAGACTGATTTTCTGTCCTCATACCTGACGAGTAAAGGTCTTGATTGTGCTGTTGCAGCACGGAACCCTTCTAACTGTCCCGGCTAAACCCGTTTTTTTTTTCATATATCCCCAAGAGTCGAAAATCTGGACATTTTCTTAAACACATTTCCAGACACATTCTAACACTCGGATGTCTTTTCACCCGACATGCTGCCGTTTTTTTCACCTTGATGCGTTTTCTGACTTCCTAGGCGACGAGGCGGCGAGTCGCAAACGCAACTACCTTCTATGTCAGGGAAGTTCTGATTATCATGTGGATTACAATAAAGTTTTGCAATAATTGATAGGTTCCACGGACCAACCTGCTGGGACGTCCCAGGTACTGGGCAACGTAAGCCATGACATAGGGTTCTCTCGAAAGGAACACCTCACCCGACATATATGCTGAATGTTTCACACCTCGGAATAACACAGAACTTATTTTGAATTTCAGTAAACCTGATCTTGAATGTTGAAGTTTGGGGGATAAGGGTTAATTCAGCCTATATCTCATGGTGAGGCCCACAATAAAAATGTTCAAAATTCTCAAAACAAAATTCCAATCACGCTCGATTTTTTCTGGGAAAAAAACCCATTCATCAAGGAGATGCCCCGATGTACTTAACCCCATCATGTAAGTTTTGTCATGGGACAACTTTTCCATTAAGTCATGGCGAAACCCGAAAAATAATCGCCTATGTCAAAAAGACATCAAAACAATTTGCGGGGCTTCTTGTATCTTGTATTTCTCTGTGCACACATACAAATGATATACCAAATTGAAGGCAATTTTATGCTCTTTCCATCTATGTATCATGTTTTATAGCGCACCACTTGATTAGTGAAATATCATGCGTGAAAGTCGATAGCTTTTCAACTTTTTCTAGTATAATTATTTGCATGTGCGCACATACAAATTATATACCAAATTGATTGGAATTTTATTCTCTTTCCATGGATACATCATGTGTTAGAGCGCACCACTTGGTTATTAAAATATCAAGCGCAAAAGCATACATTTTATCAACAGTTCAACAGTAAATACCTGTTTGTCTGGGGCTCGCTGTGTGAAAAGTAAACATTGCATATGCATGAATTTTACATTGAATGAAAGGGCATTTTTTCTTCTTTCTTCTTAGGTATAAATTGTCAAAATGCGCTATGTATTTTATGAAATAACTTAGTGTGAAAAGTGGTACACAGCTGAAAATACCTGAAATCACAGTTTTTTCACTGCTTGTAGTTTCATTATTTCTTATAGCGCATGTAAATATTACACATCAAAATGACAATTCAATGCCCTTTTCAATAATGCCTTTTTCATTGAAATCTGCTCATGGGTTAGTTTGCCAAGGTGTGTGAGAGATAAGATGTGCTTCTCTAATCTGTGCAAACAATGTAATCCAGTGCCCCGGGCGATGCATGCGCCAGTGGGCAATTAGTGACGCATTGTGATTCTTGCTCTTGGGAGAGACAGAGAAAAATTAAGCATTTTCATGAGTGTTTTTCATAGTGTTATAGGTGACATAATGTTGTGAAACTTTGTACACCATTTGATCCACCATTTAGATCACCTTTCATAAAAAGAACGGCATTTCAGCTAGGTGGGGGAAATTATTACGAGCCTCCAACTGAGAAAAGTCTTAGTGCAGAGAAATTCGGGATTCACCTAGAGTGCTTACAGTCAATTATACTACTACTACTACTACTAAACATTTGTATAGCGCAAATATCCAGCTCACAGAGTGCTGCTCAAAGGCGCTTTGGCTTTCCATCGATCATTGGATGTCAGTCTTTACAACACTTCTTTTACTATCTCGACTCCCGGGGGAGCATACAACACGTGCAGTCATGTGACGCACAGCGTTAATGCCACTCTCAATCCTTACGAGGTACCCATTTACAGCTGGGTGGACTGGGACACATAGTATTTTGTCCAAGTATACTGCACGTTACTGTACCCGCAACTAGGTGTCTGCACGTTTTCATGTTGCCACCATCTGGTCATTTACCAACGGATTCGTGGGTTCTTTTAAGTGCACTAGGGGTTGTGACAACACTGCAAGAGTCTGCATAGCATTATCGACAAAGTTAGTTTCCTCGATCCGGGGTTCGCCTGCACAGCTTACGGGCAATGTGATCAGCAACCCGGAATATTCCGTGAATAGCATCGTAAGGGTTAACTTTGTCTGTGTCTTGTGTTTTAATTTTACTTTAGGCATTAGTGCACTGAGTGATAGGACATTCCACTATACAAAAAGTTTAAATTGAAACCACTGGTGCATAATGCTGTTTGTTACTGTTAGCTTATGTCCCTGAAGGCATTAGAAGATGCTGCCTTGTATCTAAGTCTCAGCACTGGTATTTTTTATCACCGGCCATGAAATGGGAAGGGGCTCCGTGTGTCCGTCTATCCATCCATTTTCTCAAAAGCTATTTAAGATAAAATAATAAAATTTGCTGTGTGTCTTCAGGGCATCAATACCTTGATGGAGTTCAAAAATCAGAACCGTATAATTATTTTTAACAGAGTTATCGCCCTTGTTGCATGTTTTTGGACTCTGTTGAGATTTATGCAATTACATATTACAGAGTTATGGCCCATGTAGGAAAATGGTGGGAGCTTAACTGAAAAAAATTGGTGGGGGCATGTTCATGACTATGTCTTCTTGTTAACTTCAAAGTCAAGTCTGTGACAAATTGCAATCCCTTTTTATGAATTCTGAAAGTGGTCATAGGGCATTTCCGTCATGCCTCATCAGCTGCAGAGCCAATGGCTTCATTTTGAAAGAAAATGTTGCATTGATGATTACTTTTTGAACAAATCTAACTTATAGTGTCTATCTAAAAGTGAAATTGTTTTTCAGGATGAATTTCACCCATTCATTGAAGCACTGTTGCCACATGTGAAATCATTCTCGTATACATGGTTTAATCTACAAGCTGCCAAGAGGAAATACTTCAAGAAACATGAAAAGAGGATGTCAATGGAGGAGGAGAGACGAGTGAAGGAAGATCTTCAGGTTAGTTGTGACATCACCTGTCTGTAATAGATATTCAACTGTCATGTGACATCACCTATCTGTAATTGGTATTCAACTGTCATGTTTCATCACCTGTCTGTAATAGATATTCAACTGTCATGTGACATCACCTATCTGTAATTGGTATTCAACTGTCATGTTTCATCACCTATCTGTAATAGATATTCAACTGTCATGTTTCATCACCTGTCTGTAATAGATATTCAACTGTCATGTTTCATCACCTGTCTGTAATAGATATTCAACTGTCATGTTTCATCACCTGTCTGTATTAGATGTTCAACTGTCATGTTTCATCACCTGTCTGCCATAGGTCTAGCCAGAAAATTAAAAGTAATATGCATTACGAGGGCACAAAGCACCCGAGGCTACTAGGGGGGTATGTTTTCCAGGCCAGTGAAGGACATTCTTTAAAGAGGTTATGCAATGTACTTTTTCTAAGAATAATAGTTCAATATCTCCAGTACCACTATCTATGAGAATGCAATGAGCATATAATTGAGACAATACACACATAAATTAGGCTTTAAATCAGCATTTTATACCCGGTTTTTAGAACGCCGCCGAAATTAACCTGCGAACGCTTTGAAAACTCATTAGAGCGTGACGCCCCGCCCACCGGGCCTGTCTCCATTTGCGTATCTACCATAATGTCTGGAGACAAACCTCCTTCAAACCAAACGAGTTATGTGGTAATTTCTGATTTATAACAAAGGCAAGAAGCAAGTACGATTATATCTAAGAAATACTATGTACTACTTTTGTTGTCGGAATCACTTTGATGGATGTGACTGTACCAATATGAGGAATGTTTTATGTAAAACAGTGTGATCCCAAATATGACATTGTTTCATTTTCAATACGAATCGAAACCTTATATATATTGAATAGATCTACCATTGGTAAATAATGTTTAACTATTTTATTATTGATATGTGATGTAAAAACTACGGAGATTGATCATAACGTACTATAGATTATCCACTGTGGCGCCTATCTTTTCATAAGAGAAAGAATATAATAAATAACATAACCGTTCACATTTTTCCATTCCTTTCAAACCACTATGGTAAAATTATCCACCGTATAACATATCTTTATATTGCAATACACTCAATGCAATTAACATTTTAGGTATTCAATTGTGGAAAATATTCGGTTTGTTCACTGTAAATAAAAACGATTTGTTATTTATCACCGTCGGAAATAATAGTCAATGTATGTTATATAAGATTCAGCAAACAACAGACCATCAGATTATCACTTTAAACGGACATGTCTAGCCATAACGGCACCAATTTAACGAAGCAGTCGCCATTTTGCGTCATTTGATAGGGTTTTGAAACATATGATACTACATGTTTATACAATAATAATTGACTTGAATAAATCGTTATTGAGTCGTCGGATATCTAAGCTTTCAGAATATACAAAAAATTATTTTTTTTGTGTGAATATTTATATGTTAAATGAACGATTAAAAAGGTGTCATTTCCCGTTGAAACATGATCATTAGGTGAAACTACTCACCTACTGCTACGTCACAGTAGGTAGACACGCTCGGGACACGGTTCAGTGACCACAGATGCTGTTCGCCGGGGCTAATTAGGCAGTGTATTTTAAAAGCCGTATTTAGGCAGGTTGCCGTCCGATTTCGAAAATTCAAAGTTGACTCTTATTCAAATTGCATGCCGCTTTTTATGAATCCCGAAAGTGGCCATAGACCATTTCAGTCCCCCTTTAAACTTCAAATAAGCAGATTTTTATATAAATACATTTTGTCTATGTTCTATCTTACAAAATATATTGATGTGAATTAATGATTGTTAATAAACTAAGGTCATCATGTACTTCAAGTCTTGCTATTGTATAAAACTCGATCTGCTTCTGGTCTGAGGTAAATTTCTTAATTAGCAGCCCCGTCTATCAGTTTTTGTGAAGTTTCCATCGCCGCCGCTGCCGCCGCCGCCGCACTCGTACTACTAGCTATAATTTTTTTTCCACTAAGCTTTCCAGAACTCTTATTCATACCTTACTACTCATACCTCATGGGAACGGTTTTGACACGTTTACTTTCAAGGTCAAAGGTCAAGGTCACGAGATATGTATTCACTCTAAGAATTCCTTGTAAACGCGATAACTTGAAAAGTTTTTGTGCTATGAAGCTCTAACTTGGTATATATCATCCTTGGAAAAGTAAAAAACTTTGAAAAGGTTTCCGCTACAATCCGTCAAAGGTCAAGGTCACAGCAAGGTCATGACTTAAGCATGGTTTAGCGAAAATGCTTAATTTTAACTATGATCACTTTTAATCAATACATGATTGTTATACTCAATAAAAAGTGTTCAACTATTGTGTGACCTTGAAGGTCAAAGGTCAAGGTCATGAGATATGAGTTATTACAATTCCTTGTAAACACAATAACTTGAAAAGTTTTTGTGCTATGAAGTTTCGATTTTGTATATATATTTTTTTTTTTTTTTTTTTTATTTCACTTTTTTTCAGGCATACATACAGGTTAGCATACATGGTGATATACAGGTAATTCTATAACAAAATAAATGTTTGGGTATATTGTGCATACAGAAAAGTTGATGAAGTCAGGTACTCATCTAAATAGAACATGCAAGATAGACCACAATTTCAGGAAATATGTTTCCTGGTTTTGGTTAATGTATATGTATTTTGTAATATTGTAATATTGTGTGATTTGCCTCTTGATATATATTATATTTGGGATAAAACTTTTCTTACTACAATAGTATATAATATTCTTAACTAACATAATAATAGCATTTAAAACATAATTATTTTTCCCTTTCACTCCAAATAATATCTGGGAAACTGTAAAACTAAGTTGTACATCAACAGTGTTGAGCCAAATTTTAATCTCTTGCCATATATTTTTCACCTTGCTACACTCCCAGAACATATGATAAATAGTTTCGTCAGCTGCATTGCAGAAAGTACATTGTGGGGTATCAACATATTTTATTTTGTAAAGGAAATGTTTTGTTGGGAGTATTCTGTGGATGATTCGGTACTGAAGCCATTTTAGATCAGTGCTAGGGGTACATTTGTTGGCAATAGTGCTAAAACATTCTTAATCTGAATCAGTGTAGTGCGAACCAGTGACTTGTTCCCATTTATCATAGCAAGGGAGTTTTACAAAATGTGACTCAAGTAACATATCATACAGTTTCGGATGACCCAAAAGAGTATTTGTACATTTGATTATGAAAGGGTACACGGGATTGTGAAGCTTACAATCGGATAAAGTAACATCAATTGAGTTAGCATAATAAAGAACTGCACGTTTAATACCTTCATAATGGAGAAAGTTGATATCAAGAGAATATACAGTACACAATTCTTCCTTGGAGTAAAATCTTCCATTTTCATCCAATAAATCATTTACAAATATTATACCCTTCTTTGCCCATTTTTTGTATAAAACGCTCTTATTTCCAACCTTAATACTATCGTTATTCCATATACTTTGCGAGAGTAGATCATACGTACTTTTAGCATGTCGTTTATATTTACCCACTGTGTTGGACCAGTCCTTAAAGACTTCTATCCAAAATGGATTTGAAATTGAAGATATTACTTTATTTTCAATATATGTTTTATCTGATATCCACAAAAGACTTTGATTGTGCAGTCTATGCATGAGTAAATCTTTCCAATTTGACAAACAACATTGTAATCTCTGGATCCATTTCAATTTTTGTGAAGATATAATATCTTTGATAATTGGAACTTTAAGGCCACTGTGTTCCGGACTAAGAACAACGGTGTCTCTTTTAACTTTGTCTGGTTTGTTTCTCCAAATAAATTTAAAACACTCTTTTTGGAATTTTTCAATAACAGCTTCAGGTTGGCGGGGTAGGGCAGAGAATAGATGGTTCAACTTTGGCAGAAGTAAGGATTTAAGAACTGTGTTTCTTCCGTAAGGTGTAAGATTTCTTGCTAACCATATGTTCATCAAATGTTTTATTTGTAGAAACTTTTCATCGTAATTTATTTGACAAATGCTATCCATATCAATGCTAAAATGTATTCCCAAGAGTTTAAAATCACATTGTGACCAATCAAAGTTCCAATCTTTACATAATTTGAGACGAGATCGTTTTTTGGAACCAATCCATAGTAGTCTAGTTTTCTCCACATTAACCTTTAAACCAGAAAAACGTGCAAAGAATTGCAGAGTTTTCAAGACAGCATATAAACATTTCTCTGACCCATCTAGTGTAAGTGACGTATCGTCAGCAAACTGAGACAATAGATATTCTATATTTCCAATGTTTATCCCTTTTATGTTAGCATTATTTCTAATGAGAATGCCTAAGATTTCAACAGAGAGGATGAATAGATATGGCGCTACCGGATCGCCTTGGCGACAACCTCTTTCGATTTTAAAGGGTGAGGATGGAAATCCATTTACCAAGACTCTTGATTCGATGTCGTTATAGAAAGTGGTAATCCAGTCAATAATGCTTTGACCAAAATTAAAGAACTTAAGGACACTACAAAGATAATTTCTATCAATAGAATCAAAGGCCTTTTCAAAATCGATTAAAAGGAGTAATCCTGGAATTTGGAAAGATTCAGTGTGTTCCATTATGTCGTAAACTAGCCTGGTTATCTCCCCTATATATCTATCTTTTACAAAACCTTTTTGATCATCATGGATTATAGATGGAAGTATGTTTTTTATTCTATTTGCAATTGCTGCGGCTCCAATTTTGTAAGAAGAATTAAGAAGCGAGATAGGACGCCAATTTTTTAGGTATTTCTTTGGTTTATTGCCTTTAGGAATACACGTGATTAAGCCTTGCTTTTGTGAAATTGACAGTGTGCCTTTTTCATATCCAGTATTTAATGAGTTGAGTAAAAATATACCTAAATCTTTCCAAAAGAATTTATAAAATTCAGATGTAAAGCCATCAGGACCAGGGCTTTTTTCGTTCTTCATTCCTCTGAGAGCTTTTGTTAATTCGTTTAAAGTTAGTTTTCCTTCCAAATTTCTCTTTTGATTTTCGTTTAGTTTAGGAATGTCATAACTTTTACAAATTTCATTAAGATCAATTTGAAGCACATCTTCTGATTGGTAAAGTTTTGTATAGTAGTTTCTAGTTTCGTTTATGATACTTTCAATATCGGTAAGTTTGGATCCATCTGTTTTTTCAATTTCTGTAAAAGCTTTGTTAAGGAAATTTCTGGATTCTAGTTTCAAAAAGTATTTTGTAGGCTTTTCCCCCTTTTCAATCCATTTCGCTCTTGATCTTGTAAGCATTCCTTGTATTTTGTTGTTATTGATTTCATCAAGCCTTAATTTGATGTCATTGACGTTATCAAGAATAATAGCCTTATCATTTTTGTTTTCTTCTTGATCTAGTTCTATTTCTAAATCGTTTTATTCATTTCCAAGGTCCACTTCTAGTTTATTTTGTATTTTCTTTTTGGTTGAAGCGTAGTAAATTGTCTTACCCCTGATCATTAATAGTAAAGTTTCGAATAGTAATTGATCATCTATTGAGTATGTAATATTTCCATTTTCATTAATTTCAATAAATCATCATAAAATAGAGTTATTCCGCACTCGAGCAAAAGCTGCTTAAACTTAAAGATTACAACTGACAAAAAATGTAATGATACAAAACTATATAAAGTTTTGTCTGCAATCTGATTTCTAAGGATTTCTGCTTATCTGTCATTGTCAACTTCTGTTCACCGATATCGCCAGGAAATGAATGTATATAATGAGTCATTTGAAGTAGTGGTCAATGTTGATGTCATAGCCTGACCTGGTCTCCTTGGGTCACGGGTTTCCACAACATGTTCCACACCAACCAAACGGACACGGGTGTGGAGGTTATCTCGATCATACATTTCGCGGGCTTTTCTGGACAGTATTGCACGTTGCTTCTTCAGTTTGGGAGGCAGATCTGTTTGAACAGATTTACCCGTACCGCGCAGCACCCGACCTGCCTCTAGCACATCATCGCGATCCGGAATGCACAAAAATGCCGCTATGATAGCAGGGGGAGCATTTGGTTTGGGGTCTTCGGCATAAGGCTTTTTAGGGAGACGGTGGATATTCTTAAAATAGATTTCACCCACGCGTGTAGAACTTAGGTTTAGCTCGTCCTCCATGAATTTGCGTAGAACCCTCTCTGTGTTCTCCCTCGGCTCCTTGGAAATGCCGTAGAACAATAAATTGGCCTTTCTATCACTAATCTCTCTGAGAAGTAATCTGTTCTCATACTGAGAGATGTGCTCCTTAAGATTTTGCTGTAACGCGGCGTTCTGTTGTTTGAGTTCATGTATTTCAGTTTCATGGCTAGAAAGACCGCTATCAATGTCGTCTACTCGCACCGTCAACTTAGAAATGTCTTCTTTTATTTCTTTTCTAAGATTTCCCAACTCAAGTTTTACATCGGAAATTTGCGACGATAATCTCTTTTCGGATTGAAGTATAATTTCTTCTATATTCGATGTAGACGTGGGGGAGGAACTTCGCGTTTTTCCCATATTTAAGTTGTACTCACATGGTTTTGAAGTCAACAGTTTTGTGACAAATGCAGGATTTATTTTCACAAAAGTCTTTTCAATGTTGCATCAATGTAATGTTTTCTTCATTGTTAAAGCAAATTACAAATAGTTTTCATTACTTCATGTGGATTAACATGGATTTTCCGCGAGCTTGCGGGAGCTCAGTTGATGCAAGTCCTTCTTGCTCTCATGCGCAACCGGAAGCCGATTTTGTATATATTATCTCTTGAGAAGTACAAAATTTTCAAAAAGTTTTCGGTACAAACTGTCGAAGGTCAAGGTCACAGCAAGGTCAACATATATGGAGAAAATGGATTAATTTAATTTTTAACACTTTATTTCATTACAATAATGTTATACTCAATGAAATGTGTTTATTGATTGTGTGACCTAGAGTGTCAAAGGTCAAAGTCATGAGAAAATGCCCAATTTGGTGAGGCCTGTAAAAGGCGGAACAAGGTAAGGCGAAACCCCAAGTTTCGGGGCTGCTCTGCTTTTGCGGTGTCCCGCAAACGCTAATCTAGATGTACTTGCTTCTGTCATTTATATAAATCAGAATTTACACACAAATAGTTTTGGTTTTGAGGTTTGTCTACAGACATTATGGTAAATATGCAAGTGGCGACAGGCCCAGTGGGCGGGGCGTCACGCTCTATTGAGTTTTCAAAGTGTTTGCCTGTTAATTTCGGCTGCGTTCTTAAAACCGGACATAAAGTGCTGATTAAAAGTCTAATTTATGTGTATACATATTGTCTCAATTATTATACCCCCACCTACGAAGTAGTGGGGGTATATAGCGCTCCGCCTGTCCTTCCGTCCGTCCGTGCATGTCTGTCCGTGCATGTCCGTTCGAGCATTCTTCAATATAAACAATAGAATTCTACCTCTTGTTTAACTGATGGTTTTTTTTGGTATTGATATTTTTGATGAACTTTTAATATTATACTTTAATCTATAAAATATTGAAGGTATATGACGCTCTGCCCGTCCCTCCATGTGTATGTCTGAGCATAACCTGTAGAAGTCTTCCACATTTTATTTATGGATGAATTTTATTTTATTTGCATACAGAATTTATCAGTAATTAACTGGAATTTAAAACAATGCCATCTAGAGCTTTTCGTTTTACCTCCGATGAAACTATTCATGACCTTATTTGGATTTAGGTTCATACTGTGCATTATTTCATGTCATTTAGACTCTACTTCTAATTTATTGAAATTGCTCTGCCTTCTTAAACATTCTTGAAATATTTTTTGGCATTGTGTATGAGGTTATGTAGTGCATTGTACATTACCAACATGTTTGTAAGGGACAGACTTTTGAAAGTCTTTGATGATAACAACATCATTTTGTGTTAATATTGCATAGGCGTAGGAACAGGGGGGGCACAGGGGGGCCCTGCCCCCCCACCTTTCAAGTAATTTTTATGCCCCCGAATCGGAGATTCCGGGGGTTTATTTTTTCACTTGTCCGTCTGTCCGTCCGTCCGTCCGTCCGTCCGTCCGTCCGTCTGTCCGTCCGTCTGTCTGTCCGTCTGTCTGTCCGTTTGTCCACAAAAACTTTAACCTTGGTCATAACTTTTGATTGGTCAGAGCTAGGTCTTTGATACTTGACATATGGATCCCTTGTGATGACACCTTTCAGATGACACTATTTGACCTTGTGACCTTGACCTTGACACAGCGAGCAGGATGCATCCGGGGGCATTCGTGTTTCACAAACACATCATGTTTAATAGAAAAAGTCACTTAAACACGGTATTTTAGGGGGAAGGAAAAATAAGATGAACGGGTTTTCGGTTGACAATTTTTTTAAAGAAAAGGGGTGTGGGGGAGGAGAGCGAGGGGATTTAGATTGGGATGGGAGAAAAGGGAACCCCTTCCCCCAACATTTTATCATTTTTAGGGATCTACCCTGTAATTAGAATTGTCAATGGGAAAGGGTTGAGATTCTTTTACCTCGAACTTGCGAGGATATTTAGATATTACCCCAACCTTCCCAGGGGGTGGAACATAAGAGCTCAGGGGTCAGGGAAAGTAGAAGGGCCTACCCCATCACCCACCACCACTGAAAAGGACATATGGGCAGGAATATCCCCTAAATACTTTAACCACTTTTCCTAAAAAAAACATTTGATTTTAAACATCATTGAAATATGTGTGTTTCATCTTTGTAAGAAAAAGACTTTGAACTATTCATTCACTCACTTCATTGCCACCCTGTAAAATAATATGGCTTTTGCAGGAGAGTTATGTTTCTGCAATATATCTATCATACTGGTCATTCATTAGCATTATGGCATATACAATTATACATTACAAAAATGTACATTGTATCGGTTTGTCTGCCTGCCTGTCAGTTTGTCTGTATCTTATATGTCCGATATAATTTGAAATATGAATTTGAAACATACATGCACGTGTATTACCCTCATGAGTTAGGGCTTTTTCAATCGTTTTAAAGGAATTATTTTTTCTTCCTTTTAATTACACATTCATAGATAACTTATCTTGCATGAGTTTTAAATACCTGCTGAAATGAATAAGTGAGATCTTTTCACTGGGGCCACGCCCTTAAAATCTTAATCTATTTCCATCTTATTTAATTGGCATATAATGCCGATTTCTTGTATACAGACTACTTTAAAAAATATGATTAAAAATTGGGACCTGGTGAATTTGTTGCCCCTAATAAGGACAATGCCCTTCGAAGCTTTAAAGCTTTATTATATCCATTTTCAGAACAAAATGCCATCCTTTAAAGTGAATTGCATGTTGCAACGAAAATTAGTTTCAAAGATATTGTGATCCTGTTGTCTTTTGAATAATTACCTATAAAGGCTAGAAAATCGCTTAAAAAAGCCAGATGAAGTACAGAGCTAAGGCTATACTTTTCTATTCTTACCTGGGAGACGTATTTGATCATTTTAACTTTTTGTTTCACGTTCATTGTTCACGTTTTTAACTATGATATTTAGGCCAAAAACTCAAAACTATCAAAATGATGGGAACAAAGACTACGTAACTAAGTTAAACATTCCTATAAAGTTTACTTTTAGGGATTTTGATGTTTTCACGTGGCTGAAAAAAATCTGAGTATATCAAAGCTGTTATGAATATTTAAGCTATTAAAACATTTTTTACCCATTCACAGAGTAAAATTGACATTTGAGCTTATAGGCACTAGCAGTATATAAAGGGTTAAGATTCTGAAACAATAGGAGTTAATGAAAAACAAGAAGAAATGATGGAGATAAACTTACAGAATTTGGAGAATGCTTCTTATTTATTTCAAGGTAATAAGGTCAATTATTATTATATATCATTGATACCAACAACAAAATTATCATTAATCACTCTCTCATAAATCATCCATGAATTACTTCCATCATGAAATCCATCAATCATCCATCTACGACTATGAGTCATAAATCTTTAATTCCTGAAGCATTAATCAGCAATTTTTAATCATTCATTATCAATTCATGATTAATCAAACAATGACATATTATCAAACACTAAAACAATCATTTATCTTCTATAATCAACCATTCAACACCTAAAGATTATCATTTATCAATCTTTCAACACTTAAACAAACGAGCCCCAAACAAACATTCACCAAACATCAATCTATGACTTATCAATCATAAATCAATCATTCATCAATCATTGTAAATAATTCAACACTTAACCATCAATCATTCAACACTAAACCACCTATTATTCAATACTAAACCATCAATCATTCAACATTAAAATCATCAATCATTCAACACTTAAACAATCATTTATCAATAAAATTCACATATCATTCAACCAAATTTGGGTCCCCATATTTTAGCTACATACCTACCTACAAAGTGCTCCATCTACCCGCCTGTTTGGAAATCAAATTCTCAAGACTAAGACATATTTTTTTTTTTTTTTTTTTTTAATTTACCTTTTTTGTGGTACATGGGCATTACAATGGCTGGTGTAATATATATGATATAAAACAGATACAAGGAATGATATACAACACAGGAAGATGAATCATAACATGGCAAGAAGCAAGGATATACACATTTTGGCAGAGTAATGTCATCACAAGCCATAAAGATATTCAATGGTAGAGGAAAATAAACATTTTACATATTTTCTTGAATTATTTATATGTGTCTATCTTTCAGACTTAGAATGCATAGGACGGAGACAATAATACCTGACTGTTTTTGCACAATAAGACAATTGAATGTTGCTACTTTTAAAATAAGTTAATTATTTTTACTTTATGAAAAATCTCAATTCTATGAATTTAAAACAGACAAATTTAATTATATTCAAGATGTATTGCAGCTACTATCAATGCCTTCAAGAGATTGTCCCTTATATTTACCAAAATGTATAAGAAAAGAGGTATGTGGTTAATATTGTTGTGAGAAAGGTTTTGGGCATATTTTTCAGTTTTTTGTGTGTATGGTTATGAGTAATGTGTCTTATGTCCTGTCCTCAGTATGTTATCTTGTACAATGCAATTTTCTGTTTATTGCTCATCTTACAGCTAACCTTATCTCAAGAAATTATGCAATATGCATGGTTGTTGTAGCAAGAACAGACAAATGTTAACACAAGTTTTATAGTTTATTCATCTGAACCATATTATGAACACTTTATTTCCATTGACAGTTTTTCTCTCAGAGGTGACAATATAATGCACTGATAGTCTGGCAATAAGGGTTGGCAACATTATTTACAGGGGACATCGTGGCAATAAAAGGGCCCGAGAATTTATTCAATTCCCATTATGTTGCCTTGTTTTAAGTTTGAATTATTTAGCCAAGTGGCCAATTTGTTGTCAAATGGTGGCGTTGAAAAACTACAAAAGAAACAAAAAAGATTCCTTACTTTTTTTTTACAATTACAGAACAAACAAAAATTAATTAAGATACATTTTACAATACAACTTCATTGACAATAAAATACAAGATATTGTCTCAAGTAGTAAATATATATATATAACCAAGAAAATTTGTCTAAATTATACAAATATAATTAAATATAAATATTACATCAATAAGCAATTAATAAAGCTTACCTTGATAACACAATAACTAAAGGTAAAAGATTACTTCTACTTAAAATATCTGCAAATGAAGCATTAATTTACGATAGATAATATCACTGCAATATAAAGCAATTCCAAAGTTAGAATTAATAATTCTTACTGAAAATCTCCTTTTTCTACTTGACAAATTCATATTCAAACATATTGATACACAATAACCTAAAAAAAAAGTTAAGTTATTGTCAATAAATAAAAAATTCTCACCTTCTGCTTGCTGGCTTTTTCCATAGTAACAGGTTAGCTTGAGACTGGTAGATTGCCTAAGTACAGGCCTGTGGGGCACAACAAGCTTGAAGATCATGCAAGGTGAAGTTAGTTGTATGCAGCATGAAAAGATCATGCAAAGAGTGTAGCAGCAAGAACACAAAGAGAAACTCGCGTCACAGATTTGATTCCTTTTCACTTTCAACGTTAAGTCACGGTGTGGCAAGGTTCAAAAACTACAATAAAAACAAACGATAGAACCTCAGTCATAGGTACAAAATAATATAGCGATAGGTCTATTGAACAACTTCAGTAAACAGACAATTACTAATTTTTAACCTACACTATCCAATAATTCAGTCAGCAAAATTATTAAGCTATTATTAATTTACAAACGTTTTTAAGGAATAAAATTCATTTTGGTTTAAAGTCATGAAAACATTAGTTGAAATTACCTAAGTTCACAATAACAGATAAATTTCCCTTCAAAGTACTTATTTTACACCAAATGCATAAACATACCTTCAAATACAAATATTGATAGCATGAAACATTAATACAGCATAATAGTCAAAGTGTAATTAAAATTCCAACTTACACCTTGTGTTCTCACATGTAGCACATGTTCAGTCAATATGGTGATTCTCTCAACTGAGCAAGCCAGCTGGCTGGCCAACTGCCAACATGCATGCATGAAATGTACAATGTCACATGACCTCTTATTTGTCAACAATGCCATGTGCTTTTGCTTTGATCAACAGTCAGTTACTGTTTTGATAACAGAATTAACTTATGTGATTATTGTATTATAGAATCAAGTTGGTTATTATGATGAAGATGAAAGAAAAAGCATAAATATATACTTGATAAGCAGTTTTGCATAAAAATGAAGAAATTAGATTTTAGCCTTTTCAAAGAGAGCTAAGTCACATGATCATGGCCATGACAGCCTAAGCCATCTAGACTTGAGCAAGACTCTTATTGGTCAAATAATAATATATTTTTTTAACAAATAAAGTGTTTCTGGATTTATTAACTTAACTTTTGGGAGTAAACATCCATCATTGAAAATAAGAAGAGATTCTACAGTTTGATTTTTTAAAACAAGATTTAAAAATAATGTGGAAATGAGTCTTGCTTGCAAACTGGCACAAGTTGTGATGATATGCAAATAAGGTCAGCTGACCTTTTGTTTATAAACATTGACATGTTCATTTTGTTTTGATCAACATAAAGGAGCATAATTAATGGTTTGATTACTGAATTTAGTTAGCCAAATTATAGAATTAGACAAGTAATAGATTATAGGTAATGAAAATAATGTGAATATGCTTATAAGTATATTTAATAAGCATTTTTAAATGAAAATATAAAATATATTTATAAATATGCTTAAAAATGTATTTAAAAACTTTTTTTTTATAAGAAATGAAATTTTTTTTTTTAACCTTTTCACTGCTGTACTTAGGATTATCAGATATAGTTCTTGGCTTTCTGTCTGTGATCATTGTTTGTAGAGTATATTGACTAATCAACACATGCAATTGTACCTTTTTGGGTTTTTAACTTTCAAAGATTTTGAGTTTTGTAAATTACTGTAAGGATTACTTAGAAATTTATTTCACAAAACATATCTCCATGAAACTTGGTATTTATCATCACAAGAAGTTGTGTTTTT
Organism: Steromphala cineraria; assembly: GCA_916613615.1. NCBI lineage: Eukaryota > Metazoa > Mollusca > Gastropoda > Trochida > Trochidae > Steromphala > Steromphala cineraria. Next base: position 39,954,261 of record OU744722.1, on the reverse strand, counting down.
CAGGGGTTTTATGCTTTCTCGACTATAATTTTTCAATATGATCAACTTTCAAATTAATTCCTTCCATGATTTACCACAACCAGTTTTCCTGACTAATCATTACAAGAAGTTCATTCAGTATTCTTGTTTATTTTAGAATTACAGGTTTTTTTGAAAATTTTGAATTTCATAAGGTACTTGTAAAAGGGCTGGATAGATAAGGCATCTTCTAATAAGCCTTCATTTGGGGAACTATGCAGACACCAGTCACTTTGGCTGACCATGACCTTATTTTCAAGGTCACCACATCACATCTCATGAACCATTATAACCCTTGTCTTCATATTTGGTCACCACATACATTAGGGGATTATGCAAGCACCTGTCACATGTGGCCTTATTTTCAAGGTAATCACAGCACATTGACCACTTTTGAAACTCTTGTTTACGCCGTATCTCTTAGCTTAGCATGAGCCTGGTGCATAATCCTTATGGCTTTGAAAACATGTCTCAAATGATTACTTATGTTGGCTTCTATCCTTCTGTTAAAGACAAGCTCATAGTGGGGGTATGTGAGCTTTGCTCACTTTTTTCTTGTATGTTCATTGCCTTGCCATAGATAATGGTGCTGGCGATAACGATAACAAAATACATTGAATAACCTCTTTAAGGATAATTTTCCTATACCTCAAGAACTTAAGAAAATCCGTAGTACAACCATCAGGGCCTGAACTTTTTTCTTCTTCTGTCATGTTTTTTTGAGTGTACAACAACTCGCATAATTGAATTCTCCTTCAAGGTCACATCTATGCATGAACATTAAAAAGTTTTAATTTTTAGTCAAATAACAGATTTTCTGTAGACTGTGCAGTATGTAATGTAAAAATGCTTTGTTTTATGAAGAAGTTGTTTACTTTCTGTAACTATCATCCGTCAAATGCTTTTAATACATTGATGGATATATTAAAGAATTTCTGAACTCTAGTTTTAAAAAGTGCTATTTAGTTGGTTTCTCCCTTTTCAATCCAATTTGCTTTCGATCTCTTTGTCATGTCCCGCACAATGCTCCTCAGCTCAGTCAATCATTTACGTTCAGTATTTGCTATATAAAGACATCATAATAGATTTCACATCGCCTTGCCAATTAGCAGATAATAGTAGCAAGCAGAGTGCTGGAACATCAGTCCAGGGAGCTAAATTGGTAATAGAACTATTCAGCAACTTGAGGATTAAGCCTGATGAACTTTTGAAAGTAACAGTCCTTATTTTAAAATTGAACATAATTAAATCAGACAATATATATTATATATATCTATCATGGATGAAAATCAACCCGAAAAGAACAGTTTGAAGCAAATAGGATCTGGATGAAAAGATACTGTTCTGATGATTTGTGATAATTAAATATTAACTAATTTTATTTTATTTTGCAGAATGAAAAACCAGAAGTTAAGCAAAAGTGGGCTTCACGTTTATTAGCAAAACTCAGGAAAGATATAACTCAGGAGTGCAGAGAAGATTTCGTCTTAAGTATTACTGGAAAACGACCACCTGTATGTGTGTTATCAAATCCTGATCAGAAAGGGAAAATGAGAAGAATAGATTGTTTACGTCAAGCGGACAAGGTGTGGAGATTAGATCTTGTGATGGTCATCCTCTTCAAAGCAATACCTCTTGAAAGTACTGATGGTGAACGCCTTGAGAAGTCTCCTGAGTGTATGCACCCCAATTTGTGTGTAAACCCTCAACATATCAGTGTGTCAGTGCGGGAACTTGACTTGTACTTGGCAAATTTTATACACAGTTATGGTAGGTTCCCTTATTTACTTGCGAACATTGCAATCACTGTACTAGTATGCTGTTGAGCCAAATCTGTTGGCTTATCAATGTTTGTGTGATTGTCAGTACATTGGAAATGCTATAATCAATACTTTTAGATCAGATTGGCTCATAGGGTGGCTCATCAACTTTCACATTTTCAAGTTCATCCTAAACTGATGCAAGTAATTTGCACCAAGTGCTCTGTTCGTACCGCAGACTTTCCACAAGTATTGCACACATATAATATTGTTTATTATTCCCTGCCACAATAAATTATGATTTTGAGAATATCTGGATTTTTAGCTCATCTGGCCTGTAAGGCCTGATGGGCTTATGCCATGGCATGGTGTCCGGCGTCCGCCCGTCCGTCCGTCTGTCCGTCCTCCGTCCGTAAACTTTGTGGAATTTTGACTTCTTCTCCAGAATCGTAAGGCCTAGAAAGCTGAAACTTGGTGTACAAACTCCTTGAATAGTGAGGATTCAAAATTGTAGCTTTGGTGGCCGTTTGGCCCCTAATAAGGGCCATAGGGCCACACCCTAAAAACCTATTTTCATCTTCCTCTCCAGAAGCATAAAGCCCAGAAAGCTGAAACTTTGTGTACAGATTCCTTGATGATTAGTGAGGATTGTAAATTTTAGCTTTGATGGCCGTGTGGCCCCTAATAAGGGCCACAGGAGCCACACCCTAAAAAACCTATTTTCATCTTCTCCTCTCAGAAGCATAAGGCCTAGAAAGCTGAAACTTTGTGTACAGACTCCTTGACTAGTGAGGATTATAATTTATGGCTTTTGTGGCCCTGTTGCCCTGTGGCTCCTAGTAATGGCCTCAGGGACCACACCCTTTAACCTAATTTCATCTTTTTCTCAAGAAGCATCAGGCCTAGAAAGCTGAAATTGGATGTCATCTGGCCTGTAAGACCCGATGGGCTTATGGCATGGCATGGTGTCCGGCGTCTGCCCGTCCGTCTGTCAGTCCTCCGTCCGTAAACTTTGTGGAATTTTGACTTCTTCTCCAGAATCGTAAGGCCTAGAAAGCTGAAACTTGGTGTACAAACTCCTTGAATAGTGAGGATTCAAAATTGTAGCTTTGGTGGCCGTTTGGCCCCTAATAAGGGCCATAGGGCCACACCCTAAAAACCTATTTTAATCTTCCTCTCCAGAAGCATAAAGCCCAGAAAGCTGAAACTTTGTGTACAGATTCCTTGATGATTAGTGAGGATTGTAAATTTTAGCTTTGATGGCCGTGTGGCCCCTAATAAGGGCCACAGGGGCCACACCCTAAAAACCTATTTTTATCTTCTCCTCTCAGAAGCATAAGGCCTAGAAAGCTGAAACTTTGTGTACAGACTCCTTGACCCGTGTGTTACCCATTATAATTGTTAAATGTTACAAATTTCCTAAATAATTCTTTCTAAGTTTTAACACATGGTCGTCAAAGATACAATCTCGAAAGCATGTTATTTTCCCCAAACCGGTGTTTCAGAAATTAGTTACGGCTTCGTTTTCACTCCACTTAAGTAGGTAAATCTTGATAAAATAAATTTACATGCATAACGAAATACAAATATTCAAACACGGTAGACTCAAATAGAACCAAAAACTGGCTACCATAATTCAAAATATTCAATAATATCGCAATAGATCGAAGAATATGCGATGAATTTGTCAACTTTATCTGACAGCAATTATGAAAAGGAAACACTGTTTGAAATTACAATCGTATTTTCTTGACGACATATAGAAATTATAAATATTAATTCGAGCTGAGTATAACAATTATGTGTGTTTCTCTTCAAGTAATATGTAAATAAATAAATGAATTCATGGCATGTTTGTTATGAAATAAAATATAAAAAACTTTCAACCAAAAACTTGTTTTATTCAGACATTCAATATTTTATCGGTAATATGTTGTCATGAAAATGTTACGACCGCATGTTATGTTGAACATTGCCATTTGACTTCGGCAGTTCGTGGTCCTGTTCATGCATCCTTTTGAAAAACGATTTAAACTTACGCTTTTGGGGAGCAAGTTGAGAAACTACAGATACATTCTATGATTATATTATCCAGTTTTGATAAAATTATTACAAATTCGTAAAAATTTAAGTTCGTGAAACTCGCTAGCAATGTCGATAAACCGCAAGTCGTCAACAGACTAGTTATTTTTCAAGTGGTTTAAGGTAAATATTTTTATCTTACTGTTGCGGAAATAGTTACAAACAAGGATTTATTTATAGAATTAGAAATGAGTCTATCTTGAGATTGACTAATAAAAACGATCTTTATTTATTTATTTCATTGTTGATTATTTTTGTAAGTGGGTCTTCTTCATGAATTTTATCAGAATACCTGTTACATTTTCAATCAAATTTTATTATGCTATCAGAATGAAACACTCAAGTAATATTTAGATCAGCTTTATTATTTCAGATGATAGACTTACAACATTACAAGACATCTTAAAAAATATTTCAATTTTTAATGTCACATTGTGAAGTTTCTTTGGACAAAATATATCCATTGATAAAAAAAACCCTTTTAAACAACTAGTACTTAATAGTAATAATTTTTTAAAATATATATATAATTAATTGAGCACTTTTAAAATTTATTTTTTAGATTATGTAAAAAACAGGTTCATTTTTTATATGATTTTGTTATGAAAACTACGAGCGCTAAAAACCCCCTTTGGGGGGGAAAAAACCCCATTTGAGACCCCAAAAACCCCCATGGGCATTTCGGAAAGATGCCATGTATGAGTTTTGTGCAAGTGAAAGCTCATAGTAGTGTGATAGGGGGTGTTGTTTATCCATTTCTCCTCAAAAAGTACTGGATAGACTGGGCTGATCTTTCAAACATGCTTTTTAGGTATCCTAAAGGTGTGCATCTAATATTTTGTTTTGGGAATTTTTAGTTTTCTACAATTTAATGGATGTTATTACTTAAATGAAGCTAAAGGTGTGCATCTCTCATTTTGTTTTAAATTCTATGGTTGAAAACATTGAGGGCTTTTTTTATAAGCTGGGGCATCTGTGTCCCATGGACACAAATTTTCTAGTTTCTGAGATGTGGTTTTACGGAAATTAGAAAAGGGATGCGCTGAGCCTCTCAATTTCGTTTACTATGAAAGTAAAAAAACCTTAATAAGCAATATGTATAAAAACAAACCAGCACTATCGCAAGCTAACTGCTCTGACTTGATATTCCATTGTACAATGGGGGAAAACATGATACATACGCATAACTATCAAACAATAAAAGGGCGTTCTTTCAGAGGCGATTTTCACGCGTAATGATACACAAAACTGCCTTAAAAGGAAAGCCATATAACGGATTTATAGTAAGAAGTGTAGTAAAAACTGTTCTTCATGTAGCTTTCTTACTATGCAAGCTATGGGAATTTTAGGGCAAAGGCAATGATGTTTTGATATTTGATCTCAGTTTGAAAATATGAATTGTTGAATGCACACAAATTATTGTTATTAAAATGGATCAAATCTATCAGTGTAAAGTTTTTATTTTTTTCCTCAAATTGACCGACGGCACTCACCGTGCAGCATTCCTATCTTCCGAACCATTAGAAATATTTAAACATTGTTTTCACCATCGTGTAGAGGAGAGAAATATCTGTATTTGGATGTATTATTTGTTTATGAGGATGAAAAAGTAAAGAAACAGTGAGAGATTCGACATCTGTGGAAAATATCATTTTTTCCATCAAATTTACTGACGGTTCTCACCGTAAGCCTCAATAGCTACCGAATCACTGGATAAATTCTAAGTTTGTTTTCCCCATCGTGTAGAGGTGAGAATTTTCTATTTATCCCCCGCCGCGCGATTAGCGCGAAGCGGGGGATATAGTATTCAGCAGCGTCCGTCCGTACGTCTGTCCGTACGTACGAAATGGAATAACATAAGTACTATTCTCTACATCCTTCTCATATTTTGCATATAGGTTCACCTCAGTGAGAGTAATTGTCCAAATGGGTTTCGTGACCTTGACCTTCATTTCAAGGTCACAAGGACACTTTGTCATTTTACCCTTGTTGGCGCGATATCTCAAGAACTGTTTACTGGATTCTCTTCATATCTTACATATAGCTTCTCCTGATGAAGACCTTGGGCTGATTAGATTTTGGTCACCTTGACATTATTCTCAAGGTCACAGGAGGATTTTGAATTTTTGGACATGTGAACTTGCATGTTTACCTTTGTTGGCGCGATATCTCAAGAACTGTTTACTGGATTCTCTTCATATCTTACATATAGCTTCCCCTGGGGAAGACCTTGGGCTGATTAGATTTTTGTGACCTTGACATTATTCTCAAGGTCACAGAGGAACTTTGAATTTTTGGACATGTGAACTTGCATGTTTACCCTTGTTGGCGCGATATCTCAAGAACTGTTGACTGGATTCTCTTCATATCTTACATATAGCTTCCCCTGGGGAAGACCTTGGGCTGATTAGATTTTTGTGACCTTGACATAATTCTCAAGGTCACAGCAGAACTTTGAATTTTTAGCTCATCTGGCCTGTAAGGCCCGATGGGCTTATGGCATGGCATGGTGTCCGGCGTCCGTCCGTCCATCCGTCCGTCCGTCCGTCCGTCCGTCCATCCGTCCGTCCGTAAACTTTGTGGAATTTCGACTTCTTCTCCAGAACCATAGGGGCTAGAAAGCTGAAACTTTGTGTACAGACTCCTTGACTAGTGAGGATTATAAATTGTAGCTTTGGTGGCCCTGTGACCCCTAATAAGGGCCACAGGGGCCACGCCCTAAAAACCTATTGTAATCTTCTTCTCCAGAACCATAAGGCCTAGAAAGCTGAAACTTTGTGTACAGACTCCTTGACTAGTGAGGATTATAAATTGTAGCTTTGGTGGCCCTGTGACCCCTAATAAGGGCCACAAGGGCCACGCCCTAAAAACCTATTTTAATCTTCTTCTCCAGAACCATAAGGCCTAGAAAGCTGAAACTTTGTGTACAGACTCCTTGGCTAGTGAAGATTATAAATTGTAGCTTTGGTGGCCCTGTGACCCCTAATAAGGGCCACAGGGGCCACGCCCTAAAAACCTATTTTAATCTTCTTCTCCAGAACCATAAGGCCTAGAAAGCTGAAACTTTGTGTACAGACTCTTTGACAAGTGAGGATTATGAAATGTAGGTTTGGTGACCCTGTTGCTCCAATAAAGGCAACAGGAACGTCCTTCAAATCTATTTTCATCTTATTCTCCTGAAGTACAAGGCCAAGAAAACTGAAACTTGTCGCCTTTATACTTAATTTTATGATTGGTGACCCTTTGGCCTCTACAAAGGGGGAATCACATTGGTCACACTCTACAGCATATATTGTAATTGACGATGAAGCCTGATGAGCTACAGAGCCAATGGCTCTATTTTTGGACATGTGAACTTGCATGTTTACCCTTGTTAGCGCGATATCTCAAGAACTGTTGACCTTATTCTCTTCATATCTTACATATAGCTTCCCCTGGGGAAGACCTTGACCTTCATTTCAAGGTCATTACGAGACTTTGACATTTACCCTTGTCAGCGGGATATCTCAAGAACCATTCACTGGATTCTCTTCATAGCTTACACAATGCATCTAATTGGGAAGGCGCCGGGTCCAGTCGATTTTGGTGACCTTCACATTTTTTTCAAGGTCACAGCGAGACTTTGAAAATTTCAGCATTGAAACCTGCATTTTAGGCTTGTCAGCAGGATATCTCAAGAACCATTAACTGTTTTCTCTTCATAATTTACACAAAGCATCTTATTAGGAAGGCGCCGGGCCCAGTTGATTTTGGTGACCTTCAAATTATTTTCAAGGTCACAGTTTATAGATTTCGTGACCCTCTGACAACAAATAAGAGGTCACAGCCAATAATTGATTGATAATTTGCGGCAGGGGATTATGTCACCTCAGTGACAAACACTTGTTTACATGTATAATTAATGTATGTGCAAACAAGAATTAAAGTGACACAGAGTATCTTTCTTAAAATTTTATTTGCTTTTGATAAGCTACAAAATATCAAATATGCTGATTGAAGTTCATATCTCATCACTGGACTTGCAAATATATCCATTTATGCATGTCTCTAAAATGCTTGATTTTATGGAAAAATCAAGAAAGCATCTCAAATACATTTAATATTCGAAATTATGCATCCAATTAATCTACCTGTTTGTTACAATTCCTTATTAACATTATCGAATCAAATATATCTTCCTGTCAGCTTATGACAAGGTTTCAAACTTACGTTTGACAAATTTGCATGCGCGCCACTCGAGCCACATTGTCTGGTTTTCGATCAAAACCCCGACTTTGAATGGCCATATTTTCGCTCTAATGTACTGATTGACCTTATACTTGTTATTTTCAGTAACAGTTAGTGGTTCCCGATGTAATAACATCGATTTCAAAATTTGACATGTATATGTGATTCTCTCAACATACTCTGTCTCTTTAAGAAGCTGCAAGTGGTGCGCGGACAATTTGGTGGAATGATCTGTAACCATTTTGGAGATAAAGACATTTGAAGTCTAAAATGTAAATATCCTTTGTCAACACTGGTCTAAGGGAGGTAATTCAACCCATAACATCAAATAAGACAATTCCAAACTCGGGTTCGAATCTCCGAGTGGACCTTATGACAAGAATTAAAGTTCCAAAACCTTGAATTTTGAACTCGTTTATTGTTGTTATATGTTGAGATGAACCTACATTTTAAATGTAACCTAAATCGCTCAAGAAATGAATAATTCAGCGTAATTTTCGATCTGTAATATAGAACTTAGCACATTATACTTTAAGATTTCGAAAATAAGTTACCACACAAAATATTTTTGTCTTCAACAAGGGCATCCAATTGATATATAGTTTGTTAAAATAACTTAAACAGTAAAGGAGTAACGTTTTTTTTTACTCAAATGAAAACATTAAAAAATTCGTATTTTTAGACCCCAACTTGATGTTTGTCTTTCCAGCTCCTTACATGTAACTATCAACTTTTTAGCTCATCTGGCCTGTTGACTAACAAGGGCCACGGGGGCCATGCCCTAATAACCTCTTTTCATCTTCTTCTCCAAAAGCATAAGGCCTAGAAAGCTGAAACTTGATGTACAGACTCCTTTACTAGTGGGGATTATAAATTGTAGCTTTGGTGACCCTGTGACCCCTAATAAGGGCCACAGGGGCCAGGCCCTAAAAACCTATTTTTATCTTCTTCCCCAGAACCATAAGGCCTAGAAAGCTAAAACTTTGTGTACAGACTCCTTGACTAGTGAAGATTATAAATTGTAGCTTTGGTGGCCCTGTGACCCCTAATAAGGGCCACAGGGGCCACGCCCTAAAAACCAATTTTCATCTTCTTCTCCAGAACCATAAGGCCTAGAAAGCTAAAACTTTGTTTACAGACTCCTTGACTAATGAGGATTCAAAATTGTAGGTTTGGTGGCCCTGTGACCTTGAATAAGGGCCACAGGAGCCACACCCTAAAAACATATCTTCCTCTTTTTCTCCAGAACCATAAGGCCTAGAAAGCTGAAACTTTGTGTACAGACTTCTCGACTAGTGAGGATTAAAAAATGTAGCTTTGGTGGCCCTTTGACCCTTATTAGGGCCAGAGGGACCACACCCTTAAAACCTTTTTTCATCTCCTTCTCCAGAAGCAATAGCCCCAGAAAGCTGAAACCTTGTGAATATACTCTTTGACTAGTAAGGGCTTCAGGGGCCACACCCTTTAACCTAATATCATCTTTTTCTCAAGAAGCATCAGGCCTAGAAAGCTGAAACATTGTGTGCAAACTCCTAAGTTAGATAAGAAGGAATCCAAATTGTACATTTGGTGACCCTGTGGTCCAAAGTAAGGGAGGAACCACATTTGCCACACCCTAAAGAAAACTTGATATGAAGCCTGATGAGCTACAGAGCCACTGGCTGTATTTTTTAGCTCATCTGGCCTGTAAGGCCCGATGGGCTTATGGCATGGCATGGTGTCCGGCGTCCGTCCGTCCATCGTCCGTCTGTAAACTTTGTGGAATTTTGACTTCTTCTCCAGAACCATAAGGCCTCGAAAGCTGAAACTTTGTGTACAGACTCCTTGACTAGTGAAGATTATAAATTGTAGCTTTGGTGGCCCTGTGACCCCTAATAAGGGCCACATATGCCATGCCCTAAAAACCTATTTTCATGTTCTTCTCCAGAACCATAAGGCCTAGAAAGCTGAAACTTTGTGTACAGACTCCTTGACTGGTGAAGATATAAAATCACAAAAAAAGTCCTTGTTAACGCGTTAATTTGAAAAGTTTTTGTGCTATTAAGTTTAAATTTTGTATATATTATCTCTTGAGAAGTACAAAATTTTGGAAAGGTTTTGGGTACGAACTGTCAAAGGTCAAGGTCACAGCAAGGTCAACAAATATTGAGAAAATGCATTATTTTAACTTTAAACACTTTAATTCGATACATTAATGTTATTTTCAATGAAATGTGTTCATTGATTGCGTGACCTTGAGTGTCAAACGTCAAGGTCACAAGAAAATGCCCAATATGCTGAGGCTTGTAGAAGGCGGAACAGGGTAAGGCGAAACCCCAAGTTTCAGGGCTGCTCTGTTTTTGCGGTGTCCCGCAAACACTAATCTAGTTTAGTGCAGGTACCTTGGCATGTGGGGATTCTGATTTGTAACTTTGGTGACCCTGTGACCCCAATTATTTCTAAGAATCTAAGGGACCATGCCCTATTTTCATCTTCTTCTCCAGAAGCAGAAGGCCTAGAAAGCTGAAACTTTGTGTACAAACTCCTTATCTAGTGAGGATTATAAATTGTAGCTTTGGTGACCCCATGGCCCCTACTAAGGGGGCACCACATTGGCCACACCCTATAGCGAAATCAAATGTAAAGCCTGATGAGCTACAGAGCCCATGGCTCAATTTTTTTCTTACATTTCCCAAAGGAATTGACCAATGAATTTTCAGGCCAGGCTAGATTTCCAATCTATTTTATACACTGCTATATACTTAATTTTATGATTGGTGACCCTGTGGCCTCTACAAAGGGGGAATCACATTTGCCACACTCTACATCATAGTTGATGATGAAGCCTGATGAGCTACAGAGCCAATGGCTCTATTTTTAGCTCATCAGGACTGAAAGTCCAGATGGGCTTATGGCATGGCCCGTCGTCTGGCGTCCGTCCGTTGTCCGTCGTCCGTCCGTCGTCCGTCCGTCCGTAAACTTTTTACACTTTCGACTTCTCCTCATGAACCATACACATAAGAGAGCTGAAATTTTGTGTACAAGTACCTTAGCATATGGAGATTCTAATTTGTAACTTTGGTGACCCTGTGACCCCAAATAGGGTCACAGGGGTCACAACTTAAAAAACCTATTTTCATCTTCTTCTCCAGTTCAAGAAGGACTAGAGAGTTAAAAGTGATATGTGCAGACTCCTTGGCCAATGGAGATTCTAATTTGTAACTTTGGTGACCCTGTGATCCCAAATAGGGTCACAGGGGTCACAACCTTAAATACCTATTTTCATCTTCTTCTCCAGTTCCAAAAGGAGTAGAGAGTTAAAAATTATATGTGCAGACTCCTTGGACAATGGAGATTCTAATTTGTAACTTTGGTGACCCTGTGACCCCAAATAGGGTCACAGGGGTCACAACCTTAAAAACCTATTTTCATCTTCTTCTCCAGTTCTAAAAGGACTAGAGAGTTAAAAACAATATGTGCAGACTCCTTGGCCAATGGGGATTCTAAATTGTAGATTTCGTGACCCTATGACCCCAAATAGGGTCACAGGGGTCACAACCTTAAAAACCTATTTTCATCTTCTTCTCCAGTTCTAAAAGGACTAGAGAGTTGAAAGTGATATGTGCAGACTCCTTGGACAATGTAGATTCTAATTTGTAACTTTGGTGAACCTGTGACCCCAAATAGGGTCACAGGGGTCACAACCTTAAAAACCTATTTTCATCTTCTTCTCCAGTACTAAAAGGACTATAGAGTTGAAAATGATATGTGCAGACTCCTTGGCCAATGGGGATCCTTAATTGTAGATTTCGTGACCCCATGACCCCAAATAGGGTCACAGGGGTCACAACCTTAAAAACCAATTCTCATCTTCTTCTCCAGTTCCAAAAGGTCTAGAGAGTTAATATTGATATGTGCAGACTCCTTGGATAATGGGGATTCTAATTTGTAACTTTGTTGACCCTGTGACCCCAAAAAGGGTCTCAGGGGTCACAACCTTAAAAAAACTATTTTCATCTTCTTCTCAAGTTCCAAAAGGTCTAGAAAGCTGAAATTATATGTGCAGACTCCTTGGCCTATGGGGATTCTTAATTGTAGATTTTGTGACCCCATGACCCCAAATAGGGTCACAGGGGTCACAACCTTAAAAACTTATTTTCATCATCATCTTTAGCTCCTAAAGGTCTATTGAGCTGAAAGACTGCATGTAGACTCCTTGGCCAATTGGGATTCTAAACTGTAGGTTTTGTGACCCCATGACCCCATATATGATTTCATAGCTAAAGCATTAGATGCTGGTAAAGAAGTAAGAGCGGTGTTTTGCGATGTTAGTAAAGCTTTTGATAAAGTCTGGCACAAAGGAATTCTGAATAAATTAAAATCATATGGTATTGACGGAAACTTATTAAAATGGTTCGAAAGTTATCTTAATAATAGAACATAAAGAGTGGTAATCAATGGACGCACATCAAATCCTCAAACAGTAACTGCAGGAGTTCCCCAAGGCTCTGTCTTGGGACCCCTATTGTTCATCATATATATAAATGATATTGTTGATGGTATTGATAGTAATATAAGACTATTTGCAGATGACACGTCCTTATACGTCATAATAGACGACCCAAAGGCAGCTGCTGAATGCTTAAACAATGATTTATCCAGAATTTCAAATTGGGCAAAAGAATGGAAGGTGTCCTTTAATCCCAAAAAGACAAAATCGATACAGTTTAGTAGAAAAGTAAAACAAAGTATAAAACCTAATCTTACAATGAATGGTGAAATTATTGAAGAAATAAAACATCACAAACATTTAGGACTGACTTTCCAAGACAATTGCTACTGGGATGTTCACATAATTTCTATGATCAAGAAAATTAGTCCCATGATAAACTGTCTTAGAAGCTTGAAATATCGCTTGTCGCGGAAAAGTTTGGAAATCATATATAAATCTTTCATCTTACCAGTTTTTGATTATTGCGGGCACATTTGGGATAATTGTACCAAGGAACAATGCACGTTATTAGAAAAGTTGAATCTTGACGCGTTGAGGTCGATATGTGGCGCAGTCCGCGGAACAAATCATAGAACGTTATATGAAGAAACCAAACAAAAATCTTTGGCGGAACGTAGATATGTTTCCAAACTGACAACCTTATTTAAAATGAAGAAAAATCTCGCGCCTCAGTATCTTCATAATCTGATACCCACTGCACCAAATATTAATAACTACAACCTCAGAGAAAACTCAAATGTGCGCCCAATTAAATGCAGAACAGCTACATATGCCAGATCTTTCCTACCTGATACAATAAAATTATGGAATGCACTTAGTCCTGAAATTCAACGCATTGATACTTTATCCGAATTCAAAAAAATGTTAGCCGCGAATGAAACTAGGACAGTATTCTTTGATCTAAATTATGGATCAAGAAAATGTCAGATTATCCACTCTCGCCTACGAATCTGTTGTAGTGATCTAAATGCTGACCTATTTAACAGACATATCATTGATAGCCCATCGTGTTCATGTGGTCACCCAATAGAAAATGCTTCACACTATTTCTTCACATGCAACAAATACACGGAACTAAGGCAAAACTTATATTTTTACTCAAAGGAAATTACTATCAACACAGTATTACGAGGATGTTCATCGCTTACAAGCAATGATTTACAAGCATTACTGCAATCTATCCACTATTACATAATGAAATCTGATCGATTTGACCTTTCATAAGTCTATATAGTGACTGCAGACAAAAGAATTAATATCTATGCATTACCACTGTTGACGATATTGGATATTGGACTCTTATATGAATATGTTACCATCTGTATTTCTTAATACGTTACTGTTTATGTTTAAGGGAGCAGCCTTAAAATAAGCTCCCAGGAGCTTGTTGGCTAATCCTTTCATGAATGTACTGTTTTCTTTCATGAATAAAATATGTTTAAATCAAATAGGGTCACAGGGGTCACAATCTTAAAAACCTATTTTTCTCCATTAGATGACAGTCTATGGCAAATTTATTTCTCCTTGGATATTTTAGTGTGGACTTCTTTCACTGTCTGATATTGGCGATCTAGAAAGTGTTGAATAATAATACATTTGTTTTGTAATTTTTTTATAGGTTTTCTTACAATAGGTAACATCAGTTTCATTTTTAGCTCATCTTGCCTGTATAAAGCAAACTTGATATGATGCCTGATGAGCTACATAGCCAATGGCTCTATTTTTTAAATTTTGGTCAACTTTGAAAGGTCACAGCAACAAAAGTATTAATGTTAAGACCTTCAATTGTATAAACTATAAACTACTCTTGATCTTCACATAGTGTTTGACCTTCACATGCATGTTTGTCTATGAGGTACTCATTAAGTACTAAATCATCAAAATTTCACATGATATTTAATATTTAAGGCTTTGCACAAAATTCATATTGGCGGCAAACATCAGCTATGACATCATTCTACAGAGAATATCATTTTTCGAAGCAGAAAATAATTTGGTGTAATTATCTGTCACATTTTTCGAGACACAGAGGTTTCATGTTTCATGTAAAAATGCAAGTATCAGACCCATATATGATTTAATGGAACTTAACAATGTAAATATTGATTTATTAGCTCATCAGGACTGAAAGTCCAGATGGGCTTATGGCATGGCCCGTCGTCCGGCGTCCGTCCGTCGTCCGTCCGTCGTCCGTCCGTCCATAAACTTTTGACACTTTCGACTTCTCCTCATGAACCATACACATTAGAGAGCGGAAATTTTTTGTACAGGTACCTTAGCATATGGAGATTCTAATTTGTAACTTTGGTGACCCTGTGACCCCAAATAGGGTCACAGGGGTCACAACTTGAAAAACCTATTTTCATCTTCTTCTCCAGTTCCAGAAGGACAAGAGAGTTAAAAATGATATGTGCAAACTCCTTGGCCAATGGGGATTCTAATTTGTAACTTTGGTGACCCTGTGACCCCAAATAGGGTCACAACCTTAAAAACCTATTTTCATCTTCTTCTCCAGTTCCAAAAGGAGTAGAGAGTTAATAATGATATGTGCAGACTCCTTGGACAATGGGGATTCTTATTTGTAACTTTGGTGACCCCATGACCCCAAATAGGGTCACAGGGGTCACAACCTAAAAAACCTATTTTCATCTTCTTCTCCAGTTCTAAAAGGACTAGAGAGTTAAAAATGATATGTGCAGACTCCTTGGCCAATGGGGATTCTAAAATGTAGATTTCGGGACCCCATGACCCCAAATAGGGTCACAGGGGTCACAACCTTAAAAACCTATTTTCATCTTCTTCTCCAGTTCCAAAAGGAGTAGAGAGTTAATAATGATATGTGCAGACTCCTTGGCCAATGGGGATTCTTAATTATAGATTTCGTGACCCCATGACCCCAAATAGGGTCACAGGGGTCACAACCTTAAAAACCAATTCTCATCTTCTTCTCCAGTTCCAAAAGGAGTAGAGAGTTGAAATTATATGTGCAGACTCCTTTGCCAATTGGGATTCTAAATTGTAGATTTCGTGACCCCATGACCCCAAATAGGGTCACAGGGGTCACAACCTTAAAAACTTATTTTCATCATCATCTTTAGCTCCAAAAGGTCTATTGAGCTGAAAGACTGCATGTAGACTCCTTGGCCAATTGGGATTCTAAACTGTAGGTTTCGTGACCCCATGACCCCAAATAGGGTCACAGGGGTCACAATCTTAAAAACCTATTTTTCTCCATTAGATGACAGTCTATGGCAAATTTATTTCTCCTTGGATATTTTAGTGTGGACTTCTTTCACTGTCTGATATTGGCGATCTAGAAAGTGTTGAATAATAATAAATCATTTGGGTAAGAAAATTTATTCCGAAATCGTTACATTTGTTTTGTAATTTTTTTATAGGTTTTCTTGCAATAGGTAACATTAGTTTCATTTTTAGCTCATCTGGCCTGTATAAAGCAAACTTGATATGATGCCTGATGAGCTACAGAGCCAATGGCTCTATTTTTTTTAATAAGGTATTTCAGAATACATTTTGGTCTTGATTATGCGCTTAGATATATTGATTTATAGTACAGGGTATGTGTAGATAACTTCCAAATTAAATGAGGAAAATTCTTTCAAAAAAAGTTTAAAAGACTGATATTTTAAGACCCCTACTTTTTAGCTCATCAGGACTGAAAGTCCAGATGGGCTTATGGCATGGCCCGTCGTCCTGCGTCCGTCCGTCGTCCTTCCGTCCGTCCATAAACTTTTGACACTTTCGACTTAACCTCATGAACCATACACATTGTAACTTTGGTGACCCTGTGACCCCAAATAGGGTCACAGGGCTCACAACTTTAAAAACCTATTTTCATCTTCTTCTCCAGTTCCAGAAGGACTAGAGAGTTAAAAATGATATGTGCAGACTCCTTGGCCAATGGGGATTCTAATATGTAACTTTGGTGACTCTGTGACCCCAAATAGGGTCACAGGGGTCACAACCTTAAAAACCTATTTTCATCTTCTTCTCCAGTTCCAAAAGGAGTAGAGAGTTAAAAATTTTATGTGCAGACTCCTTGGCCAATGGGGATTCTAAATTGTAGATTTCGTGACCCCATGACCCCAAATAGGGTCACAGGGGTCACAACCTTAAAAACCTATTTTCATCTTCTTCTCCAGTTCTAAAAGGACTAGAGAGTTGAAAGTAATATGTGCAGACTCCTTGGCCAATGGGGATTCTTAATTGCAGATTTCGTGACCCCATGACCCCAAATAGGGTCAGAGGGGTCACAACCTTAAAAACCAATTCACATCTTCTTCTCCAGTTTCAAAAGGAGTAGATAGTTAAAAATGATATGTGCAGACTCCTTGGACAATGGGGATTCTAATTTGTAACTTTAGTGACCCTGTGACCCCAAATAGGGTCACAGGGGTCACAACCTTAAAAAACTATTTTCATCTTCTTCTCCAGTTCCAAAAGTAGTAGATAGTTAAGAATGATATGTGCAGACTCCTTGGACAATGGGGATTCTAATTTTAACTTTGGTGACCCCATGACCCCAAATAGGGTCACAACCTTAAAAACCAATTCTCATCTTCTTCTCCAGTTCCAAAAGGAGTAGATAGTTAATATTAATATGTGCAGACTCCTTGGACAATGGGGATTCTAATTTGTAACTTTGTTATTCCTGTGACCCCAAATAGGGTCACAGGGGTCACAACCTTAAAAAACTATTTTCATCTTCTTCTCAAGTTCCAAAAGGTCTAGAGAGCTGAAATGATATGTGCAGACTCCTTGGCCAATCGGGATTCTAAATTGCAGATTTCGTAACCCCATGACCCCAAATAGGGTCACGGGGGTCACAACCTTAAAAACTTATTTTCATCATCATCTTTAGCTCCTAAAGGTCTATTGAGCTGAAAGACTGCATGTAGACTCCTTGGCCAATTGGGATTCTAAACTGTAGGTTTCGTGACCCCATGACCCAAATTAGGGTCACAGGGGTCACAATCTTTAAAACCTATTTTTCTCCATTAGATGACAGTCTATGACAACTTTATTTCTCCTTGGATATTTTAGTTTTAAGGAAATTTATTCCGAAATCGTTACATTTGTTTTGTAATTTTTTTATCAGTTTTCTTGCAAAAGGTAACATCAGTTTCATTTTTAGCTCATCTGGCCTGTATAAAGCAAACTTGATATGATGCCTGATGAGCTACAGAGCCAATGGCTCTATTTTTCTTTGTTGCCAAAGTAAGTGAGTGATTTTGCGTGAAAAAGTTCTGTCATGTGTAGAGTTATAAGCGAAAGATATCCCCCAGGTGCACTCATGTGTCCGTGCACATGCAGGCGACAGTGTTAAGACTCACTGTAAAATTCAATGTCGCTCATACAAAAATTGTCTTTATTTTGAGCTTTATAAATAGCTTACTATTATGGGTACAAATACAAATGTTATATGGGATCTAAGGGCATTTATTCCTCTTTAAGATCATTTAAATGATGTTCCAATGTATAGCATGGTTTAGAAGAAATGAAATAAGAGTATAGGGTACCATCAGCTATTGAAAATAGACTTTGATAATCACATATTTGCGATATTTCTTGTATCTCGCCACACGTCTTTTTATTATTATGAATATGCAAACTATATACCATATTTGAGATAAAAAAATTATAAAAATACATTGATTGGTTCAGAATACAGAAATTATGAAAGCGGCTTACCCTCAGCTATTAGAGAACAAATTTTGATAATTGCGACAGTTGTTGCATCGTTTACCATTCCTTTCATTTAGCGTGCTAAAATACAAATTTCATGTGGAAATAACGACAATTCTTTTTTGTTCATTGTGAAATAAAAATTATGATAAAGCGCTGAGCGGTTAAACAAATATCGAGAAAGGAGGGGATGTAATAGAATCGCCGCACAGTTCAACTTAAATACGAACAAAGAAAGTAACGGTGCTCGCTATGTGAAAAGTATTCTTTGCATGTGCACAAACTTTATATTGAATAAAAGATCGTTCTTTACTCTTTATTCTGATATATAAATTGTTGAAATGCACTGAGTATTTCATGAGTTATTTAAGCTTGAGATAATGCTACATGACGGGGAAAAAAAATGAAAAACACCCCTTTTTGAAACACTTACCTTTTTAGCTCATCAGGACTGAAAGTCCAGATGGGCTTATGGCATGGCCCGTCGTCCGGCGTCCGTCCGTCCGTCGTCCGTCGTCCGTCGTCCGTCGTCTGTCGTCCGTCGTCCGTCCGTAAACTTTTGACACTTTCGACTTCTCCTCATGAACCATACACATAAGAAAGCTGAAATTTTGTGTACAAGTACCTTAGCATATGGAGATTCTAATTTGTAACTTTGGTGACCCTGTGACCCCAAATAGGGTCACAGGGGTCACAACTTTAAAAACCTATTTTCATCTTCTTCTCCAGTTCCAGAAGGACTAGAGAGTTAAAAATGATATGTGCAGACTCCTTGGCCAATGGGGATTCTAATTTGTAACTTTGGTGACCCTGTGATCCCAAATAGGGTCACAGGGGTCACAACCTTAAATACCTATTTTCATCTTCTTCTCCAGTTCCAAAAGGAGTAGAGAGTTAAAAATTATATGTGCAGACTCCTTGGACAATGGAGATTCTAATTTGTAACTTTGGTGACCCTGTGACCCCAAATAGGGTCACAGGGGTCACAACCTTAAAAACCTATTTTCATCTTCTTCTCCAGTTCTAAAAGGACTGGAAAGTTAAAAACGATATGTGCAGACTCCTTGGCCAATGGGGATTCTAAATTGTAGATTTCGTGATCCCATGACCCCAAATAGGGTCACAGGGGTCACAACCTTTAAAACCTAGTTTCATCTTCTTCTCCAGTTTTAAAAGGACTAGAGAGTTGAAAGTGATATGTGCAGTCTCCTTGGACAATGGAGATTCTAATTTGTAACTTTGGTGAACCTGTGACCCCAAAAAGGGTCACAGGGGTCACAACTTTAAAAACCTATTTTCATCTTCTTCTCCAGTTCCAGAAGGACTAGAGAGTTAAAAATGATATGTGCAGACTCCTTGGCCAATGGGGATTCTAATTTGTAACTTTGGTGACCCTGTGATCCCAAATAGGGTAACAGGGGTCACAACCTTAAATACCTATTTTCATCTTCTTCTCCAGTTCCAAAAGGAGTAGAGAGTTAAACATTATATGTGCAGACTCCTTGGCCAATGGGGATTCTAATTTGTAACTTTGGTGACCCTGTGACCCCAATTAGGGTCACAGGGGTCACAACCTTAAAAACCTATTTTCATCTTCTTCTCCAGTTCTAAAAGGACTAGAGAGTTAAAAACGATATGTGCAGACTCCTTGGCCATTGGGGATTCTAAATTGTAGATTTCGTGACCCCATGACCCCAAATAGGGTCACAGGGGTCACAACCTTAAAAACCAATTCTCATCTTCTTCTCCAGTTCCAAAAGGTCTAGAGAGTTAATATTGATATGTGCAGACTCCTTGGACAATGGGGATTCTAATTTGTAACTTTGTTGACCCTGTGACCCCAAATAGGGTCACAGGGGTCACAACCTTAAAAAACTATTTTCATCTTCTTCTCAAGTTCCAAAAGGTCTACAGAGCTGAAATTATATGTGCAGACTCCTTGGCCAATGGGGATTCAAAATTGTAGATTTCGTGACCCCATGACCCCAAATAGGGTCACAGGGGTCACAACCTTAAAAACTTATTTTCATCATCATCTTTAGCTCCTAAAGGTCTATTGAGCTGAAAGACTGCATGTAGACTCCTTGGCCAATTGGGATTCTAAACTGTAGGTTTTGTGACCCCATGACCCCAAATAGGGTCACAGGGGTCACAATCTTAAAAACCTATTTTTCTCCATTAGATGACAGTCTATGGCAAATTTATTTCTCCTTGGATATTTTAGTGTGAACTTCTTTCACTGTCTGATATTGGCGATCTAGAAAGTGTTGAATAATAATACATTTGTTTGGTATTTTGTTTTAGGTTTTCTTGCAATAGGTAACATCAGTTTCATTTTTAGCTCATCTTGCCTGTATAAAGCAAACTTGATATGATGCCTGATGAGCTACAGAGCCAATGGCTCTATTTTTATTATTTAATGCCGTTTTCAAAAATGCCTCTTTCATTGAAATCTGCTGAGGGTTAGTTTGCCATGACATGTGAGAGATAAGGTGTGCGTCTCTAATCAGTGCAAACAATGTAATCCCGTGCCGCGGACGATGTATGCACAAGTGGACAGTTAGTGACGCATTGTGATTCCCGCTCTTGGGGAAACGGGGGAAAAACTAGGCGTTTTCATGAGTGTTTTTCAATGTGTTATAGGTGACAGAATGTGTTGAAACTTAGTAAACTGTTTTATCCAACATTAAGACAACTTTTCATAAAAACAATTCAGAAAGGCGTGAAAAATAATTACGAGCCTCGAACTGAGAAAAGTCTTAGTGCAGAAAAATCTGCGATTCGCCTAGAGTGCTTACGTAAAGGATATTAACCTGTCCCTAGAGTTTTATTGAAATGTAAACATGAGGGGTGAGGGGAAACCCGTGGGCCGTAGGCCCTAGGGTTTCCCCGACCCCGAATGTATACATTTTCAATAAAACCCGAGGGACAGGTTAATATCTGTCATATAAAGCAAAGGAAAGGACGAAAAACTCGGTAAAAATATTGAAATATATAATAACACTGAAAGTATCGCACAAACGCAGCCAATCCTTGCAAGTTGTCTGTTTAACAGCAGCTCTTCGCGAAAGACTTTAAATATACACTTTGCATACGATTTTAGAATCAAATTTAATATATATTTACATTATGTATATAAAAATTACAGTGTCAGTAATGACACAACAAAATGAACATTTGCTGACAACAAGCCTCGGTAGCTCAGGCGGTAAGAGCGCTGTTTAACAACATAGAGGTTGCGGGTTCGAATCCCGCTTGAAACGTAAAATCAGAATTTGTTAAAAATTGAAATTTTACAAATCCATTTGTTTGTTTCGTAATGTTTACAAGTTATGAGTCTTGTATAAAAATGTAAAATATATAAAAAAAGTAAAGTAAAAATAAAAATTATTCTAGAATGTCCCTGGGAACGGGTTATTATTTGACTTACACTCCCACGGAAAACTCCTGCAATGGTTTCAACTTAATTTGTTTATATACAATTAGTTTAAAACGTTTTACTGATATCATTTGAGGGTTTATCATGTCTAAGATAAGAAAAAATCATCATGATAAGAACAAATATTTTAAATACCCTCAAATAAACGCTTGATTTCTTACAATAAAAACTATATTATTACGGTGTTTCAACTTAATTGGTTTACATACAAATAATTGAAAAACGTTTTAGTGATCCATTTTGCGGGTTTGATATGTCTCGATAAGAATACTATTTTAGACTACTTACAATAGCCCCTGCTTAGGGTTTTAGAACTAAAAACTGGATTCCTTACATTAAAAAGTATTTTATTGCAATATTAATATATTTTTATAGGGAAAATAAAAAAAACAAACATGACACACAAAAATTTACATCAACTGGCATGGATCCTCGGTAGCTGAACAGGTAAGAGCGCTGCTTGACAACATAGAGGTCCCTGGTTCCAATCCCACTTTCTTTGTTCATAAATCTGAACTTTCTTGTTTGATTAAAATTCCAAATTTTACAAGTTCAAATGTTTGCGATTGTTTACAATCTCATAACCGACCAAGGTGGTTATGAGATAACCAACCTACGCGGATGGAGCTCACGGCAAATAACATTCAACTAGAATAAAGGCAATAACTTCCCAACATGTGTAAAGGGTAAACACCTATAAGAAGGTAGTTAAAACCAATTGAAAAAAGAAGGGATATAACCGCCCAAGGGGTGTAAAGTCAATTATAGCATTATCTGGAAAGTTAATTTCCTCCATCCTGGATTCGCCTACACAGCTTTCAGGCAATGTTATCGGCAACCCGGAATATTCCATGAATAGCATCATAAGGGTTAAAGGCAGATGGTCACATGACCGAGATGGCGGTGCCCATGACTTTGGGGCTAGCAACATGTATAGTAAAGGAAAAGAACAGCTCAATGTAACAGGAAAAATCAGCAATAAGACATAATAAGATACAAATAGATTTGATTTCATTGCACTTTTTTGGTAGGCCTAGTATGTATCTTTTAAGTGCTAGTGCTATATTCCTGCAGTCCTGGCAATTAAATAATATAAATTTGACTTGGGTGGGCGCATTTCCTTTAAGTTCAATATCCCTGTAAACAACCTTTCTGCCTCCGCCAGACGTTCGTTTTTGTTTTGTTTTGTTCACCATGTCTCGTAAATGTGCCTCTTTTTTTCTCTATTCATGTACACGTGTACGATCTTCATCAAACTGTATTGGTGCCGCTGAATTCATTGATATCTTCGCAAATTCATTAACCTTTATTATGAATGCAACATCATATCATTTTACAAATTGTCTGTTGGGTGACAATGAATCATCCATAACTGGAAACCTTAGGCATGTGGAAAGGCACGTAGTATTTGTGTCAAATAATTTTCAATATGTAAAATAAGAATAATTGAGGAATTATTTTGTGGTTTTAGTTCCAGATTCACATTCTGACTTTTCGGAAGTGCCAATGAATGGAGATCAGGACATAAAAGGTAACTATTTTGAGTTTGTTCTTGTTGTTTTATCTAGTTAATCTGTCCAACATTCAGTAGAAAATATCAATCATATAAGGCAATGTTTCCTAACTGTTCACGTGTACCTGTTGGCTTGTATGATGGCAAGTATCCACATGTCTGTACTTCTGTCCATACCTTAAATTCCTGTATTTCAACTTCTCTAGAAACCAATGTCTCTAGGAATCTGAAATCTTGTTTTCACACCACATCACAAACGACGATTATCGATTTAGTGTTCTTGTGGCTTTTTAGATAGGAGCCACACCCTTATATATCTCTACTACTTATAAATCTTACTTACCATAAACTTTGTGTACACATGCCTTCATCATAAGGGTGAGTCATATTATTAGCAGCCCCGACTTAGTCGGGGCTGCTATCAGTATTTGTGCAGTTTCCGCCGCCGCCGCCGCCGCCGCCGCCGCCGCCGCCGCCGCGTCCGCCGCGCTCATACTAATGGCTATAACTTTTTTCTACTAAGCTTTCCAGAACTTGTATTTATAACTTACTGCTTATACCTCGGGGGAACGATTTTGACATGTTCACCTTCAAGGTCAAAGGTCAAGGTCACGAGCTATAAAATCACTAAAAAATTCCTTGTAAACGCGATAACTTGAAAAGTTTTTGTGCTATGAAGCTCTAACTTGATATATAACATCCTTGGAAGAGTAAAAAATTTTGAAAAGGTTTTCGCTACAATCTGTCCAAGGTCAAGGTCACAGCGAGGTCATTACTTTAGCATGGTTTTGCGAAAATGCTTTATTTTAACTATGAACACTTGTAATCAATAGATGATTGTTATACTCAATGAAAAGTGTTCATTGATTGTGTAACCATGAAGGTCAAAGGTCAAGGTCATGAGTTTTGTGTTATTACAATGTGGAACTAATATGGATATAACTTAATCCAATTCAGTTTTTCAGAACTTATAAAGATGTATAATTGTTTACACCTCTGGGGACTTACAATGACATGGTCACATTCAAGATCAAAGGTCAAGGTCACGAGCTATAAAATCACTTAAAAATTATTTGTAAACGCGATAACTTGAAAAGTTTTTGTGCTATGAAGTTTAAATTTTGTATGTATTATCTCTTGAGAAGTACAAAATTTTGGAAAGGTTTTGGGTATGAAGTGTCAAAGGTCAAGGTCACAGCAAGGTCAACAAATATTGAGAAAATGGATTATTTTTACTTTTACCTCTTTAATTTGTTACATTAATGTTATATTCAATGAAATGTATTCATTGATTGCATGACCTTGAGTGTCAAAGGTCAAGGTCACAAGAAAATGCCCAATATGCTGAGGCTTGTAGAAGGCGGAACAGGGTAAGGCGAAACCCCAAGTTGCGGGGCTGCTCTGTTTTTGCGGTGTCCCGCAAACACTAATCTAGTTGATATATTGGTATATTGCAATACAGGGACAACATAACATGAATCAGTACTCACTTCTAAAATATCCAATATATTGAACATTTTAAAAAGAATAACTGCCATCTAAAATTGCAAAAAAACATTACCAAATAAAATATAACTTCGCGGAAAGTTCTTTACAAAGTGTAAAGATGTGTTGTAAAAATAGCTTATATATAAATATTCAAAATCTGAAGACCCAAAAAAGCCATATTTTCAATTTATTTGTACTCCCAATATTAATTAACACAAGTTGATAAAACAAATATACAAAATAACAAATAACCGAGGCTTGTTGAGTGTTGATATATTTGATATCAGAAGACATGATGGTGAGATTCTATTTATCATCCAAAATCATGTTTCATGACATTTGCATTAAAAATGTACATGTTTGATCACTGCTTAGCGCTAAAACTCCTACACCAGTGATGTCATATATATCACAGTGTTTATTACGTCATTGCATGATGTCATTTTCTTAATCATGTCATAGCATTATGACATCATTACTGATGATGCAAAACGTTTGCGATGTCATGTCCCTTCTGATGACAGGGCATTGTTCAACATCTACTGTCAAAGCGATATCTCCTAGGATATATTGCTTGATCTTCTACAAGCAATAGCACCTGTGGAACCAAATTTTGTATGATAAATTCAATTATATTTTTTAAAAGAACTGTGACACTCTAGAAATTGGTAGTTCTCAATTTTCTCCAGAAGCAAAGAAAGCTGAAACTTTGTGTACAGATTCCTTGACTAGTGAGGATTATAATTTATAGCTTTTGTGGTCCGGTGGCCCCTAAACACCTTTTTTTTATCTTCTTCTTCAGAAGCATAAGGCCTAGAAAATTGAAACTTTGTGTACAGACTGCTATTGAAGTTACAGTTTTGGTGACCCTGTGGCCCCTAAATTGGGCCTTGTGAACCTTTGGATCCTATGCCATATATTATCAATTGGATATTTGAGCTATTTCCAATTTTCCATTTCTGTATTTCCATTTACAGGTATCTGAAATCACATCACTTATATACTTATGTCTACAATTTGAGACCTTGTGGCCCCTACAAAGGGGGAAACTACATTGGCCACAACAAAATTAAATATGAAGTCTGATGAACCGTTGGACCAAATGTCTTCAAATTTGGTCACAGCCTACATTGGGGGATTACACAGACACCAGTCCCTTTTGGTGACCATGACTTTATTTTCAACATCACCATGGCACTTTGCCCACTTTTGTAACTCTTCTTAACAGAGTATCTTATGAACTGCTGCACCTAATGTCTTCAAATTTGGTCACAGCCTACATTGGGGTATTACATAGACACCAGGCATGTTGGGTTACCTTGAATTTATTTACAAGGTCAACACAGCACTTTGACCGATTTTCAAACATTTGTTAAGGCAATATCTCATGAACCTTCTTTAGAATTTAGAAGTTGGTAAGATGAAGGAGAACAAGTTCTATGGATTTACATGATAAGCTGAAAGTAGATAATAGCCTTGATCACCACTTAATTAAATCTAAGTAATCACTCATTCTGTCCATCTGGCTTCGTCTCATGTATTGTATACTGTAACAACAATCAACTCCATCTGGCTTCCTCTCATGCATTGTGTACTATATAACAACAATCCAATCACCATGTACATCAAACTTGTTATATCTCTGTACATCAATCCAATTAATTGTATAAACATATTAACCAATTATGTATATAATCACGTCCATATCATGCTCTGTATCACTTGCTTGAAAACGGTGTTAGTACCTACACCGAAACGTCGCACTCTTGCAATAAAGAAGTTGTAAATCCATAGAACTTGTTCTCCTTCATCTCATGAACCGTTTCACAAAAAGTTTTCATATTTGGACACAGCCTACATTGGGGTATTATGCAGACACCAGCCACTTTGGGTGACCTTGACCTTAAATTTCAAGGTCACCACTACACTTTCAACACTTTGAAACACCTTATATCATATGAAACTCTGCACCTAATGTCTTGAAATTTGATCACAGCCTTCATTTGGAGATACGCAGACACCAATCAGTTTTGGTGACCTTGACTTAATTTCAAGGTCACCACAGCACTTTGTAAATTTTGACTTCTTCTCCAGAACCATAAGGCCTAGAAAGCTGAAACTTTGTGTACAGACTCCTTGGCTAGTGAGGATTATAAATTGTAGCTCTGGGCGCCCTGTGACCCCTAATAAGGGCAACAGGGTCCACGCCCTAAAAACCTATTTTCATCTTCTTCTCCAGAACCATGAGGCCTAGAAAGCTGAAACTTTGTGTGCAGACTCCTTGACAAGTGAAGATTATAAATTGTAGCTTTGGTGGCCCTGTGACCCCTAATAAGCGCCACGTATGACGCCCTAAAAACCTATTTTCATCTTCTTTTCCAGAACCATGAGGCCTTGAAAGCTAAAAGTTTGTGTACAGACTCCTTGACTAGTGAGGATGATGAATTGTAACTTTATAATAATAATAAAGGCAACAGGAACGTCCTTCAAATCTATTTTCATCTACTCCTGAAGTATAAGGCCTAGAAAACTGAAACTTGTCGTCTATATACAGTGTTTAAAATATTGCCCGTCAGCCAGTCCTTGAACTTGCTACTTTTTGCCAGGACTGGTTACTTTTTGGTCAGGACTGGTAACTATTCAATTTTTTTCTTAAATTTCCCAAAGGAATTGACCAATGAATTTTCAGGACAGGCTAGATTTCCAATCTATTTAAAACACTGCTATATACTTAATTGTATGATTGGTGACCCTGTGGCCTCTACAAAGGGGGAATCACATTTGCCACACTCTACATCATAGTTGATGATGAAGCCTGATGAGCTACAGAGCCAATGGCTCTATTTTTTAAACACCTTATGAACCATTGGACCAAATGTCTTCTAATTTGGTCACAGCCTATATTTTGGGGATAACACAGACAGTAGTCGCTTTGAGTGACCTGGACCTTAACCTTATTTTCAAGGTCACAAGGTACTTTGTCAATTTTCGTAACTCCCAAGATGAAAGTCTCTTATTGAAAGTTTGAACAAGACACTCATACTCAACTTCTCCAAGATTGTCTATATTATCTTGAACCTTCAAACAATTATTGCTAGCACGTGACAACCAACGTTGTGCTGCAGATTTCTTCTTCGCAGCACTCTCCATGATAAACAGTAATGTTATTCCATAATCACCATGAAACATGACACATTTCTTCAGATTATTCACTGAATGTCATATAAGACATAAAATACATGAGTTTTTGTTCATGTATGCACAAGTGTTCTCATAATCCGAACGACTGTCTTTTCAATCGATTTTCCACACAAAGGTTCATGGTGACAAATTGATAATATACTGATATATTCACACTTGATTATCAATTACACATAATGTCAATAATATCCCAAACGCGCAACGATATTCATAAATGTCAATGTCAATATGGGCAATAATGGACTTGATTATATTCACGATAATTTCACGCGGTTAAATACAAATGTTCATACTCATAGTCACATCTATATCGTTACACTCACAACACCAACTCCGCTCCAAACTTGCAACTCCGATTCAATTTGCATAATTTCAGCACCTTCCCGGGTTCCGGCACCATGTTTCGAACCACAGAGGACAAAGGCGTGATGTAATTATGCGAGGTTTATTCTCCAAACTCCATGAAGCAACATGGCTTCCTCCATTACATGAATAACGCATGTGCTCTCATACAAACGTAAAGAGAGTTATCTTCCTTGGTTAGCACAAAAAGTGGAACCAAAATTAAACTAAACTAGGACTGCCGCGGCAGTACTTAGGTCTTCAAGACTTCCTCTTTGACCTTCGCACACTGTTTGATCTTCACATGACTTTTTGTCTAAGAAGTAAACAGTAACTAATACATTATCAAAATGACCAAATTCCACTTGATATTCAGTGTTAAAGGCTTTTCAGTAAAATTCATCATGGTGGCCAATGTCAGCTATGACATCATCTACAGAAAATGTTATATCTAGAAGCATAACAAAATTTGGTTGAAATATCTGCAGGCTTTTTGTAGACATATAGTATTTCTATCACGTAAAAATGTATATAACTGCTACATCCTTATATTCACAGAGCAAACAAATATATAGTAACACAATGCCAATATTACAAACATGACATATGTGAAAATACAGAACCAAATTTATCAAAACAAACCCATTTGAATCTTATATTTGTTTTCAATTTCATAAACCAAAGCAAAGCCTAGCATTGTGAGCCGGAGCATGTCAATGCCTGTGTTTTGCGAGAAAAGCATGCATCTCGCTTTGCAATGTAACCCTACGGTCTCTCCAATCCATGAATGAACTCATTGACGACTACTTTAGGGAGAGGTGCATAAATAAAATCCTTATATTTTCAAATAGAGGAATTTTAGCATAGAAATTCTAAAGAGCGGTTCAGATGTTGGAAAGACGTGCATGAAATATAATGAAATATTCTTTCTGAGATGTAGTCATTGGGTTATTGGTTTGAAGCACATTAGAAAAGGGATGCGCTGAGCCTCTCAAATTCCTTTACTATAAAAGTAAACAAAGGCTAATAAGCAATATTCTTAAAAACTAAGCAGTTATATCTCAAGGTGACTGCACTGACTTGATATTCCAGTGTACATTTGGGGGAAACATGACACAGGCGCATAGCTTTTAAACAATGAAAGGGGTGCTCTTTCACACGCGTAATGATGCACAAAACTTCCTTATAAGGAAAGCCATATAAGGGATTTATAGTAAGAAGCGTAGTAAAAACTGTTCTTCATGTAGCGATCTTACTATAAAAGCTATGAACACGCTGACAGGCTCATTGGAAAGAGAATTTTAAGACAAAGGCAATGACGTTTTGCAATTTGATCTCAGTTTTAAAATAAGTATTGTTGAATGCACACAAATTATTGTTAATAAAATGGATCAAATCTATCAGTGTTAAGTTTTTATATTTTTTCCCTCAAATAAACCGACGGCACTCACCGTGCAGCATTCCTATCATCCGAACCATAAGAGACACTTCAAAATTGTTTTTTCCATTGTTTAGAAGAACCATTCAACACATTTAATTGAAATCGCACACATGGCTTTTAGGCATCCTAAGGGTGTGCATCTCATATTTTGTTTTTCAATTTTTGAAATTTTTTCAAATTTCTGATATGTTGAACATAGGTGAATTTTGGGGCAAGTGAAAGCTCGTAGTAGTGTGATAGGGGGTGTTGTTTATCCACTTCTCCTCAAAAACCATACAACAGATTTAATTTAAATTGCACACATGGCTTTTAGGCATCCTAAGAGTGTGCATCTCATTTTTTTTTTTCAAATTTCTGACATGTTGAACTTAGGTGAATTTTGGGGCAAGTGAAAGCTCATATTAGTATGTTAAGGGATGTTCTTTGTCCGCTTCTCCTCAAAAACGTTCAATGGATTTAATTTAAATTGCACACATGGCTTATAGGCATCCTAAGAGTGTGCATCTCATATTTTGTTTTTCAATTTTTGAATTTTAAAATTTCTGACATGTTGAAACTAAGGTGAAGTTTTGTGCAAGTGAAAGCTCATAGTAGTGTGATAAGGGATGTTGTTTATCCACTTCTCCTCAAAAAGTACTGGAAAGACTGCACTATTCTTCCAAACATGCTTTATAGGTATGCTTTTGGGAATTTTTAATTTTCTACATTTTTATGGATGTTTGAACTTAAATTAATCTAAAGATGTGCATCTCTTATTTTGTTTTAAAACCTATCGTTGAAAACATTGAGGGCTTTTTTATAAGCGGGGGCATCTGTGTCCCATGGACAAAAATTTTCTAGTTTCATCTTCTTGTCTGGAAGCAAAAAGACTAGAGACCTGAAATCAGACTCCTTTACTAATATACTGACTCTTTTATCAGGTAAGATTATAATCTAAAGTTTTGGTGACCCTATAGCCCCTAAAAGGGCTTTGTGATCTTTTGGATCCTTAGATACCATATATTATCAAATGCAGATAATCCTTCCATCCGTCAGTCTGTCAGTCTGTAAACTTTGTGCATTATCGACTTCTTCTCCAGAAGCATAAGGCCTAGAATGCTTTAACTTTGTGCACATACTCCTTGACCAGTGAGGATTAACAATCGTGGCTTTGGTGGGCCTGTGGCCCCTAACAATGGCCACAGGGACCATGCCCTTAAAATCTATATTCATCTTCTTTTCCAGAAGCAAAAGCCCTAGAATTGCTAGAAAGCTGAAACCTTGTGTACAGACTTCTTGACTAGTGAGGATAATAAAGTGTAGCTTTGAGGGGCCCTGTGGCCCTTGATAAGGGCCACAGTGCGCCCTTAAAATTTATTTTCATCTTCTTCTCAAGAAGCATAAAACCTAGAAAGCTGAAACCTTGTGTACATACTTTTTGACTAGTGAGGATTATGATTCATAGCTTTAGTGACCCTGTGGCTCCTGATATGGGCCTCAGGGGCCACACCATTAAAACCTGTTTTCACCTTCTTCTCCAGAAGCAGAAGGCCTAGAAAGCTGAAACTTTGTGTCTAGACTCCTAATTTAGAAAAGGAGGATTTCAAATTGTACCTTTTTTACTTAATACCATAAGTATAAAAACCAAAGTAATAAAGACAATTGTATGACGTCATAGACAGCGTCACTAATTCGCGCCGCCAAGTTGTACCTCAGGGACCCAGAACCCTGACTCAAATCGTCTGTTGAAGGAGTCAGCCGACTCTGAAACATGTAACATAATTTTTCTGGCTGTTTTCGGATATCTGCCTGGGTTGATGGCGGCTCCTCCCTTTAATTTGTTCCCAACTCCCGTTTGGTACCGCCTCATGGATCCGCTTTCCCATAACAAACCATAATTTACACAGGTTTTCAAGCACTGAGCCTTCTCATCTCATTGAATTGTACATTTGGTGACCCTGTAGCCCCTACTAAGGGAAGAACCACATTTGCCACAGTCTCATCTAAAATTAATATGAAGTCTGATGAGCTACAGAGCCAATGGCTCTATTTTTTCAGGGTTGAGCAAGTTGGGGTCTATCTCGGTTTAAAGCCCACCCCTATCTTGGTCAAATCTGACACATTCTAGAGGCCAAGTGAGTATCTGTCAGCCAAGTGAGTTATCGAGTCAATGTTGACGCCGGAGGCAAAATGCACAAACATCAAATGTACCTTTATCTTGTTGTTTTTAATTAATATTTACATTGTGAAGAAGAAAAATATAAAATGATATATTGTTTCGAAATATTCATGCATCATTCACATACCGTTAGATTTTGGCAGATACCATGACATGTGGCTTCACTTGCATCCACGATCAGGAATTGAAAAACCTGATTTTCATAATATTATCAAGAGTTATCGCTTATGAAGGCTTGTTGTCCATTTCAAGGGTTTAATATGAGATATTTCCAAACTTATTTATCATATTTAATCGAATTTCAAACAAATTGTTGTCAAATATACACTCAATAAAGCATGTTGTTTTATTGCACTTTGAATCTCAATCGTAATTTCTTGATGACAAAAAACATTATAAATATTCTTACGTGCTCATTATTATCAATAATTTTATTTAACCTCACGACGCTAAATACTTTATATGCTCTACAAGGCACCGTGGCTGAATATTCTTGTACTGTGCCAGCCACTGTTATCTGCTAATTAGCCCCGCTGGCTGTATCATTTTCTGTAGCGAGGCGCGTGCGTTTTTACAAAAGCTAGTGTATCTATTTCCCGAATCCCAGTCGTAATATCGTGCTCCTAACAAAAATACCTAGCAGTATTTTGAGCCTTGTAAAATCTTTATTTACAAACGCGCAATAGCAGAATAATGTTTTTACATGGACTTCATAGTTAGTTTTCCACAGTCATCAAAGGAAAGTCTTTGTTTCCAGTTGATAAAATACAGAATACTCAACGCGCATACATGATTTTTATTTTGAACTGTAGAGAATTTATTTGTTTTCATGATTGCAAAGAATCATGATAATAGGTGTAACGGCGCAAAAGATACAAAGGATGAAAACTGCATAAGTATACACGAAAACTCCTAAACACACCAGATTTTTTAGGGGGAACATATGCCCCCGCATGCACAGTGGAATCTCAGTACTGTTATGCCCGGGGGTCCCAGTGCGGGAGAAACATGCAAGTTCAATTAGCGATAGCCAGAGTGATAGCGCAACTAGCGCATGTGAGCGATGTCTATTATTCCGCTTACCGCTTACCGCTTCTTTATTTTTGTGCGCGCATATACAATTCATACATGTAAATAAAGACAATTCTCTCCTCTACACGATGGTGACAAAATTATCTCTAATGGTTCATGAGATATGAATGCCGCTAGGTGGGTACCCTCACTCATTTTGAGGTAAAAATTTAAATTTGCAACACTTGTCGCAACGCTTGCCGCTTCTTTATTTTTGTGCGCTCATATACAAATGATACATGTAAATTAAGACAATTCTCTCCTCTACAGGACAGTGAAAAAGTTGAGAAAAAGTTTGGTATTTGCGACAGATGTTGCGGCGCTTGCAGTTTCTTTACTTTTTCGTGCACATGTACAAATGACACAAGGTCGAGAGTACACTGTCCACACTTCCACCTCTTTCTTCTTTTTTCAATTATCTTCTTCCTGTCCATTTTCATTGTCTTTCTCTGTGAGACTGATGTAAGCTTTACAATAATCTTGTGACGTGTGGTAGAGTCGGAAACATGGCGTTACACACAGACAGACACTGCATTCTACACATTCAAATGAAGATTCTTTTCCTATTCTTTTCTTCTTTCGAACTGGCTGGTTGGTAGCTTGCACTGCTCGTCGCTGAAGTTCACGTCTGGGTTTGACACATACAACACAGGCACGTGATAAATTAAGTCAGCAGGATCGACACCACCCATGTACTTATTGTGCTCATGCACAATACGAGGTTTTGTATGTGGTTCGCCAGTCACCCTGTTCTTTTTGCCCGTGTCAATAGCTTGTGCATCTTTAACAGTGGACATAAGCAAGATTGATTTTCTGTCCTCATACCTGACGAGTAGAAGGCCTTGATTGTGTTGTTGCAGCACGGAACCCTTCTTTGAATTATTTTGTTTTCTTTTCATTTTCTCGGGAATTCCTTTACGACTTCCTATCAACGTCCCGGTCGCCCCAAAACCACACTTCCACAAGTTTATGTACATTGTCACAGATCAATAAAAATTGTCCATATAAACATGATATCCTTTGCCGCATTAAACCATGACCAAATCCATGACCAAATCATACGTTTTCCGACCTACAGAAACAGCCTTGTTGGTTCTTCCAGTGTAGAGTTTGAATTTACAAACATATCCATTGTGCGAGTCTGACAACATGTAAGCTATGATTCCATACTTCTTTGGTTTGTCAGGGTTGTAAACCTTGAAGCTGAGGTTGCCTCTCCAAAGCACCAATCCCTCATCAATAGAGATATATATATGTTGATGCAGCATCTAAACTCTGGAAAGAAGCCAAGTTTATTGATTGGGGAAAACTGAGGTTTATTTTGTCCGGCATTGTACTGTTATCCGATAGGTAGTGGTACGTGAGCAAGAGCCAAAACCTGTCTCTGGGCATACACTTTGGGAAGAAAGGTGTCAACGTGACTTCACTAGTAGTCCAATACTCTGAAAAGTTTCTCTGTACAACTAAGGACATGGTGATAGTCATTGCTATGAATACTTTCATCTCCTCCGTATTCGTATCTTTCCACAAAAAATAGTAAAAATATATAACAATGGTATTCATTTGAGTTTTAAAAAACCTTTAAGGTATTTTCAAAAATAAAATTTTGCTGAAATGGTGTATGGGGGAGACATCTACTTTCTAGTTATATATGGAATTGACAATTTTTCAATCTTTTTTTTAACAAAAAAAAAGAAGAAATCAGTGTTTTTTCACTGCTTGTAGATTTATAATTTCTTGTAGCTTCCAAATTAAATGAGGAAAATTCTTTCAAAAAAAGTCTAAAAGACTGATATTTTAGGACCCCTACTTGTTCTTTGTTTTCCAGCTCCGTCATTATCTACTATTTTATAATAAAGTGTATCTATAAAATGTTGTACTTAATATTGCTTGTGTGTAAGTGCAATCAATTATTGGATAGCTTAACCCTCATTACGCTGAATACTTTATGTGCTCTACAAGGCACCGTAGCTGAATTTTCTTGTATGGTGCCAGCCACTGTTATATGCTGGTTAGGTCTGCTGGCTGAATTATTTTCTGTGGCGAAGCGAGTACGTTTTTACAAGACATGGCATATTTACATCGCGAAGGGGGGATAAAAAAAGTTCGTAACTTACAATTCAAAGTCACCAATCCCGTATATAAATGGCCAATACATATCCCAAACTTTCAATGGAATTTCTATCACACGTGGAACAGTTTTGATATCAAAAGTAAGGTCTCGTTATACAGTTTTTCATTGTGAACAGGGGCCAAAGAGTTTCCACTTCAGAGAGCAAATAGAGGTCAGACAGTGTTTTACCCCTAAAAGAAAAGTTATATGAGGTATTAGAATAAGTCTTTCTTTCAGAATTAGCTAATATACTTGGCTGTCAGCATGTAAGAGTCATATATTGCTATGCCAATTGCGGAAGGTCAGGTGACCCACTCAAGAGAAGCTGTTCTGTCGGTTCCGGATACAAAATCCCAAGAATTTCCATGTGTGAATTTCATAGGGTATATTTTCAAATAGCTGTAGCTAAAAAGTAGTACGGTCAATGTATAGTATTTCATTGATTTTTTTAACAGCATATCTTACTGCTGCTAGTGGTTAATAGTGCTCTGATTCAATTGTAAAGGAGCGACAAGTCAATGACCGATGGCAATTTAACTTTGGAGTCTATGAGGAAAAAAACTGTATAACGAGACCTAAAGTTGTCTTCATTTCGACCGCCATTATTCAATAAATTGTGCCGTATTACTACAGTAGAAATCACTAAATGTACCGCTCCACAACCACATAAAAATTATTTCGAGGAATTCTTTAGAACGATTATTAAAACGATTTGAAAATTGTCTTTATTTCAAAGCTAATAAAATCATATAAATACTGGACGCGCATATGCAAATAATATACGTACATAGAGATAAGTTATCGGTCTTTATGGTGATATTTTTCCATTAGAATACGCCGTCCTGAACGAAAGATATACGTTCCGCCGTGCAAAGAGTTATAAGTGAAAGAATCCCCCTGGGGAACTCACGTGGCCCGAGCACGTGCAGGCGAAATTGTTAGACTCGCTGTAAAATTCACTGTTGCACATACAAAAATTTTCTATATTTTGAGCTTGATAAAAAGCTTACTATCATGGGTACAAATATAAATTTTATATGAGCTTTTATTCCTCTTTAAGATCATATAAATGATGTTCCAATGTATAGCATGGTTTAGAAGAAATGAAATAAGAGTGTAGGGTGCAATCAGCTATTGAAAACAGACTTTGATAATCACATATGGATATTTGTCGTATCTCGCTACTAGTTTTTTTTACATTGCGAATATGCAAACTATATACTAGATTTGAGATAATTCTTTTGTTTTTACGATGATATAAAAGTTATAAAAATACATTGATTGGTTCAGAACACAGAAATGATGAAAGCTGCTTACCCTCAGCTATTAGAGAACAAATTCTGATAATTGCGACAGTTGTCGCATCGTTTACCATTCCTTTATTTTAGCGATCAAAAATACAAATTTTATATGGAAACAACGACAATTCTTTTGTCTTCATCGTTATATAAAAATTATAAAAAAGCCCTGAGCAGTTAAAAAAATATCGAGCAAGAAAGGAAGGGATCTTAAATAATCGCTGCACATTATTTCTTTTAGCGCAATGACATGTTACCGGTATATATCAAAATAACGGCAATTCTTTTCTCTTTTCATATTGTAATGTTACGGGACGCGCCAATTAGTTATTGAGATATCAAGTCTCAAAGTTGCTCTATCAAACTGGCCACTTATCTCCGGATATCAAAAAGTCAAAATGTGCCGTAAAGACCCGGAATATTCCGCGGTTAGCATCATAAGAGTTAATATATAATGAATGACATAACCGAGATCCATGTCAAATTGTAGGCTATTTCACTACTCTTCATGAACCAATTTCTAAATTAGATTATGCAATAATTCAATTGCTGATATGAATCAGTTGATGGAGTTTTGGTTATTTGAAATTTCGGCTTTTCATCTTTGCCCAACTCATATCCTCTATTTTTGCAGTTCCTGGGAATATCCATTCTGGGGTGTCTGGTAATGACAGCATCATGGCAACGGGAGTCTTTTCAGCAAAGGAGCTCTTGAGGGTAACAAGATGTAAGATTTTATCTAACTTATCTTCTTTAATCATATTTAGAAAAGTGTAAATCTCAATTAACCCTCAAGTTGTTGAATAGTTCAAATGCCAGTTGCTGAATTTTCCTACTCTCTGTTTGATACCGCTACTTACTAATTAGGTCCGCTGGCTGAATATTTTCATCTGGCGGATTGAGGTCAGTTTGACAAAATATGGAATATTAACATCGTTAAAGGGGTACAAAAAGTTTGTTACTTACAATTCTAACTTTTGAATCCTATAATTAAATTGCCAATGCATATCCTAAACTTTTAATGAAATTTCTATCACACATGGAATATTTTAAATATCGAAAGTAAAGCTTTATGCATTTCAACCGCCATTAGTAAATCAAATTTCTACAGTAGGAATATCTCAACGTACCGCTTCACTGAAAATTACTATGACAAATTCTTTGGAATGATTTTTACGAGGATCTGAAAATTGTCTTTATTTTTTAAGCCTAACAAAATCATGTAAATACTAAGTGCACATATGCAAATAATGTACGTACATGAAGATAATTTATTGCTCTTTATGGTGATTTTCATTAGAATATGCCCGTCCTGAACAAAAGATAAGCGAGTGATATTGTGAAAAACTTTGTGACGAGTACAGAGTTATAAGAAAAATAATTCTCCCGTCCCCCTCCCCCCAAGGGAATCATTTTGCCCCTTAAGTGCAGGCAAAAGTGTAAGATTCACTGTAAAATTCACTTTCACGCATACAAAAATTGTCTTTATTTTGAGCAGGTACACATAATATAAATCATATATTGAATTGACGGTCGTTGTGATCACTTTTTTTCTTCTTTTATTTTGTTGTACATATGCAAAGTATACACTTATTTTGATAATTTTTTTGTGTCTTTCCAATATGATGAAAAAAATAATGAAAATACGAGTATGTTGTTTGGTTTGGAATATAAAAAGAAAGCAAGCGGCTTACCCTCATCTATTTGAGAACTAATTTTGTTAATTGCGACAGTTGTTGCATTGTTTACTGTTCTTCTATTTTGTTGTGTGAATATACAATTTTGTTTATTGTGACATAAATATAATGAAAATGTGCTCAGCGGCTCAAAAGATATGCATTAAGAAAGGAATAAATACAATGTAAATGCTTCTGTGTGCTACTTAGTTGTGCGGAATTACCTACTCTAAATGTTAATTTTTCATGCGCATAAGTTTACACAGAATAAAATATTATTATACTTGTTATTCTGATGTATAAATTGTCAACTTGCACTGAGTTATATAAGGGTGAAATAATGCTTCAAAACTGAATGAAAACAAAAAAACCTTTCATGCGGCACCTACAGTTTTGTTATAAATTTGGTTTAGCGCAGGTACATATATCAAATTATAGACAATTCTTCCCTTTATATCCCCCCGCATTATATGCCGAGAGGATATAGTCGTTGGCTCCGTCTGTCTGGCCGTCCGTCCGTCCATCCGTCCGTAAACTTTGTGGAATTTCGACTTCTTGTCCAGAACCATAAGGCCTAGAAAGCTGAAACTTTGTGTACAGACTCCTTAGCTAGTGAGGATTATAAATTGTAGCTTTGGGCGCCCTGTGACCCCTAATAAGGGCCACAGGGGCCACGCCCTAAAAACCTATTTTCATCTTCTTCTCCAGAACCATGAGGCCTAGAAAGCTGAAACTTTGTGTACAGACTAGTAAAGATTATAAATTGTATATAAGAATAATAAAGGCAACAGGAACGTCCTTCAAATCTATTTTCATCTTCTCCTGAAGTATAAGGCCTAGAAAACTGAAACTTGTCGCCTATATACAGTGTTTAAAATATTGCCCTTTAGCTACTTTTTGCCAGGACTGGTTACTTTTTGGAAAGGACTGGTAACATTTTGGTCAGGACTGGTATAACTATTCAATTTTTTTCTTAAATTTCCAAAGGAATTGACCAATGAATTTTCAGGACAGGCTAGATTTCCAATCTAATTTATACATTGCTATATACTTAATTTTATGATTGGTTACCCTGTGGCCTCTACAAAGGGGGAATCACATTTGCCACACTCTACAGCATAATTGATGATGAAGCCTGATGGCTCTATTTTTATTTTCTCCTCCATTTCCAAAAGGTCTAGAGAGATGAAAAGTTGTGTGTAGACTCCTTGGCCAATGGGGATTCTAAATTGTAGATTTTGTGACTCCATGACCCCAAATGGGGTCACAGGGGTCAAAACCTTAAAAACATATTTTCACCTTTTTCTCAAGTTCCAAAAAGTCTAGAGAGCTGAAAAGTTGTGAGTAGACTCCTTGGCCAATGGGGATTCTAAATTCACAGGGGTCAAAACCTTTAATACCTATTTTTAGCTAATCTGGCCCTTGGCAAATGAGGATTCTAAATTTCAGGTTTGGTGACCCCTTGACCTCAACTTGGGTCACAGTGGCAAAAACCAAAAAGACCTATTTCAATCAAAAGTCTGATGAGCTACAGAGCCCATGGCTCTATTTTTAGCTCATCTGGCCTGTAAGGCCCGATGGGCTTATGGCATGGAATGGTGTCAGGCGTCCATCCGTCCATCCGTCCGTAAACTTTGTAATAAGTAAGACTTCTTGGCTATTGAAGATTACAAGCTGTAGCTTTGG
Source organism: Steromphala cineraria (assembly GCA_916613615.1). Taxonomy (NCBI): domain Eukaryota; kingdom Metazoa; phylum Mollusca; class Gastropoda; order Trochida; family Trochidae; genus Steromphala; species Steromphala cineraria. The sequence goes on along the minus strand of OU744722.1, from coordinate 39,914,553 downwards.
TGGCCCTGTTGCACCTAATAAGGGCCACAGAGGCCACACCCTTGTAACCTATTTTCGTCTTTAGGGTCACAGGGGTCACAACCTTAAAAACCTATTTTCATCTTCTTTTCCAGTTCCAGAAGGACTAGAGAGTTAAAAATGATATGTGCAGACTCCTTGGCCAATGGGGATTCTAATTTGTAACTTTGGTGACTCTGTGACCCCAAATAGGGTCACAGGGGTCACAACCTTAAAAACCTATTTTCATCTTCTTCTCCAGTTCCAAAAGGAGTAGAGAGTTAAAAATTATATGTGCAGACTCCTTGGACAATGGGGATTCTAATTGTAACTTTAGTGACCCTGTGACCCCAAATAGGGTCACAGGGGTCACAACCTTAAAAACCTATTTTCATCTTCTTCTTCAGTTCTAAAAGGACTAGAGAGTTAAAAATTATATGTGCAGACTCCCTGGCCAATGGGGATTCTAAATTGTAGATTTCGTGACCCCATGACCCCAAATAGGGTCACAGGGGTCACAACCTTAAAAACCTATTTTCATCTTCTTCTCCAGTTCTAAAAGGACTAGAGAGTTAAAAATGATATGTGCAGACAATAACAAATAACAAATATAAAAAATTGTTAAAATGGGTATAAAACGCTGATTAAAGGGGCAGTAGCACGTTTTTTGATAATTTTTTATTTTTAAATTTTCACTGATAATTGTAAGTTATTGTGAAATGTATTATTTTGACAGTGTAAAAAATCTCATTACACAAGTCAATCACCCATAGTCAGAGGACAAAGTATGAAGATTTACACAAATCCATTGGCGGCCATTTTTGTGTGAACACCTTTAATTCAATTTTTGTAAGAAAAAGGAATCGCATGACTAATCTTTACATTGTATATTTGAATTATTACTGCTCCATTTAGTTTAAATACATTGTCTTGCATTTGGAACCATTAATTTTCATTTTCATGACATCACCTTATATTGCCCCTAAAAACGTGCTACTGCCCCTTTAAAGGTCTAGTTTATGTGTATATTGTCTCAGTTATATGTTTATTGCATTCCCATAGATAATTGCACTGGAGATAATGATTTATCCTTCTTAAAAAATACATTACATAACCTCTTTAAGGACTAGAAAGCTGAAAGTTTGTGTGCAGGACTCCTTGACTAGTGTGGATTATGATTTATGGCTTTGTGACGCTGTGGCCCCTAATAAGGGCCACAGGGGCCACACCCTTAAAACAATATCATCTTCTTTTCCAGAAGCATAAGACTTTGAAAGCTGAAACCTTGTGTATAAAGACACCTTGACTAGCGAGGATTATAATTTATAGCTTTGGTGACCCTTTTTCATCTTCTTCTCAAGAAGAATAATGCCTAGAAAGCCAAAACTTTGTGTGCAGACTCCTTGACTAGTGAGGATTGTAATTTATGTAATGAAAAGTGTTCATTGATTGTGTGGCCTTGAATGTCAAAGGTCATGATCATGAGAAAATGCCCAATTTGCTGAGGCCTGGGGAAGTCGAAACCCCAAGTTAAGGGGCTGCTCTGCTTTTGTGGTGTCTCGTAAAAGTTGATCTAGTTTCATTTCATATGTTTCAAGCAATTGCTTGCAGTATAGGGATCTATACCTAAACGTTGGTATTGTCAAATAAAGAAATTGTTCATCAATAAAATTACTCAGGTCTTCTGATTTTTAGACAAAATAAGCCATTTTATTATGAACAATACATATTAGATACAAAGAATGTATCACAATACAATCGTCACACCTCTTGTGACTGTCTTGCTTGTAATTGACCTCTTGCATATGTTTATCATGTTTATGTTTGGTAGAGGCATTGATATAAGCTTGTGCTTGTTTGCCAATCCAATTTCATTTTTACATGAAATATTTTTTTTTTAAATCAACTCTTTTATCTGATCGAAATCCATTAATAGCAACAAATAGTTCTCTATTTTCAAGATATCTCTCGAACCCTTTTAACAATTTTCCATTATACCACTTCTTTTTAGTTTGTGTATTGAAACCATTTACTAACATCATACCAGGCCGCTTTACCGTCCCTTCCTTATCTACTGCATCAGCAATCAGATCATAAAGAAATGTAAGTTGATTGACAGAAGTGTCCTGTAGTATAAAACTGGATTGGAGGTTTAAAAAAATGTTTAAAAAACAATTTTTTTTAATACTTTTGCCATAGGAGAGTTTCTGTATTTATATGTTTTTCTCATTGTTTATGATTCATATTGGCTTTAATACTTCAGCTTCCATTATGTCACATCAAAACAGTGGCCATGGCATGGTTGTCCAAAATAAGATGGACAGCCCGAGTTATTACAACTACAGTCCTCAGCCTGACCATGCTATGGTCAACATGCACACAAATATATCTAATGGCCAACCTACACTGAGTGCAGGAGCTGGTAATCCTCACAAAAGATTGAAAAGGACAACAATAAGCTCAATGTCTTCAACAGAGGATGATGTGGAAAGTGTTGGTGAAGAAGCAGAAAGCATCAGCCAGTACTACAGTAAATCTTCATCCAGCATCTCTCACAGTGCATCAGCTTGGCAGGGAGAACCTGTTGAATCAGGTAATCACTACTAATGCATGTTTATATTGCAGCAAGTATAGTTAACCCAGAAAGGAAAAAAACCCTTTCTATAAATTCTTGAAAGTTTCCAGAAGGTTGAAATTTTCTAATGAGTATCTAGAAATTTTCTAGTGCGTATCTAGACAGTTTCTAAAATTTTGAGATTTTAATTTTCAGTTCGTCTGGCCTGTAAAGGCTGATGGGCTTATGGCATGGCATGGTGTCTGGCAACCGTCCATCGTTTGTAAACTTTGCACATTTTCATCTTCTTCTCCAGGAGCATCAGGCCTAGAAAGCTGAAACTTTTTTATACAGACTCCTTGACTAGTGAGGATTATAATTTATAGCTTTTGTGGCCCTGTGGCCCCTAAAAAGGGTCACAGGGGCCACGCCCCTGAAAGAGCAACTCCCTGATAATTAGCAGCCCCGTCTAAGGACGGGGCTGCTATCAGTTTTTGTGAAGTTTCCATCGCCACCGCCGCCGCCACCGTCCCCGCACTCGTACTACTAGCTATAACTTTTTTCCCCTAAGCTTTCCAGAACTCTTATTCATCCCTTACTACTCATACCTTGGGGCAACTCCCTGATAATTAGCAGCCCCGTCTAAGGACGGGGCTGCTATCAGTTTTTGTGAAGTTTCCATCGCCGCCGCCGCCGCCGCCGCCGCCGCCGCACTCATACTACTAGCTATAACTTTTTTCCCCTAAGCTTTCCAGAACTCGTATTCATACCTTACTACTCATACCTTGGGGGAACGATTTTAACTTGTTCACTTTCAAGGTCAAAGGTCAAGGTCACGAGCTATGTATTCACTCTAAGAATTCCTTGTAAATGCGATAACTTGAAAAGTTTTTGTGCTATGAAGCTCTAACTTGGTATATATCATCCTTGGAAAAGTAAAAAAATTTGAAAAGGTTTTGGCTACAATCCGTCAAAGGTCAAGGTCACAGCAAGGTCATGACATAAGCATGTTTTAGCGAAAATGCTTTATTTTAACTATGAACACTTTTAATCAATACATGATTGTTATACTCAATAAAAAGTGTTCAATGATTGTGTGACCTTGAAGGTCAAAGGTCAAGGTTATGAGATATGAGTTATTACAAAATGCACTAAATTGGGGTATAACTTTATCCCATTTAGCTTTTCAGAACTCATGAACATGTCTAAATGTTAATACTTCCAGGGAATCATTATGACATGTTCACTTTCAAGTTCAAAGGTCAAGGTCACGAGTTATAAAATCACCACAAAATTCTTTGTAAACTCGGTAACTTGAAAAGTTTTTGTGCTATGAAGCTCTAACTTGGTATATATCATCCTTGTAAAAGTAAAAAATTTTGAAAAGGTTTCGGCTACAATCTGTCAAAGGTCAAGGTCACAGCTAGGTCATGACTTAAGCATGGTTTAGCGAAAATGCTTTATTTTAACTATGATCACTTTTAATCAATACATGATTGTTATACTCAATAAAAAGTGTTCAATTATTGTGTGACCTTGAAGGTCAAAGGTCAAGGTCATGAGATATGAGTTATTGCAATTCCTTGTAAACACAATAACTTGAAAAGTTTTTGTGCTATGAAGTTTAGATTTTGTATATATTATCTCTTGAGAAATACAACATTTTCAAAAAGTTTTGGGTACTAACTGTCGAAGGTCAAGGTCACAGCAAGGTCAACATATATGAAGAAAATGGATTAATTTAATTTTTGACACTTTATTTCATTACAATAATGTTATACTCAATGAAATGTGCCAAAGGTCAAGGTCACGAGAAAATTCCCAATTTGGTGAGGCCTGTAAAAGGCGGAACAGGGTAAGGCGAAACCCAAAGTTCCGGGGCTGCTCTGCTTTTGCGGTATCCCGCAAACGCTAATCTAGTTTAGACTTGTTATCCAAGCCAAACTGTACGTTTATGGTCACATTTTCATAATATTTTGCTCATATTATGAATTTACGTAAGGTTGTTATATTTTTAAACGAATCATAAAAGTGATTAATTGCAATTTTAAAAATAATAATAAACTGCCTGCCTCAATCGTGTTGTTCCGTAGATTTTACCGGATGTGACGTCAACTGTGGAACACAAGAATGACATAGCCGCCATTACAAACGTAAACGACACCAGCTTATATTTTAGTGATCATGTTCTTGTCGATACGGGCTTATCACGAAGTTATGAAGTGTTGATATTAAAATATCTGCTATATGACTGGATAATCTAACTGGATGAAAAGCTTTATGATTATTTTGGCACATTTTCTGGAACGATTATCCAATATGTTGACAATGTAAAATTCCAAAACCACTGCTCTTCACACTGTTTGACTCTGGTGAGTTAGTCGTTTTTCCTAAAATGTTAAACTGTAATCTGTTTTGTGTATGGAATCTTTCATTTACGTTCTTCTTTTAAACTTATTTTAACATGCGTGAAAATTATTTCAATATTTAGCCTTGAAAAAAAGATCATCTGCATGACGTCTCTCGAAAAGTGACTCTCAATATTTGTAGTATTTTGGTTCGTTTTCGCCACATGTATTTTTAGCTCATCAGGTCTGAAAGACCCGATGGGCTTATGGCATGGCATGGCGTCCGGCGTCCGGCCGTCCGTCCATCCGTACACATTTTTGACTTCTTCTCCAGAACCAATGACTCTAGAGAACTTAAATTTTTACAACTTGGCCAATGGGTATTCTAAATTGTAAATTTCGTGACCCCATGACCCCAAATGGAGTCACAGGGGTCAAAACTTTAAAAACCTATTTTCATCTTCTTCTCGAGTTCCCAAAGGTCAAGAGAGCTGAAAAGTTGTGAGTAGACTCCTTGGCCAATGGGGATTCAAATTGTAGATTTGGTTACCCCATGACCCAAAATGGGGTCACAGGGGTCAAAACTTTAAAACCCTATTTTTTTTCTTCTCATGTGGTGGTTTGCATCATATCTGACAGGACGGACACAGAGAGTATTGATCAAACAATCTTCATCCACCACAGCAAATCTCACATGTGGAGTTCCACAAGGATCCGTTCTAGGGCCTATCCTTTTCCTCCTTTACATGACCCCCTTGTCTGACATATCTGACAAGTATGATACTCCTCATCACTTATTCGCAGATGATACGCAGCTAATAGACTCTTTTACTTTAAATCAGATTCAACTTTCGCTAAAGAAAACTGCAATCTGCACAAAATCCATCAAGTCCTGGATGTCATTTATGATGCTTAAAATGAATGATGATAAGACAGAAGCAATGCTAGTTGCCAATAAACATCGTTTGAAAAAGATCACAACACAGAAAATGACCATTGCTGATGCAGAGATCACCCTAGCTCCGTCTGTGAAAGATCTTGGGATATTCATCAACCAGGATCTATCACTTGATACTCAGATCAACCACCTCTCCAGAATCTGCTTCTTCCACCTGAGGGCTATATGTAACATCCGACAGAATCTAACAACTGATGCAGCTATATACTCTTGTAAGGTCTCTTGTTCTATCTAGACTGGATTACACCAACAGCATTTTGTTTGGACTCAGCTCGGTGCACCTGAAAAAACTCCAGAAGATCCAAAATGTTGCAGCCCGTATTGTATCCCTAACTTCAAGGAGATCACATATCACCCCTGTCCTCAAGTCTCTCCATTGGCTGCCAATCCAAGCCAGAATAGAATTTAAGATCTTGACCTTTGTCTATCAATGTCTCCACAACCAAGCACCTGAGTACCTCTCTGATCTGATCTCTGTGTATTCACCATCTCGACAGTTGAGGTCCCACCAGCAGTTCCTTCTGACAATCCTATCTGTTCAACTGAAAAACTATGGCTATAGATCGTTTAGCTTTGCTGCTCCCTCACTATGGAATGGTCTCCCCATAAATATCAAAACTGAAACCTGTCTTGACTCTATCAAATCTTTGCTAAAGACCCATCTCTTCAAGAATTATTACGAGTGACTTTGTAGACCTGCTGAGGTGTCTTACTTTGAGCTCTACACGCAAGGCGCTATGAGCGTTCTCTAGTGTGGATATGGAGCCATACAAGTGGACATATAATTATTATTATTATTATTTGTAACTTTGTTGACCCTGTGACACCAAAGAGGGTCACAGGGGTCACAACCTTAAAAACCTATTTTCATCTTCTTCTCAAGTTCCAAAAGGTCTAGAGAGCTGAAATTATATGTGCAGACCCCTTGGACAATGGGGATTCTAAATTGTAGATTTCATGACCCAATGACCCCAATTAGGGTCACAGGGGTCACAACCTTAAAAACTTATTTTCATCGTCATCTTCAGTTCCAAAAGGTCTATTGAGCTGAAAGACTGCATGAAGACTCCTTGGCCAATTGGGATTCTAAACTGTAGGTTTCGTGACCCCATGACCCCAAATAGGGTTACAGGGGTCACAATCTTAAAAACCTATTTTTCTCCATTAGATGACAGTCTATGGCAATTTTATTTCTCCTTGGATATTTTAGTGTGGACTTCTTTCACTGTGTAATATTGGCGATCTAGAAAGTGTTGAATAATAATAAATCATTTGGGTAAGGAAATTTATTCCGAAATCGTTACATTTGTTTTGTAATTTTTTTATCGGTTTTCTTGCAATAGGTAACATCACTTTCATTTTTAGCTCATCTGGCCTGTATAATGCAAACTTGATATGATGCCTGATGAGCTACAGAGCCAATGGCTCTATTTTTACAGTGTCCGGTAGAAACGATTTGGAATAAGTATTAGTATTACATTTGATACTTTGTAAATCGGAACTGTTTCTCAAATTGTATCGACTTATATATACGTCCGATATATATTCGGGAACTGAAGCCCTTTTTACATGCGCACGTTTACTCCTAGGAGTATATTTACTCCTAGGAGTAAATATACTTACAGGGAGTAAACGTGCCATGTAAACAGCCCAAAACAGATTTACTTACAGGAGTATATTTACTCCTAGGAGTTAAATACTCCACCCCGAGAGGTAAAGTAAAAGCATATTCACTTTTACTCCTGTGAGTATCCTGTCATTTTCTATAGTATTAGCATAGTTGAATGATTAGGTTGAGGTAAATGACTTGCATTTATATAGATTTTAAACACTACTATTGTGTTTTCATCAATAATAACTTGCATTCAAGATTATTCTTTTAGCTTGTCGAGAGCATGTTTCCTAATGACGGAAATGTGTTTTTTTGTTGTTGGTGTCATTCTTTTAAAACCGAAAACCAGCTGCGTTCACTCCTTTTACACTAGAAGTTGATTGACCAAACAAAATCTATGGTAAAATTGTGTTAAATTCTTCTCTGCCTCAAGATTTGCATTTCACACATTGAGTTTTCTATGAAAAAATATATTTCTACTGTAAGCAAATCACGATATACTTAAGGGTCCTTAAATTCCAATGGAACGTAAAGTAAATATACTTTACTCCTAGGAGCAAAAATACTTAGGAGTAATTATACTCTCAGGAGTAAAGTGCGCATGTAAAAAGGGCATAAGTTAGATAAGTAGTCGGGAACAAGTTTATTTACCATTTTGTAGAATATGTATAGTTTTTGTCGCGTCTCCTTTCTCCTAAAGAGGTAATGTTAGTCTCTTTGTACAATTTTGAATGGCTTGTGCCGCGGACTGCACTGCAAATGCTTCTAAGTGCGTCTAAGTTAAGTTTTTCAAGAAGAAGTGATTGCTTTTGTGTGCAATTGTCCCAAATGTGACATGAGTAGTCGAAAATTGGTAAGATAAAGGATTTGTACATTGTCTGAAGAGTTTTCCTGTTTAGGCGGTACTTAAAACTTCTTAGACAGTTTATCATTGGACTAACCTTTTTTAGCTCATCAGGACTGAAAGTCATAAACCTATTTTCATCTTCTCCAGTTAAAAATGATATGTGCAGACTCCTTGGACAATGGGGATTTTAATTTGTTACTTTGGTGACCCTGTGACCACAAATAGGGTCACAGGGGTCACAACCTTAACAACCTATTTTCATCTTCTTCTCCAGTTCAAAAAGGACTAGAGAGTTAAAAATGATATGTGCAGACTCCTTGGACAATGGGGATTCTAATTTGTAACTTTGGTGACCCTGTGACCCAAAATAGGGTCACAGGGGTCACAACCTTAAAAACCTATTTTCATCTTCTTCTTCAGTTCCAAAAGGAGTAGAGAGTTAAAAATGATATGTGCAGACTCCTTGGACAATGAGGATTCTAATTTGTAACTTTGGTGACCCTGTGACCCCAAATAGGGTCACATGGGTCACAACTTTAAAAACCTATTTTTATCTTCTTCTCCAGTTCTAAAAGGACTAGAGAGTTAAAAATGAAAATGTATATGATATTTCAGTGTGGACTTCTTTCACTGTCTAATATTGGAGATCTAGAAAGTGTTGAATAATAATAAATCATTTGGGTAAGGAAATTTATTCCGAAATCGTTACATTTGTTTTGTAATTTTTTTATAGGTTTTCTTGCAATAGATAACATCAGTTTCATTTTTAGCTCATCTGGCCTGTATATAAAGCAAAGTTAATATGATGCCTGATGAGCTACAGAGCCAATGGCTCTATTTTTGACAATACTATCAACATGGCTATGCCACATGCAGTTTTCTTGTAGAGTTATTCCTAAATGTTTATGTGATGATACCTCATTTATGATGGTGTTATTCATATATAAAAGAGGTTTGATAGGCTGGGTATGCTTACGGGAGAATTGAATAGAAACAGTTTTACTAGGATTTAAGTCGACTTGCCATTTATTTGCCCAGGTACTAATAACAGATAAATCTTTATTAAGGCTATGCGCAGCTGTAAGAGGGTCGTTGATAATCACATATAGTGATGTATCATCGGCAAATAACCGTATATTGCTGTCAATGTCATCAACGATGTCATTGATGTAAATTAAGAACAATAATGGCCCTGGTACAGAACCTTGAGGGACACCGGCAGGGATGGGTTTAAGATCTGAACTATAACCATTGATAACGACACGTTGTAATCAATCTTTGAAGTAGCTTTCAAACCATAAAAGAAGTTTCCCACAGATACCGTAAGATCTGAGCTTATGAATTATCCCCCTGTGCCATACTTTATCAAAGACTTTACTTATGTCGCAAAAAACAGCTCTTATTTCTTTACCTTTATCAAGTTCTCTAGCGATAAAATCATAAAGAAAGGTCAATTGATTAGAAGGTGAATCACCGGGAATAAAACCGGACTGAAGATTAGTTAATAGTTTGTTATCTCTGAAATAATTAAAAACATATTTAAAAATACATTTTTCGAAGATTTTAGCTAAACAGCTTGTCAGAGCTACAGGTCTGTAATTGTTACATTCATCGATATTGCCTTTCTTATAAATCGGAATTACTGACGCTATTTTCCAAGTATTTGGAAATACTGATTTGACCAAGGAGGCGTGAAAAAATTTAGATAATGGATCTGCTATTACGGAAGCACACAGTTTCAATATGCGGTTTCCGATACCATCGGGCCCGGTCGCTTTGGTCATGTCAACTGAAAGTAGTATATCGTTAACTTCCTTGGCAGTTAACTGGATAGAGAATAGAGTCTGGTCTGATTTTAATGTTATATCTGGCAAACTCCTTTCAGGATTTTTAACAGAAGCCTGTTCACAAAAATACTTATTCATAACTGTAACAATATCGTTTAGGTCATCATATATTGAATCTTGATACGTGATTGGTGGGAATATTGTAGTATTACCAGTTGATTTGATATAGTTCTTTATTAAACGCCACCAGAGTTTGCTATCGCAGGAGTCGTTAATCTTTCTGTCTATCTTAGATACATATTTTATCTTCGCAGCACGAACAGCCGATATAACTTTATTACAATGTTTGCGAACATTTGTCCAATCTGAAGGTCGATTGTGTTTTTTAGCCATTTTATGTAGACGATTTCGTTTTCTTATCAAACTGCGAACTTCACCAGTAATCCATAGTGGGTCCTTTGGTCTAACAGTAATAATTTTATTCGGAACGTGTTTGTCGCATATATCGATAAGACACTTCGAAAAGGCTGCAGCTGCTTCATCAATAGTATCTAATGACAAGATTTCATTGCATTCGACTGAGTATATATTTTGAGCACACTATCAACATTTGATACAAACAATAAATCAATCAAAGTTCTAGAAGTGGGTGTGACCCTAGTTGCCTCGACAATAAGTTGTGTTAAGCCGTACATGGCCTTAAGAGTTTCAATTTTATGTTTTCTACCATTTAGAATATCGATGTTGAAATCGTCTGTAATTATAATTTGCATATTTAATGCCATCGCATTGGATATTGACTGGTCAATTAAGTTCAAATATGCATCACTTTTATCTGCCCGGTAGATATTGCCAATTAGATAGTTTTTGTTTTTGCCTTTTAACTTGATCCATTGTGCTTCTAGTCCTGGTATATAGAGATTGTCCATACTATTGACATAAATGTTTTGTTTTACGTATATGGCCACACCCCACCTCAGCTTGGTCTATCGTTACCAAATGGCAAATGGAAATTGGGAAGGGAAATATCATTTTGGGAAATGCCGCCGTGCAACCACGTTTCTGTCAGACAGATTACATCGTACAAGTGGAATTCAAGTGCGAGTTGGTCAACTTTATCTTTCAATCTTCTAACATTTAAATGGACAACTTTAAGATTACCTATTTTGATGGGGCCAGGATTTGGGTGAATATCCCCACAGCATAACAATAGCATAAAGAAAATGGGTGTTTTCAGCTTATAGAGACATGCATAGGAGAACAAAATTGATGCAAATAAAAATCTGCCATTTGCCATACTAAATGTATTTAAATTAAATAATCCAACCGCCCGCCTGTACTGGACTATATCACCCGGCAAAAAAAATATAAAACAAGGCAGTGGTTAGATTGGAGCAATTTGGAAATGAAAACTTGATTGTACTGCATATTTAAGCCAACAACTTGCATCAATGTCATTTGATTCATGAACAATCAAAAGATATACTAAGTAAACAAAGCACTGGACAAAAGAGTTGTAACGAATCACCCAAAAGTTTTTGGATGAAAAACAAAATAGAAGAAAAATAAAACAACAGATTATAATCATAATCTGCAAGAAAGAAATGCTTCAGTGGAAAATAGAAATCTGAATATGTGGGCTAAGTGAAACAACGTGTTGTGTATGTTTGCCTTACTGGATTATACTGTGGGAAGTTTACTGTAAAAGGAAAGTGGAAAATGTGTAAGTATTAAATTGAATATAATATTATATTCGTTTATTGATATACCTAAATGTATATGTCATTGATGATTAGTTTGATATGTTGTTTAGCTGTTTAGTGGACAGGTGGAATAGTCGGTGAGCAGAGACCTTATTTGTTGTGTTTATACTTCTTGTTGGGATAGATATATATAGTAAACCGTGTTATGATATTGTAGAGTGAGTTTTAAAAGAAAAATGGTACAATCGAAAAGAACTGTTTTTCGTATGACAAAAAAAAGATAACAAGAAAAACAATTATATGCAGTAAGAAAAATCCTCTTGATCGGAAAGAAATATTCCATTTAACAGGTGTAAAACTAATAAAACGATAAACTTAACGATGAAGGATATTCAAAATTTACCCTGGTTGCTTTCAATGGTGCAAACTGAAAATAACGGCCCCAAAGGGCACTGCTAAGGAGTATTAAGCAAAGCCATTAAGCTATTAAATTGATAAATTTGTAGAGATAAAACCATTTAACATCTCAAAATAGATGTAAGACCTTTGATAACAAGACACGTTACATATTAGGCAGTAAATACCATAGAATGTTAAGTAAATAAATTAAAATTCCTTTTCAATACAAGAGATCAAAATTATCAGTATGATTGAATGACAATAGAAAGTTTGTTTCAGATTTATCAAATGTCAGTTTGTATATGGTTGGCATCAATTTAAAATACACTTTACTTACTCTTGGGTAAGATTGATGATCATGCATTTAGAGTCCTGTAGCATCAATATATCCTGAAATTGAGTGGCATTGGCAGCCTTCCTTACTGTACCATCTTTCAATTTGATTAAGACAACTTCACCCGTGACCCAGGACGAATCAAACCTCCCCTTTGATACCAGAACTCTAGCCTGCTTAGCCAGATCTGCTCGCGCTTTTTATCCCACCGGTATGTAATACCGTGGGATATAGTCATCGCCCTTTCTGTCTGTATGTCCGTCCGTCCGTCCGTCCGTCCGTCCGTTATCATTTTGTTTCCGGAGCAGAACTCAAAAACCGGTCCACATATCTTTCTGAAACTTTACATGTGTATTGCCCACCTGCTGAAGTGGTGCCTTTTGATATTTTCACATTTCTGAAAATTTTATTTTTTATTATTTCCATGGAAACGGCTCTTATTTGGACTCTGTTCATGAAAGGTTTTGTTTCCGGAGCAGAACTCAAAAACCAGTCCACATATCTTTCTGAAACCTTACATGTGTACTGCCCACCTACTGAAGTGGTGCCTTTTGATATTTTCACATTTCTGAAAAATTTTTTTTTTATTATTTCCATGGAAACGGCTCTTATTTGGACTCTGTTCATGAAAGGTTTCGTTTCCGGAACAGAACTAAAAAACCGGTCCACATATCTTTCTGAAACTTTACATGTGTATTGCCCACCTACTGAAATGGTGCCTTTTGATATTTTCACATTTCTGAAAATTTTATTTTTTATTATTTCCATGGAAACGGCTCTTATTTGCACTCTGTTCATGAAAGGTTTCGTTTCATATATATAAAACCAGTCCACATATCTTTCTTAAACTTTACATGTGTATTGCCCACCTACTGAAGTGGTGCCTTTTGATATTTTCACATTTCTGAAAGTTTTATTTTTTATTATTTCCATGGAAACGGCTCTTATTTGCACTCTGTTCATGAAAGGTTTCGTTTCATATATATTAGCTTATACTAATCTATTATGAATCTTGCTTGAAAAATTTACAATTATCTTTCAAAGGTTTACATCTTACGATTATGTGGAACCGTTGGGATATGTCATCTTCTGATGACTCTTGTTTTAAATCTTCATTGATGAAGGTGCGAAGACCCTTGTCCGATTTCACTTCAATTTAGATCGGTTCTTCAGGATGGCTCTTTGTTGCTAAGGAAGCGTACTAAGATAGGCCTTGGATTGTCCTGTGGGGTCGCAGGGCGACGAGGGACTCTGTGGCTTATATCTACCGTATATGACCGGGTATAAGCCGACCCCGCATATAAGCCGACCGCCTTTCTCAACCCCCCAAATTCCAGTCAAAACCTAGTATCTCATGTATAGACAGACCCCCCTCTTTGCAGCTCTATTTTGCTGACAGTAAGTCGATATGATGCCCGTTGCATTGAAACTAAAAGCTCATGAATCATCAAATGACACGTTAAATTTAAGACGTAAATAAAAAATTTTGATCCTACCTCAACTTAACATAAGTTGCTATACTCACGTACTCGATGAGAAATGGACAATACCGCGAGAGTTTTCGAAAGAAGTCCCAGTAAGCTGCCCCAGCTCACTATGCGTGAGCGGGATTGTCCTATCCATGGAAAGAAAGTAGTCCAAAATCACTTCTTGCTACTCACATGTTGTGTCAACACGTGTTTTGTTTTCGCTCACATTTCCCTAATTCAAGGTTTGGTTTGGTTAATGTCCTTATTGCACTTTTGATCTTTCCCGATCATTAATTATCACCTGCATGAATCTCTCGCGTAATTTCGCGATCCTTTCACGGTCAAAACAAACATGGCGTCGCACCACTCCCCTCTTGCGATGTCTGGCCTTCGATCTGGGTTAATTACTTTCTCCCAACTTGCATGGCCTGTTGTTATGGGCGACTTTCACACCTCTGTTGGTTTCCCCTGGCCTACGTGCAGTTTGGCACGTACGCTTTTTCACTGCATCGAATGCGGTTCGTTACAACTTGGGATATTTAAAAACCCATGGTTTTTTTTCTTTACGCTTTTTTAATTATAATTCCTATTATAATTAATTCGTAAATTCCCTCATTCTATATATAATATCTTTGCATTTATATATAAACTTTCTCTCCATAATTCTATGTAATTCTCTTAAAGCTACACAACCAAATCTTAAATATTTTTTTCTATAAAATGTTTTCTATTTTTGTTGTTGTTTCTTTTACCTCTTGCATGTTCCCCTCTAACCTACTCCCCTCGGGGGTTTGTGTTTTACATGCATGTACCTGCTAATTTTTATATAATATCTATATATAAAAATTTTCTCATCTCTTAAGGATACACAATCAAATCTAAAAATAAATTCTTTCTCCAATGAAAATTTTTTATTTTTGCATTGTTATCTTTCCTTTTTCATGCAAGCTTCTGCTTTAATTTATCCCCTCCGGGGGATTATTTTTAAATCAAAGGAAAAAAAAAAATTGTTTTTCTTTTTTCTGCTTGCTTATGTATTACCCTCTTGGCATTGTTTTGCTTGCCTTTGCAGTGATTTATGCCCAGAGTCATCTGCAGTGCGTGTCCCTCTGCTAAGTCGGCCAGAGACCCTCACGCTCGCCGTCCAGACTGTCTCCCTTGGACGTGCTCCATCGCCTCTCGGTGTGACGAGTGCCGTCCTCTCTCACCCTCGGACTTCCTGCTCTTCGCTGCTGCTCGCCGGAAGCGTTTCCTTCAGCGCCTTCGCCGCACCTCGATGTCTTCCACCTCCCCTCGCCACTCGCTGACGCCTCCACCTCCTGGAGTTATGCAGGATCCCCCATGAGCTCCCACGCCTCCCAGGGATCCTACACCCCCGAGGGACCATACGCCTCCCAGGAACCCTACGCCTCCTCCTTCTGATGCTGTCCCTCTGGGCCTGGAACAAGCCGTCCTCTCCATGCTGGACAAGGCCTTGGCTGCTCGTCTCCCACCTCCTTCAGACCAGCTTCAGGACCAGCGCCAGGATCAGCGTTCCTACCACCGCCAGGACCAGCACCAGAACCAGCGCCAGGACCAGCGCCTAGACCAGCGCCAGGACCAGCGCACCGACCAGCGCCAGGACCAGCGCACCGACCAGCGCCAGGAGCAGCGCAACGCCCAGCGCCAGGACCAGCGCCATCGTGACCAGCGCTCCGACCAGCGCCAGCGCCGGCGCCCTTCACCTTCACCCCCTAGGGGACGCTGTCCCTCCAGACACTCCAGGTCTCCTCTACGTTCTCGGAGCAGATCACCTCGCCGTCAGCGGCGCCGCATACGCTCCTCTACGCCCTCCCGCTCTCGCAGCCCCATGTGTAGGCACTCCCGCTCGTCCTCCAAGGAGACGTCGTCGTCCCACCGTTCTCGGCGCCAGGGCCCTACGCCTCCACGTACGCCTCCTATGACTCCCAGGTCATCCAGGAAGAAGCTTCCCCCTTCAGACCCGGACAGAGAGGAAGACTTTAACCCCGACTACGACGAGGAGGAGGATGACAACGCCACCTACTTAACTCTGCGTTTGGTCCCCGAGTGGATTGCGGACCGGCTTCCTCAGGGCACTTCCCCCGGCGAGTCTGCCTCTATCCACACTGTACGTGATGACCCGGATGTGATGCTTCCGCCCAACCCGGACGTCCCAGAGTGTTCTTCTAGCCGACAACATCAAGACGCTCTTCGACAAGAACGCTCTGGAGTTGGTGCAGCGACCCCCGAACACGCCCAAGGGTTCTACTCGCCAATCTTCCTGGTACCGAAGAAGAATTCCACCAAGCTCCGTATGATCAACAACATGGCGGCATTCAACGAGATGTTCATGGAGCCCCCGTCTCACTTCCGCATGGTCTCCATCGACACCCTTCGTTCCAAGCTGTCCCCCGGGGATTGGATGATCAGCCTCAATCTGCAGGACGCATACCTCCACGTCCCGATCTATTCACCTCACAGGAAGTTCCTCCGGTTCATCTTCCAGGGCCAGCACTATCAATGGAGCGTCCTCCCGTTTGGAATTTCCTCGGCCCCATGGTTATTCACACGGATCACCACACCCATCTGCCGATATCTCCATCTCAGAGGGATCCATTTCGACCCTTACATCGACGATTGCCTCATGTCCAACCCGCTGTCACACGTGCTACACAGACAGTCAGCGTTTGCACTCCGCCTGCTTCAACAGCTGGGTTGGCTCGTCAACAAGGAGAAGTCCCACCTCACGCCTTCGCAGGACATTACCTTCATCGGGGGACGCTTCAGGACAAACCTAGGCCTCTTGTTTGTCCCTCCAGACCGGTGGATCAAGATCCAGTCCTTCGTCCACCGAGCCCTGGTGTCTCCTCTACGGCTCAGAGAGTGGCAGGCGCTGCTAGGCCTCCTCACCTCTGCCCAGGCCCTCACGCTTCGAGGTCGGCTGATGATCCGCCCGCTCCAGGTGTTCCTCAAGCCGTTCATCCAGTCGGACGACACGTCCTCCAGGATTCCCTTACCAACGCACCTCAGCCAGTATCTTTGATGGTGGACACTGCGATCGAACGTCTGCGAAGGCGTCTTTTTGCGCGAGCTTCAAAATGACCAGGAGCTCTTTGTGGACGCCTCCCTCCAAGGCTGGGGAGCCAACCTCGGGGAGCAGACCACCGCAGGCATTTGGACGCATCCTCAGACGTCCTGGCACTCCAACAGCCTAGAGATGCAGGCAGTCATCCTAGCCATGTCCCACTGGCTTCCGGTTCTCCGAGGCTCCCGCCTTCTCCTGGCCTCGGACAACTCCACAGTCGTATGGACCATAAAGAACCAGGGAACGACGGGCTCTCCCCTGCTGCTAGATCAGGCCCTTCAGCTCTTCCAGTTGCTGGACGACAATCTGATCCTCATCCGGGCTCGTCATATTCCAGGCTGCAGGAACGTCCTCGCGGACGCCCTCTCCAGACCAGACAAGCCGTCGCCCACGGAGTGGATGCTCAACCCGGAGGCCTTCGCTCTAATCGGCGCTCAGATCCACCGTCCTCTCATAGACCTGTTCGCAAAGAAGCAGAACCGTAATGTCCTTGTCTAGGGAGAGTCTGCACGCGTACGCTTTTCCACCTCCGATTCTCCTGTCCAAAGTCATCGCAAAGATCAAGAACACTCGTCGCCTTCGACTGACTTTGGTCGCGCCCTACTGGCCAGCGAGAGGGTGGTTCCCCGATCTTCTTCAGCTCGCCGAAGGAAGTCCTCTTCAGCTCCCTCAGTGGCGAAACCTACTCTTACATCCGCACAGTCACCTGTTCCATCCGGATCCAGAGAGGTACGATCTACACGTCTGGACCATCTTCAGAGATCACTCCGCGCCAAGGGATACTCCAGACGTGAAGCCAACGCCATATCCAAGGCCCACAGAGTATCCACGAGGTCGCTCTAAGACGACAAGTGGACGTCCTTTGAGACTTACTGCAGGGACGTCGGTCGGGACCCTATGTCTGTGGATCCTCAGTTTGTTGCGAACTTCCTTCTTCATCTGCGTCAGAAGCGTCACCTGAAGGGCGGGACCATCGCTACTTACCTGTCAGCTCTCAACTCGGTCCTCGCTGTGAAGACGGACAGGAAATTCTCCAAGGTTCCTGAGTTGGTGGCCCTCCTCAAGTCCTTCAAGCTGGAGGACCAGAAGCTGAAGTTCCGTCCGCCAGCCTGGGATCTCAACGTCATCCTTAAGTATCTCCGAGGAGCCCCCTTGAGCCCCTGGCTGAGGCCTCCTTTCAACACCTCTCGAGGAAGACTGCGTTTCTTCTCTCCTTTGCCACGGCTGCTTGTGTCAGCGAGCTCCATGCTCTGGATCCGCTTTGAGCAGTCCAGGAAGGGATCCGTGCACCTGGGACTGCTTTGGGACTTCGTCGCCAAGAATCAGCTTCCTGGTCAGCCTGGCAGGACCTTTACGGTCCCTCCTCTCTCCAAGATCGTCCATTCGTCGGAGGCTGAGGAACTCTCCCTGTGTCCCGTGCGTGCCCTTCGAGAATATATCAGCCGCTCCGCTTCTCTTCGTGGCACCAGGTAGAGACTTTTCATCCCCTTCTCATCGGCGGTGAAAGACGAGGTGACCAAGAACACCCTCTCACTGTGGCTCCGGACCGTCATCCTGGCTGCATACGACGCTTCCGGCTTGCCTCATCCTGTCGCCAGCAACCCTCACGAAATCAGAGCACTTGCGTCTACGATGGCCTTGCACCGTAACTGCTCTGTTTCAGCGATCATGGGAGCTGCTTCTGGAGATCTACCACTATCTTTGCCTCCCACTTCCTCCGGGACCTAGCCGTCGAGGACGTGGAGAGCCTGCAATCCTTTGAGTATAGCAACTTATGTTAAGTTGAGGTAGGTATTATAAATACCTAAAAATATTTAGATTTTAATAATTATAAGTGTTCACTTACGGTGTTTGTTGTTTGTTTTAATCATATAACATATTATTCTCGACAAATTGTTAACAAACGAGAGTCAACAACCTTTGGTGCATGAAGTGTTTGCTGGAAAGAGATATTTGTTACAAGCCTTTTCATTGGCAAAATTATGTAGGTCAACCAATCAGCAAGTCGGTTTTAAAAAGATCTATGAAACATAAAATGTGGTCGTAATAATTTCATGACAACATTTTGTCGATACAATATTAAATGTGTAAACATATCAGATTTTCTTATACGTTTTCTATATTTTATTTTTTTCAAAATTAACATGCAGTTAATTGAAATATTTGTGTATATAAAAGTGGAAGAATAACGATCAGAAATATAACCATGAGCATAAAAATATATAAGGAATGTTATTCGTCGTCACGAAATTACGATTGAAATTCAAAGTAATGTAAAACATCGTGCTTTCACGAGTGTATCTTTGACAAAGATTTGATTGAATTTCGATAAGATATGATTGATAAGCCACATCGATCTGCCGAAATCTAACAGTACGTGAAGGTTGCTTGAATGTTTCATATTAATATATCTTTATATGTTTTTTAACTTCTCTTTGTAAATTTTCATTAAAAACAACAACACAACAAAAGTATTTTCATTTTACAAGTTCGATATAGAAATGACCTCGATGATTGTGCATATTGCTTCCTGTGTAAACATCGATTCGCTAACTCGCTGGGCTGACCATACTCGTGCTTGGTCTCTTGATTTTTTTCATCTGCATCATATAACTCAGGTATAGACCGACCCCCCTCTCTGACCCCCTAATTTCTGGTGTCAAATTCTCGGCTTATACCCGGTCATATACGGTATGTCGTCAGCAGAGATATCGATGTCGATAGATTTGGCAACTTTCAAACAAGAAAGTCTATCCCAACAACAAGCCGTGGGTTTCCAAAGATCTTAAACATCTACTTAATCTGAAAAAGATTGCTTTTATGAACAATGATGCCGGCAGATTGCGTGAACTAGAGAAAGATGTTAAGATTCAAATAAGGCGAAACAAAGACTCGTTTAAATCCAAACTGGAAAATAAGTTGCACCAAGGAGACATGCGCAGTGCATGGCAACATATTCACACAATCACTGGATCTGGTAAACGTAGAAAGGCCATTGAAGTTCCTGATGAAGTACATTATGCGGAGGAGTTGAATACCTTTTATTGTCGGTTCGACAACTTTGACTGTTCCGAGGACTTGAGTGACGTCATGGATACTATCCCGTCAACAGACGAATACACTACAATATCTGAAGAGGAAGTGCGTGTCGTCTTCCAGCGTCTTAATGCACGGAAATCTCCGGGGCCAGATAATATAAGCGGTAAGATCCTCAAGGAATGTGCCTCAGAACTCTCGTATGTATTCTCGAGACTATTCGAAAGATCCCTCAACACTCATAATATCCCTACAATATGGAAACTCTCCAAGATTACTCCGGTACCCAAATCCCCTAAACCAACAGAGTTAAATGATTACCGTCCTGTGGCCCTGACGTCCATTCTCATGAAATGCTTCGAAAGAATTGTATTGTCTCGTCTACTTCAAGATGTGAGAGACATTCTAGACCCACATCAATTTGCATACCGAGCTAGACGTGGAGTAGAGGACGCAACGGCAACGCTACTGAACGCTGTGTACAAGCATATTGACACGCCTAAGTCGTATGCTCGTGTTCTGTTCCTAGACTTCAGCTCTGCATTCAACACTATACAGCCCCACCTCTTGATACAGAAACTGTGTAATATGGACGTAAACCGAAATGTTATTCTTTGGATAAAGGACTTTCTCATCAATAGAACCCAGTGTGTAACAGTAAATGGAACCGTTTCATCCCTGAAAACCATTAGTACCGGCGCACCACAAGGCTGTGTGTTATCCCCAGTTTTATTTACACTCTACACTAACGACTGTAGAACTGAGAATGGTACGCTGCTTGTTAAATTTGCTGACGATGCTGCTATAGCGGGTCTAATTACCAACTGTGATGAGACATTTTATCGGAGTGCAATATCTAACTTCACCAACTGGTGTGATGACAACTTTCTATCTCTGAACACTAAAAAGACAAAGGAAATTATTATAGACTTTCGCACTAAACATAAGGATCTATCACCTGTGACAATTCATGACTGTGACATAGAACGTGTACAAGATTATAAATACCTTGGGACTGTAATAGACGACAAACTGAACTGGAATAAAAATACGGACAGAATATATGCCAAGTGTCAGCAACGTCTTTACTTTCTGAGAAAACTCAGATCTTTTAATGTTAACACCTCAACACTTGTTCTATTTTATAAAACCTTTATCCAAAGCATCCTCTGTTTTTCCATTGAAATTTGGTCGGGATCTCTCACTTTAAAACAAAAAAATAAACTTTCAAAAATAATACATCAAGCTGGCAAAATTTCGGGTACAATTTTTGAGGATATCACATCTTTAGGTCAGCGGCAAGTGAAAAATCTAGCTTTCAAAATTACTTCAGACTCCAGCCACATCCTACATAACGAATATGAACTTCTACCTTCAGGCCGCCGCTATCGAACTCCTCGTCTGAGGACTAAGAGAGCTACCGACTCATTTATACCTTCCAGTATTGTTATTTTAAATAATCTTAAATAGTTCTTACTTTGTTAGCTTCTCTGTTAATACTCACTGATATACATATATAATATATTTTTAGTACTTTTATTGTATTAAGTATAAATTGTTATTGCTAACTTTTTTAATGAATCGATACATTCCTTTAATCAATGTCCATGTTACCATGTTATTTTAAACAATATTAAGCAAATGTTATTTTCATCTTAATGTCACAGTTATCTTATCATTAACCATTTTTAAATCATATCTTCATTCCTTTTAGCATTTTATATTGCTAATGTCCATTTTATCACACTTATTACCATATCTTATCACTATTATTGTCATTTTCATTTATATATTTTAGCAATCTCTCTCATTTAATTCGATGATAACGTTCATTATGATTTGTGAATGATTATGGAATGGTGTGATTGGATATGTTGTGTGCGAGTACATGTATTGTTTATTCATTAATTTTATTTATCTTACCATCATGTCATTGAGCATTCTTCATCACAAAACAAATTCCCGTCATGGGCAATAAAGTATTATTATTATTATTATTATTATTAAGAGCGTCGGTATCCTCACCTTCTACCTCTGATATGCCCGATATCCGGACATTGTTGCGGCGGGAATACTGTTCAGTACGATCATGTTTCTCGTAGAGGGTCCTGATCTCGGCGTCCTTCTCGGCGTCCTTCTCGTCCAGGGATGACCTCAGTTCAGCAACAGTAGATTCCAGGGCCTCCTGTTTGGCAACAAACACTTCCAGTTCCTGTCGGATCATAGGCCTCATTATTTCGGCTAGTTAGAACTGCAATAACTTCCTTAGTCTGTAGGACCTTTAGTAGTTTCTCGTGAAAAGTATCTTCACCATGGTAAACCTTATCACCTCCATTATCGTCCATTGTGAATGATGCGTTAGAGCTACCAAAGCTTATATTGCACTGACGTTTAGCGTCTTCCAAGTCGGGAGTTGAGACTTCTGACCGTATACGTTTATTCGCAGGTGTTTTATTCATAGAGTATTTTTACTTCAAAATGCTTAGGGCCACTTAAGAAGATACAGTAAAGAGTTTGAATTTGAATTAGCTCGAGAGGATAATACCCCTCACCACAGTCACATGTAATCACCGCGGTAGAAATTTTCAGAGTTCAATCTGTTTAATATCTCAAAATAGATAGTCCATCCTTTCATGAATTTGCAATCTGTCTATCATAAAAGTTTGTTGACAAACATACCATTCACTTGCGGTTGTTTTAGTACATCGTATTTCCACTACAGTTAGAAAATTCAAACAGTCTCTCGAGAGCTCGTCACAGCACGACCGATCATCGTGACGTCACCGGCGTGTATTTGAGACCGGGCATCTTTTCGACGCCAGCATCTATTTATTTTGTAATATGTGAAATTTGTGAAATAAATGTGTATAGATGGTGTAAATTAATGGAGAATACTTCAACTACGGTAGCATTAATCATTTAACCTATCACCCAGTGTTTTATCGAGACCGGGTGTCTTTTCGAGACCTGGCGTGTATTTACTTAAAACAACCATACCCTAGGCCTCTATTCGAGATCCGGCGTCTATTATGAGGAATTTTGAGGAATTCTTCAGAACGATTATTACAATTTGAAAATTGTCTTTATTTCAAGTCTAATAAAATCCTATAAATACTGAACGCTCATATGCAAATAATATACCTACATAGAGATAATTGATAGGTCTTTATTGTAATAACTTTCATTAGAATACGCCGTCCTGAACAAAAGATATACGTTGCCAAAGTAAGTGAGTGATTTTGCGTGAAAACGTTCCGCCGTGTACAGAGTTATAAGCAAAGATTCCCCCTAGGGCACTCACGTGGCCCGGGCACATGCAGTCGAAAGTGTTAGACTCGCTGTAAAATTCACTGTCGCGCATATGAAAATTGTCTTGATTTCGAGCTTGGTGATTGGTGATTGCGTCCGTAGAGACGGGGGATTGGCCTTTCGTCAATCGATCTTAAGAACGCTTATCTTCACGTTCCCATGCACCCCCAGTTCAAGAAGTATTTTGGCTTCGCCTTCGACGGAGTGTGCTACCAGTTTCGTGTGCTCCCCTTTGACATCTCTACGGCGCCAAGGGTGTTCACCAAACTAATGCTGATTCCGGCACAGGTCGCCAGATCGCAGGGCAGGTGTTGTCACACGTACCTGGACGACTGGTTGATCAGGGCTCTGTCCCGGCCGTTGAGTCAGGAGGCTACCCAGAGCATTTTGAACATTCTACTGCGCCTGGGTTGGATCGTGAACTTGAAGAAATCAGACCTCGAACCCTCTCAGGATCTTGTCTTCCTGGGAGCCCAGTTCCAGACGGCGACAGGATTTGTGTCCTTGGCGCCAGACAGGGTGACCAAGGTCTCTCAGACCGCAATACGTTTCCTGCAGAGTCCCGCGCTTCCCGCACGTATGTGGCTTCGGTTGCTGGGAAACTTGGCGGCGACAGTGGATGTAGTCTGGAGGTCTCGTTTGCGCATGAGACCCGCTATACCCGAGTGGCTGGTGAGTCATCTCGAGTGGTGGACAGAGGAGGGCAATTTGGACAGGGGAATCCCCTTGGACAAGCCTCAGACGACAGTCACGGTTCAGACGGATGCCTCCCTCTCAGGCTGCGGGGGAATCCTTGGAGACCACTCAGCTTCGGGCCTGTGGTCTCTGGACGAGTCCAAGATGCACATCAATGTGCTGGAGTTACGTGCTGTCAGGAGGGTCTTTAGTCAGTTCCTCCAGCTGCTGACAGGCCAGGTGGGTGGACAACCAGACGGCAATGACTTACATCCTCAAGCAGGGCGGAACAGTGTCTCCAGCTCTCCTTCAGGAGGCGTTGGAGTTCCTGCTTTGGTGTGATCGGTACAGCATTCAGGTCGTTCCGGTGTACCTACCGGGGGTGGACAACGTCCGGGCGGACGCTTTGTCTCATCGTATCCTGGCACCTCACGAATGGACGCTGCAGCGGGGGACATTCGAGGTTATCTCCCAGTTGTACGGGTCGTTCCAGGTGGATCTATTTGCGTCCGGGAGGACACACCAGACAGATGTCTTCTGCTCCAGACCCTCATGCTCTGGCAGCCGACGCCTTGCGATGACTGGACCGGCACTAAGGTTCTGTGGGCTTTCCCACCAGTTCCCTTGATTCCCAGAGTTCTGTCGCAGTTGGCCTGCCAACCAGCACAGCTACTGGTGCTGCTGGCTCCGCTCTGGATGGCCCAGACGTGGGCCACTTTCCGTTGGTCCTCAGGTTTCTTGCACGGCCTCCTGTACTGTTACCCTGTCGACCGGGTCTGCTGACACAGGAGGGGGCGCCACACCAAACCCCAACATTCAGTGGGTGGCTTGGCCTCTGTCAGGAGTCGCCTCCAGGAGAGCGGAATTCCTGCACGAGTTGCAGATACAATTCTTGCTTTGAGGAGGGATTCCATGAACGTTCAGTACGAAGATATATGGGCCTGCTATGCGCGCTGGTGTGGAAATAGAGGGCTGCTTGATCCCTTTTCTGCGGGTCTGATCCCAGTGCTGGAGTTTCTGCAGTCCAGGCTCGATGAGGGCTTAGATGCCTCGACCGTCCGAGGTCACTTGACGGCCATCTCAGCAATCCACATTCCATTCCTAGCAGGATCCGTCCGCCTTTGCGGTGGGTCAGCTCGACTTGGGATCTATCGTACGTGTTGGATTGGTTGTCGGGCCCATCTTTTCGGGACCTGGACAAAGTGTCACTTCAGCTTTGACTTGGAAGACGGCCTTCCTGGTGGCGGTCAAGTCCGGCAGGCGGGTAGGTGACATCCACGTGATGTCTTCCGATCCCGAGCTGACTGTTTTCCATAAAGACTGAGTCAGCATTAGGCTGCCGGACTTGTACCGTCCGAAGGTGGCGCATTTCTTTCACGTGACTGCACCTATCGAGCTTCCGGCCTTGCTCCAACCGGCGACTTCGGGGGCAAGGGCTTCTTGGATGTGCGTCGGACGCTTAAGAAATACGTCCAGAGGACGAAAGATGTACGCAAAGACAAGCAGTTGTTTTGCTGCTACGGCAGGGGGTAGACGGGTGATCCCGCTTCCAAGCAGACCATTTCTAGGTGGATAGTGTCCACCATTTGTCTGAGCTATGTCAATAAGGGGCTTCAACCCCCTGAAGGGCTGAAAGCTCACTCGGTTAGGGTGGTAGCAACCTCTAAGGCCTACGCTGTGTCCCTGCCCATTGAAGAGATCTGTTCGGCCGCTATTTGGAGCCGGCCGAGCACGTTAATGAAACATTACCAACTATTGACATGCACTCCAGCGAGCGTGCTCGGTTTGGCAAGTCGGTTCTCTCCAGTGGGCAGGGTTGTGTACCCTCTAGTTTTCCTTGGGACCCTGGTGGAAGACATCCTCGGGTGATTTTCCTTCCGGGATAAACGTTACCTTTTAAAAAGTCCCCTAGTTGCTTCTTTTCAAAAGAAGGCAGGGGGGTGCGTTTGGTTTAACAATGTTGTTCTCTCCGAGGTTCATCGGTATAAGCTTTATGCTAGGTCCCAGGGATAGTCCTTCACAGTCCTTACGATGACAAAGTCACGTGAGCTGGTGAGTGTGATTTACTTTTCTTGTGGTTTATTTAATTCTTGCAGACAGAATTCCACTACCAGAGATTAATCTCTGGGAGTCTTCTTATGCAGTAAGTACCCCAAGGAGGATACCCTTCTGAAAAGAATCGAACAAACCTGTAGAGGTTTCAGATTCTTTGAAGGGGATCCTCTTTGGGGTACGGCCACCCTCCTCCCCTTATTCTGTCTGGCGATGGCTAGATTGATAATGGCAGGTTTAGAGTTATCTGACCCTGTCGCTAGGGACGTCGCTAGGGCTAGGGCTTGATACAGGTTGGTAACAACAGATAAAAAACAAGTTTTTTAATGATGTTTTTTGTATTTTCATTTAAAAAATAGTCACAACCTGTCATATATGCAGCAAGTACCATAAGGAGGATCCCCTTCAAAGAATCTGATACCTCTACAGGTTTGTTCGAGTATTCAGCGTTGTGAGGTTATAAGACAATTTCATAAAAGTCTGTGCATCCAATATCAGAACTGTTCTGACGAAAGCAGTCCTGATACCGATAATGAACAAGATCTTTTATGAAAGGTTGCCACCGACAACGAGGTCCTAGGTGTATGTTAATATTTCTTTTTAATTAATCATCCCTAGTCATGATTATAAAATAACAATTATATGAATGCATCGCCCAAAAAAGAAATTTGAAAAGAAACAGTGAGGTGCAGCATGTTCAAGACAAAAAGGCAATGGAGATACGAAACACTTTAAAACGTACCATTGACGAAATTACCAACATATCAAGGCATTCAAGCAAAACTTCAAAATGCCCTTCTTCAATTGAAAAGTTTAGTACAAACAAATATAAAAATGTGGTTACAATTTTTGCAGTTTCTATTAAGAAGGCAAAGAGTGCCGAATCAACAGTGAACAGATAATGATAAAATAGATTGAGTACAACAATTGTATAATACACTTATACCCGGTAATTGTATATTCAATAGAAATTCTAAGACGTTTATATATACTGTATATGACTGAATATAAGCCGACCCTGCCTAAAAGCTGATCCTGCCTAAAAGCCGACCCCCTTTCTCAACCATTATTAATTAACTATCAATGATATGGCACTAATACAATCTATATGACCTACACTATACGTTTCGGCAACTGGGCCAATATAGGTAAGCTGGGCCAATACGGGCAGAGCAGGGCCAATACGAGCAGACTGGGCCAATACGACTCTGAGCATGCACTTCCACAAAAATGGCGCATGTCTGAAGCTATCGCTTCAAAACTTTCAACATATATGACAGTTCACCAATCTAAATTATTATTTTGATTTCGATGAAAATGAACTCTCCAATGTTGTGCAAGTAAATCACAAAGAAGTTAATTAATAAAAATGTTATTAATCAAGTTTTTCCGTATTGGCCCAGTTTCAGGTCCTCGGTCTGCTGTATTGCTTGGCTTGGCCTCGGGCCAATACAGCAGACCTCGGACCTGTAACTGAACCAATACGGAACAACTTGATTAATAACTTTATAGTAAAAACCTAGTATCTCATTTATTATACCCCCGCCTTACAGCGTAAGCGTGGGTATATAGCGCTCATTCTGTCCGTCCGTCTGTCGTCCGTCACAAAAGTTTGTCCGGAGCTTATCTCCCAAACTATTCATGCTAGCTTCACCAAACTTCATACACTTATCAACCATTATCCCTAGATGTGCCTTTTGGGGGTTAGACCAACAATTTTTTTTATTTTTTTGCGGTCATCATGGAAACATGACTAAAACAGTGACTCTATGACCAAGCCCTTTGTCCGGATCATATCTCCCAAACTATTCATGCTAGCTTCACCAAACTGCATACACTTATCAACCATGATCCCTAGATGTGCCTTTTGAGGGTTAGACCAACAACTTATTTTTATTTTTTGCGGTTTCCATGGATAAATGACTAAAAAGTGATTCTGTGATAAATTATTTTGTCCCAAACATATTTCCTGAAATATACATCTCAGCTTCACCAAATTTGCTACATATGTCAATCATGGTTGCTGGATATGCCTTGTGAGAGTTAAACGATATATGGATTTTCTTTTCTGCGGTTTCTTTGGAAAACATGACTTACAAAGTGACTTGACAAAAATAATTTTGTCCTCAGTACATCTCGTAGAATATTAATGATAACTACCTCAAATTTGAAACAAAGATCAACCATTATCCCTAGATGTACCCTTTTAATTGTAAAACCTATTAATGAATTTGGTATTGGGGTTTCAGTGGAAAGCAGACTTACACAATGAGTTACTGTATACTCAACTATCAGACAACTTTAACCAATATTAATCAATTTTACTATTTGAAATTGTTTTAACAAAGTGGGGAGCGGGAGTATGTGAGCTTTGCTCACTTCTTTACTTGTTAGCCAACACCCCCACCCACGGAGCGATTGGAAATTAAACATGTTGGACATTTGAACAGAAAATTGACCCATTGAAGAAAATAAAGACAAAAGAAAACTTTTACTGTCAAAAGTGTTAATATAGACAAACTTCACTTTAGTCTGTCATAATCTGATGGATCATGACTCAAGTCGAGTGGCTGAATTCACTTGCGTCAACGAACAGGATTTGAAATAACAGAAACAAGAAAACATTTTATAGAAAACTTCTTACATTTACATGCATATATTTGTATTACTGCATCCTATTTTGAAATAATTGCAAAGAAAAGAAAAGAGAACATGATGTTTATTCTAAACCGGTGAATTTGAAATAATTGCCTGTGAGTTTTGTTTCACTTAGTTCAAATAACCTAAACTTCACTTTTTTTGCCATTTTGATAATATTTTGGAATTCAAATGAACCTTTGCAGCTGTTACTTGTTGAAAATGTAGGATAAGAAATTTACCATTTCTTCATATATGCAATGGTACATATTTCATGATATCTTCCATTCAGTTTACTCTCAGAATTAGCTTCAGGAGTTGATTCAAACTAGAACAATCAGTTTACTTGATTTGTCTTTAATGATGGGGGACAGTGGCATACATTTGACACTTCATTCAAATGTGATGCTCTTAGGATATGTGGACAATATATAAGTTGATATGTATTTTATTCAATCCATTTTTGTATTTCAGGTTTGCAAGATTCTATCATTATGAGTTCAAGTCACCCAAGTCATGTTGGCCATGGAAACGTAATGAAGTATCAAGAAAATCATGGAAGTGACACTTTTTCTGACTTTGTCACACTAGTTTGTCAAGAAGCTCAGAATTCCCAATCACAGGTACGTTGATAACACCTTGACCCTTAACCTTAGGGTTTGATATTTTTCATGGTAACTTTACTTCCTTTTTTGGTACTCCTCTGAAACTCCCCATATAATGAATTATCCCAAGGCAAGGTAGCCCATTAATCTCATCAAAATAAGATCAAAGTTTTTGCTTCACTACATTACGAAGATCATGGAAATCACAAGGCCCAGTAATTTTAAATGTCATTGGTCAAGTCTACAATGACATTACATTGTGACATATCGAGCTTTGCTCAACCTTAAACTTTTGTTTACAAAATATAACACATTTAAAGAGTATGTACATCGAATATCAGAAGTTGAAAGAAAACTTTCATTAAGTCTCTCAGTATCTCATGTCTACTATGACATTTCATTGTGATGAGATGTGGAGATTGCTTTGTCCAAGGTAATGTTACAATATTGGTTTGGAACTTTTATAACCCACAGATTGTTAAAGGGTGATACAATGCACTGGCAGATATATATTTGTGGTTGGCAGGTGAATCTGAACACTGATCTACATACATAGCACAGTGTAGCCATTGATCATATTTTGAATAGATTTGTCATGCCAGAACTCAAGTTTGCTTGTCAACAATAATTGCTGCCGTGTAATATTATCTCTAGGTTGTTACTCAATTGACTGTTTGAATACAGCAATTGGCTAGATTCAATTGCATCTTTTTGTCCACGATCAATAAATTTAAACTCAGCAGACATTACAAGCCAGATGTGCTTATGGCTTGGGTCTTCTGACCTCCTTAGAGCGTTGTGTGTCATCCACTAACTGATAACAATTTCAGCTTCTCAAGAACTGCTGCACCCCAAAAGTTACAATAAATATTGCATAAACTTTACCTCTGGATTGAGTTTGCCATATTTTCTTTGTTAGGAGAGATCATACAGAGAAAAAGGGAGAAAAAAATCAAATATCTTTATATACAGGGCCCAGGCAAGGAGTAGGTGGATCCCATTAAATACTCCAATAGAATAGATGTCTGCCTACTCCGGACAGCTTTATTCCTCATGGCACCAGCATGGCCAAAGACGAACCTACCTCTCCAACCTCCACCTTGGCCCAACAAGGAACGAGGATTTGCAGAGGACACTTCTAACGCAATTTCAAAATCCATCAGATCTTCTGCCTTTGCACTCTATAATCACAGGTGAGACTGATTCTAGCTGTGGAGGAGGGAGCACAACCTTTTTCATCTCCCCTTATCCATCCCTATGATCGCCAACTTCCTGCAAAATCTTTGCCGAGGTTAACTTAAAAGCGGGAACCATAGAGGTTTACAGATCAGTCATCACCTCTCTTCATGGCGATTCAGGATTCTTGGCTAAGAACCAGACTGCTGTGTCAGGGTCGTTAGTTTACTCATTACCTGCACCACCTCATCTGAAGGATAGGAATTATAAGGCACATTGCCTTTGCCCAGTCAGACCATTGCAATAGCACATTGTTTGTACTCGACCATACAGGAACTGTAGGAGACCTTAATTCTTGCCTTGCAAGACTGGCATCCTCTGAAATATCTATTGCCTGTTTGCTGCGTAAGACGATTGCCCCAGCCTACTTTTCGGTCAATCAGTCTCAAGCGGATGTAGTAACCTGGTTGTGGTGATCATTCCTGTGACGACCTATTTACGTAGACTGTGGACTTTGACCACGATATCAAGTTGGCATCAATTGTTGATCCCAATGTTCAAATGCACAACCTAAAGTGACAGAGAAGGTATGTCCTGGGAGATTATTAACTCTAAATCTTCGGTTGAGGTTTGATTATTGTTGACCTCCTGGTGAAGTGGTGATTTGGTAAAATTACCCTGGGATTTTATTAACATCCTAACATTTCTTAGGATTAACTTTTCTCCCTTATGCATGATGATTTATTTATTAACCAATTCTGTGATTGAAGCATTAAAATCATGCAAAGAGAGTTTGTTTTTACTAATTTACCGTTACATTAGCTCAAAATCTGCCCTCATTTGCCTAAATTAGCGTGGGACAAGCTAAAAATTGCGTATTAAAGTTGTTTACCTATAAAGTGTAAACGAAATTGAGAGGCTAAGTGCATCCCATTTCTAATGTGCTTCAAACAGACAACCCAATGATTACATCTCAGAGAAAAATAATTCCTTGTTTTTCTTGCACATCTTTTCCAACATCTGAATCGCTGTTTAGTATTATTTCTATGCTAAGATTCCTCTATTTAAAAATATAAGGATTATGTTTATGCGCTTCTCCCTGAAGTAGTTAATTCATGGATTAGAAAGACCATAGGGTTACATTAAAAGCAGGATGCCTTTTTTTTTGTGCAAAACACGGGTGTTGACACGCTCCAGCTAGGCTTTGGTTTGGTTTGTGGAATTGAAAACATGTAAAAGATTTAAATTGAGTTGCTTTGATAAATTTGGTTCTGTATTTACACATTTGTCCTGTTTGTAATACTGACAATGTGTTACTATATATTTGTTGGCTCTGTGAATAAGGACGTAGCAGTTAGATATGCATTTGATACACTTTCATTGCACGTTACAGACTTAAAACGTCTATGTCTCCAAAACGCTTACAGATATTTCAACCAAATGTTTTTTTATTCTTCTAGATATAACATTTTCTGTAGATGATGTCATACCTGATATTGGCTGCCATGTTGAATTTTCTGCAAAGCCTTTTACACTGAGCTGAATATCATGTTATTGGTTATTTTGATGAGTTACTGTTTACCACTTAAACAAAAGTGCACATGAAGGTCAAAGAGGAAATCTTGAAGACCTATGTACTGCCTCGGCAGTCAGAGTTATTAATAATTCGACAGCAAAGCTTTGAGGGAGACATATAATGTTTTCAGTTCCGTCCGAGGTTCTGTGGTTCCGTAATTCCATAATTTCGTAATTCTGAAATGTTTCCGGTATGTGGTTAGATCTAGTGCCTTTTTATCCCACCGGTATGTAATACCATGGGATATAGTCATCGCCCTGTCCATCTGTATGTCCGTCCGTCCGTCCGTCCGTCCGTCCTTAATCATTTCATTTCTGGAGCAGAACTCAAAAACCGGTCCATATATCTTTCTGAAACTTTACATGTGTATTGCCCACCTACTGAAGTGATGGCTTTTGATATTTTCACATTTCTGAAAATTTTATTTTTTATTATTTCCATGGAAACGGCTCTTATATGGACTCTGTTCATGAAAGGTTTCTTTTCCGGAGCAGAACTCAAAAACCGGTCCACATATCTTTCTTAAACTTTACATGTGTATTGCCCACCTACTGAAGTGGTGCCTTTTGATGTTTTCAAATTTCTGAAAATTTTATTTTTTATTATTTCCATGGAAACGGCTCTTATTTGGACTCTGTTCATGAAAGGTTTCGTTTCCGGAGCAGAACTCAAAAACCGGTCCACATATATTTCTGAAACTTTACATGTGTATTGCCCACCTACTGAAGTGGTGCCTTTTGATATTTTCACATTTCTGAAATTTTGTTTTGTTTTGATTCCATGGAAACGACTCTTATTTGCACTCTGTTTATGAAAGGTTTCGTTTCATATATATTAGCATATACTATTATGAACCTTGCTTGAGAAATTTACAATTATCTTTCAAAGGTTTACATCTTACGATCATGTGGAACCGGTGGGATATGTCATCTTCTGATGACTCTTGTTATATTTTGGTTCTGATTTTTTTTTAATTTAGCTCATCTGTCCTGTAATTATAAGGCCCGATGGGCTTATGGCATGGCATGGTGTCCGGCGTCCGTGCGTCCGTCCATCTGTCCATCCTCCGTCCGCCCGTAAACTTTGCACATTTTCGACTTCTTCTCCAGAAGCATAAGGCCTAGAAAGCTGAAACTTTGTGTACAGACTCCTTTACCCTTACGATGCTAACCACGGAATATTCCGGGTTGCCGATAACATTGCGTGTAATCTGTGCAGGCGAACCCCGGCAAGTCCCGGATTTTTCTGCACCAAGACTTTTATTGCCCCCGCCATACATGGCAAGGGCATATTGGATTACCCTCATAACCACTCTATACAAGGTGTTGTTTATCCACTTCTCCTCAAAAACCATTCAACAGATTTAATTAAAATGGCACACATAGCTTTAAGGCATCCTAAGGGTGTGCATCTTATATTTTTTTTCAATTTTATTTTTTTTCCCTCAAATTTCTGTCATGTTGAACTTAGGTGAATTTTGGGGCAAGTGAAAGCTCATAGTAGTGTGAAAGGGGGTGTTGTTTATCCACTTCTCCTCAAAAACCATTCAATGGATTTAATTTAAATGGCACACATGGCTTTTAGGCATCCTAAGGGTGTGCATCTCATATTTTGTTTTTCAATTTTTTAATTTTTTTCAAATTTCTGACATGTTGAACTTTGTGAATTTTGGGGCAAGTGAAAGCTCATATTGGTATGATAAGGGATGTTGTTTATCCACTTCTCCTCAAAAAGTACTGGATGGACTGCGCTAATCTTCCAAACATGCTTTATAGGTATCTTAAAGATGTGCATCTTCTATTATGTTTTGGGTATTTTTAATTTTCTACATTTTAATGGATGTTTGAACTTAAATGAAGCTAAAGATGTGCATCTCTTATTTTGTTTTAAATTCTATGGTTGAAAACATTGAGGGCTTTGTTATGAGCGGGGGCATCTGTGTCCCATGGACACAAATTATCTAGTCTCAGTTGAGGCTCGTAATTATATTCCGCGCCTCTCTGAAACGCTGTTCTTTTTGTGAAAAGTGGTCTAAATGGTTGATCAAACGGTGTACAAAGTTTCACAACATTATGTCATAACACAATGAAAAACACTCATTAAAACGGCTAATCATGATGCTTCACGGGATTACATTGTTTGCACAGATTAGAGAAGCACACCTTATCTCTCACACGTCGTGGCAAACTAACCCTTGTGCGGATTTCAATGAAAAAGGCATTGTTGAAAAGGGCATTGAATTGTTGTCATTTTGATATTTGATATTTACATACTCTATAAGAAATAATGAAACTACCGGTAAAAGCAGTGAAAAAACAGTGATTTTCAGGTATTTTAAGCTTTTTACCACTTTTTACACTAAGTTATTTCATAAAATGTGTAGCGCATTTTGACAACTTATACATCAGAAGAAAGAGGAAAGAAAGCCCTTTTATTTAAAATTCATGCATATGCAATGAATACTTTTCACACAAACAGGTATTTTCTCTGTTGAACTGTTTATGAAATGTATGCTTTCGCGCTTAATATTTCAATAACAAAGTGTTGCGCTATAAAACATGATACATAGATGGAAAGAGCATAAAATTGCCTTCAATTTGGTATATCATTTGTATGTGCGCTCATGCAAATAATTATACTAGAAAGGCCGCAATAAAATATACTTTTGCGCTTGCTATTTCAATAACCAATTTGCATGTTAAGCTAATAAGCGTCACAGGGGCCACGCTCTTAAAACCTATTTTCATCTTTGTTCTGTCGAAAACAGATAACCCCTGCCATGGAATGGCTCCTTAAAGGGTGAAAGACTGCTAAGTATAGAAAATACCCGAATTAGGAAAATATTACACTTAAAATAGCATAATCAAAGACCAAAGAGTTAAAACTACCAACCGAAAGTTAACAGTAACAATTTTAGTAGATATTTTATGTGTGCTTCCCTTGAAAGTTTCTGACAAGGAGAGGTTTACACTGCTGCATTGAGGAAAGATGATATTTTACACCAGCTTCAATCACTTTCAAGTGCATACACAAGTATGATGAAATCGTCTTCACATGAAGAACACAATGAGCTAACATTGCAAAATAGACTAACAGTTAAAATATTATCCTTATATAAGTAGTAGTTACTTCATCCATAAACGAGAGGTTGATCCAGTTACACCACACCTGATCGCTGTTTGATTGACAGCTGAATTCGTCGAGGACGGTAGTCCGAGACGCAAATTCAGCTGTCAATCAAACAGCGATCAGGTGTGGTGTAACTGGATCAACCTCGAGTGATTGGATGAAGTAACTGCTTTGTACCACGCCCACATTGCACGTTGTCAAAATCTGCACGAGATCTGCGCCGGAAATTTGAATTTGAAATCATTCAGTTTCACATGGCCACAATGTCGAGTCGCGAGTGGGATGACATGATTGACGACCTTATATTGTCGTAAATAATTAATAGACTATATAACTTTTCATGCAAGTACATTTTCACTAGCCTATGGTGTTTCTAATTGTTCAAAATGGATTATGTTCGATAGTCCTATTTGTTTGAATGTGCTTCATTAAAACTTGACGTTCTTTTTATTGTGCCATTTTATAGAATATTTACATCCTCTTCAGCAAATTCCTTTAGTGCGTGAACGGTAGGCGTGGCTTGCTAAACTGCAGCGAGCCAATGAGATAGCTACGGTCAATGGTTACTTCAGGCCGTGGTGTAACTATAAGATACACCACGGCCAATATCAAAGGGACCGACATGTGGGCATGGTACAATGAATATTATACATTATACAATATATGCAATGCAATATACATGTATACACTTTAGTGGGCCTATGAATCCTGACATGCTTAAAATGTGACAGTGAAAAGGTCGACCATGCGGCCGACAAATCCATACATCTGGTCCTGTACAAATGAATGAATGAATGAATGAATGAATGTCTTTATTTCCTCCAATGGCATTTGAAAATTACAAGGCAAAAACAATATCAATCAATTATGTACATAAGAAATATTTACAAGAAATTCAAACCAAAACGGTGCACATTGCAATATTTTCTCATTTTCCATTGGGTTTCTTCAAAAGAGAATATGGACTTAAAAACTATTTTCCCCCATACTGTTTTAAGGGGGGAAATACCAGTTTGTACATACCGGTAGTATTAAACATATTTGAGAAGATCATACTTTTGTGCGGTGCAGAATAGAGTGTTGCTAGTACTGCGGGAGTTAGTACATACATGAATATTGAGTGATAGAAGTGCACAAAACAAAGTTTTCGTTGATGAATTACAGCAATTATTACATAGTCTTCCAAGGAATAACAACCTACACTTGTCAATATATCCGACCATTGTCCATAGAGGTTAGCACAAACAGAATCTGTTGACATACGTCAGTTAAAACCTTGTACACAACAGGCAAAATATCATTGAGTATTTTCCACAATATGAATGTCTTTACCATGTATTGTGGATAAAAGTTCACAACCATAAAGTCTTGTAGGTAAAACCATTCTCCTAAAAGCAATATACAGTAGAACATTCAGATATAGCGAACAGTTTTTCCCGTCCCTATATAATATCATTGAAATTATATGCATATATAGCGAACACCGGATATAGTGAACTAAATTCTTTGGTCCCTTGGAGTTGTTATATCCGAGTTCTACTGTACATAGACTTTGGTCCGCCTATGAATCCTTACATGTTTAAAATGTGACAGTGAAAAGGTCGACCATGCGGCCAACAAATCCATACATCTCGTCCAGTTTAGATGTGATAACCTTAAATCCCTACACCTAATTATAGTGATTATACAATTTTCTTCTCCAGAAGCATAAGGCCTAGAAAGCTGAAACTTTGTGTACAGACTTCTTGACTAGTGATGACTATAAGGGCCACAAGGGCCACGCCCTTAAGGCCTATTTTCATTTGCTTCTCCAGAACCATAAGCTTTTGTTTCCGGGGCCAAATCTAAAAAACCATTCAATATTTTTTTACGAAACTTGGTATGTGGTTAGATCTAGTGGTGGGCTGGTGCCTTTTGCTATTTTGGATATTCTAATTTTTTCTGGTTTCCATGGAAACAGTTTGTACTTAGTGCATTTAGGGAGTAGGGTTCGTTTCCGGGCAATATCTCAAAACATTTCAATATTATTTTACAAAACTGGCTATGTGGTTAGACCAAATGGTGGTGTGGTGCCTATAGCTATTTTTGTTATTCTAGATTTTTTTTTCTTGTTTCCATGGAAGCAATTTGGAAGTTTAGTGAAGTTAGGAGTAGGATCTGTTTATGGACCATAACTCAAAAACTATTCAATATTTTTTTCAAAATTTGGTATCAGGTTAGATCTAGTGTTGATGTGGTGCTGTTTGCTTTTTTGGATATTCTGAATTTCTTACTTTTTGATGGTTTCCATGGCAACAATTTGAGCTTAGTGCATTTTGGGGGAATGTCCATTTCCAAGCTAAGCGCAAAACTAGTTAAATATTGTTTTACTTAACTTGGTATGTAGTAGAATGGGAGTGGTGCCTTTTGCTCCTACGTTTATTCTGAATTTTTGGTGGTTTTTTTTGTATTTTCATAGAAACAATTTGAACTTAGTACATATGGTGGTTAGGGTCCTGGGTCCAAACATGACCTGCAACAAAACAACTCCAAGAACGACTGAAGACTTTATGTCAAAGCAATGCAAATGATGAGAGGTCACTTCCAGAGTTCTTGCACAGTATTGGACACTGTATGCTTTAATCATCATGTGACGCTCCAGTAACTCAAAATTCCCCTCCAACTGATCAATCATGTAAATAAACATGACTCTCAGGCCTGAACAAACAAGTAACTGAAAACTTGTTAGATCTGTTAAACTTGTTGATTAGTAAAGAAATAAACATGTCTCATCTTCCCTCATTATTCACTCACAAAGGGGGTTTATCATTAATTTCTTTTGAGGGGAAATTTACCTACATGACATTTTTAGGGAGGTTTTGTCCGGGGGGGGAAATTGTCCGGTTACCCTTCTCATGACACTCTTGGAGAATTCCAGGCTGGTTCCGTCATCAGGATCTTCATTTCTCCACCGCCA
This sequence comes from Steromphala cineraria, assembly GCA_916613615.1. Lineage (NCBI taxonomy): Eukaryota > Metazoa > Mollusca > Gastropoda > Trochida > Trochidae > Steromphala > Steromphala cineraria. The sequence continues at coordinate 39,876,309 of OU744722.1, read as the reverse complement.
ACACACATGATGAAGTAGTTACCATCCTGCAGGGTGGCATTGGTCTAGACTTTATCCCAGGGAATTAGCTTGATGCTATAGGATCCAACCTCAGAGTTCTGGGGAGAGCATCTAATAAGACAGGCAGGAGTGGACAGAGACGCACAAGATGATGACGTCATAGAGATGATGGTTTATTCGTTATGACATCAGAGTAGTTGTTACAAAAGTAAAGAGGGGGAGGTCAGCTGTGACGTTAATGGCACATGGAGGCATAGTGAATGCCTCATGGCCGATACCCCACTTGCTGACTCCCGGTAGTGACTCCTACTTCCACTCAAAAATACTCTCTAAAATCCACTCTAAAATATCCACACAATAGTAAATTTTAAAATCCACTCTAAGTTCCACTGATTAGAATATCTGAACAACCCTGTATAAAGGGTATATTTGACATTTGATTTTAGAGCCTTGAGCAAATAATATGTCAGCATAGATTGTGATTGACGTTCACTTCCTTGCGTCTCAATGATACAATTGCATATTTCAATAGCTTTAAGTGATTTACAATTAAGAATTGGATAATTACCGAAGCATATACAATAATACTGTCATAGATAGGTGATTTCCTAAGGCAACATCCTTAGACAATGAAACTAGGCAAAATCCTAAAACAATGAAACAAAGTTTCTGTTGTGGTTTGACAAAACTACTTGAAAATATTGATAAACTTATGGATAGGAAAATATGAAAATTATAGAGAATATATATACTTATATAATCACTATGTTAGTACTGTACTGTTTAAGACTGCGCCAGTTAGTTACCGAGATATCAAGTGTCAAAATTGCTCAATAAACAGGCCAATTATCTACTGAGATATCAAGTCAAAAGATGACTTTGTGTCGTGCTTGCTTTATTTTTATTCATTGTTGCACTTGTACAAATTATATATGGAATTAAAGACAATGGTTTTATCTTCACTTTGTCACAAAAAAAAAATCAATTCAGCACAAGGTTGCTACTTAAGCATGGTTAAGCTAAAATGCTTTATTATACCCCCAACCACTTAGCTTTCCAAAACTCTTATTCATTACTTCCTGCCTATACTTCTGGGGAACTATTTTGACATGTTCGCTTTCAAGGTCAAAGGTCAAGGTCAAGGTCATAAGTTCTGTAATCACTGTAAAAACTCCTGAAAACATGATAACTTGAAAAAAATGTGTGCTATGAACCTATGATACTTGGTGTATATATCATCCTTTGAAGAGTACAAAATTTGTAAAGGTTTCGGCTACAAACCATCAAAGGTCAAGGTCACAGCAAGGTCACGACTTTAGCGAAACTGCTTTATTTTAACTGAATACTTTTAATTATCCCCGCCAAACGTAGTTGGGGGGGGGGGGATATTGAAATGGTCTCCGTCCGTCCGTTCGTCAGTCCGTCCGTCCTGATAATGTTTCCGGAGCACAACTCCAAAACGGTGAGACCTAGCTCGACAAAACTTGGTATGTGCAATGGGCATCATGTGGAGATGTGCCTTTTGGGGTTTTCAACTTCTTTGCATTTTTATTTTTACCCGTTTCCATGGAAACATAACAGGATTTCGTTTCCGGAGCACAACTCCAAAACGGTTAGACCTAGCTCGACGAAACTTGGTATGTGCAATGGGCATCATGTGGAGATGTGCCTTTTGAGGTTTTCAACTTCTTTGCATTTTTATTTTTACCCGTTTCATGGAAACGTAACATAGGATTTCGTTTCCGGAGCACAACTCCAAAACAGTGAGACCTAGCTCGACGAAACTTGGTATGTGCAACGGGCATCCTGTGGAGATGTGCCTTTTGGGGTTTTCAACTTCTTTGCATTTTTATTTCCTCTTTTTCTCAAGGAGCATCAGGCCTTAGTAGAAAGCTAAAACTTTCTGTGCAGTCTCCTAAGTTAGTTAAAGAGGATAAAGAGTAAGGGGGGAACCACATTTGCCACACCAATAAGCACAAATGATATGAAGCCTGATGAGTTACAGAGCCAATGGCTCTATTTTTATTTTTAGCTGTTTACATGGAAACTATACTTAAGATTTTGTTTCTGGAGCAGAACTTAAAAACCTTGAGACCTAGCTCAACCAAACTTGGTGTATGGATCAATCATTATGTGTAGATGTGCCTTTTTGGGGTTTGAACTTGTTTGGATTATCATTTTTTGCAGTTTCTTTGAAATTGTAAGTTGTGACAATTTATGACACCAGAAGTCATGTTTTTTTCCGTCAAAATATTCCAAATGGCGGGGGATATAGACGACTCTGTCTGCTTGTTAATACATGCTTTTTATACTAAATGAAATGTGTTCATTGATTGTGTGACCTTGAATGTCAAAGGTCAAGGTCATGACATGAGTTATTGCAATGTACACTTAATTTTGATAGAACTTTATCCTATTAAGCTTTTCAGAACTCATGAAAATGTTTAGGTGTTTATACCTCTGGGGAATTATTATAACATGTTCATTTTCAAGGTCAAAGGTTGAGGTTTAAAATCACTACAAAATCCCTTGAAAACACGATACCGGGTACGAACTGTCAAAGGTCAAGGGTACAGCAAGGTTACAACTTGATTATATTAACTGTTAACACTTTAATGCATTACATTAATGTTATTTTTAATGAAATGTGTTCATGGTCAAGGTTCCAAGAAAATGCCCAATTTGCTGAGGCCTGTAGAAGGCAGAACAAGGGAAGGCAAAACCCCCAGTTTCGGGACTGCTCTGCTTTTGCGGTGTCCCGCAAACGCTAATCTAGTTTTAGTCAATTATTAAACCTAAGAATCGATATCTTGTTTTATCAAAACACTTTCATAAAATTTTTTGCAAAGACAATCCGTTATCATGGTTTTATCACAGTGCAATGCTACATTTCTAAAATAGTTCTTATGATCACATGACCTTGTGTCATCATCAGGAGGCTGATTCATAATGTGACGGTTATTTTGTGTAACCTCAACTTTAGGGTTTATTGAAATGTATACCGGTCACATGACCTTGTTAGGTCCAATCAAAAAGGAGCATTTCGCTTCAATTTCTTAGTCTAAATTTATGAATTGTTTTTCCTAATGAAAAGTGTTTACTGAATATGTCTCCTCCCGAAGGGTCAGGAGGGTCAGGAGACATATTGGTTTTGGCTGAGTTCCCGTCCGCGTCCGTGTTGGCGTTCCCATTTCGTTTCCGGAGCATAACTCTGAAACTACTTGACCAATCTTCACCAAATTTGGTATACATCCTCTCCATATCATGATGATGTGCCCTTTGGGGTTTCAACTTCTTTTCAATTTTATTTTCCATGTCCAGGTTGGACTTAGTCATTCTGAAGGATTGGGTTAGTTTCCGGAGCATAACTCTGAAACTACTTGACCAATCTTCACCAAATTTGGTATATATCCTCTTCATATCATGTAGATGTGCCTTTTGGGGATTTCAACTTCTTTTCAATTTTATTTTCCATGTCCAGGTTGGACTTAGTCATTCTGAAGGGTTGGGTTAGTTTACGGAGCATAACTCTGAAACAACATGACCAATTTTCACCAAACTTCGTATCCATCTTCTTCATATCATGTAGATGTGCCTTTTTTGGGTTTCAACTTCTGTTCAATTTTATATTTCTTGGTTTCCATGGCAACAATTTGGAATTTGACATTTACGGGTTGGGTTACCCAGTAGTTTCCGGAGCTAAAGACTGAAACTACATGACCAATCTGCACCAAATTTGGTGTACATCCTCTTCACATCATGTAGATGTGCCTTTATAGGTTTTAACTTCTTTAAGATCATGTATTTTTTGGTTTCCATGACAACAGTTTGGACTGGTCATTTGAAGGAAAGGGTTAGTTTTAATGACAAACTGCGTAGATGTTGATTAATGATTCCCATAAATAGAAATAAAATGTAACCAAAACTTACAATTTATGTTGTTTTATATAAAAATATGGTTTTCATTTGAGTTTAAAAATTTATACAGTATTTTCAAAAATAAATTTTAGCTGATTTATTTGGTATGGGGGAGACATCTGTTTTTAAGAGTAAAAACACTTTCTAGTTGTTGGGTAGAGTTTAGTTTACATTAAAATTGGATTTTTAAATCAGAAATCAGTTTTTTTAAAGATTTTTTTTTGTTTTTCACCAATTATTTTGACATTTTCACATTTAAGATCAAAGTTCCTGCTCCCATTTTCTTATGTTCTCTTTTGTTATTTAAAATTCTAAGAAAATGTCCAATTTACTAAGGTTTTGTAGAAGGCAGAACAGGGGATGGCAAAACCAAACAATTATGGGCCTGCCTTACATTTTGGGTGTCCCGCAAACGCTAATCTAGTTTATAAAGGACTTTATTAAGTATGGGAATAGAAAAAAAATGCTCTTTGGTGATTTATTTTTATTTAGTAAGACAATTGCAGTTGAATACTTAATATTTATTGACAGTTCATTTCCCCCCTAGGTATTTTTTCTGAAACTACCCTGAAAACATTAAAGAAGTTTAAAGGAGAGCAAAGCATGTTATTTTTACACAATCAGAAAAAATAAATTTCAATGTCAAAATATACATTTTGATGCAAGCTTTAGTATTTAAATGAGTTTTAATCTCGAAACAGTTATGGAAAATTTAACATCCAATCTTAAATTGTTTTTCGATCAAATGTCTTACGTGATATGAACATAATTTTTAAATGATAAATTTCTAGTTGTTTTTCATTTTGTTTTCAGTTCAAATCGTGTTAAGAATTACTTTACTACAAGTTGTTCATCTAGAAATGCAGGTACTATCTTTAAGTATACATACATTGAGTAACAAGAACAAAATTATATTTCTATTTGCTATTTCTATTTTCTTAAATACATTACTGATAACTTTTTTCAAAATCTCTTTCAGTCCAGTCCATCGACTCCACCAATGAAGAGCCCAAGCAAACTGCCACAATTCTTCGCTCCAGGAATGCTTCCACCTCCACCCCCACCGCCTCCAAATCTGGCCCGCCCAGTGGCTATCATCCGCACCTCGGACGGTCAGACGGTCATCAGCAGTTGTTGCAGCTCCTCCAGCTCCAGCTCCTCTCCAAGTAAGCATCTCTTCCCTCTATTTATTTCAACAATGCTTAATTCATAAGTTATCAGTGATCAATTCCATTTACCTCTTTGCCAACAAAATAAAGTACATTTCTAGAAAAGTGTGAAACAAGGCTACAAAACTGTACTAAATTATTGGCGTAAATTAACCACTGGGATGAGGTAGCCCTTCTTCCTTTCCGTCTGAAAGTGTCTACAGGTAGGAGATCCTGAGTGGTAGCTAGAGTTACTCCCCCTTAGCCCCTTACCACAATACTCATTATTCTTTCTGTAGCCATGTGTCTGCAAGCAGGAGATTTTCAACTTTGTCTACAATCACCTCAAGGACCTTTTTCAAGGGTTTCTGGTTAGTGGAATAAAATTGGGTTTTAGACAATCGCATTCTGTGTTTTTTGTGTGAATTTTATTTTGAATTTTCCTTGTTTTTTGCTGTTTACTTTGGACATAGTTATATTTTCACTTGTGATTGCTTTTGTCCAAGTTTACTGTTTTAGGGCTTTTTAGCTCTAGTCTTTTTTAATTCTTAGTGGTTAATAATGGTTTAGATCTTCTTTTTCTTGTCTTCAATTGCTCATACTTGGGTACTGTAGATTTGTCTTCCAGTCCAGTTTTAGTTTTATTTTGATATTTTTTGATCTAGCCTTGTTTCTCTACCACAAGTTTAGAGTACTATCTGCTGCATATATTGGCTGCATATCTATTAGTTTGCTGTTAGCCTAGTAGGGGTCATGTACTTGTAGTGTTAGTCACAAACTGTACTGCAGTCCAAGCTTAATGACCTTTTTTATTTGGCTCAAAAGTTAGTGTTTTACTCTGTAATCACAGTATCACCTGTCAGGGTCTGCCAGGGTTACCTTACACAGATTACCAGTGGGAATAAGGTACGTTTATCTATGGTTAATATTGGTAGTATATACCTGTACATGATATACCTGGTTACTGTTAATTTTTACAGCTTATTTGGGCAGTATGTACTTTTTTCTGGGTTTGACAGTGGTTATATGTCATATCAACAGCTCATTATGACAGTTTTTACCTTTCTGAGGCCTTCCACCGGATAAAAGTTACTTTTTAGCTCATCAGGACTGAAAGTCCAGATGGGCTTATGGCATGGCCCGTCGTCCGGCGTCCGTCCGTCCGTAAACTTTTGACACTTTCGACTTCTTCTCATGAACCATACACATTAGAGAGCTGACATTTTGTGTACAGGTACCTTAGCATATGGAGATTCTAATTTGTAACTTTGGTGACCCTGTGACCCCAAATAGGGTCACAGGGGTCACAACTTTAAAAACCTATTTTCATCTTCTTCTCCAGTTCCAAAAGGAGTAGAGAGTTTAAAATGATATGTGCAGACTCCTTGGCCAATGGGGATTCTAATTTGTAACTTTGGTGACCCTGTGACCCCGAAAAGGGTCACAGGGGTCACAACCTTAAAAACCTATTTTCATCTTCTTCTCCAGTTCCAAAAAGAGTAGAGAGTTAAAAATGATATGTGCAGACTCCTTGGACAATGGGGATTCTAATTTGTAACTTTGGTGACCCTGTGACCCCAAATAGGGAAACAGGGGTCACAACCTTTAAAACCTATTTTCATCTTCTTCTCCAGTTCTAAAAGGACTAGAGAGTTAAAAATGATATGTGCAGACTCCTTGGTCAATGGTGATCCTTAATTGTAGATTTCGTGACCCCATGACCCCAAATAGGGTCACAGGGGTCACAACATTAAAAACCTATTTTCATCTTCTTATCCAGTTCTAAAAGGACTAGAGAGTTGAAAATGATATGTGCAGACTCCTTGGCCAATGGGGATCCTTAATTGTAGATTTTGTGACCCCATGACCCCAAATAGGGTCACAGGGGTCACAACCTTAAAAACCTATTTTCATCATCTTATCCAGTTCTAAAAGGACTAGAGAGTTGAAAATGATATGTGCAGACTCCTTGGCCAATGGGGATTCTTAATTGTAGATTTCGTGACCGCACGACCCCAAATAGGGTCACAGGGGTCACAACCTTAAAAACCTATTTTCATCTTCTTCTCCAGTTCCAAAAGGACTAGAGAGTTGAAAATGATATGTGCAGACTCCTTGGCCAATGGGGATTCTAATTTGTAACTTTGGTGACCCTGTGACCTCAAATAGGGAAACAGGGGTCACAACCTTTAAAACCTATTTTCATCTTCTTCTCCAGTTCTAAAAGGAGTAGAGAGTTAAAAATGATATGTGCAGACTCCTTGGCCAATGGGGATTCTAATTTGTAACTTTGGTGACCCTGTGACCCCGAAAAGGGTCACAGGGGTCACAACCTTAAAAACCTATTTTCATCTTCTTCTCCAGTTCCAAAAAGAGTAGAGAGTTAAAAATGATATGTGCAGACTCCTTGGACAATGGGGATTCTAATTTGTAACTTTGGTGACCCTGTGACCCCAAATAGGGAAACAGGGGTCACAACCTTTAAAACCTATTTTCATCTTCTTCTCCAGTTCTAAAAGGACTAGAGAGTTAAAAATGATATGTGCAGACTCCTTGGTCAATGGTGATCCTTAATTGTAGATTTCGTGACCCCATGACCCCAAATAGGGTCACAGGGGTCACAACATTAAAAACCTATTTTCATCTTCTTATCCAGTTCTAAAAGGACTAGAGAGTTGAAAATGATATGTGCAGACTCCTTGGCCAATGGGGATCCTTAATTGTAGATTTTGTGACCCCATGACCCCAAATAGGGTCACAGGGGTCACAACCTTAAAAACCTATTTTCATCATCTTATCCAGTTCTAAAAGGACTAGAGAGTTGAAAATGATATGTGCAGACTCCTTGGCCAATGGGGATTCTTAATTGTAGATTTCGTGACCGCACGACCCCAAATAGGGTCACAGGGGTCACAACCTTAAAAACCTATTTTCATCTTCTTCTCCAGTTCCAAAAGGAGTAGAGAGTTTAAAATGATATGTGCAGACTCCTTGGCCAATGGGGATTCTAATTTGTAACTTTGGTGACCCTGTGACCTCAAATAGGGAAACAGGGGTCACAACCTTTAAAACCTATTTTCATCTTCTTCTCCAGTTCTAAAAGGACTAGAGAGTTAAAAATGATATGTGCAGACTCCTTGGTCAATGGGGATCCTTAATTGTAGATTTCGTGACCCCATGACCCCAAATAGGGTCACAGGGGTCACAACATTAAAAACCTATTTTCATCTTCTTATCCAGTTCTAAAAGGACTAGAGAGTTGAAAATGATATGTGCAGACTCCTTGGCCAATGGGGATCCTTAATTGTAGATTTTGTGACCCCATGACCCCAAATAGGGTCACAGGGGTCACAACCTTAAAAACCTATTTTCATCATCTTATCCAGTTCTAAAAGGACTAGAGAGTTGAAAATGATATGTGCAGACTCCTTGGCCAATGGGGATTCTTAATTGTAGATTTCGTGACCGCACGACCCCAAATAGGGTCACAGGGGTCACAACCTTAAAAACCTATTTTCATCTTCTTCTCCAGTTCCAAAAGGACTAGAGAGTTGAAAATGATATGTGCAGACTCCTTGGCCAATGGAGATTCTAATTTGTAACTTTTTTTACCCTGTGACCCCAAATAGGGTCACAGGGGTCACAACCTTAAAACCCTATTTTCATCTTCTTCTCCAGTTCCAAAAGGACTAGAGAGTTTAAAATGATATGTGCAGACTCCTTGGCCAATGGAGATTCTAATTTGTAACTTTGGTGACCCTGTGACCCCAAATAGGGTCACAGGGGTCACAACCTTAAAACCCTATTTTCATCTTCTTCTCCAGTTCCAAAAGGACTAGAGAGTTTAAAATGATATGTGCAGACTCCTTGGCCAATGGGGATTCTAATTTGTAACTTTTTTTACCCTGTGACCCCAAATAGGGTCACAGGGGTCACAACCTTAAAACCCTATTTTCATCTTCTTCTTAAGTTCCAAAAGGTCTATTGAGCTGAAATTATATGTGCAGACTCCTTGGCCAATGGGGATTCTAAACTGTAGATTTTGTGACCCCATGACCCAAATTAGGGTCACAGGAGTCACAACCTTAAGAACTTATTTTCATCATCATCTTCAGTTCCAAAAGGTCTATTGAGCTGAAAGACTGCATGTAGACTCCTTGGCCAATTGGGATTCTAAACTGTAGGTTTTGTGACCCCATGACCCCAAATAGGGTCACAGGGGTCACAATCTTAAAAACCTATTTTTCTCAATTAGATGACAGTCTATGGCAAATTTATTTCTCCTTAAATATTTTAGTGTGGCCTTCTTTCACTGTCTAATATTGGCAATCTAGAAAGTGTTGAATAATAATAAATCATTTGGGTAAGGAAATTTATTCCGAAATCGTTACATTTGTCTTGTAATTTTTTTATAGGTTTTCTTGCAATAGATAACATCAGTTTCATTTTTAGTCCATCTGGCCTGAATAAAGCAAAGTTGATATGATGCCTGATGAGCTACAGAGCCAATGGCTCTATTTTTAACAGCTAATTATGGCAGGTTTTATCTTTGAGAGCCTTCCAGTATGACAAAGGTAATTTTCAACGGCTAATTATGGCAGTGTGTTCCTTTACATGGCTCTCCAGTGGATAAAAGGTAATGATTAACGGCAAATCATGACAGTGTTTACCCTAACAGGGCCTGTCAGTGTAGAATTCTCTTTTTTATGGCAACTTATCGGCAGTGTTTACCTGTACAGGGCCTGCCAGATACCAAGCGACAGTGTTTACCATCCATGGGCCTGTCTGCCTTGGTGGGTCTCGGTGACCCGTTAATTTATACCCTACCTCAGTCTGGTGCCTAGTCTGGCACAGAGCTGAACGGGTTGTACGCTGTTGACACCGTCAACCTTTTCCTTCTCATCCAATGAGTTGGTTACAGGCCGGGTCACACGTGCAGGGTCAGTTGCGCCCATCTTGCTAAGGTCTTACCTCAGTATAGGCTATTAATTTGTTCAGCAGTTTAAGTGTCTCGCTACCAGCTGTTTATGGTTGGGTTAAACACTAGGTGTTATGGTAGTCCATCTCAAGCTTGACTTTATTAGCCAGGATACCTAGTGTTGGTCCTGAGAACCTCTGCTTACTAAGCCTTGGTTATAGTGAGGCTGGCCGCACATGTAGAACATTAAGGCCATCACTTTTGCATTGATCAACCCTTACAGGCAGGCTAGCCAGATCTTCTCTAGGTCATTGCGTTCAACCATTTCCATGGACTAGAGGCTAACTTTAGATGTTTTCTTTTTACCTTTTTGATCTCTTTTTTTCCCCTGATATTGAACAGATTGTTATTAAGCTTGAAAACCTACCTTCCAGATTAATTATAAATTTGTCAGCAGTTAATTCCACCAATTTCTGTTTCTGATGCACGATAAAAACTGTGCACTTTCTTTCCAGTCTTTTCTTATAAGGGTTCAACTCCCTCTTGTGAACATTGGTTCAACAGGAATGCTTCCTTCTCCCCAGCCATGTCACAGATTAAATCCTTCCATCTGTTAGAGACATGGCTAGTTGTAGATTTAGACTGTATTTCATTACTAAGATCTCTCATTTTAGCATCAAACTTCTTAAAAATTCAGTCTTTTACTTTTAGATCACATTTGTTGTGATCTCATTTCTTTTGGCTTTCCTAATACCAAATAAGGTATCAATGTCCTACAAAAAAATCATGATCAAAATGTTATCTTCTAGAACATTGGTGATCAACTTGCCTTACATAAGATGGTTTGTCTCCGTTATTGCAACTTCCAATTTTTAGCTCATCAGGTCTGAAAGGCCCGATGGGCTTATGGCATGGCAAGGCGTCCAGCATCCGTCCGTCCGTAAACTTTTCACATTTTCGACTTCTTCTCCAGAACCAATGACTCTAGAGAGCTGAAATTTGATGTGCAGACTCCTTGTCCAATAGGGATTCTAAATTGTAGATTTTGTGACCCAATGACCCCAAATGGGGTCACAGGGGTCAAAACATTAAAAACCTATTTTCATCTTCTTCTCCAGTTCCAAAAGGTCTAGAGAGTTGAAAAGTTGTGAGTAGACTCCTTGGCCAATGGTGATTCTAAATTGTAAATTTTGTGACCCCATGACCCCAAATGGGGTCACAGGGGTCAAAACTTTAAAAACCTATTTTCATCTTCTTCTCCAGTTCCCAAAGGTCTAGAGAGCTGAAAAGTTGTGAGTAGACTCCTTGGCCAATGGGGATTCTAAATTGTAGATTTTGTGACCCAATGACCCCAAATGGGGTCACAGGGGTCAAAACATTAAAAACCTATTTTCATCTTCTTCTCCAGTTCCAAAAGGTCTAGAGAGTTGAAAAGTTGTGAGTAGACTCCTTGGCCAATGGTGATTCTAAATTGTAAATTTTGTGACCCCATGACCCCAAATGGGGTCACAGGGGTCAAAACTTTAAAAACCTATTTTCATCTTCTTCTCCAGTTCCCAAAGGTCTAGAGAGCTGAAAAGTTGTGAGTAGACTCCTTGGCCAATGGGGATTCTAAATTGTAGATTTTGTGACCCCATGACTCAAAATGGGGTCACAGGGGTCAAAACTTTAAAAACCTATTTTCATCTTCTTCTCCAATTCCATAAGGTCTAGAGAGCTGAAAAGTTGTGTGTAGACTCCTTGGCCAATGGGGATTCTAAATTGTAGATTTTGTGACCCCATGACCCTAATTGGGGTCACAGGGGTCGAAACCTTAAAATCCTATTTTCATCTTCTTCTCCAGTTCCAAAAGGTCTAGAGAGCTGAAAAATTGTGAGTAGACTCCTTGGCCAATGGGGATTCTAAATTGTAGATTTTATGACCCCACGACCCAAAATGGGGTCACAGGGGTCAAAACTTTAAAAACCTATTTTCATCTTCTTCTCCAATTCCATAAGGTCTAGAGAGCTGAAAAGTTGTGAGTAGACTCCTTGGCCAATGGGGATTCTTAATTGTAGATTTCATGACCCGAAGACCCCAAATTGGATCACAGGGGTCAAAACCTTAAAAACCAATTTTCATCTTCTTCTCCAGTTCCAAAAGGTCTAGAGAGCTGAAAAGTTGTGTGTAGACTCTTTGGTCAATTAAGATTCTAAATTTTACATTTGGTTACCCCTTGACCCTAATTGGGGTCATAGGGGTCAAAACCTTAAATAACTATCCCAATCATAAGTCTGATGAGCTACAGAGCCCATGGCTCTATTTTTGACTAATATGCACACATGATCCTAAATCGGTGGTTATTTTCAGACCCACTGATAGCTATAATTCAGTCCTTCCTCAGTGTGTTATTGCCGTTTTCCTTGTCATGCAAGACAATTTCGAATACTCAGAAATCTTGCTCAGAAGATAGAACTCTATGCCTGGGGAACTATATTCCTGCATATTTCTATCACAGATGTATCAACACATGCACTTAACTGATAATCTGAACCAATTTATATCCAAGATACATTTATTTTAAGTCATTTTCTTTGTATGTTGGCAAACTTGCTTTTTTGTAAAGACATTGATGTTACTGTGGAACTCCCTGATGCCCACTCATCTCACTTGCCTTTTATGTTCATGTTAACATCAATAGGTTTTCAACGTTAGAATTCGCATGTCCAATCTCTTTTTGATAGAGGGACATTATGTGATATCAAGAACAAAATGTTGGTTTAAAATGTTTTACTTCATCAAACCATCTCCTTGGATGAGATGCTAGAAGGTTGAACGACAACCGGGATACTAGTGATTGCACATAATTCTCATAATGAAGAATTTTTTAACGCTGTCAGCAATCTTTTTTTATCAGTATGAAGGACATTACACGTTCAAGGACTAAAAGCCATCTTATGTCTTTTTATCCATCGCTGCGCGTTTAGCACGAAGCAGGGGATATAGTATTGAGCAGCGTCCGACGGACGTACGTCCCGGCGGATGAAATTGAATAACTCAAAAACTATTGACCTGATTCTTTTCATTTTTAGCTCATCTGGCCTGTAAGGCCCGATGGGCTTATGGCATGGCATGGTGTCCGGCGTCCGTCCGTCCATCCGTCCGTCCGTCCATCCGTCCATCCGTCCGTCCGTAAACTTTGTGGAATTTCGACTTCTTCTCCAGAACCATAGGGGCTAGAAAGCTGAAACTTTGTTTACAGACTCCTTGCCAAGTGAGGATTATAAATTGTAGCTTTGGTGGCCCTGTGACCCCTAATAAGGGCCACAGGGGCCACACCCTAAAAACCTATTTTAATCTTCTTCTCCAGAACCATCAGGCCTAGAAAGCTGAAACTTTGTGTACAGACTCCTTGACTAGTGAGGATTATAAATTGTAGCTTTGGTGGCCCTGTGACCCCTAATAAGGGCCGCAGGGGCCACGCCCTAAAAACCTATTTTAATCTTCTTCTCCAGAACCATAAGGCCTAGAAAGCTGAAACTTTGTGTACAGACTCCTTGACTAGTGAGGATTATAAATTGTAGCTTTGGTGGCCCTGTGACCCCTAATAAGGGCCATAGGGGCCACACCCTTAAAACCTATTTTAATCTTCTTCTCCAGAACCATAGGGCCTAGCAAGCTGAAACTTTGTGTACAGACTCCTTGGCAAGTGAGGATTATATATTGTAGCTTTGGTGGCCCTGTGACCCCTAATAAGGGCCACAGGGGCCACGCCCTAAAAACCTATTTTAATCTTCTTCTCAAGAACCATAAGGCCTAGAAAGGTGAAACTTTGTGTACAGACTCCTTGACTAGTGAGGATTATAAATTGTAGGTTTGGTGACCCTGTTGCTCCAATAAAGGCAACAGGAACGTCCTTCAAATCTATTTTCATCTTATTCTCCTGAAGTACAAGGCCAAGAAAACTGAAACTTGTCGCCTTTATACTTAATTTTATGATTGGTGACCCTTTGGCCTCTACAAAGGGGGAATCACATTGGTCACACTCTACAGCATATATTGTAATTGACGATGAAGCCTGATGAGCTACAGAGCCAATGGCTCTATTTTTTTGTATATAGCTTCATCACCATGAGAGCAAGGTCCCTCTAGAGGTTCATGACCTTGACCTTCATTTCAAGGTCATTACGAGACTTTGACATTTTACCGTTGTCAACTGGGATATCGCAAGAACCGTTAACTGGATTCTCTTCATAATTTACACAAAGCATCTTATTGGGGAGGCGCCGGGCCCAGTCGATTTTGGTGACCTTCACATTATTTTCAAGGTCACAGCGAGACTTTGAAAATTTTAGCATTGAAACCTGCATTTTAGGCTTGTCAGCGGGATATCTCAAGAACCATTCACTGAATTCTCTTCATAACTTACACAATGCATCTTATTGGGAAGGCGCCGGGCCCTGTCGATTTTGGTGACCTTCACATTATTTTCAAGGTCACAGTGAGGCTTATATATGGAAGACCCAGGGACCAGTTGATTTGTTGTGGTCTTAATGACATCTAGTAGCATGACAAATGTAGACAAGTGTTTCTATGTATACAGTATGTATTTTGTTCACATCAATTTGCGGCGGGGGATCTTGTCACCTTTGTGACAAATACTTGTTTATTTTTGTTTCTGTTACCTTGTTCAAGATAGAAGCTTTGCACATTCCAGGCATGAAGAATGAGATAGCAGTGTTTCTTTTATGGAGAAATCAGGTGGACTTCTCAGCGTGAATAAGCAGAAAGAAATCCTATCAGTTCTTACAGTAGCTTGTGTGTCTCTTATAAGATGTGGAAGATTCTTCATTGGTCAACAGTTACCGTACCCTTTTGTCCCGGAAGTGGATATGTAACCATTTCTTGGATGAGATGGTTGTCTTTGGTTGATTTGTTTTTATTACTAATCAAATCATACCAAATGCAATTACGTAGATTCTCCATGATTTCCTTTTCTATCTAGAAATGACAATCCAAGGCTCTGGATTGTTGTGGTTTTAAGCCATCAGAACCTGTTAACAGATATTGGCTCAAAGTTTTATTTATTAGCAGCCCCGTCTCAGTTTTTGTGAAGTTTCCGCCGCCGCCTCACTCGTATTACAAGCTATAACTTTTTTCCACTAAGCTTTCCAGAACTCTTATTCATAACTTACTACTCATACCTCGGGGGAACCATTTTGACATGTTCACTTTCAAAGTCAAAGGTCAAGGTCACGAGCTATGTAATCACTCTAAGAATTCCTTGTAAACGCGATAACTTGAAAAGTTTTTGTGCTATGAAGCTCTAACTTGGTATTTATCATCCTTGGAAAAGTAAAAGAAATTGAAAAGGTTTCGGCGTCAATCCGTCAAAGGTCAAGGTCACAGCAAGGTCATGACTTAAGCATGGTTTAGCGAAAATGCTTAATTTTAACTATGATCATTTTTAATCAATACATGATTGTTATACTCAATAAAAAGTGTTCAAGGATTGTGTGACCTTGAAGGTCATAGGTCAAGGTCATGAGATATGAGTTATTGCAATTCCTTGTAAACATGATAACTTGAAAAGTATTTGTGCTATGAAGTTTAGATTTTGTATATATTATCTCTTGAGAAGTACAAAATTTTCAAAAAGTTTTGGGTACGAAATGTCGAAGGTCAACATATATGGAGAAAATGGATTAAATTAACTTTTAACACCTTATTTCATTACAATAATGTTATACTCAATGAAATGTGTTCATTGATTGTGTGACCTTGAGTGTAAAAGATCATGGTCATGAGAAAATGCCCAATTTGGTGAGGCCTGTAAAAGGCGGAACAGGATAAGGCGAAACCCCAAGTTTCGGGGCTGCTCTGCTTTTGCGGTGTCACGCAAATGCTTTATCTAGTTTTGATCAATCTTAGCGCTAAAAGTTTTGGTTGCAAATTGGCCAGTCTCTAGCGTACATGCATCAAGATACCTCCAGGAACATTCTTTATAGAAAATGCTACAGAACTTTTAGACCTCCCGTTCACGTTCCACATTGCCAGATGGCATGGAGAAACAAAGACAGCTACAACTACAGCTTCAGCTTCGGTTTTGTATCAATCAGGGATTGATAGTAGGTTCGATCCATCATTTCACAGATTATTCAGTTGATACAAGATAATAGATCTAGATGCTTTAACTGTGTTTCATTGTTTCCTTTTTGTTTGTAGGAGCAGTAAAATTTAAGATGACATCCAAAAGATATGTCTTCAATCAGTTTTTTATTTCACCAATCAATCCCAGCTTCAGGCTTTTCTAGGGATGTTTGGTTACAAGATCAAAACCTTGTCTCATCTATCTCAAACAAACTGAGAAAGAGCTATTTTTTCCAGATAGCGTACTATCTTGGCTCCTCGAAAGAACTTTGTCTTTAGATGTGCCAAGTGTTGCTAAATTCTTTACTTTCAGGACAGTTTCTATTGGAATAAATATAGTCCTGACTAGAAAACCAATCTGTCTTGTCCTTAAATACAAGGAGCAAAATTCTGTAGGTCAGAATTGTTTTTTACAAAATTATGCATTTTCATTTCATTGCTACTGCTAGGCAAGGCAATCTGTGTTTGATAGTCAGCATATCAATATATTGTATTTCTACTCTGTGTTGGATGAACTAAGTGCATTGGGACTGTGTATATCGCCTCAACATATTTATCTTCTGCTTGATCCTCTTTGGGGGAAAAGAAGGAGGGGGGAGTCAAGTCCACAAAATAAGTCTAAGTGGTAGTAGCAGAATAAGAAGAGGAATAAGTGCTTATTGTACAATTAAAATACTCTACATCAAAATGAAAGATCTACAAATACCAAATAAGGTTTAAGTCAGTAAAGAAGCAAACGGGAAGTGACGTCATCAGGAACCGGAAGTGACGTCATCATGAACTGGAAATGACATCATTTGAAAACGGAAGTGAAGTCATTTAGAACAGGAAGTGATGTCTTTACAAACCAGAAGTGACGTCATTATGAATCGATAGAGACGTCATCATAGTGATGTCATTAGGTCAAATATGACGTCACAATAACGAAAGGGATGTCAGGAAACTGGAATTGACATCACATATCAAAAGCTGACGACACAGTTCCGAAAGGATGGTTTTAAGTCTGTAGTAGATCAATTAGTATGGTTAAGAAAGGTATTTGAAGATTTTGATTACTTAATAATATAAACATGTTCTCGTCATCTCCTGGATACCCCGCCACCTTTATGTGGAATTCGGGGCTACCTCATCCCAGTGGTTAATTTATGCCAATAATTAGGAACAATTACATATATTGTTAGTAATTATTAGTAAACTTACCACTGGGATGAGTAAATTTATTCCCACCCAAGCAAGATTTTACTTATTCCTCCCAACAGGTGTCCAGAAGATGGGTTGAAGAATAATGAGTATTGTGGTAGGGGGCTAAGGGGGAAGTAACTCTAGCTACCACTCAGGACTTAGACTGTATTTTAGTCTTTTTTATTTTTTATATCTCCTACCTGTAGACACTTTCAGATGGAAAGGAAGAAGGGCTACCTCATCCCAGTGGTAAGTTTACTAATAATTACTAACAATATATGTAATTGTTCCTTTATGTTGCTTTTTGACTTGTCAGTCCTTTTTGTCAACTGTGAAACACACAGCCTGCAAAATGGCAGCTGTCATATTATAAACAGTGACGTAAACACTGAATAAACTTCATTTATCATATAATGGAGGGTGTTATCTATGCAATAAAGCTATCTGATAAACTTGGTATCCGATTGCCTCAAAATCTGATAAAGATGCAAATTAGGTCAAAACACGAACTATTTTCTCAAAACTCCATGTATGTCATGCGAGTCCTAAAACGGTTGCTAACCATTGATAACGTAATCGGGAGTTTTCAGGTTGTGGTTTTGATCGAATAAAAAAAAGTAAACAAAATCCGTCAGGGAAAACTTATCACGCATTCGTATTGTAGAAATAGCTTGGTAATAGAAACGTTTCAAATTGTTTTCATCGTGCGTTTACACCAAAATAATAACGATGTGCAGCTTACAATAAACCGGCTATTGAACAAAATATGTGTCTTGAATATTTTCGTGAGTAACATAGGGAGGCCTAAACAGCTTTGACCGTGTCAGTTTTCAACTTAACAACAAAGCAAATCATATTCTAGTGATAGTACACATTATCTGGTAGCGTAGGAACAAACAATTAACAATCCCACCTTCGAAATTATGGAAGGGGATGTGTGCCAAAAATGAAATCATGTACACTCGTAACTCGCAAGATGTAACATGTCGTTCTCAACCATGCAATTCTCGAAAAGACAAGTCCAAGCGTGCAAAACTAACATTTCAATCCTGTAAAACTCAACTAGCTGTTCTCAAATTTACAAAGTTGAAATGTAATTCAAGAAATGTCAAAAGACAAAACCCGATTTTCTATTTTGAATAAGAGTAATTTTCACAATAAGCAATGCTATAAGTTACGTTTCACATATGGAAAATGGAAAATGGAAAATCAAGAGTTGTAAAATCAGCTTTTTAAAACAGACTTTTGCATTTCGAGTTTTACACGATTGCAATGTACATGATTTCGCATTGACGGGGGATGTGTGCCAAAAATGATATGCTATGCTTGATTCGTTAAAGCAAACATTTGACCGGCGCACGCTGATTCTGCAACAGGCACGAGAAAGGAACAAGTTTATTTTATGTAAGCGGCTGACCTGGCTAACCTAAACAAATACCCAAATGACAGAATAACTGACCAATGTACGTTTTAAGCATAAGCGGGAGTATATATAGCGTTCATTCTTTCCGTTCATCTTCTGTCTGGCTGTCACAAAATTTGTCCGTAGCATATCTCAAAAACTATACCTACTAGCTTCACCAAATTTCATACACTTATCAACCATGATACCTACATTTTGTAGATGTGCCTTTTGGAGGTTAGACTAAAAACAATTATTTTTGCAGTTTCCATGGATATATGACTAAAAAAGTTATTCGATGATAAATTTCTTTGATATATACATCTCAGCTTAACCAAATTTTCTACACATGTCAATCATGATTTTGGTTATGCCCTTTGAAAGTTAAACAATATGTGAATTTTCTTTTCTGTGTTTTTTTAAACATGACTAACAAAGTGACTCAAAATATGTTTGTCCTCAGCACATCTCGTAGAATTTTATGATCACTACCTAAAATTTGAAACAAAGATCAACCACTATTCCTAGATGTACCCTTTTAAATGGTAAAATCTATTAATGAAGATAGTTTTGTGGTTTCAGTTCAAAGGAGACTTACACAATGACGTACCTTTAAAACTGTATACTAAACAATCATAAACTTTAAACAATGTTTATCAATTCTACTGTTTGAAATTCTTTGAACAAAGATGGAAGCGGGGCTATGTGAACTCTGCTCGGTTCCTCACTTGTTGATTAAAGTAATCCAACAATCTGGTTATTGTTGTGAGGGTAATATTTGTATGTCGCTATTTTAGCATTCTCTCCCCAAAGAGGCAGATCAAGTCATGAAATATCAATACAGCCTCTATTCTATTATGCCGACTTTGTGGGATAAAATGGGAGATGCCTGATTGGAGAAAATCCAAGTTATATTTATTATTTGCGCAATCAGCGAATTATTTTGCGCCGGGGGAAACTGCCAGAACCCACGGATTTCGGCTAGTTAGAACAGAGGTTGTATCAACATTTCATGACTTCATTATGTGGGGAGAGAGTGCTATACTGGTACTTATATATCAAGTTGAATATCAAATGAATAAAAAAGGAGATTTTTTTTATGACGACTCTTGTTTTTATATTTGAAAGTGAGAAGCACAACCACGTAATTTGTAAACTTTACCAAATCAGGTGAAGTACATTTAAGTGAATGTAACTTAAAACTGAATAAACTTTCACGAAACTAAATCCTAAATCTATTTTGGTATATAATATCGCAATGATGAAAATGTATGCATTTTTGAACATTTTTACTTTTACTTAAAGTGGTTTACAAAATAAATATATGTCAAAATCGGTGAGGTAGGAAGAGTATTGCATTCATTGCTACTTGTATGGCATAAAAGTTCAAAGGTATTTTACATATATACCCAATTAAACATAGTTATCGCTTCAATTTCGAATAATCACTAAAATTTATCGTTGATAAGAATATTCAATGCAGTCATACATTTACTGTCATTTAAGTTGAATATTTTTGTTTAATTTTTGATGTCCATTTTATATAAAATTCAACAATGGTCAAGCTAGCAATATCTGGAATGACGATATGCTTTAAATGTAAATTGGCCTGTTATTCTCTCTTTTATGTATTTGTTTAGGTTAGCCAGGTCAGCCGCTTACATAAAATAAACTTGTTCCTTTCTCGTGCCTGTTGCAGAATCAGCGCGCGCCGGTCAAATGTTTGCTTTAACGAATCAAGCATAGCATATCATTTTTGGCACACATCCCCCGTCAATGCGAAATCATGTACATTGCAATCGTGTAAAACTCGAAATGCAAAAGTCTGTTTTAAAAAGCTGATTTTACAACTCTTGATTTTCCATTTTCCATTTTCCATATGTGAAACGTAACTTATAGCATTGCTTATTGTGAATATTACTCTTATTCAAAATAGAAAATCGGGTTTTGTCTTTTGACATTTCTTGAATTACATTTCAACTTTGTAAATTTGAGAACAGCTAGTTGAGTTTTACAGGATTGAAATGTTAGTTTTGCACGCTTGGACTTGTCTTTTCGAGAATTGCATGGTTGAGAACGACATGTTACATCTTGCGAGTTACGAGTGTACATGATTTCATTTTTGGCACACATCCCCTTCCATACGAAATAATTGGCGTTTAGTCTAAGGATACCGTCACTGAACTGGCGAAACTGCAATGACAATGCAGCTTTTCAAAGTGCAGTTAGAGTTACTTCCCCTGTTGTAGCGACGTTGACAAGTGGTTTGTACCAATTGTGTGTTGTATAGAAGAAACAAATGTTTGCTTGTGCATAAACCATATATACTAACTTCACTTAAGATGTTGTTAGATTGTAGGAGACGTTTCTATCACTATGAAAAGATCATTTCATGAAGGAATATTTCTAGACTGTTCACAACTGTATATCGCCGACAATATGACCTTCACCTTGGTGTACTGTGAAATAAATTACTCCGCGAAATCTAGGTCAAACATATTTTTAGAAGGAATCATATTTTCGTTTAAACCCTTTTCTTTCAAAATGACATTATATGATAAAGAAATTATTAACCTCGTGTGTTTCCGTATCATTAGCAGCCCCGTCTAAGGACGGGGCTGCTATCAGTTTTTGTGAAGTTTCCATCGCCCCCGCCGCCGCCCCCGCCGCACTCTTACTACTAGCTATAACTTTTTTCCACTTAGCTTTCCAGAACTCTTATTCATACCTTACTACTCATACCTCAGGGGAACGATTTTGACACGTTCACTTTCAAAGTCAAATGTCAAGGTCACGAGCTATGTATTCACTCTAAGAATTCCTTGTAAACGCGATAACTTGAAAAGTTTTTGTGCTATGAAGCTCTAACTTGGTATATATCATCCTTGGAAAAGTAAAAAAATTTGAATAGGTTTTGGCTACAATCCGTCAAAGGTCAAGGTCACAGCAAGGTCATGACGTAAGCATGTTTTAGCGAAAATGCTTTATTTTAACTATGAACACTTTTAATCAATACATGATTGTTATACTCAATAAAAAGTGTTCAATGATTGTGTGACCTTGAAGGTCAAAGGTCAAGGTCATGAGTTATGAGTTATTACAAAATGCACTAAATTGGGGTATAACTTTATCCCATTTAGCTTTTCAGAACTCATGAACATGTCTAAATGTTAATACTTCCAGGGAATCATTATGACATGTTCACTTTCAAGTTCAAAGGTCAAGGTCACGAGTTATAAAATCACCACAAAATTCTTTGTAAACACGGTAACTTGAAAAGTTTTTGTGCTTTGAAGCTCCAACTTGGTATATATCATCCTTGGAAAAGTAAAAAAATTTGAAAAGGTTTCGGCTACAATCTGTCAAAGGTCAAGGTCACAGCAAGGTCATGACTTAAGCATGGTTTAGCGAAAATGCTTAATTTTAACTATGATCACTTTTAATCAATACATGATTGTTATACTCAATAAAAAGTGTTCAATTATTGTGTGACCTTGAAGGTCAAAGGTCAAGGTCATGAGATATGAGTTATTGCAATTCCTTGTAAACACAATAACTTGAAAAGTTTTTGTGCTATGAAGTTTAGATTTTGTATATATTATCTCTTGAGAAGTACAACATTTACAAAAAGTTTTGGGTACTAACTGTCGAAGGTCAAGGTCACAGCAAGGTAAACATATATGGAGAAAATGGATTAATTTAATTTTTAACACTTTATTTCATTACAATAATGTTATACTCAATGAAATGTGTTCATTGATTGTGTGACCTTGAGTGTCAAAGGTCAAGGTCACGAGAAAATTCCCAATTTGGTGAGGCCTGTAAAAGGCGGAACAGGGTAAGGCGAAACCAAAAGTTCCGGGGCTGCTCTGCTTTTGCGGTATCCCGCAAACGCTAATATAGTTAATATCATATAATAGGAATAAAAAAATATGTATTATGCTCGCCAAGGGCTCGCATAATACAAATTTTATCCCTATTATATGATATTAATGATACGGAAACACACTCGGCTAATAATCTCTATTTACCATAAAGTGTGATAACTTTCTCTTTTACCCAACTAAAGAAGTGAACCCCTTTTCCATAAGTACTATGTATGTGGGTTTGAGTTTTATTGAAATTTCGTTTGTATTTCTGTTTTGTTTTTCCTTTGATTTTGCGATATACAGCATGATACCAAGGTCAAAGTTGGAAAGTCTATTTCCACAGTGCACTCTACAGGAGATACCAAATTATAAACATATAATATTAAGCATCTTTACTTAACCCTAAACCCTTACAATGCTATTCACGGAATATTCCGGGCTGCTGATAACATTGCTCGTAAGCTCTGCAGGCGAGCCTCGGAGTGAGGAAACTAACTTTCCTGATAAAGCTATAATTGACTGTAAGCACTCTAGGCGAGTCCTGGATTTTTCTGCACCAAATGTATGAAGTTTCAATTCATTCTGTCACCTATAACACAATGAAAAACACTCATGAAAACTTGCGTAATTTTCCCCTGTCTCTCCCAAAGCGAGAATCACGATGCGGCACTAATTGTCCAATGGGCACGGGATTACATTGTTTGCACAGATAAGGGAAGAGAAACAGAGAAACAGAGAAACAGAGAAACAAAGATGCAAGAAGCCCCGAAAAATGTTCTGATGTCTTTTTGACATCAGAGATTTTTTTTGTTTCACCACAATGTAATGGGAAAGTTGTCACATGACAAAACTTACATGATCAGGTTATGGTGAAGTACAGGGTTTTTGCCTCTTCTGGGCATCTCCTTGATGTATGTTTTTTTTCCCCATAAAAAATCCAACGTGATTGGAATTTTGTTTTGACAATTTTGATTATTTATATTGCGGGCCTCGCCATAAGATATACAGGCTGAATTAACCCTTAGCCCCCAAACTTCAACATTCAATATCAAGTTTAGTGAAATAAAAATATAAATTTCGTTGTTATTCCGAGGTGTGAAACATTTAGCACATATGCCAGGAGAGGTGTTCCTTTCAAGAGAACCCTGTCATGGCTTACATTGCCCAATAACCTGGGACGTCTCGGCAGGTAGTTGCAAAACTTTTGTAATCCCCCATTCTCTCCCCACAGAGGCAACTCAGTCATACCTGAATTAGCCTCTGTTCTATTACGGCTAACATACGGGATAGAAAGGTAGAAATCTGATTGGAGGCAATCGAAGTAAGTTGTGCAATCAGCGACGCCGTTTCAAAAGTGGTCATTCGCAAAAGTTCGGCTATTCCCGTGTGGATCCGCATCAAAGGGAGATAACTCTTCCTTCTACAAAACAATCGCTTTTTACCTTCTCATTGGTTTTTATTTGGTGAATTATTAAAATAAAATTTATCATAAAACGAAGAACAATTTACACAATTATAAAACAATATGTTTCTAATGAAAAACCCTATACATATCTGATTTTGAAATAGTTTCCCTCTCTGAGACTCACACTGTTAATGAAAAAGAAACCTAAAGGCATGATTCTTTTGAAAGTCACTGAGAGACCGTTGAGTATTCCCGAAGTCGTGGACATCCAAAAGGTGTTATCATTGGCTGCAAATAAGGGAGATATCTCAAGTTACAACTTTTTGCCGCTAGGGCGATCTGCCGGAACCTCAGGATTTTGGCGTAATGGAACAGAGGCTAACTGGGGTATGACTGAGTTGCCTCTGTGGGGAGAGAATGGTAATCCCCATGTGACAATTAGAATTTCCCCGACGTAGAAGGTAGTTGGGTTCGTGACTCGCCACCTCATCGCCTACAAAGTCGGAAAGAGCATCAAGGTGAACAAAGTTGGAAAAAATTATGTAGCTTGCGGTGCCGTCGGCAACGGCGTCATGTTGGGTGAAAAGACGTTCGAGTGTTAGAATGTGTCGATTTTCAACTTTGGGGGAGTCGTATAAAAAAAACAAGGTTTAGCCCGGACATTTAAGTGTTGCATCTAGGCTGCGCAATTGCGTGAAATGCGCTATTTGACGTATCACTCCCTCAATTTATGTGGGAGAGTAATCCCGCTATATTTCATTAAGTCCGGCAATTTAGACAAACTACAGCTCAAAGTACCTGGATTATTTTATTGCCAACACTTTACATACTTTGATCAAGAAAAATGATAACTTGTTCATGCAATCAATCGTAAAAGTTGCTTCTTGTTTACTAAATAAATCGGCAAATCTCATTTGATTCCTTCTTGGTGAAAGAAACGTATGTACCCAAGGTGATAGCACTTCCGAATGAATGACATGCACACTGCGCAGTAGATGTCACCGCTCAATGACCCCTTTTGTCTGCTAAATCGCCAGAAAGCCCAGTTTGTGAGCGAAAATGCCTAAGACAAAACTTAAAACAAAAGATTTCTTTCCTTATCCACTTCTTATTTCTGACACATTATTGAAGCTGAGATATTCACATAAGTTAGACTGATGAATAACAAAATGCCGACTATTCCGATGTTTTGACTTCAGAAAAAAAAAAAAAATGAAACATGATTTAAAGATAAAGTGGAAGAAGGATTATTCTTGATTTTAGCTGATAAAAAAGGTAATATGATATGACAACTTTGCATTGAAACTTCGAAAGATTTCCTATTTACACGGGGTTCAAACTTCAAAACTTTGACTCTTCATTAGACATTTGAAATTATGTGACCACATGCAATATCGATAAGGTATCGTCAAGTCATCTGTTTTCAGTCATGTGTTTTCGGTCAGTCATTTTGACTACCTTCTGTGAACAAATCGAGAAGGTTTTTAATGTACATTGTTGGCTATTTGCAGCGGAGGGTTCATAGGTACATCTAGGAATAGTCATTATACCCCCGCCAGGGGGTAAATAGCGCTCATTCTGTCCGTCTGTCCGTCCGTCCGTCTGTCCGTAAACTTTGTGGAATTTCGACTTCTTCTCCAGAACCATAAGGCCTAGAAAGCTGAAACTTTGTGTACATACTCCTTGGCTAGTGAGGATTATTAATTGTAGCTTTGGTGGCCCTTTGACCCCTATAAGGGCCAAAGGGGCCACACCATTAAAACCTATTTTCATCTTCTTCTCCAGAACCATAAGGCCTAGAAAGCTGAAACTCTGTGTACATACTCCTGTGACCCCTAATAAGGGCCACAGGGGCCACATTATTAAAACCTATTTTCATCTTCTTCTCCAGAACCATGAGGCCTAGAAAGCTGAAACTTTGTATACATACTCCTTGGCTAGTGAGAATTATAAATTGTAGCTTTGGTGGCCCTGTGACCCCTAATAAGGGCCACAGGGGCCAAGCCCTAAAAACCTATTTTCATCTTCTTCTCCAGAACCATAAGGCCTAGAAAGTTGAAACTTTGTGTACAGACTCCTTGACTAGTGAGGATTATAAATTGTAGCTTTGGTGGCCCTGTGACCCCTATAAAGGGCCAAAGGGGCCACACCATTAAAACCTATTTTCATCTTCTTCTCCAGAACCATAAGGCCTAGAAAGCTGAAACTTTGTGTACATACTAGTGAAGATTATAAATTGTAGCTTTGGTGACCCTATTGCCCCTAATAAAGGCAGCAGGAACGTCCTTCAAATCTATTTTCATCTTCTTCTCCTGAAGTATAAGGCCTAGAAAACTGAAACTTTTCGCATATATACTTAATTTTATGATTGGTGACCCTGTGGCCTCTACAAAGGGGGAATCACATTGGCCACACTCTACAGCACAATTGATGATGAAGCCTGATGAGCTACAGAGCCTATGGCTCTATTTTTGTGATTTTTCATCATCGTCTAGAGGAGAGAAATATCTTCATATACATGTATACCGGTAATATGCACACAGAAAAATAAAGAAGCGGAACAAAGGACTTCATTCACGCACACTAATTGCGCTCTCACTCCACCTTCCGCCCACAGAAATGCATGTTTTTCGTGAACTGGCACCCCGGGTTATAATGGTACAGGGGTGCCTGTTGGTGGCACAGTGCATGCGATGGACTGTGTTTTTGTTAAACAATGTGCGGTTTTGTAGTATAATGTATACTCTTCCTATTTTATAAGTTGTACACATCAGTAGGGGAGTGGGTTCGTGTTGAACTAAAGTTGTACAGATCGGTAGGGGAGGGGTTTACTGTGAACTACAGTTGTACAGATCAGTAGGGGAGTGGGTTCGTGTTGAACTAAAGTTGTACAGATCGGTAGGGGAGGGGTTTACTGTTGAACTACAGTTGTACAGATCAGTAGGGGAGGGGGTTGGTGTTGAACTAAAGTTGTACAGATCAGTAGGGGAGGGGTTTACTGTTGAACTACAGTTGTACAGATCAGTAGGGGAGGGGGTTGGTGTTGAACTAAAGTTGTACAGATCAGTAGGGGAGGGGTTTACTGTTGAACTACAGTTGTACAGATCAGTAGGGGAGGGGGTTGGTGTTGAACTAAAGTTGTACAGATCAGTAGGGGAGGGGTTTACTGTTGAACTAAAGTTGTACAGATCAGAAGGGGAGAAGTTAGTGTTGAACTGAAGTTGTACAGATCAGAAGGGGAGTGGTTTCAATTTGGTGTTGAACTAAAGTTGTACAAATCAGTAGGGGAGGGGTTTACTGTTGAACTAAAGTTGTACAGATCAGTAGGGGAGGGGTTTACTGTTGAACTAAAGTTGTACAGACCAGAAGGGGAGAAGTTAGTGTTGAACTGAAGTTGTACAGATCAGAAGGGGAGTGGTTTGGTGTTGAACTAAAGTTGTACAAATCAGTAGGGGAGGGGTTTACTGTTGAACTAAAGTTGTACAGATCAGTAGGGGAGAAGTTATTGTTGAACTGAATTTGTACAGATCAGAAGGGGAGGGGGTTGGTGTTGAACTAAAATTGTACAGATGAGTAGGGGAGGGATTGAGTGTTGAACTAAAATTGTACAGTTCAGTAGGGGAGAAGTTATTGTTGAACTGAATTTGAAACTGGATATAATGCAATGTTTTTTCCAGAACGGATTTCCTGCCCTTATATCTCACTTGTTATAATGCCAAACTGGATATAGTGCCCTTTGCCAATGCTTTTTGGAACAAAAGTCAGGTTTCCCTGACCTGATATTGTATTAACTGCTTAAACATCAACTAACCTCCACCTTACCACTTCTCAATTTTCGTTCAAAGATTTTTCCAAAAAAATTAAAAAGCTGGACTTAATTTTTGTTAATTTGTCCAATAAACACCTTTAATTAGCCTTTCATTTAGACAGCGTAATTATCGGCTGTGCAAAACCAATAAAACCATAAAACTTGTGTGGGTGTGACGTAATAAACAGACTATACAGAGTAGCGCATCATTATTTCAACTGAAATACTGCCTAAAAAATGGTTTAATTACCATTGATGTGGATATCTTTTTTACACTATCTTTTTTTAAATGCTTAGTAGTGTTACGCCGTCAAATGATTTATCTAACTGAGTGGAAAACATTTTCTGAAAATCATTAATTATTAGTTTTTTTCCTGTTTTATTGTTACGATAGATGTATAGATAACAAGGCTGGTTCTGGTTATGACGTCACAAAATGGGGGCGTGACCAGTCATGCATTCACTTGTTTGTTGTCAGATAGGGCTAAGCGGCCCATCAAAAGTGGCTTTCAAAAACAGCTTTCATTACCAAACTAAACATATTTGAGTAGCGACCTTTAACGCACTATAAAATATTGTAATCAGACTTTCTATATTCCAAAGAAAATAGTGAAATATGTTTGTGGTTATGTGAACTTTAAGATTAATTGGCATGGCTCAACGTATTCAATTGAGACTCTGTGTATATCGACTCTGATCAGTGGTTTATAGGCATTAATTACATGACATTCTACTTGCCTCAAATTGATTGTAAAAAATCATCATCTTTTTAAGTCAGGGCTTTTTTGCAAACATGTTCCTAAATGCATAACCTTGGTGTGATGCCAACCTGGATAAAGTGCCATAGTTTCTCATGGACAAATGGTGGCATTATGACCAGGTTTTACTGTAGAAGCTACATGTAACTGTCTGTCTGCCTGTAACTGTCTGTAACTTTCTGTTAGTTCATCATTGTGTGATCGTTTGTTACATTATCACATCCTCTTCTATTATTGCCTTTCATTAATTCATTCATATTGTAACTTCTTTGAGAGGCATTTAGAAGCTGGTTGATAAAGAAGAACAAGTTATATGGATAGTCAACTTCTTTATTGCATGAAATGCACTGAGTTTGTTGATGGATCTGATTGCCACATCTCCATGTAGGCGTCGTATAACTTCTTTGAGAGGCCTTTAGAAGCTGGTTGATGAAGAAGGACAAGTTATATGGATAGTCAACTTCTTTATTGCATGAAATGCAGTAAAGAAGTTGACTATCCATATAACTTGTCCTTCTTTCATGCAATATAGAAGTTGACTATCAATATAACTTGTTCTTCTCCATTCATATTGTAGGTGAGAATATTTCTTAGTGATTGAAGAAAGTTTCACTATAAACATACCAAACACAATATCGTTTTGATTAAGATAACCTGACAACTCGCTACCAGAATAATTTTTAGATGCAATCAAAACGTCTGAATAAATGAGGTTTGACGATTTATAGTTCAATCATTATATGTAGATGTGCTTTGGGGGTTTCAGCTCCTTTGGATCACTATTTTTGGCAGTTTTTATGGAACGGGAATTAACCTGAGAAACTAAAAATGTGAATTTGGTCATGTTTTCAGGTACAAGTATCTCCACTGTGAATAGTCCCAGCATAGTGTCCAGCAGCCCAGGCACCCCACCAATCAACAGAACCATTATGTCTAGTCCTTTCACCGTCTTGTCTCGTCCAGAGCATGCCTTTCACCATATTCATCCTCAGGGTCACCAGGTCAGTACAATGGATATTTTTAGCTCATGAGGACTGAAAGTCCAGATGGGCTTATGACATGGCCCGTCGTCCGTCGTCCGTCCGTCCGTCCGTCCGTCGTCCGTCGTCCGTCCTTAAACTTTTGACACTTTCGACTTCTCCTCATGAACCATACACATTAGAGAGCTGAAATTTTGTGTACAAGTACCTTAGCATATGGAGATTCTAATTTGTAACTTGGTGACCCTGTGACCCCAAATAGGGTCACAGGGGTCACAACTTTAAAAACCTATTTTCATCTTCTTCTCAAGTTCCAGAAGGACTAGAGAGTTAAAAATGATATGTGCAGACTCCTTGGACAATGGGGATTCTAATTTGTAACTTTGGTGACCCTGTGACCCCAAATAGGGTCACAGGGGTCACAACCTTAAAAACCTATTTTCAT
Organism: Steromphala cineraria; assembly: GCA_916613615.1. Classification (NCBI taxonomy): domain Eukaryota; kingdom Metazoa; phylum Mollusca; class Gastropoda; order Trochida; family Trochidae; genus Steromphala; species Steromphala cineraria. The sequence continues at coordinate 39,846,347 of OU744722.1, read as the reverse complement.
CTTCTTCTCCAGTTCCAAAAGGAGTAGAGAGTTAAAAATTATATGTGCAGACTCCTTGGACAATGGAGATTCTAATTTGTAACTTTTGTGACCCCATGACCCCAAATAGGGTCACAGGGGTCACAACCTTAAAAACCTATTTTCATCTTCTTCTCCAGTTCTAAAAGGACTAGAGAGTTGAAAGTGATATGTGCAGACTCCTTGGACAATGGGGATTCTAATTTGTAACTTTGGTGAACCTGTGACCCCAAATAGGGTCACAGGGGTCACAACCTTAAAAACCTATTTTCAGCTTCTTCTCCAGTTCTAAAAGGACGAGAGAGTTGAAAGTGATATGTGCAGACTCCTTGGACAATGGGGATTCTAATTTGTAACTTTGGTGACCCTGTGACCCCAAATAGGGTCACAGGGGTCACAACCTGAAATACCTATTTTCATCTTCTTCTCCAGTTCTAAAAGGACTAGAGAGTGGAAAGTGATATGTGAAGACTCCTTGGACAATGGGGATTCTAATTTCTAACTTTGGTGACCCTGTGACCCCAAATAGGGTCACAGGGGTCACAACCTGAAATACCTATTTTCATCTTCTTCTCCAGTTCCAAAAGGACTAGAGAGTTGAAAGTGATATGTGCACACTCCTTGGACAATGGGGATTCTAATTTGTAACTTTGGTGACCCTGTGACCCCAAATAGGGTCACAGGGGTCACAACCTTAAATACCTATTTTCATCTTCTTCTCCAGTTCCAAAAGGACTAGAGAGTTAAAAACAATATGTGCAGACTCCTTGGACAATGGGGATTCTAATTTGTAACTTTGGTGAACCTGTGACCCCAAATAGGGTCACAGGGGTCACAACCTTAAAAACCTATTTTCATCTTCTTCTCCAGTTCCAAAAGGACTAGAGAGTTAAAAACAATATGTGCAGACTCCTTGGACAATGGGGATTCTAATTTGTAACTTTGGTGAACCTGTGACCCCAAATAGGGTCACAGGGGTCACAACCTTAAAAACCAATTCTCATCTTCTTCTCAAGTTCAAAAAGGTCTAGAGAATTAATATTGATATGTGCAGACTCCTTGGACGATGGGGATTCTAATTTGTAACTTTGTTGACCCTGTGACCCCAAATAGGGTCATAGGGGTCACAACCTTAAAAAACTGTTTTCATCTTCTTATCAAGTTCCAAAAGGTTTAGAGAGCTGAAATTATATGTGCAGACTCCTTGGCCAATGGGGATTCTAAATTGTAGGTTTCGTGACCCCATGACCCCAAATAGGGTCACAGGGGTCACAACCTTAAAAACTTATTTTTATCATCATCTTTAGCTCCTAAAGGTCTATTGAGCTGAAAGACTGCATGTAGACTCCTTGGCCAATTGGGATTCTAAACTGTAGGTTTTGTGACCCCATGACCCCAATAGGGTCACAGGGGTCACAATCTTAAAAACCTATTTTTCTACATTAGATGACAGTCTATGGCAAATTTATTTCTCCTTGGATATTTTAGTGTGGACTTCTTTCACTGTCTGATATTGGCGATCTAGAAAGTGTTGAATAATAATACATTAGTTTTGTAATTTTTTAGCTCATCAGGACTGAAAGTCCAGATGGGCTTATGGCATGGCCCATCGTCCGTCGTCCGTCCGTCCGTAAACTTTTGACACTTTCGACTTCTCCGACCCCAAATAGGGTCACAGGGGTCACAATCTTAAAAACCTATTTTCATCTCCTTCTCAAGTTCCATAAGGTTAAGAGAGTTGAAATTTAATGTGCAGACTCTTTGGCCAATGAAGATTTTAAATTGTAGATTACGTGACCCAATGACCCCACATTAGATGACAGTCTATGGCAAATTTATTTCTCCTTGGATATTTTAGTGTGGACTTCTTTCACTGTCTGATATTTGCGATCTAGAAAGTGTTGAATAATAATACATTTGTTTTGTAATTTTTTTATAGGTTTTCTTGCAATAGGTAACATCAGTTTCATTTTAAGCTCATCTTGCCTGTATAAAGCAAACTTGATATGATGCCTGATGAGCTACAGAGCCAATGGCTCTATTTTTTATAGGTTTTCTTGCAATAGGTAACATCAGTTTCATTTTTAGCTTATCTTGCCTGTATAAAGCAAACTTGATATGATGCCTGATGAGCTTCAGAGCCAATGGCTCTATTTTTTTAATTTTCATATAGATGATGAATGTGATGACATTTTGAATTTACACCTAAGATTGACTCTGAGCAATTTTTCATTTTCATGCTCTATGGTCATCAAGTGCAAGATCTTTTCATATTTGTTCATCAGGCCTCAAAGGCCAAATTGGCCTACGGAATGGCATCCATCCATCCATCCATCCAGTTTTAACTTTGTGCATTTTCAACTTCTATCTTTGTGTTCAGACTCAGTGCTCGAGATAAGCTGCGTATCTGCGTATTTTACGCACTAAAATCGTTTAAAACGTAATTGATAAGAAAACTGAGATTACAGATACGAAGACATTTTCCTTAAAACCCAAAAGTATCAAAATACCATGCGTACTGTACGCGATAGTTTGTAAAATCTTGCGTACTGACACTTAAATTTTTCACAAATGGATATCAAAAGCTCTACATCTGTGTTTGACACGTAAACCGATGTTGTTTTCCCTTGTTTTAAATTGCGGGATATCCGGATGAGTAAGGAGCTCATAAACTCTACATTAGTGCTTGTTTGTATATGTGATGCCTCCTAATTAACTTTAGTTGTTTTACTGGAACCGTGTTAGGAGCAAGATGTATTTATTCTTTCAAAAGCCATTACAAGATAACTACATTCATTGATTTCAACATGTTCGATAATAACAGTTATCTTGGTAGAAAATAACCATATCAAGGATTGTGAGTGTACAATCTAATTTTTAAACAAAAATACCCAATTGCCAGAAATCTGAGTAGTACAATTTTACTCAGTACTCTTTCAAAATCAAGTTTACTCAATTGTTTTCAAAACAGGGAGTAAATACTCAATAGGTCAAAAAATTATCTGGAGCACTGCAGACTCCTAACCTGATGGGGATATATTATTTGGTGACACCTCAAAAAGGACCCCAAACCTCAAACCTGTTCAACTTGTACTCCTTAGCTTATAAGGATTATTGTAGATAGGATTCATGACCCTGTGACCCAACAATAAGGGTTACAGGGGCCACACCTAGAAAATCTATTCTCATCATTTTTCCAGAACCAGTGACTCTTTAGCTGAAGTGGAATATCGTTTTGGTGACCCTGTGACATCGGGGCCACAGGTCCCATGCCGTAAACCCCTTTTAGCTCATCTGGCCTGTAAGGCCCGATGGGCTTATGGCATGGCATGGTGTCCGGCGTCCGTCCGTCCGTCCGTGCGTGCGTCCATCCGTCCGTAAACTTTGTGGAATTTCGACTTCTTCTCCAGAACCATAAGGCCTAGAAAGCTGAAACTTTGTGTACAGACGTCTTGATTAGTGAGGATTATAAATTGTAGATTTGGTGGCCCTGTGACACCTAATAAGGGCCACAGGGGCCACGCCCTAAAAACGTATTTTCATCTTCTTCTCCAAAAGCATAAGGCCTAGAAAGCTGAAACTTTGTGTACAGACTCCTTGAATAGTGAGGATTATAAATTGTAGCTTTGGTGGCCCTGTGGCCCCTAATAAGGGCCACAGATGCCATGCCCTAAAACCTATTTTCATCTTCTTCTCCAGAACCATGAGGCCTAGAAAGCTGAAACTTTGTTTGCAGACTCCTTGACAAGTGAAGATTAATAATTGTAGCTTTGGTGGCCCTGTGACCCCTAATAAAGGCCACAGGGGCCACACCCTAAAAACCTATTTTCATCTTCTTCTTCAGAAGCATAAGGCCTAGAAAGCTGAAACTTTGTGTACAGACTCCTTGACTAGTGAGGATTATGAATTGTAGCTTTGGTGACCCTGTTGCCCCTAATAAAGGCAACAGGAACGTCCTTCAAATCTGTTTTCATCCTCTTCTCCTGAAGAATAAGGCCTAGAAAACTGAAACTTGGCGCCTATATACTTAATTTTATGATTGGTGACCATGTGGCCTCTACAAAGGGGGAATCACATTGGCCACACTCTACAGCATAATTGATGATGAAGCCTGATGAGCTACAGAGCCAATGGCTCTATTTTTAGCTGATCTGGCCTGTGAGGCCCCATTGGCTTATGGCATGGCATGGTGTCCAGCTTTCGTGTCAGAAGCAACACCCTCATTACATGTTTTCATCTTCTCCAGAAGCAAAAGCTGAAACTTTGTGTACAGACTTCTTGACTAGTGAGGAGTATTATTGTGACCCGGTGGCCCTGCCCTTAAAACACATTTTCATCTCCCTCTCCAGAAGCATAAACCCTAGAAAGCTGAAACTGTGTGTACAGACTCCATGATTAGTGAGGTTAATAATTTATGGCTTTGGTGACCTTGTGGCCCCATATAAGGGCCACAATGGCCACGCCCTTTAAACCTTTTTAGCTCATCAGGTCTGAAAGACCCGATGGGCTTAAGGCATGGCATGCCATCCGTCCATCCGTAAACTTTTCACTTTTTCGACTTCTTCTCCAGAACCAATGACCAAATGGGGTCACAGGGGTCAAAACCTTAAAAACCTATTTTGATCTTCTTCTCCAGTTCAAAAAAAGGTCTTGAGAGCTGAAATTTGATGTGCATACTCCTTGACCAATGGGGATTCTAAATTGTAGATTCGTGACCCCATGACCCCAAATGGGGTCACAGGGGTCAATTTGGGGTCACAGGGGTCAAAACCTTAGAAACCTATTTTCATCTTCTTCTCCAGTTCCAAAAGGTCTAGTGACTGAAAAGTTGTCTGTAGACTCCTTGGCAAATGGGGATTCTAAATTATAGATTTGGTGACCCCATGACCCATAATGGAGTTTCAGGGGTCAAAACCTTAAAAACCTATTTTCATTTTCTTCTCCAGTTCCAAAATGTCTAGAAAGCTGAAAAGTTGTGTGCAGACTCCTTGGCCAATGGGGATTCTAAATTGTAGATTTCGTGACCCCATGACCTCAAATGGGGTCCCAGGGGTCAAAACCTTAGAAACCTATTTTCATCTTCTTCTCCAGTTCCAAAAGGTCTAGAGAGCTGAAATTTGATGTGCATACTCCTTAGCCAATGGGGATTCTAAATTGAAGATTTCGTGAACACATGACCCCAAATGGGGTTTCAGGGGTCAAAACCTTAAAAACCTATTTTCATTTTCTTCTCCAGTTCCAAAAGGTCTAGAGAGCTGAAAAGTTGTGTGTAGACTCCTTGGCCAATGAGGATTCTCAATTTTAAGTTTCCATCAAAAGTCTGATGAGCTGCAGAGCCCATGGCTCTATTTTTAGCTCATCAGGACTGAAAGTCCAGATGGGCTTATGGCATGGCCCTTCGTCCGGCGTCCGGCCGTCCGTAAATATTTGACAATTTTGACCTCTTCTCATGAACCATACACACTAGAGAGCTGAAATTTTGAGTACAGGTACCTTTGCATATGGAGATTCTGATTTGCAACTTTGGTGACGCTGTGACCCCAAATAGAGCCACAGGGGTCACAACTTTAAAAACCTATTTTCATCTTCTTCTCCAGTTCCAAAAGGACTAGAGAGTTCAAAATGATATGTGCAGACTCCTTGGACAATGGGGATTCTATTTTGTAACTTTGGTGACCCGGTGACCCCAAATAGGGTCACAGGGGTCACAACCTTAAAAACCTATTTTCATCTTCTTCTCCAGTTCTAAAAAGACTAGAGAGTTGAAAATGATATTTGCAGACTCCTTGGCCAATGGGGATTCTTAATTGTAGATTTTGTGACCCCATGACCCCAAATAGGGTCACAGGGGTCACAACCTTAAAACCAATTCTCATCTTCTTCTCCAGTTCCACAAGGACTAGAGAGTTAAAAATGATATGTGCAGACTCCTTGGCCAATGGGGATTCTAATTTGTAACTTTGGTGACCCTGTGACCCCAAATAAGGTCACAGGGGTCCCAACCTTAAAAACCTATTTTCATCTTCTTCTCAAGTTCCAAAAGGTCTAGAGAGCTGAAATTATATGTGCAGACTCCGTTGCCTATGGGGATTCTAAATTCTAGATTTCGTGACCCTGTGACCCCAAAAAGGGTCACAGTGGTCACAACCTTAAAAACTTATTTTCATCATCATCTTCAGTTCCAAAAGGTCTATTGAGCTGAAAGACTGCATGTAGACTCCTTGGCCAATTGGGATTCTAAACTGTAGATTTCGTGACCCCATGACCCCAAATAGGGTCACAGGGGTCACAATCTTAAAAACCTATTTTTCTCCATTTGATGACAGTCTATGGCAAATTTATTTCTCCTTGGATATTTTAGTGTGGACTTCTTTCACTGTCTAATATTGGCGATCTAGAAAGTGTTGAATAATAATAAATCATTTGGGTAAGGAAATTTATTCCAAAATCGTTACATTTGTTTTGTAATTTTTTTATAGGTTTTCTTGCAATAAGTAACATCAGTTCCATTTTTAGCTCATCTGGCCTGTATAAAGCAAATTTGATATGATGCCTGATGAGCTACAGAGCCAATGGCTCTATTTTTGTACGTTGCAGGTATTTACCTACCCCAGCATTAGTCCAGTAAATGCAATCAGTGGGGTGATAAGCCCAACTACTTTGAGCCTGATAGCCTCTCCAGTTGCTACGCCACGCACAACTCCTCGCTCAACACCCATACCTCGCTGGACCACCCCCTTTATACCCTTGGATGAGAACATGGACTACAATATGTTAGCAAATATAATGCCCACTGTCAACCCTGAGGAAGGACTTCTTAATGAAGGTGAGATTATATGTGTTATTAATAATTTATGGCAATTTTCATTTCCACATCATCTCTTAACTTAATCACATATATTGTTAAATCATTTAAGTGACATTATAACCTTGATACTTTTAGACACAGATAAGATCTTTTAAAGAGCTACAGACTTAAGCATGATATATTTGTTGCCCATCTTATATCTTCTGAACAAGTTTAATATAGAGATTAAAGAAGTCGAAATTATTTGTTTAGTTTTGTCTTTGTAGAGCGATTCTTCCCAGTGGTGCACTCAAGTGAAGGGGTTGAAGGTGGGGGCAGCAGCTCCAGTGGGACTCCACCCCAGCAGCACCAGCCTGGACCTGGACCCGGACCTGGACCCGGACCTGGACCTGGACCTGGACCCGGACAGGGTCAAGCATCAGGCAGTGGGCCGGGGTCAGTGGCACCCCCCCAGCAGCACCAGCAGCACTCGAGTCCACACCAGACCTCTATAGCACCCCAGCCACCTCCTTCTCCACACAAGTCTCAATCACATATTGAGCAAACTTAATTCTCTAATATATATATGACTGTATATATATGTATTACCTCTCGCCTCGAGCGAATTAAGGAATGCAACAGCACTGAAAGTGCATGCTTGGCTGTGATAGCATTGTTTGTTTCAAATTGTACATTGGTGTGTTCCAACAACAATAACATATTGGTGTTGTATGTTTTCTATTATTACAATTTATCATTATGATTATTTCTTTATAGTTACCCAATGTTATTCTCCTTGTTCAAAAGGTTGTTTTAAACTTACCAGAGATTGTTGATGTATTGATGGATGAATGATGATGAACATATGGACAAATGAATGAAGTCCTGAAAATGGACTGCTGGTTGATATATTTAAAAGTATGATGTGACTGTGTTATTTTGTGGAACACATTTTTCTCATTAAGAATATGCAATATCTATCCCATTCAGATATAACTATCCTTCCAACTCTCGAACTGTTATTTGTCATTTAAAGGTTTATACCCCTTCCCCATCCTGAGAGATTATAGTCATATTCATGTAAGCTGTACAACACATGATGCAACTATTTATATTGTACTGCTACCTTGTTTTTCTAACCCCCCATACAACCTGACATTTTGTTTATAAAGATGCAGTCCAACCTGAATTCTACATGTTCAATACTGGCTTTGATTGGTTGCTTCTCAAATTTACAAGTCTTAATAAAATAGTAATTATACTTTAGAGGTACCATACATGAGTGTGTTCACCTTTAAATCATCTTCAAATTTCAAGAATATTTGTTCTCTGTACTCCTACACAGGTAATAAATCATACAAAGAGCCTATATCTCTATTTGGATAATGATCAAATTTTACTTGTCAAAACATCTGAAAGGCAAAAAGAACAAAGAATGTTTTCCAAGACCAAGTTTATTGTTATTCTACCTCTAACAAGACAATGGAATAGCATATGATAGCTTTCATGATGAGTATCATAATGAGATAATAAGATTGTTGTGAGATGTGCTCTCCTTTATCACGCAAACTCAGAACAAAGTTATATACTATACTAAGGTGATATACTATTTTATTTTCTCGCACTTGTAAGATATTGCAGTGGAATATTCAAACAGCAATATCAAACGATCATTATTGACTTAGCACTCCTAATCTTCCCAGAAAACTCTCCTAATCTTTGGCATCCACTACCCAGCAAACTCTCCTAATCTTTGGCATCCACTTCCCAGCAAACTCCCCTAATCTTTGGCATCCACTATCCAGAAAACTCTCCTAATCTTTGGCATCCACTACCCAGAAAACTCTCCTAATCTATGGCATCCACTACCCAGCAAACTCCCCTAATCTTTGGCACCCACTACCGAGCAAACACTCCTAATCTTTGTCACCAATTACCGAGCAATCACTCCTCATCTATGTCACCCACTATCCAGCAAACTCCCCTAATCTTTGGCACCAACTACCCAGCAAACACTCCTAATCTTTGTCACCAACTACCGAGCAAACACTCCTCATCTTTGGCATCTACTACCCAGCAAACTCTCCTAATCTTTGACACCCACTATCCACTACCCAGCAAACTCTCCTAATCTTTGGCACCTGCTACCCAGCAAACTCTCCTCATCTTTGGCACCCACTATCCAGCAAACAATCCTCAACTGTGTCATCAACTACCCAGCAAACACTCTTAAACTGTGTCACCAACTACCCAGCAAACACTCCTAATCTTTGTCACCAACTACCGAGCAAACACTCCTCATCTTTGGCATCCACTACCCAGCAAACTCTCCTAATCTTTGACACCCACTATCCACTACCCAGCAAACTCTCCTAATCTTTGGCACCTGCTACCCAGCAAACTCTCCTCATCTTTGGCACCCACTATCCAGCAAACTCTCCTCATCTTTGTCACCCACTATCCAGCAAACACTCCTCATCTTTGTCATCCACTACCCAGCAAACGCTCCTCATCTTTGTCACCCACTATCCAGCAAACACTCCTCATCTTTGTCATCCACTATCCAGCAAACTCTCCTCATCTTTGTCACCAACTACCCAGCAAACACTCCTCATCTTTGGCACCTTCTATCCAGCAAACTCTCCTCATCTTTGTCACCCACTATCCAGCAAACACTCCTCATCTTTGTCATCCACTACCCAGCAAACGCTCCTCATCTTTGTCATCCACTACCCAGCAAACACTCCTCATCTTTGGCACCTTCTATCCAGCAAACTCTCCTCATCTTTGTCACCCACTACCCAGCAAACACTCCTCATCTTTGGCACCTTCTATCCAGCAAACTCTCCTCATCTTTGTCACCCACTATCCAGCAAACACTCCTCATCTTTGTCATCCACTACCCAGCAAATGCTCCTCATCTTTGGCACCTTCTATCCAGCAAACTCTCCTCATCTTTGTCACCCACTATCCAGCAAACACTCCTCATCTTTGTCATCCACTACCCAGCAAACGCTCCTCATCTTTGTCATCCACTACCCAGCAAACACTCCTCATCTTTGGCACCTTCTATCCAGCAAACTCTCCTCATCTTTGTCACCCACTACCCAGCAAACTCTCCTAATCTTTGACACCCACTACCCAGCAAACACTCCTCATCTTTGTCACCTACTACCCAGCAAACTCTCCTCATCTTTGTCATCCACTATCCAGCAAACTCTCCTCATCTTTGGCATCCACTACCCAGCAAACACTCCTCATCTTTGTCACCCACTACCCAGCAAACTCTCCTCTTCTTTGTCATCCACTATCCAGCAAACTCTCCTCATCTTTGTCATCCACTATCCAGCAAACTCTCCTCATCTTTGGCATCCACTTTCCAGCAAACGCTCCTCATCTTTGTCATCCACTACCCAGCAAACACTCCTCATCTTTGCCACTCACTACCCAGGACATAATCCTTGTCTTTGACACAGTCCAGATAACCAAAATCAACAAAACTTCCAATGTTTTCTATGTGACTCTGTGATATAAATAGTTACAAAAGGTAACACTCTCAACATCGTTAGTTTGTCTTTTGCTGTGATGATGAAATATATGCTACTCAAAAGAAGGTTGAAACTAGTTTCTGCCTGACATGTTCTAAACATAAATCTTGTTGAACAGGGGTAGGTGATCCTGATGACCATAACTGTGTATAAAGTATATGACCTATTCAAAAACAAGTATGGGAGCCTCATGAAATAACAACGATTCATTCTCAAACTGATACCGTAAGCATCGCCCAATTGCAGTATGGTTGGACCTTTATGAGGTGCTTCACTGTTTAACTTGTCGTATGCATTTTCCATGAGCACTTTGAGCACAAAAGTCACTAACATGATGATGCTGTTCTTCAATTGACATTTCATCATGATCAGACAAAAGCAAACGATTTTGAGAGAAAAATCATTTTGTGGCTACATTTTGGTACAACAATGGAGTTCTTCACTCTGTTGGTGCAACCAAGTCTCTGTGCAACAATTCTCTGTGTGGTACCGCTCTGCCTCCACACAATGGATCTTCCTCTATGAAGATGTTTTGAAGAAATAGAGGTTTGACCTTAAACTTCATTTTAGTAGTATATTTGATTCTTTGACCTGCACATTTTCATTTTCATAATAATATTTCCCATATTTGTCAAAGAAAGAATCACCTTTTTTCTTAAGAGTTTTGACATTATTGAGCACTATGCAATTGAAACAGAGGAGTTTTGGTGTAAACAAATTTTACAGACTAATACCTGCCCTACTGTCATCATTATATTTCTTTTTGTGAAGGGGAACACACCAGTACTTCTTTTAAGCGCTAGCTTCCATTGCTGGTGTCACCACAGTATTGTCATTTATGAATGAGTGTTGGAAGAGAGCAACATTAGTGCCTGGAATGGATGTAAATGAGATTTGAATGTAAACTATTCTTCATATATATTTATCTGATTTATTTTATTTGCCCATTTGAGCAGCTGTGATGTTTTTATACATGCATGTTTAAGTATTAAAGCTGTGCTTCCATTATGATGTAGTTGAGAACTTGATGTTTGATGAATAGATCTGTTAACTGACAACTCTTTTATTTGTCTACTTTTCCTTGCCTTATATGATTTGTTATTCATTATGGATGTAAGTGTCCGTGGACATGTCATATCTTCAGATGAAATTATGGTGAAATTGATGTTGAGTGTTATGACTACATCTTCATCAGTGTCAGTCAGATTCTCACTGAGTGATGAAGTAAAGGCTTGTTTTTCCCTTTTCTCTTCTCACATCTGATTTTCTTCAATCTTTAATGTTTACCTCATCAGCTCTGAAGGCCTGAAGGAGGTGAGATCTGCAAACTCTTCTGGCATCTGGCGTCCGTAAACTTTTCACATTTGCAACCCTTATCCTACATAACCAATGCACCCCTAAAACTTAAATTTTGTTTTATTGTAATTTTGGGGCTGACACCCACTTTAATATGGAGAAAGCAGACATTTTCTCAGTAATATCTTAGACACTAAATGGGGCTGCGCTTATCCATGGGGGCTATGAAGAGACGCGGTATACTGTAAACTACATGCATCCACTAAAGGATGCGGGCAATCACGGCTAATGTGGTTTAGACATTAGAATAAAATAAATTAAGGGGGGGGGTAGGGGTGGGGGGGTGAAAGCCAAACATATAAAGAACAAAAGACACAAGCTTCAATGTCAAGTTTAGTTACGTTTCGGGGAGCGTTTCTCCCCTTCATCAGACTAACGTAACAAGTTTAGTAACAAACGTAACTAAACTTGGCATTGAAGCTTGTGTCTTCTGTTCTTTATATGTTTGGCTTTCAACCCCCCCCCCCCCCCCCCCCCCCCCTTACGGTAATTAATTTATTCAGTAATATCTTAGTGAAAAGGTAACTCCATGATGGAGTCTGAGTCTGTTCCGGGGACATAAATTTTTAGAATATTGACGCTACCAGGAATAGAACATGTTCTTTCAGAGAGCTTCCCCTCCACAAGGTCTGCTTGCAGCCCACCTACTCACATGTTGCTGTAACCAATTAGCATTAGCGATAAAATCACATTGACATTTGTAATACCTTTAAGAGGAGATCAAGTAAATCAAATGGTACACTGGAACAACCTGATTTTTGCTGATACTGAAAGGTTTTGCTCGAGTCCTTGTGATTGGCTAGATAAACCCACACCAGATACATGTGACAAAGGTGGACTACAAATTCAGCTACATAATGTATAAACCTCACCTTTCTAGTGCTAACAGTGGCGCTTAACACCTACTTGTTCACTCGCTTTAAAATTTTCTAAGATTCTAGAGAAGAAATGATTCTTAGTTAGGGAGGCTTGTAAACTCTAAAATGCCCTTATACTTCAATATGGTGCCCATGACTAAAGACATTATGATAATTCATATTTTTAAAAGAAGTTGCAAGTCTCTTTGTGCATTGTATAGAATTTGCATAAATGGTTTGCGACCGTATAACAATGCAAATGAAAAAATGGATAAATATATTTGCTAGCCACAATTTAGCCTTCTTAAAACTCCAGTGACCATTTTGAAGGTTTTTCTGTTATTCATAGTAAAAATTAATTTTGCAGTGGATTTTGCAAAGCTATTTCACTTTATTATGTACCCCTCAAAGGATTATGATTTATAGCTTTGGTGGCCCTGTGACCCCTAATAAGGCGACAGGGACTACACCCTGAAAACCTATTTAGACTTCTTTTCTAGAAGCATTAAACCTAGAAAGCTTAAATCTTGTGTACAGACTCCTTGACTTTTGAGGATTATGGTTTATAGTAACATAATGCCCTACCTCCTGGTAGGTGATTACAAGAAAATAAGAGACCTTCAAAACAATAGACAAAATCCCTGATAGGTTTCTAATTGGATATGAACACATACACATATGACACATATGAAAACTCAAGAGAGCTGAACGTTGTTGTATTGAGAGCGTTTATAAAGATGAGAATGCACCAGAAACGAGTTTACTTGTTGTGATAAAATTATGTTTTTTGGGGTTCACGCTGCGTTTTGAGTGACTGTAGTCAGTTTCTACAAGGCAGAGTAAAAATTAATTTAGGTGCTCTTTTTAATATATTGATTAAATTTATTATTGAGTCCTCCAGATACAACAATCCCTTTTTTTTTACTATTCAGTTTAAACATCATATAACCCAGAGGGGGTACACAAACAGAAATGAATACGAAAGGATATAAGACAACATTGATACTCTGTTTGTGCAAAATAGTCATTTAGTGACTTTGAAAACAAACATATTTTCAGTCAGAAAACCTTCTTTCAGCCAATCACAACATGCATAGGCCTTTATCACCATAGTGGTCAGATTGGGTAGTGCTATTGTTTACAGTATTGTGTAAAGCGGACACTTACTTATTGGGCTCATAATTACTACTCAAATAGGGGCCACGCCCTTAAAACCTATTTCATTTTTGTTCTGTCGAAAACAGATAACCCCGGCCATGAAATGGCTCCTTAAAGGGTAAAAGACTGCAAAGTAAAGAAAATACCCGAGTTAGGAAAATATTACACTTAAAATAGCATAATCAAAGACCAAAGAGTAAGAACTACCAACAACAAAATTTTAAGTAACAATTTTAGGAGATATTTTATGTGTGCTTTCCTAGAAAATTTCTGACAAGGAGAGGTTTACTGTTGAGAGATGATGTTTTACGGCAGCTTAAATCACTTTCAAATGCCTACACAAGTATGATAAAATAGTCTTCACACGAAGAACACAATAAGCTTACATTGTAAAATAAGCTAACAGTTAAAATATAATCCTAATATAATGAAAAGCAATATACATACACTTTAGTGGGCCTATGAATCCTTACATGCTCAAAATGCAATCCAAACAGTTAAAAGGTCGACCATACGGCCGCCAAATCCATACATTGTGTCCTGTACAAATGCAATTACTCTATTTCCCTAAACCTAATCATACTGCTTATAATTAATTGAAGCACCTGTTACTGGTGTAACAGAAAAATTTTCTCCTCCAGAAGTAAAAAGACTAGAAAGCTGAAACTTTGTGTACAGACTAGTGAGGATTAAAATTTATAGCTTGCCCATCTTTTTTCATCTTGACTAGTGATGACTATAAGGGCGACATGGGCCACGCCCTTAAAACCTATTTTGCAGTTTGTTTTAAGTAAAAGTTATATGACGAATATTGGTCGTCTAGTACACGACATGGTTGGTTACACGACTCAGCCTCCCTGTAACTATCTTCCTGCTTCTCGGGGCAATCCGGGCTCGCTCTCCCTGTTCCACCTTCTTAATCACTTCCGCGAACCTGTAGATGTTTAGATACAGACGTGGGAGCCCTCGGTTCAGTCGGTTGTGGAAGCCTTCTAGGTTGTTGTTAGTCCTCGGACCTGTGGTAGAGTGATGGTATTAAAGGGGCAGAGGGAAGCGGGCGTCGTCGTCAACGCAGGTGGTCACGATGTCACGTTCTTCAGGCATGGCATCGCGGCAGCCTCAGTGATGTCGTAGTTGAGAAGTTCGTCGTTGTACAGTTCTCCCATCGATGTCGATTCTTCTCTCGCCCTCTTCTTAATTTATAATCCATCTCTAACTTTAATTCTGTAATCCCTTCTGCTCAACCACTCGCACAAACAAATCTACTCCCTACTTAATCACTTGTTAGGGCGAGTCTATTATGCCAGAAGGGTAACTCACTGTGTTGTTTTAGCAACCTGTAGGGGAACTGGGCTGAAAGAAGAAAGATGACTGTTGAGCACCCATAAAGGATAAGATCAGAAAAGCGATCAATCATCTAAGGAATGATAAAACGGTGGCATCCACTAACGCCTACAGGGACATAGTTATGCAACACTGGGTGTGAATTCAACTGCCTTCAACCTTTCTTCAAAATGGAATGTCCCATTGCTTGGTGGACAAATGCCTACAGTGAATACAAAACAATATTTATTAGACTTCATTTATTTATTTATTTCATGGTATCTGTTCATCATTTTCCATCATTTCATAATTTCATCAATTTTCATCAATTCTCAGAATTGAGTCCTTCAGTCTTTGAGACATTAAGTCAGGGTTTTCAAGCAAGCTTGATCAGGTGTCCAGCAGCTGAGAGGAACTGGATGGGGGTCTTGATTCCAGTTGTGAGCTGGTCCCTGAGTCTCCCGAGTCGCTGGTCGATCTCTGAGTAGATCCTCTTGCGGGGTGGGGGCCGTGCTCCATGTGCCATCTGTGCCAGCTTGTTACGTTCTGCCTTTTCTAACTTCTGGAGCACTTTCACAAAAGCGAAGATGTTTGGGTGAGCTCTCTGGACAGTCTTGTTGAGATGGGAATGCCACCCCTCGAGATGGTTGTTCGTCCTCGGGCCTCGTGTCTCGTGGTGGTTCCAAAGTCCGGCCCTGAACATGGCGTTGTCATCGACCCAGGTGCTGGTGACGTAGTCATGGAAGGCAACCTTCTGTTGGCATCATCCATGATCTCGATCCAAGCGTCCTGAACACTCGCCACTGGCAGGAGGGGAAGGGCTGCTGTCTTTCTCACCCAGCTGACTTCTGGATCTTGCTTGTAAGCTTCGCTGAAGCCGAGAGTCTGAACCTTCCTCCAGAGAGCCTGTGTGTAGTGGAAGAAGCAGCCGCGGATGTTACAGTTTGGGAATACTGTCCCAATAGCGTTGATGGCAGCGAGTTCGAAGTCAGTCTGGATGACATCAGTCTGAAGAGGGGATCCTGTCGTCTGCTGTACCTTGTCACTGAGGAGACGAAGAAGACGTTCGTAGGTGCGACGTTGTCGATTCGGCAGCAGACAGTAGACCAACTGTGTCATCTTCCCTCCGACTAGTCCATGGATGACATACAGCTGGTCCCAGAGAGGTGGACAGGAGTAGAATGTCCCGTCCATGTAGAGGGCGTCCACTTGTTGCAGGAGGGTCAGGCGGTCACTGGTGGCGTAGCAGAGGATCTTGTCGTCGTCTCCGGCGTCTATGCAGAGGAATGGCAGTCCATCAGTAGTCTCCTTGAAGCAGTCTGGTAGTTCCACTTCGCTGCGGCTCTGAGGAAGTGGAGGCAACATCTTCCTCCTCTGCTTGTAGAGTCCACTCCTCATAGAATGGTAGGACTTGACTGTTGCTGCTGTATCTCGGTCCAGTCTTGAAATCTCCTCATCGTAGATGGTCTGCACTGACGTTGTCTCGGCCTGTACCCGTTGTCGGAGAGTGCTGTCAAGCTGCAAAGCTACTTGATCTTCTTGTGGATGGTTGTGTGGAGACTGATTTCGGACAAACTGCCCGACTGTAGTGCACTTGCCCCGACAGCTATCTTGAACACACTTCCAGTGTACGCAGGTCAGTCTTCTGTTGTTGAGTCTGTATCTGTAGCCTTCTAAAAGTACCTGCTGTCCTCCTTTCTGTGATGTGTAGTATTCGACTTTCTTTGGATTTGCCATGTTTAGCAAAGAAGATGTTGTTGTTGGATTGGGGTTTAACGTCTTCTTCACCATACGGTGATGTCGCCGACGTTGGGTCTAAGCCTGAGTTATTTCCAAAAAAAGGGGCATGAAATTTAGAATAGGTCTTAGGCACCCAAATAAAATTAATAAAAGTTCTAAAGTGGTTAAAATTAATTTAGAATTTGGAATAGAGTGAGGGGGGGGGGGGCTGATTTTATGAATAGTCAGTAAATAAATAGTGCTGTGAAATGGCGTGGTACCTGAAAGAGATAGAAAGAATATATTATGTATGGGAAATTATATTGAAGTAAAAAGGTTTAATATAGTATTTGAGATGGTATTTTTAATTGTGATAAGATAAAATTGTATTTGAATAATTGTGTTTGAATTGTATTTATATTTATTTGTAATTAGTAATGTTTTATATCTAAATTTATTGATAATTGAGTGAATGGAGTAATACTTATCTTTTTGGTTTGATATACTTAGTCTGTTATTTGCTGTTGTTTCCAGCGTTGTTTTCTTCGCAATGTGCGTTTTTTCTTTCTTGAAGGTCGTCTGACTGGTATTGTACCTATGTAAAGTGCAGGGGGTAGTCTAACCATACACTTAAGGTACAATACCTGTCCTCCCCACTGAACCCGATTAAGAAGCAGGCAGTGAGGGTTTTGAGGTTTGCTACTGGGAAAATTACCAGTTATAATTTAGTGAAGTGCCGGGGGTAGCCACACCGTGCACTTTAAGTGAAAAGTTTTAACCATTTTGCCCTGTGCCCAAGTCCTACCAGTTATCCCAAATATGGGAGTGGTAAATATTATTTTAGGTGTTGGGTGGAAATCTCCCGTTGGGAGCCTACGCGCCTGTTTGTATAGGCTTGCGCGAGTGGTCCCGAGGTAATGTATATCGTGAACCCATCTCACCAACCAGCTCTGGTCGTGGGTCGCCATGACCAACACTTACCAGAAGAAGGAGGTTTAAGAGATCAGTCTCGCTTGCGTAGGGTCCTTCTGGGAGTTTTACCCGTGGGGTGGTTGTTAGGGTTTAGTGACCCTTAAATTGGGGAGGGGATGAGGGGTAGGTAATGGTTAGGAGTTTGGGTGTAAGGCTAGGTGGTTATTAATTATAATGTTTTATACAATTTGGTTTGTAGTAGGAATACTGAAAGGTACTGGTAATTTTTAGCATTGGCTAACAGTTCTTGTGGGTTGTTAGCGCTTACATTTTCAAGGAGTTGTCCCCTGTGTTTTTTGTATTTATCACATTGAAACAGAATGTGATTTATGGTGTCTTCGACATTACATTGATTACATAGATTATTTGGTGCTTTCCCTATTTTGTGGAGATAAACCCCGTTGCAAACATTGTTGAGCCTGAGTCTAGTTATGGCTACATCAACCCTTCTAAAGTTGTGGAAGTTTTTAGCTTTTGTAAGTTTTGTAGGTTGTACTTGATAGTACTGGGTATGTCCCCAGTTGCCTTTAAAGGTTTTGTTGTATTCATCCGTTGTAATTGATTTTACAATGCTCTTAATTTCGTTTTTAGTAAATGGTATGTTGACATTATTGCTGTGGGTTAGACCTGCTTTTGCTGCTCGGTCGGCTCTTTCATTGCCTGTTAGGCCTATGTGGGAAGGCACCCATATAAATCTAACATTGTTGTTATCCTGAGTTAGATAATTATACCCCTGGTAAATTTGATGTAGAAGTACATGACTATTTTTTTCCGTTTTGTTTTGTATAGCTTGCAGTGAGCTGAGTGAATCTGTAAATATAGCTATATTTTTGTGTTTGTAGCCTTTAGTGATAACGAGTGCTTGTCGAATAGCTACAAGTTCAGCTGTGAAGATAGAGGTTTTGTCTGGTAGTTTAAGGGATATATCTTCATCACCTGTGTGAGTGAAGGCTATCCCAGAGCCTACTCTTCCTTTTTCATCTTTAGACCCGTCAGTAAAGATTTGAATGTATTCAGTTTGATTGTAGTTTTGTTCTATATAGACTTGAGTGTTACTGAGGTCACTAGGTTTGGGATTAGTTTTGTCTATGAGGTCTTTCAATTTGATATCAACTTGGATATCGGGGATGTCTGGAGGTTTTAAGATATGCTTGGTATATGGGTCAGATATAACGTCTATTGTATCAAGGTCATATTTGTCTATATGATTTTTCATGGTAACACCAAATGGTGTTGGTATTTTTTTTACTCTTTTTGTCATTATTTGTTTCTTACGAGTGATAATATTTTGTAAACATGGCTTATGTTTTGATCTAACAATATAGTTGGTAATATTATCTTCCCATTCTTTTTCTAGCGGGAGTTCACCTAGTTCATGTCTGACTAGCTCCATTGATGTGCCACTTAGGCATCCTGATATATATCTGTAAGCTTGATTTTGTATGGTTTTTAGCTTTTGTATGTTGGTTTGACTAGTGTCGCACCAAGCTTCTGCTCCATAGTGCAGTTTGGATTTAATCAGAGATTTATATAGTAAGAGCAAGGGCGGATCCAGGATTTTTGAAAGGGGGGGGGTCCCAAAATAATTTTTCTCCACTCAGTGGGGGGGGGGGGGGGGGGGGGGGGTCCACGACCCCTTATACATGGATTTGAAAGGGGGCGGGTGTTGAAAAGGGGGGGGTCAGGACCCCCTGGACCCCCCCCCTGGATCCGCTAGTGAAGAGTAACATTTCCTTGCTGCTGCCCCACGTGGTGTGAGAAAGCATTCGTAATATATTGAGATCTTTTTTGCATCTATGTGACAGTTCAACAATATGTTGATTCCATGTTAGATATTCATCAAAGATTATACCTAAAAATTTGACATACTTAACTTGGTTTAATGGTTCTTCATTAATGTATAATTTCAGTGGTCTGCAGTCGGCTCTGGGTGTTGGCCGAAAGAGAATTGATACAGTTTTGCTTGTGGATAATTGAAATCCCCAATTTTGGGTCCATTCATTTACTTTGATTAAGGCTTTTTGTAATATTTCTGCAGCTGCATGTTGGTATTTGTGACTGACCCAAAGGGCCCCGTCGTCAGCGAATTGTGAGGTGTTTACTTGTTTGGGTAGTTTGTGAAATAGATCATCTATCATAATATTGAACAAAGTTGGTGATATGATACTTCCTTGTGGGGTCCCATTTTCTAAATTATAGTTGTCTGATATTTGATCATCTGTTTTTAGACGAAATGTTCTGTCTGACATAAAGTCGTTTATAAAGTTTAACATTTCCCCTTGTATGCCCTTTTTCTTAACTTTTTGTATCAAGCCTGTTTTCCAGACCATGTCAAATGCTTTACTGAAGTCTAGAAAGACTGCTGTAGTGAATTTATTATTTTGTTGAGCTTGTCTGATAGAGTGTTGTAATCTAACAATATGGTCAGTGGTGCTATAGGATTTTCTATATCCTGATTGATTTTGTGTGATCAATTCGTTGGTTTCTAAATAGTGTTGTAATCTTTTCGTTGCCATAGCTTCGAGTGTTTTACATAGATTAGATGTTAAAGAGACTGGTCTATATGAATCGGATTTGGTAGGGTCTTTTCCCTGTTTGTGTAATGGTATAATAAGACTTTCTTTCCAGTCTGTTGGTAAATTGCCGTCTTTCCATAGCTTGTTGTAGAAGTCTAATAATACTTGTTTGCATTTATAGGGGAGATGTTTAAGCATAGTGTAACTGGTTTGATCAATACCAGATGCTGTTCCTTTTTTATTATTTACAATATTGTTAAGTTCTGATATTGTGAATGGCTTATTGTACCATAGGTTTGGCTTGTTTTTGTCCTTCGGACAAGGTTGTGTATTTTTTACCTTATCTTGAAAAGCAGTTTTGTAATTATTGGTTGAACTTGCTTGTGAGAATTGTTTGCATAAATTGTCGATTTTTTCCTGTTTGTTTTTGCTGTTGTTGATAATTGGAATATGTGATTTAGTGTTTTTACCTCTAAAGACATTAATCTTTTTCCAGACTTGCCTTGAGTTAGATTTGATATCTAATGTGCTACACATTTTTTTCCAAGATTGGATTTTTGCCTTACTTATTAGAGTTTTGACTCTATTTCTAGCTGCTGCCGCTTGTTGTATTAACTTCTTATCCTTTTTGGCTTTTTTCCTGAGCAGTTTTCTTTCTTTTCTTGCTTGCATAATTTCTTCATTCCACCATGGTACAGGTATTTGATTGTGGATTCTTTTGGTTGGAATGGCTACCTTAGCAGCATTTATAATTACCTCGGTGATATTTTTGTTGTATATGTTAACATCCTCGTTTATTACATCGTTGTTTAGGTTTTGCTCACAAATATTTTGAAATATTTCCCAATTTGCTTTGTTAAAATTCCAATTGTTATGGGTATTGTTTTTTTGTGCCTGTTGTGTATTGTTATTCTTTAGTTTGGTGAATAGTGGGAAGTGATCACTTCCCCAACTGTCGTCATGAACATATAAACTAGCATCATTAACTAGGTCTGGTGTAATAATGCTAAGATCTATTGTGGTGTATATACCTTGTGTTAGCCTGTGAAAAGTAGGTTCGCCATTGTTGAGAACAACAAGTTTGTTATCCTCTAACCATTTTTGTATGACTGTACCTCTTGTATCGGTTCTATCGTCTGCCTCCCAGAGGCGATGGTGTGCATTAAAATCTCCTCCCAGAAAAGCTGAGTTGGCGAGATAGGGTAGTAATTTGTTGAGTATTTCAACTGTAATTTTTGTGCTGTGGGGTAAATAGACATTTATAACATTTGTCTGTTTATTACCATTTATGTTAACTGTTACGCCATTGATTTCTATGCCTTCAATGTTTATGTCTAAGGGTTTGTAATCAATACCATGTTTTACACCAATTATTAGTCCACCATGTGGGTTTTTTCTTATCTCCGTAAAACGATCCTTTCTTACTATATTATAACCTGGGATTTTGTAGTCCCTTCTTTTAGATAATCTTGTTTCCTGAAGAAGGATTACGCTTGGTTGTATTGTCTTGTTTTGTAGTAATATTTTAAGCTCGGCACCATTGGTGCCTAGTCCGTTGACATTTTGTTGTAGTACAGTGAAGTCTGCCATTACAAGTGAGGGGGGGCTTAATTGTTTGAGCGTGTGTGATCTAGTAATTGTTTCGTACTGGGTAGCGAGAGGTGACATTTGATGGTTTGTTTTGGTGTATTTTCTCAAAGAAGTGTTCCCAGCTTAAGCTACATAGCCCTAGTTTCATAGCGTTTGAGTACATTCTCTTGACATCTCTTTGGTGTTCTTTGTCAGAGTATGTTGGTGTTGAGTTGATAATTGCTTGTGTTATGAATAGAATGATCCTATCCACTACACTGTTGGTGTGTTTTGATTTTGGTTGTGCTTTAGTGTTTCTACGATTAAGTGTTTCCCTAAGGTCCTGTTGTCTTTGTTGTTGTGACTTTTTGGAAGTGTTTTTTTGAGAATTGTGAGGGTATGCGAGTTTTTTTCTCATCATTGGTGGTAGATATTTTTCTGATTTGTTTTGTTTTTTATTTTTGCCAGCTTTGTTTTGTTGCTCTGATTCCTTGTGGGTAGACCTTATGTCTTCAAGGAGTTTTTCTTCAACCTTTTTCAATGTTTCCTCTAACCTTTTGTGTTTCTCTTCAGAGTTGTGTACGTGTTGTCTTGGTATTACTTTCCTAGAGTAAAGAATTTCTTCATTGATTGGTGATTGTCTGGGTGAAGAGTGATTTGAGGGGTTGAATACTACAGATTGGTTGTAATCCTCTTTGGTTGTTTTGTTGGTTTTGTTGTCAGTTGTCTTGAAATGGTGTTTGTTTAGTTGTTGCAACTGCTTAATTCTATAGGGACATTTTCGTGAGAGTGCGCTGTGCCCTGCCTGCCTGCAGTTACCACAATACATTCTGTATCTGCACGTGTCAAAGTCGTGCCCCGAGCTGTGACATCTAGAGCAGTGTTTGGCATTTTTGCAATTTACTGCTGTATGGTCATATTCAAAACATTTAGTACAGAAGGTTGGTTGTTTAAGGAATGGTTCTACAATCATTTTTGGTATACCCGCGAAAGTGATGGCTTTGGGTAGTGTTGTTCCCTCAAATGTCAAGATAACTGTTGGTGTATTTTCCTCTTGTTTTTTTATCCTTTTGACCTGCAGTATTTTTATACTATTGTACTTGTTTGCATAATTTTTGCAATGTTCCAGATCTTCGTCTGTTCTGCTTTTGCATATTTTTATAACTCCCTTTATTTCTTTTTCCCAGTTTGGAGTGCTGTATTTTACGTTGATTCCATTGATTGTTGTGTGACCTGATATGTTGTCCAGATACTGTTTGTTATCAGTTGTAATAAGGAAACCTTTTCCGCATTTAGTGATTTTGGCGGGGTGTGCGCCTTGTTTGCAGAGCTGGTATGCCATGTCTTGACAACTCATGTTTCTATTGAGATCCGTGTTGTCGGCTGCTGTCATGACTAATTGCAACTTAGTGCTAGTAGTTTTGGTTGATGTGGAATAGTTTGTTCTAGATATTTTTACTTTTTTGCTATTGTCGGGGGTTGAGCTTGTAGAAGCCGACGTGTCGGTCAGATTTCTCTGTCTTTTATTTTTACCTTTACTGTTGCTATAGACAGTAAATCCATCAGTATCCATACTGGTGCTTTCTTGTACATCTAGATCGCCAAATGCAATTTGAAAATTAGCAGAGCCAAGTAATTGGTTATGATCTCTATTTATCTCGATGGCAGTTGGAGTACAGTCCAAAATGGAGTTTTGGAATAATTCTAGTGGATTATCCATGGTTTGTAATTGCTTATTTAAGTATGGTAAAGATTAACACTAGCCCTGTAAGCGAAGTGTGTTTCTATATATGTATGCAGTTGGGTTCCTAGAGCTATAAAAGAGCTTAAAACGAAACCTCCTAGAATAATAAATTATTCTAAAACTCGTCACACCTCCAAGCCCAACCTTGTAGGTCACACCTGACCTTGTCCACGCTAAGGAACAAGGTGATTCACTTGGACGCCACGCCGGCAAGCCGGTTATGCAATCAAACAATAGACCTGAGCTACGTAAGCTAGACCTCTGCAGCTTGGGGTTGGGTATAGAACACACTTCTTAGTTAGATATAATTTATCTAATATTATATTAAATATAAGATGTATGCGCTGTGGTGCGTGAATGCGCTGTGGGGGTGCAGGGTTAGTGAGGGGTGGGTGTTGAGTACTCCTCGTACTCGAGTGATAAGCAAATGTGCTAATTGGTATGTTGTTGTTGTGCTTCAAGGGAGAATCTTAAAGAACTCACGTTGAAGACTTAAAGTCTATTTGGAATTCCTAATAACTGATCCGAATCGGTAAATCCGAATACTTCTTCCGATCTATGTGACCGGGTTGTAAGTCCGAATTGTTGATCCGGGTAGAGTCCAAATAGAATGTGAATACTCCTCGTATTCGAATGTTGAGCTTTGCTCAATGGGTTGTCTCACTGAATCTTGAATAATATCCGAACAGGGTAGTAATGTTCAAATAAATATCCTCAATCCAAGTAGAGACGCTGTGGGTAGAAAGGTAAGGTTGTTTCGTAAGTTGCGCGAGCGACTGACGATACGTCTGATCTCTCCGGTGTCCCAGAGAGAAGTGAGCAAAGAAGATTTTGGTTACAAGCATTATCTTCTTTGCTCACTTCTCTCTAAAGACTATTCAAAGCAAAGAAGATTTTGGTTACAAGCATTATAAAGCAAAACATTTCCTTCTCACTTTGAATAGTCATTCTCAAATAGATCATAAGAACGGAAATGATTAAGAAACCAATAGCTGAGTAGTAAATTTAAATTGTACAAACTTTTCAAAACAATGTATCTTAGCCTGTGCTGCTCTTAACTCCCCTAATCCCTGAGCTTGTTATTACTTCTCTAGTGTAGGCGTCTGTCCACACTAATTGGAACAGTTCATTTGTGTGCAGGTTAGCATATCGTTGTCATAACACTCTCTGTAGGCAATTATCCCTGTAGGCGTTTGTCACTGTAGGCGTTTTTAACCCTAACCAATAAAACCCCTGGCCCAGACAACACACCCGTAACTGCAAACAAACAGGTCACAGTGCCCTATCTAGAAAATGCCCATACAGACAAAAACAAATTGAACAACTAAATAAGCACCACTTTAAACAAACGGCTCAAATCAAAAACAACAAAACCAACACAGAGCAATCTGTTGCATTCAATCCATCCAACCACTCATCACCCAAACAATCACCAGTAAATGAAGAAACGCTCTTCTCCAGGAAAGTAGTTCCTAGACATCCAATAAGCTCCTCAGAGGAAAAACCCAAAAAAGATGGAGAAGATGTTAGAAAGTGTGGAACACAGACTTCTTGAAGATATCAGGTCCGCAAGAAAATCACAATCAAAACCACAAAACACAGATGAGAGAACAAAAGAACAAAGCAAAGCTCAAAATAGTGATAAATACAGACCGCCAATGTTGAGAAAGCTCAACTTCTCTCACACGAATAAAAACAATGTCACTAAAAAAAACACAGCACCAAAGACAAAAAGATCTGAGGGAAACAATCAACCGTAGAAACACCAACGACAAACCCAAACCAAAAAACAAAAACAGTGTCGTTGATAGGATAATACTATTTATAGCACAAGCTTTCATAAACTCAACATCAACACACTCTGACAGGGAACATCATAGGAATGTCAAGAGACTATACTTCAATTCAGCAAAATTGGGGCTATGCAGCATTAGCTGGGAACAATTCTTTGACAGGATCCACCAAAACAACCCACCCAATACCACTTTTCACCACCAAGATAGAAGCTGCTACTACTAAACCTAAGCTTTCCTGAACATAAATCCCTCCTTATAAAATGGCGGACTTTACTGTACTCCAACAAAACGTAAATGGGCTAGGCACCAATGGTGCTGAACTCAAAGTATTGACACAAAATAAATCAATACAACCAAGTGTTATAATTCTACAGGAAACAAAATTATCAAAAAGAAGGGATTATAAAATCTCCGGTTATAACATACTAAGAAAAGATCGTTTTACGGAAATAAAAAAAAGTCCACAAGGTGGACTCATAATTGCCATAAAACATGGCATTGATTACAAACCCCTAGATATAAACATTGAAGGCATAGAAATCAATAGCGTAACAGTTAACATAAATGGTAATAAACCAACAAATGTTATCAATGTCTATTTACCCCACAGCACAAAAATTACAGTTGAAATACTCAACAAATTACTACCCTATCTCGCCAACTCAGCCTATTTGGGTGGCGATTTTAATGCACAACATAGCCTCTGGGAGGCAGACGATAGAACCGATACAAGAGGTACAGTCATACAAAAATGGTTAGAGGATAACAAACTTATTATTCTCAACAATGGCGCACCTACTTTTCACAGGCTAACACAAGGAATATACACCACAATAGATCTTAGCATTATTACACCAGACCTAGTTAATGATGCTAGTTTATATGATCATGACGACAGTTGGGGAAGTGATCACTTCCCACTATTCACCACATTAAAGAATAACAATTCACAACAGGCACAAAAAAACAATACCCATAACAGCTGGAATTTTAACAAAGCAAATTGGGGAATATTTCAAAATATTTGTGAGCAAAACCTAAACAATGATGTAAAAGACGAAGATGTTAACATATACAACAAAAATATCACCTAGGTGATTATAAATGCTGCTAACCTAGCCATTCCAACCAAAAGAACTCACAAACATATACCTGTACCATGGTGGAATGAAGAAATTATGCAAGCAAGAAAAGAAAGAAAACTGCTCAGGAAAAAAGCTAAAAGGATAAAAAGTTAATACAACAAGCGGCAGCAGCTAGAAATAAGGTTAAAACTTTAATAAGTAAGGCAAAAATCCAATCATGGAAAAAGATGTGTAGCACATTAGATATCAAATCTAACTCAAGGCAAGTCTGGAAAAAGATTAATGTCTTTAGAGGCAAAATCACTAAATCCCATATTCCAAGTATCAACAACAGCAAAAACAAACTGGAAAAAATAGACAATTTATGCAAACAATTCTCACAAGCAAGCTCAACCAATAACTACAAAACTGCTTTTCAAGAAAAAGTAAAAAATACACAACCTTGTCCGAAGGACAAAAACAAGTCAGACTTATGGTACAACAAGCCATTCACAATATCAGAACTTAACAATGTTGTAAATAATAAAAAAGGAACAGCCTCTGGTATTGATCAAACCAGTTACACAATAAACGTATATAAATGCAAACAAGTGTTATTAGATTTCTACAATAAATTATGGAAAGACGGCAAATTACCAACAGACTGGAAAGAAAGTCTTATTATACCATTACACAAACAGGGAAAAGACCCTACCAAATCCGATTCATATCAGTCTCCTTAACATCTAATCTATGTAAAACACTCGAAGCTATGGCAACGAAAAGATTACAACACTATCTAGAAACTAACGAATTGATAACACAGAATCAATCAGGTTATAGAAAATCCTATAGCACCACTGATCATATTGTTAGATTACAACACTCTATCAGACAAGCTAAACAAAATAATAAATTTACTACAGCAGTCTTTCTAGACTTTAGTAAAGCATTTGACATGGTCTGGAAAACAGGCTTGATACAAAAAGTTAAGAAAAAGGGCATACAAGGGGAAATGCTAAACTTTATAAACGACTCTATGTCAGACAGAACTTTTCGTCTTAAAACAAATATCAAATCAAATATCAAATATCAGACAACTACAATTTAGAAAATGGAACCCCACAAGGTAGTATCATATCACCAACATTGTTCAATATCATGATAGATGATCTATTTCACAAACTACCGAAACAAGTGAACACCTCACAATTCGCTGATGATGGGGCCCTTTGGGTCAGTCACAAACATCAACATGTAGCTGCAGAAATATTACAAAAAGCCTTAATCAAAGTAAATGAATGGACCCAAAACTGGGGATTTAAATTATCCACAAGCAAAACTGTATCAATTCTCTTTCGGCCAACACCCAGAGCCGATTGCAGACCACTGAAATTATACATTAATGAAGAACCATTAAACCAAGTTAAATATGTCAAATTCTTAGGCATAATCTTTGATGAATATCTAACATGGAATCAACATATTGTTGAACTGTCACAAAGATGCAAAAAAGATCTCAATATATTACGAATGCTTTCTCACACCAGGTGGGGTAGCAGCAAGGAAATGTTACTCTTGCTATATAAATCTCTGATTAAATCCAAACTGCACTATGGAGCAGAAGCTTGGTGTGACACTAGTCAAACCAACATACAAAAGCTAAAAACCATACAAAATCAAGCTTACAGATATATATCAGGATGCCTAAGTGGCACATCAATGGAACTAGTCAGACATGAACTAGGCGAACTCCCGCTAGAAAAAGAATGGGAAGATAATATTACCAACTATATTGTTAGATCAAAGCATAAGCCATGTTTACAAAATATTATCACACGAAAAAAGCAAATAATGACTAAAAGAGTAAAAAATATACCAACACCATTTGGTGTTACCATGAAAAAACACATAGACAAATATGACCTTGATACAATAGACGTTATTTCTGACCCATATACCAAGCATATTCTAAAACCTCCAGACGTCCCCGATATCCAAGTCGATATCAAATTGAAAGACCTCATAGACAAGAATAATCCAAAACCTAGTGACCTCAGTAACACTCAACTCTATATAGAACAAAACTACAATCAAACTGATTACATTCAAATCTTTACTGACGGTTCTAAAGATGAAAAAGGAAGAGTAGGCTCTGGGATAGCCTTCACTCACACAGGTGATGAAGATATATCCCTTAAACTACCAGACAAAACCTCTATCTTCACAGCTGAACTTGTAGCTATTCGACAAGCACTCATTATCAGTAAAGGCTACAAACACAAAAATATAGCTATATTTACAGATTCACTCAGCTCACTGCAAGCTATACAAAACAAAACGGAAAAAATAGTCATGAACTTCTACACCAAATTTACCAGGGGTATAATTATCTAACTCAGGATAACAACAATGTTAGATTTATATGGGTGCCTTCCCACATAGGCCTAACAGGCAACGAAAGAGCCGACCGAGCAGCAAAAGCAGGTCTAACCCACAGCAATAATGTCAACATACCATTTACTAAAAAAGAAATTAAGAGCATTGTTAAATCAATTAGAACGGATGAATACAACACAAACTTTATAGGCAACTGGGGACATACCCAGTACTATCAAGTACAACCTACAAAAGTTACAAAAGTTAAAAACTTCCACAACTTTAGAAGGGTTGATGTAGCCATAACTAGACTTAGGCTTAACAATGTTCGCAATGGGCTTTATCTCCACAAAATAGGGAAAGCACCAAATAATCTATGCAATCAATGTAATGTCGAAGACACCATACATCACATTCTGTTTCAATGTGATAAATACCAAAAACACAGGGGACAACTCCTTGAAAATGTAAGCGCTAACAACCCACAAGAACTGTTAGCCAGTGCTAAAAATTACCAATACCTTTCAGTATTCCTACTACAAACCAAATTGTATAAAACATTATAATTAATAACCACCTAGCCTTACACCCAAACTCCTAACCATTACCTACCCCTCATCCCCTACCCAATTTAAGGGTCACTAAACCCTAACAACCACCCAACGGGTAAAAACTCCCAGAAGGACCCTACGGAAGCGAGACTGATCTCTTAAACCTCCTTCATCTGGTAAGTGTTGGTCATGGCGACCCACGACCAGAGCTGGTTGGTGAGATAGGTTCACGATATACATTACCTCGGGACCACTCGCGCAAGCCTATACAAACAGGCGCGTAGGCTCCCGACGGGAGATTTCCACCTAATACCTAAAATAATATTTACCACTCCCATATTTGGGATAACTGGTAGGACTTGGCACAGGGCAAAATGGTTAAAACTCTTCATTAAAAGTGCACGGTGTGGCTACCCCCGGCACTTTACTAAATTATAACTGGTAATTTTCCCAGTAGCAAACCTCAAAACCCTCACTGCCTGGTTCTTAATCGGGTTCAGTGGGGAGGACAGGTATTGTACCTTAAGTGTATGGTTAGACTACCCCCTGCACTTTACATAGGTACAATACCAGTTAGACGACCTTCAAGAAAGAAAAAACGCACATTGCGAAGATACCAACGCTGGAAACACCAGCAAATAACAGACTAAGTATATCAAACCCAAAAGATAAGTATTACTCCATTCACTCAATTATCAATAAATTTAATTATAAAACATTACTAATTACAAATAACTATAAATACAATTCAAACACAATTATTCAACTACAATTTTATTTTATCACAATTAAAAATACCATCTCAAATACTACTTTAAACCTTTTTACCTCAATATAATTTCCCATACATAATATATATTTTCTATCTCTTTCAGGTACCACGCCATTTCACAACACTATTTATTTACTTACTATTCATATATATATCCCCCCCCCCCCCCCCCTCCACTCTATTCCAAATTCGAAATTAATTTTAACCACTTTAGAACTTTTATTAATTTTACTTGGGTGTCTAAGACCTATTCTAAATTTCATGCCCCCTTTTTTGGAAATAATTCAGGCTTAGACCCCACGTCGGCGACATCACCGTATGGTGAAGAAGACGTTAAACTACAATCCAACAACAACAACACACCCGTAGAAGCTCTAACGTATTTGAGATGTTTTCTTGATTTTTAGCTCATCAGGACTGAAAGTCCAGATGGGCTTATGGCATGGCCCGTCGTCCGTCGTCCGTCCGTCGTCCGTCGTCCGTCCGTCCGTCCGTCCGTAAACTTTTGACACTTTCGACTTCTCCTCATGAACCATACACATTAGAGAGCTGAAATTTTGTGTACAGGTACCTTAGCATATGGAGATTCTAATTTGTAACTTTGGTGACCCACAACTTGAAAAACCTATTTTCATCTTCTTCTCCAGTTCCAGAAGGACTAGAGAGTTAAAAATGATATGTGCAGACTCCTTGGACAATGGGGATTTTAATTTGTAACTTTGGTGACCCTGTGACCCCAAATAGGGTCACAGGGGTCACAATCTTAAAAACCTATTTTTCTCCATTAGATGACAGTCTTTATTTCTCCTTGGATATTTTATTGTGTGGACTTCTTTCACTGTCTAATAAATAATTTGGGTAAGGAAATTTATTCCGAAATCGTTACATTTGTTTTGTAATTTTTTATAGGTTTTCTTGCAAAAGGTAACATCAGTTTCATTTTTAGCTCATCTGGCCTGTATAAAGCAAACTTGATATGATGCCTGATGAGCTACAGAGCCAATGGCTCTATTTTTCCATAAAATCAAGCATTTTAGAGATATTGTGCATAAATGGATATATTTGCAAGTCCAGTGATGAGATATGAACTTCAACCAGCATATTAGATATTTTGTAGCTTATCAAAACCAAATAAAATTTTAAGAAAGATACGCCGTGTCACTTTAAAGTAACGTGGTTAAATATAGTTTGTCGCTATTGTAGTGAACTCTTAATTTGAACCTAGTTTACTTTAGTGATAAAATGTTAAAACGTATACTTTACTTTTTCCTCGAAGAACAAAGGTTAACTACACTTGGTAAAGGGGGATTCACACTTGCGTTAACAAATGTAGTTCAACCTAGTTAAATGAACGTAGCCACAGAAACTCTACATGATTGCATTGTGCGCACTCTTCGCAACTACGTAAAACAACGCTTCAATCCAATATGGCTCACTACGTGTATGTACGATGAAGCGCACATTAGAACGTTATACTAAGTTACAGAACGACGGACTACGGACATTGTAGCACGTAGGAGCTACGTTCTTCAAAAGTTGAATGTTGACGCATAATATAATTATGTAATAGTTACCGACTGAGACCTAGGTGTTCAAGTTAGATGAACCCTCGCGCACGTGAATCATGAACGTTAGGTCGAGGTGTTCATGAATCACGTGCGCGAGGGTTGATCTAATTTGAACCCGAGGTCGAGGTCGGTAACTATTTTTCACACTAGTTCAACGCTATCTCAGTCCAATTCAACAGGACATCAGTTGATAACGCGGAAATGCACATCTTATATATTATCAGAAGGTGAAACATGGACTCTTACTGGAGAAACAATGTCCATTTCAAGTAGCTGGCATTGACGTGAGCCTCTCGTGCTGCACGTGCAATCTGTGCGGAACCGTACAACATATCACAGTATATTGTATGCCAATTTTGTACATCCTTTTTGTATTCGAAAACAGCTTACACAAACTTAGTCTAACATGCATTTAAACATTTGGTAACAGTGATTTTTTTATCATAAATGATTAATATATTTAGAATAATTCACGGTAATGTTTCTTCTCATAAAATGTGAAACTTAATCATGATATCATGAAAAAAATCCTGTATTTTCAACTGGTCTCCGTGGTCTGAAGGTTTTCTCACTTCGCTTGAAAACAACAGGTCACAGGTTCCAACATGTGTTTTGGGTTCAATATTTGCAAATGTCTTGCATTGAAATATCGTAAATTTACATCTAGCGAGGAGGTGGTGCAAATGTAATTTTACAGAAGAAGAAGAAGAAGAACATTATTTTTTTGCAGTGTCACATGTTACAATTTTTTTAAAACTATATACAGTTATAAACAGTAACATCCAGCCAAAAGGCTTATGAGGCACTTCATATACATTAAAACACGCATACATACATACAAACATACATACATACATTTATCCATCAATGCATTTATCCATCAATGCATACATAGATACATACATCAATACATACATACATGCATACATACATACACATTCACGTACACACGCACATACATTAAAGTACACGTCCACATGCATTCACATATATATCATACATCCCTTGCAAACATAACCTTCATACACAACTTGGATGCAAACCATACATAACTTTCATGTACATACCCTACATACATATACATACCATACACAACTTGGATGCAAACCATACATAACTTTCATGTACATACCCTACATACATATACATACCATACACAACTTGGATGCAAACCATACATAACTTTCATGTACATACCCTACATACATATACATACCATACACAACTTGGATGCAAACCATACATAACTTTCATGTACATACCCTACATACATATACAAACCATACATAACTTTCATGTACATACCCTACATACATATACATACCATACACAACTTGGATGCAAACCATACATAACTTTCATGTACATACCCTACATACATATACATACCATACACAACTTTCATGTACATACCCTACATACATATACATACCATACACAACTTACACAACGTAGATAAAACATGTAAAATTGTATTCATCAAATAGAAGACATCACAATGACAAAGAATGCTAAGTTTATATAAAGGATAACCCTAATTATGATTATTGAGCGTTCGACGTTTATGCATTTTATTTACTAGAGCGGCTAAAGATTTACTTGGATTAGCCATTAAGAGACAAAGTTGAGTTACTGGTAGCTGATGAAGGAAGGATGGTTGGAGGGATTCAGCATAGTTCCATAGATCATATCTCAAGTCACTATATAAATTACAGCAAGTCAGAAAATGTGTTTCATCTTCCACGGCATTTTCGTCGCAGTAGATGCACAGCCTGTTTGATAAGGGTACCATTGGGCGGGAGTATCGCCCAGTTTCTATTGGTGAAGGGAGAGTTCCACATCTGAGCTTGGCAAAATCACTCCGATTTACTGCTGTTTTGACGTAGTCTTCGGTATATAGTGAATCTTTATATAAACGATATGTACGTAATTTATTACCGTAAAAAGTCCTTTGTCATTCCACAGTTGATTTAGCCAGTCAAGTTGATCTAATAAAAGCAACCAATTTTGAACATATTCCATTTCCGAAAATGTAATGTTCATTATATCAGAGACAGGTAGTTGCCAAGATGAAACAGTGGAATAACTCTGTTAATCCATGGTATTCTATACTTTTGAGACCATGTTTTGATTTTATAGGTGATTCTATCATCATCACATATTCTTATGACACGCCACAAACGTAGAATTTCTATTTTTTGTTTAGTGAAGGTTGAAGTCCAACCCATATCCCCGCGGACAGCTAGATTAGGAGACTTCCTTCATTACTCCGAGAAAGAAACGACACGCTTTGTTCTGTACCACATTGATGCAATTAAATTGCCTCCTTCCCCATATATCAGCACCATAAGAAAAGATTGGTTGGACAAAATTATCGTAGAGAGTCTTAAACACGTCGTATTTCATTCCACCAGTAGCTTTAAAATTTACATATAGTGACTCCAAGGGCGCATTGGCTGACTTGGCTATTTCGGCTGCTGTAAAATTTAAATCAAGATGTTCTGAAACCATATCCGTGATACTTGTAGGCGTGGGTATAACACACATTATCTTCTCCGATAGCAAAATCAATCTGTCATGTCCAGTTGGCCGGAAGTGTACTACTTGCGTTTTCCTGAAGCTAAACGAGAGTCGCCATCTAGAACTCCAGCCATTGACACAGTCTAACATTTTTTGTAAACAATGTTCGTTTGGAGCAATCAGTGCAATGTCATCTGCATATGATAAAGCACTTAGCTGAGAGTTGTCAAGTTCTATGCCACAATTTAGACTGTTAACTTCTGATACTAGGTCATTGTTGTAAATAGAGAAGAGAGTAGTAGACAGGAAATAAGTCTGTGTAACTGTTGTTTAGTTTTACACGAGACCAAGTGTTGTCATACATAGAGTTAATTGCTTCGAGGAATCTACTTTTAATTCCAATCTTGTTTAGTTTATATCTAAGACAATTACGGTTTACTTTATCAAACGCTTTCCTTATGTCAATGAAGCACAATATCAATATCAAGTCAATATGCAAGCACTATCGTAGTTATCAGTTCTTTTTGTATTCTGCTTCGTTAATAAATATCTAGATGTATTCTAGGTCGTTTTGAGACTTAGTTGTGATAACCTTAGTAGCTGTCAGAGTCGTCTAGTAGAAGCGCTATGATTGGAGAGGTCTCAGCAATAGTTGGCCAATCGCCGAGAGCGTTACTTCTGTAATCCGGGTATTTGCTAGCGTAGGGGTATATTAGCGCTGTACCGCGAGTTAGTTGGCGAGTCCACACGACCAGCATCTGGTTGACCAGGTGAGAGTAGCTCTTGCCACCCGTTCTTGATGCAAGAACACCATGTTCTGTAGCAGAACAACCTCTCTCCCTTAGGATTAATGTAGTTTTTCTAAATAAATATATTATTTCTGGTAAGGTTAGACGGAATGGATAGATTCACATTTTGCTAGCACTGTGGGTATATATATTCTGTAGTTTTGTGGAGAAGGATTAGTATTAAAGTACTCACGGAAATAGAAATAAAATGGTTTTTGGCGTTTATTTTTTATCACTCGACTAATGTAAGTAATTCTTACAGATGTTCAAATAACTAAGTTTTTCCCAACTAGGCCTAATGAAATTATTGCAAAAATATACTTTAAATTGCCTTTGTTCAGGTAAAACTGCCCAAAATTTGCATATTTTCAATACATCTCGAAACCTGCTATTGCTTAGGTCACTCTCAGCAATGCGCGTGACAATAAACCCGAAACGCACTTTTCACTTGAATTTGGAGTTGCACGTGCGTTGCCACAGCAACTCTGCAATTGACAACAAAAGTTATTGAATGAACTCAAGAATGGCAGTTTCAATTCACGTCCTATTTCAATTATTTTATAGATTTTTAAATCTTATAATATATGAATAGACGAGGACATAATATAAAAAATTATTGTACATTAAACAATGTATTTTAACGGACGGTACTGAGATTACAGATCATTAAGATACTATAGCTTGTATCAGAAACATACATTTCGACTTGGAAATAATTTATATAATATTTTTTTCTCTCCTGTAAATTCGTATATTTCAGGGGATTTTACACAAATTGTCTGAAACAAAAGTTGGGAAAAACCATTGTGAATGAATATTTAGGATACAAATATCCAGTCAGTTCCAAATAAAGATATAATCGACAAAAAGCATTTTATTTCTATTTCCGTGAATACTATAGGAGGAAGTAGGTTAGTTTGTTAAGCAAAGGCATAATTAGTAGGGTTTATATTAGTAATGAGTTGTAATTAATTTTCTTAGGTAAAACAGGTTTCTGTGTTAATTTCGTTCTCGGGTAATTATAAGTGCAGTCTTATCAGAGGGACAACAGTGAGAGTGTTTGGTCGCATTACTGGTTCTTGGCTGTAGTATTTTACAGAGAATGTGAAATTGCATAGAATTAAGTTCAGTCTTGAAGCCACAGTGGTGACAATAGATGATGTTGTTTGACCACTGTTTCAAGTTGTTTTTATCATCTGCATTCAGTATTTGGCTGCTATATTGACAGTTTGTGGTTCATTATTTAGCCGCTGTATTGAGAGTTTGTAGATCAGTATACAGGTGTTGTATTGAGAGTTTGTAGATCAGTATACAGCTGTTGTATTGAGAGTTGCTATCTGGTTTATGGCTGCATATTTGAAATCTCTTCTGTGGCTTCTTATATAATCACTAGCTACGATCTATTGATAATGAATTCAGTTTACAGTTCTTGATGAGGTGGACTCTTTACATACCTGAAATGAGAAACTTAGTGCTATTCCAACTGGTGCTCTTGTACACGATGAATTGAAAGAGGAGATATAAATGTACACTTGTTGAAAGGATGCTGTTTATTTTGTAATAAACTTTAAATTGGTTCAAATGTTGTCATAGTTGTTTTTCATCCCGCGTCATCAGAGCAAGAGAAAAGAACCTGGGGAATTGGATAGGCTTGGCGGTTGACAATTAACGTTCCCCATAACAAATTACACAACGCAAAGTCCGTAAATATGTCAACCGCGAAACCTGTCCTATTGCAGTATATATGTGTTCTATTGTACTGTGTTTTGCCCTGAATCCATTCTGTTCCTCAGCCAGAACATCATTCCTCTCAAGCCAAGCACTTAAACGAGTGTTGAGTATGTCGGAATATATTTTGCATGGAATTGAGATGAGTGAGATGCCTCTATATCCCGAAGGGTCCCGTGGATTACAACCTGGCTTCCTGATTGGTTAAATAATGCTTGTTGACCATACATCCGAACAAGTACTATTTTCAAAACAATGTGTAAACAAAGAATATAACAACTTAATAGAAGTTCTGTTCTTGAGCCACTCGGCAAGTAGTAAGTCCCACACTTAGCACGTGCTATTGCTCTTTCAGCTACTCTAGATCTGAGCGTGATAGGTGAATCTAGGTCAGTAGTATCAACCACGGCCTCTGACGCCACATTGTTGTTGAGTTCACCTGTGACCCGGTCAAGGTGACCTCCGTCAAACCTTGGTGAAACATCGTCGACGAAGAGTGAAGAGTAATCTTGTTCCCAACGCTTCAGCACAGCAGAATGGTCAGTGATTATAAGATAAGATAAGATAAGATAATGTCTTTATTGTCCCAAGGGAAATTTGTTTTACATCATATATACAGTTCTCCAGTTACAAACAAAGCAAACTAAATGTACATGATAATATTATTATGCAAAAGATTTGTCTAAATAAACATGAACACATCCGATTTAGTCACACTCACATTCACTTGACTAAAACATATATATAACATTAATCAATAAACTGCTTATTGTAGGAACGAACACTGTTTGGAATAAAAGAGTAGCGAAACCTGTTTGTTCTCCCAGTCGGCATGCGCAGTCTGCGTCCTGAAGGTAGCCAAGAATATTCCGAAAAAAGAATATGTGATTGGTCACTTAAAATTTTATTTGTTTTCTTGGAAATTTGCTGCTCATAAATATCGCCGATACTTTCAATTGGAAGTCCAATAATTT
Source organism: Steromphala cineraria (assembly GCA_916613615.1). Classification (NCBI taxonomy): domain Eukaryota; kingdom Metazoa; phylum Mollusca; class Gastropoda; order Trochida; family Trochidae; genus Steromphala; species Steromphala cineraria. The sequence continues at coordinate 39,808,640 of OU744722.1, read as the reverse complement.
TTGAAGCTGTTTTAACAATTCTTGAAAGTTTGTTTTTATTCTGAACAGACAGATTTCCGTACCAGCTCAAGAAATTAAAGGTCAAGATACTTTGAATAAATGTTCTGTAAAATAACCTCAATATAGTTTGATCTTTTTTAAAATGTCTCAATCTCCACAAAAAATGCAAGCGTTGCTGTCCTTTCTTATAAATTTTGTCAGTATTTTCGTTCCAAGAAAGTTTTGAAACTAAGACAGTACCCAAATATTTGTACTCTGTTACTCTTTCTATTTCACCATCATCTATAGTCACAGCATTTAATGTAGACTTCTTTTTCCTAAAATCTATGACCATTTCTTTGGTTTTCCGCACATTCAAAAACAAAAAGTTTGATTTACACCAATCTACAAATTTTGAAATTTCAGTTCTGTAACACAGTTCAGATTCTCTAATGAGGCCCACCAATGCTGCATCATCGGCAAATTTGATTGTCATACAAGTTTTTGCATTGGATACGCAATCATTGGTATACAATATAAACAAAATCGGTGAAATAACGCAACCTTGTGGAGCGCCAGTGGATGTACTTACAGTTGAAGACTGCACTTGGTTAACCCTAACAAATTGTTGTCTATTAACTAGAAATGAGTTGATCCATCTAATGATATTAGAATTTACATTCATTTTACAAAGTTTGTCAGTAAGTAGATGAGGCTGAATAGTATTGAAAGCAGATGAAAAATCAACAAACATGATTCTTACATATGTACCATATCTTTCTAAATGCTGATAGATATTGTGTAGCAGAGTTATTGTTGCATCTTCTACACCACGCCTTGCCCTGTATGCAAATTGTGAAGGATCAATAATATGGCTGACTTCACAAAGCAATAAGTTCTTCATGATGCGTTCCAAACATTTCATTGCAACAGAGGTAAGAGCCACTGGTCTAAAATCGTTATTAACGGTTGGATTTTTCCTTTTGGGCACTGGGATAATTTTAGAGGTTTTCCAAAGAGTGGGAACTTCATGAGAATTTATCGAAATTTGAAATAGCTTTTGGAAGATAACAGCCAGCTGCATTCTACACTCCTTAAGAACAATTCCAAACAAGTTATCAGGCCCACAAGATTTGTGCGGGTTAATCTGAGCAAATGAACCAACTACATCTTCTGTCGTAATTGTTACCATTTCGCCAAGTGGAAGCGATTCCATTACACTTTCCCTTTCATCCGAAAAATTTCCAGTGTCAAATCTGGAATAGAAAGAGTTTAATTCATTTGCAAAGGATAGATCATCCATGGATTGTAACTGCTGTGGCCTACTGTGTGAGCCAATAATAGTTTTAATACCACTCCATGCGTTACGTAAATTGTTAACCGAGAATTGTCTTTCAATTTTCGTTTTATATTCATCTTTACATTTCCTTGTTAAACATACAATATCTTTCTGAATTTGTTTTACTTTTACTTTGTCGCCTGCACAAAAAGCCCTTTTCTTTTTATTTAAAAAAATTATTATTGAACCATCTTGTTCCACCTCCCATGGGATATTATATTCACGGTCCTGAGAAATACCAATGCAACACAGATTATACTTTATTACAGTTTACGTCTTTAATTGACGATAATTTAATCCAGATTATGTCCTCATCATCACTATCTAAAATGTCAACAGAAAACTTACTGTAAAGTTTATGTTTGATGAATACACCGACTCCTCCTGATCCTCGTTTTGCTCGTTTATGCTTCACTTTCCTGTTATTCCAATACCAAATGTATCCATCCAGTTTTAAGGTAGAATCATAGTATGAATCCTTAGACAGAAAGGTTTCACATACACCGAACACATCATTATCGATATCCACACAATGCTTTCCCTAAATTGCCGATTCACTGTATCCTTCTGCGCCCATCCTCCAACGTTCCAAAATCCTAACCGCAGTAACTCCTAATCCTTATTTTTAGGTACGACCAAACGCTTTCCATGAAATCTGAAGACATTATTTCCCCATTAACTTCCTTTATTAGTGTCTGAAGGTTCGATCTTGCGATGTGTTCGTCCTGTGTCAGGGCGGTATCAATGTAGATCCTGGTGTAGTCCTTGCTGTTCTTCAGGTGCTTCTTGTTCTGCTGCATGGTCTCCAGGGTAACCATGACGATTCTTGGCTTGTTGTCACTCCTCTGTTTCCGGTCAGCTTTCACTGCCCGGACATCGGACAGTTTTGAGTCCATCACGTATCATCTGATTGACACTGTTACAGAGAACCCCCTTATCTTCATTCTCACTCCTAGTAATGGGGAGGTTTTTTACTACCACTTGACACTTAGATTGATTATTGACGCTGTTTTCAGATTCCGCCTTTTCCCCCAAGCGTTCTTCTACCATCATTTGCATATTTTCACATTTATTCAAATTTCCACTACATTTTTCTTCTATAGTCTTTATCTTATTAGTCAGGATTTCAACTTGAAAATTGAATTCTTTTCTGATTTGATCCGTTTCAGCTTTAAAGTTTCTGATAATTCCTGCGTGACTCTTGACTCCATATCAACAAGCTGACATGCGAACGCATAAAATATACTCACATGTGTAAGTACGCTAAAATCTTATACCAGTTTTATGCCAAATTAACCCTAAAAACGTAGACAGCCCACAATGCTGAATTATTCAGTTCATTTTCAGAATTGTAAGACCTAGATAAGTAATTTATCGAACATAAGTAGATTATATATAGAGTACATTCAATTATAATCCAATTGCACATTTGTTAGATTCAACGTTCTTTTATAAATCCAATATCTATGAGATTTTATATGTTTTATTTATGAGATGATTTTTTTTATTGTAAGAGGATAAAATAGCTTTCGTTTTGTATGCATTGCTCAAACATTCTGAAATGAAACATTTATTTCAAATGAAGGGCCAAGTCCCATAATCTGGCAAACACTTTCACGTTATTACAAATAATCAATAAAACTGTACTTACTAATTACGAATGTGCTTCTAGAGGAATCCATACTGTTTCTCTGTTAACAGAGCAAGCGTCAAAATCTTAACTCAGAACATGAATTTGAATATTTGAGTATTTAACAAACTAGTGTCCAAATGAATTCTGTTACCGAGGAGAGTTGTTTTTGAAAAAAAAGGATAAGCATCTTGTGAAGAAGAAACACAAAATAATTCATTCTTTAGGAACAGATACTTTTGTTACTGTTAAACACATTTGGTGTCAAAGTCGCAATTTCAAAATGTTTAGTAAGAGGTTTCGGTACTTACTTTTGAAATTGATAAAATAAATTATAAAACGATGTTGTCGATGTAATGCATTTCATTTGATATAAATTCTTTGATGCGTCAATGCTATTAAACAAGCAAAATTCAAAATCAATGGACTTTGTGAAGGCGTTTTTCACAAATATGAAATGAAAATGTTTTCAAATTATTAATCAAGGTAAGTTTTCTTCTATGTTCAGTCAAATCAATCACTATAATGGATTAGATTATCTTGCGATTTGGTTCTGTTGGACATTGGTTTACCTCTGTATATACTCAATGACTCAAACAAATAATAAACGTTTTTTAAATCTGGCAGGGATGTTTGAATGTTGTTAATAATCAATCAATAAATTGAACTTCAAGACACACGATTGAATGAACATGAGCACTTCTATGAAATCAGGAAGGACCATATCTAGAATATGTAACTAGTGTTGTATGAAATTGTATGAAACAGTAGTATGAAAGACTTTTTTTTTTTTTTTTTTTTTTTTTTTTTTTTTTTTTTTTTTAACTTTTTATTTTTAACACTCCATACAAAACATGTTACATATTCAGCATCCACATCATAACAAAAACATATGGTTTAATTAATACATGTCGATGATAGGCAATAGAAGGCATTCAAAAATAGCATATATACATATACATATAGGTTCATTCAGTGTAATATGATATTCAAAATAGATTGTGACATAATGACCAAAACTTCATAAAATTGTCATACTTACAGTTTGTGAAAGCGTTGAAGCGATCAATATTATATGTGGTCTTTATATCCTCCTTAACATATCTAATATTTGGTATTTTTTCTTGCAATTTCATCTTGTATATGTTATAGCTGGTCGTAGTTATTATAAGATTTAGTACATAATTTCTCTTTTCGCAATATCCTAGAACAACGTTTTTGTTTGAGAATATTATATTAGTTCCTGTTTTGCTAAATATCCATTCTTCGATTTCTCCCCAAATTTGTTTCACATATTTGCAATCATATAACAGATGAATTATTGATTCTTTTTCGGTCTTGCAAAAGGTACATTTGTTAGATTCCTTAAGTTTCATTTTTGTTAATAAATCGTTTGTTGGTAGAAGCCTATGCAATACACTATATTTGAACCAAGAATGCTTTACACTATTGTATGAGTTGAAGGTGGTCTTCTCTATCGTGTTCCATGTGTTCTCATCAATAAGTTCATTTAATTCTTTTTGCCATTTTTCTCTGTATTTTAGGAGTTTAGTGGTATTACTTTTTATCAGTGTATCATAAATTTCTCGGCATCCTTTTGGATTTCTGACAATATCTTTCAGAAAAAAGGGTAAGATTGGGAGGTCAATTTTCATGGCAATATTGATGTTTCTGGATTTACAGTAACATTTAACGGATTCTAATATGCCTTGGCGCTCTAAGAAATTTGTTTTGCATCCGTATTGACATTTTAATTGCTCCACTGTTAGGAAGGTTCCATTGTTGTCTAATAAGTCATTAATATAAGTTATACCCTTGCTTGAGTAGTGTTTATAGTTAATTATTTTGCCATCTATTTTAATGTTTTCATTTAACCATAGGGGTTGTGTTAAGATATCCTCCAATTGTTCGACGTTTTGGGATTTTTTATTTAGGAATTTGCCCCAAGATTTTAATGTGTCTTTCCAGAATTGATTTGTCTGTGGCGTTAATACCGATTCCATTATGTATGTTTCGCAAGTTTGTATGAAGTCGGTTATGTTACATTTTGTACTTCTCTGTAATAAGTTCCTTATTTTTGAATCTGTATTAAATATTCTTTTAATCCACGATATTTTTTGTGATCGGATGAGGTTTAATATATCAGGTGCCCTTATTCCGCCTTGGTCATAATCTTTAGTAATAGTGTCACGACTAACTTTGTCGGGTTTATTTTTCCATATGAATTTGAAACATAGTTGTTCAATTTCTTTGATAAGTTTGTGGTTTGGGTTGGGCAAAGTTGCAAAAAGATGATTAAGTTGTGGCAGGAGTAAGCTTTTAAGAATGGCATTTCTACCTAAGGGTGTTAAATCTCTTGCTAGCCATTGATTCATAGAGTGCTTGAGCGTCTTTAGTTTATCCTTATAGTTTCTTTCGACCATTTCTGCAAGATTATGAGTAAATATAATGCCTAATAATATGAATGAGTCATTTTTCCAGTTCAGGTTCCAGTTTCTGCAAAGTTTTTTGTTAGAGTTTTTCTGAGAGCCTATCCATACTACCTGAGTTTTAGTTAAGTTAATATTTAGGCCTGAAAAGGAGGCATATTGACGAAGAGTTTCTAGTGTAGCCTGCAAACATTTTTCAGTGCCGTCTAATATGAGTGCTGTGTCGTCAGCGTACTGAGAAATAAGGTATTCTTTCTCTCCAATTCGTATTCCTTTAATTTGTTTATTATTTCTTATCATTATAGCTAAAATTTCAGCACAAAGTAAAAAAATGTATGGAGAAATGGGATCTCCCTGTCTGCAGCCTCGTGAGACACTAAAATAGTTTGAGAGGAATCCATTTACTACAACACAGGACTGAATATTGTTAAAGAAAGTATTTATCCATCTTGTAATAGATTCTCCAAAATTAAAGAATTTGAGGACTTCTTGAATAAAATCCCAATCAACGGAGTCGAAAGCTTTTTCAAAGTCTATAAGGAGAAGAATACCTGGAATTTTCATGTATTCAGTGTAGTCAATAATATCATATATTAAACGGGTACATTCACCAATATATCTTTTGGACATGAATCCTTTTTGATCTTCGTTTATAATAGTGGGTAGAACAGTTTTTATTCTGTTAGCAATAGTTGATGATCCGATTTTATATGCAACGTTAAGTAAAGAGATTGGTCGCCAATTTTTAATCAGATGTTTAGGTTTTCCTTTTTTTGGAAAACAGGTTATAATACCTTGTTTTTGAGTCAGGGATAGTTCACCTTTTTCATATGCAAGGTTCAATGATCTTATAAGGTGTTCGTGAAGATTGAGCCAGAAGAATTTAAAGAATTCAACAGTAAAACCAGATGAGCCGGGGCTTTTTTCATTTTTCATTTTTTTCAGAGTGTTTAGTACTTCGTCGTATTTCAGTTGTCCTTCAAGGTTTTCTTGTTGTGTTTTTGACAACTTTGGTATATCCTGTTCTATATCTTTGAATAGTTCTGATAAATTAACTGTTGCACTTGACTTTTTCTGATACAAGTTATGATAAAATGATCTGGTTTCAGTTATCAAATCTTCTTTTTTAGTGAGTATTTCTTTATGTTTATTTTCTAGTTTATAAATTGCTTTATTCAAGAAGTTTCTGTTTTCTAATGATAAGAAGAATTTACTTGGTTTTTCACCTTCTTCCTTCCATTTTGATTTAGATCTTAAAATTATACCTTCTACTTCATTTTTATTAATAATCTGTAATTCTGTGTTTGCATTTTTCAATTGTTCATGAAGTTTTGTTTTTGAGTCAATGTCATTTGATGTATCTAATTCCATTTCCAAGTCATTTATTATTTTTTCTAGAGACTGTTTAAGTTTGAGTTTTTCCTTTTTCTTATATGATGAATATTTGATTGTATGTCCTCTAATCATTAGTAAAAGTGTTTCAAAAAACATTTGATCATTGATTTTAAAAACATATTTCCCTGTTTCATCAATATACGATTTATATTGGTCTTTTGTTTCATTGATCAGTACTTTTATTTCATCTACATATGTTTTGTCATAAAGTAAGGAATTATTAAATTTCCAATATCCTTTTCCGCGTTCGATTTCGTTTAATTTTAACTCAATCCAAATTATAGAATGATCAGATCTGTATGCGGCATCAATGCCAGCTTCATGAATTGAGCTTTCAAGGTTTTTGGACATAATAAAGTAATCTAGTCTTGCTTGTTTTGTTGGGTTTTTCTGTCTCCATGTATATCTTAGGGTATCTGGGTTTAGTTGTCTCCAGGGGTCTATTAAATCATTATCCTCCATATATTCTAGCCATGTTTCTCTTGCTTTTGTGTTATTGACGTTTTTATAATTAAAATAGTCTAATTTGGGATCTTGTACAAAGTTAAAATCTCCACATATAGAAAAGTTATCCGATTCAAACTCTGAAATGATTGAAATGATTTTTTGGTAAAATTCTGGTGTATCAGTATTTGGTCCATAAATTGTTATTAGCGTAATTGTCTTCTCCATGATTTTGATTTTTAATGCTAAATAGTTTCCGTTCTTATCATATCTAGTATCATCTATAGTATAGTCAAAGTTATCATTAAACAATATGGCTGTACCTCTGGCGTTACTTTTATAAGAACTGAAAAAGCAATTTTTTGAGCCCCATTCATCCTTTATTTTATTTTCTAAGTCTTTTGTAAAATGAGTATCTTGGAGGCAGCATATGTTTGCCTTTTTACTTTTAAAATGACGAAAAACATCTGTTCTTTTTCGTTTATTGTTCAGGCCTTGGCAGTTTGAAGATAGTATTTTCAATTTGTCGTGACTCATGTCGGGTGTAAGTTTATATGAGGTTGAATTGTTATTGTTACGAGTGAAGCGTTGTTATGAGTGAATTTTTTTGGTATGGAGATAGTTTTTATGGTGAAGATATGAAATAGAGTGTAAAGGCATAGCGCATTTAGCAAAAGAGAAGTTCTTACCTTCATTGATTTGGTGAGTATCCGAATTATACAATGTGAAATCTGTGATGTGTCTGTCGGTGGGTGAGGGATCGAGTCGGTGATTTTGATTGGCGCGCGGGCGTCATGCTTTGTTCGTGGCTTGTTGTGCACGTGCTGTTCTGTTGTCAATTTCAATACGGCTTAGGTGTTATTTGTTAAAACTTTTATGCTATTGTTGTTTTAATAAAAAATAAGTGTTTTTATCTATAATAATTGACTAAATTTAATGATTCAACATTAAATGGATTATTTAATAATGTCATTGAGATATCTGGGTGATGTGTCTTTAAATAGTATGTGTCTTTATTAAAGTTGTTTTTAAATATATAGTTAATGGCGAGTGTTTTTATATTATTATGTCAATAAGTTATTTGTTATGATTTTTAAAGTATGACTTTTGTTAGTCTTACAAATCCTAAGTTTTGTTCTATTTGGATTATTTCTAATAAGTATTACAGCTATGGTATTTGGAAAATAAATTGAGTAATACATACATGATAATAATATGAATGTTAATGATCTTAAGATAAGGATCCACTAAATTTTTCTGATATATTAAATAATTTATGGTTGTTATGGAGGAGTAATAGCGTTGTATATATTAGCTCAGATATTAAGTAATTATTTAAAAAATAAGTGGTTTAGTATCTGTGTTTTAATAGTTGATGAATTATATTATTTAAAGTGTATGTTCTGCCTTTAGGCATTGCAGGTATCACTGGTACATATAAGGTTATTTCATATCATAATTAATTTTGATGAATATCTATAATGTTAAAATGTGTATGAATAAGTATTGATATATACATATACCTGCATACAGTAAACATGAAGTGAGCTCTGTTTCACAAACAGTATACATCACAGATGTATACTACTTTTTTTCTTATTGATATTATTCTTATAAGTTGGTGAGTACTTATAATTCGAGTAAATATACATGGTTGTGAAAAAAATGAAGATATCTATACTGGACACAATAGTTCGGGATATTTGCAAAATATGAAAATTTGAAATGCCATACATTCACAAAAGCTATCATTAATAAAGTATTATTCAGAAAATAAATTAAAAATCCCCATTACTTCTCTGATCCAGTATAGTTATAACTTCTCACATGTGGAAATAATAATGTCAGATATAATTAAGATCTTACTACTGGGTATAAATATAGTGAAGTTACTTTTCATTATCATATTTGTGCACATATATATATATATGCTTAGATACCATACATATAGCAAATATATATCATATGTATACCTAGATACACATATTCATGTATGCTTTTAATCTCATACATGTATAGAATTTCTGATATTGTAGTTATATATATATACATATTTACATATTGTTATCAATATTCATACAATGCATTGATATCAGTCTCTAAATGTAAGATAGGCATACATGTAAGACATTGTAAGAAAAGGCTGTCTCTCCTTGTAAGTAGATTATTTATACACTCATACAGTCACATACACTCACATACATACACATATACATACACACATACATATATAGATAGGTAGTATTTCTTTCTTCTTTTTGGTTAGATATACATATACACATATGCACAATTACACCCATGCACCCATATATGAATACATAAGCCATGCATATATAAATATACATACAAAAGTATGTCTACATACATACACATCATATTCATTGTTGGTATATTCATTCATGTTTTATCTTACTGGGTATATGTTAATGTATATCAGTAGTCAACTTTAATTTGTCAACTTAGTATTATTACATATTTGTTGATCACACTAAGACATCTGGTATGTTATACTTATTATATCAAAGTGTGCTGTTATTAGTAATACACTATAATTTATTTTTGAAGTATTGTATCTTAAGTATACAATATCATGTCAATTTATTGGTACAGATTGATTTTCTCATCAAGTTCAGTAGTACTTAAGGTGTTCCGGTATCATAACAGGCACTTGTTTCCAGGCTGTCTGAGGTTCACTTGGTCTTTTCTGTTCTAGTACAAGATCTATACCTTTAATCCTGATTCTTGTGTATAGTTTGTATACAGTTCTGAGCTCGTATGCCTTTTTGTTTAGGAATGTTCTGGTCTTCTTCATGCAGACAGGCATGTCTGTTTGTACACTCATGTTTGATCCGTAGAGAGTGGATTTTGCTCTGAAGATGTATTCTCGATCTGCCATCGAAACAAATGAAGCTATCACAGTTGTGGGCCTGGGTAGGTTGTTTTCTTGCACCCTGTATCGAGGTCTGGGCAGCCTGTGAACAGATTTAAAGTTTATTTTGTCGACTCTCTCGGGGGAAATGTTCATATTATTGCATAGAATATCTCGTATTTTGGACTCTGTATCTTCGTTTTTGTCTTCAGGAATTCCGTTAAATAACAGATTCGGTTTCCTATCGTGCAGCTCCTTCATAATAGCCTCTTGTTTGAGAGTACGTATTTGGTAGTCCGTATCTGCACGTACTGTATCAAGGGCTGTTTTTAATGATTCGATATCATCTTTGTGGTCTGCTAGGGTCACCTCGGCGCTTTCAACTCGTGACTTAGTTTCATCTAGCTCTGTTTTGATCACCGCAATGGTTTCTTGTAATTTTGTTTCAACGTGGTCTATCTTTTTGGATAAGTTTCTCTCAGATGCTAGTATGAGTTCTTTTAACTCATTAAGGGTTGTAATGTCGGATTCGTTGGTGTTAGCGCTCGATCGTGTACCACTTGAAGGGCCCTGTGTGCGGGTCGCCATATTGTTTATGTGTCGTATAGCGTTGTGGTATATGTTTCTCTATGTTCGTGGCTCTAGCATAAGTTAATCGGAAGATTGGATATCAAAGTCACTTACACTGTCGTCTGTAGTGTGATTTCAGTTTCTGTATGTCCCTCAGTTAGCCTTAATATGATCAGATTTTCACATTGTTTACCGGAGCTCAAAAACACGACTTCCTCACTCCATTGACCTTCACCTTCCTGAAAGACTTTATCATCAAATACAAAACAAATGAAAACATAGTATATATATAGTATAGTATAATATAGTATTTGGCACTATTCTATTATAGCATGACGATTCAAGTATATAAACTGAATTCCAAAAGAAACTTTGCACTTTTAAAACTGAAATTTCGAAAGCGATCTCATATTTACATTTTTATTTAAGTTGGCAATGACATAGTTGAAACCCATACTTTCAAGTTTAAAACCTTTAATTGAGCAATATTCTTGCATTTTTGAAGAAATGGCAAAAATGTCATAATCACTTGACGTTTCCGCTGGAACTTAGTCACGTGACGAAAAAGTTTGATAACTGTCCATAATGAATGTTTGTCACTCCAATAGTGAAAAAAACCCATTAAAAGCAGTAAACGGTATAGCAAAAATACCGCAAACCCCCTCTGAAAATTGACCAAATTGATCAATAACAGCCCTTTTTACAAGAATCGGTAGTGTTCCTTCATTTTAAATGGTAACATGATCCGGCTATACAGAGAGGTTGTGAGGATTTCTGACAACCCCGAAACACAAAAAACAGTTGTTTTTTCACTGCACGAGAGACGATATCTGTGACGTTATACCACCGCCAACGTTGTCTCTTAGTGACGTCAGAGATAGCAAACATCAAAGGTCGGTATGTTTACTTTATGAACTTGAACAATTCTAATCAGAGCTATTCGACTGCTAAGTTGATAGTTATTGGTCACTAAACATCGAAACATGGCAATTTCATTCGAAGTTATAACGTCAGAATTTGCATGCAATAACAAGATCTAATTGCGATTGTTGAGCTCTTAAGGCTGGTTACCATTTGTACGACTCAAAGATGTGTCAATATGATAAGTAAGACTTGTGTCAACACATTCCCATAAATGGAAAAGCTTCGATCCAGACGAAATGTGAAGTTGAACCTGATGACGGAAGACGTAATTTAACGTTTGACCTTTTTGTTACTCATGGCAGATTTTGGAAGTTATAACACTCGGGCTGCTCAAACCTGGTACTAAAGTAGCACATTTTAGTACTTTAACGAAATTATTGCCAAAACATCATTTCAACGAACGTCTGAACAACCAAAATTTTGACCCCTGCCCACTTCAGATAAAAAAAAGTGCAAAACTTGGTTTCCCACCTTTAGGTTGGATTCGCTGGTTGTTTAAACAAATGATTGATTAATTAGAGGTACTTTGTTTTAAATTTCTATCGTTTTTCATTCTTCAATCAGAATCATTACAAAATGGTGCAAAGTTTCTTTTGGAAGTCAGTGTAGTATCTGGTGCAGTCAACCTTGAACATTGTTGTTGTAATCCTTCACCGTTTTGGAGGTTTGTTATAAATGTATTGACTTATTTTAAGATATCTATACAATTTACATATTTTTATGTATACCATGGAGACCAACTACTATTCCCAAACTTATCTTAATATCGAATATTCATTCAATCATGAATTTTTCACAAAATGAGCCTTTCACACCCTTGCTAAAAACTCATGTGAACGCATAGCAAATTTGCTATTACATACATGTGTAATGTTACATAAGTGTAATATTGCACACATGTGTAAACGTTGTTCATGCGAACAAAGCATTAGTCTGTTCAAAACCTTATTGATAGAGCAATTATGCTTTGTCTTCAGTTAAGATTTTAGGAGAAATAAAGAACATTTCTCAAACTAGTTACAAATCCTTGATTATAAGGTACATGTATTGCATTTATCATTTAATGCATTATTTTGTATACTTGATATACGTTTATACTTCATGTTAGCAGCAATGGTATAATGTTGTTAAACAGTTTTACATAAGGTTTCGTATATTTGATTTGGATGTTAGCTTTATTTGCCCAAATGCTGCTACTTAGGATGAATGTTGTAGAACGTATATTTTTGTTGATATTCATGAACTTTATTCGTTCGAAAGTAGATAGCAAGCATACACAGAACTATATATATTACAACATTTAGATAAACTGATCTTCTGTGTGAAATACAGTTCTTGTGTGTGGGTAAAACAAAGTGTTGGTAATGAGGAACAGTTCTTTAGTTTCATATGGTTGTGACTGTCACAAGCATTTTATTTTCCTGAAATTGACATATGTTTAGCAATGTTTTCCGCCCTCGAACAGTTTTTTAAACAACTACATTGTAAGGGTAATTAACCTTAACATAACTACGAACAACTCAGTTTAAGTGCAGGTTTCTACGCTACGCTCTGGATCACTACGTTTACAGACGCAAGTCTGACGGTGTTTAGTTACATTCTAGTTGGTTATACCACGTTATACTACATTGGACTAAATTTGGATCATTTCCGATAAAGACGGTGTAAGTACAGCAAACTAGGTGTTGTTATGTAAGCTACGTTATTTAAACTTTAAAACTACGTCTAAGTACGTTTTATTTTCACACACTGACGTGAAGTAGGTTATTCCACATAACATTATTTAAAGCAAGGGTTAACACGCTGAACTGAAAACCACACCTACCTAGGTAGTTTGAGGTATCGTTCGAAATACCTACATCTTTCAATGTCAGATGTGTCATTTAAGTGAAAATGAAATTCATTCTCTACAAAATTACAAATCGACCAATGCCTCTTTTTAACTGTGTTATTTTTCTTCTCATGCAAAACCAAAACCATAATTGAACAATGTTTTGGACAGAAGAAGTTTTTCTATCACCCAATTTAGATATTTTTGCATGATATAGCACTGTCTATAATTTCCATCCCTGTGAAAGTGTAAAACTGAGAACCAATAAAGTTAATGAATAGAAAGATATCAACAAAAATGTGATTTCTGATTCATCCAAAAAAGCGGCATTTGGGCAATTAAAATGTAAAACTCTTAACTCAAACTTACGAAACCTAATTTGAAGCTGGTGACTTTATTGTCAAAGTATATCAAGTATTAAAAATAATGAATTAAATCATAGATTAATTATCTGGGAAAAAAACAAGGAGTGACAAACAAGAGTGTCCAATAACCTTAACAGAGGACAAAGCATTATTCGCTCTAGTACTGTGACCAGGTTTCGGACAAACAGACCATGAACTTCTATAAGAAAACAACCAATCAAAATAAATAGATATTTAACTTTTGATGGGCTAAGCTTAAGTACAACTAATTAGTTCTTACACCCCTTGGGCGGTTATATCCCTTCTTTTTTAATTGGTTTTAACTCGTAACTACCGTCCGATAGGTGTTTACCCGTTAAAAACCTTGATTTTTATATGCAGTAAGCTCCATTTGCGTAGGTTGGTTATCTCATAACCAGCTTGGTAAGTTATAAGATTGTAAACAAACGCTAACAATTGGACTTGTACAATTTTGAGTTTTAATCACACAAGAAAATTCAGATTTATGAACAACACAATAGGGAATCGAACCAGGGACCTCTATGTCATCAAGCAGCGCCTTTATCAGTTGAGATACCGAGGATCCATGCCACTTGATGATGATTTTGTTACGTCATGTTTGGATTTTTAATTTTACTATAAGTATATACCAATATTGCAACAACGAAAAGTTTGTAATGTCAGGATTCAAGTTTTTAGTTCTCAAACCCTTAGCAGGGGGTATTGTAAGTTGTCTTAATGTTTATTTTAACGCGCAAATTATATCACTGAAACGTTTATGAAGTAATTGTATATAAACAAATTTAGTTTAAACATTGTAATAAAATAATTTTTGATGTAAGGAATCAAGTTTTTTGTTCTAAAACCCTAATCAGGGGGCATTGTAAGAAGTCTAAATGTTAATTCTTATCAAGATATGTTAAATCAGCGAAATATGTCACTAAAACGTTTATGAATTAATTGTATATAAAAAGATTTTGTTGAAAACATTGCAGGCGTGTTCCGCGGGAGTGTAAGTCATAAAATAACCCGATTACCTCGGGTTATGGAAATAACCTCTGCTCGGGCTACGCCCTCGCGAGGTTATTTTCCATAACCACTCGGTACCGGGTTATTATTTACTACATAACACTTTCGTTTGCCATCTTTTCAGAAAAATATACATGGGCTCTCTTCAGATGTACAGTCAAAACCAGAAACAAACGTTGTTAAAATCTTTACTGAAGACTAATGGCAGAAGCTGCGTACAAACAGTAATGAATGCAACTCCGACTATGGTTCAATAAATACGTCACCTTCCACAGGTAGATAACTTACAATCTGATTAACTAATTACGCAATTGTTGGAGGACTTATGATGCAGCCTTCTGTCAAAGGCCACTTATATAGATTAAAAATATAACCGTTGTTTACATGCACCCTAGTTTAATATACCTTTGCGTACGTAATTGTACTTCAATGTACACAAATTTACTAATTAACGTTCTTATGTACGTTAGCTCAATGTAGTTAAACCTAGAAGAGCAAAGCTCATACCTGATACAGTGTCAGTAGTTCTAAAACTTAACGTTCAAATGTGCAGTTCATCGTACATACACGTATTTTCTCTAATAAGCGCCCGGGCGCTTTTTTTTCAGCACCCCTTTACCCCCAGGCGCTTATTAAAAGTCCGGCGCATATTTCTTTCATAGAACATTGAAGTTTGTTTTAAGCCGTCTTTTACAGTGAATACCTGTAAATGTCTACTGAGGGAGCATTTATCTAATGGTTAGGACCCGGCGCTTATTAGAGGCTCGGCGCTTATTGGCGA
Organism: Steromphala cineraria; assembly: GCA_916613615.1. NCBI lineage: Eukaryota > Metazoa > Mollusca > Gastropoda > Trochida > Trochidae > Steromphala > Steromphala cineraria. The sequence goes on along the minus strand of OU744722.1, from coordinate 39,793,055 downwards.
CCCGGCGCTTATTAGAGGAAATACGGTACACTTAGTGAATCATATTGCATATACCGGTACGCAGTAACGAAAATTGCGATATAGTTTCATAATGTTAAGAGTTTTTGTGGCTACGGTCACTAATAAAATATAAACTAGGTTCAACTATATTAATTTTGTTTACGCAAATGTGACTCCCCCTAACGGCCTAAAAGCCTCATTTGCAATGTGTATTGAAGTTCAATATTTAATAGTATTTTAACTGTTTTCATTGTATTTTATGCAATTTTTTGCGACCAACCTTGGGAAAATCGAACCAAAATTCATTAAAAGGAGACAATTTACCAAAATGACCGAAACAGCAGCCGACATGAAGGCGAATCAAGTGTGGCCATCTCACAATATCCGTTTCCTAAATATAGCTTGAAACCCGTCTTTATCGCGCAAGACTATATTTTCTTTTCTTTTTCTCCGAATCAGGTACTCGTTGCCGCCAAAGTTGATACCCATCGGGCAAAATTGTGGTAACTGAAACACATAATGATTACGTCAACGAAAGCTAGTTCGTTAAATGCTATGGCACTTTTACTCAGGGTACTGTACTTTGGACGTCGAAGTAAGGATCTTATTGTTGATTAAATGATGTTAATATGATATCAAACTTTCGACGAATGATTTTTCTATGGAGTGATGTGTTTGTTTTCAAAATAGCTAAATAATTATTGAACATTGCCATCTCAACAGAAATCTATTCTGTTTTGTAAAAGTGATAATGAATTTATTATAAATAGCCTCGCAAAATATATCTTCCTCGGGCTTAAAAAAACGTGCAAAGTTTCTCAACCTAAGTTAACATATCTGTAATAGGCGTGCCCTCTGATAGGCAGCCCAGTGACAGTAGCTAATTAGATTGTACCTTGATGTTACTCTGTTACATGTTTTATGTATGGACTTTGCGTTGTGTTATTTTATTGAGATGGTAACTTGTGGAAAAACGATGAAACAGTGTACAATCCCTTCAGTTCTATGGCATTTGTCAATACTTTCAACCAATTGAGAACAGAAGACAGAATATAAATAATCAACAATTTATTCACTTGAAGAAAACAAGGAAAATAACGGAAGTAAATAAACTCAACAAAAATGCTATCTTTCACACTCTAAGAAACCTTTACTAAACCCTAACCTATGGCCCTATTTCTTTGCTATACTAATGTCTCCCCCGTACCACTACCTGCTAATAAATAAGCCTAACTCCCAGATGTACTGACGACCTCGTTGAAATCTAACCCCCCCCCCCCCCCCATGAATATACTACTGTCAATAAACACCTACATCTACCTATTATATTACTCTACTTCCCCCCATCTATCATAATCCTTACGCCTACACCTACATCCAATTCAAATGCCCTAGAGGGAACACCCCCGTAAGACAGTAGTTGACTTACTAGCACGGAACACCGCAAAGCAAGACAGCTATCCACGACGCGATCAGGCCCTTATATACCCGTAGCTAACCCCCGAAAGGTCAAAATCAAGCGTTCCCATTGGCTAAGGCCAGTAAACAACTTTAAGCGGTACCAGTGTCACGGTTCGCCTCACGCCCCAAACAACATGGCGGACAACGCAGCCGAAACACCAGTTACCAAGAATGACAAACAGAGGGAATCCACATGGGATTTTACTGCCAAAACATAGGTAAAAAGTGGAAATATGACTACAAGATACGACGTTGATAAATGACCTACAATACAGTAAAACACGTGGTTAAAACAAACTTAATTACTTAACGATAATATGGCATAATTTAGCGAAACAGATATAATATTAATCCACCCAATTCCCCATGTATAAATACTGATGACCAAAAACATTATATAAATAATTTCTACCACCAACCACCCCGATTATAATTGTTAATTTACCCGATTTCCCACATTCCTCCCCCCTTAGATCAAAATTACCAAATTTTGTCCCCAGGTTTCTGTACATAAACAATAAATTAACTAAAATAAAATTATCTTTCAGATTTTGAGAAAAACACATCTAGTGGCGAGGCGACGGCATGGCCTCCATCATCTCCTCTTCTTCTCCTCGTTCCTCCCATGACCGGCGTCGAGAAGGAAGTGCATGCCAACGGTCCTCTTCAGCCTTCCGCAGAGCAAGGCGCCCCTCCGGAAGAGTAGAAGGCGGAGACTGGCTGGGGTCCAGCGGTGGGGTAGGCCTGGGAAGGAGGACTCGGCCAGTACTCACGAATCCCTCGTTCCTCTGCCACACTTCTAGGACTTCCGCCTGTTGATGCCTCCTAAGGTGCAGGCGGCAGGAGGATCGCTTCCTGAACAAGTGTCCGCAAGCGGAACACTTGTGCCGCCTGACCCTGGACCTGTGTGTCTCCAACCAGTGGTCAAGAAAATCCCAAAACTTGGGAAACAACCTCTCCCGCCCCGGACAATTGACCACCTCACACTTCATCCCTCCCCTGGGAAAGACCCCCCTGTCCAGATCTAACGCCTCCACTTCCTCCCTTGATACGTCAACATCTAATACATCCATTTTCTGAAAGCCAATTTTTAAAAGCAAAACTTAAGATAATAAGCAGCAACAAAACAAATGCAACAAAACATAAATAACGAGAGCAACTAAGAAGAATTTAACTAAAAAAAAAATAAATAAATAAATAAAAATAAAAATCTGCCTTCCTACGTGGTGTCTTTTATTCCCTCTAATACATTTAATTAGATAAAACTTCCCTCTATTACTAACGAATGCTCCAATACCAATAAAACCTATTCTAAAACTGAAAAACACTTCAATAATAATACTTTCGGCGTGGTATCTTTCAACCATCTGACAGCACTGACTGTACCAACTAATGATGAGCTGTTCAATGATACACCCTTATTACTGAGATTCAAAACTGAAACCACAACCATATCATCCTTAGGCCTGACTAAACTTCTAGCTACAAAAAGACCTCTACTCCGCAACTGGTTATTTGGCTCAATCAAACCATGCTCATGTGAAAAGGGACCTTCCATCTTACACTCAATAAATTTTTCTGTACCTTCAGGAATAACAACTTTGTCCATTACTAGTATACGAGAACAGTTGTACGTTTTCTGTTTGTACAGCTTAAGCTTGCCCTGTGAAGTACTGAGTACCTTCCTTCTGATTCTGTTCTCACAATCATACGCGTCTAAGAAATCCATACCAACAATACTACTCAAATGCCCTAGGCCTGCAACCACAAACTCTTGCACAAACAGCGCACTACCAACAGTAAATTCAAATGTTGCACAACCATACACATTCACAGGAGTACCGTTAGCTGTGAAAATTTCCCTATCCACGTCAACCAAAATAGAATCACTGAGACCCAACTTCAGGAAATCATTGTATGACAATACTGAAACAGGAGAACCCGTATCAACAAGTACTGTACATACATCTGTCATAAGCTTAACATCCAGAAAAAAGACAAGTTTTAGCACTAGTACTAGCACGTAATACAACTGGCTCTCGTGCACTTGAATGACTATCATCACCATGTGATAACCCTTTCCCTACAGTACAACTCTCAGTTGGCCTAACAACTTGCTTTACATTGGCTGAAATCTCGGCCTCGATCCCAGCCCGACCTAGTTTCCCTCATTAGCCTTAGCCTTATCCTTAGCCTTAGCTGAACCTGGCAAATCCAACTTAGCCAAATGTGGACATTTATCCCTCATATGCCCAGGGTCTTGACAAACAAAGCACCTAACTGTTCTAGGCCTCTGTAGTGATTTTGCAAACCTTTCTAATTTTTCATCAATTACTTGCTAACAGCATCTAAAGTCAAACCCTCATTCAAGACTGGCTCAGAAAACATTGCAACACGATCACATGCGTCAGGCTTTCTATCCTTGTGACCCTCAACTGCTTCAAATTCAACACCATGAGCAATAGCTTCCTCTAACGTTTGGGGATGTGAAAAAGTAATATGCCTTTTCATATTGAAATTCCCTAAGCCTGTGAGAAACTGATCTATGACATGTGGCTCAAGAGAAACGAAGGAGGCTTCCGGAAACGCCAGAAGTGCCAATCTTCGCAGCTGGTAGCCATAATCAGAAACTGACTCATCCTTCCCCTGTCTACGGTTTCTAAACTCTGAACGGAAAGCTACACCTCGTTCTTTAGGGCTAAACCTCTGGGTAAGTACACCTTTAACTGCACTATAGTCACTCAACTGTAGTATCGTAAGGTTGCTAAGAAGTTTTTGAGCAGTACGTACCTCGTAAACACATAGTTAATTGCTGTGCTTTCTCACCACTAGACCAACAATTCCACGAAGCAACTTGTTCAAAATGAACCAGAAAGTCCTGCCATTCGCAACTTCTACCATCAAAGAAATCTGGTCTAACTTCACGACGGGTAGGTTTCAACATGGGAGGTGACACAAACGGGCTACCGTAGTCACTCTGATAAACCATATCCCCAGTCAAGTTAGAATCTAACAAAGAAGCATTACCTGACTGACCAGACACTAATCCTGCTACCGAAGATGTCCTATGATTCTGTCTAAGGAAATCATTCTGCCTGTCGAATTCTGTATTTGGAACACCAAAGTGTACAGAACGACTATCCTGTCTTGCACTTCTACCATAAGCAGACCCTTGAGGAAAATTGTATCCTGGTTCATCTAAAAACTGAGAAACACCCGCTCTCCTAGTTTTAATGTTTTGTGAGCTAACACTTGGAAAAACACCAGAAGAAGCAATGTTATCACGTGACTGATGAACATAAGGTGTAGAAGCTACGAACCCTGGTTGACCTGAATCTGACAAATCAATAAGAACATCATCCAGAGTATCTGGAATAAACTCTCCCTGATCACGTGAGATGCCAAACAAATCATGTGTCTGTTCAGATGTCATAATGTTTGACAAAAGATGTTGAAAGACAAGAAACCTACTCAAAGAAAAATATAGCCAAAAACCCAAACAATCAGTTTCAACAGGACACACCTGTATATTGAAACAGATTTAAACCTTCAAAATTCACTAAATTCGACATTTTATCTATCCGTAAAGAATAGACTCCGAAAACTCGTGCACAACTAATGACGAGTTTGAGGAGTCTATTCTACTTAAACCTAAATTCGAAACCGATTTGAGTTAAAGCACAACTTGCACGTGAACCTCGCCACACACGTCCCTGTTTACTTGACGAGTTTTTACCTAATGACGACTTATAAAAAGCAATCACGTGAGCTCAATGTCATTTGCAACAGCTACGCTCAAGGAACAACACCGTAACTGAAAATGCCCCCAAGAAAAAACATGTCATGCCATAAATGTAACATATGTAAGTTGATGTTGGTTTCATTTTACTAATGTAGGTTCGTTGTTTCACTACTATTCACTACTAACAGAATATATGAAATAGAGGACTCCATACGAAAGTCTATAAAGTAGACGTGCAATTCACAATTTTCTTATTTTAGAAGAACAAATATGTCTTTTACTAATAGCAATTGTAAGTCATACATTAAATCGTTACGAAAGGTCATCATGGATATAGAAAAGCATGTTTTTGGCGTGCATTTTTATGTTACTCAACGAATAAGTTGAACGGCTACATGTGTTGAAATAGCAAGTTTTGTTCAAAACAAGGCCCAGTGATGCATAACATACATCTGTATAATACTTCTCCACAAATTGGCATATTTGCCACACATTTAGAAACATGACATAGTTCATGTCAATAGAGATTAAACAATCCTTCAAAGAAATTTGCACGGGATGCACATGCGTTGTCACAGCAACTGTGAAATTGACATCAATTGCAACTAACGAACTCTTCAGAAACAGCATTTTGTAACAGGCGCTAATTTTTGTACGTATGTTTTAATGTCACCAGATGTTTAGGGAACAGATAATAAATAAATAGTGTACAATTTGTTTGACAGTATTGAGATTAACAGATAATTAACTTTATATTTAAAAAATATTACAAGGTGTCAAAAAACGCGATATACTCTCCTTTCAATCTTTCAAAAACACCTTACTGAACAAAATGACCATTAAGCATTAAACTTTCAACTCTGTAACATGCTAAGAATATGTATGTCAATGTATTTCATCATGTATTTTAGAGTTAATTCCCTTTTTCTATTCACTCCGTAAACCGGAAGGTTGTGGGCGTAATGGACCCGAAGAAAGATTTGAGAGGCAGTGTTGAGCGATTAAAATGCTTAATATTATATATTTTACGTGAATTATTGAAGTTTCGGAGGTGTTATCCTTTTGAAGACTTTTATGATGTTATTGCTATTATGCTTAATACTATGGATTCATTTTAAAAAGCCATAAAACTCGTTATGAAACACCCATATTTTATCTTTTTTTATCGTACTGTATTGTAGATTTCAAACAACCCTACTGAAGTAGGAGAAAAGAATTGAAAAGCTCAGAAAGAAACAACAGCAAATTGCATGCCAAATGTAAAAAATAAACATCAATCATCTTAAGCATTACATTTTTAATTCTTGTGTACGTTACAGATTAATACACTCGCTACAAAAGCATGTTGTGTAAATACAGAACTACAGTATTAACGGAACTAGAAAAAATGCTTTTGCCATTATTTAAAAAAAACAAAAAGTTGAAGTTTGGATTCTTAATTCTCACTCACAATAAAATTTCCCAAATTCTTTTACCGTCAAGTTTTGTAAAATTCCCTCAAATATATATATTTACAGGAAAGAAAAACGTGTGGTTTTACGCCTTGCACTAATTTCAAAGTTGAAATGTATGTCTCTGATGCCAGTCATTGTATGTAAACGAGCTGTAACCTCAGCACGATCCGGTAAAAGGAGTTGTTAAATTTACAATAATCAATATATCTATCTTTTGTCTCCTATTATTCCTACTTTATATGATATTGAATTCACATAATAACTGAAAAAAGAACATGGTTTGCTTATGTTTACAGCATGTTATTAAAACTACTATTCAACAACTCATTGCTGATAGTGATATATGGAGCCAAAACGTGTTGTCCAATGTGTTGCAAATATGAAATTTGACAGCAATTTTACCTCTAAGAAAGATATATAAATTATATTTTTGCACTGCAATCATGATGGCCTAGTTGACTCAACGAGAAAAATCTTAGTTATTTCAACAGAAGTAAAAACTACATTTTCAATCCAGTAATAAATAAACGCCAAATATCATTTCATTTGTATTTCCGTGAGTTAAAATTCAAAATTATAGTCGATGTAAGACATCTGTATAACTTACCTATTTGAATGTATCAAAACGCTTTTATCATTTTATTTGTGGTTGCCATTGATACGTTCGCTATCTCCCAAGTTTTCTGTGTAGCATTGCTTCATTTATACCCGTGTCACTTGAGAGTAAAATGATGACTATGTTTCAATTCTGATATAAAAATATGTTTGAACGGGAAAATTTGCGTTTTGGTGAAATTTAAAAGAACATCTGTTTTTAGAAAACCCAAGAGAATTAAACAGATATCTCCATTTTACTTTCCGCTGAAAACAAGTTCTCTCCAAGGGTGCACCCATTTAACTGCAGGCAACTCGTGGCACGTGCAACACGTATTTCAGTTGAGGTGTAATCTGCACGTGTGCGTGGTTCTGACGGCTGCTAGGTAATTGATAGACTAAAATTTTGTCTATGAAATATTTTAAATAATTACTGTACCTTCATTTATGTTATTTTTTATCTTGGGGCTTTTAATTTCATAGGAATACCATGGCTGACCATTACATTATATATTTGATCGTTTATTACTGCATTTAGTTTAAATAGATTGTCTTTCAATTGGAACCAATTATTTTCATTTTCCTGACATCACTTTATATTGCCCATTAAAAGTGCTACTGCCCTTTAAATGTCGATGATAAGTTCGTTATAAAGATAAAACTGACAAGGCAACCTTGTAAGTCCCTTTTAAACTCATCCATTGTCGGCTCGTCTGTTCGAGTTAAAGGGAACAGCTTTTCTCAGAAACTATTTAGATAGGAGAACCAAATTTGGTAATTACCTTCAGGGTAGCAATACAATGATGGAAATTTAAAATAATAAACCCGCAATAGTTTTTCCGAATATACTGATGATGTCTGATGTGAGAAAGGATCTTAGTCTCATTTCATGGCAGTCACGGACACTTTCGTCACCATTGTTGAATCCCTATAGTTTATACTTTACAATGAAGCACGATAATGATTTAATTGTCCGTGATGCGTACATTGAGGTCACTTTCCTACACGGTATTTAAACAACGAAATATTTAAGGAAAGTATAACCGCAGTACGTATCTTTTCTCTGGAATGAGATGTCAATTTTCAGCCCAAATGTGCTTTTCACGTTGAAGCTCATGACAAACTGCATCGTTGTCATAATTTGATGCAAAATGTCAGTAAGATATTGTTTGTTTAATGAAAAACATAACTTTTAACCATGCATGGAATACTCGTTTTATAAATGACAAGATTGATTTTTCTTTGTCCTCAATGCTGTTCGGAAATAGCTTTTAGTTTTGAAAAATGTACTTCAGACACAATAATGACGTCTCTGTCTGTTAATTTAACCTATGATATACATATTCATAATCTATTCTAACACATTTGTTCAAGTGACTTCACTGGGTTTTAGTTTGTGAATTGTTATACGTTGAGATGAGTGTTCGTTTTTCAGGTGTTGAATGACGCCGCAGCTATTGTATAATTACTAGCAATAACCACGTGCATACGGCTCCATTTGGAAGAGTTTCCTGAAACATTCAGAACAGATTATAGCAGTTTATAGGTGTTTAATAAATAGCTATTCTTAAATTCGTTCACCACTCGCAAACGTCTCTTTAGTAACGCGTTCACCACGATTTCATACCAGCTGTCTTTGAATGTAAATATCTCAGCGACTATAATTTGGATTTTGATAACATTTTGGACTTGTGATCAATATGTATCAGTGTTTAAGGAAATATGATTAGAAATACTTATTTATTCATTTAAAACAATTTACCGATCGTTTTTATGTGCACTTATCTTTTGGCAGCATGAAACTTAAATGTGCCTCTTATATCCAAATGCTGACCAGCTTTTCATTTTTAAAACCAACATTGTGTTAAAGGAAATCTGCAATTTTACAGCCAGAAATGTATATTCTCATAAGTAACCGACTTATCGACCAAAAACTACACCAAATGCACAAAAACAAACGTATCTCTCGCAGAGTAATTTGTTTGTGTAACAAATTCCAGACGTACACGTTCCTACGGTGTGACATGTACATTTATGATTGCTTATCCGCCGTAAGCTCGGTAAGGTAATGTTGAAGGGAATGGCAGAATACTCATTCATCACCGATAGATGACGCTGCTTGACTACGAGAAGGTCAGTGTGCACTAGCCTTACATTGATCAAATACGCACTTTCCTATCTACGAGTATACTACTACGACTGTGTACGTACGACCACGTGATGGATAGACATGATGAGAACAATCGTAGTGGGGTAAAACAAAGTAAAATAATAACAAGATTTGGTGAGTACAAAGTTTATGGACATTAAACAAGTACAATTACACAATCGGCAAAGTTACATCAAATTAATAAATTTGGCCCAATTAATTTACATAATACAAATATTTTGTGATATTTAAATGCTTTGAAAATACACGTAACAAGCTGGTTCATAAACACTTATAAATCCACTACAAAATAAAATATGAATGTTACACCCACAAGTTAAGAGCCTCACGAAATAACAGAGCTAGAAGGTGACAATACGCCACTCTTATAGGCCTAGAGCCTAACGTCTTTGCGATATACATTTATAAAATATGCATTAAAAACACACGGCAAAATGAGATAATTATGTTAATATTACAAGTAATGAACCCTTTTACACATTCAATGTAAACGAACGTCTTGGTGGAGGCATAATATAGAGAAATATTTGAAAGAATGAGTTGCAACGCTTGTCTCTTGAACAAAGGGAGATAACAACTCATACAGAAATGACCACTAAAACACTACAGTGATAAGCACACTGATCAAAGGGAAGTAACTGTGCTTAGAAGCTAACGTAAAATCTCACAATGTCGCTAGGTGTCATGACAACGATTATGTTAACAAAGTAGTTCATACCTCACGAAAAGTCACAGTGTGAAATTGCGCACTCTTTCGTGGAGCCGATCCGTATATTCTCGAAGAGTCTTTAGTCTTGATTCACGAACTCTCAAGATCTCTGACAAATCTTGCTTAAAATGTAAATTTCCATGTCTAAGTTTACTGTGGTCTGCAAACGTGTAGTATCGTAAAGGACCGGACGACCGGGAAACATGTAGGTTGAAACGAGGGATGTCGACAAACTGGTATACACATGTACCGAGGACTCCCTGTGAGACACCTGGTACGCCTAACTGCCTCCCTGCGACAGCTACGTTTCGTAAGGCAACATGTTGTGAAAAAACCTTTTGCCTCGCCTTCAGCTTGAACAAGTGTCTCTGTGACTCAATATTAGCCAGGTAAATCCGCTCAGCTTTCTGTATTCTGCACAAAGTCCGGCCAAGTTCTTTTCTCAGCTCCTTATGAACTTTATACAACTCTCGTGAACGCATGACTTCGTACAGTTCATGGTCATGGATAAAGTTTTCATTTTTGTACATTTTCATGTGAAGAACACTCTTATGAGATTGTTTAAAGACTGCCATTATACAAGATCTGTTATAAGGCAAAATATACTGCCTGTTGTTCGAAGCAAGATAATAACATTGCTTCGTTTCCAAGCTATGCATCACAGACAGAGTGATAAGAAGTACAGAGGTGGAGGACTTTGTAATGCAAACCAGGTTACCAGCAAGATTATAGGATAGCACCAGTGTGTCTGGAGGAGCTCCTTGACCATATCTTAGCTAGGGAAATTTATGAGTATTGAAACCCGGAAACAATTCTTAAGTATGCTCAGCGGTTGGACAGTGTCATTTTGACATAATCCCTAGACGTGTCTACATCAAGGAAACACTTGAGTTGGAGTTTGAATTGAAGTTGTCAATTTCTGTTGAATCACCCGATTCGATCGTAGGAAAGGCTTTGGACGCAGGTGTAAGTATGACGAAATAGTCAGCCTTCCAAACCCTGGGTAAACGTATTACATGGCACCCAGCTGATGCAGTCAGGCATGGGTACCACACTGTACTTCAACGATGTAGGCTACCACTGGCTGCAGTAGATCTAGCTTCCGATCAAGCCGTACCCAGTTGCCCTCGATTATGTAACCTGGGTAATTTAGTAGTCCAAATCACTAGGATTTGCCAATCCTACAAAATAATCATCACATGTCGAACAGCGTGTTTGAGCTACAGCATATGTTTTGGTATCTAAATTCATCGATTAGAGATGGTCTGAAGATATTTTTATTTCACAAAATGAAATAAGTAGTAGTTGCCGACCTCGACCTCGGGTTCAAGTTAGATGAACGTGAATCATGGTTGCCGAGGCCGTTCGACCGAGGTGTTCATGAATCACGTGCGCGAGGGTTCATCTAAATTGAACCCGAGGTCGAGGTCGGTAACTATTTTACACACTAGCTCCTTTGTTTTGTTCGAGTATTCATCTTTCATATCAACTCATATTGTCTGTGAAGGCACGTGCCGAGGTGTTCATCAGACAAAGCGGGTGTTCATGATGAACATCCGTTATTGCCATGGACATACGATGTTTTGATTTCGAAATGAATTTAAGTTCAAAGTTTGCTTTGCAAATCAAATACTCACCTTAGGCCGTGTTCACATGCCATCAAATACTGATATGAGTATTTTTGCTCACATAAGCAAATTTGCACATATGAGTAAAAGCAAATATACTATGCGTTCACATCTTTCGAAGAAAGTTTGATATCATATTTACATGATCAATTTGACGTCCAAAGTACAGTACCCCCTGAAAAAGTGCCATAGCTTTTAACGAACCTGCTTTAGATGACATCATCATTATGTGTGTAGGTTTTACACCACGTCTCAGTTACCGCAATTGCGTCCGATGGGTATCTACTTCTACTATCTAAACAAAATAATCTAGTCGTGCGCGACAGCTTTCAATCGTATATTTAGGAACCCGAAATTGTGAGATGGCCACACTTGATTCGTTTTTATGTTGACACGACGGGGCTTAAGTCTCTGTCATTTTGGTCAATACATGACATTTACAAATTTTGCACTCCAAACATTGGTTGGAACTTGTGACCTGTTGATTACAAGCCCTGTGACTTACACGGCCAAGTTTCACATTTTACCTGAGAGGAAACTTTACTGTGAATTATTCTGAATACATTGATGAACAAAACATCATTGATACCAAATTTTATATGCATAATTAAATAGGGTTTGTTAAGCTGTTTTCATATTTAAAACAAGATGTGTTTGTGAAACACGAATGCCCCCGGATGCATCCTGCTCGCTGTGTCAAGGTCAAGGTCACAAGGTCCAATGTCATGGTGTCATCTAAAAGGTCTCATCACAAGGGATCCATATGTCAAGTATCAAAGACCTAGCTCTGACCAATCAAAAGTTATGACGAAGGTTAAAGTTTTTGTGGACAAACGGACAGACGGACGTCAAGGTCACAAGGTCAAATATCATGGTGTCATCTAAAAGGTCTCATCACAAGGGATCCATATGTCAAGTATCAAAGACCTAGCACTGACAGTATAGAAACTATAGCCAATGTTAAAGTTTTCGGAAAATGCTCGCTGTGTCAAGGTCAAGGTCACAAGGTCAAATGTCATGGTGTCATCTAAAAGGTCTCATCACAAGGGATCCATATGTCAAGTATCAAAGAGCTAGCTCTGACCAATCAAAAGTTATGACCAAGGTTAAAGTTTTTGTGGACAGACGGACGTCAAGGTCACAAGGTCAAATATCATGGTGTCATCTGAAAGGTCTCATCACAAGGGATACACATGTCAAGTATCAAAGACCTAGCACTGAAAGTATAGAAACTATAGCCAAGGTTAAAGTTTTCGGAAAATGCTCGCTGTGTCAAGGTCAAGGTCACAAGGTCAAATGTCATGATGTCATCTGAAAGGTCTCATCACAAGGGATCCATATGTCAAGTATCAAAGAGCTAGCTCTGACCAATCAAAAGTTATGACCAAGGTTAAAGTTTTTGTGGACAAACGGACAGACAGACGAACGGACGGACAGACGGACAGGTGAAAAACAATATTCTCCTACATAACCCCGTTACACCCAATAACAACATAACACATGATCAACATTGGGACACGCTGCCTAGTGTGCACGGCCAAGTTTATTCAAATTGCTCAAATCCATGTCATAACCTGAGATACATTTGGTACAAAGATGCCCTGCTAAGGAAAGCGTTATAAAACACCGTCGCTGACGCCCGACACGTAAAACCAGAGATAAACTTCCATGAAGAAAACTCTGGAACCGTGTTCCCCCAACGTGTGCAACAACGACATAGACTGGAGGGTTTACAGCATACATATGAATATTTCCACGCTTTCTTAAAGACACAAATTGAGAATACAAACATCAACAGTGCATATCAATGTGCCACCGTCGTTAAGTATTATAATGACTCTTCAGTCGTCGTAATTAAGTATTATAATGACTCTTCAGTCACCATAGCTAAGAAAAGCAACTTATTATAACGGCTCATCAGCCTGGAAACGAATTCAATACGAATGAGAAAATTAGGCTGAAAATATACACTTTTCCGCCAGCATTATGTATTCGGCATCATACATTCAGATAATGTATATAAGTATTGTAACGGCTCTCCAGCCTAACATATATACAGGTAACTCAGGGATGTTACTTCCAATGTATGGATAATGTATTATAATGGCTCATCAGCCCAAATATATGATATATACATAAACAATATACGTATTATCATTGCTCTTCAGCACAAATTAAACCATGCAACTTTTGCACCTGAAGGGTATTATCATGGCTCCCCAGCCGAGCTGTGCCCACACAGTTCACATGCCCTCCCGGCATGGCTCCTCAGTAAGAAAACCTACAACATATAAACACAGTTTCAGTTTAAATGTAAAACCACGAGGAAGGTAATTCAAACACGTTGTAAAGCGGCCGTGGCGTACTAACAGCGAGAATGACCATTTCAAATTGACCAACCCTTATATACCCCTGAACAACGCCACCTCACGGGGCAGGTAACTCTCTCGTTACACACCGCTAGGAGAAAACAATTTCCTACTTATTCATTCTTCAAACGTAGGAAATATAATTTCTCCTACATAACCCCGTTACACTCAATAACAACATAACACATGATCAACATTGGGACACGCTGCCTAGTGTGCACGGCGAGACTACAAAGAAAGTCAGAGGCCTAGAGATAGGGACACCTTGATCCGGTTCTCAAGTTTAACTTTCACATAACCGTCTTTAGCCTTTTCACTATGCCAACGACCATGGCGTTTGAACAAACGATCTGGGATGCCGTTGTTAGCTGCAGCAGTAGCACCTCCACTACGAAGACTGTGCAAAACATAGCGTTTAATATCACTCACAAAGGGTGTCAAGGCCTCCAAGAATATATCCCGCAACCGAGAGTAAGACATAGGCTTGTTGTCTCTCCTCAACTCATACCGTGACTTATACTTTGTAACATTTCTAAATATGTAGACATCTGACTGAGGATCAATAGAAGCAGCTTGTAAATACCTCTCTAAACATTCTACTGGACAAAGTTTCGAGCTTGTTCTCCCAATCACAAGCCAAGCACCATCTCGGTAGACATCGGTTTTAGACTTTTCAATAAACAATAACATGTGAGAATTATAGAAGACAATATCAGAGCTGTTATGTGTGGCAATTCCTCAGATCTTAAAAATCCTGCATAGGCGAGTAAACACATGGCCAAGATTCGTAAGTTATATACAAGGAAGGATCAACAATTTTTGAATCAAACAACCGATTCAATATATCAACAGTTACAGGCTCTTTCTTCACAACTTCTTTTGCTAGCCTCCTTTTAGCTGCCTCTAAGACATTTTTTACCAGCAAACTCTCCGTCAGGCTCTCCAGCCCAATACTCATGTGAGCAAACCTAAGGCTATCAAAGGCATTTACAACTGGTGAAATAACTTCACTTTGATGCACAACCGACAACAGATATATAGCACAGTGCAACGGTACAATAGGTAAAACAACTGGCATAAAAATAAATAAAAAAATAAATTACTACTTTAAGCCCACCTTTTCCAAGCAGCATAACTATAGCGGTACTTGCTAACAGTAGATTCAGCTCTCGACTGACGCAACAGGTCAGGCAAACCAGCAGCAAGCTCAGCCACTTCATCAGGCAATGATGAGAGGTCATTCTGGTAAGCATCATTAAACGCATCTGTAACACACAATATAAAAAATCAACGAAAATCAATCAATAAGGCAATCATGTAAAAATTCAAATCATGTTCACCAAATAATCCACCTTTGACCCTGCTAGGAATATAAGACTCTTTTAAAGTAGGAAGATACATATGAGACTTTATCTCAGGTTTGAACATTGAGTTTTTACACAATAGAGGCCAAAAGCATGCAGATTTCCACTCTGGAACTACTAACGTTCCAACAGCTCGACATTCCTCCATATGCTTTAAAGCTCTTGGTACCAGACAAATTGGGGGTACTATCCAACTCATGGTTCCTCCCCATGAAACTGAAGGTATCTACAGCTGTGCATCCTGGATTACTGTATCTAGAGTTGAAATTCTCCAACTTAGTGTTATAGTAAGATGCAAATCTATCAACATGATGTGGACCCCATAGCTTGTCAATAGCTTGGAAGACAAAACTTGCTATACCCAAATCATCATAGTCCACAAGCCGACTAAGGTAATCTGCTTGTACGTTCTCATTACGAGGAAGCCATTGAATGTTAAGATCTATATTGTTCTTGATACAAATATCAAATATGTCCATGGCAATGGATTGTAATGGAATTTTCATACTGCCCTTGTCTAGGATGCTGACAACATTTTGATTGTCTGTAAACCACTTCACCTTACGGTGATTTAGGGATGACACCAAACTCTCAAGCACCATGTGCACTGCTTTCAGTTCTCGCCAAGTTGAACTCTGTCTAGATTCTTCCATATCTCACTGGCCATGGGAAACTGTACAATCAACATCAACACTGTATCCACCAAAACCACTATCACTGGCATCAGAGTAGACAATCCTACTTGTCAAGCTGGTCTCAATGAGAGATCTGGACACATACCTATCTACATTGTTTTGCCAAAATTGCAATTGAAGGACACTTTCAGGAGATAAAAGGATTTTGCTTCCCCAAGAACACGTTTGGGCTATATCAATACTCAAAGACCTGGTCATCAGTTGTGCTACTGGTCCCACAACTAGCTTCATTGATATTAACTGACCCACCACACTCACAACAGATCTCACAGCAATTCGTCGAGGATGTAAGCGTAAAATATGCAAGATAGTACTTCTCAGTTTATCGATCTTTCTCTGAGGAATGCACATAGTCAACAAAGTAGTGTTCAATCCAAATCCTAACCATTCGATCGACTGAGAAGGATACCATAGAGATTTTTCTACTTGAGGTACAAACCCTGAAGAAAGGAGGTCATCCTTAATGGCTGTACCATGAGACAATGCTAAGTTTTCAGTGGTGGCAGACATGATTCCATCATCCAAGAACGTTAATATTTTGTGACCCTCTGAACGCCACTTCTTCACTAACTGACGTGTAACCTTAGTGAACACGTAAGGGGCTGAAGTCAGACCAAAAGGTAAAACTAAGAACTTGTAATAACATACCTGTCCAGAGCTTCCCCGCCATGCAAACCCGCGATAATCAGTATGCAGGTAGAATATGTCTATATGGTGTTAAGCAGAGTGTATATCAAATTTGATTAACCAGTCTCCCTTGTTAACATATGATAAGAAAACCTTCCAGTCCTCATACTTTACGCTAGATTTATGTACAAACTTGTTCACGCGGGAGAGATCAAGAATCAAACGTTTCTTTCCTGAAGATTGTATGAACACAGACAGTGGACTGACTACCCTGGGGGCCGTATCACACTTGCTGACGAGATTTTTCTTGACCAGGTCATTAATGGCCTTCGTAACAAAAACAGAATGTGTAAGAGCAGGTTTGTTATTTTCCAAAAGCATATGCGGCGGATTCAAAACAAAGGGGATCTTATAACGATTTGCAATGATATCAAGTACAAATTCAGATGCATCAATGTCTTTCCAAAATTGAATGTTTGTTTTGAGACGACCCCTGACTTTGATTTCAGAACTGCCCTGCTCATATTCAAAGTAATCGTCGGTTAATTGTGATGACAGAAACTGACCAACAGAGTTACAAAAATACTTAACTGACAAATCCTTGTCTGCAACCTTAGAGATGACCGGCTGAACTCCCGACTCCACCTGACGACGTGGCTCTGTTGACTGAGTATGGACAGTCTCTCTTGTAGCCGTGAACTCACCACATGCGAAGGAAGCTCCTGGTCTCCCGCCTTTGCCACGAAGCTGTGAGGACGTGGACTGTACAGGCAACACGGGAGAAGCATGAGTAGCAGTAGAAGCAGGCTGAACGGGCCGAAGATACGTCGTTCTCCGAGCTGACCTACTGGTCGAGTAAGGATTAGGGCGTGCACGCTTTTGGCGGAGTTTCTTAAGAGCTTTGATATCTGCACGCATAATTCGCTTGTCATCATCTGAATCGTCAGCCAACTCATTGCTGACATATTGCCGGACAGTCTCCCAGCCCCCATCTGAAGAGTCTGCTATTTTGATTAGCTTGTTCCGTCTAGTCAGCCTTTCTAGTTCCCCTGAAAGTAACGTCTCGGCGTCCTCCTGGCGTGAGGAGTTCAGCGCTTGAACAACCTTGTTGAGAGCTGCGATAGATTCTACGTTGAAGTTGAACTGTATTTTGTTCCCCTCACGTGACCAAATGTAGTCTTTGTTGGCCTTTAACTTTTTGATATCGAGTGAATTCTGAACGAACTCATCTCGTAAAGCACCAATCTTTCCATCAATGGAAGATTTCAATTCTTCCTGCTGAAGTAAAATGGCGTCGAGTTTAGCATCAGTGTTCATCGTAAACGGCCGTGGCGTACTAACAGCGAGAATGACCATTTCAAATTGACCAACCCTTATATACCACTGAACAACGCCACCTCACGGGGCAGGTAACTCTCTCGTTACACACCGCTAGGAGAAAACAATTTCCTACTTATTCATTCTTCAAACGTAGGAAATATAATTACCCCCGGAATCTCCGATTCGGGGGCATAAAAATGGGCGTACTATCTATTGTAGTAGCTTGTACGGTTCCGCACGGATTGCACGTGCAGCACAAGAGGCTAATGCTAATGTCAGCTACTTGAAAGAACATTGTTCCTCCAATTAGACTCAATGTTTCACCTTCTCGTTATATATAAGAAAAATATGCATTTCCGCGTTATCGACTGATGTCCTGTTGAATTGGACTGAGATAGCGTTGAACTAGTGTGTAAGGATTGATGAACAAGCCACAAGGCTTAAGGTTTAAACATATTTATTTCCTTAGAGAAGGAACCGGATTGGTAAACAAGCAAAGGCTTATATTATTACCGCGCCAGATACAATAATGTGACAGGATATAAATATTCAGTTTACACTAATATATTTATTTTGTTAGTTCGACCGTATTATTCATAGTTTTTCTAATTTATTTCAATAATTCCCTTTAACATATTTTCAATTTACTTCAACTTAATGGGGCAGTAGCACGTTTTTAGGGGGAATATAAGGTGATGTCAGGAAAATGAAAATTAATGGTTCCAATTAAAAGACAATGTATTTAATCTTAATGGAGCAATAATAATCCAAATATATGACGTAAAGTTTAGCCATGCGATTAATTTTTCTTCTACAAAATGAATTAAATCTGTTCACAAAAAAAACCCGCCAATGGAGTTATGTGAACCAAATGAAATATTTACCAAAATTAAGATATAATTGAAAAACCATGAAGTTGAAAATACTAGCAAAAGTTTACAAATTCCAGATTCTGGAAATTTACTGTATGGAAAAATAATTAAACATGAAAACATTTTAAAACGAATTTGAAATGATAAACTTAATTCTTACCATTATTTTTTGGGCAATATCTGTTAGGTTTCTAAATTTCTCAACATGGAGTGTTCACTCCTTCCAAAAACAAGCATGGTCTGAACATGAAACAATTAGAGTTATTTGCCCTTGGCTATTAAAAGACATAAAAAATTGTAGTGATGTGGGTTCAAACCCAGCTATGGAAAGAGAAAATTTTGTAAATTACTAATTTTGCAGAATAAAAACATTTTAGAAAAAACAAATTACTGAAAAATAAACTGAAAATAAAAAAGTAAAATAAAATTTAAAAATATTAAACTACAAAAGGAAAAAATTAACTTTGGCCATTACATACCGGCCCACAAATTGGGAACTTAGCGTGAACAATTTTCCCTAAATTACTAAAAAATGGTCAAAGTTACGGGAAATATTCATTCATAATGAATTTTCTCCAGTGAGTTGCTTACTGGAAAGCACATAAAATGAACACAACTTAAAGTTCATAATTGACTTGTTCGCGGCTGAAATAAAGGTTGCACAGTCTCTTATGGTTTGTCACACAGGTGACATGTTGATTTTACAGCTCATCTGCTTCTAGCAAGGTACACAGCTTAGTAATGGGACGAAGTACAGACCCATTCTTTGTCTGCACTTCTGCGATGCGTACCATCCCCTTCTTGTCACGCTTAACGCTTGATATCCTTCCAAGCGCCCAAGCATGACGGGGTTGATTGTCGATAACAAGCACGATATCACCCGTACTTGTATTTCTCTGCGTCTTAGACCACTTCTGTCTCTCTTGTAGGAGCGGAAGGTATTCCCGCACCCACCTTTTCCAGAACTGGTCGGCTAGGTACTGTACTTGCCGCCAGCGGTTTCTCAGCACATTGTCTTCACAAAACTGACCAGGGGGACACATCTCATTCTTGTGCAGCAGAAGAAGATGGTTAGGCGTTAGCGCACCTAGATCACTAGGATGGTCAGAGTTCCTGGTGATTGGTCTTCCGTTGAGAATGGACTCGATCTCGCAGAAAAGCGTTGTCAAGCACTCGTCGTCAAGGCGATTTATCTGCTGCTCCATCAATGCGTACAGGACTTTTCTGATTGACCATATGATCCTTTCCCATATCCCGCCATGATGTGATGCATATGGAGGATTGAATTTCCATTCTATCTTCTTTTGAAGCATGGTTTTCTGAATTCTTGACTGGTTCCAGTCTTCTATTGCCTCTCTCATCATTCTCTCAGCTCCAACTAGATTCGTTCCGTTGTCGGACAGAATGACTTTCGCTGGACCTCTTCTAGCTACAAAACGTCGAATCGCATTTATACAGGAATCCGTGTCGAGTGAATGAGCAACTTCCAAGTGTACAGCACGGCTGGTAAGGCATGTGAAGATTACACCGTACCGTTTTACAGCTGCTCGTCCTCGCTTGACTTGGAATGGTCCGAAGTAGTCCATGCCTACTTTAGTGAACGGTGGATCTCCTGGGATGAGGCGGTCAGCTGGCAGGTCAGCCATCTTCTGGATCTGGGTCGCGGCCTTGTACTTCCGGCACTTGATACATTTTGACGTTATGCTCTTTACTATAGTTGATGCCCCAGGGATCCAATAGTTCTGTCTCAAGGTAGCTAGCATGGCTGTTTTACCAGAGTGACCAGTAGACGTGTGGATAGATGTCAGTAACAGTCTTGCTAGAGGAGAGGTTTTCGGGATTATCACAGGATGTCTGGCGTTGTACTGCAGTTGAGCTCGGTCCAGTCTACCGCCAACTCGTAGAAGACCTTCTTGAGAGATTGGATCCAGCTTGTACAAAGTGCTTGTTTTTGGCATGGATTTAAACCCAGTAACGTTCAATTCCTTCTGATTCAGGGAAGCGATCTCTTCTCTGTAAACTTGCCTCTGTGCGTATGATATCACCGATTTTTCTGCTTCTTCGAGAATGTCCCTCGACATTTTCTGTTCCAATTTCTCAGTCTTGATTCCTTTTCTAGTGTTTATCTGGTTTCTCAAGTGGTTTCGCATCAAAATGAAGTAAGCTGCAGCTCTCTTCATCTTGTACCAGTCTGAATAGTATGTCAGGAGTTTGTTCATGGTTTGTTCTTCTGAGTTTGATTTCACTGCACAGTGAACAAAGTGAGGTTTCTTAATTTCTGGATCTTCGTCCGGTATCTCAACTTGAATTTCTTCTCTTGGCCACATGCTTTGAGGTTGCCATAGAAATTCTGGTCCTTTTGTCCATCTCTCACTTGTTAAGAATTTAGTCATTGTTGCTCCCCTTGATGCCATATCCGCTGGGTTGAGCTTGGTGTTGACGAAACACCACTGTTCTGGGTTCGAAGCTTCTCTGATGGTGGCGACTCGGTTAGCTACGAATGTGTGGAAGCGTGTAGTTTCATTCCTGATGTAACGGATGACCGACATGCTATCTGTCCAGAATACTGTTCTTGCAAGAATGTAATGGAGATCTCGTTCTATCAGCTTGCTCATCCCTGCGGCGGTTGTAGCGGCTGTCAGTTCCCTCCTCGGCACTGTAACCTTCGCTAGTGGAGCAACTCTCGACTTTGCCATGATGAAAGAACAATGTACTTCATTCTTCTCATTCTCAAGGCGCAGATAAGCGACAACTCCATACCCAACATCACTCGCGTCCGAGAATAGATGAAGTTGACAATTGGTAACGGCTCCAAAGTTCTGTGGCTTGTAGCAACGGTCAATGTTCAGTTTCTCAATGAAGGGCAAGTCACTCAACCATCTCTCCCACTTAGCTAGTAGTTGATCTGGAATCGGCTCATCCCATGACCGATTTTCTTTGCATAGTGCTTGCAGGAGTTGTTTAGCAGGAAGAATGACAGGAGCTGCAAATCCTAGAGGGTCGAAGACACTGCTAGTGATTGAAAGGATTCCTCTCTTGGTCTGTGAATGGTCTTTCACTTGAATCTTGAAACTCAGCTTGTCATCTTCCATGATCCAGTACGTGCCCAGCGCACGCTCGCATGGCAAGTCATCATGCTCTAGGTCAAGACTCTTCATACCACTTGATCTGTTCTCTTCTGGAATAGACTCAATGACCTTGCGGCTATTGCTGACCCATTTCGCAATGTGAAATCCTCCTCGGCTACAGAGATCTGTGATTTCTTCGACCTGCTGTATGGCTAAAGCATCTGATTCAGTGGAGGAAAGGCAGTCGTTACATAAGAATTCTTGCTGATCATGTTGGCATTGTTCTCAAATTTATCTCGATTGTCTTCGGCTGTTTTCCTCAATGCAAAGCTTGCACAACTGGAAGAGGAGACTGTACCAAATAGGTGAACTCTCATTCTGAAGACTTCTGGTCTCCGGTTGTAGTCACCGTTGTTCCACCAGTAGAATCTTTGGAAATCTTTGTCTTCCTTGTGGACATTTACTTGGTAGTACATGGCTTAGACGTCGCCGGTAATAGCAACTGGACCTTGTCGATATCTGATGAGGACGCCCGTGAGATTGTTCGTAAGATCTGGTCCTTGGAGAAGGACATCATTAAGTGAGACACCTTGATATTTCGCTGCGCAGTCAAACACTACTCAGATTTGGTCCGGTTTGCGTGGGTGGTATACCCCGTGGTGAGGTATAAACCAAGTCTTTCCTTGTGGGCCTTGCAATTCCTCTTCAGGTACTTTCTCAGCATATCCTTTGCTCATGACATTTTCCATAAAGACATTGTAGTCTCTGTAGAATTGGGCATTCTTCTCAAACTTCTTTCTCAAACTGTTAAGTCTTTTCAGAGCATAGTTGTGATTGTCTGGCATCTCAATGTTCTCATTTCTAAAAGGGAGTTTGATGTGGTAGTGGTCATCTTTCATCTCAATGGAACTTTCAACTTTTTAAAGGAATAACTTGTCTTCTTGCGACATCTCTTTTCTATCTTCTACACCTTTCTCAGGAAACTCAATGTTCATACTCTGTCTCACAAGTTGATCAAGTTCTCTCAGGTTCTCAGATTCCTTGATCTTGATAACCTCTGTTCTCATAACTGTCAGTCCGCAACTTCCATGTTCACTTTCTGGATTCCTAACCACGTTCCACAAGATCCATCCGAGGCGGGTTCTTGTAGCGTGAGGTGTGCCTTGTTCTCCGGCGCGGACTTGCAGAGGTGTGTAGGCGTCAGGTACATTGTTCCCAATGAGCAACTCAATGCCGCAGTCAAGTTGTGGTATGTCGATGTCTCTCAGGTGTTGGTACTGTGATACATCAGCTGAAGTAGGAATGTGGGATCTTGACACTGGAAGGCTGTCCTTTGTGTATAGTGGTGGCATCTGAATTTCGTTCTCAAGATCTAAATTGCTGACTTGTAGGCCTTTAACAACACTTGTGTCCATTCTTTATCTCAGGTACTGGTTTTCTTAGCTGCCTCACAACTGTCTCTACTCTGTCAGGCGGCTGCAAGTCTCTCAGTGGCCTCCGTTGTCTGTCAACTTAATCTCCCTGTTCGTGGATGGATGGGTTTCTCGGTGGTAAAGGGGGAGATGGTGGCAGTTGCTCTCCGGCAGTCTTCTCTGGAGGTTGCTTCTGTGTGAGTGGGGTAGAACTCATAGGCGGCTCTCGTTCATCAAACTTGTCGATAGCTTGTAAGCGGGCTTCTGAAATCTTCATCAGAGTATCAAGTTCAAGCTCATTTTCTTTCATTTTCAATTCTAGTTTCTCAAATTCTAATCTTCGCTTACTCTCTAGGGCCTGTCTCTTTGCACTTAATTCTGCCTTTGTTTGTGTCTCCTTGAAGCGAGCAGATGAGATCGTGCTCGACTTACTTGAGTTGTGGTCTGATACACTGGCCTCACTTCTGGTAGTCATAAGGTCATGCCTCTCAGTTTTCAGCTGGCTTTCATGTTCCAAGAAGAACTTGTCCAAATTAAACTTCATCACACTCAATTCTTTATCTTGAGCTCGACCCTCTCTCTCAAAATGTTCTATGTCAATATGGCTTTTAAGCATACCCAAAAGTTCTATGCGAATTTGAAAAAGTTCATCATAGGTGTCCAACCATTCCTTGTACAGAGACCTAACATTGTCTATTGTGCTCCTGTCAACTATCTCAATGCCCTCAATTGTCTCACTTATCTGGTCAAATTTCCTTCTCAAACTTCTAAATATGCAGCTCACTTTCTTCTGTCTAATGTCAACATTATAGGACTGACCCTTTTCAGTTGGTTTTCTAAGTCTTCTAGTTTCACTCATCTTGTCCTAAATAATGTTAATGCTATATGTGTGAAATAAAAAATTCTTCTAAGTTTCAATCCTTTTATTCCAAATTTATTCTTTGGAGATCAAGGTCATCTCAATCTTTCAACCACATGTCAATGAATTCTTATGTGTAGCTTCATTCATTGATTCCACTTTTACACTGGATATTTTGCTCAGAATATGCCAACAAAACTTCATTCATAACATTGAGCCTTCTTCACAAAGTCTAGTTTCTATTATTCAAAGCTTATGTTTCTCAAAGTTCTATGTTCTCACAATGCAGATAGACAGACAGATTAACTGAAACAAAAATAAAAAGATATTTTGAGTTATATTGCTCATGAAAAACAACCAAATGAAATATTTACCAAAATTAAGATATAATTGAAAAACCATGAAGTTGAAAATACTAGCAAAAGTTTACAACTTCCAGATTCTGGAAATTTACTGTATGGAAAATAATTAAACATGAAAACATTTTAAAAGGAATTTGAAATGATAAACTTAGTTCTTACCATTATTTTTTGGGCAATATCTGTTAGGTTTCTAAATTTCTCAACATGGAGTGTTCACTCCTTCCAAAAACAAGCATGGTCTGAACATGAAACAATTAGAGTTATTTGCCCTTGGCTATTAAAAGACATAAAAAATTGTAGTGATGTGGGTTCAAACCCAGCTATGGAAAGAGAAAATTTTGTAAATTACTAATTTTGCAGAATAAAAACATTTTAGAAAAAACAAATTACTGAAAAATAAACTGAAAATAAAAAAGTAAAATAAAATTTAAAAATAATAAACGACAAAAGGAAAAAATTAACTTTGGCCATTCCATACTTTGTCCTCTGATTATGGATGATTGACTTTCGTAATGAGATTTTTGACAATGTCAAAATAATACATTTAACATGAACTTACAATTATCAGTGAAAAATTTATAATATAAGATTATTAAAAAACGTGCTACTGCCCCTAGTTTAGCCTACCGTTTCAAACCCTAATGTACTAATGCACTCTTGTTTAAGCTTATCAATATGTTAATGTAAAGGTATCATTGTTCTGCGCCCAGGCCAATCAGGTCTCAGCCCCGGCTATTGTTCTTGGCTGGTCAGCTTCTATGCTTGGACATGCTTTTCATTCTTCCTCGTAGCTCTTTTATCTATTAACATGGCTGCATTTCTCGATCTGCACACATTCTGTCACAGTCGAGCACGGGAAGGTTTTCGTTATAGGGGTAAGATAAATCCCTTTACATGAGAAAGGCGATCCCAGAAACCCTGATAACTACAGGGGAATATCATTAATGAGTGTTATAGGGAAGGTCTTTACTTCCATTTTAAATAATAGACTCACTAATTCGGCAAATATGTGAGACAAGATTCCCGAGGTACAAGCTGGATTCAGAAATAATTATTCTACTACAGATCATATTTTTACTTTATATGCTGTTATTAAATGTCTATCACGTCGAAAACACAAAGTTTATGTAGCTTTTATCGATTTCAAAAAAACATTCGATACTGTTGATCGTTGTAAACTATGGTACTGCCTCAAAAAAGCTGGACTACGAGGGAAAATGTTTAAAATGTTAAAAGCAATATATTCAAATGTCAAGTCATGTGTACGTAGTGATTATGGTGTTACTGACTTTTTCGATAGTCCATCTGGGTTGCGCCAGGGTTGCATATTGAGTCCTTTGTTATTCTCATTTTTCATTAGTGAACTATACTTTGATATTGCAAGTAACGGTAAACATGGCATACAGATGATTCCTGATATCATGGAAATCCTTATGCTTCTTTTTGCGGATTATGTTATTTTAATATCTGATACTGTGATTGGTTTACAAAACCAGCTAAATATATTATATAAATACTCTAAAGAATGGAAACTGTCAGTAAATTTAGCTAAAACAGACATAATAGTATTTAGAAAGGGCGGTCCTTTAAGCTGTAAAGATAAGTGGTATTTTTACGGAGATGAACTTAATATAGTAAACGGTTTATTAATATCTTGGTATAATGTTTAACTCAAATTTGAACATGGAAAATGTGTATAATTTTAGATTTATCATTGCGTGGTAAACGAGCATTATTGCATATCATGTCTGTTTCTCACAAACTTGGAGTTTTGACACCAAATGTATTTTAAAAGTTATTTGATTCTCAGATACAACCAATCCTGTTGTATGGATCTGAAGTGTGGGGTTTTCAAAGATATGAATGTTTAGAAAGGATTCACTTACTAGCCTGTAAAAAGTTTTTATGTGTTGGAATGTCTACTTCAAACTGTATGGTTTATGTTGAATGCGGAAGATATCCACTTTATATTAATTCACAAATAAGATGTTTAAAACACTGGTTTAAGATTCTACGTATGACAGAACACCGCCTTCCAAAAATAGCTTACAACATGATGTTTCACCTTGATAGCATCGGCAAAATTACATGGGTAACACACGTTAGACAGTTATTATTTCCTCATGGATATGGTTCTATTTGGCTCAACCAAAATGTTTGTCAGCAACAGATGTTTTTTAAAGGTTTTCGTAACGTTGCAATTAATATGTTCTATCAAGGAGGGCATTCCAATATTGAAAGCAGTTCACGGTATGATTTGTATAGAAAGTTTAAGAGAAAAATATCTATCAGTCTTAATTTAAGAAAGTAATATATCAAATACACACTTGGTTTGTTAAAACTTATGATTAACTATGGAAGGTATATCTCGATTGAGAGATCTCAAAGACTATGTCCATTATGTATTGCTGCTATAGAAAACGAAATACGTTTTACATTTGATTGTCCGTATTATATACATCTTCCGAACGCATCGGGCGAGATATGCATTTACAAGAAATTCATATTCACCCTTGCGACAACTCGAAGGGAAAGCTGTGACAGGAAGTAGCCTGATTATTGGGCTATGGTGTAGCCCAATCAAAAGCGAGGATATGTTTGAATTGAGCACACAAAACTGTAATAAAACGATGCGATTTCTAAATAGAAACTGAGAGATACAGCCTTATTCTATGCAGTATTTTGGTGACCTATATTCACGCATCGTTTTTATGACTGTTGTCACAACGCAAATAAGGGATTAATTAGAAATTAAATTTCGCTTCGAGTTCGAGATGGACTGACGCAAGGGACGTTACTCTGTTTGTCCTACAGGGGGCGCTGATAGAGTCACAACTTTCCCGTCGAGTTGTCGCAAGGGTGAATATGAATTTCTTGTAAATGCATATCTCGCCCGATGCGTGCGGAAGATGTATTATATACTGAACTGAGAATGAAATATTTACCGAAAAGTTTCTTCTCAATGAGGAGTGTAATAGCATTCACATCAATTTTGTCATCAAATGATGAAGATGTTATATTGAAAATATCTCTGTTCATAAAACATTGCATGGATCTTAGACATAATGTATTAAATCGAAATTCGTGATCTATGCTTTGTCTGCAAAAACTTAAAGATGCTTTATCATAGTGCAATAATTTTTAAAGTATTTTTAATGTATACGTTGTATTTTTAGAAAAATTTAGCGACCAATCTTGAGAAAACCGGACCAAAATTCATCAAATAGGAGATAATTTACCAAATAATACCGAAACGGCAGTCGACATAAGGGCGAATCAAGTGTGGCCATTTCACAACTTCCGGTTTCTAAATGTAAGCTTGAAAACCGTCTTTGTCGCGCTCAACTAGATTTTATATTCTTTTTCTCCGAATTAGGTATTCGTTGCTGTCAAAGTTGATACCCATCGAACGCAATTACGGTAGTTGAGACTCGGTGTAAATCCTACAAGCATAATGATTACGTAACCGAAAGCGGGTTCACAAAATGACATGCCCTTTCTAAGAGGGGTACTGTGCTTGAAGCGTCGAAATAAGTATGTTATTGTTGATTAAACAATCTAAATATGATATCAAAATTTCGAAGAAAGATTTTTCTACAAAGTGATGTATTTCATTTCTCAATAGCTAAGTTTCATCCTGAACCGCTTGCAAGTATGATACAGCATCTTTAAACTATTCTTTATTTAATCCTACATATATGTGAATCCTAATTCCATTGTTATACCCATGAGCATCTCTGTAAAGATGTATATTGTATATATATGACGTATATGTGTGTGTAATATCATTGTATATGGGCCAGAGGCCTCAAGTACAATAAACTTCTTTTGACTTTTGACTTTTTTGATACATTCTTTAGCTTTATATGTTTAGTTTATGGATTAGATAAATCTTTATCTGTTCATATTCTAGTGTATGCATAAATCATTGATGAATCGATTGTACTAGTAATATTTAAACTAGCTATAGTGTTGTACAATAGGTACATGTACATATTTCCATGTCAAGTAAATGGACATGAAAGAGTTTAATTTAAAGTGCATTTTTGTTTATCATATTTGTAATTATAGTCACTGCTTTTATCTTATCTAAATATCATGTATTGGTAAATTGCATATTTGTTACGCAGTGAATTCATTGTTTCATAAAATGTAAGTCAACACTCAACAAACTTCAATAATGTAGGTAAGCAGTGATGTCCAAATATGACAACGTTTCAATATGTCCAAAATTTACAGTATATTTATGTCCAAATATGACTTTATTTACGTCCAAATATGACAATATATTAATGTTCAAAATACAAACAAATATATGTATTATCATTTCAGAAGCTGATAGCGGGAGACACCAAGTATGTCTCTTGATGTCACGCTATCTCAAGTCAAAGTGACAGGCAAATCACCTGCCTCACACGTCCTGGTCACACATGCACTCGTAGTTGCGTTTGTGCGAGTCACTCAGGGGTACGGAAACGTCCTTCAGCTCATATCTCCCACCATGATAGATCTCAGTCTATCATTCAATTCCAAATGCAGTCCAAATCACAATCAGGAATATCAATTGAATGTTCAAGTTCAAAAGTAAATGTTCAGAACCCTGACAGAAAACATGTACAAACAAAATCAAACATAAATCCCACTTTAGAACCCTGAAGAAGAAAGAATCTCAAATTCCTTGTGGAATAAATCACATTTCAGACACATTCATAACACACTTAGTGGATTACCAAAAGATACAATTTGCACCTTGGTATCACATATTTCATCCAGATTCATCAATCTGGTTTTGGTGCATCCAAAGAATTACACATTCGGAAAGAACACATGTTGAGTCAGAATCCAACTTGGATTCTCAAAATAGTCATAGCACAAATCACATGGAATCATCAACTTGAATCGGTATCCAATTTGAATTCACAATATATACATGGCACTATTCACATGGAATCATCAAAGAATCATCAGCACCTCCAAAGGAATTCCAGAATGCTGTATCCTTTAATAGTGACATCAATGTTGAGCTTTGTACGTCATCCATCGCTGGTTCGCTGGTTCGGCTCTATGACATCCTTCAGCTCCGGTCCAGAGTTCTATCCCAGGGGGCAGATCCTCGTCATTGGTCTGGTCATCACGGCGCCTCCAGATTTGACGTCAACAACTCTGTTGTCACTGTCTCAGGTGCAAAAGATCTTCCAAGTTGGCCATGCTGGAAATCGTTCGGTGATAATGGCACATCATCATGTGTGTTGGTACTCTGATAAGTTAGCGGACGAGAGTTTATCAGAGATTCGCCTCCAGCAAAAGCTGTCATCAATTCTTCATCTGTCACGTCACCAGAAGACAAAATGTTGAGATAACTTTGTTGGCCGACTTAATCATGGATTCAAAGACACAATCAAAGTGTGGTGCGTATGCAGGATTGAACTTCCATCTAACTCCGCGATTTGCCAATGAGCAATGAACAACATCAGTATCAAGGAGTGAAACTACCTGTTTTAGCTCCTTCACCGCTCCTACAAAATTCGTGCCATTATCAGACAGCATTTCTGATGGAAGACCTCTTCTGCACGTCATCCTGTAGAAGGCTTGCAGGAATGAGTCGGTATCAAGACCAAAAGCCATTTCAAGGTGTACTGCTCTTGTGGACAGACACCGCTTGACTCTTTGTTTACCTCTTTGTTTACCTCGACCCTGCACAGTCAAAAATGGTCCCGCAAAATCAACAGCAGCAGTGTCAAATGCTCTCATTGAATATTTCAACAGGGACTTTGGCAACTGAGACATGATTTGAGGAACTGGTTTTGCCTTGCGGATACGACAGACTGAGCACTCCTTTTCCCATTCACGGATTGCCTCACGAGCTGCAATAATCCAATATTTGGAAGAAAGACGTGCCAAGATCTGGTTAGTGTCAAGTATATGCTTTCCATCTTTATGGTACTTCTTGATGATCAACTTAGTAACCCTACTTCTCCGTGGGAGAATGACTGGAAACTGTGCATTGTGTGGAAGGAAATCTGCATTTTGTAATCGCTACCTGATCGGATAAAACCATCTACATCTATGAATGAGTTCAGGTCCTTCAGTTTGCTTTTAACAGGAACAACAGTCTTTTTGTGCAGAAGTTTTGCTTCATGAGGGAAACTACTTTTCTGTGCTTCACGAATATTTTAAGTTTTAGCATATGTGATTTCGTTAAATAGTTAGCTCGCCAGAGTTTCTCTTATCAGCTGATAAGGAAACATTGTGTACAAACCTTAAGACCGAAGCAAGAATTCAAGTGAATCGTTTCCAGTCCGAATAATTACTGGTGTCTAAAAGCTTCGAAGGTTCCATTTGTGTTACCAGAGTTACAACACTCGAAGATGTTTTCCTCATTTTAGAAAGATTTGATGACAACAACTCTGGTTGATCTGGCAACTCACCTTCTTCCAACAACAGATAAGATGGACCACAGACCCATTTGTCTTTGACAAGATCAGAAAGTCTACTTCTTCTAGAGAAGCAGCATTTAAAGCTGTAGGAACATATTTCCATTGTCTAGTTTCTTTGCATTCCTGGATGAAACTTACTCTATTTGCTACAAAGCTTTTGAAGTTTCTACTCTGATTTCGAAGCCAGCGTAAGACATTCATGCTGTCTGACCACAGAATTGCAGTTTCAATGTTCATTTCTAAAGCAGTTGTGATAGATATCAACAACATAATTCCAAGAACAGCAGCCATGAGCTCAAGTCTGTTCAAGTTCAAGAACTGAAACAGTCTTCAATGGACAAACCTTGCTTTTAGAAGTGACAAGTCGTGAAACAAAAGTATCATTCTCAAGCTTCGAGACACAATAAACTACAGCACCATATGCATCATATGATGCGTCAACAAAGACATCTAACCTGTAGTCTTGTACACCATGCAAGATAAGACACCTTGGTACCCGAACCATGTCCAACTCACTGAACTCACTCAGCCATTGTTCAACCTGCTTGATAATAATTGGATAATAATTTGGGTCATCCCAACCAACACCTGACAACCAGAACTTCTGCATGATCACTTTGCTTTGAATAGAGAAAGGAGCAACAAATCCTGAAGGATCAAAGAGTCTTGCAAGCTCTTTCAGGAAGATTCTTTTGGTAAGAGGCCCTGGTGTGCTAGATCAAAAGCCAAATTCATCTTCTGATGCCCGCCAGACAATCCCTAAAAGTTTGGTAGACGGCAACTCATTCTGAGCTAAGTTCACTTCAGATGCCCTATCCTCAGATGGAATTTGTTCAAGTACTTTGGCAGAATTGGAAATCCATTTTCTAGCCTTCATACCTGCCATACTCCAAAGAGTAGACAACTGTCTGTACAGTTCAATGCCCTCAGAGTCATCTCGGACATAATCTAAACTATCATTCATGTATGTGGATTTCAGAACAGTATCGACTGCTTGTAGATTGTGGATAGATTTTGTCGACCTTCTTGCATTCTCCTTTGAGACAAACTGAACAAGAAATGGGGAGGCGTTTATGCCAAAGACAAGTCTGTCGAATTGATAAACCGTAGGTTTTGCCAGTAGATTCAGGGATCTCCAAAGAAATCTGAAGTTGGGCCTATCATTTGGCTTGATCTCGATCTGCAGGTACATCTCTGCAACATCACATACAAGTGCTACTGGATAATGTCTGAATCTAAGAAGTATTTGAAAGAGATCACCTTGTAACTTAGGACCCTGATGTATCACGTCATTGAGAGATACACCTTGGCATTTTGCTGATGCATCAAATACAATTGTCACCTTGGTTGTACTTCTGTCTGGCCTAACCACAAGGAAATGTGGCAAATACCAACCACCTTCGCCATCATGTATCTCAAACAATCGGACACAATAGCACTGTATTTTTCAGCCACTGACTCATCCTTAGATAATTTCTTCTCTGTGCTAACTAACCTTTTCAAAGCCATTTTCATGATTGGAAGGTAACTCTTTGGGCTCGTGTATCCAAGGAATTCCTACCTGGTATCAATCGCTATCCTTGACGAGAGTTTTACTGACCATCTCAACAATAGACTCTTTATCATATGTCAACGATGAAGGTGCAGATGGAACATCATCAATTTGCCAGAACTTGTGAAGCAAGGAGTTCAAGTCTAAATCTGTACAACTATGATATGTACCACTTTCACTTGTGGTAAAACTCTGGTGACTTGGAACTCGACCAACACAAGTCCAGCCGAGTGGTGTAAGTCTAGCAATGGGCTCATTCTCATAACCCACAATATCTTCAAATGACCTATGCAATTCAAAGTAATCCATCCCTATCAAAAGGTCAATTTTATGAGGTTTCTGAACTTTTAGAAAGGGCACATTATGTAATTGGCGCTTTCTTTTACCATGTTTTTGCCAGTCAACTACTTGCATTCGTCCTGTAACCTTTTTGGTTGTTAATGCAGACAACTGGATATTAACAGAACCATCAAGGCTCTCTAAGCCAATTTCAACAGTTATGGATTTGAATGAACTACTCTGCCCATTAAGCACATTTACAGAAACTGAATCAGGTTCACCAACTAGCCCAAGCTGTGTTGAGATGTCCTCATTGAGGTATGTCTGTGTGCTAGCATCATCGAGCAAGGCATTTATGATAACCTTTTTCTGACCCTTCTTGACAACAACTTATTTGATGACATTGTGACTGTATCGGAGGCTTTACTTTCTAAATGTGAATCTCCCTGATTTGACGAACTTGGTGTTGTAGGTGTAGTGTGCTTACATGTACTACATGTATGCAGTAGAGGGCTGTGCAATGAAGAACAATTCTCAATACCACACCTCTTTTTTAACACTGTTTGCCAAAATGAATTTGACCTAAGCAAGTGAAGCAACGTTTTAACCTTTTTGCAAGATCCCAACGCCTGTGAACAGACATGGAGGTGAACTTCCTACAAGCTGTGATATCATGGTTGTCCACAGTGCTTCTTTGTGAAATAGGTACCTTGCTTTTCAGACGTTTTTCTACCAATGTTTTTGGATCTACCAACTAAGCCATGGATACTCTCAGAGGCTATCACCTGAAATACTGCTTCCTGCAGAACCCACTCTCTAAGAGTAACAACAGACTCCTGACTCCTGTTCAATATGTCTACGTTTGCCCCCATACTTGCGCTCTAGCCGTTAAGTGCCGCTTCATATGCTGAAGCAATATGCCCCAAATTTTCAATGGCCCGTTTAGCCTCACCTGTAACATACTGGCGTAACTGGAGCAACTTATATTCAGGAGAAGCAGAAGATCTATCAACGCAAGCAAGGAAAGCTGCTTTCCAACTTTCGTAAGTTCGAATTTCTCCAGAAAATGTTGGAATGGAGATCCTTTTCAAATATTTGGACATATCATTGCAAATATTCATTTCATCTGAAATCTGCCTATGACCTATGTGCATGTTCTTAAATTTCTCTTCAGTGTCATGAGCTCTCAGAGTATTCCCGAATAATCGTTCCTGATTAGAGTTATCCGCCCTTGGGAACAGGTATGCACCCTCTCGACTCGTTGACGTTACCGTCATGGGTCGTGATTATTGCGTCATAAAACTATAAAAATACTGCAGTAATTCAGATTCCTCGAGATCTTTATACACGTTTGACCTATCAATTGACCGTATTACCGAAGTAACCCATTTATCGTAGCAAAATCATTTCACTATCAAATATTTACCGAGATTAGGCCTATTTATATATATCTATATGGGGAAACAAATGTACATGCATATACATAAGATAGTTAATTACTTTCTTCATATATTTTGGTATATTTTATGTGCAATTTTAAAAACATAACAATTTAATTTCCATTTAATGTACATGTATAACAAATTATACACTCAATCTCAATGAAAGTACATAACTTGCAAAAACTAAACCGTCCTGTTAAATAGTTTGTTTCTCGTAAACAATGTTATGTAGCGCTTTGATATAAAAAAATATTTAGAAAATTGAAATTGAATATATTAATAACAAAGCTAGAGGGAAAATAGTAGTGTCGTATTTATACAACTGTCTCAATAGTGCATTGCTTTTTCAGTGATATATCTTGCTAAACTTTTTCAAAAATGAAAGTTGGTTCATGTCGCTATTTTCGCGCGGAGAGCATCGGTAATTTATTTTTCTTGTGAGTTGATGAAAACGAAAATCCAAGGAATTGTCACTGTTAACATAGTCCCTTGTGTTTCCGAAATAAATATCCTATTATCAAAAGTACTCATGGAAATAGAAATAAAACTATTTTGGGCGATTATTTCTTATTTCTTCATGCATGATACAGAACTTAGATTTGAATGCTAAATATTCATTTACAATTGTTTTTGGACACATATTGTAAAATTCCCTTAAAATATGAGTTTACAGGAGAACACACCGTGTCAATTTTACACCAGGAAATAATTTAAGTCAAAATATATGTTTCTGATGCAAGCGAAAGTATGTTAATGAGCTCTAATCTCATTACAGTCACGTAAAATGTAACATTTCATGTAAAATATTTATCAACTGTATTCCGTTACTAGCTTTAAAGGGGCAGTAGCACGTTTTTTGACAATTTTATATTTTAAATATTTCATTTATAATTGAAAGTAAGTGCTAAATGTATTATATTGACAGTGTCAACAATCTCATTACACAAGCCAATCACCCATAGTCAGAGGACAAAGTATGAGGATTCACATAAAATCCATTGGCGGCCATTTTTGTGTGAACACCTTTAATTCATTTGGTGTAAGAAAAAGGAGTCGCATGGCTTAACATTGCGTTGTATATTAGAATTATTACTGCGTTATTTAGTTTGAATACTTTGTCTTTCAATTGGAACCATTTATTTTCATTTTCCTGACATCACCTTACATTCCCCCTAAAAACGTGCTACTGCCCCTTTAAGGTGATAATAATCGCGTTGTCTTCAAGTGTGTTTTATCCCTAAACACGTGATACAAAATACTATTCCTACGAGTTAATTCATTGTTTTTGTTGTCGTAATGCACAGTTCCTTAGGCAACACACCAGTATGTCCCGTGTAAAAGGCTGTTTGTTTTGGTCATGCATTGTTGATTGTGATGAACTTATTTCTTAATGCGTTGCAAATATGACAAATTTCTTCAAATTTGTAACAATTTTACCTGTTAAAAAAGGCAATCAAAATGGTATCGACCCTATTTCCTATAATAAGCGCCCGGGCGCTTATTTTTTCAGCACCCCTTTACCCCCGGCGCTTATTATGTGATGCATATATACAAGGCCTAGATGGAAAAACCTAGTTTCTTTTACATTTGATGGAAATACATCTATTAATCGAGAAATAAAAAACAATAAATGCCAAACATAATTTTATATCTGTTTCCATGAGCAACAGGCGTATGGTTTAAGGTTATTATCTACGTTTCTTGTAACTACTGAAAATAATTAAGTCCTTAAAATATTTCATGAGGTCGAAAATGTCCAAAGGTGTACTTTAAAAAAAACGGAGGATATCGCGGAGATCGGAACGCTTACAGGATCAGAAATGTAAAAAGAAACATGTTATTGAAGCAAAGGTAAAAATTACCGTACCAGTAAATTGTAAAAATATTTTCTACGCTTTAGGTCTTCTAAGTATGTAAGAGGGGCCTATAGGAGCGTCCAAAAACTGGTATGTACTCGAGATGGGATAGTTCGTTAAGTTCTGTCCGTTCTAAAGTTTTATAGTAAAATTGTAAATACATGTAGTTAAAAACACAATCTGACATGACCAAAATATCATTTTCTTTTTTGAGCGTCCGGCGGTTGATCTCTTCACGGAACACGATCAAAAATAAAAGGTTATCAAAGTCAACCGTTGAAGTTCTGATCGAAACCAAAAATAAATAAATTTAAAAAAAAAAATAAAATAAAAAAAAAAAAATAAAAAAATACTCTAAGACGACATATCACTATAATTTTTTGTTCATTTTTCAGTGAGAAGAAGAGGTTCAAAGCGCTTGTAAATCTTTATTAAGTTAAACGATAGGCCTATAAAAATGACAAATTTGGTGTTGTAGCAGACTGACGCAACGTATTCGAAACAGTTTTCAGTTGTATTATTTATCTGCAGTACGCTAAAAAATCTCAGTAAATACAATCTGACAAATTCCCTTACAAAATAATCGTCGTAAAATATTTTCTCTTTTCACAAACCGAATGTCGATGGAATCAAAAACAAATAATTTTTCCCTTCCTTGAACTTCTGAAAACTTTTAAAATCTTTGAAAATTATAAAAAGTAGGCCTATGTGTACTTAATCCCGACTGAATGCGTATCTTTAGCCTACATTTCCCGCCAAAGAAGGGGGATACTCATTCGAAAACTTTGACAAACAAAAAATCTGTTCAAAAAGCTTTGTCTACAAAGAATTGTCAATCAAACCCTACAGTTTAACAACAACAGAGGTTTTGTTTTATCATATTTTGTACTCTAATGGCATGACTGATAATTCATCTCTTAGAGAAACGAAGTGAGGTGCGTAATTTTACCCGTCAAAACTGTTCATTTCTACTAATTGTGTCCACTTAAATGAGATGTAAAGTATTTGTTATTAATAAATTACTGAATAAAATGTTTTATCCATAAATAGATACTTATGTCCGATTTGTTTGCCTTACGATTTGCATCAATTAGCACATCATAAACAGAATTATCAAAAAGATCTATACCGGCCCGTTTAAGGAATTAACTCAATTAAATACATTTGAAATAATAAATTATATTACAGACATGTGAAGAGTTACATACTCAAGCTTAAAATACATTCATTGACCACCAATGATAAAAACCCGGCAAATAATCACATTTACACAAAGACGGTAAATGACGGTAACGTCAACGAGTCGAGAGCGCACATACCTGCTACCAAGGGCGGATAACTTTAATCAGGAACGGTAACTCTAAATTCCGCGAGTACCGTATAGTCATCTTGATCACGTGACCTGATAGGTGTGAGAATATGTTGCTCCGTTTCATTTGGAAAACTTAGAGGAGGAAGTAGTGTCTTATCCCTACTTGGGAGAGGACATTTTCGAGGAAGTGATTCAGGATCTGGAGTAGTTAAGACTGCACTAGAGACAGATCTATTAAAAAGATATTTCCTGAGCTTCAGTACACCCACCCTTTCTAAATCTTCAAGTTCTTTGCATGTCTTAACCATGTTTACCTTATCACTATTTGTTTGGTAAACTTCAGAAAGGGACGCAATAATCTCAATTGCATCGATTTGACACTGATCAACTTTATCAATGGCATCCATAACATCCCCGCGTGATGGTAAACCCACCTCATCAATCAACCGTTCTAGAGCATTTTTGCCCTGGTAAATGCAAATTTCAATATTGCTTTATGGCGTTTCAAACAAGCGACAGAAGTTTCAAATTTATTTTCAACTTCATTGTCAGATTGTTGTGTGGGTTGATTTTGTTCATTTAAGTCATTGTTAATAGCGGGCGACGCATGTCAACAATGTCCTAAACGACAACTTATCAATGTTCAAGTCATTTTAACTTACCTTCACTTGTTGACACACAATTCATGAAACAATTCACCTAATAAGCAATCAACCATGCTCTTCTACCATATGTTGCGCAGTGAATTCATTGTTTCATAAAATGTAAGTCAACACTCAACAAAATTCAATAATGTTTATTCAGTCCAAATATGACAACGTTTCAATTTTTCCAAAATTGACAATATATATTTAATTCCAAATATGACTATATTTCATGTCCAGATATGACTTGATTTATGTCCAAATATGACAATATATTAATGTTCAAAATACAAACAAATATATGTATTATCAATTCCAAAGCTGATAGCAGGAGACACCAAGTATGTCTCTTGATGTCACGCTATCTCAAGTCAAAGTGACAGGCAAATCACCTGCCTCACACGTCCTGGCCACACATGCGCTCAGGGGTACGAAAACAGTCCTTCAGTTCAATATTTGTAATTATATTCACTGATTTTATCTTATCCATATATACATACAGATGAATTGAGATGAAAAAATCCCTGTAAATCAACGTATCCTGTTGTGTTCTTCACAACCACCTAAGAGCTCTGCTACAATGACATCCCTGCATGCTGGGTACCCATCTCAACACCACGTGACCACCCGACCATCAACGATTGGAACCCCTCTTCGACTGAGCCAGCGCATCTCTCTACAATATGTTAGACTATGTATTTATTTTAAGATTTGCTTAATTAAGTTAA
The DNA here is from genome assembly GCA_916613615.1 of Steromphala cineraria. Lineage (NCBI taxonomy): Eukaryota > Metazoa > Mollusca > Gastropoda > Trochida > Trochidae > Steromphala > Steromphala cineraria. The sequence goes on along the minus strand of OU744722.1, from coordinate 39,754,099 downwards.
GTGTAACTTTGTGTAGTGAAAGGGACACTTTAATCTATCAAGTCCGCGATTTGCTTAATGAAGAAACACTTTACCTAATATAGCAGCGCTGATGATAATGATGATAATTATTATTATTCTATTGTGATATAAAAGACTCTTATAATATGCATTTATTCTTAAAATGTTGACATTCTGAAAAGATATGTTGAAAAGTTGTTAGTTTTGCATTGCCAATAATTCATATTAAAAAAAAGATAGCAATGTATACAGCAAGAGGATTCACATAAGTTGACACAATTCTTGAAGACATCTACAGTTTTGTAAACCAAAGTTGGAAAGTTCGGTTTAGATTAGACGGATAAGTGCTTACTCCCATACTAACATCTGACCGAAAAAAGCACACTAGCAAATATCTAAATGTTCGGTTCGCTAGTCTTGTCGCTTGTCTAGTCCTGGTTTAAAAATACATTTCATTTCATAAAATGAAATTAGGCTTGTCGAACAATCCACAAGGCCTATTTGAAGACCGCTCTTATAAACAACAATAGGCTGTACACAAATAAGTACAATAAAATCAGAAAAATAAAAAAATCTGTATGTTCATAATGAGAGCAATGTGTGTAAACCATTAAAGATATATGTTGTTGGAGATGCCTGAGGTAAATTTATATAACAAATACTAAGGAAATATTTCACAAATGAGTGGTAATCGTTTAACAGAAGATCTAGAGAACAGATCAAGGAGGGAAAATATAATTGTCTATGGGATCCCTGAGAAAGATGGGAGTGAACGAGAGAAGTGGGAAACATCTGTAAAGCCCCCGTCACAACCCGTTGTACGTGCAGCTGCGTGCTGTCTACCGACAAAAACGTGGGGTAAATTGGGGAATTCGTGCGTCCTCTTTACCGACGCGGTACCGATTTTGGACAAATTTAGAGCACGCAGACTCGTCGTAGAACTTTTAGTGCATGCAGAACTTTCGCTGCGTGCAGTCTACGAACGGGCTGCGAATTTTCCTCCGTACGATCGACGTGCGTGCCCTGTACGACAACCGCACGCACAACGCACCGACATCGTGCGTTTTTTTCAAGCTTACCCACTCAAACTTTCTCTACGAACGACGCACGTTGACAGTGCGTACAACGTGCGTTGTACCTGCGTAGTTCGTGCTTACTCGGCACGCCCAAAGTTTAACTATCAAATAATTAAAGAAAACTCACGTCGATCGTACCGAGTAAGCACGTACAACGTACCGAGTAAGCACGTACAACGCACGTTTTGGGCACCTTTTTTAGGATATAAGCCGAGCCGACGGACGATTGCCATCATTTGAAGAGAACATGCTCTTGTAGCATCAGGACCCGGAGCGATGGAAAGGGCGGCATCTTATGGCTCCAGCACATGTGACAATGTGTACTAAGCACCTGTCAATCGGGCGGGAAAAACCTCGTTGCACTCGCACGCACTTACAACGTGCGTGGTGTAAGGACACTGTACGCGAGACGCACGGCCCCCGTACGACAATGTGACAATCGCACATCACACGCACGTTGTACGCACGCCACACGCACGTACCACGCACGTACCACGTGCGCATCGTACGATGCACGCAGCTCCTCACTGCCAGACGTGTCGACGGGCTACGTACGTACGACGTGCGTGTGACGTGCGTTGGCAAACTCCCTCTCTGTTCTTGATAAATCCACCCTACGTTTTCAGAAAAACGTAGCGACCGTGGCCTCCCCAAAAAACGTACGAACGAATTGCACGCACGATGGGTTGTGACGGGGGCGTAAGGAAGGTCCTTGTGGAGAATCTGGAAATGGAGGAGGCAGAGAGTGACGAGGAGGTGGGGATAGAGAGAGCTCACAGAGTGGGGAAGAGGAGAGATGGAGATAAGCCCAGACCTATTGTAGTCAAGCTCACCAGGGGGAAAACTAAGTCAGCAATTCTATCTTGTGCAAGAGAAAAACTTAGAAAAAGTTCTGTGAAAATCAGTGAAGATTATAGCTTTGTTGTTAGAGAGAAAAGGAAGACTTTGATCCCTCACATGGTCAAAGCCAGGAATGAGGGCAAAGAAGCTTACCTGCGGTTCGACAAGTTGGTTATTGGGGGGAAGTCTTATGACTTTGACTCAAAAACCAAAGCTTTGACTGAGATCAAATAGTGTTTAGGCCAGACCCAGCAAGTAACAAACTTCCATGACACTGATGATTATACTGCCGCTTCAGATAAAGATACCCACATATTTTCTGTCTTCACTTGGAACTGTCAATCTCTTAAACGCCATCTACATGACAAACACCTTGAACTAATATTATCACAACACCTAGTGGTTGGTCTATGTGAAACATGGTTGTATTCTTTACAGGACTATAGCACATTCTTATCAGACACACATAATCTGTTTGCTATTTGCAGAGACAAACAGAAACATTGGGGAGTCGGTGTGTATGTTGATAAGCGTTTGAGTTGTACAAGGATATTTTCACATGTTCAAGATGCTGTGTACATACTGTTTGATAAGAAAATCTTTGGATATGCCAGAGATATAGTGATTGGAGTGTTGTATGTTTCACCTGAATACTCACATTATTATGCTGGAAAAGAAAGTGACAGTTTAGATACTTTAGATGAGTGCCTTTATGATATCAAATCCTGTTATGATGCTGATATTATACTTACAGAAGACTTTAACTCTAGAACAGGTATTAATAATGACTGTATTATTGATGATAGTGCTGATTATCTTCCAGGTGGTGAGTGGTATGACAGTGATGATTTATACACCAAGAGAAGCAACAGAGACTTAGAAGTCAATAATGTTGGTCGATGTTTGTTGAACACATGCATATCACACTCTTTGCATATTGCCTATGGAAGGTTTGAGGGTGATCATGTGGGTGATTTTACATGTGTTTCAAACAATGGACAAAGCGTTGTGGATTATATGATTGTTAGTTCATCTTTTTTTCCAGTGATAAATGATTTTAAGGTTGGCGATTTGGATGATTCGGATCATTTCCCAGTTGTATGTGATTTTGTAACAAAATGTGCGACTACAACGGACAATGATAACTGCTCAACCAACACTACTTTTTACACCAAATACAAGTGGGATTCTAGATATCTCGACAAGTTTCAGGGGTTAATCAGAGATAATACTGCACCAGAACTGATTAATAAAATTGTACATCATATTGACATGGACATAGATGAGGCTGTACAGATGATTAACCAGTTCTACTGGAGAGCTGCTGAATGCATGAGCAGACGACAAGCGTCACGTGATCAGCACATACGGACTCAACCTGCATGGTGGGATAGTGACCGTGAGACAGCTAAAAGAGAAAAATACTGTGCTCTGGATAAACTCCGGATAACCAATAGCCAACAGGATATTCAAGATTATAAAAGATCAAAATCGCTTTTCAGAGATGTTTGTAAAAACAAAAAAGAAGATTATGAAAGAAACTTATCAAAGAACCTTAACTCAATTAAGAATAACACTGATGACTTGTGGAAGGAAATAAAGAAATTAACGACTAAAACTACCAATAACTCCATAAGTGCAAATGAATGGCTGAACCATTTTCAGACTTTATTAAATACTGAACAAAACGAAACATCGATGGAAGAAAAAGTAAATGATTTCTTGTCAACTCATGACGTGCAGTGTATTGATTGTGACGATAAAATGCCGCATTTCCTGAATGCACCTATTACTTTCATCGAAATAAACCGAACAATTGGAGAACTAAAACAGAACAAGTCGCCCGGCTGTGATGGCATTCTGTCAGAAATACTGCGTCATTCAGCTGAAGTGATATCGCCTGTACTTTTGATACTCTTCAATAAAATTCTTGAATCTGGATACTTTCCTGACGAGTGGTGTAAAGCCATTATATGTCCTCTACATAAGAACGGATCACGGAATGAAGTAAACAATTACAGGGGGATTTCACTTCTATCAACTTTAGGGAAAGTATTTACGAAAATACTGAACGAAAGGTTACAGAAATGGGCATCTGACAACAATGTCATATATGAAAATCAAGCTGGCTTTAGAAAGGGATACGCAACTGTGGACAACGTATTTACTCTGTATGGAATGATTAGGAAATACCTCTCAAAGTCGGGTGGACGATTTTACTGCTTCTTCATTGACTTTTCGAAAGCTTTTGACAACGTAAACCATTCAAGTACAACAAGTACTACAAGTATCTCGGAATAGTCTTCACACCCAAGGCCGTTTGGACTCGAGCAACAACAACATTAGCACAACAAGCCGAGAAAGTGTGCCATTTGATATATAAACTACATTATATGTGTGGGGTTGTGTCCCAAGACCCAGACACTCATTTCGCCACCGCAGTAATTCGCCGACAATTAATGAGGGCTCAATTAACATCAACCCCACAGACATAATAGAATGGTCCACTAGAGTAGATTAAGCCTGGGTCAGGTTCATTATTGAAAAGTTTGGAAATATGTGATTATAACAAAGCTCAATCTTTAACGAGCAAATTATGAAACATTAACCATGGTAGATTATGTTTGTACAAAATTTAATGAAAATGAAAATGCTTTATGACATTGAGTTTACATTCAGTTATTGTCGGATTAGAGTATATTGGTTCACAATGACATTAAGTTGTGTTTTTATAATACTTTGTGATAATCTGACTTCTCTTCTTAGCACTGCGTTTACATTCAATTATTGTCGGATTTTAATTGATTATCAAAAGGTTTGAAAACTCACAAGGTATATAAAATGGTAAACAGAACATGATCATCACCATTATTCTTAGGCATTATCTTTGATGAATATCTAACATGGAATCAACATATTGTTGAACTGTCACAAAGATGCAAAAAAGATCTCAATATATTACGAATGCTTTCTCACACCAGGTGGGGCAGCAGCAAGGAAATGTTACTCTTACTAAACTCATGTCCAAAAGAAACGATACCATACAAACCCCAAAATAACTCAATCCACTGCAGTTTAATAAGACTAAAACATAGTAATATCATTTCTTCAGTAGTCAACTTACGTCTATGCAAAATTTGGAAACATTATCTTTTCATGTTTGCGAGAAACATGCATTTGAAAAAATCATCGATCTGGAATCTCCTTAACTAGGCGAGATAGCAGAGAGAAATTGGACACTTTCGCTTGTTTTAAAACGTTCTAGTGCAGTGACGCGTCAACGAATTTATGTCAATTAAAGTGTATTATATCAACAACATTTTTTTCTGACATAAATTCAATACTTTATCAATTTTAAAGTGAAATGACAAAGTTCTGTTCATAAAACAATTTGAAATTTCGATGTATGCACTCCATGTACATTTGAAAAGACACAAAATCCAAAGTATCTTTTCCTGAAGAATGAAAATGTGCATATTTTTTTACAAGATATATCACTCCTAGACACACTTAAATTCGACTCTGTCTTGGTGCGACACTAGTCAAACCAACATACAAAAGCTTAAAAACCATACAAAATCAAGCTTACAGAAAAATATCAGGATGCTTACGTGACACATCAATGGATAATCTTACCAACTTTATTGTTAGATCAAAGCATAAGCCATATGTTTACAAAAATTATCACACGAAAAAAGCAAATAATGACTAAAAGAGTAAAAAAAATACCAACACCATTTGGTGTTACCCTGAAAAAACACATAGACAAATATGACCTTGATACAATAGACGTTATTTCCAGACGTCCCTCAGATCATTCTAGATGGATATGTCTACACTCGGAACAAGATCCGATAGACCTGCACACACAGAATCGCCAGACTGAAGGAAGCCCTACGCAACGGAGAGAAGACACCGCTCGAGTTTCTTGATGCCGTCTCCCACTTGGTGAAGCTGGGTTAAACTCAGTAACTAGTGCTGTCGATGTCATCAACTAGAAAAGCAAAAGACTAGTGCTAACAACGCCAAAGTTGTTAATCACAAATATTTATTAATGTTATCAAATAATTATATCTATACCACTCATGTTGTTATCGAATAAATATATCCATGTCATTCATGTGTTTTTATTACTTTTGGGTCTATTCCACTATTCTAGTAGGGGTCACAGGAGCTAATTAACCTGTTTACTGAACCGTTAAAGTGTCTGCGAAATGAAGCGTCGGCGTGTTGGGAGCCGACCATGTGTGGAGGGCTGTCAATAAATATCGCTGCAAATCTATTTGACAGAATGGATATCAATCCTTTCCTATGGTGCTGAGATATGGGGCTTTCAACGTATCCAACATATTGAAACAGTTCAACTTAAATATTTTAAGAAGATAATCGATGTCCCTCAAAATGCATGCAATGCTGCCGTTCTTGGAGACTGCGGAAGGAATTCTGTATTCGTCACATATACTATGAAATTACTTACCTACTGGACTAAATTAATCTTAATGGATAACAGCCGACTTCCGAAGCAAACCTACATTATGCTACATGGTCTTGACAGTGTTAACCGGACATCGTGGGTGTCACATGTAAAAGATATTTTATTCAAATATGGATTCGGATATGCATGGATTATGCAAGACTTTGGAGATAAAGCAACATTTTTAATAGAAATAAAACAACGAATCATCGACATGGACATTCAGCAATGGCAAGCAAATGTTACAAGCAACTCTAAACTATCTTCCTATTCAACTTACAAATCTACTTTAAATGTCGAACTCTATTTAACTAATGTCAACTTAAGAATATACAGAAAAGCTCTATCAAGATTTAGATGCGGATGTCACAACCTGATGATTGAGCTAGGAAGAAGAACTGGACTAGACGAAGAAATGAGACTATGTTCGCACTGCTGCCGCTATGGGATAAATGTAATTGAAAATGAATTCCACTTCTTGCTTGTCTGCAAAGCTTTTTCGGAACTACGAGAATCATACATCCATCTTATTTACTATAAATATCCTACTGTAACAACATTCGTTAATTTAATCAATTCCACGTGTCCTCAAACATTGTTAAATCTAAGCAAATATGTATTTTTCGCTTTTAAACTATATCCGTTAATACATCAATGATTACATTACTTCATGTTTACTTTATTCACTTCTCTGTTATCTGCGTTTATGTGATTTACGTGTTGATGTAAAACAAATGTCTTTTATATTGCAAATGTAAGTCCTTAGGGTCTGTGGCCTTTGACTTGAATAAAACATTCAATCGTTTACAAGAAAATCGTCACTTTTGCTTATAAACTAGTGTAAAGATTTAAGAATACTGTTGTCTGTAAGTTAAGTTTTTGTCTTGGCAAACTGTCTTAATTATGGAAATACATATGCATATAGAAATACATATTTTTTTAATAATGGTACATTTTAAATAAACTAGATGTGTCGCGATGATATATATATTTGCATTCAGGTCGATTCATCGGAGATGAGGGCAACAGATGTGATGAGAAGACAACAGAGTGACTGTAAACTAGTAACTTTAAGACACAGTTCTGTTTATCATCTTTTTTAAGTTTTGGGTTCGATGAATCAATAACGCTTAGTTACAATATCTAGTTCAGTTAACGAACAGATTATACCTTTGGAAATTGTGGTGGCCTGCCTCGTGCTTTTGACTTACATCGTTTGTTCCAGCTTGAATTGTACGTTTATAACAATATATATTCACACAACATCATAATTATGGTCTGTAGAAAAAATACACATATCCCATATATGACCATCAAATTTTAAACAACAACATTATATATTATTAATTTATTATGTGATATTAACATCAACATATGAAATAGAAATAATAAAGACACAAGAAAAAACCTTTGAACCAAAAAACGATGTTACCTGAGCAATTTCTAATCCGAATCAAATCCTACGTAGGAGATATTAGGTCCTGCGTAGGAGATATTCAGGTGTGTTTATCTTGTGTTTGAGTCATCATTCAATCATTAATATATACTTGTTTCATTTCAGGTGTTTGAAAATGCTTTGCTAATTCAATTGTTTCTTATTCAAAAAAAATTTCATTTGCATTCATTGTGTGTTATAATGTTTCATATTGATATTAAATATCATCAACATATTTGATTTCAATACAAACCAACATATTCATTACATTATCATCTCATAATGCCACAAAGCTAGCTTGCACCACTGCGTTTTATACTTGCTACTTGTTTTCTGTTGACATTATCATTTATTCTTCAAACACACATTTGTTATAACTTCACATTGTTATAATGGCTGATTTATCAAATGAAGAATTTGATTCAGTCATGGTATCTCTGTATCTTGATATCTCCAGATGTCAGTTCACCAGCTGAACTGAAACATTGGACATTGAAGTTAAAACTTCAACTGCCAACCTTACCCACTCATCAACTTGGCAGGGTAAGTATTCGCCAGGCACCCAGGTTACCCAACTTCTCTCGGGATCCTGGTGCAAGGGGCGAAGCGACCATTGACCGTTGGTCATATGAAGGTGAACGTTTAACGTTGTTCTCCATATATACCACTCCTCTTGGGAAACATCTTTAGGAAACACCAGTTACAATACCACTGCTATGCAGACGACAATCAACTGTATGTTTCCGTTAAACCTGGGACAATAAATAAAGCTATTCCAATTTTGGAACAATGCATAAAAGACGTTCAAAAATGGATGACAACCAACCAAGTAAAGCTCAACAACAACAAAACAGAATTTCTTATCACAGGCACAAGACAACAGCTTCGCAAAGTTGGTAGTCTTACCATCGATGTAGGAGGACACTGTGTTTCCCAAACGAAGCAAGTGAAAAACCTTAAATAATAAATAATGAACATTTTAAGCCTAATATCCAGTGCAATCACCCTGAAGAAATTGTATTTTCAAAGCCGCTACTAAGCGCTTCGCGCGACCACATAGGTCCGTACTTCCCGTATTCAGGTACCCAATTGTACAGCTGGGTAGACTGAGTGCAATGTGGATGAAGTGCCTTGCCCAAGGACACAACACGGTGTAAAGCCCAGGTCACAAATCTTTGGTGTCTCCACCTGGATTCGAACCCGGGTCTTTGGCGTGATAGGCCAGCACGCTAACCACTACACCACCGCGCTCCACCTTGGAATAGTTTTTGATCAAAATATTTCTCCAGACAGTCATGCCCTGAATATCGCCAGAACTGCAAACTATCATATTGCAAGCATTGGTAAATTAAAGATGCTGTATCATACTTGCAAGCGGTTCAGGATGAAACTTAGCTATTGAGAAATGAAATACATCACTTTGTAGAAAAATCTTTCGTCGAAATTTTGATATCATATTTAGATTGTTTAATCAACAATAACATACTTATTTCGACGCTTCAAGCACAGTACCCCTCTTAGAAAGGGCATGTCATTTTGTGAACCCGCTTTCGGTCACGTAATCATTATGCTTGTAGGATTTACACCGAGTCTCAACTACCGTAATTGCGTTCGATGGGTATCAACTTTGACAGCAACGAATACCTAATTCGGAGAAAAAGAATATAAAATCTAGTTGAGCGCGACAAAGACGGTTTTCAAGCGTACATTTAGAAACCGGAAGTTGTGAAATGGCCACACTTGATTCGCCCTTATGTCGACTGCCGTTTCGGTATTATTTGGTAAATTATCTCCTATTTGATGAATTTTGGTCCGATTTTCTCAAGATTGGTCGCTAAATTTTTCTAAAAATACAACGTATACATTAAAAATACTTTAAAAATTATTGCACTATGATATAGCATCTTTAAGGAAGTATCTCGACCGTGAAACGACCAAACTCCTCATCCATGCTTACGTGATCAAGGTTAGATTATTGTAATGCTTTGTTGGCAGGATCTAGTTCAAAACATGATGAATATCTCTGTCATTAGTACACATCGGGTAGTTGTTTAGTCAAGATATGACTGTCGAAAAGAAATGTTTTCACATTTTATTTGAAGAGTGACAGACTTTTAAGTTTTTTAAGTTCAGTTGGGAGTTTGTTTCAAAGGATAACTGAAGGCTCGTCGACCAAATCGCTTTAAGTTTGGAAAAGCTGTTGAGTAACTGAACGAAGAACTCCGGATTGGTTTAGACAGTTATGTAACGTCGACCAGGTAGGCTGGGGCTGATCCATGTAAGCATTGGTATGCAAGCACCAATATCTTGAATTGTATTCTTGCATGTATAGGGAGCCTATGCAAATTCATAAGCAAAGGTGTTATGTGCGCTGACTTCTTTGTCCTGGATACTCGTCCTGCTGCAGTGTTCTGTATTTTCCGAAGTCTGAATAGTTGCTCCTGAGTGATGTTTACCAACAAACTATTACAATTTTTGACAACACAAGACTTCTGACCAGCATATGAGCGTCACCAGTAGACAGGAGGTGTCTGATACTGCCTATGTTTCTCAGATGGAAGTAGCATGATTTTGTTATCATACTGACATGTTTGTCCATGGAAAGATCACTGTCAAGAATGACTCCCCGGTTTTTTACACTATCTGATACCTGGCAATGGGACTCACCGATATCTATGGATGATACACTTGCTGCGGCTCTGTTCTTCTGAGTCCCGACTAACATCACCTCGGTCTTGTCAGTGTTGAGCTTTAGCATATTGGCATCCATCCATAGCTGAATCCTATATGAGCAGAACTTTATCTGGTCGATTGCAGGCTGGGAATCCTTTGGAGAGAATGTTTTCATTAATTGAGTATCATCAGCATAACTGTGGTGTCCAACGTTAAATGTTGGGGAAAGTTAACCAAGGACTGACGTGTATAAGATGGGCCCAAGAACAGATCCTTGTGGCACTCCAAATTCAAGCAGTGGTGTCTGTTGGAAACCATTTCAATGCCATCGATCCCAATGACAAGTCTCAGTGTATAAAGTAACTTCTCATGATCTAGAGTGTCAAAGGCAGCAGACAGATCTAACAGTACAACAAGCCCAACATGCCCGTTGTCACATGATGTAGTCAAGTCATTCAAAAAGCGCAGTAAGGCTGTTTCTGTGCTGTATCCTGCTCTATAAGCTGAATGATACTTATCAAGTAAATCATGATCAGAAAGATGGAAGGTAAGTCTAGTCTTAACAGCTCTCTCAATGAGTTTTGAGAGAAAACTCAGAATGGAGACTGGTCGATAATTGTTCAGAGCGTTTTCATCAAGACCTTGCTTTTTAATAAGTGGCTTGACAATGGCCTCCTTCTAGACTCCCGGAAACACTCCTGACTGCAAACTCGTTTAATATGAGAGTTATCACAGGCAAAAGTTCAACGATGTATTTCAAAACAAGTTTGGTTGGAATCGGGTCCAAATTACAAGTAGTTGGTTTCCTGTCCTTGATTAGTTTCAGCACCTCTTGCTCTAAAAAGCTTTCAAGGATAGACGTTTTTTCGACAACATATTCATTGGGTTGGACATCAATTTCTTGAGATGAATGTTTGTCAAGTAACTTTTGACGGATATTCAGATTTTTTTCAATGAAGAATGAGTTGAACCTATCAGCAAGGGCACAATTAAAATCCCCTGTTGGTAGTACAACATTCAAAGATACATAAACTATTGGCATTAAAATAGCGGGAGGGACAAACCTCCATCCACTTTGAAGTCTGACATTGACAGACAAATTAAATGAAATTTTCAAAATTAATCACTTTGATATGTAGATTTTCCCTTTTGATTTTATCTTGTACTCTCTTTTCATCTCAGATTTTAAAGTAATGTAACACTGAAGCGACTTGGAGGTTATCAATTCCTTAATGCTTATCTTAGAAACTATACATTCTAACATATCAGTAAGAGATACGTAACCATTACCCTCAAGAAATCTATTAAAGAAATGTATTATTTTGTGTTAGCAAAACGCCTATGTTCCTTATTGTATCAGTGAGTCTTTGTCCAAAGCGTATCTCCCAAACTATATACTTTTGCTACATTTAATATGTTTTAACATGTTAAACTATCATTTAAAGGGGCAGAAGCACGTTTTATGATAATTTTATATTTTTAATTGTTCACTCATAAATGTTAGTTAATGCTAAATGTATTATTTTGACAGTGTCAAACATTACACAAGCCAATCATCCATAGTCAGAGGACAAAGTATGAAGATTCACATAAAATCAATTGGCGGCTAATTTCGGTGAACACCTTTAATTAATTTTGTGTATGAAAAAGCAATCACATGGCTAAACTTTGCGTTATCTATTTGAATTATTACTGCTCCATTTAGTTTAAATACATTATCGTTCAATTGGAACCATTACTTTTCATGTTCCTGCCATCACCTTATATTCCCCCTAAAAACGTGCTACTGTCCCCTAAAGTGGCCGATCTATTAGTGTTCCGGTCCAGTTTTAATTTTTGAGAAAATGACTTGAAAAAAAGCACTGTAATGTTATAGATTTTACAATATAGTAAACTTAATGTATTGACAGATGAACTGAAATTTACAAATTATCTTTGCTAAAATTAATCAACAATGCTTAATAGTGATGCAGCAAGGCTTTTCACACTCTAATTGCCGACGAATGGCTTTCCTTCTGAGTGTGTACTCTTCTTTATCCTGTTGTCGAAAGTAAAAAAATAAAATTGCTACCGATCGCGAAAGTAGGTGGTTTAAAATTGAGTGTGTTCAAATCATGTAGTATTGATATATATATAATACCGGGATGTCCCCTTGAATTTCGTTTCCACAAAAATACCTCGAACTGTTAAAAAATGTTAATTGTAGAACAGAACATAAATTACGGACGTCAAATTTCATTATGTTTTGTAGACATAATTTGAGGGAGGATCATAAAAAAAAATACACTTAAATGGGAAAGGCCGCTTAAATAATTATATTGAGTTCTGGGTGATAATATTTTTATTTACAAACCAAACCAGGCCAAGCCGGAAAACTCTCTGACTGGATTAGAAACTTCCAACATGGTGAATTAAATTAGTTGGTAACTTTAAAACTATCTCCGTTGTCGGTAACTTCTCTGGTATCTGCTGCAGTGAGTGCCATGATGTGGAGAAAGAAAGAATGAAAACAAGCAGACAGAGTCGTCTATATCCCTCGCCATTTGGAATATTTTGAGAAAATAAACAATGACTGTGAATTTTAGATATCTCCTATTTCTGGTTTCGTAAATTGTCACAACTTACACTTTCATAGAAACATTCAAAAAGATAATCACAAGAAGTTGGAACTCCAACATGATGATTGATTCATATACCAAGTTTCGTTGAGCTAGGTCTTACAGTTTTTGAGATTGCCTCCGGAAACGAAATTCTAAGATACAATTCCATGGACACCCCCAAAAATGATAATCCCAAAAAGTTGAAACCTCCAAAAAGCACATCAACTCAAAATGGTTGATCCATATACCAAGTTTGGTTGAGCTTGATCTTACAGGTTTTGAGATTTGCTCAGGAAACAAAATTCTAAGATACGTTTCCATGGAAACCGCCAAAAATAATAATCCCAAAAGGTTAAAACCACAAAAAGGCACATCCACACATAATGATTGATCCATATACCAAGTTTGGTTGACTAGGTCTTAAAGCTTTATAGATTTGCTCCGGAAACAAAATTCTAAGTGTGACATTTAAGTCAGTCATATTACTTTAAGTAATATAAATATACCTTTATACCTTTTAAGAATTGAATGATACTTTGTTGTATCAAGAGAAACACAAACTATAACAAATAACGCATTGTTAAATCATAATGATTAATGTGCTTCAATTAAACTTATGATCTAAACATATGATTTATCATTGATGACACCTTTTCTGTCAGGTATGTTACTATTTGATCACTGATAACTTTTAAGTAAAGTGCTCAGAATTAACAACTATTATTCCCTAAACAGTCATGACAGGGAGTACTTAAAATGAAGACGCCGTTATTTGCTTCTCATCAAAGAGGGATAACTCTTGGATTAATCATAATCGTACAAGGTAACATGACTGACACAAATCGTTGTTACCATGTTCATTTTTATTCATTTTGATAACAAACATATCGAAAATCAACGAAATACCTTTATAAGTAGTAACAAGTAACTTCTTTCAGACTTAACCCATGCAATTTGTGTTTTCCATGGAGAATATTATATCTGTATATGTATATGGTGACATACCACTATTGTTAGTTAAGTCACTCAATAAATAATAAGCTTTTATAGATATCAAAAGAGCTCATATTGCAGAGATCAAAGATGTTATTGTTCTGATCTTTGTAAACATATCGACTTATCCAATTTACCCACAGTCAAATAACAACACATCACTCGTTTTTTAAAGACACTTTATTTGTTGATTTTAAAGGTACAAGTTTATAAACAGTACTAAAAGGACAATTTCACAGTATCACATGAACTCATAACGTTAGGTTCAAGTTTAAGCCATTCACATAAAGTGAATGGAAGAGGCTAGTCAACAGCTGAACCCTGGCTATATGTTCCTCAGTAGCAACTAGTCAACAACTGAATCCTGACGATACGTTCCTCAATAAGTGTTCCAACAACTAGTCAACAGCTGAACCCTGACGATACGTTCCTCAGTACGTGTTCCAAAGACTAGTCAACAGCTGAACCCTGACGATACGTTCCTTAGTAACAACTAGTCAACAGCTGAACCCTGACGATACGTTCCTCAGTAAGTGTTCCAACTACTAGTCAACAGCTGAACCCTGACGATACGTTCCTCGGTAACAACTAGTCAACAGCTGAACCCTGACGATACGTTCCTCAGTAACAACTAGTCAACAGCTGAACCCTGACGATACGTTCCTTAGTAACAACTAGTCAACAGCTGAACCCTGACGATACGTTCCTCAGTACGTGTTCCAACTACTAGTCAACAGCTGAACCCTGACGATACGTTCCTTAGTACGTGTTCCAACTACTAGTCAACAGCTGAACCCTGACGATACGTTCCTCGGTAACAACTAGTCAACAGCTGAACCCTGACGATACGTTCCTTAGTAACAACTAGTCAACAGCTGAACCCTGACGATACGTTCCTCAGTACGTGTTCCAACTACTAGTCAACAGCTGAACCCTGACGATACGTTCCTTAGTACGTGTTCCAACTACTAGTCAACAGCTGAACCCTGACGATACGTTCCTCGGTAACAACTAGTCAACAGCTGAACCCTGACGATACGTTCCTCGGTAACAACTAGTCAACAGCTGAACCCTGACGATACGTTCCTCAGTAACAACTAGTCAACAGCTGAACCCTGACGATACGTTCATCAGTAAGTGTTCCAACTACTAGTCAACAGCTGAACCCTGACGATACGTTCCTCGGTAACAACTAGTCAACAGCTGAACCCTGACGATACGTTCCTCAGTAACAACTAGTCAACAGCTGAACCCTGACGATACGTTCCTTAGTAACAACTAGTCAACAGCTGAACCCTGACGATACGTTCCTCAGTACGTGTTCCAACTACTAGTCAACAGCTGAACCCTGACGATACGTTCCTTAGTACGTGTTCCAACTACTAGTCAACAGCTGAACCCTGACGATACGTTCCTCGGTAACAACTAGTCAACAGCTGAACCCTGGCGATACGTTCCTCGGTAACAACTAGTCAACAGCTGAACCCTGACGATACGTTCCTCAGTACGTGTTCCAACTACTAGTCAACAGCTGAACCCTGACGATACGTTCCTCGGTAACAACTAGTCAACAGCTGAACCCTGACGATACGTTCCTCGGTAACAACTAGTCAACAGCTGAACCCTGACGATACGTTCCTTAGTAACAACTAGTCAACAGCTGAACCCTGACGATACGTTCCTCAGTACGTGTTCCAACAACTAGTCAACAGCTGAACCCTGACGATACGTTCCTCGGTAACAACTAGTCAACAGCTGAACCCTGACGATACGTTCCTCAGTACGTGTTCCAACAACTAGTCAACAGCTGAACCCTGACGATACGTTCCTCGGTAACAACTAGTCAACAGCTGAACCCTGACGATACGTTCCTCAGTACGTGTTCCAACAACTAGTCAACAGCTGAACCCTGACGATACGTTCCTCAGTTCGTGTTCCAACTACTAGTCAACAGCTGAACCCTGACGATACGTTTCTTAGTAAGTGTTCTAACTACTGGTGAACATCAACATGGTAACTTGTAAAAATATAAATAGATTTGTATAAACTGATGTATGAAATGAAAGAAAATTCGAATACAATGGACATCGTTTCAGCACTCAGGGTTCTTTTAAATACATAATTGAAACTAAGGATTACTTCTGAGCGGACAAAATATTTAAAAGAGATCGGTGAAGATATCACGAGCTTGTCAAAAACAATTTACAATGGAGCGATGAAAATGCAGATGTGATGGTGTGTATGTGATGAAGTGAAGAACAATATATATATGTATATAAAAATATTGTAATATTACGTGAACAAAATATGAAATATGATATTTGTTGTGTTATACAAACGCCCCGATCCACTCGGGGAACAGCACCGGTCTGAGTAAGGAGTTGCTAAGGCAACATGGGGTGCAAAGACCTATTAGCTTAAAAGCCCTTCAGACTAAGGATACCCTAAGCGAACGCTCGTATAACCTGCTAAAATCATCGTGGACTAAGGGGAAACATGATCCAGACAACACAACTGGAACAACATTGATCAACCTTGTATTTAAACTTATTTTGTTGGAACTTGTTCTAGTTTTATAGGTAAATTCCCTCATTACCTGAAATAGAAGCTCACAACTTTCTTTCACCTGCAATAGTAACTCACAACTTTCTTTCATCTGCAATAGTAGCTCACAACTTTCTTTCATCTGCAATAGTAGCTCACAACTTTCTTTCATCTGCAATAGTAGCTCACAACTTTCTTTCACCTGCAATAGCAGCTCACTACTTTCTTTCACCTGCATTAGTAGCTCACAACTTTCTTTCATCTGCAATAGTAGCTCACTACTTTCTTTCATCTGCAATAGTAGCTCACAACTTTCTTTCATCTGCAATAGTAGCTCACAACTTTCTTTCATCTGCAATAGCAGCTCACTACTTTCTTTCATCTGCATTAGCAGCTCACTACTTTCTTTCACCTGCAATAGTAGCTCACAACTTTCTTTCATCTGCATTAGTAGCTTACAACTTTCTTTCACCTGCATTAGTAGCTCACAACTTTCTTTCACCTGCATTAGTAGCTCACAACTTTCTTTCATCTGTAATAGTAGCTCACAACTTTCTTTCATCTGCAATAGCAGCTCACAACTTTCTTTCATCTGCAGTAGTAGCTCACAACTTTCTTTCACCTGCATTAGTAGCTCACAACTTTCTTTCACCTGCAATAGTAGCTCACAACTTTCTTTCATCTGCCTTAGTAGCTCACAACTTTCTTTCACCTGCAATAGTAGCTCACAACTTTCTTTCACCTGCATTAGTAGCTCACAACTTTCTTTCATCTGCAATAATAGCTCACTACTTTCTTTCACCTGCAATAAAAGCTCACTACTTTCTTTCACCTGCATTAGTAGCTCACTACTTTCTTTCATCTGCATTAGTAGCTCACAACTTTCTTTCACCTGCAATAGCAGCTCACAACTTTCTTTCATCTGCATTAGTAGCTCACAACTTTCTTTCACCTGCAATAGCAGCTCACTACTTTCTTTCACCTGCATTAGTAGCTCACAACTTTCTTTCATCTGCAATAGTAGCTCACTACTTTCTTTCAACTGCATTAGTAGCTCACAACTTTCTTTCATCTGCAATAGTAGCTAACAACTTTCTTTCATCTGCAATAGTAGCTCACTACTTTCTTTCACCTGCATTAGTAGCTCACAACTTTCTTTAACCTGCAATAGTAGCTCACAACTTTCTTTCATCTGCCTTAGTAGCTCACAACTTTCTTTCACCTGCATTAGTAGCTCACAACTTTCGTTCACCTGCCTTAGTAGCTCACAACTTTCTTTCATCTGCCTTAGTAGCTCACAACTTTCTTTCACCTGCAATAATAGCTCACTACTTTCTTTCACCTGCATTAGTAGCTCACTACTTTCTTTCATCTGCAATAGTAGCTCACAACTTTCTTTCACCTGCATTAGTAGCTCACAACTTTCTTTCATCTGCAATAGTAGCTCACAACTTTCTTTCATCTGCCTTAGTAGCTCACAACTTTCTTTCACCTGCAATAATAGCTCACTACTTTCTTTCACCTGCATTAGTAGCTCACTACTTTCTTTCATCTGCAATAGTAGCTCACAACTTTCTTTCACCTGCATTAGTAGCTCACAACTTTCTTTCATCTGCATTAGTAGCTCACAACTTTCTTTCATCTGCAATAGCAGCTCACTACTTTCTTTCATCTGCATTAGTAGCTCACAACTTTCTTTCACCTGCAATAGCAGCTCAATACTTTCTTTCACCTGCATTAGTAGCTCACTACTTTCTTTCACCTGCATTAGTAGCTCACAACTTTCTTTCATCTGCATTAGTAGCTCACTACTTTCTTTCACCTGCATTAGTAGCTCACAACTTTCTTTAACCTGCAATAGTAGCTCACAACTTTCTTTCATCTGCCTTAGTAGCTCACAACTTTCATTCACCTGCATTAGTAGCTCACAACTTTCTTTCACCTGCAATAGTAGCTCACAACTTTCTTTCATCTGCCTTAGTAGCTCACAACTTTCTTTCACCTGCATTAGTAGCTCACAACTTTCTTTCACCTGCAATAGTAGCTCACAACTTTCTTTCATCTGCAATAGTAGCTCACAACTTTCTTTCACCTGCATTAGTAGCTCACTACTTTCTTTCACCTGCAATAGTAGCTCACAACTTTCTTTCATCTGCCTTAGTAGCTCACAACTTTCTTTCACCTGCAATAATAGCTCACTACTTTCTTTCACCTGCAATAGTAGCTCACTACTTTCTTTCACCTGCATTAGTAGCTCACAACTTTCTTTCACCTGCAATAGTAGCTCACAACTTTCTTTCATCTGCAATAGTAGCTCACAACTTTCTTTCACCTGCATTAGTAGCTCACTACTTTCTTTCACCTGCAATAGTAGCTCACAACTTTCTTTCACCTGCATTAGTAGCTCACAACTTTCTTTCACCTGCAATAGTAGCTCACAACTTTCTTTCATCTGCCTTAGTAGCTCACAACTTTCTTTCACCTGCAATAGCAGCTCACTACTTTCTTTCACCTGCAATAGTAGCTCACAACTTTCTTTCATCTGCATTAGTAGCTTACAACTTTCTTTCACATGCAATAGCATCTCACAACTTTCTTTCACCTGCAATAGTAGCTCACAACTTTCTTTCACCTGCAATAGTAGCTCACGTGGACTTAGATTCCCTGCATCATAGCGCTAATTGTTAATGAATTGATATATGTAAAGAAATAGGCCCAATGAAAGTTCCAACAGTTTTTCGACATCATATTCAACATTTTAATAAAGTTCACGCTTTATTAAGCAACGTTTGGATTTCGTATCTACATGTTAGTGTGCTTGAAGAGTGAATAGAAGGAAATTAAAGCACCATACCTGGATGAATCTCCACATATAGTTAACTTCAGGTTATTTCTCTCCAAATTATGTCACCAACTCGTAAAATCATGATACCTGTTTTTAATCCTAATGAAAGCACATCATTTTTCTCCAAATATTATCATTTGTACGTTATAACTCTTTCAAATCAGTTCCAAAAACCTCAAAACGGATAACATTCTGTGAAGTGAAGTTCATAACTCTTCAAATTCTGTTATTCTTTACCCTCTGGACACTACAGGAAAGTATGCAATTTTCACTTCAAACAATTGTTCTCACTGCAATCTTTTCCTCACCGAGCGTGATCACGTCACATTCTTAAAATAGTGTTGCCCTTTTCTGTCTTTCGATTATTTATGTATCTTCCTGTCTAACTCGCTGAGGATAAAAAGGAAAGAGAAGAGAATTAGACAAATGTAAAATAAACGTAAAAATACTTAGGTAGTTCAGCCAAATTGCAACGCATGATGGTGCAGTTGAGATATTCGACTACTACTTAATGATTGAAATGTAAGCAGTTATAGCTACCCTGCAACCATTGTTTATCGTAATTTAATATAGAATTGTAGCACAGCATTGAGAAAAGACATGATTTGATTTTAAGCAAATTATTAAAATAAAGTGAGTTAAACCCAGGAAATCGTAACGTGGATTCTTGTATCATGAATACAGTCACGCAAACCAAAAGTGTTTTGTATAATGATTTAGTTTCTGTGAGCTTTATTTACTAAGTAAAGGACTGAGTTGAGTTTGGCTGTTGCTACCTGATATGACGATATCAATATTTCGGTAAATATAATAAGGTAAATATTAAGTTATTCAGAGGAAATGTTTGGCGTCGGTCGAATAGCAAAGATGAGCAAACCGACTCGTTATGTCCCACGTCAAGCACCGGCAAAATGGCTTTGTGAAAATGATAGTCAACTGTTATTAATGGGTCAATTTGGCACAGTGAGACGTCTAATGCAAGCTACAGTGACCTTGCAGTGAATTCAATTTAAGTATGGTTCTAACAACCGATAGTATTCGTTATGTTCTTCCTCATTTGTAGATTCAAAGGCCATAAAAATGGAAGCTTACATTCTGTAATATATCACTGGTTAGCTTTATTGTATGATCCTAGCCCGAGGTGTTTTATCTATTTCCTTCTTTTGTTTTCAATTTGTGAACAAGATCAACATCGCACATTATTAAAACGATTCATATATCATCTATGATTAAGTTACCGATTTACGGAATATAACATATGATTTTATAACACGTCAACTCGGGATCTTTACAATAATACAAGGTTTCCTAGGTTTTATTACGAGTCGGCTGGATCTTCTTCCGGCAGCTTTATGATAGGGATCTCATGCACGGCGCTGCTTTGTGGACTGGATGCAATGTGGCTTTTGTGTGGACGCTCTGCCCAGCACACAGACTGCTGCTCCTCCTGCTCCTGCTCCTGCTCCTGCTGCACGTGTTGCTGCTCCTGCTGCTCATACTCGGCCTCCTCGATACTATCCTGGGGAGATAATCGCCGCACCGAGCTCGCACTGCTGTCGCTTCCGAGGCTAGCGCTGCGCATATTGGGAGCAAGTTGGTCTCGATTCCTCCTCTCACCTACCACAGGCTCTGTGTGCTTCCGATGTAATCGATGTCGAGGGTGGAGCCTAGGCGATCTCCGTACACTGGATCTCTCGTGCGGCTCTTGACGAATAAAGTCATTAAAAATTTTATTAGTAGTTTCATCAATACTGTAATCTCTCATTAAATATCTTTCTCGTGATTCAAGTGAATATGATTTAAAAAATCTTTTGAAAACAGAGATCTTACTTGGTACTGCATTTTCCTCAAAACTATCTCCTGAGGCTAACTCACTTTTTGAGTCTGTCTCTGGTTCATTTATGCTTTCGTATACTCGTACCATCTGTCTTTCTCTGCTGTAAGCTCTCCTTTTCTTTGATGCGCTTTTGCCATTTCGTCGGTCGAAGTGGGAGGTATGGCCGGATCTCTTCTGCCCATTCTTCGATCGCTCAGATGCGTTTCCATTACTTTCTGCAATTGATTGCCGTTGGGGAGATTTCTGTTTAGATTTATTTGGCGATTTCGGCGGCGATCTGTGGGGGGATCGATTATGAAAGTGCGCTCCTAATGCAGCTTCGCCTTCTGTTTGGTCTTTGGTAGAGTTTTGCGTTTCCAAAGATTTATAACCACTATCGGCTTTCATTTGTCTCAGTTTGCTCTGTTGGCTTTCTGTTGTACTGTCAGTGTTATCAGTCGTTGATTCGAAAGATGTCGTTGTCAATTCATATCGACTTGTGTCTGACACATCCCCATCCGTCTCTACACTATCAAAACTGTTCTCCGTGCTTGTGTTAGGACCTGACTTTTGTAATTTTTTGCTTAAAATGTTCCGATAGTCTTTTCGTCTGTTTTCATAGTTAGGGTGCAAGAGATTTTTTGAGGAAGCATTCCCTTCCCAGTGGATGCCATTATCTCTGTGGTCTCCGACTGGAGCTTCTGACACGGCTTCTGTATTGGATTCGAACGAGGTTGTGTACGGTGTGACTTGTTCACGGTCTGGTGAGTCCTCAGGCGAGGTCATATCTTCCATCCGGATTGTATCGCTACATTCGTCTTCATCCTCCAAAGTAGCTCGCAGATTCCAAAGTTCTCGGTACTTTTGAGTGCCATTTAAAGTTTCTGTATCATCGCTTTCTTCGGGCATTATACCATCTAGATCGAGATCGTTCAAGTACACAACCTGCTCCTCGTTCAACTGTTCCAAACTTCCTGTGTCGTTGTATCTCACTTTCGAAGAAATAGGAGAGCCAAGTTCTGATATGACATCATAATCAGTATTATAAAATGGCCCCTTGGAAAACTCAGTTATTTTCAATACATCATAATCAGCCATATCATCATAACTTTTGACTTTTCTTGTTTCGGAATGCAATTTTTTGGCCGTTGGACTTACTATTTCTAAACTATGAGAGTAATTTTGAAATGAAGTCATTCGTAATGTTTGTGGTGGAAGGGGCCGCATTTCTAATGTTTTATCTCCTGTGTTTGAAATGTCCTCCTGGTGAATTTCGGCTGCCACTTGTGTTTTTATAGGTTTGAGTGTTGGTGATGGTGAACTATCCAATTCAACCATAGATATCAACTCATTTTTAGTTTCGTCATATGCCCGTCGTCCGTTGAAGACGTCTGATAGAGGCCAAGGCTGATCAGAGGTGTGTGTGGCGCCGACAGAGTGCTGGCGGGGAACGGTGCTGATCTTGGAGCGCTTCAGATGGTGGAAGTCCCCCTCGGTGTACCTGAAGAGACACGCACCAGACACATTAGTCACGCTTAAATAGATATGCACTTATGTGCATCGATGTTATATCCAAACCCCCAATCACGCCAATTGTTCCCAAAAGTCCCACAATCAAACTCTATCCAATGAAATGGGACTCTCCTTAAGTTCAACAGAGGGAAGTATCAACCAACATACAAGTACTTTAGAGTCACAGCTATTAACCAAAGTTTTTATTCTATATGCAAAATCAATGCAATTATCATGTAATTACGTGTTCATTTCACTTTGATTCATTCAACAATCTTTTAGCCAATAATTATAACTTAATGAAATAAGATACTTCTATTCATACTAGAACCCATCAGAATTAGGTTTGTCAATCATTTGGGTCCTAAATAATAAAATACAAATATTTTTAATAGCATGATATATGTCATTAAGTTAACCATTATTAACTGATTTGTCACAATTTCGCCGAGTTTCTTATATGGTGTAATCATCATTACATTGAAGAAACTTGATAATCCTGTTTTTCTTATTTGCCCATGTCGAGTATTGTCCCTGGCATAGAAGGGGTCGGGACAAAGTGGGAACCTTAATAATCGCATGTTACTTCGTTATAATTTATCACACAAACGATGCCTGCTTCTTCATTTATGATGGTAAATTTAGCTTTCTTTAAAATCTGAAAATCCTTTACGTTTCGTTTTATTTTATTCTGCTTAAATCACATAGGAATCTATCTCTATGTCTGTTACATGTATGATCCGTATGATCTTCCCGTCTCCATTATTGTGTCCTTTAAAGATCGGTGTCACCTTTAGTTCTAGTATTTAGATAAATCACAGAGTTTACTCTGCCCCTGTTTTTGTAAAGAAATGGTAATGATTTCCAAATGTATAACATATGATGATTTAACATAGAAACTTATGAACTGTGTACAAATATTTTGTTCGGTAGCTGTTTATTTGAGTTTGAATTGCCATGTTGACTGGCGGTAAGATAAATACCTTTCCCTGGTACCACTAGCACCTCAAGAAAAACAAGACATTAGACTGTAATACGATCATTAAGGTATATAATCTATTTGAGAATTTTACTGGAAATATCGAAGAGCGTTTGAATTTATCCATTGTTGTATTCATGCAAAATATAATGTGACAAAATATTGATTCCTATTGGTGTGGCAAGGCTGATCAGGCTCAAACAAGGCTGAGAAATGTGCAAATGTGTTTTGATTGTGCTATGATTCTTTTGACCTGTATAGTTACCATTTACAAACTAGATAAGCGTTTGCGTGACACCGCAAAAGGAGAGCAACCCCGAAACCTTGGGTTTCGCCTTACCCTGTTCCGACTTTTGCAGGCCTCAGCGAATCGGACATTTTCTAGTGACCTTGACCTTTGACACTTAAGGTCACAGAATTAATGAACATATTTCATTGGGTATAAAATTAATTGCTGTGACCTTGACCTTTGACAGTTCGTACCCAAAAAATTTTGAAAATTTTGTACTTCTTTTTAAGTTATCGTGTTTACAAGAAATTTTGTAGTGATTTTATAACTCGTGATCTTCACCTTTGACCTTGAAAGTGAATATAATAATTCCCAAGAGGTGTAAACACTAAGACATGTTCATGAGTTCTGAAAAGCTTAATGGGATAAAGTTATACTCATAATAGTGTACATTGCAATAATTCATATCTCATGACCTTGACCTTTGACCTTCAAGATCAAACAATCAATGAACACATTTCATTGAGTATAACAATCATGTATCGATCAAAAGTGTTCATAGTAAAAAACAAGGCATTTTCGCTTAACCATGCTAAAGTCATGACCTTGCTGTGACCTTGACCTTTGACGGTTTGTAGACGAAACCTTTTCAAAACTTTGTACTTTTCCAAGGATGATATATACCAAGTTGTGAAAAGTCTCTGATATTCATATTTTTTTCGGTTAATTCCTAAAAAACATTGGTTTTAAAGGGCACCAAAAAGGGATCATATGGTCGGAAGTACCCTTTACCTGTATATCCCCCTATGTATCAAGTTGTCTAGTAGCTGTGTAGCAGATATGTTATGGTTACTTATTCCAGTTTGAGTTATTGAACCTTTTTAAAAGCGTAACATCGTTTAAATGACCGGTACTTAATAGGTAGGGGAGAACGGGGTAGGTTTGGCCTGTTTTCGTTTGTGAACTCGTCAAAGGGAAACCACTTTACCAATTGGTACACATATCCGATAGATGATTGATTAAGCATGTGGCTATCTCATGAAAACGCCAAACTCCTATTTTAAGTAAATATGTGGCATTTGGAAGGTATTTTAGTAAATTCATCTGGGTGGCCGAACGTACCCCGCTCTGGGGCACTTTCGGCCAGAGGCTGGGGTAGGTTCGGCCTTAAATGAGAATAAAAGAAAAGATGTTAAGATAGTTTAATAATCACATCTGAAAATATGAAGAAACCAAATCAATATCAGAACAATGTCAGATCACCAAAATAATATCGATATCAGATCATAATTAGTTCTATATCAGAACAACTTCAAAACAAAGTTTTGCAAAAAAATAACATGAATTTCAAATCAACAATAGATCAGTAAGAAAACACAAGATAAATATCAAATCTCAATCAAAACAAAATCAAATAAAAATCTTTCATTCGGAAAAAAAAAGATAATATCTGAAAGACAACAAATAAATCCCAAGATGTAGACTAGAACAGTTGATTCATTTGTCAGTCAATGTCCTTGTCGCTGTTACAATTATGGCATTTGTATACGGCCAAATAAGAATCAGAAAAATCTAAATTTGAGGCCTTCATCTTTTGGATATAACACTGAAGTGTTGACCTGGCCAAATTGAATTTCTCAGCGGTCTTTCTGGAACCATCATTGCTGGTCTGTAATGCTCAAGGGCTTCTTGAATGACACCAGGACCGATACGTTTAGATCGATTTGTTTTGTTTATATACTTTCGCACCATACTTTGGGATATCTGCAACACCAATAGGAAATAATGTTATAAATGTGTCATGTTTATTAAACTTACAATGAAGACTTGGCAGTTAAGGTATGAGGCAAAAACAAAAGCAGAACTTTAGTAAATGTTTGGGGTACGTTCGGCCCCGGCCGAACTTGCCCCATTTCAAGAGGCCGAACGTACCCCAAACACACCTTTCAGAAAAAGTCATGGATTATAGCTGAAGTAGTGTTCCGAGAACACTGACTTTAACATTGACAGATGCAGTAGGTTCAACATCATAGCTAGGTTAACGAAAAGGATTTAAATTAGCTGAATAGCCTTATGAAACTTAAATGTCAGGAGATACCAAAATAATACTCACCACCCACAGAATTGGTTATGATGCTCCCAGGTCTTTGCCTTCGAACGTGACGTTCCCATAAGATTATGGGCTCCTCTGTGGTGATCACGTGACAAATTCAAGGTGTAAACAATTTGGGATTTTTAAAACGAAATGAGTAATCACAAGTGGTCGAACGTGCCCCGAGGCCGAACCTACCCCGTTCTCCCCTACCTTCTTCCTCTTTACCACAGTTATGATTTAAACATCACAAGTCAAATATATTAACTATTATCCAATTAGAATTTGCCTTATATTCATCTGTCAAAATACAAGGAAAGGCGTACAATTATATTATTAGTTAATATATATCGCAAATTTAGTACGTCTTAGTGGTCCATTTGGTCGCATACCTATTTGTCGAATTTCTAGTCTTAGAATATTTAGAAGAATCCACGGATCGGTGATTTTAGTGGTTGATTGGCTAACATAACGTTGGAACGTTCCAAAAGGGTGTTTTGAAGTGTTAGGATGATGCGATGTTGTATATAATGTGTAAATATATAAAGAAAATTATTGTATAAAATATTTTCTACACTTTTGGATTAAGCTACATATTTGAACAACAGGAAGATTTTAATAATGTTTATAAATTCTTGTCACAATTTGTGTTTAGACTAAGAGTAAATTATGCACAAGAATGGTACACATCACTTGTCAATAGTATTGTTTTTTTATGCAAATTAACTTATTGATTATGTTGTGATTATATACATATATCGCTATATGAATCTGAAATGTAGACTTGGCCTATGGTCTCCACTGTGCTCAAAGAAGAAGAAATATTGATTGATTGAGTTAATACATATTCGATATAAAACGTGGGGCCCATGCCTCAAGTAATGCCAAAGGATAAGTCAAATGATTTGGAAGTGAAAGTCATACATGTATTTGAATAAGGGACATAAAAACATTCAATTGATACCCTTCACCAAAGTATTAAATTTACGTGAACAGAATGGAGTTTTATACTATAAACCCTCTATTCGGTATTATGTCCGTAACCCGTCTAGGAATTAAGACCTTATCATGTAAGCAACTTACTTCATTACAAGAGATCAATCGTAATGCTTGTAAACCTTCACCCCTTCATTAATTATCTTAGATTCACCCAGTGTCTCTTGCTCGCCAAGATTCGACCGATCGGTACAAAATCACTCAAGCGTTATTCAACGGATTGGTACAGTTTAGTTTTGAAAACTAGACGGATTAGGCTGTAACCGTCCATTTATGATAAATGGGTGTTTCGCGTTTCAATTGGTAATATCTTTAATAAATACGTTTGAATTCTGTTTGTGAATAGGAGTAAATTTATATGTATTTTCAACATAATAATGCAACTGATCAGAGATGCATGTTGATTTCTCTTATAATACATACTTATCATAGAAAGGTATGAAAAACATACAGTATATAAAGCATTATTACCCAACAGAATAAAGATAATTGTTTTTAAAATCTGGTTTAAAGTTCTGACTAACATTTTCTGGTGTAAGTTACGATAAAAACATCTTTATTTTAGTTTTTAGGTTGATCACTGTGAATGAGGACGATATGCTGATCTTAAGAATAAAGGGACCACTTCGACCATAAGGCATGCGTGCATTTAGAAAACCCCGAAATAAACTTTGCTTAAGACAAACATATCTTGACACTTTTGAGATGAATTCTGAAAATCACACCGTAACTTCGTATTTTATCATTGTTTTATGGTTAATTTATAAAAGTTTTAAATAGTAAAGAGAGCTTTCTCATGTTCATATTCTAAATCAATTTTGACCCCATCATTCTTTAATAGATCATAACTTTGCTAATTTGTATGATGAGTTGGAGATTATTTTTTTTTTGGAAAGGTGAGACATTGTTCTTTATGAATCTGGGCCTAACTCAATACCGACCATGTGGTATCTGTGCCGGCAACCTTCCCCACTAACTCAATACCGACCATGTGGTATCTGTGCCGGCAACCTTCCCCAAACAGTGTTTGAGGAATCTTGGCATGATAACACGACCTTATAAAAGTGAGTGGCGCACCTTCTGCACCTTCGAAGTTTATTGTCAACTGCACATGGGGTGCTACTCGACTTGTCCACTTGAAAAGAAACCCTCCTTGCCCGGCTCCCAACCAAAACTTCTGCCTCCTCTGACGCGATGCCCCTGGCCCGAATCCCAACCAACACTTCTGCCTCCTCTGACACGACCTTCTTGATCCGGCTCTCAACCGACCCTCCTGTGTCCTCGGACTCCACTTGATTCTCATCGAATTCACTATCCTCAGACTTCAGTTGGGCTGTGGACAACAGTTGATGAACATATTGAATTGTTTAATTAGCAAAAGAATGAACATCAATTGAACATATTGGAAGTATCTTAGAGGTGAAGTGAATTTTTCCATATTTTAAGTTTCATGTGTTTTCGAGAACGTAGTAGATAAAAATGGCTTAATATAAATTCTACATAACAAAAATACTAACAAAGTAGTTTGAATTATTTATATGATATTGCAAGCGGAGTTCAAACAAGATTTACAGAAATATCGTGTTCAACAGCAACCGTCACTATTCTAAAACAAGTACAAAGATCAACTGATAAATGAAAGGAAAATTATACGAACTTTCGAGTTCAAAATATGCCAAGGAATAAATGAAATGAGTTACATTTTACCAACATCAATTTTAATCCTACATTCTTCCACATAAACTATGGGCAAAAGAAGTTAGCAGAACTACACATCAACATAAATATGACGCAGGGAAAGCGTTTATCTCAATGATAAAGACGGCGTAGTCCTTGTGAGTTTCATAGTTTAATATGGGAACATATTGACATTACCAATGATGAAATGTGCTAAACGTTTAACGTCAGATCTAACTATTTCAGTCTCTTTATTAAAGCCCCAAAGTCATGAGCATAGAAAAGGGTAAATTAACCTAAGTAAAACAAAAGGATTATAACATTTCACTTGTTTTTGATTAATTCGAAAGTGATTATTTCATTTAGTAAATGAAAAATGTTACGAATACTGAAAGACAAAAGCAGCGTCGCACTGATTATTGTTATGTGACCTTAATCTAAATACGTCATAAACATAGAAAATTGAAAATAATCAATATTTAAAAGGATATACAATATAGATAACAATATCCCTCCCCTATACAATAGCCTTAAGGACAGGCAAGCACCAAGCTTTCTAATTTCCGGTCAGACAGAAACCCTAGACGGAAATAGTCAAATTTTAAAATAAGGAGTTTAAAACCATTTCTGTGACGTTACCATATTTTTACACAAAGTCGGATATCTTGATGTGATGCTACCTTTTCTTGTCCAAAGAAAGTACAAGCGGATCTCCTAGTGTGATGTAACCTTTTCTTATATTACCCAAATGGGAGGACGGACACATGTTAATATTTTTCCTTAAAGTGCCTAGAGAATTACACCTTATCCTGTCTTTTGATTGGTTGTTGTGAACCAATCGAATTTAACGTAATGCCGGAACTATTTCATTCATCTTTCAAACTTGTATTCGACTGACAAGTTGTTTACCCTGAGTCTAAATCTAAACAAGTTCAATTTATTCTATGTTGTTGTTAACTGCCGAATTTCACATGTGCCGTTGCCAATGATGTTTGATGAGTCAGTCATATTGTCCGAAAGTATAAGAATTATCGATCAACAAATACCATTGTCGCCGTGTAAAGCTTTTGGTCGCGTAGAATGCGACAGGTTTCGTTCGAATGTAAAGACGTCATAGACACGAGCGGAATTATATTTTGCGCAGATTTGTATTTTGTTACCGTAGGACGTCGCCAGTCACTTCAAATCAATACACAACTTGAAATGACGGCAAAATAAAAAAGAAACACGAATCTAAAAACACAAGTTTCATTTAAGTTTAAATTTGTTTAACGCTTCCGGTATTCAGCCGTGCGTAGCCATATCGGAAGTAAAGCGACGGGAAACGCGGGTGACTCCTTGTGAAATCCTTGAAATATTAAGGGTAATATAAATATGTGATGTAACCTTATCTTGTATACAGAGGGTACAGGTGGATCTCTTGGTTGATGTAACCTTATCTTGTATACAGAGGGTACAGGTGGATCTCTTGGTGTGATGTAACCTTATCTTGTATACAGAGGGTACAGGTGGATCTCTTGGTTGATGTAACCTTATCTTGTATACAGAGGGTACAGGTGGATCTTTTGATGTGATGTAACCTTATCTTGTATACAGAGGGTACAGGTGGATCTCTTGGTGTGATGTAACCTTATCTTGTATACAGAGGGTACAGGTGGATCTCTTGGTTGATGTAACCTTATCTTGTATACAGAGGGTACAGGTGGATCTTTTGATGTGATGTAACCTTATCTTGTATACAGAGGGTACAGGTGGATCTCTTGGTGTGATGTAACCTTATCTTGTATACAGAGGGTACAGGTGGATCTCTTGGTTGATGTAACCTTATCTTGTATACAGAGGGTACAGGTGGATCTCTTGGTGTGATGTAACCTTATCTTGTATACAGAGGGTACAGGTGGATCTCTTGGTTGATGTAACCTTATCTTGTATACAGAGGGTACAGGTGGATCTCTTGGTTGATGTAACCTTATCTTGTATACAGAGGGTACAGGTGGATCTCTTTGTGTGATGTAACCTTATCTTGTATACAGAGGGTACAGGTGGATCTCTTGGTGTGATGTAACCTTATCTTGTATACAGTGGGTACAGGTGGATCTCTTGGTTGATGTAACCTTATCTTGTATACAGAGGGTACAGGTGGATCTCTTGGTTGATGTTACCTTATCTTGTATACAGAGGGTACAGGTGGATCTCTTGGTGTGATGTAACCTTATCTTGTATACAGAGGGTACAGGTGGATCTCTTGGTGTGATGTAACCTTATCTTGTATACAGAGGGTACAGGTGGATCTCTTGGTTGATGTAACCTTATCTTGTATACAGAGGGTACAGGTGGATCTCTTGGTTGATGTAACCTTATCTTGTATACATAGGGTACAGGTGGATCTCTTGGTGTGATGTAACCTTATCTTGTATACAGAGGGTACAGGTGGATCTCTTGGTGTGATGTAACCTTATCTTGTATACAGAGGGTACAGGTGGATCTCTTGGTTGATGTAACCTTATCTTGTATACAGAGGGTACAGGTGGATCTCTTGGTGTGATGTAACCTTATCTTGTATACAGAGGGTACAGGTGGATCTCTTGGTTGATGTAACCTTATCTTGTATACAGAGGGTACAGGTGGATCTCTTGGTTGATGTAACCTTATCTTGTATACAGAGGGTACAGGTGGATCTCTTGGTTGATGTAACCTTATCTTGTATACAGAGGGTACAGGTGGATCTCTTGGTTGATGTAACCTTATCTTGTATACAGAGGGTACAGGTGGATCTCTTGGTTGATGTAACCTTATCTTGTATACAGAGGGTACAGGTGGATCTCTTGGTTGATGTAACCTTATCTTGTATACAGAGGGTACAGGTGGATCTCTTGGTTGATGTTACCTTATCTTGTATACAGAGGGTACAGGTGGATCTCTTGGTGTGATGTAACCTTATCTTGTATACAGAGGGTACAGGTGGATCTCTTGGTTGATGTAACCTTATCTTGTATACAGAGGGTACAGGTGGATCTCTTGGTTGATGTAACCTTATCTTGTATACAGAGATCTCCTTGTGAAATGCAGCCTCAACGTGCCCAAAGAGGGTACATATGGAACTCCTTGTATAATGAAGCCCTTATTTGCGAGGTTACTGGTGCATCTCCTGGTGTTAAACAGCCTGAACTTGCCAACAGTGGCATCGTCATGTTGATCCTTGTCCATCAGCGACAGGGGTTGAGGGTTCGTGTGTCACCCTCTCGATCCACTTAGTTCATATCAATTAGAGAAATATCACTAATTTTAAGTCAATTTGTTTTTTTTTGTTTAACAAACCTCCGCAAATATTGATTATTGCTTATCATCTCCAACTAATATATATCCAAAGGGGGTAAAGTTAAAACTTTCCTCATCCATGGTAGTAACAAGATATATAAACATATAGACAACCGTATACTAGTTTTGTAATCTAACGTACAGATTGCACTTTTATAATGATATTTTCCAATTAGCTTTCCCTAAGTTTCATTTTTATAATTCAAAAACTAATCCGTTTTAAACCTATTTTGCAGAGACTAGATTATAGTTTAGCTTGTAAAGATATGATGAAAGAACAGTATAAGCACGGCAGTACAAATGGGTGTCTAAATAAACATTTTTCATTTAAGTAAAGAAAGATATTGTAGGTAAAAAACGTTTGGTACTAATTTGGCGGCTTTTTAAAACTTTATCGTTAGAAGATTATTAGCCATTTTATAACTGCAAACCTTATGCTGTAGATTCCTCATGCGATCATGCTATCATTTTGTCAACATTAGGGCCAGTTCGGCCTTATAAGCTGAAACAAAAGCCAGTTACTGTGTAGCTAATTCTAGGGACAACATAGTTTCCATACTCTGACCCAAGGGAAAACATTTCTATAAAATACTTCCCCGAACAGCGTATGTGTCTATATCCCTTTCAGCCTTAGGAGATACGAAAATAAGTTGTTGATTTTTATTTAGCAGCATCCTTGGTCCTTTCTTTTCCGTGAAAAAATTGGAAAATAAACATAGCCCGCATAACGGGTCGCAATGTCACCTGTTACAATTCCTAAACGTTAAATGCCCATTTAGTAAGCAGTGTGTAGACAACAATTCTACTATAAATCTGCTTGCATTGTAAATTCTAAGAAAGAACAAACTTTTCTTGGACGAACCTTTATCAAAATCCGTTCTCAGCTGCGTGGTTTCATCAGGCTCCTCACTCTCCGACAAGCGATCATGACTCTTGCTAAAAGATAAAAAACTACAGCGCAAATGAGTAATTCCGATATATTTGCGCCTAATGCAATTGTTGGCACCTGTTAATTGTGTTGCAAATCACGCATTTTAGGCTTTAATTATGTACCTCCCAAATACATTAACACCCTTTTAAGTCAGTTTTATCCCGATTTTTTGTTAGCCTTGATAATACCCTGACAGTAGGGCTTTGTAAGCCCAGATAATACCCTGACAGTAGGGCTTTGTTAGCCCAGATAATACCCTGACAGTAGGGCTTTGAAAGCCCAGATAATACCCTGACAGTAGGGCTTTGTTAGCCCAGATAATACCCTGACAGTAGGGCTTTGTAAACGCTTATAAACCTAGGTCAGATTTGTGTCTGTTGTTTTGGATGTTCTTTTCTAGGAATAACCTAATATGACGTTTCCAAGAATAACCCCGTATGAGGTTTCGTTTTGAAAGGAAGAGTTAATAGTAATGCTTTGTTCGCATGCACAACTTTTACACATGTGTGCAATATTACACTTATGTAACATTACACATGTATGTAATAGCAAATTTGCAAATTTTTAGCAAGGGTGTGTAAAGGCTCATTTTGTGAAAAAGTTAAATGATTGAATGAATATTCCATATTAAGATAAGTTTGGGAATAGTAGTTGGTCTCCAAGATATACATACAAATATGGAATTTGTATAGATATCTTAAAATAAGTCAATACATTTATAACAAACCTCCAAAACGGTGAAGGATTACAACAACAATGTTCAAGATTGACTGCACTAGATACTATATACTTAAATCGTCATGCTATGATAGAATGTTCAGTGCCAAATACAATATTGTATAATATGGTTTCATTTGTTTTGTATTTGATGATAAAGTCTTTCATACTACTGTTTCATACAATTTCATACAACACTAGTTACATATTCTAGATATGGTCCTTCCTGATTTCATAGAAGTGCTCATGTTCATTCAATCATGTGTCTTGAAGTTCAATTTATTGATTGATTATTAACAACATTCAAACATCCCTGCCAGATTTTAAAAAAACGTTTATTATTTGTTTGAGTCATTGAGTATATACAGAGGTAAACCAATGTCCAACAGAACCAAATCGCAAGATAATCTAATCCATTAGAGTGATTGATATGAGTCAAACATTGTGTGTGATTTTCCCGGAAGAAAACTTACCTTGATTTATAATTTGAAAACATTATCATTTCATGTTTGTGAAAAACGCTTCCAAGTCCATTGATTTTGAATTTTGCTTGTTTAAAAGCATTGACGCATCAAAGAAATAATATCAAATGAAATGCATTACATCGACAACATCGTTTTATAATTTATTTTATCAATTTCAAAAGTAAGTACCGAAAAATCTTACTAAAACATTTTGAAATTGCGATTTTGACACCAAATGTGTTTGAACAGTAACAAAAGTATCTGTTCCTAAAGAATGAATTATTTTGTGTTTCTTCTTCACAAGATGCTTATCCTTTTTTTTCAAAAACAACTCTCCTCGGTAACAGAATTCCTTTGGACACTAGTTTGTTAAATACTCAAATATTCAAATTCATGTTCTGAGTTAAGATTTTGACGCTAGCTCTGTTAACAGAGAAACAGTATGGATTCCTCTAGAAGCACATTCGTAATTAATAAGTACAGTTTTATTGATTATTTGTAATAACGTGAAAGTGTTTGCCAGATTATGAGACTTGGCCCTTCATTTGAAATAAATGTTTCATTTCAGAATGTTTGCGCAATGCATACAAAACGAAAGCTATTTATCCTCTTACAATAAAAAAAATCATCTCATAAATAAGACATATAAAATCCCATCTCATAGATAAGAAATATTGGATTTATAAAAGAACGTTGAATCGAACAAATGTGCAATTGGAATATAATTGAATTTACTCTATATATAATCTACTTCTGTTCGATAATTCAACGTGATATTACTTATTTATACAATTCTGAAAATGAACTGAATAATTTAGCATTGTGGGCTTTCTACGTTTTTAGGGTTAATTTGAATAAAACTGGTATAGGATTAAAGCGTACTTACACATGTGAGTATATTTGCTATGCGTTCGCATGACACTTTTTACACACAGTGTGGAGTTGCACATATGTAAAATTACATTTGCACCACCTCCTCGCTAGATGTAAAATTACTACTTGTGCAAAATTACTCACGTGTGCAATTGCGTTCGCATGACACGATTTACATAGGTGTGTAAAATTTGCAACCACGTGTAACTTTACATAGTATGTATAAGGATACATGCGAACAGGGCTTAAGTTTATTATTGAAAGTAAGCCCTTAAATGAAACTTAGAATAATTTGTCATACCTACAAACAAATTTCTCAAACACAAGTATTTTCGGAAAGCATACATTATTAAATTTTTCATATTAGATATTGCTGAATTCGAACCGAGAACCCTCCGCTCTGTTTACCGAATACATGACCAAACAAACTTGCTTGCATTCTTCTATTTGAAATCACGCCTTCTCTGCATCGATATAACGCCAAGAAGGGAGACATACTCTCTAAAACGCCAGATTTGGGACTCATAAATCATAAAATGTAACTTTTGACATTTGACTTTACTTGTCAGTTTTCTGCTCTCAGAAAAACCTAAAGGTCGAGATAATCACTCGGGCTAACGCCCTCGCAATCTGAGAGCAGAAAACCTCAGAGCCATGTTTCTTCATTCTGTTACAAATCCCTCCCTCCCTCTTAGCTTACAAAACCCTCTTATCCAATTATATCCTTGTTCAAATATCCATATTAATATGTTGAGAGCTTAACTTCATGATAAAAGATAGTTTATATAATGTGTTTGGCTGTATAGAGTGTCTTGAACTCGAAACCTATGTATTACTTCAGGCTAAGGCCAACGGTTATACAATGTACCACTGCGCCGTGCAGCGGCTTACTCGGAATAAGATGACTTTATATGTCCTCTTAATAAGTCTACGAGTTGAATGATAAAAGAGAGGTTTAATGGGTGATTCTTTTCAATTTATAACAGGACTAGGAGAGCAATCTAAAAATGGAAACCTGTGATAAATTTCGGTATGTAAGAAACGGGTTTTCTGTTAAAGAATGATCTAAAGTCCTCCCCTTGGTCGCTACCTCGGGCATCGGGCATATAGGCTAGAGGTCCTTGTCACTTATGCAATGTCATCAATTCCCATTGGCATTGAAATCATTGAATATATATAAGGTGAGAAAGCCTACGCCACCTGATATAGATAGCCCCTATGAAACAGCATACTGAGAAACGCATCGAAGTCTGTGTGATAATTTTAATTTGATTTCAATGAGATTGCATAATGTGATGTGAGACATAACACAGATTCACAGAGACATAACCTTATCAAAAGCAAAAAAGTTTCTCACTTAACACTATTGACTTCGTTAGCTTGGATTGCCAATGTATATTTATTGGTTATGTCACTATATATAAGTACGGGATATGTTCAACTTCAATTGGAGATTTTAGAAGGAGACTTTTGAAGACCAATAAATTCAGTTATACAAGAAGGATCTCTATTGAGATCACACGAGTTCAGGTTTAGTAGAAGGAGATATTGAAAATCATCGAGTTCAGTTTTACAAGAAGGGGACATTTAGATATCATGATCTTTGAATATATCGTGAGAACCCTAACTGTTTGAGAAGGAGATATTGGAACATCATTAAGTTGTGGAGACAGCAAAATGTCCTCAGCCGAATTTTAAAAGACGAAATATAAGTGCAGCTTTCAAGTTTAAGACGATGAAAAAAATTGTTTCGTTGGTCTTATTTGAGGTGAAGAGAAAAGAGGTAAAAGGTTTACTTTAAATCGAAGGGTCGTCTTGGGCTGACGGGTCCAATGTCGACAGAGGCGCTGCTGGGCTCGGAGAACACGTCTGAGTTTATTGTTTCGTATCGCTGAAGAGGCCAGAATCGACGTTCCTTCATCTCAGCACTGTAGCCGGTGTGTCTGCATTGGTTCAGACGCTCGTGTGTTAGGAATGTGTAAGGTCGACTCTGCGGTTTATTTGAAAACTAAAACCATATAAGGTGTGAGAGATAGGTGGATTGTGGACCTAGCTTCATAATACTCAATTTAACACTGTGCGTAACCTCATCCCAACATGGCGGCACGATAGACGCTTCAGAAGTTTTCACACAAGTTTGTAGTCGCTCAGCGACATTCTGATTAATTCAATATTGCGCGTAGATACAGGTAACTGGTTGATGTGTAGACGCGATTCTTAGACTATTTCGTTTCATAAATGCATATTAATGCTGATATTCACGCTTTAAAAATGGGACATGATGACGGTAACTGAAAGGTAATGATGACAATAACTAAAATGCTTATCAAACCTAAGATAATTGTAATTGAGAACTTTATGTAACAATATTTTTATCTTTTAATGACAAAAATACCTTAAAAGATATTATAAATAAAATAAATTGGGAAACTCAAAAATAAGAATCATATTTATATATTCAATATTTGAAGAAGGCAGATACAAGACCAGCATCGGTTGAGTGAGTAAGACGATGCAAACTGTTTCGAAGTTAAAATGAACCAAGAACATCAAAATGTAGCTAATTTATACTCTCCAACACTAGAAACATAGAAATACAAGTAATGAATATGTTCATTTTTTCTATTTTATAATGTTCATCCTGAATTTGATCAGAAAAGCTATTGTAAAACCATAAAAAACATTATTTTCTGACAAGCATCCAATGTACTAGGTTTTGTTAGCAAGATAAAATTAATAGCAATGAACGATGAAGGGTACGTCACAGATCGTGAATAACTCTACAAGGGCCTCCTCATACATGTGAGGCAATACTTCCTGAGTTAACCAAGTCTAGTTCAGGCGAACCAAAATGCGAATGTGACCAGCTGATAACTGCGACCCCAAGCACTCCCTTATATCTTCATTGGTGGTTTAATTGCTATTTTCTACGTAGATACTATGTATTCAGTTACTTAACAGTGTGCAGTTACCGTTGTATCCTTGTCAGTACCGTCACCATGCCCGATTCTTCAAACGTGAATGTCATAATGACATTATATAAGCATTTAAAAAAGGAAATATTCATAGAATCGCGTCTCCACATTCCATGCAGTTTATAGGCAACAGACAATTAAGAGCTTCTACGTGATTTTGTTTAGCTTAGATACGAACCCATATACCATAATTGATGATTAAATTCGAATGGTAATTTTGACAAATACTACATGTTTTCAATACAAATTAATAGAAAGGCAGTTAAACATATATTCGCAGAGGCCGAAATTACTAGTCCAATTTACATGAATTCAAGTTGTTTAAAGTAACCGATAATAGTGAAATGCAAGATGGCCTCCCGCCAAGATAGATGCCGCCCCCATTCATGAATGGTCTGACTGAAATCCCTGACCCCTTAAACCCATGAAAGGACCACAGGCCCCCGTGTCATTGTAAGATCAATCGTACCCGCTTTAAAAAAACAACAAAAAAAACAAACAAAAAACCAAAGAATTTTGATACAACCCTTCGATTTCAACGCCTTCATAGTTACATAGTATAAAGAATGTCGGAAACTCAAAGATAAGTGAAGTACCCACATCGCCTTTATCCACGACTGCCTTGCTTAAGTGACATGAAATCGATTTAAACTTTGTGCCAGCATATACTCGATGATATACCTATCAGCCACCACTCACGAAGCCTACCAATACCTACCAATAGTTATTTGTGCAAATCGAATGAAAGCCGATTTTCACGTTCAAGGTATCCATCTCGGCACAAACGGCTGTCTGAAAAGGGTCCTCTGGGTCAATGATAAACCCTGATATGCTGGTCAAAAGGGTGCGGCGGCTATTTTGGCGGCCATCTTGGACTTAACTATTATCCGCTACTTTTTTTAAACTTGAAAATGATTTCAACTGATTCCTTGACTAAAACCCTAGGTAAAGGCAGCATATTAATCATTAATCATTCCAGGACAAACAATGGTTGAGTTATATTCGTTATACGGTTATGGCAGCCATCTTGGACTCCATCTTGAATTACACACTTCTGCCCCACATCTGGAATGTCTACCCAAGTTTTTTCACTCTCCTAATGGTGTCCTACAGGAATCAAAATGACAAACTTAAAAACAATAGCGATCGCGACTGACTGTTGACATGAGAGAAGGTTTCAAAATGAATTAAACTGCTAAGAATTTGATAATTTGACTTACCTTCGGATGGATTTCTTTGTTTTGACACAGTACTTGCAGAAGAGGATAACACACACGACAATAAAGAGCCCGCCAAGCACCCCGGCTATGAGGATAAGCAGCGTGATTAGCGGGGCCACCGTCGCGTCGCCGCTACCATGGTACTGTTGCTGGAACACACAGACAAAGCTTCTAAATCTTTAAACAGAAATATAAAACCTCAATGTGACAAGAGCAGTTTTCTTTTTCCAATCCATAAAAATATAGTTTGTAGTATTCGGAGATAGATGTTGATTTTGAGATAAATGGAGTCCGAAGTTTGAGTTTTATATGAATTGGCGGGTACCTGCGCAATTGATAACATTATCATTACAAAGCTTGACTAGTAGGGCAAACGTTTGCGATACACTTGGTGCAATACACTAATTGTCACAATAAGTGTTTTCATAGCGCAATATATTCTACCAAATAGATAAGTTAAAGTTACTCATATATTGTGTTCTATGGCAGAACATTGTTCTGGTATGCACGAATATGTGTTTGGCTGCATTAAAAGTGAGAATAGACAGTATTTGATATATATGTCATCTAAGTTTGATATAAAATTTTATCTCTTTGAGTAATGGTCTTTTGGGGAGATCCAAATGGCATTTTACCAGTACTAGTTGTATCATGTTTAAACTGCATAGAGAAGGATAATAAGTATCCTGTTAGGTTCATTCAATCTATAGAAATTATTAACCAATGTGTTTCCACCATCCTTTATATCTGATATTATGAATTAGACCTTTGGCACAGGAAATTGAGAAGAATCATTTAGGATGTTAAATCAATCAATTATCAAATCAAAATACGATGCAGATAAAATATATCCTCCCCGATATACAATAGGTTTAAGCAGACTCAGGTGACATCTACGCTCAGTTCTTAAAATCCTCACCGAGCACTACTCGTGGGCTGCTACACAACTACACATTGACACCTTTAATACTTATTGGAAACCGACAAAATTATTTCGATTATTTCGATTATTTCTTACTTTCCCTCAAAAACATCTCGATAGACGAATCAAACCCTGAAAATTACGAAACGCAACCTCCGCCAGACAGAAACCATTGACGGCAGTGACGTCACAATTTGAATCCTCTTACGCTCTCTCATTGGTCACTTATTTTGAGTAACAAAGCATTGCCATGAGACGCTTGAACTCCCCTAAATAGAAGATCTTTTCCTAAAACATAAATACTCATGATGAGAGACAAATTGGTCAAGACCTCACTGATTTCTTACTTATCC
Organism: Steromphala cineraria; assembly: GCA_916613615.1. Classification (NCBI taxonomy): domain Eukaryota; kingdom Metazoa; phylum Mollusca; class Gastropoda; order Trochida; family Trochidae; genus Steromphala; species Steromphala cineraria. The sequence goes on along the minus strand of OU744722.1, from coordinate 39,713,545 downwards.
CCTTACTTCATCGGTGAATCATTTGCAATTGGTATAATATCATTTCCTTTTTCCTACATTTGAATATTAATTCATTATGCTCAATTTTCTTTTAGCAAATAAAAACAAGTACCATTGGAAATTGAAAGGTTTATAATTTTATGGTTTTTTTCTCACTGACAGTGTGAGGGCAAAACATTGAAAATTTAACTTTTAAAAGACTGTGTTCATTGTTGTGTTATTATCATTCTAGGCCCTAACGGGAGGGCACTTCTTGGAACAAATACTGTGGTGACATTGTATTTTTATAAAAGGATTAGATTCAAGACAAATTTCTCAACACGATAAGTCTAAATTTACCTATTTCTTAATGCCTTGATATTTTGTACCCAACCTCAATAGCAAAAAATACACAATTGTTTTTAGACAATTACTAACGATGTATACATAAAAATTATTTTGTGTGCATGACAGTATATTCTCGTTTGTTAACATATTGTTGCTGTCATATGACGAGCGCAGTCATATCTTGAATTATCACCATATTGCACATCCTTATGTGTACAAATTCCGTTATATGTTTGACAAATAAGAGAGCGTAAGAGGATTCAAACTCGTGTTGTGACGTCACTGCCGTCAGTGGCTTCTGTCTGGCGGAAGTTGTGTTTTTGAGGCCAATAAGCATGAAACCTAAAAAAGAATCGGCGGTAAGTTATAGCAGATGTCAATCTGTAGTTGTTGAGATAGCAGCCCACGAGCAGTGCGCGGTGGGGATTTTGAGCGTAGGTTTTGAGCCTATTGTATATGGGGGAGGATATATTTTATCTGCATCGTATTTTGACTTGATTATTGATTGTTTTCACATACTAAATGATTATTCTCAATTTCCTGTGGCCTTTGGTGAGCATAATACATAAAGTTTATTATCGTATAATGGAGGCTGTTGTCGATGCAACCCCACCTTAGATACAACCCGACTGCTTCAGACACTCTTCTGTTAGGAAAAGCAGTTTCAACAACCTTGCTTCGGACACTATTATGTCAGGAAAAGCTGTTCCAACAACCCTGCTGCTTAAGACACTCTTATTTTAGGAAAAGCAGTTCCAACAACCCTGCTTCAGACACTCTTATTTTAGGAAAAGCAGTTCCAACAACCTTGCTTCAGACACTCTTATGTCAGGAAAAGCTGTTCCAACAACCCTGCCGCTTCATACACTCTTATGTCAGGAAAAGCAGTTCCAACAACCCTGCTGCTTCAGACATTCTTATGTCAGGAAAAGCAGTTTCAACAACCCTGTTACAGACACTCTTATTTTCGGAACAGCAGTTCCAACAACCCTGCTGCTTCACACAATCTTATTTTAGGAAAAGCAGATCCAACAACACTGCCGCTTCAAGTACTCTTATGTCAGGAATATCAGTTCCAACAACCCTGCTGCTTCAGACATTCTTATGTCAGGAAAAGCTGTTCCAACAACCCTGATGCTTCAGACACTCTTATTTTAGGAAAAGCAGTTCCAACAACCCTGCCGCTTCAGACAATCTTATTTTAGGAAAAGCAGTTCCAACAACCCTGATGCTTCAGACAATCTTATTTTAGGAAAAGCAGTTCCAACAACCCTGCTTCAGACACTCTTATTTTAGGAAAAGCTGTTCCAACAACCCTGATGCTTCAGACGCTCTTATGTCAGGAAAAGCAGTTCCAACAACCCTGATGCTTCAGACGCTCTTATGTCAGGAAAAGCAGTTCCAACAACCCTGCCGATTCAGACAATCTTATTTCAGGAAAAGTAGTTCCAACAACCCTGATGCTTCAGACACTCTTATGTCAGGAAAAGCTGTTCCAACAACCCTGCTGTTTCAGACACTCTTATGTCAGGAAAAGCAGTTCCAACAACCCTTCTGCTTCAGACACTCTTATGTCAGGAAAAGCAGTTCCAACAACCCTGCTGCTTCAGACACTCTTATGTTAGGAAAAGCAGTTCCAACAACCCTGCTGCTTCAGACATTCTTATGTCAGGAAAAGCAGTTTCAACAACCCTGCTGCTTCAGACAATCTTATTTTAGGAAAAGCTGTTTCAACAACCCTGATGCTTCAGACACTCTTATTTTAGGAAAAGCTGTTCCAACAACCCTGCTGCTTCAGACAATCTTATTTTAGGAAAAGCAGTTCCAACAACCCTGATGCTTCAGACGCTCTTATGTCAGGAAAAACAGTTCCAACAACCCTGCCGCTTCAGACAATCTTATTTTAGGAAAAGCAGTTCCAACAACCCTGATGCTTCAGACACTCTTATGTCAGGAAAAGCTGTTCCAACAACCCTGCTGCTTCAGACACTCTTATGTCAGGAAAAGCAGTTCCAACAACCCTGCCGCTTCAGACAATCTTATTTTAGGAAAAGCAGTTCCAACAACCCTGATGCTTCAGACGCTCTTATGTCAGGAAAAGCAGTTCCAACAACCCTGCCGCTTCAGACAATCTTATTTTAGGAAAAGCAGTTCCAACAACCCTGATGCTTCAGACACTCTTATGTCAGGAAAAGCTGTTCCAACAACCCTGCTGCTTCAGACACTCTTATGTCAGGAAAAGCAGTTCCAACAACCCTGCTGCTTCAGACAATCTTATTTTAGGAAAAGCAGTTCCAACAACCCTGCTGCTTCAGACACTCTTATGTTAGGAAAAGCTGTTCCAACAACCCTGCTGCTTCAGACATTCTTATGTCAGGAAAAGCAGTTCCAACAACCCTGCCGCTTCAGACATTCTTATGTCAGGAAAAGCTGTTCCAACAACCCTGCTGCTTCAGACACTCTTATTTTAGGAAAAGCTGTTCCAACAACCCTGCTGCTTCAGACACTCTTATGTCAGGAAAAGCAGTTCCAACAACCCTGCCGCTTCAGACATTCTTATGTCAGGAAAAGCTGTTCCAACAACCCTGCTGCTTCAAGTACTCATATGTTAGGAAAATCAGTTCCAACAACCCTGCTGCTTCAGACATTCTTATGTCAGGAAAAGCTGTTCCAACAACCCTGATGCTTCAGACATTCTTATTTTAGGAAAAGCTGTTCCAACAACCCTGATGCTTCAGACACTCTTATTTTAGGAAAAGCTGTTTCAACAACCCTGATGCTTCAGACATTCTTATGTCAGGAAAAGCTGTTCCAACAACCCTGCTGCTTCAGACATTCTTATGTCAGGAAAAGCAGTTCCAACAACCCTGCTGCTTCAGACATTCTTATGTCAGGAAAAGCAGTTCCAACAACCCTGCTTCAGACACTCTTATTTTAGGAAAAGCAGTTCCAACAACCCTGATGCTTCAAACGCTCTTATGTCAGGAAAAGCAGTTCCAACAACCCTGCTTCAGACACTCTTATTTTAGGAAAAGCAGTTCCAACAAACCTGATGCTTCAGACGCTCTTATGTCAGGAAAAGCAGTTCCAACAACCCTGATGCTTCAGACATTCTTATTTTAGGAAAAGCTGTTTCAACAACCCTGATGCTTCAGACATTCTTATGTCAGGAAAAGCAGTTCCAACAACCCTGCTGCTTCAGACATTCTTATGTCAGGAAAAGCAGTTCCAACAACCCTGTTGCTTCAGACATTCTTATGTCAGGAAAAGCAGTTCCAACAACCCTGTTTCAGACGCTCTTATGTCAGGAAAAGCAGTTCCAACAACCCTGCCGCTTCAGACATTCTTATGTCAGGAAAAGCTGTTCTAACAACCCTGCTGCTTCAGACACTCTTATTTTAGGCAAAGCTGTTCCAACAACCCTGCTGCTTCAGACACTCTTATGTCAGGAAAAGCAGTTCCAACAACCCTGCCGCTTCAGACATTCTTATGTCAGGAAAAGCTGTTCCAACAACCCTGCCGCTTCAGACACTCTTATTTTAGGAATAGCTGTTCCAACAACCCTGATGCTTCAGACACTCTTATTTTAGGAAAAGCAGTTCCAACAACCCTGCTGCTTCAGACACTCTTATGTCAGGAAAAGCTGTTCCAACAACCCTGATGCTTCAGACGCTCTTATTTTAGGAAAAGCAGTTCCAACAACCCTGCCGATTCAGACACTCTTATGTCAGGAAAAGCTGTTCCAACAACCCTGCTGCTTCAGACACTCTTATTGTAGGAAAAGCAGTTCCAACAACCCTGCCGCTTCAAGTACTCTTATGTCAGGAAAAGCTGTTCCAACAACCCTGCTGCTTCAGACACTCTTACGTCAGGAAAAGCAGTTCCAACAACCCTGCCGCTTCAGACATTCTTATGTCAGGAAAAGCTGTTCCAACAACCCTGCCGCTTCAGACACTCTTATTTTAGGAAAAGCTGTTCCAACAACCCTGATGCTTCAGACACTCTTATTTTAGGAAAAGCAGTTCCAACAACCCTGCTGCTTCAGACACTCTTATGTCAGGAAAAGCTGTTCCAACAACCCTGATGCTTCAGACGCTCTTATTTTAGGAAAAGCAGTTCCAACAACCCTGCCGATTCAGACACTCTTATGTCAGGAAAAGCAGTTTCAACAACCCTGCTGCTTCAGACAATCTTATTTTAGGAAAAGCTGTTTCAACAACCCTGATGCTTCAGACACTCTTATTTTAGGAAAAGCTGTTCCAACAACCCTGCTGCTTCAGACATTCTTATGTCAGGAAAAGCAGTTCCAACAACCCTGCCGCTTCAGACATTCTTATGTCAGGAAAAGCTGTTCCAACAACCCTGCTGCTTCAGACACTCTTATTTTAGGAAAAGCTGTTCCAACAACCCTGCTGCTTCAGACACTCTTATGTCAGGAAAAGCAGTTCCAACAACCCTGCCGCTTCAGACATTCTTATGTCAGGAAAAGCTGTTCCAACAACCCTAGCTGCTGCTTCAAGTACTCTTATGTTAGGAAAATCAGTTCCAACAACCCTGCTGCTTCAGACATTCTTATGTCAGGAAAAGCTGTTCCAACAACCCTGATGCTTCAGACATTCTTATTTTAGGAAAAGCTGTTCCAACAACCCTGATGCTTCAGACACTCTTATTTTAGGAAAAGCTGTTTCAACAACCCTGATGCTTCAGACATTCTTATGTCAGGAAAAGCTGTTCCAACAACCCTGCTGCTTCAGACATTCTTATGTCAGGAAAAGCAGTTCCAACAACCCTGCTGCTTCAGACATTCTTATGTCAGGAAAAGCAGTTCCAACAACCCTGCTTCAGACACTCTTATTTTAGGAAAAGCAGTTCCAACAACCCTGCTGCTTCAGACATTCTTATGTCAGGAAAAGCAGTTCCAACAACCCTGCTGCTTCAGACATTCTTATGTCAGGAAAAGCAGTTCCAACAACATTGCTTCAGACGCTCTTATGTCAGGAAAAGCAGTTCCAACAACCCTGCTGCTTCAGACACTCTTATGTCAGGAAAAGCAGTTCCAACAACCCTGCCGCTTCAGACAATCTTATTTTAGGAAAAGCAGTTCCAACAACCCTGCTGCTTCAGACACTCTTATGTTAGGAAAAGCAGTTCCAACAACCCTGCTGCTTCAGACATTCTTATGTCAGGAAAAGCTGTTTCAACAACCCTGCTGCTTGAGACAATCTTATTTTAGGAAAAGCTGTTTCAACAACCCTGATGCTTCAGACACTCTTATGTCAGGAAAAGCTGTTCCAACAACCCTGCTGCTTCAGACACTCTTATGACAGGAAAAGCAGTTCCAACAACCCTGCCGCTTCAGACATTCTTATGTCAGGAAAAGCTGTTCCAACAACCCTGCTGCTTCAGACACTCTTATTTTAGGAAAAGCTGTTCCAACAACCCTGCTGCTTCAGACACTCTTATGTCAGGAAAAGCAGTTCCAACAACCCTGCCGCTTCAGACATTCTTATATCAGGAAAAGCTGTTCCAACAACCCTGCCGCTTCAGACACTCTTATTTTAGGAAAAGCTGTTCCAACAACCCTGATGCTTCAGACACTCTTATTTTAGGAAAAGCAGTTCCAACAACCCTGCTGCTTCAGACACTCTTATGTCAGGAAAAGCTGTTCCAACAACCCTGATGCTTCAGACGCTCTTATTTTAGGAAAAGCAGTTCCAACAACCCTGCCGATTCAGACACTCTTATGTCAGGAAAAGCTGTTCCAACAACCCTGCTGCTTCAGACACTCTTATGTTAGGAAAAGCTGTTTCAACAACCCTGATGCTTCAGACACTCTTATTGTAGGAAAAGCAGTTCCAACAACCCTGCCGCTTCAAGTACTCTTATATTAGGAAAAGCAGTTCCAACAACCCTGCTGCTTCAGACATTCTTATGTCAGGAAAAGCTGTTCCAACAACCCTGATGCTTCAGACGCTCTTATTTTAGGAAAAGCAGTTCCAACAACCCTGATGCTTCAGACACTCTTATTTTAGGAAAAGCTGTTCCAACAACCCTGCTGCTTCAGACACTCTTATGTCAGGAAAAGCTGTTCCAACAACCCTGCTGCTTCAGACACTCTTATGTCAGGAAAAGCAGTTCCAACAACCCTGCCGCTTCAGACATTCTTATGTCAGGAAAAGCTGTTCCAACAACCCTGCTGCTTCAGACACTCTTATTTTAGGAAAAGCTGTTCCAACAACCCTGCTGCTTCAGACACTCTTATGTCAGGAAAAGCAGTTCCAACAACCCTGCCGCTTCAGACATTCTTATGTCAGGAAAAGCTGTTCCAACAACCCTGCTGCTTCAGACACTCTTATTTTAGGAAAAGCTGTTCCAACAACCCTGATGCTTCAGACACTCTTATTTTAGGAAAAGCAGTTCCAACAACCCTGCTGCTTCAGACACTCTTATGTCAGGAAAAGCAGTTCCAACAACCCTGATGCTTCAGACAATCTTATTTTAGGAAAAGCAGTTCCAACAACCCTGCTGCTTCAGACACTCTTATGTCAGGAAAAGCTGTTCCAACAACCCTGATGCTTCAGACGCTCTTATTTTAGGAAAAGCAGTTCCAACAACCCTGCCGATTCAGACACTCTTATGTCAGGAAAAGCTGTTCCAACAACCCTGCTGCTTCAGACACTCTTATGTTAGGAAAAGCTGTTTCAACAACCCTGATGCTTCAGACACTCTTATTGTAGGAAAAGCAGTTCCAACAACCCTGCCGCTTCAAGTACTCTTATGTCAGGAAAAGCAGTTCCAACAACCCTGCTGCTTCAGACACTCTTATGTTAGGAAAAGCTGTTTCAACAACCCTGCTGCTTCAGACATTCTTATTTTAGGAAAAGCTGTTTCAACAACCCTGCTGCTTCAGACATTCTTATGTCAGGAAAAGCTGTTTCAACAACCCTGATGCTTCAGACACTCTTATTTTAGGAAAAGCAGTTCCAACAACCCTGCTGCTTCAGACAATCTTATTTTAGGAAAAGCAGTTCCAACAACCCTGCCGCTTCAAGTACTCTTATGTTAGGAAAAGCAGTTCCATCAACCCTGCTGCTTCAGACATTCTTATGTCAGGAAAAGCTGTTTCAACAACCCTGATGCTTCAGACACTCTTATTTTAGGAAAAGCAGTTCCAACAACCCTGCCGCTTCAAGTACTCTTATGTTAGGAAAAGCTGTTTCAACAACCCTGCTGCTTCAGACACTCTTATTTTAGGAAAAGCAGTTCCAACAACTCTGATGCTTCAGCCGCTCTTATTTTAGGAAAAGCAGTTCCAACAACCCTGCTGCTTCAGACACTCTTATTTTAGGAAAAGCTGTTTCAACAACCCTGATGCTTCAGACACTCTTATTTTAGGAAAAGCTGTTCCAACAACCCTGATGCTTCAGACACTCTTATGTTAGGAAAAGCTGTTTCAACAACCCTGATGCTTCAGACACTCTTATTGTAGGAAAAGCAGTTCCAACAACCCTGCCGCTTCAGACAATCTTATTTTAGGAAAAGCAGTTCCAACAACCCTGCCGCTTCAAGTACTCTTATGTTAGGAAAAGCTGTTTCAACAACCCTGCTGCTTCAGACACTCTTATTTTAGGAAAAGCAGTTCCAACAACTCTGATGCTTCAGCCGCTCTTATTTTAGGAAAAGCAGTTCCAACAACCCTGCTGCTTCAGACAATCTTATTTTAGGAAAAGCTGTTTCAACAACCCTGATGCTTCAGACACTCTTATTTTAGGAAAAGCTGTTCCAACAACCCTGCTGCTTCAGACACTCTTATGTCAGGAAAAGCTGTTCCAACAACCCTGCTGCTTCAGACACTCTTATGTCAGGAAAAGCAGTTCCAACAACCCTGCCGCTTCAGACATTCTTATGTCAGGAAAAGCTGTTCCAACAACCCTGCTGCTTCAGACACTCTTATTTTAGGAAAAGCTGTTCCAACAACCCTGCTGCTTCAGACACTCTTATGTCAGGAAAAGCAGTTCCAACAACCCTGCCGCTTCAGACATTCTTATGTTAGAAAAAGCTGTTCCAACAACCCTGCTGCTTCAGACACTCTTATTTTAGGAAAAGCTGTTCCAACAACCCTGATGCTTCAGACACTCTTATTTTAGGAAAAGCAGTTCCAACAACCCTGCTGCTTCAGACACTCTTATGTTAGGAAAAGCTGTTTCAACAACCCTGATGCTTCAGACACTCTTATTGTAGGAAAAGCAGTTCCAACAACCCTGCCGCTTCAGACAATCTTATTTTAGGAAAAGCAGTTCCAACAACCCTGCCGCTTCAAGTACTCTTATGTTAGGAAAAGCTGTTTCAACAACCCTGCTGCTTCAGACACTCTTATTTTAGGAAAAGCAGTTCCAACAACTCTGATGCTTCAGCCGCTCTTATTTTAGGAAAAGCAGTTCCAACAACCCTGCTGCTTCAGACAATCTTATTTTAGGAAAAGCTGTTCCAACAACCCTGATGCTTCAGACACTCTTATTTTAGGAAAAGCTGTTCCAACAACCCTGCTGCTTCAGACACTCTTATGTCAGGAAAAGCTGTTCCAACAACCCTGCTGCTTCAGACACTCTTATGTCAGGAAAAGCAGTTCCAACAACCCTGCCGCTTCAGACATTCTTATGTCAGGAAAAGCTGTTCCAACAACCCTGCTGCTTCAGACACTCTTATTTTAGGAAAAGCTGTTCCAACAACCCTGCTGCTTCAGACACTCTTATGTCAGGAAAAGCAGTTCCAACAACCCTGCCGCTTCAGACATTCTTATGTTAGAAAAAGCTGTTCCAACAACCCTGCTGCTTCAGACACTCTTATTTTAGGAAAAGCAGTTCCAACAACCCTGCTGCTTCAGACACTCTTATGTCAGGAAAAGCAGTTCCAACAACCCTGATGCTTCAGACAATCTTATTTTAGGAAAAGCAGTTCCAACAACCCTGCTGCTTCAGACACTCTTATGTCAGGAAAAGCTGTTCCAACAACCCTGATGCTTCAGACGCTCTTATTTTAGGAAAAGCAGTTCCAACAACCCTGCCGCTTCAGACACTCTTATGTCAGGAAAAGCTGTTCCAACAACCCTGCTGCTTCAGACACTCTTATGTTAGGAAAAGCTGTTTCAACAACCCTGATGCTTCAGACACTCTTATTGTAGGAAAAGCAGTTCCAACAACCCTGCTGCTTCAAGTACTCTTATGTCAGGAAAAGCAGTTCCAACAACCCTGCTGCTTCAGACACTCTTATTTTAGGAAAAGCTGTTTCAACAACCCTGCTGCTTCAGACACTCTTATTTTAGGAAAAGCAGTTCCAACAACCCTGCCGCTTCAAGTACTCTTATGTTGGGAAAAGCAGTTCCAACAACCCTGCTGCTTCAGACATTCTTATTTTAGGAAAAGCTGTTCCAACAACCCTGCCGCTTCAGACGCTCTTATTTTAGGAAAAGCAGTTCCAACAACCCTGCCGCTTCAGACAATCTTATTTTAGGAAAAGCAGTTCCAACAACCCTGCTGCTTCAGACACTCTTATGTCAGGAAAAGCAGTTCCAACAACCCTGATGCTTCAGACAATCTTATTTTAGGAAAAGCAGTTCCAACAACCCTGCTGCTTCAGACACTCTTATGTCAGGAAAAGCTGTTCCAACAACCCTGATGCTTCAGACGCTCTTATTTTAGGAAAAGCAGTTCCAACAACCCTGCCGCTTCAGACACTCTTATGTCAGGAAAAGCTGTTCCAACAACCCTGCTGCTTCAGACACTCTTATGTTAGGAAAAGCTGTTTCAACAACCCTGATGCTTCAGACACTCTTATTGTAGGAAAAGCAGTTCCAACAACCCTGCTGCTTCAAGTACTCTTATGTCAGGAAAAGCAGTTCCAACAACCCTGCTGCTTCAGACACTCTTATTTTAGGAAAAGCTGTTTCAACAACCCTGCTGCTTCAGACACTCTTATTTTAGGAAAAGCAGTTCCAACAACCCTGCCGCTTCAAGTACTCTTATGTTAGGAAAAGCAGTTCCAACAACCCTGCTGCTTCAGACATTCTTATTTTAGGAAAAGCTGTTCCAACAACCCTGCCGCTTCAGACGCTCTTATTTTAGGAAAAGCAGTTCCAACAACCCTGCCGCTTCAGACAATCTTATTTTAGGAAAAGCAGTTCCAACAACCCTGCTGCTTCAGACACTCTTATGTCAGGAAAAGCTGTTCCAACAACCCTGCTGCTTCAGACATTCTTATTTTAGGAAAAGCTGTTCCAACAACCCTGATGCTTCAGACACTCTTATGTCAGGAAAAGCTGTTTCAACAACCCCGATGCTTCAGACACTCTTATGTCAGGAAAAGCAGTTCCAACAACCCTGCCGCTTCAGACACTCTTATGTCAGGAAAAGCTGTTCCAACAACCCTGCTGCTTCAGACATTCTTATTTTAGGAAAAGCTGTTTCAACAACCCTGCTGCTTCAGACACTCTTATGTCAGGAAAAGCAGTTCCAACAACCCTGCCGCTTCAGACAATCTTATTTTAGGAAAAGCAGTTCCAACAACCCTGCCGCTTCAAGTACTCTTATGTTAGGAAAAGCTGTTTCAACAACCCTGCTGCTTCAGACACTCTTATGTTAGGAAAAGCTGTTTCAACAACCCTGATGCTTCAGACACTCTTATTTTAGGAAAAGCAGTTCCAACAACTCTGCCGCTTCAGACAATCTTATTTTAGGAAAAGCAGTTCCAACAACCCTGCCGCTTCAAGTACTCTTATGTTTGGAAAAGATGTTTCAACAACCCTGCTGCTTCAGACACTCTTATTTTAGGAAAAGCAGTTCCAACAACTCTGCCGCTTCAGACAATCTTATTTTAGGAAAAGCAGTTCCAACAACCCTGCCGCTTCAAGTACTCTTATGTTTGGAAAAGATGTTTCAACAACCCTGCCGCTTCAGACGCTCTTATTTTAGGAAAAGCAGTTCCAACAACCCTGCTGCTTCAGACATTCTTATTTTAGGAAAAGCTGTTTCAACAACCCTGCTGCTTCAGACATTCTTATTTTAGGAAAAGCTGTTTCAACAACCCTGCTGCTTCAGACCCTCTTATTTTAGGAAAAGCAGTTCCAACAACCCTGCTGCTTCAGACATTCTTATTTTAGGAAAAGCAGTTCCAACAACCTGCTGCTTCAGACATTCTTATTTTAGGAAAAGCAGTTCCAACAACCCTGCTGCTTCAGACATTCTTATTTTAGGAAAGCAGTTTCAACAACCCTGCTGCTTCAGACACTCTTATTTTAGGAAAAGCAGTTCCAACAACCCTGCTGCTTCAGACATTCGTATTTTAGGAAAAGCTGTTTCAACAACCCTGCTGCTTCAGACACTCTTATTTTAGGAAAAGCAGTTCCAACAACTCTGCCGCTTCAAGTACTCTTATGTTAGGAAAAGCAGTTCCAACAACCCTGCTGCTTCAGACACTCTTATGTTAGGAAAAGCTGTTTCAACAACCCTGCTGCTTCAGACACTCTTATTTTAGGAAAAGCAGTTCCAACAACTCTGCCGCTTCAAGTACTCTTATGTTAGGAAAAGCAGTTCCAACAACCCTGTTGTGCGGGACCTGAAACGTGTTTATATAAACATGCTTACAAAAGACCATTGTTGAAAAGAACTTTTTTCATAGCTGTCTTGTAAATTGACGATAGTGTGAGTTTTTAATTTGACTTTGTAGAGTATTTTATAAGAGACAACACTTTAAAAGTTTCTCTTTTTAATTGATGGGAATTTAGCACTGGAAATCCTTTCCTTCATAAAGTGACGAGTGTCTAACTTTACCTTATCACCATTGCTCAGTGTTCAACAATGGGTAATATAAACCGTGTTGAAGAAGGCTTTATAGTCAATGAACTAATAATGCAAACCGCTACATGTTAGACCCTTCTCAGTGCTATGATCTCACTATTCTTACGAGTGGTTATAGGTATTAGAAATACAAAGCGCTCAATAAAAAAGAAAAGACCAGCAGAAAGTATTGATGATATTTAATACAGGACGGATTTAATGATATGGCAGTATAACAATAGTAATGACCAAGCAAAAACAGATCCAATAGTATACACAGTCACTTTGTTCACAAATACATCCAATATTATGCACAGAAGAAAGGGAAAGGTCCAAAACGATTTCTCCCAGATTTGTTCTACTACAGGTTTTTTTATTAAAAGTTAAAGTGATAAGCTAGGTAAGTGTGAGATTGAGGATAGAGTGTTAAAGCGACAAGCTCCCAATTAATTTAAAGTCCAAGCTTTGTAACAACAGGTAAAATAAACTGATAATATGTTTTTGGTATTGTAAGATATATACAAAAATTTACAATGATTAAAACATATTATCGTAACACTATAAAAGTCGGGTTCAAAATCACATTTGATACGGGTTTTCAATTCACTGGTAATGCGAGTTTCGAATAATTCACAATTTCTGTGGTACTTCAACTCTCCCGAGCTGTAAAATTAAATATCAGATTTTTCTATAGACGTTTAAATATATACTATAGGAAATAGTTATGTGAATATACTCAGAGAAATAAGAATATCCAATATGAAAATCTCACAAATAAGGAGTAGAAAGATTCAGAAAATATTTCGACGTTTGTTTTAAGTTTTCCTGACAGAAGCAACCCTAACTTGGAAGAGGGGAGACAACTGCCTCGGAAAATTAGCAGCGACAAGACATGGCTTATGCCTTAGTGACCGCGGCGCGTCTGTCACTCACCGCTCACGTCAATAAAGGTTATGCACATTTCTTTGACGTCATATCGCTTTGTTTTCAATACACATCCATCGCACAAAACGTTTCAAAACATTTTACATTACATAATCGATGTTAAGACTTTATATAGACAGGCATACCAAAAACCTTTAAGAATAATTACAATTATAAAATTTATCAACCTACGCTTATGAATATCCACATGTACTCGAAATGTTAGTTAAAAAATAAAACATGTAATAGAACAATTAGTTACTGTGTCACGCAAACTAAACTGTCAAAAGTGTGTCATGCAAACTGGACTGTGAAAGGTGTGTTATGCAAACTGGACTGTGAAAGGTGTGTCATGCAAACTAAACTGTCAAACGTGTGTCATGCAAACTGGACTGTGAAAGGTGTGTTATGCAAACTGGACTGTGAAAGGTATGTTATGCAAACTGGACTGTGAAAGGTGTGTTATGCAAACTGGACTGTGAAAGGTGTATTATGCAAACTGGACTGTGAAAGGTGTGTTATGCAAACTGGACTGTGAAAGGTATGTTATGCAAACTGGACTGTGAAAGGTGTGTTATGCAAACTGGACTGTCAAACGTGTGTCATGCAAACTGGACTGTCAAAGGTGTGTTATGCAAACTGGATTGTGAAAGGTGTGTCACGCAAACTAAACTGTCAAAAGTGTGTTATGCAAACTGGACTGTGAAAGGTGTATTATGCAAACTAGACTGTGAAAGGTGTGTTATGCAAACTGGACTGTGAAAGGTATGTTATGCAAACTGGACTGTGAAAGGTGTGTCATGCAAACTAAACTGTCAAACGTGTGTCATGCAAACTGGACTGTCAAAGGTGTGTTATGCAAACTGGATTGTGAAAGGTGTGTCACGCAAACTAAACTGTCAAAAGTGTGTCATGCAAACTGGACTGTGAAAGGTATGTTATGCAAACTGGACTGTGAAAGGTGTGTTATGCCAACTGGACTGTGAAAGGTGTGTTATGCAAACTGGACTGTGAAAGGTGTGTTATGCAAACTGGACTGTGAAAGGTGTGTTATGCAAACTGGACTGTGAAAGGTGTGTTATGCAAACTGGACTGTGAAAGGTGTGTTATGCAAACTGGACTGTGAAAGGTGTGTTATGCAAACTGGACTGTGAAAGGTATGTTATGCAAACTGTACTGTGAAAGGTGTGTTATGCAAACTGGACTGTGAAAGGTGTGTTATGCCAACTGGACTGTGAAAGGAATGTTATGCAAACTGGACTGTGAAAGGTGTTTTATGCAAACTGGACTGTGAAAGGTGTGTTATGCAAACTGGACTGTGAAAGGTGTTTCATGCAAACTGGACTGTGAAAGGTGTGTTATGCAAACTGGACTGTGAAAGGTGTGTTATGCAAACTGGACTGTGAAAGGTGTGTTATGCAAACTGCACCTTGAAAGGTGTGTTATGCAAACTGCACATTGAAAGGTGTGTTATGCAAACTGGATTGTGAAAGGTGTGTTATGCAAACTGTACTGTGAAAAGTGTTATGCAAACTGGATTGTGAAAGGTGTGTTATGCAAACTAGACTGTGAAAGGTATGTTATGCAAACTGGATTGTGAAAGGTATGTTATGCAAACTGTACTGTGAAGAGTGTGTTAGGCAAACTGGATTGTGAAAGGTGTGTTATGCAAACTGGACTGTGAAAGGTATGTTATGCAAACTGGATTGTGAAAGGTGTGTTATGCAAACTGGACTGGGAAAGGTGTGTTATGCAAACTGCACCTTGAAAGGTGTGTTATGCAAACTGGATTGTAAAAGGTGTGTCATGCAAACTGGATTGTGAAAGGTGTGTTATGAAAACTGGACTGTGAAAGGTGTGTTATGCAAACTGGACTGTGAAAGGTGTGTTATGCAAACTGGATTGTGAAAGGTATGTTATGCAAACTGTACTGTGAAAAGTGTGTTATGCAAACTGGATTGTGAAAGGTGTGTTATGCAAACTGGACTGTGAAAGGTATGTTATGCAAACTGGATTGTGAAAGGTGTGTTATGCAAACTGGATTTGGAAAGGTGTGTTATGCAAACTGCACCTTGAAAGGTGTGTTATGCAAACTGGATTGTAAAAGGTGTGTCATGAAAACTGGATTGTGAAAGGTGTGTTATGAAAACTGGACTGTGAAAGGTGTCTTATGCAAACTGGACTGTGAAAGGTGTGTCATGCAAACTAAACTGTCAAACGTGTGTCATGCAAACTGGACTGTGAAAGGTGTGTTATGCAAACTGGACTGTGAAAGGTTTGTTATGCAAACTGGACTGTGAAAGGTGTGTTATGCAAACTGGACTGTGAAAGGTGTATTATGCAAACTTGACTGTGAAAGGTGTGTTATGCAAACTGGACTGTGAAAGGTGTGTTATGCAAACTGGACTGTGAAAGGTGTGTTATGCAAACTGTACTGTGAAAGTGTGTGTTGCAAACTGGATTGTGAAAGGTGTGTTATGCAAACTGGATTGTCAAAGGTGTGTTATGCAAACTGGACTGTGAAAGGTGTGTTATGCAAACTGGACTGTGAAAGGTGTGTTGCAAACTGGACTGTGAAAGGTGTGTTATGCAAACTGTACTGTGAAAAGTATGTTATGCAAACTTGACTGTGAAAGGTGTGTTATGCAAACTGGACTGTGAAAGGTGTGTTATGCAAACTGGATTGTGAAAAGTGTGTTATGCAAACTGGATTGTGAAAGGTGTGTTATGCAAACTGGATTGTCAAAGGTGTGTTATGCAAAGTGCACCTTGAAAGGTATATTATGCAAACTGGATTGTGAAAGGTGTGTTATGCAAACGGGATTGTGAAAAGTGTGTTATGCAAACTGGACTGTGAAAGGTGTTATGCAAACTGTACTGTGAAAGGTATGTTATGCAAACTGTACTGTGAAAAGTGTGCCATTCAAACTGGAAGGTGAAAGGTATGTCATGCATGTTTGACTTTGGTTGATGTGGCATGAATTTGGAATTTGGTGTATGTGGCCATGTCAACACTTATTGTCATTACCTAAATGTGTTATTGTATGAGACGACTTGTCTCAAATCAAACTGTACTGTGAAATTGATGACACACGATGATGTGTCATGGTCTCCTGTACATTGGCTCGCATGTCGTTGAATGTGGTACAGTGACATGTGTCATGATATCTTGTGTCATAGTGTCATGTACAGTGATCAACTGGTCGTTGAATATTGTACAGTAACATATGTGTTATGGTCTCCTTTAATTAAATATTTTACAGTGACATGTGTCATGATATCTTGTACAGTGACTCACATGTCGATGAATATTGTCCAGTGACATGTGTCATATCTTGCACAGTGACTCACATGTCGATGAATATTGTCCAGTGACATGTGTCATGATATCTTGTAGAGGGACTCACATGTCGATGAATATTGTCCAGTGACATGTGTCATGATATCTTGTACAGTGACTCACATGTCGATGAATATTGTACAGTGACATGTGTCATGATATCTTGTACAGTGACTCGCATGTCGTTGAATATTGTCCAGTGACATGTGTCATAATATCTTGTACATTGGCTGGCATGTCGTTAAATATTGTACAGTGACATGTGTCATAATCTCCTATACAGTGACTCGCATGTCGTTGAATATTGTCCAGTGACATGTGTCATAATCTCCTATACAGTGACTCGCATGTCGTTGAATATTGTACAGTGACATGTGTCATAATCTCCTATACAGTGACTCGCATGTCGTTGAATATTGTACAGTGACATGTGTCATGATATATTGTACATTGGCTCGCATGTCGTTGAATATTGTACAGTGACATGTATCATGATATATTGTTCAGTGACTCGCATGTTGTGAATATTGTACAATGACATGTGTCATGATATATTGTTCAGTGACTCGCATGTCGTTGAATATTGTACAGTGACATGTGTCATAATCTCCTATTCAGTGACTCGTATGTCGTTGACTATTGTACAGTGACATGTGTCATGATATATTGTACAGTCACTCGCATGTCGTTGAATATTGTACAGTGACATGTGTCATGATATCTTGTACAGTGACTCACATGTCATGTAATACTGTATTGAACAGTGACGCGCATTTCGCTTGATAGTGTACTGTGATATGAGTCTTTGATCATGCACTGTGAAATGAATGGCATATAAAGTAGATTGTATCATGAAATTGCAATAATGATTGTTTATTGAATGTGTAACGCTTCCTGTCTGGTGATGGATGCCGTAGTTAACTTCACGTTGACACTTATGCCGTAGTCTCTGTACTGTAGCAGGTGTCATGGTCCAATCTATTTTGACATGCAGTTTGCCATTGTCGCCTGTATTGTAAATGTTGTCATGGTTTATTATTGTGTTGAACCATGTGCTACGGTATAAAGCTGTGCTCATAGCGTCTCTCTCTGAAGGCGACAGTTCCTTACAACTAAAGGTATCTATGGTATGCTATGTGCTGTGATTTGCTGTACTTACGAAGTGGCGGGTTGTACTGATGGCTGCAGATCCATCACCAGCGTCGGCCGCCTCCTTGTAGGGTGACATGGACGAATCTTCCGATGTTGATGACGGATATAGGATCTGCCCGAGTGTAGAAGAAGCCATTTCTGTCTCACTACCACATATCCAAGATTGAACTAATCGATATACCATTCATCAGCATCTCATCGGTAAACCGTTTGGTGGTTCCATCATTATTTCACTCAGTACTGCACGAATCCGAAATAAAACAATCGATATGTCACATATGTGAGGTGTAACAGACATAACGACTGAAGCGAAGGCTCAAGCCAGGTATCGGAACAACACATTACTGCGCTTGCTGGAATCTGGAACCAAATCAAAACGACGGCGGCGCATTTGTGATGAAAGCATATGTTATAAGATGTAGAGAGCTAAGGACCGATAGAGGACTGAGTGACTGACTGCAGCCCTCCTACGCAGACATAGCACTCGACCGCATCGTTAGCTTGCAGACTTGCTTCCTGAGAAGCGACAAGGTGGCCGCTCCAGTGAGCCAGTGAGCCAGGCAGCCTGCAGTACAGGTCGCGATCAATGGCACTGTCATCGGCGCGCTGCCTTCTCTCTCAATGAATGTGTACAATCGTGTCTCTTTGACCTTTAAGTAGTTGATAGTTAAAGAAAATCTCATGCGCACCTCTCTCGCATCGATATTCGATTAAAAGGTTAACGTTAGAAAATAAGATAAAACATAACTGTGTTTTGTAAAGTTAGTTTTTACGAAAGTTTTTAATTATGTCTGTTTTGTTGTTTTTTCGTTTACTTTCAAGATAAAGGCACTGAGACCTTTTCTAGTTTTATTTCGTTTGCGTGTGTTTTGTGTGTGACTTTTAAAACCATAAATACGTTTTATGAGTTTTCCACTGTTAGGTTTTTAAAATTAGCATTTTGATCCACCTGCTTCGACATTAAGGAATTTGAACAATATCTAGAAAATGATACTTTCAATGAAACTTTAAATGTACTTTCAAAACAAATAAATATTTGCTAAGTTAATATGGGTTGGCATGCTTGGTATTTGTTAAAGTAGCTGTGAAAACAGTACTATTTACATCTTTAACTAAACACTAATGGTGTCACCAGAACCTCACGCCAGCTCCTCAGAAGAGATTATGTCAGAAACAGGAGATAGTTGGGTCGATTTTCTTTTTGGTCGCTATACAAATCACGGTAAAACTTTTATTTTCTCATGTTCACTGCGCATAACCTTGTTTTTCAAATGATTTAAAATCCATAATGTCAATTACATAAAAACAGCGACATTAACCAACTTACAAAAGTTTAGTAAGATGTGATTATGTTGTCACGTAAAATGCATGAGAACAGGTTATTCAATATCTTGGGAATTTCAAGATTTATCCCTGCATTTTGACTGCTTTGTCAACGTAATATCTCTTGTGGCGACATTACCAATTTGGCATGTACCAGGGCATTTTAAGCCACCAAATACCTATTTGAGTAAATTTCCTTACTTAAAGATGCTGTATCATACTTGCAAGCGGTTCAGGATGAAACTTAGCTATTGAGAAATGAAATACATCACTTTGTAGAAAAAAAAATTGTCGAAATTTTGATATCATACTTAGATTGTTTAATCAACAATAACATACTTATTTCGACGCTCAAAGCACAGTACCCCTCGTAGAAAGGGCATGTCATTTAACGAACCCGCTTTCGGTGACGTAATCATTATGCTTGTAGGATTTACACCGTGTCTCAACTACCGTAATTGCGTTCGATGGGTATCAACTTTGCCAGCAACGAATACCTAATTCGGAGAAAAAGAATATAAAATCTAGTTGAGCGCGACAAAGACGGTTTTCAAGCGAACATTTAGAAACCGGAAGTTGTGAAATGGCCACACTTGATTCGCCCTTATGTCGACTGCCGTTTCGGTATTATTTGGTAAATTATCTCCTATTTGATGAATTTTGGTCCGATTTTCTCAAAGTTGGTCGCTACATTTTTCTAAAAATACAACTTATACATTAAAAATACTTTTTACAATATTGCAAGTATGATACAGCATCTTTAAGTCTGACACGTGTCGTATGATTTCCAAAGGGGTTCTGGTTTTGTGATCTTATTGACAAAAAAAGACTTTGGTGTAAGACATTTGGAGTGAAAAGAAGCTATTGTACTCGACAGAATGAAACAGAACGTGAAGAAACTCATGGTTATGCGTGATTTGGTCACCGCCATAATGCTGCATCACCACGGGCAATTGCCACAAGGGGGTGTCTCAGTACTTCATTAGACAACAACATCTATTGCAAAATATATTGTTACATTGGCGTGACCCAGGCAATATTTGAATATGGCCAGGGAGAGGATAAAGGTAAAGGGTGTCAGGGATATGCTACATTAGATATGAGGTTTAGGGCATGTCAAACTGCCTTTGGGTTCTTTGGAAATTGGGGGAAAACAAAGCAATTTTCCCTGGTCAAAGAGTTACCAAACCCTCGCACATCATCAATGTCAGTACATATGGTCACAGGTATCATGCAAATCACGGGGTGAAATTCCTTTTGATTTAGATAGTCACTGTAGGCAAGGACAAAAGCGGTCTATAATATAGAATGAGCATGATAAACTCAGCACAAACACACATACACTGATAATGCAAAAGCAACACAGAATCATGAATGATGATATAACAAAAATTATAACTGAACGCTGGTGCACCGCAGTTGAGAACGACCTCATTCGAATTACCCGACCTTTTATACCCGATATAGCGCCATCTACCTCCCTTTGTTGTATATCTTCCGACGCTAGGAAAAAGAAATGTATTCTAATTCGTCCCTCAAACACAGTTTAGGAGCGGTGTACTCGCGATTTTCAGTACTATGCAAGAGTACTCAATTTGGCAGTACTGCTGCTGCTAAGATATTAGATAAACATCATAGGTGGACCCGGATTTTGGTACGTAGCTAGTGATATTTAAACCCGAGAGTATAATTAATGGTATGATTTTGTTCTTAAGGTTTTCAAGCATTTAGATACTAACTTTCAAAATCCGAAACTGTCCAATAAAAACGCCATGGGGAAGTGAAAACGACAAAGCTTAATTTGTGTTAAGTTGGATTAATTGCAAATTTAATATTTCGACCAATGTATTTGATATCTTATCATCTTTTCAGGAGAAGTATTTACATAGGCATTTGCTGCCTGTTTGCTTATCCTTTTTCCTTATTATATATATATTCTGAATGTTGTGTATGTCGTATAATGTTTTATAGAAATAAAATACTGTTCAAATCAAAACAAAGTTAACGTGTCGACATTTATGTTACTAACATGTGTTGACCATTTATTCACCAATTTAAAATTTAGTATCACCCATATGGTTAAGATCACACAGAACCTCTATTGTTCGCAAGATGCAGTCGACCAGTAAAATCATCTGGTCTTTCCGTTTAAACATCACAAATGTTGCTTTCCAGGTAGTGAACCGCCTCTTTGTTGTCAAGCAGCACTTTTATAGCTTAAGCTATACTGAGGCTTAATGTCAGTGGATGTTCAATTTGTTGTGTCATGACTGATATTTTAATTTCATGTACATTTTGTGAGTGTGTGTATGTATATATATATATAAGATGTATATATAATCAAAAGATAAAAATGACACGAAGCCAATTAAAACTCCAACATGTTTCAATGTTATCTTCAGGGAGTCCTTGGGTCGTTAAAGAAACTATAGTCTATTGAGTTAAATATTATATGAAGGCTATATTAGCATATTAATATTTATTTATATTTTATTCTAAACCCGTATGCAAATTATATTTTAAATGTCTTACTTCAAGAGGTGATTGTAAGATCACATGGGCCTGTTGTCAGTTAGACCATGAGCGCTTATAATCTAAACGATTAGACAACAAGGCCCGAATGGTCTAACTTACTTAGATCATGGCCACAAACGAAATTTATCAAATGTTATGTTTATTTAAGGAATTAATTTCATAATATGGTTGTCCACACGAATATAACCTGTTTAAAATTTGTAGGATAAACTTGTATAACTGGAGAGCTTGCGAAGCCAGTTATGCTAAAGTTTATCTTACGAGTTTCAAACAGGTTATAACCGTGTGGACAGCTTTATTATGAAATTCATTTCTTATAATTCCAACATTGTATTTAAAGCGATAAGTTGTTTTTATATCATTCGAAATGCGATTTTGTAGTAACTTATAGCTGCTTGTTGCACATGTCATTTATACCCAGACGGATCTCTACCGGTTTCAAGCGCATGCAAAAATAGTTCATAACAAAAAAGGAAAAGATACACCTTTTTGTTCTACAAATAATCTTTTATGTGTATCATGTAAATAACAATGATAATATTTTTGGGGAAAGTACAAACAATTGTAACGTTTAATTTACATTTTTCAAAATTAACAATTTGAACTCGCGTATTGATAGTGTTCTGTTTCGAGTGTAGGCTATCAGCTGTTAGAGTTCGACGTGTTTATGATGTTGGTTTGACAATGAATGTAAACATAGGCCTATAGTATTAATTGTCCCTCAAGACATAATGCCACTTGCAGGCCCGCCGATGTAAGACACTGTCATTGACAATGACGAGTTCATGTTTTCAAACACGCAGACATCGTTTTGATCATCAGCGGCCCTCGAAACTGTCACTGAATTGCATGGAATGGGGTGGAATGAGGTGCCTTGAAACTGTGTTGCCACCAATCATGTCATTCAGAATGGAGCTCAACTCTACTTTTGAAATGATGTGCATACCCCTGTGTAACTTCGCCCACTTATCATCATTTCATTTATTTGTAACTTAATGTTTATTTTCCAAACATCAAATACAGATTATTAGATCTAGTGTTGCTAATTAATAAACAGAAACACTATGTTTATAAAGCGAGTCTAAGTGATGACTGGGGTCAGACTGGAATGGCTGTAAGATCTGATGAATGCAGACCTCAAGGTCTCCTAGTATTTTCATCATAACAGTCACACAAATTCACATCGTTCTCGATTAGATGAAAAGTTTCAGCATGTAGGGCACAACATCCAAGTGAACATCAGCCTTCGCGCTGTTTCATTATCTGCTTTTCATTTTCATATTTAGGGAATTTCATTAACTTTCTCGCCGCTAATGGCTGCAATATTGCCAAAGTGGCGCTAAACAATAACTCACTCACTCACCCAAGTGAACAGTGTTCCCAATGCTTTGACAACCTGAAATTTGTTCCGTGCATATGGTCTATGTTGAATTATCCATAATAAAGTCGACTAAATTGTTGTTTGGATAGTCAATCAAATGTTCATTTGTAATCCCTGAAACAAAAGTGTAACGTCGGTTATTGAAATGAAACACAGGTGATCTTTGTAAATTGCTTATCGATGTTGGACTTTATTGCTTAATGTCGATCTCTCTCTAGGTATGAATATTTTTGCGAATTATAATATATAATGCTCATTATCAAAATATTTTGAATCTGACGTTTGAATAATGTTAGAGTATTCTTTTTAATGGACCAACCATATTTTAAAGATGAATGTCGAATAATGTGATTAATTGTAAGAAAGAAACATGCTAAATTAATTACAATTTCAGAGTAATTAGTATAAGCACCATGTGACATGTAATTATCAATATTATGTAGACATTGCTATATACCTTACTAAATGATATTGAAAATAATCATTACATTAAGAAACAAATTTCAACAGCAAAATGCATAAATATGAACTTGGTTGTTGACAGCTTGTTTTATACCGTGTAAACCCTCTGTAACATACTTTAGCATTTTCGTAGATCCACGCATAAATAACATTCAGCAGCAAATACATGAATATACTTAAAAATTCAACTCACCTTTACATCCTCCTGAAAAGACCTTTAAACACGGCCATAAATTTGTTCAAAACATGATGCCACTTCATTTTCGTCTCCACCTTCAATAGACTACAAACCATGTGCTTTCGATTGTGTACAGCTCGTGTGATATAATATTCACTTATAATCCGTGCATCACAAGATGGAATTGACAATGTCCGTACACCAACACCTTTTGCTTCATAAAGAGGGAAATATTTGATAGACTGAATAGTGTTTTAAACATAACAATATCATTTGCCATAAACCACAATATCGGTGACGTTTTTGACAAATTGTGTTCACATTATTTAATTTCAGTGCCGCTCTGCGGAATAGCTCCAAGATGTTTTGTGTATTTGTGTTTCAGGGTTGTCAGCAATCCTCACAAACTTTCTGTATAGCCGGATCAAGTTATCATTAGAAACGAAGGAACACTACCGATTCTTGTAAAGGGCTGTTTTTGGTCAATTTGTCAATTTTCAGAGGGGATTTGCGATATTTTTGCTATACCGTTTACTTTTAAGGTGTTTTTTTCACTATTGGAGTGACAAACAATTATTATGGACAGTTATTAAACTTGTTCGTCACGTGACTTAGTTCCAGCAGAAACGTCACGTGATTATGACATTTTTGCCATTTCTGCAAAAATGTATGAATATTGCTCAATTAAAAGTTTTAAACTTGAAAGTGTGGGTTTCAACCATGTCATTGCCAACTTAAATTAAAATGTAAATATGAGATCGTTTTCGAAATTTCAGTTTTAAAATTGCAAAGTTTCTTTTGTAATTAAGTTTATTAAAATTTGTGTTATGTTTTTTGAATAAAACTTTGAAGTTTTCTGATCGCGACATAGTCTTGCTCATTAAAAGTAGTTCCGTCCGGGCATGGAATAACTAAAAATAGAGCCATTGGCTCTGTATCTCATCAGGTTTCATATAAATTTGCTCAAGGGTGTGACAAACGTGCTTCCCCCTTAGAAGGGGCCACAGGGTCACCACATGTACAATTCAAAATCTAACTTAGTAGTCTGTAGGCTTTAGCTTTCTAAGCCTTAGGCTACGAGAAAAGGATGAAATTCAAATTGCTCACTAGTCAAGGAGTATGGGGCCCACCAAAGCTAAAACATTCTATGCCTTATGCTTCTGCAGAAGAAGATGAAAATAGGTTTTAAGGGTGTGGCCCCTGTGGTCCTTATTTGGGGCCACAGGGCCACCAAAGCTACGATTAATAATCCTCACTAGTCACACAAAGTTTCAGCTTTCTAGGCCTCACGCCACAGGGCCACCAACGCTACAATTTATAATCCTCACTAGTCAAGGAGGCTGTACACAAAGTTTCATCTTTCTAGGCCTCACGCCACAGGGCCACCAACGATACAATTTATAATCCTCACTAGTCAAGGAGACTGTACACAAAGTTTCAGCTTTCTAGGCCTCGCGCCACAGGGCCACCAAAGCTACAATTTATAATCCCCACTAACCAAGGAATCGGTACACAAAGTTTAGCTTTCTATGCCTTATCATTCTGGAGAAGAAGTCGAAATTGCACGAGGTTTACGGATGGCCGGACGCCATGCTATGCCTTAAGCCTAAAAATTTTGCAAAGGATATTTTGAGATATTACACTTACAAATTAATCAAAGCTTGGCTTGGCTTGGCTCTCCCGATCTTCCCACCGATTTGCTGATGGGACTTTTAAAACTGTGCCAAATCTGTATTATCAACTTTTCAAAATCCACTGCCCAGTGGGTGAAAATGTTATACCATGTGTTCATGCCCTCTTGCCTAACAAACAGGAGGTGACATACAGAGAGGTGTTCTACTTGGTGTGAAGGTTGCGATCATGTCTCCATCATGATGGGTTATGAGAGAACTATATGGAATGCTGCTTTTGCCGAATTCCCTGATGTCGAAATGAAGGGGTGTTAACAATATACAGACACCAGCAGAGATTGCACGCCATCACTACAAACTATCCCAAACGTGCATGTGCGGACTATCTCCGCGCTGTTTCTCACAGCGTCAGAATGTAATTACATCCATGAGTGTCCATTACAGTGCTAAAACAAATATTGCAGAAGAATGAATATTGTTTGTTCATCATAATGCTTGGCATTAAACGGCTATAGCATTTTAAAGAGGAGGAGTAATCATTTATAGTACATTGCTAAAGAAAGAATGTTAAGTACAAGAAGAATGAACATAGACTGGGACACTGTCTTTGAATGTAATGATGTTGATAATCTAACTAACATGTTTGTAGATATCTTGAGAAATATATGTGATGTCTATATCACAAACAATGTGGTAACAATAAGACCTCATGACAACCAAGGGATGAATAGCTCTATACGAAAATTGATAAGGAAAAAAGAAAACATAAGAAAAACAAGAATCGAAATTCCGATTCAGATTGGCTAACATTTAGGTCACTAAGGAATAAAGTAACAGCAGCAGTTAAATCAGCTTAAAAGAAATATATATCAGAATTAGATGATAAGATCAATCAAGGGGCGAACTCTAAATGTTGGTGGGCCTTAGGAAATAAATACATCAAAGCAACAATTGATTTATAGACATTTTTCTCCTATTTTGCAAAATGATAATTTGATTAATGTTGCAAAGCTAAAAGCAGATGTCTACAATGAGTATTCTGCTAAACAGGCACAAGTACTTCAACCTGATAAGGAGACTCCTACACTTGAATGTAAAGTAGAGAATACCTTGAGTCGATTGTATTGACTACCCAAGAAGTAAAAGACATTATATTGTCAGTTGATACCTCTAAAGCTAATATACCAGACAAAATTGGTAACAGATTTATTAAAATGATTACTACATCAATTTTTATTCCTCTAACTAACCTTTTCAATCTATCATGAGTAAACTGTAAACTTCCAAAAATATGGAAAAGAGGCTTCTGTTATTCCGATCCACAAAAAAAGGAAGTTTACATGATTATAAAAATTACAGACCAGTAGCTCTTACTACCTGCCTCTCGAAAGTATGTGAAAAGTGTATCATTAAACATGTCTTTAAGTTTTTCAGGGATACTAATGTATTAACTATTGTGCACTCTGGCTTCATGTCTGGGGTGGCACTGAAGAGCGGCTAACATACTTGTAGGACTTTATATCTCGTGCATCAGATAATGCTAAGTTCCGGCTGTCTTTTGTGACATAGATAAGACATATGATAAGGTTTGGCATTGGGGAATTATAGTGAAATCAGAAGCATGTGGTATAAGGGCAAGTTATTCGATTGGTTTACTATAGTTATCTTCAACAAAGATTTTCTATAGACAATTATAATTCCGACAAGAAAACCATCGCCGCGGGGGTATCACCGGGATCCGTTTTTGTTCTTAGTTTACATCAATGATATCATATACGGGGTAGATGGTAATCATGGTATTGATAGTAGGGGAGACCAGGGCAAAGCGCGCCGTCGGGGCAAAGTGACCAAGCCTTGTTTCTCTGTAGTTCACCTATTCATTTCATGAGGAAATTTAAAGTTCATTGCTTTAATTATTTACTATGATGCACAAATCGAATGCTACCATCAAAGGGGCAATGTGAACTGGGGGCAAAGTGAGCCATAGGTGTTTGACATATCACATCAGTGTTTCTTTTTGCATGGGGCGCTTTGCCCCAAACTACGGGGCAAAGTGTACCGTCTTTATCGAAATACATTTTGGTTAATATCTCTTTAGGCAGGCATGGTATGTTAAAAAGCATTTGTCATACGATAGTTTATCTAATGAGAATTAGAGACATGCTGCAAGTTGCATTCTAAACATGTTAATATGCCCAGAAAACACGCTTAGATGTTAGGGGGCGCGCTTTGCCCTGGTCTCCCCTATTATTAGCCACGTTGCAGATGACACTTCAGTGTATGTTATTGTTGATAATCATATTCAAAATGCTGCTTCTTTAAATAACGTCTTTAAAAAATATCTTAAATGGGCTAAATATGGCAGGTTGATATTAATCCAGGCAAGACTGATTCATTTCTATTCTCACGCAAAAGTAGTCAAACACAGATTCCTAGTCTTAAACTCACGGGCAAAAGAAAGGTTCCACCTTAGTTGATTTCATCATATACATAATTTTCAATTACAAATATTTTCATTTTTAGACGTCGTACGCTAAAACAGAACAGTGCAAGCCTTTAGTTATCAATCAAAGAATACTTCTAGACGTGTTTGATTTTTTGTGTGGAAAATTGAAATTTTTAATTATTTTTTTTTTGAATTTTTTTTTAATAAACAACAAATCGCCATCGATATATAAGCTATATTTTACTAAAAAATCACAAAACAAACCTTATTTTCCACTCATTAACACCCTTTTTTACATGGTAGGGGTCATGTTGGTGTAAATTTCATGTTTTACCCCGGTCTTCTTTAAACAAAGATATCTTAACAAAAAATGAATCAATCAACGATCAATTCATATGAAATATTGTAGATATGATTAATGTTGATGATTCCATAATCAAATGCGTCATATATATTTCAAATCGTTGTAAAATCGAAACCAACTGAGGTGAAACCTTTCTTTTGCCCGTCAGTTTATAATGCAAGGAGTAGATATTAATAAAGTTGATCAACATAAGCATTGAGAAGTAATGTTACAATCAGACCAGTAAATGGAATTCATATATTTCTGAACTAGTTAGAAAGGTAAGTCATTTAGTAAAACTGTCTTCGTAGTCTTAAATATAGATTATCAAGGAAGTCATTAGAGCAAATGTACAAGTCTTACATATTGCCAATATTTGATTACTGCTCGCACATTTGGGATAATTGTACAAAAGAACAAGAGAAAATTGTTGAAAGTTTGCGTTTAGCTATAGATGCTTTGCGAACAGTATTAGAGCGAGATGTCATGCATTGATTTATAATGAAACTAATTCTATGCACCTAGTCGACGAAGAAGTAACCTGCCATTACTCTACAAAATCACTAACAATTTGGCACCAGAATATCTATCAAACCTGTTACCAGCAAGAGTGTCTCAGATCAGTCAACATAGACTCAGAAATACATTGTAGTAATGACATCCAGAACATACTCTGCCGTAGTGCACGTGATTTGTACAACAATTCTTTTCTATCTGATACGATCAGACAATGGAATAGTAATTACCTGATAATATTTATAGTGCTCCTACTTTTGGCACCTTTAAAAACCTATTGCAACCTACAAAGCAACAGTATGTAAATAGATTTAATCTTAATTTTGGTATGCGTTTTGTCAAATAGTTCGTCCGCAAATCAGATTTTATTTCGGAAATCAAAATATCATCGTTTCACTATCAGGTGTATGGAAATATACCCGCTTTGTCTGATGAACACCTCGCCACGTGCATTTCAAAATATGAGTTTATGAAAAATAATTACACGAACAAAACAAAGGAGCTATGTAAGGTATGGCTACCATTGTCAGCTTGGACACCGGCGAGTGCAGACGTGTTTTCTCGGAGCTCCGCTTACATTACATAATCTGACTGTAATTGAGTTGGCCAGTAAGATTTTGAAAATGGACAATCCAAATGGATATTTCCAACAACCACTGGCAATGAACTATCAAAGATTTCCCCCACACACAGAAGAAACATGTGAAAGATCTTTGCTACAAAATGGAAAGGGAAACATGGTTAACTCAGAGGCTAATCCGAGTACTCCTGCCTGGGCAAATACTCTATTCGACCAGATGAAACACATGACCATGATGGTCCACAATGTTCAACAACGCCTGCAAACTGTTGATTCTAATATCGACAAGAAGCTGACGATGATTTCTGATAAACTGTCTACATTGGAAACAGGACTACAGAAAACTACAACACGAGTAAGTAAGCTTGAAGAGTCTATCCGCACTACAACAGAACAGGCTAGTACAAGCCTGAAAGAGACAACCAAGCTGAAACAACATGTGAAGTGCTGTATGGAAGATAGTTCCATGGACAGAGAGAGAATGACCAGTGATATTGACAGCTTATACTATGAACTCGATTCTCAACTACAACACCAGAGAGAAATGAAAGAGGAAATTCTAGACCTAAAAACAAGATCGATGCGCGACAATTTACTGTTCCACGGTATTCCAGAAATGCCGGGTGAAAGTACCAAAGAGGTTGTAGGAGACTTTATAAAGAAGAACCTCAAGTGTGAGAACAATGTAAGTCTGCTGAGAGTTCACAGAACTGGACCAAGGAGATCAGGAAAACCCCGCACTATTGTGGCCAAGTTTGCATACCCAGATGAACGAATAAAGGTTCTCACTAGTACAGGTGAACTGAAACAGACCAACTACGGGGTGAGTGAACAATTCCCATATGAGATTGTACAACGGCGAAAGGAACTGATACCAATACTTCGAGAAGCCAAACGTAGAGGATTCCGAGCTAATCTGTCAGTGGACAAGTTGTACGTGTCGGGACGCCAGTTTTACATCAACCAGGATGACCTCTCGGACGACAAATTCCGACAAGGATTCAACGAGCAATATGGAGCAAGAAGTTACGCTAACGCCGTACAAGGTGAAGTTGAACGCCAACCGCGGAAGATTGCACGCATGGACGACAACGTGACGGAACTATGCTAGGATGTGGGAGAACCGGGGTCACTGGTGAATAGTGATTCTGTTGACTGTGATACCCGTGACTGTGATTTGAGTAAGTGCTCACAGACTACTTTATTGTCCATTTTATCATTAAATGTATGCGGAATCAAATCCAAACTCTTGAATCCAGATTTTATCACAAATGTCAGTCGATTTGATATTTTGTGTTTTACTGAAACTAAGGCTACTAAATATGATGTTATAGAAATACCTTGTTTTCATGTTTACTCGAACTGTAGAGGAACTGTCTATTCTAACCGTGGATCAGGAGGAATTCTGATTGCCATAAAGAATGACCTTAAAAAGTATGTATCGCTAATTTCTAAAAAGAACGATGTTAGCCTGTGGTGTACCATATCGAAATCACTTGTCGAACTCACAACAGATCTGATTCTTGGTTGTATTTATGTCCCCCCTGAAAGCAGCAAGTACTCAGACAGTGAACACTTCTCTCAGATCGAAAGTGATATTGTTGAAATGTCAGTACAATCAAAGCATATATGTCTGACAGGTGATTTTAATGCTCGCACAAAGAATCTACCGGACTATATTATCATCGATGAATTCTTCTATGAACATGACAAAATGGACGACAATGTGTTATTCTCCAACGTGGAAGGATCACAACAATTCAACATCAGCATGGTCAGAAAAAGCATGGACTCAATTGTGAACACTTACGGTAATAAACTGCTGGAAGTGTGCAGAAACACTGGTGTATATATTGCTAATGGTAGACTTGGACTTGATGCTGATATTGGTCGTTTTACTTGTAAGAATACCAGTGTTGTGGATTATTGTATTGCTTCAACTGATGTTTTGTCAAATATATTGAACTTTGAAGTGTGTGACTTTGACAGAATAATGTCAGATATACATTGTGGTATAACTTTTGCAATCAAATGTAAATTTAGCCCATGTGTTAAAGATTGTATCATACCACCGGTAAACAACCGTATCAATGTAAAACCATGGGATCCAAGTAAAGCCGATGTATTTGTTAATCACTGTAACGCAATTTTCAATTGTGTAGACCCTTTAATGTCTGATTTTGATATTGACAATGCTGAAAAATGTATAAACGATATAACAAATTGTCTCACTCATAATCTTGTTTTGGCTGCTAAAAATACATTTGGCTGTAAAGTAAATTCAAAACATTTCAAAACGAAACACAAACCATGGTTTGACCTCTCATGTAAAATAGCCCGCAAGAATTACCATAAACGTAAAAGAATCTACGGGCTTCAAAAAGGAAATAACGAGCGAAAATTATTCATTTCTGCTGGGAAACAATACAGCAAAACTCTCAAAAATGCATTTCAATTCTATAAAAATAAATGCATAAAACAAGTAAGGGATACTAAAGATAAAAATCCCAAAATTTTCTGGAATATTATTAAATCTTTTGAAAAAAAAGATGATGTCGAAACAGATATTGATGTAAATATATTGTATGATCATTTTAAAAAGTTGAATAGTGATGTACATAACAATTTTGTTGTTCTGAGTGATCCTCAGTCTATTGACATGCTTGATTGTGTAATCTCTGAGAGTGAAATTATGTCATGTATTAATGATTTGAAATGTAACAAAGCCTGTGGCTTGGACAATATACGCAATGAGTATATCAAAGCGTCAGCTAATGTAATGCTGCCAATTTATTGTAAGCTATTCAATTTAGTATTAGATAATGGTGTTTTTCCACAAGCTTGGTCAGATAGTTACATTAAGCCCGTATTCAAGAAAAAGGGTGACCAAGCTGACCCCAATAACTACAGGGGAATCTCTATTGTTAGCTGCTTAGGGAAACTTTTTACTGCCGTAATATCTAAGCGTCTTCAAAATTATTCTGATCATTGTAATTTGATAAGTGAATCACAAGCCGGCTTTCGGAAATCTTATTCCACATCAGATAATATTTTTGCTCTTAAAGCCTTAATAGACATTTTCCAAAACTTGAAAAGAAAACTCTATTGTGTCTTCATCGATTTTAGTAAGGCATTTGACACTGTCTGGCGGAGTGGTCTTTGGCTCAAAATGATTAAAAATAACATAAGTGGAAAATGCTTCCAAGTTATCTTTAATATGTATCAAAATATTAAGTCATGTGTTTCTCATAATGGTGCAATATCCTCATTTTTCTCATGCGAAATTGGAGTAAGGCAGGGTGAAAACTTATCCCCCTTCTTATTTGCATTATATCTAAATGACCTCGAGTCCTTTTTAACAGAAAATACTTTTAATGGTTTAAATACGGTGGAAAATCTACTTGAAGAAGAAATTCATGTTTATATGAAATTATTATTACTTTTATATGCTGACGATACAGTTATTTTAGCTGAGTCAAGTGAAGATCTACAACATGCCTTAGATGTATTTTCAGATTACTGCACGCTTTGGAAATTAAAAGTTAACATTTCAAAAACGAAGATCATAATATTCTCTAAAGGTACATGTAGAAAACACTCAACATTTGTCTTTCATGGTGATACTATTGATGTTGTTAAAGAATATGTTTATCTTGGTATTTTATTTAGCAACAATGGCCGGTTCTGTAAATGTATTAAACGCCTTTATGGGCAAGCCTCAAGATCAATGTTCGCATTATTGCGTAAAGTTAATATTTTAGACATCCCCCTTGATTGTCAATTAAAATTATTTGATCAACTTGTACAACCAATCCTTTTATATTCATCTGAAGTGTGGGGATTTGAAAATATTATTTGTCTTGAACGGCTTCATCTTAAATTTTGTAAATATATTCTTAAAGTAAAAATGTCTACACCAGATTATATGGTATATGGTGAACTTGGCCGTTATCCTCTCTGTATTTGTATCAAAACTAGAATTATTTCTTTCTGGTGTAAAATGTTGCAAAACCCTAACAAATTATCATATAAAATGTACCTTCTGATGTATACTTTACAAAATGCCAAACCTAAATTTAATTTCAATTTAATTAATTCAATTGAAGGAATATTGCGGGAGACAGGTTTTAATTATGTATGGGTAAATCAAAATTTTAACAGTTCACACATTTTAAAATCATCTATTAAACGAGTCCTTATTGATCAATTTTTCCAAATGTGGACTGCTTCTCAGATTGATTCTTCAAAAGCTAAACTCTACAAAATTTACAAAGTAAAACCCCATATGGACTCATATATTTTAGAACTTCCTAGCAATTTAAGAATTTGGCTTACCCGCTTCAAAACTTCAAACCATAGATTACCTATTGAAACTGGTCGGTGGAGTAAAATCGATAAGGACCAAAGAATTTGTAAACTCTGTAATATCTCCACCGGTGACGAATTTCATTTTCTTTTGGCCTGCCCCTTTCTATCAGAATTAAGAAGTAAATACTTCCCATCGTATTACTGTAAGTATCCTTCAATTGATAAGTATATAGCCCTCATGAAAACTACCTATAAACCACTCTTACTTAACTTGGCAAAATTCATAAAAGAAGGTCTCTGTAAGTTTTAAATTATGCATATCACATGTTTATGAATGCAGCACACTATTATTCCAATATGTATATATATATATGTGTGTATGTAATATATTTAACTTTTCTCTATGTCACTGTTGTGAATTATGAGAAATAAAATTCTGTTCTGTTCTGTTCTGTTCTGTCACGAAAACAATATAATATTATTATCTGAATATACCATACCATCATCAAGCTACATGTATGTAAAGCGTCGTGATTTTTAAAACACACCATGCACTTGAGTACTGTAAAATCCCTAGATGTCCTCCCACTGTACCCGGTTCTCATCCATGCAGGCACCGAGGCTTTTCAGGTTTCGGATAGAAAATTACCAGTTGTACTAAGGTAAAGCGCCGGGGGTAATCACACCGTGCACTTATTTGATTAAAGATTTCTAGATTTTGTCTTACAACCATATGTATTCCTATAGCAGTCAAAATAAGATTTCGAGCAAGGCAATCAGTCATATGATTCATAGCCTACACTTGGCAGCAATGTCCTTATCAAAAACAGACATTATTGGGTTCATAACATTTGTAATTGCATTACAATGAATAACAAAGACATCATTTTTACTACTGCAGTAGAGTCCCAAGGTTTTACATTGCGGATGCGGTTATTTACAGGTTGGATACTACTCCCTACTTGTATTTTCAAAATGCGATCTTTAAACTCATTATCAGATAACAATCAAAGTTATAATTATAATTTATGCAGTCTACCAAATAGGGGACGATTCCACCGCCCGATAAGGGTACGATTCTATCGAGATTTGTGGGTACGAGTTCGTTTTGGGTACGAATACACCGCAACCGGACAGGACATATAACCGGAAGTAGACTAGTGCCACCAAGCGGGTTTCAGGTGAGTTTAGCGAGGTAACTCTCACCTTACGGGTTTTTCACATCAGATGGACAAGAGGTAATATTATGTTTTTTTAGATAGGCTTCCTTTCGAGTCGTGTTACCTATTTCCGCGGTAAAAATAAAAAAGGTCTATGAACTTGAGCCCTGACCTGAAAGTCGAAAACATCATAAATGTCGAGAAGAATTTTTTTCACAACATTTAATGTTGAATTATCACGATATATAACAATTCTAAATTCAGTCAATTGCTTTATTACTTTATAGATTTAATCTAGACGTCAGTTGCCCTGTTTCGGTTGTTTGACATGTTTTAAACGGCTGCCCATTTTTGCTATTTAGTTGATGTCACCTCTTTCCAATCTCAGTGTTTAAAATATAGCCCGTCCGCCAGTCCTTAAAGGGGAACTAGTTCTTCGAGGCTTTCACACCTGATTGACCAGCAGTTACGTAATGCCATTCGCGACTTTCACTATAATTTTTGACTCGGTTGACGCATGCGCATTTGGGTACGCTTCCGGTTTTCTACACAGCGAAAAAACGGAAGCGTACCCAAATGCGCACTCTGCGCATGCGTAAACCGAGTCAAAAATTATAGTGAAAGTCGCGAATAGCCGAGGAAGGAGGTCACGTGACACGGACTGGGCATCGGCCAAACGAATTCCCCTTTATGACATGCGGTCGTTGATTGGCTGAATCATTATCTTGTTCCTATCCCTATTTAATACCGTTATTGTTATGTACCCCAATGGGAGAAAGTGGTGAGTTACCTCCCTTGAGAGAGCGTGTAGATGGCGCGTCGAATGTATTGGTCCTCGTTTACTTCCGCATTCAAAGTTTTGCGATGCAAAACTATGAAATTTGACCTCGTAAAAGTAGAAAGCCTATCTGCACTGCGTCACATCATAGAATTTTTATTGGCGACAGTGTTTTCATCAACATTAGGTATAGATTTCTAAAAGATCAACAAACTATGTCTATGGGATTTTTTTAAGATTACCGAAATGGTTAGACTGGATTGGTGTACTGTACATGAAGGTTTTTTTACGATGTTTCAAACTATTTCCTCGATTTTTCGAAGTTCGTGACCCTTACCATCAAAGTTGAATTTCTCTTCAATGATTGAAAGTCAATCAAGTTTGAAGCTTTACAAAAAGATCATAACATGTTTAAATAATTGACAATTTCAAATTGACATTTATGCCTACATACATTTCGATAATATAGATATAATTGGAGCTGGTACCTGCCAGGTGATTGATGCTTTATGAATAAATAAAAATACGATTCAGGTAAGTATGAGAATATTCAATGTTTACCATTAATTAGCTGATATTAGCTTATTCGTACATTTTCAGGTCTATTTCGGCTTATTTACTGCCAATTTTTAACATCATATGATACTGTTTGATAACGGACGTCGGTTGATGCAGAAAAAATTTCTGGTTAATTTATCATTTCTATTTTAGAGTTTTAAGCTTACGGAGAAAGCGACAATTCAAACTGGTTTGACAGATAATCTTCCAACGATTCAAAATAGACCGTTTTATGCTAATTTGTTGACAAAGTTAAGAAATAAATAGATGGATTGATAGATGGTTGATAGATTAACAAATATTAATTAATAATGAAATTAGCATTTATTTCATATTAACAAATAATGAAATGAGCACATCAACAAAGTAATCAATTATGACACTCATATGCCGTTGTAGATTTGAAGTTCATGCATTCTCCGTTGATTGGCTTTACTTCCCACTGTGAATCATTTTGAGTGATGGGCTCTATTCTTTGTCAAATTGTTAAAACATGAACACGAACATATTGAAATTAAGTGAGAAATAATCCTGTACTTATCACATTCATGTTTATTTGATAAAGTCCTCTTGAATTTCGCTTCCACAATAAAATATCCAGACAGGATTGACCTTTTTACAGTTGCACAGGATACCATTCTTACCAGAAACACAAAGTAACAGTATATAAAAAATGAAAATTAGAAACGTAACATCGAAATAACACAATATGGAGCTCACTTTAAAAAAGAGTCGTATCTTTGCAAATAAGAAACAACTTTTTGTTTATGCAATGATACAAACTCTCCGTTCTGTTTATTTATATTATATATTTTACATTATCTCCGAAAACACC
Organism: Steromphala cineraria; assembly: GCA_916613615.1. Classification (NCBI taxonomy): domain Eukaryota; kingdom Metazoa; phylum Mollusca; class Gastropoda; order Trochida; family Trochidae; genus Steromphala; species Steromphala cineraria. Next base: position 39,676,937 of record OU744722.1, on the reverse strand, counting down.
CCGTCTATTAACCCGTTTTGAGCTTTGCCATGGTAAAATGAGTATTTGTAACCGTAAAAAAAAAGTTGAAGTAGAAAGTAACGGAATATTGTTCAGCTCATGATTGTATATAGAAAGTTATCTTAAGTTGTATATGTATATGTATGTAATGAAATTACGATTTTATGTAATACAGTGGTAAATATAAAAGTCATCAACATACATTTTGATTGAAAGGTAAAAACATCTTTTGACACTTAAACTATTTGAATAACATTTTACAGTCATAAATTTAGTTTTTGAGCAAAACGGATGTTTAATTGCAATCTTTCTACTAAAAGAAACCCATTAAAACGGCAACTCAATTATATATTTCGCGGAATACTGAAAAACAAGTCACGTAGGATTGAAAGATCATTAGATCAACATCCAATTTACTTGTTTGATTTTTTTTTTCAAAATATACATTTATTGCATGCATTGATAAATAACTCAAGGGCCGCTGCAATATTATTGCATTTAATAGTTGTCATACACAAACTGGTTGAGGAATAAGGTCAAAATTTAAGTACAACCAAGATAAAAAATAAAAAAAAGCTTGAACAAACTCGTATTAGCGATTGAAGAGTTGACCAATGAAAATAACATGTCTATGATATAAGTCAATGATCAGAAATGATTTGAATGAGTTTACTGTGGTTACAAAATAAAATCACTTTCTATACAACTTCTCAATAGAATTTAATTTACTGTCCCTATCAATGTGCAAAATATTTAACATTCTGTCTTTGTTTTGTTGATTATGTTAAAATGTAGTTTTACAATATCCGTATTAGATATTATATAATTATAAAGTATCATTATCGCAATTCAAAATATTCGTTTCATGCGACAAAACTTTATCCCCAACATTAAGGAGTATACATCCTTTGGTCAACGAAAAAGTCATTTTTTTTTCTCTATTTGATAGAGGTTTGTCAGAAAACCGTGCCTGGTAAAATTCGGGAGGGTCGTTTTCATGACTTCCTTCAGTCTGCTCTATATGATAGATTCAGATTGAACCAACACTTTTTTCAAAATAATATTAGTTTGAAAGCTATTCTTAGCGGCGACGAATCTGTGTCATGAATAAAAAAGGAATCCATTGTAAAATCTGTTTATTATTTCATTACCGATACCAGACGTTTTCTTAAGTTATCCGTTTCAGTTTTAGTACCAAAGGCATTTTATTGGCACTTATTTACTGAAGGGGATTTACTGTATTTCCTGACCTCTTATGTATTTACAAACTTGATTTTGGTTTGTTTTGATTCTTTTGAAAGAGAAGCATTGATATAGACCGTTTAGCCTGTTTGCTCATCATTTTCCTGTGTATTTGTAATAAATGTAATTAATGTATTCTGTAATCTTGTCTTGATTATGGAATAAAATATTGTTTTAAAAATCAATAGATTTAAGGCCAAATAAAGTATTGTTGTTGATATTCATCCTTCTATTCAAAAACAGCAAATTAAATTATATTAAAACTGTTGCCATTCATGATTTTGGTAATAAAAAGTGTCTTTCTTTTCGTTTGTTTACAAACACAAACACAAATTATCTGACAGGTTTACCTACTTCTGGTTTATAAGACATAGTCGTTATTTAAGTTTTATAGACGTAAATACTTTTTCGCCAAAATACAATTATATAGTGGTAAAATGACGCTGGATATTTGTTCAATCATATCATTTTCAAATATGTCAACATAGGTACAAAGACAAATACATACAAACACACTACTGTGCCGTCTCTACTTTCACTGTTTGCCAGACTGAATAACTTTCGTAAATATCCTGTATAAAGACACTCACTCACTCACTTTGTCATTCTTCGCGAATGTTCCGATGTAATCGTACAGTACTGGTACATTTTGATCATTGTTTTATTGTGATTTTCTCTAATTCATATCTACGCGGTAATGCAAGTTGATAACCCGGAAGTAAGTAAAGGACCAATACATTCGACGCGCCCTCTATTTTGGCAGGAGAAGATAACTCACTACTGTTTCCCATTATCTGTAAAGATAAAGGTAATAAAAGAATCTAAATCTGAGCAATGAGCTGTTTTGTCTTAGAGAAATGTTTTCGAATCTAAAATGACCCAGCGGAATAGAATTGAACAATCATTATGTTTTATCAGATGAAACAAAATTAACACTCATTGTCGTGTAGCTTCAGATTTTTAAATTCTGTATAGTATAGTTTTATAACCAAAATGTTTTATACAATCTTCATTTATGCCTAAGTAACATCACAACAGTACAGTATTGAATAAGTTGGTTTAAACATATATATGCATGTTAAGGTGATAGGAAAAAAGTAAGGTTAATCATACATAAAATAGGATACGCAATCAACCAATAGGCTTATTCAAATGCGTGTCCTTCAGAAAACAATGATAATTTGCGGATAATAACATCATATCGATGAACACAATCCGTACATATAGGTAACAATTTGAAAAATAGTTTTTAAAGAGATCACTCATTTTAGAATAATAATTGGTCTTGAATAACTTCAACAAAATATACTTGTTTTGAACTGGCAGAATCCTCTTCTTCCATGTGAGTGCACCCGTTCAATTGTGTAGTTTTTTTAAGATAACAGAATAAATAGCTATTTTCCTACGGCAATGTTCTAATTTTCTGGCTGCAGCCTCAGATAAAAAATAAATCAAAGTTAAGTCAAGAGAGTCTATTAATCTTGTTGATAAATTGGTGTAATAGTTAAATGTTACTGTTTTCCAAGATAGTCAGATAGATAGTTGCCGAATAAAATCATCCTTATGTCAAATCAAACTTCAATACTAGGCATACCCAGTAACATCTGCAAACTTATTACGTACCAAAAATTAAAACATTCACTCATATATCTTCGTGAGTTTATCATGAGGTAATGGACAAATTTTAGAGTTCAATATCACATGCCAAGTCGTTGAAAAATGTCCGTTGAGGATAAGATGTTGTTGTTGGGTTGGAGTTTAACGTCTTCTTTCACCTTACGGTGATGTCGCCGACTTGGATTGAGGATAAAAGGTTGATTATAAGATTATAGGTAAAAAAAGTCCTTGGAAAAAAAGTACCAGAAAAAAAAGTCCTCAGGAAAAAGTCCTTTTATCGTAAAAGCAGATTACATTGATCTTGACATCAAAGTTTTTGTAAAAAATGCATCCTTGAGTATTAATAATTGAAAACTATGTTTGTTTTAACTGACAAAGTAATCTTTGCAATTGATATTGTAAAGAAAGTATGAAGTGTTTATGTATAATGACTTTAAATACATGGATTAAATTATTAGATTTAGCCATGAATGATGTTACGATAACTAATTAAGGATTAAAATTGAGAGCTTGTAATTGTATTGAAGAACTCAACGACTTGAATGTGTGATTTTAGCTGACTGGATCAAAGCAGTTCTGCATTGTCATGGTGGAACACCAAGTTCTTCAACTTGGTTGGGCACCACCACCCAAGTGCCTGGCGAACCATCGATTGGTTCAAAAATTATAAATTTGTTGATGTTTTGTTGAAATATTAATGTGATTTAGAAATGTCACAAATATCACGATATCATAAATGTATGTTGAATCACATACAAAGTACATGTAATTAAACTTTGGGTTTTACGAATAGGACTTTTTTCCGAGGACTTTTTTCCTAGGAAAAATTAGGACTTTTTACCGGGACTTTTTTACAGAACACCGATTATAACCTTTCATAAAGATTTTTTTAATGAATGTGCGTTGCTGTTGTTAAATTGAGTTAAGATTTAATCTTTGTCTAAATGTTTCAAATAGATCAAATATTTATCATCTTTCTTTAACAGGTATCATAAACAGTAATGTCTCCTCGGATTTCAGGCAGTGAAATAAACAGGATTATTTTTACTTGTTTAATTGTGAGGATAATAAAATACATCGCTGATATTTGTAATCACTGTAATCACACCCAATACGTTGATAAAATATACATCTCGTTAGTACCACCTTTATATCTATCTCTGTAATTTTCTTTTATGACGACCGGACACCTGTCATTTTATACGTTGTGTATCTATAGCAATGAAAGTGTGAAATGTCTAGTCGTATGACGTAAACAGTGACATAACTGTCCGGGCACTAACTAACTTGTCATCACAACAGGCGACAGATTGTCTGGCCTAGTGACCAACGAATTTGTACATAACAGTGACCGCCGACTGTCTTGGTATCCTACTGCAGACCGAATGTCTAGACTAGTGACTAACGTATTCGTACATGGCAGTGACCGCCAATTGTCCTGGCACCTTTCTGCTGACAAAATGTTAACCAATGATATTGAAGAATAATATCCGACCAATGAAAAGAAGAAAAAGAATGTAAATTTATTTCATAGGACTCCCCTTCATCACTATATGTTAAACCTTGATGGATCATGTATGATGTTAATAAATGCAGCGGATCATATACATGGATACTTCTAGCAGGTATGTTTTTTTCTTGTTCATACGAGTAAAGGAAATACCCCCCCCCTTCATTCAATATTTCGTACAAAAATATGATAAGATGAAAGAGAAGCAACCATATACCTTTGTGTAGGTTTATTCGTAGAGGAAACGGGTTCGTAGATGGGATTTTTACAGATTCCTAATGAAAAACAGTTTCGTATAGAGTGAAAAATTGTGAAATGAGTTCATATAAGCAATAAATTATCATTGTAAATTGTACATCTAATGTATCGATGAATCGACGATCGATGTAATGTCTTGTATAAATAAACTGAGTAGATACTTTGTAAATATTACATCAAAGTATATAATATATATTCACAATATTAAATGAAAATTTGAAGACCTCTACGAAGCTTTTTTCCCTGAAAAAATCGGTCTCTACGAACATTTTTATCTACGAAACCACCGGTTCCCCATACCATGCTAGACTAGGTTGCTGCGCAGTTAAAATAGCGCAGAGTAGGCAGCGCGCTGATCGAGATTTACGACCCTCTTGGGGCCTCGATAATAATACACTGGAAGTGAAAAATTAAAGTTGGAGACCCCCTTTAAACTGGTTACTTTTTGCCAGGACTGGTTACTTTTTGGTAAAGACTGGTAACTTTTCAAAAAGATTCTTTATTTTCCCCTAAGGAATTGACAATTTAATTTTCAGGTCAGGGTAGGTTTCCTACCTATTTTGTACACTGATCTTAGATGTTATTACCTGCAGGACCCGGCCACAAGTGAGTCAGCACTGATGAAGTTCCTTTTCACTTAAATGATGATTAAAGGGACCATTCTACCATGACATTTCAAAATCCTCGAATTTCATTGGTTTATTTCTATGATGGGCGATTCACCGCGCTTTGATAGACATTGCAATAGAAACAAACTTCATGACACGAGTCGACATGCATACAGTCACCGTACGGAAATAGTGTAATCTTAAGCGAAAGGCTGACTGCAGACCAAGAAGCTACTCAGCAGCAACTGCTTTTGGTTCAGTCATGTCAACAGTGACGTCATCCTTTGACGTTACAAGCACAAGACATTATGACGTCACAGTGTTGACCGAAGCACAACTGACGTTACGCGGTAGAAAAGAAATTACATTTAAAACGCTAAAAAACTTGTCATTGTAGAATGGAGATAAACCTACTGTTATACTGTTGATGTTGCATTCGAAGCCTCACTCTAACACGTTTGGCTCTAAATGACATCAACAGGTATCGAATGTACGTTAGACCACGAAAATTATAAAACACAGTAGGTTTATCTCCTAATTCGAGCGGGGTATTTTTTTTTGTGGAAATGAAATTCAGGAGGACTTTCCTGTTTACAATTATATATGATTTTTACATGATAATTTCACACTTAATTTCATAAATGTTTGTGAGATAAGCATTTTAGTTGTTAAAGATTTGACAATTTGACAAAAAATAAAGTGTATCGCTCAAAAAATAAAAACATCGTGAAATGAAGCCAATCATCGAAGCTACAATCGTGGAATGCATTACTATGACAAAATGCTGTTGCAACTGATAGCTTTTATTAAGAACTATTTGTAATTATGCTCCTCTTCTATCAATCAAGTAGTAATTACTTAATTTTGTTAATGAATAAGCATATTACAGCAAATTTGTTTTCTCGCAATGCTAACCTTTCCAAATGGCGGATGAAAGCCGCTCGAGTGGTGCCTTTAACAATTTCAAGAATAATTTTCACTGACAAGGTTTTTACTTAATTGCTTGTCAAATTATGTCAGATACAAGTTCATAATTTTCATTTAACTAAAACATAGAACCAACAACAGTGTAAAAATTTAAATAAACATGTTTATTGTTTGGCAGAGTAGTATGGAGGTGGTCCCTATTATCGTGGGTCTCATTGTTTCTTTTGTATATTTCCCTCCAAACAAGTACAATCTAAATAGTGTTTCTTGTTTTTAAAAACTGCATAAATATCCTTCCAAAATATGTTAATTAAACTTCTATCCATGGAAAATAATTTTTGGAAATAGACAGAAAAAAGCTTAATTGTGTTATGTAGTTTATCTAAAGTGTCCCTATTGGTAATGAGAATATTATCAATAAGTAATTTTCTTTAAATAAAATCACAAATGTAAGATCATTATTTACAAATTGAATGTAAATTGAGTTGATATGAAGATATTAGATACAACTTTTGTAAAGCTGTAAAAAGAAATTTCTAATAGAAAGACACCTTGTCGCAGTTTTACCGGGCAGCCATTTTTGACAGGTGATTTGAACACTATCTTAACAAATTGCCATTTTTTACAAAAAAAAAGTATATATATATTTATTTGTAGGACTCAGATCTATTTCGGGTCTCTAATCTGTGGCGGATTTCCTAAACCATGGCGAGTTTGATTGTCTGATCGTTTCTTGACGTCATGTTAAGTGACGTCATTGAGTGATGACATCATAATCGCTACCTGTTCTATTGCCAGTCGATATCGCCGTTCATTAAGAAGGCAAGATATTTTCAAACAGTCGCCAAAAGAATTCAGCTGGCAATGCGGCCAGAGAAAGCATAATTTAGTTACAATATGCTACTTATTCCCGTCATACTGTCTTTTTTCACTGCAACTGTTTTTTTTAGCCCAAATTTTTTGCAACTATCTTCTTTAGCCCTTTGATTCATAGTAAATGTCTACTTTAGCCCTTTGATTCATATTGTGATTTCTTAGCTGTTAAAGTTAGCGTTAGGGTTAGCATTAGGGTTAGTGTTAGGTTTAGAGTAAGAGTTGTTGTCGTTTATTCCAGGATTTTCGTCAGATGTCTTTGTTGGGAATTAGGGATGGGTATCATGTGTTACAATTTCATTGATTCATTTCAATGAGAAGTCGTGAATGAAACTTTTAAATGTACTTTGAATAAATGTTGGAAACCTTTTCTCTCTCTCGTTTTTATTTGAAGGATTAGTATGAAAGGGAATTCAAAGTGTACTTATTGACAATATGCAGAGTTATAATACATTTAAGTACATGTAGGAAAACACATAAATTGAACGTTGTTAACACAATTCTACCCTGCAGAAAATCTTCAAAATCACAAAAAATCACAACCAATATGAAATCAGCCACAGATTTTGACAGGTACGGCAATTTTCCATGCATTTCAAAATCCGCCATGGATTTGGAAATCCGCCACGGATTTTAGGCCTGCCATGGATTCGAGTCTTACATATATAATATTTAAGTTTTATTGCTCCTGAAATGTGAGATCGTTGTTTTCAAATTTGTTCCACCTATAAAATGAAAAGATAATTTTGCAATCTATTTTAAGCTCTTTTACTTTGATGTGGCAAAAAGGTTATATTTTTAGTGTCTTATTTTGGCAGTTAATGTAATTCTTCATTCAACATCTGTTAAATCTGTTAAATAGTACGTTTTTGAGTAAACGTCATTATTTGTACTTACCGTCGACGACTCACCGTAGCCCCTTGATTGCCTATCAATCATCTCTCGACCCATAACAAAGAAAAAACAACACGGGAGTTACCTGCACATCCCCGCCACGCCCCCTATGTCTACGTCACCAAAACCTCATCCAACCTACCTGGAGCCAGTAACTGCTAGATCGAACCTACTCGCAGGAGGGGAGGCATGGGTGGGAAATAAAGATTGGTGAGTCGTCGACGGTAAGTATAAATAATGACGTTTACTCAAAAACGTACTATTATTTAACGTACTATACCGTCTCCGACTCACCGTAGCCCCGACTACCACAGAGGGTGGAGGGCTGCGAGAGCGAGGCGGCAGGAGAGCAGTTACTCCCCCCACTACGTCTAACTAACGGCGGGTGCCCAGTTCCCCTCCTAAGGAGGGAAGCCCGCCCGGCCGGAAGAAAGAACAAACGACACACGGAGATCGATGCGAAGTTTATTGAAAACCAACAGAAAGCAAAACAAGACCTATCGGTGAGCTGAGACCCCTCTAGGGGGAGCCGCACCCGCAGTGCGATGCTGCGCGAACACCTGTGGCCCCAGCCTGGCCACGCCCGCAAGGTCTTCCGTGGACACGTCTCGGAGGTAGTGGTTAGCGAAAACCATGCCGGACTTCCAGAAACAGCCCGACATGATGTCCGCTACGGCGATGTTGCTGTGAAAAGCCATAGTGGCTGAGATCGCTCTGATCTCATGGGGATTAGTCCGAGCCGGCGGGGCTAACTCCTTGGATTTGTAGGCATCCAGGATAGCGGACCGCAGATAGACACCCAAGAGACGCTTGTCTATCTCCTTCGTGCTACGCTGGGAGTGAGGAAGGAAAAGTCTCCTCCTCCCCTGGCGGAGAGAACACGTGTGTTCAGCGTAAACCCGAAGAGCTCGGACCGGACAGAGAAGTCTGCTCTCTTTGTCTGTGGGAGAGACCGAACCTGAGAGGGCGGGAATGTGGAATACCCTGCCCCGTTCGTCCGACCCCTGGTTCTTGCAAATGAAGTCCGGAGCAAGTCCCAGCGTGGCCTTACCCCCATCCCTCGCTTCAAACCGGAGCAAGTCGGCCTGAAGTGCGTGTAGCTCTGAGATCCTGGCGGCCGAAGCCATCGCCACCAGGAAGGCGGTCTTGACCGTCAGTCGGAGAATGATGGATTCCGTCAGGGGTTCGTAGAAGTCCGAGCATAAATGCTCGAGGACAATCGCTAGGTCCCACTCGGGAGGTCTAGGTTTGAGCCGCCCGTCCTCCTGACGAAAGGTCCTGATCACCTCCTTGAGAACGGAGATGTCCACCGCGGGGTCCCGCTTGCATAAGACCGTCATGATTGCCGCTAGGTGGGTGTTAATAGAGGAGGCCTTAAGTCCCCTCTCCTCCCGGAGGTACACTAAGTACTCCGCCACCTGGGGAACGATCGCTACCTGGACATCCCAGCCCTTGTCTGCACAGAAAGTGGCAAATGACCCCCACTGTACGTCGTACAGCTTACGGGTGGTGACACGCTGAGCCGATGAAACCGCGGCTGCGACTTTCTCCGAGTAGCCCGCCCGTTTCAGCCCCTTTTGGAGACAAGCCAAGCGTGAAGGTCCAGTGCTTGCGGGTTCTCGTGCACCCGCCCGCTTGGCTCGCTCACTAAGAGATTCCATCTGAGAGGAATGGGGATTGGATCCCCCTGACACATCCTCCGCAGGGGTACGAACCACGGCCTCGCTGGCCGGAAGGGAGCTATCAGGATTAGCCTGATCGACCGTGTCGCCTCGATCTTCGCCACCACTTGAGTGAGAATACTCGGGGGAGGGAAAGCGTAGGCGTCCATCCCCTCCCATTCGCACGACAGAGCGTCTAAGCCCCATGCCCCGGGATCGGGGACGGGAGACACATAGACCGGCAGCTGGTGGTTTAGCCTGGTCGCGAAGAGGTCTATGTGTGGTCTTCCGAAGTGCTGGCACACTTGTTGGAACGTCTGGGGGAGAAGTTTCCACTCCGTGGACGGTGGTTTGTCTGGCCTGGAAAGAGCGTCCGCTAGGACGTTCTTCACCCCCGGTATGTGTACCGCACGGACCGACAAGTGCAGCCTGTCTGTCAAGCGGAAAAGGTCCAGTGCTAATTGGAGGATGGCCATAGCCCTGGCCGACCCTTGTTTGTTTAACCCCCACGCCGCCGTAGAGCTGTCCGTGTGCACGAGTAGCACTTGTCCCCATAGCAGAGCGGACCAGTGACAGATTCCCCGAGGACCGCGGGAGAGCGGTGGTGACTGAACCTGTCGTCCAGGTACATAGCGAACTGTACGTCGTGATGGTGAAGTAATTGGACGACCGGCTGAGTCACTCTGGTGAATAGCCACGGAGCGGATGATATCCCGAACAGGAGCACGTTCCACTGGAAGTGGCGCCCCCCCAGGACGAAGCGGAGGTACTTGCGGTGTTCCCGGAAGATGGGAATGTGCAAGTAGGCGTCCTGAAGATCCAGGGATATCATCCAGTCCGATCGCTCCAGTAATAGCATTACTGACGACACAGTCAAGAGACGAAAATATGGCGGCCGTACGAGGTAGGAGCGGTTGAACACGGACATATCGTGAATGAGCCACCATTTTTTCGAGTCTCTCTTGGGTCGGACGAACACGGGTGAGTAGAACCCGGGGGAGAGATCCTGGAGCAGGATTTCCTCCACCGCCTCCTTGGAGATGAGAATCTCCACCTGTTCCAACGTGAGGGCGAGCCTGTCGGCTGCCAGCGGACGCTCCGTTGGATAACAGGTGAGCGGAGGGGGAGATAAGACTGGTATCTGAAACCCTCGCTCCAGAATCCGACATACGAAAGGATCTAGGCCTAGCTGCCTCCAGTTCGCCACGAACTGTCCGAGACGCCCTCCGACAGGGCCATCCCAGGGAACAGTCATAGGTGGAGGGAGCAGAGGCGTGCGCTACGAGTCACTGCTTCCTCGGGGTGAAGGGACCCTCGCTTGGTCCACTTCTTTTGGGGAGTGCGTTTGCCTGGTGAGGGGCCGGAGACGTTCCCTGAGTCTCTCCCTCCCCGACCCCCGAGCCGAAACGACACACCCCCAGTCTTGGGAGTGCGAAGCTGAGGTGTATGCTTCCCCTTCTTTGGCGTAGTGAACCCTTGCCTCCGTTCACCCGCCAACCTGTTGGTCAGTTCCTGCTGCGTCCCCCCTGGCGTCCAGCATCCCGGACAACATGACCTTGACGGACGCGAGCAGTTGAGCGGAGAAGGCCGCCTGATCGAACTGACTTCGATCCTCCGACCTCCTCTTCCTCTTCTTCGACTTCTTCCGCACGCGTGGGGGCCACGTGCGGGAGGGGGCTGAAGACACCGACGAGGAACGGTGATGAGCGGATGGACGAGGGGGAAGGGGGGGTGACTGATTCCCGACACTACCCCCGCGCGCGTCCCTGTCTGAATCGGAGCCAAGTTCATCCGCCTCAAATTCCCTCGTATCCTCCGATATGACGAACCCCTCCGGGGGGAAGTGATGGTGGACGAGGCCGACGGGTTCCCGGAGGTGCGACCCCTACGCTTCGCACCTACCGCGTCCCTCTCGCTCTTCCTTAGCGCCTGAAGGTAGAGCTTGAAAGCTTCCGTCAAGGGACTCACACTCTTCACACCTGTCTTACAGGGAGCAAGCAGAGGTGCATGAACGACAGAGGGAGTGGGGGTCATGTGTCCCCGACTTCCTAAGTCCACATCGTCCACAGAAACCAGGGTACATCGCTGACGATACCCTGGTCCGACCGCGAGAGAAGCGGAGCAAACGCGTATCAAAAACAGAGGACGGAACAGACACTCACGTCCGTCACTCACTCCCGTCCGTCACTCGCCAGACGGACCAAGGCGGAGTGAAGCGAAGCAAGCGCGTGCTAAGGTGGAGAACAGACACTCCCGTCCGTCACTCACTTCCGTCCGTCACTCACTCGCCAGACGGACCAAGGTGGAGCGAAGCGGAGCAAACGCGTACTAAGGTGGAGGACGGACCAGTCACTCCCGTCCGACACTCGCCAGACGGACCGAGCGGAGTGAAGCGAAGCAACCCAAGGCGGAGAACAGACCAGTCACTCTCGTCCGTCAATCGCCAGACGGACCAAGGCGGAGTGAAGCGAAGCAAGCGCGTACCAAGGCGGAGGACGGACCAGTCACTCCCGTCCGCCACTCGCCAGACGGACCAAGCGGAGTGAAGCGGGGCAACCGCGTACCCAGGCGGATCACGTGACGATCCACTCACCCCAGCGGAGCGAACCGCCAAGCTGACACTGCTTGCACACGTCCCGCACACGAAGCCAGAGGTCAAAGGTCAGACACCCCGAGACGTGACCTACTAACCGCACGAGCAGCATGTGCAATCCAAGCGCCGGTCGCACGAAAATGAGAAGCCTGCCTGTCCCCCAGGCAGAACCCTAACAACAACAACAACAACCTCCAAATGTGGCAATTTGGAAGTAGAACAGGAGGTAAGAGAGGATACTCTTACTCCCAAGGATCGAGAAATATGGTCTACAAACTTTCATATTAAACAAGGCAAGAAAACTTCGAGAGAGCTCAGAGACACAACCGATCACTGAGCGACAGGAAGATGGAATGAGGTTTTGGTGACGTAGACATAGGGGGCGTGGCGGGGATGGGCAGGTAACTCCTGTGTTGTTTTTTCTGTGTTATGGGACAAGAGATGATTGATAGGCAATCAAGGGACTACGGTGAGTCGGAGACGGTATAGTACGTTAAATAATACACGTTCCTTTCATACATTTCTCTTTGGTATCTTTTCAACTATTCATGTACATATTAAATAAAGCAATCGTACAATTTTTCGTGAAGACAGGATTGTTTTTATCCCACCGGTATGTAATACCGTGGGATATAGTCATCGCCCTGTCCGTCTGTATGTCCGTCCGTCCGTCTGTCCGTCCGTCCGTAATCATTTCGTTTCCGGAGCAGAACTCAAAAACCGGTCCACATATCTTTCTGAAACTTCACATGTGTATTGCCCACCTACTGAAGTGGTGCCTTTTGATATTTTCACATTTCTGAAAATTTTATTTTTAATTATTTCCATGGAAACGGCTCTTATTTGGACTCTGTTCATGAAAGATTTTGTTTCCGGAGCAGAACTCAAAAACCGGTCCACATATCTTTCTGAAACTTTACATGTGTATTGCCCACCTACTGAAGTGGTGCCTTTTGATATTTACACATTTCTGAAAATTTTATTTTTTATTATTTCCATGAAAACGACTCTTATTTGGACTCTGTTCATGAAAGGTTTCGTTTCCGGAGCAGAACTCAAAAACCGGTCCACATATCTTTCTGAAACTTTACATGTGTATTGCCCACCTACTGAAGTGGTGCCTTTTGATATTTTCACATTTCTGAAAATTTTATTTCCATGGAAACGGCTCTTATTTGGACTCTGTTCATGAAAGGTTTCATTTCATATATATTAGCTTATACTATTATGAACCTTGCTTGAAAAATTTACAATCATCTTTCAAAGGTTTACATCTTACGATCATGTGGAACCGGTGGGATATGTCATCTTCTGATGACTCTTGTTTAATAAATTGCACATGCAGTTAATGTTTCATAAATGAAATTGATGCTCAATATTTCAAATCAATGAAAATGTGAGAAAATATTACTGAACATTTGAAAACAATATTTATTTAGATGCCTCAGTATTTGGTGTATTCATCTATTATGTGCTTTGCAAATATAGATATTCATGGTAAGCATTTGAGAGTGGAGACCTAAATGAATTTACCACGATAATAGGGTTACCATGATAATAGGGTCACTAGCCCCCTTTTGTTTATAATTCATATTAATGACATTGTTGAAGTCATAAACAGTAACATTCGCCTTTTTGCCGAGGATACATCCATATATGTTATTATAGACGATCATCTTACGGCTGCTGCAACTATAAATAGTGATTTAGAAAAAATTGCAAACTTGGCTAGAAAATGGCAAGTTAGATTCAATCCTAGTAAGACCGAGAGTATGATATTTAGTAGAAAAAAGCAAAACTATGTCAAACCGAACTGCCTGTAAAAGAAGTTGAAGAGCACAAACATTTAGGCTTAACACTTCAAAGCGATTGTTCTTGGAAACTACATAAATGAAATGATAAAGAAAATAAGACCTAGGATCAATTGTTTTAGAAGTTTGAAATACTGTTTATCTCGTAAAACACTAGACACTCTGTACAAATCTTTCATCCACCCAATCTTTGATTATGGTTGTCAGATATGGGATAACTGTACTATTGAACAAGCAAATGTGCTGGAAAATCTTCACTTGGATGCATTGAGAACGATTTGTGGTGCAGTTCAAGGCACTAGTCATGACAAATTTTACAGTGAAACTAATTATACCACATTGAAAAATCGAAGATATCGCTTTAAACTAGTTAGTTTTTATAAAATGTACTACGGTATGGCTCCGGACTATCTAAACGAACTTGTACCAGGTACAGTATCTGAACTAAGTAACTGTAATCTAAGAAAAAGTGCTTCCATCCAATCAATCAACTGTAGGACGCATAGATATTCTTTCTTTTTTACCTAGCGTCATTGATTCATGGAACTCTTTACCCATCGCAGTTAAGAACGCCCGATCGGTAACCCAATTCAAAACGATGATCAGCCCAGCTGTATCTCCAAATAACTTTGATTTAAATTTAGGAACTCGCTTTTGTCAAATGATTAATTGCCGCCTCAAGGTCGGATGTAGTGATCTGAATGCAGATAAATATAACCCACACATATCTGAAATATCCAGGTGTTCTTGTGGCCATTTAAATGAAGACGCCCTTCACCACATGTTTGTTTGTCGCAACTACCATAACCTAAGATCAAATATGTATTTCTATACGCAAGGATATAATTTGAAAACAGTATTGTACGGAAACGAATCTTTTGATGACAGAACAAACAAAAATATCATCAGATCCTTACATCAATCCATAGTAAAAGTAATCGCTTTTTATGAAGCTCTTACTTATCTGCATGTTCACTAGTTATATCTGTAACATATATATAATATAATCTTTACTGCAGCATATCATATCATAGGCATCTCAAATTAAGAGGGTGTCATCAAAGGGGACAACTTCTCTCAGAAACTATTTAAGATAGGATAACCAAATTTGCTGTGTGTTTTCATGGTATCAAAACCTTGAACGAGTTTGAAAATCAGAAATGCAAAATTATTTTTTACGAAGTTAGTGCCCTTTTTCTGTGTTTTTGGACTCTGTTGGAGGGTGTTATCAAAGGGGAGAACTTTTCTCAGAAACTATTTAAGATATGTTAACCAAACTTCCTGTGTGTTTTCATGGTATCAATATTTTCATGGAGTTCGAAAAAGAGATGTATGCAATAACATATTACAGAGCTACAGCCCATGTAGGAAAATATTTGGAGCTTTAATGAAAACCTATTTGGCGGGGGATGTTGATGTAATGTTTTCTTGTTGTCATTGTCACTGTTCATTGGCTATGCAGACACCAGTCAGTTTTGGTAACCTTGACATTGTTTTTGAGCAACTATGAGACACTATAACCCTGATGTGTAGCAATCCCTTTTAAACAATTTATTTCTTGCCGAGGGGGACATGATCTCGTTAGTGACAACTGCTTGTTAATGAAAATAATTTTTAGCGTTAGTAAGGTAGTTACATACTTACCACTTACATGTTCTTACACTGTTGAAACCATGGTGGAAACTACCCTTGGATGCTCTCAATATCTACAGTCACCTGGACAGATTGCAGAAGGTACAGAACACGGCAGCATGATTAATACCTCGTTCTTCCAAGCAGAGCCATATCACTCCAATACTGAAACGTCTGTACTGGTTACCTGAGGAACGAGGTATTAATCGTGCCGCTGTGTTCTGTACCTTCTGCAATCTGTCCAGAAGACTGTGTCACTCATTTGGGATTATGTTGCTCTGAAATATATCACCCAGTAAATTGTAAGGCATTGTCAGCCTCGTGTAGTTACCAAGATGTACACATCCGCAGAATTGACCGTGACATGTAATGTAATGTGGTGAGTGTGATATTGTTATTCCTTGTGGTTAACTGAATGTGTCTATTGCAGACAGAATTCCACTGCCGGAGAATAGTCTCTGGGAGTCTTCTTATGCAGTTAGTAAGCCAAGGAGGATTCTCTTCTGAATAGGGTTAAACAAAACTTCACAGGATTCAGATTCTTTGAAGGGGATCCTCCTTGGGGTACACCACCTCCCCTTATTCTGTCTTGATGTCCTGATTGAAAAGAGGCAGGTACATAGTTATCTTTCCTTGTTGCTAAGGTTACCTCTAGGGATGGAGCCCTGAGCAGGGTGGTAAAAAACACATTTTCAAAATAGTCACAACCCGTCATATAACAAAAAATACTGATTTTATGCAGTAGCTTGACATGTTTTTTCTCATAATCAGAATCCTTTAAAATGCTAAAATAGACATTCTGGATACAAAATTAAAAGAAATTTTTGCTTGTTATGCAGATGGATGGCCACATGATGCTGGAGATGTAAAGATGAGGCAGTGTGCACCTGTCGTGTGAGAGACAGCGAGTAGAGAGAGCTGCAGCATGGATATTGAGAGCTTCCTAAGGCAGGTGTGTGAAGTGGACGTGGTATACCTGCGCTGGGTGCTGTGGCTGGTGTACCCAATCATCATCTCATTTCTCCTGCCCCTCATCCTCCTCCTCTTCTTCTACGCCTCCGTCTTGTTCCTCCTCCTCTACAGGCAGAGACAACGTATCAGAGATGCCTACGCTCATGATATCTGGGATGGAGCAAGAAAGACTCTTGCAGCATTGTGGGATGGCCAGGGCTGGATATGGCATGGTAAGCTTTTTTTAGTTCTTGAGTTCTTAATGTTTTCTCGTTGGGGATATTTTCTGGAAGTATTGAATAGTGGATCAATAGGTCTCTATGTATGGAAACTTCTCACTGAAAATGTGAGGAAGTATTTCTGTTGGTGTGAGGTTGTGTCCCTGTCTTCCTGTCAATAAGCTAGTGTCCTTCTCAATGGTTTTGCTCTCACAAAGTATTCAACTTTCTTTAGGGCACATGTTCACACATCTTTTTTGAATAGCAATGATTATTCAAGGGCGACTTCCCATATTTTTAGCTCATTAGGCCTAAACAGCCCAACAGGTTTATCGCAAAGCATGGTGTCCGGCTTCCGTCCGTCCATCTGCCGTCAGTCCGTCCATCCCAGGGATGCAGAAATCGGTCTATTTGCCGGACATGTCCAATTGGGAATTCAGTTTGACCGATTGAAAAAGTGACCTGTCGGACATTCAAGGAGTCATTTGACCGATTGAAGATAATCAAAGAATTACTAAACAAACAGATAAACAAGCCTGAGTTGACTAACAAGCAATCAATAAAGGCCGATGAAATGCCCCGCTTGTGTCGGTCATAATTGTAATGAAAACACGAACCGGTCATCAATGAAACAACTAATCCATTCAAACGACATAATTACCTTGTTATCTTTAATTATTGGATCATCTCAGTGTCATGCATTGAGTAAAACAAGTCACTAAGGCCAAACTTTTTTTAAAAAGACATCAAACAACTTCACATCGTTATTTTACATGCTGTTACTATATCCTCCCTCCACTAACTTCACAAGCTCCATGCATTGACTTTGCAAGCAAAACTTCATTAACACAGTGTTGGGAGCTTTCATTACTGGAGGGAGGAGAAAGGAACAGCAGGATTACTGCAGTGATAGGGAAACGAAAACAGGCTGATCTGTTGGCAAGTTTGACAGGCTAAAAAAACGTATGCAGTGTGTGTCAAGTAGTTGATATGCATCATAACTTAATAGAATTATATTTAAAACAGCCAAAGTAATTTTATTTTACTCAATGTAATGTATTTTCAGTGTTTTATTTTTGCATTGCATTGCATGCGTTGCTATAAATAGATCTGTACATCGTCTGCTTTCCAGTTAATATTAGATTCTAAGCACCTGAATAACTGACACTATTGAAACTTGATTATTTATTTAAATTATAAACATATTCATATACCTAGGCCTAAACATCATAGTAATAAGTAAATTACTGAGTAATAATTTTAGACTTAAATTTAGTCTATGAAATATTTCCACATGTTCAATCGTGTATTTACGTGAGATAAAGCACCAAAATTTATTACAAAATATCATTATTCGTCGACTTATACGTGGAATGTCCGATTGGCCAAAATTTGAATCTGCATCCCATGTCCATCCATCTGTAAACCTTGTCCATTTTTATCTTCTCCTCCAGAACCAAAAGGCCTAGAAAACTGAAATCTTGTGTAGTCTCATTGACTAGCAATATGCAGAAATCGGTCAATTTGCCGGACATGTCCGAAAGGGAATCCAGATTGACCGATTGGAAAATGACCCTATCAGACATTTGAAACAGAAAACTGATCCATTGGAAAATACACATGTCAAACATTTGAAAATAAAATTGACCCATTGAGAAAAATTAAGACAAAAGAAAACTTATATTTTACTGTCAAAAGTGTAAATAACGACAAGCCATGGTTTTTTAGTCGGTCATTATCTAACATATTGTGATTTGAGTTCAGTGGCTTCATTTGCGTCAATGGAACAGGATATGAAAAAAAACACACATTTATTTTCAGAAAAGTGCCTCAAAAACAAGATTATAGAAGAATTCTTACATTTACTTGCATATATTTGTATTACTTCATCCTATTTTAAATTCATGGCAAAGAGCTTTAAGAAAAGATATAATCGCGAGATAAATAGAGGTTATAGTGTTTATTCGTTATGCAGGATATTTACGATCCCAAAACACACGAGCATGATAACTTCTTTATCCAACAATGTCATTTTAAAATTTAATTCGAAAAAATACCTGACAATACTATTTTAATAGTTACAGTATATTACAATGTATACGGCGACCTCGTACATGGGGCGACCCCCTTTCTCAGCCCCCCAAATTGCTGCCAAAATCATATATCTCATTAATAAGGCGACCCCCCTTCTAGCAGGTCCTTGAAACAGTCGACATGACAGACAACTCGTTGACAAGATTGCATAAGGGTAAATTTAGGTCGGTAATTTTTAAGTGAAATGTCATGTGTAATTACAAAATAAATAAATTACTTACGATGTTTGTTATTTTATTCAATGATTTATCATTTGCTTCTGATAACAAACAAGGCTACAGTCAACAAACTCCCATTACTGTGTCATGTTTCGTTTTCATCATTCTCATTCAGAAATCTAAACAAACGTTCAGTCAACGTACTGGTAATGCTATATTTGTTTCAAGCCTTTTCATTCGTTAAAAGAACGGAAGTTGTAATAGTGCACCAATCAGAAAATCTAACACAAATTGCATATTGAAAAAGCCCAACCGGTGTAAAGAATCATTGCTGCCTAGTAAAAACTGAGTTATACATCGCCTTCATAATTGATAAAATAATTTGGGGAGCATAAGTTTTGTTAAATATATGCATAGAGAAAAATATTATCACAATATCAGTCATCAAAACAATGTTAATTGATAAATTAATCATTATAAATTTATCGTTATCTTTAATTATGTCAAGTTATTTCATCACGAGGTTCTATCTCGTATGACACCGACACTAACATTATACAATTATTGACTTCAGTTGAGGTGAATCCAATGGTTTATTGACCTCGGAACAGTTATGTTCACCGAGGCGATAGCCGAGGTATACATAAGTTTCCGAGGTCAATAAACCATTGGATTTACCGATAACTGAAGTCAACAACTGTTTTATTATATGATTTATGAACGTTTCAGTTATTTTGTAAACTATTCAATTATTTTAATTTTGTTTGGAAGCAACTTTTTATGGCGCTCCTCGTAGTGGCGATCTATTTTTAGCTCCAGGTCATTGGATTGTTATGTTGACCTCGCGTGACGTTTCCCGCGATCAACATAAGGTTTGATCATTGTCGGTGACCACCTTCCTCGACCAATCAGAAGACAGATCACTCGTCCATCATATAATAAAACATGTTATCGGTAAGCAAACACGTGTTGAATATTTCCTTTGGTCCAGTACATGGATAATTTTTATTGATAAGTTATTTTGAATTTTCATTCTTATTTCTCTCTATATTTTCATTTAAAATGAACAATTAGACAAAGGTATTTTATTTTACAAGATTAAATTTGAGATGACATCGATGATTGTGTAATGGACATCCGGTGTAAACATTGACTCGTTTGACTTGTTGGGTTGGCAGATACCCCTCACTTGGCCTCTAGTTTTTGACCTTGTCTATTAGGCGACCCCCTTCTTTGACCCCCCAATTTCTGGTATAAAAAACTCGCCTTATAGACTGTAAGATACGGTAACTTTGTTTTAAGATTCGCGCATTGATATATGCAAATGAATCGAGCAATGACTCTGACGGTGAATTGACAAAATATAATTCCTCCTTATAAATGACTTTTATTGCCGTTTGAGCTTTTTTGTCACGACTAAAAAATTTTGACATTTTTAAAATCTATAAAATAAGATGATTTTAAAAATTAGATACATTTTAAATGGTCTTTGGCGGCATCGAACTGACGTTCTTTAATCCGACGTCATCGAGAGGACGAGTCAATCTCACCAAGGGGCAAGAGATGCTTCCCTTCGTCTACGCGACAATAGCAGCTTGCGTTGAAACCGCTATTGAACGAACATTGATGGCCGGAGAGCTAAACTAGATGATAGTCTGTGGATTTCCCAATCCAAACTGAACAATATTAAAGTAAAGAACACCGAAGATGGGTAAATGAAGTGTTTGAACATGAGATTTGAACTGCCTTTCGTACCTGTGAGTATAATTGTTCAGTCGGTTTCATTCAACCCGTGATGACAGTATTTTGGCACTACTAAGTCATGCAAATGGCTAAATATCCATGCAGTGTTGTTGTTATTTCTTATATCAATGTCTATGCAATATATCATTCATATTGTAATGTCTCTCTCCGTTACTAAAGACATTCAAAATGTTAACGCTTGTGACGTCATCAGAATTTTCGAAAGAAGTTCCGACCTTGACCTTTGAAATTTGCATCGGTATCCGTATATGACCCTTAGCCAAGCCCAACGGATATCGAAAATATCCGTTGGCTTTATTATGCCGAGAACACTATCCATTGTATGATAACCTTGTTTATTGTAAACTGATGAATATGAAATAGTTGCCTCTGAGTTTTGCTTCACTTAGAATCACAAATATTGATGTCCTTTATTTAGTAGAATTGCTATAACAATTAAAGGACAATAAACTAAGAAACAAAATTGATGTAGAAAATTTAATCCAAAAGCAAATATTACAAAAAGAGAAAATTAATCGAGAATGAAATCGAACATAGCCCTCTTATTTATTAGACCTTACTTAAACAAACACTGTTTAAACAAACACAATCCTTTTGCTTTTGTAATATTTTTTTCTATGGTTATCTAAAAAATATTGAAAATATAAATATGTATTTGAAGTCCATAAACTCCTCTTTTCCTTAAAATACCATCCAAATATTACTGATTGTGTCTTTTTTTAGACAGAACAAAATGCACAGGTAATATGTCTACTTGAAACTATGACGACCATGTGGTTTGACGAATGTATTTTGTGGTCATGTTATCGGACATTGTTTCTCAAATAGATTGAATTTGTAGCTGCTTTTAAAATACATATACTGAGACACTAGACATCCTTTTGATAGAAGGTATCAGAGAATTTTAAGACTCAAACCAAACCTTTTTTAGCTCACCTTTACAAAGTAAATGTGAGCTTATGTCATGGCGCTTCGTCCGTCGTCCGTCTGTCTGTCCGTCTGTCCGTAAACTTTCACGAAAAAGACTACTCCTCCTAAACGAATCCAGATATCATTCTGAAATTGTAGTATATTATACCCATGGTGATTCCTCACAGAAAGGTAGACGTTTCAGTTTTGAGAATCCAAGATGGCCGCCATGGCAGCCATATTGAATTTTCAATTAGATTTCACGAAAAAGACTACTCCTCCTAAACGAATCCAGATATCATTCTGAAATTATAGTATGTTATACCCATGGTGATTCCTCACAGAAAGGTAGACGTTTCATTTTTGAGAATCCAAGATGGCCGCCATGGCAGCCATATTGAATTTTCAATTAGATTTCAGGAAAAAGACTACTCCTCCTTATCGAATCCAGATATCATTCTGAAATTGTAGTATGTTATACCCATGGTGATTCCTCACAGAAAGGTAGACGTTTCAGTTTTGAGAATCAAAGATGGCCTCCATGGCAGCCATATTGAATTTTCAATTAGATTTCACGAAAAAGACTACACCTCCTAAACGAATCCAGATATCATTCTGAAATTGTAGTATGTTATACCCATGGTGATTCCTCACAGAAAGGTAGACGTTTCAGTTTTGAGAATCCAAGATGGCCGCTATGGCAGCCATATTGAATTTTCAATTAGATTTCATGAAAAGACTACTCTTTCTAAACCAATCTAGATATCATTCTGAAATTGTAGTATGTTATAACTATGGTGATTCCGCACAGAAAGGTAGACGTTTCAGTTTTGAGAATCCAAGATGGCTGCGATAGCAGCCATATTGAATTTTCAATGAGATTTCATGAAAATGACTACTTCTCCTAAACCAATCTAGATATCATTTTCATATTGTAGTATGTTATACCTATAGTGATTCCTCCCACAAAGGTAGACGTTTCAGTTTTGAGAATCAAAGATGGCCGCGATAGCATCCATATTGACTTTTCAGCTGCAAATAATGCATCATTATTACTAAATTTTAAGCTTTCATCAAGTGATCACTCGCACTATATAAGTTCTCTAATTTGAACTTACTAATCATAATATTATCTTGAATATGGAATATTTAAGATTGTCATGCAAGTTTTTCTATATTTTTAAGTGTTTCTAAAACATTAAGATGAAAGACAAACATAATTAATTAATTTGTTTAAAATATTTATGGCAACTAGCTGCAAAAAACCAATGACATTAAACATCATGTTAGATTTTGAACAATGGTATCTCCCTTATATTCCTTTAAATACCACACATAAGGGGTCAACCAGAGTTCAGATATTCCACTATGCTGTCTAATACACATCCCAAGGCAGGCTGCTAGCATCATAGTGTCAGCTGCTAGTCTGTTGCATAATCAACCTGACCCAATTGATATGGTAGAGCATTATGCTATATTGCCATGTGTATGCAATAAGAGTTATGGAAATTAGACTTGTATTCTCATGACAGTGATATGTTCTTTCTAAGAATAACAACTTACACAAAACTTGTCAACAATAAGCTTTGTGTTTAGCAATCTACATGATAAGTTGATGTGGAAAGAGTTATTTTGCATCAGGTTCCAGTTCCTGTGTTTTACTCATATTTGTACATTTCTATATCTAACAGAAGTTCTTCTTGATCATTCAATTCAAACAAATCCTTTTCAAAAGCATTTAAAATTATTAAATTTGTTCACTCCAAACACTAACTGTTAGGTTTTTTAGTCCTTTGTTCCCATGCAATTAATTTATTCCAAATTGAAAATTTTGGTAAATGAATAACAAATTATGTTTTATTTTGTTTGTCATGCTAATAAAAGATATCATTTAATATTCATCTTCAAAACTAATTGAACAGCTGTCTGAACAATTCTTTTTTTACAAAGTCTTTCTCACCAATTCTCTCTGTTAGTTAAGATACTTCAATAAACATATTACTGAGTTGACCTCCAGATTATTTCCATTGCAAACCTCTCTTCTACCCCCACTCCTTCTATCCCCCCTTTCCCTCCTCCCCCTTTTTCTCCTGTCCTTCCATTGCAAACCTCTCTTCTATCCCTTCTACCCCCCCCCCCCCCCCCCTTTCCCCATCTATACAGCCAGCCCCTCTCCTGCAACTCTCCTCTAAAGAGTATCTGTATTGCATATTGAAATGAGGGGAGGACACTCACTATATGGAATAACAGTAACTTACATAAGAGGATAAGTTACATAAGCTACATGCAGGTGCAAGAGGTCATCATAGTTCATCATATCTAGTAAATTAGCATAAACCCCCATGTTGCTAGCCTATTCTGACCAATCAGATTGCACTAACATATGTCAAGATTTAAGATATTCAGAAATCTTCAGTTAGAATTACATGAGACATTGACCTGGACAGTTTACTTTGGCAATTGGACCTATCACTAGCTGAATTTGTGATTTGTGTCAGAGGGATATATTCCAAATGTTTATGTGCATCATCTTTTTAGTTCTGTGGAAGTTGAGAGTGTGACTAAATGAATACTCCTAAACCAATCAAGATATCATAATGAAATTAATACAGATGTCCACATAAAAGTAGCATTTTGAAGATTAAAAAGTCCAAGATGGTCACCAATTTAGATATACAAAAAAGTTATACAAAAACCTACTGCTTGTTAACAAATCATGATTATATCATTCTTGTATTAATGTTTGTTCAAGCTCTAGTGGTTTCCAACAGAAGAATAGCATTTTAAAAGATAAAAAAATCATGATGGCAGCCATAATCAATTATCATATAAAAGATGGTTACACAATTAAACCATATTACCACATCATTCATTTTAAGGTGAGCTTCCGTACCCTCAGTTCTTTTATTGTCATGTATTATCATTATTATTCAAAACGAAAGTAATACAATTTTGTGGATTGAATAGTTGAACGTGATCATACATAAGTTTTTTTATAAATATTCTCTAAGGTTTCTAAACATCTCTAAATTTACTTTTATGTTGAAATAAAGAAACAAACATTTCTTATCAATGTATTCATGAATTATTCAATTAATGATTCTGCCGGTTCCCCGTTTTTGGTCAAAGTTGAAATGTCCAATTGGCAAATTTTTTAATCTGCATCCCTGTTGACTAGTTGGGATTATAAACTGTAACTTTGGTGATTCTTTGACCCCTAATAAGGGCCATAGGGCCTGAAAACCTTTTTTCGTCTTCTTCTCAAGAACCAAAAGGTGTAGAAATCTGAAGTCTTGTGTACAGACTCCTTGACTAGTGAGGATTATACTTTGTTACTTTGGTGACCCTGTGACCCTTCGTAAGGGCCGCAGGGGCAACGCCCTTAATACCTATTTTTTTATCATCTTCTCCAGAACCAAAAGGCATAGAATGCTGAAATCCTAGTAGAGACTCCTTTACTAATGAGGATTGTAATTTACAGTTTTGTTGAACCTTTGAATCCTATACTCTAAATAATCAATTAAATATTTGGGAACCTCCTAAAAAGGGCCACAGGGGCCACTCCCTTTAAAAATATTTTAGTCTTCTGCTCAAGAAAAAAAAGGTGTAGAAAGCTGAAATCTTGTGTACAGACTTCTTGACTAGTGAGGATTAAAAATTGTAGCTTTGGTGTCCCTGTGGCCCCTTACACTCACTGTGTAACCGGAAGGGCTGCTCCCTGCCCGCTGGGCATGCGCAAATCCTTAGTCACATCCTTAGTGAAAATTCAAATAATTCTTTCTTCACTCATCATCACGTTCGCACATGTGTTCTCACCTCGTAATCGGTTTGTTATTACATTTTGGTTTTGGTGTTTTATCCCTTTTTATCCCACCGGTATGTAATACCGTGGGATATAGTCATCACCCTGTCCGTCTGTATGTCCGTCTGTCCGTCCGTCCGTAATCATTTCGTTTCTGGAGCAGAACTCAAAAACCGGTCCACATATCTTTCTGAAACTTTACATGTGTATTGCCCACTTACTGAAGTGGTGCCTTTTGATATTTTCACATTTCTGAAAATTTTATTTTTTAATTTCCATGGAAACGGCTCTTATATGGATTCTGTTCATGAAAGGTTTCGTTTCCGGAGCAGAACTCAAAAACCGGTCCACATATCTTTCTTAAACTTTACATGTGTTTTGCCAACTTACTGAAGTGGTGCCCTTTGATATTTTCACATTTCTGAAAATTTTATTTTTTATTATTTCCATGGAAACGGCTCTTATTTGGACTCTGTTCATGAAAGATTTCGTTTCATATATATATTAGCTTATACTATTATGAACCTTGCTTGAAAAATTTACAATCATATTTCAAAGGTTTACATCTTTGGATCATGTGGAACCAGTGGGATATGTCATCTTCTGATGACTCTTGTTTACCATTGTAGCTTCTATTTAACTGCTCCCTTACGTCTTTACATCCTTTCCAGATCGTTTCTCACTTTTTTGTCATGTTTCGCGATCTTTCGCGATCTTGCATGATCTTGCCAATTTGGGGTAAAATTTTCCTTCCTAATGCATTTTACATCCATTTATGGCTTGGTTTTGCTTCTTTGCATGTTTTTAATACCTTGGATAGGGTTAGAATTCCTTTTCTACCCCTCCTGACTGTCTCTCGTGTTTGTTTACATCGCCGCCATCTTGGTTTATGTTTACTTGCATTTCTGCAAGTACGCATTTTGCCTCAGTCTTAAAGGGGCCCTACAACCCTTTGCATTTTTGGTCATGGTTTTTTGCGTTCATGCTTTTTCTTCTTCCACATTACATTTGCTACTAATTCCAAATGTAATTCTATCTCAATTTTAATTATAATTGCTAATTAAAATTAATTTAAAAAATAAAAAAAATAAAAATTAATTAAATTTAATATTTAATTAAACTTTTTTGATTAAATTGCAAATTTATTTACCCACACCTTATTGTGGGTATTTATCTTTCAAACAATTTTTACTTAAAAAAACTTGTGTCATTCTTCACCTGTTGGCATACTATGTTTTCTGTGTTACAGTTGATATATGCCCAGAGTGTTTTGCCCGGAGTGCGGTTCAGCTAAGTCGGCGAAGGACCCCCATCGGCGTTGCCTTGACTGCCTTCCCCATACCTGTCTTCCGGACTCTCGTTGCGACGAGTGCCACTGCCTCTCCCTCCCGGCCTTTCAGCGTTTCCTCGCCGCCCGATGCAAGCGCTTCACCCAACGTCTTAGGAGAAGGATGTCCGACGCCTCCCGCTCGGAGCAGCCTTCCGGATCTCCTCAACCTGACCCACAGCTCGACCAGGGTGACCCGCCTGCTGAGGAGCCTGGACGTTCCTCCTCCCCTCCTCGCTCCTGCCTTTCATCCCAGACGTCCAGACGCTTCTTGAGATCCTCCCCGGACCAACGCCGGTCGCACTCTAGGACGCCGCCCAAGACCCCAAGATCTTCCAGGAAGAGGCCTTTATCTCCGGAACGCGATCGAGAGGAGGACTTTGTGCCGGACTACCAGGAGGACCAGCGAGACGGCTCAACCTACCTCACCTTCAAGCTCGTCCCGGACTGGATTGCGGATCGCCTCCCCAAGGGTGCGTCTCCCGGTACCCCGGGATACGGAGTTTAAGAAGACTCTACTACAAGCTCCTCCCACATCTTCCGCCCTCTTTGGAGACAAGATCCCGGACGTGTACAGAGAGCAAGCTACTGTCGCCCAGACGGAGGTGGCCTTTATGAGCCCTCCAGTACGCGAGCAATCTGACATTCAAGCGCCAGACCCAGTCCAACCAGTCTCTTCCCTACAAGCGGCAGCGCTTTCGTGACCAGCCCTCCAGGTCAGGCCCTTCCACCAACCAGAGTCAGCGCCCCTATGCCAGCTCCTCCAAAGGCAAGGACTCCCACAAGCCCCGTGGAGGGAAGGGCTCCCGGCGCCCCTACCCCAAGCACAACTGAAGCCAGCGCCCCTCGCGACTGGGACCTCCCGCCCCCAGTCGTTCCGGTGCACAACACGCCGGTAGGCGGGAGATTGGGGATCTTCTGGCCAGATGCCCAGAGCGATCTTCTGGCCGAGAACATCCAGGTCCTCCTCGACAAGAACGCTCTGGAAGTAGTGCTAGAACCCGATCACGCCCCAGGGTTCTACTCTCCCATCTTCCTGATTCCAAAGAAGAATTCAACCAAGCTCAGGATGATCCACAACATGGCGACATTCAACAACCTCTATCTGGAACCTCCATCGCATTTCCGCATAGTCTCCCTCGACGCACTTCGGAGGGACTGGATGGTCAGACTAGACCTGCATGACACGTACCTCCACATCCCGATCCACGGCCCTCACAGGAAGTTCCTCAGGTTCGTCTTTCGAGAGCAGCACTACCAGTGGAGGATCCTCCCGTTTGGAATTTCTTCGGCCCTGTGGTTGTTCACACGGATAACAACTCCCATCTGTCGTTATCTCCACATCAGAGGGATACACTTCGACCGGGTACATAGACAACTGCCTGATGAGCAACCCTCAGTCTCACGTGCTACGCAGACAGCCCTCCCTGGCTCTCAGCCTACTCCATCAACAAGGATGGCTGGTCAACACAGAGAAGTCGCATCTCACTCCCTCTCAGGACCTAATTTTCATAGGAGGACGTTTCCAGACCGACCTAGGCCTACTACTCGTTCCCCCAGACAGGTGGACCAAGATTCAGTCCTTCATCCATCGAGCCTTGGTGACGTCCCTCCGCCTCAGAGAGTGGCAGGCCTTGCTGGGGCTCTTTTTGTCAGCACAAGCTCTCAACCTCAGAGGCAGACTGATGATCCGTCCCCTGCAAGTCTTCCTCAGCCCGTACATCCAGGGGGACGACACGTCTTCAGCGATCGCCCTCCCAGCGCACCTCAGTCAGTACCTCCAGTGGTGGACTCGGCCATCAAACATCTGCGAAGGCGTCTCTTTGCGAGAATTCAAGCACAACCAGGAAGTGTTCGTGGACGCTTCACTCCAAGGTTGGGGAGCTCATCTCGGAGACCAGGCTGCATCAGGCATGTGGACCTACCCCCAGACGACGTGGCACTCCAACAGTCTGGAGATGCAGGCCGTCATCCTAGCGATATCTCACTGGCTCCCGGTTCTTCGAGGCTCTCAGCTTCTTCTAACGGACGGTACTGAGAGTACAAATCATTTACATACTATAGCTTGCATCAGACACATACTTTTCTACTTCGAAATAATTTTGAGGCGTGAAAATGACACTTTTTTCTCTCCTGTTAATTTATATATTTCGGGGATTTTACAAAAACTGTATGAAACAAAAGTTTGGAAAAAACATTGTGAGTGAATATTTAGAATACACATATCCAGTTAGTTCCGAATAAAGAAATAATCATCAAAAAGCATTTTATTTCTATTTCTGTGAGTACTATAGTGAGGATTATAATTTATAAATTTGGTGGCCCTGTGGCCCAAAATATGGGCCACAGCAGCCACACCCTTAGAACCTATTGTCATCTTCTTCTCCAAAAGCATAAGGCCTAGAAAGCTGAAACTTGTGTACAGACTCCTTGACTAGTGAGGGTTAAAAGGGCCACAAGGGTCACGCCTTTAAAATCTATTTTCAGCTACAAAGGTCTAGAAAATTTAAATCTTGTATTCAGACTCCTGCTATAGTGGATTATAATTTTCTGTTTAAGTGAAGACATATTGGTTTTGCCTGAGTTCCTGTCCGCGTCCCCTTCCGCATTGGCATTCCCATTTCACAACAATTAAAAATTACATCACTTTATAGAAAAATCTTTCCTTTATACGCTGACACTATTAAATATTTTTGAGCAACATGGGAAATATCTCTAATTAGTGCCAAAAGAAACCTGGTGTATCGATTAGCGCGCGTCTAGGAAAATCTTATATTTAGCAGCTGGGTTTTTCCCAAAATTGCGTTTGCGTAAACAATACACCACGTGAAGAAAAATGCGTGTATACTGGACCAGTATACGTCAGTAAACCACCCTAATATACTGAGGTATACTAATTAGGAAACCACCCTAATTTACTGACGTATACTGGTCAGTATACTCTGAATTTCCATAGCTCAGTATATCTCAGTATATCTCAGTATATCTCAGTATATCTCAGTTTACGTCAGGAAGTGCTCATTTAAAAAAATTCAAGATACATTTGATTTTTGTGTTATTTATAATGTAGTATTTATATATTGTTTGGTTTATTCCAGCTGCAATTCTTCTAATCGAACTTTTAGTTAGATAAATAGATAAATGTGATAGATAACGTACGACACCATAAACCCAAATGACCTACTCGTTTTTAAATGAGTTGTGTAGTACTGTGTACACAATTGAATTTATCGGCGGGTCAAAGTGAGTAATAACATTGATAGGATAGAGTAAAAACCATTAACAGTGAATTAGATTTGAAGGTCATAAACTAAATGATTTTGTAACAATGTTTCAGATTCTGTAATATCGTATGGAAACAGGTCTGAAGTATCGCTAGGGGAGAATGAACAGTTATGAAATAACACTTTTACTGATTTATTCATGACTTAAATTAGCCTTACATAAATATCATCATAATAGAAATTTAAATACCGATGGATATCTATATCAATGCGGCTTATTAAACATTGTTCTTTAAAGGGGCAGTAGCACGTTTTTTGAGAATATTATATTTAAAAATTTTCACTGATAATTGTATGTTAACGCTAAATGTATTACTTTGATAGTGTCAAATATCTCATTACACAAGCCAATCATTCATAGTCAGAGAACAAAGTATGAAGATTTACCTAAAATCCATTGGCGGCCATTTTTTTGTGAACACCTTTAATTCATTTTGTGTAAGAAAAAGAATCACATGGCTAAACTTTACATTATATATTTGAATTATTACTGCTCCATTTGGTTTGAATACATTGCCTTTCAATTGGAACCATTTATTTTCATTTTCCTGACATCACCTTATATTCCCTCTAAAAACGTGCTACTGTCCTAAACATTTCAGGATATTGTGAAATATTAATATCAATGGTTGGTGGAATGCTTTTTCATATCATTTTAATAGGTATCCATTGGTTAGAAATCCATTTCCTCTTATGAGGGATTGAAATGTAGAATTATATAACTATGCAATGTATAATGGGCCGGTGGCCTAGTTACTGAATAAACTCTCTCTCTATGAGGGATTAAGAATCAGAAAGAATTAGTTTACAATCTTAAAAATTTAGTTTTTGAAATACATGGCAACCATATATCATTTATACATATTATGTGACATCGGCATTACAAAGTATGCCAAAAGATCGGCTGCATAAACAACATGTGAAACTAACCTTATCGAAAATGAAATCCTCTATATTAAAGCACATAAATCCATCAATGAATAGTGATAACACTATGTTGCAGCACCTTGCAGTCTCTGCCTTACTTCAACAAAAGTTAGGTACAAATGAATATGCAGAAATATAGGGAAAGAAACTTTGCATTGGGTCTTGGTTAACCTCTAACATCTGATTGGATAACTAGATAAGAGAGACCAGTGACAAACAATGCCTCGAGTATTACTCACCTGTCAGCGTGGATTGTCAATACACGTGTCAATCTGTCTAATTGACGCCATAAGCTAATGAGGAAATGGTATCGTCTAATTGACACCAATAGTTAATGAGGGCTGAATGCTACAAAAACAGATTCCAATATACGGCTTACATTGATGAGCTTGTCTTTGAAAAGATAAATACATTACTGAATATATAGATACATATATACAGCAACAGATATATAAGTGAAACATATTTCATAACACCAAAAGTGCCAAAACCTGCTATCATTGTGTTCATATTCAGTTGAAATTTTGTTTGCGGTTTTAAAGAAAGAACACATAAAAATAACCTTAAATATAATTAATATTTCCCTTTTGTTGCATATATCTTTAGCCCAGGTTTTGTTTATAGTTTTGTACAAAAAGACATGACAACTTAACCTCAAATGAGTTAAAGATAATGCTCTATTTTGATGCCTGTATGCATCCTTGAAATAATTATTTCCACAAGATTATTATCAAACAAGTTTTGGTTAAAAAAGTTAAATGTATTATTTCGAATTAACTGATTAAAAAATTAAAAAGGCAGAATGCATGTCAGTGCTAAGGGATGTATTGTTTGTCTCTTGTGCCAATTTTGTTGAAGATGAAACATAAAGAAACAAATTCCCTCTCTCTGTTTGATTTTTAGAGGAATTATAGGAAAAGTTTAATGAAATTTAAGACAAAATTACTTTTGTGACTTTGATATTGTTGAAATTGATGAAATTTGGAATTTAATTTTTAACTTTGATGCCAATAATACTTTAAGGAAGAATTTTTTTTATAAAGATTAATGTAACACCGACAATTCTCAAAAGATGTATACTTTTATCATATTAAAATAAATGAAATTGTTATCCCATTCATACATTTAAATTGATTATGTCATACCCCTTAATGACCAGTTGTAATGCTCCTAATCAGTAATGACTGCCCTCAACTAGAAGTGCTTAATCAATGAACTATGGTAAAGATTGACAAATATGCATGTGGTTTAAACACAAAAGAAGGAACCGGATTGGTAAACAACCAAATGTTTATATTTATACCGCGCCGAAATATGCATGTTCTAGTTCGCCTCTATAATGTAATAAAAAACATGTTATTGTGTGTATCTATGAATAAAAAATTGAAACTTTATTACCAAGGCCAGGGTCGAAAATGAAAGTTACAGGACGTCAGATTGCTCATGCTCAAAACATTGAGGTCTTGTCTTGGGTTAGTTTAGTGCTTTGAATGTGATATCCCCTGTAGTGAAATCCCCTGAAGAAATGTGATTGAAAATACAGAAATTCAAAAACTAATCAAATTTCCACAAATCCGTTTAAAAATAAGTAGCCCAACGTCAGGAATGCATGTGGGTATGAATTAACAGAGACTATATTAAAATCTCGAGTGTTCCTTTGAGTAGTATATTACAATTGCATATCACACTTTAAAGGGGCAGTAGCACGTTTTTAGGGGGAATATAAGGTGATGTCAGGAAAATGAAAATAAATGGTTCCAAATGAAAGACAATGTATTTAAACTAAATGGAGCAGTAATAATTCAAATATATAACGTAAGGTTCTGCCATGCGATTCCTTTTTCTTACAAAAATGAATTAAAGGTGTTCACACAAAAATGGCCGCCAATGTATTTTATGTAAATCCTCATACTTTGTCCTCTGATTATGGTTGATTGGCTTGTGTAATGTGATTGTTGACACTGTCAATATAATACATTAGGCATTTACTTACCATTATAAGTGCAATTTTTAAAATATAAAATTATCAAAAAACGTGCTACTGCCCCTTTAAGTTCTTAAGAAAATAGACTTGATCTACGTACTCTGATTATAGGGCAGTAAATTGTTTTATCTTTTTTTTGTATCAAAATGTTGGAATGTGTTATTACAACACATTAACTGACATATCAGGTTATATGAATTTACAAATGTATTAACTAAGACATTTCAATATTGACGAATTAAATATAATCCAACAATTACCAATACAAGTGCCTGTACCTGAAAACGAAGCACCTGTAGGCAATACACATTTAAAGGGCAGACCCGCGCGGGGACATATTTACTAACGAGACTTTTATTACAGGGCCATAAAAAGTTCAAAGATACAGAGATAATGACTTGGGTTGAGGTGTTTTCCTGACATATGCTGGAATATTCCAGCATGGTTAAAAATCTTCACATATCTATTATCGTAATGTGTCTATATCCTTTCCTATTACAATTTATAAACATGAAATAATTGTGGTATTTTCTTTTTGTCACTTGTTCTTTTTGTCACTTGTAACTTGTTTATGAAGAATGTTCACGTACCACAAAAAGGAATAAAAAAGAAAAAAAAGAAATGTTCACGTTATATAATCTTAAACGGTTCAGACATAAAACTATATTTATAATTAGAATATGTGATAAAAGAGATGTAAATTCAGGAACAAATAAATGACATTCTCAGTAAAACGCATTAAAATGTAATAACTTTACAAGATAATAATTACAAATAAAGATTCATATATTTGTTGGTCTGTTTTTAATCTTATAAAATAGAAAATATACAATCATAGAAAAACAAAACATCTTTCACATTCTATTTGTTTTAAAAAGGCATGATTCTGTCTTAGAGATATTTGAAATATTTTGAAAGATAGTTTAAATAAATATTTCTGGAGTCAGCGTTTGCCTTGATATGTAAATTCATGTGTTTACGTAAGTTAATCACAGGGAACCATACCTATAGCTATATATATAACTATTAAGACCGTTTATAAAAAACATTTTTAGCAACAAACCTTATAGATATAGAGATTACGATACGAGGAAGAAAAAATCAATTTGTATTACATCAAAAGAAAAAAAATAAGTTTTTTTTCTGCCAAAATATATGTTAAAATACACACAAGTATACACTAGTGAAGAAAGTCTAGATAACATTTGCTTCAGTGGGCTTATCTTCACTTCTTTATTATCAAAGAGATTTCAGTAAAACAAACATCAAAGACAATCATTTATCATAGTTATTTGATAGTCACTTATTATGTGAATTGCATATCACCCTTGCTTTTTGAGAAATTATTGTTTACCTACTTCATAAATCGACAAATCAAGTTTTGAATTTGCAAGAAAAAAAAAAATCATAATTTTGACATATAAATCGATTCAGCAACTAAGTATCTGCATTTGCAAACGAGTTACATGTAGGCAATACACAAATACTTTGCTGAACCAGGCGGGACACCTCGAGATTTTTATTACAGGGTGATAAAAAGATCAAAGACAGTGAAATTGTCTTTGTGGCGTTTGTGAGAAGTTTCTTAAATTATCTTTGAATAACTCAAAACAATGATTTATATTGATATATATAATGATATGATATTTAATATAATGTAAAAATAAATGAATTTCCTTATATAAATAATAGATACATGAATTTCGTTGTATAGATAAATTGATAAATAATATTCACTTTTTCCATCTTGAAGTTGCGTGAGATCAATAAATCTTTATTTCAGTACTTATAAGGCCTCATGCCTGTAGAAGTTATTTGCTTTAAAGACATTTGTTCTAAATAAAGTTACATAATATATGTACATGTAATAACTGAGTATTGCTTTTTGTTAATAATAAGATATTTTCCCGTAGATTATACTTGGAAGATGCATCGTCAAGTTAAGAATTAACAACATCCTTCATTATTCTCAGTTTTAAGAAAAATAATTCAAACATACAAATCAGTTAAAAACACTATTGTACATAATAAATGTTTAAATGTATTTTTTTCCTCTCCGATGAGATTTATCTATTGCTGTAAATACATAGTCAGAGGGAAACAAAATGACATTCACAGTTCATTTGTTTTAAAAGGGTTCATTCTGCATTATAAACGTAAGTCTTTGTTACTAAAGTTGAAAAAATAAAAAGTAAAAAAGTAGACGACGCATTCAAGGGCCTAGGTACATGACATCAAATTCGAAAGTAACATACCTTTTACAGAGAATGAAAATAATTAATGCAGAAACCTTTCAAACTGTATGTAACTACGGGACAACACAACTTGGCACATGAGAGAAGAGGAGTTTGACACTGAGTCATTAATGACAGCAAGCAATCAGTCATGAATGGGCACCAACTGGACCCTTGTCAACACACTATGACTAAAACAACATAATAAACGCTCTTGGAAGTCTCTTATTACTATAAAAACAGGTTAACATCAAAGATATTGTAAAAAAACATAATTAGTTCGTAATTAAGATATCAATAATGATGTTGTGATATCTAAATATGGATTATATCTATTGCTGTAAATACATAGTCAGAGGGAAACAAAATGACATTCACAGTTCATTTGTTTTAAAAGGGTTCATTCTGCATTATAAACGTAAGTCTTTGTTACTAAAGTTGAAAAAATAAAAAGTAAAAAAGTAGACGACGCATTCAAGGGCCTAGGTACATGACATCAAATTCGAAAGTAACATACCTTTTACAGAGAATGAAAATAATTAATGCAGAAACCTTTCAAACTGTATGTAACTACGGGACAACACAACTTGGCACATGAGAGAAGAGGAGTTTGACACTGAGTCATTAATGACAGCAAGCAATCAGTCATGAATGGGCACCAACTGGACCCTTGTCAACACACTATGACTAAAACAACATAATAAACGCTCTTGGAAGTCTCTTATTACTATAAAAACAGGTTAACATCAAAGATATTGTAAAAAAACATAATTAGTTCGTAATTAAGATATCAATAATGATGTTGTGATATCTAAATATGGATTAATAAGGAAATGTGAGTTTGTCTCCATCTATTGAATCAACTGTGGTATTAGACACAGATTAATCAAGAGTATTCATTCATGAGGTGTGAGTCTCAAAGAGTGCAAAAACTCATGATGTTAGGTCAGTGAGAATGTGTAAACAGTGTTTAGAGATTATACTATCAAATAATTTCATTGGTGTATATGAAAAAAGTGTAAAACAAGTAGTTGTTGGCTATCAGCCAAAGAGATCTCAAAGATTCAATTCCAGTGAATATGTAATCATTGTTAAGAAACAATGAAAATTTTTATATATCTATGATTTTTATTAATGAAAATGGATCAGCACAATAAGCTTTCAGCATATTTAAGTGCTGTTCCTTTAGATCTCACAAAAAAACAACATCAAAATTCACAAAGTAATTAGATAAGTATTTACACGATGATAAAATAGTGGACAGCAATAAACGGTAAACAATCAACAATGATAAATTGAATTTAGGAGTTTAATAATTATTTGAAATGTTGTGAATCGTGCATAAATGTAAGGACAGATTCAAGGAAATTCTGATTAAATAATATGCTTGAATATTAGTTAACATATAGAATGGTATACAAATGCCGTCTATAGACAAATTTATTAGAACTTATCAAAGTATGGGCAATAAATAAATATTCATATATGTATTGTATCATGTTATTAAATTATTGCATCTAAATAAAGTGAATAACAACCAAATGTTTTTTCGTAATATATGTAAATATAAAGTCATTAATAGGACTTTTTTTCCAGGGGACTCTTTTTTCTTGTCAAATTTAGGACTTTTCTTCTGATAACTTTCTTCCAAACACAGATTTTTGGCCAACGGTCGCTGTATATAGAATACAATAAGAAATAAAGGAAATAGTCTTAATAATAATAATAATAATAATAAACTAGTCATTTATATAGCGCCGTATTTCCAGAATTCTGCTCAAAGGCGCTTCAGTCGTATGCTCTCTGGAAGAGGAATGTTTTCAGTTTTCCTCTGAAATGTTCAAGGGTCTCTGTGGATCGTAGATCTTCCGGGAGCTTGTTCCAGAGGTCTGCACCAGCTTTGGAAAAGGAACGATCTCCAAAACTTGCTGTTCGGGTTATTGGAACAGACACAGTCAAGCTTGATGTGGATCTTAGGGTCCTACTTGGTCTGTATGGTATGATGAGCTCTTGGATGTAGCTTGGAGCGAGCCCATGCAGTGCCTTGAAAACCAGTAGCAGGACTTTGAACTGTATCCGTTCATTTATTGGCAGCCAGTGCAAACCTTTTAATACTGGACTGATGTGATCATACTTCCGGGTTCCTGTGATCATTCGAGCAGCACAGTTTTGTACTCGTTGAAGTTTGCCCAGTTGGTTCTTGGGTATGCCATACAATAGGCTGTTGCAATAGTCCAGCTGGGATGTGACAAAAGCTTGAACTAACGTTTTAACTGCATCTTCAGTCAGATATTTCTTGATTTGACTTATGTTCCTGATGTGGTAGTATGATTTACTGCATATTTTCCTGACATGGCCCTGGAAGTTCATCGCAGAATCAAATACAACCCCTAGATTTCTTGCTGAATCACTTGGTGCAATACTGCAGTTGCCAAATCTCAGTTGGTGATGTTTGAATACTGGTGATCTTGTTGGTCTCGGTGTTATTATGAGTAGTTCTGTCTTCTCATCGTTTAGCTTGAGAAAATTTGTTCTCATCCAGCACCTGATATCATCAATGCAGTTTGTAATTGCCTGGAAAGTTTCTGTCACAGACGATGACACAAGTGGTCTGAAGCCAAGGTACAGCTGAGTGTCATCTGCATATAAGTGAAACTTTAGATGATGTTTCCTGGCGATATCTCCTAATGGGGTTGTATAAATGGTGAACAGAATAGGGCCAAGTACAGACCCTTGTGGGACACCAAACGATAGCTTTCTTCGTAATGACACATCTCGTTCGACGGTCACAGATTGGTGTCGTCCTGATAAATAGGACGTTATCCAGAGAAGAGCACATCCGGATATACTGAACTCATCTCGAAGACGGTTCAGTAGTATGTCATGGTCGATGGTGTCAAAGGCAGCCGACAGGTCCAATAGAACAAGGACTGCCGCACCCATTGAATCCACATGACATAGTAAATCATTCTGGACTCGCAGTAGAGCCGTTTCAGTGCTGTGTCCACTCTTATATGCTGACTGGAGTGGCTCGCCAATAGTCTTCATGATTACGACAACAAGAACAAGCTGTTCATGGAGATATAACCGTCCATTCAACTAAAAGACGACAGTGCATTTACAGATGATAAACGCCACCTTGTTTTGCATGAATCCAAAACTAAATTAAAAAAAAAATGCTGCTTGCACATATTGCTTATTTCATACGACAAAAGTGTTTATATATGGACACTGGATAACAATAAACACACATATTGAAAAATGTTGGATTAACTATACATGTAAATTGCACACAAAAGTTTATTTATAACTATGAATAAAATAGGGTAATTTCACATGGGCATTTAATAGGTCACTAAATATATAATTCGGTTCGCTGATCTTATAAGCTTGGATTCTGCATTTATCCTTTTTCATTTTGTATAAGTAAATCCTTTTTAATTGCATTCTTCATTGAGAATAAGTCACTTGAGATCAAGCTGGAAGTGAATCTCAGGCAGCAAATACTTGCTTGTTTTCGTGTCCTAATTCATGTATCATTAACATGAATAATATGTTTAAACCAACTTAATGTTTACCAAATCTGCCAGTTTGTTAGATGTAGCAATGAATGGATTCTAAAAGTTTAGAATTTTCTTGGATGGTTGCTGTAATATTTCCAAACATGATAGATTTAATGTGTTAGGCATGATATATTTGATATGATAAACGTAAAGAAATACATAAGAATTAACTCAGATAAATATTTTGCAAATGAATTACTTCACAGATATTGTCTTTTTCACAAGGATACAAATGGCCATCAGATGAATGTGTTAAGCTACAGTAATAGTACGTTCTTACTAAATGCAAGTTTATCCAACAAAGTTAGCTGTAAATTTAAACATATATTATTTCAAATTATGTACTGTAGGCTTCGTTTAGGCTCTAGTGATCTAGATTTTAATAAAATTGAAAGGCATATTTCAGATGATCCCACCTGTTCATGAGGCGCTAATCTCATTATTTACTGGTTTTCCCAAACTTTTCTCACTTAAGAAATGGTGCATTATACTACTAAAAAGGTACAGCTTAAAACAATCTTATATGGAAACCATGATATATCTGATCTTGGCAACTTCACCATTTTAAAATCTGTTAACCTCTTCATCACCACTTCTAATAGATGATTTTGATTTAAACATATCTTATTCAGAAGAATAGGATTGGGAACAAGTTGTCCAATTTAGAACACCCTCTCCATATAATCTAATAGATTCGAAAAAAGAGTTTAAGATGTTTACTTCCAAGCCATTGAAAGGAAATTTCTATTTTTATTGTTGATTGTATTATTGCATTTCATGTCATCAGAATGTCCTTTGCTTGAAACATCACATTTGTATCGGAACGGTATTAATATAAGCCCCTAGCTTGTTTGTCAGTCCGTTTCATATTTCCACTAAAAATAAAATATGTTGAAACCATTTCAAATAATGATATTGTTCAATGTTTTAATTCACAGTGGTAGTCATTGAGGATTATTTGCACCAATAACATAATACAAGATAAATAATTAACTGAAAATAAACACAATGATACAATATCAATTAGTCCAGATTCATTTTTTGTGTTATGAGGTATATTTTACTTGCATTTCAGGGTTTTATTTTATCTGTATAAAAATGTAATTTGTCTTGGGTTTTTTTTTTGGTTTCTGAAAAGTTTAAAGCTTTATTGGTTGTTTTCCTGGATGCTTTTGACAATTAATTTTCTTCAATTTTGCATATGTCAGAGTGTTCAACATCAAGCCTATCTATGTTAGCCGTTAATTGGGAACTGTTATTGTAACAATCAGCCCTCGTTAGCCCCTGCTGTCAAGTTGACAATATATCACAGATTGGCACCTGCTGTGTATACAGACTTACAGGTGGGCATACTCAAGCCATTGCTTCTCACGTGTCTCTCTTATAACAATATGATGCAGTATCTGATTATTGAAATCCTAGTGGTTAAGAAAGAACCAATGAGATGATTTTAGCTAAATGTCTGCATTGACCTATGTACCCGACCTGATCATTGTTGAAATGACCTATGAAGACAGAGGCCAAAATGTGTTGCTTAATCTGATCAAATCAGTGATGGATTAATGTGCATTTGATGGAATATTGATACTCATACTCATATTTGCACCAATAACATAATACAAGATAAATAATTAACTGAAAATAAACACAATGATACAATATCAATTAGTCCAGATTCATTTTTTGTGTTATGAGGTATATTTTACTTGCATTTCAGGGTTTTATTTTATCTGTATAAAAATGTAATTTGTCTTGGGGTTTTTTTTGGTTTCTGAAAAGTTTAAAGCTTTATTGGTTGTTTTCCTGGATGCTTTTGACAATTAATTTTCTTCAATTTTGCATATGTCAGAGTGTTCAACATCAAGCCTATCTATGTTAGCCGTTAATTGGGAACTGTTATTGTAACAATCAGCCCTCGTTAGCCCCTGCTGTCAAGTTGACAATATATCACAGATTGGCACCTGCTGTGTATACAGACTTACAGGTGGGCATACTCAAGCCATTGCTTCTCACGTGTCTCTCTTATAACAATATGATGCAGTATCTGTGCTTCTTAATCGGGTTCAGTGGGGAGGACAGGTATTGTACCTTAAGTGTATGGTTAGACTACCCCCTGCACTTTACATAGGTACAATACCAGTCAGACGACCTTCAAGAAAGAAAAAACGCACATTGCGAAGATAACAACGCTGGAAACAACAGCAAATAACAGACTAAGTATATCAAACCAAAAAGATAAGTATTACTCCATTCACTCAATTATCAATAAATTTAAATATAAAACATTACTAATTACAAATAAATATAAATACAATTCAAACACAATTATTCAAATATAATTTTATTTTATCACAATGAAAAATACCATCTCAAATACTACTTTAAACCTTTTAACTTCAATATAATTTCCCATACATAATATATTCTTTCTATCTCTTTCAGGTACCACGCCATTTCACAGCACTATTTATTTACTTACTATTCATAAAATCAGCCCCCCCCCCCCCCCCCGCCCTCACTCTATTCCAAATTCTAAATTAATTTTAACCACTTTAGAACTTTTATTAATTTTACTTGGGTGCCTAAGACCTATTCTAAATTTCATGCCCCCTTTTTTGGAAATAACTCAGGCTTAGACCCAACGTCGGCGACATCACCGTATGGTGAAGAAGACGTTAAACCCCAATCCAACAACAACATCTGATTATTGAAATCCTAGTGGTTAAGAAAGAACCAATGAGATGATTTTAGCTAAATGTCTGCATTGACCTATGTACCCGACCTGATCATTGTTGAAATGACCTATGAAGACAGAGGCCAAAATGTGTTGCTTAATCTGATCAAATCAGTGATGGATTAATGTGCATTTGATGGAATATTGATACTCATATTCGGAAAAGGTAAGTTTCACATGCTTTTGCAGCCTACCTTTTGGCAAACTTGGTCATTTGATATGTAGTTTGTATATATGGTTGCAATGTATTTCAATTGTTTGATATCGAAATTTGTAAGATTGTTACTATGTCAAATACGTTAGATTACTTGTCCCTTTGTAACAAAAAGTTAAGGAAGAACAATGTTTGTTTCAATTGGATATTCCATTGAAAAAAGCTGCCAAATGCATTCAATAGTAATATTTTACAACAAATTGTATATAATCAATATAACATTAAATGATGTAATATCATAACGTTGTTGTGTTTTATATGTTATTTAAAGAGGCTGGCTCATGGGATATTTTTTGCTAGTAGGAATATTGATGATTATTTTTCTCTAACTGGTATGTATGTCGCATTATGCAGTGTTAGGGGCATGGACCATATTACGATAGTTTCCATACTATCACTGTTATTTATTTCAAATTAGGCGAGAATTAGGAACATTCTACAGGATAACACACTTTTCAAGACTAATCATCAAGGAGATAGTATTTCTCTTTTATTTCCCTGTTGCGTTGGAAAACCATACATATTATTATTATTGTATTGTTAGTTAAGTGTTATTTTGGTTCGCCAAGTATTCATCAGATTGGACGAAGCATGCATAAAACAGTGATATTCTTTTGAAATAATTATCACATCTTGCGAGAATTAAGAACATTCTACAATATATCAGACTTTACAAGACTTAATCAGTCATTCGCATTCATAAAACACAGTGTTATTCTTTTGAAATAATTATCAAAATGACACCTAAAAAATAAACATTTTTTAAATCTTGCGAGAATTAAGAACATTCTACAAGATATCAGACTTTATAAGACTAATTCAGTCATCAGAGATAGCAGTTGTCTCCTGCATGCCTGTAGCGTCGAAAAACCATCAATAGGTGATATTCTTTTCTTTTGATACATTTAAATGTTGAGACAACACAAAACTTACATACATATACACAAATATACAAGAGTATAAAAAAATAAACAATAATATACAATAGTAAACAAAATATACAATAGTAAACAACAATATACAAGAGTAAACAACAATATACAAGAGTAAACAACAATATACAAGAGTAAACAACAATATACAAGAGCATATAAAAATATACAATAGTATACAAAAATATACAAGAATATACAAAAATATACAAGAGTATACTGGTTTTGGAAATTCGGAGTATACTGACCAGGAAATTTTTGGAAATCGTAAGTATACTGAGGTATACTATTTTGTATATTCGGGGTATACTGATCAGTATACCTCATTAAATTAGGGTATTTTGTCCAGTGCACGGGTCGAGTTGATGAACACTGCAGATGACTCGGAT
Organism: Steromphala cineraria; assembly: GCA_916613615.1. NCBI lineage: Eukaryota > Metazoa > Mollusca > Gastropoda > Trochida > Trochidae > Steromphala > Steromphala cineraria. Next base: position 39,633,827 of record OU744722.1, on the reverse strand, counting down.
GTTGACTAAACCGTATCATAAGCACAATCAAAATCTACATAAACTGTTATGATTCTAAATAACATTTTCCATTTGAAATCCAATAGATGACACCGACTTTAGCGCATATAATGACATGATATCATTTATATTACTACTTTCTTAATAATCGTTGGTTTTAATTAAGTATTATTTTGCTCGAAAGAATCTTAAAACTAAACTCTTATCTGTAAATATATATTTGGTCATGATAGGAAATTTCCTTATGTATTGGATGAATCTTTTATAAGCAAAAGAATAACCATCGCAAACCAAATGACTTATTATTCAATTATTCATTATCAAATATGTTATTAGCAAACTAATTTATGCGACAGATACGTAAATATTTGGTGATTGGTTTATTTCGGATAGTGAATCGTACAGCAGGCAATAAGTATATACATAAACATATTATCTAGAACCCCTTTCCCATTTACAAATTAAAGTAGAAACCAAACGGGCTAATTATTGAACCAATTTTTTCAAGTGACGTGCCATACGTTTTAAAATATTTAGACCTCCATTATAATAATTTTTTTATACTAAACCACAATGAAGACAAGTTACTTTGTTTTTTTCTCTCAGCACAGTGTTGTAGCATGAGCTCAAAACCTCCTCGATATTTGAACCTTTAATCTGTGGTTAAACGACTAAACAAAAGAGAAAGCATATAAACAAATATTGTTTTTGGATAACAAAAACTAGCAAATACCTTGGCCTAAATTTAAAAAAAATAAATCATAATCAATCACACACGAGGACACCCATTTATTAACATTTAAACATAACAGCGACGTCTAAGTGTATATTCAGTATGATACTAGATTCCACTGTGTAACCAACTTTAACTTGCCTTTATATCGAGTAGACTACATTGTTATATCAAAGGACAAAGGGTTTTGTAGTTCATTAAAGTTTCCATGTTTCGAATAGATTCTTTGAGCTTATTGATGCACGCCATGACTTTGACGTGTTGAGCAAACTCGTAGACCTATATATGCATTTGTTTGATAATTTGTTTTATAATCCCTCCATTCCATCTCTGCCTCATTAACTCACCAACTGATATGTACTTAACAGCAAAAGAAACGCAAGTTCAACTTCAGCAGTTTGCAAATTCAACATTTGGAACTATATTTCATTAATATCATGAAAAAAACAGCAGGCACGTTACCTTTGAAGAAATTTCATTACATTCACTGTGAAAAATCACTTTGGTTTAAATTAAAAAAAGACTACGCCCAAACAGGGAAAATGTCATAACACAATGTCTTCCTCAGTAACGAGTTCGTCTCCCAGTACAACGTCTCATTGATTCCACAAGTCTCTGGAAGAATGCCAGGGGAATTGATTCCATGTTCTGATCAACATGGCCTCCAAATGTCTTAGATTTGAGGGGGAAACATAGCTAATGTCAAAATAAAGAATTTGTTCATCTATAGAATCTCTTTGTCTTTCGACAGGTTTTGAAGTGAAGGGGTTAGAACAAATACCGGACAGTGGACCAGCGCTCATTATCTACTACCATGCTGTCATACCTATCGACATCTACTATATTATGGCCAAACTTATCTTGGAAAAAGGTCGTCAGATTCGCTCTGTTGGTGATAGATTTCTTTTCCACATTCCAGGTAGGTGTTTAATCTCTAAATAATTGTAATGAAATAAATTGTATCTCAAATTGGCAGGGGACATTAATTAAGCTTAATTGATTTGCTGCTGTACTGCAGTTGTTTTGTGCAAATATTATCAACAACTAGGTTGTGTGGATAAGATATAGCTGCAATTGATTGTAAGGGTTTAGCCATATATATATTGCAGTTGTAGCACAAAGGTTCTCGGTACTCCTGTCAAGCCCCCTTCTTGTTGCAGGTTGGAGATTGCTGATGGAGGTCTTTCATGTCACACCAGGCACTGTTCAGAGCTGTGTTGATGTACTTAGAGATGGACACCTGCTGACTATATCCCCAGGTGAGGGCATGTATTCATGTACTTAGAGATGGACACCTGCTGACCATATCCCCAGGTGAGGGCATGTATTCATGTACTTAGAGATGGACACCTGCTGACCATATCCCCAGGTCAGGGCATGTATTCATGTACTTAGAGGTTGACACATGGTGACCATATCCCCAGGTGAGGGCATGTATTCATGTACTTAGAGATGGACACCTGCTGACCATATCCTCAGGTGAGGGCATGTATTCATGTACTTAGAGATGGACACGTGGTGACCATATCCCCAGGTGAGGGCATGTATTCATGTACTTAGAGATGGACACCTGCTGACCATATCCTCAGGTGAGGGCATGTATTCATGTACTTAGAGATGGACACATGCTGACCATATCCCCAGGTGAGGGCATGTATTCATGTACTTAGAGATGGACACCTGCTGACCATATCCCCAGGTGAGGGCATGTATTCATGTACTTAGAGATGGACACCTGCTGACCATATCCCCAGGTGAGGGCATGTATTCATGTACTTAGAGATGGACACCTGCTGACCATATCCCCAGGTGAGGGCATGTATTCATGTACTTAGAGGTGGACACCTGCTGACCATATCCCCAGGTGAGGGCATGTATTCATGTACTTAGAGGTGGACACCTGCTGACCATATCCCCAGGTGAGGGCATGTATTCATGTACTTAGAGATGGACACATGCTGACCATATCCCCAGGTGAGGGCATGTATTCATGTACTTAGAGGTGGACACATGGTGACCATATCCCCAGGTGAGGGCATGTATTCATGTACTTAGAGGTGGACACCTGCTGACCATATCCCCAGGTGAGGGCATGTATTCATGTACTTAGAGGTGGACACCTGCTGACCATATCCCCAGGTGAGGGCATGTATTCATGTACTTAGAGGTTGACACATGCTGACCATATCCCCAGGTGAGGGCATGTATTCATGTACTTAGAGATGGACACCTGCTGACCATATCCCCAGGTGAGGGCATGTATTCATGTACTTAGAGGTGGACACATGGTGACCATATCCCCAGGTGAGGGCATGTATTCATGTACTTAGAGGTGGACACATGGTGACCATATCCCCAGGTGAGGGCATGTATTCATGTACTTAGAGATGGACACCTGCTGACCATATCCCCAGGTGAGGGCATGTATTCAAGTACTTAGAGGTGGACACCTGCTGACCATATCCCCAGGTGAGGGCATGTATTCATGTACTAAGAGATGGACACCTGCTGACCATATCCCCAGGTGAGGGCATGTATTCATGTACAGTAGAACACGGATATAGCAAACACTCGGATATAGCGAACAAATTTTCAAGTCCCGTCCCTATATAATATCATTAAAATTATATGCGTATAGCGAACTTCGGATATAGCGAACCAAATTCTTTGGTCCCTTGGAGTTCATTATATTAGAGTTCTACTGTACTTAGAGATGGACACATGCTGACCATATCCCGATTTGAGGGCATGTATTCATGTTCTTAACTCTTTCATTGCTGAATACTAAGTGGTCAACAAGGCACCGTGGCTAATTTCTCTTCTATGCTGCTCTCTACCATTATCTTCTTACAAGGTCTGCTGGCTGAATATTTTTCTGTAGCGAAGAGTGTGCATTTTTACAACAATAAATGTATCTATGTTGAGAATTCCGGAGTCAAATGGTTGATACATATCCGCAGTCATCCATAGAAAGTCTTTATTTCCAGTTGATAAAAAACCCAAATACTCAACGCATATACATGTTTTTTAGCTCACCTTTTACAAAGTAAATGTGAGCTTATGTCATGGCGCTTCGTCCGTCGTCCGTCTGTCTGTCCGTCCGTCCGTCCGTAAACTTTCAGGAAAAAGACTACTCCTCCTAAATGAATTCAGATATCATTCTGAAATTGTAGTATGTTATACCCATGGTGATTCCTCACAGAAAGGTAGACGTTTGGGTTTTGAGAATCCAAGATGGCCGCCATAACAGCCATATTGAATTTTCAATTAGATTTCATGAAAAAGACTACTCCTTCTAAACGAATTCAGATGTCATTCTGAAATTGTATTATGTTATACCCATGGTGATTCCTCACAGAAAGGTAGACGTTTCAGTTTTGAGAATCCAAGATGGCCGCCACGACAGCCATATTGAATTTTCAATTAGATTTCATGAAAAAGACTACTCCTTCTAAACGAATTCAGATATCATTCTGAAATTGTAGTATGTTATACCCATGGTGATTCCTCACAGAAAGGTAGACGTTTCAGTTTTGAGAATCCAAGATGGCCGCCACGACAGCCATATTGAATTTTCAATTAGATTTCATGAAAAAGACTACTCCTTCTAAACGAATTCAGATATCATTCTGAAATTGTAGTATGTTATACCCATGGTGATTCCTCACAGAAAGGTAGACGTTTCAGTTTTGAGAATCCAAGATGGCCGCCACGACAGCCATATTGAATTTTCAATTAGATTTCATGAAAAAGACAACTCCTTCTAAACGAATACAGATGTCATTCTGAAAGTGTATTATGTTATACCCATGGTGATTCCTCACAGAAAGGTAGACGTTTCAGTCTGAGAATCCAAGATGGCCGCCACGACAGCCATATTGAATTTTTAATTAGATTTCATGAAAAAGACTACTCTTTCTAAACGAATACAGATATCATTCTGAAATTGTAGTATGTTATCCCAATGGTGATTCCGCACAGAAAGGTAGATGTTTAAGTTTTGAGAATCCGATATGGCCACCAAGGCAGCCATATTGAATTTTCAATTAGATTTCATGACAAAGACTATTTCTCCTAAACCAATCTAAGATATCATTTTTATATTGTAGTATGTTATACCTATAGTGATTCCGCACAGAAAGGTAGACGTTTCAGTTTTGAGAATCCAAGATGGCCGCAATAGCAGCCATATTGACTTTTCAGCTGCAGATGACACATCATTATTATTAAATTTTAAGCTTTCATCAAGTGATCACAGGCACCATATAAATTTTCTAATTTGTACTTACTAATCATAATATTATCTTAAATATGGAATATTTAAGATTGTCGTGCAAGTTGTTCTATATTTTTAAGTGTTTCTAAAAAAAATTAAGATGAAAGACAAACATAATTGATCAATTTGTTTAAAATCTTTATGGCAACTAGCTGCAAAAACCAAATCACATTAAACATGTTAAATTTTAAACAATGGTATCTCCCTTATATTCCTTTAAATACCACACATAAGGGGTCAACCAGAGTTCAGATATTCCACTATGCTGTCTAATACACATCCCAAGGCAGGCTGCTTGCATCACAGTGTCAGCTGCTAGTCTGTTGCATAATCAACCTGACCCAATTGATATGGTAGAGCATTATGCTATATGGCCATGGCCCATGTGTATGCAATAAAAGTTATGGACTTGTGTTCTTATGACAGTGATATGTTCTTTCTAAGAATAACAACTTACACAAAACTTGTCTACAATAAGCTTTGTGTTTAGCAATCTACATGATAAGTTGATGTGGAATAAATATGCAGATGAAAATCGAAAAGGGTTTAGTAAGAAAAGTAAGGAAATTTGATTTGTCATATCTCTCTGTTGATTTGACAATGCAAAAATGTTTACCATTATAGTACTGTATGAGTGTTTAATAAATTGATACTTTAATGAAAGACATCTCATGGTCACTTGACATGTAAATATTATGTGAACGAAATAAACGTGTCTTATGCATTGCTGTGTTTATGACTTTCCTCTCAATCAGTCATTCATTTTCGTTGAAAAATCTGTACTTTTGGGATTCTCAATATCCCATGCAGCATAACCATCAGTGAAATAATCTTGAAATCATATTAATGATTCACTACAAAACAAATGTAAGTGGCCACCATCCTGTAAGTAATGAATGACATTTAAATGGATACACCTAAACCAATCAAGATATCATAATGAAATTAATACGGATGCCCACATAAAAGTAGCATTTTGAAGATTAAAAAGCACAAGATGGTCACCAATTCAGCCATAGATATACAAAAAAGTTATACAAAAACCTACTGCTTGTTAACTTATCATGATTATATCATTCGTGTATTAATGTTTGTTCAAGCTCTAGTCGTTTCCAAAAGAAGACTAGTATTTTAAAAGATAAAAAAATCATGATGGCAGCCATAATCAATTATATAAAAGATGGTTACATGTATAATTAAACCATTTTACCACATCATTCATTTTAAGGTGAGCTTCTGTACCCTCGGTACTTTTATTTTATGGAGCTATAATCATTTTCCCGTTTTCATGATTACAAAGAATCACAACAATACGCCTTACGGCGCAAAACATATAAAGGATGAAAACCGCATGAGTAACTTCCTAACCCGCGAGATTAAGGGGGAACGCATTCCCCCGCATGCACAGTTGAACCGACAGGCACCTCGGTACCGTTTTGCCCCGGGTGTCAGTGCACGATTCTTTATTTTTGTGTGCGCATGTACAAATTATACATGTAAATAAAGACAATCCTCTCCACTAAAAGATGGTTCAGGAGATATGCAGGCTGAAAGGTGAGTACTGTCAGTCATTTTAAGAAAAATTTTGATATTTGCAACAGATGTCACATCGCTTGCCGTTTTTAGCTCATCAGGCCTGAAAGGCCAGATATGCTTATGTCATGGCATGGTGTCAGGCGTCCATCGGTCCGTCCAGAACCAAAAGGTGTAGAAATCTGAAATCTTGTGTTCAGACTCCTTGACTAGTGAGGATTATAAAATTGTAACTTTGGTGACCCCTAAAAACCTATTTTCCTCTTCTGTACAGACTACTTGACTATTGAGGGTTTTAATTTGTAGCTTTGGTAGCCCCTTTAACCCCTAAAAGGGCTGTTAATAACTTTTTTCATATTCTTCTCCAGAACCAAAAGCCCTAGAATGCTGGAATCATGTGTACAGACTCCTTGACTCATGAGGATTAAAATTTATAACCTATGGTGACAGTTGAACAAAATTAGCTGCATGTATGCATACAACATTATTCACACAATCAGTTTATCAAAATATACACTAATATTGATCATTCAACTTCAGTTGGGCCGGGGGGATAAACCACCTCTCCTGATGGCCCTTGTTTTATAGGTCATTACAACTCTTTGACCATCTTTCTAAGTCTTGTTAACGTGATGTTGCATGAACGGTTGCACTGAGTCTATATATTTAAGGTCACTAAGGCTATTACAGCCTACTTTTGCAATACAATCAATATTTGACTGATGACCTTTACTATTTTCAAGGTCACACATGACACTTTGACTGGTTTGCAATCTGTATATTATCATTACGAAATATCTCATATCGGCGCAGGATATTGCCATGTTAGTGGCCGACACTTGTTTGATGTTGTAAAGGGCAAAATTGTATGAAATAAATCATAAGAATAATACTATCTATCTGATAATACATCATTATCTGTTTGCAGGAGGTGTACGTGAAGCACTGTTTGGAGATGAATATTATCACATCATGTGGGGTAAAAGGACTGGATTTGCTAAAGTTGCATTGCAGGCAAAAGTGGTGAGATACAATTCATATATCGTCATTTGGGCATTAGATAGTTGTCAATGCATCCAACATTCTTTAGTCAATGGCATTTGTCATTTTTAGTTTGATATCGAGCTCATCTGCAAAGCCTGACTGATGTTGATCCATCCAACTGTTGATCCATCCACTAGCTTTTGAACAGTCTGTACAAAATATACACAATATCTGCGGCTAAAAAACATCGCTAAACCCTTACATTATCATAGTTGTTATGTCGTGAAGATGGCAAACTGTAACGCAACTACCAGACAGCTAGCAGACGTCTTCAGGCTGTAACGTATTACAGGCTGCATTTTAGTGCCCACACAAAATACAAAGAGGGTTCATGTCCTAGCGCTGAGAGTCCTCGACCCCAAATAGGGTCACAGGAGTCACAACTTTAAAAACCTATTTTCATCTTCTTCTCCAGTTCCAAAAGGACAAGAGAGTTAAAAACGATATGTGCAGACTCCTTGGCCAATGGGGATTCTAATTTGTAACTTTGGTGACTCTGTGACCCCAAATAGGGTCACAGGGGTCACAACCTTAAAAACCTATTTTCATCTTCTTCTCCTGTTCCAAAAGGAGTAGAGAGTTGAAAACGATATGTGCAGACTCCTTGGCCAATGGGGATTCTTAATTGTAGATTTCGTGGCCCCATGACCCCAAATAGGGTCACAGGGGTCACAGCCTTAAAAACCAATTCTCATCTTCTTCTCCAGTTCCAAAAGGAGTAGATAGTTAAAAATGATATGATATACCCCATGACCCCAAATAGGGTCACAGGGGTCACAACCTTAAAAAGTTATTTTCATCATCATCTTTAGCTCCATCAGGTCTATTGAGCTGAAAGACTGCATGTAGATTCCTTGGCCAATTGGGATTCTAAACTGTAGGTTTCGTGACCCCATGACCCCAAATAGGGTCACAGGGGTTACAATCTTAAAAACTTATTTTTCTCCATTAGATGACAGTCTATGGCAAATTTATTTCTCCTTGGATATTTAAGTGTGGACTTCTTTCACTGTCTGATATTGGCGATCTAGAAAGTGTTGAATAATAATAAATCATTTGGGTAAGGAAATTTATTCCGAAATCGTTACATTTGTTTTGTAATTTTTTTATAGGTTTTCTTGCAATAGGTAACATCAGTTTCATTTTTAGCTCATCTGGCCTGTATAAAGCAAACTTGATATGATGCCTGATGAGCTACAGAGCCAATGGCTCTATTTTTGTGATATGTTGTACGACCGAAGGTACATAGATTCATCAGCACTATTAGCAAGACAATTGTAGACAATAGACTTTTCTATACATTGTTCTTGTTGTAAACCTGAAATTGTGGCTAAGATCTTGTCACCTTTGTGACAGTTACTTGTTTACAAATAGTTCGATCATTGCAGGCGTGGCTAATGAATATGTGACGTCATGGAATTAAGTCTTATAGAGGTATGAACTGAATTTCTTTAACAGAGTTAAAAAGGAGACATTTAATGAAGACCACACCCAAACCCTCTTTTTTCCCACTTTTAAATATTGGCTTGTAAGGGTCATCCACCTGCAAATCACATTTTGCAAAGAAAATTAATGCTTCGACTTTCAAATTTTGAAAATAGATGGAAATTAAAGTATGTTCATGTTATTGTCCTACCTCTAATGATATGGGCACTGCATTTCAGTTTTGGAAAGATTATTTAAGACCAAAACTAGTTTGCACAGGAAGCTCGACTTAACATTAAGATCAAACTGGATATGGACCTTTCTTTCATTTGTCAATATTCTATTGATGATTTGCATCAGGGAATCATATCATGTAGGTGACAATAACTTGTTTCTTTATGTTTTCAGCCAGTTATTCCAATGTTCACTGAAAATGCCCGTGAAGCATTTCGCACTCCAAGTTTGGGTAGATGTGAGTATGTTTATTCAGTTTGGGACTGACTTCACATGCAAATCCTTGTCCCCCAATGTTTTCATCTCTGTCTTTTATTCCTTGACTTTGTTGTTCTCTAATTCTACTATTCTGAAATTCTGAAATGCTATTGGTTATACTTCATAAACCATTCAATATTTGTCCTTTTGCTGTGGTGGATTGGTACTTGGGTTATTTTTGTTACATGTTTATTATATTTATGTCTCCCTCCGAAGGGTCGGGAGACATTTTGGTTTTGGTTTAGTTCCCGTCCGCGTCCGCGTTGGCGTTCCCATTTCGTTTCCAGAGCATAACTCTGAAACTACTTGACCAATCTTCACCAATTTTGGTATACATCCTTTCCATATCGTGCAGATGTGCCTTTTGGGGGTTTCAACTTTTTTTCAATTTTATCTTCTTTTTTCCCCCATGTCAACAGTTTGGACTTTGTCATTTTTAAGGGTTGGGTTAGTTTCCGGAGCATAACCCTGAAACTACATGACCATCCTCACCAAATTTGATAGACATCCTCTCCATATCATGTAGATGTGCCTTTTGGGGGTTTCAACTTCTTTTCAATTTCATATTTTTAGGTTTCCATGGCAACAGTTTGGAATTGTCATTTAAGGGAAGGGTTAGTTTCCGGAGCTAAAGACTGAAACTACATGACCAATCTGCACCAAAATGGTGTACATCCTCTTCTTATCATGTAGATGTGCCTTTTAGAGGGAATGGGAACGCCAACGGGGACGCTGACGGGAACTAAACCAAAACCAATATGTCTCCTGACCCTTCGGAGGGAGACATAAAAAAGGTTCTTGTTGTATTATAATCAAACTTGGCAGGTTGAATTTAAATCATCCCAGCTTTATGTACATAATTTATATTTTTTTATCCGATTATTACTTATGTAACGTCACCAGATTTACCGATTTATTGTACAAAACTAAGACACCTGTCCCATAGATCGCCATTATAAACTTGTTCACAATTATGTACATCATTTGATTGAATTACTGTCATTCCTTAGATAATCGACTAAAATTAAACAGAAATTATGATGTTGTAGCTGAGATGATTTGTTACAAATGTGCAAACAATGAACAGAATCCGACGGAAATTAAATGAGTGAAAATTATTTATGCTACACCAATTTAACATGCAAGTCTATGGAAATAACGTCAATGTCCGAATATAACTGGCACGGGTCTGTACTTCCCATGGAAATGAAATGAAGCTCTTCCTGTTGTAGGAGACTTGCTATATGATTTGTGCTGCAGTGCACTCTTTTGCTTCCCAAACTGTTTTCAACTTTCAGGTCATATAGATTGAGTACCGTATATTTCAGTGTATAAGGCAAGTTTTTTATGCCAGAAATTGGGCGGGTCAAAGAAGGCGGTTGCCTAATACACTAGGTCTACGTTTCAGTTTAAAAACTAGAGGCCAAGTGAGGGGTATCTGTCAGCCCAGGATGTACATTACTCAATCATAGATGACTCATTTCAAAGTTAATTTTGTAAAATAAAATACTTTTTGTTATTGTTCTTTATTAATGAAAATATACAGAGAAATATGAATGAAAATTCAAAATAACTATCAATAAAAATTATCTATGTACCGGACCAAAGGAAATATTCAACACGTGTTTGCTGACAATATTGATCGATAACATGATAAAATTATGTTAGTGTCGGTGTCATATGAGATAGAACCTTGTGATAAAATAACTTGACATAATTAAAGATAACAAGAAATTTATTATGATTAACTCATTCATTAACATTGTTTTGATGACTGATATTGTTACTGTTTTTTTTCTCTATGCATATATTTCCTGAAAGTTATGCTGTAGAAATAATTTTGTTAATTATGTAGGCCATGTATATCTCTTTTTTTTTAAAACTAGGCAGCAATCATACTTTACACCGGTTAGGCTTTGTCAATATGCAATTTGTGTTAGATTTTCTGATTGGTATACTTTTACAACTACCCTTTTTTAACCAATGAAAAGGCTTATAACAAATATTGAATTACCGGTACATTACCTGAACTTTTGTTTACATTTCTAAATGAGAATGATGAAAACCAAACATCGTTACACAGTAATGGGAGTTTGTTGACTGTAGCCTTGCCTGTAACAAGAGGAGAATGGCATATCATTGATATATAACAAACACTGTCAGTAATTAGCAGCCCCGTCTAAGGACTGCTATCAGTTTTTGTGAAGTTTCCACCGCCGCTGCCGCACCACTCGTATAACTAGCTATAACTTTTTTCCACTAAGCTTTCCAGAACTCTTATCCATAACTTACTACTCATACCTCGGGGGAACGATTTTGACACGTTCACTTTCAAGGTCAAAGGTCAAGGTCACGAGCTATGTAATCACTCTAAGAATTCCTTGTAAACGCGATAACTTGAAAAGTTTTTGTGCTATGAAGCTCTAACTTGGTATATATCATCCTTTGAAGAGTAAAAAAAATTGAAAAGGTTTTGGCTACAATCCGTCAAAGGTCAAGGTCACAGCGAGGTCATGACTTTAGTATGGTTTAGCAAAAATGTTTGTTTCTAAGTATGAACACTTTTAATCAATACATGATTGTTTTACTCAATAAAAAGTGTTCCTTTATTGTGTGACCTTGAAGGTCAAAGGTCAAGGTCATGAGATATGAGTTATTGCAATGTGCACCTAATTTGGGTATAACTTTTTCCCATTAAGCTTTTCAGAACTCATGAACATGTCTAAATCTTTATACTTCCAGGGAATCATTATGACATGTTCAATCTCAAGGTCAAGGGTCAAGGTCACAAGTTATAAAATCACTACAAAATTCCTTGTAAACACATTAACTTGAAAAGTTTTTGTTCTATGAAGCTCTAACTTGGTATATATTATCCTTGGAAGAGTAAAAAAAAATTGAAAAGGTTTTGGCTACAATCCGTCAAAGGTCAAGATCACAGCGAGGTCAAGACTTCAGCATGGTTTAGCGAAAATGCTTTCTTCTAACTATGAACACTTTTACACTTTTTACACAAATACATGATTGTTTTTCTCAATAAAAAGTGTTCATTAATTGTGTGATCTTGAAAGTCAAAGGTCAAGGTCATGAGATATACGAGTTATTGCAATGTGCACCTAATTTGGATATAGCTTTATTCCATTTAGCTTTTCAGAACTCATGAAAATGTCTTAGTGTTTACACCTCCGTGGAATTATTATGTTCACTTTCAAGGTCAAATGTGAAGGTGATAACTTGAAAAGTTTTTGTGCTAGGAAGTTAAGATTTTGTATATATATTATTTCTTGAGAAGATCAAAATTTTAGAAAAGTTTTGGGTACGAACTGTCGAAGGTCAAGGTCACAGCAAGGTCAACATATATTGAGAAAATGGATTATTTTAACTTTTAACACTTTCATTCATTATATTAATGTTATACTCAATTTAATGTGTTCATTGATTGTGTGATCTTGAGTGTCAAAGGTCAAGGTCACGAGAAAATGCCCAATTTGGTGCTCAAGGCCTGTAAAAGGGAGAACAGGGTAAGGCGAAATCCCAAGTTTGGGGGCTGCTCTGCTTTTGCGGTGTCCCGCAAACGCTAATCTAGTTTGATGATGAGAATAGAAACTCCTTCATTCTAGGAGGGGGGTCTGCCGATACATGAGATACTAGGTTTTTACTGGAAATTGGATGGTTGAGAAAGGTTTTCGGCTTATAGGCGGGGTCGGCTTATACCCGGTTCAGGGGTAGAAGCTAACTTCAAACAGATGGTAGCCTGCAGGGCTAGTTGTTTTTATTTTCACTAGCCCAATACAAGTATCACTAGCCCGTATCTCAATAATCTCATAGTAATCTAACAATTTTAAAATTTTAAGTCTGAATGGCAAGTATTTTCCCTAATTTAATCATTCACATTTGATGCCATTGTTGCTGATAGAGACAAGAATTTCTACTCATACTTTGAGTATTTTATAATTATTCAGGAATTTTTAAAGGCCAACAGGGCTAGCAGAAGTGAAAATTTACTAGCCCGACCTAATTTTTACTAGCCTCGGGCCGAAGGACTAGTGTTAATTTCTAGCCCTGCCGGTTATATAGCGTAGTAAGTTCAGAGTTGACTCTCACACATGCTTTACATGTGATTTAGCTTCTCTCACAATTAGCACATCAAAACATCCTTTGTTTTCAAAGCTCTTATTCTGTAATTTCAAGTACTTTGAGATAAGGAATCACTTTATTTTCTCACAATAATTTTGTTTCAATTAATTATTTATCCCTTTTTTTTTCCAGCCCTTTTAAGGAAATTCTATGAACTTACAAGACTACCTTTAGTTCCAATTTATGGATTTTTTCCAGTGAAATTAAGGTAGGTTGACAATATGTACATTTTTAGCTCATTTGTAATAAGTTGTTTCTTATGTCAGACTTCCCAAAATCTTCTCATGCTTTGGATTGAAATTTTAAGAATAAAGTTTCATTTTCAGGAAACAGAGTTTCTAGTATATGTTAGAAAGATCCTGAAATGAGTGTCATGAGTAACATCTTTATATCTTATAATATTTGTCAGTCTTTGACACGACCGATGACCTTCACAAATGCAAAACAAGACTATAACCGCTTCATCAATCATACTGTCTGGTTCTTGTAGAAGGCTGCGTATGTCGTCACTAGCACGACTCCGTTGCTGTACGATTATTTTTAAAATATCAATTCCAGCTACATAAGATATAAGAAATTTTTGTTTGACAATAAAAATGGCAAAATTAAGGGTATTTCATTTGATAAAATATGATTTCTATTTCATTTATTAGAAAGTTTCATTCGTGGTCTATTCAAAAGACACAGACGAGTTTGCAAAGGGTCCAGTCATTCTGAGACAGGGTTACATGTTTGTAATCATGAGAGTGTTACATTTTTATGGGCTTATGGTATGGCATGGTGTCCGGCGTCCGTCTGTCCATAAACTTTGTGGAATTTCGACTTCTCCTTCAGAACCATAAGGCCTAGAAAGCTGAAACTTGGTGTACAGACTCCTTGACTAAAGGGGATTATAAATTGTAGCTTTGGTGGCCCTTTGCCCCTTTATAAGGGCCAGAGGGGCCACACCCTTAAAACATATTTTCATCTTCTTCTCCAGAACCATAAGGCCTATAAAGCTGAAACTTTGTGTACAGACTCCTTGACTATTGAGGATTATAAATTGTAGCTTTGTTGGCCCTTTGACCCCTATTAAGGGCCAGAGGGGCCACGCCCTTAAAACCTATTTTCATCTTCTTCCCCAGAAGCAAAAGACCCAGATTGCTGAAACCTTGTGAATATACTCTTTGACTAGTGAGGATTATGATTTATAGATTTTGTGGCCCTGTGGCCCCTAATAAGGGCCTCAGGGGCCACACCCTTTAACCTAATTTAATCTTTTTCTCAAGAATCATCAGGCTTAGAAAGCTGAAACTATGTGTGAAAACTCCTAAGTTAGATACGGAGGATTCCAAATTGTACATTTGGTGACCCTTTGGTTCAAAGTAAGGGGGACCACATTTGTCACACCCTAAAGCAAAATCGATATGAAGCCTGATGAGCTACAGAGCCACTGGCTCTATTTATTTAATTTATTCTACGAAAATGGTCCTTTCGGATATCTGAATCAGATTTTAGTGCAAATGTAAAAACATGGTTTGAAAAAATGCCGTCTGGACCCGGGAGCACAAGGTCTGGATAAGTGAGTACATTTTCTTAGGAAAAAGATTTGTTTCACTATAAAATCGTCTGGATAGCAAGGTTTCCGGTTTTTACCGGGGTCCGGGTAAGCGAGATTCAACTGTACTATTTTTATCACGTTTGGCAATATCATTCTGCTAACATAACAACCATAGAACTGGTTTACTTCTGTCATAGGCCCAACAAATTAGTGGTAGCATATATACACTGTCGTGTACCCGGTAAGGAGGGGACTTTTCAAAATGGTGGACGTGACAGGTCAACAGAGGTAGGTGTTTGCTTTCAGTGCTCCCTTCTCCTAATCGACGAGGTTTAGATGGTCACCTTTAACTGTGGTAATCAGGAATAGAATTTCGAATACATTCCTTACGAGTTTTGGTTCACAAACTGCAAGAAATTTGCGTATTTTAGATGTCAAGTTGATGTTTATCTCACTTTCATTTTCGAAGCGGAGAGGAGACTTTTAAATGCCTTTTTTCATGCCCTTAACGACCTTGAATCTCATACATATTGTCGCGCATATCAGTGTTTGGTTATAATAAAGATTTCTGTGCAACTTGAACTGATTTGGTTCAGAAACTACGAAGATATTGACAAAATAACAAATCAACATGGCAGCGGAGTGGACTCGCCGAATAATCGGCGGAGCGGACCCAGGAGGTCGGATAGGGAGAGGACATTTTTGGATATGGAGTGGGCATCATTTTCAAATTATACTGTAGTTGAGACAATACCCATAGTAATACACAAACTCATCAAAAAAGGCATTTAAAAGTCTCCTCTCTGCTTCGAAAATGAAAGTGAGATAAACATCAACTTGACATCTAAAATACGCAAAAAAAATTATTGCAGTTTGTGAACCAAAACTCGTAAGGAATGTATTCGAAATTCTATTCCTGATTACCACAGTTAAAGGTGACCATCTAAACCTCGTCGATTAGGAGAAGGGAGCACTGAAAGCAGACACCTCTGTTGACCTGTCACGTCCACCATTTTGAAAAGTCCCCTCCTTACCGGGTACACGACAGTGATATAATGCACGCCAGGGGCGAACTAACTGTTATAAATATAGAAAAATGCTATACACATTAGATCCCAGCTTTGTTAACTCTAATAGGGAAAAACATAAAGTCTATCAAACACCTTGTCCAAATTTGGCAACTGTGCATCAATGAACTGGTATTTAGGGGTGTCACAACTGATGCAAATGATATGTTTGCTGTTGCAGCCCTGTGACGAAGATACTTCTTTCTAAAACTTTTAACATACTTTGAACATGTTCTGGGTATGCTCAGGAGTTTACACATAACATTTGTTTTTTCTAAGGACTTTTCAGAGATATTGCCATCGACTTTTACAATATGAACAAAAAGTCACCAGTTGAGAATTATCCTTCAGTTACACTTTGTCCTGCATGTTTACAGGTCAAGGTCACATACAATTCCTTTGTCAAGAATGTAATATTGTGCCCTTGGGGCACTCTTGTTGACAAGTATAACAAACAAGAAACTTTTTATGACACCTCTTTCACTTCCTTTACTGTTTTTCAGGACCCACCTAGGTGAACCAATTTTTCCTAAACCAGATGACACCCCTGAAAAGTTTGCAGCAAAGGCAAGTAGCATGTTATTCCCGGCCACCAAGTAGTGGAAATATGTAGAGTGCTTGTTTATTAATTATCAGACATGTGTGTATATACAACTAGAAAAAGGATTGCAACCCAAGGGCTGGGACCTATAACCCAGACACCTGAGAAGGGCGGGTAGTGGGTAGGAACCAGGTGCTCATCACATTACCCTGCACCCGTTTTCATTTTGAGGCAAATATTCAAATAAGTGAAGAATTCATAGAAATGGTTTATGTTGTAATTTCCATTCACAACAAATTTGGGTTCTTGCAACTTAATCCTCAAATTGCTGAATAGTTCTATGGCCAATTAAGTCTCTTTGACTGAATTTTCTAGTACTCTGTTCACTACTGTTTTCTGCTAATTAGCACCTCTGGTTGAATATCATGTGAAACAATCAGCGTGTTAACATGGGGTACCAAAAAGATCATTATTACATTTCTAAGCTGAAAATCCATTAAAAAAAATAGTTCTACACTATCCCATCCTACCCTTTCAATGAAATTTCTATCACACGAGGAACTGTTTCAATATCAAAAGTAAAGTTGTCTTCATCACAATCATTATTCAATAAATTGTGACCACTCATTGTATTACTACATTAGTAATCTCTGAATGTACTGCTTCACAAACATATAAAGATTTTAACGATAAATTCATACAACAGCCTTATAATGTTCCAATGCTGACAGTGACAGCCGTATAATGTTCCAACACTGACAGTGACAGCCGTATAATGTTCCAATGCTGACAGTGACAGCCGTATAAAGTTCCAATGCTGACAGTGACAGCCATATAATGTTCCAATGCTGACAGTGACAGCCGTATAATGTTCCAATGCTGACAGTGACAGCCGTATAATATTCCAATGCTGACAGTGACAGCCGTATAATGTTCCAATGCTGACAGTGACAGCCGTATAATGTTCCAACACTGACAGTGACAGCCGTATAATGTTCCAATGCTGACAGTGACAGCCGTATAATGTTCCAATGCTGACAGTGACAGCCGTATAATATTCCAATGCTGACAGTGACAGCCGTATAATGTTCCAATGCTGACAGTGACAGCCGTATAATGTTCCAATGCTGACAGTGACAGCCGTATAATGTTCCAACACTGACAGTGACAGCCGTATAATGTTCCAATGCTGACAGTGACAGCCTTATAATGTTCCCATGCTGACAGTGACAGCCGTATAATGTTCCAATGCTGACAGTGACAGCCGTATAATGTTCCAACACTGACAGTGACAGCCGTATAATGTTCCAATGCTGACAGTGACAGCCGTATAAAGTTCCAATGCTGACAGTGACAGCCATATAATGTTCCAATGCTGACAGTGACAGCCGTATAATGTTCCAATGCTGACAGTGACAGCCGTATAATGTTCCAATGCTGACAGTGACAGCCGTATAATGTTCCAATGCTGACAGTGACAGCCGTATAATGTTCCAACACTGACAGTGACAGCCGTATAATGTTCCAATGCTGACAGTGACAGCCGTATAATGTTCCAATGCTGACAGTGACAGCCGTATAATGTTCCAACACTGACAGTGACAGCCGTATAATGTTCCAATGCTGACAGTGACAGCCTTATAATGTTCCCATGCTGACAGTGACAGCCGTATAATGTTCCAATGCTGACAGTGACAGCCGTATAATGTTCCAATCCTGACAGTGACAGCCGTATAATGTTCCAATCCTGACAGTGACAGCCGTATAATGTTCCAATCCTGACAGTGACAGCCGTATAATGTTCCAATCCTGACAGTGACAGCCGTATAATGTTCCAATCCTGACAGTGACAGCCGTATAATGTTCCAATCCTGACAGTGACAGCCGTATAATGTTCCAATGCTGACAGTGACAGCCGTATAATGTTCCAACACTGACAGTGACAGCCGTATAATGTTCCAATGCTGACAGTGACAGCCGTATAATGTTCCAACACTGACAGTGACAGCCGTATAATGTTCCAATGCTGACAGTGACAGCCGTATAATGTTCCAATCCTGACAGTGACAGCCGTATAATGTTCCAATGCTGTACTAAGTCGGTCCTCTAATAACAAAGATGTCACCCTTCAAAGTGCAAGGCTTTTAGGCAGTATGAATACGGCTTCTAATGGATGAAGATATTGCCTTCACTGAGCTTACCCGAAGTGTTTTATGACATGATTATAAACAGAACAAAAGTGGGCCTTATCAATGAAATTCATCATGATCATTTCAGACAATTGTTTTCGTTAGAAGTTTGGAAATGAATAAAATGTAAAACAACATTATCTCCAAGAAAGATATAAAATGGTATTTTTAGCTGATGAATTTTGTTTTTGTAAACTAATATTGTTTCTGTATTTGATTGAGAAAGGCACAAGACATTATGTAACATGGTGTATTGATCTATATTAGGTTGCAAACAGGGCAACAGACTACAATTTCATGATATGATGCCTCGATGCATTATGTTTCCAAATATTTTGTAGTGTGTTGATAGCAAAACCTCATTCACATTATAAAGAATCACTTCAGGATTATTCATAAGTTCTTTAAAACATTTATTTATTTAAAGGGTTTAACTTGTCTTCAATTTAATATGGCCACCCTGGCTCATCACAACATGTAAACATAGAACTACTAAAGTCACTACATCACTATATCAAAATCAGATTTCACTTAAAGTTATTAAATATTGAGATTTCTTACGTTTATACAATATTTTAAAAATATAAGCCTAAGCCTTAAATTGTTCTGTTGTGTATTTTCAAATTTGTTACAATATTGTCTATGTGTACTGATCTGTCCATTAATATAAGCATTATTTTGCCAATCACTTTTCTTTTTTTGAACACATGTTTAAACAAAATTAGTTTTTAATGATGACCTTTTCTTCTCTTTGTGAAAAAAAGTACCATGACATACAATGTAGTCTCATTGATGAATAGGCTTTAGATCCCTCTGTAAAAGTCGTGATTAAGCTATCAACAGTCTAGAAGATTCAACCAAAATTAGTAAATGTCTTTATTATCTGTCTCACTGACTAACTGTCATACTGGCAAGTTGTTTTCCTTGTTTGTGTAGTAATTATACGCCAAGTAAGTAAGTGTCTGCTGGACTCAATACTGTAAGGTAAGAAAGGGCGATGTGATTTGGCAGGTTGTGATTGGCAAAAAGAAATTTTACATTTTAAATATGATTGTTTTCAAGGTCATTAAATGACTATTTTGCACATGTTTTTGAACAAACAATTTATCGATGTTATCTAATATGCCTTGGGGTTTTATGATTTTTTAGTGGCTGAGGTGCAGCAGCTGATTGAGTGTACCGAATGTTAATGTTGATGTTGATGTTGCAGGTGCAGCAGCTGATTGAGTGTACCGAATGTTAATGTTGATGTTGATGTTGCAGGTGCAGCAGCTGATTGAGTGTACTGAATGTTAATGTTGCAGGTGCAGCAGCTGATTGAGTGTACTGAATGTTAATGTTGCAGGTGCAGCAGCTGATTGAGTGTACTGAATGTAAATGTTGCAGGTGCAGCAGCTGATTGAGTGTACCGAATGTTAATGTTGATGTTGATGTTGCAGGTGCAGCAGCTGATTGAGTGTACTGAATGTTAATGTTGCAGGTGCAGCAGCTGATTGAGTGTACCGAATGTTAATGTTGATGTTGATGTTGCAGGTGCAGCAGCTGATTGAGTGTACCGAATGTTAATGTTGATGTTGATGTTGCAGGTGCAGCAGCTGATTGAGTGTACCGAATGTTAATGTTGATGTTGATGTTGCAGGTGCAGCAGCTGATTGAGTGTACTGAATGTTAATGTTGCAGGTGCAGCAGCTGATTGAGTGTACTGAATGTTAATGTTGCAGGTGCAGCAGCTGATTGAGTGTACTGAATGTTAATGTTGCAGGTGCAGCAGCTGATTGAGTGTACCGAATGTTAATGTTGATGTTGATGTTGCAGGTGCAGCAGCTGATTGAGTGTACTGAATGTTAATGTTGCAGGTGCAGCAGCTGATTGAGTGTACCGAATGTTAATGTTGATGTTGATGTTGCAGGTGCAGCAGCTGATTGAGTGTACCGAATGTTAATGTTTATGTTGATGTTGCAGGTGCAGCAGCTGATTGAGTGTACTGAATGTTAATGTTGATGTTGATGTTGCAGGTGCAGCAGCTGATTGAGTGTACTGAATGTTAATGTTGATGTTGATGTTGCAGGTGCAGCAGCTGATTGAGTGTACTGAATGTTAATGTTGCAGCAGCTGATTGAGTGTACTGAATGTTAATGTTAATGTTGCACATGCAGCAGCTGATTGAGTGTACTGAATGTTAATGTTAATGTTGCAGGTGCAGCAGCTGATTGAGTGTACTGAATGTTAATGTTAATGTTGCAGGTGCAGCAGCTGATTGAGTGTACTGAATGTTAATGGTAATGTTGCAGGTGCAGCAGCTGATTGAGTGTACTGAATGTTAATGTTGCAGGTGCAGCAGCTGATTGAGTGTACTGAATGTTAATGTTAATGTTGCAGGTGCAGCAGCTGATTGAGTGTACTGAATGTTAATGGTAATGTTGCAGGTGCAGCAGCTGACTGAGTGTACTGAATGTTGATGTTGCAGGTGCAGCAGCTGATTGAGTGTACTGAATGTTAATGGTAATGTTGCAGGCGCAGCAGCTGATTGAGTGTACTGAATGGTAATGGTAATGTTGCAGGTGCAGCAGCTGATTGAGTGTACCGAATGTTAATGTTGCAGGCGCAGCAGCTGATTGAGTGTACTGAATGTTAATGTTGCAGGCGCAGCAGCTGATTGAGTGTACTGAATGTTAATGGTAATGTTGCAGGCGCAGCAGCTGATTGAGTGTACTGAATGGTAATGGTAATGTTGCAGGTGCAGCAGCTGATTGAGTGTACTGAATGGTAATGGTAATGTTGCAGGTGCAGCAGCTGATTGAGTGTACTGAATGTTAATGTTGCAGGCGCAGCAGCTGATTGAGTGTACTGAATGTTGATGTTGCAGGTGCAGCAGCTGATTGAGTGTACTGAATGTTAATGGTAATGTTGCAGGTGCAGCAGCTGATTGAGTGTACTGAATGTTGATGTTGCAGGTGCAGCAGCTGATTGAGTGTACTGAATGTTAATGTTGCAGGTGCAGCAGCTGATTGAGTGTACTGAATGGTAATGGTAATGTTGCAGGTGCAGCAGCTGACTGAGTGTACTGAATGTTAATGTTGATGTTGCAGGTGCAGCAGCTGTCTGAGTGTACTGAATGTTAATGGTAATGTTGCAGGTGCAGCAGCTGATTGAGTGTACTGAATGTTAATGTTAATGTTGCAGGTGCAGCAGCTGTCTGAGTGTACTGAATGTTAATGTTAATGTTGCAGGTGCAGCAGCTGATTGAGTGTACTGAATGTTAATGTTAATGTTGCAGGTGCAGCAGCTGACTGAGTGTACTGAATGTTGATGTTGCAGGTGCAGCAGCTGATTGAGTGTACTGAATGTTAATGTTAATGTTGCAGGTGCAGCAGCTGATTGAGTGTACTGAATGGTAATGTTAATGTTGCAGCAGCTGATTGAGTGTACTGAATGTTGATGTTGCAGGTGCAGCAGCTGATTGAGTGTACTGAATGTTAATGGTAATGTTGCAGGCGCAGCAGCTGATTGAGTGTACTGAATGGTAATGGTAATGTTGCAGGTGCAGCAGCTGATTGAGTGTACTGAATGTTAATGTTGCAGGCGCAGCAGCTGATTGAGTGTACTGAATGTTGATGTTGCAGGTGCAGCAGCTGATTGAGTGTACTGAATGGTAATGGTAATGTTGCAGGCGCAGCAGCTGATTGAGTGTACTGAATGTTGATGTTGCAGGCGCAGCAGCTGATTGAGTGTACTGAATGTTGATGTTGCAGGTGCAGCAGCTGATTGAGTGTACTGAATGGTAATGGTAATGTTGCAGGCGCAGCAGCTGATTGAGTGTACTGAATGTTGATGTTGCAGGTGCAGCAGCTGATTGAGTGTACTGAATGTTAATGTTAATGTTGCAGGTGCAGCAGCTGATTGAGTGTACTGAATGTTAATGTTGCAGGCGCAGCAGCTGATTGAGTGTACTGAATGTTAATGGTAATGTTGCAGGCGCAGCAGCTGATTGAGTGTACTGAATGGTAATGGTAATGTTGCAGGTGCAGCAGCTGATTGAGTGTACTGAATGTTAATGTTGCAGGCGCAGCAGCTGATTGAGTGTACTGAATGTTGATGTTGCAGGTGCAGCAGCTGATTGAGTGTACTGAATGGTAATGGTAATGTTGCAGGCGCAGCAGCTGATTGAGTGTACTGAATGTTGATGTTGCAGGTGCAGCAGCTGATTGAGTGTACTGAATGTTAATGGTAATGTTGCAGGTGCAGCAGCTGATTGAGTGTACTGAATGTTAACGGTAATGTTGCAGGTGCAGCAAGCAGTGGAGCAGCTGATTGAGCAGCACCAGAGACTCCCTGGCAGCATTTTCAGAGCTCTCCTTGACCGCATCACATGGAAAACACGGAAGAAAAGTTGATGTCAAGTTGAGGGTCCAATCAATATACAGACTTTGAAGTTTAATTTATTCAAACTTCAACCTCAAAGTGGTTCATTATAGAACAAAGTATTTATTGAAGATATTGCCAAGACATTCTACCAGATTATTGAGTACTAAGTGGTTCTATCATCATGGTTATTTGAAGTAGCAAGTGACACTTTGCCTCCAATCAGTATGGATTCCAAGAGATCAAGTTGGGAATGCACTACCATGTTCACAATGTTTAGAAGTCCAGTTCCCATCTAACAACAATCATTGATTCCATGTAGAACATCTGTAACTCAACCTTTGTATTTGACCTGTGATTGAATTGTTTGTTAAATGTCCATGACAAGTTGTCTGTTTAAAGAATCATTGCCATGCTACAAATAATAAAAATCATGTGCTCATCTATTCTTGTTGTCAAACTGAATCTTTGCTTGCAAAATTGTTGTTAGATTATAAACGAATTACAGGTGAAAAAAACCCAGCCTTGTATAGAACTTTAATGCTCTATGGATTCACTGTTATGAATTTTGATTTGACAATGACAACACATTAGGTTTCTGAAAATGACACGTATACTGTATCTGTGTGTATCATCAGGTCCAATGGGCTTATGGTTATTATCTCAAAGGACCACTCTGATTTACATGAACTGTAATGCAATAATTTAACATGGTACATGAATGTTGGCGGGGATGTACCATGCACCTAGCGAAATCAAGATTGTATGCTTTAACAAGAACGTGTAGTCATCAGCCATATGGCTCAGACAAGCTATTGTACTAGAAATAGAAATAAAATGCTTTTTGGCCATTACCTACTTCATTATTTTGAGCAGAAGTAGAAGTTGATTGCTAAAAATAAACACACATATTTCAAAACTTTTTTTTCAGGCAGTTTTTATTAAAATTTCCTCGAAAAATATTTGTTTACAGGAGAGCAAAAGAGGTAATTTTTATGTCAAAATATACGTTTCTATTGACAATAGACAACCAAACTTCCTAATGTGCATCTTCAAGTTTATATCTCACTAGGTTTTCCAGCTTACTTAGGTTATCAAAGTTTAGGAAATTCCAGATATAACTTAATCCAAAAATGTGTTCAATATTCACTATCAATTTATGCTTACATTTTCCGAAAAGTTTATTGTTAAATAATAGTTTAAAGATGATTAATGATAATTTTGAAGTTTTTCCTGTCAAAAGTCTACCCAAGAACGAATTAATTTTTAATTTAATATCTATAACAAGTGGATATCTACCAAATTCCCCATACAACATAAATTTTGAGGTACATTTTCTTAGGGACGATAGTTGCTTGAGAAAATTTCAGTGCACATTTTCAAGATGTTATATTTTCAAATCCCATACCTCACATCCATACAAAGAATAGGCAACACCATAGAATCAAATAAGGGTTATTGTTAGTCATGTGTCAGATGCAGTTTACGGCCATTGCTTTGGTGGATTTTTATATATATTTGTTGAGTAATAAAGAAATAAATCCCAAACAGCAGTTTATATAGAATTCCACAAGTACTTAAACAATAAGCAGTACGGACATTCAGAGCTGAATACTATGTACCAATTAAATCAGACTTCAATTCTTGTTAATCGCTCCCTAAAAAAAACATGTTTTACTTCTTCCAATTGAAATCTTGTGCAGTAGAAGTGAAAATGCAATATTTGTTCACGTCCAGTGAGCTTCAAACAAGACCTCCGTGTTGAGAGTTCGATGAAGCAAGTAGGAATGCTCTTGAGCTCACGTACCCTGTCAAATAGATTGCTTGTGTAGTCATACCTTGACGTGTGTTTGATGATGATCCTTGACATCTATCATTTTATTTGTAAGTCTTCATCTTCTGACAAATAATAAAAGATGATCAGCTACAGAGTCCATGTCTCTTTTTTAAAAAAATAACAGACTATTTATTTTCATGGTCTAAAACCCCTCTGTTTAAAATCAAAGGATACAACAATACTGACATGCATGAATGACAGGAAATGTTTATGTTAAACATTGTAAATATGCAGTCTTCTGATACAGTTTTATAATCCTAAAATTACGTATATAAGCGATGTGATTTCAGATACCGGTAATCAATTCAGAAATTGAAATGGCTCAAATATTCAATTGATAATTTAGGGTGAAGTATCCAAATGTTCATCTAGGCCCTTTTTAGGGGTCATAGAGTCACCAAAACTTTAAATCATAATCCTAACTAGTAGCAGTCTCTACACAAGATTTCAGCTTTTGCACAAGTCTCTTGCTACTCTGACAATGCCAAGATTAGGTTTGATTAAAAGTTGGTAACCTCACGGTACAGCACATGCAACTTTTTTTAGCTTTCCACAATAAACTGTTTCAAACAAATTGGTCTATACATATCATTTATTGGTTTCACTTCATTTAAAACATAGATGTGATAAAAGATAGTAACAACTGACTTGTCGATGCATTTAGGGTTACAATGACATGGAATTTATTTGGATGAGGCACCACAAAAGTAAAAAATGATGGGCTGTGGTTAACCACAAAAAGTCATGAAAAACAACCAGAAATTAAAAATGGTCAATAATAAATATTAAAGTTACTGTGACCAAGAGTTTGGTTAAAGGATTCAACACACACACGGGCAACCACACACAGCAGTAGGCCAGGGACTGTCAAGGCAACCACACACAGCAGTAGGCCAGGGACTGTCAAGGCAACCACACACAGCAGAAGACCAGGGACTGTCAAGATGCATCCCTGCACTGGAGTACCCGCTGTCGGAAGCGGTCTGCGGAACTCGGCCGGGCGGATGGTGTGGTTACTGGAGGAGGTGGAGAGGGTACAAAGGTACAGCTATAGTCTGCTCTGTCAGGGGACATGATGTTGGACACAGACACCACCTTAACCCGACTGGGGCTGAGTGTACGACTGCGGTGCCGTGAACTCTTCTCCACCATTGCTATGTCCTGCAGAGACACCTGGGAGGGTGGTCGGTATCCCAGGGTGCACTGCTCCCCCTCGCCAGCAGGAGACAAACCGGCCATGTCGTGCACAGCTTTCATTGGTCCACTAAGTCCACTAGTATTCCCTTCATGCGAGAGGGCCTTCAACTGGTCACCAGCAACTTGTCTTGAGTGCCTGTTATAGAGAAATAGTTATTTCCTTCAACTGAATGATAAACAGTAGGCATGGTTAAAAAATAATGATAAATGAATGATTCATAACGGTACAAAAAGTTAAATAAAGTAAAGGGGGGGGTAGTACGGTCAAAACACAGTAATGACACTCGAATAAACGTTTCGGGGTCGTTGGACCCCCTTCATTAAAATGTGGAACTTTATTCAAGTGTCATTACTGTGTTTTGACGGTACTCCCCGTCTCTCCCCCTTTACTTTATTTAACTTTTTGTACCGTTATGAATCATTCATTTGATCCATAGTTTTGCCATTCTGACTAAAACTCTTTTCTATAGCATAGGTTAGCGCCGCCCCGAACCCTTATATTTCATAATACATGTTATACATTGTCAAGATTGAGGACATTGAAGTTGTTTACATCTTTTCTTCATGGCGAGAAGGATAAATTTCGCTAAAGAGTAAACTGCATCAGGATTAAAAGATGAGAACAATTGAATAAACATGTCATAACACGGAAATTCAGTGTAATAATTTGGAAGGTTGGTTCTTCAGTCATTTTAAAATGGACATATCACACAAAATGATATTCTGATTCAATGCATGGTATGACATAAGTGAGAGGTCTATCTACTCTTGCAATGCCAAGATTTCTACCTTCTTCAATTATTAATTATGATTTGAACATCTAAATCTTGTTAAAGCAACTCTGTACACATGAATTTTACAATTGACAAATATTTTTCGTAGCCAAAAACATCTTCCTAAGCAAAGCCTTGAGTTACGTGTGCTTGCTCTCTGGGCCGTAGGGGCACTATAGCAGCACAGAAGTGTAAAGGGTCTGCAGCCGTAGGGGCACTATAGCAGCACAGAAGTGTAAAGGGTCTGCAGCAAGGTCTAAAATGACATTTCGGAAACTGGTGTTTTAGGCTTTGAGTAGGAAGATGAGCCAAAAATAGCTT
Organism: Steromphala cineraria; assembly: GCA_916613615.1. NCBI lineage: Eukaryota > Metazoa > Mollusca > Gastropoda > Trochida > Trochidae > Steromphala > Steromphala cineraria. The sequence goes on along the minus strand of OU744722.1, from coordinate 39,606,360 downwards.
TCACATGTCTGTTTTGAATGTTTAGAAATAGCTTCTAACCACTTTTGGTTATCAATACAATGTCATAGACATCTCTCCTTAAAGTTTGTCATAAAAGAACTAATACAGCCATCATCTTGATTTTGCCACACAAATCCAAAACCATATTCAAGGATTCTTGACCAGAATTAGGGCCCATCATTGAATACCTTTTTCTGCTAAATTAAATTGAAAATGAAATGCATATACGAGCACGCTATTATTCTGCTGGTATAATAGTCTTATCCTGTATTTAATTATTTTTAAATATTGCCGAGATTTAAATGAACAATATCCAAGTTAACCTCATGCTACAATGTTGTGATTGCTTCTACTAAGACATAAAATTGATTTGAAATAATTATCATACACACAGCTTGCATCTGGGCAAGAATGAAAACCCCATACCTCACATTCATATGATAATACTTGGAGAACTTTTACATCAAATATATGTTGTAAAACTAAAAGTGACATTTTGTGATCTTAAAATATTTTAAACATTAACAGTTTGTAATGATCCAGTACATGAAAGTACAGTACATCATAGTATTCATATGATGACACAATTTCAAGCATTTTTGAATTAAAATAAAATTTGTCATATTTTGTCAGCTTGCACCCTTTCCTGAAGACAACATTTTCTTTTCAGTGTTAACAGTAAGCTTCTATTTTCTACAGTAATTAGATGGACCATTTAATTTTCTTTGTAGATCTTTCATAAGTACTGACTTAGATGAAAGCAGGAATTTGAAGACAGTTCTGTCACCCTTAAATGATAGAGAGATTGTACAGACGACATTGATCTGGTACTGACATGTTTGAAGGCAGGGGTTTGAAGACGGTTCTGTCACCCTTAAATAATAGAGAGATTGTACAGACGACATTGATCTGGTACTGACATGTTTGAAGGCAGGGGTTTGAAGACGGTTCTGTCACCCTTAAATAATAGAGAGATTGTACAGACGACATTGATCTGGTACTGACATGTTTGAAGGCAGGGGTTTGAAGACAGTTCTGTCACCCTTAAATAATAGAGAGATTGTACAGACGACATTGATCTGGTTCTGACTTGTTTTAAGGCAGGGGTTTGAAGACAGTTCTGTCACCCTTAAATAATAGAGAGATTGTACAGACGACATTGATCTGGTACTGACATGTTTGAAGGCAGGGGTTTGAAGACAGTTCTGTCACCCTTAAATAATAGAGAGATTGTACAGACGACATTGATCTGGTACTGACATGTTTGAAGGCAGGGGTTTGAAGACGGTTCTGTCACCCTTAAATAATAGAGGGATTGTACAGACGACATTGATCTGGTTCTGACTTGTTTGAAGGCAGGGGTTTGAAGACAGTTCTGTCACCCTTAAATAATAGAGAGATTGTACAGACGACATTGATCTGGTACTGACATGTTTGAAGGCAGGGGTTTGAAGACGGTTCTGTCACCCTTAAATAATAGAGAGATTGTACAGACGACATTGATCTGGTACTGACTTGTTTTAAGGCAGGGGTTTGAAGACAGTTCTGTCACCCTTAAATAATAGAGAGATTGTACAGACGACATTGATCTGGTACTGACTTGTTTTAAGGCAGGGGTTTGAAGACAGTTCTGTCACCCTTAAATAATAGAGAGATTGTACAGACGACATTGATCTGGTACTGACATGTTTGAAGGCAGGGGTTTGAAGACGGTTCTGTCACCCTTAAATAATAGAGAGATTGTACAGACGACATTGATCTGGTACTGACATGTTTGAAGGCAGGGGTTTGAAGACGGTTCTGTCACCCTTAAATAATAGAGAGATTGTACAGACGACATTGATCTGGTACTGACATGTTTGAAGGCAGGGGTTTGAAGACAGTTCTGTCACCTTTAAATAATAGAGAGATTGTACAGACGACATTGATCTGGTACTGACTTGTTTGAAGGCAGGGGTTTGAAGACCGGTCTGTGTTTGGGAGGTGTTAGAGGCAGGACAGGGTCTGGAGTCAACAACTCCTTCTCCAGGGCAGCCCGTTCCTCCTTCAGCTCTGCAACATTCAATACACATGTTTAGTCCCATTGGTCTAAGCTCTCAGCATGATCATATTGATGCTGGGTTTCCTTGATTATTTGCCCCTTTGCCATAGCGTTGACATACATCCTGGCATGTGGCAACATGCACACTTTTAATATCACAACTTAAATGCTTTCAAGACAAATTGAGTTTGATAACCTTTTTCAAATGAAATGATAGGAACAAAGTTTATGAAAACCCCAATGTTTAGGCAAATGGCAGCAGTCAGAAAGTTTTCTGGATACTATGGTGTGATATTATCCAGAATAATGCCATACGGAAACTACATGATGTGAAAAAAGTTCATAACATGTTTATTGAAAAATATTCCTTTCCAAAACAGAGGGCTGAGCGATGATTGGTATTAGTTGAAGCTTTTGCTTTCTATCTTATCTAAGTTAAGACAAGATAGCATGCAAAATCTTAATTTGGAAAGTAGCAATGTATTGGAATCCACATCATAATATGTTTTTCTGTATTACAATATATTGCCACACAAACATGATGAGAGAAAGTTGAAACCAACTCCCTTGATTCCCTCCTTTGGTACTCAACTAAAGCCAGTTGTATGTCTATGTAGTGAGTTCATCTGGTTCATTCAAAATGCAAAACAGATCTCATTGGTCAATGGTTGAAAATGTGAGTTATCCCGTTGAGACTTTCAGACTACTTTGAAAGGCAAAGCTAAGCAAAATTACTTTGTACATAGAAAATAGGACTCATCACTTAAGTAGTGAATTGAAAGAATGGCGTGAGAAGCAGCGGCTAGGTATGTCTTCAAAGACAAGAGTGGTGCTAACGCAGAGGTCAGTTTTCAAAAGCAAGAAGATGTCAGAAAACTGGGCAAGCAAGTTTAAAGAATGAATTACGATTCATGTTTTTATGAAAAAGGTTGGCGCCTGGTTTTGCATCAGGTTTTAGTGACCTGAGTGTCCTCTCCTGTGTTCTTTATTATATACTCATGTAAACTTAGGATAGTAATACAAGGGTGCAATACGGAATACGTCTTCAAATTCTGTATTACACAGCAAATTCCTTATTGCAACACTGCAGGTTCTACTTTTTTAAAGCTTTGGCAATGCTTGCAACTTTCCGTATGTAACAATCATTTTCCTAATTAAAACATCGGAATTGATGTATGTAAATGCATTGGTAACAAACCCAATTTTTAATATGATATTGAAGAATATTATAGTGAGAAACTACTCAGTACGAGTGTTATCAATAGTAAAGAAACTGCAAAACACTTTGAAAAAAGAACATCCTCAACCAAATTCCGAGAACATCACAAGCGATACTTCGCCATTATGAAGTCATAACCGTCAACGATTATGAAGTCATTTCCATGGTGATGTTTGAGAGAAGCACATTGCTCGGAACCCTGAAATTACGATTTTCCTATTCAGAACTGTACAAATAATTACTATGGAATAACTTTTATCACTTTACCTTTTTTTCACACTTGAGATTAATTCTTACATTTAACTATGCAAAGTAATAAGAAAATAAAAAGACAAATGAGGTATCAAATCATGCATCAGTCGAGCATGTTATAGGTAATCGCATTCTTTGCATGATGTATCAATGCACGGTATGTCGTCTCGGATTATATAAGCAATTCAAAATTACTTGTAATAAAGTTAAAAAAGAGCGTATATAATAAATACATCATACGTGTGCATTTGGGTAATTTGTATTGAATTCGAAGATGTCTTGGATGCGTAGAAATAACTCGTTCTTCGAACTCGTTATTCCTTTACGTCCATGACATCTTCTCGTTACAAAATTCCCAAATGCACACGCATGATGTTCTGTATATTTATGTAACGGGTTGAGATTTTTTCTTAAAGCCATTTCCAGCTGCCCTGGGACGGTCAGACAGTGCCACATACCAAACCAAAACAGTTTCCAAGAAAGTAGTGTGGCCTGTCAACTCCTTATCAGATATCTTGACCTATGACTACTTCCACTGCCCTTGCCCTCTCCCTCTCCCTCTGTACATCTATGTGCACTCATTGACACTAAAATATTCAATTTCCAAAGAAAAAACCCACAACAAATACTCTTACCTACATAATTATGATTTAATACCTAAGATATGTATTCATTATCCATGAAAATTTGCATTTATGTACAATATTTTGCTTCGGTTGTTTGTATATTTATATATCAATGTTTTAAAAAAAGTATCATGTGCATTAAAAGTGATTTTGTCATATAAAACTACATTAACTTGAGCAAGAAGTGTGTTGTGTTTTAGAATATAGCTACCCTATGTTTATATTAGAGGGATTATAATATACACACTCTGGGGAATGTGACAGTTATGGCCCAGTGCCGGTCATCCATGAGCTTCAAACCCCGTCTTAACTTGGAAAAAATTCTCATCAATTAAGGAGTTGACAGATAGTAGAAATGGCTTTAAAGGAACTATGGGTCGCTGGTCTTTCCCGACAAATGACCGCCGCCGAAGAGTTGGTTACGTAATGGATTTTACGGGTAACAAGATCACGTTAGTCAGACTTGGCGCCGACCCAACACCTTCAATAACTAGATTAGCGTTTGCGGGATACCCCAAAAGCAGAGCAGCCCCGAAACTGGGGGTTTCGCCTTCCTCTGTTCCGCCTTCTTCAGGCCTTAGCAAATTGGGCATTAGTTCGTGACCTTGACCTTTGACATTCAAGGTCACACAATCAATGAACACTTTTCATTGAGTATAAATTGTATTGATTAAAAGTGTCATAGTTAAAATAAAGCATTTTTGCTAAACCATGCTGAAGTCATGACCTTGTTGTGACCTTGACCTTTGACAGATTGTAGGGAAAACCTTTTCAAAAATGTTTACTCTTTCAAGGATGATATATACCAAAAAAGAGCTTCATAGCATACAAACTTTTCAAGTTATCGCGTTTAGAAGGAATATTTTAGTGATTTTATAGCTCTTGACCTTTGACCTTGAATGTGAACATGTCATAGTAATTCCTCAGAGGTGTAAACACTTATACATGTTCATGAGTTCTGAAAAGTTTAATGGGATTAAGTTATACCCAAAATAGGTGCACATTGCAATAACTCAAATCACATGACCTTGACCTTTGACCTTCAAGGTCACACAATCAATGAACACTTTTCATTGAGTATAACAATCATCTATTGATTAAAAGTATTAATAGTTAAAATAAAGCATTTTCGTAAAACCATGCTAAAGTCGTGATCTTGCTGTGACTTTGACAGATTGTAGCGAAAACCTTTTCAATTTTTTTTACTCTTCTAAGGATAACATATACCAAGTAAGAGCTGCATAGCACAAAAACTTTTCAAGTTATCGTGTTTACAAGGAATTTTTTAGTGATTTTATAGCTCGTGACCTTGACCTTTGACCTTGAAGGTGAACATGTCAAAATCATTCCCCGAGGCATAAGCAGCAAGTTATGAATATAAGTTCTGGAAACCTTAGCGGAAAAAAGTTATAGCCATTAGTATGAGTGCGGCAGCGGAAACTGCACAAATACTGATAGCAGCCCCGTCCTTAGACGGGGCTGCTAACAAGTCCAGACAATCAGCGGTCACTGTCATGTACAAATTTGTTGGTCACCCAGTGAGACAATCTGTCGCAGATTGTGATAACAAGCTAGTCAGGGTTCGGACACTTATGTCATTGGTTACGTCATATGATTAGACATTTCACAGTCGGTCATCACAAAAGACACAATTATATTAATGTACTGGATGTAATTGCAATAATTCGCTTGCCAAATTTCAATGATATAGTACATTGTCCTCGCAATTAGATTAAGTGACTCATATACCTTTATCCTACTTCATGTAAGAATCTCAATCTGTGATTGGTTCACATAGAAAACATACTCTGTTAATAATCTTTATGTCTGGCATTGTGTCGACTGTTTCCACGACCTGGGGTCGCAATTTATATGATTATATGATATATGATTTTGGCAGCAATTTGGGGACCTGAGAAAGGGGATCGCCTTATGCACGAGGTCGCCATATAGATTGAAATATATAGTGATGTGCACGGGTTAATAGTTCTGAGAAAACTTGTCCCTATTGGAGCATCATCAGACCTGTTAATCACTCTAAGTCCAAAAGTAGAATCAAGGGCTAAGGGTCGGTCAAAAATAAGATTTTTGAAATTGATTTTGAGCTCAATTGATTATCAATCAACAGTACCCATTACCAAGGTGTCTGAGAAAAAAATTTGAATAAAGAGACAAAACAGCATATAAGTCAGCGGAGTGGCTGGGTTTCTTCTATAAGATCACTTGACTTATCCTTCCTGACAAAACAGCATCTAACTCACCGGTGAGGCTGGGTTGCTTCTATAAGATCACTTGACTTATCTCTCCTGACTAAACAGCATCTAACTCACCGGTGAGGCTGGGTTGCTTCTATAAGATCACTTGACTTATCTCTCCTGACTAAACAGCATCTAACTCACCGGTGAGGCTGGGTTGCTTCTATAAGATCACTTGACTTATCTCTCCTGACTAAACAGCATCTAACTCACCGGTGAGGCTGGGTTGCTTCTATAAGATCACTTGACTTATCTCTCCTGACTAAACAGCATCTAACTAACCGGTGAGGCTGTGTTGCTTCTATAAGATCACTTGACTTATCTCTCCTGACTAAACAGCATCTAACTCACCGGTGAGGCTGGGTTGCTTCTATAAGATCACTTGACTTATCTCTCCTGACTAAACAGCATCTAACTCACCGGTGAGGCTGTGTTGCTTCTATAAGATCACTTGACTTATCTCTCCTGACTAAACAGCATCTAACTCACCGGTGAGGCTGGGTTGCTTCTATAAGATCACTTGACTTATCTCTCCTGACTAAACAGCATCTAACTAACCGGTGAGGCTGTGTTGCTTCTATAAGATCACTTGACTTATCTCTCCTGACTAAACAGCATCTAACTAACCGGTGAGGCTGGGTTGCTTCTATAAGATCACTTGACTTATCTCTCCTGACTAAACAGCATCTAACTAACCGGTGAGGCTGGGTTGCTTCTATAAGATCACTTGACTTATCTCTCCTGACTAAACAGCATCTAACTCACCGGTGAGGCTGGGTTGCTTCTATAAGATCACTTGACTTATCTCTCCTGACTAAACAGCATCTAACTAACCGGTGAGGCTGTGTTGCTTCTATAAGATCACTTGACTTATCTCTCCTGACTATCAGCATCTAACTCACCGGTGAGGCTGGGTTGACAAGGACTGGCCTGCAGAGGTCGAGTCTGCAGCTGCATCTCTGCATCCAAACACTCCTGCAGGTAGGTGATGTCTCCAAGCAGTCTCTCAACCTCCTCCTCTAGGTGTCCCCTTTACAAAATGTTTACAATATGATTACTTGTGAAATTCAGGCATCTATCAATGAATATGTACAATGTTATCAGTCACTTGAACTATAGTAGTGACTGATCAATGATCTGATGTCACTGAACAATGCTCTGACAAGAGGAGACAAAACTAATAAAAAATCTGTTGTCAATCATATTTATTGAAAATTAAAAAAGAAAAAAAATATTATTTTCAACTTTGTCAACTTTGGAAAATTGTTTTGAAATTAACATTTATCTTTATATGTAAAGAATTGATCAATAGAATGTTATCATTTCAAGATTAGATTCAGATACATAGAAGTTCATTCATTGGGGCACTGTGAGATGCACATGGACTGCAAGTAAGGAAAGTAAGGAAAGGTACCTGAGACTGTGTAGCACATCGTCAAGCTGCAAGTAGTTGAACTTATCGCTCATTGACTGCACATCATCACACACACTGCAAACAGACATGTTGGGTGACACACATATTATATGCTTAGCCATGAGAGATTCACAGTTTTCTCACTTCAAGAAAAGTGTTCTCGGCACTCAGTGTGAAGTTAAATTTTCTTAGAAACCAGAAAAATAAAAATTTCAGAATGACCAAAGTAGCAAAAGGCACCACTCCACAACTAGGTCTAATCAGAAACCAAGTTATTTAATGGTTTTGAGATATGACCAGGAAAATGTTACCATGGTGCTGCCAATTTGCACTAAATATGAATTGTTTCCATGGAAAATAGGAAAAATAAAATAAGAGAATAACAAAAGCAACCAAAGGCATAACTCCCTCACAAATAGAGTCTAAACGGGTACTCGAGTACTCGAGTCCCAGTCAACTTCTTGAACTCGAGGACTCGAAAAGTGGAAGTCACTTTTAATCATTTAGTTATTTCAGTCTATTTGTCTGTAACATACTAACATGTGCAGACAGGTGATCAACATTGCCAATTCAAGACATTGATGAAATAATATGTTATATATGACCATTTATAAGACAAAATATTTGTTTAAAATATCTTGGCTGAACAACAATTACATGTTTTCTTTTGTGAAGATTAATTCAAAGTCTGACCCTTGAGTATTCAAGAGCAATTGTTTGAACCTGTTGAAGCCATAATGAGACACAATTGCCTACTCAATCATATCTCAAATAGATCACATTAAATTTCTTCATTCTTCATCACCAAAACAAATCAGTTTTAGACTCAACAGCTCTTCATTCTGTTATTTCCAAATCATTGTTATTGAGTTATAAGGATCTGGTTGTCCACAGCACGACTAGCAGTGTACAGGCTAATGCTGCACAAGAAAAGAAAATGTCTCTCTAAAAGCACCATATGCGGCATTGGCCCGCACAAATAATGCATAGACAAAACAAAAACACTTCCAGATTAATCAACGATTGCGGGTTGTAAACCTCGATTTAAAAAGTACTATCAAGAATTATCGCTTGAGAAGGCTTGGTATTCATTTTAAAGGTGTAACATGACATATTTTCACACTTATTTATCATATTTTATCAAAGTTCAAACAAATCTTTTTCAAATATACACTCGTGAAAGCATGTAGTTTACTTTACTTGAAATCTCAATTGTAATTGCTTGATGACAAATAACATTACTAATATATTATCGTGATCATGGTTATCTTTCTACTGTTTTTCTTTGAATTTTATATTCCTAAATAAGTCAATTAACTGCACATTGTTTTTTAAAAGGTAAAATATTAGAAAATGTTTAACAAATTTTGGTATATTTAGACATTTTATTTTTATCAACAACATGTTGTTAAGAAATTATTATGACCACATTGTACTTTTCGTACATCGTTATCAAATCAACATGCTGATTGGGAGACTTTTATAACTTCCTTTTTCTTAGCCAACGTTAAGGTTTGTAACAAATATCTCTTTTCCCGTACACCATGATTTTGTTGACTGAATGTTCGTTTTTTTCTGGGAGAAAATTGTTTTTAATATGTAATCTGATTAAAACAAACAACAAACACTGTAAGTGAACACTTGTACAATTTCTTTGTGTCGTTCGTGTTGTATTGATATGCGTCTGAATTCAAAGTACCATTTGATGATGAGACGTATCGTAACTACTTTGTATGCAACTCGCATCATCGTGTGGACTTGTCACTGTCAGTAAGCATTTAGAGCTGCGAGGGGGGGTTGGCTAATATATAAGATACTAGGTTTCACTGGAATTTGGGTGGATGAGAAAGGGGTCGGCTTGTAGGCGTTGTCGGCTTATATCTGGTAATATGTTAATTACTTACTGCGAAAAAAAAGTTTATTCACATTTATGAGCAGTTTTATTAGCTCTCCTGTCACTGAGTTTACAACTTAAACTTGCTAACACTCTTTATTTGGTGAATTTTATGTATATACATTATCAGGACATCTTGATAATTAAACATAAATTTCAAAAACCCTTTGCCCCCACTAGAGAAAATGTTTCCACTCTTCAGACACAGGGGACAATTTAGGGTCCCGGTGTTTGGAAAAGCTGGCTCCAACACTGTGACTAGTTTATGTAAAATACTTTCACATCATACAGGACTCTAGTTAACATAAAGATATTGAAAAGATTTCAGTGTTATTGGAAACTGTCCAATTATATTAAAAATCACTCTATCGGGTGCTTAAAGAACAAGAGGTTTGTTTGGTAAGATCTACATTAAGAATACACTGTCAGGTAGGGTGAGATGTATAGTACATTGTCTGGTAGGGGTGAGATGGAGAGTACGCTGTCTAGTAGGAGTGAGATAGAGAGTACACTGTCTGGTAGGATTGAGATGGACAGTACATTGTCTGGTAGGGGTGAGATGTATAGTACACTGTCTAGTAGGATTAAGATGGATAGTACACTGTCAGGTAGGAGTGAGATGGAGAGTACACTGTCTGGTAGGAGTGAGATGGAGAGTACACTGTCTGGTAGGATTAAGATGGATAGTACACTGTCAGGTAGGAGTAAGATGGAGAGTCGGTGTCAGGTAGGAGTGAGATGGAGAGTACACTGTCTGGTAGGAGTGAGATGGAGAGTACACTGTCTAGTAGGATTAAGATGGATAGTACACTGTCAGGTAGGAGTGAGATGGAGAGTACACTGTCTGGTAGGAGTGAGATGGATAGTACACTGTCTGGTAGGAGTGAGATAGAGATGGCACTGTCTAGTAGGAGTGAGATGGAGAGTACACTGTCTGGTAGGAGTGAGATGGATAGTACACTGTCTGGTAGGAGTGAGATGGATAGTACACTGTCTGGTAGGAGTGAGATGGAGAGTACACAGTCTTGTTGAGTGAGGTTGAGAGTACACTGTCTGGTAGGAGTGAGATGGAGAGTACACTGTCTGGTAGGAGTGAGATGGAGAGTACACTGTCTGGTAGGATTAAGATGGATAGTACACTGTCAGGTAGGAGTAAGATGGAGAGTCGGTGTCAGGTAGGAGTGAGATGGAGAGTACACTGTCTGGTAGGAGTGAGATGGAGAGTACACTGTCTGGTAGGAGTGAGATGGAGAGTACACTGTCAGGTAGGAGTGAGATGGATAGTACACTGTCTGGTAGGAGTGAGATGGATAGTACACTGTCTGGTAGGAGTGAGATGGATAGTACACTGTCTGGTAGGAGTGAGATGGATAGTACACTGTCTGGTAGGAGTGAGATGGAGAGTACACTGTCTGGTAGGAGTGAGATGGAGAGTACACTGTCTGGTAGGATTAAGATGGAGAGTACACTGTCTGGTAGGAGTGAGATGGAGAGTACACTGTCTGGTAGGAGTGAGATGGAGAGTACACTGTCTGGTAGGAGTAAGATGGAGAGTACACAGTCTGGTAGGAGTGAGATGGAGAGTACACAGTCTTGTTGAGTGAGGTTGAGAGTACAGTGTCTGGTAGGAGTGAGAGGGAGAGTACACTGTCAGGTAGGAGTGAGATTGAGAGTACACTGTCTAGTAGGGGTGAGATGGAGAGTACACTGTCAGGTAGGAGTGAGATTGAGAATACACTGTCTAGTAGGAGTGAGATGGAGAGTACACTGCCAGGCAGAAGTGAAATGGAGAGTACACTGTCTAGTAGGAGTGAGATGGAGAGTACACTGTCTAGTAGGGGTGAGATGGAGAGTACACTGTCAGGTAGGGGTGACATGGAGAGTACACTGTCTGGTAGGAGTGACATGGAGAGTACACTGTCTAGTAGGAGTGAGATGGAGAGTACACTGCCAGGCAGAAGTGAAATGGAGAGTACACTGTCAGGCAGAAATAAGATGGAGAGTACACTGTCTGGTAGGGGTGAGATGGAGAGTACACTGTCAGGTAGGGGTGAGATAGAGAGTACACTGTCTGGTAGGAGTGACATGGAGAGTATACTGTCTGGTAGGAGTGAGATGGAGAGTACACAGTCTGGTAAGAGTGAGATGGAGAGTACACTGTCTGGTAGTAGTAAGATGGAGAGTACACTGTCTGGTAGGAGTGAGATGGAGAGTACATTGTCTGGCAGGAGTGAGATGGAGAGTACACTGTCTGGTAAGAGTGAGATGGAGAGTACACTGTCTGGTAGGAGTGAGATGGAGAGTACACAGTCTGGTTGGGTGAGGTTGAGAGTATACTGTCTGGTAGGAGTGAGATGGAGAGTACACAGTCTGGTTGGGTGAGGTTGAGAGTATACTGTCTGGTAGGAGTGAGATGGAGAGTGCACTGTCTGGTAGGAGTGAGATGGAGAGTACATTGTCTGGTAGGGGTGAGATGGAGAGTACACAGTCTGGTTGGGTGAGGTTGAGAGTACATTGTCTGGTAGGAGTGAGATGGAGATTACATTGTCTGGTAGGAGTGAGATGGAGAGTACACAGTCTGGTTGGGTGAGGTTGAGAGTATACTGTCTGGTAGGGGTGAGATGGAGAGTACACAGTCTGGTTGGGTGAGGTTGAGAGTACATTGTCTGGTAGGAGTGAGATGGAGAGTACATTGTCTGGTAGGAGTGAGATGGAGAGTACACAGTCTGGTTGGGTGAGGTTGAGAGTATACTGTCTGGTAGGAGTGAGATGGAGAGTACACAGTCTGGTTGGGTGAGGTTGAGAGTATACTGTCTGGTAGGAGTGAGATGGAGAGTGCACTGTCTGGTAGGAGTGAGATGGAGAGTACATTGTCTGGTAGGAGTGAGATGGAGAGTACATTGTCTGGTAGGAGTGAGATGGAGAGTACACTGCCTGGTAGGAGTGAGATGGAGAGTACACAGTCTGGTTGGGTGAGGTTGAGAGTGCATTGTCTGGTAGGGGTGAGATGGAGAGTACACTGTCAGGTAGGAGTAAGATGGAGAGTTCACTGTTTGGTAGGAGTAAGATGGAGAGTACACTGTCTGGTAGGGGTGAGATGGAGAGTACACGGTCTGGTTGAGTGAGGTTGAGAGTACACTGTCTGGTAGGGGTGAGATGTATAGTACACTGTCTGGTAGGAGTGAGATGTATAGTACACTGTCTGGTAGGAGTGCGATGGAGAGTACACTGTCTAGTAAGAGTGAGATAGAGATGGCACTGTCTAGTAGGAGTGAGATAGAGATGGCACTGTCTAGTAGGAGTGAGATGGAGAGTACACTGTCTGGTAGGAGTGAGATGGAGAGTACACTGTCTGGTAGGAGTGAGATGGAGAGTACACTGTCTAGTAGGAGTGAGATGGAGATTACATTGTCTGGTAGGAGTAAGATGGAGAGTACACTGTCAGGTAGGAGTGAGATGGAGAGTACACTGTCAGATAGGAGTGAGATGGATAGAACACTGTCTGGTAGGAGTGAGATGGAGAGTACACTGTCTAGTAGGATTAAGATTGATAGAACACTGTCTGGTCGGAGTGAGATGGAGAGTACACTGTCAGGTAGGAGTGTGATGGAGAGTACACTGTCAGGTAGGAGTGAGATGGAGAGTACACTGTCTGGTAGGAGTGAGATGGAGAGTACACTGTCTGGTAGGAGTGAGATGGAGAGTACACTGTCTGGTAGGAGTGAGATGGAGAGTACACAGTCTGGTTGGGTGAGGTTGAGAGTATACTGTCTGGTTGGGTGAGGTTGAGAGTATACTGTCTGGTAGAAGTGAGATGGAGAGTACACTGTCTGGTTGGGTGAGGTTGAGAGTACACAGTCTGGTTTGGTGAGGCTGAGAGTATACTGTCTGGTAGGAGTGAGATGGAGAGTACACAGTCTGGTTGGGTGAGGTTGAGAGTGCACTGTCTAGTAGGAGTGAGATGGAGAGTACATTGTCTGGTAGGAGTGAGATGGAGAGTACATTGTCTGGTAGGAGTGAGATGGAGAGTACACAGTCTGGTTGGGTGAGATGGAGAGTACACTGTCTTGTAGGTGTGAGATGGAGAGTACACAGTCTGGTTGAGTGAGGTTGAGAGTACACTGTCAGGTAGGAGTGAGATGGAGAGTACACAGTCTGGTAGGAGTGAGATGGAGAGTACACTGTCTGGTAGGAGTGAGATGGATAGTACACTGTCAGGTAGGAGTGAGATGGAGAGTACACTGTCTGGTAGGAGTGAGATGGAGAGTACACTGTCTGGTTGGGTGAGGTTGAGAGTGCATTGTCTGGCAGGAGTGAGATGGAGAGTACACAGTCTGGTTGGGTGAGATGGAGAGTACATTGTCTGGCAGGAGTGAGATGGAGAGTACACAGTCTGGTTGGGTGAGATGGAGAGTACATTGTCTGGTTGGGTGAGGTTGAGAGTACACAGTCTGGTTGGGTGAGGTTGAGAGTGCATTGTCTGGCAGGAGTGAGATGGAGAGTACACAGTCTGGTTGGGTGAGGTTGAGAGTACACTGTCTGGTAGGAGTGAGATGGAGAGTACACAGTCTGGTTGGGTGAGGTTGAGAGTATACTGTCTGGTAGGATTGAGATGGATAGTACATTGTCTAGTAGGAGTGAGATGGAGAGTACATTGTCTGGCAGGAGTGAGATGGAGAGTACACTGTCTGGTTGGGTGAGGTTGAGAGTACACAGTCTGGTTGGGTGAGGTTGAGAGTATACTGTCTGGTAGGAGTGAGATGGAGAGTACACTGTCTGGTTGGGTGAGGTTGAGAGTACACTGTCTGGTAGGAGTGAGATGGAGAGTACACAGTCTGGTTGGGTGAGGTTGAGAGTATACTGTCTGGTAGGATTGAGATGGATAGTACATTGTCTAGTAGGAGTGAGATGGAGAGTACATTGTCTGGCAGGAGTGAGATGGAGAGTACATTGTCTGGTAGGAGTGAGATGGAGAGTACACTGTCTGGTAGGATTAAGATGGATAGTACACTGTCAGGTAGGAGTGAGATGGAGAGTACACAGTCTTGTTGAGTGAGGTTGAGAGTACACTGTCTGGTAGGAGTGAGATGGAGAGTACACAGTCTGGTTGGGTGAGGTTGAGAGTATACTGTCTGGTAGGATTGAGATGGATAGTACATTGTCTAGTAGGAGTGAGATGGATAGTACATTGTCTGGCAGGAGTGAGATGGAGAGTACACTGTCAGGTAGGAGTGAGATGGATAGTACACTGTCTGGTAGGAGTGAGATGGAGAGTACACTGTCTGGTAGGAGTGAGATGGAGAGTACATTGTCTGGTAGGAGTGAGATGGAGAGTACACTGTCAGGTAGGAGTGAGATGGAGAGTACACTGTCTAGTAGGGGTGAGATGGAGAGTACACTGTCTGGTAGGAGTGAGATGGAGAGTACACTGTCTGGTAGGAGTGAGATGGAGAGTACATTGTCTGGTTGGGTGAGGTTGAGAGTACACAGTCTGGTTGGGTGAGGTTGAGAGTACACAGTCTGGTTGGGTGAGGTTGAGAGTACACAGTCTGGTTGGGTGAGGTTGAGAGTGCACAGTCTGGTTGGGTGAGGTTGAGAGTACACAGTCTGGTTGGGTGAGGTTGAGAGTACACAGTCTGGTTGGGTGAGATGGAGAGTACATTGTCTGGCAGGAATGAGATGGAGAGTACACAGTCTGGTTGGGTGAGGTTGAGAGTGCACAGTCTGGTTGGGTGAGGTTGAGAGTGCACTGACCTGGGGTCTGGTGAAGCTCGTGTTGAATGGCTAGACATGGAAGAAGAGGGACGCCCATCTATTCGACTGCTCACACCTGCAAACGTATGATCATATATTTCTTATTCTATGACTGAAAGTTCTTGAGAAGGACAAAAATAGGTGTTTAGACTACAGCCCTCCTATCAGTTATGATTTACAATTATTTATCTAGCTCATCATTCTGTACACAAGATATCAGCATTCACAATTTGTATGTTATACATGTCATGATTATTCTAGTCTTTGCAAAAAGGTATTAAAAAGAGCAAAAGCTACAAAGGGTACGATAATTTAGAGTTACCAACCGAGACAAAGGTGTTCAAGTTAGATGAACCCTTGTAGTCCAGGCAATATAGGGCCAAAATAGGGTTAACCTAGGACAAATTGCAAAAGTAACTAAAGTAGGCTTATTTTGAAGATAAATATATGTAGCATATCATATCCAAAATATAGAAAAATATAATTAGTGGAACATATTGTATTTTACGCTCAAAGACAGGTACCCTACATCCAATTTTGGACCTATTTTGACCAAATATGTGAACACACATTTACATCGCAGCACGTATTACATGAATTTCCTTTGTATTTGACTTCTCAAACTAAAGTAAATAACTGAAAAATTCAATGTTAAGTTTCAGAAGAACATTTAATTCAATAATTACATATTTTTATGTGTCATGTATTGCTCTTTTTCATTGTCAGTCATATTAAGGTAGAGTCAGTGAGTTGGGAGTCAAATATACCAAATGTTATGAATCGTGTCACCAATCAAGAAGTTCTGAGTGTTGATGAAAAGTTTAATTCAAACTAACAGGTTCAGTAAATATTGTTACTAATCAGGTTCATTACAAAAGGAAAAAATTAAAGTATCAAGTCACAGTGATCGAAAACCGGACAATGACACACGTAAATTACTCAAACGTAAATTTTTACACTAACCTTTTGCTAACAGAAACACAGATTGGTTATGTTAGTGTTTGATAGGTTACATTATTAATATCTTTATAATTGCAAAGTGTACTTTCGGCTTTTGCACATATTTAAAGAAGCTGTTCGATTGTCATTGAAAATTTTGAATTTTATCAGATACTTGACTTTTGGGACTAATTTTAGATGATGATTTGAATTTAAGCCACCACATATGGTATTTAAAAGTATAATCAAAATTATTTGATAAACACTGCACGACTCTACCTTTCAATTACAAATCAAAATATAAAGAAACAAAGAATTATTATTTCACCCGACTCCCCCCCCCGCCCCACCCCACCCCACCCCCCTGCAAGTTCAGTGAATAAGATAATGACAGATTGCTGAGATTACACAAGTCTCTTCATGCTGCCAAAGTGATAATCACAATGCAATGGTTCACACATGTCATTGACTCAACAAAATACTTGATCTGTAGTTTTTAAATGTCTTCTATGCTCTATAAGGCAATGATCTAGACACATGTTCATTATTTGAACTATTAGAGAAGAGACTCATCGTCAACATCCTCCTCAATAGCATCGGAAGGAAATACAGAACAGTTGTCACAAACTCCTTTGCAATCACCACAGGCCATGGAACACTCGAGGCCATTCTTGCGACACGTGCACCGTGCAGTATTGCAACTTGACTTACAGTTACATCTCACACTGTCCAGGAGCTCTTGCGGCGCTGCAGGTAGATCTGTTAGCACTGGAACTAACTTTCCTTGCATTGATTTCCATCCCCATTGATCCGGTGACAAGGCACAAGTGTTTGACATCCATGTTTGAACCTGCAGATACACACGGAGACTGTGGTACTTCACAGCTGCTGAGGTAGGTGGCAATACATGTGGTTGAACAACAGCAACACTAGATCTTGCCCTTTCGTGAAATTTCTGCAGTCTAAGTACATCAACACTTTCATGTGGTTTTCCATTGTACAGATGTACAACTGCCCTTTCACCAGCTTTGAGAATCTCCTCTTTTGAACTTGCTTGATCCATGAATACACTTGCTTGTTCGATGAGAAAGGTATCCTTCCTAGCTTTGGTTAGAACCGCTTGTTTGCCAACACCATACAGCCTAGAAGTCGTGTCACAGCCACTTATAGCATGAAGAAAGAGGAGATGTTCACATAGCGAAGGCCCAAGCAGAGATCTTGCTGTTGTAATGTCCCAACACTTGGTAGGTTTCAATGAAATTATCTTTGCTTCTGTCGTAAAGTAGACCTTCTTCTTTGCATCCTTTATGTGGTGAAACAAAAGGACCAACAGATCAGTGTCTTCCCCGATTAACACTGTATCCTGCTGTTGTGCTGATTCTATGGCGGTTAGAACAATCAGAACATCTGCATCTCCACTTGCATGACGAACTTGAACTCCCTCACTCTCGAGGCATTCACCAAGCATGTTAACAAACAGCTGCTTGTTATCTTTGTTCGAGAGAAAGTCTTCCTTTTTCATCTGTAGAGGCATGTTGCTTTTGAAATTGACCTTGGCACCCATACACTGAGAACTTCTTCTTGCATGTGTACAGTCCTTTGTTGTTGCGCCTTCAGTGTAACCATCAAACACAACAGTTACCTCAGGATACCTGCTTTTCACATAGTGAACATACTGTCCACAAATGTAAGACCATGTGCTGCCCTTGGTCCATGGAATTCTATGAAGTAAAGCGCCTCCATCAAGAACATGTCTGATCTCTTCCTTGTTTGGCCTTGAAAACTCTGAAGAAAGTGATGTCCAGAGAGCATTAGCAAGAGATGATTTGTTGGCAAGTCTCATGACAGTTTTTGAGTCAAACAGAGCTGTTGGAAACGAACAGAGTTCATGCTGGAAAACATCTGAGAGATCACATGACCTATTGCCTGCAGTCACTAGGCGTTGGAAGAGTAGGTGGGGATCTACTTGAATCTCTTCTCCTTTCACTTTCACTGTCAACTTCATATCCATTGTCACTGCCTGATGTTTCTTCTGAAATGAGTGAGCTGCCACACATGTGCCCTCCATGGACTGAACGATCTTGTCACCAACTGACTTGGCATCAAAAACATTAACTGTTGGATGAGCAACAACACCATTGGCAATACTTCTGAGAGTTGGATCAGCTCCAAAGGGATCCATTTCAGTTAGATGTTTCAGAATGATTTCAGCATCTTCCATGTCCTTGGTGATTCTGGCATTCGTGCATTCTTTATGCTGGTCACTGGTTGAATATGCCACTTCAGTCAGTTCTTGCATTGAACGGTTCACCTCAGCACAAGCTGGAGTAGACATGACCCATATGAGTCTCTGTGCTTCTGTGAATCCTCGCCCTCTTGTCAAACCACCAGTTGTTTTGATACTGCGCATCAGACATTGTTCTATAACGAGATCCACAGAGAGACCAGCCCATGCCCTGTCTGATCTTCGAACAACATGTTTTCCATTGCAGAATTGTTGATAGACTGCTGGGTGCTCTTCCTCCAACTTAGCCATTTTCTGAAGATAGAGATAGACAGACTTCAAATACAAGTTGTGTCCAGATGATGCAAAGAATGGTAACATGTCGTGAAGACATTGCAAGTGTAGAGACCAATCTCCCATTCTTTCGCCTTTCATGAACTTGCGCAGTAAGTCAACCATGCTGAGGTACTGGATCCACAACTTTGGTGTCTTCTGTTCTTGGAACGATGTCTTCAAATCTTCAAGTTTAGTGTGAAGTTCGTTCAGATCTGAGTTGTTGTCAAGTTCTTCTGGAGAAATATTGCCAGATATTGTTTGATCCAAAAGGTGAGAAAGCTTCACGATGTCTGGACTGCATACATGGCTATTCTGTTCAGGTTCTTCGGAATCAACTTGTTCTCTATGATGTACACCCATGGCCTTTGAGCACAATAAAGTGTTCAGAGCAGCATCAATCAGCAGGTGTCCACGAACAGCTCTTGCCACTGCTTTACCTGTAATCATGTGAGTCACTGTATTGGCAGCATACACAAGCTCGAGTAGTTCACGAAGTCCTGATCCTCCCATCAGATGTCCAATGCACCCTAGGAAACTCATGAGAATGTGGAACCCTCCAAGACGAACAACCATGTCCTTAATGTCAGAACTGGATCTTTCATTCTCAACAATCACATTGGCCTTCCACCACAGGGGTTGATCAAAGGTAATGACAGGAGTACAGTTGTACCGTTTTGCATGGGATTTCACAAAAACAAGTGTTGAATAGATGCACGACAAGTCATTTGGATCCAAGTCGATCATAGGAAGAAACATGACTGATGATGGTCCTGTGTGGCATTTTTCATTTACTAGTTGCATGAAGCCAGACCACTGTGGTCTCGAAGTTTTCAGCAACAAAGATGATTTCCAAAGCAGATCAGTGTTCTGGTAAGGTTCATGTGCAGCTGGATACACAAGTGGTTCATAGTACATGTCTGACAAAGCATCATTTCTCAGAATGAAGGACTTGATGTTGATCCTACCAATCCTTGTGATCTCTTCAACTGAAATGTCTGCTCTTTTGATTTGTGTGGTTAGTTTTGCCCTTGGATGGATTGTAGAGATGATGCCCATACCATGAAATGTCTTTTCGCCATCAAGGGTTCTGATATTGTGGTCCACGTTGTCTGCTGCATACTGAAGAAATTGTTCAGGTGAATGGTTATGGATTTCAGTTCCTTGTATTACTGCAGAACATCTCTCAAATCTCTTTACTTCTGAATATGAACAGCAGAATCCATGTTCATTAAGGGAGTCAATGAGGAACTTGGACTGGAAGTGGTGATGTAGCTGAACACCCAAGCCTACTTGCAATGGAGCTAGAATACTTCGAGGCCGAGATGCTTGCATGATTGCTTGTCCTATTGAAGCCAACTTCACATCCACATCCTTTCCTTGAAATAGAACCCTCAAAATATGCTTCAGACTTGATGGTAGGAACTCCAACGCCTTGTCTACGTTTGCCAAGTCATTTGCATCAGGATATACTTCTCTGTTCTGTTGCACTTGTTTGATGTCATTTTTGATGAATCGAGCTGCAGTCTCTATAATCTGTGACTCCTCATCGATGGGACTTCGTTGTTGTTTCTGATGAAATTCTTGTAGAATTGCTGATGCTGTACTTTGGAGAGAGACAACATTTGGCTTTCCACAGATCTCTGAAATAATGAGCTTGTCTCCAAAATGTTGTTTGAGTTCCTTCTTCATATGTTTGAAGCTGTAGGATTCTATATTTTCATCAGATGTGAAGTCCGACATTTTCTGTATTAAGTCTGTGATGGTTAGCTGTTCATCTTCATTCTGTTCTAGATATGAAACCAATTTTATGAAAGCTTCTGATCGTATAGCATCTTTCGGTCTTCCACTCATTCTTCTTTTTGGTGGGTTTGGACTATCACCGGCAGTAAAGATATTTGGTATCTGTCTACCAGTTCTAAAAGACACATTGCACTGTTGGTGATACACAGAATCAGCTGCTGGCAAATCTCCAACAAAAGAGATACGATCTTGAACATCCCTTGACCACTCATTGTTGACTTCATTGCATATGCTGCTTATTTTAGCTTGAAAGTCCATTGTCCTTACTTGAATTAACCGATGTTCCTGCTTCTTGCCATCATATATGTCTCTGCAACCACAAAAGAGGCACATGGTTTTGTAGTCAAAGTGGCTTCCATTTGATCTAAGAGCACATTGTTTATTTGACTGCAGTTCAGAATCTTCAAGATATTGCCTCTTCTTTGCTTTCACCAGGTTTGGATTGACAAACTCACGCCTACATTTCGTATGAACACGCTGGTCGGGAATCGTTTGTATGTTGGTCTGCCTCTCTTCATTTGCTTTCTTTATTCCTTCACACCCTTTGGCCGTCAAGGTGACAGTTGGTTCTTCGCCAAGCAGGGACCTTTGGCAAAATGTGCACTCTTCCATCACAGCAGTCAATCTGAAATTAATAAAAGAATAAAGGTAAGTACTTGAATTTAAAAAACTAGTGAAAAAAACTCCAACCAACAAAATATTAGTTTGTGTTTGTGAATTATTTGGATTTAACAAAATCAAAAATAAAGCAAAATAAAATGTTTCCCATATTTATACAACAAACAAAATTTAACAAACTATAATATTTTTTTTCAAACATAAATACCATTATTTACCATGTCTTATTTGTTCCAACAGTGTTTAGATTTTTAACTTAATGAGGCAAGATATCCACATGCAAAACGAAATATTATCTGAAAAGAAGATATAATGAACTTATATATGTTAAAATATAAAATAAAAAACAATCATGTCCCTTTAAAACCTCAAATTAACCAAGAATCTTCGCAACGCAGATTATCCTGCATATAAATCAACATTTACAATTTTGGCCCGAATGGGTGTTCATAGTTTTTTTTCTCGGAAAAACGGACGTGAACAAATTGATGATATTTTTATGAGATTTTGACAGATATTGGATTTTATTTCCATTAAACAACAATTTCATGAACATTTCAAACTAGTTTCAGCTTCTTCCGTGTCTAATAGATGTAGAATGATGTTAACGCCGCCAGGACACGTGATTCAAAATACGTTGGATTACATACAATGACTTTGACAAGATTTCACTATTTTTCTCCATTTGTTTACTTTCACAGTTACATAAATGATATAATGTGACATAAAGTTTACTTGTAGCAACTACTTACCATGTATAAGAGTGCAATTCCCGGGAAATCATCATCGATCTTGTCACTGTTGACGTTCAATCGCTCGTCAGTGCACGTTGAGTAGTCTCCCTTTGTTGGTACGGAGGTCTCTCGGGGCCATAGGTAAACACGCATTTTGACAGTACTTTGAGGCTTGTGTTTAACTAACTTCCACTAAATATTTCAATGTATATTTTTAGTATGTGTATTTATGATGTATTTAAAGGTAAAAAATCGCAAAATGAAAACTTTTGCAATTAGTCCTAGGTCATATGCTATATTGCCTGGACTATTGTTACACTTGAATCATGAATACAGAGGGCGTCAGGCCGAGATGTTCAAGTTTCACTTGACTCAATTTGAGAAACAAGGAATATTTCAGGTAGCTGACATTGGCATAAGCCTTTTGTGCTGCACATGCAAAAGTGAAATGGTTCAAGCTGAACCACAATAGGTTGTATGACTATTGTTAGAGAGACTCTCTCTCAGTTGGTGTTTGTAAGAGAGAAATTTTCCTCTCGGACACCTGGGCTCTCATTTAGTGTGATTGAGATAATCCCATAATCAGCAGCTGGCTTTTTCCAAGGTTGGATTTGTGTGAACAACACATAGGTCGAGGTAAAAAAACAACATAATTAGCCTCATTGCAACAACAAGAAGACATAGTCATCAACATCCCCCACCAGATTAGTTTTCATTAAAGCTCCCAACATTTTCCTAAAAGGGCCATAACTCTGTATTATGTAATTGTAGAAATCTCATTTTCAAACTCCATCAAGGTATTGATACCCCTATGACACACACCAAATTTGGTTATCCTATTCTTTTTTCGAGAAAAATTGTCCTCTTTGACAGAACAAGGGCAATTACTCTGTAAAACATAATTGCATGGTTTTGTTTTCGAACTCCATCAAGGTATTGATACCCTGAAGACACACATGATCATAAAGAGGAATGATTAATGCCCTTCAATCCCATATAGAATTTATATTTGTACCCATAGAAGAAAGCTATTGATAAAGCTCGAAATAAAGACAATTTTTGTATGCGTGACAGTGAATTTTACAGCGAGTCTAACACTTTTGACTGCTCATGCCCTTGGGGAATTCTTTCGCTTATAACTCTGTACGTGGCAAAACGTTTTCATACAAAATCCCTCACTTACTTTGGCAACGTATATCATTCATTCAAGACAGCGTATTCTAATGAAAGAATATCACCATAAAGACCTAGAAATTATCTCTATGTACTTATATTATTTGCATATGTGTGTTAAGTATTTATATGATTTTTTAAGCTTGAAACAAAGACAATTTAAAGATAGTTGCAATAATCATTCTAAAGAATTCCCAGTAATAATTTCTATATGGTTGTGAAGCGGTACAATCAGTGATTCCTATTGTAGTAATATGGCGCATGCGTGGTCACAATTTATTGAATAATGGCGGTCAAAATGAAGACAACTTTACTTTCGATATCGAAACCATCCACGTGTGATAGAAATTTCATGTAAGTTTGTCATCTGTATTTGCCATTTAGTGCCGGGATTGGCGCCTTAGAATGTAAGTAACCAAGTTTGTTTTTGTCTTGCAAAAACGCACGCGTCTCGCTACAGAAAATAATACAGCCAGCAGTGCTAATTAGCAGTAATAGTAGCAAGCACCGTAGAAGAAACAACAGCAACTGTGTCTTGTAGAGCATACAAAGTATTCAGCAACGTGAGGGTTAATATCTCTCAACATAACATTTCAAAATTCCTAAAACTGATAATTTCTTGGGTGAATGATGAAAGGGAAGTACATACGACTACTGTCTGTGGCATAATGGATGACTGCACTGTTGTGTCTTGACAGCAGCTTGTAGGGATCCCTGCAAGAGGAAGAAGAGCTGAGATCATACTACTCTACTTGTTACACTCAGACAGTGCACCAATCACCGGGAGGAGGTCATGGATCAGCTCTCTCACACCAGGCTCACTGCAGCTTACTCAGTTGCAGCCAGCTTTGAAGGCAGTAACAGATACAATAGCGCCGTCATGATCTAAATACTGTACACTGATAGGTTCTGCTCTTCAGTATTTCAGTTGTATGATCATCATAGCATGACCTCAACTATATAATTCAGTTGAAACATGCCCAAACAATATCCTGACACGAAAAACACAAACTTTCATCAACGAAAATTTCTTTTTTTTTATCCATAACACAGAGGTGAGAGAATACTGATTTTTCTTTGATACAATAACATATCTCGAAATTGGATTGGATACGATTCAATACGATACACATCACTACACAATATTTCAAGGTTTTTTTGAAA
Source organism: Steromphala cineraria (assembly GCA_916613615.1). Lineage (NCBI taxonomy): Eukaryota > Metazoa > Mollusca > Gastropoda > Trochida > Trochidae > Steromphala > Steromphala cineraria. The sequence goes on along the minus strand of OU744722.1, from coordinate 39,581,917 downwards.
AATCCTATTAACTTTTGACATATATCATAAGCAATTTTAAACTCAACGATACTTATCACTATACATGTATCATCAGATTAAGTATCACAATTCACGAATACCATGATAGATTGTCATACCTCTATATACCCGTAACCCACTCCCTTGTCATGTAAAAAAACAAACTATTCACTGAATTGTCACATTTCTTTTATCCAGCTACATCAGCGTATATATAATCAGAGTAGTTTGGATGAGAGGTCAAACAAGTGAATCAAATTAACTAATGAGAGCATATCTCAGACCATGCTACGGCTGTCATAATTTGGCATCCTAAGACAAAAACATGCAGGATTATCATAATGATTTGAACATAATTCCAGACACCTTTGAGTTCTTTTTATACCACTTTGAAACTTACTTTGTGTAACTGTAACTACATACTATACAACAAGCTCTCACATATAAATCTTGCCTTGAATGAAATCCTTTTATTATTCTCTATAAAGGCCTTGTGACATTGGACTTGATGTGCAACAATGGCTGTAGTGGGGTGGAGGCGTGGGTATCATGACCTTTCTTCTATGTCAGAAGTTTCAAATAGTGCAATTAAAGACATGGTCATGTGAAATCATTTGGTTTTGAACTTATTTTACCTGCTCACTTACAGTCAGTACACCACTCACTAACATTCTATCCAATCGAGAAACACGTACACCATAATTTAACATGATGTTTTGACATGCTTACAGTACTTTGGATCAATTATCTTATCATCGTATCTTTATCTTAACATGTATCATCAATCGGCAGTTAAAACTTGACATTAAAAAATTTATTGGCAAAACAGAAAAAATAAATGTATTCCCATGATTAACATAGGGTCAACTTGTAAATGACTGTCTGGTTCTAGTTTAGATATGTTGGTGAAATGCGACTTTACAGGAGAAGTTATGTATTTTATGATCAGGTCCTTTATAAGCTCGTAAAAATTGAGCACTTTCTTGTCTGTCCAAAGATTCTTTCACTGTCATTTTCGTAACACTAACGTACAACATTGTTGAGCTCGTTTAAGCTTAAACCATTGTTTCTACTGCTGTCCCAGCTTACAGTGGTAAGGTTCAGACATTCAGACATCTATATGTCCAAGTTTATCCTTGCTTGGATAGTCAACCACAGTAGTGACTTTAGGTGTAGGAGTTACAATGGGTCTTGCTGTGTGTTGCAAGCATGAGATAATTTTGTTGAAGATGACAGAAACCCAACACATCTTGCCTTTAACTTAAGACTTCACGAGCTGAAATATTGTTACAAGGGCATTAACCCTATGTTGTTGGATAGATAGTGTATTGACATACTTGAATTATGATTTGATAAAAATGTTTACCATGGTATATACATGGTGTGCAGTTCAGTTTAAATCATAAATTTCTATTTTTTTTAACAAAAAGTAAAGATCAAATTAGCCTTAGACTTTCAAGTGAAGAAGACAACAACTCGATTAAAGTCAATTTTGTCTGTGAATCACATAGTCTGTAAAGGGTAATGTTTCTATTTTATTGAAAGTAAAGTTAAAATGTATAACATACAAGCCTTGCTGTAGTGCCTTGTCCCGCACATTCTCTACAAAGAAGCATATCTCCTGTACAAGTCGGTGGCGCACGTGCGGAGGTTCTGGCAGGCTGGGACGGGGCTGGGGGGGCTCCGGGGGCTCATCTCGCATCTCCTCCCAGATACACAGCAGGGTCCTCACCTGCAAACACTCACTACACTCAAACCCTTTCTCTTTCAAATAACTTACCACTATTGTCAAACGTCTGGAAGCAACACTTTTTGTTGAATGCATAAAAAGAATACTCATCATGCTGGGTAATTATTATAAGAATTTTACGAGTTGCGAGGAATTACGGATTATCTGTCCTGAGTTAATTATTGTAATAAACTCCAAGCTTCAGCGAGGAGTTTGACACAATAATTCACGAGGGACAGATAATCCGTAATTCCGAGCATCGAGTTGGTTATTCTTTTTCTTACCAAAGATAATTTTGATGTGTAAAAACGGGGGGAAAAGAGAAACATTAAAAATCTACGCTCTGCCGGTAAAGTACAAATTGCACTCATACGCCATTCATAATTTTGCTCACTACTTCAGGATGGGCGGCTCTAAGTAGTTCACAACTCACGATCTTATTTAAAATAGTTTATTATATTGATGTCACATTATATGAAAAAAATATTGTCTCATATCATAAAAAAAACTTTTATTGACCGCGCACAACTGAAAAGAAAAAGTAAGACGTCGTTAGCTTTCGTTTGACAAGCCTAGTGAGGAATGTATGACGTCACTGTTTGACATCATGTTTAATGACGTCATAGAGCTATGACGTAACGACAGTTCGGCCGGCGACTCTCCCACCTAGCGCCGCCTTGAAGATTTTAACTTGTATTTACGGCAAAGAAAATATCAGAAGGTCTTGATTTCCCATTAAAAATGTTGTAGTAATGTGTGACTTTCACAAATTTAAGTATAAGATTTTTTTATCTATATCTCTCAACTCAAATATAAGATCCAGGCGAATCATAAATGGATGCAAAAATGTTCTGTCAACCAGTCAATATGCTATTTATTTTTATAAAAACTGTAATTCCCATGACCATTATGCAAACTTTAATACCCGGCATATCCTTGCCCGCTTGGGTAAGAAAAGACTCAGGCCACAGAATTCTAAATGTACAATTTATGATACCCATCTTCAACTTGCTAAACTTTCTGGTCACAAGGAGAGAAATGGTGTTCTAAGGGGCCATATATAGTCAAAACATGTACACAGCGTGGTCACAGTATAGAACACAAAAAATCATAACGTTTAAGCAATCTTGTGTTTGGTAAGTTTGCATCTGCACTGGATTTAGCCTGAGATCAAGTCGTGTAGCAAAGGTCTATCTCCATCCAATCACAAGTCACAAAAATTATGACCTCATCTGAAAGGTCTTATCATGATAGATGCACATGTGAAATATATCAAGGTCATGAGGTCAAAAATTCTTACTTCGTCCAAAAGGTCTTATTATTATAGATGCACATTAGAAATACAAAGGTCTAACTCTATCCAGTCACAGATTACGGCCAAGGCTAAAGTTTTCAAAAATGATTGCTACACAAAGGTCAAGAGAGAGAAACAGAAAGATTGTCACCCCTACAGGTGCTTCGTAGTGGTTACAAAATGAGTAAAACTTTATTTGATACGGCTTAGTCATTCCTCACATATTAATGCAAATAAAAATATTTGACAAACTAGAAAGTGTTTTTACTCATAAAAAAAACAAATGTCTCCCCCATACACCATTTCAGTTGAATTTCGTTTTGAAAATTCCAAATAGTTTTTTTAACTCAAATAAAAAACCATATTCTTTCTATGAAACAACAAACTGTAAGTTTTGGTTCTATTTCTTAAACTAACCACAACCTTCAAAATGACAAAGATCAAACTGTCGCCATGGAAACCTAAAACATTTTTTACAAGAATTAGCAACCTCCACTACAGGATAAATCCCTTTATTGCAACAAGAGATGACCCTGGGGGCCTCGCTCACTATTGCAACCCTGTTGCCAATCTCTACCCCTCTTCCCCGGCGCCTCCATACCTACTGAACCCCGTGAACTATATCAACCCCTTCCCCATCATTACCCCTCTTCCTGGGGCCTTCCCTTGCTACTGCAACTCCCGCATCCATCTCTATCCCTCTCCCTGTGGATCTCCTTTGCCCAACACCCCCCAAAATTTCTACTCCTGAGGGTCTCTTTCGCTGTTAACAACCCCCTCGAGCATTTCTACACCTCTTTCTTGGAGTCTCCCTCAGTATTGGAACCCCCTCTCCCAACTCTCACTGAGGGGCTCCCTCTCTATTGCAACCCCTCCCCTAATAATTCTCTATCCCTCTTCCTGGGGGCTACCTTCCTTTTTCAACCTCTGCCCCTTGGGCCTTCCTTGCTACTGACAACACTCTCCCCAATCTCTACCCCTGGGGATCTCCCTCACCATTGCAACCACCACTTCCTAACTCTACCCATTTTCATGGTGGCCTACCTCTCTATTGCAACCCCTTCTGCCATCATTATCCCTCTTCCTGGGGACCTCCCTTGTATTGCAACCCCCACGCCAATCTCTATCCCTCAGTGTCTTCTTCGCTGTTGACAACCTCCAGTCAATCTCAATCCCTCCCGTGCTATTGTAACCCACTCCCCCGTTTCTCTCTCTCTTCCTTGGAGCCTAACCTCGCTGTTTACAACCTCCTCCTCCATGTCTTCCTGTTGGCAACCCACTCCCCATCTCCTGGGGACCTCCCTTGTTTATAATTCAACCCCATGCCAAATATCTGCGCTTCGGGGCCTCCCTCACTATTGCAACCCTCTCCCTAATCTCTATCCCTTTTCCTGGGGGCTCCCTTGCTAATGCAACCCCCTCACCATTTATTCCCTTCTTCCTTTGGACCTCCCATGTTATTGCGGCAACCCCCTCCCCCAATATAATACGCTCAAAATACCAGTAATTAGCGTGTATTCCCGCAAGCTGGCCTTGAACAATAGACATGGTTATATGTTGATTGTTAGTTATGCTACAGCCATAACATTTACCTTGTTTGTAAGTTGACTACATAATGTTTGCTCTATATATACAGAGGTTGGCCATGTCATTACGTACATGCAATGGCATTTCTTATAGACTTTTATGTTATTAGCTGTTGGAAGGATAATCATTGTAAGTTATGTACTGATCTAATCACCGTAATATGTTGAAGACAACATGGAAGGATAATCATTGTAAGTTATGTACTGATCTAATCACCGTGATATGTTACAGACAACATGGAAGGATAATCATTGTAAGTTATGTACTGATCTAATCACCGTGATATGTTACAGACAACATGGAAGGATAATCATTGTAAGTTATGTACTGATCTAATCACCGTAATATGTTGAAGACAACATGGAAGGATAATCATTGTAAGTTATGTACTGATCTAATCACCGTGATATGTTACAGACAACATGGAAGGATAATCATTGTAAGTTATGTACTGATCTAATCACCGTAATATGTTGAAGACAACATGGAAGGATAATCATTGTAAGTTATGTAATTATCTAATCACCGTGATATGTTGCAGACAACATGGAAGGATAATCATTGTAAGTTATGTAATTATCTAATCACCGTGATATGTTGCAGACAACATGGAAGGATAATCATTGTAAGTTATGTACTGATCTAATCACCGTGATATGTTGAAGACAACATGGAAGGATAATCATTGTAAGTTATGTACTGATCTAATCACCGTGATATGTTACAGACAACATGGAAGGATAATCATTGTAAGTTATGTACTGATCTAATCACCGTGATATGTTGAAGACAACATGGAAGGATAATCATTGTAAGTTATGTACTGATCTAATCACCGTGATATGTTGAAGACAACATGGAAGGATAATCATTGTAAGTTATGTACTGATCTAATCACCGTGATATGTTACAGACAACATGGAAGGATAATCATTGTAAGTTATGTACTGATCTAATCACCGTGATATGTTAGACAACATGGAAGTCCTCTCCGCTTACTGACAAGATGCTGCTAGCAGCGTAGAAAACTCACACCCACCTTACCGTGAGGTATGACATATTTCATGAGGTGAATGAGTAGTGTAATTGTTTTACCATTAAATATCATCATTTGTTCAAAAACTATAATAGATATGTTTTGGGAGATTACACTGTTTGTAAACAATACAAGGCATATGAGCAGATCCCAGTGCTCACTGCAGCAGGAAGTATACCTCATCATGCAGTTCAACACTCTGATCCACAAGTGACTCTCCCAGAATCCTCTTCACTTCCTCTTGCTCATGGTGATGGGCGACATGTTGTTGAATGAGAGCCCAGAGAGAAGCGGGGGGCTGGTAATCCTCCAGCTCCGTTCTGTACACACTCCCATCAGCCATCTCACCTCATCTTCACGTCTTCCTTCCGCTGTACATTCCAACATACATCAATAAACATTAGCTTCAATCTATGTGTCAAAATCTCAAACTATTTGAACAAAAATGTTTCAAAATCTCAAACTATTTGAACAAAAATGTTTCAAAATCATTTGGGTCAATAAAGAGGCAACATTTCTACAAAGAATTTGGTACATCAGACGATATTACCCTCGTGAGAAGCATGCGACTTATAACATTACCTTACCAGTGAACATGCCCTGAGTATACCTGTAGACCAACAATCCTAATTTGCCAAATACAAATGTGACAGTGACGCAATCATTGTGACACCTTAAAATGTGACGTCATTACAGTTGGGATTTGTGATGTCATGCCATGGGAAAGACATAAAAAAAAACGGTATTGGGAAAAAGTTTGCCAGGTAAAAAAAAGTTTAGTTACATAGAGCTAGTTAAAAATAGGAAATAAGTTGTGACATATACGGAAAAAAAGAGCAATTGGCTCTGTAGCTCATCAGGCTTCATCATCAACTATGATGTAGAGTGTGGCCAATGTGATTCCCCCTTTGTAGAGGCCACAGGGTCACCAATCATCAAATTAAGAATATAGCAGTGTATAAAATAGATTGGAAATCTAGCCTGTTCTGAAAATTCATTGGTCAATTCCTTTGGGAAATTTAAGAAAAAAATTGAAAGTTACCAGTCCTAACCAAAAAGTTACCAGGCCTGACCAAAAAGTAACCAGTCCTGGCAAAAAGTAGCCAGTTCAAGGACTGGCTGATGGGCAATATTTTAAATACTGTATATAGGCAACAAGTTTCAGTTTTCTAGGCCTTATACTTCAGGAGATGAAAATAGATTTGAAGGACGTTCCTGTTGCCTTTATTATTATTATAAAGCTACAATTCATCATCCTCACTAGTCAAGGAGTCTGTACACAAAGTTTCAACTTTCTAGGCCTCATGGTTCTGGAGAAGAAGATGAAAATAGGTTTTAAGGGTGTGGCCCCTGTGGCCTATAGTAAGGATCACAGGGCCACCAAAGCTGTAATTTATAATCTTCACTAGTCAAGGAGTCTGTACACAAAGTTTCAGCTTTCTAGGCCTCATGGTTCTGGAGAAGAAGATGAAAATAAGTTTTTAGGGCGCGGCCCCTGTGGCCCTTATTAGGGGTCACAGGGCGCCCAAAGCTATAATTTATAATCCTCACTAGCCAAGGAGTCTGTACACAAAGTTTCAGCTTTCTAGGCCTTATGGTTCTGGAGAAGAAGTCGAAATTCCACAAAGTTTACGGACGGACGGACGGACGGACGCCATGCCATGCCATAAGCCCATCGGGCCTTACAGGCCAAAAATGCAAATATGAACATGGCAACAATTAACACTTGTCCAAACTTAACCACAAATTTTGATTGGACTGACATGATCTACATGATGTATCAATTTGCAGAATACAATTAAGTCATGTTAAAATTGATTGGGGATTCTCTTTGGCCTTAAACACCATTCATCCTGATATTTTGATACAACAACTGATTAGATTTAGATATAAACCCCTCTTTGGTTAAATTGCAAGCCTTGGTTTTTTTAACAGATCTCATTATGTGAAAATGAAAGAACTGTTTCTAGTACTGTGACAATTAACCTATCGCCACCTGTCAATCAAATATATTTTCCGACCAATCATAGAGCGTCATATATTCACTGCGCCATTGGCCTCGTTGCCGACGCCATTTTGTCCGTCAAACAAAGAATCGTGTTTTACTTCCTTGTTTGATTTCCTCTGCATCCGTTGTCAGAAAATGCTTTTTGGACACAAGACTTGTGCAGCTGGTTTCTTGAGTACCGTCATAAAAAAACCCAGATAAAGATGATAACATGTGTCATCTTCGTAAGAGGTTGTATCACATAGTGCAAATAGACGTTGAAACGGGAAAACTCGAAGCGGTGACGGACCAAGAATTAATTTTCCATTTCTTTACAACATACTTATGAATAAAATATGAACAAAGGGTATCGTAAGTATTTATGACTGTTGCTGTTAATTCATTTTGGAGCATTTTGTAGACATATTTTGCAACTCTAAGTTCATGTTTGATTTTCATTGAAGGCATAAACAACCATGAAATACTGCTTGTTCAAAACACACAGTAGATTTCAAGCAAAACTTTATTTGGTTATTTGAATAGTTTCGTGTATATAATTATCAGACATCGTGAATTATCATATGAACTATGTAATTACAACATTAGCACGGATAACATAAAATTATCGCTAAAAAATTGGTATAAATGGAAATATATATATTGTAAATGAATGAATAATTATTAATTAAGGTCTTAAAAGATCTCGGATTGATAATTAGTGCTAGCACTTTTTATCAAGGATTTATATAAGATTATATTTGATAGAAAATTAACTCTAAATGCAATGTTAAAATTAAGAATAAAAGAAATATTTTCATCAACATATCATATAATTTTCAATAGTTTGATTATTATACATTTATGTTGTTTGGAACAAATAGGCAAATAGTTTCAATATATATTGTATTTCAAAATCTTAAGATATCATCAAATTAAAAAGTATCAGAGTTATATGCTTATTACTATTTTGGACAATAAATCCACAGATACTATGTATGCATAATTTAACAAAACCATTACTGTGCTTATTATCAAATATTGCTAAATTGTTTAGTATGTTTCACAAATCTTCAATAATATTGCCTTCAAACAATATTCAAGTGGCTGATCATGTCATTTAGAATTTATAAACATAGCTAATCTTTTTAATTGAAAAGTGTTCATATTTTCTAGGGGGGGAATCAAGAATTCATTTGAAATTTTTGATTAATTGGCATTTTTACAAGGATTGGGAAATTGAAAATTGATGAAAAACTGACCCTTTACATTTTGAAGCTTACTATTGATATAACGGCAATGGCCAATTTCATATGCAGAAAATTTATATAAAGTCTGTAATAGGTCATTGTCAAAGCTGTCTTTCCCAATATCTGATCAACCTAGCTTTGTTTTTAAGTTTTGACATGTTGCTGATCGAAGCATTCATGACAAAATCCACTGTTATATAATATGAGTGCAGTATGATTTCAAATTTGCTTACTTCTATTGACAATGCAGAATACTGTTTTCTTCTTTCAGTTCATTTACTCCTTACAAACATTCAACATACGACTTCAATTCACTACACATTTGACCTTAAATTCTTGTCATTTATCCATGAATAAAAGTAAATAATTGATAAAAAAATATCATCATTGAAGGAAATATTTTTGTTTGAATAAGATTACAAAAAGATTCAAAACTGAACATTGTATAAGGTTATTTCTTTAAAGTTTTATTTCTATAAAATAAGGAGAAAAGAAAAGCATATAAAGTATCTACACTAGTCCACAGCAATGAAAATTTAGCCACTTAACGGCCCCTGAGTTTCGGGGCCGTTAAGTGGCTAATGAAAATTATGAAATATAAAAAATATTTTTAGTCTTCCTGTTAAAATGAATATTACTATTATGGAAGGCCCCTTCGTCGTTTTTAAGTTACTTTGCCGTTAAGTCTAAGCTATATATGTGATTTTGACAGTATGGATTTTGACAATCTCCTTACAATATATAGGTTTTCACAAATCAAAATGAACTGTTGATGTTATTACGTAAAAAATAAATAATAACAAGGAATAAACGTAGTTGTTTCTGATGTCGTAATTGACATATAGTACGCATGCTGGAAACAATATTAAGCAGCATCTGCACTTTTTGTTATTGTTTTTGTTTATTATCTTGAGGGGGGGCCCCGGGGTCGGGGGTCGGAGGAGTGTGGTACATATACTTTATATGAATTTACAAAAGCGTAATGGATTGGTTCATCAAAATATATAAGAGATTTTTTATTTATATGATCAGATATGTCATTTTTTCCTATAAATCTTCGTGATTTCTTATGTCAGTCATACCACATTATCGGCACTTCCGCATTTGTTTTCTGTTGCACACAAACTATACATTCGTCAAATGTGATTGGAAATTATTGAAATTAGGATAATGAACCATACAGAAACTTTTTCAATTGGTTATTTTGTTCTGCATTCTATAATTAGGCAGTTATTACAAACGGAATACCATTGTCCGTTACGCTCGCGTCAGTGACAACGTGCCTTTGTTTGTCGGACATAACAAGAGTTACCTCCCTTTATTTCAATTAACACTGGTACTCCACAATGTTGTTACTGAAGTTGTGTATTGTCTCCTATACTTTTCACTTGGTATGCTAAAGACTGCGTTGTAGGTTTAAGTTCACACCTGATACAGCTATCAATAGTTTCCTTTTTGACAGTAAGAAATATTAATTACAAAGAAGAAATAAATTGCTTTTTTTTGGAAGCGGTGTTGTGAAATCTTTTTCGAACTTTATGTATCAAAAACAAAGAAATTCATTAAAGATAGTAAAGAAATACAGCAACAAAATGCCCAGATATTATCAATGGAGCTGTGTATTGTGGAAGTTATAGTTACAAACATTGTACTGACATTAAGTGGATTTTCTCTGAAAATACATTCCGCAATTAACCATTAACATGCAGGTCCCAGAATATCCCTGCTGCCGAAAACATCGCACATAAGCTCTCTGGGTGAACCCTGGAGTCATATCTCTAAATTTCGCCTGTTTGAAAATAAACAGTCTAGACGAGACCTGGATTTTTCTGGACCATAACATTTTTTAGTTTCAGGCTCATAACTATTTTCCGCGCTGGTGTTCTTTTTTTGAAAAGTAGTCTAAATAGACGACAAACTTACAATACATTTGTTCATCCATAATACAATGAAAACACTCATAAAACGCTCAGAGTCGCTCGAGTATGCTTCACACTGAGACACTAATTACCCATGCCCGTACAGATAGCCCAAGGCAGGGATCACATTATTTGCACAGATTAGAAAAGCACACCAAGATATCTCATGAAATATTCAGCACATTTATACATCAGAATGACGAGGAGAGGATGCACTTATTCAATGTAAAATTCAAGCATATCATATGAAATGATAACTTCTCACACAGAGATCTCTGCACAAACAGCTACTTCTCTGCTAAAAAAATCTAAACTTTTGCACTTGATATTTCAATAACCAAGTTGCTTTCTAACACATAAAATACATTGATTGAAAAAGAATAAATTGCTTGTTGTGCAAAGTAGGAACATAGAAGTTATAGAAATACTGTGGAATACGTTAACGACTGTTCAGTGTAAATGTGATCACTATCTATTTCAAAGTGTTATCAGTGATTTCCACCATTTGCAAATCACTGTCTTTCTAAAATGGGGAACTCTTTATGGGATTTATCAATTTGGTATACCATTTATTTTGTCTATTCTCACAGAGAAATAAAGATGCATGAATCTCTAAAAAATACCTTAATGACATCAGGTTTTTTTTTAAGGGTAATTAGAAAGTTGTATCATGACAAAACTAACGTTATTGGAATAAGATATAGGTTTAAATGGGCCTTTCCAGGCATCACCATCATGTATGATACAAATTTTGTTTGTCATGAAAAATCAAAAGTGTTCGAAATTATGTTTTTCCAATATTGAACATTTTTTTTACGGGCCTTGCCATGTGATATATGGGGAGTTAACCCTAAATTTATTCAATATTAGGTTTACTGAAATTCAAAAATAAAAGTTCTGTATTTTTCTGTACATTTAGCATATATTTTGGGAGAGGAGTTCCTTTCAGGAGAACCATGTGTCATGGGTTACTTGCCCAGTAACCGAGGACGTCCTGGTGGGTAGGTCTGTGGAACCTAAATCTTAATAAATTTAGATTAACAGTTTTATGTCCTACTGGTCCTACTGTTGATTTTAGATTGACCAATAAGGCAGGCCATCCTGATGAACTCTGACATCAGCTGCTCAGCCAATCAGAAAAGATATCCTATCTCGCTGGAAGCTTAACAGCTCAACCGCACTCTTATCAAAATGGATGCTGTATGAGGTATTTCATTTGAGAAACGCTGAGCAACCATTTCAATGAATAATCTGAATAATTGGAAATATTAATAGATAGTATATTTTCATTTTTTATTGGTTTAGAGTAGTTGTTAGGTATTAATGACAAATGATGATTGTACATGGCGAAGATATTAACGTGACGAATAATAATCAGAAAGCCAGAGCATGATTAATATCAATATTTACGAAGAAATGCATGCAAGGTGAGGTAACTATTTTATTTCAAACTTGTTTGTACTAATTTCTTTTTTTTCTCAACTCAACTCAAACAAGTCCAGTTTGGCTCAGAACTTCTAAACATTGTGTCAAAGGTTGGCTAAACATGGTATTGAAGGTGTGTCATAGTTAAAATTTTAAAAAGAAAAATGTGTGTAAAATTTCTCATTTTTTTCTAAACTAATCATCACATTTTGATCAAATTGGAGGTTTAGATACATTAACCCCACTTCCGGTCTTGTTGCTATGGTTTCCTTTGTTCTAACTGTAGGTGTATTGACGGATACACCTCTCCTTTCTATGTTGTAACTGTAGGTTATCCACTGATACACCTCTACTTTTCTGATACACCAACACTTTACTGTTAAGCTACAGTTAGTCAGGAGAAGAGATATTCAACATTGGCAAATAAACAGACTTGTAAAACTTAGAATTTTAAATTTTTGAGAATTATAATCAAAGATAGTGGGAATCGAACCAGGGACCTTTATGTTGTTGAGCAGCAACTTTATCGACTGAGCTAATGAGGATTGATACAAGCAGAGTTATTTTCTGTTGTTTTATGTATATATATTCTTAATATATAAACCTGTAAAATGTATATAATTACTAGTATGTACCAATTTTAATTAAATGAAGTTAGGTTATGGTTTAAAACCGCAATAAGAAGAGTATTATTAATATTCTATTGATCTATTTAGGTAGAGAGTTGTATACTTAAAGAATGATGGAATGCTCTTTTTTGTCAAATATGACTCGCCCGGAGTGGGGTATAAGTCAGATATACCCACACTTCCCTTGGTGTATCGCCCAATAACCTCCTGTTTGAATCGTGGATCCTTGGCTCTGCTACGCTACGCCTCGGAGACCCACGATTCAAACAGGAGGTTATTGAGCGTTAAAACACCTCGGGAAGTATGGGTATATCTCTAACTAATCATATGAAGGTTTTTTGTTATAAACATACAAAAAAGATTTCTGTGTGAATTTTTGGGTTTTTTTGCAAAATATAAGAACTGTGTTAGAAAACTGTTATAAATTCTATTTGGCTCAGAACTTCTAAACATTAAGTCAAAGGTTGGCCAAACATGGTATTGAGAGAAACAGTGGCATGAAGGCGTGCCACAGTTAACTTAACATTTAAAAAAGTAAGAAAACCACTGGAAGTTCAGTGCAGCTAAAAATCTGAACTTGTCATAGTTCAATCAAAGTGGTATTGAGATACAGAATGACATGAGGGTGTGTCATGAACAACAATTTGGAGAATATGTTTGTAAAATTTTGTGTTTATTGGCAAAAAATTATGATTATGTTGGAAAACTGACAAGAGTCTGGTCCAAAACTTCTTATATAAGATGTCTCAAAGGTTGTTTATACTTGGTATTCAAAAACATAAATTATTAATTACATAAGGTTGTGTAATCATTAAGATATTCTTTGTGAAATTTTTCAGTTTTTGGCAAAAAGGGGTGACTCTGTTAAAAAAAAATTTACAACCTATCTGGCTTATAAATTCAACACCATAATTTTTATAAAATTTTATATTGATACATTATAAGATAGGGAATATATTTTCAACAAATTTCAAATTATTCTGAATGGTCCATTCTCCACTAAACGTTCAAGTATATTTGCATTGGTGATGGAAAAGGAAATGACTCATATAATATTAATATTGGTATATGAAACTTGAAAGACAATGTCAACAGAAAATTTTCCTAAAGTGGTTTTTCCTATGCTTGTGCTTGATTTAATGATGGTTGACACACCCATACCCCATTTTAAGTTATAACAGATAGTCAGCTACGTTTTATCCCATGTAAACAGAGAAAAAACAACACATGCAAAATTGAACAAAACAGTTATGCCGACCATATTTTGTTCTGTGTTTCTCATCTCCCGCCGACCCTGATTTATTTTCCCGACAAATTTTTTTAAAAAAGGGTTTTAATTGTCATTTGTCCACCGCCATATTCAACATCACCCCGCTATTTTTTAAAAAAAATTTTTTATGACACATCCTTTAAAATTTCTCAAACAGGAATTGTCATTTGCCTCTTGACCACATACCTACAAATACACACCGTCCTTATCATGACATGACCACATACCTACAAATACACACCGTCCTTATCATGACATGACCACATACCTACAAATACACACCGTCCTTATCATGACATGACCACATACCTACAAATACACACCGTCCTTATCATGACATGACCACATACCTACAAATACTGTCCTTATCATGACATGACCACATACCTACAAATACACACCGTCCTTATCATGACATGACCACATACCTACAAATACACACCGTCCTTATCATGACATGACCACATACCTACAAATACTGTCCTTATCATGACATGACCACATACCTACAAATACTGTCCTTATCATGACATGACCACATACCTACAAATACTGTCCTTATCATGACATGACCACATACCTACAAATACTGTCCTTATCATGACATGACCACATACCTACAAATACACACCGTCCTTATCATGACATGACCACATACCTACAAATACTGTCCTTATCATGACATGACCACATACCTACAAATACTGTCCTTATCATGACATGACCACATACCTACAAATACACACCGTCCTTATCATGACATGACCACATACCTACAAATACTGTCCTTATCATGACATGACCACATACCTACAAATACACACCGTCCTTATCATGACATGACCACATACCTACAAATACACACCGTCCTTATCATGACATGACCACATACCTACAAATACACACCGTCCTTATCATGACATGACCACATACCTACAAATACACACCGTCCTTATCATGACATGACCACATACCTACAAATACACACCGTCCTTATCATGACATGACCACATACCTACAAATACACACCGTCCTTATCATGACATGACCACATACCTACAAATACACACCGTCCTTATCATGACATGACCACATACCTACAAATACACACCGTCCTTATCATGACATGACCACATACCTACAAATACACACCGTCCTTATCATGACATGACCACATACCTACAAATACACACCGTCCTTATCATGACATGACCACATACCTACAAATACACACCGTCCTTATCATGACATGACCACATACCTACAAATACACACCGTCCTTATCATGACATGACCACATACCTACAAATACACACCGTCCTTATCATGACATGACCACATACCTACAAATACACACCGTCCTTATCATGACATGACCACATACCTACAAATACACACCGTCCTTATCATGACATGACCACATACCTACAAATACACACCGTCCTTATCATGACATGACCACATACCTATAAATACACATTTACATTGTCCTTATCATGACATGACCACATACCTACAAATACTGTCCTTATCATGACATGACCACATACCTACAAATACACACCGTCCTTATCATGACATGACCACATACCTACAAATACACACCGTCCTTATCATGACATGACCACATACCTACAAATACACACCGTCCTTATCATGACATGACCACATACCTACAAATACACACCGTCCTTATCATGACATGACCACATACCTACAAATACACACCGTCCTTATCATGACATGACCACATACCTACAAATACACACCGTCCTTATCATGACATGACCACATACCTACAAATACACACCGTCCTTATCATGACATGACCACATACCTACAAATACACACCGTCCTTATCATGACATGACCACATACCTACAAATACTGTCCTTATCATGACATGACCACATACCTACAAATACACACCGTCCTTATCATGACATGACCACATACCTACAAATACACACCGTCCTTATCATGACATGACCACATACCTACAAATACACACCGTCCTTATCATGACATGACCACATACCTACAAATACACACCGTCCTTATCATGACATGACCACATACCTACAAATACACACCGTCCTTATCATGACATGACCACATACCTACAAATACACACCGTCCTTATCATGACATGACCACATACCTACAAATACACACCGTCCTTATCATGACATGACCACATACCTACAAATACTGTCCTTATCATGACATGACCACATACCTACAAATACACACCGTCCTTATCATGACATGACCACATACCTACAAATACACACCGTCCTTATCATGACATGACCACATACCTACAAATACACACCGTCCTTATCATGACATGACCACATACCTACAAATACACACCGTCCTTATCATGACATGACCACATACCTACAAATACACATTTACATTGTCCTTATCATGACATGACCACATACCTACAAATACTGTCCTTATCATGACATGACCACATACCTACAAATACACACCGTCCTTATCATGACATGACCACATACCTACAAATACACACCGTCCTTATCATGAAATGACCACATACCTACAAATACACACCGTCCTTATCATGACATGACCACATACCTACAAATACACACCGTCCTTATCATGACATGACCACATACCTACAAATACACACCGTCCTTATCATGACATGACCACATACCTACAAATACACACCGTCCTTATCATGACATGACCACATACCTACAAATACACACCGTCCTTATCATGACATGACCACATACCTACAAATACACACCGTCCTTATCATGACATGACCACATACCTACAAATACTGTCCTTATCATGACATGACCACATACCTACAAATACACACCGTCCTTATCATGACATGACCACATACCTACAAATACACACCGTCCTTATCATGACATGACCACATACCTACAAATACACACCGTCCTTATCATGACATGACCACATACCTACAAATACACACCGTCCTTATCATGACATGACCACATACCTACAAATACACACCGTCCTTATCATGACATGACCACATACCTACAAATACACACCGTCCTTATCATGACATGACCACATACCTACAAATACACACCGTCCTTATCATGACATGACCACATACCTACAAATACTGTCCTTATCATGACATGACCACATACCTACAAATACTGTCCTTATCATGACATGACCACATACCTACAAATACACACCGTCCTTATCATGACATGACCACATACCTACAAATACACACCGTCCTTATCATGACATGACCACATACCTACAAATACACACCGTCCTTATCATGACATGACCACATACCTACAAATACACACCGTCCTTATCATGACATGACCACATACCTACAAATACACACCGTCCTTATCATGACATGACCACATACCTACAAATACACACCGTCCTTATCATGACATGACCACATACCTACAAATACACACCGTCCTTATCATGACATGACCACATACCTACAAATACACACCGTCCTTATCATGACATGACCACATACCTACAAATACACACCGTCCTTATCATGACATGACCACATACCTACAAATACACACCGTCCTTATCATGACATGACCACATACCTACAAATACACACCGTCCTTATCATGACATGACCACATACCTACAAATACACACCGTCCTTATCATGACATGACCACATACCTACAAATACACACCGTCCTTATCATGACATGACCACATACCTACAAATACACACCGTCCTTATCATGACATGACCACATACCTACAAATACACACCGTCCTTATCATGACATGACCACATACCTACAAATACACACCGTCCTTATCATGACATGACCACATACCTACAAATACACTACGTCCTTATCATGACATGACCACATACCTACAAATACACACCGTCCTTATCATGACATGACCACATACCTACAAATACACACCGTCCTTATCATGACATGACCACATACCTACAAATACTGTCCTTATCATGACATGACCACATACCTACAAATACACACCGTCCTTATCATGACATGACCACATACCTACAAATACACACCGTCCTTATCATGACATGACCACATACCTACAAATACTGTCCTTATCATGACATGACCACATACCTACAAATACTGTCCTTATCATGACATGACCACATACCTACAAATACTGTCCTTATCATGACATGACCACATACCTACAAATACTGTCCTTATCATGACATGACCACATACCTACAAATACACACCGTCCTTATCATGACATGACCACATACCTACAAATACTGTCCTTATCATGACATGACCACATACCTACAAATACTGTCCTTATCATGACATGACCACATACCTACAAATACACACCGTCCTTATCATGACATGACCACATACCTACAAATACACACCGTCCTTATCATGACATGACCACATACCTACAAATACTGTCCTTATCATGACATGACCACATACCTACAAATACACACCGTCCTTATCATGACATGACCACATACCTACAAATACACACCGTCCTTATCATGACATGACCACATACCTACAAATACACATTTACATTGTCCTTATCATGACATGACCACATACCTACAAATACACATTTACATTGTCCTTATCATGACATGACCACATACCTACAAATACACATTTACATTGTCCTTATCATGACATGACCACATACCTACAAATACACATTTACATTGTCCTTATCATGACATGACCACATACCTACAAATACACATTTACATTGTCCTTATCATGACATGACCACATACCTACAAATACACACCGTCCTTATCATGACATGACCACATACCTACAAATACACATTTACATTGTCCTTATCATGACATGACCACATACCTACAAATACACATTTACATTGTCCTTATCATGACATGACCACATACCTACAAATACACATTTACATTGTCCTTATCATGACATGACCACATACCTACAAATACACATTTACATTGTCCTTATCATGACATGACCACATACAGTTATCCAATAAAGAAGGTACCAAGTTTCGCGAAATTTCGCGAAATTTTCGCGAAACTCCCGCGAAACTTTCGCGAAACTCCCGCGAAACTTTCGCGAATCTCACGCGAAACTTTCGCGAAACTCACGCGAAAATTTCGCGAAACTCACGCTAAATCAGCACACACATACATATGTCCTATATGTGTAATATATTATGTATAAAGTGCAGTTCTTTAGTCAAGTTTCGTGTTCATTTGTTCATTTTCAATACTTTACGACTCGATGCATATTGTACCACACTGTATGTCGTAGGATCTCTGATTCACTCAGCATCTTCTTTCACATTTCTTACATACGACTACTGAACAGAACTTTAGTTACACAGACATCGGCAAATGAAGATACAATAAGTTTTATCATAATGTACAATCAGGAATTTATATACAAGTCAAGAAATTATACACATACTTATATGGATATACACATATGTACAGAGGTGAGATCTTATGTTATAATTCCTAGCGATCAAAAGGCAATTTTGAATTAACCTAATTACTACTGACTCCATTTTATGATTTTGTATAAAAGTGAAAATATTTGACCCTGGCATTTTAAAATGAGAACACTTTATTTCATGAATTTTACGAATTATGATCGATTTTGTTATCTATGTTTGTCATCGAATGTTGTATGTAGTAGAGTATAGGTGATCTTGATCTTTTGGGCACTGATTGCTTAAGTCGATTAATTCATTACGACCAATTACTATGACACTGAGAGGTATCAATGAGAGCACGATTGGTCTTGATTATTATCACTTAGTACACACGATCTTTTCTTTCATGAAAACGGCAATGTAAATGTGATCGATTCTCAGTCCGTAATTATGAAATATGTTATTATATAAATTGCTTTTGCGCATTACGTACGATTTTGAATTCTTTAGAAATACATCATTGTTTTTCCAGTCGGCAATAGCAGACGGCAAGAATGAATTTTTGCATAATAATAATAATAATAATAATAATAATAATAGAATAGTTTATTTATGTGTCTTGAGTTTTTACAACCCCAGGCCTATTAGGCCGACAAGACACTGTTACATTGTACGGTGATAAAAATTCATAAAATAAAAACATGATACATAAATTTAGAATGCATTCATCTGTACATACATACACAAATACAAAACATTCAAATCTGCACACCTCATTAATACATAATACGTAAGACAATTATATTATTATTATAGAGTGATTGGCGGCATATCATGGGTGAGATAAGATCCGACAGGTTATCAGGCGTAACATTTGAATTCATTTGATTTAAACAGTATTTTATTTCCAAAACAAGAAGTTATTACAAAAGGAATTGCGACATATACAAAGTAAAAGGAAAAGGATAAGCAAACAGGCTTAAGTAGCCTATAAAAATGCTTCTCCTAAGATACACTTAAAGAACAAGTATTTGAGTACACTTATGGAAAATACAATGAAATGTAACTACGCTTGTAATAACATCTCACTTATACTGAAGAAAGAAAGAAGAAAATGTTTATTAAAGTGTCACGTACTTTAAAATAAGTTACAATACATACAAACATACATATATTTTAAAAAGTACCCGGCCATAAAATGGCCTATGAGACACTGTAGTCGTTATACTGATAAATTAAACAAAAATTTGCTTTTGATATACCATATTGATATTGAAAGCTATATGAAAACTATTTGTATCACTCACGTTATGATAGGCTGATTTTATTATAATGTCGTCGACAGCCAGTCTCGTCATGATTTGTACCCTTTACAGCACCACAAATAATTCTTAGTGGGTCGAGGTGTAATTTTTCGAGAAGAAATTGAGCTTGTAATGTTAAACATTTACTATTTACTTAAGGTTTTAATGAGATCTGGTATAAACATGAGTTACCAACTTATTTCTTGCATAAACAAAGACTCATGGACAATACTATTTAGTTTATTGATAGCCATTCCAAATTATATAAAGTTACAGGATATGTGATTTAAACAGTATGTTATTTCCATGAAACATTACACATTATATACTGCACATGTACAACATTTAGATTAAATATACAGTAGAACACGTATATAGCGAACACTCGGATATGGTTTAAACATATTTATTCCACCATAAATTATACATTAGGTGAAGAGGATTGGCCAACAAGCACAGCTTATATTAAGGCCTCTCCCCATAGCAAAACATAAAAATCAGCTTTGTGACATCAATCAGGCGACTATGATGATACAATACCTCACTGTGGGTAACATTGTGTCGTACAAGTGCTAATACAATGATATAATTTCTAAAGATCAATTTATATGAGTTTGCCAAATCTTCAAGTTTCCATTATGAAAGAATGAACTGACTGAATAACTTTAAAATGTTATTATTTTGATACGTATACAGCACCAAAAAGAATGCACTTTATGTCATAGCCTTTTTTTGTAGAAACACATTTCATGTCTTATTTTGCTATAGATTTTACATATAGAGAAGAAATGCCATGGATATTCGTACAAATGGCGACATGAACAGATAGGACTAGGATGGAGAGAACGTTGGAAACGATGAGCATTTAATTCGGAGCATTCTAATCTTAAACAACTATGAATAATCTGACATAACCGTGATCCATGGTAAATATCGAAATATAAACTCTCCTTCTTTTTGTGTAGTTTTGTAACATAGATATGTCATGTTCTGAATTTCTAGGTTTTGATTTTTGTCTAGTTCTTGTGTATTTTGTTTATCATGTTTTGTACCGGTGAGGTATTCAGATAATCAAAGATTTTGCCTGTTTACCGAATCGGATTCTTTAATGGATAAGAATATGTTTAAACCAAATCTGATCGACTTGAAATTTCACAAGCACATACATTTTGTAATGCCTGCCGAATAAACAAAATGGTATACAAGCACTATCACTGGGTAATTCTTCGAAATAGAATAACGATTTTTCATACTCTAATTTGTATATATTTACACATGTAATAATTTTGGAGCGGCCTTAGCTCTTATAATAAATATGTTTAAAGCATACACATATTTGCTATTACTCT
Organism: Steromphala cineraria; assembly: GCA_916613615.1. Taxonomy (NCBI): domain Eukaryota; kingdom Metazoa; phylum Mollusca; class Gastropoda; order Trochida; family Trochidae; genus Steromphala; species Steromphala cineraria. The sequence continues at coordinate 39,559,684 of OU744722.1, read as the reverse complement.
TACTAAAGTCAAAGTCCAATTCAACTTTGTCTACATTTACATTTTGTACAGATTTAAATAATAAAAGAGCTATACAATCGGTTTGTATTTTTTATGATTTGGTAAACAGATTTCATTATGGATTCATTAACGCTCTGTGAAAAGGATTCTTAGTCGCTAAGGATAGTATTTTACAGTATTTTATTTCCATGAAACATTACAAAACTTACAGAACATTCAATATATATACACAATAAGGAAAAAGGATAAGCAAACAGGCAGCAAATGCCTATATCAATGCTTCTCCTGAAAAACATGAAACTATTAACTTATCAAATACATACAATCATGCGAAAATATCATGTAACGTCTCTGTGATAATGAGCAGATGCTTGCGAACGACACAAGAAACTGTGGTTTAAACATATTTTTATTTCGCAAATGAAATATGGATTGATGAACAAGCCAGAAGGCTTATTTGAACACCGCTCCTTAATACAATTAGAAAAATATAATTGATATAACCATCTTTTTAGTCGAATCAGTTTATGTTAAAGAATGATGTTGTTGGAGATGCCTATGATATGATATGCTGCAGTATAGGTTTCAGATATAACTAGTGGAAACGTCGCATATCATGAATAAAGAAGTTGTCATCCATATATGTTTCCTCATTATCATCATTCCAACTTCTAAAATGCCCCCTAAAGAAACGTCTCTGTGTATTACTCTTCTCTCTTTCCTCATTTCTTTTGATCTCCATGAGACAAAAGGACAATCAGCACTTTATGGAACTTTACAACCCTGTACAGTTTACTTCTAGCTCGGGAGATGAGCGGTGCTTTGAACTATTCAGCGTCACGTGAATGAGAATTAACGATGACAAGGGGTCCAGGTGTTGAGCCACGAAGCATGCCAAGCAATTAGCGAGCACATATACAATCTGTCTGTCTGTAATGAACCATTGCCAAGCTTGCGGTACTTTATGACATGTTATAGCATAGCACAGGTAATAAAACCTCTAACCATGTCAAGATCTCAGTCGCAATCACTGTTTATAAGTGTAATCAAGGAATTGATGAGAGGATTGTAGAATAAGATGTTGAATCACTAAACTTTCAGGTCCTCGTTATGTCAATTAGCAGAGGGGTTATAAGTCAATTATTACTCCTTTGACAGACTGCAAAATTGGAAGACACGCAACGAATATTTTAGTTCAATTCAATATAATATTTTATTCTAACAAACCACCATTGGTGGCACAGTTTTTAAATGACCTACATGTATGTTATCTATGCACAGTAGAATGTAGAATAAGAAAGTTATTTATTTTAAGTGTCTGGCTATACAGAAGAAGAAGAAAAAGAAGAAATTATTTTATTAACGTGTAACATGCTGCATGGTACAATAATATTCACTTAGCATAACATCATTTTGATAAAAGCAGCATCCGATTAGACTTTTAAAAGTAACATTGTTTTAAAATAACACATACACACAAACACTCACACAAACACACACACGCGCTCACCCACATACACGTGCACTCTCTCACACACTCATACATCCATACACACATGGGCATACATACATATACATATTTAAAATGCAAGTTATGAGACTCCTATACTGCCGAGATACTTCGGCGCCTAAACATAGAATATAGAAGAGCGGCAAGGGGCTTTATAAATGGGACACTAAGTAATCATCAACGATATGTAAGATGCAGCAAGCGGCGAGAACAATATCCCACTTTCAGTATTTTACAAGTTCTTCAACTCGTGTCTCAGTGGTGTTCGGTAAAAAAAAGTCCTGGTAAAAAGTTCTAGCTTTGCCTAGGTAAAAAAGTCCACGGTCAAAAAGTCCTACTTTTTAAAAATAGGTACAATATCACAATAAAACCAAAGATTAGTTTATTCACATGTACTCAATATAGTTTTTTTACATCTCAGAAGCCAGTTTGTTGGTTTCTTCTTTGATTCAATCAACTAAACTCACATGATAATGGTGAACTTCTTTGATGCACTCCGCTAAACTCTTTTAATTGATGCGTTCTTTGATTAACTCAGCTAAACTCACATGACAATGCTGAACTCACACGATAATGGTGAACTTCTTTGATCCACTCAGCTAAAATCACACATTCTAGTGGTTAAGTTCTTCATTACAATTACAAGCTCTCAATTTTAATCTTTAATTTGATATCACAACATCCTTCTTGGTTAAATTAAAATATTTTAATCCATGTACTTAAAGTAATCATAAACAAACACTTCATGTTATCTTTACAATGTCAATGGCAAAGATTACTTTCTCAGTCTAAAAAGCATGGTACAGTATTTTCAATTAATATAACATAACACGCCTTCAATCGATCAAAATATAAATTTATGTTCCAGGTAGAGGATTTTATGGCTAATGCCACTTTCTTTATCTGCGAGTTTATCTGAATTAAGCCTATCCACATCCAAATGAATTATAATTGGAGAACAAGCTGATTGGGTTATGTTAGCACCGATACAACGTACGTATAATAATAATAATAATAATGATAAATAAAATTTACCACAATCACCGCCTTCACAGAGGATTTGTACACGGTGTTACATTGTAAACGCTGTACTTTAATGCTGACTTTTTAAAGTTCGCAGAAGATTATCACTGAAATTATTCCATCAACATTATCTTAAATTTGACTTTTTCATAAGGATATGTCAATCATATCATTTTCAAATGGTAAAAAATCTAAATAAATCACCCTATTTGCCGTTGAGACGTATTGAAGAAAAACATATCGAGTTGATTGCCATTTTTATTTTTACACGTTTCAATCGTTCGCGGAATGGAAATACATTCCCATATCTAAATAATGCGGTGCATGCAAATGGGTCACCATTCCATAAAAATTTTTCCTCTCTTCTTTATTGAAAATATTTAGCTCATTTATTAGTTCATATGATATAGTATTATAATTTTAGTGCAATTGATCTCCTTTACTTGACATTTATAGTTGCGCCAGCTGTTTAACTAAACAGTAACTACAGCTAGATATATATTTTATATCCGTCTCAACTACATGTACATGTGCACATGATTGCCCATTCATTACCGTCGATCGCCAAGCATTTGATATTTGAATTACAGTTGTATCCCCCCAAAAGAACGCATATTTCCTCTCAGTGAAGTGCGTACTTGTTTTGCTAATTGTCGAATCATATTCTAAATAGTTTCCGTTGAAAAACTAATTGAAAAGGTGTTGTATTACAACATGTACATTTACACTGATTCTCCTATCAAATATTACATATATTTTGTATGTCAAAGTTTATACTTTTTGGGAAGTATGAAATCAAATTTGTTAAGGGATAAAACTTATAACACACTTGGACGTGTGCTGATATACAATTCATACACTGACAAATGACTGTCTTGTTTTCATCAATTCGCTTTATAAATAAACAATTATTAGATAAACTTGTGAGCAAGTTATTTTTGGTACTTAACAATTCTATACAACATGTTTGATTATAGTCATAGTAGGAGCCACCTTCTACATTCACCTGCTTCACTGAAGGAGTGTCGGCTTTGTTCTCTTTGAAGCTACAGTCTGTCCGATGATATCGGTAATTAGCAGTAATACACATCGTTAACATGTGGATATTCCATATTCTAGTCCACATAAAGGTCAATCATTCTTGGCATATTGCTCAGTTGACAAATACACAGAGTGGTTTATTATAGGTACATAATGTACGTGCTCTTTTCCAGCAAATCGGAGTAGCATCTGCATTTTGTTCAACACTCTTAAAATGCCATTGGTCCATTATTTATTCAGTATGTGTATATACGATGGAAACGACTATGTACAATCCTAACTTACTGTATAGTTCACTATTGAGATTTAAATGAGACAGTTTATAATTACATGCTGTAGTTAAGAAAATGACAAGTTACTGGAAACATTCAATTCATGTGAAAAACACAAAACAAAGTAAAACAAAATTTGAGTATGAATTGTGAAACCATTGAATACGCTGACAGACACAAACCCCCAGGTGTACATTACATGAACATGTATTTTACACGTCAGAACGATTTTACATGGAGAGTACATATCAATAACATGATGAAGAAAATTAGTCCAATGGTAAACCGTCTGAGACATTTTGTCAATCTCGAAAACCGTTTGACACAGTTTACGTGTCTATGTGATTTAGACTACTATTCGTTTATATATATTATTGTTTGATACAGTTTAACACGTTTGTGTTTGTAATATATTGTATGTCTCTCGTAAATCACTCAGTGATTGGTCGTAGTATTTTACTGTACATAACTTATGTATGTTACAATGTTTTACAACCTACGAATGAGAAATAAAATCTAATCGTTGCTTACTGCTGGCATATAAGGGGCAAGTGTAGAATGAAAGAAGCAGTTTTATCGTAAAAATACATTAACTCATTAACCACACTGGACATGCTTCACGGCTCAACGCTTAGGCCCTTCGTCGGCGTACCAACCCGTTCAAGCGACGTTAATTAGCTCATAGTACCCCTCATCTCCCGACGCGGGATGAAAGGAAGCTGTCTAGTCTACCATAAAGTTCTGATTGTTTTATTGTTTCATGGAGATTAGTCGGGAAAGAGACAGGTGCGAATAGGGATATCAAACAGAGAATTCAGAGTCGTTATCTTGTATTTTGCACCATTGTTGTTGGTAATTTAAGGTGATTTGTTCATCTTTAGTTGAGCAAGTCCTGTAAATTCACAGCTTAATCAGATTGCCCTGAATGAATTCTGAATATGATATAAAAATGTAGACAGACAGATATATTCTATTCATCATATCTGTCTGTCTGTCAATTAAAATGTATTGACATCTTGTTTCTTGTATTAATACTGTCAGTTCCCAAATGGTGTGAGGCATTTGTTATTCTATTTGACCTGTTGAAATGTTATTGAACACACAAACAAGCCTATTTGTAATTTAAACAGGATTAATGTGTCATACATGTAGAATGTCACATTATTACATACGCAAATTAACCTTTATTATACTTTTTAGACACTTAAATCTCTTTGAAAAATAGTTTTAGAATGCAAAAGTTTTAACACCATTCAAACTTTACACGACAGAATAACACATGCAAAGAGAATACACTAATTGTAAATAGGAATGAAAAACGCAAGCAAGGGGCATGGAATAGCCAGTTATTCAATGGGTAACGAACAGGGTGTGGCTACATGAAGATTATTTGACACGTGGTTGTTCTATAATTGCTATGCGTACTATGGCAGCGTATGTACATGCGCATCTCGAGAGAGTGTTATTTCAAGGTCAATCTACTACGATAATGATTTGATTTCTAGAGTCTAATTGGATGTTTATTCGTAGTTAAATTTAGATTCGGCTTTTATTGATGATTGGTTAAAAGAGACTGAATTCATTTGATGACGATGTGATAATTACATCAAACTACATCACTGAATCGAATTAACAGGATATTACTGTTAATTGACATGAGTACCTCATTAAATATAAACGAGATATATGTTATGCATAATCTTGCTTCTGTGATAAGTTCTAACACCAGATTATCTGTGATATTTGTTTATACACCAAACGGTGTATTATTCTTCAAACCTGACCATTTTTTCTCATCAAAGCACATTAATTACTTTCTGTTGTGAGCACTTAAGGGCATGTATCTTGCATAGGATATATACACTTTTGTTTATGTTGTCAAATAACGACTAAAACGACCTTATGCCTCGCCATCGCCCCTTATTTGCCACATATATGCGTCTCTCGGGGGTAATGAGTTAAGACGGATTGCGAACCATAGTCAGCCCCGTACTTCTAAAATGCCCCCTAAAGAAACGTCTCTGTGTATTACTCTTCTCTCTTTCCTCATTTCTTTTGATCTCCATGAGACAAAAGGACAATCAGCACTTTATGGAACTTTACAACCCTGTACAGTTTACTTCTAGCTCGGGAGATGAGCGGTGCTTTGAACTATTCAGCGTCACGTGAATGAGAATTAACGATGACAAGGGGTCCAGGTGTTGAGCCACGAAGCATGCCAAGCAATTAGCGAGCACATATACAATCTGTCTGTCTGTAATGAACCATTGCCAAGCTTGCGGTACTTTATGACATGTTATAGCATAGCACAGGTAATAAAACCTCTAACCATGTCAAGATCTCAGTCGCAATCACTGTTTATAAGTGTAATCAAGGAATTGATGAGAGGATTGTAGAATAAGATGTTGAATCACTAAACTTTCAGGTCCTCGTTATGTCAATTAGCAGAGGGGTTATAAGTCAATTATTACTCCTTTGACAGACTGCAAAATTGGAAGACACGCAACGAATATTTTAGTTCAATTCAATATAATATTTTATTCTAACAAACCACCATTGGTGGCACAGTTTTTAAATGACCTACATGTATGTTATCTATGCACAGTAGAATGTAGAATAAGAAAGTTATTTATTTTAAGTGTCTGGCTATACAGAAGAAGAAGAAAAAGAAGAAATTATTTTATTAACGTGTAACATGCTGCATGGTACAATAATATTCACTTAGCATAACATCATTTTGATAAAAGCAGCATCCGATTAGACTTTTAAAAGTAACATTGTTTTAAAATAACACATACACACAAACACTCACACAAACACACACACGCGCTCACCCACATACACGTGCACTCTCTCACACACTCATACATCCATACACACATGGGCATACATACATATACATATTTAAAATGCAAGTTATGAGACTCCTATACTGCCGAGATACTTCGGCGCCTAAACATAGAATATAGAAGAGCGGCAAGGGGCTTTATAAATGGGACACTAAGTAATCATCAACGATATGTAAGATGCAGCAAGCGGCGAGAACAATATCCCACTTTCAGTATTTTACAAGTTCTTCAACTCGTGTCTCAGTGGTGTTCGGTAAAAAAAAGTCCTGGTAAAAAGTCCTAGCTTTGCCTAGGTAAAAAAGTCCACGGTCAAAAAGTCCTACTTTTTAAAAATAGGTACAATATCACAATAAAACCAAAGATTAGTTTATTCACATGTACTCAATATAGTTTTTTTACATCTCAGAAGCCAGTTTGTTGGTTTCTTCTTTGATTCAATCAACTAAACTCACATGATAATGGTGAACTTCTTTGATGCACTCCGCTAAACTCTTTTAATTGATGCGTTCTTTGATTAACTCAGCTAAACTCACATGACAATGCTGAACTCACACGATAATGGTGAACTTCTTTGATCCACTCAGCTAAAATCACACATTCTAGTGGTTAAGTTCTTCATTACAATTACAAGCTCTCAATTTTAATCTTTAATTTGATATCACAACATCCTTCTTGGTTAAATTAAAATATTTTAATCCATGTACTTAAAGTAATCATAAACAAACACTTCATGTTATCTTTACAATGTCAATGGCAAAGATTACTTTCTCAGTCTAAAAAGCATGGTACAGTATTTTCAATTAATATAACATAACACGCCTTCAATCGATCAAAATATAAATTTATGTTCCAGGTAGAGGATTTTATGGCTAATGCCACTTTCTTTATCTGCGAGTTTATCTGAATTAAGCCTATCCACATCCAAATGAATTATAATTGGAGAACAAGCTGATTGGGTTATGTTAGCACCGATACAACGTACGTATAATAATAATAATAATAATGATAAATAAAATTTACCACAATCACCGCCTTCACAGAGGATTTGTACACGGTGTTACATTGTAAACGCTGTACTTTAATGCTGACTTTTTAAAGTTCGCAGAAGATTATCACTGAAATTATTCCATCAACATTATCTTAAATTTGACTTTTATCATAAGGATATGTCAATCATATCATTTTCAAATGGTAAAAAATCTAAATAAATCACCCTATTTGCCGTTGAGACGTATTGAAGAAAAACATATCGAGTTGATTGCCATTTTTATTTTTACACGTTTCAATCGTTCGCGGAATGGAAATACATTCCCATATCTAAATAATGCGGTGCATGCAAATGGGTCACCATTCCATAAAAATTTTTCCTCTCTTCTTTATTGAAAATATTTAGCTCATTTATTAGTTCATATGATATAGTATTATAATTTTAGTGCAATTGATCTCCTTTACTTGACATTTATAGTTGCGCCAGCTGTTTAACTAAACAGTAACTACAGCTAGATATATATTTTATATCCGTCTCAACTACATGTACATGTGCACATGATTGCCCATTCATTACCGTCGATCGCCAAGCATTTGATATTTGAATTACAGTTGTATCCCCCCAAAAGAACGCATATTTCCTCTCAGTGAAGTGCGTACTTGTTTTGCTAATTGTCGAATCATATTCTAAATAGTTTCCGTTGAAAAACTAATTGAAAAGGTGTTGTATTACAACATGTACATTTACACTGATTCTCCTATCAAATATTACATATATTTTGTATGTCAAAGTTTATACTTTTTGGGAAGTATGAAATCAAATTTGTTAAGGGATAAAACTTATAACACACTTGGACGTGTGCTGATATACAATTCATACACTGACAAATGACTGTCTTGTTTTCATCAATTCGCTTTATAAATAAACAATTATTAGATAAACTTGTGAGCAAGTTATTTTTGGTACTTAACAATTCTATACAACATGTTTGATTATAGTCATAGTAGGAGCCACCTTCTACATTCACCTGCTTCACTGAAGGAGTGTCGGCTTTGTTCTCTTTGAAGCTACAGTCTGTCCGATGATATCGGTAATTAGCAGTAATACACATCGTTAACATGTGGATATTCCATATTCTAGTCCACATAAAGGTCAATCATTCTTGGCATATTGCTCAGTTGACAAATACACAGAGTGGTTTATTATAGGTACATAATGTACGTGCTCTTTTCCAGCAAATCGGAGTAGCATCTGCATTTTGTTCAACACTCTTAAAATGCCATTGGTCCATTATTTATTCAGTATGTGTATATACGATGGAAACGACTATGTACAATCCTAACTTACTGTATAGTTCACTATTGAGATTTAAATGAGACAGTTTATAATTACATGCTGTAGTTAAGAAAATGACAAGTTACTGGAAACATTCAATTCATGTGAAAAACACAAAACAAAGTAAAACAAAATTTGAGTATGAATTGTGAAACCATTGAATACGCTGACAGACACAAACCCCCAGGTGTACATTACATGAACATGTATTTTACACGTCAGAACGATTTTACATGGAGAGTACATATCAATAACATGATGAAGAAAATTAGTCCAATGGTAAACCGTCTGAGACATTTTGTCAATCTCGAAAACCGTTTGACACAGTTTACGTGTCTATGTGATTTAGACTACTATTCGTTTATATATATTATTGTTTGATACAGTTTAACACGTTTGTGTTTGTAATATATTGTATGTCTCTCGTAAATCACTCAGTGATTGGTCGTAGTATTTTACTGTACATAACTTATGTATGTTACAATGTTTTACAACCTACGAATGAGAAATAAAATCTAATCGTTGCTTACTGCTGGCATATAAGGGGCAAGTGTAGAATGAAAGAAGCAGTTTTATCGTAAAAATACATTAACTCATTAACCACACTGGACATGCTTCACGGCTCAACGCTTAGGCCCTTCGTCGGCGTACCAACCCGTTCAAGCGACGTTAATTAGCTCATAGTACCCCTCATCTCCCGACGCGGGATGAAAGGAAGCTGTCTAGTCTACCATAAAGTTCTGATTGTTTTATTGTTTCATGGAGATCAGTCGGGAAAGAGACAGGTGCGAATAGGGATATCAAACAGAGAATTCAGAGTCGTTATCTTGTATTTTGCACCATTGTTGTTGGTAATTTAAGGTGATTTGTTCATCTTTAGTTGAGCAAGTCCTGTAAATTCACAGCTTAATCAGATTGCCCTGAATGAATTCTGAATATGATATAAAAATGTAGACAGACAGATATATTCTATTCATCATATCTGTCTGTCTGTCAATTAAAATGTATTGACATCTTGTTTCTTGTATTAATACTGTCAGTTCCCAAATGGTGTGAGGCATTTGTTATTCTATTTGACCTGTTGAAATGTTATTGAACACACAAACAAGCCTATTTGTAATTTAAACAGGATTAATGTGTCATACATGTAGAATGTCACATTATTACATACGCAAATTAACCTTTATTATACTTTTTAGACACTTAAATCTCTTTGAAAAATAGTTTTAGAATGCAAAAGTTTTAACACCATTCAAACTTTACACGACAGAATAACACATGCAAAGAGAATACACTAATTGTAAATAGGAATGAAAAACGCAAGCAAGGGGCATGGAATAGCCAGTTATTCAATGGGTAACGAACAGGGTGTGGCTACATGAAGATTATTTGACACGTGGTTGTTCTATAATTGCTATGCGTACTATGGCAGCGTATGTACATGCGCATCTCGAGAGAGTGTTATTTCAAGGTCAATCTACTACGATAATGATTTGATTTCTAGAGTCTAATTGGATGTTTATTCGTAGTTAAATTTAGATTCGGCTTTTATTGATGATTGGTTAAAAGAGACTGAATTCATTTGATGACGATGTGATAATTACATCAAACTACATCACTGAATCGAATTAACAGGATATTACTGTTAATTGACATGAGTACCTCATTAAATATAAACGAGATATATGTTATGCATAATCTTGCTTCTGTGATAAGTTCTAACACCAGATTATCTGTGATATTTGTTTATACACCAAACGGTGTATTATTCTTCAAACCTGACCATTTTTTCTCATCAAAGCACATTAATTACTTTCTGTTGTGAGCACTTAAGGGCATGTATCTTGCATAGGATATATACACTTTTGTTTATGTTGTCAAATAACGACTAAAACGACCTTATGCCTCGCCATCGCCCCTTATTTGCCACATATATGCGTCTCTCGGGGGTAATGAGTTAAGACGGATTGCGAACCATAGTCAGCCCCGTACGTGGCACTGGACATACTAAAATATATAAATATATAACAATATACATGAACATCTCTTTCAGGGATAGAAGACCTCGTATAAGGGGCAGTAACACGTTTTTGACAAATTCATATTTTCAATTTTTCACGCATAATCGTACGTTAATGCTAAATGTATTATTTTGATTCATTACATTATAATTCATTACACGAAACAATAATCCAAAGTCAAATAACAAATAATAGCGATTCACATAACCCCTACCTGTAACTGTGGACATCACTTTGAGGATGCGCTCCATTTCTTTCTTATTTGTCCAACTTACCACGAATTAAAACCTAACGCGCATTTCGTCCAAAAAGGTTTTAATCTACCATCTATCCTCTACGGTAAATCTGGCTCGACTCATCAAGAAAATAACGAAATTTTAAAATCCGTCCATAATTTCACAGTTTCTTTAAAAAGATTTTCTGATTTTTCTAACTAAATCATCTCAACCTCCTTAGAAGCCCTGCGAAACTGTTTTTCTTAATTTAAGTTTTGTCTGAAAGCCTGCAAATGTTCACATGTATACATATCTGATCTGTTTGTTCTGTGATTGTCATCTTCATTGAATGTTTATGTATGTATGTTGTCGGGAGCGGCATTCACATAAGCAAAGATTTGCTTGTTTGCCAATCCTGTCAGTCTTTCTGAATAAATATGTTTTAACCACATAACCTCCATTGGCTGTCATTATTGTGTGAACATCTTTAATTCATTTTGTGTAACGAAAAGGAATCACATCGCTGAACTTTGCATTATATATTTGATTTATTACTGCTTTTTTGTTTGATTACATTGTCTTTAATTGGAACAATTTATTTCCATTTTCTTGACATTACCTTATGGTTCCCCTAGAAACTTGCTACTGGCCCTTCAAAACTCGTAACTTTTATAAGATATTTCATAATCTGACTCCACACTATTTCAGTAACGCAGACTATTTGGTTAAGATATCTATTTTAATTTATAATGGGATTGTAACTGGTAATACCGCTCCAAAGTACAAGATAAAGAACATACATGTATGTATCATGTTTAATGCAGACTATTTGAGTGATGTTATACCACGAAGAGTATTCGAATAAAATATTATCTTAGAAAATAGATCCCCCATTCTAGCAAGTTAATATTGAACTTGAACCTCCATGCTATCTAAACGATCTTGTACCAGATACAATCTAAACAAATTTAGATCAACAGGTTTTATATTTGGTCATACTGTTGTGACAAAATAAAAAATCTGTTGATCCAAATTTATTCAGATTGTACCAGATACAGTATCGGAACTAAGATAATATAATCTAAGAAACAGTACAATATATCTTTCTTTTCTCCTGACCCGTCACAGTTACGATTACTCCATCCCTACTCCAATATAAAAAACAGCTTTATCTCCAAGTTGTTTTGAATATTTTCGGAACTTGCCTTTGTCAAATACGTAATGAAATCTCTCTTAAGGCTCTGATGTAGTGATCTTAATACAGATAGATAACTGACACATATGTATAGATGATTGTTTTTGTCACTCTAATGAAGACGCCCATATTTGTTTGATTGTCGAAAATACCATAAGTTAAGAACAAAGGTATTTTTATAAACAAAGGTACACTGTATATACTAGAAAGATTTTGTACGGAAACGAATCCTTAGACAGGGGACATTTAAACATATTTTATTCATGATATGATTCATGAATGGATTGGCCAACAAGCCCCGAAGAGCTTAGCTTATATCAAGGCGGCTCCTATACAGTTACACATTTATATATATATATGAACTAATAGTAGTGACTGACACATGTCATATTCACAACTTAGCTTCACAGATATTGCTTTTGCATGAATATCATGTTGTTTGCGTGGCAGTCATTACATATTCAAGTGCTTATGAGATGTCAAATCGATTAAAATTCCTTGTCACAGAGTGCTAATGAATCCCTTACTTATATCTGTATATCATTTCATAAATGATAACAACCTATTTTCATAGCTCTCCTTAAATCTGTACCAAACGCAAATGTAGAAAAAGAGTGATATGACTTTGAGTTTAGCATGAAAAATTGCAAATGTTTCCACCAATGTATTTGATATCTTAATCATTTTATGGTGGTTTTTTTTTCAGGAGAAGCATTTATATAGGTATTTGCTGCCTGTTTGCTTATCCTTTTTTTATATATATATTCTGAAGATGTGTATGGAAATTAAATACCGTTTAAATAATTAGATTTTATGAAAGATTTATGAATAGACTTTAACAATTTCGTAAGATCGTCGTTTGAGAGCGATGTACACCCCCTAAGAACTTTATCAAAACTAAATCCTTTCAAATAGAAAAAGTGAATTCTGTCTTAATTCTGTGTATTTGTAGCATGTGAAAAAAATAATGTACGGCGTTTTCAATTGGGTGACCGCATGAACACTCTGGGCTTTCCGAAATGTGTCTGTAAAACTTGTCTGTATTCAAATCACTACAACTGAGCAAATTCATACACGTAAGTAAAAGTAATCACTTTCATCGAATAGCATTTGTACTCATCATAATGTCTGTAGAAGATATCATATCATTATTTTGCAACATACGGTCGGCATCTCAAGAAACATTATGCCTACTACATACTGTACAAAATGATTTGACTATAAAGACGATTTCATCAATTACATTTTTCTGATCATTTTATATATTATGTCCGGTTTTTCTGTTTTACTCAGGAGCGGTGTTAAAATAAGAAAACAATAATTATGAAATGAGAAATGTTTAAAACAGATATATTCAATAGTTCGTTTGATTAGGAATTCTTTACCAAATGCAATCATCCGCGCGCCTTCCATTCATCAATTCAGAGCTATGATGAAACGAACAGTAAAACAAAATAATTCTTATTAGAATTAAGGGACTATTTGTCTTGTCAACATTTTTATTCGAATGTATTTTACGAGCAAAGAAAACTATCAACTTACAAGTTGAGACCACTGTCGATACAAAACATTAGATACGTATGTTTGTTCCGAGTACGCTTTATTGAAAGTAAAATGTTGTCAATGAGGTGAAGAAATATTCGCTAATTGAAATCAATCAGTTATCAAAACATTAACCTTTCTGGTAAAGTTGTGACATTGATTAGGTTCAGTCATCTCATAATCTTTTGTAAATATACAGATGTTTTTACACTATTGAATACACTATAAGCAATTATACTCTATAAGCAATAGACATGAATATTTATTTAGAATACAAAACACTACATGTGAGCGTAAATACCGGGACATCAGTAAATAAGGTAAATCAGTTAAATGTTCCTTTATTCAAATCCTTTAAAACGTTAACGAAAGACTAACGCGAAAATTTCGCGAATATATTTGCGTGATTTTCGCGAATATTTTTGCGTGAGTTTCGCGAAAGTTTCGCGTGAGATTCGCGAAAGTTTCGCGAGAGATTCGCGATAGTTTCGCGAGAATTTCGCGTGAGTTTCGCGAAACTTTCGCGTGAGTTTCGCGTGAGTTTCGCGAAACTTTCGCGAAATTTTCGCGAAATGGGGTAACCTTTTTGATTGGACAACTGTACCTACAAATACACATTTACATTGTCCTTATCATGACATGACCACATACCTACAAATACACATTTACATTGTCCTTATCATGACATGACCACATACCTACAAATACACATTTACATTGTCCTTATCATGACATGACCACATACCTACAAATACACATTTACATTGTCCTTATCATGACATGACCACATACCTACAAATACACACCACTTCTATTTCTTTACTTTCTAAAATCTTTTCAACCGCCCTCACACTTGCAGAAGGACGTAGGCGATAAGAAACACACAAAATAATACCCTGTGGCCTTTTGCATGTCCACAATCTAGCTTTTTGCTGAAATGAATCAGGATAACCTATTTCTCTTTTTTATCAAATAACGACAAAAGAAAACTCACTTTTTTTTAAAATGGAAATTGAAAAATAATTTGGATAAATCCCTGGGTGAGACATATCCTTGCACAAAATAGTCATGCAGCATAAAATTCAAAACATGGTCACCCAACTCTTGCAAGGGACGTTTTTATCATGACTTATGTTTCATTATAAACTGTACATTTATTTAGATTTTAATACTTTTTATTTACAAAATACTATTCAAACTTACTTAAATAAGGTATACATTAAAAATGCTAAACCATTACCAATCAACTCTAACAAATAGAACATTAATTAAAGTTGGTAATGCATCTGTTCACCATGGACTTTATAACAATTGTTTTGGCTATTATGACATTGATCTGAAATTATTACCTGATTCCATTAATACCAAGACTCAAGAACCTGTTGAATACCATACCAGAACAAGCCTTACCATGGGCCCCTTACCATCATTTATGATAAGTAAAAGTTCATGAATATGGTGGTAGAAAGGATCAGTAGATATGATACCAAAGATAATAGAAACGTTACCATTAAAAACTCAGTCATTTCAAATTTATCAATGTTCTCAGGTTTTTGTAAGTAAATTCAATTAGAAACATGACATCAAATCATTAACATAACAATAAACCTTCATAGCATTTGTTTTAAATAATTGACATTAGCATTTCAACAGATTAATAGCTATTGATTACACTGACTCCTTTAGATTGGTCCTGTACTTTTTGATAGGTCTTTCTTTTGAGCCAGTTGTTTTTTTTGCTTAAAATCTTGTTACTTATCACATCTAACTTGTGGTATCAATTTGATAAACTCAAATTCATACAGATGGTAACATATAGATCTGACTATATATATTGTACGTATCCGTTAATAACTTATCTGTTTGACTAAAAAGTATTTCAATATGTTGGACATACAATTAAGAGCCAGAATAGGAACACAATCTGCAAACTACTCACGGTACTAAATGCATAAGGGCTACGTTGAGGAGATTGTGATGATTAACAGAGTAATTCCTTTATAGGGGTAAACATATGTAACATACTGGCTGGCGAACAGCTATCACTGTGTTTTTTAATCGTTTTCGTTTCTAATATCAAAAGGCATCATCAAATTTGGTAAATATTCTACATAATACTTGATTAGGGATCGTCCTGCCAGGAAATAAATGTTTCAACTTTTAATGATAAATTATTTCTATTGCTCTATGACCGCTAACAACGGATCGATACTGACTTTCGTAGCACCTTACAGTAACAGTTATCGCCAACATACGGTAACAGTTCACAAAATTTGAATTCACTTCCGAATTCTTGCAAACTCTCAGGTTAAAATTCAATTCTTTGAGGCATACATCTGCTGTATTATTTTATTGTTTGTTGTTTTCTTGATTTACATGCCTTAGCAATGAGTGAAGATAAGTAACTGCATTTTGCAGATTATTTTCTCATAAAGCTTTCAGTTGGGAAACCATTAATCTTTCAAATGATTAATTCATATTGGTTTATAATACATAAATTTGAGGTTGAAATGACAGTTTGATAAAAGGAATATACCTTTGATTTCGATTTCATTATGAAGTATTATCATGCCAGTATGGTTTACATAACGTATATGTCAATCAATTTGGAGATACAGCCGTGTCGGGTAAAGATACGCACTTTCACAAAAGTTAACTTAACCTAGGAATTGCACATTAAGTGTTATATTGTAAATTTTTGTTGTTTTCACATCTTTTTGAAATTAAGAAGATAATAAGAGGTTTCAGGTTGCTGTAAAGGAGTAAAATGTTGAACAGCGACACAAAACAGTGATATGTTTGTACAAACCGACAAAATTCCTAACAAATTTATAGTCATCAAATATTTTCTCTTCTCCCATATCAAATGTTAATGGAAACCAATTCATTGATCCTACAATCCATTTGTCATTCCTTGAACTTTTGAAAACAATTTTTAATCTATAAATATTATAAAATTGAAAATGTTAGGTGTATTCAAAACCTGCCTACGTATCTTTAGCCTACCTTTCCGGACCTTCCCTAAATAGGGGGTAGTCGTTAGAAAGCTTTGACAGTCGTTCACAAAAGAAATTCCAAAATATTATTCTACATTAGAATTGTCAACTAAACAATAAACTTTCACATGGACATAGGGTTTTTTCATATCTTGTATTTTCCTGGCATGACTGATCATGTATCTCTTAGGTGCGTATCTTTACCCGTCAACACTGTAGATCTACCTACAGTCTGTGGCCATAAGTATTCGTGATTTGGTTATCGTGACTTCATTGTCAGTGTGGGTAGGGGCTTACTAATAATTGGTTATCTTTATAACTAGTGCATGTCTTACCTTAATATTTGGTCATCTGACCCTTCATAAGTATCACTTCACGCAGACGACTTGGAATAGAATCATAAAGTGACCTGATGTAGTCCGCGTCAAGGTTACTCCATATAGACCTAATTTCGTCCATCAGCTGATCTTTTGTGGTGATGGTTGCGGCGACACGCTGTAGCTCTCTTTTCAAACGAAGCCAAATATTTTCTATCACATTCAAATCTGGAGATTGTGGGGGCCAGGTTGTACAGTTGATGTGATTCTCCTTGTAATGGTATTTACCACACGTGCGCGATGAACGGGATGACCTTTCTATTAATAGTAAATATGTAATGGCTGACGGAAGTTATTTATGCACAGCGGCATTCTAAAAACGGAGAAAGAAAGGGGATGACGTCACGATAACCAAAATCACGAATACTTTATGGCCACAGACTTTACATATCTATGTACCTCTGAGACTGGTTTGAACATCAGTGACTGAAGGGAGCATCGCATCGTCATAACTATTTTACAAATATTGTGAGTGAACTGTAGTAGATGGAAACAAATTTATGCGTGAAACTTACCAATTAAACAAAATGAAGATGTTAGATACATCAAAGACGTAGATTAATAGTAATCTACGTCTTCGGAAACATTACGAGATCAATCCCTTCATCGCCATATTGTTTACATACCGGTGACGGGTCAACTGTGCACTTCCGCCAATATTCTAAAATCGGTGTTTGGTTAAATTCTTCCCTGTTGAAAACATTCCGTTTGGTGCAGGGTGTGATATAGAGAATCTCACCCAAGTGTCTTCTGATATCAAATATATCAACACGAGTTGATTAAAGTTACAAATATCCGAGGCTTGCCGAGGATATTTTACTTTAATCAACGAGTGTTGATATATTTGATATCAGAAGACACGAGGGTGAGATTTTATTTATCAT
Organism: Steromphala cineraria; assembly: GCA_916613615.1. Classification (NCBI taxonomy): domain Eukaryota; kingdom Metazoa; phylum Mollusca; class Gastropoda; order Trochida; family Trochidae; genus Steromphala; species Steromphala cineraria. The sequence goes on along the minus strand of OU744722.1, from coordinate 39,541,436 downwards.
CCAAATCATTTTTCAACAGTAATATTAGCAAAATATGAACATATCTGAACACAAAACTGTCATTAGACTTCTTGAGCAGTGAGGTCATTGCATTGTGACGTCATCAGCATTATGACGTCATAGCATTGTTACGCCATGAACTTTGTGACGTCATAGTATTGTCATCTGTGTTCTAAGTGATGCCAAAGCCTTGTGATGTCATTTAACTGATGATGTAATAGGATTATGACGATTTGATTGTAGCGATATCTACAATGTAGATATCGCTTGTAGATATCGTTTGATCTCAGAAAAGCGATATCTACTGTGGTAGCCACTTTTGGATGATAAAATGGTATTTTTGGTTATTTTTGATTTACACTAACAGTAATCAAACTTTGTACAAACTCGTGTAGCAATTTGTTGCTGCATGTCATCGATAGAGAGGGTGCATATTTCGCGTTATAATTAGTAATTCTTCTAAAAAAAAAGTTTTAAATTCCTTTCTTTTTATGATTGATGATTTGATCATGTTTGTTTAAACATAAGGGACTAGTCATTTGTTATAGGGAGGGGGGATGGGCCGGTAAAATATTCTTTCAGCATGTCATAAATATGTGAGACCCAGTCCAACATACATACATTCAGACCCGTGCCAGTTATATTCGGACAGTGACGTTTTTTCCATAGACTTGCATGTTAAAGGGACCCGCCGTCTCCAACCAAATGGCCTTCGGCCCGTGCTGAGAAGCCTGCTCATTAATGAGCTGAGCTACGCTTTACCGCTGAGATGGGGAGAAGAGAGCGGTTTAGGGTTCGCTTTTCTTTAGGGGAATCCCCTCGTTAATCATGCGCGCTGATTGGTTAATAATACATCCACTACTTTTGACATATATATAACGTCTTAGTTTCGTAAGAGTATTTTAATTTTAATATCCAAACGAATACGCTTGCCAAGACATTGTAAGTTTTCAATTTTCCCTAATGACTGGAATATTGACAAAGCGTCATGAAACTTACTCAGTGAAACAATGCTAAGGATTTTCTAATTCTTATAAATTAATTTTTTTAATTATGCTATTTTCATACAATCTCAATTAATGTCTGAATTACATGACAACGGTAAAGTGTTTTTAAAAGGAAATTGTATACAAACAGTATTGTCTGTATATCATGAACGCATTCTTGCTTGTTTATTTAGAGTCCTCTTTGTTTAAATCACCACAAAATCTGTTTAAATCGGATTGGTACAACCATACAAATTTTGATTGTGGTTTAAAACATATTTATTTCAAATAAGAATTGTATTGGTAAACAAGCTTAAAGCTGATGTCAAAACCGCTCCAAAAACAAGATAAGGAACATGTCATGGTTTATTTACAAAATATTAGTATTTAGCTATTGTTTGTTTAACAGTTTCAAATTAGGAAATAAACCTGTTTCAATTTAGTTCAATTTATAAAACACTTAATTGTATCAACAAGTTTTGATACAAATGTTTTTGAAAAGTTTGTTTAAAAAGTTATCAAATAGAAGAATAATTTCTGTCTAGTGTAAAATATGAAGATAATCAATTATTAAAATAAACAAAAATTCAAATACCATTCAACTTCATTGGATAGTTTATACTAAGAAAGGACACGGGAATTTTCTATTAAGCAACGTATACTATTTGCTACAAATGATTGGCGAAACCTGCGTCTATACGGTAGTGAAGAGTAACAGTGTGGGTTAAATCATTTTTCAATTAATTTGGTTTCATCTAGCTGATGCTGTAGACAACTTCAAAATGAGACATACCAAATAATGAACATTTGAAAACCTACATGTTGACATTTAAACGGATCCCTTAGCTTTTGAATTTTCACAATTTCTTATGTTTTTGTTCAGATTTATGAATCGTGAAAAAGAGTGAATACTTAAATAAGCGTTGTACAGCCCGTTCGCCAATTGTTTGTGTTTATTGTTTAAAATAAAACAATGTTTAAACGAATCACTTTCAAAAAACATTGCTGCTCGTTATAACTGCCGAGACAACTAATAGGTAGGAGAGGTAAGTTTGTTTTGTGATTTTTCATGGTTAAATAACATCGTTTTGAATATGTGTGATACACTGAACAGCCTGAAATAACACTTGATATGTTGTTGTTGGATTGGAGTTTAACGTCTTCTTCACCATACGGTGATGTCGCCGACGTTGGGTCTAAGCCTGAGTTATTTCCAAAAAAAGGGGCATGAAATTTAGAATAGGTCTTAGGCACCCAAATAAAATTAATAAAAGTTCTAAAGTGGTTAAAATTAATTTAGAATTTGGAATAGAGTGAGGGGGGGGGGGGGTGATTTTATGAATAGTCAGTAAATAAATAGTGCTGTGAAATGGCGTGGTACCTGAAAGAGATAGAAAGAATATATTATGTATGGGAAATTATATTGAAGTAAAAAGGTTTAATATAGTATTTGAGATGGTATTTTTAATTGTGATAAGATAAAATTGTATTTGAATAATTGTGTTTGAATTGTATTTATATTTATTTGTAATTAGTAATGTTTTATATCTAAATTTATTGATAATTGAGTGAATGGAGTAATACTTATCTTTTTGGTTTGATATACTTAGTCTGTTATTTGCTGTTGTTTCCAGCGTTGTTATCTTCGCAATGTGCGTTTTTTCTTTCTTGAAGGTCGTCTGACTGGTATTGTACCTATGTAAAGTGCAGGGGGTAGTCTAACCATACACTTAAGGTACAATACCTGTCCTCCCCACTGAACCCGATTAAGAAGCAGGCAGTGAGGGTTTTGAGGTTTGCTACTGGGAAAATTACCAGTTATAATTTAGTGAAGTGCCGGGGGTAGCCACACCGTGCACTTTAAGTGAAAAGTTTTAACCATTTTGCCCTGTGCCCAAGTCCTACCAGTTATCCCAAATATGGGAGTGGTAAATATTATTTTAGGTGTTGGGTGGAAATCTCCCGTTGGGAGCCTACGCGCCTGTTTGTATAGGCTTGCGCGAGTGGTCCCGAGGTAATGTATATCGTGAACCCATCTCACCAACCAGCTCTGGTCGTGGGTCGCCATGACCAACACTTACCAGAAGAAGGAGGTTTAAGAGATCAGTCTCGCTTGCGTAGGGTCCTTCTGGGAGTTTTACCCGTGGGGTGGTTGTTAGGGTTTAGTGACCCTTAAATTGGGGAGGGGATGAGGGGTAGGTAATGGTTAAGAGTTTGGGTGTAAGGCTAGGTGGTTATTAATTATAATGTTTTATACAATTTGGTTTGTAGTAGGAATACTGAAAGGTACTGGTAATTTTTAGCATTGGCTAACAGTTCTTGTGGGTTGTTAGCGCTTACATTTTCAAGGACACTTGATATAACTGGGAACTGTCATTTGAAGTTGTGTATTATGGAGCCGGATATTACAGATAAAACAGGTGTGAGGTGTCAGTTTATTGTCGTCCAGTGACTCTAGTCATGTGTCGTAACAGGTCATATAACTGCCGGGTCACTGTTTGATGGCGCCATCCTCATGATCCTGTCTGGTTGAGTGGACAATGGATACACATACAAGACACATACAAGACAATTGCCGCCAATTATACGTTATTTCAATCCCTGACAGGATGTCTAGCTTTCAAAACCAAATGAGACGGTAAAACATTATAGCTGACTAATGAAAACCAGTAGGTGAACGTTTAATCGTCCGCAACAAATTTCCATTATTGAACACTTCTAATATGGTTCTTATTTACGATCTACAGAATACAAAATTAAATAGAAAAAATATCCCAACTTTAAAAGATGTGTTATCGATAACGTATTTATGATAAATAACCAAATCCTAATCGTTGCTTTTTCAAATTACATGACTGTCCCTCATTTAGATAATGATTATCTAAACTTCGGTATATATGTGCGGTGACTGCGCACCCGAAGGAGACGCTTATTTTGCTGGACTACCCTTCATTATCCTCACATTATCGTGAATATTATCCTATTTTGGAAACTACGTATAACTAATATTTCGTACGCAGTTTGAAACAGCACACCGTTTAATAAATGAATTGGTAAATAAAAGATTAAATTTAGTTTTTTAAATAATAATGTTTATTATTAATTATATGTCAAAGAATATTGTCTTGCGGTTGCATGTCTATTGTTACAGGATATTTGAAAGACACATTTTTATTTTATTTGTTTTATTTTTAAGTAATTGAAATTGAAATTATTTAGAAATTTCCAAAGAAAACAGTAATCCAATACAAAAAAATGTGTTGTAATGATGATTTAGTAATAATGTTATGACATATGCAAAAGCTATTCTATTCAGAATTTCTAGATGCATTAATTTGTTACCAAAACAACTCACTGTCACAGTGAGATAACTCAATCAATCATGATAAATTAAAGCCGCATCATAGCAGTTTAAATAATGTATATGATTAAACAAACAACTCAATCAGAGAAACCGAAGAGTTGATGTAAACCGGTTCACTGTCACAGTCAAGCTCCGTACAGCGATGAATAATCAACACTGCTGCGGAGCTTAGGAGAGACTCGGCACACGGTAGCGAGCCACTAATTAATAAATGTGATGCAACACATTTACGGGGACGGCGTCTCGCTAAATCCGTATAGCATAAATAATTTTCATGAAAAAGGTTCTTGTTGTATTATAATCAAACTTGGCAGGTTGAATTTAAATCATCTCAGCTTTATGTACATAATTTATATTATTTAATATACTCTCCTCGATAGTTAACAATATGCCCGATTATCCTAATCTGTCTAATTCCGACAATCCTTACACAGAGTAAAGACAGAGTTATCGCTGCCCAAACCTGTACTGTAACTCACCACCAGGTGGCTAACCCTACGTCATCATTGCTTTTCTGTCGGCCATCAAGGACACTTGTGTTTTTGTTAGCTCTAGTTTTCCGACTGCTTTTGTGTTTAATAAACCTTTTCTTGTGTTTCTCTTCCCTGTTACAGGGTTAGGGGGTTAACTATTTCTTGCGAAGTAGTTAGTGCCTCTTTCCATGTATTTGTTGCCGTTTTTTTTTCAGCAGTTGACTTCGTCAGCTGTTGTTGATTTCGGCTGGCCCGGGTTGCACGTGGGTTTCGTGCCGGGTCGCCTGGCTGCTACGCTTGGCTGGTTTGGAGGTAGACCTCTCGTCTACCGTCTCTGGCTTGCACTTCAGTGTGGCCTGTTGAACGTCTGCCGCCTGCCGCGTCAGGCGCCCTACCGCCTCCCTTGCGCTTAGAGTGGACGTGCGCTTGGACGTCCCCTCGCTCGCGCTTCCCAGGCGCTTGGATGTGCTCTTGCTGGCGCTTGGATTGGAGTGCGCTTGTGTCGCGTGTCTCTCGCTCTTCAACTCTCTATGAGAAGCGCCTGAGCGGAGAGGTGACTAATACGTGGCGCTAGATGTGCGTCTGACGCTCAGGTTCGCGGGAGAGAAGCTGAGGCGCGTCAGGCGCTATCTCTCTTCGTGTCCACTTTGATTGGGTAGTGGGTGAGGCGTTCATGAGGCGCTCTCCCCGCTTCTCTGATCTTGACTTGCGTGGGATGCTTCAGATGCTGTCTTGCTAGTGGCGAGGCGCTCCAGGCGCCCTCCCCGCTTGCTTGATGGGGGTTTGTCTCCCGTTGATTAATTCGAACCTTGACTCGAGGCAGGTTTGGTTTGGTTTCTTTTCCTCTCCTGTTCTTCAGGTTCTTACTGACTCTGGGTCGTGGCGCTCCATGCTTCCTTCCCTCTCACTTCGTGCGTCACTGGCTCACGAGTGGGTCAAGACGCTTTAGGCGCTCTCTCCTCTCGATTGCACCCTCGCGCGCGTGTCTCCCGCTCTTAACTCAGGAGAGGTTCCCGCTATGGGAAGCGCCTGAGCGGAGAGGTGACTGATGCGTGGCGCTAGGTGCGCGCCCCTCGCGCGCGTGTGTCTCGCTCTTAACTGAGTGGCTGTTTGATTGGACGTGCGCTTGCTAGTGCTCGTGTCTCTTGCTCTTAACTCAGGGGAGCTTCCCTCTAGGGGTAGCGCCTGAGTGGAGAGGTGATTGACGCGTGTGTCTACTAGTGAGTAGCCGTTTGATTGGACGTGCGATCGCTAGTGCTCGTGTCTCTCGCTCTTAACTCAGGGGAGCTTCCCTCTAGGGGAAGCGCCTGAGTGGAGAGGTGATTGGCGCGTGTGTCTACTAGTGAGTAGCCGTTTGATTGGACGTGCGATCGCTAGTGCTCGTGTCTCTCGCTCTTAACTCAGGGGAGCTTCCCTCTAGGGGAAGCGCCTGAGTGGAGAGGTGATTGGCGCGTGTGTCTACTAGACAGTAGCCGTTTGATTGGACGTGCGATCGCTAGTGCTCGTGTCTCTCGCTCTTAACTCAGGGGAGCTTCCCTCTAGGGGAAGCGCCTGAGTGGAGAGGTGATTGACGCGTGTGTCTACTAGTGAGTAGCCGTTTGATTGGACGTGCAATCGCTAGTGCTCGTGTCTCTCGCTCTTTACTCAGGGGAGCTTCCCTCTAGGGGAAGCGCCTGAGTGGAGAGATGATTGATGCGTGTGTCTACTAGTGAGTAGCCGTTTGATTGGACGTGTGATCGCTAGTGCTCGTGTCTCTCGCTCTTAACTCAGGGGAGCTTCCCTCTAGGGGTAGCGCCTGAGTGGAGAGGTGATTGGCGCGTGTGTCTACTAGTGAGTAGCCGTTTGATTGGACGTGCACTTGTACACTTGGTAGTACTCATTTCGCTCGCTCTTAACTCAGGGGAGCTTCCCTCTAGGGGTAGCGCCTGAGTGGAGAGGTGATTGGCGCGTGTGTCTACTAGTGAGTAGCCGTTTGATTGGACGTGTGATTGCTAGTACTCGTGTCGCTCGCTCTTAACTCAGGGGAGCTTCCCTCAAGGGGTAGCGCCTGAGTGGAGAGGTGATTGATGCGTGTGTCTACTAGTGAGTAGCCGTTTGATTGGACGTGTGATCGCTAGTGCTCGTGTCTCTCGCTCTTAACTCAGGGGAGCTTCCCTCTAGGGGTAGCGCCTGAGTGGAGGTGATTGGCAGATGTGTCTACTAGTGAGTAGCCGTTTGATTGGACGTGTGATCGCTAGTGCTCGTGTCTCTCGCTCTTACACTCAGGGGAGCTTCCCTCTAGGGGTAGCGCCTGAGTGGAGAGGTGATTGGCGCGTGTGTCTACTAGTGAGTAGCCGTTTGATTGGACGTGCACTTGTACACTTGGTAGTACTCATGTCGCTCGCTCTTAACTCAGGGGAGCTTCCCTCTAGGGGTAGCGCCTGAGTGGAGAGGTGATTGGCGCGTGTGTCTACTAGTGAGTAGCCGTTTGATTGGACGTGCGATTGCTAGTGCTCGTGTCTCTCGCTCTTAACTCAGGGGAGCTTCCCTCTAGGGGAAGCGCCTGAGTGGAGAGGTGATTGACGCGTGTGTCTACTAGTGAGTAGCCGTTTGATTGGACGTGCACTTGTGCACTTGGTAGTACTCGTAGGCGTCCAATCAATCACTTCCTCTGGGGGAAGCGCCTGATTGGATAGGCGATTGACGTGTGTGTCTACTAATTAGTAGCCGTTTGAATGGACGTGCGATCGCGAGTGCTCGTGTCTCTCGCTCTTAGCTCAGGGAACTTCCCTCTAGAGGCAGCGCCTGAGTGGAGAGGTGATTGACGCGTGTGTCTACTAGTGAGTAGCCGTTTGTTTGGACGTGCACTTGTGCACTTGGTAGTGCTCGTGTCTCTCGCTCTTAACTCAGGGGAGCTTCCCTCTAGGGGTAGAACCTGTGTGGAGTTGATTGACACGTGTCGCGTAGCAGTGCTCGTGGTTCTCGCTCTTAACTCGGGGGCTCCCCTCCAGGGAGGTGATTAACGCGTGTGGCTTGGTAGTACGCTCGACGCTCAGATCACGGATTGGTGTGCGCTCCACTAGCGTCTACTATCGAGTAGGTGCTTCCTTGGACGTTCACTTCTGCGGGCACTCGCATTCCTCGCTCTTAACTCTTAACTCCGCCGATCTGGGATTAGCGTGCCCTTGTGTGCTTGGCCGCCCCTCGCGCTCGCGGCACTCACTCAGGGGAGCGTCCCTCTAGAAGCAAGGTAGGATCAGGAGACACATGTCTCCTCTTCCCCTATTCTTCTTCTCCTGAAGTGTCTGCGCCTTTCTTTCCAGGCTCCCAGCTGGTGGACAGAGGCGAGTCGGGTATTTCCTTCTGCTCTTCTTCCACCGTCTATTCCTGGCAGCAAGAAGGGATCATGAGACAAGGGGTCTCCTCGACAGCCGGGCCTTTCCCCCGCCTCTAGTGATCTCCGATCGCCAGAGGTCGGGACTCCCGGTCGCGTCACCACCCATTCCACTCTTCCACCCCCCCCCCCCCCCCCCCCCTGGGATGAGGACGTCAGTCGCTTGGCAGCCCAAGGAGTCGCCCACCCAGGGTCTGTCGGCCTCTTGTCACGCCAGCATGACTGTCTTCGCCAAGCGGGGTCATCAACCTGCGACATGGTCAGGAGACCCACCAACGAGAGCTCACCAACCGCCTAGTAGCGGGAGGTGGCATGGTCTCCTCCGTAGGCACAGCAACGCATTTTAGAACATAAGGGGATCTTGCCCCTATCGCCGACAGGTCCTAGGACCAGCGGCATTTCCTTTCAGGAAGGGGGTCGGTCAGACAAGGTTCGCAAGGACTTCAATGCTGGTCCCTCGCCCAAAAGGACTCCCAAGGAATCCCAGCGTGGGAGAGGCAACAGGCACGGGAGCGCTTCCGAGGAGCGTTTGACTCCTTGGGGGACTCCCTACCCCCTTGGCCTGGACAAGTATGCGTGTGAGATCTTGGACCGAACGGCCGCTCCAAGATCTGACACCGGGATCTCACTCACCGGTATTCGTAAGTCCTACCTCATGCATGGTGTCGCTGGATTGGCGACTTCTCAGCGGTCTTCCACATGCAAACTATACGCTTTTCAATGGGTATGTCCGTCCTTCGTAATTAGGATCCCGGGTTGGTCTCCATCCTTTAGGGGCTCATTTGAATGAACAGGTATGGGATCTAGCTGTGGTACTTAATCTCCTCAACCTGAGTACCATGAACCGCTGACGGACACAGCGCTGCTGCGTCTCTCCTTTTAATCCGCCTTCTTGGTGGCTATGTGGTCAGCGTTGAGCAGGTTGACTCGCCATTCGCCCCTGCTAAAAGGCCTGGCAACGTATAGGGGACGGTACTTGTTTTCACTGTAAGTTGTTTTCACAACTGACAAGTTGTTCTCACGTGTCAATTAACAGGACTCAATGACAAGCGTTACCAGCTGATTGTTCAATCAACTTGAAGTGGGAGCGAGGGGGTTATCAGTTAGCTTCACTTTAGAGTGAGCGTGAGGATTATCACTTAGCTTAACGAGTCGTGTGGAAGACAGTACTAATTGGTTGTGAGCATCCTCAGACCTTGCTTTTCGTTTTCGGATAACTGAATCAATTCCCTGTGCAAATATACAGACATGGTTTGGGGAAAAACGGCGTCTGGGCACGGGAGCACGAGTTCCGGGTACGTTCTTTACACTAGCATGCACTCTAAAATCGGCCGGATAGCGCGGAGTCCGGGTATCCGAGGTTCGACTGTATATCCGAGTTGCACACGCTGCAAGCCGATTTGCTCAGGTTTGAGGTGAGAATAGGAGGTTCAACGATTTTGGGGCTTGCGCCAGTTCTCATCTGCGAGAACCAAAGCGCCGACGAACGCGGGAGGACCTTCACACTGCCGCCAATCTTCCCGTCCACGAGCAGGGTCGTCTCCCTTGTCCGTTGCGGGCTCTGCGTATCTATATGTTCTCCATGCGGACCCCTGTGTTTTGATGTGAGGGACGGAGGTTCAGCCTCTCTGGGGCTGGCGGCTGAGTTTATCTGTAAGGTACTAACCGCAGACGAGAGGGGTAGAACTTTCTCGTTACCGTCCATTTCTAGAAGTGTTGATCCGACAGACAGGAGAATTGTCTCCTCTGCCCAGTACGGGCACTACGGATCTACCCCGAGAGAACCCGGACAGTGCGTCAAGGGAGGAGGAGACTTTTCATCCCTCATTCTCAGGCCAGTGCTTCCTTCCCTCTCACTTCGTGCGTCACTGGCTCACGAGTGGGTCAAGACGCTTTAGGCGCTCTCTCCTCTCGATTGCACCCTCGCGCGCGTGTCTCCCGCTCTTAACTCAGGAGAGGTTCCCGCTATGGGAAGCGCCTGAGCGGAGAGGTGACTGATGCGTGGCGCTAGGTGCGCGCCCCTCGCGCGCGTGTGTCTCGCTCTTAACTGAGTGGCTGTTTGATTGGACGTGCGCTTGCTAGTGCTCGTGTCTCTTGCTCTTAACTCAGGGGAGCTTCCCTCTAGGGGTAGCGCCTGAGTGGAGAGGTGATTGACGCGTGTGTCTACTAGTGAGTAGCCGTTTGATTGGACGTGCGATCGCTAGTGCTCGTGTCTCTCGCTCTTAACTCAGGGGAGCTTCCCTCTAGGGGAAGCGCCTGAGTGGAGAGGTGATTGGCGCGTGTGTCTACTAGTGAGTAGCCGTTTGATTGGACGTGCGATCGCTAGTGCTCGTGTCTCTCGCTCTTAACTCAGGGGAGCTTCCCTCTAGGGGAAGCGCCTGAGTGGAGAGGTGATTGGCGCGTGTGTCTACTAGACAGTAGCCGTTTGATTGGACGTGCGATCGCTAGTGCTCGTGTCTCTCGCTCTTAACTCAGGGGAGCTTCCCTCTAGGGGAAGCGCCTGAGTGGAGAGGTGATTGACGCGTGTGTCTACTAGTGAGTAGCCGTTTGATTGGACGTGCAATCGCTAGTGCTCGTGTCTCTCGCTCTTTACTCAGGGGAGCTTCCCTCTAGGGGAAGCGCCTGAGTGGAGAGATGATTGATGCGTGTGTCTACTAGTGAGTAGCTGTTTGATTGGACGTGTGATCGCTAGTGCTCGTGTCTCTCGCTCTTAACTCAGGGGAGCTTCCCTCTAGGGGTAGCGCCTGAGTGGAGAGGTGATTGGCGCGTGTGTCTACTAGTGAGTAGCCGTTTGATTGGACGTGCACTTGTACACTTGGTAGTACTCATTTCGCTCGCTCTTAACTCAGGGGAGCTTCCCTCTAGGGGTAGCGCCTGAGTGGAGGTGATTGGCAGATGTGTCTACTAGTGAGTAGCCGTTTGATTGGACGTGTGATCGCTAGTGCTCGTGTCTCTCGCTCTTAACTCAGGGGAGCTTCCCTCTAGGGGTAGCGCCTGAGTGGAGAGGTGATTGGCGCGTGTGTCTACTAGTGAGTAGCCGTTTGATTGGACGTGCACTTGTACACTTGGTAGTACTCATGTCGCTCGCTCTTAACTCAGGGGAGCTTCCCTCTAGGGGTAGCGCCTGAGTGGAGAGGTGATTGGCGCGTGTGTCTACTAGTGAGTAGCCGTTTGATTGGACGTGCGATTGCTAGTGCTCGTGTCTCTCGCTCTTAACTCAGGGGAGCTTCCCTCTAGGGGAAGCGCCTGAGTGGAGAGGTGATTGACGCGTGTGTCTACTAGTGAGTAGCCGTTTGATTGGACGTGCACTTGTGCACTTGGTAGTACTCGTAGGCGTCCAATCAATCACTTCCTCTGGGGGAAGCGCCTGATTGGATAGGCGATTGACGTGTGTGTCTACTAATTAGTAGCCGTTTGAATGGACGTGCGATCGCGAGTGCTCGTGTCTCTCGCTCTTAGCTCAGGGAACTTCCCTCTAGAGGCAGCGCCTGAGTGGAGAGGTGATTGACGCGTGTGTCTACTAGTGAGTAGCCGTTTGTTTGGACGTGCACTTGTGCACTTGGTAGTGCTCGTGTCTCTCGCTCTTAACTCAGGGGAGCTTCCCTCTAGGGGTAGAACCTGTGTGGAGTTGATTGACACGTGTCGCGTAGCAGTGCTCGTGGTTCTCGCTCTTAACTCGGGGGCTCCCCTCCAGGGAGGTGATTAACGCGTGTGGCTTGGTAGTACGCTCGACGCTCAGATCACGGATTGGTGTGCGCTCCACTAGCGTCTACTATCGAGTAGGTGCTTCCTTGGACGTTCACTTCTGCGGGCACTCGCATTCCTCGCTCTTAACTCTTAACTCCGCCGATCTGGGATTAGCGTGCCCTTGTGTGCTTGGCCGCCCCTCGCGCTCGCGGCACTCACTCAGGGGAGCGTCCCTCTAGAAGCAAGGTAGGATCAGGAGACACATGTCTCCTCTTCCCCTATTCTTCTTCTCCTGAAGTGTCTGCGCCTTTCTTTCCAGGCTCCCAGCTGGTGGACAGAGGCGAGTCGGGTATTTCCTTCTGCTCTTCTTCCACCGTCTATTCCTGGCAGCAAGAAGGGATCATGAGACAAGGGGTCTCCTCGACAGCCGGGCCTTTCCCCCGCCTCTAGTGATCTCCGATCGCCAGAGGTCGGGACTCCCGGTCGCGTCACCACCCATTCCACTCTTCCCCCCCCCCCCCCCCCCCCCTGGGATGAGGACGTCAGTCGCTTGGCAGCCCAAGGAGTCGCCCACCCAGGGTCTGTCGGCCTCTTGTCACGCCAGCATGACTGTCTTCGCCAAGCGGGGTCATCAACCTGCGACATGGTCAGGAGACCCACCAACGAGAGCTCACCAACCGCCTAGTAGCGGGAGGTGGCATGGTCTCCTCCGTAGGCACAGCAACGCATTTTAGAACATAAGGGGATCTTGCCCCTATCGCCGACAGGTCCTAGGACCAGCGGCATTTCCTTTCAGGAAGGGGGTCGGTCAGACAAGGTTCGCAAGGACTTCAATGCTGGTCCCTCGCCCAAAAGGACTCCCAAGGAATCCCAGCGTGGGAGAGGCAACAGGCACGGGAGCGCTTCCGAGGAGCGTTTGACTCCTTGGGGGACTCCCTACCCCCTTGGCCTGGACAAGTATGCGTGTGAGATCTTGGACCGAACGGCCGCTCCAAGATCTGACACCGGGATCTCACTCACCGGTATTCGTAAGTCCTACCTCATGCATGGTGTCGCTGGATTGGCGACTTCTCAGCGGTCTTCCACATGCAAACTATACGCTTTTCAATGGGTATGTCCGTCCTTCGTAATTAGGATCCCGGGTTGGTCTCCATCCTTTAGGGGCTCATTTGAATGAACAGGTATGGGATCTAGCTGTGGTACTTAATCTCCTCAACCTGAGTACCATGAACCGCTGACGGACACAGCGCTGCTGCGTCTCTCCTTTTAATCCGCCTTCTTGGTGGCTATGTGGTCAGCGTTGAGCAGGTTGACTCGCCATTCGCCCCTGCTAAAAGGCCTGGCAACGTATAGGGGACGGTACTTGTTTTCACTGTAAGTTGTTTTCACAACTGACAAGTTGTTCTCTCGTGTCAATTAACAGGACTCAATGACAAGCGTTACCAGCTGATTGTTCAATCAACTTGAAGTGGGAGCGAGGGGGTTATCAGTTAGCTTCACTTTAGAGTGAGCGTGAGGATTATCACTTAGCTTAACGAGTCGTGTGGAAGACAGTACTAATTGGTTGTGAGCATCCTCAGACCTTGCTTTTCGTTTTCGGATAACTGAATCAATTCCCTGTGCAAATATACAGACATGGTTTGGGGAAAAACGGCGTCTGGGCACGGGAGCACGAGTTCCGGGTACGTTCTTTACACTAGCATGCACTCTAAAATCGGCCGGATAGCGCGGAGTCCGGGTATCCGAGGTTCGACTGTATATCCGAGTTGCACACGCTGCAAGCCGATTTGCTCAGGTTTGAGGTGAGAATAGGAGGTTCAACGATTTTGGGGCTTGCGCCAGTTCTCATCTGCGAGAACCAAAGCGCCGACGAACGCGGGAGGACCTTCACACTGCCGCCAATCTTCCCGTCCACGAGCAGGGTCGTCTCCCTTGTCCGTTGCGGGCTCTGCGTATCTATATGTTCTCCATGCGGACCCCTGTGTTTTGATGTGAGGGACGGAGGTTCAGCCTCTCTGGGGCTGGCGGCTGAGTTTATCTGTAAGGTACTAACCGCAGACGAGAGGGGTAGAACTTTCTCGTTACCGTCCATTTCTAGAAGTGTTGATCCGACAGACAGGAGAATTGTCTCCTCTGCCCAGTACGGGCACTACGGATCTACCCCGAGAGAACCCGGACAGTGCGTCAAGGGAGGAGGAGACTTTTCATCCCTCATTCTCAGGCCAGTGTTTGGGAGATAGACAAAAGACATCTGAGCATCTACCTCCGCTCTGCGGGGTTAGATGCGTAATAGGTTGCGGATCTCGCTCCCTCGTGCATGCGAGGTCTAATCCGCACGAGATCAGGGCTATCTCGGCGACGATGGCCCTCCACAGCAACTTTGCGGTGGCGGACATCATGGCTGACTGTTTCTGGAAGTCAGACTCGGTGTTCGCCAACCACTACCTTCGGGACTTCTCGGGGTTTCGGTCTGTTGTCTTTCCATTCTAGCTGGCGACCTTGATTGCGGACCCCCTCGCTTAGCGAGGTTGGGTCAGGGTAATCACTCTGGCGTTCGGGGTTTCCCCGTCGGGGGTCACTCCGGGTGTCGTCTTATTGGTCCCCAGCTCTCTTCTGTTAAGACAGAGTTATATCGCTTTAACCGTCTCGTACCCACCTCCGTCTGTGGGATTCGGGCATATTGTTAACTATCGAGGAGAGTATATTAAATAATAGTATGTTTTTGTTTAAACATCATTATTTATACTCACCGTCGATAGTTAACAATCGTTAGCTCCCACCCGGCCTCCCCTCTGTACGATCGGCGTTCTCTGCCCGTCAGAAGAAGCAATGATGACGTAGGGTTAGCCACCTGGTGGTGAGTTACAGTACAGGTTTGGGCAGCGATAACTCTGTCTTTACTCTGTGTAAGGATTGTCGGAATTAGACAGATTAGGATAATCGGGCATATTGTTAACTATCGACGGTGAGTATAAATAATGATGTTTAAACAAAAACATACTATTTTATTATCCGATTATTACTTATGTAACGTCACCAGATTTACCGATTTATGTACAAAAATAAGACACCTGTCCCATAGATCGCCATTATAAACTTGTTTACAATGATGTACATAATTTGATTGAATTACTGTCATTCCTTAGATAATCGACTGAAAATTAAACAGAAATTATGAGGTTGTAGCGGAGATGATTAGTTACAAATGTTCAAACAATGAACAGAATTTGACGGAAATTAAATGAGTGAAAATTATTTATGCTACACCAATTTAACATGCAAGTCTATGGAAATAACGTCACTGTCCGAATATAACTGGCACGGGTTGGTACACACACACACACACACACACACACCCACACCCACACGCACGCATGCACGCACGCGCACACACACATACATACATACATCCACACATCCACACATCCATAAATACATACATCCACACATCCACACATCCACATCCACACATCCACATCCACATCTACACATCCACATCCACACATCCACACATCCACATCCACACATCCACACATCCACATCCACATCCACACATCCACATCCACACATCCACATCCACATCCACACATCCACATCCACACATCCACATCCACATCCACATCCACACATCCACACAACCACACAACCACACATCCACACATCCACATCCACACATCCACATCCACACATCCACATCCACATCCACACATCCACACATCCACACAACCACACAACCACACATCCACACATCCACATCCACACATCCACATCCACATCCACATCCACACATTCACATCCACACATCCACACATCCACATCCACATCCACACATCCACACATCCACATCCACATCCACACATCCACATCCACATCCACACATCCACATCCACATCCACACATCCACACATCCACACATCCACACATCCACACATCCACACAACCACTCAACCACTCAACCACACATCCACACATCCACACATCCACAACCACACATCCACACATCCACACATCCACACATCCACACATCCACACATCCACACATCCACACATCCACACAACCACACAACCACACATCCACACATCCACACATCCACATCCACACATCCACATCCACACATCCACACATCCACACATCCACATCCACACATCCACATCCACACATCCACATCCACATCCACACATCCACATCCACACATCCACATCCACACATCCACATCCACATCCACATCCACATCCACACATCCACACATCCACATCCACACATCTACACATCCACATCCACATCCACATCCACATCCACACATCCACACATCCACACATCCACACATCCACATCCACACATCCACACATCCACACATCCACATCCACACATCCACATCCACACACACATACATACTTTAAGGCCGAGGTGTTCATGTACCTACCTTCTATTTCTTCACAATATAATGCTCCACTGTACTTTGGCTAATATACTTATCATAACCTACCTATAATTGTTATTTACCAATTGCTGCTGTCTGGTTCCATTAATGTTATTAAATTCCCGTCTGATGGCCTGGTTTCATCGGTTCCAGTCCTCTAGTGTCGTCACTCCATTGTTCTCTGAGGTATTTATATTTGTTAATTTCCTTCTGACTCACACGGCAAGGGAATTATTCGAGTAATGTCCCTCGGATGCAGGTTATTATCAACATAATCGCCCTACAAGACAGGATATTATTATCATTTATCCCTCCACTTCAACAGTACAAAGCATGACATTAGATCATTATATCATAGTCGTTTTGAAAGAAATTAGTGTTCATACGAGAGATTCACAGGTGATGCATCAACAGTTACATCCGAGCAAATGAAATCCTTCTTTCTGTCTTGCTTTATTCTTTGGCACAAGTTCAGTCTCAAATGCACCTTTGGTTTGACTTGATCTGGTGGAACTAAATGTTACTGCCTGGTCAATTCACTGCCACTACTGAGTAACTGCATTCTGTTTTGTTTTTTAAAATCGTCTCGAATTCTGTTGCTTGTCCCTGGTGCCTGTAAAAAGTGCAAAGCAGTATAAAAGTATGTTAATGTTTATGCAAGTATTGCAAACTATTTATTTATGAAAAGACAATGTGACTGTTAAAAACAATGTTCAGATGGTTGATTTGATTTTTATATCTTATTGATAATTATCAATTGTCAAAAATCTAATGCACTCACCATGATATGACTTTATAGTCGCCAGAAGACAAGAAACTACTATCTCAATGATAGATGAATACCTGAAAATATAATGAAAATTAATTTAACAATCATACTGATAATGCTGTCATGGGAGCTTAATGAAACAGATTCTGTTTTATATGGCCTTGAAGCTTACGCCTCTATATAATTATTTAAAAGCCAATAGGCCTATCTACTATTATCTAACTTTTTTTTGTATAAACACAATACTGAACAAAAATCAATTAAGGTCATGGTAAAGCAAGGGAAATAACTCGGTAATCATATCTTTGGAGGGAGGTAACTCTAAAAAGTTGTCAGTTTGATAATGACGTTTGTCAACATGATTATTGCCATGTAAAGATGAAAAAGCAACAAATTTGTATTATATACAGCTGTTTGAATTTAGGATTTTACACATGAAGAATTTAAAATCTATAGAATGAATACACACATTGATA
This sequence comes from Steromphala cineraria, assembly GCA_916613615.1. NCBI lineage: Eukaryota > Metazoa > Mollusca > Gastropoda > Trochida > Trochidae > Steromphala > Steromphala cineraria. Next base: position 39,523,887 of record OU744722.1, on the reverse strand, counting down.
TCAGCCTAAAGTTGGTTCTGTATTCAATATTTTGGTTACCAAAATGGAGATGTCAAACGAATGTAAATTTGCTTATAAAAACAAGTGTATGTCTGAAATAACATTATGAAATCGTAGAATAGCACTATTTGTTCAATTATGCTAAAGATGTTAGAATTAAAGTCAAAGTACCTACTCCAATCTCTTGATTTTGACTTTTTTCGACAATTTTATAATTTCAATATATATACTGAGAAGTATACTGACAGCACTCAAACACTTGTCCTTTTTGACAACACTCATTGCCCCACAAACTATGACGATATATAAGTTGTCAAAACATTTTTTTTTCAGTTTAAATCCAGTCACTTTCCGCCTGCTGCTATTAGTTCCAATCAGTTCCCGCCTGCTGCTATTATTTGCAGTCACTTCCCGCCTGCTGCTTTTAGTTCCAGTCACTTCCCGCCTGCTGCTATTAGTTCCAGTCACTTCCCGCCTGCTGCTATTAGTTCCAGTCACTTCCCGTCTGCTCCTATTAGTTCCAGTCACTTCCCGTCTGCTGCTATTAGTTCCAGTCACTTCCCGTCTGCTGCTATTAGTTCCAGTCTCCTCCGTAGGCACAGCAACGCATTTTAGAACATAAGGGGATCTTGCCCCTATCGCCGACAGGTCCTAGGACCAGCGGCATTTCCTTTCAGGAAGGGGGTCGGTCAGACAAGGTTCGCAAGGACTTCAATGCTGGTCCCTCGCCCAAAAGGACTCCCAAGGAATCCCAGCGTGGGAGAGGCAACAGGCACGGGAGCGCTTCCGAGGAGCGTTTGACTCCTTGGGGGACTCCCTACCCCCTTGGCCTGGACAAGTATGCGTGTGAGATCTTGGACCGAACGGCCGCTCCAAGATCTGACACCGGGATCTCACTCACCGGTATTCGTAAGTCCTACCTCATGCATGGTGTCGCTGGATTGGCGACTTCTCAGCGGTCTTCCACATGCAAACTATACGCTTTTCAATGGGTATGTCCGTCCTTCGTAATTAGGATCCCGGGTTGGTCTCCATCCTTTAGGGGCTCATTTGAATGAACAGGTATGGGATCTAGCTGTGGTACTTAATCTCCTCAACCTGAGTACCATGAACCGCTGACGGACACAGCGCTGCTGCGTCTCTCCTTTTAATCCGCCTTCTTGGTGGCTATGTGGTCAGCGTTGAGCAGGTTGACTCGCCATTCGCCCCTGCTAAAAGGCCTGGCAACGTATAGGGGACGGTACTTGTTTTCACTGTAAGTTGTTTTCACAACTGACAAGTTGTTCTCACGTGTCAATTAACAGGACTCAATGACAAGCGTTACCAGCTGATTGTTCAATCAACTTGAAGTGGGAGCGAGGGGGTTATCAGTTAGCTTCACTTTAGAGTGAGCGTGAGGATTATCACTTAGCTTAACGAGTCGTGTGGAAGACAGTACTAATTGGTTGTGAGCATCCTCAGACCTTGCTTTTCGTTTTCGGATAACTGAATCAATTCCCTGTGCAAATATACAGACATGGTTTGGGGAAAAACGGCGTCTGGGCACGGGAGCACGAGTTCCGGGTACGTTCTTTACACTAGCATGCACTCTAAAATCGGCCGGATAGCGCGGAGTCCGGGTATCCGAGGTTCGACTGTATATCCGAGTTGCACACGCTGCAAGCCGATTTGCTCAGGTTTGAGGTGAGAATAGGAGGTTCAACGATTTTGGGGCTTGCGCCAGTTCTCATCTGCGAGAACCAAAGCGCCGACGAACGCGGGAGGACCTTCACACTGCCGCCAATCTTCCCGTCCACGAGCAGGGTCGTCTCCCTTGTCCGTTGCGGGCTCTGCGTATCTATATGTTCTCCATGCGGACCCCTGTGTTTTGATGTGAGGGACGGAGGTTCAGCCTCTCTGGGGCTGGCGGCTGAGTTTATCTGTAAGGTACTAACCGCAGACGAGAGGGGTAGAACTTTCTCGTTACCGTCCATTTCTAGAAGTGTTGATCCGACAGACAGGAGAATTGTCTCCTCTGCCCAGTACGGGCACTACGGATCTACCCCGAGAGAACCCGGACAGTGCGTCAAGGGAGGAGGAGACTTTTCATCCCTCATTCTCAGGCCAGTGTTTGGGAGATAGACAAAAGACATCTGAGCATCTACCTCCGCTCTGCGGGGTTAGATGCGTAATAGGTTGCGGATCTCGCTCCCTCGTGCATGCGAGGTCTAATCCGCACGAGATCAGGGCTATCTCTGCGACGATGGCCCTCCACAGCAACTTTGCGGTGGCGGACATCATGGCTGACTGTTTCTGGAAGTCAGACTCGGTGTTCGCCAACCACTACCTTCGGGACTTCTCGGAGTTTCGGTCTGTTGTCTTTCCATTCTAGCTGGCGACCTTGATTGCGGACCCCCTCGCTTAGCGAGGTTGGGTCAGGGTAATCACTCTGGCGTTCGGGGTTTCCCCGTCGGGGGTCACTCCGGGTGTCGTCTTATTGGTCCCCAGCTCTCTTCTGTTAAGACAGAGTTATATCGCTTTAACCGTCTCGTACCCACCTCCGTCTGTGGGATTCGGGCATATTGTTAACTATCGAGGAGAGTATATTAAATAATAGTATGTTTTTGTTTAAACATCATTATTTATACTCACCGTCGATAGTTAACAATCGTTAGCTCCCACCCGGCCTCCCCTCTGTACGATCGGCGTTCTCTGCCCGTCAGAAGAAGCAATGATGACGTAGGGTTAGCCACCTGGTGGTGAGTTACAGTACAGGTTTGGGCAGCGATAACTCTGTCTTTACTCTGTGTAAGGATTGTCAGAATTAGACAGATTAGGATAATCGGGCATATTGTTAACTATCGACGGTGAGTATAAATAATGATGTTTAAACAAAAACATACTATTTTATTATCCGATTATTACTTATGTAACGTCACCAGATTTACCGATTTATGTACAAAAATAAGACACCTGTCCCATAGATCGCCATTATAAACTTGTTTACAATGATGTACATAATTTGATTGAATTACTGTCATTCCTTAGATAATCGACTGAAAATTAAACAGAAATTATGAGGTTGTAGCGGAGATGATTAGTTACAAATGTTCAAACAATGAACAGAATTTGACGGAAATAAAATGAGTGAAAATTATTTATGCTACACCAATTTAACATGCAAGTCTATGGAAATAACGTCACTGTCCGAATATAACTGGCACGGGTTGGTACACACACACACACACACACACACACCCACACCCACACGCACGCATGCACGCACGCGCACACACACATACATACATACATCCACACATCCACACATCCATAAATACATACATCCACACATCCACATCCACACATCCACATCCACACATCCACATCCACACATCCACATCCACATCTACACATCCACATCCACACATCCACACATCCACATCCACACATCCACACATCCACATCCACATCCACACATCCACATCCACACATCCACATCCACATCCACACATCCACATCCACACATCCACATCCACATCCACATCCACACAACCACACAACCACACAACCACACATCCACACATCCACATCCACACATCCACATCCACACATCCACATCCACATCCACACATCCACACATCCACACAACCACACAACCACACATCCACACATCCACATCCACACATCCACATCCACATCCACACATTCACATACACATCCACACATCCACACATCCACATCCACATCCACACATCCACACATCCACATCCACATCCACACATCCACATCCACATCCACACATCCACATCCACATCCACACATCCACACATCCACACATCCACACATCCACACATCCACACAACCACTCAACCACTCAACCACACATCCACACATCCACACATCCACATCCACACATCCACACATCCACACATCCACACATCCACACATCCACACATCCACATCCACATCCACATCCACACATCCACATCCACATCCACATCCACAACCACACATCCACACATCCACACATCCACACATCCAAACAACCACACATCCACACATCCACACATCCACATCCACACATCCACATCCACACATCGACACATCCACATCCACACATCCACATCCACACATCCACATCCACATCCACACATCCACATCCACACATCCACATCCACACATCCACATCCACATCCACATCCACACATCCACACATCCACATCCACACATCTACACATCCACATCCACACATCCACACATCCACATCCACATCCACACATCCACACATCCACACATCCACACATCCACATCCACACATCCACACATCCACACATCCACATCCACACATCCACATCCACACACACATACATACTTTAAGGCCGAGGTGTTCATGTACCTACCTTCTATTTCTTCACAATATAATGCTCCACTGTACTTTGGCTAATATACTTATCATAACCTACCTATAATTGTTATTTACCAATTGCTGCTGTCTGGTTCCATTAATGTTATTAAATTCCCGTCTGATGGCCTGGTTTCATCGGTTCCAGTCCTCTAGTGTCGTCACTCCATTGTTCTCTGAGGTATTTATATTTGTTAATTTCCTTCTGACTCACACGGCAAGGGAATTATTCGAGTAATGTCCCTCGGATGCAGGTTATTATCAACATAATCGCCCTACAAGACAGGATATTATTATCATTTATCCCTCCACTTCAACAGTACAAAGCATGACATTAGATCATTATATCATAGTCGTTTTGAAAGAAATTAGTGTTCATACGAGAGATTCACAGGTGATGCATCAACAGTTACATCCGAGCAAATGAAATCCTTCTTTCTGTCTTGCTTTATTCTTTGGCACAAGTTCAGTCTCAAATGCACCTTTGGTTTGACTTGATCTGGTGGAACTAAATGTTACTGCCTGGTCAATTCACTGCCACTACTGAGTAACTGCATTCTGTTTTGTTTTTTAAAATCGTCTCGAATTCTGTTGCTTGTCCCTGGTGCCTGTAAAAAGTGCAAAGCAGTATAAAAGTATGTTAATGTTTATGCAAGTATTGCAAACTATTTATTTATGAAAAGACAATGTGACTGTTAAAAACAATGTTCAGATGGTTGATTTGATTTTTATATCTTATTGATAATTATCAATTGTCAAAAATCTAATGCACTCACCATGATATGACTTTATAGTCGCCAGAAGACAAGAAACTACTATCTCAATGATAGATGAATACCTGAAAATATAATGAAAATTAATTTAACAATCATACTGATAATGCTGTCATGGGAGCTTAATGAAACAGATTCTGTTTTATATGGCCTTGAAGCTTACGCCTCTATATAATTATTTAAAAGCCAATAGGCCTATCTACTATTATCTAACTTTTTTTTGTATAAACACAATACTGAACAAAAATCAATTAAGGTCATGGTAAAGCAAGGGAAATAACTCGGTAATCATATCTTTGGAGGGAGGTAACTCTAAAAAGTTGTCAGTTTGATAATGACGTTTGTCAACATGATTATTGCCATGTAAAGATGAAAAAGCAACAAATTTGTATTATATACAGCTGTTTGAATTTAGGATTTTACACATGAAGAATTTAAAATCTATAGAATGAATACACACATTGATATCAGCCTAAAGTTGGTTCTGTATTCAATATTTTGGTTACCAAAATGGAGATGTCAAACGAATGTAAATTTGCTTATAAAAACAAGTGTATGTCTGAAATAACATTATGAAATCGTAGAATAGCACTATTTGTTCAATTATGCTAAAGATGTTAGAATTAAAGTCAAAGTACCTACTCCAATCTCTTGATTTTGACTTTTTTCGACAATTTTATAATTTCAATATATATACTGAGAAGTATACTGACAGCACTCAAACACTTGTCCTTTTTGACAACACTCATTGCCCCACAAACTATGACGATATATAAGTTGTCAAAACATTTTTTTTTCAGTTTAAATCCAGTCACTTTCCGCCTGCTGCTATTAGTTCCAATCAGTTCCCGCCTGCTGCTATTATTTGCAGTCACTTCCCGCCTGCTGCTTTTAGTTCCAGTCACTTCCCGCCTGCTGCTATTAGTTCCAGTCACTTCCCGCCTGCTGCTATTAGTTCCAGTCACTTCCCGTCTGCTCCTATTAGTTCCAGTCACTTCCCGTCTGCTGCTATTAGTTCCAGTCACTTCCCGTCTGCTGCTATTAGTTCCAGTCACTTCCCGCCTGCTGCTATTATGTGCAGTCACTTCCCGCCTGCTGCTATTAGTTCCAGTCACTTCCCGCCTGCTGCTATTAGTTCCAGTCACTTCCCGTCTGCTGCTATTAGTTCCAGTCACTTCCCGTCTGCTGCTATTAGTTCCAGTCACTCCCCGCCTGCTGCTATTAGTTCCAGTCACTTCCCGTCTGCTGCTATTAGTTCCAGGCACTTCCCGCCTGCTGCTATAATTTGCAGTCACTTCCCGTCTGCTGCTATTAGTTCCAGTCACTTCCCGCCTGCTGCTATTAGTTCCAGTCACTTCCCGCCTGCTGCTTTTATTTGCAGTCACTTCCCGCCTGCTGCTATTAGTTCCAGTCACTTCCCGCCTGCTGCTATTAGTTCCAGTCACTTCCCGCCTGCTGCTATTAGTTCCAGTCACCTCCCGTCTGCTGCTATTAGTTCCAGTCACTTCCCGTCTGCTGCTATTAGTTCCAGTCACTTCCCGCCTGCTGCTATTAGTTCCAGTCACTTCCTGCTGCTGCTATTAGTTCCAGTCACTTCCCGCCTGCTGCTATTAGTTCCAGTCACTTCCCGCCTGCTGCTATTATTTGCAGTCACTTCCCGCCTGCTGCTATTATTTGCAGTCACTTCCCGCCTGCTGCTATTAGTTCCAGTCACTTCCCGCCTGCTGCTATTAGTTCCAGTCACTTCCCGTCTGCTGCTATTAGTTCCAGTCACTTCCCGTCTGCTGCAATTAGTTCCAGTCACTTCCCGCCTGCTGCTATTATGTGCAGTCACTTCCCGCCTGCTGCTATTAGTTCCAGTCACTTCCCGCCTGCTGCTATTATTTGCAGTCACTTCCCGCCTGCTGCTATTATTTGCAGTTACTTCCCGCTTGCTGTTATTTTTTGCAGTCACTTCCCGCCTGCTGCTATTAGTTCAAGTCACTTCCCGCCTGCTGCTATTAGTTCCAGGCACTTCCCGCCTGCTGCTATAATTTGCAGTCACTTCCCGCCTGCTGCTTTTAGTTCCAGTCACTTCCCGCCTGCTGCTTTTAGTTCCAGTCACTTCCCGCCTGATCTTATTATTTGCAGTCACTTCCCGCCTGCTCTTATTATTTGCAGTCACTTCCCGACTGCTGCTATTATTTGCAGTCACTTCCCGCCTGCTGTTATTATTTGCAGTCACTTCCCGCCGGCTGCTATTATTTGCAGTCACTTCCCGCCTGCTGCTTTTAGTTCCAGTCACTTCCCGCCTGCTGCTATTATTTGCAGTCACTTCCCGTCTGGTGCTTTTAGTTCCAGTCACTTCCCGCCTGCTGCTATTATTTGCAGTCACTTCCCGTCTGCTGCTATTAGTTCCAGTCACTTCCCGCCTGCTGCTATTAGTTCCAGTCACTTCCCGCCTGCTGCTATTAGTTCCAGTCACTTCCCGCCTGCTGCTATTAGTTCCAGTCACTTCCCGCCTGCTGCTATTAGTTCCAGTCACTTCCCGCCTGCTGCTATTAGTTCCAGGCACTTCCCGCCTGCTGCTATTATTTGCAGTCACTTCCCACCTGCTGCTATTAGTTCCAGTCACTTCCCGTCTGCTGCTATTAGTTCCAGTCACTTCCCGCCTGCTGCTATTAGTTCCAGTCACTTCCCGCCTGCTGCTATTAGTTCCAGTCACTTCCCGCCTGCTGCTATTAGTTCCAGTCACTTCCCGCCTGCTGCTATTAGTTCCAGTCACTTCCCGCCTGCTGCTATTAGTTCCAGTCACTTCCCGCCTGCTGCTATTAGTTCCAGTCACTTCCCGCCTGCTGCTATTAGTTCCAGGCACTTCCCGCCTGCTGCTATTATTTGCAGTCACTTCCCACCTGCTGCTATTAGTTCCAGTCACTTCCCGTCTGCTGCTATTAGTTCCAGTCACTTCCCGTCTGCTGCTATTAGTTCCAGTCACTTCCCGCCTGCTGCTATTAGTTCCTGTCACTTCCCGCCTGCTGCTATTAGTTCCAGTCACTTCCCGCCTGCTGCTATTAGTTCCTGTCACTTCCCGCCTGCTGCTATTAGTTCCAGTCACTTCCCGCCTGCTGCTTTTAGTTCCAGTCACTTCCCGTCTGCAGCTATTAGTTCCAGTCACTTCCCGCCTGCTGCTATTAGTTCCAGTCACTTCCCGCCTGCTGCTATTATTTGCAGTCACTTCCCGCCTGCTGCTTTTAGTTTCAGTCACTTCCCGCCTGCTGCTATTAGTTCCAGTCACTTCCCGCCTGCTGCTATTAGTTCCAGTCACTTCCCGCCTGCTGCTATTAGTTCCAGTCACTTCCCGCCTGCTGCTATTAGTTCCAGTCACTTCCCGCCTGCTGCTATTAGTTCCAGTCACTTCCCGCCTGCTGCTATTAGTTCCAGTCACTTCCCGCCTGCTGCTATTAGTTCCAGTCACTTCCCGCCTGCTGCTATTAGTTCCAGTCACTTCCCGCCTGCTGCTATTAGTTCCAGTCACTTCCCGCCTGCTGCTTTTAGTTCCAGTCACTTCCTGTCTGCAGCTATTAGTTCCTGTCACTTCCCGCCTGCTGCTATTAGTTCCAGTCACTTCCCGCCTGCTGCTATTAGTTCCAGTCACTTCCCGCCTGCTGCTATTAGTTCCAGTCACTTCCCGCCTGCTGCTTTTAGTTCCAGTCACTTCCCGTCTGCAGCTATTAGTTCCAGTCACTTCCCGCCTGCTGCTATTAGTTCCAGTCACTTCCCGCCTGCTGCTATAATTTGCAGTCACTTCCCGCCTGCTACTATTAGTTCCAGTCACTTCCCGCCTGCTGCTATTAGTTCCAGTCACTTCCCGCCTGCTGCTATTAGTTCCTGTCACTTCCCGCCTGCTGCTATTAGTTCCAGTCACTTCCCGCCTGCTGCTTTTAGTTCCAGTCACTTCCCGTCTGCTGCTATTAGTTCCAGTCACTTCCCGCCTGCTGCTATTAGTTCCAGTCACTTCCCGCCTGCTGCTATTAGTTCCAGTCACTTCCCGCCTGCTGCTATTAGTTCCAGTCACTTCCCGCCTGCTGCTATTAGTTCCAGTCACTTCCCGCCTGCTGCTATTAGTTCCAGTCACTTCCCGCCTGCTGCTTTTAGTTCCAGTCACTTCCCGCCTGCTGCTATTAGTTCCAGTCACTTCCCGCCTGCTGCTATTATTTGCAGTCACTTCCCGCCTGCTGCTATTAGTTCCAGTCACTTCCCGCCTGCTGCTATTAGTTCCAGTCACTTCCCGTCTGCTGCTATTAGTTCCAGTCACTTCCCGTCTGCGGCAATTAGTTCCAGTCACTTCCCGCCTGCTGCTATTATGTGCAGTCACTTCCCGCCTGCTGCTATTAGTTCCAGTCACTTCCCGCCTGCTGCTATTATTTGCAGTCACTTCCCGCCTGCTGCTATTATTTGCAGTCACTTCCCGCCTGCTGTTATTAGTTCCAGTCACTTCCCGCCTGCTGCTATTAGTTCCAGTCACCTCCCGTCTGCTGCTATTAGTTCCAGTCACTTCCCGTCTGCTGCTATTAGTTCCAGTCACTTCCCGTCTGCTGCTATTAGTTCCAGTCACTTCCCGCCTGCTGCTATTAGTTCCAGTCACTTCCCGCCTGCTGCTATTAGTTCCAGTCACTTCCCGCCTGCTGCTATTATTTGCAGTCACTTCCCGCCTGCTGCTATTATTTGCAGTCACTTCCCGCCTGCTGCTATTATTTGCAGTCACTTCCCGCCTGCTGCTATTAGTTCCAGTCACTTCCCGTCTGCTGCTATTAGTTCCAGTCACTTCCCGTCTGCGGCAATTAGTTCCAGTCACTTCCCGCCTGCTGCTATTATGTGCAGTCACTTCCCGCCTGCTGCTATTAGTTCCAGTCACTTCCCGCCTGCTGCTATTATTTGCAGTCACTTCCCGCCTGCTGCTATTATTTGCAGTCACTTCCCGCCTGCTGTTATTATTTGCAGTCACTTCCCGCCTGCTGCTATTAGTTCAAGTCACTTCCCGCCTGCTGCTATTAGTTCCAGGCACTTTCCGCCTGCTGCTATAATTTGCAGTCACTTCCTGCCTGCTGCTTTTAGTTCCAGTCACTTCCCGCCTGCTGCTTTTAGTTCCAGTCACTTCCCGCCTGATCTTATTATTTGCAGTCACTTCCCGCCTGCTCTTATTATTTGCAGTCACTTCCCGACTGCTGCTATTATTTGCAGTCACTTCCCGCCTGCTGTTATTATTTGCAGTCACTTCCCGCCTGCTGCTATTATTTGCAGTCACTTCCCGCCTGCTGCTTTTAGTTCCAGTCACTTCCCGCCTGCTGCTATTATTTGCAGTCACTTCCCGTCTGCTGCTTTTAGTTCCAGTCACTTCCCGCCTGCTGCTATTATTTGCAGTCACTTCCCGTCTGCTGCTATTAGTTCCAGTCACTTCCCGCCTGCTGCTATTAGTTCCAGTCACTTCCCGCCTGCTGCTATTAGTTCCAGTCACTTCCCGCCTGCTGCTATTAGTTCCAGTCACTTCCCGCCTGCTGCTATTAGTTCCAGTCACTTCCCGCCTGCTGCTATTAGTTCCAGTCACTTCCCGCCTGCTGCTATTAGTTCCAGTCACTTCCCGCCTGCTGCTATTAGTTCCAGTCACTTCCCGCCTGCTGCTATTAGTTCCAGTCACTTCCCGCCTGCTGCTATTATTTGCAGTCACTTCCCGCCTGCTGCTATTAGTTCCAGTCACTTCCCGCCTGCTGCTATTAGTTCCAGTCACTTCCCGCCTGCTGCTATTAGTTCCAGTCACTTCCCGCCTGCTGCTATTAGTTCCAGGCACTTCCTTCCTGCTGCTATTATTTGCAGACACTTCCCACCTGCTGCTATTAGTTCCAGTCACTTCCCGTCTGCTGCTATTAGTTCCAGTCACTTCCCGTCTGCTGCTATTAGTTCCTGTCACTTCCCGTCTGCTGCTATTAGTTCCTGTCACTTCCCGCCTGCTGCTATTAGTTCCTGTCACTTCCTGCCTGCTGCTATTAGTTCCTGTCACTTCCCGCCTGCTGCTTTTAGTTCCATTCACTTCCCGCCTGCTGCAATTAGTTCCAGTCACTTCCCGCCTGCTGCTATTATTTGCAGTCACTTCCCGCCTGCTGCTATTAGTTCCAGTCACTTCCCGCCTGCTGCAATTAGTTCCAGTCACTTCCCGCCTGCCGCTATTAGTTCCAGTCACTTCCCGTCTGCTGCTATTAGTTCCAGTCACTTCCCGTCTGCCGCTATTAGTTTCAGTCACTTCCCGCCTGCTGCTATTAGTTCCAGTCACTTCCCGCCTGCTGCTATTAGTTCCAGTCACTTCCCGCCTGCTGCTTTTAGTTCAGTCACTTCCCGCCTGCTGCTATTAGTTCCAGTCACTTCCCGTCTGCCGCTATTAGTTCCAGTCACTTCCCGCCTGCTGCTATTAGTTCCAGTCACTTCCCGCCTGCTGCTATTAGTTCCAGGCACTTCCCGCCTGCTGCTATTATTTGCAGTCACTTCCCGCCTGCTGCTATTATTTGCAGTCACTTCTTGCCTGCTGCTTTTAGTTCAGTCACTTCCCGCCTGCTGCTATTAGTTCCAGTCACTTCCCGTCTGCTGCTATTAGTTCCAGGCACTTCCCGCCTGCTGCTATTATTTGCAGTCACTTCCCGCCTGCTGCTTTTAGTTCCAGTCACTTCCCGCCTGCTGCAATTAGTTCCAGTCACTTCCCGCCTGCTGCTTTTAGTTCCAGTCACTTCCCGCCTGCTGCTTTTAGTTCCAGTCACTTCCCGCCTGCTGCTTTTAGTTCCAGTCACTTCCCGCCTGCTGCTATTATTTGCAGTCACTTCCCGCCTGCTGCTTTTAGTTCCAATCACTTCCCGTCTGCTGCTATTATTTGCAGTAACTTCCCGCCTGCTGCAATTAGTTCCAGTCACTTCCCGCCTGCTGCTTTTAGTTCCACTCACTTCCCGCCTGCTGCTATTAGTTCCAGTCACTTCCCGCCTGCTGCTTTTAGTTCCAGTCACTTCCCGTCTGCTGCTATTAGTTCCAGTCACTATCCGCCTGCTGCTATTAGTTCCAGGCACTTCCCGCCTGCTGCTTTTAGTTCCAGTCACTTCCCGCCTGCTGCTATTATTTGCAGTCACTTCCAGCCTGCTGCTTTTAGTTCCAGTCACTTCCCGCCTGCTGCAATTAGTTCCAGTCACTTCCTGCCTGCTGCTATTATTTGCAGTCACTTCCCGCCTGCTGCTATTATTTTCAGTCACTTCCCGCCTGCTGCAATTAGTTCCAGTCACTTCCCGCCTGCTGCTATTAGTTCCAGTCACTTCCCGTCTGCCGCTATTAGTTCCAGTCACTTCCCGTCTGCCGCTATTAGTTTCAGTCACTTCCCGCCTGCTGCTATTAGTTCCAGTCACTTCCCGCCTGCTGCTATTAGTTCCAGTCACTTCCCGCCTGCTGCTTTTAGTTCAGTCACTTCCCGCCTGCTGCTATTAGTTCCAGTCACTTCCCGTCTGCCGCTATTAGTTCCAGTCACTTCCCGCCTGCTGCTATTAGTTCCAGTCACTTCCCGCCTGCTGCTATTAGTTCCAGGCACTTCCCGTCTGCAGCTATTAGTTCCGGTCACTTCCCGCCTGCTGCTATTATTTGCAGTCACTTCCCGCCTGCTGCTATTATTTGCAGTCACCTCCCGCCTGCTGCTATTAGTTCCAGTCACTTACGCCTGCTGCTTTTATACTTTGGCATACAATTTTAAAAACTTTGTTTCGTTAAAGCTTCTTCATATGGTTTGGTAACGCTTTATAGTGGCCTTCAAGCTTGTCAAACATAGTATGGTGATATGTATTCAGTTAGTAGAATGTGAAGACAGTAAGTAGCCTATCTCTGCAATTTCACAAGCGAGTCGGGCTTGCTGACTACTTCTCCAACAAGACAAATCTGAAAGTAACCAGCATAATCCCAGCAGATTAAATCCCAAATCTAGACAGTCATATCTTAGACAGTCAAATCTTAGACACTTGAGTAGGGCTTGAATTAACACAACACCCATGGCTGAAATGGAACATGTAGGCCTACAGTTCGGAAAACTGTGTCTGCGCCAGTAATTACCTTGTAAGAACCTTGTTTTATTGAAATTGTCCATTTTAAAACATCCGATATATTGGATATTTTCATGAGTATGTATCGATTCGTATCATATTGTTTCGTATTATGTTGACTGGAACTGATGACACAAGACGGAAACAGACTGGAACTAATGGCACCGGATGGAAACTGACTTGAACTAATTGCAACAGACGGAAACTTACTTGTAGTTATTTCACCAGACGGAAACTGGCTGGAACTAATGGAACCAGACGAAAACTCACTCGAACCGCAAACTGACTGGTGGCACCAGACGAAAATTGACTCGAACTGATTTCACCAGACGAAAACTGACTGGAACTAATGGAACCAGACGGAAACTGACTGGAACTGATTTCACCAGACGAAAACTGACTGGAAGTAATGGAACCAGACGGAAACTGACTGGAACTGATTTCACCAGACGGAAACTGACTGGAACTGATTTCACCAGACGAAAACTGACTGGAACTGATTTCACCAGACGAAAACTGACTGGAACTGATTTCACCAGACGAAAACCGACTGGAACTAATGGAACCAGACGGGAACTGATTGCACCAGGCGAAAACTGACTGGAATTAATGGCCCCAGACGGAAACTGACTGGAACTAATTGCACCAGACGGAAACTGACTGGAACTGATTTCACCAGACGAAAACTGACTGGAACTAATTGCACCAGACGGAAACTGACTTGAACTGATTTCACCAGACGGAAACTGACTGGAATTAATGGCCCCAGACGGAAACTGACTGGAACTAATTGCACCAGACGGAAACTGACTGGAACCGATTTCACCAGACGAAAACTGACTGGAACTAATGGAACCAGACGGAAACTGACTGGAACTGATTTCACCAGACGAAAACTGACTGGAATTAATGGCCCCAGACGGGAACTGATTGCACCAGGCGAAAACTGACTGGCACTGATGGAACCAGACGGAAACTGACTGGAATTAATGGCCCCAGACGGGAACTGATTGCACCAGGCGAAAACTGACTGGCACTGATGGAACCAGACGGAAACTGACTGGAATTAATGGCCCCAGACGGGAACTGATTGCACCAGGCGAAAACTGACTGGCACTGATGGAACCAGACGGAAACTGACTGGAACTAATTGCACCAGACGGAAACTGACTGGAACTGATTTCACCAGACGAAAACTGACTGGAACTGATTTCACCAGACGAAAACTGACTGGAACTAATGGAACCAGACGGAAACTGACTGGAACTGATTTCACCAGACGAAAACTGACTGGAACTAATGGAACCAGACGAAAAATGACTGGAACTAATGGCACCAGACGAAAACTGACTGGAACTGATTTCACCAGACGAAAACTGACTTGAACTAATGGAACCAGACGGAAACTGACTGGAACTGATTTCACCAGACGAAAACTGACTGGAACTAATGGAACCAGACGAAAACTGACTGGAACTAATGGAACCAGACGGAAACTGACTGGAACTGATTTCACCAGGCGAAAACTGACTGGAACTAATGGAACCAGACGGAAACTGACTGGAACTAATGGCACCAGACGAAAATGACTGGAACTAATTGCACCAGACGAAAACTGACTGGAACTGATTGCACCAGACGGAAACTGACTGGAACTGATTTCACCAGACGAAAACTGACTGGAACTGATTTCACCAGACGAAAACTGACTGGAACTAATGGAACCAGACGAAAACTGACTGGAACTGATTTCACCAGACGAAAACTGACTGGAACTAATGGCCCCAGACGGGAACTGATTGCACCAGGCGAAAACTGACTGGCACTGATGGAACCAGACGGAAACTGACTGGAATTAATGGCCCCAGACGGGAACTGATTGCACCAGGCGAAAACTGACTGGCACTGATGGAACCAGACGGAAACTGACTGGAATTAATGGCCCCAGACGGGAACTGATTGCACCAGGCGAAAACTGACTGGCACTGATGGAACCAGACGGAAACTGACTGGAACTAATTGCACCAGACGGAAACTGACTGGAACTGATTTCACCAGACGAAAACTGACTGGAACTGATTTCACCAGACGAAAACTGACTGGAACTAATGGAACCAGACGGAAACTGACTGGAACTGATTTCACCAGACGAAAACTGACTGGAACTAATGGAACCAGACGAAAACTGACTGGAACTAATGGCACCAGACGAAAACTGACTGGAACTGATTTCACCAGACGAAAACTGACTGGAACTAATGGAACCAGACGGAAACTGACTGGAACTGATTTCACCAGACGAAAACTGACTGGAACTAATGGAACCAGACGAAAACTGACTGGAACTAATGGAACCAGACGGAAACTGACTGGAACTGATTTCACCAGACCAAAACTGACTGGAACTAATGGAACCAGACGGAAACTGACTGGAACTAATGGCACCAGACGAAAATGACTGGAACTAATTGCACCAGACGGAAACTGACTAGAACTGATGGCACCAGACGAAAACTGACTGGAATTAATGGCCCCAGACGGGAACTGATTGCACCAGGCGAAAACTGACTGGCACTGATGGAACCAGACGGAAACTGACTTGAACTGATGGAACCCGACGGGAACTAACGGGAACTGATGGCACCAGACGTGAAGTGTCCTATATCATAACTAATCCAAAGGACACCAAAGCGAAATTGAAATAAGACACGTCTAATATGTTCTTCTAGCATCATCAAGCGTTTGATTCCGCAATCTATTGTCTTCCATACTTACCAATCTACAGCAATATTTGAATTGTTTCAATTTGTAATTACTCTGAAGGGAAAACCTGCAACATTCTTCAAAAAGACTATAACATTACTTGTATGGACCTATTTATTGAATCTCAAAATCCTGTTACATAGAGAAGTTTGTTTTTAAATCTTGAACTCGCGAATAATGTGTTAAAACATTTACACGTCACACTTTTAAAACATTTGTACAAAGAAAATTCTATGTTCAAAGTGCTTAGAAATTGGCCATCTCAAGAGCCCAATTGAAAAAGGTCCCAAGAGCGGCCTGCGCGCCTATGAGCTCTCCTTCGGCGCTTGTGACGTCATAGTCACTCCGCGTTTGTTTGTAAACAAGTATATCTACAAAATGCAGATATGGGTCGCAATCGTCAACGTTTTCATTGCGAAAGAAATATGCCTTCTTCCTGCGTTGCTGCCAACTGTACTAATAAGAAATCAGGAGACATTCTACTGCATCCGAAGGATCCTGTCCCTCACTAGTCAATGAGTCTATACCCAAGATTTCAGCTTCCTAAGCCTTTTGGTTGCGGAGAAATAAAGATTGTGTTTGACATAAAGATTGTGGTACCAATTCAGAGTGACCTAGACCAATAGTGTCAATAATAACACATTTTAGCTCATCTGGGCTTATGGCATGGCATGGTGTCCGGCGTCCGTCCGTCCGTCCATCCGTCTGTAAACTTGGAATTTCGACTTCTTCTCGAGAACCATAAGACCTAGAAAGCTGAAACTTTGTGTACCGACTTCCTCGCTAGTGAGGATTATAAATTGTAGCTTTGGTGGCCCTGTGGTCCTTAATAAGGGCCACGCCCTAAAAACCTTTTTTCATCTTCTTCTCCAGAAGCATAAGGCCTAGAAAACTGCAACTTAATGCCTATATACTTAATTTTAGGATTGGTGATCATATGGCCCCTACAAAGGGGGGACGAGATTGACCACACTCTACAGCATAATTGAATATTATCTTTGCCCTAGGGAAAGCCCGGGTGCGCGTTACCGCACGAGTGCTTCCCGTAGTCAAAGGCCTCTCTTTGCTAGAACGCCCGAGGAAAGGATGTATCTATCTTATATAGCGAAACATATTACAAATAATCACTTTTATGGTTTGTCAAGCCCTCCTCGAAGCTAAGCGTTTAAGGTTTACCATCTAAAATATAGTGTGGTTCAATCAAACACACTCCTGAAATCAATTATCACATGACGGTCCAAAGCATTATCCACGGGTCTTGTTTTATTCTATTCATGAACCACCAACTATGATTACTGCTTTGGGGTCCAGAGACCACAAAGTTATGTAACATTTGATAATGAAAACTAATGGCAGACGTTTCTCTCTATATTACTCTTGGAGACTTCAAAGAGAAGTTTCAGCCAATGATATTTGTTTTAAGCATATCCTGGTATTTCGAACGACCATTTGACAGAGCTGTTGCAAATTTATACTCACGTGACAATGCAGGTGGTACAAAATAATTGGCAAGCTTTAATTTGGAAACTGATTATTATAATAATGTTTTGATGTAAAATATATCGTAAATTTTCAACAATACATGGATGAGCGTTTACACCCTTAATAGATATCAATTTTGTATATGCATGTGAGCTGTTTTGTAGTTATTCGGTGTATTTTTTTGCATTCCACATTCGGAAACGATATTCCATTTTTGTATCAACTAGGAATTCGGTTCCTTCAATTGTTTTACTATGACGCGAGCGCTGAATGTCCCGCCTTGTCAATGACTGATCGTTCATTAATGCATGTCATCGCTTCACGGAAAAAATTGTACTGAACAGGCCATTTTTCAAATTTCATGTTTCAAAACATAAAGTTATGGATGATTTATTTATAATTAAAGGTGACTTTCGAAGAAAGAATCGACATAGGGCCTAAAGTAGGCCTATGATAAACTATTCTTAAATTTCATATTATAACACAATAAAAATTATGAACTTGTAGCTCAGATCATTTCTGAATTTATCAGCAACTTTCGGCTGTAATTCGATCAACACTCAATTAAGGAAAATTATTCTTGCATTCTCGTTAATGTAAATAACCTGAAAGTCAATTGGAAATTCGTGGAGTTTAAACTAAATTTGTGGGTATTGGAAAACAATGGATACCGGAAAGTTTACTAGCGCAACTATTTATCTTCTAATTAATCACTGGCTCTTGTATTCAACTCCCCGTCAGCTATTTTTTAAAGTAACATAAATTTGAATTACCGTAATAATGTATACAAATTTATATCATAATTGAGATAGGAGACGTATCTATCATTGTTGGAATTTAAGCGGAACGAACGAGATGTTTTACTATGTACATAGTGCACTGACTCCGATTGGAACAATTGTTTCAAGTAAAAGTCCCCGTCCCCATCCTCCCTAACCTAAATCTCCTGGTTCTATACAGTGATGCATAACCGGGTGCCCCAAAGCTTGCCTTTTTAAAGGCTTTTCTTGTTGTTGCGTCGATTAAAAAGATAATGTAAAAGGAGAAACGTTCATAAAATATCACAGGGACCAAACTATGACCCTTGTAATAAAAGGGTCTAAGAATGCTCTTCAACCACCAAGTGCGAAATCAGCTCCGGTGAAAGCGCTTGTAAAATCTCCAAACTAAGTAAGTAAGTAAGTCTTCAACCATCTCATCCGTCATCCGTTGTGGTGTAGTGGGTATGATCGTCGGCTTTGGATTGGCAAGCTTTGTAAACACGGGTTTGAGACAGCATATTGCCAAAACATTTGCAGTTTGAAAATTTGTTTCCGAGTTATTTTTCATAAGTAAAACTTAGAAAGACTTGTGTTAAAAATATAGTTATTTGGAGGGCCTTGTAATGTTTAATACCCGGTTATGAGGGCTTTATTTCGTATAAGGCCTTTAAAGCAGGTTATTATACACTAAAAGACGAATAAAAACTCGCTTCAAATAGTGTTAAATGGACCTTGAGGTATATAAAAGAGTTATTAACCGTTTCCGTATCATAAATATCATATAAGAGAAATTTAAATAATACATATATTTTTACCTATCAAGGTTTACGATATCAATGATACGGAAACACACGAGATTAATAATCTCTCATTCATATAATGTCATTTTCATTTTTGAAAAGTCTTTAACGCAAATCTAATTCCTTCAAATTGTGTGTTG
This sequence comes from Steromphala cineraria, assembly GCA_916613615.1. Taxonomy (NCBI): domain Eukaryota; kingdom Metazoa; phylum Mollusca; class Gastropoda; order Trochida; family Trochidae; genus Steromphala; species Steromphala cineraria. The sequence goes on along the minus strand of OU744722.1, from coordinate 39,504,694 downwards.
TGACCTAGTAATAGGCTTGTCAATATAGCAACTTAAAGGTCACATTGTCGGCAATATACGCGTGTAATCACCTCGAAATAAATCTTTATTTTCTTAAAAGTTGCATACGCTAATACAAGTAAAACAAGGACACCTGCACAGCGCAGTAATGTTTGGAACAGCCCCTCTTTCAAGAAAGGCAAACTATCACCCCAACGTCATTTTATGTCGATGCGTTGTTGTTCCGAGGCATGCGCCGACTCCCATGGAGTAGAGTCACACTCGTTATTATGTCTAGCCGGAGGAAACCAGCAGGATGTTGAGTGAGACGAAATATGTTGCTCTTCGGTTGTTCCAACCTAATTCTGGAAACACTTCGATTTTTGACCCCGTGCGACTTTGGCAATTAACGATACTTTTTGGTTGCTATGCATTGTTATGAAGGTTTTAAGTTTGAAGTAGAATGATTTTACATGCGAAAAAAAACAGTCATTTTACACTGGATGTCTCACTTTTTCTTAGCGTTATTTTGAAGACGTTGTCAACTTTCTTTTAGACATCTGTGTAAGTGCATGTCTGCGGCTTATTATAGAGGACATACGGTTACATAGCAGAGGATCTCAAACAGGTCACACCAATATTATCAGATGGGTTAAAGAGTTAAAGAACTCCTGTAGAGGTTGACGTAATAGGAGATTGGCATCCATTAGCACTTACATCCCACTTAGACCTCGTCGTCCATGGCAACCATTCATAAAAGTGTTCTGTTCATTACCGATATCGGACCTCTTAGGCCAAAGAGTCCTGACATCTGATGCAAGGACACTTTTGTAAACCTTTCCTACACAAGGTTTAAAACAACCAATCAACAACATAGACATAGAAGTGAACTGAGAGTATCAATAATCAAATAAAACAAGCTGTTTAAGTTAAAAAAGCTTAGACCTAAAATTCAGCTGAACAATATCTGAAATATTTGTGCTAAAAGTAGCACCCAACACCTTTAATGTTGAAGGGTTCCATTGGAGTCTTAACTGAGATAGGTGTCTTATAGTACTGTTTTTCTTACTTCCAATCCATATCACCTGTGATTTATCAATATCATAATTAATCTTTAACCCAGACATACTTACAAAGATATCCAGAGATTCAATAACAGCTTCATTAGACTCCTTACTCCCATCAAGAAGAAAATCAGTATCATCTGCATATTGTGAAACTAAATACTCTGTATAGAACTTAAACAAGTAATGAATAAATGGGTTAACAGGATTGTAACCCCAATTGGAAAGATTGCATTGATAAAATCGTTATTAATTTCTAAACTGAATGATCTCTTTTTAACTTTACCTAATCCTCCCGGAACTTTTCTCAAAGAACTTAACCAACTGTTGTTCAAGTTTGTTTGGAATAAAACACCTGATAGAATAAAACGAGAAACGCTATGTTAACCGGTTAAAGAAGGTGGATTGGGTCTGATCAATATATTTGAATATGTTAAAGCCTTGAAAGTGACATGGATCAGAAAGTTAGTCACTAAAGATCCCAAATGGAAATGTATTTTATGTGCCACTTATTCTAAATATATTGAATTTGACAAATATGGCAACGAGTTTTTGAAGTAAATTGTTTGTAACCTTGACAATCCCTTCTGGATTGACTGTTTTAATGATTTTTTTGACTTCTCAAGGAAAATAAAACCTGTTAACTTTCAAGACTTTTTGTCTGAGCATATATTTTATAATAGCAACATTCTTGTTAGTAAGAAAACATTCTTTTATGAAAGTTGGTTTTCCAAAGGTATTACTCAAATTAGTGATCTTGTTAATGACCATGGTGATTATCTGTCTCTCGATGTATTTAATAGAACGTATCATTTGAATGTATCTTTTTTACAGTATTATGGTGTGGTTAGTGCTATAAGAAAATATTTTGCGGGTTTATCAATACTGAAAGAAGACACTGGACATTGTTCTGTAAGCCCGCCAATTACTCGCTTGCTACTTTCAGTTAAAAAAGGCTCAAAAGCCTTTTACTACATCTTGTGTTCTTCAGATAGGAAACCAAGAGCACAGTCCAAATGGCAAGAAGAATTTAATGATTGGAATTGTATCTTTTAAAACCCATTTAAAACAACACAAGACACTAAAATAATATGGTTTCAGTATAGGATACTCCATAGAATTTTAACTACAAATATATTTCTTTAAAAAATTAGAGTTAAAGACTCTGATCTATGTACTTTCTGTAATGAAGAACAGGAATCCATTTGTCACTTGTTCTGGGATTGCGAATTCGTACAAGTATTTTGGTCAATATTTCTTTCTTGGTTAACTGAAAACTGTGATCACATCCAGAACCTTAAACTCTCTTTGGAATTGTTATTCTTTGGCTGTAAAAAAAACGTTTTCACTGATTTTGTTTTTGATTTATTCATTTTATTAGGTAAATACTACTTGTACAAATGCAAGCTGAACTCCTCCTTACCAAGTTTTACTCATTTTAAGAATGAGTTGAGATTGAGATATAATATAGAAAAATGTTGCAAAAAAGAATTTTATGCCAAATGGGTTATGTACCATTGTTTATTCAAAGACGACTGAATCATTAATCTCTAACTTCTGTCTGACATTGATCTAGTATTGGTGTGAATGGTGTGTGAAAGTTTTCTGTCTGTGTTTTATTGTTAAAAAAAAGGCTTCCTTGTAACTCAGACTGAATATGATTTCATTTATGTCTTTCGACTTGGCATTGCCCTGGCTGCTGAGTTTTTTTTTATTGTTACAGGGTTTGAGGAATAAAAAAATATAATTAAAAAAATAAAAAAATAAAACAAGCTGGAAAACAATCATAATACTTACACATTTTGCGTGAATCAAAATATCAAAATCACCTAATAACACTGTAGACTTTAGTTTGCACTAGAAAAAAACGATACCAAGAAATAAACATTATATGATTTGTGTTGCACGAAAACTTTTGTTATGTTAGGAAAATAAGTCTAGAAATATCCAAAATAATTTGATAATGATACATAATCAATTTATTTCAATTTTTTTGGCTAAACTTGTTATTGGAATGATTAAAGTACCTTTTTATTAGAAATCCAAGAGAAACGTTTCATAATTAGAAACCACTGTCGAAATTCAACTGTCTATGAGGACTCTAATAACGCGTTTTTACCTTTAAAATCGAAACAGAAATGGACAACCTGTGAAACTTTGTCTTGAAACAGGCTCATATTTATGGAGTGCACGAAGTATGTAAGCCAAAAAAATTTACTTCGTGCCTTGCGCTTTGACACGCAAGAAGCACGTGCTTGTATACCATTCATAGTACTACAAACTTCATTCATAAAACAGCGAAGGGGCCCTTGGAAGGTAATCGAAAGTTGAAATTTTATTTAAAACCATTAATTTTGTGGTTGATTGTACTCGGATTAAGTGAGATGTAAGTCAGTTACTAGCATAGTAAATCGTATGCATCGGATAACGGCAGGGACACTTTGTCCTCCTCGTACTGACCTCTCGGAGAAAGTGTCCCTGCCATTATCCGATGCATACGATTTACTATGCTAGTAACTATTCCTTACCCAACACTTTCTCTGCAACTCTGTTATGAATATTTACAAATGAAGTTGGTCCTTTTCATTATAAACATAATCACCCAAAACCAACATTTTAACCCCTTTAAGTGTTGTAGTGCAATGACTCATCAGCTAATATCTCCAACTCAACAGTCCTCATATCTTGGAACTCCGGGCAAACCCAGAAAGTATTATTTTTAAACTTCTGGTCTTGTTTCTATCGTTACTTTTGTTTCATTGACTAATACATCTAATTTTGATGATACCGCCAAATTGTCCAATACGTGTGAAATATTAACTTTCTATTACCCAATGTTCAATGCACATTGTGAAGATGAGAAAGTTGTCATTGTGTGACTTATGCTTTGTTCGCATGCACAACTTTTACACATGTGTGCAAAATGACATATATGTAGATTTACACATGTATGAAATAGCAAATACTCAATATTGACTCAAACAAATACATACTCGGGCACGTATGTTAATGTATACATACATGAATTAGCCTACTAGTAAATATGTATAGAGAACATATAGACGGTTATACTTACAAGTTATTATGTAAGCCTCGAGAAGCAAAACAATTTGGTTCAAATATCAAGAAATGGATCTACGGTGGTTAACACATACCATAACACAAACCAGTGTAGGAGTATAATGTTCAATGTGTCAGTGTGTAGTGTAAAAGTGGGCTCGTTTAAAGCTAGAACAGAAAACAAAACGATCGTCCAGATAACCCCCTCCACGGGCCTGAAGTTCACGGACTATCGCCGACACACGTTACCAGGCATTTAGTATGTAAACCCTTTCGCTCGGAGCCCTATCTATCAGTAATTGACAGCTGCCGTGCCGAGCTCTAAATGGTCGCATGCATTAAGGATATAACTGCGGGTGCGCTGCTATTGAACTATTTGTAAAGCCGGTAGCTAGACTACAAATGTAAACGTTGATAGAATTGTCGGTGTTCTAATGTAAGGAGGAAAGAGAGAAACGTTAACGACCTTCACTTTGACATGCTACAAGGAATGAAATTGTACATTCTTAGTCAGGAATTCTGGATAACTACGACCGGGGACAACGCCTGCAGTCAATGTCTGAGTTTGCATGATATCCGGATATCAGTCATAACTAAGTAGGAGCATGTCGAGTGAAAGCGTTGTTGGTACAAGACCCTCTTACTTGACGAGATTATCTCGACACAGCCGACTAGCAGACGTGGAGAGAGGGAAGGCACTCACCCGAACACTGGACAGATTGTCTCAGAATCAGTGGAAGACATCTCGATGTAGTGTCCAACTTGAAGAGGCGCGTGTCCCCCAGCAGTACAGCCCCGCCCACGCCCAAGGGGAGGAATTGTACAATTCCTGGGGGTCGCGCTGCTGGGACCTGGACCACTCGCTCAGAAATTCCGACAGTCGGCTCAAGGTTATCCTTCCCCGACGCAGTGTGGTTATGAGCAGGGTTACAAGTGACATTCCTAACAGACAGAATAGAACTAAAACTAATTTTTATTCACGAAATGGAACAGTTAGAATCATCGAGCCATTTACTCCAAATCCCATTGAAGAAAACAGCGAGCAGCCTGAAAAGGTCCATAGCAATAAGTCTATCGAAAGAGAAGAAACATATCTTATGCTGCAGCGGATCGACCAGATCATTCACCCGGCGAAGCAGTACTTTAAGAGGGATCTCAACTCATCTGAAGTTGAAAATATATCCACGCAATCACCCAGACTCTTGGAAAGTACAAAGCGATCAGCTGTACTAAAGACTGGAAAGACTTGTGGCCGGCCTGAGACTGAAAGGGAGAGAATGTCCGATCTTGCTTTGGTTGTGGCCCGACTTGCCAGAAGCCCGCTGGACGCTTTTGAGAAATGTCGTGTGTGGGTGGACAGCCTTCCGTCCATGTACATGTAGGGTACATGCAGAGTATAGTATAGGCCTTTCATGCTGTAAGAGTATTAAAGGAAGATTAACAAAAATTATTCAGCTTCCATTCGGATACCAAGAGAAGTTGAAGTGAATCGTTCACCCTTACAGTTCTCTATGCAGGTCGCATACACCGCGTACCGGTGAGGAGGAAACATCCACTGGCAAAACCACTTACAAGAATGACTTTGGAAGAGTGGTTACCAAGAATGTATTTCTTAAGTGGAAACATTTTGAAAATTGGTAAAAACACTTATATCCCAAATCATAAAATACGACTTTATTTGTATTCATGTTCATTATTATCAATAGTATGAAAAATCGAATTTGTAAGTAATATATCTAAATGTTATAATTTCATTGGCATCAAGTCGAAATCTGACTGTTTAAATCCTTTGCAACGCTTTATTGTTAACCAGCAGCTGTTCATCGTTACTATAATTATTTGATACGGAAGCAACTCGAGTAGCCTAACTAATAGATTTTCCTGGTAAATCGCTTCGTGGCTGGTTGCTATTTTATTATTTGAAAGGCTACCCTTGTCAACACTTTATGTAAACATTGCCAACATCCCATACACGAGGTAGAGAGGTGAACTCTAACATGTTATCTGTCAACGCCATTAGAGTTTGTAATGGTTTGTAATGGTGGCATTAGAGGACTAGTAAGTACTGCATGTGTGTTGTACATGTTATGTATCCAGACCCTTCTTGGTACTAGCCTCTAGTCGCTGCTCTAACTACAGTGCGGTTTACCTTCCTAGTGCTGAAAAGGTAGGGAATATTCCACCGTGGGAGCATGTTACTAGCAAATGCAATTGTAGGTAAGAAGGCGTAATACATAACCATACAGCTGGAACATTTTCAGTAAAATTGGGCACTCGAACACAAAATTGGCAACCACCATCATCTGCACGTGATACAACTGATGATCCTGGGTGTTGACCACGCAATTTGCAGGATTTAGATTTTGAATGGCATATCCATTGTGAAAGGCAAATTGAGGCTGCAATCATCAGTTTGGCTTTTATTAACGTTTTACCTAACGATTGACGTGTGTCGACTAACCATGCTGAACGGTTACGAGCCCTTGGCAAGCTACAGATAGGCACAACACATGTACAGTTCCTTGATGCTGGAGCCCGTAAAATGTTCAGTCTGCAATGAGCAGATTGTGGTCCAGATACCTTGCCACACCTTCTGTAAACGACGTTTGGGTCGACCAAGGGCGACAACTCATGCACAGAACCGATTTGTACTATATATTACATATTATTTACTTGAGAAGTTCAGGATTCTAACTTGAAATAAGAATGTCCTTAAAACTGTTAGTAGTTAAGATCTACAGGCGTTCTATCCCATGCTCATAGAAAAGCAGTTAATGTATCCCAAGTTATTGTCACTAGTCTATTTGTTGTATCTTTAAACAATGTAGATGCATTTCTTAATATAGAATTAAATAGTGAAGAAAACAGTTAAACCAATAACAAATTGTTGAATTTTCAATAAAAGAAGCAAAGCTATGATTTTGATTTTGATAGACAAGATATGGATGAACAGTTCAAGAGTTCTTTCAAAAAAACAGGAGGAGCCCAATAACTTATAACACTCTAAAATATCTAATAATTCTGTTTGCACACACACACAAGTTGTTATCAAATAAATGAATGTTCCTTATCGATAGACACAAATCAAATCTTTCTAAATCACGGTAAACATCCACATACACAAACATATTTTGGTATACATGACAAGAACATGCTCTATGATATTTTTGCGTTGAAATAATGCATAGATTTCAAATCAATCACACACCCTACATGTACAAAAGGTATCATTTATAAATATAAAAATGCAACAAACACATATACATACTTTTACATGACAGTGGTTACTTATAGGTTACAAGGTACATCCATGACAAAATAACAAATATCCGAGGCTTGCCGAGTAAGCAAGTAATAAATAAAATACTAAAATAGATCCCGTTTCATAACATTATATGAAAATCTTAAATGATATAGGTGTTTAACTCGCTTTCGCTCCAATACAAACCCATTCACTCGTTTCATAACAGTGTTATGAAACAGGCCGTCGTATAGTAAGTATGATACGCGGCTCGTTGCTTGTATGTCGTGGACTAGACAAGGAATACTCGTCGTGTTGCTATTAATTATTTGTGCGAGTATGAAGTTGATGTAATGGCCTATTCTTCCCTCGTAATTTGACCGCTGTCAATTATTTTCAAGTAAAAATATCGTACATTTTTTCCTGAAAATTAGTTTTATCCAATGTAAATGCGGTCTTGCTTTATCGCTGAACGAAATTTCGGAAATAGCACGTCAACGACTCATAATGAAAATCTAACTGGTTGCTCTGTTCCCAACATTATACAATACACCTTTCAATAATATTATTTCATCATATTTTGGGCGTTTCTCAATATATGTTGAACAAAGACACTGTTAGGTTTCCATCAATAAAACATATGAGCGTGATATCTACATATACTTTTCGAACACAAAGAAATGTTCGTTCGAGATACACACAGTCTAAGTAAACCTAGCCTCACTATTATCCGTTACACTGCTATACTGAGTCTAGAAAGGTCTGGTTGAGGGTCGCGTCAGCCGACCTTTCTGCGACCTATGACCCTCCAACGTTATACGTGCGAAGGCACACTATTGTGGCTTGGTAAGATCAGTTCTGATTGGTCAACATGGTCACGTGGGCTGACGCGACTCTCAACCAAGCCTTTTGTAGACTCAGTATAGCAGTGTAACGGATAATAGTGAGGCTAGGTTTACTTAGACTGAGATACACATTTCTGAAATGCATACATATACAGTCAATGGATGGTCCAATTTAGTTAACGTATGTTTAGTATCATGTAACCAAAACCTATACCTTGTTGAATTATTACATTTTAAGTTCATTAAAGTCCCAAGTTACTGAAAAAGTTAGTTAGTTCAACACAAAATACTCAAAAGGTGTGAGTACTCCATCCAGGTCAAATGATCATCTCAATGCGCCTCCGTTAGCTTCTCACTTGCCGGTACAGTATGTCAGGCAGTTCCGGATCACTAAGGAATCATCGGCTGCATGCGCCTACCCAGATAGATATTTTAATAGTCTTAGTGCATTTCCTTCTCAAACCATGTTTCATGTAACTCGACACGGAATTAGAATTAAATACAACCCTGATTAGATTTAGAAAAATTACGAGAGAAACAAGCCGTCATTACGGCAGTTCCGAATCAGTTCCGGGTATTCCGGATCACGTGACTATAACGGGGCCGTGATAAGCTGTCGATGCATCTTTTTTAGCAACGAGTTTTTTTTTCAAATAAAAACGTATCTTATGACAGATGAGCAAAAAATATTATCGATTATGTCTAGTTAAAAAATTATGAACACATCAGTCCATAACAACAAAGATTGAGATTTTCGATTTATCACTTGAGCGCGAACTGCGCATATAATTTTTACAAATCATGAATCAAGGTACAAACAAGGCTAACATATTTTCTTTGTTAATGCAAAGGTTTGATAAGCTCATAACCTCTATTATGTATGATTACCTAAGAAATTGACACTAATTTAGCAAGTTGGTCGTTTCGAGATTGCCCCCATATTCAGGTGATCCGGAACTACCCGAATGACGTCGACACGAACATTGTTTATTTCTAAAATAGTAATCTTCATTTTAGAATTCTCTCCCCTGATAATTATAGTTAAAACATGCATGTATGTTGTGGAATATCATTAATTTGCATTTTGCTTCTATTGATATTTGAGACGGTCCGTCCAAAATAACATATGCTTTTCTGAAGCGCCGGTGGAGGTTTCTCACAATGATAGGTATCCTCTTTTTCGGGCGCTCAAGTTCAATTGCAAACAGAAAAAATCAAAATAATAATGTATCATAAAAGAACACTGTCAGAGCTTTAAAATGATACATAAATGAAGTAAATCCATTGAGACCTATGAATTCTAACTGCAATTGTACGTGCAAGTGATCCGGAATACCCGTGATCCGGAATACCCTTACGCACTGTACTTCCAGCAGAGTTGATTTCGCACTCGGGACGAAAGGATGCAATTTGAGCTGTCCTGAGTACCGAGATAGTTAATGACCCAGTCCATTTCGTCACCTGGTGCAGTCACATATACCAAACTCTACATATGGTGGTATTTTATTATGAAATATCCTTTTGTGGGAAAGTATACCTTTGGAAGTTATCAAAACACAAGAGAACTTAAACATTGATTAGTTATACGTGAAATATAATAAAATTTACAGAATCAACATGGGTAATAAATTGCTAGATAACTATTTGAAATGCTACAAAATGATTTTTTTCAATTTGTCTGAAAACCAAAGCATATTTTGTGGAACTAAAGACATAATCACGACTACCTTACAAGAAACTTAAATCTGTGATTATAGAATGTTTTAAATGAAGGTTTAAGCATTGTGTATATTCGTACACTGGAACCACCAAGGTGTACGGCGCAGAAATATTGCAAGGGAGGAGCGGCATCGCAAAAGGGATCACTAAGAAAGTCATTTATGGACGTTTTGTCAACTTTTCTCAAGCGAGTAGCATTTCGGAAACAACTATTTAATATGATATAATTTTCATAGTCAGAGAAAGCAAATATGCTAACAACAGCATTCCTCATAACTGTCCAGGGATATTCCATATGAGTTGCCGTGTTGTTAATACATTTTGACCTGGTTACGTCCTTTTAATAACTTCTAACATTTGATTTGTAGTGAAACTGTAAATGTCGCCTTCACTGTGATTCTTATGTCATATTTTTCAATAAATACATTTAAAGATTGGTCATACATTTTGACAACTGTGCTGCTTCTAGTAATATAGTGTACGTTTGCTAGCAATAAAAATGACTAAATGTCTTGCTCACGGTTCTCAGGTGTAACAAGTTCAATTCACTATTTTTTTATATATCAGGAGTCGAATCATGGATATTGATCATGTTTCCTTTTTCTCGGTCCACAAATATTCTAGTAGTAGTATATAGTGCGGTTTCCTTGTCTTGGTACCCTGCAATACGTGATGGCAACACATAGAACTGTGGTTTCCTTGTCTTGGTCCCCTGCAATACATGATGGCAGCACATAGAAGTGCGGTTTCCTTGTCTTGGTCCCCTGCAATACATGATGGCAGCACATAGAGGTGTGGTTTCTTTGTCTTGGTCCCCTGCAATACATGATGGCAGCACATAGAAGTGCGATTTCTTTGTCTTGGTCCCCTGCAATACGTGATGGCAACACATAGAAGTGTGGTTTCCTTGTCTTGGTCCCCTGCAATACATGATGGCAGCACATAGAGGTGCGATTTCTTTGTCTTGGTCCCCTGCAATACATGATGGCAGCACATAGAGGTGCGATTTCTTTGTCTTGGTCCCCTGCAATACATGATGGCAGCACATAGAGGTGCGATTTCTTTGTCTTGGTCCCCTGCAATACATGATGGCAGCACATAGAGGTGCGATTTCTTTGTCTTGGTCCCCTGCAATACATGATGGCAGCACATAGAGGTCCGGTTTATTTGTCTTGGTCCCCTGCAATACATGATGGCAGCACAAAGAAGTGCGGTTTCTTTGTCTTGGTCCCCTGCAATACATGATGGCAGCACATAGAGGTGCGATTTCTTTGTCTTGGTCCCCTGCAATACATGATGGCAGCACATAGAGGTGCGATTTCTTTGTCTTGGTCCCCTGCAATACATGATGGCAGCACATAGAAGTGCGATTTCTTTGTCTTGGTCCCCTGCAATACATGATGGCAGCACATAGAGGTGCGGTTTCCTTGTCTTGGTTTCCTCCAATACATGATGGCAGCACATAGAAGTGCGGTTTCTTTGTCTTGGTCCCCTGCAATACATGATGGCAGCACATAGAAGTGCGGTTTCTTTGTCTTGGTCCCCTGCAATACATGATGGCAGCACATAGAGGTGCGGTTTCCTTGTCTTGGTTTCCTCCAATACATGATGGCAGCACATAGAGGTGCGATTTCTTTGTCTTGGTCCCCTGCAATACATGATGGCAGCACATAGAAGTGCGATTTCTTTGTCTTGGTCCCCTGCAATACATGATGGCAGCACATAGAGGTGCGGTTTCCTTGTCTTGGTTTCCTCCAATACATGATGGCAGCACATAGAAGTGCGGTTTCTTTGTCTTGGTCCCCTGCAATACATGATGGCAGCACATAGAGGTGCGATTTCTTTGTCTTGGTCCCCTGCAATACATGATGGCAGCACATAGAGGTCCGGTTTATTTGTCTTGGTCCCCTGCAATACATGATGGCAGCACAAAGAAGTGCGGTTTCTTTGTCTTGGTCCCCTGCAATACATGATGGCAGCACATAGAGGTGCGATTTCTTTGTCTTGGTCCCCTGCAATACATGATGGCAGCACATAGAGGTGCGATTTCTTTGTCTTGGTCCCCTGCAATACATGATGGCAGCACATAGAAGTGCGATTTCTTTGTCTTGGTCCCCTGCAATACATGATGGCAGCACATAGAGGTGCGGTTTCCTTGTCTTGGTTTCCTCCAATACATGATGGCAGCACAAAGAAGTGCGGTTTCTTTGTCTTGGTCCCCTGCAATACATGATGGCAGCACATAGAGGTGCGGTTTCCTTGTCTTGGTTTCCTCCAATACATGATGGCAGCACATAGAAGTGCGGTTTCTTTGTCTTGGTCCCCTGCAATACATGATGGCAGCACATAGAGGTGCGATTTCTTTGTCTTGGTCCTCTGCAATACATGATGGCAGCACATAGAGGTCCGGTTTATTTGTCTTGGTCCCCTGCAATACATGATGGCAGCACAAAGAAGTGCGGTTTCTTTGTCTTGGTCCCCTGCAATACATGATGGCAGCACATAGAGGTGCGATTTCTTTGTCTTGGTCCCCTGCAATACATGATGGCAGCACATAGAGGTGCGATTTCTTTGTCTTGGTCCCCTGCAATACATGATGGCAGCACATAGAAGTGCGATTTCTTTGTCTTGGTCCCCTGCAATACATGATGGCAGCACATAGAGGTGCGGTTTCCTTGTCTTGGTTTCCTCCAATACATGATGGCAGCACATAGAGGTGCGATTTCTTTGTCTTGGTCCCCTGCAATACATGATGGCAGCACATAGAAGTGCGATTTCTTTGTCTTGGTCCCCTGCAATACATGATGGCAGCACATAGAGGTGCGGTTTCCTTGTCTTGGTTTCCTCCAATACATGATGGCAGCACATAGAAGTGCGGTTTCTTTGTCTTGGTCCCCTGCAATACATGATGGCAGCACATAGAGGTGCGATTTCTTTGTCTTGGTCCCCTGCAATACATGATGGCAGCACATAGAGGTCCGGTTTATTTGTCTTGGTCCCCTGCAATACATGATGGCAGCACAAAGAAGTGCGGTTTCTTTGTCTTGGTCCCCTGCAATACATGATGGCAGCACATAGAGGTGCGATTTCTTTGTCTTGGTCCCCTGCAATACATGATGGCAGCACATAGAGGTGCGATTTCTTTGTCTTGGTCCCCTGCAATACATGATGGCAGCACATAGAAGTGCGGTTTCTTTGTCTTGGTCCCCTGCAATACATGATGGCAGCACATAGAGGTGCGGTTTCCTTGTCTTGGTTTCCTCCAATACATGATGGCAGCACATAGAGGTGCGATTTCTTTGTCTTGGTCCCCTGCAATACATGATGGCAGCACATAGAGGTGCGGTTTCATTGTCTTGGTCCCCTGCAATACATGATGGCAGCACATAGAGGTGCGGTTTCCTTGTCTTGGTTTCCTCCAATACATGATGGCAGCACATAGAGGTGCGATTTCTTTGTCTTGGTACCCTGCAATACATGATGGCAGCACATAGAGGTGCGGTTTCCTTGTCTTGGTTTCCTCCAATACATGATGGCAGCACATAGAGGTGCGGTTTCCTTGTCTTGGTTTCCTCCAATACATGATGGCAGCACATAGAGGTGCGGTTTCCTTGTCTTGGTTTCCTCCAATACATGATGGCAGCACATAGAGGTGCGGTTTCCTTGTCTTGGTTTCCTCCAATACATGATGGCAGCACATAGAAGTGCGGTTTCCTTGTCTTGGTTTCCTCCAATACATGAAATATTTATTCTACTTTTAGCTAATCTGGCCTGTAAGGCTCGATGGGCTTATGGTATGGCATGGTGATCGGCGTCCGATCGGAATTTAGACTTCTTCTCCAGAACCATAAGGCATAGAAAGCTGAAACTTTGTGTACAGACTCCTTGACTAGTGAGGATTATAAATTGTAGCTTTGGTGGCCCTATGGCCCCTAATAAGGGCCACAGAGGCCACATCCTTACAACCTATTTTCATTTCTTCTCCAGAAGCATAAGGCCTAGAAAGCTTTAATATTTTGTACAGATTCCTTGACTAGTGAGTATTATATATTGTAGCTTTGGTGGCCCTGTGGCCCCGTATAAGGGCCACACCATTAAAACCTATTTCCTTCTTCTTCTTCAGAAGCATAAGGCCTAGAAAGCTGTAACTTTGTGTACAGACTCCTTGACTCCTTTGGTGATCCTGTGGCCCCTACTAAGGTGGTAACCACATTTGCCACACCCTAAAGCAAATGAAAAGCCTGATAAGCTACAGAGCCAATGGCTCTATTTTTTAGACTTATATTTGTATGTACAAACATCAGACTGATTAAAATCGGCTGTGATCAGCTCGAGGAAAAAAGTGTAAAAACTTTATCTCTAGTGGGGTTTGAACCAGCCCTGCTTTCCTCTCATTCACAGTCTGAAGGCACCCTATTACCTGCATGTTCTTACACAAGCTCATCTAGCCAATCGAAAGGAGGGCAGTAAAAACTTTCAATATCATGCTAGGGACAGCTAACTCCAGTGTACCATTTTATATACATAATAGCCGCTAAACGCTATTTAAAAAAGAGGATGTGATTGGATAGCTTACAACTGGGTTTGTCTGCGCTAAACTGGTTATAGCAAAATGCGATAGAGGTGGGTGCATTCAGACAGAGACGGAGAGGATATCCCTACTGGTTCGAACCCCGATAGAGACAATATTTTTTATATATTATTCCTTGGAGCACGGTCGATTTTAATCAGACTGGTACAAACGTTTAAACAAATTAAATGACAGAAGAAACAGTATTTCATGCATTTATTTAATATAATAGAAAACAAATATTGAACAAAGTCAAATAATAACACATTAAATCCAACAATTAGCAAAACTAATATATCTTGATGAATCAAATGTTCATTTAAAATATACATCTGAAAAAAAGGTACTTGACTCCAGGCAGACATTACAACTCAACCACTTACTTTCGTAAACTCACTGCACTGAACAGGAAAATATACTACTGAATTCATTGAAAGCATGGTTCTTAAATTTTTTACAATTATGAGGCTGAAAGTCTTTAACCCTTACGATGCGGGGCGCGTGACATTTACGGGCCAAATATAAAATGGCACGTAAGCCCTCTTGGCGAAATCCGTAACTTTCAGAATAAGGCTATAATTAACTGCAAGCAGTCTTGGCTGCTCCCGGATATGAAATATCAAACCTTTTCTCAAAAATGATTGAGGGTACCCACCTTGCGGCATTCATATCTCACGAACCATTAGAGATAATTCTATAATTTTTACATCATCGTGTAGAAGAAAGAATTGTCTTTATTTCCATGTATCATATGTATATGTGCGCACAAAAACACAGAAACGGCAAGCGTTGCGACAAGTGCCGCAAATTTTATTTTTACCTCAAAATGATTGAGGGTACCCACCTTGCGGCATTTATATCTCACGAACCATTAGAGATAATTTTATAAGTTTTACATCATCGTATAGAGAAGAGAATTGTCTTTATTTCCATGTATCATATGTATATCCGCGCACAAAAATAAAGAAGCGGCCAATCAGGATATAACGGTGGCTGGCACCGGACAAAACAATTCCGCCACGTGGGCTTGTAGAGCAAAAATATATACCCGCATCGTAAGGGTTAAGTTTGTTGAAATGCAATAAACTTTTTTTGCATGATGCAGGTCCCAATGACATTTTATCAAAACAATGCTCAACAGCAAATAAATAAATGTGTGAGCATATCTTAAATGTTCTTGCAAAAAGGATGCACCTTTGGATAAGGTTAGAATAAACAAACTCTTGTAAAATGTAGAAAAGGCAAGAAGTAACAATACAGATGCAACAATAAACATTTGCGCAATGTTACATTGCAGTGAATGACACCAAGTAGACACTGTTGGAAACCACTCTCCAGCACACATGGACCTTCAGTTGAAGCTCTAAATGGACCAAGACCAGAAATGGAAATTTACCTACACCCTTGATCAAAATGAACCCATTTAAAACAAGAGCTCAGTCTGCATGTTATACTATACAAGGCCATCAGAGGTTTAACGCTTTGTTAAAGTCTGTACAAATGTGTTTGCCTTCAATGTTTTCCAAGATTATGAGCGGAAGTAAATATGTTTAATTGTTTTCCTGTGTTCCGTATTAGGAATAGATCAATTTGACAATTATAATATATAACTACCGGTATATCATATTCTTTCTTGCTTTTCAGCTCTGAACTTGGCATCATGGCAATGGTCGGGATGTGGTTACCTGGCGTGTCCCACAAACTTATTACTTTTATTGGCTCTGTTGGTTGTGTGATGGATGATACATGGCTGTGTGGTTGGAAACTATCATTGTTCTGGTTACAATAAATGCTGTGAAAATTCCCAATTTGACAAGATATATATATATATATACATATTGCACATAAACAGTTTTCATGGACGACAATGCTACTCCATAGAAGTTAAAAGTCCACCTGCTAATATTGAAAATGCTGTCAAACAAACTTTGCAGAATACTAAAAAACCCTTTAAAGAGTTAATCACTCTTAATTTGCACTTGATCAAACTATCTCATTTTCGGGGAAACAACAAACATAGTCTAAGATAGTCTAAGAATCAAGGTTGCACAGTCAAAAGACAAATCTACACCTTATGATTATCTATAGTTTAAAATTCATTGAGCTCAATCTTTAGGTTGTCTGGGTTCGGTTAAGAAACAAGGTGTGAGGTATGTTTCTGTGGAAAAGGCCAAATCAAGGTGTTAAGAAAGTGAAATCAAATGAAGCAACACCTTACATCATGTTTATCCCATACATTAAATTTCATTGAGTTAAGGAAAATGAGGAAAATGAAGTTCTGGCCCCCCAAAAAACAACCTTTATGCATAGATGGACGGAATGACAGAAACTGACTGGATGTGTTGATAAACAAGCTTCGACAGTATCTATAATCTCTGTTTAGTTTGTATAGGAGTGGGATTATTATCTATCACTGACTTAGACTTATCATTGGTACATAATTCAAACGAGTGAGCAATATTTCACCCATTAGCAGTGTGTAATTCAAAAGAGAAACTTCTAAGCATATCATACAAATCTTATGAAACGATTTTTTTAAGGAATTGTCATTATTGATTTTCCTACAGCATGCTTATCATTCAAGTGAACTTGATGAATAAACTGTGATACCAAAGCAAGTAAAATCTCCAATTTAAAAAATACATATTTAAGAAAACACAATGATCAAATTTGCACTAAAGCAAATGATTTCACTCCAAACCTTTCAAGCTCTTAATGTGTATGACAGAAGGACTGTCTGACAGTTCATAACTGTAGTGTATAAAGCTTGCTATAGAGAAACCATCCTGTCTCAGGGTAAAACGTATACGCTGACGCTCCACTTTCATACCCTGGGTGAGACCCCACTGAAAGCTGCGTTGATTGGTGATACAGACTGATGGTGGAGTTGATGGGTGCTACAGGTTGGTGATGGAGTTGGGGGTGCTACAGGCTGATGATGGATTTGATGGGTGCTACAGGCTGATGGTGGAGTTGGGGGTGCTACAGGTTGGTGATGGAGTTGGGGGTGCTACAGGTTGGTGATGAAGTTGGGGGTGCTACAGGTTGGTGATGGAGTTGATGGGTGATACAGGCTGATGATGGAGTTGGGGGTGCTACAGGTTGGTGATGGAGTTGGGGGTGCTACAGGCTGATGATGGAGTTGATGGGTGCTACAGGCTGATGGTGGAGTTGGGGGTGCTACAGGTTGGTGATGGAGTTGGGGGTGCTACAGATTGGTGATGGAGTTGATGGGTGATACAGGCTGATGGTGGAGTTGGGGGTGCTACAGGCTGATGGTGGAGTTGGGGGTGCTACAGGTTGGTGATGGAGTTGATGGGTGCTACAGGCTGATGGCGGAGTTGTTGGGTGCTACAGGCTGATGATTGAGTCAATAGGTGATACAGGTTGATGATGGAGTTTGGGGTGCTACAGGCTGATGATGGAGTTGATGGGTGCTACAGGCTGATGGTGGAGTTGGGGGTGCTACAGGCTGATTATGGAGTTGGGGGTGCTACAGGCTGATGATGGAGTTGATGGGTGCTACAGGCTGATGATGGAGTTGATGGGTGCTACAGGCTGATGATGGAGTTGATGGGTGCTACAGACTGATGGTGGAGTTGGGGGTGCTACAGGTTGGTGATGGAGTTGATGGGTGCTACAGGCTGATGATGGAGTTGATGGGTGATACAGGTTGGTGATGAAGTTGATGGGTGCTACAGGCTGATGATGGAGTTGGGGGTGCAACAGGTTGGTGATGGAGTTGATGGGTGATACAGACTGATGGTGGAGTTGGGGGTGCTACAGGTTGGTGATGAAGTTGATGGGTGCTACAGGCTGATGATGGAGTTGGGGGTGCTACAGGCTGATGATGGAGTTGATGGGTGCTACAGGCTGATGGTGGAGTTGGGGTAGCTACAGGTTGATGATGGAGTTGATGGGTGCTACAGGTTGATGATGGAGTTGGGGGTGCTACAGGTTGGTGATGACGTTGATGGGTGCTACAGGCTGATGATGGAGTTGGGGTTGCTACAGGCTGATGATGGAGTTGATGGGTGCTACAGGCTGATGATGGAGTTGATGGGTGCTACAGGCTGATGATGGAGTTGATGGGTGCTACAGGTTGGTGATGGAGTTGATGGGTGATACAGACTGATGGTGGAGTTGGGGGTGCTACAGGTTGGTGATGGAGTTGATGGGTGCTACAGGCTGATGATGGAGTTGATGGGTGCTACAGGCTGATGATGGAGTTGATGGGTGCTACAGGCTGATGATGGAGTTGATGGGTGCTACAGGTTGGTGATGGAGTTGATGGGTGCTACAGGTTGATGATGGAGTTGGGGGTGCTACAGGCTGATGATGGAGTTGATGGGTGCTACAGGCTGATGGTGGAGTTGGGGGTGCTACAGGTTGATGATGGAGTTGATGGGTGCTACAGGTTGGTGATGGAGTTGATGGGTGATACAGACTGATGGTGGAGTTGGGGGTGCTACAGGTTGGTGATGGAGTTGATGGGTGCTACAGGCTGATAATGGAGTTGGGGGTGCTACAGGCTGATGATGGAGTTGATGGGTGCTACAGGCTGATGATGGAGTTGATGGGTGCTACAGGCTGATGATGGAGTTGATGGGTGCTACAGGCTGATGATGGAGTTGATGGGTGCTACAGGTTGGTGATGGAGTTGATGGGTGATACAGACTGATGGTTGAGTTGGGGGTGCTACAGGTTGGTGATGAAGTTGATGGGTGCTACAGGCTGATGATGGAGTTGGGGGTGCTACAGGCTGATGATGGAGTTGATGGGTGCTACAGGCTGATGGTGGAGTTGGGGGTGCTACAGGCTGATGATGGAGTTGATGGGTGCTACAGGCTGATGATTGAGTTGATGGGTGCTACAGGCTGATGATGGAGTTGATGGGTGCTCCAGGCTGATGATGGAGTTGATGGGTGCTACAGGCTGATTATGGAGTTGGGGGTGCTACAGGCTGATGATGGAGTTGATGGGTGCTACAGGCTGATGATGGAGTTGATGGGTGATACAGGCTGATGATGGAGTTGATGGGTGCTACAGGCTGATGATGGAGTTGATGGGTGATACAGGCTGATTGTGGAGTTGGGGGTGCTACAGGTTGGTGATGAAGTTGATGGGTGCTACAGGCTGATGATGGAGTTGGGGGTGCTACAGGCTGATGATGGAGTTGATGGGTGCTACAGGCTGATGGTGGAGTTGGGGTAGCTACAGGTTGATGATGGAGTTGATGGGTGCTACAGGTTGATGATGGAGTTGGGGGTGCTACAGGTTGGTGATGACGTTGATGGGTGCTACAGGCTGATGATGGAGTTGGGGTTGCTACAGGTTGGTGATGGAGTTGATGGGTGATACAGACTGATGGTGGAGTTGGGGGTGCTACAGGTTGGTGATGGAGTTGATGGGTGCTACAGGCTGATGATGGAGTTGATGGGTGCTACAGGCTGATGATGGAGTTGATGGGTGCTACAGGTTGGTGATGGAGTTGATGGGTGATACAGACTGATGGTGGAGTTGGGGGTGCTACAGGTTGGTGATGGAGTTGATGGGTGCTACAGGCTGATGATGGAGTTGGGGGTGCTACAGGCTGATGATGGAGTTGATGGGTGCTACAGGCTGATGGTGGAGTTGGGGGTGCTACAGGTTGATGATGGAGTTGATGGGTGCTACAGGTTGGTGATGGAGTTGGGGGTGCTACAGGTTGGTGATGGAGTTGATGGGTGCTACAGGCTGATAATGGAGTTGGGGGTGCTACAGGCTGATGATGGAGTTGATGGGTGCTACAGGCTGATGATGGAGTTGATGGGTGCTACAGGCTGATGATGGAGTTGATGGGTGCTACAGGCTGATGATGGAGTTGATGGGTGCTACAGGTTGGTGATGGAGTTGATGGGTGATACAGACTGATGGTTGAGTTGGGGGTGCTACAGGTTGGTGATGAAGTTGATGGGTGCTACAGGCTGATGATGGAGTTGGGGGTGCTACAGGCTGATGATGGAGTTGATGGGTGCTACAGGCTGATGGTGGAGTTGGGGGTGCTACAGGCTGATGATGGAGTTGATGGGTGCTACAGGCTGATGATGGAGTTGATGGGTGCTACAGGCTGATGATGGAGTTGATGGGTGCTCCAGGCTGATGATGGAGTTGATGGGTGCTACAGGCTGATTATGGAGTTGGGGGTGCTACAGGCTGATGATGGAGTTGATGGGTGCTACAGGCTGATGATGGAGTTGATGGGTGATACAGGCTGATTGTGGAGTTGATGGGTGCTACAGGCTGATGATGGAGTTGATGGGTGCTACAGGCTGATGATGGAGTTGGGGGTGCTACAGGCTGATGATGGAGTTGATGGGTGCTACAGGCTGATGGTGGAGTTGGGGGTGCTACAGGTTGATGATGGAGTCAATGGGTGATACAGGCTGATGATGGAGTTGATGGGTGATACAGGCTGATTGTGGAGTTGGGGGTGCTACAGGCTGATGATGGAGTTGATGGTGCTACAGGCTGATTGTGGAGTTGATGGGTGCTACATGCTGATGATGGAGTTGATGGGTGATACAGGCTGATTGTGGAGTTGGGGGTGCTACAGGCTGATGATGGAGTTGATGGGTGCTACAGGCTGATGATGGAGTTGATGGGTGCTACAGGCTGATTGTGGAGTTGATGGGTGATACAGGCTGATGGTGGAGTTGGGGGTGCTACAGGTTGATGATGGAGTTGGGGGTGCTACAGGCTGATGATGGAGTTGATGGGTGCTACAGGCTGATGATGGAGTTGATGGGTGCTACAGGCTGATGATGGAGTTGATGGGTGCTACAGGCTGATTGTGGAGTTGATGGGTGATACAGGCTGATGGTGGAGTTGGGGGTGCTACAGGTTGATGATGGAGTTGGGGGTGCTACAGGTTGATGGTGGAGTTGGGGGTGCTACAGGCTGATGATGGAGGACTCCTCCAGGCTGTCCATGACTTGGAATGGGTCTCTGTACTCCTGTCTGCAACATAATACACTTTACTTTACAACTTTGGCAGAACTGTTTCGATCTGGTGCAGTATATCAACTCTATTAGCATAGATTAGCATAGCATATGATTAAATTTTGAAAATATGTCTGTGAGAAAGTATATATATAAAGCAATTGGCACTGTAGTTCATTAGGCTTATAAAGCCTGAAGAGCTTATGACATGGGCTATTGTCTATAAACATTTCATATAATGAATATATAAATGGTCAAACCTAGAACAGTTTGATACAAATCTTGCTGGCAGCATGCTCTCCATATATTACAGTAACATGAATGAAAAATAATTTATTATTTTTATTTTGAAATGTCCGCTGTCCCTATACATAGGCTGTCACAAATCTGAAAACTTTGAGTTCATCAGTTTATGAGACATTTCATAGACAAGAGTTTTAAAACTGGTCAAAGTGACCTCCAAAATAAGGTCAAGGTCACCATAATCATTTAGGTATCACAAAATCTGAAAAGATTTAGTCAATCTAAATAAATTTAGATCAACAGGTTTTATATTTGGTCATACCATGTTGATCTAAGATTGGCCCGTAAGGCGGGTCATCCAGCTGACCTCTGAAATCAGCCGCTCGGCCAATCAGAAAAGTTGCCCTAGCTCGCTGGAAGTTTAATAAACTCAGCAGCACATCTTTTGAAATGGATGATGTTCGGACTCTGTCATTCGGAGCGGAGCATAGCGACCATTTTGATGAACAATCCGATTGCTTGGATGCATTAATAGATTATATTTTTTTCATTTTAAAATGATTAGCATATTTGCTAGTTGTCAATGACAAATGATGATTGCACATCGCACAGATACTAACGTGGCGAATAATAATCACAAAGTTAGAGCATGATAAATGTCAATATTTACGAAAATCCTCATGCAAGGGGAGGTAACTCCTTTTTTTATCAAACTTGTTTATACTAATTTTTTCTCTCCATCCAAATACTTTTTAAAATAGTAATTTTTTGTCAATCATAAATCTAAAAATGTTTCATACAACCAAAATAATATCAACCTACTGATATTTTTCTTATCATTATCAAAAGCAAGATTTATTTTTTACAGTACACACTGTTATTGAGAACAGGCCATAAGCCATCATATATTTCTTCCGTTGAAAATTGAGAAACACCTTGAAATAGTGACTATGAACTGTTTGTGACGTCAAATTTGATTGATCAAATCGCGAATTCGTTATTTGCATACGAAAGGTCACCGGGACGACCTCTCACACTGGTCAATCTTAGATCAACAGTATGACCAAATATTAAACCTGTCGATCTAAATTTATTCAGATTGAGATTTAGTGTAACAGTTCATGAGCTAATGCGTAAACAAGTGTTTTAAAATTATTTAGAGTCCAACATATGGTTCATACAGACAAAACAGAATAAAATTCTAGTACTTTTCAAGGTCATTTTTTTCAAGTACATATATTCGCAGAATTATTCATACTAATTATATTAATGAAATTTCTTTAATTTGAAATAGTTGGACTTGGAGACGTAATTACTTTTGACTTCAAAGCTGCACGATTTTTTTCTCCTTTCATATGATATTTCAGCCCGCTCTCTCCCATATTTGAAATGTCAATGGTACGATTGCATGGTGCACAGAAGGTCAATCTCAATAAATTTAGATCAACAGGTTTTATATAAGGTAACTGTTGATCTAAGATTTCCAGTGTGAGAGGTCGTTCCAATGACCTTTTGTGTGCAAATAAGGAATTTGCGAATTGATAAATCAAATTCAGCGTCACAAACAGTCCCAAAATCACACATTCAGAGAATGAACAGAAAAAATGTATGATAGCTTACGGCCTGTTCTCAATTACAGTGTCTCGACAAATGCATTCTGAAAAACTCGTGTTTGATACTGATACGGAAAATATCATTTAGATGATTATATTTTGGTTGTATCAAATAGTTTCGTTTTTTTATTAAAAATAATTACTCTTTTTGTATTTTCTTGGATGGATATGAAAGAAATCAGTACAAGCAATTTTGAAATATAAGAGTTATCTCCACTTGCATGCAGTTTTCGTAAATACTGACATTTATCATGCTCTAACTTAAGTATCTCTGCGATGTGCGATCATCATTTGTCATTAACATCTAGCAACTACGCTGAGGCATTTGACAACGAAAAAATAGAGCCATTGGCTCTGCAGCTCATCAGGCTTCATCATCAACTATGATGTAAAGTGTGGCCAATGTGATTCCCCCTTTGTAGAGGCCACAGGGTCACCAATCATAAAATCAAGTATATAGCAGTGTATAAAGTAGATTGGGAAATTTAAGAAAAAAATAGAGCCATGGGCTCTGTAGCTCATCAGGCTTTACATTTGATTTCGCTATAGGGTGTGGCCAATGTGGTGCCCCCTTAGTAGGGGCCATGGGGCCACCAAAGCTACAATTTATAATCCTCACTAGATAAGGAGTTTGTACACAAAGTTTCAGCTTTCTAGGCCTTCTGTTTCTGGAGAAGAAGATGAAAATAGGTCTTTAGGGCATGGTCCCTTAAATTCTTAGAAATAATTGGGGTAACAGGGTCACCAAAGTTACAAATCAGAATCCCCACATGCCAAGGTACCTGCACTCAAAAATATCAGCTCTCTAGAGTAATTGGTTCTGGAGAAGAAGACGAACATAGGTTTTAAGGGCGTGGCCCCTGTGGCCCTTAATTGGGGTCACAGGGTCACCCAAAGTTACAAATTAGAATCCCCATTGTCCAAGGAGTCTGCACATATCATTTTTAACTCTCTAGTCCTTTTGGAACTGGAGAAGAAGATGAAAATAGGTTTTTAAGGTTGTGACCCCTGTGATCCTATTTGTTACAAATTAGAATCTCCATATGCTAAGGTACCTGTACACAAAATTTCAGCTCTCTAATGTGTATGGTTCATGAGAAGAAGTCGAAAGTGTCAAAAGTTTACGAACAGACGGACGATGGACTGACGGACGCCGGACGATGGGCCATGCCATAAGCCCATCTGGACTTTCAGTCCTGATGAGCTAAAAAGTGTTGAATTTGAAAGAATATATTAGGTAGTAATTTTTTATTCATATGTTCTTTTTCGGTTTGAACATGATAAAATTAATCTTGGTGATCAAACATACATGTATAAAGCACAATTTTGTTATGTATCTTTTAAGACATTGATAATTGTACTAAAAATGACAACCCTGTAAGAAAATTAACTCCTGTTTTTTTAATGGTTTGATTTTTATTTTGTCAGTTTACTTGAATTATGCCCAAAAGTGTTGATATCATTTAGTGTTTTGATCAGAACAATTTTCTTCATATCCTGCAATTTTTTTATCTTTTTAATGTGACATATGAATCTGCAATATGATAAAATAGAGCCATTGGCTCTGTAGCTAAGCACGCTACATATTTAATTTTTCTTCAGGTTGTGGCCAATGTGGTTCCCCCTACCAAATGTACCATTTCGATTTATAAATTGTAGCTTTGGTGGCCCTGTGACCCCTAATAAGGGCCACATATGCCACGCCCTAAAAACCTATTTTCATCTTCTCCAGAACCATGAGGCCTAGAAAGCTGAAACTTTGTGTACAGACTCATTGACTAGTGAAGATTAAAAAGTGTAGCTTTGGTGGCCCTATGGCCCCTAATAAGGGCCACAGAGGCCACATTCTTACAACCTATTTTCATTTCTTCTCCAGAAGCATAAGGCCTAGAAAGCTTTAATGTTTTGTACAGACTCCTTGACTAGTAAAGATTATAAATTGTAGCTTTGGTGGTCCTGTAACCCCTAATAAAGGCCACAGGGGCCACACCCTAAAAACCTATTTTCATCTTCTTCTCCAGAAGCATAAGGCCTAGAAAGCTGAAACTTGACTAGTGAGGATGATGAATTGTAGCTTTATAATAATAATAAAGGCAACAGGAACGTCCTTCAAATCTTTTTTCATCTTCTCCTGAAGTATAAGGCCTAGAAAACTATATACAGTGTTAAAAATATTGCCCGTCAGCCAGTCCTTGAACTGGCTACTTTTTGCCAGGACTGGTTACTTTTTGGTCAGGACTGGTAACTTTTTGGTCAGGACTGGTAACTTTTCAATTTTTTTCTTAAATTTCCCAAAGGAATTGACCAATGAATTTTCAGGACAGGCTAGATTTCCAATCTATTTTATACACTGCTATATACTTAATTTTATGATTGGTGACCCCAAATGGCTCTATTTTTTTCAAATATTCTAATCATTTTCTACAATTAGGTTTATCTCCACATGACAAGGAATAAAATGATTAAATATACAAATCATAATTTTGTTCTTAATTTTAAAAATCATATTTTTTTCGTCAATAAATATATTTTCAGAATTTTTTTTACATCTGTCTGAAATGTAAATGTTTATAATTTTAGAAAATTTTATTGATGTTCAAATACATTTTAGTTTAATAACGCCAACCTCTTTTTTATGAGATGACCCCAATATTTCAATGCCTTCATAGCATGTCATCAATGCAAGAGTACCGAGAATTCTTGTCACTGATTTCTTTGAAATTGAAATTTTTGTTTGAAAAAGAACAATTCAAACGACAGTCAGCAGTGTAAAAAACGCACCCATTGCTCCAACAGAGTCAAATTTCTGATCGATTTGCATGTTTGGGGAAACCAACCTTGTGCTTGAAAATCAAATACAACAAGCAGTCAGCTATATCCACCGCCAAAGGGAAAAGATAGTTAAGGATACTAGTTGTGGAATATTGAACAGTGATCATGTTGTTTTTCTACAAGCAACCTTGGGGTCATGGGGTCACAAAATGTACAATTTAGAATCCCCATTGGCCTAGGAGTCTGCACACAACTTATCAGCTCTCTAGACCTTTTGGAACTGGAGAAGAAGATGAAAATGTTTTTAAGGGTTTGACCCCTGTGACCCCATTTGGAGTCAAGGGGTCACGAAATCTACAATTTAGAATCCCCATTGGCCAAGGAGTCTGCACATCAAATTTCAGCTCTCTAGAGTCATTGGTTCTGGAGAAGAAGTCGAAAATGTGAAAAATTTACGGACGGACGGACGGACGGACGGACGGACTGACGCCTTGCCATGCCATAAGCCCATGGGGTCTTACAGACCTGATGAGCTAAAAATTGGTTTGAAAGGTAGTATTAGAGTTTTTAGTTTGATACTGACGGTAACATATAATATTTGAGACATAACCATAATCATCTATCTCCACATGATGCCCGTTGCATATACCAAATTTCGTCGAGCTAGGTCTCACGGTTTTGGAGTTGTGCTCCGGAAAGGAAATCCTATGTTACGTTTCCATGGAAACCAGTAAAAATAAAAATGCAAAGAAGTTGAAAACCCCAAAAGGCATATTTCCACATGATGCCCGTTGCAAATACCAATTTTTCGTCGAGCTAGGTCTCACCGTTTTGGAGTTGTGCTCCGGAAACAAAATCCTTTGTTACGTTTCCAAGGAAACGGGTAAAAATAAAAATGCAAAGAAGTTGAAAACCCCAAAAGGCACATCTCCATATGATGCCCGTTGCACATACCAAGTTTCGTCGAGCTAGGTCTAACCGTTTTGGAGTTGTGCTCCGGAACAAAAATCCTATGTTATGACGGACGAACGAACAGACGGACGGACGGGGACCATTTCAATATGCCTCGCCAACTATGTTGGGCGGGGTATAATTACGGCTTAAATTTGTTATATTTGAGCAAGAAATATCTTGTAGAATTCATATATATCAAATTAAATCGAAATTATTGTAAAATTACTCACTTTCATTTTGTTGGCAAATGCGATCTGCTTGAAAGTTCTCCATGATGATTATTTGACATTATACAAATAATGCAAGTCAAGTGCAGTTGATAAAGTGCTGCAGTATAAATATTACGATATATACTGTTTCAGATTAATGTGCATGGTTAAACTACATTGCAGTTGTGTTGATTTGTTGAATTTTATTTATTGATATGACTTGTTCTTTTCCTCTCGAACCGTTTGAATATGGAGAAAATAATTACGACATTGACCTGGTTGAAATACCATTATGCCATCATTTGGCGCGATCGTCCCATGTGACTGTGGAAACAAATGTTAGTCATACTGATTTTTTTTATATTATTTCGGAATATTGGGATTTTTTAAAAACAAGACTTGACAAGGAAGTGGATCATATGTGTTTTATCCATTTTTGAGGATGATGAAATTCTGTAAAACGTAAGTTAATTACGCTGGTTATTTTGAGAGTGTTTTTCAAAAATTGAACAGTTGATGTTTTCTTTGCCTACAAAATCTTATTTTCTCTATAGTTTTATGACGGAGAAAGATTTTGTTTCGTATCTTTAAAGAGTACTAAGATAGTATTTTCTAATTAGAATGATAAAACACTTTACTTTTGAAGCACTTTGAAACAAACTTTACCACTTTGAAAATTCACTGTTAGTAAGAAAACATGCACCTGCACATAGTTTTCTTATTGAAAATAAATTCAATATTTTTAATTCGTCGTGTCTTGATAAAGGAAAACTTTATTCTGATAATTTTTATGCCGTGAGAATGCTTGTGATTCGGAAAATATTAATATTGGCAAAATTTACGGAACTTTGTCACTCACGTTTGTCGTTTGAATGACACAGGTTCAAATTTCAATGACATGTCAATAAGTAATTAAAGTGCGGGCTGAGTATGCCGACACTAGCAGGAAGAAGTTTAAGATAAGTAAAATCTATCAAATTGTGCCATTTGTGGGGGATATAGCTTCATTATGTCAGCTGCTTTTTATAAATGTTTCCTTCTTATCAAAATGATTCAAAAGATATCTTCAAAATAGTTACTCATGACAGATAATCATGTTTCTTCAATTCCACAAAAAATTGAAATGGTTTTAAAGTTACAAAGTCATGAATCCCACATCATGTGTACAAACACAAAGATGGATGTACGGTGCCACCCCACAACTTCAGGTAAATATCATCATATGGACATTAATTTGCTGCTGTTATTCATACACTGGAGGATGCTCTAAGCACAAACAAACATGTAAGCACTTACCCAAATAATCGTAATATTCTCTGTCGACGTTGGTGACTCTTCCATAGGTAGAAAGCTGCCGCTGCAAGGATGACAGTGCCAAAGATTCCGAAAATGACTCCGAGAGTAATGTCAATGGAGGAGGACTGTGTGAGGGCATGTTCCCGGAGCAGCATAACGGGGGTGCTGTGTTGGTGCTGCTGCCCCCTCTTCTCATCCCCCAGACAACCCAACCCTGCATCAAAAACACTTAGCTTTCACAAACTGTAGTTTTATTTAGATATACATGCTTTAATTATAATAAACTAGAAATATATGCATGTGATACACTGAGATGTCCCCGCCCAAATTGTTCAGAATATGACCCTACCGCCCATATCTACTAAGTTCCAATTATGGAAACCATAACAATTAACTAGAAAATGTGTGTCCATGGGACACAGATGCCCCCGCTAATAAAAAAGCCCTCAATGTTTTTAAACATAGAATTTAAAACAAAATGAGAGATGCACACCTTTAGCTTCATTTAAGTTTAAACATTAAAATGTAGAAAAATAAAAATTCCCAAAACCAAATATAAGATGCACACCTTTAGGATACCTATAAAGCATGTTTGAAAGATTAGCGCAGTCCATCCAGTACTTTTTGAGGAGAAGTGGATAAACAACATCCCTTATCATATCAATATGAGCTTTCACTTGCCCCGAAATTCCCCAATAATTCAACAAGTCAGAAATTTGAAAAAAAAATCAAAAATTGAAAAACCAAATATGAGATACACACCCTTAGGATGCCTTATGAGCCATGTGTGCAATTTCAATTAAATCTGTTGAATGTTTTTTGAGAAGAAGTGGATAAACGATACCCTGTATAGAGTGGTTGCGTACGGACGGATGGACGGACCATTAAAATTCTGAAGTTTACTATTGATGTAATGGGCAATAGCCCATTTGAAATTCAGAAAATTAACAGAAATCATGAAAATGACCCATTGTCAAAGATGTCCTTCCCAATACCTGCTTTACCAGTAAACACATACAGCAAAAGCTGTCGACTTAATATTCACGTTCGTTTTTCATGAGAATAATATTATGTTATCTGATTAAAATAAACAACATACAATATAAGTTAGCATTTGCAATTTCTCTTATGATTCTTTTTAATAATATAAGTCTGGGAAAAAGTGTCATTTGATATGTAAGAAGACCTGAACAACAGTCAAAAGTATTGATGTCTATTTTCAATGCAACTTGCATCAATGATTTTCTTGGTTGGGGTCTCTGGGGTCTCCCATCCTCCTATTTGTTTGCCGGGCCTGGTCTTATACCCGCGAGGATACGGAAGATGCAAGTTTATCCTGTTTCATAGAATATAAAACTAGCATCCATGTAAATTGGACGTGTTAATTTGCATTCCAAAACATAATTGCCTGTTTTTAGATTTTCATTTTAAATTAGTTTTGATCAAATATTTGTCATTTTGAGATCAATGCGTAATATTTTCTTGATGTATTTCATGAATTCTGCCATATACCTTTGTATTAAAGCAAAACAATGTACATGAAAATCACGGAGTGGCTCTTTAAGTTGAAGCTCCAAAAGATCTTTACCTTCTTTGACGAATGGTTATTCCTACCTGTTTTGAAGGTAAGCTTGTTAGAGGTGAAGTGTTGATCGCATGCCATGTAGAAGACATAGTTGTTGTACGGGGAGAGACTGCCAACAAGGATGGAGCGGGCTGTGTTGGGGTAGTCGTACATCAGTGGGACAATCTTAACCCTCTTGGGATTGGATGCCTTCCAGTACCTCACCTCACAGCTGCTCCACATGCTCTTGTTGGCCCCAGCATGGTCCACGTGGTGCCCCTGGAGGGGGGGTGCAGCAGGCAGGGGGGGGTTGGGTTGGTAGGACAGGAGCACCCAGTCTTCACACCGATCCTCCACACTCAACTGTATAGGCAGCGGAGTAGGAGCACACATCACAACACCTGCAGCAATCAATACAATAAAATGTAATAAGGAGTCATTCATAAACAATACAACAGGTTCATGCTTTCTAGGTCTTTGCTTCTGGAGAGGATAAGAATAGGATTCTTGGCATGGCACTTGGGGCACATCAGAGGTCACAGACGTAACAAATCTATTAATAACAAGAAGACATGGTCATCAACATCCCCCGCCAAATAAATTTTCATTAAAGCTCCCAATATTTTTCTCAAGGGGCTGTAACTCTGTAATAAGTAATTGGATTTACCTCATTTTTTAACTCCATCAAGGTATTGATATCCTTAAGACACACTGCTAACTTTGTTATTCTATCTTAAATATTTTTTAAGAAAAATTGTCCCCTTTGAGGACTCCCTCAAACAGAGTCCAAAAACACGAAAAAATAGAGCCATTGGCTCTGTAGCTCATCAGGCATCATATCAACTTTGCTTTATATAGGCCAGATGAGCCAAAAATGAAACTGATGTTACCTATTGCAAGAAAACCTATAAAAAATTACAAAACAAATGTAACGATTTCGGAATAAATTTCCTTACCCAAATGATTTATTATTATTCAACACTTTCTACATCGCCAAAATTAGACAGTGAAAGAAGTCCACACTAAAATATCCAAGGAGAAATAAATTTGCCACAGACTGTCATCTAATGGAGAAAAAAAGGTTTTTAAGATTGTGATCCCTGTGACCCTATTTGGGGTCATGGGGTCACGAAACCTACAGTTTAGAATCCCAATTGGCCAAGGATTCTACATGCAGTCTTTCAGCTCTCTAGACCTTTTGGAACTGAAGATGATGATGAAAATAAGTTCTTAAGGTTGTGACCCCTGTGACCCTATTTGGGGTCATGGGGTCACGAAATCTACAATTTAGAATCCCCATTGGCCAAGGAGTCTGCACATATAATTATAGCTCTCTAGACCTTATGGAACTTGAGAAGAAGATGAAAATAGGTTTTTAAGGTTGTGACCCCTGTGACCCTATTTGGGGTCACAGGGTCACCAAAGTTACAAATTAGAATCCCCATTGGCAAAGGAGTCTGCACAAATCATTATTAACTCTCTAGACCTTTTGGAACTGGAGAAGAAGATGAAAATAGGTTTTATGGGTTGTGACAGGGTCACCAAAGTTACAAATTAGAATCTCAATATGCTAAGGTACCTGTACACAAATACCTGTACAAATTTCAGCTCTCTAGTGTGTATGGTTCATGAGGAGAAGTCGAAAGTGTCAAAAGTTTACGGACGGACGGATGGACGGACGCCGGACGAAGGGCCATGCCATAAGCCCATCTGGACTTTCAGTCCTGATGAGCTAAAAAGGGCAATAACTCAGTAAAAAATAATTTTGCGGTTCTGATTTTCGAACTCCATCAAGGTATTAATACAATGAAGACACACAGCAAGTTGGTGAACCTATCCTTAATATGTTTCTAAGAAAAGTTGTCCCCTTTGACGATATGACGACTGCCTCTAACAGAGTCCAAAAACACGAAACAAGGGGAATAACTCCGTAAAAAAAAATTCTGCGTAACTCACTGTGTAACCGTAAGGGCTGCTCCCTGCCCGCTGGGCATGCACGGGAAATACGTCACATCCTTAGTGAAAATTCAAATCATTCTTTCTGGTACGAACCTCGGAAGCATCCACGAACAGCTCCTGGCTGTGCTTGAACTCTCGCAAAGAGACGCCTTCGCAAACGTTCGATGGCAGAGTCCACCACTGGAGGTACGGACTGAGGTGCGCTGGGAGGGCGATCACTGAAGACGTGTCGTCCGCCTGGATGTACGGGCTGAGAAAGACTTGCAGGGGACGGATCATTAGTCTGCCTCTGAGCGTGAGAGCTTGCGCCGACGAAAGGAGCGCCAGCAAGGCCTGCCACTCTCTGAGGCGGAGGAACGTCACCAAGGCTCGATGGATGAAGGACTGAATCTTGGTCCACCTGTCTGGGGGAACGAGTAGTAGGCCCAGGTCGGTCCGGAAGCGTCCTCTTATGAAGGTTAGGTCCTGAGAGGAAGTGAGATGCCAATTCATTATGTCGACCAGCCACCCTAGCTGATGGAGTAGGCTGACAGCCAGGGAGGACTGTCTGCGTAGCACGTGAGACTGAGGGTTGCTCATCAGGCAGTCGTCTATGTACGGGTCGAAGTGTATCCCTCTGATGTGAAGATAACGGCAGATTGGAGTTATTATCCGTGTGAACAACCATGGGGCCCAAGAAATCGGAGGACCCTCCACTGGTAGTGCTGCTCTCGGAAGACGAACCTGAGGAACTTCCTGTGAGGGCCGTAGATCGGGACGTGGAGGTAGGCGTCTTGCAAGTCTAGACTGACCATCCAGTCCCCCGGAGAGAGCTTGGGCCGAAGTGCGTTGAGGGAGACCATGCGGAAATGCGATGGGGGTTCCAAATAAAGCTCGTTGAATGTTTCCATGTTGTGTATCATCCTGAGCTTGGTCGAATTCTTCTTTGGAACCAGGAGATTGGTGGAGGTGTGGGTGATCCAACCTAGACGGGTTGTCGTGCTCCAGGTCCTCCTTGATGGCATCGATGGCTGTCAGGAGAAAGGAGAGGGGGCGGATAGTCGTCCTGATGGCGGCCTCAATAGCTGACAGCTTGGAGTCTTGGACCTTGTATGAGTGAGAGAGATTGCTCGAAAGCCGCTTGATAGAGTCATCTAGCGCCGCCAGTTTGTCGAAGTGACTCAACGAGTGAACTGGGAGCGCTGCGGGTATCTTTGACATCTTGAAAGACGACGACAGAGAGAGCTTCTTAAAATACTCATCCAGCGCCGCTATCCCGTCGAGAACGCAAGAGTGAGGAGGCAGCTTGAGGTCAGGGTCCTGGCGGATGGAGCGAAGAGGCTCCAAGGCGCCAGGGGAAGCACCCTTGGGAAGGCGGTCCGCGATCCAGTCCGGGATGAGCTTGAAAGTGAGGTAGGTAGAGCCGTTTCCCTCGCCTTCCTGGTAAACCGGAACAAAGTCCTCCACCCGATCGAGCTCCGGTGACAGACGCCTCTTCCTAGACGATCTTGGGGTCTTGGGCGGCGTCCGGGAGCGTGAGCCGGGGGGCAGAGGCAGCGGCACTCTACGCAACGGGAGTCCGGAATACAGGTTAGGGGAAGGCAGTCAGGGCAACGCTGATCAGCTGACTTAGCTGTACCGCACTCCGGGCAAAACACTCTGGGCATATATCGAAAACATAGTATGCCAACAGGTGAAGCATGACACAAGTTTTTTAAAGTAAAAATTTTTTGAAAGATAAATACCAGCAATAAGATGTGGGTAAATAAATTTGTAATTTAATTAAAATAGTTTAATTAATTTTTTATTATTTTTAAATTAATTATAATTAGCTATTATAATTAAAATTGAGGTAGAATTACATTTGGAATTAGTAGCAAATGTAATGTGGAAGAAGAAAAAGCATAAAAAGGAAAAAACCAGGACCACAATGCAAAAGGTTGTAGGGCCCCTTTAAGACTGAGGCAAAATGCATACGTGCAGAAATGCAAGTAAACATCAACCAAGATGGCGGTGATGTAAACAAACACGAGAAACAGTCAGGAGGGGTAGAAAAGGAAAGACGTAAGGGAGCAGTTAAATAGAAGCTACAATGGTAAAATGTGAACAAACACCAAAACCAAAACGTAAAGAAATTATTAAAATCTAAATATTTTAGATATTTAAATACCTACCTAACTTAGTATATGCAACTTACCTTTCTCACGAGAGACAGAGGTTTACTGCGAAATTCATCGTGCTTACCGGATGGGCTGCCCCCAGCCCATTGCGCATGAGCGGGAAACCGGAATCCTGGGTAAAATTTGTGTCATACTTTCTGGAACGAAGTCTTGTAGGAGACATCCAGCGAAGTCCGAAGGGGAGGCCGGGCGGGAGTTATTCCTACTAAGTGAGGTAGGTATTTAAATATCTAAAATATTTAGATTTTAATAAATTTTAACCTACCTAACTTAGTATATGCCACTGATCTGACAGTAGGGAGGAGGGAGGACGAGTCATCAAGGCAGAAAGCATCCATCAAACATCCTCCTGGAGTGGGAACGACCGAAGCGAACTGCACAGAGAAGCAAGCGGTGAACCCCACGAAGTCGCCAACAACGAAACAACTCAACAGGTGCAGGGTGAGAAGTAACGAAGTTTTCAGCTTACCCTAAAGAGACGTTGGGGCAGCTAGCTGTTGGGCTACCACCAACTGTCCAAAGGTCTGCAGGCCTTGCACGTCTTCCACAGCGAGGTCGATGTACTCCCGAAGGGCACGTACAGGACACAAAGCGAGTTTCTCCACATCTGAAGACGACACGATCTTGGAGAGGGATGTTGAAGGTCCTGCCCGGTTGTCCAGGAAGCTGATTCTTGGCAACGAAGTTCCACAAGAGGCCGAGGTGAGCTGACCCCTTCCTAGACTGCTCAAACCGCACTCTGGTGACGTCAAGTGCGTGCAGCTCACTCACTCTAGCGGCTGTAGCAAACGACAGGAGGAAGGCCGTTTTCCTGGAGAGATCTTGGAAAGAGGCCTCTGACAGAGGTTCGAAGGGAGCTCCTCGCAGATATCTGAGGACGACGTTGAAGTCCCAAGCCGGAGGTCTGAACTTGAGTTTCTGGTCCTCCAGCTTGAACGACTTGAGGAGAGCGACCAGCTCGGGAACCTTGGAGAACTTCCTGTCGGACTTAACGGAGAGGACAGAGTTGAGCGCCGACAGGTACGTAGATATGGTCCCACCCTTCAAGTGACGTTTCTGGCGGAGGTGAAGGAGGAAGTTGGCCACGAACTGGGGGTCCACAGACAAAGGATCCCGGCCCGCGTCTCTGCAGAAGTTCTCGAAGGACAGCCACTTGTCTTCGTACAACGACCTCGTGGATTGCCTGTGGGCTCTGGAGATGGCACTGGCTACCCGTCCTGAGTAACCCTTGGCCCGGAGTGATCTCTGAAGATGGTCCATGGATCTGGGTGAAGCTGACGACTGAGAGGGTGACGAAGCAGGTTCGGCCACTTTGGAAGAGGGAGCGGATCTTTTTCGGCGAGAAGAAGAAGATCGGGGAACCAGCCTCTCGCCGGCCAGTAGGGCGCGTCCAAAGTCAGTCTGAGGTGAAGGGTGTCCCTGATCTTGGCGACGACTTTGGTCAGGAGAATGGGAGGTGGAAAAGCGTATGCGTCCAGATTCTCCCACGACAAGGACATGGCGTCGACGGCCCAAGCTGCTGGATCGGGGAGAGGCGAGACGTACACCGGAAGCTGATGGTTCTGCTTCGTGGCAAACAGGTCGAGGAGAGGACTGTGGACCTGAGCGGCGATGAGAGCGAAGGCCTCCGGGTTCAACATCCACTCTGTTGGTGACGGCTTGTCTGGTCTGGACAGGGCGTCCACGAGGACGTTCCTGCAGCCTGGAAAGTGCCGAGCTCTGATGAGGATCTGATTCTCGTCCAGTAGATGGAAGAGCTCGAAGGCCTGTTCTAGGAGCTGAGGAGAGCCTGTCGTTCCTTGGTTCCTGATAGTCCAAACGACCGTGGAGTTGTCTGAGGCCAGGAGAAGGTGGCTGCCTCGAAGAGCTTGAAGCCAGTGCGTCACTGCTAGGATTACTGCCTGCATCTCCAGGTTGTTTGAGTGCCAGGTGGTCTGAGGATGCGTCCAGATGCCTGACGCGGTCTGATCCCCGAGATGAGCTCCCCAGCCCTGGAGTGAAGAGTCCACGAACAGTTCCTGGTTGTGTTGAAACTCTAGCAAAGAGACGCCTTCGCAGACGTTCAATGGCTGTGTCCACCAGCGGAGGTACTGGCTGAGGTGCGCAGGCAGGGAGATCCTTACTGACGTGTCGTCCGACCGGATGTAAGGGCTGAGAAACACCTGGAGAGGGCGGATCATGAGACGACCTCTGAGCGTGATGGCCTGGGCGGACGTGAGGAGTCCCAGAAGAGATTGCCAATCTCTGAGTCGGAGAGGGGACACCAGGGCTCGCTGGACGAAGGACTGGATCTTGGTCCACCTGTCTGGAGGAACGAGTAGGAGGCCAAGGTCTGTCCGGAAGCGCCCCCCTATGAAGGTCAAATCTTGGGAGGGGACGAGCTGAGACTTCTCCCGATTGACTAGCCATCCCAGCTGGCGGAGGCGGTCGAGAGCCAACGCCGCCTGTCTGCGAAGAACGAGCGGTTGAGGATTGGACATGAGACAGTCGTCGATGTAGGGGTCGAAATGCATCCCTCTGAGATGGAGATAGCGGCAGATGGGAGCTGTGATCCTCGTGAATAACCACGGAGCCGAAGAAATTCCAAACGGCAGGACCCGCCACTGGTAATGTAGGCCCTGGAAGACGAACCGCAGGAACCTCCTGTGAGGCGGGTAGATCGGCACGTTGAGATAGGCGTCCTGTAAGTCGAGACTGACCATCCAATCGCCTGGAGACAGCTGGGCTCGGAGAGCGTCTAGGGAGGTCATGCGAAAGTGGGATGGTTGCTCCATGTATAGTTCGTTGAATGTCGCCATGTTGTGGATCATTCCGAACTTGGTGGAATTTTTCTTCGGGACCAGGAAGATTGGCGAGTAAAACCCTGGGGCGTGATCGGGTTGTAGCACCAACTCCAGAGCGTTCTTGTCGGTAAGCGTCTTGATGTTCTCTGCTAGAAGAGCGCTCTGGGCTTCTGAGTAGTCTCGTGCCAGGGGAGTCGCGGTCACGGGGGGAGGACAGGTCAATGGCAGCTTGTAACCTGTCCTCAGGGTGTTGGTGACGTAAGGATCTTCTAGTAATGTCCAATTGCGCCAGAAGATCCCTAATCTCCCGCCTACGGGTGTGGGGTGCACCGGCACGACTGGGGGCGGGAGGACCCAGCCACGTGGGGCGCAGACATCACTGTCTGGAGTAGGGTCGCTTGCCACCCCTGCCTCCGCGTGGCTTGGGGGCGTCCCTTCCTCTGGAGGAGTTGGCAGAGCGCTGGTACTGAGAGGAGGGACCCGATCTGGAGGGCTGCGGCCTGACACGCTGACGCTTGTAAGGGCGTTGACTGGTGTTGTTCTGGCGTCTGAAGGAGATGTTCGAGACGTGCTGCAGCGTCCGGAAGGCAACCTCCGTCTGTGTCACTGAGGCCTGCTCCTTGTACACTTCCGGGATCTTGTCGGCGAAAAGTGTCGCGGCCGTGGGGGGAGCCTGTAACAGGGACTTCTCGAACTCCGAATCCCACGCACACTGGTCCAGGAAGCCCGAGCGACGAAGGTGAGTAAGTGAGCCAAGGCCAGCTCTCACGTTGTCTAATATGAGGACGATGTTACGGCGCTGCCAGTCCATCAAGGTGTGGAGGTGATCCAGACGGGAAGGGTTGTCGACGTCTAGGTCAGCCTTGATCGCGTCAGTCGCGGAGAGGAGGATCGAGATTGGCCTCTGAGTCCTCCTGAGGGCAGCTTCCACCGAAGAAACCTTGGTGTCCGAGACCTTGTAAGAATGGTTGAGGTTCGGGGCCAGGCGTCCTATGGCGTCATCCAGGGCGGCGGCCTTGTCGAAGCGGCTGAGCGAGTGCACGGGCGTGGCCGCAGGGAGCTTCGAAGACTTCAGGGAGGAAGACAGCGAGAGCTTCTGGAAGTCGTCCTGTAAGGCGGCTATACCCTCCAGCACGTCAGGGTGAGGGGGGAGCTTGAGGTCAGGGTCCTCGCGAACACAAGTGAGAGGGTCCGATCCACCAGGGGAGGAGCCCTCTGGGAGCCTGTCGGCGATCCAACTCGAGACCATCTTCAGAGGCAGGAAGGTGGGGCCCTCTGCCTCGTCGTCGTCGTAGTCCGGGTCGAAGTGGCACTTGTCATCACTTCTCACAGGAGAGGGGCGCCTCTTCCTAGAAGATCTGGGCGTCTTCGGTGGCGTCCGGGAGCTGGAACGGCGTGAGCGCAGGGAGGTGGACCTGTCCAATGAAGGAGAGCGAGAGCGGGACGGCGTCCTGGAGTGCCGCGAGCGTCGTTGGCGCCGAGGAGGGGAGGGGCTCCTGGAGCGACGAGGTGAGCGACGTCTCTGGGTGGAGAGTCTCTGGAACGCTGGCGCCGGTCTGAGCTCTGCTTGGGGTCCAGGCGCTGGCGTTGGTCACGGTCCCCTGAGCGTTGGCGCTGATCCTGGCGCTGGTCACGAACCCTGGAGTGCTGCCGCTGGTCCAGGCGCTGGTCCGAGCGCTGGTCGTGGCGCTGGCGAGGGTCGGGGCGCTGGTCCTGGCGCTGGTCTAGGCGTGGGTCCGGGCGCTGGTCCTGACGCTGCACCGAGCGCTGTTCGTGGTCCTGAGACGGAGGTTGACGGGCCATCAGCTTGTCAAACATGTTGGACATGATGAACTCCAGTTCCGGACGGGAGAGGGCCGAAGACGTGCTGGGCGTCGGAGGCGGCGTCTGCCAAGTAGGAGGAGGAGGAG
Source organism: Steromphala cineraria (assembly GCA_916613615.1). Lineage (NCBI taxonomy): Eukaryota > Metazoa > Mollusca > Gastropoda > Trochida > Trochidae > Steromphala > Steromphala cineraria. The sequence goes on along the minus strand of OU744722.1, from coordinate 39,465,773 downwards.
GAGGAGGTGGCGGCGTAGGCGAGCGACGAGGTTTCTCCTGGACCTGGGAGTCCAGAGAGCCGGTAGGCTCGACGGGAGGGAGGTCGGTGGTAGGGTCAGACATGCTCCTGCACCGACGTTGAGTGAGTCTCTTCCGAGGAGCGGAGGCGAAGCTCTTGAAGTCGAGGGGGGAGAGGTCACTGCACTCTTCACAACGGTCGTCCACTAGGCAGATCCTGGGAAGACAGTCGGGGCACCGGAGGTGAGGTTCCTTAGCCGACTTGGAGAAACGACACAGGACACAATAGACTCTTGGCATAAATACTGTAACACATGAAACAGAGACATGCCAACATGGAGAAAAACATAAGGGCAATGTATAAAAATTTGAAAAAAGATTTTGAAATTTTTAAGAGCGTGCCCCTTTAAGGGGCAAGCAAAACGGGAAAATTTATGTCCCGAAAGGGTTGCCGTAGAAAATTAAATAAGATGTAATGGAATAATTTTGGAGAAAAAATTATTATTACAAGGTTATTTAATAAAGAGTAAATGCAAAAATGAAATGCATTAGATAGAATATGTAATATGAAATAAGTGATTATGATATATATTAATTTGTGATAGGAAAAATTTTATGAAATTTTTTGATGAAAGGATATAGAAAATAAAATATATTAAGATATATTGTTATTTTTATATGCAAGGGGAAAAAAGCTGATGGAAGTAATGCATAGAAATACTTAGAAAGTGATTATAAATGCAAAACAAGTTTTTAGATGGCAAAAACAGGCAGCCATAGTCTTTGGACCAGACCAAAGGTAGATGTGACGTAAGCAGGAATGCGGACGTGCAGAAAAGCAGGTCAACAAAACCAGCCCACGTAGATGGAAAAACAAGAGGGAAAAGGAGGAAGGGGGTGCGAAAACAAGCAGATCGACCCCCCAGAAGGTATTCCAAGTGAAATAGAACATGCAAGGTACGTAACATGGCGAGAAGCCACATACATAGCAAAATCACCAAGTGCAAAAAGATCGCAAAAAGCGAAGTTTGATGGAAACATCGATACATTAGAAGCGATGGGGGCAGCAAAAGGATAATGACGGAAGGAAAGGAAGGAAAAAGACCAGAAAAACCAACCGTAGAAGAAATCGATAAGCAAGACGAAAATACATGCGATCTCGGAGAGAGAGAAAGAAAGTATGACACGAATTTTACCCAGGATTCCGGTTTCCCGCTCATGCGCAGTGGGCTGGGGGCAGCCCATCAGGTAAGCACGATGAATTTCGCGTTAAACCTCTGTCTCTCTTGAGAAAGGTAAGTGGCATATACTAAGTTAGGTAGGTTAAAAATTAACGACTACGTGGTGAGAAAACATGTGCGAACGTGATGATGAGTAAAGAAAGAATGATTTGAATTTTCACTAAGGATGTGACGTATTTCCCGTGCATGCCTAGCGGGCAGGGAGCAGCCCTTCCAGTTACAAAGTGAGTTACGCGGGAAAAACGTCCACTTCTCATGAGGAAAGGTAAGTGGCAACTTATCCTAAGTTAAGGTACATTAAAAATTTGCAGGCCTGATTTTCGAAATTCATCAAGGTATTGATACAATGAAGACACACAGCAAGTTTGGTGAACATATCCTAAATAGTTTCTGAGAAAAGTTGTCCCCTTTGACGACACCCTTGAACAGGGTCCAAAAACATGGACAAAGGGCAATAACTCCGTACAAAATAATTTTGCGGTTCTCCATTAACTCCATTAAGGTATTGATACCCGGAAGACTCAGCAAATTTGGTTACCCTATATTAAATAGTTTCTGAGAAAACCTGTCCCCTGTAACTCCGACTCATAACTTTTCGAGTGACAAGTAAAACCAAGGCTTGACAGAATATCCAATATGTTCAAGGGTACTGTGAAAAGATGTTGTCATTGGTTTCAGTATCATTGAACAACACTCGAATAGAGAAAACTCTGGATGACCACAGGCACACCCTTCAAGAATACGACAGTTCTCTTGGTTACTTATGAAACAGGAATGGGAACTTTGGGGAGGAATATTAGAATATTTCAAGACATTCACACAGGATTTTGTGAAACCTATGGGAAGCATACGTTGATAAAAAAATTCCGCAATTGAGGTCGCACAAGGTATTGACTTCCAAGTGATCTTGAGCTTTTGACACATGCCATTTGCTCTGCCAAGTTTCCTCTTGCATTTGACAATAAATGTTCAACACTGTCTTTCTGTCTTGAAACATACAAGGCTCAGTTGATGAAGTTCCTTTATTTGGGACTTTCTTCTTTTAAAAAATCATTTACCAAATTTTCAATAATCAATCATATTATTTTGCGAATTTTTGTTTTTGTTTTTTTCTACCAATTAAGTTTGAAATCAATATTAATTTCATAACTCAAACAAGTTTGCAATCTTGAGATTGATTTTTGAACAAGTAGATTAGTGTTTGCGGAACACTGCAAAAGCAGAGCAGGCCTGAAAATAAGGGTTTTGCCTTCCCCTGTTCTGCCTTCTACAAAACATCAGTAAATTTAGCATTAAAGAGATATATATTACAAAAGAGAATATAAGAAGTAGGAAATGTTACTTCGTGTGAACATGTGAAATGTGAACATGTCAAAATGATTGATGCAAAACATATTTGGAAATCTAAAAAACCTATTTCTTATTTCAAATTCCAATTTAATGTAAAGTAGGGGGTTGCCATCCAAACGAAGAGAAAACTCAGGAGTTAGCTTCAGAACGTTATTGAGTTACGTTTCGGAAGGCTTTCGCCTCCCTTCATCAGCCGTAACGTAACTCAATCAAATTCTGAAGCTAACTCCTGAGTTTTCTCTTCGTTTGGATGGCAACCCCCTACTTTACATTTTACTAATGTCCTCATTAGTCCTGCCATCCCGCATGATCCTTCAGTAGATAGCTCAGTCATGCCCCGCCTCCCCACCTCCAATTTAATGTGACATAACCTCTTATCAACAATCAGTGATCACTTTTCATTTGAATAACATTTTGTAATAATTAAAATGTTAATAGATTTTCACAATACCATGCTTAAGTCGTGACCTTCAGCAATGATTATTGGTCAAATAATCCGAGAAGGAAAATGAAGCTAAGCTACTGATTATGGCTGTATTTTCTTATTTAATTGAAATGGAATTTCAACAGGTGTTACAATTATACAATTATAATTTACGACATTTAAGTGGAAAATAACTCCTCTAAAAACATTCTGATTTCAGTTTGTGAAAATATAAGGAAACTAGTGATCTGTAATTTGTATTTTCTTTGCATTCTTGATGCTTACTCTAAAAACTGAAAACAAGTCAACGACCTGAAGTTCTATACTAAATTGCATTCGGATAGTCTTTAAAGGGGCAGTAGCACGTTTTAGGGGGGCTATAAGGTGATGACAGGAAAATTAAAATAAAAGTTTCCAATCGAAAGACAATGTATTTAAACTAAATAAAGCAGTAAGAAATCAAATATATAATGTAAAGTTAAGCCATGCGATTCATTTTCTTACACAAAATGAATTAAAGGTGTTCACACAAAAATGGCTGCCAATGGAATTTATGTGAATCTTTTTAATTTGTCCTCTGACTATGGATGATTCGGTTTGTGTAATGGGATTTTTGACACAATAAATGTAATATATTTAGTATTAACGTACAATTATCAGTAAAAAATAGAAAATATAAAATTGTCAAAAAAAGTGCTACTGCCCCTTTAAAGATTGCCTGTAACTGTTGTGAATGTGTCCCGCATGTAAACAGCAGTTTCTTCGGCCATTATGGAAGGAGCTGATAAAGGACGGAACTCGTGATCACATTTTGGTTGACAGGTTTTCTATGCCATGAAGGCAAGGTAGAGAACGGGGAGGGTAGCTTGGTATGCTTTCACCTTGCCATGGAAGGATGTGTCAATGAAGACTTTCGTTTTCCATAACATGTTGCAAGTTTTTTTGGAGTGGATTTGACAGAGATGTTTATATAGTGTCAAACACATAGTTAAAGCAAACATATTACTGTGAAACTCTGTTTCAAATTACAATATTAAACACAGTAGAATAATCATTTTAATATAATCAATCGATAAATAAACAAAAATAAGAAGAGTGATCCAATTTGAGTTCAGATTCATGATTTTGGTGTCTGAGGGTAGTCATGTTGTAGGTGTCACTATTCACTTATGTATCATAGATAGATACTAGGGGTGACTATTGACTCCTAAGGGACTATTGCGATACCAATTGTCTTTTGTGAGAAACTGATAGTCTAATGCAAGGTACTATTGCGATAGTTTATCAATAATGGAAACCCAGAATTTGCTGCTTTGTTTGTGATGATTAAAAACTCGGTTGCACTTGTGGAAGTTGATATTTTAAACTGGCAACAAGAAGGTTATCTGTTGTATCTTCTTGTTGCTACTTTTAGCTCTCAGCGATCTGTTTAATGTCTTCCAGTATTTTCAAAACTTAAAGACGTGTTTTTATGTGAGATTTACTTTTACAACTGAAGTGACAAAATGATAGTATCGATAATTAGACACGTGTGCTATCGATACTATTGATCGTTTAAAAATATGTTAACTGATAAAGTCCTATCCGTACAACAACTATCGCGAAAGTAAATAGTAAATGTGAGATCTAGCCGTCACTAAAACAAACTACATGTACCATAAAATAAATAGGGACCACGAGAGTCATAAGTGAAGAAGCGAGCAAAGCTCACATACCCCCGCTTCCCACTTTGTTCAAAGAATTTCAAATAGTAAAACTGATTAATATTGGTTAAAGTATGATAGTTGAGTATACAGTAAGTCATTGTGTAAGTCTTCTTTCAACTGAAACCCAAATACCGAATTCATTAATAGGTTTTACAATTAAAAGGGTACATCTAGAGATAATGGTTGATCTTTGTTTCAAATTTGAGGTAGTTATCATCAATATTCTACGAGATGCACTGAGGACAAAATTATTTGTTGAGTCACTTTGTAAGTTATGTTTTCCAAAGAACCACAGAGAAGAAAATCCATATATATCGTTTAACTCTCACAAGGCATATCCAGCAATCACGATTGACATATGTAGCAAATTTGGTGAAGCTGAGATGTATATTTCATTAAATATGTTCAGGACAAAGTAATTTATCATAGAATCACTGTTTTAGTCATGTTTCCAAAAATTAAAAAAATGTGATGGTCTAATCCTCAAATGGCACATCTAGGGATCATGGTTGATAAGTGTATGAAGTTTGGTGAAGCTAGCATGAATAGTTTGGGAGAAATGCTCCGGACAAAAGACTTGGTCGAAGAGTCACTGTTTTAGTCATGTTTCCAAGGAAACCGCAAAAAATAAAAATAATTTGTTGGTCTAATCCTTAAAAGGCACAACTAGGGATCACGATTGATAAGTGTATGAAGTTTGGTGAAGCTAGCATGAATAGTTTGGGAGATATGCTCCAGACAAAGAACTTGGTCATAGAGTCACTGTTTTAGTCATGTTTCCATGGAAACCGCCAAAAATTAAAAGAATGTGATGGTCTTACCCTCAAAAGGCACAACTAGGGATCATGGTTGACATCTGTATGAAGTTTGATGAAGCTAGCATGCATAGTTCTGGAGATCTGCTCCGCATAAAACTACTTCCTCAAAGAGTCACTTTTTAGTCACGTTTCCATGGAAACCGCAACAATGAAAATTCAGAAATAGTTCTTACACTCAAAAGGCACAACTAGGGATCATGGTTGACATCAGTATGAAGTTTGATGAAGCTAGCATGCATAGTTTTGGAGATATGCTCCGCACAAAACAACTTCCTCAAAGAGTCACTTTTTAGTCACGTTTCCATGGAAACCGCAAAAATGAAATTCAGAAATAGTTCTGACCCTCAAAAGGCACAACTAGGGATCATGGTTGACATGTGTATGAAGTTTGATGAGGCTAGCATGCATAGTTTTGGAGATCTGCTCCGCACAAAGTTTTGGGACGGACGGACAGACGGACGGAAGGAAAGAATGAACGCTATATAACCCCGCTTACGCTGTAAGGCGGGGGTATAATTAATTATTTAAGTATCTAAAGTAACTGATTATCAATGGTTAACGATATTTCATACATAGAGAATTATCAGTCGTCTGTAGCCTTGAAAGAACATACTTATAGTTTTGGTTATCTAATAGATATGATATTGTATTTGGGTGAAACTAGGAAACTGTGAATTATTCATACGGGCACAGCGGGTGGTCGATGGGATTGTTAAATAGCGTATTATTGATTAAACACCTTTCATCATAATTTTTCTTAAAATGTGTCTCTCAAAATATATTTTATCATATGAAATTATATATTTTTTCTAACATCCTCCTTTAAACAGTGTTGTTGTTACTTTCTTAGGATGCCAGAAGCCCAGTGAAGACATATGCAGTTCTGGTAATGTGGGAACTTTCCCCGAGTATGCAGATATTCGGAAAAATTTTCGGCGAAACCTCATTATCGGTGGTTGGGCCTTTTCTAAGAGAAGTAACTCTGTTTTCCCACTTTCATGCGGAGCTAAGGCCGTTGACGTAGTCACGCGGGCAATGGATACTATGATATTTCCCATCAAGATTGATAATCTAAAATGTGGGCCCACTTCCGCAGCTCCCTATAAGAGACCAAACGAGTGGGCCCACATTTACAATAATACATTATTTGGTGATCAATATCTCTACAATGGTCGATATATACGTAGAATCATTGTCACAACCCTTGACCTAGGTCCTGACCTTTGATGTGACCAATGACAGGACATCACTCATTAATATGCATGAGCTGTGTCCTACTTTTCGTGGAGAATTTTAATGTTGTTTCTGATGAGAAAAAAACAAGAATAATATTCATTGGTAATGTTTATATTGTATGAGAACATAATAGTACTGATTCTTGAATGTTTTCCCTCCAGATATGTTACTTTTTCTACAGTTACACACTTGTCAATATGCGAAATCGTCAGTACCGTGATAACAAATGTGGGCCCACATCATCTTGGCTCAATATAGGAAGCAGTTCAAGTGGGCCCACAATTACGATAACCCAAAAGATGAGGCCCGAGGGAACTTTGCTGATAAAATCACTATTACTAAATGAGAAAACATGATAAACGCACTTAGTACTAGCATGTCTTATTTTACTTACTATTTATTTGTGAATACGGAACTAAGTGGCATAGCTTCCATAGGTTCAATTAGAGTTACTTCCCTTAGAAAGAGCCCAACCACCGATAATGAGGTTTCGCCCAATTTTCTCCTGTTAGCTGTAAAAGTTTTGGTGCTGCCATATTAGCATAGTCACGTGATCACCTATGACGTCATAAAGTCTTGCTCTGTGTATTCCAGCAGAAAGACGCTATGTCATGCGAAAACGAAATTGACGTCAATACTTCATTGCAGAAGATAGAAGGCGTTTTGGAACGTATATCGTCAGATATAGGATTGTTGTCAGATCGGCAAAGCGATATTGAAGCACGTTTTGAGAGGAACAATGAAGACCTTCGGTCAAGAATTGACAGCTTGCGTTTACCGCCTGAACGTGAAGAAAATGGCCGCCCTGCCACGTCTCGGACGGTACCGGATCTAGACGCCACGGGTGTGAGCGAAATTCAGGGAGACTTCCAAGGTGTTAAGGATTCCCTGCAAAGGATTCGACTTCCTACGGAATTGAGGTTGAATGATTCCAGGAGAGGAATCAAGGCGAATGCCAGAACTGTATACAATGTCGTGAATAAATCTGTCAGATATGTTGAAACATGTTTGAAGGTACTCGCGGCGGAAGATAGTCAGTCACAATCGGACGTTCAAAATACTTTGTTTATTGTGTTGAAGGCTCACATAAAATATCTTCAAGATGAGTATTTGCAGCATTATTAGTGCAAGTACAATTTGACAACACGACGTCGCGTGTCTTTGAGCTCTACAGTCCAACACAAGTGGATTTTCACCAGAATCCCTTGAACAGCTATGCAACGCAGTGGCCATCTCCGCGGTATCGGCTTCTAATCGTGGCAGTACCCGACCCCAATATAGAGGAAGTTTTTCGAACTTTAATCGTGGCAGAGGAACTGGAAATGACTTTTTCTCAAATTTGTCAAACAGGCCATTCCCCCACGGAAGAGGTTGCGGATTCGACAGGGATCAACGTGGAGACGAGCACGCTACCGACGATCACTTTTAACTGTGCCCGATTGGATATGGTGGAGTTATCTCCCTTAGTCTGTTTACATTTCTGGAATGGTTTTGCACTATTCAGCTTGGGCGGACATTGGAACTTCCCCAACTGTGTTAGATTGGATAAGTACTGGTGTAAAGATTCCTTTTCGTTCGTTACCTGAACCTTTTGACTTTCCAAATCCTACCTTTTCAGTTAAAGAGGAATTGTTTATTGACACTGAGCTTAACGAACTTTTGAGGACAGGATGTGTTAAAGTTTGTGTTACTAAACCAAAATATATATCTTCACTGGGATGTGTGCCTAAAAAAGACAATAAGCTTAGACTTATTCACAATTTAAGATATTTGAAAAGTTTTTGCAAAACGCCGACATATAGAAATGAAGACATTAGGAATGTTGCTGACGTTATTAGGCATGATGACTGTTTAGTGTCTGTTGATATTAGAGTGGATTTCACCATATTAGTGTACATGCTGATGATCAACAATTTCTTGGTTTCAGGTGGAGAGAAATATATTATGTATGGTGTGTTTTGCCTTTTGGGTTATCATGTAGCCATTATTATTTTGCAAAGTGTCTCCGACCTGTCATTGCATACCTCCGTTCAGTAGGGTTGCGCATTGTCATTTATGATGATGATTTTTTGTTGATGTCTACTAGAGCTCTTATTTCTGATCATACTGACTTGTTGGTTGATACACTTAATGATTTTGGTTTGAGAATCAATAACGATAAATCAGTGTTGATACCAGTTCATTCTATTGACTACATTGGTTATACAATTGTTACGGATGACCAAGATGGATTTGTTTACGTTAGAGCACAAAACAAACGTGTTCATCGCATAAAGAGGACAATTAGACGTATTTTGAACATTTAACGTGGTGTTATTTCTGCACGTTGTTTAGCAAGAATTTGTGGCCAGTGTGTCTCTGTTGCGTGGGCAGTAAACCCCGGGAAATTATTTCTCCGATCTGCTTACAGATTGCTAAGCACAAGAGATACATGGCAGTCTGTGTTAACCATTGACAAAAATACTCGTGCTGAGTTTGAGTGGTGGCTTACAAATATTGAATTTTTTAATTCTAGGAAACTATGTCCTCAGGTGTTCACAGCTCAGTTGGTGACGGATGCCTCTCACCTGGGTTGGGGAGGTGTTTTAGGAGAACAAGAAGCCTTTGGCAATTGGAATATGAGAGTTTCAAGGGAGTCGTCCAATTTCCGGGAACTGATGGCAATTCTTCTTTCGCTGAAGTCGTTTATTCATCAACTGAAAGGTGCATCCTTAAAGATTCTAACAGACAATGACACATCGATCGCCTATGTGAACAATCAAGGAGGCCCCTCTCACAAACTTTCAGTTATAGCAAGGGCAATATGGGCAGAAGCAGTGGACAATGGAATCTCTCTACATTGCGCTCATATATCGGGCATCAACAACAATCAAGCAGACGCGTTGTCTCGACGAACAGACCGACATGACTGGATGCTTCACCCGGCTTTATTTCGCTACATAGACAAAATCTGGGGTCCTCACACCATAAACCGGTTTGCGAGCGCCACAAACACACAGCTACCCCGGTTCAACACACGGTTCTGGGAGCCGTTCACACGGGGGATAGATGCCCTGTCTCAGACGGATTGGAGAGACGAGAACAATTATGTCAACCCACCGTTTTGTCTATTACAAAGGGTTCTGTCAGTGATAAAGGCGCAAAGAGCAACAGCTACAATAATTGCCCCAAAATGAATCGGCCAACCATGGTACCCGTTACTACAGGAAATGTTGATGGACAGCCCTCTCCGGATACCTACATACAGACGGAGCTTCCGTTCAATGGGAATTCTCCCCAAGCCCATGAGAAACAAGGGATGGAAAATATACGCTTGGAGGATAAGTGGAGAACGCAACTAACTAACCAACGGTGGCCTGAACGTGCTATAAGTCAGTTCCCTCTTTGTTTAGCGAAGTCTACTTTGAAGTCATACAACAGTTGTCTCTCTAAACTTTTGAAGTTTTGTCAGGATAAAGATTATCCATTCCCCCCTAATCGTTCTTTTATGGTTGCCGATTTTTTCTGTTACTTGGCTGACGAGTCTGAAAGACCTCAATCTGTTTTGTCTACAGCTTGTGCTGCTATGGGTCATATGTATTCATGTTACTCACTAGAAAACCCTGCAACGGACCCATTTGTTTCTCACTTGTTGGATGCTTTGGTCAAGTCTAGTACAACTAAGTGTATGAAATACTCCAGTGTCATGCCAGTAAAGAATTTCACGTCCCTGTTTTTGCAGTGACCAGAAAATGCAGAGTTGTCAATCAAGCAACTAAGACAGAAAGCTATATGTCTGCTCTCATTGGCGTTAATGTTGCGTCCCTCTGACATTGCCCCTAAAGCAGTTACTTTTGATTCTCAAAGTAGGTTTGCATAAAGCGTAGTCACGTGATCACCTATGACGTCAAAATAGCGACAGAGGTCGCTTTCTGTTAGTCTTGCTATGTGTATGATTTGTATTATTTGCATTTGTATATCACATATTTGCTTCATGCTATGGATGTTTTATATACTTATGTGACTGGAATACGCTTGGGCCAGACATAGGCATCATTTCAAAATGTTTTCATGTTTTATTTTGAAATAAATACTTAAAATGTCGTATTTTGTGATCACTGTGACGTAGGTTTGCATAAACCAACCTTCAAGCCTGGAAGTACATGGTAGACTGAGCAGTGAGGCTAGAGAAAGGTTCGGTAGATACCAGCAGAGGTCATAAACTGATCAGCTGAGGACAGATGACATGTAAACAGAGACTTGCTTTGACAAGAAACAAGATTAGAAAATTCTTAAATTCTTAAGCCCTGCAGATTGGGTTAGTCCCTGATATTAAGTATTGTTCAGGGCTCCTTTTTATTTCATTTTGATTTAAAAAAATCAAAAAAAATTAATTAGTAAAGTACTCTCTTTTTCAGGGACTAAATGTTAGTCTTTATCAATAGTTATACCTTCCCTTAAGATAAAAAGCCTAAAATGTTGGATCAATTTTTTTTTTTAAATTGGTCTGCAGTTCCTAGCAAATGGCAGCAGAGGGGAATAAACAGGAGAATACTGAAAGTAGAATTGAGAGCTTACCAAGGGTGAGGCATGTAAGCAGAGAGAAGTGTGAGAGAGGGTCTGATCTCCTCCCCAACATGATGATTCATCTACTGCTCCACCATACACCTCACATCTGCAACAAACACACAGGTCTGACTCTTCCTTCATCACCGAAACATTCATTTAATAACGTATAATGTCATTTATGAAAGCCAAATTGTCAACAACAGATGAAAAACTAGATTAGCGTTTGCGTGACACCGCAAAAGCAGAGCAGCCCCGAAACTTGGGGTTTCCCCTTACCCTGTTCCGCCTTCTACAAGCCTCAGCATATTGGGCATTTACTTGTGACCTTGACTTTTGACACTCAAGGTCACGCAATCAATGAATACATTTCATTGAATATAACATTAATGTAACGAATTAAAGTGTTAAAAGTTCAAATAATCCATTTTCTCAATATATGTTGACATTGCTGTGACCTTGAAAGTGAACATGTCATTGTAATTCCCCAGAGGTGTAAACACTTATACATGTTCGTGAGTTCTGAAAAGCTTAATGGGAATAGGTTATATCCAAAGTAGTTGCACATTGCAATAACACAAATCTCATGACCATGACATTTGACCTTCAAGGTTACACAATCAATGAACACTTTCCATTGAGTATAACATATCATCTTTTGATTTAAAGTGTTCATAGTTAAAATAAAGCATTTTCGCAAAACCATGCTAAAATAGTGACCTTATTGTGACCTTGACCTTGGAAAGATTGTAGCGAAAACCTTTCCAATTTTTTTTACTCTTCCAAGGATGATACATTCTAAGTTAGAGCTTCATAGCACAAAAACTTTTCAAGTTATCGCGTTTACAAGGAATGTTTTAGTGATTTTATAGCTCGTGACCGTGACCTTTGACCTTGAAAGTGAACATGTCAAAATCGTTCCCCCGAGGTATAAGCAGTAAGTTATGAGTACAAGTTCTGGAAAGCTTAGTAGAAAAAAGTTATAGCCATTGGTATAAGCGCGGCGGCAGCGGTGGAAACTGCACAAATACTGAAAGCAGCCCCGTCTTTAGACGGGGCTGCTAACAAGAAATTCTGTTGCTGTAACAGGTTGGGTAAAACAAGTTATAACATTTTGATGCGGGTCTTGTAGGGATATATATCAATCTCGCTTGGCGTTATGCAACCAGCTGAAGGCAAATTGTGTAACCAGCAAGAGGCTGATTTATTCCTTTATCACCAGCGAAGAATGTTATAACAAATTTGTCTTTTTAGAATTCTTAAACACAACGCATATATACATTATGACATGGTCGAGCTATATCCTTCGCAAATGGCACAATATGTAAAGATTTTACTTATAGCAGATTCATATTTCACACAATTCACAGATTCACACAAAATCAACATATTCCTTTTCTATGATATGAAGGAAACTGTTCTAATCAAAATAGTAAATGATACCAACATTATGTTCACTGTTAGGCATTATTCCAGTACCGGTAAACTGAAAAAATAAAATTCAAACAAGCAGCTGACATGGTCGAGCTATATCCCCCGCAAATTGAACAACATGTATAGGTTTTCCTTGCTGATTAATTTTTGTCACAAAACAGGATATGAAGGAAACTGTTCTAATCAAAAAACTAAATGATACCAACTTGATGTTCACTGTTTGGCATGATATTCCAGTAAACTGACAAAATTAAAATCAAACAAATGAGTTTATGTATTTGGATCTCCAAGATCAATTTGATCATATGTAAACAATATTTTCAAAATTGTTCTTCATGACCTTCAGATGATTATGTATCTTCATATCAAATTTGATCCAAATGTGATGATTAGTTAGTGAGCAGGACAGGACTTGAAACAGTCTTTCAACAGAGTCCTCATTTTTGGCCAAAAAAGGAAATAAATTTACAAAAATATTTGCAAAATGTTCTTCATGACACACCTTCATATGACTATGTTCCATATCAAATTTGATCAATATTTGATTATTAGTTTAGAAGTTGTGAGCCGGACAGGATTTGTAACAGTTTTTCAACAGAGTCCTCATTTCTTGCCAAAAAGGAAAAAATAGAGCCATTGGCTCTGTAGCTCATCAGGCTTCATCATCAACTATGATGTAGAGTGTGGCCAATGTGATTCCCCCTTTGTAGAGGCCACAGGGCCACCAATCATAAAACAAGTGAAGAAGCGAGCAAAGCTCACATACCCCCGCTTCCCACTTTGTTCAAAGAATTTCAAATAGTAAAACTGATTAATATTGGTTAAAGTATGATAGTTGAGTATACAGTAAGTCATTGTGTAAGTCTTCTTTCAACTGAAACCCAAATACCGAATTCATTAATAGGTTTTACAATTAAAAGGGTACATCTAGAGATAATGGTTGATCTTTGTTTCAAATTTGAGGTAGTTATCATGAATATTCTACGAAATGCACTGAGGACAAAATTATTTGTTGAGTCACTTTGTAAGTTATGTTTTCCAAAGAAACCACAGAGAAGAAAATCCATATATATCGTTTAACTCTCACAAGGCATATCCAGCAATCACGATTGACATATGAAGCAAATTTGGTGAAGCTGAGATGTATATTTCATTAAATATGTTCAGGACAAAGTAATTAATCATAGAATCACTGTTTTAGTCATGTTTCCATGGAAACCGCAAAAAATAAAAATAATTTGTTGGTCTAACCCTTAAAAGGCACAACTAGGGATCATGGTTGATAAAATAAAGTGTATGAAGTTTGGTGAAGCTAGCATGAATAGTTTGGGAGATATGCTCCGGACAAAAGACTTGGTCGAAGAGTCACTGTTTTAGTCATGTTTCCATGGAAACCGCCAAAAATTAAAAGAATGTGATGGTCCAACCCTCAAAAGGCACAACTAGGGATCATGGTTGACATGTGTATGAAGTTTGATGAAGCTAGCATGCATAGTTTTGGAGATCTGCTCCGCACAAAATGACTTCCTCAAAGAGTCACTTTTTAGTCACGTTTCCATGGAAACCGCAAAAATGAAAATTCAGAAATAGTTCTAACCCTCAAAAGGCACAACTAGATATCATGGTTGACATCTGTATAAAGTTTGATGAAGCTAGCATGCATAGTTTTGAAGATATGCTCCGCACAAAACGACTTCCTCAAAGAGTCACTTTTTAGTCACGTTTCCATGGAAACCGCAAAAATGAAAATTCAGAAATAGTTCTTACCCTCAAAAGGCACAACTAGGGATCATGGTTGACATGTGTATGAAGTTTGATGAGGCTAGCATGCATAGTTTTGGAGATCTGCTCCGCACAAAGTTTTGGGACGGACGGACGGAAAGAATGAACGCTATATACCCCCGCTTACGCTGTAAGGCAGGGGTCATAGAGTCTCTGTTTTAATCATGTTTCCATGGAAACTGCCAAAAATTAAAAGAATGTGATGGTCCAACCCTCAAAAGGCACAACTAGGGATCATGGTTGACATGTGTATGAAGTTTGATGAAGCTAGCATGCATAGTTTTGGAGATCTGCTCCGCACAAAACGACTTCCTCAAAGAGTCACTTTTTAGTCACGTTTCCATGGAAACCGCAAAAATGAAAATTCAGAAATAGTTCTTACCCTCAAAAGGCACAACTAGGGATCATGGTTGACATGTGTATGAAGTTTGATGAGGCTAGCATAGTTTTGGAGATCTGCTCCGCACAAAGTTTTGGGACGGACGGACGGAAAGAATGAACGCTATATACCCCCGCTTACGCTGTAAGGCAGGGGTCATAGAGTCTCTGTTTTAATCATGTTTCCATGGAAACCGCCAAAAATTAAAAGAATGTGATGGTCCAACCCTCAAAAGGCACAACTAGGGATCATGGTTGACATGTGTATGAAGTTTGATGAAGCTAGCATGCATAGTTTTGGAGATCTGCTCCGCACAAAACGACTTCCTCAAAGAGTCACTTTTTAATCACGTTTCCATGGAAACCGCAAAAATGAAAATTCAGAAATAGTTCTAACCCTCAAAAGGCACAACTAGAGATCATGGTTGATATCTGTATAAAGTTTGATGAAGCTAGCCTGCATAGTTTTGGAGATATGCTCCGCACAAAACGACTTCCTCAAAGAGTCACTTTTTAGTCACGTTTCCATGGAAACCGCAAAAATGAAAATTCAGAAATAGTTCTTACCCTCAAAAGGCACAACTAGGGATCATGGTTGACATGTGTATGAAGTTTGATGAGGCTAGCATGCATAGTTTTGGAAATCTGCTCCGCACAAAGTTTTGGGACGGACGGACAGGCGGACGGACAGACGGACGGAAAGAATGAACGCTATATATACCCCCGCTTACGCTGTAAGGCGGGGGTATAATTAAGGATATAGCAGTGTATAAAATAGATTGGAAATCTAGCCTGTCCTGAAAATTCATTGTTCAATTCCTTTGGGAAATTTAAGGAAAAAATTGAAAAGTTACCAGTCCTGACCAGTCCTTAGACGGGGCTGCTAATTACACCTCATTTAGGATGAGATTCAATTTTGCAGTTTGAGGGTCTAAAGAAGTATGTATATATATTGAGCAAAATCTCATTTTCTATATGCTTAAAAAAACTAGATGTATCATGTTTAGCCATAATTCAAGTACAAGTTATCAAAATATATTTAGATTTTTTAAAGAAAACCTTTGACAAATACATATTATGTCAATATTTGAATGGTTAAATAAGAAAGCTTCAGATATATAAAATGCTTAGAAAATTACATCCTGTCTCAGGGTACGAACGTTTCACTAACTCCACTAATCTGTACCCTGGGTTCAGAAGCTAGATTTGCTCACGCGGCCTAACTTGGGATTTAGCCAATCAAATCATTTTCTCGCCACCTTCTCGATCAAATTTCAACGAGAAAATATATAGAAAGTATATATCAATTAAAAATATTCAAACTATAATTTAAAGCATAACTCCCGGATAATTTAGACTAATTTATCCAAGCCAAACTGTACATTTATGACTGTGTTTTCATAATATATATATAGTTCATATTGTGAATTTACACGAGGTCATTATAATTTTAAACTAATCATAAAAGTGATTAATTGCGATTTTAAAAATAATTGTAAGCTTCCTGCCTCAATCGTGTTGTTCCGTAGATTCTACCAGAAGTTACGTCAACTGAGGAAAACAAGAGTGACGTAGCCGCCATTACTAACGTAAACAACACCACGTTTTATTTCAGTGATCATGTTCTTGTCGATATTGGCCCATCAAACTAAGTTTTAGTGATTACATTTTAATATCTGCTGTATGAAAGGATATTCTAAGTGAAGGAAAAGCTATATGATTATTTCGGCAAATTTTATCGAAACAATTAATGTCAATGTATCCGGTATATTGACAATGCCGTACTCGGAAAACCTGTGGGCTGCACTGTTTGCCTCTGGTGAGTTAGTCGTTGTGTCTTTTTTCCTTATATGTTATCATCTGTTTGTGTATTGCATCTTTCATTTACCATCTTCGTACTAAAATTCCTTTTGCATGTGTGAAAGTATTTCAATATTTAGCCTTGAAAAAAATCATCTGCCTTCTTTCAAAACGTGACTCTCCGTGTTTGCAGTATGTTGCCTTCGGTTCATTTTCGCCGCATGCATTTCTTGATAAACGGCATATAGACTATAGCCCCATTTACATCAGTGTACGACAATATACGTTGTAAATATGATTTATCAAATTTAAATTTTGTTGTCCAATTTTAAAATCATCATCTGGCATCACTCACTAAAATAAACATTTACTATTTTTTACTTACTTTGAAGCTCATGCAAACAATGAAGGAAGTAATTATTATGGTTTTAATTTTCATAAAAACATATAAAATGTTTATTGGAAGAGAATGTTCTATCCTTCAAGAATAGTTTTATGTAAAACAAAAAATGGAAATATTCCTTTGGAAATAAATGTGACTGAACAAAATTTATATTTATCCAGTGATTTCTGGGACAATGATGATTTATTTGTTTTATTTATGTTTATATGAATTTTCCATGATTAACAAATATGAGGCATTTGTTAAATATAATTGAAGCTAAAAAAAATCAATGCATGTGGGGTTTTTACTCAACTATTTTCTTTTAAAAATTCATATAACATAAAAAAAATATTTCATGTTCCATATTAGAAATTGTTTGTTATTTGAATGAACAGCACATTTATTTTCTTTATTTCAAACTAAAATATGTCATATGTTCTTGAGCAATCACTCAAAGTAATAATGACAGGTATAAATATTTGGAGTGGCTTTTCTGGAAAACATTTATTTATTTATTTCTGTACTCTGATATCCCCCCAAAAATTAACAATAAAAGTATTAATTTGATATACAAAATATCTTCATTTCATCAGTAAATTTTCTTGTTAATGTGAAATTCAAAAACATTTAATTTATTAACAAATATATGTTTTTACCAAGAGGTCTGAAACAATGATCAAAATATTAATTGAATATAAGGAATAATTTTATTCTATTAATATCTAGTGTATGTGCATGTATTAATTCAGAATCCAGAAAGATTTTTAATATTATTTTTACAGGCAATGCTCAAACAATTAGAAAAACAGCAATAAAATCAAATGGAAATTTAAAAAAAATGTGAATGCTATGTGCATATCCCCAGAAGTTAAGCTATAAGAAGGCGCCAACATATTCATATTTAATATTTTATAATAAATAAAATAGTTATTGTTAATTATTTACCTCCATGCATAAACATTTTGTGTCATGGAGGGGACTTTCATAATCAAAATTTTCTGCGGAGGAATTTCGAATTTATTTTTTGCAAAATGTTCATATTAATGTATAATAATAATATTGTAATAATTCTATAATAATAATAAATATGAAATTCATTTAATAAACAAATCTGAATAATTTTTGTTTTATATTTCCCAGCTTACAGCAGAGTAGCATCTTATTAACATAGAGAAAAATTTCAGAACTATTTTTAATTTCAAAACTCTGAACTACAGTATTATTGACTGAAATCGTTGATATTTAATATCAATTACTGATAAAAACACTTATAAAATGCAGATATAATCAATCTAAATTTTATCTTGATAATATATTAGATAAAGACTTCGCATGTATATCGTAAAATGATCGGTAAGTAATATAATATTTATAGATATTTGGTAAAATTGTAAAATTATTGAAGGATATTCTGGACGATTTCACGTCCACCTGTTACGACATTGCAATGCAATTCATAACATATTGTTTTGATAACTTAAAAAACATTTCTTATAATTTGGTATTTCCTGTCGGTGTTCTGTGGAAGTAGTCCTTCTAACCCGGACTTTGGTATCGAGCTGTATTTTGCAAAATCAAACTACAAAAAGACAGAAACAAAAGACGCAATTTCACTGATAAAGAAACCCACATACATTAGAAATTGTTTATATTTAAAAAAAACCCTATGTTTTCCTATATGTATTTGAACTGAAAATTGCATTGTTTCGCTGTACGATTCCATTGAAGGGATTCATTTCCGGGTTGGTTAATAGATAGTTATCAAATTTTATGGTCAATGTTGGGGTTATTCCTTTCAACTTTTGCTTCAGAGAGTTATTTACAGACATTTTGCAAGTTTTTACATGGATTTGTCGAGTGGTATGGCCGCTACAACCCTCAGGGTTTATTTGTCTGTCAGTGCTAATAATACGACAGACGCCATTTTGCGAGCCGTGTTTTCCACAGTTGACGTCACACATTCCATCGGCAACAATCAAGATTTTTCCGGTCTTTTCCGTAAAACAAAATGGCCGACACGTCAAAAAGCGACTTAAACAGTACAGTTTTTAGCCTTCTTTTACTATTTTCATGAAATATACTTGATTGTGATGGCAAAGAGGTGTAATGAATTGATCGCTTATACCTTATCAATGCGATTTTTACGTCTTCGAAATGTACATGCTAAGCATTGTGAAGATATATGAACGAAGTTGGAGCAAAATCACCCGGGAGTTGCGCTTTAGGTTTGGATCTGTCTATCTATTCAAGAAACACTCAAAAAGCAAATTAGATTTGAGCAAATGGTTCCTTTTACCATAAATTTAGTCGTAAAAACGATGATTACAAACACAATCTTAGCTCACGTTTTTATTGTGCAAGCCAATGAATGCGGGCGATTGCATGCAGGAGTTTTTTGGGTTTTTTTAAATCTTTTTTATTCCATTTCCAACATGAACATTACAGAGTTGCATCTATGTTGTGGCAATAAACAATTTTGCAGAAGAACAACTATACATTTGGGTTCATACAGTAGTCATAATGCAATCTTTAAGGCTTAAACGGCCCGTTCGAGCACGCTTTCACCGATAAGCTTAAACTGCTAACGAAGCTATTTTTAGACACAGCGCGTCATTTGTTTAGCAGATCTATAAATAGAATGCAATGTAGTCTGCAGGGATAATTCTGGGTGGGACCTATGTTTTCAGTGCCCATCAAAATTTGACATTGGCCCTTCGTTTTTTAAAAACAGTCACTAGGCCTACGTTTATATCATGGAATTTACAAGGTTATATGTGTAAAAGGGTCATTTCATCCTTGGAAAAATCTTTGTCAGTAAACAGTAAAATCCGTTGTATTTAGGCCTCTTGCAGTGACATGTTAACTCATGATTGTAAAGCAAATTTTAAAATGTTTATCCAGTTAAAAATCCGTTAATTTATTGTAGATTGCAGGTTATTTCATTGCGGGGCAATGACTCCCAAATAAATCCGCTTGACATTTCTCTCTTGTCTACTCGCATGCGAATTTCCATCGTACTTTCGCGGTCGCCCTCGACTTCGCAGTTCGCACAATCTCATTCATAGTAAATAAAAAAAATTCAGAAATAAATCTAAGTCACTTAATTAATTCACATGAAGTTTTTATGTTCGGAAAAGTTCAATACGTACTGTGTATAATTGGGAGTTCGGCAACGCTTACGAATTTTTTATTTATTCAAAAGCCGATGCGAATCAACTTTTCTTCTTACAGGGTACGAATTCAATTTTTTTCAGGAACTGCACCAGGTGCAGTTGACTGTTTTAACAAGACTGCACCTGAGCCTCTCTGGCTGCACCAAAGTGATCACCTTAATAAATGAATTTGTATAAAACACTATCAAAACGTGTCAGTCTGTTTTGTTTTTATTCATGTATGATGACGAAAAGGAATGGGTTTTAACAAGACTTCAACTTACTGAATATTATATCTGATCTGATCTGCTAATCTTTCTGTAATCTCCTATGGGGGAATAAAAGAATATATATGCTTTGATTGTGGTATATTATACTCAGTGTTTCAAATATTTTTCAGTCACAATGAAACAAATACCTCATGAAGCTCAAAAATGATGAGACATCTTCAAAAACAATGAGTCAAGTATTAACACTAATTTTTTAACATAAAATAAATAATTTATATTCACCATCAGGTCTGATATTTGTGTCTTTAATTTGGCTAAAACATTTCAAACAATGCATGTGTCTGAAAATAAATTATTTCAATTACTCAACTCATTCAGAAATTTTCTTAATTATTGTTTCACTACATGTTTATATGCTTATAATATAAATGTATAATCATTAAGTTTCAAAAGTGTCAGTTATTCAGTGGATCACTGTCAAAAAATGCAAGTACTTAAAATCTAATTTTAACAGGAAAGCAGACGATGTACAGATCTATTTATAGACACGTGTAACTTGCAAACTTGCAAAAGTAAAGTACTGAAAATAAATTACTTTGAGTAAAATAAAAGTCCTCAGGCTGTTTTAAACACCATTCTATTCAATTATGATGCATATCCACTACTTGACACACACCACATAAGGTTTTTGATCCAACATGCTTACAGATCGCTCCGATCTCGTTTTGCTGTCAGTGCATATGATGTAGGTCGCTGTTTCTTTCACCTCCCTACAGAAATGCAAGCTCCATACACTGTGGTAATGAGGTCTTGCATGGACAGTCGATGCATGGAGCTTTTAAACCGAAACTTGAAGGGAGGGTAATGTAACAGCATGTAAAAATTACACTGACTACTTGTAATTTCCCGACCGTTTTTATCTTTTATCGTATACAGATAAGTTGACTTGCCAGCTTTATAAATTCAATCGACTACGAATGTTTTTGATATGATTTCTTATAAATTTGTTTGAGTATAATTGATGTAAGTTATTTTTCAAACTGCACCTAGTGCAGTCTGCTAACTAGTATAAGTTGCACCAACTGATTTTAACCTGCACCAGTGCAGTCTTTATATGACGATTTCGAACCCTGTCTTAGTGTCATATTGATTGAGCCTAGCCATTTTAGGTGTCATATGTAGATTTCAATAAACAATCTGTCTGTCTGTCATAGTTTCTTATGCAAACATTATTAACAAATCTCTTACAATATAAACATCCACGTAACTACCACACCGACCAAACAATCAGCTGACAATAATCCTAGTGGCCGCCAGCCATGATCAACGTTTCGAGTTCGATCGGCTTTCCTCCGCCATTTTGAATTGTTAGCATTTCGAGAAAACAAATGTACTGTATCATGCTAATTTATTGAGTAAATCAAGAAAAAATAATTGATTGATGGAAGAGGGACATGTTTACACATGATTCATAATAAAAGTTACCAGTAAAGACACTGTTTTGTGGCAGTAAATGCCAGTAATGCATCTCACGCTCGTAGCTCCGATGATTGGCTTCATTTCACGATGTTTTTGTTTGTTTTGGCGATACACTTTATTCACGATATTATTTGTCAAATTGTTAAATCATGAACAACTGAAATGATAACCTCATGAACATATTTGAAATTAAGTGTGAAATAATCATGTAAAAATCGTATATTAGATAACAGGAAAGTCCTCCTGAAATTTGTTTCCACAAAAAATACACCGCTCGAAGTGCTTGTCAGTGGCTTTGATCATTTTCGCTATTTTTTTGTTTTGAAGGGCGGATTAGAACTAATTACCAAATTTTACATAGTTATTACCATAAAAAAATCCAAAAAAAATCGAATATATAAAATTTGACGTGTCGTGTGCAAAAGGGAATTCCCTCCCGAATATTTGTGGAACAAAAAATACCCGCTCGAACTGGCCGTTTAAGAGAGTATTTGTCTGTAAAATGGACAGCATTTCAGGGATTTTATGGGTGCTTCGTGAACAAATTAAAGAATCATGGCCAGTCCTTGCCATTTCCTGGAAAAGTGATAATATCTGGAGGAGTATCATGCAGGAGCTACTCCGACTGAGACGGTATAGCCATTTTATTTGACGTGAGTACGTTGTTATAAAAATCTGATTGATAGTGCAAATTGTAGCTGAATAATTATTGTATCACATAAATTATTTATATGTAGACATGTGCGCGTTACGTAAATATGATTTTTAAATTTCTGAAATCTTCTTCACAAAGTCACCATTTGACTAAATAAAAATCTAAAAATAAGTGTCTCGAGATTTATTATCCTTTTTTCTTTTGTAGTATTTTGATTTTTTGTGCAATAACAGGAGAAGGTACGAAAAAACGTAAAACCACCGCCCTGTTTTTAGGCCTGCGAGAAGAGTTGTCCTGGTTATCTCCCCTATCTGATTATGGCTAATTTAAGGATTGATTAGCACCAGAGATATGAAAATCAGTGGTGTAGATTTAATAGGCCATTTTCCGCTACGCGAGATCACGTTTACGGACGGCTGCCATAGCGTGGCAACCGTTGCTAGTCACGTGACATGGGACACGCTACGGCATCAAGATGCTATGTAGACCGAAACTTCTGTCGTCGAATGCTGTATCCTCGCATATCGAGCCGCATACTAACCAGTGGGGTTGCAGGCAGAGCCTCTCGACCTAGATGCTATGTAGATCGGACTCGCGGAAGTAAATTTGACGGGTTTTTGGCGATATTTAGTATTAACGTACACATTTGATGTTTGAATGTTAACTATTTTCGGACTAACGAAGTAACAAAAAGTGTTTCTGACATTTATTCTCAAATCTAGTGTGCAAAAAGTATTTTTAGAAAAGCAAATCGGGACGTTCATTTTTATATCTTCGAATATGAAAATTTCTGACAATAGATTTACTAATATAGGACGCAGGCCTACACTTTACACAAAAATATTATCATCTCTTTAAAAGATGGCAACCTACCATTATGTAGTCATGATAGATAAAATAAAAATATATTCAAAATAAAAAAAAGTAGGCCTATGTCAATCCAAACGCATGCAATTTTATTTTTTTATTTTTAAGGGCCCGGGGTTTACTCTTTATTTATCTTTATTTCATAGCTGATAATAAATCGTTTTGAAATGAAGATTTCCCTCTGAAAGGCGATGAATTTATTCTTCTCATCAAGCCGGTTTACTTTAATCTTTTGTTAAGTAAGTTTATCTGTTAAAAGCCTTTTTTTACTTTTACATTGTGCTTATTTAAGAAAACTTTTATCATGGCGTTGGGCCCGAGTTTGGACGGAATAAATTAAGCTTTTAATAATATATTTTGACACCAAAATTTTTCATTCTTGGCTATTTTTAGTTTTACAAAATAACAATTACGCAACAATTTTCTTTAAAAAATGTATGTTGTTAGCCTACTAAATGTGTAAGCCAATATATCAACGGAAGACCAAATTATAAATAGGCTACAGGCGAATATATTGTCATGATCATGTATTGAACTACAGTGCAAATTAAAGCCATATGTGCGACTTTATTTGTTGAAAAGAATTGAGTTCATTTATTTTTAGATTACCTTCAGTCGACACCTTTAAACCGCCACATTGTAAAATAATAATTGTAATTGATGCAATTAGCATTTTAGGACAATAAACATAATGGAAACTTAATCTTAGCAGACCGGTAAACATAGAGTAGACAAATGCATATTAGATAGCGTGTCCTGCATCGTGTATAACATGATGTAATTACTTACATATGAATATATACCGAGGAGGAAAAGAATTACGCTCGTTCTCGGAAGGCCGTCCTCGAAGAGACACGATGTTGAATAACAATTTTTTTTTAAAAAAACAGTAATACATTGAAAACTAGATAAAAGCGATATTACAAAAATTCACGTGAACGATTTTACTATTGAAATTAAGATACTTGAAGAAGGCGACTTACCTCTAAATATTTTCCGAAATAGCTATTCCGGCAATCGTTTGATATTGTTATACGATCCGACTTAGTTTATTCATTCATATAGAATCATACAAAATGTTTATTCATAAAACATAGGACTCTTAAACAATGCATCCCATCGCAAACATTATTTTTTGTCTCCAGTGTTGAAAATATTTGAACCGCATTCTTAATACAAGAAATAAATCTTCTTCTACAAAACAAGATTCAGTATTTATTTTTTCATTAAAATTACACCTCTTCTTATATTTCTCAAATGTTAATCGATTTGTTATCGTATTGCACAAAAATCTTTCTCCATTTAGATTTTAACATTTTAATGCGTGAATTGTTTAAAGTTATCAATACGAAAAGTGTAAATAGAAAATATATTTATTGGTT
The DNA here is from genome assembly GCA_916613615.1 of Steromphala cineraria. NCBI lineage: Eukaryota > Metazoa > Mollusca > Gastropoda > Trochida > Trochidae > Steromphala > Steromphala cineraria. The sequence continues at coordinate 39,440,911 of OU744722.1, read as the reverse complement.
TCACGTGTCCTAATCTAGAACTTACAATAATGATTAGAAGAAAATTAGATGAAAATGATAAATCTTTCTGACACAAATAAGAAGAGTGAATAATACGTTGACAATTGATAGAACAGAGTTAAATAATACCATAATCTACAGTCAGTCGCCAAAAGTCTTTTCTAACTGACGCATGTCTCATTGACTTGCATATTAATTTTCACTTGCGAAAATATTTTTAGTTATTTAAACGTTTGTTGGTTCATTGTGAAATCTCTACCAGCATGTTGTAAAGTCAGGGCTACAATGTCATAATTTTCATTCAATTACCCGATGATTATTAAGAAATATACATGCTATTTAAAAACACATATGAAACATGTCAATTATGTTTAACATGGCAGTCAATTTGACAATGAAATCGCAAGTTGCACAGGGACATGTATCGCTTATATACAGCGTTAGAAAGACATTTTTGTAATATATAGTATTAGGGTAGGGTCTATGTATTATATATAGTATTAGGGTAGGGTCTATGAGTATGTAAGTCTTTCTAACACTGTATATAAGCGATACATGTCCCTATGACAAGTTGTACATGTGATGATTAACTTGGGTTTCATTCAATAGCTAATCAACGGACTGAGAGATTGAAGACAATTTCGGCAATGTAGCCGAGATGATTTCAAAGGCATATGCCAAATATCACCACGAACGGACTTTTATTTAATTAATGAAAATAATTCTTGTAATTGATAATCAACGCGTAAGTTTATGAGAAATTACATTGGTGCTAACAGACGTTTGGCCGCTGACTGTATATTGTAAAATTAAATATTGACATCGCGGCCCGATAAAGAGCGAGTTGTTTGGGGTTCCATATGCAAATCTTTATTGACAGTGTCATTTGAACGAGCAGTTTCGACTTTTGTATAAAAGTATCATTTAAGGGCCAAAAGACATTGATAAATGACATAGGATTTTTTTTAATCGGATTTTTTTTAATCGAAAACCGGACAATGATGCGCGTTAATAAGTCAAACGTAATTTTTGAAACTTATTTAAAGCAGTCAGAATGACAATTCGAGTTGATAATGTTTGATAGGTTATATATATAACAAGTATTCGTGTAAATTTTAAGTTTTGAAATTGGTTTCAACGCATATTTTTTACTTTGACAAGATTATTTTCTCTTTTTAAATCTGAAGTAAAGCCTACCAAAGCTATTCTTAATGTATTTTAGGGTATCTTAACAATTTCTTTTTATGTTTACAGTTTATGCTATATTTTATCGTATTGCTTACATCATATTCTTTAAAAATGCACGGACAATAATTTGTCCTTATATATCCAAATTTCTATTTCTACATGTATGTGTTTCGTTATGCATTTGAGTTTTTAAAAAATGTTAAAAGGTGGCGAAAAAAAGCAAACAGCATTAGTGTATTAGGTTTGGTGTTAATTTACATGTTGTTGGTGACCCATTACCATGACCACGATAAATTAGACTCAAAGTCACCAGTGTAAGAAGGGGCGTGATTTCTTTATCTGATCTAGATTTTTATTTTGGAAAACGTAAAGAAATCACTTTATACATGGATTACTTGGGTACAAGTCGAAAATTGCATTTAAATCTATCGCAGGCACATCTTTCACGTCCGGTTTGAAAGCCCGATGCCATTGCGGTAAGCCGGCATTACCCATTTTGTCCCAAAGCGTGTCCCATGTCACGTGATTTGATCATGTGACAAGCCATCCCTATCCCGCAGCAAGGCGAGACGGAAAATCCAGTATTGAAAATGAATACCTTAATTCTTGAGTTGATACATATGATATGAAAGGATCCTTTTTATGTCTCTTTCTTTAATACAGTAATATACCAGGTCATATCACTGATGCATGGCTGACTGGTTCTCAAAAGAATTATTTAAATTAAAGAAACTGAGGTGACCCATGAAAAAAGGTTCTCGGGGGAAGACCTGTCTACTATTTAACAGGTTCGGGACACCCCCGAAAACAGGTATAATCTCTATTATCGGTGATAATCACCGAAAACAGGGTGTAAAAAGGACCCGACTAGACATCAAAAACATCGTTTTTCATGGCTGCGCTCTTCTATAAAACTGGCGCAAGTTGAACCATGCACGTTTATATGCACGTGTGTACCCGTTGTCACTCAGCATGTATTAGACGTCTGGAATTCGCCGCTTTTTCTTCGCCTTGCCAAAAACAAATATCGGCAAACTCGCCATTTTACCAGTCTTCTTTACTTCATAGCTTTACTAAATCAACAAGCTTACCAACAATTCACCAAGTTTGTCTCGCAATCATCCCTCTCTCCATTCCAATCGGAAGTACTTCTGATGGCGCCCTCTAACTGCCAGGAGGGGAGGTAATAGCTGGGTACCCCTCAAATTCGATTGAATATACGACAGCCCAAATCGACCATATTTCGCAACTATCAATCAATAGTTGTGTAAGCTCAATTGTGTTTTTCTTTATATATTTATATCACAAAAGCGATCTTTATCTGTTGTTTAGAAGTTTATTCACAAACTAAAAAGTGATGATTAAAAATCAACAGATAAATATATTTGATATTAGATAATATATGATTTTTTAATGAATTGTGTAATTAACATGACTTGAAAGCTACCCCCTGTTATTCACATGACTGAAAGTAGTTTCGGCACATGACTAGTGACAATATAATATATCGTCACTGGTCACAGTAAAAATATCATATATCGTCACTGTTGCCTGATAGACAGTTTATTTCACCGATAAAACCCAGTATTTCATCGCTGATCATAAAATAAATAGTCTGCTTGTGATTGCTCTTCCTGGAAGCATTACCATATCTAATGTTATTCATAATTTTCATTGAGTTGTTTTGTGCAATAAAGTTGGATAACTACCACGCAGAATGCGTCACTGTTCATTCAATTTCTCGCACATTTTTTAACGATATACATAATTTAGAATCTCAAGAAAATGATAATTGTTTATTTCAATTATTTTCCGTGCATGTCATTAGATTTTTGGTTGGTCGACATCGTTTACAGCTAGCAGAGTGTGCATAGATTGGATACTGCAATTAGACTACTTACCAAGTACATTCCATCCGTCCCGACGTCTACACATCTGCAAACTGTTGTTGTCATAATTGTCGACCTGTACTGTGCATTTGTAACACATAAGGAATTAAATGGATGAAAATCGTCTTTATTTACAGTGTCGACTTTCGGTATAGATCCTTATACCGTTTTCAAGCATATGGGGAAACATGTGTTGTCTACAGAAGTCGTGTACCCTATTTTCGTGTGTACTGTATTGAGAGAAAATAGGCAGTGCACATCGTTTTAGATTTTATTCAAATAACATAACAAACAACAATCATATACAGTTTCAAAGTTACAAAGTCATATTGGTGAATACTATTACTTTCGTATAATCAATCTGTATTCTGGTTCTTGGGCGTTTGCAAAATTAGTTCGCTCCAAAAAGTGAAACTTTTGCTGAAAAAACTCAAAAAAATTGCGTTTATAAGACATGAAAACAAACCATATACATACATGATACATAATGTAATTATATTCATAATTGAGAATGTTATGTTTATTACGAACCGGAAGTATTTTATTCCATTGAATAACCCATTGAATGATTGATATTTACCTTGTGTATCTCTCTTGCAACTAATTTGTTTCAGTTTGGTGAACTTTATAACACAAAGTGACATTTTTTATATTTATACATATAAACAGAAATCTTATTCAAAATCACATATTGTTCACAAGTATATAATGATTTTTGCAGATACATCACATGGTTCACCTAAGGAATATAAGTAACATTTTTAGTTTTCAGTGTAAACTTAGGATAGTCATACAGGGTAGAAATATTGGACAACATCTACGGATTTCGAAAAGCCGGGCTGTCGGTTCTACTTTCCGTCAGCTTCGGTAATTATCGGAGTTTTCCGTACACACATTTTGCGACTTCAAACAGTTGGCTTTATAGCGTCAACTGGCCTCCGTAGATTATCGGCAATTCCTTACCCTAACGGTACATTACCTCCCCTCCTGGCAGTTAGAGGGCGCCATCAGAAGTACTTCCGATTGGAATGGAGAGAGGGATGATTGCGAGACAAACTTGGTGAATTGTTGGTAAGCTTGTTGATTTAGTAAAGCTATGAAGTAAAGAAGACTGGTAAAATGGCGAGTTTGCCGATATTTGTTTTTGGCAAGGCGAAGAAAAAGCGGCGAATTCCAGACGTCTAATACATGCTGAGTGACAACGGGTACACACGTGCATATAAACGTGCATGGTTCAACTTGCGCCAGTTTTATAGAAGAGCGCAGCCATGAAAAACGATGTTTTTGATGTCTAGTCGGGTCCTTTTTACACCCTGTTTTCGGTGATTATCACCGATAATAGAGATTATACCTGTTTTCGGGGGTGTCCCGAACCTGTTTAAACGGGTCCAAGATACTAGTCTAGCATATCGTATGGTACAAGTTGCTCAAGAAAATGGCAGAACGTATCTGAAATTGGGTTGCATTTTATTCACAAAAAATATTAAGCACTTACCAAGACACTTGACGTAGTAAGCAGAGAACCAGTAAGACGTTTGACATAATGTTCTGTTGCTCGTCGACTGTCGGTGTTCCTTGCGCAAGAAAAATTGCGCAGCGTTAGCGATTTAGTCAACCAGTTTTGTCAGGGGAAGTAACTCCAATATTCTTTGCATTCGAGGTGCATCAAGGACTTCGACGACTTTGCGGACTGAGTTTTGTGGTTTGAGGAAGAACCTGCGTGGACCACTGAACATTTGAATTTAGGTAACCATGCATAAACTTAAGGGACGTAAAGTTACAGTAGGTCTACATTGCTGACGGGCCAAGATACGCATGTAAAAGATAAATTATCAGTAATATCTGACACTGATCATGCCAGTAAAGAAGGCATACTTAGGAGATAAACATACTGTGTTTGGAAATCAGCGGCATATAACGGCATTATTATAGCTCTAAATTTAATTTAAAGTCGAACGCTTAGCTTGAGGCTTTAAATGAATAATTTAGAGCTATAATAATTCTGTTATATGCCGCTGATTTCCAAACACAGTATGTTTATCTCCATTCTACCATAATAGCGATTTAAAATTGACTCAGGTGTGCTGTGTCATGATGCCCATGCACGACTTCCACGGACCGACATTCACACAGTGTTGACGGATTTGGTTATCTCGAATGACGTTACAAATAGAAGGCCTCGGAGATTACCGACAAATATCCGAATGCTGCAAAGGGAGCTCACTCTATTCAGAGACCTTTTATTATTTCGTGACGGTTGTTAGCGTTATGTTAAAGGGGCACAATGCGCTCGCGGGTTAATTAATTATTTGTTGGAAAAGCTTAATTAGCCAAGCGTAACGAGGTCGGAAATCTCAATCAGCGTGACCACTACTCAGCGATGTTTGTTTTGCGCAGCGCCCTACTCGCGCGGTACTCAACCGGATACGAGATTGTTTATAAGTCCAAACAATATGGCCGAATAAAATCATCCTTATGTCCAATCAAACTTCAATACTAGGCATACCCAGTAACATCTGCAAACTTATTACGTACCAAAAATTAAAACATTCACTAATATATCTTCGTGAGTTTATCATGAGGTAATAGACAAATTTTTTAGTTCAATATCACATGCCAAATATTAATGTGATTCAGAAATGTCACAAATATCACGATATCATAAATGTATGTTGAATCATATACAAAGTACATGTAAATGAACTCAAAATCTTTGGGTTTTACAAATAGGACTTTTTTCCGAGAACTTATTTCCTAGGCAAAATTAGGACTTTTTACCGGAACTTTTTTTTACCGAACACCGATTATAATCTTTCATAAATATTTTTTTTATGAATGTGCGTTGCTGTTGTTAAATTGAGTTAAGATTTAATCTTTGTCTAAATGTTTCAAATAGATCAAATATTTATCATCTTTCTTTAACAGGTATCATAATGTCTCCTTGGATTTCAGGCAGTGAAATAAACAGGACTATTTTTACTTGTTTAATTGTGTGGATAATAAAATACATCGCTGATATTTGTAATCACTGTAATCACACCCAATACATTGATAAAATATACATCTCGTTAGTACCACCTTATCTATCTCTGTAATTTTCTTTTATGACGACCGGACACCTGTCATTTTATACGTTGTGTATCTATAGCAATGAAAGTGCGAAATGTCTAGTCGTATGACGTAAACAGTGACATCACTGTCCAGGCACTAACTAACTTGTCATCACAATAGGCGACAGATTGTCTGGCCTAGTGACCAACGAATTTGTACATAACAGTGACCGCCGACTGTCTTGGTATCTTACTGCAGACCGAATGTCTAGACTAGTGACTAACGTATTCGTACATGGCAGGGACCGCCAATTGTCCTGGCACCTTTCTGCAGACAAAATGTTAACCAATGATATTGAAGAATATAATCCGACCAATGAAAAGCAGAAAAAGAATGTAAATTTATTTCATAGGACTCCCCTTCGTCACTATACATGTATGTTAAACCTTGATGGATCATGTATGATGTTAACAAATACAGTGGATCATATACATGGATGCTTCTAGCAGGTATGTTTTTATCGTGTTCAATACGAGTTAAGGAAATACCCCCCCCCCCCCCCCCCCCCCTCCATTCAAATTGTGAAATAAGTTCATATAAGCAATAAATTATCATTGTAAATGATAGTATACAAATTCAAAGGAGAATAATTGTACATCCAATGTATAAATACGATCGATGTTATGTCTTGTATAAATAAACTGAGTAGATACTTTGTAAATATTACATCAAACTATATAATATATATTCACAATATTAAATGAAAATTTAAAAACCTCCACGAAGCTTTTTTCCCTGAAAAAATCGGTCATGAAGGGGATTCCCCTGTCAAAACTACGACCGCATCTCGCTGGGCCAGTGCCCAGTCTTCACCACGTGACCTTGCTACCCGCTAAATCAATTACGTAACGGTCTCATTAACGGTGGTCAATTCGCCTTGACCCGCGAGCGCATTGTGCCCCTTTAAGTTCTGCAAATATTCACAAACTTGACGTCGGTAAATAAATAAATTTAAGGTAAGTACGTGTATGCCGCATTTCGTTTCATATTCGTATGAAATTCTGGCCGGTTAAACTTTGTCGAGCCCGTTTTATTCTAATGCTACAGAATGATGGACCGTGCGAACGGGAAATCTGCACTGTTGTCAATGTTGTGTATTTTACCGGTTTTGGCAGACTGCAACCGTTGAGCTTGTGGAAGGTTTGAATAAATTCTATAAATAATGTACATACAACTCAATAGTTGCATATTTTGTGCACAATTTCGACACAACAGCAATATTTCAGAACTACTTGTTGCTAGGCAACAAATGAATTCTTGCGCATTAGACGAAGTAAACAGAGTACCGTATAACCAAATTATGCGCCCTCTGATTTTTCAAAGCAGTCAATCAGAAACAAGTATTTTGCACATTTATGGTAGAATCAGTTTTAGTATCGGAACCCAAAAGTCTTCACCCGTAATCCTCCCACTCTGTGTAAAGTGATACACCATGTATCAGTTAAACAGCCAAGAGGTCTGGGGGAGCGAGGAGAGACGGGACACACTACCTTTATAGGAACATGTATATATTTGATTGACCATTCAGTGGCCTTAAAAAGATTTTTTATTCTTTCCACTGGCATCTTTTGCCACAATGGAAATATATTTATATACCTAACAAATGGTAAATGTTAGCTACATACCTTGTAGCACATAGACATAAGTGTTTTAATATTTCATACCTCTATAACATAACTTTATAAACTTCTCAAATATATTGTGTGATTTGTTTATTGTGGATAGATTGACTTAGATAGAAAACTTCTTTTTTTTTTCAGTTAATAATGATTGCATTCAACGTTTGAGAATTGCTTTTGAGCTCATGTATTCATAATGGAGACTTTGAAATGTAATATGCATGACTGTAGAAGTAGTATACCAAATTCACTATTTTTACTCTTATGTCATACAAGGGCAGTTTGCGGACTGACATTATTTTTTGGTTTACTTACCCGTAACTTTATTACTAACTATCTAGAAATATGTGCATGTGATGCACTGTGATGTCCGCCTTAAGGTCCAACTAGAAAGTGTTTTATTCATAAAAACAGATGTCTCTCCCATACATCATTTCAGCTGAGTTTTGTTTTGAAAATTCCTAATAGTTTTTTAAAACTCAAATTAAAACCATGTTCTTTCTATAAAACAACATATCTTTAGGATTTTGTTATAATTCATTGTGGGAATTGCTTATCAACATATTAGCAAAGTCCATACAGTTGCCATAGAAACCAACATAATGTTAAATTGAAAAGCAGTAACCCCAAAAAGGGAAGGCCTTCATGATAGGAAAATGATGTACCAAATTTGAATATCTGTCATGTAGTTGCAGAGTTATGCTCCAGAAATAACCCTGCCCTTTAATGAAACTGTTGCCATGGAAACCAAAAAAATAAAATTGAAAAGAAGTTGAAACCCCCAAAAGGCACATCAACATGATAAAGAAGAGGATGTACCCCAAATTCAGTGAAGATTGGTCATGTAGTTTCAGAATGCTACTCCGGAAACTAACCCATATCTGCAAATTGACAAAGTCCAAACTGTTGCTATGGAAACCAAAAATATATAATTGGAAATACGTTGAAACCCCCTAAATGCACATCTACTTGATATGAAGAGAATGATACCAAATTGTGTGAATTACATTTTGAGTAACTACCTCAAGTTATACATATGTCATATCAAAAGTGTTCTTTGTTATGTTTTTAAATTAACACTCAAATTATTGCCTTTCCTTCCACAAGTATATGTCTTTATCTTTAAAAGTGGATTTCAAGGTGTTATCTTAAAATTGCCAATAAATACTATTTGTTCAAATGTAACAAAACTATATACCGGTAAATGTAATCACTTTCGTCCCTAGATGTGCCTTTTGTATATTTAGCAGCCTCGTCTAAGGACGGGGCTGCTATCATTTTTTGTGAAGTTTCAATCGCCGCCACCGCCGCCGCACTCGTATAATTAGCTATAACTTTTTTCCACTAAGCTTTCCACAACTCTTATTCATAACTTACTACTCATACCTCGGGGGAACCATTTTGACACGTTCACTTTCAAGGTCAAAGGTCAAGGTCACGAGCTATGTAATGACTCTAAGAATTCTTGTAAACACGATAACTTGAAAAGTTTTTGTGCTATGAAGCTCTTACTTGGTATATATCATCCTTGGAAGAGTAACAAATTTTGAAAAGGTTTTGGCTACAATCCGTCAAAGGTCAAGGTCACAGCGAGGTCATGACTTTAGCATGATTTAGCGAAAATGCTTTCTTCTTACTATGAACACTTTTAATCAATACATGATTGTTATACTCAATAAAAAGTGTTCATTAATTGTGTGACCTTGAAAGTCAAAGGTCAAGGTCATGAGATATATGAGTTATTGCAATGTGCACCTAATTTGGATATAGCTTTATTCCATTTAGCTTTTCAGAACTCATGAACATGTCTAAATGTTTATACTTCCAGGGAATCATTATGACATGTTCACTCTCAAGGTCAAAGGTGAAGGTCACAAGTTATAAAATCACTACAAAATTCCTTGTAAACACGATAACTTGAAAAGTTTTTGTGCTATGAAGCTCTAACTGGGTATATATCATCCTTGGAAGAGTAAAACAATTTTAAAGGTTTTGGCTACAATCCGTCAAAGGTCAAGGTCACAGCGAGGTCACAACTTTAGCATGGTTTAGCGAAAATGCTTTCTTCTAACTATGAACACTTTTAATCAATACATGATTGTTGTACTCAATAAAAAGTGTTCATTAATTGTGTGACCTTGAAAGTCAAAGGTCAAGGTCATGAAATATATGAGTTATTGCAATGTGCACCTAATTTGGATATAGCTTTATTCCATTTAGCTTTTCAGAACTCATGAACATGTCAGGATTTTATCAGGATTTTATATTTTAACAGTTTTTTTGACTTGACTATTTCGCATTTCAACCGTGTATGACACATATGGCACCTTTTTTAGCTCACCTTTAAAGTAAATGTGAGCTTATGTCATGGCGCTTCGTCCGTCGTCCGTCCGTCCGTCCGTCTGTCCGTCCGTCCGTCCGTCCGTCCGTCCGTCCGTCCGTCCGTAAACTTTCAGGAAAAAGACTACTCCTCCTAAACGAATCCAGATATCATTCTGAAATTGTAGTATGTTATACCCATGGTGATTCCTCACAGAAAGGTAGACGTTTCAGTTTTGAGAATCCAAGATGGCCGCCATGGCAGCCATATTGAATTTACAATTAGATTTCACGAAAAAGACTACTCCTCCTAAACAAATCCAGATATCATTCTGAAATTGTAGTATGTTATACCCATGGTGATTCCTCACAGAAAGGTAGACGTTTCAGTTTTGAGAATCCAAGATGGCCGCCATGGCAGCCATATTGAATTTTCAATTAGATTTCACGAAAAAGACTACTCCTCCTAAACAAATGCAGATATCATTCTGAAATTGTAGTATGTTATACCCATGGTGATTCCTCACAGAAAGGTAGACGTTTCAATTTTGAGAATCCAAGATGGCCGCTAAGGCAGCCATATTGAATTTTCAATTAGATTTCAGGAAAAAGACTACTCCTCCTAAACGAATCCAGATATCATTCTGAAATTGTAGTATGTTATACCCATTGTGATTCCTCACAGAAAGGTAGACGTTTCAATTTTGAGAATCCAAGATGGCCGCCATGGCAGCCATATTGAATTTTCAATTAGATTTCACGAAAAAGACTACTCCTCCTAAACGAATGCAGATATCATTCTGAAATTGTAGTATGTTATACCCATGGTGATTCCCCTCTGAACGGTAGACGTTTCAGTTTTGAGAATCCAAGATGGCCCCTATGGTAGCCATATTGAATTTTCAATGAGATTTCATGAAAAGACTACTCTTTCTAAACCAATCTAGATATCATTCTGAAATTGTATTATGTTATACCCATGGTGATTCCTCACAGAAAGGTAGACGTTTCAGTTTTGAGAATCCAAGATGGCCGCCATGACAGCCATATTGAATTTTCAATGAGATTTCATGAAAATGACTACTTCTCCTAAACCAATCTAGATATCATTTTCATATTGTAGTATGTTATACCTATAGTGATTCTTCCCACAAAGGTAGACGTTTCAGTTTTGAGAATCAAAGATGGCCGCGATAGCATCCATATTGACTTTTCAGCTGCAGATAACACATCATTATTACTAAATTTTAAGCTTCATCAAGTGATCACTCGCACTATATAAATTCTTTAATTTGAACTTACTAATCATAATTTTATCTTGAATATAGAATATTTAAGATTGTCATGCAAGTTCTTCTATATTTTAAGTGTTTCTAAAACATTAAGATGAAAGACAAACATAATTAATTAATTTGTTTAAAATAGTTATGGCAACTAGCTGCAAAAACCCAATGACATTAAACATCATGTTAGATTTTGAACAATGGTATCTCCCTTATATGCCTTTAAATACCACACATAAGGGGTCAACCAGAGTTCAGATATTTCTGTTGAGTCCACTATGCTGTCTAATACACATCCCAATACAGGCTGCTAGCATCATAGTGTCAGCTGCTAGTCTGTTGCATAATCAACCTGACCCAATTGATATGGTAGAGCATTATTCTATATGGCCATGTGTATGCAATAAGAGTTATTGAAATTAGACTTGTATTCTCATGACAGTGATATGTTCTTTCTAAGAATAACAACTTACACAAAACTTGTCACTTGTTTTGTGTTAGCAATCTACATGATAAGTTGATGTGGAAAGAGTTATTTTGCATCAGGTTCCAGTTCCTGTGTTTTACTCATATTTGTACCATTTCTATATCTAACAGCAGTTCTTCTTGACACAAAATCAATTTAGGACATAAGCTAACTATATTTTGTGAAATTATATATATTTTTCACAACAATTCATGTTCTCTCCCGTCAAGTCTATTAATACCACACATAAGGGCTTAGCCAGAGTTCAGGTTTACATGCTCAGCACACTAGGATGCTTCTCCAAATATACGTACACAAAGCCCAATACACAAATTGCTACACTCTCCTTAAGGATCTGGAGCTAGCAGCCCTGCCTGCTTGTATATTGCATAGTAATCCTGACCTAATTGATTAATAGAACATAATGGACTTTATGGAAAGTATATAAATTGTCTTTATGAAAAGTATACTTGTATTCTATCAATAGTAATACTTTTTACAAATAACAATTTAAACAAGTCAAGAATCAGCTTTTGTGTACAACAATCTGCACGATGAGTTAATATTAACAAGTCAAGAATCTGCTTTTATGTTCAGTTATCTACATGATAAGTTAATAATAGAGGTATTTTGTATCAGGTTCCAGTTCTAATACCATGTGTTTTATAAATACCTGTAAAAATAAATGATAATTGTATCATGCTGAAGGGGTTCTGGGAACAACATGTCGTCATAGAAGTCATTATTTTTCAATTAGATTTCAGGCCAAGTACTACTCCTACTAAATCAATTAAGATATCATTCTGAAAAGTGAGTATTTTTTTATATAGTGATTCCTGACAAAGACGCATTTATTTTATTATCAAGAATCCAAGATGGTCAATATGTCAATTATATTGAATTTTCAATTAGATTTCATGAAATTCATTGAAAAGAATACATTTCCTGATCAATCAAATCAATGTCATTATATTTGTATTGATACGCTTGTTGTAATATTTATCAACACTATAAATACAGTTACAAAAAACTGTATGAATCATCTTTATCTGCGAACAGCCTGAAGCATGACTGTTTTAATAAATCCTTTCCGTTTTACATAATTCCTGACACTTCATATATATGGCAAATAACATAGCCAGTGAGGGATAAATATTCATTTTATAATCATCTATATCTGATTACGGTCTGAACAATGATTATCTAGATAATTATAATGATCATTCAATTCAAACAAATCCTTTTCAAAAGCATTTAAAATTATTAAATTTGTTCACTCCCAACACTAACTGTTAGGTTTTTTAGTCAATTGTTCCCATGCAATTAATTTATTCCAAATTGAAAATTTTGGTTAATGAATAACAAATTATCTTTTATTTTGTTTGTCATGCTAATAAAAGATATCATTTAATATTCATCTTCAAAACTAATTGAACAGCTGTCTGAACAATTCTTTTTTTACAAAGTCTTTCTCACCAATTCTCTCTGTTTGTTAAGATACTTCAATAAACATATTACTGAGTTGACCTCCAGATTATTTCCATTGCAAACCTCTCTTCTACCCCCACCCCTTCTATCCCCCCTTTCCCTCCTCCCCTTTTTTCTCCTGTCCTTCCATTGCAAACCTATCCCACATTCCTTCTATCCCCCTCCCCCCCCCCCCCCCCCCCTCCCATCTATCCTTCCAGCCCCTCTCCTGCAACTCTCCTCTAAAGAGTATCTGTTTTGCATATTGAAATGAGGGGAGGACACTCACTATATGGAATAACAGTAACTTACATAAGAGGATAAGTTACATAAGCTACATGCAGGTGCAAGAGGTCATCATAGGTCATCATATCTAGTAATTAGCATAAACCCCCATGTTGCTAGCCTATTCTGACCAATCAGATTGCACTAACATAGGTCAAGATTTAAGATATTCAGATTATCTTCAGTTAGAATTACATGAGACATTGACCTGGACAGTTTACTTTGGCAATTGGACCTATCACTAGCTGAATTTGTGATTTGTGTCAGAGGGATATATTCCAAATGTTTATGTGCATCATTTTTTTAGTTCTTTGGAAGTTGAGAGTGTGACTAAATGAATACTCCTAAACCAATCAAGATATCATAATGAAATTAATACAGATGCCCACATAAAAGTAGCATTTTGAAGATTAAAAAGTCCAAGATGGTCACCAATTTTGCCATAGATATACAAAAATGTTATACAAAAACCTACTGCTTGTTAACAAATCATGATTATATCATCCTTGTATTAATGTTTGTTCAAACTCTAGTGGTTTCCAACAGAAGAATAGCATTTTAAAAGATAAAAAAATCATGATGGCAGCCATAATCAATTATCATATAAAAGATGATTTCCATATTACCACATCATTCATTTTAAGGTGAGCTTCTGTACCCTCGGTACTTTTATCTTTCTTAAAGATGGTCACGGCCGGATGTCTTCCCCGATAATTGACCATCGCTGATGGGGGCGTTACGTAATGGATTTTACGGGTAACAAGATCACGTGATTCAGACTGGGCGCTGGCCCAGCGACGCGAGCGATATTTTAACAGGGGATCCCTTTATTGACATGCGATCGCTGATTGGCTGTTACAGTCTTGCTCTTGTTGTGATTCAAATGTTTTTGAAAAGTTCGTGTTTGAAAATAGAATAATTTTTGTCTGGTATGTTTTCGTGGCTTTTGGAAAGTAGTGTTTCTTTCATATCCTTCATGGTAATCGCACAATATGAAGATAATCAATTATTAAACATTTTTTCAATTGTCATGCATTTCACTTTATTCGAAGGTGAATACTAGGATAGGACGCTAGAGTTTTCCATGCAAGCAACATTTTTTTTGTTGCTTCAAATGATTCGCGAAACCTTAAATTTGTTTCATCTAGCTAAAGCTAGGCTGCAGCCAACTCCATTACTTGGCAACATTTGTAAATATTACGTACCTACATGATAACATTTACACATGTTTTTCTTATTAATTTATTTTGTTTCACACTTTCTTGTATCCAGTTTTATGTATCGTATATAAGAGCGGCGTTCAAATAAACCTGTTCGGTAATCTTTGTTTCATTGTTCGAAATAAAACTAGGTTTAATTCAATCACCTCAAAAGAATTGCTGCTCATGATAACTGCCGAGACTAGCAATAGGTAGGGAAGGTAAGAGGGGGCGGGGATAAAAAAACAAAGCAATTTCTCATCTATTTATTTCGTAGGTCTGCTTGTCATTTTTCATGGTTACATAACATCGCTTTCAGTTTGTCACATTGTGTGATAAATTAAACATCCTGCAATATAACTTACCGGGGTAATACATTTTGAATACGACCGGGTATCTAGCATTTGAAGTTGTGTATTATATAGCCGGGTGTCACAGATAACAGGTGTTAGGTGTCAGTTTATTATACCGTCTTGTGACTCTTGCAGTGTGTTGTAACAGGTCATATAACCTGTCGGGTCACTGATTGATGACACCATCGTGTCTTGTTTAGTGGACAGTGGATGTGTACAAACAATTTCCGCCAATTAAATGTTATTTCCTTCGCCGACAGAATGTCTGACTTACAGTCTGAAACTGTAGAACAATATATCTGACCAATCAGTAAGTGAATGCAAATTTTATCGTCGGGAACAAATCCCTAAACTGAAATAAAGTGAGAATGAAAACAGATTCAGTTGACATGGAAAAAGTAAGCAGGTTCGTTATTTTCATTTTCAAAAATATGCTGCCGGTATATTCCAATGTGTAGTTATGTTCATCACGTACATAAGTAATATAGGAATAATTTACCTGATGATATTTATAGTGCTCCTACTTAGGGCATCTTCAAAAACCTCTTGCAAACTACAAAGCAACAGTATGTAAGTAGCTTAAATCTCATATTTTGGTACGCGTTTCTGCCAAATAGTTCATTCGCGTCTCTGACTCGGGTGTAGCGATTTGAATGCACACATGTTTGAACGGCATATATTACCCAGTCCACCCTGCTCCTGTGGTCACCACTATGAAATCGCATTACATTTCTTCTTTATATGTCCCAACTATTCAAACATAAGAAATGAAATGTATTTTTATACTCAGTCTTACAATCTCAGCTCCATTCTAAATGAGGTTTATAACGAAAATTGTCAATGCTTGGATACTTATATCTGTTCAAACTTTCATAATGAAATCGCATAGGTTTGATAAATAATTCACTTCTTCTTACACGGGTTGCTTGCTCTCCTTCATGTATCTTATTGTTTTTCTATTGATGTTTGTTATGTACAAATGAAAGGGAGTGGTATTTATCTAAGCCATTGCGGCTTGTTTACCGATCCATATTCACTTTGTTGAATAAAATATTTTTACTCTAAGTAATACAGTACTGTTTGTTGCAAGTTTTCAAGTAAAGCAAAACTTTATGCGAAGTATATTAAAAACGTTGTTGTTGTTGGTTGAAGTCTATCGTGGGGTGATTTCGCCGACTCGGGCGTATTATTGCCTTTATTATTGTCAATGAATAAGGACATTAAATTTAGAATAGGTCATAGACACCCAATTATAATTGACAAGTTCAAAAGTGGTGAAAATTAAAACTAATTTGGAATAGAGAGGGAGAAGGGGTATATAAATTTGAAAACTATATTTAATATAAAAGAAAATATTTTATGTTATGTAATGAATTAAGTTCGTGATTTATAAATTTGAAATAGGCCTAGTTTACACATCGGGTTGAGTATCGCGCTTGTACGGAAAGTAGTGCCGAGTTGCACAAAGCAAACATCGTCGACTAGAGATAACGCTAATTGAGATTTCGGCGTGGCTGTGACCTAATTAATTTTCGCTTTCCAGTGTTTTATTCGGAAAGGGCGTCCGGCCGTGTGTTCCTTTAAAGCTTTATGGGTTAATTGGGAAGCCTGGAATAAAACAGATCTGTACTCACTTAAACTCCTCTTGTAAAAACTTAGAGTCTGTAAGGAAATGTTTTGTCTTTCATTACTTTCAGGGAAAAAACAACAAAACAAAGATGGGAATGCTCTTAGGGAAAACAATGGATGAAAATCTCAAAAAACAGCAAGAATTTATGTTACAGACACAGCGTCTGCAAGTAAGTATACTATTATTATTTTTATCATCCAAAACAATATCCTAACAACTATTTTGAATGCAACATTGCCCTTACCAAATGTCATAGCCGTAATAAGACATGTTGAGCATGGAGGACCTGGTATTTAGACAAGCAGTTTGAGGGACGCATAATGTTTTACCCTCCATCCTTGGTTCCATGTTTCAGTGCTTCCATAATGCTTTTGTTTCTAGGCCATATCACAAAAACTGTTCGATATTTTTCATAAATCTTGGTATGGAATGAGCTATTGCTACTTTGGTTAAACTGATTTAAAAAAAAAAACAATTGTGGTTTCCATGGATACAATTTAAACTACGGTAAGCGCTTAATTGGGGTAGGATCATTTTTTGGTTTCTACCTCAAAATCTACATGTATTTAGTATTATTTTACAGGGATCGAGAAAGACATCTTTGACAATGGGGCATTTTCAGGGTTTTTGGCAATTTTCTGAATTTCAAATGGGCCATTCCCCATTATATCAATAGTAAACTCAATAATGGCCCATGGCCCCTGCCTTTCCCAATCACTGATTTTACAAAACTTGGTATGTAGTTAGACCTAGTGGTTGAAAGGTACTTTTTACAACTTTGGTTTTTCTTAATCACATTCACTAAGTTGAAACTTTATCTCCGTCAATAATTTGAATTTTAGAGCCTTTGAACTTGGTATCTGTCTACATTGGATGGATACAGAGACATAGGTTAGTTTTGATGAACTTGACTAATTTTCAAGGCCACAACAGGGAAACATTATTATCCTGATATCACACAAACCAATTTCTCTCTTGCCGCCGGGGGATGGTGACATTAGTGACAACCACATGTTTTAATCAGAGTTATGGCCCTTGTTCCATGGTTGTGGACTCAAGTTGGGAGCTATAAAGAAAAGCAATAGTCTGCAGGGTATGTTGATGACTATGTCTGCTTGTTCTTAAAGATTATTGATTTTAGATTATCATTTTTTTATATTCTCTGGCATAACTGGCAAGTAAGGCAAATTAAATGGTGAGGTTTGATCAAAAGTTTGGGCAGGTTACATTACAGTGCATCACTTGCACATATTTCTAGTTAACTGTGATAAGCTGAGGAGGGTAAGTCAGAGAATACAGTTATCATATAAAACTTGTATAATATGTTGTACAATTTGCTTCATGGTGCCACAGAGGAAGGTTGTAATTAGTCGACCAATTTGGGTGATTAATGAACAGTAACAACACTGGGTACCAGCACTAATATTAGCACGAGTATTGATCAATCAATCAAAGTTAATTTCACAAAATTAATTTCTATCAACATGAGTTTATGAAAGTTATAATTTTTTTTACATTTATCAACGAGTGTTGTTATATTTTATATCAAAAGACACGAGGTTGATATTCTATTTATCATCCAAAGTCACTCTTTTTCACATCTCAGAGAAAAAATGTACATCTCTGAACACAACAATACTAGATTTTCAAGACAGTGGGACAGCGTTGACAATGACAGGATATTGTGCAAAATGTACTGCCAAATGATATCTCCTCGGCGTTATCGCTTGATCTCTCAGAAGCCATGATGGTTAATTATTAACAGGAGTATTATAGATACTAAAAACAAAATACTCTCCGATCATCTGACGGCTTCGATTCCGGGTTCTTATGATCTGAAGTCGAAAGCTTTATCCACTGAGCTAAGCAGGCCTGATAGTTTAAGTTTTGAACCAACGACATATGTCATATTCTAAATATAGCATGCGTCATTTTCAGTAGCTCTGATGATTAATACATGTTTTCAACGTAACTATTTAATGACATCATTAAGTATAACTTGTAACTTGGTAATAAATGTTCCACCTATTAGTAAACATTAATCTTATTTCAATGTCACCAGCGTACTTACAGAAACATTCCCTTTAATTCGCTAGGGGAGCCAAATTTGCAAAACTAAATCGTGTGGGTTATAACAAAAGGGATTCTGCGATTATGAATGCAAAATTATGCTCTTATCGAGAACAAATGTAGACTCTTTTTCATATGAAGATGTTTTTGATTGACTCTGTTAAAATTTATCAGCGTCTTGAATAGACATTTAAAGTAAAATCATATTCCACACTTTAATGTGCCAAATATTTTATTACCCAAATAGTGACGTAATGCATTTTTTGCTACAGCTCTGTTCATTGGTCATTTGATTTGGATACACACATGTGATTGGCGCTGCTTCCCTTTGAAAATATCAACAGTAATATAGGTTGGTGCTTTTGGGCACCAACCATTAATGCAATGCTTAAACATTGGTCATTAACCTTAAAGATACTAACTAAATATATTTATCCTGTGAGCTTTTTTGTTGTTTTTGAAAATACATCTATGATCAAAATATGTTTTGCAATATCTTAACCCTTACGATGCTGACCGCGGAATATTCCGGGTCGCCGATAACATTGCCCGTTAGCTGTGCAGGCTAACCCCGGATCAAGAAAACTAACTTTCCCGATAATGCTATAATTGACTGTAAGCACTCTAGGCAAATCCCGGATTTCTCTTAGTGTAATTATTTTCTGCGCCTTGCTGAAACGCGGTTCTTTTATGAAAGGTGATCTAAATGGTGGATCAAACGGTGTACGAAGTTTCACAACAATATGTCACCTGTAACACAATGAAAAAAACTCATGAAAACGCCTAATTTTTTCCTGTCTCTGTCGAGAGCGAGAGCGAGAATAACGATCTGTCACTAATTGCCCACTGGCTAATGCATCGCCCGGGGCATAGGATTACATTGTTTGCACAGATTAGAGAAGAACAAACTAACCCTTGAGTGGATTTCAATGAAAAAGGCATTGTTGAAAAGGGCATTGAATTGTCGTCATTTTGATATGTAATAAGAAATAAGAAATAATGAAACTACAATCAGTAGGAAAATGTTGATTTTCATGTATTTTCAGCTGTGTACCACTTTTCACACTAAGTTATTTCATGAAATACGTAGGGCATTTTGACAATTTATGCGTCAGAATAAAAAGGAAAGAATGCTCTTTTATTCAATGTCTTTATTCACATGTATCATTTGTATATGCGCTCACAATAATAAAGAAGTGGCAAGCGTTGCGCCGAAAAAAAACATCGCTCACACGCGCTAGTTGCGCTATCACTACGGCTATCGCTAATTGAACTTGCATGTTTCTCAAGCACTGGCACCCCCAGGCATAACAGTACCGAGTTGCCTGTCAGTTCCCCTGTGCATGCGGGGGCATATGTTCCCTCTAAAAATCTGGTGCGTTCGGAAGTTTTCATATATACTCGGTATGCAGTTTTCATCCTTTGTATCTTTTGCGCCGTTATGCGTATTATCATGTTTATTTGCAGTCATGAAAACAAATAAATCCTCTACAGTTCCATATAAGTGTTGTGTATGCGCGTTGAGTATTCTGTATTTTATCAACTGGAAATAAAGACTTTCTTTTGATAACTGTGGAAAACTAACTATGAGGCGCATCGTAATATTTTTTATATATCTATAAAGAGGAATAGTGTATTTAGAAGTCCATGTAAGAAGAATTATTGCGCGGTCGTAAATAAAGATTTTACAAGGCTCTAAATAAAGACAATATTTAGATTGTTGTAAAAATCGTTCCAGATATGCTAAAAATTTCATTTAAAGTCGCAGTTATACATTAACTATTCGACTATGTGCCGCTAGGTATTTTTGTAAGGAACGAGATATTTCGACCGGGATTCGCGAAATAGATGCACTAGTTGTTGTACAAACGTACAGGCTCGCTACAGAAAATAATACAGCCAACAGGGCTAATTAGCAGATAACAGTGGCTGGCATCGTACAAGAATATTCAGCCACGGTGCCTTGTAGAGCATATAAAGTATTCAGCGTCGTTAGGGTTAATAGGTGTCATGTTGTCAAGTCTAAGTAAAGAATCTCTGAAACTATATATTCTACTGTATCTAATCAAATCTGTGTGTGTTCCCCAGATGGAGCGGCAGCTGCAGATGCAGAACCAGATGCGGGAGAGGATGATGGCTATGCAGATTGCCCGGGCCAGGGATGTCTTCTGGTGGTTCTCCTCCTTCTACGGAGTTGCCTCCCTTGCGATGCTGGCTGGGTACGCTTCTGTTTCTTTCACTAGCTAATCAGGCATTAGAAAATCTTTTTTTCATCTTCTTCTCCAGAAGCATAAGGCCTAGAAAGCTGACATTTTGTGTATAGACTCCTTGACTACTGAGGGTTATAATGTATAGCTTTTGTGGCCCTGTAGCCCCTTATAAGGGTCACAGGCCACACCCTTAAAACCATATTCAACTTCTTCTTCAAAAGCATATGGCCTAAAAAGCTGAAACTTTGTGTACAGACTCCTTGACTACTCAATGAAAAATGTTCATTTCTTATGTGACCTTGACTGTCAAAGGTCAATGTCACGAAATATGAGTTATTCCAATGTACACCAAATTTGGGTTTAACTTTATCCCATTAAGCTTTTCAGAACTCATGTATTTGTATTAGTGTTTAAGCCTCTTGATAATAATTTGGACATGTTCAAGGTCAAAGGTCATGGTCAGAAGCTATAAAATCACCTAAGAATCCCTTGTAAACTTGATAACTTGAAATATTTCTGTGCTATGAAGCTCTAATTATACCCCCGACCAACGGTACGGGGTATCTAGTAATACCAACGATTCCGTCCGTGTGTGTCTGTGTGTGTTTCATCTGATTCTTTTCACATTTTGCAAATGTCTTCTTCCATACTAGGAGCGGTGCAGTGCCAAATCAATACTAAAATTGATGAGTGTTTTTTGTGTGTTTTTTTTTTTTTTTAAATTTCCATTTTTTGGATTAGTCATTTTTAGCTCATCTGGCCTGTAAGGCCCGATGGGCTTATGGTATGGCATGGTGTCCGGCGTCCGTCCGTCCATCCGTCCATCCGTCCGTAAACTTTGTGGAATTTCGACTTCTTCTCCAGAACCATAAGGCCTAGAAAGCTGAAACTTTGTGTACAGACTCCTTGGCTAGTGAGAATTATAAATTGTAGCTTTGGTGGCCCTGTGACCCCTAATAAGGGCCACAGGGGCCACGCCCTAAAAACCTATTTTCATCTTCTTCTCCAGAACCATGAGGCCTAGAAAGCTGAAACTTTGTGTACAGACTCCTTGGCTAGTGAGGATTATAAATTGTAGCTTTGGTGGCCCTGTGACCCCTAATAAGGGCCATAGGGGCCACACCCTAAAAACCTATTTTCATCTTCTTCTCCAGAACCATAAGGCCTAGAAAGCTGAAACTTGGTGTAGAGACTCCTTGACTAGTGAGGATTATAAATTGTAGCTTTGGTGGCCCTGTGACCCCTAATAAGGGCCACAGGGGCCACGCCCTAAAAACATATTTTCATCTTCTTCTCCAGAACCATGAGGCCTAGAAAGCTGAAACTTTGTGTACAGACTCCTTGGCTAGTCAGGATTATAAATTGTAGCTGTGGTGGCCCTGTGACCCCTTATAAGGGCCACAGGGGCCACGCCCTAAAAACATATTTTCATCTTCTTCCCCAGAACCATGAGGCCTAGAAAGCTGAAACTTTGTGTACAGACTCCTTGGCTAGTGAGGATTATAAATTGTAGCTTTGGTGGCCCTGTGACCCCTAATAAGGGCCACAGGGGCCACACCCTAAAAACCTATTTTCATCTTCTTCTCCAGAACCATGAGGCCTAGAAAGCTGAAACTTTGTGTAGAGACTCCTTGGCTAGTGAGGATTATAAATTGTAGCTTTGGTGGCCCTGTGACCCCTAATAAGGTCCATAGGGGCCACGCCCTAAAAACCTATTTTCATCTTCTTCTCCAGAACCATGAGGCCTAGAAAGCTGAAACTTTGTGTAGAGACTCCTTGGCTAGTGAGGATTATAAATTGTAGCTTTGGTGGCCCTGTGACCCCTAATAAGGGCCACAGGGGCCACACCCTAAAAACCTATTTTCATCTTCTTCTCCAGAACCATGAGGCCTAGAAAGCTGAAACTTTGTGTACAGACTCCTTGGCTAGTGAGGATTATAAATTGTAGCTTTGGTGGCCCTGTGACCCCTAATAAGGGCCACAGGGGCCACGCCCTAAAAACCTATTTTCATCTTCTTCTCCAGAACCATGAGGCCTAGAAAGCTGAAACTTTGTGTAGAGACTCCTTGGCTAGTGAGGATTATAAATTGTAGCTTTGGTGGCCCTGTGACCCCTAATAAGGGCCACAGGGGCCACGCCCTAAAAACATATTTTCATCTTCTTCTCCAGAACCATGAGGCCTAGAAAGCTGAAACTTTGTGTACAGAATCCTTCACTAGTGAGGATTATAAATTGTAGCTTTGGTGGCCCTGTGACCCCTAATAAAGGCAACAGGAGCGTCCTTCAAATCTATTTTCATCTTCTCCTCCTGAAGTGTAAGGCCTAGAAAGCTGAAACTTGTCGCCTATATACTTAATTTTATGGTGACCCTGTGGCCTCTTCAACGGGGGATCGCATTGGCCACACTCTAAAGCATAATTGATGATGAAGCCTGATGAGCTACAGAGCCAATGGCTCTATTTTTCTCAATTCCTCTTTGGGGGTCAAATGCTGTGCAAGAGATGACTACATTGAAAGTAAAAAGTAATTCAGTTTGTCAGGGATGCACGGTCGGGGGTATTAGTGAGCCACGCTCACTTTTTTGCTTGTTTGGTATATATTATCTTTCAAGAAATGATACCATATTTCAGATGGTACAAACAGAGCTTTTTGGGGCAGTAGCACTTTTTTTGGGAAATTTTATATTTTCAATTTTTCACTGATAATTGAATGCTATTTCTAAATGCATTGTTTTGAACCATTGATTTTGATTTCCCTGACATCCCCTTACATTTCCCCTAAAAACGTGCTGCTGCCTCTTTAATAACAATTGCTTGTGTGAGTTAAGATATCAAAGCTCAAGGTCAAAGGATATAGTTCGTTGTCATATTCACCTTGTTTGGTTTGGTCTTTTAAGGTTTTTCATAATTTTGAAATGTTTACATTCAAAGTCGAAGGTCAAAGTCACGAATTTTGATTTCACCTAAACAGCAAAACTTGTAAATATGATAACTGTAAATCTCTTATTTAGTTTATATCAATTATGGAGAAGTACCAAGATTTGTAAAGGTTTTCCTTATGATGCTCAAGGGTCAAGGTCACTGCAAGGTTACGACTTAAGCTTGCTATTGCAAAAAAATTCTTTTACTATTAACACTTCTTATTATTTCATGATTGCAATACTCGATGAAAAGTGGTAATTGATTTGTGGCCTTGATATGTAAACAGTCATGGTCACAAGGTATGGCATCCTGCTACATCAGCGTATATGTCTCCGCTAATGCTACAACCTATCCCCTGATATCCTCCTATAGTCTTCTGTCGTATCGCTGACGGGTGGTTGCTCAGCGCTATTTATAGCCTGTCTGTTTTCAGTCAAACTATTTCGAACTCCATACACTGTTGTCTAGTGATGTCACACGTGGAAATCTAAGAGCGCGCGATTTGGAGCTTAGCGGGAAACTGCAATGAGAATCAGATTTATTATCTAATAGCACTCCTATTGGTAAATTTGAATCACGAGGTGAGCACGCGGAACGAAGCCAAGAAACTAGTTTGCCGCTATCGCTGAAAGGGCATCATTTGATTGGCTTGCTATATATAGCGGTACGACAGAAGACTATAGGAGGATGTTAGATCAACAGTATGACCAAATATAAAACCTGTTGATCTAAATTTATTTAGATTGCGGAGCTAAGAGCGTGGAATTCATTACTGCCACAAAACATTGTCGTACTGATAACTTTTCTTAGGAATTATTTGTATACATGTTCCTCTTTTATCAATCAATTATTATCCCCCGCCCAACGAAGTTGGCAGGGGATATTGAAATGGTCTCCGTCCGTCCGTTCGTTCGTCCGTCCCGATAATGTTTCCGGAGCACAACTCCAAAACGGTGAGACCTAGCTCGACGAAACTTGGTATGTGCAACGGGCATCATGTGGAGATGTGCCTTTTGGGGTTTTCAACTTCTTTGCATTTTTATTTTTACCCGTTTCCATGGAAACGTAACATAGGATTTCGTTTCCGGAGCACAATTCCAAAACGGTTAGACCTAGCTCAAGGAAACTTGGTATGTGCAACGGGCATCATGTGGAGATGTGCCTTTTGGGGTTTTCAACTTCTTTGCATTTTTATTTTTACCCGTTTCCATGGAAACGTAACATAGGATTTCGTTTCCGGAGCACAATTCCAAAACGGTTAGACCTAGCTCAAGGAAACTTGGTATGTGCAATGGACATCATGTGGAGATGTGCCTTTTGGAGTTTTCAACTTCTTTGCATTTTTATTTTTACCCGTTTCCATGGAAACGTAACATAGGATTTCGTTTCCGGAGCACAATTCCAAAACGGTTAGACCTAGCTCAACGAAACTTGGTATGTGCAATGGACATCATGTGGAGATGTGCCTTTTGGGGTTTTCAACTTCTTTGCATTTTTATTTTTACCCGTTTCCATGCAAACATAACATAGGATTTCGTTTCCGGAGCACAACTCCAAAACGGTTAGACCTAGCTCAAGGAAACTTGGTATGTGCAACGGGCATCATGTGGAGATGCGCCTTTGATGCGATTATTGTCAGCTGATTGTATGGTTGATGTTGTAGTTACTTGGATGTTTTGATTGTATGGGATTTGTTAATAATGTTTGCATAAGTAAATATGACAGACAGACAGATTGTTTATTCAAGTCTATATATGACACCTCAAACGGCACTGACACTAACCATATCAACTTTAAAAGAAAAGTGGATTTGCTTCGGCTTTCGAATATAAACAAAGATTTGTCAGCGCTGCCGCACTCCCATATTATGCTGCAATTTTCAGAACATAAAAACTTTATGTGAAGTGACTTAGATATCTTTCTGGAAAAAAAACTCTTACTATGAGTGAGGTTGTGCGAAGTTGAGGGCGACCAGGAAGTAAAATGGAAATTAGCCTGTGAGAAGACACTAGAGACATGCCAAGCAGTTATATTTGGGAGACCATGCCCAAAATGGCATGACCTGAAATCTACACTAAAATTTACGGATTTTCAACAGGCAAAATATTTTATTTTAACTTTAAACACTTTAATTCGATACATTAATGTTATTTTCAATGAAATGTATTCTTTGATTGTGTGACCTTGAGTGTCAAACGTCAAGGTCACAAGAAAATGACCAATATGCTGAGGCTTGTAGAAGGCGGAACAGGGTAAGGCGAAACCCCAAGTTTCAGGGCTGCTCTGTTTTTGCGGTGACCCGCAAACACTAATCTAGTTTAAGGATATAATTACATTTGTGTGACCATAGTTCAGGTTTAAAATGTGTCTCAAAAGAAGTACCTACCTTTCAGGATATCAAAGAGGCGCAGTCCTGCAATTGTGGCTCCTTTTTTACCACTCACTTTCATTCTGGCTTATCAATATGACTTGGCCTATGGGAGCAAGGTTGAGAGGATGAGAGGTAAGATAGCACTTACCTCTTACTAACTGGTGCTTTGTTCTGAAAATAGTAGAGGAATTAGTGGTCTTGGTTTGTTTTGTTGTGTTCTGTTGTTGTTTCAGGTGAGGCTGACCGTGTGTACATGTGTGTGTGTTGTTGTAACAGGTGAGGCCGGCCGTGTGTACATGTGTTTCTGTTGTTGTTTGAGGTGAGGCTGACCGTGTGTACATGTGTTTCTGTTGTTGTTTGAGGTGAGGCTGACCGTGTGTTCATGTGTTTTTGTTGTTGTTTGAGGTGAGGCTGACCGTGTGTGCATGTGTTTCTGTTGTTTGAGGTGAGGCTGACCGTGTGTTCATGTGTTTGTTTGAGGTGAGGCTGACCGTGTATACATGTTTGTGTGTTGTTGTTTGAGGTGAGGCTGACAGTGTGTACATGTGTGTGTGTTGCTGTTACAGGTGAGGCTAACCGTGTGTTCATGTGTTTCTGTTGTTGTTTGAGGTGAGGCTAACCGTGTGTTCATGTGTTTCTGTTGTTGTTTGAGGTGAGACTGACCGTGTGTTCATGTGTTTCTGTTGTTGTTTGAGGTGAGGCTGACCGTGTGTTCATGTGTTTCTGTTGTTGTTTGAGGTGAGGCTGACCGTGTGTTCATGTGTTTCTGTTGTTGTTTGAGGTGAGGCTGACCGTGTGTATATGTGTTTCTGTTGTTGTTTGAGGTGAGACTGACCGTGTGTACATGTGTTTCTGTTGTTGTTTGAGGTGAGGCTGACCGTGTGTTCATGTGTGTGTGTTGTTGTTACAGGTGAGGCTGACCGTGTGTTCATGTGTGTGTGTTGTTGTTACAGGTGAGGTCGACCGTGTGTTCATGTGTGTGTGATGTTGTTACAGGTGAAGCCGACCGTGTGTTCATGTGTGTGTTGTTGTTTGAGGTGAGGCTGACCGTGTGTACATGTGTTTCTGTTGTTGTTTGAGGTGAGGCTGACCGTGTATACATGTGTGTGTGTTGTTGCTTGAGGTGAGGCTGACAGTGTGTACATGTGTGTGTGTTGCTGTTACAGGTGAGGCTGACCGTGTGTTCATGTGTTTCTGTTGTTGTTTGAGGTGAGGCTGACCGTGTGTTCATGTGTGTGTGTTGCTGTTACAGGTGAGTCTGACAGTGTGTTCATGTGTTTCTGTTGTTTGAGGTAAGGCTGACTGTGTGTTCATGCGTGTGTGTTGTTGTTTGAGGTGAGGCTGACCGTGTGTTCATGTGTTTCTGTTGTTGTTTGAGGTGAGGCTGACCGTGTGTACATGTGTGTGTGTTGTTGTTTGAGGTGAGGCTGACAGTGTGTACATGTGTGTGTGTTGCTGTTACATGTGAGGCTGACCGTGTGTTCATGTGTTTCTGTTGTTGTTTGAGGTGAGGCTGACCGTGTACACATGTGTGTGTGTTGTTGTTTGAGGTGAGGCTGACAGTGTGTACATGTGTGTGTGTTGCTGTTACAGGTGAGGCTGACCGTGTGTTCATATGTTTCTGTTGTTGTTTGAGGTAATGCTGACTGTGTGTTCATGCGTGTGTGTTGTTGTTTCAGGTGAGGCTGACCGTGTGTTCATGTGTTTCTGTTGTTGTTACAGGTGAGGCTGACCGTGTGTTCATGTGTTTCTGTTGTTGTTTGAGGTGAGGCTGACCGTGTGTATATGTGTTTCTGTTGTTGTTTGAGGTGAGGCTGACCGTGTGTTCATGTGTGTGTGTTGTTGTTACAGGTGAGGCAGACAGTGTGTTCATGTGTGTGTTGTTGTTTGAGGTAAGGCTGACCTTGTGTACATGTGTTTCTGTTGTTGTTTGAGGTGAGGCTGACCGTGTGTACATGTGTGTGTGTTGTTGTTTGAGGTGAGGCTGACAGTGTGTACATGTGTGTGTGTTGCTGTTACAGGTGAGGCTGACCGTGTGTTCATGTGTTTCTGTTGTTGTTTGAGGTGAGGCTGACCGTGTGTTCATGTGTGTGTGTTGCTGTTACAGGTGAGTCTGACCGTGTGTTCATGTGTTTCTGTTGTTTGAGGTAAGGCTGACTGTGTGTTCATGCGTGTGTGTTGTTGTTTGAGGTGAGGCTGACTGTGTGTTCATGCGTGTGTGTTGTTGTTTGAGGTGAGGCTGACCGTGTGTACATGTGTGTGTGTTGCTGTTACAGGTGAGTCTGACCGTGTGTTCATGTGTTTCTGTTGTTTGAGGTAAGGCTGACTGTGTGTTCATGCGTGTGTGTTGTTGTTTGAGGTGAGGCTGACTGTGTGTTCATGCGTGTGTGTTGTTGTTTGAGGTGAGGCTGACCGTGTGTTCATGTGTTTCTGTTGTTGTTTGAGGTGAGGCTGACCGTGTATACATGTGTGTGTGTTGTTATTTGAGGTGAGGCTGACAGTGTGTACATGTGTGTGTGTTGCTGTTACATGTGAGGCTGACCGTGTGTTCATGTGTTTCTGTTGTTGTTTGAGGTGAGGCTGACCGTGTATACATGTGTGTGTGTTGTTGTTTGAGGTGAGGCTGACAGTGTGTACATGTGTGTGTGTTGCTGTTACAGGTGAGGCTGACCGTGTGTTCATATGTTTCTGTTGTTGTTTGAGGTAAGGCTGACAGTGTGTTCATGCGTGTGTGTTGTTGTTTCAGGTGAGGCTGACCGTGTGTTCATGTGTTTCTGTTGTTGTTTGAGGTGAGGCTGACCGTGTGTATATCTGTTTCTGTTGTTGTTTGAGGTGAGACTGACCGTGTGTACATGTGTTTCTGTTGTTGTTTGAGGTGAGGCTGACCGTGTGTTCATGTGTGTGTGTTGTTGTTACAGGTGAGGCTGACCGTGTGTTCATGTGTGTGTGTTGTTGTTACAGGTGAGGTCGACCGTGTGTTCATGTGTGTGTGATGTTGTTACAGGTGAAGCCGACCGTGTGTTCATGTGTGTGTTGTTGTTTGAGGTGAGGCTGACCGTGTGTACATGTGTTTCTGTTGTTGTTTGAGGTGAGGCTGACCGTGTATACATGTGTGTGTGTTGTTGCTTGAGGTGAGGCTGACAGTGTGTACATGTGTGTGTGTTGCTGTTACAGGTGAGGCTGACCGTGTGTTCATGTGTTTCTGTTGTTGTTTGAGGTGAGGCTGACCGTGTGTTCATGTGTGTGTGTTGCTGTTACAGGTGAGTCTGACAGTGTGTTCATGTGTTTCTGTTGTTTGAGGTAAGGCTGACTGTGTGTTCATGCGTGTGTGTTGTTGTTTGAGGTGAGGCTGACCGTGTGTTCATGTGTTTCTGTTGTTGTTTGAGGTGAGGCTGACCGTGTGTACATGTGTGTGTGTTGTTGTTTGAGGTGAGGCTGACAGTGTGTACATGTGTGTGTGTTGCTGTTACATGTGAGGCTGACCGTGTGTTCATGTGTTTCTGTTGTTGTTTGAGGTGAGGCTGACCGTGTATACATGTGTGTGTGTTGTTGTTTGAGGTGAGGCTGACAGTGTGTACATGTGTGTGTGTTGCTGTTACAGGTGAGGCTGACCGTGTGTTCATATGTTTCTGTTGTTGTTTGAGGTAATGCTGACTGTGTGTTCATGCGTGTGTGTTGTTGTTTCAGGTGAGGCTGACCGTGTGTTCATGTGTTTCTGTTGTTGTTACAGGTGAGGCTGACCGTGTGTTCATGTGTTTCTGTTGTTGTTTGAGGTGAGGCTGACCGTGTGTATATGTGTTTCTGTTGTTGTTTGAGGTGAGGCTGACCGTGTGTTCATGTGTGTGTGTTGTTGTTACAGGTGAGGCGGACAGTGTGTTCATGTGTGTGTTGTTGTTTGAGGTAAGGCTGACCTTGTGTACATGTGTTTCTGTTGTTGTTTGAGGTGAGGCTGACCGTGTGTACATGTGTGTGTGTTGTTGTTTGAGGTGAGGCTGACAGTGTGTACATGTGTGTGTGTTGCTGTTACAGGTGAGGCTGACCGTGTGTTCATGTGTTTCTGTTGTTGTTTGAGGTGAGGCTGACCGTGTGTTCATGTGTGTGTGTTGCTGTTACAGGTGAGTCTGACCGTGTGTTCATGTGTTTCTGTTGTTTGAGGTAAGGCTGACTGTGTGTTCATGCGTGTGTGTTGTTGTTTGAGGTGAGGCTGACTGTGTGTTCATGCGTGTGTGTTGTTGTTTGAGGTGAGGCTGACCGTGTGTACATGTGTGTGTGTTGCTGTTACAGGTGAGTCTGACCGTGTGTTCATGTGTTTCTGTTGTTTGAGGTAAGGCTGACTGTGTGTTCATGCGTGTGTGTTGTTGTTTGAGGTGAGGCTGACTGTGTGTTCATGCGTGTGTGTTGTTGTTTGAGGTGAGGCTGACCGTGTGTTCATGTGTTTCTGTTGTTGTTAGAGGTGAGGCTGACCGTGTATACATGTGTGTGTGTTGTTATTTGAGGTGAGGCTGACAGTGTGTACATGTGTGTGTGTTGCTGTTACATGTGAGGCTGACCGTGTGTTCATGTGTTTCTGTTGTTGTTTGAGGTGAGGCTGACCGTGTATACATGTGTGTGTGTTGTTGTTTGAGGTGAGGCTGACAGTG
Organism: Steromphala cineraria; assembly: GCA_916613615.1. Taxonomy (NCBI): domain Eukaryota; kingdom Metazoa; phylum Mollusca; class Gastropoda; order Trochida; family Trochidae; genus Steromphala; species Steromphala cineraria. The sequence continues at coordinate 39,409,890 of OU744722.1, read as the reverse complement.
TGTACATGTGTGTGTGTTGCTGTTACAGGTGAGGCTGACCGTGTGTTCATATGTTTCTGTTGTTGTTTGAGGTAAGGCTGACAGTGTGTTCATGCGTGTGTGTTGTTGTTTCAGGTGAGGCTGACCGTGTGTTCATGTGTTTCTGTTGTTGTTTGAGGTGAGGCTGACCGTGTGTATATCTGTTTCTGTTGTTGTTTGAGGTGAGACTGACCGTGTGTACATGTGTTTCTGTTGTTGTTTGAGGTGAGGCTGAACGTGTGTTCATGTGTGTGTGTTGTTGTTACAGGTGAGGCCGACAGTGTGTTCATGTGTTTCTGTTGTTGTTTGAGGTGAGGCTGACCGTGTGTTCATGTGTGTGTGATGTTGTTACAGGTGAAGCCGACCGTGTGTTCATGTGTGTGTTGTTGTTTGAGGTGAGGCTGACCGTGTATACATGTGTGTGTGTTGTTGTTTGAGGTGAGGCTGACAGTGTGTACATGTGTGTGTGTTGCTGTTACAGGTGAGGCTGACCGTGTGTTCATGTGTTTCTGTTGTTGTTTGAGGTGAGGCTGACCGTGTGTTCATGTGTGTGTGTTGCTGTTACAGGTGAGTCTGACCGTGTGTTCATGTGTTTCTGTTGTTTGAGGTAAGGCTGACTGTGTGTTCATGCGTGTGTGTTGTTGTTTGAGGTGAGGCTGACCGTGTGTTCATGTGTTTCTATTATTGTTTGAGGTGAGGCTGACCGTGTGTACATGTGTGTGTGTTGTTGTTTGAGGTGAGGCTGACAGTGTGTACATGTGTGTGTGTTGCTGTTACATGTGAGGCTGACCGTGTGTTAATGTGTTTCTGTTGTTGTTTGAGGTGAGGCTGACCGTGTATACATGTGTGTGTGTTGTTGTTTGAGGTGAGGCTGACAGTGTGTACATGTGTGAGTGTTGCTGTTACAGGTGAGGCTGACCGTGTGTTCATATGTTTCTGTTGTTGTTTGAGGTGAGGCTGACCGTGTATACATGTGTGTGTGTTGTTGTTACAGGTGAGGCTGACAGTGTGTACATGTGTGTGTGTGTTGCTGTTACAGGTGAGGCTGACCGTGTGTTCATATGTTTCTGTTGTTGTTTCAGGTGAGGCTGACCGTGTGTTCATATGTTTCTGTTGTTGTTTGAGGTAAGGCTGACAGTGTGTTCATGCGTGTGTGTTGTTGTTTCAGGTGAGGCTGACCGTGTATACATGTTTGTGTGTTGTTGTTTGAGGTGAGGCTGACAGTGTGTACATGTGTGTGTGTTGCTGTTACAGGTGAGGCTGACCGTGTGTTCATATGTTTCTGTTGTTGTTTGAGGTAAGGCTGACTGTGTGTTCATGCGTGTGTGTTGTTGTTTCAGGTGAGGCTGACCGTGTGTTCATGTGTGTGTGTTGTTGTTACAGGTGAGGCCGACAGTGTGTTCATGTGTGTGTTGTTGTTTGAGGTGAGGCTGACCGTGTGTGCATGTGTTTCTGTTGTTTGAGGTGAGGCTGACCGTGTGTTCATGTGTTTGTTTGAGGTGAGGCTAACCGTGTGTTCATGTGTTTCTGTTGTTGTTTGAGGTGAGGCTGACCGTGTGTATATGTGTTTCTGTTGTTGTTTGAGGTGAGGCTGACCGTGTGTACATGTGTTTCTGTTGTTGTTTGAGGTGAGGCTGACCGTGTGTTCATGTGTTTCTGTTGTTGTTTGAGGTGAGGCTGACCGTGTGTATATGTGTTTCTGTTGTTGTTTGAGGTGAGACTGACCGTGTGTACATGTGTTTCTGTTGTTGTTTGAGGTGAGGCTGACCGTGTGTTCATGTGTGTGTTGTTGTTACAGGTGAGGCTGACCGTGTGTTCATGTGTGTGTGTTGTTGTTACAGGTGAGGTCGACCGTGTGTTCATGTGTGTGTGATGTTGTTACAGGTGAAGCCGACCGTGTGTTCATGTGTGTGTTGTTGTTTGAGGTGAGGCTGACCGTGTGTACATGTGTTTCTGTTGTTGTTTGAGGTGAGGCTGACAGTGTGTACATGTGTGTGTGTTGCTGTTACAGGTGAGGCTGACCGTGTGTTCATGTGTGTGTTGTTGTTACAGGTGAGGCTGACCGTGTGTTCATGTGTTTCTGTTGTTGTTTGAGGTGAGGCTGACCGTGTGTTCATGCGTGTGTGTTGCTGTTACAGGTGAGTCTGACCGTGTGTTCATGTGTTTCTGTTGTTTGAGGTAAGGCTGACTGTGTGTTCATGCGTGTGTGTTGTTGTTTGAGGTGAGGCTGACCGTGTGTTCATGTGTTTCTGTTGTTGTTTGAGGTGAGGCTGACCGTGTACATGTGTGTGTGTTGTTGTTTGAGGTGAGGCTGACAGTGTGTACATGTGTGTGTGTTGCTGTTACAGGTGAGGCTGACCGTGTGTTCATGTGTTTCTGTTGTTGTTTGAGGTGAGGCTGACCGTGTATACATGTTTGTGTGTTGTTGTTTGAGGTGAGGCTGACAGTGTGTACATGTGTGTGTGTTGCTGTTACAGGTGAGGCTGACCGTGTGTTCATATGTTTCTGTTGTTGTTTGAGGTAAGGCTGACTGTGTGTTCATGCGTGTGTGTTGTTGTTTCAGGTGAGGCTGACCGTGTGTTCATGTGTTTCTGTTGTTGTTACAGGTGAGGCTGACCGTGTGTTCATGTGTTTCTGTTGTTGTTTGAGGTGAGGCTGACCGTGCGTATATGTGTTTCTGTTGTTGTTTGAGGTGAGACTGACCGTGTGTACATGTGTTTCTGTTGTTGTTTGAGGTGAGGCTGACTGTGTGTTCATGTGTGTGTGTTGTTGTTACAGGTGAGGCCGACAGTGTGTTCATGTGTGTGTTGTTGTTTGAGGTGAGGCTGACCTTGTGTACATGTGTTTCTGTTGTTGTTTGAGGTGAGGCTGACCGTGTATACATGTGTGTGTGTTGTTGTTTGAGGTGAGGCTGACAGTGTGTACATGTGTTTCTGTTGTTGTTTGAGGTGAGGCTGACCGTGTATACATGTGTGTGTGTTGTTGTTTGAGGTGAGGCTGACAGTGTGTACATGTGTGTGTGTTGCTGTTACAGGTGAGGCTGACCGTGTGTTCATGTGTTTCTGTTGTTGTTTGAGGTGAGGCTGACTGTGTGTTCATGTGTTTCTGTTGTTGTTACAGGTGAGGCTGACCGTGTGTACATGTGTTTCTGTTGTTGTTTGAGGTGAGGCTGACCGTGTGTTCATGTGTTTCTGTTGTTGTTACAGGTGAGGCCGACCGCGTGTACATGTGTTTCTGTTGTTGTTTGAGGTGACGCTGACTGTGTGTACATGTGTTTCTGTTGTTGTTTGAGGTGAGGCTGACCGTGTGTACATGTGTGTGTGTTGTTGTTACAGGTGAGGCTGACCGTGTGTTCATGTGTGTATGTTGTTGTTACAGGTGAGGCTTCACGTGTGTTCATGTGTTTCTGTTGTTGTTTGAGGTGAGGCTGACCGTGTGTACATGTGTGTGTTTTGTTGTTACAGGTGAGGCCGACCGTGTGTTCATGTGTGTGTGTTGTTGTTACAGGTGAGGCTGACCGTGTGTTCATGTGTGTATGTTGTTGTTACAGGTGAGGCTGACCGTGTGTTCATGTGTGTATGTTGTTGTTACAGGTGAGGCTGACCGTGTGTTCATGTGTGTATGTTGTTGTTACAGGTGAGGCTGACCGTGTGTTCATGTGTGTGTGTTGTTGTTACAGGTGAGGCTGACCGTGTGTTCATGTGTGTATGTTGTTGTTACAGGTGAGGCTGACCGTGTGTTCATGTGTGTATGTTGTTGTTACAGGTGCGGCTGACCGTGTGTTCATGTGTGTGTGTTGTTGTTACAGGTGAGGCTGACCGTGTGTTCATGTGTGTGTGTTGTTGTTACAGGTGAGGCCGACCGTATCCTGGACACAGAAGGAGTGATGCTGGAGCTACCCCATGGTCTGCCAACATATGCCAGCATCGAGTCTGCTCGCCTCCACCAGCAGGACAAAGAGCGCCTGTCCCAGTCTCATGACATCTTCCTATAGATCACACTCACCCTTCGTATCTCCATTTATCGTGTACTCTTCAGGGATGTGAACATTTGTGATAGACTGATCTGCGTGTTAATTAGTCACTCCCATGATCCCATATGATGGCCTCTAGATTTATAGTGTATTCTATAATGTAGACAAATGTGGATGATCTGCAAGAGTGATGTTCTCATAGAATGAGTGTTTAAATTATTGAGTATGTCAAGTTGTTAAATATTGTCTTATAATCTTTTTCTCACAATTCACAAGATTAATAAGTAACTTACAGTTACATATCATGCTTGTCATGCTGCCGTTTGCTGACATATTCAATTTACTGTAAAAGAAAGCACTTCATATTCCAGATATTATATTATATAGGAACAATTGGTTAAGTAATGCATATTTGAGGATCTTGCTTCCTCCTGATGGAGGTGCAATGTCAGTCTCAAGATGGGTGACAAAAATCTATTATTGAATAATATGCTACCATTTCACAATTTTGGAGATCAGTATTTCAACTTAACACTTCCATGGACAAATTCATGATAACAAATAGGTTCCCATTTGGTTCATAATTAATAATGTCTATTGATTAGGACATGTTCAAAAGTGTGTGAGTTCAGATGTCTTATTCAATGTTTAACATAACCTGTTGACAACACATTAACAAAACACATCCAATAACTAAAGGTTTGAACAGAACTGAGTTCCCATCCACGTCCATGTTGGCGTTCGTGTCCACGTCGGTGTGTGCGTTCCTGTTCCCATTAGTTTCCGGAGAATAACTCTGAAAGTACTTGACCAATCTTCACCAAATTTTGTATACATCCTCTTCATCCATGGCAGCAGTTTGGACTGTGTCATTTTGAAAGGAAGGGTAAGTTTGCATGACAAACTGCAACGATTCCTATAAAAATAACCAAAATTTACAGTTTATGATGTTTCATATAATAATATGATAAATATAGAAAAGTATAACTATAAGGAATTTTCAAAAACAATGTATTGGGGAGAAATCTGATACTCTTTCTAGTTTTATCAACATGTTACATCTACTAACTATTATACCCTTGCTACAATGATACAATGAATATTGTGCTCTGCTTGTTCCGCAATGCGGCCATTTTTCTGGCTTCATTTAGTGTTCGGATCATTGCTGGAAAAAAATATTTATTAGGAAATTGTACATCTTGTATGGATGTTACCCTTTTGCAGTGGTCAAAATGTTTTCATCTCTACAAGCATGCAGGGCTTGTTTGAAAAATCATCAAGACCTAAACATGTTATATGCCCTGCTATGAGAAGACATTCAGTATATGTAAAATTGCAACAACAAAACAGACTTGCTAATCTCTTGTTTTTTTAAACACATCTGAAAGTAACCTGCAATTTGCAGGTGGGCAGGCAGCTTTTTTCAACACTGTGATAATGGTGCTGTTGTGCATAGTGTATTACTTCAGAAAATCTAAATTTGTGGAAATTTTTGCCAACAATGTTTTAGATGTCTGACTTTGTTTTGTTTCTGTTTGTTAGCTTTGCTTAGAACACATTTTTACAATGCTGTACAGTTTAGTTGAGGAGATATTGTATCAGCTCGTTGGTATCCTTCCACGATCAAACTGATTTCATCTCTTACAGGTGCAGTTTCACATATTTCTATAATACTTGTGTTCTTTACATGTGTCATTTTGAATAAAGCTTTATATTTTCTAACTGTGACAGGTGTTTGTAAATGGCGTGTGTGTGTGGCAGTGTGAGCTGAGGCCACTGTTGTCATTGCCTGGTGAATGTACATGTTTATCTTGCATCATCTCTCTACATTCACCAGGCAATATGCAGAATAATGTGGAAATAGTTTCATTCATGTGCAGTTATAATGAGATCTCCTTATAAAATATCATACTTTACAAGTCTTTACCTTCTTTTCTTGAACTGGTACTTGAAATATCAACATAACATTGAGAGAACCATCAAGCTTTAGTTCATCGAGGGATGGAAAGTGGTTAACACTGTCAGGCTGTGCATCCAACTATGTAGCAATCTACTTGGCTTGCATTTCCCCTTTGAAGATAGAAGATAAGATAAGATAAGATCATCTTTATTGTCCGAGAATGGAAATTTGTATTGTATAATTACCATACAAGACAACAATCAGAAACAGTTAACATTAGGAATATGAAATTAAGAAGTACAGATCTATATTGGGTACAGATATTGGGTACAGATCTATATTGGGTACAGATCTATACTTGGTACAGATCTATATTTGGTACATATATTGGGTACAGGTCTATATTGGGTACAGATCTATATTTGGTACATATATTAGATACAGATCTATATTGGGTACAGACCTATATTTGGTACATATATTGGGTACAGATCTATATTGGGTACAGACCTATATTTGGTACATATATTGGGTACAGGTCTATATTGGGTACAGGTCTATATTGGGTACAGACCTATATTTGGTACATATATTAGGTACAGATCTATACTTGGTACAAATCTATATTTGGTACATATATTGGGTACAGGTCTATATTGGGTACAGACCTATATTTGGTACATATATTGGATACAGATCTATATTGTGTACAGATCTATATTGGGTACAGAAATTATGTACAGGTCTATATTTGGGTACAGATCTATATTGGGTACAGGTCTATATTTGGTACATATCTATATTGGGTACAGAAATTATGTACAGGTATTATGCTGTGTTGGTAAAGGACAACACTGACTGCACTTGTTTGGATTCACTAGGAAGTTTTCTTCAGCAGATTACAAATTGATACAACAAGAAGAGAAATGCCGTGCAACACAAAATATAGTTATATATGCTTTTATATCACAACATCAAACAATACAAGAGTCTCACACCCGTCTGGCCAGTTATACAAGTTTAACTTACAAGTATCAAGCAGTTCATAACCATGTTGACTAACACATGATGAAATTTATTATTAATTAAACCTCTACATGATTAAAACTACCGTACTCTGAGGTGTGTATTACCGGTAATAAATGCCACTGAATGGGAGAAACCATCATCGATCAACGAACGGAATTGAACCCTTTTTATCCCACCGGTATGTAATACCGTGGGATATAGTCATCGCCCTGTCCGTCTGTATGTCCGTCCGTCCGTCTGTCCGTCCGTCCGTAATCATTTCGTTTCCGGAGCAGAACTCAAAAAACGGTCCACATATCTTTCTGAAACTTTACATGTGTATTGCCCACCTACTGAAGTGGTGCCTTTTGATATTTTCAAATTTCTGAAAATTTTATTTTTTATTATTTCCATGGAAACGGCTCTTATATGGACTCTGTTCATGAAAGGTTTAGTTTCCGGAGCAGAACTCAAAAACCAGTCTACATATCTTTCTGAAACTTGACATGTGTATTGCCCACCTACTGAAGTGGTGCCTTTTTATATTTTCATATTTCTGAAAATTTTATTTTTTATTATTTCCATGGAAACGGCTCTTATTTGGACTCTGTTCATGAAAGGTTTCATATATATAAAACCGGTCCACATATCTTTCTTAAACTTTACATGTGTATTGCCCACCTACTGAAGTGGTGCCTTTTTATATTTTCACATTTCTGAAAATTTTATTTTTTATTATTTCCATGGAAACGGCTCTTATATGGACTCTGTTCATGAAAGGTTTCGTTTCCGGAGCAGAACTCAAAAACCGGTCCACATATCTTTCTTAAACTTTACATGTGTATTGCCCACCTACTTAAGTGGTGCCTTTTGATATTTTCACATTTCTGAAAATTTTATTTTTTATTATTTCCATGGAAACGGCTCTTATTTGGACTCTGTTCATGAAAGGTTTCGTTTTATATATATTAGCTTATATTATATTGAAAAATTTACAATTATCTTTCAAAGGTTTACATCTTTAGATCATGTGGAACTGGTGGGATATGTCATCTTCTGATGACTCTTGTATACAAGTTCCATCCTTGTGACAAATAGGTAAAAACTCTTTTAGTGCAAATTAGTTTGCTCTTCTGCTTTAAGTTATTTTCCCCGAAATACAATATCTCCTTTAATTCTTTAATTCCTAAAGAATACACTCTTCAAACAGTAACTCAAATTTGGAAAATAAAACAATTAAATAATCCTTGGGGACATTTAGAATTAAATTTAAGACTAAAGCAAAATAGTATAACTAGATAACATGGATAGTACCAAAACATAAAATAAGCCCTAATGCTAGAAAATATCTGAAAGGAACGTAGTTGATAGTTTAAAAACAGGTTGTTTGCAATTCATATCTCTTTACATATTATATAATTTATTTTGTCGAACGTCATTGTATACCGGACATGTAAATATGAAATGGACACAATCTTTAGAATAATAACCACTTGAGCCAAAAGATACTGATATATGCCTAATAAACTTATCACAGGTGAGATCACTACATCCTACTCCTCTACATGAATAACTATACACATTTCATTGAAGAGAGAAATACATAACCCCCACTAATTTGAGACCTTAAATGCCAAATTCGTGAGTTTGACATGCATGTAGTTTGTCAATGGTAAATGAGCTCCATTTCTAGGTCTATACTCGGCTTGTTGCAATATGTACTATGTATGTTAAAAGATTCATTGAAATCAAAATATAATGAATTTGGTTAAAAAATACTTTTGGAATTCAATGACTACTACTATATTAACGCCTGAGCGCTTTTAATTAGCTCTCCCGATGTTACCTGGGGCCTCAGAGGCTCGCTAGTCACTTTAAGGTTCTGTAGAAATCGTATTGGTTTTAGAATATCCATATTCCATGTATTCCTGTAAATTCTTCAACATAACATTGTCTGTAAATTAAATCATTATAAAATATGTTTTCTAAAGTTAAATCAATTTAAATATCCACAGTTTGTAAGTGCTTCGCGGGGCCTCTGAGGCCGGTGGTCATCAGTTATGTTTTACAATCGTCACAAATTCATGAAATAAGCATTTCTACAGAAAATGTTCTTTATGACATTGGTATGAAAATATTAATCATTTCTAACAATGACATCAATGACTCAAATGACATGTGTTCATTATAAATTAGGTATCTATATAAAGATAATTGCATGTAAAGTAATCTTGTCTTGTGTTGTTGCCATATTGACTTGTATGTTGATTATATTGCATACGAATAATGAATGAAGATACCATAGTTGATACTATGGAGACCCCTAACAATTCGACCTGTTAGTGGAAAGATATATCAGATATCTAATCATATTGTACTTCAAAAATTTAGCTTCAAACTTAAGTATTTATATATGTACTTCCTTGATTTAGCTTAATTCAAGCGTCAGTATTTGTTAAAACTTGTGACTTACATAAGCTTTGGTCGATCGCTTTGAAAGGATGTTAGTCATCTGTTACATTAGTAGCTTAACGTCAAAATCATACTCTAGTATTAACATACGGGCTCGAATTCTTGACATCAAATAGAAATCTCATTGTATCTACAGTGTTTGAGTTGACATTGCCATTTTGATTCAACGATTCCTGCTATGTGGTACCTTCAGTAAGGGATTTCCTTTGAACATGTTCTCCACAAACAGCAGATTGTATGCTGGATATTAAGAATCTGCAAATATTTGGAAAATGCAGTTAATAAATTGACGCAGTCTTTATCATAACAATCACCTCCCACAACCGAATAATAGCAGCTTTAGGATCCATTCATTTGGAGATTCAGGTTTTTCATAGAAGGATTTATAAGGATAGAAAAATCATGACATCTGTAAGATGTTCTTCAGAATGCCCTACAGAGTGTTATATTCTGCAATATTCTGCCATATCCTTTCATCGAGTTCAACTAACAAATATAACTTAACTGTCGACAAATGTTTTTCAAATGGGATATGGTACATCATTAAATAATTTCCACAACCAGTCAGCCATATATCAGTATTAAGCTGCAGGGATATGTATATAGAAGGGTTTAACCAAAGTATTCAATGTTCATGCACAAAATCTCTCCGCAATCTATTTGAGGAAACGAAATGGTAAATAATGCTCTTTTCTAAAGTTATGCATTCAATAAGCGCTTAAAATTATGAATTACGAAGAAAAAAGTGCTGAAATTTTGCTTGAATGCAAGTATTTATCTTGTCTAGATCTTATTAAAGCAGTAGTTATTATATAATTATCAATTTAAATTCGAAAAAATTCAATGAACATGGAACACTAAACAAGTTCATCAACTCTAAATTCCTATTAATTTTGAAAAATAATTTGAAGTTTTGTGTTTGACCATTAAATGCATATTGTTTAGCAATGTAAATGTAAAGCCGTCCTATGAGGCCCAGGAAAACGCCGAATAGCAGTAAAATTGCAATGCATCACTCAGGAGGGTTACAAGGAGTGTTATGGACTGAAGGCGTGCTCCTGGCACAAGTCGGGGTGACACTGCGCATGTCAGTCACATCGATGGTGCAATATGGGCCCATTGATAATCTGATTGCTGTAACTAAAGAAGATGGACAGACACCCAAAATCCTGGATTTGCCAGGAAATGTGGCAGAAAATTGAAACGTTTTATCCTTGCTTGGGACTTGTGGACATTGGTGTTGCTGATGAAAACGAAGTAAAAAGTACAAGGCTTCATTGTTGCTATCAATTGTTTAGGAAGAGGCTAGAGAGATATATAACTCATTTGATTTGGATGAAGAGGAAATAACTCAAAATAAAACCCATCAATGAAAAAATTCAAGAATATTGTTAACCAAAGAAAAAAATTTACTTTTGAAAGATACTATATCTTAACATGTAATCAAAAGCCAGAGCAAAACATTGATCAATATCTCAGTGAGTAAAGGGCTTGAATGTAAATTTGACAACCCCATAAAACGAGTAAGGTTACAAGATGGTTTAGTACAAGTAAGAATTTACAGATTCATCAATGAATCCTTTGAGGCAGATCGTTCAATCTTTAGGAATGAAAATGACAAAAAGGACTGTGTTTTGTTTTATGTATAAAATGTAAAAATGTAAATGTTTATGTAAAAATTAGCTAAATCTACCCTTTAATTCCACTTACAACATCAGGCAGATTTATTATAGTGCTATGATGAAGCAATAGTAAATGGGCGCGTATTTTAAATTGGTGAGTGTCCGAATAAGATTGTAGAGTAGCACGATTTTTAGATATAGGCTACTGTAGATATAGTGAATTCACGTGACAAGAAAAATACATGTGACCAATTCCAAGGGAAAAGTCAAACGCAGCACTATCTTTACATGTGTAATTTCACTATACGAGTCCGTTCCCTGCCCTAAATGTCCCGCCAGGGGCTCTACAGCTCTGTCTGCAATAGAGAACTGTTCTACACCCAGTCACCTGTAGGTGCGATGCTACACTGAATTTCAGCGCAGTACCACCCATGGTTCGCTAGTTCCAGCTGTTGCTCGCAAGTTTCACCGCAATACATAGCCCAATACTGTTTCAGGCTTTCTCCCTGCAATAATACTAGCAGCCGCGATATAAGTGAAATATTCTTGAAAGCGGCGATAAACCCCATATCACCTCACCTCACCTACCCTAAATGAATAAAGGTGGATTTTGCTTGACACTTGGTAATTCTTCTTTGACCACAGAGGGTCGATTTGAGATGTTTGACCTCTGAAGATAGGACATTTGACCTAAGTCAATGTTTATTTGGGGAACATTTTTGATAAAAAAATAACATTCAAGGAAACGTGCTACCTGCCCTTGGAAGATGGCTTCAGTATCGAATTATTCGTTTCATTCTGCTTACAATTTGTTACTTAGTATGTATATATCGTATCCCCTTTCAGTCAGTTCCTAAACATAAGAACACGTTTTCTGTTTTCTTTTAATCGTGTATATAAATGATTGAAAAGACTAGAAAATGGTTAGAAATTACCAGAATTTATACTACTCAAAAGAATCTAAGAAACATTTGTAAAGTATCCCCTCGGCGCATGGTTACAGTTATGTATTCTATATATATACTTATATCTCGGCGCATGATTACAGTTATGTATTCTATATATACTTATATCTCGGCGCATGATTACAGTTATGTATTCTATATATGCTTGTATCTCGGCGCATGGTTACAGTTATGTATTCTATATATGCTTATATCTCGGCGCATGGTTACAGTTATGTATTCTATATATGATTATATCTCGGCGCATGGTTACAGTTATGTATTCTATATATGCTTATATCTCGGCGCATGGTTACAGTTATGTATTCTATATATGCTTATATCTCGGCGCATGGTTACAGTTATGTATTCTATATATGCTTATATCTCGGCGCATGGTTACAGTTATGTATTCTATATATGCTTGTATCTCGGCGCATGGTTACAGTTATGTATTCTATATATGCTTGTATCTCGGCGCATGGTTACAGTTATGTATTCTTTATATGCTTATATCTCGGCGCATGGTTACAGTTATGTATTCTATATATGCTTGTATCTCGGCGCATGGTTACAGTTATGTATTCTATATATACTTATATCTCGGCGCATGGTTACAGTTATGTATTCTATATATGCTTATATCTCGGCGCATGGTTACAGTTATGTATTCTATATATGCTTATATCTCGGCGCATGGTTACAGTTATGTATTCTATATATGCTTATATCTCGGCGCATGGTTACAGTTATGTATTCTATATATGCTTATATCTCGGCGCATGGTTACAGTTATGTATTCTATATATGCTTGTATCTCGGTGCATGGTTACAGTTATGTATTCTATATATATACTTATATCTCGGCGCATGGTTACAGTTATGTATTCTATATATGCTTATATCTCGGCGCATGGTTACAGTTATGTATTCTATATATACTTATATCTCGGCGCATGGTTACAGTTATGTATTCTATATATGCTTGTATCTCGGCGCATGGTTACAGTTATGTATTCTATATATGCTTGTATCTCGGCGCATGGTTACAGTTATGTATTCTATATATACTTATATCTCGGCGCATGGTTACAGTTATGTATTCTATATATGCTTGTATCTCGGCGCATGGTTACAGTTATGTATTCTATATATGCTTATATCTCGGCGCATGGTTACAGTTATGTATTCTATATATGCTTGTATCTCGGCGTATGGTTACAGTTATGTATTCTTTATATGCTTATATCTCGGCGCATGGTTACAGTTATGTATTCTATATATGCTTATATCTCGGCGCATGGTTACAGTTATGTATTCTATATATGCTTATATCTCGGCGCATGGTTACAGTTATGTATTCTATATATGCTTATATCTCGGCGCATGGTTACAGTTATGTATTCTATATATATACTTATATCTCGGCGCATGGTTACAGTTATGTATTCTATATATGCTTGTATCTCGGCGCATGGTTACAGTTATGTATTCTATATATGCTTGTATCTCGGCGCATGGTTACAGTTATGTATTCTATATATACTTATATCTCGGCGCATGGTTACAGTTATGTATTCTATATATGCTTGTATCTCGGCGCATGGTTACAGTTATGTATTCTATATATGCTTATATCTCGGCGCATGGTTACAGTTATGTATTCTATATATGCTTGTATCTCGGCGCATGGTTACAGTTATGTATTCTTTATATGCTTATATCTCGGCGCATGGTTACAGTTATGTATTCTATATATGCTTATATCTCGGCGCATGGTTACAGTTATGTATTCTATATATGCTTATATCTCGGCGCATGGTTACAGTTATGTATTCTATATATGCTTATATCTCGGCGCATGGTTACAGTTATGTATTCTATATATATACTTATATCTCGGCGCATGGTTACAGTTATGTATTCTATATATGCTTGTATCTCGGCGCATGGTTACAGTTATGTATTCTATATATGCTTGTATCTCGGCGCATGGTTACAGTTATGTATTCTATATATATACTTATATATCGGCGCATGGTTACAGTTATGTATTCTATATATGCTTATATCTCGGCGCATGGTTACAGTTATGTATTCTATATATGCTTATATCTCGGCGCATGGTTACAGTTATGTATTCTATATATATACTTATATCTCGGCGCATGGTTACAGTTATGTATTCTATATATGCTTGTATCTCGGCGCATGGTTACAGTTATGTATTCTATATATATACTTATATCTCGGCGCATGGTTACAGTTATGTATTCTATATATGCTTGTATCTCGGCGCATGGTTACAGTTATGTATTCTATATATGCTTGTATCTCGGCGCATGGTTACAGTTATGTATTCTATGAAAAACACTATCTAACTGATTTATTGGAATCAAAGTCTGCGCGTGTCAGTAACAAGGCAGAGGTCGAAAAGCACATCAGATGGCTCAGGTTCAAAGATTGCGGTCTTGTCTTGGGTGACTTTATTGCTTTGGAAAGAATAACTCTCGTAGTGATAAGCTTGATGAAGACATTTAACTGAAAAAAAATTAATAGAAAATGTAAAGAAATATGTTAAAGTTTAAAAAATCAGAAGCCCAATGTCAGGTATGCAAGTTGGTATGAATAAAACTTCAAACAACAATTTTCTCTTTGAGCTGCGGACATTTAAAGTAGGTGCAAATGATATTACTACTTGAGCGTCCTTAACTTCTTTTGAGTAGTATATAAGTATATTATATAGTATATAGTATATAATATATATTGAAACAACAATTCTATTTACGCTTTTATCATAGTTTTGAATAAATCATTTTCAACATTTTAGACAAAACAAAGTGCTCTATTTAGATTCAGATGAAAACGATTTCTCTATTAGATGTTAGTCATTTTTATGAACCATATTAAAATTGATATGAATATATAGTAACTTCTTCAATCGTTAACAATATAAATTAATAATCAATTTCCTGCCTTTACAAAGAGGTCACTTCGGTAATTGAGAAACATAAGATTACCTGTTTCAAGTTTCACGTTATTCATTTAAGTTTTGTAATTTGTATTTCAACTCCTGTTCTTTTATATTTAAACCCTTAATATTCTGAAACTGTGTTTTAAGAAGTGAATAGAAGTATAACTGCCCTTACATTTAGATATATAAGACGGGTGGTTTTTTTTCTGATGTCCATTTTTGGCGCTTGCCACAATTATTTTTTTCGTTATTTAAGTTTGTAAAATCAGTGAAAATAAGACACTTGATCAGATACACATGATTCGAATACATAGGCCTACATATTCTTATTTCATACCTGAAAATTAGCCATAAAACATTTGTTTATGTTAAGGACGACCATCACTGTCCTGTGCAACTCCATGTCTTCAGCAGCCATCTGAACTAAGTTATGCGTCTTAAAGGGATATCAAATGAAACACGCCTTATGTCGTTTTAAATTCTCCTTAACAAGACGAGATAGGATAGAAAAAACTGACCTTTTGCTTGTTTTCTAGCGTCCAGTAGTATATGTGCGGACACAAATTAATTTCAATATAGGATATTTATATTGACAATAACAGCATCATATTTTAATAAAAATAAATCTATCAAAACTTTTGGAATTCCTATTCAAAACATTCTGGTCCCCAAAAAATCATATTGAAAAAGCTGGTTTTGTACCCCAAGTGTATTTGAACAGTCATAAAAATAAAAGCGCCACACTCCTATAAATTAAATTGTGAGTAATTATTCTCATTATTATGGAGGCGTGGATATCCCTGTTCAAGGTCAAACAAATGTACAGATGTATCTTATGGGTAAAAAGTACACTTGGACATTCCGGATTACTCCAAGAGAAGACAGAAGATGATAGCTAGCTAAACATTGACAAGATATTTGAAAGATATTCAGATGTTTTCACTGGACTAGTCTGCCTCCCTGAAGAACACCATATAACTCCGGATGAAAACATCTTGCTAACACTAGAGCGATCCTAAAAGGATCCCTTCTAGATACGTGAGGATCTTGATAAAGAACTGACTCGTATATGAAGGCACAGAACAACTCACAAAAAGGAGGAAAACTAAGAATTTGCCTAGATCCTAACAAGCTTAACAATGCAATTCGCATAAAGTTTGCAGGTGCTACAACTTTGAGCAAAACTGACCCATCGTCAGGATTCTGGCAGATGAAATTGGACTATGAAAGGTCTCTCCTGGCAACGTTTGCAGCACCATTTGGTCGTTACAGATTTCCTTGTTTTTCGTTTGGCATATCCAGCGTGCCTGAAGTTATTCACAGAACAGTGTATCAGTTAGAGCGAATACAAGCATGGCCATATAGAGAAGGAACAAAGAAGAACATGAAGCTCACCTCATCAGAGTTCTAGAAAAGTGTCGTTAAGTTGGACTGAAGCTAAAAATGACAAATGAGAACTGAGAGTCAACGAACTGACATTCCTAGAAGACAGTCACAATACATGGACTTACCCCTGATCCGGTTAAAGTAAAAGTTTCCGGCGATTGGAAACTTGTCATGATCACTCCCCACAGGCAAGAAGGATCTACAACGCTTCATGAATGTGGTTAAATCCCTAGAAAAAATACATACCAGACCTGCCAACTGTTGCAGCAGCTCTCAGAAAACTGATGGAGAAGTCGGTAATGTGGGACTGGCACAAGGATCACAAAAGCGCTGGCAGGAGCTGAAGAGAAGACTTTCTGAGACTCTTGTCTTGAAGTTCTAAGACCAAACAAAGCAGACAAGCTATCAAATGATGCCTCACAGAGTGGACTCGTGGCAGAATACTTCCGCAGACGCAAAACGATAGCTGGCTCTCAGTTGCACTTGTATCCAGAGCTAATAGGGTCACAGGGGTCACAACCTTTAAAAACTATTTTCATCTTCTTCTCAAGTTCCCAAAGGTCTAGAGAGCTGAAAATTATATGTGCAGACTCCTTGTCCAATGGGGATTCTAAACTGTAGGTTTCGTGACCCCATGACCCCAAATAGGGTCACAGGGGTCACAATCTTAAAAACCTATTTTTCGTCATTAGATGACAGTCTATGGCAAATTTATTTCTCCTTGGATATTTTAGTGTGGACTTCTTTCACTGTCTGATATTGGCGATCTAGAAAGTGTTGAATAATAATAAATCATTTGAGTAAGGAAATTTATTCCGAAATCGTTACATTTGTTTTGTAATTTTTTTATAGGTTTTCTTGCAATAGGTAACATCAGTTTCATTTTTAGCTCATCTGGCCTGTATAAAGCAAACTTGATATGATGCCTGATGAGCTACAGAGCCAATGGCTCTATTTTTATGCCCCCGAATCGGAGATTCCGGGGGTATATTGTTTTTCACCTGTCCGTCTGTCCGTCCGTCCGTCTGTCTGTCTGTCTGTCTGTCCGTCTGTCTGTCTGTCCGTTTGTCCACAAAAACTTTAACCTTGGTCATAACTTTTGATTGGTCAGAGCTAGGTCTTTGATACTTGACATATGGATCCCTTGTGATGCGACCTTTCAGATGACACCATGACATTTGACCTTGTGACCTTGACCTTGACACAGCGAGCCTTTTCCGAAAACTTTAACCTTGGCTATAGTTTCTATACTGTCTGTGCTAGGTCTTTGATACTTGACATGTGTATCCCTTGTGATGAGACCTTTCAGATGACACCATGATATTCGACCTTTTCCGTCCGTCCGTCCGTCTGTCCGTTTGTCCACAAAAACTTTAACCTTGGTCATAACTTTTGATTGGTCAGAGCTAGCTCTTTGATACTTGACATATGGATCCCTTGTGATGAGACCTTTCAGATGACACCATGACATTTGACCTTGTGACCTTGACCTTGACACAGCGAGCATTTTAACTTTAACCTTGGTCATAACTTTTGATTGGTCAGAGCTAGCTCTTTGATACTTGACATGTGGATCCCTTGTGATGAGACCTTTCAGATGACACCATGACATTTGACCTTGTGACCTTGACCTTGACACAGCGAGCCTTTTCCGAAAACTTTAACCTTGGCTATAGTTTCTATACTGTCAGTGCTAGGTCTTTGATACTTGACATGTGTATCCCTTGTGATAAGACCTTTCAGATGACACCATGATATTTGACCTTTTCCGTCCGTCCGTCCGTCTGTCCGTTTGTCCACAAAAACTTTAACCATGGTCATAACTTTTGATTGGTCAGAGCTAGCTCTTTGATACTTGACATATGGATCCCTTGTGATGAGACCTTTCAGATGACACCATGACATTTGACCTTGTGACCTTGACCTTGACACAGCGAGCAGGATGCATCCGGGGGCATCCGTGTTTCACAAACACATCTTGTTCTAATCTATTTCTAATCTCGAGTCTAATAACGAGAATCTACGATAGAAGAAAACTGTAACACCATTGTGCATGATATATTGTATGATTTTATGTACCAGGTCTAGAAATTGACATAAATTGCTGTAGAAGGTGTTTTTTTCGAAATTTATTAAAATAAATGATATCATTTATGAACTCTATAACAATTACCGGTACGTTCTATTATAAAAGACAATTAAAAATGATCAGTTAGGGCAATGCTGGTTTAAGATACACCTGTGTCTTGATTCGAGAATTTAATAATATTTAACTAGTACTGTTTGTTTTTTCTAAAACGCATTTCTTGTTCAATTCTGTATTGGTTCGAATCTACCTAACGTCGTAACCTAAACTGACTCAAACTAATGATCTTATCCGAGATATCGTGATGAATGGTATTTGAAGGAAACTGTTTTACACTGATTCATAAGTATATCAGGGGAAATGTCAAACCTCCAAAACTGTTATTCTACCATGACACGAAAACTAGTTTGAAAATACTGCCTTTTGATTGGTTACTCATAAACATTTTGGAGTAATTATTTCGCCGATAATCACCTCTTAATATTTACGACCGCTTCACATTCCTCCGCGCACGCATGTATACCGCCTCTAATAAGCGCCGGGTCTCCAATAAGCGCCGGGCCTCTAATAAGCGCCGGGGGTCAAGGGTAGTTGAGAAAATAAGCGCCGGGTCTCTTATAAGCGCCGGGTCCTAACCATTTGATAAATGCTTCCTAAGTAAACATTACAAGTATTCATTGTAAAGACGGCTTAAAACAAACTTCAGTTTTTCTATGAAAGAAATAAGCGCCGGGCCTCTAATACGCGCCGGGGGTAAAGGGGTGCTGAAAAAATAAGCGCCCGGGAGGTTATTAAAGGAAATACGGTATATACAATCTGCACTCAGCGACTTTCTGTTTAAAATAGACATGTTGGCGACGACACTTTAAATTTCAATATCAGAAACTTGTCAACATTTTGAAACATCAACAAATTTTAATCTAATAACGAGGTTTTTGGTTCCTGTTTGAAGTGTTTCTTACTGCTTCGCGATGTAAATTAATCACAGTCCACAGATCTATAAACAAAATCAACGATCGCACACCTCTCATACAGCGATTCGTCAAATGAACGGAAGCGACTTTATTCTTTAATTTCGCAGAATGCTGTCACTGCCCCTACCTCTAATTTACAAGTGACCAATTTTCCTGTCACAGTGTCCCCAACCATGACACAAAATATAACTTTCTTGACAGCTTCCACTAAGTTTGAAATAGTTCACCGACACGTAGTGAACAACTATTTAACGTCCCTTGTTGTCATGATGTAGGTGGGGAGAGAGACGACACAACTTCTTCTCTTGACGACTAGAGCTTTACTGCCGAGGCACGTGTATACAAGCGACACCTTCGTATGGTGTCAGGGGAGGCAACTCGTGGTTGCTTACTTAATATCATAATATGACATCCCCCTTTCCTTACAATATAAAGTAGTTTACATTGAATATTTTTGTGTGGTTATTTTTACACTGTACATTTCTCATCGTGACTTATAATAAAATTATTAAAAACTTTTGGTGATTCCTGGCGATATATACATATAAATAGCAAGTCCTTATAGGTCCAGCCGGTCTGGTACTTTGACGGCTCGCTTCGACCGTCTAGGTTCCTCCACCTGCTGTTGGCCTGCAGGCAACATCGTCGCTGCTGCTGCACGGGCGTATCGGCCAGTCGTCGTTGCTGCTGCACGGACGTCTCTGCCAGTTGTCTCTGCTGCTCTGACATCTCTGCCAGTCGTCTCTGCTGCTGAACTGACGTCTCGACTGGTTGTCGCTGTTGCCTGGACATCGCTGGTTGTCGCTGTTGCATTGATGTCCCTGCCGATCGTCGATGCTCAGGTGTCTCGGCATGTCGTCTAAGTTGTTGGGGCGTCTCGGCGGATGGTCTCTGCTGTTGCATGGTCTCCGGAGGCCATCTCTGTTGGAGTAAAGCTGTCGGTGTCATCGCTCGTGTTTGTCTGTGCTGTGGAGTATTGTTGAGAAGAAGTTGTGTCGTCATCTTTGTCATCTGGTCCTTTCTCGTCATGTAGTCTGGCTGCACTCTCGATGGGCTTTCCTGATTCAATGCTTGAACTTCTGTTGGTGTTTGGTATCCCCGGATTTGTCTTCTATTTCTGCGAAGTTTCACATTTTGTTCATTTGTTACCATATATGATCTTGGTTCTTTACATCTTTCTTGTACTTTTCCAGGTAACCATCTACCTGTGTTGGGATCTTGAATCAGTACGTTCTGCCCAGGTTCAAGTTCAGGGAGGTCTCTGGCATGCAGGTCATAATATGATTTTTGAATATCTTGCCTCTGTCTCATTCTGTCATGAATTTCATCTCGTTCTTCATTGTTGTTTCTGATATTCATTGGTAGGTGACTCCTTATCTTTCTACTGTAAAGCAGTTCCGCAGGACTTGGCAAGTAGTGGTCTATTGGTGTTTTTTTTTTAAGCAGAGAAGGGATCATACTGATGTCCTTGCCACTGGATTTGGCTTTGAGGATGGCATCTTTTGCAGTTTTCACATTTCTTTCGATAAATCCGTTGAATTGTGGGTAATTTGGTGAACTTGTAGTGTGCGTGTATCCCCATTCTCTTGAAAATGTGTTGAAAAGGTGAGAGCTGAAGTGGCCACCATTGTCGCTGATCACTTTCTATGGTATCCCATGCTCTGAGAATATTTGCTTTATTCTGTTCACTACCGCCATGCTTGTAGAAGGAGATGGGAGTTTTCTGACGAAGAAGATTTTTTTAATAATAGTCTGCTATGATGATGTAGTTCACTCCTTGAAGGTGAAATAGGTCCATGCCAATCACAGTCCATGGTCTGGTTGGTATTTCATGTGGCATGAGTGTTTCTTTAGTGTTGGACCACTGATATTCCTGGCATGTTGAACATTGTCTTGTTATATCTTCAATGTCTGCGTTGATGTTGGGCCAAAATACACAGCCTTTTGCTCTCAATGTGCACTTCTCCATGCCCTGATGACCTTCGTGTATTTTCTCAAGGACCATTTCTCTCATTGAAGCAGGGATAATCACTCTTTAACCTTTGAGTATGATTCCATTCTCTACTGAAAGTTCATCTCTGTAGGACCAATATTCTCTGGTACTGCTTGTGATGTCTTTTCTTTTCTCTGGCCATTCTTGAATAATTGTTTCCATTAGTTTTGCTAGTGATGGGTCATCTGTTGTTTCCTTTCTTACTTGGTCTACTCTTTCTTGGCTAAAATTCATGTAGCTTATTTGTAGGTCTAAATCAATGTCGTCATCCTTCTTGCTGGGTAGTCGTGAAAGCGTATCGGCTATCAGCATTTCTTTTCCAGGTTTGTACTTTATGGTTACGTCGTAATTTTGGATTCTTAACAGCATTCTTTGAAGTCTTGGTGGGGCTGCAGTAAGATTTTTCAGCTGGATCATCTCGAGTGGCTTGTGGTCGCTTTCTATAGACATATGTATGGAATCTTTTGCAACCGAACACAACGGCAAGTAACTCTCTTTCAATGTTGGCATAACGTTGTTCTGTTGGTGACAGACTCTTCGATGCAAAGGCTATCGGCTTGTTGTCTTGTATCAGTGCTGCCCCAAGACCCTTTGATGATGCATCTACTTGGAGTATAGTTGGTTTTTCTGGATCAAAGTAGTTCAACGTGACTTCTAAGCTGATGAGGTCTTTAATTTTCTGGAATGCCTGTTTATGAGATTCTGACCAAGTAAATTCTACTTCTTTTTGTAGCATCTCTCTGAAAGGAGTGGTGTGGTCTGACAAGTTTGGAATAAATGGAGACATGTAGGTTACTATACCTAAGAATTCTTGTAGTTGAGTCTTGTTTGCTGGGTCTGAAATGCACTTGATGGCTTCAACTTTGTTTGGAGAGGGGTGAACTCCATCTTGATCCAATACCATTCCGAAGAATTCAATCTTCTCACGCTTGATGTGGCACTTGCTACTGTTGAATACCAGTCCGTGTTTACTGGCGGCTCTCATCAAATCTTCTAGATTCTTGTTCCCTCCTGCCATATACTGTAACGTCATCTGCTATACCAATGGCTCCAGTGCAATTTTCCAATATTGGGTCCATTTTGTGTTGGAAGACATCCTGTGACATCACAAGTCCAAAGGGCATTCTTCTGAAGCAATATCTACCAAAAGGTGTGTTGAACGTTGTCAGAACGGAGCTTTCTTCATCCAGTTTTACGGACCAATATCCATGTTTTGCGTCCAGTTTACTGAAGAGCTTGGATCCACGTTGTTTGTAGATTATTTCTTCTAAAGTTGGTGTTTTGTGATGACATCTCTTGATTGCTTTGTTAAGGTCCTTTGGATCTAAACAGATTCGTATAGCTCCATTACTCTTTCGGGAGAAGGCTAAAGTGTTTACCCATTCTGTTTGTTCTGTTATTTTTCTTATGACTCCATTTTGTTCCATGTTCTCTAATTCAGATTTTAGTTCTTCACGAAGATGTATTGGACATTTCCGCGGGGCATGTATCACGGGTTGTGCTTCTGGGCTAAAGATATGTGGTATGAGCCTGGGAAGTTTCCAATCCTATCAAACTGTTCTGGGTAGGTTGACATCAAGTCTTCTACAGAGTCTATTTTCCTAACGTGTTCCTTGTGTATGGAGCATTGGAGAGTAACTAGTTTCATCTGTTTGGATGTGGTTAGTCCTAAAATTGCTGGGCCTGCTGATTTGACAATAAAGTATTCAATTGGGATCCAATTCTTGTCATTACTTTGGCAATGTAGTGTGATACATCCTAACTGTTCAATGATGGTGTCATTGTATGCTCTGAGTATGATTTTTTTTTTTCTTTACCATTCCTGGAAGGGGGTTTCCAGTATTTCCTACTTGATCTGGGAACATTTTCCTGAACATTCTAATTGGCAGTGTGTTCCCCTGGGCACCAGTATCTACCTTTGTTCTAACCCTTGCAAGTCTGTTTTGTCCTATCTTTGTCCCTATGTATGTGATGGCTTCATCTTCTATATTTTCTTCTACATTACTCATGCTTGATACAATGATGCTGTTTATGGTTAGGTCTTGACAATCATCATCACCCTAGTAATTATTGTCTGTATTGTCATTCTCTTCCATGTAGTGAAGTGCTTTTCCTCTACCACTATTTCTATATCTAGATGCTGATCTGCTCCTGAATCTCCCCCTTTGCATTGGTCTTCCCCTCTGATTAGGTTGGAAATTTTCTTTGTTTCTACACATTTTAGCAAAATGGTTTATGCCCCCACAGCTATCACATGTCACTCCCATTACTGGACATCTATGGAACCTATCGTATGTCTGTCCACAACGATAACATGGGTTTCTGTTTTGTTTTTGCTTAATGTAGTCAATTTGAGAAGCCTGTATATCCATGTTTGCCTGAACACTAGCTAGCTGATTCATATGGCATATCGATGCTTCAAAAGTTCTTCCTGAATTTAGTGCTTCATTTAGCTTCAATGTTTTGTCTTTTCCTAACAACTCTTTTTGCAAATCAGTGTGTTTTGTTCCCGAAATTATTTGTTCAATAATTCTCTCATCAAATTCTTCTTTTGAAAATTCACATTTGAAGGCTTGTAATTTTACCTAGAGACAAAATCATCAATGCTTCCATTTCCTTCTTGTTTGTAGTTTTGTAGGTAAAGTCTAGATACACGAAAGTTTGTTTTTGGTTCAATTTGTGTTTTGAAATTTTCCCACACACTATCAGGTTTTTTCTTGTCATCGTCCGAAATTGTTCATGAATTGAATATTCTTATTCCCTGTTCCCCAGCGAATAGCAAAATATAGTCAATATTGTTTATCTGTCTTTATATCTTTCACGGAGAAATATAAGTCACATCTTTGTTTGAACATGGCTAGTGCGGCTGCCTGGTCGGGCGAAGACCACTCCATTTTTGTGTGAATTCAGACATTATGTGTTTGCGCTACGTCTTTCTAGTCACTAAATTGAGCAGTGAAGGGTGTGCAATAATGCGAAAATATTACCAATTACCGCTGCCACCATGTCATGATGTAGGTGGGGAGAGAGACGACACAACTTCTTCTCTTGACGACTGGAGCTTTACTGCCGAGGCACGTGTATACAAGCGACACCTCCGTATGGTGGAGGCAACTCGTGGTTGCTTACTTAATATCATAATATGACACTTGTCGCTCTTGTAGGGGTGATGGGTCGATCAATGTATTTAGGTAAAAATCGTAACTTTGACGACATTGAAATTGGGGGATAAATCAATTCTGTTTTTTATTTTTGGGTTGTATGTCGTGCATTCTTTACCCCTAAATATGATTTCAAACCGAGCTTGCGAGGTTTGAAATGTTTATTTTGGGGTAAAGAATGCACGACCCATTCTGTTTTTTATGTTGGGGTTGCATGTCGTGCATTCTTTTACGAAAGACCATTGGTACCACATTTGAAATTTGTTTTTTGTCTTTAAAAACTCGTTATTACGAGATAAAAACTCGTAATTACGAGAAATTAACTCGTAATTACGAGATTATAAGACCATATCTGTAATTTGTATATTGTATTTAAAAACTCGTAATTACGAGAAAAAATACTCGTTATTACGAGAAAAATTTCAAGTAAATCTTTATAATTCTTCCTCTGACTAAGGATGA
Organism: Steromphala cineraria; assembly: GCA_916613615.1. Classification (NCBI taxonomy): domain Eukaryota; kingdom Metazoa; phylum Mollusca; class Gastropoda; order Trochida; family Trochidae; genus Steromphala; species Steromphala cineraria. Next base: position 39,384,917 of record OU744722.1, on the reverse strand, counting down.
TTGGTGTGCGTAAAGAGATTTTTGACACTATCAAAATAATACATTAAGCATTAACGTTCAATTATCAGTGAAAATTTTAAAATATAAATTTGTCAAAAAACGTGCTACAGCCCCTTTAAAATGTCATTACATACAGTAAAAACATGTTTGAATAGACTCATCTATACTCTATACTCTATACTCTAGACTTATCTAGACTAATCTATAATCTTTACCCCTAAATAAACATTTCAAATCTCGCAAGCTCGGTTTAAAATAATATTTAGGCCTAGGGGTAAAGAATGCACGACATATAACTCCAAAATAAAAAACAGAATGGATTAATCCCCTAATTATCATACTTACATATTTTTTTCACAAACTGTTCCAAGTATTATAGTTTTTGGTTTAATTTTTTAATGCTTTTTCATCCTTCCGTTCGTATAAAACAATGCTAAACCCTACCTAAACTCACACTAAGAGCGCCGATCACGTGACTTGCAAGAAATTTAGTGCGGTTGGTCCCAGATGTAACATTTTTAGATTTACAATCATGTGCGCACCCAAAATATTCATTGCTGAATGAAGGTTTCGTATTATTAACGGTTAAATGTGTTTTATTACAATTTAATGTTCATGAGAAAATTTTTGCAGACAAAAAAACAATACTATGTTTTCATCTGAAAAAGTTCGAAACATGCTTTTTTTCACGGTCGCACAGTGATATCTACTAATCTTCTGATATAAACCTATGATTTTGGAAAATGAAATGAAGTCAGATGTGGATTTCAAGAACTAAACATTTCATCTGTAGTAAACACATTTCGAAAAGCCTGAGTTGTGTTTTGCCCTCGAACTATATTCGTACTTTGGATTCTGACGTCATAACATCTGGCGTAGGTTTACTAGCAGTGATGGGGCGAATGTTTTGATCTGTCAGACAGGAGTATGGACAAGTGAAGACATTTGTTTACAAAGAAAAATAATTAACGATTAGTGTTTTTACAGTTTTGAGTATTCCAAAAGGAGTGGTTGATAATGGGAAACTGCCTGAAGTCACCTAACAATGACGACATATCGCTGTTACGAGGAAGTGATAGTCAAGATGGCTCTGATACAGTTCCAGCTTTAGGTCCACCACCTCCGTATCAGGTTATTTTTTTATAAAACTTTTTCTTTGTTTTCAGTTTTAGTGCCAATAGATATGTTTTAAAGAGAAAACAAAAGAGTTCACAATGGTTGCAACAAAAACATTCACTGAACGCACATTATCTAAGAAACAGTCTTTGTTTACACTGATGCAGAGCCTATAGTTGATCAGCTGTTCTCCATTGTCACGGTGATGCAGTCACTTATTGTTGTGACTTCAACACGGAAGTAACGAAGCTTTGAGTGTATATTCGTCTTGTTTGTGTTAGTGTTGTGTTTCATTTTCCTCAAAATTAAATTTTGTCTTTTAATTTACATATATTGTTATTGAACTTTTATAAAGTTGATATTAAATCAATTAAGTGGATCTTTGTGAAAGGATTGGAGAATGTTAAAAATCAGTTCTCTGCCCATTATCATAATAATACATGTTTTACTGAAGTTAACTTTAGGTTCAGGTTAAGGGTTAGGATTAGGGTTCATTATATGGGTACAGGCTAAAACGGCACCCGGGCAAGACGGCACTAGATGAAAATGGCACCATTTGGTGAGAACAGTACCGTTTTCTGATGGCCGAAACGGCACCATATAAACATATGATATATAACGCACAATAAGTAAATTATGTAGATAAAACTGAGCATAAATAGTCACAAACCTATTTTGAGTGGCTATAAGTGTATATGTTTTTACAATACCGGTAAATTAGCCGCCAGTCATTAGTTAAATCTTGTCACTATATTTTAAAAACATCATGTTGTTTGATGTGTTTAGTACGATGACACAAATACAATTGACTGCACTCAATGTCTTTAATGTAACCCTTTTTAAATTTGTAATGATGATCTTTCAATATCATAAAAAAATATTAAAATCTGGAAAAGCAGAACACACGAAAACCTAGAAGATGAAAGGACCATGCAGTCACCAGTAAAAAGATATTATGACACGAAAGAAGCAAATAACGACCTAAAGAGTAAGCAAAATAGCGACACCATTTGGTGTTACCGTTAAAAGATGTTAAAAGAAAAATGAACTTGATACACTAGATATTACCTCTGACGCATATACCGATTATATTTTAAAACCTCCCGACCTCCTCAATATCCAAGTTGATATCAAATGTAAGGAACACATAGCAAAAAATACAATCCAAACCTGTAATCTGTTGAATCAATTACAAACTTACGGAACAAATATCTTCCTGCATACTTTTGTAAACATCTATTAATTAATGAATATGTTTCACTTATGTCCATCACATATACTTGTTAAAAAGGCTCTGTATATCAATGGCGCTTTTATTAATATATATTACTTTAATGTATTATTTGATCACTCTATGTCATGATTTATGAAATATGAGAATAAACTTGATGTGATCAGTCAATAATTAAAGCCAGATAACCAGACTGATAACTGAATGGTATGTCAAAAATTTTACAGTCAAATTGATTAAGCTTTATGTTAAGACTAGATTTGATTGAAACAAGGGACGTCACAGTGCATCACATGCATAAATTCCTAAATTTCACATATGTAAGTCAGGGTAACATGTTAGTTGGTCTAGATTTATCAATTTGACAAAGAATAGAATGCATCACTGCATACCCCAATTTTGATGCTCCTTTAAAGGGACAGTTTTATCAGGGTATTTTTTGTGGAAACAAAATTCAAGGGGACATATAGATTATTAACCTTGTGTGTTTTTATGTAATCAATGTCATATGATAGGAATAAAATTTGTATATGCAAGCCTTTGGTGAGCATAATATGCATATTTTTATTCATATTTTTATATGTGTTACAAATATACTACAGGCTTGTGGCCTATAAGTATTGAATTAAGATTGATTGATACAAAAACAAAAAAGGTTAATAATTTCTTTATCCTTCTAGTTTAATGACATTTTGAAATAAAAGGATTTAATCGCAAATATGATTCCTTCTAAAAATATGTTAGATTTTGCAGGGTAATCTTTTTCACAATAAACCAAGGTGAAGGTCAGCGACCGGTTTAGGACTCGCATGACATGCATGGAGTTTTTAAGAAATACAAGCTATTGTTATACCCCTGATTCAAAGTCCTTTAACAAAATTTAATGTCTAGATCAACTTAACTTCGCACACTTCTTGACAACGACCTTGTCTAGAATTAAGAGAGGAATTTTCTGAAATTAAATTTTTTGTCATTTTAATGGAAACATCTCTTTTTGGACTTGCATTAGTTATATGGTATATTGTATGGTAAATAAGTTATTACTCATGGATTACACTACTACACCATTTAGGTGTTTCAGCGCAAATAGATATCCGGCTCATTGGATGTGTGGTGACTGTTTCAGGAGAGTGTTCCTGTGTACCACCCATCTCCCAATGTGAGTCGTCCCGCCAATCAACTAACCGAGGAGGAACAGATAAAGATTGCACAGAGGTTGGGTCTGATACACCACCTGCCAACGGGCGTGTATGACGGCAGCAATAAGAAGACTAAAGAGTGAGCTTCCTATAGCCCCATCCTGCTCCTCACTCCAAGTTTTATTTACTACACTTACTGCTTGCTTTGCAGTTTCATTATTAGGTGATAGCTCCATGTCGAAATATTTCAGTGTTACAACACTATATGTCTAGCACTTCATATACAACACCATGTGGCTAGCTCTTCATATACAACACCATGTGGCTAGCTCTTCATATACAACACCATGTGTCTAGATCTTTATATACAACACTATGTGTTTAGGTCTTCATATACAACAGTATGTGTCTAGCTCTTCATATACAACACCATGTGGCTAGCTCTTCATATACAACAGTATGTGTCTAGCTCTTCATATACAACACTATGTGCCTAGCTCTTCATATACAACACCATGTGGCTAGCTCTTCATATACAACACCATGTGTTTAGCTCTTCATATACAACACTATGTGTCTAGCTCTTCATATACAACACCATGTGCCTAGCTCTTCATATACAACACTATGTGTCTAGCTCTTCATATACAACACCATGTGCCTAGCTCTTCATATACAACACTATGTGTCTAGCTCTTCATATACAACACCATGTGGCTAGCTCTTCATATACAACAGTATGTGTCTAGCTCTTCATATACAACACTATGTGTCTAGCTCTTCATATACAACACCATGTGCCTAGCTCTTCATATACAACACCATGTGGCTAGCTCTTCATATACAACACTATGTGGCTAGCTCTTCATATACAACACCATGTGGCTAGCTCTTCATATACAACACTATGTGTCTAGCTCTTCATATACAACACCATGTGTCTAGCTCTTCATATACAATACCATGTGGCTAGCACTTCATATACAACACTATGTTTCTAGCTCTTCATATACAACACCATGTGGCTAGCTCTTCATATACAACACTATGTGGCTAGCTCTTCATATACAACACCATGTGGCTAGCTCTTCATATACAACACTATGTGTCTAGCTCTTCATATACAACACCATGTGTCTAGATCTTTATATACAACACTATGTGTTTAGGTCTTCTATACAACACCATGTGGCTAGCTCTTCATATACAACACCGTGTGGCTAGCTCTTCATATACAACACCGTGTGGCTAGCTCTTCATATACAACACCATGTGTCTAGATCTTTTTATTACTCTCCCGTTGAAGATATCGCTGTTTAATAAATCTACAATGTTATTACACATTGTGTAATAACATCGCGCGCTGACCGAATGACGTGACGTAATGATGACGTCACAATTGTTAAGTATGACGTCATAATGTCAGCGGGCTGGCCGCGACAGTCATGTTGGCGACTTTCTTTGTATTTTTACGATGTTATTAAGCAAGTAATAAATAAAATACTAAACTCGGTCCCGTTTCATAACATTTTTATGAAACTCGTGAATGGTATAGGTATTTAACTCGCTTTCGCTCGTTAAATACCAACCCATTCACTCGTTTCATAAATATGTTATGAAACGGGACGTCGTTTAGTATTCTCTATATATACAACACTATGTGTTTAGGTCTTCATATACAACACCATGTGGCTAGCTCTTCATATACAACACCGTGTGGCTAGCTCTTCATATACAACACCATGTGTCTAGCTCTTCATATACAACACCATGTGGCTAGCTCTTCATATACAACACCATGTGTTTAGCTCTTCATATACAACACCATGTGGCTAGCTCTTCATATACAACACTTTGTGGCTAGCTCTTCATAAACAACACTATGTTTCTAGCTCTTCATATACAACACCATGTGCCTAGCTCTTCATGTACAACACCATGTGCCTAGCTCTTCATGTACAACACTATGTGTTTAGCTCTTCATATATAACCCTATGTGTCTAGCTCTACATATACAACACCATGTGCCTAGCTCTTCATATACAACACCATGTGCCTAGCTCTTCTTGTACAACACTATGTGTCTAGCTCTTCATATACAACACCATGTGGCTAGCTCTTCATATACAACACTATGTGTTTAGCTCTTCATATACAACACTATGTGGCTAGCTCTTCATATACAACACCATGTGGCTAGCTCTTCATATACAACACTATGTGTTTAGCTCTTCATATACAACACTATGTGTCTAGCTCTTCATATACAACACCATGTGGCTAGCTCTTCATATACAACACTATGTGTTTAGCTCTTCATATACAACACTATGTGGCTAGCTCTTCATATACAATACCATGTGGCTAGCACTTCATATACAACACTATGTTTCTAGCTCTTCATATACAACACCATGTGCCTAGCTCTTCATATACAACACCATGTGGCTAGCTCTTCATATACAACACCATGTGGCTAGCACTTCATAAACAACACTATGTTTCTAGCTCTTCATATACAACACCATGTGGCTAGCTCTACATATACAACACCATGTGCCTAGCTCTTCATATACAACACCATGTGCCTAGCTCTTCATGTACAACACCATGTGCCTAGCCCTTCATGTACAGCACTATGTGTTTAGCTCTTCATATATAACCCAATGTGTCTAGCTCTACATATACAACACCATGTGCCTAGCTCTTCATATATACAACACTATGTGTCTAGCTCTTCATATACAACACCATGTGGCTAGCTCTTCATATACAACACTATGTGGCTAGCTCTTCATATACAACACCATGTGGCTAGCTCTTCATATACAACACTATGTGTCTAGCTCTTCATATACAACACCATGTGTCTAGCTCTTCATATACAACACTATGTGTTTAGCTCTTCATATACAACACCGTGTGGCTAGCTCTTCATATACAACACCATGTGTTTAGCTCTTCATATACAACACCGTGTGGCTAGCTCTTCATATACAACACCATGTGTCTAGATCTTTATATACAACACTATGTGTTTAGGTCTTCATATACAACACTATGTGTTTAGGTCTTCATATACAACACCATGTGGCTAGCTCTTCATATACAACACCGTGTGGCTAGCTCTTCATATACAACACCGTGTGGCTAGCTCTTCATATACAACACCATGTGTCTAGCTCTTCATATACAACACCATGTGGCTAGCTCTTCATATACAACACCGTGTGGCTAGCTCTTCATATACAACACCATGTGCCTAGCTCTTCATATACAACACCATGTGCCTAGCTCTTCATGTACAACACCATGTGCCTAGCCCTTCATGTACAGCACTATGTGTTTAGCTCTTCATATATAACCCAATGTGTCTAGCTCTACATATACAACACCATGTGTTTAGCTCTTCATATACAACACTATGTGTCTAGCTCTTCATATACAACACCATGTGTCTAGCTCTTCATATACAACACCATGTGCCTAGCTCTTCATATATACAACACTATGTGTCTAGCTCTTCATATACAACACCATTTGGCTAGCTCTTCATATACAACACTATGTGGCTAGCTCTTCATATACAACACCATGTGGCTAGCTCTTCATATACAACACTATGTGTCTAGCTCTTCATATACAACACCATGTGTCTAGCTCTTCATATACAACACTATGTGTTTAGCTCTTCATATACAACACCGTGTGGCTAGCTCTTCATATACAACACCATGTGTCTAGATCTTTATATACAACACTATGTGTTTAGGTCTTCATATACAACACCATGTGGCTAGCTCTTCATATACAACACCATGTGGCTAGCTCTTCATATACAACACCGTGTGGCTAGCTCTTCATATACAACACCATGTGTCTAGCTCTTCATATACAACACTATGTGTTTAGCTCTTCATATACAACACCATGTGGCTAGCTCTTCATATACAACACCGTGTGGCTAGCTCTTCATATACAACACTATGTTTCTAGCTCTTCATATACAACACCATGTGCCTAGCTCTTCATATACAACACCATGTGGCTAGCTCTTCATAAACAACACTATGTTTCTAGCTCTTCATATACAACACCATGTGGCTAGCTCTACATATACAACACCATGTGCCTAGCTCTTCATATACAACACCATGTGCCTAGCTCTTCATGTACAACACCATGTGCCTAGCTCTTCATGTACAACACTATGTGTTTAGCTCTTCATATATAACCCTATGTGTCTAGCTCTACATATACAACACCATGTGCCTAGCTCTTCATATACAACACCATGTGCCTAGCTCTTCATGTACAACACTATGTGTCTAGCTCTTCATATACAACACCATGTGTCTAGATCTTTATATACAACACTATGTGTTTAGGTCTTCATATACAACACCATGTGGCTAGCTCTTCATATACAACACCGTGTGGCTAGCTCTTCATATACAACACCGTGTGGCTAGCCCTTCATGTACAGCACTATGTGTTTAGCTCTTCATATATAACCCAATGTGTCTAGCTCTACATATACAACACCATGTGCCTAGCTCTTCATATATACAACACTATGTGTCTAGCTCTTCATATACAACACCATTTGGCTAGCTCTTCATATACAACACTATGTGGCTAGCTCTTCATATACAACACCATGTGGCTAGCTCTTCATATACAACACTATGTGTCTAGCTCTTCATATACAACACCATGTGTCTAGCTCTTCATATACAACACTATGTGTTTAGCTCTTCATATACAACACCGTGTGGCTAGCTCTTCATATACAACACCATGTGTCTAGATCTTTATATACAACACTATGTGTTTAGGTCTTCATATACAACACCATGTGGCTAGCTCTTCATATACAACACCGTGTGGCTAGCTCTTCATATACAACACCGTGTGGCTAGCTCTTCATATACAACACCATGTGTCTAGCTCTTCATATACAACACTATGTGTTTAGCTCTTCATATACAACACCATGTGGCTAGCTCTTCATATACAACACCGTGTGGCTAGCTCTTCATATACAACACCGTGTGGCTAGCTCTTCATATACAACACCATGTGCCTAGCTCTTCATGTACAACACTATGTGTTTAGCTCTTCATATATAACCCTATGTGTCTAGCTCTACATATACAACACCATGTGCCTAGCTCTTCATATACAACACCATGTGCCTAGCTCTTCATGTACAACACTATGTGTCTAGCTCTTCATATACAACACCATGTGGCTAGCTCTTCATATACAACACCATGTGGCTAGCTCTTCATGTACAACACTATGTGTTTAGCTCTTCATATACAACACCATGTGGCTAGATCTTTATATACAACACTATGTGTTTAGCTCTTCATATACAACACCATGTGGCTAGCTCTTCATATACAACACCGTGTGGCTAGCTCTTCATATACAACACCGTGTGGCTAGCTCTTCATATACAACACCATGTGCCTAGCTCTTCATGTACAACACTATGTGTTTAGCTCTTCATATATAACCCTATGTGTCTAGCTCTACATATACAACACCATGTGCCTAGCTCTTCATATACAACACCATGTGCCTAGCTCTTCATGTACAACACTATGTGTCTAGCTCTTCATATACAACACCATGTGCCTAGCTCTTCATATACAACACCATGTGCCTAGCTCTTCATGTACAACACTATGTGTCTAGCTCTTCATATACAACACCATGTGGCTAGCTCTTCATATACAACACCATGTGGCTAGCTCTTCATATACAACACCATGTGGCTAGCTCTTCATATACAACACTATGTGTTTAGCTCTTCATATACAACACTATGTGGCTAGCTCTTCATATACAACACCATGTGGCTAGCTCTTCATATACAACACTATGTGTCTAGCTCTTCATATACAATACCATGTGGCTAGCACTTCATATACAACACCATGTGGCTAGCTCTTCTTATACAACACCATGTGGCTAGGTCTTCATATACAACACTATGTGTCTAGCTCTTCATATACAACACCATGTGGCTAGCTCTTCATATACAACACTATGTGTTTAGCTCTTCATATACAACACTTATGTGGCTAGCTCTTCATATACAATACCATGTGGCTAGCACTTCATATACAACACTATGTTTCTAGCTCTTCATATACAACACTATGTGTTTAGCTCTTCATATATAACCCTATGTGTCTAGCTCTACATATACAACACCATGTGCCTAGCTCTTCATATACAACACTATGTGCCTAGCTCTTCATGTACAACACTATGTGTCTAGCTCTTCATATACAACACCATGTGGCTAGCTCTTCATATACAACACTATGTGTTTAGCTCTTCATATACAACACTATGTGGCTAGCTCTTCATATACAACACCATGTGGCTAGCTCTTCATATACAACACTATGTGTCTAGCTCTTCATATACAATACCATGTGGCTAGCACTTCATATACAACACCATGTGGCTAGCTCTTCTTATACAACACCATGTGGCTAGGTCTTCATATACAACACTATGTGTCTAGCTCTTCATATACAACACCATGTGGCTAGCTCTTCATATACAACACTATGTGTTTAGCTCTTCATATACAACACTATGTGGCTAGCTCTTCATATACAATACCATGTGGCTAGCACTTCATATACAACACTATGTTTCTAGCTCTTCATATACAACACCATGTGCCTAGCTCTTCATATACAACACCATGTGGCTAGCTCTTCATATACAACACCATGTGGCTAGCACTTCATAAACAACACTATGTTTCTAGCTCTTCATATACAACACCATGTGGCTAGCTCTTCATATACAACACCATGTGCCTAGCTCTTCATATACAACACCATGTGCCTAGCTCTTCATGTACAACACCATGTGCCTAGCTCTTCATGTACAACACTATGTGTTTAGCTCTTCATATATAACCCAATGTGTCTAGCTCTACATATACAACACCATGTGCCTAGCTCTTCATATATACAACACTATGTGTCTAGCTCTTCATATACAACACCATGTGGCTAGCTCTTCATATACAACACTATGTGGCTAGCTCTTCATATACAACACTATGTGTTTAGCTCTTCATATACAACACTATGTGGCTAGCTCTTCATATACAATACCATGTGGCTAGCACTTCATATACAACACTATGTTTCTAGCTCTTCATATACAACACCATGTGCCTAGCTCTTCATATACAACACCATGTGGCTAGCTCTTCATATACAACACCATGTGGCTAGCACTTCATAAACAACACTATGTTTCTAGCTCTTCATATACAACACCATGTGGCTAGCTCTACATATACAACACCATGTGCCTAGCTCTTCATATACAACACCATGTGCCTAGCTCTTCATGTACAACACCATGTGCCTAGCTCTTCATGTACAACACTATGTGTTTAGCTCTTCATATATAACCCAATGTGTCTAGCTCTACATATACAACACCATGTGCCTAGCTCTTCATATATACAACACTATGTGTCTAGCTCTTCATATACAACACTATGTGGCTAGCTCTTCATATACAACACTATGTGTTTAGCTCTTCATATACAACACTATGTGGCTAGCTCTTCATATACAATACCATGTGGCTAGCACTTCATATACAACACTATGTTTCTAGCTCTTCATATACAACACCATGTGCCTAGCTCTTCATATACAACACCATGTGGCTAGCTCTTCATATACAACACCATGTGCCTAGCTCTTCATATACAACACCATGTGGCTAGCTCTTCATATACAACACCATGTGGCTAGCACTTCACAAACAACACTATGTTTCTAGCTCTTCATATACAACACCATGTGGCTAGCTCTACATATACAACACCATGTGCCTAGCTCTTCATATACAACACCATGTGCCTAGCTCTTCATGTACAACACCATGTGCCTAGCTCTTCATGTACAACACTATGTGTTTAGCTCTTCATATATAACCCAATGTGTCTAGCTCTACATATACAACACCATGTGCCTAGCTCTTCATATATACAACACTTTGTGTCTAGCTCTTCATATACAACACCATGTGGCTAGCTCTTCATATACAACACTATGTGGCTAACTCTTCATATACAACACCATGTGGCTAGCTCTTCATATACAACACTATGTGTCTAGCTCTTCATATACAACACCATGTGTCTAGCTCTTCATATACAACACTATGTGTTTAGCTCTTCATATACAACACCGTGTGGCTAGCTCTTCATATACAACACCATGTGTCTAGATCTTTATATACAACACTATGTGTTTAGGTCTTCATATACAACACCATGTGGCTAGCTCTTCATATACAACACCGTGTGGCTAGCTCTTCATATACAACACCGTGTGGCTAGCTCTTCATATACAACACCATGTGTCTAGATCTTTATATACAACACTATGTGTTTAGGTCTTCATATACAACACCATGTGGCTAGCTCTTCATATACAACACCGTGTGGCTAGCTCTTCATATACAACACCATGTGTCTAGCTCTTCATATACAACACCATGTGGCTAGCTCTTCATATACAACACCATGTGTTTAGCTCTTCATATACAACACCATGTGGCTAGCTCTTCATATACAACACTATGTGGCTAGCTCTTCATATATACAACACTATGTGTCTAGCTCTTCATTTACAACACTATGTGTCTAGCTCTTCATATACAACACTATGTGTTTAGCTCTTCATATACAACACCGTGTGGCTAGCTCTTCATATACAACACCACGTGTCTAGATCTTTATATACAACACTATGTGTTTAGGTCTTCATATACAACACCATGTGGCTAGCTCTTCATATACAACACCGTGTGGCTAGCTCTTCATATACAACACCGTGTGGCTAGCTCTTCATATACAACACCATGTGTCTAGATCTTTATATACAACACTATGTGTTTAGGTCTTCATATACAACACCATGTGGCTAGCTCTTCATATACAACACTGTGTGGCTAGCTCTTCATATACAACACCATGTGTCTAGCTCTTCATATACAACACCATGTGGCTAGCTCTTCATATACAACACCATGTGTTTAGCTCTTCATATACAACACCATGTGGCTAGCTCTTCATATACAACACTATGTGGCTAGCTCTTCATATATACAACACTATGTGTCTAGCTCTTCATTTACAACACTATGTGTCTAGCTCTTCATATACAACACCATGTGTTTAGCTCTTCATATACAACACCATGTGGCTAGCTCTTCATATACAACACTATGTGGCTAGCTCTTCATATATACAACACTATGTGTCTAGCTCTTCATTTACAACACTATGTGTCTAGCTCTTCATATACAACACTATGTGGCTAGCTCTTCATATACAACACTATGTGTTTAGCTCTTCATATACAACACTATGTGGCTAGCTCTTCATATACAATACCATGTGGCTAGCACTTCATATACAACACTATGTTTCTAGCTCTTCATATACAACACCATGTGCCTAGCTCTTCATATACAACACCATGTGGCTAGCTCTTCATATACAACACCATGTGGCTAGCACTTCATAAACAACACTATGTGTTTAGCTCTTCATATATAACCCAATGTGTCTAGCTCTACATATACAACACTATGTGTTTAGCTCTTCATATACAATACCATGTGGCTAGCACTTCATATACAACACTATGTTTCTAGCTCTTCATATACAACACCATGTGGCTAGCTCTACATATACAACACCATGTGCCTAGCTCTTCATATACAACACCATGTGCCTAGCTCTTCATGTACAACACCATGTGCCTAGCTCTTCATGTACAACACTATGTGTTTAGCTCTTCATATATAACCCAATGTGTCTAGCTCTACATATACAACACCATGTGCCTAGCTCTTCATATATACAACACTTTGTGTCTAGCTCTTCATATACAACACCATGTGGTTAGCTCTTCATATACAACACCATGTGCCTAGCTCTTCATATACAACACCATGTGGCTAGCTCTTCATATACAACACTATGTGTCTAGCTCTTCATATACAACACCATGTGTCTAGCTCTTCATATACAACACTATGTGTTTAGCTCTTCATATACAACACCGTGTGGCTAGCTCTTCATATACAACACCATGTGTCTAGATCTTTATATACAACACTATGTGTTTAGGTCTTCATATACAACACCATGTGGCTAGCTCTTCATATACAACACCGTGTGGCTAGCTCTTCATATACAACACCATGTGTCTAGCTCTTCATATACAACACCATGTGGCTAGCTCTTCATATACAACACCATGTGTTTAGCTCTTCATATACAACACCATGTGGCTAGCTCTTCATATACAACACTATGTGGCTAGCTCTTCATATATACAACACTATGTGTCTAGCTCTTCATATACAACACTATGTGTCTAGCTCTTCATATACAACACTATGTGTCTAGCTCTTCATATACAACACTATGTGTTTAGCTCTTCATACACAACACCATGTGGCTAGCTCTTCATATACAACACCATGTGGCTAGCTCTTCATATACAACACTATGTGTCTAGCTCTTCATATACAACACTATGTGTTTAGCTCTTCATACACAACACCATGTGGCTAGCTCTTCATATACAACACCATGTGTCTAGCTCTTCATATACAACACTTTGTGTCTAGCCCTTCATATACAACACCATGTGGCTAGCTCTTCATATACAACACTATGTGTCTAGCTCTTCATATACAACACTATGTGGCTAGCTCTTCATATATACAACACTATGTGGCTAGCCCTTCATATACAACACCATGTGGCTAGCTCTTCATATACAACACCATGTGGCTAGCTCTTCATATACAACACTATGTGTCTAGCTCTTCATATACAACACTATGTGTTTAGCTCTTCATACACAACACCATGTGGCTAGCTCTTCATATACAACACCATGTGTCTAGCTCTTCATATACAACACTTTGTGTCTAGCCCTTCATATACAACACTATGTGTCTAGTTCTTCATATATACAACACTATGTGGCTAGCTCTTCATATACAACACTGTGTGGCTAGCTCTTCATATACAACACCATGTGTCTAGCTCTTCATATACAACACTTTGTGTCTAGCCCTTCATATACAACACTATGTGTCTAGTTCTTCATATATACAACACTATGTGGCTAGCTCTTCATATACAACACTGTGTGGCTAGCTCTTCATATACAACACCATGTGTCTAGCTCTTCATATACAACACCATGTGCCTAGCTCTTCATATACAACACTATGTGTCTAGTTCTTCATATATACAACACTGTGTGGCTAGCTCTTCATATACAACACTGTGTGGCTAGCTCTTCATATACAACACCATGTGGCTAGCTCTTCATATACAACACTGTGTGGCTAGCTCTTCATATACAACACTGTGTGGCTAGCTCTTCATATACAACACTTTGTGTCTAGCCCTTCATATACAACACTGTGTGGCTAGCCCTTCAAGCTTGATATGAAGAAACATCTTCATCTCTATCAATCTCTCATCCGCTCCAAACTGGATTATGGATCCATAATCTATGGATCTGCCCGCCCCTCTTATATCAAAATGCTAGATACAATCCACCACCAGGGTCACAGACTTTGTCTTGGGGCCTTCAGAACTTCACCCGTCTAAAGCCTTTATGTTGAAGATGATGAGCCATCTCTAGCAGATCGGTGCATCAAGCTAGCACTCCAATATATAACAAAACTTAAATCAAATCCTTCAAATCCTGCCTACAACTGCGTATTCAGCCCAGAATACCAACAGTTGTATGCTTCAAAACCGAAAGCAATTCCACCTCTTGGTATCTGCCTTCAACAGCATGTCCAAGAATCGGATATTGATCTTTCAACAATAGCAGAATACGGTCTGCTTGCCACTCCTCCATGGCAGTTGGTCAAGCCCCGTGTTAATCTTAGCTTAAGCACACACAAACAATCTAATACCAATCAATTAATCTTCCTGCAGGCTTTCAATGAGCATCGCGATTTCTACTCAGATTTCAAACCAATTTACACTGATGGCTCTTAGGATGGCAACACCTTCAACGACTTACGTTTCAAGGCTGCATGACGGCAGCAGTATCTTTACTGCTGAAGCAAAGGCCCTCCTGAAGGCCATTCAGCACATCAAAATTTCAACTCCAAATGATAACATTATTTTCTCTGATTCATTGTCCTGCTTGCAGGCTATCAAAAACTGTAAAACCAATCACCCTGTGATCAGAGATATTCTAAAACTTCATAATACCTTTCTTCAATGCGACATTGTCTTCTGCTGGCTTCCCAGCCATATGGGTATTAGTGGAAACAGTAAAGCTGATGCAGCTTTAAACTTCAAAAATATTTCACCAACCAAAGTTCCATATACAGATTCAAAACCTGCTAGTAAATCCTACACTAAACAGCGTTGGAGGTCCCAATGGGACCAGCAATTACAAAGGAAACTTCATACCATTTAACCTCATTTAGGTTCAAATCTCTTTACTCCTTTACTCGGCAGGAAGCTTGTGTCCTTCGACAATGTCGTATTGGACTTACTCATTTAACTCATTCTTATCTTTTAAAGGGGGAAGATCCCCCTATGTGTATACCCTGTCAATGTCCCCTCACTGTAAAACACATATTGCGTGAGTGTTGGGACACAGCCCAAATCAGGGAAACATTTTACCCTTATATTTCCATTTCACAACTTTTTTATCACTTCGGTGGACACCGTGTTTTAGATTTTCTCAAGGAAATTGAGCTTTTTGATAGGATATAATTCTTGAATTATATATCAGCTTTTAACAACTTTGTGATATTATGCTGATGTTTTACAGCCTTTTTGCTCTTTCATTCTTTGCTTTTGCAATCATTTTTTAAATTTAGGCAATTTCATTAACTTTCTCGCCCCTAATGGCTGCAATACTGCCCAAGTGGCGTTAAACAACAATTCACTCACTTCATATACAACACTGTGGGGCTAGCTGCATGTAAACAACCAAACCCTACTTTAAATCACACAAATGCTTTTGAAGCCCTCCCCTTAAATGTTTTGTACCCTACATTATGTAGGATTCAAATAGTAAACCTCATATGCCTGTGAATCATTTTCAAGCAGCTTCATACAAGTCAATATTTTGTAAAGATGTCACATTGTTAAAAAATTTCATCTTGTATCTGTGTACAGATTCTGATTTTTTGTCAATCTCAATCATGTTTTGTAAATTTGAATATGGCCTGAATTATAAAGACCTTTTCCACTCAAGCCATAACATTAAGATGATATCAAGTTGTTGAAGGGTATTTAGAAGTGGTGTGTAGATTGAATGTACTAGTTGATTTTCTGACTTGTGCTTCAGATGCGTGATATGTATGGGAGACTTCCTGCTGGGTGACATGTTGCGCTTCTTGCCGTGTATGCATGCGTACCACCGGGAGTGTATAGACGACTGGTTGATGCGCTCCTTCACCTGCCCGTCCTGCATGGAGCCCGTGGATGCTGCTCTCCTCACCACCTACCAGACCAGCTGATGATCCTCGGGGCTCTATCACCTGGTGCCCAGCCAGTTTCTTGAGAGAAAGGGAGTGTCTGTCATTGCAAGAGTGAGTCAGTTGATAGATCTGTGAGTGCATGGTTCAGGGGGATGTCGAAAAAGGATGAATGGATGGATGGATGGATGGATGATTGAACTGGGGGTGGTTGCTGTGTTCATAAAGGATCCTGTAATGCATTGTTTCACTGACGTCATTTATTCTGTATGTTGGCCACATGGGCTAACTAACAGTCATACAAATCAAAGGATAATATTTTGTCACTTCAATGTATGCCCAACTAAAACTATCAATGCAGCAAATAGTGTGATTATTGCGTTATTATAAACTTTACTAATCTACTGCTTCTTATGTGCTGATGTGATACTTGATTAAAACCTACTTCCCTGTCCCCTCTTTATGGTGTACCCAAACATCCTGTTTACAACAACCACTTCTGTGGACCAATTTATTTGTCTTAGACTCCCAATAAGATCATATTATATTTCATGAAAGTAAACATTATTGGGCTGACATGGCTGTGCAATGTATTTAGCTAGGTATTACCATTTCCTTCTAATAAGCATTCATTACCAATGTTTATCATTGTTTAGATCATTACCAAGTTTTTTCCAGGTAATAGTTTTATTCATTATCAGCAAGGCTCAAATGAATGGGTTATAAACATGTCAGCTCATTATTACTAAACAGTTAACAGTGCTTAATAACCACTTTTCATTGTTTGAATATTATTTCCAAAAATCATTGAGAGCGGTATGGCTTGTATGTCTGTGCGTCCGTCCATTGTCCCAACATTTGAGCTCATCAGGCCTACAAGATGAAATTGGCTTCTGTAATGAGCTGCTAGCCATCTGGTGTTGCCTGGAAATGTTGCACAGTTGTAGCTCAGAAGATGGGGTTCTGGCAGGGCTCATTGTCTGTCCGCAGTGTCCCTAAACTTTCTACAGTTTCCACTCAAGAACTGCTGCACACCAAACCAGAAAGTGTCATTTGTTTCAATATCCTAAATGAATTGTGATATATAGATTACATATTGGTACTTTAAGTCAACTGTGTCATGATGTTCAAATGCACTGAATCTGGACATTTTGATTACCATTTTTCAAGAGCTTAAAACAGTTCTGCTTGTTCCTTAAAACAACATTGTTTTACTCTTTCAATATCAAACAATATGAAACCTGATGAGCTCTTTTTTGTATATTGGTATGCACACTTGGTATGTTTTATATTGATATAATTACCGTATGTATAACATTTTTAACTTCAAGGATTAAGACTTAAGTCTTGTGCTTTTATATAATTTATTGTGTTTAAACTTATTTTGATTGATAATTTGTTCAGACATATTTATGCTTTATTAGTTTAGCTGGGATATATATAAATATATACATATATATATATATGCATCATGTGATACTCACACGATTGTTTGCTGTCTGTCCATATATAAATAATTCTCCAATGTTTTCTCCATCCTCTAGTGTATGAGATAGTGTGGAGGTATGGAAGTGTACAATATTGATCATTCTCCATGCATGGAATCGTTATTGACCATATCACACATCCGCTTTCAAGACAAAAAGATCTGCAAGTATCACTGTATATACTAATTCTCGTTAAGGCCATGGGGAGCTCTAGAAGTTTTGCCAATGTTTTTGTCTCCATCATAATGATTTCTGAGTCAGTAATATATTAGCCCAAAAAAGAGATGAAAACAATGTTGAAAAGCAGACATTTGTTGCAAGAAAACACAATCACTATGACAAAGGATGATTGTTTTTTTGTCAATGTTGATGCTAGTTACTATGCTCACATGCAGTCTACTGCAGTTTGTATGTTGAGACATTGTATAGCAGTAACATGAGGACTGATCTCATGCGGTACCACTCCTCACATAACATCAGTAGATCATTTAACTGAAAGTCTGAATCATTTGTTCTGTGTTCTGACAGGGTGTACAGAACTGTATCTTACATGTGTATCTTTCTAATAATAACAGGAAAATAACTCTCAAATAGAGGCTCATAGACCTGTATCCGATGTCTGACCATTAGATGAATGATGAACCGCCTTTACCAAATTGTGACCAAACAGAATTTGACTAGTTAAGATAATGATAGATTGTATCCTCAGCCTCTGTAAACTATACTCAGCAACAAAAGTTCTTAAAAAATAAACATTAATATGCAAGGTAACCAAAACAGGTTCTCAGTGCTACAACAAGCTCCCAAGACACATCTGTCAAGGTAATGTTTGCAAGTAATGGAAAAAGACTACGGTATGTAAGATTCGGTATTCAAAATTGGCAAGTCGGGAGAATGTTTCATTATCTTAAAGGACATGTAAAGATGTGCAACCTTAAAAAAACATTGAGTACTTAAAATATGAAAACACTAAAATTATGACTAACGGAAAATGAATGAGGGAGAGTTATTTGAGTAATACAATCTTGGACTTGTTATAATGTTAATCTGAACATATAATGGATCTAGTTGACACAGTGGAATACAGTGGTCAAAGGCTGGGTTTGAATTTTGGTGGAGGCACCAAAAATTTGTGACCTGGGCACTTCATCCACAATGCACCCAGTCTACCCAGCTGTACAAATGAGTACCTGAACATAGGAATGTATGGACAAGTGTGTTATTATTTCTCCCGCAAAGCTTTGCTTTCGGTTCCATTATTCCGTTGTTACAAAATGCTTTCGTTTCCAGGCCATATCTCTATAACCTTTCAATACTTTTTGTGCAAAACTTGTTATGAGGTTAGATCTAGTGGTGGAGTGGTGCATTTTGGTATTTTGGTTATTCTGAAGTTTCTATTTTTTCTGGTTTCTATGGAAACAATATGAACATAATGCATATTGGGAGTAGGGTCTGTTTCTGGGCAGTAGCTCAAAAACTTTTGAATATTATTTTTACGAAAAAATGATATGAGGTCAGACCTAGAGGCTGAGTGATGCTGCTTGCTATTTGATTATTCTGAATTTTCTAGAAAAAAATTGAACATAGTGCATATTGAGGGTAGGTCCATTTTCAAGCTATTGCTAAAAAACTATTCAATATATTTTTACTTAACTTGGTATGAGGTTTCATCCAGTGGACGAGTGCTGCCTTTTGCTACTTTGGTTATTCTGAAATTTTATATTTCTGGTTTCCATGGAAACAATTTGAACTTTTGGGCATAGGGTCATTTTATGAATAAATCTACCAGATATGTTGTGTGAAGCAAAACAGAAGGTCATAAGGGAGATTTTAATTTTACCCCTTTTATTGTCAATCTAATTGGTTGATATTTTCATAAAAAAATGTCTGTTCTACGAAATACAAGTGTTTGTTTCAACTTAATTTTGTTAGATAATGCCATCACAAGAACTATTGTTTCTCAGTGTAAGTTCTCTGTATACATAACAAGCCTCCTGTATGTATACCAGCCATGTGCCCCTGCAAATATTTCTCTTGCCTAGCAGAATTTTTCTCAAGAAAAACAAATTTCTTAAAAGTTTTGAGAAGCTTGTTTGTAGCACCTGAACCTGCAGTGGTGAAATATATTTGAGAGATTATTTCAAGTTCTGCATTGCTTTAAGGCTT
Source organism: Steromphala cineraria (assembly GCA_916613615.1). Classification (NCBI taxonomy): domain Eukaryota; kingdom Metazoa; phylum Mollusca; class Gastropoda; order Trochida; family Trochidae; genus Steromphala; species Steromphala cineraria. The sequence continues at coordinate 39,364,230 of OU744722.1, read as the reverse complement.
GATGTTTGTGGCTTCATACAACTTGTTGCTGTTTGATACAGCAACTTGAACACCTGTCTTCAGTTTTCCAGCCACTTCATTGAATGCCAATGAGTTTATGGCATGACATGGCATCTTTTGTCTGTTTAACATCTGGCCATTGGTCAGGTTGTTTTTCCTGTTTGGACTTTTCTTGATCCACTGACCTCAGACAGTTGAAAACTTGAATGCCAAATTGTTGATGAGACACCTCAACTAATTTTGGCTTAAGAATTGTAGATTTTTTAGGGCCGTGCCCTCCAAACTTGCATAGTTTTGTATGCAATATCATTATGATTGAAAGCTGATATGATGTGTACAAAGTGCTAGGCGAATGGGGAAAATGCATTTGGGGAACAAGCAAATTTGACTCCAAATAATTTCACTTTGTCAGTGCACCAATTTCATCTTCTCCAGTATATAAAAGGCTTTGAAATATGAATGTATTCAGATGCCTTGGCTGATTAGCAGCCCCGTCTAAGGACGGGGCTGCTATCAGTTTTTGTGAAGTTTCCATCGCCGCCGCCGCCGCCGCCGCCGCACTCGTACTACTAGCTATAACTTTTTTCCACTAAGCTTTCCAGAACTCTTATTCATACCTTATTACTCATACCTCGGGGGAACGATTTTGACACGTTCACTTTCAATGTCAAAGGTCAAGGTCACGAGATATGTATTCACTCTAAGAATTCCATGTAAACGCGATAACTTGAAAAGTTTTTGTGCTATGAAGCTCTAACTTGGTATATATCATCCTTGGAAAAGTAAAAAATTTTGAAAAGGTTTTGGCTACAATTCGTCAAAGGTCAAGGTCACAGCAAGGTCATGACGTAAGCATGTTTTAGCGAAAATGCTTTATTTTAACTATGAACACTTTTAATCAATACATGATTGTTATACTCAATAAAAAGTGTTCAATGATCGTGTGACCTTGAAGGTCAAAGGTCAAGGTCATGAGATATGAGTTATTACAATATGCACTAAATTTGGGTATAACTTAATCCCATTTAGCTTTTCAGAACTCATGAACATGTCTTAATGTTAATACTTCCAGGGAATCATTATGACATGTTCACTTTCAAGGTCAAAGGTCAAGGTCACGAGTTATAAAATCACCGCAAAATTCCTTGTAAACGCGATAACTTGAAAAGTTTTTGTGCTATGAAGCTCTAACTTGGTATATATCATCCTTGGAAAAGTAAAAGATTTTGAAAAGGTTTTGGCTACAATTCGTCAAAGGTCAAGGTCACAGCAAGGTCATGACTTAAGCATGGTTTAGCGAAAATGCTTTATTCTAACTATGATCACTTTTAATCAATACATGATTGTTATACTCAATAAAAAGTGTTCAATTATTGTGTGACCTTGAAGGTCAAAGGTCAAGGTCATGAGATATGAGTTATTGCAATACCTTGTAAACACAATAACTTGAAAAGTTTTTGTGCTATGAAGTTTAGATTTTGTATATATTATCTCTTGAGAAGTACAACATTTTCAAAAAGTTTTGGGTACGAACTGTCGAAGGTCAAGGTCACAGCAAGGTCAACATATATGGAGAAAATGGATTAATTTAATTTTTAACACTTTATTTCATTACAATAATGTTATACTCAATGAAATGTGTTCATTGATTGTGTGACCTTGAGTGTCAAAGGTCAAGGTCACGAGAAAATTCCCAATTTGGTGAGGCCTGTAAAAGGCGGAACAGGGTAAGGCGAAACCCCAAGTTCCGGGGCTGCTCTGCTTTTGCGGTATCCCGCAAACGCTAATCTAGTTTGAATTGTTGCTTCCAGATTATCTTGGCCCTTGAGCTACCATTAGGGTAAAATCGTTTTTTGCAACAGAATGTCATAGAGACCTACTTCTTTTGTGCAGACTGTTTTTGTATGTAAAAATTAGATTTAGATCTGTTAATCCTTTGGTTTAAGAAAATCATCTAAAAGCTTCTGATGATGTGTATTTAGCAGCATAGAATTAATTGTTAACCTGATGAACTACAGAGCCAATGGCTCTATTTTGGTTGGTTTGGTCCTTCTGTAATGGCTGTAGCTGCTCCTGTAAAGTGTGCGTGGATGTTGTTACAGCTGAGGAAGCACAACCATATTTTTGATAGTGCTAATTACGTAGATGGTAGTGGATGCAAGTATGTTAGCAGTCAGGAGAGGGGACTGTGTCCTTCTTTCCTTCCAACACACCCTGCCACACATTGTTACTATCGTGTACATTACCTGACCCATTATCTGTTACATACAAGTTCAATGTATGCTACATCTGTGCAATAAAGATCTGTTTGAGATATTCTGGAAGAAATAAACCTTGAACTCCACCCAGTGGTTCCTGAAAAGAGAATACTTTCAGGGTTATTAAACATATTTGTAAATAAACAGCTTGTTGCATGTTGTGATGTTCTTACTCATCTGAAGGATGGGATATGCCTAAATGCAGTGTATACTCCTCAAATGATGGAAGAAAGGCGAGAGGGAAAAGGAGCTTTCATCTGCTGTGAAAAACTTATCATAAATGAAACCGTTTTGACAAAAACCTTTCAACAAATTAGTAGATGTGTGACTAAATTAACTGAAGGGAAAGTGAGCAATTATCATAGATGTGCAGGGATAAATTTACCTGCGAGTCCTGCTTCAAATACTCATAAACTTTTTAAAAAGACTCATAGAAATGTTAGCTGTGAGTCCTGGGATGCAAAGGTTTTTGGTGATACTATTTGATTACTTATTGAAGGACTCATTAAAATCTGCTAGGACTCACAAGACTTTTTGGTAGCCAGTCCTTGGACTCAGACGATCATATCTGTAGATTGAACACTGGATGTGACAGTTCTGTTTGCAATCTTCTTTCAAATTAACTTACTTTGTTACAAAGATGACGCTCTTCTTTTTATCAGTGTTTTCTCCCCATAATCTCTCGCCCCGCCCGACACAAACAAGGAGAAGGTATAACCGGACGGAGAAGTAGCTGTTAACATGGAGGGCTGGGGGTGTTTGTTCACAGTCTAACAGTTTAGGTTTTACCAGATCATTCTTCACATTATGACAGCAATGGAAAGGATAGAATTATATCCTAAAGGACCTTCTGTAAACTGAAGAACAAGTTGAGCTACGAAAACTAAACTAAAATTGCATTTTAAATATCCGAAATTTACACACCACACTTGATAACTTACACTATATTCATTTGATATATTACCGACAGAATTTTGGAACAATGCATAAAAGACGTTCAAAAATGGATGACAACCAACCATGCAAGTAAAGCTCAACAACAACAAAACAGAATTTCTTATCACAGGCACAAGACAACAGCTTCGCAAAGTTGGTAGTCTTACCATCGATGTAGGAGGACACTGTTTCCCAAACGAAGCAAGCGAAAAACCTTGTTCTCCAGACAGTCATGCCCTGAATATCGCCAGAACTGCAAATTATCATCTTGCAAGCATTGGTAAATTAAGAAAGTATATTGATCGTGAAACGACCAAACTCCTCATCCATGCTTACGTGACCTCAAGGTTAAATAATTGTAATGCTTTGTTGGCTGGATCTAGTTCCGTGTCCCATTTGCAGAGAATCCAGAACAAGGCGGCTCGTGTGGTTACAAGGACAAAACCACGTGAACACATTACCCCAATTCTAAAACAACTGCATTGGCTCCCAGTCAAGCAAAGACTAGTGTTCAAAGTCCTGACCCTGACCTATGCTGCTCTCTATGAGGACAACTCCCCTTCCTACCTTAAAGAGTTGATGGCGAAACCGCATTATCGGTGGTTGGGCCTTTTCTAAGGGAAGTAACTCTGTTTTCCCACTTTCATGCGGAGCTACGGCCGTTGTTGACGTAGTCACGCGCGCAATGGATACTAATGGCGTGTCTGTATCCTATCTCCGTTACATTTTCCTTGATTTCTTGGTAAAATGACACTTACAGTCGACAATAAATGTGATTTAGGGTGAGTAGTTTTCCTAAGATTATGAGTATGTTTTGGGATAGTTCGTGTGACAATTCCTAACTGCAGAATGATTGTTTCAAATGTGGGCCCACTGATTTTCATTCCCCTTATGCTCAATCGACAGTGGGACCACAATTACAGAATTCGAATTTTTCGAGAGGTTCAACGATTCTGTTATACTTGTGATATATTGACATTCTATATATTTCCCATCAAGTAATTTTGATGGAAAAGGTTCACCGATATGCAATATTTCTGATGAAATATTAACGTGACTAATTCAAATAGTATTGGTGGAAAAGATTCAACATTCTAAAATATTTATGATTAAATACTGACGAGGCAATTTCAAATAGTTTTGATGGAAAAGGTTCATATCATTCTATGATATTTTCCATCATGTAATTTTGATTGAAAAGGTTCAACATTCTAAAATATTTATGATTAAATACTGACGAGGCAAATTCAAATAGTTTTGATGGAAATATAAGGTTCATGTTATTCTATGATATTTTCCATCAATAAACTTTGATGGAAAAGTTTCAACAACATCACTAGAACATTTCAGAGAAATTGATCATAAAATAAAGTATTTTGGTAAAGGTGGGCCCATTCGTTTCGACCTCTATAAGGAGCTCCCGAAGTCGTTAAATTTTGACTAAACAAATTTAATTAGTTTTGATGGAAAAGGTTCAACATTCTAGATGATATTTCCCATCAAGATCAATAATCTAAAATGTGGGCCCACTTCGGCCGCTCCCTATAAGAGACCAAACGAGTGGGCCCACATTTACCGAAAGACATTATTTTGTGATCAATATCTCTAACATGGTCGATATATATACGTAGAATCAATGTCACGACCCTTGACCTAGGTCCTGACCTTTGATGTGACCAATGACAGGACATCACTCATTAATATGCATGAGCTGTGTCTTCTTTTCGCGGAGAATTTTAATGTCGTTTCTGATGGGAAAAAAACAAGAATAATATTCATTGGTAATGTTTATTTCGTATGAGAACATAAGAGTACTGTTTCTAGAATGTTTCCCCTCCAAATAAGTTACTTTTTCTACTGTTACACGCTTGTCAAATATGCGAAATCGTCGGTAGACCGTGATGATAACAAATGTGGGCCCACGTATCTCGGCTCTATATAGGAACCAGTTCAAGTGGGCCCACATTTACGATTACCCAGAAGATGAGGGAACTTTGCTGATAAAGTCACTATTACTAAATAAGAAAACATGATAAACGTACTTAGTACTAGCATGTCTTAATTTACTTGTAATCAATTATTTAATTGTGAATACGGAACTAAGTGGCATAGCTTCCATAGGTTCAATCAGAGTTACTTCCCTTAGAAAGTCCCCAACCACCGCTAATGCGGTTTCGCCGAGTTGATTCAGGCATACAAACCAAACCGGAATCTCCGATCTCAAGGCTTGCTGAATCTCTCCCTGCCAGTGACATCAACTAACTTGCTGATCGGGCATTCTCGAAAATAGCCCCCATCTTTTGGAACAGTCTACCATTGGAACTTAAAACAGCAATCTCTCAGACGATCTTCAAGAGCACTCTAAAAACGTACCTCTTTAGAGACGCATTTAATATGTAATATTTCTCTTGTTCGGCGCCATTGATCAGCTAAAGTTGGAAAATAGGCGCTATACAAATGAATTATTATTATTATTATTATTATTATTATTAATATTAAAATATGGGTACTATGAACTTGTATGCCGCTTAATTTGAGTTAGTCATGACGTGACGTTGGAGCTAAACGCATTCGTTAATCACGATGAAATTTCTTACGCCTATCCTTGTACACTCATTACTCAGAAAAAGCCTCTGACACAGTATCTCCATTGACAAATTGGAGAATTCCCGATACGACAGAAGGAAGAACATTAGTTTGACAGGTTGCCCAAACGTGCGGTAAAATAAAAACATTAATAAGATGCCCTGGGTCTAAGTTCAATAACACTGGTGGGGTTGTACTGACACAAAATAACACTGGTGGGGTTGTACTGACACAAAATTGTTGACCAAAATTGACAACCCCCAAAACATCCCTATAATAACTCTGTGCAAAAGGTTGAAACGAGCACTTGCCGACATAATAAAGGTTCTTTGCAACACCAGGACGACAATTTTAAATCTAAATATGCCCTAAAACGAAATAGCTGAATAAACATTTGAAGTATTATTCTTTCACTATCAGTTCCCTTATTTCATGTTGTATATATTCAATCTTTGAAAAAATAATATGTCTTTCTCTGACTGCTTTTTAAGCAACAAAGTAAAAAAATATGTATAATCTGTCATTTTGATAAAGATCAAAAATATTATTTTGAAAAATAACTATTTGGTGCGATTTTCATTCATAAATAACATAATTGACATGTAGGCTTTTTAACTCATCTGGCCTGTAAGGCCCGATGGGCGCATGGCGTTGCATGGTGTCCGGCGTCCGTCCGTAAACTTTGTGCATTTTCATCTTCTTCTCCAGAAGCATAAGGCCTAGAAAGCTAAAACTTCGTGTACATACATAGGGGCCACGCCCTAAAAACCTTTTTTCGACTTCTTCTTCGTAGAAAGCCGAAATAGTGTGTATAGACTCCTTGACCAGTGACTATTGAAATGTATACATTGGGTGACGTTGGAAAGCCAGTGGCCCCTTCTAAATCTTTTGACATCTTCTTATCAATAAGCGTAAAGCATAGATTGAATAAAAGTAAAAGTTATTGGGATATTGAAACATAACGATTTACCATTTTAAGAGAAATGCCTGGGAAATATGATTTCCTCATTGACTCACTGTTAAAATAATCGAGAAAATGATTAATTTTATTAATGGATTTCTAAAGAATAATTGTTATTGCATAATTATCCCTAATTAATATGCTCTTCGGAAAAGCCTTGGGGAAATGATTACCTCTTAGTCAGTGTTACATAGGATTACTTTTAAATTAAAGATTAAAAGTACAAGACTGAAATTATCGATGCCAGACTTGTCAGTGGATGGAGGCCTGGACCTCCGATTATTTTCATGCCAAAAGGTTATATAAGGTCATAAGAGATTTTATCTTTTGTAGCTATAAGAGCTGATATAATTTGGATGTCTTGTATGATAAACAACCATAAAAGGCAAAACAATCATGTCCAAATTTCTCCTTCCCAAACCCCCAAAAACATAACCACCTCCATTAACAACTTCTGAAATTGGTGCTAGGATATAGGTTGAAGGTGTCAAAAGATTACATAAAAGGTACATAAAATACTAGGGATATGGGGTTCATAGTGATTATAACTGTAAGATTTCGTTACATTTTAATATTATGTTTGTCTTCGTTTATGAGTGGAACAAATCATTCTTTACAAAGTCTTAAGAAAGAAGGAAATAAGTTGAAATCAAAAGACTATGTATGAGTGTACAAAAGGCACATCTTTGGATCCTAAAGATAATGTTGATAGGTCAGGTTTCATCTGATCTGGCATCTGAACTATGACATTGAGAGATACAGATGTTACATGTTTCTAATCCTGAACTACTCAAAAGCAGAATATGTTGAAATTGTTTTCCTGAAAAGACTTTATAATTAAACCTCTCCCAAGTTTTCAAAGAAAGATGGTTTTATTCTTGTCTATTTTAAAAGTATTTTTTAAAGTAGATTTCTTCAACCCATCGTTTTGCACCTTTTCAAATCCACCAGACGGGAACTGATTGCACCAGATTTACTTATTGGAACCAATGGCACCAGACGGAAACTGAATTGAACCGATGGCACCAGACAGGAACTGACTGGAACTTATAGCACCAGGCAGGAACAGACCGAAACCCATGGTACCAGACGAGAACTGATCGGAACCGTGAATGGCACCAGACGGAAACTGAATGGAACCGATGGCACCAGACGAAAACTGACTGGAACCGATGGTACCAGACAGGAACTGACTGTAACTTATAGCACCAGGCAGGAACAGACCGGAACCCATGGTACCAGACGAGAACTGATCGGAACCGTGAATGGCACCAGACGGAAACTGAATGGAACCTATGGCACCAGACGAAAACTGACTGGAACCGATGGTACCAGACAGGAACTGACTGTAACTTATAGCACCAGGCAGGAACAGACCGGAACCCATAGTACCAAACGAGAACTGATCGGAACCAATGGCAACAGACGGAAACTGACTGGCACTGATGGCACCAGACGGGAACTGACCGGAACCCATAGTACCAAACGAGAACTGATCGGAACCAATGGCACCAGACGGAAACTGAACGGAACCAATGGCACCAGACGGAAACTGACGGAATCAATGGCACCAGACGGAACCGACCGGAACTAATGGCTTGAACCAATGGCAACAGACGGAAACTGACTGGCACTGATGTCACCAGACGGGAACTGACCGGAATTGATGGCAACAGACAGAAACCGACCGGAACCAATGGCTGGAACTAATTGCACCAGACGAAAACTGATCGGAACTAATGGCACCAGACGAAAACTGACCGGAACAAATGGCACCAGACAAGAACTGACCGGCACTGATGGCACCAGACGGGAACTTGCTGCATGGAAATGGTGGCATCAAACTAAGACTATCAGGAAGTGAAAAAGATGACATCAGACAGGAACTGACTCGACTGAAGAAAAGGCAATGACGACAGCAGATTGTTATTGTGTAGTATCATGATATACGTTTACAGTGATAATTCTTTGAATTTTTATGAAATCCGAATGAAATTTGTCAACTATGGTTACTGCCATTGTTGTTTGAAGTATTCACAAATTATCCCTGTCTTGGACTTTCATTTAAATGAATAAATATATCAATAATTTAATCAAAAAGCATATTTTATGTATTGTATACATATGGAAATTAGAAACCTATCGGGGCTTTCGTCTGTTGTTTTGGAGGTCTTTTATTTTCTTGCAGTAAACTCCCATAATACCTAGATTATCTGAAAATGATGCACTTACGCTTGAAGGAGAATTGCAATATGATGAAGTCCTAGTAGCATTAAAAAATATGAAAAATGAGAAAAGCCCTGGTCCTTCGGGTTTCACTGCTGAATCTTATAAATTCTTTTGGAACGATGTTAACGTATACCTTATTAGTTCTTTAAATGCAGCATATAGGTCAGGTGAACTGTCAATAAGTCAGAAACAAGGCCTTATAACATGCATACCGAAAAAGGATAAATCAAAGGAGCATCTGAAAAACTTCAGACCCATTTCATTATTAAATATTTCGTACAAAATAGCTTCAGCCGTCATATCTGCTCGTGTAAAAAACATACTACCTAAGATAATAAGTAATGACCAAAAGGGATTTATGAAAGGTAGATATATTGGAGAAGGTACGAGACTTGTGAATGATATAATGGATTACACAGACTTCATGAATATCCCGGGACTCCTGATATTAATAGATTTTGAAAAAGCTTTCGACTCGGTAGAATGGTCTTTCATCGAGAAGTGTTTCGACTTTTTTAATTTCGGATCATCTATAAATAAATGGTTAAAAACATTTTACAATTACATAAATTCTAGTGTTCTTGTAAACGGATTCCCGTCAGAATTCTTCCAAATCACAAGACAAGGTGACCCTTTTTCACCATATATATTCCTAATTGTAGCGGAAATTCTGGCCCATATGCTAAGACAAAATAAACATATTAGAGGGATAACAGTAGGAGGTATAGAATACTTGTTAACTCAGTTCGCTGATGATACCACAATAATTTTAGATGGCTCTGAAACCTCTTTTAGAGAAGCATTGAAAGTACTCGAAACTTATGCATCATTCTCCGGGCTCAAAACTAAACTTAGCTGGATAGGTTCGAAACAATATTCAAGTTTACAATATTGCAGAGAATACAACCTAGATTGGACACAGAAACCGTTTGTACTATCAGGGATTCTATTTCAACATAACAAGACAGAAATGGTTGAACGCAACTACAAAGATAAGCTAAAGTCAATTGAGAAAGAAATGAAATTATGGTCGCTGAGAGACCTTACACCTTTGGGAAGAATAACAGTTTTAAAAAGCTTAATACTACCAAAACTAAATCATCTATTTACTTCACTCGCAAACCCAAAACTAGATACTGTAAGAAATTTGCAACGAAAATGTTTCTCGTTTATATGGAACGGTAAACCTGACAAAATAAAACGAAGCCTACTGACAAAACCTTACCAGGAGGGTGGTTTGAAAATGCCTTCTATCCTTGAAACAATTAAGTCTCAAAAAATATCATGGATCAGAAGACTATTTGTACAGGATTCAAACACAAAACATATCTTATATACATTTAACCAAAGTATACTTTCTCCTGTAGAAATGGGACCAACTTATCTTAGAACGCAATATATCCCTAAACTTATTAGCTCTTTTTGGAAAGATGTTTTCTATGCTTGGTCCGATTTACAAGAAAGAAATACATATGACAGTGACAAACTCAGCAGGCAGTACATTTGGGCAAACGATAATGTAACAATTTCAAGTAAACCTGTGATATATTGCTACTATTTGCTATCCAATATTAAATTTATAAACGATTTTTTAAAAGATGACAATACATTTCTATCCTACAATGAATTCGTAAACCTGTATGGATTTAAAACAAACTTTCTTGAATATGCAGGTTTAATTTCATCAATGAAAAACTATTTCAAACGGTATTCAAATACTATCAAAAAACAGAATGAACTGCCCTTTGTTCCTCCAAACTTAGAAATTCTTTATAGAACAAAGAAAGGATGTGGTATATTTTACTCCCAATTATGCAAGGATGACTCAACTCAAAAACTTAACTACAAACTTAAGTGGGAAAATGAACTAGATATAGACATCAGCCCGAACTGTGGAAGACCTATAATTCTATACCATTCCAAGCAGCTATTAGTATCAAACACAGGTGGTTCCAGTATAGAGTTCTCCATAGAATCCTTATTACAAATAAAGACATATATAAATACAAATTGATAGATTCTCCACTTTGTACATTTTGCAATGTTGAAATAGAATCGGTTTGTCATTTACTTCATGAATGTATAATTGTCAAAAGACTGTGGCAAGATTTACTTAAATGGATTGAAAGTGAAACAGACACTTGTTTAAATATAAATGCGGAAACAATATTTCTTGGGTTTAAAGAAAGAAGAAATAACGTTCTTAATTTGATTTTCACGCTGACAAAAGAATATGTATACTCACGGAAACTTTCAAATATATTACCTTCCCTTGATGGACTCAAGCCGAAATTAAGATACAATTATCATCTGACATAAATCTAACGCCTACTCGCAATGTAAATACGATTCATTTATTTCATTTTGGTCATCTTGCCACAATCTATTTATATAGATACATATTTCTATATCAATAACATTTGTTGTACCAATGTATTACTGGTGAAATGAAAAGCCGCTGTACCCATGAAAAAGAAATAAAGTGATAAAAAAACAACAACTCCCAGGTCAGAGTACTATATTCATATGTACGACTTACTCTGATTTTAAGGTTTTCTATTTCAAAGTCGAATGCTTCTATATTTCTAATGTATAACCCAACCCAAGAGTCGACAGTCTTTTGAAAAATCTTTGAACGGCCAACCCTCGGAACCGTAACCAAGCACTCTAACGACTAGTCTAGTCTAAGGGGCCAAACAGAAGTGTGGGCTGTATTAAACAATCTATTGATTGAGGCCAATTACAAAGAGTCCGTTGGACACAAAGCTTGATTTGATTTAATAGCATTTAATTCAGAATTAAAGCAAAATTATAAATTAATTTAATCCAAAAATGAATGTTAAAACAAATCCGACACACATAAATTTTTGACATTTTTATTTTTTTCTTCTATTTTTCAAATAGATCTAAAATTATGATTGAAAATACTATAGTATGGATAGATTGTTATTGGTTGTTAATTAATGTTTAATCTCAGTTAGTTAAAACACTCCACCTCGGTTATGCTCAAGCTTCTTTCCTCAGGTTTTGAAATCCTTAGAATACCCTTGCTCTCGTGTTAACCTTAACATAGTGACCCATTATGCACTTTCTGCATGCCCGACGCACGCGAACTGTTTTACGCTGAATAAACTAAAAGCAAGTTTATCTTGGTGGCATTTACATCTCACGTTTGTAAATATCAATTGAATAATAAGTCCCATTGTTGATATGGCACAGCGACAGGCTACACGGGGGCAATGCCGGGATTTACCTCAGACAAATTTGACATCAGATTTGGATTCCATTATTTCAAAACTTAAAAATAAAATACAGGGCTACAAACGATGTTAAAGATCTCCAAAGACCTGACAGACCCTGTAAGACAACGCAACCAGAGGATAAAGCCTTGATGAGGCTCATTAGTCGCCGACTTTCGGAATCAAGCACATTGTTAAGAACACACTGGTTACCAGGGACACCTATCTCTTGCTTAACTGTCCGTAATCGACTGTTCGTTGTTGTATACAGGGCGAGTAGACCCATCAGGCGTACCAGCACGACTTGCCTGTTGTAATTATCGTATTTTGTTGGAAGGAGGTTCATTTTTCTGACGAGAGTAGTTTTTTGCCGCACATGGTGGACCGTCTTACAAGTGTATGGAGGCAAAGACAAACAGCACTGGTTCCCCGCACTATTCAGGATACATTTCTGTTTGGAGGGGTCAGTAATTATATGGGGGTGCCTTTCAATGAATTGTAAAATTCACTTGATTATCATTCGAGGGAACCTCAGTACTCTTCGGTAGGAACAAGAGATCCCTGACAGGGCTGTCATCCCACATATTGGTAATCATCCTCTTAGCCATCTTCCTACGCAGAGCCTAAAATGCCAGTTTCCAAACTGTCATTTTATGCCTTGCTGCAGAGACTTTTCTTTTCTGTGATGCTATAGTGCCCCTACAGACTAGAGAGCAAGCACAGAAAACTCAAGGTTATGCAGCAAGGCATAAAACTGACAGTTTGGAAACTGGCGTTTTAGGTTTTGCGTAGGTAGATGCCTCTTAGCACAAGACCCATCTTCATGAATGACAATGAGAGGCAACACAGGACCCGTGCCCTTATCCAATTTTTACAAGAAAATGCGGTTGAGACGATTGCATGGCAATCCAATTGAAAATCTCTGGGACATTTTGGGCCGCCGTGTCGGCAACGTTAGATTCCCCTATACAAACACTCAAAAACTTAATTAACTGCCGCCTGGCATGAGGAATGGGACAGAATTCTCAGAATCAAATCCGCAGATATGAGGAATACGGAGGCGTCTGGAAGCAGTCGTTTGTGCTCTGTGAGGCCATACTGAATATTGCTGGAAAGTCTATACTCGAACTTGCAGAACATCATCATCCGTTCCCATGAACATATGGTTTGAATGGTCCTGACGTTAACGCCTCTGAGGGAACAGTAAACTTGACAATGGAATAAGAAAACTGGATAATGAAATGTGTGTGTTGGTTGCTTCTCAAATATTCACTTTACGTGTGGGATTATCAAATTAAGGAAAGATGATATATACAATGTTATTGGTCATGAAAGTTACTTCGTGAGAAAAAGGGGGTGTTGTTAATAAGATAAGATAAGATAATGTCTTTATTGTCCTAAGGGAAATTTGTTTTACACCATATATACAGTTCTCCAGTTACAAACAAAGCAAACTAAATGTATAGATAATATTATTATGCATAAGATTTGTCTAAATAAACATGAACACATCCGATTTAGTCACACTCAAATTCACTTGACTAAAACAGAAATATGACATTAATCAATAAACTGCTCATTGCAGGAACGAACACTGTTTGGAATAAAAGAGTAGCGAAACCTGTTTGTTCCCCCAGTCGGCATGCGCAGTCTGCGTCCTGAAGGTAGCCAAGAATATTCCGAAAAAAGAATATGTGATTGGTCACTTAAATTTTATTTGTTTTCTTGGAAATTTGCTGCTCATAAAAATCGCCGATACTTTCAATTGGAAGTCCAATAATTTTTTAAGCTGTTTTAACAATTTTTGAGAGTTTGTTTTTATTCTGAACAGACAGATTTCCGTACCAGTTCAAGAAATTAAAGGCCAAGATACTTTGAATAAATGTTCTGTAAAATAACCTCAATATAGTTTGATCTATTTTAAAATGTCTCAATCTCCACAAAAAATGCAAGCGTTGCTGTCCTTTCTTATAAATGTTGTCAGTATTTTCGTTCCAAGAAAGTTTTGAATCCAAGACAGTACCCAAATATTTGTATTCTGTTACTCTTTCTATTTCACCATCATCTATAGTCACAGCATTTAATGTAGACTTCTTTTTCCTAAAATCTATGACCATTTCTTTGGTTTTCTGCACATTCAAAAACAAAAAGTTTGATTTACACCAATCTACAAATTTTGAAATTTCAGTTCTGTAACACAGTTCAAATTCTCTAATCAGGCCCACCAATGCTGCATCATCGGCAAATTTGATTGTCATACATGTTTTTGCATTGATATCATAATGTGTATAAGTTTTGAAGGATAAATATATAATTCTTATGGTGAATAAATGGTTCTAAATACAGTTTTGGATTCTAACAACAAAAGAATGGCATCTTGAAAAACTGTTTAACTGCAAGTGTTACATAAGGACATGAATGCATAAAATTCTTTGGTAGGGAAATTAACATTCCAAACTTAAATCATAATCAAATTGAAAACGATAAAAAAAAATATATCAAATTTCATTAACAGATTTCTTAAGGTTTTATAGAGTATATACCTTATTGATATGATAGAATGTATAGAATAATAGAATGTATACAAAATCCTTGGGGAATTGATTACCTCTGAGACAGTGTAATAAGATTACTTTTAAATCAGGTGAGTACACTTTTTGGAAATTTCATTTCATGTTTAACAATCAATGTAAGATTTAAAAGTGATTGGAGGCCTGTCCCTCCCACTATGTTCATACCAAAAGGTTATATAATAAATAAGTAACAGACATTAGCTTTCATAGCTAACAGGGCTGATATAAATGTATCTATTGTTAGATAAACAATCATAAAAACCAAGCTAGATCGTGTCACAAGATTCTTCCACCCAAAACCCCTAAACTGAGCTTACAAAACATACCACCTCCAACAACGACTCCTGACGTTCATGCCACGAAATAGCTTCAATATATCAAAATATTACAAAGGTACATGGCACAATCATACAAGTGATGTATGGATCATAGTGATTACATATGTCAGGTTTTGTTACATTAGAATAGTTGAATGTAATAACTATAAGTTAATAATAATAAGTTTATGAGCTAAACAAATCACTTCTTTATGAAATCTTACGGGAAAAAAAGAAAGAAATTGAAATTGAAATTCAAGACTATGTGTAGATAGAAAGGCACATCTATGGATCCTAAAGACAATGTTTAATATGTCAGGTTTCATAAAATTTGAAATATAAGCATCTGAAATTCTTAACTATGACATTTAGAGAAAAGTATGTTACTAACGCATATATGGACATAATAATAACTGCAATGTAGAAAATTTTCTTTATATTTCCAATATCAACACTGGAATTCATTTTATATTTATATTTTCTCAGCTTTATAAAAAAAATCGAAATAGTTGTTTTTGTTAAGATATATCCACAAATCAAGTATAGTTATGAATATTGATCAAGTTATAGGTTTCATTAATTTCAATAAATCAATGAGAGATGAGCGTCAATAAGCACCTGCCACGCTGAGGGTGGGGGCGGGGGCGAGAAGGGGCGATGTGTTGACTACACTTGGGTGCTGGTCAGGTGGATGATGGCGTCTATGAGCGTGAGGGCGTCCCCCTCCAGGGTGGAGATGATGTTGTGCAGCAGGTACAGTGCGGTGAAGAAGGACGTACCGCCCCCGATGATGGCCCCCAACACAGGGACGAAGCGTGTCGCTTCCACAGATGCCCGCTTACAGGCGGCCTCCGCAAACTCCGACTTAAGCAGGTTTAAAATATACGACTTGGCTGCTTGGCGTGACGTCACTAGTGCCGAACCATTTTGTAGGGCATTTTTGTAGTAGTCAATTTTGGTACTAGTTCTTTTTGATAATTCATTTAAAGATTCATCGTCAAGACCATATTGTTTCAGAAAGAAATTAACTTCTTCCACGAGGAGCATGAGATCGAGTGACACAGTGATAGCACCCCCCAAAAGCGGCACAGGAACTAAGGACGAGACAGCGGCCTGGGCGCCGGACATACTGGCAATAACGGTTGCACGACGTCTTAGCGCCGCGGACTTGCTCTTGATAACGCTCTTTGAGATTGGGGAAAGTGACAGAACTAAGGCATTTCTTTTCTGTTCAGGCAATGAAACTAAAATATCTTCCAGCAATTGATTGAAGTCCCACTCTTCACGTTCGTAATTGGAAATGAAATAAACAGTTTTTTGACACAGCCGTGCAGCTTTGAAATTCTCCTCGCATTTGGATCTGATACGGTCAAGAATCAAGTTTACGGAGAAATCCTTCTCGCTCTGTCTCGCACTATCCATTGACTGGTCAATTTTAGTTCTCACAAAGAAATATGTTTTGTTTATTTTTTCAATTTCCTGCGCAAGCCAAACGTCATTAACGGAGAACCGCTCGTCTGAGAGGAGGAGAAAAAAGTCATATTTAGAGTATTGAACACGTCCGAGGTAGGACTGGTCTTTAGGGAAGCGCGGTGTGCCAACGCCGGGGAGGTCCCAGAAGACCAGTTGTGGGTTGAAAGGGTGAGGATACATAGTCGGGTTCTTGGTCATGTCTCCCGTGCCCACTGGTGCCGCGCCCTCATCCTCCGCCGTCAGCCCCCGGACACTGTTGATGAACGTGGACTTGCCCACGGCTGCCTCCCCGACCACAGCCACAGTGAGGGGCACGAACTGCCACTCCTTCTGTTTGCTGGCGACCAGGGCCTGTATTCCGCTCAAGCCGCGTTCCTCAACGTGACGGCGCACATCCCGCAACTCACTCGCATCGATGTGCTCGTAAAAGTCGTCCACGCTCAGATCACGCTCACACATCTGCAAACAGAGAGGAAATGAAGAGTTAATAAATTCTGTGCGTCTTCTGGTTCCAGTAAATATGGTATGGTCAAATTGAGGTTTGGGAAAATGTTGGCTGTAACAAGGTCAATGTATCGAGGTCGTATGTATGGTTTCTTCTCAAATGTCTCTCAGCAAGGATATATACACTCCAGATTTTGGTAGGTAGTTGAGAAAATAAGCGCCGGCCGGGCCTCTTATAAGCGCCGGGTCTCTAATAACCGCCGAGCCCTAACCATTAGATGAATGCTCACTCAGTAAACATTTCACAGGTATGCACTGTAAAAGACGACTTAACAGAGTTCAATTCTCTTTGAAAGAAATAAGCGCCGGGTCTCCAATAAGCGCCGGGCCTCTAATAAGCGCCGGGGGGTAAAGGGGTGCTGAAAAAATAAGGGCCCGGGCGCTTATTAGAGGAAATACGGTATGTTTTAAAAGACGAGAATTGTCATCTATATTATTGTTTTTTAACTTATATTCAAAAATTGATTTAGTGTCAAATATATTTTATTTCCGATAAGCCAGTTTGTAATTATATATGTGAAACAAATCTATCAATCTAACAATCCGTGCACCTCTTCGTTTATTACCTTAGATTTGCTCGGGATGCGTTCGTTTTGCACTAAATTATGCTTTGTTCGTATGCACAACTTTTACACATGTGTACTGTGTTTGCTCATATCTAAATTTACCCAAGTATGTCATAGCGTACGCGTGATTTTTAGCAGATTGCGAAAATACTCATAAGTCGAAAGGTAAGTGATAATTCTTTTAATGAAAGATCTGTTGGTACACAGTCGCTGCTAGGTGAGAAATATTCCATATTACATTCATCTACATAAACGTTTAATATGAATGTTTCCCTGTTTATTCTCTGTGTTGATGTAAAGCGAAGTCCTGAAAAAGGCAATAAATCATTTACGATGATGATTTTTATTATTAATATTACCATGATTATTATTATCATAATCATGAATTTTGTTGTTGTTGTTGTTGTTGCTGTTGTTATAATCATTATTATTATTAAATTGACCTGGACCTAGCATTCGGTCTCCATATTTCAAATTAAAGTATGGAAAATGCATAGAAGTATTGTCTTGCCATAAATCGATACACTGATGACAATGGTGTCGTCCAAAAATACAAAACTCCAAAACGCAGAACGATTACAACATCAACAATGTTCATTCTTGACTACACCAGATATAAGAAATTGAACGCTCATATTCTATTAGATTGCCCGAAAAAGTAGATTATCGTTTGCGGGGCACCACCGTTGAAAAGCAGAGCAGCCCCGAAGCTGGGGGTTTCGCCTTTCCCTTTTCCGCCTAACGCCTTCTTCAGGCCTCGGCAAATGTGGGCATTTGCTCGTGACCTTGACCTTTGTCATTCAAGGTCACACAATCAATTAACACTTTTCATTGAGTATACAAAAAATGTAATGAATAAAAGAGTTAATAGTTAAAATAAAGCATTTTTGTTACACCATGCATAAGCCGTGACCCTGCTGTGACCATGACCTTTGAGAGAGTGTAGCAGAAACCTTTTTGTACAAAAATTGTGTACTCCTCCAAAGAATATATATACCAAATTAGAGTTCCAAAGCACAAAAACTTTTCAAGTTATCATGTTAACAAGGTTTTTCTAGTGATTTCATAACTTACTTGATCTTACTGTGACCTTGACCTTTAACAAATTGTAGTGGAAACCTTTTCAATGTTTTTACTCTTCCAAAGATGATACCAAGTTAGAGCTTCATAGCACAAAAAAACAACTTTTTTAAGTAACGAAGATTTTTTAAGTAGCTCGCGACCTTGACCTTTGACCTTGAAAGTGAACAAAATCGTCAAAGTGTCCATGCGAACAAGGGTTAAGTATCAAAAGTATGTATGACAGTTTAAAAGCCAATGATTTGGTACTTACGTTTAAACGGTTAACAGGGAAACATGTACATTGTGCTTGTAAGGCACATCGCTTCTCACAAATTCTAGACCAATTAAACAAGATGAGAATATTACACTTAAATATTTATAGTGAATTAGCAGCACGTATTTCTCTCACATCAAAAACACTTTTCTACTCTTTTTATGTAACCACAATTTCTAAAAACAATATTGTACTTCTTTATTTACAGGTATACCATTACTTTTCCTTTCTTTCGCAAGATGATTTATGAAAACTATAAACAGTAGTGGAGTGAGCATTCAACCCTGCATTACTCCGAAAGAAATGCTAAAAGTCTTTGTTCAGTGTCGTTCTGGTCGACAATATATACTTTCCAATACCTTATATATGTTACCTTTTAACATCATTTTCCGAAAGAAGGCGCAATATTTTTTCTGTTTAGAAAATCGAAAGTTTTCTTGAATGGTATTCTTCAATAATTGATGAATGGCAACCTTTAATTAGTGGAACTTAGTGGTGTTTTGTGACAAATATGTCAAACATCAACCGAAAAAAATCTACAAACTTGTAATAAATCGGCGACTGGCACTGTTATTTCATAATGCTGCTATAGCTAATGGTAATGCATTGGCATATTTTCAAGAAAATTTCATGGGTGATTGTTGACATCACTATCTTTATTATATACTCATGTAATCTTATGATAGTAATACAAGGGTGCAATACGGAATACGTCTTCAAATTCCGTATTGCACTCCAGAATCCGTATTGCACGCCTGCCGGTTCTACTTTTTTTAAGCTTCGGCAATTCTCGGAATTTTCCGTACGTAACAATCATTTTCCTAATTAGAACACCAGATTTGACGTATCTCAATGCATTGGTAACAAACCTACTTTTTAATATGATATTGAAGAATAATTGATGAGAAACTAGTGTTATCGTTAGTAAAGAAACTGCAAAACAATAGAAACAAGGAAATCCTAAACAAAACTCCGAAAACATCGCAAGCGACACTTGGCCCTATGACGTCATAGCCTACAACGATTATGACGTCATTTCCATGGTGACGTCGTTTGAAAGGATCCCGTCGCTCGGAATCCTGAACTTACGTTTATCATATTCAGACTTTATAAATAATAACTAAGGATAAACTTTTATCGCTGTATTTAGTTTTCACACTTGAGAAAACTGCCTCTTACGTTTAACTACGCAAAGTAATGAGAAAATAAACAGATAATTGAGGTATCAAATCATCAGTCGAGCGTGTCATAGGTAATCGCCTTCTTTGCATTATGTATCAATGCGCAGTGCGACGTCTCGGATTATTTAAGCAATTCAAAATTACTTTTAAAAAGGTTAAAAAGAGAGTATATAATAAATACAGAACGTCATACGTGTGCATTTGGGTAGTTTGTATTGAACTCGAAGATGTCATGGACGCGGAGAAACAACTCGTTCTTCGAACTCGTTGTTCCTCCGCGTCCATGACATCTACTCGTTCAATACAAACGACCCAAATGCACACGTATGACGTTCTGTATATTTATGTGATGAATATGTTATATACCGTATTTCCTCTAATTGGGACCGGGCCTCTAATAGCGGCCGGGGGGTAAAGGTACCTAAACGTGAATAAGAGTCGGGCCTCTAATACTAGGGGCCGGGTCTTTTCAATAATTACTCCCTTCTGTATATTCGACTTAAATATTCCCTCCCTTTAATTTTTTTAATACCACACATATAACTATAATAAGTCTATGTCGTGTATACCGGTAACTTTTGTTTTAAAAATTAGAATACAGGTCTCAAGTTGACTTTGGAAAACCTATTATCATAATAAGGGCCGGGCCTCCAATAAGAGCCGGGCCTCTAATAAGGGTCGGGGGGTAATACCCCCTAAATGTTAATAAGGGCCCGGGCCCCTATTAGAGGAAATACGGTACACTGTATGCGGTTTGCGATCATAATTTCGTTTCTTTCAAAATGCATAATAGGAGGATAAGAAGTTTTTTTTTCTAGGATGATTACCTGACAGACGTTTTGAAAGCATGGGACATGATATAGATGTCGAAAAAAATTCAACCCCGTGCGGAATGACACTCAAGATCGGCCCAGAGGTCAACCTCTATTTATTTCAAATAACCTAGCGAAGGTCTATAAAGACCTCCTGAGAGGTTATGGTTATCATTGTCATCATAGGCCTTTAGGACCTGTTGTTTCCTATGTTTTTGAAACCAAATTTACCTGCTCAGGATTTTGGAAACTGCAACCGGATATATCAACTGGGCATAAACAAAACAAAACTGGAAGGTGACGTCACCAAAACATAAAAAAAAATTGTGTTCAGCAGTCGCCTTCAACAAGATATATATATAGACCATGCTTGAGTTAATTTATCCAGAAACTTCAAGATAACTGTAACTGTCAAGATAACTGTAGTATATTTTGATAATTTTTAAAACATAATAGACAAATAGATGTTTTTATTTACAATTTTTGGAAGAATCCTTAATCCTTTCCCGCCGCCCAGTTCCAATTTTATAGTTTACCGCGTAATACGATATTAATAAGCACGAGAGTAATCCATGGACGAAAGTTTTGCAAGGTTCGTACTGTAGTGTCTTGGTTTGTAATATATCGGTTTTTTGTCAAATAAGTAGAAAAAGTTAGTAGATATACTTATATCTCTGTACAACACCAGCTTTGATAAGTTAGGTATTTGGCCTTTAGGCTACTGTAGTCTTTGCCTATTTCCATCATATGGATACTAACTTCCCCAGCCACTGACTGGGTCAATTTGATGTTCCTGTACAGTATGAGTCGTCCTTCTGACACTAACCGTAGGTACAGCTAGAGACGATATATACAGTATATAATAGTCTCTCGTTCAGCTAACGATTCTAAGCTTAGGATTTAGCTGCGATGGACATAGATCAAACTGTAGTTATGGGCGCACTCGATTTGCTGAGCGGGTCAGTTCCCCGAATGCAATAAAGTATCCGAAAGTTAACCGGCTTACACACTCGATTCGACCCGGGTAAATACGCTTTCCCATGACTCATTATCTTCCAGCGTCTTTTGTTTTACATCACGCATTCGTTTATTTTCTTAAAATAACAACGAATAGCTACCGCCATATTTACATTCAATGACCATTTGAGACGTGATGAACCCTTGTTGGGAAGTCGTTCACTTTGTTTAAAAACCATTTGTGTTTCGGGCATTCATATTTGTTATCGGTCAAAAAGAAGTTTTCATATTTAATATACATGTCCACCAATGAATGTTTCACAATAAAATAAATCATTATTTGAGTATATTGTGGACGTTTTATGACGATAAAATCAGATATTGACTCATATAATATTTAGATGTTATATAGTCGACTGATCGCAGAGAAATTCGTAACGAATACCACGGGAAGAGGTAACAGGATAGCGTTCTGACGCGGGATTCGAATCCCGGTGGAGACACCAAACATTTGTGACCTTTAGACTGTTGTTTTCTCAGGCAAGGTACTTCATCCTCATTGCACTCAGTCAATCCAGCAGTTAAACTTAATACCTGATTACGGGAAGTACGGAACTACTTAGCTACTTTGAAAGTACAATTCCTGTAGGGAAAATGTACAGCCAATGTGCAGTGCTTGCGCTTATAATTGGTAGCATTATTGTTATTACCACATGATTATGGGTTGTGACGTTGTGGCAAAATTAATTTGTGAAAAAAACATTCCACTATTCATAAATAGTCTCTCGAGTTCAGCGATTTTCATTAACAGTGTTCTTTTGGGGAGTTTTTTAAACGATTCTGTCTTCATCAGATATGACCTGTTTCTGTTTTCTTTTTTTTTTCGTAATATGACATACCGTACCTGTTTTGCAGTGGAAGCTTAATTTTACTTATTAAACTGGTATTGTAACCTTGAAACACTCACTCAAGCGTACTGAGTCTAGAAAGCCCTAGTAGAGGGTCGCGTCAGCCCCACTTATCGAATTGACCAATCTGAACTCAGCTTACCAAGCCACAATAGTCTGCCTTCGCACGTATAACGTTGGAGGGTCATAGGTCGCAGAAAGATCGGCTGACGCGACCCTCTAGGGCTTTCTAGACTCAGTATAGGAGTGAAACGGATAATATTGAGGCTAGGTTTACTTAGACTGCCACTCAAGTGTCTAAGAATGATTTTTGATATGACCAGGAACTAAACGTGATTCTCTTAAATGTCTTACCAGGAACTAAACGTGAATCTCTTAAATGTCTATCCAGGAACTAAACGTGAATCTCTTAAATGTCTATCCAGGAACTAAACGTGAATCTCTTAAATGTCTATCCAGGAACTAAACGTGAATCTCTTAAATGTCTATCAAGGAACTAAACGTGAATCTCTTACTATGTGAAAAGAAAATGAGCTAAGGGTGACCTAACTTATGTTCTGTGAATAATAAGGAAAGATGAGCTATGAATTGTCTAAGAGAAGAAGAACGAACGATTGTTCCCTTAAGAAATGGGTTTAACGTGTGTTGGCAAGATCTTGCAACGAATTACTATAATAAGCAAGCAAGCCAAATCCACAATCCCTTACAACGAAAGCAAGCTGTTGTGTTTTGGCAAAATGAAAACCCGATTTGTCTTCAGAACAGTACCGATAATTTTTTATTAAATGGAGATATTCCAATGAACAAAGAAGCTTATTCAAATAACCCGTAAAACAACTAGTATAGGTATTGAATACCAAACAGTCCCCCCTAAGTGAAATACTCCTAAAAGCGTCGTTAAACCCCTGATCACCTCACCTCTTTAATGTGGTCCTACTCTATAGATATAAAGTCTGGAAGCCGAAAAGTTCGATGAATTCCCGATGATTGGTCCTTAAAATGCTATATAAGGGGCCACAGAGCCACCAAAGCTATGAATTATCATCCTCACTAGTCCAGGAGTCTGTACACAAAGTTTTAACTTTCTATGCCTTTTAGTTCTGGAGAAGAAGATGAAAATGGGTTTTAAGGGTTTGGCTCTTATTAGGGGCCATATGGCCACCAAAGCTATGAATGTATTCGTCCTTGATTCAATGTATATACTCATCATGCAACGGTTGTTATCCATGATTTGACTCCTGATAAACAACACAATACTGAGCACATAAGAACCGTATAAGCAAGGCGTTTAGTCATTTTATTGCTGGCAACCGTACACTATATTACTAGAAGCAGTACAGTTGTCAAAATGTAACACCCATCTTGCATGTGTTTACTGGAAAATAAGACAATCACTGTAAGGTGACATATACAGTTCATTACATATCAAATAACACGTTATTGTCCAGATCGTAATTATTGAAAAGGCGTAAGCACGTAAAAAGTAATTAACAACCTGGCAACTGGTATGAAACTTCAGGCCTTGACAGTTGCGAGCAATTCTGTTGTAACATATTTGCTATCTCTGACTATGAAAATAGTCAATTTTCTGAAAAGTATTGAAATGTTTCTCAAAAGTTGTCAAAACCGCGATAAATCGCTTTCTAAGTGATCCCGTTTGGCATCACGCTCCCCTCTAGAACTAATAAATATCTTTAAAAATATGTCAAAATTTATTACAATTGTAAACTCTGTACTGAAAAAATTTATGTAAAATCGACCTTCACATTGTATGAATCTAATTTGCTTGTATGTATATTTATGCTCTTGTACCACCGTCATGACCGTCGGTGGTGAATAGAGAATAAAGAGTTTGAGCAACATCTCTGCGCCGTACACCTCGCTACCTCTACGGTTATATATACACACAGTGACAACAAGGCATCGCTGTTAAGTTTAATCCTAAATCCTCTGCGTTGAAACATTCCTGAACGTCGTGGAAGCCCTGTGGTCGGTGACATCTCGCGCCAATATTAACAAGCTTATTGTATTCACGTATATAAAATAAGATGGGATTTTTTTTGCGATTATTTCTTAACATGATACAGAATTAAGATTTCAACGCTATCTTATCATTTACAATCGTTTTCCAAACTTTTGTTTCACGCAAAATTTTGTAAAATTCGCCGAAAAATATTACTTTTCAGATGAGCAAAACGTGTCATTATTACACCTTGAAATACTTCTCATCTCAAAATGTATGTTTCGATGCAAGCTAGGAGCGTTTAGTATGTACATGAGCTGTAATCTCAATACAGTCACGGGAAATGTTCTCCGGTACAGAAATTATCAACCGTATTTCCTTTACTATAGTGAAGTTATACATAAGGTGATTTTAAAATACCGGGTATACACAGTAAAAAAAAATTTTGCACTCCGAAAATAAAAGTTTAGTTATTTCGCCACATACCAAACCACCATTGATGTTGTTTAAACCATGAATCTGCCGTATGGAAGGTATGATTTTATCATGTTTGTGTAGGGATATTATTCATAATATCGCGACAAGCTGTACGTGTACTTTCCTTTTAACAATTTCGGAATTTCGGTTATTAAAACGTTGACATAAACCGTTTAAGCCATTGTAACCAAGAATGTCAGAGCTAGGCTGTAAAGAGGCTGATTATTGGTCTTCTGAGAGCGGGTCTTTCTTTCAAGGATATATGAAGAACTTGACGTCTTGACATACACGGACCAATGACGTGAAGAATCGCACACCCTCAGACAGACACGTATCACTTCCAGGAGATAGATTATTGCTAAGGCTCGTATGCAGGTATCTTTTCGCTTCCAGTACAACCCTAAAACGCCAGTCGCTTCCACGCCGTCCGTTCAGTCACCGAACTGTCAGAAATGGACTGAAAGACGCTTGACGCAGACGAGTAATCCAGCGACTGCAACTCAATAACAACCACAAGCAGATGCGTCTAGCGTGGTGTAGAGAACATTTGGGTGGAAGATCATGTTCACTGGTCAGACGAAAGCAAGTTATTCTGCAATCTAGTGTATGCACCACGAACTATCATGCCATCGGTACCTTATTGTGGGGGATATGTGATGGTATGGGGGATGTAGTTTGATTGCAAAGTTGATCTTGTGACATATGACATGATACGAGGTAACTTTACAGGAGCTCGCACCATCCGGGAAGTCCTTGAACCGGTTTCCGTGCATGCCAGATTTCGACAACCATGCACTTGCATGAAAACCTGTGTTTATGGACGATAATGCTAGACCGTATCGTTCTTGACCTGCGAGAAAGCAGAAACAAATTAGGTTCAATATGTCAAAAGATGACAAAGGTTTACGGCAAAAACATACAAGGGATATATGGATCAAAGTGATTACAAATGTCAGGTTTTGTTACATTAGAAAATAACAAGTTTTATGAGTTTTAGTTAGACAATTCACTTCATAAAAAATCTCGAGAATGGTAGCAAGAAGTTGACTATGTATGAAGTTAATATATGGAATATTGATCAAGTTATAGAATTCATAAATTTGTATAATATCATAAAAAGTGTCTAAGTGTCTAAGACTAACCTAATCATTGTGATTAATTATATAACAGGTTATTTTGCTACAATATTCTATATCAGGGTTGACAATGCATCTATAGATATCTTATCAATTTACAACAATCAGTAACAAAAGCCTTAAACATATAAATCGTCTGTTCTCTTAAAGCTATCAGTTTTGTTCAGTTCTGCTGTTAATGAACATGGATTAGAAGTGATGTAGCTTATATTAACCGTTTTAAGGGAAGTCTTATTTCGGAGTTCTAATCCTGAACTACTCAAAATGAAAATATTTTGATCTTTACCCCGTACAAATCTTTGTTATGACATTTTACCATATCTTTAAAGTTTTCAAAGAATTATGGTATTATTCTTGTCTATTTTAAAATGACCCTCCCAAACTCTTGTATTTTTTTCATGACCCTCCCCTAAAGGCTGTCTATTTTTTGTATGACCCACCCCTGAAAACCCCCGGCCCATCTTTAGCACAACTTTAGTTTCAGACAGTGATTGTAAAATCACCGGAAATACATGATACTACAGGAGAGAAATGTCATTGTTACGCCTAGAAATTATTTCAAAGTCGAAATGTATGTTTCTGATGCAAGTTATAGTATGTAAATGAGCTGTAACCTCCGTACCGTCCGCTGAATTACAATGTTTAATGTACACTATTTTCACATTTTATGCAGTGAGTATTATCATTTATAGACATACTAGCATAACTTTGTTCTTTGATGTTACAGTTGTGTCCGGCCCGAGACATGAGAAGCTGCAGACAAGACTAAATGCAAATGATCTGTCCCCTAAATACCGAGTTTCTTGCTGAAACCTAAAACTCTTCCCTGAAACTTTGAGGAAGTTCCTACGGGTGAGACTGGGGATGGGAGACGAGTACTTGTTTAACGTAGGAGTTATAGGTAAATCTGGCAGTGGCAAGTCGAGTTTCATCAATGCCTACCTAGGCCTGGGCCACACAGAGGAGTATGCAGCCAAGACGGATGTGGTTGAGTGTACCAGTGCTGTAACACCATACCACCTCCCCGGCGCCCCGGTCATTCTCTGGGACGTGCCAGGCTATGATACACTCAATGTTCAATATGGAGAAGAATACCTCAAAAGTATTGGCTTTAATGATTATGACTTTTACATACATATTTCATCTACTAAAACTCAAGAAACGGAATTTGGTATTCACAACGCAATTGCAAAACAGATGAAGCGTTATTTCTATGTGCGAACTATGATTGATAGAGATTTAGGCGGTCAAAAGAAGGCCTATCCAAGGACGTTCAATGAGGAAAGTGAAAAAGCAAAATTGCGACAAAAATTGGAGCTTTTCTTTCCTGATGTGCCAATATTCCTGGTGAACTCTCTTGACAGTGAAGGTCATGACCTGCCCAACATCAGACTCATGTTGAGAGATGCCATCAATTTCTCCAAAAGGTGTCACAGGGACAAGTTGAAAGTTGATCAGTCGAACTCCAGCTGTCAACAGACAGAAACTAAATCTTGTGTATTGCAGTAGTTATAAACACCCTATTATTTTCTGCGTATTCAAATGACCAACACTTTCTTTCAGATTCATCATAATTACTGGTTTAATTGCTGATTGCGTGGCCGATTTCAATAGTTTTTTGGTATGGCCCCTTAAAAATATCTATTTTTCAACACAAGATTTTTGGTTTTAGGTAAAAAAGATTGCAACAGAATGACTTCTTATTTTGACATTTTTTTTATTCTATTTCAAATGTGCAGGGAAAATACTGTCTTAAACCCAAAGTTTCACACTTAAACATGTCTAACACTAACAGTGATAAAAAATATATTCACTAGCCCTTTTGAAACAGAGGAATGTTTATTGAGCAGCTTAAAGTTGGAAAATAGGCGTTACACAAATGAATTATAATTATTAACTATTATTCATGCCTATTTGGTGGATTTTAAAGGTGAATTTGATCCATTTTCAACAAATTGAATATTAATGTTATCAGTAAAATTAACGTCGAGTTAATGGCCAGAATTTATTTCCTATGAAATGTTACATCTTTGTTGTTGTCAATGTTGTCTTGTAATCTCAATAGTTACAATAAATGATATGTGTTGATCAATTTGATCATGTTAATCTTTCTTTTCCCAGTGCAAACATAAAAACTGACATTCAACACTCATAATTTTGCATCACATGTGGAAAGAAACAGTGCAGTGATATGAATCCTGTTTACCCTTGTGTGAGTAAGATTGCGACAAGAAATAGTCCCATTTTAGAGAATGTTTATTCAAAATGGTTCATGAGCTGTATACTTAGTTTACTGACTTTAGTCTGCCTTTTGTCACATTGAGCGCCATTTGCTAATGTTTCATTGTCAATATACGTATGTAAACAACGTTTGTTGAAGTAATATATATATTTTGAAAACTGTCCAATCACCACTCTGTTTTCTCTTGTGTATCTTGAGTATTAGGTTGTCTTTACTACAGAATAGTTAGAAAATATTAATCTTAGTGTTAAAAGTCTCAAGCGACTGTAAATGCATAGAACTTGCTCCTTTCGTTGAGATCTATCTTGCAAATTCAGCAAATAATTATATTTTCATTTTCACATAAGAAATATAGATTTTATTCAAGTTCCATTGCTAAATATTTTATTGAATAATTTTTTATTTCATGTGTTCCGGGGAATGAAAGTAGTTCCATTGAATGTTCACACAAGTATGAAATTTTTTTTTATCACTTCACGAGAAATGAATCACATGACCAAGCTCTCAACCAATCAATATTTCCATGTAAAGTTGAGTTTTCCTCAGTGAGTATTGTGTGCTGCAAGTGTTGGTCAAGTGGCTTGCTGATGCTGGAGCCTCATGTGGGTATGTACACCCGGATAGGGTACATCTGATCTAGCAGAGACTCCGCAGGGAACGGGTTCTTGGTGATGACGAACAGACGGAACTGTTGAGCTCGTAGATCGTTGAACTTTGTCTTGCTGTATTCTTCGCCATCTGACTCCCTGACAAGCTTCAAGTACCTTCCATGACAATACACATCTCATTATACAACATGACAATACTACCATAGTTAGTACAGCTCTTCAACTTCTCTTAAACAGTATTTCAATAGTCATTCATTTATCTCAATAGCTTCACATAACACATTGTTCCACAACTTGGAGGGAAAGTGATGTTTGTAAAAAAAAATTAGTCAATTGGTTAACTGAAGCTGATGTGATGGTTGGAAGTAATGGAAGTTAGAAGGGAAAGTGCTTACTGCTGATCCTGAAGGATGGACTTGTCCATGATGGATTGCATGAGTCCCTCCTGAATCTCATTGATGCGATCTGCCACAGTGTCAAACATGTCTACCTCCATCATATCCAAAACTGCTGGCTTCCCATATCTAAACAAAGTATAGACATCCAACAATGAGCATACTGGCGTCTAATACCAGTACAAAACATACATATGCTACCCTGCTGGCTTCCCACCCTATACAAATCATACAAATCCAACAATGCTGGCTTCCAATACCAGTACAAAACATACAAATGCAACAATTCTGGCTTCCGATACCTGTACAACCATACATTTCCAAAACTGCTGGCATCCAATTCCAGTACAAATGATTCATATCCAACACTGCTGGCTTCCCATACCTATACAAATCATATAAATCCAAAAATGCTGGCTTCCGATACGTGTACAACCATAATATCCAACAATGCTGGCTTCCGATACGTGTACAACCAGGGGTTCAAAATTCCCATTGCCCGATGCCCGGGGCAAGTATATTTACAGTGTTGGGCAAGTTAACTGCTTACTTCAGCTTGCCCGTGGGCAAGTAATGAAAATATATGACTGAACTTGCATTAAAAGTTCCCTACGTCAATCTCTCTGTCTTTGTTGTTTTTTACAATGAAATTGATTGAAGTTACGGTCCCCGATATGTTTACAAAATAATGACTGACACGATAAGAGATTTAGAGTTACTTCCCTTAGTTCATAAACTGGCATCGACTGGGTTCTTTCTTGCACAGTAAAGCTACTATACATTACAGGCGCAATCGCGCACAGCACAGTCAATGTATCTATTTATTTTCGAACTCAAAACGAAATTCGCTGATGAGCATTGATTGTACATCAAATCGATATGAACGAACTTTGGCCTAAGTCAAATCATTTTTTAAAAATGTAAGTGTCTAACAAAATAACTTTATTGTTGATTAAGTATGTTTTAAATGACAATAAGTACGATTTTTACTTGCAAATGATAGCCACTTATGCAGTCAGCAAAACTATTAATTAAACTGCATTGTTTTTTATTTGCTAGGTCAAATAATTTTACAGTATCCAATTACGTAAATGTAATATAATAATTCATGTTTGAAAACTGACTTTCATCATTGCAATATGAATGACATAACAATTGGTCTTATGTTAATTATGCAATTTTGAAAATATGGGTCAATGAGATTGTTTTTGGTTACGAAATTATCCTACAATCGCGTCCATGGTATCGTGCTTTCACTTTTGAAACCTTGTGTTAGGGTTTTACTCCTGTCATTTGACATATGTCATTGATATGTAACAATGTCGCAGAGAAATATTTCAAGTTTTTTGGAGGCAAAGAGTCTCAACCTGTCAAAAGAAAGTCTGAAGAAGAACCAAAGGACGATGTGTCAATGAAAAGCAAAAAATATGATGGACAAAAACGTGAGAGAAAATTGAATACTGAATAAATGGGGTAATAACAAAAATCTGTATTCTTCTTTTTGATTAAACCATGAATAGTGAACAAAGTCGGGCAAGTATTTAAAAAAACAGGGCAAGTGGAAACATGGGTTTGACTTGCCCTGTGGCAAGTAAAGTTTTCAGAAAATTTTTAACCCCTGACAACCATAATATCCAACACTGAAGACGGCCAATACCTGAACTAAACATACCTAATGGCCCCAAGCAGGACGAGTCTGACCCGGTCCAGCTGCATGTCGGCTGGCCGCACTGTGTTGATGTAGTTTGTGTCTCGGTACCTCAAGAAGGTGGACACCTGTCCACTGGTGTCAATCAGCAGGGGCCATCTGAATGGACGCAAACTCATTATCATGGACATTAAATCCTTTCATAAACAATTTCAAGTTAAGAGATATTAGCTTGTTTGACTTTTATTCAAATATCCATCTTCAATTAATAATACTAAAGAGCCAAAGTGTCTTAAAAGCAACATTCCAGATTTTTAAGCTGATTATGCTTCTATTCGCTTGATGAGTTTGAAACATATACCCCTCAACAAACAAAAATAATGAGCAACTCCATCTTGAGTCACATTATACAAAATTCTATCAGTGTCAGTGTCGTTTAAACAACAACTAACCTCGACCTTACCACTTCTCGATTTTCATTAAAAGATTTTTCAAAAAAAAAAAAAAAATTTTTTTTGTTAATTTGTCCAATAAACACCTTTAATTAGCCTTTCATTTAGACAGCGTAATTATCGGCTGTGAAAAACTCACCTGGGTTAGGGGCCATAAAACCTGCGCGGGTGTGACGTAATATACAGACTATACAGAGTAACGCATCATTATTTCAACTGAAATACCGCCTAAATAATTGTTTAATTACCATTGATGTGGATATCTTTTTTACACCAAATGCTTAGTAGTGTTACGTCGTCAAATGATTTATCTCACTGAGTAGAAAACATTTTCTGAAAATCGTTAATTATTAATTTTTTTCCTGTGGTTTTGTTACGATAGATCTATAGATAACGAGGCTGATTCCGTTTATGACGTCACAAAATGGGGGCGTGACCAGTCATGCATTCACTTGTTTGTTGTCAGATAGGTCTAAGGGGCCCATCAAAAGTAGCTTTCAAAAACGACTTTCATTACCAAACTAAACATATTTGAGTAGCGACATTTAACGCACTATACAATATTGTAATCAGACTTTCTATATTCCAAAGAAAATAGTGAAATATGTTTCTGGTTATGTGAACTTTAATCGAGAAGTTGTTGATTTAAAAGTATCATTTTTGTCTAACTAGCATTGCACAGCAAGAACATGAGGGTATAAAGCAGTGAAGGAAGTTCCTCAGAAAACCCTACCACACACCAGGGCTGGTTACTTCAAATCAATACCAGCCTTCCTCAAAACTAGCTAGTCCAATGATAACTTAAAAACGTTAACATGCATCATGACTGATAAGAAGAAATAATGCCAGGATGAACACTCTCTATGAACATGTGACTATCCTGTATGCAAAATATATTCGCGAATGACAGTAATTGCCTAAGGAGGAAACGGGACTGACTTGCCGGAATCTTGGATCTTGTTGCCAACATCTCTGATCAGCACGTCCTCCAGCTCTCGTATCATGACCTTCACCCCTGGTAGAGCACTGCCTTCTTCACCTGCCGGAAACAGTGTGAATAATGTCCACTCATCAACCTATGGTCACAAGGCCTCATCTCATTGTAAAGTTGATATATCACAAGAATGGCTTTGATGCGGACAGAAATTTAGCTTGTCATATAATTCTGCATTTAAGAAATGTATGTTAATTATTAATTCAATACACTATTATGGAGAGAAATGCTAGAGAAGTTAGATGGCAGTAAGCATTGTGGTGCTGACCTTGTCCTTGCAGCTGTTCTTCCCGGAGTCGAAGTTTACACTGGGCTAGCTGCTCCTGGGCGCGCTCAAAGCCAAGCCTGCACAGCTCCACCTCCGTCTCTGCATCATGCACCGCCTGCAGCACACCCAAGCTCAACTATCACTTTATACCATACAACTGATAGTGGGACATTTTAGGTATCTGTTTCTGTATTAAGATTTTAAAGATGCTGTATCATACTTGCAATATTTTTAAAAGTATTTTTAATGTATTAGTTGTATTTTTAGAAAAATTTAGCGACCAACCTTGACAAAATCGGACCAAAATTCATTAAAAAGAAGATAATTTAAAAAAAAATACCGAAACGGCAGTCAACATAAGGGCGAATCAAGTGTGGCCATTTCACAACTTCCGGTTTCTTAATGTACGCTTGAAAACCGTCTTTGTCGCGCTCAACTAGATTTCATTTTCTTTTTCCCCGAATTAGGTATTCGTTGCTATCAAAGTTGATACCCATCGAACGCAATTACGGTAGTTAAGACACGGTGTTAATCCTACAGGTATAATGATTACGTCACCGAAAGTGGGTTCGTTAAATGCTATGCCCTTTCTACATATTTCTGCAAGGGGTGCTGTGCTTTGAGCGTCGAAATAAGTATGTTATTGTTGATTAAACAATCTAAATATGATATCAAAATTTCGACGAAAGATTTTTCTACAAAGTAATGTATTTCTTTTCTCAATAGCTAAATTTCATCCTGAACCGCTTGCAAGTATGATACAGCATCTTTAATCACAGACGTCAAGGTTGAATTGTTTTAGCTTACAACATAAGTTAAATGACAGTTTATCCTGTTATTGTGAGGTGAGATCATCTACCTGAAGTGTGAGATATTATCTACCTGAAGTGTGAGGTGACATTATCTACCTGAAGTGTGAGGTGACATTATCTACCTGAAGTATGAGGTGATATTATCTACCTGAAGTGTGAAGTGACATTATCTACCTGAAGTGTGAGGTGACATTATCTACCTGAAGTGTGAGGTGACATTATCTACCTGAAGTGTGAGGTGATATTATCTACCTGAAGTATGAAGTGACATTATCTACCTGAAGTGTGAGATGATGTTATCTACCTGAAGTGTGAGGTGACATTATCTACCTGAAGTGTGAGGTGACATTATCTACCTGAAGTGTGAGGTGACATTATCTATCTGAAGTGTGAGGTGATATTATCTACCTGAAGTGTGAGATGACATTATCTAACTGAAGTGTGAGGTGATATTATCTACCTGAAGTGTGAGGTGATATTATCTACCTGAAGTGTGAGGTGACATTATCTACCTGAAGTGTGAGATATCACTACCTGAAGTGTGAAGTGACATTATCTACCTGAAGTGTGAGATATAATCTACCTGAAGTGTGAGATGACATTATCTACCTGAAGTGTGAGATATAATCTACCTGAAGTGTGAGGTGATATTATCTACCTGAAGTGTGAGATGACATTTTCTACCTGAAGTGTGAGATATTGTCTACCTGAAGTGTGAAGTGACATTATCTACCTGAAGTGTGAGGTGACATTATCTACCTGAAGTGTGAGATGATATAATCTACCTGAAGTGTGAGGTGACATTATCTACCTGAAGTGTGAGGTGATATTATCTACCTGAAGTGTGAAGTGACATTATCTACCTGAAGTGTGAGGTGATATTATCTACCTGAAGTGTGAGGTGACATTATCTACCTGAAGTGTGAGATGACATTATCTACCTGAAGTGTGAGATATAATCTACCTGAAGTGTGAGGTGACATTATCTACCTGAAGTGTGAGATGACATTTTCTACCTGAAGTGTGAGGTGATATTATCTACCTGAAGTGTGAGGTGATATTATCTACCTGAAGTGTGAAGTGACATTATCTACCTGAAGTGTGAGATGACATTTTCTACCTGGAGTGTGAGGTGATATTATCTACCTGAAGTGTGAGGTGATATTATCTACCTGAAGTGTGAGGTGACATTATCTACCTGAAGTGTGAGATGACATTTTCTACCTGGAGTGTGAGGTGATATTATCTACCTGAAGTGTGAGGTGATATTATCTACCTGAAGTGTGAGGTGACATTATCTACCTGAAGTGTGAGATGACATTATCTACCTGAAGTGTGAGGTGACATTATCTACCTGAAGTGTGAGATATAATCTACCTGAAGTGTGAGGTGATATTATCTACCTGAAGTGTGAGTTATAATCTACCTGAAGTGTGAGGTGATATTATCTACCTGAAGTGTGAGGTGATATAATCTACCTGAAGTGTGAGATGACATTATCTACCTGAAGTGTGAGATATTATCTACCTGAAGTGTGAAGTGACATTATCTACCTGAAGTGTGAGGTGATATTATCTACCTGAAGTGTGAGGTGACATTATCTACCTGAAGTGTGAGATGACATTATCTACCTGAAGTGTGAGATATAATCTACCTGAAGTGTGAGGTGACATTATCTACCTGAAGTGTGAGATATAATCTACCTGAAGTGTGAGGTGACATTATCTACCTGAAGTGTGAGATATAATCTACCTGAAGTGTGAGGTGACATTATCTACCTGAAGTGTGAGATATAATCTACCTGAAGTGTGAGGTGACATTATCTATCTGAAGTGTGAGGTGACATTATCTACCTGAAGTGTGAGATATAATCTACCTGAAGTGTGAGATGACATTATCTACCTGAAGTGTGAGATATAATCTACCTGAAGTGTGAGGAGGCATTATCTATCTGAAGTGTGAGATGACATTGTCTATCTGGAGTGTGAGATGACATTATCTACCTGAAGTGTGAGGTGATATTATCTACCTGAAGTGTGAGATGACATTATCTACCTGAAGTGTGAGGTGACAGTATCTACCTGAAGTGTGAGGTGATATTATCTACCTGAAGTGTGAAGTGACATTATCTACCTGAAGTGTGAGGTGATATTATCTACCTGAAGTGTGAGATGACATTATCTACCTGAAGTGTGAGATGAGATTATCTACCTGAAGTGTGAGATATAATCTACCTGAAGTGTGAGATGACATTATCTACCTGAAGTGTGAGGTGACATTATCTATCTGAAGTGTGAGATGACATTATCTATCTGAAGTGTGAGATATAATCTACCTGAAGTGTGAGGTGACATTATCTACCTGAAGTGTGAGATATTACCTACCTGAAGTGTGAAGTGACATTATCTACCTGAAGTGCGAGATATGATCAACCTGAAGTGTGAGATGACATTATCTACCTGAAGTGTGAGATATAATCTACCTGAAGTGTGAGGTGATATTATCTACCTGAAGTGTGAGATGACATTTTCTACCTGAAGTGTGAGATGACATTATCTACCTGAAGTGTGAGATATTATCTACCTGAAGTGTGAGGTGACATTATCTACCTGAAGTGTGAGGTGACATTATCTACCTGAAGTGTGAGATATAATCTACCTGAAGTGTGAGGTGACATTATCTATCTGAAGTGTGAGATGACATTATCTACCTGAAGTGTGAGATATAATCCACCTGAAGTGTGAGGTGAAATTATCTACCTGAAGTGTGAGATATAATCCACCTGAAGTGTGAGGTGATAATATATACCTGAAGTGTGAGATGACATTATCTACCTGAAGTGTGAGATATTATCTACCTGAAGTGTGAGGTGATATTATCTACCTGAAGTGTGAGATATAATCTACCTGAAGTGTGAGGTGATATTATCTACCTGAAGTGTGAGATATAATCTACCTGAAGTGTGAGGTGATATTATCTACCTGAAGTGTGAGATGACATTATCTATCTGAAGTGTGAGGTGACATTTTCTACCTGAAGTGTGAGATGACATTATCTACCTGAAGTGTGAGATATTATCTACCTGAAGTGTGAGGTGACATTATCTACCTGAAGTGTGAGATATTATCTACCTGAAGTGTGAGGTGACATTATCTACCTGAAGTGTGAGATGATATTATCTATCTGAAGTGTGAGGTGACATTATCTACCTGAAGTGTGAGATGACATTATCTACCTGAAGTGTGAGATATTATCCACCTGAAGTGTGAGGTGAAATTATCTACCTGAAGTGTGAGATATAATCCACCTGAAGTGTGAGGTGATAATATATACCTGAAGTGTGAGATGACATTATCTACCTGAAGTGTGAGATATTATCTACCTGAAGTGTGAGGTGATATTATCTACCTGAAGTGTGAGATATAATCTACCTGAAGTGTGAGGTGATATTATCTACCTGAAGTGTGAGATATAATCTACCTGAAGTGTGAGGTGATATTATCTACCTGAAGTGTGAGATGACATTATCTATCTGAAGTGTGAGGTGACATTTTCTACCTGAAGTGTGAGATGACATTATCTACCTGAAGTGTGAGATATTATCTACCTGAAGTGTGAGGTGACATTATCTACCTGAAGTGTGAGATATTATCTACCTGAAGTGTGAGGTGACATTATCTACCTGAAGTGTGAGATGATATTATCTATCTGAAGTGTGAGGTGACATTATCTACCTGAAGTGTGAGATGACATTATCTACCTGAAGTGTGAGATATTATCTACCTGAAGTGTGAAGTGACATTATCTACCTGAAGTGTGAGGTGATATTATCTACCTGAAGTGTGAGGTGATATTATCTACCTGAAGTGTGAGGTGACATTATCTACCTGAAGTGTGAGATGATATTATCTACCTGAAGTGTGAGATATTATCTACCTGAAGTGTGAGGTGATATTATCTACCTGAAGTGTGAGGTGATATTATCTACCTGAAGTGTGAGGTGACATTATCTACCTGAAGTGTGAGATGACATTATCTACCTGAAGTGTGAGATATAATCCACCTGAAGTGTGAGGTGATATTATCTACCTGAAGTGTGAGATGACATTATCTACCTGAAGTGTGAGATATTATCTACCTGAAGTGTGAGGTGATATTATCTACCTGAAGTGTGAGATATAATCTACCTGAAGTGTGAGGTGATATTATCTACCTGAAGTGTGAGATATAATCTACCTGAAGTGTGAGGTGATATTATCTACCTGAAGTGTGAGGTGACATTATCTACCTGAAGTGTGAGGTGACATTATCTACCTTAAGTGTGAGGTGATATTATCTACCTGAAGTGTGAGGTGACAGTATCTACCTGAAGTGTGAGGTGATATATTTTACATGAAGTGTGAGATGACATTATCTATCTGAAGTGTGAGATGACATTATCTACCTGAAGTGTGAGGTGACATTTTCTACCTGAAGTGTGAGATGACATTATCTACCTGAAGTGTGAGATATTATCTACCTGAAGTGTGAGGTGACATTATCTACCTGAAGTGTGAGATATTATCTACCTGAAGTGTGAGGTGACATTATCTACCTGAAGTGTGAGATGATATTATCTATCTGAAGTGTGAGGTGACATTATCTACCTGAAGTGTGAGATGACATTATCTACCTGAAGTGTGAGATATTATCTACCTGAAGTGTGAAGTGACATTATCTACCTGAAGTGTGAGGTGATATTATCTACCTGAAGTGTGAGGTGATATTATCTACCTGAAGTGTGAGGTGACATTATCTACCTGAAGTGTGAGATGATATTATCTACCTGAAGTGTGAGATATAATCTACCTGAAGTGTGAGGTGATATTATCTACCTGAAGTGTGAGGTGATATTATCTACCTGAAGTGTGAGGTGACATTATCTACCTGAAGTGTGAGATGACATTATCTACCTGAAGTGTGAGATATAATCCACCTGAAGTGTGAGGTGATATTATCTACCTGAAGTGTGAGATGACACTATCTACCTGAAGTGTGAGATATTATCTACCTGAAGTGTGAGGTGATATTATCTACCTGAAGTGTGAGATATAATCTACCTGAAGTGTGAGGTGATATTATCTACCTGAAGTGTGAGATATAATCTACCTGAAGTGTGAGGTGATATTATCTACCTGAAGTGTGAGGTGACATTATCTACCTGAAGTGTGAGGTGACATTATCTACCTTAAGTGTGAGGTGATATTATCTACCTGAAGTGTGAGGTGACAGTATCTACCTGAAGTGTGAGGTGATATATTTTACATGAAGTGTGAGATGACATTATCTATCTGAAGTGTGAGATGACATTATCTACCTGAAGTGTGAGGTGACATTATCTATCTGAAGTGTGAGATGACATTATCTATCTGAAGTGTGAGATATAATCTACCTGAAGTGTGAGGTGACATTATCTACCTGAAGTGTGAGGTGACATTATCTACCTGAAGTGTGAGATGACATTATCTACCTGAAGTGTGAGATATTATCTATCTGAAGTGTGAGATGACATTATCTACCTGAAGTGTGAGGTGACATTATCTATCTGAAGTGTGAGATGACATTATCTATCTGAAGTGTGAGATATAATCTACCTGAAGTGTGAGGTGACATTATCTACCTGAAGTGTGAGGTGACATTATCTACCTGAAGTGTGAGATGACATTATCTACCTGAAGTGTGAGATATTATCTACCTGAAGTGTGAGGTGACATTATCTACCTGAAGTGTGAGGTGACATTATCTACCTGAAGTGTGAGATATAATCTACCTGAAGTGTGAGGTGACATTATCTACCTGAAGTGTGAGGTGACATTATCTACCTGAAGTGTGAGATATAATCTACCTGAAGTGTGAGGTGACATTATCTATCTGAAGTGTGAGATGACATTATCTACCTGAAGTGTGAGATATAATCCACCTGAAGTGTCAGGTGATATTATCTACCTGAAGTGTGAGATGACATTATCTACCTGAAGTGTGAGATATTATCTACCTGAAGTGTGAGGTGATATTATCTACCTGAAGTGTGAGATATAATCTACCTGAAGTGTGAGGTGATATTATCTACCTGAAGTGTGAGATATAATCTACCTGAAGTGTGAGATGACATTATCTACCTGAAGTGTGAGATATAATCTACCTGAAGTGTGAGATATAATCCACCTGAAGTGTGAGGTGGCATTATCTATCTGAAGTGTGAGATGACATTATCTACCTGAAGTGTGAGGTGATATTATCTACCTGAAGTGTGAGGTGATATTATCTACCTGAAGTGTGAGGTGACATTATCTACCTTAAGTGTGAGG
Organism: Steromphala cineraria; assembly: GCA_916613615.1. Lineage (NCBI taxonomy): Eukaryota > Metazoa > Mollusca > Gastropoda > Trochida > Trochidae > Steromphala > Steromphala cineraria. The sequence continues at coordinate 39,324,052 of OU744722.1, read as the reverse complement.
TGATATTATCTACCTGAAGTGTGAGGTGATATTATCTACCTGAAGTGTGAGATGACATTATCTACCTGAAGTGTGAGATGACATTATCTACCTGAAGTGTGAGATATAATCTACCTGAAGTGTGAGATGACATTATCTACCTGAAGTGTGAGGTGACATTATCTATCTGAAGTGTGAGATGACATTATCTATCTGAAGTGTGAGATATTATCTACCTGAAGTGTGAGGTGACATTATCTACCTGAAGTGTGAGATATAATCTACCTGAAGTGTGAAGTGACATTATCTACCTGAAGTGCGAGATATAATCTACCTGAAGTGTGAGATGACATTATCTACCTGAAGTGTGAGATATAATCTACCTGAAGTGTGAGGTGATATTATCTACCTGAAGTGTGAGATATAATCTACCTGAAGTGTGAGATGACATTATCTACCTGAAGTGTGAGATATAATCTACCTGAAGTGTGAGGTGGCATTATCTACCTGAAGTGTGAGATGACATTATCTACCTGAAGTGTGAGGTGATATTATCTACCTGAAGTGTGAAGTGACATTATCTACCTGAAGTGTGAGGTGATATTATCTACCTGAAGTGTGAGGTGACATTATCTACCTGAAGTGTGAGGTGATATTATCTACCTGAAGTGTAAGGTGATATTATCTACCTGAAGTGTGAGATGACATTATCTACCTGAAGTGTGAGGTGACAGTATCTACCTGAAGTGTGAGGTGATATTATCTACCTGAAGTGTGAAGTGACATTATCTACCTGAAGTGTGAGGTGATATTATCTACCTGAAGTGTGAGATGACATTATCTACCTGAAGTGTGAGATGACATTATCTACCTGAAGTGTGAGGTGACATTATCTACCTGAAGTGTGAGGTGACATTATCTACCTGAAGTGTGAGATATAATCTACCTGAAGTGTGAGGTGACATTATCTACCTGAAGTGTGAGATGACATTATCTACCTGAAGTGTGAGATATAATCCACCTGAAGTGTGAGGTGATATTATCTACCTGAAGTGTGAGATATAATCTACCTGAAGTGTGAGGTGATATTATCTACCTGAAGTGTGAGATGACATTATCTATCTGAAGTGTGAGGTGACATTTTCTACCTGAAGTGTGAGATGACATTATCTACCTGAAGTGTGAGATATTATCTACCTGAAGTGTGAGGTGACATTATCTACCTGAAGTGTGAGATATTATCTACCTGAAGTGTGAGGTGATATTATCTACCTGAGGTGTGAGGTGACATTATCTACCTGAAGTGTGAGATGACATTATCTACCTGAAGTGTGAGATATAATCCACCTGAAGTGTGAGGTGATATTATCTACCTGAAGTGTGAGATGACAGTATCTACCTGAAGTGTGAGATATTATCTACCTGAAGTGTGAGATATAATCTACCTGAAGTGTGAGGTGATATTATCTACCTGAAGTGTGAGATATAATCTACCTGAAGTGTGAGGTGACATTATCTACCTGAAGTGTGAGATATTATCTACCTGAAGTGTGAGGTGACATTATCTACCTGAAGTGTGAGATGATATTATCTATCTGAAGTGTGAGGTGACATTATCTACCTGAAGTGTGAGATGACATTATCTACCTGAAGTGTGAGATATTATCTACCTGAAGTGTGAAGTGACATTATCTACCTGAAGTGTGAGGTGATATTATCTACCTGAAGTGTGAGGTGATATTATCTACCTGAAGTGTGAGGTGACATTATCTACCTGAAGTGTGAGATGATATTATCTACCTGAAGTGTGAGATATAATCTACCTGAAGTGTGAGGTGATATTATCTACCTGAAGTGTGAGGTGATATTATCTACCTGAAGTGTGAGGTGACATTATCTACCTGAAGTGTGAGATGACATTATCTACCTGAAGTGTGAGATATAATCCACCTGAAGTGTGAGGTGATATTATCTACCTGAAGTGTGAGATGACATTATCTACCTGAAGTGTGAGATATTATCTACCTGAAGTGTGAGGTGATATTATCTACCTGAAGTGTGAGATATAATCTACCTGAAGTGTGAGGTGATATTATCTACCTGAAGTGTGAGATATAATCTACCTGAAGTGTGAGGTGATATTATCTACCTGAAGTGTGAGGTGACATTATCTACCTGAAGTGTGAGGTGACATTATCTACCTGAAGTGTGAGGTGATATTATCTACCTGAAGTGTGAGGTGACAGTATCTACCTGAAGTGTGAGGTGATATATTTTACATGAAGTGTGAGATGACATTATCTATCTGAAGTGTGAGATGACATTATCTACCTGAAGTGTGAGGTGACATTATCTATCTGAAGTGTGAGATGACATTATCTATCTGAAGTGTGAGATATAATCTACCTGAAGTGTGAGGTGACATTATCTACCTGAAGTGTGAGGTGACATTATCTACCTGAAGTGTGAGATGACATTATCTACCTGAAGTGTGAGATATTATCTATCTGAAGTGTGAGATGACATTATCTACCTGAAGTGTGAGGTGACATTATCTATCTGAAGTGTGAGATGACATTATCTATCTGAAGTGTGAGATATAATCTACCTGAAGTGTGAGGTGACATTATCTACCTGAAGTGTGAGGTGACATTATCTACCTGAAGTGTGAGATGACATTATCTACCTGAAGTGTGAGATATTATCTACCTGAAGTGTGAGGTGACATTATCTACCTGAAGTGTGAGGTGACATTATCTACCTGAAGTGTGAGATATAATCTACCTGAAGTGTGAGGTGACATTATCTACCTGAAGTGTGAGGTGACATTATCTACCTGAAGTGTGAGATATAATCTACCTGAAGTGTGAGGTGACATTATCTATCTGAAGTGTGAGATGACATTATCTACCTGAAGTGTGAGATATAATCCACCTGAAGTGTCAGGTGATATTATCTACCTGAAGTGTGAGATGACATTATCTACCTGAAGTGTGAGATATTATCTACCTGAAGTGTGAGGTGATATTATCTACCTGAAGTGTGAGATATAATCTACCTGAAGTGTGAGGTGATATTATCTACCTGAAGTGTGAGATATAATCTACCTGAAGTGTGAGATGACATTATCTACCTGAAGTGTGAGATATAATCTACCTGAAGTGTGAGATATAATCCACCTGAAGTGTGAGGTGGCATTATCTATCTGAAGTGTGAGATGACATTATCTACCTGAAGTGTGAGGTGATATTATCTACCTGAAGTGTGAGGTGATATTATCTACCTGAAGTGTGAGGTGACATTATCTACCTTAAGTGTGAGGTGATATTATCTACCTGAAGTGTGAGGTGATATTATCTACCTGAAGTGTGAGATGACATTATCTACCTGAAGTGTGAGATGACATTATCTACCTGAAGTGTGAGATATAATCTACCTGAAGTGTGAGATGACATTATCTACCTGAAGTGTGAGGTGACATTATCTATCTGAAGTGTGAGATGACATTATCTATCTGAAGTGTGAGATATAATCTACCTGAAGTGTGAGGTGACATTATCTACCTGAAGTGTGAGATATTATCTACCTGAAGTGTGAAGTGACATTATCTACCTGAAGTGCGAGATATAATCTACCTGAAGTGTGAGATGACATTATCTACCTGAAGTGTGAGATATAATCTACCTGAAGTGTGAGGTGATATTATCTACCTGAAGTGTGAGATATAATCTACCTGAAGTGTGAGATGACATTATCTACCTGAAGTGTGAGATATAATCTACCTGAAGTGTGAGGTGGCATTATCTATCTGAAGTGTGAGATGACATTATCTACCTGAAGTGTGAGGTGATATTATCTACCTGAAGTGTGAAGTGACATTATCTACCTGAAGTGTGAGGTGATATTATCTACCTGAAGTGTGAGGTGACATTATCTACCTGAAGTGTGAGGTGATATTATCTACCTGAAGTGTAAGGTGATATTATCTACCTGAAGTGTGAGATGACATTATCTACCTGAAGTGTGAGGTGACAGTATCTACCTGAAGTGTGAGGTGATATTATCTACCTGAAGTGTGAAGTGACATTATCTACCTGAAGTGTGAGGTGATATTATCTACCTGAAGTGTGAGATGACATTATCTACCTGAAGTGTGAGATGACATTATCTACCTGAAGTGTGAGGTGACATTATCTACCTGAAGTGTGAGGTGACATTATCTACCTGAAGTGTGAGATATAATCTACCTGAAGTGTGAGGTGACATTATCTACCTGAAGTGTGAGATGACATTATCTACCTGAAGTGTGAGATATAATCCACCTGAAGTGTGAGGTGATATTATCTACCTGAAGTGTGAGATATAATCTACCTGAAGTGTGAGGTGATATTATCTACCTGAAGTGTGAGATGACATTATCTATCTGAAGTGTGAGGTGACATTTTCTACCTGAAGTGTGAGATGACATTATCTACCTGAAGTGTGAGATATTATCTACCTGAAGTGTGAGGTGACATTATCTACCTGAAGTGTGAGATATTATCTACCTGAAGTGTGAGGTGATATTATCTACCTGAGGTGTGAGGTGACATTATCTACCTGAAGTGTGAGATGACATTATCTACCTGAAGTGTGAGATATAATCCACCTGAAGTGTGAGGTGATATTATCTACCTGAAGTGTGAGATGACAGTATCTACCTGAAGTGTGAGATATTATCTACCTGAAGTGTGAGATATAATCTACCTGAAGTGTGAGGTGATATTATCTACCTGAAGTGTGAGATATAATCTACCTGAAGTGTGAGGTGATATTATCTACCTGAAGTGTGAGGTGACATTATCTACCTGAAGTGTGAGGTGACATTATCTACCTTAAGTGTGAGGTGATATTATCTACCTGAAGTGTGAGGTGACAGTATCTACCTGAAGTGTGAGGTGATATATTTTACATGAAGTGTGAGATGACATTATCTATCTGAAGTGTGAGATGACATTATCTACCTGAAGTGTGAGGTGACATTATCTATCTGAAGTGTGAGATGACATTATCTATCTGAAGTGTGAGATATAATCTACCTGAAGTGTGAGGTGACATTATCTACCTGAAGTGTGAGGTGACATTATCTACCTGAAGTGTGAGATGACATTATCTACCTGAAGTGTGAGATATTATCTACCTGAAGTGTGAGGTGACATTATCTACCTGAAGTGTGAGGTGACATTATCTACCTGAAGTGTGAGATATAATCTACCTGAAGTGTGAGGTGACATTATCTATCTGAAGTGTGAGATGACATTATCTACCTGAAGTGTGAGATATAATCCACCTGAAGTGTGAGGTGATATTATCTACCTGAAGTGTGAGATATAATCCACCTGAAGTGTGAGGTGATATTATCTACCTGAAGTGTGAGGTGATATATTTTACATGAAGTGTGAGATGACATTATCTATCTGAAGTGTGAGATGACATTATCTACCTGAAGTGTGAGGTGACATTATCTATCTGAAGTGTGAGATGACATTATCTATCTGAAGTGTGAGATATAATCTACCTGAAGTGTGAGGTGACATTATCTACCTGAAGTGTGAGGTGACATTATCTACCTGAAGTGTGAGATGACATTATCTACCTGAAGTGTGAGATATTATCTACCTGAAGTGTGAGGTGACATTATCTACCTGAAGTGTGAGGTGACATTATCTACCTGAAGTGTGAGATATAATCTACCTGAAGTGTGAGGTGACATTATCTATCTGAAGTGTGAGATATAATCTACCTGAAGTGTGAGATATAATCCACCTGAAGTGTGAGGTGATATTATCTACCTGAAGTGTGAGATATAATCCACCTGAAGTGTGAGGTGACATTATCTACCTTAAGTGTGAGGTGATATTATCTACCTGAAGTGTGAGGTGACAGTATCTACCTGAAGTGTGAGGTGATATATTTAACATGAAGTGTGAGATGACATTATCTATCTGAAGTGTGAGATGACATTATCTACCTGAAGTGTGAGGTGACATTATCTATCTGAAGTGTGAGATGACATTATCTATCTGAAGTGTGAGATATAATCTACCTGAAGTGTGAGGTGACATTATCTACCTGAAGTGTGAGGTGACATTATTTACCTGAAGTGTGAGATGACATTATCTACCTGAAGTGTGAGATATTATCTACCTGAAGTGTGAGGTGACATTATCTACCTGAAGTGTGAGATGACATTATCTACCTGAAGTGTGAGATATTATCTACCTGAAGTGTGAGGTGATATTATCTACCTGAAGTGTCAGATATAATCTACCTGAAGTGTGAGGTGATATTATCTACCTGAAGTGTGAGATATAATCTACCTGAAGTGTGAGGTGACATTATCTATCTGAAGTGTGAGGTGACATTATCTACCTGAAGTGTGAGATATAATCTACCTGAAGTGTGAGATGACATTATCTACCTGAAGTGTGAGATATAATCTACCTGAAGTGTGAGGTGGCATTATCTATCTGAAGTGTGAGATGACATTGTCTATCTGGAGTGTGAGATGACATTATCTACCTGAAGTGTGAGGTGATATTATCTACCTGAAGTGTGAGGTGACATTATCTACCTTAAGTGTGAGGTGATATTATCTACCTGAAGTGTGAGGTGATATTATCTACCTGAAGTGTGAGATGACATTATCTACCTGAAGTGTGAGGTGACAGTATCTACCTGAAGTGTGAGGTGATATTATCTACCTGAAGTGTGAAGTGACATTATCTACCTGAAGTGTGAGGTGATATTATCTACCTGAAGTGTGAGATGACATTATCTACCTGAAGTGTGAGATGACATTATCTACCTGAAGTGTGAGATATAATCTACCTGAAGTGTGAGATGACATTATCTACCTGAAGTGTGAGGTGACATTATCTATCTGAAGTGTGAGATGACATTATCTATCTGAAGTGTGAGATATAATCTTCCTGAAGTGTGAGGTGACATTATCTACCTGAAGTGTGAGATATTATCTACCTGAAGTGTGAAGTGACATTATCTACCTGAAGTGTGAGATGACATTTTCTACCTGAAGTGTGAGATGACATTATCTACCTGAAGTGTGAGATATTATCTACCTGAAGTGTGAGGTGACATTATCTACCTGAAGTGTGAGGTGACATTATCTACCTGAAGTGTGAGATATAATCTACCTGAAGTGTGAGGTGACATTATCTATCTGAAGTGTGAGATGACATTATCTACCTGAAGTGTGAGATATAATCCACCTGAAGTGTGAGGTGACATTATCTACCTGAAGTGTGAGATGACATTATCTACCTGAAGTGTGAGATATAATCTACCTGAAGTGTGAGATGACATTATCTACCTGAAGTGTGAGGTGACATTATCTATCTGAAGTGTGAGATGACATTATCTATCTGAAGTGTGAGATATAATCTTCCTGAAGTGTGAGGTGACATTATCTACCTGAAGTGTGAGATATAATCTACCTGAAGTGTGAGGTGATATTATCTACCTGAAGTGTGAGATGACATTTTCTACCTGAAGTGTGAGATGACATTATCTACCTGAAGTGTGAGATATTATCTACCTGAAGTGTGAGGTGACATTATCTATCTGAAGTGTGAGATGACATTATCTATCTGAAGTGTGAGATATAATCTTCCTGAAGTGTGAGGTGACATTATCTACCTGAAGTGCGAGATATAATCTACCTGAAGTGTGAGGTGATATTATCTACCTGAAGTGTGAGATGACATTTTCTACCTGAAGTGTGAGATGACATTATCTACCTGAAGTGTGAGATATTATCTACCTGAAGTGTGAGGTGACATTATCTACCTGAAGTGTGAGGTGACATTATCTACCTGAAGTGTGAGATATAATCTACCTGAAGTGTGAGGTGACATTATCTATCTGAAGTGTGAGATGACATTATCTACCTGAAGTGTGAGATATAATCCACCTGAAGTGTGAGGTGATATTATCTACCTGAAGTGTGAGATATAATCCACCTGAAGTGTGAGGTGATATTATATACCTGAAGTGTGAGATGACATTATCTACCTGAAGTGTGAGATATTATCTACCTGAAGTGTGAGGTGATATTATCTACCTGAAGTGTGAGATATAATCTACCTGAAGTGTGAGGTGATATTATCTACCTGAAGTGTGAGATATAATCTACCTGAAGTGTGAGGTGATATTATCTACCTGAAGTGTGAGATGACATTATCTATCTGAAGTGTGAGGTGACATTTTCTACCTGAAGTGTGAGATGACATTATCTACCTGAAGTGTGAGATATTATCTACCTGAAGTGTGAGGTGACATTATCTACCTGAAGTGTGAGATATTATCTACCTGAAGTGTGAGGTGACATTATCTACCTGAAGTGTGAGATGATATTATCTATCTGAAGTGTGAGATGATATTATCTACCTGAAGTGTGAGGTGACAGTATCTACCTGAAGTGTGAGGTGATATTATCTACCTGAAGTGTGAAGTGACATTATCTACCTGAAGTGTGAGGTGATATTATCTACCTGAAGTGTGAGATGACATTATCTACCTGAAGTGTGAGATATAATCTACCTGAAGTGTGAGGTGATATTATCTACCTGAAGTGTGAGATATAATCTACCTGAAGTGTGAGGTGATATTATCTACCTGAAGTGTGAGGTGACATTATCTACCTGAAGTGTGAGGTGACATTATCTACCTTAAGTGTGAGGTGATATTATCTACCTGAAGTGTGAGGTGACAGTATCTACCTGAAGTGTGAAGTGACATTATCTACCTGAAGTGCGAGATATAATCTACCTGAATTGTGAGGTGATATTATCTACCTGAAGTGTGAGATGACATTTTCTACCTGAAGTGTGAGATGACATTATCTACCTGAAGTGTGAGATATTATCTACCTGAAGTGTGAGGTGACATTATCTACCTGAAGTGTGAGGTGACATTATCTACCTGAAGTGTGAGATATAATCTACCTGAAGTGTGAGGTGACATTATCTATCTGAAGTGTGAGATGACATTATCTACCTGAAGTGTGAGATATAATCCACCTGAAGTGTGAGGTGATATTATCTACCTGAAGTGTGAGATATAATCCACCTGAAGTGTGAGGTGATATTATATACCTGAAGTGTGAGATGACATTATCTACCTGAAGTGTGAGATATTATCTACCTGAAGTGTGAGGTGATATTATCTACCTGAAGTGTGAGATATAATCTACCTGAAGTGTGAGGTGATATTATCTACCTGAAGTGCGAGATATAATCTACCTGAAGTGTGAGGTGATATTATCTACCTGAAGTGTGAGATGACATTATCTATCTGAAGTGTGAGGTGACATTTTCTACCTGAAGTGTGAGATGACATTATCTACCTGAAGTGTGAGATATTATCTACCTGAAGTGTGAGGTGACATTATCTATCTGAAGTGTGAGATGACATTATCTATCTGAAGTGTGAGATATAATCTTCCTGAAGTGTGAGGTGACATTATCTACCTGAAGTGTGAGATATTATCTACCTGAAGTGTGAAGTGACATTATCTACCTGAAGTGTGAGATGACATTTTCTACCTGAAGTGTGAGATGACATTATCTACCTGAAGTGTGAGATATTATCTACCTGAAGTGTGAGGTGACATTATCTACCTGAAGTGTGAGGTGACATTATCTACCTGAAGTGTGAGATATAATCTACCTGAAGTGTGAGGTGACATTATCTATCTGAAGTGTGAGATGACATTATCTACCTGAAGTGTGAGATATAATCTACCTGAAGTGTGAGGTGACATTATCTACCTGAAGTGTGAGATGACATTATCTACCTGAAGTGTGAGATATAATCTACCTGAAGTGTGAGATGACATTATCTACCTGAAGTGTGAGGTGACATTATCTATCTGAAGTGTGAGATGACATTATCTATCTGAAGTGTGAGATATAATCTTCCTGAAGTGTGAGGTGACATTATCTACCTGAAGTGTGAGATATAATCTACCTGAAGTGTGAGGTGATATTATCTACCTGAAGTGTGAGATGACATTTTCTACCTGAAGTGTGAGATGACATTATCTACCTGAAGTGTGAGATATTATCTACCTGAAGTGTGAGGTGACATTATCTATCTGAAGTGTGAGATGACATTATCTATCTGAAGTGTGAGATATAATCTTCCTGAAGTGTGAGGTGACATTATCTACCTGAAGTGCGAGATATAATCTACCTGAAGTGTGAGGTGATATTATCTACCTGAAGTGTGAGATGACATTTTCTACCTGAAGTGTGAGATGACATTATCTACCTGAAGTGTGAGATATTATCTACCTGAAGTGTGAGGTGACATTATCTACCTGAAGTGTGAGGTGACATTATCTACCTGAAGTGTGAGATATAATCTACCTGAAGTGTGAGGTGACATTATCTATCTGAAGTGTGAGATGACATTATCTACCTGAAGTGTGAGATATAATCCACCTGAAGTGTGAGGTGATATTATCTACCTGAAGTGTGAGATATAATCCACCTGAAGTGTGAGGTGATATTATATACCTGAAGTGTGAGATGACATTATCTACCTGAAGTGTGAGATATTATCTACCTGAAGTGTGAGGTGATATTATCTACCTGAAGTGTGAGATATAATCTACCTGAAGTGTGAGGTGATATTATCTACCTGAAGTGCGAGATATAATCTACCTGAAGTGTGAGGTGATATTATCTACCTGAAGTGTGAGATGACATTATCTATCTGAAGTGTGAGGTGACATTTTCTACCTGAAGTGTGAGATGACATTATCTACCTGAAGTGTGAGATATTATCTACCTGAAGTGTGAGGTGACATTATCTACCTGAAGTGTGAGATATTATCTACCTGAAGTGTGAGGTGACATTATCTACCTGAAGTGTGAGATGATATTATCTATCTGAAGTGTGAGATGATATTATCTACCTGAAGTGTGAGGTGACAGTATCTACCTGAAGTGTGAGGTGATATTATCTACCTGAAGTGTGAAGTGACATTATCTACCTGAAGTGTGAGGTGATATTATCTACCTGAAGTGTGAGATGACATTATCTACCTGAAGTGTGAGATGACATTATCTACCTGAAGTGTGAGATATAATCTACCTGAAGTGTGAGATGACATTATCTACCTGAAGTGTGAGGTGACATTATCTATCTGAAGTGTGAGATGACATTATCTATCTGAAGTGTGAGATATAATCTACCTGAAGTGTGAGGTGACATTATCTACCTGAAGTGTGAGATATTATCTACCTGAAGTGTGAAGTGACATTATCTACCTGAAGTGCGAGATATAATCTACCTGAATTGTGAGGTGATATTATCTACCTGAAGTGTGAGATGACATTTTCTACCTGAAGTGTGAGATGACATTATCTACCTGAAGTGTGAGATATTATCTACCTGAAGTGTGAGGTGACATTATCTACCTGAAGTGTGAGGTGACATTATCTACCTGAAGTGTGAGATATAATCTACCTGAAGTGTGAGGTGACATTATCTATCTGAAGTGTGAGATGACATTATCTACCTGAAGTGTGAGATATAATCCACCTGAAGTGTGAGGTGATATTATCTACCTGAAGTGTGAGATATAATCCACCTGAAGTGTGAGGTGATATTATATACCTGAAGTGTGAGATGACATTATCTACCTGAAGTGTGAGATATAATCTACCTGAAGTGTGAGGTGATATTATCTACCTGAAGTGTGAGATATAATCTACCTGAAGTGTGAGGTGATATTATCTACCTGAAGTGCGAGATATAATCTACCTGAAGTGTGAGGTGATATTATCTACCTGAAGTGTGAGATGACATTATCTATCTGAAGTGTGAGGTGACATTTTCTACCTGAAGTGTGAGATGACATTATCTACCTGAAGTGTGAGATATTATCTACCTGAAGTGTGAGGTGACATTATCTACCTGAAGTGTGAGATATTATCTACCTGAAGTGTGAGGTGACATTATCTACCTGAAGTGTGAGATGATATTATCTATCTGAAGTGTGAGGTGACATTATCTACCTGAAGTGTGAGATGACATTATCTACCTGAAGTGTGAGATATTATCTACCTGAAGTGTGAAGTGACATTATCTACCTGAAGTGTGAGGTGATATTATCTACCTGAAGTGTGAGGTGACATTATCTACCTGAAGTGTGAGATGACATTATCTACCTGAAGTGTGAGATATAATCTACCTGAAGTGTGAGGTGACATTATCTACCTGAAGTGTGAGATGACATTATCTACCTGAAGTGTGAGATATAATCTACCTGAAGTGTGAGGTGACATTATCTATCTGAAGTGTGAGGTGACATTTTCTACCTGGAGTGTGAGGTGATATTATCTACCTGATGTGAGGTGATATTATCTACCTGAAGTGTGAGGTGACATTATCTACCTGAAGTGTGAGATGACATTATCTACCTGAAGTGTGAGATATTATCTACCTGAAGTGTGAGGTGACATTATCTACCTGAAGTGTGAGATGACATTATCTACCTGAAGTGTGAGGAGATATTATCTACCTGAAGTGTGAGATGACATTATATATCTGAAGTGTAAGGTGACATTATCTATCTGAAGTGTGAGGTGACATTATCTACCTGAAGTGTGAGGTGACATTATCTACCTTAAGTGTGAGGTGATATTATCTACCTGAAGTGTGAGGTGACAGTATCTACCTGAAGTGTGAGGTGATATATTTTACATGAAGTGTGAGATGACATTATCTATCTGAAGTGTGAGATGACATTATCTACCTGAAGTGTGAGGTGACATTATCTATCTGAAGTGTGAGATGACATTATCTATCTGAAGTGTGAGATATAATCTACCTGAAGTGTGAGGTGACATTATCTACCTGAAGTGTGAGGTGACATTATCTACCTGAAGTGTGAGATGACATTATCTACCTGAAGTGTGAGATATTATCTACCTGAAGTGTGAGGTGACATTATCTACCTGAAGTGTGAGATGACATTATCTATCTGAAGTGTGAGATATAATCTTCCTGAAGTGTGAGGTGACATTATCTACCTGAAGTGCGAGATATAATCTACCTGAAGTGTGAGGTGATATTATCTACCTGAAGTGTGAGATGACATTTTCTACCTGAAGTGTGAGATGACATTATCTACCTGAAGTGTGAGATATTATCTACCTGAAGTGTGAGGTGACATTATCTACCTGAAGTGTGAGATATTATCTACCTGAAGTGTGAGGTGATATTATCTACCTGAAGTGTGAGATATAATCTACCTGAAGTGTGAGGTGATATTATCTACCTGAAGTGTGAGATATAATCTACCTGAAGTGTGAGGTGACATTATCTATCTGAAGTGTGAGATGACATTATCTACCTGAAGTGTGAGGTGATATTATCTACCTGAAGTGTGAGGTGATATTATCTACCTGAAGTGTGAGGTGATATTATCTACCTGAAGTGTGAGGTGACATTATCTACCTGAAGTGTGAGATGACATTATCTACCTGAAGTGTGAGATGACATTATCTACCTGAAGTGTGAGATATAATCTACCTAAAATGTGAGGTGACATTTTCTACCTGAAGTGTGAAATGACATTATCTACCTGAAGTGTGAGATGACATTATCTACCTGAAGTGTGAGATGACATTATCTACCTGAAGTGTGAGGTGACATAATCTATCTGAAGTGTGAGGTGACATTATCTATCTGAAGTGTTAGGTGATATTATCTACCTGTAGTGTGAAGTGACATTATCTACCTGAAGTGTGAGATGACATTATCTACCTGAAGTGTGAGATATTATCTACCTGAAGTGTGAGGTGACATTATCTACCTGAAGTGTGAGATGACATTATCTACCTGAATTGTGAGGTGACATTTTCTACCTGAAGTGTGAGATGACATTATCTACCTGAAGTGTGAGGTGACATTTTCTACCTGAAGTGTGAGATGACATTATCTATCTGAAGTGTGAGATGACATTATCTATCTGAAGTGTGAGATGACATTATCTACCTGAAGTGTGAGGTGACATTATCTACCTTAAGTGTGAGGTGATATTATCTACCTGAAGTGTGAGGTGATATATTTTACATGAAGTGTGAGATGACATTATCTATCTGAAGTGTGAGGTGACATTATCTACCTGAAGTGTGAGATATTATCTACCTGAAGTGTGAGATATTATCTACCTGAAGTGTGAAGTGACATTATCTACCTGAAGTGTGAGATGACATTATCTACCTGAAGTGTGAGATATAATCTACCTGAAGTGTGAGGTGATATTATCTACCTGAAGTGTGAGATGACATTTTCTACCTGAAGTGTGAGGTGATATTATCTACCTGAAGTGTGAGGTGACATTATCTACCTGAAGTGTGAGATGACATTATCTACCTGAAGTGTGAGATATTATCTACCTGAAGTGTGAAGTGACATTATCTACCTGAAGTGTGAGGTGATATTATCTACCTGAAGTGTGAGGTGACATTATCTACCTGAAGTGTGAGATGACATTATCTACCTGAAGTGTGAGATATAATCTACCTGAAGTGTGAGGTGACATTATCTACCTGAAGTGTGAGATGACATTATCTACCTGAAGTGTGAGATATAATCTACCTGAAGTGTGAGGTGACATTATCTATCTGAAGTGTGAGGTGACATTATCTACCTGGAGTGTGAGGTGATATTATCTACCTGATGTGAGGTGATATTATCTACCTGAAGTGTGAGGTGACATTATCTACCTGAAGTGTGAGATGACATTATCTACCTGAAGTGTGAGATATTATCTACCTGAAGTGTGAGGTGACATTATCTACCTGAAGTGTGAGATGACATTATCTACCTGAAGTGTGAGGAGATATTATCTACCTGAAGTGTGAGATGACATTATATATCTGAAGTGTGAGGTGATATTATCTACCTGAAGTGTGAGGTGACATTATCTACCTGAAGTGTGAGGTGACATTATCTACCTTAAGTGTGAGGTGATATTATCTACCTGAAGTGTGAGGTGACAGTATCTACCTGAAGTGTGAGGTGATATATTTTACATGAAGTGTGAGATGACATTATCTATCTGAAGTGTGAGATGACATTATCTACCTGAAGTGTGAGGTGACATTATCTATCTGAAGTGTGAGATGACATTATCTATCTGAAGTGTGAGATATAATCTACCTGAAGTGTGAGGTGACATTATCTACCTGAAGTGTGAGGTGACATTATCTACCTGAAGTGTGAGATGACATTATATATCTGAAGTGTGAGGTGACATTATCTATCTGAAGTGTGAGGTGACATTATCTACCTGAAGTGTGAGGTGATATTATCTACCTGAAGTGTGAGGTGACATTATCTACCTGAAGTGTGAGGTGACATTATCTACCTTAAGTGTGAGGTGATATTATCTACCTGAAGTGTGAGGTGACAGTATCTACCTGAAGTGTGAGGTGATATATTTTACATGAAGTGTGAGATGACATTATCTATCTGAAGTGTGAGATGACATTATCTACCTGAAGTGTGAGGTGACATTATCTATCTGAAGTGTGAGATGACATTATCTATCTGAAGTGTGAGATATAATCTACCTGAAGTGTGAGGTGACATTATCTACCGGAAGTGTGAGGTGACATTATCTACCTGAAGTGTGAGATGACATTATCTACCTGAAGTGTGAGATATTATCTACCTGAAGTGTGAGGTGACATTATCTACCTGAAGTGTGAGGTGACATTATCTATCTGAAGTGTGAGATATAATCTACCTGAAGTGTGAGGTGACATTATCTATCTGAAGTGTGAGATGACATTATCTACCTGAAGTGTGAGATATTATCTACCTGAAGTGTGAGGTGATATTATCTACCTGAAGTGTGAGATATAATCTACCTGAAGTGTGAGGTGACATTATCTATCTGAAGTGTGAGATGACATTATCTACCTGAAGTGTGAGGTGATATTATCTACCTGAAGTGTGAGGTGATATTATCTACCTGAAGTGTGAGGTGATATTATCTACCTGAAGTGTGAGGTGACATTATCTACCTGAAGTGTGAGATGACATTATCTACCTGAAGTGTGAGATGACATTATCTACCTGAAGTGTGAGATATAATCTACCTAAAATGTGAGGTGACATTTTCTACCTGAAGTGTGAAATGACATTATCTACCTGAAGTGTGAGATGACATTATCTACCTGAAGTGTGAGATGACATTATCTACCTGAAGTGTGAGGTGACATAATCTATCTGAAGTGTGAGGTGACATTATCTATCTGAAGTGTTAGGTGATATTATCAACCTGAAGTGTGAAGTGACATTATCTACCTGAAGTGTGAGATGACATTATCTACCTGAAGTGTGAGATGACATTATCTACCTGAATTGTGAGGTGACATTTTCTACCTGAAGTGTGAGATGACATTATCTACCTGAAGTGTGAGGTGACATTTTCTACCTGAAGTGTGAGATGACATTATCTATCTGAAGTGTGAGATGACATTATCTACCTGAAGTGTGAGGTGACATTATCTACCTTAAGTGTGAGGTGATATTATCTACCTGAAGTGTGAGGTGACAGTATCTACCTGAAGTGTGAGGTGATATATTTTACATGAAGTGTGAGATGACATTATCTATCTGAAGTGTGAGGTGACATTATCTACCTGAAGTGTGAGATATTATCTACCTGAAGTGTGAAGTGACATTATCTACCTGAAGTGTGAGATGACATTATCTACCTGAAGTATGAGATATAATCTACCTGAAGTGTGAGGTGATATTATCTACCTGAAGTGTGAGATGACATTTTCTACCTGAAGTGTGAGGTGATATTATCTACCTGAAGTGTGAGGTGACATTATCTACCTGAAGTGTGAGATGACATTATCTACCTGAAGTGTGAGATATTATCTACCTGAAGTGTGAAGTGACATTATCTACCTGAAGTGTGAGGTGATATTATCTACCTGAAGTGTGAGGTGACATTATCTACCTGAAGTGTGAGATGACATTATCTACCTGAAGTGTGAGATATAATCTACCTGAAGTGTGAGGTGACATTATCTACCTGAAGTGTGAGATGACATTATCTACCTGAAGTGTGAGATATAATCTACCTGAAGTGTGAGGTGACATTATCTATCTGAAGTGTGAGGTGACATTTTCTACCTGGAGTGTGAGGTGATATTATCTACCTGATGTGAGGTGATATTATCTACCTGAAGTGTGAGGTGACATTATCTACCTGAAGTGTGAGATGACATTATCTACCTGAAGTGTGAGATATTATCTACCTGAAGTGTGAGGTGACATTATCTACCTGAAGTGTGAGATGACATTATCTACCTGAAGTGTGAGGAGATATTATCTACCTGAAGTGTGAGATGACATTATATATCTGAAGTGTGAGGTGATATTATCTACCTGAAGTGTGAGGTGACATTATCTACCTGAAGTGTGAGGTGACATTATCTACCTTAAGTGTGAGGTGATATTATCTACCTGAAGTGTGAGGTGACAGTATCTACCTGAAGTGTGAGGTGATATATTTTACATGAAGTGTGAGATGACATTATCTATCTGAAGTGTGAGATGACATTATCTACCTGAAGTGTGAGGTGACATTATCTATCTGAAGTGTGAGATATAATCTACCTGAAGTGTGAGGTGACATTATCTACCTGAAGTGTGAGGTGACATTATCTACCTGAAGTGTGAGATGACATTATATATCTGAAGTGTGAGGTGACATTATCTATCTGAAGTGTGAGGTGACATTATCTACCTGAAGTGTGAGGTGATATAATCTACCTGAAGTGTGAGGTGACATTATCTACCTGAAGTGTGAGGTGACATTATCTACCTGAAGTGTGAGATGACATTATATATCTGAAGTGTGAGGTGACATTATCTATCTGAAGTGTGAGGTGACATTATCTACCTGAAGTGTGAGGTGATATTATCTACCTGAAGTGTGAGGTGACATTATCTACCTGAAGTGTGAGGTGACATTATCTACCTTAAGTGTGAGGTGATATTATCTACCTGAAGTGTGAGGTGACAGTATCTACCTGAAGTGTGAGGTGATATATTTTACATGAAGTGTGAGATGACATTATCTATCTGAAGTGTGAGATGACATTATCTACCTGAAGTGTGAGGTGACATTATCTATCTGAAGTGTGAGATGACATTATCTATCTGAAGTGTGAGATATAATCTACCTGAAGTGTGAGGTGACATTATCTACCTGAAGTGTGAGGTGACATTATCTACCTGAAGTGTGAGATGACATTATCTACCTGAAGTGTGAGATATTATCTACCTGAAGTGTGAGGTGACATTATCTACCTGAAGTGTGAGGTGACATTATCTACCTGAAGTGTGAGATATAATCTACCTGAAGTGTGAGGTGACATTATCTATCTGAAGTGTGAGATGACATTATCTACCTGAAGTGTGAGATATAATCCACCTGAAGTGTGAGGTGATATTATCTACCTGAAGTGTGAGATATAATCCACCTGAAGTGTGAGGTGATATTATCTACCTGAAGTGTGAGATGACATTATCTACCTGAAGTGTGAGATATTATCTACCTGAAGTGTGAGGTGATATTATCTACCTGAAGTGTGAGATATAATCTACCTGAAGTGTGAGGTGATATTATCTACCTGAAGTGTGAGATATAATCTACCTGAAGTGTGAGGTGACATTATCTATCTGAAGTGTGAGATGACATTATCTACCTGAAGTGTGAGGTGATATTATCTACCTGAAGTGTGAGGTGATATTATCTACCTGAAGTGTGAGGTGATATTATCTACCTGAAGTGTGAGGTGACATTATCTACCTGAAGTGTGAGATGACATTATCTACCTGAAGTGTGAGATGACATTATCTACCTGAAGTGTGAGATATAATCTACCTAAAATGTGAGGTGACATTTTCTACCTGAAGTGTGAAATAACATTATCTACCTGAAGTGTGAGATGACATTATCTACCTGAAGTGTGAGATGACATTATCTACCTGAAGTGTGAGGTGACATAATCTATCTGAAGTGTGAGGTGACATTATCTATCTGAAGTGTTAGGTGATATTATCAACCTGAAGTGTGAAGTGACATTATCTACCTGAAGTGTGAGATGACATTATCTACCTGAAGTGTGAGATGACATTATCTACCTGAAGTGTGAGATATTATCTACCTGAAGTGTGAAGTGACATTATCTACCTGAAGTGTGAGATGACATTATCTACCTGAAGTGTGAGATGACATTATCTACCTGAAGTGTGAGGTGACATTTTCTACCTGAAGTGTGAGATGACATTATCTACCTGAAGTGTGAGGTGACATTTTCTACCTGAAGTGTGAGATGACATTATCTATCTGAAGTGTGAGATGACATTATCTATCTGAAGTGTGAGATGACATTATCTACCTGAAGTGTGAGGTGACATTATCTACCTTAAGTGTGAGGTGATATTATCTACCTGAAGTGTGAGGTGACAGTATCTACCTGAAGTGTGAGGTGATATATTTTACATGAAGTGTGAGGTGACATTATCTACCTGAAGTGTGAGATATTATCTACCTGAAGTGTGAAGTGACATTATCTACCTGAAGTGTGAGATGACATTATCTACCTGAAGTGTGAGATATAATCTACCTGAAGTGTGAGGTGATATTATCTACCTGAAGTGTGAGATGACATTTTCTACCTGAAGTGTGAGGTGATATTATCTACCTGAAGTGTGAGGTGACATTATCTACCTGAAGTGTGAGATGACATTATCTACCTGAAGTGTGAGATATTATCTACCTGAAGTGTGAAGTGACATTATCTACCTGAAGTGTGAGGTGATATTATCTACCTGAAGTGTGAGCTGACATTATCTACCTGAAGTGTGAGATGACATTATCTACCTGAAGTGTGAGATATAATCTACCTGAAGTGTGAGGTGACATTATCTACCTGAAGTGTGAGATGACATTATCTACCTGAAGTGTGAGATATAATCTACCTGAAGTGTGAGGTGACATTATCTATCTGAAGTGTGAGGTGACATTTTCTACCTGGAGTGTGAGGTGATATTATCTACCTGATGTGAGGTGATATTATCTACCTGAAGTGTGAGGTGACATTATCTACCTGAAGTGTGAGATGACATTATCTACCTGAAGTGTGAGATATTATCTACCTGAAGTGTGAGGTGACATTATCTACCTGAAGTGTGAGATGACATTATCTACCTGAAGTGTGAGGAGATATTATCTACCTGAAGTGTGAGATGACATTATATATCTGAAGTGTGAGGTGACATTATCTATCTGAAGTGTGAGATGACATTATCTACCTGAAGTGTGAGGTGATATTATCTACCTGAAGTGTGAGGTGACATTATCTACCTGAAGTGTGAGGTGACATTATCTACCTTAAGTGTGAGGTGATATTATCTACCTGAAGTGTGAGGTGACAGTATCTACCTGAAGTGTGAGGTGATATATTTTACATGAAGTGTGAGATGACATTATCTATCTGAAGTGTGAGATGACATTATCTACCTGAAGTGTGAGGTGACATTATCTATCTGAAGTGTGAGATGACATTATCTATCTGAAGTGTGAGATATAATCTACCTGAAGTGTGAGGTGACATTATCTACCTGAAGTGTGAGGTGACATTATCTACCTGAAGTGTGAGATGACATTATCTACCTGAAGTGTGAGATATTATCTACCTGAAGTGTGAGGTGACATTATCTACCTGAAGTGTGAGGTGACATTATCTACCTGAAGTGTGAGATATAATCTACCTGAAGTGTGAGGTGACATTATCTATCTGAAGTGTGAGATGACAATATCTACCTGAAGTGTGAGATATAATCCACCTGAAGTGTGAGGTGATATTATCTACCTGAAGTGTGAGATATAATCCACCTGAAGTGTGAGGTGATATTATCTACCTGAAGTGTGAGATGACATTATCTACCTGAAGTGTGAGATATTATCTACCTGAAGTGTGAGGTGATATTATCTACCTGAAGTGTGAGATATAATCTACCTGAGGTGTGAGGTGATATTATCTACCTGAAGTGTGAGATATAATCTACCTGAAGTGTGAGGTGACATTATCTATCTGAAGTGTGAGATGACATTATCTACCTGAAGTGTGAGGTGATATTATCTACCTGAAGTGTGAGGTGATATTATCTACCTGAAGTGTGAGGTGACATTATCTACCTGAAGTGTGAGATGACATTATCTACCTGAAGTGTGAGATGACATTATCTACCTGAAGTGTGAGATATAATCTACCTAAAATGTGAGGTGACATTTTCTACCTGAAGTGTGAAATGACATTATCTACCTGAAGTGTGAGATGACATTATCTACCTGAAGTGTGAGATGACATTATCTACCTGAAGTGTGAGGTGACATTATCTATCTGAAGTGTGAGGTGACATTATCTATCTGAAGTGTTAGGTGATATTATCTACCTGAAGTGTGAAGTGACATTATCTACCTGAAGTGTGAGATGACATTATCTACCTGAAGTGTGAGATATTATCTACCTGAAGTGTGAAGTGACATTATCTACCTGAAGTGTGAGATGACATTATCTACCTGAAGTGTGAGATGACATTATCTACCTGAAGTGTGAGGTGACATTTTCTACCTGAAGTGTGAGATGACATTATCTACCTGAAGTGTGAGGTAACATTTTCTACCTAAAGTGTGAGATGACATTATCTATCTGAAGTGTGAGATGACATTATCTATCTGAAGTGTGAGATGACATTATCTACCTGAAGTGTGAGGTGACATTATCTACCTTAAGTGTGAGGTGATATTATCTACCTGAAGTGTGAGGTGACATTATCTACCTGAAGTGTGAGATGACATTATCTACCTGAAGTGTGAGATATTATCTACCTGAAGTGTGAGGTGACATTATCTACCTGAAGTGTGAGGTGACATTATCTACCTGAAGTGTGAGATATAATCTACCTGAAGTGTGAGGTGACATTATCTATCTGAAGTGTGAGATGACAATATCTACCTGAAGTGTGAGATATAATCCACCTGAAGTGTGAGGTGATATTATCTACCTGAAGTGTGAGATATAATCCACCTGAAGTGTGAGGTGATATTATCTACCTGAAGTGTGAGATGACATTATCTACCTGAAGTGTGAGATATTATCTACCTGAAGTGTGAGGTGATATTATCTACCTGAAGTGTGAGATATAATCTACCTGAGGTGTGAGGTGATATTATCTACCTGAAGTGTGAGATATAATCTACCTGAAGTGTGAGGTGACATTATCTATCTGAAGTGTGAGATGACATTATCTACCTGAAGTGTGAGGTGATATTATCTACCTGAAGTGTGAGGTGATATTATCTACCTGAAGTGTGAGGTGACATTATCTACCTGAAGTGTGAGATGACATTATCTACCTGAAGTGTGAGATGACATTATCTACCTGAAGTGTGAGATATAATCTACCTAAAATGTGAGGTGACATTTTCTACCTGAAGTGTGAAATGACATTATCTACCTGAAGTGTGAGATGACATTATCTACCTGAAGTGTGAGATGACATTATCTACCTGAAGTGTGAGGTGACATAATCTATCTGAAGTGTGAGGTGACATTATCTATCTGAAGTGTTAGGTGATATTATCTACCTGAAGTGTGAAGTGACATTATCTACCTGAAGTGTGAGATGACATTATCTACCTGAAGTGTGAGATATTATCTACCTGAAGTGTGAAGTGACATTATCTACCTGAAGTGTGAGATGACATTATCTACCTGAAGTGTGAGATGACATTATCTACCTGAAGTGTGAGGTGACATTTTCTACCTGAAGTGTGAGATGACATTATCTACCTGAAGTGTGAGGTAACATTTTCTACCTAAAGTGTGAGATGACATTATCTATCTGAAGTGTGAGATGACATTATCTATCTGAAGTGTGAGATGACATTATCTACCTGAAGTGTGAGGTGACATTATCTACCTTAAGTGTGAGGTGATATTATCTACCTGAAGTGTGAGGTGACAGTATCTACCTGAAGTGTGAGGTGATATATTTTACATGAAGTGTGAGATGACATTATCTATCTGAAGTGTGAGGTGACATTATCTACCTGAAGTGTGAGATATTATCTACCTGAAGTGTGAAGTGACATTATCTACCTGAAGTGTGAGATGACATTATCTACCTGAAGTGTGAGATATAATCTACCTGAAGTGTGAGGTGATATTATCTACCTGAAGTGTGAGATGACATTTTCTACCTGAAGTGTGAGATGACATTTTCTACCTGAAGTGTGAGATATGATCTACCTGAAGTGTGAGGTGACATTATCTACCTGAAGTGTGAGGTGACATTATCTACCTGAAGTGTGAGATATAATCTACCTGAAGTGTGAGGTGACATTATCTATCTGAAGTGTGAGATGACATTATCTACCTGAAGTGTGAGATATAATCCACCTGAAGTGTGAGGTGATATAATCTACCTGAAGTGTGAGATATAATCCACCTGAAGTGTGAGGTGATATTATCTACCTGAAGTGTGAGATGACATTATCTACCTGAAGTGTGAGATATTATCTACCTGAAGTGTGAGGTGATATTATCTACCTGAAGTGTGAGATATAATCTACCTGAAGTGTGAGGTGATATTATCTACCTGAAGTGTGAGGTGATATTATCTACCTGAAGTGTGAGGTGATATTATCTACCTGAAGTGTGAGGTGACATTATCTACCTGAAGTGTGAGATGACATTATCTACCTGAAGTGTGAGATATAATCCACCTGAAGTGTGAGGTGATATTATCTACCTGAAGTGTGAGATGACATTATCTACCTGAAGTGTGAGATATTATCTACCTGAAGTGTGAGGTGATATTATCTACCTGAAGTGTGAGATATAATCTACCTGAAGTGTGAGGTGATATTATCTACCTGAAGTGTGAGATATAATCTACCTGAAGTGTGAGGTGATATTATCTACCTGAAGTGTGAGGTGACATTATCTACCTGAAGTGTGAGGTGACATTATCTACCTTAAGTGTGAGGTGATATTATCTACCTGAAGTGTGAGGTGACAGTATCTACCTGAAGTGTGAGGTGATATATTTTACATGAAGTGTGAGATGACATTATCTATCTGAAGTGTGAGATGACATTATCTACCTGAAGTGTGAGGTGACATTATCTATCTGAAGTGTGAGATGACATTATCTATCTGAAGTGTGAGATACAATCTACCTGAAGTGTGAGGTGACATTATCTACCTGAAGTGTGAGGTGACATTATCTACCTGAAGTGTGAGATATTATCTACCTGAAGTGTGAAGTGACATTATCTACCTGAAGTGTGAGATGACATTATCTACCTGAAGTGTGAGGTGATATTATCTACCTGAAGTGTGAGATGACATTATCTACCTGAAGTGTGAGATATAATCTACCTGAAGTGTGAGGTGATATTATCTATCTGAAGTGTGAGGTGACATTATCTACCTGAAGTGTGAGGTGATATTATCTACCTGAAGTGTGAGATGACATTATCTACCTGAAGTGTGAGATATTATCTACCTGAAGTGTGAGGTGACATTATCTACCTGAAGTGTGAGGTGACATTATCTACCTGAAGTGTGAGATATAATCTACCTGAAGTGTGAGGTGACATTATCTATCTGAAGTGTGAGATGACATTATCTACCTGAAGTGTGAGATATAATCCACCTGAAGTGTGAGGTGATATTATCTACCTGAAGTGTGAGATATAATCCACCTGAAGTGTGAGGTGATATTATCTACCTGAAGTGTGAGATGACATTATCTACCTGAAGTGTGAGATATAATCTACCTGAAGTGTGAGGTGATATTATCTACCTGAAGTGTGAGATATAATCTACCTAAAGTGTAAGGTGATATTATCTACCTGAAGTGTGAGATATAATCTACCTGAAGTGTGAGGTGACATTATCAATCTGAAGTGTGAGATGACATTATCTACCTGAAGTGTGAGGTGATATTATCTACCTGAAGTGTGAGGTGATATTATCTACCTGAAGTGTGAGGTGATATTATCTACCTGAAGTGTGAGGTGACATTATCTACCTGAAGTGTGAGATGACATTATCTACCTGAAGTGTGAGATGACATTATCTACCTGAAGTGTGAGATATAATCTACCTAAAATGTGAGGTGACATTTTCTACCTGAAGTGTGAAATGACATTATCTACCTGAAGTGTGAGATGACATTATCTACCTGAAGTGTGAGATGACATTATCTACCTGAAGTGTGAGGTGACATAATCTATCTGAAGTGTGAGGTGACATTATCTATCTGAAGTGTTAGGTGATATTATCTACCTGAAGTGTGAAGTGACATTATCTACCTGAAGTGTGAGATGACATTATCTATCTGAAGTGTGAGATGACATTATCTACCTGAAGTGTGAGGTGATATTATCTACCTGAAGTGTGAGGTGACATTATCTACCTGAAGTGTGAGATGACATTATCTACCTGAAGTGTGAGATGACATTATCTACCTGAAGTGTGAGATGACATTATCTATCTGAAGTGTGAGATGACATTATCTACCTGAAGTGTGAGATGACATTATCTATCTGAAGTGTGAGATGACATTATCTACCTGAAGTGTGAGGTGACATTATCTATCTGAAGTGTGAGATGACATTATCTACCTGAAGTGTGAGATGACATTATCTATCTGAAGTGTGAGATGACATTATCTACCTGAAGTGTGAGGTGATATTATCTATCTGAAGTGTGAGGTGACATTATCTAGCTGAAGTGTGAGATGACATTATCTACCTGAAGTGTGAGGTGACATTTTCTACCTGAAGTGTGAGATGACATTATCTACCTGAAGTGTGAGATATTATCTACCTGAAGTGTGAGATATAATCCACCTGAAGTGTGAGGTGACATTATCTACCTGAAGTGTGAGGTGACATTATCTACCTGAAGTGTGAGATATAATCTACCTGAAGTGTGAGGTGACATTATCTATCTGAAGTGTGAGATGACATTATCTACCTGAAGTGTGAGATATAATCCACCTGAAGTGTGAGGTGATATTATCTACCTGAAGTGTGAGATATAATCCACCTGAAGTGTGAGGTGATATTATCTACCTGAAGTGTGAGATGACATTATCTACCTGAAGTGTGAGATATTATCTACCTGAAGTGTGAGGTGATATTATCTACCTGAAGTGTGAGATATAATCTACCTAAAGTGTGAGGTGATATTATCTACCTGAAGTGTGAGATATAATCTACCTGAAGTGTGAGGTGACATTATCTATCTGAAGTGTGAGATGACATTATCTACCTGAAGTGTGAGGTGATATTATCTACCTGAAGTGTGAGGTGATATTATCTACCTGAAGTGTGAGGTGATATTATCTACCTGAAGTGTGAGATGACATTATCTACCTGAAGTGTGTGATATAATCTACCTAAAATGTGAGGTGACATTTTCTACCTGAAGTGTGAAATGACATTATCTACCTGAAGTGTGAGATGACATTATCTACCTGAAGTGTGAGATGACATTATCTACCTGAAGTGTGAGGTGACATAATCTATCTGAAGTGTGAGGTGACATTATCTATCTGAAGTGTTAGGTGATATTATCTACCTGAAGTGTGAAGTGACATTATCTATCTGAAGTGTGAGATGACATTATCTATCTGAAGTGTGAGATGACATTATCTACCTAAAGTGTGAGGTGATATTATCTACCTGAAGTGTGAGGTGACATTATCTACCTGAAGTGTGAGATGACATTATCTACCTGAAGTGTGAGATGACATTATCTACCTGAAGTGTGAGATGACATTATCTATCTGAAGTGTGAGATGACATTATCTACCTGAAGTGTGAGATGACATTATCTATCTGAAGTGTGAGATGACATTATCTACCTGAAGTGTGAGGTGACATTATCTATCTGAAGTGTGAGATGACATTATCTACCTGAAGTGTGAGATGACATTATCTATCTGAAGTGTGAGATGACATTATCTACCTGAAGTGTGAGGTGATATTATCTACCTGAAGTGTGAGGTGACATTATCTACCTGAAGTGTGAGATGACATTATCTACCTGAAGTGTGAGGTGACATTTTCTACCTGAAGTGTGAGATGACATTATCTACCTGAAGTGTGAGATATTATCTACCTGAAGTGTGAAGTGACATTATCTACCTGAAGTGTGAGATGACATTATCTACCTGAAGTGTGAGATGACATTATCTACCTGAAGTGTGAGGTGACATTTTTACCTGAAGTGTGAGATGACATTATCTACCTGAAGTGTGAGGTAACATTTTCTACCTGAAGTGTGAGATGACATTATCTATCTGAAGTGTGAGATGACATTATCTATCTGAAGTGTGAGATGACATTATCTACCTGAAGTGTGAGGTGATATTATCTACCTGAAGTGTGAAGTGACATTATCTACCTGAAGTGTGAGATGATATTATCTACCTGAAGTGTGAAGTGACATTATCTACCTGAAGTGTGAGATGACATTATCTACCTGAAGTGTGAGGTGATCTTATCTACCTGAAGTGTGAGGTGACATTATCTACCTGAAGTGTGAGGTGACATTATCTACCTGAAGTGTGAGATGACATTATCTACCTGAAGTGTGAGATGAAATTATCTATCTGAAGTGTGAGGTGATATTATCTACCTGAAATGTGAGGTGACATTATCTATCTGAAGTG
The DNA here is from genome assembly GCA_916613615.1 of Steromphala cineraria. Classification (NCBI taxonomy): domain Eukaryota; kingdom Metazoa; phylum Mollusca; class Gastropoda; order Trochida; family Trochidae; genus Steromphala; species Steromphala cineraria. Next base: position 39,296,203 of record OU744722.1, on the reverse strand, counting down.
TGAGATGACATTATCTACCTGAAGTGTGAGATGACATTATCTACCTGAAGTGTGAGATGACATTTTCTACCTGAAGTGTGAGGTGACATTATCTATCTGAAGTGTGAGGTGACATTATCTCCCTGAAGTGTGAGGTGATATATTTTACATGAAGTGTGAGATGACATTATCTACCTGAAGTGTGAGATGACATTATCTATCTGAAGTGTGAGATGACATTATCTACCTGAAGTGTGAGGTGATATTATCTACCTGAAGTGTGAGGTGACATTATCTATCTGAAGTGCGATATGACATTATCTACCTGAAGTGTGAGGTGATATTATCTATCTGAAGTGTGAGGTGACATTATCTACCTGAAGTGTGAGATATTATCTACCTGAAGTGTGAGATGACATTATCTACCTGAAGTGTGAGGTGATATTATCTACCTGAAGTGTGAGGTGACATTATCTACCTGAAGTGTGAGGTGATATTATCTACCTGAAGTGCGAGATATAATCTACCTGAAGTGTGAAGTGACATTATCTACCTGAAGTGTGAGATGACATTATCTACCTGAAGTGTGAGATGACATTATCTACCTGAAGTATGAGGTGACATTTTTACCTGAAGTGTGAGATGACATTATCTACCTGAAGTGTGAGGTAACATTTTCTACCTGAAGTGTGAGATGACATTATCTATCTGAAGTGTGAGATGACATTATCTATCTGAAGTGTGAGATGACATTATCTACCTGAAGTGTGAGGTGATATTATCTACCTGAAGTGTGGAGTGACATTATCTACCTGAAGTGTGAGATGATATTATCTACCTGAAGTGTGAAGTGACATTATCTACCTGAAGTGTGAGATGACATTATCTACCTGAAGTGTGAGGTGATCTTATCTACCTGAAGTGTGAGGTGACATTATCTACCTGAAGTGTGAGGTGACATTATCTACCTGAAGTGTGAGATGACATTATCTACCTGAAGTGTGAGATGAAATTATCTATCTGAAGTGTGAGGTGATATTATCTACCTGAAGTGTGAGGTGACATTATCTATCTGAAGTGTGAGATGACATTATCTACCTGAAGTGTGAGATGACATTATCTACCTGAAGTGTGAGATGACATTTTCTACCTGAAGTGTGAGGTGACATTATCTATCTGAAGTGTGAGGTGACATGCTCTCCCTGAAGTGTGAGGTGATATATTTTACATGAAGTGTGAGATGACATTATCTACCTGAAGTGTGAGATGACATTATCTATCTGAAGTGTGAGATGACATTATCTACCTGAAGTGTGAGGTGATATTATCTACCTGAAGTGTGAGGTGACATTATCTATCTGAAGTGCGATATGACATTATCTACCTGAAGTGTGAGGAGATATTATCTACCTGAAGTGTGAGGTGACATTATCTATCTGAAGTGCGATATGACATTATCTACCTGAAGTGTGAGGTGATATTATCTATCTGAAGTGTGAGGTGACATTATCTACCTGAAGTGTGAGATATTATCTACCTGAAGTGTGAGATGACATTATCTACCTGAAGTGTGAGGTGATATTATCTACCTGAAGTGTGAGGTGACATTATCTACCTGAAGTGTGAGGTGATATTATCTACCTGAAGTGTGAGATATAATCTACCTGAAGTGTGAGATGACATTATCTATCTGAAGTGTGAGATGACATTATCTACCTGAAGTGTGAGGTGATATTATCTACCTGAAGTGTGAGGTGACATTATCTACCTGAAGTGTGAGGTGACATTATCTATCTGAAGTGTGAGGTGACATTATCTACCTGAAGTGTGAGGTGACATTATCTATCTGAAGTGTGAGATGACATTATCTACCTGAAGTGTGAGATGACATTATCTACCTGAAGTGTGAGATGACATTATCTACCTGAAGTGTGAGGTAACATTTTCTACCTGAAGTGTGAGATGACATTATCTATCTGAAGTGTGAGATGACATTATCTATCTGAAGTGTGAGATGACATTATCTACCTGAAGTGTGAGGTGATATTATCTACCTGAAGTGTGAAGTGACATTATCTACCTGAAGTGTGAGATGATATTATCTACCTGAAGTGTGAAGTGACATTATCTACCTGAAGTGTGAGATGACATTATCTACCTGAAGTGTGAGGTGATCTTATCTACCTGAAGTGTGAGGTGACATTATCTACCTGAAGTGTGAGGTGACATTATCTACCTGAAGTGTGAGATGACATTATCTACCTGAAGTGTGAGATGAAATTATCTATCTGAAGTGTGAGGTGATATTATCTACCTGAAGTGTGAGGTGACATTATCTATCTGAAGTGTGAGATGACATTATCTACCTGAAGTGTGAGATGACATTATCTACCTGAAGTGTGAGATGACATTTTCTACCTGAAGTGTGAGGTGACATTATCTATCTGAAGTGTGAGGTGACATTATCTCCCTGAAGTGTGAGGTGATATATTTTACATGAAGTGTGAGATGACATTATCTACCTGAAGTGTGAGATGACATTATCTATCTGAAGTGTGAGATGACATTATCTACCTGAAGTGTGAGGTGATATTATCTACCTGAAGTGTGAGGTGACATTATCTATCTGAAGTGCGATATGACATTATCTACCTGAAGTGTGAGGTGATATTATCTACCTGAAGTGTGAGGTGACATTATCTACCTGAAGTGTGAGGTGATATTATCTACCTGAAGTGCGAGATATAATCTACCTGAAGTGTGAGATGACATTATCTATCTGAAGTGTGAGATGACATTATCTACCTGAAGTGTGAGGTGACATTATCTACCTGAAGTGTGAGGTGACATTATCTATCTGAAGTGTGAGATGACATTATCTACCTGAAGTGTGAGATGACATTATCTACCTGAAGTGTGAGATGACATTTTCTACCTGAAGTGTGAGGTGACATTATCTATCTGAAGTGTGAGGTGATATTATCTCCCTGAAGTGTGAGGTGATACATTTTACATGAAGTGTGAGATGACATTATCTACCTGAATGTGAGATGACATTATCTACCTGAAGTGTGAGATGACATTATCTATCTGAAGTGTGAGATGACATTATCTACCTGAAGTGTGAGGTGATATTATCTACCTGAAGTGTGAGGTGACATTATCTACCTGAAGTGTGAGATGACATTATCTACCTGAAGTGTGAGGTGATATTATCTACCTGAAGTGTGAGGTGATATTATCTATCTGAAGTGTGAGATATTATCTACCTGAAGTGTGAGGTGACATTATCTATCTGAAGTGTGAGATGACATTATCTACCTGAAGTGTGAGGTGATATTATCTACCTGAAGTGTGAGGTGACATTATCTACCTGAAGTGTGAGGTGCCATTATCTACCTGAAGTGTGAGATGACATTATCTACCTGAAGTGTGAGGTGATATTATCTACCTGAAGTGTGAGGTGACATTATCTATCTGAAGTGTGAGATGACATTATCTACCTGAAGTGTGAGATGACATTTTCTACCTGAAGTGTGAGATGACATTTTCTACCTGAAGTGTGAGGTGACATTATCTATCTGAAGTGTGAGGTGACATTATCTCCCTGAAGTGTGAGGTGATATATTTTACATGAAGTGTGAGATGACATTATCTACCTGAAGTGTGAGATGACATTATCTACCTGAAGTGTGAGATGACATTATCTACCTGAAGTGTGAGGTGACATTATCTACCTGAAGTGTGAGGTGATATATTTTACATGAAGTGTGAGATGACATTATCTACCTGAAGTGTGAGATGACATTATCTACCTGAAGTGTGAGATGACATTATCTATCTGAAGTGTGAGATGACATTATCTACCTGAAGTGTGAGGTGACATTATCTACCTGAAGTGTGAGATATTATCTACCTGAAGTGTGAAGTGACATTATCTACCTGAAGTGTGAGATGACATTATCTACCTGAAGTGTGAGATGACATTATCTACCTGAAGTGTGAGGTGACATTTTCTACCTGAAGTGTGAGATGACATTATCTACCTGAAGTGTGAGGTGACATTTTCTACCTGAAGTGTGAGATGACATTATCTATCTGAAGTGTGAGATGACATTATCTATCTGAAGTGTGAGATGACATTATCTACCTGAAGTGTGAGGTGATATAATCTACCTGAAGTGTGAGATGACATTATCTATCTGAAGTGTGAGATGACATTATCTACCTGAAGTGTGAGGTGAGATTATCTACCTGAAGTGTGAGGTGACATTATCTACCTGAAGTGTGAGATGACATTATCTACCTGAAGTGTGAGGTGACATTATCTATCTGAAGTGTGAGATGACATTATCTACCTGAAGTGTGAGGTGATATAATCTACCTGAAGTGTGAGGTGATATTATCTACCTGAAGTGTGAGGTGACATCATCTACCTGAAGTGTGAGGTGATATTATCTACCTGAAGTGCGAGATATAATCTACCTGAAGTGTGAGATGACATTTTATTACTCAACCGTGGTGAGATCACTCATTAGATAACAATGAGTTGGTAACACACATGTGTGTTACCATCTCGTGCAAAGAAACGGAACTACTTTCGAACGTCACATGACATTGTCCAATCACGTGACTTATAAGTGGCGACTGACAAATTTTACATTCTCAACAAAATGGATATTTATGTGAAAGAATATTTTCTAAGCGGGTTTTTTAACATTTTCGATGCATTATCTTTTTGGTAATCATCACAAATCCATCCTTCGCTTAATCACTTGTCCACCTTCTGTGCCGTCGCAAGCGGTGTTGCCTCCTCTGCCTACCGTAACATACGGTAAACATGGTGTTTCGACTGTTTACTTGCTTCATTGCCACCAAAACCGTCGCTTTCCTCCACAAGCACAAAATCCGAACATGTTATCGTTTAACTACCTTTCCCCAAGTTCTATCTCCCGATTCTATCAACACATTCAGTAACTCATGTCAATGTAATCAATCAATCAATCGTTGTCGTTGACACTGTTCGCCTACATAGCGTGACCAGAAACAGGACACATTCCGATGACGTCACTTGGCGATCTGATGACGTCACTTTGTGAGTGCATGATGTGTTGACAGTTTTCGTTGCTTCTTAGTGTTTATTTTATCAATGCATCTTTTGATAATAAAATATTTTTCACCAATATACTTTGTATCATCTTTATAGGCGTATGATATGTGTAAACATCCAAAAAATAGCGAACTTTTTTATTTGGACTCATGGAAATTCATACGCTGGTTTCCCCGACTGTTCCAAGTCAGCTGATTCTTGTTTTGACGATTTGTTTACATAAATATTGATATGAGAGTTGAGTAATAAATAAAATACTAAACTCAAGGCAATGTGATAACATTTTTAAGCAACTCGTGAATAGAATTTGGTATCAGACTCACTTTCTTTCGTCTTATACCAATTCTATACACTCGTTGCTTAAAAATGTTATCACATTACCATTCGTTTAGTATTCTCTATATCTATCTGAAGTGTGAGATGACATTATCTACCTGAAGTGTGAGGTGATATTATCTACCTGAAGTGTGAGGTGATATAATCTACCTGAAATGTGAGGTGATATTATCTATCTGAAGTGTGAGGTGACATTATCTACCTGAAGTGTGAGATATTATCTACCTGAATTGTGAGGTGACATTATCTACCTGAAGTGTGAGATGACATTATCTACCTGAAGTGTGAGATGACATTATCTACCTGAAGTCTGAGATGACATTATCTACCTGAAGTGTGAGGTGACATTTTCTACCTTGAGTGTGAGGTGACATTATCTACCTGAAGTGTGAGGTGACATTATCTACCTGAAGTGTGAGATGACATTATCTACCTGAAGTGTGAGATGACATTATCTATCTGAAGTGTGAGATGACATTTTCTACCTGAAGTGCGAGGTGACATTATCTACCTGAAGTGTGAGGTGATATATTTTACATGAAGTGTGAGATGACATTATCTACCTGAAGTGTGAGATGACATTATCTACCTGAAGTGTGAGATGACATTTTCTACCTGAAGTGCGAGGTGACATTATCTATCTGAAGTGTGAGATGACATTATCTATCTGAAGTGTGAGATGACATTATCTATCTGAAGTGTGAGATGACATTATCTACCTGAAGTGTGAGATGACATTATCTATCTGAAGTGTGAGATGACATTATCTACCTGAAGTGTGAAGTGACATTATCTACCTGAAGTGTGAGGTGACATTATCTATCTGAAGTGTGAGGTGATATCATCTACCTGAAGTGTGCGGTGACATTATCTACCTGAAGTGTGAGGTGATATATTTTACATGAAGTGTGAGATGATGTTATCTACCTGAAGTGTGAGATGAGTTCTCTCAAAGCCACTATCGACGGCGGTATCATGCTCCGTGATGCGCTTGTTCAACTCACAGTACGCTTTGTCCAGCTGCAACACACAAACACTTGCTGCACTTCCACCAGGCTTATTGCAATACAATATGACAGCTCTTAAGTTACAGTTATGACCTCCAAGGTTCAAACTTGCATCTTTCTGTCCATATGTTTAAACATGAGCAGGGTCATATAATATTCATGATTAACAGTCTGATTCAAATCAACTTTGTTTCAAGGAATGCGAGTATCAAGGATTGCCTGTACCGGGATACATGTTCAAACAGGAGTTTTAAAGAACCTTTGCATTTTCCTTTTCAATGAGATAGGAAGGACTCATTTTGTACACACATTTTATCTTTACAGGTCAAGTGACATTACCTTAAATCTTAAACATTATGTCATGACAAATGACATACCTTACATATGATAGATATTGTATCTACATGACTGAAGAAAATAAATGAATCACTTAACCATGAAATACATTGATAGATCTAATTTATGCTCACCTGCTTCTGTTTGGTATCAAACTCTTTCTGGGCTGCATTGATTTCCCCCTCCAGTCTGCAACACAGTGAGGCAAGACATGGTCACCATATCCTCTAGTGAACGCCACTTTTAATACAAACAAGTCTGTATATCCATGTACAAATGCAAATATTCTATTTCTCAATATTGTTTTACAGCATAAAATGTATAAAATCAAACTATCAAAGAATCAATTTTGGATTAAATAATTTTTTGATGATAAAGTAACATGAGGTGTAAGGATGATCCTAGGAAAGCATGGTGAGTACAATCAACACTTTGTAAAATTTAAGTCCTTTTTAGGGCTTTTTTTAAGGCATCTAAACCAAAATATAAGGCTCAATTGTCACTGAATAACAGGGTATTAATTAAAGAGAAAATGAATCTTTGTAATAAGTTGTGGCACTGTTCAAGAGATGGGATTTATAGACATACAAGTTGAACTAATGAAACCTGAATTGTAAAAGTGTTATCTTCGCGGAGATCGACATAAGAATAGAATACAATGCTAGTGAACTCATCACAGTTGAAAAAACACTTTGGCTAAATTTAAGGCCTTTCCAAGGCTTTGTGTCAAATTTTAAGGTCTTTTTAAGGCAGTGCTTGATTTAAGGCCTTTTAAAGGCAGTACTTCAAATTCCAGGCCTTTTTCAGGCCCGTGCGCACCATTGAAAGTAACATGGAGCATAGGTGTGAGGATGACCCAAGGAAAGTAACATGGACTGGGAGAATAACATGGAGTATAGGTGTGAGGATGACCCTAGGAAAGTAACATTGAGTGTAGGTACGAGGATGACCCTAGGAAAGTAACATGGAGTGTTAGTGTGAGGATGACCCTAGGAAAGTAACATAAAGTGTAGGTGTGAGGATGACCCTGGGAAAGTAACATGGACTGGGAGAGTAACATGGAGTGTAGGTGGGAGGATGACCCTAGGAAAGTAACATGGACTGGGAGAGTAACATGGAGTGTAGGTGTGAGGATGACCCTTGGAAAGTAACATGAAGTGTAGGTGTGAGGATGACCCTAGGAAAGAAACATGGACTGGGAGAGTAACATGGAGTGTAGGTGTGAGGATGACCCTTGGAAAGTAACATGGAGTGAAGGTGTGAGGATGACCATAGGAAAGTAACATGGAGTGTAGGTGCGAGGATGACCCTAGGAAAGTAACATGGAGCAAAGGTGTGAGGATGACCCTAAGAAAGTAACATGGACTGGGAGAGTAACATGACGTGTAGGTGTGAGGATGACCATAGGAAAGCAACATGGAGTGTAGGTGTGAGGATGACCCTAGGAAAGTAACATGGAGTGTAGGTGTGAGGATGACCCTGGGAAAGTAACATGGACTGGGAGAGTAACATGGAGTGTAGGTGTTAGGATGACCCTAGGAAAGAAACATGGACTGGGAGAGTAACATGGAGTGTAGGTGTGAGGATGACCCTTGAAAGTAACATGGACTGGGAGAGTAACATGGAGTGTAGGTGTGAGGATGACCCTGGGAAAGCAACATGGACTGGGAGAGTAACATGGAGCATAGGTGCGAGGATGACCCTAGGAAAGTAACATGGAGCATAGGTGTGAGGATGACCCTGGGAAAGTAACATGGAGCATAGGTGTGAGGATGACCCTGGGAAAGTAACATGGAGTGTAGGTGTGAGGATGACCCTGGGAAAGTAACATGGAGTGTAGGTGTGAGGATGACCCTAGGAAAGTAACATTGACTGGGAGAGTAACATGGATTGTAGGTGTGAGGATGACCCTGGGAAAGTAACATGGAGCATAGGTGTGAGGATGACCCTGGGAAAGTAACATGGAGTGTAGGTGTGAGGATGACCCTGGGAGAGAAACATGGAGCGTAGGTGTGAGGATGACCCTTGAAAGTAACATGGACTGGGAGAGTAACATGGAGTGTAGGTGTGAGGATGACCCTGGGAAAGCAACATGGACTGGGAGAGTAACATGGAGCATAGGTGTGAGGATGACCCTGGGAGAGTAACATGGAGCGTAGGTGTGAGGATGACCCTTGAAAGTAACATGGACTGGGAGAGTAACATGGAGTGTAGGTGTGAGGATGACCCTGGGAAAGCAACATGGACTGGGAGAGTAACATGGAGTGTAGGTGTGAGGATGACCCTTGGAAAGTAACATGGAGTGAAGGTGTGAGGATGACCATAGGAAAGTAACATGGAGTGTAGGTGCGAGGATGACCCTAGGAAAGTAACATGGAGCAAAGGTGTGAGGATGACCCTAAGAAAGTAACATGGACTGGGAGAGTAACATGACGTGTAGGTGTGAGGATGACCATAGGAAAGTAACATGGAGTGTAGGTGTGAGGATGACCCTAGGAAAGTAACATGGAGTGTAGGTGTGAGGATGACCCTGGGAAAGTAACATGGACTGGGAGAGTAACATGGAGTGTAGGTGTTAGGATGACCCTAGGAAAGAAACATGGACTGGGAGAGTAACATGGAGTGTAGGTGTGAGGATGACCCTTGAAAGTAACATGGACTGGGAGAGTAACATGGAGTGTAGGTGTGAGGATGACCCTGGGAAAGCAACATGGACTGGGAGAGTAACATGGAGCATAGGTGCGAGGATGACCCTAGGAAAGTAACATGGAGCATAGGTGTGAGGATGACCCTGGGAAAGTAACATGGAGCATAGGTGTGAGGATGACCCTGGGAAAGTAACATGGAGTGTAGGTGTGAGGATGACCCTGGGAGAGTAACATGGAGCGTAGGTGTGAGGATGACCCTTGAAAGTAACATGGACTGGGAGAGTAACATGGAGTGTAGGTGTGAGGATGACCCTGGGAAAGCAACATGGACTGGGAGAGTAACATGGAGCATAGGTGTGAGGATGACCCTAGGAAAGTAACATGGAGCATAGGTGTGAGGATGACTCTGGGAGAGGAACATGGAGCGTAGGTGTGAGGATGACCCTAGGAAAGTAACATGGAGTGTAGGTGTGAGGATGACCCTTGGAAAGTAACATGGAGTGTCGGTGTGAGGATGACCCTAGGAAGGTAACATGGACTGGGAGAGTAACATGGAGCATAGGTGCGAGGATGACCCTAGGAAAGTAACATGGACTGGGAGAGTAACATGGAGCATAGGTGTGAGGATGACCCTAGGAAAGTAACATGGACTGGGAGAGGAACATGGAGTGTAGGTGTGAGGATGACCCTGGGAAAGTAACATGGAGCATGGGTGTGAGGATGACCCTAGGAAAGTGACATACATGCACTGGGAGAGTAACATGGAGTGTAGGTGTGAGGATGACGCTTGGAAAGTAACATGGAGTGTCGGTGTGAGGATGACCCTAGGAAAATAACATTGACTGGGAGAGAAACATGGATTGTAGGTGTGAGGATGACCCTTGGAAAGTAACATGGAGTGTAGGTGTGAGGATGACCCTGGGAAAGTAACATGGAGTGTAGGTGTGAGGATGACCCTGGGAAAGTAACATGGAGTGTAGGTGTGAGGATGACCCTGGGAAAGCAACATGGAGTGTCGGTGTGAGGATGACCCTAGGAAAGTAACATTGACTGGGAGAGTAACATGGATTGTAGGTGTGAGGATGACCCTTGGAAAGTAACATGGAGTGTAGGTGTGAGGATGACCCTGGGAAAGTAACATGGACTGGGAGAGTAACATGGAGCATAGGTGCGAGGATGACCCTAGGAAAGTAACATGGACTGGGAGAGGAACATGGAGTGTAGGTGTGAGGATGACCCTGGGAAAGTAACATGGAGCATCGGTGTGAGGATGACCCTAGGAAAGTGACATACATGCACTGGGAGAGTAACATGGAGTGTAGGTGTGAGGATGACCCTTGGAAAGTAACATGGAGTGTCGGTGTGAGGATGACCCTAGGAAGGTAACATGGACTGGGAGAGTAACATGGAGCATAGGTGTGAGGATGACCCTGGGAAAGTAACATGGAGTGTAGGTGTGAGGATGACCCTAGGAAAGTAACATGAAGTGTAGGTGTGAGGATGACCCTAGGAAAGCAACATGGAGCGTAGGTGTGAGGATGACCCTAGGAAAGCAACATGGAGTGTAGGTGTGAGGATGACCCTAGGAAAGTAACATGGAGCAAAGGTGTGAGGATGACCCTAGGAAAGTAACATGGAGTGTAGGTGTGAGGATGACCCTAGGAAAGTAACATGGAGTGTAGGTGTAAGGATGACCCTAGGAAAGTAACATGGACTGGGAGAGTAACATGAAGTGTAGGTGAGGATGACCCTAGAAAAGTAACATGGAGCATAGGTGTGAGGATGACCCTAGGAAAGTAACATGGAGTGTAGGTGTGAGGATGACCCTAGGAAAGTAACATGGAGTGTAGGTGTGCGGATGACCCTAGGAAAGTAACATGGACTGGGAGAGGAACATGGAGTGTAGGTGTGAGGATGACCCTGGGAAAGTAACATGAAGTGTAGGTGTGAGGATGACCCTAGGAAAGAAACATGGACTGGGAGAGGAACATGGAGTGTAGGTGTGAGGATGACCCTAGGAAAGTAACATGAAGTGTAGGTGTGAGGATGACCCTAGGAAAGTAACATGGAGTGTAGGTGTAAGGATGACCCTGGGAAAGTAACATGGAGCGTAGGTGTGAGGATGACCCTAGGAAAGTAACATGGAGCAAAGGTGTGAGGATGACCCTAGGAAAGTAACATGGAGTGTAGGTGTGAGGATGACCCTAGGAAAGTAACATGGAGCAAAGGTATGAGGATGACCCTAGGAAAGTAACATGGAGTGTAGGTGTGAGGATGACCCTAGGAAAGTAACATGGAGTGTAGGTGTGCGGATGACCCTAGGAAAGTAACATGGACTGGGAGAGTAACATGGAGCATAGGTGCGAGGATGACCCTAGGAAAGTAACATGGACTGGGAGAGGAACATGGAGTGTAGGTGTGAGGATGACCCTGGAAAAGTAACATGGAGCATAGGTGTGAGGATGACCCTAGGAAAGTAACATGGAGCATAGGTGTGAGGATGACCCTGGGAGAGGAACATGGAGCGTAGGTGTGAGGATGACCCTAGGAAAGTAACATGGAGTGTAGGTGTGAGGATGACCCTAGGAAAGTAACATGGAGTGTAGGTGTGCGGATGACCCTAGGAAAGTAACATGGACTGGGAGAGGAACATGGAGTGTAGGTGGGAGGATGACCCTGGGAAAGTAACATGGAGTGTAGGTGTGAGGATGACCCTGGGAAAGTAACATGGAGTGTCGGTGTGAGGATGACCCTAGGAAAGTAACATTGACTGGGAGAGCAACATGGATTGTAGGTGTGAGGATGACCCTTGGAAAGTAACATGGAGTGTAGGTGTGAGGATGACCCTGAGAAAGTAACATTGACTGGGAGAGTAACATGGATTGTAGGTGTGAGGATGACCCTTGGAAAGTAACATGGAGTGTAGGTGTGAGGATGACCCTGGGAGAGGAACATGGAGCGTACGTGTGAGGATGACCCTAGGAAAGTAACATGGAGTGAAGGTGTGAGGATGACCCTGGGAGAGGAACATGGAGCGTAGGTGTGAGGATGACCCTAGGAAAGTAACATGGAGTGTAGGTGTGAGGATGACCCTAGGAAAGTAACATGGAGTGTAGGTGTGCGGATGACCCTAGGAAAGTAACATGGAGCAAAGGTGTGAGGATGACCCTAGGAAAGTAACATGGAGTGTAGGTGTGAGGATGACCCTAGGAAAGTAACATGGAGTGTAGGTGTAAGGATGACCCTAGGAAAGTAACATGGACTGGGAGAGTAACATGAAGTGTAGGTGAGGATGACCCTAGAAAAGTAACATGGAGCATAGGTGTGAGGATGACCCTAGGAAAGTAACATGGAGCATAGGTGTGAGGATGACCCTAGGAAAGTAACATGGAGTGTAGGTGTGAGGATGACCCTGGGAAAGTAACATGGAGCGTAGGTGTGCGGATGACCCTAGGAAAGTAACATGGACTGGGAGAGGAACATGGAGTGTAGGTGTGAGGATGACCCTGGGAAAGTAACATGAAGTGTAGGTGTGAGGATGACCCTAGGAAAGAAACATGGACTGGGAGAGGAACATGGAGTGTAGGTGTGAGGATGACCCTAGGAAAGTAACATGGAGTGTAGGTGTGAGGATGACCCTAGGAAAGTAACATGAAGTGTAGGTGTGAGGATGACCCTAGGAAAGTAACATGGACTGGGAGAGGAACATGGAGTGTAGGTGTGAGGATGACCCTGGGAAAGTAACATGGAGCGTAGGTGTGAGGATGACCCTAGGAAAGTAACATGGAGCAAAGGTGTGAGGATGACCCTAGGAAAGTAACATGGAGTGTAGGTGTGAGGATGACCCTAGGAAAGCAACATGGAGTGTAGGTGTGAGGATGACCCTAGGAAAGAAACATGGAGCGTAGGTGTGAGGATGACCCTAGGAAAGTAACATGGAGTGTAGGTGTGAGGATGACCCTAGGAAAGTAACATGGAGCAAAGGTGTGAGGATGACCCTAGGAAAGTAACATGGAGTGTAGGTGTGAGGATGACCCTAGGAAAGTAACATGGAGTGTAGGTGTGCGGATGACCCTAGGAAAGTAACATGGACTGGGAGAGGAACATGGAGTGTAGGTGTGAGGATGACCCTGGGAAAGTAACATGGAGTGTAGGTGTGAGGATGACCCTGGGAAAGTAACATGGAGTGTCGGTGTGAGGATGACCCTAGGAAAGTAACATTGACTGGGAGAGTAACATGGATTGTAGGTGTGAGGATGACCCTTGGAAAGTAACATGGAGTGTAGGTGTGAGGATGACCCTAGGAAAGTAACATGGAGCATAGGTGTGAGGATGACCCTAGGAAAGTAACATGGAGCATAGGTGTGAGGATGACCCTGGGAGAGGAACATGGAGCGTAGGTGTGAGGATGACCCTAGGAAAGTAACATGGAGTGTAGGTGTGAGGATGACCCTAGGAAAGTAACATGGAGTGTAGGTGTGCGGATGACCCTAGGAAAGTAACATGGACTGGGAGAGGAACATGGAGTGTAGGTGGGAGGATGACCCTGGGAAAGTAACATGGAGTGTAGGTGTGAGGATGACCCTGGGAAAGTAACATGGAGTGTCGGTGTGAGGATGACCCTAGGAAAGTAACATTGACTGGGAGAGTAACATGGATTGTAGGTGTGAGGATGACCCTTGGAAAGTAACATGGAGTGTAGGTGTGAGGATGACCCTGGGAAAGTAACACTGACTGGGAGAGTAACATGGATTGTAGGTGTGAGGATGACCCTTGGAAAGTAACATGGAGTGTAGGTGTGAGGATGACCCTGGGAGAGGAACATGGAGCGTAGGTGTGAGGATGACCCTAGGAAAGTAACATGGAGTGTAGGTGTGAGGATGACCCTGGGAGAGGAACATGGAGCGTAGGTGTGAGGATGACCCTAGGTAAGTAACATGGAGTGTAGGTGTGAGGATGACCCTAGGAAAGTAACATGGAGTGTAGGTGTGCGGATGACCCTAGGAAAGTAACATGGACTGGGAGAGGAACATGGAGTGTAGGTGGGAGGATGACCCTGGGAAAGTAACATGGAGTGTAGGTGTGAGGATGACCCTGGGAAAGTAACATGGAGTGTCGGTGTGAGGATGACCCTAGGAAAGTAACATTGACTGGGAGAGTAACATGGATTGTAGGTGTGAGGATGACCCTTGAAAAGTAACATGGAGTGTAGGTGTGAGGATGACCCTGGGAAAGTAACATGGACTGGGAGAGTAACATGGAGCATAGGTGCGAGGATGACCCTAGGAAAGTAACATGGACTGGGAGAGGAACATGGAGTGTAGGTGTGAGGATGACCCTAGGAAAGTAACATGGACTGGGAGAGGAACATGGAGTGTAGGTGTGAGGATGACCCTAGGAAAGTAACATGGACTGGGAAAGTAACATGGAGTGTAGGTGTGAGGATGACCCTGGGAAAGTAACATGGAGCGTCGGTGTGAGGATGACCCTAGGAAAGTAACATACATGGACTGGGAGAGTAACATGGAGTGTAGGTGTGAGGATGACCCTTGGAAAGTAACATGGAGTGTCGGTGTGAGGATGACCCTAGGAAGGTAACATGGACTGGGAGAGTAACATGGAGCGTAGGTGTGAGGATGACCCTGGGAAAGTAACATGGAGCATAGGTGTGAGGATGACCCTAGGAAAGTTACATGAAGTGTAGGTGTGAGGATGACCCTAGGAAAGCAACATGGAGTGTAGGTGTGAGGATGACCCTAGGAAAGTAACATGGAGCAAAGGTGTGAGGATGACCCTAGGAAAGTAACATGGAGTGTAGGTGTGAGGATGACCCTAGGAAAGTAACATGGAGTGTAGGTGTAAGGATGACCCTAGGAAAGTAACATGGACTGGGAGAGTAACATGAAGTGTAGGTGAGGATGACCCTAGAAAAGTAACATGGAGCATAGGTGTGAGGATGACCCTAGGAAAGTAACATGGAGCATAGGTGTGAGGATGACCCTAGGAAAGTTACATGGAGTGTAGGTGTGAGGATGACCCTAGGAAAGTAACATGGAGTGTAGGTGTGAGGATGACCCTAGGAAAGTAACATGGAGTGTAGGTGTGCGGATGACCCTAGGAAAGTAACATGAAGTGTAGGATGAGGATGACCCTAGGAAAGTAACATGGAGCAAAGGTGAGAGGATGACCCTAGGAAAGTAACATGAAGTGTAGGTGTGAGGATGACCTTAGGAAAGCAACATGGACTGGGAGAGTAACATGGAGTGTAGGTGTGAGGATGACCCTAGGAAAGTAACATGGAGCATAGGTGTGAGGATGACCCTAGGAAAGCAACATGGAGTGTAGGTGTAAGGATGACCCTAGGAAAGTAACATGGACTGGGAGAGTAACATGAAGTGTAGGTGTGAGGATGACCCTAGGAAAGTAACATGGACTGGGAGAGTAACATGGAGAATAGGTGTGAGGATGACCCTGGGAAAGTAGCATGGACTGGGAGAGTAACATGGAGAATAGGTGCGAGGATTACCCTAGGAAAAAACATGGAGCATAGGTGTGAGGATGACCCTGGGAAAGTAACATGGACTGGGAGAGTAAAATGGAGTGTAGGTGTGAGGATGACCCTAGGAAAATAACATGGAGCATAGGTGTGAGGATGACCCTGGGAAAGTAACATGCAGTTAAGGTTTGAGGATGATCCTGGGAAAGTACATCGGATAAAGAGTGGGGAGGATTCTGGGAGAGTGGAGAAAGAGTGATATCTGACTTGTCCTGCTCTGCCTCGTGTCTGCGCCGCTCATCCTCTGCTCTCCTCTCCTTCTCTGCCTCAATCTTCGTAAGTAATGTTTCTGTCTGGCTGATCTCCCACGAAGCGATGAACTCACGAACTGACTCCACTGATGCAACCTAAAAATGTTTTAAGTAACAGATCTAAGCCTCTCATTTCTTTTTACAAACATGTTAAGACATGATGATATGTTCCTAAAGGGAATTTAAAGGATTGTCATGTTGGAAAACCTAAAAGCATGTTCACCTTTGGCTCACCATGGTCAGGCCTGTGATAACTAATGTGTTGAAAAATGTGAAAGGTGTAACAAACCTGTTCAGGAGTTTGGCCATCTGCAGCATATATCCTGGGATCAGCCCCATTCTGAAGTAGCACCTGCACAAATGATCAAGATCTTGTCACATATGAAGCAATGTATGGCAGTTTGCCATGTAATTGAAATTCTTTGAAACTTACAAGATGTTTTTTATGTTTATGTAAAGTAAGCTGTACCTGACAGGCATGGAGATGGCCAGCAAAGGCAGCACGGTAGAGTGGAGTACGGCGGAAGTGTCCCACAGAGTTTGGGTTAGCACCGCGCTCCAGGAGGAGCAGGATAGTGTCGGCATTGCCTCCATCTGTGCACACAGTCATGCACACTCAGTCTCACAAGAGCACCACACTAGTTGCTTGTTTGGTAGAATGAGAATTAATGGGCTATCAACATTTAGAACTCTTTCTGCTCAACAGCTTTCTCAGTTAGCATCTAAATTCATGTGCCATATATATAGATGTGATCAGCCGTGTACAACAAATTCCGTGAATAACAAATTTCTTTCAGGATAATAAAGCTTTATCTTATCATATTGGTATATCTAATCATGTTATGATTTTTTCTAGAAGATGTCTTTTTGCTGAGAAGAGAGCACTCACTGGCAGCCTCTGATACAGGGGTGTTTTCATTGGCATCTTCAGAATCAACAACAGCAAGCTGATGCTTCTCTCGGATCACACGACCAATGTCATCCCGACCTACACCATTCTTGTCATCAAGATCAGACACCTATTATATAATTATAAGCAAAACATGTATTGTTCTCTGATATGCTCCCTGAGTGTCATAAGATGAAAGATATTTTGTTTTCTAGAAGATAAAACTAAACATATACAGGTTTTGCTCATTTGCATGATTTTCAAACCAAGGCACACAACTATGGAACCAGTTCTCATAATTATGACCTTTGCTGGCAAACATGATCCTCTATCTACATTGAATCTAACCTTATTGGATAGTTACAACCTGATAAACATTAACACTAGAGTGAATGATAATTGATTTAGTATTCAATAGTCAAATACCTCTTTTAAAATTGTCAATATTTCATCATTATCCCCATCAAATGCTGCCTCTAAAATTCGCTTGATTCTCTTTCTTTGTTCTGCTTTCCTCTTTCTTTCTTCTTCTTCCTTCTGTCTCTCTCTTTCAGCTTCCTCTTGTTGCATCTTGACCAACTTCACAAAAGCCTGAAAGATAGAAGGTACACTCCTTCATCTGCTTAAACAAAGCATCATTGTAGATATTGAGCTCAATTAACCAATACATTTTAGGGCACAACAAGCCATTAGCCAAAAATGTGTCCGGTATCACAGGTAAGTTACATATGGGTCACAGACATTTTGATGATGAGTACAAAAATGGCAGATGGCAGTCAAACCGCAAAATTTTATGAACAAAGTTTGTAATTTTCTACTGAAAGAGGCTAATTAAATACTTGTTTTATATGGAATGTCACCTGACATTCTACCAACGTAAGAATTGTAATTATCATTTAATCATATTTGTTGTTTTTCAGGACTGCAAAGATAAATCACTTCTAAGATTCCCTAATTAAGTAACTGATAAAACAGAAAGATTTTCGACTTTTAACAAATGTCTATTGTATCATTTACATTATATGCATTATCAATATCTTTATTCAGGTAAATATATGACATATAGAAAATCTCACCCATGTGTCTTCTGATATCAAATATATCAACACAAGTTGATATAAGTAACAAATATCCGAGCCTTGCCTAGGATATTTTACTTTTATCAATGAATGTTCATATATTTGATATCAGAAGACACAAAGTGAGATTGTATTTATCATCCAAAATCATTTTTCATCACATCTACATAAGAAATGTCCATCTTTAAACAGTGCATAGCCATAAAACTCCTAAACCAATGAATCCTGATGTCATAGCATTGTGACGTCGTTGCGTTCATGACGTCAAAGCATTGTGACGTTTTATTTATGATGTCATAGCATTGTGATGTCATGAATGATTATGCAAAAGGTTTGTGATGTCATGTCCCTTCTGATGACAGGGTCTTGTTCAAAATCTACTGTCACAGGTTTTGGACTTTTGGATGATAAATGTATCTTGTTTTTAGCAACTTTCTGACATTGAAATGTAACAGACATGTATCAAAACATGTGTCTGTAATCACATATATTCTCACATTGCATATTGTATGGGATATAATCAAATTCATAGTTGTAAAGAAATGAAGGCATATTAGCAAAGTGAAGGCTTATCAAAACTAAGTAGTGTATCAGGTAATACACCTACACTTAGAACAAAGAAAGTCATAGCACCAAGACCATAAGTGTGGTGAACATACACATTACTGAATATCTTTGCAAACATGAATCCAATAAAAATCTAAGTAATAAATACATTTGTACCTCTTTCTCAAGTTGCTCCATCAACTGTTCATACTGCTCCTTCTCTTTCTTCCTGGCCTCCAGAGCCTTCTTGGCTCGGTGTCTCCTGTAGCTGGTCTGTATGACTCGGGCTGCGTCATCATCTTTGGTCCACACCCTCTCCTTCACCTTCTCTGCTGGGGCCCCTCGCCCTCCTGTCTTGCCTTTGCCTGGCGCTACTCCTGGCTTCTTACCAACTATTCGTAAAGGAGGTGTCATTTCATTCTTCCATTAATATATCAATTATACATTTAACACTATTTAGTGGTATAGAGGATTTGAGATTAGCACTAGTCCAGTAACCCATGGCTAGGGGCTAGTTTAAAGAAATAATGGTAGTCCAATGGACAAGCTGAATTTTAAAAAATATGATCATGTAGATGTTTTTGGTCATTCCAAATGTGTATGGGCTAGTAGTCTCTCAGACATGAACTTGTCAGGGAGCACCTTTAGAATACATCACCAGATAAGCTCACGTGAGACATGACGTAAGAGCACGCGCCTTTGGCAGTTAACGGCTGAAGGCTTTTATATAGGGCAAACTGACCGGGGTTCGGACAGTGTTCCGATCCAAATATTTTCAATGATTGCTTTGTCAAATATTATTTGAAGATAATTATTTTAAGCATACTTTGTTATTAACAATAGCCATATCTACATGTTTATTATCAAAATTTGCAAATTTGATTGTAAATTACCTGAAAATAACGGTTTTAGTTATATATAGCAACTTGCCCGAGGTTCGGACAGTTGTGCCCTAACTTGGGACAGTATCACCCTATTTGATCGTTATACACAATAGTTTAATATATTCATCTAAATTATTCCTATTATCACAAAACATGTATTAAGTTATCAGTGTACAATAACATAGCATTATTTCGCAAACATGAATCAATATTTTTATTACACACGGCATTCTTTCCGATGATAAATATCCGGCAACTCCCGCTTTCGTAGCTTGAATTTGATGACGTCACAGTGGCATTTGCAAGCTCTGACGCAAAAACATTGTACAAGCTAAACCAAACGTTTTCAAAGTAAATTGTTTGTTCATATATGTCGCTTAAATGATTCTTTTTGTTTCCATAGCATTTGGTGGACAATTTTGTAATATTAAAAATTCCTATAAAGATAATTAATAAGTGTCCGAACCATGGTCATAACTGTCCGAACCAAGGTCATTTTGATATATATTTTTTTAAATCTCGATATTTTCTTCCAAATTCACTTCAAATTGCAAATAGCAATAACAGTTTAATTGTCTAGTAGTTTCTCTTTCAAAATAAATATAATCTATGATGTTTTGGCGCTCCCTACATTTCCTCAACTTTGAGTAAACATTTGCATAAAAACAAATATTTGGCCAATTTCTTCCGTGAATCGGTAAATATGTCCCTATTTTAAAAACTTTGTTGATAAATATGTCAGATGATAAAATGTTTTTTAAAGGAAATATATAGCAAAATTAAATTAAAAAGAAACATTTTAAAACATATAGATTGCAGAAACTAATAATATAATTGCGTCAGCTACTAATCAAAAGTGTCCGAAGTTTGGGCGACCTCGGGTGGTGTCCGAAACTCAGTTTGCCCTATATGAGAAGCACGCGCTGGCGGGCTAATCTCCGTTAGGAGACGTTTTAGACGAAAATAGAGTTCATTTTAGTGTATGAACAGATGATTTATTTTGGAATATGATGAGGTATTCTAAAGAGGTGTGGGGTGGCGTATTCCACTGTCTGGTTGCGGCAGGGCATGACTGAGATGACTACTCCGGATCCACAAAAGGATGCGGGATGGCAGGACTAATGAAACATTAGTTAAATAGGAAAGAGGGGGGTTGCCATCCAAACGAAGAGGACACTCAGGAAAATGCTTCATAATTTTATTCAGCTACATTTCATCAGACGATGAAGGTATTCTAAAGGTATCAAATAGTCAAAAGTAAATCCATACAATCACTATCAAAAGTAAAATTTTCAACTGTTAAATTACAAATGTCAAATGTTTACACACCAATTCAATTCATTTTCTGTCATAAATATTTAGCAAAAATGTTGAAATGTTCTGGTAAATAAAATAAATCATATGGCAACAAGTTATTTATTTGGTAATAAAAAATATGTTAGAAGCCAAATGACTTTCAAGTCATGAACCTAAAGATTCTGACAAATCCAAGAAAACATGTAGCAATACATCAATTTCTTTGCCCTGAAAAATTCTACAAAATAGCCGAAAATATATAAGATATATATCTTCTCTGTAATTCCCATTACTTTTAAAAAGAACAGGGATACCCTCTAAAACTATTTGATTTTGAATTTGGGTTACATTACCTTGCTATAAAATAGAGTTTTAAAAATTTAGAAAGTTTATATTATATATATTATAAGTCACCCAGAAAAGTTGTCCAAAAAGTATTTCGTGAAAAGATTTAAATATCATTCAGTTTTCTTCACTCAACTGAGTTCAGTTAAACATTGATACTTTTATGCTCAGATCAATGTAGATCAACTGATCTGAAAAATAAGCCCTAACTTGATAGAAACAAAAGTTAAGTTAGTGAGATATGAAACAATTTGTAAATACCACGAAAATAGGAGACCAACTAAAACAGGTTACTTAAAGATATGGGTTTCTTCTTCAAATGTCGGGTATGAAATTTATTTACTATAGTAATAAACAAATTTAGAAACTAAATTAACTTGCAAGTCTTTGGAAATAACTTCAATTTACAAATTGGTCTGTTGTAAAAGTGGCACGCAAAATGCAGGTACGAGTTTGTTTTGAATACGAATTCACCGAAACGCGTTTTCAGACGACACACATACCCGCTGCTGGTGTTACTGTCTTTTTACCGGGTCCCTTAGGTGTTGGTTTCACAGCATTTGCCCGTGTGGACGGTATCGCTTTGGATTGAGCATTCTTTTTGGGAGGCATTTTATGTGTCAACAATAACAGATTGCAACGCTGTCGGCCTATTTTATTGTAGTCTTAGGTAGCCATTTTGAAACATAACAGGCGCGCACCTAGCAATGATGTCTTTTCGTGGAGTTGATTGGTTAATAAAGACATCTAAAAAAGTAATTGTGGTATGCTGAGCTAAAACGAAATAAAAATAAGAATTCTATGCGGTCATGTTTATGTATCAGTGTTTTCGTAGACAAAACGGGTTCGTTGACAGATTTAAAACAAAATCTTTATTTTTAACACACTACAATTTTTACGTTTTTTGTTTTGTCCATTTTATATTTTTAATATTAATTTTTTTATTTTTTTTTATATGTTTATATTTCCCAATATACATGATACATTCATTTTCAGCTGTTGGTACTGGAGAAGATATACATAATACAAATATACACAGACAATTTTGTAGGTTCCATATTGATGTACATTCTGTATTATCATTCTGCTTGACTTAATAGGTTATATACAAGCATGATGAGTTAGATCATGCATCAGATACATTGGATATAAGTGTATGGAAAGATGACCAAAAAGTATAGCCTCTTCCAGAAAGTAAGAGTTATCCCGCGAAAACGGAACTCTTTGGTCGCCTGAAAACCAAAAAAGAACGACGATCCAAACACTCCAGCACTTCCGGTGCGTTCGGCCCGCCATTATTCAAAGGCGCTAGTCATACACAAACAAATGAAATGCCTGGCAGGACATACTGTTGTGTTGTCGGATGTTCAAATTATAGCAAAAAAGTTGTTAGCGGTCGAATAATTACTTTGCATCGTTTTCCTTCTGGTATTTCACGCGAACATCGTAAACTGAGATCCATATGGTTGTCAAGAATAAGTAGAAAACATTTTAGTGTCAAGACATGGACGAGGATATGCTCCGAACACTTCGAGGGTAGAAGAGGACCGACAAAAGAAGTGAACATTCCATCTTTATTCAGCCATAAAGTTTTTAAAACTTCCAAGGTATGAAAAGATTGCAAAATGATTTATTAATACATTATCGAATTTATGCATAAAAACCCTCGTGTTAATTTCTGTGGTAATAAGAAATAAATTTCAATTAAATTAAACTCTGACAATTACAAATATGAACATTGTAAATTGATAGACGTATTTTCAAAGCATTTGATGTTATTTATACAATTTTTTAATACATTTCTTTAGTTGATTTTGATTGACATGTCACATTTTTCAGCTGCCAAATTGTTGAGTTCCATTCCATATAATAGGGGTTAAGCAACACATCAATTACTAGCCTTTCTGTGACTCCAAATATTTGTAAACAGAAATGGGATAATCAAGTAAAATTATTTTATTTAGAATATGAATTCGAAACCTTGCTCTAAAACATTGTTTGAACATTTTTTAAGGGAATTTTTTTTAAACAACAAGAAAAGTTGCCCCAAATTTCTGTGTGTGAAATTTAAGCATGAAATATTGTCATATTTTCATCAATCAAGTGAGGAGTTGCACATATTATTCAAATGTTGATTATTATTAACAAGATTACAGTAAGTGAGATATGACATCATTTGTAAATACAAGGAAAATGGTGCCACATGAAAACTGGTTACTCTGGGGGTAATCTTATTATTTTATTTTGATTGTTTAAAAAAAAATCCTGAAAAGAATAAATGAAACATTAATCATTGAGTGTTACTGTAGCAAGGACTTGTCACAATTTATTTTTTTCAAAGATGTTTGTCTAATTTGTCCAAAACCTTTAAAAGAAATTATTTTCATAGTTACATATTACCATGATTCCCAAAATATTTTCATTTGTTCAAAGCAAAGAAACTCTTGACTTAAATGTCCTAGGAATAGATTTTTATGTGAATGAAAGTGGGTGATTGTTATTTTTATGTTATATTTCCATCAAAATTAGTTTCACTGGTCATACAATTGTAAGTGTTGAGCTTTGACACCAGGTCAACAAACAATAAATGTATTATTATAAAAACTCTATAATGGAAACCTCCCATTAAGCGACAAAGAAATTTGAAGAAAAGTCGACTTGCAAAGTACAACATGAAAGGAAATCCCTGATAGTCATGTCACATTGTCATGCTTTGAAAATAGCTTTGTCTTTTGGTATGATTTTGTTTGCTTTAAGAAGCATGATACTGGCAGTCAACATAAACTTTTGTAATGTTTTTAATTGTTTTATCTTAATGAATAATAATATCATCTGTTTCGTCATTTAATGAAGAAAATATTTTTTCATGATTGTTTATTTTCAATTGTTCTGTTTCAGCTCCAGCACATGGATATTGTTCAGCCAGAAACTGTCCCAATGGAGCTTCCAGGGCAACACAAAGTTACAGCCGATTCAGAAGATGTCGCTCTTGTTTCACCCTCTTCATTTTCCCGTCTTGATGTGTCTGTCATGATGCATGACTATCATGGTCACGTTGATATTGAAACGGTGCCAAACTTTAGACACCAAGCAGTGAGTGCTTCTCCTAAGCTTGTTGATGTTACAACGCAAACTGATGATGATTATCATTGCCAGAATCATACTGGAACTGTACTCCATGAGTCATCAGAGACACAGACGTGTGACTTGCCACCTAATGACCATGTTAGGCCCTGGCTAACTGTTGATGATCTGTCAGAAACAGAAATGATGTTTTATACTGGTTTACCAGACAAAAACACATTTAATGTACTCTTTGAAGAAATGACGGATAATGATGCTACAAGTTCCCTTGGCAGACCACATAAGTTAACCATGAAAGATGAATTTTTTATGACACTAATGAGATTACGTCTTGGTTTGCTCGTTCTTGATTTGGCGAAGCGGTTTTGTGTGTCATCATCGACTGTAAGCTCTATTTTCAATTACTGGATTGAAAAGATGTATAATGGATTAAACTTTCTTATCTACTGGCCTTCACAAGAAACTGTGCGTCAAAATATGCCTGAATGTTTCAGATCCAGATACCCATCAACTCGAGTCATTGTAGACTGCACTGAACTTTACACTGAAACACCAAAATCTCTGATAAATAAGACTCTCATGTATTCAGATTATAAGAGTCATATGACGTGGAAAGTACTAGTTGGAATTAGTCCATCCGGTGTAATTACTTATGTAAGTAATCTTTGGGGTGGCAATACTTCTGATAAGCAGATCATAGAAAAAAGTGGTTTCTTACAGTGTTTAGATAGTGGTGATGCTGTTATGGCTGACAAAGGTTTTCAAATTGCAGATTTACTTATACCAAGAAATGTACATCTAATTATTCCACCCAAAAAAAGAAAGAACTGTAAATTTTCTGCCAAAGAAGTTGAAAGTACACGAAGAATTGCCAATCTTAGGATCCATGTGGAAAGAGCAATGGAGAGGATAAAAAACTTTAGAATATTGCAGGGTGTTATTCCTTTGAGTATGAGTGAACAGGTCTCAAAAATATTCTTCATTTGTTCTGCACTGAGTAACCTTCAGCCCCCACTTGTAAAACATTGATGTATTGTATTGAGATTGTAAAAACTTTTAACTATTCTATAATATACTTATCAGCTGAATGGCTGCCAAGTGCAGACTATTGTTTTTAGGTTCTGGGGACTAAACTTGTGCTAACCTAATAAACTCTGTGTATTGTGAACTTTTTATGTGTGGTCATAATGATGACATCTAGGCCAATGAGTAAAATTAAGAGTAGTATTTTTCATACAAGCTGTAGTCTAGTGAAACTAAATTAAAATTTTGAGCAAGTACATGTACTGGTATATATGATATGGATTTGCTTGTTTATGTCATGTAGTGATCACTCTTGTTGGAATGAAATGATACTTGACACAATGGAGTGCAGATTTGGTGATTTGCATAATGTTCTTACTTTTTTATCACAATATTTTTCCTTAAACCTAGGGACTCATAACTGTTGTCAATTACAAGTTCTTTGAAAACTCAACTGTACTTTGGACCACTGAGCCTTACATACTGTAAATGCATGTCTGTCTCTTTTTTTTTTTTTACCAATTTGTATCATGTGGATTGTGGAAAATATTATATGAATTGAATTATTTCATCAAGGTTTGAATATAGTAATTATGCGAAGCAGGGGTGTATAAAATAGTGAGTTGTGCTAACTAATTCTCTTGTTAACTTCATTGAAAGGCATTTTGGAAGTTGGAATGACAATAATGCAGAGGAATATATGGATGAGAACTTCTTTGTTCATTGTATGCGACATTTCGACACAGATTCTTGAGAACGACACAAGAATCTGTGTCGAAATGTCGCATACAATGAACAAAGAAGTTCTCATCCATATATTCCTCTGCATTACTAATTCTCTTGTTGTCAAGATATAAAATTATATAAATAACAGAACAAGTACTTCACAACAATAATTTATTTTTAATTTTGCAATCAAAGATTTTTTTCAATGTTGACCACTTCATTCTTAAGGTACAAATGTATTGTTTGATGCACAAATATCTTGACATTATTGAAAATGTATCTTTTAATTTGAACAAATAATTTGTAATATCTCATTAAAATTGTATCCCAGTTTGTACATGTCTTGAAAATTCATGTCAGCAGTCTGAATTTGTTTAAACTGCACACAATATGTCAATTAAAAAAATATAATTGTACATGACTCATAGAAGTTATACAATATCCTGTCATTCACAATTTCACATACACAGACATGCTGCTTTGGTTGCACAATGTCAGGTTTATGAATCATTGAGATAATAATTAAGTTGAAAAATTTAAAAAGAACTCTTTCTTGTACAAATATTGACTAATCGTCTCATGTATGTGTTAAAAATCTAACATGCAATCAATAAAAAATGTACACAGATTATTGTTTCTTCATCTTGTTTTGATCAGTACAAAGTATAGGTGTGAAGATACAGATTTTCACGATTTTTTCTTTGCGAAGTGATTCGATACGATGCACATCACGATACGCTATTTCAAGGTTTTTGACAAAATTAAACATCAACTTTTCATGAATCCTTTGATTTTTAGGCAAAATAAGCCATTAAAGAGCCCACGATACAGACAATGTATCACAATAATAGTAATGTCAGATTAAGTATCACGATTCGCGAATACCATGATATATAGTCCCAGCTCTAGTACAAAGATTTCCCCCTCCTGACCCTTTCTGAAAATAATTCTGGCAACAATGCTGTTAAATAGAAGGAGTTGAGTTTGTCTAACATGTATAGCCATAGTGACTCGTCAAATAAAATGCGTTCAATTGTCATCCCCTTAAAGGTCCAAATAACAAAATCGCACCATTTCCTATTGGTGATTCCCATTTGCCCTTGCACTTGGTAATAGTACAGATGTGAGTTCTTCAATGATGTGGTTCCATCAGAGTTAATGTCACAATAGAAGTTGCTGTGATGTGACTTTGCTGCTTCCACAGGATGAATGTGTCGGTAGTTGAAGGGGCACTTGATCTCCACCAGTCCTTCACTGTCACAGTGCGCACAGGAACACAGCCCGTCTGGGCTCGCACCGAGGTGGGGGTACTTAGCGTTGACACAAAGACCACTGTCAACAACTTTAAAGGGTGGATGTTGTTCCTTCATCTTCAACAGATAGTTGTCTCTTGCGATGGACTCATACCTTAAGCCATGTTGAGTAGCCTCCCCTTGGTAAGGAACACTGTACTGAAGAATGACCTTCAGCAAGTTATCTGGAGTTGTAGAGGGCTTTCTTCTGACAATTGTTCCAAATTTTGATGCCGTCAGGCGACCATTACGGGCTGTCATCCATGCATCGTTCAAACCTTGACCACGAGTGCAGTCAAAAATCTTGACACATTCATCTTGTGTATGAGAAAGAGATTTGAAATATGATGCAAACTTGTTCACACACACAGAACTCCTCAAATCAACTGAATCATGAAAACATATGTCAATATGATGAAGGGCTGGGAGATCTAAGACATGATATTCTGAAAGAGCAGGTTTTGCATTAGTAAAGTTCTTCAGCCATGCAGCTTTGGGACACTGAGCTGCAAGCTTTATCCTGAAAGCCTGTACCTTTTGACTTGACTGAACTGGTGGTTTGTTTGCAGATGTGGTAGGTCTTGATGTTGAGCTGAATGACATGTCCTGAGATCTTTTTGGTGACAGCTTTCTTTTCCTTGGGACAATCCAGCTACATGCTTTGGCGGTTGGTGCAAGCTTCCCATCATTGCGTTGTTTTGTGTTGTCAACCAGTGCAAACAACAAAGCTGCTACATGGTTACAGGACTGTCCATGACTGAAAATACAACAAATACATATCTTAGTTTAAAATCTTATTGCAGAAAAGTAAATTAAATTTTTTTCTATTTTTCTGAATAAAAATTAGATGTCAAATAGTAACACCACCCTCCAAAGGCCTTACAAAGACTATTATTTTGAATCAGGCACAAGGAACAAATATTTTGGATAAAGGGCTTTGTTCAGGCTTTTCAGTTATTTTCATTAAATTTTTTTTTATCCTTTGTGAAAATGGAACCTGAGTTTCCCATTCCCCTGTTCAAGTAACTAAATATTTATCAATCTTGACAATTCGGATAGAAAATCAGCAGTAACTGTAAGGAGTAAGCCATACCACTTTGACAGTTAAATGATTTTTTAAAAGGCAATTTATTAATTTTAAGTGTTTTTCATTTTGGTGAGTCAAATGTAATTCTGGGTAAGTCATTTACCTGGGACTAATACACCTTAAACCCTTGTAGTCCTTAAATAAAGTCACTCTTGGCATTTATTGTTTTAACACATACAGATTTTGAAAAAAAATCAAATCATATAAATCAAATTTCACACACATTTTATGACATCACTGAATTGTTAAATTGACTTCCAAATATGGACTAAACCATAATGAAAATGAAACGGTAACGGTTGAGTTCATGAGAATGTGTTTCCACTACAATTGCTAGAAAAAATCACACCTGAAAAATGTTCAATTATAAAGAAAATTGTCATCTTGATCATTCGATTTTGATAGCTAATTAAATAATAAAATAATATGATTTCAAGTGTGCTCACTACTTCACCCCTTCACCTTCATAAATTAATGGAACTTCCCAACTACTGACCTCGTCATGCTAAGATATAACCTGTCGATATTATTGAAAAAAATTAAACCAGGTTTCATATTATTTGAAATGCATAATGAAAATAAGCTTACCCAGCAACACAATCGCAAAATGCAGAGTGGACCATAGACGAAAACTTCGACAGGCAAACCCAGATGTCATATTCCTTCTTCTTACCAGGGAAAGAGGGTAGGCATTTACATCTCACAAAACAGTGGCTCGACTCCTCCTTGATTGCATGATATTGTAGAGTTGAAACGTGTCCATCTTCGTAGAAAACGCTTGCTTTTGTGAGTTCTTTTTTAGCTGAAACGATCTGTTTGTCGAAGGTTTTTCTACTCAAAACTAAAAAATTGTAAAGTTCCTTGTCCGTGAAATGTGGAAACACTGATGCATCGGAGTTCCATCCAGTCGAAAGCGACGAAGGATCAGGCAGTTGTTCGCCAAGTGGAGTGACTAGCATAGAACTCGAGTCTGGGTTTCCAGTTTCACAAACAGTTTCATGATTGACAGATTCTGGCGAATATCCCATGTTGTGCGCACATTTCACACGTTGAATAAGTTGCGACTTGTTCCCGGATGATGGCAAATTAACTTTCTTAAGGAATTCTTGAAGCTGAGCCTTCGTTATTTTCAGTTCGTTGTCATTCAGCCACATCTGAACGTCATTTCCCGCCATGTTGAAACTGACGTGACGCACCGGAAGTTCATGACGTTAAGGGAAGATAACTCAAGGGAAGATAACTCTGACTTACTGGAAGAGGCTATAGAATTTTGCTGGGTTGGTATTTGAAAAAGCTATATATTTTGTAGCTTTGTAGTAGTTTAATATTTCTCTTTGGGCAAATATAAAATTGGGTCTAGTATTTTTAAGACTTGTTTTATACAAGTAATGTTTTAGTAATAAAATTACCACATTTAGTGGGTTATTATTTTTACCCTTAAAGCCAAATATAATGTTTTCATGTGAGAGTACAATATTTCCCTCTGACAATGTTTCCAGCCACTTGGTCAGTTCTTTCCATACAGTCACAGAATAAGGACATTCACATAGTAAATGTATTATTGTTTCAGGTACGGACTTGCAGAAGGAGCACATTGAAGAGTCAATGTATTTCATCAAATATAACTTATGCCTGGTCATTAAAATGTTGTGGGCAATTTTGAAATGAAACCATTTTAATTGTACACTTTCTGTGCACCTATTTGCCATCAAATAAATATTTGACCATTCATCTTTGTCATATTGTTTATCAAGAATTTCTTCCCATTTTGCCTGACCAGTAGGATTACCTTGAAATTTTGATGAAAGTGCATTATAAAAATCTCTGCTCCTTCGAATTTGTCCACATATACAAGAAACATTAAACGGTAATATTGGGTAATGTACTTGATAGAAAGTTCTACCTATTACTGCCACATTTTGTGCCTTACAATATGCTATAATTGCACGTTTAATTCCTTCAAGGTATAAAAAGTTAATATTGTCAATTCCATATTTTTTCTCAACCTCTGCTTTTCCTAGAAAATTTCCATTCTGATCAATCATATCGCAGACAAAGTTGATACCATTTTTAGCCATATTTTCATGGTATATGAAAGTTTCATCAATCCTGATGTTATTATTAAACCATAGTGATTGGCAAAGAATATCAGAAATTGCCCTCACATCTGTATAGCATACCTTTAATATTAATTGATAAAGTTATCTGGTGAGTATGGCTTTTGCATTTGCATTTTGCTTTTTAAAAGGTCAAGATCAAGGATATATGAGAAAATAAACATAACCACACATGCACATGATAATCCCTACTAAACAAATTACCAATATATCCACTGTGATATAAACATGTTCATCGAAAATTTGATTGAAATAAAAACTATTTATGTAGGTTAAAAAATGAAATAAGAGAAAGGTGTATTTTAATTTTACTTAAAGTTTCAATTGTTTTGTTTTTTTATCATATTCGACGGATACAGTAGCAGTTGTTACACACTCCACAATAATTGACTAAAGCAAACTATTACTAGAAAGGATTAATGTACAGATAGACAAATGGATTAGGTTGAGGCAGTTGTAAGTGTAGAGCCGTGATTTATCTGTTACTTAAGAACTATTTGTTTATCTTGTAAAAAGTAAATATGTAAGGAAATAATTGGACATAAATGATAAATAATTCTGTACTACCTATAAGGTATTTTAAAATCGAATAGGTCTACACACACGCCATTTCAAGCAAAACATTTGCTATGTTTCACTAGGCCTATATCATATAATGCAGTCTAAGTAAACCTAGCCTCAATAACACTCGCTATACGAATTGTATTAATTACTTGTTTATCTTTTAATACTCACAATATTCACAAGCACAACTTCTTTTCTAAGGTTCCACATGCGTAAGGTAGAGAGCTGTCAATATACGTCCGTCCCCTTCCATTTATCTTGACAAAATGACAAATTCACAGCATGCGCATGTCGAAAGTGAAGCTGCACGTGCATCTCGTGAAGATGCGACCTAACGCGAATTTCACGAGCTCTATGTTTTTGTTTTGATGTCAATTACTTGTGTGACACGGTCGCCGCCAAATAGTTCGAAATCATTTCAACAAAAATAATATCATCTTTTGATTTAAGACAGCGTTTAATAAATTACGTTTGTGGCCATGATCTAAGTAAGTTAGACCATTCGGGCCTTGTTGTCTAATCGTTTAAATGGTTAGTTAAGACCACTCGCGCTATACGCGCTCGTGGTCTAACTAACCATTTAATGCCTGAGTTACACCAAGGTCGTTCTCACTACGTCCTACTCCGTCCAAAATTAAAAGCAAAACGGCCTCGGACGGGATGGAAACGAGTAACGATTGTTTATATTTTATCCAAATGTGACGCCAGTTCGTTCATACACAGTTCTCAGCACGTTCATCTATAGTCTTTATCCCGTACTCAGGCAGTTTCTAACACGTTTAGATCGGATAGTATTGCCTGTTTCAGGACGTCTTCAACCAGTTCAATTCCGTTCTTAGACAGTTCATATCCGTTCTAAACTAGACCAATCTCGTTCTTGATACGCACAATTCCGTCCTAGCTGCGACAAACTCGTTTTAAGACAGTTCTTTTCGTTTTCACTACGTCCTGATTCCGTTCACAGTGCGTCCTAATTGTAAAATCATCCAGTTCTGGCCCGTTTTCAATAAAAACCCAGAACGTCCTTGCCCGTTCTCATTAGCGTTCTTAATTTCAAGGCGAAAACATCATGCCTCCAAAGAAGAAGTATGGTCGGAGGAAGGTTGTTCAAAGGAAATCAAATACCAGATCCACTAGCCCTGTAGAAGCCATAGTGGCCGAGGCAAACAACACTTCACATTGTTTCTCTGCTTCCATCACAAACTGTAGGAAACCCTCATTCATCATGCATGCTGAGAGCTACACGTAACTTGCTTCATGTTTCTCTTATCACTTCTGTATCCCGAATGATAAAATTATCATTTTTACTTGTGTATTTATACCCGTCCTTACAAACCGAATTGCAAACGTAGTAAGAACTGTGTGAGAATTTTGCAAACGTATACTAAGAACGAGTAGAACGCAATGAGGACCGTATTAGAACTTTTATGACTGTGTAAGAACGTACTACACACTGATTCAGAACATTTTCAATATGTTACACTTATTAGGACGTACGAACAACTGACTATGGTCGTACTGAGAACGAGTTACACTGAGGCTGAGGACGGAATGGACGGGGTGGAAACTGTGCACAAACGTATTGCAATCGATTCCCGACTGCGCTACGTTCTTACTCGTCCTTAGACAGATCGAAGTACGGCAGTTCCGTTCGCAGTACGGCAATCCCGTTTTCAGTACGTTTGTACTCAGTCCAATTTCAGGACGGGGAGAACGTTTAACATGTCAAACGTTCTGGAGCCCAATACCGTTTTTAGTACGTCCGAGCCAGTTCATAAAGTTCGATAACAGTTGCCACAACGTCCATTTCGTCCTCGGACAGTTCTTAGACAGTTTGAGCCCGTTCTGAGAAAAACCCAAGAACGTACTGAGAACGGGCTTGGTGTAAAGGGGGTATAAACGATTAGACAACAGGCCCGAATGGTCTAACCATTACTTATTGAGACTAGGTTTACTTAGACTGATATAAAAGTTTATTAATTAAGTCTAGTATCTTAGTATTTATGATCACTTAGGGAAGCGGGGGTTATAAGCTTTGTTAATAATTCTCTTGTTGTAAATGTTTGCATCTTCCAAGGACAAAAATGACATGAATTGAAAGCAGTATGAACATGTATTATGAAAATGATCTCAAAGGTTACCTGTAAATGAAAAATATTTATTTTGTCTTTTGTTTTCTTTCATTAACATTCCTGCGGCCTTGATATTCATTAAAATGGCATATTAAACTAAAGACATAACATATCTGACTGCAACCGTTCAAATAAACCAAAAGTTTGAGGCAAAGGGTCATTTAGACCCGTAAGCCGACGGTAAGATTATTTTCGAGGTGCGATACGGTAAAGATGGCGAGGCGTAGCCGAGACAGGTTCAACGTATCTAAGAGGTTGGTTATCAGCATGTGTGATGGGATCGGTAAGAATATTCCTAACTACTGAACTGTTTTGCTGGTCTCTCTGGTCTAAAAGGGGCAAGAAGTACTTAAACGCTGACTGACGATCAGGCAGGCCCCCAGAAGTTACCCAACTGGAAGTGATTGCTTTAGGGTTCAGAGACCCCAAAGTTATGTAACATTTGATATTGAAAACTAATGGCAGAAGTTTCTCTCTATATTACTCTTTCAGTCAATGACTTTTGTTTTAAGCATATCTTGGTATTTCGAATGACCAATGGACAGAGCTGTAATAAATGTTTACCCACGTAACCATGTGGGTAGTACGAAATAATTGGCAAGCTTTAATTTGGAAACTGATTATTATAATTATGTTATGATGTAAAATATATCGTATATTTTCTCAAATATATGAATGAGCGTTTACACCCTTAAAGTCCCATGATCAGAACTTTAGTAATATAGATAATTTTAAAAGTATATTTAACGTATTCTCTGAATATTCAGAAATC
The DNA here is from genome assembly GCA_916613615.1 of Steromphala cineraria. Taxonomy (NCBI): domain Eukaryota; kingdom Metazoa; phylum Mollusca; class Gastropoda; order Trochida; family Trochidae; genus Steromphala; species Steromphala cineraria. Next base: position 39,262,144 of record OU744722.1, on the reverse strand, counting down.
AATAAGTACAACCAAACCAGAAATCAGATTATTATTCGTGAAAAAAATATTAAAAAATCGAAACGGCTTTCCCAAAGCGGAAGGTTGCTTTAACTAGAAAGGGGCGTATTTTTATTATGCCCCCGAATCGGAGATTCCGGGGGTATATTGTTTTTCACCTGTCCGTCTGTCCGTCCGTCCGTCCGTCTGTCTGTCCGTCTGTCTGTCTGTCTGTCTGTCCGTTTGTCCACAAAAACTTTAACCTTGGTCATAACTTTTGATTGGTCAGAGCTAGCTCTTTGATACTTGACATATGGATCCCTTGTGATGAGACCTTTCAGATGACACCATGACATTTGACCTTGTGACCTTGACCTTGACACAGCGAGCCTTTTCCGAAAACTTTAACCTTGGCTATAGTTTCTATACTGTCAGTGCTAGGTCTTTGATACTTGACATGTGTATCCCTTGTGATGAGACCTTTCAGATGACACCATGATATTTGACCTTTTCCGTCCGTCCGTCCGTCTGTCCGTTTGTCCACAAAAACTTTAACCTTGGTCATAACTTTTGATTGGTCAGAGCTAGCTCTTTGATACTTGACATATGGATCCCTTGTGATGAGACCTTTCAGATGACACCATGACAATTGACCATGTGACCTTGACCTTGACACAGCGAGCATTTTAAACTTTAACCTTGGTCATAACTTTTGATTGGTCAGAGCTAGCTCTTTGATACTTGACATATGGATCCCTTGTGATGAGACCTTTCAGATGACACCATGACATTTGACCTTGTGACCTTGACCTTGACACAGCGAGCCTTTTCCGAAAACTTTAACCTTGGCTATAGTTTCTATACTGTCAGTGCTAGGTCTTTGATACTTGACATGTGTATCCCTTGTGATGAGACCTTTCAGATGACACCATGATATTTGACCTTTTCCGTCTGTCCGTCCGTCTGTCCGTTTGTCCACAAAAACTTTAACCTTGGTCATAACTTTTGATTGGTCAGAGCTAGCTCTTTGATACTTGACATATGGATCCCTTGTGATGAGACCTTTCAGATGACACCATGACATTTGACCTTGTGACCTTGACCTTGACACAGCGAGCAGGATGCATCCGGGGGGCATTCGTGTTTCACAAACACATCTTGTTTGCAATGTCTCGCAAAGGCTTGTGGGAAGTGAACACGTGACGCAACGTTGCAGGCGATTTTACTTATCAATAAATTAAATACTTTCAAATACATTGATATCATTTGCATGTTTCGTCCATTTTGCAAGGCGGGAACAAATTGAGTTCATATGCCTTAACCTTTGTCAACACAAGAATCTTTCTAATTTGCATAAATAAGTTGTAAGGCATAATATAATAGTCAGAAGGACGCAAATTTTGTTTTGTTCGAAGATTTAGACTTCCTTATATGTAGGCAGGTTTATGGTTAAAAATATTCAGCCACTTGAACAGAATTTTTCTTTATTTGTATGAATTATACTCTCCTTACTTTGGTTTGTTCATAACCCAAACTACTTTCTAAGAAAATAATTGAAACATTAACGATCGGGTGTAATCTTTGTATTGCTCGTTTAGTCAAAATTACCGTTACATGTTTTCTGTTAAATTGGTGATATGACAGCAAGAATTAAAATAATGCAGATGTTTGAAATTTGTACTCAAAGAGTCTGTAACCAATCGGAGCGCAGCGTAATACACTCAGGAACCTGAATGGCCATGATTTCGATAAACAGGAAGTGAGGTAAATCTTACGCATGAAACAGTGATGTCACTGATTGTGGGGTCGTTTAAGGCTACGGCAATTATATGAGGGTGGTATACTTCAAAATTCAAGTTAGGTACTTTCTCGTTTATCAAACAATCTGATTTTGGTATAAAAAAATTCCTGAAATATTTTTCTACCCGACTATGTGCTCCTGTGCCACAATTTTTTGGAAGGTTTAGCTGGATTTGCAAGTCTGACCAAGGGACTTTAATAAATATCAATTTTGCATATGCATGAGAGCTGTTTTGTAGTTATTGTGTGTTTTTTATTTTTGCATTCCACATTCGGAAAGACATTCTACTTTTGCATCATCTAGGAATTCGGTTTCTTCAATTCTTTTACTATAACGAATGCTGAATGTCCGACCTTGTCAATGACTGATCGTTCACTCAATGCATCTCATTGCTTCACGGAAAAATGGCACTGTACAGTCCATTTTCAAATTTCAGGTTTCGAAACATAACGTTGTGGATGCTTTATTTACGATTAAAGATGTCTTTCGAAGAAAGTATTGACATAGAGCCTAAAAATATGATAAAATATTCTTAAATGTCATCCTATAACATAATGAAAATTATGAACTTGTAGCTGAGATCATTTCTAAATTTTTCAGCAACTTTTGGCTGTAATTCCATCAACACTTCATTAAGGAAATTTATTTTTGCAACATGTAATTAACCTGAAAGTAAATGGGAAATTCGTCGGGTTTAAACTAAATTTGCGGATATTGGAAAGCAATGGATCCCGGAAAGTTTACTAGCGCAACAATTTATCTTCTAGTTAATCACTGACTCTTGTATTAAACTCACCGCCAGCTATCTTTTAAAGGGGCAGTAGCACGTTTTTTGACAATTTTATATTTTCAATGTTTCACTGATAATTGTTAGTTAATGCTATATGTATTACTCAGATAGTGTCAAAAATATCATTTTACAAACCAATCATCCATAGTCAGAGAATAAATTATAAAGATTCACATAACTTCCATTGGCAGCCATTTTTGTGTGAACACCTTTTATTCATTTTGTGTAAGAAAAGGAATCGCATGGCTGAACTTCACATTATATGTTTGATTTACTTCTGCATCATTTAGTTTAAATACATTGTCTATATATTGGAAGCATTTAATTTCAGTTTCCTGACATCACCGTATATTCCCCATTAAAACTTGCTACTGCCCCTTTAAAGCAACACAAATTTGAATTACCGTATTAATCTTTAAAACATTATATCATAATTGAGATAGAGATCGATATCATTGTTGATGTTTTACTATGTACAAGTGATAACTATCAATACCAAGAGCAAAGAACATGCGTCTCCGATGGGAACAATTTATTCAAGTATCAGTCCCCGTCCCCGTCCTCCCTAACCTAAATCTCCTGGTTCTATATAGTGATACATAACCGGGTGCCCCAAAGCTTGCCTTTTTAAAGACTTTTCTTGTTTCTGCTAATGAGAGAAGAATTTAGCTAACCTCCGTGTAAACATGTCTGAACTGTCTTTGTTCAAAACATCATTCATAATCATCTTGGTATCTGCAAGATCGCCCTTAACCAACTGGGGGAAGGGGAGTTATCGAAGTTGCAAAACTCGCAATTATCATATTAAAAGTATTGTTTCGAGCTTTCACACCGTGCGGGCGATTTAGCCGACTATCTGCCTACTGGTTAGTTTTGAAAGGCTGAATCTTTTCGTGTTAACGAGAGGGTTCAAAAATCAGATGACCAAATGGAAAGAATGGAGCTTACGATTCGATTTTGTTTAGATCTAATTTAATAATATGGAGTTCTTCCTCCCACCAACACGGAAATGAATTTTGTAGAATAAAGCACGTGATCTGTAAGTTCCTAGATTAACATATTTTATTATTTTATGCTGAATGCTGGATTTTAATTGACTAACGTTTTTTTAAACAAAATACAATGAATCTTAACAACACATGCAGTTATAATCTGCAAATCCTGTTTGAAGATACAGAATTTCAGGATTGTGCTATTACATTTCCTACAAAATAGTTGAGAGAGATAGCTCTCAGTAAATAATTTATTAAACTGGTTAATTTCTACGCTATGGTACACGTTCTCATGCTATTGGCTTTGATGCGAACCTTGTATCCTAGAAAACGTCAAAGCTTATCAAGTATGATAAAGCAGATGGAACGTGTAACTCCCCTGGTCAGCCCCACCCTTTCCTCCTCTGGACCATGCGATCCAAGCGTGAGATTTTCATCCTTTCAATGTTTGGATAGGTAAACATGACACTCACATGACACATATAGATAACTTGGTAAGCTTAAATACAAAATATGTTAACATGACCCATTTAGTCTTCATTAAATCAAAGACCACGGTTCGTTCATATTTCCATCTACGTCCGTCTCGTAACTGTCACTGACTCAAAACGCAAACACCATATAGCAGATTTCTGCAATCTAACGTTTGCTTTGAGGACGCCAGCATAGAGATAGATGCGAGCCCTGGCCAACCCCGCCTGATGTGCTGCTACTACAGGAGAATCATCAGGAGGTCGGTCCATCTTTTGGTCTGCACTTTACCAGGGAGCAGATGACGCTAGGCATTGCGCCAACTGGCGGAGATGTTGTCCGCTGATCCGAGCAGTAGACGAGCCTCGTCCTCTTCCACGGACGTCTGTATGGAGCGGTTCCTCCTCAAGCAGCAGGAGCACGACTTGAGGCACGTCAGCAGACCCGGCCGGTACAGCACGCAGTTGAACAGGCCTTGCAGTGGGTTCAAGATCGCCTAGCAATCAACCAATGGAAGGGTTAACAAAATGGATGGATATATTGCCACTGGCTACCATGAGATTATCTTTCATAATTAAACAAATGACAGGTCTGTGTGTGTGAAACAATGAAGGTTCATTCTGAGTGTGATGGCAGTACAAGATGATAGAGTTCATTCTGAGTGTGATGGCAGTACAAGATGATGAAGGTTCATTCTGAGTGTGATGGCAGTACAATATGGTGAAGGTTCATTCTGCCATGACAGTACAAGATGATGAAGGTTCATTGTGAGTGTGATAGCAGTACAAGATGATGAAGGTTCATTGTGAGTGTGATGGCAGTACAAGATGATGAAGGTTCATTGTGAGTGTGATGGCAGTACAAGATGATGAAGGTTCACTCTGAGTGTGATCGCATTACAAGATGATGAAGGTTCATTGTGAGTGTGATAGCAGTACAAGATGATGAAGGTTCAGTCTGAGTGTGGTAGCAGTACAAGATGGTGAAGGTTCACTCTCAGTGTGATGGCAGTACAAGATGATGAAGGTTCATTGTGAGTGTGATCGCATTACAAGATGATGAAGGTTCATTGTGAGTGTGATGGCAGTACAAGATGGTGAAGGTTCACTCTGAGTGTGATGGCAGTACAAGATGATGAAGGTTCACTCAGAGTGTGATGGCAGTACAAGATGGTGAAGGTTCACTCTGAGTGTGATGGCAGTACAAGATGAAGAAGGTTCACTCTGAGTGTGATGGCAGTACAAGATGATGAAGGTTCATTGTGAGTGTGATGGCAGTACAAGATGGTGAAGGTTCACTCAGAGTGTGATGGCAGTACAAGATGATTAAGGTTCACTCTGAGTGTGATGGCAGTACAAGATGGTGAAGGTTCACTCTGAGTGTGATGGCAGTACAAGATGATGAAGGTTCACTCTGAGTGTGATGGCAGTACAAGATGAAGAAGGTTCACTCTGAGTGTGATGGCAGTACAAGATGATGAAGGTTCATTCTGAGTGTGATGGCAGTACAAGATGATGAAGGTTCATTGTGAGTGTGATGGCAGTACAAGATGATAGAGTTCATTCTGAGTGTGATGGCAGTACAAGATGATGAAGGTTCATTCTGAGTGTGATGGCAGTACAAGATGATGAAGGTTCATTGTGAGTGTGATGGCAGTACAAGATGGTGAAGGTTCATTTTGAGTGTGATGGCAGTACAAGATGGTGAAGGTTCATTCTGCCATGGCAGTACAAGATGGCGAAGGTTCATTCTGAGTGCAATGGCAGTAAATGATGATGAATTAAGGTTCACTCTGAGTGTGATGGCAGTACAAGATGATGAAGGTTCATTGTGAGTGTGATGGCAGTACAAGATGATGAAGGTTCATTCTGCCATGGCAGTACAAGATGATGAAGGTTCATTCTGAGTGTGATGGCAGTACAAGATGGTGAAGGTTCATTCTGCCATGGCAGTACAAGATGATGAAGGTTCATTCTGAGTGTGATGGCAGTACAAGATGGTGAAGGTTCATTGTGAGTGTGATGGCAGTACAAGATGATGAAGGTTCATTCTGAGTGTGATGGCAGTACAAGATGGTGAAGGTTCATTGTGAGTGTGATGGCAGTACAAGATGATGAAGGTTCATTCTGAGTGTGATGGCAGTACAAGATGATGAAGGTTCATTCTGAGTGTGATGGCAGTACAAGATGATGAAGGTTCATTGTGAGTGTGATGGCAGTACAAGATGATGAAGGTTCAGTGTGAGTGTTCTGGGCAGTACAAGATGATGAAGGTTCACTCTGAGTGTGATGGCAGTACAAGATGATGAAGGTTCATTCTGAGTGTGATGGCAGTACAAGATGATGAAGGTTCATTGTGAGTGTGATCGCAGTACAAGATGATGAAGGTTCATTGTGAGTGTGATGGCAGTACAAGATGATGAAGGTTCATTCTGAGTGTGATGGCAGTACAAGATGATGAAGGTTCATTCTGAGTGTGATGGCAGTACAAGATGATGAAGGTTCATTGTGAGTGTGATGGCAGTACAAGATGATGAAGGTTCACTCTGAGTGTGATGGCAGTACAAGATGATGAAGGTTCATTCTGAGTGTGATGGCAGTACAAGATGGTGAAGGTTTATTTTGCCATGGCAGTACAAGATGATGAAGGTTCATTCTGAGTGTGATGGCAGTACAAGATGATGAATGTTCATTCTGAGTGTGATGGCAGTAGAAGATGATGAAGGTTCATTCTGAGTGTGATGGCAGTACAAGATGATGAAGGTTCACTCTGAGTGTGATGACAGTACAAGATGATGAAGATTCATTGTGAGTGTGATCGCAGTACAAGATGATGAAGGTTCATTCTGAGTGTGATGGCAGTACAAGATGATGAAAGTTCACTCTGAGTGTGATGGCAGTACAAGATGATGAAGGTTCATTCTGAGTGTGATGGCAGTACAAGATGATGAAGGTTCATTGTGAGTGTGATGGCAGTACAAGATGATGAAGGTTCACTCTGAGTGTGATGGCAGTACAAGATGATGAAGGTTCATTCTGAGTGTGATGGCAGTACAAGATGGTGAAGGTTTATTTTGCCATGGCAGTACAAGATGATGAAGGTTCATTCTGAGTGTGATGGCAGTACAAGATGATGAATGTTCATTCTGAGTGTGATGGCAGTAGAAGATGATGAAGGTTCATTCTGAGTGTGATGGCAGTACAAGATGATGAAGGTTCACTCTGAGTGTGATGACAGTACAAGATGATGAAGATTCATTGTGAGTGTGATCGCAGTACAAGATGATGAAGGTTCATTCTGAGTGTGATGGCAGTACAAGATGATGAAAGTTCACTCTGAGTGTGATGGCAGTACAAGATGATGAAGGTTCATTGTGAGTGTGATGGCAGTACAAGATGATGAAGGTTCATTCTGAGTGTGATGGCAGTACAAGATGATGAAGGTTCATTCTGAGTGTGATGGCAGTACAAGATGATGAAGGTTCATTGTGAGTGTGATCGCAGTACAAGATGATGAAGGTTCATTGTGAGTGTGATGGCAGTACAAGATGATGAAGGTTCATTCTGAGTGTGATGGCAGTACAAGATGATGAAGGTTCATTGTGAGTGTGATGGCAGTACAAGATGATGAAGGTTCATTGTGAGTGTGATGGCAGTACAAGATGATGAAGGTTCACTCTGAGTGTGATGGCAGTACAAGATGATGAAGGTTCATTCTGAGTGTGATGGCAGTACAAGATGGTGAAGGTTTATTTTGCCATGGCAGTACAAGATGATGAAGGTTCATTCTGAGTGTGATGGCAGTACAAGATGATGAATGTTCATTCTGAGTGTGATGGCAGTAGAAGATGATGAAGGTTCATTCTGAGTGTGATGGCAGTACAAGATGATGAAGGTTCACTCTGAGTGTGATGACAGTACAAGATGATGAAGATTCATTGTGAGTGTGATCGCAGTACAAGATGATGAAGGTTCATTCTGAGTGTGATGGCAGTACAAGATGATGAAGGTTCACTCTGAGTGTGATGACAGTACAAGATGATGAAGATTCATTGTGAGTGTGATCGCAGTACAAGATGATGAAGGTTCATTCTGAGTGTGATGGCAGTACAAGATGATGAAAGTTCACTCTGAGTGTGATGGCAGTACAAGATGATGAAGGTTCATTGTGAGTGTGATGGCAGTACAAGATGATGAAGGTTCATTCTGAGTGTGATGGCAGTACAAGATGATGAAGGTTCATTGTGAGTGTGATGGCAGTACAAAATTATGAAGGTTCATTCTGAGTGTGATGGCAGTACAAGATGATGAAGGTTCATTCTGCCATGGCAGTACAAGATGATGAAGGTTCATTCTGAGTGTGATGGCAGTACAAGATGATGAAGGTTCATTCTGAGTGTGATGCAGTACAAGATGATGAAGGTTCATTGTGAGTGTGATGGCAGTACAAGATGGTGAAGGTTTATTCTGAGTGTGATGGCAGTACAAGATGATGAAGGTTCATTCTGAGTGTGGTGGCAGTAAAAGATGATGAATTAAGGTTCACTCTGAGTGTGATGGCAGTACAAGATAATGAAGGTTCATTGTGAGAGTGGAAGCAATACAAGATGATGAAGGTTCATTCTGAGTGTGATGGCAGTACAAGATGATGAAGGTTCATTCTGAGTGTGGTGGCAGTACAAGATGATGAAGGTTCATTCTGAGTGTGATAGCAGTACAAAATGATGAAGGTTCATTCTGCCATGGCAGTACAGGATGATGAAGGTTCATTCTGAGTGTGGTGGCAGTAAAAGATGATGAATTAAGGTTCACTCTGAGTGTGATGGCAGTACAAGATGATGAAGGTTCATTGTGAGTGTGATAGCAGTACAAGATGATGAAGGTTCATTGTGAGTGTGATAGCAGTACAAGATGGTGAAGGTTCACTCTGAGTGTGATGGCAGTACAAGATGGTGAAGGTTCACTCTGAGTGTGATGGCAGTACAAGATGATGAAGGTTCATTCTGAGTGTGATGGCAGTACAAGATGATGAAGGTTCATTGTGAGTGTGGTAGCAGTACAAGATGATGAAGTTTCATTCTGAGTGTGATGGCAGTACAAGATGGTGAAGGTTCAATGTGAGTGTGATGGCAGTACAAGATGATGAAGGTTCATTCTGAGTGTGGACGCAGTACAAGATGATGAAGGTTCACTCTGAGTGTGGAAGCAGTACAAGATGATGAAGGTTCACTCTGAGTGTGGCAGCAGTACAAGATAGTGAAGGTTCATTCTGAGTGTGATAGCAGTACAAGATGATGAAGTTTCATTCTGAGTGTGGTGACAATACAAGATGATGAAGGTTCATTCTGAGTGTGGTAGCAGTACAAGATGATTAAGGTTCATTGTGAGTGTGATGGCAGTACAAGATGATGAAGGTTCATTCTGAGTTTGATGGCAGTACAAGATGATGAAGGTTCATTCTGCCATGGCAGTACAAGATGATGAAGGTTCATTCTGAGTGTGATGGCAGTACAAGATGATGAAGGTTCATTGTGAGTGTGATGGCAGTACAAGATGATGAAGGTTCATTGTGAGTGTGATGGCAGTACAAGATGGTGAAGGTTTATTCTGAGTGTGATGGCAGTACAATATGATGAAGGTTCATTCTGAATGTGGTGGCAGTAAAAGATGATGAATTAAGGTTCACTCTGAGTGTGATGGCAGTACAAGATGGTGAAGGTTCATTGTGAGAGTGGTAGCAATACAAGATGATGAAGGTTCATTCTGAGTGTGGTGGCAGTACAAGATGATGAAGGTTCATTCTGAGTGTGGTGGCAGTACAAGATGATGAAGGTTCATTCTGCCAGGGCAGTACAAGATGATGAAGGTTCATTCTGAGTGTGGTGGCAGTAAAAGATGATGAATTAGGGTTCACTCTGAGTGTGATGGCAGTACAAGATGATGAAGGTTTATTCTGAGTGTGATAGTAGTACAAGATGATGAAGGTTCATTGTGAGTGTGATAACAGTACAAGATGATGAAGGTTCATTGTGAGTGTGGTAGCAGTACAAGATGATGAAGGTTCATTCTGAGTGTGATGGCAGTAAAAAATGGTGAAGGTTCATTGTGAGTGTGGTAGCAATACAAGATGATGAAGGTTCATTCTGAGTGTGGTGGCAGTACAAGATAATGAAGGTTCATTCTGAGTGTGGTAGCAGTACAAGATGATGAAGGTTCACACTGAGTGTGGCAGCAGTACAAGATAGTGAAGGTTCATTGTGAGTGTGATGGCAGTACAAGATGATGAAGGTTCATTCTGAGTGTGGTAGCAGTACAAGATGATGAAGGTTCATTGTGAGTGTATTGGTAGTACAAGATGATGAAGGTTCATTGTGAGTGTGATGGCAGTACAAGATGATGAAGGTTCATTGTGAGTGTGATGGCAGTACAAGATGATGAAGGTTCATTCTGAGTGTGGTAGCAGTACAAGATGATGAAGGTTCATTGTGAGTGTATTGGTAGTACAAGATGATGAAGGTTCATTGTGAGTGTGATAGCAGTACAAGATGATGAAGGTTCATTCTGAGTGTGGTAGCAGTACAAGATGATGAAGGTTCATTCTGAGTGTGATGGCAGTACAAGATGATGAAGGTTCATTGTGAGTGTGATAGCAGTACAAGATGATGAAGGTTCATTCTGAGTGTGATGGCAGTACACGATGATGAAGGTTCATTCTAAATGTGGTGGCAGTACAAGATGATGAAGGTTCATTCTGAGTGTGATGGCAGTACAAGATGATGAATGTTCATTCTGAGTGTGATGGCAGTAGAAGATGATGAAGGTTCATTCTGAGTGTGATGGCAGTACAAGATGATGAAGGTTCATTCTGAGTGTGATGGCAGTACAAGATGATGAATGTTCATTCTGAGTGTGATGGCAGTAGAAGATGATGAAGGTTCATTCTGAGTGTGATGGCAGTACAAGATGATGAAGGTTCACTCTGAGTGTGATGGCAGTACAAGATGATGAAGGTTCATTGTGAGTGTGATGGCAGTACAAGATGGTGAAGGTTTATTCTGAGTGTGATGGCAGTACAATATGATGAAGGTTCATTCTGAATGTGGTGGCAGTAAAAGATGATGAATTAAGGTTCACTCTGAGTGTGATGGCAGTACAAGATGGTGAAGGTTCATTGTGAGAGTGGTAGCAATACAAGATGATGAAGGTTCATTCTGAGTGTGGTGGCAGTACAAGATGATGAAGGTTCATTCTGAGTGTGGTGGCAGTACAAGATGATGAAAGTTCATTCTGAGTGTGATAGCAGTACAAGATGATGAAGGTTCATTCTGCCATGGCAGTACAAGATGATGAAGGTTCATTCTGAGTGTGGTGGCAGTAAAAGATGATGAATTAAGGTTCACTCTGAGTGTGATGGCAGTACAAGATGATGAAGGTTTATTCTGAGTGTGATAGTAGTACAAGATGATGAAGGTTCATTGTGAGTGTGATAACAGTACAAGATGATGAAGGTTCATTGTGAGTGTGGTAGCAGTACAAGATGATGAAGGTTCATTCTGAGTGTGATGGCAGTACAAAATGGTGAAGGTTCATTGTGAGTGTGGTAGCAATACAAGATGATGAAGGTTCATTCTGAGTGTGGTGGCAGTACAAGATGATGAAGGTTCATTCTGAGTGTGGTAGCAGTACAAGATGATGAAGGTTCACACTGAGTGTGGCAGCAGTACAAGATAGTGAAGGTTCATTGTGAGTGTGATAGCAGTACAAGATGATAAAGGTTCATTGTGAGTGTGATGGCAGTACAAGATGATGAAGGTTCATTCTGAGTGTGGTAGCAGTACAAGATGATGAAGGTTCATTGTGAGTGTATTGGTAGTACAAGATGATGAAGGTTCATTGTGAGTGTGATAGCAGTACAAGATGATGAAGGTTCATTCTGAGTGTGATGGCAGTACAAGATGATGAAGGTTCATTGTGAGTGTGATAGCAGTACAAGATGATGAAGGTTCATTCTGAGTGTGATGGCAGTACACGATGATGAAGGTTCATTCTAAATGTGGTGGCAGTAGAAGATGATGAAGGTTCATTCTGAGTGTGATGGCAGTACAAGATGATGAATGTTCATTCTGAGTGTGATGGCAGTAGAAGATGATGAAGGTTCATTCTGAGTGTGATGGCAGTACAAGATGATGAAGGTTCACTCTGAGTGTGATGGCAGTACAAGATGATGAAGGTTCATTGTGAGTGTGATGGCAGTACAAGATGATGAAGGTTCATTGTGAGTGTGATGGCAGTACAAGATGATGAAGGTTCACTCTGAGTGTGATGGCAGTACAAGATGATGAAGGTTCATTGTGAGTGTGATGGCAGTACAAGATGATGAAGGTTCATTGTGAGTGTGATGGCAGTACAAGATGATGAAGGTTCATTCTGAGTGTGGTGGCAGTAAAATATGATGAATTAAGGTTCACTCTGAGTGTGATGGCAGTACAAGATGATGAAGGTTCATTCTGAGTGTGATAGCAGTACAAGATGATGAAGGTTCATTCTGAGTGTGATGGCAGTACACGATGATGAAGGTTCATTCTAAATGTGGTGGCAGTACAAGATGATGAAGGTTCATTCTGAGTGTGATGGCAGTACAAGATGATGAATGTTCATTGTGAGTGTGATGGCAGTAGAAGATGATGAAGGTTCATTCTGAGTGTGATGGCAGTACAAGATGATGAAGGTTCACTCTGAGTGTGATGGCAGTACAAGATGGTGAAGGTTCACTCTGAGTGTGATGGCAGTACAATATGGTGAAGGTTCATTCTGCCATGGCAGTACAAGATGATGAAGGTTCACTCTGAGTGTGATGGCAGTACAAGATGATGAAGGTTCATTGTGAGTGTGATAGCAGTACAAGATGATGAAGGTTCATTGTGAGTGTGATGGCAGTACAAGATGGTGAAGGTTCATTCTGCCATGACAGTACAAGATGATGAAGGTTCATTGTGAGTGTGATAGCAGTACAAGATGAACAAGGTTCATTGTGAGTGTGATAGCAGTACAAGATGATGAAGGTTCACTCTGAGTGTGATGGCAGTACAAGATAGTGAAGGTTCACTCTGAGTGTGATGGCAGTACAAGATAGTGAAGGTTCATTCTGAGTGTGATGGCAGTACAAGATGATGAAGGTTCATTGTGAGTGTGATAGCAGTACAAGATGATGAAGGTTCATTGTGAGTGTGATGGCAGTACAAGATGATGAAGGTTCATTGTGAGTGTGATAGCAGTACAAGATGATGAAGGTTCACTCTGAGTGTGATGGCAGTACAATATAGTGAAGGTTCATTCTGAGTGTGATGGCAGTACAAGATAGTGAAGGTTCATTCTGAGTGTGATGGCAGTACAAGATGATGAAGGTTCATTGTGAGTGTGATAGCAGTACAAGATGATGAAGGTTCATTGTGAGTGTGATGGCAGTACAAGATGGTGAAGGTTCACTCTGAGTGTGATGGCAGTACAAGATAGTGAAGGTTCATTCTGAGTGTGATGGCAGTACAAGATGATGAAGGTTCAGTCTGAGTGTGGTAGCAGTACAAGATGATGAAGGTTCATTGTGAGTGTGATGGCAGTACAAGATGATGAAGGTTCATTGTGAGTGTGATGGTAGTACAAGATGATGAAGGTTCATTGTGAGTGTGATAGCAGTACAAGATGATGAAGGTTCATTCTGAGTGTGGTGGCAGTACAAGATGATGAAGGTTCATTGTGAGTGTGATCGCAGTACAAGATGGTGAAGGTTCATTCTGAGTGTGGTGGCAGTACAAGATGATGAAGGTTCATTCTGAGTGTGATGGCAGTACAAGATGATGAAGGTTCAGTCTGAGTGTGGTAGCAGTACAAGATGATGAAGGTTCATTCTGAGTGTGATGGCAGTACAAGATGATGAAGGTTCATTGTGAGTGTGGTGGCAGTACAAGATGATGAAGGTTCATTGTGAGTGTGATAGCAGTACAAGATGATGAAGGTTCATTGTGAGTGTGATAGCAGTACAAGATGATGAAGGTTCATTCTGAGTGTGATGGCAGTACAAGATGATGAAGGTTCATTGTGAGTGTGATAGCAGTACAAGATGATGAAGGTTCATTGTGAGTGTGATAGCAGTACAAGATGATGAAGGTTCATTGTGAGTGTGATAGCAGTACAAGATGATGAAGGTTCATTCTGAGTGTGATGGCAGTACAAGATGATGAAGGTTCATTGTGAGTGTGATAGCAGTACAAGATGATGAAGGTTCATTGTGAGTGTGATAGCAGTACAAGATGATGAAGGTTCATTGTGAGTGTGATGGCAGTACAAGATGGTGAAGGTTCACTCTGAGTGTGATGGCAGTACAAGATGATGAAGGTTCACTCTGAGTGTGATGGCAGTACAAGATGATGAAGGTTCATTCTGAGTGTGATAGCAGTACAAGATGATGAAGGTTCATTCTGAGTGTGATGGCAGTACAAGATGGTGAAGGTTCACTCTGAGTGTGGTGGCAGTACAAGATGGTGAAGGTTCAGTCTGAGTGTGGTGGCAGTACAAGATGGTGAAGGTTCAGTCTGAGTGTGGTGGCAGTACAAGATGATGAAGGTTCACTCTGAGTGTGATGGCAGTACAAGATGGTGAAGGTTCACTCTGAGTGTGGTGGCAGTACAAGATGGTGAAGGTTCAGTCTGAGTGTGGTGGCAGTACAAGATGGTGAAGGTTCAGTCTGAGTGTGATAGCAGTACAAGATGATGAAGGTTCATTCTGAGTGTGATGGCAGTACAAGATGGTGAAGGTTCATTCTGAGTGTGATGGCAGTACAAGATGGTGAAGGTTCATTCTGAGTGTGATAGCAGTACAAGATGATGAAGGTTCATTCTGAGTGTGATGGCAGTACAAGATGGTGAAGGTTCATTCTGAGTGTGATGGCAGTACAAGATGGTGAAGGTTCACTCTGAGTGTGGTGGCAGTACAAGATGGTGAAGGTTCAGTCTGAGTGTGGTGGCAGTACAAGATGGTGAAGGTTCAGTCTGAGTGTGGTAGCAGTACAAGATGAACGGGACTCACCTCCAGCATCCAGACAGGGAAGAGAGAGTGTTGATGTATACCCCGCTCCATCACTACCAGCTGCGCTATGCTGTCCGCAATGTTTGGCAGCCAGCTTTAACAGAGGTCAACCATTTTCATCTAATCTACATATATTCATCTTGGGAAGTCATGTTGGATACATTATAATCATATAGCCCTATTGACCACATGATGGTCAAGGTTACCTTTACTTTTCTATTTTCTATTCTTTCTATTAAATTTGCAGCGGTAATAATGAACAATTTTACTCACCAGAAACCGCCTTTACTAACTATTCATAGCCATGGTTACATCAGTCAAAACCAAAAACAAATGGCAGACAGACAGCCGACTGAACTCGCTATCTAATCTAAAAAAGAAGAAGGAAAGCTGACTGTAGAGTTGAATCCTCACCATATAGAGTAGACCAAGACAATCATGAGGAATCTAATTCTGAGCATGCGTTGTTTGTCCCACTCCGCCTGTGTGTAGGTGCCCCTCTGCATCGACACTCGCTGATCTGCAACACAAGCACATTGTATGTATAGACAGAGACACCTTCTTTCAGAAATAGTTCCTTCGCCATGTATACTTATACAGAAACGTAGTCCAATCGAAATGACCAACGTAAACCACAACTGCTATCGTAATTGTAAATATAGCCGCAAGCGGCGACAACAGGATTCAGCCGCATCAACAGCCTGTTCAGTACAAAGATAATCATGTCAGGAGTCATTCCTGAAAGTTTCATCAAGTTCCGTCAACACGTTAAGCTTCAGGAGCCTTTTTAGCATTTGTTTTCCCGACCTTTTTCCTATCGATTTTGATCATAAATTCTGAACTAAATTTACTGTTTGCAATCCATGTTTTGATAGATTCCTATTGTATATATATTTGTCTTACATTCCTGAAAAAATTGCATGATTCTGAGTCCAACTTTTTGAGTTACCGCCCTTTGAAAATGGCACCTTGTACTAAGTCATCCATCTTTGAAAGCTTATAGAGAAAAAACTATTTGAGGTATGCAAGTTTTATGCTCAATGCCTCAGCTACAACAAACAAAAGTTACAGCACTTTGGTGCAAGTATCTTCAGAAGAGAAGATCTTCAAAGGTGCATGGGGTCTGAAAATTCTGAAAAAATCCAATATGGCGGCCAAACCACGTGACCTACAACTTCGTCATGATACTTTTTTTTGTGTAGAATTTCCTTGCGCACCCTCTCATACAAAAATATTTAAATTATTTGGTCACGTTTTTGATTTATCTGCATTTGAAAATAATTTTTTTCTAAGACACAGCAAATTTTGATGGATTTGCTACACATAAAATATGCATTATGCAGTATGCATTATTCACGGCAAAGATAAACATGTCAGGAGTCAGTCCTGAAAATTTCAGCAAGTTCTGCTGACGTGTTAAGCTTCAGGAGCATTTTTAGCAATTTCCGACATTTTTTCTGTCGACTTTGATAAAACATTCTGAACGAAAATGATTGTTCGCGATCGATGTCTTGACAGATTCCTGTTGTATATATACTAGTCTTACATTCCTGAAAAAATTGCATAATTCTGAGTCCAACTTTTTGAGTTATCGCCCTTTGAAAGTTGCACATTGTACTAAGTCACCCGACTTTGAACGCTTCTAGAGAAAAAACTATTTGAGATACAGTCTTCGATGGAACCAAACTTTAATGTCCAATGCCTCAGCTACAACAAAAAACAAGTTTCAGCTCTCTGTAGCAAGTATCTTCAGAGGAGAAGATTCTCAAAGGTGCATGGGGTCAGGAAAATCTGAAAAGTTGAAAAATCCAATATGGCGGCCAAACCACGTGACCTACGACTTTGTCATGATTTACTTTTTTTCTTAGAATGTCATTATCTATCTCTGTGCAAAATTTCAAGTCTCTAGGTGCATTTTGAAAAATTTTCCCATGTTAATTTTTCGATTTTGGATTCGAACTGGACCTTTTATTTATCGACCGATTTCGCCCAAAAGTTTAGCAGATCCTCATAGAGGACTATCAGTGTACAAATTGTCACTGTTATAGCATCAGCCGTTTTGGCTAAATGCTGTCCACAAAATCGGTGGAATAAAATAATAAAACACGCCAATAACAATAAGGATTCAGCCTGAAAGGCTGAATCCTTAATTACGTCATGTTTTGCAATTAAATTTATTGTCTATTATAGTAAAAAGTTCGTAAATTTGTGTATTCTATTAAAATATTTACAATTTTCATTTTAAAAAAATTTAATTTTTTTTTGTTGCCTTAGTTTTGCAGCTG
This sequence comes from Steromphala cineraria, assembly GCA_916613615.1. Lineage (NCBI taxonomy): Eukaryota > Metazoa > Mollusca > Gastropoda > Trochida > Trochidae > Steromphala > Steromphala cineraria. Next base: position 39,244,745 of record OU744722.1, on the reverse strand, counting down.
TCATATATTTTTGCATGATGTCGGGCAAATATCTTTTCCTTAATATTGCAGAAATTTTCTTTATGTTCAGTTTTACAGATTAGGTTAAGCCGACTATTTGGCTGGTAACCGTTGTAGCGTTGAAAAGTGACTCTGTCAAAAGAAAGGAGTGCACAATATTCAAATGATTGTCCCTCGCTACGGTCCAAATAATAACCAAATAATAACCGCTGACTGACAATCTCAATCAATTAGGATCTATATTGCTTCAATATAGGACTAGATCTCACCAGACTCCGCTCGCCGAGCCGTCAGGTTGACCTTTGACGTCATTCAAATCCAACCAATCAAATATATTACTGGCTGCGCAAACTCCACCAGTTATACAAGTTTAGCTTACGATTTTCAAACGGTATAACCGTTGAAGACAAACACATTATGAAATTCATTTCTTATAAACACGATTTACGAGCTACCAACAAGCGTGTTTCATATTTATGCATTTTGCTGTTTTGGAGGTTTCGTAATGTAAATAGTATTACATATCCTATAAATTGCTTGGATGGTCCTTGCAAGTTCACGATAGCTGGTACAAAAAGAGTAGAGTATTTCACATCCTGTCATATGCTTTAGGTAAGTTATACGATAGATTAGCCTACTCGATTTGGGATCGTTGGTAATATCAATCTCAACGTTCATTATTGAACGCCGACTAGAAATTGAACGTAACATCGGAGCTTGGTGCTATAACAAACTAAGAGCACCCTGTTAGTGACCAGGGAGACAACGAAGGTAAGGAATTCACTTCCTAAAACTACCACTGATTACGTGTCTGGAAAGGGTCAGAATTATGTTTCATTACATGCATACATGTCTATGTTAGCCTAGTGGTTAGCCTTGTCATATAAGAAAGAGAAAGTTGACCTATAACGTGTGACCTCCAGTAGATGGCAGGGTTAGCCACGAGCACAAGGAGCATAGGGATGTAACTGAAGAGGTAACGCCAGATGAGTCGCGTCCTGCCCGCGCACCTGCAACAGTACACACATACACCTGCTTGTACACTCACTACTTGACACGCGCCAGGTAATGAAACAACAGTACACACATACACCTGCTTGTACACTCACTACTTGACACGCGCCAGGTAATGAAACAACAGTACACACATACACCTGCTTGTACACTCACTACTTGACACGCGCCGGGTAATGAAACAACAGTACACACATGCACCTGCTTGTACACTCACTACTTGACACGCGCCGGGTAATGAAACAACAGTACACACATGCACCTGCTTGTACACTCACTACTTGACACGCGCCGGGTAATGAAACAACAGTACACACATGCACCTGCTTGTACACTCACTACTTGACACGCGCCGGGTAATGAAACAACAGTACACACATGCACCTGCTTGTACACTCACTACTTGACACGCACCAGGTAATGAAACAACAGTACACACATACACCTGCTTGTACACTCACTACTTGACACGCACCAGGTAATGAAACAACAGTACACACATACACCTGCTTGTACACTCACTACTTGACACGCGCCAGGTATTGAAACAACAGTACACACATGCACCTGCTTGTACACTCACTACTTGACACGCGCCAGGTAATGAAACAACAGTACACACATACACCTGCTTGTACACTCACTACTTGACACGCGCCAGGTAATGAAACAACAGTACACACATGCACCTGCTTGTACACTCACTACTTGACACGCGCCAGGTAATGAAACAACAGTACACACATGCACCTGCTTGTAAACTCACTACTTGACACGCGCCAGGTAATGAAACAACAGTACACACATGCACCTGCTTGTAAACTCACTACTTGACACGCGCCAGGTAATGAAACAACAGTACACACATACACCTGCTTGTACACTCACTACTTGACACGCGCCAGGTAATGAAACAACAGTACACACATGCACCTGCTTGTAAACTCACTACTTGACACGCGCCAGGTAATAAAACAACAGTACACACATGCACCTGCTTGTAAACTCACTACTTGACACGCGCCAGGTAATGAAACAACTTCGCTCTTTGCACCTGGACTAACACACAGATACACGTGCTTATGCATTGTACGACTTCAAACACAACGATCAAACATCATCACTATATTGGAAATGGCATCGGTAGACTGTCTATACTCTTATTATGGAATGATATCTTCTATTATTCGAAAACAAAATCGAACAGAACTAGAAACATGTGCATGTGATGCATTGTGATGTCCCCCGCCCCAACTTTTAATCAAATCTCATTTGGTAAACTATCCAGTGAAAGCAGAGACATTCCACAAACATTATTTTTTTAAAAAGAAGAAGAAATAGTTGCCTAAGAAGTGAAAAGTTCTACTCCATCCAGATAGGTGGGTGTAACCACATGCTAATGCCCCATTGACACTTTCACGCATTTTGACTCAGCAATGGAACGCACTAATAAGGATCTGCAGTCAAAAACTGACCCTGACAGAACATCAAACCATAAGTACTTATCGTGTGTGATTGTGCTCTGGATATTAATGACTAAAAGCGTGTTTCAACTGCTCACTTGCCGGGGAAGCTGGTGTCTATCCAGATGGCCATAGTTCCCCCTGCAGAGGAGAGGGCCGCCACACCCCAACACAGGAGGTGGTACAGGTAGCTAGGGCTGCAACAATACATACATAAAGGTTTATGCATCTTAACCCTTACGATGCGGGGCGCGTGATATTTACGGGCCAAATATAAAATGGCACGTAAGCCCTCTAAGCGAAATCCGTAACTTTCAGGATAAGGCTATATATTGACTGCAAGCAGTCTTGGCTGCTCCCGGATATAAAATATCAAACCTTTTTTTAAAAATGATTGAGGGTACCCACCTTGCGGCATTCATATCTCACAAACCAATAGAGATAATTCTATAATTTTTACATCATCGTGTAGAAGAGAGAATTGTCTTCATTTCCATGTATCATATGTATATCCGCGCACAAAAATAAAGAAGCGGCAAAGCGTTGCGACAAGTGCCGCAAAAAATTTGTTTACCTCAAAATGATTGAGGGTACCCACCTTGCGGCATTTATATATCACGAACCATTAGAGATAATTTTATAATTTTTACATCATCGTATAGAAGAGAGAATTGTCTTTATTTCCATGTATCATATGTATATCCGCGCACAAAAATAAAGAAGCGGTTAATCAGGATATAACGGTGGCTGGCACCGGACAAAACAATTCCGCCACGTGGGCTTGTAGAGCAAAAATATATAGCCGCATCGTAAGGGTTAGCATCAAGTTGAGATAAACACTTTCTAGTTGTTACAATGTTTGCTCTTTTCAAGGAAACAAGTTAACTTCATCCTTGATCAGATACCAAAGATGAAAAATATGGGTGTGAAACCATGATTTGTACAGATCCATAGAAATGTGAGTTTCTGGTTACAATAAAATAAAGACAATTGAAGAAACGAGCAAAGCTCACATACCCCCGCACCCCACTTTGTTCAAAGTATTTCAAATAGTAAAACTGATTAATATTGGTTAAAATTGTATGATAGTTGAGTATACAGTAAGTCATTGTGTAAGTCTTCTTTCCACTGAAACCCCAATACCAAATTCATTAATAGGTTTTACAATATTAAAGGGTACATCAAGGTTGATCTTTGTTTCAAATTTGAGGTAGTTATCACTGAGGACAAAATTATTTTTGTTGAGTCACGTTGTAAGTTATGTTTTCCAAAGAAACCACAGAAAAAAAATCCATATATCGTTAAACTCTCACACGGCATATCCAGCAATCCACTCATTCTCAATGAAAGTGCACAATTGAATATGTGTTTTTCGCAAAAATCGAAAGTCAATATCAGATTCTTTTATTGATGTTGTCTGAACGTCTTGTAACCATAGAATATGATTTTGAAGTTTCATCAAATAATTCCGACCAGATTTATTGTTATCGCTGTCCAAACATGACATGTCATTGTCTCAGAATTTAACGTTGTAACGCTATTTGTAACGGACACCACAAACAGGTAACACTGCAGCTATCAATATAACAAGTTAAATTTTAGTGTTTACACTTTGACAAATTTAAATTATAGATTATGTTTCTTTTTATCAATTTCCCGCCTTTTCTAATAAGGGATCTGTGGAAAACAAACAAAAAACTCGAAAATGTGTCAACAACAAAGGTATATTTATTATGTTAAACAAATCAATAGTTTATTCCTGAAGACGACCAAAACGTAACAACATGTATGTGTAATACTCAATTGTCATAAGCTAGAAAATATCTGACCATAACGTAAATTACATTACCAATATACAAAGTCACTTTGAAAGGATATATTCAGTTTCTATCTACACTTTTACAATCTGAAGAGTTTATGACCGTTTCAAACCAAATAGATAACCTCTCTCGCAAGAACTAGACATGATTTTTTCAATAAAACTTAACATTCAACTGCTTTAACTTTTGATTAACAGTATTTATTATTTATAAACGAATATCACAAGTATTTTTACCAGTAGTCTGAAATAATATTGGCGTAATACACATGTCTTCAACCGCTATATAAGACCTAATATAAGCCTTTAGGTTCTTATTATTAGTGTAACAATACCATCTTTACACATATTAGTTCAATAAATTAGAATTTTTTTTTTACTTTGATAAACTGGTGTTTTTGATCGGACCTGTGATCGAAGAGGTCGACCGTCGCGGGCTCATAACGTACAATACAAGATCGTTTCGCGCAATCAAATAAGGTGGTATTAAGTTCACGCAAGTTTGTGTTTGTTTACAAATTTACCATCAAACTTGAGAAACAGACAGCACTTTGAATATTATCCTATGTCGTTTATGCCCCCCGTCCACCGAGCCGCGACTTATATGCGACAGTACGCGACCTTCGCGATCAAGTTGGTCGCAGCGGTCGTACCCATTTAGACGACCAATTTTTTACATTTTTGAGTTTGCGGTTCCACCAGGCTGGCTATACGATCGCATTACGACCAAATTCTGGTCACGTGTGACATTTCATGGCGAGCACGTTGAGACAGAGGTGAGACTGATATTATTAGTCTCATAGATCGCAAATCTGTCTCCACAGGGTCGTACTTAGGTACGACCGAATTTGCGATTTTCTATGCGAGTGGCTACGATCATGCTGAGACCACCGCGACAGCTTCTGCAATTGCCGTGCGATCAAATTGCGACCGACTTAAGAGGTCAGCGACACTTTGTGCGAGCAATTGAGACTAGTACGACGGTTTATGCTATCCTTTGCGACCACGTCACGATAGTTGCGAGTGTTGTGCGATCCAAGTACGATCATTGCGACATTTAAACGACTACATTGAGATATATGCGACCTCATCATAACTTTTTGCAAGACTGGTCGGGTCCAAAGTATAAATATAACTGCGAGCGGCTGATACCATCATCATTCTGAATCTGACTAGCATGCAGAGAAGATGGAAAATGAAATGGCCCTGATTGTTGCTTTGCTTCCTGGAACTGCAGTATATAGGCGATTGCACCTTGGCTATTATGAGACACTGTCAAGGAAGAAGGAGAAGGCGTCGACGGCATGCAGTTTGGGTACGAGAGTGGCTCAGTCCTTTGGAGAGACAAGAACACTGTCAGTACTATCATCTCGTCCAAAAGTTGAAGCAAGAAGATCCAAAATTGTTTAGGAACTACATGAGGATGCATTGTATTAGGTTCATGGCGACAAAACATCTCTCTAGATGAACATCCGACTCCTCCGTGTTCCTCAAAGTGTGATCATAAAGCAGCCAAAGATCAGAGACAGTACCTCAAGGACAACTTCAATGACAATGCTAGAGGAACTGTGCCGTGGCGGGACAGGATGGTTACCCTCAGACGGACACTAGCACAAGAAGACTAAGATATGTCATGAACATTCTAGCATGTGGTGTGATAAACACATCGTCCCATTAATGACTAATAAATGGCTGTCTATGGGATATATATATTTGCCCTGGTTAATGCGTACATTAATAAATACTGAAATTTATTGTGGGCTTATTTGTCATTTATTGTAAAACTGAGTGAGTCTTGGTGAATAATGTGGCTGTAGTAGTCGTCTTTCAGTTTAATGATGCAATCGCTTTCTAAAATGAACTGCGAAATTGACAAGAACAAGTATGTAATCTCTGTTGCATATCATTTTCAGTAGTAGTACAAAGTCAAATATGACGGAAGACAACTTCTTTATTAGTTTGATACAAACAACTAAAGAAGTTATCACCCATATTTAATGTTTATTTTATAATACTACTAAAACTGATATTAGATTTGCCAGTACTCGTTTTGGTTACGACAAGCAAAGATTAAGTCAGCCAATAACGTCTTTAATTTTGAATAGATGTAGAGTTCTTAGTAAAACTATTGTACCTTTTCGATCGAGTCCTGAGTCATTTGCCGGGTTACACACAAACAATAATTCAGCAAATCTCTTAAAAGCCTGATATTACAGCCAAGCGTATCAATTTCATAGAACATTAAAGGGAGAGTTCTTCCAGGGTAAGGTAAAAAAAACCAATGCACTTCTATAATAGAATGAATAAACAAGAATGACTTTTCTATCTTTGATATAACTATCCTTTTTATGTAAGAAGATCCTTGAAAATATTTTCGTCCGTGCCATAATCACAGCACTCTTGTTTGCAGCTAGGCGATTCTTCTGCGACTGCTAAAAAACTGCTACATGTGGGTTTTTATAGAGCTGGCGTCGCTCGTGGTGCTCGCAATTGGTCACTCATAAGCGCGGGAACGCTCGTTATTGGTCGCATCAAAAGACGGATCGAAATTCGTAGTTGCCTTGTGATCTCACTGGATCTTGGCGGGATCGCACTGGGTCTTGGTGGGATCGCACTGGGGTCTTGGCGGGCTCGCCACTGATTGCACTATTTGGTCGCCAGTGAAGCAAAGGTGCGATCCTACTGCGATTCAACACGATCACGTTGCGAGTTTATGCGACTGACATACGACCCTACCAAGTCCTCAGTGAGACCTATGCGACCTCATTGCGACCGAATTTGCGAGTTAGCCATTAGTCGCATCGATCGCAGAAGATGTGCGATTTTTGAAAACAGACAATCGAACTCGCAAACCCCTCTGCGACAATATGCGATCCATGGCGAGGGAGGAAGATCATTTGTGCGAGTATTGAGATCTTTCCAAGATTTCAGTGCGATGTCAGTGGGAGTGAGTGAGAGTGTACACGACCGGGAGACAAAAATCGGTCGCAGTGACGTCGCAAGCTCGGTGGAATGGGGGTATTAACTACTAGTTTTCGGACAATACTAGGCCTATTTTACATATTTAGAAGGCCTAAAGCGTAGATTAAAACCTAAATAACACGTAAATTTCATAAAACATTTTTAAAGAAGAAAGTGGCTCTAACTTCAATAATAATGTTTTCTCTTACATTTCTGGTCCAACACATGTTTCGATCTCTGCAATACTCCCTCGTATTTGGTAATTGTGTACATATAACGTATGCAAACATAACGTAAATTACATAACGTAAATTACAAAGCGTGTTTTCTTCGAGTCAAAACAATATTATGACTGCGGTGGAGCGATTTTGTTTACTTATTAGCAAAACTTCAGAACTTTTTACATCTTACAAATTATTTTTAAGGACATTACCATTTTCAATATTTACAAGAAACCCATAACGTAGATTACAGCCTTAACCATACGCCTGCTCCTTAGTGGATATTAATGTCAGAAACACCAGCAACTATGTTAACAGTGGCAATGGGTTAGATTTTCTTTTTAATCACTATACAACTCACGGGAAAATTATATTTACTCATGTTCAGTGCGAATAACCTTGTTTTAAAGCTGATTTTAAAGAACCATAACGTAAATTACATAAAAACAGCGACATTAACCAAATTTCATTTTTGAAAAAGTTTAGTAAGCTTTTCTTTTATGATCACTTAAAAAAATCAAGAGAACAGGTTTTTCTACATCTTGAGCATTTTTATAGCTTTCAAAACTTATACCTGCACTTCAGCTGCTTTGTCAACATAATTATCTCTTGTGGGCGACATTACCAATTTGGCATGTTCCATAGCAATTAAGGCTTCTGTATAAATATGAAGAGTAGAATATTTATATTATTCTGTATTTTCTAGTGAAAAATTCAATTTCCGATGGTATTGATACAAAAGTACGACATAGCTACGTTGTATTTATGACATTTTAAACTATTTGTCAAGACGACGTCATTTTTAACAAATTGTGTACTTTCATTGAGAATGAGGTTCACGATTGACATATGTAGCAAATTTGGTGAAGCTGAGATGTATATTTGGGGAAATATGTTCGGGACAAAGTAATTTATCATAGAATCACGTTTTAGTCATATAACCATGGTAACTGCAAAAAAATGAAAATAATTTGTTGATCTAACCTTCAAAAGACACATCTAGGAATCATGGTTGATAAGTGTGTGAAGTTTGGTGAAGCTAGCATGTATAGTTTAGGAGATATGCTCCGGACAAGGACTTGGTAATAGAGTCACTGTTTAAGTCTTGTTTCCATGGAAACCGCAAACAAAAATATTAATTTGTTGGTCTAACATTCAAAAGGTATATCTGGGGATCACGGTTGATAATTTTATGAAGTTTAGTGAAGCTAGCTTGAATAGTTTAGGAGATATGCTCCGGACAAAGAAATTGGTCATAGAGTCACTGTTTTAGTAATTTTCCCATGGAAACCACACACAAATTTGTTGTAATTTGTTGGTCAGACGTTCAGAAAGACGGACGGCCAGACGGACGGACAGAATGAACGCTATATACCCTCGCTTACGCTGTAAGGCGGGGGTATAAAAAGAAGAACATGTATAGATAAGCTATGAACAATTTCACATATCATCTAGTTATGCGACAGAAATTACTTTCCCTAGCAACTCTTTCAATACTCATAGTAATAATGAAGAAGGATGTATGGGTGAAAACTTCTTAATTTATGGTATGCGACGTTTCGACACAGGTTCTTGTGTCGTACTGAAGCAATAACCTCTGCTTGAGAACGAAACAAGAACCTGTGTCGAAACGTCGCATACCATAAATTAAGAATAAAGAAGTTGTACCCCATAATTATATCTTCGTTATTGTCATTCCAACTTCAAAATGCCTCTCATACTTATAGTGCCTATATATGAGTGTCTTTCTCTTTGGCTCAATCGCGCTTTTCTTCGTCAAAGTGTAAAATCTCAGGGGTCAAAACATTTGACTTTGTAACATACTTTAAATGAATTGTGAAAAAGCATGATAAAATAGAGCTTATAAAACATAGACATGCTCCATCGAATTTGGTTTCCACAAAATAAACATGCACGAATATGTAAATCTAAATTATCTAAATTGTGTTGACCGTGGCCGACTAGCTCAATGATGCGTTCCTAGCACAATCAATGGTAACTGCAATTTTCAAAAAGCCTATGCGAACTAGTGTAACACTGGAACTGATATCAAGCAGGAGCACTCACGGTGGAGACAGGTCGGGGCTCTGGCAGCACCTCAAACTTTTATAAACATCCAAGGCGTACGCAAGGGTCCACATCACTGACGCTGCGTACATGAAGTTCGTGAAGGCCTGAAAAACAACGCCATGACACATTAACAGCTACAACACGAGGGACTGAAAAGTACGCTTTCGAAATGAAAGTTTTCGACGAGTTTACAGACAGACAGTCAATCAACCACCGTTGATGTCAAATTCCTTTCTTCACATCTGCGAAACACCAAGGTGTAGATTTGTAGCTCTTTTCCTCTTTCTCGTGATACTTGTTGAAATAAAAATGTGTTCCATCCATCAATATTTCTTTCTGGAACCATTTTGTTCCGCCCATAGAATATGATTATTTTCACGCCAATAACTCACATCATATACTTTTTGTTGATAAGATCACTGTATATTTTACATGGGAGTGTCATAAGGGAGATTTCCCTGTACGTGGACGCGTTATAAGGGTCCGGATCTGGCAATGAAAAAGGATTAATATGAATCTACTGTTGCCAGGCATCTGGAAGGCCTACTTGACAATGTGAGATGAGTGGAAAGCACAAAGGAGTTTGGATGCTCTCAGCTTTCTATGATGGCATCCTCTACTGCACTGCGAGTAAAGGGTAATCACAAAACATACGTCTATCAAACAGAACATCGTTTATACTCAGATAATTCGAAATGTATTGCAATTCGTAATATGTGACCAAGGGTTCCGACCATAGCCGGATAGTTCATAGATATCCCAAGTGCATGCTGATGAAAGTGCACATCAACTGATATTTGTTCACACGAATACCTATGCAATTTCGAATCCAACTATACCAACTGACATTTGTTCACACGAATACCTATGCAATATCGAATCCAACTATACCAAGTGATATTTGTCTGCACTAATATGTACACAATAACAAAAATAACCACCACACCAAATGATATGTCTACACCTTTATCTTCACAATATTGAAAATAACCACTAAACCTATTGATATTTGTCCACACTAATACCTACGCAATATCAAGAATAATCACTACACCAGCTGATATTTGTCAACATTTTTATCTACACATTATCATAAATAACCCCTACACGAATTGGTATTTGTCTTCACTTATATCTACTCAATTGTAGAAATAAGCACTACATCAACTGATATTTGTCTACGCCAGTTTCTACACAATGTTAGAAATAATCCCTACACCAGGAGAAATTTGTCCACACTTATATCTCAAATACCACTATACCAACTGATATTTGTATCCTCTAATATTTACACAATATTGAAAATAACCACTACACCAATAACAAAAATTATTGTTTATCCACACTAATATCTACACAAACTTAGAAATAAATAATTAATGCGTGCCTACCTCCATGATTGTGCCGATGATCAGCGAATAGATGATGTACTGTGACCAGCTACCTCGATGCTGGAGCCAATGATTTGATAATGAAAGATGTATTTTGGCCTACGTACCTCCATGCTGGAGCCAATGATTTGATAATGAAAGATTATTTTGGCCTACGTACCTCCATGCTGGTGCCAATGATTTGATAATGAAAGATGTATTTTGGCCTACGTACCTCCATGCTGGAGCCAATGATTTGATAATGAAAGATTATTTTGGCCTACGTACCTCCATGCTGGTGCCGATGATGAGTGTGTTCCGAGACGCGTTTGGCATTACGTCCTCTCCCAGGTTGCCCTTTATACTTGGTGGGTTTGTCACCCAGATACTGGCGGCCCGGGCCACTACCCCTGCAGTTGGAACGAGTCAGTGATCATACTTGGTACTTATCTAGGCAACCATGGTGATACTGAGCAAACTCCTTCACATCTTAGTACACACAGTACTGGATTCATTTTGTTTTGATTTAAATGTTGAAGATATTTTATTATAAATGAAAGATTGAATAGACCTAGCTCGATTTAACTTTTGTCAAACATGATAAGTAGATGTGCCTTTTGTGTTATTCAATTCCAACTTTCGATAGTTTTGCAGTGCTATTGAAAAGCAATGAAAGTTCCATTGTAAATCAATCCTCTTATGTAGATCATCTTGTGGGGATTCAAAAGACTCTTTCTGCTTGTAGAAATTTACATACTATGTTTGTGTACATACTGTTTGTGGCAAGAGAGTTTCAATACAGGAACTAAAATTTCAAATTAAAAAATCGTAAACTTAACCTACGTAAGAAAAGGACCTTAAATAGGACATGGCCTATGTGTGTGCTGTTCGAAAAATAAGAGATGGGAAGTATACGTGGAGACATACCAATTGAAGACATGTAGTTTGATACGAGGAATAGGGGTATTATACGTGGAGACATACCAATGGAAGACAGGAATCTTGAGACGAGAGACTGAGAGACTTATCAATGGTAGACGGGAGGTTGGAGACGAAAGATATAGGGGTTGTATACTAAGAGATATGCCGATTGGAGGCAGAAGGTTGGAGACGAGAGATATAGGGGTTGTATACATGGAGACATGCCGATTGGAGGAAGGAGGTTGGAGACGAGAGATATAGGGGTGGTATACTAGGAGACATGCCGATTGGAGGCAGGAGGTTGGAGACGAGAGATATAGGGGTTGTAAACTAGGAGACATACCGATTGGAGGCAGGAGGTTGGAGACGAGAGATATAGGGGTTGTAAACTAAGAGATATGCCGATTGGAGGCAGAAGGTTGGAGACGAGAGATATAGGGGTTGTATACATGGAGACATACCGATTGGAGGAAGGAGGTTGGAGACGAGAGATATAGGGGTGGTATACTAGGAGACATGCCGATTGGAGGCAGGAGGTTGGAGACGAGGGATATAGGGGTTGTAAACTAGGAGACATGCCGATTGGAGGCAGGAGGTTGGAGACGAGGGATATAGGGGTTGTAAACTAGGAGACATGCCGATTGGAGGCAGGAGGTTGGAGACGAGGGATATAGGGGTTGTATACATGGAGACATACCGATTGGAGGCAGAAGGTTGGAGACGAGAGATATAGGGGTTGTATACATGGAGACATACCGATTGGAGGCAGGAGGTTGGAGACGAGAGATATAGGGGTTGTATACATGGAGACATGCCGATTAGAGGAAGGAGGTTGGAGACGAGAGATATAGGGGTTGTATACTAGGAGACATGCCGATGGAGGAAGGAGGTTGGAGACGAGGGATATAGGGGTTGTAAACTAGGAGACATGCCGATTGGAGGCAGGAGGTTGGAGACGAGGGATATAGGGGTTGTAAACTAGGAGACATGCCGATTGGAGGCAGGAGGTTGGAGACGAGAGATATAGGGGTTGTATACATGAAGACATACCGATTGGAGGCAGAAGGTTGGAGACGAGGGATATAGGGGTTGTAAACTAGGAGACATGCCGATTGGAGGCAGAAGGTTGGAGACGAGGGATATAGGGGTGGTATACTAGGAGACATGCCGATTGGAGGAAGGAGGTTGGAGACGAGAGATATAGGGGTTGTATACATGGAGACATGCCGATTGGAGGAAGGAGGTTGGAGACGAGAGATATAGGGGTGGTATACTAGGAGACATGCCGATTGGAGGCAGGAGGTTGGAGACGAGGGATATAGGGGTTGTAAACTAGGAGACATGCCGATTGGAGGCAGGAGGTTGGAGACGAGAGATATAGGGGTGGTATACTAGGAGACATACCGATTGGAGGCAGAAGGTTGGAGACGAGGGATATAGGGGTTGTAAACTAGGAGACATGCCGATTGGAGGCAGGAGGTTGGAGACGAGAGATATAGGGGTTGTATACATGGAGACATACCGATTGGAGGCAGAAGGTTGGAGACGAGGGATATAGGGGTGGTATACTAGGAGACATACCGATTGGAGGCAGAAGGTTGGAGACGAGGGATGTAGGGGTTGTAAACTAGGAGACATGCCGATTGGAGGCAGAAGGTTGGAGACGAGGGATATAGGGGTTGTAAACTAGGAGACATGCCGATTGGAGGCAGAAGGTTGGAGACGAGGGATATAGGGGTTGTAAACTAGGAGACATGCCGATTGGAGGAAGGAGGTTGGAGACGAGAGATATAGGGGTTGTATACTAGGAGACATGCCGATTGGAGGAAGGAGGTTGGAGACGAGAGATATAGGGGTTGTATACATGGAGACATGCCGATTGGAGGAAGGAGGTTGGAGACGAGAGATATAGGGGTGGTATACTAGGAGACATGCCGATTGGAGGCAGGAGGTTGGAGACGAGGGATATAGGAGTTGTAAACTAGGAGACATGCCGATTGGAGGCAGGAGGTTGGAGACGAGAGATATAGGGGTGGTATACTAGGAGACATACCGATTGGAGGCAGAAGGTTGGAGACGAGGGATATAGGGGTTGTAAACTAGGAGACATGCCAATTGGAGGCAGGAGGTTGGAGACGAGAGATATAGGGGTTGTATACATGGAGACATACCGATTGGAGGCAGAAGGTTGGAGACGAGGGATATAGGGGTGGTATACTAGGAGACATACCGATTGGAGGCAGAAGGTTGGAGACGAGGGATATAGGGGTTGTAAACTAGGAGACATGCCGATTGGAGGCAGAAGGTTGGAGACGAGGGATATAGGGGTGGTATACTAGGAGACATACCGATTGGAGGCAGAAGGTTGGAGACGAGGGATATAGGGGGTTTAAACTAGGAGACATGCCGATTGGAGGCAGGAGGTTGGAGACGAGGGATATAGGGGTTGTAAACTAGGAGACATGCCGATTGGAGGCAGAAGGTTTGAGACGAGGGATATAGGGGTTGTATACATGGAGACATACCGATTGGAGGCAGGAGGTTGGAGACGAGAGATATAGGGGTTGTAAACTAGGAGACATACTGATTGGAGGAAGGAGGTTGGAGACGAGAGATATAGGGGTTGTAAACTAGGAGACATGCCGATTGGAGGCAGAAGGTTGGAGACGAGAGATATAGGGGTGGTATACTAGGAGACATACCGATTGGAGGCAGAAGGTTGGAGACGAGGGATATAGGGGTTGTAAACTAGGAGACATGCCGATTGGAGGCAGGAGGTTGGAGACGAGAGATATAGGGGTTGTATACATGGAGACATACCGATTGGAGGCAGAAGGTTGGAGACGAGGGATATAGGGGTGGTATACTAGGAGACATACCGATTGGAGGCAGAAGGTTGGAGACGAGGGATGTAGGGGTTGTAAACTAGGAGACATGCCGATTGGAGGCAGAAGGTTGGAGACGAGGGATATAGGGGTTGTAAACTAGGAGACATGCCGATTGGAGGCAGAAGGTTGGAGACGAGGGATATAGGGGTTGTAAACTAGGAGACATGCCGATTGGAGGAAGGAGGTTGGAGACGAGAGATATAGGGGTTGTATACTAGGAGACATGCCGATTGGAGGAAGGAGGTTGGAGACGAGAGATATAGGGGTTGTATACATGGAGACATGCCGATTGGAGGAAGGAGGTTGGAGACGAGAGATATAGGGGTGGTATACTAGGAGACATGCCGATTGGAGGCAGGAGGTTGGAGACGAGGGATATAGGAGTTGTAAACTAGGAGACATGCCGATTGGAGGCAGGAGGTTGGAGACGAGAGATATAGGGGTGGTATACTAGGAGACATACCGATTGGAGGCAGAAGGTTGGAGACGAGGGATATAGGGGTTGTAAACTAGGAGACATGCCAATTGGAGGCAGGAGGTTGGAGACGAGAGATATAGGGGTTGTATACATGGAGACATACCGATTGGAGGCAGAAGGTTGGAGACGAGGGATATAGGGGTGGTATACTAGGAGACATACCGATTGGAGGCAGAAGGTTGGAGACGAGGGATATAGGGGTTGTAAACTAGGAGACATGCCGATTGGAGGCAGAAGGTTGGAGACGAGGGATATAGGGGTGGTATACTAGGAGACATACCGATTGGAGGCAGAAGGTTGGAGACGAGGGATATAGGGGGTTTAAACTAGGAGACATGCCGATTGGAGGCAGGAGGTTGGAGACGAGGGATATAGGGGTTGTAAACTAGGAGACATGCCGATTGGAGGCAGAAGGTTTGAGACGAGGGATATAGGGGTTGTATACATGGAGACATACCGATTGGAGGCAGGAGGTTGGAGACGAGAGATATAGGGGTTGTAAACTAGGAGACATACTGATTGGAGGAAGGAGGTTGGAGACGAGAGATATAGGGGTTGTAAACTAGGAGACATGCCGATTGGAGGCAGAAGGTTGGAGACGAGGGATATAGGGGTTGTAAACTAGGAGACATGCCGATTGGAGGAAGGAGGTTGGAGACGAGAGATATAGGGGTTGTATACTAGGAGACATGCCGATTGGAGGAAGGAGGTTGGAGACAAGAGATATAGGGGTTGTAAACTAGGAGACATGCCGATTGGAGGCAGAAGGTTGGAGACGAGAGATATAGGGGTGGTATACATGGAGACATGCCGATTGGAGGCAGGAGGTTGGAGACGAGAGATACATGGGTGGTATACATGGAGACATGCCGAATGGAGGAAGAAGGTTGGAGACGAGAGATATAGGGGTTGTATACATGGAGACATGCCGATTGGAGGCAGGAGGTTGGAGACGAGGGATATAGGGGTGGTATACTAGGAGACATGCCGATTGGAGGCAGAAGGTTGAAGACGATGGATATAGGGGTTGTAAACTAGGAGACATACCGATTGGAGGCAGAAGGTTGGAGACGAGGGATATAGGGGTTGTAAACTAGGAGACATACCGATTGGAGGCAGAAGGTTGGAGACGAGGGATATAGGGGTTGTAAACTAGGAGACATGCCGATTGGAGGCAGAAGGTTGGAGACGAGGGATATAGGGGTTGTAAACTAGGAGACATGCCGATTGGAGGAAGGAGGTTGGAGTCGAGAGATATAGGGGTTGTATACTAGGAGACATGCCGATTGGAGGAAGGAGGTTGGAGCCGAGAGATATAGGGGTTGTATACATGGAGACATGCCGATTGGAGGCAGAAGGTTGGAGACGAGGGATATAGGGGTTGTAAACTAGGAGACATGCCGATTGGAGGCAGAAGGTTGGAGACGAGGGATATAGGGGTTGTAAACTAGGAGACATGCCGATTGGAGGAAGGAGGTTGGAGACGAGAGATATAGGGGTTGTATACTAGGAGACATGCCGATTGGAGGAAGGAGGTTGGAGACGAGAGATATAGGGGTTGTATACATGGAGACATGCCGATTGGAGGAAGGAGGTTGGAGACGAGAGATATAGGGGTGGTATACTAGGAGACATGCCGATTGGAGGCAGGAGGTTGGAGACGAGGGATATAGGAGTTGTAAACTAGGAGACATGCCGATTGGAGGCAGGAGGTTGGAGACGAGAGATATAGGGGTGGTATACTAGGAGACATACCGATTGGAGGCAGAAGGTTGGAGACGAGGGATATAGGGGTTGTAAACTAGGAGACATGCCAATTGGAGGCAGGAGGTTGGAGACGAGAGATATAGGCGTTGTATACATGGAGACATACCGATTGGAGGCAGAAGGTTGGAGACGAGGGATATAGGGGTGGTATACTAGGAGACATACCGATTGGAGGCAGAAGGTTGGAGACGAGGGATATAGGGGTTGTAAACTAGGAGACATGCCGATTGGAGGCAGAAGGTTGGAGACGAGGGATATAGGGGTGGTATACTAGGAGACATACCGATTGGAGGCAGAAGGTTGGAGACGAGGGATATAGGGGTTGTAAACTAGGAGACATGCCGATTGGAGGCAGGAGGTTGGAGACGAGGGATATAGGGGTTGTAAACTAGGAGACATGCCGATTGGAGGCAGAAGGTTTGAGACGAGGGATATAGGGGTTGTATACATGGAGACAAACCGATTGGAGGCAGGAGGTTGGAGACGAGAGATATAGGGGTTGTAAACTAGGAGACATACTGATTGGAGGAAGGAGGTTGGAGACGAGAGATATAGGGGTTGTAAACTAGGAGACATGCCGATTGGAGGCAGAAGGTTGGAGACGAGGGATATAGGGGTTGTAAACTAGGAGACATGCCGATTGGAGGAAGGAGGTTGGAGACGAGAGATATAGGGGTTGTATACTAGGAGACATGCCGATTGGAGGAAGGAGGTTGGAGACAAGAGATATAGGGGTTGTAAACTAGGAGACATGCCGATTGGAGGCAGAAGGTTGGAGACGAGAGATATAGGGGTGGTATACATGGAGACATGCCGATTGGAGGCAGGAGGTTGGAGACGAGAGATATATGGGTGGTATACATGGAGACATGCCGAATGGAGGAAGAAGGTTGGAGACGAGAGATATAGGGGTTGTTTACATGGAGACATGCCGATTGGAGGCAGGAGGTTGGAGACGAGGGATATAGGGGTGGTATACTAGGAGACATGCCGATTGGAGGCAGAAGGTTGAAGACGATGGATATAGGGGTTGTAAACTAGGAGACATACCGATTGGAGGCAGAAGGTTGGAGACGAGGGATATAGGGGTTGTAAACTAGGAGACATACCGATTGGAGGCAGAAGGTTGGAGACGAGGGATATAGGGGTTGTAAACTAGGAGACATGCCGATTGGAGGCAGAAGGTTGGAGACGAGGGATATAGGGGTTGTAAACTAGGAGACATGCCGATTGGAGGAAGGAGGTTGGAGACGAGAGATATAGGGGTTGTATACTAGGAGACATGCCGATTGGAGGAAGGAGGTTGGAGACGAGAGATATAGGGGTTGTATACATGGAGACATGCCGATTGGAGGAAGGAGGTTGGAGACGAGAGATATAGGGGTTGTAAACTAGGAGACATACCGATTGGAGGCAGAAGGTTGGAGACGAGGGATATAGGGGTTGTAAACTAGGAGACATGCCGATTGGAGGCAGAAGGTTGGAGACGAGGGATATAGGGGTTGTAAACTAGGAGACATGCCGATTGGAGGAAGGAGGTTGGAGACGAGAGATATAGGGGTTGTATACTAGGAGACATGCCGATTGGAGGAAGGAGGTTGGAGACGAGAGATATAGGGGTTGTATACATGGAGACATGCCGATTGGAGGAAGGAGGTTGGAGACGAGAGATATAGGGGTGGTATACTAGGAGACATGCCGATTGGAGGCAGGAGGTTGGAGACGAGGGATATAGGAGTTGTAAACTAGGAGACATGCCGATTGGAGGCAGGAGGTTGGAGACGAGAGATATAGGGGTGGTATACTAGGAGACATACCGATTGGAGGCAGAAGGTTGGAGACGAGGGATATAGGGGTGGTATACTAGGAGACATACCGATTGGAGGCAGAAGGTTGGAGACGAGGGATATAGGGGTTGTAAACTAGGAGACATGCCGATTGGAGGCAGAAGGTTGGAGACGAGGGATATAGGGGTTGTAAACTAGGAGACATGCCGATTGGAGGCAGAAGGTTTGAGACGAGGGATATAGGGGTTGTATACATGGAGACATACCGATTGGAGGCAGGAGGTTGTAGACGAGAGATATAGGGGTTGTAAACTAGGAGACATACTGATTGGAGGAAGGAGGTTGGAGACGAGAGATATAGGGGTTGTTAACTAGGAGACATGCCGATTGGAGGCAGAAGGTTGGAGACGAGGGATATAGGGGTTGTAAACTAGGAGACATGCCGATTGGAGGAAGGAGGTTGGAGACGAGAGATATAGGGGTTGTATACTAGGAGACATGCCGATTGGAGGAAGGAGGTTGGAGACAAGAGATATAGGGGTTGTAAACTAGGAGACATGCCGATTGGAGGCAGAAGGTTGGAGACGAGAGATATAGGGGTGGTATACATGGAGACATGCCGATTGGAGGCAGGAGGTTGGAGACGAGAGATATATGGGTGGTATACATGGAGACATGCCGAATGGAGGAAGAAGGTTGGAGACGAGAGATATAGGGGTTGTTTACATGGAGACATGCCGATTGGAGGCAGGAGGTTGGAGACGAGGGATATAGGGGTGGTATACTAGGAGACATGCCGATTGGAGGCAGAAGGTTGAAGACGATGGATATAGGGGTTGTAAACTAGGAGACATACCGATTGGAGGCAGAAGGTTGGAGACGAGGGATATAGGGGTTGTAAACTAGGAGACATACCGATTGGAGGCAGAAGGTTGGAGACGAGGGATATAGGGGTTGTAAACTAGGAGACATGCCGATTGGAGGCAGAAGGTTGGAGACGAGGGATATAGGGGTTGTAAACTAGGAGACATGCCGATTGGAGGAAGGAGGTTGGAGACGAGAGATATAGGGGTTGTATACTAGGAGACATGCCGATTGGAGGAAGGAGGTTGGAGACGAGAGATATAGGGGTTGTATACATGGAGACATGCCGATTGGAGGAAGGAGGTTGGAGACGAGAGATATAGGGGTTGTAAACTAGGAGACATACCGATTGGAGGCAGAAGGTTGGAGACGAGGGATATAGGGGTTGTAAACTAGGAGACATGCCGATTGGAGGCAGAAGGTTGGAGACGAGGGATATAGGGGTTGTAAACTAGGAGACATGCCGATTGGAGGAAGGAGGTTGGAGACGAGAGATATAGGGGTTGTATACTAGGAGACATGCCGATTGGAGGAAGGAGGTTGGAGACGAGGGATATAGGGGTTGTATACATGGAGACATGCCGATTGGAGGAAGGAGGTTGGAGACGAGAGATATAGGGGTGGTATACTAGGAGACATGCCGATTGGAGGCAGGAGGTTGGAGACGAGGGATATAGGGGTTGTAAACTAGGAGACATGCCGATTGGAGGCAGGAGGTTGGAGACGAGAGATATAGGGGTGGTATACTAGGAGACATACCGATTGGAGGCAGAAGGTTGGAGACGAGGGATATAGGGGTGGTATACTAGGAGACATACCGATTGGAGGCAGAAGGTTGGAGACGAGGGATATAGGGGTTGTAAACTAGGAGACATGCCGATTGGAGGCAGAAGGTTGGAGACGAGGGATATAGGGGTTGTAAACTAGGAGACATGCCGATTGGAGGCAGAAGGTTTGAGACGAGGGATATAGGGGTTGTATACATGGAGACATACCGATTGGAGGCAGGAGGTTGTAGACGAGAGATATAGGGGTTGTAAACTAGGAGACATACTGATTGGAGGAAGGAGGTTGGAGACGAGAGATATAGGGGTTGTTAACTAGGAGACATGCCGATTGGAGGCAGAAGGTTGGAGACGAGGGATATAGGGGTTGTAAACTAGGAGACATGCCGATTGGAGGAAGGAGGTTGGAGACGAGAGATATAGGGGTTGTATACTAGGAGACATGCCGATTGGAGGAAGGAGGTTGGAGACAAGAGATATAGGGGTTGTAAACTAGGAGACATGCCGATTGGAGGCAGAAGGTTGGAGACGAGAGATATAGGGGTGGTATACATGGAGACATGCCGATTGGAGGCAGGAGGTTGGAGACGAGAGATATATGGGTGGTATACATGGAGACATGCCGAATGGAGGAAGAAGGTTGGAGACGAGAGATATAGGGGTTGTATACATGGAGACATGCCGATTGGAGGCAGGAGGTTGGAGACGAGGGATATAGGGGTGGTATACTAGGAGACATGCCGATTGGAGGCAGAAGGTTGGAGACGATGGATATAGGGGTTGTAAACTAGGAGACATACCGATTGGAGGCAGAAGGTTGGAGACGAGGGATATAGGGGTTGTAAACTAGGAGACATGCCGATTGGAGGCAGAAGGTTGGAGAGGAGGGATATAGGGGTTGTATACTAGGAGACATGCCGATTGGAGGAAGGAGGTTGGAGACGAGAGATATAGGGGTTGTATACATGGAGACATGCCGATTGGAGGAAGGAGGTTGGAGACGAGAGATATAGGGGTGGTATACTAGGAGACATGCCGATTGGAGGCAGGAGGTTGGAGACGAGGGATATAGGAGTTGTAAACTAGGAGACATGCCGATTGGAGGCAGGAGGTTGGAGACGAGAGATATAGGGGTGGTATACTAGGAGACATACCGATTGGAGGCAGAAGGTTGGAGACGAGGGATATAGGGGTGGTATACTAGGAGACATACCGATTGGAGGCAGAAGGTTGGAGACGAGGGATATAGGGGTTGTAAACTAGGAGACATGCCGATTGGAGGCAGAAGTTTGGAGACGAGGGATATAGGGGTTGTAAACTAGGAGACATGCCGATTGGAGGCAGAAGGTTTGAGACGAGGGATATAGGGGTTGTATACATGGAGACATACCGATTGGAGGCAGGAGGTTGGAGACGAGAGATATAGGGGTTGTAAACTAGGAGACATACTGATTGGAGGAAGGAGGTTGGAGACGAGAGATATAGGGGCTGTAAACTAGGAGACATGCCGATTGGAGGCAGAAGGTTGGAGACGAGGGATATAGGGGTTGTAAACTAGGAGACATGCCGATTGGAGGAAGGAGGTTGGAGACGAGAGATATAGGGGTTGTATACTAGGAGACATGCCGATTGGAGGAAGGAGGTTGGAGACAAGAGATATAGGGGTTGTAAACTAGGAGACATGCCGATTGGAGGCAGAAGGTTGGAGACGAGAGATATAGGGGTGGTATACATGGAGACATGCCGATTGGAGGCAGGAGGTTGGAGACGAGAGATATATGGGTGGTATACATGGAGACATGCCGAATGGAGGAAGAAGGTTGGAGACGAGAGATATAGGGGTTGTATACATGGAGACATGCCGATTGGAGGCAGGAGGTTGGAGACGAGGGATATAGGGGTGGTATACTAGGAGACATGCCGATTGGAGGCAGAAGGTTGGAGACGATGGATATAGGGGTTGTAAACTAGGAGACATACCGATTGGAGGCAGAAGGTTGGAGACGAGGGATATAGGGGTTGTAAACTAGGAGACATACCGATTGGAGGCAGAAGGTTGGAGACGAGGGATATAGGGGTTGTAAACTAGGAGACATGCCGATTGGAGGCAGGAGGTTGGAGACGAGAGATACAGGGGTTATAAACTAAGAGGCATGCCGATTGGAGGCAGGAGGTTGGAGACGAGAGATATAGGGGTTATAAACTAGGAGAGATGCCGATTGGAGGCAGGAGGTTGGAGACGAGAGATATAGGGGTTGTATACTAGGAGACATGCCGATTGGAGGCAGGAGGTTGGAGACGAGAGATATAGGGGTTGTAAACTAGGAGACATGCCGATTGGAGGCAGAAGGTTGGAGACGAGGAATATAGGGGTTGTATACTAAGAGACATGCCGGTTGGAGGCAGGAGGTTTGAGACGAGGGATATAGGGGTTGTATACTAGGAGACATACCGATTAGAGGCAGAAGGTTGGAGACGAGGGATATAGGGGTTGTATACTAGGAGACATGCCGATTGGAGGCAGGAGGTTGGAGACGAGAGATATAGGGGTTGTAAACTAGGAGACATGCCGATTGGAGGCAGAAGGTTGGAGACGAGGGATATAGGGGTTGTAAACTAGGAGACATGCCGATTGGAGGCAGAAGGTTTGAGACGAGGGATATAGGGGTTGTATACATGGAGACATACCGATTGGAGGCAGGAGGTTGGAGACGAGAGATATAGGGGTTGTAAACTAGGAGACATACTGATTGGAGGAAGGAGGTTGGAGACGAGAGATATAGGGGTTGTAAACTAGGAGACATGCCGATTGGAGGCAGAAGGTTGGAGACGAGGGATATAGGGGTTGTAAACTAGGAGACATGCCGATTGGAGGAAGGAGGTTGGAGACGAGAGATATAGGGGTTGTATACTAGGAGACATGCCGATTGGAGGAAGGAGGTTGGAGACAAGAGATATAGGGGTTGTAAACTAGGAGACATGCCGATTGGAGGCAGAAGGTTGGAGACGAGAGATATAGGGGTGGTATACATGGAGACATGCCGATTGGAGGCAGGAGGTTGGAGACGAGAGATATATGGGTGGTATACATGGAGACATGCCGAATGGAGGAAGAAGGTTGGAGACGAGAGATATAGGGGTTGTATACATGGAGACATGCCGATTGGAGGCAGGAGGTTGGAGACGAGGGATATAGGGGTGGTATACTAGGAGACATGCCGATTGGAGGCAGAAGGTTGGAGACGATGGATATAGGGGTTGTAAACTAGGAGACATACCGATTGGAGGCAGAAGGTTGGAGACGAGGGATATAGGGGTTGTAAACTAGGAGACATACCGATTGGAGGCAGAAGGTTGGAGACGAGGGATATAGGGGTTGTAAACTAGGAGACATGCCGATTGGAGGCAGAAGGTTGGAGAGGAGGGATATAGGGGTTGTAAACTAGGAGACATGCCGATTGGAGGAAGGAGGTTGGAGACGAGAGATATAGGGGTTGTATACTAGGAGACATGCCGATTGGAGGAAGGAGGTTGGAGACGAGAGATATAGGGGTTGTATACATGGAGACATGCCGATTGGAGGAAGGAGGTTGGAGACGAGAGATATAGGGGTGGTATACTAGGAGACATGCCGATTGGAGGCAGGAGGTTGGAGACGAGGGATATAGGAGTTGTAAACTAGGAGACATGCCGATTGGAGGCAGGAGGTTGGAGACGAGAGATATAGGGGTGGTATACTAGGAGACATACCGATTGGAGGCAGAAGGTTGGAGACGAGGGATATAGGGGTTGTAAACTAGGAGACATGCCGATTGGAGACAGAAGGTTGGAGACGAGGGATATAGGGGTTGTAAACTAGGAGACATGCCGATTGGAGGCAGAAGGTTTGAGACGAGGGATATAGGGGTTGTATACTAGGAGACATGCCGATTGGAGGAAGGAGGTTGGAGACGAGAGATATAGGGGTTGTATACATGGAGACATGCCGATTGGAGGCAGAAGGTTTGAGACGAGGGATATAGGGGTTGTATACATGGAGACATACCGATTGGAGGCAGGAGGTTGGAGACGAGAGATATAGGGGTTGTAAACTAGGAGACATACTGATTGGAGGAAGGAGGTTGGAGACGAGAGATATAGGGGCTGTAAACTAGGAGACATGCCGATTGGAGGCAGAAGGTTGGAGACGAGGGATATAGGGGTTGTAAACTAGGAGACATGCCGATTGGAGGAAGGAGGTCTGAGACGAGAGATATAGGGGTTGTATACTAGGAGACATGCCGATTGGAGGAAGGAGGTTGGAGACAAGAGATATAGGGGTTGTAAACTAGGAGACATGCCGATTGGAGGCAGAAGGTTGGAGACGAGAGATATAGGGGTGGTATACATGGAGACATGCCGATTGGAGGCAGGAGGTTGGAGACGAGAGATATATGGGTGGTATACATGGAGACATGCCGAATGGAGGAAGAAGGTTGGAGACGAGAGATATAGGGGTTGTATACATGGAGACATGCCGATTGGAGGCAGGAGGTTGGAGACGAGGGATATAGGGGGGGTATACTAGGAGACATGCCGATTGGAGGCAGATGGTTGGAGACGATGGATATAGGGGTTGTAAACTAGGAGACATACCGATTGGAGGCAGAAGGTTGGAGACGAGGGATGTAGGGGTTGTAAACTAGGAGACATACCGATTGGAGGCAGAAGGTTGGAGACGAGGGATATAGGGGTTGTAAACTAGGAGACATGCCGATTGGAGGCAGGAGGTTGGAGACGAGAGATACAGGGGTTATAAACTAAGAGGCATGCCGATTGGAGGCAGGAGGTTGGAGACGAGAGATATAGGGGTTATAAACTAGGAGAGATGCCGATTGGAGGCAGGAGGTTGGAGACGAGAGATATAGGGGTTGTATACTAGGAGACATGCCGATTGGAGGCAGGAGGTTGGAGACGAGAGATATAGGGGTTGTAAACTAGGAGACATGCCGATTGGAGGCAGAAGGTTGGAGACGAGGAATATAGGGGTTGTATACTAAGAGACATGCCGGTTGGAGGCAGGAGGTTTGAGACGAGGGATATAGGGGTTGTATACTAGGAGACATACCGATTAGAGGCAGAAGGTTGGAGACGAGGGATATAGGGGTTGTATACTAGGAGACATGCCGATTGGAGGCAGGAGGTTGGAGACGAGAGATATAGGGGTTGTAAACTAGGAGACATACCGATTGGAGGAAGGACGTTGGAGACGAGAGATATAGGGGTTGTAAACTAGGAGACCTGCCGATTGGAGGCAGGAGGTTGGAGACGAGAGATATAGGGGTTGTAAACTAAGAGATATGGCGATTGGGGGAAGAAGGTTGGAGACGAGAGATATACGGGTTGTATACATAGAGACATGCCGATTGGAGGAAGGAGGTTGGAGACGAGGGATATAGGGGTTGAATACATGGAGACATACCGATTGGAGGCAGAAGGTCGGAGACGAGGGATATAGGGGTTGAATACATGGAGACATACCGATTGGAGGAAGGAGGTTGGAGACGAGAGATATAGTGGTTGTATACATGGAGACATACCGATTGGAGGAAGGAGGTTGGAGACGAGAGATATAGGGGTTGTAAACTAGGAGACATGCCGATTGGAGGCAGAAGGTTGGAGACGAGGGATATAGGGGTTGTAAACTAGGAGACATGCCGATTGGAGGCAGGAGGTTGGAGACGAGAGATATAGGGGTTGTTAACTAGGAGACATACCGATTGGAGGCAGGAGGTTGGAGACGAGGGATATAGGGGTTGTAAACTAGGAGACATGTCGATTGGAGGAAGAAAGTTGGAGACGAGAGATATAGGGGTTGTATACATGGAGACATGCCGATTGGAGGCAGGAGGTTGGAGACGAGAGATATAGGGGTGGTATACTAGGAGACATGCCGATTGGAGGCAGAAGGTTGGAGACGAGGAATATAGGGGTTGTATACTAAGAGACATGCCGGTTGGAGGTAGGAGGTTGGAGACGAGGGATATAGGGGTTGTATACTAGGAGACATACCGATTAGAGGCAGAAGGTTGGAGACGAGGGATATAGGGGTTGTATACTGGGAGACATGCCGATTGGAGGCAGGAGGTTGGAGACGAGAGATATAGGGGTTATAAACTAGGAGACATGCCGATTGGAAGCAGAAGGTTGGAGGCGAGAGATATAGGGGTTGTATACATGGAGACATACCGATTGGAGGAAGGAGGTTGGAGGCGAGAGATATAGGGGTTGTATACATGGAGACATTCCGATTGGAAGCAGAAGGTTGGAGGCGAGAGATATAGGGGTTGTATACATGGAGACATACCGATTGGAGGAAGGAGGTTGGAGGCGAGAGATATAGGGGTTGTATACATGGAGACATTCCGATTGGAGGAAGGAGGTTGGAGACGAGGGATATAGGGGTTGTAAACTAGGAGACATGCCGATTGGAGGAAGGAGGTTGGAGGCGAGGGATATAGGGGTTGTATACATGGAGACATACCGATTGGAGGAAGGAGGTTGGAGACGAGAGATATAGGGGTTGTATACTAGGAGATATACCGATTGGAGGCAGGAGGTTGGAGACGATAGATATAGGGGTTGTATACTAGGAGACATGCCGATTGGAGGCAGAAGGTTGGAGACGAGGGATATAGGCGTTGTATACTAGGAGACATGCCGATTGGAGGCAGGAGGTTGGAGACGAGGGATATAGGGGTTGTAAACTAGGAGACATGCCGATTGGAGGCAGGAGGTTGGAGACGAGAGATATAGGGGTTGTATACTAGGAGACATGCCGATTGGAGGCAGGAGGTTGGAAACGAGAGATATAGGGGTGGTATACATGGAGACATGCCGATTGGAGGCAGGAGGTTGGAGACGAGAGATATATGGGTGGTATACATGGAGACATGCCGAATGGAGGAAGAAGGTTGGAGACGAGAGATATAGGGGTTGTATACATGGAGACATGCCGATTGGAGGAAGGAGGTTGGAGACGAGGGTTATAGGGGTGGTATACTAGGAGACATGCCGATTGGAGGCAGAAGGTTGGAGACGATGGATATAGGGGTTGTAAACTAGGAGACATACCGATTGGAGGCAGAAGGTTGGAGACGAGGGATATAGGGGTTGTAAACTAGGAGACATACCGATTGGAGGCAGAAGGTTGGAGACGAGGGATATAGGGGTTGTAAACTAGGAGACATGCCGATTGGAGGCAGGAGGTTGAAGACGAGAGATATAGGGGTTATAAACTAAGAGGCATGCCGAGTGGAGGCAGAAGGTTGGAGACGAGGGATATAGGGGTTGTAAACTAGGAGACATGCCGATTGGAGGCAGGAGGTTGGAGACGAGAGATATAGGGGTTGTATACTAGGAGACATGCCAATTGGAGGCAGGAGGTTGGAAACGAGAGATATAGGGGTGGTATACATGGAGACATGCCGATTGGAGGCAGGAGGTTGGAGACGAGAGATATATGGGTGGTATACATGGAGACATGCCGAATGGAGGAAGACGGTTGGAGACGAGAGATATAGGGGTTGTATACATGGAGACATGCCGATTGGAGGAAGGAGGTTGGAGACGAGGGATATAGGGGTGGTATACTAGGAGACATGCCGATTGGAGGCAGAAGGTTGGAGACGATGGATATAGGGGTGGTATACTAGGAGACATGCCGATTGGAAGCAGAAGGTTGGAGACGATGGATATAGGGGTTGTAAACTAGGAGACATACCGATTGGAGGCAGAAGGTTGGAGACGAGGGATATAGGGGTTGTAAACTAGGAGACATACCGGTTGGAGGCAGAAGGTTGGAGACGAGGGATATAGGGGTTGTAAACTAGGAGACATGCCGATTGGAGGCAGGAGGTTGGAGACGAGAGATATAGGGGTTATAAACTGGGAGACATGCCGATTGGAGGCAGAAGGTTGGAGACGAGGGATATAGGGGTTATAAACTAGGAGACATACTGATTGGAGGCAGAAGGTTGGAGACGATGGATATAGGGGTTGTATACTAGGAGACATGCCGATTGGAGGCAGAAGGTTGGAGACGATGGATATAGGGGTGGTATACTAGGAGACATGCCGATTGGAGGCAGAAGGTTGGAGACGAGAGATATAGGGGTTGTATACTAGGAGACATGCCGATTGGAGGCAGAAGGTTGGAGACGAGAGATATAGGGGTTGTAAACTAGGAGACATACCGATTGGAGGCAGAAGGTTGGAGACGATGGATATAGGGGTTGTATACTAGGAGACATACTGATTGGAGGCAGAAGGTTGGAGACGATGGATATAGGGGTTATAAACTAGGAGACATACTGATTGGAGGCAGAAGGTTGGAGACGAGGGATATAGGGGTTATAAACTAGGAGACATACTGATTGGAGGCAGAAGGTTGGAGACGATGGATATAGGGGTTGTATACTAGGAGACATACTGATTGGAGGCAGAAGGTTGGAGACGAGAGATATAGGGGTTGTATACTAGGAGACATGCCGATTGGAGGCAGAAGGTTGGAGACGATGGATATAGGGGTGGTATACTAGGAGACATGCCGATTGGAGGCAGAAGGTTGGAGACGAGAGATATAGGGGTTGTATACATGGAGACATACCGATTGGAGGCAGAAGGTTGGAGACGAGGGATATAGGGGTTGTATACTAGGAGACATGCCGATTGGAGGCAGAAGGTTGGAGACGAGGGATATAGGGGTGGTATACTAGGAGACATGCCGATTGGAGGCAGAAGGTTGGAGACGAGGGATATAGGGGTGGTATACTAGGAGACATGCCGATTGGAGGCAGGAGGTTGGAGACGAGAGATATAGGGGTTGTATACTAGGAGACATGCCGATTGGAGGCAGAAGGTTGGAGACGAGGGATATAGGGGTGGTATACATTGAGACATGCCGATTGGAGGCAGAAGGTTGGAGACGAGGGATATAGGGGTTGTAAACTAGGAGACATACCGATTGGAGGCAGGAGGTTGGAGGCGAGAGATATAGGGGTGGTATACATGGAGACATGCCGATTGGAGGCAGGAGGTTGGAGACGAGAGATATAGGGGTGGTATACATGGAGACATGCCGATTGGAGGAAGAAGGTTGGAGACGAGGGATATAGGAGTTGTATACATGGAGACATGCCGATTGGAGGCAGAAGATTGGAGACGAGAGATATAGGGGTTGTAAACTAGGAGATATGCCGATTGGAGGCTGAAGGTTGGAGACGAGAGATTTAGGGGCGGTATACATGGAGACATACCGATTGGAGGCAGGAGGTTGGAGACGAGGGATATAGGGGTTGTATACTAGGAGAATACCGATTGGAGGCAGGAGTTTTGAGACGAGAGATAAAGGGGTTGTATACATGAAGACATACCGATGGTTAATAGGAGACGAGAGATAGATAGAGGAAGTGTACTAGGAGACATACCGATGGTATACTGATTGGGGACGAGATACATCGATCGGGTAAGTATACTAGATGACATACCGATGGGAGACAAGAGGTTGGAGACTGGGGAAGATTGGGGAAGTATACAAGAAGACAAGAGGTTGGAGACGAGAGATAGGGGAACTATACTAGGAGACATACCGATGGTCAACTGGAAGTTGAAGACAAGAGATAGGGGTAGTATACTTGGAAACATACCAATGAGAGAGGTTGTAGACGAAAGGTATCGATGCAGGAGACGAGAGATTGGGGTAGCATACCGGATGACATACCGATGCAAGATAGGAGGTTGGAGACAGCCAGACATAAAGCAATAGAAGACGAGGAGGACCGTCGTCTGCGCTCATTGGAAGAATCTCCTGATAGTCGCCAGAAAAAGAGCTGACCCACGGAGCCGCAAATTCCGAGACAAGCAGACGACAGGCTCACTTTGACGTAGAGGTCTCGGTCGTCTGGCGGGAGTTCCTCTGATGTAATACAGTAGAAGGAGGCGTCGTGGAGAGAAGCCATATTCAGACAGCACCGGCTTGGTCGCTTCAGTTAATAGGGGCTCGTGCACGTGTGAAGTTTTTATTTTGTTGTCATCCTCACCTGAGATGGTCGCCCGAATAGATATTACAAGGAAGTACATCAATGTTGTTATCTCACTAACATGTCCGTATATCCCAGGTCATGTGCGGGTATCACAAGTCACATGGTGTAGCCTAAACTAAATAGTAAACAACGGTAATTGTAGCCTATGTGGATCTTTGTCCGTCGGCTTAGCTATACCTATCCTATGTATACAGACATTGCTACACGGTGTGTTGACACATTTTCTTGAGTGTACATTAAACGTTACAAGATAGTGAACTACGTAAACTACCATGTTTATTTCAATGTGTAAGGTAGAAAATTTTATTTTCACCAGTGGCGCAGCTATGAGTGGTTATATAAGTTTTCTGTCAGACGACATGGGATAAACTAATATCCAAAGTCTTGTCGAGGTTTTTACTCTTATCAACAAGTTGCACGTCATACGACACTCTGATGAGATTCTCTTTGTCATTCAAAATAATGTTTCATACGTATCCATGAAAAATGTACACTCTTTGAAGACTACACTAATCTTAGAGTGCCAATGCTAGGATGTCAAAGAAATGTTCCTCTGTTTCTTCTTTCATTAGGATACATTATTTGCAGAACAGAACAGAACAGAATTTTATTTCTCATAATTCACAACAGTGACATAGAGAAAAGTTAAATATATTACATACACACATATATATATATACATATTGGAATAATAGTGTGCTGCATTCATAAACATGTGATATGCATAATTTAAAACTTACAGAGACCTTCTTTTATGAATTTTGCCAAGTTAAGTAAGAGTGGTTTATAGGTAGTTTTCATGAGGGCTATATACTTATCAATTGAAGGATACTTACAGTAATACGATGGGAGGTATTTACTTCTTAATTCTGATAGAAAGGGGCAGGCCAAAAGAAAATGAAATTCGTCACCGGTGGAGATATTACAGAGTTTACAAATTCTTTGGTCCTTATCGATTTTACTCCACCGACCAGTTTCAATAGGTAATCTATGGTTTGAAGTTTTGAAGCGGGTAAGCCAAATTCTTAAATTGCTAGGAAGTTCTAAAATATATGAGTCCATATGGGGTTTTACTTTGTAAATTTTGTAGAGTTTAGCTTTTGAAGAATCAATCTGAGAAGCAGTCCACATTTGGAAAAATTGATCAATAAGGACTCGTTTAATAGATGATTTTAAAATGTGTGAACTGTTAAAATTTTGATTTACCCATACATAATTAAAACCTGTCTCCCGCAATATTCCTTCAATTGAATTAATTAAATTGAAATTAAATTTAGGTTTGGCATTTTGTAAAGTATACATCAGAAGGTACATTTTATATGATAATTTGTTAGGGTTTTGCAACATTTTACACCAGAAAGAAATAATTCTAGTTTTGATACAAATACAGAGAGGATAACGGCCAAGTTCACCATATACCATATAATCTGGTGTAGACATTTTTACTTTAAGAATATATTTACAAAATTTAAGATGAAGCCGTTCAAGACAAATAATATTTTCAAATCCCCACACTTCAGATGAATATAAAAGGATTGGTTGTACAAGTTGATCAAATAATTTTAATTGACAATCAAGGGGGATGTCTAAAATATTAACTTTACGCAATAATGCGAACATTGATCTTGAGGCTTGCCCATAAAGGCGTTTAATACATTTACAGAACCGGCCATTGTTGCTAAATAAAATACCAAGATAAACATATTCTTTAACAACATCAATAGTATCACCATGAAAGACAAATGTTGAGTGTTTTCTACATGTACCTTTAGAGAATATTATGATCTTCGTTTTTGAAATGTTAACTTTTAATTTCCAAAGCGTGCAGTAATCTGAAAATACATCTAAGGCATGTTGTAGATCTTCACTTGACTCAGCTAAAATAACTGTATCGTCAGCATATAAAAGTAATAATAATTTCATATAAACATGAATTTCTTCTTCAAGTAGATTTTCCACCGTATTTAAACCATTAAAAGTATTTTCTGTTAAAAAGGACTCGAGGTCATTTAGATATAATGCAAATAAGAAGGGGCAAAGACGTTGGTGAATCGCCTCTAGACCTTTAGCTGCATCCTGCTACATCAGCGTATATATCTCCAGCTGATGCATCAAGCACTTTGTTGTAACTTACTTTATATATTTTGATCTTCTTTGTTCTTTATTATTACGTCTTGCATTATTACCATCTAATTTTAGCTATTTCGACTGTAGTGAAATCTATAATTTCACCGACATTCATAAAATATAAGTAGACCAAATAATACATTTAGTGCCAAAATCTATTTCACCGGCCAAATCCATTAGCTGCACTATTCCAATCATATCATGTTAATTACCTTTACCGTCACAATAGTATACCGTATCTTCATATATATATTAACGCATTTTATCACATTTAAACATATTTTACATGCTTTCAATTGTGTTTCCATTGAATATTACTTTCAACCCTAAATGATAAATATTTCATACCGTTCGGGCAAGCCCGACCCAAATTTATTTAATTGTGAAATGTTAAGTTAGTCTCTTAAACCAACCTATTTCTTCTTTCATGTCATAGAGTAGTGATTTAGTAGTCCATTAACATTGTCAAAACTCTCGTATAGTTCTAAGAAGTTTGTATGAACCAAGCATGATAATATTGGGTATTTGATAAATGTCGGAAGTCTAGGTCCATGACATCTTCAAGAATAGCTTGTACATCCTAGAATATATTGCCCAGAATTTTGTTATTTCTATCTTTCATATGCGTTCATTTATTGTTCTTGCATTATCAAAATGATTACTTTTGATTAGTATTGGCTGATTATACGATATGATGCAAGGTGCTTAGACGCACTGATATGTTAGGGGCCCTGGTCTCCCCTATACCATAAACACTGTGGTAAGTAACCACGTCCTTCAACTGCCTTTCATTCTACGTCATTCAAAAAGTATTTTTGGTTTTTGTTTATGACTTTTTCTATTTTAAATGTTTCTCCTCTTGAAAATGATTCCATCTATATTTTTGAGACATTACAAGAAAAGAGAGGAATTAATGTTCAGTCTTTATCATTCTCTTAAACCAGGCAATATTTCAGCATTAATAGTTTATTGTTCTTAAACCACACAAATGATCGAGAAACATATGATAACGATATATTTTAATTGGTCGGGTAGGGTAGAAACTAAATGGTTTATCGTTGGCAGTATTAATAGTTACGATTTGTTTCATTTGCCTTTTTATTTTGTTACGTTTATCTCCATTGTTCCTTTCCTAATTTGTACAATGGAGTGTCAGATAAGGGAGAAGTGAAAATATTAGTGTTTACGAAATTGCTTATAATAAATGTGAAAATGACAAAAAATCAACAGATATTGGGGGATTTTTACCATATAATGAGAAATAAGGATGTTATCTTCCCCATTCGTTATAACAAAATGGCAAAAAAGTAAAAAGATAAAGTATTGTTTGTATTGTTCCTGTACCACCAATGGTGGTTTGTTGGAATTTATTTATTGATTGATAGCCACTTGACATTGACTAAACTTAAAATCTCCAATTACTTAATTACGACTCTATAAATACACCGCCTAATTAGGCCGGCGAACAGAATAAAACGCGCTGAAGCGTGACTGCCTCATGGCTGCCTCGTGACGTGTTAGAAGGTACCGGATTCCCTCGATGAATTCCATCGTTATGTAAAACAGCACAAGCTAATAGTAAAAGCCCAAATTAAGTTTAGCCGTCGATTAAACATACTAAACATCCTCCAAATATCTCAAACTTTCAACAAATCGGTAGTTAAGTTAATCATCTTGCAATTTCAATTAATGAATATGTAAGACAATGAATGAAACGAAGATGTGCGCACAATTCTACACTGTAACAGCATGCAGCTTGTCTCGCCTCATAATACTGAACCTGATAACCCGGATGTATTTTCGCCATAAACAATGCTTACATGTGAAGTGTTACATCTGCGTGCACAGTTGTTTGTTGTTATTGGTAATTATTACTTAAGTAGCACAGCAGAAAGGACGTTGTGATATAATATTATTTTTTTACATTTAAACCATTTTAAAAAAAATGTCATCATTTAATATCAGGATAAAAAATACTTGTTTCATACTTAATTCATTTAGTGATGGATAAGTAACAATTCTCAATGAAAGGCATGTATTGGATGATGACTGATATTATTTTAATAGGGCATTGAATATATATATATGTATGTATGTATAATTTCAAAGACAATCTTAATTTTTTCACTCTTATACACAGAGAAGATATTTTTCACAAAAATACTTGATACATGGCCCAACAGAATGAAGATTTATTAAATGAACCTTACCCAAAATAATTCTTCACCTTTATCAGATAGAGCAAAAACAGTATTCCTAATTTCAACAGGTTATAATTTACCAATCGGAGAGAAAAAAAGGATTTTAAGGTATACAATTGCTATTTGATGTTTCTTAATTAGCTGATGTCATAAAATAGCCAGGTGTTGAGAATTGTGCATTATATAACCTACCTGCTATAGTCACCATTTAATAGCTTTTAATTAGGATACAGACAGGAAATATGACAGAAAGTAAAGTAATTGTGTAATAAGTGAATATCTGATCTAAAGAAAGCATATTGCACCTGCAGACCAATGTCATTGTTTATTCAACATTTTTACACAAAACTCAAATCTAAATGTGAGCATTGTAAATTCGGATTATTGCCATAAATCGGCCCAAACTTGGTGCTTTGTTTTATATTTTACTAATCAGAGAAGGATTTTTTCTCTGCATGTCAAACTATTCATGAAAATGCGAGCTCGAAACAAAAAAAATCGGTGTAGTGATCGGAACACGTGAGTTCGATGTAGATTGTCACATTGCTCTCTTTGCTAACACAGCGGGTCATTTTGGCGTGGAACGATCATTGTGATTGAAATTTGTTTACGGAGACTTCATCAGGAGATATTCTAGGACAGTTGACAGTCACAAAATGGTATGACATACTGTTAATCGCTTGGAAAACGCAGAATTACGGATTTCGCCTATCATTTATCATATAAGCAGACGAACGCTTCACCTTCTGTCACGTCATATCCGGTATCCCCGTCCCGTGTCCTCTCAGCCTCGTTTTGGTTTGTCGCTGGACGATGACAAGCAGACGGAGCTGTAGTTTCATTGAGAAACTGTGTATCGTTGCTGTTTTGGCCTTATATTTATATTATATAGTTATTTGACCAATATCTTATAAAACATATATCGAAAAAAGATTATACAGCGTCTCTTTAAGAATCCCTCCCCCATTTAGGTGTACTTCTTCATGACCCCAAACACATTTCTTCAAATTTCTTGAAATCATGACTTATATAAAAACCTTTGTTGTATTCTACATTTACACAGACACTTGATGATTTGTCGGGGGTCATATATGCTTAGCTTTACCAATGGTGTTATCTGATACAAAAATATCGACTATTGAAGGAAATTATAACTGTAAAGCTAATCAACACATATAGTGGCAACAAGAAGGTTTGAAGTCCGGAAAACCGGACGATAACTCACGTCAATCAGTAAAAGGTTATTTTGGAAACTTATCTAAAGCAGTGATAATAACAGTTACGAGTTGGTGATGTTAAGTGTAGTTTATATAACTAGTATCCATGTAATTGGAGGTGTAATTTTGGTATCCGCGATGGTAGATGACTGGTTTAAAATTGTATTCGACAACAAGTATTTGTTATATAATTGCCATTTGGGGGATTAAAATGTGAGATATTCTTAATTGATATCATGAATAATTCCATTTACGTTCGTATTAAAACAAAACAATAGTGATGGAAATCACGGAGTGGCTCTTTAATAATTGTCGGGACAAGAAAATAACAGTTGATAAATTTAATATTGAAAATAATTCAAAATATACCCATTTACCCTTCCACTAAAGGGTTATATCTAGGGTTATATGAATAGATTTATGAAGGGTTAACAAGTTATGATTATGTTATGATTAACACGTATATCACGTTTGAAGATGCAAGTGTATATATACAAGTAGTTTCAGAGATAAGCAATGATCAAATAAAAGGGTCAGTGGTACATAAACGAATTATAAAATTTCAAAGGACAAGATAGCAGAATATCAAGATATGCAAAGGGAAAATCTGAATCTCAAAGCCATTGATTTTTTTAGATCATTACATTTAGTCTCTTCGTGTCATGATTTTGAGTGTTAATAAAGATATCTTCATAATAGTAATTGTAATGAATGTTGATGTATTTTCCTACAAAATAAGTGTGCAATTTAGGAAAGTGACTCATAATTATATTTGAGTACTATCGGTTCTTACAAATAATTCCATAAAGTACAACTACAGATCATAGAGTTACACATATCAGGGGTCGAATTACTTTGAATAACCAGTGACTTAATTAGTTTATGAACAAAAATGACATCTATTTCTTCAAAGTTTAAAGTAATATTTCATTCATTATAAGGATTTGAAATTAAGAAATATGATAAAATCAAGTATTTTAATTTTAAATATTGATCAATACTTAGGATTAGATTTAAGGATTCTTTAAATTTGTTAAATATCTTGAACTCATCAGTTTTCAAAATCAAAACACAGCCATATACTTTGAAGTTCAATTCTTCTATATAGAACAACTTATTTTTGACCTAATATCAACTAAGGCTTTATAATTATATTCATCACCTCTTTTAAGTCTTCAAATTGTTCTTATTACTGTCTATTTTGAAATGACCGTCTCTAAACTTTTGTATTTTTTCTGACCCTCCTCTGATTTCATTCCACTGAGAAGATCGAAATAATGAGCTCTTAACTTGGCTCGACGAAAATACTGTGCAAGGAGTTCCTTCGTCCTTGACCTTAGACACACCTCCACTGTTGAATTGTGGGTAGCCACGAATGTGATGTTGTGGTTTTCAGAATTATTCTTCTGTTGATGCTTTTCGACCAATATGTCGGCGCCTTTAACTGGCTGTGGATAACCATAATGTTATTCACAGCCAGAGTAAACTTTTCCAAAACTACGTCGAATGAAATATACGGACAATTGCCTTGGATATGCAGTAATACAATGTAGGTCAACAATGTTTCCGCGTGGATGGTGACTCTCACTCTCAGTTTCTGTGATAATTCTTATTTATCAGAGCTTAACCCTACCCCTTGACAGATTAGTCAAGTTCTGTTCGTCAGTCGTTATTGAATGAAATAGCTGATATATAATAGATGGATTTTAGAAAGAACGATTACTTCATAGTTATTATGCAACTCCTAAGACATCTACACGTATGCCGTAAGCTTACAATGATGAATGAACTGAATATATTATATATCTATCTATATATATATATATATAATAATAATGTTTGCTATTATAAGGAAAATTAACTTGTGATTTATTGTACTTTGGTAGTCCTGCATGTTAGCATTCACCATCTCTTTTTATCCTGAATTCTTGATATTAGACAATTAATGTTAATTCTTGCTCGCTTCGACCTCAGGACCTCTGTATGTATTCAAGTTTATCTTGTACGTATCGGTAGAAATGACCCCTTTGTTACCTATTTCCTAGAGGATGTACTGTATGCTCGCTGTGACTATCTCAGGTAAACCTCCATTCCCACAACAAGGTGCCGACCTATGTAAAAAGTGGGGACCCCCAATTTAATTAACCATTGAATGTTGTATAGCGAGTGCTAACTGTTTACAAACATGACGTCACACATTTATTTGCTTTCAGACAGCTGCCCATTTTTACTTGCACTGTCATCTGTTTCCATTGTATTTGTCAGAGGTCAAATAATAACAAAATGACAAATAACACATGCTACACTGTTTTCATGATAGTGTTGAATAGCGTTCAAATTAAAGTTGTCCCGTGTAAACAGTAAAGACCCATAATATCAAACTGCAATATTTTTAAAAGTATTTTTAATGTATTCATTGTATTTTTAGCAATATTTTGCAACCAACCATGAGGAGATCAGATCAAAATTCATTGAATAGGAGAAAGTTTACCAAATGGCTGAGACGAAAGCTCCGGCATATTGACATGAAGGGGAATCAAGTGTGGCCATCTCACAATTTCCCATTCCTAACTTTAGCTTAAAAGCAGTCTTTGTTGCGCACAACTACATTTTCTTTTCTTTTTCTCCGAGTCAGGCATTAGTTTCCGCCCAGGTTGATACCCATTGGCACAATTGTGGTAACTGAGAGGTGTTGTAAAACCTACACACATAATGATGAAAGATTTTTCTACTGAGTGATATATTTCTTTTCTCAATAGCTAAATTTCACCACGAACCGCATGCAGGTATGATAATGGTGCTTTAATTACATGGTCATTTGATTATTGCATCGTCATAGATATTTAAAATATATATATAATATAAATATTTTATTGTCATAAATCAGAATTAATTACTTTAGTGAAACTTTGTTTGTTTGAAATTGTAGAGAGTAAGATATGCACATCAATTATGAGCATTGTGATGAGTATTGTCAGAGATATTGTGAAGTTACTAGGAGTGGTTTGTGTTGCAGGGTTGCTGCGTGGTAGCAGGAGGCCGACATGGTTTATGAGGCAACAAGAGAGTGGTACCATGGTCTTGTGGGCAGGCTGAATCAACACACTGGATCTGGCCTACTGTGTCAAGTTGTTGTCTTGAATGCGATGAAGCCACGGCGTTTGTCACCTAAGGTCATTTTGCAAATCAGCTTGTGGTCCGTCATCATCATTGTTTTAGCATTTATTGCTCTTTATTCATTCCTCTTGACCTATATGAATAGACATATCATTGAAGCTCGTCTTGAATATGCTGGAAATCATCTAAAAAATTCACGTAATTCTCCAAAAGTGAGGCTTCGGTCTAAAGTATCAGATACTCACCTGCATAATATGAATGCACAAAACAAAACTCTATTCATGAAACAAAGTAATAATTCTTTAAAATTATTATGGAAGCTTGATCTTGATGATGTGTTCAGCATTCGTCCAAAATGTTACAACAAGACTGCTCTATTGACTATACTCATCACATCCGCACCAACCCACTTCCAACAGCGAGTTCAGATTCGCAAAACATGGTGCAATGCTTTGGGCAGGGGTGAAATGACTGGTGGATGGCAGTGCGTGTTCCTTCTTGGTCAGACGGACTCCTGGCAGGTGGAGCAAGCTGTAGACCAGGAGGCTCAAGACTTCTACGACATCCTCAGAGGCACTTACTATGATTCGTACCGCAACCTGACCGTCAAAGTTGTACATGGCCTGCACTGGAGCAGCAACACTTGTAGAACACCATACACCCTCAAGACAGATGATGACTGTTTTGTGAATGTACTTCAGCTCCATAGTTTTCTTACGAATCACAACAAAATTACAAATCGCCTATATGTGGGAAATATATACCATTTAATGGAAAAAAGGAAAGTGATTCGTAACGCAGACAACAAATGGTCTGTCCCTGTAGAAAAGTATGCCCTGGATTACTACCCTCCATACGCCAGTGGTTCAGGCTATGTGCTCAGTCAGGATATAGTGCAAGCAATTGTGATGCAGAGTCCGTACATCCAACCCATTCCAAATGAAGATGCCTACATTGGGATAGTAATGGACTCCCTTGGCGTGGACCCAGTGTCTAGTGACCGTTTCACGTTGTTCAGTGTGGGACTGAGGTTATGCAACTACTTGTATGTGTTAGTGTCCCACGGTGTGAAGCCTGAGGACCAACAGACTCACCACGACAGCATGGTAAAGGCTGTGAAGGAGTGTCCTGGCAGCGCTGAGGCCATGAGCTCCTGGTCCTGACACCTTGTGCTCTCCACAGGTTGGTAGACTCTCCGTCATGGAGCTATATCACTCACTTCATAGCAACTGTAGTGTGCTCAATTCTTCACTTCCATACATCCATAGAAAATACATTATATGATATGAAAATAGAAGGTTGACTACAGACTTTCCCTTCATCAATAATCCTTGTAGTTATCGATAAACTGATTAATAAGTAATGATTTCCAAGTCTAACCAAGTATTTTCTGTTTATTTTTATCATGTTGACATGTCTCGTTACCAACAAGTTAGACCCTGTTTTTGATAATAATGCTTATCTTTAATTTATTTCCAGACATCTTCCATCCTTCCTACTATTCCAGAAGAAAAATGTGATGAAAAGTTTTATGCTGAAGACTTGCACCTGACTCAACGTGATAGTGTGAATGTACTCATGAGAATGATACCTGTCAAAAGTTCATTGAACTTAAGGAATTTTGGCAATCTCATTTAAGAAATTTGCAGATTCTGCACTACAAAAGTCAATGTTTATTTGATTATTGAAAGATGATCTGATTCATTTTAATCAAATCTCAACTTATATCTTGCTGTGTCATATACAGTCTATTCAACAACTGACTCGGACAAATTTGGAAACTTTTTAAGAAGTTTAGAAACATCTTTTAGTCATGTGGAAATATGTTCCTGCCAGACAACATTCTCTATTGTTCAGAGTGAAGTAGATTGTGATATTTGTGCCTCTAGACACCTTATTCAAAGTTTAGGGCATTGATTGATGTGAGTTGAAGTGTGATAGGCCTGTGTGAAACGCCATCTGTATTCCATATCTGCCTATGACAAACTCTCTTGGTATGTCAAGTTTGAGGTTAAGAATGTTTATAGATAATAGAATTCTGATTAACATCATCCCTGTTCCAAGAAACACAGACTACAAGATATTGACTCTACAAGGAAACCTATGGATGTGATTGCCTCCCCACAGGATTTAACAATGCTACTCAAAGAAGATATTAAGATGCTGTAAGTCAATCACTTGGTTCCCACTGAAGCCTTCAGTATTAGATAAACTGCTGTTTAATTCATGTTAGCATCCCCAGAGCCTGTGTAGAGAAATCCTCCAAGTTCAAGTAATTGGTATCCATGTAGAGTTAACATGTTGTGACTTGGAACAGCTTTCACTTTTGATGAGATTGATGTTTTAATCAAGATTAACTGTTCAAGAAGTAGTTGAGATGCCCAGTGTGTATATATGTTGATGACAGTGGTTGTGCTATGGGTGTATATTTACATGTTTACCGATATATTTTATATACTCAGGTTGTGTCACAAGTTGCTACCAATGCAATGTTTGTGTTTGGATGGGACTAGAATGAGTTGTGTGTGGGGTGGGTGAAGGTGAAGATGAAGGTGGAGGGTTCTACTTAGCGTTTACTTACTTGCATACCTACTGGCTCTCTCTACTTGCTGCCAGACTGCTCTCAAGGCCTCCCTCGTGTTTCACTAAACATGCCATAGCTCACACAGAGCCACTCTCATGTCTGCAGTTATCATCACACATTCTATAGCCTCCATTATATGTTTCCTCATTTCATCCATTATACTATTAAATTTGTTGTGCTGCATTTTTTTAGGCTATATGAAACCTACTTATTTATCCATCGTTATCATATACCAAACAAATGTTAGAGGGTATGTATTTCATTTTAACAATATTACAGAAAAGCAGTTATCCAGTTCTGTCCAATACTTGACTTCTACAGCATGCAGTGACGAACATTGAGGGTCTTTGTAATGTAACTAACTAATGCTTTTTGGACCACGATGATTCCAAGACTGAACTTCATCACAACAACTGTAGAAAGTCATTTACGCGTAAGGCTTAGAAAGATGAGATGAGCTTATTGTCAGGAAGGGGGTTGTTTTCTTGTCTGTCATATATTTGCTGTTAGAGCTCCTGTGCTTTTTGATATTTTGAGTATGTGAAGATCTTTTTAGAACCTGGCAACAAGCAAGCTTTCCATGCAAGAAGAAATGTTTTGGATTTATTGATAGTGCAAATCTTTGCTGTTAAATGAATGTACTGGAAACCCAACAACTGCTCTTTTTACAAGAGAACTCAGATGATAATGTTTAACTTGAGTTAGCTCTGAGAGGACAGAATGAGAGCAAACCAGTTTAAAATTTAATTTGGTCATTGTCGAAACCAAGAAATGTAATGAAATACGATGAAGTGGTTCTTGGTTTACTGCTGAGAGAAGGGAAGCACTTGTATGTGTATATATTGTTGTGAAAGGTGTGAGGTCTGTGTATAGTGCTGAGGGACAGAAGGCTAGAGAGTGCTGACACTGCACAGTGCGACACCATACCAGGCCTCTCCTTCCTTCCTTCCTTCCTTCCATCCTTCTTTATTCATATATGCACTTTGAACATTTTGTAAATGCATTTGTCTCTATCTTTTAAGTGCTATTTGTTATGTTGTTATTTGAATTTACATTTCATTGTTTATTATTTGTGAGGTTGATGTTGAAGGAGTGTTGATGTGTGATGTGATGTACACTCACTAGGTGGAGTTGTTCAACTGAATGGGCGGTACAAGAGGTGTGTGTGTGATGTGATGTACACTCACTAGGTGGAGTTGTTCAACTGAATGGGCGGTACAAGAGGTGTGTGTGTGATGTGATGTACACTCACTAGGTGGAGTTGTTCAACTGAATGGGGGGTACAAGAGGTGTGTGTGTGATGTGATGTACACTCACTAGGTGGAGTTGTTCAACTGAATGGGGGGTAAGAGAGGTGTGTGTGTGATGTGATGTACACTCACTAGGTGGAGTTGTTCAACTGAATGGGCGGTACAAGAGGTGTGTGTGTGATGTGATGTACAGTCACTAGGTGGAGGTGTGTGTGTGGTTGACAGGAGACCTTCAGCACTGCATCGGCAGTCGCGCTCCTAGCTGGGAGTTTAAACCATCCTCTGGATTGTTAAAGCTGCTCCACCTGATTTCCACTTAGGTTCCTAGCCATGTATGATGATGGCATGTTTTTAGCACATTATCCTATGCTTACAGAGATGAACTGTTCTCATGGGGAAAAAATATGTGCCTTTTTCACACATACTCAGTTATTTCAAAAGAAGCTCACTAGTTTCTGCAACTGTTTAGTTCATAAGGTATGGGCCAATGGCATTATCCATTGTCCAGTGTCTGCTGGTATAGTTTTTAAATGTTTCACATGTACATCTTCTCCTCCATGACTTCATCTTACAACCAGAAATTTCTTTGGATAGGTACCCTGCATTGTTTGTCAATTTAGGACTTCCCACCTCAGATCAGGGCATTGAAGGCATTTTCCTTAAAACTTAAAACAACAATTAAATGTCCTTTTTCTTCTGTAGAAAATGAAGCAGTGCTCTAGATAAAGTTTTCGACCTATAGGATATTAACTCCCTGTTTGGAAACAGTTTGTTTATGTCCATTTTGATAGTGTACTTGAGTAAAATTGTACTCTTCTGATTTCGGACAATTGAAGGGTATTTCATATGAAAATATGTGATCCGCTTTCATTATTTAACATTATTTGGGTATTTCTCTGCTTAGAAATAATCATCCTATTAATCCAGTTGATACTCAAAGCAATGAATCAGTTTTCATATACTGGTAATC
Source organism: Steromphala cineraria (assembly GCA_916613615.1). Classification (NCBI taxonomy): domain Eukaryota; kingdom Metazoa; phylum Mollusca; class Gastropoda; order Trochida; family Trochidae; genus Steromphala; species Steromphala cineraria. Next base: position 39,200,789 of record OU744722.1, on the reverse strand, counting down.
ATTTTGAACTAATGATTTGCCAATATTTTTAGTACACTGCTGAAGAGTTTTATGAAATAATTTATCCTTACATTCCCCAGCAAAACAACAGAGAGGCAATGGTTTACATGCCTAACATTTGCAACTCTATCCATTTGTGACCATTTTATGTTTTAATAAGCAATACCCAATCCACAAGCAGCGTAAAACAGTAACTCACTCATTCACTTGAATAGGCAAGTGTTTACAAGCCTGCATACACTACCCAAGCTTTTATTCTTTTGGGTTTTAGGAGAAATTATTTACATATTTCAATAATTGAACCTGTCATTAAAGCTCAATTTAGTTTTAAAAGATTTGAGAGCATTACACCAGTTGGTGGAATTTAGGTACAGCAGAAAACTGTTTGTCATCAATCTTATCTATTCTTATGTTGTTAAGATGAGATGCTGAAAATGTGTGTAGACAAACAACTAATTAGGATTACAAATATTTGTGATAATTTTCTTTTAATATACTATTGTGGAGGTAACGAATGAGTCTTGATTAAAGATAACAAATCATAAGAGACTGATGTGCTACAGAGCCATTGGCACCATGTTTTGTATTTCCATGAGAACAAAATTAGTTTTTTCTTGTAAACACCGACATGCAGTCTGCTGTTCTCTCCCGCCGCTAATGGCTGAAATATTGTCCAAGCGAACTCACTCACTCACTGCTTTTCTCCAAGCAGCAGTGCTCAAAGCAATCTCACATTTATATTTATTTAACTCTACTTATCAAAGTAAAACAAAGGCATTGAAAATGTTTTCATACAATTTTTATGTTCGCTGGATCAGATCCAGTAATGTTAATATTGACATGATCTCTTCTCTCTCGGTGACAAGCAGATAGGTCTAGTGCAAATATTATGAAGTCTGTGAGATATCTACACATATGATCTTCTGAGTCTAGGAACTATCACACATTGTGTAAGTCCCAGCAGATTTAGGGGAGTCCTTTTATAAGTAAACAAATAATGCCATCCAAAAAACATGCATCCCATGACTAATAGCTTACATTTGGTCCTTTCAAAATGTTATGAGTATTTGATGCAGGACTCTCAGTAAATATATCACTTCTAAGTATAGAGGTTTACAATCTTTCAAAACTCTTGAATTAGTCTTACCTTTTTGATGAGTCATTATTAGATAAGGGAGATTCTTTGAGATGGTTTTATAAGTTACCAACCCTAGTATAACATTTACCCATATTGAGATTATTAGGAAGTTGCGAACTGGTGTTTTTTTTCAGATGCTGCCAACCATTGAGATTAAATGTTCACAAAAATTGTTCCTACTTTATAGGGCTTGCTGTATAACCTGGAATCACAGTGTCCATTCTCAGTTGATGTTATCAATCATTGTTACATCTTTTCAGGTTTGAGTGTTATTTGAGATATGGCTGTAGACATGATTTGATTGAGAAAACATGAAGTTGCTATTTCTAGATTTCCCTAACACAATGTGTTATATTGTTGTGCATTTGCTGCTTTTAACTGCCAATTATTGGTCAATTGAATGATTTGATATAACATGGAAAATTTGGAAAATGATGTTGACACTTTGCTGGAGTAAATATATTATGTTGAAATTCATTTATGATGTAGGGAAACAACTTGATTCTTAAAGTGACACAGAGTATCTTTCTTAAATTTTTATTTGGTTTTGATAAGCTACAAAATATCAAATATGCTGATTGAAGTTCATATCTCATCACTGGACTTGCAAATATATCCATTTATGCATAATATCTCTAAAATGCTTGATTTTATGGAAAAATCAAGAAAACATCTCAAATATGTTTAATATTCGAAATTATGCATCCAATTAATCTACCTATTAGTTACATTACCTATTAAACACTATCAAATCGAATATATCTTCCTGTCAGCTTATGACAAGGTTTTAAAATTACGTTTGGCAAAATTGTGAGCGCCGCTCGAGCCACATTGTGCGGTTTTCGATCAAAATCCCGACTTTGAATGGCCGTATTTTTGCTCTAATGTACTGATTGACCTTTAACTTGTTACTTTCAGTAACAGTTGTTCCCGATGTAATAACATCGATGTCAAAATTTGACATATGTGATCCTATCAACATACTCTGTGTCACTTTAAGAAATGTTCTTCTTATGATATCAAGTTGGTCATTGTAACTAAGGCCTTGAAAAGAACATCTATTTTTGGGGCTTCATTTGTCACTTTGTATGATCTTGTAAGAGAGATGATAATCGTTAAGATTATTTTGAAAGAATTATTTTTTTTCATCATTGATAAATGTTAAATATAATTTTAATAAATCACATTTAACTAAAAGCATTTTGTGTTACTTTTCTTTGTTTTAGATCCAAACAGCAACCCATGATTTTCATGACATATTTTCCTCCATTGATATGAACCAAAATGCGATCTCAATTTTGCATGTGAAATGTATGATAAATACAGGTTTTCAATGAAAATCTAAATATAATTGTAAATGCAAAGAAAGAGATCAAACCCGGAGTGAACTTTGATACTTGTTATTAGACCTATCAATCACTATCTACGCCTGACAGTTCATCTGGCAGCATTAGAAAAGTTTATGAAATAACATACCACTCTTTTTTTCATTTATAGCCCCGAATCCTAATACCTTCATATTGTCAATGAACAAAACAAATAATATTTTATAGGTTACCGGTACTTTTTAGCAGCGGTCTTTACTTCTCAAATGTCACCATTGATATTACAACAATACGACATGGATGATGGCAATCAACATCCCCACCAGATAAGTTTTCATTGATATATCAAGATTTCTTTGTTTTTTTATCCCCTGCCACACGTTTAGCGTGAAGTGGGAGATATGGTATTGGGCAGCGTTTGTCCATACATACGAAACCAACAAGCATGTAAAGCTTAAGAGGGGGATGAGTTAAAAAGTATTCTCTTCATATTTTGCACAAAGCTTCTTATTGGAAGAGGCAGGCCTCGGTCGATTTGGATGGTCTTAGTGTAGACAACCGACTATTCATATACATTGTTCTTGTTGCTGCCATCAATTTGCTGCAGGGGATCTTGTCACCTTTGTGACAACTATTTGTTTTAAGGTTGTTATCCCCATCATCACATTCATTTTGTTTGCCTGATAACTCTTAAGCCATCTCTTGAGTATGAAGAATGAAATTTGGTCAGTTTCTACTTCCCTCTAGAACTACTCCAACCTAAAAGCCGAATTTGTTTGGATGTACGTTGCACTTGGTTGATCCGTATTTAGAACGTTGTGGCTGGGTTTTTTTTTAACATCTTTAAAATCTTCTCCAAAAGGAACTTAAGTTTTAAGATTTACCTGCTTCAGTCATTGTGGTATGAAGACTCAGATTGTAAATTCGGTGATAAATCCCTTTCAAACAATGGCATGGCAGAAAGTCCTTATCTAGGGGAGTGCTAACCTTCTCTCCTTCCAAACAACATCATGGCAAGGAATCCACCCTGAAATATCTATTTTTCAGAAACTAGAAATGCTAGCTACCTCAATTTTGTGAATAATATCTTGAAAGGATGGAAATGGAAGAGTATATTTCATGTTCTTACCCAGGGGGCATGGCAGGGATGCAAGATTGCAAAGGAAGATCAAATTTTCAAGTTCTGTGAAGACTAAGTTTGTATGAAAGCTGTTGAGCTACAGAGCACAAGGGTCTATTTTTCACTTATCATAAATATAGGAAAAGCACTAGTTTTGATTACCACCTGTGCACGTGCAAAAATGTGGTGATCAACTTTGTTACCTATCTCAAGAGAACAATAGAGTTGAAATGAAACGGTTTGAAAATGAACATTTGTTGTATTTTGAATTAATACTTTGAGTATCGAACATGATGGAAACGCTATTCTCACAACTGTTCTCATGGACGTAACTAGTACAAACCACAAAACACACAATAATCAACAATAATAATTTATTAGATTTCATTTGAACATATCAATATATCAACAAAAAACAATCCTGACAAAAATTGGGCAATGCAATGCTGAAACCCTGGATGATAACTTGGAGAGTGACTCATGATGAAGGAACAGGAGAACTCGTACACTATCACAAGACAAGCACTATCCAGTGGCTACAAAACAATTCAGGTTCTTCTTATATTTCATCTCACATTGATCCTTCAAACTTCTATATTTATCTGCCGAAAAGAGATGAATTACATCTTTGAACTGTTGGAAGTTTTTATGGCTTTGGTTACTTGTGTGGAGCAGAGTGAGTTTCTACAGTGTATTAGGTGGTCAGACAGAGCTTTCCTTAGCGTATAAAAGGTCTAGTTTCTGAATTTGAAATACAGTTTTACATAATATCATTTGAATTGTGTTTGGATTGATTTCAAAATTGTAAAACTTTCTTTCACAAGTAGAATTAAACATATGCTTTTATAGCATACATGAAATTAATATGTTTTAACAAATAATTTGTTTTTGAAAGTAAAAATTTTGAAATGAAAACAAATAAAATACAGCTTTTTAATTCATTTTCCTCTCAAGATGGTACTATTTGTGATCAAACTAGTGCTGAGGATCCAAATGAACTAATTTGTTCTCATATTTATCAGATCATAAAGCATCTTTCAGCATATACATTGCTACATTTGAATTTGAAAGATGAAAAGAGAAAGAAATAAATATCCTCAACTGTGAGACCTTTGAGATGAGAGAAAGAGATTAAAGAGATCAGAAGTTGGTAAGATCAAATGGAGAATTGAAGCAGCTGTGAGCAATCAGTAAGCAAGTAAAGTCATAGGAGATTCTGTAGAAGCGTTGTCAGTCAGATTAAATCAAACATGTTTACAGGTATAAAGTTCAATATACTGGCTCTACTTGGATATGAACTTCATTCATCAAGGACAGCCACTCTAGGTGTATGTTCTAATGTGAATTAATAATTATCTACAACAACAGACATGTAGCAGAAACAAGGGGCAAGTAACTCCTGTAACAATTCCTTCAACATCATTGCTTCTTTCAAAATGTGTTTGTGTCACTGGTCTGCTGATGCCAAGGTTCCGTCTGCACATAACTAGAAACAGATACATGTTCAATATGGGCTGAACTGTGAGGGAACCCCCATGACAAGTTGTATTCTGGCTGAGACAATAGTTTGAAACATTTATTCCCAGGCACACGACAAACTTAATCAGACTGAACTGCTTCAAGAGATAATACATGTTGGAAATACTGACAGGATAGGAAAGTGGATTTCAGACAAAAAGAATGAAGTATTCTTTTCTTCAAGATGACTTTGATAAGTAAGTAAATCTGTAATACTGGCTAAATAGTACTTGTATGGAATATTTGAAAACAAAATTTGATTTTACATGTTGTATATATGAAGAAAATTATATAAAAATATGTATATTAAATAATATGAACACACTTGCTCCAGCAAGTCTTTTGAATAAATGTTATAAAATCTTTGTTATTTACAAAATGAGTACAACATATCATTTTCATAGGTTGTACATAAAAAACCATCAATACTATACACATATACATTTTTTAAATACAGATTCGGAATTGTCCACAGTCGTGTTTTGTAAAAAGCAAAAATTCATATATGAAGAACATGGTAGAGTCAAAATTATACAAACAAGGACCTGAATGGGGCCAAATGATAATTTCTGTTAACAATCCTGTAGAAAAGGTACATTGTATATAGAAGCTCACCTACTTGCATACGAGTTGTGGAAAGTATGTCAACAGGACAATTACCATAAGATTCCTATGAAGCTTGTTTTGGTTGTATCTTTGTATAGAGATGGGTACCGGTAGTCTGCAGCAAGAGATAACACCTCCCCAACCCTCATTTATGGTTTCAAATTAGTTTCTATTGCAACAGTACCAGTGATGACACAAAAATGATCTGTTAACCAAGATTGTACTAATCTTGTTGAAGAAATACCAAAAGAAAGATTCCACTAGAAGACAATGAATTCATAAACATGACAGTGACAAAAGTGCGGAATAGTTTGAGAGTGAAAACTTCTGAGAGCTGTACCAATGTAGATACCTCTTGTCAGACTACAAACTGCACAATGACTAGAAGTTTTTAAGGGTACAGTTAAAAACCTTTCTTGTCATCCAAATTGCTTTGTAAACTTGTAAATGTAATAATTGTAATACAATTGTAATATATTTTTTGAGAAGGCACCAAATCTGTTAGCTGCCAGGGTGGGAACAGCTAATTGTTTTACTGTTCTCAAGGACTATCCTTTTCAATTACTCTTTGAACACTGAAACAAAACCTTAGAACCATGACTGGTGGTACACAGCCTCAAGTCTACACTTCTTGCTTGGGTATACTGCAGAATACCAGTAGATGTGCACTCCAGAATGCAGTTGGGTATAACCGTGTGCACTCCAGAATGCAGTTGGGTAGAACCGTGTGCACTCCAGAATGCAGTTGGGTAGAACAGTGTGCACTCCAGAATGCAGTTGGGTAGAACAGTGTGCACTCCAGAATGCAGTTGGGTAGAACCGTGTGCACTCCAGAATGCAGTTGGGTAAAACCGTGTGCATTCCAGAAAGCAGTTGGGTAGAACCGTGTGCACTCCAGAATGCAGTTGGGTAGAACCGTGTGCATTCCAGAAAGCAGTTGAGTAGAACTGTGCATACTGAAACAATCAATTTGATGTTATGATGTCCACTTGTTGCCAGCCAGAAAGGCACTCCACATACAAGATTTGTCTTCAATACTAATAACATAAAAGATACTTTTAACTACAACATGAAAGCAAGTAGACAATGGAAATGTATAAACACAACAAGCAGGACAAGTATGTTCCTTTTCATATACAGTGAAGAAGCAAGTGTCTTATCATGTCTTAAAAACACATGGTTAATTCTCACATAGCCAAGCAATAATAATATAAGGTCATAATAAACAATGTTAGATTGGAAATGGATATTAAGTAAAAATATGTTTGAAGCTTTTTGTCTGAAAAAGAAGCCATCCACATCAGACAAATGTGCTTCATTCATTAGTGATGTCTTCTGTCCATTTGCTTTTCCATAAAACATATAAGAGACATTCCCAATGAGAAGTTTCTGTCTGTACAACATTCTTCCATCATACCGGTAGTTTTCAGGAGTTTTTTGACTGTTGAATCATGTCTGAACTTAACTTAAAACTTAAAACTTAAAAGGGTGACTGAAATGGTTTAAAGAGACTTTGGAGGTTTATAAAACAGGGATTGCAAATTCAACTGCTCAATAACAGTTATTAAAAAACTATGATTATTGTATAACATGTGGTATTGTAACAATGACATAACTAGGTATTCTCTTTGATAGACTGCCTAGTTAATATATTTGGTGCTGTTGTGGATAGACAAGTATGTTTGGGGATTATCTGAAGGTCTCATATTTGCTGAATCTTGCATAACATGCACAGACAGTTATTTCTCACGGTGACAGTTAACAGATTCCTTATTTTTCATTAATCAAATGTACGTTTTTTCTTAATGTACATTCAAAGAGGTACACAATGTTAAATGTATGTGACTGTACTACATAATAATGATAAGAAAAAATCATTCCACATATATCGTATTCATAAGTTGTTGATCTATTAATGATAAACCATTATGTTTGTATTTAACATGGTTGCTATAAATACATTCCGCATAAGGTATAGTCACAAAGCAAATCAAACAAGTTAAATGAAGGTGCCCTGTATAACAAGCTTCCTGTACATAGGTGTTTTTAGCTATTTTGATAACGTAGTTCTTGCTATTTGGGCTATCATGTAAACCTGAATTACACATATACCACTTTGGTATGCAAGTGTTTTGTTTCTAGAAACAAAAGCTAGCTTCTACGCTGACCCTCCTGCATTGGGGAGCCTATCACGCTCTGATGAGTGTTTCGCCTGTGACTTTCGGCAGTATTCTCAAACCGTGGTAGAAATCGTTGAATAAAGCCAAATTAAGTGTAAATTGTGTTGATTATATGCTATTATTGCATTTCAATAGAAAATGTTAATGGAGATAATGATCTGACATTCCCTAAATAATATACTACATCTCTTCCACAAACTGATCCTTCAGCATTCACCTACTAGTTGTTTTGAGAACAAATGTAATGCTTTCTTCTGCTTAAGTAATGGATTTTTTAATAAATTCTTCATGGCAGGTAAAAAATTTCATGCTATATATAATAAAATACTGATTATGTGATTCATCGTTTCTGCCACACTGTTGCTATGACTACACTCATAGCCTCCTAGACATATTCCGATGAGAGATGAGTCCTAGCTAGCCCTCTCGCAGCAACTTGCTTCTGGGCCTTCACCAGGTGGGCAGAGGGGACATTGCACTCGCCTAAATACCGTCTCAATCAATGTACAAAGGAAATGGTCCATTGCTTTGTTAAATGCTGGCAATGAATATGAATGAACTGTCTACAAAGGAACATCTTGCATAACAAAGTTATCTGACCATATGCAGAGGTGATGCATATGAAAGTGTGTCAGTCATTGGTTTCACTGTAGCTGGATAGTGAGCTGGCAGGGGAGACAAACTGCTCGTCTATGGACATGAAGGACTCACAGGAGCTGCGCACACTGGGTGGGGGGCTGCTTGCACCCTGCATCAAGGGAGGGGGGCGCTCAGTGCTGGAACAATTGTAAGATGACAGAGCTGACACGTCGAGGCTCTGCTGTTTGCTACCCATGAACTGCAGTCTTCGAGAAGAGCAACCATTTGACGTTACTGCACTAGAGCCAGCACAAGTCTGGTTTGGTTCAGTTGCACAGTCACTGTGGAAGGTGTCCGACTCATCACTGCTTTCACAGATGGTGTCCGGACTTTCACTCAGCTCATACTGGAGCCTTATGGCCACACTGTCTGATATGATTGCACTCTTGGAGCGAATGCGAGTGCTCAGCTGGCTAGAGTTCCACTTTGCGCTGCCATGCAAGGACTCAAGATGTAGTTTCTCTGCAGCTTTGCGTAGCAGGACTGGTGAAGTTGGAAGGGAGTGGCAGTTGCGACTGCTCATACCCTTTCGGCGAGTTGAGGTGAGGGTTGGGGTGACAGGGGTGCAAGGAGGAGTAAAGGGGTAACGTGGTGAGGGCAAGTCATACAGAGAGGCATCCCGCGAAGTGCCCATCAGCTTATGTCCATCTTTGTAGCGCTTGTGGGAGGCAAAGGGGTTGGACTGAGAAGGCTGGTAGAAGGGGTCGTCTTGACTCATGACCTGACCAATCAACTGGGGTGTCAGTGAACATTCCTCTGTGTTCTCCAGGTCACTGGAACTGTCATTGGCCTGCAGAATGTTGTCTTCAGACTTTGATCTTTTACATCCTCTTTTCCTCTCTGTAAACCAAACATCAATGAACATCAACTCTCAACTTGACAGAGCTAGATAGCGTAAAGTTTTATATTAAGAATTTATTAAAGATATGCATAAACATATGATGATCAAGTGTAAATTGATTGATAGAGAATAAAAAAAATTCATTTCAGTTGATAAACATATCATGACAGATAAATCGTGTAATAATAAGTGTTAGAGAATCAAACCTTTCATCTCAAGTTCCTTTTGACTGAGTATTTCATTTTTCAGATTTTTCTGAATATTTTCCATTGATTCTTGTATCTCTGGAAATGATGGTCTCTTCATTGGTTGAATCTAAAAATAAGAAAATATCATAAATACAACCTCCCAGAAACACTCAACAATTCAAAATATTGTCGTATTCTTAAACTGCATCAAACAAGAAAACCAGAAAATTTGAATAAAGGATTTGTATATTTCTATGTCCTACTTACAATATTTGGAGGTGCTACTCACCATAAGTAGAGGTGTGGAGGTGCTATGTACCATGTGTAGAGGTTCTACTTGCCATATGTGGAGGTGCTACTCCAAATGTGGAGGTGCTACTCACAATATGTGGAGGTGCTACTCAATGTGGAGGTGCTACTCACAATATGTGGAGGTGCTATGTACCATGTGTAGAGGTTCTACTTGCCATATGTGGAATTGCTACTCACAATATGTGGAGGTGCTACTCCAAATGTGGAGGTGCTACTCACAATATGTGGAGGTGCTACTCACAATATGTGGAGGTGCTACTCACAATATGTGGAGGTGCTACTCACAATATGTGGAGGTGCTACTCACAATGTGGAGGTGCTACTCACAATGTGGAGGTGCTACTCACAATATGTGGAGGTGCTACTCACAATATGTGGAGATGCTACTCACAATATGTGGAGGTGCTACTCACAATATGTGGAGGTGCTACTCACAATATGTGGAGGTGCTACTCACAATATGTGGAGGTGCTACTCACAATGTGTGGAGGTGCTACTCACAATGTGGAGGTGCTACTCACAATGTGGAGGTGCTACTCACAATATGTGGAGGTGCTACTCACAATATGTGGAGGTGCTACTCACAATGTGGAGGTGCTACTCACAATATGTGGAGGTGCTACTCACAATATGTGGAGGTGCTACTCACAATATGTGGAGGTGCTACTCACAATATGTGGAGGTGCTACTCACAATATGTGGAGGTGCTACTCACAATGTGGAGGTGCTACTCACAATATGTGGAGGTGCTACTCACAATATGTGGAGGTGCTACTCACAATATGTGGAGGTGCTACTCACAATATGTGGAGGTGCTACTCACAATGTGTGGAGGTGCTACTCACAATATGTGGAGGTGCTACTCACAATGTGTGGAGGTGCTACTCACAATATTAGGAGGTGCTTCTCACAATGTGGAGGTGCTACTCACAATGTGGAGGTGCTACTCACAATATGTGGAGGTGCTACTCACAATATGTGGAGGTGCTACTCACAATATGTGGAGGTGCTACTCACAATATGTGGAGGTGCTACTCACATTATGTGGAGGTGCTACTCACAATGTGGAGGTGCTACTCAATATATGTGGAGGTGCTACTCACAATGTGGAGGTGCTACTCACAATATGTGGAGGTGCTACTCACAATGTGAAGGTGCTACTCACAATGTGGAGGTGCTACTCACAATATGTGGAGGTGCTACTCACAATATGTGGAGGTGCTACTCACAATATTAGGAGGTGCTACTCACAATATGTGGAGGTGCTACTCACAATATGTGGAGGTGCTACTCACAATGTGAAGGTGCTACTCACAATATGTGGAGGTGCTACTCACAATATGTGGAGGTGCTACTCACAATATGTGGAGGTGCTACTCACAATATGTGGAGGTGCTACTCACAATATTAGGAGGTGCTACTCACAATATGTGGAGGTGCTACTCACAATATGTGGAGGTGCTACTCACAATGTGAAGGTGCTACTCACAATATGTGGAGGTGCTACTCACAATATGTGGAGGTGCTACTCACAATATGTGGAGGTGCTACTCACAATGTTGAGGTACTCACAATGTGTGGAGGTGCTACTCACAATATGTGGAGGTGCTACTCACAATATGTGGAGGTTCTACTCACAATGTTGAGGTACTCACAATATGTGGAGGTGCTACTCACAATATGTGGAGGTGCTACTCACAATGTTGAGGTACTTACAATGTGTGGAGGTGCTACATGAAGATTTATTTGAGCTTAGCATGGATAATTTGACTGCTCACCTGGCAACACTTGAAGGCCAACTGCAAGAAGTTGAGAGGACAGTAGTCAATTTTTTCACTGAAAGCCACATAGTCGACACCGAAATTCTGCAAAGAAAATGTGAAAAGATGAAGTGAAAAGTGAAAGGGGATACATAAGAAAGTGAATACCCGAGATGGGACTGACACTAATGCAAGGACATCAAAATGAGAACAATGCTGTTCCCTGTAGTATTTTATCTTTTGACTCATCTTCATAGGCCATGACTTTATCATATGATAAACTGGGTAATTAATGATTTTTTGATTGTTTTAAGTGTTTAGACTTTGTCTAAAGACAACATTTTTTGTATCAATTGCCTACCTTCATTTCACTATCAAGACAGACGTCAAATTAGTAGGTGATGCATTATGTACGAATATGTGTCAATGATGAAGATAGATTTATTTTCAAACTAGATTAGCGTTTGCGGGATACCGCAAAAGCAGAGAAGCCCTGAAACTTGGGGTTTCGCCTTACCCTGTTCCGCCTTTTACAGGCCTCACCAAATTGGGAAGTTTCTCGTGACCTTGACCTTTGACACTCAAGGTCACACAATCAATGAACACATTTCATTGAGTATAACATTATTGTAATGAAATAAAGTGTTAAAAATTAAATTAATCCATTTTCTCCATATATATTGACCTTGCTGTGACCTTGACCTTCGACAGTTCGTACCCAAAACTTTTTGAAAATGTTGTACTTCTCAAGAGATAATATATACAAAATCTAAACTTCATAGCACAAAAACTTTTCAAGTTATTGTGTTTACAAGGAATTGCAATAACTCATATCTCATGACCTTGACCTTTGACCTTCAAGGTCACACAATAATTGAACACATGATTGAATCATGTATTGATTAAAAGTGATCATAGTTAAAATTAAGCATTTTCGCTAAATCATGCTTAAGTCATGACCTTGCTGTGACCTTGACCTTTGACGGATTGTAGCCAAAACCTTTTCAAATTTTTTTACTTTTCCAAGGATGATATACACCAAGTAAGAGCTTCATAGCACCAAAACGTTTCAAGTTATCGCGTTAACAAGGACTTCTTAGAGTGAAAAGAGTTCTGGAAAGCTTAGTTGAAAAAAGTTATAGCTAGTAGTACGAGGTCGGCGGCGGCAGCAATGGAAACTTCACAAAAACTGATAGCAGCCCCGTCTTTAGACGGGGCTGCTAAATAATCATACAAAAGCTGGTAACAGATTTGGGAACTCAGAATCAGGTTAAAGCTAGTTAGCTTGGATAGAGTCTAAGCAATAGTGTTCCAGAGTATATTCTCATTTAGGTTTTCATTATAGCACTTATATTTTGTAAGAGTCCATTGAAAAAGGGTCATAACTCTGTAAAACATAATTTCACTTTTCTGATTTTTAACTTCATTAAGGCATTGATACTCCAAAGACACAAAGCAAATTTGGTTATCCTATCTAAAATGGTTTCAGAGAATATTTGTGCCCTTTGAAGATACCCTTGAACAGAGTCCAAAAACACACAAGGGCAATAACTCGGTAAAATATAATTTCAAGTTTCTGATTTTCAAACCCCATCAAGGCATTGATACACAAAAGTCATACAGCAAATTTGGTAATTCTACCATAAACAGTTCCTGAGAAATTTGTCCCCAATAAAGATACAATCGAACAGTCCAAAAACACGGAACAAAGGCAATAACTCTGTAAAAAATAATTTGACGCTTATGATTTTCGAACTCCATCAAGGCATTGATACCAAAATAAAACACAGTCAATTTGATAATCCTATCTAAGTAGTTTCTAAACAAACTTGTCCCCTTAAACTTTGACAGAGGGACGGGCGCACACACAAAGCCAAAACTTTCCAACTTCAACTTCATGAAATATTCATTTCCCAATCATTAGATAGTTCTAAGAATCAACTGACAAAATGAACTCACTTGTTACATACTGACTATTTCTTTAAGTTGGGGCAGTGATAAAATTTAGCTTGCGAGTAGGCAATTTTATTTTTTATTTTTTGTCAGTCAGTTGCAAGACCTTCGCAAATGACAATATAATTGAAGATTCTAAAATTTATATTTCCCTTTAAAATTATAAATATGACTTTAGTAACTTAACTCGGAAAGTTAATCTTGAGATAAATAATCAACTACGATTACATAAGTTATATGAAATATTTATTAAGTCAAAGACCAGTATTTTTTTGGTGGATAAAATGACAAAAATTTGACAAACTAGACATTTGCATAATAAGGGCTGAAAAAGAGCGTTTGCTAGAAAATGAGTATTTTTTAACGTGCTGGCTATTGCATAAATTCATTCTACAAATGCAGTTGAAAGCACAACGAGGCATGGTAACTTCTGTTTGATAAAATGAGATAGGTTTTGTTGTTTCAGTGACCTTAAGATTGTGACATGTCAACTCTATTTGAAAATAGTATCTCACTGTAAGTGCCATGTTATGATTTTATGTTTGCGCTACGAGTGCGCCGATAGTATTTTTTTATGTGCCATATAGGAATAACTAGCGCATATGGCACAATCATGCAGGCTAGAATGAAGACTGCAGGAGAGGGCAATATGATGACAGTAGGAGCATGTGGAGCAGCAGCACCTTGGTGCGGGGCAGGTTGTCGGGGTCCGAGTCCACGCGGGCAGTCACCTCACACAGGATGATACCGTAGGAGAAGACGTCAGCCTACAAACAAGAGGCACGGTAAGTACCTGTATTCTTACATCATTTATCTTGACGTGAAAGTGACATTCATCATAAAATCATGTAAGGATGAACCAGAAAGATACAAATATAATGAGCAACAAAAGTTCTTGTGATGCCATGATTGCCATCTTAGTGTACTTAAATATGTAACAACTCAAAGTTGATACAATAAACTTGGATTAAATAGAACAGACTTCACACATTCGGCCTGCAAAAGACGACCTTAATATCGGATGAAAACAAATTCTAAAGAGTAAAAATCTCCCAACTGGGAACGTGACACAGTAAAACCGAGTACAAGCACTGAGTTGGTGTATCAAACAAACACAATCTTGTATAACAAGGTTGTGGGAAGTGTCCCAGATCATCATTACAGTTGTCTCATACTCGTTCAATACTTTACATGTTCGGTGATCTAGAATCAGCTCTATGAAGGGAGAATCTGTACTTTGATGAACACGACATGGTTCCATGAAAGTTGAATTGACCCTACATGATGTCCTGTTCAGGTTGCTTGCAATCTTGTTATGTCATTCAATTAGGCTTCTTCAATGTGTTTGAAAACAAGAATGTTGTACACGTACTGGCTGGCGAACAGTTATCGCCGTTTTTTTTAGACGTTTTCGTTTCTAATATCAAAACGAATCATCAAATTCGGTAAATATTCTACATAATACTTGATTAGGGATCCTAACCGTAATAATTATCGCCAACATACGCTATCAGTTCACAAACTTTAAACTCATTTCCAAATCTTTGCAAAATTTCAGTGATACTGAAATATCATATCCTTTGAACAAAGACTTATCTATATTTATTAATCTTATTTGATTTACCTTCTCCCGAAAGGCAAATTTACCGACTGTCAGTGACAAGCACCTGACTCGATCGGACCGCATCCAAGCGGTTTAGCAAGGACCAAACGACTTTGGGTAGACGTAAAATATTGTGGCAAAATAAATAATTATTGAAAAGAAAACTATCTCATGTTTAAATTGAATTCTTGAGACATATATGTGCTGCATTATTTCATTGTTTGTTGTTTTCTTGATTTACACACTGTAGCAGTGAGTGAAGGTAAGTGACAGCATTGCCGTAAAGTGGGCCAGTTTTAACCACGATTATTGCTAGGAAAATAATTATAAAATTATTTGCAATCATACAATTGACCTTTTTCTTTATCATAACTATAGCCAGGATCATTTTGTATAAATGTATGATTTTTTTGAATATTTTATAAGATATCTCGACAGGTCACATGACTTCCCCAGTCTTGTCTACTTTTCCCACGTGCTAAAATTTATCTTTCGTGGCATCTGGAAAATTAAATTCTTTTGGTGAATTTTTTTATTGGTAATAATTTGAAAGTGGGATAGGTCCTCTGATGAAAAAAAGAAGGATTGGATGTGAAAGAATTCTTTAATGCCTTACAGTGAGGTGATGGCGATAACTGTTCGCCAGCCAGTAAAGGTTTGTGATGATACCAGTTCACATATTGTTGCTTTCATGACTGTTGCTGGTTTGAATTGGATATGAGTTGTGGTGTCAGGACGTTTGGATGTCATTATGTGATTTGTGGTGTGCTTTCCAAAAGTCAAATGGACATTAAACCTTGAGCATTCCAATAACCTTCAATTACTCATTTTCGGTTAGCTTTGGCAATAAATTGGTTTTATTAGGAGCAACTATAGAATTGGTTCGCCACCCATATACTTACCCTTAAACTAACCCTAAAGCTAAAGTTGCTTACCCTAACCCATACCCTAACTCTAGATGGAATTTATAATTTCAATTTATGATAATATTTTCAAAATTTGATATCAAGCTGTGTAAAGAAAATACCAAAGAAACTTGGTTGAGTAGGGATGGGTCAAGACACAAATCTAAAATGTGAGTTTCCATTTGACAATATGTATTGCTGAAAATGTCAGCTTCCTATGCCACCTTCTTTTGAAGAAGAACTCTCCTTGGAAGATTTTTATTAGGCTAAATCAGTTAAAAATAGAGCCTGTGGCTCTGTAGCTCATCAGGCTACATATAAATTTTGCTTTAGAGTGGCAAATGCTGTTCCACCTTACTTGGGGCCACAGGGTCACCAAATGTACAATTTGGAATCCTCCTTATCTAACTTAGGAGTCTGTACACAAAGTTTCAGCTTCCTAGGCCTTGTGGTTCTGGAGAAGAAGATGAAAATAGGTTTTAAGGGCGTGGCCCCTGTGGCCCTTATTAGGGGTCACAGGGCCACCAAAGCTACAATTTATAATCCTCACTAGCCAAGGAGTCTGTACACAAAGTTTCAGCTTTCTAGGCCTCATGGTTCTGGAGAAGAAGTTGAAAATAGGTTTTTAGGGCGTGGCCCCTGTGGCCCTTATTAGGGGTCACAGGGCCACCAAAGCTACAATTTATAATCCTCACTAGCCAAGGAGTCTGTACACAAAGTTTCAGCTTTCTAGGCCTCATGGTTCTGGAGAAGAAGTTGAAAATAGGTTTTTAGGGCGTGGCCCCTGTGGCCCTTATTAGGGGTCACAGGGCCACCAAAGCTACAATTTATAATCCTCACTAGCCAAGGAGTCTATACACAAAGTTTCAGCTTTCTAGGCCTTGTGGTTCTGGAGAAGAAGAGGAAATTCCACATAGTTTACGAACGGATGGACGAACGGATTGACGGATGGACAGACGGACGCCGGACACCATGCCATGCCATAAGCCCATCGGGCCTTACAGGCCAGATGAGCTAAAAATGTTACAGTTTACAGAGAATGGCACCTTGTTTCCAAAATTAACCATATTATTTACAAAGGATCTAAAACTAACCATAACCCTAAAGTTGCTTACCTTAACACGACACTAACTCTTACCCTAAACCTAAAACAAAACCTAACCCTTACCTAATGAACAGTTTAGAAAAACAATATATTATGAACAAGAATGGCAAACCAATTCTATACCTTTAATCATCCAGAGAAAATTTATGTCTTTTCAGTTGGCACACTTTTAACATGTCTTTGTCAGTAATGCAACATTCTCTCCAGTTGCCAATTTTCAACAGGCAATTTGTCTTGTGCAAAGCCATTCTTTGCAAACATTACCTTGACAGATGCGTTTTTTATTCCCTGTTGTAATGCTATGAACCCATACACTTAATGAAATCTTTGAATGAAATCACATTGGATCTGCGTCACAATAACTTTTGTTGCTTTGTATATATAGCTGATATGTAAATCATATCATAACACATTCATGAGCATCACACAAACTATTTCAACAATCTTGTAGAGAGTAAAAAAGAATGAGTTGAAGATAGTAGCTAGATGAAAGCTGAAGATGGAGGTAGGGTTCACCTGCTCGTTGTAGAACTGCCCATTGAGTGCTTCAGGAGCCATCCAGAACGGTGAACCAACAACAGGCAAAGAGTCGTTGTCATTTCTGAAACATTCTCACACATCTTACACCAGAATAAGAACAACACAAGTCAATAGTCAATGAGACACAGTTTCCAGAAAAAAACATTTATGGCTCCGTAGCTTATTACATACAAGTTTTCTCAAAGACTGAAGACCAACATTTCAAATAATGAAAGATTGTTTATGAAGTTCCTATAATGGATCGCAGTGTCACAAAACTGTAAATTGAGATATGTCAAAGTTTATCTAATTACAATTGTAAAGTTTCAATACTAACTTATGTGACCTCTCTCATTTTTTTAAAGGTCTTTGCAAATTTGCACAACATATTTGAGGAACAACCTCTCACTAGTCCATTGAAGCTAAAAAATGCATGGATAGCAGTTGGAATATTGACCATCCCTCTAGCCCAAACCTATTTTCTTTATGGTATGGGATAACCATTTGGCTCATTCCAAAAACAATTGTAACAACTGCAACGTTACCCCTTCATATCCTTATTCTAAGGGTTAGGAAAATGAAATTTACAATTTCATTTTATGATTATATTTCAAAATTTAATATTAATAGCAATAAATACCAAAGAAACTTTGTTTCGAGTAAGGAGGGGTCAAGACACAAATCTAAAATGTGAGTTTCGATCTGACAATATGTATTGCTGAAAATGTCAGCTTCCTATGCCACCTTCTTTTGAAGAAGAACTCTCCTTGGAAGATTTTTATTAGGCTAAATCAGTTAAAAATGTTACAGTTTACAGAGAATGACACCTTGTTTCAAAAAGAAAGCATATCACTTACAAAGGATCAGGAATCTTTATGGAAAGACCAAAGTCTGCCAGTACTGCTGTGTACCTTCCATTGTCATGCTTTCGTACCAGAACATTCTGCAACAGAATTTAAACTTGTTCTTTATGAACACATATGGACAAACAAATGAACACAAAGGTTGTCTGAGAGCACAAGATTTCCTCATTCTCTCACATTTATATATACGTACATAACATAAAGAATGTTTGTGAGCAAATAGATCATCATTATATGTTGGTTTGCACGAAATGTCTTAAACGTAAAATCTTCTTTAATCAGTTGGAAAATAATGACCTCAGCTGGATGGTCTGAAGTATCTAAAACGATAAAATGCTACCTTGAGAAGTTTGGCATTGCTAGTCCTATACAAAGGTCAAGCTTACAAAGTCCAAATAATGATACATTTGTCAAGTATCAAAGGTCTGAATGAGTGCTAAGAAGTATTGGCCAAGAACAAAAAGCAATGGTTGTTCCATAACAAAAAACAAATTACCAAAGCATTCAAAAACTAATGCTGTATGATAACGTTCTTGTTAAGATCACAGGTATGATTGATAAATTAAAAGTAACAGCAAAATTTCTCAAAATTGTTTGTACACAAAGATCACAAGATATACAAGTTTGTGTAAAGTGCAAATGATTATAGCGTGAAAGATCACCTACCTTGGATGTGAGGTCTCGGTGGAAGAAGCCTCGTGAGTGCAAGTATTTAACACCATGAGCAAGGTCAAGGGCAAGGTCTATCCGCTGTGTCCATGGCAACTCCTCTTCGTGTCTTGCTAGTAGCTGTTCCAGATTCCCACCATTGATATACTGTGAATACACACAAGAGAATAAATCAGGGAGAATACACAAGAGAATAAACCAGGAAGAATACACTAGAGAATAAACCAGGGAGAATACACACAAGAGAATAAACCAGGGAGAATACACACTAGAGAATAAACCAGGGAGAAAACACACTAGAGAATAAACCAGGGAGAATACACACTAGAGAATAAACCAGGGAGAATACACACTAGAGAATAAACCAGGGAGAATACACACAAGAGAATAAACAAGGGAGAATACAAACACAAGAGAATAAACCAGGGAGAATACACACTAGAGAATAAACCAGGGAGAATACACACAAGAGAATAAACCAGAGAGAATACACACAAGAGAATAAACCAGGGAGAATACACACTAGAGAATAAACCAGGGAGAATACACACAAGAGATTAAACAAGGGAGAATACAAACACAAGAGAATAAACCAGGGAGAATACACACTAGAGAATAAACCAGGGAGAAAACACACTAGAGAATAAACCAGAGAGAATACACACAAGAGAATAAACCAGGGAGAATACACACTAGAGAATAAACCAGGGAGAATACACACAAGAGATTAAACAAGGGAGAATACAAACACAAGAGAATAAACCAGGGAGAATACACACTAGAGAATAAACCAGAGAGAATACACACAAGAGGATAAACAAGGGAGAACACACACAAGAGAATAAACCAGTGAGAATACAAACACAAGAGAATAAACAAGTGAGAATACACTAGAGAATAAACCAGGGAGAATACACTAGAGAATAAACAAGAGAGAATTCACACTAGAGAATAATCAAGGGAGAATACACTAGAGAATAAACAAGAGAGAATACACACAAGAGAATACACACTAGAGAATAAACCAGGGAGAATACACACTAGAGAATAAACGAGAGAATACACGCAAGAGAATAAACCAGGGAGAATACACACTAGAGAATAAACGAGAGAATACACGCAAGAGAATAAACAAGGGAGAATACACACTAGAGAATAAACCAGGGAGAATACACACTAGAGAATAAGTTATGGATAACACATGTATAGTCCACGGGCATTATCAATAATATAGGATTACTGCCCGCGGGATTTGCCCACGGGCAAATCACAAAGGCAAACATCCTTTATGATTGATAATGCTCACAGACTATTTGTTATCTTTTTTATAAACCGCCAACTAGTTATGATAACATTGATATGACCGATAACGTGAAAGGACTTGAAATAACTAAGGGGGCCGTAAAATATCCAAAAACCCTAACTAAGACCTTTGTTATAAGAGGACCTAACAAAATAAGTTTGTCGGCGATGTCATAATAGCTCAGTGGTTGGAGGGTTGGGTTTAGCGTTCGGCTGCAGGTTCGAGACGACACATCGCCAAAACATTTGCAGTGTCAAAATTACAGTTGCGATATTTTTCCGATTAAATACGGACGTGACCCCTGTGACCCTTATTAGGGGCCACAGGGCCACCAAAGCTACAATTTATAATCCTCACTAGTCGAGGAGTCTGTACACAAAGTTTCAGCTTTTAAGGCCTTATGGTTCTGGAGAAGAAGATTAAAATAGGTGTTTAGGGTGTGGCCCCTGTGGCTCTTATTAGTGGTCACAGGGCCACCAAAGCTACAATTTATAATCCTCACTAGTCAAGGAGTCTGTACACAAAGTTTCAGCTTTCTAGGCCTTATGGTTCTGGAGAAGAAGATGAAAATAGGTTTTTAGGGGTCACAGGGCCACCAACGCTACAATTTATAATCCTCACTAGCCAAGGAGTCTGTACACAAAGTTTCAGCTTTCTAGGCCTAATGGTTGTGGAGAAGAAATTGAAATTCCACAAAGTTTACGGACGGATGGACGAACGGACGCCGGACACCATGCAATGCCATAAGCCCATCAGGCATTACAGGCCAGATGAGCTAAAAAGTCCTGTATTGACCTTGAAATTAAGATCAAGGTCATTGTAAACAACTGATGTAAGAACATTTTGTCGTAGACTGACACCAAACTTGAAGACTTTGAGTGTAACAGTTCATGAGATATTGAGTGAACAAGTGTTCAAAATCAATCAAAGTCCCATCATGACCTTGAAACTAAGGTCAAGGTCACCATAAACAACTGGTGTCTGAACATTCCCTCAAATAGGCTGACACATAATTTGAAGACTGTGTGCAACAGTTTATTATATATCTTGCTAACAAGTGTTTCAAAAGCAGTCAAAGCCCCCATGATCAACTGGTGTCTGCATATTCACCTCCTGTAGGATGAAACCAAATTTGAAGACTATAAAACAGTTAACAAGAATCCAAATGTATGTATAGACAGACATACAGACAGAGTCTGCTGAAAACATAGTCCCCTGTCCAAGTTAATGCAGGGGGAAAACAAAGCTCAAATATCAGAGAACAAATCAAAACACACCAATGAAATTGACTCATTTTTATATGCTGTTAATTTAAATATATTTGAATATGGCAGCTCATCAGATACCTGAGAGAACATGTGAGGATACAGGGAGCTCAGGGTCAACCAAAGATCTTTTTTGTTTCTGTGTGTGAACCTTATTGTGCCATCCACTCACTCAGGTTTGTTACTGAGTAAATTTCAAGCATGTTGATTAGAAATCATTTCTTTTGCAAATGGCTCAGGTCAACTAATATGTTATAGGGTGTAATATGGCCAAATCTATTTCATAAAGGAGATGATTCTCTGGAACCACAGCTGTAACATATTTTAGTTTGGATCCAGAACACACACAATGATAATTGCAATAGCTGGACACAACAGTCTACCACTATCACAATTAGAGGATACAATTGCTATTGCCATTGGTCAGTAGTCAGTCTGAGTTGGCAGGTCAAGCCATGTTCACCTTATTGTTGAGTAACTGACAGACATAATACATTGATGCTACTTCTAGATGCTTAATGCACTCTCTGGTACATGTATGACTGCAGCCTTCAGATATAGACCACTGTAGTGTCAGGAAACACATGTGTGTA
Organism: Steromphala cineraria; assembly: GCA_916613615.1. Taxonomy (NCBI): domain Eukaryota; kingdom Metazoa; phylum Mollusca; class Gastropoda; order Trochida; family Trochidae; genus Steromphala; species Steromphala cineraria. Next base: position 39,178,384 of record OU744722.1, on the reverse strand, counting down.
CTCTCCGTCCATCCGTCCCAGTTTCCTTCCTCTCCTCAAACTTTCTAGTGCTCTCCATTCAACTACCGTCTTTCCCTTCATCATTGAATAACTTGATTCACAAATATCAGTGCTCAGTTTTGAATATTCTGATTTTGTAAAAAGGTTTTAAAAGACCTATACATTTTGATAAATAGATGTTTTTTTCTTCATAACGATTGTGACAGAAATGAAGCGCAAACAATGAATGACACTCCACTAAACATGCACAACATACATGAGCTCTACATGAGTTGATTGAATCTCATCATTGTCAATGTCATCAACAAGATTCAATTTCAATTTCTTTCTTGTCACATACCTATCTAATTAAGACTTGCTAATAACACCAAACAATGTCTTGTTAGGGTGGGGACTGATGACAAAGTACAACCCAACAATGATAAAGGTATTTTTTAACATCAAACAAAACATGTATGAATTCAAAATTATTTTGTTTTGTAGTTACAATTTGTTAGCTTCTGTGGTGTTTTGCTCTCAATGAATGCTTCACATTAGAAAATATTAATGTCTTGTTATTGTTATGTTGTGTTCCCAGTATAGCCTGCATACAACCTTCATGAAGAGGTGATGTGAGAATCAAAGAAAGGGACATAGTTGGAGAAAATCTAGACTAAACTAACAATTTTGAGCAGGGAGAAATTGAGTGAAGGACAATAACAATGCAAGGAGAAAAGAGAAAGAAGAGTTGCTAGAGGGACAGAGAGAGGGGGTAGGGAGAACGCAAAGAGGAGGATGGTATGATTATGATACAGGGGGAGGAACCACATGATGTATGGAAAAACACATGGAAGGGCAAAGAGTGGAAGAGAAAGATTATAATTGGAAGGAATAAACCTTATTGCTAACAAATGACACTAAAAGGTTTCTCTCAGATATGGCCCCTTATTGTAATATTAATGAACAAGGAGTCATTTTTGAGCGCCAACATCGCACAAGGGTTTGCATGTAAGACAAAGTTGGACAAGGAGAGCACTGACCTCTGTGAGAGCGTGTAGCTGTCCCTCGTGTACACACACTCCCAGGAACCTGCAACACAAACATGGCCATCATGTCTACCATTATCTTTACCTCATGTCGTGGCTATTTTCAAATATTGATTATGTAAATATCAAACACATAGGATCTAATTCTTTGGTTATATGCTTATGTACTATTGTACTAATGTTAAGTATATGGTTAAGTGACAGAATGACAAAAAGCTACAATTGTGGTGAGCTAGCTGGATGTTGCCAACTGCTTGAGTGAGGACTGACTGACCTCAAGATGTTGGGGTGGGAGAGTCGGTTCATCAGCTGTACCTCGCGAAGCACATTGGCGCGGTTGCCTTCTTGCTTGTTCATCTTCAGAACCATCACTTGACCACTGATCTTGTGGGTCACCTACATGCAATGGAAGGTTCTTCAATGAATTTCAAAGTAAGTCATTCTGAATGAAATAAATTTAAATAAACCTGGAACAAGACACACCGACAATTTAACCTACCGGTAACTAGTCATATAAGTTTACTCAAAATTCCTGAAATTAACTCTGGCTTGAAACGAATATTGTAAATCTGCCATGGATGTTGTCCACTTGTCAAGCACGAGTTAAATGTCTATCACCTAAAAATCTATATATATATATTAATGGAACAAATGCATTTTTATGTATACAAGCTATATCATTCAAATACTTTGAAATAGGAAAGGACGATGAAAATAAGTTTTAAGGGCGTGGCCTCTGTGGTCACATGGCCACAAAAGATATAAACTATAATCCTCAGGAGTAGAGGAGGAAAATTATAATCCTCACTAGTCAAGGAGTCTGTACACAAAGTTTCAGCTTTCTGGGCCTTATGCTTTAGGAGATGAAAACGAAAAGAGGGTTTAAAGATGTACTGAAATGCCATATGGCAACTTTCGGGATTCACAAAAAAGGGATAGACATTTGACATTGACACAACTTAAAATTTCTGAAATCGACCTAGTAACGGCTTAATTACGACTTTATAAATACACCGCCTAATTAGGCCGGCGAACAGAATAAAACGTGCTAAAGCGTGACTTCCTCGTGACGTGTTAGTAGGTACGGGATTCCCTTGATGTATGGCCTCGTTATGTAAAACAACACAAGCTAATAGTAAAAGCCCAAAGTTTAACCGTCGATTAAACATACTAAACATCCTCCAAATATCTCAAACTTTCAACAAATCGGTAGTTAAGTTAGTCATCTTGCAATTTCTATTTATGAATATGTAAGACAATGAATGAAACGATGATAATCCTACACTGTAACAGCATGCAGCTTGTCTCGCGTCATAATACTGAACGTGAGAACACGGATGTATTTTCACCATAAACAATGCTTACATGTGAAGTGTTACATCTGCTCTTTTTATGTTTTTAAAGCTCATGTTATTTCTACGATATGTATACATGATAGTCTCTCATAACTCATATTGAGTGGTTCTGTACTTTTATCCGTGTTTTATGCCAATATGTATTTATTGTGTTGCTGTACAGAAGTGAGACTTAAATAAACAAGTGTCTGTCTGTCTGTGTGCACAGTTGTTTGTTGTTATTGGTAAACATACTTAAGTAGCACAGCAGAAAGGACTTTATGATATAATACTATAATATTTTTTACACTTAAACCAAATTTTTAAAAATGCCTTTATCTTCATTTTGTATCAGGATAAAAAATACAAGTTTATTTCTTACTTATTTCATTTAGTGATGGATAAGTGATAATTCTCAATGATAGGCATGTATTGGATAATGACTGATGTCTTGTTTAAAACAATATTTTAATAGGGCATTAAAAATATATATGTATATATAATTTCAATGACAATCTTAATGTTTTCACTCTTATACATAGAGATGATATTTTTCAGAACAATACCCGATACATGGCCAAACAGAATGAAGATTTATTAAATGAACATTACCCAAAATAATTCTCGGAGAAAAAAAGGATGTTAAGGAATTCAATTGCTATTTGATGTTATCTAATTATCTGATATCATAAAATAGCCAGGTGTTGATAATTGTGCATTATATAACCTACCTGTTACAGTCATCATTTAATCGCTTTTAATTAGGAAACAGACAGGAAATAAGGTAGACAGTAAAGTAATTGTGTAATAAGTAAATATCTGATCTAAAGAAAATTGATAACACCTGCAGACCAATGTCATTGTTTATTCAACATTTTTACACAACGCTCAAATCTAAATGTGTAAATACGGATTATTGTCATAAATCAGCCCAAAACTTTGCGCTTTGTTTTATATTTTACTAATCAGATAAGGATGTTTTTCTTTGCATGCCAAACAGTTCTTTCAGTGAAAATACGAGCTTGAAACCAAAATTCAGTGTAGTGATCGGAATATGTGAGTTCGATGTAGATTGTCACATTGCTCTCTTTGAACTAACACAGCGGGTCAATTTGGCGTGGAACGATCAATGTGATGGAAATTTGTCTACGGAGACTTCATCAGGAGATATTCTAGGACAGTTAACAGTAACACAATGATATGACATACCGGTACTCTTAATCACTTGGAAAACAAAGAATTACGGATTTCGCCTATCATTTTCCATATCAGCAGACGAACGCTTCACCTTCTGCCATGTCATTTATGGTATCTCCTTCCCTTGGCCTCTCAGCCGCGTTTTGGTTTGTCGCTGGACGGTGACATGCAGACGCCTTGTTACGCAATGTTTACTTAGCTGTAGTTTCATTGAGAAACTGTGTATCGTTGCTGTTTTGGCCTAATATTTATGTTATGTAGTTATTTTACCAATATCTTATGAACAATATATTTTTAAAAGTTTATACAGCGTCTCTTTAAGGGCATGACCCCTGTGTACTTTATAAGGGGCTACAGAGCTACAAATTAAAATCCGTACTAGTCAAGGAGTCCGTACACAAAGTTTCAGCTTTATGCTTCTGGAGAAAAAGATGAAAATAGGTTGTAGACAGGGGCTTCTGTAGCCAAAGAGCCACCAAAGCTATAAATTATCATCCTCACTAGTCAAGGAGTCTGTACACAACGTTTCAGCTTTCTAGGCATCATGCTTCTGGAGAAGAAGTTGAAAATGCACAAGTTTACGGAGAGATTGATGGTCAGACGGATGAGTTTCTGAGAGAATTTTTCCCCTTCTCTGTCTGGTCGGAGCCCAAACCTAAATCCCCCTTCCACTTGAGACGGGGGACAATAGCCCATCTCAAATAACCAAAGTAATTAAAATCAACTGTTGTCTGTGTAATTCCCGAAAGAAGGCAGCCAAATAAAAAAATCCTGAAAGCAATGGTTAATAAAAGTACCGAGGGTACAGAAGCTCACCTTAAAATGAATGATGTGGTAAAATGGTTTAATTATACATGTAAGCATCTTTTATATAATTGATTATGGCTGCCATCATGATTTTTTTATCTTTTAAAATACTAGTCTTCTTTTGGAAACGACTAGAGCTCGAACAAACATTAATACACGAATGATATAATCATGATAACTTAACAAGCAGTAGGTTTTTGTATAACTTTTTTGTATATCTATGGCTGAATTGGTGACCATCTTGTACTTTTTAATCTTCAAAATGCTACTTTTATGTGGGCATCCGTATTAATTTCATTATGATATCTTGATTGGTTTAGGTGTATCCATTTAAATGTCATTCATTACTTACAGGATGGTGGCCACTTACATTTGTTTTGTAGTGAATCATTAATATGATTTCAAGATTATTTCACTGATGGTTATGCTGCATGGGATATGGAGAATCCCAAAAGTACAGATTTTTCAAGGAAAATGAATGACTGATTGAGAGGAAAGTCATAAACACAGCAATGCATAAGACACGTTTATTTTGTTCACAAAATATTTACATGTCAAGTGACCATGAGATGTCTTTCATTAAAGTATCAATTTATTTAACACTCATACAGTACTATAATGGTAAACATTTTTGCATTGTCAAATCAAAAGAGAGATATGACAAATCAAATTTCCTTACTTTTCTTACTAAACCCTTTTCGATTTTCATCTGCATATTTATTCCACATCAACTTATCATGTAGATTGCTAAACACAAAGCTTATTGTAGACAAGTTTTGTGTAAGTTGTTATTCTTAGAAAGAACATATCACTGTCATGAGAATACAAGTCCATAACTTTTATTGCATACACATGGGCCATGGCCATATAGCATAATGCTCTACCATATCAATTGGGTCAGGTTGATTATGCAACAGACTAGCAGCTGACACTGTGATGTTAGCAGCCTGCCTTGGGGTGTGTATTAGACAGCATAGTGGAATATCTGAACTCTGGTTGACCCCTTATGTGTGGTATTTAAAGGAATATAAGGGAGATACCATTGTTTAAAATTTAACATGTTTAATGTGATTTGGTTTTTGCAGTTAGTTGCCATAAAGATTTCAAACAAATTAATCAATTATGTTTGTCTTTCATCTTAATTTTTTTTAGAAACACTTAAAAATATAGAACAACTTGCACGACAATCTTAAATATTCCATATTTAAGATAATTTTATGATTAGAAAGTTCAAATTAGAGAATTTATATGGTGCCAGTGATCACATGATGAAAGCTTAAAATTTAATAATAATGATGTGTCATCTGCAGCTGAAAAGTCAATATGGCTGCTATTGCGGCCATCTTGGATTCTCAAAACTGAAACGTCTACCTTTCTGTGCGGAATCACTATAGGTATAACATACTACAATATAAAAATGATATCTAGATTGGTTTAGGAGAAATAGTCTTTGTCATGAAATCTAATTGAAAATTCAATATGGCTGCCATGGCGGCCATATTGGATTCTCAAAACTGAAACGTCTACCTTTCTGTGCCGAATCACTATAGGTATAACATACTACAATATAAAAATGATATCTAGATTGGTTTAGGAGAAATAGTATTTTTCATGAATTCTAATTGAAAATTCAATATTGCTGCCATGGCGGCCATATTGGATTCTCAAAACTTTAACGTCTATCTTTCTGTGCAGAATCACCATAGGTATAACATACTACAATTTCAGAATGATATCTGTATTCCTTTAGAAGGAGTAGTCTTTTTCATGAAATCTAATTGAAAATTCAATATGGCTGTCATGGCGGCCATCTTGGATTCTCAAACCTGAAACGTCTACCTTTCTGTGAGGAATCACCATGGGTATTACATAATACAATTTCAGAATGATATCTGTATTCGTTTAGAAGGAGTAGTCTTTTTCATGAAATCTAATTGAAAATTCAATATGGCTGTCATGGCGGCCATCTTGGATTCTCAAAACTGAAACGTCTACCTTTCTGTGAGGAATCACCATGGGTATAACATACTACAATTTCAGAATGATATCTGTATTCGTTTAGAAGGAGTAGTCTTTTTCATGAAATCTAATTGAAAATTCAATATGGCTGTCATGGCGGCCATCTTGGATTCTCAAAACTGAAACGTCTACCTTTCTGTGGGGAATCACCATGGGTAAAACATACTACAATTTCAGAATGATATCTGAATTTGTTTAGGAGGAGTAGTCTTTTTCGTGAAAGTTTACGGACGGACGGACGGACAGACGGACAGACGGACGGACGGACGACGGACGAAGCGCCATGACATAAGCTCACATTTACTTTGTAAAGGTGAGCTAATAATGAGAGGATGATCTTGACGATGGGTAAAATTTTGGTTCTATGTGAGCAGTATCCCCTAATTTTATGAGAAATTCTGTAGAAAAAGTCTGAAAAGCAGTCAAGATGTCATGATTACTTTGAAATTAAGGTCAAGATATCCAAAATTAACTTGTGTCTGTATAATCATTCAAAGTAGACTTTCATCCATTTTGAAGACTTTTACTGCAGTATGTCGTTCAAGGGAGCGTTAAACAATATATTTAGCATTTGTCACTTGAGACTGGTACAGCACTACAGTTTCCTTATGAAGCCTTAATTTTCAGGATTAGACCAAAACAAAACAATTCAGGTTTTAGGTCACACACAATAAAAGACGATGGTCAGTAGGTAGGGAAATGAATTGAATTTGTCAATATTTTAAATATTTTTTCCAATCTCACAGCATATTGTACCTGTAGGGATGCGCGGTATTATCGATATATCGGTATATTGCAATACAGAAACAATGTGATAAGAATCGGTACACACTTCTGAAAATATCCAATATATCAAACGTTTTAAAACAAACTATTTCCATCTAAAAAACACAAACAAATAAAACACGATTGATGTAAAGTTTGTTACAAAGTGTGATTTTATGTTGTGAAAAATATCTCAAATATGTATAAATGGCTCATAGCTGAGCAATGATGATCGTTCTTAGCACTAATTAATAGACAAGATAGCATGCAAATTCTTGAACGAAAGAAGTACCAATATATAGAGAGAATCTCACCCAAGTGTCTTCTGATATTAAATATATCAACACAGGTTGATGAGAGTAACTAATATCCAAGTCTTGCCGAAGATATTTTACTTTTATCAACGAGTGTTGATATATTTGATATCAGAAGACACTTGGATGAGATTCTATTTATCATCCAAAATCATTTTTCATTACATCAGCATAAAAAATTTACATCCTTGAACACTGCATAGCCCTAAAACTCCTAAAACCAGAAAAAATCACATAATTGTGACTTCATCGTGGTTATGACATCATAGGATTGTGATGTCATTGTGTTTATGCTGTCATGATAGCATTGTGATGTCAAATTTGACTTGACAGATCATTTTTACGTACACAATCGTCCTGATAAAAACATTTCAAAATGCTTTTATATGACCTATTTTCATATCAGACATCATATCAAGTGCAAAACTCAGATATAAACAAAGCATATCTTGCCTAAAATTGGTGATAAAAAATCAGAGAAAGGTTAAAAAAACAAATTTCCATATCATACATTAGCAAAAACTCTTTAGAACTATGGAAAGCTAACACTGTCAAGAGAGATTTAACCTAAAAAAGTATCATAAAAAAAACATGACCAAATGTTACTGTTATGCAATTTCTGTAGTAATTAACTCTCGGGGAACTTCGTTACTGCGAAAGTGTAAACAGAGGTAATAGTGATGCAAATAAATCCCAAAGTGTCTCTTTTACCATAAATGATTTCAGTTGCTGTTGATGCCGTGTATCAACACAAATAGTGAACAAGTGGTATAAATGACTAGAATATGGTTTTGGAGATCTTATGGAAAATAGGAATTGCATGCTGATATCATATAAATAGAATATACCTTATACACATCTGAGAAAAATCCATAACCCAGTTTTTCACTGACAAAATCATCAAGTCTGGTAAGTGCTGAAACTGCATGTTTTAGAGCTTGACAAGTCGAAGTTGGTCCTCTTTGATCGTTCTCTGGTGAATTTGCCCGTCCATAGTTGGAATCGTGTGAGTCAGGATCAAAATTCAAAGAATTCCTGTGAGCACTGCTAACTACACATGTTCTACTCCTACGCAACACTTGTTTCTTGCAACTGGGAGGGCGCCTTGGGTTTTCACGTTCACTTGCCATGCCAAGGCACTCGAAGATAGTGACGACGTCGTTGTACAGTGGATTAGTTTATGTCGTCACCCCCACATCCCAGTGCAGTGTTCAGCGGGTGTGGCGAGGCTCGACCCACGGTCTCTCAATCTCACCGGTAAGGTACCTGGAGGCGTAACCTGCGCCGGACATCAACCAGATCAGCGAAAACATTTTGCACTGATGCAGCCACATCTTGACGGTTGTTCGACACAGTTGCAATACCTTATTTTCATGTCAAGCAACCTCCATAGCAAACTATCCTTACACGTACATCCAACCTTGCTTGCTTATTTGTGAAAACATGACAGGTGCCCTTCTCCGTCCTCAACTTTCTCCATCGAATATCAACAAATCAACGCGAGGCAGGATGGGAGCATACAGAGTATACTGTTTCCCCTCTCACTAGTTACATTTTAAGTAAACCATACAGTAGTCATCTGATGATTTATTCTGTGTTGGTTCGACCCTGAGTGACTCTCTGAAAATTTGAAACAGAATAAAACTTGATAAAAGGCCAAATTCACAATTACGGTATATAAATATGTTGAAATTTTAGCTTTCGGTCGTCGTTCAAATAATCTTCCCCCTACATTAGAGAGCTATGGTCTTAATTTCAGTTGAATTTGAATTTATTTAAGTGTAATCCAGTGACTTGATAATGACAAAAGCCTCGGTGACAAACAAATAAACATTCTTGCGAGAAGTGTTCTTAATGGCTGAATCTTTGACATAAGACCGTGGCGCAAATTTTTGCTTTTACATAATTTTATATTGAAAGATATGGCTAGAGGGTGATCTTACTATTCACAAAGAACATAATTAAGCACCCCCTATTTTGTAAAATGAATTTTGGTGCTGTTGGAATATTTTAATTATTTTGATGTACTGACCACTCAAGAACTTACAATCACCTTCTTATTGAGTATTTACTTACTTAAATTCCTTAATATGCAAAAATAATGAAATTATGAGGAAACATATATGAGACAGCTGTAATGTGGCCAAATAGGAGAGAATGAGAATCAGAATGAGAATCATGTTTATTTCAGTATTCCAGGCCACAATTAGACCATGGTACAATTGTATGAGAAACTCCATACAACATTTGTCACATGACCAAAATTATTCCTAGGAAAATCTTAAGCTGATATTTTTAGAAAGATAAATATATAGATGTTATACGATATATTTACATCATTTGTGTTAAGTATTTGCTGCATTATTCATCTAGCTGTACATTATTAGTTAATTGACATAAAGACTCATTACGAAACAAAGAGTACCGTATTTCCTCGAATACAACCCCGGGGTTCTATTTCGTTCAGTACTATCGACATATTATACCAGTATTTATGTTAGACCCGGGTTCTATTCGAGGCCCGGGTTGTAATGGAGGCCCGGGTTGTATTAGAGGAAATACGGTATCTATTACATATAAAGAAAACATGATACTCATTTTCTTCAGCATTATGGTCACAATGCAAACAGTTAGAATCAATGTCAGAAACATTAACAATCTTCTTACGTTGATGCGAAATTTACACATTGATCTGATCTGATCTGTCTGCTGTTATTAACCTTATTTACGTATGGTTCGCATTGAAATAAATATGATGAAGATTCTATATTTCGTTTCAAAGATTGAAAAATGATTTCAATTAAACGTCTTTTGAATACAAATACAAACATAGTGGCATCCACATCTTGCATAATCCACACACAGTTCAAACACTTGAAAACAACATTTCACAAACGAGAGAAACCAAATTTACTTTACCATTCTCACCATGTAGCTTTAGCATTTCATATAAATTTATTGGAAAACATGAAATATCCTAAATAAGCATTTTTATCCAATATTTCAAGACTTTAATCTGTGTTTTTTTTATGAAAAAACAATATCGGTCCGTTTCCCCAATAATAGCCTTATTTGAAGCATATTTACCAACTACTAGAAATCTTTTGAAGAAGCTTGTTTAACTTTATACTTTTTCTATAACATCGTGATACTTAACTCCCCATATTTAAGTTTTAAGATGTTTATCATTATAAGTCCACTTTTCATGTTTATATAGGATTCCTCCATTTCTGAAAATAATTATTTTATTATAATTATTCTGTATTAGAACAGACCGATGGATAAATGTCAGTCAGTTACATCAACATCTAAGAGCCATACACACACATCTGGGTTATCATCAAAAATAAAATCAACACCATTAGCTGTTCTTGCATTTAAGTCTCCATTTATAATGAAAGTTGAATTCACACCAAAATCAGTTTTAACTATTTAACTACTATCACCTTTAATTATTACAAAAATGTTAAAATCAATGGAAAAAGTTCAATGATTGTGTGACTTGAAAGTCAACGGCCCAGATCATGTAATATGAGCTATTGCAGTGGACACCTAATTTGGGAATGATTAACTCTTTCCCATTAGGCTTTTGAGAACCTGTATAGATGTATTACTGTTTACATATATAGGGAATTATTGCGACATGTTCACATCCCGGCATGGTCAAAGGCCAAGGTCAACTCTTTGGAAACGTAGAAAATCTTCCCATTTTCTTCAGTTGTAGGCCAGAAATTGCCTTTACAGATTCGAGATATCAAGTTTGTGGATTGGTGTAGTGATATTTTTTATATATGTACGATCAAAGATGGTAATTGATTGTAGGAGACCAAAATCTACAGTAGATACTGTGTGCATTGGTGGAAATGATATATAGAATGTATATATATATATATACATTGATTCTAAATTGAACTGGAATTCCAACATTGAAGCCTTGTATAACAAATGTCAGCAACGTCTTCATCTAATGCGAAAACTCAGATCTTTCGATGTTAACCCCTCCGTCATGTCAACCTTTTATACAGCTTTTATTCAAAGCATATTAACATTTTCATTCCATTGTTGGTACGGGTCTCTCTCAGTTCATCTTAAATCTAAAGTCAACAAAATTGTGAACGTTGCGAGTAAGATTGCCGGTGTCAAGTTCGAGTATTTAATTGATATATATGAGCGGCAAATCGTAAATCAAGCTGTCAAAATCATATCTGACCCGACACATTACCTTCATTCAGAATATCACCTTCTCCCTTCAGGCCGCCGCTACAAAGTTCCAGTTTTGAAAACTAAGAGAGCCCGTACATCGTTTGTTCCAAACACAATATGTCTATTAAATAAATGTGAAAAAATTTAAATGCATGTACATAAATATTTCATATGATTGTTCTCCTGTTCAAGCTCTGTGTTGATGTAAAACTAATTCCTGAAAAGGCAATAAAGTATTATTATTATTATTATTATTATTATTATTAGAAAGGGAAACTGAATATAAGTAACCATCATGGTGTTGTTTTACAGAACCTTCATTCAAAGTGTCCTCACATTGAACGTTTTAAGTTGGTTCGGGAACCTGCCTGTTCAAAATAGAAACAAATCGACAAAATCCGTGAATACTGCATCTAGGATGGTTGTGCTTCCAATTGAAACAATCGGCCGTTTTCTGAGCAGCAGCACATTGCTGGAGAATTGTATTTAAACAAGCATGATTTCCCTTTAAGGACAATCAAGATTATCTTATCTTATATCATATAACATAACCCCTCCCCTATACATAATAGACTCTTTGGCCTTATAAAGGGGAGGGGGTGATGTACTTATACTGCAGATATGTTGATGTATATTTTCAATGTCCTGTGACCCAAACACCCTTTAGAATTCAACTTGAAAGAATCTAATCACCCCGGCTTTCATTCTTATTTTAGAACGTTCCAATTTAACTATATACCTATCAGTTGCTTGAGTGGTTCTGTGCAGATCAGTGGACTGTGTGCGAGCAAGCGACAATGAGAGTCTAGATTACCCTGAAACTAGTAATTCGACGGATCGGTATGCGACCGTGATTTAAGCAGTTGATTCCCAAACAAATTAACCAACTGCTTAAATCACAGTGCCGATCCGTCGAATGATTTGTATTACCCTGAAACTAGAAACTCAACGGATCGGTAAACGACCAATCACACAAACATATATAGTTTGGATGGAAAATATCAGTAATGTCATTTTATTTAGAGGGACAGTCCTATCGGGTTTTTTTGTGGAAACAAAATTAAACAGTACTTCCATGTTTATACTTATGTATGATTATAGCATTATTACTTCACACTCATTTTCATATAAATGTTGTTCACGAGGGTAACATTTTAGTTGTTCTATATCTTACAATTTGACAAAGAATAGAATGCATCACTGCGTCATCTTGAATTTCGTTTCCACAAAAAATACCCGGATTGGACTGTCCCTTTAGAGTAAATTAGATGAGCATGAGATACCCTGTCAACACTTCACCATTGTGAACTGCATGAGCGCATAAGTTGACGTTATCTTCATGTAAGTTTACATGCATTTTTTGGGATGTAAACCGTCACGACACCTTTCTGTAAGCGAGCATTTACTTTATAAAGTTCCTTCGAAAAAGTATTAACTATATTGAACTGGCAGTTGAGTGCCTCTATTACTGGCAGGACATGTCCAAGCGTCACCACAATCTCTCTTTTACTAGAATACCGTAATCAGCTTGTTTTATTAATGTGTTCATTTCATATGTGACAATTTTTAATCCGTGTCATTTTTATATTTCATATCAATATGTCATTTACACCATTTACTCTTTAATGTTTAAGCATGAGAATGCTTTATAAATATTAACCTTTTTTTATGTACAAGTGTCTCATAGTACTTAAACCTATTGAGATGAATAGGCCTATGGACCCTACGGCAGACATATCGATATAGGTCTCAAAAGTTGATTAAAGTAGTTTGGAAATGGTTGTTATTGTTGTGTAGATATATAATATGTAAGTCTAATGTTAATGTATTTGTTACAAAAAAGAGAACGCTTTAAGTTCCCTCGACGTTTAATTTGTTTTAAAATTAAAACTACAGTCGGAGGAATAGTCTACCACCATGACCTAGATCTAGTGTATCACATTTTATCCAGAATATAACCTGTCAAGGAGCAAGTGTACATCTACAATGAACTACATACAGCCATTTGTCAGAGGCTCCTTTCTATATTAGATAACATAATCAGTTTAGAGAATTATCATCTCAAAGACTGAATATTAGTCTAGAAAGGAAGTTATGTACATAGTTGTTACGATAATAGCATAGACCAATTTTGTTTATAAACAAGTACATTTGTTTATTTATATCTTTCAGATATAAATTTGAAGTTTCTAATAACCAAAAAATTCGTAAGCTGTTTTGCTGAAACGAAAAACATAATAGCCCAGGCCTGCAAACGTATAACTAACGTGAAACGATTTGCGAACTCCCATAACCGGAAATAACACAAGCATGCCGGGAACATTCGTACGTTCAAAATGGCAGCCACCTTGGGATCGAACCCCTCATCCCAAAATAACGGTGCAATTATGCCGTTATGTGGGGATAACGTCACTATTGCTAATGACCATACGAAAGAAAACGAGTTTGATAGCGATTGCAGTCTATCGAATGATAATGTTGACAGTATGAAAGCTACGCAAAATCGATGTGAACTTTTTCGATACTGTCAATCTGAATTTTACAAAGAAAGAAAGGTGTTGATAAAAAACATCCCGTTACAATCGACATCAAAGGTAAATGTGAATTTCAGATTACATATATTAATATTTTCCTACACCCTTACTTCTGACATTCGGCCTATTAAAAATCTTAAATTAAAACTTTTTCCTGAATTAAAAGTTGTTCAACCAATCCAAATTCTGTGGTATTCGAATTGTACTGCGAGCGACTTCAATTAAATTTGTTTTTTTTCTTAATTAAAACTTTTACCAACATTATTGCATTAATTTATTTATACCTGGATTAAAGTGAATGACATTTAGTAAACATTGTAATTTGATCAGGTATGAATGTAGGTGTTTTCGAGTTCCTAAGACGACTGTACATGAATTCTTTGACTAGACGGGTTTGTAGACACAAATTATACTCGGACTCTCTATTATCGCGGGCTCTCTATTATCGCGGCACGTGAAAACATCGTAAATGCGGAAATACCGCGACCCCTATCGGCTGTTGCGATATGCATATGTTGTCAACAAGTTTCGCCGGTTCGGTAGAAAAGTATTTCTCACCGTAATGAATCATTAGATCGTAGAAATAGTCAAATATTGGCATTACTACGATATCATGGATCCCTTTGAAAATCGCCGGACCCCTGCCATTGTTTAAATAATCCTGGAAAAAAATAAACCCCTCTTCAGGTAATCATTCGACCAGCAAAAGGTCGTCTGCATCCATAAGTTTCTAAAAATAGATCCGGAAGTGACGTTTCTCACATTATTTGTGAAGTTACGGTACTCTGTTTTAGGGCAAAAATTTAAGGTCATTATGACTGATATCAGTATCCTTCCCATTTTTAGGGGCACCTGTTTATTTTTGTTTTGTTTATCTGAACTTAAAAATTCAGACCAATTCCTCTTAGGTTGTATGGAGAATGAATTTATATTGAGTTCCTTATACTATTTTAGAATATTCTCGTTTGTTTCAATTTAAATCTTTTTTCCCCCTCAAATGATATATTTTAAAAATCTCCCTTGATTATCCACGATCTTAATGTTTCATTAATTATGAATATTTATAAACCTTGTTTTAAAAGAATTTAAACGTAAATTTATATCAATATTCATCCTTAATCAATATAAAAAAAAGAATAATGTCTGTTACAAAGATTAATATTTGAGACTGTTTGTCAATAATTGAGATATTTGTGTTTTTTTGCTGTAATTAAGTGTAAACATTGGTTACATTCGAGGAGTTTCGAAGCAGTATTTGATGGGAACGTTAGAAAATATTTAGCAACACAGAAATTATGACAAATTCTAAAAAGAATTCTACCTTTTCATAAATTATAACAATAAAGAAACCAAACTATTTTATTTAATTTGATGTTAAGAAAGTACACAAAATTAAATTTTGAAAGAAAAACTAAAAAAAAATCCGAAAAAAAAAAGAAAAATCCAAAGAAAACAAACTTGAAAAGAGAAAACTTCAAAACATAAAACAACTTCAAACGAAAAGAAAATTTTATGCATAATAACTTTTGAGACTTTCAAGCCATCATAAGTCAACCATGAGCCATCAGTTTATTATTAGTGGATCTACTCAGTGATGATAGAACCGACTCTGAAATTCTTGATGATGTCTTGATTGTTTGTTTGAAGTTTTCTCCGTTAGTAGTGAAGTATTCAGAAAATTAATCAGTTGGCAAGTGGTTACAATGTGACACGTGACGATTCTGGGCCCCTCTCTCCTTCTTTGCACAGATGTCAGAGTTTTCAGGCAGAGTAAGGAATCCCTTGGTTCTCACTGCAAATAGAGCAACTAAGAAAAAAAATTAAAATATGTCAACTACGTATTTAACTATTATTTATTTATCCAATATTGAATGAAACTGTTAAATTCGATCTTTAATCAAATGAAAATATAACAAATATTCGTTTCCGGTAAGCATTGGGCATTTTGCTATGACAGGCGTGTCATATGTGCTAAAAATAGAACTGCCGCGATAATAGAGAGTGCCGACTTTTTCCGGTGTAAACATGGCAGGCAAGTTCATAGCTCTCGCGATAAATGAATAATGGTATGAATATTAATTTCATACATGATAATTGAAGAAGAAATCCTAGTTGAACATTTAACAACAATAATTTATGCATGCGAGTTTTGATACGATTTTTCGGAAGCGACAAACTTAACTACCGCGATAATAGAGGGCCCCATGATACTGTTGATTCGTAGACATGGGAAATAACACATTATAATGAAACTTTCTATCATAACCACTACAGAACGAAAAAAATGAATGTTAATTTTATCAAACTAAAGAACAAGAATTGCTTTACATGTTTTTCATATAAAATTGAATAAGAATTTTCAATGAAAAAAATAATGTGTTTGATATAAAATTGACAGAATACTTTGTAAAAGTTAAATTAAAGAAGGCAAGTGAAATCATATTATATTATTCACTTTTGTGTGAAACATGCCTACAACATCTTTCACCAATGATCGAAAGAATTTATTCAGTGACGGGGGAATTCGTCGAGGACGCATATGATGAAAAACAACAACAGGGGAATCAACTTAATCACTTACTATGACAACTTTAAAAAAATATTTGGCAGTGAGATATTGAATATGAGTAATTTCTATCAGTATAATAAATAATATTAATTTTGGAATCAATGATGTCCTGCTGTCAGACAGAGGACTACATGGAAATTAATCTGTTAATGCAATTCAACTAGTAACAGCACACAATTGCCTGGATGATTTAATCCATATTGGTGCAAATCATTTCTAATTGATTAGTTATCAATGTTTTACAGGTATTCAATGCAATCAGTATATCTGAGAAACTTCCTGATTGAGTGGAGGGAGGACACTTGGTCATTGTTGATTACCTATAAGGCGGCAACCCATGCAGATGAAAATTGCTATTTGTTATTGATACTTTTTATTCAGGGAGTTCTGCAATTTACCGGATGCTAGTGATTTTATCTACAATACGTTACCAAACATCACACCGAACAAACTAACCCTAAAAGATCGTAAATACTGATCCAAGGGTTAAAAAAGATAGTCAACAAATATCTAAGGGCCAAAAAAGTCAGTCTAATGCGAATCCAAGGGTAAAAAAAGATAGAACGAAATGGACAGGAATTATGTGTGCCCAATGAAATGCATTCTATCCTTTATTCATTCATATCAGATAAGTAACAATGACTGAAATTTTATAGGAATTATTTCTTCATAGCTTAACATTAGTTCATATGCCTATACAACAAACATGATTTGATTAACGGCACAGTTAGGAGTTTATTACCAAGTGACTAAGGCCAAGTTCAAGTGGTGTAAAAAGTCCGATTATTTCAAGCTACAGTTAACTGCAGGTTTATTTAGGCCTTTGAATTTTAGTTTCACCGTCTTCTTTAGCCTTAGGATAGCTGTAGACTTTGATCTTTTTAACCTTTGGATCCTTCATCACGATTTTTTAAAGGTTTAGCATTCAGTATTATAATAGTGTAAAAGTTAGACAATTGCTTTATTTCTTTTTGTAATTTTTTACAAAGTGACATCGTGAAATTACAAGAGTGATTAGTAATGCCCAAAATGTATACTGAACACAAATAATTTGGGATATTCAAATTTTTCTGAAATTATGAATGTGTATAAAATCTAATAATTTTCACAGTGATAAAATATCAATTGTGTGAAAAATAAGATGTACTTGTACTTGTTGAAAGTATGCATAATTATGTCTCCCCCCGAAGGGTCGGGAGACATATTGGTTTTAGCTGAGTTCCCGTCTGCGTTGGCGTTCCCATTTCGTTTCCGGAGCATATCTCTAAAACTATGTTACCGATCATCACCAAACTTGATATACTGTCTCTCTATATCATGTAGATGTGCCTTTTGGAGGGTTGAGTTTTAAAACACAGGGATTGGGAAAGACATCTTTGACAATGGGCCAATTCCTATGCAATTTTGAATATTTTGTTTGCTACAATTGTGGAGTTGATAGGTTATTTATTCAAGTTGAATTATACAGAGAACATTAATGGTGCTTTATGATAGTATTGTTTAGAGGTTTGGAGCATTTGAGGAAGGGGGAGACATCTGTTTTTACGGGTAAAAATACTTTCTAGTATTATAATTGATAAATGCCAGAGAAATAATCAATTATAAAAATGTAATATCCCTAACCCTTTTTATTCAGTATACATATATATAAATATTATGGATGTCATAGACTCAACATATTGTAATAAAGATTGACTAAGTTCACTATTGTCTACTATAATGTAAATAATTAATTTCATATATATACTATTATAAAGAAACCCAAAATCCGTAAAATACTTGATTGATCTGATTTTGATGAGTACAAATATTTTTGTTACTCAAATGAAAATGAAATACCCAATTAAAATTTAACAAAGGAGTACATTACTCAATAAGGCAAAAAGTTATCTGTAGCTCTGCAGGTTCTACTTTAACTTTAATTATTATACAAGGGTAACTATAAATTGGATCCAAAAACTTTATAGGGCAACACACTAACAACTTTTCCTCAGGAAATAATCTCGATTTATTAAATTGACTCACCTTAATATAAAATGTAATTAATAAAAATGCCATGAGCAATCTGAATCGTAGATCTAGACTTGCATTGCATCCATTTTGTAATTAGCAGTCCTGACTAAGTCGAAACTGCTGTCAGTTTTTGTGCAGTTTCCGCACTTGTCGCTGCTGCACTAACATAAATTACTATAACTTTTTCCCATTGACATTTTCAGACTGACATACATATGTTACTGCTTATACCTCGGGGGGGGGGGGGGGGGGGGGGGGGGAAATAATTTCACATGTTCACTTTGAGGTCAAAGGTCAAGGTAATTAAATCACTAAAAACATTCTTGTAAAAGTTTTGGTGCTATGACACTCTAGTTTGGTATTATTATTTACGTATATGATATCATTTTTATCCCACCGGTATGTAATACCGTGGGATATAGTCATCGCCCTGTCTGTATGTCCATCCGTCCGTCCATAATCATTTTGGTTTCTGGAGCAGAACTCAAAAATCGGTCCACATATCTTTCTTAAACTTTACATGTGTATTGCCCACCTACTGAAGTGGTGCCTTTTGATATTTTCACATTTCTGAAAATTTTATCTTTTATTATTTCCATGGAAACGGCTCTTATTTGGACTCTGTTCATGAAAGGTTTCGTTTCATATATATATTAGCTTATACTATTATGAACCTTGCTTGAAAAATTTACAATTATCTTTCAAAGGTTTACATCTTACGATCATGTGGAACCGGTGGGATATGTCATCTTCTGATGACTCTTGTTATAGAAGTTAGCATTTTTGAAAAGGTTTCCGCTAAAATTTACCAAAGCTCAAGGTCACAGGAAGGTTGTGACGTAGGCATGCTTTAGCTAATATGCTTTAGTTTGACTATTAACACTTTTAATCATTACATTGATGTGATAGCCAATGAAAAGTGTTCATTAATTTTGTGACCTTGAATGTCAAAGGACACGAGATATGAGTTATTGCAATGTATAGGGCAAACTGACCGGGGTTCGGACAGTGTTCCGATCCAAATACTTTCAAAGATCGTACTGTACATTATCATTCGAAGAAAATAATTTTAAGCCAATTATGCCATTAGGAATGAAATTTTGTATTGTATTACGATTTATTTTTGTAGAAATATTTGTAGATTAACTGAAATTAACGGGTTTAATTGTGTATATCAACTCGCCCGGGGTTTGGACAGTCTTGACCTAACCTCGGACAGTACCACTCAATGTTCTCGCATACATCACAGCTTTAATATATGCCTCAAAAAGGTTAATTTTATCACCCAACACACATTGACTCGTTTATTTACAATGAAAAACCGATAATTTGCAAATATGATTCAATGTTTTGATAATACACAGCTTCCTTTCCGAAGATAAACTTCTCGGCGGCTCCCGAATGCGCCGCTAGAATCTGTTGACGTCACAATGGCATTTGCATGCATTGACGCTAAAACACTGTACAGGCTAAATTAAATGATTTAGGAGTAAATATTTTTGTAATATGTGTTGGTTGAATGTTTCTCTATGTTTCCTTAGAAGTTGTTTGATAAATTATATGTTTTTCAATTGTCTATAAAGAAAATTTATAAGTGTCCGAACCATGGTCAAAACTGTCCGAACCAAGGTCATTTTCATATATTTCGAAAATCCCGATATTTACTTCTAAATTAACTTTTTAATTGCAAATATTTATCAGAGTTTGATTATGTAGTAGTTTCTCTTTTAAAACAAAAAAAGCATATATGATCTTTTGGCGCTTCTTACATTTCCTGAAATTTGTGCAAACATTTACATGAAAACAAATATTTCGCCATTTGCCTCCATAAATCGGTTTATTGCCCCTGTCCGAAAAAGAAAGTCGGGGAATAGGTACGATAATAAAATGTTTTTTTAAGAGAAATGTATATCAAGACAGATTGCAAAGAAACATTTTGAAACAAATGACATGTATTTTTTTCATGTATAACTGCGTCAGCTTCTAATCAAAAGTGTCCTAATTTCGGGCGACTTCGGGTGGTGTCCGAACCTCGGTCAGTTTGCTCTACATACCAAATTTGAGTTCAGATTTATCCTATTAAGCATTTTAGAACTCATGTACATGTGTTTCTGTTAACATCTTTCTTATGTTTACATTGACATGTTCACAGTCAAGGTCATGAGTTATAAATTACAAAAAAATATCTTGTAAACACATTAAATTGAAAAGTTATTGTGCTATGAAGCTCTAGTTTGGTATATATCATCTTTGGAGAAGTACAACATTTTGAAATTTTTTTTGTTACAATCCATCAAAGGTGAAGGTTACAGCAAGGTCAAAACTTTTAATCTTATAAATTGTTATTACGAATGAAAAGTGATCATTGATCAGAGTTAAGTTCACTTCACAACCTATGTTTACATATCACTGATTAAGCTTTGTTGAAATGAATACTAATATATGTACATGAAATAAAGAATCTTTCCGATAATTTTTGATTTTCCCTCTACTTTTTCGTTAGAAAGTTAATTTCAAACAGGAGTATTTACCTTCGATGGAGCCTAATGTTGCTATCCCTAACCACCATTAGTCAAGCACAGCCCATTTCATGTTTTGTCCAAATCTTGTCAACACCATATCTAAAGCGGCCTTCACACGACAAACTAAAGTTTGACAACACATGTTGGGTTTGAGAGTGTGAACGGTCCAACAACTCGTCTACAACACCACTTTCTGAGTTGTCAAACTGTTGGCAAGAAATAAGATCGGTCTCTATTCTGACCAACTTTTCCATCCAATTTTCGATGTTGTCAAACTTGAGTTTGATGTGTGAAGTGTTGTCAAACTCGTGTTGTTCAGAAGTGGCCAATGGCATAACGTCATTTGCATATCGAGGTTTGACAACACGTGTTTGACGTCTGAACATGCAAGTTTTACAGCTTTGAAAAGTTGTACAACATGTGTTGTCAAACTATAGTTTGTCGTGTGAAGGTCGCTTATCCCCCTTAGTTCTTCATAAAATTAACGTTGACGCTTACCCCGTGCCTGGATGGCGTTTTGTGTATGTACATTTATGTTCAGGCTGGCGCTAAGGGGGTTAATGAACCGTTTTCTGTCATGATTTAAAGTTTGCGGATGGGCCAGCCGCCACAGACACAAGTTACTGTGACATTACACAATAATTGACTTCAAGTGAGGTTTTTCCAATAAGTTTTTGGACCATGGACACATGAAATTCACCCAGGCAATGCCATGATTCCATAGTCAATAAATAAAACTTATTATGGGGGTATATGAAAAAGGTTTTGATTACTTTTGTTCAGTTAGTTTAAAGATTATGTATTGTACTTGCAGGATATTGAAGACTTCCTTGGAGATCATGAAGTAGAGAGTATTGAGTTTGAAGATGAACAGGGCAGTACCCAGCAAGGTAAGACAAAGCATGAATCAATCTTCATTTCTGCTTTCTCTCTGTGAAGGAGAAATAGAATTTTTTATTGGCTTTGATATGTGCCATAATATTCAATTTACCTATATCCTTTCAATTTGACTTACCGGTACTTATAAAAGTAGAAACTTTTTATTGTCCTGGCTACAAAGTAATTTCGTGTTATGTACTCTTGGCACTCGGCAGCCTCATACAGCGCTAGTGCAAGTTAAAAAATGGGAAGACTGATAGACTATAGAAGCAATGGCTCTCATTTGATTGAAAGAGCATCAATGTTTTCAAAGGACTGTTTTTATGTCAATTATTATTCAGGATTAATTAAGAAATTGTAGTCTTGACATAATGATTTGTCTGACTGCTTGTTGGCAGCTGTGGTGGTGTTGAAGCACGGGGAGGAAGCTGAGGAGGTGGTGTCTAGTCTCGACAACAGGTGCTTGCTGGATGGCCAGGTGTCTGTGTGTCTGTGTGGTGGGGAGCCTCTCCTGTGTGTGGCCAACCTCCCCCTGCACTACTCTGAGGCAGAATTCCTCTCTCTCATCTCCGAGTTGGGGCCCACACGCAGGGCCTTCCTCATGCGCACCCAGCAGACAGGTGAGTCTCTCTCTCATCTACACTACCATATTATATCCCCTCTTACTTTGTATTGGGGTATATAGCGGTCAATTATCTCAAAGCCGTTAGGTCGAGATCAACCAAACTTTGCAAATTTGTTAAATATAACATTGTCTTAAGTTGAGACCAATTTTGAATTGTCTGGATTTCATTTTTATTTGTTGTTCCCATGAAAGGCAAAATTTTGTTTAGTGTCTCAATAGACAGTACATGTCTCTGATTTTCAAACACACAATGTTTATCTCCTTTCTTTGATGACTATTTTAATTATCAACTCTTTATCCTAGTACATGCACTTTATAAAATGTCCCGACATCTGGCAAACAAAAATAATATTCAGGGTTTGAAAATTAGCCCTAGTCCAGTAGCCCATGGCTAGTGAAGATGAAACTGGGCTAGTAAAATGTGTCAGCTGGTAGTCTGAAGGACTAGTTAAATTTTTAAGAAGATATGATTATTGAGATGTATTTGGTTAGTTGAAATGTGTTAAGGCTAGTTCCCTCAGAAATGCACTGTCAAATGGCTAGGTCAGCAAGATGACTAATTTCAACCCCTGGTATTGTGAGGGACGCAGGTTGTGCACCTAGGTATTAAAACTAACTTCTGACTGAGAAAATTCTATCACTGATTTACCTGAAAATAAGTCATTGACTTATCAATTATGAGTGAATTACCAGATTTCTTTGACTTATTGTAAAAGGCTGCTGCAATTCCATGACCTTTTAACAGTAAGAAGATTTTTTAACCCCTCTGAAAATGCATTTTAAAATTCTCAATTGTCAATAAAGACTGCAACATCGCTATGAACAAATAGTTGAACTTGGGTATGATGATATCATTGTATATAAGAAGGAAAGTTTACTGTGAGTATTTTGGACGGAAAGATTAGACTGCTGATTTACCACTTAAACTTCTTGTTTTGTGCAAATAGAGAATCTCACCCTCGTGTCTTCTGATATCAAATATATCAACACAAGTTTATAAAAGTAACTTTTATCAACGAGCGTTGATATATTTGATATCAGAAGACACAAGGGTGAGATTCTATTTATCATCCAAAATCATTTTCATCACATTAGCGTGAAAAATGTACATCTTTGAACACTGCATAGCCCTAAAACTCCTGAACCAGTGATGTCATAGCATTGTGACGTCATTGTGTTTATCACGTCATAGCATTGTGACGTCGCTGTGTTTATGACGTCATAGCATTGTGACGTCATTACTGATGATGTAAAACGTTTGTGATGTCATGTATTTTCTGATCACAGGGCATTGTTCAAAATCTACTGTCAAAACGATATCTCCTAGGAGATATCGGTTGATCTTCCACAAGCGATATCTCCTGTGGAACATAGTTTTGGATGATAAAATAGGATATTTGCCTTAGCGATTTGCTTTTTCCGATGGAACACATAAAAATAAATCATGGTTGATTACTTTTAAGTGAGCAGCAGACAGCAGAATACGGAATCTTAAGTTACCAGTCAACCATTTCAACAGAAGTGTAGGTATTTTGTTCAAAGTGAGGTGGTTTCCGGTAAACAGTTTAAGTTCATTTAATCCCTTGTAGATTGGATAAGTCAACCAATCAGATTTGAGCATCCAGCACTGTTATGGTTGAATCATTAATGGCCATCTGATGACGATAGATATCAGGGTATGAAAGAAGCTACGCAGATACAAATTCTAACTATCTGTTAATGATGAAGAATTGTCGGTGCAGGTACAAGCAAGGGTTACGGGTTTGTGGAGTACAGCGTGAGCAGAGAGCGAGTGCAGCAGATTATGGGTGAGCTGGAGGGGCGGCAGGTGGGGAGTGGAACAGGGGGTGGGGCGAGGCTGCAGCTTGAGGAAATGGATGAGAACCAGAGGAGCTGGCAACACCTCCAGTCTCGCTGTCTCCTCCTCTCCAACCTGCCCCGCCACTTCACAGACCTCTCCCGTCTCCGCAACATCTTCTCCTGTGTCACCAGTCCCGTCTACTGTCAGGTACCTACTTACTTACTTCCTGTCCTCATTGTCATGAATTGCATATTGCAAATGCTTGGTTGTTCAACAATCAACTCAAAAATAAGACCAAAAAAACATAAAAAAAACTGTTGTCCTGTTTCTCATCTGACATATTAAAAGCATATTCTTGACATCTTTCTGAACATATCTACTTTATAATGCTAGTAACTGCATTAGAAAAACCCATGAATGAAAGTTGTGTCATTATTGTGTTAACAGATAGCAATTAAAGATGGGAAGTCCCTTGGGTATGGAATCATAGAGTTCCGAGAGGCAAGTGACGCGGAGACGACGTGGGAAAGACTGCAGGGAGAGAAGCTGGAGGGCAAAGAGCTGGAGTTGTCCTTCTGTGTGCCAGGACGTCCTGCTGTCCTCATCTACAACACCATCATGTGGACCAGGGTGAGCACCACACTTGAACTCATACCTACATACATTATTGCAATGGTGGAGGCTCCACAACAAAATTCATTGAAACAAAAGACATTTTGTAGTTTAGTCTTGATGAATAGCTCATCTGACTAAACATCTTGCTGTGATCAATTGTTGAATGATAACATGTCAATTGATGTTGATGCATATTTCAAGATGTAATTGTTTTCAGGAGTTTCTTTAATTCTTTTTCAGAAGGAATCCTCCTTGGGGTACTTAGTGCATAAAATCTGTATTTTTGCTAATATGACAGGTTGTGACTATTTTTAGAAATAAAAATACACTAAAACAACGTTAAAAAACGTGTTTTGTTATAATTTGACCACCCTTAGAGGGCCCCTCACCAAGCGGTAGCTATGGCAACAGGGGCGGATAACTGCAACCTCATCATTTATCAATCTGTCATCTACGAGAGAGAGACGTGTTTTTTCCTCGAAGAATTTCTCAGTTTTTTCATAGATGTATTCTAAGAAAATGGACAAGGAATCTGTATGTTTGGTAACCTTTCTCTATCTAGAAGTAGAAAAGGTTTGCATTTTTGCATTCCTCGCCTTGTGACTTAGGAATTTTCCGTTCCAGGTGGATCTGTTTGCGTCTGGAGTGACGAACAAGATTCCAGTGTTTTGCTCCAGAATCCCCGACCCCAACGCTCTGGCGTCTGTCGCAGTTGGGCAGCCAACCGCGGGAACTTCTAGTGCTTCTGGCACCCTTGTGGACGGCGCAGAGCTGGTTTCCGTTGGTACTCAGGTGTCTGGCACGGCCCCCCGTGTTACTGACGAGTTGCCCGGGCCTTCTCACTCAAGAGGGGGCGCCACACCCAAATCCCAGGATTCAATGGGTGGCTTGGCCACTATCCGGAATCGCCTCCAGGAGAGCGGCCTTCCTGCACGAGTTGCAGACACAATACAGGCTTCAAGGAGGGATTCAACAAACAATCAGAATGAGGATAGATGGGCCTGTTATGCGCGCTGGTGTGGAAATCAAGGGTTTCTCGATCCCTTTTCTGCGGGTCTAGTTCAGGTGGTCGAGTTTTTGCAATCCCGACTGAATGACGGTTTGGCCGCACCTACAGTAAGAGGATACTCGACTGCTATTTCCGCATTCCACATCCCAGTGGATGGCTTCGTTTTGGGTAGTCTCACTTGGAAGACTGCCTTCCTTGTGGCGGTCACGTCAGGCAGGCGGGTAGCAACATCCATGCGATGTCTGCTGATCCCGAGCTGACTGTCATAGAGACAGAGTCAGAATCAGGCTGCCGGACACGTGCCATCCGAAGGTTGATCATTCTTTTCATGTATCAGCCCCCATTGAGCTTCCAGCGCTTTTGAAGTCGCGACCTCGGGGACGAGGGCCTCTGTCCCCCACCTTCTCGATGTCCGCAGTATTCTTACGGTTAACATTCAGCGGACTACGGGTATCCATAAGGATAAACAACTTTTTTTGTTATGGTGGTGGGAAGCCAGGAGGTCCTGCTTCCAAACAGACCATTTCTAGATGGATCGCCTTGACAAATTGGGACAAGAGCCGCCAGAAGATCTGAAAGCTCATACGGTTAGGGCGGTGGCAACCTGTAAGGCTTTTGCTGCAGCCCTGCCCATTGAAGAGATCTGTTCAGCCGCTACCTGGAGCAGGCCGAACACGTTCATCAAGCACTACCAAATCAACATGCAATCTAGTGGGCGTGCTCGGTTTGACAGGTCGGTTCTCGCATACCCTCTAGCTGATTGAGCTTTTGAGGTGTTTTTAACAGAGTTTTTGCCTTACTTTACATTTTTTTCTGTGAATAGAATTGAACATTTAGCATGGTACTAACTGTACTAACCACTAATTTGTTTCTTTTAGAATGTGAAGCCCTAGTCAAGATCTAGCTCATCTTTTGTGGGAAATGGTAACTTTGTCATTTTTTGCTCCCAGTACCTCTCTTCCAAAAAGGGGGGGGGGGGGGGGGGGGGTGTGTGTGATTTGACTTAAATCTTGTTCACAGGCGTTTAGGCCTCCAACTTGTAGTCTCCAATGGTTGGGGTCAGTAAGCCCCACTGGAGGATCACGTGATCAGATGGGTGTCGCCTTACATCCTCGTTATTTTGATTAGACAGAAAAACCACTGCCAGGGATACTATCTGTCTGCCTTATGCAGTAAGTACCACAAGGAGGATACCCTTCTGAAAAAGAATCGAACAAACCTGCAGAGGTTTCAGATTCTTTGAAGGTGCCCTCAAATGGGTGGTCAAATGATAACAAAACACGTTTTTTAACATTGTTTTTGTGTGTTTTTATTTCTAAAAATAGTCACAACCTGTCATATTAGCAAAAATACAGATTTTATGCAGTAAGTACCGGTACCCCAAGGAGGATCCCCTTCAAAGAATCTGAAACCTTTGCAGGTTTGTTAAAATTTCAGATAAATGAATGTATTTAGTTCATTGATTTTGTGACAAGTATGAAGTCCTGCCTTGTGGACTGTAGTTGGTATCACATGAACCATGTACATTGTTTGGTGTTTGTTTTAGGACAAGAAGTTTGAGGTGGGCACGAAGAGCAGTCTGCTGCCAGACCCTCTGTTTGTGAACCCCGCCCTGCTGAGCAGTCCCCTGGTGAAGGCTCTCACCAACCAGTTCCCCAAGTGTCAGTACATCACTCATATTCCTCATCTTTCTCTAAGTCTTCACTGTCCTATGGATTAAAATCTTGTCAAACCAGTAATTGGTATTACATTATAAGCAAAGCTTAGTTGAACTTTCATTTATCTTGAAATTCATTATTATTATTATTATTAAAAAGGGTGTTGTATTCTTTCAAGTGTATTTCTTAATATCATTGTTATGCCCCCGAAGATGAGATTCCGGGGGTATATTGTTTTTGCCCTGTCCATCTGTCTGTAAGTCTGTTTGCCAATAAAAAAAATTAACCTTGCTCACAACTTTTGATTGCTTTGGG
Source organism: Steromphala cineraria (assembly GCA_916613615.1). NCBI lineage: Eukaryota > Metazoa > Mollusca > Gastropoda > Trochida > Trochidae > Steromphala > Steromphala cineraria. Next base: position 39,150,180 of record OU744722.1, on the reverse strand, counting down.
GGAGATCTGACCTTTGACAAGTATTTTTCGAAAACATTAATCTTGGCCATTATTTTTGATTGGATAGAGATAGTTTTATACCTCATGACCTAGACCTTGCGTCGGGGGCATAAGTTTTTCTCAAACACTGCTTGTTTTTTTCTGTTTTACTATATTTAAAAAAAAAAAAATATGTTGATATTAGGTGAAACATCCTTGATAAGCCTTTTCCACCATTACCCGGAACAGATCAACCGTATACTTTTGTTACCACCAGCTCCCCCTACATTGCTCATCTTTTATCCAATCAGCTGTCAGAAAAGTCCAGCTTACCAATGAAATTATTTAATGAATTCATGATATGAGTGGAGAACTTTGGTAACATTCAATGTTATTGAGGACACCAATGGTTCTGCAGTTTAGTGTAGTTATATTATTATTATATGAATATTTATATAGCACGCATATCCATCCTCTAGTGGTTGCTCAAGGCGCTCAAGGTAGTGTACTCATTATTGATGTTCTGTCTTGTTTCAGTGATTCCGACCTTCATGAAGTCCCTTCATCAGTTGCATCAGACATACATCAACTCAGTTATGTCCCGCAACACTAAACCAGGTCAGTATTATAAGATCCACGGCCATATTTAACAGATTTCCCTCAGTCTGAGCTGATCCTAGCTCAATTTCACAACTTGGTGTTATGGGTGTCCTCAGCACTAAGGGCTCATTGTGAAATTAAGGGGAATAGGCTTTATGTTTATAGTTAAATTTTCAATGACTTTAGTCCTAAACTTACGAACTCTGAGCTGTTGTTAAACATTATTTCATTATTATCATATGAGGTTGTCATTCCAATATGGCAAACTCTCTGAAAGGGTTAACAATTAAAATTGAAACCATTAAACCTTTTGGTAATGGTCATATTTATATTATTTGTTTTATATCATATTATTTGACCGTTTTGGTGCCTGACAGGTCTGCTAGGTCCAGCGCCCTACCCTCCGCTGTCCCCCATCATGAACCCGAACATGCAGCTGGGACTGATCATCTTCATCGCCCTTCAGATGCAGACTCACCAGCCCTCCCTCCTCCACCCCCAGGTACTCTACAAGCACAGACACACAGACACACAGACTCACCAGCCCTCCCTCCTCCACCCCCAGGTACTCTACAAGCACAGACACACAGACACACAGACTCACCAGCCCTCCCTCCTCCACCCCCAGGTACTCTACAAGCACAGACACACAGACACACAGACTCACCAGCCCTCCCTCCTCCACCCCCAGGTACTCTACAAGCACAGACACACAGACACACAGACTCACCAGCCCTCCCTCCTCCACCCCCAGGTACTCTACAAGCACAGACACACAGACACACAGACTCACCAGCCCTCCCTCCTCCACCCCCAGGTACTCTACAAGCACAGACACACAGACACACAGACTCACCAGCCCTCCCTCCTCCACCCCCAGGTACTCTACAAGCACAGACACACAGACACACAGACTCACCAGCCCTCCCTCCTCCACCCCCAGGTACACTACAAGCACAGACACACAGACACACAGACTCACCAGCCCTCCCTCCTCCACCCCCAGGTACTCTACAAGCACAGACACACAGACACACAGACTCACCAGCCCTCCCTCCTCCACCCCCAGGTACTCTACAAGCACAGACACACAGACTCACAGACTCACCAGCCCTCCCTCCTCCACCCCCAGGTACTCTACAAGCACAGACACACAGACACACAGACTCACCAGCCCTCCCTCCTCCACCCCCAGGTACTCTACAAGCACAGACACACAGACACACAGACTCACCAGCCCTCCCTCCTCCACCCCCAGGTACTCTACAAGCACAGACACACAGACACACAGACTCACCAGCCCTCCCTCCTCCACCCCCAGGTACTCTACAAGCACAGACACACAGACACACAGACTCACCAGCCCTCCCTCCTCCACCCCCAGGTACTCTACAAGCACAGACACACAGACACACAGACTCACCAGCCCTCCCTCCTCCACCCCCAGGTACTCTACAAGCACAGACACACAGACACACAGACTCACCAGCCCTCCCTCCTCCACCCCCAGGTACTCTACAAGCACAGACACACAGACTCACCAGCCCTCCCTCCTCCACCCCCAGGTACTCTACAAGCACAGACACACAGACACACAGACTCACCAGCCCTCCCTCCTCCACCCCCAGGTACTCTACAAGCACAGACACACAGACACACAGACTCACCAGCCCTCCCTCCTCCACCCCCAGGTACTCTACAAGCACAGACACACAGACACACAGACTCACCAGCCCTCCCTCCTCCACCCCCAGGTACTCTACAAGCACAGACACACAGACACACAGACACACCAGCCCTCCCTCCTCCACCCCCAGGTACTCTACAAGCACAGACACACAGACACACAGACTCACCAGCCCTCCCTCCTCCACCCCCAGGTACTCTACAAGCACAGACACACAGACACACAGACTCACCAGCCCTCCCTCCTCCACCCCCAGGTACTCTACAAGCACAGACACACAGACACACAGACTCACCAGCCCTCCCTCCTCCACCCCCAGGTACTCTACAAGCACAGACACACAGACACACAGACTCACCAGCCCTCCCTCCTCCACCCCCAGGTACTCTACAAGCACAGACACACAGACACACAGACTCACCAGCCCTCCCTCCTCCACCCCCAGGTACTCTACAAGCACAGACACACAGACACACAGACTCACCAGCCCTCCCTCCTCCACCCCCAGGTACTCTACAAGCACAGACACACAGACACACAGACTCACCAGCCCTCCCTCCTCCACCCCCAGGTACTCTACAAGCACAGACACACAGACACACAGACTCACCAGCCCTCCCTCCTCCACCCCCAGGTACTCTACAAGCACAGACACACAGACACACAGACTCACCAGCCCTCCCTCCTCCACCCCCAGGTACTCTACAAGCACAGACACACAGACACACAGACTCACCAGCCCTCCCTCCTCCACCCCCAGGTACTCTACAAGCACAGACACACAGACACACAGACTCACCAGCCCTCCCTCCTCCACCCCCAGGTACTCTACAAGCACAGACACACAGACACACAGACTCACCAGCCCTCCCTCCTCCACCCCCAGGTACTCTACAAGCACAGACACACAGACACACAGACTCACCAGCCCTCCCTCCTCCACCCCCAGGTACTCTACAAGCACAGACACACAGACACACAGACTCACCAGCCCTCCCTCCTCCACCCCCAGGTACTCTACAAGCACAGACACACAGACACACAGACTCACCAGCCCTCCCTCCTCCACCCCCAGGTACTCTACAAGCACAGACACACAGACACACAGACTCACCAGCCCTCCCTCCTCCACCCCCAGGTACTCTACAAGCACAGACACACAGACACACAGACACACTTGCTGTATACCCTACAGCAGGATAACACTTTACACTCTGTCATACTCTAGTAACATTGGAATATGATAACATTCAACAAAATGTGATGAAAATAACTGTAATCAGACAAATACAGAATACTAAACGACGTCCCGTTTAATAACATTTTTATGAAACAAGTGAATGGGTTGGTATTTGATGAGTGAAAGCGAGTTTAATACCTATGTATACCATTCATGAGTTTCTTAAAAATGTTATGAAACCAGACCAAGTTGAGTATTTTATTTATTACTGGCTTAATTACATCGTAAAAATACAAAGAAAGTCGCTAATATGACTGGCGAGACCAGCCCTGCTGACATTGTGATCTCATACTTAACAATTGTGACGTCAGTCTGATTAAAAGTAGACCGTGCTCCGAGGAATAAAATATCAAAAATATTGTCTCTATCAATGCTCGAACCAGCTAGAATATCCTCTCCATCTCGGTCTGAATGCACCCACCTCTATCGCATGTCGCTATAACCAGTTTAGCGCAGACAAACCCAGTCGTAAGCCATCCAATCACATCCTCGTTTTGAAATAGCATTTAGCGGAGATTATGTATAACGAATGGTAAACTGGAGTTACATGCCCCTAGCATGATATCGAAAGCTTTTGCTGCGCTCCTTGCGATTGGCTAGCGTCAGAACATGCGGGTAATAGAGTGCCTTCAGACTGTGAATGAGAGGAAAGCCGGGCTGGTTGAAGTTCGAACCCCACAAGAGATAATATTTTTACACCTTTTTCCTCGAATCACAGTCCATTTTAATCAGACTGTTGTGACGTAATCATTACGTCGTGTCATTCGTTCAGCGCTCGATTTATTAAACAGCAATCTTCAACAGGAGAGTAATAATCATGATTTTACCTTAGATCTCTTTGCTATGTTATTCTTTATAACTTGTATTGTTATTGTTTGTAGTTCACTGGCCCCCTTGCCCGTCAACTGGACCTGTTGGTTAAACACTCAGCACAGGTGAACAAACAATTCTTTGTTTTAAAAAGTTCATCAGCCTTCTGAATCTTCTTAAATTTATGAATTCACAATTTCATGGTTTTAATGTGCTTGTATTTGCCAAATTTTGATTATAAAATGATGTTTAAGTTAAAGATGGGCATAATTTACTCAATTATTTGATAAATTTTCAAGAAAACTTCTGCTATCAATTTTTTTGGCATTATACATAATGTTTTGTTACATACAAATACAGAAGGGGACGGTCAGTGTGAAGCCCAACCTCGGAGAGCCGCTGACGGCCCGCGCTAACATGCTGCTACAGAACCTGCACGTGCAGCTACAGCAAGAGAGTACCGACGCCTCCACGTCGACCCCAGGCCCAGGGGAGGGGGAGCTGGCCCCGCCTGCAGACCAGCAGGCAGCTCTCTTCTACCAGCAGCACCTGCAGAACGTGGGCAACCTCAACCTGAACATCCTCATCAGCCTGGGCCAGGTCATCTTCTCCATGCAGAACCAGCAGAGCAGCCCCACTGATCAGCCTTCTCCTCCTCTTCCTCCTGCTCCTCCTCAGCCTCCTCATGTCAAGGAAGGACTCCTCCCAAATCCACGTGGTCCTAGTATCAGAAATAGGCCAAAACCCTTGTTAGAATCCCTAGATGGCTTCATAAAGAATTTGCCTAATACTGGACCTCAAGCACTCTGCAAGATGCCTGGTGCTAATATACAACAGTTAGTGGGTGCTGGTCACAGAGGTGAAGCACAAGTTAAGACATCACTTTTGGGTGAACCTCCAGTGCGCAATTCGAGTGGCCTGTGTAAGGAAGCTAGTTTGATGAACTGTGTGCCTGGAGGATACCGACCCCCCCTGCCCCTCTTCAAGCAGCCAATCTCCAGTGAAGCAGGGGACCACTGGGGCGGAGGCGCCAACTGTGATGATTCAGGATATGGGGTAGGCCAGCATATCTTCTTTATGACCTCTCCAAACAAAACTGATTTATTCCATAGTTTAGCTTTAATCTTCAAATCATACCTTTTACTTTCTAAATAGTACAATATATTTTCAGGAATCATCAGAATTTGTACAACAGAAGCACATTCAAGAGGTAAGCTTTATTGAGTTATTGCCTTTGTTCCCTGTTTTTTTAGACGCGGTTGATATTTATGCAATTACGTATTACACAGTTATGGCCCATGTAGGAAAATGGTGAGAGATGTTGATGACCTCATCTTCCTGTTGATTTGTATCAAAACTCACTTTTTCTCGTTTTATGCAAAACTATTAATGAAAATAATTTCTCCATTAATTCGACATCTCTAATAATTTGACCAGATAACTTTTGATGGGGTCACAAATTCGAATCATTTCTAAAATTTTAACCCAGTGCCAAAAGTTTTAAATTAATGCTTAAAATCATTGTCTCAAAATTAAATTTTAAAAATTGCAAACATTATTATCTTCATTACGGTAATCAGTTGAATCTAATATATTTTTGAAATGACAAATTTGTCATTATCATGAGCATAAAAATATGCATAACATTTCACATGATATTTATCTAATATTTCAACTATGGTGCCAAATGAGTGGTCGAAAATGAATAATAGTTCAACCATGAACATTTTCTGAAATGCTTTTGAAAATATGAAATTATGGTATTGCATGGAAGGTATCGTCTATAGTTTATCACCACTTGAGTGACGTCAAGTTCAAAGGTTTGACGTCATGATACAATGGTCTTATGTAACAAATTCTGATATGATGTAACACTGTTACCATGGTGACAAGCTCCTCCAAGTCGCCGTTCAACATGAAATTGGTTCTATTTGGTGTAATTAGAAGGATTTCATAATTTAGATTCAGATTTAATAAATATTTTTTCTGTCAATTCTTGACAAATACCTTGTGTATCTCATCTCGTAAGGTACAAAAGTGAAGTATAAACTTTCTACCTTATTTGTTTAAGTATTGTTTGCATAAGTCAAGAAAAGGTGATGTCCTCTATGTATATGATCATACTATGTTTGATATTTCAGTTGACATCCCCAAGGTATCCATTGAACAGCAACAACAGTATAAGCACCAGTTTAGTGAATTCCTTTTGTAACTTCAAGGTAAGCTTTCTGTTTCATAATTAAGTCTATGTACCGGTAGGATAAAAAGAAAGAAAATTTTGCCTAGGTATAAATTTTACCTTTTTGATGAACATACTTACAGCTAAGTTAGTGAGGTTGTAACTGTGACAAGTGTTATATGTGTATATGTGCTGCACTGTGAGTGTAGCTATGAGAGAGTGGTGTTGACAGACAGCGTGTGACCTGTGTTGTATATGTGCTGCACTGTGAGTGTAGCTATGAGAGATTGGTGTTGACAGACAGCGTGTGACCTGTGTTGTATATGTGCTGCACTGTGAGTGTAGCTATGAGAGAGTGGTGTTGACAGACAGTGGTGACCTGTGTTGTATATGTGCTGCACTGTGAGTGTAGCTATGAGAGATTGGTGTTGACAGACAGCGTGTGACCTGTGTTGTATATGTGCTGCACTGTGAGTGTAGCTATGAGAGATTGGTGTTGACAGACAGCGTGTGACCTGTGTTGTATATGTGCTGCACTGTGAGTGTAGCTATGAGAGAGTGGTGTTGACAGACAGCGTGTGACCTGTGTTGTATATGTGCTGCACTGTGAGTGTAGCTATGAGAGAGTGGTGTTGACAGACGGTGTGTGACCTGTGTTGTATATGTGCTGCACTGTGAGTGTAGCTATGAGAGAGTGGTGTTGACAGACAGCGTGTGACCTGTTGTATATGTGCTGCACTGTGAGTGTAGCTATGAGAGAGTGGTGTTGACAGACAGCGTGTGACCTGTGTTGTATATGTGCTGCACTGTGAGTGTAGCTATGAGAGAGTGGTGTTGACAGACAGCGTGTGACCTGTGTTGTATATGTGCTGCACTGTGAGTGTAGCTATGAGAGAGTGGTGTTGACAGACAGCGTGTGACCTGTGTTGTATATGTGCTGCACTGTGAGTGTAGCTATGAGAGAGTGGTGTTGACAGACAGCGTGTGACCTGTGTTGTATATGTGCTGCACTGTGAGTGTAGCTATGAGAGAGTGGTGTTGACAGACAGCGTGTGACCTGTGTTGTATATGTGCTGCACTGTGAGTGTAGCTATGAGAGAGTTGTGTTGACAGACAGCGTGTGACCTGTTGTATATGTGCTGCACTGTGAGTGTAGCTATGAGAGAGTGGTGTTGACAGACAGCGTGTGACCTGTGTTGTATATGTGCTGCACTGTGAGTGTAGCTATGAGAGAGTGGTGTTGACAGACAGCGTGTGACCTGTGTTGTATATGTGCTGCACTGTGAGTGTAGCTATGAGAGAGTGGTGTTGACAGACAGCGTGTGACCTGTGTTGTATATGTGCTGCACTGTGAGTGTAGCTATGAGAGAGTGGTGTTGACAGACAGCGTGTGACCTGTGTTGTATATGTGCTGCACTGTGAGTGTAGCTATGAGAGAGTGGTGTTGACAGACAGCGTGTGACCTGTGTTGTATATGTGCTGCACTGTGAGTGTAGCTATGAGAGAGAGGTGTTGACAGACAGCGTGTGACCTGTGTTGTATATGTGCTGCACTGTGAGTGTAGCTATGAGAGAGTGGTGTTGACAGACGGTGTGTGACCTGTGTTGTATATGTGCTGCACTGTGAGTGTAGCTATGAGAGAGAGGTGTTGACAGACAGCGTGTGACCTGTGTTGTATATGTGCTGCACTGTGAGTGTAGCTATGAGAGAGTGGTGTTGACAGACGGTGTGTGACCTGTGTTGTATATGTGCTGCACTGTGAGTGTAGCTATGAGAGAGTGGTGTTGACAGACAGCGTGTGACCTGTGTTGTATATGTGCTGCACTGTGAGTGTAGCTATGAGAGATTGGTGTTGACAGACAGCGTGTGACCTGTGTTGTATATGTGTTGCACTGTGAGTGTAGCTATGAGAGAGTGGTGTTGACAGACAGCGTGTGACCTGTGTTGTATATGTGCTGCACTGTGAGTGTAGCTATGAGAGAGTGGTGTTGACAGACAGCGTGTGACCTGTTGTATATGTGCTGCACTGTGAGTGTAGCTATGAGAGAGTGGTGTTGACAGACAGCGTGTGACCTGTGTTGTATATGTGCTGCACTGTGAGTGTAGCTATGAGAGATTGGTGTTGACAGACAGCGTGTGACCTGTGTTGTATATGTGCTGCACTGTGAGTGTAGCTATGAGAGAGAGGTGTTGACAGACAGCGTGTGACCTGTGTTGTATATGTGCTGCACTGTGAGTGTAGCTATGAGAGAGTGGTGTTGACAGACAGCGTGTGACCTGTGTTGTATATGTGCTGCACTGTGAGTGTAGCTATGAGAGAGTGGTGTTGACAGACAGCGTGTGACCTGTGTTGTATATGTGCTGCACTGTGAGTGTAGCTATGAGAGAGAGGTGTTGACAGACAGCGTGTGACCTGTGTTGTATATGTGCTGCACTGTGAGTGTAGCTATGAGAGAGTGGTGTTGACAGACGGTGTGTGACCTGTGTTGTATATGTGCTGCACTGTGAGTGTAGCTATGAGAGAGAGGTGTTGACAGACAGCGTGTGACCTGTGTTGTATATGTGCTGCACTGTGAGTGTAGCTATGAGAGAGTGGTGTTGACAGACGGTGTGTGACCTGTGTTGTATATGTGCTGCACTGTGAGTGTAGCTATGAGAGAGAGGTGTTGACAGACAGCGTGTGACCTGTGTTGTATATGTGCTGCACTGTGAGTGTAGCTATGAGAGATTGGTGTTGACAGACAGCGTGTGACCTGTGTTGTATATGTGTTGCACTGTGAGTGTAGCTATGAGAGAGTGGTGTTGACAGACAGCGTGTGACCTGTGTTGTATATGTGCTGCACTGTGAGTGTAGCTATGAGAGAGTGGTGTTGACAGACAGCGTGTGACCTGTTGTATATGTGCTGCACTGTGAGTGTAGCTATGAGAGAGTGGTGTTGACAGACAGCGTGTGACCTGTGTTGTATATGTGCTGCACTGTGAGTGTAGCTATGAGAGAGTGGTGTTGACAGACAGCGTGTGACCTGTGTTGTATATGTGCTGCACTGTGAGTGTAGCTATGAGAGAGTGGTGTTGACAGACAGCGTGTGACCTGTGTTGTATATGTGCTGCACTGTGAGTGTAGCTATGAGAGAGTGGTGTTGACAGACAGCGTGTGACCTGTGTTGTATATGTGCTGCACTGTGAGTGTAGCTATGAGAGATTGGTGTTTACAGACAGCGTGTGACCTGTGTTGTATATGTGCTGCACTGTGAGTGTAGCTATGAGAGAGTTGTGTTGACAGACAGCGTGTGACCTGTTGTATATGTGCTGCACTGTGAGTGTAGCTATGAGAGAGAGGTGTTGACAGACAGTGTGTGACCTGTGTTGTATATGTGCTGCACTGTGAGTGTAGCTATGAGAGAGTGGTGTTGACAGACAGCGTGTGACCTGTTGTATATGTGCTGCACTGTGAGTGTAGCTATGAGAGAGTGGTGTTGACAGACAGCGTGTGACCTGTGTTGTATATGTGCTGCACTGTGAGTGTAGCTATGAGAGAGTGGTGTTGACAGACAGCGTGTGACCTGTGTTGTATATGTGCTGCACTGTGAGTGTAGCTATGAGAGAGTGGTGTTGACAGACAGCGTGTGACCTGTGTTGTATATGTGCTGCACTGTGAGTGTAGCTATGAGAGATTGGTGTTTACAGACAGCGTGTGACCTGTGTTGTATATGTGCTGCACTGTGAGTGTAGCTATGAGAGAGTGGTGTTGACAGACAGTGGTGACCTGTGTTGTATATTTGCTGCACTGTGAGTGTAGCTATGAGAGAGTGGTGTTGACAGACAGCGTGTAACCTGTGTTGTATATTTGCTGCACTGTGAGTGTAGCTATGAGAGAGTGGTGTTGACAGACAGTGGTGACCTGTGTTGTATATTTGCTGCACTGTGAGTGTAGCTATGAGAGAGTGGTGTTGACAGACAGTGGTGACCTGTGTTGTATATTTGCTGCACTGTGAGTGTAGCTATGAGAGAGAGGTGTTGACAGACAGCGTGTGACCTGTGTTGTATATGTGCTGCACTGTGAGTGTAGCTATGAGAGAGTGGTGTTGACAGACGGTGTGTGACCTGTGTTGTATATGTGCTGCACTGTGAGTGTAGCTATGAGAGAGTGGTGTTGACAGACAGCGTGTGACCTGTGTTGTATATGTGCTGCACTGTGAGTGTAGCTATGAGAGAGTGGTGTTGACAGACAGCGTGTGACCTGTGTTGTATATGTGCTGCACTGTGAGTGTAGCTATGAGAGAGTGGTGTTGACAGACAGCGTGTGACCTGTGTTGTATATGTGCTGCACTGTGAGTGTAGCTATGAGAGAGTGGTGTTGACAGACAGCGTGTGACCTGTGTTGTATATGTGCTGCACTGTGAGTGTAGCTATGAGAGAGTTGTGTTGACAGACAGCGTGTAACCTGTGTTGTATATGTGCTGCACTGTGAGTGTAGCTATGAGAGAGTGGTGTTGACAGACAGCGTGTGACCTGTGTTGTATATGTGCTGCACTGTGAGTGTAGCTATGAGAGATTGGTGTTGACAGACAGCGTGTGACCTGTGTTGTATATGTGCTGCACTGTGAGTGTAGCTATGAGAGAGAGGTGTTGACAGACAGCGTGTGACCTGTGTTGTATATGTGCTGCACTGTGAGTGTAGCTATGAGAGAGTGGTGTTGACAGACAGCGTGTGACCTGTTGTATATGTGCTGCACTGTGAGTGTAGCTATGAGAGAGTGGTGTTGACAGACAGCGTGTGACCTGTGTTGTATATGTGCTGCACTGTGAGTGTAGTTATGAGAGAGTGGTGTTGACAGACAGCGTGTGACCTGTGTTGTATATGTGCTGCACTGTGAGTGTAGCTATGAGAGAGTGGTGTTGACAGACAGCGTGTGACCTGTGTTGTATATGTGCTGCACTGTGAGTGTAGCTATGAGAGAGTGGTGTTGACAGACAGCGTGTGACCTGTGTTGTATATGTGCTGCACTGTGAGTGTAGCTATGAGAGAGTGGTGTTGACAGACAGCGTGTGACCTGTGTTGTATATGTGCTGCACTGTGAGTGTAGTTATGAGAGAGAGGTGTTGACAGACAGCGTGTGACCTGTGTTGTATATGTGCTGCACTGTGAGTGTAGTTATGAGAGAGTGGTGTTGACAGACAGCGTGTGACCTGTGTTGTATATGTGCTGCACTGTGAGTGTAGCTATGAGAGAGTGGTGTTGACAGACAGCGTGTGACCTGTGTTGTATATGTGCTGCACTGTGAGTGTAGCTATGAGAGAGTGGTGTTGACAGACAGCGTGTGACCTGTGTTGTATATGTGCTGCACTGTGAGTGTAGCTATGAGAGAGTGGTGTTGACAGACAGCGTGTGACCTGTGTTGTATATGTGCTGCACTGTGAGTGTAGCTATGAGAGAGTTGTGTTGACAGACAGCGTGTAACCTATGTTGTATATGTGCTGCACTGTGAGTGTAGCTATGAGAGAGTGGTGTTGACAGACAGCGTGTGACCTGTGTTGTATATGTGCTGCACTGTGAGTGTAGCTATGAGAGATTGGTGTTGACAGACAGCGTGTGACCTGTGTTGTATATGTGCTGCACTGTGAGTGTAGCTATGAGAGAGAGGTGTTGACAGACAGCGTGTGACCTGTGTTGTATATGTGCTGCACTGTGAGTGTAGCTATGAGAGAGTGGTGTTGACAGACAGCGTGTGACCTGTTGTATATGTGCTGCACTGTGAGTGTAGCTATGAGAGAGTGGTGTTGACAGACAGCGTGTGACCTGTGTTGTATATGTGCTGCACTGTGAGTGTAGTTATGAGAGAGTGGTGTTGACAGACAGCGTGTGACCTGTGTTGTATATGTGCTGCACTGTGAGTGTAGCTATGAGAGAGTGGTGTTGACAGACAGCGTGTGACCTGTGTTGTATATGTGCTGCACTGTGAGTGTAGCTATGAGAGAGTGGTGTTGACAGACAGCGTGTGACCTGTGTTGTATATGTGCTGCACTGTGAGTGTAGCTATGAGAGAGTGGTGTTGACAGACAGCGTGTGACCTGTGTTGTATATGTGCTGCACTGTGAGTGTAGTTATGAGAGAGAGGTGTTGACAGACAGCGTGTGACCTGTGTTGTATATGTGCTGCACTGTGAGTGTAGTTATGAGAGAGTGGTGTTGACAGACAGCGTGTGACCTGTGTTGTATATGTGCTGCACTGTGAGTGTAGCTATGAGAGAGTGGTGTTGACAGACAGCGTGTGACCTGTGTTGTATATGTGCTGCACTGTGAGTGTAGTTATGAGAGAGTGGTGTTGACAGACAGCGTGTGACCTGTGTTGTATATGTGCTGCACTGTGAGTGTAGCTATGAGAGAGTGGTGTTGACAGACAGCGTGTGACCTGTGTTGTATATGTGCTGCACTGTGAGTGTAGCTATGAGAGATTGGTGTTTACAGACAGCGTGTGACCTGTGTTGTATATGTGCTGCACTGTGAGTGTAGTTATGAGAGAGTGGTGTTGACAGACAGCGTGTGACCTGTGTTGTATATGTGCTGCACTGTGAGTGTAGTTATGAGAGAGAGGTGTTGACAGACAGCGTGTGACCTGTGTTGTATATGTGCTGCACTGTGAGTGTAGCTATGAGAGAGTGGTGTTGACAGACAGCGTGTGACCTGTGTTGTATATGTGCTGCACTGTGAGTGTAGCTATGAGAGAGTTGTGTTGACAGACAGTGTGTGACCTGTGTTGTATATGTGCTGCACTGTGAGTGTAGTTATGAGAGAGTTGTGTTGACAGATGGTGTGTGACCTGTGTTGTATATGTGCTGCACTGTGAGTGTAGCTATGAGAGAGTTGTGTTGACAGACAGTGTGTGACCTGTGTTGTATATGTGCTGCACTGTGAGTGTAGCTATGAGAGAGTGGTGTTGACAGACAGCGTGTGACCTGTGTTGTATATGTGCTGCACTGTGAGTGTAGCTATGAGAGAGTGGTGTTGACAGACAGTGTGTGACCTGTGTTGTATATGTGCTGCACTGTGAGTGTAGTTATGAGAGAGTTGTGTTGACAGATGGTGTGTGACCTGTGTTACAGAGCCTGTCTAGCTCCAGCAGTGACCCTGGATCTATGAGCTACACGGGGGCCGGGCTGCTGCCCACCCCTATAGGAGCCTCCACCGCCTACCAGCCCGCCAACCACAGCAAACCTATACTGGTGTGTATATATAATCATCTGGCCCTGAATGTTCTTCGTCATGTTAATAATCAGAACCAACACAGTTTTGTTTATGATATCAATGCCAGCATATAGTTTATCTGTTGAGCACTTTAGAAGGTTCTTTGTCAGCCAAACTCACAAAAACATTTTTATTATGAAATGTCAGACTGAGTCTTTATATTATCCTACAGTTTAGATGCTACCCATCTTTCCTCTTGCCCTTCCTTTATGTGAGGTATGTATATATTCAGAGTACACCGGTGGGACAGAAGCGCGGCTATAGCTCCCTGCTCCCCGAGCCAGAACCCAGTCCAGAGGGAGACTACATCATCGGGCAGCACTCGCAGGGCATTGGGGGCCACTACGCAGAGACATACCGCAAACGTCAGAAGCTGCACCACCGGTACTGACGACAACCAACTCTCGTACGTCTGTCTATGAGATCACTGTACATTTATTTATTCTCATTATTAGAGAACATAAGTGCTAGAGAATAAAAAACAATACAAGACTTACCAGTAGATCTGGAAAGAAGACAATAAGATTTAAGGTCAATTATTTATATTTTATTTCAATTAAGTTATATTTATGATTTATTAATACATGCTTTAAACATCTGACGGCAGAAAGTATACAACATCCAAACACTGCATCTATTTGGGAAACTGTCAACTACTTGTTGATCAGAGCAAGCAAAACATTTGTTGAAAATATTTTTAACAATTAAAAAGAACATATGCCCTGCATGATTTAGGAATTTGAATCATTCAAGTGGTAGAAAGGGAATTTTGTTTGTAGATTATTAAGATAAAGCATCTGCTATAAATGTTTTTTTAGCTCATCTGGCCTGTATGGCCCGATGGGCTTATGGCATGGCATGGCATGGTGTCCGGCGTCCGTCCGTCTGTCCATCCGTCCGTAAACTTTGTTGAATTTCAACTTTTTCTTCAGAACCATAAGGCCTAGAAAGCTGAATCTTGGTGTACAGACTCCTATGCTAGTGAGGATTATAAATTGTAGCTTTGGTGGCCCTGTGACCCCTAATAAGGGCCACAGGGGCCACTCCCTTAAAACCTATTTCATATTCTTCTCCAGAACCATAAGGCCTGGAAAGCTGAAACTTTATGTACAGACTTCTTGACTAGTGAGGATTATAAATTGATAGCTTTTGTGGCCCCTTATAAGGGCCACAGAGGCCACGCCCTAAGAACCTATTTTCCGTCTTCTTCTCCAGAATCATATGTCTACCCTGTAACCTGTGACTCCTACTATGGGGGAACCACATTGGCCACAACCTAATGCAAAATCAAATGTAAAGCCTGAAGAGCTACAGAGCCAATGGCTCTATTTTTATTGCTATTTAAAAACTGAACTAACTCATATCAGTGAGATAAGACAGGTTTCAATTTGAAGCAGTGATCTTACATTTTCCAATTCTCTCCCCCTTCAGAAAACATTTTCATTTCAATTGGCTAATTAGTTGGGGATTTTTATAGAATGTGTCATTCATTCTTATTATTTACGAGGTAATTCAATATTTGCTAGGTTTTTTATTTTATTTTCAATGATAAAAGGGAAAATGCAAAAATTTATGAGCTATACTTTTAATAGATTAAATTAGATTACAAAAGGAGGATCATGCAGTATCTGACCTAGAGTTAGAGTCATTACTTCTTATTTCATTGAAATGTGCTGGTTTTAATGTCTTGATTTTGAGAAAAATACAATGAAGTGTGATGTAAAAAGTTACTGAGGAATCATTTTTTTCAATACATTCCATAACTTGAATAGCTAGTTCATGTCACATTCAAAACTACAACTGGTGAATTCCTTTTGAGTATTTTGCATTCAGATTAAACCATTGTAAGTGCCAAAATAATTTTATAAAAACTCACGGAAAAGCTTTCAATACCTATATACCAAAAAGCCTTTTTGAATGTTTTGTCTGTTGAAGCATTTGTCCAAAGTGACAGAAAGTCAACCCTTTGTTTTATTTCAAATGTATGCATGCCATTATGTAAAATGAGTTATGGAGGAAAGGATGTGTTGGCCTTCAATAATTATATGGTTCATGTTGATGGTCCATGTTTGTTGCTTAATTTTAGTTGTCTTCATTTGATTTTAGAACACAACCATTTGATTTATGAGTTAGCCAGATTGGTTCTTGCCAACACTTGTGTTTTAATGAAAGTGTTTGAGTTTAAATGTTTAAATGTTCATGCTTGTAGCATATGGGAGATGAGATCAAGTGCCTTGCTCGACGAACAGACCACATGTGTGAGTTATGTCTGGTGTATTGTATGAGTTGGTGTGAGTATCCAGTGAAGGATAGACGCGAGATCTGTGTGGGAGATGATGGTTGAGTGAGTGATGTTGACCTGGGTGTGCACTACTCAGTAGACTTGTGCACCTGCTAGTGCTTCATCTTGTAAATAGTCTGGGAGAGTCTTTCTTCTGCCTAGTAAACTTGTGTGGGAGAGTCTTTCTTCTACCTAGTAAACTTGTGTGGGAGAGTCTTTCTTCTGCCTAGTAAACTTGTGTGGGAGAGTCTTTCTTCTGCCTAGTAAACTTGTGTGGGAGAGTCTTTCTTCTGCCTAGTAAACTTGTGTGGGAGAGTCTTTCTTCTGCCTAGTAAACTGGTGTGGGAGAGTCTTTCTTCTACCTAGTAAACTTGTGTGGGAGAGTCTTTCTTCTACCTAGTAAACTTGTGTGGGAGAGTCTTTCTTCTGCCTAGTAAACTTGTGTGGGAGAGTCTTTCTTCTGCCTAGTAAACTGGTGTGGGAGAGTCTTTCTTCTGCCTAGTAAACTTGTGTGGGAGAGTCTTTCTTCTGCCTAGTAAACTTGTGTGGGAGAGTCTTTCTTCTGCCTAGTAAACTTGTGTGGGAGAGTCTTTCTTCTGCCTAGTAAACTTGTGTGGGAGAGTCTTTCTTCTGCCTAGTAAACTTGTGTGGGAGAGTCTTTCTTCTGCCTAGTAAACTTGTGTGGGAGAGTCTTTCTTCTGCCTAGTAAACTTGTGTGGGAGAGTCTTTCTTCTGCCTAGTAAACTTGTGTGGGAGAGTCTTTCTTCTACCTAGTAAACTTGTGTGGGAGAGTCTTTCTTCTGCCTAGTAAACTTGTGTGGGAGAGTCTTTCTTCTGCCTAGTAAACTTGTGTGGGAGAGTCTTTCTTCTGCCTAGTAAACTTGTGTGGGAGAGTCTTTCTTCTACCTAGTAAACTGGTGTGGGAGAGTCTTTCTTCTGCCTAGTAAACTTGTGTGGGAGAGTCTTTCTTCTGCCTAGTAAACTTGTGTGGGAGAGTCTTTCTTCTACCTAGTAAACTGGTGTGGGAGAGTCTTTCTTCTACCTAGTAAACTTGTGTGGCAGGTATGTATTTGTCACTATTGCGTTATGTGTACGTTGTGGGATGTGTGGCAGTGATTGTCCTATTGTACAGACTCTCTTCTCTCCTCTTCATCTAGCCTGTCTTCTGTCTCTCTCAGTTGTTCATTATTGTACAGACAAACAGCGACTGTCTATTTGACAGTCTGATGAATGCTTGGGGTTCATTTACTTTATCATCTCAAGGACCAGAACTCTTGGGAAGCTTTGCTGAGTGTGTTATGATTTGATGTAAAAACTTGGTAATATAGAGATACAGAAACAGTGCAAGAAATCTTTGTTTCATTTACCCCAAATATAATAAGATAAGAATAACACAACTTTCTTTATTTATTCTGAAAATCATAACACTTCTGAGTTTATGCTCACTCTTCCATCACCATGAGAGAATAAATATCTACTCCAAAATGTCATGATTTTCAAATAAAGAATATTGCTGTTATTTTCTTTACCACTTCTGAATGCCCTTCAAAGAGTCCAAGTTATCATTATAAAGAATGTTTTGTAGATTAAAAGACAACCGTAAGGCATAAGATGACATGTCTGTGCTGAGTGCAATAAGTGTACAAGGTGTTGAGGTGAGGTGATGTGTGGTGAGGTGATGAAGTGCTGGCAGCCAGGTTGGGGTTCTCCTGTGAGCTGGCCTGCAGTATATCCAGGAGTAGTCTCGCTGAGTGCTGATGCTGCTGGGGGAGGAGTTGTGTTCACATGAACACTACCAAGTTTCTGGTCAACCCTTGTGTTCAAATCTGTACTTGATTGACTTACAGGCTGCAGAGCAGTACCGGTATATTAGAATATTGTAGGTATGCTGATAGAGAAGGTATTACCATGTAAGGAACTGATGGAACTACTAGTCAGTGCAGTCCATAAACATGGAAAGTAGTGCATCTAACCATATAGGAGTATAGAGGGAGGACTTCTTGGTTTTACATCTTTCAAACATCTGCTTAAACAAAAGATCAGTAACACTGTGCACATGCTTCTGAATAGAGGGTGTAAATGTGTCACTTCAGTTATTGGTACAGATGTTATCCCAGTGTAGTGGGAGAGTGTGCCGGCAATAAGCTCTTCATCAATACTCTCTTGCATGTATAAATATATGTAAAGAATTATCAGTTTGGCCATGTGAATGATATCCCTGAAGATGTAAAGCTAAGTGCTGACCTGTGGAAGTTAAGGAGCACATGTATGATGTATACATGAACTTAATGATGTGTAGAGGCTGATACAAACGGTGTGACGTGTACGGTCAACTGCTCAAAGGTAATAAAAGGATGTGCATAATTGAATGTCTTGTTGTCTTGTGTAGCCCTAGAGGGCATTACCTCCACCAAGATCAAGTAGAAATACAAGATGAATGTAAATTACTCAAACAATGTACATGCTGAAATATTTTGTGCGGTCACTTTGTGCAAGGTTTCTGTCCTCATTCACAAGAAGAGTAGTAAAGCACAAGCATACATGACCTAAAACAGAGCTTTCTTGACTTTTATATTGTTTCTGTAATATCCTGTTGTATGAATCATATTAAGAAAGATATTTTATGAAAACCTGATCATAAATACACAAAAGTCCACCAAATGGGGTCTGTGAGATCCCAGCGTTAGGAAGGTACAAATGCTAAATATTGCCTTATGAGTTTCAATATATATATATTCTATGACACTTTTCTATAAGGAGTCAGATAAAGTCTCGTAAACATCACATCTACATTATAAACCCCAAAAAGGGTCCTATAATCACCAAACACGCATTAAGTCGTCTATGGTATAACGTTAATTTGCAAACATGATGCAATTTATTACTCTCCCATTGAAAATGTCGCCGTTTAATAAATCTGCCATGTTATTACACATATGTGTCATAACATAACGCGCTGACCGAATTACGTAACTTTATACTGACATCATAATCATAAGTATGACATCACAATGTCAGCGGGCCTGCCGGGAGAGTCATGTATCATGTAATTTCTTTGTTTTCAACAATTATTTAAGCCAATAATAAATAAAATACTTAACTCTGTCCCGTTTAAAAACATTTTTATGAAACACTTTCGCTCGTTAAATACGAAACCATTCACTCGTTTCATAAAAATGTTATTAAACGGGACAGAGTTTAGTATTCTCTATATCTTTATGATATATGGCCCCCTTTCCGACGATACACTTCCTGGCAACTCCCAATTGCGCCAATTTGACGACGTCGCAATGGCATTTGCAAGCAATGACCCAAAACATTGCACTGGCTAAACTAAATGATTATCGAGTAAATTAGTTTGTCATATGTGTTAGTCGAATGTTCCTTAACAATTGTCGGATAATTGATATATTTTTAAATTCCCTGTAAAAAATTTTTTTATTAGTGTCCAAACCATGATTAAAACTGTCCCAAGGTCATTTTCATATATTTCTGAAATCCTGATATTTGCTTCGAAATTAACTTTTGAATTGCTAATACTTATCAGAGTCGTACGAGGGTAAGGCAAGCCTAAGACATATTTCCTGACAAGGCTGACCCCGACAAATCTGTAAGAGCGATAACAGCACTGGAGTTAGGACTTTATTCTGTACAAACAAAACATATCTTCATTTTATTCACAACACATTGAAGAACAAGTGTAACGTGATCAATAACAAAATGGTAAAATAAAAGCCATGCGTCTATTTGGTTTGACAGTGGTACACTGTGCACGAGTGCAAGTTGTTGATGACACGGTGACTATGAGTGAAAGCTAGGGGCGAGGTTGTTGGTTGAGGGGGAGGTCGGCGGGGTGCTGTCACTGGAGGTGGAGGACAGGATCTGCCGCGCCAGCCCGTACGGGGTCATGCCTGCCTGGGATGCCACCTTGTTGCTGCCGTACTGGAGACCAATCACCCGCCCAGACTCCGCCATCTGCTCCTCCGTGAACTGACGCTCGTTGCGCTCGGCTAGCTTGACACCCAGCACTGGACCCTTGAACCCACTCTTCTGTGCCTGACATGGTACACAGACAGATCATAACATAGCATGGTCACACCTACTCATTAGATTACTGTAACATATTTAGGACAGCAATGAAGTTATTGATAATTAATTATGTGAGCAGAAAGCCGTACTGTATAGCCGTCCAAATCTTAGTTTACAATTGTTATGGTCCCCTCAATGGTGAGAAGGTAAGACTAGACCTTGAGCTCCAAGAAAGTAAAAGAAGTATACTCACCAACGACCCAAGTGCATAAATACAGTTGATAACCTGTTGAGAATAGATTGTAATCTATACACAAAGAACTTAATTAAGCACCGCCCATTTTGTAAAATGAAATTGGGAGCTCTTTGAATATTGTGATATGTTTGATGTATTGACCACTCTAGATATAACAATTGCCGTTTTATTTATTATTTGATTGACGTAAAAATCCTTATAACACGAAATAATTGAAAATATGAGAAAAAATGTGAGACCACTGAAATTTGGCAAAATATAACTATTGTCTTTTGTGAGAAACCACGCATGAAACTTTGGATTTTTTCAATCAAAAATAACCTTTTTGATCCCTAGTTGACATTCAATTAGAGAAACCTTTTTTATCATGCACGATAAAAGCCTAGCAGGACATTGAATTTTCAGTACTTTTTTCAACCATAATTGAGAAAATTTCAAAATTGTTCAAATCTGTGAGTGAATTTGAGATTCTTTGAGTTGGACTTGTGGGTCAAACACTTCTTCTCCCCTTAAATAAGCCATTATCTTAAAGAGTCGCCAGTTTTACCTTAGAGAAGCTTTTTTTCAAATTTGATATGTGATAATTTTGTGATTTTGAAGGCTCATACTGCTCTAACGACTAACATTTCCTAAGAGGTCCTTACCTAAAATCATCAATTCAGTCAAGAGAATTATCATTACCATATTGCAGCAAAAAAAATTTACTTTCATTTTCAGTTATATGTAAACTTGAATTTTCAAAAATACCAAGTTGGGGGAAATAAGTTATCCAGAGACAGTGAATCGTAAATTGAGTGAAGTTTTCATTTCTACACTGCTAAATGATCGTTCTATCGAAAAACCCTAAGTGTTTTTCTGGAACCTTGTATGGTTTATTAGCAGAAGCTTATTTTCTGAAAACATTGGTGGTGCTTAACTAAGTTCTTTGTGTATACTTAATCTGGGTACAGAACAACATTCTTCGATGTTGCCTCTAGAATAATATGTTACACGACAACGGCGTCACTGGGGAATAGAACTGGATACCCCTACAAGGATCTCGAGAGAAATAATGAAAACTGATGATCATCAGATTGCATGATACAACTTTTTATATTAGAATGCCAAATTACCAAACAGTGTTTTAGGTGATGACTATCGTGACCCATATAAGAACCACAGAGTCGCCTAGTTTGAAATGTTTAGCGTAGTGTGGTCATATTTGCTAACAATTTAGATACAATAAACGAGGTGAGGTAGATACAAGGATGAGGAAAGTTTGGCCAAGGACAGATTTCCCCGGGGAAGATTGAGCCTTATGGGGAAAGTTTGGCCAAGGACAGATTTCCCCGGGGAAGATTGAGCCTTATGGGGAAAGTTTGGCCAAGGACAGATTTCCCCGGGGAAGATTGAGCCTTATGGGGAAAGTATGGCCTGTGGCTGTTACACCGGGACTCGAAAGCCATTATTAGAGGAACCTTCATAGACACACATCTGAATTCACAACTCCATTCTTATGTGTGGTCGCATGTTCATGAATATATTTATTGATTTATTACTAAAAGATAGTGCACTTGAAAGAAGCATCCAAGTCCTAAGAAGAGTACTCACAGTGTACATGCCCTTGACCTCAAACAGGTCTGTGGTCTGGAAAATGTCAAGCGTCTTCATTCCATACTTGCTGCACGCCGTTGTGAACATGTTCAGATTCTCCATCTGCACACAGAAATATGGTTTTATATTCTTCATCTGTATTCGGTAACTTGGTTTTATATTCTTCATCTGTATTCGGTAACTTGGTTTTATATTCTTCATCTGTATTCGGTAACTTGGTTTTATATTCTTCATCTGTATTCGGTAACTTGGTTTTATATTCTCCATCTGTATTCAGTAACTTGGTTTTATATTCTCCATCTGCACACAGTAATATGGTTTTATATTCCCCATCTACATTCAGTAACATGGTTTTATATTCTCCATCTGCACATAGTAATATGGTTTTATATTCTCTTTCTGCACACACTAACATGGTTTTATATTCTCTATCTGCCATATGGTTGAAATAAGTGCTGACATATTTTCAATATGAGCACAAGTGCACATATCACTTTTGCCTAGCAACGATTGTCATAGCGCAAGTTCACGTATTTTCGCCTGTAACGTCATAACACCATTGTTCGTGACGTCACTGTAGTTGGCAGTCGAAAGGGAAGCGCCTTTTTTTGAGATATTTCTATGATGGTAAAATAGAAAAGAAACGTTAATAAAGAAATTATTACCCTCGTAAGTGTGTCATATAAATTAAACAAGACTCAAATTTGTGTATAACGCTCGTTCTCGCCCGGATAATACAAAAATTCACACTCGTTTTCAGTAAAAGTCATATGACACACTTCCTCGGGTAATAATCTCTATATCTCCCCACAGTAAGATGTTATCTCCATTCTCCATCTGCATTCAGTAACATGGTTTTATATTCTCTATCTGCACACAGTAACTATAAATATAGCTTGCATCAGAAACTCATTTCGACTTAATATTACAGCGAGGTGTGAAAATAACACCTATGTATCTCTGGTAAATATCTCATATAATATAAAAAATGTTAAAACAACAATCAGCAATAAAACAAGCACACACAATTTGAAATATTGGCAATATGAAAATGTCAGGAAGTTTGTGAATGATTCGCAGTTAATCATCATTTGCTTGAAACTGTGATGAATACGTCTATCCGTGAGAGCCTACCTGCTGGAAGGGAGCCGAGCTCTTGTGGATCCTGCGTATAGAGCCGGGCCGCAGAGTGTTCATCAGTCTGCAGCGGAAAACATACACTAAAATCTAGTTTAAGAAAATAAATACTGTACAAATATTCTATTTTATTGTTTCTTTTGTCTTATAGTAAATCTAGACTTGCTGAATGAAGAACTGGAGTGTATTAAAGGGTATTAAAACTCCTATATAATCTACAGTCTTGAAGCAGGACTAGGTTTAATACATCTTTATAATAGTCGTTCTTATTTCGTTACATATATTATATGTAAACTCATATAGCGTGTTGCACATGCAAATTGCTTTGGCACATGAAAAAGGTAGACTTATATTTAGTCTACGACTAATGTATAGGGCTGTTTTTTAAATTTCATTAATTGTAATTCTTTTAAGAAATTAGTCATACAATGTATTGAAACTTTTCGAAAGAGATTCATTCAGGCAAATTATGGTAACATATCCAAAATCATATTGTAGTTTCTAAACTTGACTTTTTCTTTTTTATGTTGTATTTAGAAGTATGCAAGATGTACTACAGACCTGTGCCCTCATGAGTTGGGAAGGAACATTATTCATGATGCTAAGAGGTGAGTCAGACAAGGTCTTAAGTTAATAATACAATACAGTATAGCAATCTTACGCTGCTATACTGCAGTCACTTACACATGACTACAGTGTGTCGACACCAACACAAGACCACAGTGTGTTGACACCAATACAGGATCAAAGTGTGCCGACACCAACACAAGACCACAGTGTTGCCGACACCAATACAGGACCACAGTGTGTTGACACTAATACAGGACCACAGTGTGTCGACACCAACACAAGACCACTGCAGTGTGCCGACACCAACACAAGACCACAGTGTTGCCGACACCAATACAGGACCACAGTGTGTCGACACTAATACAGGACCACAGTGTGTCGACACCAACAGAAGACCACAGTGTTGACAACACCAATACAGGACCACAGTGTGTTGACACTAATACAGGACCACAGTGTGTCGACACCAACACAAAACCAAAGTGTGTTGACACCAATACAGGATCACAGTGTGCCGACACCAATACAAGACCACAGTGTGTCAACACCAATACAGGATCAAAGTGTGCCGACACCAATACAAGACCACAGTGTGTCAACACCAATACAGGATCACAGTGTGCCGACACCAATACAAGACCACAGTGTGTCAACACCAATACAGGATCAAAGTGTGCCGACACCAATACAAGACCACAATGTGTCAACACCAATACAGGATTACAGTGTGTCGACACCAATACAAGACCACAGTGTGTCAACACCAATACAGGATCAAAGTGTGTCGACACCAACACAAGACCACAGTGTGTCGACACCAATACAGGATCACAGTGTGTCGACACCAATACAGGATCACAGTGTGACAACACCAACACAAGACCACAGTGTGTTGACACTAATACAGGACCACAGTGTGTCAACACCAACACATGACCACAGTGTTTTGACACCAAGACAGGATCACAGTGTGTCGACACCAATACAGGATCACAGTGTGACAACACCAACACAAGACCACAGTGTGCCGACACCAATACAGGACCACAGTGTGCCGACACCAATACAGGACCACAGTGTGTTGACACTAATACAGGACCACAGTGTGTCGACACCAATACAGGATCACAGTGTGCCGATACCAATACAGGACCACAGTGTGCCGACACCAACACAAGATCACAGTGTGTCGACCACAACACAAGAACACAGTGTGTCGACACAAATACAGGACCACAGTGTGACAACACAAATACAGAAGCAGAGTGTGTCGACACCAATACAGGATCACAGTGTGTCGACACCAACACAAGAACACAGTGTGTTGACACAAATACAGGACCACAGTATGACAACACAAATACAGAACCAGAGTGTGTTGACACCAATACAGGATCACAGTGTGACAACACAAATACAGAACCAGAGTGTGTCGACACTAATACAGGACCACAGTGTGTCGACACCAACACAAGACCACAGTGTGTCGACATCAATACAGGATCACAGTGTGCCGACACCAATTCAGGATAACAGTGTGTCGACACCAACACAGGTCCACAGTGACAAGTACAGTATAAGTGACGACATCCATACAGACAACTAGTGACGATCACCACATAGGTCCTCAACTGACGACCCCAACACAAACCATGAGTTAGTAAACTCACACAAGTGGTGACACTTAAACATGATCTCAAGTGACGACACAAACACAGGACCCTAGGGGACAAAAACACAAGCAAGTGACAACACAATCACAAGACCTCAAGTGACAACACAAACACGATACCTCAAGTGACGATACGTAAAAAACCCACAATTGAAGACACTCTCACAAGACAACAAATGATGACATTCACACAAGACCTTAAAGAGACACAGAGTATGTTGATAGGATCACATATGTCAAATTTTGAAATCGATGTTATTACATCGGGCATCACTAACTGTTACTGAAAATAACAAGTTAAAGGTCAATCAGTGCACTAGAGCGAAAATACGGCCATTCAAAGTCGGGATTTTGATCGAAAACCAGACAATGTGGCTCGAATGGCGCGCGCAAATTCGCCAAACGTAATTTTGAAACCTTGTCATAAGCTGACAGGAAGATATATTCGATTCGATAGTGTTTATTAGGTATTTTAACCAATAGGTAGATTAATTTGATGCATAAATTCGAATATTAAACGTATTTGAGATGTTTTCTTGATTTTACCATAAAACCAAGCATTTTAGAGATATTATGCATCAATGGATATCTTTGCAAGTCCAGTGATGAGATATGAACTTCAATCAGCATATTTGATATTTTGTAGCTTATCAAAACCAAATGAAATTTTAAGAAAGATACTCTGTGTCACTTTAAGTGACGACATCAACACCAAACCACACGTTAAGAAACACACACAGGACCACAAGTGATCACACTTAGACATGATCTCACGTGACGACACCAACACAAAACCACAAATGACAACACCAGCACAAGACCTCAAGTGACAACACTCACACAGGACCATAGGATGCCAATACTCACGAAGTGTTAAAATTGCTGAAACCAGCACAGGACCTCAAATGACGACACTTACATAAGACAACAATTAGCAGGACCATTTGAAAACACTTACTCACACAGGACCATTTGAAGATACTTACTCACACAAGACCATGTGAAGACACTTACTCACACAGGACCATGTGAAGACACTTACTCTAGCAGGACATATAAAGACACTTACTCATACTGGACCATGTGAAGACACTTACTCATACTGGACCATGTGAAGACACTTACTCACACGGGACCATGTGAAGACATTTACTCATACTGGACCATGTGAAGACACTTACTCATACTGGACCATGTGAAGACACTTACTCATACTGGACCATGTGAAGACACTTACTCACACAGGACCAAGTGAAGACATTTACTCATACTGGACCATGTGAAGACACTTACTCACACAGGACTATGTGAAGACACTTACTCATACTGGACCATGTGAAGACACTTACTCACACGGGACCATGTGAAGACACTTACTCATACTGGACCATTTAAAGACACTTACTTACACGGGACCATGTGAAGACACTTACTCATACTGGACAATGTGAAGACACTTACTCACACGGGACCATGTGAAGACACTTACTCATACTGGACCATGTGAAGACACTTACTCATACTGGACCATGTGAAGACACTTACTCATACTGGACCATGTGAAGACACTTACTCACACAGGACCAAGTGAAGACATTTACTCATACTGGACCATGCGAAGACACTTACTCACACGGGACCATGTGAAGACATTTACTCATACTGGACCATGTGAAGTCACTTACTCACACTGGACCATGTGAAGACACTTACTCATACTGGACCATGTGAAGACACTTACTCACACAAGACCATGTGAAGACACTTACTCATACTGGACCATGTGAAGACACTTACTCATACTGGACCATGTGAAGACACTTACTCATACTGGACCATGTGAAGACACTTACTCACACAGGACCATGTGAAGACACTTACTCATACTGGACCATGTGAAGACACTTACTCACACTGGACCATGTGAAGACACTTACTCATACTGGACCATGTGAAGACACTTACTCATACTGGACCATGTGAAGACACTTACTCACACTGGACCATGTGAAGACACTTACTCATACTGGACCATGTGAAGACACTTACTCATACTGGACCATGTGAAGACACTTACTCACACGGGACCATGTGAAGAGATTTACTCATACTGGACCATGTGGAGTCACTTACTCACACTGGACCATGTGAAGACACTTACTCATACTGGACCATTTAAAGACACTTACTTACACGGGACCATGTGAAGACACTTACTCACACTGGACCATGTGAAGACACTTACTCATACTGGACCATGTGAAGACACTTACTCATACTGGACCATGTGAAGACACTTACTCATACTGGACCATGTGAAGACACTTACTCACACAGGACCATGTGAAGACACTTACTCATACTGGACCATGTGAAGACACTTACTCACACTGGACCATGTGAAGACACTTACTCATACTGGACCATGTGAAGACACTTACTCATACTGGACCATGTGAAGACACTTACTCACACTGGACCATGTGAAGACACTTACTCATACTGGACCATGTGAAGACACTTACTCATACTGGACCATGTGAAGACACTTACTCACACGGGACCATGTGAAGAGATTTACTCATACTGGACCATGTGAAGTCACTTACTCACACTGGACCATGTGAAGACACTTACTCATACTGGACCATTTAAAGACACTTACTTACACGGGACCATGTGAAGACACTTACTCATACTGGACAATGTGAAGACACTTACTCACACGGGACCATGTGAAGACACTTACTCATACTGGACCATGTGAAGACACTTACTCACACGGGACCATGTGAAGACACTTACTCACACGGGACCATGTGAAGACACTTACTCACACGGGACCATGTGAAGACACTTACTCACACGGGACCATGTGAAGACACTTACTCACACGGGACCATGTGAAGACACTTACTCACACGGGACCATGTGAAGACACTTACTCACACGGGACCATGTGAAGACACTTACTCATACTGGACCATGTGAAGACACTTACTCATACTGGACCATGTGAAGACACTTACTCATACTGGACCATGTGAAGACACTTACTCATACTGGACCATGTGAAGACACTTACTCACACAGGACTATGTGAAGACACTTACTCATACTGGACCATGTGAAGACACTTACTCACACGGGACCATGTGAAGACATTTACTCACACTGGACCATGTGAAGTCACTTACTCACACTGGACCATGTGAAGACACTTAATCATACTGGACCATGTGAAGACACTTACTCACACAGGACCATATGAAGACATTTACTCACACGGGACCATGTGAAGACACTTACTCATACTGGACCATGTGAAGTCACTTACTCACACTGGACCATGTGAAGACACTTACTCACACTGGACCATGTGAAGACACTTACTCACACGGGACCATGTGAAGACACTTACTCACACAGGACTATGTGAAGACACTTACTCATACTGGACCATGTGAAGACACTTACTCACACGGGACCATGTGAAGACACTTACTCATACTGGACCATGTGAAGACACTTACTCATACTGGACCATGTGAAGACACTTACTCATACTGGACCATGTGAAGACACTTACTCATACTAGACCATGTGAAGACACTTACTCACAGAGGGCCACCCCGTCCTTCAGCACGTCAGCAACGTCCATCTCGTCTCTGTACTCGCCTCTGCTCGGCGTCAGTGTCAATCCTGTCACATTCTCCACCCAAGCCAGCGCCGTCACGGCTTTCTCCAGGTCGAACTTCTCGCGGGTCTGGAAAGTATCACATTCACTCCACTAAAACTCAGTTCTACCTCCGTCCAAGCTCTTGAATCAAATCACCTTTCTTATTATATCCCAGGAATATGTTCGATAATTGTGCACCAAAATTCTGTTCATCAGATACAATGGAAGTATTGCCTATTTTCAAGGCCAAGGTTTTGGAAGTGCATTTGATTGATAGAAAATTGAGTGAATGTCATTCTTAGGATGTTTACAGCAGTATCCGAGTAAGCATGGCATAATACTGACACTTACAGCTACCACTTGGTGGGGGAGACCAGGGCAAAGCACACATACACACGAGTGACCAAGCGTTAGTTTTGCCTATAACAACCAATGAAAGCGACTGTTAAGCAGCGTTGTGACACATGCAGCCGTCGTTAGCATGATTCGGAGACGCACCATAGCAAATGTTCGAAATAGCAGTGATTTCGATGTATATGAATAGAAGAATATAATAAGAATGTAAACTGAATTCCAAAAGAAACTTTGCAATTTTAAAACTGAAATTTCGAAAACGATCTCATATTACATTTTCATTTAAGTTGGCAATGACATAGTTAAAACCCACACTTTCAAGTTTAAAACTTTTAATTGAGCAATATTCCTGCATTTTTGCAGAAAGGGCTAAGATGTCATAGTCACGTGGCGTTTCCGCTGGAACTTAGTAACGTGACGAAAAAGATTAATAACTGTCCATAATGAATGTTTGTCACTACAGTAGTGAAAAAAACCACCTTAAAACCAGTAAACGGTATAGCAAAAATATCGCGAATCCCCTCTGAAAATAGACAAAATTGAAAAAAACAGTCCTTTTTACAAGAATCGGTAGTGTTTCTAATTCTAACTTGATCCGGCTATACAGAGAGGTTGTGAGGATTGCTGACAACCTTGAAACACAAAAAACAGTTGTCGTTATCTGTGACGTTAGACCACCGCCAACGTTGTCTCTCAGTGACGTCAGAGATAGCAAAAATCAAAGGTCGGCATCTCCTATGTTCTCGTGCACTTTATGAGCTTGGACAGATCTAATCAGAGCTCATCGACTGCTAAGTTGATAGCTATTGGTCACAAAACATCGACACATGGCAATTTCATTACAAGTAATAACGTCAGAATTGGCATGCAATAACAAGATTTAATTGCGATTGTTGAGCTCTTAAGGCTGGTTACCATGCATTTGTACGACTCAAAGATGTGTCAATATGACAAGTAAGACTTGTGTCCACACATTCCCATTAATGGAAAATCTTCGATGCAGACGAAATGTGAAGTTGGACCTGCTGACAGAAGACGTAATTTAACGTTTGACCTTTTGTGTTACTCGTGGCATATTTGGAAGTTTTAACACTCGGTCTGCTCAAAACTGGCACTTAAGTAGCACATTTTTTAACATCATTTGAACGAACGTCTGAACAATCAAAATTTTGACCCCTGCCCACTTCACATCAAATAAGTGCAAAACTGGGTTTCCCACCTTTAATTTGGATTCGCTGGTTGTTTAAACAAATGATTGATTAATAAGAGGTACTTTGTTTTAAATTTCTATCGTTTTTCATTCTTCAAACAGAATTATTGCAAAATGGTGCAAAGTTTCTTTTGGAAGTCAGTGTATATAAGGATATGTGTGAATTCAAATCTTTTAAATAAATAACGTTAAAAACTTTATTTCTTGACCAATTTCGTTCAAATTTGAAATGTAGGTTTATCTCAAAATATGAAAACGATATATGAGTGCAAAAGTCCAGGTTTTGATTGTTTTTATCACTCCGAGATTCGAACCCGTGTGCTTACAATTGTCATTGTAAACCCTCCTGGATGGAAGGTTGAAAGTCCCTAAAATAGTTGATACGATTTGGAAAGACCCTTTTAAACGTCACATTAAGTAACTAGAAGGTTGTCCATTTTTTAATTTCATTTTATATGTATGAGCTGTTTTCTGAATCGTATTTACTTATATGATATTGGCTGAGAACTTCGAAAATCTAGGTTAAAAGTATTGTGTTTGTCTTTGCGTCTAGTGATTAGGTTTATATTATTTGGTTAACCTTCACATGGTGCCTTGGTTAGATTGAATTTTAAGAGAGAACGTTTGTATGGTATTGGATCATAAGAATCATAAATACGCTGCAAGTTGAATTCTGTACATGTTTGGGTGCCAAGAAAACACACTTTTATGTTTGGGGGAGCTTTGCCCTGTTGTCAACTACTTTCATTCTTTCATCATCACGTGTATATGCTTTGTTTACATGTCAGATAGCCGTACGATTCCAAGGAGCATTATCAGTATATAAGACTTGTAAGATAATATAATATAATGACTTAATCTATTATCCCAAGGGGAAATTTGTTTTACATACTATGCAGTACTCCAGTGTAAAACAATAACAAACATATAACAGAATAATATATTCACATAACATATAATCACTATATTTTGGCAATAATAAAATGTGAAGATAATAAATTACATAAAAACATCAATTTCCTATATTTCAATTATTTGTCAAACTGTACACGCTGTTCATGTTCTTGCGAGTGTTCACTTAATAACTCGGGATATTAAACGTCGCATGTGTGTATCTTATAAGACGGAACACAATCTCCGAAGACTATTGTTCGGCACATTCCGCGCCCTGATTGTTCTTATCTCACCTCATTGAATTACCTGGCAGGTATAGGTTGCCAATCAGAGATTAGAAGACTGCACGCTAGAGGTGACCCGCAGATATACCACCCTCGTACTACTAACATTTCGCAGTTACATTAATTGATAATCGAATACACACAACATTAACCCATAATTTCATCAGCAAACACTTATATATAGGTAAAGGTGCCTATTTGTTTGCATTTTCACCTTCAATTTTTCGATGTTAATGCTTATAAGATGTGTTCACTCTAGTTTATTTGGTTTGTACAGCAATGCTTATTCAATTCTCTAAGCCACACTTCCTTTTAAAACATTTACCTAAAAACAATTGCCAATTTTAAAAACACATCGTGGATACCCTTTAAATAGATAGTCATCCATACATGCATCCCTTAAAAGTCATTCTGATAATTCATTGCATAACTGATATTAAATCAAGGTTGACACACGGCTTTATGCTACTGATTGCAAAATAATTATAACCACCAATATTTCCATAAACTAATCTTCTTGTGTTAAAGTGATCGTGATCTTAGTGTAAATACCTTGTTCTTGCAGTCCAGACTGAGTCCATACGAGGGTCCCCGGTAAGCCATTCTGGTGTGGACATGTATAGGACGGCTAGGCTTACCCAGGTACATGCACTAGCTGGCTACACGTTCACACATCCACTGTGGAGCCAGCTCGCCGAACTGTCTGACCAATGAACAACGCCTTCAACTGGGTGGCATTTTTAACTCGACTTGTACGTTATCAGTACCTGATAACCAGTGAAAGGATAATTTAAAACTCCGCATTATCACATACAAACTATTCTCTAGTATTATGGAATAAATAAATATCACGAAAGCAAAACGGTAGGCTCTAGGAAAGCAGCAGTTAATACTGTTCACTAGTGAGCACCCAGAACTACTTAGAGGAAAGAACTAACACCAGACAGCTAAACAATGGATTTAAAGGCCAATGATCATTTTGAAAAAGGAAGATGTAAGCATCATAATGGGTGAAAAAATGAAGGCAGAAACATCACTATGGTTGCAGAAGGAAGACAGAACATCACAATGGTTGCAGAAAGAAGGCAGAAACATCACTAAGGTTCAGAAGGAAGAGAGAACATCACAATGGTTGCAGAAAGAAGGCAGAAACATCACAATGATTGCAGAAGGAAGGCAGAAACATCACTAAGGTTCAGAAGGAAGACAGAACATCACTATGGTTGCAGAAGGAAGGCAGAAACATCACTATGGTTGCAGAAGGAAGGCAGAAACATCACAATGGTTGCAGAAGGAAGGCAAAAACATCACAATGGTTGCAGAAAGAAGGCAGAAACATCACTATGGATGCAGAAGGAAGACAGAACATCACTATGGTTGCAGAAGGAAGGCAGAAACGTCACTATGGTTGCAGAAGGAAGGCAGAAACGTCACTAAGGTTCAGAAGGAAGACAGAACATCACTATGGTTGCAGAAGGAAGGCAGAAACATCACTATGGTTGCAGAAGGAAGGCAAAAACATCACAATGGTTGCAGAAAGAAGGCAGAAACATCACTATGGTTGCAGAAGGAAGGCAGAAATATCACTATGGTTGCAGAAGGAAGACAGAACATCACTATGGTTGCAGACGGAAGGCAGAACATCACTATGGTTGCAGAAGGAAGGCAGAATATCACTATGGTTGCAGAAGGAAGGCAGAAACATCACTATGGTTGCAGAAGGAAGACAGAAACATCACTATGGTTGCAGAAGGAAGACAGAAACATCACTATGGTTGCAGAAGGAAGGCAGAAACATCACTATGGTTGCAGAAGGAAGACAGAACATCACTATGGTTGCAGAAGGAAGGCAGAAACATCACTATGGTTGCAGAAGGAAGGCAGACACATCACTATGGTTGCAGAAGGAAGACAGAAACATCACTATGGTTGTAGAAGGAAGGCAGAACATCACTATGGTTGTAGAAGGAAGGCAGAACATCACTATGGTTGCAGAAGGAAGGCAGAACATTACAATGGTTGCAGAAGGAAGGCAGAACATCACTATGGTTGCAGAAGGAAGGCAGAAACATCCCAATGGTTGCAGAAGGAAGGCAAAAACATCACTATGGTTGCAGAAGGAAGGCAGAAACATCACTATGGTTGCAGAAGGAAGGCAGAACATCACTATGGTTGCAGAAGGAAGGCAGAAACATCACTATGGTTGCAGAAGGAAGGCAGAAACATCACTATGGTTGCAGAAGGAAGACAGAAACATCACTATGGTTGCAGAAGGAAGGCAGAACATCACTATGGTTGCAGAATGAAGGCAGAACATCACTATGGTTGCAGAAGGAAGGCAGAACATCACTATGGTTGCAGAAGGAAGGCAGAAACATCCCAATGGTTGCAGAAGGAAGGCAAAAACATCACAATGGTTGCAGAAAGAAGGCAGAAACATCACTATGGTTGCAGAAGGAAGGCAGAACATCACTATGGTTGCAGAAGGAAGACAGAAACATCACTATGGTTGCAGAAGTAAGGCAGAAACATCACTATGGATGCAGAAGGAAGGCAGAAATATCACTATGGTTGCAGAAGGAAGACAGAACATCACTATGGTTGCAGAAGGAAGACAGAAACATCACTATGGTTGCAGAAGGAAGACAGAAACATCACTATGGTTGCAGAAGGAAGGCAGAAACATCACTATGGTTGCAGAAGGAAGACAGAACATCACTATGGTTGCAGAAGGAAGGCAGAAACATTACTATGGTTGCAGAAGGAAGGCAGAAACATCACTATGGTTGCAGAAGGAAGACAGAAACATCACTATGGTTGCAGAAGGAAGACAGAAACATCACTATGGTTGCAGAAGGAAGGCAGAAACATCACTATGGTTGCAGAAGGAAGACAGAACATCACTATGGTTGCCGAAGGAAGGCAGAAACATCACTATGGTTGCAGAAGGAAGGCAGAAACATCACTATGGTTGCAGAAGTAAGGCAGAAACATCACTATGGATGCAGAAGGAAGACAGAACATCACTATGGTTGCAGAAGGAAGGCAGAAACATCACTATGGTTCAGAAGGAAGACAGAACATCACTATGGTTGCAGAAGGAAGGCAGAAACATCACTATGGTTGCAGAAGGAAGGCAAAAACATCACAATGGTTGCAGAAAGAAGGCAGAAACATCACTATGGTTGCAGAAGGAAGACAGAACATCACTATGGTTGCAGAAGGAAGACAGAAACATCACTATGGTTGCAGAAGGAAGACAGAAACATCACTATGGTTGCAGAAGGAAGACAGAAACATCACTATGGTTGCAGAAGGAAGGCAGAAACATCACTATGGTTCAGAAGGAAGACAGAACATCACTATGGTTGCAGAAGGAAGGCAGAAACATCACTATGGTTGCAGAAGGAAGGCAAAAACATCACAATGGTTGCAGAAAGAAGGCAGAAACATCACTATGGTTGCAGAAGGAAGGCAGAAATATCACTATGGTTGCAGAAGGAAGACAGAACATCACTATGGTTGCAGAAGGAAGGCAGACACATCACTATGGTTGCAGAAGGAAGACAGAAACATCACTATGGTTGTAGAAGGAAGGCAGAAACATCACTATGGTTGTAGAAGGAAGGCAGAACATCACTATGGTTGCAGAAGGAAGGCAGAACATCACTATGGTTGCAGAAGGAAGGCAGAACATCACTATGGTTGCAGAAGGAAGGCAGAAACATCCCAATGGTTGCAGAAGGAAGGCAAAAACATCACAATGGTTGCAGAAAGAAGGCAGAAACATCACTATGGTTGCAGAAGGAAGGCAGAACATCACTATGGTTGCATAAGGAAGACAGACCATCACTATGGTTGCAGAAGGAAGACAGAAACATCACTATGGTTGCAGAAGGAAGACAGAAACATCACTATGGTTGCAGAAGGAAGGCAGAAACATCACTATGGTTGCAGAAGGAAGACAGAACATCACTATGGTTGCAGAAGGAAGGCAGAAACATTACTATGGTTGCAGAAGGAAGGCAGAAACATCACTATGGTTGCAGAAGGAAGACAGAAACATCACTATGGTTGCAGAAGGAAGACAGAAACATCACTATGGTTGCAGAAGGAAGACAGAACATCACTATGGTTGCAGAAGGAAGGCAGAAACATCACTATGGTTCAGAAGGAAGGCAGAACATCACTATGGTTGCAGAAGGAAGACAGAAACATCACTATGGTTGCAGAAGGAAGACAGAACATCACTATGGCTGCCGAAGGAAGGCAGAAACATCACTATGGTTGCAGAAGGAAGGCAGACATCACTATGGTTGCAGAAGTAAGGCAGAAACATCACTATGGATGCAGAAGGAAGACAGAACATCACTATGGTTGCAGAAGGAAGGCAGAAACATCACTATGGTTCAGAAGGAAGACAGAACATCACTATGGTTGCAAAAGGAAGGCAGAAACATCACTATGGTTGCAGAAGGAAGGCAAAAACATCACAATGGTTGCAGAAAGAAGGCAGAAACATCACTATGGTTGCAGAAGGAAGACAGAACATCACTATGGTTGCAGAAGGAAGACAGAAACATCACTATGGTTGCAGATGGAAGACAGAAACATCACTATGGTTGCAGAAGGAAGACAGAAACATCACTATGGTTGCAGAAGGAAGGCAGAAACATCACTATGGTTCAGAAGGAAGACAGAACATCACTATGGTTGCAGAAGGAAGGCAGAAACATCACTATGGTTGCAGAAGGAAGGCAAAAACATCACAATGGTTGCAGAAAGAAGGCAGAAACATCACTATGGTTGCAGAAGGAAGGCAGAAATATCACTATGGTTGCAGAAGGAAGACAGAACATCACTATGGTTGCAGAAGGAAGGCAGAAACATCACTATGGTTGCAGAAGGAAGGCAGAAACATCCCAATGGTTGCAGAAGGAAGGCAAAAACATCACAATGGTTGCAGAAGGAAGGCAAAAACATCACAATGGTTGCAGAAAGAAGGCAGAAACATCAATATGGTTGCAGAAGGAAGGCAGAACATCACTATGGTTGCAGAAGGAAGGCAGAAACATCACTATGGTTGCAGAAGGAAGACAGAAACATCACTATGGTTGCAGAAGGAAGGCAGAAACATCACTATGGTTGCAGAAGGAAGACAGAACATCACTATGGTTGCAGAAGGAAGGCAGAAACATCACTATGGTTGCAGAAGGAAGGCAGACACATCACTATGGTTGCATAAGGAAGACAGAAACATCACTATGGTTGTAGAAGGAAGGCAGAACATCACTATGGTTGCAGAAGGAAGGCAGAACATCACTATGGTTGCAGAAGGAAAGCAGAACATCACTATGGTTGCAGAAGGAAGGCAGAAACATCCCAATGGTTGCAGAAGGAAGGCAAAAACATCACAATGGTTGCAGAAAGAAGGCAGAAACATCACTATGGTTGCAGAAGGAAGGCAGAACATCACTATGGTTGCAGAAGGAAGACAGAAACATCACTATGGTTGCAGAAGTAAGGCAGAACATCACTATGGTTGCAGAAGGAAGGCAGAAACATCGTTAGTATTGACAAAAAGAAGACAAAAGCACTGTTATGGATGAAGAAGCAGAAACAAAGTTAGGGCTTCAAAAGTAACCAAAAGAGTGTTACAGGCCGGTGTAGAAGCCCCAGACCACTCCTCTCAGACCAAAAACACTCGCCCTTGCAGCCCTAAAACACTTCCCAGACCCAAAACACCCCCCCCCTCCCCCTGATTAATTAAAAGCCTGGTTGAATGACATTGTTTAATCATTGTAACATTTTTTCTTTCTCTTTGTTCTCATCTGTCCTCGTGTAATAAATGTAACTAATTTCAAATGAACATATTATAGAGAGGGTTTATCTAAGTTGTATAACTTGCACACAATCATTTTCTTTTGAATAAGACATGTTCAAAAGAAACAATATACAGTTATCATATGTATCTGATAGTAATGATAAAGGAAGTGATACACAGTATGTGATGTATCTGATAGGGATTGGACACAGTATATGTATATACTAGTTAAGAAATGAATTTCATAATATAGTTGTCCACACGGTTATTATCTGTTTGAAACTTGTAAGATAAACTTGTATAACTGGCGAGCTTGCGTTATACTAAAGTTTATCTTAACCCTTACGATGCGGCTATATATTTTTGCTCTACAAGCCCACGTGGCGGAATTGTTTTGTCCGGTGCCAGCCACCGTTATATCCTGATTAACCGCTTCTTTATTTTTGTGCGCGGATATACATATGATACATGGAAATAAAGACAATTCTCTCTTCTATACGGTGATGTAAAAACTATAAAATTATCTCTAATGGTTCGTGAGATATAAATGCCGCAAGGTGGGTACCCTCAATCATTTTGAGGTCAACAAATTTTTTGCGGCACTTGTCGCAACGCTTTGCCGCTTCTTTATTTTTGTGCGCGGATATACATATGATACATGGAAATGAAGACAATTCTCTCTTCTACACGATGATGTAAAAATTATAGAATTATCTCTATTGGTTTGTGAGATATGAATGCCGCAAGGTGGGTACCCTCAATCATTTTTGAGAAAAGGTTTGATATTTATATCCGGGAGCAGCCAAGACTGCTTGCAGTCAATATATAGCCTTATCCTGAAAGTTACGGATTTCGCCAAGAGGGCTTACGTGCCATTTTATATTTGGCCCGTAAATATCACGCGCCCCGCATCGTAAGGGTTAAGACTTTCAAACAGGTTATAACCGTGTGGACAACTATATTATGAAATTCATTTCTTATAAATTCAAACGTTGTGTTTAAAGCGAGAAGTTGTTTTCATATCATTCGAAATGCGATTCTGTAGTAACTTATATAGCTGCTTGTCGCACTGACCTAGATATCAGTGATACCCAGACGGATCTCTACCGGTTTCAAGCACATGCAAAACTAGTTCATAACAAAAAAGGAAAAGATACACTTTTTTATTCTACAAATAATCCTTTATGAGTATCATGTTAATAACAATGATAATTTTTGGGGAAAAACTAAAAAATATGTAAAGTTTAATTTAAATATTTCAAAATTAACAATTTGCATTTGCGTATTGATACTGGCTTGTATCGAGTGTAGAGTATCAGCTGTTCGAACTCGACGTGTTTGGGTTGTTGGTTTGACAATGAATGTAAACATAAAGTTATTAAATGTCCCTAAAGACACAATGCCAATTGCAGGCCCGCCGATGTTAGACACTGTCATTGACAATGACGAGTTAATGTTTTCAAACACGGCAACATAGTTTTGATCATCGGGGGCCTCAAAACTGTCAATGAAGACAGAGAGCGCGCCAAGACACTATTTGGTGTGCATTGAATTGGGTGCCTTGAAACTGTGTTGTCGCCAGTCAGGTCATTCAGCTCAACTCATCCTTTTGAAATGATGTACATTACCTTGTGTAACTTCGCCCACTATCCTCATTTCTGTGGCCGGAGATGTACATGTACAACTTCATTTATTTGCAACTTAATGTTTATTCTTCAAACATCAAATACAGATTATTAGGGCGAGTGTTGCTAATAAACAGAAAAATAATATTTGCAAAAAGTGAGTCTAAGTGATGACCATCAAGAATGGGGTCGGGCTGGAACGTGGCTGTAAGATCAGGGGAATCCCCGAGAAGTGTAGTTCCGGCACGACATCGTATAACCTTAATTTACTGAAAGTTGTTTTGTATAACCTGCAACTTAAGGTTTATTGAAATGTATACCGATCACATGACCTTGTTAGATCCAATCAAAATGGAGCATATCGTTTACATTTCAAAGTTTGAATTTATTGTTAAATAAAGTACAGTATACACAGTATCTGATAATGTACGATCAAGGAAAGTGTACACGTGTACCCATAGTGTATGCTAATGTACACAGTAGTATGTATCTGATTGTGTGTGATGAAGGAAGGTATACACAGCATATGTATCTGATAATGTATGATAAAATAAAGAGGTCATAGTATATGTATATTTTGTGTATGATAAGAATTAAGGATGTACATAGTGTATGATGAAGGAAGGTTTACACAGTAAATGTATCTGATAATGTGTGATGAAGGAAGGTGTATATAGTATGTGTATCTGAGAGCGAGCAAAAAAACCATCCTGTTTGATTGAATATGCTGTTTGATTAAAAAATCTTCATTTCTTGGTGAGACACAGTTTGGAAATTAATGGTAATGTTGGAATGAAGTCATTGAGTTTAAACTCCCTGCAATTTGAAAACACAAAAATGCACATTTGCATTTCATTGAGCTAGGCCTAATGGTTTTCAAATTCTGCTCTGGAAACGCATTTCTCAATTGCGTTTCCATGGAAACTGGAAAAATAACAAATTCCAGAAAGTGAAAATTCCAAAAGACACAATTACATGTCATGATAAGTCGATATATTAAGTTTTATTGAGCTAGCCCTAACGGTTTTCAAATTCTGCTCCGGAAACGCATTTCTAAGTTGGGTTTCCATGAAAACCGGAAAAATTAAAAAATCCGGAAAGTTAAAAATCCCAAAAGGCACGACTACATGTGATGATAAGTCAACATACCAAGTTTCATAAAACTAGGCCAATCTGTTTTCGCGTTGCGTTGCCTTTCCGTGGAAACCGCAAAAATAAAAGGCACAACTACATGCGATGATTAGTCAAAATGCTAAGTTTCATTGAGCTTGCTGTAACGGTTTTCAAATTCTGACATAATTTACTCGTTGTTATCATGTTGTCCCTAATAAGCTATTTTCGTATTATATTTCAGAAGCAAAATTGGAACCTTATTCACAGACTCAAAGAACTGAACGTTAAGGATCCTATGACCTTTCATATGATGACCTTATGACCATGTATTAAATGAACTATAAATGTCAGGGCCAATGACTTTTTTTTAACTGTGTGGATTTCAAAACAAATAATGGTTATTATTTATATAATGTTATTTATCAAGTTTTTCCGCATTGGTCCAGTTACAGGTTTAATGTCTGCTGTATTGGCCCGAGGCGAAGCCAAGGGTCAATACACCAGACCGAGGACCTGTAACTGGGCCAATACGGAAAAGCTTGATTAATGACGTTTTTATTAATTAACTTCTTTGTAATTTACTTGCACAACATTAGAGAGTTAATTTTTACCGAAATCAAAATTATTACTAAGGTGAATGAGATTGATGAACTGTCATATATGTTGAACGTTTTGAAGCGATAGCTTCGGACTCTCGCCATTTGTGTGTCACGATGCGCATGCTCAGAGTCGTATTGGCCCAGTCTGCTCGTATTGGCCCTGTTTTGCTCGTATTGGCCCAGTTTTCCTGTACTGGCCCAGTTGTGGATTCGTATAGTGAAGGCCGTTTAAATTGTATAAGTGCCATATCATTGATAGTTAATTAATAATACATATTTCGATCCACCTCTCTGTTAAGATTATACAGGACAAGCCGCTGATTGTTGCCTACCTAATGGCTACAATAGTTCTAACTGATTGAACAAGGAACAAATGTTTGAAATGTACTTAATTGGCCCTTCCATACCAGTACTGTAATATGATAGATGGACAGATAGTTATATATTGTCGTCCAATCACGTGATGCATGAATACTTCTTTATTGACGTCATTCACTGCTTCTTTTAAGAAGAATAAAATGAGCTGTAATTGTTTCATGAAATAGGTTTATTTTTGGTACCGTGGTCATAAAACCTTTTCAAGGTTTATTTGTCTATACCACACATGGCCAAGTGAACTATATTCAAAAGAACGCGTTTTCATTATAAGAAATTAAACTAACTTCTATCCCCTTGGGTTTAATATCATACTGCGATTGATGATTTTGACGTATGTTTTCTCATGACCGTGTTTCTCGGGACTCCATCAAGGTCTTCAATAGGTAAAAAAATAAATATTTAAAGGGACCTCAAAGTATATGTTTTTTATCTAGTGGCACTGTCATGACTCAATTCGTCCTTTTTCTATGGGAAGTTGAGTCGTTCAGTTCTTTGAACGCACACAATCCTGCTTGGCAACGCTTTACAAATGTTGTTTTAACAATAGCCTGCTCATTAAAAATGCACATTACAATAGAATATAAAACGTATCATGATATTATTACTTACGTAAATCAGTTTGCATTGAATGATGTCAAACATATCTTTTATATTTAAATATATTGCTACCTACAAATGATTAACTCAGATCTTTCGATGTTAACCCCTCCGTCATGTCAACCTTTTATACAGTTTTTATTCAAAGCATATTAACATTTTCATTCCACTGTTGGTACGGGTCTCTCTCAGTTCATCTCAAATCTAAAGTTAACAAAATTGTGAACGTTGCGAGTAAGATTGCCGGTGTCAAGTTCGAGTGTTTAACTGATATTTATGAGCGACAAATCGTAAATCAAGCTGTCAAAATCATATCTGACCCGACACATTACCTTCATTCGGAATATCACCTTCTCCTTTCAAAGTTCCAGTTTTGAAAACTAAGAGAGCCCGTACATCTTGTGTTTCAAACACGATATGTCTATTGAATATATAGTGAAAATAATTAAATTCATGTACATAAATATTTCATATGATCGTCTCCTGTTCAAGCTCTGTGTTGATGTAAAACAAATGCCTAAAAAGGCAATAAATTATTATTATTATTATTTTAATTATTATCATATATAGAAATTCGTCTTGTGTGAAGCTTTAATTTTTTTAGCGGTACGCTATAATACTCCCGAGAGTAATCGAACTTGACATCATGGCGTCTTGACGTTAACCTAAATAAGATAAGATAAGATAAGATAATTCTTTATTGCCCGTTAAGGAATTTGTGTTACATTTACGTGCCACCATTAGCTCAATATATCGAACGGTCGCAGAAAGACGAAACATATCATATATAAAACTAATGACATAACTATTTGTCTTACTTACCCAGTGATTTTTCGGACCAACAAAAATAATATAGGCCTTATATTGAAAATGAGTGGATATCGCTGTCGAAGCACACAAGGAAGTTCTGTAACAACACAAAGTTCCACGACAGGTAATGTTATTTTTTAATGACACGTGTACGTTTATTTTAATTTCTTTAAAACCACTCACCAGGGCCTAAGATAAACTGAAACAAGTAATTGACTGCCTGCCAATGCGGTTAATTCTTACATTCATAAAGATCTTATTAAAATGGCCATTGATAAATTGATTGCTCAGTGTATTAGGCTATCCCACATTAGATTATAGATATGTGGAGTGTTTGGTTATGACATGAGAACTGCCAAACGTTTTTGTTAAAATGCACCTAATAAATGTTATTTGAACTTTTTATAGAACTTTATAAATAAATCTCATGATATACTTTACAGAATAGTATAGTGTAATGGGTTTTCAGTCAGATAAGGAATAAAGACCTGTTTTTGAAAAATAACCACATGTATTGATGAGAAATTACTCTTAAACATTTATTGCCATATTATCTAATAGAAAATTTATGAAAACCACTTATATTTAACATTTGTACAACATAGAATGCTTTTAACATAACTTCTGACAAAATCCTGACTTTGGAAGTAGTACGTGTCATGTGTTTTCAATCACTCTCTTGAACCTCTGTTATTTAGAATATGCAGGAAAGTTTTTCAAAGTTTATGTTCAATAATGACACAGAAAGTTGACATAAGTCTGACTAAAACTATTTAATTGATATTTTTGAAGTAAGTATTATTCTAAATAAAAATAACTTTCATTCATCATATATTTCATAATGAAAAATCGAAAAACATGAAACACTGGGTTTAGAGGGTGATCTAACTATTTCTCCGACAGAAATATCAGTTCTGATAGTTTAAGGTGCTTTGATAAGGCTTCTCTTGGAGTTTGTCCATTTAAGGTGCTTTGATAAGGCTTCTCTTGGAGTTTGTCCATATTTAAAAAAAATGTATTGTGCCCATTAGGAAAATCATTCAAAACCATTGAGATAACTTTTATGTTTTGAAAATGAATTTGATAAGAAAATTAACACTGTGAACAAGATGAATATATTTTTTCTTAAAATGGCAAGTGACAATAAATATTATCACATCAAGACATCTCAGTATGTGAAGAATTACAAGGAAATTATGTGGACAGTTAAATATTAGAGCAAGGTTTGAAAATAAAAAGACTTTCTTTCCCATAGAAAAATGGTATTCGAAAATTTGCATTAAAATGTGATGTATTTTTATGTTTTTGCCATAATATTTTTTCTTAAGCAAA
Source organism: Steromphala cineraria (assembly GCA_916613615.1). NCBI lineage: Eukaryota > Metazoa > Mollusca > Gastropoda > Trochida > Trochidae > Steromphala > Steromphala cineraria. The sequence goes on along the minus strand of OU744722.1, from coordinate 39,106,203 downwards.
TTATATTTTAAATGACTATTCCTAGATGTACCTACGAACCCTCTGCTGGAAATAATCCACAAAATACTTTAATATCCCTATGGATATTTTCACAAAAGGGAGTCAAAATGACTGATCGAAAACACATGATGGCTGAAAACAGATGACTTGATATGTTGAATACTGAATAGTTACGAATCCTTTGAACACGCAATTCTGAAATCACATTTAATTACAATTATTCATTACAAAGTTGAACCCTTGATATGACATGAAATGGTACAATATTAATTTTCTTGTTTGTTCAAGCGGCGCTGAGTGAGTGTGTGGAGTGTTTCTTCCCTCAACACTGTCTGGCTAACAACACCTGTCTGAGTGGCACTGCTGGTCCAACATGCGAGCACTGTCTGTCTCCAGGTACCTTCTCTCTCCTAGCCTCATCCTAACATTCCAGAACTCAGGATCATCTCTAGTTTACCATTTTATCAGAATTTATAGTGTTAAACACACCATGCGATGGCATTGACATGCTGGCGGTTTACAAAACTATATATCGTCCAGATCAGCAAACAAATAACCAATCATCAAGAATCATTTCTTTGTCGACCAAAAGATGATAGAGCTCCGATGGTTGTGTGCATGTTTAGGCTACCAGCTGGTTGGGAGTACGTGTGTGGAGTGCAGCCAGGTGCCGGCCAGTGCAGCCATGTTTGTCGTCTTCCTCATCAGCATCTCCCTCTGTGCCGCGCTCACCAGACATTCCTCTGCTGCTGTCACTAAGGTTTTCCACTTGCTCATTCAGCTTTCGCTCACTAAGGTGTTTCACTTGGTCTCACATTAATTGGTATAGATAAAAATTTCATTTGAACTGTTTTCAACTTTTCACCCGAAGTAACTCTCGTAAATTATGTGAAACTTTTACTTTTAACAGATCAAGATACTGGTCAACTTCCTGCAGCACGTGTATCTTTCTCTGTTTATCAAAGTCAACTGGTCTCGCCTGATAGGACAGTTAGCATCTTTCCTGTCCTTTTCAACCTTCACCTCGGACCTGGCAATGACCGGTGAGACCAATACCTGAACATAATCACTACTGTCAACTTTCGTTTTTATAAATTATAGAGATATGTCTGTCTAGGAGTAATGCTATATTAATATATGATATATGTGTGCAGAGTGCCTGTTGAGGGGTGTGAAGATCTCCAGCTACATCCGATGGTTGACAGCGTTTCTTGTACCCTGCTTCTTCCTGTGTCTGGGGATATGTGTCGACAGAGGCTTTGTGAGTCCAGCCTATATATATATATAATATAAATTGGCCAAAACTGTAAATGTGAAACAAAATAAAGGATGACATTTTTTTTTATCTGAGGTTGAAATACTTGAATAAATGAAGTTTTATATGATAAAGAGACAATTATACAGAGGATGGTATTTGAGGAATCTCGAGGACATTCCGTCTTGTATCACGCTTCAGTGATCAGTCACCTTTCTATTTTGTCTGTCAGCAACCTCTTTGAGAGGCATTTGAGAAGTTGAAATGATAATTAGAGGAATATATGATGCCAACTTCTTTATGTTAAGCTTTGTTTTGACTCAAGCTCCTTGTGCCGTTGTCAAGCAATGAATGGTTACAGGTAGATAGTTGCATATATATATATCCTAGTTATTAACAACTTCGTCCTCGGTCAATTGTTTTTCCTCGGGTCTGTATAACCTCATCACCAGTCCATAATTGTATACTATTGACAGCATAAGGCCAACAATAAAAGAGTAAAATGAACTTGTCGACATTTATATCTTAAAAAATTCCGAAGCTTATTTCTAGAGGCCAAAACAAACATAAATTATAACACATTTCTATATTAATCAGAAGAATCTAAGAAACACTAATGTCCCCTATATACTTAATATCTCAGCGCATGGTTAAAGTTAAAAGAATTATGAAACAAACGTTATATGACAGACATATTGTTTCAAATACTGCGAGTGACGCAATTTCTGTATAGCGCATTGATGTCAGAAACAAGGCAGGGGTCGAAAATGAAAGTCACAGGATGTCTGATGGCTCAGGTTCAAAACATTGCGGTCTTGTCTTGGGTGACTTTATTGCTTTGAAAGTGTCATCTCTTATAGTGAAAAGCTTGATGAAGTGATTGACAATTCCAAAATTCCAAAATTAACATAATTTTCAGTAAATCATTTTAATTTTTAAAATCAGTATTAAGCAGGGATACATTTACCTGCAAGTCCTGCTTCAAATACTCATAACATTTAGAAAGGACTCATAGAGATTTAAGCTGAGAGTCCTGGGATGCATATTTTGTGTGTGTGATACTATGTAGTATGTACTTACTTATTAAAGGACTCATTTAAATCAGCTTGGACTCATAAGACTTTAGGATAGCGAGTCCCTTGACTCACAGGGTCATATCTGTAGATTGATCACTGATTAAGTTGCAGATATGCATGTGAGTATGAACAAAACTTAGAACAAAACGTTTTCTTTAAGCTGCTGACATTTAGAGTTACTGATATTACTACTTGAGTGTTCCTTAACTTCGTTTGAGTAGTGTATAATATTCACACCACGGATGAGTGTATTGTACATGCGTGTCTGTGTGTGCAGGGGAGGAAGATGCGTAGTGCGAAGGACGAGGGTATACGAGTTGGAGTGGAGAAGAGGAGGCATGAACTGCGACACTTCGTCTTCCTTGTGCTGCTGCTCTACTACATGCCCGTCACACTGAGCGCCGTACAGAGCTTCTCCTGCACTGCCACCTTCGGTCAGGTGAGTCACGTCTTGCCACTCTCATCTTGCCTTGCCTCAGCTACATTACTTGCCTTGTCTCAACTATGTGTAATGCTTAATTGTCTTGCCTCACCTACAGACTGATTACTTGCCTTGCTTCCCAAACATACTGATTATTTGCTTGATGTATAAAATAGTTATGACTATTTTTGAAAGACTGTGTACATCAAACCTGTTAAAGTTGTTATCATATGTTCGTCTTATATATAAATGTTTCATAGTGTATAATTTGCGCTATCTTGAGTAATCAATATCTAAATGCCTGAGTCAAGCGAGCATATTGGATCTGTTGACAGAAGCATGTGTTCCACCCTGAGCAGGGGAATGTGTTCCTGTACGACTCGTCTGTGTCCTGTGACGAGTTCCTCCTCCAGGTAAGATCCAGAGACCAGTGTCCAGAGATGACCGGATGTACGTGTAGTTCCTGGCGTAACGGTCTGACTCGCTGTCTGACTTCACATTTGTGTGTTGCAGACCTTTAACTTCGTGCTGACAGTGGTGGTGGTGCTCTACTCCATCCTGCTGCCACTCCTCCTCATCTTCTTCACGCTCAGGCAGAGGAAGTGGTCTCTCCTCCACAGCAGCTCAGCCAAGTTCGGGTAGTGACACTCATAATTTATATACTTCTTAATCATATTCACAAATTTGATTAAGCGAATTTCACGGTTATATGATTCGCTTTGCGTTAAATGTTGGTCTCCATATGTAGAGCTTTAAAGTAAGCCAGGTATAGCGATGCAAGTTGGGTATTCAATAGGTATAATGTGTGTTTATTTATGATGAATTAATTCTATTTTCGGTTACATGGTATAATTTTATTCCTTGCTTGATCTTCCTATACAGACTATAAAATGATTAAGATAAGGTCAAAACGATACGTGACTGGCGGTTAACATACATTTTCACGCAAATGGGTTAAGTCTTTAGTGTTTGTATTCGGGTGACCTTTGTTGGTGACAAAGTTTCGGAACTTGTCCTTACAAATTAATACAAATATAAACTGGACTTCATAAAAACAATTCTTTTCCTTTCGTTTATTCTTTGTTAAGAATGACACAGAGACTGCATGTTTCAGATTTGTGTACGACTCCTACACTAACGGGATGTGTTTCTGGGAGGCTCTGGCCATGATCCGGAAAGGAGCCACAGTGGGAGTTACAATCACTGTCCTTACTGAGTTAGTCCAACAGTATCTCGGTGTCCATACTATATTCATTAATGTTCTTTTCATATATTTTGTAAGCCATAAACTGCATACTGTGATTCTTTCAGACAGACAAGACAGATTTTAATCAGTTTAAAGTCCAGGGCCCAAAATACAGATAAATCAGGGGAAACAAAAAAATAATCCACATAAATATAGTTTTCAATAAGGCTATGTGCTGAAGTAGATGATATTCATTTTCAATAAAATGCTTAAGAGAGGACAGAGTCTTCATATGCTGTAGCTTTGTGTCTATGATGTAGCTTGGTGTCTTTCTGCAAATCTCGACGGCTGTTCTCGAGTTACTGCATCTTTTGTATGATAACATCCTTTTAAAGGAGTTAGACATGGACATAGATTTTATCCATCTATCTCTGTACCTGGTTAAGATGGTATTCAACAACCGGTATGGACTTAAAATGTTTATGGATAAGAGTGAATATACTGCTAGATTGCAAAGCTACTAAAGGAAAGTAAAAAGACGTGATGTTTCAGTTCGTTCCTGCAGTCTGTGGTGCTGCTGTCCATGTCGGGCCTCTACCTTCTGCTGTTGCTGCTCGCCCGTCCTTTCAGGTACACCGCTAGCATAAATACAGTTGATTTTTACAAGATATTGCACATACTCCACATAACTTTAAGTAGGACTCGTACAAGACATCACTAGAATTGTTTCACATTTCAATCAAATTGGTTTAACTTAATAACATTTTAATCCTATGGGAAATGTATACCCCCTGGGAGGGTGCAAGGGAATTCATGTTCGGTCCCGTGGCATTACACCGATTTCTTGTGCAACAACCACCAAGAGCGGATAGCGCTGTTTGACTCCCATTCTAGAAGTTGATACTGTTAGGGAGACAAAGGTAATTGAAAGGATGAACAGCTTAAATTGACAGCGATGTCTACCGACATCCAGCACAATATAACTACTGTTAGTACCCAGGTTCACTGCGGTATGTCAATGACTTGTTGTACAAGAGAGTAACTGTGTTGACTTTGCAGGCCGTGTTGCTGGAGGAACTCCACGCTCAACCTGCACATGCTCCAGGAGGTATGTAGACTGCACTGCATCTCACCCGCCCTACACCACTCTCCCGCTATGCGCCTTTTCGTAAAACGTCTCAATAATGCTATTTATAATTTCATCATATAATTGACTTTTGGAAGAATGTTGGTAAAATTTTCAACTTCATCCAATTTTTTTTTTCAAGCATGACCAAAATTTTTGTGCGATGCTGTAAAATGGGCCACTAAATATATTTTCAGAGTTAAACATGGCGCTTGTGTAATATTTTGGCAGGGAAGAAGCCTAACGTTTTTCACGGACTGTCTCCTTCAGGTGTAAGACGAATGTTGCTTGCTTGTTACATATGAATATTTTGGATTAATGTGCTCTTAACCCTTAACCAAATGTTGTATAACATATTTAACTCCAGACATATTAAATGTATTTTTTCAGCATTATCTTACAAATACAGATTACAAGATTTGTTAAAAACTTCTTTTGTTATATATATAAATAAATTGTATACTGTGATCATTAATTAAGACCCTATAAATATTTAAAGCAATATTATGCCAATATATAGTGCAAAGATTTTTCGAGCAGGAGGAAAAACATATTTCATATTTCTTAATAATTTTTATAAATATCCAGCCCAGAGGTCATCTTTGATCCTAAACATTGTACAAGGGTAAAGTAACAATTCTCTGGTTGCAGAGGTTATAAAAAGTTCATGTAATGAATATGTGAAAGAATTTATGACTGGCACAATGATTGACAATCCTGAATCCATATACTTAAAAACTATTCACTTTGCTAAAACTAATGTTTTTCAAGAGGACAAGAGATTTTATCTTGCAAAACCCTTAATCAGATCAATATTAAACTTCGACATATATTTTGAGTAACTGGACAGATTCCTTGATTTCTGCCACCAAAAGGAGAAGTGTTATCAATGGCAGTGTACGAGTGCCATCTAGTGTGTGTGTGTGTGTATGCTGCAGGTGGTGTGCAGCGTGTGTGTGTGTGTGTTCCACGTGGGGGCGCTGCTGTTGTCTCTCGACCTGTACCCTGCCCAGCTGGACATCCTCCTCGTCTCCGTCCTCATCCTCCCCCTCGTCCTCTGGCTCCTCACTGCCCTCACCGGCCGCCTTCAGGACATTTCACACACACAGGTAAGAACTAGCAACACTGCCTACTTACTAAGAAAGATCACCTTTAAATGCTAGATTAAGGAAGACCTGTGCTTGTGTCTTCTTACAGCAGGTGGAGGAGAGAGAGCTAGCCGAGGTGGTACACGTCAAGCCGCAGCAGCGCATTAAACGCAACCAGGTTGGAGAGTACCTCACCACACAAGAGACCCAGCGCCGCACCGCACAGACTGCGTTTTAGCATAAAACCCTTCCATCACATTTATCACGATTTGAAAAATAAATCTGTTAATAAAGACAATTAAATATATTTTCTTTTATTACAAAATATGCTAACGCAAAAGAGCATTAGCGACATTTACAACTTACAAAATTTGATAACAATTAGCATTCAACAGTCTAGATTCCGGGAGGAGCTACGTTATGGGCCTGGTGGGCACATGTCCAAGGAAACATTAATATCAACAAAGTGCCAGCAGTCCCTTGGTGCTGTAACAGTTGCCCACTTCCTGCACTGGGCCATTGACTGTACCAGCTTTGAGACGACAACACACAGAGGGGAGGAAGCAAATCTACGCTTGTAGTTGGTCAGTCTGTCAGTCTGTCGGTCAGTCTGTCGGTCAATCTAGAGACTGGATCAACAAACCAGTCACACAATACATAGCTAGACTCTTATGTACATATTTACATATACCTCTATCCATCTCACTACTTTAACTAATTACAGCACAAACTAATTATTACATGTACAATTGTAGATATAATATACACATATACACTTGTCTATTTCATCAAAGAGAATCCATTTGACTTCATAATAGTTAAACACTGAAATAAAATTCTGTAATTAAAACATCATAAACATTTGAGTATTAGTTTTTTGAACTACTAAAACTTTCAATTTAGAGAAAAATCATAAATGGTCAAATATACAAATAAAAATATATATAATAATAATATATTTATATATATATATAAATAATTCATTAAATCAATTCAAAGCAAAGTTTCCCTTGAGATCATGGTATTACGCTTTCTCTCCCCTCAAGGGTTACTTGGTCTATCTTCCAACAAGGCCCTACATTACATTCATCTTCTTAGCAGAATTTGTTAAACATTTATAACTCTTTGCCTTTTTTTCAAAACCAATCAAAATCCTCAATTGGCATACTGAAACTAATGTGAGCAGTATGATGGGAGAAAGAGACTTAATAACCTCTGTGAGGAGGGAATGGGTATTACGTTATGAGTTGTAAAAGGTGCAGAAATATCTTGACAATGATAATTTGTAACAATAACATGATACTTGCACATCATTCTATATACCCTGACCAGTGCGAGACGTGTCCAACACAGATTTATTATTGTCGATTTTACATTCAAATTACAGTACCAAGCAAAACATTGTACATGATTCTACAAGACCCAGTTTCAAAATTTACATTTTTCGCTGAAAAGTATTCATCTTAAATTGTTTTGATTATAAATACATTTTAAGTGTAAACTACATTTCATTAAATTATTTATCAAGTTAACAGTTTTGCCAAACATTCTCAAAGACTTTGGTAATCTGTCATTTAAAGCAGCATTTGTTTTGGCTTTTTGGGTGTAAATAAAAGGAATAAACAAGCAAACAATGAGCTCGGCTCACAAATACCCCGACCATGCATCCCTGACCAAATGAATAACTGTTTCAGTTTTGAATCATTACAAATTAATGTTTTCTTGCAGAGCCACTATGGCTGAAACACAACTAAAACATTCTTATCTTATCAGAAATTGAACAGTGAGGGACTTATGTGATGAACATGGTTTTATGTCCTTTGATAAATTACTATCAAAATGTAAGATTAAAGTTAGATTTAGATTATAACAATTTAAAGAAAAGATTTGTAATTACAAAAAAGAATTGGATGAATAGGTTTTCTGTAATCGGTTGGAAAAATGCTGATCTTGGAAAATGTACAAAACAAAGAAATTCAAAAAAACAAAAAATGAATAAAATTGCTGCAATTTGGCAGTGGACCCCTTTTAGTAGGGTTTACGACATGTGAAAACAGATGAATAGTTATTTGGTGTAATCGGTGGACAGAATCATTTGTATTACTATACATACTCTAGACTGTTGGTCCAGGGTACAATTGTCTGTGAAACCGTGTGTCTGGATAAACCCTGTAGATTAAATGAATGTGATTGTGCCAAAGCTTTTTGCAGCTCAGTGTGAATGATGAACTTTGATACTTGCAGAACTCTAATTGTATAAGGGAAGAAGCTAGTTTACACTTGGACTAGAACCTTGGTCTTGTCCATCACTTACTAAGGTAAGACAAATTAAGATGTAAACATACAGATATTGTGATCAAATATTTAAAGCTGGTATCTTACCAATTATGTAAGAAATGTTTAAATTAACCCAAAAAAAGGCGTTAAAGCTTAACAAATCTTTGGAATCATATCAAAATTCAAAACAACTTGAGATTTCTTTAACAGATGATGAAATGGGTGACAAAGTGAACTGAGTCACAAAACAGTACTGGCATTTTGTCTGCAGATGCTTATATGACCAAAACTTTTGTGACATATGTAAATACTGTCATTTGACACAAGTTGAACAGATCTTTGGAAGTAAAGCATGGTAAGCACAATGACAGCAAGCAATAACGAACCACTCAACACAATAAACAGACAGAGGTAACGTGTGCCATGGAAGACCGCTACACAACAAAGCCTTGTAAATAGCACTCAACTGCTCACTAGACAATATCAACATGTACAAACAAGTAGCAACTGGCTCAGTAGTTTTCTTCAGCACTTGGACACTGCCAGGAGCCTACAACTATATACAACAGTGAGGGGCTGCTCTTCAGGGGGTCAGTCCGTCGGTCAGTCTTGATGCCCTGTCGGTCAATGTGGTTTAGGTAACATCTCTACCAGGAGACAGCCACAGCCCTCTCAATGTGTAGTCAGGACATGTTCCTAGAAACATACCCTAATGAGGTATTCAAATACTTGTCACTAAATGCCATCTTCATTTTGAACATAAGTTGACACCAACACAAACATGTTGAGTGCACAAAGTTTGGTCCAAACACTGCCATTTTGACATACACCCGCTTCTGAAGTAATTTGGCTATAAGTGTTTGTGCCGGTAGGCTGGTTAGGAGTCTGTGCATTGCTCCAGGTTTTTATTGATTGCCTGCCAGCCCACAGGAGGAGGATATGGAACACAGCACTAAATAATATCACCACATCCAAGTTAAACAATTGGAAATGCACACAGCCATTGAGTTGTAATTGCCATCCTTCCTCCCTGTTAGGAGCAGCACAGTTCCATTATTGTTAGAGCCAGGTTAGCAGCATCACTATCCCTCCCACTTGACTTGCACTAGTCTGTCCCTTCACCTCTACCGCTTACCAAGTGAGTAATCCCTGAGAAGTTGACTACTGAACACTGCCGGCAAGCAGGCCCTTCAGCCTGCGCCTGTACAGGGGAGTGTGGAGATCTAGTGTGTGTCCACCATATGCACCTGTACGTTGGCTATAACACTGTGAGGGGAGGATGTCTCCGGTATGACTGTGCTTGGTCCTAGAATGGACTCTGAGGGCAGGACAGTTTGCTCAGGTATAGGCATGTACGTGGACAGCCTCGTCTGGGGGGGCGTGGGACTGCGGCTGCGTCTGCTGGTGCTGGGTGGCGGGGGCAGCATGGGAGTCTTGCTGAGACCATGGGGCTTGTAGCGGTCCTTCCCGATCAGCAGTGGCTCTAGACACGGCAGGCTGGCGTGCTCGCTGTCCTCGTGCGGGGTCATGGTGCTGTAACCATGGTCACTGTCTCCACCTGCGGGCCTTCGGTACGAGGTATTCACTCGGTATGGAGAGATGCTTGCTGGGTTCTCAAACGATGCCAATACAAAGTTTGTGTGACCTGAAAGTAGGAATAATGAAATTTATTCCATACAATCAGTTTAGCATTACTTGTTTGGTGCTGTCTAGGAAATAGATGCTTTTGATCTTGTGTTTAAACATTATAATTCCTAACATATCCATAATTAGGAAAAATAAGAGCATACACCATTCTGGAGTAAAGGTTGAAGGCAAATCTGATATTCTCTATATTGAGAGATTTTAGCTAGATATTGTAGATTATTTTCAATTGTAAACAATCGCTGTGGTGTTTTTCCCAGTCTGATTACACATATAGACTAAACAGGTGTTTGATGCTTTGAACAGAAACATTAAACATTAAATTGGGTAAACAATAATGAGCCATGAGATGTTGAGTTTTCTAAAAGCAGCTTATGATTTTGAGTAAATCTGCATATTAATTAGATTTGTATCACAGATTGCTTTGTTACAGTGATTATTATCTGATAAATTGTTGGAGCTTATGAGAAGAGGAGCATGAATGACTGAAGCAAGAGCAAGCAAGCGTGTACCTGCTCCAGCCTCCTCGGTGGGTTCAGGCTCATCTGCCTCGTTGTAGTAGTGCGACATGCGGTTCTGTGTGTCCGGCAGAGTGCTGATGTAGTGGTGGGAGTTGCGGTGCACGTGGTGTCTGTAGCAGTACACCCCCAGCGCCACCAGCAGGAAACACCCCATGATCCCTCCCGCAACTGGACCCACCGGCGTGTTCTTAGACTTGCTCGGGTCAAAGGCTTGGGCTAATGCTGAAATATACACATGCAATTTATGTTTATTCTTTAATTCTCTTATTATGTATACAAAAAGCATATTCAAACAACCAATTTTTGTTTCATCATGACTTTGACTTATTCCCTGAAGTCACAGAGATACCACATGATCTTGTATGAAAATGTAAATTGTATACACTTTGTATGTTGAATCTTAGAACATGTGGCTGTAAATAAGAGCAGTCCCATATAATATTTGGCATGTGAGATACCTGTTCTCTAATCCTATAAATACAATCCAACATTCAAAATTATTAACTTCTGGAAAAAGAACCAAACTATTGGCATGCTGAATCTTGGAGCTTTATGGTGACGACCTCCAGAAATATTCATATTCACCCAAACACTTTGCCTTTTTTGTTGAAACTGAAGATGCATTTGAAATTAGAATAATTGAACTTACTTTTTTGAAGTCAGTCAATAATATAAATTTTTTACCCATAAAATAAAAAGTTAGGAAAGAAAGAAAGAGAAGGAACTTGCCACTGATCTCGTCTCCATATGGTGTTGGGGCTCCAATGACCCCTCCAAAGCAGACTCTCTGACTGGCACACTTGGGGGTTGCGAGGGGAGTCTTACCGTCAGACTCGAGCTGACACCACTCACAGTCAAGGACTCCCATACACTCCCTGCAGTCAACAGAACTACCATCAACTCTTGTTTTATCAGGATTTTGGAGTAGGGAACCACTTACTCTTAGATCGACAAGGACTGGCTTGTACAGAACAAGTATGCTTTCTGTGTTAATGAGTTTAAAATTTAGTATATTGTAAAAGGTATAGCAAGCAATGATGCAATCCAGGGTTGAAGTTTTGAGGTGTGTTGTACTCACATCTTAGTTTTGCGCTGGGCACAGCGAGGCTGGTAACACTGCTTGAGGTCGTGTGTGAGAGCTTGGTCAGCCACCACCAGGTGTTCCTCCTCCGCATCATGGTAGCAGCTCGGGTTGCTGCAAAACACATTACCACCAACTCAATCATCTGTAACCTCGGAGCTAGGATCATCATTTATTTGTTCTCTTCTTTTCGTTTCAAAGTTTTGAATAGAATGGAGGTTCGCCATTAATGTTAAGATTACGGGCTGTCGTATCACAAAAGTACTACTTGAGTATGAAGTGTTAGATACTCACATGTCCTCGAGGTCTAGGAGCTGTCCAGTGCAGAGGTTCATCTCGAGAGGGCACTCACAGGGACACTCACACTCGTTCTGCTCCATGCGGTTACAGTTCAGGCACAGCCGGTCCACCATGCTGCACGGACAAAACGCAGTGGCTGTCTCGCACGTGTGGTTCACAATGCCAAGGAAGGCATTGGTTCCGGGGATGTGAGTCATCTGCACATAGGTCACAAACAGTTGATACAGCAATCCTAAGTACTCAGTTTAAGCATGGTACACACAAAAATAGAGCCATTGGCTCTGCAGCTGATCAGGCTTCATTATCAATTATGCTGTGGCCAATGTGGTTACCCCTTTGTAGAGGCCACAGGGTCACAAATCATAAATTTAAGTATATAGACAATACGTTTCAGTTTTCTAGGCCTTATACTTCAGTTGAAGAAGATGAAAATAGATTTTAAGGGCGTTTCTGTGGCCTTAATTAGGGGCAACAGGGTCACCAAAGCTACAATTCATAATCCTCACTAGTCAAGGAGTCTGTACACAAAGTTTCAGCTTTAGGCCTTATGCTTCTGGAGAAGATAAAAATAGGTTTTCAGGGCATGGCCCCTGTGGCCCTTACTAGGGGCCACAGGGCCACAAAAGCTACAATTTATAATCCTCACTAGCCAAGGAGTCTGTACACAAAGTTTCAGCTTTCTAGGCCTTATGGTTCTGGAGAAGCAGTCTAAATTCCACAAAGTTTACGGACGGGCAGAAGCCATGCCATCCCATAAGCCCATCAGGCCTTACAAGCTAAAAAGGTGAAGTATGAGAGATTGAGAGGATGCTTACCTGGTAGCGGGCGCAGTGTTCTCCGTGAACCATGTTGGTGAGAACACCTGTTAGACTCGTGTTGAACTGAAACACACAAGCATCTTGATCATTAACAACACAAACACACTTGTAATATCCATGATTTGAAAAGGAATTAATGTTAATGCTCTACAAGATCAGCGTAACATATCAACCAAGATTCACTATATAGTCAAAAAGTTTGTGAATGATACAAATGAATTGCCTGTAAAAGCCATATACCATAGACTTACATTGTAATATCTCTGTACTGTCCTATCATTGTACTTGTTGCACACTTTCTTCTGAACAAAGCCAGTATGGTACAGGATGTCATTAGCAACCAGGGGTTCCTGCAAACACAAACATAAAGGTCAATACTGTGATAGCACCAACTCTCATCACAAGTTATTGAGGTTCAAGGTACTCTTAATGTAGGGCATGACTGACTGACTGACTGACTGACCGACCTTGTGTGTGACGTGCTGCTGCTCCACCGGCCCCTTGCCAGTTGGGTCGATGAGTCCGGGATGAGCAACCAGGTAGCCCTTGTCCTCCATCAGGAAACATCTGATAACACACGCACACCCGTAAGATCACTTGTATAAGATGGGACACACATGTACACATGTACTCAACTTGAACATGTATCTTTACAGATATGAATGCAGATAGAGAAGAGGAACTGGATGAGAGCTGGCACTGACCTGACTGTGGGCTGCTCACAGGCAGGGATACTCTCCGACAGCAGCTTGTGGAAGTAGCCAAGGGTGATATCCATCCCCATCACTGCCACAACACGGTCCTTTGGGCTGTGAAGAGCTGCTGGTCTGTAACAAGTCACATGAACGGTCGATGAAGGCTTTAAACGATGACAATTTTATGTGATTTGTCAATATTTTGATTGAAATATTTCAAAAAGACTACAAATGAATTGACTTATCCCTTAAACTTCATGAGAGGGGTTTTCGAAAAATAGAATCCTTTCATGTGAAGAACTTACTTTCCCTCAAAGATGGTGTGGCTGATGGTGACGATGTACCCGGCCCCGCCCACGTCCAGGTATGGAGCAGTGAGAGTTACGTGGCCAGGAAACTCCATCGCTCGGGTGTACCTGCAAAATACATGCACACTAGCATTTACTTTCTCATTCATCAGTTTTCCTATCATTTCCAAAGTCTGCTTTCAGCTAGTAACACTTTCTATGTTCCCTTTTGGTACCAGTGAATTACATGGTCACTCTACCTTGGTCGCCATCTTAATTAATGTACCACTGTAAGTTTGTAATAGACAGAAATTACATTTCTATGTTGGAAGTTAGACCTGATATTGGATAATAGGGCTATGCAATATTATCTAAATAACAGTATGATGCGATGCAGATTGTACAATACAATTATTACAATACTTTCATTGAGCAACATTACACACCAACTAGTTTCAATTTAAATTCTTCTAATCCTTTCAAGATAGTTGCATCCTTAACAAGAAAATTCTTTTGGTTTGCAAGAATATGACTTGGGCTGTATTACAAATGATAGTAGACATCTTGTAATATACAATAAATCCTTAATAAGATGCCTGCCTCAAATAGACGCCCTTGCACAGAGCTTTGAAAAAGTCTGCAATGAATAAATGCCTGTGTTGGTGAAAGTTGAAGAAAATAGAAGCCTGACGTCTAATTAAGAATTTATGCTATATCCCATTACAATTTTATTTGCATGCTTTATATTTTTGAGGCATAGAGCATTTTCTAAAGATCTGAAAGGTATTCTTTAAACAATTTTTAAACTTCCAAACAAGATTGTAAAGTTTATTCAATATATTGCAATATAATAGCAATTAAAAATAGAGCCCTGGGCTCTGTAGCTCATCAGACTTTTGATGGACATAAGTTTTTTAAGGGTTGGACCCCTGTGACCCCATTTTGGGTTATGGGGTCACGAAATCTACAATTTAGAATCCCCATTGGCTAAGGAATCTACACACAACTTTTCAGCTCTCTAGACCTTTTGGAACTGGAGAAGAAGATGAAAATAGGTTTTTAAGGTCAAATTTCAGCTCTCTAGAGTCATTGGTTCTGGAAGAGAAGTCGAAAATGTGAAAAGTTTACTGATGGACGGATGGACAGACGCCGGACGCCATGACATGCCATAAGCCCATCGGGTCTTTCAGACCTGATTAGCTAAAAATGTTGCATAGTTTATTTAAGATATTGGATTATTATTGCATTACTTAAGTTGTATCTTGTGATTTATTGCAATACAAAAATTTGGTACAATACTCAGCCCTATTGGATAAACCTTCAGGGCAATGCAACTGGTACTACTAAGGGTGCTGAAACTCACCAGGACCGCTTGGTGGGATCAAAGGTCTTGTCTAGGAGAGTGCCAGGGAAGGTCCGGAACACTCCACTTGGTGTAGCCACGTACCTGCAACATGCACATGGTATAAAACAAAACCACAAAATATCTTTGGCTTCATTTTCTTCACAAAAACAATGGATAGTTCCAAGAAATATACCTCTAATTTGAACTTTAACAGAGAACTATTCAATATCTCGTATTTCTTCACAAGAGTGTTTCTACTAAGCCCTGATAGTGGATGTTAGAGTGAGACTGAAGACTGGCTTCACCTTCTGATGATGTAGTCCTTCAATCTGCTGGTGGAGTAACGGCGAATCCACTCAGAGTTGATGCGACTGGTGGCCGCCACATCGTTGCGCACAACGTCCTTGAGGCCCGGGTTGATGATGAGGCGCGTGTCGTCCTTTAGGTAGGCCAGGTAGCGCTGCACTGCCCGCTTGTTTTCAAGCTGACTCACATGCTCAAACGGGTTCTTGAAGCTGCTCGGGGCCATGAACACTGTACTTATATCTGTAATCAAAGGGCGTACCTTCACTTACATATGAAAATAAAAAGATTAGATTCCATGACAAGGAAGCGTGAAATGACAATAATGACCTTGTATCAGTCAAGCACAAACAAGGAGTATATCCAAATTGATGAATTTTCTAAGTCATTATCAAAAACTTGTGTGTTGATTTCTATCGAATTAGATTTTTTTTTTAAAAACACAGATGATTAGCTTTGCCTAAGACAGCAGATTTCAGAGACGTCGCAAACCATTGTTCTATGACATGACAGAAGACAAAATATAAATTGTGTTTAAGCATTTGTCCCTTATGCGTCATGACTGAAAGACATTGTAGCAGTGTTGTGAATGCTTGTAGATGGGTGAGTGACGCACCTATGGTGGAGAGCTGCTTCATGTGGAGACACATGTTGTCCGTGGGGAGCAGGTCGATGCGGTGGTACACCAGGTCCGGCTGACTCGGGACTGAAGCAACAACAATGCTGGGATACACACCTGGCCACTCCTTTCAACATACTAAACAGGCTATGTACTAAATAGTAATTACTCAAACTGAAAAAATAGCTTGAAACTAAATTCAATGTGTTTGATGGGATTATACAGCAACTATTTTATGACATAGAATCACAGAATTGAGAGAAGATAGAAGATATAGATTACTAACTGTGGATATTCTTGAGCTGTCGAGTCTCTGTGCGTTCCTCCATCACTTTGATCACCAGCACGTAGGGCACGTTCTCCACCTGCACACACAACACAAATACATGAGCACATTATCTTCACTCACACTCAACCAGCTAGAATACAAGACTCACCCATAACTACTCTCATCTAAGGGTACATGACAGAGGGCATCAAAAGTTCCCTATGAAGCAGAATATTAGTGAAAGAAGATATTGAATTTGGCGATGTTACCTTTCTCCAGTGGTAGGTGAAGTAGTGTTCGGTCTGTACGACATCCCCCTCTAGCGTGGTGGTGTTCTTCAGTCCCAGCAGCAACTTCTCCTCCCCTTCCTCTCGACTGCAACACGCAACAATTGTTTATATACATCTTCCCTACCCAAAACCAGTAGTTCATACTCAACTTCATTCATCACATTACTTTCTTACCCAAAGTTATGGGCAGGACCTAATATGTAACTGATGAACAGCCCAATTAAAATGTTCTAACACATTCATAAAATTCCTATCAAATAAGTAGTTATGAACTCATAATTCTCTATTACTTTTTAGTTTTTGTAATAATTGAAAAATGTTCCACTGTCTCTGTACCTCATACATCTCTTATGGTCCAGATACTCTCAAGTTTAAGACTTTATAAATTGCATAAAACTATGTGATTAAATGGCTTTATGACTTAATATCTGATGCTCAATGTATATCTACAACAGATTTCCCCATTCTAGTGCTTTTACCTCACAATAATCAATAAAAGAACTTGATTCTCAGGGGCATGCTCTTTGTGACATGCTTAACATTCTGACATGTATTTGTTCTTGAATCTCAAAGCTGGTGAAACCTTTTAAAGGCACCAAATAGAAGAAAAATGGAAAGCTAAAAAATAATTCCAATTTCTTTTATAATGGCCCAAATACCTTTCATATTTCTAAGAACTAAATCATACTTCTTCTTACTTCAGAATTTGGTCTCTGATAGCTTCAAATCCCTCATAGTTTTCAAAGTGGCGGATGTCTGTATGCATGGGTTGGACAGTTGTGCAGATGGGTCTCTCAAAATATGGATGCATAATTGTAAATCCTGAAAATTAATAAAAAGGATTAATTAAGTTCCATACATTGTAAAATGTTAATTCAGTTTTATATTTACTTCAAGAAGACTTTTGGTTGGGTTTGATACAACAAATTTATTAAATGGTCATTTCAGGATTTCTTGTAAAAAACTGTTATGTCATAAGGTAAACCAATGGCGTCTACTTTGACCATAAATTTAATTTAATTTTTTTTAAATAACTTTCTATTTCAGAAATAAGAACAAATTTTGACCCCTAGTGAGCTTGGTGGTTGAGCACCCAAAATGAAAGATAACAGACAATATCAAGACAAACAATGTCATGACTTAATTGTAAGGGGTACATATCATACTTGTCACAAGGGCAGATACAACACATGACAAGTGGCTGTGGACAATGCAGAGGCTCTAACAATGCCCTATAGGAATGTAGACTGAGAGGACGGCAAGGTGGAGAGTTAGATGCAACACATGACAAGTGGCTGTGGACAATGCAGAGGCTCTAACAATGCCCTATAGGAATGTAGACTGAGAGGACGGCAAGGTGGAGAGTTAGATGCAATTCATGACAGGTGGCTGTGGACAATGCAGAGGCTCTAACAATGCCCTATAGGAATGTAGACTGAGAGGACGGCAAGGTGGAGAGTTGGATACAATACAGACCGTCAGTGGTGACCAGGAAGGCGTAGGAGGCATCGCCCTGGTAGTAGGTGACGTCCTGTACAATGTCCTCCATGTGCAGGTCAACCCCAACCATCCCGATGAGACGACTCTCCCCCACAATGTTCACAAAACATGGCTGGCTCAGGCTCATCGTCAAACCTGAAAACAAACATATGGGTTAAACTCCACAACAACTTGGATTTCTATTGTACAGTTTTCTACTCTCAGAGATAATAATTCAGTTAACCACATCATCCCTTAACGGTTTCATCCCCTTATCCAGGCCAATGATGTCTTTGACAAATACATGTCTGTGCAATAAATTCTCAAATATTAATTAGAATATAAAATGAATATAAAAGTTTTAGATTTTTTCTGGGTCAACTGGTTTTTTTTTCAAATTGTACTTCTTCTCATGCAAATATGATATAAATTATAACTTAACAATGTGATGATATATCAACATGTTGAGAATCGGGATATTTAATCTGACAATATATGTATCGTGAAACGTTGTCTGCATCGTGATATGTAATGTTGACAATAAAATTGCATATTCAACCTAACAAAAAATTATTTGTGTTTTTCGAAAGTATTTGTGTTTTTTCCATAAATAACTTGAAAATAGTGTATTGTATCAAATTGTATTGTTCTTTAAAATCGGTATAAGTATCGTATTGTGACATGTCTATATCGTCACGACTCTACTTAACATGTTCTGAAACATCAAAAAGTTACATTATCCAAACAACAAATTAACGAACTTATCAGCGTATTGAGTCTTGGTAAGAGTGAAATTGACGTGAATGTAGCATTGGAGAAAATCATGGATAAAACCATTGATGATTTTGATTATTTTGAGCATGTATTATTTTGAGTAGGGAAAAATGAAACATAACACAATCATAAATGTCTAGATGTAACAATTGAAGAGGAAAACCTTGACACAAGGAGTCAGAGACAAAGACTCTATGTACAGTACAGACAGTGAGTATGGAGGAGTGTGGAGAACTAACCGCGGTCGGCCTCGTCGATGTAGGGCAGTGAGAAGACTGGGTCCTCCTTGGCGGTGCGGTTCAGGGGCAGGTAGAAGCGACCGACGGTGGAGCTCAGGTCCCGGCTGTTGTTCACTGACACCATCATCCCCTTCTACAACAGCACAAGTTAAATGTTGAATGCACACTTCAGGACACTCGCTCTAAAGAGATCTAGTTGGTCTCAAGCTTTAATCAGTTATGATAAAAACTGTATCTGTGCTTTTTCTAATTTGAGTGTTTACTTGTAATGTAAGACAAGACTTACTATGACTGGGATCTTTATCCTGTACTTGACATCATACTTGGAGAAGTTCTGGTTGGCAATGTCTTGCAGGAAGCTCTTCTCATACATGATAGGTTTGTCATCTGAAACATACGTTTTTAGGGGTTTTCATATTGGCCCAGAAAAAGATCAAATCTTTATTATATTAACACAAAGAGTTGTTTCTAATCAAAAGCTTAACTGTCCCTTGTACTTGGTAGCTGCAAGCCCTATTTGTGGGCCAGTGTGTCAAATGTGCAAACCAAGTCACTGTTTGAACGGCATGGCAGAGTTAATCAGTGCTGTCAGCAAATACAGCATGGATGCTTGTCACTCTTTCACTCATTCTAAAGAAATTCAGATTATCAGTAATTTATCATTTGATCACACTTGATCTAACATTGGCCTGCATGAGAGGTTTTTCTGTTCGTGTTGATGTAAAAGTATTCTATGTTGCCTTCTCAATGGGCAAGAGATTGAGGGAATGCTCACCATCTATGACAGCATAGGTGTTGATGATGACCTTGTGGCCCATGTGAGCGTTGTGCACAGCGATCATGTCCATCACCTCCCGAGCCTCTGCTAGAGAGGACAGCAGGCCTCGACTGATGTACAGGATCAGGGCCTTGTCTGCTGGGGGCACAAACAGGCATACAAATTCAAGAGTAATCTGCAGAAACTGATGCATTCATCCATAAAATGTTTTGAGAATATTCTGAAATTTACTTGATAAGTAACCTTTGTCAATAGGTTGTATAAAGAAAATGTCCTGTTTCTTACAGAAACATACTCAGTGTCGATAACTACAGTCGAACTTGTCTATAAAGGCCACCCAAGGGACTGACCAAAAGTGGCCTTTATATAGAGATGGCCTTTCTATAGAGGTTCGGGTGTGCAGTCATACTGAAAGACAACTAGCGAAAATTCTAATATCATATTTTATTCTAAAATGAGAGCATATTTCACATACAGAATTAAAAATACAATGTAGTTTTTAAAATCAATAAAGATATAACAGTCATTAAAAGTTTTTTAAATGATGATCTTAAAGATTATTTGTTAAAATAGTCACTGATTTTTTATTGTTTTGTATGTTTTACAGTTATCTCACTCATAGTGTCCTTCAACTCCATGGTCAGTCTTAAAACTTGTTCGTTTGAATGGTGTAGACCAAATTGTTCTTGACTCTGCACATGTTTGATTGCATCTGACAATGTCACAATGTCTTCATGGTCATCTTGTGATTCAATTAAATCTGCGTTCTTCCCACACCATATTCTTCTTCTTCTCAGATAACACCAAAAAATTGTCAAAGGGAATATCAAAGTAACAAGCTTGTGTACTCACGCTATTGTTGTCGAGTTAGGTGACACCTAACTAATCAACATGTTAATTACGACCACACGCTCGCTTATTGACACCGAGAGGTCACTTGCTGTGAGTGATCAAGTGTACTTCCCGATCATGTGATTGCAAATGGCCGTTACTAACAAGTCTTGCCTTCGCTCGGGATTTAATTAGGGTGGCCGCTGGCCGCATCTAACAATTGGCCGCTCTATAGAGGTAAAATATAACGTAAAATCGCTCGGGGGGACTTTAGAGGTGGCCGCTAATACAAGTTCGACTGTATCTGACTGTAGGAGAAAAAATAATTAACAAAAATAGTAGTACTTAACTTGGGACTTAATTTAAGAGAAACTGGAGTTTGTCTCCTACAAACAAGCAGTCTGAAAATCTCCAAGTTAAGCACTGCACCGTACAGAGGAGCCATACTGTGGAGGGAACACTTCTTATGATAGAAAATCATTCAAATAATAACTTACCAGAGAGGATTTGACCTTTTCTGAACGTATTCTGAATCAGCTTAAATGCGGTTTCAAAACCAAGGGTGTGGTTGGTTGCCGCTGAAATAAAATTAAATGTAATGTTAGAGAAGTTAAAGGTAAATATTCAATCCTTTAACCCTTACAGGCTCGTGGTCTGTAAACATTTCTTACTGGTTTCTAGGATTATCACCCATGTCCCAAGCATAATTTGCATAAAATATTTAACAGCATGATTTCTTAACAAAGGATGAAGTGGATTTTTAAAACTAGATTAGCGTTTGCGGGATACCGCAAAAGCAGAGCAGCCCCGGAACTTGGGGTTTCGCCTTACCCTGTTCCGCCTTTTACAGGCCTCACCAAATTGGGAATTTTCACGTGACCTTGACCTTTGACACTCAAGGTCACACAATCAATGAACACATTTCATTGAGTATAACATCATTGTAATGAAATAAAGTGCTAAAAATTAAATTAATCCATTTTCTCCATATATGTTGACCTTGCTGTGACCTTGACCTTCGACATATCATACCCAAAACTTTTTGAAAATTTGTACTTCTCAAGAGATAATATATACAAAATCTAAACTTCATAGCACAAAAACTTTTCAAGTTATTGTGTTTACAAGGAATTGCAATAACTCATATCTCATGACCTTGACCTTTTACCTTCAAGGTCACACAATAATTGAACACTTTTTATGGAGTATAACAATCATGTATTGATTAAAAGTGATCATAGTTAAAATTAAGCATTTTCACTAAACCATGCTTAAGTCATAACCTTGCTGTGACCTTGACCTTTGACGGATTGTAGCCGAAACCTTTTCAAATTTTTTTACTTTTCCAAGGATGATATATACCAAGTTAGAGCTTCATAGCACAAAAACTTTTCAAGTTACCGTGTTTACAAGGAATTCTTGAATACATATCTCGTGACCTTGACCTTTGACCTTGAAAGTGAACGTGTCAAAATCGTTCCCCCGAGGTATGAGTAGTAAGGTATGAATGAGAGTTCTGGAAAGCTTAGTGGAAAAAAGTAATAGCTAGTAGTACGAGTGCGGCGGCGGCGGCGATGGAAACTTCACAAAAACTGATAGCAGCCCCGTCCTTAGACGGGGCTGCTAATTATACCCCACTTCCGGTCTCGTTGCTATGGTTTCCTTTGTTCTAACTGTAGGAGTATTGACCGATACCAGCGTTCGAATTGTCAGTTGGTGCAACTTATACTAGGCACCAGACTGCACCAGGTGCCTTTAGAAAAATATCTTATATCGATTACATGGGATAGCTTCACTTGCATCCACGATCGGGAATTGAAATATCTGATTTTCAAAATATTATCAAGAACTATCGCCTTAGAAGGCTTGTTATCCATTTTAAAGGTTTTATCTGACATATTTCCAAACTTATTTCTCATATTAACAATCGCATTTCAAACATTTCGAAAGCACGTTGTTTTACTGTACTTGGAATCTCAATCGTAATTTCTTGACGACAAATAACATTATTTTGAAAGTTTTTCTTCTTCTTCTTGTAACAAATTTCTCTCTATCCTTACACACATGCAGCAAAAGCTTTCCACTGAATTCACATTCGTTTTTTAAAGAGAATGATGTGTTATCTGATTAAAACAAACATCAAACAATGTAAGTAAGCACTTGCAATTTCTTTTATCAATCTTTTAAATCATACCGGTAGACGTCTGGAAAAAAGTGTCATTTGATAAGAAAACCAGAACAACAAAGCAACTCGCATCAATTTTCTTTAGTTGGAGTGTCTTGCGGTTTAAAGCCCATCCCCTTGTTTTCAAGATATTTGTTTGCCGTTCCCCTGGTCTTATACCCGCGAGGAAACGGTATACAGTATAGTATACCACAATCAAAATTGGTTGCGGAGGGGTTATCTCATGAGGTTACAGAGGGTTATCTAATGAGGTTGCGGAAAGTTATCTAATGAGGCTGCGGAGAGGTTATCTAATGAGGTTGCGGAGGGTTATCTAAAGAGGTTGTGGAGGGGTTATCTAATGAGGTTGTGGAGGGGTTATCTAATGAGGTTGCGGAAACTTATCTAATGAGGTTGCGGAGGGGTTATGCAATGAGGTTGTGGAGGGGTTATCTAATGAGGTTGCGGAGGGGTTATCTAATGAGGCTGCGGAGGGGTTATCTAATGAGATTGCAGAAAGTTATCTAATGAGGTTGCGGAGGGTTATCTAAATAGGTTGCGGAGGGGTTATCTTATGAGGCTGCGGAGGGGTTATCTAATGAGGCTGCGGAGGGGTTATCTAATGAGGTTGTGGAGGGGTTATCTAATGAGGTTGCGGAGGGTTATCTAAATAGGTTGCGGAGGGGTTATCTAATGAGGTTGCGGAGGGGTTATCTAATGAGGTTGCGGAGGGTTATTTAATAAGGCTGCGGAGGGGTTATCTAATGAGGTTGCGGAGGGGTTATCTAATGAGGTTGCGGAGGGTTATCTAATAAGGCTGCGGAGGGGTTATCTAATGAGGTTGAGGAGGGGTTATCTAATGAGGTTGCGGAGGGTTATCTAATAAGGCTGCGGAGGGGTTATCACTCACTGTCCTGCTTCTCCAGGTCCTCCACAAATTTGCTGAAGTAGTAGCTCGTCTCGACTGTTGCTGCAACAAGGGCGTGGGGGAGACACGTGTCCGACCGCGGAAATGTAGAAACACCAGCCAGACCAACCACTGCAATCTGAACAACACAACAACATCTTAAACACTCTCAGACCTTAAAGGGTGTAGGAAATGAGGCTGATTTTGAGAGTTTAAAATGTTATTGGAGGTGTGAATTCAGAAATAAACCAAAGAAATAGTTTAAGTTAAATGAATAGGGAACACCCTTGGTCGATTTATTGTCTCTTAAAAATAATCAGGTAGTCGAGTCAGAAATATTTGTATTTGTGAATAACGTTATTGTATAGACACTTTGCATAGTTAAATTATACAACTAGATTAGCATTAGGGCCATTGCAAAAGCAGAGCAGCCCCAAACTAGGCCAAAACATTTGAATATTGATTTTGTGCTGAACTTTTTGGTTGCAATAACTATTAAAAACAGCCAAAACCGGAGCCATTGGCTCTGTAGCTCGTCAGGTGTCATACTTAATTTGCTTAAGTTTGTGCTGGGTCACCAAATGTACAATTTAGAACAATGACATAAGGAGTCTATACACAACATTTGAGTATTCTAGGAATTATACTTCTGGAGAGGAAGATAAAAACAGGTTTTAAGCCGTTCCACCAGTTATTAAATTGGGTCACAAATTCTAAAATTAAGCCTGTAGGTGATGTATTTTCAGATATCAGTAATCAATTCAGACATGGAAATTGGAAAATTGATAGCCCCTGGGGCCTAATATTGCTACTACAGGAATTGTGAACAAATTACCCGATCATTCTCGGTGAAAGACTGAAGGAGATGCAGAGCAATGGCCTTGGCTGTCCTCATCTGGGTGACGCTCATAGCATTGCCGTGGTCCACTACAATCACCACATGCTTGCGCTGCGGCTGGATTGTCGACAGAAACACATCCCTGCAAAATACACATCACAGTTAGTAAATAGAAATTAAAAACAGAGATCATCTATCAGTACGCATAATACATGCATGTAATGAATTTAGAAAGTAGCCTCTTCAAAAGATCTATGCATGTGCTTTGTTCCTCGCAAGGATACATACTGTTTGATTGTGAAGACAAAACCAAGCCGTGACCTTGACCTTATAGCCAGTAATAAGAGTGTGGCGGCGGCAGTGGCGAGGCGGTGGAAACTTCACAAAAACCGATAGCTTATTGGAGCCTGGTTGCACTAAAACTTTTCAGGTTGTTGTATCAACAAGGATTGTTTAAGAAACTCCTGACCTTGACCTTTCACCTTGAATGTCAAAATCCCCCTAAGGTTTAAGCAGTATGATATGTATGTTATCTGAAGAGCTTATGGGGGAATGGTTATAGCCAATGGAACATGTGGTCCGGTAAAATTGGATTATATCTCTCTTTCATGAAGATGTTGGCTTGTCATTACTGAAATAATTTTCGTTAGAAATATTAAATTAAGATCAGTGAATTTGTATCTCTCTGTAATATATTGCATTTACTGTATCGAGATATATGTCTTATTGTGACCTTAGTAACAAATCATCAATATGAGATCTTAACAAGAAAGACAAAGTCAACAACCCTCCCTGCCAAAAAGGTTAAACTCAACCATCTATCGGAGTGTCTTATGTCAGAGGTAAAAAACAAGGGCATATTGTTGAAAAAAATTACTAATCATTTTTTAAATAATGATTGATACCCTGAAGATACACACAATATTTGATAGTCCTTTCTTAAATAGTTTCTGCAAAGGCTTAATCTGTCATCCAGACCCTAAAGCAAAACAAGTGTTTGCCACTAATGTCAACATTATGTTCACTGTTTGGCATAATTCGAGTAACCTGACAAAATTAAAATCAAACGAATTAATTTATGTATTATGTTTTTGGATCTCCAAGATCAATTGATCATATGTAAGCAAACATGTTTTCAAAATTGTTTTCCATGAGACACCTTCAGATGATTATGTATCTCCATATCAAATTTGATCAAAATGTGATGATTAAAGTAGTCACGGAAATAGAAATAAAATGGTTTTGGCGTTTATTTTTTTATTACTCGACAAATGCAAGTAATTCTTACAGATGTTCAAATGAATACGCTTTTCCCCAACTAAGCCTTATGAAATCATTTCAAAAATATACTTTAAATTACCTTAGTTCAGGTAAAACTGCCCAAAATTTGCATATTTTCAATACATTTCGAAACCTGCTATAGCTTACGTCACACTCAGCAATGCGTGTGACAATAAACCTGCAACGCTCTTTTCACCTGAATTTGGATGTGCACGTGCGTTGCCACAGCAACTCTGCAATTGACAACAGACGTTATGAATGAACTCGTAAGAATAGTAGTTTGTAACATTCGTTTATGTCTGTAAACGTAAAGCAAACCACGTTCTTTGTCAATTATTTTATGATTTTTTAAATCATACGAGTTATTAATAGTAGAAGACATAAGACATAGAATTATTGTACATTAAACTATGTATTTTAACGGGTTGTACTGAGATTAGAGATCATTTATATATTATAGCTTGCATCAGAAATGTACATTTCGACTTTGAAAAAATTTCGAGGCGTGAAAATGACACATTTTTCTCTCCTGTAAATTCATATATTTCCGGGGATTTTACAAAAACTGTCTGAAACAAAAGTTGGGAAAAACATTGTGAATGAATATTTAGAATACAAATATCCAGTAAGTTCCAAATAAAGAAATAATCGACAAAAAGCATTTTATTTCTATTTCCGCGAGTACTTTAGTAAAGAAGTTGTGAGCCGGACGGGACTTGTAACAGATTTCTTACAAAATCCTAATATTTTATGTACATTTTCATAAAATTCTTACTCATGACACATAAGTACATGTTTCTTCATTTCCATGACGAATTTCAATTGAAATGGTTGATTAGTTACAAAGTAATGAGCCGGACACAAAGTGTAAAGGACGGACAGGACCCATTTTAATACCCGGTATTAAAATGGGTCCCGTCCGTCCGTTACACTTTGTGTCCGGCTCATTACCAGTTGCGGGGGATAAAAAAAGAGAAGCATTGCCGTATTCTGCAATACACGACTTCATATAAATTTGCATTACGGTACTGCTATTATAGGGCCATTCTCCAAATGATAGGATCAGACATGAGAAATGTCATAATAATAACGGTTATTTCTTGATAAATGTATTTCAATTCTTCAATTATTCTTATCAATCAATGAAATTCTTTCATTTAACACAAGTATTCAAATATACAAATATCACCATGAAAAGATCGTTGATTACAATGAATTTACATCTGTCAATAAATGGTGTTGGCAATATTAATTTATCCCGATATTTACATTTTAATATATATTAAGGATAAAAAAGCCAACAATATTTAACAAAATGACAAAATAAAATCAAAGTTTCCAGCCTGGCCATCAAGCTACTGCAATGACATTTATTCATAATTCCTGTCATAGTCTTTCTTGGTTGGACAATTGTAACACAAGAATATATTCTTGTAAACTCCCCAAATATCACGGTCACTAAATAAATATACAATTACATCTCTTGAATTAATAATAAAATCATTTCTAACAGCGGGAAATTGTTCGATGCATGGCATGGTTCCCTCATGTCTTAAAATAACATCAAAATGAAGCAGGTAATGTGATTGGTCTTTATGGGGAGATCCGTATGTTTTATCCAATCAGAACGTTAAATGCAGACAGGTCATTGCATCAAGTAATGACTGTCACTTCTCACCGAATGATCATTCAGATTAAAGACTAGATACATGAAGGTAGTTTTAGTTTGACAATATCTAATTATCAACTGAAATTTAGAAAATAACTCCATCAATATTATTTGAGATCGCTTGTTGGTTTTGATGTCTAAAAGACTTTGGATAATAAATTAAGTGTGCCACACGGGCACGCAGGTAAGAAATCAACTGTGCCATTACGATTTTAACCGATGGCACGATGGCACTAATAATTTCATACCCTGGTACTCAATTAAGGTATTGATACCATGAAGACACACAGCAAGTTTGGTTAAAGAGGTTATGCAATGTATTTTTTCTAAGAATGATCGATAGATCAATATCTCCAATACCATTATCTATAGGAATGCAATGAGTATATAATTGAGACAATACACACATAAATTAGACTTTTAATCAGCATTTTATACCCGGTTTTTAGAATGCCGCCGAAATTAACAGGCGAATGCTTTGAAAACTCATTAGAGCGTGACGTCCCGCCCACCGGGCCTGTTACCACTTGCGTATCTACCATAATGTCTGGAGAAAAACCTTCTTCAAACCAAACGAATATACGTGTTAAATTCTGATTTATAAAAAAGGCAGGAAGCAAGTACGATAATATCTAAGAAATACTCTGTACTACTTTTGTTGTCGGAATCGCTTTGATGGTTGTGACTGTACGAATATGCGGAATGTTATATGCAAAAACAGTGTGATCCAAAATATAACATTGTTTCATTTTCAATACGAATCGAAACATTATATATCATGAATAGATCAACCACTAGTAAATAATGTTTAATTATTTTATCATTTGATATGTGTTGTAAAAATAAGGAGATTGATCATAACGTACTATAGATTATCCACTGTGTCGCCCATCTTTTCATAAGAGAAAAAATATCATAATAAATAGGAAAAGTAGGAAGTTATGAATATGAAATTTGAAAACCTTAGTGGGAAAAAGTTAGAGCCAAAAAAAAATGAACAAGGCAAAAACCCATATTTAGTGACCTTGACCTAAGACATTTAACTAATATTAAAGGGTGCAAATTCACTTAGATACTTGTTCATGATAACCTAATACTGAATAATCAATAATAAAAGAATTAAATAACTTATTGAAAAAATTTTTTTTTTTATTTATTTTAAATTATACCTTATTTTGAGTGCCTCTTACTAAGATTAATAAACTTGTATTATATGTGCTCATAGGTTTAAAGTACTTGTTGCACTTCTGCCTTTATTCAACATGCTAATAACATATGTGCCTCAACATGTAAGACTTTGAGTGGCAGCTTCAAAGAAGAAGGCTTGTGTAGTACAGTGAGCTGGTGTTGTCAAGTGCTGCTTGTTAGCTGCTGCCCTGTACAGAACAATGCAGCGTAAGATCACACTCTCCGCTCACCCTCCAGTCAGCATCTTGAAGCATGACGGGATAGCTGGACAACTACATATACTCAATACTTTGGAGCACCAAGGTGTTGGTGCAGACAAGACAAATCTGTATGTCTAAACCAGACATGAATCGTTCACTAATGAACATGGTTTCAAGTTTCATTAAGTTGTCAGTCATGTAACTTCATACTGAACTACTTTCTTGTCAATTCAATACATAAAATTGCTATCACAAGAGAGCCATTCAGCCTGGAGTAAGTTTCTTACATCATGCCTGTGCTGCCCCAACCAATGTGTACAGGCAGGCAGGCAGGCAGGCACTCATAACACTGCATAGCAAACACAATCTACACAGGAATGTAAGAGCTCCACCGATTTCAATACTTTTGTTGTGGCAATACTGAAGGAATAGAGCTGTTTTCTAAGCTCGGGACTATTGATTTTTAATAAACATGGATTATGGTGGAGAGAAATAGCCAGGATAGGGAAGAACACACAAATTCTCAATAAGCAGCCCTCTTTGAATGCAGTCATAAAAAGAGAAGTCTTTGAAGTTGTGTTTGTACAGTGGAGCTGAAACATTATGGGTCAATATATTTTGTGTGGGTCTGGCGAGCAAGCAGCACTGTAGAAACATGCTCCCACATTCAGTCAATATTACCCTGGCCCCTAAATCTATTTATTTGCTTTGCTGGGACTCAGCTTTGTCTAAGCACTCTCTTTGCATACCTTTGATCTTTTGTTGACAACCAAACTCATGTGCAAATAAAGCAAGCTATCAGTAAAGAGCTTTCAGATATGAAACAAAAGACGGACATGATGAGTGCAATGGCACAGCAGGCAACAAGACTGGAGTGTGGACCGACTGCAGGAGACGTCCTTCATTCACTGCATCAGCTAGATCAACCTATTGTGGACGACTCTCACGACTCACATAATGTCTTAAACTGCCATACTTTTGAATTACTACTTTCTCAGGCACTTAATATAATGTACAATTACGTAAAACATCTTCACTTGAAAAAAAAGGAATAAAAGGCAACTTTCAAATTGACAATGTTTTGGACACTAATATTGTTTTCCTGCAAGTTAAAAAGGAACAACAAATTCAAGTAACATTCAGGAAGCATTTTTCACACCAATTTGACACTTTGGATACATTGATATACATTACACATCAAAGTTTGCCTTTTCTTGGATAAGAGCAAGTCATAGCAAACTCAACATTGTGATAGGCAAAAACTTCAAAACAGCAATTTTTCTTATCATATCTTTCCTTTTAACCCTTCTTGCCAGGGGCTCAGCTTTGGATCAAAGCCAGCGTTTAATGACAAAGAGGAGGGAGAGCAGAGATTGGTAAGGGGAGGGACAGGGAGAGGGGGGAGGAGAGGAGAGGAGAAGTGAAGGGGGGAGAGGAAGGGACAGGGAGAGGGGGGAGGAGAGGAGAAGTGAAGGGAGGAGAGGAGGGGACAAGGAGAAGTGAAGGGAGAGAGGGGGTAGGGGGGGGGGAAGGAGAAGTGAAGGGAGGAGAGGAGGGGACAGGGAGAGAGGGGGGTGGGGGGGGGGGGGGGGGGGGGGGAAAGGAGAAGTGAAGGGAGGATAGGAGGGGACAGGGAGAGGGGGATGTAGGAGAAGTGAAGGGAGGAGAGGAGGGGACAGGGAGAGAGGGGGGTGGGGGGAGGAGAAGTGAAGGGAGGATAGGAGGGGACAGGGAGAGGGGGATGTAGGAGAAGTGAAGGGAGGAGAGGAGGGGACAGGGAGAGGGGGGAGGAAAGGAGAAGTGAAGGGAGGAGAGGAGGGGACAGGGAGAGAGGGGAGGTAGGAGAAGTGAAGGGAGGAGAGGAGGGGACAGGGAGAGAGGGGAGGTAGGAGAAGTGAAGGGAGGAGAGGAGGGGACAGGGAGAGAGGGGAGGTAGGAGAAGTGAAGGGAGGAGAGGAGAAGTGAAGGGAGGAGAGGAGGGGACAGGGAGAGAGGGGAGGTAGGAGAAGTGAAGGGAGGAGAGGAGGGGACAGGGAGAGGGGGGAGGAAAGGAGAAGTGAAGGGAGGAGAGGAGGGGACAGGGAGAGAGGGGAGGTAGGAGAAGTGAAGGGAGGAGAGGAGGGGACAGGGAGAGAGGGGAGGTAGGAGAAGTGAAGGGAGGAGAGGAGGGGACAGGGAGAGAGGGAAGGTAGGAGAAGTGAAGGGAGGAGAGGGGACAGGGAGAGAGGGGAGGTAGGAGAAGTGAAGGGAGGAGAGGAGAAGTGAAGGGAGAGGGGGAGGAGAGGAGAAGTGAAGGGAGGAGAGGGGACAGGGAGAGAGGGGAGGTAGGAGAAGTGAAGGGAGGAGAGGAGGGGACAGTGAGAGGGGGGGGGGGGGGGAGAGGACGGGGAGAGGGGGAGGAGAGGAGAAGTGAAGGGAGGAGAGGAGGGGACAGGGAGAGGGGGGAGGAGAGGAGGGGACAGGAGCAGAGACCATCCAGTTGGAGAGAGAGGAGGAGAGAGGTAGAGAGGCGAGAGGATGGGATAGAAGAGAGGGGACGGGATGAGGGAAGGAAGAAAGGAGGGGAGAAGGAGAGTGGAAAGAGCAGAGAGAAGAGGGGAAAGAGAGGAGAAGAGAAAGGAAGAGAGAGGAGGAAAGAGTAAAAATAGAGCCATTGGCTCTGTAGCTCATCAGGCTTCATCATCAACTATGATGTAGAGTGTGGCCAATGTGTAGAGGCCACAGGGTCACCGATCATAAAATTAAGTATATAGCAGTGTATAAAATAGATTGGAAATCTAGCTTGTCCTGAAAATTCATTGGTCAATTCCTTTGGGAAATTTAAGAAAAAAATTGAAAAGTTACCAGTCCTGACCAAAAAGTTACCAGTCCTGACCAAAAAGTAACCAGTCCTGGCAAAAAGTAGCTGTAAACACTGTATAGGCGACAAGTTTCAGTTTTCTAGGCCTTATACTTCAGGAGAAGATGAAGATAGATTTGAAGGACGTTCAATAGCCAAGGAGTCTGTACACAAATTTTTAACTTTCAAGGCCTCATGATTCTGGAGAAGATGAAAATAGGTTTTTAGGGTGTGGCCCCTGTGGCCCTTATTACAGGTAGGGTAGGGTAGGGGGCACAGGACCACCAAAGCTACAATTATTAATCCTCACTAGTCAAGGAGTCTGTACACAAAGATTCAGCTTTCTAGACCTTATGGTTCTGGAGAAGAAGTCGAAATTCCACAAAGTTTGCGGACCGACGGATGGACGGACGGACGCCGGACACCATGCCATACCATTAGCCCATCGGGCCTTACAGGCCAGATGAACTAATAATGTAACATTATGTAGGTATTCAATTGTAGAAAATATTTGGTTTGTTCACTGAAAATGTAAACGATTTGTTATTTGTCACCGTCGGAAATAATAGTCAGTGTATGTTATGTAGGATTCAGCTAACAGCAGACCATCAGATTATCACTTTAACCAGACAAGTCTAGCCACAAAGGCACTAATTTAACAAGGCAGTCTTATCAAGATAAAGCCTTGTTCCGTCATTTTAAAGGGTCTTGAAATATACAATACTACACATAATACTACAATAATAATAAGCTTGAATAAACTGTTATTGAGCCATCGGATATCTAATCTTACAGAATATACAAAAATTTAGTGTATTTTGTGAATATTTGTATGTTAAATGAACGATTAAAAAGGTGTCATTACACGTTGAAAAATGATCATTAGGTGAAACTACTCCCCTTCTGCTACATCATAGAAGGTAGAGACGCTCAGGACACGCTTCAATGACCACAGATTCTGATCGCCGAGGTTAATTGTATTTTAAAAGCCGTATTTAGGCAGGTTACCGTCCGATTTCGAAAATTCAAAGTTGAATCTAATTCAAATTGCAAGCCCCTTTTTATGAATTCCGAAAGTGGTCATAAACCTTTTAGTCCCCCTTTAAAACATTTGGTTGATCTGACTGACAGTATTTTCTAAGATTCCTACATAAATCTGTCTATCTCTGTCCCTAGTATTGCAGTAAGTAGGGCCACTGAAGATTGAATAAGTAAAGAAGAGGATTTTGCTCACCTATGCCTCATGTCATGGACGTTGCGACAGTCCTCAGCCCACTGGAAGCGGTTTGCTGGGTACTCATTGTGTATGCCACTCATTGAAATGAAGTACTGCCACTTCACACTTGAAAAGTACTGCACATTGGAACTCCACACTGAAGAAAAAGATCATAAACATGGATTAAAATGTACTTGTATCGGAAGCATGAATGTTTAGATGTATCATATACAATATATGATGTTTAACTTATTCCACTGCCAGTACTTGACTATCTCTTCCAAACAGTCTCTTCTAAGCTAACCATTTTCAATTACAAATACTTAACTCTTCTTCTTAACAGCGAAGTATTCTAATCTAAAAGATTTGACTGTCTCTATATATACCAACAGTTAACTATCTTCAACAAACAGATTGACTGCTCCATATACCAAACATTAACTATCTTCAACAAACAGATGTGACTGTCTCTATATATACCAACCGTTAACTATCTTCAACAAACAGATGTGACTGTCTCTTTATATACCAACCGTTAACTATCTTCAACAAACAGATGTGACTGTCTCTATATATACCAACCGTTAACTATCTTCCATTAACAGATGTGACTGTCTCTATATATACCAACCGTTAACTATCTTCAACAAACAGATGTGACTGTCTCTTTATATACCAACCGTTAACTATCTTCAACAAACAGATGTGACTGTCTCTATATATACCAACCGTTAACTATCTTCCATTAACAGATGTGACTAGGGCTGAGTATCATGGGAAATCTCACGATTCGATACGTATCACAATACAGACAGGCGATACAGAATGTATCACGATACATTGTTTAAAGTATAACTTTGTGCATATTTTGTGATATATTCAAGATGGTGGAAATTTTGTGTAATGAAATGATCAAAAATCGAAGATTAAAAAGTATTTTCTTCTTCAAAAACATTTATTTATTAATTAGATTGCTTCATGCTTACTCTAGTTACAGTTACTTCACAACACTAGCTGGTTTTAAAGTGTTTACTTAGTTTTTCTTTTCATTTTTATTTAAGTGAAATCTATTTTTAGTGTATCACGATACAGGAAGCTCACGATACAATAATCACGATTTCCCAAGCTACGATTGTATCGTAGGTATCGATGAATCGTTACAGCCCTAGATGTGACTGTCTCTATATATACCAACCGTTAACTATCTTCCATTAACAGATGTGACTGTCTCTATATATACCAACCGTTAACTATCTTCAACAAACAGATGTGACTGTCTCTATATATACCAACAGTTAACTATCTTCCACTTACAGATTTGACTGTCTCTATATATACCAACCGTTAACTATCTTCAACAAACAGATTTGACAGTCTCTCTCTATATATATATATGTACCAACAGTTAACTATCTTCAACAAACAGATGTGACTGTCTCCGGGTATTATGTTGAAGAACATTTGAAACCAATCCTTGCTCAACCATTTGAACTAAAGGCTCATTTTGACAAAGCTGTGTAGGCTAACCCCGGAATGCAAAATTTCCCAATAAAGCTATAATTGACTGTAAGCTTGGTAGACGAGACCAGTTTTTTTCTGGATCAAGACTTTTCTCATACATACATCTCATACATCAAGCTCAGCAAAAACGTCAACTTCTGACTTGTTATATCAGTGTATAAAATAGATTTGAAACCTAGCCTGTCCTGAAAACCAATTGGTCTAAAGAAAAAACTTGAAAAGTTACCAGTCCTGACCAAAAAGGAACCAGTCCTGGCAAAAAGTAGCCAGTCAAGGACTGGCGGACAGGCTATATTTTAAACACTGGTTATATCCATAGTTAAGTGGCCCTTTTGATAGGGCAACTTTGAGACTGTATATCTCAACAACTAATTGACACGACCCAAAACATTACATATCATTCAAAAGAGGAAATAATTGTTGTTATTTTGATATATAACATGTCAGTGCGCTAAAAGAAATAATAAAACCGTAAGTGTTTCAAAAAGGGGAGTTTTTTTCATTTTTTTCTGTTATGTAGCATTATTTCACGCATATAATATTATAACTCATGAAATACTTTGCGCATTTCAACAATTTATATATCAGAATAAAGAGCAAAGATAGATCTTTTATCAATGTAAAGATTGTGCACCTGCAAAGAAAACTGTTCACATAGCGAGCGCCGCACAAACAGTTACTTTCTTCGTTCATATTCAAGTTGAACTGTGCAGCGATCTTATTACATCCCTTCCTTTCTTGCTCGATATTTGTTTAACCGCGCAGCGTTTTTTTAATAATTTTTATATCACAATGAACACATAAGAATTGTTGTTATTTCCATGTAAAATTTGTATTTTAGCACAATAACAAGGAATGGTAAACAATGCGACAACTGTCGCAATTATCAAAATTTGTTCTCTAATAGCTGAGAGTAAGTCGCTTTCATAATTTCTGTATTCCGAACCAATCATTGTATTTTTATAATTTTTATATCAATTACATCATAAGACAAAAGAATGATTTCTCAAATCTGGTATATAGTCTGCATATTCGCAATAAAAAAAGCTGTGTAGCGAGATATGACAAACATCGCAATATGTGATTATCAAAGTCGGTTTTCAATAAGCTGATGGTACCCTTTACTCTTCCAAACCTATAGTACTCACGGAAATAGAAATAAAATGCTTTTTGGCGATTATTCTTCATTTGAAACTACCTTGATATTTGTATTCTAAATATTCATTTACAATGTTTTTTCCCAACTTTTGTTTCAGACAGTTTTTGTAAAATCCCCCTAAATATATGAATTTACGGGAGAGAAAAACGTGTCATTTTCGAAATGTATGTTTCTGATGCAAGCTATAGTATGTAAATTATCTGTAATCTCTGTATCGTCCATTAAAATACATTTCTAATGTTCAATTATTTTATATCATATGTCCTCTACCATTACCGTCTAATATGATTTAAAAAGTATTAAAATAATTGAAAAAGAACTTGGTTTCCTTTAAGTTTACAGACATTAACGAGTGTTACAAACTACTACGGTATTCTTACGAGTTCATTCATAACTTCTGTTGTCCATTGCAGAGTTGCTGTGGCAACGCACGTGCAACTGCAAATTCAGGTGAAAAGATCGTTGAAGGTTTATTGTCACAGGCATTGCTGAGAGTGATGTAAGCTATAGCAGGTTTCAAAATGTATTGAAAATATGCACATTTTGGGCAGTTT
Organism: Steromphala cineraria; assembly: GCA_916613615.1. Taxonomy (NCBI): domain Eukaryota; kingdom Metazoa; phylum Mollusca; class Gastropoda; order Trochida; family Trochidae; genus Steromphala; species Steromphala cineraria. The sequence continues at coordinate 39,069,966 of OU744722.1, read as the reverse complement.
TACCTGAAAAAATGCAATTTAAAGAGACACAGAGTATGTTGTAACTTGATAGGATCACATATGTCAAATTTTGAAATCAATGTTATTACATCGGGAACCACTAACTGTTACTGAAAATAATAAGTTAAAGGTCAATCAGTACATTAGAGCGAAAATACGGCCATTCAAAGTCGGGATTTTGATCGAAAACCGGACAATGTGGCTCAAGTGGCGCGCAAAATCGCCAAACGAAATTTTGAAACCTTGTCATAAGCTGACAGGAAGATACATTCGATTCGATAGTGTTTATTAGGTATTGTAACTAGGTAGATTCAAAATTCGATGCACAATTAACATTTTTGAGATGTTTTCTTGATTTTTCCATAAAATCAAGCATTTTAGAGATATTATGCATAAATGGATATATTTGCAAGTCCAGTGATGAGATATGAACTTCAATAAGCATATTAGATATTTTGTAGCTTATCAAAACCAAATAAAATTTTGAGAAAGATACTCTGTGTCACTTTAAAGTATATTTTTGCAATGATTTCATAAGGCCTAGTTGGGAAAAACTTCGTTATTTGACCTATAGGAATTACCTACATTAGTCAACTAATATAAAAATAAAAGCCAAAAACCATTTTATTTCTATTTCCGTTCGTACTTAAGCTATACATTGTAACATCATTTATATGATCATAAAGAGGAAAAAATGCCCTCCAATCCAAAATGAAATTAATATTTTACTCATAGAAGTAAGCTATTCATAAAGTTGAAATAAAGACAATTTTCGTATGTGTGACAGTGAATTTTACAGCGAGTCTAACACTTTTGCCTCGGGCCACGTGAGTGTCCTGGGGGGATTTTTTCGCTCATAAAGCTATACATGGCGCAACGTTTCACGCTAAATCACTCACTTACTTTGGCAACATATATCTTTTGTTCAGGATGGCATATTCTAATAAAAAATATCACCATAAAGACCAATAAATTATCTCTAAGTATTTTTTTGCATATGCGCGTTCAATATTTATATGATTTTGTTAGACTTGAAATAAAGACAATTAACAGATCGTTTTAATAATTGTTTCTAAAGAATTCCTCGAAAAAATATGTATGTGGTTGTGAAGCGGTATATTTAGTGATTCCTGCTGTAGTAATACCGTGCATGCCTGGTCACAATTATTGAATAATGGCAGTCAAAATGAAGACAACTTTACTTTCGATATCAAAACCGTTCCACATGTGATAGATATTTCATTGAAAGTTTGGGATAGGTATTGGCCATTCCGTTACAAGATTGGCGACTTAGAATTGTAAGTTCCGAACTTTTTTACCCCCCCTTCGTGATGTAAACATGCCATGCCTTGTAAAAATGCAAGCGCTTCGCCACAGAAAATATTACACCAAGGCATGCTAATTAGCAGTTAACAGTGGCTGGCACCGTACAAGAAAATTCAGCCACTGGGTCTTGTAGAGCATATAAAGTATTCAGCGTTGCAGGAAGGTATTTTATAATGCCAATAAAGAGCATTGAGCACTACCTCAGCAGTCAGATCCTCACAGCCACTCTTTTACATTCACATAGGGTGAAAGGTCTCCTAACATAGGGTGTGGCCATTTGTTTCAAAGAATAGGTGCCTATAGGCCACCTACTCTCATCAAGAACAGTGGAAAGTATCCAAATGTTGAAACCAACACTTTGTAACTGTTCAGGATCTGGGTTTAGAATGGCCATGGCTTGCTAAGACACAGCTGTGAAAACAAGGAGGAATGAACAATCCAAGTCCAAACTGTGAGCCTGCAGTCCCCATAGCTGACATTTGAACACTCTAACCATCTATCTGATGAACTCTAGACCATAGGTCGCAGGGCTGCCTTTCTGACCAACAGCAGCAAGTGTAACAAGACCAAAACCAACTAATGAGAAACCTGCACACAAATACCTATGTGTTTGCATAGTTAATGTGTAATGATAATGATAAATCATGCCTCTTATAAAGGACAAATACTGATATTCAGATCTATAGTTTATATATATATATATATAAATCCATCAGGCTTTGCATTATGAGATGAAATTGAATTACAAACATGAGTACAATTTCTGCTATTTACATATTGTGATCATCAGGAGAGATCAACATGGATCTGTCACTGCTGATGAGCTACAAGTTACCAGCTTAATTGGGGTGTGTGTATAAGGCCTCACATGATACACTGCATGCTGTAGGTGTGTGTAAGACTACTTACCCTCGGTGAGGTTGCGTCCAGGGTTAAAGTCTCCTGGACGGGAGCTGGGTGGGATCAGATCACAGCTCGTGACTCGCGAGATGCGACACCCATACGCTGGGTCCAATCTGTAATATCATTGCATATAGAACATTCAATATATCTTTACAGAAACAACAGGGCATGTAGACATGTATTAAAAATGTTTGAAAGTTTGATAAACGGAAGAAAAAGTTTAGAATCCACGAATTGTATAATGAACAACTATCATACCCTGAATTTAGAATACCGGTAATCCTTTTCACTTGACATCATAAATTTAAAAAATAGAGCCATTGGCTCTGTAGCTCATCAGGCATCATATCAAGTTTGCTTTGTACAGGCCAGATGAGCTAAATATGAAACTGATGTTACCTATCGCAAGAAAACCTATTTAAAAAAATTACAAAACAAATGTAACGATTTCGGAATTAATTTCCTTACCCAAATGATTTATTATTATTCAACACTTTCTAGATCGCCAATATCAGACAGTGAAAGAAGTCCAAACTAAAATATCCAAGGAGAAATAAATTTGCCATAGACTGTCATCTAATGGAGAAAAATAGGTTTTTAAGATTGTGACCCCTGTGACCCTATTTGGGGTCATGGGGTCACAAAACCTACAGTTTAGAATCCCAATTGGCCAAGGAGTCTACATGCAGTCAGTCTTTCAGCTCAATAGACCTTTTGGAGCTAAAGATGATAATAAAAATAAGTTTTTAAGGTTGTGACCCCGGTGACCCTATTTGGGGTCATGGGGTCACGAAATCTACAATTTAGAATCCCCATTGGCCAAGGAGTCTGCACATATAATTTCAGCTCTCTAGACCTTTTGGAACTTGAGAAGAAGATGAAAATAGGTTTTTAAGGTTGGGACCCCTGTGACCCTATTTGGGGTCACAGGGTCACCAAAGTTACAAATTAGATTCCCCATTGTCCAAGGAGTCTGCACATATCAATATTAACTCTCTACTCCTTTTGAAACTGGAGAAGAAGATGAGAATTGGTTTTTAAGGTTGTGACCCCTGTGACCCTATTTGGGGTCATGGGGTCACGAAATCTACAATTTAGAATCCCCATTTGCCAAGGAGTCTGCACATATCTTTTTAAACTCTCTAGTCCTTTTAGAACTGGAGAAGAAGATGAAAATAGGTTTTTAAGGTTGTGACCCCTGTGACCCTATTTGGGGTCACAGGGTCACTAAAGTTACAAATTAGAATCCCCATTGGCCAAGGAGTCTGCACATATCATTTTTAACTCTCTACTCCTTTTGGAACTGGAGGAGAAGATGAAAATAGGTTTTTAAAGTTGTGACCCCTGTGACCCTATTTGGGGTCACAGGGTCACCAAATATACAAATTAGAATCCCCATTGGCCAATGAGTCTGCACATATCATTTTTAACTCTCTAGTCCTTTTAGAACTGGAGAAGAAGATGAAAATAGGTTTTAAAGGTTGTGACCCCTGTTTCCCTATTTGGGGTCACAGGGTCACCAAAGTTACAAATTAGAATCCCCATTGTCCAAGGAGTCTGCATATATAATTTTTAACTCTCTACTCCTTTTGGAACTGGAGAAGAAGATGAAAATAGGTTTTTAAGGTTGTGACCCCTGTGACCCTATTTGGGGTCACAGGGTCACTAAAGTTACAAATTAGAATCCCCATTGGCCAAGGAGTCTGCACATATCATTTTTAACTCTCTACTCCTTTTGGAACTGGAGAAGAAGATGAAAATAGGTTTTTAAAGTTGTGACCCCTGTGACCCTATTTGGGGTCACAGGGTCACCAAAGTTACAAATTAGAATCTCCATATGCTAAGGTACCTGTACACAAAATTTCAGATATCTAATGTGTATGGTTCATGAGGAGAAGTCGAAAGTGTCAAAAGTTTACGGACGGACGACGGACGGACGACGGACGACGGACGGACGACGGACGACGGACGGACGGACGGACGCCGGACGACGGGCCATGCCATAAGCCCATCTGGACTTTCAGTCCTGATGAGCTAAAAATAGAGCCATTGGCTCTGTAGCTCATCAGGCATCATATCAAGTTTGCTTTATACAGGCAAGATGAGCTAAAAATGAAACTGATGTTACCTATTGCAAGAAAACCTATAAAAATATTACAAAACAAATGTATTATTATTCAACACTTTTTAGATCGCCAAAATCAGACACTGAAAGAGGTCCACACTAAAATATCCAAGGAGAAATAAATTTGCCATAGACTGTCATCTAATGGAGAAAAATAGGTTTTTAAGATTGTGACCCCTGTGACCCTATTTGGGGTCATGGGGTCACAAAAACCTACAGTTTAGAATCCCAATTGGCCAAGGAGTCTACATGCAGTCTTTCAGCTCAATAGACCTTTAGGAGCTAAAGATGATGAAAATAGGTTTTTAAGGTTGTGACCCCTGTGACCCTATTTGGGGTCATGGGGTCACGAAATCTACAATTTAGAATCCCCATTGGCCAAGGAGTCTGCACATATAATTTCAGCTCTCTAGACCTTTTAGAACTGGAGAAGAAGATGAAAATAGGTTTTTAAGGTTGTGACCCCTGTGACCCTATTTGGGGTCACAGGTTCACCAAAGTTACAAATTAGAATCCCCATTGTCCAAGGAGTCTGCACATATCAGTATCAACTCTCTAGTCCTTTTAGAACTGGAGAAGAAGATGAAATAGGTTTTTAAGGTTGTGACCCCTGTGACCCTATTTGGGGTCATGGAGTCACGAAATCTACAATTTAGAATCCCCATTGGCCAAGGAGTCTGCACATATCGTTTTTAACTCTCTAGTCCTTTTAGAACTGGAGAAGAAGATGAAAATAGGTTTTTAAGGTTGTGACCCCTGTGACCCTATTTGGGGTCACAGGGTCACCAAAGTTACAAATTAGAATCCCCATTGTCCAAGGAGTCTGCACATATAATTTTTAACTCTCTAGTCCTCCTGGAACTGGAGAAGAAGATGAAAATAGGTTTTTAAAGTTGTGACCCCTGTGACACCATTTTGGGGTTACAGGTTCACCAAAGTTACAAATTAGAATCCCCAATGTCTAAGGAGTCTGCACATATCACTTTCAACTCTCTAGTCCTTTTAGAACTGGAGAAGAAGATGAAAATAGGTTTTTAAGGTTGTGACCCCTGTGACCCTATTTGGGGTCACAGGTTCACCAAAGTTACAAATTAGAATCCCCATTGTCCAAGGAGTCTGCACATATCAGTATCAACTCTCTAGTCCTTTTAGAACTGGAGAAGAAGATGAAATAGGTTTTTAAGGTTGTGACCCCTGTGACCCTATTTGGGGTCATGGAGTCACGAAATCTACAATTTAGAATCCCCATTGGCCAAGGAGTCTGCACATATCGTTTTTAACTCTCTAGTCCTTTTAGAACTGGAGAAGAAGATGAAAATAGGTTTTTAAGGTTGTGACCCCTGTGACCCTATTTGGGGTCACAGGGTCACCAAAGTTACAAATTAGAATCCCCATTGTCCAAGGAGTCTGCACATATAATTTTTAACTCTCTAGTCCTCCTGGAACTGGAGAAGAAGATGAAAATAGGTTTTTAAAGTTGTGACCCCTGTGACCCCATTTTGGGGTTACAGGTTCACCAAAGTTACAAATTAGAATCCCCAATGTCTAAGGAGTCTGCACATATCACTTTCAACTCTCTAGTCCTTTTAGAACTGGAGAAGAAGATGAAAATAGGTTTTTAAGGTTGTGACCCCTGTGACCCTATTTGGGGTCACAGGTTCACTAAAGTTACAAATTAGAATCCCCAATGTCCAAGGAGTCTGCACATATCACTTTCAACTCTCTAGTCCTTTTAGAACTGGAGAAGAAGATGAAAATAGGTTTTTAAGGTTGTGACCAATGTGACCCTATTTGGGGTCATGGGGTCACGAAATCTACAATTTAGAATCCCCATTGGCCAAGGAGTCTGCACATATCGTTTTTAACTCTCTAGTCCTTTTAGAACTGGAGAAGAAGATGAAAATAAGTTTTTAAGGTTGTGACCCCTGTGACCCTATTTGGGGTCACAGGGTCACCAAAGTTACAAATTAGAATCTCCATTGTCCAAGGAGTCTGCACATATCATTTTTAACTCTCTACTCCTTTTAGAACTGGAGAAGAAGATGAAAATAGGTATTTAAGGTTGTGACCCCTGTGACCCTATTTGGGATCACAGGGTCACCAAAGTTACAAATTAGAATCCCCATTGGCCAAGGAGTCTGCACATATCATTTTTAACTCTCTAGTCCTTCTGGAACTGGAGAAGAAGATGAAAATAGGTTTTTAAAGTTGTGACCCCTGTGACCCTTTTTGGGGTCACAGGGTCACCAAAGTTACAAATTAGAATCTCCATATGCTAAGGTACTTGTACACAAAATTTCAGCTCTCTAATGTGTATGGTTCATGAGAAGAAGTCGAAAGTGTCAAAAGTTTACGGACGGACGCCGGACGACGGACGGACGGACGCCGGACGACGGGCCATGCCATAAGCCCATCTGGACTTTCAGTCCTGATGAGCTAAGAATAGAGCCATTGGCTCTGTAGCTCATCAGGCATCATATCAAGTTTGCTTTATACAGGCCAGATGAGCTAAAAATGAAACTGATGTTACCTATTGCAAGAAAACGTATAAAAAAATTACAAAACAAATGTATTATTATTCAACACTTTCTAGATCTCCAATATAAGACAGGGAAAGAAATTCACACTAAAATATCCAAGGAGAAAAAAATGTGCAATAGACTGTCATCTAATGGAGAAAAATAGGTTTTTAAGATTGTGATCCCTGTGACCATATTTGGGGTCATGGGGTCACAAAACCTACAGTTTAGAATCCCAATTGGCCAAGGAGTCTACATGCAGTCTCTCAGCTCAATAGACCTTTAGGAGCTTAAGATGATGATGAAAATAAGTTTTTAAGGTTGTGACCCCTGTGACCCTATTTGGGGTCATGGGGTCACGAAATCTACAATTTAGAATCCCCATTGGCCAAGGAGTCTGCACATATAATTTCAGCTCTCTAGACCTTTTGAAACTTGAGAAGAAGATGAAAATAGTTTGTTAAGGTTGTGACCCCTGTGACCCTATTTGGGGTCACAGGGTCACCAAAGTTACAAATTAGAATCCCCATTGTCCAAGGAGTCTGCACATATCAATATTAACTCTCTAGACCTTTTGGAACTGGAGAAGAAGATGAGAATTGATTTTTAAGGTTGTGACCCCTGTGACCCTATTTGGGGTCATGGGGTCACGAAATCTACAATTTAGAATCCCGATTGGCCAAGGAGTCTGCACATATCATTTTCAACTCTCTAGTCCTTTTAGTACTGGAGAAGAAGATGAAAATAGGTTTTTAAGGTTGTGACCCCTGTGACCCTATTTGGGGTCACAGGTTCACTAAAGTTACAAATTAGAATCCCCATTGTCCAAGGAGTCTGCACATATAACTTTCAACTCTCTAGTCCTTTTAGAACTGGAGAAGAAGATGAAAATAGGTTGTTAAGGTTGTGACCCCTGTGACCCTATTTGGGGTCACAGGTTCACCAAAGTTACAAATTAGAATCCCCATTGTCCAAGGAGTCTGCACATATCACTTTCAACTCTCTAGTCCTTTTAGAACTGGAGAAGAAGATGAAAATAGGTTTTTAAGGTTGTGACCCCTGTGACCCTATTTGGGGTCACAGGATCACCACAGTTACAAATTAGAATCCCCATTGTCCAAGGAGTCTGCACATATCACTTACAACTCTCTAGTCCTTTTAGAACTGGAGAAGAAGATGAAAATAGGTTTTTAAGGTTGTGACCCCTGTGACCCTATTTGGGGTCACAGGGTCACCAAAGTTACAAATTAGAATCTCCATTGTCCAAGGAGTCTGCACATATAATTTTTAACTCTCTACTCCTTTTGGAACTGGAGAAGAAGATGAAAATAGGTATTTAAGGTTGTGACCCCTGTGACCCTATTTGGGGTCACAGGGTCACCAAAGTTACAAAATAGAATCCCCAATGTCCAAGGAGTCTTCACATATCATTTTTAACTCTCTAGTCCTTCTGGAACTGGAGAAGAAGATGAAAATAGGTTTTTTAAGTTGTGACCCCTGTGACCCTATTTGGGGTCACATGGTCACCAAAGTTACAAATTAGAATCTCCATATGCTAAGGTACTTGTACACACAATTTCAGCTCTCTAATGTGTATGGTTCATGAGGAGAAGTCGAAAGTGTCAAAAGTTTACGGACGGACGGACGGACGGACGCCGGACGCCGGACGGACGCCGGACGACGGGCCATGCCATAAGCCCATCTGGACTTTCAGTCCTGATGAGCTAAAAATGAAACTGATGTTACCTATTGCAAGAAAACCTATAAAAAAATTACAAAACAAATGTATTATTATTCAACACTTTCTAGATTGCCAATATCAGACAGTGAAAGAAGTCCACACTAAAATATCCAAGGAGAAATAAATTTGCCATAGACTGTCATCTAATGGAGAAAAATAGGTTTTTAAGATTGTGACCCCTGTGACCCTACAGTTTAGAATCCCAATTGGCCAAGGAGTCTACATGCAGTCTTTCAGCTCAATAGACCTTTAGGAGCTAAAGATGATGATGAAAATAAGTTGTCAAGGTTGTGACCCCTGTGACCCTATTTGGGGTCATGGGGTCACGAAATCTACAATTTAGAATCCCCATTGGCCAAGGAGTCTGCACATATAACTTCAGCTCTCTAGACCTTTTGGAACTTGAGAAGAAGAAGAAGAAAATAGTTTTTTAAGGTTGTGACCCCTGTGACCCTATTTGGGGTCACAGGGTCAACAAAGTTACAAATTAGAATCCCCATTGTCCAAGGAGTCTGCACATATCAATATTAACTCTCTAAACCTTTTGGAACTGGAGAAGAAGATGAGAATTGGTTTTTAAGGTTGTGACCCCTGTGACCCTATTTGGGGTCATGGGGTCACGAAATCTACAATTAAGAATCCTGATTGGCCAAGGAGTCTGCACATATAATTTTCAACTCTATAGTCCTTTTAGTACTGGAGAAGAAGATGAAAATAGGTTTTTAAGGTTGTGACCCCTGTGACCCTATTTGGGGTCACAGGTTCACCAAAGTTACAAATTAGAATCCTTATTGTCCAAGGAGTCTGCACATATAATTTTTAACTCTCTACTCCTTTTGGAACTGGAGAAGAAGATGAAAATAGGTATTTAAGGTTGTGACCCCTGTGACCCTATTTGGGGTCACAGGGTCACCAAAGTTACAAAATAGAATCCCCAATGTCCAAGGAGTCTTCACATATCATTTTTAACTCTCTAGTCCTTCTGGAACTGGAGAAGAAGATGAAAATAGGTTTTTTAAGTTGTGACCCCTGTGACCCTATTTGGGGTCACATGGTCACCAAAGTTACAAATTAGAATCTCCATATGCTAAGGTACTTGTACACACAATTTCAGCTCTCTAATGTGTATGGTTCATGAGGAGAAGTCGAAAGTGTCAAAAGTTTACGGACGCCGGACGGACGCCGGACGACGGGCCATGCCATAAGCCCATCTGGACTTTCAGTCCTGATGAGCTAAAAATGAAACTGATGTTACCTATTGCAAGAAAACCTATAAAAAAATTACAAAACAAATGTAATATTATTCAACACTTTCTAGATTGCCAATATCAGACAGTGAAAGAAGTCCACACTAAAATATCCAAGGAGAAATAAATTTGCCATAGACTGTCATCTAATGGAGAAAAATAGGTTTTTAAGATTGTGACCCCTGTGACCCTACAGTTTAGAATCCCAATTGGCCAAGGAGTCTACATGCAGTCTTTCAGCTCAATAGACCTTTAGGAGCTAAAGATGATGATGAAAATAAGTTGTCAAGGTTGTGACCCCTGTGACCCTATTTGGGGTCATGGGGTCACGAAATCTACAATTTAGAATCCCCATTGGCCAAGGAGTCTGCACATATAACTTCAGCTCTCTAGACCTTTTGGAACTTGAGAAGAAGAAGAAGAAAATAGTTTTTTAAGGTTGTGACCCCTGTGACCCTATTTGGGGTCACAGGGTCAACAAAGTTACAAATTAGAATCCCCATTGTCCAAGGAGTCTGCACATATCAATATTAACTCTCTAAACCTTTTGGAACTGGAGAAGAAGATGAGAATTGGTTTTTAAGGTTGTGACCCCTGTGACCCTATTTGGGGTCATGGGGTCACGAAATCTACAATTAAGAATCCTGATTGGCCAAGGAGTCTGCACATATAATTTTCAACTCTATAGTCCTTTTAGTACTGGAGAAGAAGATGAAAATAGGTTTTTAAGGTTGTGACCCCTGTGACCCTATTTGGGGTCACAGGTTCACCAAAGTTACAAATTAGAATCCTTATTGTCCAAGGAGTCTGCACATATCACTTTTAACTCTCTAGTCCTGTTAGAACTGGAGAAGAAGATGAAAATAGGTTTTTAAGGTTGTGACCCCTGTGACCCTATTTGGGGTCACAGGTTCACCAAAGTTACAAATTAGAATCCCCATTGTCCAAGGAGTCTGCACATATCACTTTCAACTCTCTAGTCCTTTTAGAACTGGAGAAAAAGATGAAAATAGGTTTTTAAGGTTGTGACCAATGTGACCCTATTTGGGGTCATGGGGTCACGAAATCTACAATTTAGAATCACCATTGGCCAAGGAGTCTGCACATATCGTTTTTAACTCTCTAGTCCTTTTAGAACTGGAGAAGAAGATGAAAATAGGTTTTTAAGGTTGTGACCCCTGTGACCCTATTTGGGGTCACAGGGTCACCAAAGTTACAAATTAGAATCTCCATTGTCCAAGGAGTCTGCACATATAATTTTTAACTCTCTACTCCTTTTGGAACTGAAGAAGAAGATGAAAATAGGTATTTAAGGTTGTGACCCCTGTGACCCTATTTGGGGTCACAGGTTCACCAAAGTTACAAATTAGAATCCTTATTGTCCAAGGTGTCTGCACATATCACTTTCAACTCTCTAGTCCTTTTAGAGCTGGACAAGAAGATGAAAATAGGTTTTTAAGGTTGTGACCCCTGTGACCCTATTTGGGGTCACAGATTCACCAAAGTTACAAATTAGAATCCTTATTGTCCAAGGAGTCTGCACATATCACTTTTAACTCTCTAGTCCTTTTAGAACTGGAGAAGAAGATGAAAATAGGTTTTTAAGGTTGTGACCCCTGTGACCCTATTTGGGGTCACAGGTTCACCAAAGTTACAAATTAGAATCCCCATTGTCCAAGGAGTCTGCACATATCACTTTCAACTCTCTAGTCCTTTTAGAACTGGAGAAAAAGATGAAAATAGGTTTTTAAGGTTGTGACCCATGTGACCCTATTTGGGATCACAGGGTCACCAAAGTTACAAATTAGAATCCCCATTGGCCAAGGAGTCTGCACATATCATTTTTAACTCTCTAGTCCTTCTGGAACTGGAGAAGAAGATGAAAATAAGTTTTTAAAGTTGTGACCCCTGTGACCCTATTTGGGGTCACAGGGTCACCAAAGTTACAAATTAGAATCTCCATATGCTAAGGTACTTGTACACAAAATTTCAGCTCTCTAATGTGTATGGTTCATGAGGAGAAGTCGAAAGTGTCAAAAGTTTACGGACGGACGACGGACGGACTACGGACGCCGGACGGACAGACGCCGGACGACGGGCCATGCCATAAGCCCATCTGGACTTTCAGTCCTAATGAGCTAAAAATGAAATTTTAAAAAATCTATAACCTCCAAAAGGCACATCTACATGATATGGAGAGACAGTATACCAAGTTTGGTGATGATCGGTCACATAGTTTTAGAGATATGCTCCGGAAACGAAATGGGAACGCCGACGCCGACGCTGACGGGAACTCAGCCAAAACCATTATGTCTCCCGACCCTTCGGGGGGAGACATAATTTGATCTAAATGTGAGGATTAGTTTAGAAGTTGTGAGCCGGACGGGACTTGTAACAGATTACTTACAAATTTACCACTTTTTCTCAAAACTTCTAATATTTTATGTAGATTTTCATAAAAATGTTACTCGTGACACATTTTTACATGTTTCTTCATTTCCATGACGAATTTGAATTGAAATGGTTGATTAGTAACAAAGTTATGAGCCGGACACAAAGTGTAACGGACGGACGGTACCCATTTTAATATTTTTAAAATGCTTGACAAAACTTGAAAGAGTTAAATGACTCCATTGATTCTATGATCTGTGAACAATGTCAACACCTCACAAGGTCAGTGGATGAATCAAATATTTTGAAAGAAGAAGTAGTTATTCTATAATGTCACTAGGACCAAAGGATGGAGGAATGATCGAAAAAATGACAATAATGCACGTCAATCAGTAAACATAGTTTTGGAAACTTATCTAAAGAAGTCAGAAAGACACTCACGAGTTGATAATTGATATAAGTTGAGTGATAGTTGGATTATAAGAGGAAATGTAGTAGTTCAATGATTTACTTCAAGAATGCATCAAACTAAATTCATGCATTATGTAGATCATTCATACCTTAGTCAACAACAACAGTGAGTGAGTTAATGCTTAACAAAGCCTGGCCAACAAAACAATTCATTTTTGAGTTGTAATTAACGTAAAACCTTGACATAGTCATTATTTTTATAGGTTTGGTAAACATTGTTATTCTTGGGATAAATACCACATAAGATATTAAATGAAATCAGATCAAACATAAGGTAATGCAGTAAACTTACTTGAAGTCTCTATATGGTAGGTTACAGCAGTTTAATGGCTGTGTTATTGCTTGCTTCAGGTGAAAGCTGTATAAATGCTGCACTGTTATTTTAATTGTCCTTAACACTCTTAGGTATCCATTGAATCGATCTCCCAACTTCTTTGTAATCTGAAAAATCACATAAAAATATGTAACAAAAAGTATGAAATAAACATACATGAAACATTTGAAAATGTATTAATTTTTAAACAGCTAAAGTGGAAAAACATAACCTTACAAGAGAGCCATGGCCTCTTAAGCTCATCAATTTTCAATTAATGTTGAAAGACCTTTTCAAACCTTAATCGTCCTGAGTCACAGTATTTGTAAAAAATAGAGCCATTGGCTCTGTAGCTCATCAGGCATTATATCAAGTTTGCTTTATACAGGCAAGATGAGCTAAAAAAGAAACTGATGTTAACTATTGCAAAAAAACCTATAAAAAAATTACAAAACAAAATTTAATGTATTATTATTCAACACTTTCTAGATCGCCAATATCAGACAGTGAAAGAAGTCCACACTAAAATATCCAAGGAGAAATAAATTTGCCATAGACTGTCATCTAATGGAGAAAAATAGGTTTTTAAGATTGTGACCCCTGTGACCCTATTTGGGGTCATGGGGTCACAAAACCTACAGTTTAGAATCCCAATTGGCCAAGGAGTCTACATGCAGTCTTTCAGCTCAATAGACCTTTAGGAGCTAAAGATGATGATGAAAATAAGTTTTTAAGGTTGTGACCCCGGTGACCCTATTTGGGGTCATGGGGTCACGAAATCTACAATTTAGAATCCCCATTGGCCAAGGAGTCTGCTCATATAATTTCAGCTCTCTAGACCTTTTGGAACTTGAGAAGAAGATGAAAATAGTTTTTTAAGGTTGTGACCCCTGTGACCCTATTTGGGGTCACAGGGTCAACAAAGTTACAAATTAGAATCCCCATTGTCCAAGGAGTCTGCACATATCAATATTAACTCTCTAGAACTTTTGGAACTGGAGAAGAAGATGAGAATTGGTTTTTAAGGTTGTGACCCCTGTGACCCTATTTGGGGTCATGGGGTCACGTAATCTACAATTAAGAATCCCGATTGGCCAAGGAGTCTGCACATATCATTTTCAACTCTGTAGTCCTTTTAGTACTGGAGAAGAAGATGAAAATAGGTTTTTAAGTTTGTGACCCCTGTGACCCCATTTTGGGGTTACAGGTTCACCAAAGTTACAAATTAGAATCCCCAATGTCTAAGGAGTCTGCACATATCACTTTCAACTCTCTAGTCCTTTTAGAACTGGAGAAGAAGATGAAAATAGGTTTTTAAGGTTGTGACCCCTGTGACCCCATTTTGGGGTCACAGGTTCACCAAAGTTACAAATTAGAATCTCCATTGTCCAAGGAGTCTGCACATATCATTTTCAACTCTGTAGTCCTTTTAGTACTGGAGAAGAAGATGAAAATAGGTTTTTAAGTTTGTGACCCCTGTGACCCCATTTTGGGGTTACAGGTTCACCAAAGTTACAAATTAGAATCCCCAATGTCTAAGGAGTCTGCACATATCACTTTCAACTCTCTAGTCCTTTTAGAACTGGAGAAGAAGATGAAAATAGGTTTTTAAGGTTGTGACCCCTGTGACCCTTTTTGGGGTCACAGGTTCACTAAAGTTACAAATTAGAATCCCCAATGTCCAAGGAGTCTGCACATATCATTTTTAACTCTCTAGTCCTTCTGGAACTGGAGAAGAAGATGAAAATAGGTTTTTAAAGTTGTGACCCCTGTGACCCTATTTGGGGTCACAGGGTCACCAAAGTTACAAATTAGAATCTCCATATGCTAAGGTACTTGTACACAAAATTTCAGCTCTATTATGTGTATGGTTCATGAGGAGAAGTCGAAAGTGTCAAAAGTTTACGGACGGACGACGGACGGACGGACGCCGGACGGACGGACGCCGGACGATGGGCCATGCCATAAGCCCATCTGGACTTTCAGTCCTGATGAGCTAAAAAACAAGATGTGTTTGTGAAACACGAATGCCCCCGGATGCATCCTGCTCGCTGTGTCAAGGTCAAGGTCACAAGGTCAAATGTCATGGTGTCATCTGAAAGATCTCATCACAAGGGATCCATATATCAAGTATCAAAGACCTAGCTCTGACCAATCAAAAGTTATGACCAAGGTTAAAGATTTTGATGACAAACGGACAGACAGACGGACAGGTGAAAAACAATATACCCCCGGAATCTCTGATTCGGGGGCATAAAAATAATTGAATCATCTCAATTTACATAGGATATTGCACTGTTTAAGATGACCAATCCAGTTCAGCGGTGAGTAAGTAAGTGAGTTAGAGTTGAACGCTGCTTGGGCAGTATTTCAGTATCATAATACAAAACATGAAAAGATCTCTCCCCCCATTTTTTTCTTAAATTATTTCACTTATAGATTTTAAAGATGATGACTACAAAGATTTTATAAAATGTTTAGATTCCTGGCATTAATAATTTCTAAAAATAGAGCTATTGGCTCTGTAGCTCATCAGTCTTCATATCAATTTTGCTTTTAGGGTGTGACAAATGTGGTTCCACAGGGTCACAAAATGTACCATTTATCTAACTCAGGAGTCTGTAGACAAGGCTTCAGCTTTCTAGTCCTTAAGCTTCTAGAGTAAAAGATTAGAAAATAGGTTTTAATAAAAAAATGTAATCCTCACTATTTAAGGAGACTATAGAATGAGTCTGAGAAAAAGATGAAGATAGGTTTAAAGGGCGTGGCCCTGTGACCCTTATTAGGGACCACAGGGCAACATTAATTATAAATTATAATCCCGAGTGAAGGAGTCTGTACACAAAGTTACAGCTTTCTAGGCATATGCTTCTGGAAAAGAATGGAAATAGGTTTTTAGGGTGGCCCCTGTGGCCCTTATTAGGGGCCTCAGGGCCACCAAAGCCACAATTCATAATCCTCACTAGTCATGGGGTCTGTACACAATAAGTCGAAAATGTACAAAGTTTACGGACACATGGACAGACTGACGGACGCACGCCGGACACCATGCCATGCCAAAAGTCCATTGGGCCTTATATTGAATATATAATTGACGAACAGGTTTCTAACAACGTCACCACTTTTTACAAAAAAATTCATAATCCTCACCAGTCAAGGTGTATGTACACAAAGTTTCAGCTTTCTAGGCCTTATGCTTTTGGAAAAGAAGTCGAACATGCACAAAGTTAATGAATGGACGGACGGACAGACGGACGGACGGACGCCTGACACCAAGCCATGCCATAAGGCCAGATGAGGTCAAACTTAATATTTGTACAAAACATTGGTGTACTTACCTTCAATAACTTTTTCTTTTCACTATTCGGATGCCTTGAGTACGGCAAGGAATCAAATATTGCCTAAAAATCAAGAAGAAACAAATCAAAGTACAGTTATGAGAAGAACTATTTGTCCACAAATTACTTGTTATTTCATAACTCTCTGACACACTTTGGCCAGACATTTTGGCAATCTCTTTACCATCTCTTACAATACTTACATAAAAAAATCAACGATAATAAAAGAAATGCAGGGTCATTCAAAATTGGCAATTCTCTTTCTGAAATGTTTTCTCCAAATGCATAACTTTTCAACATAAATCACCCTAAAATTACTTAATAGATCTTCTATGACTAAGCACCTGTAAGAAATCAAGTAAGGTAATAATGTTGACTCCTATAAGTCTTAGTCTGAGTCTATATTATAAGGTGTCATTTCTTTGTAATGATGGCAGATGTTTTCTAGATATGCTCATTTTATTTGTTGTATAATGTAGATTGAGGTGACACTTTGTAAAATTTAAAAATACTGCATTAAAACTGCTTTAAACATTAAGGAAGCTTCACTGATGTCAGATGAACTGAATGTTTTGCATTTGATCTACATTTGAAATACCGGTAAGCATTTGCTCGTTATTTGCTCGACAAGATTTTTAATATTCTCATGTAACAGTGTGGTACTCTGATTCAAATGAAAAGCATAAAATGAAGACACACGGCAAGTTTGGTGAACCTATCCTAAATAGTTTATGAGATAAGTTGTCCCCTTTGACGACACCCTCGAACAGTGTCCAAAAACACGGACAAAGGGAACAACTCCATAAAAAATAATATTGCGGTTCTGATTTTCAAACTCCATCAAGGTTTTGATACCTTGAAGACACACAGCAAATTTGATTTATACCCTATCTTAAATAGTTTCTGAGAAAAGCTGTCCCCTTTAACTCGGACGCACGGACGGAACCCAAACCTGTATCTTGAAAATAAGCTTGAAGACTTAGAGTGATGCTTCTGGAGGCCATTAGTGATTTCCATACTGGACAACTTGAACCTGAAAACTAGGTGTAGTCTTCAGAAGGACAGTCTGTCGACAACAACAGATTAAAATGTCAGAGTAAAGGTAACGTTTTTATGAGCAATGCTTTTGGAAGAACCTGACTTGCATACATATATAAAAGTTTTGTCATGTGTCTATCAATATGCTCACAAGAGTGTTTGCCTGGAGCGGTGTATTGTATTGTGTGCACTGGGAGCGCGAAGGATGGACGGACACAAGGACCAAGAAGCCACGAAGACCTGCACACGGCTTCCACCAGCATCTCCATATCTAACCATTCTTATCATTAAAATATTCACAAAACTAGTGATGGATCAAGTCAGCTAGTTCTAGGAGTTTTCGACTCAAACATTGCATACAGCAGGTAATGATAGATGTTTGACTGGCAGCAAGCTGCCTGTTTCCCTAGCCCACAGTAGGTGTGCTGTACAGTTCTCGCTCACTCCTCTACTGGCTCTAGATGCCGCCCCACTCGCTCCCGCAACATTGGAAAATACTTAGCACAAGATGTGGCTCCAATATGTCTGCAGTTGAGAATCATATGTTGCCAACTGTTGTTACAAACATTTGACTAACACTTCCTTATTTTGCTACTTTGCCAAACATTCGTTTGTTATTATGTGATTTGCATTTCAAATAATAATTACAAACACCCCTATAATATGGACAGCTATCTTAAGAGAATAGAAATACAGATTTTATTAAAATGGATTTTGCAAAAGCAAAATTCAACTTGGAAGAGAAAAGCTTGTGTAATTTCTTGGAATTTATATTGACACAATAATCTGTACACAAGATTTAGATTTTCATCAGAGCATCATACTTATTTACTTGGCCCCTTAAAAGTTTTATAAATAGTTCTGAGTTATGGTTGGAGGATTTGGATCAAAAGACTTGTTGCCATAGCAAGTCTGTCAGGATTCTGTACCATTACTTTAAAACCAGGAGAAATGTTTTCACATAACAGATATCATAGGTTCATAATTAAGATCTTGGTAGATGAAAGTTTTCTTCCCAAAATAAAGAGAATAAACCATGCCCTGCTTCCTGACCAATCTAGGTTAGGCTACACTAGCTACACTCCTCCACTACACTACACTACGCTACACTACACTACGCTACACTACGCTACACTACGCTACACTACACTACACTACACTCCTCCACTACACTACGCTACACTACACTAGCGGCTTGCTGAGCCTTCTCTCTCCCCCTCCCTCGCTGGCTCGCTCTAGTGTAACACAAAGACTTGCTATATGCCACAGCCAGACACCTATAAAACCCAGTCAGCATGAAACATGGCTTTTGGCATTGAGATTTCCTTTGAAAGTGGTGGGGAGAAGGAGAGATCACACAGCCTCATAGGCCTCCAGAATATTTATGATGGCGGCTGACGGCAGGCCGGCCTACTGAAGCCTCCCCTTCTCAACACAAACTGTATGAAAAGAACAGATGAGGCCCAGCAACCAGCACTTTTTTCTTGCTCCAAGTATGAGAAAAACAGAAATATCCTGCTTTGAAGCACACTTTTGTGAGTTACATTAGCTCAAGAATGGGGATGAAGGTAGACTTTCGGTCTGCTGAAGTAGTAGAATGCTCAGGAAACTTCTATACTTTGATCATCACCATCATACTTTCTCCACTCTTCTTTATCAGTCATATTCTCCAATAATATACAGTTCTCTAATTTCAAGTAAAGACCTATTAGTCACTAGCAGTTGAAGTGTCCAATAGTAGACACAATATTTGTTCATTTACATTCATAACTTCATAAAAATCAATTTCATTTTTCTTATGTTATAAATTTTATTCTTATGATAATAATTTAACAAAACAGCATACTCTGCTAATTACACCAATTCGGACCTGTTATTTTCTTGCAGTAATTTGAGAAAAAGAGTACAAACTAAATAAAGCAAAACATAACATGCAGAAAAATCTCCAATATTGAAACTTCTAACAACAAAACTTCAACTATGACAGATACAAAATATGATAAAAGATCAAATATACATTTTTTTTAAAGATAAACATACTAAATATGGTTTTAACATTTGCTTATTAACCACCCAAATGTTCACATACACAAAAAGGTTTTTTTAAAAGCTGTTCATAGGAAAATTCATGAACATAAACGAAAAATTGAATTATTTGTGACAAAACTGATACATGACTTCTTTGAGTGGCATTCTGATACAGAAAGTTTTACTCATAAGCAAGCTTTCATACTCCACGAAACAAATGATTTGAGATCTTTACAAATATGTTTATAATCATTCGTGTCCCAAGTTTTAGACATATATGATGTTAATGAAAAGGTGACATAAATTTAAGTTGAAATTGTAAGGGTGACTGCCCAAACAACACCCAACACATCTATTCAACTGCTAGCCTCTTCCTGTGGAGGCAAGAAGCTTGTGAAGCAGACAATAGCACAGGAAAGTGCCCTTCTTAACTGTCCAAAATGCAATAGACGAGGCAATAAATCTGAGGGCATGAAAGAGGACAAGTTAGCAAAGCCCTTGCCTCAGCGAGCTGGCCTGCATAACTAAGCCTCCATAAACAGTAGGAAAGCAAGGCATGCCCCCAGTTCAAAGCAAATATGCTGGCTGGCTTGGTGATATAATTTGGTGGCTGTGTCAGGCAAGTGTATTGTAACCTGTCATGTAGCATGGACTACAGTCAGCTCCTACGCTGCTGCTGCAGAAAACAGCCACACATGTGGTCATACTCTAGCAAAGTAAGGCTAACAGCATAGCCTTCACTGGTCTGTAGAAGTAGCTGATGTGACAGACAGACGGACTGACAGACATTGAGAGAGGGAGGGAGGGAGGGAGAGTTAGCTCTGAAACTTGGTGCTGTGGATCAATACAGGCCTGTGAGAGCAGCAACTCTCTCATCGGCCTCCACAAGCTCTCTTTCTCTGCAGATGTGCTCTCAAAATAAACACTCACTACCATCGACTTCTTCAAGGCAATACCACACATATTTACATCTTAAATAGAAATACCTGATGTGTCCACCAACATTTCCAAAAGGTGTTACTTCTCTTGAAGGAATTAAACCTGATCTCTAAAATCTTATGTCTACTGCAAAGTATGGTTAATTCCATGAACATAAATATAGAGCTTAATCTTTATAGTTCATTAGTGTTTCATGATTATTGTTTTATGTGGAGACGAGCTAATGATATATAATTTAATAAATTTATAATAACATATGTATTACAAAAACATCTTCTAGTCAAGGCATGTCAACATTGAATTTCAGCTATCAACATGAGAAGCATCCAAAAACAAAACAACAATGTGAAAGTAACATTTCATAGCAGTCTGACGATCAGTCGACCATGCTTCTGAATAAAATTGCAAAAATATTGACTATAGTATATATATATATAGGGGTTTGAACTCAATCAAACTGGGCATTCCTCTCAGCCACTGTCTAAACATATCAACATTTGTCGTCTGTTATGTTCAACCAGCCCATCGCAAGGACTCCGGCAATAAATTTTAATATCAGTGTACCATTCGTTACAAATGGTCACCGCTAAACGCTTTTTCAACTTGCCGATGTCATTGGATAGCTGGTGAATGGGTTTTGTCTATGCAAAACTGGCGATAGTAACATGCGAGTAGGCAGCTGCATTTAGACCTTTTTCAAGGAAAACTCTCTGAAAGATCATGTTCAATTTTGTCAGTATTTGGAAAGTGTTAAAATATGGTACAGTACTGAGGGTAATGATCAGGTTGATTTAGATTTTTCAACTTGATGATTAAAAGTTCAGTCTGTGAAAAAACAACAATGAGAAGGGAATCATTCATTGGCATCATGAGTCTTAAAGCTCTTTCAAAGTTGCGAAGTCTTATCTGAAAACATTTGTTTATGCGTGTATATTCTATGTAACACACAAAATAAGTAAGCGTACAGCGTTTTCCTCTTATGTCACCAGCCTAAAACAACTTTATGGACTGGACACTGACAGGTCTGAGTAAAAGGGGTACAACCTGTGACACCATATCTCAAAACCAATGTACAAACTTGATGAAACTGCTGTAGACTCTGTGCACTATTATGTGAAAGTTATTATAAAATTCCTTAAATATGAGCTTTCACATCGGTGATGTTTTACAGAAAAGTGGTGATAATGAGTGCTGTGACATAAGTATTTTGGGGGGAAATATAAAAACATAAAATTATAACCCTCAGAAGCAAGGTACTGTCTCACAATAAAGTGCAAATTATGGATTGCAGTACTTATTAAAATGTGAATAATTTTAATAATGGTCAGAAACAAGCACATATTGCCTCTTACATAACTGCACTATAAAGTGTTTCCTTATCAAAAATATCAACAACAAAAACTTTGAAGAGTTGCAAAATTCATAAGATACAAAATATTGAGGAAAGGATAATGTGTAGATACCCAGCCCAATGCATCAGGGGTCCCAATCAGTCCTAAAGTTGTACAAGCCATTCAGAATAATGCATTTCTAAGAGTAACAGCCCAAAGGCATTTCAACTAGGCAAATACATCTCATTTAAATTCAACTAGTCTATTGGACGAACAGTCTCTTTATTTTACTAGACCAGCATCTTTTTCCCTAGCTATGGGCTACTGGACGAATACTTCTTTCGAGCCCTGATGCAGTGTCTTGGGCAGGGGAGTTGTTTCTCTTGAAGTTATTCTCAAACAAGTCAAATCTTAGACTAACCCCTGTGATAAAAGACAGACCCTTAGTTTCAGCCATGTTAATGTTCTTTTTGTATGATCATATATATATGATGAAAAATCTTATTTTTTGACATAGGACAATTGTTAATGTATGTTTTTAATCATTTATGCACATTCCACGGAAAGTTTTTACCATTCATTACAAAAATGCTGCAAAAGTAAAAACATTTTTTTATTTTTCACAACACTACAACAGAGATTCTAATTTAGATCTAAAAGATAATTCTTCTGCTGAGAAATTTTGGCTGTATATTATTACGAGCAACATTGTTTAGTATAATGACACTCTATATTAACAAATTTATACTTTCTAAGAATTTAAAAATATCGTAACTGCAAGATGTGAAAAGCAGTAATCTTTGATTTCATTTTGACAGCCTTGATTGCTCCAGGTATCATATTTCATGCATCTGTTTAGTGTTTATACCTATACTTACCTAATAAGTATGATGGCCTAAGCTACCCATATACAAGAAGGTAATTGGAGGGTGTATGCTATAATGCGGTACTAAATAAATAATAACGTGACTTTGTTTTATTATCCATGTTACATAAATTAGATTTAAAATGAATTAATTTGTTACAGTAACACGATGTTGATTCATAGTTAGTGATTGATATGTTGCCACAGTTGGGAGAAAGCAACTTTATCTGTATATATATACCAATGAAGGGGTTAAGGCGAAAACGGCACTGTTTTGTGTTAGAGTAACAGCACCATATAAATAAATTGAACAAACATTGAACACTAAATACATTATTTATCTTTAACATAAATAAGAACAGACTTCTGTTAAGATACCTAGATTGAAATGTTTACAAAAATTAAGTTTTAATCAGTCAGTATAGCCATATGTGTAGCTTTATTTTGAAAACATTGCAAGCAAGTGTGTCTTCGCAGACACGACAGGTTCATTGACAGATAAAAAAAATTTGGTTGTTGATATTTTGAATGTTTTATAGCTACATTTAAATTTTTGTAACTACTAGAAAATGAAGTAATCTGTTAAGTATGACAATTTCTGTCATGGACAATGAATGCAACAAAACATAACCAAGTTTTAATCAACCGCTAGGAGTTAGCTTAATTTTGAAAAAATATTGGCAGCCAGTGTTAAATTCAATCATTTTGAATCATGTATCGCAGAGTGAGTGAGTTAATGCTTACTAATTGGTCGTTATTAATTAACTCAAGCAATCAACAGCAATGTCCAGCATCATGATAGTGTTTATTTGCATTTAATTGTCATATTGTTCTTAGTCCGTGAATCTGTGATAAAAGTTTCATTTGCTCATCGATGTATGTACATAGATGTTATTAAAAAGAATACTCATGCACATGATTACTGGTACATCAATAGTCTTTTAATAATTTATATCAACACATGTATTCCACACATGTAACATCTTCTCAATCACTCACTTTTTTCGTACATACAATCAAGAGAAATGGTTGCATCTTATCTCTTATGTTTTGAATAGGAAATGGATAAATTTATACAGATAATAATTATATAAAACAATCCTCAAAAAGTTACTTGTCATCTTTAAGTTAAAGTGTGTAACAACAAGATAGAATAGTCTTCCTTGTATCATTGAAAAAGCATTTCATGTTAAATTCAATTCAAGTTATTTTTCTAAACGGTGGTATATACAAATATAATAGATAGAAAATAAGTCAAGATCGCAAGATAAAGAAGTTAGAAAAACAGCATTCAAACAGTGGATCACGATGTTTTCAAAGATGTGCTACAAGTTCATTTCCACTTAACATGAGATAAATATAACAATACAAGTTATATTTTGTTGTTTATTGTCTTTATTTTCATATTCAGACATGGTGCCGTATTCGTTGAAAAAAAATGGTGCTGTTTTTGCGAATCAAGCATCTTAGAATATTTGACAACATAAGGAATATCCCTTTGAAATAATGCACGCTGTTGCCATGATGAGAAAAGACATCTTAGCAACTTTTATACGAAATTAGTGTGACATTGCATCAATCAAAATAAGCACCATGCATCATCGTGTAGTGTCGATAATGAGACAATTCAATAGCATGTTTCTTAAAAAAAAGAAAATTTTCATCTGCTTTCAATGTTTATTTTTTATGACTCGTACATAATTTTATATCAATTCATTTTTCAAGAAAATGTTTAGTCATTTGAACATTAAATGTATTGGAAGTCAACTGATATTTGGTTTATAAATATTAACAATATCACTTACTCTATCCTAGCTATGTTATTTATATTTTAATATGTCGTTTTTGTTTGAATTTAATGTTTTTTTTGGCCGTTATTTTATAAGTATATGAAATTACATTGCAATTATGCATTTTTAAATTCCAAAACAATACATCTGGTACTGGCAAAACAAAACGGTTTGCAAGATATGAAATGATCTGGTAGTGCGTTCTATTCGGTGAACGGTTTCATATCATGAATCTTTGCACACTTTCACGCCTAAGGTAAAAAATTACAGTCATAAAGGGAGGAATAAAACTTGATGATTGAAGTTAACTTACTAGAAATGCAGTGTAGCCATAAACCCTGTTTATGTTTTGGTTGTCATTTTAAAAAAAAAAATAATGTATCTTGTAAATATTTTACTCACCTGCATTTTAGTTATTCCAATTTCATCATTACTTAACCAGCGAAGTCCTGCAGAAAGTTTTTCCGACTCTGCCTGTATGACAATTCCTCCCAACTGTTTAGGGCTGACAGCCTCCTGTCTATTGTCCGCCAGGTATCCCTCCTCTGTGATTTCTACTGTTCTCCGCTGATGTTTACCATCAAAATTGCGCAGTTTAATCCTTCCTGAAGTTCCTGGAGACTTTGCAATCCAATTATGATCGTCTTGCACAGAACACACCACACAGTTTAACAACAATATCATGGACACAGCCAAGTGAACCACTTCCATTTCACTGAAATGTTTAGCTCTACAAGACGCCATGTTGAAAAACAGTGTTCGAGAAATCACTGAAAATAGATGGAGGTACTACAATTTCAAAATAAATTATCGCAATCTCCGGATTTTCGGCAACTGCAAAAGTAGTCGTTCAAGTCGTCTGAAGACTTGCAGCGGGAATATTGGCTGCAAAGCCGTCATATTTCCCCAAGCAGGTTTGAAGCTACATTCCGTCTTCGTCCACGACCAACATCTAGGGCTGAATGTTAATAAGCGGAGCTGGTTGTTTATGATCTTGGCAAGTTTCGTATAAACAGGTGCGCGCGGCTAATGTAGTGGAAATAGCTTTATATATTTAAGCAAAGCTAGGCATTTGCATCTATTTCGGCTTCTGTTTAATATTCTGGATACATTCTCTCTTATATTATTCCCTTTGAAAAATATAACAGAGCGTACGTTTATTCTAATGTTTTGGAAGTATAATCAATGGTATTTTCGCCTACGTTGCGCGTCTCACCACTCCTGAAAAATGGCCGTTCAGGCGGTGCTTTCGATTTGCAGACGATGCATTCATATTAAGAGTGCTCTTTCTCTTAGAACTTTGTTAGTACAGAATAAGCTGAACCGCAATCTGCCATATTTAAACCTTCCATCTACAAGAACCTTTAAAACTGGCATACAAGGTAAGTTTCAATGCATAACATCTTTGAAGCAGGAAAACATGTAACATACATGTAAGCAATAGGGCTATTTCCTTCAGATAACTTAACTTATCTTGACTTCATTGACAAACTGTCAAATAAACTCTCAGAAAAGGACCTTACTTGCCTGTTAGACGCAACACTCGACCTCTATTCACAGTTTTGAAATTAATTTCTCAGTGTCACTGTCAGGGAAAGACAGGGGCCATGGACCATTCTGCACATCGGAGAAAAAATGTCCCATAAAAAAATTTGAAATTGACTATTGACATAATGGGCAATTGCCCATTTCAAATTCAGAAAATTATTAAAACCCTGAAAATGGCTCATTGTCAAAAGTATATTTCGCAATCCTTGATTTCTAATTCGCTGTGCTCATGTGCAGACAACGGGTTGTAGTCAAAAGGATCCAATGTCAAAAGGGCCGAGAACTGCATAGTCAAAAAGGCCGAAGGAAAAAGTCAAAAGGGCCGAGCCATTTAATCAAATGGGCTGTGTTCCAAGTCATAAGGGCCGAACCCAAAAAATACCAACAAATAGCGTAGCAAAAATTTAGATTCCATGTTTTATTGACATCGTAACAATATTTCAACAATATTTTTATTGTCGCACTATTATTGTTCAGCACTATTCGCACTGTCAGGTGTAGAAATAAAGTTTTAGAAAGTACTGTTTTAGACAGTAGGTTTAGCCAACATCTTTCTGGTTCACATTTACATATCAAATGGTCCATATGGGTACAGGCTTCCGTATTTATATCACAAAATTTAGATCTAGAACATCTAAGTACTTCAATTGGAACTGGTAGATGGTATAAAATTGCTAAAGAACATAGACTACGGTATGTACATCATGTAAGTGCAAGATTGGGGATGATCCCGGATGAACTTCATTTTATGTTAGAGTGTAATCTGTTAAATGAATTACAAAACAAATATCTTCCTGCATATTATTTTAAACTTTTATCAATAAATAGATATGTTTCACTTATGTCCATCACATATGTAAACCAATACTTATTAAAACTGCTCTGTATATCAAATATGACTTGCGTATGCTCAATTAATTCATATGTATTCAGGGCTAGAAATTAACACTAGTCCTTCGGCCCGAGGCTAGTAAAAATTAGGTCGGGCTAGTAAATTTTCACTTCTGCTAGCCCTGTTGGCCTTTAAAAATTCCTGAATAATTATAAAATACTCAAAGTATGAGTAGAAATTCTTGTCTCTATCAGCAACAATGGCATCAAATGTGAATGATTAAATTAGGGAAAATACTTGCCATTCAGACTTAAAATTTTAAAATTGTTTGATTACTATGAGATTATTGAGATACGGGCTAGTGATACTTGTATTGGGCTAGTGAAAATAAAAACAACTAGCCCTGCAGGCTACGATCTGTTTGAAGTTAGCTTCTACCCCTGTGTATTACTTCAATATATTATTTGATAACTCCATGTCATGATTTATGATTTATGAAAATAAACTTTACTTGACTTGACTTATAACTAATATCCTCATGAATTTTCGACTTCGTATTTCGTATTGATTGATTTGTTTTCTTAATAAATTACTCATTGTACTTTTAGAGTAGTTGTCACAATCCAATTAATTGTTTTCTTAACGAACAAGGTATTGCGGCAGATGATTAATTATATGTTTTCTTAACTAATTACAAATTGTTGTAGGATCACCTCCATGGTTATTCAACACAATTCAGTTTTAAAATGTTTCAAAAGTTTATGTCTCTCACTCCCTACACCAAATATACGCCCAATAGATTTTCAAAATTCCATTGGAATTTAATCACAGTATCTTCCAATTTACGTCTTCATGTATAAAATGTAAATGTACTTGTTTGGGCTGCTTTTATGTATCAAATAATTTCAGTTGATACACATATCCATATTTAAAAACAGTTTTTTTATAGTCGCACATTTACACCATGATTATTCTGCTATGCAGATCTCATTCCAAAGCTTACAGAAAGTTTCATTCTACCAATTTTGTTTCCTCTTACACTTGGTATTTCTGTTACTTGAATTATTTTTGATTTTATTCATTTCTGGTGTCATCACATTGAGTTCTGATAATTAACAAGGGAAACATACTTACTTAGTTATGAAAACATAAATCCAATCACTTTGAAAAAATCATAGCACAAGCCAAGGATTAATTTTGAAATTGATTGGAATCACTTGACCAAGTAAACATATTACAACTATCAAATGTATGTTGAATACAATGAATATATAATTTTTTACTTTTGACCCTTTTTCCTCGGCCCTTATGACTATTTATTACGGCCCTTTTTACTTTTTCTCTCAGCCCTTTTGACTTTTTATTGGCCTTTCATCCTTCGGCCCATTTGACCAGATCCCCAGACAACCACTGGGGGAATTGAAATGGCGCACAGCTAATAAGAAATTAATCATTGTCAAAATGGTGAATGTTGGTTGACCCTTTAGGCCAATCAAGTATCTACATATTTAAATATGTGTTTTTTGACACAAAATTATTAACATTGCCTTGTCAGAAATGGGAGCATTCAAAGGAAATTGAAAATATTTGATAAACACTATATGAGGATACATAATAAGGATTACGAATACCCCCTCCAATGTACCATAGGCTCTTTATATCATAATACCACACAATGTCGTCAGCTGTTACTTACTGCCTCTTCTCTATGTTAAAGGTTTCCTACTACATTCTAAACGAAGATAGATTCTCGGAAATACCATCCTGTCTCCGGGCGCGAACGTTACGCTAACTCCACTAATCTGTACCCTGGGATCAGAAGCTAGATTCGCCTGCGCGGCCCGACTTGTGATATAGCCAATCAAATCATTTTCCCGTTCAAATTTTATCGAGAAGGTGGCGAGAAAATGATTTGATTGGCTATATCCCAAGTCGGGCCGCGCAAGCGAATCTAGCTTCTGATCCCAGGGTACAGATTAGTGGAGTTAGCGTAACGTTCCTTCCCTGTGACAGGATGCGGAAATACATGCACTCTTGCCAAAAACATTTACCATAAATTTATTGTACATAAACACATGATCAGTATTAGTTGTCAAACAGATACCCTAGACGTAAAGGGGGTCTCCAACTTCTAATTTTTAACTTCCAGTGTTTTTTTAGCGAGGCCCCGAGAGGGTCAGAGAGGGCCTCGCTAATAAAACACTGGATGTTAAAAATTAGAAGTTGGAGACCCCCTTTATTTTTTTAACTTCCAATGCTTTATTAGCGAGGCCCCGAGAGGATTGGAGAGGGCCTCGCTAATAAAACACTGGAAGTTAAAAATTAGAAGTTGGAGACCCCCTTTAACTCAACAGAATTTGAAATTTTATGCAAGTTGATTGTCGAAATACACAAGGTTTGAACTCCTTAATTTAACTCTGGCCAATTGGAGTCACTTCCGCAGTGATAAATATACCCCGGCCCCAAGTCCTGCTTTAATTACTCATGAAATTTATAAAGGACTCATAAAATTATAAACTGTGAGTCCTGGGATACGAGGTGTTTTTATGTAGTACTATTTGCTTACTTTCTTACTCATTTAAATCTGCTGTGTCTCACAAGAATTTGTAGTAGTGAGTGCCTGCAATAGCAGGTCAAATCTGTAGGTTGACTGCTGCTTCCCTCTGGGGTTTCCATGCATCTGGCGAGAATTTTGACAATGTGGTGCTTGCCTATCCTTAAAGGATTTTAAAAACACCATTCCCAAATATGTGAGGTCAAAAACATATTGTTTTGATCAAAGAACTCAACCTGCAACATCAGCCCGCAAAATTTAGTTGTTTTTAAAACCATAACTGATAAAATTGGCAACATCTTTAAGAGAAACTTACAGACAACGCGTCAAAACAACTTTGTATTCTATGATAATCAAGCATTATTAAGTTTGAACAACATTGTTCCTTTGAAGTTTGATCAACGTTGTTCCTTTTGATGTTGCTTTCATTCACATCGCCAGTATCAAGAACAATCACTCTAAACGGATATTTTGTTTACCGCCTTTACTTGTTCCCAGGGCTGATCGACTATGTTAAAAGGGTTTAGGGAATTATGTTGAAATTACCATTTTCGACCTACAAGGCGTTGTTTATATATGTATAGTTATAAATTTACACTACAAAATATTTTTTTGGAAACTGCATTTAAAAGTTGCACGCTTCAATGATACGTATCTAAAATCGACTGACCTAGAAAAAGGTCAAGTTTGATGTCACGTGACATTGTGACATCACGAAGGAAACACAAACATGGCGTCAACACACGTTCAACGCAGAGGGTCAGTGATGAGAACACTGGTCAACAGTGCGTATCAAACCGTGGAAAAATGTTTTGGGGATATATTTATCCTCTGAAAGTTTAATCTAAGCTAACACCCTGTTCAATGGAGTCGGTAACGACATATATACATGTAGTCCTTTAGTTTGACCGACGATCACGCCGTCCGAAGACAATGGTTGACGTTGAACAACATGTCATTGCACTGTAAGTTCGATTTCGAAGGAATTCTGTCTTTGTCAAATTACGTTGTACCGTTTTAATCATAAATTATATCAATTATAGTTTAAATTACGATACCAATTAGTTTTAAAATGCTTAAAAAGTGTGAAAATTACTTTTTTATGTTGTGGAATTAGAGTTACCTCCCTTGCCCGATGATCGTCAGAATGAACGAGACGAATGAGACAAAGCATAGATCTATATTATAGCAAACATGATAGGAAATATTTTATCGAATATTTACGGCAAACAATCTTTAACATTATTATTTTAATAACTGTAATTTCCTTGGTTTCAGTATTTACATTTGTCTGTTATTGTTGATTTATCTTTTTATTTGTTGACAAAGTGTCTTACTTCAGGTTTTCAAAGTTCGATTGATAGTTACTATACCATAGGCCTTCTCAGCCTACTGTGCAAAATAGCTTGAAAGATTTGTTAAATATTAATTTCCGAAAATATATTTTTACCCTAGATCAATGAAATTAAAGCTCTTACAATATTAAGCAAAAATGTATTCATTAACTTCAATCAATAATTAATTGTTACCAATAATAATTATTAAGTAGATATTGTATATTTGTGTGAATAAGTGTATTTATTTGTTCATATCCATAATTAAACATTAATTTTGTAGCCTGTCCTACAAATAGTCCATCTGAAATAAATAATGCTGTCTTTGAGGTTTGAAAAAAAATCATTTCTTTAATTTGAATTTCTATCTATCTTTTTATTAAATGAAAACCTAAAAATTATTTTGCCTATTGTTTTACCAGAAGTTAATTTCCAGTTAGGTTATTAAAATACATTTCACTAACTTTAAGTGAATAAAAAGGCTTAAAAAAAATATAAATTTTCAAAACATAAATAGGTTTACCTTTGGATATTATATGCTCAAGAGAATTTATTTTACAATTTCTGTACTAAAAGATGGTCTGAATAATCATTATTTCATAGAAAAAATATATTAACTTGTAGTCTATCTCGGATCTTTTTCAAGTCTGTCCACTATCCTTGACATCTTTGAGTTGTTGCTCATAATGTAATGTATGTATAGGCCTACATATCACCTGATTAAAATATATACTTCAGGTGTCTTGGTGGTCAAGTTACAAAATTATTATTATTATTTTTGTTTTCACTTTATTTCTTTTTGGGCAGGGTACAAAATTATAGTACCAGGAAAAGTGTGAGGCTGAAGACCCACCCCTTGTCCCCTCTTCCCTAGAGATTAAGTCAAGTGCTACAACAGTAACATAAACAGAACTCAAATCATGATGCTGTTATTAAGAGATTTTATTTCTTGACAACAAACATTGTCTTAGTAGTGACTTAATCTATTTCCTTCACTTTTACACTCTTTCTAGAGTGCACCAACATTGAACAAAAAATTACACATGAATTATCTGCAGATGTGAAGCTATGAATTAAATAACACAATGATATTCTCCAGTAATATATATTGCTGCACTGTCTGTTCCTGAGATTAACCTAATAAAATGACTAAAATCTAAATTGTGTTCATTAACTTTTTTATTAGCTCTTTTAAATGATAAACTTAAAAAAATGAGCACAAGATCAATATCAATTATAAACATGAAACTGATATCATTATACTAAATTTCCTTATTAAGAAGATGATGTTTTTGTTGTAAAGGTGGAGCTGTTCTTCATCACCAGTAGAAACACCTGTAATGATTAAAAAGCATTAACAGTATATTTGCATTTTGAAATCGGATCAGATGTACATGCATATATCAACTATATTCTCCAAACGATACACAATACATGTATGCATTTAAATGGAAAATGGAATTAGATTCTCTATGACTTTGAAATTGAGATATTAGAATATATATGAATTTCTTGACAATCAATAAAAAATGTATAAATATTAAGTATTAAGTTACAAGATGATGATCAAAAAGCTTTTCATACCAAAATTACTTCTTGACCAGATTTAAAAAAATATATTTGAAAATCGGACTACAAAGCCCGCAGATAATAATATGCAGTCATGCAGATAAGAAGACAAAAGTAAAACGATTTTGATACTTCCAAAATACAAAAATAGAGCCATGGGCTCTGTAGCGCATCAGGCTTTACATTTGATTTCGCTATAGGGTGTGGCCAATGTGGTGCCCCCTTAGTAGGGGCCATGGGGCCACCAAACCATGCCAAGTCACCTGCACACAAAATATAAGCTCTCTAGAGTCATTGGTTCTGGCCCTTAATTGGGGTCACAGGGTCACAAAAGTTACAAATTAGAATCCCCGTATGCCAAGGTGCCTGTACATAAAATTTCAGCTCTGTGGGGCTTCTGCTTCTGGAGAAGAAGACGAACATAGGTTTTAAGGGTGTGGCCTCTATGTATTTAAGTATTATTGATCATCTTTTAACCTATAGGGAACTCCAGAAAACTAAATATGCTACTTTTAACAGGATCTACTGTACAACTCACCCGTGAAAATTTCAAGAAGTCATTGCGTCTCTGACGCCTTCTCGCACTCGGCGAATGAACTCGATCTCGGGCTTCCCGGAAAGAATTTGTCTATCACCATGCATATCTATATCCCATGGCCATACAAAAAGTATATTATAACTATGTGTAGTGTATATAAAAACACATTCTTCACAACTACAAAATATTTTGACTCAACTTCCTGCTTATTTCTATGACGCTATATTGAATGGCGACGAAGTGTATTCCCTTCGTGACGTCACAAGGTCAGAGGTCAAGTTTTGTTTACTTTTTTATAGGTCATGAAGTTTAGAAGCCGCCTGCTCACTATTTGATTGAGTTAAAAATTATTTCGTTGGTCCATTTAACACTTTATAACTCCAATAACATATTTAATTCTCCAAATAGGCCTTATTACTTATTCCCTTTAAAGTATGTTGGTTTGATTTTTTTCTTGCTTACCCTGTATATGAGATTTGCTTGTTATGAGCTTTAATTACAATTAAGGCTGCAATATCTCAAAATGAATCTCAATACAATAAATTACAATGCGAACAATGTGTTGTCTTAAATCTATTTAAAGACTTGTTTAGCAATTGAAGACAATTAATTACAAGAAGGTAAATATCAGAAAAACAATTTAGAATTACCCTGTTTATTTAAAATAAAGAATATGAATATTTTTTTAATAAATTATTGAAAATACATGCCATATATATCCTGCAATGATTCGTTGAACGTTTTGTGCCCCCGAATTGTTTTTGCCCTGTCTCTCTGTCTGTCTGTCTGTCACAAAAACTTTAACCGTGCTCATAACGTTTAGTAGACCTTTGATATTTCACATGATCATGCAGGGCTCCAGATAATTATTTTGACACATGCGTATTTCACTCATCAAATTTAAGATTGAGGAGTAAAATAGTACATGAAAAAATGTGAGGAGTATTTCACTCTTGAAATTAAAATTAAAATTACAAAAATGTGCTGAAAATTACTGCCGATTTAGGATCATCACGTAATGCACTTGTGCCCTGGACCTGCTGATGACAGGATGATAGTAATGTTTAGTCGGGGCTTGCTGTAATCAAAAGTGCTCCCCGAACATGGATGATGATGGATGGCAGCAAGCTCATTGGGAAAATTTAAAAAATGGACATTCTATTCGAGATGTAACAAATCGTATATGTTGAACCTTACCAATATTTGACAATTACCTTTATGCACG
This sequence comes from Steromphala cineraria, assembly GCA_916613615.1. Classification (NCBI taxonomy): domain Eukaryota; kingdom Metazoa; phylum Mollusca; class Gastropoda; order Trochida; family Trochidae; genus Steromphala; species Steromphala cineraria. Next base: position 39,036,001 of record OU744722.1, on the reverse strand, counting down.
AATGTAAATAAAATCTTACTCGTTTTCTCGGGAAGTCATGCGTATCTGTCACTCATTGATTTCATAATTTATGCGTAAATCTAAATTGTAAGTGAGTATTTTACGCAGATACACATAATATCTGGGGTCCTAATCATGTGCATCTATCATGTTAAGACCTTTTAGATGAGGTCATAATTTTTTACCTTGTGACCGGCACAGCAAGCATTTCTTAAAAAGTTTAACCTTTGCAATAACTTGTCATTGGATAGAGATAGACCGTTGATATTTCACACTGTGCATCTATCATGATAAGACCTTTCAGTTGAGGTCGTAATTTTTTACCTTGTGACCTTAACCTTGGCACAGCAAGCATTTCTTGAAAGGTTTAACCGTGGCCGATACTTTTGATTGGATAGAGATAGACCTTTGATATTTCACATGTACATCTATCATAACTAGATTAGCGTTTGTGGGACACCGCAAAAGCAGAGCAGCCCCAAATTTGGGGTTTCGCCTTACCCTGTTCCGCCTTTTACAGGCCTTACCAAATTGGACATTTTCTTGTGACCTTGACCTTTGACACTGCTGCTAATAAGAATTTTCAGATGAGGTCATAATTTTTGACCTCGTGATCTTGACCTTTGCTTTGCAAGCATTTATTGAAAAGTTTAACCTTGGTTGATATTTCACTCAGCATCTATCATGATAAGACTTTTCAGATTAGGTCATAACTTTTGACCTCCTGACCTTGACCTTTGCACTGCAAGCATTTTTAGTCCTCAGGTACATATTGACACAAATATATACATTAACAATTTTCTGATATCCGAGGGTATCAGTGTTTAACAAACAAGTGTTGTTTAGGTCTAATTTTGACTTGATTTGGATACTAACAGTGCATCTTAATTTCTGATCAATATATTGGTACATGTATATTTGAAATTGCGATATCTTGTTGTGTTCCCATATCCCAATATACCGATACAACAATTATATTGCACACCTTTAAGGAAGATGCCGAGAGCTGCCGATCATTTTGCATATAGGCCAGTTAGTTTTTACAGGCGGTGTACAAATGTCGGCGCAGGATTGCAAATTTTATGTTAAATCATGGCAGCTTGTGTTAACTGGTAAAATTCACATATTTATCAAGTTAATTTAGGTAAAATGGGTTCTGAAATCCTTTTAGGCTACTTCAGAGGGGAGGGGGTATTGCTATCTTTATACGTTAAAATACTGGTTTTATCTATACATGTTTGAGTACTGATTATTTTCAATTTTCTATTGAAGCATTCATTTAAAAGTGAAAGTTATATGGCATAAAACATTGAGTAATCTATCTGACATGAAGCGTTCATAGATTATTCAAAGTTTCAATGTATCAATAATCTACGCTTTCTTATAGTTTGAAATGGGATGTGCATTCGTTTGTACAATTCGTTGTTTTTGTAAATCTTTTGTTAAAAGCACACTCAACACTTGCAACTTTAGCAATGGTTTGCAATATCTAAGTTATGTTGATTGTTTTTTATGCCCCCGAATCGGAGATTCCGGGGGTATATTGTTTTTCACCTGTCCGTCTGTCTGTCCGTCTGTCTGTCCGTCTGTCCGTTTGTCCACAAAAACTTTAACCTTGGTCATAACTTTTGATTGGTCAGAGCTAGGTCTTTGATACTTAACATATGGATCCCTTGTGATGAGACCTTTCAGATGACACCATGACATTTGACCTTGTGACCTTGACCTTGACACAGCGAGCCTTTTCCGAAAACTTTAACCTTGGCTATAGTTTCTATACTGTCAGTGCTAGGTCTTTGATACTTGACATGTGTATCCCTTGTGATGAGACCTTTCAGATGACACCGAGATATTTGACCTTTTCCGTCCGTCCGTCCGTCTGTCCGTTTGTCCACAAAAACTTTAACCTTGGTCATAACTTTTGATTGGTCAAAGCTAGCTCTTTGATACTTGACATATGGATCCCTTGTGATGAGACCTTTCAGATGACACCATGACATTTGACCTTGTGACCTTGACCTTGACACAGCGAGCATTTTAATCTTTAACCTTGGTCATAACTTTTGATTGGTCAGAGCTAGCTCTTTGATACTTGACATATGGATCCCTTGTGATGAGACCTTTCAGATGACACCATGACATTTGACCTTGTGACCTTGACCTTGACACAGCGAGCCTTTTCCGAAAACTTTAACCTTGGCTATAGTTTCTATACTGTCAGTGCTAGGTCTTTGATACTTGACATGTGTATCCCTTGTGATGAGACCTTTCAGATGACACCATGATATTTGACCTTTTCCGTCCGTCCGTCCGTCTTTCCGTTTCTCCACAAAAACTTTAACCTTGGTCATAACTTTTGATTGGTCAGAGCTAGCTCTTTTATACTTGACATATGGATCCCTTGTGATGAGACCTTTCAGATGACACCATGACATTTGACCTTGTGACCTTGTGACCTTGACCTTGACACAGCGAGCAGGATGCATCCGGGGGCATTCGTGTTTCACAAACACATCTTGTTATTTATAATTTTTTATGTTAACTAGTTGTATGATTCTTTGATAAAACTGAACAGACAATTTAACCAAACTTTGCTTAATAAACACATTAGCAAAGTAAAACAGTCCCTAAGAGCTAAAGTCTATAATCTATAAGGTTTAACAACCATGAAAATATAATCACATACATATCGTGTTAAAAACTTAAAAACCTATTTTCATCTTCTTCTCCAGTTCTGAAAGGTCTAAAGAGCTGAAAAGTTGTGTGGAGACTCCTTGGCCAATGAGGATTCTAATTCTTAGGATTGGTGACCCCTTGTCAAAACCTTAAGAACCCTTTTTTATCTTCTTCTCCAGACTAGTGAGGATTAATAATTGTAGATTTTGTGACCCTGTTGCCCCTACTAAGGAGGAAACCACATTGGCCACACCCTAAAACAAAATCAAATGTAAAGCTTGATGAGCTACAGAACCAATGGCTCTATTTTTTCAAAAAGGTTTCCGCTACAATCCATTATAGGTCAAGGTCACACGACTTGTGCATGGTTTAGCGAAAATGCTTTATTGTAACTATTGACACTTTTAATAATTACATGATTGTTATACCGAATGAAAAGTGTTCATTTATTGGACCATTCGAGCGGGGTATATTTTGTGGAAACGAAATTCAGAAGAACTTTCCTGTTTACAATTCTATATGATTTTTACATGATAATTTCACACTTAATTTCATATATGTTTGTGAGATAAGCATTTTAGTTGTTAAACATTTGACAATTTGACAAAAAATAAAATTTATGGCTAAAAAAATAAAAACATTATGAAATGAAGCCAATCGTCGAAGCTACGATCGTAGTATGCATTACTACTACAAAATGCTGTCGCAACTGATAACTTTTGTTATGAATTATTTGTAAATATGCTCTTCTTCTATCAATCAAGTAGTTATTACTTAATTTTGTTAATGAATAAGCATTTTACAATACATTTGTTTTCTCGCAATGTTAACCTTTCAAAAAGGCGGATGAAAGCCGCTCGAGTGGTGCCTTTAATTGCGTGACCTTGGAAGTCAAGGTCAAGGTCACAAGATATTATCAGATTTGGGTATAGCTTTATCCATTATGCAAAAAGCAATATGTGGGAGAGACAAAACGGGAATTCAAAATTCGTTTGTCTGAACACTTTGCTGACATCACACACAAGAGAGATAAACCTGTGTCTCTACACTTCAACCTCCCTGACCATTCTAAGAGTGATCTTTTCTACAAAATCATTGCTCAACTTAGTCAAAATCCTGATACAGAGAGGACCACTAAGTCTAGGAGATCCCTAGAGCTGAGGTGGATCTTTGAGCTTCTAACGTTCCAACCGCAAGGTCTCAATGATAAGATCGTGGGCTGAAACTCTCCCCCATGCTTTCTTATATTTCTTTCTTTTCTGATAGTTACAACCACGATCAAGTGGACATATCAGGGCTACCTTCACACAGCTTACAATTACACATACATTTTGTGTAATTCCCTATTACGTACTACCCAGTATGTACTTAACCCTAGCGTTCTACATCACTGTACACATAGTACTATGACGTCATACACAACATTCTCTGTCTATGACGTCATAATCGTCACTTTACTAAGTCTTACAATGCCAAGTGATAATCAGCATTTGTGCACCACCTGCGGGGCCCGACTAGCCCGCCGGGACTCGCTTACCCGTCATATTAGGGTCAATCATGGCTCAACCAGTTATTTCTGCATCCTTTGTGATAATAACTACAACAGGAGAGACGACGCCCGCCGTCACATCCGCGTAAGGCACGCCCCACAGGGAGATATCAACCTTTACATCTCCTCCCGAGCTCGCAGCGAGGGTATTAACAGAAACCCCAACTCGGGACGCCAACGTGCCACAAACACTGGTGAACATTTGATCGTGAGTACCATACGTACTGACAACGGCCTCCCCAGTGTCTCAATCCTCGGGCCAACTTCCCCGAGTCATGTCACTCCACATCGCAACCATAGGGATGAGGAGCACACTCATGATACTGTCCTACACAGCACACCCTTAGCCCAGCCCACAAGAGGACATGGACGCTGCCCCTACATCATTAGATACGGGCCGGTACCAGTACCACCCTTTAGCAACTGGCACCCAGATTGTGACGCCCAGGACCTGGTCACAGAGGCTTGGGAAGTACTTCAGAGTTACGCCCCACCCCTCTCATATCCTGAACGTATCAGGATACCAGAGTATGGTATAGAATATACCCCACAGGCCGACAACCCTCTAGTAGCGGCCATCCGTCTCACTCTGGACCTTTAAGCTTGTGATTCAGAACTTTAAAAACTTTTCATGTTCTCTTTCCTCCTTATAACTTTCCATTTTATCTACAAAATGTAGATTTTTTACATCAAATCTTTAACCATTTCTTCGCATTTGCGAATAAATTTACTTCTTTTCTCAAATCTAGGTTTGTTTTGTCTTAATCGTGAGCCCCTTCCTGTCTTTTTAGATAGTTATAGGGGCCCCCAAGCCTTTACCACTCAGGTATAAGGCAAATCTTTAATTTCCTTACATTCGTATCTGAAATTCTTTTACCCATTCTAGTGTGCACTCCCTCTAGTGTTCACCCATATTTTCCAATCCAGGAATCTACATCTATTAGATATTATTTTTATCATAATATTAATGTTGTGCATTACTCAAAGAGAACAAACACCATCTTCTCCACTGCATACAATGAAAAACTCTTTTATTCTCTGCATACCTCGCGCAAACAACACCACCTATAATAAATATAAATAAATCATTTATATTATCAGTATTATAAATAGACAAAAATCTATCAGTAAACATATAAACACTTAAAACCTCAGTGTATACAAATCCCGGAATTTACCGAAATTCACCGGAAATTCGTCTACCGGAAGTGGCCTACGGCAGCTCCGTCAGCTAGCAAACCATAATTCACAGCCAGAGAGCACACTGGCACAACCGGAAGTTACCGCAGGCAGTCTCACTACCGGAAGTACCGCCGGACAAACCGGAAACAGCCGCTGCCGGAGCACAAAAGTCACGTGACCTATGAAAAGAGTATATAAGGAGGACCAAAATTGTGGTTTATTCAGTCTGATGAGTCCTAATCTTTGGACGAAACTAGTCACCTAACCTAACCCACAACTACTGCCTCTTAGGCGTCGTAAGGCCATCCTGTCTTACCTATATAGCTTTATCCCATTAAGCTTTTCAGAACACATGTACATGTGTTAATGTATCCACCTCTGGGGAAGTATTTTGACATGTTCACACTGATCTAGTTTAATGGTATTTGTTTCAGGTGTCCTCTGTTCTGGAGGGTTTGAGATGCAAGATCCCAAGTCAGAAGCTGAAGTGTAATTATTTCCAACATGTTCATTAATGCTTTAACCTTATAGGCTCCTGTGATTCTGATTTAAGTACAGTAGAACACGGATATAGCGAACAATCGAATACAGTGAAACAATTTTCAAGTCCCGTCCCATTATGATATCATTAAAATTATATGCGCTAGCGAACATCGGATATAGGGAACTAAATTCTTTGGTCCCTTGGAGTTTGGTATATCCGTGTTCTACTGTATTATCTATTGTTAGCAGTCCTGACTTATTGCAATATACATCAAATTTTGGTATAGCTTTATCCAATTAAGCTTTTCAGAACTCATGTACATGTATAACTGTTAATACCTCTTGGGAACTTTTTTACATTCATGATCAAAGGTCAAGATCAGAAGTTACGTTGTAAACACGATAACTTGAAAAGTTTTTGTACTACCAAGCTCTTACTTCCTATATATCATCTTTTGAGAAGTAAGCAACTTTGAAAAGGTTTCCGCAACATTCCATCAAAGGTCAAGGTCACAACAAAGTCACAACTTTTAATCATTAGAAATTGTTTGTATGAAAAGTGATCTTTGATTATTGACCTTCAAGGTCATCGAATAACAGTTAAGTTCACCTATATTTAGATTTTGAAATCAGAGATAGCTTTTGAGTTTTATTTTAATGATTTGCATCAAGGAATGCGTAACCCTCAATTTGTGACTACTTTACTTTTACTGTGTCCCTCAAGCGCCGATTTAGTTTTCTTCTGGATTGCTTTTGTAATGAAACAATATGCCTTCAAAAACGTGGCGTTTAATCCATCAGACCAGTTCATGATATTTGTCTCTGGAAAATGAATTGTAGAAATAGTGGTCTATTGTCTCTTATAAGAGCCACAAGAGCCGAGACCCGAAACATATTTAAATTGCTTCTACAGAACCACATGCTCTTGAAAACAGAATTGTTGTGTCCCAGATTCCCTAACCAATTAGAATCCTAAATAGTACATTTGGTGACTGTGACCTTTTTGGCCTCTCATAATCTTATCTTATTTTGATAGGAGCCAAAAGAGTCATGCCCTTAAACCTTAAACCAATTTAAGAATGACACTACCTTATTATAGTATTATAGCAGCAGATATTGTATTGAGCAGCGTCCGTCCGTACGACGGATGAAATTGAATAACTCAAAAACTATTGACCTGATTCTTTTCATTTTTAGCTCATCTGGCCTGTAAGGCCCGATGGGCTTATGGCATGGCATGGTGTCCGGCGTCCGTCCGTCCGTCGGTCCATCCGTCCGTAAACTTTGTGGAATTTCGACTTCTTCTCCAGAACCATAAGGCCTAGAAAGCTGAAACTTTGTGTACAGACTCCTTAGCTAGTGAGGATTATAAATTGTAGCTTTGGTGGCCCTGTGACCCCTAATAAGGGCCACAGGGGCCACACCCTAAAAACCTATTTTCATCTTCTTCTCCAGAACCATAAGGCCTAGAAAGCTGAAACCTTGTGTACAGACTCCTTGGCTAGTGAGGATTATAAATTGTAGCTTTGGTAGCAGGGCTCGAAAATAGTGAAAATATGTACTTGTCCTGCGGGGCAAGTGATTTAAATTTTCCACTCGTCCTTCTGGAAATTTACTTGTCCTATAATTCACGCAAAAACATGTAAATTTAAGTCATGAATTAATAAGTGATGTCTGGAATAAAAAATCCCCCAATTCATTAGAGCTGCATACTTTCAGTTCTGTGAATGTCAAAACACATCATTGTGATGTTTATAAGTTGAACATTACACATGATAAAATACAGTTACAGTTTTTACAGTTCATTTATTTTGCATGTCAATAAATTTTTGAAATTAATTAACATATGCCTCATTATCATAATCATGGTAACGTTTGATTTTATGCATGTGATTTGACACATCTCCATTCAAATCAGTAAATAATTGGATATCAAATCCTTAAATACATCAGAACATCTGTCACTCACGTATCGTGTAGTGGGTGAGGCGCCATGTTTGTTTATATCAGGGTCGCAAATTTACAACTGTAAGATACATATCTCAAAGACAACTTTTGATGTTAACTTTCAAGGAGAGAAACAGGAAAATATTAACAGTCACGCTATCGTATAAAAAATTTTATGTCACTATTTCTTTCAAACAAAGATTGATAGTAAGGATATAACATGGACATCCCTACGGTAGTGGTTATTATACTCGCAGCTGCCTCGGCCTAGTCCGAACACGATCAACCACTCTTTCTCTAAACAAATGGTCCAAATAAATCTGCCTCATAGTAGGATATTTAACAAACTCCAGATGTTTCCTATTGGTATCATGTTACTGTGGGATATATATTCTCTTCAGAAATAAACATATTTATCAAACATCCCATCGCAATGCTTTCCTCGTATGTAAAGTTGTAAACAACGTCTGTGTTTTATAGTTTTCAGTTATTGTTATCAACCATTGAATAAATGTTATTTAATGATAAGAACAAGTTAAAAAGAATTGTATTATTATATTTTAGTACACATGTATTATTTGAATATTGCTGTATGTCATATATATTGAAAACGTTATGTCAAAGCATGGAATTCCCTGATCAGCGGTTTACGCATTCTGGTTGGTCGATCTCTTGGGGATGCCCCGATCTGATTGGCTGATGTATAACTAGCATCAGATAAGAAAAGATACTCAACACTGTAATCGGAACATCGTCAAGACTTTGATTGATATAACAGATTTCAAGAGAATCTGAAGAAAAGTTTCAAAAAATGATTCAGAGTTTAAAAAGTAAACAGTTGAATTTAAAATTAGGACAGAAATTGTACTCGTCCTATGGGACGAGTAGAAATATTTTTTCACTTGCCCGAGCTAATTTCCACTCGTCAATACGAGCGGACGAGTGCTATTTTCGAGCCCTGGGTAGCCCTGTGACCCCTAATAAGGGCCACATGGGCCACACCCTAAAAACCTATTTTCATCTTCTTCTCCAGAACCATAAGGCCTAGAAAGCTGAAACCTTGTGTACAGACTCCTTGGCTAGTGAGGATTATAAATTGTAGCTTTGGTAGCCCTGTGACCCCTAATAAGGGCCACAGGGGTCACACCCTAAAAACCTATTTTCATCTTCTTCTCCAGAACCATAAGGCCTAGAAAGCTGAAACTTTGTGTACAGACTCCTTGGCTAGTGAGGATTATAAATTGTAGCTTTGGTAGCCCTATGATCCCTAATAAGGGCCACAGGGGCCACGCCCTAAAAACCTATTTTCATCTTCTTCTCCAGAACCATAAGGCCTAGAAAGCTGAAACTTTGTGTACAGACTCCTTGGCTAGTGAGGATTATGAATTGTATCTTTGGTGGCCCTGTGACCCCTAATAAGGGCCACAGGGGCCACGCTCTAAAAGCCTATTTTCATCTTCTTCTCCAGAACCATAAGGCCTAGAAAGCTGAAACTTTGTGTATAGCCTCTTTGAAGAGTGAGGATTATAAATTGTAGCTTTGGTGGCCCTGTGACCCCTAATAAGGGCCACAGGGGCCACGCCCTAAAAACCTATTTTCATCTTCTTCTCCAGAACCATGAGGCCTAGAAAGCTGAAACTTTTTGTACAGACTCCTTGGCTAGTGAAGATTATAAATTGTAGCTTTGGTAGCCCTGTGACCCCTAATAAGGGCCACAGGGGCAACGCCCTAAAATCCTATTTTCATCGTCTTCTCCAGAACCATAAGGCCTAGAAAGCTGAAACTTTGTGTACAGACTCCTTGGCTAGTGAGGATTATAAATTGTAGCTTTGGTTGCCCTGTGACCCCTAATAAAGGCAACAGGAACGTCCTTCAAATCTATTTTCATCTTCTTCTCCTGAAGTATAAGGCCTAGAAAACTGAAACTTGTCGCCTATATATATACTTAATTTTATGATTGGTGCCCCTGTGGCCTCTACAAAGGGGGTATCATTGGCCACACTCTACAGCATAATTGATGATGAAGCCTGATGAGCTACAGAGCCAATGGCTCTATTTTTTGTATATAGCTTAATCATGATGAGAGCAAGGTCCCTTTAGAGGTTCATGACCTTGACCTTCATTTCAAGGTCATTACGAGACTTTAACATTTTACCCTTGTCAGCGGGATATCTCAAGAACCATTCACTGAATTCTCTTCTTAACTTACACAATGCATCTTATTGGGAAGGCGCCAGGCCCAGTCGATTTTGGTGACCTTCACATTATTTTCAAGGTCACAGTGAGGCCAGTGGGACCAGTTGATTTGTTGTGGTCAAAATGACATCTTGTAGCATGACAAGTGTAGACAAGTGTTTCTATGTATACAGTATGCATTTTGTTCACATCAATTTGCGACGGGGGATCTTGTCACCTTTGTGACAAATACTTGTTTGATTTGTTTTGGCAAAAAAATGAAATTTAAAGAATTTTGTAGAATTTGTGGTCCTTGATTACACAGTTCACAATGAAGAAACACGATTGCAAAGAAAATGAAATCTTGGAGAGACTTGTGTAAATGATTCCTTGGCTTATCGGATAATTTAATTTGATGTATATCTTATCATATATGATTGATCATAAATCCTGATTCCGGAACTATTGAGTCAGTTTTATTTATTAGGATGCTGTGTAGACATTTCATGATAAGCCATGTTTATCTTTAAGAACAGTAAAGTTTGGACTTTTTGATATAATTTCGATAAATTGGACATAACTTAATTTTACTTAGAATTTGGCCTAGAAAGCTGAAGTCTTGTGGTACAGTCTGTTTAGCTGATGGGCATGCCGCATTTTATTTTATAGATTTAAAGACCCTGTAACACCTAATAAGGGCTAAAGATTATATCCCCTAAAAACATATTTTCATGTTCTTTCAAGAACCAAAACTCCTTTGCTGATTAGGATTGTAATTTATGGATTATGTTAACCTGTGACTCTTCATATGATTACTTTAACTAGAAATACTGTATGTGCATGTGATGCACTGCAATGTCCCCCAACTTTTAATCTAAGCTCATAGTTTTAGGCGTATTTGCCATTTAAGCCAGAGGCAAACCACAAAGGTAAATATTTTAGAAAAAAATGACATCACATTCTAAGGCTCATGGAATTATACTGAAAGATTTTGGTATAAAGGCCAGAAAAGGGCCCTGAACCCCATTATGTACTAAGTTTATATTGTTTCTACAGAAACCAGAAATTGTTTTCAGAATAACCTAAATAGCATAAGGCACAACTCCACCGCTAGATTTAACCCCATACCAAATTTAGTGAAAACAAATTGAACAGTGTTTATGATATGGCCTGGAAATAAAAGCTTTTCGGAACCATTGAAAATGAACGGAGCCCAAAACTTGTTTCCTCAAAGCTTTGCAGAGACATAATTAGTCAGCTTTATGGGCTACAGAACCAATGGCCTTTTTTTAAAAATTCTGCTCCAGAACTGCTTCACCACCAATTTCTTAGAAAATCCTATTCTTCAAAACCAATGGGCATAAGAGCAGTGTTTGAAATGACCATCAGCCCGTAGGCCAATTGTCGACAGTTATTCAGAAGGGCTCACACTTTCCAATATATTCAGGTCCTTACAGTCTCACAGGTTTTGCAACATGATAAAGTTCCTCACTGTTCCTTATTCTCAAGTTTCTGGCAGTGAGACATATTTCTTAGCTGAATCTTCATTACTATCGCTCCAAACTGACAATGTTGTTGTATAACATACTGATACCAAGAAAATTGTAATTATTTTAGAATAGGTCAGATCAGTACTAATTAATAACTGTGGCTCCGAGTTGGACTCAACGTTTTTGTTGTGGGTCCTCATTGACAAGCAGTTTTTGAATGCTTATTACAAACAATTCATAAGTGACCAACATTTTGAGGGTAAAATCTTTCTGATATAGATATTGTAATTAAATTTTGTCAAATAGAAACAATTGCTTGTTTGCAATAGTTACAAAACTTACAAAAGGCAGATTCCTAATGGGCAAAATATAGAAGCTTTCAAATTCTGCAGGTTTGATTCTTGTTAAGAAATATTTATTTATGTGTCGAGTAATTATCAAATATCAAATTTTCTTTCAACAGAGTCAACATTGTGTATATAGACAAGAATGGCAATAAAAGCCGAGTGCGTGGTAAAGTTGGTGACAATGCAATGTATTTAGCTCATCGTTATGGGATTGAAATAGAAGGTAAGTAACACTTTTCCATCATGTTCCATTTCAATAGTTGGAAATAATAGTTTGATCCTATAAACAGTATTCTTTCAATGATGACTTCAAATACTTAAAATTCATGTAAAATTTCCAAAGAATGTCTGGATTAACGTTGTTGATAATATGGGAGTTGCATGATTGAAAATAGTCATCAAAGGTTTATTGTTGACAACATGTATACCATTAATTCTCTACTTCTGGAATGCTCTGTCAGTGAGATCTACTGGTGTGTGATGTGTCTACTGATGTGTGATGTAATCTACTGATGTGTGATGTGTCTACTGATGTGTGATGTAATCTACTGATGTGTGATATAATCTACTGATGTGTGATGTGATCTACTGTTGGGTGTTTGATCTACTGATGTGTGATTTGATCTACAAGTGTGTTATGTGATCTATGGATGTGTGATATGGTCAATGGGTATGTGGCGTGTTCTACTGATGTGTGATGTGATCTACTGATGTGTGTTGTGATCTACTGATGTGTGATTTGATCTACTGATGTGTGATGTGATCTACAAGTGTGTTATATGATCTATGGGTATGTGGCGTGTTCTACTGATGTGTGATGTGCTCTACTGGTTTGTATATGGGCATATGATATGATCAATGGGCGTATGATATGATCTATGGGTGTGTGATGTACTGTACTGGTGTGTGGTATGATCAATGGGTGTGTGATATGATCTATGGGTGTGTGATGTGCTGTACTGATGTGTGATGTGCTGTACTGGTGTGTGATATGATCAATGGGTGTGTGATATGATCAATTGGTGTGTGATGTGCTGTACTGGTGTGTGATGTGCTGTACTGATCTGTGATGTGCTGTACTGGTGTGTGATATGATCAATGGGTGTGTGATATGATCAATGGGTGTGTGATATGATCAATGGGTGTGTGATATGATCTATGGGTGTGTGATGTGCTGTACTGATGTGTGATGTGCTGTACTGGTGTGTGATGTGCTGTACTGGTGTGTGATATGATCAATGGGTGTGTGATATGATCTATGGGTGTGTGATGTGCTGTACTGGTGTGTGATGTGCTGTACTGATCTGTGATGTGCTGTACTGGTGTGTGATATGATCAATGGGTGTGTGATATGATCTATGGGTGTGTGATGTGCTGTACTGATGTGTGATGTGCTGTACTGGTGTGTGATGTGCTGTACTGGTGTGTGATATGATCAATGGGTGTGTGATATGATCAATTGGTGCGTGATGTGCTATACTGGTGTGTGATGTGCTGTACTGTTGTGTGATGTGCTGTACTGGTGTGTGATATGATCTATGGGTGTGTGATATCACTGATATGATCTATGGGTGTGTGATGTGCTGTACCGATGAGTGATGTGCTGTACTGGTGTGTGATATGATCTGTGTGATGTGCTCTACTGATGTGTTGTAGGTGCCTGTGAGGCCTCTCTAGCATGCTCCACCTGCCATGTCTATGTACACGAGGACTTCATAGATTGTCTTGCAGAACCCGATGAAAAGTAGGTGAAACAAACATCACAAACAGTAAGAGGGAGTAGAAGATTATTGGGGTCATTTTATCTTTCCTTCTGGTCAGTCTTCTCTTTTGTGGTCATTTATTAGCAGCCCCGTCTAAGGACGGGGCTGCTATCAGTTTTTGTGAAGTTTCCATCGCCGCCGCCGCCACCGCCGCCGCCGCACTCGTACTACTAGCTATAACTTTTTTCCCCTAAGCTTTCCAGAACTCTTATTCATACCTTACTACTCATACCTCGGGGGAACGATTTTGACACGTTCACTTTCAAGGTCAAAGGTCAAGGTCACGAGCTATATATTCACTCTAAGAATTCCTTGTAAACGCGATAACTTGAAAAGTTTTTGTGCTATGAAGCTCTAACTTGGTATGTATCATCCTTGGAAAAGTAAAAAAATTTGAAAAGGTTTTGGCTACAATCCGTCAAAGGTCAAGGTCACAGCAAGGTCATGACGTAAGCATGTTTTAGCGAAAATGCTTTATTTTAACTATGAACACTTTTAATCAATACATGATTGTTATACTCAATAAAAAGTGTTCAATGATTGTGTGACCTTGAAGGTCAAAGGTCAAGGTCATGAGATATGAGTTATTACAAAATGCACTTAATTGGGGTATAACTTTATCCCATTTAGCTTTTCAGAACTCATGAACATGTCTAAATGTTAATACTTCCAGGGAATCATTATGACATGTTCACTTTCAAGTTCAAAGGTCAAGGTCACGAGTTATAAAATCACCACAAAATTCTTTGTAAACACGGTAACTTGAAAAGTTTTTGTGCTATGAAGCTCTAACTTGATATATATCATCCTTGGAAAAGTAAAAAAATTTGAAAAGGTTTCGGCTACAATCTGTCAAAGGTCAAGGTCACAGCAAGGTCATGACTTAAGCATGGTTTAGCGAAAATGCTTAATTTTAACTATGATCACTTTTAATCAATACATGATTGTTATACTAAATAAAAAGTGTTCAATGATTGTGTGACCTTGAAGGTCAAAGGTCAAGGTCATGAGATATGAGTTATTGCAATTCCTTGTAAACACAATAACTTGAAAAGTTTTTGTGCTATGAAGTTAAGATTTTGTATATATTATCTCTTGAGAAGTACAACATTTTCAAAAAGTTTTGGGTACTAACTGTCGAAGGTCAAGGTCACAGCAAGGTCAACATATATGGAGAAAATGGATTAATTTAATTTTTAACACTTTAATTCATTACAATAATGTTATACTCAATGAAATGTGTTCATTGATTGTGTGACCTTGAGTGTCAAAGGTCAAGGTCACAAGAAAATTCCCAATTTGGTGAGGCCTGTAAAAGGCGGAACAGGGTAAGGCGAAACCCAAAGTTCCGGGGCTGCTCTGCTTTTGCGGTATCCCGCAAACGCTAATCTAGTTACTTTCTGGAGTTTCATGTATTCAACTTATGATTTACTTTTACGTTTTAAGTTTATTTAGTTTATATATGCCAGTAGTCCTGATACTTATAAGGAGTATAATTGATAGCTTTTGTGGTCCTATGACCCCTAATAAGGGTCACAGGGGCCACACCCTTTTTTCATCTTCTCCAGAAACATAAGGCCTAGAAAGCTGAAACTTTGTGTACATACTCCTTGACTAGTGAGGATTATTAGCAGCCCCGTCCTTAATCAGTTTTTGTGAAGTTTCCACCGCCGCCGCCGCACTCTTATTATTGGCTATCACTTTTTTCCACTAAGTTTTCCAGAACTCTTATTCATAACTTACTACTCATACCTCGGGGCAATGATTTTGACATGTTCACTTTCAAGGTCAAAGGTCAAGGTCACAAGCTATGTAATCACTCTAAGAATTCCTTGTAAAGACGATAACTTGAAAAGTTTTTGTGCTATGAAGCTCTAACTTGGTATATATCATCCTTGAAAAGTAAAAATTTTTGAAAAGGTTTCGACTACAATCCGTCAAAGGTCAAGGTCACAGTAAGGTCATGACTTAAGCATGGTTTAACGAAAAATGCTTTACACGATTGTTATACTCAATAAAAAGTGTTCATTGATTGTGTGACCTTGAAGGTCAAAGGTCAAGGTCTTGAGAGATGAGTTATTGCAATGTGCACCTAATTTGGATATAACTTATTCCATTTAGATTTTCTGAACTCATAGACATGTCTTAATGTTAACACTTCCAGGGAATCATTATGACATGTTCACTTTCAAGGTCAAAGGTGAAGGTCACGAGTCATAAAATCACTACAAAAATCCTCGTAAACACAACAACTTGAAAAGTTTTTGTGCTATGAAGTTTAGATTTTGTATCTATTATCTCTTGAGAAGTACAAAAAATTTCCAAAAGTTTTGGGTACAAACTGTTGATGGTCAAGGTCACAGCAAGGTCAACATATATTGAGAAAATGAATTATTTTATCTTTCAACACTTTAATTCATTACATTAATGTTATACTCAATGAAATGTGTTCATTGATTGTGGGACCTTGAGTGTCAACGGTCAAGGTCACAAGAAAATGCCCAATTTGGTGAGGCCTGTCTAAGGCGGAACAGGGTAAGGCGAAACCCCAAGTTTCGGGCTGCTCTGCTTTTGCGGTGTCCCACAAACACTAATCAGGTTAATTATAGCTCTGGTGGCCCTGTAAAGCCCTTAAAACCTATTTTCATCTTCTCCAGAAGCATAAGGCCTAGAAAGCTGAAACTTTGTGTACAGACTCTTTGACTAGTGAGGATTAAAATCTTTATGTTTGGTGACCCTATGACCCCTTGTAGGGGCCACGCCCATAGACCTATTTTCATCTTCTTCTGCAGAAGCATAAGGCTAAGTAAGCTGAAACTTTGTGTACAGACTCCTTGATTAATTATAGCTCTGGTGGCCCTGTGGCTCCTAATAAGCCCTTAAAACCTATTTTCATCTTCTCCAGAAGTACAAGGCCTAGAATCTGCATCTTATTGCCTATATACTTATTTTTAGGATTGGTGATCCTGTGGCCCTTACAAAGGGGGAACCACATTGGCCACATTGTACAGCATAATTGAATATGAAGCATGATGAGCTACAGAGCCAATGGCTCTATTTTTCTGCCTTATGCTCCTGGAGATGAAGTTGAAAATAGGTTTTAAGGGCATGGCCTAATAAGGAACAACAGGGCCACCAAAGCTATAAATTAAAATCCTCACTTATCAAGGAGTCTTTACACAATGATTCCGCTTTTTAGGGTAAATGCTTCTCGAGAAGAAGATGAAAATGCACCATTATGTTGAAAAATAAATTTATCATTTGTAAACATATTTATATTTTCATTACAAATTCAAAGTAATAACACAGAACGTTTTGTTAGTTTCCATCATCTAAATGTAACTTATTTCAATAACGGATACTGTGATACATATTCCGCAACTGAGGAAGGAAATATCTTGACCTAATTCCATGACAACAGTGCTAAAAGAACCTATTATTTTGAAGGAATGACAATCAATTCTAGTCTTTCGAGGGGCCATGTTATAAGTTTGAGTTAGTGAAAAGACATTTAAACTGTAAACATTTGACAGATAGTTCGATTAGCTGTATGATCACTATATAAATAGTGTAATTCATGATATTATTTCAAATTATCTCACATCATCTCATTACCAATGCAATTATATGATAAAAACTTTTCAAAACAGTCATATATATTTGCAAAAGCCAAATTCACACGTCCAATTTACATCATGATCAACTCGTAACTTCTGACTGCTTAAGAAAATTTCCAAAATAAGGTTTGACTGATTGATATGCATCAATGTCCGTTGTTCTATCACAATTGTGAATTCAAACCTTCCTGTTGAAAATATAGCACATCGATTAGCTTTAAGATGATACCTCCCTTCAACAATCAATACTTCTCTATCAGATATTACACTATTGGTAAAGCTGGCCATATTTGACAATTGACCCCTGACAACTCGTGGAGTGGCTCTTTAAGACCACACAATAAGGGTAAAAAATTCTATAATGGTACAAATAAACTAGCTTGATATTTATTGGTGATTTTCATGAAGAATTGTTCAAATACATGCTCAAACATATTAGTAAGTTTGCGAAGTGTCCCTTTCCAGGGAAATTCTTTTTTGATTTAATGTTTTGTGTTTCAGGGAAGAAGATATGTTGGACTTGGCTGTATTCTTGAAACCAAACTCTCGATTAGGTAGGTTTCATTCCAAAAAGAAAAGTTTACTTTCTGTTTTAGTTCACTGTGTTGAAATGTTGATCACCCTTTTCTATGGTTTACAAACTTTGCTCTTCACTTGCAAATAATGATTTTAAATGATTTAAAAAAATATAATGACATGTTTCTTATTGTAGAACATAGTAAGTATTGACAGGGGTGTATTGATGTCTTATAGGTTGCCAAATAATCCTGACAAAAGATATGGAGGGAATGGAACTAACTCTGCCACAGGCAACACGGAACTTCTACGTGGATGGTCATGTGCCTCAGCCTCACTGAGTGAGGAGAGGAGAGGAGTGGAGTGTTTGTGTGCTTGTTAGTCTCCCACAAGATGGTGGACCAGTGGACCCGTGGTCTGCCAGATGGATCTTGTTAACCATTGTCTATATGCTAAATGGGCTCGTGTATAGAACTGTCCCTAGCAATTAGTCAATGTGTTGTCAAGCTGATGAATTAACCACGTACAAGTGTGAAATGATGAAGTTATATATTGTATTTATGTGGTTTGAACAGTTTGAATTGTACCTACCATTGCCTTTCAGTTAAGAGAGAAATGATGATTGAATGACAATAAGAATGCTATCTTACAACTTACTCATTATGTTACCAAATTGTATATGAAAGTATGATAAGAATAGGAAATAAGTACTTCAAATAAATTGAATATTAATAAATAGTAGATTTGGTGATGTTTGCATTTTTATCATTGCACTCAGACTGACCACAACAGAGCCAGTGGTTCTCTTTCAGCTATATCAACTGAGTGATATCACAAATGTATAAATAGTTGATTAAAGGCATTTTAATTGAATATTGTTACAACTGGCAAATGATATTTTTAACGGACATATATCCTTGTGTGCTGTGTCCAAGGCATGATGAAGTTCATCTGTGCACGTGTCAGAACGTACAACTGCAAACTTTGTATCTGTCTGTCTGTCTACAGAACACAAGGGAATCTCCATACTTACACACTAGCTCAACGCTGTATCAATCCAATTATTTATATGCAATCAGTTTTGATAATGCGGATATGTTGGGTAATGCATATCTTTCTCAGATTTAATGAGAAGATGAAACATTGACTCTAATTAGAGAAACAATGTTTGTCAAGTAGCTGACATCGGCATGATTCGCTCATGCTGCACGTGCAATCCGTGCGGAACCTTACAAGCTACCACAATAGATATTGCCCATTGATATGAAAACAGCTTACAACAAATCTTAATTTGATGTGAATAAAAACATTAATTCGGTACCAATATTTTTTTGATAATAGATTATCAATATATTAGGATTAACTCACAGTAATGCTTCTTCTCAGGAAAAATGTGAAACTCAATCATGTGGTCATGAAAAACGTCTTGTAATTTCAATTAGCGTCCGCTGTCTAATGGATATGTCACTGGGCTTGAAATCAACAGGTCACAGGTTTGAACCCACGTTTGGAGTGCACAATAAAAAAATAATCGTTTCACCATCACGTGTTCATGGCAATACCGGGTGTTCATCATGAATACCTGCTTTGTCTGATGAACACCTCGCCACATGCATTTCACCGACAATTCGAGTTGGTATGAAAAATGAATACTCAAATCAAACAGAGGAGCTAGTGTGTAAAATAGTTACCGACCTCGGCCTCGGCGTTCATGATTCACATGCGCGAGGGTTCATCTAACTTGAACTATTACATGTATCACAAAGCACACAGACCACATAAGTTACTGAATCACAGGCTGAAATTCATGCTCAATGCAAAGAGGTACCAATTTGGTTATAGAACTGCTGAAGTCATTTGAAAAATATTTTAATAAATAACAGAAACACATCAGTAAATTTGACTTCACATGATAGTACAGTAGACTGCACACACTCAAACACCGGCACATGTTAAAGTGTGTCATGCTCTTCGTCACGTGTCAATTGCGGTCGCGTCAAGGTTTGCAGTCCAGGCCAGCAGATCATCCACTTCTTTCTCCCACGGCTCGTCCTTTGAACCCAGACCTGGCAGCGCTGTGCTGTCCAACACGATGTCTGGGGCAGGGGCTGCAACACAAGACTTCCCTCTCAGTTAAAGTTAAACATCCATAACCAACCTGCCTGCCTCACTCTATTCTTCAATTGGCTTCTTCTCCATGTGCAGTCAATGTAGACAGTTTTCTAGACATTCTCTAAGAATGCCTTCTTTAAAAAATAATTTAAGCTTTTTAGCTCATCTGGCCTGTAAGGCCCGATGGGCTTATGTCATGGCATGGTGTCCGGCGTCCGTCCGTCCGTCCATCCGTCCGTCCGTCCGTCCGTAAACTTTGTGGAATTTCGACTTCTTCTCCAGAACCATAAGGCCTAGAAAGCTGAAACTTTGTGTACAGACTCCTTGGCTAGTGAGGATTATAAATTGTAGCTTTGGTAGCCCTGTGACCCCTAATAAGGGCCACAGGGTCCACACCCTAAAAACCTATTTTCATCTTCTTCTCCAGAACCATAAGGCCTAGAAAGCTGAAACTTTGTGTACAGACTCCTTGGCTAGTGAGGATTATAAATTGTAGCTTTGGTGGCCCTGTGACCCCTAACAAGGGCCACAGGGGCCACACCCTTTAAACCTATTTTCATCTTCTTCTCCAGAACCATAAGGCCTAGAAAGCTGAAACTTTGTGTACAGACTCCTTGGCTAGTGAGGATTATAAATTGTAGCTTTGGTGGCCCTGTGACCCCTAATAAGGGCCACAGGGGCCACACCCTAAAAACCTATTTTCTTCTTCTTCTCCAGAACCATGAGGCCTAGAAAGCTGAAACTTTGTGTACAGACTCCTTGACCAGTGAGGATTATAAATTGTAGCTTTGGTGGCCCTGTGACCCCTAATAAGGGCCACAGGGGCCACGCCCTAAAAACCTATTTTCATCTTCTTCTCCAGAACCACAAGGCCTAGAAAGCTGAAACTTGGTGTACAGACTCCTTGACTAGTTGGGATTATGACTTGTAGCTTTGGTGGCCCTTTGACCCTTATTAAGGGCCACAGGGGCCACACCCTAAAAACCTATTTTCATCTTCTTCTCCAGAAGCATAAGGCCTAGAAAGCTGAAACTTTGTGTACAGACTCCTTGACTAGTGAGGATGATGAATTGTAGCTTTGGTGACCCTGTTGCCCCTAATAAAGGCTACAGGAACTTCCTTCAAATCTATTTTCATCTTCTTCTCCTGAAGTGTAAGGTCTAGAAAACTGAAACTTGTCGCCTATACTTAATTTTATGATTGGTGACCCTGTGGCCTCTACAAAGGGGGAATCACATTGGCCACACTCTACAGCATAATTGATGATGAAGCCTGATGAGCTACAGAGCCAATGGCTCTATTTTTCTGATATGTCTTTTCACATTTCGAATGTCAGAAGTTTTATTTAAGATGAACCCTTACAGAAACCTAAAGGTTATTTCGCAAACCAAACCATTGAAACCAATCAAAGATATGATTGAGAGAAAAAAAAATCAATATTTGATTTAATAATATACTTTATTATCCCCTACCACTAAGTCGTAAGGAGATATAGGTTTGACTTTGTCCGTCCGAGTTAAGTGGACAGCTTTTCTCAATTATATTTTACAGAGTTAATGCCCTTGTTCAATGTTTTTTCACTCTAACGATACTCTCAAACAAAAGGGACAGTCTTTCTAAAAACCAAATTACTTTTTGTGAATTTGGACTCAAATTTAGAAAAATAGAGCCATGGGCTCTGTAGCTCATCAGGCATCATATCAAGTTTGCTTTATACAGGCCAGATGAGTTAAAACTGAAGCTGATGTTTTCTATTGCAAGAAAACCTATAAAAAAATGACAAAACAAATGTAACGATTTCGGAATAAATTTCCTTACCCAAATGATTTATTATTATTCAACACTTTCTAGATCGCCAATATTAGACAGTAAAAGAAGTCCACATTAAAATATCCAAGGAGAAATAAATTTGCCATAGACTGTCATCTAATGGAGAAAAATAGGTTTTTAAGATTGTGACCCTATTTGGGGTCATGGGGTCACAAAACCTACAGTTTAGAATTCCAATTGGCCAATGAGTCTACATGCTGTCTTTCAGCTCAATAGACATTTTGCAACTGAAGATGATGATGAAAATAAGTTTTTAAGGTTGTGACTCCTGTGACCCTTATTTGGGTAATAGGGTCACGAAATCTACAGTTTAGAATCCCCATTGGCCAAGGAGTCTGCACATATAATTTCAGCTCTCTAGATCTTTTGGAACTTAAGAAGAAGATGAAAATAGGTTTTTAGGGTTGTGACCCCTGTGACCCTATTAGGGATCACAGGGTCAACAAAGTTACAAATTAGAATCCTAATTGTCCAAGGAGTCTGCACATATCATTTTTAACTCTCTACTCCTTTTGAAACTGGAGAAGATGAGAATTGGTTTTTAAGGTTGTGACCCCTGTGACCCTATTTGGGGTCATGGGGTCACGAAATCTACAATTAAGAATCCCCATTGGCAAAGGAGTCTGCACATATCACTTTCATCTCTCTAGTCCTTTTAGAACTGGATAAGAAGATGAAAATAGGTTTTTAATGTTGTGACCCCTGTGACCCTATTTGGGGTCATGGGGTCACGAAATCTACAATTAAGGATCCCCATTGGCCAAGGAGTCTGCACATATCATTTTTAAATCTCTAGTCCTTTTAGAACTGGAGAATAAGATGAAAATAGGTTTTAAAGGTTGTGACCCCTGTTTCCCTATTTGGGGTCACAGGGTCACCAAAGTTACAAATTAGAATCCCCATTGTCCAAGGAGTCTGCACATATCATCTTTAACTCTCTACTCCTTTTGGAACTGGAGAAGAAGATGAAAATAGGTTTTTAGCTCACCTTTACAAAGTAAATGTGAGCTTATGTCATGGCGCTTCGTCCGTCGTCCGTCTGTCTGTCCGTCCGTCCGTCCGTCCGTCCGTCCGTCCGTCCGTAAACTTTCAGGAAAAAGACTACTCCTCCTAAACGAATCCAGATATCATTCTGAAATTGTAGTATGTTATACCCATCGTGATTCCTCACAGAAAGGTAGATGTTTCAGTTTTGAGAAACCAAGATGGCCGCCATGGCAGCCATATTGAATTTTCAATTAGATTTCATGAAAAAGACTACTCCTCCTTTACCAATCCAGATACCATTCTGAAATTGTAGTATGTTATACCCATGGTGATTCCTCACAGAAAGGTAGACGTTTCGGTTTTGAGAATCCAAGATGGCCGTCATGGGAGCCATATTGAATTTTCAATTAGATTTCACGAAAAAGACTACTCCTCCTATATGAATCCAGATATCATTCTGAAATTGTAGTATGTTATACCCATGGTGATTCCTCACAGAAAGGTAGACGTTTCGGTTTTGAGAATCCAAGATGGCCGCCATGGCAGCCATATTGAATTTTCAATTAGATTTCACGAAAAAGACTACTCCTCCTATACGAATCCAGATACCATTCTGAAATTGTAGTATGTTATACCCATGGTGATTCCTCACAGAAAGGTAGACGTTTCGGTTTTGAGAATCCAAGATGGCCGTCATGGCAGCCATATTGAATTTTCAATTAGATTTCATGAAAAGACTACTCCTCCTATACGAATCCAGATATCATTCTGAAATTGTAGTATGTTATACCCATGGTGATTCCTCACAGAAAGGTAGATGTTTCAGTTTTGAGAATCCAAGATGGCTGCCATGGGAGCCATATTGAATTTTCAATTAGATTTCACGAAAAAGACTACTCCTCCTATACGAATCCAGATATCATTCTGAAATTGTAGTATGTTATACCCATGGTGATTCCTCACAGAACGGTAGATGTTTCAGTTTTGAGAATCCAAGATGGCTGCCATGGGAGCCATATTGAATTTTCAATTAGATTTCATGAAAAAGACTACTTCTCCTAAACCAATCTAGATATACTTTCTAAATTGTAGTATGTTATACCTATAGTGATTCCTCACAGAAAGGTAGACGTTTCAGTATTGAGAATCCAAGATGGCCACAAAAGCAGCCATATTGACTTTTCAGCTGCAATGACACATCATTATTATTCAATTTTAAGCTTTCATCAAGTGATCACTTGCATCAAATAAATTCTCTAATTTGAACTTACTAATCATAATATTATCTTGAATATGGAATATTTAAGATTGTCATGCAAGTTGTTCTATATTTTTAAGTGTTTTTAAAAAAAAATTAAGATATAAGACAAACAAAATTAATTAATTTGCTTAAAATCTTCATGGCAACTAGCTGCAAAAACCCAATCACATTAAACATCATGTTAAATTTTAAACAATGGTATCTCCCTTATATAAATACCACACATAAGGGGTCAACCAGAGTTCAGATATGCCTCTAGAGTCCACAATGCTATTCTAATACACATCCTGATACAGGCTGCTAGCATCACAGTGTCAGCTGCTAGTCTGTTGCATAATCAACCTGACCCAATTGATATTGCAGAGCAATATGCTATATGGCCATGTGTATGCAATAAGAGTTATGGAAATTAGACTTGTAATCTCATGACAGTGATATGTTCTTTCTAAGAATAACAACTTACACAAAAGTTGTCATCAATAAGTTTTGTGTTTAGCAATCTACATGATAAGTTGATATGGAAAGAGTTATTTTGTATCAGGTTCCATTTCCTGTGTTTTACTCATATTTGTACCATTTCTATATCTAACAGAAGTTCTTCTTGACACAAAATCAATTTAGGACATAAGCTAACTATGTTTTGTGAAATTATATATATTTTTCACAACAATGCATGTTCTCTCCCGTCAAGTTTTTAAATACCACACATAAGGGCTTAGCCAGAGTTCAGGTTTACATGCTCAGCACACTATTCTTCTCCAAATACACAAAGCCAAATCCCCAAATTGCTACACTCTCCTTAAGGATCTGGGGCTAGCAGCCCTGCCTGCTTGTATGTTGCTTAGTTATCTTTACTTAATTGATAAATACAACATAATGATGTATGGCAATTATCATGTCTAAGCAATGGACTTTATGGAAAGTATATAAATTGACTTTATGAAAAGTATACTTGTATTCTATTAATAATAATACTTTTTACAAATAACAATTTAAACAAGTCAAGAATCAGCTTTTGTGTACAACAATCTGCAAGATGAGTTAATATTAATAAGTCAAGAATCTGCTTTTATGTACAGTAATCTACATAAGTTATTGTAGAAAGAGGTAATTTGTATCAGGTTCCAGTTCCAATACCATATGTTTTATGAAAACCTGTAAAACTAAATGATAATTGTATCATGCTGAAGGGGCTCTGGGAACAACATGTCAACATAGAAGTCATTATTTTTCAATTAGATTTCAGGCCAAGTACTTCTCCTACTAAATCAATTAAGATATCATTCTGAAAAGTGAGTATTTTTTTATATAGTGATTCCTGACAAAGACGCATTCATTTTATTATCAAGAATCCAATCAACAATTAGATATGTCATTTATATTGAATTTTCAATTAGATTTCATAAAATTCATTGAAAAGAATACATTTCCTGGTCAATCAAATGAATGTGTTTATATTTGTATTGATGCGCTTGTTGTAATATTTATCAACACTATAAATACAGTTACAAAAAAAATTATGAATCATCTTTATCTGCGAACAGCCTGAACCATGAGTGTTTTAATAAATCCTTTTAAATAAAACATATAATGATATCAGTGGGTTACATAATTCCTGACACTTCATAAAAGGCCAAATAACATAGCCAGTGAGGGATCTGATTACGATCTGAACGATGATTATCTAGATAATTATAATGATCATTCAATTCAAACAAATCCTTTTCAAAAGCATTTAAAATGATTAAATTTGTTCACTCTCAACACTAACTGTTGTTTCCATGCAATTAATATTAAAATACTTCAATAAACATATTACTGAGTTGACCTCCAGATTATTTCTATAGCAAACCTCTCTTCTTCCCCCTCCCCTTCTATCCTCCCTTCCCCTCCTCCCCTTTCCTCTCCTGTCCTTCCATTGCAAACCTCTCTTCTACCCCCACCCCTTCTATCCCCCCTTCCCCTCCTCCCCTTTCCTCTCCTGTCCTTCCATTGCAAACCTCTCTTCTATCCCTCCTTTCCCCTCCTATCCTACAGCCCCTCTCCTGCAACTCCCCTCTTAATATCTGTATTGCATACTGAATTAAGGGGAAGACACTCACATTATGGAATAACAGTAACTTACATAAGAGGATAAGTTACATAAGCTACATGCAGGTGCAAGAGGTCATCACAGGTCATCATATCTAGTAATTAGCATAAACCCCCATGTGGCTAGCCTATTCTGACCAATCAGATTGCACTAACATATGTCAAGATTTAAGATATTCAGAAATCTTCAGTTAGAATCACATGAGACATTGACCTGGACAGTTTACTTTGGCAATTGGACTTATCACTAGCTGAATTTGTGATTTGTGTCAGAGGGATATATTCCAAATGTTTATGTGCATCTTTTTTTAGTTCTTTGGAAGTTGAGAGTGTGACTAATCTAACATTGGATTAACCAGTTTGTTGACTTTTGTGATTGTGTTTGAAAACTTTGGTCCGAGTACTGTACAAGTACTTTTAAGAAAGAATTCTTGAGATTTTCGGGACTATTTCTTGACTTCAAGAGTCACAAAACCTGTTATTATTGATTGACATTTAAATGAATACTCCTAAACCAATCAAGATAATGAAATTAATATGGATGCCCACATATAAGTAACATTTTGAAGATTAAAAAATACAAGATGGTCACCAATTCAGCCATAGATATACAAAAAAGTTATACAAAAACCTACTGCTTGTTAACAAATCATGATTTATTAACATTCTTGTATTAATGTTTGTTCGTTCTCTAATTTTTTCCAACAGAAGACAGGCATTTTAAAAGATACAAAAATCATGATGGCAGCCATAATCAATTATCATATAAAATATGGTTACACAATTAAACTATATTACCACATCATTCATTTTAAGGTGAGCTTCTGTACCCTCGGTACTTTTATTAAGGTTGTGACCCTTGTGACCCTATTTGGGGTCACAGGGTCACCAAAATTACAAATTAGAATCCCCATTGGCCAAGGAGTCTGCACATATCATTTTTAACTCTACTCCTTTTGGAACTGGAGAAGAAGATGAAAATAGGTTTTTAAAGTTGTGACCCCTGTGACCCTATTTGGGGCCACAGGGTCACCAAAGTTACAAATTAGAATCTCCATATGCTAAGGTACCTGTACACAAAATTTCAGCTCTCTAATGTGTATGGTTCATGAGGAGAAGTCGAAAGTGTCAAAAGTTTACGGACGGACGACCGATGGACGACGGACGACGGACGCCGGACGACGGGCCATGCCATAAGCCCATCTGGACTTTCAGTCCTGATGAGCTAAAAATGTTGGCAACTATAGCAAATTTGGCTGAGATGGATGTTGAAGACTTAAAGGGACATTGAGTGTTTTGATACAAATTTAAGAACACTGCTAAAAATCTATATCATTGAAACATATACACACAAATTATCACCATTTAGTTTGACCTGAAATAAGCTTAGAAACCGAAATAATTAGAAGAGGTGTTTCCCCAGGATATAAATAGATCCAGTTTATAACTTTCTCTCGCAAAGCATTGTGGTCATTGTTGCTGTGCGTGAATTCGTACCCAAAACGAAGCTTTCCCCATCGGGAATTCGTACCGAAAAGAAACTCGTGCCTATAACAAAACGACGAACACGTATCCGCAGTCCATTTGATGGTTTATTAGTCATTAGTGATATGTTTATCATTAAAGCATTCTTTCTTAACAATTAAGGCTATTTATGCTAATTACACTCATTATAAAATACATCGCACGTTCTGATTTTGAAATTATTTCAATGTGTAAAAGTATTCCTATTTACCCTCAATATATTGTCAATAAATATTTAGCTTCCAAACATAATTTTATAGATATGAAATCAATATTCAGAGTCAAAATCACGAGGATTTCAGACTTCAAAAGGCTCGATAAGTCGAGTTTTGCAGTCGCCCTTCCGTATATGGCTGACTGTAGAGTCACGTGAACGTATAATCCTGATATCGTTTATGATCTTTCGAATTTTGAAAGAACAAGTTGAAGTAATTTACATAAGTTGAATAAAATACCAACCGATGACGAATTTAGTTATAATAACTCGGTCCTTAACGGAATGAAGAACTGCCTAATTTGCATAGAAATTTCGAATATGTCTAATATGGTATCGACAAGAAAGCTATTTGTATTTTTTTGTTCACGTTTAGTATTATCTTGGTGTCAACATAGTTATGGTTGCATATTTAGACGAAATTAATGTTGAATTATCGAAACCTTTAAATAAAATTAGGATACGTTTCCGGTACGAGTTCGTTTGGTTACGAATTTACTATATCCATGTCGTAGTCTGCTCACACACTGAATGTAAACACATATGGCAAAGAGGGAAAAGGAAAAGAAAAGCTACATGGAATGTTTAGAAAAAAGTTATGTTAAACAACAAGAAACCTCATTATTTTTTCCATGTTAATTGGTTTATTTGTACCAAAAATACTGTCAGCTTTAAAAAACACCAAAAAACGTTTTCATCGGTCCTCTAATAACAAAGATATCGCCCTTGAAAGTGCGCGATTTCAGGCTGCTCAATTTGACAGTTGCAAAACGGCTTCAACCGGAATAACGATATTACCTTCACTGCGCATGCCCGGAGTGTTTTATGACTTCATATACAGAACGGAAGTGGGCATATTCAATGTAAAAACAACAGACAATGGTGGTAAATAGACAGATTAAACAGGTTTTAGCAGCTCAGCTGTCCGGCAATAAAACATGAGAGTAGTAATTAACAGGTATGACACATCGTTACGGATTGTGTAATTACGGGGAGTAGCGCTTGGGTTATTACACGCTCTTTGACAATGTTGTTACAAGAATTAGAGAGAGGATGTAGCTTGTCTGCCCATCCCTGTGACGCCCAGGTGTCAAAGCACTAGTCATTCATTGGTCAACAATAGGTCAAACTAGATCCAATCAAAAATTGAATTTTCAGAAGTTATCATTTACAATGTATGAGCCTTGAAATTAACACATCGAGCACTGACATAGTAGATGGAGTATTTGGCATTGACTACAGTAATTTCGACAAGGTAGGATTTGTTTACATGATATCTTATAGAAGATTTGTAAACTAAACTTGTTCATTAACATTTATTTAAAGTATACATTTTATCATGTCAGACAGTTGTTTTGCGTTTGAAGTTAAGAATTGAAAAAAAGAACCATCTCAAAAGTACATGATGTATCGAATTGTATTAGGTTGCGAACAGGATAATCGGCTACAATTTCATGACATGATGCCTCAACGACACTCATTGTTTTTCAATTATTCTTAGTGTGAGAAAGCAAACCTCATTTTCATAATTTGAAATCACTTTATTTCTTAAAAATATTATTTATTTGAAGATTTAACGTGCCTTCAATTTTATATGGCCACATACAAAATGTAAACGTAGGGCTACTAAAGCCAGTACACCATTATATCGTAATAGCTAAGAGATTTTCAGATTTGACATGATTTGACATATTGAGATTTTGCCGTGAATATCCTTACGTTTATACCATCTTACTATAACATGAGCAGGAGTCTAAGTTTCTATGTCTTATATTTTCAAAAAAAATTGTATGTTATGTGTACACATCTGTCCATGTGTACGTTACGTCACTATTATTATAATAACGTTTTTTTTTGCTAGGGAGCGGCATTTATATAAGCATTATTTGTTTGTTTGTCAGTCCTGTTTCTTTGTTTTAGATGAATATGTTTAAACCACATTTTCTTTTATAATGATAAGTTTTCTTTAGAGTAGAATGGGCCACCTAATCATTTGCGAAACAAAGAACCAAGAAATACCATGCAGTTTGATGATGAGTTGACTTCAGATCTCTTAGTAAAAGCCATGATTAAGCTATCACCAGATTTAACAAATCAACAAAAGTTAGTAAATATCTTTATTATACGTCTCACTATCTAACTGTCATACTGTCAAGTTCTGTTCCTTGTTTGTGTATTAATTATATGCCAAGTAAGTAAGTGTGCGCTTGACTTATTACTGTAAACAATAGCAATAGCCTGACCAGTAAGGGCGATGTGATGTGGCAGGTTGTGATTGGCTGAAAGAAGTTTTCACGACTAAAAATATGAGGTTTGTTTTCAAAGCCATTAGGTCTCGTTATACAGTTTTTTCATTGTGAACGGGGGCCAAAGAGTTCCCAGGTCTGACAGTGTTTTACCCCTAAAAGAAAAGTTATTTGAGGTATTAGAGTAAGTCTTTCTTTTAGAAATAGCCTATATACTTGGATGTCAGCCTGCAACACTCATATATTTCTACGCCAATTGCGGAAGGTCAAGTGACCCACTCAAGGGAAGCTGTTCGGTCGCTTCCGGGTCCAAAATCACATGGATTTCCTTGCATGGTTTTCTGTAGGTGTATATTTAATTGGCTGTAGCTCATTACCTGCAAGGCGAAGGTATACTTTTTCATTGATTTTTTTATCAGAAATTTGCTCATCTTACTGCCGGTATTGATCGATAGTGGTCTTATTCAGTCGTATGGGACTGACATGCCAATGACGGGTGGCAATTTAACATTGGAGTCTTTGGGGGAAAAAACTGTATAACGAGACCTTAAATGACTGTTTTTCGCATGTTTTTGAACAAGCAAAGTATCGATGTTGTCTAATCATATCCTTTTGAATTCATTTCTGCATTGTGTACCCCCTCGGGGTTATCTGTTGTTTAATTGGTTATTCAATATCAACATAATGCTTAAATAATTTATTGTTCTCTGGTTTACATACTGTTGGTATTTGTTAGTAATATATTGATATTGCGGATGAAAATAGGCGGGCTGACGTAGTACGCAAAAATCGGAAATCTGCTCAATGACATCACAATTCACTAGCGCGCGCTTCCGGTTACAAAAAATGTCTTTTGAACATAATAACATCGACTTATTGTGATTTGTCAGCATACTCTCATATACCTAATTGTAGTTAAAATATTTATCTACCGATTGATATAATTTATAGGTGTTTTGAATAAAATGTTGTATCAGAAACATTAACATACTCAATGTCCCTTTAATTTGTCTTGTTTGTATTTACTTGTGAGACTTCAGCTAGAAATATGTTTATCTGATGCTCCAAAAACTCCATCAAACCTCATTATTGTAGTCTTTTTCCCAGCAATGCCAGAGCCAATCCAAAGCAAGACAATTAAAAGTTATATCATATCAGGTCCCTACTCTCAATATGCACTAAGTTCAAATTGTTTCGTTTAGAGATATGAAACAGTTTGGGGTGTGACCCGGAAACAAATACATTTCATAATTATGGTCAAAGGCGGAAACATTATGTACATAAGTACAATAAGTAGAATGCAAGATGATCACAGTTACTCTCTTCCTGCAGATTCATCAAATGTATTCATATACACCCATTGCACTTATGAATTCAACAAATTAAACAATAACGTGACATCACTATTATCTTGCATTACAACTAACTATATAACATTACTTGCCACCCTTTCAAAGCAAAATGCAAAAGTCTATTATATACAAATTATAAAAAACAGTTGATGTTTTCTCTGTTGATAGAAGTGAAAGGCATTGCCTCCCATCAATTTACCCACTGACGTTTCAATTATGCAAATCTAAGGAATGTAAAACGACATGAATGAGTCAAAGGAAGTTTACTTGGTGATACTCTGGGAGGAAGATAAATCTTCTTCATTCGCTCCAGTCTGTTCAGCTTTGCTACCTTTTCTTCTTCAGCACTTGGACGTGTCCCGAAGCGACCATACATAAGGGCTGAATGCCTGATGATGGAGGGAAAACTTGGCTTTAGAAAATACATTTTTGTAAACAGGATAAAGCTTACAAACATAATGATTTAGTACAGTATTTATGGCATGAGTGTCCTGAACAAAATAATCTTTAATCAGCTGCTTAGGCAGCCGTGTCCCTGCAGCTAGGAAGGTCCTGGGATAGTTTGCACTTACACAAGAAGTATTCAGTTCTAAGGATTTCTCTCAAATTACCTTTTTAACAAGGAACTTACGAGTTAACATAACACTTGTTCTGTACATTCACTTTTGAAACATCTTTAATGAAATTTAGATGAGATATTTACTGTTACATGTTTTAAACTTGTTCAAAAGTGTATTAAACTGTAAGAGTAATTATTGCGGTCATTCTATCCGTCATGTCTGGTCAATAATCTCAAAAACTGTTAGGTCTAGATCAAGCAAACTTTGCTCTATTATTTAGTAATTTACCACATCCTTGTCTTGAGTTCAGACAATTTTTTTTCTTTCTGAAATTTAGAATTCAATCTTTGGTCGTTTTTTTTATGGAAACGTCACCTTTAGGACATAGTTGGCATTAGGGATTAATTTTCTCAGACACTATTACACCTGGTTAAATGAAGTTTTGGTTTTAGATACATCTGATAATACTCTAGTTCAAAAGCTATTTCACTAACAGTTATAACCCTTGATTCTGCACACAATTTTTTTTTTTTACAATACCTTGAATAACATGCTCAAGTTGTGAGCTTGGGTGTCATTGAGAGGAGAAATTAAGAACTGTTAATGTTAACTGCTAATGATGTCCAAAAAGCATTACAATGCACAGAGAAGGCAGTGATTATATTTTTTTAACCCTATTATTTTCCCCTAGAAGATTAGCTCCATTAATATTTACATTCCTAAATTGTCAAAAGAATACAAAAACAAAATGTGTTTGTTAAACACTGATGCTCCCGGATATCAGAAAATTGTGAATGTATATTTGTGTCAATATACATGTACCTGAGACATTTCTGAAATATCAACGGTCTATCTTTATCCAATCACAAGTTATGGCCAAGGTTAAACTTTTTGAGAAATGCTTGATGCCCCAAGGTCAAGGTCACGAGTTAAAAAATTATGACCTCATTAAAAGGTCTATCATGATAGATGCACATGTGAAAAATCAAATGTCTATCTCTATCCAATCACAAGTTATGCCATGGTTAAAGATTTCGAAAAATGCTTAGTGCACAAAGGTCAAGGTCACGAGGTCAAAAATTATGATTTCATCTGAAAGGTCTTATCATGATAGATGCACATGTGAAATATCAAAGGTCTACCCCTAAGAAATCAAAAGTTACGGGAAAGTTTTTTGTGACAAACAGACTGATTGACAGACAGACGGACAGGGCAAAAACTATATACCCCCGGAATCTCTGATTCGGGGGCATAAATATGTAACATTAATAACTTGGACTTAACATCATCAAAAAGGGAAGTCAATAAACAAACATTCAAACAAACAACAAACATCTCTGTGGACATTCTACTGAGCAAGTAAAGGGAGACAACTGCAACCAGCAATATGGGGATGGTTCCCTGTACAACTCCACTCACTGTACATCATACCAAATATAGCACAACAATATAGTGTTTAATGACCCGGCCATAAGTTAATTGCTGATTAAACTATGAACTGAAGAGTATTCTTTGCCGCACACTGAGACCAGTTGAGAGTCATTTTGGACAAGAAACAGTATTCAAAATGCACCTCTGTTTATCCAGTAAGATGATATTGGAGGTGAAGGCATTGTAAAAGATAACTAAGTGCCTCACTTGGAATCTGGGTTGCATACCTCCAGTTGAGTATGAACATTGAACAATGTCTGTCCTTACACAAGTTGAATCTATCTATTCATTTTACCTCATTTTAGTTACATTTTGAATTCTTTTACTTTGATTGAGGAACAGAAATCTACTTATATGATCATTTAAAAATAATCTTTCTCAAAGTAAATAGGACATGGGAATGATGATTTTGTACATTTGGTGTGAAACAAAATGTGGATGGTGGAACTACAAGTTAAACCCTGCTTTTATTTCCTGTAACTCTCAGGTTTTTAAATGCATCTCTTGTGTCTCTCACTGACATCCAGCTTCCATTACCAATTCATGGCCTTTACAATATTTATTATCTAAATAATATGCAGATGTTATCAAATTTGTTTAATTGAATTGTCTTATTGCATAACAGATCTCTAATATTTCTTGCATATCAACAAATGTCTTGTTTTCAAATATAATTTGCAGAGATATTAGTGTATTGCCTTACCGTATATTACAATGTATACGGCGACCTCGTACATAGGGCGACCCCCTTTCTCAGCCCCCCAAATTGCTGCCATAATCATATATCTCATTAATAAGGCGACCCCCTTCTAGCAGGTCGTTGAAACAGTCAACATGACAGACAACTCGTTGACAAGATTACGTAAGGGTAAATTTAGGTCGGTAAGTTTTAAGTGAAATGTCATGTGTAATTAAAAAATAAATAAATTACTTACGGTGTTTGTTATTTTATTCAATGATTTATCATTTGCTTCTGATAACAAGCAAGGCTACAGTCAACAAACTCCCATTACTGTGTTATGTTTCGTTTTCATAATTCTCATTCAGAAATCTAAACAAACTTTCAGTCAACGTACTGGTAATGCTATATTTGTTTCAAGCCTTTTCATTCGTTAAAAGAACGGAAGTTGTAATAGTGCACCAATCAGAAAATCTAACACAAATTGCATATTGAAAAAGCCCAACCGGTGTAAAGAATAATTGCTGCCTAGTAAAAACTGAGTTATACATCGCCTTCATAATTGATAAAATAATTTGGGCAGCATAAGTTTTGTTAAATATATGCATAGAGAAAAATATTATCACAATATTAGTCATCAAAACAATGTTAATTGATAAATCAATCATTATAAATTTATTGTTATCTTTAATTATGCCAAGTTATTTCATCACGAGGTTCTATCTCGTATGACACCGACACTAACATAACATGTTATCAGCAAGCAAACACGTGTTGAATATTTCCTTTGGTCCAGTACATGGATAATTTTTTTTGATAAGTTATTTTGAATTTTCATTCTTATTTCTCTCTATATTTTCATTTAAAATGAACAATTAGACAAAGATATTTTATTTTACAAGATTAAATTTGAGATGACATAGATGATTGTGTAATGGACATCCGGTGTAAACATTGACTCGTTTGACTTGTTGGGTTGGCAGATACCCCTCACTTGGCCTCTAGTTTTTGACCATGTCTATTAGGCGACCCCCTTCTTTGACCCCCCAATTTCTGGTATGAAAGACTCGCCTTATAGACTGTAATATACGGTAAGTATCTACGGCTTCAGTAGTGATCAATATTACCGAGTTAGTTCATCTTGTTGTACAGATTGAGTATTAAAGCAACATGTTGTTAACCACTTGATTAAAATGAACTAGATTACGTAAAGGAATATCTTGCACTTTACATGTTTCAGAGGCAAGAAAAAGGAACCTTACGAGCCATTTGCTCTGTAGCTCCTCAGGTTTCATATTCAATTTTGCTGAAGGGTTTTGCCATGTGGTTCCTCCCTTAGTAGGGGCAAGTGTCACCAAATGTACAACTACGAATCCTAATTAAGTAATGAATCTCTACTTATTTCATTATTCTAGACCTTGTGCTTCTGGAGAAAAAGGCTTTTAGGGTATAGCCCCTGTATTACGGGCCACAGGGTAACCAAAGCCATTAATTCAAGGCAAAAGTAAGGACAGTTCACATAGCCCCACTGTAATTTGACTGCCATTACTTAACAATAAAATTAAAGACAAACATTCTGTCAAGTCAATGAATGATTATAACTTTCAATGGACAAAGGGAGAGGCTAAACAATAAACAAGTAAAGTCTGGAAGTCGTATCTTTGAAAATCTGCAGAAATAAAACAAAGTTGACATTTTACCATTTTTGGTAAAATTTTGATAATGTTATGGCCACTTGGAATTGAAATCCATAATATAAAGTGAAATAGTTTTCAAGTAATGCTCCAGAAACAAAATCAGAATTGCCATGCCATAAGCCCATCAGGCATTTCAGGCATGATGAGCTAAAAAAACAAAAACAAAAACTAAATGCACAAAACTATATCCTTTGCATGATCACATTCTGTTGGATAAACATGAAGAGAGCAGCATGGTATGGTTGGAGAGGAATCTACTCACTCCTGCATCTGCTTCTTGAGCTGGTCCTGGATCTCCTCCGAGGGCAGACCCATGTGTACTTGCTGCAGCACCGGCCTCCCTCGCATCGACTCCAGCACTGAAACATGGAACATCACTCTCTCACAGACACGGCCAAGAACCTCACTTTACAGACAGTGAACTCAGAACCTCACTTTACAGACAGTGAACTCAGAACCTCACTTTACAGACAGTTAACTCAGAACCTCACTTTACAGACAGTTATCTTAGAACCTCACTTTACAGACAGTAAACTCAGAACCTCACTTTACTGTGAACTCAGAACCTCACTTTACAGACAGTAAACTCAGAACCTCACTTTACTGTGAACTCAGAACCTCACTTTACAGTTAACTTAGAACCTCACTTTACAGACAGTAAACTCAGAACATCACTTTACTGTGAACTCAGAACCTCACTTTACAGACAGTAAACTCAGAACCTCACTTTACAGACAGTAAACTCAGAACCTCACTTTACAGACAGTAAACTCAGAACCTCACTTTACAGACAGTAAACTCAGAACATCACTTTACAGACAGTTAACTCAGAACCTCACTTTACTGTCAGTTAACTTAGAACCTCACTTTACAGACAGTAAACTCAGAACCTCACTTTACTGTCAGTTAACTTAGAACCTCACTTTACAGACAGTAAACTTAGAGTCTTACATACCGTATATATACGTCAAAAGGTTAAAACACGAGAGTTTTGAAATCCAAATCAAAGCTGAGTTGTACTATATGAGTCATTCTCAAAAGTTTGTGAAATTCCTGTCCGCCACTTTCTACCGTCTTTATTTAATAAATAACATTTAAATTTGATAAGATTTCACTTTCAGATTGAAGCTTATATATCTGATACACAAAAGAACACTTTCAAATATAAATTAATGCTCAATCTATTTTTTTATTTGATTTTTACAAAATCAGAAGACGTAATTTCCCATGTCCCAGCAAAGGAATTTAGACCTACAAGAGTCTGTCATTTGGTGAATGAGTTTGGGATGTACTTTTTTCCACTGGTTGTTGATAGAAACATCTATTATGATATTCCCTACATTAATCAAACCTTATATAGAGTAAATTTTCATATTAATTTTCACTTTTTATGTCTGTCACAGAAAATTATGTCTTTCCTGTAACAGTACCATATTATCATGAAATAATTGATGATCCCTTGATTTCTGGAAAATATATTTCTTGTCATGCTCAATGTTAGTTTCTGATTGACAAAGCAAACACTTTAATCTGGGCTTCAGACAATATACTTTTTATAAAAAAATTAGTTGGAAGTTCAGATTTTAGAGAGTAGAAATTGCCGATGTCTTTACTGTAACACATATTTCAAAACTGCTGTTATGTTTGTGTAACTTATCACCAGTTCATTAAATCTGGGTTGTCGAAAGCAACACAAGTCTTAAGTCTGGCTCGCTTGAGGGATCAGTCATTATCTTTAATTGTAGTGTCAAAGAGATATTGTCTTTAATGTAACAGTCTATCCTGTAACAAAAGTATGTTACAGGAAAGATAACATTGTTACAGTAAAGACATTTCATCACTATTTGTTTTATTTAATGAATAAAAGAACTTAACATTTATTTTTTCATCACATATTTCAAAAACATTAAGTATTAGTTTAATGTTCATTATTTCATATTGTAAGATAGAAGGCATATATTTACACAACATGGACTTATATCAGAACTTGTTATTGCAAAGACTTGACTCCGTTACAGTAAAGAATGTTTGCATGATTACTGGTGTCAAAATACAAAGAGGAGAAATCTTGAAGTTAATAAGCTGATAATTAATAGTAGAAATACCCCAAAAAGATAAGGAGCATAATTATTTAATATTTGTCAGTGTCTAAGGGTCATAAATAATAATTGATTTTAGTTACTGCAAAGACTTTATTGTTACGGTAAAGACTTAACATTATTTCTGCATATATTGTAAATACTGAGAGTTGCAATTTACCATATTTACCATCAAACAAGATACAAACTGATTACAAACTGTTTTCTGAATTGGTTCTTCGATATATTATGGTAGTCTTACATGTCATTATCAATGCAGTCACTTTGAAAATGGATAAACTTAATTAATCATATCTTTCGTAACATTTGATGTCTTTCCTGTAACAATTATTGGCGACATAACTTTTTTTCAAAATCACACTCTATTGATAACTAAAGGATATCATGAGAAATTTGTGCAATAATCAAATGTTCTCAACTAATACAACTACACAATATTTTGAAATATCAGTACACTTCATAAATATTTTGTTTTTTTTTGCCTTTCCAGTCACATAAAGTGTCTTTCACATAACATGAATGTCTTTCCTGTAACTCCATTAATTCTTTTAAATAGGCCCTAATTAATAATGATAACATGTTGACAATATCCTGAAATGGAATTTAACTAAGTAGATGTCCAATTCAGTTGAAATAATTTTCTTTAAATCATTTATTTAGACATTTATAGGTTTTGAAAGTGTAAACTGGTCCTCTATTTACATATGAACACAGTTGTTCCCTTAATCTAAACCTTAAAGTAGTTTAATGTTAAGTTTTATTATTTGCAAGTGGTGTAAAAGAATAAAATAAATTGACCTAAATAGAAAAATTTAAGATATAACATTAATTTCAGATTTCTTGGTCAAAACAGTATTGTTACAGGAAAGACACTCATGATCACATACACTAATTAATTAATCAGCAACAGACTTACTGAACATCATTAAGCATTAATTTTGTATTTTTCACATGTCTTTGATATACACTTACCCATTTGCGAAAATTAATTACCAAAATGTTTCATAATTTTTTTTTAAATTTTGTGTCCAGAATTGCACCTTTTTTTGAGAATGACTCATATAACTAACTTAGAAACCGTAATTAAAATGTATTAACAATTGCAACCCTTTGTTCATATTGTACAATGGTGTGATGATATTTCTAGTCTGAAAACATATTATTAAAAACTATCTTCACTAAATTTATCTCAAAATATTTGGGTTTTTTACTTTTGCTAAAGCTTCTTGGAATCTGAGGGATTAACTGAAATTAGAAAACAATTGAATCAAAACAGGCATTGTGTTCAAATGAAAATATGACCTTCACAAAATGCATGTGCAAAGCGTTTTAATTATTACTTTTGATTATACCTTATTTTTTTTCTTAATATTTTTAAAAGAAACAAGGTTATAACATTTTCATGTTCATGATGAATGCTGTCGGTATTACAAAGAAAATAGATATTAAATGCTGTGGGACTGCAAAATAGATTGTTTAATATAGCCAGGTTGAGCAACTTACTGTTACAGATGTTTCAGTCTAGGAACTTAGTGTTACAGGTGGAAACTTACTGTAGCATGTGTCAAGTCTAGGAACTTACTGTAGCATGTGTCAAGTCTAGGAACTTATTGTAGCATGTGTCAAGTCTAGGAACTTACTGTAGCATGTGTCAAGTCTAGGAACTTATTGTAGCATGTGTCAAGTCTAGGAACTTACTGTAGCATGTGTCAAGTCTAGGAACTTATTGTAGCATGTGTCAAGTCTAGGAACTTACTGTAGCATGTGTCAAGTCTAGGAACTTATTGTAGCATGTGTCAAGTCTAGGAACTTACTGTAGCATGTGTCAAGTCTAGGAACTTATTGTAGCATGTGTCAAGTCTAGGAACTTACTGTAGCATGTGTCAAGTCTAGGAACTTATTGTAGCATGTGTCAAGTCTAGGAACTTACTGTAGCATGTGTCAAGTCTAGGAACTTACTGTAGCATGTGTCAAGTCTAGGAACTTACTGTAGCATGTGTCAAGTCTAGGAACTTACTGTAGCATATGTCAAGTCTAGGAACTTACTGTAGCATGTGTCAAGTCTAGGAACTTATTGTAGCATATGTCAAGTCTAGAAACTTACTGTAGCATGTGTCAAGTCTAGGAACTTATTGTAGCATATGTCAAGTCTAGGAACTTATTGTAGCATGTGTCAAGTCTAGGAACTTACTGTAGCATGTGTCAAGTCTAGAAACTTACTGTAGCATGTGTCAAGTCTAGGAACTTATTGTAGCATATGTCAAGTCTAGGAACTTATTGTAGCATATGTCAAGTCTAGGAACTTATTGTAGCATATGTCAAGTCTAGGAGCTTACTGTAGCATATGTCAAGTCTAGGAACTTATTGTAGCATATGTCAAGTCTAGGAACTTATTGTAGCATATGTCAAGTCTAGGAACTTATTGTAGCATATGTCAAGTCTAGGAACTTACTGTAGCATGTGTCAAGTCTAGGAACTTACTGTTACATTTGTTATGTCTAGGAATCTACTGTCACAGGTGGTCAGTCTAGAAACTTACAGTTACTGTTGTTCATTCTGAGGTCTCACCAACTGAGAGATAATAATTAAGAATAATCTCAATTGAGCGATGTCATATATTTAAGATGTGGTGCTGACTGCTGACAAGCTCAACATACAGGTTCACAGGGTTGGGATAATCAGCCAGAGTCAGCTACCTACCTTGCCAATGGGAGAGCAAGAACTTATACTGAACTCTCCACCGAAATAATCTCCTACTGTAAATTATCAATTGAAACTTGAAAGTAAACAGAAAATTGGTATAGTGTTTTGGTATGTTTGGTGTAGAGAAGCTTTGAGGAGATACTGAATCACGTTCACTTTGTCTACCCAAACAAGTTTAACATTCAGGTTCAGTTCTTATGTTGAAATATTTATGCTTTGCTGAAACTTGGAAAATGATGAGGTAACCAAGATCTACTTGGCCTTGTAACAGAACCCCTTGAAGAAAAGTTGTGCAAGATATGATGAGAGAATCAAGTAAAAGGTTTGTACCATGAACTACCTAATGTAAATATACCAAAAGTACATACATGGATTTTTGTGGCGATGTTTAGATTTTGATGTTGCAATGCCACACCAGGTCATGTGGTAATCATCAAATGAGAGTTTGCTGATGTGGGTGTGGGGGGTAGTTGTGGGGGGCTTGGTCCAAGTGCTCTGGTCCCCCGCCGGCGGCACAAACTTCACCTTGCTCTCGGTCTCTACGGGCAGCTTCACTCCATCTGTAGAGTGTACACACAGAGATCAGTACTCAACATGGCATCATTTAACCTGGTCAGCTTGGACAAGTATGCTTACGGACTGACGACTGGCCAGGTTGTTCAGTAATAGTAGGAATAGATCATTTTCTGAAAAACTAAAAATGGTACATTTGATTTGATTGCGATCTACGATTAATATTTAATAGTTTAAACTTGGATAACAGTAGCATTGAGATTCTCTGGGCACATCAAATGTACTTATCCCATTAACCTCAAACTAAACTATCTTGATTGTGACTAAAGATGTGAAAGGAGAAATGTTCAGAATCATTGGTAAAATATCTGACAAACCAGACATTGGTTATCTTAGGAAAGGACTTATGATTCTTAACTCTCATTCTCAATAGATTTTGAGGTAGAGACAGGAAAAGGAAAAAAGAAGTTACCAGTATTGACCAAAAAGTAACCAGTCCTAGCAAAAAGTAGCCAGTTTAAGGACTGGTGAACGTGCTATATTTTAAACACTCCTAGGCAGGAGGTTTACAGTACAAAGTGTGACTTGGTGCCCTACAAGAAAAGTAGAATGACATCCATAAGGGTTCAGGGTTTGTAAAGAAGCTAGTTGAACTTGCCTTCCAACCTTTGACTGGCGGCTACACACTCGTGGAGGACCTGCTGGTAGGTGTGT
Source organism: Steromphala cineraria (assembly GCA_916613615.1). Taxonomy (NCBI): domain Eukaryota; kingdom Metazoa; phylum Mollusca; class Gastropoda; order Trochida; family Trochidae; genus Steromphala; species Steromphala cineraria. The sequence continues at coordinate 38,994,243 of OU744722.1, read as the reverse complement.
GGGGAGTGCTGCAGCATCTCCAGAGCCTCGAGGTTCACCGCCGCCACGTCGCTCGGGTTCGACAGCAGCCACTGCAACATCAACATTGATGTATACACTGTCTCACACAGCAGCAGCAGGGTCAAGATACAAAACATACACAGCTGTTCCAGGGATACTATTGTACAAAGCTGATGACAATAATTCTCTTTTTCAATTAAACATCCACTAACCTCGACCTTACTACTTCTCGATTTTCGTTCAAAGATTTTTCAACAAAATAAAAACTTGACTTGCTTTTTGTTAATTTGTCCAATAAACAGCCTTTCATTAAGACAGCATAATTATCGGCTGTGAAAAGCCCACCTGGGTTAAGGGCCATAAAACTTGTGCGCATGTGACGTAATAAACAGACTATTCAGAGTAACGCAACCTTATTTCAACTGTAATACCGCCTAAATAATTGTTTAATTACCATTGAGGAGGATATCTTTTTAATAGTGTTACATCGTAAAATGATTTAGCTAACTGAGTGGAAAACATTTTCTGAAAGTCGTTAATTATTGGGGTTTTCCTGTGGTATTGTTACGATAGATGTATAGATAACGAGGCTGATTCTGTTTATGACATCACAAAAAGGGGCCGTGACCAATCATGCATTCACTGGTTTGTGGCCAGATAGGTCTAAGGGGCCCATCAAAAGTGGCTTTCAAAAAAGGCTTTCATAACCAAACTGAACATATTTGAGTAGCGACCTTTGACGCACTATACAATATTGTAATCAGACTTTAATATATTCCAAAGAAAAAAGAAAAATATGTTTGTTGTAATGTGCATTTTAAAAAAAAAAATCTACGGACATTACAATCCCATGTTATCAATCACATGACAGGTGTAATATTAATTAAATTGTTCCTATTATCACCAAACTTTATACAATTAAACAACAATATTAACAAAATATAGAGAACCCTTTCCTATGACAAATTTCTCGTCAACTCCTACATGCAATGATGCAAAAACATTGTACAGGCTAGAATTAATGTTTTCAAAGTAACTTATTTTGTCATATGTGTTGAATGATTCTTTATTTTCCCCTAGAATTTCTTGGGCTATATTTATATATCACAAACCCCCACAAACCAAATTCTTAAGTGTCAAAACTATGGTCATTTTGATAATATTTTGAAAAACCTGAAAGTTTAAATTGCCAATCTTCATAGCAGTTTGATGATATTGTAGTTGCTTTTTAAAAATTAATACAACGTTTACAAGTTTTAGAGCTTTGCATAAACATTTACTTCATAACGAATATTTTGTCAATTTTCTAACTGGACTTGTCCAAAACGTTCATAGAAAAATATGTCCGATTATAATATGTTTACCAAAAGAAATAATTACCAAAACAAATTAATAAGAAACATACTGAAACAAAGGTATTGCAGAAATTACAAATGTAATTCGACAGCTTATTATCAAAAGTGTCCCAAGTTCAGGTGACTATCAATAGTCCCTATATACAGCCGGTATACAGACCTGTATTGCGAGCAGGATGCTGCTGACTGTGTAGCCATCCTCCCACTTGTTGTAGTCGTCCAGGAACTCCACGCAGGGCCTGCCTGTTATCATCTCAACTGCAGCATACAGTTACACCAGTTATAACACATTCTATGAAGAGTTTCAAAGAGGTACTGCAGCTCATCTAGTATTCTTTTCTTTATTATGTTTAAGGTTAAAGACTATCGGGCCATTGTCTCTTTTATATCTTTTTTCTATTGATTAAACAATTCATTTAGTGAGGAGTACCCCAGTATATATATAATATATATACTACTGAAAAGAAGTGAAGGGTCAAACCAATTTTCTGTCTGACAAGTTTCTACACCTCGTAAAGATAGGAATTAAATATTCTCAGCAGGAATCTTGTTTAAATGGGTTCACAATATCCTGACATCAAAAAGTGTGTACGAAGCATATGCCATATTCAAAATCAACGAGTTCAACAGTCTTCTGATAATCACAAACTCATGCTTTAAACAAGGGTCATTGAAACTGTTGGCATCACCTTAACGTGTGCTTGGAACTCAATGTGTTGGTTATGTCTTCTATGTCATATGTATTTTTGATTAACAAATTCTGAGCACAAAATTCACTACCATGATGCTGCTGCTTTCAATTGAAATTGTGTCATGGTCGGACATAAGCAAAAGGATCTTGATAGAGGAGAAATCATTGTGTGGCTACAGGGTGGTTCAACAGAGAAATCATTGTGTGGCTACAGGGTGGTTCAATAGAGAAATCATTGTGTGGCTACAGGGTGGTTCAATAGAGAAATCATTGTGTAGCTACAGGGTGGTTCAATAGAGAAATCATTGTGTAGCTACAGGGTGGTTCAATAGAGAAATCATTGTGTGGCTACAGGGTGGTTCAGTAGAGAAATCATTGTGTGGCTACAGGGTGGTTCAATAGAGAAATCATTGTGTGGCTACAGGGTGGTTCAATAAAGAAATCATTGTGTGGCTACAGGGTGGTTCAATAGAGAAATCATTGTGTGGCTACAGGGTGGTTCAATAAAGAAATCATTGTGTGGCTACAGGGTGGTTCAATAGAGAAATCATTGTGTGGCTACAGGGTGGTTCAATAGAGAAATCATTGTGTGGCTACAGGGTGGTTCAATAGAGAAATCATTGTGTGGCTACAAGGTGGTTCAATAGAGAAATCATTGTGTGGCTACAGGGTGGTTCAATAGAGAAATCATTGTGTGGCTACAGGTTGGTTCAATAGAGAAATCATTGTGAGGCTACAGGTTGGTTCAATAGAGAAATCATTGTGTGGCTACAGGGTGGTTCAATAGAGAAATCATTGTGTGGCTACAGGGTGGTTCAATAAAGAAATCATTGTGTGGCTACAGGGTGGTTCAATAGAGAAATCATTGTGTGGCTACAGGGTGGTTCAATAGAGAAATCATTGTGTGGCTACAGGGTGGTTCAATAGAGAAATCATTGTGTGGCTACAAGGTGGTTCAATAGAGAAATCATTGTGTGGCTACAGGGTGGTTCAATAGAGAAATCATTGTGTGGCTACAGGTTGGTTCAATAGAGAAATCATTGTGAGGCTACAGGTTGGTTCAATAGAGAAATCATTGTGTGGCTACAGGGTGGTTCAATAGAGAAATCATTGTGTGGCTACAGGGTGGTTCAATAAAGAAATCATTGTGTGGCTACAGGGTGGTTCAATAGAGAAATCATTGTGTGGCTACAGGGTGGTTCAATAGAGAAATCATTGTGTGGCTACAGGGTGGTTCAATAGAGAAATCATTGTGTGGCTACAAGGTGGTTCAATAGAGAAATCAGTGTGTGGCTACAGGGTGGTTCAATAGAGAAATCATTGTGTGGCTACAGGGTGGTTCAATAGAGAAATCATTGTGTGGCTACAGGGTGGTTCAATAGAGAAATCATTGTGTGGCTACAAGGTGGTTCAACAGAGAATGTCTCATTCTTTGGCGCTAATCTAGTCAACATCCCTCTGTGTAGAATCATCCTGTAGATCCTGCATCTATGAAGATGTCATCAAGAAATAATAGTTTGACCCTTAACATCTTTTGAGGAGCATAATCAGTATATGTTTATAGTAGGTTAGACTGTTGCAGCTTTCTATCAAACGGGCATCTATTGCAGACCTAAACTTGCAGAGTAGCATCAAAAGTATGTTTATTTATACTAGCCAATATTAAACAACTTCCCACTTTGCCCACTCTTTGCCTCTTGCCTGCTGAATTATACCTGCATTTAAATAACATACCTATTGTAAAAAGCTTAACAGAGACTATGGTAAACTTAACTTACTGAGTTAGTTATCTGGTTATTTGCTATGTTAAGATAATGCTGCACTATCAAGATCAACTGACATTCCTACACCGAAAAAGATAGGCTCTGTTTGTTTATATTTCAAGTATCCAACATAAAACCTCTCACTGTTGGGATGGAAAGGCACTGTATGGAAGCAAACTTGTGGTGGGCGAACGTTGTAGTTTTCATCAAATCTCATGTATACCCGAAACACGCCATCTGCAAAAGAGTCATTGTTAACAGATAAAGAAACAAAGAGATTTATTAGCTCTGTAGCTCATGAACCTTTGCATTAATTACCATCAGAGTTTGAAGACCTATAGGAAATAATAGGCTTATAACATGTAAAGATTTTTCAACCAACATGCAATTATAATCTGCTGATCAAGTACGGGTACAAAAGATCTTATCGACCAATGATTCTGTTCATCAACATATCATATATAGCTTGTAGGGAAGGATATTTATGAGTCACACATGTAATTCATGCTGTTTACCATCCCATATTTAGACTTTAATCTTATGCTCTTTGAAAGTGCTTGCATTACAACACAACACTTGACAACACTAAGAAGCTTCCTAAGTTATACAAATTACACGCCTGATGTGGCAACATTTTTAGGACTGATGACAAGGAAATTTCATTATCTAAGTTTTTAAAGTCTATCCAATAAAGATGGTATTCTGGAAACTCGAACGTTCTTGCATTACTAGTTATTACTACTGGTAGTTAATGAAGAAAGTTCAAAAGAATGTTCAAGAGAAGAAAGTCTGCCAATATTTTAATGGGGGATCAAAACCCAAGTTCAAAACCAACTTTGGTACAAAATTCTCACCTTCCCAGGGAGTTTCCTTCAAGCCCCTTATTTTGGCAACCCATTCAAAGATATTGTCTTCTCTCAAAGGGTGGGCTTCTATACCCTGCAACAATCAGCAGATATGCTAAACAGAAAATAAAGGCTTGACTAAACATATTTACTGAATGACTTTCAATTTCATCAATCTGAAATGAATATTCTCAAATTTCGCCTTCATCAAAATGAGCTATTGTGTATCAAGCAAAACTAAATCTATAATAGATAGGAATGTGTTTTTTCAAATTTAGGGAAGCCAATGTATATCCTTTCCAAAGGTTTGACAGTTAAAGCTGTGAGCAATATTTATATGAACAAGAATTCATCTTACTTACCCAAGGTTTATCAGCTTTCAGTTTTTCAAACTCTCTTTCTATCAGTAGATGTGCTCTCGAAAACATCTTTGTATCAATCTACTAAGTAAAGGAACTTATAAGAATAATGTATTTCAAACAGGTTAAAAAATTATTATTTATACTTCTTAATAACAGCAAGATTTACTTGATAGCAACTTCGTCATTGTGAAAATCACAAAATTTTGGAGTAAATTCTAATTCGTATTTCAGGTGGAAGATACAGTAACCTGATGAAGGGGTTAAAATTTACCCTGTAACATCATAATTCTCACAATAAAGAAGTTGTTATCCAGGAAATCTTGCTGGTCTCATGAACACCACTTCTAAACGCACTTGAGGGTTCGTCACAACACTTCATAAAACAAAGAGAGACGCACATTGTTGCGTAAAAAGGGAGAGTTTAATAGTTCTGTGCAGAATGTAATATATAAATGGAAATGAAATAAATGAACTTATAAGGATCAAATGTTACCTGGAATTAGCTTTGTTCTACTTCAACTAATTTGAGCCATTTTAAACACCCTGTACTATGTAAGGCCATCCATATTTTTTGTGTGCGATTCTCATCTCCTAGGTCATAGCACTCCTAGTGCATGTGAGCGAGCAGTCGAAAATAAATAAACAAGAGTCATCAGAAGATGACATATCCCACCGGTTCCACATGATCGTAAGATGTAAACTTTTGAAAGATAATTGTAAATTTTTCAAGCAAGGTTCATAATAGTATAATCTAATATATATATGAAACGAAACCTTTCATGAACAGAGTCCAAATAAGAGCCGTTTCCATGGAAATAATAAAAAATAGAGCCATTGGCTCTGTAGCCCATCAGGCTTCATCATCAATTATGCTGTGTGGCCAATGTGATTCCCCCTTTGTAGTGGCCACAGGGGCACCAATCATAAAATTAAGTATATAGACAAGTTTCAGTTTTCTAGGCCTTACACTTCAGGAGAGGAAGATGAAAATAGATTTGAAGGACGTTCCTGTTGCCTTTATTAGGGGCCACAGGGTCACCAAATGTACAATTTATAATCCTCACTAGTCAAGGAGTCTTTACACAAAGTTTCAGCTTTCTAAGACTTATGCTTCTGGAGAAGAAGCTGAAAATAGGTTTTTAGGGCTTGGCCCCTGTGGCCCTTATTAGGGGTCACAGGGCCACCAAAGCTACAATTTATGATCCTCACTAGCCAAGGAGTCTGTACACAAAGTTTCAGCTTTCTAGACCTAATGCTTCTGGAGAAGAAGATGAAAATAGATTTTTAGGGCTTGGCCCCTGTGGCCCTTATTAGGGGTCACATTGCCACCATAGCTACAATTTATAATACTCACTAGTCAAGGAGTCTGTACACAAAGTTTCAGCTTTCTAAGACTTATGCTTCTGGAGAAGAAGATGAAAATAGGTTTTTAGGGCTTGGCCCCTGTGGCCCTTATTAGGGGTCACAGGGCCACCAAAGCTACAATTTATGATCCTCACTAGCCAAGGAGTCTGTTAAAAAAGTTTCAGCTTTCTAGGGCTTATACTTCTGGAGAAGAAGATGAAAATAGGTTTTTAGGGCTTGGCCGCTGTGGCCCTTATTAGGGGTCACAGGGCCACCAAAGCTACAATTTATAATCCTCACTAGTCAAGGAGTCTGTATACAAAATTTCATCTTTCTAGGCCTTATGCTTCTGGAGAAGAAGATGAAAATAGGTTTTTAGGGCGTGCCCCCTGTGGCCCTTATTAGGGGTCACAGGGCCACCAAAGCTACAATTTATGATCCTCACTAGCCAAGGAGTCTGTACACAAAGTTTCAGCTTTCTAGACCTAATGCTTCTGGAGAAGAAGATGAAAATAGATTTTTAGGGCTTGGCCCCTGTGGCCCTTATTAGGGGTCACAGGGCCACCAAAGCTACAATCTATAATCCTTACTAGGCAAGGAGTCTGTACACAAAGTTTCAGCTTTCTAGGGCTTATGCTTCTGGAGAAGAAGATGAAAATAGGTTTTTAGGGCTTGGCCCCTGTGGCCCTTATTAGGGGTCACAGGGCCACCATAGCTACAATTTATAATCCTCACTAGTCAAGGAGTCTGTACACAAAAATTCAGCTTTCTAGGCCTTATGCTTCTGGAGAAGAAGATGAAAATAGGTTTTTAGGGCTTGGCCCCTGTGGCCCTTATAAGGGGTCACAGGGCCACCAAAGCTACAATTTATAATCCTCACTAGTCAAGGAGTCTGTTAAAAAAGTTTCAGCTTTCTAGGGCTTATGCTTCTGGAGAAGAAGATAAAAATAGGTTTTTAGGGCTTGGCCGCTGTGGCCCTTATTAGGGGTCACAGGGCCACCAAAGCTACAATTTATAATCCTCACTAGTCAAGGAGTCTGTATACAAAATTTCATCTTCTAGGCCTTATGCTTCTGGAGAAGAAGATGAAAATAGGTTTTTAGGGCGTGCCCCCTGTGGCCCTTATTAGGGGTAACAGGGCCACCAAAGCTACAATTTATGATCCTCACTAGCCAAGGAGTCTGTACACAACGTTTCAGCTTTCTAGACCTAATGCTTCTGGAGAAGAAGATGAAAATAGATTTTTAGGGCTTGGCCCCTGTGGCCCTTATTAGGGGTCACAGGGCCACCATAGCTACAATTTATAATCCTCACTAGTCAAGGAGTCTGTACACAAAAATTCAGCTTTCTAGGCCTTATGCTTCTGGAGAAGAAGATGAAAATAGGTTTTTAGGGCTTGGCCCCTGTGGCCCTTATAAGGGGTCACAGGGCCACCAAAGCTACAATTTATGATCCTCACTAGTCAAGGAGTCTGTTAAAAAAGTTTCAGCTTTCTAGGGCTTATGCTTCTGGAGAAGAAGATAAAAATAGGTTTTTAGGGCTTGGCCGCTGTGGCCCTTATTAGGGGTCACAGGGCCACCAAAGCTACAATTTATAATCCTCACTAGTCAAGGAGTCTGTATACAAAATTTCATCTTCTAGGCCTTATGCTTCTGGAGAAGAAGATGAAAATAGGTTTTTAGGGCGTGCCCCCTGTGGCCCTTATTAGGGGTCACAGGGCCACCAAAGCTACAATTTATGATCCTCACTAGCCAAGGAGTCTGTACACAAAGTTTCAGCTTTCTAGACCTAATGCTTCTGGAGAAGAAGATGAAAATAGATTTTTAGGGCTTGGCCCCTGTGGCCCTTATTAGGGGTCACAGGGCCATCAAAGCTACAATCTATAATCCTCACTAGGCAAGGAGTCTGTACACAAAGTTTCAGCTTTCTAGGGCTTATGCTTCTGGAGAAGAAGATGAAAATAGATTTTTAGGGCTTGGCCCCTGTGGCCCTTATTAGGGGTCACAGGGCCACTAAAGCTACAATCTATAATCCTCACTAGTCAAGGAGTCTGTACACAAAGTTTCAGCTTTCCAGGCCTTATGGTTCTGGAGAAGAAGTCGAAATTCCACAAAGTTTACGGACGGACGGACGGACGGATGGACGGACGGACGGACGCCGGACAACATGCCATGCCATAAGCCAATCGGGCCTTACAGGCCAGATGAGCTAAAAATAAAATTTTCAGAAATGTGAAAATATCAAAAGGCACCACTTCAGTAGGTGGGCAATACACATGTAAAGTTTCAGAAAGATATGTGGACCGGTTTTTGAGTTCTGCTCCGGAAACAAAACCTTTCATGAACACAGTCCAAATAAGAGCCGTTTCCATGATAATAATAAAAAATAAAATTTTCAGAAATGTGAAAATATCAAAAGGCACCACTTCAGTGGGTGGGCAATACACATGTAAAGTTTCAGAAAGATATGTGGACCGGTTTTTGAGTTCTGCTCCGGAAACAAAACCTTTCATGAACACAGTCCAATTAAGAGCCGTTTCCATGATAATAATAAAAAATAAAATTTTCAGAAATGTTAAAATATCAAAAGGCACCACTTCAGTAGGTGGGCAATACACATGTAAAGTTTCAGAAAGATATGTGGACCGGTTTTTGAGTTCTGCTCCGGAAACGAAATGATTACGGACGGACGGACGGACGGACGGACGGACGGACATACAGACGGACAGGGTGATGACTATATCCCACGGTATTACATACCGGTGGGATAAACTATATCCCACGGTATTACATACCGGTGGGATAATAAAAATAAAAGCGTTGTGTATTTGTAGATATATGGTCTTGTCATGATAAGGACAATGTAAAGCGAAAAGCCAAATGAGAAAAGGGAATTCCTGGTTCAGAAAATGAAGAGATTTTAATGGATGTGTCTTATATAAAGCAGAGCAGGGTTATTTTGAATGGGTAGCAAACAAATGACAAATTAAAAGACTTTCATTTATTCTACGTCGGAAGGGTAAATCAGGGTCGGCAGGAGATGAGCAACACAGAAATAATTAGGGTCGGCCTAAATACTATTTTAGGTACATTGATTCATTCATTAATTAAGTCATCATTAATGTCCCTTGTCAAAAGAAAAATTGAAAAACATTTCAGAAAAAAGCATACAACAGTGTCACAGAGCACCAGTGTCAGTGACCCCAATTAGTGTTCGTTTCTAAAATGAAATAAGGTATGGTGCGCTCATTACTGGCTGGCAATGAGTTATCGTGTGTACTGGTAACAGTTATCACAAACACCTCGCTGTACTGCATTTGAGAAATCCTTCACATCCAAGCATTCTTTTTTTATCAACGGTGTTTATTACCAATACAAATTTTCACCAAAAGAATTTTATTATCCAGATGCCACGAAAGCTAAATTTTAGCACGTAGGAAAAGTAAACAAGATGGGGAAGTCATTTGACCTGTCGAGATATCTTATCAAATATTGAACAAATTATACATTTACATGAAATGATCCTGGCTATAATTAAGATAAAGAAAAAGATCAATTGTATGATGGCAAAAACATATTATATGATTTCCCAAGGAATAATCGTGGTCAAAACTGGCCAACTTTACGGCATAGTGATTTCTTACCTTCCGGTACACTCACTGCTTCGGCTTGTCAATGAAGAAAACACAGACAATAAGAAACTAGAAAGTGTTTATACCCTTAAAAACAGATGTCTCCCCCTTCCTCAAATGCTCCAAACCTCTAAACAATACTATCATAAAGCACCATTAATGTTCTCTGTATAATTCAACTTGAATAAATAACCTATCAACTCCACAATTGTAGCAAACAAAATATTCAAAATTGCATGGAAATAAACAAAATAATTTGTTTTAAATCTCAAACCTCCAAAAGGCACATCTACATGATATGGAGAGACAATATACCAAGTTTGGTGATGATCAGTCACATAGTTTTAGAGATCTGCTCCGGAAACGAACACTACCCTTGAAAAAGACTAAGTCCAAATTGTTGCCATGGAAATAAAAAAAAATTTTTTTTTTTAAATCTATAACCTCCAAAAGGCACATCTACATGATATGGAGAGACAGCATATTAAGTTTGGTGATGATCGGTCACATAGTTTTAGAGATATGAAACGAGGGGGAGACATAAATACAGCAGATATATGCCTGAAAGAATTGAAGTTAAAGGGAGACTGATCGGATCTGCGAAAAACCTTAAGATTGAGTAAACGCCAGGACGGGCTCTTTGACTTTGTTATTGTTTTGCAGTTGCATGCTGGGAAAATTTCGACTGGTTATACGACTACAATGCGCTGGAATTAAACGCTCTTCTGCTCAACGGATCATGGAATACTATAGGGAATAAACGCATATTTACCACTATGGGTTTGAAACCAGCGGTAATAAATACCTGTTTCAAGAAAGAAGCTGTATTAATTCACAGTGTAACAAATGATCTGGGTCAGACGAAATCTTATGGGATAATTTTATAACTCATTTTCATAAAGATAAGATAAATTTCTAAACGAAAAGTTTTCGAGGTAGGATTTATTACACAGAGACAGAGACCATAGCAAAATTGGGAAGAAAGATGCTTTCAATGAAACAATGGTAAAATAAACATAGTACCAGGTTTATTTACATCGGTACCTGGTACAATATAAAACATATTCAGTGAAAGAAAACAACGAACCTGCTTAGTTTGAGAGTTAGCGAGCGCCTCCAGCAGAGCTAATAACGAACCTGCTCAGATGATCCATGTATATAATCTATGTTAATAATGTATAATCTTACAGTTTGGGAGAGTGTCCGGAGGAAAAGCTATCATTCATTTAAAATTTTCATTGGTCATATTTAATGTTCTACAACTTCATTGGTTCATTAAACTAGACATTGTGCCGGAGAAAGAAATAACATTTTCATTGGTCAGATGGTGGCGTTCACTAATGCCTACATGGAAGAACGCCTACAGTCTTATCAAAACATCTTCATGCACCAGTGGCTACAACTTCATTGGTTCATTAAACTAGACATAGTGCCCGAGGAAGAAATAACATTTAATTACACAATAATAAGCGTCGATTGTGTATATTTTTTGTCCACTAAGCCAGACACGACGGCGCCATCAAGCAATGGCCCGACAGTTATATGACCTGTTACGACACATGACTAGACTCACTGGACGTCAATAAACTGACACCTCACACCTGTTACCTGTAACATCCGGCTTTTTGATACACAACTTCAAATGGCAGATTCCTCGTCGTCTTCAAGGCACTTTTTAATGTGTATTAGATGTAACTGCAGACTGTTAAATTTATAACTTCTTTGAGAGGCATTTTAGAAATTGGAATGACAAAGACGGTGTCATCGATATATTCCTCTGCATTATTGTTAAATTTATCATACAAATTTAAAACGATGTTATTTAACAACGTAAAATAACATAAACATTATTAGATGAGAAAATTGCTTTTTTTGCAAACCCCATTATACCAATCACTCAGTTACATGATTTCACTGAATAATGAGACAAACATATGTTTATCTACATTGCATATTTAGGCAATAAGCAAACATTAATATCGTATTTCACTCTTTGATTGGGTACTTTATCTTCTTAAACTGTGAGAAATATTATGTTATTTAAGAAGATTTAGTAGTCATATGATTTAATCATATTTTATTCGTGAAAAACATAAGCTTTTGAATGGATTGATCAAAAGTTCAAAAATTATTTCAAAACCGTTCCAGTATATTATAAGTATAATTATTTTTGAATAAATGTAAGAGATAGGATGATAGGGGCATATTTTTTTTCATATTTTGTTATATGATTGTTAAATCACAAACCTATTCATACTTAGAACGAAGTTATCATATTCATAGAACGAGGAATAATATCGCGGTGATCGGGGGAAAAGTCACAGTCCTTCCTTCACCTCAACTACCTAAAACAATTGACGAAAAGCTCTGTCATGAAAGCAATCTTGTATTTCTATATAAACTTCATCTTCTTGTGAGATCACCATCCATCAACTGTAACATAACTGTTATATCCCGGAGCGCTATCCACATTTAAACCACTAAAAGCTCAGAGAAAATTCATCCTTTCGGACAATGAAATGAAGAAAGGGGACAAAGGCTTGGTAGTAATGGTGCAACAAAAGTATCGAATTTATTTAATCCTTATATCCCAAATAAAGATATACATAACACGGTTTCAAAAATACAAATTACGGACAACTGTGATATTCAATATTTATTAAATTATAAAATGATAAATATTATTAACAAAGACAACATAAGATAAATCATATCATGTGGCCTATCATCAGTCAACTTAATTTCAACACAGAAAAATTATTTGAAATACCAACCATTTCAATAAGCATTACTATCATAAAATATTGTGATTTTCCCTAGGCAAATTCGTGACTTTTTTTTCCGTTTACCGTGTCAGATGCGGTCACGGATTTCAAAACGATGTTCACTATTTTCAACAATCATACAAAATAGAAATCATTCTTCTATTTGAAAGGGTTTGTTAAAAGCAATGCAAATATAAAATAATAATATATATAATAATAATAATAAATATGAAAATGCAATAACATAAAAAGTTTCATTCGCTACGTTTATCCTCTTTGTAATAAATCATTTTATTAAAATGTAGCCCAACTGGCCATTGAGAATAAAGCGTGTTACGACGGATCTTGACTATGCTGAAGGCTGTATCAAATAATAGTGCTTTCGTTAGAATTCTTTTTGATATTGGGGTAAAAATCATATTTTTTATTTGTACGAACACACTTATATAATTAGGTTACGAAACCCGAGGTTACGAAATCCTCTACAGCTGCCGGGCTGTGCCCAGTTCGTGTCACGTGACCGCGTTACGCAACTAAAAAAAGTTCTCGAACTCTCATTACCTTGGCTGATTAGTGTTTTCAGGCCTGAGTATAGTAGTCCGATCAGTCTCCCTTTAAACCTGATTTTTTTTTCTCATAAATTATAATTTCGCGACAATATTTCACGTCTATCCAAAATATGGAAAAAAATGGTCCTCGCTTAGGGTGCTTGTCACAGACAATCGTTCAGTTTGCCTTTCGGGAATTGCAAAACAAATCACATAGATAAACATAAATAACAAGTGAAGAAGCGAGCAAAGCTCACATACCCCCACTCCCCACTATGTTCAAAGAATTTCAAATTGTAAAACTGATTAATATTGGTAAAAGTATGATCGTTGAGTATACAGTAAGTCATTGTGTAAGTCTTCTTTCAACTGAAACCCAAATATCGAATTCATTAATAGGTTTTACAATTAAAAGGCTACATCTAGAGTTAATGGTTGATCTTTGTTTCAAATTTGAGGTAGTTATCATGAATATTCTACGAGATGCACTGAGGACAAAACTATTTTTGTTGAGTCACTTTGTAAGTTATGTTTTCGAAAGAAACCACAGAGAAGAAAATCCATATATATCGTTTAACTCTCACAAGGCATATCCAGCAATTAAGATTGACATTTGTAGCAAATTTGATGAAGCTGAGATGTATATTTCAGAAAATATGTTCAGGACAAAGAAGTTTATCATAGAATCACTGTTTTAGTCATTTTTCCATGGAAACAGCCAAATATTAAAAAAATGTGATGGTCTAATCCTCAAATTGCACATCTAGGGATCATGGTTGATAAGTGTATGAAGTTTGGTGAAGCTAGCATAAATAGTTTGGGAGATATGATCCGACAAAAGACTTGGTCATAGAGTCACTGTTTTAGTCATGTTTCCATGGAAACCGCAAAAAATAAAAATAATTGGTTGGTCTAACCCTCAAAAGGCACATCTAGGGATCATGGTTGATAAGTGTATGAAGTTTGGTGAAGCTAGCATGAATAGTTTGGGAGATATGATCCGACAAAAGACTTTGTCATAGAGTCACCGTTTTAGTCATGTTTCCATGAAATAACGCCAAAAATAAAAAAAATGTGATGGTCTAACCCTCAAAAGGCACAACTAGGGATCATGGTTGACATGTGTATGAAGTTTGATGAAGCTAGCATGCATAGTTTTGGAGATATGCTCCGCACAAAACGACTTCCTCAAAGAGTCAATTTTTAGTCACGTTTCCATGGAAACCGAAAAAATGAAAATTCAGAAATAGTTCTAACCCTCAAAAGGCACAACTAGAGATCATGGTTGACATGTGTATGAAGTTTGATGAGGCTAGCATGCATAGTTTTGGAGATCTGCTCCGCACAAAGTTTTGGGACGGACGGACAGACGGACAGACGGACGGAAAGAATGAACGCTATATACCCCCGCTTACGCTGTAAGGCGGGAGTATAAAAATATCATATATCGTCACTGTTGCCTGATAGACAGTTTATTTCACTGATAAAACCCAGTATTTCATCGCTGATCATATAATAAAAATACGTCTTTGTTCAAAGGATATATACACAAAGAACTTAATTAAGCACCCCCCTATTTTGTAAAATGGATTTGGGTGCTTTTGGACCATTTGGATTAATTTGATGTATCGACCACTCCAGATATAACAATTGCTGTTTTATTGACTATTTAATTGAACTAAAAATCGCTAATATGCAAAAATAACGAAAATATGAGAAAAACTGTGAGACTACTGAAAATTGGCCAAATATAACTATTGTCGTAGGGGGAAAACTACACATTAAACTTTGGATGTTATGAATCAAAAATAACAATTTTGATCCCTAGTTGACATTCATACACAAAAACCCTTTTTATCATGCATGATAAGAGGCTAGCAAGACATTGAATTTTCAGTACTTTTTTCATCAAAAATTGATAAAATGCCTATAATCTTTACATCTGTGAGTAAACTTAAAATTCCTTGAGTTGAACTTGTTGATCAAACACTTCTTCATCCTTTAGATAAGAAATTATCTTTGACAGTGGCCAATTAATGTCTTTGTGCAGTTTTCTTTAAATTCGATTTTTGATCATTTTGTGATTTTGAAGGTTCATACTGCTTTAACGATTGACTTTTGCTATGCGGTTATTTACTAAAAAGTCATTAATTCACTCAAGAGAATAATAATAATCACATTGCAGCAAAAAATATTGACTTTCATTTTCAATTTTAAGGTAACTTGGATTTTGACTAAAAAATACCAAGTTTTGGTAAAACCTGTTATTCAGCGACAGTGAATCATAAACCGAATGAAGTTTTCGTTTCCACAATGCTAGATGATCGTTCTATTTAAAAATCCTTCTTGTTTAATTGTACATTTGTTTTGTTTATTATCAGCAGTATTTTTCTGTTTGAAAAAGTGGGGGGTGCTTAATTAAGTTCTTTGTGTATATTTCAGATCAGTATTTTCAGAATCGAAAATTAATTTAATTTTTGTGAACTGATACCGCATGTTGGCGATAACTATTACGGCTAGGTGCTTTCGTGACAAAAGTCAGTATGTTATTCCAAGCGCTTGTGGAGCAATAGAAAACAATATTTGATTGAAACATTTGTTTCCTGGCTGGACAAGCCATAATCAAGTATTATGTAGCATGGTTCATACAGCCAATACAGAATAAAATTGCAGTGCTTTTCAAAGGACATTTTACCATTTTTCAAATACATATATTCGCAAAACTTTCGGTTCTGATGCTGTCATTTTCGGAACTTCCCGAATGAATCGATTTTGTTGGAATGATTTGAAGCTCGCAGACTGGTTTCGTGGAATTTCGTTCGCTTGGGGAACAACAATACTTTCGTGTTTTCTATGGTAATCCATGTCCAATGTCAGTACATTTTTGAAAATTTCAAGAACATTGCCACAAAATTCAAGTACTTTTTTAATAGGACATTTAGTAAGCATTGTAAATTCAAGTACTTTTCCTGTATCAAAACATAGTTCAAATACTTTTCCAGGCCTGTGCGAACCATTTGTAGAATATTTACCAAATTTGATGATGCGTTTTGAAATTAGAAACGAAAACATCTAAAAAACAACTAGATTAGCGTTTGCGGGATACCGCAAAAGCAGAGCAGCCCCGGAACTTGGGGGTTCGCCTTACCCTGTTCCGCCTTTTACAGGCCTCACCAAATTGGGAATTTTCTCGTGACCTTGACCTTTGACACTCAAGGTCACACAATCAATGAACACATTTCATTGAGTATAATATTATTGTAATGAAATAAAGTGTTAAAAATTAAATTAATCCATTTTCTCCATATATGTTGACCTTGCTATGACCTTGACCTTCGACAGTTCGTACCCAAAACTTTTTGAAAATGTTGTACTTCTCAAGAGATAATATATACAAAATCTAAACTTCATAGCACAAAAACTTTTCAAGTTATTGTGTTTACAAGGTATTGCAATAACTCATATCTCATGACCTTGACCTTTGACCTTCAAGATCACACAATAATTGAACACTTTTTATTGAGTATATAACAATCATGTATTGATTAAAAGTGATTATAGTTAAAATAAAGCATTTTCGCTAAACCATGCTTAAGTCATGACCTTGCTGTGACCTTGACCTTTGACGGATTGTAGCCAAAACCTTTTCAAATTTTTTTACTTTTCCAAGGATGATATATACCAAGTTTGAGCTTCATAGCACAAAAACTTTTCAAGTTATCGCGTTTACAAGGAATTTTGCGGTGATTTTATAACTCGTGACCTTGACCTTTGAACTTGAAAGTGAACATGTCATAATGATTCCCTGGAAGTATTAACATTTAGACATGTTCATGAGTTCTGAAAAGCTAAATGGGATAAAGTTATACCCAAATTTAGTGCATTTTGTAATAACTCATATCTCATGACCTTGACCTTTGACCTTCAAGGTCACACGATCATTGAACACTTTTTATTGAGTATAACAATCATGTATTGATTAAAAGTGTTCATAGTTAAAATTAAGCATTTTCGCTAAAACATGCTTACGTCATGACCTTGCTGTGACCTTGACCTTTGACGGATTGTAGCCGAAACCTTCCAAGGATGATATATACCAAGTTAGAGCTTCATAGCACAAAAACTTTTCAAGTTATCGCGTTTACAAGGAATTCTTAGAGTGAATACATATCTCGTGACCTTGACCTTTGACCTTGAAAGTGAACGTGTCAAAATCGTTCCCCCGAGGTATGAGTAATAAGGTATGAATAAGAGTTCTGGAAAGCTTAGTGGAAAAAAGTTATAGCTAGTAGTACGAGTGCGGCGGCGGCGGCGATGGAAACTTCACAAAAACTGATAGCAGCAATAATCTGTGTTGAAATGTTGCATACAATGAACAAAGAAGTTGTCATCCATATAGTCCTCTGCATTATTGTCATTCCAAACTTCTAAAAGAAATCTAAAAAACGGTCAGCCAGTATAGTTCATCTAATATAAACTCGTATTCCGGCTACTGCCTTCATAGAGTTTATCAAGCGAGTGACATTTCTCTGACGCACTTTCCGCCCGGATTTCGGGCGGAACGGTTAGAGGGGTATTTGGAATGAAAACTCGCTCAGTCGATGGAAATAAGTGCATGGATAATCAAAACAAACATTCTTCTTCAAATCAAGGCACTTAACTTCACTTAACTCGACTCACTTTATTAGTTTCAAGACCTTGAACAGAGCTACCCCTACATTTTACTATCGCTCAGCCATTTTGACATGGGTTATCTCAAAAGTGGAATTGCGTTAAAACGGATTCCATTCGATATGAAGCTATGACATTACACGAACTCAAATCAATGTAAATTTGTTTATGGATACGTTTTGACAATAAACTGATGTTCAACTGTTAAAATTTGTATAAATTAAATCTTTATAATTGAAGTGTAAATGCTTCCATTACTTCTTTTCCGTTTTAGACGATTCGCTTTTTGCATAAATCGCTCATTAGCATATTTCAAAATGGCCGATCGTAGCGGTGAAATGTAGGGGTAGCTCTGTTCAAGGTCTTGAAACTAATAAAGTGAGTCGAGTTAAGTGAAGTTTAGTGCTTTGATTTGAAGAAGAATGTTTGTTTTGATTATCCATGCACTTATTTCCATCGACTGAGCGAGTTTTCATTCCAAATACCCCTCTAACCGTTCCGCCCGAAATCCGGGCGGAAAGTGCGTCAAAGAAATGTCACTCGCTTGATAAACTCTATGAAGGCAGTAGCCGGAATACGAGTTTATATTAGATGAACTAAGCCAGTACTGCTAGGAGTTTAGGGCTGCAAGGGAGATGATTCCAAAACTATTCCGCTAAAAATATATCTGAATCCACTGTCTTACAGTCTATGTCTACAAAATCATCTACGAACCAGTCTTGTCTATGAAAAAAAAACACCCTATTCAATATCTTTGTTGACTTCCGACCTTTTATTACTGTTTACATTTTTTCAATTGTGGAAATACAAATCAAAGTACTTGGTAAATTTCTGATTATAATTTTTGTCACATCTAATGGAGCGGCAATAAGATATATTTAAAGCTTGTGGTGTTATTCTATATTCATTTAATAGATTTTTCATTAATGATATATGTTTAAATCATAATGTCCCGATCAGTGAGTGTCCCAAAACTGAAAACAAACCAAAAGTTGAGGCAAAAAGAAGCTTACCCTCGCGGCTTGTGATTTTATAGTTTCTATTGTAATCAAAATGTCAACAGTGTTTCCGACAACACATGGTCAAAATCACATTCCGACCACGACGACGACACAGGCTTAACTTACTTATGATCATTCAAAAAGTAAACATAACAGTTTTTGATCGCAAAGTCGCCATGTTGTTTAACTTCACAACAGACTTGTGATCATGCGCATTTCCTTATTTCCGCTACCAACGCGCACCTGCTGAAGGGCACGATTGATTTGTACAATCATTAAAGGCACCGGCTGTCAGCCAAATGAGTTTCTACATTAGATACACTCAATGGCAAAAGAAACGTTAGCTCAAGATAGATTAATCCACGAGGGATTGATATAACTATAACCATAGTCACTAAATATTTTCCGGAACATAAATAATAATGATATTTGTATACAGCAGGCTTACAAAATGTTGAGCTAAGTAATGAAACATTCGTGCCTGATGTAAACACCCCCCTCTCCCAAACCCCACTGAGCTTTTGTGGGAGATGATTCTACTTATTTTCAACAACAAAAATAGTTGATGGTATTTACATGAGTAAGATAGTTAATTCGACCACATTATACTATGATAACACCCTCTTTAAATAGTCTCTGATTCGACGTCAAAAGATGTTAACAATATTGCATTACACTACAGTTTGAATGTAGATCTTCAATATAATATTAAAAGGCCACTTATGAAAATTGCAGTCATTTCAATGGAATCGTCAAGTAAAATTATAGTCTCCGCAAATTTGTTTACGTTCGGTGCATTCGATTCTTTTTTAACAAGGTTAGTCGATCACGTGATATTGCATTGCGATATACAGGCCATCAGATGATTTTAAGACAAATCAAGTGAAGCCAAAGGTTGTGTCGTCTGCTTTTGAGCAACCCATATAAATCTACTTGCATTACACATTTCCGACAGTGCACCAATCAATCTTTATTTCATTCACAGTGCAAAAGGATTTCTTCATTTCAGGTGAATTTTGAGTTGTAGGATATTTCTAATCTTTTTTTTAAATCGTTTTTTATTATTTATATATTTTTATATTTCTAGCATCGACCTAAAAGTCATAGTGTGGATGCACAAGCACTTGATGCATGGGCAGTGCTCATATACAATATATATAGGCTAGTATATGAGCAATACCCATGCCCCAAGTGCTTGTGTGTGGATGAGGAATGTCATGATCGGTATGCCGTTCAAAAGTATATGATATTCCCACCACTAAAGAGTGAGAATTCATATTGTCACATATCAAGATGATCTACATTCGCTAATGCTACTCGTTAATTAAGAATTAGCTACAATGTACCTAACATAGATTGTTTTGCTTTGAATCGAACGTAGATGGCACAATCAACGATATAAATTCAGAACATCTCACATATTCAATATTCATCTCCAAATGGCATTTATATAATCAATTCTTGTTTTCAATGGAAATCTTAAAACGGTCCAATTTACAAGAATATCAGATGTTAGCCTATATAAACTATCATACGAAAGCCCGTTATCAACTCCTAAAAATCATTCTGACTGCTTTAGATAAGTTTCCAAAATTGCATTTGACCGATTCATGCACGTCAACCTTCCTTCGATAAGAACACTTTGGGTACCCTTATTCAAAAGATCATAACTTATTCTACCATGAATGTGATGAATACTAGATTCTGATTGGTTCTCCTGGAAAATCAAGCGTGATCAATTTTGGATTGAACGTCCTCTGATTTTGAGGCCGCTTCACTGCGCATTGATACAGCCGACTGGCAATTTCAAAACTGGTATTCTGCTGTTTACTGAGATTAAAACTTTTAAAAAGTTATTCAACATGTTTTATTTACGTGTGTTTACGAGGGATGACCTAATAATTTGAAGTAGATAGAGTATTTTATTCAAAAGAAAAAGTTTCAGTGGTCAATCACGCCACACGCAGCGGGCTTCCTACGATTACAGCAACAACACAGTGACGTCATTTACGTCACAGTGGTTTTCTGTTAGAATCATCTATTTGATTGATAGGGATATCTCAGTCTATTCTGGCATCAAGTAATGGAAGCACATGTTGAAAACGGTACGATATTAATAGCTGCGTTGAACAAAGTCAGAAATCTATTTGATGGACACCCAATGATATATTTACCTTTGCATTCGGCTTAATCTTATTTTAAATACCAAATAGCAAAACCCCCGGCACAGACGAGTTTATTTTTGTTGCCGGAAGTGAGGACATTTTACAAAGTGCAATTCGCTTATACAAAGAGTTCACGATTAAAATCGTCATGGTAGAATGGAGATAAACCTAGTGTGTTTTAAAATCAGAGACATGTTATACTGGATTGATAGCGAGTAAATTTTAAATTGAAACCGAACGCGCAGCGTGAGGTTTCAATTTAAAATTTACTCGCTATCAATCCAGTATAACATGTCTCTGATTTTAAAACACACTAGGTTTATCTCCTAAATATATTTAAACATTACTTACCCTTATAGTTAAAACAAGAGTTATCAGAAGATGACATATCCAACCTGTATCCCAAAGTTAAGTTTCCATGGAAACGGACAAAAGTAAAATTCCCGAAGTAGTTGAAAATACCAAAAGGCACATCTACACATGCTGACTAGTTCACATATCAAGACTAATCGAGTTAGATCTAACAGTTTTTGAGCTCTGCTCCGGAAACCGAATTCTTAGTAACGTTCTCTGGAAACCGCCAAAAAAAAAATCCGAAGAAGTTGAAAATACCAAAAGGCACATCTACATATACGAAATCCACTTCCCAAGATTGAGCTAGTTCTTACAGTTTTTCAGTTCTGCTCCGGAAACGAAATGATTACTGACGGACGGACGGACGGACTGACGGA
The DNA here is from genome assembly GCA_916613615.1 of Steromphala cineraria. Classification (NCBI taxonomy): domain Eukaryota; kingdom Metazoa; phylum Mollusca; class Gastropoda; order Trochida; family Trochidae; genus Steromphala; species Steromphala cineraria. Next base: position 38,972,371 of record OU744722.1, on the reverse strand, counting down.
CAGGGCGATGAGTATATATCCCACGGTATTAATTAAGGCTGTGCAATATTATTGTTGTATCGGTATATTGGGATACGGGAACACAACAATACGTATCCCAATACGATTTCAAATAACCAATATATTGATAAGAAGCTTTGTTTCTTACTTTAAACAGGAAAGATAGTTTAAACATAATGAAGCGATTTCACATTTGATAAAACAACAAACATGTGAAATGCATCGTCATTTTCATTACGACGATTTGACAAATTTTACACAAATAAAAATAAAAATCACGTGGTATTCATGATTTAAAATGTTATTCGTAATCAGTGGTTTTGTTTTGATAGACGCCATGCTTCACAGGCAAGAGGGACGCAAGTTGCACGTGCTTCTCGCCTTTCACAGAAGATCATGAAGTTTCAGCACGTGAAATATGCAAATTAGTAGGAGACTAAATCAGTTGCGTCTAAATCCAAGAAATTGGTGCAGGTGATCACGGAGTCTAAAAAGTCCCAGAAATGACAACGGACGTACAACTGTTATTAGCAGAAACTAGATCACCTTCCTTTTCACGATCCGACCATGCAAGTTCAGGACCAGTGCTATGCCACAATCCCTCATCAAGTCGGTCAACACCGGCCAGCGGCTGTCAGCTGCCGGACACGAGCCACGAGACATGCGTCAACAGGTAAGGTTCTCCTCGAAAGGTACTAGTTACTAGTATATCTCAAGCCTTCTCCAGCTTTCTTCTGTAAACATTCTGCTCTTAATTCTTTGAAACTCGATTCAGACGATCAGAGAAACTTTCTTTTCATCAATGCAGTAATATGAAACTGATAACTTACTTGGGCTTCATTTGCGGTTCTGTTGATATTTGATCTCACGACATAACTATCGTCATGATGCATTCAGGATCTACACCTTGCATGTATGACAACTTAACGATTTTCAATTTTTGGGAATAATATAATTGATTAACTAACTAGTCTATTCACTAAACCCTGAACATATCTGTTCATTTCAGACTGCATGTGATTGATGGTTGTTGCTTGATGAGAAAAATAAGATACGCAATTATGGTTAAGAATTAGTTTGCAAGCATGGTGAAGTTATCAATCAGGCTAATGCAATGGTAACTTGCCAAGCAGGTAAATGCAACACCATTCTCTCCCCACAGAGGCAACTCAGTTATACCTGAATTAGCCTCTGTTCTATTACGGCTAATACAGGGGAAAGAAAATTAGAAATGTGATTGGAGGCAATCGAAGTTAGTTGTGCAATCAGCGACGCCGTTTCAAAAGGGGTCATTCGCAAAGGCTCGGCTACTCCCGGCTATTCCCGGTGATTCGGCATTCAGGGGAGATAACTCTTCCTTCTACAAAACATCGCTTTTTTACCTTCTCATTAGTTTTTATTTGGTAAATTATTAAAATAAAATTTATCATAAAACAAAGAACAATTTACACAATTATAAAACAGTATGTTTCTAATGAAAAACCCTATCCATATCTGATTTTTAAATATTTTCCCTCTCACACTGTTAATGAAAAATAAACCTAAAGGCATAATGCTTTCGAAAGTCACTGTACGACCGTTGAGAATTCCCAAAGTCGTTGATATCCAAAAGGTTTTTTCATTGGCTGCAGATAAGGGAGCTATCTCAAGTTACAACTTTTTGCCGCTAGGGCAATCTGCCGGAACCCCAGGATCTAGGCGTAATAGAACAGAGGCTAATTCAGGTATGACTGAGTTGCCTCTGTGGGGAGAGAATGATGCAACCCTTGACATTGAAATAAATGGCACGAAATTGTGTCGTCATATTTGAGATTCATCAGTTTAAGTTAAACAGGAATATTTCACAACATTGAATGCATTCCTTGATTACAAATGAAATGACTTAAATTCTTCAAATTGAAACAAGTACCCACTTGGCAATTAGGAGATTATGTTGAATTAACGCGTTTTTATCAAAACATCAACCCCAAAGGCGCTGTAGCATTTTTTTTTTAAATCCTCCCGAAATGAACATATTACTTTATGTACATCTCGTTCATTACTCAACCCTATACTTAGCCTTTTCGTAGACGTAGAATAAATTATCTTGTGTCAAGCGAAACGGCACGTGGTCATGTTAACGTGAATACATGTAATCAGAGCCATTGAAGACGAATTTCATGTATTGTTTGAATGCACAAACTATTCTCATCTTCGCAATAAATACTTAGCATTTGTATCTTTACCTGTAAGAGATAAACAAATATTGTCCAGTCTTTTAAATTCCAAAAATATTGATGTTATTAAAGCAATAGCTGTGTACTTAAAACATGTCTTCTATTGTCGAAATGTTGTTACCACGTGATATAAAATATTATCTGCCTCTGTACTTGTACTATAGGCCCAATGGCCCGAAATACTGAATAAACTGAATCTGAATCTGAATCTGAGCCATTGGCTTCATATTCAGATATGCTGTAGAGTGTGGCCAATGTTTTCCCCCTATATAGGGGCCACGGGGTCACCGATCCTAAAAATAAGTATATAGGCGATGTGATTTCAGATACCGGTAATCAATTCAGAAATGGTAAAAAATTTAATTGATAATCTAGAGTATAGGATCCAAAGGTTCAACAAGCCTTTTTTAGGGGCCATAGGGTCACCAAAACTGTAAATTACAATCCTCATTAGTGGGAGTCTCTACACAAAATTTCAGCTTCCTAGGCCTTAGCTTCCGGAGAAGAAATAAAACGTTTTAGGGAGAGACATCTATAGTCCTATTTAGGGGCCACAGGGCCACCAAAGCTACAATTCATAATCCCTACTAGTCAAGGAGTCAGCTTTCTAGGCCCTTATGCTTCTGGAGAAGATGAAACAATGTTTTAAGGGTGTGGTCCCTGTGGCCCTTATCAAAACATTAATTTCATGTGCTTCCCTACACTAGTTTTGCGGATGACAACCTTGTCGAACGACAACAGATGCGGATATGCAGGAACTGGTGTTTGAAATTTGGCTACATTTATTGGGGTCTAAGAAAAACGTGCAAATGTTATCCCACAACTGTTAAAATACAAGACAACGGATATTCCCGTTCGTTTAGCCTATTGCTAATCATTGCAAGACGAAATATAAATCTTTTTGCTTGTGTCCAGATTTTCTCCACAAAGAGCTGTTGAGAGTCACGGCAAATCCATTGAAGCACAAGCACCTGGGACAACCCGATCTCACACGCCCGCTGGGTCTCCAGTAACATCCACCCGGTCTCCCCTAACAACAGCTCGGTCCCCCCACACTTCAGCTCCCCCACAAGTCCGGCGTGCCAGGAGCGCCAGGAAATCCCACAAACCTCAGAAAAGCGCCTCATGCTGGGACCCAAACTTCAGAGGTGCAACTCTGTGGTTCAGTACACACGTGCAGGGCGACCAGACGCAGCTACGCATAACGTCCTTCTTCAGGTTCGTCCGTAGAACATCGTTTACGACAGGACATTTTTACTTTTTACTCATAATAATCTTCCATGGATCAGTCACAAGGACCTAAAAAGGTCTATCAGATTTAAGTCGAAACAAACTGATCTTATATAATGTTTCATTGGAAACGATTTTCGATACCATCGGAATACCTCCGAGTCTCAAGATAAAGTCATGCATTTACGTTATCGTATGGATGATTAAAATCACATCTTCATTCTCCATCGCTGGATAATGTTTATGCTTTTAGAATACACCCGTTCCTGATTTGTAGACTTACCAGCCGACTCTCGTTACACAAACTTTTCCTTTTCTTTTTAGCAAAACAACACTGAAAAAGAAAAGCTTCCATGTTGACAAATGCCGGCGACACCGAAACGAGTCCGTCTCGGAGTGTAAGAGCAGCTCAGAGAGCGAAGATTCAAGAGAATCATTCCCAAGCGTAAACTTCACAGGTAGACGACCTTTAAATCATACAGAGTTCCTTCTACGCATTAAAACCTTTGACAAATGAGTTGTCACTTTATATATTATGTTTTATAGAGGTTTAGGTCTATACATGTATGTGTAATGGGGTGTTTAGGTAATATGGATGTGTGTTGTAGCAAAGACGTGCGCATCGTGCAGTACACGACGGACACCGTTATGGCGTGATGCAGAGGACGGAACCCCCCTCTGTAATGCTTGCGGAATACGGTGTGTATTTACTTAAGATCAACATCAGGGAAATTGCCCCAGTTAAGTAGCATCAATATATGTTTGTTCCTGGCTGAAAGTTCAACACTAACATCAATGCTTCCTCTGACGTTGCAACGAAGTTTTAGCTTTTTCTTGTTGGTTAGATCCATCAATATTTCAAACATCAGTACTTACGTACGACCTGCCTTATCACATCATTGGTATTGTCACGTGGACTTCCGTCAACCGTGATCAGTAGTAAAAGTGCAGCTACCGTTAGGTAAAATAACTGAACTGTTACTTGATAATAATAGAAGAAATGTTTTTCCTGGCTAGTACCTTCAGGTACATTTGGTTGCAGGTACCGGAAGTACCGGGTGCGGTGCGTGACGTGCTGGCACATCCCCAAGAAGGAGAGCCAGACCTACCCGGCGTGCTCAGCGTGTGGCGGCATGCTGCGGGTTAACCACAAGAAGATGTGGTAGCCGGGCCGACCGTCCTCGGCAGACGGGTGCTGCAGAATACAGGATGTCGTGAAAAACTATTGTTTTTAGAGAATCACACTCACATTTTATCTGCTGAAAAATTATGAGAAAGGCTTGTTCATAGGGCAGGTGCATTATTTGTGGACCATGTCACCTTGTTATTTCTAGAATATTACATAAATTGTATGTATTTCTACATTCTATAACGTTTGATAACTTCATTTCAAAGTGTTTTCTACTACATATATCTATGAATAATGAAATACATGAATTCTTATTAGATATATCCTTGATTTTGTTAATGTACTTTAATGAATCAATTTTGAATTGAGCAAGCAGCTCAATTTTTGAGTTATGTTTTACCTTATCATCCCCCACTGCAAGGACGGGGGATATGGAAATGGCCCATGTCCGTTTGGTCCTGTGACCCAGTGACCCTGTAATACATGTACATCTAAACAAATACATTTAACCAAGCTCAATGACACTTCCTGTAGATGTGTCTTTCTAGTTATTTTATTTTTTGGATTTTACATATACCGGTAGAAACACAATTAACAAATGTTTTTCCGGGAAATAAAATGAAAACCATATTGAGCATAATGTGGAACAAGGTTAATTTTCTTCTGCAGGAAAAACCGACTTGTAAACCTTGTACAAGTATGCAAGTTATGCGGGTGGTCCAGAGAAAATATTTCACACTTTCCACATTTGGCGGGGCATATAGTTGACTCTTCTATTTATTTTGTATTGTTTTATTTAATAAAAGTATTTAAATATTTGGTCTCTTCTCATTTTGTCAAATGTAGTTTTAATTCCAAAGTCTCATAGAGGCAGGTAACTAAAGTGTCCCATTTGTTACATGCTGCTTAAAGAATTTAAGGAGAACTCAATCAGTATTCAACATTTGCACTAACTTTAAATGTCTGCAACTCAAAAGGAAGTTCACACCTAAATGCACATATAAGGGTTTTTAGATTAATTTTGGAGTTTTTAAATTTTTGATAACATTTTTCCAGGAAAATGTTTTCATCAAGCTATTCAGTATTACTAAATATTACTTCCAAAGCGACTAAGTCGCTCAAGACAAATCTGCAACGTTTTTTACCTGAGCTATCTGACACGTGATTTTCAGTTTTGACCCCGTCGAAGCTCAAAACTGACATGCACTGCATCACTTAAAGTGCAACTTCGTGAGGGGTAGAAAACAATGGTACGAGGAAGGTGAGAAACCTACAAACTATTTTTGTCATTTAGAGAAACTACACGAACAAACTGATTAATTCTCTTATTACCGACGACAACGGTAATGAAATAGTAGATGGAAACGCAATTATTTGTGAACAGAAAAAAATCGATGAACATCTTTATAAAGCAAATGACTGCATAGATGATGAAAGTAAGGCTTTTTTACAAACGATTACTACTCCCACTTTGAATACGGAGCAGTCGGATGAATGGGAACGAGAGATTACTCTAGAAGAAATTTCACATGCTGTCAAATCAATGAAAAATAATAAAAGTCAAGGTTTAGACGGTTTCCCTATAGAGTTTTTTAAGTTCTTTTGGAAAGATATTAAAATTTGGGTTCACCGATATGTTAAGGAAACGTTTATCCAGAATACTATGACTATACAATGAATAGAGGAGTGATCACGTGTATTCCTAAACCAGGCAAAGATAGATTTCTAAAGAATTGGAGGCCTATCTCTCTCCTCAATGTATTAATATAAGATTATAAGCACATGTATCACTAATAGGCTTAAGACCACTCTGGATATTCTCATTCATGAAAATCAAACGGGTTTCATTCCAGGCAGATGTATTACAGAAAACATTCGACTTCTTTATGCCATTATGTTCGAAACTAAACTACAAAATAAAAAAGGATTATTAATCCTAATCGACTTCGAAAAAGCCTTTGATACTGTTTCCAAGGATTTCATTACGCTGGTACTGAAAATGAAAGAGGTTGTAGACAGGGTGATCCAATCTCCCCATATTTATTATTATTTGCTGCAGAAATATTAGGAATAATGATAAGAGAAGACGAACACATAAAAGGCATTGTTCTAAACGAAATTGAACATATTATCGGCCAATATGCTGACGATACAGAATTATTTTTAGATGGTTCGGAAGCCTCTCTTAATGCAGCTATACAAACACATGTCATTTTATAAGATGTCTGGTCTTAAAATAAATATGGATAAAACCAAAGCAGTTTGGGTTGGGGCAATGGCCGGCAGTGACAAAATATTATCCCATAATCTTGACTGGCATAAGGATAACTTCGATGTTCTGGGAATAAAACTGAATGCAGATTTGAAAAATCTCTGGGTGATCAATACCAAAAAGAGACTAGAGAATATAAAAAGAATTCTTTCGAACTGGAAAAAACGAAATTTGACTTTGATAGGAAAGATAACTGATAACCTTGTTTACTATAGTTCACATTCTTACCTCTCTCTCCATAATCCTCCTAATGATTTTATAACAAACTTGAACAGTATGTTTTACAAGTTCATATGGAATGACAAGAGGGACAAAATAAAACGAACATATTTAATTCGAAAATATGAAGATGGCGGTCTTAGGATGGTTGATGTTAAAACATGCATTGATTCATTGAAAATTTCTTGCTTAAAGAGATACATTTCAAAATTGAACTGCTATAGCCAAGCTGGTTTTCCCATAAAACACGTTCCCAAGTTAGGTGCGAATATCAATATTAAATACAAACGTAAGACTCCATTTTGGAAGGATTCTCTGGATGCTTGGCACAGATATATCCAAGGTTATGATAATAACGATAATATTTGTGATATACGTATGCAACCGCTCTGGTTAAACCACAAGTTTAATAATCCAAACTTATTTATCAACAACTGGTTCAAACAAGGAATAATTCACATTAAGGATATTTACAAAGGTAATGAATTTCTTACTTTTGATGAACTTAAAACAAAATATAATGTTAAAGGCACAATACTTGATCTAAATCATGTAATCCACAGTATCCCCAAAAAATGGAGAGATGTCATTCAAACGGTTGATTCCAAATTAATTAGTAATTCACCAATATATTCTCCTTGGAATGACATCATTAAACCTTTTAAAGGATCAAGATTATTCTACGATAACTTAATTGATGCTGCATGTAATTTCCGAAAAGTGTGTCTCAAATGGGATAGCGAACTTAATGATAATATCATTTGGAAACCCATGTTTTTGAAATACAGACAATCTACTAAAGACACAAAGCTTTTGGATTTCCAATACAAATTTATCAATAGAGTTATTTACACCAAACGTGAATTGTTTAAAATGAAACTGATTGATAACGATTTATGTCCATTATGTGGTTCAAGCGAGAATATCTACCATGTATATGTTGATTGCCCAACTGTTAAAGTCTTCTGCATGGAAAGAATTTACAGATTTTATCAAACTATTTATTAATGTACCTTTTGAACTTTCAACTCGGGATATTCTATTCTGTGCCACCAATAACCACTTGTTTAATCATATGATACTATTAGCTAAACGCCATATCTATGTTATGAACATTAAAGGTTTTAAACCAAATATCACCGTATATAAACAGGTTTTAAAAGATGTCATTGACATCGAGAGATATATTACTAAGATGAATATGAGTATGAATTACTTTGACAAAAAATGGATTATTCAGAATGTATTTTAGCTGCCACTTCCCTGAATTAAATACTAATAGGATAAAGTGTGTATGATTTCCATGTAGTGTTTTATTCCCCAATGTCGATTTAACGAATGCCATATATAATGTATTTACTGTTCTTTTTTATATCTCTTGCGAGATATTGAAATCCTCTGATTGTATCCAACTGAAGTGAATAAAAAAACTTTTAAAAAAAACAACTTCGTGAGGGGTCATATATGCCAAACTTTACCAATAGTTTGATCTGATCGAGGAGTATTGATTGTTGAAGTATCATTTTAAAGCTAGTCGACGTCGTATAGTGAAAACGCAGTTTTTTTATTCACGATTGCATGTGATCGAATATCGGACATCAATTTGACGCGCGTCATTGAAAGCTCCTCTAATATGGTCATGTTAACATATGAATTCGTCTTATTGTGGGGAAAAAAAGAATTATTGTTTGATGTGTTGTGTCTAAGTTACTACACATTATGGTATTAAGTTATCTTTCGATATGATACATAAAATACATTCCGAACTGAAGTTTAAGTATTCAAGAGTAGATCATTTCATTTTGACTGTTATTGACCGTGCACAAACAAAATATTACTGTTTAATTCGAGTTTTGTGGAATTTAGGCACACAGGTCTCTGTTTCCGAACAACGGAACATGCAATCAATCAAAAGCTTGTGTCAACATATATACTTAGATGATATACCTTTCGATCTCCAATAATTTGTTGCTCAGTTTTTTTAAAATCAACCGAAACCCGATTTTCACGCTCAAAGTATCCATTTGCCACGGGCCTGCATCGTGATCTAAAAGCATTTTCTCTTATGTCGAATTGTAGTTACAAACTTTATCTAGCAATGTACATAGTTTATAGGTGTTTGCCAAATAAAATATTGTATCAATGATACTTTATGGCTCTATGACAATTACTCAAGTAATATTATACGTGCGAGATTCAGGGATACCAAATTCCAGTGAGACGTCACACTCTTGTCACTATCATTTAGAGAAAATCTGTCGATCTGAAAGGCAAATTACTGTTATTTTTTAATTGGACGTTACATTTGTGTTGCAAGTTCGTTAGTATAGGAATATTTTCATTTTACAGACCAACATTTACTTCTGCATCAAAGTTGCTATTTACTTTCTGCACTATAAGATTTTTTATCCTACTTCATGTAAGAATCTCGATCTCGGATTGGTCCACGTGACCCTGGATAAATACTGATATCGCCCTCTTGAGCGGTCATAAATCATTTATACCCCGGCACATAAAAAGCTTGAAAAAAGCGTGCAGATTGAGCGTCTTGAAATGTACAATGTATGTTACCTCGAACATATGATCAAAGTGGTTACTTTTGATCAACCGATATGTAGCTTTGAAACAACTTGGCCATAGTCAAAGGAATTACGCAGTTTACGTTTTTCTTTTTCTTCATATTATATGCGTTTTGTTTTAACATTCGGTAAGATAAATTCGTTATACCATTCAATGTTTTTGAAAGCCTGAACGGAGTTGAATGATGGGGACAATCGTTCCTTACAATATCTAGGTGGTATAATTTCTATTCATATTATTTAGCGCAGTTTACATAAATTGAACAATTCTTTTATAATAATGTGCGGTTCAATTCGTAGGGTACAGCAGACGTAAATTCGGCTTACGCGATCATGCTTGTAACAATTGAATTGATTCCTTAGTCAGGAAATGGTAGCAGGATTCGTGCGATTTTAAAGTTTCACGGGACAATTTTCTGTAAACTTGAGGGCCACGATTCCATGTTCTCACGGTTAGCTCTAGTCTTACAATTAGACTCTGAAAGTATTTTTTACAATCAATCTAAATTTGAAAAAAAATATGATGAAAAGGAGACTGATATTTCTTCATTTCAGAATTGAGCTCTTAAGTCTTATTATAGACTTGCTTAGGCATTCATTTTGTTTTAGGGTCTGCCTGACAGACTAGGTTAACTCTACACAATTGTACTTAAGTGTCTCAAAGTCGACTATAACTCATTCTTTCTTATGTGTTCTTTCAAGTGACGTGGCTGGTTATTGAACCATTCTATCTGTGTCGTTTAATGCATTGTCACATTCTTTTGCTGTATTATGATGCTCCTGTGATAATACTTTGACCTCACACAGAGCCATTCCAAACGATGTCATATTGTTAGTGTTAATGATTTGTAAAAAATTGTATGATCAGTTGGCATAATAATGGTCTGGTTAAAGTAAAAAAATATTTTAATTTTAACATTTACAAACAGTTGTGTCGTCGTAGACCTTTCTATATCAAATAGCCATGTCGTGATTTTACTCACATAGTGGTTTTGCTATATACGAATTTAAATGGCATAAATACATTCCCGAATGGCTAGTGTATAAGAAACACCTTTTTTCAATGGAAATCTAAAAATAGTCATAATTATTTGCAGAAGCCGAAATCTCACGTCCGTGTTACATGGTTTTATTTTTATATCCTATCGTTATAAACTCATAACCGTCAATCTGGTCGGACTTATTTGGGCGAGTTATCAATATTACGTTTGGCCGGTTTTCGATTATAATCGCATCTTCTTGCGTTCCTATTGTCCATTTCCAATGTCGACTAGCTTCATAATGATATTTCCAGTAACAGTGGGAACGTCTTGATCAAATATCATTATTTATAGAGTTTTGCCACTGTCGGTCTAGGCTACTGTTACAAGTCACATCATGTTATGATGCGTTGTTATTCTTGATATCGCTTCCAACTTGCCGTTAGTGTCATAAGTCTGAACTAAATAAACTAAACTAAATAATATCAGCTAGCTACATAGTGTTAATATGGGCCTATGAATATAATGTTGTGGTGACCAATATCATCCCCGGGCACTTCTTCTTCAGACGGGACCTGAAGTAAGATAAGAAGCACACGTAAAATACATCCATGTCCGCCACAAAGAGCACTGTTCTTTCCAAATGATAAAAAGACTAGTTCAATTTTACAAATTTTATTAGACAATATCGGCATTTATAATTAATTATACATGCAACAGATTTCTCTGATATGCATTATTTGTAACTTCCATAATGTACATGCACAGACCGCATATAAGCCGTTATATGTAGCACCAATACAAAGTTGTCGCTTCAGCTCTGCTACCTATTGCATGCGGGCCTTCCTTTTTATCACATTTACCAACAAAATTTCATTGCATACAAACATGCTAAAGTCAGTGTCTAACATTTCTTCTTGTCATTATGTTTTCATTTTGATCAACAACAGAACCCGATTAATGGTAGCTGGAACTTGATACAACTTTGCTTTGCAGGTGGTAAACAACAAATGATAGTATGTACACGTGTTGATTCTTGAAGCACTTATATGTACATGCTGTATAGAGGGCCACATCAGACCCACAGGCAGACTGGTAGGTAGTCAGGTATAGGTAAGGAAGTGAGAAATGCTGCAGGAGCTCAAGTGGCACTACAGACGACTGCAGCCAGGCACGGGCAGACAGGGCACCGCAGGACCTCCTTCACTCCCTCCCTTGTACACTAACTACACTGTAAGGCAAACATCAGTAGGACAGGGAATCACAGTAAGTAAATGCATAGCTTTCAGTACCAACAAACATGGGCAATATTATACACCAAAAAAACAATGTTACACTTATGATTGCATTTGATTCAGTTACCAACCAAATGCGCACATTTGCACAAGAAGGCAGTCGTTTGTACAGATATTATTCATAGGGTTTGATAACCAAAACTGAAGAGAAAGCATTAGGTATTGTGTAGCTTGTAACAAAAGACTCTTACTACAAACAGGCTAGGTGATATATATCAAGTGTTGGTCCTAGTCTAGCTTTGACACAGAACCTACTTGCTTGTGTTCTCTCTAATGGTGGGTTTCTACATGGCACCGTTCAACTCTCAAAGTATCTTTACACTTACACACTCTTTCACTCATCTTTAGCTTATTTTCAAACAACCATACATACAAGATATATATTCATATACATGTCTATATAAGTAAGTGTTGTGTACACATAAATAATGTATCATGTCATCAGCCGATAGGGGAGCACTAAAGTGTAGATGAACCAGCCGGGGAACACAGTCGTCATCCTAATCCATAGGTCACCGGTCACACATCAGCTGACAGCAGCTAGAGGCTGGCAGGGTAACACGTCCGATAACTTGTCTCGTGTGATTATGATTGTCTGCAGACGAGAGTTCTGCTGGTTCTAGGAGAGAGAACACTAGCTGTCCTTCTCCATCACATGGATCCTCCGACATGAAGCTACTCCTAGCTAACATCTAGCAGATCTACAGTGGAGAGCCATTAATAGTATGAACATGCAATCTAGGATTGCCATAAAGCTATAGTCTTTGGTCTTCTGGTTTTTCTACAGAGAAAAAGTATTATGCTGTTACTCACAAGTTTGACTTGAATATAATAAATAGACAACAGCTTAAAAGGACAAAACAAAGTAACTGCAAATTTAACAACAATACTGATCTATGTATCACAATAAAATGTGAACAGCATCAATGAAACTGCTTCAACAAGGTCAAGATGCTGCATGAATGAACAAGTACACTTGAGGGTAGAGGCTGAACAACGTCCCTTGCTGTAGTGCATGTAACAACTTACTGCTAACTTGGCAAACAACAGACAGCAAGCTTATGTAGTGTATACGAGTGTCCACATGCAGAGCAGTGACTGTCCTCTCTATTCAGTGCATGACCGGACACAGGTCTACACCCTCTACGATACATTGCAACATCAATAAACTGTTTAGCACCAAGTATGTGTTCAGCAAGTTGGACATGTTTGTATATCTGGTTGAAGCCAGCGGCACTTTGTAGGTGAGTTATTGCATCATGAGGAAGAGTCCCCATCTGGACCTCCCAGCGTCATTTGGCTCACTGGCCAACCACCAGCATCATCACAATCCTCATAGAAAACAGAGTCGATTCTCATTCCAATCAATCTCCACAAACTTGCATCTTCACAGTAGAGTTTACCAGCTTCACACAAGTTCTTTGTAATTTGGTACACTCAAATTTCTGAAGTCCTTTGATCAGGAATGTATGCATTGTGTGACATTAGACTATTGAAACGGTTACACTCTGTGACAGTTGGGGTGCCATTGCTGACATTGTTCCCTATGTACAGTGCATTATGGTTTGCTGGTTTCAGATTTCCTGTTGATGAACCTTGTGATGTGGCACTTTTTGTAGAGTTTGAACTGGCAACTGAGCCTGGAGGGGATATCTTGTTTTGAGGGTTTTCCACCTTGTTGTAAGGAGGTGGGCCATGGCGTGGATTGTGCTGTGGCAGCAGGGGCTGCATATGGGGGGGCATGTTGGGGTGGGGGTGGTAGTTGGGTGGGGGTTGAGCAATGGGGTGGTAGGTGGGATCTGAGGTGTTGCTGCTGCCAGTGAGTCCGGTGACAGCGGTGGTGTTGCTAGGCCCGGTGCTGCTGTGATGGCTGGGCTGACTGTGGGAGCTCTGGTGGGTGCTGCTTGAGTGGGCTGAGTGGCTCTGGGAGAGGCTCCAGTGTGGATTTTGTCCTGTCATCATCTCTCCTTTCCAGGCCCGCAGTCTTGCATGCATTTCCCGGAAAGATGGGCGTCTAGCAGGGGTTTCATGCCAACACTCCACCATCAGGCCGTATATGCGGGCTGGACAGTCTTCTGGACATGCTAAGATCTGTCTTGATCTTATCATTTCTATCACTTCTTGATTTGAATAACCAAAGTATGGCTGTAAACCAAAGCTGAAGACTTCCCACAACACTACTCCGTAAGCCCAGACATCACTGTCAGTAGTAAATTTACCATACATGATTGACTCTGGTGGCATCCAACGCACTGGGAGTAGTGATTTACTCTGAACACGGTAGTAATCAGATGAATAAACATCACGTGACAAACCAAAATCAGAAATCTTCACAGTAAGATTTTCTCCTACAAGGATATTTCTTGCAGCCAAATCTCTATGAACAAAATGGTGGCTAGCAAGGTATTCCATGCCTGCTGCTATCTGTAGAGCAATGAGGAGCATATCTGGATACTCCAACACCTTAGTTGTGCCATCATCCTCCTTGCCCGCCACATCAGAGTGCGGTGAATGCATTATAAGATACTCATGCAAGTCTCCATGTGTCATGTACTCAAACAACATGCACATCGGTTCCTGTTTCATGCACACACCTAAAAGACACACAATATTCGGATGTCGCATCTCTGACATAAGATCCACTTCACGTCGGAAGTCATTCTGAGTTTTGGGAATTGCATTCTCTTTAAGCGTCTTCACAGCAACTTTGCTCACAGAATTATCTCCACACAGGCCAACAAGTTCTCCTTTATACACTTTCCCAAATGCACCCTCTCCCAACTCTTGCAAAAAACGTATGTTGCCCATCGGGAACTCTCTTGCACGTGAGTTAGGTTTGGGATTGAGTGGACTCATCTCCATGGGCACGTTGGGTCTGTTGGTGGCCTTGCCCTTGCTGTTCTGGCGACTGCGGGACTGCTGACAGAAGCAGACAAGGGCGAGGAGCAGAGCGAGGGCCAGGGGGACTGTGATCCCCGGCACCAGGATGAACATCAGCTTGTTGCCCGGTTCGTCACCACCCCCGCCTCCAGGTCCAGCCCCAACTGAAACACAACACCCGGGGTCAGTAACAAAAAAATGTGTCACTTCTCTATATGTCAATGAAAAGCATAGAATCACTGTTTAGACTTTTGCGATTACTTATTCATCAAATGTTTTGTTTGAGATGCATTTCAAAGTATTAGAAAAAGAGTAAAGACTAATTAAATTCAAAATCATTCCTTTTGTTTGGTTTACAAGGAAAAACACTTCTGGTGCTAAAACGTGATGACAAAATAGAAAATCCTAAATATTTAAATGTGCAATTATAATCATACCAAACATTTCCCACATATGTGGTGATTCAAGAAATTTTGAAAGGGGAGGTCACCATCAAAAAGGGGGAGAAGATATTCATTATCAAGGATCATCGTAATAGAAGAAACATGTATGATAATATCCAAACAGGGATATAAAACCTTTGTTTACTTCATAAAAATGCCAACTTAGAATATACACAGGACTATTGGTGGTATGAGGAGATAGCACTGACCACACTTGGGGATGTCACAGGCCTCCTTGATGACATTAGGGTTGGTTGTGAAGCACCACGGGGAGTCCTCCTGGCCGTCAGGGTTCCGGCAGTAGTTGTGAGAGCCTGCAACAGTCACATATTCTACTGCAGTGCTCAACAATGCTTACATGTGCAACAAGGACAATATTAGATCTGCCATTATATAAAAAGGATGTGGTGGAGAGTGATACACTAAAGTCAAGGATATGCAATCAGGAGAAGCATTTATTTAGGCATTTGTTAATCCTTTTTCCTTTTTGTATATATATTCTGAATGTTGTGTATGACATGTTTTATGGAAATGAAATACCCTTTTAAATCAAGGATGTAAGGTTGCTCACCTAGAGTTGGGTACCGAGAAGACTTATAGAAGTGTTGATGGGGGGTGTCCGAGTTCCACTTCTGACACTTGTACCTCGATTTAGTGCGACTCACATTTCCTTCGTATGATGTTCCTGTCCCATTGTAGCAGTTATGCTCTGAAAAGTAAGGTTGCACGGTATTATCGGTATATCGGTATATTGCAATACGGAAGCAACTTGATTGAGGAATCGGCACACACTTCTGAAAATATACAACATATTGGACGTTATAAAATAAACATTTTCCCTCTAGATTTGCAAGGGGGGAAATAAGCAATAAGGGTTTTGTTACAGTAAGTTGTAAACCAAAGTGTACACTTTTGGTTTGAAAATAGTGAAATTATATATATGCTCATAATCAGTCACTGATAAATCTTTCTTTCCTAAACGATGGACAGCTGAGCAATAATGTAACCTTTTTTTTTACTGTTAATTAGTGAAAGGAACAATCAGAATCTTAATTTTGAAAAGGACCAATATATTCCAGTACGTATCACAATACACTTCTCTGTATCGCAATATATTACAATATGAAAATGAGGAACAATACCCATCCTTACTGAAAAGAGTTATCTCGTGTTATGAAAAGTCAATCCAAGCGGTATGGATCTCTTATATCTATGAACAATGCTAGTCTTACTTTTATTGTATCCTGGCGGCACGTTAATTCCCACCCTAATGCAGTTGTCTCCCTCGGGTGTGCCTGGTCCAGCTAGTCTCTTACAGTCAGGCAGCAGTGAGTTGCCTGCAAGCACCAACATATATGATTAATGATAGGCCTAGAAATGTGGAACATTTGAATTTAACAGTACACTCAACTATGAAGAAGTGAGAGTGAAGGGGGTGGACACGGACCTATGAGTGGATGTCTCTTGGCCAGGATGTACTCAGTCTTGCAGATGGCCTCCTCCAGGATCTCACACTCATCCTTGCAGATTTGGCGAGGTCGGGGGTTGTTGACAGTCGTGTCGCACAGCGGCAGGGAGTGGAAGCACAGGGAGCGGATGGCGTACTCCTGACACTTTGGGGACAGATGGCTGGACGAACCGATCACAGCAAACCCGGCTGCAACACACAGTCCTCAAATTCACACTCTGACAGAGTTAGGCATACATAAATGTGTATCATCACAGTATTTGCTAGATTCATGTTAGCTTCAGTCACATAATGATAAATTTAGATACATTTCTGAAAGCTTTTTTTGTCAAAACTAGTTACCAATAAGTCGTTCCTCCTTCTGACTCTGGGTGAGTTTTGAGGTGACATAGATGCTCATATTGCCCACGAACTTGGAACAGGTGCTCCCTCGGTAGATCTGACAGAAGCCAGTCCCCTGCTCCTCAACCTTCTCCTCCCTGCAGCATAGATAGCATACATTGTAGTCTCACACAACACAACACACACATGTATACTGTAGTAAACCACATAAACACTCTAGAACGCAACATAGCATATACTGAAGTACTTTGTAATAGATAACTTTATTTTGTTTTACAAAGCCTTTTAAGTTGATTTTTTATAATCAATAAAGAAAAGTAACTGTTTACAAATAGATAATTATGCTGATAAAAATTCTTTTTCAAAGTTTCAATACATTGATAATATTGTTGAGTTAAGGGAGAGAGGACTGGAGTGTGGGTGTACAGGTGAGAGTGGTGCAGTTGTGGTCCCTGATCATGGGACGGAGGGAGGTGTTCAGCCAGTAATTACCCTCGTTGACTCTCTAATCACTCACAGATCCACAGTGTCAACACTACACTCAACATCTCCCTGCTTAATTGCTTCATTACACTATTAATTACACACATCCAGGAGGAAACTTCAAGTAATTTTTACTCTTCATTTATTTATTCTCAATATACGTGCATCTATAAGACCATCATAGATCCTACTTGGGCTCATTAATAAGCTGATAGTGTTGGATAATCAGCAATCATTTCTGGCAGACTGGCTTCGACAAGGCTGTGTGCAGGAGGAGCAACTGTATCAACAGGGGAGTGAGTGTAAACACAGAGCCCGCGGCTCCATCAGCCTGGTTTGATGCCCTTCATTAGCACCACTGCTTGCTGCTGCCTCAAAGATTCATTGTACACACCCATGGTTCCAATCAACCCTCGGCCATCTTGCAGCCAAACCATCATCACTGGCACTATCATACACCCATGTATAAGGATCAGTGCTTGCTTGCATTATGACTACATATCTATTTCAGCAATTAGAAATGCCTTGATATGCTATTCCATATCCACACTGTAAACAACTCGAAAACTTCAAGTAATTGGATCAATGTGAGGGAAACATCAGATGAATGCCTCACAATGGGAGTGTGTTGTATATATACATGTCTGCACTGATACAAGCTGTAGCATACACTGGCAGTGGTTGAGTACAGTAAGCCTATTGTCATAGTAACTAGCACTCACCTTCCGGGCAGGAACTCTGAGTTGTATTTACCATTGAATCTGTAAGAGAGAGAAGTATATAGAAGAACATGGTTCAAGCTTGTCCTTTACTATCTGTCCATAAATGATTAAGTTATCTTTGCCGTTTGTGAATATATGATTGAAATGAATGCATTTTAGATGAACGACTGCTCAAGATGTTTTCTACATACTATATAGAGAGGAATACTTCTTAAGTTTCTGATACTGTTATCACAATGTTGATTTACCAAACATGCAATTACTGCTTAACATAATATTTACTTTTCCATTTACACATTTGAGCGTTCACTTTGTGAATAGATACGTTACACGTGATTTGGTGAACCTTATTCTTTGTGTGGACCTCACAACAATATGGCCACACCAAAAAAGCTGTAACTTATCCTAATGTTGAAATGAGAGGCAGAGAGAGTAAGGTAGATGGAAAGACAGAAACTTTGAGACCAACAGAGAGAGAGAGAGAGAGAGGGAGAGATCCTACTCACTCTTCACTGGGGACCTCCGGGTTGAAGTCCACCTCCGCTGGTTTAGCTGGGTCCTTCTTACCCCCACTGGGTGGATCAGGTGGCGGCTCTACAACCCACACTCTCACATGAGCATAGCAAGCAGTCACAATACTCTCGTACTATCACATTATCTCAAATCAATAAAGTACAAATCACTTGTTAGGTTGAATCTTGTATATATAAACAATATTCTTTATTCTTGCTTTGTGCTACAAATGATCATAAGAAAGTGAATGTAAGATTAGATGTGTGCTCACCGTTCTTGACGAAGAGAATGCCTGTTGTCTCCTCCTCGCCGAAGGAGTTGGAAGCCTTGCAGGTGTAGTAGCCTGTGTCGATGGTGTCCAGGTTGGAGATACGCAGTCTGCACACACAAACAGTTACACAGTAAGAGACTTGGCTCACACTTACACTGACAGCGGGGCGTAAAACTCTGTCACCTTAGGCTAGCTTTCTTCATTCTTTTATTACAACTCTTTGTTGCTGTTTGTGATCATTTAGTTGTTTACACATCTTTTGAACAAGACAAAATTCAAAAACTATAAAATAGAAAGTTCTACCACCTGATTATAAACAGTATAAATAAGAATACTAATAGAGAAAAGTCTGACTTGTTCAAATGATAATGCGATATTTTGTTTTAATATTTTCAATGAAAATAATTCAAGGTTCTAAATGGAGATGAATTGTAGGTAAAAAAAGCTGCTAAGTGATATGTTATTGCACAGTGCACACCCCAGCTTAATTGAGGGTAAACATAGTGCAGGTGAAACAACATTGCACGGTAGAGCGCAGGCAGGCAGGCAGCACTCCACTGTAGCTGCAACACGCTCTAAGACACGCCCCCTGGACTGGCCCGGCCCCGCCCACTCAGGGATGTGGCAGGGAGGATAAACTGTTTGTCAAGTTTTACATTGACACATTAAAGAAGCATGCTCTACTACTCTATGAGCGTCTGGTGACGAGCTTTAACAGCCAGCTCTGTAACTTCAGGTGGTATGGACCTCTTGGGAACCACCTTTGCATAACCTTACACATTGTTTATCCTAAACATAGCCCTACATCCATTCACTGTTGGAAGTATTTATGAAGTATTCATGAAAAGTAATAGCTTGATATTAAAGGTGGATGCCATATGTATGGGCTTCTGGTTACTTCTTCTGGGTTAGACTGGTATAGCCAACAATCATAAAGTTCTTAGTGTCTCAAGCTCATGGCATCACTATTGGGGGTAGCAATGAGTAGATAGATCCTTAGTAAAGAACAACATCCAGACATGTGGTACCCAAGTTGAGGAAGTGGAACAGCTTCACAGGTGGTAAACAGTGGATGGACTGGTGAAGTGGTTTTACCCCACTTGGTGCATCAGGCCACACTACACTGTGACTGATGGTATGATTTTCATCAAGCAGCCTGGCTGATGGTGCTCCCTGCAGCTGACCAGGTGTCCACTGTGGACAGACAAGAGTGCTTACATCGGCCCCTCCCTCCCTGGGCTACACACCTTCCTGTCAGTGTTTCCACTGTGTATGAATCAGGTATAACTTGCCCTTGCTCTGAGACTTGCATCACTTCATGTGGACTGACTGAACCATGAGTTAAGACATTAAGGGGTGTTTTTAATACTCTCTCAGAAAATATTCAGTCAAAGTCAGTCAAAAGGTTCTTTATTTGAAATTGCCTTTGTTAACCAAAAAGTGTTAAAAGCTCCCTTGCAAGACTGTTTGTACACTGAAAAGAATTTATCAACCAAAATACCAATAGTCAGAAAATCTGAGGAAACTGCACACAAAAATGTTGATACGAATGGATCATATTGGTGTTTTCAGGGTTTTCTAGTTTCTAGTTTATCCACAACTTGAGATGAAGAAAGACAGACAGTTGTACATGAATTTCATCGGGCATGCACAGCCCTAGGGTACCAGTGGTTCTGCCTAGCATTATCTACATTATAAGGGTCATGGAAGGAAGATATAACTCAAGCTCTAAGTACCATGTATGACACATTTGATAGTGTGTTGTTATCTAGCAGCTTCTCTTATCTGCTGCAGCAATGGGCAGGTCATTAATGTCACTGATGATGGAGTCAAATTTTCTCAGTTTCATCATATCACTGAGTGTAGACTGCAAAGAGTATTTCATCTGTCTCTGGCTACCTTCACAGGGTCCCTGGCATGCCGTACATCACAGTGAGCTGCCCGCCTATCTCTCCCCGATAAGTGTGCACACTCTCACACTCTCTGTCCCTCCTTCTTTCTATCACAACTGTCATGCTCTCTCACTTTCATCTCACTTCTAACAATTTCTCTTCATTTCTCTATTTAGGAAATTAGAATTAAAGAAACTTCTTTAAATATCTTTTTTTGAACACAACTAAGTTCATTTGACCCTGATATTGGCCTCATAAATAAGAATGTCAGCAACACAATTTCAGCAACTATCAACCTTCAAGAAGTAATTCCAAGCAGATACAACACTACAAGGCAAGTTAATTAGAATATGTCAAGAGGATCTGGGAAGTTAAGAACAACATCTGGACAACTGATTTATTTAGAATTGAATGTGACACTAATTTATTTGATTGCTGGCTGATGTGTGTATATATGGGAGGCTGATGCAGCCATAGTCTCCATCCTGTGACTGTTGGCACCCTCACGCTCATCTCCAACCTCCCACTCAAGACTAGCCCCACTCCCTCATCCCCTCACCAGACCAGAGCAAGACTGGTGTAAGTAGTGAATCAACCACGACTCCAATCAAAGACTGACAAGATGTGGTAAACTCCAGTCTGGCAGCCTCCCTTCTTCAATCTGACTAATAGTGATTACATTAAAACACTGAATGATATTTATTTTCCGTTAGTGTCAAAGCCCTGTGTAACTTGATTAAGAAGAGGAATTAATGACAACAGGAAACACACTGGTCAGGATTTCCTTTGCCTTTCCAAGAGGACAGATTGTACCAGAAGCTCCTAAATAAACTGTAGGAAATGTGCAAACATGATCAGTCAGACATGATTAATATCCTGACCACTATCTGCAAATAGCTGAGATTGTCCTCCAGAATACTGGGAAGCGGCACAGTGGGAGCATATGATATGTGATGTGGGCAGGAAGTCATACATAACTTCCTGCTGCCCTGTAATATAGTGTTTGAGAGTCATACTGCTCCTGAGTGGAGTGGACCCCATCTTCCTACGCAGAGCCTAAAAGGCCAGTTTCCAAACTGTCATTTTATGCCTTGCTGCAGAGACTTTACTTTTCTGTGCTGCTATAGTGCCCCTACAGACTAGAGAGCAAGCACAGACAACTCAAGGCTATGCAGCAAGGCATAAAATGACAGTTTGGAAACTGGCCTTTTAGGCTCTGCGTAGGAAGATGAGTGGACCCTAGCACTGGAAAGGTGCAGATTATCATTGCACATTTTGGTTAGCGTAGATTGAAACATAGACCCGAGAGTGAAGACTTCATGCATAACTTCCTGCTGTGAGTGCTGTCCTGTAAAATACATGGTGTTTTTCTGAAAGTCCCACAGCCCCTGAGTGAAGTGATATGGACCCTAGCACTGAAAAATGAGCCAATGTGTAGGGCTTTCTTTAAGCTCATTTTTTTATATAGACCTGAGAGCATTGAAGGGAAGACCAGACATAAAATCTTGGGCACTAACCAGATAGCTTTGGGAGTACACTGGAAGTGGGAGTGAACCCAGTGAACAGAACTTAGTTCAGACTGTAGAACTAACCAGGGGGAATCCAGACAGCAAGCAACCCAACAGAGGAGACCAGAACAGCAGTCAACCAGACAGCAGTCAACCCAACAGAGAAGACCAGACAGCAGTCAACCCAACAGAGAAGACCAGACAGCAGTCAACCCAACAGAGAAGACCAGACAGCAGTCAACCCAACAGAGAAGACCAGAACAGCAGTCAACCCAACAGAGAAGACCAGACAGCAGTCAACCCAACAGAGAAGACCAGACAGCAGTCAACCCAACAGAGAAGACCAGAACAGCAGTCAACCCAACAGAGAAGACCAGAACAGCAGTCAACCCAACAGAGGAGACCAGACAGCAGTCAACCCAACAGAGGAGACCAGACAGCAATCAACCCAACAGAGGAGACCAGAACAGCAGTCAACCCAACAGAGAAGACCAGACAGCAGTCAACCCAACAGAGGAGACCAGACAGCAGTCAACCCAACAGAGGAGACCAGACAGCAGTCAACCCAACAGAGGAGACCAGACAGCAGTCAACCCAACAGAGGAGACCAGACAGCAGTCAACCCAACAGAGGAGACCAGACAGCAGTCAACCCAACAGAGAAGACCAGACAGCAGTCAACCCAACAGAGAAGACCAGAACAGCAGTCAACCCAACAGAGGAGACCAGACAGCAGTCAACCCAACAGAGGAGACCAGACAGCAATCAACCCAACAGAGGAGACCAGAACAGCAGTCAACCCAACAGAGAAGACCAGACAGCAGTCAACCCAACAGAGGAGACCAGACAGCAGTCAACCCAACAGAGGAGACCAGACAGCAGTCAACCCAACAGAGGAGACCAGACAGCAGTCAACCCAACAGAGGAGACCAGACAGCAGTCAACCCAACAGAGGAGACCAGACAGCAGTCAACCCAACAGAGGAGACCAGACAGCAATCAACCCAACAGAGGAGACCAGACAGCAGTCAACCCAACAGAGGAGACCAGACAGCAATCAACCCAACAGAGGAGACCAGAACAGCAGTCAACCCAACAGAGAAGACCAGACAGCAGTCAACCCAACAGAGGAGACCAGACAGCAGTCAACCCAACAGAGGAGACCAGACAGCAGTCAACCCAACAGAGGAGACCAGACAGCAGTCAACCCAACAGAGGAGACCAGACAGCAATCAACCCAACAGAGGAGACCAGACAGCAGTCAACCCAACAGAGGAGACCAGACAGCAATCAACCCAACAGAGGAGACCAGACAGCAGTCAACCCAACAGAGGAGACCAGACAGCAGTCAACCCAACAGAGGAGACCAGACAGCAGTCAACCCAACAGAGGAGACCAGAACAGCAGTCAACCCAACAGAGAAGACCAGACATCAGTCAACCCAACAGAGGAGACCAGACAGCAGTCAACCCAACAGAGGAGACCAGACAGCAGTCAACCCAACAGAGGAGACCAGACAGCAGTCAACCCAACAGAGGAGACCAGACAGCAGTCAACCCAACAGCGGAGACCAGACAGCAGTCAACCCAACAGAGGAGACCAGACAGCAGTCAACCCAACAGAGGATACCAAAACCGCAGTCAACACGATAGAAAAGACCAGACAGCAGTCAACCCAACAGAGAAGACCAGACAGCAGTCTGAATTGCATACAAGAAGAGAAAAGACCATAATGCAAAGCGGAGTGTATATAATACCAACAGTCCAACAGAAACAGGGGGCATATGATTAAACTGAACAATTTTAATATACCCTACAATGACTGCACCCCTTTTATTATTTAGGGTAACATTAGTGACACATCTGCCATATCCGTATTGTTGGGAGTAAGTGTGACAATGAAATTTTGAAATCCTAGTCTCAATTCTTGTAAGGTGATATTGACATATTTTATATATATTTGTTGTTCCTAGCACTGTTTGTTCCTGAAGAGAATATGTCAGAGGAAGATGACAACAAGATATCAATAATTGAGTTACTATTTACAAAGATGCTCTTCTCAAAATCTGAGCTTCTTCTGCAAAATGGTTTCGGGGAAAAATTTCATTTTAGTTATGCAAGTTACACCTAAAAAAATTAAGGTTAAGGGGTAAAGCAGTTCGTTGAGAACAACATGGAAAGTTCACAGCCGACAAAGGCCTATACCATAAGCTAATGTGGTCTTATGGTCCTGATGAGCTAAAAAGGGCCAACCAGACCAAGCCCAGACCTACTGATGACAGTCCTTGAGGGCAGATAACTTCAGGTGAACAGGAGAACAGCAAATATTATGACTGCAGCATTTGCCTGCCAGCAGCCCGGCCTGGCTCCAGCCTACTTCACCAACATAAACATTGCTAATGGACTGCAATCCAAACTGTAGGCGAATTGATGTGGAAATATTAATTGAATTGTAAAGCATGTAGTCTGTTCTGGGTTGTGGTGCAGGAGCAGGTTCATGGAGACAATCTCTGGATCCCATCAGGCCTCCGAACCTTGCATATCTCTGTGCAAAGAGATGGCCTGCCACTCGGCTAAAGAGCTCTCTCTAATAGCTTTGTAGATTTAGGTATCATCAGTGGGTGCTGTTAGTACTAACAAACTACTTAATTAAATCCAAGACAAGTTTTCTGTAAGACACATATACAAATCATACAATTAATGTGCTTTAAGCCGTGTTTAGTTGAATTCAACATGACGCTGGCAGTGTGGTTGACATCTGGACAGAGCTCTGTGCAAACCAATTGTTTTAAGTGTTCTGCTCTCTCCAGAACTACCAGGAGAGGTTCCCAACTACTTGTATGTACCAGCTACACAGGGTATTGGATAGACCTACCGAGAGCCCCACGCCGTGCGGCGCACATTGAAGCGCCCCTTCTCATCGTTGTCTGTGATTGGTGCATCGTTACGGAACCACTCGTACTTGGGTATAGGGTAGCCAGTGATCTCACAGCGCAGCCTCACGGATTGTCCTTTATACTTGGTCACATTGCGCATCTCGAAATCCAGCCGCACATACTTCTCTCCTGAAACATGAAATATCAACATTCAAATCTTATTCTTCAAATAAAGTCAGTCATAGTATCTTATTTCAACAATATTTAAAGTAACTGATAGCAATAATCACAGTTAAAAGTAAATAACAAATTTAATGATCGACCAGTATCAGTTTGGTTTAAAATCAATATGAGAGTAAGTAAAGTTCATATTAAGTCTTGTTTGAATGGTTTAAACATAAAAGTTACAATACAATATTTGAAAAGGTGTCGAAATGAATTGCAGGTGCATCTGGTAGTCCAGATCTAATTGGTGTTTGTCAAGGAGTCTATAGGCTAGTATCCAAGCTTCACACTCAATATGGGCTCCAGGGCTCAACAGAGTCATCCAAGGAAACTCTATGTGCTGACATTTAGCGCTAGCCTCTGTTTGTTGATATATTTATTTCCATGTACAAAAGTTCCTGCCAATTAAATGAAATACCAGGCAGGTGCTAGATATGTTAAACTTTTCCGGTTGTTGGAGGTTTTCTTAGAGTATCATGCTGTGTTTCCTTGCCTGACAATGTATCAAGCCTACACACTCCCTGAATGCTGCTACTAATGGACCTGTGGGCCGCGATCACAACTGGGCAAATGTCAGGAAACGATGGATTTCTTAAGGTTTTCAAAGACATGTTCATTTCATTGCTGTTTGATTTAAATAGACTCAATTCTTCTACAAATATGACATAGAATAAATGATAATATTTTGAAGATTACTGATGATCTGTGTAGAGATGTTCAAGAGGCATCTGTGCTGTAGTAATGTGACATACAGAGGATATCCCTGTAACCACTACAAATTGATATGTGTAAAGTTTCATGAACATTGGGATGTACGATTTCCGTGGTATTGTATGGGTTAAGGAAGGGAGTCTGTGACAACATTGTGCGATTCAGTTGTGACTGGAACTAGTGATTCATGGTTGTATTCCACTGAACAGTATAGTTGGCACCCTGGAAGTTGCAATAATGGTATTAGAGAACATTTACAAACAACCTGTAGATGATTGGTCTGCAATCATTATATTGGACTGCTAGAGTAAACCCTGGTACCACGGGAGGTCGGGGAGGTCGTGAGCTGGAGAGAGAGAAGGTCAGCCCTGGCCAGTCAGGAGAGAGTACACTAGCCACTAGACTCTCTCACTGAATACACTCAACACATTCACACATTGGGCCCACACTCAGATGAACATTGGCCTTTTAAGAGTCACATCTATTCAATCTGGAAATTTACACTTCACAACATCATATAATCTGACAGTCAAACCCCTTAAAAAGATTTCTATAAAACTTTGGGATAGATCAAATAGTCATGACAATTTTATGTGAATGCCTACTACAGACTCATGCCATCTGCTCAGGTTCAGTTACTACAGTCTGACACTTGTCTGTGGGTCTCTGATTCAGCTGCAGTGTGTGACATCCCAGCTGACATGACTGCTGCATGTGTGTAGCACAGTGAGGGACACATACACACAAACACACATTGACCGTGTACTACAGAGAGTTGTGTACCCAGGTCTGTGATTCAGGGAACAAGAACACATCATTTCAAATCTAATTACAATAGGGTGAACATCATTAATTTGTCTTGCACAAGTGCCTATGATGTGGCGCCAAGCTGGATTCACCGACGCTCTAAATTGTTCCGTAGCAGGGCCAACTTAATTTCTCCATTCTGATCAATGGGCAGTGTCAGTGAGGGCAGATGCGGGACAATGATATCAAGCTGTAATTCCCTTTTATCTGCCAATTGCAAAGATTGGTGATTCCAGGCTGCTAAAGGTGGAAGACGGCAGTCTGTTAGTCTTGGCTAGGGCTTCTAGCACCAACCTTACCAACATTTGTCACTATTATGCACAGATAATTCTATTTAATATTTTTCAACTGGAGAGAAATTGAAGAAGATTTATGACTAAATGATTGTCGAAAGTCTGTGTTTTCACGGAAAATGTGGAATTATATTTTGAATAGTTATGACAGATTCCTAACAAAAAACAGAACTGAAGTTGCTTTAATAGAATCAAAATAAATAAGAGAAGTTCTTTGAAACAACATGATTTATTATAAATCTGATGGCAAAATATTATACATGAATTTTATTCAAGAGCTAAAGTTATGTCTTTGGGAATGTCAGAAAGTTTGGCGTGCAAGCATATTGTCAGGTTTTGTTACCCTTGTATTTTTATACCAGTAAATTGTGTGTGTAAAGTATAATGTATAGGCTGGGCGTGAGGAAAGAGGGAGGGGGAGGGGGGAGGGGAATGGAGTATGTGGTCATCACTCACCTGCCCAATCAGATAGCAGAGTGAGATGTAGGGGTAGACTCTAGCTGATAGACTATGATACTAGCCCTGCAGGGCACCTGTCCATGGCTCATGTACAGCCAGTTCACTTACCACATCAATCAGCCCAATCTCACGATATATAGAATATACTACTACTGATAGCATTCATCACAGCTTCTGCTCAGGCTAACTTATGTATTTATGGATGACCTTTCGCTTTTGTGCTAAAACAATATCAGAATAATCTTTTTATGTAAATTTCATTCATAAGCAGAATGTACCATTTGAATTTGCTTATATTTCAAAATAAAGCATTATGCTTAATGACATCAAATACCTTTGAGAATGCATTTAAATTAAGTTGAGTAAATATTTAATCATAGGTCATGTAGGGTTTAATTTCATGGGAAGAAAGGAAATCTTAACCAACTGTAACAACAAAGTAGAAAGGGATGGAGTGGGTGCAGGATGTAGGGAGGAGAGAGACGACTCCCGTATGTCTGATTGAGGCACCTGACCGCTACAGCTAGACAACTGGAGACTTCAGTTTATTGGTCCTCTACCCAGATCCAGCTAGGTCTGTTTGAATTCTTAAGAGACGCATCTATGTCCATAGACTAGTTAACTCCTAAAATTCAATTTAGACAATCCTCTCGGCTACAGGAAATAACCAACTGATATGAAGTTCTGTTTTTGAGAGCTACTGGACAATTTGGACTTCTAACTGACTTTCAGTTAGACTATGCTCTACCCATCTACAAGACAGCATGCTTAGATCACAGTTCATAATGTCTTACTACCGGGAAATATATCTATACCGGTATATACACAGAGGTAATTAAATGAGGTGTTGGTCTTGTTTCAGTAAAGCCCACTATAGGTAGAAGGACAGCAGGCAGTGTGAGTCCGGAGACTGGAGTAGTGAGTGTGTATCAGGGTGTGAGTCCGGAGACTGGAGTAGTGAGTGTGTATCAGGGTGTGAGTCCGGAGACTGGAGTAGTGAGTGTGTATCAGGGTGTGAGTCCGGAGACTGGAGTAGTGAGTGTGTATCAGGGTGTGAGTCCGGAGACTGGAGTAGTGAGTGTGTATCAGGGTGTGAGTCCGGAGACTGGAGTAGTGAGTGTGTATCAAGGTGTGAGTCCGGAGACTGGAGTAGTGAGTGTGTATCAGGGTGTGAGTCAACTCATTGTCCACACTGTCACCACTGGCCACTTCTACCTGCTTTACTGCCGCAGCTCTTGAGCTAATTTCCTCTCCTGAGCAGTAAAACACATAAACATTGCTAGCAAATTTGAACATCTGTCTGCTGAAGGTGGGCTTCCATTTTAGCAGCCAGGTTTCAGTTGACTATAAAGTCTCTATGGACATAACTCATCGCTGGTTTGAATGGTGGCCCAGCCTCAGGTGACCGTGCTCCAGATTGTATCCAAGCAAGCCTTGCCATCAAACCCATTTATTTCACATCACTCCTCTCCAGTTACACCAAACACTAGAAGATATAATACCAGGTTAAAACACTAAAAGTGGTGACTAGAAGATCCCACTTTTTTTCTCCGATTCCCTCCTAATTTTGATATAGTGAATAAAGAGCAGAGGTGAGAGATAAGCCATGTATCACAGGTAAGGACTGTAGCCGCCCTGAATACCTGGCCTTAATTGTCACTTCTCAAGCCAGGTGCTACATTTATCTTGATATTTGATACAGCCACAAACAGCTAAAATGTTACTTCAAATGAAAAGAGGGATTTTAGTTTTCCGAATACAATACTCTGTGATAATGGAATTTTGGACAAGTCATATATTCACAAGTAGGGTAGAATTGCTAAGTTCAACTTGTGTTTATGTGTGAAAGAATTCTTTGATTATGTTACCAAAATATTTTCAAATTACCTGGTAAGTTGATTCCATCCCATCCTTACTGTAACTATTAGTGAGTTGTTGTTTAAATTCACTTCAGCAGTATTCCAGCCATAAGCAGCATTGTTACTAATAAGTCAACCATATCACACAGTTCAAATTCAATGTACATGGTATAACAATGGAGATAACCTGATCACTACTAGTTTCCTTCCTTTTTACACCTCTTAGAGTTTGACAAGTTGATAACAAATGTGTAAGCAAGGTTAGGTACAAGTATAAGTTGTTTGAGAGGCATTTTAGAAGTATGATATATCAATAAGATAAGTTTATGGTTTATCAACTTCTTTATTTTAGAAAGTAGTGACGTTTCGGTAGAGATCCTTGTTGCTTGAAAATGGTATGAGCATCTATAACGAAACGTTGCTACTTTCTACAATAAAGAAGTTGATTCTCTTAAAACTCCTAGTCTTCTTGTACAGGTAGTTTGTATGTATGAAAGTGAAGGTGTGTGAAGTATGCCCCTGGATGTATATACTGGGTGTGAGTGTACCAGCATGCACCTGCACGTCTGCGGGTGAGAGCTGCCGTGTCTCGTGGGTCGGTGGCAGTCATCGGGCACCCTGACGTCCATTCACTGATTGCCTCCTCACTCTATTGTATGAAGTCATGTCTACTGTGTTTGCTTAAATTATCTCTTGCACATGAGGTATCTACGGGCTTAAAGTGGTTTGCTGTAGGATTTGCTTCAGGAGGCCTGGTATTCAGTGGACTGGAGCAGTGTGAGAGATCAAGTGACTCAGGGCCACGTAGCACATGCTCACAAACTTCACAAGCAATCTCATACATTTGCTAAATCCTTCCCAAGTTATGAAATCAATAAAAGTGATATCTGTCAATTCTAAAATTTCTTAACATTGAAGTTGTTGAGTTAAGCAACAAGAATGGCTTACAAGTTGCTCGTGCCTACACAGCTCTGAAGGATGCTATGGGGAGAAACGGTTTGTCTCCACACGCAGTGCTCATCTCTCACTGAATCCTCAACTAGATGAAAAGTGCCCTCGTGCCCCAAAACCTTATGGCAACCATATCAAATCAAATTAATGCATTTCATCAGTATAACTTTGATATCAGGTTTGAGCGACAAGTCATATGTAATTATACCTTGGTCTTTTTTTTATATACAGTTTTATCTTCCTGTCGTTGTTAAATATGGAAAGTAATATGCTATTTTATAAAGTTTGCTGGAAGTACAGCTTGTGATGTACAAGAGCAGGATGGTGCAGCCCCAGCTGAGAGACATCAGATGGTGCGAGACGGTGCACTCAGAGCTGCAGATCCATGTTCCTACCTCGCATCAGCCTCATTAGCATCATACGCAAGTATACAGTCCTGTTTATGCCAACAGAAACAAATATTTATTCAGCCAGCATTGCCCTGAACAGCCAGTCCCCTTATCAATTCAAATAACATGTTATAACTCTAATAGTTTGAGATCTTGAGGCTATCAGTAGAAAAACATTTGGGTATTGAAGTTAAAATTTAGATCTTGGAGAGTTGATTTAATGAAAATAAGAAAACTCTCTGAATCAACATTGTGTCAAAGCCTACCATTGAACATCCAACTGCATCCCTGGAACTAGAGGACTAGAAGAGTGCTAGATGTGCCTTTATGAGCTATAGTGACCATCACGGACTAGTCTACTAGGGAGACGTAAGAGACAACACACCTTGCCTTGTGTGGGTGGAGAAGAAGACCTGCAAGTAGCTTGTTCCTGTAGGAACAGTCTCCAGATCACCGTCCACTGCAGCTACATCAGCATCATCTCCCATAGCGACACCTCCAGCACACAGCAGCAGCGCAGGTGGGAGACACTGGTATCCTCGTCTGGATGCTCACAGACAATAACTGTGTTTTTTTCAAGAGACTTGACAAACACCCATATGAAGGAATAACTAAATCTGTCGGGGTATCAAATCACCAGAAGCACTTCTCAGTGTCGTAGCACATTGATTGCATCCATAGAAAAGTGGGAGGACATGAGTTGAGAGTCGGTGTGGGCTGATTGACGGGCGGTGCAAGTAATGAAGGGGGGTAGTTGGCGCCCAGCAGGGGGGTCTGGGAGGAGAAAAGAGTCACCAAGGTGCCAGCCTCCTTGTCTCAACATGCTTCCGTCTCCCCGGCTCACGCTCACAACTTCTTCTTATGCTTACTCTATATTCAACAACCATCAATTACAGTAATCTCTGTCTTTGTTCATTTGGTTTTATAAATAACATCTGCCGTATTTTGATTTTGAAACTCTTTTTAACATTTAAAAAACTTCATCATGAGGGTAAGCATAATTATTCACAAGTTTAGCAGCTCTATCAGCAAATGCACTCTCCTGACTTTCATGCCAGGCTGACACTTTCCCTTCATAGCTCGGTGTACGAGAGGACTGATTCTGCCAACTAACTGAGAGCTGGAAGGAAAAGTTTATTGGCCATGCTCTTTCAGTATATCAGACAATTAGCCTGGGATCTTATCCATTAGGATTGTCAAGCTTGTGCTTCCCTCTCTGCCTTATCCACCGACTGGATTATCAGCTTGTGTTTACAGATGACATCATAATTAAACAGGGGCTGAGTGCATGTTTACACAAGCTGCCCAATCAGAAGCAGTGCGCTGCCAGTCATATCGTGTCTCGTACATAGATTGCACTGTTTGTTTTATATGGAGTGCATCCTCTCATGTTTTATATACAATATAATGACAAATAATAACATATATAAAAGCTTTTACATTTAGGATCAGAAGGTAATGAGATTTTATCATGTGTACAATTCCATAAACAAACTAGTAAGAAACCAGTGTGAATTTATGTATTGTCCGAGCAAGAGCGAGAGTTATACGCAAATTTGTAGAGTCATATGACACACTTCCTCGGGTAATAATTTCTTTATTACCAATTCTGTTCGATTTAACTCTCTTAGAAATATTGGAGAAACAGGTCACTTCCATTTGGCGGGCAGCTACAGTGACGTTGCAGACAACAATGTTATTGTGTCCCAGGCGAAAAAAGACAGGAACTCGTGCTACAACAAACATTGCTAAGCAAAAGTGATATGTGCTCATATCGAAAATTTGTCCTACAAATTTTGAACCATATGGGTAATAAAAATAATTATTTGCTCCTAAACTAAGCATTTTTGCATAACCTTATGTGACAGGGTGAGATATAAGCATTCCTACTGGCTTTGGCTAGAGGGATATCTCTTTGGCCGAAACAGATAGAGTGCAGGACTCTCAACCCGGGTCCCGGGTTCGAATCACGGTGGAGGTGGTTTCAAAATCACTTCTGTTACATTTGGCCCCCAACGTGAGGCCCGGGGCATCTCCCTAGTGTTCACAACACCCCTTACTAACCCACCTGGTCCGTGACACGCATGCGTGGAAATCAGTCAATGAAAAAAGAACTGGCTGATCTCTTTGAATCAGACAATCTAGTTGACACAAGCTGTTAGAATCGGACAATCTAGTTAAAACTAGCTGTAATGATTACGTCCAATAAGTCATACAATAAATTATTTGTATTTATGCTCATAATGTGTAAAATGCAATATTAATCCTAATGACTCCCGATTCAAAGAGATCAGCCAGTTCTTTTTCCATTTAGTCACTCACTTAGTCACTTCTTCCTCATCAAATTGCCTCAGATCACCCTTCTTCCTCATCCTACCACCTCACATCACCCTTCTTCCTCATCCTACCACCTCACATCACCCTTCTTCCTCATCCTACCACCTCACATCACCCTTCTTCCTCATCCTACCACCTCACATCACCCTTCTTCTTCATCCTACCACCTCACATCACCCTTCTTCTTCATCCTACCACCTCACATCACCCTTCTTCCTCATCCTACCACCTCACATCACCCTTCTTCCTCATCCTACCACCTCACATCACCCTTCTTCCTCATCCTACCACCTCACATCACCCTTCTTCCTCATCCTACCATCTCACATCACCCTTCTTCCTCATCCTACCATCTCACATCACCCTTCTTCCTCATCCTACCACCTCACATCACCCTTCTTCCTCATCCTACCATCTCACATCACCCTTCTTCCTCATCCTACCACCTCACATCACCCTTCTTCCTCATCCTACCATCTCACATCACCCTTCTTCCTCATCCTACCATCTCACATCACCCTTCTTCATCACCCTACCACCTCACATCACCCTTCTTCCTCATCCTACCACCTCACATCACCCTTCTTCCTCATCCTACCACCTCACATCACCCTTCTTCATCACCCTACCACCTCACATCACCCTTCTTCCTCATCCTACCACCTCACATCACCCTTCTTCCTCATCCTACCACCTCACATCACCCTTCTTCTTCATCCTACCATCTCACATCACCCTTCTTCCTCATCCTACCACCTCACATCACCCTTCTTCCTCATCCTACCATCTCACATCACCCTTCTTCATCACCCTACCACCTCTAAAACCCTTCTTCCTCATCCTACCACCTCACATCACCCTTCTTCCTCATCCTACCACCTCACATCACCCTTCTTCATCACCCTACCATCTCACATCACCCTTCTTCCTCATCCTACCATCTCACATCACCCTTCTTCCTCATCCTACCATCTCACATCACCCTTCTTCCTCACCCTACCACCTCACATCACCCTTCTTCCTCATCCTACCACCTCACATCACCCTTCTTCCTCATCCTACCATCTCACATCACCCTTCTTCCTCATCCTACCACCTCACATCACCCTTCTTCCTCATCCTACCACCTCACATCACCCTTCTTCATCACCCTACCATCTCACATCACCCTTCTTCCTCATCCTACCATCTCACATCACCCTTCTTCCTCATCCTATCATCTCACATCACCCTTCTTCCTCATCCTACCACCTCACATCACCCTTCTTCCTCATCCTACCACCTCACATCACCCTTCTTCCTCATCCTACCATCTCACATCACCCTTCTTCCTCATCCTACCATCTCACATCACCCTTCTTCCTCATCCTACCACCTCACATCACCCTTCTTCCTCATCCTACCATCTCACATCACCCTTCTTCCTCATCCTACCACCTCACATCACCCTTCTTCTTCATCCTACCACCTCACATCACTCTTCTTCCTCATCCTACCATCTCACATCACCCTTCTTCCTCATCCTACCACCTCACATCACCCTTCTTCCTCATCCTACCACCTCACATCACCCTTCTTCCTCATCCTACCACCTCACATCACCCTTCTTCCTCATCCTACCACCTCACATCACCCTTCTTCCTCATCCTACCATCTCACATCACCCTTCTTCCTCATCCTACCATCTCACATCACCCTTCTTCCTCATCCTACCACCTCACATCACCCTTCTTCCTCATCCTACCACCTCACATCACCCTTCTTCTTCATCCTACCATCTCACATCACCCTTCTTCCTCATCCTACCACCTCACATCACCCTTCTTCCTCATCCTACCATCTCACATCACCCTTCTTCATCACCCTACCACCTCACATCACCCTTCTTCCTCATCCTACCATCTCACATCACCCTTCTTCCTCATCCTACCATCTCACATCACCCTTCTTCCTCATCCTACCACCTCACCACCCCATTGCCTCAACCAACAAATCACCCTTCTTCATCATCAAATTGCCTCACCCTTTACCTCACCCTTTTACATCACCCTTCTACCCTTTCTGCATCCTGAAAGCTCACATTCTTGTACCACAAGTGCTGTTCTAAGCTTGCCGTTGACTGGCAGACAGATATCTTGTGCACATCTCCTAAACCTTGGCAGCAAAAGGATGCAGTGTCACAAATAGTTTGACGCTGTTGCATTTTCTCTACCTCGTTACCCAATGATATAAAGGCAGCAAGTGTATACAGGTCTTCAAGGAAAGATTACTGGATCACAGTCTGGATTATGTCACATCTGATTATCTCCCCTGCCTAAAGGAAGATGGAGAGGCTGTTGTAGATGGCGCTAGCTGGCAGCTGCGAGCCCTGTCAGACAGCTTTTTGCCGCTTGTGTAGTGACAGCTGAAAGCAATGCTTCTCAGTTGGAAATCAACATTTCCTTATCATCTCCCCAATTCAAATCATATGTTAATGTCATTATAGTGTGTCTCATATTCTTTCTTGTTTTGCAGAGATTGTACATTTGAAAGCACAGAAATCCTGGATTAACCTTGGATGTCAAGACATGAAGTAAATATACAATGAGATTAAGTTGGTTAATAATAACAATGAGCTCTTGTATCACATTTGTTTATAAGATATTATTTTAGTTATGTACTATGTACATGACATAAATACAGGCCTGACAAGTCGAATATCATGAATGAATAGTTAACATAATTTGGGTAAATTCCATAGATAGTTGTATGGTTTTTAAACTTTCTACAAGATGAAATAGAGTTAAACTTGTGAAATGTGTCACATGCAACTCTATCCTTAATCATGACATATTGTTTGATGTTAACTGGCTGGCACTTGTGTGTAAAATATGCTAAAGTTGGCGAGTTATGCCAGAACTGGCATCCAAATGGTGGGAATCAATTACACCTGCTAACAAGAATCGGCCTCAACTTGAAGAAGAGCAATTCATTACAGGATAGGAATTCCAGCAGGCTTGTAAGTGTTTACAGGTGTCTGTAGGAGCTGGCTCAGTTGTGGCCAATAGACTGCAGATAAGACTTTGACCAGGTAGCACTACATAAAGACACATACCTGTGTCACTGGTGATACTCCGGCCCATTTAACACAGACCCACTAGCACAGAGTCTTACACTTCTCTTCCTATACACACACCACACCTCCAATAGTACCTCCTCAACACACACCAGAATACATACAATACAAATAGAATTATGTTATTAAGTTGGGAAGAAACTGTTTACTTAGCCAAGATGTTCACACAGTTATAATTTACTCTACTTTGAGGAGGATTTCTTGTGAACAATGTCAACACATGGCTGAAAGCCTGTTGCTTGTGGAGGCCATGACGGGGTACAATGGTGGCCCACAATGTTCATCTGTACAGCAAATACGGTGCTGTGTTGAAGCAGGGAGGGTGAGAGACGAGAGCGGGTACACAATGATGATGTGTGGGGATGTGCGGACCAGCCTACCCAGTATCTGTCTGCACCCCCTCTCCCTCTATCAGACAGCAAACATCTCTGTCTCCCCCCATACACTCATCACTCACACAATTTCTACAGCAAATAGAGTCATCTTCATACCTTAAGCCTTTCCTGTCATTGTTAATGCGTGAGAAAGATTTACACTCTATTGATAAGTTGCTGTCTTTGTAGCACTTTGAAATTTTCAGAACGATCTGAGGAAGGTTTGCAATTTTTCCATTTGTGTGATGAGAAGAAAATTGGTTTGATTAAATGGTGTGTAAGCTCAAAGGACTGTGTTGATTTGGGTATTAGGAGGAGATCTGAGGGAAATCTTCCCACACTTGTAACCCTCTACAAACAGTCGGCCCTTTGCTCGGCAGTCCTTCCATCAAACACAGCTTTCTGTTGACTGTTACACTGAACAACAGCATACAAAACATCCATACTAACAACACTTTCACTAGAACTTATATAGTTCCTATCTAATAATTGATTCAAATGATACAATACACCACTTGTACTACCACATGCATATTTATTATATATCTTTTCCTCCCCAATCTCCGAAAATTCTATAATCTCTTTGATTTTGAAGTATTTACTAATGTAACATTAAAAAGTGCTTAGTGCTGGTTGTGTACAGTATCTGTGAGAGTTCCTCTGATCCCCATGCTAGCTCTTCCTGCCCTCCTCCCTTCATGTCAACTCTCTCATACACACTGGAGGGAAGCAAGACCTGCCCATTGAAGCAGTTCCTCTGAACCACGACATTGAATAAGTAGAGTAATATGTCAAAAGCTGTTCTGTTGAAATGGTTGTGAACTTCCTAATCCACAGCTTTTGCCTGTCCTCTTTGATAAGACCTTACAGTAAAGGATAGACACAGGTAGACAGGACAAGAGGTGGAATCTGTCTTCTTACTCAAGTAGAGACCACAAACTATACAGCTTGTTAAATCAACTTGACAATAATATCAAAACTCCTTAAAGTTTCCTGGGAATAACTTTAAACATTCAATATCAATAACTGTCTATAATAATTGGTGCAGTATGGTTTAAGAGACTCTTGGCATGTTACAGGGCGGCTAGATACCAGCCTCAAGTGTGATACAAGTGTTTTCACTGGGGTAGAGACAGCTCCATTACAGGTTCCTCTCCCCCTCCCTCCCTGCCCCTCCATCCCTCCCAGGGAGAGGAGCCGGCTGCCTTGCTCACTTGCTGTTATCTCCTGCACATCACATCCCGTCTGACAACCTCACTCGCCCAGCCACATCCATATACACCTACCTCTACATCTCACTTGGTCCACCAATATTCCTTATCTATTAAATTCTTATTCTGACACACACAATCAGATTTATCTAATGGAAAGACCTGACATATCCTATCAGATTATACACAATTCATTTATTTCAAACCTGATACCAAACTCTTTGGTCGCATAATAAATTAAGAATTGTTTGCAAATTGTTTCCTGTTAGGTCATCATGGTTATTGGTAATGAGCATTTCAACTTCAGCTTTCTGTCATGACAAGATAGAGTGATGGACAGACGGACGGACGGAGAGACAGACAGACAGAGTGTTAATAGAGGAGGCACTCACCTGGCAGCACTACATCTGTGGCATCCAGCAGGTTCGGCCTGGAAGCAAACAAACAACATCTTAATAGGCTTATACATTAATAATCAATTAAAGTTCTCTGTGTTGAATACAAAATAGATTGCCTATGAAATAGCATAAACAAGGTGAAGAGCTGCCTTTGAATGGTACAAGAGAAGCACGGGTGGGGGAAGCGAGGAAGTGATTGAGGGGCTCTAATGTGCAGCAACCTCCAGGGGACCAACTTGAAATCACTTACATGTCAGCCATTAATGTCATTAGTTAAAGTGAAGGTTAATGAGTTAATAGCCTCTTGGGCTTTCTCTTGTGTCTGGATAAGATTAGACAACAGGGGGATTATCAAAGAGACGAGGTGTTGCCACTTCTGCAGGGTTTATCGGCTGGCCACTGGAGACAGATTCTTGTCATGTTTGCTTGCTTGCTTTGAGGCAGGTTTGTTATCAGACAGGCTGACAGAGGGACATGGTCAAGCAGCAGATCCTGGTCCTGTGATGGATGACCGGCCTGCTGACCACACCATGCCCACAGGCCACCAGGCCCCGGTCAGTCCAGCCAG
Source organism: Steromphala cineraria (assembly GCA_916613615.1). Lineage (NCBI taxonomy): Eukaryota > Metazoa > Mollusca > Gastropoda > Trochida > Trochidae > Steromphala > Steromphala cineraria. The sequence continues at coordinate 38,933,359 of OU744722.1, read as the reverse complement.
ACTCAGGGACAAGTTGGGTCTCTACTTGTAACTAATACTTCAGTGTATGTCAGACTGACAGGTACCTAGAAGGAACAGGGTGAGCGGCAGGTAGAAGTTGAGGGTTAGGAGCATGCCAGTGTTCTGATGTGGGATTAGGGGACATAGAGCAGACACCGGTCACTGCATGTACAGGTGTAACTATCAGGGCTCCTTCCACATACAATGTCAAGAGGTGGACAGTGGTCTAGTTAACCCCATTCCACTGCCTGTACCCCATTGAGGCAGCTATAAACACTTGGTCAATTCCCACAATACAACACTTCCTTGTGTTGGCATTCCACACAATCTTGAAGACATAACTAACAAAGTTAACAATATCCATTCAAATGCCAGAACATAGATTTATCTAATTTCTTAAGTAGTTCCTTTGCCAGTCTGTACAATAGAAATGGGAACATGTGCAAAATATCATATTTCAAATGCCTAAACAACATAATAATGTAAGCCCCTTGGGTAGCAATGTGGGTGTTTTAGTATGAATATGAAAACAGCATATGTTCTCAATCATCTGTAGTCAAAGATATATATAAATAACAGAGTGCAGACCATAGGCTTAATCAAATTTGCAATTAACCTCCAGCCCAGTACATGTGTGTATACAGTTCCTCCCCTCAACCAGTCTCCGATGTGTGCTACCCCCTCATAACCCACTCCTGTATATACCAGGATCACAGTAGCCCTGGCTTTGTGGAAACTCTCTCTCAGGGTCGCCTCAACATAAACACTTTCCAATTGAAATAAACATAACTGAACCAAAATCTGCAAATTCTATAACAATGCACTGATGACATCCGATGTTAACAATTGATATCTTTAACTACAAAACATTAATCTAGCATTTTTCATTTTCATATTCCAATACATTATCATATTGATCTTTCTAAAAGCAATCTTCAAAATTCTATAACAATGCACAGATGACAACCAATGTTAACAACGCATATCTGTAACTACAAAACATCAATCTAGCACTTTTTATTAATTTCATATTTCAACACATTATCATATTGATCTTTCTTAAAACAATCTCATAAATTTTGAGATACAAAGTTACTCTTATCAATATTGAAAGAACATATTGAATTATTTTAGTAAAGATGTATTCAAATAGCAGTATCATCTGTTATCTGCTTCCAGATAATTTCTGTCTTCTACCATATCAAAACTCTGTGGCACTCCATCCAATTTGCATTACTTCTGTACACTGTTTCTCACTCCATAAACAAAATGGCCAAGATGGGGTTAAGAATTTTGAAATGAGATATAGTCTTTAGTTTTAAAGGTCTCGTCTACCACATAAAGTTGAGATTGTTCAAAAGCAATTTCCAAAGTAATAAAAGGCATAGACCTTCAAATAGTTGGGCCTGAAGTTAGCAGATATGTGTTCCTCAGATGAGGGTGAACTCAGCCACAGACTGCCGCCCGCATCTCTACACAGCTTCAAGGATAATTTTCCACATGAACTAAGGCTGATGTATGAAGACTGTCATCTTATACCCTAGACATGTAAAACCCATTCTTTATTTCATCTTGAAACAATAAAATCTTTAGTATTGTGACACAGGGTCGCTCTCACACACATTAGAGATATTTCAATTGGTTGGTAGCATACATCAGCCTGTAACAGGGGCCGCGTGTGTACAGTGGGCTACTTATACTTATAGTGATATACTCCTGTCTTCACACTTTTCATCATAACCATAAATATAAATGTCCAATGTCTTCCTTGTGTTTTTATATAAATGTCGGGATTATAAAAACATATTCTCATAGTTATTTTCCTATTGATTGATTTATTTCCTGGTTTAGTATTTGATACTCAACATAAATATCAGAAAAGTTATTTGTCTGCCATTCTTAAATATGAATTATCATTGCATTATTTCATATTATTTTCATTTTTGAAATTGTAAACCTTGTATTGATGGAAGACTTAAGAACAAAATTATAAAGAATAAAACGATGATAACAGTATATCGGCAATAGGAGGACAGATAGAGAATAAGAGAATGTGAACGAAGAAAAGGAAGAAATGGAATGAAAAATATTTTTAAAAAAGTTGATAAAGATCAAGAGGGATAGATGTAGGGATAAAGAAAGATAGAGCAGATGATAGTGTGAAGGAGTTACCGAAGTGCAGAATGTGGATAGATGTGTGCTCCTGTTACCAAACAAATAGGGGGTGTAACTGTAGACACGTGTAGAGGAATCGGGACACATACAGTCTCTCAGCTGTTCCCTTCGACACTCACAACACTGCATGCAACACTCCTCATTGAGCTGTATGCATTTATCTAGCATACTAGAACACTTGCAATTTGGAGAGGGCATTATTATTTCTCATATTAACAAACACTTCTTCTCTTAGAATTGATATGAATTGTCACTTTTTTACCTATGACTGTTTTACTTGTGACTTTCCTACATTACAAATAAATGCTTTATCACTTTATGATTGATCTTTGTGCAGATTTCAGATAAGGTCCATATCATCAAAACATGATCAAAAATAGAAAATGCACATGAGTATATATACCCATGCATGCCTGCATGTATAATATGGATGTGCACATGTATACGTGGTGCACACAATGCTCCTGTCAGAGCACACGGTCCAGTCACAATGATGGACACAATGCAATATTCACAGGTCCCCCTCTACCAGACCTCAATGAAGGGACGGAATGGCAACTTGGCATCAGTTACATACCATATTAATGAGGTGAATTATTCATATATGACATAATTAGCATACTTGCTCTCGTTATGACAGGAACTGCTCACATGCAGGGCACCCTAGTGGCACACTTGCATCAGGCTAGTCTCTAATGGTTCCACCACTCTCGGACTCACACAAGCATCACACTCACCTCAACAGATATATTCACTGCCTTAGATAAACTATTTAGGATTAATATGACAAAAAATACTGTCAATACTTAACTATTTGGAAAAATACTTCTGTTCAAAACTGGCAGTTGATGTTAACTAAAGCTAAATTTCTGAAACCTTTAAATAATCAAGAGCATCATATAAAGCTTTGGAGATTTCATTGGTACAGAATATATTTTATTGCTCTAGCAAGGTTAATTTCTTTGCATAGAGAGAGAGTAAATATCAATAATCTTTACAGCTGATCTTTATAGGGAGGGACCACTTCTCGAGAACTTGTTCCATGTTATAGTCCTTGAGAAGTAGGTCTACAGAAGAGGCACAGTGATGTGGAGTCTAGTACAACAGAACATGGATGCAGCCTCAAACACCTCAACTCTCTAGTCTAAAAAATCTCAACTCTCTAGCCTCAAACACCTCAACTCTCTAGTCTAAAAAATCTCAACTCTCTAGCCTCAAACACCTCAACTCTCTAGTCTAAAAAATCTTAACTCTCTAGCCTCAAACACCTCAACTCTCTAGTCTAAAAAATCTCAACTCTCTAGCCTCAAACACCTCAATTAAATCTCTCCCATAAGAAAACACCTACTTTTCTAAATCAAAGATTTGTATAACCAGTTTTAATTTTTAAGTGATTGTTCTGTTTCCATGATATATCCAATTCACCTTACAGCTTGGGAACCCTATAATAAAACTGTAGTTCATTTAGCATTATAACTGATGTGTTTGGGGGAAATGACATTTAGTGCTTTTAGAGAATTGGAAAGATATGATGTCCAGCATAAACCTAAAAGCTAAAAAGAGCATAAAGATTGGTAATGGTTATTAAAGTATATTGTACAATAAAAGTGTTCTGTGCACATTGGTTTACTGAGAGTTTATGTTTGATCAGGTTGTGGTAGGGTATAAAGATAAGGCTCCGTGCCCGCTCCAGGTTATAGGGGAGGTAGCATGGGCCACGCCATCTCATACAAACTCACCAAGTCATAGAATCTTTTCATCTTGCTATCAAATATCCATTCAGATGAAATCTGTTGGTTTTGTTAACCAGGTCAAAAGTAAAATTCAGTCTTAAATTCACAGTCTTATATTTTTGTTTCTTTATGGTTAATATGATTGTAAATCTTAAAAGTTTTGTGAATTTTTCTAATAATTCATTTATTTTTTAGAAAGTCTATCATCCATTAAGTTAAAATCATAAATTAAATCAAAATGAAGTACAAAACCCTCACAAATTTATTCAAAGAAATAACTACCGAGGAGTTATAACTTATCACAACTTCACATTAACTTATGTATATGCATTTCTCTTCTAATTGGTTATTTATTCTATTAGAATTATCATGTTACATCAGCCAACAATTAGTATACAGCTATAAGCCATTAAAATCTGGAAGACTTTTGATCATAAGAGTTTGCTTTAATCTTGATATAGTGTGATTGCAATAGCTGTGTGTCTAGTTACGGAGCTGATCTCTACTGTCTTCTGTCTTATTGATTGCTCACCGGACCTGATCCTCCCCTGATCCCGGATTAACTCAGAACATGTTCACTCTATACATGCAGGGAGGGTCACCCCCAGTCTGGTCACTATGCTCACCATGTAATATTCAACATTCAGGGTGTTATACACCACATTCAGGGTGTTGTACACCACATTCAGGGTGATTTACACCAAATTCAGGGTCTTATACAGAAGGTGCCAATCACCACATTCAGGGTGTTATACATAAAGTACTGATCACCACATTCAGGGTGTTATACACCACATTTGGGTTGTTTTTCACCACATTCAGGGTGTAATATTCCACATTCAGCACACCATATTCAGGGTGTTATACACCATATTCAGGGTGTTATACACCACATTCAGGGTGTTATACACCACATTCAGGGTGTTATACATCAAGTACTTACACCACATTCAGGGCAATATACATATAGAACTGATCACCACATTTAGAGTATATACTTAGAGTCCATAATCAACACATTCAGGGTATTACACATCAAGTCCGTTACAATCTTCAGTCCTTTGGTGCTCGATCCTTCAGATATAATGCTGCTTTTCTTTGGAACTCACTGCCTCATGAACTGAAATCTGCCCCATCTCTAACTGCCTTTAAATCCCAACTCAAAACTCACCTTTTCAAACGCTATCATTAATCAAACCTGTGTTTTGTATATATCTGTATATATCTTTTAAATTTTCCAAGTATATGTCAGCGCATTGAGCATGGACCTTGTTTGTGGAGTTGTGCGCTTTATAAATACTCTTATTATTATTATTATTATTAAGTACTGATTACAAATTCTCACCCAACAAAACACATACTGGACCCATATAATCAGGTATATGAACACTATTGAATTATCAATACTTGTAGGTTTCTTCATTTGCCCCCTGATGAATTATTAATCATAAAAATGTTGATCCCTAATTTTTTTACCAGTTTTTATTTAGAGGCACAACTTCTACAAAATACATTTCTACCATCAAATTTGGCCCAGGTTTATATCCTGGTTGGAAGATCACCCTCTCACCACAATGACATTCTTTCGTCGTCAAATATACCCTGTAATGTATACCCTTGGTAGCCAAACGTTCCTTTAAAATGTCTTTGATAGCCAAAATCATTATCAAATAAATCCTTAGTTGTCTGAATATTGAACCTACATAATAAGCTATGTTGCTGTATCCCTCAAAGTGAAGTAAATATTGTTCATCAGATTTATTGAATTATAAATGTATAATGGTTAAGTTTTTTAAGTAAACAATAATACAGTAATTGACTTTAAATATCATTCTAAAATTTGTACTTTTTGTACTTCTTGTCTGATAAAAATTAGTATAAGTTACTGATATATGAAATATATGAAATCTGATTAGAACGTATCACTGATAAAGTGCTGAGGAAGAATGAATGTAATACCGTGTTCCTGGTTATCATATAAATGAAATGAGTTCTTAATTTGATGAAATATATTTAGATTTATCTAGAAAACAACTTTAAAAAAAAAAAATTATTTTACAAATTTTACTTTTAAAAATTCACTGTTTGCCCGACTATTTGTTTTCTAAGCAATGATACATAATCCTGATTGTCCCCCATACCTAGGTAAGTACTGAGTATGAAAATGTTCTGATGACTTGAAGGTATTTGGTGACACCCTCAAGAGGTGGACTGACTATAGTCAGCATAGTATGAAAGTGTCCCCGACTGACTGACTAACTAACTATAACTGACTGACTGTCTCTAAGGATGGAAGGAGCTAATTCTGCCAACAGGTGAATAGGGAACGGGACCCCGGGAACAAACACTCATCAACTTACACCTCCTTCAAACTCTAAATTGAAGCCCACTTTCACAAAAACATTGAATAAATAAACCGCAAGGAAAGGTGGCCAGATGAGTATGACAGCAGTTAAGTTTATTTTTCAACTTTCTCACAGTAAGTTTATTTCCATTTTCATTCCTCAATGTTCGCTTAACCAGACAAATATTTTATATTTACTCAGCTCTTACCAATGGGAAAAATAACAGTTGCAATCTTTAGAAAAATATCTGTTTCATGATCAACTTTTTATGACTGGTGAAATCTGAAGCAATATTCAAGACAAAATGAATTTGCGCTGATGTATTGTCGTCCCATTCACACTGTTTAAAAAATATTTTCTGTCCTAGGAATTCCTTATAAAAAATATCTTGATTTAGAAATAAATTCTATTACAACAATAAAATGCTTTCCAAACATTAAAAGCGAAAATCAACAATTTCCTGAGAGTAACAAAGTTAAAAAAGTTTGAAAACTACGGATAGATAAAAAAAATCTTACCATTGTTCGAAGTGATAATCTGACATATTAGGATAGATGTTGTTCCAAGAGAAATGGTCAAGTCCAAGAGAATGTTAGAGATTAGCGGGAATCACCAGTGTTGTGGGTACACTCCATCTGAGTCTGGTCTCACCTCACTAACTCACACACCCACTGGTAGTGGAGCGTACACCATTAAATAGCCGGAGCAGCTAGAGGGAGGGAGGGAGTCGACTGCTACTGTAGTACAGTCCACTTCACAGCACCTCCACCGCACCAGTCAGAGACTTAGCCAGAAAGCAGAGAGCGAGCTACAGTAGGGTAGGGCGGGCACACAGGCAGGCAGACCGGCAGTAGGTGGATGCAGGCAGGCAGTCCAGGGAGACACTCTGCTTTACTCGTAGTGAGAGACAGGAGTCCACCACAGAAGGGACTCGGTCACATAGATCCCCCTGGTCAGATAGGTCCTCCTGGACACTTGGTGATTAATGAGCTTTACTTTATCAGTGCACAGTGTACGTTGCTTCTGATGTATGCTCCAGCCCACTTGTGGCCTTTGTTTTATCATCAAGCGGAACCCTCTCCCCCTGCCACGACCCATGGTCACACCCAAGGGACATTAGCCCTGTTTACCTAACAGCCTCCCGACATGTAATTAATGAACAGAAGCCTCTCAAATTCAGAATTAACACTATTAATGTTTGATCAGAGATAAACTAAAGAAACAAAATTGGAATAACTGTGATAAATTGTCAATAAAAAGTTTCAGTGCTCTGATGTGTAGGATCATAAACCTTTCTTCTCATGTTGCAATGCCACTTTGACACTTGACTCAGTAGTGCCCTGTACTTTTCTTTCATTAGCACCTACAATTTAATTTCATGAACAACTTTACATCCAAACTTTTTATTACAGGCGAAGACTTCACGGAGTTTTTTATAGCAGAGGACTTATCAATCATTGTTACTCAATATCCCTTGTGTAACCTCCTAACAACCCTAAGTCGTGTTTTTTTAAGTCATTACAATTTCTCACTTTTAGAAGTGTCTCACATACAATTGAAAAAATGAAAAAATTATAAAGCTATGATGATGTATCATACTTCAGCCTCACCTCACCAAGCCGAACAGTGTCTCACCTACTGCTCATCATGTCTCAGTAACCTTCAGTAAGTGTTGTCTCATCAAACAAGTGTGTCACCAACACTTAGCAACGAATATCAAACAAACCCTTGGCTATGTCTCATTATTCTTTAGCAACGTCTCTAGTCCTGAACACTGTCTCACTCTCTAAATAAGGTCTCACCAAATCTTTTTACCATATTCATGTCTCATCTACCCTTTAGCAATGTCTTACAAATAAATTCTCCCCAAACATTAATCAATGTAAGCAACTCTTAGCAATACCCCACCATTTACTTGCCATGTCTCTTAAACAACTGTCTCTTAGCCATGACTCAGCCGTTCATATCCAAATTAACCAACCCTTTATCATCGCATTTCCCACCCATGTCTAAAAAAAATAGCTATTAAATGGAAACTCTCTATTATAAGTTGTTTTTGAAGGTAATTATCTTTCAACACTGCTTAGTGACAACCAATACTGATATACACTATATTTATACAAGAAGTATTTATCTGAAGATACAAAGAGAACTATCGGTAGACGACCAGTCCATGAAGTCTTGATGATGAGTGTTGGACTCCCCGTACCTGGTACCCACTTCCTGCACCCACATCACAGCTACCCTCAGTCCATGAAGTCTTGATGATGAGTTGGACTCCCCGTACCTGGTACCCACTTCCTGCACCCACATCACAGCTACCTTCAGTGCAGTCTTCACACAACTAGTTGGACACCAAACAACTGTCATCCAGCAAAAGAAGTCAAAACTTCAATCAAGTGAAAATGTTAACTGATTTTGCAAGTGTAAATAATTTGTAGGAAGGTCATTTGGATGCATCTTTTGTTTGTGGCTAAAGTTTAGGGGTCAGTCCTGGCTGTGATGGTTTATTTGTGCCTGATGAGATCTGACTTCCGCTGCCAGCTCCGAGACAGGCAACATGAGGGAGTGAATGACTTCAATATTGCACCTATATCAAACACGTGGGCTGTGTACCTCCCTGACTCATCCTGCATACATTGTTCCCACTCTCCAACTGTAGAGTTAGTGGTGCTCGGGTCACAGGACAGATCAAACTTGGCCTGGACATGATCTCACAGGTCAGAGTGCTTCACCTCTCCATCTCTGGTCTTCCCATGTCATTTGGGACACATCAATGGCTCTGTTACTTTCTGGACAGTTTGATTTTGAAAATTTTTTCATTGCAACAGATGTTAAAAATTAAGATTCCATGTAATCATATTAGGAACTAACAGCTTTCAGAGTTTACTTGGTGAATGAAATGGGTAGGTCATGATCTCAGTGAAATTCTGTCAGCAATATTCCAATATGTTTGTGTACTGAAATTGGATGCCATTTTGGCATTTATGCTTCTAGTCTCAACAGCTTTGCATCCAGCCCTCTTCATGTATATACAGATTAATAGTTTGATAACTAGACACGATAAATCCATTAAGTAAGACTCCAACCACACTGTAAACAAATTGAATAGACAACAATTATATAACACTTAAATTAATGGAAAATGCCGGCCAAATAAACATTGCTTATTATTTGTTTTCTTACCAGGTGAAAATAGATCAAAAGAATAATGATCCTATTTACTCACCAATAACAACTTTCAAACTCTCAAATCTAACTGATTCTTGAGCTGTTTCATTCAAATCTGTTTCTCATTCAAATGTAAACATCGCTAGCCTGTACTGGGAACCTGGTTTAATACATGAACTCATCTAGTGACGCTGAAAAACAACAGTTTGGAGAAAGGCGAAATACCAGCTAAGTTAAATCTTTACCCACATGCCTCTCCTTGTTCTGGGATAAAGGACTCTGCACATTTGGTAAACTTCTTTACTTAAAAACCTCAAGACATCAATGACTGGTGATCACGCGCCATAAAGCTCATTTTATCATGCTGAGCGAGCTATGCTGGCATATCACTCTGCTTCCTTCACTTTCTCTCAAAGAACATAACCCACTAATTAGCTGCGACGCCTTTGAAGACTACAATGGGTAATATCTACATAATCACTCAAGATTAACAGAAGATATTCCATTGGAAATGTATTCGAAACATATGCCAGAATTTGCTGTTCTACTGTTTATAAAGAGGACATGTAATGCTCAATGACTAGGCTCAGTTTAAGAATGACATCTAGGGTTAGGATGAAATCTGAAAGAGCTAAACAAATTGAATATATAAACTGAGGTTGAATGACCAGTAAAGTATTGAGCCAGGTTTCCCAAGTGTACAGAAGACTCAAATTAATTAGCTGCTCTGTGTTGGAAGAAGAACTGTGTAAGAGCAGATAATCGTAGAAATAAATCAAGTTGGAGGGCAGAGCCAGATAAATGTACATGTCGGCCGTGGAACTATTCCTGCCCCAAATATGTGCAGCTATTAGACACTGTGTACAAATAGCCTGTTATGGCGCCAGGAGAATTACATGACATCAAGTTTTAATCTGCCAGTCATACACCAGAAATAGTGCACAGATACTGCACAGCCAATCAATTTCTATTGTCTGGTGATGGATATATATGTGTCACTTGTGATCTCTGTATCTTGGTTTTAGAGGGAAGCATGTTCTAGAGAGGCTCACAACTCGTACACACCCCGCTGTGAGGCAGACAGTAGACTGCAGTCTCAGCTCAAAACATGCTGTCTGTCCTTACAACAATTCCTCCAGTAATTGTTCTATTACAGACATTCTCTGCCTCTTAAATGAAGAGACAACTTATCTTATGCCACTGACACTAAACATGTAAGCAGAGCATGTTTAAGTTTTGCCCAGACCATCTTAACCGACAGGTTCCTCTACAAACACAACCACCTTTCTAATGTTCCTGTCGCCAGCAGACAAGCAATGTTCATGCTCCAGTTGTTGAGATGTAAATTAACCAGTTATAATTTAGATCATATTCTGAATTATCAGTGGCACCATTTTCATTATCCCACTCAAGCATTGTGTCATATGAATGTCTCAACAAGGCCATTGCAGGTCACATACATGAATAAGCAGTGTCATCATGTTGTTTGTCTGTCTGAGTAGTGTAGTTCATCATTTCTCTCATAGTACTATGCAGTATGTGTGATCTGTCTATCCAAGAAGTGTCATTGTGTTATTTGTCTGTGTAGTGACATTTGTTTGGCTTAGTCACTTTGAGCAGTGTCCTAATGTGTCAATTTCACCTCCCACCATGCTTGTGTGTTAGGGAGCAGACTACTCTGTGTTCAAGCACTATACAGTCTGGACAAGTGTCCTAGGTAAGTTGCTGAGAGAGTACCATGAGCTGGACATGTTCAACCATGAGCCTGCAGCAAGTGCTCAGTCTCTACCCACCATGTGTCATCCTGGTTACACAACCCTGAGGCATCCACTGCACCATCACCTCATCCTTCTCCATCTCTCCACTTCTGTGCCAAACTCCAGTGGGTCTATCAAATATCCTTGGTGTACAAAGTCAGATAATATTTTTATGACAATAATTGCATCGACATTGTCTGCAGTATGTCTGGTATTCATCTGAGCTTCTAAATTATATTATGTAGACACGAAAAAAGCATTAATACATCTCTGCCAGTTTCCCGATTACAATTTCTTTGGCTGATTTGTATCAGTAAATTAAGTAATTGACATGAGCCTATTGCCTAGGGCTGGTGCAGGCAATCTTCAATGAGATAAGTATAAAGTGACATCCAAATTCCAAGTGAAGTAGTGAGTCCCCTGATTAGCAGTGTGATAACCTTTTCCTGTGCACAATTCCACTTGATAACGTCTCTTTCTCTGAGCTAGCTGGGTGGGTCATGTCCTAGCACATCACATTCACCGACAACTCTCCCTTGTTTATTTGTTTCTCTTTTCAACAAAACAAGATTCCTTAGTTTCCTAATTCAATGCTGAACAATATGTGATTCCTGGGTCTTAATGCCCTTTCTTACCAAGATTCTCAATCTCCTCATTCCCTTCCTGACCATACAAGATTTTCAAATCTCCTCATTCCCTTCCTAACCATACAAGATTCTCAAATCTCCTCATTCCCTTCTTCACCATACAAGATTCTCAAATCTCCTCATTCCCTTCCTAACCATACAAGATTCTCAATCTCCTCATTCCCTTCCTGACCATACAAGATTCTCAATCTCCTCATTCCCTTCCTGACCATACAAGATTCTCAATCTCCTCATTCCCTTCCTTACCATACAAGATTCTCAAATCTCCTCATTCCCTTCTTCACCATACAAGATTCTCAATCTCCTCATTCCCTTCCTGACCATACAAGATTCCCAATCTCCTCATTCCCTTCCTGACCATACAAGATCCTCAAATCTCCTCATTCCCTTCCTAACCATACAAGATTCTCAATCTCCTCATTCCCTTCCTGACCATACAAGATTCTCAATCTCCTCATTCCCTTCCTGACCATACAAGATTCTCAACCTCCTCATTCCCTTCCTGACCATACAAGATTCTCAAATCTCCTCATTCCCTTCCTGACCATACAATATTCTCAAATCTCCTCATTCCCTTCCTGACCATACAAGATCCTCAAATCTCCTCATTCCCTTCCTGACCATACAAGATTCTCAAATCTCCTCATTCCCTTCTTCACCATACAAGATTCTCAATCTCCTCATTCCCTTCCTGACCATACAAGATTCTCAAATCTCCTCATTCCCTTCTTCACCATACAAGATCCTCAAATCTCCTCATTCCCTTCCTGACCATACAAGATTCTCAAATCTCTTCATTCCCTTCCTGACCATACAAGATTCTCAAATCTCCTCATTCCCTTCCTAACCATACAAGATTCTCAAATCTCCTCATTCCCTTCCTGACCATACAAGATCCTCAAATCTCCTCATTCCCTTCTTCACCATACAAGATTCTCAATCTCCTCATTCCCTTCCTGACCATACAAGATTCTCAATCTCCTCATTCCCTTCCTAACCATACAAGATTCTCAATCTCCTCATTCCCTTCCTAACCATACAAGATTCTCAAATCTCCTCATTTCCTTCCTAACCATACAAGATTCTCAAATCTCCTCATTCCCTTCCTAACCATACACTATTCTCAATCTCCTCATTCCCTTCCTGACCATACAAGATTCTCAAATCTCCTCATTCCCTTCCTAACCATACAAGATTCTCAATCTCCTCATTCCCTTCCTAACCATACAAGATTCTCAAATCTCCTCATTCCCTTCCTAACCATACAAGATCCTCAAATCTCCTCATTCCCTTCCTAACCATACAAGATTCTCAAATCTCCTCATTCCCTTCCTAACCATACACGATTCTCAATCTCCTCATTCCCTTCCTGACCATACAAGATTCTCAATCTCCTCATTCCCTTCCTGACCATACAAGATTCTCAATCTCCTCATTCCCTTCCTGACCATACAAGATTCTCAATCTCCTCATTCCCTTCCTGACCATACAAGATTCTCAATCTCCTCATTCCCTTCCTGACCATACAAGATTCTCAAATCTCCTCATTCCCTTCTTCACCATACAAGATTCTCAAACTGTTTTATTCCCTTCCTGACCATACAAGATTCTCAAACCTCTTTATTCCCTTCCTGACCATACAAGATTCTCAAATCTCCTTATTCCCTTCTTCACCATACAAGATTCTCAAATTTCTGTATTCCCTTCTTCACCATACAAGATTCTCAAATCTTCTCATTCCCTTCCTGACCATACAAGATTCTCAAATCTCTTTATTCCCTTCCTGACCATACAAGATTCTCAATCAGCATGGAAATCCCTTTTTTGTGATCATTTGTTTAATTATTGTATTTCATAAATTATTCTTACTCTTATTTGCTAAAGAAAGATGGCACCAGATGCTTAGGGTAAGTCTACTCAACATAGTCCTACCGGTATTACTATAGTTCTTCAAGACATCAATTGTACCATGTCAGCTGTTGATTATCAAGGAATTCCTAATTTAAAAGTTTTAACCAAGAACACTGAATTAAAAAGTTTGAGATGAAAAGAACATATTGGTGGTTGAGATGTTTGTTTGCACACAAGTTGAAGATGACAGGTAATTTACATGGCCTTCTCTGGCTCACGCTTGTTGCACGTTGTTGGTAATTGTGTTGCTTGCTGTTGTGACAGGACCTGTTCTGTAGGCTGGTCTACCAGCGAGAGACTGCAATGAGAAATGGAATGTCTCTCCTATGTGAGTATTTCCCTGTCTATCACACAGACCATAAACACAGAGGATAATTGCACTGGTCCCCGGGATGAGGGAGTGTGCCACACACAGCTCCAGGACAAGAACATCTTGCATATCCGTCTTCCCTACACACACACATCACAAACATACCTCTCAATACCTAGCAATAAGACACATTGTGCACAAACATCCATTTATCCAAACAAATCATGCAAGAACCTGTATGCTTCTCAAACTGGCTTGCAATGTGCATTGTCTTGAGAACAGAGAGATGTGTCGCTTTCTTGAGTCACATGTACATTCCAGACCGAGACAGATATTCTACAATATTATCAGAATGATGCGGCCTAGATCCTGTCATGTATAGCATCCGTGCACATATGCACATGGCCTTTTTATTTAGCAACCAATATTTACTCGTTGATTTACCTGGAATTCATGACATCGGTACATGAAGACAGTTACCAGAGTTGTTTACGGAGTCCTAACTGGGTAAATACATGATGCATATTATGGGTTATGAAAATAGGATATTCACAAATGTATGTATCATTAGATCATTGTCTTGTACACTTGGTCAGGTATGAGACAAATTTACTAAGGCATAAATAATTGTCATTTTGTTTGTCGCAGTTGAATTACTCAAAGAAACTAGCAGCAGAATGTGAATTGACTGAGAAGGAAAAGCAACATATATATGATATTGCTTTAATACAAATGTAAGAGTGATACCTTATGAGAAAACCTGAAATAGGGGCTTTGCCTTCAATCAATCAAGAACAGGTATCTTCCAGAAATCCAATAACATTCTTTTACATCTTTAAGTGAGTTGTCCATCAAAATAAAGCTTTGAAGATGATTGGTTGTATCCTTGACCAATCATAAAACTTTTAGTCAGTCTGGCATGCTGTTCCTGCAGCTGTTGTTGGACTTGGTTTACCTACTGTGATAGGGATAAGAGTGTGCTTATCTATGAGGGGGTTAATACAAGATGACAGTTAGTACTGGCAGCAGGTATACCCCCTGACTAGTACCTGCTTCTCCCACGTATTCCTCCCTCCCTCTCCCCCTAGTCCTCAACAACCTCCTCTTCCTTACTAGTAGTTTCTTCTCCCCACCCTTCCCTGGCTCCCTCTCCCCCTACTCCTGTCAGCTGTTCAGATCCTCCTCCCCATGTCACACTCAGCCCCCTTTCACCAACAATCTCTAAATTACTGATGTCACAAACTCACTTGGCACCAACTCAGGATGTGCTGATAGTCTATCAGATCGGACAAGTTCTTCAGGGTCTTGCATTGAAATATTTGATGTGTCATAAGTTGACATGTGCCAAACTTGCTGAAGGGATGTGTTGCACAACTCCCGCACTCATTAGTGCACAGTTATTTTAGCACATAAGCTGCCCATAAAAAAGTGCAAACCACAGAACCATGTGCAGAATGAACAGTGATAAAGAGCTGAGGAGGAGGGCTTCAGGGCCACAGGGCTTCACTCAACATACTTCAAGGTAGTGAAGAGTCTCCTGACCACAGGACTTCACTCACCATCCTTCAAGGTAGTGATGAGTCTCCTGACCACAGGGCCATCCTACAAGGTAGTGAGGAGTCTCCTGACCACAGGGCCACTCAACATCCTTCAAGGTAGTGAGGAGTCTCCTGACCACAGGGCCACTTAACATCCTTCAAGGTAGTGAGGAGTCTCCTGACCACAGGACTCATGCTTCAAGGTAGTGATGAGTCTCCTGACCACAGGGCCACTCAACATCCTACAAGGTAGTGAGGAGTCTCCTGACCAAAGGGCCACTCAACATCCTTCAAGGTAGTGAGGAGTCTCCTGACCACAGGACTCATGCTTCAAGGTAGTGATGAGTCTCCTGACCACAGGGCCACTCAACATCCTACAAGGTAGTGAGGAGTCTCCTGACCAAAGGGCCACTCAACATCCTTCAAGGTAGTGAGGAGTCTCCTGACCACAGGACTCATGCTTCAAGGTAGTGATGAGTCTCCTGACCACAGGGCCACTCAACATCCTACAAGGTAGTGAGGAGTCTCCGGACCACAGGGCCACTCAACATCCTTCAAGGCAGTGAGGAGTCTCCTGACCACAGGGCTTCACTCAACATGCTTCAAGGTAAGAAGCTTTCGTACTTACTGCCATTCATCACAAATGGATGTTTGAAACACTATTACAGCATTGAATGCTGTTCCTTGTACCATGTAAAGAATTTAGATTTTAAACAACCATGTATTTATATGTCAACATAAGGACAAATTGTTAGAGGCCTTTGCATGTACCAATATGAACATGTAATCCTGATTTTATATGTTGTCAAGCTGACAGAGAAATAAGTACTTGGAACACAACATTGCTATAAAACAACAATATGAAAATGATAGTCAAACAATATCAATTGCATATACAAAACAGTGAATAGTCTGAATATCTTCACTTCAGTATCTATTTTAAAGTAATGACTATTTCAAATAACTTTTTCAATAAAATTTCTCTTTTCAACAGTTTCTTTATTTGTAAAAGTTTGAAATAGATGTCCTGAAATATCAAATTAATGCCGTTGTAATTTGTTCCATTCGTAAAATAAATTGGAAAGGCGTTAAGGTGTGGCTGCATTACTAATAAAATAAACAGACAAGCTATCATAATACACAAATAATGTTTTATAAATTGAACACGGCTGATCTGTAACCAGTGCATTGTGCAGTTATCATCTGCTATTATCTGATGCTAGAGAACATTTCCTCCCCATTTCACAGCGATATGCAACTTGCTGGATGCTTCCTTTTTGACAGTAAGCACTTGTAAGGGGAGGGGGGAGGCAGGGTGTGTGTAGGGGGGAAGGGGGGGGAAGGCAGGGTGTGTGTAGGGGGGAAGGCAGGGTGTGTGTAGGGGGGAAGGGGGGGGGGAGGCAGGGTGTGTGAAGGGGGGAAGGGGGGGGGAGGCAGGGTGTGTGTAGGGGAAGGGGGGGTGAGGCAGGGTGTCTGTAGGGGGAAGGGGGGGGGGGGGGGAGGGGGGGAAGGCAGGGTGTGTGTAAGGGGGAAGGGGGGGGGTGAGGCAGGATTTGGGTGTAAGGGGAGGGGGAGGGGGTGGTTAAGCGGGGAGGAAGAAGGGGTATCTTCCCAAAACTTCTTCAATTGGAGAAGATGTTGATAACACTTATGATAGTATTTTAGCTATGCTGATGATGTTGTTTTGCTAGCAGAAAATAAAATGATTAAATATTTTGTTAGACTGTCTTTGGTCTTGTTGTGTTTAAAAAACAAATGACTGTGAACGGTTTAAAATCATAAGTTGTACATTTAGGCTACCTTCTATTGACAGAACAATGTGAGAATTGAAGTGTGGTGATCAGAGTTTAGAAGTTGATCATTGTTACAATAGTCTTGGATTGTTCTTAACTGAATATTGAGGTAAAGGTAAGGCAAAGGCTGTGGCCAGGTCTGCTAGTAGGGCTTGAGGTTTAATGATCAGAAAGTTCAAATTGTTAGGCAGCATGAATTACCACACCCACACAAAATTGTATTCTCTGGTTTGGTCCACTACTGACTAAGGTGCTTCCATTTAGATGTTCATGATTTTTCTTTCATAAATGCAGTGCAAAATAGAGCAATGTGTTTCTTTTGACGTTTATGTAAGTTTGCTCCTAACAATGCTGATATTTGGGACATGAGTTCAATATATTTCACTTTGGTGTAGCTTGGTAAGATTTTACAGGCGTTTATGTTTCATCGAATATGATAGGTTAACTGGCAAGATTTGTAACTAGGGGAATACTCTTGCACTTGATTGAAAGAGAAATTGATATTTCAAAGTTCATCTTAAATATTCAGATTTGGAGTTAAATGGAGCTGAATGATTCAAATAATGAACAAAAGTTAAAATTTATCTTATTTATCCAAAATGCATGTTTTACTGCTGCCAAAACCTGCCATTTTATTCTCTCTAAACGTAAATCTTATGTATATCATTCCTAATTTTAGCTGAATAAATTTTTTGTATAGATATAATAATCATAATTTTAAACAATTATTACTTTCTTTGCATATATTCGTCACTCATAATCCCTTATAGGGGTGGCTAAACATTTATTGTTTATCTAATGTATTTTTATGTTGAGATGGTGAGAGTTTAATTAGCAATCTGTCTGTCTGTCTTTCCATAAAAACCAATACTCCATCACCCTAAAACCCTAAGTTTTAGATCGACTGCATGACTACTCCTCTGTCCCTTGCCTCAAGAACTCCAGATGACAGATACCAGTGGTCCACTAGCTGGGCTTCATTTTGCTTAGGAACGGTTTTTGTATCGGTACTTGTCATATGTTTACATATCATATGGGACATTGATGTGAATAACCGTTCAACAGATGATCTCTCAATCATGGAATAGATTTATTTTTGTCTTGTTTAGTCTAATCTAATTGACAATTATTCACAAAATGCCTTTAGCTATAATAACGGTAATCCATGATGATTATATCTGGGCTTATCGTAAGGAGGGATCTAGAGGGGGGATAGAGGGGAGGGCAGAGGGCTTACAGTTTCATGTGTGTGCACTTTAGAGGGGGGGCAAAGTAACAAAGCTGTGTAATTTCAAAGTTATTATTTTTCATAAGATATAGTTACAAAATAAAGTGTCTTGTATGACTTAAACCAAACAACTGTGATTTAGTCTATATATTTGGTGACAGTAAATTATAATTCACATTTTGAAAAACAGGTTATTGATTTGTGATTGACAATATTGTTTTGAATTACTCAGGGAAGACAAAGTGAAAGCTGATGGAAAACAATTGATTGCTAGACAAAACTAAATGTTTTTCACATTCAGAGTAAGTATAATAAAATGTTTACGGCTTTATACAAGTAAACACGTATCCAACCCACAGACTACTGGCCAAGTATCAGATACTGAACATATACCTCAATAGATCTCTAAAACTCATAAGTTTTCCCAGGCCTCTCATAAGCTAGTTGACTTGGACTTGATAGGAAATTATAGCTTCTGTGCGAAGGCTGTCGTCGACCAACCAACTCTTCAATACCTGCTTGATAATTCTAGTCTTTACACCTATGTGCTTTACATTTCCAATGCCAAATCTAGCACGCACCATTAAACAAAGGTGACATCTCCGGGTCAGTTTAGTAGACTTGTTAACCATGACCGTATACAAGCTCACTCAATGGCTGTCAACAACATCCTTAAACACATAATGTCCATCCACGGTAAATGCTGCTTTTATGTATTTAACCATCTGGGTGTATTAAAAACTGCTATTAAGAGGATGAAATACCATTAATTTTGATTCCATTACAACTGGAACAATTTTAAGGATAACATGAACAAATAATACATAATTTGGTTCTATTTTTCATAATGTTTTTTTTAAAATATAATTTTGGTGTTAACATATTTATTTTTACAAAGATACAGAAATGGATCGGCAAACCAGCCATGTCTTATATCAATAACTGTCCATGTCAACTAGATATATGCAACCTACAGTTGTTCTTGTATTTTTCAGAGATATCATAGCAAACATAAATAGCATTCAAAATATGATCATTCTTAATCCAACATCTGGTTGTTCATCTAACAAGTGAACGAGATATAACTTCGTCCCCTTGTGTTCCAACCAGCCAAACATAACTGTTTTGATTTAAAAGCATGAAATTTACCAAGCTATATTTCTGAAATCAATTAAGAGTTGATTCAGCAAAGTTGTCTATATTCCTGCAACAGATTAAAGGTGAGACTACCGGTATATGTATATCCCAGAAGTATATGAAGGGGTAAGACAGGTCTAGTTTATCTTTTCCTGGGCCTAGATTCTAAAGCTCTAAACACAAGAACAGTTTTAAAGAGGATACTAAACGACTTTCCATTTAAGACTATTTTTATAAAAGAGTTAATGATTTTGTACAAAACTAGCAAACGCTTTGCTCCATAGTACACTAGTGCTACATTCAGGGTACTACATCCACATTGCACTCAGCCCACCCAGCTGTATGAATGGGTACCTGAAAAACGGGTGTACATGATTCCTGCAGCGCCTCAACAGCTCCGATAGTACTACTCCATCAGGGTAAAAAAGTACCATTGTACCTTCAGTAAGTAGTTGTAGATTTGATACTAGACGTTAAAATTGTAATTATTTTTATTAGTAGTACTACAAAAAACAACTTTGAAGCACTTCTCTATGGGTAGTCATGAGTGGTAGGTAGATAGGTAGGTAGATAGGTAGGTAGATAGGTAGGTAGATAGGTACGTAAGTAGGCAGGTAGATAGGCAGGTAGACAGAGCCTGCAGCCCCCTACACGCTACCAGTACCCAGCTCCAAGGTGACTGGAAGGTTGAGTGGCCGTGAGGAGAGGGGGTGAGGGGGATGTCAGGGTGTCTAGTGTCCCCCCTCAGATGTGTGGTATGTATTGATTGTATAATCCACCCTCTCACCCCATCCCCACCAACACAGGAACCGAGACCCTCTTTATCTTATCCTCACCGGCACGGCTTAATAATATCTCCCTCAACAGCTTAAATCATTAAAATCAACAAACATCAGATTATACACAGTCATTGATAAAAGAGAAATTATTGTACTATTATTGTGATCTGAAGGAATATGGAATATTAGATCCATGTAACCTCATAACAGTGCACATAATCTAATGATTCCAATTGAATAACCATGTATTTAAACAGTTTTCAAGTCATGACCCAAGAAAGTTCTGATCATGGTTATTAGCCTTTAATTTGACTTCAATTTTAAGTTGAATTCCTTCAAATTCTTAAAATCATACTGTAAAGTTTTCTGATTAATTACTAAGATAATGTATCAACTTGAACAGCCACTTCGTGAGTTGATTGGAGTCACATAAACAAAATTCTATGAAAGGTATCATTTGTTTGAGAAGTATCCACTGTTAGTATAACGTATCATTTTATAGCTTACTAGCTCTGTATAGCTACAATATAAGGAAGCCGTGATTGTGATTGAAAACCAGACACTAGTGCGTGTCAATTGGTCAAAAATAATTTTGAAAATTTATCTAACACAGCCAGATGCATATGGATACTTAGGAGTTCATAGTGTTTGATAGATACTTTAACCACTATTCATATGAATTTGAGGTGGGATTTTCGCGTTTAATTATATGACCGTTTTAAATTTTGTTTGCAAACAGGTATTTATCATATATTTGTCATTTGGGGATGAATATGTCAGAATCTTTAAGTTTTTATCATCAGTTATAATAACATTTAGATTCTTATCAAAGCTAAACAATATGTGATGAAAATCACGGAGTGGCTCTTTAAAGGGTGCTTTGATATTCTGAAATACAATTAAATCATACTATTACATGTACCCTAGTGTAACAAAACTATTATCATTGTTAGCAAATACTAATTCTCGAGTACTACAGAACCTTGCAATGTTTATTCACTATGCAATGTTATATAGAAAAACCATTGTACCAGAACAAAATCTGTAATGTGATCTACTCTTGAAAGTATTACAGGCCTGTGCCCTTATAAGTACCGAAATAAAGATTGATTGATTGATTGATATTCTTAAATGGAATAAAGTGCACATAGCATACTCTGTGACATGCAGCAACAGCTAGTGAGACGTGGACAATAACATAGAGACTGAGCGCACTATGACTGGACCAACTGGTGCTGTGTGTGAAGGGTCTGTCTATAACAACATCTGACATCTGCAGTTAATGAGCTTTCATAATGCTAGTCACATGCAAATTAGCCTCAGCATAATTTCACAAATCAGTTAATAATTTGCACTGCAAAATCAAATTATATTACACTCAGTATGATATCAGATTGTTAATTAATTAGAAACGATCAGACGGAACAATGATTACACACTCCATCATTACATAACACTCCTCACAGGCTGACAGTAACACACCACAGAAGTGTCTATTTAGAATTAACATGTAATCACTGGGAACCGTTTATGTGGAAAACATGGGATGGATTGACAGTGTTGGAAGGATTGATTATACAACACAGAAGAGACAGATTTCATGAATAAATTGCTTGTATCATGTCATGTGTTCTGGATAGTGAACAGTTGGAGGGATTATAGGACTGCTTCACTCACTAACTGACTTCACTCTCAGAAACAAGAATAATGTTAAGGGTGCACATATTATTAAACCAAAAACATTTAAGGGATTATTTCGCTTATTCTTCACAATGTTCATACTAGTTAAAGATAATGTTAAGAAATGTCATTGCAGATAAAAATTTAAAAACAACATCAATTAATTTTTTTATCAAAACAGAACATGAAAACACAGTCTGTTTAAGGGATTACTGAAATTTTCATTATTTAAATCCCTTCCAGAAGTTCCTAAAGAACAATCTGCAATGACGGAACATGAATGAATGACCATAAGAGTAGCAGATAGGTTTTTGGAGAATGAAGAGACATAAAATCTCCACGAGACAGCAAGCACACAGCCATGCAAGAGGTTGAGAGAAGCTGTAAAATATCCCTACCCATCGTACATGCTCACTCTGTCCACGCAGCGTAAAGGAGGAGGAGAGGTCAATATTATTACTCTCTAAAATACACATGCTGTAAGTTTATAAATACAGGTGATATTAATCCTAGAGTTTGATAACAACATCAAACCTGATTTTCATGATGGTATTAATATAGAATTGTAATGTCCCTTATTTGATTATGTGTGTTTCAAGCTATGACAATTAAGCACACCTGTCAATAATGATGTACATTTCCATCACTCACATATAGCTTCCTTCACAATAGGTTATGGTGATTAACTTGATATATAATGGCAGCAACAACAAAGCCAATATAACCTCCAGCTGCTTTCTCAGATGCACGAGGGGCTCTGAACTCATGTTATATTTCAGTTAAAGGGTCATGATAAACTAAACTGATTGTGGGGCTATGTACACTCAATGACAGCTCTGAACCTAAAGACAAAGGCTAGAGAGACATTTACCTTCATGGAAGGGTTGTGTGTAAAGAATGATTGTCTTAATTTTAACTAATGGCCAAATCAATATGTCTTAATACACACATTTGTTAAGTTTCACATAGTGAAATTATTTGAAATCTTTTTCATGCAAATATTATAAATTTGTTCTAATTGAATTTTTCAACAATGGCATACTTATAAAACATTTGTTCAACAGCCTACACAAATGTAGAGAAAGCCACACTACTCACCGGTCTTCATAACTGTAGGAGTAGTCTCCAAAGTCTCGCGAAGCGTCGTCTGGATCAACTTGACTGAATACTGGAAAAACAAGGGATAAACGTAAATGGTGAATTAATCAAATAGAGACTCTTCCAATGTAGAAAAACATTCAGTTAATAATCTAGTTATTTATGTAAGAAAGTGTGATCTAATATCTTATGGCCACCTCTGATTGAAAACATGACAACATACATACAATAATGATTGTCCAAAAACATGAAAATTAGCTAGAATTATTGTGGATCATAGAGTCTTAAGTTTAAGACTCTAGAGACTTAAAGTTTATTATCAATGTTCAAGGTAACCTACTGAATAAAAACATTTCAAGTTAAACCATCAAACAATAAACAAGTCTGATATGTGTGTAACAAATTCCCAACATCCAAAGACAAGGAAAAATAAAGTATCTTTCTGATTTGATGCCAATCCTTTAAGGAGACACAGAGTATGTTGATATGATCACATATGTCAAATTTTGAAATCGATGTTATGACATCGGGAACCACTAACTGTTAATGAAAATAAGTTAAAGGTCAATCAGTACATTAGAGCAAAAATACGGCCATTCAAAGTCGGGATTTTGATCGAAACCGGACAATGTGGCGCGCTCAAATTCGCCAAAAGTAATTTTGAAACCTTGTCATAAGCTGACAGGAAGATATATTCGATTCAATAGTGTTTATTAGGTATTATAACTAATAGGTAGATTGATTAATTGGATGCATAACTTCAAATATTAAACGTATTTGATATGTTTTCTTGATTTTTCCATAAAATCAAGCATTTTAGAGATATTATGCATAAATGGATATATTTGCAAGTCCAGTGATGAGATATGAACTTCAATCAGCATATTAGATATTTTGTAGCTTGTCAAAACCAAATAAAATTTTAAAAAGATACTCTGTGTCACTTTAACAAGTTCACTGAACACTCTAAAGAAAATGATGTGTTTGTCAAACAAGCTGAAATCATCAAAAACAACAGTTAAAGGGGCAGTAGCACGTTTTTTGAGAATTTTATATTTTAATTTTTTCACTGATAATTGTAAGTTAATGTTAAATGTATTATTTTGACAGTGTCAAAAATCTCATAACACAAACCAATCATCCATAGTCAGAGGACAAAGTATAAAGATTCACATAAAATCCATTGGCGGCCATTTTTGTGTGAACACCTTTAATTCATTTTGTGTAAGAAAAGGAATGGCATTGCTAAACTTTACGTTATATATTTGAATTATTACTGCTCCATTTAGTTTAAATACATTGCCTTCCAATTGGAACCATTAATTTTCATTTTCCAGACATCACCTTATATTCCCCCTAAAAACGTGCTACTGCCCCTTTAAGTATATGATTGTTGGTGAAATACCCAGATCTATCAATATAATTAACCATGTTACCAGTCACTAATGAAAATAACAATGGAACATGTTATCAGTCACTGATGATAACAACAATGATCTGATGTCATTGAACAATGCTTTGACGCAATGACACGCTCATGATGTCATGTTGTTGCTTAGGCAATGGACTCAATGTAAATGCACTTCAATTTTGATAGAAATACGATTAAATCATATAATATGGAAAATTTGTCATTTCTTGAAAAATTGCATGTTTATCTCATCTCTTGTGACAATATAAACACTCTAATGGTACTAATGTAATGTTTAAACCACATTACTCTGTAGTTATAATATCACAATGCCAGCACATCATAATTGCAGCCAAGTTGTTGAATTGTATCTAGTAGCTCACTTCAAACAATTATGCTTGTTTATGTTATCGTGATTAAAAAATGTTGAATGTTTTACTTAATTACCATTTAATATATTTTTAATAAAACTCCTGAATGATTTAGTATCAAACTTATTTTTTCTGGCTTTTATTTTGAATCAGTAATTCGAATGATTGAAACATCATAAATGGAAGGTTGTTGAGTATCACAATTCAGGTCACTAAATCGTCCCTTTTGTCCCTTACATAGCATCCCATATATATGATATAACATCCCCAAGAACCTGGTCTTCTATCAACCCTGTAACCAATTCTATGATTTGCCAACATAAACAAAATTCACATCATGAAATGATGAAATGCACAAACTTAACACTAGGGACTTGTATCTAATTCTTTATATACAGATTGGTATTTGGAGGTAATGATATTTCTGGCAAATGTTCATTTTTTTCAGACTTGTAGGAACATTTGCCTATAAGATAATGGCAGATCCACGCCCACTGATGCACAAGGGACATGTTTTATCTTGCGAGACCCACCTCAGCGAGCATGTGTGTAAGACATAAGCTAGTTAGAGGTGTAGCAAGTTACCTGTGCTATCTGCTAACTAAGGAGATGGTACGGAGTGGCCGGCCAGGTAACCCTTCACCTCCTCTAGAGGCAGTCACCAGAACAATATAACGAGGGACCTGGTCCCCCCTGGGTCGACCGGCCACCACCCTGGACACTCATCTCCTCCCCCCTCACCCTCACCACACTATCTGATATACCTGACACCTACTTGGCTCCTGCTGGACTATCAGCTCCTGTCAGTGGAAACTGGCTTTTGACACTAAACTAGATTGCAGTGCCACACACAACCATATGAACAGATCAAATACTTTGCCAGAAGGCACGATTTCATAAATTAAATGATTTCTTAGGTCAATGGATAGCCTTTGTGACTCATTTCTTTATAGTTGTTAATTGTTCTACATGTATGAAATTGATGCATAGGGAGTGAAGTGCACAAAGGCAAGAGCAAGGAGTAGAGATCGGTGCTACATGATGAGGTAGAAGTGATTACAGTAGCTCATCTCAGCCCAGCTGGTCTGGTAATACCCTCCTGGTAAGTGAGACATCCACATAATTAACAAGGCAGGCACTGAACCATGGACGTCAGTCTTGTTGATGAAAATGTAAAAAACTTCAACTTAGGACTTTTTTGGGTGTAGATGTCAAGGTCTGATTAAGGAGTAGTTTGGAATTATTTTCCCAGTAGAGGGAGGTGAGCGGAAAGTAAATGGCCAGGAAACACAAAGATTGATCGGGGTCCCAAAGAGCAACAATAAGAAGAAAGTAAGTCTGTTGCAGAGTTGGTCATTTGTTCTCTGTCCCATTCATCAAGGCAGACCGACAGAGACCTGGAGGCACTGGGCACACCTCATCTCCACCAGGAGTTCCTTCTCTCTATCTCCCTCCCTCTCTCTATCTCCGCTCACACCACACTAAGTGAGGCACAAAATTAAAATACTTGTGGGCTCGTCAGCCTCATTAAGGAGTGAGCAGTGTAATACTATTCTCTTCAAGACTCATCATCAGTAATGCGGCAGCTCGTTGTCAGGCCACGCTACAAACTGGAGATGGTATCAAATCTCTTCTTGCTCATTTGATGAAGGCACGAGTCTGATATCTCAATTTGGTTCCAACATTAGCGCTAACTTGTTATGCAACACCAATTAAGAATCTATAGTATTCTATAAACAGTTATATCAAATATCAAATGTTATAGAACATTTTTGCCTTGTACACTTGATCAACTAAAAACCTGAAAAAGGAGTTCTTGTAATTCTTTATTTCAAAATTATATGAATATATAAAGAAAGTAAGTCAGAAAGTTGATCAAACTTTTTAAAAATAAGCCATCACTTACTCCTTTCAAAATACCATTATGTTCTTCATTGATGTGAAACATTACCCTATCAAGTACAAAATATACAATTTGAATGCCTGAACCAGTTACATGATGATGATTTACAGTACACCTTTGCGAGACTGACACCACCTCGCAATGCTAGAGGGATCTGGAAGACTTGACATCTGAGTTTGAGCCAACACGTCAGGAGAGTGGGTTGGGTTCCCTGCAGGTCAGGGTGACCTGATCACAGGAACATTAGCAATGTATACATACATCATGTTCTGGGGGAGGGGTCGCATGCATGGAAGCTGTACAAAGATTAGCTGTATGTTTATTTGACAGTTTGAGAGTTTGTCTCAGTCTGGAGCAGAAGCATGGGGTGTTGATGGGTTCCACATGGCTGGGTCGCACAGAGTAAACAAACATAACTGCTGGCCCACAGTATTCCAATACATACATTAACAGGTTTTCATTCCATAAAGCCTCTTAGTTCAAGAGTGTTTACACAGCAAATACTTGAGGTAATGGTTCTTCATGCTTGGCCAGTCTCCCTTACAGCTTCATACAACTAATCTTGTCTACTATTGATATATGTGTGGGGAGAGAACGACAATAGATTAACTCTGTCCACAGGTACAGAACGGACCAGTGTCCACGGAACAACATCCAACTTTGGTCTTTGTCTAGCTAGCCATGGGTCCCCATCCCTCTTGAGACCAGCTAACACCCTTACGCACCCAAGTTTTATATTCCATCTGCTTAAAACTTATAAAAGTTTATTTTCAGTCAAGTGCTTAAACACATATGAGATTTTGCTATCTCAGATACATTTGACATTCAAATGTGACTTTAAAGTATTCTATGTGAGTCTTTATCAATATGAACTTAAATGTTGCTTCTACACATGTGGACTACATACCGGTAAGTATCAAAGGCAATTACTGATCAGCATTTAGAGAGCATTGGCAAATAATCATTGCATGAAAAGCTTTTTATAAAAGAGAAATATTTCTGAGGAATTTTCTGATTTGTATGTTTTGGGATCATTTTCCTGTTTGGCAATTTTTTGTTGCACAGCTGAGATAGAGCTTGGTTAATTCTGGAATATGTGATTTCTCCTGGGAGCGAGCTTGTCTTCACGCCAAGTATCCAGTTTGCTTCCTTCCTATCACTGGATACAGGCTGGTGCAGCTTCTGATCTCCTGAGATAGGTGCATGCTCCGTCTTGATACACAGCTAGCCCTGGTGTGACCATAATGCCTTATTTGACTTTCATACAGTCTGAGTCCTACCCGACTGTCCCGTATTGTTACTTGTATAAACCATGGCTCCCATTTACAGATAATGTCTACAATATTGATCAATGATAAGTACTCACTTTCAATAGAAATCAAAAAGATATTCAAGTGTAATCTTGTATTCAAGAGAGATATCATTGAAGCGATTAAGTAGTATTTGGCCAGCAAGCAAACATTGTATGTACATAGGTCCTGTGAAGCCTGAGCCAATATGAGCCTGCTATAGCTATTAGATTACTGTGTGAGTGAGATAATGCTCTCACTATGTGTCAAGTATCATGGTGGCTACAGCAACTAAACAATCCTAAAGTGACATCAAATGGTGCTTCCAAAGCGACACTACAAGATGGCTGACAACTAAATTGTTTAAAGTTGGCATCTGCGAGTGGCAAATTGAATTATAAGGGAGCAGGGTGCACTTGGTGAGGTAAATCATGGCTTCGTTATAACACCAGTAACAGAGTCATATCTGCCAGTCTGGCCTTCTCAATTTCATGGGCAATTTGAAGAAATCAGGCTCTTCTTTTAGATGTATCATCCTTCCTTGTCAGATCTCCAAGTATCTCAAATTGGGGCTGGGGTTTGGACTGGGGCATATGCTCAGATTGAGGCTAGAACTGGGGCTGAGGCTTGCGCTGGGTGGGGCTTATATTTTTTTATTTTCTATGGCTAAAGTTATGGTTCTGACTGAGGCTACGGCCAGTATTATGGTTTTGACTGAGGCTACGGCCAGTATTATGGTTTTGACTGAGGCTACGGCCAGTATTATGGTTCTGACTGAGGCTACGGCCAGTATTATGGTTTTGACTGAGGCTACGGCCAGTATTATGGTTCTGACTGAGGCTACGGCCAGTATTATGGTTTTGACTGAGGCTACGGCCAGTATTATGGTTTTGACTGAGGCTACGGCCAGTATTATGGTTCTGACTGAGGCTACGGCCAGTATTATGGTTTTGACTGAGGCTACGACCAGTATTATGGTTTTGACTGAGGCTACGGCCAGTATTATGGTTTGACTGAGGCTACGGCCAGTATTATGGTTTTGACTGAGGCTACGGCCAGTATTATGGTTTTGACTGAGGCTATGGCCAGTATTATGGTTTTGACTGAGGCTACGGCCAGTATTATGGTTTTGACTGAGGCTACGGCCAGTATTATGTTTTGACTGAGGCTACGGCCAGTTATGGTTTTGACTGAGGCTACGGCCAGTATTATGGTTTTGACTGAGGCTACGGCCAGTTATGGTTTTGACTGAGGCTACGACCAGTATTATGGTTTTGACTGAGGCTACGGCCAGTATTATGGTTCTGACTGAGGCTACGACCAGTATTATGGTTCTGACTGAGGCTACGGCCAGTATTATGGTTTTGACTGAGGCTACGGCCAGTATTATGGTTCTGACTGAGGCTACGGCCAGTATTATGGTTTTGACTGAGGCTACGGCCAGTATTATGGTTTTGACTGAGGCTACGGCCAGTATTATGTTTTGACTGAGGCTACGGCCAGTATTATGTTTTGACTGAGGCTACGGCCAGTTATGGTTTTGATTGAGGCTACGGCCTGTATTATGGTTTTGACTGAGGCTACGGCCAGTATTATGTTTTGACTGAGGCTACGGCCTGTATTATGTTTTGACTGAGGTTAGGGTTTTGACTGAAGTTATGATAAGGGATAGGTTTGAGCTGAGGTAATGGGTTGGGCCAGGGCTGGATCTTGGAAGGAGCATTCCTATATCTGTCTGGCAAGAATATCATAGAGCTAAAATACACAGATAGATATGGGAGAGATAAAGCCCCTCCTGCCCATCTCCTCCCCTCGCTTCTCGCCATGGGGATTTCTAAACAAGCAGGGCCAGTTGTGCTGATAGCTCCACATAACATACACTTAGCCTAGCGCCTGACTGACAAGCAGCACCCACAGTGTATACAACTGTCAATATCCATATCACTCCTTCATCTGCACAATCATCAAATATTCAGTTTATTTACACTTACTCTAACTCAAGTAGACATAAAATGAGACAGAATTGCAGAAATAATGCAGGATCTGTAGACTCTTTTAACAATAATCTAAGACGGGATCAACTGACTTGTTTCAACAAAGTTTCTGCAATATAAATATGTTTGAGTAATGGTAGGAGATCTGATTCCTCCCCCTATGTGATGAGACTGCATGTTGCATGAGGTTCAGGAGACTGCATCATGGCCTCCATAGCCTGCAACATAGCTTGTTCTCCTGAAGTAACTCAGCTCTTGCCCTCGGGTCACGGCCCCAGTTCTACAGCCACAGAAGCACAGCTTCTAACTCTTTCTTTTATCTTCAATTGGTTCCAATTCTGATTGGTATTTAATCTATATTTTTAATGTCAGTCAGTAATTGAATTAGTGAGGCAGAAAGATGTTTCATAACCCAAAATTTGACTCCAGAAAATCCCCGCCTCCCAAACAACTTTGTAAGATTTAGTTTGGCATGAGCGATGAGAAAGAAGAACACACATGGAGAACTATATCCCAAAATGTGGTCACCGTTATGGCATGGGATCAGACTTGTCTTCATCTGGCATTGAATTCATGCAAAGGTGATGTGTTAAAGAAGGTATTGTAGAGAACTCAATGCCTTCAAGCTTGAGAAGGAATAATGCTCATTCTCTCTCATAGACATTGCACATATGCACTCAATAATACCCAACATAACACAACACTGGGAAATCTGATTCAATAAACACACTGGCACCGTGACATTTTGAAACAAGAACGTCCATGGCAATAATGGTTGAGGGATGCTATTTGTCTATGCCAGGAGATGTATTCTCACAGCATGAGGACGTGAGGGGCAAGTTAAACCCTTCTGGGAATGATCAGCTCCCCAGTAAATGCTCACAGGAAATTAGACCCTTCATTTGAGTCATTTTGAGGTATTTCTTCACAGATTGCTAATGAATGTCTGTATGTGTAATGACATAAATGACATTCAAGTAGACAGAGAGTGAAACAGGCCTACCAAACAATTGGCAAACAAATCTTCAAAAGAGAATTCAAATACTCTAAAACTGAACATAAATCTCCCAAATAAGTGGAAATATCCTCCAAAATTGAAACTAATTGCTTGTTAGTTAGTTACGCATCCAAGACAGAGTATCTGTATTCAGTTTGGAAGATTTGTTTGCCAATTGTATGGTAGACCTGTGATATAAAGTGCAGGTTTTGAGGGGATGACAATGTGTACAGTTGACAGGACTAACCCCTCGGCCCACTTGACCACTAGCCTGGCCAGTAGCCCCCAGCATGTCCCGACTGTGTCACCATTGTGCTGCGGTCAGTCTTGCATAACGCGGGAGATTCCCGGGTGGCAGGCATCATTAGTGGTTTGACCCACAGGTGGACAGGTCCACACAATAACCATAGGTGCATTGTGACTAATCCTATTGGCTGCTGGGCTGTCAAGTCAATTAGATCATAATGGCCATGTAATTGTAGATTGTGTGTGGTGTGACCTACAAGATTGCATGTGACTATGAGGTGCTTCCCCCACACAGGACAATGCCTATCTGTGCTCCACAGGACTCCACATCAAAGCAGTTATTACCTCACCTCTTGCATAAACACTCACACTTCACCGCCAACTCTACTGCCGCTCCATTAGGCACTGAATGAGGGACTTGACTTACAATACCAGTTACATGTACACACTTTCAACTTTCTGTACAACACAATATTACATGTTTGATAAAACATTCATTGAAAGAAAGATGCATAGAAATGATTGACAGACATTTGCAGTGCTATTTGGTAGCTGTCTGCTTGTCAAACATGTATGTTGATAATATTTGGAAGTGGTATGAACATGATTAGAGAGTCCATTAGAGGTGAACATCTGTAGAGACGTGAGTGTTCTGGTGGAGGGAGGGGATGCAGGGAGAGATGAGGCTGCCCGCCCGGAATCTGTCCACTTGAGGAGCGAGCTAGTCTGTGTTTACACCCCACTCATCTACCCTGGAGCAAAGTGTCTCGTGCCAACACCGGGGCCGGCCACACCAACATGCACACCTCCTTCTCCTCGACCAGAAACCTCCTCATCCTCTCTACGCAAGAGCTTTTGTAATAAACCATGCCATCAGTGTTTATATCACTACTTCAAAGTGAATTTCAATATGATTGTTTTAGCAAATGCTAACAATTGAAACATTTCAACATATGGTGTATCAGCGTGTATCAGGAATTAAAGACCTCATGTGCAAAGGAATATTGCCAGCATACAGTGTACAACTTACCAGTCAGTGTCCAGTTGAGTATCCAAATGAAGAGGGTAAATCCAGTGAGATGAGACATGAGTATAGAGGACTGTGAGGATACTGTTCATGCTAGAGACAGAGGAAGAAGGTTGTTGCTGCAGGGTGTTTGTCTCTCTCACACTCAACTCACAACTGATTGCACCCACACTGTGTGATGGACTGACCACCTTGGACGAAGACTCACACTGCTCCCCGGCCAGCCACAGAAGGGCCAGTCAGTCACTCACTGTATGTTCTTCCACCGCTCCTCTTACAAAACACCTTGCCTGTTACCAACAACTCCCTCCCAATGTGTTTAATTGATTGGAGCAACATGGGGGCACAAGGCTTGTGTGCCTGTGTTGGCTGAGTGTGCTGGTCAGTGCTGTCTTCAGAGTGGGGGGGGAGAGAGAGGGGAGAGAAGGAGGGGAGGGGGGGGGGGGGGTCGGGTCAGGTTCCACCCCACTGCTTCACACACACCGTTACATCATGCACACCGCTGACCTCACAACCTTCAAGCCAGTCACCCTTGGAGATTAGTCGAGGTTCAAACATGATCCAGTGCTTATCACATAATCTTGCCACCATCTTGCTACAAATGTAGCCTTTAGCTTTCAAAACAAATGGTTTTGTCATTATAACCAGAGTTTTTGAACACCTTGGCATTCTAAGAAGTCTCACAGAAATCTCTAATGACTTTCCTAGTACATTTAAACAGAGTTTATGTTCTCATTCAAAGACTAAATATTTTTTAATGAATAGATGAATTGATATTGAAGATTGGTTGATGTCTAAAGGCTTCTTAAGTGGATAGATTTATAAGTTAGCATGGATGGATAGATGGTAAACTGAATGTAAGAATAAATTAAGGGTTCGATTTTTGGGTCTTCTACAAGCCAACTGACCCATTCAAGACATCATACAAAGAAGTGAAAGAAATATTTTCATTAACATTTCACACTGCATGTGAAGCCATGATGCGCTTTTCTTTCAATTCAAATATTCAAAAACATATACCTAACCATCTTTAACTGACTAGTGAATTTTTTAATTTAGAGTCCATTTTCCTGTCCACAGGAGGTCTTTCAAGTGAGCGTGTGAAGATGAGAGGATGTATAACATATAAACAGAGATAGAGGCAAGCTAACACAGATCCCAATCACAGCCGTGGGATGCCATCTCCTCCCGCCACATCTCCTGCTCCCTTGTCATACACCATACACACGGCTTAATGGGAAAATAACTTCAATACACCAGATAGATTATCATAAGCAGGAACATAAATGTCAGTGAAAGAAAATTGTTCTGTTTTATGTTAATTTGAAGGAGTGCAATTCAAAAGTCATTAAATTATTGAAATATTTCCAAAAGTAATTACCAATTTTACTCAGCAAATTAGTAAATGAATTATCTATCATAATCATATATGACATTTTGGTGGGAAAAAACTTTTCATACTGGTTATCTGTTTTTCTTGAGAACTGACATGATCAAATAAGATTGGCAGGTGAAGACCTTATTTTCTACTCTTTCAGAAGCTCTCAGAAAAGAAATATAGCTTATCAAATCTAGCTTCCTTTCAAATATCAATGTAAACAAACTCAGAAATGACTTTTTCTATAAAAACTTCAAAGCACATTGTCACTTTCTGAAGGATTTGCGGGCTGCATGAGACCAAGGCTGGAAGTGTTGTGATCACTGAAACACCTTTGATCCTGGCTCACAACATTACGTCTCACACTGGCTGCAACCCAGCATCAACCCAGTCAATCTGGACTCACATCAGATTCCAGCCCAATAACCAGCAGCTCACTGACAGCTGTCCAATGTGTCCTCATGCTCAGTTACTGGGCAAACAGGCAGAAAAACTTGCTAACATAGCCATTTGAAGCTGGCCATGTGGACAATCTCATTGGATATTGCCAAAGTGCCTCTGAAAGCTATTAGCAATTGTAGCAAATTGATAAATGGATTTGACAAGAGATAACAAAAATTCTCCTTTAATATTAGCCTTTTCTGTTTTGTTCAGTGATATTTATGACATATCTGTGACAAAACAAAGAATTTGTGATGTTCATTCAAGTATGAACAACTGTTAAAACATGTTAGTTCATATCAGCAAGTCAGGAGTTGCTGGTCAATCAATCAGTAAACTGAGTATATATGTCAGTGACTTTTCCTCCGTTAAGCCCTCAATATCATGCACATAAACTAATATCCCATGAAATCTTTCAATGAAAAGAGTCTCCAAAACTGGAGAACACGTTTACAAGAGTGATATCTACACAGACACCAATATAAGACCAATGACCAGTTTGACTTGAAGTGTGGATGATGAGAGATGGAGATGAAGGGAGACGAAGGGACCAGGGAGTCATGTCATCCTGTGGATGGACACACATATGGGGAGAGAGAGACCTCGGAAACAATCAGTCAGTCATAGATGTGGACTGGCCAATGTGGCAATCATTACAACAATAGCCTTCTAAAAACATAACACAGGAACCAGATATTTTTCCTTTTTGGAAACATCAACATTGAGCAATGTGAATAGACCATTCTGTAAATGGGAGAGAAGTTGTAAACTGTTATATCAACACTGTATGTGCTATGAATGAACAGGGTTGGACTCACTGCCCAAATGGACAGGCAGTTATGGTGTTATAATAGACTTGTATTCGGTCTCGGAAAAATAATTCTGAAGAATGATTATTTCATTTGATATGAAAAAATGACTGAGAGAAATGTAGTTGACCTTAGATCTTATTATGTTAAGGTCATACCATACCTACCGCTTACCGTATGTTTGACTAGGGTCATAAGGCAGTTTCAGAGTGTATTATTGTATCAAGAAACTATAAAGATATCATATCTTATATCTACCTGGATGTAAGTTGGTAGGTAATGAAGTTGTCTATTTTCACATTAAAACAGAAAAGGCTCTGATAGTTACACAACTTCTACTTTCTTGTTTTGATTTTTTAAAATGCCAATGACTTTTTAAGAGCTTTGTTGTTTCTATTCCCAACAGATGTGTATTTGTTCAAGTAAATGCTCATTCTCCAAGATACTTATCAGCCCAGTATTATGCCATCAGTGTCAAAACAAACTGCAAGATGATTTAGCAGAGAGCTGGATGTGGGCATTCAGACAGGAGTTACAGGGGGAGCTAGTAGCTAGGTGCTAGGTGCTCAAACTGCTGCTTAGCAACTAACAATTTCTCTACTTAACTCAAATCTATAAAGTTCTACCGGTAAGAAAAGTAATTCAACACAAATGTATCAAACAAAACCTAAAATTTGAAGCTAATCTTCAATATCCAAAACCTTTCCAAAAACAATTCAAAATAATCTTCAACAACTTAAACTAGCTCTAAAAATTTAAACTACTTATCTTATCAGCTCAAACTAGTCCTCAACAGCTCAAACTAGTCCTCAACAGCTCAAACTAGTCATCAACAGCTCAAACAAGTCCTCAACAGCTCAAACTAGTCATCAACAGCTCAAACAAGTCCTCAACAGCTCAAACTAGTCATCAACAACTCAAACTAGTCCTCAACAGCTCAAACTAGTCATCAACAGCTCAAACTAGTCATCAACAGCTCAAACTAGTCATCAACAGCTCAAACTAGTCCTCAACAGCTCAAACTAGTCCTCAACAGCTCAAACTAGTCATCAACAACTCAAACTCGTCATCAACAGCTCAAACTAGTCCTCAACAACTCAAACTAGTCATCAACAGCTTAAACTAGTCCTCAACAGCTCAAACTAGTCCTCAACAGCTCAAACTAGTCCTCAACAGCTCAAACTAGTCCTCAACAGCTCAAACTAGTCATCAACAGCTCAAACTAGTCCTCAACAGCTCAAACTAGTCCTCAACAGCTCAAACAAGTCCTCAACAGCTCAAACTAGTCATCAACAACTCAAACTAGTCCTAAACAGCTCAAACTAGTCCTCAACAGCTCAAACTAGTCATCAACAGCTCAAACTAGTCATCAACAGCTCAAACTAGTCATCAACAACTCAAACTAGTCATCAACAGCTCAAACTAGTCATCAACAGCTCAAACTAGTCCTCAACAGCTCAAACTAGTCATCAACAGCTCAAACTAGTCATCAACAGCTCAAACTAGTCATCAACAGCTCAAACTACTCGGGATAAGTTCAAAATAATCTCAAACAACCCAAAACTATTCCTATGCAGTTCACACTAGTGTTAAACATTTAAGATAATTTTAACAACCCCAAAATATGCCTAAGCAACTTACACTAGCCCTAAACAGCTCCAAAATTGTCAATAACTAGAACATTTTCTTGTAACAACCCAAACTATTCCTGAACAACTGAAACCAGTCCCTTAAAGCAGAGCAGCTACGTACGCTGAGATAAGGGATAGATCAGCACACCTCCTGCACACTCCTGCCTCACGTGGAGACCCAACGAGGAAGACAGAAGAACATGTGTAGGTAAACATGGAAGGTCAATTAAAATCCATTCATGAAATGAAGAGACAATTTACCATTTAAGCAGATGAGCAATATGTGGTCTGCAGTACTAGTTCTGTCTCATCTGCAGGGCTGACAGCAAGAGCCCGGTGTGAGTGCCTGTAGAGCAGACTAGACAACAATGAGCTATGTTCTTTACTTGCCATAATACCCGGAGGAAGCTTCATGCTTTATTACAATGGCAGATACAATAAGCACACCACACAGGACTTTCTCAAGATATCATTCTTTGCTAAATATGTAACATAGTAAATACTTTTCTTCATCACTTTTCAGATTTTTTTCTTGATACATTCTGAAATTACTTTGAAATTGAAATCGCAATTATTCAAAGTAAACTTTTTATTTTACAAAAAAATAAATGTGTTTTTCAATTCCCACCTGTGCCAGTCAAATAGAGCAATCTGCGAAACAGCTGGATAAACTTGTTATCTTACAGCGCCTTATCTCAACCTAAAAAGTGTTGGTCCTGAAATAGGTGCTGCCTTCCTTGGGCTAGGTTGACTAACATGGCGGCTCACACTAGCGGGCGACTCAGTAGCAGTTCACCAAACCAGGTCTCTGCCACCATTCATACCTGGTCAGAGACCTACAGGTCATACTTAGTGAGTCGGGGTACCACACTCATACATACATTATTGTATGAGCCAGGGTACCACACCCAAACGTACATTGTATGAGCCAGGGTACCACACCCATAAGTACATTGTATGAGCCAGGGTACCACACCTATAGGTACATTGTATGAGCCAGGGTACCACACCCAAACGTACATTGTATGAGCCAGGGTACTACCCCCATAGGTACATTGTATGAGCCAGGGTACCACACCTATAGGTACATTGTATGAGCCAGGATACGACACCCATAGGTACATTGTATGAGCCAGGGTACCACACCCATAGGTACATTGTATGAGCCAGGGTACCACACCCATACGTAAATTGTATGAGCCAGGGTACCACACCTATAGGTACATTGTATGAGCCAGGGTACCACACCCATAGGTACATTGTATGAGCCAGGGTACCACACCCATAAGTACATTGTATGAGCCAGGGTACTACCCCCATAGGTACATTGTATGAGCCAGGGTACCACACCTATAGGTACATTGTATGAGCCAGAATACGACACCCATAGGTACATTGTATGAGCCAGGGTACCACACCCATAGGTACATTGTATGAGCCAGGGTACCACACCCATAGGTACATTGTATGAGCCAGGGTACCACACCTATAGGTACATTGTATGAGCCAGGGTACCACACCCATAGGTACATTGTATGAGCCAGGGTACCACACCTATAGGTACATTGTATGAGCCAGGATACTACCCCCATAGGTACATTGTATGAGCCAGGGTACTACACCCATAGGTACATTGTATGAGCCAGGGTACTACACCCATAGGTACATTGTATGAGCCAGGGTACCACACCCATAGGTACATTGTATGAGCCAGGGTACCACACCCAAACGTACATTGTATGAGCCAGGGTACCACACCCAAACGTAAATTGTATGAGCCAGGGTACTACCCCCATAGGTACATTGTATGAGCCAGGGTACCACACCCATAGGTACATTGTATGAGCCAGGGTACCACACCCATAGGTACATTGTATGAGCCAGGGTACTACCCCCATAGGTACATTGTATGAGCCAGGGTACCACACCCATAGGTACATTGTATGAGCCAGGGTACCACACCTATAGGTACATTGTATGAGCCAGGGTACCACACCCAAACGTACATTGTATGAGCCAGGGTACCACACCTATAGGTACATTGTATGAGCCAGGGTACCACACCTATAGGTACATTGTATGAGCCAGGGTACCACACCTATAGGTACATTGTATGAGCCAGGGTACCACACCCATAGGTACATTGTATGAGCCAGG
This sequence comes from Steromphala cineraria, assembly GCA_916613615.1. Classification (NCBI taxonomy): domain Eukaryota; kingdom Metazoa; phylum Mollusca; class Gastropoda; order Trochida; family Trochidae; genus Steromphala; species Steromphala cineraria. The sequence continues at coordinate 38,894,403 of OU744722.1, read as the reverse complement.
GTACCACACCTATAGGTACATTGTATGAGCCAGGATACTACCCCCATAGGTACATTGTATGAGCCAGGGTACTACACCCATAGGTACATTGTATGAGCCAGGGTACTACACCCATAGGTACATTGTATGAGCCAGGGTACCACACCCATAGGTACATTGTATGAGCCAGGGTACCACACCTATAGGTACATTGTATGAGCCAGGGTACCACACCCATAGGTACATTGTATGAGCCAGGGTACCACACCTATAGGTACATTGTATGAGCCAGGATACTACCCCCATAGGTACATTGTATGAGCCAGGGTACTACACCCATAGGTACATTGTATGAGCCAGGGTACTACACCCATAGGTACATTGTATGAGCCAGGGTACCACACCCATAGGTACATTGTATGAGCCAGGGTACCACACCCAAACGTACATTGTATGAGCCAGGGTACCACACCCAAACGTAAATTGTATGAGCCAGGGTACTACCCCCATAGGTACATTGTATGAGCCAGGGTACCACACCCATAGGTACATTGTATGAGCCAGGGTACCACACCCATAGGTACATTGTATGAGCCAGGGTACTACCCCCATAGGTACATTGTATGAGCCAGGGTACCACACCCATAGGTACATTGTATGAGCCAGGGTACCACACCTATAGGTACATTGTATGAGCCAGGGTACCACACCCAAACGTACATTGTATGAGCCAGGGTACCACACCTATAGGTACATTGTATGAGCCAGGGTACCACACCTATAGGTACATTGTATGAGCCAGGGTACCACACCCAAACGTACATTGTATGAGCCAGGGTACCACACCTATAGGTACATTGTATGAGCCAGGATACGACACCCATAGGTACATTGTATGAGCCAGGGTACCACACCCATAGGTACATTGTATGAGCCAGGGTACCACACCCATAGGTACATTGTATGAGCCAGGGTACCACACCTATAGGTACATTGTATGAGCCAGGGTACCACACCCAAACGTACATTGTATGAGCCAGGGTACTACACCCATAGGTACATTGTATGAGCCAGGGTACCACACCTATAGGTACATTGTATGAGCCAGGGTACCACACCCAAACGTACATTGTATGAGCCAGGGTACCACACCTATAGGTACATTGTATGAGCCAGGATACGACACCCATAGGTACATTGTATGAGCCAGGGTACCACACCCATAAGTACATTGTATGAGCCAGGGTACTACCCCCATAGGTACATTGTATGAGCCAGGGTACCACACCCATAGGTACATTGTATGAGCCAGGGTACCACACCCATAGGTACATTGTATGAGCCAGGGTACTACCCCCATAGGTACATTGTATGAGCCAGGGTACCACACCCATAAGTACATTGTATGAGCCAGGATACGACACCCATAGGTACATTGTATGAGCCAGGGTACCACACCCATAGGTACATTGTATGAGCCAGGGTACCACACCCATACGTAAATTGTATGAGCCAGGGAACTACCCCCATAGGTACATTGTATGAGCCAGGGTACCACACCTATAGGTACATTGTATGAGCCAGGATACGACACCCATAGGTACATTGTATGAGCCAGGGTACCACACCCATAGGTACATTGTATGAGCCAGGGTACCACACCCATACGTAAATTGTATGAGCCAGGGTACTACCCCCATAGGTACATTGTATGAGCCAGGGTACCACACCTATAGGTACATTGTATGAGCCAGGATACGACACCCATAGGTACATTGTATGAGCCAGGGTACTACCCCCATAGGTACATTGTATGAGCCAGGGTACCACACCTATAGGTACATTGTATGAGCCAGGATACGACACCCATAGGTACATTGTATGAGCCAGGGTACCACACCCATAGGTACATTGTATGAGCCAGGGTACTACCCCCATAGGTACATTGTATGAGCCAGGGTACCACACCCATAGGTACATTGTATGAGCCAGGGTACTACCCCCATAGGTACATTGTATGAGCCAGGGTACCACACCTATAGGTACATTGTATGAGCCAGGGTACCACACCCATAAGTACATTGTATGAGCCAGGATACGACACCCATAGGTACATTGTATGAGCCAGGGTACCACACCCATACGTAAATTGTATGAGCCAGGGTACTACACCCATAGGTAAATTGTATGAGCCAGGGTACTACACCCATAGGTACATTGTATGAGCCAGGGTACCACACCCATAGGTAAGTTGTATGAGCCAGGGTACTACACCCATAGGTAAATTGTATGAGCCAGGGTACTACACCCATAGGTACATTGTATGAGCCAGGGTACCACACCCATACGTAAATTGTATGAGCCAGGGTACTACACCCATAGGTAAATTGTATGAGCCAGGGTACTACACCCATAGGTACATTGTATGAGCCAGGGTACCACACCCATAGGTACATTGTATGAGCCAGGGTACCACACCTATAGGTACATTGTATGAGCCAGGGTACCACACCCATAGGTACATTGTATGAGCCAGGGTACCACACCTATAGGTACATTGTATGAGCCAGGGTACCACACCCATAGGTACATTGTATGAGCCAGGGTACCACACCTATAGGTACATTGTATGAGCCAGGGTACCACACCCATACGTAAATTGTATGAGCCAGGGTACTACACCCATAGGTACATTGTATGAGCCAGGGTACCACACCTATAGGTACATTGTATGAGCCAGGGTACCACACCTATAGGTACATTGTATGAGCCAGGGTACTACACCCATAGGTACATTGTATGAGCCAGGGTACCACACCCATAGGTACATTGTATGAGCCAGGGTACCACACCTATAGGTACATTGTATGAGCCAGGGTACCACACCCATACGTAAATTGTATGAGCCAGGGTACTACCCCCATAGGTAAATTGTATGAGCCAGGGTACGACACCCATAGGTACATTGTATGAGCCAGGGTACCACACCTATAGGTACATTGTATGAGCCAGGGTACCACACCCATACGTAAATTGTATGAGCCAGGGTACTACCCCCATAGGTACATTGTATGAGCCAGGGTACCACACCCATAGGTACATTGTATGAGCCAGGGTACCACACCCATAGGTACATTGTATGAGCCAGGGTACCACACCTATAGGTACATTGTATGAGCCAGGGTACCACACCCATACGTAAATTGTATGAGCCAGGGTACTACCCCCATAGGTACATTGTATGAGCCAGGGTACTACCCCCATAGGTACATTGTATGAGCCAGGGTACCACACCCATAGGTACATTGTATGAGCCAGGGTACGACACCCATAGGTACATTGTATGAGCCAGGGTACCACACCCATAGGTACATTGTATGAGCCAGGGTACCACACCCATAGGTACATTGTATGAGCCAGGGTACCACACCCATAGGTACATTGTATGAGCCAGGGTACCACACCTATAGGTACATTGTATGAGCCAGGGTACCACACCCATACGTAAATTGTATGAGCCAGGGTACTACCCCCATAGGTACATTGTATGAGCCAGGGTACTACCCCCATAGGTACATTGTATGAGCCAGGGTACCACACCCATAAGTACATTGTATGAGCCAGGGTACTACACCCATAGGTACATTGTATGAGCCAGGGTACTACCCCCATAGGTACATTGTATGAGCCAGGGTACCACACCCATAGGTACATTGTATGAGCCAGGGTACCACACCCATAGGTACATTGTATGAGCCAGGGTACCACACCCATAGGTACATTGTATGAGCCAGGGTACGACACCCATAGGTACATTGTATGAGCCAGGGTACCACACCCATAGGTACATTGTATGAGCCAGGGTACCACACCTATAGGTACATTGTATGAGCCAGGGTACCACACCCATACGTAAATTGTATGAGCCAGGGTACTACCCCCATAGGTACATTGTATGAGCCAGGGTACTACCCCCATAGGTACATTGTATGAGCCAGGGTACCACACCCATAAGTACATTGTATGAGCCAGGGTACTACACCCATAGGTACATTGTATGAGCCAGGGTACCACACCCATAGGTACATTGTATGAGCCAGGGTACGACACCCATAGGTACATTGTATGAGCCAGGGTACTACACCCATAGGTACATTGTATGAGCCAGGGTACCACACCCATAAGTACATTGTATGAGCCAGGGTACCACACCCATAGGTACATTGTATGAGCCAGGGTACCACACCCATAGGTACATTGTATGAGCCAGGGTACTACACCCATAAGTACATTGTATGAGCCAGGGTACCACACCCATAAGTACATTGTATGAGCCAGGGTACGACACCCATAGGTACATTGTATGAGCCAGGGTACCACACCCATAGGTACATTGTATGAGCCAGGGTACCACACCTATAGGTACATTGTATGAGCCAGGGTACGACACCCATAGGTACATTGTATGAGCCAGGGTACTACACCCATAGGTACATTGTATGAGCCAGGGTACCACACCCATAAGTACATTGTATGAGCCAGGGTACCACACCCATAAGTACATTGTATGAGCCAGGGTACTACACCCATAGGTACATTGTATGAGCCAGGGTACGACACCCATAGGTACATTGTATGAGCCAGGGTACTACACCCATAGGTACATTGTATGAGCCAGGGTACCACACCCATAAGTACATTGTATGAGCCAGGGTACCACACCCATAAGTACATTGTATGAGCCAGGGTACGACACCCATAGGTACATTGTATGAGCCAGGGTACCACACCCATAGGTACATTGTATGAGCCAGGGTACCACACCTATAGGTACATTGTATGAGCCAGGGTACCACACCCATAGGTACATTGTATGAGCCAGGATACGACACCTATAGGTACATTGTATGAGCCAGGGCACCACACTCATACATACATTATTGTATGAGCCAGGGTACCACACCTATAGGTACATTGTATGAGCCAGGGTACCACACCCATAAGTACATTGTATGAGCCAGGGCACCACACCCATAGGTACATTGTATGAGCCAGGGTACTACCCCCATAGGTACATTGTATGAGCCAGGGTACCACACCCATAGGTACATTGTATGAGCCAGGGTACCACACCCATAGGTACATTGTATGAGCCAGGGTACCACACCTATAGGTACATTGTATGAGCCAGGGTACCACACCCATAGGTACATTGTATGAGCCAGGGTACCACACCTATAGGTACATTGTATGAGCCAGGGTACCACACCCATAGGTACATTGTATGAGCCAGGGTACCACACCCATACGTAAATTGTATGAGCCAGGGTACCACACCCATAAGTACATTGTATGAGCTTGGGTGCTGTTTCTGATGGATGAGCGAGGGTACCCAAGTCTGCTGTCTGAGAGAGAGAAAGAGAGTCGGCAGCACATTGTCCTCCCAGTGAGAGTCTAGCTCCACACCAGGCTAACCCATTAATGTCCTCCCCTATGTACTCATTACCGGCAGATTGCTATCACAAGCTCCCCTCCACTCTTGAAGAGGAAAGCATGCACTCACACAGAATAAAACAGCACTTTTAAGTAGCTTCCAATTCCACTCTTTCAGCTCATGTTGCAGATGATTACAAAGAGCTTTGACACAGATTTCATTTATGAGTTTTGAAATAGTAAATATGTCTCCAAAAAATTTATCCTCACATAAAACCCTTCTTTTCATTAATGAGTATATAAGAACATTTATTTCATTCTCTTCTCATTCCTCAAAGTTGATGGACAGGACAATAGATAGAAATCAAATTCTTTCAAGGAATGTCAGATTTATGGCAAAAACACACCTGCAAAGAACAGCCTGATAATTATCATATCTAATTTCTCTGAAAAGTTATCTAAGAAGGAGGAGACTTTTCAATGACACATTAAACAGGAGGTATGGTTCCATCTAGTATCTATATCACATCCAGATATATAGAGGAAGGTGCATTACTATACAATACTCTCTAACCTAGTATATGATAGATTATCCATAAATTGATAAATTCAGACTATGAAATTAAAGCAATATGCTTCCTTCAGGTTGGATCTTACAAGGTCATGTGACCTGTATACATTTCATTGAACCCTAAAGTGGAGGTTAAACAAAATAATTGTAACATATTGAAGGTTATATGCATCATGACTGCTGATTGGAAGAAACAAGGTCATGTGAACATAAGAACTATTAAACAAAGTAGCATTGCACAGTAATGAAACCCTTAACATGTTTGAAACTTGTAAGTTAAACTTTTGTACAACTGGCTGTGCAAGCTTTAAAGTAAGTTAAACAGGAGATGATACTCACTAAGTAAGAGACAGGAGATGATACTCACTAAGTGAGAGACAGGAGATGATACTCACTAAGTGAGAGACAGGAGATGATACTCCCTAGGTAAGAGACAGGAGATGATACTCACTAAGTGAGAGGCAGGAGATGATACTCACTAAGTAAGAGACAGGAGATGATACTCTTTAAGTGAGAGACAGGAGATGATACTCACTTAGTGAGAGACAGGAGATGATACTCACTAAGTAAGAGACAGGAGATGATACTCACTAAGTAAGAGACAGGAGATGATACTCACTAAGTGAGAGACAGGAGATGATAGTCACTAAGTGAGAGACAGGAGATGATACTGAATAAGTACGAGACAGGAGATGATACTCACTAAGTGAGAGACAGGAGATGATACTCACTTAGTGAGAGACAGGAGATGATATTCACTAAGTGAGAGACATGAGTTGATACTCACTAAGTGAGAGACAGGAGATGATACTCACTAAGTAAGAGACAGGAGATGATACTCACTAAGTGAGAGACAGGAGATGATACTCACTAAGTAAGAGACAGGAGATGATACTGAATAAGTACGAGACAGGAGATGATACTCACTAAGTGAGAGACAGGAGATGATACTCACTTAGTTAGAGACAGGAGATGATATTCACTAAGTGAGAGACATGAGTTGATACTCACTAAGTGAGAGACAGGAGATGATACTCACTAAGTAAGAGACAGGAGATGATACTCACTAAGTAAGAGACAGGAGATGATACTCACTAAGTGAGAGACAGGAGATGATACTCACTAAGTGAGAGACAGGAGATGATACTAACTAAGTTAGAGACAGGAGATGATACTCACTAAGTGAGAGACAGGAGTTGATACTCACTAAGTGAGAGACAGGAGATGATACTCACTAAGTGAGGGACAGGAGATGATACTCACTAAGTAAGAGACAGGAGATGATACTCTTTAAGTGAGAGACAGGAGATGATACTCTTTAAGTGAGAGACAGGAGATAATACTCACTAAGTAAGAGACAGGAGATGATACTCACTTAGTGAGAGACAGGAGATGATACTCACTAAGTGAGAGACAGGAGATGATACTCACTAAGTGAGAGACAGGAGATGATACTCACTAAGTAAGAGACAGGAGATGATACTCACTAAGTAAGAGAGACAGGAGTGTAAGGTGAGTCCGGACCATGGTGACAGAGCTGGCATAGTGAGGGAGAGGGGACTGTTCCCGGGACAGCTTCCCACATTACCTACATCACTACCTACATGTGACAGGCAAACAGTGATCTACTAATAAGCAGGTACACTTGAGAAGAAAACAGCCTGCTCTTCCCAGTGGAAGACTGAGGAGGCATACATCTGATAGCGCAGGACAATTAGACACAGACACAGACAAAGCTGCGGGCCGAAGCTGGTTTACTCTGTGTACAATACAAAATAATCATCTTGTTCTGCCAACTTCTGGTCCCCTCGTCCATGTTAACATAATCAACCAAGCATGCCCGTCTTTCTTTGAAATGTCATGTTTTGACAAGTGCCACAGGCAGTGTTAAAAGGTTAGCTTATATTAAACAATATTTCTCCAAGGAATGACAAAATTACTCCGTATCAAACCATTCAACTGTGAATTAAATAAAACTGTTCCTTTTCAAAATCATAGAGCATAAAAAGGCCATGACTACAGTAATCACATATCAATCTTCATAAGACTTACATCTCTGCTGACCCATACATAATTCCTAACCTGCCTGTTTACTGTGATTACCACCAAAATTTTATCATGTTTTGACTGAAACAACTTTTCTTTAAGGGCAATCAGTTTGTGAAAAACTATTGTCTGTTAAAGACAGGTGGTTTGGAATAAAATGACACAGTGTTTGATGTCTGATTTAAACTGTTGTGTTCTGTCTATAACAATACCAATGGGTGTCACTTTAAGTTTAACTGAACTCCTTGCTTATATATAAATATCTGATGTCTAGCCACATTCTGAAATGGGTGGTCGCAACACAAGCAGCAAGTATCTACGTGGAGCCCATGGGACTCATAGAGGCTTGTGTTGTGCATCTTCTCCAAGTGTTGTTCATCAGTACGGGGACTGATCCCCCTCCAACCCCCAAGGACATGGTACAGATACCCTAGGGACCAGAAGAAGGTACCCTTAGCGAGGAGCAGGTACCCTAGATTCTCTTCCTATTGCCCCACCAGCTGTCTCCCATATGTCAGGAAGACAAAGAATAAATACATATGTCTGCAGTGAAAAGTCACCTCTTGCAAAGATGTTTGTACGGTACAAGGATCACAAATCATAAATAATGGTGGGATATGATAGGGCAGTTGTTCCCCACCCTTCTCATCTCGGTATTTGCTTTGCTCAGCACTGATTTCCCTTGCAGATCTCTAGAGAAGCACTAGACTTGCAGAATCTCCTCATGCAGTACCTGCCTACTTCTAGGCCGCCATAATGCTTTGTATTTTTATTGTGGAATGTGGAACCTTAGAGATGGAACTTACCTAGACTGTGGACAGACAACAGGATGACGGATGATGTAAGGCTAGCAGGGGATCGGGCTGCACATTCTGCAAAATAACAAAAACTTTATAGATATCATTGATGACACAGCTGCACTATGATCATGATGAAGGTACAAGGAGCTTACAATGAAACAGTTAATAAATTTTCAATATATATTGTGAAATATTTTCATGATGACTAATACTTCACTAGACTTTAACTATTTAAAAGTATTGTTATTTGTGGTGGTGTTGTACAGGTGACTGAGGTCCCGATAAGGATCGCAGGTAATTATGTCCCACTGGAGCTGAAGACAAAGATCTGATATCCTACAGGTGACACTTCTCCAAAGGAAGACAGTTGTCACGGTTTAGCGAACAATCTCTGAGCTCAGGTTTGTGAAATAAAAGCTGAGAGGTTTTTCATACAATGGGTTTGATTCTCACTTCAATTTGACCTGTATAAAGTTATCAGCTGGGATCTCAACATAAAGATATGTGATTGCAAACCATACCCCGACTTCTGAGTAAAGTTACAGGATAAGTTACCCTAGCGGTTGAGGTCTGACACATTTAACTACTCCCAGACATCAGTTTCTTAGATCTTTATCTGTCACACTTGGACAGCCCAGGGTAAGGTATCCCCCACCAGTCTGTCTGTGTGTCTGTCTGTCTGTCTATGTGTCTGTGTGTTGAGGGTAAGGGCGAGGGGAAGCAGGCAGCCAGTGCCAAGTATCAAGATATACTCAGTAATCAGGGCGGAAGTGAGAAGAGTCGTGGCTCTACCTCACACCTGGGATGACAATCATCACTGGGAGAACCTGACAGAACTAATCCCAATAGAATTTCACAATTTTTTGGATAAAATCAGGCAGGCAGGTGTAGAAGCCTTCAAGCTCTGAACATTGGAGACAGTAATAGAGCTGATTACTGATTGGTGGATGAGGGCTCAAGGGAGGATGATTTCACACATGATGGCCTCCCTTGCTTCTTTCATCTCACAACAACTCTTGCACCCAGTAGCACCTAACTCTCACCTAAATCCTGTACATATAGTGATGAAACTAGTTACACTGGCATCTTTATGGGATGAAATAAGTGCATGTATACAAGGCATGTTATCTCAGACTGCTCATCATCTGAAGATCCATGCGGAACACACTTTGTGAGAAGAATACTTATTGTTTTCATCATCAGACATACCAGCGATTAGTGGATTGATGCTAATGGTTATTTGAGTTTTAATACATTGGACACATAATGAAACGAACCCCGTAAAAAAATAACTTTTAATGAACAGGCATTATAATTCAAACTATGATAAATCCAACCAAATTATAAGGAAAAGGAACATGCAGCTTAAGCAGGAATATCTCCAGCAAGAGCATCTCTTCTATGTTCCGACTTTATGTGTTGCCTACTCAAAAAAGTAAACACAAACATAGGCTAACTAAGTATTTTTTTCAATATTAGCCATATTTTAAAATAATTCATTTATTATAAGAAAATGGAGCCAAAAGATACTTTAACTTCTGAGCTGAGTGACCTAGACTTGCTATACTTTTGTTGACTTGATTGGTCGTCAATTGAATATTTTTGCTCTGGGTCTGGATGACAGACTAACACAAACAATACAATTACAATTAGACAAGGTTGCTGGATAAAAATCTTATTATATTCAAAAGGTTAAAAAGAAATTATCTCTGATAATGGATCTGTTACGTAATACTAGTACTGGTTAACTTATTGCAGGCTTTGCATGTTTGTTTTTGTTCAGAGTAGCTTAATTGATTTTTCTTTGTGCTTCATATTTCTAAATTTTATACATAGCAAATTAAATTCCAATTTGTTATTCTTTTGCTCTCAGTAATAGTTTTCTATCATGGCAGTGTCAGTAGCAATATAGAAAGAGGTATATGTGTATGTAATGTTGGTCTAGTGTTCCAGCATTCCACATTGAACATATCATGCTTAAGAGTGCATCTGAGCTTCAGGAATAGTTTGTGTAACTTGCATCAAATATCAACAAATAATTTCTTGTAACAATGAATTGCATAATATTGGTGTAGAGGAAGACAAGTGGTTGGTGATGGTATGGAGATGACAGACTGTACTGTGATGTGAAGACAAAGCGAGGCTGTCTGACCCTGGCACATCTCGGACCTCACATCTTCATCAGTTCCTGCACTCACCAAAATCACCCATATATATGCTAATTCCAATCTATAATAATCAGATTGCTTTAATCCAATATGTACAATACATGCCCCCAATTTTCAGCTTACAGCACTGTGGCTCCCCCTAGGGATCAGCTGGGCTACAAGTGGCCCTTATTACCAAGTCCCTTGTGACTCATAAGCTTTGTTCCTGTAATCACATACAGCTAAGCATGGCTGAAGCAAGGAAGTGCCAAGCGTCCTATCTATTTGTGCTGGCCTCTTCCCTGGTAGTCCATCTATCCTCCGCTCCACATCAGACCACATGTCTGCATACATGCATGAACAGGGGACCGCTGAAGACAGAGTCTGTGGTCTGTCACTTGGCTACAGTCAGAGGTTTAATTGCTAGCTTCTATCTCACTAAAACATACTAGCATAATATTTATGTACATCTCTATAAAGAGGTCTGACAATACAAACAGTTTAGTTAATGAAACAGAGAATCATATCTTTCCATCATTTGTGAGTCCTTCAACCATAGAGAATCAATAAAGAATGAATGCCCAGGGGCAGGCAATTATAAATCCATAAATGTCTTTTTCTTATTATCTGTCCTTCTATCAGCATGTCAATGATTGACAATGTAAACAATCCTTGTAAACCCCTGCCTAGCGGCTAAATATCATGTCAGTCCTTTATGAATCAGCTGCAGGTTCAATTAATTAAATTCAGCACTTCACAGTGGCACTTGTCTGTGATTTTCCAGGACCAGTCAACACAAGCTTCCATATTTGATGGGGCACCTCCCCTGTGCCTGGATAATTAGATAGCAATTCTTGCTGTAATTATGGGTTTTTGCAAACCAAGTCCCCATTAGCCTGTGGCTGTCACATACTGGGAGCCCACAAACCAATGTACAGTAACCCTGAAGGACTGAAATCTGTTGTGAGCTCTTCCAGCACTGACTACCCTGGCAGAGAGTGACGAAACTACAACCTATCATTGGATGCAATCTGCACTCCACATGAGCATGTGGCACCCACACTGTGCAGTCTGTCACACCGGGACACATGCTTGTCAGCTATGATGTAGGAGCGGTGACAGTTATACACCATCCCTCCCAGTGTGTGCCAGTGCTACCAACTTGTGGTGTCCTGCACTTCAGTAGTACAACCTGGAGATGACTCAGTCTTCCACACAACAAACTCTATTTCACTTGTAATAACGACAGTCAAGTAAAGCAAGATCATCAAAAATAGAATAATCCTAAAACCACTTTTTTCAACATCAAACAAAGGTATCTCTTTACATATGACATAGACCCAGTACCAATCTTAGTTTGGATGAAGGGAATAGGATGACCCACAATCTACAGGCAGCTAGCAAGGTACTACCGGTAAGCTCACACACACAGAGACAATCAGCTTGGACCGTCAGGTGGGTGGCAGGTAGCTGCCGTCAGTTATCTCATTCTGAACAGCAGTCATTGTCCACCTGATGCCCTGTTTGCTGGTCTATAAGATGGAACTATTTACAACTAGTGACTCCTTGATAGTGGCTAGCAGGTGCTCTCCTGTAACAACAATGGATCATTAGGAGACCGATGTGTGCACCCAGGGAGACTAATTGCTGATTGGATTACAGGGTGGAGATAATTCACTATCCATCTCCGCTTCTTATTGAGCAACTGACCATCTTCTCTTATGTGCTACTGGCTTTTCATTTGCTGCGTTCAAGGGGGCAACTATTGATAATGGCCACATAATGGTCTGGACACTGATAGATCACTGCCTATCATGGACCAACAACAGGTTCTATCACAGGAGGTCATCAGCGAGATCATTACTGGAGGTCATGAAGACAGGTTCTGCTACATGGCAGTTCAACCTCCAGGAACAGCTTTAATCAAATATCATTTGAAAACATGGTTAATTTGTAAACAGTTTGTGAGTTACGATAAACCTTAAAATGATGACAAATCAGAAAATATATTTCAAAATAAGTCAAAGTAAAACAAGTCTTGCATTTTGATAAGTAATCATTACATTTACCGGTATGACAATGTCAACTTGAATCTAAAATCCAATCACTCGATAATCCCCTACTCAAAGTAGTGAAACTTGTCAGTGAACTTAGTATTGAGGTAATCTTATTGTTGTTGCAAATTCATTTTTTTCTCAAATGCTAAACTTGATATTCATTTGTACGAAACAACTTAACTAACCCTTTATACAACTAAACTAACATAAAGAAGAAGCACTAAAAACATTGTAGCTTATATTATTATCAGTCCTTCCATGATTTATAATCTTTATTGAGGATTAAATATGAATCCAGTGGTTGAAAATGAAAATGTCAAATGTCAATGTACACCGGACAAAGGACATGAGGCAAAGGTGAGGGCGGAAACTGGCCTTATGGACTTATGTGATTATCATAAATCCATTATTATCTTATCACATATCAGCAAAACACATGAGCAAACCCTGAATACATAAATGATTTCGAACAAATTAATATTGGTTTACCTGCCCAAGATATATGTAACATTTGATGTTATTGATTATTTCTAAATCAAGTTTTTTGTCTGTCCTTGTGAGTTTCTGATGGGAAGAGATGAGAGTAATTCATATGTAAAACTTCTAGTTAAACCCCTGCTGACATATTATCTGTACATTTCCAGAACAAGTAATGAGCTGGTCCAGCGTGCTGACATTAGGGGCGACAGTCAATACCCTGACGTAGTTTCAGGTTTACTCCCCCGGCCTCATGGACCAGATGTGTAGCAATATCAGAGGGTATGATTCATGTACTAGTATCATATATGAACCACTATATTTCTGGATCACTCTAGGAAATAGCAACAGGGACATAAACAGAGGTAGTGTCACTGTCATGTGACAACTGAACATGTGATACAAACAGATAGAACTATTTCCTTCATGTCAAGTGATAAGGAAATATGTAAATAGATATAAAAAGTTATGTCTGTGTTGTATTGTATTGTGCAAGTGGGTGTCGATGAGTATTCTAAGATGAGATCTGCAGAGTGACCTGATATTGACATACTACACAGCTCCTACCATTCACATGTTTCAAATACAATATAAACTAAAATCCAAAAGAAACGTCCCCTTTTGTTTTTTCACACACATAAAAAATCACGAAAGATAATTAAAAAATGACACCATTCTTATATATGCCAAGACACAATCTGAAGAAACACATCGCTTAAACGCACAAAATGCAGTGGTTATGGTACAAAAATATGTTTTTTTAATATTTTTTGTTCTATCGAGAATCGAGAATCAAAGATAGAGGGGATGTTTCTTTTGGATTTTAGTTTATAATATTTTCTTTCATGGATGTGATAGTACTGTTACTAAATTTCCCCTACTTTGTTTGTGAGAATTCAAAAAGAAAAACAAACTCCCAAGAGAATAAGGGACATATGTGCGGGCAGAAGGAAGATCACTCCATAAGTAGAGCTATAAACAAACTTACATATACAATCAGGATAAATGAAAGTTTTACTAAACTTTAACTTAAAGTTGCTAATTTAACCTTTGATCATGCAAAATACATCCAAGTTTTTCAATAACATGTTGCGCATTAATTTTAAGAAAATCCTCATTATGGAAAGCTTTTGTCTGTAAAATGTCTTATGGTTGTAATGGTTTCTGCTGTCACCTGTGTTAGAGAATGTTCAGAAAGTTGTGAGTTCCATAAAACTACATGCATTATGTAAACCATTTACCTCAATTATTGTAGGCTAATTGAATGTAGAGAATTTCAATTTCCAAATGTATGAAAGTGTCCCTGTATTTCAACAATGTGAAATTATCATACCACTAACATGAGCAGGGTTGGAATGAGTGCATCCCCTGTTAAGCTATTGTCAAAGGCCTTGTGCAATAACCATTAAAAGGTGATTAGCTATTCCCCTGCATCAACCACCTCCTAATAGAAACACTTAATGGGATTCAAAAGCACCTTGAATTAGGTTACAATCATTATGGATTAGATGACAAAAAGTGTGACAGTGTGTCTGCATACAGGGTGAAATCTGCATATCTGGACGGGGCCGGGGCGATAGGGTGAGTCTGGTAACATCTGTCTGTGTGACCCTGGTAACCTGGGGGTGCGGGGTGCTGATTAGAAGGGGAGATAGGGGACACTCTGTGATCAGGGACACACCAGCCATCTTCCCCCTGCTAATCACCAGCATCTTGGCATCACTTTCCCCTTCACACAAATAGAGAACCTTTCTCCACAGTATCAGATAATATTGTTGTATGGTGTGTAGTTTCAAGTTTTACATGATTAGAGTTAGTTCAGAACAAATATAACATAAAGCCAACTGTAAGTGATAGAAGGAGAAGCCAGAAGAGATGTGACCCTCTTATTTCCTCTGATTACATCAATGATTTCAGAGTGTGATCTGTACATACTGATGTGTTCAGAATATGACTCTGAATTCTGCCTGACAAGACTGCAGTCTGCACACTGAACACAAGGAGACTCTTGCTATCCTGCCCTTCTATACCACATCTTCTAGCTGGACCATCTCCTGCTCTGTGAAATGACAATGTTTCCTGCATCACATTTCCTGTTGCCAGGTGTTGGACATGTTCAGTGCCTCTGAGACACTAAACCCGGAGAATATCTGATGAAGGTTCTCACACTGTCACCACGGGTTCTTATTGGTAGATAATCACACTAAATCTACCTTGAATGTTTACAAATCTGACTCAGAAAGGGCAGCGATTACCCTTCCTCCTACCTTTTAATCATCGACGCTGTAAATAGTGTCCACGGCCTCAGTAATGCTGCAGACAAATGGTACAAATGATTGATACGTAAAATTAATTCTTTACAACTCACAATGGAATGAGTCAGCAAATTACAGTGAAATTTAACTCTTATCCTAACTTTAGAAAGGCAGTGACAATTTGAGATAAATCATAAATAATTTGGGCGTGTGAGTGTTGTGAATGGTGTGTGAGGCAGCGTGGCCAACGTGTGACAGAGGGACACGGGGTAGAATCAATCATGCTTTGTGGCTCCCTCCTCAGGTGTCTCGTCCAGGATCCCCTTACTCACCCCCCTCCCCTCCCTCCACGTTACCTCCCCGCACAAAGAAGCCTCCTCTCTCTGACTTCCACAAGCACTACAGCTCATATCAATAAATCACGCACTTCATAATGACACAGTGCTCACAGAGAGCCACAATACAGTTCTGTCAATGTACTCATAGCTGTCTGTACACCTCTCCACAAAGTCAACACAATTTGTTCAATAAGCCATTCAGGCAGAGAGGATTAAGAAGATATTCATGTTTGCAAAGATACTCAAAAAGCCATTTATCATTGGCGGAGTATTGATGATATTGTGTATACAGCAAACTTGAAAAAGCAACATAATGTACACAGACACCACAATGTTAAAGGATAGACATAAACTGTTGAAGAAAGGCTGAATTGCTAAGAGTCAGAAGGTCAAACATGAAAGAAAACCAAGTCAGCTGCCATTTCTCTTCCCCGGCTAGGTGCTACAGGACGATATAAAAGAGTCATTATTTTTTGTCTTAAACACCATTCATAAGTGAATGACACATTTGTCAGCCAGTTTAAAAAATTAAGTTAAGTGAAACTAAAACCCGATGAATATGTATGGCTAGATTGATGTAGTAGTGCAGTATGCAGGACCTAGGTCTACTGAATGCTGTCTGTCTGTCTGTCTGTCTGTCTGTCTGTCTGTCTGTCTGTCTGCAGCCTGTGATTCTCCTCTGCAGTTTTTCCTGCACACAAGAAGCACCTCGAGCCCTGCCTGCTGTATACACACTTGCTCAATTACACCTCTATATGCATCATTTCATCACTCTCAATCTGCACACCGACAACAAATGAGATAATCGGTTTTACTCTTTGCATTATGATGATTATCCCTTAAAGAACTGAAGATAATTTTGATTTAAAATTGTTTTATTTGCAGGAACATAGAGAATGATTACGGATTGAATGGTGTGAAGTGTACTAATCGCCAGACGAAGGGATGATGGCTGCACAGTCATACTGTAATTAACATGAATCATGTGGTTAAGAAGCCATTAATTTAGGTAATTGTCTTTGAAATGGTCCGATTAATTACCAATTACAGTGCTTAAATGTCATGTCTTAATCTCTATATTAATGGGAGAAATCTAAACTTTGTGTTCATCAGCTAAGATTTAAACTACAATCGTAACTCTATCCATGTGGGTTGAAGTGTAAAATATTATCTTAATAATTTTGTAATTTAAAATTATAAAAAACTGTTTGCAAGTTAACTATCATCTGACAATATTTCTCACATCAATAGCGACCCAACTAGATACTGAATTAATCATATTTGATATAATATGTGTGAAATTATCCATGATTATTTTCCATCAAAAGCACAAGAACACAAGAACACAAGATAAGAATAAAGGAAGAATAGAGGGAGAAAGATGGAAAGACAAAGATGAAAGGTCCCAGACAAGGAGCTGTGTCTGTATCAAGTCCACCAACTCAAGTCCAGCCATGTGTGGGATGTCCTCCAGAGGGTGCAGTACATGCCTCGCAGTAATGACTTCAATAATGCTCTTCATCTCTGCATCCTATTAGTATATAGTATACCTGAGTGTGATCTGTATTTATATTTACATTACCCTGCATCACTGTGGGACAATCTCACAGGTTAGTACTTCAGATTAGCTGCTTCATTCACATATCTGGTCATGCTTTGTTGCTGCAGCCATTAACACATAGGGTGTTGGATCTGGCAAATTTGGCATGTAATTAAGCAGGACGAGCGGTGCGGTGCGGTGCGGAGAGCATAGGGAGGTAAGTGATTAACAAGTTAACACATTGTTGGAGCATCCCGCTCAGCTCCAGATGTACACTGCATTACAAGACTGGCTGATAAGAACACACACCAGGACAGCCAGCCCTACACACAGTTAAAATCACATTACCTTTACAATACAAGTAATCCCAAGACAATTTAACAGATCATCATTGCATTGATGAACTTTTTTACATGTTTTTCTTGTCCACCTGGAGAGATGCAAAGAGTGTAAGTCAGCCTTCAATGAAGGCTCTTATTGTTGCCTGACTGCTCCCCACTGTCTAGTAGTGACACAGAGCGCAGTGCTACACCACACTATTCGTCATCGTACTATACAGGTTAGTCTTCTGAGCTCAGGGCAGACTGTCAGAGATTCAATGTACTTGTTTGATTGCAAACTAGATAACAAAATTGTTATGACTTTAATATGAATTTTTAAAAATAAGATTAGCTTCAGAAGAGCTAAATGAAAATGATCTGTTTAAGACGCAATGGTTTAATGGATGATCAACTTCTTCATTGAGTCTTTTAGAATCGATACTGAAACATCAAAACTGTCAACAATAAAGAAGGTAATCCTCCCTTGAACTAAATGAAGCTGAATTCCTGAGTAAAGGATTGTACGTTTGTGTGTGCATACATTGCAGCCCAGCTCCTGCCTATCCTTGAGTGTGTACATAAATACATTACAGTTACAACATGAAGCACTGAGATGTAAGTGGCCAGTTCCTTCTATTAGCTCAGTCCTTTTGAATGGGTCCTCTTTCAAAGTCCATACCACTGGAAATTACTCTTGTTTCCACTTTCAGCTTCCTGCTCATAAACAGCAATTAAAGAAACCAAATAATAGCAGAGACCCTCTAGAGCTTATCCTGGCATTTCCACTTGCACAAATGCTTCTTGTATATTAGCTAATAACTTTACAAGCTCAATGTGATAAATCATCATTATCACTGTCAAACCGTAATTGTCATAGCCTCTCTCATAAATGGTCATTATCTTCCTCCATTAAAAGCTCCGCTGTGAAACCAGAAAGAAGATTGTTTTACATTGTTCCAGACAATCATTTGCTTGATTGTTTCTATTTATTTGTTTCATTGCCTGAAATAACTTTACAACTCCTTCCATCTAATGGATAGTAAAACAGAACATTCATGAGCTAGAATACGGAGTCAAAGTTGCAACCACTTATATCCTATAATCAACGGCCACAGCTAGCCAAGCTTAGAAATTACAACAATGAATACTATTCAATTTGTCAATTAATGAAATAATAAGGAATCAACCTATATAATCTTTATCTCAACTAAATGAAGGTGTCCAACATGTTTTGGTCATGGATGGATTGAAGGAAAAGAGTAAAGTATATGACTGAACAAGTATTCATCTTTGTTCTTTGCCAGTTTTACCTCTTTACTTATAGCACTATTGGTTGTGCTGTAGTTTAGATGCAGCAAAACTCTAGACTGTATAAAAGGCTCCAAACTCATATAGAGCATTGCTGGAGAAACTGTAAGGTAGTTATATAGAGAGCCTACAGAAGAGTGTACGAAGTGTGTGAGAGCCTTCACCTCCAGCCAGCTGACAAGTGGTTCCAGTACAGGACACCCAATACCCTTGCTGCTCAACCTGATGGCATAAACAAACACTCCTACCATCTCCTCTCTAGTCTAGTCCCTGGGTAGAACAGGCTTCAAGGAGTCTAATTTCAAGCATTTGTAAAATACAACCATCATAAAATTCACCGTAATAACTATGAAGCATGAAGCGTGAAGCATGGTGGTGTGTGTGGATCATGGTGGTGTAGTGGTTAGCATGCTGGCCTGTGACGCGAAAGAAGAGGTTCGAATCCAGGTGGAGACACCAAACAATTGTGACCTGGGCTTTGCATTCATTCCACCCAAACTGGGTACCTGAATACTGAAAGTGCGGACCTCTCTGGTCGTGCGAAAATAATTGCCATTATCATTATTATTATCATCATCATCACCTTTTTAATCATCATCACCTTTTTAATCATCATCATCTTTCTTACCATTCTCATCATCATCACCTTTATAACCATCCTAATAGTTATCACCTTTATAACCATTCTAACCATCATCACCATTATAAGCATTCTAATCATCATCACCTTCATAACCATTCTAATCATCATCACCTTTATTCTCATTCTAATCATCACCTTTTTGACCATTTCATCATCACCTTTATAACAATTCTAATTGTCATCACCTATTTAATAGTTATTATTCTAACCCTCATCACCTTTCTGATCATCACACCGCACCCCTGTAGACCACACCTACATTACAACCCGACTATCTAGCTCCAGTGAACCTGTGTGTACCTGTGTGTGACGGAGAGGGAGAGGCAGTTCATCTATCATAGTTAGGACTGGTCATGTAGGTGGTAAATCAAGGTGCCACATACCAGCACATTACTCACACTACCTGTCTACAGTCCCAACTTACACACAGGAAAGTAAGATGTAATAATTAAACTGCTACCTCATGTTGACAACACTTTATCACAATTTAGCCAAGGGATATAAAACTTACTGCATCAGCAGTAAATAAACCATGTTCTTCATTCTTCAAAGAGGTGAGGTACTCCAGTCTGAAAGTAACCTCCAAGCAAAGAGTCCAGTCTTTCTGCAGAATCTCAGAGCAGACCTGGCTCACTTGAAGACACATTGGTGGATTGTAAATCAGACAGAATGTCAATTCTCAAGTTTACAAAGTTATATAGTGAAATATTGTTTTATTCATGAGCATATTTAATGATTTCAAAGGTTCCAACTAAATAAGATACTGAAATATATTGTTAAGAGTTTTCTAACCTATTTCAGAAAATTCTGTTTTAAGGGATCAATTTTTCAATCTATCTGCAAGAAAAATGGATCCTTTCATCATTTAGGGTTACAAACTATGAGAATCCATCTTTCATCACCAGCGCTACCCAAGCATAATTGTACACCATGACTCTGCCGGATAAGCCTATGATATAAGACCATGGCCAGTGAGCTGAGTTGAGCGGTGAGTGTCTCCTGTACCTACTATGTGACATGGGGAACTTGCAGTGGGTGGTGACAGGTCTGCAGTATTGATTTGTGCACTGCACTTGAGGAGAAGCAGCACTGCTGACACTAAATCTATACATACACCGGCTGATTCTCACCCTGATTACCGTCATTATGGTCTTTAGCTGATTTACCTCTTCCTGTATCATGTCAGTCAGTCACGTCTAAACCAACAACAGCATCACCACATTTACCTTGCAGATTTCTTTTGCAAAGATAATGATGAGACCACTGACATTATGGGGTATAATCATGTGAGAATAATCGATCTTCAGTAAGATATACTGCAAGAGTGGACTGAATAAGAACAAGTGATATAACACACATGTTAAGGTAGAGTATGCTGCTTGGTGTTGTCAAGCAATGGATAGCTAAAATCTACAGGGTCAGTCCCCTGGTTGAGTGACCAACTCTTGTCTCACACCTAGTCCAAGATTGGCAAACCACCTCCCTTTAGCACTGGATTGATCTCTACCCAACCTATTCACAAGACGGTTTCCCCAATCTGATCGGGTTTCCTGGAGTGTCCATCAGTGTAGAGTTAATTACAGGGCTGGAGTGTCACCGGGTGGTTATCTGGCGGGCACAGACCAGGGTCAGAGTGCAGGCAGTTGGGCTCAGTGTCATAGGCTTACTGTCACCACATGGCATACTGGTCTCTCATTGTACCCACTGTCACACAGACACACTATCTGCTGGCAATCACACACGCTTCAGTGCTGGCCAGTTTTACTTGGTTAACCCAAAATAATTATCATTATACTATTTACATGACATCATGTTTTATATGTTTGGTTGGAACTATAGCTTTTTAAGGTTATTTCTAATTTATCTTTCTCTAATGTTTGTCATATGTCATATTGTGATGATGTTATTTTTTATTCTGTGCCAACCTGAAGACCAGAGGATTATATGCAAAGTTCTATGTGAGGTTGTGAAGGAGGAGATAATGCAATTGAAGGGAAGGAAGACTGTTTGCTGGCTGATGACAGTTCTGGTCCAGCGACACACCTCCACTCACAAGCTCTCTCCTCTTACACTGTAATTATCTGCCTACCCTAATCACATGGTGGAGGGCTCCACTCTCAAGTGCTTCCTATTTGTCAGCAGTTCATCTTACAGGTTTCCTTTGTAACACAACTGGACAGGGTGATCAATGGTGAACACTAACCTTTGATGCCACGATACCGATATGCTTCTTGACATCAATCATATTCACTGAATGTTGCAAAAATATTCAGGCTTCTTGTTTGACATCATCAAATAAAATCTTCAGATTAGCAATGTGTACATTTATCAAGTCATTCCACACACCAAAACTGATGTTGGCCTTGTGATACTTATGTATGTACATGAAATGCGATTAAAAAAGGACTTTCCACAAACATAATCTACCATCCAAACTTGGCATTGCAACAACATAGTGCATGTGGTTCACATTCAAATTTGTGTTGCTTATGCAAATATTGAGCATAACTTATGAAGAAGGATATTCTACCCAAGCAAAAAAATTAATGGCTGAAGATACCATCCATACCAACTTAAAGCATACTGACATAATATACGGAAATGTGTTGAGTTGAAGCCTCTGAACAGGTTAAGGAAGTAGAGAAAACATGTACACTCTATTAGCAGTGCACTTTGTTTGCAGGAGTAGAGGAAGGCAGGTGTTTATATTCACAGCCTGTCTAGACCCTGTTTCTTCCACTAGCTATAGACAAGGTGTCAATCACTCCCACTGTATATATTATATATTATATATATACTAGCAGCCCTCAACACTGCCACTTCCTGCTCCCCCCACCAGTTACCTCTCTCGGCTGCTGTGTTGACATACACAGGCAATAACTGCTGCTCTTATCTGGTCACTGCCAGCCACAGACAACACTCGTCTAACTAGAACTTCAGTCTAACCACCAACACTGCACCCACGGTCTTACTTGTACATTATACACCAGGGTGAAATACCAACCAATAACTCTAACACTCACAGCTCAAATCCTATATTTCATGTACAAATTGAGCACCAACACTTAACTCTCCCACCAATAGCCCCACTTCTTTATTCTTCATCCATCCAACTTTCGACTATATCATCAATACATACTGAATCCAGATCGAGCACAAACTCATAACTATACCACCCATAACCCCATTCCTACATTCTGTGTAAGGGTAAAGCACTAACCCACAACTACACCACCCAATAACCCCTCTTCTTTCGCGTCACAGGCCAGCATGCTAACCACTACACCACCATGATCCACACACACCACCATGCTTCACGCTTCATGCTTCATAGTTATTACGGTGAATTTTATGATGGTTGTATTTTACAAATGCTTGAAATTAGACTCCTTGAAGCCTGTTCTACCCAGGGACTAGACTAGAGAGGAGATGGTAGGAGTGTTTGTTTATGCCATCAGGTTGAGCAGCAAGGGTATTGGGTGTCCTGTACTGGAGACACCAAACAATTGTGACCTGGGCTTTGCATTCATTCCACCCAAACTGGGTACCTGAATACTGAAAGTGCGGACCTCTCTGGTCGTGCGAAAATAATTGCCATTATCATTATTATTATCATCATCATCACCTTTTTAATCATCATCACCTTTTTAATCATCATCATCTTTCTTACCATTCTCATCATCATCACCTTTATAACCATCCTAATAGTTATCACCTTTATAACCATTCTAACCATCATCACCATTATAAGCATTCTAATCATCATCACCTTCATAACCATTCTAATCATCATCACCTTTATTCTCATTCTAATCATCACCTTTTTGACCATTTCATCATCACCTTTATAACAATTCTAATTGTCATCACCTATTTAATAGTTATTATTCTAACCCTCATCACCTTTCTGATCATCACACCGCACCCCTGTAGACCACACCTACATTACAACCCGACTATCTAGCTCCAGTGAACCTGTGTGTACCTGTGTGTGACGGAGAGGGAGAGGCAGTTCATCTATCATAGTTAGGACTGGTCATGTAGGTGGTAAATCAAGGTGCCACATACCAGCACATTACTCACACTACCTGTCTACAGTCCCAACTTACACACAGGAAAGTAAGATGTAATAATTAAACTGCTACCTCATGTTGACAACACTTTATCACAATTTAGCCAAGGGATATAAAACTTACTGCATCAGCAGTAAATAAACCATGTTCTTCATTCTTCAAAGAGGTGAGGTACTCCAGTCTGAAAGTAACCTCCAAGCAAAGAGTCCAGTCTTTCTGCAGAATCTCAGAGCAGACCTGGCTCACTTGAAGACACATTGGTGGATTGTAAATCAGACAGAATGTCAATTCTCAAGTTTACAAAGTTATATAGTGAAATATTGTTTTATTCATGAGCATATTTAATGATTTCAAAGGTTCCAACTAAATAAGATACTGAAATATATTGTTAAGAGTTTTCTAACCTATTTCAGAAAATTCTGTTTTAAGGGATCAATTTTTCAATCTATCTGCAAGAAAAATGGATCCTTTCATCATTTAGGGTTACAAACTATGAGAATCCATCTTTCATCACCAGCGCTACCCAAGCATAATTGTACACCATGACTCTGCCGGATAAGCCTATGATATAAGACCATGGCCAGTGAGCTGAGTTGAGCGGTGAGTGTCTCCTGTACCTACTATGTGACATGGGGAACTTGCAGTGGGTGGTGACAGGTCTGCAGTATTGATTTGTGCACTGCACTTGAGGAGAAGCAGCACTGCTGACACTAAATCTATACATACACCGGCTGATTCTCACCCTGATTACCGTCATTATGGTCTTTAGCTGATTTACCTCTTCCTGTATCATGTCAGTCAGTCACGTCTAAACCAACAACAGCATCACCACATTTACCTTGCAGATTTCTTTTGCAAAGATAATGATGAGACCACTGACATTATGGGGTATAATCATGTGAGAATAATCGATCTTCAGTAAGATATACTGCAAGAGTGGACTGAATAAGAACAAGTGATATAACACACATGTTAAGGTAGAGTATGCTGCTTGGTGTTGTCAAGCAATGGATAGCTAAAATCTACAGGGTCAGTCCCCTGGTTGAGTGACCAACTCTTGTCTCACACCTAGTCCAAGATTGGCAAACCACCTCCCTTTAGCACTGGATTGATCTCTACCCAACCTATTCACAAGACGGTTTCCCCAATCTGATCGGGTTTCCTGGAGTGTCCATCAGTGTAGAGTTAATTACAGGGCTGGAGTGTCACCGGGTGGTTATCTGGCGGGCACAGACCAGGGTCAGAGTGCAGGCAGTTGGGCTCAGTGTCATAGGCTTACTGTCACCACATGGCATACTGGTCTCTCATTGTACCCACTGTCACACAGACACACTATCTGCTGGCAATCACACACGCTTCAGTGCTGGCCAGTTTTACTTGGTTAACCCAAAATAATTATCATTATACTATTTACATGACATCATGTTTTATATGTTTGGTTGGAACTATAGCTTTTTAAGGTTATTTCTAATTTATCTTTCTCTAATGTTTGTCATATGTCATATTGTGATGATGTTATTTTTTATTCTGTGCCAACCTGAAGACCAGAGGATTATATGCAAAGTTCTATGTGAGGTTGTGAAGGAGGAGATAATGCAATTGAAGGGAAGGAAGACTGTTTGCTGGCTGATGACAGTTCTGGTCCAGCGACACACCTCCACTCACAAGCTCTCTCCTCTTACACTGTAATTATCTGCCTACCCTAATCACATGGTGGAGGGCTCCACTCTCAAGTGCTTCCTATTTGTCAGCAGTTCATCTTACAGGTTTCCTTTGTAACACAACTGGACAGGGTGATCAATGGTGAACACTAACCTTTGATGCCACGATACCGATATGCTTCTTGACATCAATCATATTCACTGAATGTTGCAAAAATATTCAGGCTTCTTGTTTGACATCATCAAATAAAATCTTCAGATTAGCAATGTGTACATTTATCAAGTCATTCCACACACCAAAACTGATGTTGGCCTTGTGATACTTATGTATGTACATGAAATGCGATTAAAAAAGGACTTTCCACAAACATAATCTACCATCCAAACTTGGCATTGCAACAACATAGTGCATGTGGTTCACATTCAAATTTGTGTTGCTTATGCAAATATTGAGCATAACTTATGAAGAAGGATATTCTACCCAAGCAAAAAAATTAATGGCTGAAGATACCATCCATACCAACTTAAAGCATACTGACATAATATACGGAAATGTGTTGAGTTGAAGCCTCTGAACAGGTTAAGGAAGTAGAGAAAACATGTACACTCTATTAGCAGTGCACTTTGTTTGCAGGAGTAGAGGAAGGCAGGTGTTTATATTCACAGCCTGTCTAGACCCTGTTTCTTCCACTAGCTATAGACAAGGTGTCAATCACTCCCACTGTATATATTATATATTATATATATACTAGCAGCCCTCAACACTGCCACTTCCTGCTCCCCCCACCAGTTACCTCTCTCGGCTGCTGTGTTGACATACACAGGCAATAACTGCTGCTCTTATCTGGTCACTGCCAGCCACAGACAACACTCGTCTAACTAGAACTTCAGTCTAACCACCAACACTGCACCCACGGTCTTACTTGTACATTATACACCAGGGTGAAATACCAACCAATAACTCTAACACTCACAGCTCAAATCCTATATTTCATGTACAAATTGAGCACCAACACTTAACTCTCCCACCAATAGCCCCACTTCTTTATTCTTCATCCATCCAACTTTCGACTATATCATCAATACATACTGAATCCAGATCGAGCACAAACTCATAACTATACCACCCATAACCCCATTCCTACATTCTGTGTAAGGGTAAAGCACTAACCCACAACTACACCACCCAATAACCCCATTCCTACATTCTGTGTAAGGGTTAAGCACTAACCCACAACTACACCACCCATAACCCCATTCCTACATTCTAAGTTAGGAAAAAGCACTAACCCACAACTACACCACCCAATAACCCCATTCCTACATTCTGTGTAAGGGTAAAGCACTAACCCACAACTACACCACCCAATAACCCCATTCCTACATTCTGTGTAAGGGTTAAGCACTAACCCACAACTACACCACCCATAACCCCATTCCTACATTCTAAGTTAGGAAAAAGCACTAACCCACAACTACACCACCCATAACCCCATTCCTACATTCTAAGTTAGGAAAAAGCACTAACCCACAACTACACCACCCATAACCCCATTCCTACATTCTGTGTAAGGGTTAAGCACTAACCCACAACTACACCACCCATAACCCCATTCCTACATTCTAAGTTAGGAAAAAGCACTAACCCACAACTACACCACCCAATAACCCCATTCCTACATTCTGTGTAAGGGTTAAGCACTAACCCACAACTACACCACCCATAACCCCATTCCTACATTCTAAGTTAGGAAAAAGCACTAACCCACAACTACACCACCCAATAACCCCATTCCTACATTCTGTGTAAGGGTTAAGCACTAACCCACAACTACACCACCCATAACCCCATTCCTACATTCTAAGTTAGGAAAAAGCACTAACCCACAACTACACCACCCATAACCCCATTCCTACATTCTAAGTTAGGAAAAAGCACCAACCCACAACTGTACCACCCAAAGCCCCACCTTTACATTCTGTGTTGGATACTGCCTCACCGTTTAAAAGCAAGTGCTCATCAAATACCAGAGCTAAGAATATATATCAAGCTTCTGACTATTAGGCGATAAACCCAAATCCAAATTATAACACAACTGTGCCTAAGCTTGTTTATGTTTGTTCTGCACTATAAGCACCGCTGCTTATCAATACACAAGTCTGCTTTCTAAATTAGCAAGATTACCCAGGCAATATCAGAAAGCAGCCCTCACTTATGTCTTTG
This sequence comes from Steromphala cineraria, assembly GCA_916613615.1. Taxonomy (NCBI): domain Eukaryota; kingdom Metazoa; phylum Mollusca; class Gastropoda; order Trochida; family Trochidae; genus Steromphala; species Steromphala cineraria. The sequence continues at coordinate 38,866,531 of OU744722.1, read as the reverse complement.
TAAGCGATAAGAGTGACAGTTTGATAGCAAATTACCTAAATGCCAGATTTGTGTACTCTATAGCAGTTTTCCCCCCTGCTACTTTTAATGTGCCCATTTTGTAAGCAAATATATCTTAAAAGCATTGTGAAAATAAAATAATTTTGACCCTTATCAATAAATATTACAAGTTAGTAAAAAGAGGGAAGAAAATAAAGATGTGCATCTCTCATTACACCAACATATTGATTTGAATCATTCAACTGGTATGGCATAGTTTGTACAAAATCTTGAAAGCTATTGTCTTTATACCATGACTGCAGCTGGCAGGAAGTGAAACAGGTATGTGACAGAACTAGTGAAGTGTGACTGAAGAAGTACACAAAGATACACAGGTGGGAGAGGATACCGCGGTACAGGGTTTCAATCCATGACATATTTCATCACTCGACTATCCCCAGCCAAGCACTGTTCCAACGTTCCATTTTCCTTTTCTTTCAACCTTCTACTGTCTTCCTATCAGCTTTGTTCTCCCCAACTTATGGTCTTCTGACCCTCTCTGGTTTAGACCCACATTCTATATCCTAACCCTCATACCATCTTCCCACCTTCCTGGTTTAAGACCCACATTCTATTTCCTAACCCTCATACCATCTTCCCACCATCTCTGGTTTCAGATCCTTATTCTGTTTCCTAACCCTCATTTCATCTTTCAAAAAAAATGCAAAATGCTTTTTATTATTAAAAGAGAAACGAGTCCACTGAAGTTGTTCATTTTCTGAGCACTACGATGTCTCCCATCCCTCCTGCCCTCTCCCTGTTGTCACTGATGATAGAAGGTGTGTCCCTGGTCGTGTACAGACTGGTGATGGTTCTGTGATGTAAACACTGGAGGGCAGTGATCTGTGCAGTCTCCCACAACAATGCCCCACCAGACCACCCTGTGCTCCTCCCGTTGTTTATGACTGGTCGGACATGAGGGATGAAAGCAGGGCTGAGCTACACGCCAGCTGATGGATACTTTGAAAGGTCACCCTGGTGATCACAGACCTCTCCGCTGGACAATTAACTGCATTCAGTGAGGATACAAATGGATTCTCCAGAAGTGGACTCCAACATGTGTCTTATCCTTTCAGACATTGCTTTACCAACAAAGTCGATAAGAGCAATTTTCTAAGAGTGAATTTAGCTTTTAGGGTTAAGTTGGATTTTCCAATTCAGGCAGACAATTAAGCCATTGTGGTGATGAAAATAACCTGAACTGGACAAACAGACTGCCAGTGTTGTGTTCTGCTTATTGTCTCCTTCTATTCCATCAAAATGTATACACTGTGCTGGAGACAAATGATTATTGTTCTTCAATAATGTTAATCATGAAACCAGCGGTATGTTGGAAATGATAATAAGACAATATCATCACTTCATGCAAGCCCATGATATTGAATGTTGTAACACATATCTCATTGAACACAATATAGAAAGCCATCACCACATGTTGCATATATAACTATAACCACAACACTCCCTTAATCATTTAACATGACCTAATATCCTTTCCTGATTCACTTCTGAAAACTGTTACATATCATCTATTTGAATAAAAGATATATCTCCATCTCAATTGTCACTTTTCAACTCTTAACCATGGTAATTCCTTATGTCTTTTGAAACTTAAAAATTGATGATTCTACAAATAGAATTCCAGTCAACTGAACACTTAAAGAGATAATTCTGCAAGACTATGTAACTGAAAGACCAAGAAATAGATATCATAAAAGATAATAATCATAATTGCGTTTAAAAGTACATTGTATAACATGCTCTAGAGCAAATGCTAGTGTACTGCAAGATGAACAAGCAGCAGCTCAGACTGCCAGTGGAGCGAGAGGAGAGTAAGTCTGCAACCAGCGAGAGGATTAGCCTAATCCAGCAGAACACATATTTGCGCCAATAATCCACTGGTGCAAGCAGCAGGTGAAGCATCTGTGGTCATGTGGTGCAGAGATAGTGTCAACTCCAGCTAGCAAACACATCCAGCTTATAGACTTATCTCCACTGGTCTCTACAGCGCACTATCAAATCTTTACATAGATCCAAGATTTGACAGCAGAGGGAAGCATGCACAGAAATACACACACCTTCATGCTGCAAGTACAAGTTGATCAAAAAGATTAAGCAATTAGTGCCAGATTCATGTTCAGAAATCTGAAAGTGGGCACCAGTTAATATTTGAAAATAAAGCTTATAATCAAGGTGAAAGTAGTGGGTGTTTGTTGAGATTGAAGTATCATATGTGCACTGAACTTATGTCGGGGACTGATGTATACCAGAGTGTGGGGCTGAGACTGAGGAGGATTGAGGGACAGCTAGCATAGACTCTAGGCAGGCCAAGAGGCAGAGGATAGAGAGGAGAGGTGATTCTTGTCCATATGCCTCATTTCACACTTTACATTGACTTACGCACTGCTATTGTGTAGCACATGCTCTGCTTGGGTAACCCTCATAGACCCACTTTTCACATGCACACTGATAATGGAGACTGCCTGACTTGAGGACAAAGCTGAACTTGATCTAGGTGGCTGCTAAAGAGAGCATCAGACTCTGGTTGTGGACACCATGTATACATGGTCACCCAGCGGCATCATCCATTGACAAACATGTATGCTTATTGTGGCCCCAATAACCACAGCACAACTGATCAACACCAAGACCCGCCCCTACTCCCTCCCAGTCAACCCAACCATACAGGCAGGGTAAGGCATATAAAGACTCGTTTGTCACATTTCAGGGTCAGGTGACACCATTCAAAACTGCTTTTCCCGATTAAATAAAAGTCTCATGCACAAGTAGTGGAGGGGTAGGTGCACTTTTTACGAGGTGGTAATGAGGATTTCCTCCGTGAATGGATGAAGTTGTATGGAAGCTCAACAGCTGAAGCAGGAGGGTGGAACTGTGTGAACATTACACTGAGGGACATGCTTCCGCCATTCAGCAACTGCTGGGAACAGGCCCACTCACTACACAGGCCCTTCTCTTACTACCCTTCCCTCTCCACTGCCTCTCACTCAACTAGAACACAGCACTTCAAGTATTCCCCAGCCTTTCACTTACTCCCATCAAATCATATCAACACCATAACATATTACAACTAATCCTGACAAGATACATGGATATCCAATTTGCTTTAAAGTCTATCTGGATTTTGAAGGATATTAATACATCATTTTTGAGGATATAGATCTCCTTCATAAATCTCATTAGCCTGGTTTGACAGCTTGGAGTCAAGCGCAACCCCTACCGATTAACACATACTTCCATGGCTGTTGGAAACCCATCCTGAGAGCATGAGTAATTAATGACAACCAGATGGAAGTATTTAGTCTCTGCAATTAATTCCCTCTCTGACATCAAAATCAAGCTGACTTTCTTATGTGCTTCAAGCAAAAAATACTTTATTTTTAATCATTGTAGAAAACGGCAATGTCCTTGAATTGAGAAACATGATCTTTACATGATATACCCCTAGTCTTACAGCTAGAATGAGAAAAAGAATAGATTTGGTATACCCCTGATCTGGGCTGATTGTCTCTCATCCTACAGCTGGGGAAGTAACAGTTGAACCTACATGCCAACATACTACCAAATCATTGCTTATCAACTAATGTATCAATCTCTCTAAAAGTGATGTTCTATTTAGGAAAAGGCTGGTTCTTCTTCACCATGTTTAAAAGCAGATGTTTATTGTAAAATTGCATTTGTAAGTTAAAAGTTAGAAAATGCTAGAATTCCTAGGAAACTAATGTTTGGTCATATATTGCCACAAAGAGCATATTGATTATTCCTGTCCTAATTCTCTAAATATTAATATTAACTTTGTCTCACAATTAACGTGGGACTATATTTGTAAATTCAAAATTAGTTGTTTCCATGGATTATAATTTCCTAATCAATAATGATTATTTGCTATTAACCACTTTAAATTAAAATCAATTAGAATGATAAAGGAATATTAAATAATAGCAATCCATTATTTTGAAATTTCTTTGAAGCAACATCAAAGGAGGTGTAGGAGCAACTGAAAATAAACATAATGGCCCACTAAAAGAAGTTCAATTACGTAGAGCCATATCACAATTCAATAACAGCAGCCCCAGGTCCTAAGATGCATTGTGCTGTAGAGATGTATGTGTGAGTTTCAATGATGCTGAGGCTGGCTGGGGGACTCCTCGGCTGCAGTAGTCTGTAGGAGAGATGAACTGTTTGACTGATACTCCAGAAGTTAGCACTAGCTATTGTGGGAATAAAGAAGTTGGTCATCCATAACCTTTTTGGGGGGAAAGTTGTGAGTCCTAAAAGTGTTGTAGAATTAACAGAGCACAACTGAACTCAAGACTCACATATTTAAACTGAGGTCTCAAATCATTCACAACATTCAAGACTCCCAGTCCAAACCCCCTCGGGACTTTCAGAACTTAACTCAGGACTCATATAGAACCTTAGTACCAATGGCTCACATAACTTTACTCGGATTCATGAGGAACTCCAAGACAATACTGAAGACTCAGAGACTTCATTTCAGGACTCACATGCCTCGAAGGACTCACTCATGTCAAGGGTCACAAAGGGAACATTTAAAAGTTGAACAGTGTTGCAAATTTCAAGACTGCTGTGAGCCAGGGAGATAGTGTGCATTGAGATTGATGTGGTTCCAGGACTGAGGGAGATGCCAGGCCCTACTTAGAATGGAGATGTTTATGTGGAGAGTAAGTCTGCTGTGACCTGCGGGCCTCCAGAGCACTGCTACAACAATGTTGTCTCTTTAACACTCCATTTCTTACAACCAACACCTTTCATCTCTCAAACATACTGTGACAGATTTCTAAACACAGAATTACTCCAGAAAATTAGTTTTGCCAGGAAACATCTACAATGTTGGTAATGTCTTGTCTGGTAGTGAAGACTTGAGAAAATGGGTACTTCAATCTTCTTTATCATCTTGCAGCCAATAAAAGCCTGGTTTGTGTAAACATGCCTGTGCCATTTCATCCACATTGAGGACCCAGTTCTGCCTCTGTGTTCTGGCAAGCAGGCTAGGTATGGGTGTCATAAGCAGTGAAGAACATGAAGCTGCTGTCGGACAATGGCCTGCTGCCTCCTCACCTACTCCACATACTCAAACCCAGAGGGTAGAGCACACAATCAACACTGGCATCACACCGTGGCATTGCTGCATGCAACACGTTTCACTGGTATTCTCTCTCTCTTTAATATTCCCACAAACCAGCTAGCAGGAATGAAGTACTACAGAACTGTCCTGACTCATTGCACTCACTTATCTTTAAAAAATAATTATCTTATGTACAGAACATATATTTTGCCTCATACAGATACATCAAAGGCGAGATCATCTCAAATGCAAATTGTGTTATTGATATCATTTAAAGATGAAAATCAATTTAAAGGAAATAAACTTTAAAGAATTAAGAATTAAAAATTAAGAAATCATGATAAATTTTTATCAAAAAAATTTCATCACTATCCGTTTATAAACGTTTTACTATTTTTGTAATCAATTCTCTCAATGAGGGTTATGTCATAAGCTCATCTACATCTTATTTTCATGTTACCTGTTTAACAAATGTCCCTTTAAGAAAGGAAATTATTTCAACATAATTGGAATCACATGACGAAATCTACTTTTGACTTTATTCTGAATACTGTAATGTTGAATATTGTGTGAGTACTGTGTATGATGTGAAGTGATGAGATGAAGACATGCGTCAAGAAGAGGTGACACAGGCTTCATCAGCCTCTGACAGGTGTGCAAGTTACAAACTACCTGGGCGACGCCCTCCTCATCCTTCCCTCCCCCAAACTTCCCCATTCCCCCCTCATACCTATAAACACAATGTCAAGTACCTCATAATACCTCCTTGCACACTCACTCATTTCAAAATCACTCAGGCTCATAAATTTGTTCTTAAATTACAAAGTATGTATTCATTAGTCACATTTTCTGTGACAGCTGGTTAAGGGCAAAGAGTAAAGGTTACGTTAGAGTTTTTATCAAGATGAGCCTGTGAAGGGTGAAATGAGGTTACATGATTTGCTATTTACTTGTTGTTTTATACCAGCTAAAATCTCCAGAGTAAGAGTGATTAGCTGTGATACTATATGGAACAGTTTACACCAAATTGAAGTTGAGCGATAACAAGGTAGACCGAAGGTATGGAGTTATCATCGTTAAGCAGGTAGACTGGAGGTAGGAAGTTATCATCGTTAAGCAGGTAGACTGGAGGTAGGAAGTTATCATCGTTAAGCAGGTAGACTAGAGGTAGGAAGTTATCATCGTTAAGCAGGTAGACTAGAGGTAGGAAGTTATCATCGTTAAGCAGGTAGACTGGAGTAGGAAGTTATCATCGTTAAGCAGGTAGACTAGAGGTAGGAAGTTATCATCGTTAAGCAGGTAGACTAGAGGTAGGAAGTTATCATCGTTAAGCAGGTAGACTGGAGGTAGGAAGTTATCATCGTTAAGCAGGTAGACTGGAGGTAGGAAGTTATCATCGTTAAGCAGGTAGACTAGAGGTAGGAAGTTATCATCGTTAAGCAGGTAGACTAGAGGTAGGAAGTTATCATCGTTAAGCAGGTAGACTGGAGTAGGAAGTTATCATCGTTAAGCAGGTAGACTAGAGGTAGGAAGTTATCATCGTTAAGCAGGTAGACTAGAGGTAGGAAGTTATCATCGTTAAGCAGGTAGACTGGAGGTAGGAAGTTATCATCGTTAAGCAGGTAGACTGGAGGTAGGAAGTTATCATCGTTAAGCAGGTAGACTGGAGGTAGGAAGTTATCATCGTTAAGCAGGTAGACTGGAGGTAGGAAGTTATCATGGTTAAGCAGGTAGACTAGAGGTAGGAAGTTATCATCGTTAAGCAGGAGGTAGGAAGTTATCATCGTTAAGCAGGTAAACTGGAGGTAGGAAGTTATCATCTTTAAGCAGGTAGACTAGAGGTAGGAAGTTCTAGCCAGTGTTGGTGCAGAAGCCCACTGCTTCCAGTTTTAAGACCTTGTATAAAAACTTCCTGATTCCTGATTCCTTGCAATGCAGTTAAAAACTCTGGCCTGCTGTTGGGCCTCGTATCAAACATGAAGGAAATTATGTAGGACAGGCTATATATTTCTCACATGACTAATTATAAATGAGGTACAAATCTTCATTTGCCAGGTCTTATCTAAGGTAGATCTTGACATTCTAAGCTCCGGTCCCACAAGGGGCTGCCTATCACAGCATGAGATATGTGCTGCAGTGCTTAGCGCCTTATCACCCAATCTCTCTCTCCCTCTCCCTCCCTCTCTCTCTCTCTCCAGCGCCAGGCAAGACCCAACTGACAGCCACAGGGACTCCTCGCCTGCCTCCTCTCAACATCATTCACTCAAATAATCACCAACTCAAATAAACTCAAAACTTTCACATCAAAGACAAAAACTGAAGACAAGTTATATATTGTTTAAAATTGCACTTTACCACAGCAACAAAGAGCTATTGTAAACATATCTTGAACAAGCAATGCAGACAGACCAAATGCCAGCGGTAATGGAGCAGAAGACAATATCAGCAAATGTTTTGACTTTCCAGCTATTGCTGAATCTGCCTCTCTTTATCTCAGACCTGACTGTTTGCCATTTGAGAACCTTCAAACATGCCCTGCAAATTTCTGTCACATCTGACATCTAAGACAGTGCTATAGTCTAACCTTTCAAATAAGCAGTGAAGACTAACACCAATCATTACCCTGCACATCTGTATATTGTACATAAACTCTGCCCATATCCATGTCATTAGCCGCCTGTAGATGGCGGCTGCTGCCAAGCTAAGCTCAGGCAAATAGTTTGCCCTTTAGAGCAGTATTAGCCTGACCATGACCCTGTTATAATGACATGCTTCATCTGTAACTCACACCACCAACAATTACCATCACTCAAACCAACATTGCCTCTAAGTTATAATCACATGAATAACATTCAAACGGGAAGGATAGCCCAGTAGATGTAAATATGTGCAAAGACTTCATCTAACTACTGCATATTATTACCTACGAGGGCAGTCATATCGAGGTTCATATTTTTCATAATTACGTTGCCCTAGGGCAAAATATTACTTTTTCATTGTGACGTCACGTCATAAACAATACTTTGACGTCACGGTTCACCTATGACGTCACAATCTATACGGGTCGGCAGCGGCTAGTCCGTCTATGCAGAGAAGTAGGTTTTTAGTATTTTCTTCAATTTTGGGAGTACGGTAATAAACAGAATATTATATTCGTGCCCATGACATACTATGTTTACGACACTCGTGCCCAAATATCAGTATATCCCTCGCTTTCGCTTGGGAAATACTAATATTTAGCCACTCGTGTCGTAAACATAGTATGTCATAGACACTCTATGTCTGTAATGTAGGACTGCACACTTGGTACTCTCCAGTACATTTGATGGAAAGAATGATGAAGTTTCTAATTTGTGTCAACCCTTATTGCAAATATCCTTAGTCTCCTGGACTGATTTCCTGCTAGCATATAAGCAGATGAGACAGAATCACTGGACAGAGTCTACAGGTCAGTCATAAATTCTGATGTTGATAGATTCTTATATAAAGGATTTATGTAAAGTAAGAATTAGGTTATAATGACTGGGGTACTAGCATTAGGGTCAAGTCCAGTTATTATGGATCCCTGACTCTCAACCATGAAACTGGACTAAAGAAAAAAGAATTTTGACTACAAGGGAATTGGTTCCAGTTTTATAGCACTGTGAGGAGGTTGTGCGAGGTCATTGAGAGACTGTGGTCCTATCAGTCTCCTCTCACACTGTAACTCCCTACACAGACTCTCACTGTCTCCTCCCAGATATCTAAAAGTCTCTATTTGTGTAGGGACCTGAGGAGTGTCTTCTCAGAAAATATTGTGTTCTAAATGTCAACTCAGGCACAGCTTTTGAGGAAATCTTTCAAAATAGTGACTATGAAAGAACTGAAATTTGCCTAAAGAATACTGTGAAAAGAAATATTGATTTTTGATATAGAAATGATGGTTCACATATGAACGACCAGGTTCAAACTTACAATTGAAACTTATGCAAAGCCAGATTCTGACTGTCCCAAAGATATTGTTGCTGGCATCTATGGTGCTGTTTCTTCCATCCACTTGCCCCAGTACACTGCTCCATGTTTGTCTTCAATTACCTAAGTTATCAGGATCTACTTAAACAGACAAAAGCAGTGGCGGCTGCAGTAACAGCTCTCCACAGAAATCAATGACAATAATCTTCAAAGACATCCAGTTCTTCACTCCTAGAACAGGGATATTTTCAAATCAACAGATCTGTATTTTCCATCCAAGCATTGGCCAATCTATCTCTTCACAGACCATAACCATGAAACTGTGGACATTTTCATTTGGACACCCTGGGATCAATATTTGATCATGGCAAGTCAGACAAGGCAAACAGGAGTTTCTTCACCTCCATCAGAGTGCAGACACTCCTGACCTGTCCAACTGCTTGTCTGCGTCTTCCTTATCTTCAATCTGGCACCAGTCTCCCATCTCCTGTTTGCTGGTGACACTCTCAGTCCACTGATGTTCCATTACATCAATCTTATACGCCTCATAAATGATTATCACAAAGCTCAGAATTTACATACCATACTGGTACACATTTAAACATTTTATGGATGAAACTGTATCAACAGTTTTGAGATGACAAATATTTATTGATATGTTACCAATAACAGTATCAATAATGAAAGAAACACATCCCATTTAGTTGATGAATAAAAGGAACAGCAAATGTTACTAGTGTGAGAGGACAGACCAGCTTGTCAAGATACTAGCTCACAGTACAAGAGTGAGGAGACAGACCAGCCAGTCTAGATACTAGCTCAAGTATTAGTGTGAGGAGACATACCAGCAAGTCTTGATACTAGCTCACAGTACTAGTGTGAGGAGACAAACCAGCCAGTCTAGATACTAGCTCACAGTACTAGTGTGAGGAGACAGACCAGCCAGTCTAGATACTAGCTCACAGTACTAGTGTGTGGAGACAGACCAGCCTGTCTAGATACTAGCTCACAGTACTAGTGTGTGGAGACAGACCAGCCTGTCTAGATACTAGCTCACAGTACTAGTGTGAGGAGACAGACCAGCCAGTCTAGATAGTAGCTCACAGTTCTAGTGTGAGAAGACAAACCAGCCAGTCTAGATACTAGCTCACAGTACTAGTGTGAGGAGACAGACCAGCCAGTCTAGATCCTAGCTCACAGTACTCGTGTGAGGAGACAGACCAGCTTGTCTAGATACTAGCTCACAGTACAAGTGTGAGGAGACAGACCAGCCAGTCTAGATACTAGCTCAAGTATTAGTGTGAGGAGACATACCAGCAAGTCTTGATACTAGCTCACAGTACTAGTGTGAGGAGACAGACCAGCCAGTCTAGATCCTAGCTCACAGTACTCGTGTGAGGAGACAGACCAGCTTGTCTAGATACTAGCTCACAGTACAAGTGTGAGGAGACAGACCAGCCAGTCTAGATACTAGCTCAAGTATTAGTGTGAGGAGACATACCAGCAAGTCTTGATACTAGCTCACAGTACTAGTGTGAGGAGACAAACCAGCCAGTCTAGATACTAGCTCACAGTACTAGTGTGAGGAGACAGACCAGCCAGTCTAGATACTAGCTCACAGTACTAGTGTGTGGAGACAGACCAGCCTGTCTAGATACTAGCTCACAGTACTAGTGTGTGGAGACAGACCAGCCTGTCTAGATACTAGCTCACAGTACTAGTGTGAGGAGACAGACCAGCCAGTCTAGATAGTAGCTCACAGTTCTAGTGTGAGAAGACAAACCAGCCAGTCTAGATACTAGCTCACAGTACTAGTGTGAGGAGACAGACCAGCCAGTCTAGATCCTAGCTCACAGTACTCGTGTGAGGAGACAGACCAGCTTGTCTAGATACTAGCTCACAGTACAAGTGTGAGGAGACAGACCAGCCAGTCTAGATACTAGCTCACAGTACTAGTGTGAGGAGACAGACCAGCAAGTCTTGATACTAGCTCACAGTACTAGTGTGTGGAGACAGACCAGCCTGTCTAGATACTAGCTCACAGTACTAGTGTGAGGAGACAGACCAGCCAGTCTAGATAGTAGCTCACAGTTCTAGTGTGAGAAGACAAACCAGCCAGTCTAGATACTAGCTCACAGTACTAGTGTGAGGAGACAGACCAGCCAGTCTAGATCCTAGCTCACAGTACTCGTGTGAGGAGACAGACCAGCTTGTCTAGATACTAGCTCACAGTACAAGTGTGAGGAGACAGACCAGCCAGTCTAGATACTAGCTCAAGTATTAGTGTGAGGAGACATACCAGCAAGTCTTGATACTAGCTCACAGTACTAGTGTGAGGAGACAGACCAGCCAGTCTAGATCCTAGCTCACAGTACTCGTGTGAGGAGACAGACCAGCTTGTCTAGATACTAGCTCACAGTACAAGTGTGAGGAGACAGACCAGCCAGTCTAGATACTAGCTCAAGTATTAGTGTGAGGAGACATACCAGCAAGTCTTGATACTAGCTCACAGTACTAGTGTGAGGAGACAAACCAGCCAGTCTAGATACTAGCTCACAGTACTAGTGTGAGGAGACAGACCAGCCAGTCTAGATACTAGCTCACAGTACTAGTGTGTGGAGACAGACCAGCCTGTCTAGATACTAGCTCACAGTACTAGTGTGTGGAGACAGACCAGCCTGTCTAGATACTAGCTCACAGTACTAGTGTGAGGAGACAGACCAGCCAGTCTAGATAGTAGCTCACAGTTCTAGTGTGAGAAGACAAACCAGCCAGTCTAGATACTAGCTCACAGTACTAGTGTGAGGAGACAGACCAGCCAGTCTAGATCCTAGCTCACAGTACTCGTGTGAGGAGACAGACCAGCTTGTCTAGATACTAGCTCACAGTACAAGTGTGAGGAGACAGACCAGCCAGTCTAGATACTAGCTCACAGTACTAGTGTGAGGAGACAGACCAGCAAGTCTTGATACTAGCTCACAGTACTCGTGTGAGAAGACAGACCAGCAAGTCTAGATACTAGCTCACAGTACTAGTGTGAGGAGACAGACCAGCCAGTCTAGATACTAGCTCACAGTACTAGTGTGAGGAGACAGACCAGCCAGTCTAGATACTAGCTCACAGTACTAGTGTGAGGAGACAGACCAGCCAGTCTAGATACTAGCTCACAGTACAAGTGTGAGGAGACAGACCAGCAAGTCTTGATACTAGCTCACAGTACTAAGTGTGAGGAGACAGACCACCAGTCTAGACACTAGCTCACAGTAGTAGTGTGAGGAGACAGACCAGCCAGTCTAGATACTAGCTCACAGTACTAGTGTGATGAGACAGACCAGCCAGTCTAGATACTAGCTCACAGTACTAGTGTGAGGAGACAGACCAGCAAGTCTTGATACTAGCTCACAGTACTAAGTGTGAGGAGACAGACCAGCCAGTCTAGATACTAGCTCACAGTACAAGTGTGAGGAGACAGACCAGCAAGTCTTGATACTAGCTCACAGTACTAAGTGTGAGGAGACAGACCACCAGTCTAGATACTAGCTCACAGTACTAGTGTGATGAGACAGACCAGCCAGTCTAGATACTAGCTCACAGTACTAGTGTGATGAGACAGACCAGCAAGTCTAGATACTAGCTCACAGTACTAGTGTGAGGAGACAGACCAGCCAGTCTTGATACTAGCTCACAGTAGTAGTGTGAGGAGACAGACCAGCCAGTCTAGATACTAGCTCACAGTTCTAGTGTGAGGAGACAGACCAGCCAGTCTAGATACTAGCTCACAGTACTAGTGTGAGGAGACAGACCAGCCAGTCTAGATACTAGCTCACAGTACTAGTGTGAGGAGACAGACCAGCCAGTCTAGATACTAGCTCACAGTACAAGTGTGAGGAGACAGACCAGCAAGTCTTGATACTAGCTCACAGTACTAAGTGTGAGGAGACAGACCACCAGTCTAGACACTAGCTCACAGTAGTAGTGTGAGGAGACAGACCAGCAAGTCTAAATCCTAGCTCACAGTACTAGTGTGAGGAGACAGACCACCAGTCTAGACACTAGCTCACAGTACTAGTGTGAGGAGACAGACCACCAGTCTAGACACTAGCTCACAGTAGTAGTGTGAGGAGACAGGCCACCAGTCTAGATCACCCTACTCCTCCTACCTCCATTATGCACAAGCAGCTGTCAAGTCAGCTCAAAGGAAGGCATCTCATCAACTGTTTTAGACAAGGAGACAAAAACACAGCAAATAGAATTTTCCTTTCATCACCCTAGATCTGAGCAAACTTTTCATGTAAAAATAAAGTTGAAATAACATCAACACTCTGAGTGTTAATCTGATACCAAAATTGCTATGAATATTTACCTAAGGCATTCTTTGTGTTATTCCAAACACATAAAAAGTGATAAATACCAAACTTGTAATCTGTCATTCACAATGGGCACAGTCTCTGTATAAAACCCAAAGTGTACAGTTTAGAGCATACAACAACACAGTAAAACAATTTTGACAATAATTCATTATGGAAAACCCAGTAAAACAAACCATAAAGCCAGTTTATCTGTGAGACCTTTTTACAAAATGTCCTCTAATTCCTTTTTTTACAATGCCTGTACTATTGATCAAAAGATTTTACAATATGATCTGTCTTGTAATAATATCTACTGACAACCACAAATGAGCAAAAACAGCAGATCGAAGGCGGTGAAGTTGATCATCATTGCCATCTACACTGTTCAATTTGGGATTAACAAATGACAAAATATAACTGACAAATAGTCGCACAAATGTTTAAATCAAATAAACTTGTATGAATATAACTTAATATCAGCTTCAAGAGTTCCTCAGTTGTTATCTTGTAGTTCATCAATTACAATGGTTTATTTTTATTTAGATTGAAAAAGTATTAATGGTATAACATTGATTGAAAACGGGTATAAGCATTCAAGGTTGAAGGTTTCATGGAAAGGATAAAATAATGTGAACAATTGCAGTTACAACCAAACCATATGTCCAGATGTTCAGTTTAGAATGTATCTGCATCATTATTCCCTGTAATCATGCTAACAACAACTAGGCCTACACTTTGACACCAGGTCATATCCTATACATCAATTAGCCCAACATTAGGCAAGAGACTTGCATTATAGCACCTTAACATATTCATTATTTCTTCTTCACTGCTTATGATTTCTTCTTGAATGAACAAGCTTTTAAAACTAATGCACAGACAGACACATGGTAACTGAAGCACACACTCACTTCTGAATGTTGAAAATAATAGAAACCCTAACAAAATTTCAATCCCTTTATCTTGAATATTTGAAGATTTTACATTCATTGCAAGCTGGTTTAAAGTAAAATATCAAAGAGATGGTTTTAAACAATTTAAAGAAAATATTTTGTGAATGCAAGACTATCTGAAACCCAAAATTCATCAACCTCATTGAGATTGAATGTCATCATAATTCAGAGAGAAAGCACAGGAGTATTTCAAGAAGCAACATATTTGAAGAAGAGGCATAAACTACAAGCCAGTACAAGGCTAATATCAAAGAGAATGCTAGTAGTTTGTAGTTTTTTCAAAGTCGTAAAAGCCAGAGTCACTGACATAATTGACATTCATGAAGTAAATACGCAAAAGTGACAATTTTGACAAGTGGTTGCAAATCAATTGAAAACAGATGCCATTTGCAGAGAGCTTGGAATGGAGAGATTTATCGGGTCATGCCTGCTGCCTCTCGCGTTATGAAGTCGAGGATGTGGAGCTCCTTCAGCCGCTAGAGTCAGCACTAAACTGTCAACAGCAATTAAATCAGCACAAACTGCATAATCCTCAGCAGCCCTAGGCCTCTACACACTCTGTCAGGGATCTACTCATTTCAAATATGCCATAAGGAGGAATTTCAAAGATTCACAAGTTCTTCCTGTTGAGGTCAAATGGACATTTTCTAGCGCATTGCATGGGAACATTAGAGAGCGTCTGATCTCAAGCGGACTGGGGAAAACACAACACAGCTGTTCGGAGGGGCAGGGAGGCGCAGGGCTCTCAGGGGGCTGCTTAGGTGGCCGGCCATCAAAACATACAGTCAGGCGGGGCATGCAACAACCTCACCCTGCTCATTGCGCCATTCCAACTTATACATCAACTCGACATGAGCTGTAAATTCCTTGCCCTTTTCTCCCCTAGGTGGAACAAACATGAGATGAATATTAATACTAGCGCTTACATTGAGGAGATAATTCATGTGGGGTCAACGTGTGACTGTGCATGACTTCAGTCCTGGTCAGAGGAGAGAGGGGTCACCACAACATTGGTGCTGCCTGACCCCTCATTGTGGGGGTCAGCTTGTCTTCCACACAACAAACACGCTGTGAATCTAGACCTGGGACAAACGCCCCAGGGGTAGGGAGGGCGCTGACCCGCTCTAGTCACAGTCTGTTTTCACTTAACATCCCCCACCCCTTCACTGGCTGCATCAGAGTGCATACACACACATCAACTCGTCTTCCTTCCGTATGCTATGGGCAACATGTGAGATGGACAGAGAAAAACAGACGTTGAGACAGCGTCCGTATGATAGAGAATGATAGAACATTATGGATGAACAGTGGGGCGAAAGACCAACCGACTGTTTGTATACAGTGTATTGTCCCTAGAAGCTCTGTTAAATATATGTTTGGTAGATGATGACAATTAACGTCCTTCCTGAATTATGACCACTTAGAGGAGGGGCTTTCCCCCGTACGACTTCCCTACACATGTACAGGTTTCCTCAACTAGATATTTGCTGTCTATTTTGGTTGCTTCAAGATTAAAATTAGCATGTGATTTGTTAAATGTGTGACAGATCTGCAGACAATGTAATCATATAGGGCAACCTTCTGTATATTTTAATTTTATACTCCTAATATTTTACATTTTTTAATTTTGAACTATTTTGTATAAGGTTTTATAATAGCAATGTGTCTCATGAGCCAAAATTTGGCGGGTTGTATTATTGTATGTCTTTTATAAATGCTTTTTATTTTTGTATACTTAGCTTGTGACACTATACTAAACTACATCTGTCTGTCTGTCTATGACCCGCAGAGCGTCTATGGTCAAGGACCTTAACTGTCATTAATAAAGACCTTCTCCTGTCAATATAGCTTTTCGAACAGTTCATCATATATTACAGCTGGAAATAAGACTGCATTTCATAATATCAAACGCGAGCTAAATTATGTGAGATGTTTAACAGAAACTTACAATCAGTCAATAACTATATTCAAATCTATTTTCACAAACATAAAAACTTGATCATGAAAAACGCGATCGTCACGCTTCCGTTTCGTTATTGCTGATAGACTATAGACAACAGAGAATACTTTATTATCTTAAAAGGAATTCGTTTTGATCCATGTGAAAATAAGAAATCTTTATTCAAATATCCTGGAAATCAGCGGAAACGTTTGTATGAACAGAATAGGTCTGTAACGACATTTTTTGTTATTCGATAATCAAGGATAAGTGATGAAAATAGAAAATCAAGCCATCGGTTACCGAAGATGGCGTTTCATAGGAAAATATCGCCAATATGATTTTTTTTAAGTCAGAGAAAATGTCATGCAAGTGTGAGCTTTGTGAACCAGACATTTCCTAAACTTGAACCAACAGAGGGTATTTCATGAAGAAAACCCTGAAATAATGCGTTAATGACAGAAACAAATGCTAAAACTAAAGTACACCAAATAATGATCATGTTCAAGCTGGTGATTCAAAATAAATCTGATGAACGTCCCCGGGACATACAAAATTTAAGAGAGCTTGATGAATAGAGAACTGAACAATGTGAGGAACGGAAGAAGCGATTGGTGTATAAGATTCCTATCTCGCTGGTTCATGACCCAGGTAGCAAACTGTGGACTGAGCCCGCGTTATTACAGCAAAACAAACAGACCCTGATTAGACAGACAAAATAATATGCTTTATGGGAGAAAGGAGAGTAGGTAGCTTGCTGGGTCCCGATAACACCCGGGGTTAAATCTCTCTGATTCTCTCCACTGGCTGTGGAGTAGACTCCTGTCCTGATTCCACCTGCAGTCAGTCTCGACATGTAACTCGTATCCTTACCATACCCTAGCTCACGGCAACATAGCTACACTTGCACTCGCCTCGATATTCTTGTCTTACTAAGAAATGCCATGGAATTGGAATGCAACAAAATAAGCATATAGTAATTGACCAATATCACGACCCCTTCTCACGATTGAGTCCGATTTCAGCAGTTATAGCTTACATAGGAATCGTATGTGTAATTTAATTTGTCATAACTGTATACATTCCTGAACTTACAACATCAAATTGTTATTGATTCAAAAAATGAAACGGAGTTTTATTAATGAATTTAAACTCAGCAATTGACATATCACGTAAGTGTTGACAAATATATAAAGTATATCCTTTCGGTTAATGATTCTATATTTAGTAAAGAAAAAGACGGTAATTCCTCACGATGTCATGTTACATCGAACCACTAAAACTGCTGAAGAAAATGCAACGCATCAAGTTCATTGTGTGATGGTAATTTGGGGACCTCTATGGGTGCATATTCCTGCAAACAGCAGGATGTAGGTAGGAATGGATTCCGCGGGAGACAAGAGACTTCCGCCTGATTCACGTAGCTTCTGTGACGGCCTCCCTAGCTCATATCTGAACCCCCGCCTCTGCTACATACCTGGTGAACAGCATCCCACAGGGCCAGCAGTAAATATTGTTGAACTGAGCTGACAAGTATCTTGCTTGTATACAGAGCATGCATGGGGGTTACACTGCTAGTAACTGCTTGCTCTAACACGGAGAAACTGCTTTGTACATGATTTATTGAACTGGGTGAGTGATAAAGCCATCAGGATGGTCTCTATTGTTTACCGATGCCTGTGAGGAGACGGAGGCAAGTCCGAGGGAGGTGTTCCTGACCACACTAGAGTACTATACACGCTTACAGCCTCACACGAGTACCTGCAAACTAGTCCGCTGACAGCAGCTACTTCATTGAAACAATATTATCCACAATGAATTTATTTACTCTGGGCACAGGGTCACACTCGCTACAGAGCGATGCTGCCACGGATCTATGCACAATTAGGGAGAGTCGACTGATGGACTTAACACATTGATGCCTCGCTGAAACCTACCTGCAATCATTATTCCCACAGATAGCATCAGAATGTCTTGACTAATAGATCTTATTAGTTATGATCACTTCACCCCTGGGTTGATACATGATTTGATTTGTTCCCATTAAAGTCATCGATTTAAAGACATTAGAATGACTGTCATAATTGGCTTTATAAATTTTTTGAACATCTATGTAAGTATAGAACTTTAAATAACTAATTCAGCGAAGCAATAACTCAGAAGTTATTTTAGAAATAGGAAGGCTATAAATTCAGTGAACTATAATCAGATAAACGATTTTAAGGGACATCTATTTACAAAAAAACAACGAAATTAGTTGGCTTTTGTATTTGAAACTAATACGACCAACAACACAATTTAAAGGTGTAGAATGGTGTAGTATACCCAGTGAGAGACTAGAGAGTAGTTTGCTGGTATCCACTAAGAGACTAGGGAGTAGTGTGCGGACATCCAGTGAGAGACTAGAGAGTAGTATGCGGACATCCAGTGAGAGACTAGAGAGTAGTTTGCTGGTATCCACTAAGAGACTAGGGAGTAGTGTGCGGACATCCAGTGAGAGACTAGAGAGTAGTATGCGGACATCCAGTGAGAGACTAGAAAGTAGAGCAAATTCCTTGTGCTCTTTGCCTCTTGCATCTGGTCCGAGCTCCAGGGTAGAGAAAGTGATCTCTTCACCATCATTATCTCGGCATATTCTCCAGCATGTTCTACAGTTGCTTGTAATTGTTGGGAAACTACTTGCAGGTTACTTCAAGAACGGATCATTTTGATGAGACAACGAAAGGAAACATTAGCCTAAATCTTGGTAATTCGCCCACAAGTTTTCCGCGGTTATGTATCTAAGGAATAGACATGTAAACATAATTGGCAGAATGTCTGCTTCTAGTTAGACAGCAGAAGTTTATTTTAGTGCTGTTACGAGTGACTTCTCTTCTCGCATACCGTGGCTGCAGGCAGCGGGAGAGGGCTCACTAGCAGCCCACAACACCCGACTCGACTCGCCTCCATCTCTCCATCTCTCACAGATCGCTCCACTATTATGTTTCCAAGCTATGCGAGATTCTGAAACCGTTATCTGACCGACAAGTCTCTTAAAGACACTTGCCGGTCCCTTTAAGCGACTATAGAAGGCATCAGGAAGAATGTTGTATATCTGTCACCAAAAGCTGATTAAACTGATAACACCAGCACTGAGGGCGAGTGGAATGTCTCGACAAGGATGCTGGAGCACCCTTACCGGGTCATTATGAATTGCTCTGGGACCTTGTACCTAGACTAGATTTAGTTTCAGAAATAGCTAGTTGTATTCATATAAAACAATGTATCAAGATATGAGATGCCTAATCTTTGCAAACCATGCAATATAGACCTGCTGCATTTTCTTGATTTGGTTAGCCATCAATTGACTATTTTGCTCTAAGGTCTCAGATACAAGATGATTAAATGACTTGTCAGAACAATGTAACTGCACTTAGTATAATCACAATTATGGTCATCACATGCAAAATCCAAAACCAAAAGAATTTGTTATGATTGTTTTTATAACATTGTGAGTTGAGAAAAACAATTCAGTTGTTTTTCTAATTCTACACAAGATATGAAGTAATAAATATATATGTTACAAAATACAGAATACATATACAATAAACAAATCAAACATATTGAATAGCGATAGAATAAATAACGGTACATAATATGTGACATCATACAAAAGGAATAGTTTTGCTTCACATGACTAATCACAATAAATTAAACAAAATGTATGTACAAAATAATGAATATAATGACATATTGTATCCATAAGATCCTTTCAGTATCCTTTCACTTATCAATAATATAACTATCAACATGTGGCTACATTTATTATGCTGTGTAATTTTTTGGACATAAAAAGCTATCTGTTATTGATATTTACAAGGATCTAGATATCCTTTACATAAGGCAAAATAGTACGGAATATTCTAGTATTCCTCTGTGAATGCCTGACACTTGAACTCCAAATCATGAATATGTGAATATATGTTCAACTCTCTGAAAGTGAGTTCAAATAACTCTAACATCTTGTAATAAATTTGAGTTCCATTTGCTGAAGTAAGGTGTGAGAGCAAGGGTTGAAAATGAAGGCCTTGCCACAATCTTTCTTATTGATACTGTCAACATCTTTAATACTGATGATAGAGTTTTAGTCAATAATATTCAAAGACACTATAACATCTACTACAGTAAAGTGTCATGCTTGTCTTTAGATTTTGATGGCTGCATTATACTATACCTATAGGCAAGGAACAGGACTACATTGATAAGGATAACAACAAACCCAAATTCTGACAAAAGTAATCCAAAAGAATGTAGGTGTGAACATTTGGTATAACCCTTCCTCATCTAAAATATAATGTAATGTTATTTTGATATTCTCCCTTAAACTACAGAACAATATTCAATGATTATTCATATCAAATGGGATCATTTCAATAACAGGTGATGATTATTGTTTCCTCTAAATGCCATCTGCTGCAAATATGATAAGACATCTTATAACATTTGAATTACAAAACAGCCTGAAAAAAGCATGGGTATAGCCTGTGTTCATAATATGAATGAATTATGTTAATAATATGAACTTCATATATAATACAAATTACAACACTATTAATGAAGGAAGTGAATTACACCATCTAGCATTGTGTCACTACATACATGTGTAGACAATAACTGTATGGTTCTTATATTCTGTTTAAGAAGGCAGGATTTCAAAAACATTCTTTAAACATTGATTTTGTAATTACTAATACAGCATATTATGTGGAGCATTACTTACAGTAACTACGAATACAAGAATGAAGATGTCTAATCTGAATCATCTTCGGACATATCTTCCTCTTCAAACGCGTCTGTATGTCCAGATACCCCTTTGTCCAGGTACTCCTTCAGATGTTGCCAAATATCTTTGACAAATTTGAAGGTCTTTCTACTGTAGTTCTTCCTCCCAGTCTGTCTACGGTCATGTTCAACTGAAAGTCTTGGTACAGATATGGAAGTACAGAGCCTATCAACATGTTCATTCCATTGCAGGATTGCCAGATTGATTCTGAGCTGGTATGTTGGTATCCCATAGTGTACCCTCTTGTCAAGATACATTAATACAGTGTTGTTGAAACTTTCTATGTAAAAAGTATCTCTTCCATAGATGTAATCATTTGGTTGAGTATATACAAGCAGAGAATGCACATATTTTGTAAAAAGAGCTATGGCCACAGGATCAGTTAGAATTGACCATTCTGGGACATAGTCCGGCTGACGACATGTCAAAGTCAAAGGAGTTTATTTGTACTGAGGCCAGAGGCCCATATACAAAAGTACAATGCAAAATGTATAAAACATACAAATTAAATCTATAGTGTTTCTAGATACAGATTTCTTTTAGTGAAGGCATGGTAAATGTAATATTGTAAACATTTGAGAAGATTATCCTCATGACACTGGGAACGGTCGTTTTGAAAGTGTGGAATCATGGATGATATTAGCCTCTTCAATTTTTCAGGACTTTTCTCACAAACGTCCATTGCCCAGTATATGTGGTTTTTCACTAGTGATCCTTTTCCAGAGAGTTCTGGATGCCATACTTTCCCCATGGTCTTCTTTGGTCCCTGGCTGATCATCTTGAAGCCTTTAGTTAAAGGTTTAGCAACATGCCACCGGTCATTTGAATTTTGAGTCAATGGTCGTGATTTAACATGTTTGTTGACTGACATGTTTCGATCATGTGCATGCTCCAGGACTTTTATCTGAGCAGCATCGAAACCTTCGTACATTCTTGTACATCCAATCAACTCATGTTTCTGAGATGACCGATCATCTTCCTTGGTGACATGTTGGTAATCCACTATCTTATGTGTGTTGAGGCCAAGGGCAACATGATCACAGTGATAGGAGTTTTTCCTGCAAGCATGACGAGCATCGGTCATGAGTCTTATTCCATCATCCCCATGTTCCCGACTTGCGGCAAGCTCTTCCTCCCTTGCTGTAGCTATTGACGCCGTCTTCTCCACATCAACAGCAGCAGCAAATGTCACCATAGACTTGGATCTGAAGTGTTTTGTCAGAACACCACATTCAGCAAATTCACAAAACCGTTCATATTCACTCGTCAACATGCCACTGTACATATATGATGTAAGTACTTTATAATTGACCAGGAAGTTTGATGAAAGAGGCAAAGATGAATTCCATACTAAAGTATGTCCTGCAGCACAAACATAATGCAGGGATAGGACATGGCCAATCTTGTCCACATTAGAAATGAGTAACTTATTCCTGCACAACAAAGTATGCGATTCAATTTGAACATGAAAGCTCTCAGCTGCCTTCACATCTCCAAAGAACAAGGTTTCGTCAGTATACTCAGAGTTTAAATCTTCATTCTGAGATTCCGATGTGCAATGATTATCTCCTTCTTGCTTCGAAGATTGATGAATTTGATTTTCCATAAAGTTGTCAACCAGGTTGATTAAGAGTTTTGATGTATTCCCATTGAATACTGCCTTGAGGCATGTCCATTTCTTTTCAAACTCTTTCTTTTCAAACTCTTCCTTTTCCTCTTCAGAATGAAAAGTTATCTCAAAATGTTTCCTGCATTTGTTGTAGCTGTACAATTTTTCTGAACCATTGCTGAGTCTCTTCTTCACTACTTTTTTGGGTGGGTCAAGACTTAGATTTTTCTTATTCGTGATATCGGAGAGAGGCATTTTTTTCAAGTGTATATGTGAACAATTCTCAAAGTTGTAGAAGAAATTCGCCCCTGGAGTAAAACACAGAAGGCACCTGATTGGACAAATAATCTATCCAGCGGTTATGATTGGATGCAGTATGCTGACCCACTTTCATTTTTGACAGAGAACTGACTCGATCATAGCCATTTGGCGCAAAATTTGAAGTGTACATTTTGAAAAGATGGAGCCAAAACCTATCACTCTAATGCTCACAAGAGAACAAGAGGAACAAATACAAGGATTGTTTGCATTTAACGGATGGGAATATCATGTTGTTGGTAAGATGTTTAACTATACTGAAACTATACATCATTTTAAAGTTATCCTTCAAATTTGTGCTTGATCACTGCATTTCTTGAATTTAGGCAACTAAGGCAAGTAAGATCATATATTGTAATTATGAAATTGTAATGATTTGTTGACTACAAAATAGATTTATATAATGCATACAACTGTATGGATGGAAAAATAGATTGAATATCCATATGTGATTATAAAAGTCGTTTCACAGGGCAATAACATTTATTACAGAAAATCCATGCAATCCTCATATTCCTGATGAAGAGTGTGCCATATCATCAGTAGCTCAGCAATCAGTAATAGATGACAATAAGTCTTCTAAAGTCCCCAGACCTCGGAAACCAGAAGATCTTCCAGATAACAACTGTCCTTATTGTTTCCTTGACCCGTGCATAACGACTCTACCATCACCATGGCTCGGACACAGGCAAGCTCCCAACGCAAGAAATGCTGGTTTGAGAAAATCATGCTACAAAAAGTTTTGGTGTGTGATGCAAAACCTTGGAGCGTGGAACAATCAACATTATTTGGACAGAAAGGCAATGCTAGCAAGTGGATAGTGGGCAGTGTTGCACAGACGAGAAGTAATGCCAAAATGCATCTTGAACTGTGTACGTTCCGTCTACCCAAATCCACCAGGGCAGCCATATATGGGACACAAGTGGGAATAGTTAGCAGATCATTTCTTTAGTAATAATGAGTTTACATTTAAGAATAAATATGTATAAATGCAATGTTAAGTGTACTATTAGGTTATATTTTTATAATTAAAACCATGCAAATCACTATCCTGTTTTATATATAGCTATCACAATTAATACATAAAAAATATCCCTTTCAAATATATCTACTTCAAGTCAGTCTGGAAACATTGAAAGTTCCCAAATCGACTAGTTTGACTCTGAACTCCCTGGCTTCTCAGTGGCAATTGTTTACATTCCAGCACCAGCCTTATCAGAGCTTGGGCCGTGGCCTGTCACATTAAGATACACAAAGCAGTGATGGCAAAATTGGTTTCGTGGGGACCAGAAAGTGTCTTTAACGCTGAGAAAGTTTTCACTGAAAACTGATATCTTCATCCGCAGAAAAGCTGCTTGACACTTACTGAACCTTTATCAAGAGTTCCGTCTGTTTCGGTAACAAGTTCTTTAAAGAAAATGTTAATAAATTCGTGTTCCACAAAAAGAGAGTTGAGTATTAACTTTACACATCATATGCGGGGTGTTGGCCGAGTGAGAAGTGTGTATTGTTTCTGTACTACAAGAAGCAAAGCCCGACCCTGCCTGCTCTCTGGCCTAGCTAGTGTTTCTCACCAGTAGAGGGTAAGGAATTTCCAGCTGACCGTATACTGGCTGAACCGAGTGAGAGAGAGAGAGAGGGGAACATTCCAAGCGGAAAGCCCTGCCATCAGCTGACGAAACTACCCAGCAACATTGGACCAACTAAACCGTCTTCTTGTATGATAACTCTGCATCCCTGTCACGAGTCTGCTAATTAAACACCAACAGTAGTTGTCTAACTGACACTCAGAAATCTCCTCATGAAACAAGGAAAACACCATCCATCACCGGGGGAGTGAAGACAGATTTCAGTAATTACGTTACATTGTTCTTCTCTCACACGAGTAATAAGGAAGCATTTGTTTCCACTCAGCGAGCCACACATTCTTATAGCTGGTCCGCCCCTTTTACAGTGTATGATAGGTCTTACAGAATGATGGCACATACATGTGTCTCATTGACATCAAGTACATACACCACTACACTACACTATTCAAAGCTGAAAATACCTCATTTTGCACTTTGTAAAGTGTGGGTTTCGGATTAATATAGTATCCCCTGCTCAAGTACACCCCGTACTTTGTGTGGAGTCAACAAACCATGAAGGAACATTGATTATTCACCAAATATAACACAAGTGGGGCCGCGGGGCTTTGAAACACCCCGCCTCGGGCACATGTGTCAGTCTCACTAGCAGACGAATCTATGTACATGAGGAAAGCAAACTTACCGCTTCGTCCAAATAGGAATAAGAACACACATATAAGAGTCCCCCGCGCCATTCTGGCAGAAAGTGATAACTGCTATATCCTCATACAGGCTCCAAGGATGCGCGGGGAAGCAGAGAGACAGTACTCGATGTAATGCAGAGAAACACTGAGCCTTCCCTACTCGCACAGCATTTGAAATGTTTTCGCGCACACACTCACACAGCACTGAGGCCGGGCTGTCCCGCTCCACTTCACGCGAACCCTGGCCTCAGGTGTCCCGAGCCAATCCGCGCTCGTGTTTTCGTTTGTCACGACCAAATTCTCTTGAACTATGAACCAAAATGTCTGCGCCCAACTGGCAGCATGGGTTTGTTTACATCCAGATAATGCTTAAAGACACTAAAACTCAAAGCGCGTAGAGAATGTTTATGTCGCCCACAGTTCGAAGCTACATACTTTCGCTTGGCACAAATCCTGAACAAAGAACATCCGAATGATTCACTGACCATTCATTGCACGTGCTTCTAAATAATGCAAACTAATGCGCTGGAACAATAACTGGTGTTGGATGATGATCGGGTTGGATAACGGCACAGGTATTGAGATGACAAGTGTGTGTTCCCTTGTGTAACAGTTTTCTACACAGTGAGCGCGGTCTGCTGATCCTGGACTCTGTGTGGAGGCAGGGCGGTTGCTTCAGTCTCGTGGACTGTTGCTCCACACACACACGTGCTGTCACAGCTGTCCGTCCGTCCCCCTGTCTTGTAGGCTACACTAGCAGTTCACAGCAACACTGCCGTGCTACACGGCTCACGCCTCGCTAGATGTCGTCCATGTAAGCTCAAGGAATATCAACGCCATATATGTGGACAGGAGAGTTGTGCAATTTCTCAGGGTCAGTCAGTAGCTTAACCGCCTCTTATGTACCACCTTGCGTCACATCATAATCCACAGGAGCAACCAACACTCTATCTGTGTTGTCACGCTCATATCGAGTTTATCCTGGAAGTAATCGGGCTACATATCAGAAGCTTTACCGTTTACGTATTAGAAATTCGAACTTAAGCTTCATAAATTAGCCCTAGAAGGAATTCTGTAGTCGATTAAAATGTCGGTTATGAATGAACTATTGTTATTGATCGCGCAGCATCATTGAGAGTCATTTCCGTGTTAAAATGAACAGCTGACACAATGTATGTGTGCACATCCTGAATGACTTAAGAATAGAGATGTCGTTGGGGTGTGGTGCTTGTGACCGAGATGTCAGCATCTCGTATGGATACCTAACTGTTCATAATTATGAAAAGGTGCAATACATAAAAATAATTCTATTGTCAGGAGTTGGTCATTGTCCTCTAACAATCGGTTGTAAATCAGGGCTATTTGTGACAAAGTTTGAACAAGACACAAGTGTTGTCAGTGTGTAACGCGTGTACAAATACATGTAGGGTGTTTACGACGGCGCGCAGATCACCAAGCTCACAGTGTATGTGTTAGCACTCGCCGGTTGAGCCCTTGCTTCCACCCACTGACGGCTTGAGCCAATTTATGAGTCGCATGTATTACCTCATGTCCACCGGCTACTCTAATTGCAAGGTTAAATCATCGGTCACTGGGCAACGTGATGTATATCATTTCATTAATAACACGCACACCTGATAAGTAACATAGCCTGCAGCGAGATTATGTACATGTTTAATTCAGGAGTTAGAGGTGAACCTCAGCTAATCTGAACTCGTCCACGTAACTTCATGTACATTTGCCGTGATGAGACGAGCTCATCTCGGGCTGAATGGGGACGCACAAACAACTCATTAACTCTTTCTTGGTCATAACAGTACATAGGGTAATTAATACACCGGTGATTAGCGCAGGTGTTAATGAGGACGGACAGGTAACACAACAGGTGGCGACAGGTGAGCACTATCAGTACACTCACACGAGCGGAACAACTTCTTTATCTGAAGGAGGCGAGGGAGAGGGGGGGGGGGGGGGCTCTCGGTGAAGGGAGGGGGTGGGGATGTATACACGTGTGACATAACGGTGTTGACAGGACTGCAGGCTTGTACTCACTGATATCGATCTTACACGAGCACAGCTCCTCGTCTCACCCCGTCAAGTTAACACAACTCCAGTACAGTTTGACAACCTGTCGCCTCCGTTGCTCAATATTGACGTGTTGGCGTAGGAGATCACACATCAACAGTACACTGACACTTCATGAACACTTAACTATCAACAAACACGTATTCATCGGCAGGGAGTCGAAGCATTTGTCTCATCACGGCAGATAACATTCAATGGCCAACTTATGTCAAACCAGAAACAAAATAGTTAAACTATCATTAAATTGATTCTTAATCGAAATATTTGCTTTGCTCGTTGAGAACATATGCGTGTTTTTTTAATTTCTAGTCATTGTACATCCATGCATAATTCTGTAAGTGTAGCTTATTGTAGGCCTGAGAGCATGTCTAATAAAATGTGAATAGATGTATCAAGATATGGACACGTACATCGTTATGCCGCTATTCAGATGATTGTAGATGTACGTGTATGTATTCCTGTAAAGCAATGCTCATGCGCGTGTGTGTATGTCGAGCTGACGTCTCCACTCCAAGACGAGCAGATCACTGACCGCTGGTCTCGCCGTCTTGTGGAAGGGAGGTAACTCCATCAAAGTCAACTGAAGATGCTTTTCCCAAGGAATTGTCTTGGACAAGTTTAACTGTTGTTCATGGGCAGTGAATAATCCGTTCAAGTTACCTGCGAGTAAAATGTGCCATCTACTATGTCACAACCGGCCTATTCTGACATCCCTGGTACGCTAACTACCTTTCAGGCGCATGAAGTTTGTGCACGGCATATAGTTGCTGATTCCATCCAGTCAAACCGACTTAGTGCACGTGGCTGTCATCCCATCATGTAGTAACGACTACAATCTTAAGTTATTCAAGTCTATTCCAATATGTTGTAACGAACACTCAACGGAATTAGCTGATATGTGTTCTAAATAAAAACGTCGCTTATAAATAAACAACGAAATTCTCTACATAACCATGTTTACAATGTGATGAAGGTTATATTGAGGACAGAAACATATACCATTTCCTCCTTGTATGTTCCAAATTCCACCAACTCCGTTCTAAATATTTACCTCAGATATATTGTACAAATCCAAATGAAGCTACATTCAAATTTCTCATGTTGACATCAGATTGAAAACTTATTAATAACTTAGCATGCTTTATTTATCATGCAATGTACCAAAGATGTTAAAGCTGAAAACATTTTATTGTATACACACCAGTTTGTCATGTACAATCTAACATATGTAGTTATGGGCCGATGGCCTACACTTCAGAAATAAAGAATTGAACATAACCATTCTTTTATCTTACACACGAGTCTATAACTGATATTTATAAGGGAATTCGGTCCAGGGCACTTTTCAGGATCGTTTAATTCATTGTCATATGAACATATGCAGTTTGGTTCCATTTACGAGTTTCTCAGTTATCAGTTCTGTTCAATGGGAGCTGGTTCCTATCACAAGGTTAGGGGGAGTTTGGTTCTTGAATATGGGGTTATTTTGAGGACAATTTAGTGCGTATGAGGTTATTGTTATGGCAGTAGTAAGTAGGCTCTTACCATGAGCTACTTGGTCCTGTTTAGAAGAAATTCAGTTCTTGTTACAAAGTTATCGAATCTCTGAAATGCGGTTATCAGTTATTTCTAGTAGGAAATCAGTTGTTATTACAAGGTCATCGTTCTGTTTAGGAACAATTCAGTATTCAGACATGGTTATAAATAAGTATACAAGTATTGCTTCAGTTTAGAAAGGCACATCTTTTAACTGGCGCCTATAACTCGATGTAAGGTACTAGAAGTAGCTGTCGTGTGGAACATTCACGTAGTCATTTCGTTGTCAGTTATGCTTGATATGTATCAGAAATTCAATATGATACCAAGTTGGTACTATACAGAAATACCCCCATTGTTGAAAATTAAAAAAAAAATTCATGTTTAGAGATCATCGTCGTATTTTATCCAAATTTAGATGTGGTATTTTACCCTTGTTTATTGAAACCGGCAGATATGCAAAGCCTCCGGTTCCTCTTTTACATCGGCATTAGTAAATATTGTATTAATAATGTACATATGGTTGAAGATGAATTCCATTTCTTAATGAGATGTAATCTCTATGATGATTTGCGTTTTATTCTGTTTGAAGCTGCTTTTAAACGTATGATGCTTTTTATGATTCAAATGATAATGAAAAGTTTGTTTTTCTAATGAATGAAAGCACTTTGCAAAAATGTTTAGGTTCTTCGATTTTAAATATGTTTAATAGAAGAGAGCTGTTATTGATCTGATTGGGTTTGATATTTTATATTCAAAAACATGTATTTATTATAACAGTAAAAGGTGTTCTTTTAGTGTCTCATAAGCCATTTGTGGATCGGCGCATTGTTTTATAATGTGTATCATGTTTTGTATATAAATGTAATGATGCGTGTGACACTTTAATAAAAACTATACTACTACTACTATATTGCCATCTGAAGTATGGAAGTGTATACGGGAACTCTAGTAATCCATTAGCGACAAAGGTTATCTCATGAATCGTTGAGGACCGTGCATCTGGTAGAGACGAGAAGACATACGTTCGTCTTCATCATCGCTCGTCTTTGTGAGCGCTGCATGCTCTCTCACACCATTGTCGTTTCATGATTCATTATCTGCGTAATAAGACACATGTGCATACACACAACAGCAAGGGATGACATTCACATTTACTTTTCTACTCACTTAAATTGTCTCTGGCTTAATGGTGTCTTAAGCACTGATTAATAATGCAGCCGATTAGGCATATGCAGGAAAGCAGAAAACACTGCCCCCCGGAGCTCGGTTTATGTATGGTCTAAATTGCCCGTCCCTTCCTGGGCTGCACAACTGCACCGTGAGTCTGTGAGATGTAGATGCACTCGTCTGTAGACACGCGAGCACGGGACATGCACCACCTCATTACTAGAGATGTATCTCAACTGACTTTAATCACCAATAAAACATTTTAGTGCCTCTTACTTGTCAATTTCCATCCCGTTTCTACATTTCCTGCAGGAACCCTCCACA
This sequence comes from Steromphala cineraria, assembly GCA_916613615.1. Classification (NCBI taxonomy): domain Eukaryota; kingdom Metazoa; phylum Mollusca; class Gastropoda; order Trochida; family Trochidae; genus Steromphala; species Steromphala cineraria. Next base: position 38,836,057 of record OU744722.1, on the reverse strand, counting down.
CCTGCATACAGCCATGCAGACTCCCAGCCATACGCCGCTCCACTCACGCCAATTGTGCACCAGGAATGTACAAACAACTTCTTGTGCTTTAGAGTTAAGTTCCTTGTCTCAAATTAATTATGAAAAAGTCAGGTGAGTGTTGAGGCGTGACGAATACAACTTTGCAGCTCCTGTAGTATAGAGGTGTACTACTAAGTCTGGATGTACCTGGATTATAGGTCTCTCGGAACTGGCATATCATACATCGCCTTATATCTATATACTTTAATGCGTAAAAGTCTAACGAAGGGTCAAGAAACTGTGAATTAGCGAGAATTGGAAGATCTCAAGTTAAGTGAAAATAGAAAGTAAGTGAGTGACAGACAACGAAAGAGTGAGATGGAAAGTAAAGACGGGAAAGTGAAAACTCAAGAGTGAATATATGAATGAGAGAAAGTGAATTAGTAATACGTGACAAAACACAGACAGTGTACCCGTTAGCTCTGGTATCACAGAAACAGCTAATCTGTCAGCCAGACCCTTAAATAAGAAAAAAGCAAGTCTATAAGAAGAAATTCTCACCCCACAGAGGCAGATCAAGTCATGAAATGATGAGCCAGCCTCTGTTCTAACTCGCCGAAATCCGTGGGTTCCGGCAGTTTCCCCTGGCGGAAACAATGAACAACAATCCATTTGAATTTCTTTATCAAATGAGAACACTTCTCGCTTGGAAAGGGTGCTTCATATCACAATGCTTGAATTTTGTCATGATTCACTAGCCAAAATAATGATTTTAGAACAGCGTCGCTGATTGCACAACTAACTTTGATTGCTTCCAATCAGGCATCTCCCATTCTATCCCACAAACTCAAAGAAGACAAGAGAGCTCAATTTTAGAAAATATACCGAAAATGAAGAGAACTAGTATCTTTTTCATTTTATTTAATTTCTTATTTTCAAATTTTAGATTTTTTGACCATTTCATTTCAGAGTCTAATTGTTAGAATAAATAAGTAAAAAGAAAGTGAATAGAACGAGTTTGAGGTACTGTGAAACATTAAACAGTACGAGAAAGCATAAGAGATAAAGTGGTCGTGGTACTGAGAATGATAAGAGAAGGAATACAAGAGAAAGATGGTGTAAGAAATAAATTTTGGGAAAGAAAGTGAGTTTGAATGAGCTAAACAACAACAATCAGAATGAGTAGGCAAGTGAAGGACAGGGTAAGGGGAACGAGGGAGTCAGTGATATCAGGTATCTATTACCTCCATCTAACACTAGCCCTCCATCATACATCTTCATCATCCCGCTCACCACTGCAACATTCCTCAAAGTCTATCATTTTACATCACTCGTTTAAGGATTTCATGTCACAAGTTGAAAATAGAAGTTGGGAGATACTCAAATGTGGATAGAACATTACGTTTATGTGATTTTTGTGTTAAGCAAGGTATTTATGTTATTGAAGACGAATATCATTTCGTTTGTGTTTGTCAAAAGTATCATGTAAATAGAGTTAAATATATTGATAAAATTTATTGGGAATGTCCATCAAAATATAGATTATTTCAGTTGTTACAATCTCAGAATAAAATCACTCAGTTGTACTTAGCTAAGTTCATAAAACAAAGTTTATATTCAATATCATTTTGAAATGTCCTGCCTCCATACTCTGATTGTAAATGTGTTTTGTAATGTTGACGAGGGGCTCTGTGAGCTCAAGTCACTAAATTGAATAAACTTCTGTTCTGTTCTGTTCTGTTCGTCACACTGCATTGCAGTAGCACGTCCTACTCGTAGAATATCAATAAAGTGTTGGGGAGACTGGCGAGTATATTGCCATATACAGTAGCTACACCTACAGGTAACTGGAATCGGTAAGCTGTGTGAAGTGGAAATAACGTGACCGTACCAACATATTGTTTAATTAAATACAGAAGAAGAATAAGAGAAGAAAACGATTATGTTATTTAGGTTTCACACACTTTAAAAGTGTCCGCCAAAAGTGACCTATGATACACTAAAATCATCATAAAACATTTTATAAATAATAATGATATATGTTAAAATCCAACATCATAAAACAATTTATAATACACGAAAGTAACCCAGTGCTAAATTACATACATGTATATGCAAAATACAATATTAAATGGCTGATTTATACCTTTTGTTATACATACAATAAACTGTTGCGGCGATGGATTTGATGTGGTGTATATTGGACAGCAAGTAAACAGCCTTATCGCGATAAACTGTGAAAATACTGGTCATATACATTAAGCTTATAAAAGAGCTCAGATGTTATTTCTTTGTAGAAACTGCAATACATATATCAACAAGAAGGAAAAATCGAAAGAAAACAATATAACAACTGATCCGATAAAGTATATTTTGTATAAGCTGATGTAACTAACCATTAAAAAACGATATTTTAGTACGTAAAAAAGTCTCCGAATTCAATCATGTTTATCTGAACATTTGTTCAATAATTGTTAGTAACGACAACCTACTTCCTCTTTGCTCACCATACATTTTTGACTCGAAACGTGACACTTAGTAGTCTCAAGTCTCAAGTCTCAAGTCTCAAGTCTCAAGTAGTCTCAAGGAGAACATTGGTAACATTGGACAGGTATTGACCAACATTCTGAGATCCGAGTTGTGCTTTATTTCATCTTTAAACCTTTAAACCATTTAAGTCATTATGTATAAGTATATATATATATGTTTATATAAATCTTATATAATTTACGGTTATTCAGGTGTACAGTAGCATAATTATATTCAAATTGAGCGTTAAAAGAATAATAACGATGATTTCCTCTTATACATCCAACTTCATCCCCAGGGAGGTTTACATTACAATATAAACGCCAACCTCAACTTTGATATATATGTCGCTTGAGAACGACATTAATAAGTAGTTTGTCGAAACATCGCCACTAAAGAGGCTGCATATACAAAATGTTTGCCTTCCTCATTCTTCACCACCTCAACTTCTAGAAGCCCATTAAAGAAAGTCAGCTGAAATCATGATACGAAGGTCAATGTATGAGGTATATTATAAAGAATACAAAAAAGATTTGATTTCCATCCCTTGACAAGATACGACAAGAAGTGAATTGCAGTGTGTGGTCTATCGGACATCCCAGATCAGTTATGTCCACTTGAACTATGCCCGAGTTTACGTAACAGCGCTGCGACCTATCCGTGTAAGGGTTGACAGTCAGATACTCCGAGCTGTCGTGTGTTGCATCACTCCACTCGCTACTGTTTGTCCGCGTGTTAGAGACAATATCCCGGGCGGCGTGACGAGCACGCAGACACTGCCACCAGATACTTGTGTTGGCTTCAAACACTTCCCCGTCGTCCTGCACGCACAATTACATCTCTCTACACACCACCTTCAAAGAGCTGGGAATCCCTCGGTAAATACGAAATGCCTCTCCTGTATGCTTTAGAATACCGTAAGTTGTCATAAGGATATCTGGATACGCCGTCTAATTAGCGGACAGAATAGTTTAAAGACAAGTGGCAAATCAAACACAGTTAATCCCAACGGGTGTCGGACAGGGGCGACTGTTTGTCCCCCTCTGTTTCCTGTTGTCCCGTGAATCCACACACGTGTACCTGTGTACTTGTAGACAGTCCTACTCACATGTGGTGGTCCGCTCTACCTCTGTACACATCCCTCTAATTGTGTAGATATAGCACGCTTTGTAACACTCATATTCAACTCTCTTCAATCACAAATATTACATATATGTTAAGACAAAATAAAAATATCCCCTATACATTTGGAGAAGTTTTTTCATTGTTGTCGACTGTTTCCATAATATATATATTCATTGTAATATCTTGAGCAACTCCTATAAATTAGTGAAAGCATTTTAACAGAAACGTTAATTCATTGATAGAAACATTATGTTCAGTGATATTATATACTAGCAGTAGGTTGTATCTGTATTCTAAAAGCGTGAACCTTTGAAAGAGATGAAAGTTGATTTTTTTGGTCTGATAAAGTACTTCATAAATATATAATCGATACGAAATGTTACAACTTCAAGAATCAGTTGAAATGATTAACACACTTATAATGTTATTTTGAGAATCAAATGACATTCGCAGAATTCGTTTGAGTCATTCATACAACCGCATGCAATGTATCCTTACCGAATCGTAAATTATCTGTAAAAGTTTGAGGACTCCTCATAAATAGGTTATTCATAAATATTAAAACTGTATGTGTACGCGAACAATGCAAGGCGTTTGTCTCTATCAGTGACCCGGGACAAGCTGAGAATCAACTGCTAACACTTAAACTACAGATCAGATTCACGAATACTCTTGTAACCTTGAAACTGTCCAGTTTTGTTACGCAAGTGTTTAGTTTCTGTAGGGCTGTGATAAGATTTTCTCTGATTGAATCGGTCGCGTCATCCTTCAAAGCTTTGATGTTGAATGACGAAAGCGATGCTAAAATCTCCAACAAAGGCAATTTAGTGTTGCCCATTTTTCTCTCATACGACGTGCTAGTGTTTTTTTTCCGACGGGCGGCGAAGAGCACGGCTGCACGCGAAAAGTTGCCAACCATCAACCAAAAAAGCAGCCATAATTTGAAAATGCAATTACGAATAAAGATTAGAGTTGTATAATCTTATTGCGAAGCCTCGGGAGAATAGAATGGCATAAAACATCTCTTTCTTAACCCATTTAAATACAGGGTTCTGTGTAAAACAGACCATCGCTGTTTGGCGTGGAGAGTTTAGCACGTAGATGAGCGACTGTGAGATATAATAGAGCAGTGATGATACTTGTTGTTTAGAGATGGCTCAACTGTCATCAAGCCGGCGCTTTGATGGAACTAGCGCCTGATAACCCTATCTTGTGATAAGATTGCTTTGTTAACTAGGAGAATCTCCCCGAAGGCGTAATGCGATATAGGAAGTGCACATATACCACTGTTTGATAATGTGTCTCTATCTTCGAGGTGTAAATCATCTGTATTGTGAGTAAACACAATCATAATTTGCATATCAACCTTACATAACAGGATTGTGATAGTGAAACCAGTTACTAAGAACGATCATGTTACAAATTTCTTGTTTGACAAAACGATACAATGCGTCGATTAGCTTAGAAAGGCGCAATCAGTTTAGGACCTACTAAACCTAAGTTCTGGTGCCTTTAATGGGAACATGTCGATGTGTTTCTATACAGAAATATCGCAGTATATATGACGGAAAGAAACTATCCACGATTACGTATTCATAAACGATGCTTGTTTATATCTTTTCTTATTCATAAAATGTCATTTTGACAAATGTCTTGTTTTTCATATTCAATTTTTGTCGACTGAACGTCAGACTTAGTTTCATAATAATATATACGCTACGATACATCTATGTTGTCCTAGCATTCCTAGCAATTTCGCTCAATAATTAACCTTTCTCGTTTATATTATATTCTTACGGAAACAGTCGATTGATGTTCCCAACTTATCTTCGTAGGAGGGCAAACAAGGGTATGTGGAGGTTTGAACATTCTTTCATAAAAAGAAAATGCTCTTAATTTTCTCGTGTAGCCTTTCATGAATATGTTAAATCACTTCCGGGTTTGAGTAAAAACGTGCAGTGAAGGTCTGATAATGTCGACTTACAACCAGTTACAGTTTGAGAGGTTTTGCAGGTTCTGGTATCTCTTTTTGGAAGGTTGACAGTGACTTATTGGTTCTGCAATATAGATTCTTCTTGAAACAGGCCATGAGGATACCATGTTAGGTACCCAACTGTACGCAATCCACACGTGTTCTCGCTTCAGATAAGTTAAATCCTATGGGGAGTGATAATTAAAGCATGTTGTTTTATGTCCTACTAATTTCATGTTGTTTGTAATTGGCCGCGAAGTGATGCGACACAGATAGCAAGACGTACGGCGAATGTGAATGTTGGGCATGTCGTCTACTTAGCGCCGTGTAGTTGAGCCGTCACGCACGGTGGAGTCATGCGTCTTGCGTGCACGTGTAGTCGGCCTGTAATCTGTGCCAGTGATGATTATCCGCGGCGTTATAGTCGGTAGAGACAAAATGAATGCTGTACATTTTCCAGTCGAGTGACATTCGATGTAAGTGTTGGTTTTACGACGGAAAACAGCACCTTACTCCGACCGAGCAGACTAACATCTCGTTCTGCTCATAGGATTCCTCTCTAGTCAAGCGGAAGTGAGGTATGTGGACTGGGAGAGCGCTACTACACCGCCGTCCCTCGCGACATTCTCAACAGAACGAGATAAACTCATGCAGGCAGCACAGGGACCACATGCAGAAGGTAGAAGGAATTGTAGTCTGTGGGTTTGTATACATGTATATTTAGTATTATTTTGGTACCATTATCAGACACCGACATAACAGTATATACTGATATAACAAAATATTGATTAAAAGGTTTTGTTAAAATATTCTTTGTATTGGCCTCAATAAATATCAACGGAGTTTAAAACGGTAAAGTAATAAAGAAGAAGCACGAAGAGCGTCCCCTTGTCGAGTTCTTCATACTATTTGCGAACTTGCCCAATTTCTGTATCCTCACAGCTGGTCTCTACTGCAGTCTTATGTAAAGGAGAACATATTAGCCGGCTCAGTCTGTCAGTTGTGGACGTATTTATATAATCCAGAGACATGAAAGGTTCATTGGCCGTCTAGAATCGTGCAGTAGGGAGATATTCTCACACTCGTTGCAGCACACACATCGCAACATAAACGCGCACCTGCATCTGAAAAACAGCCGACGTACGCGTAAAGCTGTACTTCCAAACTCTACAACCACTTGTCGTTCAATTAAGGGATTTCAATCACTCGGTATATTTTTTTAAGTAGAAGAATATCATTATAGCATATATGATATATATTTTGAAAACTTCTGGAAGTGGTTAGCATCATGTAAGTATCAGAAACCAGTGGCGGATCCAGGAGTTTTGAAAGATGGGGGGTGTTGGGTGTCGGGTTCGGATTGAGAAATTGTCAACGGGGGTTGGGAGGGGGGAGGGGGGAGGGGTGCTCGTATTGCTATATACCATTATTTTTATTGACTTGAATCTATAACTGGTTTTCAAAGGGGGGGGGGACCCCCTAACCACCCACCCCCTGGATCCGTCACTGAGGAACAGATACTGTGTAGTGTGTACAGGAACAGATACTGTGTAGTGTGTACAGGAACAGATACTGTGTAGTGTGTACAGGAACAGATACTGTGTAGTGTGTACAGGAACAGATATTGTGTAGTGTGTACAGGAACAGATACTGTGTAGTGTGTACAGGAACAGATACTGTGTATTTTGTACAAGAACAGATACTGTGTAGTGTGTACAGGAACAGATACTGTGTAGTGTGTAGTGTGTACAGGAACAGATACTGTGTAGTGTGTAGTTTGTACAGGAACATATACTGTGTAGTGTGTACAGGAACAGATACTGTGTAGTGTGTACCATCTTCACAACGTCACGGGCGAAACGAACAAGTTTCTAAACTTTCCCATTCCTCCCTTGACATCATTGGCCGTAATTTCTGTGCTAGCATTTCAACCCGCTGCACGGAAGTAGAATAGTCCAATCAGAAGACAGCATGTTAAATGAACCGATTTGAAATGCGTATGCGTTTTACAAGGGAGATAAACACTTTTTTTGAGTGATACATTAATGTTTGTCTTCTCTGCATTCTCGGTGCTCATCAAAAACATGAAAACAACCATGCGGACTGAAGTTTAAAATTAAATTTCACTCGGAGAGTTTTCAAAAAGATCTTCTGTTAGTATTTTGAATTTGTTCCGAATGTAAACGGCATTTTCATTGGCTATTGTTGAAAGAGCTGATAAGGGGTGTAACTCGTGATCACGATAGGTGTCGCTGCTCCGGATCACCAGTTTTCTACCTTGTGATGGCAAGGTCTAAACGAGGAGTTGCTCGATACGTTTTCACCTTGCCGTGGGAAGATGAGTGTGTACAGGAACAGATACTGTGTAGTGTGTACAGGAACAGATACTGTGTAGTGTGTACAAGAACTCTTATCGTACGTCAGAATGAAAGTAGGACTGTGGACAATGTCCTAAACACTGTCATTATTGAAAAATTTACATACTGTTGTGAATGATAAAGTTCAAAGATTGTGTTGTGACATTTGTCTGTGAGCAACGATATGGTTGACTCCGAAGTGATGTGAGTTCGTCAGTTACCCAATGTCTTCTCCAGCACGTTCCACGGTCGCACATTAGCAAAAGAGAATTTTATCAAGTCGAAGCAATTTGTTGCATTTCCGCACCATTATTCAACTGTAAGACCCTTTGGTACAATTGCATTGTGGTAAGAATTGTTTTCGAGCTATTGAATTAGACTGAATATGCAATTTGCTCTCCAGGGCGATATCGCAGTGGCAAACGCTGAACTCTAAGAGATCAAACACACGCCCTGGGAAGGACTAATGGAATGGCCCTTAAATCTCGCGAGAACTCTTCGGCCATTATTCGGACAAGAGGAGACGAATGTCATTTGGAGTGCAGAGATGAAAAGAGCGATTTTTGTTGGAATGAGGACCAGACAGCACAACGAGAAGAACAAAATGATGTATGTATATAAACTATGTGTTCTTCTCATAGTGTCCTAACTTCCAGCGTCAATTGTGGGCCTTGCAGACACATAAAACTGAAACATTAAACCTTACTGAATAGTAAGATTGTTTACAATTAGTTCAAGTACTTGTTAGCTGTGTTTGCATTAAAAACACTTTTTATAGTTAAAGGGACAGTCCTATCGAGGTTTTTTGTAGAAACGAAATTCAAGGGGACATTCCACTTTATACATATACCGTTATTAGTGCATAATTATAACACAACCGAGTTGAAACGTCACTAAGAGTAACATTTGATGACATACATGCATAAGAAAATCAAGCACCCACTACATTCAGAACTCAAAAATGATGCTACGACAAAGTTACGACACTTTGAATGATTTTATCGCTCTTAACATAAAAACAGTAGATTTTGTAAATACTTTCTTAAATATCTATATTCAAACTGAAATAATTTAAAAAGTATTCTTACTGTATTCGTTGTATATCAAGCCGTCTTTGCGACCAACCTTGAGGAAATCGGACCAACATTCATAAAAAAAAAGAGACAATTTACCAAAATGACCGAAACGGCTGCCCCGGCATGTCGACATGATTGCGAATCAAATGTGGCCATCTTACAATTGCGTTTTTCTAAACATACGCTTAAAAGCCATCCTTGTCGTGCGCGACTAGATTTTATTTTTTCTCTCTCCGATGTAGGTATTCGCTGCCGGCCCAAGTTGATACCAATCGGACGCAATTGCGGTAACTGAGACAGCGTGTAAATGCTACACACATGATGATGACGTCAACGAAAGCGGGTTCGTTTAAATTCTATGGTACTTTTGAAGAGGGTAGCCTACTGTACTTTGGACGTCGAAATACATATTGTATTGTTGATAAAACATGTTAATATGATATAAAACATTCGGCGAGTGATGTTTTTTTTTCAATAGCAAAATTTCATCACGAACCGCATGCAAGCATAACGCTTGGGCTTTTATAGACTCTGCGAATCGTCAACGTTGACGTTTTACAAAATTACGACTGAATTTGTAACAGTACTGAATTGTCAACAAAAACAAGAATGACTTCAGTGCCAAATCTACGTGGTAAACATTTGGTTTAGACTTCATTAACAACATTTGTGTTACCAACTTGACTTGTTTTGCCTTGCAAAATAAGGAAGTCAATGTCTTTTCAAATGAAACAGTTGTTCATAATATTGATTAATGATTATACGATTTGGGAAAAATTTAGGGATCTTTTGAGTTCAATCCGTTAAGTAAACTCTCCCGTTGATGTCGAGGGGTCATTAAAGTTATGTTGAGCTTGTGTATTTTCAGAATTATCCTTTTTGTCATTTCCAAGATGAACACGATTGTTGATAGGACAGGGCCTTTAAAATGAGGAATTGCAAAATTAACAAGATGAAAAAGAATGAAAATATTTATTATGTGTCAGTTGAAGTGTCATCAATAATTCAATGTTTTCCATATGTACATTAGACACATGCTAAATTACTAAAAACGAATCGTCGCGGGCATTAACTGTTTGACGCGCGTTTTGTCCGATTTTCGAACAGAATCGCGACTTCAAACCTTCCTTGTGTTACCACACAGCGTCAATTGGCTTAAAATGATACTTTCGGCAACAAACGATACGTGTCGATCAAATGGCACTTTTTATGAAGTGGTGTAATATCTAACCAACGACGTTAAGGTTATGTTATAATTATTCGACATGAGGTTGTTTGTGGCGCAGAACATTATATCTTCAGTTTAGAGTTCGAAAGTTACTTTGAGAACTAGCTTTAGAAAGTCCATGAATCGATCCAGAAAAGTGAAACAATCAATCTTATTAAAATATGATCTATTTGTCACACTACGCTACGCATGTAACGTAGTGAAGAAGTTATGATATCATTTTAATGAGATAGGGGAAACAATTGAACACTTACTAGTAACATACACATGATAAATATTCTCGCTTGAACCACATGATGAACATAAGTCATTACCACTTAAACAACAAACACCAACAGTGGTTGAAGGACGGCACAGACACGTTTGACCGACTAATTGTGGCCTGCTATCTTTCAGTTGGCGTTAGATGCTGCATCTCCCTCTCTCTCTCATCTTTCATAGCTTTGCATACCGATATGAACCGAAGACTTTATTGACAGGAATCATCAAACTGCAAACTTCACCATCCCCATAGTGCTAATGTAACTAGTGATGCACCGGCGATTGATCATGTGCCGGAGTATCTACATCCCCTGACCCGAGAAATCTATGTTATACAAATGTGAAAATGCCGTTATTTGAAAGGGAGATAACTGCGGTAGGTATTGACAGGTTTCCTCTTTTGATGATTACTAAAATACTTATCAGTTTTATATAAAACAAGTTTCATAAACGTTTATCGTCAATTTCACCGATGTTTCAGTCCCCGCTTGATCTGCATGCTGATAGCGCCACCTAGCGAGAAGACCTGAGGGAACCAGCAACTGCAAAGGTGAACACATTGCCGATTTTATCAATCTTCAAGCAACTGTTATCTAACAGTTTTTCATGGAAACTCTATCACAGAGAAGTCTAACCTTGTTGGAGATATACTACCAAATTGAGTTTAAAATAGCGACGTAGTATGGGTTCAGAAGACAGAAACATTGGTCTGAAACATGACGTGCTTTTAGAAAATGCTTTGTGGAATACATACAGTGTGCATAATGATTGATAAGTGTATGTAACACTTCCTTTTCATATAAGTATTTTCATACCGGACATGATTTTTGATAAAATTACCTGTTAGAAACTCATTATATATTTAAAAAAAAAACATAACATTCAAATATTATGTTATTGGAGTCGTTATCGGTTTGCATTGCTTGTTTGCATTGAAACATTAAAGATACTATTCTCAGAAATATTTGAGTTTTACAGGCACCAGTTAAGGTGATTAAAGGCAATTGAGATACAATGAAATAAATAATTTACAAAAATGCATATCTTTATTGGTTTTTAAACTGCATCATCGTTCATGTTACCTTACATTATACCCAGAATACTTCAATATACAGCCATATATATCCTTGCTTTGAGTAGGTAGATAGAGTGATATATTTTGATCATGTCACTTTTTAATTGCAGAATGTTTAATTGGATATGTGGCGCCGTATTGAAGACTGTCAAGAAATCCCCAACTCCCTGAGATTGGCATGGTGATACTTGACTGAAAATGTGCAGGTCAGCGCGACGATGAGCTCAGCTGTTAAGGTGTTTACGTAAAACTAGGCAAAGTGACCATTGACCAGGATGAAATGTCACTACCAGCAGCATCGTCTTCTTGTCCAAATTAAACTTGTCAAAATAGAACTTAATACAATAGAGCATTTGGCTATGTAGTGCAGTAGGTGCATATTCAGTTTTGCTTTAGGGTGTGGAAGAAGATGAAAAAAGGTTTGAGGTCGTTAAAATCTATAAATGACAATCCTTACTAGTCAAGGAATCACAACAAGGTTTCAGCTTTCTGGGCCTTATGCTTCCGGAGAAAAAATGAAAATAGTTTTAAGGGGGTAGCCCCAGTGGCCATTATAAGCGGTCACATGGTCACAAAAGCTATAATTTACAATCCTCATGAGTCTGTACACAAGATTTAAGCGTTATAGAGACAATGGTCCTGAAGAAGAAGAAGTCGAACATGCACAAATTTACGGACAGACGGATGCAACCAACGTATGCCGGAAAAGCCGAGCTCAAATGCAATTTCCTCTAAACTTTTGTGTTGCAGTCGCACATGTTGTGTGTTGGTAAGTTAAATGCAGTTTCATTTAGATAACGGGTTTTGAGTTTTGCTTCGGAAACGAACTCATATCGGTACTGAATGAAAACAAAACTGTCAATATCAAAAGACCCCACAAAAAAGGAGAAATTTCCAGGACTCTACAGGTATGAAAAACACCAGTTAAGAATAAAGGTTATATATATGCGATATTTAAAAAGGATGTAGTTTTTGAGTTTCACTGCATAATCAAAAGGATTACGGACAGACGGACGGTCAGACAGACAGACAGACAGGACAATGGGTATATTCAAAGACATAAACCTCTGGCATCATATTTGTGTAAATTTGTATCTTATTCTTTATCAGGTAAATCTCCTTTCAGGGCAAAGTACTACAATACCGGGATACCAAATGATATCCAGGATGACCACCATATGACACATGCATTCATAGTTTCCCTTACAGATGAAACACCAAGAATGACCATCAGATGACACTGACACATGCATGCAAAGTTTCCCTTACAGAAGAAGCACCAAGAATGACCATCAGATGACACATGCACGCATAGTTTCCTTTATAAATGAAGCACCAAGAATGACCATCAGAAGACCTATTCACGCAAAGTTTCCCTTACAGATGAAGCACCAAGACTGACCATCAGATGACGGATCAGATGAGAACACTGCATCTATCAAGAATGTAATTGACTGAATGAAGAATCAAGATAGATATTAATTATTGTATGCCTTATCGAGGTCTTCTGTCAGCTGTGTGTTTAAGAAAGGACATTTGATATCATATGATTCTTATGATTTCAGTCTGCCCAGAAGCAAGACCCCGTTGGTAAGTACGAGGGACGATACAGGTATCTCACGATACGAGACATATCGCGATAATTAGGTGTCATTGCAACCTCACCCGTTTGATCGAACCAGGCCCCTCTTGTTTTGGGAACCTTGAGAAACCCATGTTCTTCTGTCTGTCGTATTAACAATTCTTCAATTTGTCTATTAAATTGAGATAATGTCTCAGAGGCGTGTGTTCATCTCAATTGCATTAAATTTAGCATTTTTTGATAAGTGTTTGCGAGTTTTCCATTCAGTGTTCATTTATAAGCGTCAGTGTGCATGTGAATCACATATTGTTTAAAAAGTAAGTTGAATGTCATCGTGATTGACCCACGCGTTTAGTTGCAACGTCGCGCATATGTCCACCTCAAGTTTAGCTGCATTCAAATTCAGAATTCGCATATTTTATGTCAGTAAAATTAATCGTATAATCTTATTTTCACCAAAATAATCCAAAAAAAAGAAACTTTTTCTCAATGGGTCTTTTCACAAAGTTTTCATTCAATATTCACTAACAATTTGATCGATATTCAATAAGGTTTATGGATTTTGTCAAGTGTATCGTAACGTGAGCTGATCCCTGACGGCACAACGTGACATCCTAGTGCTGATGGAAATAAATAAGTGCCCTTTATTTGCCAAAGGGTGGTGAAAGTTTAATTATCAGTATTAAAACAGGAATATGATATGGCAACAATAAATTCTCTGAGCAGGAAAAGTTGTAAATGTTAGAAAATGTCCCTGCATGGATCATAAAAAGCCTGTGTGGTCATGATTCTACACATAACATGAGACACGGCGTGTCCGCACCCCTCCTGTCTCCCCGTGTCACGTGCCCCACCATTAGCTGGGCAGGTATGTGAGGGATGCAGGTTGGTGTAGGTATTTCCTCTATGTATGTATCCATCATATCCTCCCCCTGGAGGGGTGCCAATCGAGCACGTGGCCTCCAACATCAGAGGAACTCGGACTATAAACAGAAACATGCATACCGGGTTAAATCACTTAACCCTCACAACAACCCACAGCGTGCACAAACAGCGCTAGGTCACGTTACTATGCAAAATAAGAAACCATTTACTGCTTTCCATCCTGTAAATTGTAAATGTCGGCATTTCCATTGCAGGATTGTCATGTAAGATATTTCATTGACAGTCTCTAGCGTTAGCTAATTTTACTTCTTCTACTAATATGTAGGTATGGACACCTGATTCAGGAAGATGGTAACACGTGAACACATTGATAACTAAATAAGTTTAATTGTTTTGTATTCCAGCTATTTGTATACCCTATTTTTATCCTTTGTATATTTCTGGAACTAAATTGCATTTAAAACTAAATTGGTAGACTGTAAAAGGATCAATTGAGCGAGGAGAAGTTTAACGGTCTTGTTTCTAGACTGAGTAAAACTTTGTTTTGAGTCTTCGTACAAACTCCTCCAGTGATCTCGTGAATAAACTGTATATAACTTTAACTGTATAACTTTCTAAAGTTGGTACTTATAATTAAGGAATATTTGAAGACTATACTCCTAAGGTCATAGTGTCTCCCTAATTGATGCTGACAAAGATTTACGCCTACTCTAGTAACACTTTAATGATAAGCAAGAGAAATTGGAAAATAAAGTACAATATTATAAAAGTTTCCAATATGAAGAAGGAAACTATTGTAAATGATACGTTTAATATACTGTCACTTATATCCCTATAGTGACGTCTAACACAGCACATTATCAAGTAAACCGATAACCAGCAAGGAGACAACAGACCCTATTGAACACCAGTACTGTAATAGACTTGTTCTACGTACAGTAGCTGGAGGCGAGCGAGACGACGAGAGATGAAAGACGATGTAATGTCTGATGGAGTCCCGTGTAGAGATGACCAGCGCCGCTCTGGCGTCTTACTGCAGTTCCTCTTCCTCCAAGCAATCTGAACGCTATCTTGCCCCGGACGTTGATGTATTGGACTGTATATAGACTGGGAGATTGTGGGCGATTCAATTTGGTCTCGGAAAAGAGATGAATTACTTCAATGGCTTATGATAGAAAAACGATAGGGTAAATCAATACAATTGTGTAAAGAAGTTCCCGTCTCCTGCCGCCTACAGTTCAGAGGGCGGACTAAGTGGTACGTGCCATAGACGTGAAATATGTTCTCCTACAAACTGCCTTATGATTCGCTTAATGGATAACTGGACTCTTCTTTCTGACAACTAGAGAACATTAATCAAAAGTTTCCTTCAGATGGGCATACTATTTAGATTCAGCCTCAGATCTTGCAACATTCTCCTTATTAGACTGTGTGTTAGTTATTTACTTGTTTACACTATTCTCATCCGGCGTAATCATTGCTACTCCTTCAAATTCCAGCCCAAAATCATTGATTTCATGGCGTTTTATTATCAACAACTCAATCAACGTTCTCATGGAAAGAAAATACAAAATGAAGTTTATCATTTTTAGAATGAAAAGGCTTGTCAGAGACGTAGGAATGTAGATTACCCAAGAAGAAACGTAAGAATGTAGACTACCCTAGAAGAGACGTAAGATTGTAGATACCCTAGAAGAGACTTTAGAATGTAGATTACCCTAGAAGAAACGTTATAATGTAGACCACCCCTGAAGAGACGTAAGAATGTAGAGTAACCTAAAAGAGACATAAGAATATAGATTACCCTTAAAGAGACGTAAAAGTTTTGATTACCCTAGAAGAGACGTCGGAATGTAGATTACCCTTGAAGAGATGTAAGAATGTAGATTACCATAGCAGAGACGTAAGGATGTAGATTACCCTAGAAGAGACGTAAGAATGTAGATTACTCTAGAAGAGACGTAAGAATGTAGATTACCCTAGAAGAGACGTAAGAAGGTAGATGAGAAGTAAGGATGTAGATTACCCTAGAAGAGACGCCAGAATCTAGATTACCCTAGAAGAGATATAAGAATGTAGATTACCATAGAAGAGACGTAAGAATGTAGATTACCATAGAAGAGACGCCAGAATCTAGATTACCCTAGGAAATGACACAGCGTGGTATATTTCTCAAGTGCAGTATCCAATTGCCTGATTTTCCAGAGTTGGTCCCCGATGTATAAGAGTTCTACTTCAGCCTAAAGCCTTGAACAACTGGAGGGTCCGTGACGCTCAGGTGTGTTAGCAGGAGAGAGTTTGATAAGCATATTGATAATCTACCTGACGCCTGATCCGTATCGGGAGATTGGGCTCCCCACCTTCCCACTCCACACACAGCGGACTCACCACACAGCTACGAAACTATAGACAATTCCAGATTTACGCTTCTCGTACATGTACGAATCACATTAATTTTACTATTTGTGTACTATTCTTTCATTTTCCTTACTCTTTTCTTAATTCTTAATTTGAAAAAAAAACCCAGAGAACAGTCGAACTGGACTTCAGTGTTGAAGGGGCTGGGATGTTTTGTGACAAAAGAAATATAAATATACATAAATTAAATGACAATAAACTAACAAAATTGCCATTCCAAACAACAAGTGGAAATTGTAATACATCTTCTCCGATAATGCCTTTTCATCCGATGAGATGTCGACTACAACGACATAATATTTCATGGTAAAGTGTACAATTACACAAGAATTTACATTCAAGAACAACAATACATTATCGTCTTCTGGATTGGTGTAAGAAAAATTGAAGTAGACCAAGTAATCATGTTATGTTAAGTAAGTTATGATTAAAATAAACTGTATCTGTAAACTGTAAATTCTGAGTTATCGCCCCTGAAATAATTACCCAGTGTTACATAAATGTAGATTTATACTAAAGAGGACTCAAAACCAAGGTGGCCTTTTAAGGGTAAACATTTTAAGTAATTACTGTTGATTCTACACATACATCACTAAACCTCGCTTCGCTATAAACGTCTCGAGATATCACTATTTATTGTTATGACATGAAGGAACATATATCTCGAGAGAAAAAGCGGGAAAGCTAGGAGGAGGCTGATTGGCGCAGACAGAGAGGAGAAAGAGGATAAAGAGATGAAGGGGAGATAACTCACTGTGCTTCCACCTCGCAACAAAGACCAACAGGTTGGCAGAAGTATCTATTGTGAAGATAACTAGCGCATCGCATCATCGCTAGCAACCAGTTGACTGATGCTATCTCTGTAACTGTTTTAACATGTCAGCTTCTAGTTGGGTAGCGATAAAACAGCAAAAAACACCTTATCCTTTTCTGTATTGTCAAAACAGAGCCGAAGAAAGAAAACTCGTAACTGCTTGTAAGAAAGAGTTATTATCGCATTTGAGTTTAAATGATGCGAAATGTTACATTTGCTTGTGGTGTAAGCTTTGAGGAAACGTAATTAGACAGAGCGAGTTCCTCTCGCCGCCTCTATCCAGCTTAAATGTGTCATTTCACCTGAAAACATCGAGCACGAGTATATTGCCATTTATGTTTTTCGCTTGATTTTATCTATTCTCGCCCTTGATTCTGCCTGCGACTGTGCCAAGTGTGAGGAAGAGGGCTGATAGAGACAGCATGGGTCTGAAATGGATCTTCCTCCCCGATATGTTCAACTGATAGTGTGCCTCACCCAGCGACTCAACTCAGACTCTGGGACAGCCGCTATAACGTCTTCACTGGGATCTGGTGCTGGAACGTGATCCTGATGTGTACAGTGTACTTGTGTACTGTGGAGGTGGTACTGTTGAATCAACGACAAGAAGTGATATAGATAGTCTAGGAGAGATGACAAGGTGGCGGATAAATGAAGTTCTTGGTGGTTTTATCTGAATGAAAATTTAAATAAGTATCTAAACAAAACGTACACTTCGTTATCAGAAAGAACTCTTGTTCAAGTATCGTCCAGTTCCTTACACGTACGATATTGGAAATATTTCTTAAACTTTTAATAAAAAAACATAAAATTATCAACGACAAATTTAAACATGGAGTTAAATATTTCAGTCATTCAAGGTCGAATTAAACAGCAATTCGAAAATATTTTCGAATAAAACAATCTCCTCAATTTTATAAAATTATTCTGGACAATGAAACAAATACCCATATTGCTTTTAATATCGGTATGATAATAAAATAAATCTTTAAATCTATTTTTTTACATGTAGAGTATATATTGAAAAAATGAGCGTCAACAAAATCTAAACAAAGTTGGCTAATTTAGATAATAAAGTCCAGTGACGTATGCTTTGCTTCAGATACTCTTTGACACCACATAACACGTGATCAAACGTTTAGTAAGGGTTATCATGTTTATTACTAAGATAAAACATATAACTCTATCCGGGAAAACAATGTGATAACCCACAAAATCAAGGGGTGGGTAATTCATTCAGAAAAAGGCTTGTTCATTTTATTGTTTCTACACATAAAATAGTGATCCACAATAAAGATAAAATTTGACTATCATACCAGCAGAACAATAGCATTCTCGGACATGAATATAATTTTCAATTTAATTTAGCAGAAAAAGATATTAAATGCTGGGCCCTTCAAGTCAATAATCTACTCTATGAATATGGTTTTGGAATTGTGTGGCAAAATAAAAATGTTGGCTGTATTAGTTCTTTTATGACAAACTTTAAGGAGATGTCTATGTATTGATAACCAAACGTGGTTAGAAGCTATTTCTAAACATTTAAAACTCCAATTGTATTTAAAGCTATTTTTGGCTACGAACAATATTTGTCAATTGTAACAATTCGTGTGTACATAGTTGCTTCAACAAGATTTAGATGTTCAAATCATAATATAATAATTGAAGAAGGTAGAAATCTTGGCATTGCAAGAGTAGATAGACCTCGCACTTATGTCATACCATGTAGTCCTGCTTCATGACTGTGTATCAAATTTATATAGTCTAGATCCTATTTCTGCAAGTCTAGATTGACTCAATACACATGAAATGAAAAGCCTCAAGAAATAAAATAACATAAATGAAGGTACAGTAATTATTTAAAATATTTCATAGATTAAATTTTAGTCTACATACCATGCATTGAATCAGAATATCATTTTGTATGATATGTCCATTTCAAAATGACTGAAGAACCAACTTCCAAATTATTACACTGAATTTCCGTGTTATGACATGTTTATTCAATTGCTCTCATCAATTAATCCTGATGAAGTTAACTCTTTAGCGAAATTTATCTTCCTCGCCATGAAGAAAAGATGTTAACAACTTCAATGTCCTCAATCTTGACATTGTATAACATGTACTTTGAAATGTATAATAGGCCGGTACCCTCGTTACTGAATTAGTTCTCTCTCTATATATAAATAAAATTCTTACATAAAAGTGCAAATTTGTATTTTAAGGAAACCTTAAAGAGACACAGAGTATGTTGATAGGATCACATATGTCAAATTTTGAAATCGATGTTATTACATCGGGAACCACTAACTGTTACTGAAAATAACAAGTTAAAGGTCAATCAGTACGTTAGAGCGAAAATACGGCCATTCATTGTCGCGATTTTGATCGAAAACCGGACAATGTGGTTCGAGTGGCGCGCGCAAATTCGCCAAACGTAATTTTGAAACCTTGTCATAAGCTGACAGGAAGATACATTCGATTTGATAGTGTTTATTAGGTATTGTAACTAATAGGTAGATTAATTGGATGCATAATTTCGAATACTAAAGGTATTTGAGATGTTTTCTTGATTTTTTCCATAAAATCAAGCATTTTAGAGATATTATGCATAAATGGTTATATTTGCAAGTCCAGTGATGAGATATGACGTTCAGTCAGCATATTAGATATTTTGTAGCTTATCAAGCCAAATAAAATTTTAAGAAAGATACTCTGTGTCACTTTAAGACCGCACTTTCTCAGTTTCTCAGACTCCTTCTGGTATAACACGAGAACTTGTGAACATACCGTAACCTTGTACTAAATACTAAGACTATGCTGTCCCCGTTAAACACCACTCCAGTCTACAACGTTTGAAGAAGTATTTGATGTAAGGCTTCTGCTGTTGGCTCGACACGTTATACTTATGTCAATGAGGAACCATTTAAACTTTACTTTTATTACTCTCCCGTTGAAGATATCGCTGTTTAATAAATCTACAATGTTATTACACATTGTGTAATAACATCGCGCGCTGACCGAATGACGTGACGTAATGATGACGTCACAATTGTTAAGTATGACGTCATAATGTCAGCGGTCCGGCCGCGACAGTCATGTTGGCGACTTTCTTTGTTTTTTTACGATGTTATTAAGCAAGTAATAAATAAAATACTAAACTCGGTCCCGTTTCATAACATTTTTATGAAACTCGCTTTCGCTCGTTAAATACCAACCCATTCACTCGTTTCATAAACATGTTATGAAACGGGACGTCGTTTAGTATTCTCTATATATGTAGTGTTGTCACATGTACGTATAGCACAGACATGACATACACATACATACATTGGATATTGCACCAAGAGAGGCAATGAAAGAGATAAAAGAAATCCCATGAAATATATCTAAACAAATACGAAGAAAGATGCATAGACCGACATAGATGAGATTTGGAGAACACGACGAGAGAGAGAGACAGAAAATACAAACTACCTGAAGAGAAGCACTCTCTCGCTAAAGACGTGGACCTATTTAGAGACAGAAAGTCAAGAGTCAAGACACAGATTGGCAACGGTGGGGACTCGTAGAGACTAAGGTGGGGACAGGATAAGACAAGGTGGAGAGACGGAAACACAAGGTTGAGACACGGACAGACAAGGGTGAAGACACGGAGAGACAAGGGTGGGGACACGGAGAGACAAGGGTGGAGACACGGAGAGACATGGGTGGAAACACGGGGAGATTAATGTGGAGACAAGAAGAAACAATGGTTGAGACATGGAGAGATAAGGGTGGAGACATGGTGAGACAAGCG
The DNA here is from genome assembly GCA_916613615.1 of Steromphala cineraria. Lineage (NCBI taxonomy): Eukaryota > Metazoa > Mollusca > Gastropoda > Trochida > Trochidae > Steromphala > Steromphala cineraria. The sequence goes on along the minus strand of OU744722.1, from coordinate 38,814,936 downwards.
TGGAGACACGGAAAGACAAGGGTGGAGACATGGTGAGACAAGCGTGGAGACATGGGGAGATAAGTGTAGAGACATAGAGAGACAATGGTGGAGACACGGAGAGACAGTGGTGGAAACACGGAGAGACAAGGGTGGAAATATGGAAAGACCAGAATGGGGACATGGAGAGTTTAGTGTGGAAACACGGAGAGACAATGGTGGAGACACGGAGAGACAAGGCGGAATGAGGGTGGAGACACGGAGAGACAAGGGTGGAGAGACGAGGGCGGAATGAGGGTGGAGACACCGAGAGACAAGGGTGGTGATACCAATAAACATGGTTGAAGCTACATACTCGTGTACAGAGGCATACCTGTTGTATTCGATATTCACTGCAGATGAATTAAAAGACGATGTCATATATCAATGTCGTAGCTTCTAATCCTAATTCTACGATTGCCTGCTTTATGTGCATTTATGCGCATACCCTGACGATTGCGATTGAGTCATACATTCGCGTGTCGCTCAAACAATAGTTTTGATTTATTGTAATGCATTACTAGAATAATGATCTCAGTAAAATACGTCCATGCTTGCATCTGTCACCGAACACTGAGCTATTTATTCAGTACTCGGCGTTTCGCTCATCTCGATACGTTCATGTACCATCTCATTCGACCACAGCAATTAACTCCGGTGTCATAAATATAAAAATGAACTGCGCTTTACGCATCATGTGGTTGCTTCAATTGTTCGATGCTTCGAAAATGGAAACTTCTGTCGAGGGCATTACTGAAGCATGAGGTTGAAATGATGAATACATTAGTGGGTTAACAATCACGACGCGAACTGGTTTGATTATTAGTGGAAGATGGTTGTGTTGTTTGTTCAGGAAGTAAAGTCTGAAAGTTTATATATCCGAGATCATAAGAGACTAATGGTGAGCCAGACCCCAAAAACTGATGAACTAAATGCCTCAGGTCCTGAGACGTAAAGGAAGTAGATAAGAAAGTCTATGGGTGACAAATTCAGAGACTGAGTATGAGATCCTGCGATAAATCATGAGATCTTGAGAGACTGAGGTTGAGATCCTGAGGTCTAAGGTATAGAATGAGATCCTGAGAGACTGAGGCTGAGATTCTGAGATCTAAGGTATAGAATGAGATCCTGAGAGACTGAGGCTGAGATTCTGAGATCTAAGGTATAGAATGAGATCCTGAGAGACTGAGGCTGAGATTCTGAGGTCTAAGGTATAGAATGAGATCCTGAGAGACTGAGGCTGAGATTCTGAGATCTAAGGTATAGAATGAGATCCTGAGAGACTGAGGCTGACATTCTGAGGTCTAAGGTATAGAATGAGATCCTGAGAGACTGAGGCTGACATTCTGAGGTCTAAGGTATAGAATGAGATCCTGAGAGACTTAGGCTGACATTCTGAGATCAAAGGTATAGAATGAGATCCTGAGAGACTGAGGCTGAGATTCTGAGATCTAAGGTATAGAATGAGATCCTGAGAGACTGAGGCTGAGATTCTGAGGTCAAAGGTATAGAATGAGATCCTGAGAGACTGAGGCTGAGATTCTGAGATCTAAGGTATAGAATGAGATCCTGAGAGACTGAGGCTGAGATTCTGAGATCTAAGGTATAGAATGAGATCCTGAGAGACTGAGGCTGAGATTCTGAGGTCTAAGGTATAGAATGAGATCCTGAGAGACTTAGGCTGACATTCTGAGATCTAAGGTATAGAATGAGATCCTGAGAGACTGAGGCTGAGATTCTGAGATCTAAGGTATAGAATGAGATCCTGAAAGACTGAGGCTGACATTCTGAGGTCTAAGGTATAGAATGAGATCCTGAGAGACTTAGGCTGACATTCTGAGATCTAAGGTATAGAATGAGATCCTGAGAGACTGAGGCTGAGATTCTGAGATCTAAGGTATAGAATGAGATCCTGAGAGACTGAGGCTGAGATTCTGAGGTCTAAGGTATAGAATGAGATCCTGAGAGACTGAGGCTGAGATTCTGAGATCTAAGGTATAGAATGAGATCCTGAGAGACTGAGGCTGAGATTCTGAGATCTAAGGTATAGAATGAGATCCTGAGAGACTGAGGCTGAGATTCTGAGATCTAAGGTATAGAATGAGATCCTGAGAGACTGAGGCTGAGATTCTGAGATCTAAGGTATAGAATGAGATCCTGAGAGACTGAGGCTGAGATTCTGAGATCTAAGGTATAGAATGAGATCCTGAGAGACTGAGGCTGAGATTCTGAGATCTAAGGTATAGAATGAGATCCTGAGAGACTGAGGCTGAGATTCTGAGGTCTAAGGTATAGAATGAGATCCTGAGAGACTGAGGCTGAGATTCTGAGATCTAAGGTATAGAATGAGATCCTGAGAGACTGAGGCTGAGATTCTGAGATCTAAGGTATAGAATGAGATCCTGAGAGACTGAGGCTGAGATTCTGAGGTCTAAGGTATAGAATGAGATCCTGAGAGACTTAGGCTGACATTCTGAGATCTAAGGTATAGAATGAGATCCTGAGAGACTGAGGCTGAGATTCTGAGATCTAAGGTATAGAATGAGATCCTGAGAGACTGAGGCTGAGATTCTGAGATCTAAGGTATAGAATGAGATCCTGAGAGACTGAGGCTGAGATTCTGAGATCTAAGGTATAGAATGAGATCCTGAGAGACTGAGGCTGAGATTCTGAGATCTAAGGTATAGAATGAGATCCTGAGAGACTGAGGCTGACATTCTGAGGTCTAAGGTATAGAATGAGATCCTGAGAGACTTAGGCTGACATTCTGAGGTCTAAGGTATAGAATGAGATCCTGAGAGACTGAGGCTGAGATTCTGAGATCTAAGGTATAGAATGAGATCCTGAGAGACTGAGGCTGAGATTCTGAGATCTAAGGTATAGAATGAGATCCTGAGAGACTGAGGCTGACATTCTGAGATCTAAGGTATAGAATGAGATCCTGAGAGACTGAGGCTGAGATTCTGAGATCTAAGGTATAGAATGAGATCCTGAGAGACTGAGGCTGAGATTCTGAGGTCTAAGGTATAGAATGAGATCCTGAGAGACTTAGGCTGACATTCTGAGATCTAAGGTATAGAATGAGATCCTGAGAGACTGAGGCTGAGATTCTGAGATCTAAGGTATAGAATGAGATCCTGAGAGACTGAGGCTGAGATTCTGAGGTCTAAGGTATAGAATGAGATCCTGAGAGACTGAGGCTGAGATTCTGAGATCTAAGGTATAGAATGAGATCCTGAGAGACTGAGGCTGAGATTCTGAGGTCTAAGGTATAGAATGAGATCCTGAGAGACTTAGGCTGACATTCTGAGATCTAAGGTATAGAATGAGATCCTGAGAGACTGAGGCTGAGATTCTGAGATCTAAGGTATAGAATGAGATCCTGAGAGACTGAGGCTGAGATTCTGAGGTCTAAGGTATAGAATGAGATCCTGAGAGACTTAGGCTGACATTCTGAGATCTAAGGTATAGAATAAGATCCTGAGAGACTGAGGCTGAGATTCTGAGATCTAAGGTATAGAATGAGATCCTGAGAGACTGAGGCTGAGATTCTGAGGTCTAAGGTATAGAATGAGATCCTGAGAGACTGAGGCTGAGATTCTGAGGTCTAAGGTATAGAATGAGATCCTGAGAGACTGAGGCTGAGATTCTGAGATCTAAGGTATAGAATGAGATCCTGCGAGACTGAGGCTGAGATTCTGAGGTCTAAGGTATAGAATGAGATCCTGAGAGACTGAGGCTGAGATTCTGAGATCTAAGGTATAGAATGAGATCCTGAGAGACTGAGGCTGAGATTCTGAGGTCTAAGGTATAGAATGAGATCCTGAGAGACTGAGGCTGAGATTCTGAGGTCTAAGGTATAGAATGAGATCCTGAGAGACTGAGGCTGAGATTCTGAGGTCTAAGGTATAGAATGAGATCCTGAGAGACTGAGGCTGAGATTCTGAGATCTAAGGTATAGAATGAGATCCTGAGAGACTGAGGCTGAGATTCTGAGGTCTAAGGTATAGAATGAGATCCTGAGAGACTGAGGCTGAGATTCTGAGGTCTAAGGTATAGAATGAGATCCTGAGAGACTGAGGCTGAGATTATGAGGTCTAAGGTATAGAATGAGATCCTGAGAGACTTAGGCTGACATTCTGAGATCTAAGGTATAGAATGAGATCCTGAGAGACTTAGGCTGAGATTCTGAGATCTAAGGTATAGAATGAGATCCCGAGAGACTGAGGATGAGACCCGGGAACAGAGACTCGTTTCAAGACTATAAATGAGTTACTGGAGCCTTGAAAGACTGCGTGCTAGTTAAGTGAGACAAGATGCAAGCTGTGGACATTCAGCTTCAAGTTATCGATCCAACTGACAGCTTATCCTTCAATTAACGCGTCCCTTGTCGGACAACAGGGGTTTCTAGTCGTCACAATCAAACAATGAGGCATAGAAGTGGTGATACGGTAAAGTATTGAGCGAACTATGACACGTGTTGCCTCTTTATTATATGATTGACAGAGAAGAACCACTTTATATAAACGGAAAACAACAACATCAGTCCAGTATAGTATCAATACTAATCAAATGACGATTTACAACGTATGACATATTGTATAAAGGTACGAATTATCCATTGACGTCACATATTGCTGGTGTGACGAAGGGCTTTTTTGCGGTTGATGGTTTCTTAAGTGGCATCGACAATCTATTAATCGCAACAATAACGTTTGAATTTCAAATTGAAATAACTTAAATCATGACGAATCCAATTACGCTATGAAATTTTAATGCTTGACGAAATAGTTTTTCAAATTTTAACAAATGATTTCATCAATTATTCTGGCAGTATCATTCTGCAAGCTTCAAGTCGTTAGTTCTCTTCTATCAGACAACTGTACAGCTCTTCGAGTCACAATGGTCTGAGTGGAGAGAAGAGTGTCTTCATTGTCTGTGGAGGAACTACGGCACTGGGACTGACAGGACAGGAAAGACTTGTGTTACTCTCTACCTTTAACCGTGGTTAAACAATACACAGTCTGTCAACAACCTCTTACCATGCAACACTTGTACAACACGCCGCAATGTGATGCATTATGGATGACTAGAGAATCCTTGCCATTATGTTTAAAACGTTTTCCTTTTAGATTACACGAGTCAATTTGAAATGAAGAGGGTTAACGTTATTGAATGTCTGCAATAATAACTCATGATACATTTGCTGGTTGAGTCGACTATGGAACAATGGCTAGGAGTAGCGAGCGACTAAAGTGCTACCAGTGACCAAACTGTCGCCACGCCCCATTGATCTGGGACTCTTTTCCATAACCCAATTCCCTTCCTCCCCCTCCCCCTCAAACCCACCCCCTGAGGCAGCTGTCTTCTCCAAAGAACTGACAGTGCTGGGCAACATGTGGCTTCTTTCTGTAGCACTAAATCTATAAAATATATTAACAAAACGCCATGATGCGTATTCATCCTTTCAATGGGATTGGAGTTCATTTAATGTCGATTTTGGACATGACAGAAATCTTTGTCAGGCGTTTGCGATTTCAGTGTTCCGTTTCACTACGCAGTGAAGCATTACGACTGGTCTTAGCCAATGATAAAGGTGGATAAGCTTTCAACTCTGAATTTCGATTGGTCAACATTTTGCGATTGTTCGAATCCTTGATTACGGTTTGATATTGAGACATTGATATTGACAAATACCATTCACTGGAGAGACAAATGACAAATCGTTTAATTCCTGCTGGAAAATCTTCCCTGCCTTCCATCGCTCGTAACACGTATTAATATTTCGTTTCATTGTCTATCACCAGATCGGTTCGCCAGACTATAAATGAAATATTGCCTCTTCCAATCGTTTTGTTAGGCATACATTACATTGCGTTAAATAATATAAAACGCTATTCTGGTGCTGTCAAGGTGTGTGGATATGATACAAGCCCGTGTGTACAAGTTGGTGTGTGACTAAGTATAGGGTTGCGCTGAGTCCTTGGTGGGATCCACAGTCCTGGTGTTGGTGACCACAGAAGATGGATGGGGGACCTTCGGTAGTGACAGTAGATACCCAGTCTCGAGTGTTTCCCAGGTCGTCTTCATGCAACACTGACGATTGGACTCGCACCCGGATTAGTCGACTTACCAGAAATATCAGAAGAATCAACATGCACTTTATGATGTCGTGATACTTCCGGACGTGAAAGATTATCGTGTAATAGCGTTTGCTTTGTATCGAGTTCTCTTTGTTTTGGTTTTGTACAACTTTACATTAGACCCGCACTCTCAACTAAACTAGTGTCCAAAAGAAACGCCACCAAGTGTTCAACGTCGTCAAAAACAAAATTCTATTACCTGACAGAGTTGGTTTTGAGTCTTTTTACAGGCATATGTCTTGTGAAGAGGTATCCATATTTACATTCTACAGGAAACTGTACTTTTGATTTTGTGTCTCTTCAAACGCACATTCGGGTGCATAAATCGCAATATTGAATTGTATTTTTGCACAAGATGTTCGCCATTTTAGTTTAAACGTGAGAAAGTGTGAAATTTGGGTTAGAAAACAGTGTTGTCGATATAATGCACTTTATTTGAAATAAATTCGTTGATACGGCATTACCCAAGAACGTCTAAAAACAAGCAAAAGTGTTTAATTTCACTCTGCTATCTCACCTAGTTAAGGAGATTTCACAACGAAGTTTTTTTTAAAAAGATAATCATTCAAAAATTTAAACATAAGTAAGTTCTGGAGAACTGATACAAGTATGTTACTGTCGTATTAATCACCAGGACAAATTTTAAAATGATTTATAAAATATAAAAGAGATAAACGCAATATACTTATAATTATAATTGATGTTAATTGAAGTGATTGTTTTTCAAGATATACGTAATATACTTCAAATGACATTGATATTGATTGAACTGATTGTTTTAAAAGCAGATATACGTAATATACTTAAAATTGAAATTGATGTTGATTAAAGTGATTGAATTTCAAAGCAGATATACGTAATATACTTTAAATTGTGATTGATGTTGATGAAAGTGATTGAATTTCAAAGCAGATATACGTAATATACTTTAAATTGAAATTGATGTTGATTAAAGTGATTGAATTTCAAAGCAGATATACGTAATATACTTAAATTGTAATTGATGTTGATTAAAGTGAGTGTTTTTCAAAGAAGATCGACGTAATATACTTAGATTTGAAATTGATGTCGATTAAAGTGATTGTTTTTCAAAGAAGATGTACGTAATATACTTAGATTTGAAATTGATGTTGATTAAAGTGAGTGTTTTTCAAAGAAGATGTACGTAATATACGTAGATTTGAAATTGATGTTGATTAAAGTGATTGTTTTTCAAAGAAGAGATAGGTAATATACTTAGAATTGATTGATTTAAAAAAATGATGTTTCACAAAGCAGATATAACTGACGTTGATTAAAGTGATTTTTTTTCAAAGATGATATACTTAGAATTGTAATTGATGTTGACTTAAATGAGAGTTATATTGCAATATGTATGGTAGAGTTTCTTTTGGACACTAGTTTATTTAGAAACCTCTCAGAGACTAGCTTCTTTATCATAACTGGCGGAACTACTTTTTATAAGGACGATATTGTCGTTCTAGGAAATTTCTATTGAAGTAACTCTTGGACTACTTTGATTAATTTGGTGTATTGACCACTCCGGAGTATAACAATTGACTATTTAATTAGGGTAAAAATCGCATATATGCAAAAATAATGAAAATATGAGGAAAACTGTGAGACTACTGAAATTTGGCCAAATATAACTATTGTCATTGGGGGAAAACTACACATTAATTTTTTATTTTTGTAATTAAAAATAAAATTTTTATCCCTAGTTTACATTCATACACAAAACCCTTGTTTATCATGCATATTAAGAGGCTAGCAGGCACAAGAACCCGAAATAGTAAATAAAATGTAGGTAAGACGTGGGTAAGAAAGACCCGTCCACTATTTCATAGAGGGGAAGGGTCTTTCTTACCCACGTTTTACCTACATTTTATTTACTATATCGGTTTCCTGTGCTAGCAGGACATTGAATTTTCAGCACCTTTTTCATCAAAAATTCATACAATGCCTACAATATTAAATCTGTGACTAAATTTGAGATTCTTTGACCTGAACTCGTTGATCAAACAGTTCTCCTACCTTTAGATAAGCAATTATATTCAACAGCGGTCAATTTTTTTCCTTGTGCAGTTTTATTGAAATTTGAAATTTGATAGTTTTGTGATTTGAAGGTTCATACTGCTACCTTTTGCTATGAGGTCATTTACTAATAACCGATCAATTCAGTCAAGAGAATGATAATAATCACATTGCAGCAAAGCAAAGTATAATGACTTTCATTTTCAATTATAAGGTAACTTTGATTTTGACTAAAATCTACCAAGTTTTTGTAATACCAGTTATCCAGCGACAGTGAATCGTAACTCGAGTGAAGTTTTAGTTTCCACACTGCTATATGATCATTCTATTGAAAACCCCTTATTGTTTTCCCAAAATATTTATTGTTTATTCTTGTTTTTTTCAGTTCCTATATCAATATGTCGCTGATCTTTTTACTATCATTTCAGCGCTCTGAAAATAAGTTATGTAAATATGGCTTTCTTCTTTATATCAGTGTATGAATATGTAACCATTCGTTATATTGGGATACTCCTTACTTATGTTGGTATGTCACTACTTAATATTTAATTTGTTCACTGTACTTAATATTTGACAGTTCTACATACCAATATTTTAATGTTGGCTATGTCAATGCAACTCTTCTTTATCTAATTAAATCACTGTTCTTTATAGCAATAGGTCACAGTTATTGATACCAATAAACTATTTTATATACATATGTGATGGTTTTCCTTAAATCAGCATGCCACTATCCTTTATGCCGATATATCACGTTCCTTTATACCAGTATAGCCATAACATTCGTTATACTTCTGTGTCACAGTTAATTCTACGTATCATTATATCAATATCATATATATCAATTTATATAAAAAAATCAACTAAATATGTCACTGTCGTTTATATATTTATTGCTGTTCTGATATTTACACTTACACATACCTGTTTTGATGTTTATAATGTATGTCCTTTACGCTTACATATCACTGTTCTCATATCTACATGTCACTGTTCTCATATCTACATGTCACAGTTCTCATATCTACATGTCACTGTTCTCATATCTACATGTCACTGTTCTCATATCTACATGTCGCTGTTCTCATATCTACACGTCACTGTTCTCATATCTACATGTCGCTGTTCTCATATCTACATGTCGCTGTTCTCATATCTACATGTCACTGTTCTCATATCTACATGTCACTGTTCTCATATCTACATGTCGCTGTTCTCATATCTACATGTCGCTGTTCTCATATCTACATGGCGCTGTTCTCATATCTACATGTCGCTGTTCTCATATCTACATGTCGCTGTTCTCATATCTACACGTCACTGTTCTCATATCTACACGTCGCTGTTCTCATATCTACATGTCGCTGTTCTCATATCTACATGTCACTGTTCTCATATCTACATGTCGCTGTTCTCATATCTACATGTCACTGTTCTCATATCTACATGTCACTGTTCTCATATCTACATGTCGCTGTTCTCATATCTACATGTCGCTGTTCTCATATCTACATGGCGCTGTTCTCATATCTACATGTCGCTGTTCTCATATCTACATGTCGCTGTTCTCATATCTACACGTCACTGTTCTCATATCTACACGTCGCTGTTCTCATATCTACATGTCGCTGTTCTTATATCTACATGTCACTGTTCTCATATCTACACGTCACTGTTCTCATATCTACATGTCGCTGTTCTCATATCTACATGTCGCTGTTCTCATATCTACATGTCGCTGTTCTCATATCTACATGTCACTGTTCTCATATCTACATGTCGCTGTTCTCATATCTACATGTCGCTGTTCTCATATCTACATGTCGCTGTTCTCATATCTACATGTCACTGTTCTCATATCTACATGTCACTGTTCTCATATCTACATGTCACTGTTCTCATATCTACATGTCGCTGTTCTCATATCTACATGTCGCTGTTCTCATATCTACATGTCGCTGTTCTCATATCTACATGTCGCTGTTCTCATATCTACATGTCGCTGTTCTCATATCTACACGTCACTGTTCTCATATCTACATGTCGCTGTTCTCATATCTACATGTCACTGTTCTCATATCTACATGTCGCTGTTCTCATATCTACATGTCACTGTTCTCATATCTACATGTCACTGTTCTCATATCTACATGTCGCTGTTCTCATATCTACATGTCGCTGTTCTCATATCTACACGTCACTGTTCTCATATCTACACGTCACTGTTCTCATATCTACACGTCACTGTTCTCATATCTACATATCACTGTTCTCATATCTACATGTCGCTGTTCTCATATCTACACGTCACTGTTCTCATTTCTACATGTCACTGTTCTCATATCTAAATGTCACTGTTCTCATATTTACACGTCACTGTTCTCATATCTACACGTCACTGTTCTCAACACAGGCATGCCACTATTCTTCTGCACCCCTGTCTGTTTATAGATCTGTAGCAGATGGAGTGTCCCAGGGTGGATCCCAGGACAGACAGGCTCCGGTTGTGTCTTTACACCACACCGTCGCCGTGTCTCTCACTACTCAACTACGTTACTCTACCATCTCGATGAATCCAAGGACATCTCTCAACTCGTCCGATAAATGATATCATCTCTCAACTCGTCCGATAAATGATATCATCCCTCTTGAGATCACATGTCACACATGTTTCAACGCGACTCGCTTAGAAATTCTGAAGGGCTCAGTTTCTTGTAATCGAGATAGGAGTTTTCTCTTCAAATAACTCCATTTGTTTTGAAAGGGAGTGTATACTATCTGATGTCTAAGTATATGATACACGACGGTGATCAGTGATATATTTTATGCGTTTCATTTATTTATAAAGTTCGAGTGGCACATTGCAGTTACAGATATGTTACACATCATACGCACAAATAATATACATATTTGGGCAGATTTGATAAATATATATATACCAATAATAGTAGAACAAAGGTTTATCATAATGAACTAAGGCAAAAGATTCATGGTTTCGTTATTGACTATTGATTATTAGATTACACGGTATGTTTACAAAACGGATCAAATGTGACATAGCAAGTATAACAATGCAACAATAACAATATTACATTGTTTATAAACGGTACGTGTTTCTAATGGTAACTGTATGTGTGTTCTCTATCTGGATCATTGCGTGTCTAGCTAGTACCATATAGCAAACGAATTTGATATTGGGCCCTGAAATAAAACGCTGAAAATCGATCGTAAAAGTATATTTGTGTGTGAAAAAACCCCAAGCATGTTTCCATTTTGTATATCTATTTTGGCTAAACTAGTACCATATAGCAAACGAATTTGATATTGGGCCCTGAAATAAAACGCTGGAAATCGATCGTAAAAGTATATTTGTGTGTGAAAAAAACCCAAGCATGTTTCCATTTTGTATATCTATTTTCGCTAAACTTGATAGAAAGATTTTTTTTTTTTACCGATTCCAGTGAATTATTTTGTGATAGTATTAGACTAGTTAAACAATTCCTTTGTGAGAATAAAGTCGGTATCCGTTTTTTTAGTGTAATTTGTAAACAAACTATTTCCAAGAATTATAACGATTCTGGATGTTTTGATTTATCCAAAATCAATTAAACGAAGAGCTTTTGGGTAGTTTTCAGTCGTGTAAGGAATATATCATCAGCATATCGTCACTTCCAATTGTGTTCTGTGTATAAACAATCATTCTTAAGAACATTTTGTGACTTTAACATTATTTCGGAGAAGAAATGATATGAAAAGTGAAGTATTGTACTTTAAGCTACTCTAAGGTACATATATGTACAGTTGCTGCCTGCATACCATAAGTGTGTTCACCTGCTTGTGATCTTAGTGCAAATATCATGTAATTTTGGTTTCGTTTTGACGTTCATAAAATACTCCAGGACCACTTACAGGAGATCATCAATTGTCCATGTGTAAAATAACCATTTCCAAACTATATTTCGGGATCGTCTTGTCATTGGTGCTGAATATCGATATTTGGCATTGTTATTGGGGTCATATTTGTGAAATTTCGATTTTCTTTAATTTCGATTAAATAATCATCCATGTAAACTTTGTAGGAAAAAAATCAGCACAGTTACGTTGCATTAGCGCAAAGAAACACATATGAATAAGATCTAAAGCTGTTGATCACTTATGAAGGATTTTCTAGAGCAAACTAGAAATCAGTGTTTTCGAAATTTTGACCCCTGGTCACGTCAATGACCTGCTAAATTTGTTAAAGATATCTGCTAGGTTTGACCTACGAATATGTCAACGCAAACTGAATCTTTACTTATGCAGTGAAACTTCATCATTATCGGTTTCGTTTTCACAATGATATGATGTCCCAAAAACGTTACAAATTACATGATATTTGCACTAGAATACGAAGGTAAGTGAACAAACTTAAGATACGCAGCTGTACAATATTGATTCCAGAAACTATATTTGAGGGTGTTACATGGTACGAGAAAATGCGTGTTGATTAAATATATAATTCGTTAAGGGGTTAAGGTTTAGTGCATTATATATAATCTGGACCTCAAAGTTTTGTGGTCTTCATCATCTGAACCAGAGCGTTCTGGTCTACATACAACTAGTCCAATCATTGTTTGACAACACGTGTTAAGTCATAAGGTATCAATGTGTTAAAAGTCAACCTATGACAGAATGTGAAACAACATTGTTTTCTGTACATGAATGTTTATCAGTGGCCTCAGGCCAAATTTAGTAGACACGTTAGTCGCAAATTTATGTCTTCCGACTGATTGGAATCGATTTAAACGATTACGTCCTCAACATCTTTTTCACATGTAGCTTATGGATCTTTGCTTGTGTTTTGCTGGTGAATGTTTGAAGAGGATGTTGATGTTGATGTTCTGCAGCAGATAGTCAATAAGGAAACCTGTATAGATATGTTCGTGTACATGTCAGTGTACAATACTAGATACCGGAAACCAGTCTGTATCTTGTACCTGGCACCGACGAGAAGTTGACTACGCTTTAAACTCGTACACTGTGCTAACAAGCAAGAAGAACAACCATGAAAACTGGGGCTATTTCTCTTCCTCTAAGTATATACACATACTGGAAAATCTTATATACATACATCAGACTAGTCAGCTTGTGAGTACAGGGGTCTGAAATGGTATCAATTTGGTGGAAGTACAGAGAGTTTGAAATTTAAAGGCTAAACAATGTTTTTGCACTCTGGAGCGCCGCCAGCTATGTTTAGAACACAGGGAGTCAAGTGACTGCAAGTTGCTAACTAGTTTCTATAAGGAGAAGGTTTATTTCAGTCGATCGCCACCGAGAGCTGGGGGCTCCCTGCACTACATGCTGTAGCTCTCTATGTAGCAGTACCCAACTCTTCGATTATATCTCACACAACCGTCTAGTTATATTCAGATATTAATTCTACGAAATTCCGCAATTTATTTCAAAAGTTTGCAGTTATCTGGGGCGTAGTGATTACTTTTCTCACGTCAAAAAGACAACCACGAATTATTGCCGCTTTATCAATACTTATCAAGAGTTTTGGAATTTAAATCTTTTTATATAAAGTTAACTGTGTTCCAGTTTACATGTTTACATTATATAGTAAATAGGTTAGATTATCATTAATACGGACACGGTAAAGAAATTTGTGTGAACTGATAAGGTACATTGTACAGCTGCCGAACAGAAGTCTTTTATATTACAAACACACTTAGTGCAAAGATTATGTATATAGTTGTCCGCTTAAATTTTACTAAACTTTTGATTGTTTGGGGAGACAAAAAGAAAATGTTCCTAACGCAGACCAAAAGATGACACTCATATTACTACTCAACAAGTTTAGCATGGAGTTTTGAAACAGTAGGAACCACGATGCAAGGACTCACTTTCGCTCATTAGCCAGTAAGGTTCGATGGGCTTATGGCATGGCATGTCGTCCGGCGTGCGTCCGTCCGTCCGTCCGTCTGTAAATTTTGTGCATTTTCGACTTCTTCTCCAGAAACATAAGGTCAAGAAAGCTGAAAACTTGTGTACAGACTCATTGACTAGTGAGGGTTATAATTTATAGCTTTGGTGTCCCTGTGGCCCCTAATAGGGTCCACAGAGGCCACGCCCTTTAAACCTTTGTTCTTCTTCTCATCAAGAAGCATAAGGCCTGGAAAGCTGAAACCTTGTATACAGACTCCTTGAGCAGTGAGGATTATTATTTATAGCTTTAGTAGGAACAACATTGACCACAACCTAAAGCAAAATTAAATATTAAACCTGATGAGCTACAAAGCAAATGGCTCTTTATTCATTTTTCAAATATTGGATAAAAAAAAAGAAATTTATAATTTAGACCCCATGCCTCTTTTGGGCAAAATGCAGTAATTGTCTCCGGCAAACAAAAAATATGTGCATTGTGTATGCAGTGTAATATAAGCGCTTAACATTCTGTTACGAACTTCCAAGCAATGGCGACATTTTTAATTTCTTTAAAAATGATGGAGATGAGGAAGTTATGAACAGTAAAACCCTTTTGTTCAGCCTTACTGGTCTGAATGAATGGATAATGAAAGCTGTGTAATTCTGCGTGACTAGATACAATTCAAGGTACAGTCCTGTATACACGAGACAATCCTGGAATGCAAATAAAACGAACTTCATATGGTCCGTTTATTCTTATTGTTCACACAGAGGTTTCAATATCAGATCTGTAACGCTCTTTGATTAATTGCTACACTGTCTATAAATGATGAATCTTATATACTTTTGTTCAAACTAAAGCAATATAGATTTCATCAAATAAACCGACAGCCGAATTAGTAGAAACCTTATTGGCCTCACACAAAGCAATGATAAATGGGAGTAGACATGTCTGTTATAGACGGATACATTACTCGCCCGAGCAGAGATCAAATCAAGCGTGTTGCATGGGGCAAATAATCACTTAAGGAAATTGTCTCTTGGTGCTCGTCGGTATATGCTCGAGTCGGTCACTGCCGTATCCGGATAAGTCCATCCGCAATGTCGGGCTATGTCACATAGCAGCGCCGACACCAACCTAGCGTGGTCGAACCTATTATCTCGCTGTATACAATAACAATGTTTTTTTATTTGGAAAGTAGAAAAAGTGTAATAATGGAATTGGACATCTGGGCGATGAGCAGACATGACGATCCAGTGATGCGCACTCCGAGGTCCTGCATGTGACTGGTGCCTTCCTCGTCCCTTACATTAGTTTGCGGGATTGGATGTCGGAGAAACATCAGCGGGTAATGTGGCCAGGCAGCGTACCTCTCTATGTTATCAGTCACGATAGGAGTTAGGACTATTAGATGATTACATATTGTTCCCTTACCGAGGATAAGGACTATTGTAGAGTATAGTAGTTGCGTGGATGCGTTCAAGCATCAAGTTTAGTCACTTTATCTTAAACTACATCAAGTGAAGATGCATACAATTGTGGCGTTACTCTTGAAACGAAAAAATAAGTCAGCTGATTGATTGAATTGTCTCATAGTGAAAACTGAAATTGAAGAATCTTTTTGTATGTACAAAACCAAAAAAGACCAAGAAATCAAACAAAATTTGAATCCCTCTCTATTACATAGGGTATATACAAAACAATATTGCACCGTTAGTTATTTAAATAATCTCAAATACAAAGCTCTGCTAAAGTCTTTAATCTATGGCAGGAGAGATTCTGATAAAAGCACGTGTATTGATCACATTATGACCTGTTAGCCAGGTAGGCAAGCACGGTGGAGCTATCTGTGCACCCTGACACGACCCCCGGGGTTACACGGACATTTCCCCCCCCCCTCATCTGACTACTCCTCCTCTACCTGCAAATACACGTGTGGTACTCACATACACACCTGATAGCGAGTGGCGATTAGCGGATTAATCTGGTGAGCAGGCCTGTATAGAGAAAATTCCCGTGTCTGGAACATGGTCCCGGTTATCACTGCACCCACCATCCCCATCCTTCACCTGCTGTCTTCCACACAACTCATGTTCCGAGGACGTTTGTAATCTCTACAGCCAATAAGAGCTCCCGGAATGTGTAACTGGTTAGTGCATTGAGACAAATCCTGGAGAAACATCTTGACTAGAGTCGGTTGACGCCTTGCTTGTCTCGTGTTGGTCTTATTGCACTCTCAATACGAAACGTGAAGCAAGTCTCTGCGAAGAACTGTTTTGATTTTTAAAATATTTTTATGATACATTAAGATAACAATTAACGTCTGTCGGAAACGTATAGCACTGACAACTGGCTCATCAAGGATAACTCACTTACATCTCATACAATTACTTTAGACTCGTTGTACCTGTTCTTGAAAGTATTTCTTCAACAATATTTGTATTATCAACTTGACAATATTGAACTTAATTATACTCCATTTATCAGAAAAATAAATACCAGAAAAGAAAGTTGTATTGAATTGCGTTTACATACTATGGTATAAAGAGTTAAACTAATCACATGTTTCATGAAAAATCTTATCATCAGAACACAGAAAAATCACAAAACACAGAAACAATTCAGTTTCGTCAGCACAATTGCCGATTCGAGTAAATTCTTTTGACAATGACTCGGTCAATGATCTTCTATCCAGCAAAACTACCAGAAATTCTCATCGTTTCAAGATACGCCAATCTTATCTAAATTATAGATAAACTGACTGTATCTCCTTTCTATTAAAGGAAATAACGGAGCTGCGTCTCGTTGTATGCTCATTTGGTTGGATTCATTTCGCCACAGATCCCAACTGGACTCCACTGCACCAGCCCGTGTAGATCTCCCCTCGTTAGATCGGCCAGCATAGTAAACTTGTCTGTGCTCCCCGTCGCAGACGTTGCTAACCCAATTAAAGGCTCCCAGTGAGTGCCTGTGTTTGATCGGTCGCCGTTATCTGATTAGTGATATTATTTAGTCAATGCCCCACTCCCTCGCTATATACATCACCCAATACTCGCGGAATAATATGCCACGGAAAGCGATTACCTAATCCCGTAGGATTGAGGCATCATTAACTTTAAGAGATTTGTTGTGTATGCGAGGAAAACTCGGCGTTGTTGAGACGGGCAGATGTAATGAAGTTCAAGTACACTTTTATTTGCCTCTATTTCTCCCTCTCCTCCCGACTCGGACTGGGCTAATAGCCTGCAACACGGAACATTCTGTGCGGGGCAGCCATCTAGCAGCCTGATTGTTTTAGACGGAGATATTGTTTCCACTCACAATCAATACACGTTATCCTTATGTCAGTCGTAGCGAGCCGTGCTGCTTTTATTGCTGTGATTACTGTATGAGTTCGTCATGTTGCTTGACTAATACAGCCCGGGTCATGTTGCGTGATGCTCAATCGCTCTGCCTGACTGAGTGATTTTCTGCAAAATCAGATCAGCAGACATCATAACTTCTCAAATTGTCTGTGAAATATGATTTTTTATCCATCTTTGATGCTCCCCGATGTTGTGAGGAGGATCAAACAGTGGCAAATTGCTTTACGAAATCGCTTCAAAGCAATTCTTCAGTTAACTCATTCTTTGTTTCGCTTCAACATTGATGTTGGTTTTTTGGAGTTCAATGCATTTTCGCAGAATAACGTAGGCAATTTTTGGATATAATGGGTAGTGGCAAAGTCTCGTGCAAAAAACAGACGTTTTGTTTCTCGTGAATGCATGATCCACTTGATGTATCAAAAGAAGCTATTTGGCGGAGTTTTTTGTTGCAGGAATATACATTTTTATAAAGAACGTAATATAGACACGGATGCAAATAAATCCCATGAACAGTAAATTGAAAATTTCAGTATCATGATAAAACGGCATATCTCAAAATGAATGTCTTGGAAATATGAAGTTTATTCATTTTGATAAAATTTGTCCGTAGACAGTTATTTGCGGGTTTTACCAAATTTAAGTTAATGTGCTCCTCAGAAATATTGTAAAGAATGAGTATATCGACATGTTACAATACATTCAGACACCAGGATTGTCCTCGTCTGTATATGATAACTAGAAGGGGCACCTATACTCAAGTGTAGTACCATGGTTCGGTTCCAGGAGATTGAGGACCTTCACCAGGTCTTATATAGGCGCCGTGGACTCTCCACTCAGAAACCAATTCCAGATCCCGGAAGTTAAGAAGCCAAACTGATGCGACGAAGGAAGAGCATCCTTTTGTGGCGGACCACCATTGAAGAAGTCTTGTATAGTTTGAAACAGGGTGGACTATTGCTCAATGATTATAACCTACTTATCAGTGACTAAAGGACGTCAGGAGAACTGGGACCCCTGAAGAGTGTTTGACTCGGAGACTAGCTTTGTTCTAGGAGGTGTGTCGACTCTACAGGGTAGTATTGGGGGGTCTTGTGGGTAAACAGGGATCTCCTATATTGATGCATATATACATTTTTGCTCTTTGATCTGACCTGATACCAATAACAACAACTTAGAAGGGCCCTGTCTCGTTATGATATACCAATAAAGGTAGCTTAGATACTTCAAGCAACAGCATCGCCTACTGACATAACTGGTTTTGGTACCATTCCACAAAGGAATCGCAATATTTGCATCAGGGGTATCATTTTGATTCTGACGCCAAAATTAGTTGTCAGTAAGCTTGATACACTTTTGTAGATAAGAAAGCAACAGTTGACTATAGAAGACATTGTGTGATCCAAACGTTTGCGTAAGCTGAAAATTTAATGAAGGACATTTCCTCTAGGGTAATTGAGCGACGGACTGCTAAAACAAGCAATTATTCTTTGTGTAGGTTATTCCGAATTGAATCAATAGTACAGACCCACTTTCCCCAGTAAGCCTTATAGCAGCATCTGGCCAAACAAGCAGCAATGGATTTCCGTAATGAACAATTAAGCCAGTTATTGATAACGATTCTTCATTTATGTTGATTAACAAGAGCCAACAAGAGGGCAAGCAGATTTAGTTTGACTAAAACTATTTCAGTAATTGATGCAATGCTCACAAGCTTCTTCATTAAAACCCTTATAGTACTTAACGTTTCGCTTTTGAGTTCATTGAGTTTCATTACACTCGTTAAACCTTATTGTGTTATATTATTTGATTTTTTTAGAACAGCATATACTAGATTATGTTTAACATATAAACTGGTAACGAAGTGTAATATCTGAAATTTAACACATAGGTTACAGATAACAACTATTTACCAAAAAAAAAATGGGTTATGTAAATTTGTTCAAAAGAGAAAATAGCTTGAAAGAGCAACTGATAAATGACTGCACTGTTATGAACACATCATTCAACACCCTAAACGTTTTCTTTGGAATGGATTAAAAGTTTCAGCTAAATTTTTCTGCTGCAATCGTATAGTCTTCCATATTGTATGATTAAAACGTTGATTGAAAATTGAATGTAAATCCTGGTTTCGCTGTTATCATCTAATTTACAAAAATGTATTATGCACGGACCGAATATTTAAAGCTTGTATAAAACAATGTTGTAAAAGATATGTTCCAGAGAAGAGGGGTGCTGTATCAACTCGGCCGTACAGCATATCACTTGCACATGTAGTAAAAATATATCAAATATTCTAGTAATTTGAATAAGTGGAGTTATTCACGGTATATTTCTCTTAACTCTTAAAAAGATAATCGTTTTGTTATACATGTTACAATACATTTCTGTTTCAAAACTTTTCATCGATAAGTTTTTCTTGAAATACATTTTTTTTGCCAGGACAAAAAAATTTATATATGATAAAATAGTTACAAAATGTTATTTTTACTATTCTACCCCATATCAACCCTCTTAGGCGAATATGAGGTATGATATGAAAAATGACATGTTTTAACCTCTAAATATCAACAGGATCGGATGAGATTCTGCCTCATTGTCGATAGCTATATACTTGGTGTGCATCCAAATCCATGTGTGTGTGTGCGTGTGTGCGCATGATTGTGTGAGATCCATGTTGTGTATGTTTGTGTGTATATACGGATGTTATTTATTGAGTTTATACAGAGAGGGTAGCCAGGAAAACAGAGGAGAGTCCTTCATAGTGGGTGTTGTTGTGAACGCTCTGTTGTTCCACTGCTGTCTGCAGAACAAGCAGCATCACAGGACGAGCTGTCAAACAGAAGTTCCCTCCACAAACACTCCAGACCTGCTCCCGTCTGCCGTCTCTATTGTCAATTCCTCCCCTTTATTTGCATGTGTCCATCTGCATGTGTGGTCCACCCCTGCATATAGGTATGTACAGGATGAAGTATAGACGATCTGATGAGCGACTATGCTTTCACTACCGGTAATGGAGTCTTTATGCTCATATATTTTTACCGTGCTTCTCGTTTTTTGCATATAGCTTTTCAAATTTCGCAAAATTGTTGCAAAATAGAACCCAATCACTTAGTATAATGATGGGTATACTCTGATCTCTGAAACGATGCAGACCCAAGGATTGTTAAACCTTTCACATCATTAGTAAGACTCGTCTATTAGAAAAAAAACACTTAGTGGTTTCTCATGAAATGTATTCGTCGTATTTATCAATGGACGGTAATTTTCAAAATGTGAATTATAAAAAAAGGATCTCCGATTGAAAAGTACAACAATCGTCAAATACAAACCTTTTTTGATGCAATATTTGAAGAAATGATAAGGAATTAACATAAAAATTATGACAACGGAACACGAGAACCTATACTCACAACTGATACTATTAACTCAAGTCAGTACATTTCTAAACGTTTAAAGTGAAATTTGTATTCAGTTTAATTCATAATTAGTTTGAATACAATAATTTTTTAAATGCTCAATGCACTCTGTGCACCATGTGTACGAATTAAATATTTGTTCGGAAGCATGTATCTCAATATTAAAAAACAGATTTCCTAAAAGAATGAAAACCATATGAACCAACGAGAACACAGAATATTGTCCTCGAATCCATTGTAGTTTGATGGAATCTGGTCCCAAACATAGCCTGGAGAAGGATGGTTTTGAAGTGAACGGCGCCATTGACGCTGCTTTAAGAAACCAATTCGAGAAAACGGAAGTTCAGGAGACGCTCTTCACCCGAGAGAGGTGCATTTGTGGTTGACCATTACGGAGGAACTCTTGTGTGAGAGAGGCGTTATTACAGACGGAGTGCGCCACAGATTACAGTCTACTGGTTGTGATGGTCCAGTGTGGGAACGGGTGCATTTGTAATTATGGGTTCTTTGATCAAATAAGAAAAGAAGATTTGATAAAATTTATATGATTTAACTAAATAAAGAAGAAATCTTATATAACTCAATAGATACATTTATTTGA
This sequence comes from Steromphala cineraria, assembly GCA_916613615.1. NCBI lineage: Eukaryota > Metazoa > Mollusca > Gastropoda > Trochida > Trochidae > Steromphala > Steromphala cineraria. The sequence continues at coordinate 38,793,451 of OU744722.1, read as the reverse complement.
GACCTCAATACTAGAAAATTGACTGAAACACGATGTTTTACTATATATTTGGAAAAGTGGTCACGCAATAATCCACACATTGGTCTAAAAGTATTCTATTGCAAGTCTCGAAATCAGCATGAAAAAACCCATTTATGTCTATGGTTAATTTATCGTTACATAAAATGGAAATGATGATCAATGTAGGTATTGCTCACATAAGTCTTATGCGGTTTTTCTCTAATTCTTTTGATGGGAAACAGTTTACTTTTTATCGTTCTAGGACTTTCTACACATTGAATGTATATTGGACTATATGTTCCATTCCAATGAGTGTACTATATGTTGTAGCTATGGTACAAGACCATGTACTTTAAGTTTAGACCTGGTGGACTTCAACATTAGTAAATACATGTCAGTACAATGATACGAGGTGCACACTTGACATGACTGTTTACCTTTCATCCACATCGATTGTCTAACTAAACCCATTTACATGGGTTAGTGTGGACCAACTGTCACCGAGTGATGGGTGAACTCACTGTACCAGTCAAACACATCAGAGAACGTGCTAACTGTAAACATATATGCTGCCTGTAATTCATAATAGATTCTATCATTGTATGATAAATCGTGATGAAAGTTCCGTTAAACATGGTCATCAAACGATACGGACACATTCAGCGTATTAGGGTGATGATTGCATGTAACTATAACTTTTTTGAGACTTCGACTTCCACGAGGGGGATAGGAATGTACACATATTCAGTATTGAGTCTACATTCTCCTAGCTGTAGGCATAATCATTCCACCACAAAGGAGTTTGTTCATCAGAATAACGCCTATCGTTTTACTGAATGTTTTATGGTTTGTATGTCTTTGTAAAATATATTTCCCAAAAGAAGATAATACCATTCTCTAGGTACTATGCATACAAAATAATAGAAAATACCCATGATAGGTTCCGTGGTCCCTCCTGAGGAGTTTTGATCAGACAAATTACTGTGTTTCTATTGTTAAACCATAAAAACTTGTGTAAAATTTCTGAAAAGTTATAATTCTCAAAAAATGATTACATGTATTTCATTAAACATAAGAGGATAGGCTATTTCACTCGAAATGTAGACTTGCTTTTCAAGAGGTTTTGTTAATGTCAAATTGTTATCAATTAAAGTTTGGGTGTAAGACTTACCTGATTGTAAAGTAGGGCTTATCATTGATTCCTCCAGTAAGACTCACCTGTCTGCGTGATGCGGCAACGTGACGGTCCGAGTCTCGGGTCTGGCCTCGCAGTAGTCTCTGGTATTGCAGACAATTTCAGGGAAACGTCCAACAACTGATTTTGGACACATGCATAACATGAAAGCATAGACTTGTTTATTGGTTTACTTTGATTGATGTACATCATTACATATTAAAAGGTTATATCACTACACAGACAAACAGGCTAGGCACAAACATAGGGACAGTTTCAAGATAGGGTTAGTAAGTTAAAGTTATTACTGGATAGTACTGAATAAGGCAATATTCAATATAAAACTACAATTTGCTTGCTCTTATGAACCGTACGTTTTTCGTCAACAGGAAGTGTAAGACAGAGACTGAACCGATTCTAAAGTATCACGATCTTTGATGTGTACATTTACATACGTTATTTTTTCTTTGCATGTAGGTTAGGGAGAAATATCAAAGCGAAACATAGAACTGAGCCATCTGTCATTCCATAACATTTTATGACTAATATGACATTTGTCATTTGATGCCTCCCTAATTTATTCATTGAAAGTCTGTCTGTTTTGTTCAGATTCCGCAATAAAATATGATATGATGGAGCATTCCCGAGGTTGGATGTCAGAATGGAACAGCAAGCATTACCAGCGTGCACGGACACGCGACCATCAACAGTGCCTCTTTCATTTACCGGGGAACAAGGAACCGCGAGTAATTTAAGAAGGAGACTGTATTCTTAAACTTCTTCAACATCGCAATTCATAATTAAAAACAAAGTTATCACTTGTTTACAAACACTGACATCAATGCGCTACAGTTTAGTGTAGAGCTTATCATAACCACTGGTCTTTCATACAGAAGAGTTTGCATGGTGTTTATACGTAATAACTTCCTATCAGCTATCAAGACGAGGTAGACTCTAGCAATGTCTACAGGTGTTAAGTACAGGATACAAAGAGTATCACTCATTACAGGTATGAAATAAGCTTTAACTGTTCGAGGCATATGAAATGACAAGGAAGAGAAGACAAAGTCCACACGATCAGGTTTCTGTTAATGGTTGAGATCATTGCTGGAGGTAGGAGGGGACGATTGACGCAATCTCCAGTCTATCACACACGCATTGTGCAGCACATATCGTGTTTCGTGTAAAAACTTTATGACACGTAATGAATCACAATTTTCACGCTTCACATTGATATCAACAACTTTTTAGAGAGTTATAAACATCCCGGTGTGTGGACGTTACGATAGGGGCGATCATATTGCTGGTTAATCATTACAGATAGGTGCTAAAATATGACATGTTTTGTGCTTGCAATCGACATGCACGCGTAGCGCACGTGTTTAACAAAACACACAGAGACGTGTTTGATAACGATCTCTTGTTGCCTTATATTGCCATGGAAATTTTGTTTGTCAAACTAACACGAAACATGACCATGTTATGCAAGGATACACTGCGTTTATGAAATTACCATAATACCATCTTTTTTTCGTCTGTCGAAGTTAAGTAGAAGCGAGTGGGTCACTTGTATCAATGGGTAGTTGTTAGAGGGGCGATCGCTTCAAGTTCAAGTTTCTTCCAATTGACGTGTAATATATCATTTGACCACCAGTTGTCAAGGATTCAGGTGTTTTAAAATATAATCGCGAGATATCCAAGTAACCAATATTGATTTTGGTACCTCATGTAAAACAAAACCAACTAAATTGCGTATCGTGACGTTAATTAGCCATACCTTGAACCATAAGTTTTTAAGTTATTGATATACTAATTTGTGACATGAAAATATTACTATTTTGGGGTGAATTTATAACACTTTAATACTATTTCATGAACTTTATCTTACAGTGCGTGATGAAAAAAGCCCTTTTGTTTAAAAACTCATTTTCAAGAATTATATGAATAAAATTTATCATGTCCCGTCGCTACGAGGGCAACTGGAGGGGGGGGGGGGGGGGGTCCAATAAGTGTTGGGTCTAGGTTCTCTGTGTTCAGTGCTTGACAGTTTTAAAACTTTAAAAGGCTTTTCTTGGATAAAGTAGCATAAGTCATCTTGCCCTTTGGACCTCTTGTATACCATGATATGCCTTGAACTCAATAGAAGAATGTTATAACAGCAAATTACAACAGAAAATAAAACAGCTTTGATGGGTGGATTTTATTCTAAATCGTACTACCATGCATTGAAGTGAAGATCTAGCTATTTAATACATACTTACATATAGTTGAATATCAAATATATATCATTGCTCCTTTGGACGTGTTTGATGTTACCAATACGAGAAGATACAATCCATAACTCATCTTGTTGTTTCCGAATGGCCATCCATTGACCAAAAGGTAAAAGAAACAATTATCGTGAAACTGAAATATAGAATAATTTAAAGCCTCAAAATATTGCTACATCAGTGTCTCTTCAACTAACGTTGACCTATTGTCTGCACTACAAAACATAGTTTGGAAAGCTATGAGTCAGAAACATAGATATGGATCTTCAGAGGGTGACACCCTTTCTTCAAAACCTGTAACAGATTTACTTCCCTGTATGAAACAAACTTTGTCTGGAAAACCATTCGGGCTTCATAGATGACCTCGATATCATGTCTTTTAACAGGAAAGATTACTAACTAGAAATAATGATATCGACTCTTGTGATGAATACCTAAACATTACGTACCGGTTTAATTCATGACCCATCAACTAATGGCCAGTTATGACAAAGTAGGAAGTCAATGTTATAGGAAAAAAGTCAAAATCAATGAAAAATATTATTTTGGTATTCATCTCTTTATTCTAAGCACAGGTTATTGGACAACTGCAACTGATGCAATGAACAACAAACACGTTAACATTGTACCCTCTGTACGCGTCTGTGCGATAGCATTTAACAAATTTGGTAATAGCGACACGCTCAAGAAGGACCAGTGCACTCTAAGAAGTTGCCTAGAGTTGAAGGATTTCATTACACATTCCTCTTAAAATGTTTGGGTTTTGTGAAGTCACACATCACTCAGTGAACAATGATCGGAAACTCTTCACCTGTACCATGTACTCACCTTCAGTAATGATTTTATAACACTTCAGGTACGGCTTATCTCTAGAAGATTTGTAGTCCAAGTGTAGTCTGTCAGCCCGATCAGATCTTAAACGACTCAATAAGAATTTTTTAGGAAAATTAAGAATACTCATTCTTCTTTTCCTTTTTTTTATTTTTATTTTTTTTCAAATTTGAGTTTGATTGACCATTTGATTTCAGAATCTAATTGTTAGAGTAATTCAACTGAAAATGAGTGTTGTATGTGATATCACACTGTTGTTCAGTGTCAGTGTAGACATTATGATTCAAGTTTCTGATGCATATACAATTTAATCACATAGGCAACCTTACCCTCGCATCTGTAAGCTTATTCAGTAATTTACAAGCTGAAAAGTCCACATCAACCTGAAAAAGCTTAAGTGATACAACGTGCAACCCCTTTACAAAGTTTGTTACTTTTCGATTTTATTTATTTTCCTTTAACAACTAACAACTGGTGTGTATTATCGATCTATAAGTCAATGGCATACATTCTGACATATATACATATTAAACTTATTTCTCCAGTATCATATTAGTATTTCTCCAGTATCATGTCAGGGTTCCTACAATATAACATAAATACTCCTGTACCCGTCCAATAACCAAATATCCCCAGATTAAATAGAGTATATAGATTGTAGTTTTCCAAATAGCAGGTTTATTTCATCGAGGGTCATTGATAAAAGTGATATATTTCAAAAGATAAAATAAACCTGGAATTTAGAAAACTACCTTAAGACTTCTATGTATTATGATATAAAACTAACGAATGTAATCCAAAAAATTGAAATGGAAATAAACTTCATTTTATCACATGGCTGAATTATAGTTATATTCCTCCTTGTCTTGTACTCCGGTATCCCGAGCATCTCCCCAGTTGGACCCGCTTCCATCCCTCCCCGCACCCAGATGGGAGCCGTCTCTCCATGTCTCTTCTGTAAACCTCGTCTCATTATAACTTATAACAAAGGCAGTCTCCACATAAACAATGCCCGTCAGGATGGACACATGATGAGGAATGCCTGGTCCGGGTGAAGAGGGAGAAATACCAAGCGTGTTTATTGTTTATCTTCGTGTATTTGAAGTTAAGGTTTGGGCTTATCGCAATCACGTAACGTTAACAGAGGTGTATGATGTGCAATGGTGTATGAATGATGTAACCACGATATAAGTTTGTGCTCGACATATGGAATACATGAAAGTTGAAATATTGTAAGCAATCTGGAGTTGATGTTTTCAATGAGAGGGATGACTTGAGGTTGAGGAAGAGAGGGAGAGAGGGAGAGGCGCACTACTGGGTACTTGGATTACTGATGAGCCTCCCCTCGAGATAATCCACCCAATAATAGCACAGACAAATATCCCCAGTCTAAGATGTTAAGAGGATGTAGGTTTCATATGCAACCATTAGTCTTCTAGCGGGTCAGTACAGAAGTGCCCAAACTATCAATTGCATTAGTTCAGTAATCACCGAGTAGTGTCCCAGTGCATAGAGCTATCATATCATCAGTTATACTCATATCCATGCCGCCTCAAACAGCTTCAATTGTCCATGTGTTTGTGATGAGGTCTCTGAACGAACTTCTTGGAATGAATAACGTCAAGAATTGTTTTGGGAATCAACTTTTCACTTTCTTATGAAAATGAAAATAAGGTCAACGATATATAGACATTCTGATGCTTTTTACACGGTATTGATTGGTATGGTATAATGGTCCTAGCGGTTAAGTGATGGCTTCTAATTGAATCGTGACAGTTTTGTTATTCTCTGCCCTCCGACATGATATCTGGTATTGGATCGATGTAGGGCTGGATGTCCATCACGGTCTAGTGTTGACCTTATCAATACAGACTGCTCCACTCCATGTACAGCACATAAACTCTCCAACACTGAATTAGTCTGTATCAGAACTCGTGTTTCACTTGGTGTTGTACATATCACAACCTGGGCTTGCACACTTGAAACTTCTCTGTCCAGTTGCCATTCTTGTTATTCCGCTTAACCATAGGCTCGATAGTTTGTTATCGTTGGAGATAACGTGCATCCTCATGTTGGACCTAAACTGTTTAATAGAGTTCTTCAATCAATCAATACATATATTTTATTGGATTTCATACTTTATGTCAAATGGTAATTGTAAAGTAATCGAACTGCTCTTTGTGTAATGGCTAATGTCTTCTTAAGTTTTAGCCGGTAGTTGAAATTCTTCGTTATTACCCAGTATTATTCATTCATTGCATAAGTTGGCAGCAACACTGGGATTCATATTGTCAGACAATACCCTAAGAGAAATATGACATAGTTACCATGTTGGTGTCAGGTTTTGTCTATGAAGTTAAGGTCTAAATGCAATGGCGACGGATAACCGGTTAATGTTTTGTGCATTTTACTAATTTTCAGGATGTCTTCGGTAATGTTCAATATCATTTGAAAATCCGTTGATCACATTTCAAAATACGAGTTCGAACACTCAGTGTTCGAACACTCGTACCGTCAAGGAATCATAATTTGGACACTCATATAAAACATCTATGATGGTAATATGACACTGTATTCAGGAGATATATCCACCGCTGCACTTTTATGAAAATATATTTCTTAAAAAAACTTATCATTGAAATCATTGACATATTTAGAAAAGTTAACTGTTGAAGGAAACATACTATACCATATCTATTGTAGTATAATATATAGCATTGATGTGATTATCAATACCATGTCAACGGTCTGCCAATATCAAAAGTTTCAGTTCAGTAGGTAATGCAAATACAAAACTAGATGTAGACGTAGTTAATGACGATGAGCGATGATGACTGAATGTTTATTCATCTGGTGGTATGTACATATCGGTGCCATCGGAATAACCGGCTGGGACCTCAGAAGACTTTTTTCAAAAGCGAATGACACCATTCATACAAAAACATTTCATCATGTTGTTCAAAGACTGATTCCAACATTTGTTGAAAAGCACATTAAAGTTTGTTCAAAAGAAAATGTCCCCAAATCTTCATAAATACATATTTAAAAGCATATTTCAACTTTTTTTCAAAAACGAGTTTCAACTTTTGTGAAAACGTTAATTTCTGGCAAAATCTGTACAAAAGCAAATTCAACTTTGGAAAGTACATTTCAACATTTGTTCAAGAGTATTATTTCACTGTTCAAAAGCAACGTCAACTTTGTGTATATGCAATTTTCACCATTTGGTTATAAACATTCGACCTTTCTTTGATAGCACTGTCTGTTTAAAAGAACATCCCACTTTGTTCAAAAGCATATTTCATCCTTTGTTGAAAAGCACATTTTAACTTTTGTTTTGAAATTGTTCACTAACAGATTTTAACTTTATTCAAAAGCAAGTTTCGAAATGTTGTATTAAAACATCTTATTACGTGTTCCTTGTGCAATTTTCACCATTTGTTTATAAGCGAATTCCACCATTGGTTAAAAAAAAGATCTCAAAATGGTGTTGAAAAAAACATATTTCAAAATTTAACTTCAATTTTGTTCAAAAGCACCTTTCAACATATTGTTCATAAGCACCTTTCAACATATTGTTCATAAGCACCTTTCAATATATTGTTCATAAGCACCTTTCAATATATTGTTCATAAGCACCTTTCAATATATTGTTCATAAGCACCTTTCAACATATTGTTCAAAAGCACCTTTCAACATATTGTTCATGAGCACCTTTCAACATATTGTTCATAAGCACCTTTCAATATATTGTTCATAAGCACCTTTCAACATATTGTTCATAAGCACCTTTCAACATATTGTTCATAAGCACCTTTCAACATATTGTTCATAAGCACCTTTCAACATATTGTTCATAAGCAATTTTCACCATTTTTTAAAAGTACATCTCAACATTCGTTCAAATTCATTTATCAACTTTTGTAAAAAAACTCATTTCATCATGTTATCAAAAGTAAAATAAAGTAAATGTATTCAAAAACGTATTTCAACATTTGTTCAGAAAGCAATCATCCACTTTTGTTCAGAAGCAATTATCAACTTTTGCTACATCATGTTGTTAAAAAACGAATTTCAACATGTTGTTCAAAAACGCATTTCAACGTGTTTTTAAAAAACGCATTTCAGCATCTGTTCAAAAAACAATCATCCACTTTTGTTCAACAGCAATTATCAACTTTTCCCGCATTATATTCTTCATAAACGCATTGCCAAATGTTGTCCAAAACGTATTTCAACATGTTGTTCAAAACGCATTTCAACAGTATATTCAAAAACGCATTTCAACATGTTTTTCAAAAACGCATTTCAACATCTGTTCCAAAAGCAATCATCCACTTTTGTTCAACAGCAATTATCAACTTTTCCCGCATTATGTTCTTAATAAGCGCATTTGCCAAATGTTGTCCAAAACACATTTCAACATGTTGGTCAAAAAGCATTTCAACAGTATATTCAAAAACGCATTTCAACATGTTTTTCAAAAACGAATTTCAACGTGTTTTTCAAAATCGCATTTCAACATCTGTTCAAAAAGCAATCATCCACTTTTGTTCAACAGCAATTATCAACTTTTCCCGCATTATGTTCTTCATAAGCGCATTGCCAAATGTTGTCCAAAACACATTTCAACATGTTGTTCAAAACGCATTTCAACAGTATATTCAAAAACGCATTGCAACATGTTTTTCACGAGTAGCTCCTCTGTTGTGCTGTCCAGAACTCACCGCTCAACTACAGCGATTCTTTATATTGAACATGAGTGTAATGAAGAATCTGTAGTAAACAATTATGAGTTAAAGAGGGACTATTAGTGGCATGACATTAAATTGCAGTAATTGAGTGCTTTCTTGTCGACCGTTCAAGATATCTCGGTTATCATCCAAAACTGTTATCGACGTTCCTAGGAAAACTGAAAAATTAGAGATTTTTTAAAAATTGTGAACGAACTCATATCCGATTATGACTATAAAGCGGCTCTTGGTCATTCACTTGGTGTAATGTATTCATTGAAAGACAAGTGTTCCTATTATATCCATTATTGAAGTGGCACGTTAAGAGCGGTGGACCAGGCATAACACACTCATCTGTTTACTGAACATTTGCAAGTTTATAATTGTAACTTTGATAGTTTCCCTGGAGCCAGCATGCAACACGAGACAGCATATTGACTCAGTGTCTGGCAATATTGATTGACATCCTTCTAATGGCCGCGAATTAAATAAAAAGCAAGAAGAGTTATAGTTAACAACAGCAACTTCATCAATTGTGGGACAATATTAGATAGGAAATGACTCTCGTAGCGGCGCTCCTTGGTGTGCTTGAGTTCTGATCTGGACGGTTCACGAGAAAGTGCCAGGGGAAAACGTTTAAGTTTGGAGCGTTTAACTACGAATAACTCGCTTCCACTTAACACACATATGTTTTAACAATCTGTATGATAACTCTGGGAATACTTACTTTAAACATAAATTAACTTACATGCGCTTACAATGTACATAACGACTTTGCACTTTTAAATGCGCCTTCAGTAGAACTAGTAATAACATAGACTTTCTAAGTGAAAAGCCAAAACAGTTATCTCATTTTCTCGTTCTGTTAATTTCAGCCATGATAACATGAATGAATACAATCGTTAGATATGTGAATCCATATACATAAAAAGGTTAATACAAAAACACCAACTGTATCATTATCATCATATTTCATTATTCTTGTTTCTACGATTTTACAGTAAGGGATACATATAGAGTACTAAATTTATTTTTAAACAACGTGCAATGAATATTTACTGCAACACACTCAGAACTTTCACAAGACTGAGTTGATCTCAAGCGTGACTACAGTGAAACCCATCAGATTTAGACTTGTGCCAACGTCGTTTTATATGCAAGGTAATCCATTTGCATTTTTGTATCTCAGCTTCATTTTCTGATTTCAAACTGGAAATCATTCGCAGCACAACACTATCTATGAAGTTAGGATGAAATAACACTGAAATGTTATTCTGGACACGATTCCTTGATGCCCGGATGTAATCAGGTTGTGGATGCCGTCCACTGATATATTTCTTCCTCAGAACTGGACCATCTTTTCATGATTTCTCTCAATATACTGAATCAAGATAAGCGCCTCTCTGAAATGAAAGTAATGTGATTGTTTTCTGTCTTACACATATCATCAAAACAGAAAGCTGATTGCATGATGCGTAAAGTTCTCAAGTGGACTATGGATATTTCAACTGGTTTTAATCGGCCAATTTGGAAGATTTTTATAGTCATATTAGATGCATGAGTTCTTCAAGACACATTGAAACTACGTGATTAAAAGAATATGTAGATATGAAGATGAATATTTATTGGCTTTAGAATACGACCAACAAATTATTTATTACAATGAATTTGAGAGTTAAAATGTGTAACTGAAGACGACTGGACAATCTTTTAAAATCACGACAAGACAACAACTGTAAGGTTCAGGAGCAACCTATGCAAAATAATACATGTAGCATTCATTGTTTGTTACTTGACCTAGTGATCAATTGGTAAGTATAAGGCATAAAGATATAATACCAACTAAAGGCTTATATAACCACAATGATTGATGTTTGATTCTGGAGGAGGGACAAACAAAGACGAAATACACCGTGAGATTTGTTCTTGTACAAGCAACCATCAGAGAGACTGATGGTGTACAAGGACATTGAAAGACCTTAAAGGGGCAGTAGCACGTTTTTTGATAATTTTATATTTTAAAATTGTCACTGATAATTGTAAGTTAATGCTAAATGTATCATTTTGACAGTGTCAAAAATCGCATTACAGGAGCCAATTATTTATAGTCAGAGGACAAAGTATGAAGATTCACATAAAATCTACTGGCGGCCATTTTTTGTGAACACCTTTCATTCAGTTGTAAGAAAAAGGAATCGCATGGCTAAAGTTTACGTTATGTATATAAATTATTACTGCTCCATTTAGTTTTAATACATTGTCTTTCAATTGGAACCATTAATTTTCATTTCCTGGCATTACCTTATATTCCCCCTAAAAACGTGCTACTGCCCCTTTAACAAATATTTGAGTTATTTTTTATGATATTTTCCCTTGTATAGCAAGCATGTTTGTTTCTGAAAGATTTCATCAATTCTTCTCAATTTGCATTAGCTTTTGTATTATATTCAGAGGGTTTATTGTCTCATGTCTCAACCCCCTGCATGATCAGAAGTCGTACGTGTAAGTACCAATTACTGACCAAAACTGTTGGCGGCCATTTGTTGGTGAACACCTCTTATTCATTTAAGGTTGGAACATGGATTGCTTCAGCAAAAGGTACGCTCGTTTGAGACAGCTAAAATTTGATTAATTGCAATTAGAAAGTTTCGTTTTTATGAAATCATTATGTTTAGCTAAAACGTGCTACGGTACCTTTTTAAAGAACGTCTTGAAAAACATTTCTCTGAGGCTCCTTTTGTTAATGAAATATTCTTTTTCTGTAGATAACTTTTGGATTGAATGACTGATTACTTCGTGCTCCACATGCCACCAAAAGCTTTGCCATTATACTGTATATGATCTGAGTTAAATATAACTGCAGTCATAAAATCTAAAAGATTTATAAGAAAACCATAAATACTATTAATCTACTAAGGCCTCATTTATAAAAAGGTTTCGATTTTCCGTCTCCTTATCCAAAGTTATCATTAGGTGATTTGTTTCAGATCTGTATCGTGACTATCCTACATTAATTCGTATCCAAAGGCATTATAGCGCTCTCTGTGATATGTAAGTGAATTATTGCCTAAATAAAACGGAGAAAGCAATCAACTTACATTATTAGATGCCTTTTCTCTCTGATAATACTCTTACAAGTATCTATTGCTTCGTGAGAAGATATATATATGTATATGTATGTGATGTCTGTAATGTCCCATGGGTTATGAAACATGATTCACTTTAACAGTATACTAGATATTGCAATTAGTTGTTTGGCTGTCCAAGAACGTAAAATTATAATCCTTATAATTATGAAATATGAAATCAGACCCCCACCCTCCAACGATTTTACATGAACAACTTGAGTCGGTGTATTAAATCTATCATTACTGTTTCGTGTTCATTGGCTATCGACTCATCAGAATACAACAAATTGCAAATGTTATGTTACATGTAATCTATGGTTAAATACCTCTTAACAATAATCAACATCCGTATGTACCATCAAGTCATCACAAAATAGTTCAAAATCATTCTTTATTATATTAGTTTAATGGTTGGTTTTAACAGTTACACGTTTGGCTGATTCAACTACTAATGCTGTACACATGTAGTCAGTCTCCTCTCCCAAGTCTCTCCAGTACCTTCATTGCAAATACAATAAAATAAACAGGTCAAATTGATCATATTTGTTATAGATATTCAACTTTCTGGGTGAGTGTCATATCCAAAATAGTCTTCGCATAACACCCTATCCCCTTTCCCCGTCCAAAGAAACTCATTCATAAAAAAGCGATCTCATGCATTTCAGGAGTTAATGACATTAGAAATGTTTTTAAAGATAATATCCAAATCGGTTACGTTAGCAAATAGTAAGAGTATAAAGCCAATGTCAAATCTTATTTTTTCTTGGGTTTAAAACCCCTCAGTTATTCCATTCTTTAGGTCCTGTGACACTTTTTGCCGATGACTTTTAGTGACCTACAAGCGGAGACGCGTCACTGACTGCGACCAAATGGTCTGAGACGAGTTGCAAGGAGAAAGTACGATCATGTCATTGACAGACGAGGAACCTGTAAAGAAAGAGACTGGGAGATGTAATCAAACATGGCATGAGCTCATGGAGTGTCACTCCCAGCAAGAACTAGACTCCGAGATTGTAGATAACGTTTCCTGAAGCTGTTGGAGCATGTTACAAAAAGACACGTGTATCTACCATTGTGCTGAAACATAAAACATTAATGTCTGAACATATCTAAAACGAAGGAATAATTGTTCGAAAAATGTATGTCTTTTTATGAAATTGGGTGACATATAAAACCATCGAAGCAACAATGAAAAGCTTTACTGAGCATTTACTAAAACAGGATCGCATATGGGAATTGTGTACTTCCAATGTCTACTTAAAGCCCCATCGTCATACTTGCATGCGGTTTGAGACGAAATTTAGCTTTTGAGAAATCAAATACATCACTCGGTAGAAAATCTTTCGTCGAAAGTTTGAAATAATTTTTATATCAACAATATCAACAATAAAATACTTAATTCGACGTCCAAAGTACAGAACCCTCCGCAAAAGTGCCATAGCATTTAACAAACCCGCTTTCGTTGATGTTGACGTAATCATTATGTGTGTAGAATTTACACGGCGTCTCAGTTACCTCAATTGCGTCCGATTGGTATCAACTATCCTGTCAAAGTTTGCTGTATCCTGATAAGTTGATAGCGTATTGGAATATTTGCCAGGGTGTTCTGAGGTGGCGTTCACTAAAGCCTACATGGAAGAATGCCTACAGTCTTATCAAGGCACCTTCATGCACCAGTCATATTTGTAAGTGAATCATTATTTTAATTACTCTGTATTGGAACCAAGATTTTTTTGCACTAAAATATGACTTAGAGGTATTTTTTTTCGATTTTCGCCTGTCTTCGTCAATGTTTTCATTTATTTCATTTTCCCATTTTCTCAATATGCTAAAGCGAGAATTTTTACTGTATTTATCGTGTTTTTTGCTAAATTTTGCGACCAACTAGAAGATATCAATTGCCAATTGTCTTCTGATAAGGAGGAATGAATATATTTTCATCCATTTTATTTTTACTTTTATGTTCAATCTCAAAACACGATAGTCAATTGTATTTAAGATAAGGGAGCCAGTACCTGACTACCGACTGTGAGTTATCATTACCATTGTGTTTGACTCCATACTCCATAACAACAATAACTCGTGTAGTATTTAATTCTGTTTGGGAAAAAACAGAAGGTTCAGATATCTTTACTGCTAACTAACATATAACAGGGGACATTATAGTACCGTATTATGATGATGAATGATACACGCTAGCACTAGGAAAGCGGATTGTATTGGTGATATAGAGCTGTTCAGCAGCATGATAAGTCCACAGGTCACCACGAGAAGGTCGACAGACAGATCAACGATATCTGACGTCATAGAAATTGCTCTTGGCGTCACTGTATATTTCGTTTTAACATCGTATCAAATATGGCGGCCAAAGTAGTCATGTACAACTAGGGATGTCACGATACAGGTATTTCACGATATGATAGGTTTCACGATACTAGGGCCACGATACGATAAGTATCTAGATACAGTGGGTAATTTCTGGTTAAGACGCTTTCAAGAGTATTTCAGTTATATAACGGCTGCTAGTATTTTTGCTGGGAGAAAGCCAGCAACACTATTGTAGCGGCGCGTTGACCTAAAACCTGCGAGCATCGACAGGAACAAGCGAAGCATGAGTGGTACTTCCCAAAAAATCAGTGTAACAATGGGTGAAGGCAAAATTGCCGACCCCCTGGCATTTATCGATCTCCGGACCTCTTGATCCGAAGCCGAATGCGTTGACGACTGCGCTGCCCCGCTGTATGATACGATAGAGTAAACGCGACACTAATGCAAAGAAATACAATTTCACTGATCTAATTTCAATATTTTTGATGACAATCATTTGAATAACCACCATTGAAAACAAGCCAGATTCTTTTTGAAAATCTCATGTTACCCTTATTTTTTCCGACTTGAACATTAACAGAATGCTGCCTTAACGAGGATTTTCACGAACTCTGGATTAAATTTGGAACGATATATATCAAAATATCTCGAATTAGTTAACTGTGTTGTGAATCGTATCGTGAACTGAACTACGATGCTTCGTGATATCACCATTTACTGCCTCTGTCTTGAGGTAAGGGTTTCGTGACGTAGAACTATTATTTTCGTGTCATTGTGCCCGTATTGTCATTTGCTCTAAGTTCTAAACTATCAATCCAACAGTTTATTTGACTTATCATTATGTCTTCTATTCTTGGTAAAGCGAAATATAAAACGTTTGACTTTAGTTGTTGGGCATTTACCTCTGACCATTGTACAATTATTAATGAAAAATATCACCTGGTTGGAAATGGTCTTACATCTAAATTAAAAAACGTAATGTATTCCAAGTCTTTCGTAGGTGATAATTACAGCCCTAATTGTGTAAAATGGAAATTGGTAGAATAACATCCTGCAGGATGTACAAACGGTACAAAGCTGATGGACATCCTTAAAATCTATATGATTCACGAGACATTTGAAGAGTCAATCTATATTAATGGTATACCCAAATATCTACATAACATCATACTGCCAACATAGTGGTACTTTCAAATGATCATCAACTTTTATATAAGGTCTCCCTGTTTACGACGAATTCTTTCATAAGATCTTGCTACCGTGTGCATACCACGTGACCACCGAAACAACAATATGTACTATACATACAGTGATGATAATATGAAGGTCAAGTTGGTGTGTATGATGCTTTTTTAGTTTGTACTATTTGCGTCTCTAACGTTTTCTCCCCCTATGCGATGCACCAAGAAGGTAAAGTGTAAGCATATATGTAGATACGTCACGTGACTTATTGCGGGTCCGACTAAGTAGTCCCCTAAGGTATACTGCACGGCACCGCTATTACGCCCAGTGTTTTTCATGCATATCTCTTGCAGGAATCAATGTTGCTAAATGCGTTTCTATCCTCACGGGAGAAAATGCATAGTTTTGATAAATGGCTCTGTTATACGTGTGTGCGTGGATATCAATATAGTAGACTCGAGCCCATATTTCACAGGTCTGCGTATAATGATAAGACGTCGAGCCTGCTGCAAAATGACGTTGATTGAATGTTTTAAGATACACAGATATGGAAAATGCAAAGATACACAAGGTGTCAGATACACATATTTGTAAAATGCAAAGATAAACAAGATGTCAGATACACATACATTCTAAGAATCTCACTATCAAAAATAACGACTAACAATACACGATCAAGTGATTAATCTGAAGAAAGTCTCTGAACTTCAGAATATGAGGTGATTATGACAAGGGCCTGGAATTTTAAGCTGTCTTGGCTCTAAGATGGTCGTATGTAAATGTATGACAGTAACGAGTTCCTTAGCGCTAAAAGAGTTTTGAACATCTAGACCCTGGTTTGAACGGTAAGGGTAGGTAGAACCACTTTCTGTGATAAACATTAAGTTCGCCCATGACGTGTCTGTCTGTGACCAAGGCGGTTCATGTTTGAGAATATATCATTTCCATATACATAGTTGGAGCCAACGCAGCACATAAACATTGAATGAGACAATAGATCAATACCCCATGTTTCCTTGTGACGAAGATGTTTAGATTCACATCTGCCGACCCTGTAACGTGAAATACTGTGTACATACCATCTTTGTTTGAGGTGACAACAAAACGCAGCACCTTATATAATAAGTTTTTATTGGCTGTACCTCTGCCATCACTTTGCCTTTCAACATGCTCTATCGCCTATCTATAGTCACTCAGTCGGTAATAACACTAGCTGCATAGGCTACCACTAACAGGGTAGTATCCAGACAACTGTATCCAAAGTAGACATTTGATTTGATTCCCAGCTTAAAATTTCCTCATTTCAATTCAGTTCCTCTGAAAGTATCATGTTCCATTAAATCTAAGAGAAAGGTTTTACTGACAAGGTTCAGAAGTTCCAAGTTTTAGACATCCCATGTGTAACAACTTTTATAGGATTAAAAATCAAACATTAATCACAAAGTCTAACAAAACATGATTTCCATTATGAAATGCATGTCAAACGCTAATAGCGCAATTGCATGCTGCTTCGTGCGACTAATTATACATTCATCATACTTGTAAGGCATGCGATAAACAACATGAAAACCTAGGAACAATATGCGCACGAAAAACACGTGCCCGGTAACTTGCACGTGCCGATTGTCGATTTCATTCAATCGGTTTTAATTACCCTCGGGTTCACGAGAGTCACACAAGAAAATACAATGGCGATTTCACCTGATAATTGACGAGAACCGTGATACCTGGCTGTGATACCTGGCCTCACCTGTATATCAGCACGCACAGTTTCCTGTCCATTCTTCTGATGTCCATTTCTCAGGTAAAAGATAAACATATATATTGACTACACGTTCCCTGCCCTTGCTAGTGCTTCTTCCTTCTGCCGTGACGTAATGTTTATGAAAGATAGAAATTTTATGAGTTTAATACGAGTTGAATAAAATGGTATTGTGTTGATAAATGTACTTGGTGGTGTCAGGATCTATCTACCTGTCACATCATACCCCAAGGGTTATATATAGCCACTGGCTCCATCACATGTCCGAAAAATAGTTTAAGTTAAATTTAGTTTCAAAGCTGAAAAGTATGTATATAACATAAATATATATAATCCATATGCTCATATCACACTGCTAAAGATACTACTACAAACTTCACAAAATGTCCATAATTCATAAAATTTATACCATATGTTGTTAAACCCTAGTTGTCGGGCACGCTAATGTTTTCTTAAAATAAGGGAGCTGTGAGAAACATAATTTGCAAGACACTTCGTGTGTATGTCCACCAGCCTAGCCTATACATGGGTTTAATAGCACAAGCAATCAATAAAAGGCGAGAAGTTAACCGACACAAATATTGACTTAAATAAAGATAACAAGCGTTGATACGACGACATGGGGGAATTGATGGAGATGTAGTCGAATTATGGCAATCAGCAAACATAATGATGGTGTATGTTCGTGTTGTCTCCATGTTCTGCTCTGCTCTGCTGGTTCCGTCCATGTTCTCTCGGGTTCTTGTTTGACAATGATATACATTCCATCTTGTCCTGCAAAGCCGATCACAATATAGAAAATAGAGCCATTGGCTCTGTAGCTCATCAGGCTTTACATTTGATTTTGCTTTAGGGTGTGGCCAATGTGGTTTCCCCCTTAGAAGGGGCCACAGGGTCACAAAATCTACAATTATTACTTCTCACTAGTCAAGGAGTTAACTTTCTAGGCCTTATGCTTCTGGAGAAGAGGATGGAAATAGGTTTTTAGGGTGTGGCCCCTGTAGCCCTTATTGGGGGTCACAGGGCCACCAAAGCTATATTTTATAATCCTCACTATAGTCACTTACAGGCCAGATGAGCTAAAAACTTGCAAAGTGGTAAAAGGAACGAAAAACAATCTCATAGTGTCTGTTCCATGAACATTGTACTTGGTAAAAGGATAAAATTCTTTTAAGCCTTTGTTTTATTTGCGTACTGATATGTTGCTGATTTGTTTGTCTGTCTGTACAAAAAATAACAAAATACAAAAAAGTGACTTAGTTCAAAGTATCATTGTATATTGTCGTGAATTCAAACCAAATAGTTGAAAGTCATTCAAACCCAGGAAACTACATAATGTTAGCAGCGATTGACACAGACTGAAACACTTTATCTCTCTGTTACCGATTGCAGGATGTCTATCTTACGGTTACTGTAGTATCAGACAAGACTAACGAGGATTTAAAGAGTAGTTACCTTAATAGTCATCGTTACCGAGACATTATTGCTGACAGAAATACTATGTTGAAAATACTTGTCATTATCTCGTTCATGAACAAAGGATAAATATAGGAGTCTTCAGATTATACTTTATCAATAATGGAAAAACATGCAAATGTTTATTCAACCGTGACGCTTATTATCAATTTGTTCTGTATGACATGGCTGTGTGCTTCGTGTTGCCAGAGACTAAAGTGAGGGTGTGTTGTAACTGATAGAATTTTTTTTTAAATCTTCACCTACGCGTAGTAAATGTAGATTAAAAATGTCTTTTATTTTTCTTCGAAATAAATTGCCTTGTAGTTTCTTGTTAAAAGGATTTATCATTTATATAGATATTGTTGACTTAGTCTCAACATATTTCCTTGTTAATTTATAAAGATAATTGCCTTCTTTACAACACTTGTATTATATGATACTGTACCCCCTCCTCATTATGGTTTTGACTCGAGACTATGATGTGAATCGAAACAGAAATTTGGGTCCAAGAAGTTGTAACAAGGTCGACCAATGGCGGTCACCAGGCACTGTTACTGTATCACGTAGTTGACCAGTTGCTACAGGTATTTGTCTAACACCATCTTCCTACGCAGAACCTAAAAGGCCAGTTTCCAAACTGTCATTTTATGCCTTGCTGCAGAGACTTTACTTTTCTGTGCTGCTATAGTGCCCCTACAGACTAGAGAGCAAGCACAGAAAATTCAAGGTTATGCAGCAAGGCATAAAATGACAGTTTGGAAACTGGCCTTTTAGGCTCTGCGTAGGAAGATGGTCTAACACCTGTTCCATGGCTTGTCCATGGTGTCTTATTGGTATCGTGCACCTTGTGTACCAATGCCGAAGCATGTTTGACAACCTTCTTTCTTTTATCATACTTATGTGCAGAAACTCCGATTGTCGTTGTTACCTACCAGTTGATGATCTTCACACTTGTCAACACCTTTCATCGTTTATATTTTCCATACAAAATTACCCAAAAGGTGAAACACACGTTTTTCTCGATATAACAGTGACAAACTCCTAAAAACATTCATGTCAAATTACAGTATAAAGCAGCGCAAACATCCTTACCGATACTGATGATTCATGTTACATGATCCTATCGTAGAGCTAGCATTCAGTCTGCATACATGTGTGTAGCTAGCCAGATTAATTCATGGCACTTTTTCTCTCATTAACTTTCTGAATTTTTATTCAGATAAAAAGATGGAACATAACTATAACCGTTTAATTGCTGTCAGGCCCAGAACCACTCTCCGAGCGTCGTGTGTACTAAGACAATTTTGCATTTTTTGTAAGGAATTGTTCCTGTGTCTATAGCGTCTCCAGCATGTCCAGCCAAGGTACAAAGATTGATTGCCTGTTTGCAGTTCATTCCATATATTGCTAGAATGTTGATCTTCATAATTCATTGTAGACTGAAATACTTAAAGCATTATAAAATACAAGGCACTATCACACCAATTTCCGTTAAAATATAGAATGATATTTCTGGTATTGATGATAACAAACAACCTTGAGTACCGCATCAGTAGTTTCTAAAACCATGTTTGCATTAATATATTTTTCGATTCAAGAATCAAATTGAAATCCCATCTAAATTATTGCAACGTTGCATTAAATCGGATGAACTTCGGTATCAGTAAAACTGAATTGCGCACACAATTTGAACACAAAAACAGCAGCATAAAAACTACATGATATTACTATTTTAATGAAATTTGAGTAATTTCAAATAAACCTCAGTAATGACTTTTTCATCCTATTGTTTCTGTTGATAACTTTATGTATATGTAAAGGTACATTCAGGAACGGTTTGGCCACTTACAACGTGAATATTTTTCAAATTAGTGTTTAACTATTAAAGGGGCAGGAGCATGTTTTTTGAAAATTTTGTATTTTTCACTGATAATTGTACTTTAATGCTGAATGTATTATTTTGATAGTGTCAAAAATCTCATTACACAAACCAATCGTCCATAGTCAGAGAACAAATTATAAAGATTGACATAAAGTCCACCGGCGGCCATTTTTGTGTGAACACATTTAATTCATTTTGAGTCGGAAAAAGGAATCGCGTGGCTAAACTTAACAATATATATTTGATTTATTACTGCTTTTAGTTTGAATAGTTTTTCTTTCAATTAGAACAATTTATTTTAATTTTCCTGACATCACCTTATATTCCTCCTAAAAACGTGCTACTGCCCCTTTAATACCAAGTTGATACCAATCAGTAAACAAAATCAAACTGCACAAATTTCTTCATGATAATGTGTAAAAATGTACTTCTACCTGTGATAAACATTTTCTGAACATAGCAAGAGATGTCCTTGTAAATGTAATGCATCCTAACTGAAGTGTCCCTATTATCGGGGTAATTAGAATCCAATGAATCAATAAATCTCTGTTATTAAAGTCACCGAAATAAAACCATTATCAACAAACTAAGTATTACGTGCAAATTGCGTTTTATATTAGGATTAAAAATAAAATTTCCCAAATTATGAAAATATGTTTTCTGATGCAAGTGCATCTTGCCACTGTTTTATCTGGTAGCCGAAGTCACTATGTCAACAAATTGACCATTTTGTCAATTACGTTATTGATTATGTTTCAGTTATTTTATATTCTGATATGTGAGGTCGTTGTTTTCAGATATATATTACTCATAAAAATGAAAGATTTTGACAATGTATTTTAACAAATTAATAACATTGAGGTAAATGTAATGCTTCATTCAACATGTGTGAAACTTTGAATGCTTTGCTCTGTAAAAACATTTATAATTTGTTATCTAGCCAATTATTAACCAATCTAAATAAATTTAGATCAACAGGTTTTGGTCAACTGACCAAATATAAAACCTGTTTACAATTATTAACAAACAAAATTGTAAGAAATACGGACAATATTTTATGATGACGGACTCGTTTATATATTAGGGTACATGCAATAGTATTGGATATCTCAAAATACTTAAAATGTGAAAAAATATAACTGAAACATATTAAAATGTACCCTTTTTTAGAATGCTTTAGCAATATGTTTATTCGTTTATCATGTGCTTTGAAAATTTCAATATTCTTTGTCAGCTGTTTAACCACATAGAAAGAGTCACAAACCACACTTCGCCTAACCTTCCAGCAAAAGCAATAATATTCGAGTGTCACACGTGTTGCCATGCAGAAATGGTTATCAGGTAATCATGTAAATATATTGAGCAAACCCTTATAAACAGACACTGGCAAAGTAGGTTTTGGTAGGTTTTATTTTTCAAAAATAAACAAAAATGGAAAACGGCGAAATTTACAGTGAACGAAGAAGCAATGGATGAGAGAATATAGATTCATTAAAGGTACACCTCATTAAAACAACAGACGTTGTTAGCAGCTTGTGCCAGGACGGTTCAGATTTTCTTATCACAAAATAGGGATAGGAGGTCCATATAAATCAGTATAAAAATAACCATCCTCATCAATATTTCATAACTTACCAATCGTTAATAAGAACACAATCATGTAAACATGACAATATGGCGACAACATCCAAATGAACCTACGCATGAACAAAACATTTAAGCAAATTAAAAACAATCGACGAATGTATGTAAAACGTCAAATTAAAATCAAACAACACATATATAATCAAATATACAACCTCGTTTGGATTCATGCAACAACTTTTGTGTTTTCAAACGTGGAAAAGAGTTTTAATGAACTCTGTGACTCGTCAGACTTTGAATGATTTTACATTAAAGACCTTGATTAGAATTTCTAAATATGCATCAAAACCATCAGAAATAACTTCAACGTCATAAAAGTTGACTGGGTTGAAACAATGAAAGATACTATAGAACTTTTATTCAAAGGGGAATGGTCAGTTCAAATGTACTAACTTCAGTTTCCCTCATTCAAAGATGTAACCAGAATTGTGGAACTTTGAGTCCAATTTCAAAACCTGAATCCCCTTTCCAATATACCTACCAATATACTTCACTTCTTTCAGTTATTTAGGAGGAGTTTAAACTAAAGTTTTACCACGGACATACGCAGGACGCTGGTCGATGCCAAATGATCATATGGCCTTATAGGTTTGATCAGCCTAAATCAAACTATAAGCTTCAAGCTCCAACCTTAAAATGCATAAACAAAGCGAAATACAACAATGTATAGGGATAAATGGACATCTGCTGCCCTCATTCTCTCAATGTTCACAACACACACGTGCAAGCGCTGACCTGACTCAACACTAGCCAGTTCGTCTGACCACTTGGTCAGTTCAATGTCGGACAGCACCTCACACCCAACATCTACCCACTATCCTCTTGTCACCTGCTAAATTTGGCCTGGCCGCCGGGAGTACAATCTAATGAACTCGTCGTCTCTCAGCGGTCTCCAAAGGTGACCCATGATCTTGGCGACCTCTTGCCTTGTGTTCTCATACGACTTGGACGTCTTCTTGAGGGTCCTGTAGAAGTCCAGTGTCCACTCCTGAGACTTGGGCCAGTCACATCGCTTCAACAGCGCGTTCCGCCGCACCACCAGGCTGTTGAGTGCTTTACCCTTGCTGGCCAGCAGCATGAGAGTAGCGTTCGAGAGCCTCTCCCTCACCACCAGGGTGCGCAGTCGCGGGCAATGCTGTACGATGAAGAGCAAGTGCGCGTCCGCTCGGTCGTGGAGGGACCTCTTCCCCTGTATGCGCGGAAGCTGCTTCTGTGTCAGTGCTTCTAGAGTCTTGCTGTAGTGTTCAACAATCGTACTCGCCATGTCTGCAGTCAGCTTCGAGTATGGGGTCGAAAGTCGGATTTCCGAAACTGGCGCTCTTGGTTGTAACAAAAGTTCCTTCTTGGTATTGCCCCGCAGCTCGAGAATCACTTTGAGTTGCGGTGCCATCTCTTTCACTAGTTTCCACGCCTCGTACGAGACAGGTTCACAGTCACAGGTGTAGGGGTCCTGCAGGAGGTGTAGATAGACGAGTCCCATCCCGCCCAACAGCAGCACCATCTCCTCGTCCAGGTGCTGTGGACTCAGCGTCAGGCGGAACAGGTTGGTGAAGCGCGCTAGTTCTGGCAGAGGGTAGGGCACCTTGGAGATGTTCAGAAGTTCGAGGTGCTCCACGGTGTTCTGGCAGCTGCCCACCATAGCCTCGATGAGTCCGCTTATCTCCACCTCGTCTAACAGTAGCTGGTTTAAGCGCAGATTACGGAGGGTGTGGATGTTCTGCAGGGTCAGCTTCAAGATGTCAAGGATCTTCCCACCCGTGCCGTGGATCCGCACTCCAGCAATGCCACGACTCTCACAGGCGAACGTAAACAGAAATGTGTGCAGTTTGGGCATAGGGAAATTATCATAGAAGTCGAAATAACAGTTTAAAACGCGCAAAAACTCGTAGAGGCTAAAGAAGTTGTCTATCGGTGTTATGATGATCTTCTTGAAGTGAGCGCCGACCTTAATGAGACACATCTGAGTCTTCCTACAGCAGAGGTCGCGCTGGTACCCTTTGTACATACTGAAGATACGCCGGGACAAGGTCCGCTCCAGAAGGATGAAGGTCTCCCACACTCGCGGTGAGTGGAAGGTTTGTCGCCAGTTAGCACACACCTGGGAGGCCACGTGTCGAATCTTGGGGGTGAGCATGGCGAGAATGTCCTCGAGCAGCATCTCGGGGAAGTTGCCCCAGTCCCGCTGAATGTACTGGAAGTCCGTCTCATCCAGGGGCTCCGACTCTCCCGACTCCTCATACTCGTAGTCAGAGTCCGACAGACGGTACTTCCTCACGTAGCGTCGTGCACAGGCCTGCATCTGCAACACACAATATACAGTCTATCAGTTGGCTGGTGTTGTACCGGGTACGTGAATGGGTTGACTTTACGGTCTACCCGGTATATACCAACTCATGATACTTAGCATTGTATAGTAAGTATATTTGTCATTTCTGACAAGATTACTCATGGTTCACGTTAATATTTTCGAAAAAAATGAGTTCTCTTCCGCAAAGGCTACATGATTGTTACAGACATCCATCACCATAACTTGTGCTGTAATATGTTATTCATAATAAAGGGGGAAACGTGACAGGGGGGGGGGGGGGGTAGCTATATAAAGACAGGGAAGCGTTTGAGATAAGAACTAAGATTGATGCTCTGTGGAGTGGTGGCCGACTCTAAACATAGCCCGATGATCAGGCCTAGTTCTCTGGGGTAATACAACATTATCTCGAAAACCCTCTAGAGTGGACCCTTGTCAGTCTGAATTTTCTGCTATCCCGCCATATGGAAAATTCAGCATACAGCAGTATCAAGGGACCGAATTAGCTGAACACAGATTTACTTGAACAATTCTACATTGAATTGTCTGTTTAAGTCGCACGGGCGAAACAATCTGTTTCCCCCTGAGCGATGCCTAGGACCTTCAACCAATGGTGCCAAGCGCCAAGGACCAAAGATGTTGTAGCGCGGTGTTGATGGGCTGGGGAGAGTGTTTACTTTGGAGGGACTAGTTCATGGCATCGTGCTTACTTCCCGTAATCAATACAGCATTGTACACCAACTGCAGGCTTGTCTCTCAGCTGCTTTAGTGTCGTGCTTTTGGTCCTTCTTGTTGCGTCATGTCCGCGTATTAAGTGAACAGAGCTTCCGTTTATTGTCTTTATTCCCGACTTTCCTCTAACTGATTATTCTGTCCTAACATGTGCCGGGCCAGTCTCAGAAGAAAAAACAAAATGAGCATGCAATTTTATGTTTCCCATTTTAACCAGACGCGGTTAAATTACCAGACAAATGTTTTACTGCATGGCTACTGCCTACAATGTTATTGGCCGGTAAACACACTAAATAGCTTCTGTCTTTGCGAAACATGTAAAGATACAGATAATTACCGTTATTCTCCTTAAAATAATGTTTTGGCCTTTAGGGGCTATCACATAACATTATTAAACATGAAAACGATCTCGCAAATTGGCCGACTGTTTATCTGTGTTAATGCCAGCCACACAGTGGCACAGCTCGGCGGAGGGAAGCGGAACAACGAGGGATTTATCTTGTTAACAATTGCCATACCCCTCTTGCTTCCCTAATGTAATAAGCAGGTTAGCTAATAAATTATCAATTATTCAAGGATTATAGTTTGATAGCCGCCTTATCTCAGTGAATGATCATTCGCTTCTCAGTGCATATAAATGTAAACAATGATCATAAAACATATAAACCGTCACACACCAATTCAATGCTTACTTATTTTCACCTTATCTTATAAAATACGTTGTTTCATGTCGGTGGTCAGAATTGTCAGAATGGAACCCATAATCAAACACAAAAGTATAAATATATAAATATAGACAAACATATCCACAAAGACCTAAAGTAACGAGAAGTGAGTAGTGATTTCTATTTCTTATTCAAATCTAAACATAAAAACTTAGGCACTGATCGGTGATAAAATATAGTAATTGGCGATAAGCAAATGTCATACTCGCAGAATGATTGACCAAATCCTAAATATAACTACCATTAAACGATAACATCTTAAAACCTTTAGAAATAATGGATTACATGGAAGGATATATACAGTGCCGTGCCAAAAATCTTGCAACAAACGTCATTTTTCCATAGGATCCCATGTTATTACAGTGTAGCATTAAATAACTTTCATGATCATAATGGTGAACGAAAATTGGTAAAACTTAGTATTTATATAGTCTAACACCTTTAGATCATGTTCATTATTTTCAATTACATCAATTTTAAGAATTGTTTTGGAAAACGGCCAAATTATGACTTGGTATTTCTACCGTGACGTCACTGACCCCATTGCCACCATTTTTTCTGCAGCCCAAAACGGTGGCAAAATTTGACATACCTCAGTAATCTTTTAACCAATTCGTTAAAAAACATTGTATTCAATATCTGAAATTGTGTACATTTTATAGAGTAGAATTTCTGTTTTTCATGTCCATTTTTAGTCAAAAATATCTTAAAATGTGGCAATTAAAATTATTTATGCGACACTGAAAGAACATGGGAGCCTATGGTAAAATGACGTTTGTTACAATACTTTTGGCATGGGACTGTATATATATATATATATTCACTCCAAGTTTGTATTTAGATTGGATTGAAGATGGACGTCAAACACGCTATTGTGTTGAATAAATGTTTTATCTTCATCATTTTATACTCCACATAGATTGGTATTCGGATCTGTGGTTTCATGAGTCTATTATGATAAATGACTCATTATTGCAAATCAGATTAATGACTTCTCGAGTGACCGATGTTTCTTATTTTTCTTTCTCAAGTATGGTAATGTTCAACGGATGCGTGTTTACAACTACCTAGGGAAATACCCTTCTGTTCTGACCTGTTCCACGTCCCATATTCAAACAATTAGCTGGGGCTGACTGCACTAGGGAAATAAACACAGCCAGCCTTATTGAACACTAATTTTCGTTTGTTGTTTGGAGAACAGGACATTATTTGCGTAATACACATTAATAATGCAACATTAGGAAAGAAATTAAGGACTAAAAGAGCGTCGTGTAAATATTCAACAGATGGGGTATAATCCGCCATGGGTCATTAACCACAATGAAAGCAAAATACAATTGATATTGCAATATACAATATTAGCGGTTGGCATGAGCCCCAGACTGATATCCGGAAACACGTGATTCGACTACCTGTCTTGCAGTACTAGTTGCAGGGTGTGTGACGACCATGTGAGGAGTTCATGGTGCGGGAGTGACGTCATTGATTAGAGAGGGTGACACCAGTGAGGAGTTATCAGAGCGGGGGGTGACGTCATTGATTAGAGAGGGTGACACCAGTGAGGAGTTATCAGAGCTGGGGGTGACGTCATTGATTAGAGAGGGTGACACCAGTGAGGAGTTATCAGAGCGGGGGGTGACGTCATTGATTAGAGAGGGTGACACCAGTGAGGAGTTATCAGAGCGGGGGGTGACGTCATTGATTAGAGAGGGTGACACCAGTGAGGAGTTATCAGAGCGGGGGGTGACGTCATTGATTAGAGAGGGTGACACCAGTGAGGAGTTATCAGAGCGGGGGGTGACGTCATTGATTAGAGAGGGTGACACCAGTGAGGAGCTATCAGAGCTGGGGGTGACGTCATTGATTAGAGAGGGTGACACCAGTGAGGAGTTATCAGAGCGGGGGGTGACGTCATTGATTAGAGAGGGTGACACCAGTGAGGAGCTATCAGAGCTGGGGGTGACGTCATTGATTAGAGAGGGTGACACCAGTGAGGAGTTATCAGAGCGGGGGGTGACGTCATTGATTAGAGAGGGTGACACCAGTGAGGAGTTATCAGAGCGGGGGGTGACGTCATTGATTAGAGAGGGTGACACCAGTGAGGAGTTATCAGAGCGGGGGGTGACGTCATTGATTAGAGAGGGTGACACCAGTGAGGAGTTATCAGAGCGGGGGGTGACGTCATTGATTAGAGAGGGTGACACCAGTGAGGAGCTATCAGAGCAAGGGGTGACGTCATTGATTAGAGAGGGTGACACCAGTGAGGAGTTATCAGAGCGGGGGGTGACGTCATTGATTAGAGAGGGTGACACCAGTGAGGAGTTATCAGAGCGGGGGGTGACGTCATTGATTAGAGAGGGTGACACCAGTGAGGAGCTATCAGAGCGGGGGGTGACGTCATTGATTAGAGAGGGTGACACCAGTGAGGAGTTATCAGAGCGGGGGGTGACGTCATTGATTAGAGAGGGTGACACCAGTGAGGAGTTATCAGAGCGGGGGTGACGTCATTGATTAGAGAGGGTGACACCAGTGAGGAGTTATCAGAGCGGGGGGTGACGTCATTGATTAGAGAGGGTGACACCAGTGAGGAGTTATCAGAGCGGGGGGTGACGTCATTGATTAGAGAGGGTGACACCAGTGAGGAGTTATCAGAGCGGGGGGTGACGTCATTGATTAGAGAGGGTGACACCAGTGAGGAGTTATCAGAGCGGGGGGTGACGTCATTGATTAGAGAGGGTGACACCAGTGAGGAGTTATCAGAGCGGGGGGTGACGTCATTGATTAGAGAGGGTGACACCAGTGAGGAGCTATCAGAGCAAGGAGTGACGTCATTGATTAGAGAGGGTGACACCAGTGAGGAGTTATCAGAGCGGGGGGTGACGTCATTGATTAGAGAGGGTGACACCAGTGAGGAGTTATCAGAGCGGGGGGTGACGTCATTGATTAGAGAGGGTGACACCAGTGAGGAGCTATCAGAGCTGGGGGTGACGTCATTGATTAGAGAGGGTGACACCAGTGAGGAGCTATCAGAGCGGGGGGTGACGTCATTGATTAGAGAGGGTGACACCAGTGAGGAGTTATCAGAGCGGGGGGTGACGTCATTGATTAGAGAGGGTGACACCAGTGAGGAGCTATCAGAGCGGGGGGTGACGTCATTGATTAGAGAGGGTGACACCAGTGAGGAGCTATCAGAGCGGGGGGTGACGTCATTGATTAGAGAGGGTGACACCAGTGAGGAGTTATCAGAGCGGGGGGTGACGTCATTGATTAGAGAGGGTGACACCAGTGAGGAGCTATCAGAGCGGGGGGTGACGTCATTGATTAGAGAGGGTGACACCAGTGAGGAGCTATCAGAGCGGGGGGTGACGTCATTGATTAGAGAGGGTGACACCAGTGAGGAGTTATCAGAGCGGGGGGTGACGTCATTGATTAGAGAGGGTGACACCAGTGAGGAGTTATCAGAGCGGGGGGTGACGTCATTGATTAGAGAGGGTGACACCAGTGAGGAGTTATCAGAGCGGGGGGTGACGTCATTGATTAGAGAGGGTGACACCAGTGAGGAGTTATCAGAGCGGGGGGTGACGTCATTGATTAGAGAGGGTGACACCAGTGAGGAGTTATCAGAGCGGGGGGTGACGTCATTGATTAGAGAGGGTGACACCAGTGAGGAGTTATCAGAGCGGGGGGTGACGTCATTGATTAGAGAGGGTGACACCAGTGAGGAGTTATCAGAGCGGGGGGTGACGTCATTGATTAGAGAGGGTGACACCAGTGAGGAGTTATCAGAGCGGGGGGTGACGTCATTGATTAGAGAGGGTGACACCAGTGAGGAGTTATCAGAGCGGGGGGTGACGTCATTGATTAGAGAGGGTGACACCAGTGAGGAGTTATCAGAGCGGGGGGTGACGTCATTGATTAGAGAGGGTGACACCAGTGAGGAGTTATCAGAGCGGGGGGTGACGTCATTGATTAGAGAGGGTGACACCAGTGAGGAGTTATCAGAGCGGGGGGTGACGTCATTGATTAGAGAGGGTGACACCAGTAAGGAGTTATCAGAGCAAGGAGTGACGTCATTGATTAGAAAGGGTATCACCAGTGATGAGGTCACAGTGCGGGGAATGACGTCATTGATTAGAGACGGTGACACTTGTGAGGATGATATTATCGTGACGACGGAACTTATGACACACTGACAGTATGTCATATGATAACGTCATCCACTGTTTACTTACATGATGCAAATATCTTAGAGATGTTCTTCTTATGCTGTTTTTCATCGTGAACTTCTCTTCTAATCTATATCCAGAAAACGTTCAAATGCATTAACAAAGGTTGAAGGCGGTGAACCTGCTTTTTATGAGACGTGTGATGGCTGTGAGAGAGACGGGTCCCTGGCCACCTTATCAAGAGCGATTACCCGACACCAGCTGACAGCCTACAGAAGGAGTAAAGTGCACGTCCCCTAGTGAGAAAGCTTTCAGAGATGTCTACATCCGCTCAACTTCCATATCGCCTAAATTAAGGCGTGTCATTCAGCCGGTTCCGTCTTTACAGCTCACTATATGAGTCTTTATAAACATCATAATTATTTTTTCAAATTAACCCAGAGCCATTTTATCTGCGCGATCATTTTTTAATTCCATATTTAGATGGATCATTATTTGCCTAGACTTATTTTGCAATAGCACTTAAAATAATTAGTTATGTATATGCTTTGTATATTTTGATGTCAAATATGGTGACATACTAAAAAAATGCTTGGTTTATACATGAAAGTAGTATGTTCTATTCGCTGATAGTGCTTATTCTTTCTAATTTACGGTAATACGTGATCGTAGTTCACTTTTATAAGTACGAATTACGTGCGTGATGATGGAAGGTGCCCATGAGAATTCTAACAGAACTACCTAGTCAAAATCTTATTGAGGATTTGCCATCATTCATGCATATGATCGTTTGTCTTCATTAAAACAGTAACTAGGTAAGGCGGGTTCCAAATGATAACTGAAATACGTATTGAAATGAAATATATTGAAATATAAATATTGATAAGGTTTGTACTACGTATACAACCCAGGATACTAGATACCAGCCGTACATACAAGTCCAATGCACCATACGATAGGGATTATGAATTAGGAAATTCGTATGAATCTAATAGTCTACCGTTTGGCGGAGATCAAAGTGATCGGGACGAGTCAACCATTCCCCACAGAGCCTATCATAAACCCTTCTGTAAACCTCCAGGCTTTCATGGGGCGGGCTTTTGCTATGAAATATGAATTTCAGATTGTGGAGAGCACTCAGTTCTTTGGAAGTTCGGTTCTCTATGAATCAGCCGGCATTTGAAGAGCGCCGTTTTCAGAGGAATGACACGTAATGGCCTCATGTAAATGCCTTCAGGGTATAATTTAAGGAGGCAAAGAGTACTGGCAATTTTCCAAACAATACAACTGCATTTCCCTTAATAAAACCCTTAATTCAAACGGGAGTCCCTGCGAGTGAACGAGACACAAAGACAATTCGCGTGCCAGAGCGCTGTAAACACGTTACTTCATGGCAGACTGGTGTTCACCGAGCCAGGGATAGAGTCGTGTCGCTCAGCTCCTAGACTAAAATTTAGTCTATGAAATATATTATTTTTGAAATAATTACAATCTTTTCAACATTTTTATTTCTTGGTCTCCTCATTTCATAGACTAAACTTCTTTGCAAGCTTGTTATCAGGACAATCTTAATTGGATAATTGGACACATGTTTCTGTCACTTTTAGTTACCAATAAATTGTTGAGGCCTCGACTTTATCTTGAATCTGTCCACATTGGCCTGGCAGTGGGGCAGTGGGGTCTCTTATAAGTATCATGTTTCACTCTCCTCTCCAGCTGAGAGCACCAGTGTCTTTCACTATCTCTGATATGGTAAAATCAGTTCACTTGAAGACTTCACAAGCTATGGATTTGTGTTCATTCTACGTGTCGTGAGTGTGGTCAATGGCTTTTACCCCTAAAAACTCTGTAACCCCTACGAAACTGTCAATAAATGTAAAAAAATTTTTCAAGTACAAAAGGTATTGTGCAAAGGTAAACGTGCACTTCCGATAATCAAATATTGACTGAAGATCACAGATTGTATAGATGATGTTCTAGTCATTCACATTCTATTTTCGTTACGATTGGTATGACTATAAACTAGCCGAAAAATAATTTGGTTTGCCTTTGGTTTCATGATTTGCTAATGATTTTCTTTAATGTCTCCTGGATTTTCGGAATGGCATCTAAATGATACTGTCCAAAAGTGGCGAGGTGTATATAGACAGACATTTTGCCGACTGTAACAACCTAAGTTTTCTTATTTACACACAAATTTACATGCACCTGGCTTCTGCAAATTTGTAATGATTTAATGAAACAACTTTGATTTTATAAATCTTCCCTTTTGTGTTATTTCAAAGATTACCATATTGCGTTTGTAATTTGCTTGTCATTATACCTAAGATAAAATCCTAATTGATCGAGTGCTACGTATTGGGAATGCAGGGTAATGTCAAGACACTTCCGGATTAACAGGTTTAATTACTATGTTATAACAACATTTTTATGCTGATTAAGCCTTTCAGGGTTATCGGATTAAGGGGTGGAGGTATATGGAGGGCATATAACAGTAAATCAATTGGTTCCCTACATGTTGATTGTCGGAGCAACGAGAGTAGGAATGAAGCAGGTTGACTGTATTGTAAACTTGTAAACGTTTAATACAACATATAATTCTTGCAAAGAATAAGTTTCATTGCAATTGTGAATGTCAGCAAAGCCAACAAGTAAAGGGACCCTACTCGTTCTTGTTTGTATCAAAATAGGATCATTTGTTTCCTTAAAAGTTTAGGATAGATATTTGTGAATGTTGTGAACCTGGCATCTATTGCTGTGATCATGAATTGAAACGCAAATTATACATATTGCAGACAACATTGTTTTGAAATTATATTTTGTCAACAATGTTTAACAAGCCTAGGAGTCAGAATTTGTTACAATTGTTATACAGTTAATTACTATTTTGGTTATACTTTACTATAATAAATCAAAAGTACTAAATTCAATTGACATTTTACTATGAAAGGAAAGAGAAACACACATTCAATTTGCTAGTATTTGATAGGTAATATATAATTAACATTCAGGGAATGAATGATCCCGGCATCTGCAATCTTTTGAAAGCTGTTGATTTGTCAGCAGCAATGGTATAATTTTGGAACACATCAAAGCCAAGTGATGTGATGAAAACACTACCTCTAACTTATATATATATTATGTAAAATGTTTTTGAGTTTGAAAGCTAGAAAAATTCAAAAATTTATTCAATATTTGCTAGATTCGCAGTTATCAGAAAATCAATGTATTTCCTCTTAGTGAGTTTTGAAATATTCTATATTTAAATTAATACAAGATATCTACAATTTAAGTTCATGGTCTTTGTATTTCATGTCTAACACTGTAGACTAGGCTTCCTGAATGAAAACATAGACTGTATTAAAGGCTCATATTTTATATCAAGCCATGGAGCAGAACTGTTTGTAATTGTACTAACTTGTTACACGTTTTGGAGTGAAAGTTAATAATTTGTGAATATCAAGACATTTGCCCTCTCTGGGCTGACCCCCCACTAATCTCACCCCTCTCGGGGCATGCAGGTGGCCTCTAACAAATTAGTCTTGACAGCTCTCTCATGGCTTGCAAATTCCTGATTCAAGATACCAGCCTGGTTGACCCACAAACGAATATGCCTCTTGTGGGTCTGCAATAGAGTCTGGACTGTAAATTGCTGTAGCCTAGACTTGCTGAAGGAGAACCTAGACTGTATTAAAGGCTCCTTTTTATTTACAGTCCTGAAGCTGGACTACTCAGCTCCGTGTGGCTCTATCTGTCTCTCGGTCTCCGCCCGTCTCTACTGGCAACAGGCTCCACGATCGGCCCGCATGGACTCACAGCACCCCGTCACAACTGCTTTAAACAGAATAAAAATATTCTAATCTCAAATAAAGTCTCGGACAAAGACGCAGTGTTCGCACAGCGTGGTGCTGCTACGCTTACGATCAATCAAGATGGCGTCACCCGCTGACTTCGCAGTGATCCCGCCTGCGCGTGATTTCAAAGATTACGTAGAAACTAAGCAGGCACCTGAATGATGATGAATGAATAAGGATATTGATATCATCAGATGGGGGTCGAGATATCCGCTAATAACGAAACAAGAGTTCCAGACGCCCGCGGGCTATGTCAAACTAATGTGACAGTAAAATCATATCCAATATGATCGATCTTATTCATAATCGTGTCTGGTTTGAAATACCACGTTGAGAAGCAGTTCACCTTAATCGAGCATATGTCAGAGATGGGAGAATGTTTTACGTTTGCTGAACAGATAAGTAGCTCTAGGTTTTTCTTTCGTTTGGTGCAATGTGGGAAACCTGTGTATGTTCGTACACGACGAACATAATTATATGTTTATATTTCTACAGTGGTCAAACACTGCTACAGTGCAAACTACACAGGTAAGGTGTTTTCGGGTTACAGCCAGGCCACAAGAAATGTACGAAAACGAATAAAACTCATATACAGAATAATAAAGACATCATGAAACAATAACTGTCACGCTTGAGCATAATACATATGTTTAGTATCGAACTATCAATTCGATCTAAACAGGAGCTATCACTAAATTCATAATCCCTGATATAACAAGAAAGATTAACTGCAGGAAGGATATCTGATCAATTCTGTTCTACGGGGATGTGGTTTAAAAACATGCAAAACATATGAGAGCGTTATGTGCGATTCGACAATTATTGATACCATGTACACAATTTAATTCAATAATTCACATAATAACACTCAGATTTCTGTTTAAACTTGCATGATTTCCCTTTTTGAAAGTAGAAATATAGAGGCAACTTAGTATATGTCTACCATACGGTGGTCGGTCAAGTGATAGGAACTACCGAGGAAGTAAACGATAGAAGACGGAGTGGAAGACATGCAAACAGTGCTAGTACGACCAGATGTCAGCGAACCAACCCATTGAGAACATCAGGTTCAGGTCAGAAAAATCAGAGCATGGTCAACCGAAGATTGAACCTTGCGGACAGGAGACACAAGAGTGAACGACCAAGTACAGCTGGTATAACATGCAGGAGAAGAGTTCCTGGTGAAACCGTTTGCATATGACAACTAAATGGTATCCGAGTTAGGCGTCCAGATTTAGTCTCCATCGAGACAGAAGTTGCTTTCGATGGTCGGTCTGAGATGGCCTTCAAATGGTTGCTGTAAATAATGTCCCAATCCATGCTACGTCAATGTACAGAGGTACCTAATAGGATTCTCGATTGTATATGTTTGAAAGCCATTATCCATGCATGATGAGGCCCCGCTGAGCCCTGTTGTTGTGATCCCTGCTCAAGAACTGCACCCTCACTCCCATAGGAGCAGTATTCCTCCGGTACTAACCTTCTCATGAGAAATATTTAGTCTGGAGTCCAAGGGAATTATGGCCGATACTGACACCCAATAGTTGAACAAGAAGAAATAATTTGCATGTCGTCTCATCACAACCAGTTGATCAGTTGATGCACTAGAGCACGACTATAGTGCTCATGCAGCTGGTTGTGTTCACAAATAATGACATCATTAAAAATAGTATTATATCAATATCCTAATGTTTCATTTTTGTCGCTTTGATTTGACCGATTACTGATCTCAACTAGCAAAGGAGATCTTGTAGTGCTCAACCATGTCAGGCATTGATAAGATTTTCAGCCTTCTCTCTATTTGAAGAAAATAATCTTGTCCTTATCCTCACTCGACTGTCTTTAAGTGACCGTTAATTCTATATAAAATAAACTTAACTATATAATTACTAATTAACAATTCTCAGTAAGAAATACTAAACAACAAGTTTATCCAGGAAGACTGGATCTACAGCAGTCAAGTCGCGCCATGATCTATATCGGCTCTATCTATCTATCTATTGAGTGTTTCGTCCAGCCAGAGGAGGACAGACTGCCGCTTCTTGTCTCATCGAGACACCATCAAGTCACCGCTTAGTTAGCAATAATCTCCCTAATACAAGCAATTAACCACTCGTACCTCCTATTCCAATTAAGCGAAGATCGTCTACGCACGGACAATTTACTTCTCTGCTCGCTCGCTCTGCCGGCAGCTGTGAGGCGACCTACCAAACTTACAGCAATAAATAAAATGTGTAAGTGGATCAATGATTTAATTGTGTTTTAGCAGAGGAAATCGATTGAGCAGGAAGGACGACGACTAGGGGGAGTATACTAGATAAGAAGGAAAGAAATGACAGCACATGCAATTACTTGAGGGGTAGCAGGACGGGCTGATAGAGCGGCGCTTTGATCCTCCCCGTGGTTCCCTCCCAGGGGGAATATAGGGGTCTGATGGGACGCTGGGCAGCTGGATAAGCGCATTGCATAATTGTGATACACTTTATTCATATAAATTAATTCTTCCGCAACAGAACAATAAATGTCATTAAAAAATAATTATCAAACACTGGGACGATATTGCCTTCTAATACCGTGTCCCTGTTGGCTTGAGTGCATGGCTCATTACCCTGCACAATGAAATCCATTCATCATCTGACATATTTTCTATTCATAAGTCTATATGGATGGTTTGATTTCTCACGCATGATCAAACGCTCTAGTAAATGCGACCATGCTCTTCCGTGACAAAACTTTCCACTGTTAAAGATCAACCAGTGGAATAATCTCCAAACTATAATGTGGTTATATCAGCGTCATAACCGGGGAAATGTCAAGTGTGTCCCAAGACAACAATTAACTTTTTTCAGATACCTGAATGTTATTCCATAAAAAGAAGCCTTGTCCCAAGGGGTTAATTATATGAAATTGTACCATTTGAATATATTAGCTATTTATCGTGGAATAATTTCAATGCTCACCGACAAGAGTTATGAAAACGTAGCATCTTTGAAAAGGTAAAATTGGATCACAACGACTTATATGAAGTGTTACCATCTGATTTTAGTACGATAATGGTGGTCTGACTATCTGAATCGGGGACATACCCACGAATGGACCTAGACAGAAGACATACACACATATGATTAGTTTAAACCATATCACTAAGGTATGATATGGATGCTGATGACGAGCTCCATGAGATATGAGACTATGAGACTATGAGACTAAAGCTAGCCGGACTGCCGACGGGTTCCCAGGACAGGGACATGAACGAGCTCAGATGTGCGAGAGGAACAGGAAGCAGTTTGTGTTCGGTCGCTTTTTATTGATACAGTTCCAGTTAGACTTGTAGTTTTAATTCTCTTTTACTGCTAATTCGCTGAGTCTGTAGCGTGCAAATTGCTGCGAACAGATGTGATGTAATGTGCCCATGAAAGAGACGGCAATATAAAGCCTCATTTGCATCCAAGGCGGTACTTTCGTAATGAACATTCATCGCCTCAAAACATGCAAAAACTTAACTGAGCATTTTCCAGGTAATTTAAAGAAGCATTCGACATAGGCTACTAAATACTTGAGGATGGGTGATCGCTCTCCAATGAGATTACTGTTTGATACGATTTCAACCTGGCGGTCTGTCGGTACGTACTGACGGGTCTTCTTGCTGCCATCTTACCATGATCACATGACATGTCTGACTCTTCCAGCCGGGTGAGGGGGATAAGAGCGCCCTCTTACAACATGAAACGGAATTGGAATACCCATTTCTCCGCTAACCTGAATACAATGTGTCGACAGGGTGAAACCTTAATAGTACTATTTCAGTTATCTATTCTTTAACTGTTTTATCTGTTCAATATAATCATCCGGTATCATATGATGGCGCAAGGGAGTGGAACACTGCAAACTGAAGGGGTCGACCAACAGACCATGCCAAGCTCTGGCCATACCCATCCCAGCAACTCGAACAGCAGACGGGAATTAGGATCCTCTACAGATTGCAAATGATAAGAGTTTATTTTGGTGTAATGGCAGATACTGATGGCAAAGTCGTTATTCTTTAAGTAAAATTACCGAGTATAATATATCCGCCCTTCTCAGGAAGCGTTTACATACGACTGCTAAGAAGCAATATGCCAGTTACAAAAATATGCCCCTAAATTCTAGGTTCCATTTACTTGTTGCGAGACCCAAATGAATCGGCGCATAACAAGACGGAAACCACTGGCTTCCAATATCCGCTATGACTTAACCGGCCCGTGATCTGCCTTCTTGACAGTGATTCTCTTCAATATGCATTGTTAAAATTACGTAATCTAGACAATCTGCCGCCGAGCAGAATTAAACCAACATCGTAGGCCAATAAAACAAGTATTGTGAATAATTTGGAATCTATTGTAGAGCGAGATGAGCGATATGTGTGACGTGTGCAGAAAAGACGGCACGCGGAGAGTCCCGCAGTAGACTGGAGAAGTGAGAGACGGGACAGGCGCCTGGAGACCACAAGACGTGTGTCCACTGTCAGTCAGGTAACGGACGTCTCACTGTACGTCGATTAAATCTCAGATAAACCTCGGCAACAAATCAAAACACAAGTGTTCCCTAAACAGTTCTTAATCATTATTTCCTTCTCCACAGATGTATGAGGGGGTTCCTGACCGAGTGTGGATGTCTGTGAAGACACACATGTCCTTATTGAACTAATTACGAGAGAGAGAGAGCTGACACTGACGCCTCAACACAGGTGCTCTCCCTGCAGTCTCCACACAGATATAGGTCTGCAGCCAGACTACACACAAAAACCAGCAGATAACGCGCTCAACTTTCTCGCAGACACCAAATCACTTCTTATAACACTTTTTGTGTGCAAACCAATTTCAGAGATGTCCACAAAACGTCTTTTACAGTTAAGATATTTTGAGTAATTGAAAACAGACATTTAGTCCTTAAAACAACGTGTATATATACGTGATATGAGCATCGCGTTTTGGAGACTCGAGTTCACACAATGGACTCAGTTGGAAGAAGTTAGAAGTGCCGACCCTCCGTCAGACCGGTCTGTTTGGTATTGGAAACAGCCGTATGCTATTGCAGAGTCTGTAAAAATAACCTGAAGGAAATGAAACCAAATGGAGAGATATTTGAAAATAAATGAAGCTTTGAAAATGCGATTCTGTATAAACGGGGGTTATAATGGTGTATTATATCCCCTCTCCACATCGTTCCTTATTATTTCAGCTCCAAGCGTTTACACTTTAGATTCAGATCCGGTTGGCTTCTTTCAGCCGGAGTGTTTCATTTCCAAAACAAGATACCCTTGCTAAATAAAAAAATACGTTTTCGAGAATCACGCTATAAAAAGGAAAAGGGTTATTTGATTAGTTGAAATATGTGAGTGTGTGGATGTATATTTTGTAGGCGAATACAAACAAGAGTAGCGAGTGTTGTGTTTGTGTCGGGTGGCGTCACGGCGGCGCATTGAACAGGTGCACCACGTCTCTCGGGCCCACTCCATCGATTACAACTTATTTTCATAGTGAATTCTACAACTCATTAGCGCCACCAGGTCGAAAGAAACCGCCAATGTTTTTTCTTTACTTGGAAGAAGAGCTTGATTCGACACGTGATTGAAAGAGTATGGTGGTGGTATCTTGAAATGTCTCTTCATTTCACTAATTCAAGGAGCTTGCGACCTGCTGACGACACTGCTTGTAGGTCTCGATGTAGCAGCCCGAGTCAGAGCCACAGAGTCCGTGATGCAACAGCCCGAGTCAGAGCCACAGAGTCCGTGATGTAACAGCCCGAGTCAGAGCCACAGAGTCCGTGATGCAACACCTGGGGCTAGAGGGAACATACGTCTCCAACACGTTGACATCCTCTACAGATCCAGTGAGCGCCAGGAACCGCAGCGTGCTACAACTGAGCGCCGTTATGTCCGGACTCCGACACAATGGGATTAGTCCTGGTAAACTAGTACAGTGCCCGGACAGTCTCATGTAACTGCATTCACCTCACATCCATTAGTCGCCAAGCACCTCGCTGTTGGTGTAACCGTATAGTCTGTCCACATTCACGCCTTCATCGACAGACCTTTATAGACCGTCGATTTGATAAAAAGCCTACGACACCAAACCAAGAAAACAAAACAACGAAAATAGAATGCTCTCAGAGAAAAAGAAACGTACTTCATACCTTTGAGCTTATACAGTTAATAAGATATATTGTCATTATCGTATGGGCACTTGTGTTTTGTGACGAAGAAGAATCCTTACAAAACCCTTACAAAAGTGTCCGACCAAATGTGACACTTCACTTATAACATAGAACTAAGATCTCAAAAGAAAAAAAATATTACAGTAAATACACTATAAGCCGTCACACATTAGATAAACTGTATCTCAGTAGAGCACAGCACAGCACTACTACAAAGTTGTCTTATAAGTTTTTGCATACTGCTGCATTTATCTGTTTACATATGTGCATTAAGTTAGATGAGTTTCACTTTGAAATTCGGTAAGTAAGTCAATGGATATTTATAAAGAAGTAGGAATGCTTGATCGTAATCTGTTACATAAAACACCTGGTGTTATTAACAGTCCTGCTTGATTTGTTAAAATAATTGAAGTGTAAAGAAATGATTGTGAATAAGCATGTCTAATGAATGGATCCAATTTAGGCAATAACGACCTTCATAACATTTATTTAACTGTACTCGTGATGCGTCGTACTAGAACTCACTGCACCGTACTATATCTCA
This sequence comes from Steromphala cineraria, assembly GCA_916613615.1. NCBI lineage: Eukaryota > Metazoa > Mollusca > Gastropoda > Trochida > Trochidae > Steromphala > Steromphala cineraria. The sequence goes on along the minus strand of OU744722.1, from coordinate 38,752,538 downwards.
CTGCTCGCGATGCATCGTACTAGAACTCACTGCACCGTACTATAACTCTCACTGCTCGCGATGCATCGTACTAGAACTCACTGCACCGTACTAGAACTCTCACTGCTCGCGATGCATCGTACTAGAACTCACTGCTGGTGATGTATCGTACTAGAACTCACTGCACCGTACTATATCTCACTGCTCACGATGCATCGTACTAGAACTCACTGCTGGTGATGCATCGTACTAGAACTCACTGCAAAGTACTAGAACTCTCACTGCTCGCGATGCGTCGTACTAGAACTCACTGCACCGTACTATAACTCTCACTGCTCGCGATGCATCGTACTAGAACTCACTGCACCGTACTATATCTCACTGCTCGCGATGCATCGTACTAGAACTCACTGCACCGTACTATAACTCTCACTGCTCGCGATGCATCGTACTAGAACTCACTGCACCGTACTAGAACTCTCACTGCTCGCGATGCATCGTACTAGAACTCACTGCTGGTGATGTATCGTACTAGAACTCACTGCACCGTACTATATCTCACTGCTCACGATGCATCGTACTAGAACTCACTGCTCGCGATGCGTCGTACTAGAACTCACTGCACCGTACTATAACTCTCACTGCTCGCGATGCATCGTACTAGAACTCACTGCACCGTACTAGAACTCTCACTGCTCGCGATGCGTCGTACTAGAACTCACTGCACCGTACTATATCTCACTGCTCGCGATGCATCGTACTAGAACTCACTGCACCGTACTATAACTCTCACTGCTCGCGATGCATCGTACTAGAACTCACTGCACCGTACTATAACTCTCACTGCTCGCGATGCATCGTACTAGAACTCACTGCACCGTACTAGAACTCTCACTGCTCGCGATGCATCGTACTAGAACTCACTGCTGGTGATGTATCGTACTAGAACTCACTGCACCGTACTATATCTCACTGCTCACGATGCATCGTACTAGAACTCACTGCTGGTGATGCATCGTACTAGAACTCACTGCACCGTACTATAACTCTCACTGCTCGCGATGCGTCGTACTAGAACTCACTGCACCGTACTATAACTCTCACTGCTCGCGATGCATCGTACTAGAACTCACTGCACCGTACTATAACTCTCACTGCTCGCGATGCATCGTACTAGAACTCACTGCACCGTACTATATCTCACTGCTCGCGATGCGTCGTACTAGAACTCACTGCACCGTACTATAACTCTCACTGCTCGCGATGCATCGTACTACAACTCACTGCACCGTACTATAACTCTCACTGCTCGCGATGCATCGTACTAGAACTCACTGCACCGTACTATAACTCTCACTGCTCGCGATGCATCGTACTAGAACTCACTGCACCGTACTAGAACTCTCACTGCTCGCGATGCGTCGTACTAGAACTCACTGCTGGTGATGTATCGTACTAGAACTCACTGCACCGTACTATATCTCACTGCTCGCGATGCATCGTACTAGAACTCACTGCTGGTGATGCATCGTACTAGAACTCACTGCACCGTACTATAACTCTCACTGCTCGCGATGCATCGTACTAGAACTCTCACTGCTCGCGATGCGTCGTACTAGAACTCACTGCACCGTACTATATCTCACTGCTCGCGATGCATCGTACTAGAACTCACTGCACCGTACTAGAACTCTCACTGCTCGCGATGCATCGTACTAGAACTCACTGCACCGTACTAGAACTCTCACTGCTCGCGATGCATCGTACTAGAACTCACTGCTGGTGATGTATCGTACTAGAACTCACTGCACCGTACTATATCTCACTGCTCGCGATGCATCGTACTAGAACTCACTGCTGGTGATGCATCGTACTAGAACTCACTGCACCGTACTATAACTCTCACTGCTCGTGATGCATCGTACTAGAACTCACTGCACCGTACTATAACTCTCACTGCTCGCGATGCATCGTACTAGAACTCACTGCACCGTACTATAACTCTCACTGCTCGCGATGCATCGTACTAGAACTCACTGCACCGTACTAGAACTCTCACTGCTCGCGATGCATCGTACTAGAACTCACTGCTGGTGATGCATCGTACTAGAACTCACTGCACCGTACTATAACTCTCACTGCTCGCGATGCATCGTACTAGAACTCACTGCACCGTACTAGAACTCTCACTGCTCGCGATGCATCGTACTAGAACTCACTGCACCGTACTAGAACTCTCACTGCTCGCAAAACATCGTAACATAACCCACTGCTGGTGATGTATCATAATATAACTCACTCCTAGTGATGAATCGTATTATAACTTATTGCTTGTGATGAATCGTACTGTAACTCATTGCTTGTAATGCATCGTACTATAACTCATTGCTTGTGATGCATCGTACTGTAACTCATTGCTTGTGATGCATCGTACTATAACTCATTGCTTGTGATGCATCGTACTATAACTCATTGCTTGTGATGCATCGTACTATAACTCATTGCTTGTGATGAATCGTACTATAACTCATTGCTTGTGATGCATCGTACTTTAACTCATTGCTTGTGATGCATCGTACTTTAACTCATTGCACCGTACTATAACTCTCACTGCTCGCGATGCATCGTACTAGAACTCACTGCACCGTACTAGAACTCTCACTGCTCGCAAAACATCGTAACATAACCCACTGCTGGTGATGTATCATAATATAACTCACTCCTAGTGATGCATCGTACTTTAACTCATTGCTTGTGATGTATCGTACTATAACTCATTGCTTGTAATGCATCGTACTATAACTCATTGCTTGTGATGCATCGTACTATAACTCATTGCTTGTGATGCATCGTACTTTAACTCATTGCACCGTACTATAACTCTCACTGCTCGCGATGCATCGTACTGTAACTCATTGCTTGTGATGTATCGTACTATAACTCATTGCTTGTGATGCATCGTACTATAACTCATTGCTTGTGATGCATCGTACTGTAACTCATTGCTTGTGATGCATCGTACTCTTATCTCTCACTGCCAACGATGCAGTGTACATTTGTACTATAACTCTCACTGGCTGTGATGACTCGTAAAGTACCTCTATAACTCACTAGTGATGCATTGAACTATAACTCTCACTGTTTGTGATGCATCCTACCTTATCTCTGACTGCTCATGATGCATCGCACATTACCTCAATGCACGTGGTGCATGGAACTAAAAATCAATGTACATGTACTTACTCTTTCACTGCTCGCAATGCATCGTACCTTATCTCGTGATGCATCATACTATAACTCTTGGTGCTCACAATGCATCGTACTTTATTAGAACTCTTGGTACGATTTCTATGTTACAAGCGGTAATTGTGATGCATTGCCCTTTAACTCTGACAGTTTGTGATGCTTTGCGGTAAAACATGCCACAAATAACATTATTTTTTATGCTGCACGGAAATTCTTACAATTACTTACTTTATTTGAAGACTACTTATCATATAAACAAGGGTAAGTATATTCGGTAAGGTAAGACTTCACGTTGTGATCCTGTTAAAGTACACAAGCAGGTGAGGACACACGACAGTTGCAGGATTGGTAGTTAAACCTGCATAGACGGTACCGGCCTTCAAGTTCTAAACTTTTATAAGTAACAGCATTTAGCTCTCTGATATGTCCCAATTTTATTTCAAGATGGTCTTTTGTACATATATTAGGAAGTGAGCGTAATGATTAACTCAGGTTGGGTGAGCAGAATTCGAACTATTGACGGAATGTATAAAACTCTTACAACTTGTTTAATCAAACAACCTAATCACGTCCTATCTGAACAAGTGCGGCGTGAAATTGAAACGATCTCTTAAAATGTCGGCACATGACAGGTGAACCGCTATCTCAACCATCGCTGTGATAAGAGCTTACAAGCTAACTCAAAATCTCTTTCGTAAAGCAAAACATTTTACATGAATGTTGTTCACGGAAAACGTTCGAATTATTAGATGTATGATGGAGTTTCCTCATAAAGATATCGCTAGTTGAAGTCTTCATTGATAAGGTAAATAAACGCATTCCAAGACGTTGCTATGGTGACGGAAGCATGGCACTGATGGGTACCTCCCGATGCCAATCTGTCGACTCGTCCACTGCTATCATAAACACGTGTTCCCGGAATAAACATATATAATAAAGTTAAACAGTTCTGCGTGTGATAGCAAATGGTGCGTTCCTGCGAAGATGATACGGGGAAGGACTCAGTGTGCGTATCCTGTGTGGCTGAAAGTCTCCTAGGTTAAATGGCAGTCCCCCCACCCCCACCCCACTTTTAAATCCACCTTTGCCAAGGCAGGTGTGACCTGTCAATGAGTAATAACAGTGTGTAACAACATCGCTTGCCGCCGGAACTGCTTTCGGTTACAACCGTGATCCAGCAATTGTTCGCTGTTATTGAATGCATTGTGATCATCTTTAACCCTTTAGAATCAAACTTTTCTTATTGTGAAAGGTCTTAAATAGTCATTAATGGAAGCTTGAGTAATTATTGTAAATAAAAAAGTAAGTCGGTCCCATGTTATATACCGCCTGATAAACTCACTTCTGTCCGTTAGATACTAAACATTCCAACTCGTTTGACGGAAATGGAATAAATCGACATCGTTCATCATTCTCTAGAAATTATCAAAATGCTACGTAAAGTGTTTGATATGTCATCCATTTCGTATTTTAGTCATGTATGTAAGGAGACATGTCCATGGTAGGCTATTAGTCTGTAGGTTTATATTGTACAAGACGCTTCCTGAAGGGGCGACTACATGCTAGAAAGCTTCCTGTTGGTGAGTTCCTACAAGTCGGATTCATCAACTTCAAACTCCATGTGTAATATATACGGGTATTCTTGCATATACCTTTATCACAACACTTTCCTCTCGCTCGCGGCGTCTATCCAATGTTGATGGGTAACACGTGCACCAGTCTGTGATGCGACTACACCGCACTATTTTTAGAAGCGACTGAAGGTCATGCAGGATCGAGTTCCTGCTCAATGCCTCAGACTGTTTACTTCCTTTCTGCGGAATTATACACTTATAAACATGGTCATTGTTTTTTTGTAGTGAAAATTTCAGATATATAAGCCCTATCAATTATTCATAGGAACTTTGTAAGTTTGATACATTGATTAGCAATACTTCAAACAAAACACCAAGAGCTAGCTACCTGCGAGGCATCATGTCTATATTAGAAGATAGTTTAAGCTATAACTATCGGTGAGACAGGTGCTAGATGATGCCACACACCCCGAATAAAGCAGCACATCGTTTGGACGCACCATGGGCGGCCAACATCGCCTTTAAATGCTGAGTTTACAATTCGTTGCAAAGTTTTGTTTGTAAACAGAGTTGTCTCATCATGTTATAATTCTGGATCGGGTGTTTATTTGATAAATAGACTCATAATATGGTCCGGTAAAGTTGAAGGGGAGTGAAGAGGGTCTGCGATGGGAAACATGGCCACAGGGACACCTACCTTATCTAATTCTCGTATCCGGGGTCATACCACATCAGAAAACTCTCAAGACGCCATTTTCTCTTGAAGGAACCGTCGCAGAAAGCCAGTTTTAGATGGAAGGGAGGTAACTCCAGTTTGAACACCTCCACATGGTGCGCCAACCCCATCTCTCTTTGTTACTTGATACCCTGCCTGTCTGTGGGTCTTACATAACATCATGGTATTGCATCAGGACCTTCGGGGTGCCCGTATACCCATTGCATAATACATCTGGAAACGTCTTTTTAAAAACTAGTTACAAATTTACTGTAACTAGGTCCCTGTTAAATGTCAGAGTTAACTTAGCTTCTCTTAATTTCAACATTCAAGTTTTATCATAGACGCTTCGCAAAAAAACCTCGTTATCTGATATAAACCCTGCCAATTAACGCTTTTTGAGTTTCTATTTCACTTTCAGGAAAAACACGAAGTCTTCGTGCACTCTGCCAACCCACAACAAGCTAGGGTATCAACAGTGAAATCCTCCCCAGTTTTTGTGCGCAGAACTACGTCTAAAAAGCGAGTGACATGAAAGCGCAGTGAATGTGATGGGTTGTGGTGGGCTCGCTACAGCCCTCCCCGTCCCCATATCGGACTCCCATCTCGGGCTGTACGTCCTCTGCCAATAAGTATATTAATGAGCGCCGCATGTGCCTTATCACAGCCCAACTGAACACAAGAATGGCAAGTGTTCCTCCGAAGCTATTCCATCTCGTTACCGCGCTATTATCCATTACATATCGGCCTAGTTTTATGAGGCAAGAATCGAGAAAATTTGCACTGGATTTATGGGAAAGAGAAGAAGATTACAGCGGTAATGAGTTGGGACTTTCTCTCACTCTATCTCCTATCTCTCACGTGCTTCTAGAACCTTTCCTGTAACATTTACACTTTAACATACTTGTTACATGTTTAAACACTTAATTATTTTACTGTATTTTATATGAGCTTTTCATGTTTAACGTTCAAATTGAATGTATGAATGAGAAAGCATTTTCATTCTACTTGGAATATTACGAATATTAATACTTCCAATATCAATTACAAATATATTATCTTCTTCAATTAAATAGAAATGAACATATACTGAATGATTTGCTATGATAGTACATATAAGGTATGATTGAAATGGATTTGTAAAACGCACCCAACCATTTACTTCTAGGAAATTTAATAAAGGACAAAATAAATAAAGTTGATGTAAATATTCTTCGAAGTATCAAAAGAAGTCTCGGATAGTTTTTCATAGCAAACTTTGCATGTACAAAATATGACTTTTGTTAAAACAAATTATGAAGATAAAGATACATGTCAAAGACGTTATATTCATACCTATAATTAAGCGAGTTGACAAAAAAAGTGGTGTTTCATGAAACAGAGTTATGGATTACATAGAGGATTTTTTGTAGCAGAATCTGAAGTGGTCTAGTCGAGTTTCCTCCTGGCGCATTCCTCGTGAGAGACGAGAGATCTGTGACCGACTGAATATGCCCGCGATGACGTCACAGCACCTGTCGCGCGAAATCAGCCCTCGCAACTCGAGATAATTTACAAACAGCGCTTTTACGCTTTAATTTTGTAAGAATCTAAAATTTGAAGGTAAATGATACATTTATTCGAACAAATTATTGGTATTTGAATCGATAATTAGAAATATATATATAGCATGATTTGCGACTTTAAGATATACACCCTGATTATCTTAAGGGAGCACTGGTTTTAAGGGGGAATATAAGGTGATGCTAGGAAAATGAAAATAAATGGTTCCAATTGAAAGGGAATGTATTTAGACTTAATGAAGCAGTAGTAAATCAAATATATAATGTAACGTTCAGTCATGCGATTCCTTTTTCCGACACAAAATGAATTAAAGGTGTTCACACAAAACTGGCGGTCAATGGACTTTATGTAAATCTTCATAATTTGTTCTTGTTGATTGGTTTGTTTAATAAGATTTTTGACACTTTCAAAATAATACATTTAGCTTTCACATATTAGGATAAGTACAAACTTGAAAATATACAATTTTCAAAAAAACATGCTACTGCCACTTAAATGGTTATTGTAAATATGTAGTGTACAGAACACTCTGCGCAACATTTGCAATACCCCATTTGGTCACTATACAGTAATGATATAATGAAAATGATTAATTCTTTTGGCAAGTTTTATTGTTACAAAGGTACGAATATATCACGATAATTATTTGCTACCATTTGTATAATTTCTATATTTTATGATAAAATAGACAGTTTTATTAATCTCGTTATTTTTGAATAAATCCTATCTTTCTTGCGGGAATCACGGTTATACCATTTTTTATAATGGGGACGATAAAAACAATAATAACTGCAAATATATCGCACAAGATAGAATAAAACAGTTGTTAATATTATTTTAGAAGATATATTACGTAATTGTAATGGGAGCGTATATAGCTCATTTTCATAAAAGAGCTTTTTTCATTTGGAGAAAAAGAACGTGTAGAAATGATAAGATTTGTGAATCCATTTTGGGGGGAAATAACACTATGCATGCATTAGTTGTACGGTTAGCGTATTTGCTCATAGTTAGATATACTATACATTTTTTTTGTGTAAAGGTACATATTCGTTGTATGTATACATAAATGCATGAAGAGGCTTGTATATTGCGCTGAAAGTACTAGCCAGTAAATGGACCGTTTCTACTTCTAACTTCATACTTTTTTCAATATTCATTACCTGAGAGCTGAACTACAATCTCCAGATTGTGGTCATCTCTTATATATAAATATAGTCGGATATAACAGATATATATGAGAATGAATAGTTGCATTTAACACACACCTACAATTTGTAAACATACATTCATGTATATGTGATATGTAGTTTATGTTTGTTTTACTCGTTCTAGGAATGCATACATGAGAATTAAGATAAATATATGTATCACATAAGATAGTCAGCCACAAGCGGCAGTTTAAATATTCACACGATAATATATAACTAGTGTGAAACTGCTACGTCACAATAGGTTGCATTTATGTCCTTCTTTGCTTTAAACATGTTCATTATACATTTATTTTTATTCTAAAGTTCATTAGACGGCAGCTTAGGTACCGGGTAAGCCTTGACGATCTAAAGACATAGAGGATATCTGTCTTTTCTTGACTAATACCATGTTTATCTCATCGAGTGAGGTAGAAAGGTTATATTTTCACGAGTGGCGCAGCCACGAGTGAAAATATATAACTTTTCTACCTCACGAGATGAGATAAACATGGTATTTGTCAAGAATTGACGGATATTCTATTTATTATATGATTTTACCATTGTAATTACGTCCGAAAAGGGTCATTTTCACGCCGAGCGGCCGCTAGGAACAGCCCGTCACCACAGTAACACTGTGACGTCATAAGCCAATTCGCCGCGTGAGACCATTGTTTTATGACGTCAAATTATATCAGTCACCGTTCGCAGTGAAAATATAAGTTATTTTCACTGTAGCTTGATAGACAGTTTATTTCACTGATAAATCCCAGTATTTCACTGCTCGCCATATAATAAAAGTCGTTATTAAGTGTAATGCTGAATTCAATATAGAGAAAATGTAATCTTTTGAAATGATTTCGAATGGCATTTAAGTACAAACATTGAATTTTCACGAAATCATATTGAAATGTTAAATGTTCACTTGGTATCAGGACAACAATACAAGATGTCATATAATAACTTGTGGTCGTAGGTTTTAAATCTATCATTTTCAAATATCGACTCGATTAAAACACAAATACTCGATGAACAGTTCATTTGCTAAACGTTTGCATGATCAATGTACACCAAAACAAGTTACTACAATGTTATTAAGCGAGTAATGAATACAATTATACTAATCTCAGTCCTGTTTAGTACCATTTTTATGAAACTCATGAATAGTCACGGTATTAAACTTGTCTTCACTTGTTTCATAGGAATGCTATTTAACGGGACGTCGTTAAGTAACGGTATTAAACTTGTCTTCACTTGTTTCATAGGAATGCTATTTAACGGGACGTCGTTAAGTATTCTCTATATAATTTAAGTGAGACAGTGCATACGAATGATATTGAGAGGAAAACCCTTTGTTTAGGCTAAAATGATGCCCTAATCTCATGCACCGTTTACACACGCTTTATTTGGCTTTTATCTCATATCTAAGGTGTTTAATTTTTCAAAGTCTTCGTTTACTTCCGCACATTTACTCAACAGTATATTTACAAAGAGATAGAAAGTGATAGAAGTGATACAATATATTTTGATAATTTCAGTTTTCCTAGCCGGTAATCAAAGGCACTTTTTTGATAAGCGCTTATTCAAAACCAAAATTTGAAAATTATCATTGAAACAGGTAACATTCTACAATTTCTTGAGATTATTGAACATTATACAAGTTTTCAAAAATGTATGTATGTAAAAAATATTTGTTATGTCTCTAGGTATGGATACATATTGTATGTGTGCTTTGAATTGATGTGCACCTTCGTGTGAATAGTGCGCTTATGATGTAGGCCTATGTATCTATCATAATCAACGTCGATGCTATTATAATGTTTTTGTTAAACCGTATTCCTTATAAATGAGTATTCTGGATCATATCAACGGACATCAAAATTGTTATTTGCAGATAACATGACACATTACACAAGACGGCACATCCCGCGGAATGAAACTGAGAGGGAGGGGATGGTAATGATTGGGGGATGGACTGTGAGTGAGGGGTAGAGACGCTGATCAATATGAAGAGGCTGGGGGTCCAGAACGCTAAACAAACCCACATGGTAGCGGAGCTTGACACTTTCACCATACTGAAAAAGTGACATTGTGTTAAAGAAATGCACGTGTAATCTATAAATCACACGGCTCGTGCATGATACCTCTCTCTCTTGGTTCACAGTTAATCAGAAAAATGATTCAGCACTTAATTTCTAAAAAGTAATAGCTGTCAGTTTTTCCCCTTTCTCTACATTATGACAGATTTATTCCATTTGGAATGCAAAAACGGGACATTAAGTCTGCATTGAGAATAAACAGTTTTGGCATAAAGTTTATCTGGGAATTCTAAGGAGGGAATAAAGAGTTTGCTGTTCAGGATGAGAAGTATGGTAGCATGAAGAGGCCACTACTTAATCTCTGTGCATGGGAAATTCAGAAATATTATTACGTTTTAGTTTATTTTCAAAATAGTACAAGTATATTTATTTTGATAAGCTATTAATGTATGATTAAGGTGACATATTTTTTTAACCACAGCTACTTTTTAAAATAAAAACTTATTCATAACATGCATATTTCCACCATTATTAATTTCGTTGTCTGTCTGTCCCCTCTCCCTCCTCATGTCTGTCTGTCTGTCTGTCTGTCTGCCTGTCAGTGTTTGTATATGTTCGTACATGTATTTTTCGTTTCAAATGCTTATGTGTCTCAGATTTGCTATTAAAACTTTATTACATTCTAATAATCGTTCGACAAAGCGTGTTTAGTAGTAAGTAAACATAATTAGATCTTGAATTCAATTGCTAATGCCAGTCATATACTTAGACATTATGATAACTCAGACATGAAACATGAACACATGAAGCGAAATGTACAAACACAGTGTCCTTTGCACAACCACAATCGATAGAATGATCTGAAGCAATAATTGGCACCCATCACAATAAATAAAACATTCTTTAAAAACGAAAAGAAAATAGAGGGAGGTAGAGAGAGATTCATTCTTTAATTCTTTGTCTGTTTATGTCTTATTTTCTCTTCTTGACTAATATGCATCAATCATATTTTCATGTATACAAGCATTCCCCCCTCACGTTTCCATACCCTCTCCCCGCGTCAAACGAACATTTCCTGATAAAACGTGATGCACCATTGCATGAAGCAGATAATAACAGTACATAAATTCTGGAAGTCAGACGGCTTTTCTAAACACAAGATAAAGCCGTTTATCTTCCCGCGTCCTGCTATGGGAGACGGGCTTGTGAGAGAATGTCGCTCTCCTGTCGGGCCTGTCAGTCCTCAGTTGCAGATAAGTATATACAGTGATAGCGGCAAGGGCTTCTGTGGCATGGGCGATCGCTGGATATTTTACATCCGCTTCAAACATTATACTTTATTATTATTCAAATTAATGTGAAAATTCGAATGAGCATGTATTCTTTTCGATAAAAATATATGCAAAGAACCTCTACATTCATTTTGGCCTTTGACACTAACAGCTAACTATAACTTCATTTAAGTTGAGGTAGAAGCTTCAGGAAGTGCTGTTTAGACGAAATTCATGGTGGGTTCTTTTTCAATTGAGTCAAAATCACAGTTTCAGTAAAAAAATTGTGAACATTTGCTTTAAAATTCGAACACTAAAATCAACATAAAAGGAATACATTCGTCAGTTTATCGAATATGTAAAACCATGTTCAGCGCTTAGTGTTGTGACTATATGTTATTTGAGAACGTTCTTCAACGTAAAGGTTTCTGAATGATAAAAAGGGTAAGATTCGTTGTCAGTTGTCAAAGTTTTTGCCTTGCATAAAAAACATTATTCATATACTTGAATATAGGTATTGTTCTGTTTATTTTAAGTTCAGCTACTTATAATTGCCCTTTCGGTATAAAAGCTAAAGAGAGACGATGGTAAGACACCGCCTTGCTGTCGACCCGTAGCCCGTTTCACAACGACCTCTTACATGGATTTACGACATGGATACGACCCCGTTGTCACCCCGTCGTAAACAAGATCGTATAAGCTACGACTCCTAAATATACCTTTCTGAAACGGCAAATGGGTTATTAATAAAGTATTTTGATAGTTCTACTTAGAAAATACATCTTTCCAATAAAACACGTGGAAAAATAGATTTCTATACATATGTATATAATAGTTTTTATCTCCCAATTGAAACTTTGTTTTTAAACTTATTTGCAAAATCAGTTATTTTACCGCAAATTCATATTGATACTAAATGTGTCACTCATCCAATCACTTTCTTTACAATTACATGTATCTTTCAAATGAGTTAAAGTATCAGTTTAATTCAGTATTGTTGATCAAATCTGGATTGAACCTGAGAATACCTATTCAATTTATCTTGCTATCATTGACATTTTTGAAAATAATATCTATGCCAGGGATTCGTTCCAAAATTTAAAGGTTGGTATTGTATATTTATTTTAAAAGGTAAGTTAAAGATGTGATTGTTTCATATAGCAGATATACGTAATATACTTAAAAATGTAATTGATGTTAAGAAAGGTGATTGTTTCACAAAGTAGAAATACGTAATATACTTAGATTTGTAATGGAGGTGGAGTAAAATGATTGTTTCACAAAACAGAAATACGTAATATACGAAGCATTGTAGTAGTTCGGGTGAAGTGATTGTTTTTTAAAGCAGATACACGTTATATATCTGCAATGTGTAATGGATTGTAAGAAAAGTATATCAGAACAGATATACGTTGTATGCCTCGATTTGTAATGTTGTTGGTGTTTTTAAGTGACAAGTGACAAGTGACAATTGTGTTTGCAAGAAGGGTCTCGTGTCACTCTGTTCGCTACATCTGCTCACTAGAGCAATATTTATTTTATACGAATAGCTCGAGTAAACATGCATCATACTTGTACGAAGGTTCCATTTCTTTTGGCTGCTGCTATTGGTTTCAATTTTATTTTAAATAAACGTGTATAGGTGAACTAGATGTAGATATAACATTCCTTTCAGATTTGATATTCTTAAGGAAGGTCCAAACGAACACGGATATCTAGAATGACTAACTTCATGCCCTATGCCCTATGCCCTATGCCCTATGCCCTTATGCGGTATGTCAGGCAATGTTGGATTATTCTCATCAACTTATAGGCTCTTTGTAAGACGGAAGAAATTGGCTTACGTTCAGAAAAACGTTAAGTAGCATTATGATACTTATAAAGATGCTTACGCTCACAGAAGATGGATTTCCTAGTAATATAACATATACTCTGCAAAAAGAAAAAGAGAGGCTATAAAAGCTAATTTTCTAAGAATATGTTGTTTTTAGTTATAATAAAAAATATCACATAATTCCATTGGTAGAAGGAACTATAACAAGGCTGTATACAAAGTGCTTGAAAACACGTCAACATCAGCTTTTGTTCTGTTCATAAGTCAACGTCGTGTTATTGCTTTGCTAGCATTAGATGCTATTCCTCTTTGGCATCTTTAGGCCTAAAGCAAAGTGGAAAAAACGAAAAAGTCTTGTTTACAAAGTTCTTCCCCATCCTTCCGGCATTGCGATGGCTGGTCGTAAAGTTTCTAAAACATAATGTGACGTTGCATTGCACGTCAATATAAGTTCATTGTATTTACGTGCTAAAGGAGTTTTGTGTAGAATTTTGGCCTTGACCTTGACATAATCGTAGAGCATGTTGCGTGTTGTATGTAAATGAATACAAACATGCTTGAAAACTTCCCCTTTCAGACCAAAACAAGATGCATTTGACGTTTGTGGATGTTGTTGATGAACAGACTCCGAATCCTCCTAAACATCACATAAGGGAGATCGTGCGGCTGAATATTGTTATTTACATTATCAAACCCTCTCAACCGAAACTTTCGAATAAAATCATAGGCGAGAATTTCATTTTACCGACAGTAAACTATACTAAGGTACACTGTTTTTCAAAATTTTGATCGAAATTATAGTATATATTCAAACTAGACTTTCCTGAAGAATAAAGTGACGTGATAGAGTGACCAATAAAGTGACGTGATAGAGTGACCAATAAAGTGACGTGATAGAGTGACCAATCGGTTTTTCAAGTTAAACACCTACGATTGCATACTGTGGAGAGTCTCATAGCAGGACCAATAACTGTATCTCATTGTCATCAGTTTCAGGCAAACGGCTCCCTAATACCCCAAAGCAGGGATCTGTTATGTTATCTTTATGGCAGCGACAAAACGATGACTCAAATAATTGACCAAAATGTAGAGATTTTCGGCTTTTGTGACACTTTTTGTCGCACAATAATTGTCCTTTTTTTTGTCGAAATTCGATCTTGGGAAAACGACCCAAACTACATATGTGCCCTTATAAACAATTCAATTTCAAGCAACGGCCTATTATGAAACTGAAGTTTCATTTTTTGACACTTTCTTAATGTTGTTTTCCTTTTAATACTTTCTCTTGCGTTGAATAATCATATCCTCATGTTCATGCTTTATCGAATGACAAAATATGAAACAATATTTGCCTTTTGTACTTTCAAATATGTTGATTTTGCTTCTCAAAACAAAAGCTTCTTAAACAAGTATTTGTCACAAAGGTGACAAGATCCCCCGCCGCAAATTGATGTTAACAACAAGAAGCGGGACGGACGTACGGACGGACGTACAGAGCGGAATACTATGTCCCCCGTGAAGACTCAAGGTTAATGGGTTCATGGATATGGCCCTAACAACATTTTCAAAACGGGTCAAAGTCTCGCTGTGACCTTGAAAATGAGGTCAAGGTCACCAAAAACTTTTCAAGTCTGCGTATTCCTCAAATGAAGACTGGTACCAAGTTTGAAGATTCTAGGTTGAGCGGTTCATTAGATATCACGCTAACAACATTTTCAAAACTGGTCAAAGTCTCGCTGTGACCTTGAAAATGAGGTCAAGGTCACCAAAAGCTTTTCAGGTCTGCGTATTCCCCAGATGAAGACTGGTACCAAGTTTGAAGATTCTAGGTTGAGCGGTTCATCAGATATCGCGCTAACAACATTTCAAAACTGGTCAAAGTCTCGCTGTGACCTTGAAAATGAGGTCAAGGTCACCAAAAGCTTTTCAGGTTTGCGTATTCCCCAGATGAAGACTGGTACCAAGTTTGAAGATTCTAGGTTGAGCAGTTCATTAGATATCGCGCTAACAACATTTTCAAAACTGGTCAAAGTCTCGCTGTGACCTTGAAAATGGGGTCAAGGTCACCAAAAGCTTTTCAGGTCTGCGTACTCCCCAGATGAAGACTGTTACCAAGTTTGAAGATTCTAGGTTGAGCGGTTCATTAGATATCGCGCTAACAAGAAGCGGGACGGACGGACGGACGGACGTACGGACGGACGTACGGAGCTGAATACTATATATCCCCCGCTTCGCGCTAAACGCGCGGCGGGGGATAACAAACGAATGACTTAAATTACCTCTTTTTACACCAAGGCGAAATAATCATTTTACAATTGTGTTCAGTAAAGGCAGTTGTAATATTATATTCTTTTTAACTCAAGTAAAAAATTCAAAATCACCTAGTTTTCAATTATGAATACTCAAGGATGCATTCTTTACAAAAACTTTGATGTCAAGATCAATATAATCTATTTTTACGATATAAAAGGACTTTTTCCTGAGGACTTTTTTCTGGTACTTTTTTTCCGAGGACTTTTTACCTATAATCTTATAATCAACCTTTTATCCTCAATCCACGTCGGCGACATCACCGTAAGGTGAAAGAAGACGTTAAACTCCAACCCAACAACAACATTTTATCCTCAACGGACATTTTTCATCGACTTGGCATGTGATATTGAACTCAAAAATTTGTCCATTACCTCATGATAAACTCACGAAGATATATTAGTGAATGTTTTAATATTTGGTACGTAATAAGTTTGCAGATGTTACTGGGTATGCCTAGTATTGAAGTTTGATTGGACATCTATCTGACTATCTTGGAAAACAGTAACATATAACTATTACACCAATTTATCAACAAGAGTTATAGACTCTCTTGACTTAACTTTGATTTATTTATTATCTGAGGCTGCAGCCAGAAAATTAGAACATTGCCGTAGGATAATAGCTATTTATTCTGTTATCTTAAAAAACTACACAATTGAACGGGTGCACTCACATGTAAGAAGAGGATTCTGCCAGTTCAAAACAAGTATATTTTGTTGAAGTTATTCAAGACCGATTATTATTCTACAATGAGTGATCTCTTTAAAAACTATTTTTCAAATTGTTACCTATGTACGGATTGTGTTCATCGATATGATGTTATTATCCGCAAATTATCTTTGTTTTCTGAAGGACACGCATTTGAATAAGCCTATTGGTTGTTTGCGTATCCTATTTCATGTATGATTAACATTACTTTTTGTCCTGTTACTTTTTTTTCCGATCACCTTAACATGCATATATATGTTTAAACCAACTTATTCAATACTGTACTGTTGTGATGTTACTTAAGCATAAATGAAGATTGTATAAAACATTTTGGTTACAAAACTATACTGTACAGAATTTGAAAATCTGAAGCTACGACAATGAGTGTTAATTTTGTTTCATCTGATAAAACATAATGATTGTTTAATTCTATTCCGCTGGGTCATTTTAGATTCGAAAACATTTCTCTAAGACAAAACAGCTCATTGCTCGATAGGAACAAGATATTGATTCAGCCAATCAACGACCGCATGTCATAAAGGGGAATTCCCCGGTCACAATGACCGCACCTCGTTTGGCCGGCGCCCAGTCCGTATCACGTGACCTCTTTCCTCGGCTATGGCATTACGTAACTGCTGGTCAATTAGGTGTGAAAGCCTCGAAGTACTAGTTTCCCTTTAAGTTCTAAAAGTGGTCTATTGGATTATTGTCCGGAGAATATGATGGCTTTAACGGCGTTAAGTTGTTAGTTATGCTGTGGAAGAGCTCTTAGTTATAGTGTAAGTAGACAATGTCATACTGTACTGACTAGATGTCGTTATACCTGTGTTGTCGAGCATCCTGGTCACCACACGCCTCGTTTGCAGATCGCTTCTGATCGCAACCAAACATATACTGCTACCATGGTACTGGGCTGCAGAACAGAATTTTGTGTTGACATTATCTTATATTTAAAACACGTGCAACTTAACACTCATTTATTCTCCATCCAATAAGGATGATACTATCAATATGTTATCTTCAATGTCGAAAGAGATTTTGTACAAGATTGCATCTATATCAGTCATATCTAATATCAATATTTATCGATGGAGAATTAATCTGAATATCATTGACCCTTCATGCATTTTAAATGTAAGTATACAATCATGAATACTGAACTAAAGAGGTCTAAACTTTCATGATTGTCTATGTATTGGTAGTTCATTATACTTCAGTGAACAGTAAACAATCCAAAAGTTCTGTGTATCCAACCATGTGCAATTTCCCGAAGCTTTTCTTTCTTGGTACGTGTACAGGGGATCGAGAAATACTGTCATGTCTGACAAGGGCTCCATTTACTATTTACTTCAGCACCCTCATGTTTATATCAGCAAACCTTTTTTTATTAACGAAAGATTATCTTCCAGTGTAGAAGAGAAAACTTTACTCGACTTATGTTTCACTGTCTCTTGATAACTTTTTTTACAAATGCTTGGTATTTTTAGTCAAACTCCAAGTTACCTTATAATTGAAAAAATAGAGCCATTGGCTCTGTAGCTCATCAGGCATCATATCAAGTTTGCTTTATACAGGCAAGATGAGCTAAAAATGAAACTGATGTTACCTATTACAAGAAAACCTATAAAAAAATTACAAAACAAATGTATTATTATTCAACACTTTCTAGATCGCCAGTATCAGACAGTGAAAGAAGTCCACACTAAAATATCCAAGGAGAAATAAATTTGTCATAGACTGTCATCTAATGGAGAAAAATAGGTTTTTAAGATTGTGACCCCTGTGACCCTATTTGGGGTCATGGGGTCACAAAACCTACAGTTTAGAATCCCAATTGACCAAGGAGTCTACATGCAGTCTTTCAGCTCAATAGACCTTTAGGAGCTAAAGGTGATGATGAAAATAAGTTTTTTAAGGTTGTGACCCCTGTGACCCTATTTGGGGTCATGGGGTCACGAAATCTACAATTTAGAATCCCCATTGGCCAAGGAGTCTGCACATATAATTTCAGCTCTCTAGACCTTTTGGAACTTGAGAAGAAGATGAAAATAGTTTTTTTAAGGTTGTGACCCCTGTGACCCTATTTGGGGTCACAGGGTCAACAAAGTTACAAATTAGAATCCCCATTGTCCAAGGAGTCTGCACATATCAATATTAACTCTCTAGACCTGTTGGAACTGGAGAAGAAGATGAGAATTGGTTTTTAAGGTTGTGACCCCTGTGACCCTATTTTGGGTCATGGGGTCACGAAATCTACAATTCAGAATCCCGATTGGCCAAGGAGTCTGCACTTATCATTTTCAACTCTATAGTCATTTTAGTACTGGAGAAGAAGAGGAAAATAGGTTTTTAAGGTTGTGACCCCTGTGACCCTATTTGGGGTCACAGGTTCACCAAAGTTACAAATTAGAATCCCCATTGTCCAAGGAGTCTGCACATATCACTTTCAACTCTCTAGTCCTTTTAGAACTGGAGAAGAAGATGAAAATAGGTTTTTAAGGTTGTGACCCCTGTGACCCTATATGGGGTCACAGGTTCACCAAAGTTACAAATTAGAATCCCCAATGTCCAAGGAGTCTGTACATATCACTTTCAACTCTCTAGTCCTTTTAGAACTGGAGAAAAAGATGAAAATAGGTTTTTAAGGTTGTGACCCCTGTGACCCTATTTGGGGTCATGGGGTCACGAAATCTACAATTTAGAATCCCCATTGGCCAAGGAGTCTGCACATATCGTTTTTAACTCTCTAGTCCTTTTAGAACTGGAGAAGAAGATGAAAATAGGTTTTTAAGGTTGTGACCCCTGTGACCCTATTTGGGGTCACAGGGTCACCAAAGTTACAAATTAGAATCCCCATTGGCCAAGGAGTCTGCACATATCATTTTTAACTCTCTAGTCCTTCTGGAACTGGAGAAGAAGATAAAAATAGGTTTTTAAAGTTGTGACCCCTGTGACCCTATTTGGGGTCACAGGGTCACCAAAGTTACAAATTAGAATCTCCATATGCTAAGGTACTTGTACACAAAATTTCAGCTCTCTAATGTGTATGGTTCATGAGGAGAAGTCGAAAGTGTCAAAAGTTTACGGACGGACGGACGACGGACGACGGACGACGGACGGACGACGGACGACGGACGGACGCCGGACGACGGGCCATGCCATAAGCCCATCTGGACTTTCAGTCCTGATGAGCTAAAAATAGAGCCATTGGCTCTGTAGCTCATCAGGCATCATATCAAGTTTGCTTTATACAGGCAAGATGAGCTAAAAATGAAACTGATGTTACCTATTGCAAGAAAACCTATAAAATATTACAAAACAAATGTATTATTATTCAACACTTTTTAGATCGCCAAAATCAGACACTGAAAGAAGTCCACACTAAAATATCCAAGGAGAAATAAATTTGCCATAGACTGTCATCTAATGGAGAAAAATAGGTTTTTAAGATTGTGACCCCTGTGACCCTATTTGGGGTCATGGGGTCACAAAAACCTACAGTTTAGAATCCCAATTGGCCAAGGAGTCTACATGCAGTCTTTCAGCTCAATAGACCTTTAGGAGCTAAAGGTGATGATGAAAATAAGTTTTTTAAGGTTGTGACCCCTGTGACCCTATTTGGGGTCATGGGGTCACGAAATCTACAATTTAGAATCCCCATTGGCCAAGGAGTCTGCACATATAATTTCAGCTCTCTAGACCTTTTGGAACTTGAGAAGAAGATGAAAATAGTTTTTTTAAGGTTGTGACCCCTGTGACCCTATTTGGGGTCACAGGGTCAACAAAGTTACAAATTAGAATCCCCATTGTCCAAGGAGTCTGCACATATCAATATAAACTCTCTAGACCTGTTGGAACTGGAGAAGAAGATGAGAATTGGTTTTTAAGGTTGTGACCCCTGTGACCCTATTTTGGGTCATGGGGTCACGAAATCTACAATTAAGAATCCCGATTGGCCAAGGAGTCTGCACTTATCATTTTCAACTCTATAGTCATTTTAGTACTGGAGAAGAAGAGGAAAATAGGTTTTTAAGGTTGTGACCCCTGTGACCCTATTTGGGGTCACAGGTTCACCAAAGTTACAAATTAGAATCCCCATTGTCCAAGGAGTCTGCACATATCACTTTCAACTCTCTAGTCCTTTTAGAACTGGAGAAGAAGATGAAAATAGGTTTTTAAGGTTGTGACCCCTGTGACCCTATATGGGGTCACAGGTTCACCAAAGTTACAAATTAGAATCCCCAATGTCCAAGGAGTCTGTACATATCACTTTCAACTCTCTAGTCCTTTTAGAACTGGAGAAAAAGATGAAAATAGGTTTTTAAGGTTGTGACCCCTGTGACCCTATTTGGGGTCATGGGGTCACGAAATCTACAATTTAGAATCCCCATTGGCCAAGGAGTCTGCACATATCGTTTTTAACTCTCTAGTCCTTTTAGAACTGGAGAAGAAGATGAAAATAGGTTTTTAAGGTTGTGACCCCTGTGACCCTATTTGGGGTCACAGGGTCACCAAAGTTACAAATTAGAATCCCCATTGGCCAAGGAGTCTGCACATATCATTTTTAACTCTCTAGTCCTTCTGGAACTGGAGAAGAAGATAACAATAGGTTTTTAAAGTTGTGACCCCTGTGACCCTATTTGGGGTCACAGGGTCACCAAAGTTACAAATTAGAATCTCCATATGCTAAGGTACTTGTACACAAAATTTCAGCTCTCTAATGTGTATGGTTCATGAGGAGAAGTCGAAAGTGTCAAAAGTTTACGGACGGACGGACGACGGACGACGGACGACGGACGGACGACGGACGACGGACGGACGCCGGACGACGGGCCATGCCATAAGCCCATCTGGACTTTCAGTCCTGATGAGCTAAAAATAGAGCCATTGGCTCTGTAGCTCATCAGGCATCATATCAAGTTTGCTTTATACAGGCAAGATGAGCTAAAAATGAAACTGATGTTACCTATTGCAAGAAAACCTATAAAATATTACAAAACAAATGTATTATTATTCAACACTTTTTAGATCGCCAAAATCAGACACTGAAAGAAGTCCACACTAAAATATCCAAGGAGAAATAAATTTGCCATAGACTGTCATCTAATGGAGAAAAATAGGTTTTTAAGATTGTGACCCCTGTGACCCTATTTGGGGTCATGGGGTCACAAAAACCTACAGTTTAGAATCCCAATTGGCCAAGGAGTCTACATGCAGTCTTTCAGCTCAATAGACCTTTAGGAGCTAAAGATGATGAAAATAGGTTTTTAAGGTTGTGACCCCTGTGACCCTATCTGGGGTCATGGGGTCACGAAATCTACAATTTAGAATCCCCATTGGCTAAGGAGTCTGCACATATAATTTCAGCTCTCTAGACCTTTTAGAACTGGAGAAGAAGATGAAAATAGGTTTTTAAGGTTGTGACCCCTGTGACCCTATTTGGGGTCATGGAGTCACGAAATCTACAATTTAGAATCCCCATTGGCCAAGGAGTCTGCACATATCGTTTTTAACTTTCTAGTCCTTTTAGAACTGGAGAAGAAGATGAAAATAGGTTTTTAAGGTTGTGACCCCTGTGACCCTATTTGGGGTCACAGGGTCACCAACGTTACAAATTAGAATCCCCATTGTCCAAGGAGTCTGCACATATCATTTTTAACTCTCTACTCCTTTTGGAACTGGAGAAGAAGATGAAAATAGGTATTTAAGGTTGTGACCCCTGTGACTCTATTTGGGGTCACAGGGTCACCAAAGGTACAAATTGGAATCCCCATTGGCCAAGGAGTTTGCACATATAATTTTTAACTCTCTAGTCCTTCTGGAACTGGAGAAGAAGATGAAAATAGGTATTTAAGGTTGTGACCCCTGTGACCCTATTTGGGATCACAGGGTCACCAAAGTTACAAATTAGAATCCCCATTGTCCAAGGAGTCTGCACATATAATTTTTAACTCTCTACTCCTTTTGGAACTGGAGAAGAAGATGAAAATAGGTATTTAAGGTTGTGACCCCTGTGACTCTATTTGGGGTCACAGGGTCACCAAAGTTACAAATTGGAATCTCCATTGTCCAAGGAGTCTGCACATATAATTTTTAACTCTCTACTCCTTTTGGAACTGGAGAAGAAGATGAAAATAGGTATTTAAGGTTGTGACCCCTGTGACCCTATTTGGGGTCACAGGGTCACCAAAGTTACAAATTAGAATCCCCATTGTCCAAGGAGTCTGCACATATAATTTTTAACTCTCTACTCCTTTTGGAACTGGAGAAGAAGATGAAAATAGGTTTTTAAGGTTGTGACCCCTGTGACCCTATTTGGGGTCATGGGGGTCACAAAATCTACAATTTAGAATCCCCATTGTCCAAGGAGTCTGCACACAAATTTTAACTCTCTAGTCCTTTTAGAACTGGAGAAGAAGATGAAAATAGGTTTTTAAGGTTGTGACCCCTGTGACCCTATTTGGGGTCACAGGGTCACCAAAGTTACAAATTAGAATCTCCATTGTCCAAGGAGTCTGCGCATATCATTTTTAACTCTCTACTCCTTTTGGAACTGGAGAAGAAGATGAAAATAGGTATTTAAGGCTGTGACCCCTGTGACCCTATTTGGGATCACAGGGTCACCAAAGGTACAAATTGGAATCCCCATTGGCCAAGGAGTTTGCACATATAATTTTTAACTCTCTAGTCCTTCTGGAACTGGAGAAGAAGATGAAAATAGGTATTTAAGGTTGTGACCCCTGTGACTCTATTTGGGGTCACAGGGTCACCAAAGTTACAAATTGGAATCCCCATTGGCCAAGGAGTCTGCACATATAATTTTTAACTCTCTAGTCCTTCTGGAACTGGAGAAGAAGATGAAAATAGGTATTTAAGGTTGTGACCCCTGTGACCCTATTTGGGGTCACAGGGTCACCAAAGTTACAAATTAGAATCTCCATTGTCCAAGGAGTCTGCACATATAATTTTTAACTCTCTACTCCTTTTGGAACTGGAGAAGAAGATGAAAATAGGTATTTAAGGTTGTGACCCCTGTGACCCTATTTGGGGTCACAAGGTCACCAAAGTTACAAATTGGAATCCCCATTGGCCAAGGAGTCTGCACATATAATTTTTAACTCTCTACTCCTTCTGGAACTGGAGAAGAAGATGAAAATAGGTTTTTAAAGTTGTGACCCCTGTGACCCTATTTGGGGTCACAGGGTCACCAAAGTTACAAATTAGAATCTCCATTGTCCAAGGAGTCTGCACATATAATTTTTAACTCTCTACTCCTTTTGGAACTGGAGAAGAAGATGAAAATAGGTATTTAAGGTTGTGACCCCTGTGACCCTATTTGGGGTCACAGGGTCACCAAAGTTACAAATTGGAATCCCCATTGGCCAAGGAGTCTGCACATATCATTTTTAACTCTCTAGTCCTTCTGGAACTGGAGAAGAAGATGAAAATAGGTTTTTAAAGTTGTGACCCCTGTGACCATATTTGGGGTCACAGGGTCACCAAAGTTACAAATTAGAATCTCCATATGCTAAGGTACTTGTACACAAAATGTCAGCTCTCTAATGTGTATGGTTCATTAGGAGAAGTCGAAAGTGTCAAAAGTTTACGGACGGACGACGGACGGACGACGGACGACGGACGGACGACGGACGACGGACGACGGACGACGGACGGACGCCGGACGACGGGCCATGCCATAAGCCCATCTGGACTTTCAGTCCTGATGAGCTAAAAATAGAGCCATTGGCTCTGTAGCTCACCAGGCTTCATCATCAATTATGCTGTAGAGTGTGGCCAATGTGATTCCCCCTTTGTAGAGGCCACAGGGTCACCAATCATAAAATTAAGTATATAGGGGACAAGTTTCATTTTTCTAGGCCTTATACTTCAGGAGAAGAAGATGAAAATAGATTTGAAGGACGTTCCTGTTGCCTTAATTAGGGGCAACAGGGTCACCAAAGCTACAATTCATAATCCTCACTAGTCAAGGAGTCTGTACACAAAGTTTCAGCTTTCTAGGCCTTATGCTTCTGGAGAAGAAGATGAAAATTAGTTTTTAGGGCGTGGCATCTGTGGCCCTTATGAGGGGCCACTGGGCCACCAAAGCTACAATTTATAATCCTCACTAGCCAATGAGTCTGTACACAAAGTTTCAGCTTTCTGGGCCTCATGGTTCTGGAGAAGACGATGAAAATAGGTTTTTAGGGCGTGGCCCCTGTGCCCCTTATTAGGGGTCACAGGGCCACCAAAGCTACAATTTATAATCCTCACTAGCCAAGGAGTCTGTACACAAAGTTTCAGCTTTCTAGGCCTTATGGTTCTGGAGAAGAAGTCGAAATTCCACAAAGTTTACGGACTGATGGACGGACGGACGCCGGACACCATGCCATGCCATAAGCCCATCGGGCCTTACAGGCCAGATGAGCTAATAAAAGTCAATGTATTTTACTGCAATGTGAATTGAATTACTAACTTTATAATGACCTCATAGCAAAAGTAAGTATGAAACTTGAAAATAAAAAATAAAAATATAATATATTTTAAGAATATTGCAGAGAGAAAAAATGGCAACTGTTTCAGATAATGGAAGAAGTGTTCAACTCCAAGAATTTCAAATTTACTCACAGAAAAATAAGATTGTAGGCATTTGTCAATTATTGCTGAAAAGGAACTTAGAATTCAATGTCTCGGTAGTCTCCTATCATGCATGATTAAAAGGTTTCTGTGAATAAATGATAACTAGGGATCACATTATT
Source organism: Steromphala cineraria (assembly GCA_916613615.1). Lineage (NCBI taxonomy): Eukaryota > Metazoa > Mollusca > Gastropoda > Trochida > Trochidae > Steromphala > Steromphala cineraria. The sequence goes on along the minus strand of OU744722.1, from coordinate 38,727,350 downwards.
TGTTTATTTACAAAAAGTGTGTAGTTCGCCCTCAAAGAAAATAGTTAATTATCTTTATATTCTTATTATTGTTGCATATAAGAGATTCTAAGTTCAATAAGATAACCAATAAGAAAGCAAGTTTTATATCTGGAGCCGTCACAACATCAAATTATCAAAATATTCCAAGAGAACTAAATTTCATTTACAAAATAGGGGGTGCTTAATTAAGTTCTTTGTGTATTTTAGTGTAGTGCTAATGATTTTGTTACCAAATTACTCCGTCCACATCGGAGATTGTGTGCTTGAAGCATAACACAGGACAAAGTCGTACAAAAATATGTTTAATTCATATCAAAAGCCAATAAGGAAGAAGAATCTGGCCAGGTAGTCCATCAGCTGTCTCCACGTCTGAAACAAACAAGCAACTGAAGTTAGTGGGGACATGCAGGAAGGGTCAACGCAGCATTGAAAACTGAGTACAGACCATTTTATCTTTTATCATTAAAACAACATGAATTTTGGTTTCAAAATTGAACACTTTTTATGCTTTCACAAGTGTATATTGGATTTCTATGTGGTAGTAAGTACGACTGATCAATGTTGTTGCGATCAAGAAGACGATGGCACTTACTGTGTACAGATGACAGTTATCCTCCTCAGCCCATTCCCTGAGATCAATGTAGCTCTGCGCAGGCTTGTGAGGGTCGTGTAGCGCAGTGCACAGCGCACACCAGTTGACCACCTGGTCTTCAGTCAGAACGTAGTCACGTCTCCACCGGAAGTAGCTGTTGTAGAGATGTTCATCCTGTCCGACCCGCGTGATGTAGGCAGCTAGCGCACTGACGTCAGGGAAGTCGGCCACATCGATGTAGGAGTGAGGAGGCGCGAGGAGTCGGTAATCTGCTCCTCCTCTCACTACCGGGATCTGGTCTCTGTGCAGCGCACCCCAGAACTTCTCCGTGATGTAGTCCCGACACGGGCCGTTCTCTAGCGCGAAGACAAACTTGTACCCTCTGAAAACCGTGTTGCACCGGGGCGATCCCTTTCTGCAGACGAGCGTCCCGCAGTTACCGTACGTGTGTACATCAAGATACTTCTTCAGCTCGGCAATCAGTCGGTATCTTTGTCCCGGATCCGTACAACTACTGGCTGCCCAGTACGACATATTCGTTTTATTGGCGAAGTAATTTTGTGAGGAAGGTTTGGCACTTTTGGGGCGTTTGGTGAAGTTTCCGTAGGGTGAATACACGTCTGCGTCCAGTCTGAACCAGCTGGTCCAGTTGAAGACCCCACCATAGCGCTCCCAGTCGAGGAAGATGTAGTACGGTGGTTCTGAGTTGTGCAGGACCCACACCTGGTCTGGGGTTCGAGTCTGCGGCAGGACGGTGTTAGACTGCAGACTCCTGGAGTTGAAGAGAAGGGCGTGGCTATGGGGGAGCTTAGACCGGTCTGAGGTCACCCTACAACGTCTCTCCCCGCACCCCTCCAGGTACCGCTCTTTGAACTCCCACCTTCTAGAGCCGAAATAGTCAGTCCATAGCAATATGGTTTTCCACGTCGAATTCTGAAACTGTCTTCGCGGGTAAACAGTCTTAAAGTTTGAGCTGGGTGCAAATGTCCTGGTGAGATGTTTGGGTGAAGTGCTGGACGTCAACACGAGCACACAGAAGAGCCAACACAGCGTCACAACGAGGATAAGGATGAATGCTTTCTTATTGGTGCTCGTTACCATGACTTCTCGTCACGTGATCCCGCTCCTTGATGCCATTGGTCAATGTAAACCGGCTTCAGCAGTCCTGTTGGGAAAAGATACTTTATCAATTCCGATACCAAATACAAGTGCAATAAACATTACACACAATACGCAAGAATGACTAAAGATAAGGCTGACCATGGTCACCCCCGCCTATTGGACCTATTGAGTGTTTTCTCCCGGTTTTCGAAAACAATGAGTTGTGTCGATTTTGATAGTGTACTTTAATGTGCTCCTCGGATTTCGGACCATTGGGTATTTCACATAAGAATTGAGATTGTACTCTTATGATTTAACATAAATGGGACACCAAACAATCTATCACTTGTTATATTAATTGCTAAAATTCCACAGTTTCAGTCCGTGTTTAGTTGTTAACAGTATGCATTATCGTCGTGCTTTCATAGTAACAGCAAGGTCGCTATGAACATACAGCTAATCTAGATTGTATCTTAGTAACTCAACCACGCCGATACACGCTTCGTAACCTCACGAATATGTAGTAAATAATAACCCGGTACCGAGGGGTTGTGGAAAATAACCTCGCGAGGGCGTAGCCCGAGCAGAGGTTTTTTCCATAACCCGAGGCAAACGGGTTATTATTTGACTTACACTCCCGCGGAAGACTCCTGCAATTATTTCAACTTGATTGGTTTATATACAATTAATCTAAAAACGTTTTACTGATATCATTCGCGGATTTATCATTTCTTGATAAGAAAAAATATTTAAAATACCCCCATATTAGGGTTTTAGAAATAAACGCTTGATTTCTTACAATAAAAACTATTTATTACGGTGTTTCAACTAAATTGGTTTACATACAAATAATTGAAAAATGTTTTAGTGATCCATTTTGGGGGTTTGATATGTCCTGATAAGAATACTTTTTTAGACTACTTACAATACCCCCGCTTAGGGTTTTAGAACTAAAAACTTGATTCCTTACATTAAAAACTATTTTATTGCAATATTAATATATATTAATAGGGGAAAATAAAAAAACAAACATGACACACAAAAATGTACATCAACTGGCATGGATCCTCGGTAGCTCAACAGGTAAGAGCGCTGCTTGACAACATAGAGATCCCTGGTTCGAATCCCACTTTCGTTGTTAATAAATCTAAACTTTCTTGTTTGATTAAAATTCCAAATTTTACAAGTCCAATTGTTTGCGATTGTTTACAATCTTATAACCGACCAAGGTGGTTATAAAATAAACAACCTACGCGGATGGAGCTCACGGCTTAAAACATTCAACTTAAATAAAGGCAATAACTTCCCACGGGGTGTAAAGGGTTAACACAAATAGGAAGGTAGTTATGAGTTAAAACCTATTGAAAAAAGAAGGGACATAACCGCCCAAGGGGTGTAAGTAGTAAATAATGACCCGGTACCGAGGGGTTATGGAAAATAACCTCGCGAGGGCGTAGCCCGAGCAGAGGTTATTTCCATAACCCGAGGCAAACGGGTCATTATTTGACTTACACTCCCGCGGAAGACTCCTGCAATAGTTTCATCTTAATTTGATTAAAAACAATTTATTTAAAAACGTTTTACTGATATCATTCGCGGGTTTATCATTTCTTGATAAGGAAAAATATTTAAATAACCCCCACATTAGGGTTTTAGAAATAAACGCTTGATGTCTTCCAATCAAAACTATTTTATTACGGTGTTTCAACTAAATTGGCTTACATACAAATAATTGAAAAACGTTTTAGTGATCCATTTTGTGGGTATGCTATGTCTTGATAAGAATACTATTTTAGACTACTTACAATACCCCTTGCTAAGGGTTTTAGAACTAAAAACTTGATTCCTTACATTAAAAACTATTTTATTGCAATATTAATATATATTTATAGGGGAAAATAAAAAACCAAACATGACACACACAAATTTACATCAACTGGCATGGATCCACGGTAGCTCAACAGGTAGGAGCGCTGCTTGACAACATAAAGGTCCCTGGTTCGAATCCCACTTTCGTTGTTCATCAATCTTAACTTTCTTGTTTGATTTAAAATCCAAATTTTACAAGTCCAATTGTTTGTAATTGTTTACAATCTTATAACCGACCAAGGTGGTTATGAGATAACCAACCTACGCGGATGGAGCTCATTGCATATAACATTCAACAAAAATAAAGGCAATAACTTCCCAAGGGATGTTAGGGGTAAACACCTATAAGAAGGTAGTTATGAGTTAAAACCAATGCAAAAAAGAAGCGATATAACCGCCCAAGGGGTGTAAATAACAATACACCAACTCCAACTGCCTCTTAGTTACGGCTCATTATGTTATAGTGTGTCACGAGCTATGTTGTCTAACCTTTAGCATTAAGCCATTTAGTCATTTCGTCAATCGCTGTTCATTCTCACACCCGTTACTGTTTTATGCATTGAATTTTATTACTATGGATTTTTGTTCATACAAAAGGAGGTACAGAGAACGCGATAATTTTGAGAGGTATAACTTCTTACTTTGAGAAAATGAGCGCTCCCGTATGCGTCGACGTAGGAACAGTTTGCATCTTATTGGAACACTATATATATGCACTATATATATTGTTAAATGTTACATTACAATCATACAAAATGTCAAGATTCAATTGACTCCAATCAATAATGCTCTTAGTTAAATGGACATATATTTTCTTCTACCGAGAAACGATTCTATTTTTTATAATAGTATTTTACCTACCATCTTTCAAGCGATATTCATTTAATTAAAGTCTTAATTTAAGTATCTTAACAAATAATGTTACGTCCCAGAACAGACTTTGGACCCTGAAACATTTGTTTCGGGAAAGCAAAGGCATAGCTAGGTTACTTAGGAACTTACTCTGAAATATTTACTGTAAACTACTTTACTTTCATTAATATCATTTTGTTCCCAAGGGCATTTCATTTCATATATGTATTCATATATGTATATGTATCTAGACTTGCAGAATAAGGATTAAAGGATTAAAGGCTCATAAATATATACACAGTCATGAAGCAGGGTTATCAGAGTCAGCTATGCAAATAACAAAGTAGGTCAAAGGGAGACTTGCCATAGGTCTTCGCAGATAACAGCATACAACTTTGATAAAAATATTTCCTATATATGAGAGAAGAGTGATAAGGTACAGAAAATAGACGTTTAATCAGTTCTACTGAGGAGAATTTGTGAAGAAATAGAAAATGTATTATTTGTAATCTGTATCATACAAATAGCATGTTAGGAAAGCACGTCGATCACTCCCGTCTCACCATAGAGTGTGTATTACATGTCGAGATTTGTAACAAGACACAAGGAACGAGATACTGCATTACTTCGACTTATTACATATGTTGCATAATGACGGTGTCGTAGAAAATAATTTATCCAACAAACCCCAATATATCATTGTTATAAACTTCTTTCGTTAATATGATAAGCTCAATATCAGAGACGGAAACGTGACGGATTTGCTCTTCTTCACTCACCACGCCTTCACAATACCATCCAGCTCGCATGGTAAAGTCTAGTCTAATTAATCGTGCACTTCAACTTCATACAACTCGGAGTAAATGCTACAATGATCTGAACATTGGTCTCTAAGGTAAAGGTAGTCTGTCCGACAGCCCCTCAAACAAATTATCTTTATAGCCCCATGCATGGCTATGTTATTGTAGCAAGTCTAGATCACAGCAGTTTCAGGAAATGAACAGCTTTAGTGGGCTCCTTTCAATTTTCATGGTAGATAGTTGCATTTATTATGGATTTTCATTTCCGAGACTAAAGTGTAGTGTAAAGTAAAGGCACCAGATGGAGACTGGTGGACCGACCCTACCTCTACTCCGCGGAGTCCTCGCTCCCTCCACTCACATCGAGGAGTCAACATCCGCCATGCCTAGTATGCTTCTTGTCAAACAACAACTATAGTATTAATCAGAACCACACATGCCAATGTCAATTGTTTAAAATGACTGAGTGTTATTAGGAAAGCCTCTACCATTCAATAGCCTTTGTCGACAAGAGCACTGGCTCGTACTGCACAGGGGAGCCACGGCCGCCCAGATCGATATTTGTCGTGGATGCGCTTGAAGCCGATTTTCACATTTAACGAAAACGGGAAAAACGTGATCATCTAACATGTTCTGATACGAGAGAGGAGACAAATCTTGTACACACCGACCATGTGTGTAAGTGTTGTAATCCAAGGGGCTGGTGGACTGGTGTGTCGTTGTGCTCACTGTTGTCGTCTCCCCCTCTCCGCACTCCGTCGGCTCACCTCGACCAGTGGTCTGCTGTCTTGAAATGGGGCTCAATCTGGCCAAGCCTTGTTTAACACGGCTTCCATATTATTAAAGACACATTTTTTTATAACAATTCTTTAGTGCACATTTGATACCATTGTGGATTAAAGAAATGTAAGAATGGTGCGTTGGATCTCTTAGACAGAGCTTTTAAAAATAATAAATAAGAGACCGAATGTCAGTCTAAGGGTGATAAGGTTAACCCGATGGTAAAGACTTTCACTGTTAGCTGACAAAGATTAGCTTTCAAAGGATTTCCGTTTAGTAAGCTGGTAGTTCACGTTTGTCAGCATAGGCTCGTGTTGGTTATTGCTTGGTGCCCCAAAGGGCACCAAGTATTATGATTTGATTCTCCTAAAACTTTTCTGAATTCTCTCTATATTACTCTTGATATTTTCAAAGGGAAGCCGCGCCAATCACATGTGTTGTATCCAAATCAAAAGACCAATGAACAGAGCTGTAGCAAAAAATGCATTACGTCACCATGTGGGTAATACAAAATAATTGGCACATTAAACTGTGGAATATGATTTCGCTTTAAATGTCATATTAAAAGAGAAACAATATTTTCTATTAAAGACGCTGATAAATGTTAACAGACTCAATCAAAAACATCTTCATTTGATGAAGAGTCTGCATTTGTTCCAGATAAGAACATTATTTCGCATTCAATAATCGCAGAATCCACTTTTTTATAACCCACGCGATTTAATTTCACGCTGGGCTCGCCTGGCGATTTAAAAGTAATGTTTGTGTAAGAACGATGGTGACATCGAAAAAAGACTTATGTTTACTAATAGGTAGATCACTTACGACCACATGACAAGTCATACTTAACGATGTCACTAAATGTTTACGTTGAAAACATGTTTTTATTATCAGAGCTACTGAAATTGACTCGTGCTATATTTAGAATATGACCCACATCGCTGGTTCCATTCGGTTACTATAAGGCCGCGGCTTAGCTCAGCTGAGCTGGGTTGAAATCCCGTCAGATCATCGGAAAGTATTTTGTTTATGACAAGGAGATATGGTTTTGGCAGTACGTTTTGCACAATTTCCTGTCATTGTCAACGCAACATGGCAACCCGTGCAGTGCTTTTACTTCAAGTAACAACATCACAATGCCATAACATCATAAACTGTCACTGTCACATCACTGTCTTCAAAATCTAGTGTTGTTGTGTTCAGAGATTTACATTTTTTCTCTGAGATCTCAAAAAGAGTGAATTTGAATGATAAATAGAATATCACCCTCGTGTGTTTTGATTTGAAATATACCAACAATCGTTGATGAATGTAAAAAATGTTCATAACTTTCAGCAATTCGTGTTGATAGAAATTAATTTTGTGAAATTAACTTTGAGTAATACTCGTGTTAATATTACTGCTGTTATCCAGTGTTGTATACATATTATCACCCAAATTGTTCGATAAATCACAATCTCCTTCATCTGCCTATGTGGCACCAAGCATGCCTTTTTAAAGGCTTTTCTTGTTTCCACTCTATCCACACATGAACAATGTAACATTGTAACATTTAATTACATCGGATCGGAAATATTATACCATTTTTTCCGTTTTATACAATGTATATATTTGATAGAATAATATTTTATGAGAATAATAATTTTTTCAGAGACTGAATACAAGTCTAGTGGACGGATCGTTTGAATGAGTTTTACACCCAGAATGTAGCTTAATACAATTTGACATAACAAACCCTATTGAGGAGCAAGTCTAGATTTGTAGTCTGAAATAGCCAAGTCTCCGAGGCTCGTTTTTATATATTAATTAAATAATCATTTATGAGATTCATTTATTTTCAGATACTGAATATAAGTCTAGTGGAGCGATAATACCCAATAGAACTACAGAGTCGTGCAATAAGTATTCGTGATGTGACGTTTTTTCCCATAGACTTGCATGTTAAATTGGTGTAGCTTAAATAATTTTCATGCGTTTAATTTCCTTTTAATCCTGTACATTTTTTGCATATTTGTAACGAATCATCTCAGCTACAATGTCATAATTTCTGTTATTTTTTTTATCTATTATGTTAGAAATGACGGCGATTTATTCATACTATGTGCATAGTTGTGAAAAGTTTATAATGGTGATCTATGGTACACGTTTCCAATTTTTGTACAAACATCGGTAAATAGGGCGACAATACATAACCATTCATCAGATAAATAAACAGTAATTATGAACTTCAAGCTGGGAAGATTTCAATTCAACCTGCAAAGTTTAACAATGATTCAACACAAACTTTTTTAATGAAAATTATTTAAGCTACACTAATTTAACATGCAAGTCTATGGGAAATAACGTCACGTCACGAATACTTATTGCACGACTCTGTAGTTGACAAATGAAAACAAGTCGAAGTATATTTTGATGTATTCAATCTAACTCTAAAACTTTTAAAGGAAGCGCGGGTAAAACATTCGTTTTAACACTGATAACATGGAATGGTTCTTGGGTGTAAAGAAGATATTAAATATGTACTCGTGAGCGAAAGTGGTTTAAGCTGAATATGCCGGCTTAGACTAACATTTAGTTTATGAAATATTTAAAATAATTACTGTACCTTCATATATAATTATATATCATGATATTTCTTTAGGATTTTCATTTCATTGTGTATACAGTCAATCTAGACTTGCATAATTAAGACCTAAATTGTATAAAGGCTCCTTCATAATACACAGTCGGCCTTCTTTCTATATGCAAAGCAGCATCGGGATATTAGCGGAAAATCATTTTGGAAAATAACAAATCGTGAATATTTTATGAGGGCTTCAATGAGCATAGTAAAATCAGCGTCGGTTCTTTGATATTTAAGTGATGTATTTTCGCAAAAAGACGTTTAACATGATTTCTTTAGAATCTGGCGAATTTTCGAAAAATACCGAAATGTCAACATGTAGAAGTGTTATAAATGATTTTAAACAACTTCAATGAACTGTTGATTCAAAAACGGAAAGTTTTGAAGAACCATTAACAAAGGGAACTTAGAGCTGTCACCTTGTTGAAATTATTTGGGATATATTTTAAAAGTGCGTAATTCGACTCGTGCAATTTCTCACCTTGTCCGACCCGCTATTGTTTTTTTAGCATGTAGTGAGCCTTTTTCACCTTTTTAGCGATGGATAACCGTAACCTTGTTACCCTACACAATGGGGAATACTTATGTCATGACATCCATACATAAATATCGTAAAGAACGTCATTTAATTTTAATTGCAACATCAGAAACGAGTCGCAATTATCGATTTGTTTGTCCCCCCCCCCCCCCCCCCCCCGGAGGTAAACTTGGCAAATTAGCGTAGCGAAATCGCGGCTCTGATTTGCTAAAATATTACGCCAAGATATTTGAGAAAATATACCGGATGGAAGGACGGACGGAATGACCGTTTTATACTACCCTCTATATGGTAGCAGAGGTATAATAAGTATTTGTTTACATAATTAGAAAGTTTACTGTATATGTCTTCCAAACCCCCCTTATGTCCTAAAATAGCCAAAAGAGCGGAAAAGGTAAGCGTAATGGATTCGCTCTTCTCTTCTCACCTCGCAGGCCAACACAGCTTAGTAAAGTGCACAGTGCGCGTAGAGCGAGCCTCGTTATAGAAGAAAAAGAAAAAGAAGAAAGAAGAAGAAGAAAAATTATTTTATTACAGTGTCACAAGCTGTACATACAAGAAGTAAAATCAAATTTGATAATCAATTAAAAACAGCTTCCGGCCAGGTGGCCTACGAGACACTAATTTCCTAAAATATACACATTAAATTTTAAAATGATAACGTCATTGTTACGTTCTACCTACTGTAGTCTATTGTTAGGCCTATAGAGAAAGGAATGAAATAGTTAGATTTATCAGTGGAATTAACAGGTTTTCTAGGTACATTGACTTGTCTGATATAGGCCAAAGTTTAATTTCTTTCACGATGTTGTTAAAGAAGTGAAGGATCGTTTTACAATCTATTTCGAAACATCGCATATTTCAGATCAAGAAGTAGGCTAAATCCAGCAATAATTCATTGTGCATCAATCCAACCTGTACAATGCAAATCAGAGAATTAAAGCCATTTCTATCTCACAATGTCCCAGGTGCAATTTAAAATACATGGGATTTAGATTCAAAGCTCACATGGTAAAAGACGACTTAAAACAAGTTCAATTCTCTTTGAAAGAAATAAGCGCCGGGTCTCCAATAAGCGCCGGGCCTCTAATAAGCGCCGGGGGGGTAAAGGGGTGCTGAAAAAATAAGCGCCCGGGCGCTTATTAGAGGAAATACGGTATATTACGCGAGCTTCGTACACGTACACGTAGATCCAACACTCTCGACGTACTAAACTTCACAGCGTGGAAACATCAATGGAGAAACGTGACCAGCCTTGAAGGATGTGGTACTTACACACTAGACTTAAATTTAGTCTATGAAATATTTTAAATAATTACTGTACCTTCATTTATGTTATTTTATTTATTGAGGCTTTTCATTTCATATTCATATATGTGTATTCAGTCAATCTAGACTTGCAGAAATAGGATCTAGACTATATAAAAGGCTCCTATTTAATACACAGTCATGAAGCAGGACTAGCTACTTACACACGGGCGAGTAGAGTTAGAAACACCAACACGTGGTAGACGTTCACAGAAGTCAACGTGAGGGACAACGCCATTACGGTTTACGGATGATCGAGGGAGAGAGAGAGACGGATAAACGAGTTCCCTAAAAATAGACATTGAATCAAAAGGTACTGAAAGGCCTACCGAAAAATATTAAAACGGAAAGGTTTAAAATGTAACAAACCAAATCAAATCTCTGTATTTTAGTATTTGATTCCCTACGCAATGTAAAGATGTATATAAAGGACTGACTTTTCAGGCTGTGTAAAGCTTAAGTAACCAAGCACTGTCTAAGTTTCCTTGTAATTTTTGCAAACATTTGCTACCATTCCAACACAATTTGGAAAGGCTCGATTATGAATTTTTCAAAATGACAAAGGGCATTTCACGCATCGGTTTATAGCTTTAAATAGAAATGAGCGTGTTAAGTTGGTAGTTAACAATTTATCGGTTATGAGCCTCCCGACATTGCCTTATATATATAGACTACTCACGGAAATCGAATAAAATGGTTTTTGGCATTTATTTTTTTATAACTCGACTTTTGTAAGTAATTCTTACTGATGTTCAAAAAACTAAGTTTTACCCAACTAGACCTTATGAAATCATTGCAAAAATATACTTTAGGTTCAGGTAAAACTGCCAAAAATTTACATATTTTCAATATATTTCGAAACCTGCTAAAGCTTACGTCACTCTCAGCAATGCGTGTGACAATAAACCTGCAACGCTCTTTTCACTTGAATTTGCAGTTGCACGTGCGTTGCCACAGCAACTCTGCAATTGTCAACAGAAGTTATGAATGAACTCATAAGAATAGTAGTTTGTAACACGCGTTTATGTCTGTAAACTTAAAGGAAACCACGTTCTTTTTCAATCATTTTATGAATTTTTAAATCAAATAAGATATGAATAGTAGAGGACAAAAGATATAACATTAGTGTACATTAAACAATGTATTTTAACGGACGGTACAGAGAACAGATCATTTACATACTATAGCTTGTATAAGAAACGTACATTTCGACTCTGAATTAATTTCGAGGCGTGAAAAAGACACGTTTTTCTCTCCTGTAACTTCATATATTTTGGGGGATTTTACAAAAACTGTCTGAAATGAAAGTTGGAAAAAACATTGTGAATGAATATTTAGAATACAAATATCCAGTTAGTTCCAAATAAAGAAATAATCGACAAAAAGCATTTTATTTCTATTTCCGTGAGTACAGACAGACAGCTATGCTTGTCTTACCTTTTCAACAACGTGACTTGAACCGAAGGTTATAGTTTGAGTGTTCTGCACAGAAACAGGTAGAATGAAAACTTACTGTTCCTTGCTGTTGAACCTGACAAATGCTATCAACATGCCGTGTTGACTGTATCCTACAAGACAACCTTCCCGTGCACTACTCATGACAATGCATACACATAAGTATGATCCCGTGGGTATGAAATCCTTCCCAATCCTGACCTCTTACCATCCTCCCATCTGTATCTATTTTACTATCTAACCGTGCATGAAGACAGGCCCTCCAGATAATACAACACTGGTTTGGGAGGTGAAGTCATGGTTTGCTGAGCATGAGTACAAGCAGCGTGTATCAGTCAATAGAGGAGATGTGGTGTTACTCTTAGTGGTTGTTGTGTACAGAAGGTTGTACAGAAGAAAGCAGAGTTTTAGTCTAAATCTACAGCAAGAGGGTCGGGGGGATATATAAATGCACGCATGTTTTAGCTCAGAAGGTCAGACAAAACTTTTAAAGGTGTAATTACAACTTTTTACGGTGTAATTACAACTTTAAAAGTTGTATATTCAAGTTTTAAAGGTGTAATTACAACTTTTAAAGGTGTAATTACAAGTTTTAAAGTTGTATATTCAAGTTTTAAAGTTGAAATTACAACTTTTAAAGTTGAAATTACAACTTTTAAAGTTGAAATTACAACTTTTTGAAAGTACATAATTTAATTGTTCAAACATGTATTGAAATCAAAACTTAAAACTTGAAAAAACAACTTTAAAGTCGAAAATACAACTTTTTAACTGGATATTACAACTTTCAAAAGTTGAAATTACACCTTAATAAGTTGAAATTACACCTATAAAAGTTGAATGTACAACTTTTGAAAGTTGAATATACATCTTTTGAAAGTTGAATATACATCTTTCAAAAGTTGAATATCTAGCTTTCAAAGTTGTAATTACAACTTTTAAACTTGATTATACATCATTAAAAGTAGTAATTACACCTTTTAAACTTGAATATACACCTTTCATAGTTGTAATTACAACTTAAAAACTTGAATATTCAACTTTATACAAGTTGTAATTACAATTTTTTATTTTGAATATATAACTTTAAAAAGTTGTTATTACAACTTCAAAATTTTAAAATGCAAATTCAAAACTTGTTATTTCACCGTAGAAAGTTGTAATTACAACATTAAAACTTGAATTTACAACATTCAGAACTTGTAATTACACCTTTAAAAGTTGTAAATACAACTTCTTTTTAAAAATGATTTTGGCCCTTGTAGGCTTACACTCATACTCTGATCAAACTGAACACCAGAGCTGAAATCGTGATAATGATTCAATTCAATTCTTTATTCAGGTGTATGTAGGCCATCGGCCCATAATACAATGTATTTATTATACAGCCACAAGAGGCTTCTTCGTAGCATATTTGCATGGTAAACATACATAGCCAAATTTCGTAATATATGTATGTTGTTGAGAGATAATGATTATGTGCCCCTTAGTGCATTTTGGATCCGAACTTTAATTAAAGGCACCACTCGATAGGCTTTCATCCGCCATGTTGAAATGTTAGCATTGCGAGAAAACAAATGTGCTGTATTATGCTTATTCATTAACAAAATTAAGACATAACTTCTTGATTAATAGAAGATGAGCATATTTACAAATAATTCATAATAAAATGTATCAGTTACAACAGCATTTTGTCGTAGTAATGCATTCTATGATCGTAGCTTGGATGATTGGCTTAATTTAACGATGTTTTTATTTTATGAGCATACACTTTATTCTTTGTCAGACTCCTAAATCTTGAACAATTGAAATGCTAACCTCAGACATATTTGAATTTAAGTGTGAAATTATCATGTAAAAATCATATATAATTGTAAACAAGAAAATTGTCATGAATTTCGTTTCCCTTTAAAGGACCACTCCTATTTTCATCATATATGATTATGCTTTGATAGAGAACGTAAATGGCAAAGTTCATATGGAAACCAGAGGTAAACGATTTATTCATTGAACTGATCAGAAATGATCTAAGCAATCTTAACATTGTTGACTTGTGTGAGCATGATACATTTGATTCGACCAAAGCAGTTGATGAACTTGTGTCAGTTATTCACTCCTGTGCGTCACGTTGTAATATGTCATCTATTAGAAAGGGGTTGAAAAATAATAAGGGTAGGAAATCTCCTTGGTTTGATGACGAATGTGAAGATACTAAGAAACAAAAGTATGACATTTTGAATAAATTCAGACTGATGGCAGACAAATTACTTTTAACCAAATTTCATACCTTAAGTAAAAAAATTAGAGAAATGTGTCGTCACAAACGAGAACAGTTTTTAGTTAAATCTACCGAGGACATTTTGGATTGCTACTCCAACAATAACGCAAAGTCATTTTGGTCACATGTCCAGTATTTTAGTAAACGTTCTGTGCAGTTAACTTCTAGTATCAGCAGTACTGAATGGATTGGTTATTTTCGATCAGTATTAAATATCAGTGACAACGTAATAGATAATGATTGTGTACAATTTTCCAAGGAGTATATGGCCATGCATGCTGATCGTTCTGTCTTTTGTGATGACTGTAATAATGATGATTTTAACAATATTTTCAATAATGATATAACACCTCAGGAAGTTGAAACAGCACTTCTCAACCTAAAGTTAAAGAAAAGTCCTGGACCAGATGGAATTGTACCAGAAATGCTTAGACATAGCTCGCAAACATTTACGATATACCTTAGTAGACTATTTAATTGTATATTTAAATCTGGTAATTTTCCTGAGCAATGGTCAAAAAAGTTCTTTGAGAGGCATTTTAGAAGTTGGAATGATAATAATGCTGAGGAATATATGGATGACAACTTCTTTGTTTATTGTATGCGACGTTTCCACACAGATTCTTGTGTCGTTCTCAAGCAGAGGAAGAGTAATGAAGTAGGGGCATATATATAAGTAAATAAATACTGTGTATTGTATTATTAACTTCATCCTTGAACCTCTAACTGATAATAATGGCGACTTACATAGCTCTCATTCCATAATAAAGATATAAAATTTTAATTGTTTCGGCGCTACCAACATAAAATTAGTGTCATCTAAAAGATTGTATTACTTTAAGAATTCAAGCATCACATGCAGATACAAACTGCCCAGCCCGTATTTTAAGGGGGATAAGATCACAATCTGAACTGCAAGTCTTTCTACAACAGATATGTATAAAAGAAAGTTGTTCTTTTAAGAATGTAGGGACAGTGACTCCCAAGATGTTTTACAAGATACATCTGGCTAAGATCAATAAACTTTGTTCCGCTAATAGGTGCAAGGATCCACGCCACTTGATTTTAGGGGTGGAGCTATGGCGATATATCAAATGGAAGTCAATATTCAAATATTCAGTGCAGTCAAGTTGTAAACCCATCCTTATTATAATCAGCCTAGTTGCAAGGAATAAACTAAAGTATTTACTATCTTGAAAATCAAAATGGTTCCATCCAGATGTTTTTCTCCACTAGGTATGTCCATAGCCTCATAGGTCGCATGTTCTGTAAGTAAGCTCTGGCTACCAATCACAACTTGTGAGACAAAAACTTAAAGTATCAGAAACTAGAGGGAAGCAACTCCAGTGATTCATGTTTACAACATGCAGTGTTGTTTTTATATCTAAAACTGTGATAGAAAACGTAACTTGTGCATGATAAATCTTTAATAGTAAAATTACAATCATAATGACAGTACAAGGACACTGTCATGAGTACAGTAAAATTCAATTAGGATTTTATAAAATATATTTTCAATTTTTAAAAAGTAGGTTGTAACTTGTTACAGACATAAAATGTAGAAAACTGAAATTAAAAAAATTGGGCAATAAAATAAACAACGTGATCTTCAAGTTGTTGGTCCCTAGTTGATGATATTGTTCAATACAAGTCGGAGGTATCCCTATCTTCTCTCCGGGAGTGTCGGTCGTGCTTGTGTTTATGCTTCTTGTGCTTGTGCTTGTGCTTGGAGCGAGACTTTCTGTATCCATCATCAGAGTCACTGTCGGGGTCGCTGGTGTCACTATCAAAGTCACTGTCATCACTGTCTGTCTCACTCCTTTTGTGCTTCTTCTTTCGCCTTTCCTTGTGAGACTTCCGTGATCTCACTGGTGACCTTGACCTTGACCTGAAAACAAAGTGTACAACGAAGATCAGTCTAAGTAAACCTTGCCTCAATAATAACAGCTACACTCCCATGCTGAGACTAACTATATACAGTAACAACAGGTCCGGTCGACTCGGCGACCTATGACCCTCCAATCAAACATGAGATGGCTGAATGGATTTATACAATCATTAAGCGGTTAAGTTTGAATGGGATTATTGCGGCTTGGTTTCAATTTGATTCGACTGATTTGGTCTACTGATGCGACATGTTACCACATCTCACTATATGGGAGTGTAAGAGTGTTAATGGGGGTAGGTTTACTTATACTGAACTAAGATGGAAAATTTACAAATGTCATACTTTTAAAAAAAAATTAAGTGTGTTAAAAGATTATCAATATCCTTCAGTAATCGATAATTACTTTGAGCATATGGCACCTTTCTTTAAACCGTCACCTGTTTACCTTCACTATTTCAATTAAAAAATGAATCAGTTAACTATGCAACTATAATATACAGTTAACCTTTTCTTTTTCTTCTTCTTCTCTTTCTTCTCACTCTTCTTGTGTTTTTTCCCCTTCTTTTTCTTTGAATTCACCTTCTCTTCTGTAATAAGATTTCATATTGAAACATTAAATGGAGTAGCTGATACAATCTCTATATTTTCGTTAAACACAAAGCAGTCACTTTTAACTTCAAGCTGCCTACTATTGAACAATGGCTTGATTCAAACCAAGCTCCAGACTAGAAAGTGTTTTTACCCGTAAAAACAGATGTCTCCCCCTTCCTCAAATGTTCCAAACCTCTAAACAATACTTTCATAAAGCACCATTCATGTTCTCTGTATAATTCAACTTAAATAACCTATCAACTCCACAATTGTAGCAAACAAAATATTCAAAATTCTAAATGATTTGATGCTGAAACCCTTGAAAAAGACTAAGTCCAAATTGTTGCCATGGAAATAAAAAAAATTTAAATTTTAAGAAATCTATAACCTCCAAAAGGCACATCTGCATGATATGGAGAGACAGTATACCAAGTTTGGTGATGATCGGTGACATAGTTTTAGAGATATGCTCCGGAAACAAAATGGGAACGCCAACGCCAACGCCGACGGGAACTCAGCTAAAACCAATATGTCTCCCGACCCTTCGGGGGAGACATAATAAGCTTTTGCCCATGTTGGTAGTATACCCGTAGTTTTAAAACTAAGTTTGATACTTTTTGATACATTTCTCTTTTTAGAAATCTGTGTATACATTTGGAAATTTATAAAGTTAAAAGATAAAATAACAATGTGGGGGATGCTTGTTTAAGAGAGAAACAAAGTTCAGCTGCAACTGACCGTTCTGTTTGAGCTGGTTGAGTGGTGAGACGAAGGGTTCCTCGTCAGAGTCGGAGCTTGTGCTGCTCACATCAAGCAGAACATCCTTGCTCGGGTCTGCCTTGATGAAGTTCCGACACTGGTACGTCAAGTGGCCAGCTGACACATACATGACATGTATTTCATAAACTATGTAATTAGAAACATAAATAGAACAAGAAAACATCAAAATTAAATATTTTTACCTTCTGTTTGTGTTGTAATGAAGTTAGGATATAATTATTTAATAAGTTACAACAAATCTTTCTTTTGATACATACTTTCATCTGTACAAAACGTTTTAAAGGGATAGTCAGGGATATTTTTTTTGGAAACAAAATTCATTGGGACATTCCAGCCTTGAGTTCAGTAACACGAAATTTCCCGGGATGTTCGCTAGCGCTCACGAACACTTAATGTTAAAAGAAGGATACCCGCCGCGAACAACGTGTTACTGAACGCAAGGCAGTTTACACCAACATGTCACAAGTACAAGATCATAACACAACCCAGTTGAAAAGTGTCACTAAGGGTAATATTTTGGTTAATTCTAATTTGACAATTTGTTCAAGAAGTGGGTCCTCTTGGTAAATAAAAACAACAATGAGTAGTGTTACATGACACCTTCTTTGACCCCCCAATTTCTGGTATAAAAAACTCGCCTTATATGCTGAAATATATGATACATATATTGTATAAGCGGATTTTGTTTATGTATTCCCAAATAATTCAAAATGAAGGACTGGATGAGTAGATATATCTACTGGATGTCATAGGACATTCACTTTGTATTCAACATGGAGTCAAATTTCATTTCTGTTTAGAATCAAGAAGCAGCTAAGAGCTCAGAAGAATGTAAACCTGAATTTTCAATAAAGTTCAATAATGTTGATATACGTTTTTTTTATATAAACCTGATGCTTTATGTACTGTTAATAGAACTGAAAACAAAATACTGCATTTCAGCCACTGTAGTTGTGAACTGTATGACCCCTATGGCTGATGAAGGTATTCTGGTTGCACTGCTCACCATAACCACATCTCTGGCAAGCGGCTCTCACTCCCTCATTGGTTTTGTTCGTGAACTTTGTTATCAAGCCTGAAGTGGAAACAAGGAGAATGAAATTAAATTTGAATACTACTCACAGATAATTAAACAACAAGTAGTCTATATACTTTTAACAAAACTTGTTTATCATCCTCGGTAGCCATACATAATACATAATATTGAAGGCAGAAAAAACTTTAAATGAAATCACTGATCACATTAATTGTTTGAGTTACACAACCACCCTAAGAAACCTGAAAATTGGACAAAGTATGTATAAGTACCTGTTTTACATGTTGCTTTTTGTTCTATATATATTATACATAGTTTTTATATATCTAGTGATGGAAAATGCCTATAATTTGGCGAAGAACACACAGACATTACCCTGTTACCAAATATTTGTATTTGGATGTGATCGAAAACCGAACAAATTCGTAAATGAACGGATTGGTAATGAACTGGTATAAAATGTGTTTTCTTTTGAATGTTGAATATTAATCAATGGACCGATGTACCAATAACGACAACAAAATTGAAATTTAACATGACGTAAAGCAAAAAGACAGCCCAACCGTGTAGATCGCTCTGCATTTTTCAATTTCGAGACCGGAACCACGTAATTTGAAAACCGGACCTCGTTCTAAAACGGACAAGAAACCAGTGGAAGCGTTCGTAAAATATCCAGTTGCTGGTTTTGTTTCACACTGGTTCAATGAATGATGTTTATGCCTATTTTCAGATAAAACGCTGACAAACGAGTTTTTACATGGAGTGAACTCATTCATGTGGTCCAGTTTACATTTCGTCCTGTACAGTTTATAAAGCGACAGTGGGTGGTGGATGAGAAAATAAATATGGAGTTTGCGGTCAAAATTTCGAAAACACTGATTTTTATTTTGCTCTACAAAATCCTTCATAAGTGATCAACAGCTTTAGATCTTATTCATATGTATTCCTTTGCGTTAAAGCAACATAACTATGCTGTATTTTCCCTACAACGTTTACATGGATGATTTTAATCGAAATTTAAGAAAATCCGAATTTCACAAATATGACCCCATCTGTCTATTTAACAATGCCAAATATCGACATTCAGCACCAGTGGCAAGACGATCCCGTAATATGGTTTGGGAATGGGTATTTTACACATGGACAATTGATGATCTTCTGTAAGTGGTCCTGGCGTTATTTTATGAACGTCAAAACAAAACCCAAATTACATTATATTTGCACTAAGATCTCAAGCAGGTGAACAAACTTTTGATATACAGCTGTATAACGGCTAAGTTTATTCGCATTATAAATGTATGCAAATGCTTAATCATACAGTTACCTACGTGTAAAACAAAGTAGCTAATAAACTATTTTTTAAAACGCTATAGACATACGGTTCAAAGGTATTTTAAACGTTCAATTCCAATCAATAAAAAAATGAAACCATTGCTGAATTTTCTTTTCGTCAATACATCATTTGAAACACAACAACAAGCACCAAGTAAATATACTTAACTTCTATTCGGGGAGAAATGTGGCTAGAGAGAAAGGCTACGGTGCGGATGGGGAGGGAATGTTTGGGGGTGGGGGAGGGTGCCTGTGGAAGCGATGGGAAGAGCGGGGTGTCAGATAGGGTGTCCGCTCCATGCAGAGATACCGAGTTATATTATCTGCTGTTATGTCACAACAAACAGCTCGACATATATTACCTTGTTGTCAGAAAGTTGTGTAATGGTCAGTGAAATCCCCTCAAGATAAAGCCTCCTGATAAAACTGTCCCACCGCCCAACTTGGACGTTGCTATGGTCACATTGTCCTGATATAGGGACATTAATCGAACTTCTCTTTGGTTTTCATCATGAGAAATATGATGCAACTGTGCTTGTATGAACAGGGACTGTCTACCCGAGGTAGATTAACTCACTCTTAATCACAATGTCCCTGTCCAAAGGTACGCCTAATGCTAATTTGTGTTTCTCGGAAGGTTCTTCAAACTACGATAAGGCTGGAAAATATTAACGTTACAAGAAAGAAGCAGTAAACGTGACCCTTTCTCTTAGTCTTTAGCTTACAGACCATCAAACAACTATTTGTAATTACAGGTGTATCTGAATTCGATGAAAATAACTTCAATGGTTTGTCTTAAACATTTTTGATCTTTAAGAATCCTTTGTTTACCAAAGAAAAAAGTTACGAGTTTATTCGGAAACCATGTTTAATAACAATATTGATCTTTGTAATTTGTCCTTGCGAGAGAAAGACATGATCTTTAATGATGAAAGAAACTGTTTTAGAATTAGAATGATGTTTCAAACATGTCATTCCTTACTCATTAAATCAAACATGAATGCAACTGCTTATGCATCAAATAGACAATAGTGGACAGTGGTGGACAATCTTTGTTCAAATATGGAGAAGCTAAAAGACATTAACTAAGAATTAAGTGATGTTTTACGACACTGGTCACCGTTCGGCTGACTTTCAAGCAGCAAGCCAGTTACCTCTGTACAACTGCATTTCGGAAGTTCTTTTCGTATTTAACAATCACAATACACAATGCCTGTACTTTGTCATTGATGCAGAGCTAACAACTCAAAATTTGTACATTTTGTAAAAAAAACATCTACAGTCATCTCATTTGCATTTGTCAAAAACGCCAAAATACAAATAGTGACCCCATTCAAATACTTATGAAATATTCCTTCCATACTTCATTAAATCTTACTTATAGGCAAGATATGGCCACAACATCACACCAAAACATCAATAGGGTTTAGAACACAGCACGAACACTAGTATAATCGCATCTATTGAACGAGAAATGCAATGGTTTCATATCGCATCAAGGATAAGCTATGAAGTGTTCTGTTTATGACCTAAAGATGTCAATATGATATTACTAATTCATTAATGCACCTTGTAAAATATTTGTTGACTTAAGCCCTGCAATTTCCAATTAAATCTCAATCTTTCGATTTTGGGGTAAAACGTCACTTATGAGAAGAAATCATTCATCAAAGAAGTCCTGCTCAATGACTGCTTATCATTGAAAAGGATTCTAGGACAGAGCCCACCCTGACTAAACCCCACATCATTCTGATACCCTCTTAGTGCTGGGTTTTTAATCTAATATAATACATAAGGCATTTACTTACAATTATAAGTGCAATTTTTAAAATATAAAATTATCAAAAAACGTGCTACTGCCCCTTTAATGTGAACGTAACATTTGATGGAGAATACATTTTTAGATTTATCAAATTCAAATGCTATTTATGGGGAAAATTTACTTCTTTTTTTTCGGGGGGGGGGGGGGGGGGGATATATGGAAAATGGAAATTGTCTATCAGAACAATTCTTAAAGAGGCCGATCGAGCCTCTTTCTGAGAAATAAGCTTTAGATCGGGAACGAGGCTGTTTTCGAATAGCGCGTCATAGTTTTTAGATCTATAAATAGCACGAGAAAAGCCCCTTCCCATAATGCAACGCTATATGTAAACAACATGGCTCGTTTGTGTCAGGGTGTCAAATGAATTTTGGCATTTATTTATTTATTTCTATGTCTTGCTCATTCCAATTATTATGACTTGGGGGTATACGAAAAAACTACAACATAAATTGTAATATCAAAATATTTCAATATTATAAATGACATAATTATTTATATACATTTCCATTTATAGATTTCTTGCTTATCTCTGATGTAAACAAAGTATTTTGTTTGGATAATTATTTGTGAAATTTCTTTTCCATTTTAATGAAATATTTAATATCACAATATTTCAATATTAATTAGAAATGAAAATTATTTACATATATATTTATCAATTTATGGATTTCTTGCTAATCTCAACCCGACTCATAGTAAAACATTTTTTCTTCCAAAATATATCTTAGTCACTTAAATCACATGAAGTTTTTATGTTCGAAAAAGTGCAATACGGACTATGTATATTTCGGAGTGCGACAGCGCTGACGATTTTTTTTATATTCGATGCGAATCAACTATTCTTCTCAGTGTCACATTGATTGAGTGTCATATGTAGATTTCAATAAACAATCTGTTTGTCTGTCAATTTTCTTATGCAAACATTATTAACAAATTTCCTACAAATTAAACATCCAAGTAACTACAACACCGACCAAACAATCAGCTGACAATAATCCTAGTGGTCGCCATGATCAAGGCTTCGAGTTCGATCGGCTTTCCTCCGCCATTTTGAATTGTTTGCATTGCGAGAAAACAAATGTACTGTATCATGCTAATTCATTGAGTAAATCAAGAAAAAATAAGTGATTGATAGAAGAGGGACATGTTTACACGTGATGCATAATAAAAGTTATCAGTTAAGACAGTATTTTGTTGCAGTAAATGCCAGTAATGCATCTCACGCTCGTAGCTCCGATGATTGGCTTCATTTCACGATGTTTTTCTTTTTGGGGGGCGATACACTTTATTCTTTATCAAATTGTTAAATCATGAACAACTTGAATGATAACCTCATTAACATTTTGAATTTTTTGAAATTAAGTGTGAAATAATCATGTAAAAATCGTATTTATTAGTTAACAGGAATGTCCTCCGTGAATTTCGTTTCCACAAACAAACAAAATCACCGCTCGATGTGCTTGTCAGTGGCTTTATTTATTTTCGCAATTTTTTTGTTTTGAAGGGCGGATTAGAACAAATTACCAAATATGACATAGTTATTAACATAAAAAAATAGAAAACAAAGTCGAATATATAAAATTTGACGTGTCGTGTGCAAAAGGGAATTCCCTCCCGAATATTTGTGGAACAGAAAATAGCCGCTCGATCTGGCCCTTTAACAATATGTCTTCAAAAAGTACTATCGTTACATATACTACTACTATGGTGCATACAAACAGCATAGCCACCCTCTCATCTCTAATGTAGTTCGGCTGTGTTTTTGTCCTATGGGGTTTTGTCCGGGTGGGCTTTTGTCATGGTGGGTTTTTGTCTGGACACCATTTAGAGCCTTTCAGTTTAATAAATCTAGGTCGTCAATCAGTTACTTTAGATCTACAGATATAAAATCACAAGACCAATATTGACATTAAGGAAAGCGTTTCTTTATTTTGATTATAGACAACTAAAACAAGGCATCGTCAAGTGTTCATCATGATGTAACTGTTTGTAATGCAACAATTATGTCATTTGATTTGGATCAATTATTCATTGTTTAATTTCATGGTATTTTCACATCGATCTCATTTCCAAACAATTGAAACTAATATTATGACATATATATATATAGTTTATTTCATAATATAATTCATATTAATACTTTGACTCAATACTTATCTAAATCCTGTGCAGATATAATGTATGTATGAATAATGCAATATGTGTCGCCGTACGCGTCATGTCAGCCTTCTATTTTCCCTTTAATTTATAATTAATATGTATAATTTAATATCGTTTTGACTGACGTCTTCGTGCAGAAGTTTTTTGTTACTCATGTTTTAACTTTCCCTTTGTACATCCTTCAAAATGTACACATGATATACATAAGTATAACAATTGGGACGTTTATGATTATGATACTCCATCTCCTCTTGTCTGTTAGAACCCAACCGCCAGAGAGTGCTGGTAAAAGTCATTTCAATTTACACAGTATACATATGATTTCATGTTTAGCTTTTAGCGGTCTGTTAAAGGGATTCAGAGATAACATAGTAATTCACAAATTCAAGAATAAATAAACCATTCATTACTTATATTATGTTAATTGAATAGAATAAAGAATTTGCCTTAATTAATAAAATATTTATTTCATAGCAGCTACGAAATGATATCAATTTCACCAGTGTTTCAGCACATTGATATCAGTTCTTCATTACAGTATATAGATAACGTTATCTGCACAATAGATACACTGTGTTTATGATAAAGGATGTAACGCTGACTAGGAGGTTGATTGACACCGGTTAACCTCACTCCGGTTCATGAAGAACATGTATATATCAATATGTATATATATATACAAATATAAGCCGGAAACTGCATTAGTGAAAGAGTACACATTCCGGGCCGGAAACATTCACATTCATAAGAGTTCTTATTTCTAGCGACTCTAGCTTTCTAAATAATTTTCACATTAGAAATACGAACACATTCATACGAATTTAAGCAAAGCAAACCCAGCGTTGTTCTGACGATTAATGTATCATGTGTCTATAGAAATATTAGGAAACAGGACAGTTTCATGAACCCCAAGTTAGGTAGATCAAGAACTTCAACGAATCAGCGGATGAACACTACGGAGACTGCTTGTCTCTCTCTTGACAATAGCTCTGCTATCCTATGTTAAACAGCAACTCCTTGAATTCCATCATACGATATTTTGCTTTGTTACGAACGTAAATGGCATATTTAATTATTTAAATCCAAACTGTCTACACATTTCTCTCAAAAATGGTATATACACGATAAATACTCATTCATTTCATTTATGTTCACGGAAGGCAAATTCACTCGCCATACTTACATGGAAACTAGTTATTTAACCTATCAAACAGTATCAACTCTATTCTGTCTTCTGAATGTTTTCTATAAGTATCCAAAATTACATTTCTCTGATTGACACGTGTCAATGTCCGGTTTTCTATCACAATCGCGAGTTCAAACCCTCTTATCCTTTATATACAACGTCGATTATCTATAAAATGACACTGTAATTAAACTGTCGATACTTCTCGAGCAAATGAGACTAATCATTAAGTTTTTCATTTGGGACTCACGAAGTGGCTCTTTAATTTTCCAAGGTGTTTAAATTTAGAACAAATATTAAAAGCATTGTTTAAATGTAACTCTTTAGTGGCGAGGGAATTTCTTGTCTGATATTTCACACGATATACGTTGAAATTTTAGATTAGGAATGATGGCACGTGAGTGCTAGCCTGAATTGTATTTTTTTTCTAAATTTTAATATTGTCAATGTAAAAAAAAAAAAGTATATCTCATCAATAGAATTTGAAGGAAAACCGATATGAATGCTAACCTTAAGTTCCTCAAACTGCTTAGTTACAAATTCAAATGGACGTAAAAAAGGAAGCGATGTTGCTCTTTACGTGTAAAGGGCCTTCATGTGGAAAAGTGCATTCTATATTTCAATATAATTATTATCATTATCAGTTTTACTATTTTCACAATAATTATGTATTTCTAAAATTGCCAAACTTTAAAAAACAGCAACAACAAAAATTGAAAAGGGACAAAAACTATTTTATGTTTAAAACTTTATTATTTGAATTGATATTTGAAAGAGGTGCTCATTGAAAAAAATAAGATTCTAGCATCAATATGGCTTTTATGCCCCGACTGAACTCCGACACCGATAGTACCGAAGTCCACGCAAGGTGTTGAGGACGGGGAGAGAGAGAAGTGCGCACTCACTATAGACAAGGAGGGAGCAAGGAGACAGCCCTGTCATACTCTACTACACGTGAGAAGACCAGAGTGCTTCGAGTATCATCTCAAGTACATGTTTTTAAACAGAAAGCTGTATTCAATTGAGGTCAAACTTAATTTCATGTTCACATTATGTTGTCTTGAAATAAATAACTTACTCCTTTTTAAAACGCGAAACACGTGAGAAACGATGAATTTCAAAATATACCAGAAAGTAGCACAACAAAAAATATTAACGCACCTTAATCTAAAGTGCCACATACCACGATATAACCAACAATATCGACTACTTGAGAACAATGTCTCTTTTTGATAAATGTCAAAACTATCAGATTTCCTTAGAGGTGTTTTTGAATAATTCCAATACACTACCGTCTAACAAAAGACAAAATTTATGATTTAAACCAATTTGGACAAAATACATAAACTTGTAATCACAAATGTGTATACCCCTTGTATTTCGAATTCACAGTTTAAAATTTGATAAAGATATTTTTTCAATAGAAAGGAATCGGTACAAGCGTTCTAAGGTAATGAAATCCTCTCTTAGAAGAAAACTCCCAATGACAGATATGACGATGGATGTGAAAGTGGCGGCCTCATCTAATGTACAAGCGGCTATTTGTGTCAGGTCTGATATCAGCTTCTAAACAGTCCTGAGATTACGTGCTCTGTGTTTACAGTGAGGAACTGTTCAAAGAGTGGGGACTGGGGGGCCTGGTTAGAGGGGGGAGGGGGTCGGGAGGGTAAGAGGGGGAGGTGGAGGTTTGGTAATGTGTGAACCTCAGGTAATCTTAGGTGTTCTTGATACTAGACGATTATACATACTTCGAAAAGTCGAGTTTCAAGAAAATTTCTATCATTTCGATACAACTTAGTTTACAACATAACTTTCATGTAGATGAACTTGTATGCTCTAAGATTGATTAAAGATTGAGTGACATGATACCAAAACAATGAACAAAGGCGGGTTGATGCCACAACTGAAAACACCGACTTAAATGAATGTGAAGTAATAAGTAAGTAATAAAGTAAATTCCAAATCGAAACCCAAAGACAAAATATTGGTCATTGTCAAACAACAACAACAACTCATAGTTACACCTCAAACAATGATAACCATATATATATATATTTCTTAGAGATGCTGTCATTACCACCAGTCGGTAATTCTTTGTTCAAACCGATAAATTCAGCAAAACCATATTGACAAAAATGCAGTATCAGCTCTATCCCCAGTTCTTTGTTATTCCCTATCCCTCATGAGATAACATTGCGCAGAACCACATGTCCTTGTTTTGATCTCTTCGACAACAACCCCTCCCCCCCTCCCATCTAGTGACCCTCATCAGCGGAGAGGGGTATCTGCGCACTAAGCGTATATATATTGCGCTCCCAGCTCTAAGAGGTTAAACTGGAGACAAGTTAAGCAGCAAGTCTCAGGATGCACCGAGGTCCGAGCGGAGTTTGACTTTGGACCTTTGATTGTGATTAGCTCCGATATAAAAGTAGAGAAGTATCAACGGGCGCGCATAGAGAAAGATGGAGCCCAAACTAGTACTGTTTGTGGCCATCACGGCAGGGGCCTTTGCTGGTAGGTGTTCACTTTATCAAAAAATGGATTTATGCAAATGAAATGATGAAGAGTTCGAAACTTATATTATGATATTATCTTCAAATTCTTTCTGTTTTTTTTTATTTCAAATATATCATGTATTTATTTCGTTAATACGATTTTAACAAGTGAATGTCTCGTGGTAGAGTGCGCGCTTACCATGCAAAAAGATTTTAATATACTGTTCCCTTAACTACTTTACCTTATCATATTTCTGTTCAAATTCTTTGTGTACTTTTTTATTTTGAAAGCTTTGCCGGTATTTACTTTTCGTTTAAAACTTTTAACATAATAAAGAAAATGTTACAATCCTAAACTTCTTAAAGTTATAATGAGAAAAGTATTTTAGGGAATCTCAAAAGAAGTAACTGATATCTTTTTGAACAACGTTTATGTAAATGCCAAGTAAATGCTATTATACTTAAACTATGAGAGAAAAATAAAGCGAATCTTACAAAGTATAATATTCAATGACGTCACTTAAATGGTGATATTTTGTGTTTGTCACTATTGAACTTTGACACAAATGTTTCGATGTTAAACTAGGTTTGTTTTTGTTCCCAAGGTCCAATCAACACTCGAATAGAGCGAGACCCTTCATCATGTGCCGCGGAGTGCGTTCGTGAGTTTGTTTACGTTTTTCTCTCAGCTGATCCATTCACCCTTTTGCTGCCACCAGGGACACTCCCTTTAATGTTTCATCTCTTCACTTAATTCATACATAACTGTTATAATAAAAGTAAAAACTGTTAACGTATTGAATCTTAAAGAATTGTCAAATGCTGGGAGCTCTATGTTCGGAGATGTAATGGTGAGTGTTAGTGTTGGTTGTGAGGAGGGTTCAGGAGGGGTTAAGTCTGTGTATTTCTGAGCCTCTGGTTTCGACCTTGAAGGAAATGTAAACCATAAGGCCATATATGTGCTAAATTGCAAGCTCCGGGCTTTGGAAACACTTTGGGAAAGAAGCAGACACGTGTAGTTAGTCACTCTTTTTAAATACACCAAAATCGGAGTCCTACGGAGCCAATGATTCCAAATGGAAAATCAGATTTATTCTAACGTTTGAGAAACTGTAAACATATACATCGAGGGAACTTGCAGTTATCAAAGATAACCAGAATGCTTATAATCACTGTAGAAATCTTCAATCCCAGTGTTTGATTGATTACTGCTGTCATTGTATATTACCATTTTATTGTTTATATACAAGTTAAACAGTTGAAAATATTATCGTTGAGAAAATCACAGACCAGCAACTAAATTAAATGTGCCTTAGATCGGTCTGTATCTACGGACTCGAACCATTCATGATTTGCAAACTTCTGATCAAGACGTTGATGTCGTGGAAGGTAGAAGTAAATGCTGCAATGAGATTGTCCTAGCTTATTGCTTCTTTCAATTTGTGTGTCAGCATTTTAGTTGCTGGCTCTGCAAAACAACATGAACATGTCTCTGGTGCTTATGTTTGAACCCGTTTCTTTGAGTATTCCTTGCTACATATAGTTCAACAATCTAGTGGAGACTTGAACTACATCAAGTTATTACAGTTCACCCGATAGCAGAATGGAAGGTTAGGCGATGTCCGGCACCGGATCTGGACAAATGGGTCTTTCTTTATATATATGTGTAAATATATATTAATATACTGGCACAGCTGACCATTGAGGTCAAGTGGCAGTGGTCAAAGAAAGAGAGTGCGCACGTGATCGCCACTGGGCACTCTCCATCCATCCCTCCCCGGGTCACGTGAGGGTCAGATGTTATCATAAGTTCCTGAGCTCTGCTGATCACGTACATTACCAAACTGTAAACAAACCAGAGATGTTCACGTGGGGTGCGACTGCGAGGTGCATGCAGAGAAACTTCTCTAGTACTCTTCATGTAGTGATAGCCCATATGTCTTCAGTTATTGGATGATAAGACTGTCCTGGAAATAGGAAAAGATAGTTATATTGATTAAACTCTTAACCTTGAAAAGAACTTGATGTAAATTTATCGTAAATTAGTTTTTTCATGGTATACCATGTCACGTTTATGATAGTGAAGTGGTTAAGAGCTTTACGGGATATTAGTTAGACATTTGGTTTAAAAAAGAAGTAACCTATACAGTTATTGTTTTGTTTACTTTCTGAATTTGAACTGTGCTTCTTACTCAAAATGATTATATAAACAAGTGACAATTTAAATTTCCAAAAATTTTGTTCAAGAAGAATCTTTCTTTATCTTTCTCTCTGGGATGGTTTTCAGAAAAAATACATAAACTGAGATTTGTTAGTCAATTCAATATTTGAAGAGAAGCCTTTTTGGTTATTTCTTTTCTGAGGTATACAATGTGAAGTAGTTTCACCGGTATTCGCTATTTAGGGACAGTTTCCTGATACAAAAGCTGTCATTATATTAGAATTGATTAGAATTGATTAGATTTGATTAGAGTAAATGTGGTCCATTGGCTCGGGTAGTGCTTGTTATCTGTCCGGAGGTTAGTGGACCTTGCATCCATCATGCGACTGCTCTATCCAATCATCTCACCTACATGAACATACCTACCTGGCAATCAGCCTCCGATTGATGTCAGGTCCTCATTCAGAAGGTAGATATAGATCTAGGTCAATATTATAGGTATAAGGAGCGGGACTGCACTTCACTGATGGATGCCTTTCAAACTTACCGACTGATTCTACTCGGATGTTCAAAAATAAAATTAAAAGAGTACAAACATTTGTTTAGATTAATAAAGTTATCTCACGAAATCAATAATAAATGTTTATGAAACAACCAAATTATGCTGTTTATTGAAAGTGTTTTGATTGGACTCAATATTCATGCATTCAGTATTAAGTTTAAACGAGAAACAAAAAACGTGACCTCACATGAATGAGGCGATACTTGTATACCACTACTGTATGAACACTAACAATTGCTTCACTAGAAATTTTAATGATATCCTAAATGAATGGCCAATCTACCACTATCGTGTTTTCATATCAAAGACAGATTCCGTTTGCTATCTGCCGGTGATGTTAACACAAAGATAAACCACATCGGACATTTAGAGAGGCAGGCGTTGATGAGTGATCTGATAACCCGATAAGCAGGTTATCTGCACAAATTAGACCAAGTGGCAACATCGGAGGCTATCCGTCTCAGGCCCCCTTAAGTAGCTAAAAGATCAAAGCGCCATTGACACATTAATGCCCCAAAATTGATAACGTTCATTTATCTAAAAATTTTCAACTTATGCAACGTACCTTATATATAGGATTTAAACATTCATTGTTATGGGTATAGTTTAGGCATTTCATTTTCAGATCTCTAAAATTATTATTTCTTTATCAGAATATTGCGAAATTTCCCGAAACTGATACTGAAAGTGCTGATGTTTCTTTCTTGCAGCCAGGAGTAAGTTCCAGTACGAGGCTGGATCAACATACGAGTACACGTACTCTACCAACACACGTACCACCATAGCCGGGGCGGCAGAACACTTCGCCGGGGTCAGCATCACAGCTGACGTCACCATCGAGGCGCTGACGTCATGTGACATGATGCTCACGGTATATCTACAATCCTACATCATGCCCTCTAACCATATCACCATCCCTGTATATACAACACGTAATGTGGTTTGTATTGACCCGATTGAACATGTTTTCGCCGAAGTGTCCGTTCTCGGCTCCGATTGTCTGAACTCAAATTTGGTCGCTTCTGGTATGGCGTGCATGCTTGGTTTCGGGACGTCGCTTTCTCATTTACTGACAAGAGAAGTAATACTGTGTATTTATTTTCAGCTGTCCGGAGTTCAAATCCAGCGGTCTGACCCGAGGAGCCCAAGGCGGATGACAAGGGGAGACAACTCTGGGGAGTTCCAGCAGAGCCTGGAGGCCCGCCCCCTACGCTTCTCCTACCAGGACGGTGTGGTCGAGGAGGTGTGTCCAGACGAGGAGGAGCCCAGCTGGGTCCTCAACATCAAGCGCGGAGTCTTGTCTGCCTTCCAGAACTCAATGGGCGACCTCCAGCGGGACCAGAGAATCACTGAGGTAGGACAGCGAGAGAGCGCAACCACATACTGAGTTGTCCCTTAACTATCTTCG
Organism: Steromphala cineraria; assembly: GCA_916613615.1. NCBI lineage: Eukaryota > Metazoa > Mollusca > Gastropoda > Trochida > Trochidae > Steromphala > Steromphala cineraria. Next base: position 38,695,712 of record OU744722.1, on the reverse strand, counting down.
TCTATTATATATGAAGCTGTTTATAGTTATTTTATTATGAAGAGCTTCATAGCGAAAATAGATATGTTCAAACTATATGGACTACAATATTTTGAGATATGTCATCTCAGGCAAAACTGTTAACAAATTTCGTTTTTGCACTTTTTAACGTTTCTCACTCCTTCCATGTGCACTTTGCCCTGGATCCAGTGACAATATGTTGGGAATCACGTCGACACATGAGTTCGTCAACTATAGACAAGTGTCAACTTCCTAGAAGACTTGTGAGAAATTGCTGACACATTTCACAATGCGCATTTAAGTGGGTCTTTCCGCTGACCGACAAACTTCACTTTTTAAGACAATCATCAACATTTGACATACTTCTCTTGCTCAGTGCTTTTGAGTGGAACAGAACCTTTCAAAGTTCAAGGTTACAATCAAAGTACTGTACGCCCTTACCAAGAAAGAAGATAGGGGTGTAAAGATATCAACGTCAATGTATTTAAACTTCGAAATGTATACCATACGTCCTTTCTGGTCGGATATATCATGGTCAACAAGCTCCGGCATTTATGCTAGTTTAACTTGACCCTTCAAACCTTCAACCAAGGCATTATGGAATCTTTTGGGTTTTTTTATAAAAAAGGTATATGAGCAGCGTTTCAGCACAATGCCTGCGGTTATCCAATGGTTGAGAGAATTACAAGCGTTCTTGAAAAGTTAATTAGTTATTGAATTTGACTGCAATGACAGAATATGATGACGTTGAAAATAATTGTACACTGTTTAGTAATGAGTCATATAAAAGAAGGAAATAAGTAGGATGTTTAGGACCTCTTCTTGAAATCCACGGGACCATTTCTTAAATAGCCTACCATTCAGCGCGGATAAACCAACTTTACACTTTTCATAAGTTAAGTGAGCAGAGGCCAAAAGTTTATTTTTCAAGGTGTTCGTTTTGATCACTAGGTCAAGCATGAGGGCATGTTAACACCATGCCAAACTGCCCAAGGCGTCACGTTGGTTGTGGTCCTAATGTTGAGGTTTCTCTATCCATATAATTGAGGTTCCGAAATTTCGAAATGTTAAAATTGCTCATGGACCTCAGTTTAGTATACTGAAAGTATTTACAAAAAAGTCGCATTATTGACAATAGTATAGAAGGTTGTGTACCCAGTATGACTATGCTCAAACCATTTTCTCTCAATGTAAGTTTGTCCTACGAACATGTGTATCACGTCAACCCACTGTGAAATTACCGTATATACAGCTGTATATGAGTGTGCGTTTGAAGTAATTCTACTACAGATTTTGATTTCTTGTACTGTCTGTCTGTCATATGTAATGAATTATTAAACGTGCATCTGGTTTTACTGTTTATTTAGAAGACTCCGTATATCCTCGACCAAGGAAAGTTTAGAGGAGCATGCTTGCATAAAAACGCTATTGTACAATGACATCAACCCATCACAATAGACGATATTCACCGTCGTACTCACACCTATATATTTGGCATACCAGCTTTATAGGTTATATAGATTTAGATAATATAGGTATGAATATTTATCAGATCAACTTCAAGGCCTGTGCATTTTTATCCCACCGGTATGTACCCACCGGTAGGTAATACCGTGGGATATAGTCATCACCCTGTCCGTCTGTATGTCCGTCCGTCCGTCCGTCCGTCCGTAATCATTTCGTTTCCGGAGCAGAACTCAAAAACCGGTCTACATATCTTTCTTAAACTTTACATGTGTATTGCCCACCTACTGAAGTGGTGCCTTTTGATATTTTCACATTTCTGAAAATTTTATTTTTTATTATTTCCATGGAAACGGCTCTTATTTGGACTCTGTTCATGAAAGGTTTCGTTTCATATATATAAAACCGGTCCACATATCTTTCTTAAACTTTACATGTGTATTGCCCACCTACTGAAGTGGTGCCTTTTGATATTTTCACATTTCTGAAAATTTTATTTTTTATTATTTCCATGGAAACGGCTCTTATTTGGACTGTGTTCATGAAAGGTTTCGTTTCCGGAGCAGAACTCAAAAACCGGTCCACATATCTTTCTTAAACTTTACATGTGTATTGCCCACCTACTGAAGTGGTGCCTTTTGATATTTTCACATTTCTGAAAATTTTATTTTTTATTATTTCCATGGAAACGGCTCTTATTTGGACTCTGTTCATGAAAGGTTTCGTTTCATATATATGAAACCGGTCCACATATCTTTCTTAAACTTTACATGTGTATTGCCCACCTACTGAAGTGGTGCCTTTTGATATTTTCACTTTTCTGAAAATTTTATTTTTTATTATTTCCATGGAAACGGCTCTTATTTGGACTCTGTTCATGAAAGTTTTCGTTTCATATATAAGCTTATACTATAACCTTGCTTGAAAAATTTACAATTATCGTTCAAAGGTTTACATCTAGTATCTTATACGATCATGTGGAACCGGTGGGACATGTCATTTTCTGATGACTCTTGTTATCTAATGATATCAATGTGATTTCAAATCAGTTATTGACATTACGATGGCCACCTTGGTATTTTATGAGGCTTGGTATATTTTACCTATAAATTCTATAAGAATACTGTTGCAAGTTCTTTCCTAATTTATCAAGGTTATTTTCGCATGTGCAATAAATAATTCGACCGTTTTGCAGTAGGTGCGAGTACTATTAAGACAGTTGAGACCTTTTGTGATGTTTATCTCTAAAAGTAAATCGAAACCCGAATTTGGCTAAACAATGGGACCGAAATACGATCACAACAACGCAGTTTGAAACAATTGTTTCTCCAAATATATATTTTCACTAGTAGCCATCATGTATCCCTCTTTTTCTAATATAGTGATGCTGCGCTATTGCGGTAGGACGTCTGTAACGACCCAAACCGTTTCGGGTCGCTACAGACGTCTCACAGACTGAACTCATACGAAAGCAATTCTTGTTTGGTAAAAAAGGTTTGCTTGTCAAAGGGGGCCATTTTCAACCACAGCTGATATATAAGATCTCTAACTATAAGATACATTTTAGGTATTTTGATGGAAAACGTTACATGGATCAGTTAGTGAAAATATTAGACTTTTGGTCAATGGTCTAGCATTATAGTTTGATAGAGATGAGTAAGACAAGGTATGTCCGTGTTGCAGAGCGATGTGACAGGCGAGTGCAGCACAGACTACCGAGTGACACAGCGAGGCTGGCAGGCCACCACCATCTCCAAGACCAAGGACCTTCTGGCATGTGAGAGCAGACACGGCTTCAGGACCTCCTTCAACTCACTCCCCTACAAGATGCCCAATGTGAGTCTTCAGTCACTTCATATCTTAACTTCCTATTTGGTGTTATTAATTTCTACATCAGGATGTGCAATACATTTAAAAGGTGTGAGAGCAGCTGCTCATTTATATAAATATCTACACTTTCTTGGCTTTGGCTTTCAGAGTCTCAGTGAACCAAAAACACCAAATGTCAGAGAAGGAAAATAAGATTAACATCACATTCATGTGTCTTAATTCATTTAATAGGGATGAATAGCATGTATGCCTGAAAGACCCTCATGTACACAATACACTTTCTTCTCTGTTTGCAGACGCTGCAGTCACTCCCCTTGTTGAAGAGCCAGCATGAGTGTCAGCAGACGGTCACGTCAGAGGGTATCCTTAAGAAGACGACCTGCACAGAGAGCCATGTGTTCAGACCCTTCTCAAAGGAGAATAACGGAGCCATTACCGAGGTGTCCTCCACACTAGAGTACAGAAGATCCTCACCCTACACACGGAGTCGACAAGGTGAGCCATATCTTCCATCTGGTTAATAGTAAAATGTCTTATGACTGTAAAGAAGTATGTTCTCTACTGAGCTTCACAGAATTAATATAAAACATTCAAGCCTCTTACACCTCCCTTTATCATCACCAGGACTTGTGGCAAGCCGAGCCCCTCTTACGTTTGAGCACAGCTACGGCCTGAGGGACGAGGACGTGAACCGCCGGGAAGCAAGCGCTAAGCTGCAGGAGCTGTGCGACATCAGCACGGCAGACATCAGGCCCGAGGTGCCTCAGCTTTTCTCTGAACTCGTCACTATCCTCAAGAACTCCAATGACCGAGGTCTGGACACGATCTACAGACAGCTTGAGCGACAACAGATCTGCTCTGAAAACACCATGGGCCTGTAAGTTTTCAACCACACTTGGTAGTATCTTTGAGACGATTTTAAAAGCTTTAAAGTTGATAAAATACAAATACTGTAGTAAATCATATGTTTATCTTCTTAACAATTTGATGTTTCTTTTTGTAGGAAGTTCTTCATTGATGCTATCCCCATGATTGGGTCTGTTCCCTCTCTGCGCATGATGAGGAAGCTGATTGATGACAAGGCAGTGGACGAACAGAAGGTGGACATGTGGCTAACTTCTCTCGCCTTCATCCAGAATCCAACTATCGAAATGATCCAGGAAATCCAGGTATGACTTCATCGACCCGAGTTCATTCTTCACCAGAAACTCTTTCCTCCTTTCACGTTTGTGTGAGTGGTGAATCAGCTGTATCTGTGCCTATTTTGCATCCTTGCCTGAATGTATGTTGTGAATGTATTGTATGACATCTGTATTGTAGCCCCTTATGGACAGCTACGACTCGGACAAGAGCACACTGCTGATTGCAGCCATGGTGAACAACTTGTGTGTGAAGATGCCGACGTGTGCAGATATTCCAGTGGTAGACAAGATCATCAGCAAGCTGGAGAGAAACATCAACAGAGCATGTGTTGTCGACGAGGCCAACTACGATGATGTAAGTTTAGGAAGGATTAGACTGAGGATATACAATACCAACATGAATGTATTGAATGTAGAAAAACTATATTTGTTCCTCATTATCAAAGAATATCTGTTAATAACCAGTACCAACTCCTTTGTTCTCATTGTTTATTTCCAAACATATTGTTGCGCTTTGTATATAATGTTGTCAAGACGTGAAGTTAACATTTCTTGGACATTTTTGTAGATACTCATGTCACTGAGAGCGATTGGCAACATTGGACATGCTGAGAGACTGGCCATCTCACTGGAACCATGCTTCACACGAGATGAGAATCCCATGGAAATAAGAATAGCAGCTTTGGATGCCTTCCGCAGAATTCCTTGTGGAGCAGACGTATGTACAAAAAAATTGTCTGAAATCAGCCAAGCATATAATTGTTTGTTTGCTTTAGTTGCATTAAAATTTTAAGAGATGTAGGAACGATCAACATCTTTCAGGATTCTTTCTTATAACCACAATATTGTAAATCCCCTGTAAAAAAGTTTCATGACACTAAGTAACTGTTGTTCATTTCATTGTTGAAACCTTCAGATCGAAAGTACATTATCACGTGGGGCAAGTATATGTTGATATGTCAATATACAGTCGACCCTGTTCTCAATCCCCAGAGGAACAACGCCCTGCAGCTATACCGTATGAGTGAGGAAGACGCAGAGCTGCGTATCGCAGCCTACCTGGTGGTGATGCAGTGCCCCAGTGAGCAGATCCTGCAGCAGGTTCAGGAGACTCTAGCCAGCGAGAAGGCCAACCAGGTGGGATCCTTCGTGTGGACACACCTGCTCAACCTCCAGGAGACTTCCAGTCCACTCAAACAGGAGGTCAAGCAGATCCTTGAGGACCACGATCTTGCCAAGGACTTCAACCTCGACAACCGCAAATACTCACGCAACTACGAGGGTTCCCTCTTCTCAGAGAAGCTGAATGCTGGAGCAATGGTTGACAGCAACTGGGTTTGGTCCTCCAAGTCCTTCGTCCCCAGATCAGCCACCCTTAACCTCACTGTGGACCTGTTTGGTCAGTCAGTAAACCTGTTTGAGCTTGGAGGCCGAGTCGAAGGACTTGATGGAATCTTGGAATCAATCCTTGGACCTGAGGCTGACACTAAGATGTCAGACAAGAAAACTGGGTACCAGAATACCAGAACAATAAAGAAGGAGAAAATGGACAGGATGAAAAAGACGGTAATTTTGTTGCAGCTTGATAATTAATGTAATATCCTTTAATCAAATTAAATTTTATTCAATGTCTACTGTCAGTAGTGAATACATTAATCAAGAGTATTTACACTATCTGTTCAAATGATTAATTTAACTGTTTTTGCTTTTAGTTCGGGCAAATCAAAGATGACCTCCACGCTTCTGTGTTTATGAGGATCTTTGGCAACGAGTTGAGTTACATGCACTTTGACTCGGACAGCTGGCCTCTGAGTAAAGACAAGTTCAACTTCTTGGAATTCCTCCAAAAGTTATCCAAAGATCATGAATACTCATTCAGTAACAACTACATCATACTCGACAGCAGTGTCATTGTTCCCACTTGCAATGGTTTGCCCCTGAATCTGACAGTGCAGGGAGCTTCCTCTGTCCTGGTGACAGTCAAGGGTAAGATGGATCTGATGAGGGCCGTCTCTAAACCACGCAGTCTCCTTATAGATGGACACATCCAGCCGAGGTGAGAATATATTAATTATCATCACTAATAAATAAAACAGTCCTCTCTAAATCTTGTTTCAGTTATGCATTTTTTACTTTCTTGTACAGTTTGATAATGTACGGTGTCATCGACAATTGTTTCGATCTAAAATTTGTGTCAACGATTTTCAATTCTTATGAAGCCGTTTGGTATTGTTTTGACAGTAAGAATAATTCTTTCAGTGGTGCCCTTGAGATCACAGGCACAATGACTGTAGACGCATTTGTGACAAAGACTGGTCTGAAGGTGGTGACTAATGTGCACTCTAGCACCAGTCTGAAGGGTCGCGTTGAGTTGAGCCGAGGCCAGAGCTTCAACCTCGAGCTGGATCTCCCACAGGACAAGATGGAGATAGTCAACCTCAAGTATGTCTACACTGCATCTTCCAATCAAAACTTTTTTTTCATTTTTATTATGATTAATAAATAGTGTTTATTCAACAAAACTACTTCTTGGTATGAAAGAAAGGATTACAGGAATTTGAAATTTTCTTACACAAATAATTTTGATAGATGATTAAAAAATGAAAAAGATTGAGAATTAACATTGATAACAATACACATATATAAACTCTTGATTTCATGCAATTGAACTCTCATTCATATGTACTTAAATACACCAGGATATAACTGAGTCATGAATCAAAATGCACTGAAATTTTAGACCTACCGTGTACCTCAAACGAAGCATCTAAAATGCAATTGTTATGATGAAACATTAACAAGACATTGAAAGTAACGATGATCGGACCGCGCAGGTCGAGCTTCTTCATCGTGCACGACAAGGTTGAGAGAGAGCAGCGGATGATTCAGGACAACCGGAAGTCCCGCAGTCTGTGCTGGGGAGATCGCCTGGTGACGATCACGGGTGTGGATCTGTGTGGGGAGGTCGCCTTCTCCAACGCCTCCATGATCAACGACGCCCCCTACTTCCCCTTCACAGGGCCAGTCAACTTTGGCATCACACTCAACAAGAAGGACAGCCACACAGGCTACAAGATGGTCGTCAAGAGTATATCTGTAAGTGATGCATACGAAAGAAGAAAGTTTAAAGAAATGTTCAGAGATATACTTACATCTTTATGCTTGTCAAATAATTGAAAAGGAGATTTTTTTCTGCAGTTAATTCCTGTTTTGTTCTGCTCATCAATGTTTTAATGTTGCAAGAATTGACACATGTACTTACCATGATGTTGAATTGTGCATTTTGTATATTTAAATCATGTACTAGTATTTCTGAAACTTGATACATTTCATCCATGTTGACTCAACCCTGTTGCCTTGTAGACCAAGGACGAGCTGAAGGGAGAGATCGGGTTTGAAACACCCGGGGGGAAGGAGAAGAGAACTATCTCTCTCAAACTTGACCTGAACAAGAAGCAGCAGATGCTACAGGCAGGACTTGTCTCCCCTTGGAAGGAGGTCGCCTTCAAATGTGAGCACAGCTAATGTAACGGGCATAGTTGATGGAGGATTCAAGTGAAGATAAATTGCGCGTGATAAAATATTATATTTACATTCAATAATTTGTATATGTTTGACCTTTACTGCAGAAAAATATTAAAAGCGAAAACCTATTGCATATAACCTGAGAAAATTACTGTCAAGCATTCATTGAGGTTACTTATGTACTTGTTACTCTAACGAATAAATATCAGTAACACAAAAACAAAATTAGATCATTTGCACTATATTTGAGTATTATGTAATTAGAGGACATGAATGAGGTTATTACAGACATATAAATCTGTAAAAGAAACAATAGAATACTGATTGAAAGATTATATACATGCGCCCATGCGTGTTGCAGCCTCCCTGGTGAATGAGGGGGATCGTCCCCAGGCCAAGGCCCTGCTGGTGCTGGACCAACAGGACGAGTACATGTGTGACGCACAGGTCCAGATCAACAGGAAGGACAGCGCCGTCACATACGTTCCTCTCATCAAGCTCAAGAACAAGGGGGAGACTGTCAAGTTCATCACTGGCAAGATCATTCGTGATGGGCTCAAGAACATGGCAGCAGACCTCGTGGTCACTCCCTTCAACTCCAGAAGTGTCAACTTGAAAGGTATGTGGGAAACTAGAAACTATCATTGATTGCCTCGTGAATGATTCTCTTCATCAGCAAAGCAATTGGTCGAAGTGTCAATCAGAAAGGTATTTGGGAAACAACAGCCCAATTATACTTTGCCCTGTTTAATAAATCTCAACATATAAAGGACTACTTCTGTTCAGTATAAATATTTACGACATGACAAATGAAAATGATCAGAAAGATGCAATAGCTCCCTTTACATTTGTCATATGAATTTTTTCAAATTGCTGTTAAATTACATTATTTGTCTGAGTTTGAATAAGATAATTATGGTTAATCAGGAAAATTCATAACAATAGTGTCACTTCTTCACACTAAATACAGGAAAAAACCTAGAGAATAGAAAAATGATATTGTAGCCTCTGCTTATACCTGAGTGTTTGATACAGGGGAGTATGTGAACACTGCGGAGGAGAAGAAGTTGAGTGCAACCTACAGCCGCTCCAAGAAGGAGGAGTACACGTTCCTCGCCCGTTCTCTCGTCACCACCTCGCGCAGCTCAACTCGCGTCCAGCCCACACTCGTCATCAGCGTGCCCAGGCGTGACATCATCGTCCTCAAGGGCTCAGGAGAATATAAGACTGACAAGATGCTTAAGATGGACGTCACAATCAACATGGATCAGGTCCTGAAGAAGCAAATGAAAATCAAGGGTAAATATGTTTACCAGTAGCGACAAACCTGTTGATAACTGCCAAAATTTAAACTGAGGAGGGTATTGACAAGAAAACGTAGTTATTTCAAATGTATTTTGATGATAAAACTAATAAAAATAATTAGAATTGCCCTTATAAGACTGACATTTCCAATTCAATAAAGGAAGAAAAAAGAAGATGGTCTTACTCAACAAACAGTAGATAGGCCTACTACCCTACTGAAAAAGAAGACGTGTAGTGTATTACTTATATGTCCAGTTTCAATGATGTTAGGAATATATAGAGATTGTCATATTGTTTTTACAACACGAGTGACTGTAAAATGATATTTTCCCGAGCGAGAGTGATATGTCATCTCGCGAGTGTGTTAATTTCTTTATTATCCATAATGTACAAAGCCAGAATTCCACTGTTAGAATTTTTAAAACATCGTCAATGGTGAAAGCAATCAGGTCAGCGCGTATGGATACATTTGTAACTCGGTCAGGGTTAACACGGTTAAAAGATTTATTGTGTAGCGCTAGTTTCAAACAGCAATACTCTTACAGAAATATTACTATTTTGTTGTTATCTATCAATTTAAGTATAATCACATATTAAGTAAAGCAGAATTTACATGCTTCGTTATTAAAAAATAAAAATCATGTCTTTAGTGTCAAAGTTGGGCAGATGAAATAACACGTTTGCACTGATTCACCCGCTCGCTATGTCGATGTACACAACTTTGTTCGTGGTGCACGCTTTTTTGTGCTGCCCGGAAGCACTCGACCGAGCAAAAGCAAAAAGTCGGGTAGCTCATAAAGTAGTCCCACATTCCGATGTCACGTGGTCTTCTTATCTGACCAATGAAATTACTGCTAGGGTTTATTACACATGTGCAAGATATCATGTTTTATGTCACGACTTATTTCATCACATATGGATAATAGATATACATACCTAGCTATTATCTTAGACGTTGTCGTTTGTCTACATTTTGAATACTGACTGTAAAAATCTTTACTTCAACTTATCCAATAATTACATCCCACTTAGACCTCTTGGTCCATGGCAACCATTCATTAAAGAGTCCTGTTCAATATCGATTAAAAACTCTTAGGCCAAAGAGTCCTGACATCGGATGCAAGGACACTTTTGTAAAGTTTACATAAAGTTTAAATTAATTATTAACAACACAGACATAGAAGTGAACTGAAAGTATCAATAATCAAATAAAACAAGCTGGAAAACAGTCATAATACTTACACGTTTTGCTTGAATCAAAATATTATAATCACCTAATAACACTGTAGACTTTAGTTTGCACTAGAAATAACAAAACAAAGAAATAAACATTATATGATTTATGTTGCACCAAAACTGTTGTTATGTTAGGAAAAAAAGTCTAGAAATATCCAAAATAATTTAATAATGATACGTAATTAATTTATCATAGATCATTTATCATTATCATAGATAAGCTAAAATGTTTTGCCAAACTCTTATACCTTCAAAATCAAAACCGAAATGAACAACATGTGAAACTTTGTCTTGAAACAGGCTCATTATTCATGGATTGCATAAAGTTTGTGCACTCCATGCTTCAAGACAAAGTTTCACATGTTGTCCATTTCGTTTTGGATTTTTAAGGTATAAGAGTTTCTATTGACTTTATTAATATAATAAACAATCTGTCTTTCTGTCTGAAAAAATATGTTTGTAATGTGAATACATGGTAGTTCCAAATCTAAATACATAAGAATCAACATGTCGAACACAGTATCAACAAGTATAGAATTGTCAATCTAACTTTTTATTAACTAATTATTATCTGATTTCCGTCTTATTTTGGTTTTCAAATGTTTTGAACAACTTTGTTGCTGTGCGAGCAGCTGATCTGTCCCATATCGGCAACAAGAAGCGATTGAGATACAAGGGCAACGCACAATTCAACTCGGAGTTCCTCAACTTCAAACTAGCGGCGATGGCGGAGAAGCGGAAGGGAGGAACGGCGTCCAACCAGGTGGCGCTGGACTACAGCATGCCCAAGGTGAAGCAGAACAAGGTCACCTTCAACTTTAACGTCATCGACAAGAGCACCAAGACCGCCAAAAGGCTCAAGTACAATGCGTATGTAGCACACACAGTGTTTAATTTGATTCAGTTGCAATGTCCAAAAAATCTTTGACCTTCAACTGCGGTGCATTATTAAAGTGGAAAATCTCAACTTACCCAGTCAATGTAAATGATTGTCAGTGAATAATGAATTACAGAAGCATCATAAAGTAATTCATTCTTTTAACTAAAATTTTAGATTTTTCACATTCAGAAAAAGAAACAATTTAAGATTGTGATAAGATATAAATACTGATATATTAAATGAAGAAATTCACTTGACTGCAACCTTAAATGAAGGAAGCATTTAAATTTGACCAAATAAGTTACCGATAAGTTTTATTAATAAAGATACTTTTGTGTGCTCAGGAACTTTGATGTGAAGCAGAACCCAGAGTACGGCATGACCTTCAACATGAACCTCCAGTCCAAGTCGAAGCTGAAGGAGGTCACGATGAAGCTCAGACATGGGGAGAACTTGCACGACACCAAGAACAAGCAGAAGGAACTCTTCGTGCACGCCAAGACGCTCCACAAGGTCTCATCCTCCTCCGATAGTGCCAACATCGACTACAACTTCAAAGTCCTCTATCCTCTCAAGGTAATAGAAATTACATCTATGGAGATCTAGGATGAAACACTTTTCAGAAACCAAATTCCTAAGTCAAGTTTTCAATTTTAATCAGACTGTGAAAAAATCAGGACAACAAAGTTTTGCATGGGCAATAGTTTACTAATAAATTTGATATCTATGTAACTTTCAAATACCCATCAGTACATTATCAGTACATTTCAAACGATAAAATATGATATAACAAAATTATCATATCATAAAAGTAAAAATAATTGAGTGAGGCAACTCATTCCTATTTTTCTCCTCTATTGAATGATGATAACAGGCCAGGATTTGCTTTTGTTATAATATATGTTAATGTATGGGTTTGACTTACCTTTCAATAATGTTCTCCGTTCTGTTTGTAACAGGAAGTGGATGTAAAGGGCAAGGGTCACTACAATCATGATGCTAGAAATTTGGCTTCAACAATATCAGTTGACTATGGTACAAGGAGAACACTCACTGCTGCCTTCAAGCTCCGAAACAGAACAAGGAAATTTCTCAACATGGAAGGATCCTTCGACCTTACATACCCTGGTCGTAACATTTCTCTTGTCAACAATGTGACACAGTTATCAAGGTCGCATTATGTTCATAGAATCAACTTTATCCACCAGAATAAGGAAAAGTCTTCAATTTTTACAAGCTACGAAAACCCAGCAAAAAACAATTACAAGCTTTCAAGTGAGGCAGTTATCCATGGATACGAACCTGTACACTTTGATGGATCAACAAAGTTCCAATCCTGGCGCAGTATGGGCATGTCAGCCAAAGTCACAAGAGAGAAGGCGTCATATGGTTTCTCGAGTGACCACACCATCAGAGACAAGAGCGGAAAGATGGAGGTCAAGGTATTCTATCCAAAGGAAGCCTCTTTCAAGATATCAAGTCAAAGACGCAACGACAAATATTCAGCTGATCTAGAAACAACATGGCCATCAGATACTGGAGATAAGTCTAAAATGACAGCCACGGTTTCTTTTACCAACCAGGGTGGAAGAAATAGAAGAATTGGAGGGAACTTTGAAATTTCTTGTCCTTTCCCAACCTTTACAGGATGCTCTGGAGAATTTGACTTCTTCAACAGAGACAAAGAAACCAGCGTGAAAGGTTCAGCGGGATGGGGAAGGAAGAAGATCTCTGCATCAGCTAAAATGGATAAACCTTTAAGGGTTGATAACTTCGGTTTCAGTGTTGCTGCAACAACTCCATTTGAGGGATATGAAACGCTTGAGGTATCCGTAAGCAACAAGTATGACCAGTCTATTCTCGCCCAAGGCAAAGTAATGATTGGACCACACAACGGGCAGGTCAAGTTCAACGCAGACTATGTCATCATGCCGATGCTGAGGAACATCAATGCAGGATTTGAATTCAAATCGAGCCACAGAGTGTACAGAATTGTTGCTGTTACACTTACTCACCACAGCGATAATAACAAAATAGACACTCAAATTAAGTACAACGATAATGGCGACATGTATAGTGCAGAAACATTGTTTAGCTTGATCAATACGAGAATAAACGTCAATGGAAAGGGGCAGGTGATTTTGATCTCACCAAAACATAAACTCACATCAACCATTACTCATGAGCATCAACCATACAAATTTAAGACAACAATCAATACCGATTGGGGACGAGATCGGAGGATACTTGTCGACTTGACAGGGGACTACAAGAAGATGATCACTACAGAAATCAATGGTGGTGTGCTAGTTCAAACCCCATGGAAACATTTTGATGTTAGTCTCCAGTCAGAGTTCTCTAAAAAGTTACTCACGTTGCATAGCTATGTGAAGAGTGACAGGAAGACTGTTGTCTTGCTTCACACAAACTATAGGAACAGTCAGGGAGAAGCAGATTTTGACATCAGCGTTTCTGGATCAGCACTGCCGAATGACATAACTGGCAAAATCAATGTACCAGATTACATTGGAAACCCAAAGAGGGGTCATGCTGAGCTGCAGTGGGCAACTGCCAAGAAAATATCAATGGACTTGTACTTAGATTTACAAACAGACATTAGTACCGTCGATTCATCTCTTAGAATAACAACACCTTTTCAAACAGCTCAAAATATATTGCTAAAGTATGAAAACAAAAAACAAGGTCGTTATTGGGTATCAAAGAGTAGTTTTGAGAATGGTTTAGACAATTATATAACTGCTAAATCAGAAGTTGGCATGGAAGAACGATCCCTGAGAGTGACAGTTGACACTTCCCGTCCAGAGATGCAGCATCTGGAGACTGGCGTCCAGGTGGCCAGGATGAGACTGAAGGACTTCAAGGTGACCGGTGATCTTGACGTGAGGCCTGTGCTTGGAAAACTTTCCGGGGAGCTCAGTTGGACCATTGATGCTTCTCAGAAGTCCATGGGCAAGTTCAGAGTCGACACACCATTTCAAGCCTTCAGATATCTGCAGGTGTCTGGATCTCATCAGCCAAAATGGAAGGGCAAATCGGCTCATCTTGGTATTGAATACCATCCCCGCAAGCTCATAGAAATAGATAGCACATACAATGTCAAAAGTTACGAAGACTTCTCAATAGAAACAACTTTGAAAACACCATATCCAAAATACAGGAAACATGAGACAGAAATTGTTTTTAAAAAAGTACGATCATCTATGGAAGGACGGGCAAAAGTTAAAACTAATTTCCATAATCTTCAAGATATCTCAATCAACTTTGATCATGCAATGATTGGAAAGAATATCAAGTCACATGGAGATTTAACTTATGGAATCCGTAAATATGAATCTGATGTGAACATCAACTTGCAGAATGGCATTGACGGTACAGTGACATTGCGCTCTCCTATAGAAGGTTTTGAAACTATCAGAGGAACTGTGAACCATCAAGGCATGACGTGGAGCAACTTCAACAGTAGAGCCGACATACAGTACGCTGATAAGAGGATTGATGGAGACCTTTCCTTCATGCATGGTGCTAAGACCTCAGGATCCTTTAATTTGAGGACACCATTTGAAGGTTTTGAGATCATAAAGGCTGACATGAACAGAGAGGGAGATATGAAGAACCTAAAGCTGCGAGGATCAATGTCATATGGTGTGAACACAGCTGAGGGAGCACTTCAATACTCTTTTGTGCCTGGTAAGTTGGACTTTGCTTCATCCTTGAAATCGCCATGGTTTGAGGATGTTGACGTTCTTTATAATTGGAAATGGAACCATCCTAGTAAGGAAAGTCTAAAACTTGAATATGCTTACAAAGCTGATGTCTCGTATGGAAAAATATTCAAACGGGAAGAAGAAGTATCACTCATTGTAGATGAAACAGATTTCCAATACTACCAAAGGCTTAAAGGTGTTTCAGGGGTCCACGATAAAACTTACAGCTATAAGGTTGCTAAGAAAGGAGGACTGGCCGATTTCACAGCAGAGGCAAGCTTCCAGGATAACAACAAAATAATGAGTGCTGTTGCATCATACAAGCATGGGAAAATCTCCAAAGGAAGTCTCATTGTTAAAACGCCAATCGAAAATTATACAAATGTAGGTCTCAACTTTGACTACACAGAAAACGAAAATAATTTCAATGCCAACTCCAAATTCAACATAAGAGATGGGGCCAATTATGAAGCACATGGAACATGGATGAATCGTAACTTCAAGAGAGTGCAAACTAAACTCGAACTGGTGACACCACATGTTGGTCATGAGAAATACACCTTGAACCACAAACACAGCCTCCGCAAAGATAAGTTTATGCTGGAGACTGTTCTCTATAACGGTAGGAGAACAACATCATCTCTGGAGTTCAGTACAGACTACCCTCTTCCTCGACAAGTTAAACTCAATATTGCCACACCCTTTGAAGGATACAGAAAAATAGAAGCGGCTGGTCTCTACGAAAAGCGAGATTCACTTCATTCCCTCTCTGCTACAGCTGAAGTAGGCAAACATGGAACTATCACATCTGATATGAGCCTTGATACCAGTGGACATCCTTATACTGGCGATATGACCATCAACACACCCTTCAGAGGGTATGAAGACATTAAAGTCTCCTTTGAACACAGTGGAGGAATGAGGAGATTAAGATCCAATGTGAAAGTAAATGCTCCCAAGTTGATCCCAATTGATGCTGACTTGACATGGGCATTCAAGACATGGTACTCTATGGACGGACGCTTCACTATGAACAGCGGTCTACCAAACATGGAAAATGTTAAAGCAGTCGTAAGCAGTTCAGCAATTGCAAATGAATACACATTCTACAATGAGCTTGGATGGCAAAGAAATAAGGTAATAAGCATTAAGAAGATTTATTCATTGGAACAATCCCAGGACAGTATAGAATTATCCTCAAACTTGGCAGTATCAACACCTTTTCAGAAATTTTCATCTCTCAATTTCAATTTGAACCATGTCCATACTCGTGAAAAAGTTGCAGAGAAATTCTCAGCCGACTTCAATGGTAAATCTTATTTGGATGGAGATATGGACTACACCTACACAGGTAGACATGACGGATCTATCAACATCCGTGCTCCCAGACCGATGTCCATGGTTGTGGGCGCTCAACTGGAGAGGAATAACGTCAACGCTGATCTGTACGTAAATTGGAACGATGAGGACCCTGAGAGCAACATCAAATTTGAAACTGCATACAATAACAAATCCTACAGAACAGTTGTAGACACAGACTTCAAGTTCAAAGTAATTCACCCAGTACGGACTATGGGAATAGAGGCAGTAGTCAAGAAGATGGCAGACTCCATGCAGAACAAAGCCATGATCACATGGGACCAGAAGCATGGCAAGACCTTTGCCTATGACGTCCAGTGGAGTGATCGCAATCGTCCATATAGACAGGCTCGTGATGGCAGTGTCAAGCTGGTCATCCCCACAAGGAGTGTCAAAGTTAGTGGATCTTACACCAACAGCACATCAGTGAGGACTCTAGAGACGTCACTGTTGTGGGATGCAGACAGGGACACAGCCAAACAGGTGCTCGTCAAATTGGACATGGATCAAAATGGGAGGTCTGAGCAGAGATCCATGCATCTACATCTGCCATACATAAAGAAGGTAAATATACAGTTCAATGTAATAACACTTGTAAGCACTTTTTTTCTGCTATGAGTCAGTTACAATATTATTATTACAACTTCATAGATAGTAAAACAAGATGATGTTGCTATGTTTGCTAGGATTACCGGATGAAGACGAGCCTGTTGAGGGACCAGGGCAGCGTAATCGTAGACGGGAGTGCGGAGTTCTCCTACTCAGACAACCCCAGGAAGGCCCTGGTTCTGAGTTCCAAAGTTGAGAACCTCGGGTCTGGCAGCCACAAGAACTACTCTGTGACTGTAGGCATCAGCCACCCGTCCACGTACACCAACCTGGAGCTCAACGCCCACGCAGGCCACTCCAGCACGTCCTGCTCCACCGGCCTCATCACCTCCTACCAGGCCCGAAGAGGCGACAAGAAGTACTTCGTACTGCGCGGCGAGGTCAACAGGCGCGACAAGCAACTGGATTTCCAGGTGGGCGATTTGTGAAGACATTGTCCAGAGATATTTTCTGCCTTAACTGTTAATAGCTGTAAAAATCCTGATGTACAACTGAGAATCCAATTGCCTTGAAGTTTGGTTGTAAACGGGTGTTGGGCATTACTTAAGTGGTCTCTGACATGATTTGAATGTGTTCAGATTGATTGTAAAGCTGAGGGAAACTCCTTGTTTTCGAGTACTAGATTAAAGCATTCCAATAATTCCAAATGTACGCTTTGTTAGCCTTTAGAAAGAAATTTTTTTTCCAGGTTGCACACCTTTTCTTCTAGGAAGTGAAACATTCTCTCCACAATTTTCAAAACATTTCGCATATAAAGTCGTTTTTGTAAAATTTGTAAACCTTACCCTGACAGATGCGCATTGGTTACTTTTAATTAATTGAAAAAAAACTATATATGTCTCACAATCCTCTATTGCCGAATATTAATCATATGCAGTTAACCCATGAATAAAATATGTTTAAAACAACCCATGATATAATTCACATTTAATTGTTACTCAACATATAAGTGCAGTGTTCGGCAGCATTCTGATATAAACCATTTAAGGGAATTGTTGTTACCTGCTTTATAGTTGTTCTGTGTTATTATTTTTGGCAGAATCTAGTGAAAACTTACCTTTTACCTACCTATCTTTGTGACTACTCATCTTATCTAGATCTAAACTAGGTCTGAAATTGCTGCCAAGGCTATTAAGCAATATGTCTTATGTGTGATGATGTTTAATGATATTCACAAGACAATACAATATGATTGTTGTTCCAGGCCAGCTCCCCACTGAAGCACGTGTTGCTGACTGGCAAGATGACTAGCGGAACACCCTACCACGTGTCTCTCACCAACAGGTACGACCACATGAAGGTCGTCTCAACTGACGTCACGCTCGACCCAGACAGACGCACCTTGGACATTGGATTCGCCTACAATTCTGGTAATTGTTTAAAGCTATTTAGATTATTACAAATGACTGAAAATATTCTATTAAGTACTTTATGATTGGATTTACATTTAAAGGGACCATTTTAGTGGGGTATTTTTTGTGGAAACGAAATTCAGGAGGACTTTCCTGTTTATATGATTTTTACATGATAAATTAACAGTTAATTTCAAATATGTTTGTGAGGTTAGCATTTCAGTTGTTCGAGATTTAACAATTTAACAAAAAAAATTTAACATTAGGCCATAGGTCCATAGACATACATACATGTCACAAAACTCAATGAACATTATAGCTCATATCATTGATTATTTTTTCTGATAGGTATCAAGGTAAGGTATTGTGAAGGTATTGAGATTTGTGAATAGGATATAACTCATGTAGGAAAATTCATTCACACAAACATAAGACATGGAAAACCTAGAGGTTTTTGCACCTGTTCAAGAAAGAATAGGATATCCTTATGGTTGTGTATACTATCACACTATTTATACAGTAAGTGTTATCTCCTCCCCCAACAGAGAATCCACAGGACCGCATCTCCCTGTCTGCTGGCTACGTGAACGACTCTGCTATCTGGGCGACAGTGTTCCGTGAGAGTGACTCCGGTCGTGTGACTGAGAGTGAGGTGGCCCTGCGCCTCAACACATCAAACATCCTCCACACACGCGTCACGTGGAGACCGGCAGCATCTCAGGAGCTGCAGCAGTTCCTGGCCTCCAAGGCCCAGGTGTACAAGTACATGATGAACGAGGCAGCTGATGAAGTGTCCCAGGCCATGGGGCAGGAGGTCACAGCCAAGTACAAGAAGATTGCCAACGAGATCCTCACTGAAGTCAGGCCAGTATTCACCATGCTTGAGCAAGAGCTTGGTCTGGCCAAGGTCAACCTTGATCTCATGCGCCAAGAACTGCGTCGGGCCTATGGCAGAAATGATCTCTTCATCAAGGACATGGGCGAGGCCGTAAATGCTGCCTTTAATAAGATGTTGTGAGTTCTTGTTTTTTGATAGCATTTGTAGTGTTTTGTTTTGTTTTTTTTTGTTCAGAATTCAATTTTATGGGGTTTCAAATCCATTTGAAGGTATTTGTCTAATAAGCTGTAATTTCTTGACTTCCAGTGGTGATTTTGGCAATTTCGTTGATGCATTTGAGGCTTTCTACATGAAGACTGAGCGCACTCTCGCTGCCTGGCTGCATATGGTGAAGAACTATCCTATCACAGCCAAGTACATGCAGTTCATTGACGAGCTCCTTGAAAAACTAAAGGTAAAAGTGTTGGTGACTTTCAAAATTTTCCATCTTATGCTACATAATATCTCTCCATCGATCCAACACATACCCTTAAATCCATGAGGCCAAATGGCTTGTATTGTTGATGGGGAGTTTATCAACACTATTCATAGCTTTATGGTTTCAGCCAAACTATTTCAAAACTCAACACAATATTATCCTGGGATGCCTCACTAGGAAATCTTATAGAAAACTGAGTTTATCAGCAGCAGCATGACCAAAGATGTATTTTACAGCACTCCCATTGGTCAACTTGAATCACACTGTAATGGAAGCTCATCCACGGGGTGGTGCAACTATTGCTAAATGCGCACCATTGATTTTGCACAAATACATTGACCAATACCATGCTCTGACAAACACACCATGCAGGGGGACAAATAGACAGGGCTCACTAAAGCCAGATGGGACAAAGCGTTTAAATCTAAACTAATATATGAATGTGTACCTGGTTGCAGAATGCAAGGAAGATGAGCGAGGCCAACATGAGGCTGCTGGGGTACCAGATGGAAGCCATGTCCGACAAGCTGTACCGCTCCTACCTCACAGAGTCCAGGGCCTTGCAGAGGAAACTCAATGGTGAGCAACATTCTCCAATAAAAACAGCTGTTAATACATAAACTGTTATTTGAAATTCATTATGAATATGGAGTCATAGTTGGCAAGTTAGCGCATGTTTGAGCATCTTTATCATGCATGTCAGATCATGAGAACTATCTCTTGTATTGTAGCTATACAGGGGCAGATCATGCAGCACCCAGGCATGAAGGGTTTGAGGGCAACATACACCGACTTCAAGACACGTTTATCCAACCTCCCTGAGGTTAACTTCGAGACCATGGGTCAACTGATTGACAAGAGCATCCAGGAAGCCCTGGAGCCGTTGCAGCTGAAAGATGCCTACAATACTGCAATGACCAGTTCAAGGAAACTCATGAGACAACAGCTCAACGCCATCAGGAACCATCCTGACTTCCGCCGGGCAGCTAGCATCTCCAATGAAATCTACCAACAGGTAACTCATTCAAATCAAGTATTAACTGTTTTATACAAAATCTCAGTTAATTTCAATAAGCTGAGATTTAATGTTACCAAGTTCTGAGTGATGCCCATGTTTCTACCTGCAGCTGGTGTGGGCCTACAAGTACTGGGAGATGGACAAGAACCTGAGACAGCTGATGGTCAAAGTGTACTACGTGTCTCGCGACCATGTCTTCATGGAGCTGAACCATCTCAAGGACAGTCTGGTTAATCTGGACAAGTCCAGGGTGATTGTTTATGACCCCCTCAACGGACACCTGCAGTTTGAAGTGTACCTGCCCATCCCCCTGCGGTCCCTGGCAGAGCTGCCAGACCTTAGTATCCATAGCTACATCCGGCGCGTGAAGATCTTCGCTAAACGCTACCTGCCTGGCAGCAACCAGTCCATCTGGGACACATACTACAAGCTGGTGCCCGCCATCAACACAAACTCATGGCTGCCACCTTACAAAGGTAACTTGTACATACATGAATCTTCCTGTGCATATGTTCTTCTCTTGTAGTCTGATTGACAACATACTTTGACAACTTAATATATGAACTTTACTCTTGCTTTGAGAGTGGTTAATTACAGTTGTCAAAATATGCATTCTTTGTCATGATTGATCAAATATTTTCAAATCAAAACATGAATCAAACTAAGGTGGGAAGCTCTACTAGTTTTTGTCTGGATTTTATTGATCGGCCAATTTTGTCTGTGTTGCCAAGGTTCATATTGTTATATCATATGGAAATTTCAAGAATTTTTTCTAAATCAAAGCAAATGGACTCATCCATGTCTGAACATTTTATCATTTAAAGGGACACTTGAGTTGTTGGGAGTCACATATGTCAAACTAGATCTATGGTGTCAGATCTGAAAAGTATTTTTTAGCATAGAGACCAAATATAAAACATGAAAGTTGCTATTTTGATCCAAAACCAAACCATGTAAAGCAACAAAAAGCTGTTCTGATACATTAAATTAAAAAAAAAATCAGTGTTTAGCTATTTTTTGCACATATATACTGCAATTTTGAGTTTTTTACAGAAACAATAACTGTCATGATTGACATTTGGCAATGAATTTGCAAACAGGTTTCAGTTTATTTTGGCATTGATAGTGTTTTGCCACAGATAAATGTCTAAGAAACCTCATGTAATATGAATGTGGTCCTATAACTATACATAGAAAAAGATCTTTTTTGTTCAAAATTGAAAAT
The DNA here is from genome assembly GCA_916613615.1 of Steromphala cineraria. Lineage (NCBI taxonomy): Eukaryota > Metazoa > Mollusca > Gastropoda > Trochida > Trochidae > Steromphala > Steromphala cineraria. The sequence continues at coordinate 38,673,726 of OU744722.1, read as the reverse complement.
TTGCTGTTATGACAGGAATGATTATCCCACATGATCAATGATAAACAACAATCCTCTCTTGGTGCTTCCAGCATACGGTGCTGTCATTGGCAACCAACACTTCATCACATATGACAAGACTCACTACGACTTTGCGGGGCGGTGCAGTTATGTGTTGACTCGTGACATGGTTGACGACAACTTCACGGTGGTTCTGAACTACGACAACAACATGCGAGCTCCCAAGAGGAAGTCTTTGTTGGTGATGTTGAGAGGAGCTAGCATCGAGGTGGACTCTGACTACAGGGTGGGTACACACATCTCTTGGATTGTTCCTCTAGTCAGGGAGAACGAGCTTTACCCTTCCAACTGTTAATAACAATGAATTTTTTAGACTGTTTTCTTACCTTTAAAAGGATTGGTGCTGTATTGCAGCCATATGATTTACCATTTGCCTGTGAACACATAAGTCTTCTAGAGGATGGAAGTTTAGTTATTGATTCAGTGATGCTTTCCAGGATATCATTCATATCATATTTTTTTTCAGTTTTACGACAATAACCATATGCATATGACAAAAGGTAAGGAAAAAAGAAAGCAGCAGCTAGTTTGCAAACCTGGTTATCGAGATAAAAATCAAATGTACACAAAATTATATGGCATAGGTGACAGAGTTGAACATTTTTCATTTTGCATATATGTAGACCTGGGATTCGACTATATTGTTGATAATTGGCACAGGTGAAAGTTAACGATCGCCCCACTGAGCTACCCTTCACAAGGAACAAGATTGAGGCTGTGCGGGAGAACCATCAGATAGTGATTGATGACGGCACGGGCCTGACGGTGCAGATAGACCCCGAACACGACCTCATCTCCGTGGGACTCAGCGGCTGGTACCACGGTCGTGTGGCCGGACTCCTAGGAACATTTGACAATGAGCAGAGCAACGACCTCACATCTGCAGACAGGTCGGTACAGGACGTTACAGAGTTCGCCAACTCGTGGGAGGTCGGCCGCAGGTCATGCAGGTCCAGTAACAAGGCTACCGAGGTGAACATGGCGGACCTTGACTCCAGCCACATGGAGTGTGTGAACTACTTCAGGGCCGAGAACTCTTACTTCAAACAGTGCTTCTCTGTGGTAAGTACTTTGAGAGGATCATCAATTCAGTAGATTCCAACTCTGAAGGAATTTTAATACTTAGCTACTTGAGGCTTTACTGGTTATTTAAGTTAGTACTGCCTTAAAACAGGTACCCTTTTGTACAGCTTATGCTTTCTTCTTACATATTCCACAAGGCTAATTTTTCTGTTTCTTACTTATATTTCCAACCTTCCTTCGACCTTCTTTTATTGAATGAAAGGGCTGGCACAATAAGTTGAATGTTTCCCCCGATCTTGCACCAGGTCCCTGCTGAGGGGTTCCTGCACTCCTGTGTGGGCTACATGCAGTCAGGCCAGTCTGCTCTCCAGGCTCGCTGTCTCACCGCCGGCCAGTACTTCCACCAGTGCAGGACTAACGGAGTCTACCTCCAGATGCCTAAAGATTGTGGTATGCAGTTTTTTCTTCATCATATTAATGTGTATCATGCTCTTTTAATCAACATTATCAAATACCATATTCCATTTGAAATATACCAAAACATTTAATATTATGTTAACAGCCTTGGAGAGAATTAAATACACTTTAATGAGGACTACAAATTGGGTGTTGACCTTTCATGAATGTGTTGTTGCAGTGAGCTGTGAGCTGACAGCAGGTCTGGACCCAATATCCCTAGGAGACGCGGTGCAGCTGACTGCCGGGGAAGAGAGCGCGTCCCTCCCATCCTCCGCAGATGTCATCCTAGTGCTGGAGGAGAGACACGGCAAGCAGTGGACTCCTGCAGCTCTCGGCGACCTTGTCACTGATGTCGACTCAGCACTGACCAAGTCAGGTACTGACTATTTATCTGTCTTGGTAACAAAATGCATTTAACTTTCAAAAGACTCCAACACATGATACTTAAATTGAGTGCAATCAAATTTGACTTCTCATAATGACGAAGTCTAAATAATTTATTTTTCATCACAAGATATGTTGTCTCCACAGGAATAAGCAAGAACCGCTTTGGTCTTGTTGGTTATGGAGGCCCCGGTCGTCTGATGACTGAGCACAGCCACACATTCGACGGGCACATGTTCACCAAAGCAAAGGGTTTCCTCAAGGGGGTTGAGAACATTGAGTTCTCAAAAAGTGCTGTTCCAGCTGACGGTCTGACAGCACTGCGGAAGGCCACTAACTATCCATTCCGGGCAGGAGTCGCCAAGGTGCTACTGTACATCCCCCAGTCGGACTGCGAGGCTAACCGGGCACATGTCGACATGGACGCTCTCCTAAAGAAGAGTGGCTTCACCATGCACATCCTCAGGAACTCCATGCTCAAGATCGATGACAACAGACCAGTCAAGAATGTTCTTGTCTTTGGTGAGTTCTCTACAAATGCCCAAAATTCTTGAATTCTTCTCAATATTTTGAAACGCACAAAGAAACAAACTTCTAAGATTCATGTGAATTCATGACTTACACTCGAATTTTTTTACAGGTATGGACTCCAGTAAGATCATGACAAGGCGAGCGAAGCCCGGGCGTAACGAGGACATGTTCAGGCACCTGGTGCACCCGACAGACACATGTGCACAGCTTGCTCTTGCCACCAATGGGTCTGTGTTCGACTCCACGCACATGCTGGAGGGCGGCAGTCGGGTCAGGAAGGATTTCCTCGTGACATTTGCATCGCGTGTGGCGGACACTTCAATGCCTCCTGCCTGTCAGACCTGCAGGTGTGAGCTGGACGAGGCTGGGCTGGGTAAAACCATCTGCAGGCCCTGCAAACAGGCCTCCTTCATGTGGAAGGTGAGGACCAACAGCCAACCCTCTCATCTCTTCCCTGCCATTGTGTAACTCATCAGTCAGCCTTCTGTCAATGTTATTTCTTATGCATTCATGTCTAGAACAGTAAATTGAAATTGATCATAAGTGATTATGATTCCATTATCATTGCTAAGTTACATCAAATTAAAGATTTTCAATAGGTATTTCAATATTGTAAACAAAGATGCAGATTACTTTCATGGTTGACTTCATGAAATTACAAAAAGTAAATCAAAAACAGTTTAATGGATTTTGATAAGAAGTGACATTAGATGTGTGTTGGTTGTTGCAGTACATGCCCAACTGGTGGAGTAACAACACAGGGGAGCTCAAACAGGACCTGAAGAAACAGATTCAGGTGAGTGCAGTGCTGAACCACACAGATCACATCCAGTACCCTCTCCACTGAGCTTACTCAAGTCTTTTCTAGATACTTAAATACTTAACCCCGATTGGTTGAAATCACTGTAAAAAGAAGCAATGGATCTTCTTGCAAATTGACTCAAATGTTATTTTAAAACATGAATCAGAAATATGACAAGTATGACAATAACTCTTGGAAATGTCCGCTTGTTTTGGCAGGGTAATGTTATTGTAACCAGTAATCCAGTAACATAAAAATGTACATACTGAAGCTGTCAACTTAAGGCAACAGAGAGTGAGTTCTTGTCTACTGTTTCACAGGACTCCCTGCTGCAGCTGAGACGGAAAGCAGCCATGTTGTCTCAAGCAGCTTGACTGACCCATCTTCATCCGTGATGTCCCATCACACCACCATCTTCTCATCGCAGCAGGTTGCCAGTCTCACTGCGGACAAGTTACAGAGCTCTAGAGGATAAGAGCTCCATTGGAATGTACAGTGATTTCTTAACTCTTATCTTTCACCATATTTATATATTTTGTTTTTCATACATGTTTGACACATTGTCAACTGATGTATTCCAATATGATTTGTATCATTGTTAGGATAGAATGCATTACTCTAATTGTTTTGGAAAGATTTTCTTCATGTCTTTTATTAGTCTCATTAAGCGATGGTTCATTTTCCTCTCCAATGTTTTCAATAATGTTATCATTGCCACTCTCACCAGTATTCATCACCCAAGCACAATATGTTAAACTTTCAGTGTTATCAAGACTTTTAATAAAGGACTTTCCGTGAACCGTCAAAGTGCCAAAACTGTAAATAAATCACCTTGTGTTGTACATACGCCTTTTGTATTTATTTCCTTCTGAATAAAGGTTTCTACCATAAAATTGTCTTCTCTCCTTATCAGTACAGCAATCATGTACCGGTATTAACTTATAGTAACTACGAAATGGGTCTATGGACAATTGCCACCCATTAAACAGTTTTTTCTTTTTAAAAACAAATTAATGTGGGTAGCAGTTATCTTCCAACCGTCTTTCTTTTTAAAACAAATTAATGTGGGTAGCAGTTATCTTCCAAAATGCATTAAAATAAGTGGTGGCAATTTTCCAGGTGACAATTGTCTTGCTCCCAATGAAATGGGTGAAATGGATTTGGATTTATCCTTAAATTATCTTATTATAAGGCTGACTGTATGATTTTCTCTGTTTCTCATCTCCCGCTGACCCTGATTTACCCTCCCTATGTAAAATTTAAAAAAGTTTTTTATTTGTCATTCGTTCGCAGCCATATTCAAAATCACCCCACCCTAATAAAAAATTGTGTTTTATGACACACTCATTAAAATTTCTACATTATCTCAACCAGGATTTCCCTTTTCTCATTTGGCTTTTCAGTTTACATTGTCCTTATCATAACATGGCCATATAAATACAACTACACACCACTTCTTTTTCTTTTTCTTTTGTTCTTGTTTTTTAACCGCTCACTCACTTGCAGAAGGACTAAGGAGATTAGTAACACAACAAATAATACGGACGGCCTAATTCATGTACAAAACAAAACATTTCAACAGCCTTGGAGAAAATTGAGAAATACCTAATAAAAGTGGTACTCTTGAAGTATATGTTGATTCATTTCCATGTATTGTGTTTCATTCTCCAACGCTCTGGATAGTACTTGAATAAAGAAACCGATAGATGCATCTAGATTAACAGTTCATAAATTCCCCAAGATATGATCAAACTATTGAAGTACTTGAATAAAGAAACCGATAGATGCACATAGATTAACAGTTCATAAATTCCCCAAGATATGATCAAACTATTGAAGTACTTGAATAAAGAAACCGATAGATGCACATAGATTAACAGTTCATAAATTCCCCAAGATATGATCAAACTATTGAAGTACTTGAATAAAGAAACCGATAGATGCACATAGATTAACAGTTCATAAATTCCCCAAGATATGATCAAACTATTGAAGTACTTGAATAAAGAAACCGATAGATGCACATAGATTAACAGTTCATAAATTCCCCAAGATATGATCAAACTATTGAAGTACTTGAATAAAGAAACCGATAGATGCACATAGATTAACAGTTCATAAATTCCCCAAAATATGATCAAACTATTGAAGTACTTGAATAAAGAAACCGATAGATGCACATAGATTAACAGTTCATAAATTCCCCAAGATATGATCAAACTATTGAAGTACTTGAATAAAGAAACCGATAGATGCACATAGATTAACAGTTCATAAATTCCCCAAGATATGATCAAACTATTGAAGTCGTCTTACATGCTTTGAATCTGTCAACCAAAACTTCTCTACTCTTTCAACCTTTAACCACATAGCTTTATAACTTGGCTATGATAGAAGAATAGAACTATTTAACCAAGTAAAGAGAATTAAATTAATAAATGTTTGAAAACATTTCAAAATATAATAAATTCTTTGTTTCTGCAGTATTTTCTCTATTATCATATTGTTCTTAAAGAGACAGTTCTGTTTTATTCAGTCTTCTATATAGGTTATTGGCAAGAAGAACAACTGTAGTTTTACAAATGTCACAACAAATATAAAAAACATATGTATTGATCAAATATCAACAACCTTACAATTATCAATGATAAGACTTATACCATTTTTCAATGTTTTTGTTTGCATGCAATTCTTTGTGAATCTGAAAATTCATAAACAACAGAACTATTAAACTTGGTATCATGCATCAAATGAATGGAGAAATATTCATGTTTAATGACACAAAAGTATAAATATTTTTGTCTACTTGAATTTTATTTCCACAAAAAAATCTGCAGGAGGACTCTTTCTTTGAAACTAGATATAGGTGTAATTGCACTGAACTAGCTAGCGGTCAACTAGAGTGTGAGCCATCAGAGTCACTGTCTGAGTAGGGCAGGTTCAACGTCTGAAGGGCAACACCCGGCTGTGATTGAGACACACATGGCACTTCCCTCTTGTTCATAGACACACATGGCACTTCCCTCTTGTTCATAGACACACGTGAACTCTGTACACAATGATCATGTTCGGGCATGTTTCCTGAGAGGTCCTCACGGAGTCTGTCAGATGAGTCTACAGGGCCTCTTTGGATACTTATATCACAGGGTTTACAGGGTTTATTGTCACTGTCCACACTGAATCCATACACACCAATATCACAGGGCTTATTGTCACTGTCTACACTACCTCCATACACACCAATATCACAGGGCTTATTGTCACTGTCCACACTACCTCCATTCACACCAATATCACAGGGTTTATTGTCCTGTATGTCGCTATCCTCACTGCGATCCCTGAAGTTGAGAGGTTCATCGTGTGTCTGTGGGTCCACATTGTAGATGATCTGGGGCTGCTCCTCATACCCATACACACCCTTGTAGCGGAGGTCCTGCTCCAGTATCGGGGCAGCCAGACGACAGAAGGTTGGTCTCGACTTCTTGCTCTCAGTGTCATCTTTCCTCATTGCTGCTGAATCTGAAATAATAACATTATATAAAATATGATTATAAAAATTATCATAATCAATTGATTATCATTGCATTGAATCAGTTTTATTTGATCTTGCATGAAGAGAGGAGACTAAAATATTCAAATCAAAACATTCTTCTATTAAATTATAGTGATTGATTATATCAATATACAAATATTCCCCAAAAAAGAACTATGAAATTAGAAATATTATTAACTTACATAGTTATGAAATTAAAACAATTATAAACCAAGGCGTTGAAGTAAACTTTTGACAGATACAATTGCTGATCGAAAAAAAAGCCACAGTAAAAATGTCAGAAATTTGGCTAGGAAAAAAAATCACTGATAAAAAAGTTCCTTGAAGTACTAGATTTGTCCTCTCAATGGCTCTTGGTGGTTTATACTTTCATCATAACAGAGGATTTAAGAATGTTTACATGCTGATATAAAAGCAATGTATTTATTCTTCAAGAAATCATGCAACATAAACAATATAAACTGAATTGATTCAAATTGTCCATCTTCCCACTCTACTTCCCAAACATATTGCTTGACTATTTCACAAAAAAGCAACTAATTTACAAAATACAAACTAACACATTGATGGGCTAATTGACGAAGACACACCAATTCACAAAAAGGATCAAAGGTCATAATAAGTGGCTAATCATCATCAAACTTGATTTAAACCAAAAAAAACAATGAACTCTTAAAAAAACTTTCTTTATTTAGTACTCATCTAATTTTACTTGTGACCTTTAATCTATGACTTTTTTACTACAACTTTTTTCTAGTGACTGTTTTTCCTCAATTCTGCATTTATACACACTACCTAGAAGTAAACTCACAACATTAAGATACACAGCACTCATGATAAGTTTTACATCTTATTTTGCTTGTTGATTGTTTAGGCCTAGAACATAATAAACTGTTATTCAAACTTATTTCCCTGTGTGCAAGTAAGACTCGATGACATCATTTGACTGAATGGAACCGTTAATTTGAGAACCATAGAACATCTTATCTCTTTATCAGCTGATACAGTAACAACAATGTGATACCGTTTAGTTAACAATAACAGGACACAATCTTTTATAAGCAAAATATAACTCAATATAGATTTCAAGTAGGGGATAGCTCATGATATTTAATAGACTAGTACAATGTGCCACATAACCATTGATTCCTAGAAGCGTTAGACTCACCTTGAGGATCAGCTGCTGTTCTCTTGTGCCCTGCATACGGACGCTCCGACCACGGTGTTGCGGTCATCTCGGGCTCCAACTCTCGCAGACGTCGAATGAATGCCTTGTACTCCCCCTTTAGTCGGTTGATACGGGCATTGAACTCCTGGATTGTGCTCTTGGGGTAGCACGGTACCATGCTTTGCTTTACAAGCAGAAATCAAAAATAATTACATCATCCAACATTTTAGATATTTAATATTTAATACTCGTTCATTAATCATACTTCTTTTTTCTATTATTGATCAGAAGATTTTAGAGAAGTCAAACTTTAAATGAATTAAGCTGATCAGAAAGAATATTGCTTTTGTAAAAAATAGAGCCATTGGCTCTGTAGCTCATCAGGCATCATATCAAGTTTGCTTTATACAGGCAAGATGAGCTAAAAATGAAACTGATGTAACCTATTGCAAGAAAACGTATAAAAAAATTACAAAACAAATGTATTATTATTCAACACTTTCTAGATCGCCAATATCAGACAGTGAAAGAAGTCCACACTAAAATATCCATGGAGAAATAAATTTGCCATAGACTGTCATCTAATGGAGAAAAATAGGTTTTTAAGATTGTGACCCCTGTGACCCTATTTGGGGTCTTGGGGTCATGGTCACAAAACCTACAGTTTAGAATCCAAATTGGCCAAGGAGTCTACATGCAGTCTTTCAGCTCAATAGACCTTTAGGAGCTAAAGATGATGATGAAAATAAGTTTGTAAGGTTGTGACCCCAGCTAAATGTGACCCTATTTGGGGTCATGGGGTCACGAAATCTACAATTTAGAATCCCCATTGGCCAAGGAGTCTGCACATATAATTTCAGCTCTCTAGACCTTTTGGAACTTGAGAAGAAGATGAAAATAGGTTTTTAAGGTTGTGACCCCTGTGACCCTATTTGGGGTCACAGGGTCAACAAAGTTACAAATTAGAATCCCCATTGTCCAAGGACTCTGCACATATCAATATTAACTCTCTAGACCTTTTGGAACTGGAGAAGAAGATGAGAATTGGTTTTTAAGGTTGTGACCCCTGTGACCCTATTTGGGGTCATGGGGTCACGAAATCTACAATTAAGAATCCCGATTGTCCAGGGAGTCTGCACATATAATTTTTAACTCTCTAGTCCTTTTAGTACTGGAGAAGAAGATGAAAATAGGTTTTTAAGGTTGTGACCCCTGTGACCCTATTTGGGGTCACAGATTCACCAAAGTTACAAATTAGAATCTCCATTGTCCAAGGATTCTTCACATATCACTTTCAACTCTCTAGTCCTTTTAGAACTGGAGAAAAAGATGAAAATAGGTTTTTAAGGTTGTGACCCCTGTGCCCCTTTTTGGGGTCACAGATTCACCAAAGTTACAAATTAGAATCCCCATTGTCCAAGGATTCTTCACATATCACTTTCAACTCTCTAGTCCTTTTAGAACTGGAGAAGAAGATGAAAATAGGTTTTTAAGGTTGTGACCCCTGTGACCCTATTTGGGGTCATGGGGTCACGAAATCTACAAATTAGAATCCCCATTGGCCAAGGAGTCTGCACATATCGTTTTTAACTGTCTAGTCCTTTTAGAACTGGAGAAGAAGATGAAAATAGGTTTTTAAGGTTGTGACCCCTGTGACCCTGTTTGGCGTCACAGGGTCACCAAAGTTACAAATTAGAATCTCCATTGTCCAAGGAGTCTGCACATATAATTTTTAGCTCTCTAGTCCTTTTGGAACTGGAGAAGAAGATGAAAATAGGTTTTTAAGGTTGTGACCCCTGTGACCCTATTTGGGGTCACAGGGTCACCAAAGTTACAAATTAGAATCTCCATTGTCCAAGGAGTCTGCACATATCATTTTTAACTCTCTACTCCTTTTGGAACTGGAGAAGAAGATGAAAATAGGTATTTAAGGTTGTGACCCCTGTGACCCTATTTGGGATCACAGGGTCACCAAAGTTACAAATTAGAATCCCCATTGGCCAAGGAGTCTGCACATATCATTTTTAACTCTCTAGTCCTTCTGGAACTGGAGAAGAAGATGAAAATAGGTTTTTAAAGTTGTGACCCCTGTGACCCTATTTGGGATCACAGGGTCACCAAAGTTACAAACTAGAATCCCCATTGGCCAAGGAGTCTGCACATATCATTTTTAATTCTCTAGTCCTTCTGGAACTGGAGAAGGAGATGAAAATAGGTTTTTAAAGTTGTGACCCCTGTGACCCTATTTGGGGTCACAGGGTCACCAAAGTTACAAATTAGAATCTCCATATGCTAAGGTACTTTTACACAAAATTTCAGCTCTCTAATGTGTATGGTTCATGAGGAGAAGTCAAAAGTGTCAAAAGTTTACGGACGGACGACGGACGACGGACGACGGACGGACGCCGGACGACGGGTCTTGCCATAAGCCCATCTGGACTTTCAGTCTTGATGAGCTAAAAATAGAGCCATTGGCTCTAGCTCATCAGGCTTTACATTTGATTTTGCTTTAGGGTGTGGCTAATGTGGTTCCCCCCATAGTAGGGGCCACAGGGTCACCAAATATACAATTATAAATGCTCACTAGTCAAGGAATTACAGCTTTCTAGGCCATAATCTTCTGGAGAAGAAGATGAAAATAGGTTTTTAAGGTGTGGCCCCTGTAGTCCTTATTAGGGACCACAGGGCCACCAAAGCTACAATCTATAATCTTCACTAGTCAAGGCGTCTCTACACTATGTTTCAGCTTTCTGGGCCTTATGGTTCTGGAGAAGAAGATGAAAATAGGTTTTAAGGATGTGGCCCTGTGGCCCTTATTAGGGGCCACAGGGCCACCAAAGCTACAATTTATAATCCTGATTTGTGGAAAGGGATTCATAAAAGATGTCCTATACAATACATCAGAGATGATGCAAAGGATCAATAAGGAAATAAGAACACAAAAGAATATCAAAATGTACCTTTATGCAGAAGTCTATATCTCGTTTGATGGAAGGAATCCATTTCTGTACATGAGCAGCGCTTTTTAAATTTTCCTTTAAAAAACAGCAAAAGATGAAGTTAGTCAATGTAAACACATATCAGTTTTTTTTAAGTTTTCTAATCTATCAATCCACTAAGTAACAAGGCTTGATAAGCATTATTTGGTCAAGATTACATTTGAAACAACAACAAATATTTTATTACTTACAAGTCTAGGTCTTGGCGGATTTTTCTTAAGAGTTTCTGAAAAAAAAATGAAAATTAGCTAGGTAAGTATCAGTTAAGGGGAATGAAATAATAGAAAACATTTTCTTAAATTTTATATCTCTACCCTGTTTAGTTACTTGTTAGTTAATTAAGGTAAGGGAAATTATAGTGAGCTCCCTCAACCCTACAATCATGCTAATTATGTTTTTCAAACAACCTTCTGTAATCCTTTGTAAATTCATTAAAACTTTGAGTGTGCCATGTTTTTAGTTTAATTGAAAACTTTCTTATTTTAAATTTAACAGGTTTTTCTTTGATGATGAAAATATGTTAACATGAACAAATAAGACCCTGCTAATCATTCATTTTGTTTCTTTTTACCGACGGTCATTTCAAGTTGTGTAAAGGTCAAGTGGATGAGAGCATGTGAGAGGAACATCACTGATCAGGAACCAGTGCTTTGATAGATGAACAGATTCGTAGACACCCATTTTTCGTAGAGACAACAGCTTCGTAGATAACAGTTTCGTAGAGAACTTCAAATTTTCATTTAATAGACATATTTTCATATTGTGAATATATATTATGTACTTTAAAATTTATGTAATATTTATTTAAAATATCATGTTTTACGTGTCAGTGTGTTCTTTCGTACACGCATGGTTGATGCAGAATGAATGAATGTTGCCTACTTGTGAATAATAACAATACTCAATACTGGAACAGATTATGAGCAATATAAGCTGGTAGTGATTAAAAAAAAAACAACACAAAATAACAACAAAGTATCTACTTACCGGTAGTTTATTTAAACAAGACATTACATCGATCGTATAAACTACCATCTAATATCTTTGATGTACAATCATTCTCCTTTGAATACATGTAAATATAGTATGTTATCATTTACGATGATAATTAATTGCTTATATAAAATTATTTCACTATTTTTTACTCTCTACGAAACTGTTTTTCATTTCATGTACGAACCTGTAAAGAATCCCATCTACGAACCTGTTTACTCTACGAATAAACCTACACCCCACTGATCAAAGCCAAAGGGGGTGTTACTTTCTTGATATTTCCATGTTTTTTTCAAATAACTTTCACATAGTCACTCACTATAGTCTGTCAACCTAACTTTTGGAACACGGTTTATTGTAAGTTGCATCTATACAAAATAATTCAGCAAACTTTATTTGGCTCATACTATAATAATATAGGGCGACCTAATATGATGTCTACAAAAAAATCATGATATAGAATAATTATTCAGCTACAATTTGCACTATCAATCGGAATTTTAACACAACGCACTCACATCAAATTAAATAAAAGAACGACCATACCGTCTCAATCGGAGTAACTCCCACATGCAATCGCCTGCTTTCATTGGCTGTCACGATAAAAGCGTGAGCTAAGATTGTGTTTGTAATCATCGTTTTACGACTAAACATATGGTAAGGAACACCTTTCTCGAATCTAATGTGCTGTTTCTTGAGTAGATAGACGGATCAAAACTGAAAATGAAGCTTTAATAGTTTTAACTTATAATTTACAACTATTCAGATATAATTAAGGATGAGTAAAGATGTATGTAACGAACATATGACACAATAACAAACTGTTTTTTAACTTTTTTTCCCCAAGAGTATTTGTTTTTCACGTGTACAAATGCGAATTTTAACTTGCTCCGTTTCATAAATCACATACATTAAATTAAGTTATTTAAATTCTTTTAAAAAAAAAAAAAATTCTAGGCATTTTATATATCTGAAATTTCTTATTTAACCCTTCAATATTTTATACATATATATGTATTTTAATTTTTTTTTAAATTTATTTAGATAACTTATACTTAAATTTGGCAATGAATGATACTCCTGTTTTGTTTAAGCTTATCAAATGTGAGGTATCTCTCGATATGTACATTTATCTTGACACCTTTAAACTGCAAAGTTGAGTCTCATCTTAAATCGGTTGTAAAATATTCTTTGTTAACTTTAACTTCACAATTTTGGGCTAGACAGACTCGGATGACAATGACAGTGACCATGACAACATAGTTTGTGGAACATTTAAATAATTTTTGACAATATTCAAGAAAAAATAAGACATGTTAAAAAAACGTGATATGGGTACTACTCTTGGGAGGGTCAAAATTGTGTACCAAATGTGGCACTTAATTTTTTTTAAATAGTCATTATTGATAGACAAGAAAACAACAAAGGCATTCAACACTCAAGTGCATTTTTAGGATGAGTAGAAATATTTTTATTAGACCCTAACCAAAAAATAGAGCCATTGGCTCTGTAGCTCATCAGGCATCATATCAAGTTTGCTTTATACAGGCAAGATTAGCTAAAAATGAAACTGATGTTACCTATTGCAAGAAAACCTATAAAAAAATTACAAAACAAATGTATTATTATTCAACACTTTCTAGATCGCCAATATCAGACAGTGAAAGAAGTCCACACTAAAATATCCAAGGAGAAATAAATTTGCCATAGACTGTCATCTAATGGAGAAAAATAGGTTTTTAAGATTGTGACCCCTGTGACCCTATTTGGGGTCATGGGGTCACAAAACCTACAGTTTAGAATCCCAATTGGCCAAGGAGTCTACATGCAGTCTTTCAGCTCAATAGACCTTTTGGAGCTAAAGATGATGATGAAAATAAGTTTTTAAGGTTGTGACCCCTGTGACCCTATTTGGGGTCATGGGGTCACGAAATCTACAATTTAGAATCCCCATTGGCCAAGGAGTCTGCACATATCGTTTTTAACTCTCTAGTCCTTTTAGAACTGGGGAAGAAGATGAAAATAGGTTTTTAAGGTTGTGCCCCTGTGACCCTATTTGGGGTCACAGGGTCACCAAAGTTACAAATTAGAATCTCCATTGTCCAAGGAGTCTGCACATATAATTTTTAACTCTCTACTCCTTTTGGAACTGGAGAAGAAGATGAAAATAGGTATTTAAGGTTGTGACCCCTGTGACCCTATTTGGGGTCATGGGGTCACGGAATCTACAACTTAGAATCCCCATTGGCCAAGGAGTCTGCACATATCGTTTTTAACTCTCTAGTCCTTTTAGAACTGGGGAAGAAGATGAAAATAGGTTTTTAAGGTTGTGACCCCTGTGACCCTATTTGGGGTCACAGGGTCACCAAAGTTACAAATTAGAATCTCCATTGTCCAAGGAGTCTGCACATATCATTTTTAACTCTCTACTCCTTTTGGAACTGGAGAAGAAGATGAAAATAGGTATTTAAGGTTGTGACCCCTGTGACCCTATTTGGGATCACAGGGTCACCAAAGTTACAAATTAGAATCTCCATTGTCCAAGGAGTCTGCACATATAATTTTTAACTCTCTAGTCCTTCTGGAACTGGAGAAGAAGATGAAAATAGGTTTTTAAAGTTGTGACCCCTGTGACCCTAATTGGGGTCATCGGGTCACCAAAGTTACAAATTAGAATCCCCATTGTCCAAGGAGTCTGCACATATCGTTTTTAACTCTCTAGTCCTTCTGGAACTGGAGAAGAAGATGAAAATAGGTTTTTAAAGTTGTGACCCCTGTGACCCTATTTGGGGTCACAGGGTCACCGAAATTACAAATTAGAATCTCCATATGCTAAGGTACTTGTTCACAAAATTTCAGCTCTCTTATGTGTATGGTTCATGCGGAGAAGTCGAAAGTGTCAAAAGTTTACGGACTGACGGACGACGGACGATGGACGGACGCCGGACGACGGGCCATGCCATAAGCCCATCTGGACTTTCAGTCCTGATGAGCTAAAAATCAATGAAAAATACATTTATTTTATTTTTTTCGAGGGTGGGTGTCTTTGAAATCAAATATCTTTTTAACGAACATTTATATTTTGAAAATTGAAATTGAATGTTATTATAGAAACTTTGATCTACCAACACACCAAGTTTGGTTTATTTTGAATTTTTGGTTGATTATTAATAAAAATGACTGATTATGCCTACACTCACTGTCAATGTGGTAAACTTATGTTTATAGAAAATGAATGTGTAAAGATATACCTTCTTTTTCCTTTTGCAGATAAAATCTATTCAGTCTTGCAAGTTGTTTCTCTTCGTTTCTTGCCATTCTTAGGTTGAAATAGGTTAATAACTAAACGTAAACATTCGTTCAAGACTACATTGCTTGGGAAAAATACCTACTATTTAGAGTTATCTCCCTTAGAATATAAATCATAGTTTCGCATAAAAAGATACATGATTTCGATTTAAAAGCTTGTCATTTAAGTCTAGTAATATCAAAAATGTACACTCAAATAACTATACATCAAACGTTTAATGATGACTTTTATTATCGAGGCAAATACTTGAATACGGATATATCAATATGTACAAAGCTAACACTTACCACTGTCATGGCGGACAGAAACTAGTGAGCTGATTTTAAATAGAATGGTTTATTCTCTGGTGCGTTCATTTTAAGATCGGGCCATAAACAACACCGGTTACGACATGTCTGTACCAATGACGACCCCGCAACCCCAGGTTTTGTATGAATTGCATTACTTAATAACTCGAAAATCGATTATCATTCTTATTTAGTTATTGAAACAATGACGAACAAAATATTAGTCTGTCAGCCAGACCCTCAAATAAAATGCAAGCCTAAGCAAGTATATAGTAAGACTTGAGAGCTCAATTTCTGAAAATGAAGAAATCTCAGTCTCCTTTTCATCCTTTTTTTTAAATTTCAGATTTATTGAAAACAAATCATTTCAATGTCTATTTGTTAGACTAACAACAGATATTTCTGTCGACTCATCAAGTCATCCATCTGCTTTATGTCTGAACCCATTTGTTTTTTATATTGTTTGAATAAAATTTGTTCCCTCATATTATAGTGTATAATGTTATAGTATTCAATACATACTTTACATTTGCTATAAAATATATTTCATGTTTTGCAGACCTCTTCATCAGATATCCAGGAGCATGTTGTTCGAGTCCCAAGGTAAGCAAACATACCCACGGTATACTTACATTAAAATTCCACTCAGACTCGTATTTGTACTTGTACGAAGATGAACTTAAATGATATGACTAATAATGGGTAAGGCACCCATCTGTAGTGTAGTATATTGTTTTACTGCTGCTAAACATACTACATAGTATGTATTCTAAATAGCAAACTTGTTCTATAGGAGAAGTAGGTCTATGGATTTGCAAAACTTACTTTTCAGAACTTTAATTTTCCTCATGTTTAGTGTATTGAATTTTCAGAGAAAGAAGAAAGAAATACAGCATGATGAAGATAGGAAGTGGAATTGAACTCGACTTCAGCAAGTTGCATCAGGCCCAGGTAATAAGTCTTTTTGAAATAATTTGTTGTGCTTTGATATAAGGTTGAATTTAAAAACATCATAATTCTATAGAATACCAGCATTATGGCTTGAATGATTTTCACTGAATACTTTTAAAAAAAGTCATAATGGAGGACTGAGATGTTGTATTTTATTTTACAGACCCCAGTAAGAATAGAAAAGGAAAACAACTTCAAAGAGTTCAAAAATGCTTATGACATTGACACCCTACCAAAGTTTGGTGCAGGAAGTGAATATGGTCGACAACAGAAAGAGGAAGCCAGAAGAAAGAAATATGGAATTCGTACAAGGAAATACAACCCAGAGGATCAGCCTTGGGTTCTCAAAGTAGGCCAGGGCAAGACCACTAAAAAGTAGGCACACTGAAATAGAAGCGTCATAGCTAAAACTATATAGGCATTTTTTATTCATACAGTGACTTTGATTGAATATATTTACGATGCATTAAAATATACATGATGCTGTCGTTACATAACTTCTGAAATGTTCTTACAGATTTAAAATGTTATCAAATTCATGCTGTTTCATCTGATTATCAGATACAAGGGTGTTCGTGAAGGAACAATATCAGACAACACATCATACTACATCTTTACGAAATGTGCCGATGGAGCATTTGAGGCTGTCCCAGTTGAGGAGTGGTATAACTACACGCCACAGATTGCATACAAATTCCTCAACTCGGAGGAGGCTGAAGAAGAATTCAATAGGTCGGTCACCTTATTGTTTTGGGGCTTTATTACAAAAAAGGACTCTTGTTACCAATGTTTGATCAGCAAACTAAAATTTGTCAATTAAAAAGTTAAAACAGTTTATTTTATCCTTACAAAGCAAACATGAAAGATAAACATCTAAAAGTTTTACAAAACCTGCAAGTAAAGATATAAAACTGTTAAACTATAAAAATCTATGTCATGTAATGTCGCTATGAATATGAAATGAAATTTGCCCAAAGATAAATCCAAACTTGACTGTGTAGTGCCTAAGGAACAGGATGTTTTATTTTCTCTCATTCTAATATCAAACAGCATTGTATGGCTTGTGTTTTAAAGTTATGTTGAATATATACTGCTGTACATTCAGACGAGACAAGAACTTGAATCTCTTCAACATTATGGTGAAGAAGAGGGTGCGGAACGACGCGACAGAGCAGGAAGAGGAGGCGGGGGAGAAGGTGAAGAAAGGAGGGAAGAAGAAGGATCTGGTCAGTGTCAAGAAAATATTTATCCCCATCAAGAGAATATTTTGTTTGGTTTATGTGTAAAGACAATAACCCTATCAGGCATTGGTTAAGACATCTGTGACTAGTGACCATTTTAAGGCTTTTTTTTAGTAATTATCTAAGTTTTTAAACTGTCTTTGGCCTTATATCAATAGTAAACTTTGAGTGGAACATTTTGTCATAAAATGTGCAAAATGGACCATGGTCTCTGCCCTATAAATGTTTACTACAAAAGCTATGCTTTTCATATGCAATTTGTAAAAGGTAAAACCATATTTCAAACCTTTACAAGAAGAAATGATGAAATATTATAAAAAAAAAAAAAATATACAATATCTTCAGTTTGCAAGCCTGCAAAAATTCAGACATTATGGTCATCACTCCATATGCTTTTAGGTACATTTGATAATAATGCCATAATGTAAGTACCGGTACATGTTATATTTATATTTTATGACATGTTAAAGAGCCACTCAGTGAGTTTTCAGGGGTCATACATGCCAAACTTTACCAATAGTGTAATCTGACCTAGGAGTATCGATTGTTGAAGGAAAATATCATTTCAAGGCTAATCAAACAGGAAGGTTTGAATTCAAGATTACGATCGAAAACAGGACATTTACGCACGTCAAGTAGTCAAACTTAATTTTCGAGACTTATCTAAAGCAGTCAGAATAAAAGTTACAACTTGATCATGTTTCATAGGTTAAATAATTAGTATTCATGTAAAATGTATTTGTGAATTCGGCTTCCAGGAATGTACATGACTGTTTTAATAATTTCAGTGAAAACAAGTTTTATCACATAATTGGCATATGGGAATAAATATGTGAGATATTTTAAACTTATATTATGAATTATGCCATTTACGTATACACCAAAGCAAAACGGTATGTGATGAAATAACAGACTCTTTAATGTCAAAGGTTATATTTGTTCATGTGTTGAAAAAAGAAGGTTTTTTAAAATTCAGTTTGATAGATGATGTTAAGAGTTTTTTTATTTAGCTGCAGATATACAATCTAAAAGATAGAGCCATTGGCTCTGTAGCTCATCAGGCATCATATCAAGTTTGCTTTATACAGGCCAGATGAGCTAAAAAAAATAGAGCCATTGGCTCTGTAGCTCATCAGGCATCATATCAAGTTTGCTTTATACAGGCCAGATGAGCTAAAAATTAAACTGTTACCTATTGCAAGAAAACCTATAAAAAAAATTTCAAAACAAATGTAACGATTACTGAATAAATTTCCTTACCCAAATGATTTATTATTATTCAACACTTTCTAGGTGGCCAATAATAGACAGTGAAAGAAGTCCACACTAAAATATCCAAGGAGAAATAAATTTGCCATAGACTGTCATCTAATGGAGAAAAATAGATTTTTAAGATTGTGACCCCTGTGACCTTATTTGGGGTCATGGGGTCACGAAACCTACAGTATAGAATCCCAATTGGCCAAGGAGTCTACATGCAGTCTTTCAGCTCAATAGACCTTTTGGAGCTTAAGATGATGATGAAAATAAGTTTTTAAGGTTGTGACCCCTGTTACCCTAATTGGGGTCATGGGGTCAAGAATTCTACAATTTAGAATCCCCATTGGCCAAGGAGTCTGCACATATAGTTTCAGCTCTAGACCTTTTGGAACTTGAAACTTGAAATAGGTTTATAAGGTTGTGACCCCTGTGACCCTATTTGGGGTCACAGAGTCACCAAAGTTACAAATTAGAATCCCCATTGTCCAAGGAGTCTGCACATATTAACTCTCTACTCCTTTTGCAACTGGAGAAGAAGATGAGAATTGGTTTTTAAAGTTGTGACCCCTGTGACCCTATTTGGGGTCACAGAGTCACCAAAGTTACAAATTAGAATCCCCATTGTCCAAGGAGTCTGCACATATCATTTTTAACTCTCTACTCCTTCTGGAACTGGAGAAGAAGATGATAATAGGTTTTTAAAGTTGTGACCCCTGTGACCCTATTTGGGGTCACAGGGTCACCAAAGTTACAAATTAGAATCTCCATATGCTAAGGTACCTGTACAAAAAATTTCAGCTCTCTAATGTGTATGGTTCATGAGTAGAAGTCGAAAGTGTCAAAAGTTTACGGACGGACGACGGACGGACGGACGGACGACGGGCCACGCCATAAGCCCATCTGGACTTTCAGTCCTGATGAGCTAAAAATGGAATAAATTTTTTTTAAATGTACCAATATAAAAAAGAACCACAAAATTGAATCTAGAATCAGGCGATACTAAAATTTTGCATAAACCCAATGCCAACAGGTATTCATCAAAATTATGCTTTGATATCACTGATTAATTTCAATGAATAAAGCATGAATCTTCATTAGAATCGTAAAATTCCACTGAAAACTTGCAGCTAAATGTTTTTTGCAAATGTGCATCTGAGTTTATGTTACTATAGCAACTGACAGACATGGATGACTGGGCAGCTTTGACTGATGAAGAAGATGATGACGATGATGATGAAGATGAGGACGCTGGTAAGTGTGCTAAACGATTAAAAATACTACCAGATAAAGTATTAAAATGACAACTTGACACATAGGATGCTGAAACATAGAAGGGAATAACATTTCAAAGCGAATAGGATAATCTTGAACTGGCAAATGACTACCATATTATAACATGTTATAAAGGATTTTCAGGGTAATGCACAGATAAAATAATGACAATAACAGTGTATGAATATAGCTTCGAACTAGCCAGCCTAGAAATAATACTTTTCAATTTGAGTGACGGAAATAACCAAAATACTAATAAGAGTAATCAGATTAAATAGTAAACACCTTAAGAAAGATAGTTACGAGTGACAACCTATTGGAAAAAGTAGAGATATAACCACCCAAGGGGTGTAAGGGATGAAAATTGAGCTGTCAGTCTGTGTTTAGATAAAGCAAAGAAGAAGCCTATCAAGGGTAAAGGGAAAGGGAAGGTCTCTAAGAAGAAGAATGCTAAGCACAACTCTGACGACGAGGCTATAGAGGAGAGTGATGAGGGGGACTACGATGATCGGGAGGTGGACTACATGTCGGACTCGGGCATGAGGTGAGTGAGACACCTTATTCATTTTTAGATGTTGATCATTGGCTACCAAACGTGTAACCAATGAAGGCAATTTCTCTCCACAGATACATATGGTGTCTGCATTAAACAAAATGATAATTTAAAGAGCTTTCATATATCATAGTTTAATCATTTATCATTTATGACAATGTATTCAGCATATCTGCTTTTGTTTGAGGCAGAATGAGACCACATGCCATATCTAATTGTGTTAAACTAGAGGTTAGAAAGATTTAACGGGAGTGACCATGAGATTGACAACATGTTAGATTGATGAACATCAAGTCTAACTAAAGTAAACATTATAACTCCATCAAGAGCCGTGTCTGTCTGTGTGTTTACAGTAGCACTGACTCTGAGCCGGAGAGGAAGGAGAAGAAGGGGGACAAGTACGAGGAGAAGGGGGTGGACGAGGAGGCGGGGCTGCGGAAACTGATCGACTCGGAGGAGGAAGATGAAGAGGACGAGGAGAAGAATGAAGACAACGAAGATGAGAAGGAGAAAGAAGGCAAAGGGAAGAAGACAGGTCGGTCAGCTTATAGCTTGTAGTTCAGAACTCTTACTTCATCAACTGTGTGATAGGATTACGTTAAGACAAGTCAAGTCAAGTAAAGAAAACATCTCCCTTCTAGTACACAACCATCCTGTCTCAGGGTACGAATGTTACGCTAACTCCACTAATCTTTACCCTGGGCTCAGAAGCTAGATTCGCTCGTGTGGCTCGACTTGGGATATAGCCAATCAAATCATTTTTCGTCACCTTCTCAATGTTATTTCAACGAGGAATGATTTGATCGGCTAAATCCCAAGTCGGCCGCGCGAGCGAATCTAGCTTCTGAGCCCAGGGTACAGATAATGGGATTTAATGGAACGTTTGTACCCTGAGACAGGATGGTACACAACAAGAAAGTTACAGTGTTTTTGTCCTTTTATTTGCAAAAAGGAAATTCTGGATTCTTGTTAGCTCTAAGACCCATATATCGCCAATGGCTTTAAAGACCAGATGGGCTGATGGCATGTGATGCTGCCTTGAATTGTTTGGGTTATGCATTGTTCACAAAATATTCACATTTTCATCTTTTTGGTACCAAATGCAATGTCATGTCAGCATTAAACAACATATCATTATTTGATGTTCATAATAGTTCTTTTAACTAAACTGCCAATTACAAAAAAATTATGATACATGACCGTTATCAACCTCACAAAATAAATCAGCGAGGTCTAATGAAAGAGCTCCAAAACTTACTGCTCTATTTTTAGACATGTTAATGTTTGATGTTAACTGTTTCATCAGGTTCTGACTCGGACAGCAGTAGTTCAAGTTCTGACAGTGACTCGGATATCGAGAAGGATGACAAGATTTCCTCCGCTCTCTTTATGCAGGTGAGCTCATCATGTGTTGATATCAGTCTTCAGCAGGCTCTTGACATCATGTGGTAATATTGTTCCTCATCACGCTAAAACGTCATGTGGTAATATTGTTCCTCATCATGTGTTGATATCAGTCTTCAGCAGGCTCTTGACATCATGTGGTAATATTGTTCCTCATCATGCTTAAAACATCATGTGGTAATATTGTTCCTCATCACGCTTAAAACATCATGTGGTAATATTGTTCCTCATCACGCTTAAAACATCATGTGGTAATATTGTTCCTCATCACGCTTAAAACATCATGTGGTAATATTGTTCCTCATCACGCTTAAAACATCATGTGGTAATATTGTTCCTCATCACGCTTAAAACATCATGTGGTAATATTGTTCCTCATCACGCTCAAAACATCATGTGGTAATATTGTTCCTCATCACGCTTAAAACATCATGTGGTAATATTGTTCCTCATCACGCTTAAAACATCATGTGGTAATATTGTTCCTCATCACGCTCAAAACATTATGTGGCTTCCTGGGTTGTACAGTTTTTGGGCTGGAAGTGATAGGTAGGCTGTGTCTCTCAATCTGCAACACAGCAGTACATGGATACTTTTGACTTAAGTTATATTACTTGTTTATGAATACACATAATCATTACTGTCTGCCAAATCAGATTATGCTCAAAACATAACGGTAGCTAGAACTGATTCCAAAGTTGTATGAAGATAGCTTATGTTTCAAGTATTTTCTGTGGTTCTTGTGCACTTGACAATTACTCGAAAAACAAAATGGTTGATTTTGTTCTGTTGTACTCACTTTACTCTTGAAATTGTTTTACAATGTTCATGAGCAATACCGCCCTAAACTTGCATAAGGGAACTGGCAAAAGCACTATTAGAGTTACAAGTGGTAATGTCACAGTTCCTGTGCGCGATCTAGTTTGTTTAGAAATATGTCACAAAAACCACTGTACTTTTACTTTTAATTCAAAATAAACAACATGTATTGATAGAATGACAGCACATTAACAAATTTATTGAGTAGAAATAGCAAAGATGCCTTGTTATGCCATAGCACATCTTCCTACAACCAGTTTCCGAACTGTCAGTTTTATGCCTCGCTGCCAACCCTAGAGTTTTCTGTGCTAATATCAGCGTCCCTACAGGCAATTAGAAGCAACTTCCAGTTACCTTCTGATTGGACTATTGCTTTCTCTCATAGTAAGCTAGAGAGCAGGCACAGGAAACTCAGGGGTTGGCAGCAGGGCATAAAACTCACTGTTCCGAAACTGGGGTTTAGGTTTTGCGTAGGAAGACGACCATAGCAAGGCTTTGCACGCTTTGTGTTGATCATCGGTTTCTTATCTCAACACTCGACTTTGTCAAATTGTCAAATATCAATCAACTTTAATGTTAACCCCAGTAAGATGTTTG
This sequence comes from Steromphala cineraria, assembly GCA_916613615.1. Classification (NCBI taxonomy): domain Eukaryota; kingdom Metazoa; phylum Mollusca; class Gastropoda; order Trochida; family Trochidae; genus Steromphala; species Steromphala cineraria. The sequence continues at coordinate 38,650,060 of OU744722.1, read as the reverse complement.
AACTGAGTTGTGTTATAATCATTTAATCATAAACTTTGGTATCACCTTGAATTCGTTTTTACGAAAAATACCCCATTAGGACGGTCTTTTTAGGACAAAATTTTATGGTGTGTTTGTATTTTTAAATCATGTTAATGATTTTGTTTGGCAAAATTCAGTATCAGATAGTTGGTAAATTGTTCTAAATTAAATAAACTCTCTGTCATCATATCTAAAATAAGGTCCGAGTGAAAGGTTTAAGTAACTTACGTGAATGTGAATTGTTATTTACCTGTTGTCTCCATACATTTCCTACAGCAAATGTTTCTAAAAACAGCCATCATTTACAAGTGGCTGTTTCGATGTCATGGGTCAGTATCAAACTTGTATGTTTTTAGAGTAAGGCTCGCAAGACAATCATGTGACTCTTGTTTTCACTTTTGGCAGTGGAGGAGTGAACTATGTCCATTGACCAAAAAGGGAACCTCACTCAGTTGTAATTTTTCAAAATAATAACTTTATTTTGTCCACTTGTACCACCATTGGTGTTGATCTGAGTATAATAAATGAAACTGAATCTTATAGTTAAATTCATATTGTGAAGAGTTGCATATGAAACTATTGTACCAACTTTTGTTGTTTGTTACAGACTGGATCTGAGAAGAAGAAGGAAAGAACAGCTTCACCGAAACCAGAGGAGCGAGGTATTGTGGATCTCTTACCTAGAGTCTTACAAGTGTTTTTATCCAATCAGTGACACAAGTGATTTATCTGATGTCTAAGGAGGAAAATGAAGTTAATATTGCTATGTTTTGCAGGAACCAAGCGGAAGGGTGAGGGTGAGAGTACGACAGTGAAGAAAGCCAGAACGGAGAGTCCACTCACAACACAGGGCAGCATCGGTAGCAGCAGGTCAGTCAGATGTGGACTTTAACTGAAGCCATGATCTTTAACTCTAAATGATCTGACCATTACAACAATTGACAAACGTGCCTCTTGTTGTCTAGATTGTTTGTTTTTTCCTGAAAATAGTTTTGAATTCACTGTTGATTCATCTGACAGAAAATCTTTTCCAATGTCAATGAGTAGAAATGGCCTCTTTGTTTAATTATTCTTTTCTTTAACTCTGTACTTAATCTTTTGGGTTATCTATTTCCAGTGAGGGAATTACGGAGGAATCTATACGCAGGTACTTGATGAGAAAGCCAATGACAACCAAAGACCTACTTCAGAAATTCCGCTCCAAGAAACTGAACATGACCAATGAACAGATGACGCACCTGATAGCCCAGATTCTGAAGCGGATCAACCCCGAGAAGCAGTACATCAACAAGGTCATGTACCTCTCCCTTAAGTCAGAATAATGACTGCTGACAGAGGGGTCTGCTCGTGACTAGTCTCTTGTTCTCACGTCCAGTCTGCCTGTATGAATGGTGGAACTATCTACTTTATTGCTGTCAGACGGCAAGTTCAGAGGACTTGCCGATCCGTATTATACTGTTGAAGGGTACTTGTGGAGATGCTTGCCCGAAGGATGAAAGTGTCTTGTGCATTAGGAGGATTTCATGACAAAGACCACACACGAGATCAAAACTTTGCTTCATGGAAAAGAAACCATTTGATTGATGGTTATGTTTGTTAATACACATCTTAATCATGGAAATAAACATTATAAACATTCATTGTGTCGGTGTTGATCTACTCGTCATGACAAGAGCATGCTAGATGATTTTTTTTTGCACAATGATCTCCTTTGGAATTTAATATTGCAAATTGTTTACTTATTTAATCTCTGTTGAGACTTCATTTTGATCCCACCGGTATGCAATACTGTGGGACTAAGTCATTTTTTTTGCCCCGTCTGTTCGTTCCTAATCATTTCATTAGTGAGCTTGTGTAGATGTGCCTTTTGGTATTTTCAACTTCTTCAGATTATATTTTTGATGGTTTCCATGGAAACAAAACTTAAAATTAAAAGCTGTTAGAGAATAATTGTTTTACGCCGCTTGGGCAGCTATTAGCTGCGTTACAAACTGTTAAGACCTAGCTCAATAAAACTTTGTATGCAGATTTAGATTTGAAAGCATGTGAACATGTACCTTTCTTAAACTTCTTCAGAGTTGACAGTTTCCATTGAAACGTGACTTTAATGGTGACTGATGGGATATTCATCTTCTGATTACTTGTTTCCATTTGCCATCACCACTTTTAAAAACCAACAAACTGCTTTACATTATGTACAGACCAAATGGACTTAAACAGGTCACAATTGTTCTGTACTATAAACAATGAACTTTATTAGCACCACCTATTTTGTAAACTTAAATGCATGGTCAGTGTCCTTCGAATGTAAACTTGGTATTTTGGAGCATAGTTAAGATTTATCCAAATACAGTGTGGAGTGATCACTGATGTTTTCAAAACTGCTAAATACTTCTAGCTAATATCGCAAATTGTTTTCTTGAAAAAATCTTTTCTTATTAGAACAATTTTTCTAAAAAAAAAAATGGGGGTGCTTAATTAAGTTCTTGTGTATTACATAATGCAGATCTACAGACCCGAGGCCTGAAAGCTACCGTTCGGTTCACTTTTGACCTCCAAATCATTTGGTCTGTAGTCAAACGTGCAGCAAAATAATTCTAATGAAAGTGTTAATTACAGATTCTTATGCTCATGTCAATCTTAGTCAACAGTGTTTATGAGTAATATAGGTTTGCAACAACTTGTTCCAACTTGAAAATCATCCGTCTACATTAGCGTACATATGTGATCGTGGAAAATGACTTGTGCAAGGAGCCAAAATCTAAAATACTCACGGAAATAGAAAAAGGTTTTTGGCTTTTATTTCTTTATAACAATGTAATTCTTTCCGATGTTTTTCCCGCACTAGGCCTTATGAATGCACTGCAAAAATATACCTAATATTGTCTTTGTTCAAGCAAAACTATTCAAAATTTGCATATTGTTAACACATTTGGAACCTGCTATAGTTTACGACACTCAGCAATGCATGTCACAAACCTGCAATGCTCTCTTCACTTGAATTTGCAGTAGCACGTGCATTGCCACAACAACTCTGCAATCAACCACTTAAGTTATGAATGAACTCGAAAGAAGAGTAGTTTAGGTATGTAAACAAAGGAAACCTTCTTTCAACTAGATTAGCGTTTGCGGGATACCGCAAAAGCAGAACAGCCCCGGAACTTGGGGTTTCGCCTTACCCTGTTTCACCTTTTACAGGCCTCACCAAATTGGGAATTTTCTCGTGACCTTGACCTTTGACACTCAAGGTCACACAATCAATGAACACATTTCATTGAGTATAACATTATTGTAATGAAATAAAGTGTTAAAAATTAAATTAATCCATTTTCTCCATATATGTTGACCTTGCTGTGACCTTGACCTTCGACAGTTCGTACCCAAAACTTTTTGAAAATGTTGTACTTCTCAAGAGATAATATATACAAAATCTAAACTTCATAGCACAAAAACTTTTCAAGTTATTGTGTTTACAAGGTATTGCAATAACTCATATCTCATGACCTTGACCTTTGACCTTCAAGGTCACACGATCATTGAACACTTTTTATTGAGTATAACAATCATGTATTGATTAAAAGTGTTCATAGTTAAAATAAAGCATTTTCGCTAAAACATGCTTACGTCATGACCTTGCTGTGACCTTGACCTTTGACAGATTATAGCCAAAACCTTTTCAAATTTTTTTACTTTTCCAAGGATGATATATACCAAGTGAGAGCTTCATAGCACAAAAACTTTTCAAGTTATCGTGTTTACAAGGAATTCTTAGAGTGAATACAGTGTGACCTTGAACTTTGACCTTGAAAGTGAACGTGTCAAAATCGTTCCCCCGAGGTATGAGTAATAAGGTATGAATAAGAGTTCTGGAAATCTTAGTGGAAAAAAGTTATAGCTAGTAGTACGAGTGCGGCGGCGGCGGCGATGGAAACTTCACAAAAACTGATAGCAGCCCCGTCCTTAGACGGGGCTGCTAATTAGTAGATGAATGTTAAAACCATATACAGTATGTATTGTAGAGGGCATAATATATGCTTTTAGACTGAAATAATTTCTAGGCGTGAAATTGACAAGTTTTTCTCTCCTGTAAAAACTTGTGTGAATGATTATTTAAAATTCAAATTTCAAGGTTATGCCAAATAAAGAAATAAACGGCAACATGCATTTTATTTTTATTTCTATTTCCGTGAGTACCATAGAAGTGAATGCTCCTGCCATCCAGAATTGTCACTATTGCTAGATAAAAGTCATTTCCTTGGCTGGCTAAACACAAGGCATTAGGCCCGCTAGATATGAGGGTAGTCCGTCAGCCAGCCAGACGCTAAAAAAAACAACCTGAGGAAGTCTATAATTAAACGAGCTTAATTCTAGCCTCTTTCATTTAAAATGTAAGACTAAGATGGTATTGCAGGTGCTCTGTTGATACACATACGCTGATGTAGCAGAATGTTGAACATATGACAAGTTCTTGACACTTAATGTTTGTTCTTTCTCCATGCCAAAGTATGTTCTGGCCTTGAATTTTCAAAGTTAACCAAAGAAATAACATGAGAGCAGAAGTAAACCTGACATTTATTTTACACCGCACTTCTCAGTTTATTTAGAAACTGCTGTAGAGGGGGCAGCAGCACCCTTCTTTTTGGGCTTGGGCTCTGTGCCTTCACGGAATCCATTCCTGCAAGAAGCAAGGCAACGATTTAAACAACAATAGATGAAATCACTTTTAGCAGGCCTAAATTGTTCTTATTCCATTACCTAATAGAGTAGCCCTAACCATCACAGCTTTTGCATAAAGTATAGTTTTCTTTGCTGAACTATTAAAGTTAAAATACAAGGCTGAATAGTTTGACATTATGATAATTCATGAAAACACTATTGTTTAACATTTGATCAAGCTTCTACATTACTTTTCAAATAATTTGATTTTTACTCGTCTAAAATGAACAGATACTTAGTAAATCACATTCTATCATGAATTTAAAATTCTCAACAAGGGTCCAGGGCTAGTGATGTTAACAAAATGTTTCGATAACATGGACCATTATTTTATGACATCACTAAAAAAAACTTAATTGCAGAATAAAGGGTATGCAGAACCTTTGACCTTTACGGGAAGAATACTATAAACGAAGCAAGTCTTAACTGTAGATTGATCACAGAGTATCTGTTAACATGCATGACATTTAATGATTATCTGATTAATCAGATGATTCAGATCCCATTGTCTGGTAACAGGATATTTAGTCCAATTGAGGAAATGGTAGTTTTACCTGAACCTCCTGTAGACGACCTTGAGATGCCTCATCCTGCCGGTACCGGTAGTCCTCCTCCTCTTGGACTTGATACTCCAGTTAACTGCAACACAACTCCATTATTGTACTCCCTCGTCACATTCAATTTATCATCTTTCCCTCAATTATTTAAGAGGAAACTTATCCCCCTTTGTTCACAATTGAATAAAGTAAGTCTTTCCTTGATGAAAAAAAAATGTTTAAAGGGATAACTTCAATCTTAATTTCAAATAGGTTTGTGATTTTAGCATTTCAGTTGTTCAAGATAATAAAGTGTATCCCTTAAAAATAAAAACATCGTGAAATGAAGCCAATCATTGAAGCTATGATCGTGAAATGCATTACTACGACAAAATGGTGGCGTAACTTTTAACTTTTTTTTAGAAGTTACATTCGGTCGAGCGGCCAGACTTTGGATATAGCCAATCAAATCGTTTTCTCGTTGAAATTTTATCGAGAAAGTGGAGAGAAAATGTTTTGATTGGCTATATCACTGTGCGAGCGAATCTAGCTTCTGAGCCCAGGGTACAGATGAGTGGAGTTAGTGTAACATTCGTACCCTGAAACAGGATGGTAAAGTTATAGCAAAAACTGATTTAGTTACGAGCAATTATTGAGATAGGCAGTTTGTTACCAGGTTTACCTTTATATAAATTCTGGATGATACGAAAGATATTGAAAGTGAACGATATTATTGGTAGGGTATAACTGGTTTACCGGTGCAAAAATGAGATCGGTACGTATTGCGATACGCTTGTTGAAAACCAGTTTTTTAAAAGCATTCGGAAAAGTTGTTACACTCGGAAATCTTCATGTATTTCCGTTTTTCACAACGGAAGTCATGCGTTTGTTTCAACATGGCTACAGCAGACGACACGAGAGAGTTTTCCTGGTGAGAAACTATTTCATTTCCAGGTTTTATTTAATGACAAGTCTTGAAATCTGTTAATTTTTTATGGTTTTATTAAAAAATTAACAAGAATTGAAATTTTTATTGTTTTTTTCATCACTTAAGAATCAAAAGTTAACTCATAAGGTGAGTTTTTGGCAAGTTTCTGTGCCAAAAAACATCTTCCAATAAATTGCAATGCGTATCGCAATACTAGTGTGCATATCGCAGTATATCGCAATATGAAAATTTCCTGCAATACCCACCCCTAATTATTGGTATGGTTGGGAGTTTGGGACACCCACTGATCTGGTTTTATATCCGCATAGACAATTCATTATATCCCATTCAAGACATACTTCTGAGTTTAAATGGACACGGTATACAATGTCTGCATCATAAGAATAACTGGAAAAGGGTGTTGTTGATATCTAACAGATCTAGTTATACCCTTTGCAAAAAAAATGGTAGATGCAATTGTCAGTAAAGAAGTTGTAATGATGGTTATAATATGTTTATTTAAAATGCTTTACCTTATGAACAGTCATCAATAATAGGATAGCAAATAGTCTAAAATCTTCAAAAGCATGAAATTATTGACAACGCAATTACTAATTTAATATTTAAAGGAGAAGTGTAAATATATCCTGATTGGGATAGAACGATATCCTCAAATGGACAGAGAAGCCAATCTGAACATAATAATTTTATACTGTTCAGTGAGTGTCTCAAACTTGTTTATAAACAAACCACATACATGTCCTTTTCCTTGCAGCTGGGTAGCCACATGATGCACAGGTTTTCTTCTGTATGTGATAACCACGGCGCCCACACCTGCGGCAGTGTGTGTGGGTTTTGTTGTGCCGCTTACCAAAGCTGGAAGTACCTTTGGTCTGCACAGAAAAGGGAAATGTTAGAGCTTCATTTTCATAATCACGGAGATCGTCACTTAACAAATCATAACATGTTGAATATTGATTTCTTGAAAGATGAAGTGAATTAAAATGATAATATAGTCTAATTAACGTAATAAATGAGCAAAAGGGTAGAAAAGTCATAATCTATCATCATTGACAATTTTAGTAGTCCTGGACAGCTCAACACTTTACACGATAACTAGAATGACAAGATTTAAGAGTCGTAAAAATGATGATTAAATCAATGAACTAATGCAATACTAACGTAAACCTGAAGTCTAACTAATGAGCACGTTAAGAAGAATATGCAGGCCTAATGATTATAGGAAAAAAAGTCCTTGGAAAAAAAGTCCTTTGAAGAAAAGTACCGGTAAAAAAGTCCTCCGGAAAAAAGTCCTATTACTATAAAAACAGGTTAAATAGACATTAACATCAAAGATATTGTTAAGAAAACATGAATTGTTTGTACTTGAGGTATCAAGAAGGATGTTGTGATATCTAAATATGGATTAATCAACTTTAAGACTTTACTAGGGACCGCAACCCGATTTTTTCTAAATGAAAAAAAATAATTTTTTTTGGTGTTCTGGTCTTATATAGGTGTATCATAGACAGAATTAAAGTTATTTTGAAGACAAGTGAAGAAATAACGGAAATACAGGACTTTGTAAATGTGCCACGCCCACTCAATTTTGGGTCTTTTTGTAAAAAAGTTGGGCCACTCTCATAAAAACATCAATAATTGTTATATATTTTTGTGAGCATTTTTTATGTATAAAGTCGTTATTGACCTATACATTTAAACTGATTTAATCATTCTTAGGCATGTTTTTATGTTTTCAGGACTTCTCAAACACCTCTGGGGTCTATATAAAACGACTGAAACAAACAACATTTTGTTGAATAAAAGGCTTAATTATTGTCATAAAACTTGAAATTGAACTTTAGATTGTTGCCCACATTAATCTGACATTACATTTACAGATTATATTCAGATAAAAGATTTTTAAATATTTTTTAAACGATAAATTTTATTTGGCGAAAATATCAAAAATTACATTTTCTCACAAAATGAGCATAACAATAATTTCAAATTGTTTTCATGATCATATTTGATCGATAGCTCCAAAATATTTAAGTAATGTATGGATATATCATCTTTTTTCTGTATTCAAAAATTATTTTTAAAAAACTTCTCACTTCATGTTTAAAAATGTTCCAATGGTGTTAATTTTCGCAATATATATTACAGGTAATCGTCATAAAAATAATATCATGTAATCCAAAGAACAGAAAAAATTATTAGGGTATCACAGCAGTACCAACTAAATCTATCATAATTTATATAAATATTTATGGGAAAAAAACGATTACAATAACACTAAAAAAATATTACAGTCAAAATGTCAAAATCATGTCAATGTCAAAACTTCAGTACGCTTGTCAAATTCCAGTAAAATACATGCAACAGTATTTGAGTTCTGTTTCAGAGACAGTTTTGTCGCTGCAAACTACCAACACCTGAGTCTTCAAAAGAATCTTCAACAAACAATTGTAACATCCATTTTTCAAGGACAATGACCAGAATGATTTCCATATATAAATCACAATTTTGATCAAATTACTAGCTTTAACATGAAATAAAAATCAGGGTAATAATTAAGTCATATTAAATTCATATTAAAACCTCCATGCATGTCCATACCAAAAAAAGGCAATATTCCAGCAATTCTTATCAAAATTAAAATATAAATAATTGAGCCATCAATTCAGAAGGTAAATGAAAAGACTTGACACAATATGTTATTTCTCCACAAAGACTTTTGTTTCAGAAAAGCGACACACTTTGAGTGTTTAATATATTTCAATGAAAGGATCAAGATTGCAGTGAAAAGTTTCATCCAGGATTCACAGGATCTTATCTGGCAAAGAGCAGCTATACTGTATACATGAAGAAGGGTTTTCTTCAAAGATTTCATGTGTATTTTGAAAGAATTATCAGGAAAGGGTTTTCTTCAAAGATTTCATGAGTATTTTGAAAGAATTATCAGGGAAATGTAACAATATTCAGGATGGTCATATATTGAAAAAATTATCTGAATAATGTACTTTTTAAAATAAAAACTAACAAGGAAGTATATTAACCTCTCAAATGTCTAAAGGCAATAAAATGATTAAGGACACAAAAAGGTCAATGAAGAAATATTAAATCGGAATTATATAAAATGCAATTTTTATGTTTATAATATATTATGAGTATGACTTGTTCAATTTCTGTTTAAAAAATTCACCTCTTGAATAAAATACATTTTTAATAATTTAAATAAAATTTAAATTTAATTCAGAACATAAAGAAAGACAACTAAGTTATCATTCTTAGGGATTTTTTGGGGGATTTTAGATATCTATAAGGTTTTTGAAGTGAAACAATTTTTTTTAACAGTTCGTTAATGTAATATACGTACTGTCAACATGTAAAGGCCTTAATTGGTAAATTTTCATTTTCAAAACAATAAAAAAGGAAATATACAACACTGTTTGGTCTCCTAAAGTATTTTTCTTAAAAGATTTTAAAGAAATTGTCAAAATCATGAACCGTACAAGACAGAATCCGTCTTGTGACAATAAGGGGCAAGGGAGGTAACTCTAATTTTTTCATATTTATCTAACTTCTACGGTCTTTTTCAATACTTTGTCAATGTTTACAAAATTTGGGAAAATGTGATTTAGGCTATAAAAAATATGAAGTTTGCGATTATTGCATAATATTATTGACTTTGGCACTGGAAAGAACTTTTTCAAAAATGCCAATTTTCAATCGCTTCGTTTTCCCGCTGAAAGTTGCTTCTTAAAATATTTTATGTGAGAATCGTCATCAGCAATGTCTCTTGTCATTGACTGTGCATTTTTTTTTTCTAAAAACGTCACAGAAATAAGTGTAAAACGGCGTAACAGAGCACCGGTGTTAGTGACCCCAGTTCGTGTTCGTTTCTAAAATTAGCTACAGCAGCGCCCTCACTCGTGTGTTGCGGTCCCTAACTTTACTTTAAGAGGCATTTTGGATTAATTAAGAATTAAGAAAATGTGAGTTTATCTCAATCTATTTAGGATTAATCAGGGATTAATTAAGCACCAATCAAGAGTATATGTGATGTGAGTCTCATGTGATTTTTTCTGAGTGAATGAACTCAACCTTGTTATTGTAAATGAAAACACTGGCTTCCAACTGAGGCTATATAAATGCAATGAAAGTCAATATTAACCATTACATCATGGAAGTAATTCAGACAAACAAGGGTGGGTTAAAGCTGGTGTTAGATGGCTACATGTACACCAAACACTTTTTTTCCTAGTTAAATTTAGGACTTTTTTTCCAAGGACTTTTTTTCCGGACACCGGCCTAATAGGCCTACTGTGTTTACATTTCGATGTCTGATTTAATGGTCACAATCGTGAAATGATAGGGAAACATGATACTTATGACAATTTTTTCGGTATTTTACTTGTCAATCGACCTAGTTCTTATATAGCTTATTCAATAATTGATATCTACAACGTAAAATTGGATTCTATGTGCAAGTAAGACCGCATAATGTGTGTTTTCACCATGTTCACGTGTGATTGCAATAGAAAAGTATGCTTAATTGGGACGTTCGAACATAATAATCTTTATATCAATGTCATCATTGGATTTTTATTAATGTCCGAGGGGGGTTAAGTTATAGAAAATATCATCATTGGCAAAGATGTTAGTCGATTTTTGTTTCATATCAGCAAGCTGACCCACCATTTTCTATCCAGCGGAAGTGAAAGACTGACTTTAGCCTCGTTTTCGATAAAGCCGGAAGTTGGGAAAATCAGGGTCACATGACAATCACGTGGTTGCACGAATTCTTGGAGAAAATGCAGTTGAAATCATCAGTTATTCACACAAAGTGAGAGAAGCGGGAAAACAAACAAATATTTGGTTATGATAAAGTATATCCAAATGATACATACATGAACGTAGTCTAATTATGTTCTGTCACCGTCACTTAAGAGAATATGACGATATGGATTTTAAAGATGTTTTGAACTACATTAAGATAGGTAATGTCTCAAAAGTCCGAAAGTTTGTGATGTTTTCGAACAGCCCCAACCAGGACAGAAGATTTACTTCTGAACTGAACTGAACTTTATTTACACTCAGGCTGCAAACTGCAGCATAAGAGGTACAATACATATTTACATTTATACAACATTCAATATACATTTATCAATTACAAATGAGTTATAAAACTTATTTCTTAAATAAAGACATGATAATTTTACAAAAGATGGATAATTTTCTTAAAGTTCCTAATCTATTTGAATTGAATAATATATTCATTTTGTACATATTTGGTCTGTTATAGTAATATCTATGCATATATTTGACTCTTTCTGATTTTAACATGGGGCATATAAATAAGTAATGGAATTCGTCACCAATATCATTTAAATTACATAGAGTACATTTTCTATCTGTCAATGGAGTTCGTCGCCATCTACCTGTCTCGATTGGGAGAAAATGATTTGAAGTTCGGAATTTCAACAAGTTATTGTAATGCTGATAATTTAGATAATTTTCAAAATGGAGAGATGGATTTTTAAAAATGGTATAAATAGTTGATTTGGAAGAATTTTCAATTGATGACAACCAAATTTGCTGGGAAATATCTTTCAATTTATTTTTAGTGATAATTTTCAGCCATGAAATACTTTTGAAATTTTGAGATTTCCAAATAAAACTTAATCCTATATCGTCGAAAGTTTTCTCAAGATAGCTTATCCATTTGTGTGTATATTTTCCAAAAATAGAATGGGGAAATAGCCTTTGCAATGTTGTGCAATTAGGGAAATTAAACCCAATTAAATACAAAATCATGCGAACAATAGCCTGATTTCAATTTTCAAAACCCATCCAACAAAGCATTGACAGGTTATATCGTTCAGTTGCCTTCATATTCCATGTTGTTTTTGAGTAAGTTTGAAGTTTGTTCGATGGTTCGTATTGACTGCATTATGTCTTCGTTTCGGTTCAATTTCATACAAATAACCACATAACAAGACATGAAAGTGTCTGTCAATCATTTTACTTCGCAAAAACTTCAAGTTTCACTTCTTTTGAAGCTTATCCGACCGTAATTTAGCGCATGAAATCTACGGATATTATAGTGAAAAAGCACTAGCCGCTGTGGCCGGCCTGCGCTGTTTGTCCACACAAATGGCTGCCGTACCACGTGACAATGGCTCGTGACGTCATGTGGGAACTATGAATAACCATAAAAAGCACAAGTAGGGGAGACCGGGGCAGGTTGGGCCACCGCGCCGCATTTTTCTCTTTTACAATAAACTTTGTCTCCGTTTTCGTAACAGGAGACGCTCGTGTGTTTTCTTATAAGGAACTCAAACAGCCTTCCTGGGGTTTTTTGGTACCATAATCTCGTCCATATAACTGAGGAACTATTCACTTGCACTGTTGGTAGCTATTGTTTTGAATACAGATCTCTAGTTATATTGTACTGAGAAAATCAACTGATAATAACTCAAATAAATTGAATAAAAACATATTGTTAGGGCTTAACATTCCAGATGTCATTTCTCTTAGGTCTTAACCAGATGCTAAGTCGTTGAAAGTAGCATTTTTCGATTCTCCATAGGCCTATAAGACTGATTTGATCGGTTATGTTTGCTAATGAGTGTAGTGAATTGACACGTTGTAGTTGAATCAAATCATCTCTCCATTCATAAGCCCAGGTAAATGAACAATATGTCGCGGCCTAAAATAACATAGGCCTATCTCGGTGAAAGTAACATTATCTTTCATTTGTAATCTCAAATTCTTAAATAATAACGTTGGTACTAAATAAATTCAACTTTAGGGGCTCTTCGTGCTTTTCATGACATTTTGTTTTACTCTGATTGGCGCAAGCATAGGCTATCACTGCACCTGAATGTTTGAAGCTGTTGGCATAGCCTAAAACAAATTTAGAGAGGAAATATCAAGATTTAAAGATATATATATATATAAATCCAGGTAATTCAATGTAAATTCTAGAATTTAAGATTTGAATATTAAACAGCTCTCAAAGTTACGCTTTCCAAAGTCGACCTTCTCAGTTGACGGAAGTTACCTATTGAAGTGTTACAGTCAGACAGCAACACACAGTGACGGTTAAGTTATGAGTAACAGAATGGAATATTTATAGAATGGCTTCTGGCGGATAACCAAATCACTTTACTCTTTTCCTTAATTCAAGACCCTCAAGGATGGATAATCTCGTTCATAAATTACAGAGACCTAATTTCATATTAAAACGATTTATTCAGAACTATAAAAAGACAAATTAGATATATATATGATTGTGCAGACAGTAAAATGAACGACACGTACAAGCACGTGTTTTCGAACACATTCTTTTGAAATGAGCTGCCATGTACAACTCTATTCCCAGCCATTTGAATATCAGTCTAAGTAAACCTAGCCTCAGTAATGCTCGCAATTCCCTTACTGAGTTTAGCGAGATACAGTAAGAGGACTATTGCCGCTCAGTAAGCCGAGCCCTGATTGGTCAATTCGACAAGTCGGCTGACGCGAGCTCTAACTACATCTAGCTAGACTCAGTATGGGAGTAAAGCGAGTATTATTGAGGCTAGGTTTCCTTTGAAGCTACCGTAAAATATCACAATTTCGCCCCAACAAGTCAGATCTGTAGTGAACCTCGAAACAGCCAATTCTCTGTCTTTTTTTTGGATAAAATAACCTTTCTTTAAAACATTATATTTTTCAGAGACTGAATATAAGTCTACAGTGAAATGAACTTTGAAGGATTTTACCTTTCTTTTATTGTTTGTGGTATATGCGCATTACTTAAAAGTAACGAATTGGTTATGTCAGAGCACATGATATCAACATTTAGACAGAATGTGACATCGAACGAGATATATTAAATTTCTTAACTAATGATGACGTAAGGTTGGATTTTAAATGTGAAAATAAAGGTGTAGAGAGCTTGGTAGTCAAACGTAAATTTTAATGGCAAGTTTACCCTTATTTATAATTTGGTGTAATTGTAAGTTAGTTTAGTGTTATATAACACTACTTCTTTTCTGTATCTTCATGTAAGTTAATATTGGTTTTCGTTTTACCTCAATATAATGTTCATTCCATTGCTAGCTGTTTCTATGTCCAGGATAGCCATGTCAAATGTTACGTTTTGATTCTGTTGGATCGTGTACGTCTCTGCCCACTCCCTAGACGAACATAATATATATGTCTCCGCCCTATCACCGCAATGGCTGCATGTACCTCCATCTTAACATTTCATCTTGCGCAATATCAGAAGAATCCAATGTTAAATGAATGATTAAGAAACGGATTTGGTATTCTGATTCTGTACACTCCTCATCGCCTCTTGGTTAATCTAGAACCAATTCTGTCGAGTCGATGGAATAAAGAAACACCTGACATATACACACAGGATTAATATGTAAGTTTGATAAAGCACGTTTGTATGACGATCATGAAAAACGCTTTACAAGATACAACGCATTCTCTCCCCCACAGAGGCAGCTCAGTCATACCCGAGCTTGCTACCACTGACCTACCTATGTGGGCAGAGAATGGATATACAACGTGAAGGATTGTATATGTATTTGAACATTAATTGCTAAAGCGGGGAGGATGCAGGACATTCGTTTCGCAGGGGTGCGACTTCTTGGTGTCTAAGGTATACAACTATCGAAATGCTTAATTTGCATCAAGGAATATGTATCAACGGAGAATTACTGTTTATTGTATGCAGGTTTCCTGTCCTACACCGCTGTTGTATACCTTTACCATGTATGGGAATAAGACTGTACAATGTTTTTGAAAATTTGGAACTCTCTGGAACCTTCTTGATCCGGCAATGCTAAAACGTTTGCCACTGACACCTGTCGTCTGTACATGCGGTCATCTTCACAACGTCACGGGCGAAACGAAAAGTCTTAACTCGATACGTTTCGACCTTGCCGTGGGAAGATGACATGCGATCTGTGAGTTCTAGGTTTATTCTCTAAATGCAACATGGGTCGCACACTTACTGGGGCTTCTTTACTTAGTGTCTTCTAAACTTTCAAATGGATCCCTACTTGAATTGGACGCCTGTGAAGTTTCTAAGCACATTTAACGTTCGATGGAATCTACGCATCTTATATTAACACTAAAATCGCACTTATATGTTGAACTTGGGCGAAGGCTATCTGAGAAGGACGAAGAAGATGGCGTTGTTGTAGTGTAGATGAAAGGGATAAACGATTTGTAGTGATAGTAAGTGTGTATGTGGAGTCTTTCGAAATAGAACATCTCAGAAACTGAATTCTGTAGTTGTACATGTCTGTTCGTTACCTTTTTTGTTGTAACAACTTATTCATGTCCAACTGAGAACAAATTCTATTTCTGTCTCCAAAATCAGAGCGTGGATATGAAAACCTATTTCCAAGATTCTTTATTATCCATAAGATTACATTACAATGAAATAGGTACAATACAGTAGTGGACAAGATGGTTAGTTACACAATACAACAATATATATGATTTGAAGAGAAAGTGCTCATAAAACATATCTTATACGATGATGTTTATAAATTTAGTCAAGGATTTCAGTTCTGTTATTTTCCTCGTTGAGAAAAGTAATCCGAATGAGTGTTTAGTGCGGTTTATACGATATTTAGATGGCAAAGTGTTCTTTCTTAGGGACTCAAGGATGCTACACTGAAAAATATAATGTATTTCATCTGCAACTGATGTTGAATAACATAATTGACAGGTTCTATTTTCCTTTGGTATATTTTTCCAGCGAAGCTTTTTCAACTGGTAATTTATGATTGGTTGTCCTGAATTTTAGTAAGGGATATGCAATATATTTTGGAAGATAAAGGTAGTGCTCAAAAGAGAGTGATATTTTGTAATACTTATAATACAAGCCTTTAGATCTGCTATCAATAGAACTGTGCCATGACTGGTAGAATTGATCACTAAGGATCGTCTCTATTGTAGAAACTAGCCACTGCCTGTCGTAAAGATTCGGAAACAACAATACATGTATATGAGAGGCCACAATTGTTTGATATTGACTCAATGTGTTGAGCCCAAGGTGATTGATAACTATCATATACATCTGAAGTGATTAAGTTTAAAATGTTAGAAGATAGTTTATTGGTTTCAGATACCTGTTTATGCCAGAAGTGTATAATTTTTTTGTTTATCAAAATGTCTATCGGTTTTCAACCAAGTTCACCATATACCATAAAGCTTGGCATTGACATAACAATAATTGTCAACAATCTCAATTTTCTTACAACTCTTCTCTTGCCACTTCCAAATATAACTATCTTAGTCTTATTAATATTAATATTAATATTAACTTATCAAGTTTCCATTTATCGCAATATGCTTTGAATGAGTTAAGTGAGTGTTGTAGAGACTTGGGGTTTGTAGCAAACAGGACTGTGTCTTCCGCATACAATAACAACCACAGTTTCATATACAGAGAAACATTATCATTTAAACCAGAGACATGATACAGTGGCGTAGGAACGGTTTGAGGGGTGGGGGGGCCCAAATTTTTTTTGTGAGAGCGGGGGGTGGCCTCTCAAGGAAATCAAACAATGATGTAAATGGATTGTTGAGTGGGGGGGCCCAAATTTTCTTTTTGTGAGAGCGGGGGGGGGGGGGGGGGGGGGGGGGGGGGGTTGGGGATATCAAACAATGATATATGGATTGCTGAGTTGGGGGGGCCCAAATTTTTTTTGTGAGAGCGGGGGGTGGCCTCTCAAGGAAATCAAACAATGATGTAAATGGATTGTTGAGTGGGGGGGCCCAAATTTTCTTTTTGTGAGAGCGGGGGGGGGGGGGGGGGGGTTGGGGATATCAAACAATGATATATGGATTGCTGAGTTGGGGGGGCCCAAACTTTTTTTTGTGATAGCGGGGGTTGCCTTTCCAAGAAATATAAATATGATTTATATGGATTCCTGTGTGGGGACCCAAATTTGGTTTAATGATATGTGAATTTTATGGATAAAAGAGTATTTAAGTGTTGAATGATTGATGATTTAATGTTGAATGATTGATGGATTGATGATTTTTAATGTTGAATGATTGATGTTTTAAAGTGTTGAATGATTGATGGGTTTTTTAAGTGTTGAATGATTGGTGGTTTTTTGTGTGTTGAATGATTGATTGTTTAGTGTTGAATGATTGATTGTTTAGTGTTGAATTATTTATTGTTTAGTGTTGAATTATTGATTATTTAGTGTTGAATTATTTATTGTTTAGTGTTGAATTATTTACAATGATTGATGAATAATTGATTTATGATTGATAGGTTATTGATTGATGATTGGTGAATGATTGTTACGGGCCCGTTCGTTTAAGTGTTGAAAGATTGATAAATGATAATCTTTAAGTGTTGAATGGTTGATTATAGAAGATGATGATTGTTTTAGTGTTTGATAATTGGTAATTGTTTGATTGATCATGAATTGATAACGAATGATTGAAAATTGCTGATTAATGCTTGATGAATTAATGATTTATGACTCATAGTCGTAGATGGATGATTGATGGATTTCATGATGGAAGTAATTCATGGATGATTTATGACTCATAGAGTGATTAATGATAACTGATGATAATGATAATTTTTTGTTGGTATCGATAATATAATAATAATTGACCTTATAACCTTGAAATAAATAGGAAGCATTCTCCAAATTCTGTAAGTTTATCTCCATCATTTCTTCTTGTTTTTCATTAACTCCTTTGGTCTCAGAAACTTAAATAAGCTCAAATGTCAATTTTACTCTGTGAATAGGTCAAAAATGTTTTAATAGCTTAAATATTCATAACAGCTTTGATATACTCAGATATTTTCAGTCACGTGAAAAGATCAAAATTACTATGAGTAAACGTTATAGGAATGCTTAAGGGGGAACTTTGTTACATAGTTTTTGTTCTCATCATATTAATGGTTTTGAGTTTTTAAATTTGGCCTAAATATCACTCTTAAAAACGTGAAACAAAAAGCTAAAATGGTCAAATACGTCTTCCAGGTAAGAATAGAAAAGTATAGCCTTAGCTCTGTACCTCATCTGGCTTTTTGCAGCTATTTTCTAGCCTTTATAGGTTAAAGACAACAGGTTCACAATATCTTTGAAAATAATGTTTCTTGCAAAATGGAATTCACTTCAAAGGATCGCATTTTGTTCTGAAAATGGATATAATAAAGCTTTAAAGCTCCAAAGGGCATTGTCCTTATTAGGGCAACAAATTCACCACAAATTCTAATCATATTTTTTAAAGTAGTCTGTATACAACGAATCAGTTTTTTATGCCTTTTAAATAATATGGAAATAAATTTAGATTTTAAGAGCGTGGCCCCAGTGAAAAAATCTCACTTATTCACATCAGCAGGTAGTTAAAACTTTTGCAAGATAAATTATCTATGAATGTGTAATTAAAAGGAAGAAAAAATAATTCCTTTAAAACGATTAAAAAACCCTAATTCATGGGGGTAATTCATGTGCATGTATGTTTCAAATTTATGTTTCACATTATATCAGACATATTAAATACAGACAAACTGACAGGCACGCAGACAAACCGATACATTTTGTTATTTGCCATATATAGTTCAAAGTCTCTTTCTTACAAAGATGAAACACACATCTTTCAATGATGTTTAAGATCAAATTTTTTTAGGAAAAGTGTTTAAAGTATTAAATGGACATTCCTGCCCATATGTCCGTTTCAGTGGTGATGGGGTAGACCCTTCTACTTTCCCTGACCCCTGAGCTTTTATGCCCCACCCCCTGGGAAGGTTGGGGTAATATCTAAATATCCTCGCATTTTCGAGGTAAAAAAATCTGAACCCTTTCCCATTTACAATTCTAATTACAGGGTAGATCCCTAAAAAGGATAACATGTTGGGGAAGGGGATTCCCTTTTTCTCCCATCCCAATCCAAATCCCCTCCCTTTTCCTCTCCCACACCCCCTCCCCCTTTTCTTTAAAAAAATTGTCAACCGAAAATCTTACTGTTCAGGGAGGGGGGCCCGGCCCCCCCACTTTCAAAGGTGGGGGGGCCCGTTCATCTCATTTTTCCTTCCCCCTAAAATACAGAGTTAAAGTGACTTTTTCTATAAAAAAAATTCTTGAAAGGTGGGGGGGCAGGGCCCCCCCAGGTTCGGAAGTGGGGGGGCCGGGCCCCCCTGTGCCCCCCCTGTTCCTACGCCTATGTGATATGACAGTCATCTTCTTTATTGCACCGTTCATTTGCTTGATAACGGGGTTAGTATCTACACCGAAACGTTGCATTTCATGCGATAAAGAAGTTGACTATCCATAAGAACTTGTTCTTCTTCATCAACCAGCTTCTAAATGCCACTCAAAGATATTGGTTTTGTATAAGTCGAAATGACAATTTCTTCTCTTCCAGTTGCCATATAATTTTCTTTTGAAAACAAACTAAAACTTTAAAAGTACTTTCGAAATAGCTCACAACAATGATAATGTTAACTCTTTTTCTGATATCCGAATTAAATTGCAAAAAATGTCCTTGGCAACCGGCAGCTACAGTGTTGTGACAATCAGAAGACATTGTTTATCGATAATATTTTTGTCTTCTACATGTATCGACAACATTCAGTTGATACCATTATAAACCTGACTAAGTTACTCTAAAACATAAGATTTGAGATATAATAAAATTTTGATTTCTTAATCAACCATCTGGTGAAATATTAATACATATGCTTACATAAATAACTAATTGTCCAATCTAAGATATTGGAAGTTGTAAAACGAGTTTCGGTGCTTTTTACTTGTTCAAATAAATGATAATGTGAATAAGGGATACAAATAGCTAGGACAGGCTTTTCAAGATTTCACCCTGAATAAATCAATCATACCAAGAAGAAGCTGAAGTGTAAAAATAGAGCAGTTGTCTCTGTAGCTAATATATTTGCCCAAGCTTAAAAACAGGAAAGACACAGAAAAATTGGCATTATTTTTATTTCTGAATGGTTTGGAAGTAATAGATGTCCTATCAACACTCACAAAAGAAAGTCATGAGTAAATTCAAAACAGTAGAGCCACTAGTGCTTGGAATATAAATATGTAACCGCACAATATTATAAGCATGTGCAAATCCTCATAGAGGGGCATGATTTGTGTTGAATCTAATAAGATTAAATGGTTATCAAGCTCACATATAATAAATCATGAATAGCAAAAGGTATGAATAGTAGAAGTAGATAACATTAAGTGTATAACAGAGAAGGTTAAGACATTTGGATGATATCCTTTGAAAGGTAACAATTCATAGAGGGTAAATAACCAAGTAGGAAAATGTGTGCTAAGTTTTTACTATCTGTTCATAAAGAGAGTAAAGAGAGAGAGAGAGAGATGCATGCTGGGAGGTAGTCTGCTACAGCCCAGCAGAGAGAGGGTGTAGAGAGTACAGGAAGCTTGCTACGTAGTTAGAGAGGAACTTTCAGTCCTTGCTAACTTCTTATACACTACAGAATCTAGGAATGTTGATCAGTTCTATCACACTTACAGCAGACTAAATATCACACAAACATACAGTAGGCTCAGTTATCAACAAAAAGTAGTAATCTTGAAAATCTATCTACATCATAAAAGGAAACGCAGTAATATTGATGGTTTTATCTGTAGAATGGACATCTTGGTTACAGATTTATACAGCTTAAGCTTATTGGTATTATTTATCAATCTCATTAATAAATCATCATAAACAAGCTAAAACTAAAAGCAGTTATCATGAAGAAAAAGTTGGGGATGATGGTAGGTTTTCTGAATTTTAAACAAGGATGAATTCTATAAAATAACTGAAACTATGAAAGCCAAATTGCTCCAATGGTTTCAAACAATTTAAACATACTCCATTCCATTGTATAAAAGTTTATAGGCACAGCTGATATGGAGAGGGGTGATGATAAGGCACACATGATATAGAGAGGTTCTTGATAAAGTACAGCTGATAATGAGGGGATGTTAAGGTAGATCTGCTATGGAGAGGGGTGATGATAAGGTACAGCTGATATGGAGAGGGGTGATGATAAGGTACAGCTGATATGGAGAAGGGTGATGGTAAGGTACAGATGATATGGAGAGGGGTTATGATAAGGTACAGCTGATATGGAGAGGGTGATGATAAGGTACAGCTGATATGAAGAGGGTGATGTTAAGGTACAGCTGATATGGAGAGGGGTGATGATAAGGTACAGCTGATATGGAGAGGGTGATGATAAAGTACAGCTGATATGGAGAGGGTGATGTTAAGGTACAGCTGATATGGAGAGGGTGATGATAAAGTACAGCTGATATGGAGAGGGTGATGATAAGGTACAGCTTATATGGAGAGGGGTGATGAAAAGCCACAGTTGATGATGGGCTGATTGTAACTTTGGAAACAGAGGATATTAAAAGAGATGGGGCAATGCCAAGGCTGGTTTTGAATAAAGGGAGGTAATGGTATAGCATGTTTGATGTAATGGATAGAAGATGAGGGAAGGTTGATATGGTGAGATTCTGCTTGGTGAAGTGCAACTGTTATGGATGGTAACCATGATTCTGCTTCAGCAGGGTAAAGTAGATTAAGTAGCTGGACATACAGCCAGTCCATTGTTCAAGGCATGCAATTTTAGTGCACAGTTAACTCTTAAGTTTGTGCACTATAAATGCAGAGGTATTATTTTCATCAATACTGTCAGTCTAAGACACACTCATAAAAATAATGCACACTTAAAATATTGAAGGTATATCTTGTAAATTGCTAAAAAAAAGTTTGATTGAAAATTATGCAAAATGTATAATGAAAATAGATAAAATTTATATTTTCAGATCCAAACAAGATAAAAGAGAAATTTATACCATAAAAGTATTGAGACTATCATCTAGTCTAAAACAATGAATGATTGAAGATTCAAACATAAGAAAAGTACCCATTGCATATATGGTAAAGTTGTTTTTTCAATTAGCACCAGTTTTGAACTCATTTTACCAAACTAAATAAGAATTTAGCCCCAAAAAGGTCAAATGTTATAGTTAAACAAGTTTAAAACATCTCGACAAAGACTAACAACAAAAAACAGATTTGCTGAACAATATATATATATACCCTAGCAAGCACAACTATAGTACAGTAGAAGAGCACCTATGTTATTGTCCAACAAGGACACAACAATCATACTATACAACAGAAAGGTTGAGTAAACTCCTGTGGGTGGGGTGCACAGGATCTCGAGTATACATGTAGACATACATGACGGTGTGAGAAGCACTAGTTTGTTGGACTACCTGAGTTGGGAGGGTAATGCCGTGTTTGTGTATTTGTGAGGGTCAGTTAGAGAGTAGTGCTTCACCGACCGATGCTGGACACCATCACAAGTTGGATACATCCACTATGTACACAGTACACACACACATGCCGGTGCCACGCATCATAATCGTCTTGTATCCCTTCCCATAGCACTGCGTACATGCTCACTCAACACTAGACTGAACACTCAGGGGTTGGGAGAACCCACTGTAAAACGTATATTGGAGGTGAGTATCCATCATCTCCTTCAAATCTCCATGATTGTCGACGTATCCATTGCACCGAGCCAAGCCAGTGTGTCTAGTTAGTAGTGTCCTCATCACAGTGTAGAGAATGATCACAGAAAGTCCGCTGCTCATCAGTTGCAAGTGGGACAGCACTGGGCGTCCCTGCGCACGGGGGCCGCACACGGGGCCGGCGGACACACCTTGCTCTCACACTCAACCTGCCCCTTCTGAAACACAACACACTCTTCAGTATATGCTCACGGTACAAATTATTATTCCTCAGGAACTATCTGTTATGAAGACTTCAGATAATATTTGTGTCAAGATGTCTTGATAAAGGCAAAAAGAGAGAACTGAATGTTGCTGTATAAATGTTGTTTACCTTGCAATGGCATATTTTACATTGATTGATTTTCCACTTCTCTCCATGCACCCTCTTTTTCCTCTTGTGATCTCGACAGTGTAAACTCCGGCCTTGCATGTCTCGCTGTAGGTGACGCATCTGACAAGCATAATCAACATCACTCAATGAAATACTTCTCTTGTGTTTCACTTTACTAATCAGCAAAAACAAAATAATGCCACTATCTGACATTGCTTGTTCAACCTCTATTGTGTAAAACAAATTGTTTGGCTGTGTTAGGAAACCCTACCAAGACTTCATCACAACCCCAAAGTTACCTTTCGCTTCAGCTTGTTGTAGTTTTTGACCATCTCTGCCATGGATGCTTCCATCCACTCCAGCCTGGAATCAAGGAGCTTCACATCATCTTCCAGCACCGATGGTTCCACTGCTGCAGTGGAGTTGCAGTTGTCACTGCCGGTGCTGTTGGTAGACATCTCATCGTTGAGACTTAAGGCCTCGTCTTCATCGGCAGAGTTGCCATCAGCCTCATCCTTAGGGTAGCTGTACTCTACAGACCGTCGGCCTCGGAAGTGCCGCGCAAATGACTGGAAGTTGTTACTTCTTCGACAATCTGCAAGCAAGAAGTGTATCATGGTTACATCTGTTTGTTAGTTTTATCTGACCATGTTTAAAAACATTGGATGTGGCGATCAATGACTTACCTTCACAACAGTCGGTCCACATGCGCAAATCTATCTTGGGAATGTCCTCACAGGCCTTGTACTCCTGGTCCGAGGCGGCCCGCCGGAACACATTCAGCTGGATCTTCTTGATGCTGTCTGTGTTGTCGCAGATGACGCGGGACAGGGACGTCTGCTGCAGCTGGACCATTTGCTCCGTGGAGAACACTCCAGGCTTCTCGTACCAGAATCTGCACATTAACAAATTACTTCACTACATGCAACACTAATATTCCCATGAAAAACTATCCAAAAAGAGAGCCAACGGCTTTGTAGCTCATCACAGTTTGAAAAGTCACTATCTTATTTAAAGACTTATAAATATGCAATAAATGTAACAAACATTCAATCAATGTTGCTGCTATAGCTTTGATAAAATTCCTAAAATCTCTCAATCAAATTTCAACTTTTGGGGTTCAACTTTAATGGAGGAGATATTGAAGGCCTAAAAATCCTCATATGCTAATAAGCAGTGAAAAGAGGGCATCAAATTGTTGCGTAAATTCATTGTTAAAGAGTCAATTAATCTAGGAACATGATTGCAAAATTATTTCTTTTAATCTGATCCATGCAGAAACTCTTACCTATCCCCGTCTCTGAGTCGTTTAAACTGCTCAGCCAAAATACACATAAATGTGGGGCCAATTTTAGCTCCAGGCAATGGACTTTCAGCCAGTCCACCAACAAACACATCAACATTGTCTGCAAGGGAAAGTAGTATATAGTAGAGTACAGTTACAAATGCATGGGAAAAACCCTTAAAACCTCAATAATTAAATAAATTCACATTAACATTTGATTTACTTATTTATTTCATAGCAAAACTCACCAGGATGTCCATATAAATCTTGTAGTTTGCCTCTGGTATCCCTGTCCTTTATTTCATGACGGAGATCGTTAAAGGACCTAGCTGTACTCATGTTGCAGTAGTTGCGGAAGGCGTTGTAGAAGGGAAGGCCATGGTCCCTACCACGCTGGATGTTGAGAGAGGCCAGGTCCATGCCTATGGAGTTTGCCAGGGAGAAGAGCTTCTCTGTGAGCTCTGAGTTGAGCAGCTCCCCGGGCATCCTCTTCTTGGCAGCCACTCCGAAGAGTCCGCGCAGCAGGGGGTCAATACCACCCTCCTCTAGGATCTTGTACGGGGAGAAGAACGCTCTGTGCAAGGGCAGGTTCCCCTCCGCAATAGGGTGGAAGGATTCATTTAGTCTGAACAATACAGGTTGCACCAGAGAGTGGCCAAACCTCATTGCAGATGTTGCAAACTCGTTGGTTATCCCTGGGTTTACATCCGGTTTGTAGCCTGTGAACTCTCCTAACTTCTCCATGCCCCTGGGTCCTAGGATATTGGGTAACCAGTGCTTGTAGGTGATGTGCTGCATCATAGCACCCACTAGTTTTCTTGTTTCATGGTACACCTTATTACCATCCCAGTGAGGGTTTAGTTGTGCAATGATAGTTGCAGCCCGATTGTGTTCCCTCAACCACAATGTGTGCATGGCTGTGAGGGCAACATGCTCATTGGCCCTGTGGTCTCCGGCTTTAAAACAAGGAACGTGGCGTTTCCCTGGTTCTATTTGACAGTCTACATGGGACAGACTGTTGTCATCAAAAGGGAGATATCTTGATCCACGCAGAGTGAGAGATCCCACCCGCAGCAACCCGCGATTGTTGGACAAGTCACGGAGACTGTCGGCCTCTCTTTGAGTACTGCCATACACATTGGAGGCATCAATAAATGATGTGATGGAGTTGATCTGCTGGCGAGGAGCCACGGTATTGAAGAAGATGGAGGTTCTGCCTGTGTTGCATGTAGCACTTGTGCGAGTGAAGCCAAGACATCGAGTTTGTACCCGACCATCACTGTTTGGAACCGGAATGGGAAAGCAGGGACTGATGTTTTCACATGTGACATTGCAACGCTGGCCATCACTGAAGCGGGAGAAGCTAATGGACTGGGGGGCCAGGCTGAGGTCGTGGTCTGCAAACTGACCCCACTGCATGAGCATGTGTGTGAGAGTCTCGTCCTCCGTCACGTGGCTGGTGGACATCATCAGGGAGGAGATCAGACGAGGGCTTGGCAGGTGCTGACCATGATAGCGTTTAGACCGACTCCAACCTGAAGTGCAATAATGATAAATACTAAAGGAGACATTCATTATGAACAAGTTATAAACCAATTGCATTATTTCTATTTATTCTACAAGATAAAGAAATGAGCATACCTACTGGAGTATTAAATCCGTTTTCATAGATCGGATCCATGAGTCTAACAAAGGCCTTGTTAGATGCTCCCCAATCAGGGTTATTGAAGTTGTTGCAGGTTCCATCAAATGTTCGGTACTTTCGATGGAAGCATGTGTTGGAGCAATCGATGCGACTGTGCTGAGACTCACACCCGGACATGTTGGCAATCAATGCCAAGTGACTGGGTGACACAAGCTCACGGTAACTCTCCTCTGAAAACAAAATAACAATTAGTACAGCTATTAGTTCAAAGCTTAAACAGCTATTGGTATATAATTTCTACTTATGTTGATAATATCTTATTCTTCAAGATGTGGCCAATGGAACTTAAGAACTTTTTAAGAAAGTAATCACCTTTTTTTGCTGTAAAAACATCATGAGGTAATAATTAATTCACTGTTTGTTGTTATCTAGTGTCTACAAATCAATGCATGGATCCCTATTGAACATGACTGACCATGGTTGTGGAGGTTGTAGTTGTGTCCATCGTTGACGTGCTGGTAGATGATGCTCAGAGTCTGCTCAAAGATCTCCTCTGCACGTGCCAGCTCCAGGGTCTCTGGGGTCGGATATCTGAAGATCTTCAGCAGGTCCTCAACACTGTGGGTTCTCCGCCGGTCAAACAGATCTCGCAATGTGTCATTGATTGCTGTGTTTACTGATGTTCTAGCATTCTCTATAGCAGTTCCAACAAATCGGTCCCCTGGAGATGAGTGCCTCCCTGGAGATGATGACCTGTTGGGGGTCGAGGGTCTGGACAGGGTAGGTCTTCTGAAACCTGGCGATACCAATCTATTTCTTGGAGAAGAAGGTCTGGAAGATCCTGAAAAATAAAAAATAAAATTCTCATACTTAGGAATAAAGAAACTCGATAATAACTTAATCAGATTAAAAACTGAAAGCACCTTCCAATGATCAACCTTTAATTTGACAACTTACCCCTAACCTGGAGATTGACCGACTTGACAGACCTCCCTGCTACATTTTGAGCATGGCAGTCATACCGGCCGCTGTCTGATGGCTGGATGTTGCGCACTGTTAGAGTGCTGCCTTGCAGTATGAACTTCTGACTACCATGCACACGTCGCCCTGCCCGCCGCCACTGGTAGCGGGGGATGGGACTCCCCTCAGCTTGACACTCCAGGCTGATGTCCGACCCAGGGCTTGCAACAGTTGTGACACTCCGGTCTGCAAAGGCTGGGGCCGCTGTTACAAGCATGCAGAATTAATTAAATAAGCACAAACAGTTCCAAGAAATTATGAAAGAAAATTAAAAAAACAGTATGCTAATCTACGTCCCATTAAATTATGTTTTCATAAAACAAGAGAGTTGTTTGTTATAAAACGAGCAAAAAGAGACCATTCATGAGCCACTGCAGCTGTTCGGCTACTATCATGACTCCAACGTCAATAGGTTAGCAGACAGTGTTATTACACAATGAATAAAATTGTAGATTTATTAATCAGTGGTATCTTCAAGGGGCTTCTAATTATACAAGATACTGTAAAATCATTTATTTTCGCTGGGCACTATTTTCGCGCATTTATCTAAAGTGACATATTCGCGCAGTGTATTTTTCGTGCAAACCTAGCTACTAAATTTGAATTAATATCTCATCCTCCGAAAGCAATGTCAAAATCATTTATCCCTCTTCCAGCACGAGAAAGGAACCGCTTGGCAAAGGACATATGTTTGTAATGAAAATTACATTCGTTTACGGTATTTCGTCTTTTTAATGCAATGTCATTTTCATCTCTGTAAAAGCGATATGACAGTCAATCAATTGCATTTTTTGTGTCACATGTCAAAATTTGCTTCGCTTTAATCAATTTACACATCATTCGCATCTAAATATATCTAAACAAACGTTCAGTGAACGTAGCGGTAGTGATGCTTTTGTTACAAGCTTTTCCATTGGGTCATTAAGTGATATTAACCAATCAGTGAGTCGAGCACTAACAGCTTATTGACAAAGCTGTAGATGACCTAATCGTTGTATAGGATAATGGACGCCTACTTGAAAATGGAAAAGATGAGATCTTAATATTATAACAAAATTATTTTTGCAGTTGAAGTTTTTGGTAAGATATGCAAAAATAAATAAACCAATAACAAAATCAGTAATCACAGAAATTATTTGGATCAGCACTTCATTAATTATTTCTTGAAATTTTTCATTATGTAAAATTTTACTACTCTTTTGTCACAAGGTTCCATCTTGTATGACACCGTCACTAACAAACACATCTTTATCGATCGATATTTCCTGCTTACACGTGTTGAATATTTCCTGTAGTCCGGTACATGAATACTTTTTATTGATACATTATATTGCATTTTCCTTATCATTTCTCTTTATATTTTCATTAAATTGAAACATTTAGATCTAAAGTAATTTATTTGACAAGATTTGTTTTGAAATGACATCGATGCTTCCTTTGTAAACATCAACTCGCTTGACTGGCTCGGCTGGCAGATATTAACCATCTTCCTTACCTGTGATTGTTTCAATGTGTTTCCCCGTTCATGTCATATATATCTGTATATATTTTCGTGAGGTTAGATATTCGCGCATAATACTTTTACGCGAAAATTAAATCCCCTCAAAATATAATGATTTTACAGTAGATAGTTATGATCCAAGGTTGTAAAGTGACTAACTGTGAGATATGACATGAAGATTAGCGCTGGCCTCCTGTTCTCCTGCTGCGTTCTCAGCCTTGCAGGTGTAGCGGGCGCTGTCCCCACTCTCGGTGTCGAGGATCCGGAACAGCCGTCCCCCGTTCTGCAGTGTGTACCGCCGGTTGCTAGGCAATGGTCGACCTGAGGTCAGAAAACTCTAATTTATCATAAATTTTTAGAAAGACACGTTAACAACAAATATTTCAATGAATTCTGAAAACTTTTACTAACAGGCTATAAATACACACAGTAGAAACTTAAAACCAAGAATTATATTTAGCTTTAAGGCGTTCTCACCATTTCTGGACCATGAAAACACTGGGCTTGGGTCACCTCGTGCATTGCAGCTGAAGTCAGCATTATTACCCGCTTCTATATTGATGTCTCGGGGAATCACAAAGAATGCTGGTGGTGCTGTAACCAATCAATACAAGTTAAACCTCATTCTTCATTTTGTATGATGTACATAGAATGTTTTTTTGTAAAAGATTATTCAGACTGTTTAAGCAAAACAAAAGAGACGGAGAACACATACTCTGGACGGTGACCCTGGCGGCGGTGCTGAGGGCGTGTACGCTGTTGACGGCGCTGCACTTGTAGAGCCCCTCGTCCTCCTCCCGCAGGTCTCGGATCTCCAGGGCCCCGCTCTCTAGCACTTCAAAGCGGGGCGAGCGCTGCAGGGGCGTCCCGTTCTTGGTCCATGTGATGTCTGGTCGGCGACTGCCTGCCGCCCCACACAGCAGCTGGATGGTCTGACCAGCCACGTCGGTGATGTCAGCTGGCGTTTGTCTGGCGGAGGGGATCACTGCAAACATGTCAAGAGTGGAAATAATACTCTGTAATACAATTCATAATTTTCTTCTAACAATTTGTTTAGGTCAGTTTTTCTGAATTGGCTACAGGTTTTGCTAGAATAGCAAGAAAAGTTTGATTAAACCATGCTATTAATGACATGGCCACAATGAACTTGTCTCTCTAGCCCATAGAACCTCACCTGGTTCGCCAAAATAGCGCAGCTCAACCTTGCTGGCCTTGACCTCGCCGACAGCGTTGCGGGCCACACACTCGTAGGCGCCCTGGTCTGTGTTCTTGGTCTCTTGGATCATGAGGGTCCCGTCGGACAGGATCGTCAGTCTGTTGTCTGGCTCCACCTCCTCACTGCAACACCATCCCTCAGTCACTTACCATCCGTTACACAACTACCTTTAGGACAGACTGACTTACTGACTTCGCCTACAATCAAAACTGATTCCTTTTTTTCCAAATATTGAGATGATACCCCTAACTTTTTACCATACTTTTGGGCGAGAAAAGTCTTCTACTTTTACTTCATATTTCCTATGTTATGGATAAGGTAATATGAGATAAAGTGGCCCCCCACCCACCTTTGGATATTCCATTTTGAAAAAACAATAAAGATCAATAAATAAAAAATAGAGCCATTGGCTCTGTAGCTCATCAGGCTTCATCATCAACTATGATGTAGAGTGTGGCCAATGTGATTCCCCCTTTGTAGAGGCCACAGGGTCACCAATCATAAAATTAAGTATAAAGTAGTGTATAAAATAGATTGGAAATCTAGCCTGTCCTGAAAATTCATTGGTCAATTCCTTTGGGAAATTTAAGAAAAAGATAGAGCCATTGGCTCTGTTATTCATCAGGCATCATATCAAGTTTGCTTTATACAGGCCAGATGAGCTAAAAATTAAAATGTTACCTATTGCAAGAAAACCTATAAAAAAAAAAAAGTCTACATGCATTTCAGCTCAATAGACCTTTTGGAACTGAAGATGATGATGAAAATAAGTTTTTAAGGTTGTGACCCCTGTTACCCTAATTGGGGTCATGGGGTCACGAAATCTACAATTTAGAATCCCCATTGGCCAAGGAGTCTGCACATATAGTTTCAGCTCTCTAGACCTTTTGGAACTTGAAACTTGAAATAGGTTTATAAGGTTGTGACCCCTGTGACCCTATTTGGGGTCACAGAGTCACCAAAGTTACAAATTAGAATCCCCATTGTCCAAGGAGTCTGCACATATCATTTTTAACTCTCTACTCATTTTGCAACTGGAGAAGAAGATGAGAATTGGTTTTTAAGGTTGTGACCCCTGTGACCCTATTTGGGGTCATGGGGTCACAAAATCTACAATTAATAATCCCCATTGGCCAAGGAGTCTGCACATATAATTTTTAACTCTCTACTCCTTTTGCAACTGGAGAAGAAGATGAGAATTGGTTTTTAAGGTTGTGACCCCTGTGACCCTATTTGGGGTCACAGGGTCACTAAAGTTACAAATTAGAATCCCCATTGTCCAAGGAGTTGCACATATCATTTTTAACTCTCTAGTCCTTTTGGAACTGGAGAAGAAGATGAGAATTGTTTTTAAAGGTTGTGACCCCTGTGACCCTATTTGGGGTCATGGGGTCACGAAATCTACAATTAATAATCCCCATTGGCCAAGGAGTCTGCACATATCATTTTTAACTCTCTACTCCTTTTGCAACTGGAGAAGAAGATGAGAATTGGTTTTTAAGGTTGTGACCCCTGTGACCCTATTTGGGGTCATGGGGTCACGAAATCTACAATTAATAATCCCCATTGGCCAAGGAGTCTGCACATATCATTTTTAACTCTCTACTCCTTTTGGAACTGGAGAAGAAGATGAAAATAGGTTTTTAAAGTTGTGACCCCTGTGACCCTATTTGGGGTCACAGGGCCACCAAAGCTACAATTTCTAATCCTCACTAGACAAGGAGTCTGTACACAAAGTTTCAGCTTTCTAGGCCTTATGGTTCTGGAGAAGAAGTCGAAATTCCACAAAGTTTACGGACGGACGGACGGACGGACGGACGGACGCCGGACACCATGCCATGCCATAAGCCCATCGGGCCTTACAGGCCAGATGAGCTAAAAATACTGTTCTTGCCAACCCATAACAGATGTAATCAGCTGCTCAGCTGCAAATTTCCATCCCTGTTATCTCCTTGAGATGGTTCATTGTGATAGCACAGATAATGCTATAGTATAAGTGTTAAATATATATATATACTTATATATCGACAACTCACTCATTGTGGAACCAGACAATCTCGGGGTCTGGTGTTCCCTCAGCCCTGCAGGTGAAGTAGGCTGTGTTCCCAAAGGTTACATCTACATCGCGTGGCTCCGTAGTGAACCTTGGCATTTCTGAAAAAGATAATAGATTATCTTAAACTTAGTCATCCATCTTTGGCTATAGAACAATATAATTTCCTTTGTGGCTTCTTTATAATTCAATATTAATGTTTTTAATTCTATAGGAAAGCTACATAATTCAACTCTTTATTCAATTCAAATGAAATACTACTATAGCTTCTTATTGTATATCTCAATTTCTTACCTGAATTTGAATCTTGATATTCTGAAAATGAAACAAAGTTATTATATTATCATCTGGATGGCATAATGGCTGGGAAGTAAGAAAATGAACATTGCAATCAAATGAGTGAAAATCATTATCCATTAACTTAAAGTTGACACCAACATATCCCTTTCATATTTAACTTGCTAATTTAAATGAATCCTCCATAATGACATCACAAAAGAAAGCGTCACTGAGGTGAGATGATCCCCTGTCGCAACTTAACATTTGAATATTGAAGAGAAAGTAGACCCTCCTCAATGTCAACAAGAAATACCAATGATCAATATGATCATGCTTGGTGCAAAATATGGACATAATCTAGAGCAATCTTCTTCAAATAAGGCACTGCTTAATCAAACACGCATAATCTACTTCCATCTTTCCAAAGGGAAGCTATTTGTAGGTTATAAAGAATTGTACAAATGTTTCTTGAAATAATCCTGCTCATTGTGATAAACCAACAAGGAATCTAGTAAATATCTTAAAAGTTATTCCATTTTGTACGAACTGATAGGTGATGTCAAATACTATATCCTGTTTTGTGTGAAATCATAAGGCATGCACACATACCACAATGGAAGTCGCCCCGTGATACACTCATGAGAGGTCTCCCCTGCAGGTTCTCGGGGTACTGGCAGGTGGCGGCGGCCTGCGTGTATCCGTGCTTCTCTTTCAGCATCTCCGACAACCACATCAGCTGACAGTCACAGACCAGAGCGTTCGAGTCCAGTCGCCTGTACATACATACATACACAATCAGCTGACAGTCACAGACCAGAGCGTTCGAGTCCAGTCGCCTGTACATACATACATACACAATCAGGTGACAGTCACAGGTCAGAGAGTTCGAGGCCAGTCGCCTGTACATACATACACAATCAGGTGACAGTCACAGACCAGAGCGTTCGAGTCCAGTCGCCTACACATAGATACATACACAATCAGCTGACAGTCACAGACCAGAGCGTTCGAGTCCAGTCGCCTGTACATACATACATACACAATCAGGTGACAGTCACAGGTCAGAGAGTTCGAGTCCAGTCGCCTGTACATACATACACAATCAGGTGACAGTCACAGACCAGAGCGTTCGAGTCCAGTCGCCTACACATAGATACATACACAATCAGCTGACAGTCACAGACCAGAGCGTTCGAGTCCAGTCGCCTGTACATACATACATACACAATCAGCTGACAGTCACAGACCAGAGCGTTCGAGTCCAGTCGCCTGTACATACATACACGATCAGGTGACAGTCACAGACCAGAGCGTTCGAGTCCAGTCGCCTGTACATACATACACAATCAGGTGACAGTCACAGACCAGAGCGTTCGAGTCCAGTCGCCTACACATACATACACAATCAGCTGACAGTCACAGACCAGAGCGTTCGAGTCCAGTCGCCTGTACATACATACACAATCAGGTGACAGTCACAGACCAGAGCGTTCGCGTCCAGTCGCCTGTACATACATACATACACAATCAGGTGACAGTCACAGACCACAGCGTTCGAGTCCAGTCGCCTGTACATACATACACGATCAGGTGACAGTCACAGACCAGAGCGTTCGAGTCCAGTCGCCTGTACATACATACACAATCAGGTGACAGTCACAGACCAGAGCGTTCGAGTCCAGTCGCCTGTACATACATACACAATCAGGTGACAGTCACAGACCAGAGCGTTCGAGTCCAGTCGCCTACACATAGATACATACACAATCAGCTGACAGTCACAGACCAGAGCATTCGAGTCCAGTCGCCTGTACATACATACATACACAATCAGCTGACAGTCACAGACCAGAGCGTTCGAGTCCAGTCGCCTGTACATACATACATACACAATCAGGTGACAGTCACAGACCAGAGCGTTCGCGTCCAGTCGCCTGTACATACATACATACACAATCAGGTGACAGTCACAGACCACAGCGTTCGAGTCCAGTCGCCTGTACATACATACACAATCAGGTGACAGTCACAGACCAGAGCGTTCAAGTCCAGTCGCCTGTACATACATACATACACAATCAGCTGACAGTCACAGACCAGAGCGTTCGAGTCCAGTCGCCTGTACATACATACATACACAATCAGGTGACAGTCACAGACCAGAGCGTTCGCGTCCAGTCGCCTGTACATACATACATACACAATCAGGTGACAGTCACAGACCAGAGCGTTCGCGTCCAGTCGCCTGTACATACATACATACACAATCAGGTAACAGTCACAGACCAGAGCGTTCAAGTCCAGTCGCCTGTACATACATACACAATCAGGTGACAGTCACAGACCAGAGCGTTCGAGTCCAGTCGCCTGTACATAGATACATACACAATCAGCTGACAGTCACAGACCAGAGCGTTCAAGTCCAGTCGCCTGTACATACATACACAATCAGGTGACAGTCACAGACCAGAGCGTTCGAGTCCAGTCGCCTGTACATAGATACACAATCAGGTGACAGTCACAGACCAGAGCGTTCAAGTCCAGTCGCCTGTACATACATACATACACAATCAGGTGACAGTCACAGACCAGAGCGTTTGAGTCCAGTCGCCTGTATATACATACATACACAATCAGGTGACAGTCACAGACCAGAGCGTTCGCGTCCAGTCGCCTGTACATACATACATACACAATCAGGTGACAGTCACAGACCACAGCGTTCGAGTCCAGTCGCCTGTACATACATACACGATCAGGTGACAGTCACAGACCAGAGCGTTCGAGTCCAGTCGCCTGTACATAGATACATACACAATCAGCTGACAGTCACAGACCAGAGCGTTCAAGTCCAGTCGCCTGTACATACATACACAATCAGGTGACAGTCACAGACCAGAGCGTTCGAGTCCAGTCGCCTGTACATAGATACACAATCAGGTGACAGTCACAGACCAGAGCGTTCAAGTCCAGTCGCCTGTACATACATACATACACAATCAGGTGACAGTCACAGACCAGAGCGTTCGAGTCCAGTCGCCTGTACATACATACATACACAATCAGGTGACAGTCACAGACCAGAGCGTTCGAGTCCAGTCGCCTGTACATACATACACAATCAGGTGACAGTCACAGACCAGAGCGTTCGAGTCCAGTCGCCTGTACATACATACACAATCAGGTGACAGTCACAGACCAGAGCGTTCGAGTCCAGTCGCCTACACATAGATACATACACAATCAGCTGACAGTCACAGACCAGAGCATTCGAGTCCAGTCGCCTGTACATACATACATACACAATCAGCTGACAGTCACAGACCAGAGCGTTCGAGTCCAGTCGCCTGTACATACATACATACACAATCAGGTGACAGTCACAGACCAGAGCGTTCGCGTCCAGTCGCCTGTACATACATACATACACAATCAGGTGACAGTCACAGACCACAGCGTTCGAGTCCAGTCGCCTGTACATACATACACAATCAGGTGACAGTCACAGACCAGAGCGTTCAAGTCCAGTCGCCTGTACATACATACATACACAATCAGCTGACAGTCACAGACCAGAGCGTTCGAGTCCAGTCGCCTGTACATACATACATACACAATCAGGTGACAGTCACAGACCAGAGCGTTCGCGTCCAGTCGCCTGTACATACATACATACACAATCAGGTGACAGTCACAGACCAGAGCGTTCGCGTCCAGTCGCCTGTACATACATACATACACAATCAGGTAACAGTCACAGACCAGAGCGTTCAAGTCCAGTCGCCTGTACATACATACACAATCAGGTGACAGTCACAGACCAGAGCGTTCGAGTCCAGTCGCCTGTACATAGATACATACACAATCAGCTGACAGTCACAGACCAGAGCGTTCAAGTCCAGTCGCCTGTACATACATACACAATCAGGTGACAGTCACAGACCAGAGCGTTCGAGTCCAGTCGCCTGTACATAGATACACAATCAGGTGACAGTCACAGACCAGAGCGTTCAAGTCCAGTCGCCTGTACATACATACATACACAATCAGGTGACAGTCACAGACCAGAGCGTTCGAGTCCAGTCGCCTGTATATACATACATACACAATCAGGTGACAGTCACAGACCAGAGCGTTCGCGTCCAGTCGCCTGTACATACATACATACACAATCAGGTGACAGTCACAGACCACAGCGTTCGAGTCCAGTCGCCTGTACATACATACACGATCAGGTGACAGTCACAGACCAGAGCGTTCGAGTCCAGTCGCCTGTACATAGATACATACACAATCAGCTGACAGTCACAGACCAGAGCGTTCAAGTCCAGTCGCCTGTACATACATACACAATCAGGTGACAGTCACAGACCAGAGCGTTCGAGTCCAGTCGCCTGTACATAGATACACAATCAGGTGACAGTCACAGACCAGAGCGTTCAAGTCCAGTCGCCTGTACATACATACATACACAATCAGGTGACAGTCACAGACCAGAGCGTTCGAGTCCAGTCGCCTGTACATACATACATACACAATCAGGTGACAGTCACAGACCAGAGCGTTCGAGTCCAGTCGCCTGTACATACATACACAATCAGGTGACAGTCACAGACCAGAGCGTTCGAGTCCAGTCGCCTACACATACATACACAATCAGCTGACAGTCACAGACCAGAGCGTTCGAGTCCAGTCGCCTGTACATACATACACAATCAGGTGACAGTCACAGACCAGAGCGTTCAAGTCCAGTCGCCTGTACATACATACACAATCAGGTGACAGTCACAGACCAGAGCGTTCAAGTCCAGTCGCCTGTACATACATACATACACAATCAGCTGACAGTCACAGACCAGAGCGTTCAAGTCCAGTCGCCTGTACATACATACATACACAATCAGCTGACAGTCACAGACCAGAGCGTTCGAGTCCGGTCGCCTGTACATACATACATACACAATCAGCTGACAGTCACAGACCAGAGCGTTCGAGTCCAGTCGCCTGTACATACATACATACACAATCAGGTGACAGTCACAGACCAGAGCGTTCGCGTCCAGTCGCCTGTACATACATACATACACAATCAGGTGACAGTCACAGACCACAGCGTTCGAGTCCAGTCGCCTGTACATACATACACGATCAGGTGACAGTCACAGACCAGAGCGTTCGAGTCCAGTCGCCTGTACATACATACACAATCAGGTGACAGTCAGAGACCAGAGCGTTCGAGTCCAGTCGCCTACACATACATACACAATCAGCTGACAGTCACAGACCAGAGCGTTCGAGTCCAGTCGCCTGTACATACATACACAATCAGGTGACAGTCACAGACCAGAGCGTTCAAGTCCAGTCGCCTGTACATACATACACAATCAGGTGACAATCACAGACCAGAGCGTTCGAGTCCAGTCGCCTGTACATACATACATACACAATCAGCTGACAGTCACAGACCAGAGCGTTCGAGTCCAGTCGCCTGTACATAGATACATACACAATCAGGTGACAGTCACAGACCAGAGCGTTCAAGTCCAGTCGCCTGTACATACATACACAATCAGGTGACAGTCACAGACCAGAGCGTTCGAGTCCAGTCGCCTGTACATAGATACATACACAATCAGCTGACAGTCACAGACCAGAGCGTTCGAGTCCAGTCGCCTGTACATACATACATACACAATCAGCTGACAGTCACAGACCAGAGCGTTCGAGTCCAGTCGCCTGTACATAGATACATACACAATCAGGTGACAGTCACAGACCAGAGCGTTCGAGTCCAGTCGCCTGTACATACATACACGATCAGGTGACAGTCACAGACCAGAGCGTTCAAGTCCAGTCGCCTGTACATACATACACAATCAGGTGACAGTCACAGACCAGAGCGTTCGAGTCCAGTCGCCTGTACATACATACACAATCAGCTGACAGTCACAGACCAGAGCGTTCAAGTCCAGTCGCCTGTACATACATACACAATCAGGTGACAGTCACAGACCAGAGCGTTCAAGTCCAGTCGCCTGTACATACATACACAATCAGCTGACAGTCACAGACCAGAGCGTTCGAGTCCAGTCGCCTGTACATACATACACAATCAGGTGACAGTCACAGACCAGAGCGTTCAAGTCCAGTCGCCTGTACATACATACACAATCAGCTGACAGTCACAGACCAGAGCGTTCGCGTCCAGTCGCCTGTACATACATACATACACAATCAGCTGACAGTCACAGACCACAGCGTTCGAGTCCAGTCGCCTGTACATACATACACGATCAGGTGACAGTCACAGACCAGAGCGTTCGAGTCCAGTCGCCTGTACATACATACACAATCAGGTGACAGTCACAGACCGGGCGTTCGAGTCCAGTCGCCTACACATACATACACAATCAGGTGACAGTCACAGACCAGAGCGTTCGAGTCCAGTCACCTACACATACATACACAATCAGGTGACAGTCACAGACCAGAGCGTTCGAGTCCAGTCGCCTACACATACATACACAATCAGGTGACAGTCACAGACCAGAGCGTTCGAGTCCAGTCGCCTGTACATACATACACAATCAGGTGACAGTCACAGACCAGAGCGTTCGAGTCCAGTCGCCTACACATACATACACAATCAGGTGACAGTCACAGACCAGATTAACATTGTGAACCAAGTTTATTTAAATATGATGAAACAATTGAAAATGAATCTTATCTTGGATTGTAAATGTAGCTACTTACAGACGACGAAGCTGACTGGAGCTGGAAAATACTCCTCGGGGTAAACTCTTCAGCTTATTGCTGTGTAAAAACCTGAAAGTAAACATGATATGATCTTCAATTTCTTTAAATGTTATTAAAAAGATACGTAACTTATAATTGCTGTAAACGTAGAAGCCTTTTGCTTATGGAAAGAAGTAAAAATAAGGTTTTGGGCACTGTTCCTGTGACACTAAATAGGGTTACAAGATTTAGAAATCATTATCATCAACAGTCAAGGAGTCTGCACAGAAGATTTCAGATTTCTAGAGACAGTTGTTCTAGAGAAGGAGTTGTTAAAGTTTACGGGAAAATGCTTGATGCCTTGTCATAATCTCATTGAGCCTTGTAATTTGATCAAAGTTCTATGAATGTGAAATCAATTTGTAAACTCTGATATTATATGAAAAGAAAAAACATGGAGCAATTTGTTCGCAAGGAAATCTTAGGTTTGAATAGTTTTTTTTAATTCTTAAAATTGTAATTCAAACATAAAATCCTCTTGTAAGAACAACAATAAAGTTTCAAACAGAGCATTATTTATTGACATATTAACAAAATATAATATGCCTTTCAACAACTCCCACACCCCTTGTGGTTTCAAACCATTACACTACAATCAACAGTATACTCACAGTTGTTCCAATTTTGGCGTGTCCCTAAAAACATTGCTATGAATGTTTTTAATTTTATTCTTGTAAAGATATCTGAAACAAAAATAGCCTATGTAAATCAGTAGCATGTGTATGGCTGCTTGTATGGCATTTACTACTTAAACATGTGAATGAGCGGAGTAATGTCACTGTAACCCACTCTCTCCCTAATCGATGAAAGATGGGTACATTCTGACACAGGCTTTGAAGGCACAGCTAGTGCAAGGGAGGAGGGTACAACACGGACTCCCACGGTTCAGGGGCGTCATGATTAACACTAAGACAGCTTAATCAGCCGTCACAATTACCAGATTAATGTGCTGTCCTTTTGAGCAAATCTATTTCTGAAAATACTGGTCAAAATAAATTCCATCCAGCCAAAATCATCTCCATTTTCAAATCATCTAAGATCCTAACTAATCCTTTTGACTACAAGTACTTGTTGTAATTGAGCTTTTTCACAAACGATACTAGAGATAATTGTCTAATGAAGTTCTGAATATGGATGTTCTGTGGATGATGACAAAGAGAAAAGACCTCAGTACTCACAGATAGCGTAGTTCCACCAAGCCTTGGAATGCTCCTTGTTCCAGACTCTCCAAATCATTGTTGTTCAACAATCTACAACACAGTGGTCAAGTGATTAGACAAGTGAAAAAGGTTAATTGGAAGGAATATTCTTTGTCAATTTTAACAAATGAAAGTAATTAAAAGATCCAGCCTAATATAATATTGATCAAATCAAGTTTTTTTAAATTATTTAATACAGTCAAGTTAAGAATGGATAAGAAAAAAAAACATAAGTTATGACTCTTTTTAGTCCGGTCATTACTTTTGTTTTTGATCAGTAAAAATGTTGGATAAGTTACTGGTATAACTTCTTACTGGTCCCCTGGAATTTTACCACAAGGAATTGCTATGTAAAATTTAAAATGCAAATGCAATCCTGTTGAAGACAACCTGACTGGGAGAAATTGTGATATAATGTGACATGATACTTACAATGTTTTTAGATTTTCTAAGTTGTTGAATGCCCCTCTTGTTATACTTTTGATCTTGTTGAACCTCAGGTCTCTGAAACATACAAGGAAACCATATTCTTATTTCCTGGCCGCTGGAACTTCGATGTATCACTTTACAAACTGGGTACCCTGATGGACTAGATAGGTCATTTGCCAACCATATAAGGATAAAGGTGTATAATAACATTCCATCAGGGGTGACAATTTACCACAAAACCTTATAAGGAGCCAATACATTCCTATTTCACCAAGGACAGAATGTCTTAACGAAACTATATTATCGGTACCTATGTTTCAATTAATCTTTTCATGTTTCTTTTTCGAGATACCTCTCTCTTGTTTGCAGTTTCATGACACCCTTTTCGCTTGGCTGTACAAGTAGTAGTAGAGCAGTATCATCATCAGGACATTATCCGGCTTGATTAAAGTGACATACTATTATAGGGGCAAATGAAGCAAATCACTCTTGCAGGATCACTTGAAATAGCTTCTTTAGCCATCAGTAAATCTATCAGATTGTGTGATTGGACTAATGAGTGCAATCAACAAGTACCTGTAATGATTGTCTTGTAAACAATGTTGGATGCTTGAGAACAACTTGCGGTAAACTGAGAACAGAAATGTGTTGACTGTGAAAACCAGCCATCAGGAATGTCAGAGATTTAAAACTGCTCCAAATGTGTATCAGTTGTAACTGATTAGTGAGCAAGTCAATACTTTTCAAGATGTTCCCACATTCCCCTCTGGGAACATCACTGCACAAAGCATCATCAAAAGCTGTTGTGCTTATGTCAAGTCAAACGATTTCCATCTGTAGATGACTTTACTACACCAGTAAGTGTTAAGATGAAAATTATTCCCTGTTCTTTGAAAAACATGACGATTGAACAACAAAACAATCTCAAACTTTTTATACATTTTTCATCAGTCCACACAAGATTTTGTGATTCAAAATATGGTTAAACGGTGACCACTGAAGAAATGAAAAACCTCACAGACAGAGTCCATGAAACATGCTATTCTGAAAATTAAACAATCTATGCAAAATTCCATTGCAGAAGAAAACTTTAAGGTTTTTAGGGGAGTTTGGATAAGATATCAAAACTTTGAATCCCTGAGTGCAAGTTGTTTCCCACAAAAGGTCTGTTTTGGGGATGCATCAATTCTGGAGGAAAATGAGGAACATGAACCAACACTTGACAGATGATCATAGAAGGCTCGACCACAGCCATGAGCTCAAAAGGGTTCTCTTAGGCAAATAAAATCATCTAATTTATTTGAAAATGGCCTGAGTACCAACCTTCCAAAAGTACCAAAACTTTCCCTGTATCCATTCATGAATTAACTTAAATAAATGCAAATTGTTAGAAACTTCTTCATTTGTCAGTTCAGAGTTCCATATCTCAGTACAGTCAATGGCTGCAGGTATGTCTGCTATACTGAAAGGCGATAAGGCAATGTTTGAAGCAGATGGCATCCTAGTAACGAGGGGAACACTACCAACAGGTGCTTGCTGGAATCTGAAAGCCCACTCTCACCTGTTGATCATATCACATACCTCCCGCCATATCATGTGATGGGCGAGGGAATCTCAGCTGCTAAACACTATTATCACAGTCTATGCTCTTTAACGAGAAAACAGAACTCGCATCTCTTTCCAATCTTGCCTCATGCCAACAGCTCACATCTGATTATTGTGAACGTTTGTTTCAACATCAAACTGCATTTGTACTTTATACTGTGAGACACTGTGTTTAATTTCCCTTTAGTAATACTTTTACCAATTTATAGAGAATTTAAAATCTACTAATACTTTGGAGAACTAAAAACCTCTTGAAATTCAAAATGTGATATCTTTCGTGTTCAATGACTGATAACATAGTTGAGAGGATGAAATGGTTCCTGAGCTGATCCACCAGCAACCCTTTAACAAATAAACTCAATACGCACATCATAGGGTTACAAAATGTATATGTTAAAGCTGGCCTTGGCATTATTTTCAATCATTACCAAATGTACAATTCTTTGGTTGAGTGAACCGAAGGTTTGACTAAGATCTTCTGGATTTTTCACCTCGAGAAGATAAAGACAGGATTTAAGGGCATGACAACTAGGCCTCATTCAGGCAACAGTCTCTGTCTCACTTAATCTATGACTTATTATCAAAATTGGCTGAATAAGGTTACTAAGTTTCTTTCTAGGACTATTTGAACTGGAGAAGATTAAGTCTTACACTGAGGACTTTAAAATGAAATGGTCAATGAATCTAAAGTTTGAAACAAATTAAATAAAATTGAAAGTAGACTGAGTTTTCTTCATTTTTGAAAAAATTTGGC
Organism: Steromphala cineraria; assembly: GCA_916613615.1. Lineage (NCBI taxonomy): Eukaryota > Metazoa > Mollusca > Gastropoda > Trochida > Trochidae > Steromphala > Steromphala cineraria. Next base: position 38,607,143 of record OU744722.1, on the reverse strand, counting down.
TCTTAGGTTTTCTTATAGACTTGCCTAGGCTTTTATCTTATTTCAGAGAGTGTCTGGCAGACTAGAGGAGATCATTAAATTTGGTTTTTAGGGCATGGTCATCATGTTCTCTCTCCAAAATTTCTACATATAACCGGTAGCTATTATCAAATTGGGAGAAATTGGGTACAATTATTCAATAAATATTGCGTAACCTAGGAGTTTCAAAATGGTCAAAGTGCCACGACATTTGCAATATTGGTTACAAAGGATACAATAAATGTATGGCATCATATCAACATTGTGAATGACGAGTCTAATGAAGGAAAAGATGGAATATTTTGTATGATATAGTCCTGCACCATGACTGAACACAAAGTTGGAACCTTGTACACACCTTGTCCTTATTCAGCCAATCAAGACTTGAGGAACACACATGAAAATGCAAGACCAAGAAATAGATATATAAAATCCTTGGCATATTTTATAAACATATTAATCTAGAGACTAGATGTGATATGTAATGGTTAATGTAATGCCCAAAAGTAATCTGTGGACAAGCTGGGACAGTGTTAACTAAAATCCAAAAGTTCCTATGGACAGAAGGAAAGCTGTTAACCTGTTACATGTTGCAGCCGTGGATAGTAAGCATGTAGTGTATCAAACGGAGAAATTTGTGAATTTGATTCAGAATGTATTTAATGTTGTGCATCCTTATCAGAATCAGGTGAATATATGGTGTATTGGCATGAGCATGATGTGTATCACTATGAAGATGTTGTGCATCATAATCAGGGGTTTTTGTGCAAATACAACATTTATGTATGATGATAGACTCTTGACTTATGATCCCAGGGTGGAGTGTGATGTCATGGTTCTGGTGTCTCCCCCTGGCTGAGTATGGCTGGTCCCACAAATAGGATGGTCTGTAGGCAACATGTGATTCATGCTCCGGGCTGCCACTGTTATATCAGCTTTATTTATAGCTGCACATACCACCAGGATCTTCTCTTATGTAAATGGCATAAGCAGCCAAGTCAGAAAGCAATCATCCCTCACATGCACTTCTCAGTGGGAGTCACTAACTGCCTGGTGACAGTGGAGAGGGGAGAGATGTGAACTCATCGGTACAACCTCAACCAACTTATACTGTCATTGAACTCTTTGGTGGACCTACATCTCATCATACCTACAAATAAGTGCTCAACTTAAGCAATTCAGTAGTACATTTTTAACTTTCCTAGAGATGCACAAACATCAATATTTACAAATCTTAATGATTATTATCTTAAAAATTTTAAAACTTACATTTTCTTGAGTAATTACTAAAAGGGTAATTTTCAAAAAGTCCATAATTTGAGTTTGACATGAGACTCACGAACAAACTCTCCGTCATGTGTCATGTCATTTCTGATATTAAAGCTGCCGTAGTGATAGCCTAAATGAAGACACTACTGCAATCTAATTGAATGAAAAACCCTTTAACAGATTTCCAATGTTCTCAGAGATTACTGTCACAATCTCTTACCTATGATAGTATGTTTACTTTGTGAATAATACATCAATGAAATACCAATAGTCATTTTGTAACTTTAAAACACACATCTTGTAACAAGCTAAGGAGAGTCAATTCTAGTCTGTTATCTAGACCCTAAAGCAAAAGAAAATTGAAGGAGCCTTCTTAAGTCTAGAAAATATTGCCAAGCCTAGATGCCTGAAATTAAGTATTGTTCAGGGCTCCTTTTATTTCATTTTAAATAAAAAATCAAAATAATAAAATGAGTACGTACAGTACAGTCCAGTACAGCAAGCACCAGGAGTCAATGGATTTATCCCTGTCCTGGCACACACATGTCCAACCATTTACTGGTAATGGACCAAAACTGCTAGCTGCTATTCAAATGGACTGAAACTGCTGGCTGCCATTCTTGAAACACTTAGCTACCATAAACAACACCACAAGTGACCAGTGGTTCCTGCAACTTCACTCAACCAAAGGGTGTTTTTACCAACACTACGAAATGACTAGAATAGTAACCACAATAGTTAATATTTGAACTATTCAGAGAAAACCCTTATGCATAATTATTTTTGAATAATGGGAGTAAATTCATCTAAGAAAGAAATAAAAATGTGCTCAGTCCACAAAAACATTCTGTCATCCATATGTCCGTCTGTATATGGTTTCCAGAGTAGAACTCAAAAACTGTAGGAATGAAACTTGGATGTATGGATCAATCAGTTTGTGATTGTGATGACATAAAAACCAGCATCGTGGATGATCTTTTTTAAAACTTGTTTGGATATTCTTTTGGATGGTTTCCATGGAAATGTAACTTAGAATTATGTTTCCAGGGATATACTCAGAAACTGTAAGACCTAACTAGATAAATTGTAGTAGGTGGATCGATCAAGAGGTAGATATAATATTAACTTCTAAATGCCACCCAAGGAAGTCATTTGTAAATGTGCCTTTTGAATTTTCATTTTTAGAGCATTCTTTGAACCTTAGTGCAAAAATTTACCTTAAGTCTATAACTTTGGTACTTACAAACGATTGTTTACCCATGAAAACTTTCAACAACAGAAATGTGAGTGTCTTAAGATGTCCTTAGACTATTAAATGTCAGGCATGTTAAGGAGGGTCAGTTGTATTTCTCACAGTTCTTATAAAGCTTGGTGCAGGCTACAAGTAATTTCATACAGTTATCTGAAGGAAAAGCATGAGGAGAATGCAGCTGTTTGAATGACCCTTTGTGAAGAGGCTATTCACCAACACGCCACTGACATAAAAACCAGCGTCATGGATTACATGGGTTTTCAATTGCTCCCTCTTACTGAACCATGCTTTCAGGATAAATTCTGGATATCAAATCTCAAACCTAAAAGGCCATGAAAAGTTTAGATCTGCAATCACTAGGTCGACTTAACAAGATCATTATCGCTGAAGGATAACATATCAGGGCAATCTGATAGATAATACAGAATTGTTGTGATGAAAGTAGGCCCAGTCAAGTGCTGGATGACCCGGTAAGGCTCTGTACTAAGCTATAGGCTGTACCTACAGGGTATGGGAGATTGCACCCGACCACAGGACAGGCTGATATGCTTCCCTGAACCCTTGGTTGGGTGGGGCTGGCTAAAATGTACCCGTTGTAGGAGTAAGGAGTAAAGGAAATGCCTGTGACCCTATGCAGGCGGGGCTGCATGTAGAGAGAGGGTTGTAATGCACTTGTATGTGACCTTGCTTGATCCCAGCACTCTGCCCCTCTCCAAGGAGAGTTTCAGACATCACACAGACAGGTAAGCCAGGACACTGAACAGTGACAGGTGGTTGTTTGAGTGACATCATCCCTACTCCTTCTTCTATAATACTTGCCTGCACTTCCTACTTGAGTGTTCAGGGCAATGAAACAAATACACTATGCTTTCAAATCTACTCAGACCTGGGTCCTCTACTTACAACAATTAGGGAAATCATGTTAAATCATGTATGCAAAGGATGAATGTCACAGGGGGAGATCAAATGAACTCTTAACAAACCCTTTGATTCCTAAATTGAATAGTCAAATGAAAAAAAAAACAGTTAAAACTAGGTTAGCGTTTGCGGGATACCGCAAAAGCAGAGCAGCCCCGGAACTTGGGGTTTCGCCTTACCCTGTTCCGCCTTTTACAGGCCTCACCAAATTGGGAATTTTCTCATGACCTTGACCTTTGACACTCAAGGTCACACAATCAATGAACACATTTCATTGAGTATAACATTATTGTAATGAAATAAAGTGTTAAAAATTAAATTAATTCATTTTCTCCATATATGTTGACCTTGCTGAGACCTTGACCTTTCGACAGTTTGTACCCAAAACTTATTGAAAATTTTGTACTTCTCAAGAGATAATATATACAAAATCTAAACTTCATAGCACAAAAACTTTTCAAGTTATTGTGTTTACAAGGAATTGCAATAACTCATATCTCATGACCTTGACCGTTGACCTTCAAGGTCACACAATAATTGAACACTTTTTATTGAGTATAACAATCATGTATTGATTAAAAGTGATCGTAGTTAAAATTAAGCATTTTCGCTAAACCATGCTTAAGTCATGACCTTGCTGTGACCTTGACCTTTGACGGATTGTAGCCGAAACCTTTTCAAAATATTTTACTTTTCCAAGGATGATATATACCAAGTTAGAGCTTCATAGCACAAAAACTTTTCAAGTTATCGCGTTTACAAAGAATTTTGCGGTGATTTTATAACTCGTGACCTTGACCTTTGAACTTGAAAGTGAACATGTCATAATGATTCCCTGGAAGTATTAACATTTAGACATGTTCATGAGTTCTGAAAAGCTAAATGGGATAAAGTTATACCCAAATTTAGTGCATTTTGTAATAACTCATATCTCATGGCCTTGACCTTTTACCTTCAAGGTCACACAATCATTGAACACTTTTTGTTAAGTATAACAATCATTTATTGATTAAAAGTGTTCATAGTTAAAATAAAGCATTTTCGCTAAAACATGCTTACGTCATGACCTTGCTGTGACCTTGACCTCTGACGGATTGTAGCCAAAACCTTTTCAACATTTTTTACTTTTCCAAGGATGATATATACCAAGTTAGAGCTTCATAGCACAAAAACTATTCAAGTTATCGCGTTTACAAGGAATTCTTAGAGTGAATACATATCTCGTGACCTTGACCTTTGACCTTGAAAGTGAACGTGTCAAAATCGTTCCCCCAAGGTATGAGTAGTAAGGTATGAATAAGAATTCTGGAAAGCTTAGTGGAAAAAAGTTATAGCTAGTAGTACGAGTGCGGCGGCGGCGATGGAAACTTCACAAAAACTGATAGCAGCCCCGTCCTTAGACGGGGCTGCTAATTAACCATTGCATGCAATGAATATAGGAAAAAATACATATTCTTCTCTTGTTGAAATTTTAAAAAGCATCATCATTTATTATTTTTAATTCCACTTTGAATTCTGTCAAATCTATAGAATAAGTAAAACATTAAACGAAGAAGCATTCAAGTAATTATTTTCAGACAACACTCCATAGTTAAGCACACTGGATTGAGAGCATTCTGGCATCTGTCTCAATTCAAGTCTCGACCTCTGTACCAAACCCTCAGCCAGATCAAACACAATGTTTCTGTTGATGAAACATCCCCTGATTAGACCTGTCTGTAGCACTGATTCCTAGCACTTGTTCTCAGATAAATAACCTTTCTCAAGAATCCTGTCTGCAGTTGACACAAACCCTTCTGAAAACATTTCCTTCACGACCTGAGCCAACAATAACATGGCTCTTTACTTACTCTCCCAATTATGATGCAACTAAGCCAGGAAATGAAGCTGACATTCCCAGAGCCAGAGCAAGCAACTCTGAAGTCTCTGGAACCGGTCTGCCTCAGCACATTGGCAACTGTATCAGCACTGTAGCAAAATATATCACTCAATCTAATTGGATTGACAATTCAATTCATACTGACAATTTGACAGAGAATCTTGGAGACCCTTGTAAGTTGAGACCAAGTGATTAGAGACAAACAGGAAGTGCCATTTACAAATCATGAAGACCATGGCTCAATGAATTGCTCTCTTTGTGATCAGTGGCAATGTTTAAGGGAAGCATTTATATATCCGATAGATTATCTATAGCATGCATAAAAGACAGTCATCAATCAATATCAGGAAGTTAAAAGTAAAAAAATATTCTTTTGAGTTGTTGTTTATCTTATTTGCTATACGGAGTTTTACTGGTACCAAAGTTTGACCCCTGATTAAATAAACAGGAAACAAAGCTTGATATCTTTTAAACATAGATAGTATCTCTGCTTGGTCAATTGTATAACAGATAATCATTAAGAAAGTTTATAATGTTAAAACACTAAGTCTTTACAGTGAAATGTTCTACAGTTAAGACACTATGACCTCTCTGATCCAGATGATATAAACCTGATAACCATTCAATTCAATTACTGGAAGTAATCTTAACCTAAAGACTGTATAGGCACAATACATAGAGTAACATGTCATATCTAAGTACAAGTAATGGATTCACTCTTCCATTTCAAGTAACATGCACAATTACCAAGAAAATAAATGACCCGATCTTTTTGAATGAGTGAACTAATTAACCTGCCAGGCAGGGAACCAAGTGAACTCGACCAGACCGATCAAAGTGGCCCAATTTGTCAAAACCCTTCAATTCTCAGCTGTTCCCAGCGTATTTCCACCAGTCCTTTCACATTCAGTTAATATGCTTCCTGACTTAAACCTCCTTTAGCTGGGGACAAGTGTAGCTCACTGTTTGTGTAGTCAGGAATACACCTTATTAACTTTCTTTATCATATTGACCATTCAACGGGTTTGGGTTGTCAAATTTATTAGTATGGAGAGATATTCATAAGGCAAGACAATGAAACCTGTGAAAACTAAATGTAGAGAGAGCGTGCAGGACGTTTAGCAACTTCTGTGTTTAGATTTACAACTACCTCACCAATCTGCCTGCATTTCAAGTACAAGTGTTTGTTGTGCTATCGCAACAATTAACGCATTACGCGCAGTCAGCAAACAATACTCCACTGTCAAATGAACTCTTCTCTTATATTTGCTTACCCTACAGGCTGAAATTAAACAAATAATATCCGTCAACTTTGTTTTCGTTTTGAGTAAAATAGCACGTACTGTTATATTTTTGAAACAACAAATAAATGGAAACAAGTAGTTGTTTTTGTCGTCTGCTTGACGGTACTCACAGTATCATAGTATCCGATGGGACCCGAGGTATTTGTTCGAGTTGAAGAAACATGCATCTCACAGTAGTCCTGAAGCACAGACATCGACTTGGACATGCCGCAGATTTATGTAGGGCGGCGCACACACACAATAACACGTATATAACACCCCTCCACATTTTCCTCGCAGAGCAAGCGTTGCTCGTGCAGTGCGCGTGGTGTAAACTGCTACTGCACAGGCTTATTGTTTTGGTGGGGAAGCACCCCTCCCGGCTCCTCACCGCTTACACCTCCGCTACATAATATAGTCCCTCCTTTGTTGATGTGGGTTTAACCTGATTACGCATGAATATTTGGGAAACGTTCTGGACCTGGTTGAAGTAATACAGATCTTTCTTTTCACATTATCTATTGAGGGCGCTTCGACAAACAAAAAGTTTATTCCAGCGCGGAAGGATATACGCTTACCTTCAAAATTTGACCTGAAACGTGATTTCCCCTATAACTTGGAAGGACAACGATTCTTTTCTTACAGATGGAATTATCGGAAACGGGAGATAGGAAACGTGGTAATTAATACGAGGAGGGCGAACTCAGCCTCGCCTTCTATAAGAGTATTATGTGTCACTTTAACACATTGTTACGCTCTTACAGCATGGCTCAGCCACTGATATCGTACAGGTGGCACTTTGTTGCGCTTTATTTCAACAATGTTAAACTATTAGATACTTTGATAACATTCAAAGTATTTGTACTACATAGTGAAAGAAAAAGATACTTAATTGACAATTTGTTTTAATATGCATGTAGCTATCTTTTAGAAGACTTTCATAGGGTGTAATACGCAGCGTTACAAGAAATTACAGCGTGAACTTCTAAAAAAATTGTTGTGCATCGGAATTTACTCTCATAGACAGGTATGTTTATGTTAATAAATTAACAGTTTTTGTATATTTGATCAGTTGGCTATCCTTTACATAGTTACATTTAATCATAAAAATTTCTTTCATTTGTTACTTATTTAAATGCCCTTTCGTGGAGCTTATTTGTTAATTTTCCTATTTACGGATTAAATATCATTTAGCAACTGTAAATACTTAAAGCACAAAGCAGTTGCTCAGCCCTATTACTTGAAGAAGAACATTCCCATATATTCTAATTCAATAAAACTTTTATAACATATTTTATCGAGTAAACCTCAGTTGAAGAAGACAAACATCTATGCAAGTATATCAACATGATAAAGCAAGTAGGTTGGTATCGGAAGATGTGGTTCCATCGAGAAGAATAATCTATATCGCCAATTGGCTCCACTTAGACAGAATTTGCTTGCTTGTAGAGTCCGATAAGGGTTGGAACGACTGGGCAATGGTAATCGTATAACCATGGGAGCCAAGACTGACATTTTGTTTCTGACATTTGATTGGTTTTATTGAAGAAAAGCTATTTCCCTGATAAAATAGATGTAAACTACTCGAATGTTCAGGCCATAACTAAGTTAACCGATTATATGTTTTATAGATTAAAAGTGGAAGAATGAAGCAAAGGATAGTCAGATATATATAGCTGTTAGGTTAGTGAATTCAAACATATAACAAATCACATGAACCAGTTTTTTAACGACTTTTTGATACACTAATTGTGTGCAAAATGTATTTGAAATGTCATATTATTAGGAATTATTCATTCTTAACCCAAAAATGTCGTCTTGTAATGATGATAGTGAAGTTTATGTAAATCAAAACCAGAGGCGCGTACTATCTACCCTTGTACGTATCATCCGATTCTGCCATCCTTATTCTTTTCATCGCGGGACAACCCCGGTCCGACCTTTTACATCGTGGGAATCAAAACACGTCTTGTAGCGGTGCCTTGGGACTGTAATTCGTGAATATAAGATTCCCTGCCCAAAGTCCAAGTGATATTACTTCTTTGAAAAAATGTCAAATGTCGATAGGATAAGCAGACATCTCAGAAATCTTAGCTTAACTGTTTTTAAATGTTTGGATCTGAAAGAAGTGGGGTAAACTAACATTTCAGTGAGGACAGTAATGTGTTTTCTGTATGTGCACAGCACGTGTTGATCGCTCCTGCAGGAAGCGCTGTGTACCGGGGACGCCTTCACATCGTCTCATATAAACTGTGAGGCCTTCACATTGCCTCATATGATTACGTTAGGGCACCCGTCAGGAGGAAAACACGGAATCAAGGCCAGTTATCGGAATCGGGATCGAGAAGGTCTAACTGGTTATCTAATTGATGCCGAGCTTTCCATACGATATGATAACAAAGTCAAGTTATTATTATCTGTCGTATGTTTTACACATGTTGTGCTGTTGGCCTAACCGGCATTTACACGGAATAAATTGACTATAAACAATAAGTTGAAGAATTCTTATGACCATTTTTTATCCAACATCACGGTAGATGGAAGTTGTTCAAAGGAAGAACCACTGTTTTCATTCGCCTGTTCTGATATCTATGTAAACCATGCTATCTTGTACGTGGGTGTGTCCCCTCTGATATTTAGATCGAGGTATACCCAACCCCTTATCTGTTCCATCTCTATATCATATAGCAAGTCAATCAGCCATTACCAAGGTGTACGTCAGATTGGGTGAATTGAGAACCGGCTCTTTTGGTATTTCTTTAGCTCCTGCAGATGGTATAATGTTGTTAATTACGATTCATAAAGTCCCGGGTTCGCAAACCGTCGTGGGGATGTCATTATCAATCTTAACGAAGCAGCGTATATGTCATGATTATAAATGACATGTTTGCTTTCACAATACATTCCGATCAATAGAAGGTATAAGCAGATGTTAATATTTAAAGCATCTAATTTGAAGTTATGATTAAGTGTGCTAGCTAAAGACACATCGGCCTTTATTTAATACCATTAATTATATGTCAAGGGCTTAAACAACAAGAAACCTCATAATTTTTCTCATGTTAATTGGTAAATATGTACAGAAAACATTGTCAACTTCAAAAAACACCAAAAAACGTTTTCATCGGTCCTCTAATAACAAAGATATCGCCCTTCAAAGTGCGAAAATTTTAGGCTTCTCAATTTGACAGTCTGAAAAGGGATTCTACCGGGTGAACGATATTGCCAGTGGACGTTTGCCGCGAAGCGCGGAAATTACAAGGTTGTACAAGAGTCAGAAGCGTAAAATAGTGTAATGTATAGGCCTACAGTATTTTGATGCTTACGAATTGGTTCGTTTGACGTTTTGACTTCAAAATGGATCCGAGTGTTAACTTCAAACTTATTGTTGTTACCATTTTTGGACTGGCCTGCTATATTAATGTTTTGTACGTCTTATTTGAATACTCTTTTGAAAGGTCGCCGAGCGATTTATTGAGAATTGACACGTGTTAATATTTCTCACTTTCGTCCTTGACTGCACACCATTTGAACTTTCCTCATGAAAATAAAGGAATGTAACAAAAACACAGTTTTTGCTTTAAAAACCCATGCAATGGAACGACAGGGTGCCATCTTGACTGGTTTTACATATTCTATTAACTTTTTATTCTGTCCCGGCACCGACGTAGCGCCACATGTTCACACCGCCTCACCTCGCCTTGGATTCGTCAGAGGGAACACTTTATGTGTCCCCAAGACCCTCTCTCTTGCCTTGACACAATTTTAATAAACGTTGCCACGATATGAAACAAAACACGCTAGAGATGGCCACCCACCAACCACTGCCTTATCTCCCATCTGGGCTGGACAGCACATCAAAGCTTGTAGGCGACGAATACAGGTGTTTTGTAAGTAGTTCCGGCAGGTCGCTGACCGTCGTCTGCACAGCCGTGAACACACCGCATCACATAGCTGGACTCCCACATCTTCATGCTCCCCACCTCTTCCAACCAACAACCAGGCTTATCTGGTGACACATCACGTATGTTGCCGCACCGTACAGCTCGCTTCAAACAGCGACACAATAGGACTGTCAGAGAATACCATGCTTGTCAAGTAGCGACCCAGGGCGAGCTGAGCCGTCAATAAGACAGTTATATAATGGTAAGTGTGGAATCTCCACACGGTTTACATACTCTTCTCGGATTTCCCAGCGTTGAGTAGCGGTGCTAGAAGCATCAAGGATTAACACCTGGGGATGGCGATGGGAAAGGTAACCTACAACTTGAGGGAGTAGGCACGCACTTGACATTCTTCTTCCTCCAGATCTGTTTATTTCCCCTAGCGGTGCAGCATTGGAGAAGCTGGAAGGAGTTAATGCGGTACATAGGTAAAGTCTACTCCTGACGGGCCCTCACGAATATATAAATACACGCCTTGTTGCTGCCCAGGGACAGAGATGTCTACACGCTCTCAGTCCTGACATCTGATTGACACAATTGACGTGCAGACAAGGAGCATGTAACATACTTTTTGCCTTTCTCATTGTATCCAGGTAACGAGACGCTATAGTACAGGTGTACAGACTTGTTGAACACAAGCGTCCTGGGCGTTGATGATAAGAAGGTGTGTTGCGCTACAAACTGACATGTTGTTAACGCAAAAGTGTAATGTTTTCACCCAAAAGTACATGGTTACACCAAGGATTTGTATAGCTTTAAAACTCCTTGGTTAAACCGAAAGTAGCGGATATTCTCCCTGAGAAGGAACTCGCGTGTAAACTGGTGTGTATTAGTACTAGGAGATCTATTTTCCTAAAAAAATGTTTTGGTTTGATAAATGCTATTTATCGTTAGCTTATATGAATTCTAAACATATCACTCTGCTCGTATATCCATTTGCCACAAAGCCTAATATATAAGGCCAGGAGCTAGGGCTTATTGCAAGACCCGTCATCGGGCGTCATGACCGGCGCTGTTAGTAGACTAAGCTTTTCAAATTATCGACCTGGACTTGCCTACGACCATAAATTTGCATGACGTAAGAATTGAATATCATTTTTAAATGTTTCCTTTGAAACGATTTTAGTGCTATAAAGAGTTTCTATGCGGGTTTTTTTCAGGACGAAGAGACTCTACCAACGTCGCCTATGATTTTGTTTACACGCGTGCAAATATTGACAAAATTGTTCAACTTCAACAACTATTTCTGAAAAAAATATGTTTCAAGGAGTGCTTGAGCGGATGCCCAGTTATGCAATGAAGGTGCAGTGGTAAAATATCACCCCAAAAAACGCAAAATGTTTTATCTCTGTCGGAGATTAAAGTCGTAAGGAGGTGTACGATGAATAACACCGTGGGGGTGTGGCGCTTATCTCCTGTTATCTCCTCTACTTGCTAAACCTGCTCCGGTCTTAAGACTTTAAGATAAAGCTGGATAACCAGTTGATTTATGCCTATTTGCATTATCTACATCTGCAAAGGTACTTTACTAGTTATCACTAGCGTATCACACATGTATGATTAGCCATAGGGCCACTTGCATAAAAAAATGTTTCTTTTTTTATAATTATTGCCCCCTCCCCCCGGAAGATTATTATATCAATGAAACACAGAAGTGGTAACTCCAGTCTGAACGAATATTTCGATGTAGACAATTAGACATACTTTATAGACAGAAAGCAGTTGGGTTCATTCCAAAGTGTCCACTTCCGGTTTGTGCCTCCTACAACTCCCGTCGCTCATTCTTATACAGTATGAGTGCCTTTACCTGCTGAGTGGTGCTGTATTGTTATGAAGCATTTTGCGTAACGTTTTCTAACTAAACTATAAGATAAAACTAAAACCTAAGCTGAGACCGTGCAGGATGTACCGATGGTATTGTTATGGTTCCATATTATTTAATTCTTTCCACATTACTTGGGTCTTTTTATGTAAACCAATAAGCATGAAAATCGATAACATTAGAAATACAAATCACAATTGAAAGTATCATGACGCTTTGTATCTAGTTATTTTATTATTCCCCACACTTGAACATAACAATCACTAGTTAACACTGATGTGTTTCGATCCGAAGCCTTTCTAGTGATCTTGTTTCAAGCAATATGATCAGGAGACAAGCAAATGCTAGACTATCATTTAGTTACACATATTTTTTTCAATATAGACAACATTTTTAAACAATTCATGTATGATAACAAAAAAGGACCTAGAACTAGTTTTACTTCTAGACTTGCTATACTTTTCTAGACTGGGTTGGTCGCCAATTGAAAACAGTTTCCTGCTGGGTCTGGATGATAGACTAGGCAAGTGCCTGCGAAGAAGAAAGAGAATTGTTGAAGTGATTCCACCCAACCAACCGTCTAATGACATTAACATTATAAATGTACACCTTGATCCACGGAACAAGAATATCAACATGACTACATCTCCAAATGAATAGGATGCTCATATACCCCTTTCATTTTTTGTGTCAGTAAAGTGTGTCAGTAAGCCCGTGTGAAAGGGTCATCCATGTCTTCTTACAATAAGACAACCATCTCGTGTTGTGTGAGGCTGAATGCTCCCCGAGATCAGTAGACGGACAGCGGGATACGGGACTGCCGTCTCACATGTTGGATAGGGTGTATGCTTCACAGACCCGGGGTGTACCTGCCTTTAATTCGCATGTATTGGGTAATTGGTCTGTCAAGATGATGGAGTGTGGTCCCTCTTTGTTCACAATAACATAACTAGCTGCATGTATTGAGTGGGAGATTGGCATCAGATATGAAGAATTGTTTGCCATTTTGCAGTGATCTCGATACTCGAATATTTTCATATCAAGTTTTTTAGGTTAAATCAAAAAGGATGTTTATAATTGTAAAACTTCTAAATCTAAAATCTAAATCACCTTTTAAAAGTTCCATTCATCATGATGACAAGTGTTGGTTATCCTGCTCATTGACCAATCATGTACATGTTTGTGTAATCAGATAATGCGACTTATCACTTTAACATCTTTACCAACGTAAGTGTTATCGCATCAAAGTAGAAATGTAGAAGAGAAAAATCAACTATGCAAAAGTATTGTTTGACCTCAGGCTGCCTGTAGACAGTGTATAAAATAGCCTAACTAAACTAGCCTGTCCTGAAAATTAATTTGTCAATTACTTAAGGGAAAATAAAGAAAATTTATTAAATGTTACCAGTCCTGACCAAAAAATAACCAGTCCTGGCAAAAAGTAACCAGTCAAGGACTGGCGGACAGGCTATATGTTTTAAACACTGCTGTAGATAAACTGAGGTGGTGGTTAGTATACTTATCTTGTATCTGTCAATGTGTTTATAAGTTTATAAGGCAGTTCCAAAATGCTCACTTTAGAAAATCGACACAAACCTGGGAGTTGCTAAAATAGGAGTTCTTATTTAATCCCTATAACCTCACCAATATTTGGATTGTCAGTCCTGAGTCGGGCAATTGCTTTGTTGTAAATTGAAAATGAGAAGGTTGTTATATGTATGATATAAAACATGTTTATGTTTTTATAGATAAATATGCATCAGGAAAACACAAATATCATGCCACATAATAGTGCTTTGGTAATAAATAATGAGCTTCTAGTGTGTCAATAATAATGTTGTACATGTAAATGAGACATTATAAAAACACAAGCAAGTATAACTAAAAGAAAGTAAGACTCCGTGATTAATAGTAAATAGCAACTTTCACTTCAAGAAAACAGTTTGTATAATCTGTATTTGCGTTTGTTTGTATACAGGGAATGTGTGCTGCTGTCTGTGTGCTTCTGGGTGTTGAGTGGTCAGATCTGCATTGTCCGAGTGACTGACCAGTGAAGTTGTACACTGAACTCAAAGGGGTCAGCTCTCTCTCCGTCCAGGTGTGAATTGTATCAGGTCCACGTTAGAGCGGTCCAGTAATAGAGTTACATAGTTGTCCAGTTCGAGCCCCGACGACTTTGACCTTTTAGTTTATACTTGATTCTAAGAGCATAGCCAGTATCTATGAAAACTATAGACCGGTGGTTTCGTTACCCAAAAGGGGGTTACGTACAGGTTACGTATATTTTCAATAAGACAAATCCGTTGGTATTATTTCCATTTATTTGTTCTATGTTGATAGTTCACCCTGACCACTATCGAACTAATAACCTTTTAACTCCCATGTCTTGGAGTGTCTTAAACATTACAATTTAGTATATGAATTAAAAATAGTTTAACATGTTCGAATATCATCACGAATCTATTCCGAAACAGTCATCATTAATAAAACTATGGCATTATAAAGTCATAACTGTGCTCCTGTTCAAATTACTTGAACATATATTGTTCACATTGAAGAAACGTCGGTATGTTGATATGACAGGACTCTACGATTGAGTGGGTGAACACCACAGAAGGGGGAAATACCAACAGTCGTTACATGTCTCGTAGTTTCATTTTCTGAATGCGCTTTGAATGTGTCTCAAATTAATAGTCAACAAAACTAAAGCACAGCTGACTGTTACGGATTACTGTGGTCCAAGCTTTGTGAATGGTATTGTGAACGTGCATTTTGAGGATCTGGAATCGCCTCTCTTGTTTTTCAGTTTAAAATTAAAATGGATATATGACGAAGAGATTATGTTTAAAGCGATAAGTAAATTTGGAAGAGGAGATTATAATGTAAATGATAACAAATATTGGTGTAAGAGACCACATTGAATTATTAAGGAATATTGTTTGAAGATCCATGTTCAGTGAAATAATAATGTTTTATATAGGTACTAGGTGTCAGAGATCATGTTGACAGAAATAAGGAATATGGGGCGAGAATACAATGAGACAGTCTACTTTTCCTGTGTTATTAACCATAAGAAAATAACTAAACATATTTTACCCTCAGCAGATGTGGTTGAATCGAAACACTGACTTTTCATCATTTATACAATTTGTTTGGAATGTGAATAGCTTGACGCATGATGCATATAATCGTTCCATAGTCAACCGGTAATCCTTCCTGAGTCTGAACACTCCGTGCTAACCACTTGAACCTTGTTCACATGCAAGAAGTGTCGGTATTTTAATGAGCCCAGACTAACCGGTCGTGTGTGTGAATACCATCACACGCCAAAATGAATACGCAGACAGACAGGACCCCTGTATGATTATACTTGTCTTCTGTAGCAAACATATGTCGAACTGCAACTGTATCTTCGAGTGTATTTATCACAACATCTTAAGTCAAAATTTATTGTATGTTTTGTTAGTAAATGTTCAGTCTCAAACCATTAACCAAACCAAAATTAGAATGAAAACAATATAATAACATAAAATGAAACATTTCATTAACTTGGAGCTAAATCAAGTACTTTTATCCAATGATATCATTTTTATTTAGGCTTATTTCTAATACTTTAGGTTACGGCGATTTATGAAATCAGCAGAAATTGAATGTAACACTTGTCCTTTTCGGAACTTGGGGCACTCCATACTGTGTGTTGCTACCGGAAGAGACAATGGGCGTGGCTCACTCATCTCACCCCTACAAACAATCTAAAGAGTTTTACAGAAGAAGACGAAGATTAATTTAATAGTTTCACACACTTAAAAGTGTTCGGCCAAAACTGACTTATGAGACACTAAAATCATAATGATGCATGTTATAGATAAGAATGATATATGTAAAACACAGACATCATAAAAACATAATATACAGTACATGGTGACAACCATGTATTGAATTACATTTATATAAAATACAATATTAAATGTCATGTTATTACCCTTTGCTAAACATGCTATGCACTGTTGCGGCGATGGATTTGACATGGTGATTATTAGACAGCAAATAGATAGTTTTATCGTGAGAAGATATTGGACATATAGAAGTTTATAAAAGAGCTCTGATCTTATTTCTTTATTAAAACTGCACTCAGCAAGAAAATTAACCTCGTCCTCTATAGAATTACTGTTGCAGAATGTGCATACTAAATTTTCTGATGTGGTAACAGGTCGTGTATAACATCTAACTTCAACTTCAAGAGGTATTTATCCGCAGCGTATCTTTTATATAGCAAATAGCATCAAAGTGTCTTCTCGTATAATCGACCATCAACACGAGTGGTTAAAAGGACAAGTCTCACATATCATTGCTAATTGTGGCCTACCTTTGAACAAGACCATACTGAGGTCTTCAAGTGGTTCTTTATCTACAAGTACATTAAGTTGATATTCAAAAGTAAGATATCTATGGTAAAAAGGTGGCCCTAACCAACTTCATTTCGTGTAAAGCAGTTCAGTCGAGAAGCCAGACACCTTTGTTGATGAAGTTGACAGCGTACACTCTTGACCTGCTGGGTTGGATTATCAGCAAGTGTCAGCTTACAGCCTGTGTGGAAATTACATGTCATCTAAATCTGATCTCTGTATGGTCACCTGAGGGACGCCTTTAGTAGATGGTGGGAGAGATAATCAGGAGGTGCGATTTTAATTTGTAGCTTCATACAGAAGGGTAGGCGTTCAAAAACGAAACCCTTTCTCTTTTGATGACACATGATGATAAACCTGTGTCTGCAGTGACCTGAAGAAAGATTGCCCAGAAAAGGAAGCAAATCCTTGGTTGGACCCCTGGTACTTTATGGCAATCAATCTTTATACTAGGTACATGAAATACATTGCATACATTTTATATATTATGTGCAATGGCTCTATGTACAAGTGCATAATATATATACATGGACAGGTTCGTGGGTGTTAGAACTGTCGTACAGTAATGAAAATTAAAATTCATTTGCATGGACTGACGTTATATTTTGTTTTAATATATGTACAAGGGATCTTATTATAAACAGGACAAACAATTCGAAAGTGATATTCATCTTCTATAACATTCATATTACAGAGTTTGCAAATTCTGTGTCCCCTACTTACATTCATATATCTGACTTTCTCAATGAAAAGATCATGCGATGAACATCTGAAACGTACTAAACTTACTCTATACTTTTCACATTTATACATATGAAATATATTTGGGAATATATACTGTTCTTAACTAAAAGCTGCATTTGTTCGAATTATAACTGGTAATTCATAATGAGATAAATAACTGTTATACAACAAGATATATAATTCTATCAACAGAAAAAAGGAACTTTGGACTTGAATGCAGCTATAGTTTGGGTGGATATATAAGTGACATTGCAGCTAAACGCATTGGTCAATCATGACGAAATAACAAATACTGCATGTCAATCACATGCTCAAGAATGTTTATGATTATACGATTGTTGGAAAACTAACAATCAATAATGCAATTGAGATTTTTAAAAACATTGAAAATGCCTCTGAGACAGTATATCAATTAACAGACAAATTAAAGAATTGTGGAAAGAACACAAGTGTGATAAGTTGCCCAAACGTTTGGTAACACACATTAAACAGACGCACGGGGGCTAAGTTCAATCAATGAGATCGAGTCGTTTATGATCAAACTTCTATTGCACATTCAAACCATTTCCATATGCAATAGGTTCAAACCAGCACTTGCTGACATCCAATGTTTCTCTGCAATACCAGAACAATTTTCAATCTCAATATGCCCTAAAATGATTTAGCTCACATTAGTAGATTTCATCAGTTCCCTTATTTTTTGTCGATAGTATATTTTGATTTTTCGTTTTTGATATAATTCATGATAACTGTATATAAATAAAGCTTGAATTAGATCCCCTAAATCATCAAGACCTCTCTTCACATACTCACTTGCAATAATATATAAACGTGATTTCATATTTCTTGTCATCAAATATAGATACCAGATATTGACATTTTCCTCACTCATAATTTATCTTCTTTCAAAATAATTTTCAATCGTCTACTCTCTAATGCACAACACAAAACTTAAAGACCCATATTCAAAATGTAGTGAATTGCAATATTTGTAAAGGTTTTTGTTTTTGCATTCGTTGTTAATTTAGGAATATTTTCCAACCAACCTTGACAATATCGGACAAAATTCATTAAATAGGAGACAAAATTTACCAATATGACTGAAACGGCAGCGCTGGAAAGTCGACATGAAGGCGAATCTATTGTTACCAACTCACATTTGCATTTCCTAAATATACCCTACAAAGACGTTCTTGTTGCGCACGTCTAGATTTTCTTCACTTTTTCTCCGAATCAAGTACTCGTTGCCGCCCAAGATGATACCGATCGGACGCAATTGCGATAACTGAGACGCAGTGTAAATTCTACACACATAATGATGACGTCACCGAAAGCGGGTTCGTTAAAAGCTATGGCAGCTGGAGAGGGTACTCAGTACTTTGGACGTCGAATTAAGTATTTTATTGTTGATCAAAAAATGTAAATATGATATCAAACTCTATACTCTATGTACTCAAAGATTTTCTATTGATTGATGTATTTATTTTATCAATAGCTAAATGTAATCATGAACCGCATGCAAGTATGACGATGGGACTTTAAATTGTATCGACTTGCGTTAGACACACCGTCGGTTTCATAAATATTCAGATACTAGTTTGTTAACCATGTTATAAAAGTTTTTGACGATATCTATTTTTTCTTAAAAAGTTATGTTAGTTTCTGAATATAATGTTTCATGGCTTGTGCCACGAACGGCTCCGCAAATAACTCTAATTGCGACCAGATTATGTTTTTTCTAGAAGAATAGACTGCTTGTTTGTACAATTATCCCAGATGTGACATGAATAACCGGAAACACGAACAATAATTGATTTATACATGGTCGAAGATGAAGGGTTTTTCGTTAAAGGCGATATTTTAAACCTCGTTAGACTTACCTTTTTGATAATACTCTCAATATGGTTATGTCACATGCAATACTGCAGTAGGATTAATCCTAGATGTTTATGAGATGAAACGTCATTTTTAGGTGTATTATTCATAAATAAAACTGGTTTGATAGTCAGAACAGAACAGAACAGAATTATATTCCCATGAATAATGCAAAATGATATAGATAACATACAAATAAGTCGAAGCTACGGCTGAACTTATCTCAATATTATGTTAATTGGTTTGCCCTTCTGATTAAACCCGAATTTAGAACAAATATACTCTGTATATTACCGAAATAAAGCCCTGAGTGGTTCAGAGGTTGTGTTTTATCAAATGTTGGGGTATTAAGTTCTCAGTGTATGTGATAAACTGAACTCTCAGATAAGCAGATGATATGGGGAGGAAGTGTCCGCTATAAAAGTCAGGATCTTGGGCTGGTCGCATACCGATTCGTCGAATTTCTAGTTTTAGAATAGAAAAATCCAGTTGACGGATCGGTACTGTGATTTTGGTTGTTGATTGGCTTACATAACGTTGGAACGTTCCAAAATAAGACAAAGGGGGTGTTTGGACTCTCATTCATTTATTTTGATTAGGCCGTAATCCTTGGGCTGTGTCGTTCAAGTTTTCTACACAGGGATGCTGATCAATTCATGTGCTCTTTTTAGAAAAATTCTCTTCAAATACCACTTCTGAACTCTGTTGCCAATTTCATTCCTGGAAACTTATATGCTTATCAAACTGGAAACTAAGTTGCTCATTTCGCCATGAAAAAAGATTTAATGCAAATTATGGTTAGTTCTTTATGTCATCAAACTATCAAATGTATGTAATAACATGTTGTATAATGTTGTTGATAAAATATAAAAAATATATACGTTATATACTTCGAATTGTCATTCATGTTGATTAAAGTGAGTGTTTTTCAAAGCAGAAATACGTAATATACCTAGAATTGTAATTGATGTTAAAATGTTATTGTTTCACAAAGCAGATATACGTAATACTTAGAATTTATTAGAGTGATTGTTTGTCAAAGAAGACATACGTAATATACTTCAAATTGTAATTGATGTTGATTAAAGTGATTGTTTTTGAAAGAAGATATATACGTAATACACTTAGAATTGTAGTTAATGTTGATTAAAGTGATTCTATTCAAAGAGTAAATAAGAAATATACTTAGAGATGTAATTGATGTTGATTAAAGTGAGTGTGTTTGAAAGCAGATATACTTAATATACTCAGAATTGTTACTGGCGTTGGTTTACGTGATTGTTTCAATAATTAGTTATACGTAATATTCTGAGAATTTTAATTGAAAAAATATGGTTGTTAAGTCTTACGGGTTTGCATATTGACCTTTTCTGAGACATGTAGAACTGTTATATCTTTTATGTCTCACTTGTGAACCATAAACTAAATGGAGCAGTAATAATTCAAATATATAACGTGAAATTTAGCCATGCAATTTCTTTTTCTTGCACAAAATGAATTAAAGGTGTTCATGCAAAAATGGCCGCCAATGGACTTCATGTTAATCTTAATAATTTGTTCTCTGACTATGGATGATTGGTTTGTGTAATGAGATTTTTGACACTATCAAAATAATACATTAAGCATTAACGTACATTTATCATTTAAAAATTGAAAATATAAAATGTTCCAAAAGTGTGCTACTGCTCCTTTTTGTGATTTTTAATGAAATATTTCTTGATTTTTTTCTTGCAAAATATCTTTCAGTTTTCACGAAATAAAAATTCATGAAAGGTTTTCTTTGTATCTTTTATAAAAGAAAATAAGTTAAGTGCAATGATTCATTGTCACAAGTTATATTCAAAGTTCCTGAAAGTCTCCCCACAACATGTTTATAATCTTACACTTCACCTTGACGTCAGTTCTAACGTTGTGTTTGACTTCAGGTTATCATAAAATGTTTCCATATTTCACAGACAGGATAAGCGGGTCGGGGGTCAAACATCTGGTTATCATTCGGAAAATAAAGTCAATTCGAGAAGAAAAACGATACAACGTTATCATACCATCAACACATAAAGATATTCGGATGCTTATAGATAATTATTAAATTCGCCTACATGAATCAATTTGGAACATTTATAGTACACATACATTCATATACGATTTGGAAATAGTGTAATTGTTTATCACTATGTCTTTGTACTTAATATGGATTATTGCGCATTATTTTCTAACACAGGAAGATCTTATCAATATTTGTTAAAAGTTTGTACAGCCCCGTTGACAGTTAACGACATTTCTCTCTGATCATTTTATGAATTTATTAAAACAGGAATGGAACTTATAATTGAACCTTATACCTCTAGATTCACATATCAAGAAAACAAAAGATTTACAATATTCAAGATACATTTCATGCCATATATTGTATAAAACATTTTCACTGATGAATGTCTTCCTGAAAATTAGTTCGCGTTATTTGTTTAGTAGTTATTTTTAATATAAGTTCAAAACTGTATATCCGCGAAACTGTATTAAAAATGTAAGTCGTGAATAAGTAGAATTTGGTATGTTTTACAGAGATTAGGTATAACTCATGTCGGCTACCTAAATAATTTGTTTTAGCTATCATTCTATCAAGTTATATAGCTTTTCACATTTGTATATGGTTTTCGTATGTTTTCGGATAAAACAGGTCAATAAATATATCACTTCATGGATGGAAAATGATAAATAAAACGATGCTAAACATCAAAAGTTCTTGTTAATTCAATATCTTCCATAAGTATGTCATACACAGATCTGTAATATGTTATTACATTACCCTAGATAACAATTACTTGCCCGTTACAGTTTACCTACATGGTATGATATTGTATTTCAAGGTATTTCTTTTTCAAGCACATTTCTCACAGTAATACAGACACAACGGCAGGTAGCTAAGTACAATCTGTCAGTTCCCCGTCAACATTCCAAGTTATATCTTGTAGTACTAACTGTGTAAGCAGACTTACTCTTATGAATGTTCTCCTACTACGTGAGTGATGGTTTTGTAAGAGGTTATTGCCTTCAAACTATAATAGTGTAAGATGGAACCTCACTCCAACCTCAATACGTGTGTTCTGATAGGTTATCCAGGTTAACATTTTTCACTTTCAATTTCTTCCAAAAACACAATTTGATTCCGATACCAAAAACGTTTTGAACAAGCATTTCGTCCTTGGCTTTATGAATTGTATATTGTGTAATGTAAATACACCTACTAGTTGCTAGAGGCCCATAGAAACAGACGTTGTAGACTACCCTTAATCTTCCTACCCGAATCTTGCGTATATATATACGTACTCTGACTGATAGGGATTCCGTACTGTTGCTCTGATTTTACTTAACCGAAAGTTTGACACCTAAGACATAAAATAAGAATCAAAGAAATGTACGCATATCTTTACTATAGGTGAGTTAACATATCATACATACAGATATCCTTATTCTGTGTTCCCCAGTTGGTTAAAGAGCCACCCCTCGAGTTGTTTTGGGATACAAACACCAAATAAATGGTGTCATTTGAACGAAAAATACAAGAAGTATCATGTGAAAGCAAATTGACCTTAACAGTGACGACATGAAGGCATAAAGTCTGGAGTTAGTAAAACGTAATTTTTGAAACTTTTCTAGAGCAGCTATAGAAGGATATAACGTTAGGAGTTGAAAGTGTTTTATGAGGTACATTACTAGTGACCATGTACATTAAACGTATGATCTCCTCTCCTGTACACATATAAGGCAATTTAAGATTTTCATGGAAATTCGTTATTTATTGCATATTTATCATTTTTGGATAAACAATGTTGATGTTTCAAATTTTCATAACTAATATTGGCATGTAGGCTCGTAGTAAAGCTGGATATAATGTCCTCTCTATAAAAAAAAGTTAATACATGCTTTGAAACCTATGTTGATGCAGGTCAGTATGTTTTGTTCCTTATAAGTTCAATATGCAGACCTACATCATTAAACAATATAATTATATGACATTGAATAATCTATTTCGTAATTCTTTGGCGAGAGGAGTAGAAGGTTAAGAGCCGAATATTGTTATCTTGTAAGAATTTCATGATAACATTTCCTAATTTCACCATTGACCTACCCGATTCCGTTGAGCTTTAATGGAACTTGTTACAAACACTGTAGAGAATTAAGATAAGGACTATTATGTAAACATCCTTACGTCAGTTTTCAACTGTTGTTTCTCTGTGTCATGTAAGGGTGTTATCTGGTAGCAAAGCAGATATAATGGCGCTCTGTTCATTGATACATTTACATTCCAAGTGATTCTTGATATAAAGGAAACAAGCAAAAGGTCGTATAAACTAATTAAAAGGTTTGAAAAGAGTGCCAAACAGAGCCGAGTTATCAGAACGATATCGTGTTAATGTCAGTGTTTTCTTCTCTGCAGTTCATCTTTAGAGTGATGGTTTAAGTGGTGTTTGTCTCTGTTTAGGTGAACTGTTTATAAATTGCAATGGCCACAGAGGGCTGAAGTACATACAAGATCTATAGGTTGGAGGGATGAAGGGTAATTGTCACTACAAATCAGCAAAACTTCATCTTAACAAACACCCAATGTGAAAGTATTCAACCTTAAAGATGATGATTGAAGAATGCAGAGTCTGTTGGCCAATAGCGTCATTGTCTCCATTTTCATAAACTTTTGGATACATTAAAGGCAATCAATATCAAACATATTTTCTTCAACATATCCTCCTGTCATGGAAAAACACACTTTATACCAGGATGTCTTTGACAGAAAAGAAATGTTTAACAGTAGGAAATGTATTCAGTCTTTGTTACAGACGAACGTCTGGTGAATCTTGGTACTGAGAATATGACGATTATTGAAGATTTTAAACCTACAGTCATGCCTGGACTGCTAACAATATGTTTCTACTCCGACCAGAAGCCGAAGCACCCATTGAAACCGTCCTGGTTGTAAAAGTTTCAGTTATAATAGAAAGGCACCGCTCCTTGTTAAAATACCTAATACAATAGCGTTGAAACAAGTGGTGTTTCGACGACAGTTCATCATCAGATTATGTTATTGTTCATCATATAAATCTCGAACGTTTTTTTTAAATGGTTTCTGCAGAATAACCAAACATGAAGAACCAGTAATATAGTTTATTGCTTACATTCGTATGGAGATAAGATATAAATGTGTGTGGTATGTAGTTTTTGAAATGGACAGAGAGAAAGAAGACCCTCTATCCGTATGGACTTACTTTGGCTTATATTTCATGATTCTCTAGCAGATTGCACAAAGTGAAAAAATATTGTACCAAAATGCAGCGGTTGTATTGACTGAATTTCCATATAAAGCAGCTATAATCCCTCCAACCGGTAGCACTCTATATAGAAGCAACATGTAAACTGACATGTACATAAACATACACCGGGGCTTGACTTGCCTACTGAATCCTTATGACTGGGACAACCTGTGTTTGTGTTGCCTTTAAGGACTTAAATTAGCATGAGTTTTGGTCCTGACATTAAGATCTAAGTCAAGTGTCCCCGCATTTAATAGTCAGCTTTTGCCCATCCAGCTCTGACTCTGTCATTCAAGGTCTTTAAATTAGTTGATTATTTTATACAGTGAAATGCAACAACGAAAGGCCCATCAACGGATTTTAAATCTGACATATTTTGCTCTTTTTTTGTGTATATGTTTAATGTTTCATTGAATAATTGAGAGCAGCAATACTGCAGAGTATTTTCGTAAGATTCGAGTGATTCCGGCTCTGGATTCAGCTGGTTTCTGTCGTCCTGATTAGATTCTGGTCCTTGTATGTCAACTTTCTATTGACCCATTGAATCAAACTCACTGATATTCCAAGAGTTAGATATTGATACTTAAATCTTTTTGTGTAAATTGATTATTGAACAAATTCATAAGCTATTGTTCCAAATATCTAAGCAGCCCTGGACCCTTGCACTGGCTAGTAAGAAACGAATGTTGTACATATTGGACAATACTAAAATGCTTGAAAAAAAATCTGGCAATTCAAAATTGACAGAAATGTAAACCAAACGTTTTCTATAAATAGAATCACATTTAACGTATCTAGACTTTCCGATGGTCTCAGACTATGAAATTTTCCTCTCACATTTCTAGATGGTAGACTTGTGTAACTCCCTAAATGGGAAGCTGATTGGTAGTGTATTGTGTGATATTAAGAGTCTAGCAAATAGCTAGAAACAATTTCAAATGTTTTGTTATAATGAATATGTGAAAAATGAGAACATAAAACCTACCTGTATTCCCTGGTTGTTCCCAGACAAGTGTTCAGTTGAACAAAACTAACAACATCAGCAGTATAGCTATGAATATATAACATTTGAATAACATCAGCAAATTTAACTTGTTTGAAGATTAAAAACAGTTTTAACATAAATAACTCCTGAATTAGGTTGTATAGGGTTGGAATTTAAAAAAATGCTAAATATGGTAAACATTTTGAGTACGTTTATATGTTTCAATTAACATTGTACAATGTTGTATAAAAGTTAATGTTATCATTACAGCATATTGCAATGACGGCTTGTATATAAATTGATTGATCTTAAACGTTTGCTTGAAGGGAGAGCCAAAATTTGCTAGTGCAAGCTTTTTCCAGTGAAACCAAATAATTTAATCAGCATAATGATGTTATTTTCCTTTTTGAACTCATACTTTGTTCTTGTTCATCATCTGTCCTTTTGCTGTATATATAATTGTAAAGTAATTATGTACATACTACGCATTGACTATTACAAGTTGGATAACTTGCTCCCAATCATTATCCAAGTGAATAAAATATGTTTAAACCAATCATGTTGTTGATGTTCATGCATCCACTAGTACTAACCACTAGAACATTGTTCACATGCAAGTGATGTCTGTGTATTAATCAGTCCAGACTAACCGGTCGTGTGAGTGAATACAATTGTAGGCCTAGCAGGAATACAAGCAGGCATTTACACAGTTTAAAATTATCTAGTGACTGTTGTTTGCAACGTTTAACAAAATTCCACAGCGCATGCTCGTAAGATTAAATGTTTAAGGTTTACTGAATGTTAGAATACTTTCATCATTTGTCACAGGGAAAAGTGGGGGATATAACAAATTCAGTTCAGTAACATTAACTTAGTGGGGCACTTAAGAAGTATTTTGTAGAAAAATCTAAAAATTAGAGTTTTTGAATGAATTAAAATACTTTTGCTCCATGACTGTTTTAAAATGGAGCTGTCACTGCATGTGCAGACTTTTTATCATGTACTGAAGTATTTTGGGTTATAATTTGCAAAAGCAAACCTTCAATTCTGTCCTGTTAGAAAAAGTTAGTAGATTTTTTATTTTTTTTGCATTTTAAAAATGAAATGAATATGACATTGTGTTGGGAAAGTGAAAGTTAGAAATGGACTTATTTACTTTTTTTGATTAATATCTTTAAAATTAATTACAATTACAGGAGAATCTTCAAAATCATGATGAGTTTTGTGTGGGGGAAATTAAATCAGTAGTCAGACAGCTATTGTAGTTGACCAAGACTGTTTGTACACTTTTGACCTGCTGGGTTGGATTATCAGCAAGTGTCAGCTTACAGCCTGTGTGGAAATTACATGTCATCTAAATCTGATCTCTGTATGGTCACCTGGGGGACGTCTTTAGTAGATGGAGGGAGAGAGGGGAGATTTATTTTGTATCTTTTCAAGGAGGATAGATATTGATAAAAGAACCCCTGATTGCTTATGATGGTAAATTATCAACGATATTTGTCGAATGTTTGTGACCCTGGTTTCTTTGAATCGATTGCGGTGAGTGGTATAGATGATCAAAATTGCGAATTTCACTCAGTGTACATTTATGTAGATATTGTGTATCAAAACGAAAATTCAGTCTTAATTAATTTTGTTGGTAATCAATATTTTTTATATTTGTCACACAGGTTTGCCTTTAGAGAATGATTTTCAGAGTTGATATAAACCTTATTAGCTTCCGAATTTGATGTAATCAGCCTTTACTGTTTCACTTTAAGATTTTAATGAAAGTATTTAATTGGTCACGCTGTAACACGTCACAGAGTGACTGCCTCAAAGATAACGCAATTATTTAAATAATTCACATTTATATAAATTGTCATCTTTTTAAGAACACACTAAAAGTAATATAAGTTATAATTCTTCTGGTGACATATACCTCAAAAAAATGTTCCATCGGTTTTTAATATATCGATGTCCAAGCATTAATTTGCCCCTTTCTGGAGAAAGTTGGGTATACTTCAAGGATGTCTTTTACATCTTGGTTTCTTCTTTGTGCAGATTGTATTGGCACAGATGCTCCAATGCAATTTCATCGATTTGTTTCAAATACTGAATTTATGATTCCCCCGAATTTAAGTAAGGGTTCTATCATTTTTTTTCAGCAGCAACTGAATAACCAAAACATAAACTACTGGCGATGTTTATCATATCAAGCATCTCCCTTTGAATCGCTTATCATCACATCTAAACGTGCTTTTCGGTTAAAATATTATCTTACAGTGGTAGACTAACATGGAATGGACCTTTTTGAAAGTATAGAAAGGTTCAAACCAGCACTTGCTGGCGTGAAATGTTCCTTTACAATACCAGGATGATAATTTCAATCTCAATATGACCTAAAATGATTTAGCCGACATTTTAAGTAGATTTCATCAGTTCCCTTATTTCTTTTCGGTAGTATATTTTGATTATTCGTATTTGGTATAATTCATATTAACTTTATATAACTAAGGCTTGAATAATTTCCCCCAAAGGCTCTAGACGATTCTTTAAATTCTCACTTGCAATAGTAAAAAAAACCTGATTTCATATTTCTTGTCATCAAATATAGATATCAGATATTGACATAACATCACTCATTATTTGTCTTCTTTAAATATAATTCTCCATTGTTTACTCTCTAATGTAGAACACAAAACTTAAAAGCCAGCACCAAACTCCTGTATAAAAAGTCATCATTTTAAGTCCCATTTATGTGTTTAGGGGTTTCTTTGCTGTAATCTCCGGTCATTTGTATATTTTGGCACATCAGGATGTTAAACTTGAAAGTAAAGTAATGTTATATTTGATTCACACGATGCTAGGAAAGGCAAATATACATTTTTGCATAAATTAGACTCCGTCATAAATCCTTTCCATTTACAATAACTATAGCTATATATAGCCTAAGAAACTAATATTGTAATCATTTTCTAGTCATGATTGGTATTTATGTTCGAGAACAGTCAACCAATCATTGGACCACACAATGTTGTCAGTTTGTGCATGTCGAGAGACAATGGTTGCTGATGTTGCAAAGGCCTTGTTTAACAAGAAGTTGTGTTATAATAGCCAGTAAAAATATCGTGGACTATAACAGTTACTTTTACGAAAGTGTCCTTTTTCCACACAAAAATCAAATCTTGAAAAAAAAGATCAACACAATATCTTTAAGGGAACAATATTACTTCCCTCAAATTCGACGTACTTCTTTTTGATCTAATAATAAATAATAATAATAATAATTAATTTGTATAGCGCCTAATTTCCAGCATGAGCTGCTCAACGGCGCTGGAGAGGGAAAGAAAAGGATAAGAAACTATGTACAAAGTCTATGAGATTTGGGAATTCAGCGGATAGAGAACAGATAGGTTTTTAAGTTTTTCTTGAAGCAGTCTAGAGATTCACAGTTTTTAAGGTCATATGGGAGTGAGTTCCATATGACAGGGGCAACAACTGAGAAGGCGCGATCGCCAAGTTTTGTAGATGTTGATGGAACACGCAATTGGAGCTGTTGGGAAGATCGTAGAGATCGGCAGGGTTGATACAGGGAGAGCAGTTCTTTCAAGTAGAGAGGAGCCGAGTGGACACGGAGAGCACAGAAGGTCAACACAAGAATTTTAAAGGTGATTCTATGCTTGACGGGAAGCCAGTGCAGTTGCTGAAGAATTGGAGTGATGTGAACATCTGGTCGTGTTCGGGTAACCAAGCGTGCTGCCTTGTTCTGAATGCGCTGCAAATGTGATATTGGGCCCGATCCGGAAATAAGGGAATTACAAAAGTCAAGTCTGGATGTGACATAGGAGTGGACCAGAGTTTTACAGGTATTATTGTCAATATACTTCCGGATTTTACCTATGTTGGATATGTGGAAATTGGTTGATTTTGCTGTATTCAAAACATGTTGTTTACATGACATTGTTCTGTTCATGGTTAAACCAAGGTTTCTGATGTTAGTAGATGGGGTCACACAAACTTTGTCGATTGTAAGTTTGATATCAGTTATTTTGTCAAGCTGCCTTTGAGTGCCAATTACCATGAATTCAGTTTTGTCACCATTAAGTTTTAAGTAGTTTGCAGCCATCCAGGAACCCACATTCGCTATGCAGTTTTCTATCTGATTCATGGCGGGAGCCATGGAAGATGGTTTCACTGCAATATATAATTGCTGGTCATCGGCGTAGCCATGAAAATCCAAACTATCATTCCTGATAAGGCGACCGAGAGGCTGAATGTAACAGGTGAAAAGAACAGGTCCCAGCACTGATCCTTGTGGAACCCCATGCTTGAGATCTTTTGCAGCTGAAGCAATACCATCTACTAGAACCCGCATTGACCTGTCTGTAAGGTATGACTTGATCCAGTTGAGAACAAAGCCAGAGATGCCAAAGGTATGTTGTAGCCTTGATAGAAGGATGCTGTGACTGATCGAATCGAATGCTAAAGGTTCACTTGTTTGCTTGAGTAGAAACATCTTCGTCATTTAACTTAATTTTTGTAATTTGAAGAAAAAAATGTTGATATTGAACGTGTTCGTATTTACAATGATTATGTAATCTATTATAGCAGCGTGCATGGTCCCTCTTGTACATTACAGAGGGATGCACGTGCAGCACGAGAGGCTCATGTCAATGTCAGCTACATGGTATAAATAGTGTTTCTCCGATTTGAATCAACGTTTCACCTTTTCACAAAATTAGGAAACGTGTTGATTTATGGGGAAATAAATGCATTTCCCGCATTATAAAAAAAACCGTATGTGTATTGAATTGATGGAGTGTGAAGCTTGTGTGTAAAATATTTACCGACCTCGACCTCGGGTTCAAGACTCTAACGGCCTCGGAGTTCATAATTCACGCGTGCGAGGGTTCATCTAACTTGAACACCTCGGTCTCAGTCGGAGACTATTACGTATCTTCTTGTGCCAAGTTTCTAGCATACAGGATCTCTACAAGCTTGTAATATGCGTATGTGTAATGCTATGATATACCTGCATTTCCCAATCCTCCTTATTACAGTCAACTAGAATGTGCCGTTTTCTTTCCACTGGTGTATGTGTCTGTATAGTGTACCTGCACTGATCCTGGTTGCTGGTTACCTGTCTGTGTCTAGTCTCTCGTCTACATACTGTACATAGAGCGCTTACATAGCGATGTCAATCTGTATTACCGGTCTACCTTGCATGAGACTAACATGCCGTGTCTATGTCCCATTTAACTAAAGTTTAGTCTCTGAAATAAAAAAATAATCAAATGCAACCTTTTATTATTAAAAGGGAAAGGAGCCGGCAGTCATCTAGACTTACTACAATAATATAGTCTTACGTGGACCTTTAAAGAAATTTGTTACAGGAGCTGTTGGACAGATTATTGTCCCAGTTACAGACAGTATTTACACCAGAAGTCTCAAGAACCGTGATCTGGGTCAAAAACACTGGCCATTAAACACAGTTACATTGTAGACTTATACAAAGACTGAAGGGGAAGCTGTATTATAGTGAGTTGATCTTCATTTGTTGAAATAATCAACGAGTTGCAGAACTCTATATGTTCAAGAATATTTTTTTCATTGAGCAATATTTCAAACTAATCCTAGACAAGTTAATTCTTCATTTATATGCTGCACCATCGATGCAACGGAAGGATTCAACGTACCCCTGACGATGAACTGGATACCACATACACATAAACCATAGAAAGTAATCTACAGCTTTAGCATTTTTACTTTAGAGGACATATCCATTCTATAAAGATGTAAGTAACACTTTGAAACAAGTAAGGGGCGATAATATAATTTTATTAGTATAATACATGAATTGAATAATATATATCAATAGAAAACCATTCTACTTCAGTTTAAACGTTACGTTCTTTTAACTGCATTCGTGTAATGACATCACATTTTCTATGACCTTTAGCACACAAAAGAGAGTAATTCAAGTTCAAGTGAGTATTAACTAAATTGCAGTTGAACGTTTTCAATTCAGAGTATTACGCCTCCTTAGCTTTGGAACACAAAGTACGACCATTTGAAGTGCTGAATCTCGAATGAAGCAATTACCCTAACAACTAACAAGTGCTACCTAACAATGGTCTCTTTTTCACGATAGAGAGAACTTAAACATTAAACCCTCATTGTTGAATTGTGCCGATTAACATCAAATAACCGTATCATTAACTTTGAATTATCTCTATAGATTTATTTGTTATCTTTGTCGGTTTTATTTATTAGTATATTTGGTTTATTCCGTAAACAGGCCACCAGCCCACTTCACATGTGATTTGATTTAAACATATTTTATTTACAAGAATAGGATTGGGAACAAGTTGTCCAACTTAGAACACCCTCTCCATACTTCACATGTACATTTTATTTGAAATACAATGCGGTTCAAAACGTAGCGCCAGAATATTTTAATTAATACAACATAGGAATTTGTTTTTGTATGCAAAAAATACTAACTTTTCTCAAACAATTTACTATAAATCGATTATTACTATTGAAATGTTGTACAAGTTTCTGTAAATTTGGGTTCATATAATAATAGTGTGGTATATCTAGTTTCTTAGGCTTTCATAATAAAGAGACTCCATACAGAAATTGTACTCACTTTAAACCGTGGATTTACACACAATGGACAAAGTCGACGTGTTCCTTCAATATCTAACATTCTACTCTTTTCTATAAGATCATCTTTAATTTGGCAACGCCTTTTTATAATGTAAGTTAGTGACAAAAGATACAATTCCGGAAATAAGTTTCACATGGCAGAACAAAATATGTTTATTGCAGAAGTTTCCAAGTTAAGGGATACACAGTAGGAAAAAATCGAAAAATATGATATCGAACTAAATATTTGTCCCTTTGATTTCACCTGATTCAGTGGATTTAAGTACATCTTAATCCATGGTGTCCAGATTTACTCGTGGTGGTTAGATCTTTCTCTACCACGGTGGACACTTTGAATCGGACACGTAGTCAGCCAGTAAAATTAAGCCTTATCGATGCGCTCATATATAATTCTAAAACTGGACAGCCAAGCCTGTAAGTAAGCAGTAAGTATATATACTTAAAGTCCAGACCATCTAATCAGGTGTTTCCCACACCTGGCAGCTACTTCCTCCTTCTTGGAGCACAGATAGAGAAAGCTTTGAAGTCTCCAGTATGATTGCAGGTTATCTTGTTTAGGTTAATGATTATTCAAAAACTCATATCATTAAGCTACTTATCAGCTAGTGTTCTTGTGAGTCATTTTGAAGTTGAAATGACGATGTTAAAGAGAAATATATGGATGAGAACTTCTTTGTTCATGGTGCAAGTCGTTTCGTTATTTTCCCTCAAACTTCTTTGCGTTCTTACACAAGTATGTGTGTCGAAACAACACAGATCCGAAAGATTTTGAATCAACATTACAAAATTAGTCATTATTCTGAAATTCACATTGACTCGCACGTTAATTTAAAAGAAATCTTGTATTTGCCCCCTAAGGAACACTTGTTTCTAATGTTGTATCTTACCTTAATCATTCGATAATGATATAGATCTTGAAATCCAATGCAGAACTTTAAGTAAAACTAATTTTATTGTATTTGTCTTGATAATGTAAATTTGCTTAACTGAAAGTAATACTGTATAACATGATAAACCAAGCCTTCCCCTAACCTCCTTGGTCATGTGGGGGTGCTATGTGGGGAATCGTGGCGGCAATGCCGCGTTTTCGAAATTAAGATGAATAAGTTATCAAGATGTTTTGGCATGATATTTGTAAGCAGTTTGAATAACCTGATTAATAGAGGAACTTTTGTAACTTATAAATTATATTGAGTTGTATGTTGAAGTAAATTCAGTAGCCAGACAGCTATTGTACTTAACCAAGACTGTTTGTACACTTTTGACCTGCTGGGTTGGATTATCAGCAAGTGTCAACCAAAGGTTTTGCTAAACTTGGCCTTTACATCAGCTTACAGACAGTGTGAAAATTAAAAAAATTGTATCTATATGGTCACCATGGGATGGCGTTAGAAGTTGGTTTGGAGAGAAAATCAAAAGGTTCGGTTTTAACGTGTAGCTTCATTAAAAGGTAGATTCTCTTGAAAGAACACTAACTGTATTTCATTTGCAGGTATGTGGGAAGAGATATTTTTCAATTATTTGGTATTGACTTCTTTAGTAAAAATATAAATATTGACTCTTTTATGTAGAAGGCTATGAGGTAGGCTGGGATAGCAATACAGCTATAGAGAACAGTTTGTACACTTTGGACCTGCTGGGTTGGATTATCTGAAAGTGTCAGCTTACAGACTGTGTTAAAATTACATGTCATCTAAATCTGATCTCTGTATGGTCACCTGGGGGACGCCTTCAGAAGTTGGTGTGAGATTTAGTCAAGGGTGCGGCTTTAATGTTTAGAAATCTTAGAAAGATACAATTAAAACGAAAACCATGTTTTATAAGGGAACCCATTTAACCCAATGAAACCACATCTTTTTATTTGTCTATACCTTTCTCCTTTCTGTATTTATTGTAGAAATATCTTTTGAAAACGAAATTTTCCCATCTTTGTGTGATGTGTTCAGCATCCACATACTTGAGATAATTCTTCATTCGCAGCTGTGTGATTTGTTCAGCACATGATAATTGACTGATGAAAGTTACGTGTTCTGCTGATATCAACAACAGAAGTGTTTGTAAACAGTGTAGAGACCTGACGTGTATGTTGTTCTAAGCTGTCAGATGGTAACTGTCTCATCATAAATACACATTGATGTTGTAACGAAACACGTCTATTACGACATACTTGCTTTACATTTGTATTACAGTTGCAATAAAATCTTGTGACTTGATTTTAACTGATATACGTATTACAAAATAAGTACAGAGGATACTTGCATGAAATAGGAATACAGTCCACAAGTTGATGTGATATCATTGTATCGTTGGCGAAATTGATTTGTACAATTGTGAAGTTTTGAAATTTGTCGACGGGTCTTTGTCAAAATTGCCAAATACTAAACAAATAACCATCCAATATTGACTTTTCGGTGCACTATTAATCAATAGCCTTTCCAAAAGCAACCCTCGCCCAACTCCCTAGGAAGTATGAAGCTCAATCCAACTCTTTGAGAAGTATGAAACCCAAACGTCCAAAAGAAAAACATCAGATATTCAAAAACCTTGAATAACAAAATGACGTCATATAGATTGGGAGTTACCAGAAAGACACCAACCACCTGACGTTTCTTCTGATAAATCCATGTCACAATAAAGCCACTGACAGCACTACATTCCGGATCCTGCTCCAGTTGGGCGGTATTGCCTTGTCATTCATCTGCTGTGTACAAGATAAAACGAGCACCAGTAGATGTTCTTTTTCATTGTGAAGGGAATATGTAACAATTTTCACTGCATGTTTCAAGATAAGACAGTTAGGGACGCATGTTCCAGCGATAAGGTTTCACGGGACTGCAGAGAGATAATCAAGCGACAGCAGGATACAGACAGACGGTACACCTCTAGGTATCTGATGTCTCCTCACAAAGCAGGTATATCTGAATAAAAATGAAGGCAAGGAATTACGCTTCAAAACTTAGATAACTTTTAGCTAGGGTAATTGGCCTGTCAGAAAGATTGATTACTTGTTTGTCCCAATGTTGTATTGTGCAGTGTAAGATTGAAAAGGAAACAGTTACAAGAGACCAAAAGAAACAAGCTTGATTCTGGGTGTCCTGTGTCCTCTATTTCTCTTGATGTTCGTTTGGGCAATTACTTCATGTTATGTTTCTTCTTGGCTATTGATTAAGCGAACTGGCAATGTAGTAGAAAATGACCACCAATTAAGCATGGTTTGTTGTTGATTTAAAAGCTTTATTATCAATATCGCATTATTCTTCTTTATCACAGGCATCTCCGAGTCACAAGTGAGTAACCATTAAGGATGAATATCTAAAAAGGTTTTGAAAATTTAAGTTGAACTTGAAGAACTGGCGAAACTTGCTTATGGAAATATTTTTAAAAATAAATTCTGACTCTTAATTTAAGGATGTTTTAATTTCAATACAACACTTGAGATTAAGGTCAAAATCAAATGACAGCAACACAACCATTTTGACCCTATGTAACAGGTCCTAATTTAAGCTCCGCCCTCACTAGTGCCACTTCTCTAGTTCACCGTCAGAAAATAGTTCATAGAAAAGATTACAAAATGTATCTAACTCGTTTTTCTTATGAATCATTTTAGTCAATTAACAAACTCAAGAATGAATGATATAGTCTTAAGTAAACACTTCCAAAACATATCTTTTAAAACAGTGGTTTATGGCGGTTTGATCACTGTGCAATGCTACATTGTTAAAATAGTTATGTTCACATGACCCTGTTTCGTCCATTCAGCAGGCACCGTGAGACACGATTTGTATAACCTACATAATGTGAAGCTTATTTTGTATAACCTCCACTTTAAGGTCCATTGAAATGTATACCGGTCACATGATCGTGTGAAATCCAATCAGAAGGGCGCATATCGCCCATAGTCTCAAGTTGTTATTTTCACCAAACCGTTGGCAGTAAACAGTCTTCAAACATGAAAGTTACATATTAGACCTCTATAATAAATCAGATTTTAAATAGAACAGTTTTATACATTTTAAATGATTGCATGTTCATTTTCAAACTAAACATGAGTATAAAAATGTGTTCTATGAAAGATTACTTATTGATACAATAAACCAATTGAATGAAAAAAAGAGTAAATAGACAGCATTACATCTGTCTCTGTGACAACTTAATAGTGTGTCATGTTTCCATCCCCAACGAGATATAGATGTGTTTACACAGTTGATATTATGTGTATATCACAAAGTGGGAGAATGAATAGTGTGTAGGTCTATATGAATAAATATAATGTATAGAACTTACGTGCCGCCATAATAGAGTGTATGGGTCAAATAAAGTTAGCAAAGGTATCCAGTATTGTATGATGAATTGAGGAAAGTCAATAAAACTTCCCCTCAATAGATGATAATAGAAGGAAAGAACTTAATGAAAATGTAGTCGAAGTTTTCAACAATGAAATACAACTAAACTTATATCAGTCAATTTACGAATTTATGAAATATCAAAACGTTTTGCACGAAGAAAAGAGTTCAAACCACGAGAAGTCGAATATGTACGAATAGTGACTTCAATACAATACAGTATGTCAAATAGTCTTGATCAAATTATTTGTGAACATGAAAACTAACTTTTCATAACAGAAAAGATAACTTGATTGCCTAGGCTGGTTTTTATGATACAATTCCAGTTACTGTTTAGAAGCAAATCCACTGTCTGATAGGAAGCAAACATTTTTACTCTGGAACTGACATGAAATACGTTTTGAGTCAATTTTAAAAGGGTCGCTGAAAATCTATTTGATACAGATTAGGTTTGATGTTTGACAAATTGTTTAGCCGTTCGTCAATGTTCAGTCAATAATACGAATCTGTCTGTATAAAGCAATTTACATGAGACTGTGCGGACGTTGTACATTTCACCTCGAGTTGCACGTGTTCATGAACGTCATATTGCACAGCATCGCTTGAGGTGAAGGGACTGTTCCATACAAACAACGAAAGCAACGCACGAGAATGGAGATAGCGGCCGTTGTGAATTGGACTGTGCACTGTGGTGCTAATTTTGGGTTCAAGTTGCAAAAGAATTGAAACTTGTTTGTGTTTGATTAAGTTATATAATAAGGCAGTCATTTCGACTTGTGCTCAGATATCAGTTCTAAGGAACGTTTTTTACCGGGGGACGAAACAGCAAGGACTGAGCCGAAGCCGACAATATGGTCGTATATACTGGAATGAGGCAAATGTTTATCTACTGCCGTGCATGATTGTTTACTTATAAAAGGAACTTATTATAAGAATAAAAGACATTTCCAAACTTTTATGCATATCTCCTACCAAAATATGTTTCATTTTCAACTTTGATATAATGTTTATCACGGACATATTTTGTCTATATTGAGCATCAACATATAATATTATGTTTGATATCTTCAGCATCGAGATGTCTCAGTCATGTTGAACTCTGTGATTTGTTTAGCACATGATAATTGACTGATGAAAGGTACGTGTTCTGCTGATATCAACAACAGAAGTGTTTGTAAACAGTGTAGAGACCTGACGTGTATGTTGTTCTAAGCTATCAGATGTTAACTGTCTTATCACAAATACACATTGATGCTGTAACAAAATCACTCTGTTATGAAATACTTACGTTTTAGCACAGGCTTATAGTACAAAAGATACATTTACATCCTTCGCAGGGATCATATTATGGTGATAATTATAATTTCAAACATATCATATCTAGTGAAATATTATACTATAGCATATACAATTTCTCAAAATAGACATCATATCACAGAAAATCAATCCCACCCCCCCCCCCCCCCCCCACCCCCCAAAAAAATCAAACAATAGAATATACAATCAATTCATACTAGTTCATACATTGTTCTTTCTTAGTAACATACCATGATAAATAAATGTTGACAACTTACGCATAAGGACAGTATTGTCAGTACTTAACAGTAAGCAAAATTTAAACCAATTTGGTTGAAAATGATAGTATTGGGGATATAGTTTGTTCTGAGGTCAGCATAAAACGGGCAAATCAAAAGGAAATGGTATTCGCCTTCAACATGATTAAGATTACGTATAAATATACGTAACTTGTCATAAAACGTTAAGTTAAATGTAAGACGATAATTGTTTTCCAAATTCGACATATTAATTATGCTTTATAATAGAACTGTCTGGCATCACGTAAAGGTATATAATTACACTAAATTTTAGTCCCTGAAAAAAATGCATCTTTAATGCAGCTATTACTTATTATACTTGAAAACGAGCCCACTGGACCTGTTCTTTTTAGAAACTGCGGTGATTTACACTTGCTACAATAACATAGACTTGCATGGGGCTATAAAGATATTTTGTTTCAGGTGCTGATAGACTAACTGGTATTTTATTAGAGGAGGGAAACCTTGTTTGTTTGAAAAGTGGATTGATAGGGAGTAAATCTAAAATTGAAACCGAACATCATTTAAGCTTCATACTTCACATACAACTTACTAGGTTATCTCTGTATAGCTTCTGCACTAGTATTTTGTACCCCGCCAATCACTAGCATTTTGTACCCCGCCAATCACTAGCATTTTGTACCCCGCCAATCACTAGCATTTTGTGCCCCGCCAATCACTAGTATGTTGTAACCCGCCAATCACTAGCATTTTGTACCCCGCCAATCACTAGCATTTTGTGCCCCGCCAATCACTAGTATGTTGTAACCCGCCAATAACTAGCATTTTGTACCCCGCCAATAACTAGTATTTTGTACCCCGCCAATCACTAGTATTTTGTACCCCGCCAATCACTAGTATTTTGTACCCCGCCAATCACTAGCATTTTGTACCCCGCCAATCACTAGCATTTTGTGACCCGCCAATCACTAGTATGTTGTAACCCGCCAATAACTAGCATTTAGTGCCCCGCCAATCACTAGTATTTTGTACCCCGCCAATCACTAGTGTATTGTA
Organism: Steromphala cineraria; assembly: GCA_916613615.1. NCBI lineage: Eukaryota > Metazoa > Mollusca > Gastropoda > Trochida > Trochidae > Steromphala > Steromphala cineraria. Next base: position 38,567,830 of record OU744722.1, on the reverse strand, counting down.
CCCCGCCAATCACTAGTATTTTGTGCCCGCCAATCACTACTATTTTGTACCGCGCCAATCACTAATATTGTGTACCCCGCCAATCACTATTATTTTGTACACCGCCAATCACAAGCATTTTGTACCCCGCCAATAACTAGTATTTTGTACCTCGGCAATCACTAGTATTTTGTACCCCGCCAATCACTAGCATTTTGTACCCCGCCAATCACTAGTATTTTGTACCCCGGCAATCACTAGTATTTTGTAACCCGGCAATCACTAGCATTTTGTTTTGTACCCCGCCAATCACTAGTATTATGTGCCCCGCCAATCACTAGCATTTTGTGCCCCGCCAATCACTAGCATTTTGTGCCCCACCAATCACAAGCATTTTGTGCCCCGCCAATCACAAGCATTTTGTGCCCCGCCAATCACTAGCGTTTTGTACCCCGCCAATCACTAGTATTTTGTACCCCGCCAATCACTAGTATGTTGTACCCCGCCAATCACTATCATTTTTTACCCCGCCAATCACTAGTATTTTGTACCCCGCCAATCACTAGCATTTTGTACCCCGCCAATCACTAGCGTTTTGTACCCCGCCAATCACTAGTATTTTGTGCCCCGCCAATCACTAGCATTTTGTGCCCCGCCAATCACTAGTATTTTGTGCCCCGCCAATCACTAGTATTTTGTGCCCCGCCAATCACTAGCATTTTGTACCCCGCCAATCACTAGTATGTTGTGCCCCGCCAATCACTAGCATTTTGTACCCCGCCAATCACTAGCATTTTGTGCCCCGCCAATCACTAGTATTTTGTGCCCCGCCAATCACTAGCATTTTGTACCCCGCCAATCACTGGTATGTTGTGCCCTGCCAATCACTAGTATTTTGTACCCCGCCAATCACTAGTATTTTGTGCCCCGCCAATCACTAGTATTTTGTACCCCGCCAATCACTAGTGTTTTGTACCCCGCCAATCATTAGTGTTTTGTACCCCGCCAATCACTAGTATTTTGTGCCCCGCCAATCACTAGTATTTTGTGCCCCGCCAATCACTAGCATTTTGTACCCCGCCAATCACTAGTATGTTGTGCCCCGCCAATCACTAGCATTTTGTACCCCGCCAATCACTAGTATGTTGTGCCCCGCCAATCACTAGTATTTTGTACCCCGCCAATCACTAGTATGTTGTGCCCCGCCAATCACTAGTATTTTGTACCCCGCCAATCACTAGTATGTTGTACCCCGCCAATCACTATCATTTTTTACCCCGCCAATCACTAGTATTTTGTACCCCGCCAATCACTAGCATTTTGTACCCCGCCAATCACTAGCGTTTTGTACCCCGCCAATCACTAGTATTTTGTGCCCCGCCAATCACTAGCATTTTGTGCCCCGCCAATCACTAGTATTTTGTGCCCCGCCAATCACTAGTATTTTGTGCCCCGCCAATCACTAGCATTTTGTACCCCGCCAATCACTAGTATGTTGTGCCCCGCCAATCACTAGCATTTTGTACCCCGCCAATCACTAGCATTTTGTGCCCCGCCAATCACTAGTATTTTGTGCCCCGCCAATCACTAGCATTTTGTACCCCGCCAATCACTGGTATGTTGTGCCCTGCCAATCACTAGTATTTTGTACCCCGCCAATCACTAGTATTTTGTGCCCCGCCAATCACTAGTATTTTGTACCCCGCCAATCACTAGTGTTTTGTACCCCGCCAATCATTAGTGTTTTGTACCCCGCCAATCACTAGTATTTTGTGCCCCGCCAATCACTAGTATTTTGTGCCCCGCCAATCACTAGCATTTTGTACCCCGCCAATCACTAGTATGTTGTGCCCCGCCAATCACTAGCATTTTGTACCCCGCCAATCACTAGTATGTTGTGCCCCGCCAATCACTAGTATTTTGTACCCCGCCAATCACTAGCATTTTGTACACCGCCAATCACTAGTATTTTGTACCCCGCCAATCACTAGTATTTTGTACCCCGCCAATCACTAGTATTTTGTACCCCGCCAATCACTAGTATTTTGTACCCCGCCAATAACTAGTATTTTGTACCCCGCCAATCACTAGTATTTTGTACCCCGCCAATAACTAGTATTTTGTGCACCGTCAATGACTAGTATTTTGTGCCCCCCCAATATCTAGTATTTTGTGCCCCGCCAATCACTAGTTTTTTGTACCCCGCCAATAACTAGTATTTGGTGCCCCGCCAATCACTAGTATTTTGTGCCCCGCCAATCACTAGTATTTTGTGCCCCGCCAATAACTAGTATTTTGTGCCCCGCCAATCACTAGCATTTTGTACCCCGCCAATCACTAGCATTTTGTACCCCGCCAATCACTAGCATTTTGTACCCCGCCAATCACTAGCATTTTGTACCCCAACCAATCACTAGTATTTTGTACCCCGCCAATCACTAGTATTTTGTACCCCGCCAATAACTAGTATTTTGTACCCCGCCAATCACTTGGATTTTGTGCCCCGCCAATCGCTTGTATTTTGTACCCCGCCAATCACTAGTATTTTGTACCCCGCCAATCACTAGTATTTTGTGCCCCTAGTATTTTGTGCCACGCCAATCACTAGTATTTTGTGCCCCGCCAATCACTAATATTTTGTACCCCGCCAATCACTAGCATTTTGTACCCCGCCAATCACTAGCATTTTCTGCCCCGCCAATCACTAGCATTTTGTGCCCCGCCAATCACTAGCATTTTGTACCCCGCCAATCACTAGCATTTTGTACCCCGCAAATCACTAGTATTTTGTGTCCCGCCAATCACTAGCATTTTGTACCCCGCCAATCACTAGTATTTTGTGCCCCGCCAATCACTAGCATTTTGTACCCCGCCAATCACTAGTATTATGTACCCCGCCAATCACTAGCATTTTGTACCCCGCCAATCACTAGTATTTTGTACCCCGCCAATCACTAGCATTTTGTACCCCGCCAATCACTAGTATTATGTACCCCGCCAATCACTAGTATTTTGTACCCCGCCAATCACTAGCATTTTGTACCCCGCCAATCACTAGTATTATGTACCCCGCCAATCACTAATATTTTGTACCCCGCCAATCACTAATATTTTGTACCCCGCCAATCACTAATATTTTGTGCCCAGCCAATAACTAGCATTTTGTACCCCGCCAATCACTAGCATGTTGTACCCCGCCAATCACTAGCATTTTGTACCCCGCCAATCACTAGTATTTTGTACCCCGCCAATCACTAGTATTTTGTACCCCGCCAATAACTAGTATTTTGTACCCCGCCAATCACTAGCATTTTGTGCCCCGCCAATCGCTAGTATTTTGTGCCCCGCCAATCGCTAGTATTTTGTGCCCCGCCAATCACTAGTATTTTGTGCCCCGCCAATCACTAGTATTTTGTACCCCGCCAATCACTAGTATTTTGTGCCACGCTAATCACTAGTATTTTGTGCCCTACCAATCACTAATATTTTGTACCCCGCCAATCATAAGCATTTTGTACCCCGCCAATCACTAGCATTTTGTGCCCAGCCAATCACTAGCATTTTGTGGCCCGCCAATCACTAATATTTTGTACCCCGCCAATCACTAGCATTTTGTACCCCGCCAATCACTAGCATTTTGTACCCCGCCAATCACTAGTATTTTGTGTCCCGCCAATCACTAGCATTTTGTACCCCGCCAATCACTAGTATTTTGTGCCCCGCCAATCACTAGCATTTTGTACCCCGCCAATCATTAGTTTTATGTACCCCGCCAATCACTAGTATTTTGTACCCCGCCAATCACTAGCATTTTGTACACCGCCAATCACTAGTATTTTGTACCCCGCCAATCACTAGTATTTTGTACCCCGCCAATCACTAGCATTTTGTACCCCGCCAATCACTAGCATTTTGTACCCCGCCAATCACTAGCATTTTGTGCCCCGCCAATCACTAGCATTTTGTACCCCGCCAATCACTAGTATTATGTACCCCGCCAATCACTAGTATTTTGTACCCCGCCAATCACTAGTATTTTGTACCCCGCCAATAACTAGTATTTTGTACCCCGCCAATCACTAGTATTTTGTACCCCGCCAATCACTAGTATTTTGTACCCCGCCAATAACTAGTATTTTGTGCACCGTCAATGACTAGTATTTTGTGCCCCCCCAATATCTAGTATTTTGTGCCCCGCCAATCACTAGTTTTTTGTACCCCGCCAATAACTAGTATTTGGTGCCCTGCCAATCACTAGTATTTTGTGCCCCGCCAATCACTAGTATTTTGTGCCCCGCCAATAACTAGTATTTTGTGCCCCGCCAATCACTAGCATTTTGTACTCCGCCAATCACTAGCATTTTGTACCCCGCCAATCACTAGCATTTTGTACCCCGCCAATCACTAGCATTTTGTACCCCGCCAATCACTAGTATTTTGTACCCCGCCAATCACTAGTATTTTGTACCCCGCCAATAACTAGTATTTTGTACCCCGCCAATCACTTGCATTTTGTGCCCCGCCAATCGCTAGTATTTTGTGCCCCGCCAATCACTAGTATTTTGTGCCCCGCCAATCACTAGTATTTTGTACCCCGCCAATCACTAGTATTTTGTACCCCGCCAATCACTAGTATTTTGTGCCCCTAGTATTTTGTGCCACGCCAATCACTAGTATTTTGTGCCCCGCCAATCACTAATATTTTGTACCCCGCCAATCACTAGCATTTTGTACCCCGCCAATCACTAGCATTTTGTGCCCCGCCAATCACTAGCATTTTGTGCCCCGCCAATCACTAGCATTTTGTACCCCGCCAATCACTAGCATTTTGTACCCCGCCAATCACTAGTATTTTGTGTCTCGCCAATCACTAGCATTTTGTACCCCGCCAATCACTAGTATTTTGTGCCCCGCCAATCACTAGCATTTTGTACCCCGCCAATCACTAGTATTATGTACCCCGCCAATCACTAGTATTTTGTACCCCGCCAATCACTAGCATTTTGTACCCCGCCAATCACTAGTATTATGTACCCCGCCAATCACTAGTATTTTGTATCCCGCCAATCACTAGCATTTTGTACCCCGCCAATCACTAGCATTTTGTACCCCGCCAATCACTAGCATTTTGTACCCCGCCAATCACTAGTATTTTGTACCTCGCCAATCACTAGCATTTTGTGCCCCGCCAATCACTAGCATTTTGTACCCCGCCAATCACTAGCATTTTGTACCCCGCCAATCACTAGTATTATGTACCCCGCCAATCACTAGTATTTTGTGCCCCGCCAATCACTAGCATTTTGTACCCCGCCAATCACTAGTATTATGTACCCCGCCAATCACTAATATTTTGTACCCCGCCAATCACTTATATTTTGTACCCCGCCAATCACTAATATTTTGTGCCCCGCCAATCACTAGCATTTTGTACCCCGCCAATCACTAGCATTTTGTGCCCCGCCAATCACTAGCATTTTGTGCCCCGCCAATCACTAGCATTTTGTACCCCGCCAATCACTAGTATTATGTACCCCGCCAATCACTAGTATTTTGTACCCCGCGCCAATCATTAGCATTTTGTACCCCGCCAATCACTAGCATGTTGTGCCCCGCCAATCACTAGCATGTTGTGCCCCGCCAATCACTAGCATTTTGTACCCCGCCAATCACTAGTATTTTGTACCCCGCCAATCACTAGTATTTTGTACCCCGCCAATCACTAGCATTTTGTACCCCGCCAATCACTAGCATTATGTACCCCGCCAATCACTAATATTTTGTACCCCGCCAATCACTAGCATTTTGTACCCCGCCAATCACTAGCATTTTGTACCCCGCCAATCACTAGCATTTTGTACCCCGCCAATCATTAGCATTTTGTGCCCCGCCAATCACTAGCATGTTGTGCCCCGCCAATCACTAGCATTTTGTACCCCGCCAATCACTAGTATTTTGTACCTCGCCAATCACTAGCATTTTGTGCCCCGCCAATCACTAGCATTTTGTACCCCGCCAATCACTAGCATTTTGTACCCCGCCAATCACTAGCATTTTGTACCCCGCCTATCACTAGCATTTTGTGCCCCGCCAATCACTAGCATTTTGTGCCCCGCCAATCACTAGCATTTTGTACCCCGCCAATCACTAGCATTTTGTGCCCCGCCAATCACTAGCATTTTGTACCCCGCCAATCACTAGCATTTTGTGCCCCGCCAATCACTAGTATGTTGTACCCCGCCAATCACTAGCATTTTGTGCCCCGCCAATCACTAGTATTGTGTACCCCGCCAATCACTAGCATTTTGTGCCCCGCCAATCACTAGTATTTTGTGCCCCGCCAATCACTAGTATTATGTACCCCGCCAATCACTAGAATTGTGTACCCCGCCAATCACTAGTATTATGTACCCCGCCAATCACTAGTATTTTGTCAAACAATAACCTATTTTAGCTTCTCTCGTTTTTAAATAAGAATCCTGTAAGTCCTGGCCAAATGAAACTTGGTCTGGGGTTTACTAAACATGAAACGATGTGCCTTTTGAGATTTTCAACTTCTGAATTAAATTTTGTTGATTTCTTTGAATTTCTGATGGATTGGAGACCGGTGGGATATGTCATCTTCGGTGATTATTATAATGTCATTGTAATATCTTTCTATTTTTAATTATCGGGGTATCTTTGTTAATTCTCTGTATCTTTGGTCTAACCTACGTGGATATTACATGTCGAACGAGACAGATAGTCATCGTGTGTATACAAATAACATCATGTTGATTGTAGATACACACACATAGATTACACACCTAGTGACCAGGACTACCTATACACACAGTGTGTACGTGCCTTTATAATGGGGTGTACAGATCATATGTAAGTAAATAGGTCCGTAGTGTTGACAGTCAATGGAGGAATGTCATGAATATCTCTTTCCTCGTAGATTACTATGTTTATTCTTGATATGTTTGAATTTCTGTCCAGCGATAAAAGTTTCATATTTCATTAGCTCACGATATAGACTTCATAGATTTCAAATTATTTTATAAAACATACAACACATGTTATTTGATATTTTATATAATTATTCCAAATTGTCGTTGTTGAAGAAAAGGATATTGTGGATATGATTAATATATAAATGCTTGTGAAAGCGATCTCCTATAAGAGACCAATAAAGGAATACAAATACAAACACTCGATAAAACAACGTGATTTATCCATATATTAGACTTATATCTAGTCTCTGAAAATAATTATTCTCAAAAACAATTATTTCATTTAATAAAAGAAAGGAGCCTCGGGGAATTTTAAAATCCACTATAGATCCGGACTTGCTTTCAAAAGGTTTTGTTAATGTAAATTATTATTTACTACCGTAAGACTATCCATATATGTAGAGGCCACGGTTTCTACTAGTCTGGAACTTCTACAATACATCACCTTGTGATGGTGCTATAACTACATACGAGTCACTTAACAATCCATGAATCGTCAAAAAGGTTGTTATCAGTGAGTAAAGGTGACAGACAGTCGTTGAAAGAGTGTTTATTAACGGTTTTATTATGGCTAAGGAGATACCCAGCTCTGTATCTGCAAAACCAAGTCTCTGACTACGGTGGTATGTCTTGTTCTCATCTTTTGCTCAGTTTAATGAGGAGAGTACATTGCGAGTTTCAAAAATAATATGGGACTTCGAATGAAGAAAACTCAATATAGCTAACTTAGCCATGTGTTCATTTTTGCTAAATTCCTATCAAAAAAGGTTGAAATCTTCTGAAAAGGAGTTTCCCATTTCCGGTATATTAACTATCAATGATAGTTTTTTACAATGCATCGTCACATTAATGTTTGATTGTGTTGACTGCAGTAAAACGTAAAACTCAAAATCTAAAGTGTATCGAGTTATTAAAATAAAGTGCATTTCAGGTTAACAATAATTGTCGAGAAAAATGTTGGGTTTTTTTAGATTGGGATTAAAATGATGTCTGTATGAAGATTGAAGTTCTTGAATATACAATATCGATCCATAAATTAAAGTAATGCCTCTGGGCTTGTAATGTTGATATTATTACACGATCCCTGATACTGCACCTGCATGCAGTACCTTTATACGCGATAGCTTTATTATATACTTAAACGTTCTGTTAATGTCCCAAGCTTGAGTACATGTTAATGTCTAACGGTTGCTGATTGACGGGGAAGTGTTATCAGTTCTGACATCAGTAGTAACACAGTAAGTAGTACAGATACCTATCTGCCAACCCTCCTGTCTCTCTACGTCGATAAGGGGACCATTGAGATACAGACAGCAATACTCTACTCTTGTAGCCTGTCATATCAACATATTCACGCATTGTAATTTCTACTCGTGCGGGTGTTTTGACTTGTTATATTCACGACTTTACTTAACTTTTGGTTGTAAACAAGATAAATTTAAATTCCCAACAAAATCTTAAGCAACAAGAATATTTTCAGCAAAATATGTTATCATTCTAGGAAGCCATACATCGAGAAATAATGTAGGCGGAGATATATTAAATATGAATAACCTTAAATCATACCATTGATCACGTTGCACAGTCATCCTTAAAAACATACAATTGGGCAAAATGATTGTGCTACAAAATTTAAATGTTGCTTTTTTTGTGAGGAGAATAGTTATTGTTTGTTTTGGTGATTTCAAAATGATTTCAGAAAGTCGACAAAGACTTACAGACTAGATCCTAGACTGTATTGAAGTAGATCGATTCAAGGTGTCCGTCCGGACATGACCTTATGATCTACATGGATTTGAACTTCCACTTTAACAATCATACTATTTTGGTATCAACCGTATTCTTCGACCAAGCATATTTGAAATGTAAAAACATATAAGATGTTAACACCTTCACCTCTATAAACCAGCTATCAGATTGAAATAATATTGTATTACTTGTTTCTAAGATATGAAAGACAAATAAAATGTAAGAGTACAGCATTTTGTTTATTTTCTATAGATATGCTGTCAAAAGCTATCTTTTAAATAGGAATAAACGCGTCGTTACGAAAGGTAAACGAACGAGAGAGACAATCGTCAGGTTATTTACTTATGTATAATTCAGCACTCCCAATGGTTCTTTGTTCGAAACTAAGTAGAAGTGGAACAACGATGCATTGCAACTGATGCAGACACCTATCTATATGTTGTAAACTGACTGTAAAGGTCAGAGACAATTTGTCATTACGCTATTGTGTGCTTTCAACTTTGTTCCTCTTGAATGAAATTTAAATGGTTCATGACAATAAGATTTATTTGCACTTTGAAAAATGAACTCGTTTGCAATTCAAAGTGTTTGCACGTTTTTACATAACTTTAATCTGGTTGTTATAATATTTTTTCGAAGTGTATGTGCATATGTTTCAGAATAGCGTTAACTGTTCAAGATCTTGTATTTTTGTATAGATCGTATACAATTTGGATGACAATCGACGTATATAAGATTTAGTTTTCTCCTAGGTGAAAGATTAGATTGGCTTCCCCCTTTAAACCTCCAATGCTAATGCAGTTGTGTTGACCAGCTCTTGGTGAGGGTCTGTGTTTTTGCCCACTTTATTGACTCTGGACATGCTATATCCCAGCAGTTGAGAATTTAGAATAACTTTTCAAATATTTTAAAACAAATTAAACTTTAAAGGCAAATCACACGCATTTGTTATAAACATTTATGGGTGAATGGACTGGACTGGACGAGTTTTCGACTTAAATGTCCGTAAGATGGAGTCGTTTATCAGCTATATGCAATTGTTAACATACATATTCTACAACAAATCTTGAGAATGACAATTCACTTGTAGTACCTGATTAGATCATTCTAAGCTAGTTACTGTACTTATGTTTTAAAAACAAGATGGGAGACAGCCAAGTTCTTTTTTGTGTGTGTTAAAAGTGACTACATGAAACTAAATGAATGTTAAGGGTTTTAAAGACCTATAGTGTCATGAACTGAAAGTGAATAATTGCAACCATTACATAATTGTGTTAGAAATTCAGCGTAAATAGTGAGCAATTTCCGAATTTTGAATGTAAGTCTTTTCAAATGCACCTGTTGTTGACCAAGACTAATTGTACACTTTTGACCTCCTGTGTTTGATTACTTGAACCTACTGCCTGGAAGTATAAACTTACAGCCTGTGTTGAAATAACATGCCATCGAAATCTGATCTCTGTATGGTCACCTGGGGGACGCCTTTAGTAGTTGGGAGGGTGTTCATGAAAGAACCTTTAAATAATCTTTATTTCATTTGATGGTAAATGGTGAATATTATTATTTGTTTCCTAGGGTTGTCTTAATTAATTGTTTGTATAGAAAATCAACTTGTGTCTCTGAAAAGGAAAGAAAGTCATTGGTTGAAATGGAATTGAAAGAAACTCATTAACTTATGATTGATTTTCAAATTAGCCGATAAACCTTCACTTCTCGATTTGCGCCATTGAAGTCTATGGGGTGAAGAAATTTTAATGGAATCGAATCATTCAAAACCTTATTCATGATTCGTTTAAACATTCAATGATTTCAGAAATGAGTTCCGTGTCCGCGTCTTTGGATTCTAACTTTCTTCAGTAAGTTAACCATTAAAACTCTTCTATTTGCATCAGTCGTGTATCATTATCTAGGACATGCAAATTAAACATCTGCATCTCTGTAAATTATTAAGCACGTTCACTGATGAAAGGTACGTGTTCTGCTGATATCAACAACAGAAGTGTTTGTAAACAATGTAGAGACCTGACGTGTTTGTTGTTCTAAGCTATCAGATGTTCCTTCTTATCAGATGTTATATGTCTCATCCCTCATGTACAAAGCTGCTTCGTGGTCGTATTTTGTATTCCTGATTCACGATAAAAGATCTTTTAGCAACTTATTTCTATACCATAAATGATCTATTGAGGTAAATCTAAAATGAAATGTAAACACTGTGTTATGAAAATACATGAACCTTCTGAAGATTTATCTTGCATAACCAAAAGAGACAATATAATCTTTAAGGAAAATTTGGACTTTCCTGAAAATGCACTTATATCTGCGGTTGATAAGTTATTCCAAAAAACTGTACTCGGGTTATACAATATTCGACCACTTTCTTTCCAATGTGTAACCAACGTTTGTAAAGTGTATCACACCCCGTCAGTATAGGTCTTATCCAGTCAGTCACGGTCAGTAGTCGTTTACGTCATGGCGTCATTTACATACCTTCAGTGCTTATTCGTTAGTCCGTTTTGTACACTTCAAAGTTTCGTCCTGTTACAACTACTCGTCCTCATTGTTACAGATATTGTTCTCATTCATTATTTTATATTTTTTATAATCTTAGTGTGTAATGATATTGTCGTTGATTGTTGTATTCAACTTCTGAAGGAATCATCTGTGTGCACTGTTTCTTCAAATGGTTAATAATGTATGTTAATATATAACCAGTGTTATGTAAATCACCAAAATGAATTTTGTCTATCAACCTGCTTTTACAAAAATAATAACGCTCACAAGTCATCTCCCTGTATGACATACTTTCTCTACCTGTGATATTTACCTACTGTCAGTTAGCAGGTGTGTGATATCAAGCTTCATTCAGATCTGTAAGTGTGTCCACAGTTGGCTTCATGCATGTGTGAATGTCCTATATAGAGGCTATGTATTGAGCAATACAGACATAGTACATGTCTATATCAATAAATATTGCTTAATTGACAACATACACAAAATGTATATGTAGAGGTGTAGAAATCACACATTTGTAAATAGTGTTCTTTCATATGAGACGATGATATTGTCCTAGCACGAGTTATGAAAGTTGGGAAATATGTGAGTTATATATAAATAACGAATGGAAGTGAAGGTATCATTATTCGAGAAAAAAAACAAGTTCATAACAGGATTCCCAAGTATTCTCCAAATCGCAGCAACGTAGATAATCTATATTGCAAGAGTTTATTGTGTCACTTATATCACTTAATGTGCCATTAACAGTATATTGTGTTTAAAAGAGTGACTGATTGTGGAAGTAAGTCTTTAGATGATATTTTTGAGCAGTTAAAGGAGCTGTAATAGTAATTAGATATACACAGAGAGACATCAAGAGCACTAAGTAGAGACATCAATGTCTATATCTGTCTACCTTTAGCACCTAATAAACACTTCAGGATCATTTGATGGCTGCAAGAGGATACATTACACGTCTTCAGGAATTAAAGTTTGACCTATCAACTAGATCATCTGTGGACCTAACTTGTAACTAAAAGCATGTTTTACTGTTTGCCGTAAATGCTCAAAAGAAATACTGTTTTCACCAAAATCGAAATACATATATCCTTAAATATGCACAGAAGCGATGATTATATGCCTAATGTAAACAAATAACACTTATGTAATCAAACGCTATCATCACCTTCTGGCAACTTCCAAAAATATGTTTGAGTAATTGACATGCGCTAGTGTCCAGTTTTTAACGCGTCTTTATACCTTCATATCGGCGCTGTACACAACGGATTAACTAGAGCAATATTTCGGTTAGCAACTGTTGTTGCTTCTTGATCAACTTTCATCAATGACAGAGTTTGGTACATGTGACCCCTTATAACGCTTGGGAAGGTTCTAAGTACCTGAAGTCAAGGTTATATTCATCAACTCTCTTCTTTCTCATCTGGGATCACATCCATATCAAATACTTCACACTTAATTTGTACAGTTCATACTATCCAGTCTGGTGCCTACACGTAATAGGAGTCACTGCTATAATAATTGCATACATAATCATGATGATGTGAATCTTAATAAGCATTTGGGCAATGTGCGACAGATTTATTATGGTTTCTCCCATGCGGACATCAGTCAGACAGCTGGGTATCTTTCACTTGGCGCTATCTGATTTCTCTAAACAAAGCATGTATATCATAAACACTAAGCTCGGGAAATCCCTCCAAGTATATACTTACATGCGGTAATTGGGACGTCAGGAAGATTGATTCGTAGTGTGAATGAGTTTATCTCCCGTTGCAATTTGTTTTATCTGCAATGAAATGTGAGGATATAAAATTGAAAAAAAGTACCCGCTTTTATATGCATTCAAGACGCCAGGATCTCTGAGGATGGACAACCATTTGGTTGTATGCAACTATATTTTGAATCTATAGCGCAAGTCAGTGGGGGTTGGGTTTGGGAGTTGGTGGTTGGGGGTTGATGTGGCGGTGTGTAGAAATTCGTGGATTTGACAATTTTACTTCGATAACGAAGAGTTAATGGTATTTTGAAATTCGTTAAGTATTGTCTTATTTCGCCACATTGTAGATCATACATACCTTTACATGGACATTTCAATTAGCTTGCGTTATTTTTTTAGTTGTATCTCTACCTTTGATACAAATCTATCAATTCAAGATACCCTAGTCAGATAAAAGGTAGTGGTAAAAACAATGATTCTTGAAGTTAACAATGTCTAAAAAAAACTGCTACTAGTTAACATGAAAAAGTCAACCTAAGCAAAAACTTTAATTCGTACTTGTCTCCATCAGAACGATAATCACGTCTACACCTGCTACCACGGTGGGGGTTGATCTGTACACAAACACAGGAGGTCCACTGTTAATCCCTGCCATAAATAATGCAGTACTAGCGACAAGCTGCGGTCGTCTCACTGCATACTGAAGTCTTCACCTAGTGTCGGGGAGACGTGATGCACTCCTTAATCCTTGATGGTAATATTGAAAATGAATATCATTTTCTTTTGGTTTGTAACGCTTACATAAATCAGTTTATACCTCAAAAGTATTTAACCTCTTGCTGTCGAGTACTAACAAGGACTTGATGAAATGTATTGCCATGTTTATTCTCTATTCGAATAATTATCGCAAGTCTGTGGACCAATGATATGTACGATGGGCCGATGGCCTACATGTACCTTAAGGAAATAAACAAATAATCTTTGATTGTATGAATCCGTACAGACGCCAAGCTTGGTTGAGACGCGTCTACATTGCGTACGTGTCTTTATCAATACAATGTACATTTATTTCAGTCTACGTGTTCAACTCATAGACACAAATATACATGTACGTGTATATATACTCCTCCGAAAAATTTAAGCAACATGGACAATTTGGGACATGTGCAATTTGTGTAAATTGCATGTTTATAAGGGTGGTTGTGTTCAAGCAATGTCTGATGTAAGATCATGCATCCTAAAAGTTATTCTGCCTCCGTCATTTCTTAATGTATGGCTACATAGAGTGTTTACATATAAACAAAATATTATTGTTGTTTATTTTTTGTGTGAGGAGTATACATTATACTTATTAAATCTGAGATGTGGTATTCTGAGAAAACAATCTTCCTCCCGTTTCCAACTCGTTTACAGAGTTTTTTTTACTTCCGTAACTCGTTAGTCTTAGATTTTACTGAATATTAAATAAGATACTTGTGCCCCGGAATCTTTTGTGGCCGGAAATCATCATATTTCATGGAAAACTACATCTGCACTGAACAACCATATCATTCTCAAACTTTATATTTGTACCTTCAAAATATTGTTAAGTTGAGAAGTAGTTTGATGATACGAGTTTCAATAATCTCAAGCCTGAACACATTTACCTGCACTGATACTGGAGACATCAAAGCCGTCTCTATCTGTGTTACATTTTTATTACTATTCAATGATTAAATTAAGATAAAACATTAGAAACAAGTGTTTCAAAGAGGACAAAATACAAGAATTATTTTTATAAACGTGCTAGTCAATGTGAATTTCAGGATAATGACTCATTTTGTATTGTTGATTCAAAATCTTTCGGATCTGTGCTGTTTCGACACACATGCTAGTGTGAGAACGTAATTAGGTTAGAGAAAAAAGAACCCATGTCGGAACATCTTGCATCATGAACAAAGAAGTTGTCATCCATATATTTCTCTTTAAAATCGCCATTTCAATTTGAAAATGACTTTCAAATACGCTAGCTGATAAGTAACTTAATGATATGAGTTTTTGAATAAACATTAACCTACACACGATAACCTGCACTGATACATGAGACATCAAAGCCTTCTCTATCTGTGCTACAAGCAGGAGGAAGTATCTGTCAGGTGCGGGAAACACCTGATTAGATGGTCTGGACGTTAAGTATGTATACTTAAAACAAAGTTACGTAAACATTAGTATAGTTTTGTTTTCGTACTTCGCTGGTAAAAGTCTCCAATAGTTGACTAATTTACGGAAGGTCTCCAATAGTTTGTTGTACCGATGCCAAAAATGTTGCCGTCGAAATCAATGCGCTCGAACGCAACTGCCTGAATACCGAGAAAAGCGCTGAAATCCAAAAGTGTGTGCAAAACTAATGGCGACTTGGACGTATCCGGCCAACAAGCTTCGCAAAGGGACATGTGCACGGTTTATTTTAGGAAAATAGAGTTATCTAACATCAAGGAAGATAAGGTATTTCAAACACAAGAAACTGGAAATAAAACGCCTGTTATGCGAAAAAATAAGCAATCCTGTCTAAAACTGTATTTAGGATGTAAAAGTTCATGGATGTTTATTTAAACATTTTAAGAAGGACTTAAAAAACTTATAAAAAGAAGAATATATAGTTATTGATGTCCTGATTTTCAAGATGCTTTTCTCCTGATATGGAATGCTTATGTAATGATACCGTTAAGTTGATATACGATTATACTATTTATACCTAATAACGAGATTATATCATATGAACTAAATTTATTTTGATATCATCTCCATCGAATGAATTTTTAATCGCCAAATTCAAATGTCTATTAATGCCTTAACTAAATTCTAGGTATTCAATTATTACTTAGTAAGTACTAGATATGAATTCTTATGTCATTACTAATTATCTTTTAATTCATTTCTTAAAGGGGTAGTAGCACGTTTTTTGATAATTTTTATTTTTATTTTTTCACTGATAATTGATAAGGTAATGTTAAATATATTATTTTGACAGTGTCAAAAATCTCGTTACACAAGCCAATCATCCATAGTTAGAGGACAAAGTATGAAGATTCACATGAAATCCATTGGCGGCCATTTTGTGTGAACACCATTTATTCAGTTTGTGTAAGAAAAAGGAATCGCATGGCTAAACTTTAAGTTATGTATTTGAATTATTACTGCTCCAATTAGTTTAAATACATTGTCTTTGAATTGGAACCATTAATTTTCATTTTCCTGACATCACCTTATATTCCCCCTAAAAACATGCTACTGCCCCTTTAAATTAAGATTTTTCTCTTAATCATGAATGATAATTCAAAAATAGCATATGGTACACGCTATTTGTTTCGTATTTGTAATTACGATTGAGGATGTTCTTGTTTCTTTTTATTTAAGTGTACTACTTCCAATTAAGGATATATATACCAATATCACTGTGGATTATTAGATGTCCATTTCCCCAATAAGATTATCTTTTCTTAGTTCTGATGTTTATTATTCACACTCACAAAAAGAAATATTGCTATATTTATTGCAAACAAATAATATAATTAAACTTTTAAAATATAAGAAATGTATCAAATGAAATCAAATAATATACATTAAATGTAAAATGTGTAAAATGCATTACAGTTTCGACGAAGTAAATTAATGTAAATCATATGGAATTAATGTGTACTTACTTTAACTAGGAAAACTTATTCTGTACGGATGTTTACTTGACAAGGGAGTGTTTGAAACTAACGGTCAAGAAGATCAAGAAATACATGTAGAGCATAAGTCGCAATTAGTTTTGCACATGGAAAGTTGCGTTGTGGCGATCATTCTTGCACCAGGAACTCGTTTACTTAAACTTTGTTTTAAGTAGGAGAATGTCCTCAAACTGGCCATTAGTTTTGCACGTGGGCATGTTTTCGGCCTAACGGCCTCAAACATGCTCCACGTGCAAAACTAATGGCCAGTTTTCGAACATTCTCCTACACTTAATGCTTACTTACAGGCTTGGCTGTCCAATTTTAGGATTATATATGTTCGTATCGATAAGACTTAAGTCAATATCTGACCATAAGGCTATAATATATCTGACTCAAAGTGTTTGCGGCCCGGCAAACATGGAGGGAAAAGATCCAATTGCCATGCATCAGTCTTACGGAAAGCACCGGCATAATACTTTAATCTTAAAGATCATTTATCGAATGGATTAACTACAACTATAGAATTGAATAATTATTTGGTAAACATTTTCACATTTTGCTGGAATCTTGCTGATGTCAATGTGTGTTTGTTCTTAGTGAGACCCTTCCATGCCTTAATTGAGCTGGACTATATTACATTCAGGACGAAACTGTTATATGAGAAGAACATAGACATATCATAATTATAAAACAAACGAGAGAAAAGTTATGTACAAAGTAGTTATTAGTCAGGATAACAAATAAAGATTCGCAAATGAAGGGGATAAGGGAAATATCCACAAATAGAAATTAATTACATATTGTCCATTATCCATCCTTCCAGAAAACAGTATACATAACTTCAAATGTTCCTTTCTTCTAGTGGGTTTCAAAGTAAGAAATATTGACGTGGAACTGCAATTAAGTTAATACTCGCTTAAAGTTGAATAAATCTATGTTGTATGGTAACAGTCAAAGCCAATGTTGTCTTTACATTATTGCAGTGAAAAGAACAACGTTTTAGGAACTATAGAAGATTAGTTCCACTGAATTGCATATTTGGGGGGAAATGTTAATGATGTTATGATAACATCCGTGTAGGTATATGCAATATATGTCCCACCATTTTCAAAGACGAAGTGGTTTATTTCAGTATTTTTTGTGAAATTAAAAAAATATCTTCAACTGCGATTTTAAGATAAGTAAATGTCTTATGTCCCCCCTCCCGATTGTTTTTGAAACTCATAATTGCTTGAATTGTTTTAGGTATGCATAAAATTGTTAATCTTAACTCATTGGTAAGAATTGTCTCTCCCCACCCCCTTTGCTTGCTACACATGGTGTACAGTCGGGCATGTTTTAGGGGGTGGTCCCATCAGGGCTACAGTCAGTGTTTCTTGACCCAGATCCCACGACTCCTGGTGTAAATACTGTCTGTAACTGGGACATAGACAATGCATGTTAGTCTCATGCAAGGTAGACCGGTGATACAGATTGACATCGCTATGTAAGTGCTCTATGTACAGTATGCAGACGAGAGACTAGACACAGACAGGTAACCAGTAACCAGGATCAGTGCATGTAATAATAAAGAGGACAGCACATTCTAGGTAACTGAACTAACGAGGAATATGGAGAGCATGTAGACTATATGACTACACATAAGCAGGTTACTAAGCGGTGATGGAGCTTTGCTAGCAGACTAAACACCAGATAATAAACTTTCTGAAATCTTTGCTTACGTCCCTGAAACCTTACAAAGCGAGGGTACTGAAAGGGCAGGAGTGTGTTACTGTTCGTAGCATGCATAGAACTTGGAAATGTATTGGCATGCTATGATGTCTGTGTAAGTTGAGTTCGTTGACTTGAAAACCCTGCGTTTTGCCCATTGCTAAGGGAGGCTTTCCTTAAGATTTAAGTCAAGTGGGTTCATTTCATCTTTATATGACTGGTTGTATACGAGTCTGACCTTTATACTTGTCAATGGAATTGTTGAGCTGTCACACGGAAATAAGAGGACGTGACGTGATGCTATTTATATTGGGCCGACAGTAGAGTGAGGGTGTGCTCCATTTCCTTCAAACCAGGAGGTGAGGAATCCAATACAATGAGTTATAACCTCTTTAATGGTAATCTTCATGTGAATGTTAGCACACTGGATGACGACTTCCTTCGTGACAGGTCGACTTTTGAATTTGTGAATCAGTTTGATCACATTGTTGTCTGGCCGAAACAACCACACACATAGTGTGAATGACTTTTAGATGTATGTCAAGTGACCCAAAATAAGTGTTCGACATAATTTTGTTAAATTATTTGTAAGGCGTACAGTTCAACCTTCTGTTTTCGTGAATGGGTTGAATACAATTATTTTGATACATTTGTATCGTCGTGTCTTATAATTAGATATAGATTAAAAGTATATATTGTCTTTAAATCATAATATGTCTAAACCTCTTTACAGGATTGCAGTATTTGAATGGAATCACAGGCTAGGGTTGTTTTGGCGAAATTTGAAAAAGAGGTACATCTGAAATAACAAAATGACGCCATGTTATTGATCAGTTGGAGAGGAGGCAAAATCGTTTTTAAAAAGTATTTTTATTCGCTTTTCCAAACAAAGTTACTAAATATACAAATTGCCAACTAACGATAGCAAATTATTTGTTGAAATTCGCTTTTATGTCTTTTAAATCATTGATGGTTATCAAAACCAGTGTTTAGTTACATCATGCTTTACGCCGGATCCTTGTGTTTGTAAGGGACTTTCTTATCCCCTGGACATCATTTGAGATAAACATTTCTTTTGACAACCTGTTATTCTCTTCTCAAGTTGATATCTTAATGCTTCAAACTAAACAATGTGTAATACACCAAGCGATAAACTCCTGCACACTAGAATCAATCTTTCTGACAGCCTAATTACTCTATGTAAGTAAATACCTGGAGGATAATTCCCTCACAATATTTTAGGATATGCATTGGTTGTTTGGACACACCTACAAGCCTTATGTCTGTCTCATGTTTCGCAATGTTCAGCCAATGGAAATCTGTAACAGAAGCTGTATGTATCTTTATTGTTATTTATATGCAAGCATCCCGGATACTACTGCCATTGCTACTATGATGTGCTATCTAACTTCTAAAATGCCTCCCAAAGAAGTGAACAAAACAAGTTGAGAAGCACCAATATATTTAAATAATTTGTATAATTTGGTTCACTGCACAATGTAAAATAGTCATTAATTAAAGCTGGATCGTTTATAATACCTAATAATATATGTAGGAAGTCGTTTGTTCATAAATGATCTTTTAACGTTCGCTTTTCAACTATATATTGATGAATCTTTATATAGCCTAACCATGAATGGGTACTAAAGATCTGCAAACAGTGCATCTCTCGTAAAACAAAATTGTTTTCTTTAAATATAACTAGTGGTACATGGTTGTAGATGGTACAATCAGAGAGAAATCCCATCAACAATGATGAAATGATGATAAATATATTCTAAAGGGTTTGCAGTAAAATTGTACAGTGGACATCATATTAAAATGACAGCAAGCTATTTATGGTGGTGAGAAAGCTGTGTTATATGTTCAGTGAACACATATTCATAATCCACATGATTTCGAGAAAGTTTTTTGCAGAGTATTTTTGAGTAAGTATGACTCCTCTTTGGTATATCGTTAGTAACTCAAAACATTATGAATAAAAAAACTTTACATTTTTATACAGTATCGACGATTTATACGAATATGAAAAAAATATATTTACGATAGATGAATTGTATTTATGAGTATATGTATGTTTTTAAAGGTTAATCTCAAAATGTAAATGTTTCAACTCAACCGTTCATGTTTTCATAAATCGAGAAAACTGAACTTGAATCTTCATTTTCATTATTTTCTAATTAAGGGATGTTAATAATTTTCTGTAATAATTACCACAAACCACAACTAGGAATGTTTCATGTCCCTGTTACATATGAACACCAGCCCCTCTCTCGCACACCTATATGAATCATAACTTAAGCCTACTTTCTCTACCCCTGGGTCATGTTAACTAGATAACTACTGAAAAAATCTCTTCATATACAATCAGTTTTTTTAATAACATCGACCCACCTCTGTGAAGCTACAATTTAAGTCAAATCTCTCAAACCGCTTCTACTCAAGGCGTCGCCCCAGGTGACCTCAACTCATATTTATCATCGTGTGCTATAACATAAGCTTCAGATCGAGTTCTTTCATGAACATCTACCCTTGAATGAAGCTACAACACCAGTCATGCTCCTTGATTATCTCTCCCACCAACTACTAAAGGCGTCCCCCAGTTGACCATACAGAGATTTAGATGACATGTAATTTTCAAACAGGCTGTAAGCTGACACTTTCAGATAGTACAACCCAGCAGGTCAAAAGTGTACAAAATGGTCTTGGTAGCTGTACTCGATTTCCTATCCCTCCTGTATAATATTTGCAGGATTGATTTTTGACTAAAGAAGTGAAGCTAACAACTCAACTTCTGAACACAAAAAGCATTTTGCATTAAGCAAGAGCAACTTTGAACAGTTTATCAGTCATTTTGAAACAATTTTTTATAAAATTAATTAGTTCCAACACGGAATGAGTTCTTAGAAGGGTAAAGATTTCTGTTCAAGCAACATTGTGACCAGAGTTTATTCTTCAACCCAGACACTTCTCTATCATTTGTCACTTTTTCAGGGAGACATGATCCCAGAATTCCAACCCGACCTGTCTGTCGCTGGGATGAGACAGCTCACGGAAGGATATTGACAACTTGGTGTAGGACACAGAGAGAAAGCTCAGTCTTACAAATAGCCTTACAGCGGTACGGGTGCTTTATCTCACAGAAAACATATTTGATATCCCTGAAACATCTACCGTGGAGAAGCATTTATGAAGGAATATAATATAATACAGAGAAGATGTAAATGAACTTCCCAAAATCAGCACTTTTATCTTTTTTACTTTTTTTTGTTGAAAAAAACCCAGATAATCATGATTTTGAGTGTTGATTTACATTTTCGCTGTATTATCATATTTTCGTAATTATGTTGATTTTTTCCTTAAATCAAGTCTATCTCACAATCCTTGGTATCGAGAGAGTGTACGGTCCCTTGTGTCCAAGCTACAGTATTCACACCCGTGAACTCCAGACTAGTGATCTAACTGAAATAACATGCCAGACAGACAACCACACCCTCACACAATGTTTGTAAAGAAGTGACGGGTTTCCTTTATTATATCATTTCATCATCATTTTTTTTTCTTTTCATCATATGATTTAATCATCATATCTTTGGCTTGACGTCTATTTGCCACCAAACGCAGGAACATGAGTATTTCGTTACGTCAACACAGGATTGATGACGTCAGTGAATAGTTTTTGTTATTGATGAGATGTTCTTATAACGCGTTATTTTTACAAGAGATTATCAACAAGAGGTTGAAGGTAATAGACTTCAACTCAACCTCAAGCTCAACTTCAATGTTCATGTTCAATGTCTAGGATAAGACTAAATATTACATAATACTCAACATGGTGAGGTTATCAATGGTCGTTTACCTGCATTTCTAACCCGTGGTTTGGTATTCAATTCAATTCTTTATTCTCATAAAACTACCTGGGTGGTTCAAGAGCTTATTCAGTTTTCTTTTGTAAATACAACTAATATAGAAATAATTCTAGATGGAAGATAAACTCGAAATGTCTAAAAGGCATTTTTTTTTCTCACAAGAGATGAAAATTTTTTGATAAATTTCGATAAAGTCTTGTGCTTTATTTGTGAATTTTTCTGAAGTTTGAAATATTTTGAAAAATTCGTTAGAGTGCTCGGTAAATATTATTTCCTGAAGTTGTTAAGTGCTTTACAGTAAACAAATATAATGATATTCATCTGCGATGGTTATGTAGTTACATAATTTACAGGTTCTCTCATCTCTTGGGATAATATTTAATATAACTTGTCTGAAATCTCAGCATTGATAGTGAAACATATTTTGGTAGGTGGAGATATGCATCGAAGTTTGGAAATGTCTTTTATTCTTATAATAAGTTCCCTTTATAAGTAAACAATCATGTACGGCAGTAGATAAACATTTGCCTCAGTCCAATACGACCATATTCTCGGCTTCGGCGCAGACATTGCCGTTCGTCCCTCGGTTAAAACGTTCCTTAGAACTGATATCTGACCACAAGTCGAAATGATTGCCTTATTATAGAAGTTAATCAAACTGAAACAGGTTTAAATTTTCTTGCAACTTGAACCCAAAAATTAGCACCACATAGCACAGTCCAATTCACCAAATTGTAACGGCGTCCATCTCCTTTCTCGCGCGTTGCTTTCGTTGTTTGTCTTAAACAGCCCGCTTCATCTCTTCACAAGATGTTTTGCAGGATCGATTACCTGACAACAAATTCAACGTGTGCATTTAACAAAAAGTATAATAATGAATAACAAAATGGGATTTAATTTCCCACAAAATTGGCTATTTTCAAATGATTTTAGCGTATTAATTTGGTAACGAACATTTTCGTGATAAACAAGGCATCTTTTGAAGGAAATGCATGGCCGTTCTCAAAGTCTCGAGTACAAACTGAGTAGTCAATACACATTACGATGATAAGAATGATTGAACACATTTCCCAAGCACACAAAATATACCAATAACACACGCTTGGAATGACAGTTTAACTGATACCTTGACAATTACTTAGAGCTATAAGTCATTTATATAATTCCAATGGTTGAAATAGCAAATAATTGAATTTACTTTACCATGTTACTCCCCTGTATTCGTCCATAGAATACCTTGAAACACGGATTTAATTTTGGTTAAACCAGTGATTGCTCAGTAAGTCAATGTCGCCTACCTCCAAACCATGTGCCGTTTATATTGTGCTGCGCGGAATTTCAAACGATACTTTGCACCGTGACGTTCATGAAACACGTGCATCTCGAGGTGAAATGGACAACATCCGTGCAGCTTCGCGTAAACTAGCTTTATACAGACAGTTTCATTTCATCGACTGAACAGGCGCTTAATTTAAACAATTTGTCTGAACAACATCAAACTAAATCTATATCAAATAGATGAAATTTCAGTGACCCTTTTAATAATTGACTCCATAAGTATTTCTTTTCAGTTCCAGAGTAAAAATGTTTGCTTCCTATCAGACAGTGGATTTGCTTCTAAACAGTAACTGGAATTGTATCATAAAAACCAGCCTAGGCAATCAAGTTATCTTTTCTGTTATGAAAAGTTAGTTTTCATGTTCACAAATAATTTGATCAAGACTATTTGACATACTGTATTGTATTGAAGTCACTATTCGTACATATTCGACTTCTCGTGGTTTGAACTCTTTTCTTCGTGATATCTTTTGATATTTCATAAATTCCTAAATTGACTGATACAAGTTTAGTTGTATTTCATTGTTGAAAAAATCGACTACATTTTCATTTAGTTCTTTCCTTCCATTATCATCTATTGAGGGGAAGTTTTATTGACTTTCCTCAATTCATCATACAATACTGGATAACTATATTTACTTTATTTGATCCATACATCCTATTATGGCGGCACGTACATTCTATACATTATATTTATTCATATAGACCTACGCACTATACATTCTACCACTCTGTAGTATACACATAATATCAACTGTGTAAATACATCTACATGTATATCTCGCTAGGGTTAGAAACATGACACACCACCAAGTTGTCAGAGAGACAGATGTAATGCTATCTATATACTCTTTTTTCATTCAATTGGTTTATTGTATTAATAAGTAGTCTTTAATAGAACACATGTTTATACTCATGAATAGTTTGAAAATGCACATGCGATGATTTGAAAATGTATAAAACTGTTTTATTTAAAACATATTTTATTATAGAGATCTAAGATGTAACTTTCATGTTTGATGTCAGCCAACGGGTTTGGTGAAAACAACAACTTCAGACTATGAGCGATATGCTTCCTTCTGATTGGATCTCACAACCTCGGTGCCCGGTTTACATTTCAATGAACCTTAAAGTGGAGGTTATACAAAATAACCGTCACATTATGAAGGTTATACAGGTAAACAAGGTGTCTCACGTTGCTGCTGATTTGACGAAACAGGGCCATGTGAACATAACTATTTTACACAATGTAGCATTACACAGTGATTAAACCACAATAAACCCCTGTTTTGAAAGATATATTTTTGAAAGTGTTATCATTCATTATTGAGTTTAATAATTGACTAAAATTATTCATAAGAAAAACGAGTTACATACATTTCGTTTTCTTTTCTATGAACTATTTTCTGACGGTGAACTAGAAAAGCGTCACTAATGAGGGCGGAGCTTAAATTAGGACCTTACACAGAGTCAAAATGGTTGTGTTGCTGTCATTTGATTTTGAAATTAAAACATCAGTCAGAATTTATATGAATTGATTTTAATAAGCATGTTTCGCCAGTTCTACAAGTTTAAATTACAAATTTAAAAACCTTTTTTTAAATATTCAACCTCAATGGTTTCTCACTTATTATTCGGAGACGTCAGTGATAAAGATAGATAATGCAATATTGATAATAAAGCTTTTAAATCAACCAACAAACAATGCTTAATTGTTTGGCCATTTTCTACTACATTGCCAGTTCGTTTAAAAGCCAAGAAGAAACATAACATGAACTGAATTGACCCAAACGAACATCAAGAGAAATAGAGGACACAGGACACCCAGAAACTAGCTTGTTTCTTTTGGTCTCTTGTAAATGTTTCTTTTTCAATCTTACACTGCACAATACAACATTGGTACAAACAAGTAATCAATCTTTCTGACAGGCCAATTACCCTAGCTAAAGGTTATCTAAGTTTTGAAGCGTAATTCCTTGCCTTCATTTTTATTCAGATCTACCTGCTTTGTGAGGAGACATCAGATACCTAGAGGTGTACCGTCTGTCTGTATCCCGCTGTCGCCTGATTATCTCTCTGCAGTCCCGTGAAACCTTATCGCTGGAACATGCGTCCCTAACTGTCTTATCTAGAATCATGCAGTGGAAAATTGCTACATATTCCCTTCACAATGAAAAGAACATCTACTGGTGCTCGTTTTATCTTGTACACAGCAGATGAGTGACAAGGCAATACCGCCCAAATGGAGCAGGATCCGGAATGTAGTGCTGTCAGTGGCTTTATTGTGACATGGATTTATCAGAAGAAACCTCAGGTGGTTGGTGTCTTTCTGGCAGCTCCCAATCTATATGACGTCATGTTGTATGTAGACAGTTTATTCAAAGTTTTTGTGTTTGAGTATCTGATGTTGTTCTTTTGGAAGTTTTCATACTTCTCAAAGAGTTAGGTTGAGCTTCATGCTTCCTAGGAAGTTGAGCGAGAAGGGTTGCCTATGGAAAGGCTTTTGTTTGAGAGTGCACCGAAAAGTCAATAATGGGTGGTTATTTGATTAGTATTTGGCAATTTTGACAAAGACCTATTGACAAATATAAATAATTTTAAAACTTCATAACAGTAAAAATCTATCTCGCCAACGATACAATAATGAGGTTCAGAGATAACACTTCAACTTGTGGGCTGTATTCCTATTTCATTTAAATATCCTCTGTACTAACTTTTGTAAGTCAAAGTTAAATACTTCGTATAACAGTTAACAGATTTTATTGCAATTGTATTACAAATGTAAAAAAAATATGTGATAATAGACTTGTTTTGTTACAGCATCAGTGTATATTTGTGACGAGACAGTTAACATCTGATAGCTTAGAACAACATACACGTCAGGTCTCCACTCTGTTTACAAACACGTCTGTTTCATCAGTCAATTATTATGTGCTAAACATATCACAGAGATAAACATGACTGAGACATCTCGATGCTGAAGATATTAAACATAATGTACATGTGGATGCTGAATATAGACGAGATATGTCAGTGATAAACACACCAAGGACTGTGAGGATAAGCAATTCAGCAAGGGGTGCTGGATGTGATAAACATCTCCAGTAGTTTACGTTTTGCTTATTCAGTTGTTGATGAAGCATTGAGGGAACTTTTGGAAACAATCCAGTCAAATTGCATAGGGGCACCTGTGCCAAAACAATCCGCACAAAGAAGAAACTTTGATGTAAAAGACATCCTTGATGTACTCAAATTTCAACAGAAAGGAGGAAATCGTGTTTTTAGATATCAATATATTCAAAACCGATCAAACATCTTTTTGAAGTTTTGCTCACCTAAATTTATCATGTTTCGTTAAATTTAAACAGAGTTTCAGAACTGCGACCATAAGATTTTAACTCCTTCAGCTAAAAGTTAAATTTCACTTTAAATGGTTTGTTTTTGAAATAATAGCATTTGATATCAAGGTGAACAATTAACTAATTCGAAGGGTGAAGTTTTGCCTCGTCTGTAAAAATTTGCACCTTTTGATAATTTCATTTGCAATCAAGGGATCTTTTATTACTTCTATCCTCTTTGAAAATGTACAATATACGTCTCCCCTCTCTCCCTCCATCTACTAAAGGCGTCCCCCAGGTGACCATACAGAGATCAGATTTAAGTGACATGTAAGCTGACACTTGCTGATAATCCAACCCAGCAGGTCAAAAGTGTACAAACAGTCTTGGTCAACTACAATAGCTGTCTGGGTAGTGAATATACTTCCTTCACTCATTATAAGTTGGAATTTGCAAAGATTCTATTATTAATATAAAACGTTAATATTTCCATTTTGGGGATGGAGAGGATTTATGAAAGTTGGGGGCCTTTCTTTCCTCAGGTGTAACGCCTAGTTCATGACTAGTTTGTCGATGACTCAAGTTTGGATAACAAACATCGTTTTTAAATTCTACAGTTTCCATAATGGGGCAGCATAAGTTTGTTCACTTACCTGGTGCCAATTCTTATCTCTCTATACAAATTACTTCTTTATTGATTGGCAGCTTTATACACAATCCCCTATAGTTCCTTTGCACCAAATTCATGTAACCGTATTGGATATTTTTGGCTAAATTTAAAGGGACAGTCTTCTCGGGGTATTATTGTGGACAGAACAGGAATGTCCCTTTAAGAAAATGAGAATTTCAAATCTATGACTGCTTCTATGTACGCACTTCTGTTTTCTAACCTTGAAAGCCACATTTGACCTTGATCCACCATTTAGATTTTTCCTAGATTTTCTATATGTCATTAAGGAATAGTCATAGAATGTAAATCAATTGAAATCATTTCTGTTTCAATTTGTGGTGGGTACTCCGATAAAATTACTGGACTAATAGAGTTTGTATTCAGTTGTGTTCAACTTTTGAATGCGACTCAAAGAACTTATGACCCATTCTGTCTATTCCATTAAAAATTGGACATTCAGCATGGGGGATCAGACCATCACAATATAAAGATGAAGAATGATTATTTTAAACAATGACAATAGTTGAGCTTTCATCAGTTCGCTGGAGTCATACTATTGAATTCCAAACTAAACTCAAATCATAGGACATTTGCACTAAGATACACACACAGGTGAACAAACTGATACGCAGCTGTATTAACATTGCATATATCATATTTATTCTCGCATTAACTTACCTCAGATGTGATGTTGGCCTAGTTCTACATGAAGAGTATCTGTGTCCGGAAGTTTGTCTTAGGATAAACCTTTTTTGTAAAGATAATATCATTACCGGGTAATCATAATTATCACTTAAGATAAAATGAAAGCTATCATTAAATAAATCACTTGTTGATAACATTTGACATAAAGATAAGCTCTTGAAAAGCAAATCTAATTCTCTGAGGCTCTTTTCTCATATCTAATTGAATAATCTTTTTTGAAAATTATTTATTAAAAGTTTATATAAAACTTCGATTATAATTATTTTCAAATCTGATTATTTCAACGGTAAAGGTAAACATTTGGAGAAAGTAACCTAAGTTGCATAACTTGTTCCTGATCCCTTTCTTCACTGAATAAGACATGTTTATATTAAAAATAGGTAAACTGCACAATATATTGAAATCATTCATAGGGTAATCCAACAATTTTTCATAAACAAATCCGTGTTTCGATTATTTGATTAGTTGTCTGACATTTGGATCTATTTATTTTCCTGTATGATTTAAATTCATATATTTCCGAGAAAAAAACTACTATAGTGTCTTTATAAGGTGATACCCAAGCTTCAAATTGTCAACTGATTGAGGTACTATTAACGCAAGGACATGTGTGGTATTAATCTATCCACACAAAATGCCATTGTTATCATTACAACAACCAATAATTCCTATGAACCTGACAATTCAGACATTCTTTATCTTAAAAGTAAAACAGAATCTGTTGTATAAAATCTTATTTTGGTTTTGATTCCTAAAATTCTATCATATGTGCTGAAGTTCAAATCCTCCGTCACTCAATTTCACTAAGATCATCTTTTGGTAAATGTTAGAATAACAATGGATTTATTTAAATGACAATCAAAATATGACTTTATATATCTAAATGAATATACCGTAAATCCTTTTAAAAACTTGAAAACGGAACACCGCGACTCTTCTGAACCTTAGCAATAGTAGGCAATAGTAAGTCATTCTCCATATAATGAAGGTTTATTACTTTGATATCAACGTGAATGGAATCATTAAATTCAAAATATCTCACATCTTCTTTAAAATGATACTTTTCTGCAACAGTCGATACTGCTATATCAAATGACACACAAGTTTGGCATTATATGATCACCGACAACTCAAGCAGTGACTCTCAGGAGTCAAATATGACTTTTCGCTGTGATATACAACAGAAGAAAGAATGTAGTGGATCCAGCAGTGAGTGCAGTATATGCACAAGAGGGAATTTTTTTGATTAATAGGAAAATTCTCCCTTAACTTTTCCCTCTGACACATGATGAAATTATTCTAACATTCAGTTAACTTTAATCATTTAATCTCACAAGCATGCGCTGTGGATTTCTGTCAACCGTCCCAAACAACAGTCAATGATAACTAAACTCTGTAAATGCCTGCTTGTATTTCCTGCTAGATCTACTATTGTATCCACACACATGACTGGTTAGTCTGGGCTTATTAATACAAAGACATCACTTGCATGTGAACAATGTTGAAGTGGTTAGAACTTAATGGTTGAATATACAGTGTCAACAACAACATGATTGGTTTAAATATATTGTATTCACTTGGAAAGGGAGTTGGACCAATTTGTCCAACTTAAACTACCATATCCTTAGAATGTACATACTTGATTTTTAAAATAAATATATAGGAAAAGGACACCGTGATAAGCGTTCTCAACATTGAAAACACATTTAGCATTTGTTTTAAATCCAATCTTATACAACCTGATTCAAGAGGTATTTATGTTAAAACTGTTTTTCATCTTCTAACAAATTAGAATTGTTGATGTCATTCAAATGGCATAGTATTCATAGCTGCAGGTGTTGTAATTTTAGTTCAACTTTACACTTTTATGGGAACAGTGAATACAGGCAGGGATTGTTCTCATTTTTCACATATTCATTCTTCCAAAACATTTTATATTTGCCTTATACTTTATATCACACAATAGACTACAATCCTGCCTCCCATTTATGGAAGTAACACCAAATCTACCATCTAGAAACATGAAAGGAAAATTACGTATGCGTCAAATGTGATTTAATGTACAAGACACGTTTGGTTTACATTTCTGTCAATGTCGAATTGTCAGGAAAGAACTTTACACATGGAGAATTTAAAGCTAACTATGTTCAAATATCAAATTAAGTGTGAATAGACATGTTAGTATTGTCCTGTCTTCACGACATGCGTCTCTCAGGACAGTGTAAGGTTCTAGTGCTGTTTAGATAAACACAGCAAAATGTACTGAATTACTGACACTTTGTCTTTTGGTGAATCTGTTCTTAAATCAATTTACACAAAACCAGTTAAGTATCATTATTGAACATTAATTCTTGGAGTATCACAGAGTTTGATTCAATAGGTCAATAGAAAGAATCCAGTGACTTATGAATACGAAATCTGGCAAGCTTAGTGAAACAAAGTTATATAGCCATTTGAATAATTGCGGCGGCCTTAGTCGGGGCTCCTAATACAGACAAAAAGGAGCAAAATGGACAAAATTTAAAACCCGTTGATCAACTGATTTAAAGACCTTGAATGTCAAAGTCAAAGCTGGATTGACAACAGCTGAATATTTAATTTCAAGATTTGATAACACTTGATTTTGATCTCAATGTCATTACCAAAACTAATGTCAATCTAAGTCATTAAAGGCAACACAAACACAGGTTGCCCCAGTATTCCCAATCTAAATGATTCAGTAGGCGAGTCAAGCCCCAGGTGTATGTGTTTAGGTACATGTCAGTTTACATGTTGCTTATATATAGACTGCTACCAGTTGGAGGGATTAGCTGCTTTATATGGGAATTCAGTCAGTGCATCCGCTGCATATTGGTACAAACAATTTGTTTACACTTCGTGGGTGATCTTATCCACCAATCTACCAGAGAATCATATGAAATGTAAGCCAAAGTAAGCCTAAAGACGGGAGGTTCTTCTTTCTCTCTGTCCATATCAGAAACTACAACTTACATACATGTATATCTTATCTTCATACGAATACAAGCAATAAGCTGTATTACTGGTTCTTCGTGTTTGGTCATTCTGCAGACACCATTTCAAGATGTTCAAGATGTATTTGGTGAACAAATTCGTGTTCTAATGATGAACTGTCGTTGAATTACCACTTGTTTCATTACTACTGCATTAAGTCTTAAGTCTAAGAAAATAGCGAGACCTCTATCATAACTGAAACTTTTAAAACCAGGACGGTTTCAATGGGTGCTTCGGCTTCTCATCTGAGTAGAAACATATTGTTAGCAGTCCAGGCATGACTGTAGGTTCAAAATGTTCAATAATCGTCATATTCTCAGTACCAAGATTCACCAGACGTTCGTCTGTTACAAACACTGAATACATCTCCTACTGTTAAACATTTCTTTTCTGTCAAAGATATCCTTTCCGGTTAGGTATGTTTCAGACGTCTACAGAACTGTTATAAAGTGCTCAAACAACAGAGGGTTTTCTTATAGCAGGAGTGTATGTTGAAGAATATAAATTTATCAATGTGTATCAAAGGGTTTACGAAATTGGAAACATTGCATGGCCATAGTGGCCAACAGACTGCGTGATTCATACGTAATTTTTAAGTTGAATATCAATATTTGAAGTGAGCTTTTCGATTGATATCAAACTTGTACACGCCTCACATTGGGTGTTTGTTTAGAAAAAGTGTTGCTGATTTGTAGTGACAATTACCCTCCAACCCTTCAACCTATAGATCTTGTATGGACTTCCACCTCTGTGGCCATTAAATCTATAAACAGTTTACCTAAACGGAGCAAACACCACTAAACCATCACTCTAAGAGATTAACCGCAGAGAAGAAAACACTGACATGAACACGATAGCGTTCTGATAGCTCAGCTCTGTTTGGCACTCTTCTCAAATCTTGTAATTAGTTTATACGACCTCTTGCTTGTTTCCTTTATATCAAGAATCACTTGGAATGTGAATGTATCAATGAACACAGCGGCATTATTTCTGCTTTGCTACCAGATAACACCCTTACATGATATTCGCTAATAACAGCTGAAAACTGACGTAAGAATGTCTACATAATATTCCTTATCTTAATTCTCTACAGTGTTTGTAAAACTTAAAGCTCAACATAATCGGGTTGGTCACTGGTGAAATTAGGAAATGTTATCAAGAAATTCTTACAAGACAACAATATTCGGCTCGTAACCATTTACTCCTCTTGCTGAAGGATTACGAAATAGATTGTTCGATGACATATATTGGTTAAAGATCCAGGTCTGTATATATTAGGGTAGGTCAATGGTGTAATTAGGAAATGCTATCATGAAATTCTTACAAGACAACAATTTTCGGCTCTTAAACATCTAATCATATTGCTAAAAGTTTACGAAATAGATTGTTAACTCAATGTCATATCTCTGCATATTGAAATCATCAGGTACAAAAACATACTGACCTGCATCAACATAGGTCTTCAACACATTTATTAAAGAGCCACTCCGTGCTATTAATGACATCTTATTTAGCTCATTTAGCAGTACTTGCCATTTCTAAACTAGTGTCCAAAAGAAACGCTACCATACAAATTGCAAGATAGCTTAATGTACTGGAGATTGATACGACTAAAACATATATTCAACATTTCTCCAGTAGTCTACTTACTTGTGTATTGAATTTTAGAATGGAACGCTTATGCTTGTTTTAAAACGTTCTAGAGCAATGACTCGTCAACGAATTTATGTCAAATAAAGTGTATTGTATAGCAAACATTGTTTTCTTACCTAAATTCAATAGTTTATCAATTTTGAATTGAAATGTCGAACATTTTGTGTAAACAAAATTAATTTGCGATTAATGCACCCCATTAGCGTTTGAAGAGATACAAAATCAAAGTTACTTTTCTGACGAATGAAAATGTGCATACTTCTTCACAAGACATATGTCTGTTAAATACACTCAAACCCGACTGTGTCAGGTAACAGTATTTTGTATTTGATTTGGTAGCGTTCATTTTGGACACTAGTTTGTTTTAGACCCAAATGATTAATATGTATTAATGATAAACAAATTTCCATGAAAATCTAAAGATAGCCCTATATATGTGCACAGGAGAGGAAACAATGCGTCTAATGTACATGGTCACTAGCTATATATAACCCATCAAACACAACTCCTCAATATATATTAGGCTGCTCATAAAAAGTTTCAAAATTATGTCTGACTAATGATGTGCGTCACTGTCGGGTTTTCAAATTCTTTATGCCTTCATATCATTACTGTTCAAAGTCAATTTGCTTTCAAATGATACTTTTCGTACTTCTCGCTTAGTTTCAATATGTGACCCAAACAACTCACGGAGTTGATCTTTAAGAAACACACCACGAGGGATCAAAGAATAAGGTTCTATGTATGAATGATTAACTCACTTAAAGTTTATATGCAATTATGCACAATATTCCTTGGATTCTAATTTTATTTCTTAGGTGTCAAGATTTCGTTTGAGTAAAATCAGTGCAACAATAAGGAATCCCTATCAGTAATACGTATATGCAAGATTCGGGTAGGAAGATTAAGGGTAGTCTACAAGGTATGTTTCTATGGGCCTGTAGCAACTAGTAGGCGTATGTACATTATACACTATATAAATCATAAAGCTAGTGATGAAGTGCTTTTTCAAAACGTTTTGTTCTTGGAATCAAATCGTGTTCAATCAAAATGAAAATAAAAATGTTGATAACCTATCACAACCTACATACTATTGTTGGATTGCAGTTGGTCTATTTTACACTATTGTCTTCTGAAGGCAATATCCTCTTTTACAACCATCACTCACATAGAACATTCATAAGAAGTCAGTCTGCTTGTACATATAGCACTACAAGATATAAGGTGGAATGTTGACGGGGGACTGACAGTTTGTACTCTACTACCTGTCTTCATGTCTGTATTTACTGTGAGAAATGTGTTTGAAAGAGAATAACTTGAAATACAATACCCTAACATGTAGGTAAGTTATAACGGGCAAGTAATTGGTTTATTAGGTTGAAGAATAACATATTACGGATCTATGTATGACATACTAATTGAAAGATATTTAATTAACAGGAATTGTTGATGTTTAGCATAGTTTGATTAATATTTTCAAAGCAAGGGTAATGTGTGTATGTAATAGTTATATGACGAGTATTGGTCGTCTAGTCCACGACATGGTTGGTTCGCGGCTCGTCGTATAACCAACCATGTCGTGGACTAGACGACCAATACGAGTCGTATAGCTTACTTATACCACGACCAACACAACGACATATATAAACAAAACATATTTATAAAAATACCATACGTAAATTGTAAAAATGCGTTGAACTATGTTCTCTTTACCAAACAATGTGCCTCATCACGCCTTTAGGAGCTACCAAATATTCTCTAAAATATGCTCTATAGTTACTTTATCCTTCGTGTCTTTAAATACTATCTATTGAGCAGCACTTGTGTAGAAAACTACGGTAACAACAACAGCGCGTGGGTCATGCTTTGCACGTGCACTCCATGATGAAAACGACATTGGTTTTCGGAGAAGACGATATTGTCACTGTGTACAATGGAAGGTGAGGACGTAGGCAACATTTCTCTACAAACATGAATGATGCCCCCAAATGACAGGTGATTACTTTCCTCTCGATGAATTTAACATACAAATTTAGAATTTGGAAGTGTTTCTACCGAAAAGAGTGCAATCTTGAAGTAAATAAGATATACGATATGACAGAAGACTCCCATTACATATTTAGTTAACTTATACACGGTTGATCTAAATTCATTGAATTTTCTTGTCTCTTGAAATACCAATCACCGTGGACTGAATTTACATATTTTAATATTTCCATACGTAATCGCCGATGCAATTCATTTCTTTAATTCTATTTACAGGTTGTTTATGTAAGGAATGCGTTTGAAGGTTGCATATTCGGCACATTTGTCTTTTTGTGTTCATTATCGCCGTTGTATTGACTAGAGCATTAAATAGAACTACAATTAGTTTGCAATTTTGTCTCTTCATTGCATATGTTTTCGTGTCGGATACACTTGACGAAGAAGGCAAGAATTAATTTAATGAGATGTTTTAGTTATAACCTACAATGTATGAAAAAGTTCTCTACTGTCTTAAGAACAGTCTATATTGACTAGTCATAAATTCTTGATATTCAAAGAATGCATTAATTTGATGTTCAATTACATTCTCAGGAAGAAAATTAACATCTATTCTTTTACCTTATTTTGGCATTCGAATGAACATGCGAGATGTTTTGAACGAATTACCATAATTATCACGGACTGTCTGTTTAACACCACAGTTGTCTAAATGATTTAATGCAACTTTAAATGGCCCTGGTCTGTCATGGCTAGATAATGATGTTTCTGTCACTGATCATTTAATTAAATTTAAATATAAATTTGCAGTAAATACTGTTATCCGAATTATGGAACAATCTCTCGAAAAATCAAAATTAAGAATTTCCTTCCAAAAAAATAATACAATGTGGTTATTGATAGGGCTGCGGGTTAAAAATTGTTTTTGTCGAATTATGGAAGAAGTCACAGTTAATGATTAAAGTATAGCATATAAGTCATCAAAGGGATGACGGGAATGAAAAAATCGTACAATGAAGAATAGTTCAGTTCATTATGTGTTAAGGCTTCTGAAAATATTCTCCATCTATTCTCTACATGATTCAGTTTAACACAACAATCCTAACTCTTTGCAGGTCTTTTATGGAACGACAAACATGACGCCTTTCCAGGAGAAAAGAAATTTCCGCTAAAACGGAAAAGATTAATACGGGTGAATCGTTTGTGTGAAGAGAAGAGAGACGTGTTGGTCTCAACTTCTCCGCCAATACGAAGAAATGGTCAGCCAAAACGACGTCCTCCGACGGTAACGACTACCTCAAACGATGACAAGGCTCCCGACAGAACAAATAACAAAATATCAAAACTGTAAAACACCCTAATAAAAGTTCCCCATGGTTGTTTGTCGTTATTTGAAATTGAAGGTATTTGTTACATTCTGTTTTTAGTCTGCCATGAGAAGGGTTAAATGAAAGTAGTTCCGGCTGATTCACTGGTGTAGTATAACTAACATTTTGGTTAGTTATACAACGGGTCCAAACAATAGAGTCGTGGTATAAGTAATGAGGTTCTATCTCATACGAATACCCTATGCAAATGTGAAAATATAAATGTGAAAAAACTATATAATTATCCCATTCCTGTTTATCAAACACTACTATTAATCTTGGAAGACAATGAAGTATTACCACAAGCACACAATGGAAGGATTGTTGACAACGACTTTTTCACCTACAGAGAGGATGTCTTGAAGCTGATCAGATGAATCACCTGGCTGTAATCAACAGGTTGACAGGTGAAACATCCTCTTAACCCTTCATGTTTATCATCAAACGCTACTCAGTGGCGTAGGAATGGTTTGGTATATCAAACAATGATATATATGGATTGCTGAGTTGGGGGGGGGGGGGGGCCCAAACTTTTTTGGTGAGAGCGGGGGCTGCCTTTCCAAAAAATATAAAATGATTTATATGGATTCCTGTGTGGGGACCCAAATTTGGTCTAATGATATGTGAATTTTATGGATAAAAGATTATTTAAGTGTTGAATGATTGATGATTTAATGTTGAATGATTGATGGATTGATGATTTTAATGTTGAATGATTGATGGTTTTTAGTGTTGAATGATTGATGGTTTTAAAGTGTTGAATGATTGATTGTTTTTTTAGTGTTGAATGATTGATTCTTTAGTGTTGAATTATTGATTGTTTAGTGTTGAATTATTTACAATGATTGATGAATAATTGATTTATGATTGATAGGTTATTGATTGATGATTGGTGAATGATTGTTACTGGCCCGTTCGTTTAAGTGTTGAAAGATTGATAAATGATAATCTTTAAGTGTTGAATGGTTGATTATAGAAGATAATGATTGTTTTAGTGTTTGATAATTGGTAATTGTTTGATTGATCATGAATTGATAGCGAATGATTTAAAATTGCTGATTAATGCTTAATGAATTAATGATTTATGACTCATAGTCGTAGATGGATGATTGATGGATTTCATGATGGAAGTAATTCATGGATGATTTATGACTCATAATGTGATTAATGATAACTGATGATAATGATAATTTTGTTGTTGGTATCGATAATATAATAATAATTGACCTTATAACCTTGAAATAAATAGGAAGCATTCTCCATATTCTGTAAGTTTATCTCCATCATTTCTTCTTGTTTTTCATTAACTCCTTTGGTCTCAGAAACTTAAATAAGCCTAAATGTCAATTTTACTCTGTGAATAGGTCAAAAAAGTTTTAATAGCTTACATATTCATAACAGCTTTGATATGCTCAGATATTTTCAGTCACGTGAAAAGATCAAAATTACTATGAGTAAACGTTATAGGAATGCTTAAGGGGGAACTTTGTTACATAGTCTTTGTTCTCATCATATTAATGGTTTTGAGTTTTTGAATTTGGCCTAAATATCACACTAAAAAACGTGAATGATGAACGTGAAACAAAAAGCTAAAATGGTCAAATACGTCTTCCAGGTAAGAATAGAAAAGTAAAGCCTTAGCTCTGTACCTCATCTGGCTTTTTGCAGCTATTTTCTAGCCTTTATAGGTTAAAGACAACAGGGTCACAATATCTTTGAAAATAATGTTTCTTGCAAAATGGAATTCACTTCAAAGGATCGCATTTTGTTCTGAAAATGGATATAATAAAGCTTTAAAGCTCCGAAGGGCATTGTCCTTATAAGGGGCAACAAATTCACCACAAATTCTAATCATATTTTTTAAAGTAGTCTGTATACAACAAATCAGTTTTTATGCCTTTTAAATAATATGGAAATAAATTTAGATTTTAAGGGCGTGGCCCCAGTGAAAAGATCTCACTTATTCGCATCAGCAGGTAGTTAAAACTTTTGCAAGATAAATTATCTATGAATGTGTAATTAAAAGGAAGAAAAAATAATTCCGTTAAAACGATTAAAAAACCCTAATTCATGGGGTCAATTCACGTGCATGTATGTTTCAAATTTATGTTTCACATTATATCAGAAATATTAAATACAGACAAACTGACAGGCACGCAGACAAACCGATACATTTTGTTATTTGCCATATATAGTTCAGAGTCTCTTTCTTACAAAGATGAAACACACATCTTTCAATGATGTTAAAGATCAAATGTTTTTTAGGAAAAGTGTTTAAAGTATTAAAGGGACATTCCTGCCCATATGTCCGTTTCAGTGGTGATGGGGTAGACCCTTCTTCTTTCCCTGACCCCTGAGCTTTTATGCCCCACCCCCTGGGAAGGTTGGGGTAATATCTAAATATCCTCGCATTTTCGAGGTAAAAAAAATCTGAACCCTTTCCCATTTACAATTCTAATTACAGGGTAGATCCCTAAAAAGGATAAAATGTTGGGGAAGGGGATTCCCTTTTTCTCCCATCCCAATCCAAATCCCCTCGCTTTCCCTCTCCCACACCCCCTCCCCCCTTTTCTTTAAAAAAATTGTCAACCGAAAATCTTACTGTTCAGGGAGGGGGGCCCGGCCCCCCCCCCCCCCCCCCCCACTTTCAAAGGTGGGGGGGCCCGTTCATCTCATTTTTCTTTCCCCCTAAAATACAGAGTTAAAGTGACTTTTTCTATAAAAAAAATTCTTGAAAGGTGGGGGGGCAGGGCCCCCCCCCCCCCCAGGTTCGGTAGTGGGGGGGCCGTGCCCCCCCTGTTCCTACGCCTATGCTACTTCAAAGCACTGCATGTCACGTGACAGTGTAGATGCTGACACTTAGTATGCCATTACGTTCTTGATAAGATAAGGTAGTTGAATGACTGAAACCCATTTGGTTTGTTGCTTTACGTCATCAATAATTTGATAGAGTTCGATATTGAGTAGCTTTTAATTGAATTTCATAGCTGGGATGTAGAAAATAACATCTTCTTGTCATAACCAGTGACTGAACACTGTCTTGGAATATTTAGTCTTGTGTTGTATCCCATTTCTGGTATCAGAAGAATCAACTGACTATCATTCTAACACAATAGTCCATGATTCCGATTGTTGACTTTTTTCATTTTAAACTGTTATAACTTGCAACCGTACAATGTAACACATGCTGCTATTTTCTTCAATACATCTAAGTTGTTTTCACAATATCAGCACTGCTTGAATTCGATGTGAATTTATGATTTGAGATATGCTACATTATTTTGAGATATTAGAGAGCCAAGTCTGTGCATTCTATGACAAAAGGTATCCTACAAGCACATTTTGCTGTAAGTTGTTAGTGAAACTACAATGTCTTTATTAAACTATATCAAGGACAAAAAGTACTAGGAAAGTCAAGCATAGAGGAAACCGTTTCCGCATATTTCAATGGAAGGTATTTCAGATTAGAGTTCCGTAAAGGTCACCATGACCCGCCACGCCATAGGTAATAACAGGTGATACTTTACAACAGAGGATTTATTGTTAAAATAATATGCATTTCTTAGCCGGGTAATCTGAAAATTATATAGCCTCGTGCTGTTTGACATTATTATGCTACAATCATTCACTGCATGGGTTGAGTTCTGATAACACAGCATCTGTCGCATGCCTGTTATACAATTTAAATATCCATGGGTTTTGATTCCTGATTTATGACATAATGTTCATTTTAGAATTATTGGAACCTCTCAACGATATTATCTCTTCACGTACGCAACATGATAGTTGGTAGTTAAAATAGGATGCATGGTGAAAATTTTCAAATATCTTAAAAAATGATTTTTAATGATGCTTCTTTGTTTCATTATACATCCTATTTGTAAACATCATTTTTTGCAAAAGCTTACTTCAAGAATGGCACACGTTTTTGAGTTTATGTTAAACTCAACTTAAGCAATATTTTACAATTTTCATATTCGCCTGATATTTTAGGTAATTTTTA
The DNA here is from genome assembly GCA_916613615.1 of Steromphala cineraria. Classification (NCBI taxonomy): domain Eukaryota; kingdom Metazoa; phylum Mollusca; class Gastropoda; order Trochida; family Trochidae; genus Steromphala; species Steromphala cineraria. The sequence continues at coordinate 38,527,533 of OU744722.1, read as the reverse complement.
TGAATGCATGTGTATTATTAGTGGCAATATTCCCGAGATTCCAGTTGGAGGATATCAACACAGCTCTATGAACATATGTCGCAATATTGTTCTGTTTTAAAGGGGCAGTAGCACGTTTTAGGGGGGAAATAAGGTGATGTCAGAAAAATGACAATAAACGGTTCTAACTCAAAGACAATGTAACTAAATGAAGCAGTAATAACTCAAATATATAATGTAAAGTTCAGCCATGGAATTCTTTTTCTTACAAAAAATGAATTAAAGGGGTTCACACAAAAATAGCGGCCAATGAATTATTTGTGCATCTTTACTATTTGTTCTCTGGCTATGGGTGATTGGTTTGTGTAATGAGGTTTTTTGACACTATCGAAATAATACATTTAGCATAAACGTTCAATTATCATTGAAAAATGTAAAATATGAATTTTTCAAAAAACGTGCTACTGCCCTTCTTAGGCATGAGTTAGGTTTATGGTTTTCCTATTTGGATAGACTTACTTTTCCAAATGATAACCAGATGTTTGACCCCCAACCCGCTTATCCTGTCTGTGAAATATGGAAACATTTTATGATAACCTGAAGTCAAACACAACGTTAGAACTGACGTTAAGGTGAAGTGTAAGATTATAAACATGTTGTGGGGAGACTTTCAGGAACTTTGAATATAACTTGTGACAATGAATCATTGCACTTAACTTATTTTCTTTTATAAATTAACGGAGAAACCGTGTTATGGTTTTTTTTATTTTGTGAAATTTTGCGAATATTTCATGACAAAATGACATGTTCATTATTCTAGTAGTTATGAATAGCTTAGATCTCGTAGGCCATTCTGCAAGGTACATATATATTTTATATATAGCAGCCAATATCTCCACAGGTAGGTATAGTGTCATTGCAAGTTTTCCGTACATAATTGTTTTATACTATTAGTACAGATAATACATTTATCTGTTTAAAGAGACAGTCCTGTCAGCATATTTTTGAGGAAACAAAATTCACTTATGTGCTCTTCTTGATCAAGTTGTCAGATGTGAATCAACAAAACAATTACCCCCAGTAACATGACATTGTTCAACTTGGTTATGTTATAATGTACTAATACCATTATCTGCTTAAACTGAAATGTCTCTTTGAATTTCGTTTCAACAATAAATACCCCGATATGACTGTCCCTTTAAAAATATTAGGTGACAGGTCTAGAATTTTCTTTTATACTATAGGACAGTATATCTACATTCACCGAAACTGTCAGTTGAAAATGTACAAGGAACAGTGGGGATACAGGATTTCTGTTTGGGACTAGTGTTCACATAATTGGGTTGTGTCAAGGAATTTTAGTGTAAAACATTAATTGTTAATTTAGTGAAACAACACTGCAGTGAACACATTTAATGCATCTTTCCCGAATTCCCCAGTGTAATCTGTTACATAAAAGTATCTGCCCAATAATTAACGCATACAAACTGCAATCTACATTACATGTACATCTATCCTCTTGTCAGTCAGATAACAACTGTATAAAGTTACAAAAGATCATACTCAATTGCTGGGATAGTTCACAAGTGCCACATAATAGATATAAAAGTCCTACACGTCTCAGAAAGAGTCGGAGTTCAAATCCAGAAGACTTAACAACCATATATTTTTTATTTTTTCAAAATTCAAGTTTATTACGTATATCTTCTTTGAAAACAGTCACTTTAAACAACGTCAATATTACGCATTTCTGCTTTGAAAACAATCACTTTACTCAACATCAATTACAAATCTTTGTATATTACATCTTCTTTGAAAAACACTCACTTTACACATAAACAATTACAATTGAAGTATATTACGTATAACATTTTTGGAACACAATCACTTTAATCAACATCAATTACAATTGAAAGTATATTAGGTAGATCTGCTTTGAAAAACAATCACTTTAATCAACGTCAATTTGAATTCTATGTGTATTACGTATATCTGCTTTTAAAAACGCTCATTGTAATCAACGTCAATTCCAATTCTAAGTATATTCGTATATCTGCTTTGAAAAACACTCACTTTAATCAACATCAATTACAATTTAAGTATATTACGCATTTCTGCTTTGAAAAACATTCACTTTATATATATACGTATATTAGGTATATCTGCTTTGTGAAACAATCAATTTTTAACATAAAAATTTGTTGTTAGTATATATCGTATATCTACTTTGAAAAACAATAACTTTAATCAACATTTATTACAATTCGAAGTATATTGCGTATTTCTGCTTTGACAAACAATCACTTTTTTGTATTTCATAAATCACTTTTAAAGGTACATGTACATTTTTATTTCAATTTTTAGGTGGGTTACAACATGGTACGGGGATACGGTGAAGTTTATAGAAATAAAATTGGCAAAAGAGTTCAAAAGTGGCATTTAAAAAGAACGTTCCTAAAAGAGCACATAAACTGATCAGAATCCCTGTAGAAAACTTGAACGACACAGCCCAAGATCTTGACTTTAATAGCGGACACTTCCTCCCCATATCATCTGCTTATCTGAGGGTTCAGTTTATCTCATACACTGAGAACTTAATACCCCCAACATTTGATAAAACACAAACTCTGAACCACTGAGGGCTTTATCTCTATAACATACAGAGTATATTTGTTCTAAATTCGGGTATAATCAGAAGGGCAAACCAATTAACATAATTGCAAATATAACATATTTGAGGTAAGTTGACATGATATGCTTGTCTTAATGTTTAAAGGAGAAGACACTAGAGATTTCAGCCATTTCATAAAGTGCTAACAATCAAAGTTCTTGTATCTAGAAGTGATGGGTGCAACTCCAGCAACCTTAACATGAAGTCGATTCATATATTGCAACACCATGGATCATAATGACTTTTCTGAGGTCTGACATTTTTATTCATAACCATCACCTGAAAATGATAAAATAAAATCATGATGTACGTTAATTTGAAATATAAGATGACTTATCAAATGTGGCAAATAAATAATTCTGATAAATTATGTAGACAAATCTTAATGCATTTTAAATGATATCATCTCGCACAAAGTTCATTATGTACTAAAACTCAGCGGATGCTTGATGACAGCTAGTCAATTTTCATGTAAAGATAGGATTTAAAGATGATATCATCATGTTGATGTATTTGACTTAGTTTAAAAAAGCGGAAATCTATCAGGACATAAAGGAGTGCTACTTTAAAAAAATGCTTAATTCCGCATTGGTTACAGTTTTGATAAAGTAAATTTGCCTCCTGTTGAATAATTTGGCTTTAAGCTTTTATGCATGGCGAATAACTGTGTACATGCGGTTCAGTAAACAATAGTGTTTATTATCAGTTAAAATAATACTTGCTTTAAAACACGGGTTAGAAGGAAAACTTTTAAGCACATACACATCAATGTTTTTAAGCAAATTTTACTGATGATGTTTTTTATAGTAATTGCTCTACGAACACTGTTGACATAGGATTGGGTCAGGCCTCATAGAAAAAATGATATTTCGTATATTAACATATAATTGGCGAGATACACTCAAGCTCTGCAATAGTTGTTAAAGTTAAATCCAACATTATCATCTCCTTGCTAGAATATACATTATATATAAGGAAATACTTTTTGAATCGTCGTAATATTTATAAGTATAAATAATTACTGTTCTGTTTCCTATGCCTAACTGCTTTCATAACACATATAGCAAGTTTATGAATAATTTTACAGCAATATTTGGTATCAGAAGAGATAACATTTAATATTGGCTTTTTAGTGTCATTATTTGTTTAAGCATTGATGCATAGAGACTGCAACATGTCCTTTGTGACTGAATACCATTACCGTTAGACCAAATATCAAAGCTCCTGGCAACTTTCTTCCCAATAATGTCCCAGAATGTCTCAATGGGGCTCATACCTGGGAATGTCCAGAACTTTCCAATAACGTTATGTTCCTGACAGCCAAACACTCACAAACACTTTTTGAAAGATGGTAAGGTACTTCATCTTTCTAAATATCAAGTGAAGCATCAACTACCTCCTCTATTGTATCAAACTTTTTTTTCTATGAATAGCGACATCACTTTTGTATTTTTGATAAACTATGTTGATTAGACATTCAAAGCTATGTAATTACGAAAAAAAACCAGGTATATAAAATCAAAATCAAACCAAATATTCTGCATATCATTAATATCTTTAAAACTTCATTTGCATATCCCATGTTATCTTTTTCACAAGAAACGATACTATTTATCCCTTATTTGGGACAATCATGACTTTGGAAAGTAACAAACTTTTGTTCAGCAACTAAATACATATGAGTGGATACAACCAGATATTTTTACGTCTCCATCGGGTTATTACAACAATTCTTTGATTATACACACAATGAGAAGTCGCATTTCATACCTAAGTTTATCATATGATTGACATTAGACCTCTGTGGCCATTGCAATCTATAAACAGTTTACCTAAACGGAGGCAAACACCACTTAAACCATCACTCTAAGAGATTAACCTCAGAGAAGAAAACACTGGCATTTACAGATAGTGCTGTGATAACTTAGTTCTGTTTGGCACTCAAATCGTGTAATTAGTTTATGCAACCTTTTGCTTGTTTTCCTTTATATCAAGAATCACTTGGAATGTAATGTTATGACCATTGTGGCGTTTATAATCATTAATATTTAAAATTCTTGAATGAAGAGCGATAAACCAACACACCAAACAATAAGGTTTAAACCGTAAAGGTTTGCAAATCATGACGTAGGGGCAGTAGCACGTTTTTAGGGGGAATATAAGGTGATGTCAGGAAAATGAAAATTAATGGTTCCAATTGAAAGACAATTGTATTTAAACTAAATGGAGCAGTAATAATATATATATATATAATGTAAAGTATAGCCATGCAATTCCTTTTGATTATACAAAATGAATTAAAGGTGTTCACACAAAATGACCGCCAATGAATTTTATGTGAATCTTCATACTTTGTCCTCTTACTATGGATGATTGGCTTGTGTAATGAGATTTTTGACACTGTCCAAATAATTAACTAACAATTATCAGTGAAAATTTTAAAATATAAAATTATCAAAAAACTTGCCTCTGTCCCTTTAAAGTTTCCATAGGTCTTTCCTGAGTGTAAAGCAATCAAGGAGTGAAATTAGAGCAAAGTACAAGTACAAGGGTAGATATCTCATTGGCCAAAGTAATAGTACCCAAAATTTCAAGGGCAACAAACAGCGTATTTTCTGTGGTCACTGTAGCAATTTGTAAGTGTTGGAAGGTCACAATATATACAATTCATAAGTATCTGTTGACAACGTGTTTGGTCTTGTGGGCCAGTCGTAAGTGTTTTGTAGAAGATGTCAATAGTGATAAAATCAGAAGCACATGAAATCTTAAAAAACTCTATGACCCAAAATTTCGGATTCAACCACCTTGTAACAAGTTGTGCCATCAGCATACTGCAAAATATCTTTTTTCTGCATTTGCAAAACGAGAAATGTTTTTGTCATTTTGTGGTTTTATGTGTCTGTATGAAGAGTGTACATTATTCTGTCTGCATCAATGAGGTATCTTCTGCACTAGTAGGGCTGTGGCCTCACAGTATCGAAATAAAAGATTTGAAACACCCGGTTTGAGTGTGGCGTTCTATCTTACACTATTGTAGTTCGAAGGCAATAACCTCTTTCACAAGCATCACTCACGTAGTATGAGAACATTCATAAGAAGTAAGTCTGCTTACACAGATAGCACTATAGATAAAAGGTGGAATGTTGACGGGGGACTGACATATTGTACTCAGCTACCTGCCGTTGTGTCTGTATTTACTGTGAGAAATGTGTTTGAAAGAGAACCATCATGCTAAACAATGACAAAGCATATATGAAGATAATTTCAATTCAATCTTTATTGACATAGATGAACAATTTAGAATATTGTTGTAACACTTGCATGCTTTGTGAAAATGTACTCCTCGTTGTGACAAAGAAAGGTTGAGATATGTATATTGGTAGACCTAGATATTTTTTCTCTGTGAAACATGAGATTGTATAAATTCATAACTAAATGAGATAAAAGTTATTAAGACGAGATAATTGGATGCTTCAGAAGAAAAGAAGAAAAGTCGAAATATGAACATTGGCAGACATGAGTGAGTCAGTGAGTGAGATATTGTTAGACACCGCTTAGGTAATATAACAGCCATAAGAGTACAGAAAGTAAATTGACAAAATTTGAAATATCTCTGTGAAAGATATGGGATTGTATAAATTCATAATTAAATGAGAAATTGTTAAAGTTATTAAGAGAGGGTCCTGAGAGAACTTGCACTGTAAAGATTGTTCAGATGACCTTGTGTGGCAGCATGCATAGGGAGAGAATTGAAGTCGTACTTGCACATAAATGTATTATTTAAATTCACCAAAGGTCTGGTGTTTACTGCTTTCGTGAAATTTTACAAACGTTTGACCAGGTATTTTTAAGATTAAACGTAATTAAAAAATGACATTTTCACGCATTCTTTACTTTCAATCGAGACATGTATCAACGAGAAAGAATGTTGACACCACATATCATTAAGATGTGTCTTACAATTCTACCTGAGTTCTTTATTTCTCTTGACATGCATGTGAATCTTGAGGTATTCTTCCCCCTAAAGTCCCATTCTTGTTTTATCAAACACAACTATTAATCTTGCATGACACTGAAAGATTAGCACAAGCACAATGGAAGGATTGTTGACTAGGACTTGTTCACCTAGACAGAGGCTTGAAGCTGATCAGATGAATCACCTGGCTTTAATCAACAGGTTGACATGTACAGGTGAAACACTCTCTCAATCCTTCATGTTTATCATCAAACGCTACATTGATGCATTGCATGTCACGTGACAGTGTAGATGCTTACAAACGCAGGAGTGTATGCACATATGTTCCCAATAAGTTGAACGACTTAATCATATTTTACCATTAGTCTTTTACCACTTTACGTTCGTAATCATGTGTTTTATTAACTATCATTAAACAATGATTGACCATTGTCTTTGAACATGAAGCCCATCCACTTGTCTCATTAGCATCAATATATCACTCAGTGGCATCGGACGTTTGTAGGTTTTACATGATTCCGATTTTGACTTATTTGCAATAAATAATAGATACCAGAATCTCACTGCGAATTGCAAAACGTCCAAGACGTGGGTATAGTCTTTTATATGAAACTGCCTTGACAATATCAGCACTGCTTGACTACAATGCGGGATTATGGTCCGCTGTTAAAAACACAATAATATAATAAAAGTGGGAGTCAAGTGTGGCAATTTTATGCAAACAAAGATCCTGTTGAGGCAATAAGCATTTTTGCTGTAAGCTATTCGTGAAACTACAATGTCTTTGTTAAACTATATCAAGGACAAAAAGAACTAGGAAAGTCAAGTATAGAGGAAACTGTTTCCGCAATTTTTCAATGGAAGGTATTTCAGATTAGAGTTTCTATAAGGTCACCTCGACCCGCCACTCCTATAGGTAATAACAGGTGATACTTTACAACAGAGCATTTATTGTTCAGAAAATATGCATTTTATAGCTGTGTAATCTGAAAATTATATAGCCGCATGCTGTTTGACATAACGATGCTACAATCATTCACTCGGTTGAGTTCGGATAACAGTAGTTGTATTATGCCTGTTATACACTAATTAAATAAGCACGGGTTTTGATTCTGATTTATGACATAATCTTCATTTTAGTATAATTGCAACCTTTTAAACGTCACTTATCTCTTCGGGTACGTAAGACGATAGTTAGGTAGATAATGATAGGATGTATAGTTTTGGTGTGGGTTCTGCTTACAGCTGAATGACATAATGTTCATTTTAGAAAAGTATTTTATCTCTTCCGTTACGTAACACGAAAGTAATGATGGCTATACTATACAGGGTGCATGGTGTAATCAATTTAACACTTTTCAAATTATGTTTTTGGTTGCCTGTTGCACAAAGAAGTCACAAATTTTATCATAATATCATTGGGATTCTTGAGAGGCATTTAGAAGTTGGTGTATTCAAGTTAAAGACAAATATCACGGATGGCAACTGCTTCTCTATTGCAAGTCATAACGTTTCTGGGGTATACCTTGCCCCTTCGTTTGGTGAATGATAATATTATTGGATGGATTGGATAAGATGGTTTTAAGGAGACGACTGTTCAATTGCACAGTTAAGGTTTGTTTTCTGGAACCGAACTTCCATAACACTGTGCATGTTAGGTTTGTCTGATAGTGAACATTTTACACCAGATTTGATCCAGCTTTTTGGTTTTATTTCACTCGGCATGGTGTAATATTCGTAATGTATTACACATCAGATACCGATTATTGTTTATACAGAGCGTTAATTCTGACAGATAAAAACATCGCTATTTCCCGATTTCGTAACGCTGTTCAAATGTCTCATTTAATCAAAGATAAAATTCACTTTATCCATTCTCAAAGAAAGATGGCTGACCTTACAGAAGGGGGATGAGGGATGCACACCCCTCCCAAGAGGGTTCCAAATATACTAAATGTTGACATTCTTTTTCTCATAGTATCATACATCATAAACTTATAACAGAAAGTGTTGAGCATGGAAAATAAATTCTACAAACAAGCTGTTTTAACTGTGGATAAGTATGCTCAATTCATAATCAAAAAGCACATTAATTTTTTAGAAAATCGATGGAAAACTTGAATGACAGAGCCAAAGATCCAGTCTTTAATAGCTGACACTTGCTCCCCAATTCATCTGCTTATCTGAAAGTTCAGTTTATCACATACACTGAAAACTTAATATCCCCTACGTTTGATAAAACAGGAACTCTGAACCACTGATGGGTTTATCTGGGTTATATACAGAGCATATTTGTTCTAAAAATGGCCTTAGACAGTAGGTCAAAACAATTAACATAAAATTGAGATAAGTTGACATGTCTTAATCTTAAAGGAGACCCTAGAGATTTCTACAATTTCACAGTGATAAATGCCACCATTATTTCACTTAAAAGTCCCAATAGATGCAACTGAATCCACATAAACCAGTTTATTCATACATTTCAACATCTTAATGGATCTAGTGACCTTTCAAACAAAGTTGGTCTGACATTTTTATATTCATAAACATCACTTTAATGTCAAAGTATAAACATGATGAACTTTAATTTGAAAATTGAAGATAATTTGTTAGGTGTGGCAAATAAATGTGCTCAAACAAATTATGTAGATAAACATAATCATAAATGCACTTAAAATGATATCCTCTTGCAGTGTTTGATAAGCACTAAATTTCTCTGCTGAGCTGAAGCTCATTAAATATAACCATAAACAGGATTTAAAGATGATATCAGCTTATGGTGTTCACATATTTTGCGAGCTGGAAATTTGCTGGAATGGGTTTTGGATAACAAGTGTTGCAATCAAAAAGCATAACTCAGAATGGCTCGTTTAAGGTATATACATTCTACCTGCTGAATGAAGTGGCTTAAAAGAGCAGTAGCACGTTTAAGAGGGGATATATGGTAATGTCAGGAAAATGAAAATAAATGGTTCCAATTGTACAATGTTTTTAAACAAAATGAAGAAATAATAAATCAAATATATAAAGTAAAGTTCAGGCATGCGATTCCCTTTTCTTACACAAAATGAATTAAAGGTGAACACACATAAATGGCCGCCAATGGACTTAATGTGAATCTTTAATATTTTTTATCTATGACTATGGATGATTGGTGTATTGAGATTTTTGACACCATCAAAATAATACAATTAGCATTAACATACAATTAGCAGTGAACAATTTTGAATATAAGATTTTTTTAAAATATGCTACTTCCCCTTTAAAGCTTCTCCGCACGAAGCATACCTAAATACATGTATCTGGCACTGTCTGGTATGTGGTTCTGTTACTATCAGTATTAACCACGCAAGCCCTAAAACTACATTCCACTACAAAAAAACTATAACTTTCAATCAAATGATGGCTTTTAAGTTCAATGTTTCATATTCTTCAAATTGTAGAAGCCTATTGGACAACTATGGGTTAAAAATGTCTCATCTCTGTATCAAGCATCAGTGTGATAACAATCGTTCATCCATGACCCATAACTCACAACAAAACCGTCCATGCACGCAGATCAATGAAGCATGAACATGTTATGGGCACTAAATCAACCAAGATGTCAGTTATGTCTCTGTAGATTCATCAAGGTGTGTGGTCAGTGAATGCTTTGTGTGATTCACAAAAGAAGACAAGTCTTGAAACGTATCAATATAGTTTATTGCTTATCTTACATCTCAGGCAATGACAGCAAAAAGATCTTTTGTTTGAGAATTTGGTATCTAAGATATCTAAAAATATGATTGTAAATATATCAAATATACAAAATGATGAACACAATCTGGCTTTGATACAATATCGCTGAGATAAGATTCCATGTGAACCTTCAAGCACAATATATCTATGTATACCCTAACTCTAATAAACCAAGTTACCTGGGTGACCTTACAGAAGGGGGATGAGGGATGCACACCCCTCCCAAGAGGGTTCCAAATATACTAAATGTTGACATTCTTTTTCTCATAGTATCATACATCATAAACTTATAACAGAAAGTGTTGAGCATGGAAAATAAATTCTGCAAACAAGCTGTTTTAACTGTTGACACATATTCTTTATCCTAAGTAATCATTTCTATCATACAGAATCCTGTATCAGCCCCTGTTGTACATCAACTTTATGGTTTTCATAGGCAAAAGTAACAAGGATATACAAATACAATACATATATCACAGATGAAGCATGGGTAGATCTGGAATCATGACAAGACAAATGGTCATTGAAGGCACTGATACCTTCTATTCCTACATTGGGTTTACAAAATTTAGTATTTACAGTTTTAAACATAAATATCTAGCAATTACCATACTCTTATCACTTTTGTTCTTTCTCACACAAAGATTGCTAATAAATACACTAAAATGCTCTCTGTTGACAGGCAAGTAGGGAATGTATTGAAAGCTTGGAGGAACCAGCCATCAGACTCATGTATATAGTCATGTTCTGTAGCCAAGAGCAGTAGAACAAGCAGTTCATCATGCCAGCCTCCCTTCACCAAGTGCTTGCAGGTCATTTCTAGAACTAGCACTGGAATTGTGTTTTAATTTTAGATTGGCAGGGATAAGGCTCAAATAGTTCCCATCGTCTAGTTCAGATACTTCCATCCTTAGAATGCCATCTCTGGATTATGATAAGAGTCTTCATCCATCCTTTATGTTTGGTCCTGAGGCAAACATGAGCTGTACGAGATGTCGACGTCTCACCCGCTCTCCACACTCCCGGCATGTCTTGGTGGTCTGTGGACACACAACAAACCTTTAGTACAGATTATGGTAATTCTACTGCAGTCTTATACAAGGCTCCATATACCGGGAATCCTTGTATTTAAGCTCTTGGATTAATTACGAATTACACTCATTTCATAATATTATATGAGAAATATATTTTCCTTAAAGAATTCATTTTGGTGAATTGAAAGGTCTGCCTTGACTCTGTCTCACTAACTGTTGGTGTTTTGGTGATTAAAGAAAGTTGAAAACTATGAACAGCTTGAACAGAAAATGCTTGACTGTTAAAATGTATCACAAACTGTATCACAAGAGACTACCCATAGACTGATTTCTTTGGTTCATTTCTTTAATCTGTATGTGTTATTAATATTATCAGAACTTTTTTAGTTTTTGTTCTCGCCCCTTGGGCAATATTTCAGCCATTAGCGACGTGTTGATCATGAAAAGTGTTATTGCACATGACTGTTTCTACCATGTTTTTACTGATGAAAAATATGCCTCACCCCAAAGGAATGATTTTGGCACATCATATATTGACCCTTTAACAGAACGTGCTTGAGTACCCATGATAAGCAGACCAAGTAGTCTCACCTGGAACACCTGTTTCCAGCACAGGTAGCAGCACACGTGCTTACACTGGGCTCGGAACGGCACTCTCGCGTCCTCCCCACACACTCCACACACATACCCTGCGGATAGGAAGTGAGTAATGTCACGTTTTATCTGACAAATGAATGGTTATAAAATCAGATTTTGATATTTCCCTTATGGGAAAACAGATACAGGTCAACCTTCTCTCATGTTCTGTAACCCGTATAGAGCAGACAAGACCAAGTCATTAGGCTAGCAGATGAATCATATATAATCACATTTAAAAAGCTGAATGGCGGAGATCATGTATAGCAAATGGTACATTGGAGTTATCTGCCCCTAGCTTTTCAAACTGAAAGCTCTTGCTGGAGTCCTTACCATTGACAAAATATTAATGGGCTTACATCAGAACATGCGACAAAGGGAAGTGCAGACACTGCATGACGGATAGAACACCCTGGCTGGATAGTCAATAGTTTAACCATTATATTCCTCTGAGCAACAAGACTGGATTCTTGCTGTTTGGTCAAAACTATTACAAAGTCAACTATTAAAGTGTGCTTGGGAACTCGGCAATGGACATAAGATAAAATTGAGCAAATTTGAAAGTAAAATGCTTACAGTTGTTTGAGAGGCATTTTAGAAGCTGGAGTATCAAGAAGACAAGGAGTTTTGTGGATTATCAACTTCTTTATTGTAGAATGTAGCGACATTTCGGTAAAGATTCCTATACTGTTTTCAAGCATGAAATGTCGCTACATTCTACAATAAAGAAGTTGATAATCCATAAAACTCCTTGTCTTCTTAAAATGCTTACACTAGAAAAATTATGAAGTTTATGGTTGTCAGTAACATCAAAACCGACCAAAGGGTTGAGCAAGCATTAATACAACAATATTCAAATACAAGTCATCCAACTTAATTACCAACTGTTGCATGTTGCCCTATAGGAGAACACGAGAGAGATCAAAGACACATGTCCTCTCTGCTGGGAGGAAGACAGCTAATTACAGGGTGAGAATAAATAACAAGAAGTGCAAGGTCGACAAACAGGAAGGCAGCAACACGTTACAAGGTTACTGTGTCCTCGTCTAGCAGGGCGGGGCTCAGTAATTAGCTCAATTAATTAAAGTAATCAGATGTTGATTAAGTTGCTGGGTGAAATAGCATTTGAAGATGTTGAAGGTCATTGGCCTTAGTTGAGCTATATAGAGAAATATATTCGGGTTAATGTTTGAATGATTGTAGATTACTTTCTCGTATCATACAACTTATAATCATTAACACTGAATGTGAGGAACTTTGATAGATGAATTGCTGTATATTGTTTTCATTATGATGCAAAGTGACTATTTAGTTTATCATTTTTTATTTTCAGGTTGACATCGTTTGTGATAATTATAAACAATTATAACAGATTTGTTTTTATAATATTTCATACTATTTTTGTTTAAATTGTTATTCAAAAAAATTAAAAATTCTTTGTTTTTAAATTCACTCTTTATATTGGGGGTGATCTGGAGTAGTAATATCATATTTGTTTGATGTAGAATGTTAAAGCAAGCACACAACAAACATGAGCCTATTCCATGAGGTCATCTTACAACCTTAGAACTAAGATTGATATGAATGTACACATATTGTAATCACATTCTAAATTTTTATCATGAGAAAACAGCACCAAGTTTTTTATAAGAGAAGTTTTTGCTTCACGGTAAACTTAGGTGTTCCATGTTTTTCCTAACTCTCTGTTCATTTCACTGGTAATTCATTCAAAGATCTACCTATAGATATACGTTAATAGCTAACATTCAAATAAAAGAATATGGGCTAATATGTTTTTGCTTGGCCGACCTTTCACTAAATGGGGCAAACATAAACAAGGTTTCATCCCTAATTAATACATTACAGAATATAAACAGAAACTGATAGAAGCTCTCTCTCCACAATGCCCCGAGACACCAACTTAGAAGTAGGCGCCAACACAAACACACAGCACTGAGAGAAAGGACAACACATGTAATCTTAAATAGCATACATGGTGCAGACAATGTTTTGGCAGTAGAGACATCGTTATGGTGTATCATAGCTATTTGAGCTGAGTGCATGTATTGTATGGGTAACAGGAGCACTGTCTTAAATACAGCACATTCACTAGTCTAGTGTCTTAGATTTAGCTGGATTCAAACCATGCCCAACCGGGCTGTTGAAGTTTGTATTTTCTCTGTGGTTCACATAGCAATGAATGTCAAATTCGTTAGAGCTCTCACATGTTAAGTTTGACAGAAGGATGAGTGACTTAGTCTGCTGGATGACTGTTGAGTGGATGTAGTGAGCGTGAACCAAGACAGCCTGCAGCAACCACTGGCTGGTGTTACAGTATGATCAACAACACAGCACACCTCCCCACCTTGTTATCTGAGGTGCGGGGAGGATCTTGTACTAATTATCTGCACATGTCAGGCTAATTATGGACGAGAGGAAACCACATGTTTACTCATGGAGTCCCAGCAGGGAGTGTCACAGCCCACAGGATGCCAGGCCAGCTTCAAGACAGGAACTCTGCCCCACGCTCCAGTCAGTTCGTCCATGGTTCACTCAGTCTCATAGGTGTCAGAGGAACCGGGCACATGCAGCATGTTACAGAGTCAGAAGTATGTTGCGTGGATGTGAGGCACAACTAGCATCAAACTCTAATAATATCAGTCCCTCTCGGGATAGTATGGACCTGACTAGCTACCATGCAGTACATCTTACACATTATTATTGCATGGATGCGCAGCAGCAACTAGCACCGTACCGAGAACATCAGTCCCTCTCAGGATAATATGGACCGGACTAGCTCACATGCAGTACATTACACATTATTATTGCATGGATGGGCGGCAGCAACTAGCACTGTACAATGAAATATCAGTCCCCCTCAAGGGGTTTTGGTGTGGATGTGAGGAAAACCCAGCTCTGTACCTCTAGAAATATCCTTCACTCTGGGCAGTAGGTGGCTGGAGTCTGTTCTTCCCTCTGAGGACCGGGACCGGCTGGCTCCAGGTGGGACAAGAGGCTACACACAGCTCCACATCTGGAGTGACTTGTCCCACAGTGGAGCCAGCCTCTCACTGAGTTCCCTCTGCCTAACACTGAAGCTCTTTCATCACCAGTCACAGGGAAAGATCAAGTGATACACTAACCTTTCCTACAGATGCATTCAGGTCTAAATCTAGACACAGAGTGAGCACAATCCTACCCACCTGGGATTAGTTTATGATGACTATTTGGAGTGAATAAATTTCAAATGACAATGATTATTAAACTATTTTAGGAAATCAAAGACATTAAAGGTTGGTTTGTACAGCCTCTCTTCCATGTTTAACTGATATTAAGCCACCAATTTCTGCTCAACTTAGAAAAATACATTTCAAACTTTCACAAGTCTAGTCAATAATGGTTAGTTAATTCAGCTCTTTTTATTTCTTGTTTTGTCTTTTTGCAAAAAAGCTTATTATCATTCCATATTAATGAAAACCTTATATTTTAACAATCCATGATAAATATATAAAAAGCCTGCAACATTTTAATTGCTTTTCAAAGCTATGATTGCTAAAACAAATAACTTTAAGTGGGTAAAATGCCCTAAATATGAGTGAGCAAGAGTCTTGTTGGAAGCTGTCTGTCTGAAGGAGAAGCTGGGAATATAGTCTGTTATCCAGACCCTAAATAAAAACATTTGAAGGAGCCTTCTTGAATCTAGAAAATGTTGGCAAGTCTAGTTGCCCCGAAATTTAGAACTGTTCGCTCCTTTTTTATTTTTATATCAAATATTGAAAATTGAAATTTTTGACCAAAACTTTTTTTTACAGGGTCCATATGTAACTCTACAGGGAGAGTTGAGAGCTGACTCTGTGTGGCCTATATATACTGGGCAGGTGGATCAACAGAGTCCTGTCAGACTGTCCGACTTGACTCCAATCTCTCCTCAAGAGCACTCTACATAGATTCCTAACTGGGGTGGAATAACATTCTACATCTGCAGCGAATTAAAAATATTTACATACCATCTACATACAGTATTTCAATAAACATAAGCATCTGTCATGAATTCAAAGCACTATGAGAGATCTGAGAGAGCAGTGTTGAATTGTTGCACACCTGTTGTGTCCCTGGACCCGTGTAGTACTGATAGTCTTACACACCCAATTCTTCCTCTTACAACACCTTCCAAACATCTTGACAGATTGTTTTCAATTTTGAAAACAAAACAATCAATAGTTTGACCTACTTAACAATATACAGACCAAGTATTTGTTCTTTCATCTATGTTTTTGATCAAATTATTTTCAAAATTATACTGAAATCATATTTTTTCATCAAGGTAATTTCATTTGATCACCATCATATCTCTCACAAGATTATTATCTATCAAACTTTGTTTATCAATTAATTTTTCTAAAGAGATATTTTTTCTAAAATTAATATTTCATCAATTTCTTTTAAAAATTACTAAATTTTAAATATCTGCAATGGTGAACTACATAACAATGCTTTTACATCATCAAATAAACAAGGAAACATCAAAATGCTATAACCATATTTGAAATTAAATTGCAAATCTTTGTTCAGAGACGTTCATTTTCATTCATGTAAATCATTGTACCCACCTGTCTTCTGATATCAAATATATAAACACTAATTTAGGCGCAATTCTTAATCCTCACTCTGACTCAGTAGTATATCTCTATTGAATTCTAGTCCCTCGTCAATCCCTGATCCATGTTATTCATCTACTCATTTCACATGTGAAACAAGAAGACATGGTCATCAACATCCCCTGCCAAATTAGTTTTCATTAAAGCTGCCACCATTTTTCTCCAGGGGTGATAACTCTTTAAACGGCCAGTTCGAGCGCGTTTTCACCGATAAGCTTAGGCTGCTAACGAAGCTATTTTTAGACAAAGCGCGTCATTTGTTTAGCAGATCTATAAATAGAATGAGAAATGTCCCTTCCCATAATGCAATGTAGTGTGCAGGGAATTCTGGGTGGGACCTATGTTTTCAGTGCCCATCAAAATTCGACAATGGCCCTTCGTTTTTTAAAAACAGTCACTACGTTAATATCATGGAATTTACATGGTTATATGTGTAAAAGGGTCATTTCATTCTTAGAAAAATCTTTGTCGTGTGAACAACAGTAAAATCAGTTGTATTTATAGGCCTCTTGCAATGACATGTCAACTCATGATTGTAAAGCAAATTTTAAAAATGTTTATCCAGTTAAAAATCCGTAAATTTATTGTAGATTTCAGGTTATTTGATTTTGGGGCAATGTCTCCCAAATAAATCCGCTTGACATTTCTCTCTTGCCTACTCGCATGCGAATTTCCATCGTACTCGCGCAGTCGCCCTCGACTTCGCAGTTCGCACAACCTCAGTCATAGTAAAACAGTTTTTTGCTTCAGAAATATATCTGTCACTTAATTCACATGATGTTCGGAAAAGTGCAATACGTACTGTGTATAATTGGGAGTGCGACAGCGCTGACGAATTTTTTTGTATATTCGAAAGCCGATGGGAATCAACTATTCTTCTCAGTGTCATATTGATTGAGCCTAGACATTTTAGGTGTCATATGTAGATTTCAATAAACAATCTGTCTGTCTGTCTGTCTGTCAATTTTCTAATGCAAACATTATTAACAAATCTCCTACAATTTAAAGATCCAAGTAACTACAACACCGACCAAACAATCAGCTGACAATAATCTTAGTTGCTGCCGATCAAGGCTTCGAGTTCGATCAGCTTTCTTCCGCCATTTTGAATTGTTAGCATTGCGAGAAAAGAAATGTACTGTATCATGCTAATTCATTGAGTAAATCAAGAAAAAATAATTGATTGATAGAAGAGGGACATGTTTACACGTGATTCATGATAAAAGTTATCAGTAAAGACAATGTTTTGTGGCAGTAAATGCCAGTAATGCATCTCACGCTCGTAGCTCCGATGATTGGCTTCATTTCAGGATGTTTTTCTTTTTTTGGGGCGATACACTTTACTCTTTGTCAAATTGTTAAATCATGAACAACTGAAATGATAACTTCATGAACATATTTCAAATTAAGTGTGAAATAATCATGTAAAAATCGTATATATTAGTTAACAGGAAATTCCTCCTGAATTTCGTTTCCACAAAAAATACACCGCTCGAAGTGCTTGTCAGTGGCTTTGATTATTTTCGCTATTTTTTTGTTTTGAAGGGCTGATTAGAACAATTACCAAACTTGACATAGTTATTAACATAAAAAATAGAAAACAAATCGAATATATAAAATTTGATGTGTTGTGTGCAAAAGGGAATTCCCTCCCGAATATTTGTGGAACAAAAAATACCCGCTCGAACTGGCCGTTTAATATGTTATTGCATAAATCTCAACAGAGTCCAAAAACATGCAACAAGGGCAATAACTTTGAACAAATAATCCAATGGTTCTGATTTTTAAATTCCATCAAGCTATTGATCCCCTGAAGACACACTGCAAATCTGGTTATCCTATCTTAAATAGGTTTTGAGGAAATCTGTCCCCTTTAAATCAGACGGACGCACAGGAGCCCAAACCAATATCCCCTTCCCACTCCGTGACTGGGGACAATAAGCAGATAAAGTTCATACACATTCAATTCCATAATGGTTATCAACAAACTACTCACCTGACTTGACCTGTGACATTTGTGACCTCTGACTGGAGCTGACCCCTGACCCCTGACCTGAGGTGACCCCTGACCCCTGACTGATCCTGGAGCTAGAAGAGTCTTGACTTCCAGAGTCTGCTGTGAGTTCAGAGCTGGTGCTTCCAGAACCAGCCTTGGCGTGAGGGGCGTCAGTGAGTCCCGTCAGGGTGACAGAGCTGGGGATGACATTGGTTGTGAGTCCTGATGAGGATACTGATGCTGATGCTGATGTGGAGGACTCACTGGACACCAGGGCGGGACCAGCCCCTGAAGATCCTGAGCTAGACTCCAGCTTGGCTCTCTTCACACTTCCACCTGTTGCAGACAGGGAGATGGACTGCATTAGACAACAGGACAAACTGAGTACCATAATTTCTTCAATAATTTGAGTTCTCCAATAATTCAACCACATAATATCATACATTTTATTTTAAATCACTTCTAAAATTTCAACCAAGTTACCAAAGTTTAAAGTTGATGCTCCTATGATTCAAACTTTGCTAGCAATTATTAATGTATTTGCACAAAAAAATTGCAAAGCATAATTATCCTGACTGCTGTATTTATTATATCTTTATCATGAGGACACTCAATTTGACTCAAATAATACATTTTTGATATTCATCTTACATTTCATCTGTAGTGCCAAATAAACAATCGAAATAAAGAATAGTTCAACCATAGACATTTCTTTCAAAAAAAATTTAGGGTCGAATTAATAGAGAAAATTATGGTCAAACCACCCTGTTTCAAGGTATAAAGGTGAAATCAGACTAACAGTGCTGCTTGCATACAATGTGGAGAGGAAACTACATAATGCAACAAGTTTGTATCCAAGAAGTGCCAATATTTTGAACATTTTCAATCATGGTAGATTTCAATCAACCTGCCAACTGGAGCTGCATCAAAAGTCAAAATGATGAAACTTCATCATCCACAATAAGTAACCGAAGAAATTCCTATTTTGACAAATAATGATAAGGCATTTGGGAAGTAAAGAGTTAGCAATGAATGATGGCAGACTAAAGACATGAGATGAAGGAACCTACCCTGCTGTGAGTGCTGGTGGAGCCTCTTGGAGGAGAGTGAGTGTTCCGGCCTGTACCCACAACCCTGCCCCGTGATGGCTACACACAACTCATCAAACTCCTGTTTGTGCTGAGGCCGTGCATACTTGTAGAACACTGAAACATCACATCCAGTATCATCATCCATTAATTCTTGGAACATATCATGACTTTGCAAATACATAAGCACAATTCATCTTGATAATGCTTTTTTAGTTTTATTGAAGTACTTTTCTAGAATTCAGTCATGTGTAAAACCTATCAATTAATGCCAACAGCAGGTTTTCCGCCTATACTTTGATGTATTTTGAATATTTTCTTTAATTTCACGGTTTAATCATAAAAAAAACCAGAACATAAATCGTGCCCATGACATACTATGATTACAACGTGATTGTTAAAATCTCAATATTTCACGAACGAGAGCATAAGGGTAATACACTTGGCCTGTCATGGGTACTCAAACATCATTGACTTCAACAATATTTGTAAGATGACGATTAGTCCAACAACAGTACAAGTTAATTAGAAGTGGGCCCACTCACTTCTGAAGAGAGGGTGAAGGTCGGGCGAGGCGGTGAAGAGGTCGGCGAGGACGGTGGTGACGTGTGTGAGACTCTCCTCCCTGCGGTACTGGACCAGAGCCCGAGAGAACACCTTGTAGCTCTCTGCGCTCAGCTTGCTCTTCACCTGCAGCAGGGGACACAGCGTCAACTAGCAACACTACACGCTGCAGAGTGTCTATGATCTTAATTTGGTGAAATACTTCTACAATTACAGCGAGGGTGAGCGACCCTTTGCCTCTTTCATAAAGGACTAGGGATTAACACCAGAATCTCAGGAGCACTGAGTGTCCAATCAGCTGAACCACTCAGCCACTAGACATTGTCATCTATGTTGATCTCTTTAGTTACAAGGAAATATTTCTTTCTGAAACTCTTACTGACACCAAAATATTAAAGCAGCCCCAAATACTCAGATTTAAATTAGGCAGTACCTGAGTGATATAGTCCTCGGCCCTATTGACGTTGCTTGCCGTACATGCTGAGGAGAAGGCAGTGGTAACTGGTGTGCCACTTTCTCCTGGTCTCTGGAACATTTAAACATGGTACTGATGTAAGAACAAACCATCGCTATCAATTTGTGTTATTCTTTTTGAGTGTATATTATCAGGTCTACCTAGAAATGATTTTAAGTGAACAAAAGTGTCTCACCTTCACAACAATCTTGCGTTTCTTCGTTGTGTTGTTTTTGACAGGTTGATAGGAATGTATCTGCATGAAAACACAAAAACATTGGAAACATCGATTCTTAGTTAGGATTGGCATCTGGTGTCAAAAATTCAATAAGAAAGTAAGATAAGCAGCATGACCATCAGTGACAGTTAGACTGGAGTTGGTAGAATGGGAGGATAACTGTCAATAAATACACAAGACAAAATGAGTACAGCTAACATACCACGATTTGATTGCCACTTCATAACAACAATGAAATTAAAGACATACATTTGGTCATGTGAATGAATGACTATTACTGTCAATGGACTATGGGTAAGGTAAAACAAAATATCAACACAAGTCTTGAAGTCATAGAATTGAAAATCTGATTGAAATAATCAAATTCCGAACATTGAACATTTTAATTTGTAAAATCTTGAAACCTACAGGCTCATCAGCAAGAAATAGAAATTTTGTATCTGATGTACACATACACAGACATGCAGAGTAAGGGAGTGAAAGAATGAATGAATGAATACTTTTAAAGAAAAAAAAATCCCAAAATCAATTTGTAGTTAAGATTATTTAGTTTCTTTTGAGGGTAAAACCCAATTCATCAGATCGTATATATATTGCAATGAGTATTTTAAAATTGTACAATCCTTACCTGGGAGTCACCTGAAGTATCATTGAAATCAGCATGTGTCTGAAAAACAAATTTAAAAGATCAAACAAACAAAGATAAAACAAAAAATCCTTCAGCAAGAGACTAATGAAGACATAGAGAAGATGAGAGCTGCAAGAGTTGCCTCCCCTACCTGGTTGTGGTCGAGAGCCTGCAGGAGCCCCTGTTTACTCTGAGACTGGGTCTGTCGGCCTCTGCTCTTGTACTGCTGGCTCCAGTGAGACAACGACTCGGCTTGACTCTCTGTAACACCACACAATGTCTCATTGTAATTTTATGTCTCTTTTAAAAGAATTGTAGGAAAATAGAAGAGAAACAAAGGAAAACAAACATTGCCATAACTGATCATTATTGTGAATATTACAAATTAAGAAAACTTTTCAATAAAACATATACTCAACAGAATCAATATCAAACTTATCATATCCTTTTCATGATAAACTTCTTAGTGAAAATACAACTTAAAACCATGATGAATTTATGCTACAATTTTAGATGGATTATGACATTATATGATAGGATACAATAGGAATGTTCATAAACAGACAGTTTTAATCACATTAAGAGGGCGGCTACCAAATACATAGAAAACCAAGCGGGTGACAACTTCAAAGTTTTGATTGTAATGTTTCGCCACCCATGAGGTTCTTCAAATCAATTCCCCAATAGCACTTATTTATCTTTTCGATATGCAAATATGCAATAATATACACAAAAACTAAATATATACATAGCACACCTGGCGTGTATCTAACATACCTGTGCAAGGTTTAAGGCTCGGTACATGAGTGGGGACTGTACGAGCCTGCTCATACTGGATGTTAACCTTCGACCTGCCGTGGGCGGCAATTGTTGGCTGAAAGTACGCCCCCTGACATCCTGGAGCCTCCACACGACTCACCTTGGCCTTCGCCGTCGGCGCTGGCATCTGGATACAGGTGTAAGGTACATTTCGTCAAGACCCAATAGTATCATGGATTAATAACTCTTATAGCTTTCAATCAACTCTTACAGCTTAATTTGGGTGGGGTTTGCTCTATGGATATCATAAGTAAAACTTCTACATAATTTCTTTGGACGAAAAAGTATGTGTAAACATTTTATCATATAAAGAACCCTCAATATTTAGTATATTTGTAACTTTCTTGTGAGGTGGGGGTGTCCAAAATGTCCACTTTTTTACTGGCCAAAATGCCTGCATCACTAAACGTATGATTCCCAGTGACATTGAAAGCACTCACAATCTTGTGCACAGTCTTGAAGAAGGAAATCATGTCCCTGAGTGAATGACCAAAGTTCTGCGGCTTCTGCACGTATGGTCGGACCCACACCGGCAGCTGGGCCAGGGAGTCCGGGGACCCGAACCTGGATATACACAGCAACATGTATTACAGAGGGCCATGCAGGATGTATAGAAAACTTGCAACTTGACTGTACCCTATTCCACAATGACAAGTATCACAAATATCTTGCATAAAATTATTTTTCAGGACAAAAGCTTTTTCCTTTCAACCCTAAGAAATCATTAACAAATACAATTCTAAACATGGTTTCTTCTTTGTAGGATCAAAGCATTATCAAAGTTTTAAATATCATTATCAAATCAAACTGCCACAAGAGAACTTTGAACAGAAATTAGAAGTCTTCAAGTGTTCTATGATGACAGCAGTACAAGATGAGCAGGTAGAGGAGCCCACCTGGTGTCACACAGCAGAATGGCCCCGAAGTCCTGCTTGTGTCTGATGACTCGCCCGATGGCCTGGTTGACGGCTCGAGACGCCTGCTGTCGGTACCAGGCCTGACCTGTCAGCATCTGCCGGGGGTGAACACACAACAGGATTGTCAGTGTGAGTTTACTTGAAAACGTAGAAAACAGTAGTGATCTGGAAACTCCATAACCCCAAAAGGGTAATTGAAGGCGACTTCAATTTGTTTCATCATTAGTTAATCATGAAAGGAATCACTATTCCTCACATTAATATTAATAATTGAGTTGTGTTTGAGTGATGATGAGTAAAAAATGTAGAAATGATGAAATGTACAGACCAAACTTAGACATTATTATGTTTAGTACATTCTTCAGAAAATATTTTATGACAAATAACCAAAGTGAAGTATGTGGTTGTTAAACCTCATAACTTAATAACCTAAACCACATAACTTCAAGTTGACTATTGATCATTAAAACCCTCCCCTGCCCCACCTTGCCGCCACTCTTCCTACGCATCTCGTCCAAGTACTGCATCTTGAGCACCACACGTGGGTCCATGCGCGGCGGGAATGGCAGACCCGTGATCAGCACCGCCCGCCCATTGTTGTCGGAGAAGTCTAGACCTTCGCTCACCTGCAACAGGTCACAATTGGTTCTTGATTACAATCTTACCTTGATCATTCATCTTCATTCATCATACCTTGATCATTCATCTTCATTCATCTTACCTTGTTCATTCATCTTCATTCATCTTACCTTGATCATTCATCTTCATTCATCATTCCTTGATCATTCATCTTCATTCATCTTACCTTGTTCATTCATCTTCATTCATCTTACCTTGTTCATTCATCTTCATTCATCTTACCTTGATCATTCATCTTCATTAATCATTCCTTGATCATTCATCTTCATTCATCTTACCTTGATCATTCATCTTCATTCATCTTACCTTGATCATTCATCTTCATTAATCATTCCTTGATCATTCATCTTCATTCATCTTACCTTGTTCATTCATCTTCATTCATCTTACCTTGATCATTCATCTTCATTAATCATTCCTTGATCATTCATCTTCATTAATCATTCCTTGATCATTCATCTTACCTTGATCATTCATCTTCATTCATCTTACCTTGATCATTCATCTTCATTAATCATTCCTTGATCATTCATCTTCATTAATCATTCCTTGATCATTCATCTTCATTCATCTTACCTTGATCATTCATCTTCATTCATCTTACCTTGTTCATTCATCTTCATTCATCTTACCTTGTTCATTCATCTTCATTCATCTTACCTTGTTCATTCATCTTCATTCATCTTACCTTGATCATTCATCTTCATTAATCATTCCTTGATCATTCATCTTCATTCATCTTACCCTGATCATTCATCTTCATTCATCATACCTTGATCATTCATCTTCATTAATCATTCCTTGATCATTCATCTTCATTAATCATTCCTTGATCATTTGATCATTCATACCTTGCTCATTCATCTTCATCCATCCTGACGCTCTGGCAGCCATGGCAAGACGCTGACATTATTTTACATAACATTTGAGGAATTTTCAAAAGAGATAAACAAAATCACATGAAATTTTAGCTTGATAACATCTATGTAATTTCTTCAACCTTTCACTTCAGGAAAAACCCTTATTATTATAATAAGTATAACATGTTTTGATAAATGCAAGAAGAAATGCACACATTGCAAAACGTGTAATTTCACTTCAAATTACATGATGCCTGCTGAATTAAAACAATCCCTGACGGGCAGGTAAAAGAATAAAGCACCTTGCCGCGGCAGACGGCCATGAAGATGGCTCCGTTCAGTGCGGGGTCGTTGATCTTCTCATAGAACTCTTCCATCGTCTGAAACAATAGAACAACGGACACCAATTATACAGGATTTTCAAGCAACTGGGTAAGAGTTTAGAATGTGCTGGTAATTGGATGCTATGAACAGAAAATAACCAAACTAAACACCTACATCATTGAAAGCCATTTTCCCTTTTGTTTCAACAAAGATGGGTTTGTACTGTGTGATGCGACTCCATATGTTGTTGTCCTGCAACAGAGAAAACATCAGATAACACAGTGTAGTTATTACATTAGCAACTAAGGGATACAACTTTATCTAACAACTTTCATTCCTATGCTTACATAAGGGTAATGAAACATTTTTTCAGACTCAAATTGCAAAAAAATTAATTGGTGTATGTTAATCTATATATTCACAACTTGTCGACAAGAAGATTATGTGGAGATAACTTGGTAGTCGTTTGATTCACAACAACATGATTGACTTTAATCTCATCTGACAGAGTGACCCTGGCAGTATTGACCCAGCTGTAGACAAACCTGCCAGAACTCCACGCTCTTCTCCATCACCGGGTAGGACGGGAAGAACACCAGCAGACCGTTTGGTACCACCCGCGCAAAGTTAACTGCAACAATTGAATATTTGCTCAGGCACAAGGTAATGATCAAAATGAGCCAAATCTTATGATTAGTAATCAAACTGGAATAGAGAATGAGAATAATGCATATTCTAGAAAATGCCTCGTCTCCAAATCATTTTAGGTTTGAAAACTCTTCATAGATTTGAAAGTAGAAATTTTAAGAGTGTTTAATTAACTTACATATGGCATTCCCGAGTGATGACTGGTAGCTTGGTGTAAACCTGAAAAGATTATTAAAAAGGATCAAGGACTTTCATCAACTGTAACATACATAAACCATTGAAGATTTTAGATAACGTTTTCTTCCATTTTAAGCCAGCAGTTCTTATCTATTACTGTCAGGGTGAGATAAATGCATTCATACTGGATTTAGCTAGAGGGTTACATCTCCTTAGCCAAAACAGAAGCTGCAGATTCCAAACCAGGTTCAAATCCAGGTGGAGATGATTTTACAATTAGTTCTCTTTCATACTTCAGGCAGTGTACCTGGTCTCGTAGTTAGAGTTGAGGACGGTGCTGTCCGGGCCGCGCCCCACCACGCTGATGTAGACCTGCTCCTTCTCTATCACATGGGGGTTCTCCAGACACACCGGGAACGGGCTGCACACATACAGGACATACATCAAGAAAAAGTGTGACCTCATCAAGATTGGGCAACAATTCCAGGTCAGGTCAAACCAAAAGATGTTAAAACATATAGAGTTTTTGCTTTTTGCTTGACACTAAGCACTGTGACTGCAATGTGGTTAGGCACAAATTGATTTTCAAATGAAATTTCATAATGTACTTGTGGTACTGAGGAGAACATTAAAATGTATTCATAATAATTATTAACATTACATTAAAGACTGAAAAGAACATAAACTGCCTCACATCTGCATCTCCATAGTGAAGGACTCGATGGGTGACAGGGTCCCGCTGGTAAGAATGATGGCCTTGACCCCATGGTCGGAGAGGTCACGCATGCTGTGGCCGGGACTGAAGCACCAGTAGCTGATGACGCGCTCAGGTTTCTCTGAACCTCCTGCAGCCCATGGGTCGGACTTCTTCTTCTTCATCCGGTCCTTCAGGTGGATATGCACCTGCAACATGATTGAGTTTGCTTTAGACAGGATTGGTGAGAAGAGGTTCAGTTAAGTTAGGTGAGAGAGGGTTAGGTGAGGAGAGGTTGGATGATGAGAGGTTATGTGATCTGTGGTTGGGTGAGGAGAGGTTGAATGACGTGAAATTATGTGATGTGAGGTTGAGAGAGGTTGGATGATGTGAAGAAATGTGAGGTTTGGTGAGGGGGGGTTGGTGAAGAGAGGTTGGGTGAGCAGAGGTTGGATTAGGTAAGGTAAGGTGAGGTTATTGGTGAGGAGTATTGGTTGAGGTGAGGTTGGATAAGGTAAGTTTGGGTGAGGAGAGGTTTGTTAAGGTGAAGTTTGGGTAGGGAGATGTTGGATGTGGTGAGGTGAGGTTGGGGTGAGGTGAGTTTGGATGAAGCGAGGTTGGGGAGTGAAGAGGTTTTATGAGCTGAGGTGAGTTGGGGTAAGAAGAGGTTTTGACATAAGTCTTGGCCTGGTGGTTGTGAAATAAGGTTGTCTGAGGTGAAGGATAAGGTGATGTGAGACAAGTCGTTGATACAAACAAAACACCTCACTTAAGGTCTTCTTCTGACTGATGGATAATAGCTCATACCATAGTCCCTGAAAGCCCCAGCAGTGTCTTAAAAACAACTGAATGAAAAATAGGTCAAGAGTTTGTTTCTTGACTTTGTATTTGATCATAATTTATGAGAGAGAAATCAGGAGGTTGTACGGACCTTGTAGGACTGTGAAAGCCTGGCCTGATGCTGGGAGAGAGACACGCCCATTGTCAGGTCCTGGCTGAACACAATCTGCAACATGAAGTAGCAATGGTCAGTACTCCTGGCTAGATATGACTATTTCAAGAATATAAAGCTTAAATGAACCACAAGCTTGACAATCAAAGAATGTGCCGTACCTTGAGAACGTCCCCAAACTTGGAGAGACCTGCCCCCTTGGAGTGTGATCCCCCACCTGTAAACATACAAGCACTGGTTACACTCTGCTCATAGCAGCTTCCCACTAATACCATATCACCATTTAACAATTTTTAAACAGAATTTTTGGGGCTTCCACAGAAGCAAGTGACTCAAATATTCCAGAGCCAGACTCAAAATGGACCTGAGTACCTGAAATACTTATCTTTTCTCACAAGGTCATGTACTTATTGTTTCTAACTTCAAACATCACTTCATAATTTACAAGATTTCTCTCTTTTTGAGTCCACCAAGTCCAAGAAAAGGGATCAGCTGGCCCAAACATAGGTAAGAGTACGAATCAAAGTAAGAATGGAAACTCTATGCAGAAGGTGGATTCTTAAGATTGGTCAGTCAGCAGATTGTTACAGACGAAAATCTAAGAAATTATGATAACCAGACTGACTGAATATGTGAGCAAAGAGAAGCGTTGAGCAACTGACCATCGTTGTTGAGGTATGCAACGACCTTCTCCACCACATCCAGAGTATACATCCTCGTCTCAAACGTCAGGTTCACTCCCGCCAGCAGCTCGAACATGAACCTGGGTGGGAGAGATTCAGGCTCAAATACAGAGCATAGTTAACATATTGTCACATCAAGCACTGGTGAAATTGCAGCTACAGAAAGTATGGGAGCTATAATCCAGATATCAGGTTTAAAAGGGTATTTGTTACTGTTTTCTTAGGGGTTAAAAGGGTTAAGTACTGCTGTAAGAAGAAGCTTACTGGCCTATCTTGTAACTGCTTGTGTTGACCACAATTTCAGGTACACAATTTTTCAAACATGATTTCAATTGTGTGCAAACAAAGCTCTCATCATTTTAAATCAGAATTGTGATGCTTGAGTATGAGCAACTGTAATGACCTTGACCTACATGCCTGACTTCGTGAGACCTTGACCTCCAGAAGGAATCTTGATCTCATCCATTTTCTCCTCCAACTGCTGAAGAGTTTCTGAAGATGCAAACAACTTCCTGTTATTCAGAGACAAGCATAACAATATCAACAGCCTGAGTAAATATATGTAACATTGGCTTTTCAGAAACAAAGACTGCCCTAAATCTGTTGCTTTCAAAGGACAAAATGTAACTCAAAGGATAATAGAGGCACTAGGCACCAGCAAAAACAACCTGACAAACCCATGAAAATAAAAACCAAAAGGAAAGTGTGAACTAAGGCCTGATAAAGCACCAATCAGCTTCAGTATAGGGAACTCACCTTTCAGTTTGAGCAGGTCCTCCAGGGTGAAGTCAGGCACAACTGAAACAGACAGTGGTGAGGTGTAGATTTGTATGTTAGGCTGTTAGCTCACATACGCAATATTCTTGGAAATACAAACCATAAATTAATACATCCGCAATAATCTTGGAAATACATACAATAAATTAATACATCCGCAATATTATAAACCATACCAAAATACCACCACACAGAAACAGAACATGGAGGAGCAAAAGGTTTTGACAGTAGAATATAAAACAAGAACCGAGGAATCAAGAAGTTGAAGAGAGGTTTTTATTCAGCCTGATACACATAAACATTTTTACATCTTACATGTAACCATAGATCATAAATCAGAATATGTACTCTTGTTCTTAATGTCCTGGTTTATTTGGAAGGTTTGATCAGGAAATGAAAGTTCATCTCTTCTTTTCCTTTACTTTGGCGCTACAAGGTAAGACTAATGCAGCTGATAAACTGCAGAATCTAGCAGAGATTAAAAAACAATCTTTATCAGTAAGAATAGGTATTGAGCGAGTAGGTATACCACCCCTTTGGGCAATATACCAGCCTTTGGGTGTTCTGTAAGAAGAGTAACAGTGCCTACCAGCGGCTGCGTCCCCAAGCTCCGTGACCTGGTTCTCCACCTCATGCAGATCCATCACCTTCTCCATCAGTCGAGTCGTCTCCTCCATCGCGGTGGCGATATCCACCGAGCTCAGGTCAAAGGATGCACTCTCCTCACAAATCTTCTCCTACAAGAAAACATAGTGATTTTCATAACAGTTTCATGTCCAAAATACTATCTATTTTCCCCTTATAGTTTTCATGTCCATTTAACAAGAAACATAAATGATTATGTGACAGGGTGAGATATAAGCATTCCTATTGGCTTTGGCTACAGGTAGAGTGTAGAACTCTCAACCCAAAGGTCCCGGGTTAAAATCCCGGCGGAGGTGGTCTCAAAATCACTTCTGTTACAATAACATAAGTTGAATGTCTGTTATTATTTGATTATTGAATTTTTTTAAAGCAATAGCTACTACCCATTGTTCCATTATGAATACACAGCTGACAATACTCACCAGATTGTGTGCCTCGTCAAAGATGACGATGTTTCCTTGTAGTTCCACTCCGTGAGCTCTTCGAGACTAAATTATATCACAAGCAAATTAAAAACTGAGCAAGATTCAAATCAATACAACAGAGGAATAATTTACATTTCTATTTCAACGGGAGAAGACATTTTCTAATACATAGCCTTAGCAACTGTGCAATAGACATTAATAGCTGCAAATGAAGTGGTTAGAATAGTAGAGTGGTACACAGGCTCACATCTGTTTACATCCGTGTTGAAATGTAATCGAGTCAAAAGCTGCTGACATCTCCTGATTGTGTCTTATAAACATATTTGTACTTTGCCTCTTGGCTCAAGGCTTGTGTCTTTTTCTTTTTCTTAGTGCCACTAACACAAGTACAAACACATTTATCAGACACCATCATGATAAACAGGGAGGTAAGGGAAAATCAAAATACACAAGTAACGGTGACGTCACTGAGCAAGTTTCTTATGGTCGTATAGATCAAATTTAAAATGAATTACTTTGTCAATAGAAAATCTTTGGTGACAAGACATTGTTGAACAATTATCCTACCTAACAATACTTGGATACGCAACATTTGATTAGGAGCTTAATATGAACAAAACTCTGATGATGCATCTTGAAGCAACACAAACACTATTTGAGCATACCTTGGGGTCCAGGAGATAGTTATAGGGCATGAAGATGATGTCTGCATCTGTCTTCAGTTCTCGGGCCATGTAGTACGGGCACAGTCTGCAAACATTATTTGCAATGTGACATTACGGACACGTTTACAAGCACACCGTATATGGCATACTAAGTATAGGACCTCACTTACTGGGGATGAGGCTCATATAGAGCCTTTGTAATCAGCTCTGAGGCCAGTTTTATACTCCAGATGGGAGATGTTATTTTCCTGCTTTGCATCAAGCAAAATAAAGGTAGAACTTCCCAATTTTAATATCCTAAATTACATTGTAATATTAATTATGATGATTTTGAATGATTGATGATTATTGATGATGATGATGATTATAAGAATAATCAACGAGTTGCGAGGATATTACGGATTATCTGTCCTGAGTTAATTATTGTGATTAACACCGAGGATCAGCGAGGAGTTTGACACAATAATTCACGAGGGACATATAATCCGTAATTCCGAGCATCAAGTTGTTAAATGTTTAATGACGTCATAGAGCTATGACGTAACGACAGTTCAGCCGGCGTTCTCCCACCTAGCGCCGCCTTGAAGATTTAAACTTGTATTTACGGCAAAGAAAACATCAGAAGATCTTGATTTGCCATTAAAGATGTTGTAGTAATGTGTGACTTTCGCAATTTCAGTATAAGATTTTTCATCTTTATCTCTCAACTGAAATATAAGATCCAGGTAAACCATGAATGGATGCAAAAAAGTTCCGTCAACCAATCAAAATGCAAGTTATTTTTAGAAAAACTGTAATTCCCATGACCATTATGCAAACTTTAATACCCGGCATATCCTTGCCCGCTTGGGTAAGAAGATGATGATGATGTTGATGATGATGAGACAATGATGACAATTTTAAGACATGCTTACTTATTGGTGCGTCCCCGTGTGAGCAGATCCTCGATGTCGACCACGGTACCCAGGACCTGTCTCACCTCACTGTTCTTCTTCATGTCTGTGGAGGGGGACAGAGAGGGGAAACAGATACAAAGGTCAATGTTAGTAGTCAATCAGTAATACTCAAAGGAAAAATTAAACATAAGGATACATAACACATTCTGTCGTGTCAAGTCCTCTTTATATTATTTGACAGTAACACAATTTCATCATCAGTTACTTCTGGTGAATTGCATTATTTCAAACTAAATGTCCTACCATCATTTCATTTTACTTTTCTACATTAGCTCTTACCAAGAGGTGAGAAACATTGACAACAAATTGGCAAACGCTTGAATGCCAGCTAGATTGTCATTTCATAGAAGTGATCAATAGACATGTGACTGAAGACCCTATATCTAACAACAGAGTAACACTAGCATAATTGAAGGGTTAAGGAGAAGAAGCTGATATGTTGCATCATTGATGTTTTGAGAAAAATCCACCTTTGTTGAAAAAGTGTGCACATCATCTTTTACCGCCCGTTTTTAACTGAAAGGTGTGTGCATCCTCAGATATATTCATAATGTGAATGTTGAATGTTATTACACTTTATGTTTTTTTCAAATTATTTTTTTGTAACCATTTTAGTATTTTGTCACGTTTTTGCACTCAAAATCTTCAACAATTTCAAACATGTGTGGAAGAACAAATCTTTATTATAAATCTGAAATAATCATTTTTCACAGTAATAAAACTCAGTAATCCAAATTGTTTGTTCTAACATACTTTTAAACATAGATAAACAGTTAAGTTCTATGTTTCACATCAGTCAAGTTTATTTGCAAGGTTTTCTCTCCTCAATAATTTCCCAAAAATTTATATTGTTTTATCAATGTGTAGTTAACTGAAAGTATTAAAATCTCAAACAAATTACTTGTATACTTAAGCTAGTTCTTAACTAACAATTTGGAGACACGAGTGAGTTCTTTGAAAGGTTTAAAAAAATGCAAATAAACAGCTTGTTATGTTCATTCAGTTATATTCATTCTGATTGAGCTTTCCCCATAGCACACGGTAAAATACTTCTAAAACTAAATATTATTGCATCTAAAAACTCTGGAGACAGTCACATCAGTTTAGTAAATTTTTAAAAATGCAGAACATCCACAACTAAAAAAACCTTCTGCTAAGCTTTCTGAAAAATTTCAATAAAACTCTTTTCATAGGAAAATATTTTCAAAACAAAATAATGCATTTCATCTCAACAACCTGGAGACATGCACATCACTTGAGTAAGTTCGTAAAAGTGTAGAACATCACAATAAACAGCCAATCACTTTCAGTATCATGCAGTCTTAAAAGATTTCTATAAAACTCTTTTCACAGGAAATATTTTCAAAACAAAATAATGCATTTCATCTCAACAACCTGGAGACATGCACATCACTTGAGTAAGTTCGTAAAAGTGTAGAACATCACAATAAACAGCCAATCACTTTCAGTATCATGCAGTCTTAAAAGATTTCTATAAATCTCTTTTCACAGGAAATATTTTCAAAACAAAATAATGCATTTCATCTCAACAACCTGGAGACATGCACATCACTTGAGTAAGTTCGTAAAAGTGTAGAACATCACAATAAACAGCAAATCACTTTCAGCATCATGCAGTCTTAAAGTTTGCAAAATGGTGGAGAATCCGCAACACCAGTCAGTCATTTTCAGTACTATGAATTATGAGACTTTTCACAGAACTGAAATCATAGTCCTGAACACCAATTTTCCATCCCATATCCCAAAATATAGAACCGAAGAGGGCACATTGGACAAGATTTTAAATAAGAATATGACGGGAAGCTAAGTCATGGTCAAAAGTTGTGGTTGTGGCCACTTCCAAATATACATGTATTTTAAAATCTCATCCAATGTCCTCTCTTCTGTTCATTACTAAAGTCATTCCTCTAAACTAAAATTATATTCTTTCAATGAGACTTGCTCATGTCCTTAAATATAAAGCTGGATAAAGTCAATGTATTCTCTGTTTCACTTATTCTGTCTCTGAATCTGAGTCGGGCTCGGATTTGTAAACCAGAGATCTGTAGAATAATCTAGTGTCGGGAGGAAGATATGGCAGCAGTTTCATCAGATCATCATACTTGTTTTTTTGGATGGGTTTTGAGAATTTGTGCTTCTCTACAAGTTGCAGGGAGGGGCGTTTTGGACTTTTCCCTTTACGACCCAGAGAGACGTGATCCCATTCACCCTCATCAAATGAATATTTGAATGAAAATCCATCACATGTAAATCGAAACCAACAAATGTCCTTGAAGTGTATTTTTTGTTTGCTGTCGCTAATCTTTCTGTTGATAAAGTTTTGAATGGTAACTGATTTGAAGTCTTCTCTTTCCATACTGGTGACATGGAATGGGTTCTTCCGTCTGGAATCCCTGATAATACGTACCCAATCACTTGGCAGAAACACACTTTCTGTTTTCCGTTTTCTCTTTTCTATCAGCGCAAAGTCTCTGTCGCATGGTAAATATGTATGTCCAGGTACGAGGTACTTGTGTTCGATACTAGTAAATCTTCCGCTTGCTATGAGAGACATCCAGAAGTTGATTAGGTTTTTGTTCTTGTTCTGTCCGGAACAGGAGTCACTATAGCAAACAAGATTTTGTTTTGTAGGATGATCTGTTAAGAATTTGTGAAGGCATGAGATGATCTCCTCAGACCCCCTCCCAGCAACATCCTCAGACCAGACATGCATGTACCCTTCACCATTGGAAACATCATGTATTCCGAAGTTGTAGGTCCACAGCTGTCGAAGGTAGAAAACGATGCCTGTAGAAATCTTTGGTGTTTCTAATGCCTGTTGGAGGTCAAAACAAATGACTGTAGTGTCACTATTTTGAGACTTAAGAGTGTCATCTCTCAGTTCTTTATAAGCTCTATTTGCTTTTTCTTTGTGAGCATTGACCTGTTCAATCTGTTCAGGTGTGGCATTTTCTGACGCTTGATGACCATCACATACCTTACATGTATCTGATTTTGGAAGACCAAACCCAAGATTAAATTCAGTTTTAAAAATCTTTCGATATATATTCTGTTTTACTGGGATTTCTTCATTCTCACAA
The DNA here is from genome assembly GCA_916613615.1 of Steromphala cineraria. Taxonomy (NCBI): domain Eukaryota; kingdom Metazoa; phylum Mollusca; class Gastropoda; order Trochida; family Trochidae; genus Steromphala; species Steromphala cineraria. The sequence goes on along the minus strand of OU744722.1, from coordinate 38,492,591 downwards.
CATCGCTTTTTATATAGTTCGTACATCCTTGAAATATTGAGTTCCGCACTGAGGTATTTTCTAGAGATGTTGTTCTTTCTTGAATAATGGCTCTGAGTTGACGGAAAGGATCTGATATGAGCCCGAACTTTATCAACTTTGGCCGACGATGTCTTATTTGCCCGATTTTTGTGCTTGCCCCTTTGGTCAGTTTTTGCGGTCGCATGTTTCTCCTTACACTCCACAACATAGTTTATTCTCCCTGCTTTTAAGCCATGAATGGCTGCAAAAGCCTGTTTACAAACCCTAATGTCTTGTTCTCCGCCATTTACATAATAATGGAATGTTTTGTTCCTTCTCGATTCAATATGGGAGTTTCTTCTTCTTTTTAACTGAACTTTTGAAATCATGCCATAGAGATATGCATTTTGACTACCATGGTCTCCTATTCCATAAAAAGAGTCAAAAATCTTTTGCCTTTGTTCACTTGATATGTTTTCAAAACACTTCAGTCTGCAATTGCAGGATTTTCCAATTTCTCGATATTTAACCCGCTTACCAGCTACTGACGTATAACTTTGTCCTGACACTCTAGCATGTTTTCGTTTATTTCTGATCCAGTTCTCTGGTTTTCTAATCCGACTTCTTCCACGCTCATTTTCAGGATGGTTCTCGTCATCTGTAAAATTTAATATGGGATTATGTTCAATACCAAGCATTCACAATATCCTCGTCATCATTGCTCCAGGTCAAATCAACAAGAGGCTGAAAGAAACCAATATTGTGATCAGGGTACATTGCTATGTAGTTTGAATTGCAATGGCCATGGTAGCGTAGAAGTAGACTATCCAGATCATGTCCATAGCTGATTTGAAAGCCTTCTAGAATCTCTTCCCAGATTGGAGCTGGGCGGTACACAGGAGTGATGGCTAAATGCCACAGGGGCAGGTTGGTGAGCAAAAAGTGAACCCATGTTACATCGAGGTAGAACGAACGCTCTGCAATGAGAATATGCAGAGTTTTCAGCGTGAGGCAACATGCACTAAATGCGTCTGGCTGATGCAAAAACTGTGGACAATGTGAAATATTCAAGTAGGTTAGCTTCTCACATTTTGTAAGAAATGGTAAAGACACTGGGTCGAGATGTGGGCAATTGCTGCAATTGAGGTATGTCAAATTCGGAAGGTTTCCAAGAAACTGGAGGGTACATATGGCATGAGAATCTTGAATATCTAAATGGGTGAGATTATGACACTGGCCAAGATGGTTCTCTATGTATCTTAGTGGCGTGAGATTTGACAACATCAATGAGTATTTGCTGAAATATAGCTTGGTGAAATGAGTACCGTGTGTCTCAAACACAAAGGTAAATGCGGATTTGGTCCAACAAACTTCAGTATATTCAAACTGCCTCCACAGTGATGCATCATGGCAAATCATGTGAAGCCTATGGTTCACTCCAGACAAGGAATTGAGTGCATTTGGGAGGCCCAAGTATTGCATGACATGTAGAATAACCTCATCTGGGAGATCCATGAGCCCTGTTGGAAAAAGAAAATGACTAGAAAAAGGGCCTTTAAAAAAATACTTTAATCAACTTACATCCACATATTACGCAAAATACGAAACAATTCCTGGTTTCAATGGAAATCAAACACTATGGCCATATACCTGTGCAGAAACCAAAACCATATGACCCATTTAAATGTATCAAATCTTTTAATTATTAAACAGTATCAAGTAGAATCTGTATTTATGTTTGCTTTATGTTGCAAGTTTCCAAAATAAAAAACTGTTACCTTTCTGCATATATATTATATTTACTGAGTACTTACCAGCTGTGTTGGTATTATCTTCAGGAGCAATCAGTTGATCTTCAAATTCTACATTCTTGGGTGCTGTGACGGCAGAATCACTGCTTGTGTCAGTGGTTTGGATATCATTGCCGGTATCTATGAGCTCCAGAAGCTCAAGAGCACTGGTAGTAGCTACTGCCGACTCAGAAGGTACAATAGCACCAGTCTCACCATGTGCCTCCATGTCTGACCATGTGCTTACAAGAATGATCAGAAGCAAATCAAACAAAAAATGCTGATTGGTTGATATCAAAATGGAATTTTGGGTTATTTGATATGTTACATTACATCATAAAAAAAGAACATTAAGATTGCAAAAAGGTATGAAGTTCCTCTCTGCAAGAACTGTGTATGTTTTGTCTCAATAACCACTTCCTTGGTGCAAAAACTGCATATGTGTTACAGGATGTACAGTACATGTATAAATGTAACTAATTCCTTCCTGTTAAAACTGAACATGTTTTATTAAGGAACATATCAAGTTATAGAACTGAAAACATCACACTTCCTGTGACATAGAAGGATATTGCAGAGCCATTACATTAGAATGGTCCATTAGGTGGTTACATCACTAACATACAAATGTCAAATGACATATCATGTTTTTGCACACAATTTTTTTTAATTTTTTAAAAAATGCAACATATCATGTTCTTCCACTTAACCCTTCAATTACAACCAGTAAATACATTGTGATCTCACCGTCGAGTACATTGTAGTAGTGACATCTCCTGGCCTGTACCTTGGCTCGACACATGTGCACCTGCATCATAGAGAAACTCTCATCCTTAGTGTACACAGTATTGGTTGTTTTTAATAATACTTCCATTTTTCTACAGATTCATCATGACAAATCTTAATTTAACCTTAGAAGCACCCATAAAATTTTAATTTTTCCAATGATTATCAAAGGATGAAGAAAATGTTTTTCTAAAAACCCAAACATTTAGCAGTGAGTGAAGACTTGCCTTGGTTGTGTTGTTGAGCTCCTTGCTGACTTTCTCATCAATACACATCTGTTCTCGAGACCCCAGTACACAGGAGTTCACTCTGCAACATAAACATGCAACCATCATGCCACTTTCACCTTTCATTTTATCTAAAAAGACACCTTTGCTTGAACAAGAAGTGACTAATCTGACTTAAAAGAACTGTAAATCGTGATTTTTTTTTGTTATTTGAGAAAGTGCAAATGAGCAAATTTTTTACTTAATTTTGCATTCATGTTTGCGAACATTCTTGTTCTTTGAGGGATAATTTCTTTGTAACCCTCAAATTCATGTGATTTTAGGAAATACAATAGGTAAGCAAGTTTTTCAGTTAATTTCCATTACCAGTTTTTTAAATCAGAGTTAACGGCTGCTCATTTAAACATCACATCCATCATCCATTTGAATTGCAACTTCAATGATGATTACAATCTCAATATGCAATACTGATATAAATAGGTCTTAAAACGTTCAACCTAATTCTGTAATACAAAATCTCTCTTTTCAATTGATTATCCTGTTTTCATAAAAATATGAATTAATTTTTCAAAAGTTTTCTCGAAAGTGGAAAGATGAAGGTGAGTAACTGACACATTGTAAGCGGTTCTCTTCAGTTCCTGGATGGCCTGCGAGAGCTGCGAGTGTGTGCGGGAGGCGTAGATGATCTTCGGTACAGCTGGGGAAAGAAAGTGAAGTTACTGTGAGCTGAATGAGTTTTTCAATGAATGTAAGCAGAAACAGACAATCCAGAGTTCTCAGAAGATGACATAATCCAGTGATCCCCAATAAATCAAAAATTTAATAAAATCGCTAAAAACAAAGATCCCAAGTGGTTGAAAAGCCAAAGGACGCATTTATACATGTTGAAAATAAAGTTTAGATTGACGTAGGCTTGAGCCGGACAGACAGACGCATGCACGCATACATACAGACAGATATATCATGGATTGACTAAGCTCATTGAAATACTTCCTTTGAAATAGTGTTAATATCTTAATAACTATACATAATGCAATGCCTGTCTGCTCACCGTATCCGTCTGGCCCCCAAGAGGACGAGCCTGTAGACTGCTGGAGCTGAGCGGAGACCCTCTGGAGCAGCCCATCACTCAGGTTCTCCTTGTCCCCACCGAACAGCGCCCCCACACCTGTCTGTTTGTTGAGCTCGACCCGTGCCTTGTACCCCTGCAGCCAGGCTAGGGTTGAACACAGCAGACACAGCGTCTTGCCGGTACCCGTCGGACTCTCAAGGATTCCATTCTTACCCTGTCATAACACAGAATGCATTAGAGAGGTGTAACGATACGGGAGGTTCGTGATACAATACGTATCCGGATATGGGAGTCACGATATAATACTTATCTTGATACATATAATCTGTTGACATAATGATCTTTTCACAAAATATTTGAGTCACCCTTCTTCAGAGGCGGAGTTCTTGTATTAAAGGCAACAAAATCTCCAAGTTACAGAGGTCAATCCTCTTTATCTAAAAAGTCGTTATGAAATATCTCACTTTTTTAAAAATACAAGTTCTCAAGAAGATAACAGAGAAAGATTTTAGGATGAAAAATTAATGAAAGAAATTAGCCAAAGATCCTTTCAAAAATATATCAGATTCTAGAGCTATTGTTTCTGAAAAAGAGGAATATATATGTGGTCTGGGCTTGTCATCTGAAGTAGGGGCTACAGAATCAACAAATCTTCAATTCATAACCATTTTTAGCTAAGAAAGCCATAATAGCATTTCAGCTTTCTACAGCTAGAGTATAAAGAATAGAATATCTCTCGTTGATATGCCATGGGTGGTCTGAACAAGTAAGGAACAAAAATCTTACATCTTGAAGGCATTCAATGACCTTCTCCATATAGGTGACCTGACAGTCATATGGTTTGAAAGGGAAGTCAACGGAAACTCCTCGCACATCAAACACAGGCATTTTCACTTCTGAAGATGTGATCTCTGAAAAAAAAAAATATATATAATTGTGTGTCGAATATAAAATAATTCCCTTTAAAAATTATATTATGATAGCGTTTTACATAATTCATTACAACTTTTTGACTGAGATTTTAAAATTAAAATTTTTTAAAGTTTTAAATTACAGAACTAACCTGAAATCATGTGCAAGAGTCAACAATTTGTTAGTTTTTGTGGAATTGAAATTTAAGAGATCAAGCAAAATCTTCAAGTTTGGAAGAAAAAGACATTTTTTTACTGTTAACTGTATCCGCCATTGATAAGCATCATTATATCAATGCTGTGACAAAATATCTTTCTGCCAGTATTATTCAATGAGAAATTAATGATTGTGATTGTGAGATTCCCTCTAGTGGGATAGATTCAAACCCTAGACCTCCTTGCTGTCAGTTTCTCTCAGTTAATTTGGCTAAAGAGATAACCCTTTCGTTCAAGCTAGGTGCAAAGTTTTTATCTTGTCCTTCCACAATAACATGAGGACAATCAAAATAAACTATGTATCACAATTCTGTTACCAGCTGTAGAATTTTTATTACCTAACACAAATCTCATGCAGTCTCATTGAAAAACGAAAGGTCCTATTGCAAGGCTGTTTTCTGATATACATTGGGGGGGCTTGAACCATTGTTGTAGGTCTCATATCAGGGTTTTACACATGTTTTACTGCTCATTTTATGGATTGTGAGGTTGTATGGGGCTGAATTCCAAATTCGGGGGGCTGTAATTTTGATAGTCTGTAAATTTCTTTTACAAAAAATTTCCCCCTAGAATTAGTGACTGATGTTTCTATCTGTGAACCCCCAAAGTCTGAATTAACACCTACAACCGGTACCAAGTGGTTGCACATCCAAGTTTAACAGAAATATATGTACAGTAAGTATATAAGCATTAATGTTTACTTGACAGTTCTTAAGAATTTTTAACAAACATAAAATTATTTCCACTTCTCAAAAAAATATTCAGATATTTTCTGCTAATTGGGTTACATTCTTCTATCAAATAATAAATGAGGTTTTTTTTATTTAATAGCAAAGAACTTCATTTCAAATTTTGAATTCTCTTATTTACACTGACTCTGTCATTTTATTTCCCGCGAAATTTCGTTATCCTATTTTGTCATTTAGGCCGCTTTGAAACTGCAATAATTCAAGAGAAATTTGTTGACATGGTCAAAACTTACAGCACAAACTGATGTCATTGTCGTAAGTTTCTAATCCATGACACATATTTACTAAATGATCTTAATTTATTCTGAAATTAAGACATCCTGACTCAGGATTTTCAAAATGTAAACAACCCCAACACATGTGGCGGCCATTTTTGAACATGACCTCGTGGGTCAAAAAGATTGCTTCCGGTGAGGTTTCACGCAAAAGGCACCAATCATATTAACGGTTCTTTTCTGAACAACCAATCAACGATGTCGTGATGACGTCAGAGGTCTAACAGCGCGGAGTTTAGTTGAAAAAGCCGTCTCAGACAGGACCCGCTTCGGTGGATTTCCAAGTGGTATGCACACATTTTGCCTATTACATTTGTTTTGTCAACATTCTTATGATGCCAAGGGATTTCGTTGAAACCCTTATGTATAATATTTGCTTAGACAGTTCCTGAAATTCACGACTGTGGTTATCTTTGCCATCATGATCGATAACGTTGTTGTTGAACAGCCATAAGTATGGCATAACTAAGTATCAGCGTACTGTACCACTAGTGACTTTGACGTGTTTCTCTCATTCATATGTATCACGAGCCAAAGTTAATAACTGGTGACATAAATATTAATGGCATATCTCACACGTTTGATAAAGAGTTGGACTCAATAATCATTTCTAGTTTTGTAAAATCCGCGTCAGTTACCAGTCTTGCAACAAATTATTATGTTGTTTAGCACTTGCTGAATATGAAGTGAAAATGATTTGAATAAGGTATAAGTTACTAGGTTTTTATTATGCATGTAGTTATACATGCTTTGAAGTTTTTCAAATTGAAATAACGGTATATTTGTCTGGGGTTTGCGAGATATTTTGTCCGATCCAGATCATGTAATGCACTGTGAATACCGTATTTCCTCAAATAGGCACCTGGGCGCTTATTTTTTCAGCACCCCTTTACCCCCCGGCGCTTATTGGAGACCCGGCTCTTATTTCTTTCATAAAAATTTGAAGTTTGTTTTAAGCTGTCTTTTACAATGCAAACCTGTATAATGTTTACTGAGGGAGCATTTATCTAATGGTAGGGACCGCAACACACGAGTGAGGGCACTGCTGTAGCTAATTTTATAAACGAACACGAACTGGGGTCACTAACACGGGTGCTCTGTTGCGCCGTTTTACACTTATTTCTGTGACGTTTTTAGAAAAAAAAAGTGCACAGTCATTGTCAGTCAATGACAAGAGACATTGCTGATGACGATTCTCACATAAAATATTTTTAGAAGCAACTTTCAGCGGGAAAACGAAGCGATTGAAAATTGGCATTTTTGAAAAAGCTCTTTCCAGTGCCAAAGTCAATAATATTATGCAATAATCGCAAACTTCATATTTTTTATAGCCTAAATCACATTTTTCCCAATTTTTTAAACATTGACAAAGTATTGAAAAAGGCAGTAAAAGTTAGATAAATATGAAAAATTTAGAGTTACTTCCCTTGCCCCTTATTGTCACAAGACGGATTCTGTCTTGTACTGTTCATTATTTTGACAATTTCTTTAAAATCTTTTAAGAAAAATACCTTAGGAGACCAAACACTGTTGAATATTTCCTTTTTTATTGTTTTGAAAATGAAAATTTACCAATTAAGGCCTTTACATTGACAGTACGTATATTACATTAACGAACTGTTAAAAAAAATAGTTTCACTTCAAAAACCTTATTGATATCTAAAATCCCCCAAAAAATCCCTAAGAATGATAACTTAGTTGTCTTTCTTAATGTTCTGAATTAAATTTAAATTTTATTTAAATTATTAAAAATGTCTTTTATTCAAGAGGTGAATTGTTTTTACAGAAATTAAACTAGTCATCAGCTGGTCATTCTCATAATATATTATAAACATAAAAATTGCATTTTATATAATTCTGATTAATTATTTCTTCATTGACCTTTTGTGTCCTTTATCATTTTATTACCTTTAGACATTTGAGAGGTCAATATATTTCCTTGTTAGTTTTTATTTTAAAAAGTACATGTTTATTCAGATAATGTTTTCAATATCTGACCATCCTGAATTTTGTTCCATTTCCCTGATAATTCATTCAAAATACTCATGAAATCTTTGAAGAAAACCCTTTCCTGATAATTCTTTCAAAATACACATGAGATCTTGGGAAAAAAAACCTTCTTCATGTATAGCTGCTCTTTGCCAGATAAGATCCTGTGAATCCTGGATGAAATTTTTCACTGCAATCTTGATCCTTTCATTGAAATATATCAAACACTTAAAGTGAGTGGCTTTTCTGAAACAATAGTCTCTGTAGAGAAATAACATATTGTGTCAAGTCTTTTCATTTACCTTCTGAATTGATGGCTCAATTATTTTTATTTTTATTTTGATAAGAATTGCTGGAATATTGCCTTTATTTGGTATGGACATGCATGGAGGTTTTAATATGAATTTAGACTTAATTATGACCCTGTTTTTTATTTCATGTTAAAGCTCGTAATTTGAGCAAAATTTTGATTAATATATGGAAATCATTATGGTCATTGTCCTTGAAAAATGGATGTTACAATTGTTTGTTGAAGATTCTTTTGAAGACTCAGGTGTTGGTAGTTTGCAGCGACAGAACTGTCTCTGTAACAGAACTCAAATACTGTTACATGTATTTTACTGGAACTTGACAAGCATACATAACCGACTATACTGAAGTTTTGACATTGACATGATTTTGACATTTTGAATGTAATATTTTTTTAGTGTTATTGTAATTGTTTTTTTCCCATAAATATTTATATAAATTATGATAGATTTAGTTGGTACTGCTGTGATACCCTAAGCATTTTTTCTGTTCTTTGGATTGATATTATTTTTATGACGATTACCTGTAGTATATATTGCGAAAATTAACACCATTGGAACATTTTTAAACATGAAGTGAGAAGGTTTTTATATAATTTTTGAATACGGAAAAAAAGATGATATATCCTTACATTACTTAAATATTTTGGAGCTATCGATCAAATATGATCATGAAAACAATTTGAAATTATTGTTATGCTCATTTTGTGAGAAAATGTAATTTTTAATATTTTCACCAATTAAAATTTATCGTTTAAAAAATATTTAAAAATCTTTTATCTGAATATAATCTGTAAATATAATGTCAGATTCATGAGGGCAACAATTTAAAGGTCAATTTCAAGTTTTGTGACAATAAGTAAGCCTTTTATTCAACAAAATGTTGTTTGTTTCAGTCGTTTTCTATAGACCCCAGAGGTGTTTGAGAAGTCCTGAAAACATAAAGACATGCCTAAGAATGATTAAATCAGTTTAAATGTGTAGGTCAATAACGACTTTATACATAGAAAATGAAAAAAAAAATATAAAACAATTATTGATGTTTTTATTAGAGTGGCCCAACTTTTTTACAAAAAGACCCAAAAAAATGTGGGCGTGGCACATTTACAAAGTCCTGTATTTCCGTTATTTTTTCACTTGTCTTCAAAATAACTTTAATTCTGTCTATGATACATCTATATAAGAACAGAACACCAAAAAAAATTATTTTTTTTCATTTAGAAAAAATCGGGTTGCGCCCCCTACTAATGGTTAAGACCCGGCGCTTATTAGAGGCCCGCGCTTATTTTCTCAACTACCAATGACCCCCAGCGCTTATTAGAGGCCCAGCGTTTATTAGAGGAAATACGGTATGTTAAACTTCCTTCATGAAGAAGATACTTATACTGCCATGTTTTAAAACCTATAGGGGTCAAATTTCATTCCTTGCAGCGTCTTTTAAATGTTCCTTAATTTACACGCATGATTGTGGTTGTTCTTTGTATTCCTTGTAACTATGTGATTGTTTTCATTGTACTTCAGCTCTGTAATGATACAACATGAATTCTCTTTGGGGTAATAAAGTTTTATTATTATTATTTTAAAGAGCTTGTCAGTGTTTATATTGATGAGTTAACTTAAGATAATCAATGAGACGGGTCTAAATATCTTACCCGGGTAGTACCGTACCCTTCATAAGATTGTCATGAGAAAAACTACAGAATGCCGAATACCATGATTCACAATATTTGAAAGCACATGAGTTAATTTTAGAACTGAGCATAATATTTGCATAATCTCATTGAAATCAAATCATAGATTTGCTTCCTTATTTAATATTACGTTGTTACTTGTCACAAATCTAAGATCTGACGGAATCCCATAGAGACCCGTGTCCACCGGAAGTAAGATTTCAACCGATGACGATCGTGCTTTCAAATCTATGAAAGTAGATCAAAGGTTCAAACATCATCGCTTTTCTATGTGACTAAACGGTTACGGAAAATGCCGAGATTTTCTGAATGTTTTTGGTACACTTGATTTGCTTCCATCCGCATGAAAGCAATATGTTTGTTAACGCCCTTGTCATCTGAATGATTTAAATTTTAATTTCAAATAAGATCATCGGAAACTAGATCAGCTTTATGTCTTAATCTTAGATTTACAAAATGCATATTGTAAATTTTGCAGTCCTTTGATACAAGCTTTACAATGATCAAGTGGTACGAACGGTATTGTAACATTTAATGAAAAACCATTGTTTTTCGATGAAGTAGAACCTTTATCTTAAACTGTTGATTATATCGTTTACTTTAAACAACTTAGTCCTTCATATTTCATGTTATTTGCAGTGAAAAATTACTGCATCCGAAGATCTGTTTAGAAGAATACAAATTTTTATACCTACAAAATATTTTACAATTACACGTCCATAAAGTGCATACATCTTTTATTCATGCACTATTAAATACTGGTCATTATGAATTTCTAATTTTATTTTCTTTGCATCAAATGTTTTTAAGTATCAACATTGACTTAAAATTTCCAGACTTTTTATAGAATTGTACAAAATTAGGAGATTTGTGCCAGTGTCAGTTGCGTTATAAGCTTTCAAACATACATGCATGTATTTTATTCAATGAAAAATTTAAGGTTAGTGCAAAACTCGTCAATAAAATAAAATTCATATGCAAGTTATGAATTTTCGTCAAGAAAAAAGATTCTTGTTGGGTTGCAAATCAAGTGAACCCCGTGCTTTACGGACGCGCGCATGCAGCTCTTGGTAGCTTATCTCCATGAGAAAACAGTTATTTACCATGGACAACGCGACACACCAAAGCTTGTGCACTATATACGTAGGTTTTGTGGATATGAACTAATACAGAACATCTACAGTGGGGTAAGTTATTACATCGATACGCCGAAATGACAGAGAAAGCTGGAATCTGATTCGTCGCATCTTGATCGCCTCTACAAAGTGATTGGCTATCATATTCGAGGTCATTTCCTGTTCACCTGGACAAGGGATTCCCTCAGATCTTAGATTTGTGACAAGTAACAAGTTACTAACAACGTAATATTAAATAAGGAAGCGAATCTATGATTTGATTTCAATGAGATTGAATATTTGCATAAATTAACTGATAGCAGGGTATGTTGATTATACTACAGTTGCCAGGAGTACTTTGCCATTGTTTACTTAAATTTTCAGTATTCTTTGACCATTTTTTTGTGGTCTAACGTAGATTCGATATCTGTTGATGTCATTCGGAGCGGAACGCGTTAGCGTGAGCTTTTGAATGTAACATCAACGGTTCCGAAAATTTAAAAAACATGGTGGGCTTATCTCCATGATGAGATTTTTAGCGTTTTAAAGGGGCAGTAGCACGTTTTTAGGGGGTATATAAGTTGATGTCAGGAAAATGAAAATTAATGGTTCCAATTGAAAGACAATGTATCTAAAGTAAATGGAGCAGTAATAATTCAAATACATAACGTAAAGTTTAGCCATGCGATTCCTTTTTCTTACAAAAATGAATTAAAGGTGTTCACACAAAAATGGCCGCCAATGGATTTTATGTGAATCCTCATACTTTGTCCTCTGACTATGGGTGATTGGCTCGTGTAATGAGATTGTTGACACTGTCAATATGATACATTTAGCATTTACTTACAATTATAAGTGAAATATTTAAAATATAAAATTGTCAAAAAACGTGCTACTGCCCCTTTAAATGTCATTTCTTTTCTACCGTGTAACGTCAGTTGTGTTTCGGTCAACATTGTGACGTAATAATATCTTGTGCTTAATATGATGTCAAAGATTGACGTTACACTGTTGACGGTTGTGGTAGCTTCTTGATCCTCATTTAGCCTTTCGCTTAAAATTACACTATTTCTTTGACATAAACATGCATGATATTTATGCAAATCAAACTCTACTTATATAAGAGTACGGGTAGTACAATGATAAAAAACATTTAGTTAGTATTCATACGAAGCAACTGCGATGACTGTATGCCTGTGTCTTGTGTCATGAAGTTGGTTTCTAGGCAGTGTGTATTTAACCGCGGTAAATCGCCCGTCATAAAAATGGTGTTCCAACATTGGTTCGACCATAGAAATAAACAAATGAAGTTAATCGAATGGTTAGCTTGCAAAAGAGTCGAGTCTTCCTTAGTTAGAATTTAGACAGCAATACGCTTTCCAACAATTGCTTATGATTGTGGTGCCCAGTTTAATGTGTTTTTGTGTAGCCGAGTCACGCTTTTCAACACTTTCGACTCCATTCGATTCCCCCATGAAACCCGTTGACCACGATTAAACTTCCTTTCAACACAAGTTTTCTGCCACCTTCCACCCGTCCAAATTTAGCACTGTCGATGTCCACAACACACACTAGTCTAGTACAAACTCTTGAGATAGTTTCCACCCCCAACAACATGTGAGCAACAAATCCTTCAGTCATAAAGTTTGCTTTTTTCAAATCAGAAATCTTTTTTTCCACACATTTACTTACTGCATTTCAAGCTCAATCTGTCTCTACCGTAGCTTCTGTCTTTGCACAAATAAAACCTTCCAATGAAACATTACCAAAAGTTTTGCTCTCCTAGATTCAGGTATTTTTTTTTTTTTTAAGTCCTTTGTACTGTTTGCAATGTATCATTTTGAACTGTATGAGATTTCTGCAGGTAATACTATGTTCTTGGTGCTGTTCCTCTAACCGATTTTAGCCCTATGCCAATCTTAAAAATGATCTTAGCTAAGAACGGTTTGTGGAACGGCACCCTGAATTGTAAATTTGGAAAATATGATTACTAAAACGATACATTCATGACTTGATACAACCAATTAACTTGAGATTTTTTGGCCATTACACTATTTGAAAGACTTCTTTTCAGTTATAAATATATTTTTGTGTTTCCATGGCAACAGGTTGGACTTTGTCATTTTGAAGGAAAGGGTTAGTGTGGATATGAAAATGCAGACTAATAAATATAGCCAAAACTTAGTTGATGTTTTATAGTAAGAATTTCTTTTATTAGAGATTAAAAAACTAAGAAATTTTCAGCTGAAATGGTGTATCGGGCAGTCTGAGCTCTGTATTTAATTTCTAGTTTACTTTGGTATTGCATCAAAAATAATTATTTAATTGATTTGCAAAAATCCTTATCTTTGTGCTAAATTTATATAGAATGTTTCAACTTGATCTTTAATTATGATACCAGAAGAGCTACAGAGTTGTCATTGTGAAAAAGAACTAAATAATGAATGCCATTGTTAGACACGATGGATTAAAAATCCTATTGGGTTACAAGTCCAAGATTTACATCATTTTTAAATTTTACATGGTACAAACGACTAATCTAAATCCATGATTTAATACCTAACTTGTAAATTACATGTACATGTACATGTAAATTCAGTGTTGTTCCTAGGTGATCAGCTGAGGTCATTTTGGCAAATTTTAAACAGGTAGGCCCATTTGGTTTGCATTATTAAAAAAAGATCCTACACATAGTAATTTTAAATAGACACTGATTATCTTGTTTTAAATTTTATTGGGTTTTGGTAAGTTACAAACTATCTAATATGCTGATTGAAGTTCATATCTGATTACTGGACTTGCAAATCTATCCATTTATGGTTATTATCTCTAGAATGCTTGATTAAACCAAAAATCAAAAAAACTTCTAAATTATGTGTAATAGTCAAAATTATGCATCCAATTAACCTAACTATTAGCTACAATACCTAATAAACACTATCAAATCGAATATATCTTCCTGTCAGTTTTGATAAGTTTTCAGAATTACGTTTGGTGAATTCGCGCACGCCACTTGAGCCACATTGTCCTTTTTTTTTAATCAAAATCCCTACTTTGAATGGCCGTATTTTTATTCAAATGTAGCGATTGACCTTGAACTTGTAATTTTCAGTAACAGTTAGTGGTTCCCGATGTAATATCATTGATTTCAAAATTTGACATATGTGATCCCATCAATGTACTCTGTGTTATCAAGCCAAAAGGGTAGGCTAATTGCCCAGGAGCCCCTGTAGGAACATCACTGTAAAATATATACCTCTTGTCCTTTATTTAAATCATTAGGTTTATCAAATTCCTTATTAGCTCTTTTATGGTAAATAAGCACAAATGGATGCTATCATTGTAGATCTTGTTTACCATCCTGCTTAAGTGAGAAATCAATATTTGCAGTATAATGGAGTGTGTGGAATGGCAGCTAATACAAGGGAGAGAATCTATTAGGCCAGGATGTGTTTTATCATGCATGCTATGAGGCAAGTAGCATATAAGCCTGCATCTTCCATGACAGCCCGTGAGTCACTCCCTCTCTGCTGCAGCTACTGCTTGCCCACCTCATCAACATCCCAATGGAGGCTGGCTAGCTGCTCCAGAACTGAATTGATTTTCATTACTAATGTCTGTACTGGAATTTGCATTGCTGCACGTATACTGATTGGAAGATAAATGCCCAACTCCCTGGGGATTTGGAGAAGGGGGTAATTTTGGAAAGGCCAGGGTTGCTTATTTTTGGGGCTCCTTTTATTTGATTATTAATGAGACGGAATTTATCCAACTAAAGATTCCCTACATTTCCACCTGGATAAATTAAAGAATTATTATAATGATGAGTCTGACACAGCCGATCAGAAGTGTTGACTCATTTTCGTGTCGGCTTCACTTGGACGCCTAGTCTCCAACCCTGTACATAGTGCCCAAAGAAGGAATGTCCATGACTGTCCACTGGTTTTAAGATCCCAGGTATATTAGCCAAGAGTTCATCCTGCTTGACAAGAAGCAAGGATTGGGTGTTTGTGTTCTGGAATTGAGTAAAGGATGATCTCATCATGGCATGGCATAATGGAGCATGTGCTCACGCTGCTTTGTGAAACAAAACTTGCTTGACTGACATGGTTCCTGATTTCTGAGATTCCTTTTCCTCTTTTTCAGATCCTATCCGTGCCTTTGGTAGTGTATTGTAGCTTGTCCCTCAACGCAAAAGCATCATAATGTCAACAGGTGAGAGCTATATTCACATTGAACAATCTGATTATGTATGTCTAGACAATAGGCTTCCATGTCTGGAGGTCCCTAGTTCTAATTATCACCTGAACTTACTTGAATGTTTTAAAGAAAATATTATATTTATCATTTCATTAATTCAACGTTATTAAGATTATGGCAACATCATCCTGAAAGACTAATTCATTTGACGACTATATGGATTGATAACTTGAGTGTTGAATTGGATGGATCCAGTTCATCATTTTGTTTTGTGTGTAGAATTCTAATGCATTACTGGAATATGCGGTATGTATGTTACATTTTACACCCTTATTGAAAGACTGAATACCTGTCCTTGCTTGAACTGCCTGGATGTCATACTAATTAATAGTTTGGAAACTTTATTGCTTATTGATAGTACCACGGTAACATTAAAGATAATCTCAGCAAAACATGACTCTTGTTAAAGAATCTTTTTTCTTCTTTTCTTCCGTCACTAAACATAGCCAAATTCTGTTGCAAAATTCAACCGCTTTTCAGTTAATGTCAAATTAGAAATAACCAATTCCTGTAAATAAAATGGCTGTTTGACAAGCTTTCATGCATTATGGTCTTTCATATTTAATGAGGTTTGTAGTAGTGAGTAAGACATTCTGCCGGGTATGACACACCTAGGACTAGGAGTGAGTCATACAACCATCTAGGAAGCAATGGATAAGTATGTACCCATCTACCTTGATCATCCAGCTCACTCACTTGCTCTGCTGCCTGTATTGATTTTTGTCCTTGGATGTTGACTCTCATTACCTGGATATAGTGTCATTCCTGGAAAGAAAACAACATCAATTATGTAGAATTAAAACTGCCTCCGGCTAAATGCTTTTCTTTTGAGAGATTCTTGTAGTGTTTCATGGAGTTGCCATGATACTGTGAGAATCAAAGATTGTTTTCAGGTCAATTCTTTCAGGGGACCTGACTTAAGTTTCTGAAAAAGTGGAAGCGAAAAATCTAATTATGTTTGAAAGGTGGAGATATGTTTCACTAAATTGATAGCAAGTTAAGGCTATTTGCCAGGTTTATTAGAAAAGAAGCATTCCTATACTAGGTTTATCTTCTTTGAATTTTACAATGGCGGTGTTAACTTTGGAATCTTGGTAGTTGAAACTCAAGCCAGTGAAAAGCCCTACTTTTCAAAATTAAGAGGGAACTTGTCTGTTTAGTGTTCTTTTTGTGAATAAATTAAGCTTTCTTAGTTTGACAATTGTAATAAAACAAAATTTCAATGTGATATTTACATCAGTGTGTTCAATATTTTGTTTCATTGAATCTTGAGGAAAGTAACCTGTTTCCAATGTGACATTTTAGACATTAGTGCAAGTTATGTTTCATTTCGGAAAGCACTAGTAGGGTGATAATCTGAAGGGATAATCATCAGTCATCACCTGTTCTCAAGTGCAAACAATCAACCATGGTTTGGACAGAGGAGAGTATATGCAAATGAACATAGCAATCTCATTGAAAGCAGATGGAAACTTATCACTTGTACCACACTGTGTTACAGTTCTGAGTATTTCCAAGAAACAGTCAGATGACTTTGTCTGACCTTTCACGTTCAATGAGTTCACTCAACCAATCAGATTTACCCCGTACATATACTCAACACTGATTGGCTGGATTGCAGATTTCACCTGATACCATCCTTATGAAGCACTAATACGTAGTTCAAATACGTACCTCATTGATATCATGGTTACATGTTGCATTTACTTGAAAAGGGGAAGCTTACATTGTAAAAAGAAGTATAAAGTAGTTTGAAGGCAAAAGGATTTGTAAAATATTCGAAGGAATATGCATAATAGTTTGTGGAAATGTCAGAGGTTACTATTGTCATCCAATGAATGAAGCCTGATCAATGCATGTGAGGATTGGTCTCTCACAATGTCAAAAGGAGTCGGGCAACTGCATTGATGATTTCACATGTCATGTCGTGTCATGATGACATGGTCCTACAATTTGATTCTTTAATTATCGGTAGTATCAGTGGTACTATTTAGAACTCTGCACCTCGAGATGGTTTAGTCAGATTTCAGAAGATTTTGCCAAATTTAATTTTTTTTTTTTTTTTTTAAATGGTTACTAAATTACTTATTGAAAATTATTTTCCTTCAGATTTGAAAGTCAGATTTAGCTTTCTTTCTTGTGCACAATATGATTTATATTTAGTGATTAAGATAGCATCGAATATTTTAGGTGAATTCTCTGATTATGTCATGTCTTATCATGAATCCCTATGTACAATTTACGTTGGTAATATTCAATAATCAACTATTTGCGAGGTCATGAGCGGATAATCTGTTGTGTAATGCTCTTATAGACTGGAGCATTAGCGGTTGATCAATTAGTAATCAGTAATCAGGCAGAGTGTGTTGATGCAACGGTGGTGAGTGTGCCCAGTGCAGTGTGCATGTGCAGAGTCGCACTGAAGCACCTTGCATGTCAGACAGGAGTGCTACCTTCTGCAACGTGTGGAGAAATGTGTGCTGCACATCAATAATCAAGTCTCATGCATGCCCGAGTAACAGCACCATGTCTGTCTCTGTGTCTCCATGGGTCGACTGGTCTGTCTCCCAGATAATGTAGGCTGATCAATGTGGCAGCCAGGTAATGCTTATCAGTGTTACACCACACCACACTACACTACACTACACTACACTACACTACCGATAGAAGAAAAAGCTGATGACAGACTGGAGCAAGGAACTGTTGAATCAATACACATGTGTCCCTTGCTTCCAGCCATGAGCTGATGTATGTAGAGCAAGGATCTGCTGCAA
Organism: Steromphala cineraria; assembly: GCA_916613615.1. Taxonomy (NCBI): domain Eukaryota; kingdom Metazoa; phylum Mollusca; class Gastropoda; order Trochida; family Trochidae; genus Steromphala; species Steromphala cineraria. Next base: position 38,474,428 of record OU744722.1, on the reverse strand, counting down.
GGTGGGGTGACTCTGACCTAGTGTCTACAATGATGATCGGTCAGCAGAAATACTTCTCTTGGGCTTCTTTACTTCCTCAACCAAAGGTCTTTCTATTTTGAGATTTCTAGTTATCATGAAATAACTGAAATTAATAAAATGATAGGGTTGAAGCTAATAATGTGGTGATTAGATTTATTGAACAAGACATACTTGATTCATTACAAACAGTACTGTCATTGGGTAATGACCAGATAGTGTTAAATTTTAATTTTTCTGATTGAAAACTAAGTACCTGTATGTAACACTTTCAGCACAGAACAGTACTTCCCTTGATACGTTTGCTTTTAATTCATTAACTTTTAAAACAATTTTCAAAATATAAACTTATTAGATAATCTAATGTCATTCATGTTAAACCATGAAATTGATATTTCTCAAGATAAGTGGTTATCTTGACAATAATAGATTTTCTGCTGTTTCTTATAAGGCAATGGAAGAATCCTCTTGAGAGCGTTTGGGACCTTTGCCAGAAGAAGGAAATTTCACATTTAATCTTTACCAGTGCTTTTCCTTTGTGTACAGTTTATTGATTTTTAAGATAACATTTGGAATTACTTTGGTGAGGTAGATATCGTGATGTCCTATTACTCCAATAGGTTATGACTTGCTTGGGCTGTATGAAAGCAACAGTCATCCTGGAATCCAATTCATTCCTTTAACATAATGAAAGTCCAACAGTTTATGACATTACTTCCAATAGGGTGCCCAATACTACCCATAGACGTGCTTGAAAACTTGAGAATACTGTACAAGTGACATAGACTCCCTGGGTTTCTGTCTTGATCAATGAAAGGTTCCAGTAAGATGAGCCGTTTAGCTATCTCTATTCATCCTTTCCAGCCACAAATTGACTTTTGATCAATGAAATGGTTCCTATCAATCTGGTGTACTTATATGGAAATGATGAGATGTGGGTCAGATATGGCGTGTGGCGGGACACTGTTGGAGTTAGTAGGTCGGTGTCAGTTATCAGTAGTCCATGCCCATCGGGACCACACTGCCCGATCTGCCCACACGGTTATAGAGAGAGTACCACTTTCTTCTGTTATGTGTCACGCCGATGCATTTGCAACTATCAATAATTCATGCTTAATTCTATTATTCCATTGTAAGGGGATTTTTGATAGCAGCTCCAAGGCTAAAGTTATGACTATTTCACCCATGAAATTTTCTGTTCAATATAATTTTGTAACTATTTTTTTTAAAGGAAACCATTTTCAAGTATAGTGGCTAGCATTGTAAAGAACATTTTGAACTTCCTTAGTGCCATTTTAATCAGTTAAAAATATGACAAAATAAATAGCAACCTGTCTCAGGGTATGAACGTTACACTTCTTCACTAATCTGTACCCTGGGCTCAGAAGCTAGATTCCCTCTCACGGCCTGACTTAGTATATAGCCAATCAAATCATTTTCTCGTTGAAATTTTATCGAGAAGGTGGCGAGAAAATGATTTGATTGGCTATATCCCAAATCGTATCTACCCGGTAGCTTCTAAAACCAGGGTACAGATTAGTGAAGTAAGCATAAGGTTCGTACCCTGAGACAGGATGAATAAATAGATTTTAGTAAATAGATTTTGTTTCAATTGTAACAAAATCCTTTAACAAGTAATAAGATGTTTTAGAAAGGTGTTACATGGTAGTACTAAAGAGTGCATTTTCAAAGTATAACTTCACTAAATTAAATTTTCATTTGATATGTTCCCAAACTTCCATAACTTCCTATAATTAAAGTTAGATAATTAAAAATATTATTGAGTAGCACGATTTGTGGTATTCTTCAAATGACCACTTCCTCTAGCATGATGATAATTGTTGTGCTATTAGTTATGTTTATTGATGAGATACTGACCACTCAACTATGGTATGTATGCATATTGTGACAGGCCATCAGGTTCAATAGCGTGTTATCTTAATGCCTCTGTATGAATTACTGGACCTGGGGAACAACTGACTACCAATCTAAATAATAATACATAATGAGATGTCAAGGACTCTCTCAGCTATGTAAATGATAATATAAAAACATTGTGTTTCTGTCAGGATTGTTCCTAGAAGGGGTCCTGGTGAAAATTGCCCACCCTTTTGGAATGGTGGCCCCCAAAATTTGGGAAGTAGGATCCCTCTACCAATGTAAGCTGTTCCAAAAGCTCAAAATGACCCCCTCTCAGCTCTAGGAAAAACACGGTCTTTTGAAGGCAGTTGACACATTCCAAGCAGCAGTGTTGCATCTAGAGTGGGTATTTGTATTTGCGTAATTATGCATCTAAAATTAAATGTGGCACAAATAATGATAACTATTAGGCCACACCATAGGCCAAAATTACATTAAGTACATACTTATGCACATATTGTGTGTAGTGCTCGGTTTCTAATTTAATTTAAGTGTTATGGTTTTCATTACCAAATTTGGAAATTACCTATTTCCAACTATTTATACACATTTAATACCAAGAACTCGAGACCCATAAGACCCACAGGCCTACTTAGGATAAATCTAATTGGTTAATTCAAAATGCCTGTATGTGATTTAAATGTAAGGATTAATTTTATTGGACAATTCTGCTGTTACCTCTCTCTACTTTTTGGGAAATTGATAATCCAAATTGTGAACCTTCAAGTATATTTTTACACAGTGAAAAACAAACTAAAAATGAGCTAAGTTATTTCATATTTCTGTAATTCTGTGTTCAGAAATTAAGTTTATTTGAAGAATTTTTTTTAAAAAATCAATATAATCTAAGAGTATTAAGATCTGTTGACAGATTTGGAATAATGAAAATAAATTTGAATGCTATTCGATACCTTTTGTTTGTAGATCTAGAAAATTAAACCAATTCATCACAATGTGTTGATATCATGATTTGTCACCAAACTAACTTTTTCCAGAAACTTTATGATTTTGACAGACTTAATGATAGTTTTCAACGGCAATTGTGTAAATTGTGATTTTAAATACATTACTTTTATCTGAAGTCATTTTTCTCGACATCCCCTCTCGTGCATAGAAGCGTGACTGACGATACATTGATTCAAAAGAGCGTGCTTGTAAGCGTCCCTGAGTGACAAGAGCTGTTATGTCGGCGCACCTCAATGTGTCAATGAGTTGTAGAAGCAACTTATATCTTGCGCTGGTATGTGCTATCAGTATGGGTAAAATTGTTCATGTACACCTCTGTAATGTTTTTTGTAAACTCATTATGGGGCCAACAGTGGCCCACTTCTGACAAAACCTAGATGCAACACTGAAGCAGGGAGGTTTTCTGACTTCAGATAGCCCTTTTTATACCAAAAATATTTTTCAATTTTGCTTGCTACACAGACAACCGTAGATATTGTTTTACCTCAATGTCAGAGAGAAATGTATTAATTGAGAATGATGTGAGTTTTCTTCTATTACTGCTGCTATGCCAGTGTGTAACTGGTTGAGTATTTTGCTGTGTCTGCGAGACACTCCTAAAAAGCCAATCGCCCACAAGATCCACCCAAACCACAGAGGCACATTTGATGCTGTCATCTTGTGGAAAGGAAAAGGTACCTTCTGTGCTCATCTTCACTGCATGTTCATCAAGTTGCATTCACTGCTAACTTAATTGTTTTAAGTCGCAAAATGATTTGTTTTCAAGTCATGTCTTTTTTTTCCTCTTTTTTTAAATTTGCTTGTACATGTAATATGTATGATGATCGATGGTTATGCTATTTCAGCTTTGTCATGTTATTTTTGAAGCTTTTAATTTCTTATCAAATTTTCTTCCTTTGCTTTTGCATTCCAGTGAGGAAGGTTTGCATTGTTCTTTTCTGGTGTGTCACTGGCTATTGGATGTAGTAGCAATATCATTTATGTTCATTAATTTTTCATGTAAGAGAATTAGTGTGTTAGAAATATCACTATGTAGAGACTTCATTCATTTGTTTTGAATTTTCAGTAGAGTAGTGGTTAGACAATGGTATTGTTGTTCGAACAAAGATGCCAGTATTTTCTTTTAAATACGCAAAAGGTCAACCTATGTCAAATATTTATTACACAAGTACTTTGATGTATTAATTGGTTAAAATTTACTGACTTAGGGAAAGCAAATAATGAACTCGATATCTCTCAATCTTCACAATTATCATGTTTATCTCTTTGAGTGAGCTATAAAATTGATAATTTGATATGATAAATTCATTGAAATTTCACTGAAAATTGTTTTGATTTACGTGAGTCAGCTCAACTTTCAAAATAATGTTGATCTCTTTAGTTTATGTTTGGTTACAAGAAGATAATCATTTATAAACTATGTAGTCAGATATGAATTAAATATTAAAATATTAATCATGCACTGGATATAATATTGATAACTTGGCACTATTTTTTTTCGTTTTGCGCCTAGCTATGTGTGTAATGTGTTGCCACTGGTTGTGTCTGCCTGTGCATTATTCACATCTCCCTCTCCTCCTCCCCTCATCCCCTACGTCTGCTCAGGCTATTGATTTTGTGGAAGCACAATGAACCACTGCAAGCTAGCGCGGAGTGGTCCTCAACATCTTCTCTAATCTAAACACAATAGCAGAAATTGTCTGCCATGTTCACATTCCTTGTAAATAGCTTGTTGGGATCAAAGCATGTCCTTTTGACTTGTGTTATGTGTTTTTTAGCAAGTCAATGTGAGATGGTGATGTTGTGCTTGTTCATTTGTTTAAAAAAAACTTTTCAGATAATACTTTCTCATGTAATTTTACATTGTCTTTTTCACAATGTTTTTCATCAATGATAGATAATTTCAGTTGTCAGTGTGATGCCAGATTAAAACAATTCTTATATCCTTAGCTAGCATGTGAAGCAAACACTTATTTGAAAGAAAACTGATGTTTAATGATGTTCAAATTAATTTTAATATTTTCGGTGAAAGATGCTTCATTGACTGCACCTTTGATGCTTTCACTGTATGAGGTTATTTCAAACCTGATTATTGTTGTGCTCAGAAGGTGCTATTGAGAGAAAGAGTGGTCTGGCCTACGAGGTGATCCTGAAGCCAGCATCCAAGGAGAGCACACCAGTGAAACCAGTGACGTCCCCACCCAAGGACAAGAGCCTCACACAAGATGACATCCTCAAGAAACTACAGAAGGCACAAGAACGCAGAGAGGTATGTTTGACATAGCCAACAAAGAGAGATATATTTATGCAAAACTGAAATGACAAAAGACAAATTGATTTATATGATGGTTTAAAAGTAATTATAGGATATCTAACGAGCTTCCCCTTTCATATCAAGTTTATGTCCCTAGTGAAATAATTTTGCTTTGTCACGAGCCTTGGCGAGTGACAAAACAAAATTATTTCACGAGGGACATAAACTTGATATGAAAGGGGAACGAGTTATGTATCCTATTTATTACCAACTTACATTTCAAACGATTTATTGCTTTTTTAAACAACTTTTTATTGTGCCTATAAAGAGACGAAACGGCGGATGAATATCAAACCACGTCACAGCCTCAATTATTATACTATTACGACGTTAAATATTCACATTTCTATATTCTACCCTACGTTAATTCATAGTGTCTGGTGAAATGTAAATAATAAGCACTTTTGTCGTGAACGAAGCGTACGTGAAAATAAAATCTCACTGCGCGAGAACAGTCAGAGTTATCTTTCTTTGATCAACGGCATGTCATGGCGGCCGCCATTTGCCTGTATCTTTTCGTCAAAATGTGTAAACAACCGCCTTCAAAGTAAGTTTAAGATGCTTATCATTGTTCAAACGCGTTTTGTTTTGAAGAAATGTTGTCTAAAGAATATTCAGTTGTCTTTATATTCTAAAGATAACAAGCAATGTCTGTCTGTGTCATTTTTGGGCGACATGGATCAAATTAATGAAATTCGGTGCTGAATTTAAACCCTTTTGTCTTTATATGAGCCTTGAGATATCAGTCAGATGTTTTATTGCAGGTCTGTTGTCCTCCGATTTATTCCTTAACAATTCGGTAAGGAAGATTAAAAAAATAAACTGAAAGTTTGAAGAATGACTCCGTCTCACTCAGTTCCATTCGAATTTGGTTGTGAATGAAAACACATTCGTTTTATGAATGAATAAAGTAGTCCGGAGAATGTCAAAGTTCACCGCAAGCCAATCAAATCACTTTAAAGTGTTATGACCCATATGTGTCATAACACATTGTTACGAAACCCCTTTACGAAGTACCACGTGGGTAATAATAGACTTTAACTGATGGCATTCTGATATCTCAAAGGTAACTGCCCACAAAAATTTTATTTCAACCCTTTATATAATGATATTAGGTCATGCAGGAAGAGAATAAATTGAAATGAATGCTATGAATATGAATTGTATAGTTTAGTAAACATATAGGGATGTCACGATACAGGTAACTTGCGTCACGATACGATACATATTGCGATACACTAAATGCGACATTATACGGTGAGATACTAACTAATTCAAAGATCTAAATTTAATATTTCTTACAAGAATGTTTTGAGTAACCAGCTTTTAAACATAAAAATAAGCCAACTTCTTCATGAAAAAGTCATTTAATGCTCTAATTTAAACTATTTTATTGGGATATAACAAACTTTTGATTTCTTGGTTCACTATTCACAAAAAAGTTTTTACATCAGTATATCGTGACATCCCTTATAAAAGGGCAGCAGTTCTAAACAATGTCATGATGATCATGTTGTGATCTTGTTGAGCAGTCACTGGAAGCCCAGCGCCTTGAGCAGATCGCTCGGGAACGTGCACGTGCCCAGGAGAAGATTGCCAAGGTGCAGGAGGAGTCTGAGAGCTTCTCGCGCCAGACCAAGGAGAAGCTGCGACGCTCCATGGAAGTGAGCCAGGAGAAGCGCGAGACTCAGATCAAGGCCCTGCAGGAGCGACTCAGAGAACATGTGAGTACACCACCCTTACCATCCCTCATGTTCTCTCTCTCTCCGGTGTCTTGTGTCCACACATAGATATGCACACACCATTCCCAGAGGAACATATGTAACTACCTTACCTATCTGTTACTCACTAGGGACACAGAATAGAAACTGGTAAGCCAGAGGTCAACCATACAACTGTGTGTGACTGTCTCCAGGGGGATGTTTGACCTCTGAGGATTTTAGAAAATAATTTATTCTGGCTTGTGTCGAATAAGCCCTATTTAAGACACTGCATATATGTATTTCATTTGACTGAATTTGGCAAAATATAAAAAATATTCTGTGTAATTTGAGTGAATGAGTTATTGTTTTACGCCGCTTGGGCAATATTTCAGGCATTAGCGGTGTATGTAATTTGAAAATTTCTTTTTAGCAAGTTCTTTTGGCCTTGTGCAAAAAAAATTATTTGTCAATGGCTTAACTTTTGAAGGAAAAAAGTTATTTTAGACCTTGTATAATAGGTCCAAAGTTGTGATACCCTGATTTGATATGCCCCTCATAAAGGAGTTGTGTATTGGTGGTGTGTTTACTCTCCTAGTATGTTTGTCTGTTCTCCTGCATGTGACTTGTATCTCACCAGGCAGTTCTTGTTTCATCATCTCCTTGGTTTTAAATTTTCGTAGTGATTTGTCATCCCACTTTTGTTGCGCTTGGTTTGAACAGCTGTCTAAGGTGGAGGAAACCTGCAAACGCAGTGACGTCATGACCAAGCAGCTTGAAGAGAGAATCAATCAAAAAATGGGGACCTATGAAGAAAACCGACAATCCCAGTTGGATTCTCTGGTAAAGCGACTCAAGGACCATGTGAGTGATGCAGTCATGCTGCCAATCAACGGGCTTCTTATACTTCTTTCCTTTTTTTGCATGCCCTTTTCCTTGGTTGTCCACAGTTCTGCATGGTCAAAATGAGCACTTTATTTATCATCATGGAATGCATATAAGGAATGAGTACTCTGCCATAGTTAAATGTTCAATTTAAGACAATTTGAATAAATGTTAAGAATTGTAAATTGGTTGAAACATGCAATATTACAGTCTGAAAGTAACTTCTGAATTAAGATATGAGCAAGATTTCTATTCTATCCAAGTTCTCCGTCTTGGTAGCATTGTCATTGACCTTGTGTGTTGTCATATGGAATGTTCATATTTTGTTATTCTGAGTGAGAGATGTCTGGTTATAGGCAAGCCACATCAAGGAGGTGTGTGAGGCCAGTGAGAACATGGGCAAGATGTCCGAGGAGAAGATCCTGCTGAAGATGGAGACTGCCCTCAAGAACCGAGAGGAGCAGCTGAAGGCCCTGCAGGATAGGCTCCAGGAACACGTCAGTATATCTCCCTACCTACCTTACCTCTCTCTTCATCATACTGAGGCTTACAATTGGTTACATTTTGTGACTTAACTGTTAATTTATTTTGTACCTAAACACTACACTGGCAATCAACACTGAGTATACTGGTCATTATTATGATTATTGTTTTGTACTTATGAATAAAAGAATATATGAAAGGGCAAAGGATATCAAACATCTGTAATTAACTCATAATGAGATCATTAAGCTGTTTCCCAAATCCAACACTCGGTCAGTAATCGCCCTATTGTTCCTGTAACTAGCTAAACATGTGGTCAGCAGACCGTGTGTCCTGTTGAAACAAATAATAATAATAATAATAATAATAATAATAATAATAGAATAGTTTATTTATGTGTCTTGAGTTTTTACAAAGAGATGATCCATTCTTATCTTAAATATTTTCTTCCCATTTCAACTTTGTTCTAACTTTATCTGATATTCTATAAAAGGTAAATCACAAGATTTTAGTTATCAAAAAAGGCATGTGATTAAAGAAGAAGGGCAGGGCGAAACGGAAAAAGGGCAGGGCGTATTCTGAAAACAGCAGGGCGCTGCGCCGGGGAAACACTATTACTCACAAAATTCCTTTGAAAATCTATTTAAAAAAATCATCTCTATTTTGGGGTATGTGCCTTTCAAAATTGTCTTTTGGAAAAAGAAAGTATTACTGTAAATTTGAATATTATTTTGGGTTACTTTTAAGTATGTTAAGGCTACTTTTCAACCCTCTACAATAAAAGGTGTGATGAAACAACGATTTACCGATACATCAATATGTTTTCGAAGATGATTTGGAAATCAATTCATTTTGAATAGAATAAATTTATTATTGATTCATATAAATCAATAAAGGATACATATCAACTTAATACATTAGCGTTGTTATTAGAGTTGAAAACATTCGAGTCAACACTGATAACAAAGGCCAGTGGAGTCGGGCATTCTCCTCTCACGAAAACAAATGGCGGTCGTAGAAGATTTTGTTAGGCCGACAGGGGCTCTAAAAAGCCCTGTCTGGACCCTTTTAATATTTTAACAACACAATTTAAGTCGAATCCTTAAATCAAATTGAATCAGCTGACACTGATCACAATTTGTCACACACATGTACAGTCATATTTTTCCATTTGTATTCATTTTGTACTACTTAATTAGAACTTCAATACTTTATTCCTTCTGATATTCAGGAGCGGAGAATCGAAGAGGTGCGGAAGAACAAGAGTTCACTGCAGACTGCTGGTGTTGATGCTTAGATTGGTCGGTCAGTACTTGCTTTGATGTGACTCGTGGTCAGTTGGTCAGGCTCCGGACAAGCAGACACCATAAGAACAAAGGCAGACAGCCAGCCAGCCATGTACATGAGAGGTCCAGCTTGTACTGCTTGTCAACTTGTGTACCGATGTAACTGTTTTATTTGAACTGGATTCCCCCCTCATTTATCTGTATAGTGCTGTTGTAAGGCCTAGAAGTGCAAGTTAATCAACCCTATTGGGTCACAACTATTGGAGGGATCTGATACCGCCGATTTCCCTTGTTTTTTAAACTGTTGTGTACACTATTGTATTAATGTTGCCAATGTGAATCTCGACTGGTCTGAATCTCTTATATCTATCCCTGTCTCAATCTTTTTTCTCTTCTGGACACATCTTTCCTTCTTGGTGTTGATGGAACAAGTGTATAAATATATTGGTCATGTATCATACTGCCATTTTGATTATCATCCACAAGCTATGCATTATTTTCTGGTCAATGTAGGTATTTAGAGTTTTTCATACGCATGAAAGATTGTGTGCAAGCATTTCATTTGAACTAATTTTTGTAGCTTTCATCTTTCCACCATTCATTATTTCATGTACTGCCAGATTGCTAGTCGTAGTTGCTTAGTGAAAACTGAAACAAGAAACTTGCGTGCTTCACAAGGACAATCAACAGTATTGTAGGTGACGGAGGCATGTGTCCTCTACGGCGGGTACCATATATCACTTGCCAATGCCTTCTCAGCATTTCAGTTAAGCTATGTCTTGTCAGTCAGTTTAAAATTCAACCATACATCATCACTTCTAGCTTCACCTACTGCACAATCGTTAGCTACCTGTGTGGCTTGTTGGTATGCTGAAATTGTTCTTTGAATTGTTCATGTTCCACTTTTTTCAGCAAATTTCAAATAGCTGAAAGTGTTTGACTGATACTTTATAAGATGTACAATAATTCTTATGGTTTATTTGACTTTTGAGAAGGTTATTGACAGTGATGACACATAGGTGATTCTGGAAAAGACGCATGTTATCAGCAAGATAGAGGCGCCTGCATTAGTCTAGTCTAGTCTAGTCTAGTCGGTACTAAGCAGTGAGTGTTCACGGCATACCTACCTACCTACCTACCTACCTGTACCTACAGTACACAATATGTACGTACATACAGCCAGCTTCCTAGTTAGATGAAACCACTGAGTTCAGTTCAGACTGACAGTCAGTTGCTGGCAATTTCCTTGCCAAGCCAGCAAAGGTGATAATTGTAAATGAAAAAACAGTGGACTGCTAATATGTGCCAGATTGATGATTGTTATGCAGCGTTAACATCTGTTATGCCCGTGAGACCAAGGAGTGGTTATTATTTTTGTGCATATCTTTTGCAAATGGCCTCTTGCTTGGTTTTGGAACATTTATGGAACTTTATAGTACACGTGAATAAAATTTGGTTACTTGCCTTCTAGAAGAGTGTCTGTTATATCTTTTGAGGTAAGGAGATTTCAAGAGTATTTGACATATTTCATGGCTGATTGCAGGGAGAAAGCCTGCAACACTATTGTGGCTATGCATTGAAGTGAAAGCTGCATTGGTTGGAACTAGCAAACTATGATTGGTACTGCCCTGAGTTACTGTAAATCATGAAATGAATGCGAGCATTTAATTAATGCGAAAAATGCGTCTGTACTCGTTTTGCATTAATTATCAGAACGCATTTTAGTTTGTAAAGTAATGCGTAGTGCAGTGTGACCGGTGTTATTTAGAGTTGACCACGTAAATACATTAACAATAGCCAAGGTCTCAACATCACACTTCAATGAACTGCAGTTCACTTGCTCATTAACACATCACTAAGACGTGTTAATTCTACAACAATGGCCATTGTTCAAATTCACTCAAGCACATCACCCAGTCCAGACATCCTCCAACCACGCAAGATTACCTCACGATCCTTGCTCACTTTTGAAATGGCAGCTTCTATCCACCTGGCGTGAAGAGGTTTCGCTACGCTAATTCGTAGATCAACACTAGTGTCAAGTACAACGCAAAAAACTTAGTTAGTCTGTCGAATTTTTATTTTTAAAAAAAGTTTGGGCCTCGCATTAATTTCAGGACGCATTTTAGGCTAGACCCTCGCACTCGCATTAATTTCATGACGCATTAATTTCATGATTTACAGTATTAGTCACCTGTGTAACATACTGCAGTGTAGGATCTGTACAGTAATATTACATTTGTGTAATACCACTGTTTATTACACGCCCGTGTCCGATACCGCAGTGTAATAACTAATATTTATACGGCAATATTAAACTAGTGTAATATCACAATGCAAGTATGACGACACAATGTATTGTAAGCGCTTCGTCACAATGGGTGCCAAGTCGCGGAACTGTTAAGTTTCAGCACATTTCCGGCAAGTTTGCGTGATTTTTAGGGCAAGTAATAAACTGAATAGTAAACTTCCTTCCATTTAATACTATTTTTATTAAACTTGTGAATGATTTGGTATCAAACTCGCTTTCGCTCGTTTTATACAAAATCATGTCTCAATGCTCTGACCACTGAGCCATGTGCCAGTGCTGATGGAGCCATTATGTTAGCTCCTCTTATAACAAAGGTCTGAGTTTACGGTTGCATCTGTTCTTTTCTTTCCTTCCACCTTATCGGTCATATCAATGTAACTTTAACTAGTGAGGGCTTTATAAATAGGATAAAACATGGTCCATTTGCATTATTAATAATAAAGGATGTTTTCCCGCAGGCTTACAGCCATTGGACTAATATCCTTTATTCTAGATAATGCTGAGGATCCTGTCTTATCTAATTTATTATCTGTAATCTTCATCTGCTCGGGCTTTCAGATCAGGCCTCAAACAGCTCAACTAGGAGCTCTCAGAAAGTACAAATAGCTCTTATAAATAGTAAAGACAAAAATAGTTTTTGTAAAAAGATTTAATCTCTCAAATCACATAAAAATGTCAAACTTTTTAAGATCATCATGTCAAAAGATGATTTCTTAATGGATTTGTTCTCAACTAACATCTGATGTTGAAATTTATCATGGATAATTGGATGAAAATGATACTTTGTACATATGCAATATCAAATATACAACTCAAAAGAAGTTAAGGATCAAACCATCTGCATTGAGTAAGATCCAGTTCATGGCGGCAGGTTGGTTCCACAGAGATGTTTAACAGAGAATTGGTTGTAGCAAAACAATGGAAACCTCTCTGTAGATACACAATGTTACTCTTGGTAGTGTTATTTGTGCTCAAATGGTTCATTGAAATTGCATTTGACACATTTCATTAAGGTTCAACTACTGTTTTTGGTCGTAGCAAACAGTTGTTCAAGCCCTTGTTTTATGCCTGAATTGATGTTTTTTTAGGAGAATTAGTATTCATTTGTACACAAATTATGACCTCAGGAGAAATCTGTACACATTTCAACAAGATTTCTGCTTAGAAACCTGTATTTGTATTATTGTGTCTATGCATAGAAACATATCGGGCAGAAAACAGGTTTGCTCCTTAACTTCTTTCCAGTAATATACATATGGAAGAATTCAATTCACAATAATGAAATCTGAAAGAAGGCATAGCCCCAACACAGATGATAATCATCCTTCCTGCTGATAATCGGAGTTACATTAATTTGACATCATCTGTTCAGGCACTTATATATAGGTTCATAACAATGCACCAAATAATTGAATGCTCATTAATAGTCTTCTAAAAAAACTTTAATGCTTAAACTACGCAATTTTATTAAAAAACATTTAATTTGGTGACAGATAACAAACAGTTGGCATCAAGGTTTTAAAAAAAATTTCATCCAAAACTGAGTTCAACAGGAGATATTGCATGTGGAGGATTAGATCAAGCAATATGTTCTAGGAGATATTGTTTTGACAGTAGATTTTGATTTTGCAATAGTAAGTAAATGAAAGCTTTGATTTTATAAGATGACAACCCCACAATGCTATGACTTCAAAAAGTAGATGTCATAATGCTATGACATCACTGCATGAGTTCTAGACTTGATCAGTGTTCAAAAGTGAATATTTCTATCCATAGAAAAATGATTTTGAATGATAAATAGAATCTCAACCATGTGTTTATCGAAAAATGAGAAGTAAAAAGTTACAAATATCTTTGATATTTGTAACTTTTATCAACTCGTATTTGATATCGGAAGACAATTCTCCATATGCTTGCAAACTAAAAAGGGGCAATTTCTTTACAATTCTAAAGACAACATTCACATAAAAAAATCAACAAAGCACCATGAATATTCAAGATCAAAGCTAACAATATTTTAAATTATCTCAAATTTATAAATAAGGTCACTTGTGAGGAATTCCTGAAACAATTAAAGTAACAAAATAATGCTAAAAGACACATTAACAAGCAAAGGCAATGGAACTTTGTATCATAAATGATAAATATTATTTGAAATGCCAATTATAACAATTTTTGTTGAAAATATTGTAAAACAAAAGTAGATATTCTTGACTCTTCAGAAGTTCATTGCGTAAGACTGAAAGCTCTACGATGAGGTGCTGACCGATGTTAACTGGTGACCACTGGTCACTCACTGCTTGCTGAGTCTGTAGATGACCAATGCGAGGATGGACATAGCAGAGAGGCTCATGGACACTGGAGTTACTGAACCTGAAAATACAACAAATAACCATGAATAAAACTGTCCTTGTATGTTGCAGCTATAATACTGTAAGCCACCTGACCAAGAACCACAGACAAGCTGAATACCAATAATATGATTTTTATTGAACAACAAGACCACATCATCTTTGGTAACTTGGAAAAACTTGGTTGTCTAGGAATAAATATATCACCAGATCAACAACAGCACTAAAACAATAACACTTAAAAGCTTGAATAGTTCATGCCTGGCTTAGTAAGTTTTGACCTAAAAAGTGGCAATAGAAGAGATAGTTTATTTCTATACTTATTCCTCTATTATATCTATGAGTTTATTTCTATACTTATTCCTCTATTATATCTATGAATATAATAGTTTAATGATTTTAATGCTTTCAATTTGTATTAACGTTTGTTACTACTATAATAATATCTCTGAGGCTTATATGCACTTACAATTAATGGGATAGGGATTCTGATAATTCTATTTGGGTTTTGGTGTGTGCACCTCAGAGCACCGAGTGCAAGTGACTGAACTCAGTTCCGTCGCTGCTTATATAGCTGTCATAAGGGTCACGTGACGTAATTTTGGCCAATCACAAAACTTGTTAGAACTTTGCCAGGCATGAGACACGGGCTACTTTCCCAGAAAACGGTAAATATCTACATTATAACTTTACATGAGAAATTTGCTCCGCAGAAGTTTAAATACACAATAAACTTTCCTTACTGATGCACTTTACAGAACATTAATGCACCCCGTATTCATTGAGAAATATACAAGAACAAAATTAACATGGGAATTGTAATGGAGCGGAAGATTCTTGTTTGCTTCCCTAGATTATTGACGATTACAGAATAATCACTGCGGAGCATGCTTTGCTCCGCGAAGAATATGCGGAGCATTAGTAAAAACAATTATTATTTCTGCGGAGCATGTGTCTAAGTTTTGATGCTCCGCTAGAATTAGCATTAATATACGGTCAGCAAGACATTTACCCTTGCGTATGAATATGAGACAACAAAGTTCCAAAACTTGTAAAAACATGACATTGCAGCAATACTTTATGTTCTAATTACAATAAAAACACTTCTTTGGCAATTAGGAAAGATTTACATCAGTTATTATTCTCATCATAAATCTGGACGATGAAATGCAAAGTTGACCCTCATAGGCATATGATTGCTGTCACTGTCAAAGTTAAAATGGCGGCTGCCGATAAATTTAGGTGAGCAGCACAGACAGCGATTACAGATTAATTATACTATTTTACAACGTCTAATATGCACCAAAGATGAAACTTCCGATAAGTGAAACTTTGATACTAAATGAGTACGATTATAATCCATCTTTTGACTTTACCTTGCACTCATCATTATTTACTGCTTCCAGGGCTCAAACCAACCGGCTTTATGTAAATTAGCCATGTGAATTTCGATAAAAATAGAACACTATAAATAACAATATTATTTACATGATAACTCTCAACAATAGGTAACTTTGGGCAAAATAAAGATTACTCTTTTAGCAATGATGATGGAATGATATTGATTCAATCAAGAAATATTTATATACAATTTTCCTATTACTATTCTGAGATGTACAATGGAGGGTAGTCATTACATTACCCCCTTACTTCTAAGATTTAACTCCGGAAATCTTAATCATTATGCTATTTATCCCCTAAGATTTTAACTAATAAATTCATTTCCTAACAAATTAACAATTACCTGTCCTGAAAAGAGAAATAGGTAATAACCTTTAGTTCATGAAACTAATATCCATGAACGTCTATCCTAAGAGGAATCTTTGCACTCTTCAGCCGGAAAGTGATCCAGTCCGTTGACGTGTCCCTTTCCCTCTGGGCGGCTCTCATCATGGCGACTGTGGAAGGTGCTGTGAGGGAGTCTGTCCGGTTAAGGGCTATTGCGGCGACGGCCTTGTAGAGATAAACTCTTGCCTTCCTCTCATTGCTGGAGTTGTCCTCGTCCTTCTTGCTTGTTGTTGTTGTCCCGGGCAGGGCCAGCATGTTATATTTATCCCTCAGCAGAGTTCTGTCGATCGTCGGGACACCTCTCTTCGTCCCTCGCTCTAGGGTCATTGCGGCAAACTCCCACTGTAGGAGCCTTTGATCGGAATTCATCTCGCGCCAGTTCCTTGGTGGCCAGGTGATGGTTGGTCCTTCTTTGGTAAGTGGGAGTTCAACCACAGCGTCTCCCCAGTCCCTCCTGGCTGGTGGGAGAAGAGGCATGCATCCGAAAGAGAGTAAATTTGATGCCTCCTCGGACTCAGACCTGACAACATTCCTCGTGTCTGTGGGTGGGTAGGGGAAGGACTGCCTCTTTCCCGGCGGGGAAATAAGTTGTCTCCCTGATGGTCTGGGCACTGGACTCCTGGTAGGTGTTGTAGGTCGTGTTGCTGGCTCTGATCTTCGGGGTTGCTCCTCCTCCTCTTCCGTTTCATTTAGGATGTCATTGAAGCTTTCCGGGTCCTCCAACTCTAAGACATCCTGACAGACTTCTGCCGTGGTGGGGCTGCTGGCGGGTAGCTGCCATCTTCTTATCGAGGAAATCCAGGTGGGATCGATCCCCATGATCTTTCCGATAGATATCCCACGGGTTTTAGCGGCTTTCCCCTCAAGCGTTGTTGAGTTTGACGGCCTGTCGTCCAGGAAGGGTTCGAGGACTCCCATCTTCCGGGTTAGCGTTGACAGGGCCTGCGGAGATGTTAATACTCTCGGCATGATGGTGACCTCATACCACAGCCCTTGGCCCTTCAGAAGAGCAGATGCTCCGTTCTTCCCCAGGTTGATGTCTTTGATGGATAGGCCGTCTTCTTCCTTTAAGATGGGAGATGTGGGGTCATATTTCCTGGCCTTGGATGGAGGGGGCAGAGTTTCCTCCAGTTTCTCTTGTTTCTGTAAGACAACGCTCCAACCCTGCTCCCACTCTTCTTTTGTCTTTATTGGCCTGGCTTGGCTGTTGGTCCAACGGAGAACTTGGGAGCGCAGCATTTTTCCCACCTCGGAGTCCTCTTCGGGGCAAGTCATGGCCCTACCATAGTCGTTTGGGTGAATCGACAGCCAGAAACCATTCTTTTCATCGAAGAGCTGTTTTCCAATTTCTTCTGCCTCCTTCTCATGCTCTTCTGCCAAATGACTTTTCAAGTCGCTGATTCTCCTAACTATGTTGGTGTCGGGGCACCAAGGACATAGGACGCCTAGCCTCCTATGTTTGGAGGACATAAGATGGTTTTTCAGCTCTTTCTTGTATAGAAATCTCTCGCTGCAATCTCCAATGCCACAGTGTAGCTTTTTGTTCATCTTTCTATAAGATAAGAAGTCAAACATCACTATTTTGTTGAGGAAAACCTCAAACCAACACCAATTATATAACATCTATACTTAAAATAATGATTAGAAACAGCATTTCATTATTCTCTCTTTCCTTGCCATGTGAAATCCTAATTACTTCAATTGCGCCTTTAGACACCAAGTCTAGTCCCTACAGCAACGTACTTAACTCCAGCAAACTACCTCCAGTCAGAGAACAGGTTGATCAGGCCTATTCGTCACTGACCCAACAATGTTCATGAACACAAAATACCGCTATAGCCTTATTTCTGTTGTTTGCCCTTAAATTCTGTTGCCTCGTAGTACAATCAAACGATCAAGGCCTCTCGAAATCAATTATCATAACACATTAGCACTTTTCCTTCTGCCACAAAACTTCTACAATTCACCGCTACTTCCTCCAATAACGCCTATGGGAATAAGATACCAAAGGAGTAACACGAACCATCTAAATGACTTGAATTCCACAGAACAAAAAAACAAAACATCATTAATCATCTGAATTGATGATTTTCATTTGACGACGAATCCATGGCGGTAGATTTTGTCCCTTGTACAAAATGAGACGATCGCCATGAGTCACTTTTGCAGGTTGCCCAGCTGATCTTTTAACCAGATAGGTAACTCCGTCCAATTTCCTTAATATCAGGAAAGGTCCCTTCCAAGAGGAAGTGAGCTTTTTGCAAACCCCAACCTTCCTTCGTGGCTGATGAACCCATACAGCTTGTCCAGCCCTGAAGGTTTTGTCTTTGCTTCTTAAGTCATAGTGCTTCTTTTGATATTGTGTGTTTTTCTTAAGATTCTCCCTTGCTAATGCATGGGCAGTCTTGAGAGTTTCTTGCAAGCAAGCAACATATTCATGAGTGTTCATCTCTGTTTTCTCTGTTTCAGGTTTGCCGACCACCGCCTGCATGGGGAGAGTTATTTCCTTGCCGAAAACCATCAGGTTTGGAGTTTTTCCTGTCGAAGCATGCACGGATGATCTGTAGGCCATGAGCACTTGTGGTAGGTAGAGATCCCAAGTCCGTTGGTCCTTCTGACAGTACATCGTCAGCATGACCTCTAGGGTTCGATTGAACCTCTCTACATTACCATTGGATTGGGGTCTCATGCCGCTTGTTCTTGTCTTATGTATTTGAAGCCAAGAACAGACATCCTGGAACAGCTTGGATCCAAAATTCGTGCCTTGATCAGTATGGACCTGAAGTGGCACACCAAAGCGGCAGATAAAATTGTCTACAAATGCTCGTGCAACTGTCTCTGACTCTTGATCTGGCAGAGGGATAGCCTCAGTCCATTTGGTGAAGCAGTCCATTATGACTAGGATGTATTTGTTACCTTGCTTGGATAGTGGGAGGGGGCCTAAAATGTCAATTGCCACTTTTTCCATTGGTTCGCCAACAAGGTAGGAACTTAAAGGTAACCCCTTGGTGACAGGTGGTTGCTTCCTAGCAGTGCACAGGTCACAAGCAGTACAGTAGTCCTCAATATCTTTCTTCATCCCTGGCCAATAGAAGGAAAGCTTCACTCGTTCAAGAGTCTTTTCTAAGCCGAGGTGACCTCCAGATGGTATATCATGGTGGTATTTGAGGACGTCGTCTCTCAGAACTGCTGGTACAATCAGCTGCAGTCGGGTTCCAGAGTCTGAAACCCATTGTCTAAACAGCATTTGATTGTTTACTTCCAGCCTATCCCAGTGCCTCCACAGAGTCTTCAAAGATGAGGTGTGATGGGATATCTCGGGCCAGGCAGGCCTTTTAGACTCCATTACAGACAAGAGAATGGGCCCGACTGCAGGGTCTTTAAGTTGTTGCTGTTGGACCTCATGTGGATCCCAACCCTCGAGAAGAATCGGCGTGACGTCAGCCTTTTGAGGAGTAGAACTGCCTCGAGTGACAACTCTCACATCAACTCCATCATCGGGAGATGACGAGTCAGTGGGTGAGTTCACTTCTGGATTTGGCGAGAGGCGATCATCGTCCTCCTCGTCCGAACTGAACTGATGATCTTCTTGATTCTTGCAGGCTTTACATGGATATCTCGACAAGGCATCAGCGTTCGAATGCTTGCGACCTGCTCGATGCACAACGTTAAGATCATAATTTCCAAGTTCTTCCAGCCACCGAGCAACCTGTCCTGTTGGCTTTTTCAAATTTCGCATCCAGCTGACGGCTGCATTGTCTGTTCGTAGGAGCACCTTCCGACCATAGAGATAAATGTGGAAATGCTTGAGTGCACAAACAACCGCAAGTAACTCTTTGCGGGTGACGCAGTAACTCCGCTCGTGTTTATTCAGAGACTTGCTCATGTAAGCGATGACTTGCTCCGAACCACCATTTTCTTGTGAGAGTACAGCTCCCACGGCATCCCCACTCGCATCAGTATCAAGAATGAATGCGGAGTTTGCATCTGGGTATGCAAGAATAGGGGCTGATGTCAGAGCCTTTTTCAGGGTCTGAAAAGCTTCGTCACAGGCCGAATTCCAATCAAAGTGATGTTTCTTTTCTATCAGCCTATGAAGTGGTCTTGCAGTATCAGCAAAGCCTTTAATGAACCGCCGATAGTAGGAACATAACCCCATGAAACTTCGGACTTGCTTTGCGTTCTTTGGAACTGGCCATTCTGACACTTTCTTGATCTTTTCAGGATCAGTCTGCACACCTTGCTCCGAAACGATATGACCAAGAAACTTGACAGATTTCTGGAAGAAGATGCACTTTGATGGTTTTAGTTTTAAGTTGGCCTCTAGAAGCCTTTGAAACACTCTCTGCAAGCGTTCAAGACTTTCCTCGACAGACTGACTGGGTACAATTATGTCGTCCATGTACAATAGACATTCTTGCCATTGTAACCCTCTTAACACATCTTCCATCAATCGCTCAAAAGTTGATGGGGCATTTGCCAACCCAAAGGGCATGACAGTGAACTGGTATAGACCTATACTAGTTGCAAAAGCTGTCTTTTCTTTATCCTCTTCTGCGAGGCCAATTTGCCAGAAGCCCGAGTTCAAGTCCATGGTACTGAACCACTTGGAATTGGAGAGCGCATCAAGACACTCATCTGTACGAGGGAGCGGATAGGCATCCTTACGGGAAATATCGTTTATCCTACGAAAATCCACACACACCCTCGTAGAACCATCTTTCTTCTGTATGAGAACAATAGGAGAGGCCCAGGCACTGTTTGAAGGTTCAATCACTCCCCGTTGAAGCATTTTGTGAACCTCTTCTTTTTCAATGTCTCGTTTTCCCAAGGGTTGTCGCCTTGGTGGTTGACGAATTGGGGCTGCGTCTCCAGTATCTATCTGGTGCTCAACCTTGTTGGACCTCCCCAGGTCCTCTGAACTTTTAGCGAAAACTTGTTGGTACCGAACCAACAAGGATGCAAATTCGTCTTTTTCTTTTGCTGATAGGTGCACCACACTTGCTTGCCACATATCAACTAAGTGTTGTGGTATTTGCTGTGAGCATGGCACAGCAGGGTCAACTAGGGCCAGTGCTGCACACCTACCCCCGACTGGTTCTGTGTAGACTGACTCGGCAGTCCCGATCACCATGTTTGGATGAAGCGTCACTGGTTCACTGCTCACGTTGACAACATGAACATTCTGAGTCTCATTTGAGTTCTGGAGCACACAGCCCACAAGACGTGTACCTACGGGTAAGTTCTTACTTTCAACCAAACAGTCCTCGTTTAACTTGTCTATTTGAGGAATGTTAACCGACACCCATGAACCTGAATTGGCTGGTAAGACCTTGACAGCATTAACTATGACAGGACACGACATTTCCGCTTCCCCTGAAATCCAACATTGGATCTCTCCCCCCAGGGTACGGAGTCTAAAATTTTTGTAATCAATAGATGTGACACAATTCAACAGAAAATCCTGACCTAATATTGCATCTAAAGATATGTCACATACCACTACACGGTTCTCAAAATTCATGCCATCGAATTCAATGGTCATATCAGCAAAACCCCTTGTTTTTAGATGGGCGCCGCCGACACCATTGATGTTGGTGAGGAGAGGCCTGAGACCCGGCGCTTGGGTCTGATCTAGTTGGTCAAAGATCTTGCTGGAGAGAAGGGTCATGGTCGACCCTGTGTCTATCAGGAACTCGAGAGATAAACCACCGACAATTCCTTTAACGTAAAAACCATTGTCCCACTTCCCCTTCACCTCCCCTGCCAGACCAACCCTTAAATTGGCAGAGCTTCCCGACTCGGGTGTAGGCCTCTCCTCAACTGCTGACCCCGGGCCTACTGGGTGAGCAGGTTCCCGTTTCCCGAACGTCTTTGTTGCACAGTTGGCTGACTGTACAATACAGGGCAATCCCTCTTGAAATGATCCGGCGACTTGCAGACAAAACAGGTACGATCTCTTGATGAGTATCGAGACCGCTTGTTGCCGAACTGGGATCCTTGTGCAGGGTCAATATCCCTGGAATTTTGCCTGGGAAGCCTTTTCTCCAGGTCACTGAGTCTGCTGAGTATCTGGCTGAGAATTTGGGAATCCCCAGAATCCCTTGTTGGTTCAGGCTTCGGCTGGGCTGGAGTCACTAGCCTGACAGAAGGTTTCTTTCTGTCAGATGAATCCCCCACGAGGGCTTCATAACGTTCGATGACCTCTACAGCCTCTGACACTGATCGACATGCCTTGTCGATGCACTGATATTTAGTTTCTGGCTTCAGCATCTTATACAGACGAGTCAGTGCAATTGCCTCTTGTGCCCGGCTATCGAGGTCTGTGTAGGCTCTCTGCGTCATCTGACGAAGGTCATCAGCCAGTGTCGCCATAGACTCCCCTGGGAGTCTAGCCCGGGATTCAAGTTTTGACAGCCATTTATCTTTTTGTCTATCACTGCCGAAGCGGTGGTTAAGCCTCTCCACTAAGGAGTGATAGGATCGCTTCTCACAGACGGACAGACCCATGTAGTATGTCCTGGCCGAACCTTTAAGGCTGGCCGATAAGACCAAGAGTCTTTCTTGCAGGGGCCATCTCCCCAGCTCTGCACAATTGAGGAAATGACTGAGATATTCGTCCCAGTCAGTGGTACCATCGTAGAATTCTGGTTTGATTGAAACTGAACATCCGCGTCCAATTTCACTACTGACAGAACATCGGCCTCTCAGAGGTCGACCACCCTCGTTCCTACTAGACCGGTTTGGCCTAGGCGGTGTTCTCATTCTGTCGTAATGTTCACTGTCTGAACTATCGCCTCCAACTACTTCATCAACCACTTCCACTTCCTCAAAAGAGGTATCAAGTTGATCATCATTTATGGGTGACCTATCTTTCCCATCAACAGCCTTAAAAGACACTTCCAAATCTGGTGACTTAAATGTTGCCATTATTATAACTAAACTGGTAGCGTGTAAAATAATATACTATTCTTGGACAACTCCTTTAATGAAAATAATTTGAGAACAAAATTTCACAGTTATCCAAACTAGGAAACTTTGTAACTATTTATCTAGATAATTAAATTAGCCTCGTCAACCACACAGAGCTAAGCTAAAAACAAAACTCAACAGCGGCACAGAGCAGACATCATTAACCTCAATAGCAGCAAAGAGCGGATACAATAAACCTCAACAGCAGCATGGAGCGGAGACAATAAACCTCAACAGCAGCATGGAGCGGAGACAATAAACCTCAACAGCAGCATGGAGCGGAGACAATAAACCTCAACAGAAATAATTAATTACTACCACTTTTAAGTCGTGAGTTCGATCAGGATGTTTTTCTAGAATTAAAAACATCCCACCGCTGCCACCAAATTGTAAGCCACCTGACCAAGAACCACAGACAAGCTGAATACCAATAATATGATTTTTATTGAACAACAAGACCACATCATCTTTGGTAACTTGGAAAAACTTGGTTGTCTAGGAATAAATATATCACCAGATCAACAACAGCACTAAAACAATAACACTTAAAAGCTTGAATAGTTCATGCCTGGCTTAGTAAGTTTTGACCTAAAAAGTGGCAATAGAAGAGATAGTTTATTTCTATACTTATTCCTCTATTATATCTATGAGTTTATTTCTATACTTATTCCTCTATTATATCTATGAATATAATAGTTTAATGATTTTAATGCTTTCAATTTGTATTAACGTTTGTTACTACTATAATAATATCTCTGAGGCTTATATGCACTTACAATTAATGGGATAGGGATTCTGATAATTCTATTTGGGTTTTGGTGTGTGCACCTCAGAGCACCGAGTGCAAGTGACTGAACTCAGTTCCGTCGCTGCTTATATAGCTGTCATAAGGGTCACGTGACGTAATTTTGGCCAATCACAAAACTTGTTAGAACTTTGCCAGGCATGAGACACGGGCTACTTTCCCAGAAAACGGTAAATATCTACATTATAACTTTACATGAGAAATTTGCTCCGCAGAAGTTTAAATACACAATAAACTTTCCTTACTGATGCACTTTACAGAACATTAATGCACCCCGTATTCATTGAGAAATATACAAGAACAAAATTAACATGGGAATTGTAATGGAGCGGAAGATTCTTGTTTGCTTCCCTAGATTATTGACGATTACAGAATAATCACTGCGGAGCATGCTTTGCTCCGCGAAGAATATGCGGAGCATTAGTAAAAACAATTATTATTTCTGCGGAGCATGTGTCTAAGTTTTGATGCTCCGCTAGAATTAGCATTAATATACGGTCAGCAAGACATTTACCCTTGCGTATGAATATGAGACAACAAAGTTCCAAAACTTGTAAAAACATGACATTGCAGCAATACTTTATGTTCTAATTACAATAAAAACACTTCTTTGGCAATTAGGAAAGATTTACATCAGTTATTATTCTCATCATAAATCTGGACGATGAAATGCAAAGTTGACCCTCATAGGCATATGATTGCTGTCACTGTCAAAGTTAAAATGGCGGCTGCCGATAAATTTAGGTGAGCAGCACAGACAGCGATTACAGATTAATTATACTATTTTACAACGTCTAATATGCACCAAAGATGAAACTTCCGATAAGTGAAACTTTGATACTAAATGAGTACGATTATAATCCATCTTTTGACTTTACCTTGCACTCATCATTATTTACTGCTTCCAGGGCTCAAACCAACCGGCTTTATGTAAATTAGCCATGTGAATTTCGATAAAAATAGAACACTATAAATAACAATATTATTTACATGATAACTCTCAACAATAGGTAACTTTGGGCAAAATAAAGATTACTCTTTTAGCAATGATGATGGAATGATATTGATTCAATCAAGAAATATTTATATACAATTTTCCTATTACTATTCTGAGATGTACAATGGAGGGTAGTCATTACAATACTCAAAACAATTTGTTAGAATCACAAGTCTTTCAAAATTTATAACTATTAAAGTAACAATCATTTTGAAAGGCAAGAGAGATAACTTGTACTGTTCAAGTCATGATGAGACAACCATTGAGAGTGAGTAGGGTTTGATGAGCTATCAGCTATCTAACACAGGCGGACTCTTAGGGAGGTCAAGGGAAACTCGCTGCCTCACTTTGTTACAGATCACTTACCACATGTTGGATTCTGTTCATTAGTTGTCTTGATTTCGTTCTCGATCCAGGCCTCCTGTTCTCGTGTGCACTGTTTCTGGATGTTTCTCAGACAATCTACTTTCTCTCTCACCGCCCTGCATAAACACAATCAATGAATGGCTAACTGTACCTCTTATAGCAACAGGGCAACATCTATCGCCTTCGTATGCATCCAACTAATTCTCCACTGGTGCCATGGTTGAGCTTGATGATGCACACTAGACATACTATAACTTGCATTCATCTGTCAATGGTATTATTGCAAAAGTTTCGCCCGAAACATCAGATTATTTTCGCTGACGGAGTAGCATTTAATGTATTAATAATTTGTACTGTCGTATCAAAAGAAATTCGCAAATCATATGATGTCATCCTTCTCAACTGAAAGTTAAAAGTCATGTTACTGTAAGCTATACATGTTATTAAAAAGGTGTTACCTAATTGATTATTTGATATATTACAAGCAGAAAAAGATCTCATTATAGTGATAAGATAATTGTGTGAAACTAAGTTCTAGTTTTGATGGCCACATGTTCAGGTTCTAAAATTTCGACTTACACGCAATACAATCCCTCATCAGTTGAAGCCCTCTGGGCCTTAGCGACAAACACGTCATTGCACGTCTTTGCTTTGATGCACTGTTCCACGGACCACACGGCCTGTACCAGCACTGAAACATACAACATACCCTCCTCAGGATACATAATACCCTCCTCAGGATACATAATACCCTCCTCAGGACATACAACATACCCTCCTCAGGACATACAACACACCCTCCTCAGGACATAACACATACCCTCCTCAGGACATACAACACACCCTCCTCAGGACATATCACATACCTTCCTCAGGACATACAACATACCCTCCTCGGGACATACAACACACCCTCCTCAGGACATATCACATACCCTCCTCAGGACATATCACATACCCTTCTCAGGACATACAACATACCCTCTTCAGGACATATCACATACCCTCCTCAGGATACATCATACCCTCCTCAGGACATACAACATACCCTCTTCAGGACATATCACATACCCTCCTCGGGATACAACATACCCTCCTCAGGACATACAACATACCCTCCTTTCATATCAAATACATCAACACTTCTTGATAAATAAAATATAGGATTGTGTTTATCTAGATAGTTTACTCTGGTATATCATAAAACTATATGACTATGAGAATACGTCACAGGAACCCGATATCGTAAATAAAATGTAGGTAAAACGTAGATAAGAAAGACCCACCCCTCTATATACTCAATTATATAGAGGGGTAGGTCTTTCTTATCTACGTTTTACCTACATTTTATTTACGATATCGGGTTCCTGTGGAATACGTGTATGTTCGAAATACGGATACTTTTTTCTACTTTACCCACATCAGCTTTATTTGACTTTATTGGCTTTATAAAAGTTGCTGAAGCTGAATAATACTTTAACTGCTATTTTTATGTACAATTCATAACACCAGGAATGGCAGTGTTTTCGACATAGACCAAAAATAGTATTCAAGGGCATTAACTGGACACAAAGAATACATACATTCTCATATGTGTGTGTGTGTGGGGGGGGGGGGGGGGGGGGGGGGGTATTCTTTCTTCAACAAAATGTTTGAGTTTATAGATACGTTTACTTTCATCTTATATTTTCGTTTTAAAAATCCTACTATAGATAAACACCCGCATGTAAATGTTACTAAATCGCATTCATTTGACTTCATCCGTCATTTGATTAACCTCAGGTGAAGGTTGCACGATGTCCTCGCTATAGCGCGACTGACCGGACGGTTTATTTACGACGGTCGCAGCAAGGTAGGGCATGTTGGGCATCAAGAAGTTTGTGTAGAGGTCATATGCATGTTGTTCTGGATGGGACAGCCGTGAGTCATAGATAAAAACTCGTATTTTCTTCCCTAGTAGACACATTTATGGTTTTATTGCGATTATCAATATGGCAGGTTTTCAAGACAGCAAGCCCCCGGAAAAATAAAACAATTCAAAGTTCATGTGAGCAATTCTGAAACTAATGTAGACTAACATATAGTCCCTGAAAAATAGACTTAGTGGCTAATTTTATTGTTTTAATTTTTTATATGAAATAAAATAAAAGGAGCCCTGGACAATACTTAGTTTCAGTTGATGCATCTAGACTTGCGATCATTTTCTAGACTTAGGAGGCTCTTTTCATTTATTTATTTTTGGCTTTAGGGTTGGGTAACAGACTAAGACTGGCGATAGTTGTACATGTATATTATAGTTTTATGTTATATCTACTTCAACAGAAATGACAGTATGTCAGATTTTATTATATGCTAAGTGGTGAGAGACTGAGTTTTCTGTCATTCACCTCGACTGGAATGTAAATGTTTTCTAAACGACATACTGCACTGTTTCAGAGAAGTTAATTTCTTGTCGACACATACTGCACATTCAAAAGGAAATGATAGGGATTTCTTGTTATTTTATACATGAACACTTATTGTAGAAAACCTTGTGACTGAGGTGAAATATATTTTGTGTCCGGTTTATATAACGCCATGGGTCAACAGGCGATATCGATTAGATTACGGGCATGTAACCTGTGCATGCTTGTCAATAACACCATGTCGATATCACCTGGAATGTAGCACGCCAGGGTGCTATTTATAGCTCTACACTTGTAACAGGTATATACGAAAATCCCTTTTAATCTTACAAGGAAAATCTTCGTTACTAAATGTGAGAATGTCAACCCTCTTTCAAACTTTAGCTGAACGTTACATGGCCATGGTGAATCTACGGAGACCATACACCTGTAATTAGACATGTAGCATGATGTTCGTGTTGCAAGATAATGAGGGGTTAAGTCAGGTTATCTGACTCGTGACGGTCTGGGTGAAGCACGTCTCGAAGTATCCACTGTCAAAACAAAAGACAGCCCAGTCTTCAACAACACGACAACTGTTAGTGTAACCGATTTTGCCCTTTTGGCGGCCGGAAAATAAGCCCGCTTAACGTTTAGACTTAGGTGGATTTGAACCTGTTATATTTTCCAACGTTTAAAAAGGGTGAATATTAACATCAATGCTATAAATAAACAGTACAAACTGTACAAAGTAAGCGACAAAGGGATACGTGTTCATGCGCCAGTGATCACGCTTTCTGGGCGATTGCTGTATCAAACGAATTGTTTATACATCAAATGAACGTAATCAAATACACATCATGCATAATACACTCACCAAATGCAACTGTCAACAGTAGTAATCTCATTGTAAGAGGAGAAAACCAGAAGTGTTGCTTCCTAGCTGACCCGTAGCCGCGTTACCTCCAGTTCTGTGTCACCTGTGTCCCAGTTAGCGTCTCCCGTATACCTTTGAGTTACCTGGGCGGAGCCTCTCGCTCCTCGATATAACGCGACCAGCTTATTGTTACCGTGCTGCTGCATTCACCTGGCGAGCTGTAATTAGCTGTTAATCATGTCGTGGTCAAGCGATTTACACCGTTCGTATCACATTCAGTCGACGCTTTTCGTTCACTCGCGGGGGAAAAAACAAACTTTTACCTTTAATTCTACTTTTTGAAAAAAATCCTATCTAATTAGCTTAGTTTTTTCTGCGTACAGTTTGAACCAGAGCAATTGGCTCAATGGACATATTCTGATAATTTAGCTTTGACAGATTGCTAAGTTCATGGGACAAGATCAACTTTTAACAGTACATTATAGTGATTGTTAAGCTGACAAGGATTGTCACTGATTGACCAGCCCATAGTCGTCTTGGATCATGTTCCAGTCAAAGGACACCCTCCCGCTATTGAACAAGCGTCATTGCAGATTGTCATAAATATAGAAAAGCTATAAGAGGTTACGTCATAACAAGTTTTGATATTCCATGCATGCACTTTTGTCAACATCGAACTATATGAGACATACCATATTAACAACCAAGCTCAAATCTTACCCTTTAGGAAGGGCACCTCTCCGTTCTCTATCATTCTATAAATACGTTCCATTATGAGGTTAATTAAAACAATTATTTACACGTTTCCAAACGCCGCTATATAATTGTTGAAAGAAAGTATGGCTGAAGCGGTTCTTTGATTTAATTTCAGATCCATCATTCATCAAATATATTCTTTCAACTGTAGCCATGCACGGTGTTGGGTTCTATTACTTGCCCACTATATATTATACCATTATTTGTTTGTACATTGACGCATGATTGGCAGACATGTTCGTGTACATGTATATGTAGGTCGTCGGCATCACTCAGTCTTCAGCTGCAGTCAGCGCAGAGAGCGATAGACGGACGCTAGGAATGGGTACGTATGTAGATACTAGATACTCTTGTATAGCTGTACAGCTTGCTAAACTAAACTTCAAGAACGAAACAATCAATCCAAGGATTCATAGTTTTCCTTCTCCCATCGCTGTGGCAAACGCACACACTTTGAGTTACATCTTTTCAAACATTTAGAGTTGTTCCGATCCGCCCACAAGTACCATATCTTGCACCGTGGAGTCTACCGGTGTAAGAAGAAATCTACCACCCTGAAATATGGTCGCATTCTTTGACAAACTATTTTATTACTTTCAAGGAATATATTACGCTCGGCAATGGTGTCGCTATACATTAACTTAATATGACTGTAAAAGATTCCCAGCCAAAGTTGTAACCCATGCATGTTCGATTCGTTGTGGATGTAACGTGTCTTTCTAAATTCGTGCACAAGTGCCAATTAAACTTTTCGCACATATATACGTGTCGGAGATTGGTTCATATCGAGGAGAACACTATTCTTCAGGCTGCATGAGCTGCACGTGCAGCACGTGCAATTTGATCTTTCATTCCAGGTCATTTGAGTCTGCACGAGATCCACGTGCGTTTGAGAGGTTTTAATTCCACAACGTTCAAGAACATGATTTGAGCGTTTGGTGCCGCTCATTTCATCCTCAGAAGTCGACTATTGATTTAAGAGGAACCTTTGAGGACCATAATTTCATGATATAAATAGTCGTATATTACACTTGCAAGTTTAATTTTAAGGAAAAAAACTTTTTAAAAGTTTCATAAAACCATATGCATGAAAAACTCACTTCAAACACTTCAAAATTATTCGTTACGTAACGCATTCGCATAATAACCATGAATTGCTTTATGACCTTATGACGTTTTTTATTATTATTAAGAAAACTGCATCTCATTTAATAGCACACCCGCTACGTTTTAACATGGCCGTCAATGGCCGTTCGAATCGCAAGTTGAACATGCGATATTTCACCATATGTCGTTCAATAACTAATTAACGGATAGGGGAAATGTAATTATGGTTAATTAGCTGAGTTGATTTCCATGCTGTCTGCAAAATATGACAGCAATCGGATCATTTTCTAATTTATAATAATTATTCTCCAAATTATTAATTAACATGCAAGTCTATGGGAATGACGTCACTTGTACGTAATAATATGGCCACCCGCTGTAGATGAAAAGCTATGGAGATGACATGACATAAAGAGACTTTGACAAGAATATTTCATTGTATGTCACCATGAGCAAATAATATCTGTAACGTTGTAGACACAGTAATTTGACCCTTCAGTTTTCTATTGATTGATTAACATCAGCATTTACGTGTAACATTAAAGCGTAGTTTGGCACAGATCGAAGATATATAGAGATTTTTACCCGAGGGTATGTCATATGACTTTTGTGAATTTTTGTATTACCCGAGCGAGA
Organism: Steromphala cineraria; assembly: GCA_916613615.1. NCBI lineage: Eukaryota > Metazoa > Mollusca > Gastropoda > Trochida > Trochidae > Steromphala > Steromphala cineraria. The sequence continues at coordinate 38,443,506 of OU744722.1, read as the reverse complement.
GCGAGGGTTATACACAAATTTGCACGAGTTTCGTAAAAGTCATATGACACACTTCCGAAGGTAATAATTTCTTTATTACCGGTTCTATTCCATTTTACCATCGTAGAAATGTCCAAGAAACGGACCGCTTTCCTTGCGACGGCCGGCTACAATGACGTCGCGAACAATGGTGTAATGACGTCACAAGCGAAAAAATATGGGAACTCGCGCTACAACAATATTTAATCGTTGCTAGGCAAAAGTGATATGTGCACTAGTGCTCATATTGAAAATATGTCACCACTTTTTACAACCATATGGGTAATAAAGGCCTTTATGACAAGAAGTCGTGCTTGGAAGCAAGGTATCTCACGAGATTAGACGGTACAATGATTCACAAGGATAATAAATACACTTTGAGATAAAGACTATTATTTGAAAAACAAACCTTGGTTCACTAATTCAGGGAGTGTCAAGAAGTGCCATCTTTTTGGATATCTTTATTATCATGGCTCAATGAGCATTGTTCACATTTTCACAACATGACTCTGATTTCAGAACTTGTAATGTTTTGCTTCTTACAGATGCTATATTTGACCCCTTTTTTATAGGCCAACTTCTTTTTCGATATACCTTAATTTAGCGTCATATGTATTTTATTAAGTCTAAACATATTAATTTGTTTAAAAGCCTGAATATTTTCTTCTTTCAATCCTTTCATTAAATCCGATGCCAAGGAAGCCCCCTGGTTCCTTGTCGAGACTTGTAACAGGGATTCACAAATCAAATGTTGATATAAAAAATAACTAAATTGATATCTTGTTTGTAAAGTGTCATACTTATACCTTAGTCCTCCCAATTCATAAACAAAATGTTGGCATTGGAAATATATAAAGTTGCCATGTTGTATTTAGTGCAGTTGACGTTGACTTCCGGCCTAAGGTTGTACAAATGGAGATGTAAAAGAGCGATGTCTCCGATCTAAAATGCGTGCATTATAATAACAAAGAAAACTCAATATTTTCTTGTACAATATGACAACATTGGACTTGTCGTTCAATTCCTATAAGGTTACAGTTGATTCTGCCTTGGTCTTACATCATACTGCCATTACCAGCTGCCCGGGCCCTTTAAACTCTTTGAGAAGCTTCCTAATAAGTAGTGGAAAGGTTTGCCAAGGGAAATAGAAGAAACAACATCGAGTATCAAGCGAAATAGCTGACGGCCAACCGAATGTCTTAGGCTTGTTTGTGAATTGCTATTTAAGGTTTAAAACATTTGTCTTGCAATTGGTTTAATTTATTTTCTTGAGATCAAATTAACGTGCTACTGTTACTGTTACTTCATAAGTTACTTTTTGGTAGTTTCAGGGACCCATGCCTTCCCGGGCCTGGTTTGAGGCGCGGAGTCTGGACCTGCTGTCTGTGTGGGACTCTGGTAGGTTGACTTATGTTTGCTGTGGTACTACACTGAACGGCATTATAAACGCAATTGGCATTTGATGTCACAGAACTCGCGATGATCCTCTGGTGAAATTTCTAGAAACGAAACTCATGACCTAGGGATCAAAGAAGGTTAGATTATTTAATTTCGAGTTGAAATCCGAGAACATTTCTGGCACAGGAACATTAATAGTGAAAACCTAACGTTGTGAATGGCACACACAAGCAAGCACGTGTATGGACGTTCATCCACTGCACCCTTGTCATTTAAAAGCACACTGAAAGGTCAATGACACTGTAGACAAGTCAATTCTGCAAAAGAAAAGGCATCAGGTCATTGGATTGGTTCTCTAGGATGCTGCAGAAGCTAAGTACAACACACTGTTTTGGGGTCATTGGAACAGCCACAGATCGTCTTCGACGTGGGGCGCCACCAGTGACATCTTTTTTGTAGGACCGCTATTTCAGTGTCTCGCACCTGAAACCGTCAACTGAGAGCTACAAGAGAGTCATTGGGACGCTTATGTGGTGTGCAGACGTTTTGTTGCTTACAGCATCCGGTGTCAGCATCCATCGTGGCCCTGCCCTATTGCAACGCACAGACTGGCCGAAAACTAATGAACAGCTAACTGGGCCAAATTTGGTAAAGACCTTGGCAGAAGGTTATTAGCAATGACGAATCAGATAGGTAAGAACACATTTATCGTCTCAGAGGTGGACACTCGCAATGAATCCGATCGAACATTTGTGGTATACAGTTCCCAAAACAGCATTGGGAGGTAACCTCACAACATTTTCTTCAATGTCAGTGTTTTTCGAAACCCGACGACTGCAGACATGTCTGTGAGTACAAGGTTTATTGTGACGTCACAGATGTTGACATGAATACACCCAACCATCCGGTTATACCATTTTATCTTGTTATGTTATCATCCAATGAAATGTAATATTTCACTGAATAAACGAATTGAATTGAGTCGAACATCGTCTAATATTTGCACAGATGTGTAACTGATTATAATTTATCGTTTTGCGTTTGCCTATGCTGTTAATTCAGCTCATTAGGAATGATTAGAATTCGAATTGCCGTTGAGTATAGACTTAGTAGACTTGAAGACCGGTCACCGCAGTAGCTTATCACTAACAGAGGGCACGTTTCGTAGAGCTTTATATTGAAGGGTTTCTTGGTAGGAGCCGTGCATGGACCTATGCGAGTACATGGTTGTATGTAGCTTTACCTACTTTCATTACTGACATTAGCCTGATCGCAAAAGAAAATGAAAAGCAAACACGTCACTGTATGTTAACTTTACTCTTTAAAATTTTCCCCGTGGTGTGTTGCAGATAGTTGCGATGGCGAGCGAGGGTGTGAAGGACTGGTTCGATCTGTATAACGAGGAGGGGGAGGAGCTGCACCCTCCAGACGGGGGGAGACAGGGGCGTCAGGGGTCACGGGGCGCGTGGGCCGGGGAGGAGGTGACATGTCTGACTGGGAGTAGTCTCCCCTTCCCTCCCCCACCACCAGATCACCCTGCGGGAGATAAAGGTAAACCTGAATATTTTCGAGCAATTCAAAAATACAATTGGATGGTGTAAATAATGCGTTACCATGCAGAAAATCGCAATGTCCCATAAAAGGTCAAATTACTACTAGTAGGAAAAAATGGGTCAAACCTATTTCTGACATATTTGTAAACATTTGAAAGAAATATATTACATTACAATATATTACGTTTCTTCTTTTTTAGTTTGTGGTCCCTGATTTTTTTGAGAAAGTCCATTATGCCTCCTGCCATTTAAGGATTTAATAGTTCGTTAAATATTGGCCTGAAGCATAATTTCAAGCTTTCTTACAATAAGTTTTATTTTTTGGTTAAAGATATATTTACAATATTTCATTTCTTAATATCCCTGTTACATTTTGCATTAGTCTACAGCTGGCTACATGTAACCTTATGTGTGTTGTATTGATAGATCCCGCATCTGAGTTCGAATTTGCGTGTATTATTCATATATCAAATGATTTCGTTTTGATTTATAGTCAGATGGTTTACATCGAAACTGACGAGCTTTGAACCTTTCCGTTGATATCATGCGTAGTCTTTGGTAGAACATCGACATGATTTATGGACATAATCATAGCAGAACATGACTTTGTTCAATGATAGTCCAAAGATGGATCCAATTGTTTTGACGTCAACTACGGACACGTCATTGGGCAAGGTGAACGGCAAGTGCGGGATTAATGCATGGTCGACTAAAAGTGTCTAGGCGATGAGTTAAAGTAAAAGGACCAATAACGCAATTCGACGGTTGACGTCATTAGACAACAAGAAAGAGATTGTATAGACGTTGGTAGATTGTGTTTCTTGTTTGGCGGATTTGGTGAAATCTCATTCTGACATTTGACCCATGTCTGGATATATACATCACCTTATCTATGTAAGCTTATGTCATGACACACTAACACAATAAATTGTCACTGCATAAAGTATAAACATGATGTTGCTTGTTTTAATTGTCGCCAAAATGTCCTGAGTTTAGTTTGTCCACGAGCCTGCATGGTTTGAAGGATTGTCTTCAGCCTCCATCTATAACTGCAGATGATGAGTGTCCGGTGTGGATTGACAAGACGAGACACCAGGGCATGAAACCTAACTACTTCGTGGCGGTGCAGATAACAGACCAAGAGGTTTGTTCACATGAACGCCCAATCCTTCTAAATCTCAGTATTCTAAAAACATACCCCGAAAAGGCTTCCCTGGTCGCACATGCGTTACGTTAATCCAAGTCCATAAGGTTTGCAAATGGAACCTTAGGGAAGACCGGGGTCGGTACGTCACCTTTTCACTAAAATAGAGATAATGCGTTGTTTTATTTTTGTGCAATATACGAAAACGTCTTCGATTGTTGCAATTAGTTTTGAATCCAGCATTCTCATGTGTTCTTAAGAAGCATGTTTTCTTATGAAGACCGCCATTGGTGTTTTGTAAGACACCGTCCAGTAGGGCACATTCTATAGATTAAGAACGATATCCTTTACAAACCTTGAACCTTCAACTAATGCCGTCAGATTCACGCGGGACTGAGGACGGTACAGCAGAACGTGGTCAGTGTTGACCCCCGGATGAAAGCAGTGATGACTGATCTGTCCACTCTGCACCTCACGCTGATGGTCACCTACCTACACGGTCAGGATGACGTCATCAGGTACCTCGCTTTGTCTCAACGACAATGAACCGCCAAATGCGGGAAAAGAAGCACTAACTAGTATTCATTTGCATGGTCATGCATTGGACGGTCTAGGAATGTCAAAGGGATCCGGGTTTCAGGTTTCATTGGGACTTCAGAGCATGAACTGTGGATATGTTTCTTACTATGTTACTGAAAAGTTTTGTTCGAAAGAGTTCAGTTAAAATGGGCAAAGTACCTGAGATCTTATTTCATATTGTTTATCAACAGAAGGATAGACTTCAGTAGATGATCTATCTCGTAAATATAATAATGCTGCTCACTCAAGGTATAAATTATTGGGAGAGATTACTATTTCTTGACCTCAAGCATTGCACTCCTCTCAATATTAAAAGGTTGACTTTCAGTAGCCTGTACATTGCTCTTTCCAAGTATTGAAGAGTGTTATCGTTGATTAAATCTAAGAACACCTTGTATATATATATATGTAATATTCAGAGCGAGTGATGCCCTGACGGAATGTGGACATGCTTTGAGAACGAGGTTCCAGAACAAACTTCCGGTGCTTGAGCTAGTTGGCATGGGAACCTTCAGGGACAAGGTTGTGTTTGCCTCTATCAAACCTGGAGAGGCGCTCAATCAAGTTCATTACATACACAGTAAGGGCAGCACCTTTTCTAAGAATTTATTTAAGATAAGATTACCACATTTTCTTGGTAAATTTCAATCAGAAGTGTGAAATTGTTTTGACACAGTAAATGTCCTTGTTCGTTGTTTTTGAACTCAGTTCAAGGGTATCTTCAAAGGAACAAATTTTCTCAGAAACTATTAAAGATACAAGATTGCTTTGCCTTCGGGGTATCTATGCTTGAAGGAGTTTGAAAATCAGAAGCTTAAGCTTAACGTAAAATTAATTTCACAGAGTTATTGCTCTTGTAGCGTGTTTTTGGACTCTGTTTGACTGTTAGGAACTATAATGAAAATCAATTTGACGGAGGATATATCTTCTTGTTTGCAGAGTTTATTGACCCTTTTCCGAGTTTGGGACTCTGTTATAGGTTGTCTTCAAAAGGGACAACTTTTCTCAGAAATTATTTAAGATCGAATAACAAAATTTACCATGTGACTTAAAGGTATTAATGAAGTTTGAACATCAGAACTATGCACTTATTTTTAGGGAGTAATGGCCCTTGTATTGTGTCTTTTGGAATCTTGAGAAATGTTGGGACCTATAATGAAAACCAAATTGCCGGGGAATGTCTTCTCGTTTGTTACAACTGTATTCATTGGTCATCCGATATGCCGGCATATGCATAGAACCTTTTTCATTGATTGTAAATGCTCTTAAATTCCAACATTCCATTTATGAAAATAGGCAATTAGGAAAACATCAGGTCATAACGGCTTAGGGACTTTGGGGCCCAAGCAATCAGCAACCATCATCCCCATGAGTTTTAATTAACGCATGGTCCAACTGTAATATTACACTTAGGTCGAGAACAAATAATCTTTTCTCATACACACCTAATAGTTGAAAGCCGTTCAAGTTATTTTCAAGGATGTTAGTGCCCGTGTGGCTTAGGTTTGTATTACTAAGGTATAACGTAACGTGTTTTAGCTATGTCAAAACAACTGTCTGTACTAAAAAAGGGCATTGTTTTCTCTTTTTTCTTACAAATAAACATTTCTACAGAACTTATGAGTTATGACACAATTATTGTCTTTCTCCAGAATTTGTGAAAAAGACAATGGCTAAACATGGAATATTTCCCATCGACGGCAAGAAGTTTTCACCCCACATCACTGTGATGAACATGAACGAAGTTGATTATCACTTCAAGAAAGCAGGTAAATATCTATCATTCATAATGACAGTCTGGATGATTTCAATCTAGTTAAAACTAGCTGTAATGTATACGTCACCTAAGTCCTCACGTTACTGGAACTGGCTGATCTCTTTGAATCGGACAATCTAGTTAACACAAGCTGTTAGAATCAGGCACTCTACTGAAAACTAGCTGTAATGATTATGTCCAATAAGACATACATTAAAATATGAATATTTATGCTCATTATGAGTCAAATGCAATATAAATCCTAACGATTCAAAGACATCAGCCAGTTCTTTTTCCATTGGATGATTTCCGCGCATGCGTGACACGGACGGTGACGGAACAGGTGGGTTAGTATAGCTAGATGTAACGTGAGGACTTAGGGGACGTATGTAGCAATCCGAAACGGCTCTCGACCCAAAGCGGGGAAATCAGTTCAAGTTTTACACTCAACTCATTTCCATAGTTTCCCGGTTTGGGTCGTTACAGACGTATACATTACAGCTAGTTTTAACTAGATTGGGATAATTTTCATGTATAACAGGATGTATTGAATAAAAATGGATTAAAACATGTTCACAATTCGATCTTTCAGTATTTCATCATTGGAAATAATGTAATGAATCACTTAATTCGAAGTTTCTTAAAGAACAATACCCTTGAAATTGTTTGTTCTTGCTGTTTAATAAGATTTCCTTGCTATATTATAATGCCGAAGAAGAAAACGAACCCAAGAGTTTACTTTAACGTCATGTGTAGAGGGACAATAACTGAATAATGAATAGCGCATGGTTGCTAACATTTTAATAATTTGCGTGCACAAAACAGTGCTTTTCATAATGCTTTTATTGTTGTCATCATTTCGGGTATTAAAGAGACACCGACTATGTTGATAGGATCACATATGTCAAATTTTGAAATCGATGTTATTACATCGGGAAACACCAACTGTTTCTGAAAATAACAAGTTAAAGGTCAATCAGTACATTATAGCGAAAATACGGCCATTCAAAGTCGGGATTTTGATCGAAAACCGGACAATGTGGCTCGAGTGGCGCGCGCAAATTCGCCAAACGTAATTTTGAAACCTTGTCATAAGCTTACAGGAAGATATATTCGATTCGATAGTGTTTATTAGGTATTGTAGCTAATAGGTAGATTAGTTGGATGCATAATTTCGAATTCTAAACGTATTTGAGATGTCTTCTTGATTTTTCCATAAAATCAAGCATTTTAGAGATATTAAGCATAAATGGATATATTTACAAGTCCAGTGATGAGATATGAACTTCAATCAGCATATTATATATTTTGTAGCTTATCAAAATCAATAAAAAAAATTAAGAAAGATACTCTGTGTCACTTTAAGTTAAATTAAAACTCTAAGATAATGGCATGGCACATCACTGGCTCACTTACAATGTCCCCCCGATCTTCCTTGATTCCAGTGGGTAGAAGCATCAAGCCGGACCTGTACCACTCATTCCTGAACACACCATTCGGCAGGGAGCCGCTCTCCGCCCTACAACTGTGTGCTATGGGGGTGCCTAAAGACGAGAGGGGGTACTACCCCATAGCTCACACTGTCACGCTGCATACAGACGACTGACTATAGTTATGCGAAATATTTGAAATAGTAAAGTACCTTATTTCATATTATTGCATTTAAAGGTTTTTCATTTCATATTCATATACTACTCAAATGAAATCAAGTACCTATTTTCTGATTGCATTACATCTTCAACTCCTATATAATATCTTATAGAGAATACTCATATCCGTTATACTCAGTGCATTTTGTCCAAGCGACGTTCGTATCAACATCGAAACGTCTCAATTTGAAAATCAATTGAATGTCCGAGGACGTTGCTTTCTATTATAATAAATGTATGTAAAAAATTGTATTAACATTTTGATATTATATTATGTTTCAATATAATACTCATATAATATGTATTTTTGTGTAAATAATAAAGCCATTCTTTCGTCAAAATATTTTGTTATAATAATTATACAGATAAGGGGCGTACACACTTAATGTACGCCTAAAAATCGACCAAGTACGACCGAAAAAAAAATGTCATGCACATCATGTACGCACATAAATACCTGTGTACGTATGCTACTTTATTTCGGTGCGTATGATCACTATCATGTTCATGGACTTTCATTAGAGTGATATATATATTTTGATACATTGAAAATCACAAGTGGAAACGCATCATGCGACAAACTCTTATAAATTTATTAAAATGCAACAACTTGATAAAACTATGTCAGTACACCTTCAAACGCTTGAGTACACCTCCGAATAAAATTCAAGGTGAATGTACAACTTCACTCAAAAAGTTATCTGGAGCCCTGATAATTATTAAGATTATTCCTGAATTTTTGATAATAGATCACATTATCAACAATCTTAATTTGTCAGTGTCATGTTTGTATTCTATTTTATGCATCACTGACATGACGTCATTGTCACAAAAGATAAACTTGTGAATAATTATGGAATTTCTCGGTTTCTCAGACTGTAAACTCCATTATGTTAATGCGAATACCTTTGATGCAGTGCGACATATTGCAATACATATACTATATAAAATATCTTAAGATACATGTATAATGAAATAAAAATGTTTCATCGCCTGAGTAGTGCACACGCAGCTACTTACAATTTAAGTTACATAAACAGTTCATGAACGTTCATTGAAACAAAGTATATTATGGTTTAGATTCATTTTTAAAATGCTTGATATCCTTTTAATTTATAAATGCGAAGATGAACGTGGGTAATAAAAGAAACTGCCGTTTCATTTGACTCATGCTGAATTAATTCTTATTTTTTACCATTTGAAATGTGTGCTTGATGGGATAAACCCATTCCCAGTTTTATGGGTTGTTTGCTTCTTTAAAGCTTTTGACCAAGCGTCTAAGACCAAACAACTGTAAAGCTGTTGAAATAAAAAGTCTGGCAAAACAGTATTGAACTTTAGCATTTTGTTCCTGTATATGGGGTAAATGGGGTGCTCAAGATGTAATCCTTGAGGATGAACTGTATAATGGAGCAGTGAACTTCATTAGGACGATTTATTGAAGAAAAAGGTTTGGCCTACTTTGGATCAACACCGCATATATGATTTGTGAAAATGTCATATGGAGCTTAAAATAACATACAATGAAGTAACCGATTAATAAACTATCAAGATGATCAGTTTGAAATAGAAACCATTGAATTGTCCAAATGTGATGAAATAAGTCCTGAATAACGACATTTTGGACATATGAAACAAACCCAAGCGCCATTTTCAAGTGACAAAAAAGTGACATCGGAATGTGGGACTATACTTTGCGAGCTACTCATCTTTTGGCTTTGGAACGGCAGAAAGCTTCCAAGTAGCACGCGAAAAGCGTGCAGCACGTGCTCAGTCTTGTGCACAGACAGCTATGAGACTGAGAAAAATATTATTGAGAGAACAATCATTTGGTCATTTGGATGAGAAGTTTTGTAATCGTGTGGGCACTAAAAGTGCATGAAATGAAGAGTTAAATTGACATGGAATTCCATCCAAAACACATTGATGTATAAGTATTATCACTACAAGCTCTTGGTGTGTGCCACCTGATCAAAACAGCTTGAATAAAGTGAATCAGTGTTTCAAGAATCACCAAACATCAGTAACGTGTGGTGCCACCACGTGCGAGAATAACTGCAGCCATTCTTCTTATATAGTCTATCTTGGCATACCCCTGACCAGGTTCTTTAGTTGTTCCATCGGTATCCGCTGCCACTCATCGTGAAGTGCGGCATCCAGTTCAATCAGGTTTTGTACAGGAGGATCCCTTCTTTGTATCCGCTGTATTGTCCCAAACATTCTCGATTGGGTTCAAATCAGGTGACATAGCTGGCTATGGAATTCGTGTTACACTATTATTTTCCAGATGCTGGTTTACAACAAGTGAACGATGGGGTCTAGCATTGTCGTCCATGAACAAGGGTCTTGTGGCAAGTCTGTGGTCATCGAAATGATCAATGATTACAGGATCCAGAACCTCCTTAATGTAGCGAACGCCTGTGAATGGAGCATGTATAGCCTAGTCACCAAATCGAGTCTAATTACACGCTACACGCACGAATACCTACACATGGAATGCCAGCTTTAATTTCTATACACTCAGTCCAAAGACAAATATATAACTGTAAAAAATTGCTGATTGAATATTATTGACACAAAAATTACATTCAACGTGAATGAAATCTCAGATATGTCCCTTTTATATTTTGTTACAGACAAATAGATTATAATACGTTTTTTTTATATTAAAATCATGCCAAAAACATGATAAAAGATACAATCATCCCTATAATATAATTTTATTAATATATTACCTGAAACATGAATAATAACAAAATGTGTGTCATGAAGAAAGATGAAAAGCAATTTTGATAAAGAAAAAAGAAAAATACACGAACTCAGTTATGTTTTATAAATCAAACATATAAAAAAACATAAGACCTGTGTTCTTTCTTTTGAACCCCAATTTAGTAATGATCCCAAAATGCATTAATTCTGAGAGACAACAGAAGCCTTGTTGGCATCATGATCATGATAATATACGGTAATAGATGCAAATATTTTGGTACGAGTTAGTTTTGGGTACGATTTCGCCTCGTCCAGGGAAAAGAAGGGCTCATAAAAGATCACACACTTCTCGTCTCGCGAGGTATGTACTGTTGTAAACTTACACATGTTTTGGGTAAATTTTCTCTCCGCAAAATCAACCTCAGGTCATAAAAAGATCCTCTCAACACTCTTAAACTTTGGTTTTAGAAGCAAAGCGATGCCGTAAAAGTAAACAACGACCGGTTTACGGTAGACTTTAAAGCATGGCCACCCAAACTGCTCAAAACACACCAAAGCAGTAACTGGATGGTTTTTGTTTCATTGTGTGTCGGTAGACTTGCAAGACAAATTCTAATGTCTTATCCCTTCAACAAACAAAGTAAATGTTGGTTAGACTGAGACAAATTTTACCTTATGTTTTCAGACGAAATATCAAAGGACATGCGAGTTTTGGCGACATCTTGAACCATTATCTTACTGACATACAATCAAGGTCGTCCACCTTCTGTTCGCTAACACGTTGTCATGTAAATACTAGATTACACACTATTATGCCAAAAAGGCGCCACGTTGATAAGAGCATAGTAAAACAGCCAAAAATTAAAAAGAATTCCGAAATGGGTGCAGTACTTTCTGTATGTTCTTGTTTAAAACCATCGGAACAAGCAGAGAAGTCGCCATCAGACGTAACAGAGAACACCAGGCTTCTGTCAGAGAAGAACGAACCTGTCAAGTCTTATGACAAAAGTAAAAAGAGACAAGATGATATCCAACGAGACAGTGCATGTAAACAAGAAGAGTTTTCAGATGAACACCTCAAACCAGAATCTGACCAACATGTAGATATAACCTATGGTGACATTACGCATATTAACGAGACATACGGTTCATCAAATTATGAAAAAGGTGCTACAAAAATAGATAAACTTCAGAATCTTGGAGAAAAATGTTGTGAAAGAGATGTGGAATTTCAGGATGAGACAGCTTGTTTAAAAACAAATGCAGATCAGGATGGGAATAATGCTCACACAATTATACATCAGGAGGCAGACTCCAGTACTAGTGGACAGACAGAATTGGTCTCCGCTCAGGGTGCCTCCATTTTACAGCCAGAATTGATCTCTGCTCACGGTGACTCCAATGGACAGACAGAATTGGTCTACGCTGAGGGTTATGCGGATGAACTGACAGAATTGGTCCATTCTCAGGGTGACACTGGTGGACAGACAGAATTGGTCTCTGCTCAGGGTGACTCCAGTGGACACACAGAATTGGTCTACACTCAGGATTGTGCAGATCAACAGACAGAACTGGTATCTGCTCAGGGGGACGCTGAAGGACCTACAGAATTGGTCTATGCTCAGGGTGACTCCGGTGGACAGACAAAATTGAACTCTGCTCAGGGAGATGGTGATGGAAAGACAGAATTGGTCTCTGCTCAGGGTGACTCCAGTGGACAGACAGAACTGGTCTCTGCTCAGGGTGACTCCAGTGGACAGACAGAACTGGTCTCTGCTCAGGGTGACTCCAGTGGACAGACAGAACTGGTCTCTGCTCAGGGTGACTCCAGTGGACAGACAGAACTGGTCTCTGCTCAGGGTGAGGCTGAAGGACTGACAGAACTGGCCTCTGCTCAGGGTGACTCCAGTGGACAGACAGAACTGGTATCTGCTGAGGGTGAAGCTGAAGGACTGACAGAATTGGTCTATGCTAAGGGTGACACCAATAGACAGACTGAATCTGTCTCTGCCCAGGATGAAGCTGTAACTAAGAAACATTCTGTACTGCCAAAGCAACTCCTTGACAGTATTACAAGCAACGTGTCTGAGAGATGTAACAGTGGTAGCTCCTGGCTGGAGACAACAGGACTAGCAGACGATGACCTGTCTGACACTGAGGTGTGTGGCAGTCAGATCACAGCTGGTGCAGATACCCATGGTAAGGTTTTTTGACACAGTCTCAAACTAACTTCTGACAATATTTTGTTGAACACAGAGATAAAATTGTATAACTTTTACTAGGAGCATCCAGATTAATCTTGAATTTTGATAGATAACAATTAAGTTTAAATATAATGAATAAATTTAATAATTTCCAATTACCATTAGTGACTGGTTAAACCAGAAAAAATTGAGAAGTGCTTCATGCTCACAGGACCTGACAACTTTCTGGAATTCTAAACAGAAACTAATCTTTCATTGATCTACTGTAAATTATCAAAGAGTTGACACTGCCTTTTTAAATTTAAATTTAAAATAGTTCAATTCTGATTCAATGCCATTATAATAAAGAAGTTAAAGTATAAATGTACTTGGTAAATATCAATGTAGGTCTTCAGATAAGTCTACTTGATATATGTTGAATGGTTGTTGCTGCAGGGGAGTCTGTCACTGACAAGAGCAGTAAAAAGATGAAAGGCAAGGATGAGAAAGTCTCAAAACCCAGACCCAATTACTTCATTGCTATCAAGATGACAAACCCGAAGGTGAGTTTCTTTTCTAGATCATCTCTACTGCTCTTTGCTCCTGCCATTTCTCAGTCCTTCACATTTGTTTAGAAAAATAAAAATACTTGCAAGAAAGTATGTTTATAACTCTTATTGATAAGATGACAGATTGTGAGAATTAAAACACTGTATGAATAATCTTTCTTATGCTTTCCTTGATTGAGTGTGTATGACCATAGTCAGCGATGTACCTGCAAGTCTTTATTCCAGTAGATGTTCCTATCGTAAAGAAGTTTGTATTCTTTTAAATTTACTACATTTGAATTTTCACTGAGTAGCAAGAGTATTTAAAAGTTATGTTATAACTGTTGGTTCTGTAAATGGTTTTGCAAAGATCACTTTTATAATTTCCATGGTATTTCAATGACTGCAATTCAGATCCACATAGGCCTGGGGGAGGTGCAGCGAGCTGTGTTGAGTGTCGAGCCTCGTATGAAGGAAGTGATGATTGCCCTCCCGACCCTACACCTGACCCTCTACGTCACACACCTGCCGGACGACGACAGTATCAACAGGTGGGTCACATGACGTCACTGTCACATATCACTGGTGGTTACATGACAATTAAATGCTCTCTTGAAATCCAATCCAAGTGAATTTGTCCAAACATTCCAGGCGACGTTGTTTAAAACAACTGACTTGTGTTCAGAGAAGCTATAGCTACTTGCTATAACTGTTGGCCTTTGATCGTTAGTCTCACTTGGAATAAATTCAGTGTACAGGTTCCATTGGGACTGGTGATGCAATTTATACATTAGTTCTCCAAAAGCAACTTTCAATTATTTGACCTCACCCTTTCCGACTTCAAAAGCTGCACGTATTGTTGAATGTTGGAAGTTTTGTAAAATGAATGCAGAGATGAATGGCAACTTCATCTGATTTCTCGTGTCATAACAGACCGGTATGTAATGGACACTCATTTAATATTCTCTAACTAGAGCTGCAGCAGCCCTACAGGAGGCCGGCGAGGAGTTGAGAGAGGGGTTCGAGACCGGGTGTCCGGTGTGCGAGGTGTCGGGGCTCGGTACCTTCAGGAACCAGGTGGTGTTCGCTAAGATCTCCCCCGGGGATGCTCTCGATCAGCTGGCTCAAATACACGGTCAGTCTCATGCTGATTGTTCAAACTTAATGTTTCATGTAGAAATTGATTAACAGAAGATATTTAACTACAAGCTATTTAGCAGGCCTGTCTAAGGACGGGGCTGCTATTAGTTTTTGTGAAGTTTCCACCACTGCCGCCGTACTGGTATAACTAGCTATAACTTTTTTCCACTAAGCTTTCCAGAACTCTTATTCATAACTTACTATTCATACCTCGGGGGAACGATTTTGACATGTTCACTTTCAAGGTCAAAGGTCATGGTCACATGCTATGTAATCACTCTAAGAATTCCTTGTAAATGTGATAACTTGAAAAGTTTTTGTGCTATGAAGCTCTTACTTTGTATATATCATCCTCAGAAAAGTGCAAATTTTTTGAAAGGTTTAGGTTACAATCCGTCAAAGGTCAAGGTCACAGCAAGGTCATGACTTAAGCATGGTTTAGCGAAAATGCTTTATTCTAACTATGAACACTTTTAATCAATACATGATTGTTATGCTCAATAAAAAGTGTTCAATGATTGTGTGACCTTGAGTGTCAACGGTCAAGGTCACGAGAAAATGCCCAATTTGGTGAGGCCTGTAAAGCGGAACAGGATAATGGGAAACTCCAAGTTTTGGGGCTGCTCTGCTTTTTTCTGACCAAAAAAGTCAAGGATAATTGCTAATAGTGTGTTGAAACTAACTTTTCTGCCATAGCGATGGAGGTGACAATGCTGTGATGTCATTACTTCACTGTTGTGACATCATACGTGGAGGGGTATTATTTAACTAGCTTAATATTGCGGTATCAATATTATTTGACAGTATTTTATAAAGTGAGTAGTTATTATCAAAATTAGAGCGACGTACCCATCTTTTTGCCAGCATTTGCAATTGAATTTTTGGTGTAAGGCAAGTCTACTATACCTTTTATTGAAGTATAGCTACTGTTGCGTTTACAACAAGCTATTATCTCTAAGTATCCCAAGAAATCAGATGTGTTTTGTAAGACTAAAGGAATATCCAATTGCTCTCTAGATGTTGTGAAGAAGAAGATGACTGAACATGGCCTTGAAGCCACAGACGACTCGACCTTGATCCCCCACATCACCCTCATGAAGATGAGCAAGGCCAAAGGTCATTTCAGGAGGTCAGGTGAGCACATGCAATCTCAGGTGTACGGTCAGTTATATTGGAGTGGTTTTATTTATTTTATTACATCCTGTTGATTTTAGTCCACTATTTGAAACAACAATAATTATCAGTGAAATTCCTGAAGAATAAACACAAGCAACCTATGTTTACCTATAAAGTTGCCTTAGTATTCCTTCATCCTGCTACATCAGCAAAAATATCTCGAGTTATACTCCAATTTATACCCTGATATCCATCAGGCCAACACCCTCATATTGTTATGAATGGCAAGCCAATCAAACAATGCCCTCTTTACGATAGCTGCAGTGGGGATCCCAAGCCTTGCCCCACTTGTTTTCTGTAGTGCACGCGGAACGCCAGTTTGATTCAAATCAACCAATGGGAGTGCTATTAGAGGATTTATCAAACATCTTGCTGCACACTCCTGCTAATCTTGCAAGCAGTGATCAATATGATTTTTAAGAGAGGCATCACTAGATGGTAGTATAATATGGAGTTAGAAATAGTGTGACTAAAAAAGACAGCGATGACAACTGTCAACAAACAAGGGTTTTGGCCCGATATTGAGATATATATATATATGCTGATATAGCAGGATGGTACCGTATTTCCTCTAATAGGGGTCTCCAATAAGCGTCGGGCCTCTAATAAGTGCATTGGTTGTAGAAAATAAGCGCCCTGGGGTCATTGGTAGTTGAGAAAATAAGCGCCGTCCTCTATTAAGTGGCAATTTCTAACCATTGGATAATGTCCCTTTGTTAATTTTGTTACAGATATTCATAATAAAAGACAGCTCAAAACAAACTTCAATTTTCTATGAAAGAAATAAGAGTTGGGTCTCCAATATGCGCCGTTGGGTAAAGAGGTGCTGACGAAAAAGTGCCCGGGCGCTTATTTGGGGAAATACAGTATTCCTTTGATTCCTACTAAGATCTACCTCTCCTTACAAATTGTTCAACTGTTGTCTTTCTTTGATGAACATCAATGTACGTTGTGATAGTCATTTTCCAGATTTCTTTTTTTCAGTTGCATAGAAAATTGACCCTGACCTTTACAAGGAGTTCAAGGACATGACCTTTGGAGAGGAGGTCATAAGTTCTCTCCAGCTGTGTTCAATGGTGAAGCAAAAGGATGTATTAGGTTACTACCAAGTTCTCCACAAAGTTGATCTCGGTAAGTGTTTTATACCAGCTTTCTATATTTGAGTTTTGAGGAAACTTCTATAATGTGATTGTCGTGATATTTCCTTTTATAGGAATTTAAATGCATGTTTGTGTCTTTGTGATAGTAGATAATAGCAAATATCTATATTGATGACTGGAAGGACAAAGTTATTCTTCTGATTCTTTGATTGTTGACTGAAGTTAGTAAACATGACATAAATTCTGCTACATCAGTGTCAATAGCTTCGAAACAATACAATGCAGAAGTTTGAAACTCCATGCACAGTTGTTCTCTCTTGGAACTGGTACACAGCATAGTTGGTGAGCTTGAAGCAATAGCAGTAGACGACCCTCTCATTAGTTTGTTTGACCTCTTGTCTGTATTGTGCCACTTTTTCAGTATGCATTTAGGTATTAACAGTGGCAGTAGCACGTTTTCTGAAAATTTTATATTTTAAATTTTTCACTGATAATGTAAGTTAATGCTTTATGTATTATTTTGATAGTGTCAAAAATCTCATTACACAAACCAATCATCCATAGTCAGAGAACAAATTATAAGAATTTATATTAAGTCCATTTGTGGCAATTAATTCATTTTGTGTAAGAAAATGAATCGCATGTCTGAACTTTGCATTATATCTTTGATTTATAACTGCTTCATTTAGTTTAAATACATTGTCTTTTTAATTTGAATCATTTATTTTCATTTTCCTTTCACATTACCTTATGTTCCCCCTAAATAGTGCTACCGCCCCTTTGACACTTTTGCCCAATAGATAATAAGCTATGCAGAAACGTTATGCGCTACTGTAGAAGAATGTCATGAAATACAAATATGTACATGAACCTTTTGGTTATTGGTATTTTTTCAAATTATTTGTGAACGATAGATTTAATTTAGTTTAGTAATTGAAAGTTTTATTTACTTTGGTCATCAAATTTACTGTGTGTAACGGAATACATTAAAGTGTCTTGATATTTATCTCTGTTTATGATTTGAATCGAATGTCAATATGACATTGAGAATCTCGATCTGATTGTATGTTTGGCAGGCTGTCAGGAGACAACAGTGTCCGAGTTCTGTGAGGGTCTGGTTCAGTCTGCCCTCGTGTCAGCAGTTGAGATGGTCAAGAGAGATCTCTACAAGGCCAATACAGATCAACAGAAGGAGGAACCCGACAACACCAGCAAACAGAAGGAATCGACTCAAACCAGTAGCTCTGATAAACAAAAGGAGAAACCTCCTAAAGCTAAGAAGAGAAAACCGAAAAAGAAGAGGTCTTAGGTGAAATTGGTTTCATCTGCAGAATGAGTAAATAACTTGCTTTGGTTTCCATGCAAGTAAATATCATGAAGTTGTGGAGTATACAGGGTTTTACATAGTCAATCGAAACGGAGAGTCCTGGGGACTCAAAGCATATATTTTTAGGAGTCCTTTTCCTATTTCAGGAGTCCTTAAAAAACATTACAGAAGTTTCATACTTAATGGAAAGGTTGATAAAGATTGCCTTTAAATGGGATGGTTATTGGTTGATGTTTTAATACCATCTTGACATGAAAATCATACTGAAATGTGTTTTCATTGAAAAATTAAGATATTCGTATCAGAATAATACTGAGTCACAGAGGACCCACATGATTAGTTTTTGGGGGTCCTCCTGACATTTTCTGCGTCAAATACTCAGGAAAGTTGCATCCCGTAAAACCCTGAGTATATCCAATAATATTGTACAGCAAACCTGATACCTTTGTAAATCTTAATATTTGTATATTCATTATTTTGGAACATGTGACACGACGTGCCTTTATTTACATTCCTGTCTGTGGAGACAACTTATTTTGAATTACTTTTTTTTAATCATGGAGGATGGAAGAAAATTAATTGTCCATATAGGAAATGAACATGCAGACACTGGCATGTGATGGAAAATAACCAGGACAAGTAAAAATTCAAAAAACATTGTACAGATAAATGTCAGCACGCAAGGGTTGGGAAGTTCCTTCAGAAAGGTTGTAGTCTGTGTGAAGATGTCTATCCCTGATGAAGCGGTGTATGACCTTGTTCATGAATGGAATGTATAATGAACTTGAAACATAAATTTACTCTGACAATCTTGCCATGTAAATTCGGATTGTTCTTTACTTTTGACAATAAAGGAGACAAAATTTTTATTATCTTTGATATCTTTTATTATTACCACTGTGGGAGACTGACATGCAAAAGGAACCTGTCATCAAGTTATAAAGGCTTGAACACATGTTACATGGTTGAGTCGCGAGTCACACCTTGTGTAAAAGTAACAAATGATAGAAGACAGATATGGGCTAGGCTACAGAGTTACAGCGACTCCTGACATCAGTAGTCTGTACACAGGGCCGATACATGTCAGCTGCATGAGCTATATCTACATGCATATATATATGTAAACCGCTGTACATACTGCACACACAACAGCACCACAGCCAATCTGTGTTCTATGATACTATTTGCCTCTTAGTTGATGATGATGCAGGAGTCGCGGACAGAATGTCCTTGAGTTAATTGAAGAAAGAGATAACAGATTGGCTGTGACGTTCTGCTTAATGAGTGTAGAGCAATACACAAGCTACTCAGCAAACTGGAGATCAGATACATTATGAGTTCAGCTGAATGTCTGTTGACGTTACTGTATGTAGATTGTTACACTTGAAAAGACAATACATAGTAAGAGAGTATGTAGACTGAGTCTAGCTTGACATGGAAGACCATTATACACAACCCTACATTGATATTGGTAAGATTCCTAATGGTTTGATGTGGCAATACACGTCTAGCCCATATAGCAAAAGCTATCTGAACACAGTTTATATACAAATGCTTCATATTTACACACCAGAACAAGCAGCACACGCCAAATGAATCATAATATGTACAATATACAACACATTTCAAAATAAAATTCTAATTTATAATTCAATATAGATGTACAGCTGATATATCTGTCCTTAAAGGCTAATAAAGTGAGATTATTTGATATATGTCAGAATATACAGATCATATTTGGGTTAGATTTGGTATATTGATGATATTTGAAGACTGCTACTGTCTCTACTACTCACAACCTGGAGCAGGGAGCTGGCACTCCTCTCACTTCTACCTACAGCTGTCTAGTCCTGGAGATACAGCTGATACTAGTCGGACAGTGTTGCCTGCCCTTCACCTAGCCAGCAAGCAAGGCACTGAGGTTCAAGTGTAACTCAAGATTATCTGCGCTGTAGTTATCCTACTCTATGAGGTGTCCAGGGATAGCCATAACAGGCATGTTCTTCTTGAAGGTGAAAATATGCAGGATGACAAGCTGTGTCTGCGCCTTTATATTTTCATATCAAAGAGAACGAGGGCCAGGATGTTGTGAAGGAAGATGCAACATGGAGACTGTTCACAGGCGCTGTATACAGCACACCTGGCTCCCATGTGAACACCACACTTCTATGATGAACACTTACAGTTCTATGGGTTAATCCTAACTTTGAGGTGTGAGGGAGAAGAGAAAACAGCACTTAGCTATGATGAGTGGAATGTCGTCAACTCAAAGCAAATTGTGGGTGACAATGGAGCACTGAGCACCCTGCGAGCTAGCTACACACTTCACAGCACACGACCCCGACACCCTCTGGGGAGAAAGTGCTCAATCACTCAACTGTCCACGGGGGTGTCCCAACTGATCAACTAACAACAGCACATGCAAATGCTTTGCACTAACAAGACCTGACTGATGTATTATGTCTAGTCCATGGTTCTCATACTTGGCTAATCATGATAGTCAGTTATCAATATTGTACCATGTACACTGATCAAGTCTGAGTATAAAATCTGCGAGAAAAACGTAACAAATACAAACAATGTGAGGTATCACACAAGCATGTGCGAGCTCCTTGTGGCGAACTCCGCTGACTAACTCCTAGCATAGCACCAAACAGAAGCTAACCCGACCAGTGCCACAAGCCAGCACTTGGCATCTGCTCCCTAGCACTACCAGCAATACTGCACACACATGGGATTTGTCAGATATGTCGTTGGTCAACTCGGATAGTCTCTGGATTTCATTTAGTCTCGCAACAACTGCTCACAGTTTATTGTATTATCTTTTCCTACTGAAGTGTTTGGTATCAGAACTAAACCAAATGTTGATAAAAGGGCCTACTCGTACATCTTTATCTACTTTCTTACACTAACCTGAACATTGGCATTAGGAAAGGAAATGACTGTTATCAGACTTGTAAAGGAAAAGCACATACATGCATTACAATATTGCACATACTGAGTGTGTCACTACAGGTCTACATTACAAGCACTGGAGATAGGGGCGGGAACAGGGAACTACTCAGCATCGGCACTCTACTGCACTTGTGCCCACAACGTATCACATGAATTGAGAAAATAAAATATCAAGATAGAGTAGCTCATTTTAGTTTGCATATTTATAAACAGTAGCTGCACAAACAGTTTGCATACAAAATGTAAAGTTTTACAAATACCTGGAAAATGGTAAAAATAGAGTACTAATGAAAGGCAAGCCAAGTGTTGAATCATAACGACCTGGTTGATGGTCAAGTGAGCTTGTTGACCCTTCCATATCAGCACTAATGGTCTCGGCTTCAACGCTTCCTTATAAGATAGAAAACAGGGTACGTTCAACAGTTGGTTCCATCAGTGGAGGCATCAGAGCCCACAATCTGGCAGGCAGTACATGATTATCTTATGCTATATGTCCTACAACTACAGATGAGCACAGGAGTGTGTGTTGACTCACACTTACAAGCCAGCCCTGACTTCTCGGTATCAGTTGAGCCGCTAACAAGACTGAGCTAGGAGTAGTACAAAAGAGTAAAGTTGCTGTATATCAAATACATTTTGGCATATATGCTGGGAGCGATCTAGAGGCTGCTACAGAATGCCCTGAGTGCCCGATGTGGACCTATGCCAGTCAGACAGACTGTTGGAGTCCCGAGTCTCCATGGTTGAGTGAGTGAGTAGATCTGTTGTCCGGACCTGGCTATAAGGCATCACTGGACATGAGCTGGTAGGATCCAGTCAGAGACGGGCACCCGAGAACCACCAACAGATCCGAGTAGAGACTTCGTGCCTGACACATCCAGACTAACGTAGTGTCCTCATGAGCGCGGGTTGGCCGGCAGGGTGGCAGACTTGCTTGAGCCCCGTTGCTGGGGACCATATGACGAATACTGTTTCGTGCCCCGCAGCGTACTGTAGGAAGAGAAAGTATACCAATTATGTTCATTTCAAATCGGACATTAATCTATGATTACATCATGATCTTAGACTGTAAGAAGAAAAAGCATAAACAAGTCATGATTTCCATGATTTCAAATCTGACATTCATCAATGATTACATTATGATTTTTAAGATGTTTTGGGGAGAGACCTTAGACAATATATTTTTGTTTCCCATCAAAGTAGCCTAAGGTCCCTGAACCAAAGTGTTATAACATCAGTAGAGATGCCCTGAATTTTGCAGAATTTGGTTTATGAAGACAATAAGTATTCATTGCAAAACTGTCATTCATTTCAGTTTTTACTTAAAAATGGCACCAATAATTCCATGGAAAGAGGCAGAATGCTGGAAGTGTTTACAGTCACTTGTTGTTTTGGTTGCTAAGTCTAAGCTATTGAGTTAATCCCTATCCTAGCCAGAGCTCACACTGGACAGTGGAACCTGACAAATTTCATTTAAGTTTATTGTATGCATAGAAATACTTAGCATGAGTGAACAATTGATATGTACCTTATATTTCCTGAACTGACGATGCCTTTTCTTGACATTTTCTTACTTAGATGTTGGACCCAACTCTTCTGTTTCTCAGAGGATTCTGCTAACAATATCATTTCTTTTGCCTGCATACTTGCTTCATATGTAACTGAAAGTAAAAACACAATCCAGTGAAAATCCTCAAGGAACTAGATTAGCGTTTGCGGGATACCGCAAAAGCAGAGCAGCCCCGGAACTTGGGGTTTCGCCTTACCCTGTTCCGCCTTTTACAGGCCTCACCAAATTGGGAATTTTCACGTGACCTTGAACTTTGACACTCAAGGTCACACAATCAATGAACACATTTCATTGAGTATAACATCATTGTAATGAAATAAAGTGTTAAAAATTAAATAATCCATTTTCTCCATATATGTTGACCTTGCTGTGACCTTGACCTTCGACATTTCGTACCCAAAACTTTTTGAAAATTTTGTACTTGTCAAGAGATAATATATACAAAATCTAAACTTCATAGCACAAAAACTTTTCAAGTTATTGTGTTTACAAGGAATTGCAATAACTCATATCTCATGACCTTGACCTTTGACCTTCAAGGTCACACAATAATTGAACACTTTTTATGGAGTATAACAATCATGTATTGATTAAAAGTGATCATAGTTAAAATTAAGCATTTTCGCTAAACCATGCTTAAGTCATGACCTTGCTGTGACCTTGACCTTTGACGGATTGTAGCCAAAACCTTTTCAAAATTTTTAACTTTTCCAAGGATGATATATACCAAGTTAGAGCTTCATAGCACAAAATCTTTTCAAGTTACCGTGTTTACAAAGAATTTTGCTGTGATTTTATAACTCATGACCTTGACCTTTGAACTTGAAAGTGAACATGTCATAATGATTCCCTGGAAGTATTAACATTTAGACATGTTCATGAGTTCTGAAAAGCTAAATGGGATAAAGTTATACCCAAATTTAGTGCATTTTGTAATAACTCATATCTCATGACCTTGACCTTTGACCTTCAAGGTCACACAAACATTGAACACTTTTTATTGAGTATAACAATCATGTATTGATTAAAAGTGTTCATAGTTAAAATAAAGCATTTTCGCTAAAACATGCTTACGTCATGACCTTGCTGTGACCTTGACCTTTGACGGATTGTAGCCAAAACCTTTTCAAAGTTTTTTACTTTTCCAAGGATGATATATACCAAGTTAGAGCTTCATAGCACAAAAACTTTTCAAGTTATCGCGTTTACAAGGAATTCTTAGAGTGAATACATATCTCGTGACCTTGACCTTTGACCTTGAAAGTGAACGTGTCAAAATCGTTCCCCCGAGGTATGAGTAGTAAGGTATGAATAAGAGTTCTGGAAAGCTTAGTGGAAAAAAGTTACAGCTAGTAGTACGAGTGCGGCGGCGGCGGCGGCGATGGAAACTTCACAAAAACTGATAGCAGCCCCGTCCTTAGACGGGGCTGCTAATAACAACACAATGAATTTAACTATAAAATGATTAATGGAACATTTTAAAAAAAATTTCTCACTAACTTTTAACATGCATGTTATCAAAACTTGAAAATGATATAGCTCACCTTTACAATATGCTATAAAATTTTCATTCTTGTCGAAGTGATCTTTGTGAACCTTCACATGACACCCTGAAGTAGAAGCAAAACATGTCAACTTTGTGAAAAGTTTATACAAAATATACATAGATTAAACAACTTAAATTAACAGTAAAAATATTCCCAAAATATGACTTACCGTAAATTTCATGATTAAAATTTAATGAATTGAACATTTTCACTGTTTGAGAAAATTTGAGACACAAAAGGGCTGGAATGTCAACTGGAACAAGCAGCTTTAATCATTAAATGACAGTAAAATTCCCATGAGTGAAGAGCAGATAGTGTGTTGGGCAAGGGGAGCATACTCACGTTTGCACTCAAGAGCCGGTGGCGGATGCAGCATGTGCCACACAGGCTTGTTGCAGGAGTCGCACGTGGTCGGGGTGCGGAATTGGAGAGGCAGGAAGTCGTGCCCCTTGTATGGGATGATCCCCATTCGGTCCTGGAACAAACATCTCACTCTTGTATCTACTGACAACTCATTCAACAATATAAAACGTTTTGAAGGTAACTTTATGTGATTCATATAGGCGTGATTAGGTATGATAATTGAATTTTATGTCAAAATGTATTGTGTTATCTCAGCTGAGAAAAAAAAAACTTGATATCCACTTATTTCTTTTCTGTAACTAACTGTAATAATCAATGAAATTTTGACAAAGATATGTATGTACATAACATAGTTAGCTAGTGACCACTAAGAAGAACTACTACTGATTTACTGTCAATACTGAGGTGTCAAGTTTACTTTTCTTGTATGTTTCATTATTGTGACAGACATTACATTTTAAATACATTGTGTTAACTTGTCTGCTGATAGCATGATTGTTATATGTCCGCGTTCCTAAATTTGCTATAAAGGCATACAGTAATGTACAACAAACAAAAATGTGTACCGACCTGATTCTGTTCCTCGTCTGGTTTCCTCATGGAACTCTCACCCTCTGTCGCATACAGGATCTGCAACAGACAAGCTTTGTAGTACAGGCTCAACTAAACAAACTTTATGAGTGAACAATTTACTGTTTAACGCACTTGGCCAATATCTTAGCCGTTAGCTAGTTGTCAAGCTTTGCAGTACAGAATACACTAAATGTTCATCTCTCCTGTGACATGGATCAATCTCGTAACATATCTGCTACACCATGTTTTAACACTCCTATGGATTTGGAGTCATCAGATAACATTAAAAGCATTACATTTTTCACTGATCCCTGATGACTTTCTATTGTATCATTGAAAGGCGTGCATTCTAACCAGCAGATGATAGAGAACATATCATTGTACTTGTTACCAACCTGGAATATTCTGGGAACATCTTTGGCGTCTGCTCGATACACGTCCCCTTGAGTGACTGGACATACATGGAATAACTTGCTGTGGAGAGGAAAACAACAGACCAGTTCAGTGGAGTGTCACGATAAGAAAGGACAGACAACAAAACTTTTCACACAAAAATTTAATAATAAAATGCCAATTCACTCAATCTGCAAAAATAGTATACAGTATAAATCTGGAATGTTTATGGATACATGTGAAGAAAGAGACTGTGTACAACGCACCAGTTCTGGCATGGTCTTTGTAACAACAGCCGGACAGCTAAACTTGAACAAGTTTAAAAACTTTTTTATCACATTCCTATCTGATAAATGCGAAGTCATTATAATAATAATGAATAATCTCCTTTGTTCATACCTTCCAAAATGTCTCAACATGATCTGACAAGTTGAACATTTGGCACGCTTATGGACATGTGAAGTAAGAAACTGAAGGTGAAGAAACACCCGAGTTGATTTATCATCATTTTTTAAACCTTCCAAATTTGGTCTGATGAAGTGCATCAAATACACAAGCGGTACAGTATAACTCTGGAGGGTTACGAGGGAAGAAACTGCGGTGGACTCACTCTATATCGAGGATGACAGAGGGCGTGGAGTTCATCTTGTCCACCTCGTTGTTGTAGAAGAGAACCTTCCGGCTGCTCACCACCACATACTTCTTGTTCCACCCGTACTTCTTGATGTTCGACCGGTTCGGGATCGCCAGCCACCCCTCCATGTGTGAGTCTGATTTTCATCAAGTGAAGATTGTATTATTAATCAGCTTGTCAAACAGTTTGATGTTTGGTAAGTATGAATTTGAAAAATACATAAATGATAGATTTAAATTTGAGCAAAGGGAGACTTCAATCTTCAATAAAGTCTTCAACTGTGGTAGTTTCAATGGATCTTATTCCACAACTGTAACTGAATTTACATTCATTGATTGGTCAATACTACCATTGAGAAAAACATTTGTATACACTAAATAAAGATATCTAACCATTTTGGTTTCCTTGACCAACACAAATAGCTTAATTAATGAGGGCATAAAGAGACAACAAGATAACTTTTCACCCCTAAGAAAGCAGTAACAAATACATTTTGAGGTTGTTTCTGGAAGGGTTAAGGTCCAAACCGTGCCCCACTCACCCTGGCTTTCCTCAGTGATGGTTTCATCCATGCTGCCGCTGTTGATGGAGGCGGCGTCGATGTTGGCGACAGAGAGCTTCTGTCTGAGCATCTCTATCTCTGAATCCTTGGAGTCGAGTTCCATTTGTAGCTTCTGTCTCATCTGGCTCTCCTCGTACACGCTCTGCTGGGAGTCGGACAGGTCCCGCTGCATCTTCGTCACCATCTTGTTGTACTTCTCTCGCTCCTGGGAATACAGGAAGGTTATTGTATAGTTTAAACAAATCTCAACTTCATGGGGACTTACAACAAAGGAGGACAATAATATTTTGGACCTTATCATATTGTTGATATTTACCTAATAAACAGATTGCTTAAAAGATGACTGTTGCCAAAATAAAGTTAAGACGACACAAGACATTAAGATGACATTTATTCTTATCAACATAACTGATATGATAGGTTGAGCTCAAACTCTACACACCCTGTCAAGAATTTCCTTAAAATACAAGTCCAAGCTGTTAAATGTATTGAATGATTGGGATTATTTTAGTAATGAGAGCCAATACCGTAACACTGGATTAAACTAAGGGCTCCAATAAGTAAGAGTTATAGCATAGCAAGACATTCAGCTCATACTCCAAAGTAACTGCACCCTATAGCTCATCTCGAATCATTAATAAACTGGGCTACAATCAGTGATAGCAAGACAACGAGCTTTGCCTGTACGCACCATGTTGAGATCCTGCTGCAGTTTGCGGAGTTCCTTCTCCTTCTTCTTGAGGTCGGCGATGTTGGCTCGATTGCCGGACTTGGCGTTGTGCTGGTACCAAAATTAAGTTAAGACGACACAAGTTCTGGACATAACATAACTCAGGAATAGACATAACTTAAGTCAGGTTTTTGGCATCTCCTAAGTCATGATTTGACATCATCATGATTTGTCCGGTCTTTACAACAAGTAAGTCTGGTTTCGAATGATGAAACAAGATTAAAAAACAGGTAAAAATAATAAGATTTTGGAAATAGACATTGACAGCAATATTAATAGATATAAAATGTTTAGATGCAAACACTGATGTCAGTGGTGTCCGTATTGTGCACTGTATACCCACCTTCTCGGTCTCGGTCCGCAGGTCACTGTTCCGCTTCTCGATGTCCAGGCAGTGCTGTTCTGCTTTCTGCCGTGATGCTCGCTCGTGCTCCAGCTTCGACTGCATGTCTGTCGGAGGTAACATTGGTCATCAATTAACACACCTTTCTCTAGCGACTCCACAAATATCATCATAAGAAAATGCTCCATAACCCATTCAGTGTTATCACCTTAAAGGGATTATAACACATTTCCAAAGTGAACAATATGTTATTGGTAAGACGATAATAAGACTGCATATCTGTGGGAGGTAACATTGATGATTCACATACTTCAACCCTTTTCTAGCGACTCCATTAATATCACCAATAGAATTGGCTACTGAACTCTTCAATGTTGCCAACTTAAAAGGATCATAACCCATTTACTAATTGAAGAATATGTCAGATGATGAAAAGGCTATCCAAAAATATCAAAGGTAATGTTTAAGATCAAACATCATCAAAGTAGCCATGAGTGGTTCTCCATTCATCAGAAAGTACTTGTTGCTGACAAGGAGGTGTTGACAAAACAATTCAATTCATTTCTTGACAGAAGGTAAAATATAGTCGCAAAGCGACGATTACAGGATTCAGCCAAATATATGAGTGCTTGAGGCCATTTGTAGCAACTTTGGCATGATTTATTTTTTAAGGGGGGGAAAAGCTGTTTTGAGGTCATTTTTTCCATACCTACCATTTCAAGTGCACAAAACTCGAAAACTTTAATTGATAACTGCCTGAAATTCTCAGAGCTGACAGACAAGTAGTCAGACTGCAGGGATAAAGGGAGAGAAGGGGACAGAGGACAGAGGAAGAAGAAATATACTTGAAAATCCTTTTTTTTTTTTTTTTTTTATTTTTTTTTTTTTATAAGTCCAGACTTCATTGGCGATTTGCCGTGTTGCCCTGCCCTTGGGAAGGATTTTTATCAAATAAAATCGAAAAAAGTGCTTTTTTTTTCAGGCCAAAACTTTTGAGGAAAAAAATTTTGCGATTTTATTCTTTTGTCTTGAAGACCTTGCCAATGTCTAACTCTCATGCAAAAATCATCAAATTCCCTGGCTAGGTTTTTTAGTAATCTGCATTTGAAGTTTTCGATTTTTAGATTTTGGTCAACTTTGAAAGATCACAGCAACAAAAGTATCGACGTTAGGACTTTCTTGAAATCAACGTACAAACTACAATGCTTCAGCTACATTGAGTATGAATTTCAGCTCTCTAGTGCAAGTATCTTCAGAGGAGAAGATTCTCAAAGGTGGGTGGGGTCCGAAAATTTTGACTTATCATGTAATTTGACACGTCCCATCGACCGGAAATGACTGTTCGCGAGCGATTTTATTCTTTTATCCTTAAGACCTTGCCAATGTCTAACTCTCACGCAAAAATCATTAAATTCTACGGTCTGGTTTTTGAGTTATCTGCCCTTGAATTTTGCGTTTTTTTAGATTTTGGTCAACTTTGAAACGTCATAGCACAAAAACTATTAAGGTTACGTCTTTCAACTTTAGGAATTCGAATCTACAATACTTCAGCTACATTCAGTATGAATGTGAGCTCTGTAGTGCAAGTATCTTCAGAGGAGAAGATTGTCAAAGGTGGGTGGGGTCGGAAATTGCCCAAAATGCACTAAAACCAAGATGGCGGCCAAATCACGTGACCTACGAATTTGCCATGATTTGGTTTTTTGCATTATTTTTTATTGCGCATCTTTTAAAAAAAATTCAGGTCGCTAAGTGCATTTTGAAAAAAAAACCCATGTTAATTTTTCGAACTTGGATTCGACCTTGACCTTTTATGTGTCCACCGATTTCGCCCAAAAGCTTATTACGGCCTCTTCTCATAGAGGGCTATCAGTGTACCAAATTTTACTGTTATAGCATTAGCCGTTTTGGCTGAAACGCGACCACAAAATCGGTGGAATAAAAATAATAAAACACGCCAATAACAATAAGGATTCAGCCTGAAAGGCTGAATCCTTAAATATCTAGATAACGGGATACGGACGAAACGGCGACACGGCAAAACGGCGACAAAAATTTAGTTAAAACGGCGACAAATTGGACTGAACGGCGACAGAATTGTATTGGACTGAACGGCGACACAAATATTTTTTTGTAATAGTTTGTAACATGTTTGTTATATTCGATTGCAGGTTTTAGACAAGGTTACACAACCATTTATAATGTGTTTATTCTACAAAGTGTTGTCAAGAAATGTCTTAATGTTAAAGGTGGGAAATTTTATGCTCTATTTGTTGACTTTGCGAAAGCTTTCGATTCAGTGGAAAGAAATAAACTATGGAATATCCTGAACATGCATGGCCTTAGTCCAAAAATGAGTAACCTTTTAGAGCAAATATATGAAAATGTAAAAGCGTGTGTCAGAAATAAGGATACTCTATCATAAACATTTGAGATACAAATAGGTGTCAGACAAGGTTGTGTATTAGGTGCTCGTCTCATGAACTATTTATCGAGACAGGGAGATATCATATATCAAGTGATTCCAATCAATTCCAAAATTAATCCTTGGCTTATGCTATGTTTTTTAAGTGATGGAATTTAGATTTTCATAACTATTGGTAAGTAAGTTAATTATCGGAACTCACTGTGATGATAACAGAAATGAATGAAAACCAAAATAGTTCAACTAACAGAAAAAGCAAGTGTAAGAGGAAACAAAATTGGTGGAATGAAACTTTATGTATGCTTTGGAGTGATCTGTGCATAGCAGACTAACTGTCTTTCAACATGAATATTTGTATAAACGGAAATTATTTGATACATAAAAGCAGTCAAAACAAGTACATTTACATTTCCCAATGGAATTTTGGAGATCTATTGGGCGTATATTTGTTGGAGAGAGTGAGAGACGTAAACTTTTGAAACATTTTAAAAACTGAATTGTGTTATGCAACAATGGAGGTGACTCTACAACAATACGTAATTAGTTAAGAAAACATATAATAAATCTTCTACTGCAATACCTTGTTCGTTAAGAAAACAATTATTTGGATTGTGACAACTACTCGAAAAGTATATTGAGTAGTTTATTAAGAAAACAAATCAATCAATACGAAATCGAAAATTCAAGAGTGTATTAGTTATGAGTCAAGTGAAGTTTATTATCATAAATCATGACATAGTTATCAAATAATATATTGAAGGAATAGATATGAATTATACAATTAATTGAGCATACGCAAGTCATATTTGATATATAGAGCAGTTTTATGGGTTTTTTTATGTGCTGGACATAATTGAAACATATCCCTTTATTGATAAAAGATAAAAATAATATGCGTATCAGACATAAAAGGTAAACGAATCAAAGTTAAACAATGTTTTCTTTGAAAAAAGGTGTCGCCGTTTAATCCAAATGCGTCGCCGTTTTGTCAAGCAATTTTTGTGTAAAATTTCATTGAAAATGTGTTTCGCCGTTCTGTCAAACAATTTTTTGGGGTGTGTCGCCGTTCCGTCCAAAATGTCGCCGTTTTGGCTTGTCGCCGTTTTGCCGTGTCGCCGTTTTGTCTATAACCCCTAGATAACAATTGTGATTATCATTGCATGGAACTGAAAGAGACTGAGCTGACGGACCTTTCATGCTCTCCATGTTTGCCTCCTCTGTTGACATGAGGATGTTTTTCTTGTCGGCATGGTAACGAGACAGGGCCCGTAAGTAACTCTCGTTCGCTCGGCGAGATTTACCCACATCCGGTGACAAACACACGTTTCGCTATGGCGTCAGCTGTGTTAAATGAGTTAGGTTTTAGCTTCAGACGGGTCTTAATTTGCACAGAAATCAGATAATTGGTTGTTATGGGTATTTAACAACGTTTTACTTTTTATTTCGCGTTTCAAGAACATTAAGAAATATATATATATTTAAGCCGTTAACAGTTTTTTTCGACCGTGTAGTAAACGTCATAGATCTAAATCTTATCGTAAACAAATTATGACAGGACGTTGATAATCATAATTAATTGAATATATATAAATTATAACCTGATTCTTTTATGGAAAAGAACTCATGTAATCACGATTTCACACTTTTCTTTTAAATTTTTACTTTTATCCCTTGTATCTTTAGAGTAATGCCCTTTTCATGAATTATTACTCTAAATCTACTGTTTTCATTGTACATGAGCACTAGAAATTAAATTTATATTTAAAGGAAATGATAACTCATAAAATTATTAACGTTATTATGGTTCAGTTCAATATGCTTAAATATTTAGGCACAATATATTGTTTATTTTGTTTTGGTATATCCATCTAATCCACCACACTACAATAGTACAATGTTGGGTTTCTGAATGTACACTTTTCACTAATAAAATGAAATTAAAGGTAAGTAAAATGCTTGCTCAACGGGATATAATGATTCAAAGAATAATCACTGAATGTATGTTTAAAGACGCTCTACAAAATCAGTTGTTTTTGTAAAATTGCAAAAAGATTTATGGTATTATCTTGTTTTCATGATAAGAGAAAAACAGTTACCTTGGCCTTATGAGATTGTCAAGAATAAAAAAAGTATAACATGGATGTCTTTAATATTTTACAGAATAAATGTCTAGTGAATTTTCATTCAATCTACATGTACAGTTAGACAATTAAGGTAAGCATGTAATGTTTTAATATGAATATTGAATAAGGAACTGATAACTGGGTAAAACAAATAACCTAAAATAAAAAATATTATACAAAACAAATAAAGCCCTTTTGATAACTTGTCAATAATTTGCACAATTTTTTGTTGTGTGAATTTTTTTTTTCAATCTTCCCAGGCGAAAATACCATAGTATAGTTTCCAAGCCTGAAAGGTCCATTATTTGCATGGAAAATATATTTATCATAGAATTAACTCAAATATAGGACTAGAGGTGAAACATATTAAATAATTTCAAGGTAAATTGCATGAATTCAATTCTGCATCACCATTGTACATCAACTTGGAAAGTTGGAATTAGTCCTTACCTCTGTTGAATAGAACTGATTCTAAGAAAATCACTCAATTTCATTATTTAACTTTTCTCTTAATTCAATTATTTATTGTACAAATAAATAAAATTATTTGTAATACTCAAAGTTGGTTAAGTCCTACAATTATGAAACGGTAAATGAAAGTGGTAAAACTAAGAAATCTTTATAAAAAATAACTTTTGAAAAATCTTTTGGTTTTTGTTGTTGTTTTTTCTGTATATATAAATTATGAATACAACACATTACATGTATATACAACAAGAAGAATTTAAACTGATTTTATTTATAATGTATAGAGTAAAAAACACTACATATACATCAAAATGTGTATGTTTATTAAATTAAAAAATACATTACATATTTGTATTTAATCTGAAAATTGCTAATTAAATCCTGTTACATAATTGGTATGATAAAAAGTACACAGAAATTGCTTATTTTTAAGAATAAATCATTTAATATTGAGATAAACTTACTCAGTAAAAAGCAAAAACAATACTTTTTATGAGCATATTCTGTCTAAAGTTTTAACGTCAAAATATATTTGTTAGTTGAAAAAATACCTAAATGGAATTGTTTTTCCACTTGACTTAACTTAATAAACAGTCATTTTTCTATTTAATACACTTCAAATATGATTGATATTATCATTCAATCTATGGTACAAATTTCCCGCAATAAAATCGACTGGGTAACGTGCCACACGTCAAGGCGCGCTATCAGTGTATTTGCGTTGCGCATGAGATCCCCGCAACCAGCTGAAGATGTCACCGGAAGCTAGTCACCGGAAAGAACTCAAACGAGACTTACGGGCCCTAATACAAAAAATCGTAAATCTACGTGTAGGTGTAAAAGATACGTGCAACTAAAATTTACGTTTACGTGTAGCGAGTGACCGTTTCACAAAACCACACGTAAAATCCCACCTAAGGTCTCGTTATACAGTTTTTTCATTGTGAACGGGGGCCAAAGAGTTCCCAGTTCAGATAGCAAATAGAGGTCTGACAGTGTTTTACCCCTAAAAGAAAAGTTATTTGAGGTATTAGAGTAAGTCTTTCTTTTAGAAATAGCCTATATACTTGGATGTCAGCCTGCAACACTCATATATTTCTACGCCAATTGCGGAAGGTCAAGTGACCCACTCAAGGGAAGCTGTTCGGTCGCTTCCGGGTCCAAAATCACATGGATTTCCTTGCATGGTTTTCTGTAGGTGTATATTTAATTGGCTGTAGCTCATTACCTGCAAGGCGAAGGTATACTTTTTCATTGATTTTTTTATCAGAAATTTGCTCATCTTACTGCCGGTATTGATCGATAGTGGTCTTATTCAGTCGTATGGGACTGACATGCCAATGACGGGTGGCAATTTAACATTGGAGTCTATGGGGGAAAAAACTGTATAACGAGACCTTAAGAGAGATGACGAAAAATGACATTTTCTGTCTTTTTTAAATATTTACACACCCTTTTGCTACCATGAATTGGGTTTTCAATACTAATGTTCAATTCAAATGAAATGATAGACTTTGGGATGACTTAGTCTTGATTTGTTGCCATGGAAACTGGCCGATGCAATTTACTCGGCTTGAAAAGGCTAAAAATGACCCTTAAAGGCTGAGTTTTTGGCAAATATCAGATTCTTTTCTAGTAATAGTGCATTTGGAAGGGCTTATTCATATATTTTGATGATGTTGCTATCAATTTCAAGTAAATTGACATACATATCTCTTCAAAATATTTCCCAAATTCAACTTTTTGGCCTCTGCCCACCTAAATTGGCTGTAGATTGGATATTTTAGGTACTTTTCAAGCCATGCTTGTATTAAAAAATTACAGACTCCTTGCTTTTTTTTTACATTTTACTACTTCTTCAGGTCCAAATCAATGAGAAACATTCAAATAAATACATGTAACTTGCTTTATTTAGATAAAGTGATTGTTTACTTTTGGGCTTGGAAGGCTGAAAGTTAAAGATGTGAACTGTACATAACGGCTTTGGACTGATCACGCCGGTTTGCCCCAATTGGTCACTTTTTTTCATACTAACACCCTTTCGTATATATCATTTTGTTCGAAAAACATTCACGGTCAAGAAAAATAATAAAAAGTAAGTTATCGTGAAAGTTGGTTTTTCCTTAAGGTCTCGTTATACAGTTTTTTCATTGTGAACGGGGGCCAAAGAGTTCCCAGTTCAGATAGCAAATAGAGGTCTGACAGTGTTTTACCCCTAAAAGAAAAGTTATTTGAGGTATTAGAGTAAGTCTTTCTTTTAGAAATAGCCTATATACTTGGATGTCAGCCTGCAACACTCATATATTTCTACGCCAATTGCGGAAGGTCAAGTGACCCACTCAAGGGAAGCTGTTCGGTCGCTTCCGGGTCCAAAATCACATGGATTTCCTTGCATGGTTTTCTGTAGGTGTATATTTAACTGGCTGTAGCTCATTACCTGCAAGGCGAAGGTATACTTTTTCATTGATTTTTTTATCAGAAATTTGCTCATCTTACTGCCGGTATTGATCGATAGTGGTCTTATTCAGTCGTATGGGACTGACATGCCAATGACGGGTGGCAATTTAACATTGGAGTCTATGGGGGAAAAAACTGTATAACGAGACCTAAGCTAGTTGCTCGTAGCTTACGTGTAAGTAACTCGTTTGTGTTGGAGGAGAAAAAAAGCCTAGCAACAGGTACTTCCGGTATAAACAACACATGCGCAGTTTATTTTGATGATGTTGCTATCAATTTCAAGTAAATTGACATACATATCTCTTCAAAATATTTCCCAAATTCAACTTTTTGGCCTCTGCCCACCTGAATTGGCTGTAGATTGGATATTTTAGGTACTTTTCAAGCCATGCTTGTATTAAAAAATTACAGACTCCTTGCTTTTTTTTTACATTTTACTACTTCTTCAGGTCCAAATCAATGAGAAACATTCAAATAAATACATGTAACTTGCTTTATTTAGATAAAGTGATTGTTTACTTTTGGGCTTGGAAGGCTGAAAGTTAAAGATGTGAACTGTACATAACGGCTTTGGACTGATCACGCCGGTTTGCCCCAATTGGTCACTTTTTAGCTCATCAGGACTGAAAGTCCAGATGGGCTTATGGCATGGCCCGTCGTCCGGCGTCCGTCCGTCGTCCGTCGTCCGTCCGTCGTCCGTCCGTCCGTAAACTTTTGACACTTTCGACTTCTCCTCATGAACCATACACATTAGAGAGCTGAAATTTTGTGTACAAGTACCTTAGCATATGGAGATTCTAATTTGTAACTTTGGTGACCCTGTGACCCCAAATAGGGTCACAGGGGTCACAACTTTAAAAACCTATTTTCATCTTCTTCTCCAGTTCCAGAAGGACTAGAGAGTTAAAAATGATATGTGCAGACTCCTTGGCCAATGGGGATTCCAATTTGTAACTTTGGTGACCCTGTGACCCCAAATAGGGTCACAGGGGTCACAACCTTAAATACCTATTTTCATCTTCTTCTCCAGTTCCAAAAGGAGTAGAGAGTTAAAAATTATATGTGCAGACTCCTTGGACAATGGAGATTCCAATTTGTAACTTTGGTGACCCTGTGACCCCAAATAGGGTCACAGGGATCACAACCTTAAATACCTATTTTCATCTTCTTCTCCAGTTCCAAAAGGAGTAGAGAGTTAAAAATTATATGTGCAGACTCCTTGGACAATGGAGATTCTAATTTGTAACTTTGGTGACCCTGTGACCCCAAATAGGGTCACAGGGGTCACACCTTTAAAAACCTATTTTCATCTTCTTCTCCAGTTCCAGAAGGACTAGAGAGTTAAAAATTATATGTGCAGACTCCTTGGCCAATGGGGATTCCAATTTGTAACTTTGGTGACCCTGTGACCCCAAATAGAGTCACAGGGGTCACAACCTTAAATACCTATTTTCATCTTCTTCTCCAGGACCAAAAGGAGTAGAGAGTTAAAAATTATATGTGCAGACTCCTTGGACAATGGGGATTCTAATTTGTAACTTTGGTGACCCTGTGACCCCAAATAGGGTCACAGGGGTCACAACCTTAAAAACCTATTTTCATCTTCTCCAGTTCTAAAAGGACTAGAGAGTTAAAAACGATATGTGCAGACTCCTTGGCCAATGGGGATTCTAAATTGTAGATTTCGTGACTCCATGACCCCAAATAGGGTCACAGGGGTCACAACCTTAAAAACCTATTTCATCTTCTTCTCCAGTTCTAAAAGGACTAGAGAGTTGATAGTGATATGTGCAGACTCCTTGGACAATGGAGATTCTAATTTGTAACTTTGGTGACCCTGTGACCCCAAATAGGGTCACAGGGGTCACAACTTTAAAAACCTATTTTCATCTTCTTCTCCAGTTCCAGAAGGACTAGAGAGTTAAAAATTATATGTGCAGACTCCTTGGCCAATTGGGATTCTAAATTGTAGATTTCGTGACTCCATGACCCCAAATAGGGTCACAGGGGTCACAACCTTAAAAACCTATTTTCATCTTCTTCTCCAGTTCTAAAAGGACTAGAGAGTTAAAAACAATATGTGCAGACTCCTTGGCCATTGGGGATTCTAAATTGTAGATTTCGTGACCCCATGACCCCAAATAGGGTCACAGGGGTCACAACCTTAAATACCTATTTTCATCTTCTTCTCAAGTTCCAAAAGGTCTAGAGAGCTGAAATTATATGTGCAGACTCCTTGGCCAATGGGGATTCTCAATTGTAGATTTCGTGACCCCATGACCCCAAATAGGGTCACAGGGGTCACAACCTTAAAAGCCTATTTTCATCATCTTTAGCTCCTAAAGGTCTTTTGAGCTGAAAGACTGCATGTAGACTCCTTGGCCAATTGGGATTCTAAACTGTAGGTTTTTGTGACCCCATGACCCCAAATAGGGTCACAGGGGTCACAATCTTAAAAACCTATTTTTCTCCATTAGATGACAGTCTATGGCAAATTTATTTCTCCTTGGATATTTTAGTGTGGACTTCTTTCAGTGTCTGATTTTGGCGATCTAAAAAGTGTTGAATAATAATACATTTGTTTTGTAATATTTTTATAGGTTTTATATATATCATTTTGTTCGAAAAACATTCACGGTCAAGAAAAATAATAAAAATAGAGCCATTGGCTCTGTAGCTCATCAGGCTTCATCATCAATTATGCTGTAGAGTTTGGCCAATGTGATTCCCCCTTTGTAGAGGCCACAGGGTCACCAATCATAAACTTAAGTTTATAGGCGATAAGTTTCAGTTTTCTAGACCTTATACTTCAGGAGAAGAGGATGAAAATAGAATTGAAGGAAGTTCCTGTTGCCTTTATTAGGGGCAACAGGACCACCAAAGCTACAATTTATAATCCTCACTAGCCAAGGAGTCTGTACACAAAGTTTCAGCTTTCTAGGCCTTATGGTTCTGGAGAAGAAGATGTAAATAGGTTTTTAGGGCGTGGCCCCTGTGGCCCTTATTAGGGTTCACAGGGCTACCAAAGCTACAATTTATAATCCTCACTGGCCAAGGAGTCTGTACACACAGTTTCAGCTTTCTAGGCCTTATGGTTCTGGAGAAGAAGATGAAAATAGGTTTTAAGGGTGTGGCCACTGTGGCCCTTATTAGGGGTCACAGGGCCACCAAAGCTACAATTTATAATCCTCACTAGCCAAGGAGTCTGTACACACAGTTTCAGCTTTCTAGGCCTTATGGTTCTGGAGAAGAAAATGAAAATAGGTTTTTAGGGTGTGGCCCCTGTGGCCCTTATTAGGGGTCACAGGGCCACCAAAGCTACAATTTATAATCCTCACTAGCCAAGGAGTCTGTACACAAAGTTTCAGCTTTCTAGGCCTTATGGTTCTGGAGAAGAAGATGAAAATAGGTTTTTAGGGCGTGGACCCTGTGGCCCTTATTAGGGGTCACAGGGCTAACAAAGCTACAATTTATAATCCTCACTAGCCAAGGAGTCTGTACACAAAGTTTCAGCTTTCTAGGCCTTACGGTTCTGGAGAAGAAGATGAAAATAGGTTTTTAGGGTGTGGCCCCTGTGGCCCTTATTAGGGGTCACAGGGCTACCAAAGCTACAATTTATAATCCTCACTAGCCAAGGTGTCTGTACACAAAGTTTCAGCTTTCTAGGCCTTACAGTTCTGGAGAAGAAGATGAAAATAGGTATTTAGGGCGTGGCCCCTGTGGCCCTTATTAGGGGTCACAGGGCTACCAAAGCTACCATATATAATCCTCACTAGCCAAGGAGTCTGTACACACAGTTTCAGCTTTCTAGGCCTTATGGTTCTGGAGAAGAAGATGAAAATAGGTTTTTAGGGTGTGGCCCCTGTGGCCCTTATTAGGGGTCACAGGGCCACCAAAGCTACAATTTATAATCCTCACTAGCCAAGGAGTCTGTACACAAAGTTTCAGCTTTCTAGGCCTTATGGTTCTGGAGAAGAAGATGTAAATAGGTTTTTAGGGAGTGGCCCCTGTGGCCCTTATTAGGGTTCACAGGGCCACCAAAGCTACAATTTATAATCCTCACTAGCCAAGGAGTCTGTACACAAAGTTTCAGCTTTCTAGGCCTTATGGTTCTGGAGAAGAAGATGAAAATAGGTTTTTAGGGCGTGGACCCTGTGGCCCTTATTAGGGGTCACAGGGCCACCAAAGCTACAATTTATAATCCTCACTAGCCAAGGAGTCTGTACACAAAGTTTCAGCTTTCTAGGCCTTCTAGTTCTGGAGAAGAAGATGAAAATAGGTTTTTAGGGCGTGGACCCTGTGGCCCTTATTAGGGGTCACAGGGCCACCAAAGCTACAATTTATAATCCTCACTAGCCAAGGAGTCTGTACACAAAGTTTCAGCTTTCTAGGCCTTACGGTTCTGGAGAAGAAAATGAAAATAGGTTTTTAGGGTGTGGCCCCTGTGGCCCTTATTAGGGGTCACAGGGCCACCAAAGCTACAATTTATAATCCTCACTAGCCAAGGAGTCTGTACACAAAGTTTCAGCTTTCTAGGCCTTCTGGTTCTGGAGAAGAAGTCGAAATTCCACAAAGTTTACGGACGGATGGACGGACGGACGGACGGACGGACGCCGGACACCATGCCATGCCATAAGCCCATCGGGCCTTACAGGCCAGATGAGCTAAAAAGTAAGTTTAATATCGTGAAAGTTGGTTTTTCCTTAAGGTCTCGTTATACAGTTTTTTCATTGTGAACGGGGGCCAAAGAGTTCCCAGTTCAGATAGCAAATAGAGGTCTGACAGTGTTTTACCCCTAAAAGAAAAGTTATTTGAGGTATTAGAGTAAGTCTTTCTTTTAGAAATAGCCTATATACTTGGATGTCAGCCTGCAACACTCATATATTTCTACGCCAATTGCGGAAGGTCAAGTGACCCACTCAAGGGAAGCTGTTCGGTCGCTTCCGGGTCCAAAATCACATGGATTTCCTTGCATGGTTTTCTGTAGGTGTATATTTAACTGGCTGTAGCTCATTACCTGCAAGGCGAAGGTATACTTTTTCATTGATTTTTTTATCAGAAATTTGCTCATCTTACTGCCGGTATTGATCGATAGTGGTCTTATTCAGTCGTATGGGACTGACATGCCAATGAAGGGTGGCAATTTAACATTGGAGTCTATGGGGGAAAAAACTGTATAACGAGACCTTAAGAGATATCACGAAAAATGACATTTTCTGTCTTTTTTAAATATTTACACACCCTTTTGCTACCATGAATTGGGTTTTCAATACTAATGTTCAATTCAAATGAAATGATAGACTTTGGGATGACTTAGTCTTGATTTGTTGCCATGGAAACTGGCCGATGCAATTTACTCGGCTTGAAAAGGCTAAAAATGACCCTTAAAGGCTGAGTTTTTGGCAAATATCATATTCTTTTCTAGTAATAGTGCATTTGGAAGGGCTTATTCATATATTTTGATGATGTTGCTATCAATTTCAAGTAAATTGACATACATATCTCTTCAAAATATTTCCCAAATTCAACTTTTTGGCCTCTGCCCACCTGAATTGGCTGTAGATTGGATATTTTAGGTACTTTTCAAGCCATGCTTGTATTAAAAAATAGAGCCATTGGCTCTGTAGCTCATCAGGCTTCATCATCAATTATGCTGTAGAGTGTGGCCAATGTGATTCCCCCTTTGTAGAGGCCACAGGGTCACCAATCATAAAATTAAGTATAGGCGACAAGTTTTAGTTTTCTAGACCTTATACTTCAGGAGAAGAAGATGAAAATAGATTTGAAGGAAGTTCCTGTAGCCTTTATTAGGGGCAACAGGGTCACAAAAGCTACAATTCATCATCCTCACTAGTCAAGGAGTCTGTTCACAAAGTTTCAGCTTTCTAGGCCTTATGCTTCTGGAGAAGAAGATGAAAATAGGTTTTTAGGGTGTGGCCCCTGTGGCCCTTATTAGGGGTCACAGGGCCACCAAAGCTACAATTTATAATCCTCACTAGCCAAGGAGTCTGTACACAAAGTTTCAGCTTTCTAGGCCTTATGGTTCTGGAGAAGAAGATGAAAATAGGTTTTAAGGGTGTGGCCCCTGTTAGGGGTCACAGGGCCACCAAAGCTACAATTTATAATCCTCACTAGCCATGGAAACTGTACACAAAGTTTCAGCTTTCTAGGCCTTATGGTTCTGGAGAAGAAGATGAAAATAGGTTTTTAGGGTGTGGACCCTGTGGCCCTTATTAGGGGTCACAGGGCTACCAAAGCTACAATTTATAATCCTAACTAGCCAAGGAGTCTGTACACAAAGTTTCAGCTTTCTAGGCCTTATGGTTCTGGAGAAGTAGATGAAAATAGGTTTTTAGGGTGTGGCCCCTGTGGCCCTTATTAGGGGTCACAGGGCTACCAAAGCTACAATTTATAATCCTCACTAGCCAAGGAGTCTGTACACAAAGTTTCAGCTTTCTAGGCCTTATGGTTCTGGAGAAGAAGATGAAAATAGGTTTTTAGGGTTTGGCCCCTGTGGCCCTTATTAGGGGTCACAGGGCCACCAAAGCTACAATTTATAATCCTCACTAGCCAAGGAGTCTGTACACAAAGTTTCAGCTTTCTAGGCCTTATGGTTCTGGAGAAGAAGTCGAAATTCCACAAAGTTTACGGACGGACGGATGGACGGACGGACGGATGGACGGACGGACGGACGCCGGACACCATGCCGTGCCATAAGCCCATCGGGCCTTACAGGCCAGATGAGCTAAAAATTACAGACTCCTTGCTTTTTTTTTACATTTTACTACTTCTTCAGGTCCAAATCAATGAGAAACATTCAAATAAATACATGTAACTTGCTTTATTTAGATAAAGTGATTGTTTACTTTTGGGCTTGGAAGGCTGAAAGTTAAAGATGTGAACTGTACATAACGGCTTTGGACTGATCACGCCGGTTTGCCCCAATTGGTCACTTTTTTTCATATTAACACCCTTTCGTATATATCATTTTGTTCGAAAAACATTCACGGTCAAGAAAAATAATAAAAAGTAAGTTATCGTGAAAGTTGGTTTTTCCTTAAGGTCTCGTTATACAGTTTTTTCATTGTGAACGGGGGCCAAAGAGTTCCCAGTTCAGATAGCAAATAGAGGTCTGACAGTGTTTTACCCCTAAAAGAAAAGTTATTTGAGGTATTAGAGTAAGTCTTTCTTTTAGAAATAGCCTATATACTTGGATGTCAGCCTGCAACACTCATATATTTCTACGCCAATTGCGGAAGGTCAAGTGACCCACTCAAGGGAAGCTGTTCGGTCGCTTCCGGGTCCAAAATCACATGGATTTCCTTGCATGGTTTTCTGTAGGTGTATATTTAACTGGCTGTAGCTCATTACCT
Source organism: Steromphala cineraria (assembly GCA_916613615.1). Classification (NCBI taxonomy): domain Eukaryota; kingdom Metazoa; phylum Mollusca; class Gastropoda; order Trochida; family Trochidae; genus Steromphala; species Steromphala cineraria. Next base: position 38,400,710 of record OU744722.1, on the reverse strand, counting down.
GCAAGGCGAAGGTATACTTTTTCATTGATTTTTTTATCAGAAATTTGCTCATCTTACTGCCGGTATTGATCGATAGTGGTCTTATTCAGTCGTATGGGACTGACATGCCAATGACGGGTGGCAATTTAACATTGGAGTCTATGGGGGAAAAAACTGTATAACGAGACCTAAGCTAGTTGCTCGTAGCTTACGTGTAAGTAACTCGTTTGTGTTGGAGGAGAAAAAAAGCCTAGCAACAGGTACTTCCGGTATAAACAACACATGCGCAGTTTATTTTTCCTGTCGTCTGCATCGCTCCGAATAACAATAACATGGAAGCTAAAAAACCAAGAAAGCCGAACTGGGATGACCCTTCAATGCAGGTGTTGTGTGACGGGGTCGAGAGGCGGATTGCCACCATCAAGGGTCGGTTCAGTCCGTCTCTCACCCAGGAAAAGAAACAAGCGGCCTGGGCGAGTGTAACAGCGTGGTAAGTTTTAGTTTATCATGATGACATGATCTCTAACCGCAGCTATTCGTTCCACGGAAAGAAGGACGCTTAATGTTCACTTATCATTATTTTAATGCAGGACATGTGATTGATATATTTGAAGGCCTAGATTAAAAATATGAATCATATTTCCAGGATGATGAAATAGCATAATTCAGATTTTAGTAGACCCTCAAAAATGAGGGTCTATCCACATCATAAACTGATATACCCTGGTTTCTCCTATTTTCGACGGTGTAAGAGAAAAACGATTACGTGCGCGAAATCCAGAAGCATTTGTAATAAAGTAACATATTATAAATAAAGTATGTCCATTGTTTGAAAGCGTTAAAAACTCATTTTGTTTTACTTGTTTTCATTCTGCCGCTACGGCGATCGTTAATGGACGACCCAGATTTGTGTACAAGTTTGTGACGTCACCATTTTTCGACGATCACGTAATACACAGGAAATCAGGCAAACAAATGTATGGAAGCACATATTTTCTTACTCACCAGTTAGAGGAAAATCCCAAGAATTGATCAAACGATGTTTCCAATGAATTTTAACAGAATAAAGTCGCATAAATCAATAACTCCAACGTATGTACAGTTCAGTCAGAAGAAATCGCTACTATTCCTCTACTGTAGGAAGACAATGTTGACAGAAGAATTCAGCATGTCTCCTAACACTAGTGATTGACGTGCAGAATTTTAAGTGCACCCAATGACCACATGTCACACACTCGGCCCATTTGACAAAGGTTAAATTAGCACATTTCCTCAAATCACTAGGTGTGAATTTACCACAAACACAGCACTTTTCTTCATCCGTATCGGTCGATTGATCAGAGTCAGTTTCGACTGATGAGGAAATTGTGCGGACGATAGTTTTCCCCTTGCTGTTGTTCACTTTGCTCTTCCCTTTCTTAGATGGATTGTTCTTTGATTGACCTTTTCTCTTGTCCGTTTTCGTCTGATCACTGTCATCAGTTGCCTTTGTTGATTTCGTTTTGTTTTGTTCCGCATGATGTTGAATAAGTTTAGTAATCACATTGTCATCAGTGATTGGTTTCCCGCCAACTATTTTACTGACAGTTTTTCTGACTTTTGCTGTCTCCACGTTAGCAAGTATCTCACCACCTCTCTTTCCAAGGAAATCACGTACATCTGACATGTCTGTCGAAACCTCTGTAGCTTTGGTAGTCTTGAACGTGAGGGAGGGGGCGACTGCTTCATCTGTAACAACATCCTGATTGAATGGGAATATTCCAGAACGACGAAATGATGAAATGATGTTGTGCGGTGTCAACGTTGAGGCCAGTACCTTACAAGCAATCTGACAGACATCGTATCTTGTGATAGCTTTTCCACCAGATTCTCTCAGAAATCTATGACATGCAGATGTCCATCCAGCTTCAACAGGTCCGTAACAACCGATGTCGAGAGGCTGTAGCAGGTGACTTGTGTGCGGAGGCAACACAAACAAGATGATGTGATGTTTCTTGGCCCATTGGATAAGTCCGAGAGAAACGTGACTTTTTTGTCCATCATAAAGTACGAGCAGAGGTGATTTTACGTTGCCACTACCTACGTGTTTAAGGAAATGACTTTCCATGTAAGTTGTAAAAATGTCCGTGTTGGACCAACCCGTCTCTGAAACAGTTCCATCGACGCCCGGTGACGCTCCCGCCAATAATTCCTCACGCATGCGCTGACCAGGAAATACGAAGAAAGGAGGTACAGAATTTCCTGTAGCACTGACAGAGCCGATTAAGGTTACAGTTTTCGATTTTCCCGATGTCACAGCTTGAGGCTTGAAATTTGAAGAAGATACAACTTTGGGTGGTGTGATATCAGTCTGTAACCCCTTCTCGTCGATATTGAAGATATCCTGTGGACGGTCATGGAAGTTGTATCTTGACATAATTTTCTCAAGTTCAGAAAAGTAACTATCTACTGACTGCCGTGTAGCAGATCTAGCTCTTGCGTACTCCAACTTTCTTGGCTTCTGAATCCTAATTTCGGGCCAACGTGAGAGGAAGCTATATAGCCATCGCAAACTCAAAGCCGTAGCTTTGTCTCTATGTCCTAGGTGATGAGCATAATCGGTCGCTAAGTTAATAGTTTCCTGACGAGTATAACCATATCCAATCTCACTCATTACCCGGATGTGGGAGACCAACAAAGATTCTTCTTCTTGTGAAAAAAGAGTAGACTTTCCAGATTTTATTGTGTCAATGTGTATCCTGCCCTTTACACGATCTTTCAAAGTTGTGATTGGTACACCCCAACGTGTTGCAGCCTGCTGAACAGGTAAGTTTTCTTCTAATACTGATAAGTAAGCATTCTGCAAGTCATCTTGTGAATACCCAGCTCTGTAGAAACCCCTAGTCGATGTAAGTTGCTGAAAATATTAATATCAGTCGTTTTATTCATTTATATATAGTGTTTTATTGTTATATTTCGCTCTACCTCTTATCTGTCAAAAAATTCCTATTGCTTTATTACCAGACGTTTTAGAATTCATCGTAAGGGATGACCCTTTTCATCTTCCATACTTTTTTTTTTGAGCGAGCGTGACGTCATCAGAAAGTGTGAAGCTATTTTAAGAATGACACAAGCTTAGCAGACGACTTGTTTTGATATCGATACGTGAAAAGTGAAGCATGAAAACTTGACATTAAAAGTTGGATGTTTTTGTTCTTATGAAATCTTGGTTAAATATGCTATTTGGAGGTAAGTTTTTGTTGTTATTACCTTACGGATTTCCATTTTTCAAACCAGTCGGTGTGAGAGCTGCGAAGGTCCGATGTTGATGTTTTCAACTCCGGTGACCTCTGACCGCGCTCGTGCTCTCGCGTAATATCGCGATAAAGTTGACCGTCGAAAATAGGAGAACGTCGAAAAATGGAGACGGCACGATACAATTCTAAACTTATTATATTACATTTAATATGTCAATCAACATGAATATAATGTACAATGTTGATTTGTTAACATGGATAAATATCTTTTAAAAATATGCAAATTCACAACTTTGATATTTTTAAAAATATTTTAGAAATTATAAAAATCAACATGATTGTTATGAAACAAAATATATCCATATGAAACAATAAAAGCTGTGAATTATGAATTATTAGTTACTGCATGTGTAATTGTATTTTTTTACCATATATGATAATTATATGATAATTCATTATCTAGCGTCAACGCAGTGACCTTCGGTTGCACCCGGACCATTGATGAAGTAAGGAAGCGGTGGCAGGACGCCCAGTCTGCAGTTAAAAAGAAGGAATCGACAAGACTGAAGAAAGGCGCAGGCACTGGGGGCGGTCCTGCGCCGCAAATATATTTCAAATGCTGGGAAAGGATAGTGAGTAAAACAAAATGAATATATTTTACCTTTTTCATATAATGTGATGAAAATTATTATTTGCCAATGCATACAATATAATTATAATTATCAAAATAATTTTATGTAGTAGAGTTGGAAAAAACATCATATGTGTTCTTCAGAATGCTGAGATTATTATCCCCCTTAACTATTATAGTTAAAGCAAAAGTCAATAACAATGTGATTTAAAGTAATAATAGTCCAATGAGCATTTCAGAAACAAAGCGAGACACAGCATTAATCACTTTCCATCAATTATCAATGACAGTATTATATGAAAAAAATATTTGATATATTATTTGTTTTGATTCTATTCTGCATAACTTCATTTTTAAGTTGTAATATCCAAATGGTATTTTAATATTATGCAGGTTCTCAGGACAATGTCTCCAACATCCATTAGCGGTCTAGAAGGAGGGGTGGACACAGCAGAGAGTCAGATTCTTGGTAATCTATTTAATTTGCAAACTCAATAATCATCAGTGATTGGGAAAGACAGGGGCCATGGGCCATTTTGCACATTGGATAAAAAATGGCCCCTTAAAATTTTGATGTTTACAGTTTACTATTGATGTAGTGGGCAATGGCCCATTTGAAATTCATATAATTACCAAAAACCCTGAAAATGGCCCATTGTCAAATATGTATTTCCCAATCCCTGAATCATAATTAAATTTTTCCAGACATTGACACATAGCACTTATTTTCATCATTGCATTTAACATTGATTGTTATAAATGTAATAATTTATTAAAAAAATAACATTCAGAAACCAATCACATTTGGGTTTTAAAAAAAAGAATGTTCGGGTAAGCAACATATAAAAAACACGTAATATGTAATAATATATTTATTTACAGAATCATCAATGCTGTCTGAGTCTGAGCATGATACATGCCCACCACATGAATATGATAATGGTAATTATATTATTACATTTCAATGGATGTACCGGTAACAATCACATATTCCAATAACAATAGTATCAGTTAATACTTATAACCAAATCAATTAAATTGTTATTCACTTTCGAGGCTTCTGAAGCCCTGTTATGAAAACATTTTATTAAAAGCAAGACTTCAATCATGACATTTCCTACTTATAAAGTAATTGTTGAGTAGTATCGACAATATAAAAATTCCCAATATTTCATTTCCATTTTCTTAAATTTCCAGATGTTTGTGAGATTGCAAATGGGGACTCTTGTGTACCTGTAGTAGGTATGTATGTAACAGTAAATGTAATTTTCTTTGAGTTGTATTTTACAAAGCATGATTTGTTAATTAATAGTTGCAAATTGTTTACAGTAGTAAAATCATTTGTAAAATTTCAAAAAATTGTTGATATTCAACACAGGCAAATTTAGTTCAAAACCATTTTAAAAGAGCAAAATTTATTGTTGTCATTCAATGTAGGGACATCTTTTCAAATAGGTAATCAAAAACAGATATTTTCCACATTTTCACATATTTAATCCATGTTACAATTTACAAGTTTAGTCAAAATTGAAAAAAAAAGTTAATTTAATATCTAGACCTTATGTTCATAATTATGACTTGAATTCAACATATAATATCTTTATTCATATATGATTACAGGGCACATTGAAAATGAAACAGCCACTTGCAGTGAGTCCTTTCAAGGAGAAACTACCCCTGCTGAAGATCAGTCTGAGACAATATACAACAAAGGTGCTAGAAGGAAGAAAAGAACAGGTGACATAATCATTTTCAATGTTCAATCAAGTTTAACATGTCTCTGATTTTTAAATACACTAGCTTTATCTACTAAACATGTAACTTTTCATTTATATTTCATTCAGTTACTTACTTATTATCAGAAATTAAATGCATTTTATAAACCATCCAAAATAATGTTGATTTCATATTGATATAGTTCTGTTACAATCTTTATCTGCCCTTCTATGACATGCAGTTAATTAAAAATCTTGACCTTATGTTCATAATTATGACATGAATTCAAGTATGTAATAACTTTATTCTTATATGATTACAGGGCACATTGAAATAGCCACTTCCAGCGTGTCCTGCCAAGGAGACACTACATCTGCAGAAGGTATGTCACTCAAGTCTATTTTGTGGTTACATGTATATATTTATGTTGGCTTCCATGGAAAGATGACTTAAACATTTACTCTATTATACAGTTATATAGTGGTTATGAGGTCAATACCTGTTTTTTATAGACCCGAGGAAATCAATATTGACCGAATTCACATTTTTTAAAGAATTAATGAACAGCAAGTTATGAACAATATCTATTAAAGTGAATAATATTTCCATTCACCTTTTGTATCTTCCTAATACTGCTTATAATCACATACAGATGCAACTGAGAGAACACATCGGGTTGGACCAAAAAGGAAAGCAGGTAAAAGCATGTCACTTTACCTCTCCTGAAAAATTACCTGATAATTGGTACAATAATATTGGCTAAGAAACATTTTCAATAACAATATTTGTTATCTTATCTGAACTCAAAGTGACTAATGAGTTATTTTAAGTAAATTCATTAATGTATTTTAATGCTTCATTACAATCCCAAATTAAGATTGTAATTTTAAAATATTTTATTCCCAGATCTGGACTTGCCCTCTGAACTACTTAACCTGAAGAGGAAGAAAATAAAGCAAGAGGAAGATTATCAAAAAGCTAGGTTAGAAATTGAGCAGAGAAAGGCAAAAACTTTAAATGAAATTAAAGACATCTTAGTGTCGCTAAGGGACACAATGAAAACTTCTCAGTCTCAAATGACATTGTCGCCCTATTTATCACCAATAATAAAATTTGATTGAAAACCATTAAAATCATAGAACTATAATAACACAATCAATTACAGGAACATTTAGAATATAAATAGATGCGTTTGTAAAATTTCCGGGATTCATTGTTATTCAACACCCGCAAATTAAGTTTTAAGCAAATTAAGTTTAAAACCGACGGCGTTAGCCAATTAAGAAAGTTTAGTTACATAAAACTCAAGCAAATAGAAAAGGATTTTTGGCATCTATGGGATAGCGCAGGTTAGAAAACGACAACAACAACAGTAAAATGTAAATCGGGCACGAATATTGAGAGAATCAGAATATCAGAATGTTGAGGGGGACCAAATAATGTATTTACCGAACTCATGTTACAATAAAAAATAACATTTGCAACAACTTTAAATGTTTGCAGTTCAAAAAGAATCTATTTGAATAATTAATCAAAGATGTATACCCTGCATGGGCTACTGATTTGTATAAAAAATGTAGTAAAATAAGAGATCAATATCCTCAAATTTTTAGGAAAATGTCTTTATCAAGCCATTTGATATGTGATTTCCAGTTTTGATCCCTATTAATATTTCATATCTGTCAGTTCAATTATAGACTGGTGATGAGTTCAATAGGGAATCTGCAAAGCTCTCAGTATCATTAAGATAGTCTTTATCCAATGAATTGTGAAACACATTGCATTTGTCATAAAATGTATAAGTTTTCAATTCCAAATCCTCATTTTCTCCTCAAAGGTTCCTTTCAGAGTTTTATTGTTAATTTTAGGTGTTTCCAGTTGATCAAATTTTTAATGTTGTAAATATTTTATTATACATTCCAGACATTATATTTAATAATGGTCTTGTTTGATATTCAGAAACAATGACTGCATTTTAACTTATGAATAACAAGGCAAAAGTGAGCGCGGCTCACATACCCCCGCCTGTAGTTTGACCACCTTCACGTAACATTAATTTGAATATTTATGATTATGACTTAGAACACAATGATCTTGCAACCCTAAAAACTATTTCACTTCAAAACATCCCCGGCTATGTAGTTTTTGAATAAAATTCTGGGAACCCTGGAATTACCCCTAAAAGGCACAACAGCACTATACAGTCGAACCTTGTTTTGGTTACAGGTGAAAATAGTCCGGATAGCAAATCGTCCGGTTAACTGGGTCATTTTTCTTAAGAAATATAGACACAATGTTTGAAAAATCTTTGTCCGTAAGGTGAGATTTATGGATATACGGAGTCTGGGTATCCGAGGTTCGACTGTATACTTCCATACCAAATTTGAAGTGTGCAAGTCATTTGGTATTTATATATGCTCCGGAAACAAGACAAAGTAAAAAGTTTGACCGTTTTTGGTCAAGATTTCAAAAATTATTTGGACCATTGAGTTGAAACCACTTAAAGGCACAACAGCACCATATAGGCTACTTCCATACCAAATTTGAAGTTTGTAAGTGGTATAGTTTTTCAGTTATGCTCCGGAAACGAGACAAAGTCCAAAAATCGGACCGTTTTTGGTCAAAATTTCAAAAATTATTTGGACCATTGAGCTGAAACCCCTAAAAGGCACAACAGCACCATATAGGCTACTTCCATACCAAATTTGAAGTTTCTAAGTGGTATAGTTTTTCAGTTATGCTCCGGAAACGAGACAAAGTCCAAAAATCGGACCGTTTTTGGTCAAAATTTCAAAAATTATTTGGACCATTGAGCTGAAACCCCTAAAAGGCACCACAGCACCATATAGGCTACTTCCATACCAAATTTGAAGTTTCTAAGTGGTATAGTTTTTCAGTTATGCTCCGGAAACGAGACAAAGTCCAAAAATCGGACCGTTTTTGGTCAAAATTTCAAAAATTATTTGGACCATTGAGCTGAAACCCCTAAAAGGCACAACAGCACCATATAGGCTACCTCCATACCAAATTTGAAGTTTCTAAGTGGTATAGTTTTTTAGTTATGCTCCGGAAACAAGACAAAGTCCAAAAATCGGACCGTTTTTGGTCAAAATTTCAAAAATTATTGGGACCATTGAGCTGAAACCCCTAAAAGGCACCACAGCACCATATAGGCTACTTCCATACCAAATTTTAAGTTTCTAAGTGGTATAGTTTTTGAGTAATGCTCCGGAAACGATTTCGGACGGACGCACGGACGCACGGACGGACGCACGGACGGACACGCGGAGCGCTATATACCCCCGACTACGTCGTAGCGGGGGTATAATTATTTGTTAATGATAAAATTCATTTTACCAGTTAAACTTAAAAACTAATGAAAAGATTTATAAAAGCTTCCTTAGTGGTTTAATTCTTAAATGAGCATAAGCTTAAAACTGTTTCAAGTACACTCTATGATGCTGTCATATGTACAGCAGTATCAAACTATCCAACTAACGCTGTAAGTAATTTATGGTACACTGCAGTATCTCTTAAGGGCAAGTTAACTAATTATGCTACGGAATGAATGAATTAAAATTGACTAATAACTCTTTGTCGCACGCGTTGAGCTTCTCTGATTGGTTGGTTGAGGCAAACACTGTTGTTATACATCAGTGGAATGTGGTCTGCATTGGGCACAGGTAGATCTTTAGTAATAGCTAGGTTGTGCAGTCTGAAACATGTCTGGATGACCTTTGAACATTTCTCAGGGCTGAACGGCAGAGCCCCTCCAGTTTTGTTCAAACATCTGAAAATATATAATATGATGTTCATTAAAAAAACATTATCATCAAGACTATTTATTCATGAAATGTTTTGAATGTTTTTATGATATAGGCTAAATAATACAGTAATTACAGTAATTTGACACTGTTTGAATGATTGAATGAAATTTTATGTTTGGTATTTTGGCAGCAAAAATTAAGCCAATTTTATAATCACAGGTTGATATGAAATTTTGTACAAATAAATTTGATATCATTGTCATCATTTGAGAAAAGAAAAATATGTGTATAGTGCTAGGGATTGACATTTATCATCCATAACTGTGTTTCACATTAGATATCACTTTGACATTAGATTTTGAACAATGCCCTGTCAGCAGAAAGTACATGACATCACAAACGTTTTACATTATCAGTAATGACTTAACCATGCTATGACGTCATTGACATGATGATGTCACAATGCTATGACATTACTTGTTTGGAAGGTTTAGGGCTCTGCAATGATCAAAGATGTACATTTTTCATGCTAATGTGTTGAAAAATGATTTTGGATGATAAATAGAATCTCACCCTCATGCCTTCTGATATCAAATATATCAACACTCAGCAAGCCTCGGATATTTCTTACTTTTATCAACTTGTGTTGATATATTTGATATCAGAAGACACTTGGTTGAGATTCACTATGTATTATAAAATATTATATTTTATATGTGTTTATATAATTGTTATTGCGAAATAAAATATAAACCAAATTCCTATTGTTTGTTACTTAGATTTACCTGAACCTCGATTTGAGGACCCCAAAAGCTCGCTCAACCACTGTTCGAGTCTTCATATGGACCTTGTTGTAAGAATTTTCAGACAGTGTGAATGGGTGGTTCACAGGTGTAAGCAACCACCTCTTTAGAGGGTAGCCAGAGTCACCAAGCAACCAACCACCTTCAGGGAGTCCTTCCATTAATTCAGGCAACATTGATGCATTCAAAATAAATGCATCATGGGTTGCACCTGGAAACTTGCAGTTCAAGTTGATGAACCTGGGATACAAAATGCACAAAATTACCAAAAAAAATATGGTTATATGAATTTTATTGATTTTTATTTGAACATAACATATTTAATGGAGATTTCTTTTTTGCATTTTTACAATTAACCTATATGAGGTAAGGAGATCAAATCAATAATTAATACAACAGGATATTTTCCGGGTGTACTATTTGTTCTGGTTTGTAAAAAAGTTATAAAAATCATGAATTTAAATAGATTTTATAATTTCAATGTCTTGTATTTGCTAAGTTTTTAAGAATGAATGTCTTAAGAATGGCACTTAAAAAGTTACCTCATCTTGGCATCAGCTACTGCCTGTATGTTTAGGGCATGGAAACCTTTCCTACAAACATATATTGAGTCGTCGGCCATCCCTTGAATTGGAATTAGTGTTCCATCAATGGCCCCAACACAGTTTGGAAAACCAGAAAGTTGAAAGAAGTCTTCTTTCATTTTTCTGATATTTAAAATATCTGTCGGAAACAAAATGTTGCCCAACCTCTCGTTCAGAGCATCACACACACTTGTCAAGCATCTTGATACTGAAGATCTGCATAAAAAAGCAATATTGTAAAAATTATTTAACAGTTATTAATATACATTGTACTCCTCACAAGAAATAAGTCAACATGTAAAATTTGTTTTCCTGAAACAATAATCTTGTGCCTTTATTCTTTGTTAGGAGTATATACATGTAACAAGTTGAAAAAAAATCAATTTACATTTCTGCCAAACTTAGTTTATGTAAAGTTTTAATTCTAATTATAGAAGGATTGCAAATGTTTCTAAATTTTAAAACTTGATAACAATTGTATGATTTTGTATAATTGTATTTAACATCAATAGGTCAATAAGAAAATAATATTGTGGGGAAATAAGGGAAAATGAATTTTAAAAATGTATTGTGCCTAGAAATACCATGAATGTCACCAGTTTCTGACTGATAATTTCCTTTGGCCAGAAAACGGAGAGTTGACATCACCTATGGGAAAATTTATATTTTATTAATGGATTTTCAAAAAAAACATTTAAAAATTAATCAAATGTCAATAATTATTCATAGCGTGTTTGTCCAATACTGTCAATATGAATTGGTTTATTAATAGGTTTTATAAAACAATAATATGTAAAATATATCATGAGTTCAAAGACAGTTCTTTTTGGTTACGAAATCAACTCATTGTAATGATAGCAAAGGGGAGTAACTCTTATTTTTTGACCAGGAACAAAACGCCTTTTCTTTGACAAACGTGTAAATTCTAAAACTTTATTGCAGTAGTTTTACCTGGATATGGGCCGGGATGGCACAAGAACGAGAAGTTGGTCTCTCGATGCTAGTCCTAATTGCATCTGTTAGTTCCATGATTAGGTGTCTAGGAAATCGATACCGCGATATTAGCGAGGCATCGTCAAGCGAGTCAAGATCCTGCGTCCTATCTCGGAAGACGCGTTGACGTTTTAGTTGCCGATCAGCTTGGAAAATTAAAAGAGCAGCCATCACGACCAAAAGACGCAGGTACTCGTAATGACCGGAAGTCACTAGATTTTACACGTAAATAGCAGTTGCGATTAACTACAGCCACTCATAGATTTACGTGTGGAATGGATACTAAGTTACACCTGCACTTGTTTGTGAAACTGAGAAAATCGTAGATTTACGTTTACGTGTGAAAGTTACACGTAACTTAAGTTACGATTTTTTGTCTTCGGGGTATCAATGCTTGAAGGAGTTTGAAAATCAGGACCCAGTTTCACAAAAAATCGTAACGTAGTTTACGTGTGAAAATTACACGTAAACGTAAATCTAGTTTAGAATGCGTTTCACAAAACATCCTACACGTAGATTTAGTAGTGATATTACGTGTAAGTCTACGAGTGCATTTAGTTGATCGTAAGTAGCTTACGTGTAAAATATCGATCACTTCCGGTCAATATAAAAGTACCTGCGTTAATATTCTTACGAGAGACAATGGCAGCTTTGCTAATCATTCAAGCGGAGGCAGCGCGTTGTTTAAAACGGGAACGAATCTTTCGAGATAGGAGCCAAGATCTCGACCTTTTAAACGACCAAGAACTTATTTCTCGGTACCGTTTCCCGCGGAGAACGATCCTTGAACTGACAGAGCAAATCAGGAGGGACATAGAAAGACCAACTACGCGTTCGCATGCCATTCCTGCTCACATCCAGGTATATAAAATATTTTAAGATATAATATTTGTAAACAATAAATGAGCTTAGAGTTACTTCCCTTTGTTGTTCGGTGAAGTGGGAAATAATGTACCCATGAAAAAATAACGTTCTTCTAACTTTAAGATACTTCTTTAAGCACTGATAAAATAATTTCTTCCACAGTACATTATTGAGTTTGAATTTTATTTATGTTGTGTTATTTTTAAGATATGTTTGAATTTAAACTTTGACATAATCGATTTGTGAGAAACTACATTTTACTACCTATATATATATATATATATATATATTAATACAGGAAATAATTTAAGTTGGTAATAAATCTCTTATTTGTTCAGTGTTTTTGCCAATTATACAAGAAAATATTTTCAGGTGATGACAACACTGAGGTTTTTGGCGAAGGGCAATTATCAGTCCGAAACAGGTGATATCCATGGGATTTCAAGGTAATATTATTATGATTTTGATATCCAAACTGACAAAATTTGGTGTGAAACAATGGAATATAATTAAATTTTTTCTGAATGTATCACTATGAAATATAATTAATTCAAATTGAATTATTGAATTTTATTTCAAATGAAAACAGTGTAAAAAATTCAATACAACCTATGATTAAACTTGCTTTAATATTTGATACACAATTGCTTTATGACAGTTACCATGTAATAAAAATATTACTGAACGCTAGTATAAATAACAAAGTTATCACATATTTTAAATATCAGAAATAACTATCTTTAATAGATTTAATTGATATTCAAAATCTTGGAAGTTTTGTAAAAGAAGAAGAATAAATGAAATGTAATAGAAATGTGTAAAATCCTATACATATTAAAAACATAAACCAGTGTTCATAGCATTAATAAGAATATAACAAACAATGCCTATCAACATAAAACTCTATTATGCAGATCATCAGTTTCAAGAGCTGTCAAGGGTGTATGTACCGCCATCAATGGCCAGCTCCAAAACATCAAATTTCCGGTTAACATTGCAAGACTGAGGGAGATGAAAGAGGAGTTTCATGGAATGTCTAGTTTCCCCAACTGTGTGGGTGCAATAGATGGTACCCTGATACCAATTCAAGGTATGATTTACATATTCAATCCTTTTTAAAAACTTGATTGGCAAGCAACCTTTTAAGCTGAAGAAATCTTAATGCTGCTCATGAATACAAAATGAAATCAAGTCACCCTTATTATTTTAAACATGTTAACAAATGTAACATATATCCGTCATAAAAAAACAATACATGTTTGTTTAATTAATAAATTCATGGTGTGTTTAAGGTATGGCGGATGATGCCCCTTATGTGTGCAGGAAAGGATTCCATGCCCTGAATATTCAGGCAGTGGTTGATGCCAAGATGAGGTAAGTTATTTTACCAAATGTGTTGACAAATTAAGTTTTACTTTCTATGACGATTTGTATTCTATAATTTTGAAAATAAAAAATGATTATGCATTCCATGGGAAAAGTCAATGAAATATTGCTCATGATATTAAGGCACTATGTACAAAAAATAAATAAAGGCACTCCTGTCAAATTCTTAATTTGTTGTGTTTAAAATATTGTTATTGTTATATATGTAAAATATATTTGCAGATTTATCAACCTAAATGCCAAATATCCGGGGTCAACCCATGACGCATTCATTCTGAATGCGTCAATGGTGCCAGAACTTGTGCAGGCGCTACCTGAGGGAGGCTGGCTGCTGGGCGACTCTGGGTACCCCCTCAAGACGTGGCTGCTCACCCCTCTCCACCACCCCAGCACTCTGTCACAAATCCGTTACAACACGGCTCATATGAGAACCAGAACAGTGGTTGAGAGAGCCTTTGGCATTCTCAAGTCAAGATTTAGGTAAATGATCAGAACAAACACATAAAAACAGGGAACAAAATTTATTACATCTTAATGAGGGTAACTAAGTACAAATGTTCTTGAATCACAACAAGCAGCTGACATGTCCAAGATGTATCACTGCAAATAGCACCATACTAATTTAAATGAATGTATACATTATATAATATCACAGAGACATAGACTAACACTTACACTTTTGAGATTCTTTTAAACAATACCAACAAGATAACAAAAAGCTTGCAGAGCTCACATACCCCCACTGGATGTTTGTCAATCATGGGAACAATTGCATCCCTGATTATGAATAATTTGAATAATGCAACCCTATAATGTTATCCAAGTTTCAATATTTAACCATGTCAATGTACATCAAACAATCTTCTTATAATTTCCATTCACAGATGCCCGAGTAAAACTGGCGGAGCTCTTCCCTTCAACCCATGCAAGTGCTCGAAAGTCATCGAATCATGTTTCAGATTGCACAACCTGGCAATAAATGCAAATATCCCTCTGCCAAATGGTGACGAAGTACAGTTGATAAATAACAACATTATTTATTGCAATGCACCGGCCAGAGAAGCACAAAATGTTAGAGAGAGAGTGATATCACAATTTTGAGTGCTCATTTCATGTCATAACAATAACAAAAACAGACTTCTTTGGCCTTGCTGACTAGTGTGTAGGGATAAATAATATTTGTCACAATTTGGCAGAGGGATGTGTTTATTTCATATGTGAAATGGGGATGGACATACAGAAGACAGATGTCAAATTTACTCACTATCAATCAAGTATAACATGTCTCTGATTATGAAACAGACTAAGTTTATCTCCATTCTACTTTGAATTATTTTCAAACAGACTAGATATACCTCAATTCTACTATGACAGATATACACAAAGAACTAGGTTAAGCACCACCAATAATTGTAAATGAGATGTGATGCTGTTCCCACTGCTTTAGGGGGTCATTATAATTTATTGTTAATGTAGGCCATATTTCATCATATTTTTATTGGACACAAAACACCTAGATTTAATAAATGTAAATATCCAAATGTAGTGAAACAGTATGTGAATATAACTTTACTTCATAAAATACTAGACAATGATTTTAACATATCCAGCTACTACTTTTACTGACACATTTTCTTCTTTTGCATCAGATATATTTTGTTGCTGAAAGCCTAAGTGGTGTTGATAAACTAAGTTGTACATTTCCCCTAAGAGTTAATCGGCTTGTGAGAATTATTAAATACTGGCTTAAAATACTGAAAAGTGCATCTGATAGATATATAAGTTTAGTATACAAGACTTTAGTTCATGTTTCAAATGAAGACCCAAGCATTGAAAATTGGGCTAGTTTATTAAGAGATAGGCTCTTTAAATTTGGGTTTGGATATATATGGTGCGCTCAGCATGTTTCTAATAGTAATAATTTTGTGAGGGAATTCAACCAAAGAGTTAAAGATATTTACTCTCAAATGTGGAAACATCAATTATCAACACTGAGCGAAACTAGATTGTACCTATATATTGACTACTGATCTATTAGAGAATGTAAGCATGTTTAAGTTCATCAAATTGTTAAAATCTGAAAATAATATTGAAATATTTAACGCTGCAAAGTGTATTTTTTACTTCTTTAAAGAAAGAAACAAAGTTGAATTTGTTTGATTAAATTACCTTTCCACACTCTTGGGCATTTATTACTATGAGCTACTTCAAATTGTTTTTACATTGAAAAATATTTAACAAGCCATGTGTAAAGAAGATATTAAGTTTGTACTGTTTTGGCTTTTAACCTAATAAACTATTGACAATATTGACTATGTATAATTTGGCATATTCAGATTCTCATTCTTCATCTATTTTACCTGCAGATAAAAATTTTACTATGGGAGAAACTGAAAGGGATGGTGATTCTGGAGCTGTAGAAATATTGTTATTAATTGATTTCAAAATTGTCATAATATCTTTCAAGGACTGAGCCTTATCCTGTTCAATGGATAGCAGTTGCTGCTGGAAAGATCTTTCTTGCTCCATCTTCTGCCTTTTCAGGAGCAACAGCTCTGCGGGCAAGTCTGGAACCTCTGTAATAAGTAATATTAAATTTCAAAAATCAAACAATAAAATCGGAAAGGGATGGACATTTCTTTAGTCAGCATGACATTGAACTGGTTGCTATTTTGACTTACTACTTAGTCAATGTGCTATTAATAGACCAAAAAATTTCAGTTTGTACTTAAAAATTAGGGAGATTAATTTTTTTAATTTTTTTGTTTGACATGTGGATCATTCTTAAAAAAAGCATTTGAAAAGACGAATAGTTTTATTTATATTTGTTTGTATTTGACTTGTATTGGAACATGCTCTACCTCTGCCTTTGGCTTTGCTTGATCTTGATTTCTTTGCAGATTTTTTTCCCTCTGAAATGCATTAATAGAGTGTGATTTGTATGCATGATAGAATAACTTAACACTAACTACCAATGGGATCTAATAGACCCCAATGAATTTCTGGCTCATATGGGACTAATATGTCAGTGCACATATATTTTTCGATCACATGGGTGGACAGAAACTGTTTTTTTTAAATATTTAGCTTCCTAACATATTTGAAGGTGGGCGCCAGGGGTGGGGAACCAACCCATAGTTACAAATTTGAATAATTTTGGTGTAAGGTATAAAATTTCAATGTGCAGTGGTAAAAATGTTGAAAATTGCACAAGTTTATGAACGATGGACGTCGGCAAATTTTATGGGCCTTTCATTGATAATACTTACCTATTACTGGAATTTCACTGCAACTTGCACTGACAACCTCATCATTCCCACTGACGTGAACAGTTGTAACCTCGATAAAACCTGTTAAGGACATGTATAAATTACTAATTTAATTTTTTTATGGCCAAATTTTACTTATTATATTAAACATGCTACAAAGTAGTTGGGGGTATATAAATGTCAGCGTACGTCCGGAACAAAAGAATATTTATACATCTAGATGTGTCCTTTGCATGTTAAGTACTTTCAATGATTATGGAAATTTCAGTTAGTTTGAAAAAAACTTCTATAATCACTTTGAGCTGCAGGGGTAATAATAATGAAATTTGCTCACTAATTAGAAATTTGTTTAATATGTAGTAGTATTAAACTAGTGCCATATTGTGTTTACTATTTATATACAATTTGAAAATATATTTAATCTTAATAATCACCGTTTTCACATGATGGAGTTTCTGCCACACATGTGCTGGAGGATTCTGTAAAAAATTCAATTTAGACACATTATCTTGGTTAGGTCAGTTTAAACTTATTAAATATTTGAGCTGAAAATTGGAAGAAATTGTTTCATTCATTTAATTCTGGGACTGGTTTTTAATTCCTTTTTCAATTTCAAGAGAAGAGTTGTCATTTCTTGACAAATTCAATTGACTTTTACAATGACAATTTCTCATATGACTGTGGTACCAGCAAACATATGATAAATATTGTGTCTTTACTGTCTCCTTGGATTTTTTATCAGAAATATTTTGTTACATATATTTATGTCATAATCACCATTATCAAATGATCGGCAAGGTGTAGCTGCTTCCAGTTCACATGTCATGGGTGATCCTGTAAATAAATTCATCATACATCTATTACTTGATTTGTCATTTTTTATTGATAAGGGTTTTAAAGTGAAATTATTAACAAGAGATTAAAAATCTGAATATCTTCATCTGACAACTAAATACCATGCATCTGTATTTCTGTGGTATACAGGATATTGGATGATATGGAAGTAACGAGGTAAAATTTGCCAAAATATGACTGTCAACATTGTGATACATACTGTATATTGTAATAATAACTTCAATTCAATTCTATTTTGGTCAGAATTTTCACACATGTAGACAATAATAATTTATTTACTTGAATAGATGCAGGGTAGGACAATAGAGGCCTGTCTCGAATAGACACCTAGTTTCGAATAGCTTCAGGGCTGAATGTACTCTGAAAAATTTATGCCAGGGCCATCTATTCAAAGAATTATGGAATATCAACTCACCATTATCACACACTGAAACAGTTAAAGTTGCAGCAGGTCCCTGCTTCAGAAGTACTGATGAATCTGTAATAAATTATTATTTTAAGGTCAATTGACTTTTGTTCTATTTAAGCTTATGAGATCTATATCATAAGTATTTGTGCCATATGAAAATTACAAATTTGGGTACAATATGACCCAGATAGGCTTTATAGCCTGTTTACCAATCCCTTTCTTTTGAAATAAATATTGTTTAAATCACCCATTGTTAAAATTGTTGTTCCAAATACAATAGGTGTCCTGAAAAGGTGTGAAGGTTATACTTTCAAATTAAGGATATGCAAGGAAAAGGTATTTTGAATTAAACAATTTGGAAGCTTACCTTGTATTTGCTTTGCTGCTGTGTCCACCCCTCCATCAATACCACTGACCGCGGTAGGCGACAAAGTCCGGAGAACCTTGAAATGATAAGATGTCCAACATTACAATAGAGGCTTAGTATAATTGTATGTATGCTGCAACAGGCCCAAAGAAATTATATAGAGATTATTTCCCCATAAGTTTGTGATACTGATATGACTTTTTCAAAACATGTGTGAATTATTCCAACACCCAAGTGAGACTGTTCTGTAGATCAAAATATTAACTCAGTTAAGTTCAACCATATGGGTAATACAGGTGATGAAAAATATTAGTTGGTCTACAAAGTCCCCCTTCCACTCCCCCAAAGACACACTTTTTAAATAACACTGAACATTTTTGTATAATTTGAATACACATGGGTTAGGGAACATTAAGATTGACAGTTACAATTTCCCAGTTACTTACTATCTTCTCCCAAAATTTGAAGCAGGTGTCAGGGGCAGGACCACCTCCAGTGGCAGTTGCCTGTTTGAGTCTGTTGGCCTCCTTCTTCTTCACGGCAGACTGGGCATCCTGCCACCTCTTCTTTACTTCCTCCACTGACCGCTGACAGCCAATTGTGACAGCATTGATACTATAAAAAATATTCTCTAGATTAAAATCTGCATCAAATACTTTGACTAAATTTAAATTTCAATAAAGCAATTTGTTATGAATTAAATAGGTTAATAGTGTACATTATAATTAATGTCCACTTACAACGTATACCGAAAATATATCAGGCATGAAGATTAAGCCCTCATTTATGAGGGTTTCATGGAGCTCGTAAATTTGAAGAAATTCCCTTCATAAAAAGAAACCAAAAGTTTACGATATCTTTTAAATACGTAATAGGAATCTAAATACACAATTAAGAATCATTGGAATGTTTATTGTTCAATATCCAAGTGGGAGCATTAATCAATGTTTTCAGAGATCTAGATTGCATACTTACCAAGCGGTGACAGATCTCCAGGCCGCCTGTTTTTTCTCTTGAGTGAGAGACGGACTGAACTTACCCTTAATGGTGTCAATCCGCCTCTCAACTCCCTCGGCCAAAACCTTCATCTGGACATCGTCCCAATTGGGTTTTCTGTTTTTCTTATCGAGGTTCGCCATATCTAAGATAATTGCATTAGCGCAGACGATAGGAAGCATATACTGCGCATGTCTTGTTTATACCGGAAATACTCGTTACTAGGTATTTCTATCCTCCGGGACAAAAGATTTACTTACACGTATGTTACGAGCAACTAGTTTAGGTGTGATTCTACGTGTGGTTTTGTGAAACGGACCTTCGCTACACGTAAACGTAAATTTTAGTTGCACGTATCTTTTACACGTACACGTAGATTTACGATTTTTTGTGAAACTGGGTCCAGAAGCTTAAGCTTAACGTAAAATTATTTACAGAGTTATTGCCCTTGTAGCGTGTTTTTGGATCTGTTGGGAGCTATATGAAAACCAATTTGACGGAGGATATATCTTCTTGTTTGCAGAATTTATTGACCCTTTTCCGAGTTTGGGACTCTGTTGTAGGTTGTCTTCAAAAGGGACAACTTTTCTTAGAAATTATTTAAGATCGAATAACAAAATTTACCATGTGACTTAAAGGTATTAATGAAGTTTGAACATCAGAACTATGCACTTATTTTTAGGGAGTAATGGCCCTTGTATTGTGTCTTTTGGAATCTTGAGAAATGTTTGGACCTATAATGAAAACCAACATGCCGGAGAATGTCTTCTTGTTTGTTACAACTGTATTCATTGGTCATCCGATGTGCCGGGATATGCATAGAACTTTTTTCATTGGTTGTAAATGCTCTTTAAAAATTCCAACATTCCATTTATGAAAATAGGCAATTAGGAAAACATCAGGTCATAATAGCTTAGGGACTTTGGGCCCCAAGCAATCAGCAACCATCATTCCCATGAGTTTTAATTAACGCCTGGTCCAACTGTAATATTGGAGCGAATATAGAATCTGTTCGCCACTCATTTTTTTCTATACAAACCCATGTTTCCTAAAAAATCGATGTTTGAGCTCTTACATACCTCAAATCCTGGTCAAGTGCCATTTTTTATTGAAATGCATCCTCTTGATCAACGGTTATGAAAACTTTAAATTTCGAAGCGATCGCCGATCAAAGACGGCGCCATTTTGTTTGCCTCACACACTCCTTGCACCGTTCAAAGTGATGTCGTTTATGCGTACCTGCTAAAAAGCGATGTTTGGAGCGTGGGTCCAAGGGGTTCGAGCTTTGAGATAAACTCATCTTTTGAGACATCGAATTATGATCAAGTACATCATTTTGTTGCAGACCTGATGTTACCGTCAACTTGATGGCTGGAAGATACAATCAACTTCGTGTTTCCTTTATAGAACGATCCAGCTACCTCCCCACTTTCAGTCATGTTTACCGTTGTGTGTCTATTTGTGTCACGACTTGTTATTAAAATTTGTCATTGCCATATTTTTTATGTTTAAGTGTTGTTTAATTAAATCTGTCATTTTAAATATATATAGTAAGCCTATTCCAGGTATATTCCCACCTTGGCTACGAAACGGGCCTTCGGGCCCATCTTAGAATAATGAAGATCCCGTCTAAACAATCTATCATAAAACTTCTATAAATAAAAACTTTATCGGCGATCTTTAAAATACACATTGATAAATAAACTATCGTTCTTTCCATATCATTTATAGTTGACTGAATTGTAAGCAATAACAGATTTTTGTTTAAAAATTGAATGAAATTCTAGCTTATTCAACTATTTATCAACTCTCCTTTTATACGCTGACGATCTTCTTTCCTAGGATACATAAAATGTATGAATCATCGAATATATTATTTACGGAATGATAGCTATGTCGACGATCTTCTTTAATCCTCGGATGCATTCATATAATGTTATATTCATGGATATTGACATACATGTGGAAGATCGTCTTTTACCCTATGATAGCTATGTCGACGATCTTCTTTAATCCTCGGATGCATTCATATAATTTTATATTCATAGATATTGACATACATGTGGAAGATCGTCTTTTACCCTTGGATATCCAAACAGCTTTTCTCTACCGGGTTTCGGCATTTAACTACTTCAGTCGACAATCTTTTTTAACCCTTGGATACCTATCAAAATATTGACATAAAAGACTAGATCTTTTTTAGCCCTCGGATGTATTAGAAATGCTATCTTAATGGTTTTTAACGACGACTTCATGGAGTTTGGGTTACGTTTCATTTTCGTTTACTGATAATTCCCACACACATTTCACCTGTCATATAGAAAGTAAGTAAACGTTGCATATGACACATACTTTCTCCTATATAATATTCTACCTATATATAATCTTAGTCTTCGTCGACGATCTCCCTTAACCCTTGGATACAAAAAGACTGTCTTTTTTTTTAGTTTAGGATACTATAGTTGAATATTCCACCATTTTTAAAAATCTGCAATTCGTTTTATTTTGTATTCGTTTAAATTGTGGATACAGAAATAACATCTAAGTTCTTCATTTTCAAGTTACGGTTTAAACTTAATATTATCGTGTATTCGTTGACGATCTCCCTCAACCCTTGGATACAGAAAAAAAGACTATCTTCTTTTGAGTTTAGTGTTACTTCCAGGGTACGTTTCACGAACTTTCAATTCTTAATTAAGACTTATATTATTATAGTATTCGTCGACGATCTCCCTCAACCCTTGAATAGCTCTACAGAAAAAAGACTGTCTTCTTTTGAGTTTAGTGTTACTTCCAGGGGACGTTTCACGAACTTTCGATCCTTATTTAAACCCCAAATAGCTTAATATTTTAGATTTTTTTATATGATTTAAAAACAAAAATATTCATTTAGATTTTGGAAATATATCTTCTTCATTTCTCCCACGTTTACATTTAACACTTTCTTATGAGCTGATTTATGCAAGGGTCGTTATATTTCATTAGGAGTAGTCCCAACTTTTACCTTTGATTCTTCGTCTATTAAGTACAGCTAAATTTTACAGATCACAAAACAGGACTTTATTCAGTCGACAATGTTAACACACGCTAGAACTCGCCCAAGACATCTTTGAGGTCATCTCTGAACATCCGAATGTCAAATTCCGAATGCAACTTCCTGTTCTATTTTTAGAACGCCATTCCAACTGTAGCCTGTTACACGTCCCATCATGCTTTGCGATCAGGGCCCGTAAGTCTCGTTTGAGTTCTTTCCGGTGACTAGCTTCCGGTGACATCTTCAGTTGGTTGCGGGGATCTCATGCGCAACGCAAATACACTGATAGCGCGCCTTGACGTGTGGCACGTTACCCAGTCGATTTTATTGCGGGAAATTTGTAGCATAGATTGAATGATAATATCAATCATATTTGAAGTGTATTAAACAGAAATATGACTGTTTATTAAGTTAAATCTGTAGTCAAGTGGAAAAACAATTCCATTTAGGTATTTTTTCAACTAACAAATATATTTTGACGTTAAAACTTTAGACAGAATATGCTCATAAAAAGTATTGTTTTTGCTTTTTACTGAGTAAGTTTATCTCAACATTAAATAATTTATTCTTAAAAATAAGCAATTTCTGTGTATTTTTTATCATACCAATTATGTAACAGGATTTAATTAGCAATTTTCAGATTAAGTACAAATATGTAATTGATTTTTTAATTCAATAAACATACACATTTTGATGTATATGTAGTGTTTTTTACTCTGTTCATTATAAATAAAATCAGTTTTAATTCTTCTTGTTGTATATACATGTAATGTGTTGTATTCATAATTTATATATACAGAAAAAAACAACAACAAAAACCAAAAGATTTTTCAAAAGTTATTTTTTATAAAGATTTCTTAGTTTTACCACTTTCATTTACCATTTCATAATTGTAGGACTTAACCAACTTTGAGTATTACAAATAATTTTATTTATTTGTACAATAAATAATTGAATTAAGAGAAAAGTTAAATAATGAAATTGAGTGATTTTCTTAGAATCAGTTCTTTTCAACAGAGGTAAGGACTAATTCCAACTTTCCAAGTTGATGTACAATTGTGATGCAGAATTGAATTCATGCAATTTACCTTGAAATTATTTAATATGTTTCACCTCTAGTCCTATACCATGATTTGAGTTAATTCTATGATAAATATATTTTCCATGCAAATAATGGACCTTTCAGGCTTGGAAACTATACTATGGTATTTTCGCCTGGGAAGATTGAAAAAAAAAATTCACACAACAAGAAATTGTACAAATTATTGACAAGTTATCAAAAGGGCTTTATTTGTTTTGTATAATATTTTTTATTTTAGGTTATTTGTTTTACCCAGTTATCAGTTCCTTATTCAATATTCATATCAAAACATTACATGCTTACCTTAATTGTCTAACTGTACATGTAGATTGAATGAAAATTCACTAGACATTTATTCTGTAAAATATTAAAGATATCCATGTTATACTTTTTTTATTCTTGACAATCTCATAAGGCCAAGGTAACTGTTTTTCTCTTATCATGAAAACAAGATAATACCATAAATCTTTTTGCAATTTTACAAAAACAACTGATTTTGTAGATCGTCTTTTAACATACATTCAGTGATTATTCTTTGAATCATTATATCCCGTTGAGCAAGCATTTTACTTACCTTTAATTTCATTTTATTAGTGAAAAGTGTACATTCAGAAACCAAACATTGTACTATTGTAGTGTGGTGGATTAGATGGATATACCAAAACAAAATAAACAATATATTGTGCCTAAATATTTAAGCATATTGAACTTCACGTTAATAATTTTATGAGTTATCATTTCCTTTAAATATAAATTTAATTTCTAGTGCTCATGTACAATGAAAACAGTAGATTTAGAGTAAAAACTCATGAAAAGGGCATTACTCTAAAGGTACAAGGGATAAAAGTAATAATTTAAAAGAAATGTGTGAAATCGTGATTACATGAGGTCTTTTCCATAAAACAATCAGGTTATAATTTATATATATTCAATTAATTATGATTATCAACGTCCTGTCATAATTTGTTTATGATAAGATTTAGATCTATGACGTTTACTACACGGTCGAAAAAAACTGTAAACGGCTTAAATATATATTTCTTAATGTTCTTGAAACGCGAAATAAAAAGTAAAACGTTGTTAAATACCCATAACAACCAATTATCTGATTTCTGTGCAAATTTAGACCCGTCTGAAGCTAAAACCTAACTCATTTAACGCAGCTGACGCCATAGCGAAACGTGTGTTTGTCACCGGAAGTGGGTAAATCTCGCCGAGCGAACGAGAGTTACTTACGGGCCCTATAGACCCTTTTTCGCGCGCTCATTTACATACGACCTTGACCTCATTAACATAACAGCTGATTGAGATGGAGGCAAAACATGGCGGTGAGTGAAGTGGCGACTCGCTTGCATTTTTTCAATTATACTCGCTAATGAAACATTACCTGTCCAGGAAAGACGGCAAAATGGTATCCTTTGTAACTGTAAAAGCATAAACACTTTACATTGCACACTGTCAATCAGTATTATGTTTTGAAAGTAGTTTTTATGTCTGCAAAACAACGTAAACATTAAGGCGGCCATGTTTGTCATGCGGTTGTCTGTGAGAGTCTTTTTGATACACATGACGAGATGTCCATTCCTGAAAATAAATGAACTTAAAATCGGTGTATCATTTAAATTTGAAAAAAAAAATATCTACAAACGGGGATATTTTCTTACCGGCTAGATTGCGTTACTTCCTGATTGACAATATTCACATGTAACCCTTTCCCCAAGTCAAGTGAAAACAACATGGGATATGTTTTGCTCAAATTGTTTTGCAAAAAGAAAATTATTTGAATGTAATCGATCAGCCTTTGAGGGATTGGATTAGCTACAATAAGCAGTGTGCAGTAAACTAAAACAGTATTCCATCCCTGTTAAAATGAGTCTTTTTAATGAAGAAATGGTTTGCTGTACAAAATACAGGTTAATATGTCATGCAAAATTATTTTGAAATAATATTCCATCTGAGATTCAAATTACTGATTCGGGATCAGCATAGGCAGATCTATGTTTAGGTAGGCCTATATTTTATCTTAATATTGCATGAGCCAAAGAAATAGTACTATTTGGAGAAAGAACAGTGCAGTGCTATATATCTTCATTTCTTAGCTTATAAATAATACATCCCACTACTTTCTGAAAAGTGATATATTGTGATAGACAAATTAATTTGCTTTGTTTTTCATTAAAATTCATTTAAATTGGGATCCTTTTGACTGTAATAATTATTGATAAACATCATTAGATCTTAATGATGGATGTGAGAGAATATTATGATAATATTCATGATTTAGTTTGTTCATTTTGGAGAAGAGCCTTCAGATAAAACATCTTAATGTCAAACAAAATGAAAAATAACCTATATTTATGTATATTTATGCAAATTTGTCACTTAGGGCTTATATAATTAGCTTACTATCCCATGAACAGGATTTTGTTATTAAGGATATTACCAGAATGACAGATAAAATACCACTGAAGTTTGGACATCAAAAACATGTTTCCACATTACACATCAAGTAAAAAAACAATGATTAAATCCATATATATATTATTTTTTGCCTTATGCATTAAACCATTTGCATGTTTGTATACAGAACTAAAAAAACTGAATTTCAGCAATGATTTATCACAGTATTGAAACATTCATCTATTTCTGATGCACACAGTTTTCATCCTTACATTGTTTGTATATGTAGGAGGTAATATTTGAATATGTTGTTAAATTCAAGTCATCTAAAATTAGTCAAATTTAAGAGTTTCAGACTCAAGAGATTTTATTACATGATTTTATATCTTTTGATTGTAAAAACAATATTAGTGACAAGGGACAAAATTCAATCCCTTTACAGGGATTTGGAAAGACATTTCACATTGGGCCATTTTCAGGATTTTCAATATTTAGCTTTTACAGCAATAGTAAACTTCAATTTGTTAATGGGACATTTTTGTATCCAATGTGAGAAAAAGGGCCAATGACCCCTGTCTTCACATTTCTAGAATAAACTTCAATATATTGTTTGGTTATCCTAATTTATCACCCAAAGCAACCTTGTTGAATATTTCTTTTATGAAATAATATCATTGTAAGAACAGAATTTGTGCCTGAGGCCCTATACATGTGAGTTACTGGGTAGACATAAAAGATTTTTTAATTATTTTTTGTATAAATAATTTCACTTTAATAATTTAGCTTCCTTACCTTAATTCTATCATATTATATTATAAATTTTGTTTTTAAATAAATTAAATGTGAAATCTCCCCTATGCATGTTTTGAGTACACATGATTACTATAAATACAGTTTGTTTTTATCAGTCTCAACAACAAATCATCGAAAATTTAATTATTTTGCCATGATTACAGATCTGATATTAAATCTAAAACCATTGAATATTTTTTTTATTGGTTCCAAAGATTACATATACATATAGTTGTCATGGCATAACAAGACAGAATATAATGTTAAGTTGAAATTATAATTTATAGTCACATAACTAATTATTAAAAAAAATAAGATGCAAGTAAAAGTCATATTGGTCACGTAAGTACTGGAATATAAAAAGGTTCCATTGAGATTGAAATTTTCTAAATATTGTTTCTCTTTTGAATAGTTTTTAATAAAAAAAAGTTGTTTCAGTTTTTTTTAAATTAATCTGAAGATTGAAAAGTTTATTTCTTATGCTGCATAAATAATTGTGCCTCTTTGGAGATGATGATATGTTTCAGTAGTTTATTTTAATAAAGGGTACCAAACCACACTATTGTATTTGGAAAATGTCGAATGAGGATATATAATATGTCATCCATATATTCCTCAGCATTATTGAGGATATATAAAATGCCCATAGACTTAGATGTTGAATGCCTGTTGCAAGAATAATTTTCATTCATAGTGATAATAGGTTTAAATTACACAAAGCTAGGAAACCATCTCAGCTGAAGTCACATAATTTCCTCTTAATTTCCCATTGATTAATTCTTGAATGTCGACTGATTTAAGCAACAAATACACAACATTTTTGGCGACTGTTCCATTGATGTCCATGTTGAATCTTGAGTTTGCTGCTGTTTGCTGTATATAAATGATGTTTTGCTGCAATTGTCAAAAATAGTTAATAATTATCCGATTTATAAAGGAAAATTATGTATTTCTAGCTGAGATGATTTCTAATGTTATCAATACATATTGGCAACAATTTGGCCATAAATCAATTAATGAAAAATATTCTAACCACCTAATAACATGCAAGTCAATGGGAATTTCGAGAGTCTTGAGTCATTTTGATATTGGACTATCGGAGAACCTCTGCTTAGTAGATCTATATTTTCAAAACATCAATCAGGGATCGATACAGGGTTAAATATAACATTTAATTCATATATTTCTACGGCAGAAGATCATCTACATGTCGGCATGCTTCGATGTTTGTTTGTAAACAAACATCGAAGGTGTCGTCACATGTCAACATAGACCCCGTCAAAAAAAAATTCCAAACCAGTCACGTCAAATATTCCTTTAAACATGACTTAACTACAATAAATACTAGCAAATAATTATATTTGTGTGGTTGAATTACTTTTAATATTTGAAAACTACGCGCTCAAAATGTTGAGGCAACTGGAGGAAAGCTATGGAGCTTCCGGTCTTTCTGCCTCCACTGAATATTCATGAGCTAGCCGTCGCGTGAAATTTCCCGCGAAAAAGGGTCTATTGGGCCTGTCACCCAGGCTGCGTTCGTTTTGACTCACTCGAGTGTAATCTTGCGCATGCTCGGATGGCACTAAGAGCGAACGACTTATATGCTCTACCGAGTGTCGCACTTGGTTGCCTGGCTGTAAACAATATGGCCGAGATTGAATTGATCGCAAACATTTTATCAGTTAAATTTCAACATCACATAGTCTTCAAAATCAACGATATGATATTGTTTTCCTTTAACCAAATCTATACCTAACATCGGTTTGTTGCGATTGTGTTCAAACAGACGAAACTTGGTATGTGCTTAAACCTAGTGATGGAGTGGTGCCTTTTGCTATTTTGGTTATTCTGAATTTTTTATTTTTTCTGGTTTCCATGGGAACAATTTGAACTTAGTGAATATTGGGGGTAGGAACCTTTTCCGGCCTCTATTTCAAAAACCGTTCAATATTTTTTCACGAAACTTGGTATGTGCTTTGACCTAGTGATGGAGTGGTGCCTTTTGCTATTTTGGTTATTCTGAATTTTTTATTTTTTATGGTTTCCATGGAAACAATTTTAACTTAGTGCATATTGGGGGTAGGAACCTTTTCCGGCCTCAATCTCCAAAACCGTTCAATATTTTTTCACTAAACTTGGTACGTGCTTAGACCTAGTGATAGAGTGGTGCCTTTTGCTATTTTGGTTATTCTGAATTTTTTATTTTTTCTGGTTTTCATGGAAACATTTTGAACTTAGTGCATATTGGGGGTAGGAACCTTTTCCGGCCTCAATCTCCAAAACAGTTCAATATTTTTTCACTAAACTTGGTATTTGCTTAGACCTAGTGATAGAGTGGTGCCTTTTGCTATTTTGGTTTTTCTAAATGTTTTATTTTCCTGGTTTCCATGGAAACAGTTTGTACTTAGTGCATATTTGGGTAGGGACTGTTTCCCAGCCATATCTCAAAAGGTATTCAATATTTTTTTACGAAACTTGGTATGTGGTTAGACCTAGTGGTGGAGTGGTGCCTTTTGCTATTTAGGTCATTCTGAATTATATGATTTTTCCTGGTTTCCATGGCAACAGTTTCATCTTAGAACATATGGTGTGAGGACCATTTCCAGGCCATATCGCAAAAACTATTTAATATGATTTTACGAAACTTGGTATGTGGTTAGACCTAGTGGTGGAGTGGTGCCTTTTTCCATTTTAGTTATTCTGAATTATTTTTCTGGTTTCTATAGAAACAAGTTGAACTAGGTGTATATGGGGGGTAGGGTCTGTTTCCGTACTTTAGCTTAAAAACTATTCAAAATATTTTTACTAGACTTGATATGTGGTTAGAACTACTGGGGGAGTGGTGCCTTTTGCTACTTTGGTTATTCTGAATTGTTATTTTGCTGGTTTCCATGGAAATTTGTACATAATGGGGGTAGGGTCACTTTCGGATTAAATGTTAGCGGGGGACATCACAGTGCATCACATGCACATATTTCTAGTTACAAATGCTATGCTGTCGCCGTTTTGACTAGTTATTTTTGTCGCCGTTCCGTCTAATTTGTCGCCGTTTTGACTAACGGCCTGTCGCCGTTTTGGTTTGTCGCCGTTTTGACTATAACCCATATTGAAGTAAGCTAGTCTTTGGTATGTCATAAACACTGTGTCAATTGACGTACTTCCGTTACTCTCACGACCTCCCTCCCCGATTTAGCAGGAGGGACATTGAGTGACTCTAGAGTGCACACGAGAGTGACACTATGGTCGTTCGATTTGGAATTTCATCGCTCGTGCGACACACTCTGTGCAAAACGAACGCAGCCCCACTGTCCAATGCAACCTCGTCCCCAGTGCTGATCGTCTATCATCCCTGGGTTCACGGACCCAGTTTTGGTCAGGATTCGTGACCATGCCTAATTGCCTTATTATGTTCGGGTAACATCAAGTACATGTCTTATTGATACATGTTCAATTGCAAACAAAACCGTATCTTTTAATTAAATAAAAAACGATTACAATGCGGGGAATTACTTAAATCTAAGTGAACTATTTTTTATGCATTTACTCCTTTCCGGCCTGAAGTAATGGGGTCAGATCACTACACCGAATCTACAATGGCGGGAATTATGAACGACCTCATTTCTTCATGTCTGTCATATGACATATGTTTGAGACCGAAACAAGTTGAAGTTTTTACGTCGATTGAGTTATTTTTTAGAGGACATCACCAAGAAGATATCTTGGTCAATTTACCTGTTGGATATGGCAAGAGTCTGCTTTATCAGGTTATTCCTGGATTAATTAGGTACGTAGATCTAGGCTAGTTCAACTAGTTGATTTTATTTGTACAGTATCGATATGACCAAAGACGTAAATAGATATGACAGAAGAGATATATGTTGCTAATTAGGAATTTTTCTGAGATTAAATTTCGATCTTTGCACGTGTTTATAATATGACAACAAGACAAGAAAATAGCTTTAAAAAATTTCCAAAGAATAGATTACATTAATGAATAAAACAATCCCTACCAGTCTACCCAAATAGTGTATTCATTGGAAGTTGAAACACAATCAACTGTCTGTAACATTTTAAGAAATGAAGGGTTTTCTTTAATTAATTATTTCATTAGTTGTTTTTAATTTAACTGTCTGTCCTTATACTAAACACTACGGCCCGTAAGTTCGAAGCTAGATTTAAGGTGGTTTAAGCTAGTCCGGGTTTAATTTTAGAGTTAAACCACGATCGGTAAGTCCAAAGCTGGTTTGCTCTGAACCTGGTCTAAAATAACCTAAACCTCCTTGATTTCAGAGCAAAATTTAAACTAGCTAGGGGGCTAGTTTAGTATGACTTTTCCCCCTTTTTGATGATGTGTGAAACAATTTATTTTGAATAGAATACGGATTATGCAAATTTATGTCTACATGAAAATATCTGCGTCATTCCACAACGTCTTCCCCTTAAATTCAAATATTTTGGAATTCTATCTGTATTTCAAGAGCCATCAAAAGATCAGAATATTTATCTGTATATAACCCATGAAACGACTGACAAAAAAACAGTTGTAAACAAGCAATAAGGTGAGCGTTGCTCACTAATACCCCCGACCATGCATCCCAGACCAACTACATTACTGCTTACTTCCCAAATGTTAGACATCCCATTATCCAAACCATTAATAGACATCTTACACAGAATTTGACACCCACTAACAAAGAATTGAAAAATATTTTATGAATTCTGCAATTGGTCAGAAATATTCTGATCTTGGAAAATGACTGAGTACAAAATATAGAAATAGGTTAAAAAAATTAAAAAGTCACAAAATCGCCCGCTATATGGCACTGCACCCTACACGGTAGGGAAGAAGACATGTGCTAATTTTGAAAACAACCGGATGAATAGTTTTTCAGCAATTGGTCAGACAAATTCTGATTTAAAATGACCAAGTACATAAAAATAAAAATTCTAAAAAAAATAAAAAAATAAACAGAATCACTTGTATATTGGCACTGCCCCCCTACTATGTTAGAAGATAAGATTCGAAATGAATTGGATGAATAGTTTTTCTGCAATTGGTCAGACAAATTCTGATATTGGAAAAAGTCTTAGTACAGAACACAGAAATTTGTAAAAAAAATATCTAAATTAAACGAATTTGTTTGTAATGTGGCACTACACCCCTATAAGTCGAGTAGAAGACTTGTGGAAAACAAACAATTCCCTCGGACGGGCGGGAGGCCGGACGGAATCGTTGGTATGACTATATACCCTCGACCGTCGGGGGTATTATAACTATGCCAAAGATGAAAATTGGAATCAATCTTTCAACAAGTCTTAAATTGCTTTCATTTTTGTATTGAAAATTCTAATAAGTTATTGGAATGTATGAAAAGAATTATCCACAAGCCGTTTGGCTTCCACTGAACTATCATGGTCATCGCTTTTGTATAGAATAGCCAAAACAAAGATTCCAAGAAGTTGAAAATCCCAAACGATACATCCCGGGTGATTTTGCTCCAACTTCGTTCATATATCTTCGATATATGCGATTGTTGCCGATGGAATGTGTGACATCAACTGTGGAAAACACGGCTCGCAAAATGGCGTCTGTCGTATTATTACCACTGACAGACAAATAAACACCGAGGGTTGTAGCGGCCATACCACTCGACAAATCCATGTAAATAACTCCCTGAAGCAACGGTTGAAAGGAATAACCCCAACATTGACCATACAATTTGATAACTATCTATTTTTATCTGCAATGATTTTATACCTTGTGATATTGTTTTACCATACAAAGTTTGTAAAAAATGTAATAGCACGTGACACTGAAATAAACTATTTTTCTTCTTCTTTCTTCTTCTCTTCTATTAACCAACCCGGAAATGAATCCCTTCAATCAGAGACGTATATAACAGAAACCCGCAACTCGGCTTCAATTTATCACTAATTCTACTAATTTACCTAATTGACCTAGGACTCGTCATGGTCAAACGCACACGGGACTTGGTACAGTCCGAGCGCTTCAATTATCAGCGCACGGCTTCCGAGTAACCAGTGATATAATACCGAGTTTTATACCATCATATTACCATGCTAGTGTTCTAAACCTAAAAACTATTTACCAACAATCAATACTTTAAACAAAATTCTTTCAAACTATTAACTTGCTTCTCTGCATCCAAGTATTTATTTTATTCCGTGCTTTTATTTTACATGCTTTTATTGAATATATTTTAGAGTTAGATGGGCTTACCACACATCCCGATATAGTATCCAGACAAAGTGCCACATTGCAAATAATGTTTCTCTTTATTTATTATTATTTGCACTGTGGCACTATCTCTATAGACTTTCATGTTAGGGTCAGGGACAAAATATATGATGTATGTATTTCCCTGCTTCAATGTAGCTTATATGTTTCATAGATTTAGCTTTGGTCATAACCTATTCGAATATTGCTCTTAGCTACAACCTCTTAGAAACAAGAACATTTTAAACATCATGCAGCCAGTAGTAATAATTGCTAAAACTTTAATCCTGGAGGACTTCTTTTATCTATATAAATCTGGACGTAAATTTGATAGAATTAGTAAATACTTTTCAGCAACCTTTAATGGAAATATGTACTTCAAGCTGACTGATTTTTCTTAAAACTGCGAAATTTCAAACAAATTTTTTTTTATGTCAGACTTATGATATTATAGATTGCAGACAAAATTGCAAATTTCCACTCTAGTTACAATCGCTCGTACATGTTGTAAAATTTTTTTTAACTTGCATCTCTAAACCCATAATTCATTTTAATTGCATGTTATTAAAAAAGAGTGTTATGCTTTAATTGTAACATGACTTCGGGAAATACTCGTTTCTGATTGGTTGATTTGAAGGATTTCCCAGTGTTAAATGGCAATGAACACCCGCAAATTGGCTGAGGCGAATCACCGCGAATGGATACATAATTCGGTCCGCCTCAACATTAAAATGTTTTGATTCTCCCAATATTCGTGCCCGATTCACATTTTACTATTGTTGTTGTCATTTTCTAACTTGCGCATTCCCGTAGATGCCAAAAATCCTTTTCCATTTGCTTTAGTTTTATGTAACGAAACTTTCTTAATTGGCTAAGTTTCTCCTTATTTGCCGCCTTGTGCCATGCGGCCGGTTTCTTTCGAATGCCGTTCCCATGGCACGACGTCACAAAGGCCAACGGTTATGACGTCATAATGATGGCGTCACCGTCACAATGGTCTGGGCGAGTTTAAGATATTTGTTCAGTCGGGTTTGTTCCTGTTGGTTTATGAATTATAGAACTGTTTTCTCTATCATAACTTTCACAGTGAAAACTATAAGATCTCATCGTTATGAGTGCAACTGGTTTGCTATATAAGAACACTATTCTAATGTCTATAACACTGGGAATTCCTTCTTCTTTATCACTGCGAACACCTATAACAATAATGGATCAGTCGTTAGGTCTTTTCAACTCAGAGTTCCCTACGCAAAAATAGAGTTCGCTCTTAAAATGCTTATAACTAACGGTCATGTTACAATATCGATAAATAGTTGCGTTTGTAAAATTTCCGGGATTCATTGTTATTCAACACCCGCAAATTTAAGCGTTTAAAACCTCCGGCTAACGCCGTCGGTTTTAAACTAAATTTGCGGGTGTTGAATAACAATGAATCCCGGAAATTTTACAAACGCAACTATTTATCTTCTAAATAGAAAGTTTTTAGAGTTAAACTAATGGCATCCGGTCACATCTCGATATTATAGATTGCAGGCAAAATGGCTGACCCGATAAATTTCAACTCAAGTTACAATCGCTCGTACATGTCGTAAAAATGTTTTCAAACACTTTAACTTGCTTATCTACACCCATAATTCATTTAACTTAATTTGTAGTCCATCGAAAATATTTTACATGCTAAATTTAAAAAGGTTTTAGAGTTAAACTAAAGACTTCAGGCCTGAAGCCAGTCTCGTCTCATTATTATGGCATACGATGATACGTGCAGGGCTCTTGTTCTTTTTAAAAAACTTTTATGTTACAAATAAGAATGAAAATTCACAATGGGCTTGTCATAACAAAATAGTCATTATCTAACTTACCTTTCACTTTAATTTCCCGCGCTGACACTAAATACAAACAACGTTTTTGTTTAATCAATCTCGCTCGGCATGGTCGAACTTCTCTGCTGCAATGAGTTGTTTACAATGGTCACCTGGTTCTCAAATTGCTATACCAAGGCACTTATGCGCAATGACAGCGCCCAGTCGCCCTGTGCGTTGGACCATGACGTGCGGCACAAATTAGATGATTAAGCCAAGATGCGGGTCCCTGTTATATACGTCTCTGCTTCAATGGAATCGTACAGCGAAACAATGCGATTTTCAGTTCAAATACATCTAGGAAAACATCGGGGCTTTTTCATAAATAATTTCTAATGTATGTGGGTTTGTTTATCAGTGAAATAGCGTCTTTTGTTTCTGTCTTTTTGTAGTTTGATTTTGCAAAATACAGCACGATACCAAAGTCCGGGTTAGAAGGACTACTTCCACAGAACACCGACAGGAAATACCAAATTATAAGAAATGTTTAGTTTTTTGTTACATTATAAGTATAAATAAAAAAAAGTTATCAAAACAATATGTTATGAATTGCATTGCAATGTCGTAACAGGTGGACGTGAAATCGTCCAGAATATCCTTCAATAATTTTACAATTTCACTAAATATCTATAAAATTCATATTATTTACCGATCATGTTACGATATATGCGAAGTCTTTATCTAATATATATCAAAATAAAATTTGATTTTATATCTGCATTTTATAAGTGTTTTTATCAGTAATTGATATTAAATATCCTCGATTTCAGTCAATAATAGTTCAGAGTTTTGAAATTAAAAATAGTCCTAAATTTTTCTCCATGTTAATAAGATGCTACTCTGCTGTAAGCTGGGCAATATAAATTATTCAGATTTGTTTATTAAATGAATATCATATTTAATATCATTATAGAATAATTACAATATTAGAATTATATATTAATCTTCTTTTTTTATTTCCATTTGATTTTATTGCTGTTTTGTGGACTCTATTGAGCATTGCCTGTAAAACTAATATTATAAATCGTTCTGGATTCTGAATTAATACATGCACAAACACTAGATATTGATAGAATAAAATTATTTCTAATATTCAATAAATTTTTTGATCATTGTTTCAGACCTCCTGGTAAAAACACATATTTGTTAATAAATTAAATGTTTTTGAATTTTACATAAACAAGATAATTGACTGATGGAAGGAAGTTATTTTGTATATCAAATTAATAGTTTTAATTTTAATTTTTTGAGGGGATATCAGAGTACAGAAATAAATAAATAAACGTTTTCCAGAAAAGCTACTCCAAATATTTATACCTGTCATTATTACTTTGAGTGATTGCTCAAGAAAATATGACATATTTTATTTTGACATAAAGAAAATAAATGTGCTGTTCATTCAAATAACAAACAACTTTTAATATGGAACATGAAATATTTTTAAAAGAAAACAGTTGAGAGAAAATACACATGCATTGATTTTTTTTTAGTTTCAATTATATTTAACAAATGCCTCGTATTTGTTAATCATGGGAAAATTCATATGAACATAAATAAAACATAAATCATTATTGTCCCAGAAATCACTGGATAAATATAAATTTTGTTCAGTCACATTTATTTCCAAATGTATATTTACATTTAATGTTTTACATAAAACTATTCTTGAAGGATCGAACATTCTCTTCCAATAAACATATTATATGTATTTATAAAAATTAAAACTCTACTGCAAACACGGAGAGCCACGTTTCGAAAGACGGCAGATGATATTTTTTTCAAGGCTAAATATTGAAATATTTTCACACATGCAAAAGGAATTTTAATACGAAGATGGTAAATGAAAGATACCATACACAAACAAATGATAATATATAAGGAAAAAAGACACAACGACTAACTCACCAGAGGCAAAACAGTGCAGCCCACAGGTTTTCCGAGTATGGCATTGTCAATATACCGGATAATTGACATTAACTGTTTCCGTAAAATTTGCCGAAATAATCATATAGCTTTTCCTTCACTTAGAATATCCTTTCATACAGCAGATATTAAAATGTAATCACTAAAACTTGGTTTGATGGGCCAATATCGACAAGAACATGATCACTGAAATAAAACGTGGTGTTGTTTACGTTAGTAATGGCGGCTACGTCACGTGACACAAAAATAAACATTTCTTCTTCTTCTTCTTCGTCACTCTTGTTTTCAACAGTTGACGTAACTTCCGGTAAAATCTACGGAACAACACGATCGAGGCAGGAAGCTTACTATTATTTTTAAAATCGCAATTAATCACTTTTATGATTAGTTTAAAAATATAATGACCTCACGTAAATTCATAATATATACTATATATTATAAAACACCATCATAAATGTACAGTTTGGCTTGGATAAATTAGTCTAAATTATCCGGGAGTTACGCTTTAAGGTTTTGTTTCAGTGCCCAGCAACAAATTAGTGGGCGCAGCCATTTTGTCAAAGGGAGATTACTCCAATGGCCAATTAACATTGCTTAAAAAAAATTATGCCTGTTTCGTTACTCGTACATATAAACGAAGATACGTTATTGCAGTAATCAAATAATTTTCATTAACTCAAATTAATTTTATAACTTAGATAATAAATTCTTACAAATAGATAGGGGGAAAATATGTTAAGTGACAAGGTAAGTTCATTTCATTTCAACTGAACTTTTACTGCATCCAAAACATCTCTTCACTCGCTTCCCTGATTGTTGAGTTAGTCCATTATAACAAGATTCTATACCAGTGATTAATCGCAAAAGTTATCTTTCGAATTGTTCATATGCCCATAGAATATGACGTTTGTGAATTTCGTCAATAATGTGATTGGTTGCTGAAATGTCATATGCCTGCACTCTGGAGGATATTATATAATGTCGCGAGGAATGTGTTCACAAGCATTACCAGCTATTATACTCACCCCCTTTTGCGCATGCGTGAGAATCCCACTCGCCAGAGCTATGCGTTTGTAGAAGATTACTGTAGAAGCAGTTCTTAATACTCATGTAACTTAATAACCAATATGGTTAAAATACATTCAAGGTTATATTCGTAATGATAAATTTATGCTCTTTAAGATGGTTATTTTAGTTTTCAAAAAAAAAAAATTCTGATTGTTCCCGAGCGTTTTTTCAAATGTCTGTTCCATTTTCATATCGGCCCTTATAAACATGTATATTTGGATGAAATCTTGTCGAAGTGAGTGTCTGTCACGGGCATAATGATATATTTCTGCTTTTAGGATTTAAAATTCAAGGTCTGGGTTCCAAAGATGAAATATTCTTCTTCAATTAGGTGAAATCAAAATCATTTTAACGTAAATACCCATTGTTCCCAGATCATTAGAAAATTGAGAAAAACTGAATAATTCTGTGTCACGCCTCGCTAATCACGAGTCCCGGCCTGAGTGGTCATAGCTCGTCACAGTGGGTATTATTTAATTATGTTTGTATTGTAATATAACCCTGTGCTGCTTATCTCACTTTGAGCACATTGTGTAAACTCACATTTAGAAATCTGCAGAAACTGTTGTAATGTATAAATACTTGTGATATATCATTAAACAACTCTGATGTTTCTATCAATTTGTTGAAACAAAATATATGAATTAAACAGAGTTTCAATTAAATAATAATTAATAAGAATTTCGACTTTGGATTTTAAAACCTGATTGTCCCCATATGTGGCGGGATGAATTAAGCCTTCCTACAGACATATGTGCCCGAGATATACATCGACATTTACTCATTAGATGTTACTGCTAATGCAACTGTATGTTACCTAACAGCTTAACTTTATCTTATAACTAGCGACAGTTGACAATTTTTGTAGGGAAAAGATCATATACAAAGTCTATCCCTTACCAAATAAGGGAATACACATGCACAAAAACGCACACATCAGTTGATTGAAGCAGATACACTTTTGAAAATTTCCAGAACCAACTCTGAACATGTAAGTTTTTTTGTTCTATTATATCACTTTGATTAAATATGTGAATATGTCGTCCAGATATGGTTAGCAAGTAAATTAATGCAAACGTAAGGATTTAAAATTTTTTTAATTCGTGTTCAATCATCCATTTGTCTTGAACGCAAGTGTCTAACTCAGTTAAATGCACTTGTTAGATATACTGCTACAATTTTAAATCAAATTCATTTCTTTTGTTAAAAACGCCACCAATAGAAATCATATCAAAGAACAATACATAGTTCCAAAGATGGACAGGAGAAAATATCATGTAATGAGTAACAATAGTCTGACGATGAGATAAAGTATTGAAAACCACTGCGTATCTCGACAGACAATACAAAGACCAATCGTTTTAAATGTCCAGTTACCTTAAGCAAATATCACTATGTGAAAAAGGGAACTTTGTATATCAATTTGCATTTAACATTCGTGGTAAGAGTGAAATATTAAAATACCTTCATTCATAATATTTTTCTTTAGGCTTTTCATTTCAAATGAAGACTAGCAGAATTAGGACCTAGATCTATATAGACTGTATTAAAGGCTCGTATCTAATGCAACGTGCTTGTGGACAGATGATGGTTTAGCTATACGTGTTACCATGTTAGACATAAACATAACGGACATTGTCAATTGAGGATATTGGAATTTTAATGAAATATCAGCTTATAATGGAATAGATAGATCATTATTCATAATGACAAATATTGTAAATGAACCTAACTAACTTTATTTTAGGCTAGAATATATTTATTCTTATATGGAAAAAAGATATTGCTCATTTGAATGAGCATATAAAGCTTAGTTTTTTATCCAACAATTGTTTCATAAACGAATATAATTTATATGGACTTCAACTATACAATTTTATTTTGCAAAGTGAGTTATATTCCTTCAACATACCAACTTCTAAAAGGCCACTCAAAGAAGTCAATTGGTGCATATATCATAACTACTTAGTCAATAATCGGCCAAATTTGACACAAGTATTTAAATGCAATGCATTACCACACATATATGGTAAAAAAGTGGCTATCAAGAGAACAAAGAAGTAGAGACCGATTAGGCTTGTTGGGCGACGTTGTTATGAAAGTGTTCTGAGATTTATTTTTCTATGAAATATTTTTTATGCTTTAATTTATCTTATTTTTTTTTTGTAATGAGCGATGCCGACATCAGGAAGTTATTGAAGTCACTAGGCGTCTATACAAAAGTTCTTAAAGAGACTTTAGATAAATACAAGAAGTTTTTTTGCTAATTATTACATGAATTACAGACAAGTGTCAGAGTTTTCCTCAAGGCATACTGAACATTCAGAGGAGCTACCTGATGTACTCACTAACTGAATCAAGATTCAAATTATATTAAATGTGTATTCTGTTCGCCTACTATCGCAAAAGATATACTTTTAATACACCATATAGCACCAAAATAAACAATAATCAGCAATCTTAAATGTTCAAACGCGATTTTAATTGAAATAGAAATAAAATGCTGTACAGTTAAGTGGCATTCCCTAATACAATGGTTGTATTCGAAAAAACCATGAATGTTAATAAATTTGATGCTATGGATTCAAATAAAATATGTAAGACCTTATTTTCTTTCCCTTTAAGAGAACATTTTTAAACACCAATATTACATTTGAATTATTTGTTTACCAGATTGACAAGACATTGACAAAATGTTTTACACAACACAGAAGAGTTAAACTTAAAGAACACATCGAAAAAATGTACCTGAAATTACGTTACGTTACGTTACGGTTACGGTTGAACGGCGGCCAGTGCTGCTGTGCAGCCCCCACAGGGGGTTAATCTCGTTGCATCATATAGGTTAAGTAAACAAGCATCGCTTATCGGGCAGACTGAGCTAGCTCCTCTCCTTGGTCAAATTTAGCATATGTACAATCGTGCTCTTAATAGTCTGTCATCCAGACCCTAAAGCGGAACTATTTAATCCATGACCAACCCAGTCAAGAAAAGTATAGCAAGTCTAGATCGCTCAGCTTTAGGTCTGAAGTTAAAGCATCTTCTGGGCTCCGTTTTGTTTTAATACATGTATTGTTTAAAAATATTGCCAATATTGAAAATATTCTTCTGAGACTAAATTTTACTCTAAGCTCTTTATAGTTCGTCTATTTATTCAAGAATAAGATTCAGAGAATTAGGGATGTGATTGAACATTTATATGTCTTGGTTGATGCCCTGATTATACCTGTCCCATACAGTAGCAAATCTCGATAAAGATAGCCCAAAAAAAAATTTCAATTTGACTTTATGAGCCAAGGGCGCGTTGATAATTTCAGAAACTGACTCTAATAGCTGGTAATGTAATTGTCACAAAATTGAATTTAACAACAATGTATAGAAAAATCCTATCGACTATTATCTGCGTATCTACGTGTAATTCATTGATCGGAAATAAATAAAACCCAAACTATGGTGGTTTCAGTTGTTAAATTAAAACCTGTATGAAACCCATTTTACAAGCAACCACAAAGCAAAATGTTGAAGAATATTTTAACATGCTAACAATGATTGACTGACTCGATAAAACCGTATTTAAGAAAATTGGGATTAGGCTTCTCGATCAAATCCAAACGTGCATTTATTTAGTAGTACAAAGCTTTTGAATTTAGAATACTATTATTTCTATCGGTGTATTTTATCATGAATAAAATAAAACAAGCTCACCTTGAATACCTGGAAGAGAGATCAGTATACTTCATGTACAGCTCTCTGCATCTATATGCGGTGACGTCTAGCATATCACAAGTTATAAAGTAGCAAAAGATTAATGCCCTCACGTGGTTTGCACATTAGCAAATCAACCACTCCCCACAATTCCCTTATATGGCGATTGTTACCTGGTAAGACTTGATCTACATACGTAGTGCCTGATATATACACAAAGAACTTAATTAAGCACCCCCCACTTTTTCAAACAGAAAAACACTGCTGATGATAAACAAAACAAATGTACAATCAAACAATTAGGATTTTTAAATAGAACGATCATCCAGCATTGTGGAAACATAGACTTCATTCGGCTTATGATTCACTGTCGCTGAATAACTGGTTTTACTGGTAACTTTCATCTCATTCATATGCGATGTTATTAATAAATATCGCATGTAAAGCATCTATATACACAGCCTTAATGTCATTCTAAATACACAATGTAATTTTTCATGTACCACGGTGAGTGGTTTTTGTGAAATAAAGATTGATTGATTGAGTACAAAATCTTAGTATTTTTTAGTCAAAATCCAAGTTACTTTAAAATTGAAAAAGAAAGTCAATATTTTTTGCTGCAATGTGATTATTATCATTCTCTTGAATTGATGATTTTTGGGTTAATAACCTCATAGCAAAAGTCAATCGTTAAAGCAGTATGAACCTTCAAAATCACAAAATTATCAAAATATGAATTTAAAGAAAACTGCACAAAGACATTAATTGGCCACTGTCAAAGAAAATGGATTATCTGAAGGAAGGAGAACTGTTTGGTCAACAATTTCAACTAAAGGAATCTAAAATTTACTTACAGATGTTAAGATTATAGGCATTTTATCAATTTTTGATGGAAAAAGTCCTAAAAATTCAATGTCTTGCTAGCCTCTTATCATGCATGATAAAAAGGGTTTTTGTGTATGAATGTCAACTAGCGATCAAAATTGTTATTTTTGATTCATAACATCCAAAGTTTAATGTGTAGTTTTCCCCCTATGACAATAGTTATATTTGGCCAAATTTCAGTAGTCTCACAGTTTTTCTCATATTTTCGTTATTTTTGCTCATTAGCGATCTTAAGTTCAATTAAATAGTCAATAAAAAAGCAATTGTTATATCTGGAGTGGTCAATAAATCAAATTAATCCAAATAGTCCAAGGCAACCCAAATTCATTTTACAAAATAGGGGGGTCCTTAATTAAGTTCTTTGTGTATTTGTATTTTGTGGTG
This sequence comes from Steromphala cineraria, assembly GCA_916613615.1. Taxonomy (NCBI): domain Eukaryota; kingdom Metazoa; phylum Mollusca; class Gastropoda; order Trochida; family Trochidae; genus Steromphala; species Steromphala cineraria. The sequence continues at coordinate 38,357,483 of OU744722.1, read as the reverse complement.
ATTTGTGTATTCCTGAAATCCGCCGCCTCCTCGAGAATACGCAGGGAGATCATTGGACCTATTCAGCATAGATGAAGTACCTGTTATTCAACCCTCACAAGCATGATGCTGCAATATTAGTTTTGGTGAGAAATCGTAATTATTTATCAGGATATGTATTAGATATTTGAAACAAACTTAACATGAAATTTGTAAAAAGAAATACCTCGTGAACACTTTGCTACTTCAACGTGGCAAGTTGGTCTGGTTAGAATAATGCGGTATCATGTCAGTATAAAATACTATTACTTTCCGGAATGAATTTGCAGGTTGCACTTGTTCAGAATAATTTCTTTGGAGTTTTTGTATCTGCTATTCAGTTCCGCTCATCCGCGCAAAATTACATCATGTGATATATGAGTTCAAGTTACGCTCTCATTATCTCATATTGTACCATGTTGAGGCGAGACTTTAATAAAAAATCTGTCTGTCTGTCTATTTTTGGACAAAGACATGCTCAAATAGCTCACTGTAGACTGCGTCTAGGTTGTAGTGACCTTAACTATCATAAATTTAATAGACATATATCAAATTTACCCACATGTTCATGTGGCTACTTTTCTGAGGATTGTGTCCACTTCTTCTTTACATGCCCATTATATAATGATATCCGACAAAACAAATATTTCTATGTTAAAGGATATTACCTGAAATCAATCAACAATGAAAAATCAGCAACCATAAATCAACATATTATACAATCCGTACACGACTACATTGCTGAAACTTTACGGTTTAAATAAGACTGTTAAAACAATATGCTTTGCTTAGAGGTTACTACTAATTATGAAATTTTATCATGCTGGTAAAAATGTCGCATGTTTACATATTTTGTTTCTGTGTTTGTATGTATTGAAAATGTATTGATAAAATGTTCAAGGGAGAGGCCTTGACATAAGCGCTGTCAGCTTGTTGGCCGATCCCATTCACAATATGTACACCATTTGTGAAATAAATATGTTTAAAACAATCTCATATCCATGAACTAGCGTTTTACTTTAATATGACAAAGAGTATGATGGATTACAACGACTTTATTGTATTTGCATACGACGTTTCAAGGCAACTCCGTGCCCCTTCATACTTGCCCGATGAAGGGACACGGAGTTGCCTTGATGAAGGGGCACGGATTTGGCTTGATGGAGGGACAGGGAGTTGCCTTGAACCGTCGTATGCAAATTCAATAAAGAAGTTGTAATCCATCCTACTCTGTCATATGAACTACCAACTTCTATATGCCTCTCAAGAATTTGTTTTACTTTAAGCTATGTTTTGGGTAATGTAAATGTAAATTTTAAGTATTGACGAAGCCCTAGTCTCACGTTCTTCTTCGTCTGCAACGGAAATTTAATTCCAGGCCTCTCATTGTCACAGTCATTGTCATTTCCATTGTCATAATGTGATACATTTAAACCTGGTCTGAATGCTAGTTTAACTAAACTACCTTTCAAAATTACGGTTTAAGTTAGACCAATGGTCTTGGTTTAACTAAACCACGACTAGCACTAAACCTGGTCTAGAAAAAACTAGCTTCGAACTTACGGGCCTATTGGTGTATTTTGAACATTTGACAGCTATTGACATACTAAGGTAAAAGAAATGTACAGTGTGTTCATTTAAATGTGTCTCTCAAGTAATTTTATTTTTAAAATTTTTTAAAATAAAGTGAATAAATCTCTTTCAGGCGCATTAACTTTCTGTCATCAGGGGATGAAGTTGTTCTCGTTGTGTCACCTCTGAATGTCATCCAGGATGATCAACTTCGCTGTATGACAGAAAGAAATATCACTTGCTGTAAGATTGAAATGGAAGGTAAGAAGTGAAGTCCCCATAATTAGGCTTTATCATGAGAGGTTGATTTTTTCTATGAATATTATCATCAATAGAATATAAAGATAATATTTGATTTAATTTGTTTATAGGTTAGATGATATCCTCAAAAGGTTGTAACATTATTAGTTTAAAAATATGTAATTGAATGAAAATAGGTACACTGACTAATAATAATAAGTGACTATGCAACCCATTTCAACAAAAATATCCATTTTGGGTATTTGGTAATAATTATTTTGTTTTCATTGTAATTAGTCCCATACCTAAACTCTTATCATTAACAACCATAATTAATAACATATTAAACATTATTGGGAAAAAAAGTAATCATGTATTCTATTATGAAAATTGTTTTGTAAAAACACATCTTAATGTTATGCATCCCTCTATTACCAATAGTGTTTATACTCAAGGACATATAAATGTATTTGTTGCAGGCAATATATCTAGAGTGGTGCAGGTGAGAGAGGGAGAGTGGCAGTCAGTGCCCTGTCACAAGGAGGATGTCCTGCAGGGCTGCTTCTCGGTAGTGGTGTGCCACCCTGAAGCACTACTAAACACTGTGGTTGGAGGAGAGCTCCTGCAGAATGAACACTTCAGCAGGCGCGTGAAAGCAGTTGTCATTGATGAGTGCCATATTGTGGAAGAATGGTAAAAAAATAATGAATTAATTTTTTTAAATTACATTATGTACATTTATTTAATTGACCTTTTAATATAATAAAATATATGAAAGAGAATAAATTGGTGTGTTCATATCTTTTGACAAGGTTAGAAATACACAACTTTTATTTAGATGATACATTCTTTTCCAAATGTGATTCAAAATATGTGATGATCTGTGTTTGTTATTGACTATGTTTTCCAAATATTATGAATGCACTTTTTAAAATACTATTTCAGGGGAAAAAACTTCAGATCTGCCTTCAAGCGTCTCCACACATTGGCCCCATGCTTCAGCCAAGCGTTGTTCCTGGCTTTGAGTGGAACCCTCACCAAGGAGCAGAAGAAATCTCTTCCTGGACTACTTGGTTTAAGGTCTTCTTACAAGATTGTTGAAACTAACCCTGATAAAAATAATATTTTTCTAGATGTTAAGAAAAAGATGAGTGTAAAGGAAGGAGGTGATACTTATGGCATTTATGAGGCAGTTTATATGCCAGTATTAGAAGAACTGAAATTGTCACCATCTGACTTTCCTGTTACTTTTATGTTTCTCCCCCTGAAGTATATGAGTGAGGCTGCCAGAAAGTTGTCCACCATGTTAACACACATTGATATATATGATTCTGTGTATTCTTGTGTATATTCTACTCAGGATAAGGAGGTAATTTCAGAAACACTTTCTGAACTTAAGAAAGATAATTCCCGCATAAGATTAGTTTTATGTACATCTTGTGTAGGTATGGGCTTTGATCCATGTGGTGTTACAAGAATAATTCATGCTTCCCCTCCCCGGAGTATTTCTAAATACATGCAAGAGATAGGAAGAGGAGGACGCAGAGGTCAACCTTGCACTGCAACTTTGTATTTTGATAATAATGACATTCGAAGCAATATTGAAAACATAAATAAAGATATCATTGAATACTGTAGGTATAATGGTTGCTACAGAGAAAAAATTCTCTACACATTTGGTTTCTGCAAAAATGATGACAGCCCAAAAGGATGCACCTGTTGTAGTTATTGTTCTAAACTTTGTGAATGCAGTAAATGTGATATGGAAATGATAGATATGATGAATGCTCTTTGATGGAATGATAATGTGCAATGTGCTCAACCCAAAGGAACCAGTATAGAAATTGTAGATTGTATGGTTTATAGACTGAAATCAATAAGTATTTACAATATAAAGAGGATAATGAATCCAAGTAATGACCCCCCACCCCTCAACTAAACACTCTTGCTTGAATTAACAACAGAAAACATCTTAACATGATGAAGATTTAATTTATGTTGACATATATTCACAATTTCTTGGATAGAAACAAGTACATCACATTGTCAGTATATATAAATATTACATGTTCAAAAGGGTAACAAATTATCTTCTCTGACAGTCAATTTAGCTTGCTTGGCAGTTTGTCAAACATAAATGCTACCCGGTAAATATATTTCACTGAATCAAATAATTGATATAACAAAATTATTTATATCAAATATTTTACAAACTTACTAAAATGATACAGTTTTTATAAACAGTTGGACATATGAGGAGTTATCATAGATATTTACAATGGAATGCTTTGGGCTGATATCCTCTATCTGGTTGATAAGCTAAAGAAAATTGATATATTAGAAAAGAATTTACTGTAAGAATTTTATCATAAAAAAAATATCTTTTGTATCTATTTACACATTGGTACAAATAGATCAGCCTAATCCTAAATATCTGGTTTTCTTATAAATGAGTCAATAACATGTACATATTGTATTTTTATATCTATGCAAACAATCTTTTAAAAATTGATGGGAAATAAAAAATATTGAACATCCTTTGTGTTAAATTTTTCTTATCACAATAATACTGGTTACAAGTTTTGTTAATTTCTAATAATGCTTTTAAATGCTGTGTATATGTTGTATTTGATGTGAGTTTAACACCACATACCTGGTACATTATTTCCTTTATTCAATTGCAAGACCAAAACATGAATTATACCAGATGCATCACTAATACTATTTTCAGATTGATTATGTTTAATGTACTTATTAAAAATAAATAATGCACTTTCAAAATTTGTTTGAAATATGTATTTTTTTAAAGATAACAACCCAATTCAATTTTTTTTCATTTCTCTAGTAACAAAATAAGTGTTAGCATTGATAAAGGCCTCGGCAAAATCATCTATACACTGTTCTAATTTATTTTGTCAATTTGTTTTTTGACTGATCAAAGTAGATGACAATATACATGTACTGTACAAATGATCAATTTTAAAGCACAAATTTGGAATATGAAAATTGACTCCTAAATGACTGATTGGGGGGCCCTAATTTATAGTATAAACCTATCTGTTTCTGATACCACACCTTTATCAAGGGATTCCTCTTCAGGTGATCCATAATGCGAGCATGTGACTGTCGTACAGCAAGGGCCTGAATTCTCAGCTTTGTTGATTGGCTCTGACATAAACCAAGGTTGTTCAAGATGCGATATCCCTTTAACAAAAAGGGAATCAATCAATCATTATGATTTTTTAAGAACAATAATTTAATTAATTTCCTTTTAAATGAATAAAATGCATTTGGTGATTAGATAGATTACTTGTGATTCTGAACAAGTTTACACAAAGAAATTAAACATACACAGACTTGTATTAGCCTAGGTGTTGCGAATTAGCAGGCAATAGACTTTCATGTTAATTATATAAATATTTATATAGAAAGTACCAGTTTTGTTCATGAGTGATCTGTTTGGGGCACTTATACATATTCTGAGCATTTGGGAAATGAGTGGGCAAATATACTCAATACCCAACACCACTTTGATCACTTGCCATAGTAAAGTAATCTGCATTATTTTATAGTTTATTTGAATATGTGAGTGATCTCGACCAAAAAAGACATAAATAATAATGTATTTGAATAGGTGGATGTTGATGTTTTATCAGTCAACCCTGTTATTTTTACAAGAAAAAAAATATCATAAAGTCTTATAATAATGCAGTGTTGTTCCTAGGTCATCAGCTAAGGGGGTCATTTTGGCAATATTTTAGCAGTTGGGCCCCTTTGCAATGGTAAAAGTATCCTACATCTAATAATTTTAAGGGACACCAAGCCAAAAGGGTGGGCAAATGTCCCCAGGACCCCCTCTAGGAACAACACTGATAATGTTCTCTAGATATATTCCATTTAATTATGGCTGTGTCTAGGTGTTGAGATCAAATACACAAGTGCAAGTTTAATGATATGTAATTGATTAAAATGTTAGAACTACCTGTTCTTCAAGATGACACCGAAGCAAGACACAGGTCACCATCCTATGCCAGGCTCCCATGCGTGGGCATCTCTTGTAAAGAAGGATGCTGTAGCAAGAGATCAGGGGTGCCATGTCTTCTAGTCGTATGCTTTCCTTCTTCCCCAGTCCCGCAATAGTTGAAAATAAGTTCAGGAGAAATGGAACCCTTTGAATAAAAGTATGAATTTTCATCATGTTGAATTAATTCTTCAATTAGAGATAATTATAACATATACAGGAATCACCCTAGTTCAAAGTATGAAAGGGAGAAAAATCTTCCCTTGGCCTAATATAGTGGGATTTTCAGAGAAAGCAATGGGATGTTTGATAAGAAAAAAAATAGTTTTGATTTTTGCAATGATACTTTCTCCCCTCATTAGTATTGATAATGGGATATCTGGATACATCAAATCATATCCCCAAATCCCTGTCCAAAGTGATCCCTGCATATAGCTCAATAAAATTGCATAGCCTTAACCTGTCATTCAATATTCAAATAAAACATTCTTAGATTACTTAGCTATACCAAATTAAATACTTAAACATCACTCCCAGCAACATTTGATAAGGAGGATAGAGTACCATGAATTAAAATCATCCATAAATTAATGAAAGATTTATTATCTTGGGACAAGTGTCCTATGCATTAAATCATATTCAAGTGAATAATTTGAGTAATTTTTAGAAATTACCTTTTCTTCATTTCTTGATAGATATCCTCAATGAAATTAGCCGAAGCTAAATCATTAATGTCCCTGCCTGTGCTAAGTCGAGATTGCATCTCAGTGTCTGTGCCACAAAGGTTTGAACAAATTTCTTCTACATTTTGAAGAATCTCCCTTTCAGAATCATCTAGGTGTTTAACTTTAAGCCCAAGTGGTGGAATGATTTGACTGTCTGCGAAATTACTTTGGTTTTTGACATAACTGTGCTCCTCATTAGAATGTCCCATGTTCAATTTGCGTCTAGTCTTGCATTTACTCTTCCGAAACTCCGGAGAACCATGGGCAAGTCTTTTCTGCTTATTCCTAGCCTCTAAAAATTTAGTGGCCCCGGACACAGCCATCTCCCGAAAAGCATGAGCTGACTCTAATTTATGAAAACAAACTCGGCAAATGGAGATTTCTGAATCTCGAGTCAGCTCTTGAAAAATAGAAAATTCCGAAATAAAAACCCATCCCAATTTGGACAAAGCATCACTATCTTTACATTTTTGGTTAAAAATCTTAAACGATCTTACTTTTCCAGTACTTAAACAACAAAAACATGAAATAGAGTGATAAGAAACAGGCGAAGACATAATTTTGACATGCTTACGTTACCCATCCGAAACAGCAGACGACCCAAAAGCGTCGCTGACAACACGGGGTCACTTCCGCTTAGTTCGAGGTCACGGGTCTGGATGCAGTGTTGATAAAGGCTCGATACACGGAGAGACGTAACAGCACTGTGAGGAGTTTGTGTCCAATGGACACTCGCATAGATCCTAATTCAAGATGGCGGAGAGTATCGCTTCGGTATGTATCCATTGTAAACAAAGGTCCCACACGTTTAGTTTTGGTGACATAGGCCCAGAAATTTGACCAACAATGCCCCTTCACACAGACATTGAAAATATATCCACATTTTTCACAACAAAATCGAATTTATCCTGTTTCAACCACTACTTATGGAAGCGCTATAGCGGGTGCATCCCATCACCAGCGTTATTTTAGGGCGAGAAACGAAGAAAGAGATATTGTGCAAAATCAAATGTGTTTTCGTCGGCGAAATTTAATGGAAATGATTGCCACCATCTATTGCATTTAGGAATGTGACAGTTTTGTCATGAAAGACAAGACACGATGAGCTAATCGCCACTGTTATCATTTTGCAAGCTTCTCGAATCTTGAATGAATGAATAATAGAGTTGCTACGTACATGTGTATGTGAGAGTGATTAATGTTTTTTTTTCACGTTTTATGAAGATAAATCACGAAGAGGGAGAAAGAATGTGGCATCGGAGAGATCATCACTGCAAACAGTCTGATACATCAAGGTTGAGCAACTAATGATACTCAAATTAATGATTATAATTTTTGACCTGATATTGTTTCATGATAAAATATACTGTAGCCTATATTTTTTTAAAGAAAAATTATCTAATAATTTTTGTTATGAGATTATAAGTCAAAGTGATAAAGAAATAAATTTTTACAACTTGCTTATAGGCTTTGTCTTGTGTCATTTTTCAGTGATGATGAATTGATAGAGTTGATGGTGCAGGTTGAAGAAGGATTTTCAGCTTCAAAGAGACAGGTAAAAAATACCTAGGCTATAAGGATAAATATTTGCATATCGGTAATATTATTACAGAATAAGGAGGATCATTATTCGGTCTCGATACATTAGAATTTAAAAACAGCTTTGTTAACCATGTCTGAAGGTATTTTCACATGACATAAAATAAATTTCAGGACTATGGCATGTGCTCAGATCCAGAGAAGCAGAAAACATCTTTGATGTCAGGAGATATCTCAGTAAGAAAGAATTATAATTATTTTTTGGTTATCTGAAAAATTATTCTCAATCATTTCAAATTGTGTCTTATTGCAAATGAAGTAATAAAATTATTTGCATAGTTACACTATTAAATAATTTTTGTTGTGTAATTGGAGAGTTTTGAGAATTGGAATTAATACTAAATGATTTAAAAAAAAAAACAATTTAATTAAAATAAATGTATAATTTATAATAAATCTAATGAGATGATTCCATGATGATTTGTTCCAGTTGAAGTTCCTTCTCGTTATCTGCAATCATTGTTTACATTATCTCGTGGGTTTATGTGAGGAGCTTATGTGTTATTTGTAATTACATTTGCCCTCATATGAATAAATGGGATATGATTTTATCACAAATTTATGACTGTTGATGTTCTTGATGGAGGTTGCCAATCATGAAGGGTAATTTGGTGAGATAATATGCAAATATTGTGTAAGTATGCAATATGTAAATAAGTCATTGTATGGCAATAAGATTGATTCACAAGAAGACATGTTTGTTCAGCTAAGTAAACTGAGAAACATATTTTGATAGATATGATTACTAAAACCCAACACTGTATATAACATGAAATAAGTTTATTTGACTCACAAAACTTCATAAGAATTATATAAAATCAGACATATATGGATTTCATTTGCATGATTCATACATTTTTCATGAAAGACATGAGGTTATTCATTATCAACTGAAATATCTATAAAACTTATCACATTTTGTTTTCAGGAAGCACATCTTCAAAAGGCCCTTTTTCAATACAACAAAGCTTTTGGAAAAAACATTGAAAGCCTTAAATCAGCACAAAAAGATGTTATTAGGTCTATAATCAAGAGAGACACAATAGCCATTTTGCCAACTGGGAGTGGAAAATCATTAATCTATGAATTGTTGCCCTTTCTTGTTGAAAATTGTATTGTCATTGTAATCATGCCTTTATCATCAATCATTAATCAGCAATGTGACAATTTGAATGCAAAATCAATTCAGTTAACTGAAAAACTATTGAAAATTTGACTGTGGATGAAAAATGCACCCATGAAAAGTTTGTAAGGGGAGAATACAATTACATTTTATGTCACCCAGAAAATGTTACCTGCCAGAAAGGATTAAACAAAGTACTTTGCAATGAATTTTATGAAGATAAAAACATTTTCATTGTTGTTGATGAAGCACATTGTATCTTAGAGTGGGGGGAAGAATTTAGACCTGAGTTCAAAAAGATAGGGAAACTTAGAGCTGTAATTTCAAAAACAAAAGTTTTGGCACTCACTGCAACAGCAACTGTAAAAAGTCAAAAGGAAATAGCATCAAATTTGCTCATGAACGATGAAAGTGTCATTAGTTATTCCCCTGCCAAAGAAAACATATTTATTTCCATCATTAAAAGAAATTCTTGTTCAAAAAGAGATGATGTACATAAAGAGGTTTATGAACCTTTATTGAATGAATTGCTGGAGAAAGGGCAAGACTTTCCACCAACTATTGTATATTTCAATGCAAACATGGACTGGCTCGGAAGAGCCTATGAGCATTCTTCAAGTGTTCTTGGAGACAAATTATATCATGGTGATCCAGAGCCTGAGAATGCAAGGATTGCAATGTACCATTCAGCTCTAGAAAAGGAATCTGACAAGGTAGTTAAAGTATGATTGTAACATATCATTTCCTCCAAATATGGTAAATTTACATTATTCAACCCATCAGTATGCATTTCATGTTACAATCATTCACACCAAGATGTTATGAAAATGCAATTCTTGTTTAGTTAGGTTATCATTTAATTTCAAGTAAATAGAGTAATTAACTTCAAATAACAAGACAAAATAAATAACAATATTGTGTTCAATAATTATTTGAATTATTTCTAGGTAAAGAAGTCAATAATCAACAGACTACAAAAAAAACCTGAGGAGGCAGCATTGAAAATTGTATTCTCAACAGTTGCACTTGGTATGGGCGCAGATCTTCGCCATGTGCAGAGAATAGTACATGATGGACCTCCAAAAACACTTGAAGGTGAGGTATTATTTATTTAAACATGAGGTTTAGAAATTTACATTTAATAAGTTTCAAATACATATAATAAATTATAAAATAATCATGCATTGTATGAAATATACAAGAATTGTTTGTGCAACCAATGTTTGTGAAGTGCAACCGCTGTCAACTATCAGCTTGCACTCTGTACAATTTCTCACTAAATCTAACACTGTAGTGTCAGTACAAAACAATAACATGTACATTTCCTTGTCTTTCAGCATATGTACAGCAAATTGGGAGAGCTGGGAGAGACTCTTCGGAGGCAGAGGCAATAATGCTTTACGACAAAGTGGATCTAAACATGTAAACAAAGAAATGAAATATTTTTGTACCACTTATGAATGTAAAAGAATGTCCATTAATTCTTTTTTGGATTTAAATCAGAGATCAGTAAATCAAGTCATGAATTAAACTGTTGTTCAGTCTGCAATCCTAATTCAACAAATGTCTTAAAAGATTTTAAACCATTATCTGTTAGAGACAAACAATCTTTGAGATATGCTCTGAAAGGGTTTGTGAACCATGACAAGAATGGTAATTTACACAAAGAATTAACTGAAGATGTAATTGAGCAATTGTTATGTTGTGGAGAGCAAGTTTTAGATTCAAGTTATATTTGTGAAACATTTTCACTTTCATCTATCATAGGAGATTCAATCTCAAAATTATCACAATGTATATTCCAATACAGTAAATAAATCTTAAAGGCACAATAGCACACAATCCCAATGGCATATGAGATTATTTGCAATTATTGTAACTTTATGAACATAAACTGGTGACATCTAAGTTCATGCATATTCTATTTTCATACCTTGATTATGTACATACGTTCAAAATATCTCATGTTAGATGACCAGACTGTGGAATCATATTTTTTTACTTGTGAATAAATACAATATCACTGTGCTTGAATACTTGAATTCAAAGTCAACTCAGTTTGTACCTATCTAATTTACATGATTCTAGAATCATATCAATAAAGAGAACATAGACATTTGACTTGAACATTAACCTTTGAGTACAGGTATATAACTTGTGAAATAGCAATAGGTGACTAACTGTAATACTACTGGCCTAGTTCATGATAGAACTCAAACTTGTGAGATTCCATCCATGACCTGAGGTGGTTTAAGTCTAATTTAGAAATAGGATGTACAACAGTTTTGATAGAAGTCAATTTTCGTGACTGCTCTTGGAAGGGCCTGACTTTGCGTAGGTGCTTGATAATAAGCAACTCATCTTCATATGAACCTGGAACATAATGCTTGTGACTTCGCACAAGAACATTTGACACCTTGTCAAAATTGGCAGATATGGCACACATTCCAGCAACAGCTCCTGTCTTTTTTGCTATTGCCCTTTCAGTTTTGTTAGAATGAAGCCCCTTGATGTTAGATTTAACATTCTTAACCAAATGTTCCATCTGGAGATCTGCTGGAATGTGAGTGCCAATTTTGCCAGTGGTGTTTACAAACAGTCCATAGAATGATTCATGAGATGTTCTATCACTTAAAATGGCCACATGCTGATAAAGAAATCTGAGAATTTCTAGTGCATACTTGGATTTGTTGCTGTCAGCCTTCAGAACTAGCATTATGTATTTCAAAATAGAAATCATCCTTGATTTATCAGGTAATTTGATAGCATCTGACAGGTCTTTGAACAACAATCCTAGTTCCAGAACATTATCTGCATAACAATGCAAATCATCAGTGGCATGCTGGGTCTTTTTACATGTCTTATTTGAAATTGGGACCTGTACGTTTTGAGTTGACCCATCTGGCATGCAAATCGAAATTGTGAGGACTTCACACTGACTTTGGGAGGTTTCTGATAGGGACAATTTTGTTTTCTTCAAAACCATCTCATCAATCATTCTTCCAATGGTATTTGAAAGCCACTTGCTATTCTCCTCCAAGTGGTCACTTTGTGGAGGAATGTCATAATTTTTCTGTGGAGAACTTTCACATGATTCCATTCCAAAGAATTCTTGAGCTGCCTCAACAATATAACTATCAATGAAGGAAACTGCTAATTCTTTACAGTCTTCATAATGATTTTTAACATCATTGCCTTCAGCTTTTGATCTATCAAGTCTAGTCTTTTCTACATTCAACGTACCAGGCTCTGTGCTCTTGTCATTGTACAGATGTTTGTAGATGACTGAGAGAAATTTCATCTGCAGATGAAAAAATTCAAAACTGATAGGAGACAAATGAACATACCTATCAGCAACACTGTCTGCCATAGACCTTAATCTCTTGGCTCCAGAGAACCTCTCCCTGGTCAACTGATCACCTCCAATGTGAACCTTGGTGTCATTTTCAAGTGACCTGCCTGCCCTATCATGAACATGTGTAATGACAGATTCATAATGGTCCAAAATATCCATGACGTCTGTATATTTCTGTTCATTTTTTGCCAAAACTGGTAAGGGGATTACCTTATTTTTTTCAGTGAGTGAATCTGTCATGTCCCCTTTTATGTACTTTGGAATACATTTTTTGAATGGTTGAAACCATGGCATGAATTTGCACAGAACTCGAGCAATCAAAACAACATAATCACTTTTAATGACTTCCCAGTCAACATTTTGCATAACAAACTGGTCACTTGAAAATGAACTCAAGGCACATATTGGGTTCGAGGCAGAAAGGTTGCTGAAGCTAACATTTTGTACAATTGCTGCAGATGCAAACCAATGTTCCATATGGGCTTTCTTGCCACTTGCTTTTCTAATGTTACTGACATCAATCATGAAATTTACATTGTCACCAATGATTCTAAACTTTTTTCCATCCTTCAATGTTTGTATTAGTTCAGAATTGAAGTACCCATCAATCTGGTTCAAAACCCTGGAGGTTACATTGTGGGAGAGGCACACTCCAAGTGGCTGGAGTTGATCATAAACCTGAAAAATGACATATTCATATATATATATAAGGTTTAAATAGAATGCTAAAGTAATGTATTTTAATAATTACCTGAATCATTGGTAAAATTCTTACAATATTTATTGAGTTGAATTAAATAATAATTTGTGTAATTTATGTTTATTTCATAAATGAGATCTACTTGTAAATAATTAATATACATAATTCTTAGTTGAGTAAAGAAATATATTGTCTCACCAAATAACATTTAACCTTCATGATTGGCAACCTCCATCAAGAACATCAACAGTCATAAATTTGTGATAAAATCATATCCCATTTATTCATATGAGGGCAAATGTAATTACAAATAACACATAAGCTCCTCACATAAACCCACGAGATAATGTAAACAATGATTGCAGATAACGAGAAGGAACTTCAACTGGAACAAATCATCATGGAATCATCTCATTAGCTGTTTCGTTAACATATAGGTATTTATTTACGGATTGAAATTATACTTCCTTTACATGATTATTACACATTTTTCATAATTCAATCATTGAATATGATCATGTTGGCAAATGTACATCTTTCAATGGATAGAAAATAGATTTCTATAAACACATTGAACTATTATCAACTGATTTTCATTTTGATTGATGCAAAATATTCCAAACAATTAATTAGAACTCAAACTCATCAACTCATAATTGTCTCTCTCATACATACCTTTTGGTGCACCTGTTCATTTGCAAGCAGCATGGAAAGGACTCTTTGAAGCCTCGAACACTCTTTAATTCTATTTTTCATCAAAATGCTGTAAACCATGGAGAGAGGTTTAATCCAAGTTTCCAGTTTGCTCGCTGTTGAATTTTCAGATGTCAAGACAGAAAGCAGCACCTGAGTCAGAAACCTTTGTTGGGAGCACATTTCCTCAATGACACCCTCCCATTTAAATTCAGTCAAATTTTCAAAATTCCCATGATAAAGGTAACTTGATCTCCTCTCCTTAAGTGAATTTGCATCCTCATTTATTGTACCCAAAAATAATTCCCAAATATTTTCTTTCAAAGAATTACAATTAAAGATGCATTTTGCCAAAGAAGAAACATCTGAGGAGTTAAGAAGAAGTGTTAACAATTTTGATTTATCCTCCTCTCCCAACAAAGTTTTCTTTTGTTTACATGATAATGAGGATAAGAATCCAACACTCTTGGTCACATCACTTTGGCTTCTCTCATAGGGTTTTTCCCTCTCCATGCTTTCACTCTTAGGACTGAAACAAGTTAAGATTTTGGAATTTCTAAAGATAGCTATCAATTGGTCCCTTAATGTAAAAGTTATTAATGCCTCAATGTTGAATTCTAAACATTAAGAAAAAAAAACAATTTTATTTAAAAATGTTGTTTTGTTCAAAACTAAAACAAGATAGCATAACCCAATCTGTAGTTCATATGTCGAAATTTTACTAAAACATTCCAAGATTGTTGGTGAAAACCGTAATTTGGTTAACAATTACTTTACATTTCTAAAATATCATAATAACAATTTTAAAAGTTAAATAATATATTTTTAATGGAAAATTATTGCTTATCAACTCACACAAAGTCAAGCACAGGAATGGCTGGTTCTGTCTGAACTCCAACAGACACTGCTTTAGCTCTCTGGGGCTTATATTCTTTAAGCTGCCGCTTGTACAGCATCCGACACATTGGACCTGCAAACGAATACCATATACTTGTGAAATCAATAAACACCCCTAAGGCTCTATGATGTTTGATGTTGATATAGATAAAATAAAACAATTGATTAAACTGCCATTTCTAGCCCATTTTTCATACTGAACAGTGAACACTACTTTGCTACTAATACAGATAAAACGTTTGTTTACCTGTCCTTGCCACTCCAAACTTCTCATTTAAATCACCGGAACACTTTTTCCAAAAGGAGAGAGTATGGACAGCAGTCGAGGATTGAACTGTCTCAAAAAGATACTCTTTCTCCTCCTCACTCCATTTAGTTTTTGTATTGCCTATCTGGGGGTCTTCCTGTTGCTTTGTTCCCTGTTAATTGAGTTTATTTATAACAACATTTAATTACTCAACAAACCATATATCAAATTAACAATAAATTTAAAATTCATATCGTTTCCTTATGATCATTCATAACTGCAGAAATCATCAACATTACATTACATTGTTTATAGTATTCATATCTTCCACCTCAATACTGACATGAAATAACAAATTTTATGAAGTTAGGCGAAAACAGTTTTTCATTTATAACTTTATAATAATGTTTACAAAATGTTCATGGTGTGTATAAACCTCTTTATATGATACTCAATATTTCTACTATCAGAGCACTTTCTTTTTACACATTGTTACAGGCCTGTTGTCAATTGGTATGCGATATCAAGTAAGAACATAATATATTACAAATACATTCTGTAAACTTACCAAATCAACTCTATTAGAGTCGGGAGTTAGCCCTGATGTTTCTCTGGCCCGTTTCTTTCCATAAGTGTGATCTTCAAATGGCACGAAGGAGGGTGTCAATTCTTTTACAGTGCGAGAGTAATTATGGATCTGTTGGAATAAATTTGACATCATTTTATTAAGTTATTGAATTAATGCAGCAGGGTCCAAATTTAGCATAAGTCCAGTATCCCATGAATTTTTAAAAGAAAAATATATCTTAGCTGTGATTATTATATTAACAAGCAATTTGTCATTAAATTACAAAAACAATACACAATGTGAAATACTACACAATAATACAATACAATACTAAAAAATACAATATTAATTTGAATAAAATGTTACATCTTGTGGAAATCTATTTTCATTTGAGGATGAAAGAACAACTCTCTAAATGAATAAATATAACAGGATAACAGACAATATTTTCATTTTACAAAATGAAACAGGTACTTGTAAGCTATTCTGATTGAAGCATTCGTAAATGGGTCATTCCACAACTGGAAGACAGTTTCATGTCTCAAGGGTTTGCATGTCATACTTTGTATCAAATGATATCACAGAATGCCAAATTAGTGTTTATATATATCAGAAAGTTAAATTCTATTACAATATACAAGATTCGTACAAACAAACAAATTTTTAAAACTATTCATGGAATATTTTCTCTGAAGGGTCTCTTATATACATGTATGTTAATTACCTGGTGCAAGAATAATTTTCATTAATTGACTTCTACTCTATACATTGTTTTGTTATACAGAAAGTTAGAAATCATCTCTGCTACGCTTACGCACTTATCATTAATTTTTAGGTTAAATATTTTTTGTAAAATGAATGATTTGAGTGACCCATATAAAACTATATTATAAGCGTCTGTCCTATTGACCGACTTCTTGAATGTGATGAGTTTGTTATATTTTGCTGTATACATCATGTTTAAAAAGCTGTAGTGTTCTTTAAATCCTCATGTAAAATAATGAAAATAGTGTAATTTTAGCTTTGGTAAAATTTATTTTGGTGGGTGGAAGTGCCGCTCCTTGTTGAGAGTTATCTCCCTTCGCTAGTATGGCCGCTGACAGGCACAACGTGCTTTTCCATGCTCCTTCGCTTCGCTGCATTGCAAACTGCTAATGGCATCCTGCAAAGTTTTCATGCTAATTTAATTGAACTGTAATCACTGAAGTATGGCCACGCCGATCCCTGAAAGAAAATCCCAGCGGACGAATGCCGGTGAAAAACTGGAAGAGATACTTGCTATCGAGCGGGAAACTTTCGACTGTGAGTCACCTCTTACTCTACCCAAAGCCAATGCCGGTAAACAAAACAAGCCCACCAAACGTGCTTTGGAAACAGAGGTGAATCGACTCGAGGAAGAAATTCGAACACTTAAACTTGAAAACAAACTTAAAGCCCTGCAGAGGGAAAAAGCTTCCCTACTCGCTCCATCTCTACCACGTGCTCGTACCACCGAAGTTACATCGCCACAAGTACCACCCCCTGCTAGACAGCCTACCACAAGTGAAGATACCGCCAGCAGGCCCAATCAAAGTGACCCTGTGGCATCTCTTCAGACAATTATATCCAGTACAGGTATAAACTCTAACTATGCATCTAATGCAAAGGGAAAACCATTACTTATTGCTGATTACTTCTGGGATGTAAAGGGGCCAGAAAAAGAAGATAAGGGCCAAGGTCAAAATAATCAGAAATATGGGATAGTGGTTACATTTGAGCAATGGGGCTATGCCAACCTAAAAATCATGTCCAAACTTATGCAGGAAGCGCACCTCCAAGGTCAGGACATTGAAGGTTACTTGAAATACTCAAGAGACATTTGCAGACTGGCCTCTAAATATACTTGGAGAAGTGTGTATTGTTATGATAGAGAATACAGGGAACGACAAACTGAGGACGGCTTTGTTTGGGGTTTGTACAGACCGGATCTTCACGATTTTTGTCTGGAGACAAAACACCCAGATTACACCTACAGGGGTCACGGGGGTAATATGGGAAATGCCAATAAAGGAAGAACAAGAGGCCCTTTTCTTCCAAATGGGAGAGAAATTTGCAGAAAATTCAATGTAGATGATTGTGTGGGGATTGACTGTAAACTTGCACATAACTGTGCACTCTGTTACTCGCAGCAACATTCGGCTAGAAATCATAGCACCTCAGTTCCAAAGTGGCGTGGCCCCCCCACATCAGGATTTCAACAGCCTTTTCAACAACCCTCCCATTCAAAAAACTAGCAACCACCCCTCCTGAACTTGTGACCCATATTGACAATTTGGACAAACAATTCAGAAATGTTAGTCATGTGGCTCACCCCTGTGCTAATAACTTTAACTTGAAGTATGAAGAGTGGGAAGCACTGCTACCTCCAGATGATAAAGAGAGGATTTTTATTTTAAATGGAGTTAATGAGGGTTTCAAGATCATTGACGATGATAAACTTTGTGATATAAAACCATGTTGTGTAGAGAACTATCAATCAGCCTTAAACAATAGAAAAGCAGTAGACAGTCAAATCAATGAAGAAATAATTCATGGTAATTATGTTGTATGTTCGGAGATACCCACTATATGCAGTGCAATTGGTGCCATTCAGAAAAGTAATGGAAAGATACGTCTGATTCACGATGCAAGCAGACCTGTAGGATGTGGTTTGAACTCTTATGTATCAAATTGTTCTTGTGAGTACATGGACTTAAGAGAGGCAACAAAATTTCTCTCAAATAATTGCTATCTTGCTAAAGTGGACTTGAGCAGTGCCTACAGATCTGTACCCATTCACCCCTCTAACTATAAGGCAACAGGCCTTCAGTGGCAGTTTGAGGGTGATAGTTGCCCAACTTACATGTATGATACAAAGTTGCCATTTGGGGCAGCGAAGAGTCCCAAATTATTTCAAACTTTAACTTCAAGTGTATGCCGTATGATGAAATATCATTTTGACATTGTGGTTGTCGCATATCTTGACGATTTTCTAATCATATCCCCCACCGAGGAAGAATGTACACGTGGCTTACATCTCCTCTGTACTGTCCTGAGAAGACTAGGTTTTCGAATCAACTGGTCAAAACTAGAGGGTCCTGCACAGCACCTTACTTTCCTAGGAATCTTAATTGACACCCAGGCTATGACATTAGGACTCACAGAAAGAAAATTAGTTGAACTTGTACACACTCTAAAATCTTTCAGTCAGCGTAAACGGGCCAGTAAACGTCAGCTTCAATCACTGGGTGGTTTACTTAATTGGGCAGCACAGGTAATCCATGGTGGGCGAACATTTCTCCGGAGGGTGATTGAACTACAAGCCGTCCTCCAGTTACCAACTCATAAAGCAAAATTGACAAGTGACTTTCATGCCGATATCAACTGGTGGCTACAGTTTATCTCTGTGTTTAATGGTACTAAGTGTATCCTTGACGACAAGCCAATAACCACTGTTCATACAGATGCATGTACAATTGGAGGGGGTGGGGTGTATGAAGGGGATTATTTTTATGTGAACTGGTGCTTAGACATGCCATGTGTAATGGAATGGCATATCAACTATAAAGAAGTCATGGCCATCATATGGGCATGCTTCAGGTGGGCTCCCTTATGGAGAGATAAACATGTCGTACTCTTCACTGACAATATGACAGCAAAATCGACTCTAACCAAGTCAACATCAAGATTCAAGCCGGTTATGCCATTTCTAAGAGCCTTGTGTTTTGTATCTGCAATCTATAACTTCAAATTGACTGTCAAACATATTGCTGGTAAGATAAATACTCAAGCTGATATATGTTCCCGCCTTCATGAGAAAGGTAGTCTATCTGCGCTGTACGACGCCCTCCCAAATCTGCATCACCAAGAGTTCTCTGTTAGGGAACTAACCAGCCATATGTCTAAATCCTTCGTTTCTTCCAGGTGGCCGAAGATGGACCAACCACCTGACAACTCGTGTTCAACAGTATGTCAGCAAGGCCTGGGCAGCATCAACAAAACAAACGTACCAGACCCACCTTAGGAGCTACCTTGACTTCTGTGATCTTATGTCATGGAAACCTGTGCCTTTAACGCCAGACCAGGTGATGTGTTATATGGTCTATCTGGCTGATGTTAGAAAACTTAAGTACTACAGTATTAAAAGCTATGTGAATATTGTGTCAATACTACATAAATCAGCAGATGTGTGTGACCCTACGAAGGGTAATTGGAAAATGTCACAGTTGTGGTGTGGCATGAAGAGAGAGTTGGGTGCAGCTCAATCATGTGTCAAACCGATCACTCCTGAGTTATTGCTGTGTATCAGAGAAAATATGTGTTTTGCAAATATATGTGATGTGATGTTCTGGTCAGCCTGTCTCTTAGCGTTTTTTGGCCTACTTCGGCCAGGAAACTTCCTCCTCAAAGGTTCGTTTAATCCGGATAAGCATATTCGGAGATTAGATGCCATTCCTGTTCAGGATGTGTATGTTGTGGAACTAAGGTGGACAAAAACAATACAATTCCGCCAACGCTTGCTCTACACTGTCCTACCGCGACTAGCCTCACATCCCTTGTGCCCAGTGACAGCACTGGAACAACTGTTAGATAGGACAACTGAAAACAGTGGTTTACAGCCATTGTTTTATGAGAAAAACTTTGGAAGCCTTACTTATGCCTATTTCAAGGACAGGTTAAAACAGATAATATCGGTCATAGGACTTGATCCCTCAGACTTCGCAGGCCACTCGTTCAGGCGGGGTGGTGCTTGTTGGGCGCAGCACTGTGGCTGCACACCTGAGGAGATAAAAACCTTGGGAGACTGGGCATCATCAGCCTTCACACGATACTGTGATGACAATCTATCTCAGCGCATGTCTGTCATCAAACGATTTGGGGAGCTTCTCCCTCCAACTATGTGACTCTCCTACTTGAAACTATTCAATTATTTTAATGTTCAATTTTCCCACTTGGTACTGGTTGGGCTTGGGATTACCTTTCATAATTATTAATTCCTTTTCATGTAATGCCATATTCTTGGTATTTTCATATTTGAATTTGTTTTGTGTAATTAAATTTGCCCAACCAGTACCAGTGTGTCATTATTCTTTATTAGTTATTTCTCCAGGTATTTTGTAATCTACCAAAGTGTAATTTTAGCTTTGGTAAAATTTATTTTGGTGGGTGGAAGTGCCGCTCCTTGTTGAGAGTTATCTCCCTTCGCTAGTATGGCCGCTGACAGGCACAACGTGCTTTTCCATGCTCCTTCGCTTCGCTGCATTGCAAACTGCTAATGGCATCCTGCAAAGTTTTCATGCTAATTTAATTGCCACTCCCTCCCACCCAGTAGCATTATTGGTGGAGGTTAGTGTATTATTCGCCCCTCAATAATTGGTAATTAGCAAAGGGGATTACCTTTCATAATTATTAATTCCTTTTCATGTAATGCCATATTCTTGGTATTTTCATATTTGAATTTGTTTTGTGTAATTAAATTTGCCCAACCAGTACCAGTGTGTCATTATTCTTTATTAGTTATTTCTCCAGGTATTTTGTAATCTACCAAAATGTCCTTATAGCTGAGATGATTTCTCATTTTGTCAGTATCTCTACTGGCACGCGACCAGTGACCGCCATATTTTTGCCATCTTTCGACGATAACTCAGCGAAAAAAATACGCACGTTGAAATCTGTCTAACTTGTTAAACCTGACATCAGAACCCACGATCCTATACGGAACTTTTTTGAAACTAACTATAGGCAGCTGAAGTGGGTCACTTGCAAACATGGTTTCCGTACGACTTTTTACAGTTGTGCACAGTACCAGTAGCCGCCACCCAATTCATATCGTTTATGAAATATCAAAGTCATGTAAATTCGTTTACTTTGTGTTTAAAATACCAAAATAAGTTATTCAAGTGAAAATTGGTATCTGTGGTCATCTTTTTTTATCGCGAAACAATCTCATACAAAATCAGTTTCTGCGACTCGCAATCGGCCGCCATTTTGTGTGGGCGTGGTTTCGCCGATAACAATAACACAATGCAGCACGTGGAAATAAAAATTCTGTCATTGAATCATGAAATAAATAAGTACTTTCGCCTTTATGTAACATTCATTTAACAATAATATAAAGCAATGTATAAAATGAATATAGAATATTTACAATGTTTTTCACAAATATAGCTGTGCATGTAATGGCCCTATTAGTCAAGCCGATGTGATTATTTACTAATTGTTACTTTATAATTGATGATTTCTATGGAAATAAAATGTTAGCTCCAAAACGTATTCAATATATGCGTCAATAATTTTATTTTTTTTATTTTTTAAGATATTGAAAATTCAAATGAATATTGGAAAGATTCAAAATGTTAGAATCGGGCACTCTACTTAAAACTAGCTGTAATGATTATGTCCAATAAGACATACATTAAAATATGAATATTTATGCTCATTATGAGTAAAATGCAATATAAATCCTATAACGACGCCCGATTCAAAGACATCAGCCAGTTCTTTTTCCATTGGATGATTTCCGCGCATGCGTGACACGGACGGTGACGGAACAGGTGGGTTAATAAGTAGCTAGATATAATGTAATGAATCACTTAATTCGAAGTTTCTTATAGATCAATACCCTTGAAATTGTGTGTTCTTGCTGTTTAATAAGATTTCCTTGAATAGGTGTTTATTACTGAAGTTTGAAGGCCACAGGCCCAATGAACATATCAATACAAAATATACACAAATATACATAATAAACATTAAATACATCAAGTTTTTAGTGACGTTCTGTACTTTAAGGCAAAAAATATGAACTTGGATAAGATTTCCTTGCTATATTATAATGCCGAAGAAGAAAACGAACCCAAGAGTTTACTTTAAAGTCATGTGTAGAGGGACAATAAATGAATAATGAATAGCGCATGGTTGCTAACATTTTAATAATTTGCGTGCACAAAACAGTGCTTTTCATAATGCTTTTATTGTTGTCATCATTTCGGGTATTAAAGAGACACCGACTATGTTGATAGGATCACATATGTCAAATTTTGAAATCGATGTTATTACCTCGGGAAACACCAACTGTTTCTGAAAATAACAAGTTAAAGGTCAATCAGTACATTATAGCGAAAATACGGCCATTCAAAGTCGGGATTTTGATCGAAAACCGGACAATGTGGCTCGAGTGGCGCGCGCAAATTCGCCAAACGTAATTTTGAAACCTTGTCATAAGCTTACAGGAAGATATATTCGATTCGATAGTGTTTATTAGGTATTGTAGCTAATAGGTAGATTAGTTGGATGCATAATTTCGAATTCTAAACGTATTTGAGATGTCTTCTTGATTTTTCCATAAAATCAAGCATTTTAGAGATATTAAGCATAAATGGATATATTTACAAGTCCAGTGATGAGATATGAACTTCAATCAGCATATTATATATTTTGTAGCTTATCAAAATCAATAAAAAAAATTAAGAAAGATACTCTGTGTCACTTTAAGTTAAATTAAAACTCTAAGATAATGGCATGGCACATCACTGGCTCACTTACAATGTCCCCCCGATCTTCCTTGATTCCAGTGGGTAGAAGCATCAAGCCGGACCTGTACCACTCATTCCTGAACACACCATTCGGCAGGGAGCCGCTCTCCGCCCTACAACTGTGTGCTATGGGGGTGCCTAAAGACGAGAGGGGGTACTACCCCATAGCTCACACTGTCACGCTGCATTCAGACGACTGACTATAGTTATGCGAAATATTTGAAATAGTAAAGTACCTTATTTCATATTATTGCATTTAAAGGTTTTTCATTTCATATTCATATACTACTCAAATGAAATCAAGTACCTATTTTCTGATTGCATTACATCTTCAACTCCTATATAATATCTTATAGAGAATACTCATATCCGTTATACTCAGTGCATTTTGTCCAAGCGACGTTCGTATCAACATCGAAACGTCTCAATTTGAAAATCAATTGAATGTCCGAGGACGTTGCTTTCTATTATAATAAATGTATGTAAAAAATTGTATTAACATTTTGATATTATATTATGTTTCAATATAATACTCATATAATATGTATTTTTGTGTAAATAATAAAGCCATTCTTTCGTCAAAATATTTTGTTATAATAATTATACAGATAAGGGGCGTACACACTTAATGTACGCCTAAAAATCGACCAAGTACGACCGAAAAAAAAATGTCATGCACATCATGTACGCACATATTGATACCTGTGTACGTATGCTACTTTATTTCGGTGCGTATGATCACTATCATGTTCATGGACTTTCATTAGAGTGATATATATATTTTGATACATTGAAGATCACAAGTGGAAACGCATCATGCGACAAACTCTTATAAATTTATTAAAATGCAACAACTTGATAAAACTATGTCAGTACACCTTCAAACGCTTGAGTACACCTCCGAATAAAATTCAAGGTGAATGTACAACTTCACTCAAAAAGTTATCTGGAGCCCTGATAATTATTAAGATTATTCCTGAATTTTTGATAATAGATCACATTATCAACAATCTTAATTTGTCAGTGTCATGTTTGTATTCTATTTTATGCATCACTGACATGACGTCATTGTCACAAAAGATAAACTTGTGAATAATTATGGAATTTCTCGGTTTCTCAGACTGTAAACTCCATTATGTTAATGCGAATACCTTTGATGCAATGCGACATATTGCAATACATTTACTATATAAAATATCTTAAGATACATGTATAATGAAATAAAAATGTTTCATCGCCTGAGTAGTGCACACGCAGCTACTTACAATTTAAGTTACATAAACAGTTCATGAACGTTCATTGAAACAAAGTATATTATGGTTTAGATTCATTTTTAAAATGCTTGATATCCTTTTAATTTATAAATGCAAAGATGAACGTGGGTAATAAAAGAAACTGCCGTTTCATTTGACTCATGCTGAATTAATTCTTATTTTTTACCATTTGTAATGTGTGCTTGATGGGATAAACCCATTCCCAGTTTTATGGGTTGTTTGCTTCTTTAAAGCTTTTGACCAAGCGTCTAAGACCAAACAACTGTAAAGCTGTTGAAATAAAAAGTCTGGCAAAACAGTATTGAACTTTAGCATTTTGTTCCTGTATATGGGGTAAATGGGGTGCTCAAGATGTAATCCTTGAGGATGAACTGTATAATGGAGCAGTGAACTTCATTAGGACGATTTATTGAAGAAAAAGGTTTGGCCTACTTTGGATCAACATCGCATGTATGATTTGTGAAAATGTCATATGGAGCTTAAAATAACATACAATGAAGTAACCGATTAATAAACTATCAAGATGATCAGTTTGAAATAGAAACCATTGAATTGTCCAAATGTGATGAAATAAGTCCTGAATAACGACATTTTGGACATATGAAACAAACCCAAGCGCCATTTTCAAGTGACAAAAAAGTGACATCGGAATGTGGGACTATACTTTGCGAGCTACTCATCTTTTGGCTTTGGAACGGCAGAAAGCTTCCAAGTAGCACGCGAAAAGCGTGCAGCACGTGCTCAGTCTTGTGCACAGACAGCTATGAGACTGAGAAAAATATTATTGAGAGAACAATCATTTGGTCATTTGCATGGATGAGAAGTTTTGTAATCGTGTGGGCACTAAAAGTGCATGAAATGAAGAGTTAAATTGACATGGAATTCCATCCAAAACACATTGATGTATAAGTATTATCACTACAAGCTCTTGGTGTGTGCCACCTGATCAAAACAGCTTGAATAAAGTGAATCAGTGTTTCAAGAATCACCAAACATCAGTAACGTGTGGTGCCACCACGTGCGAGAATAACTGCAGCCATTCTTCTTAGTCTATCTTGGCATACCCCTAACCAGGTTCTTTAGTTGTTCCATCGGTATCCGCTGCCACTCATCGTGAAGTGCGGCATCCAGTTCAATCAGGTTTTGTACAGGAGGATCCCTTCTTTGTATCCGCTGTATTGTCCCAAACATTCTCGATTGGGTTCAAATCAGGTGACATAGCTGGCTATGGAATTCGTGTTACACTATTATTTTCCAGATGCTGGTTTACAACAAGTGAACGATGGGGTCTAGCATTGTCGTCCATGAACAAGGGTCTTGTGGCAAATCTGTGGTCATCGAAATGATCAATGATTACAGGATCCAGAACCTCCTTAATGTAGCGAACGCCTGTGAATGGAGCATGTATAGCCTAGTCCCCAAATCGAGTCTAATTACACGCTACACGCACGAATACCTACACATGGAATGCCAGCTTTAATTTCTATACACTCAGTCCAAAGAAAAATATATAACTGTAAAAAATTGCTGATTGAATATTATTGACACAAAAATTACATTCAACGTGAATGAAATCTCAGATATGTCCCTTTTATATTTTGTTACAGCAAATAGATTATAATAAGTTTTTTTTATATTAAAATCATGCCAAAAACATGATAAAAGATACAATCATCCCTATAATATAATTTTATTAATATATTACCTGAAACATGAATAATAACAAAATGTGTGTCATGAAGAAAGATGAAAAGCAATTTTGATAAAGAAAAAAGAAAAATACACGAACTCAGTTATGTTTTATAAATCAAACATATAAAAAAACATAAGACCTGTGTTCTTTCTTTTGAACCCCAATTTAGTAATGATCCCAAAATGCATTAATTCTGAGAGACAACAGAAGCCTTGTTGGCATCATGATCATGATAATATACGGTAATAGATGCAAATATTTTGGTACGAGTTAGTTTTGGGTACGATTTCGCCTCGTCCAGGGAAAAGAAGCGCTCATAAAAGATCACACACTTCTCGTCTCGCGAGGTATGTACTGTTGTAAACTTACACATGTTTTGGGTAAATTTTCTCTCCGCAAAATCAACCTCAGGTCATAAAAAGATCCTCTCAACACTCTTAAACTTTGGTTTCAGAAGCAAAGCGATGCCGTAAAAGTAAACAACGACCGGTTTACGGTAGACTTTAAAGCATGGCCACCCAAACTGCTCAAAACACACCAAAGCAGTAACTGGATGGTTTTTGTTTCATTGTGTGTCGGTAGACTTGCAAGACAAATTCTAATGTCTTATCCCTTCAACAAACAAAGTAAATGTTGGTTAGACTGAGACAAATTTTACCTTATGTTTTCAGACGAAATATCAAAGGACATGCGAGTTTTGGCGACATCTTGAACCATTATCTTACTGACATACAATCAAGGTCGTCCACCTTCTGTTCGCTAACACGTTGTCATGTAAATACTAGATTACACACTATTATGCCAAAAAGGCGCCACGTTGATAAGAGCATAGTAAAACAGCCAAAAATTAAAAAGAATTCCGAAATGGGTGCAGTACTTTCTGTATGTTCTTGTTTAAAACCATCGGAACAAGCAGAGAAGTCGCCATCAGACGTAACAGAGAACACCAGGCTTCTGTCAGAGAAGAACGAACCTGTCAAGTCTTATGACAAAAGTAAAAAGAGACAAGATGATATCCAACGAGACAGTGCATGTAAACAAGAAGAGTTTTCAGATGAACACCTCAAACCAGAATCTGACCAACATGTAGATATAACCTATGGTGACATTACGCATATTAAAGAGACATACGATTCATCAAATTATGAAAAAGGTGCTACAAAAATAGATAAACTTCAGAATCTTGGAGAAAAATGTTGTGAAAGAGATGTGGAATTTCAGGATGAGACAGCTTGTTTAAAAACAAATGCAGATCAGGATGGGAATAATACTCACACAATTATACATCAGGAGGCAGACTCCAGTACTAGTGGACAGACAGAATTGGTCTCCGCTCAGGGTGCCTCCATTTTACAGACAGAATTGATCTCGGCTCACGGTGACTCCAATGGACAGACAGAATTGGTCTACGCTGAGGGTTATGCGGATGAACTGACAGAATTGGTCCATTCTCAGGGTGACACTGGTGGACAGACAGAATTGGTCTCTGCTCAGGGTGACTCCAGTGGACACACAGAATTGGTCTACACTCACTATTGTGCAGATCAACAGACAGAACTGGTATCTGCTCAGGGGGACGCTGAAGGACCTACAGAATTGGTCTATGCTCAGGGTGACTCCGGTGGACAGACAAAATTGAACTCTGCTCAGGGAGATGGTGATGGAAAGACAGAATTGGTCTCTGCTCAGGGTGACTCCAGTGGACAGACAGAACTGGTCTCTGCTCAGGGTGACTCCAGTGGACAGACAGAACTGGTCTCTGCTCAGGGTGACTCCAGTGGACAGACAGTACTGGTCTCTGCTCAGGGTGAGGCTGAAGGACTGACAGAACTGGCCTCTGCTCAGGGGGACTCCAGTGGACAGACAGAACTGGTCTCTGCTCTGGGTGAGGCTGAAGGACTGACAGAATTGGTCTATGCTAAGGGTGACACCAATAGACAGACTGAATCTGTCTCTGCCCAGGATGAAGCTGTAACTAAGAAACATTCTGTACTGCCAAAGCAACTCCTTGACAGTATTACAAGCAACGTGTCTGAGAGATGTAACAGTGGTAGCTCCTGGCTGGAGACAACAGGACTAGCAGACGATGACCTGTCTGACACTGAGGTGTGTGGCAGTCAGATCACAGCTGGTGCAGATACCCATGGTAAGGTTTTTTGACACAGTCTCAAACTAACTTCTGACAATATTTTGTTGAACACAGAGATAAAATTGTATAACTTTTACTAGGAGCATCCAGATTAATCTTGAATTTTGATAGATAACAATTAAGTTTAAATATAATGAATAAATTTAATAATTTCCAATTACCATTAGTGACTGGTTAAACCAGAAAGAATTGAGAAGTGCTTCATGCTCACAGGACCTGACAACTTTCTGGAATTCTAAACAGAAACTAATCTTTCATTGATCTACTGTAAATTATCAAAGAGTTGACACTGCCTTTTTCAATTTAAATTTAAAATAGTTCAATTCTGATTCAATGCCATTATAATAAAGAAGTTAAAGTATAAATGTACTTGGTAAATATCAATGTAGGTCTTCAGATAAGTCTACTTGATATATGTTGAATGGTTGTTGCTGCAGGGGAGTCTGTCACTGACAAGAGCAGTAAAAAGATGAAAGGCAAGGATGAGAAAGTCTCAAAACCCAGACCCAATTACTTCATTGCTATCAAGATGACAAACCCGAAGGTGAGTTTCTTTTCTAGATCATCTCTACTGCTCTTTGCTCCTGCCATTTCTCAGTCCTTCACATTTGTTTAGAAAAATAAAAATACTTGCAAGAAAGTATGTTTATAACTCTTATTGATAAGATGACAGATTGTGAGAATTAAAACACTGTATGAATAATCTTTCTTATGCTTTCCTTGATTGAGTGTGTATGACCATAGTCAGCGATGTACCTGCAAGTCTTTATTCCAGTAGATGTTCCTATCGTAAAGAAGTTTGTATTCTTTTAAATTTACTACATTTGAATTTTCACTGAGTAGCAAGAGTATTTAAAAGTTATGTTATAACTGTTGGTTCTGTAAATGGTTTTGCAAAGATCACTTTTATAATTTCCATGGTATTTCAATGACTGCAATTCAGATCCACATAGGCCTGGGGGAGGTGCAGCGAGCTGTGTTGAGTGTCGAGCCTCGTATGAAGGAAGTGATGATTGCCCTCCCGACCCTACACCTGACCCTCTATGTCACACACCTGCCGGACGACGACAGTATCAACAGGTGGGTCACATGACGTCACTGTCACATATCACTGGTGGTTACATGACAATTAAATGCTCTCTTGAAATCCAATCCAAGTGAATTTGTCCAAACATTCCAGGCGACGTTGTTTAAAACAACTGACTTGTGTTCAGAGAAGCTATAGCTACTTGCTATAACTGTTGGCCTTTGATCGTTAGTCTCACTTGGAATAAATTCAGTGTACAGGTTCCATTGGGACTGGTGATGCAATTTATACATTGGTTCTCCAAAAGCAACTTTCAATTATTTGACCTCACCCTTTCCGACTTCAAAAGCTGCATGTATTGTTGAATGTTGGAAGTTTTGTAAAATGAATGCAGAGATGAATGGCAACTTCATCTGATTTCTCGTGTCATAACAGACCGGTATGTAATGGACACTCATTTAATATTCTCTAACTAGAGCTGCAGCAGCCCTACAGGAGGCCGGCGAGGAGTTGAGAGAGGGGTTCGAGACCGGGTGTCCGGTGTGCGAGGTGTCGGGGCTCGGTACCTTCAGGAACCAGGTGGTGTTCGCTAAGATCTCCCCCGGGGATGCTCTCGATCAGCTGGCTCAAATACACGGTCAGTCTCATGCTGATTGTTCAAACTTAATGTTTCATGTAGAAATTGATTAACAGAAGATATTTAACTACAAACTATTTAGCAGGCCTGTCTAAGGACGGGGCTGCTATTAGTTTTTGTGAAGTTTCCACCACTGCCGCCGTACTCGTATAACTAGCTATAACTTTTTTCCACTAAGCTTTCCAGAACTCTTATTCATAACTTACTATTCATACCTCGGGGGATCGATTTTGACATGTTCACTTTCAAGGTCAAAGGTCATGGTCACATGCTATGTAATCACTCTAAGAATTCCTTGTAAATGCGATAACTTGAAAAGTTTTTGTGCTATGAAGCTCTTACTTTGTATATATCATCCTCAGAAAAGTGCAAATTTTTTGAAAGGTTTAGGTTACAATCCGTCAAAGGTCAAGGTCACAGCAAGGTCATGACTTTAGCATGGTTTAGCGAAAATGCTTTATTCTAACTATGAACACTTTTAATCAATACATGATTGTTATGCTCAATAAAAAGTGTTCAATGATTGTGTGACCTTGAGTGTCAAAGGTCAAGGTCACGAGAAAATGCCCAATTTGGTGAGGCCTGTAAAACGGAACAGGATAATGGGAAACTCCAAGTTTTGGGGCTGCTCTGCTTTTTTCTGACCAAAAAAGTCAAGGATAATTGCTAATAGTGTGTTGAAACTAACTTTTCTGCCATAGTGATGGAGGTGACAATGCTGTGATGTCATTACTTCACTGTTGTGACGTCATACGTGGAGGGGTATTTAACTAGCTTAATATTGCGGTATCAATATTATTTGACAGTATTTTATAAAGTAAATTGTTATTATCAAAATTAGAGCGACGTACCCATCTTTTTGCCAGCATTTGCAATTGAATTTTTGGTGTAAGGCAAGTCTACTAGACCTTTTATTGAAGTATAGCTACTGTTGCGTTTACAACAAGCTATTATCTCTAAGTATCCCAAGAAATCAGATGTGTTTTGTAAGACTAAAGGAATATCCAATTGCTCTCTAGATGTTGTGAAGAAGAAGATGACTGAACATGGCCTTGAAGCCACAGACGACTCGACCTTGATCCCCCACATCACCCTCATGAAGATGAGCAAGGCCAAAGGTCATTTCAGGAGGTCAGGTGAGCACATGCAATCTCAGGTGTACGGTCAGTTATATTGGAGTGGTTTTATTTATTTTATTACATCCTGTTGATTTTAGTCCACTTTTTGAAACAACAATAATTATCAGTGAAATTCCTGAAGAATAAACACAAGCAACCTATGTTTACCTATAAAGTTGCCTTAGTATTCCTTCATCCTGCTACATCAGCAAAAATATCTCGAGTTATACTCCAATTTATACCCTGATATCCATCAGGCAAACACCCTCATATTGTTATGAATGGCAAGCCAATCAAACAATGCCCTCTTTACGATAGCTGCAGTGGGGATTCTAAGCCTCGCCCGACTTGCTTTCTGTAGTGCACGCGGAATGCCAGTTTGATTCAAATCAACCAATGGGAGTGCTATTAGAGGATTTATCACACGTCTTGCTGCACACTCCTGCTAATCTTGCAAGAAGTGATCAATATGATTTTTAAGAGAGGCGTCACTAGATGGTAGTATAATAAGGAGTTAGAAATAGTGTGACTAAAAAAGACAGCGATGACAACTGTCAACAAACAAGGGTTTTGGCCCGATATTGAGATATATATATATATGCTGATATAGCAGGATGGTACCGTATTTCCTCTAATAGGGGTCTCCAATAAGCGTCGGGCCTCTAATAAGTGCATTGGTTGTAGAAAATAAGCGCCCTGGGGTCATTGGTAGTTGAGAAAATAAGCGCCGTCCTCTATTAAGTGGCAATTTCTAACCATCTGATAATGTCCCTTTGTAAATTTTGTTAAAGATATTCATAATAAAAGACAGCGCAAAACAAACTTCAATTTTCTATGAAAGAAATAAGAGTTGGGTCTCCAATATACGCCGTTGGGTAAAGAGGTGCTGACGAAAAAGTGCCCGGGCGCTTATTTGGGGAAATACAGTATTCCTTTGATTCCTACTAAGATCTACCTCTCCTTACAAATTGTTCAACTGTTGTCTTTCTTTGATGAACATCAATGTACGTTGTGATAGTCATTTTCCAGATTTCTTTTTTTCAGTTGCAAAGAAAATTGACCCTGACCTTTACAAGGAGTTCAAGGACATGACCTTTGGAGAGGAGGTCATAAGTTCTCTCCAGCTGTGTTCAATGGTGAAGCAAAAGGATGTATTAGGTTACTACCAAGTTCTCCACAAAGTTGATCTCGGTAAGTGTTTTATACCAGCTTTCTATATTTGAGTTTTGAGGAAACTTCTATAATGTGATTGTCGTGATATTTCCTTTTATAGGAATTTAAATGCATGTTTGTGTCTATATTGATGACTGGAAGGACAAAGTTATTCTTCTGATTCTTTGATTGTTGACTGAAGTTAGTAAACATGACATAAATTCTGCTACATCAGTGTCAATAGCTTCGAAACAATACAATGCAGAAGTTTGAAACTCCATGCACAGTTGTTCTCTCTTGGAACTGGTACACAGCATAGTTGGTGAGCTTGAAGCAATAGCAGTAGACGACCCTCTCATTAGTTTGTTTGACCTCTTGTCTGTATTGTGCCACTTTTTCAGTATGCATTTAGGTATTAACAGTGGCAGTAGCACGTTTTCTGAAAATTTTATATTTAAAATTTTTCACTGATAATGTAAGTTAATGCTTTATGTATTATTTTGATAGTGTCAAAAATCTCATTACACAAACCAATCATCCATAGTCAGAGAACAAATTATAAGAATTTATATTAAGTCCATTTGTGGCAATTTATTCATTTTGTGTAAGAAAATGAATCACATGTCTGAATTTTACATTATATCTTTGATTTATAACTGCTTCATTTAGTTTATATATATTGTCTTTTTAATTTGAAACATTTATTTTATTTTCATTTCACATTACCTTATGTTCCCCCTAAATAGTGCTACCACCCCTTTGACACTTTTGCCCAATAGATAATAAGCTATGCAGATACGTTATGCGCTACTGTAGAAGAATGTCATGAAATACAAATATGTACATGAACCTTTTGGTTATTGGTATTTTTTCAAATTATTTGTGAACGATAGATTTAATTTAGTTTAGTAATTGAAAATTTTATTTACTTTGGTCATCAAATTTACTGTGTGTAACGGAATACATTAAAGTGTCTGATATTTATCTCTGTTTATGATTTGAATCGAATGTCAATATGAGGTTGAGAATCTCGATCTGGTTGTATGTTTGGCAGGCTGTCAGGAGACAACAGTGTCCGAGTTCTGTGAGGGTCTGGTTCAGTCTGCCCTCGTGTCAGCAGTTGAGACGATCAAGAGAGATCTCTACAAGGCCAATACAGATCAACAGAAGGAGGAACCTGACAACACCAGCAAACAGAAGGAATCGACTCAAACCAGTAGCTCTGATAAACAGGAGAAACCTTCTAAAGCTAAGAAGAGAAAACCGAAAAAGAAGAGGTCTTAGGTGAAATTGGTTTCATCTGCAGAATGAGTAAATTACTTGCTTTGGTTTCCATACAAGTAATTATCATGAGGTTGTGGAGTATATCCAATAATATTGTACAGCAAACCTGATACTTTTGTAAATCTTAATATTTTTATATTCATTATTTTGGAACATGTGACACGATGTGCCTTTATTTACATTCTTGTCTGTGGAGACAACTTATTTTGAATTACTTTTTTTTAATCATGGAGGATGGAAGAAAATTAATTGTCCATATAGGAAATGAACATGCAGACACTGGCATGTGATGGAAAATAACCAGGACAAGTAAAAATTCAAAAAACATTGTACAGATAAATGTCAGCACGCAAGGGTTGGGAAGTTCCTTCAGAAAGGTTGTAGTCTGTGTGAAGATGTCTATCCCTGATGAAGCGGTGTATGACCATGTTCGTGAATGGAATGTATAATGAACTTGAAACATAAATTTACTCTGACAATCTTGCCATGTAAATTCGGATTGTTCTTTACTTTTGACAATAAAGGAGACAAAATTTTTATTATCTTTGATATCTTTTATTATTACCACTGTGGGAGACTGACATGCAAAAGGAACCTGTCATCAAGTTATAAAGGCTTGAACACATGTTACATGGATGAGTCGCGAGTCACACCTTGTGTAAAAGTAACAAATGATAGAAGACAGATATGGGCTAGGCTACAGAGTTACAGCGACTCCTGACATCAGTAGTCTGTACACAGGGCCGATACATGTCAGCTGCATGAGCTATATCTACATGCATATATATATGTAAACCGCTGTACATACTGCACACACAACAGCACCACAGCCAATCTGTGTTCTATGATACTATTTGCCTCTTAGTTGATGATGATGCAGGAGTCGCGGACAGAATGTCCTTGAGTTGATTGAAGAAAGAGATAACAGATTGGCTGTGACGTTCTGCTTAATGAGTGTAGAGCAATACACAAGCTACTCAGCAAACTGGAGATCAGATACATTATGAGTTCAGCTGAATGTCTGTTGACGTTACTGTATGTAGATTGTTACACTTGAAAAGACAATACATAGTAAGAGAGTATGTAGACTGAGTCTAGCTTGACATGGAAGACCATTATACACAACCCTACATTGATATTGGTAAGATTCCTAATGGTTTGATGTGGCAATACACGTCTAGCCCATATAGCAAAAGCTATCTGAACACAGTTTATATACAAATGCTTCATATTTACACACCAGAACAAGCAGCACACGCCAAATGAATCATAATATGTACAATATACAACACATTTCAAAATAAAATTCTAATTTATAATTCAATATAGATGTACAGCTGATATATCTGTCCTTAAAGGCTAATAAAGTGAGATTATTTGATATATGTCAGAATATACAGATCATATTTGGGTTAGATTTGGTATATTGATGATATTTGAAGACTGCTACTGTCTCTACTACTCACAACCTGGAGCAGGGAGCTGGCACTCCTCTCACTTCTACCTACAGCTGTCTAGTCCTGGAGATACAGCTGCTACTAGTCATGTAGATACAGCTGCTACTAGTCGGACAGTGTTGCCTGCCCTTCACCTAGCCAGCAAGCAAGGCACTGAGGTTCAAGTGTAACTCAAGATTATCTGCACTGTAGTTATCCTACTCTATGAGGTGTCCAGGGATAGCCATAACAGGCATGTTCTTCTTGAAGGTGAAAATATGCAGGATGACAAGCTGTGTCTGCGCCTTTATATTTTCATATCAAAGAGAACGAGGGCAAGGATGTTGTGAAGGAAGATGCAACATGGAGACTGTTCACAGGCGCTGTATACAGCACACCTGGTTCCCATGTGAACACCACACTTCTATGATGAACACTTACAGTTCTATGGGTTAATCCTAACTTTGAGGTGTGAGGGAGAAGAGAAAACAGCACTTAGCTATGATGAGTGGAATGTCGTCAACTCAAAGCAAAATGTTGGTGACAATGGAGCACTGAGCACCCTGCGAGCTAGCTACACACTTCACAGCACACGACCCCGACACCCTCTGGGGAGAAAGTGCTCAATCACTCAACTGTCCATGGGGCAGTCCTAACTGATCAACTAACAACAGCACATGCAAATGCTTTGCACTAACAAGACCTGACTGATGTATTATGTCTAGTCCATGGTTCTCATACTTGGCTAATCATGATAGTCAGTTATCAATATTGTACCATGTACACTGATCAAGTCTGAGTATAAAATCTGCGAGAAAAACGTAACAAATACAAACAATGTGAGGTATCACACAAGCATGTGCGAGCTCCTTGTGGCGAACTCCGCTGACTAACTCCTAGCATAGCACCAAACAGAAGCTAACCCGACCAGCGCCACAATCAAGCACTTGGCATCTGCTCCCTAGCACTACCAGCAATACTGCACACACATGGGATTTGTCAGATATGTCGTTGGTCAACTCGGATAGTCTCTGGATTTCATTTAGTCTCGCAACAACTGCTCACAGTTTATTGTATTATCTTTTCCTACTGAAGTGTTTGGTGTCAGAACTAAACCAAACTTTGATAAAAGGGCCTACTCGTACATCTTTATCTACTTTCTTACACTAACCTGAACATTGGCATTAGGAAAGGAAATGACTGTTATCAGACTTGTAAAGGAAAAGCACATACATGCATTACAATATTGCACATACTGATTGTGTCACTACAGGTCTACATTACAAGCACTGGAGATAGGGGCGGGAACAGGGAACTACTTAGCATCGGCACTCTACTGCACTTGTGCCCACAACGTATCACATGAATTGAGAAAATAAAATATCAAGATAGAGTAGCTCATTTAAGTTTGCATATTTATAAACAGTAGCTGCACAAACAGTTTGCATACAAAATGTAAAGTTTTACAAATATCTGGAAAATGGTAAAAATAGAGTACTAATTAAAGGCAAGCCAAGTGTTGAGTCATAACGACCTGGTTGATGGTCAAGTGAGCTTGTTGACCCTTCCATATCAGCACTAATGGTCTCGGCTTCAACGCTTCCTTATAAGATAGAAAACAGGGTACGTTCAACAGTTGGTTCCTTCAGTGGAGGCATCAGAGCCCACAATCTGGCAGGCAGTACATGATTATCTTATGCTATATGTCCTACAACTACAAGATGAGCACAGGAGTGTGTGTCGACTCACACTTACAAGCCAGCCCTGACTTCTCGGTATCAGTTGAGCCGCTAACAAGACTGAGCTAGGAGTAGTACAAAAGAGTAAAGTTGCTGTATATCAAATACATTTTGGCATATATGCTGGGAGCGATCTAGAGGCTGCTACAGAATGCCCTGAGTGCTCGGTGTGGACCTATGCCAGTCAGACAGACTGTTGGAGTCCCGAGTCTCCATGGTTGAGTGAGTGAGTAGATCTGTTGTCCGGACCTGGCTATAAGGCATCACTGGACATGAGCTGGTAGGATCCAGTCAGAGACGGGCACCCGAGAACCACCAACAGATCCGAGTAGAGACTTCGTGCCTGACACAACCAGACTAACGTAGTGTCCTCATGAGCGCGGGTTGGCCGGTAGGGTGGCAGACTTGCTAGAGCCCCGTTGCTGGGGACCATATGACGAATACTGTTTCGTGCCCCGCAGCGTACTGTAGGAAGAGAAAACATATACCAGTCATGTTCATTTCAAATCGGACATTAATCAATGATTACATCATGATCTTAGACTGTAAGATGAAAAAGCATAAACGAGTCAGGATTTCCATGATTTCAAATCTGACATTCATCAATGATAACAAGATGCTTTGGGGAGAGACCTTAGACAATATCTTTTTGTTCCCCATCAAAGTAGCCTAAGGTCCCTGAACAAAAGTGTTTATGAAGACAATAAGTATTCATTGCAAAACTGTCATTTATTTCAGTTTTTACTTAAAATGGCACCAATAATTCCATGGAAAGAGGCAGAATGCTGGAAGTGTTTACAGTCACTTGTTGTTTTGGTTGCTAAGTCTAAGCTATTGAGTTAATTCCTATCCTAGCCAGAGCTAACACTGGACAGCGGAACCTGGCAAATTTCATTTACGTTTATTGTATGCACAGAAATACTTAGCATGAGTGAACAATTGATATGTACCTTATATTTCCTGAACTGACGATGCCTTTTCTTGACACTTTCTTACTTAGATGTTGGACCCAACTCTTCTGTTTCTCAGAGGATTCTGCTAACAATATCATTTCTTTTGCCTGCATACTTGCTTCATATGTAACTGAAAGAAAAAACACAATCCAGTGAAAATCCTCAAGGAATAACAACACAATAAATTTAACTATACAATGATTAATGGAACACTACATTAATGAACTCACTAACTTTTAACATGCATGTTATCAAAACTTGAAAATAATATAGCTCACCTTTACAATATGCTATAAACTCTTCATTCTTGTCGAAGTGATCTTTGTGAACCTTCACATGACACCCTGAAGTAGAAGCAAAACATGTCAACTTTGTGAAAAGTTTATACAAAATATACATAGATTAAACAACTTAAATTGACAGTAAAAATATTCCCAAAATATGACTTACCGTAAATTTCATGATTAAAATTTAATGAATTGAACATTTTCACTGTTTGAGAAAATTTGAGACACAAAAGGGCTGGAATGTCAACTGGAACAAGCAGCTTTAATCATTAAATGACAGTAAAATTCCCATGAGTGAAGAGCAGATAGTGTGTTGGGCAAGGGGAGCATACTCACGTTTGCACTCAAGAGCCGGTGGCGGATGCAGCATGTGCCACACAGGCTTGTTGCAGGAGTCGCATGTGGTAGGGGTGCGGAAGTGGAGAGGCAGGAAGTCGTGCCCCTTGTACGGGATGATCCCCATTCGGTCCTGGAACAAACATCTCACTCTTGTATCTACTGACAACTCATTCAACAATATAAAACGTTTTGAAGGTAACTTTATGTGATTCATATAGGCGTGATTAGGTATGATAATTGAATTTTATGTCAAAATGAATTGTGTTATCTCAGCTGAGAAAAAAATAACTTGATATCCACTTATTTCTTTTCTGTAACTAACTGTAATAATCAATGAAATTTTGACAAAGATATGTATGTACATAACATAGTTAGCTAGTGACCACTAAGAAGAACTACTACTGATTTACTGTCAATACTGAGGTGTCAAGTTTACTTTTCTTGTATGTTTCATTATTGTGACAGACATTACATTTTTAATACATTGTGTTAACTTGTCCGCTGATATCATGATTGTTATATGTCCGCGTTCCTAAATTTGCTATAAAGGCATACAGTAATGTACAACAAACAAAAATGTGTACCGACCTGATTCTGTTCCTCGTCTGGTTTCCTCATGGAACTCTCACCCTCTGTCGCATAGAGGATCTGCAACAGACATGCTTTGTAGTACAGGCTCAACTAAACAAACTTTATGAGTGAACAATTTACTGTTTAACGCACTTGGCCAATATCTTAGCCGTTAGCTAGTTGTCAAGCTTTGCAGTACAGAATACACTGAATGTTCATCTCTCCTGTGACATGGATCAATCTCGTAACATATCTGCTACACCATGTTTTAACACTCCTATGGATTTGGAGTCATCAGATAACATTAAAAGCATTACATTTTTCACTGATCCCTGATGACTTTCTATTGTATCATTGAAAGGCGTGCATTCTAACCAGCAGATGATAGAGAACATATCATTGTACTTGTTACCAACCTGGAATATTCTGGGAACATCTTTGGCGTCTGCTCGATACACGTCCCCTTGAGTGACTGGACGTACATGGAATAACTTGCTGTGGAGAGGAAAACAACAGACCAGTTCAGTGGAGTGTCACGATAAGAAAGGACAGACAACAAAACTTTTCACACAAAAATTTCAAAACATTTTCTAGCTAATAAATGCCAATTCACTCAATCTGCAAAAATAGTATACAGTATAAATCTGGAATGTTTATGGATACATGTGAAGAAAGAGACTGTGTACAACGCACCAGTTCTGGCATGGTCTTTGTAACAACAGCCGGACAGCTAAACTTGAACAAGTTTCAATTTTTTTTTTATCACATTCCTATCTGATAAATGCGAAGTCATTATAATAATAATGAATAATCTCCTTTGTTCATACCTTCCAAAATGTCTCAACATGATCTGACAAGTTGAACATTTGACACGCTTATGGACATGTGAAGTAAGAAACTGAAGGTGAAGAAACACCCGAGTTGATTTATCATCAGTTTTCAAACCTTCCAAATTTGGTCTGATGAAGTGCATCAAATACACAAGCGGTACAGTATAACTCTGGAGGGTTACGAGGGAAGAAACTGCGGTGGACTCACTCTATATCGAGGATGACGGAGGGCGTGGAGTTCATCTTGTCCACCTCGTTGTTGTAGAAGAGAACCTTCCGGCTGCTCACCACCACATACTTCTTGTTCCACCCGTACTTCTTGATGTTCGACCGGTTCGGGATCGCCAGCCACCCCTCCATGTGTGAGTCTGATTTTCATCAAGTGAAGATTGTATTATTAATCAGCTTGTCAAACAGTTTGATGTTTGGTAAGTATGAATTTGAAAAATACATAAATGATAGATTTAAATTTGAGCAAAGGGAGACTTCAATCTTCAATAAAGTCTTCAACTGTGGTAGTTTCAATGGATCTTATTCCAGAACTGTAACTGAATTTACATTCATTGATTGGTCAATACTACCATTGAGAAAAACATTTGTATACACTAAATAAAGATATCTAACCATTTTGGTTTCCTTGACCAACACAAATAGCTTAATTAATGAGGGCATAAAGAGACAACAAGATAACTTTTCACCCCTAAGAAAGCAGTAACAAATACATTTTGAGGTTCTTTCTGGAAGGGTTAAGGTCCAAACCGTGCCCCACTCACCCTGGCTTTCCTCAGTGATGGTTTCATCCATGCTGCCGCTGTTGATGGAGGCGGCGTCGATGTTGGCGACGGAGAGCTTCTGTCTGAGCATCTCTATCTCTGAATCCTTGGAGTCGAGTTCCATCTGTAGCTTCTGTCTCATCTGGCTCTCCTCGTACACGCTCTGCTGGGAGTCGGACAGGTCCCGCTGCATCTTCGTCACCATCTTGTTGTACTTCTCTCGCTCCTGTGAATACAGGACGGTTATTGTACAAATCTCAACTTCATGGGGACTTACAACAAAGAAGGACAATAATATTTTGGACTTTATCATTTTTTTGATATTTACCTAATAAACAGATTACTTAAAAGATGATTGGTGCCAAAATAACGTTAAGAAGACACAAGACATTAAGATGACATTTATTCTTATCAACATAACTGATATGATAGGTTGAGCTAAAACTCTACCCACCCTGTCAAGAGTTTCCTTATAATACAAGTCGAAGCTGTAAAATGTATTGAATGATTGGGATTATTTTAGTAATGAGAGCCAATACTGTAACACTGGATTAAACTAAGGGCTCCAATAAGTAAGAGTTATAGCATAGCAAGACATTCAGCTCATACTCCAAAGTAACTGCACCCCATAGCTCATCTCGAATCATTAATAAACTGGGCTACAATCAGTGATAGCAAGACAACGAGCTTTGCCTGTACGCACCATGTTGAGATCCTGCTGCAGTTTGCGGAGTTCCTTCTCCTTCTTCTTGAGGTCGGCGGTGTTGGCTCGATTGCCGGACTTGGCGTTGTGCTGGTACTCCTTGCGGTTCATGATCTCGGCCAGCTTGTTGACCGCCTGGATCTTCTTCATCCTCTCCTCCTCCAGCTGCTTCTTCAGCTTCTCCGTCTCCGACTGCTTCGAGTTCTCCACTTCTGCAGAGTCAGAGACAGATGGGTTTAGTCATACAGGTTTTTAGTTCAATCAAAGCACTAACTTGTTACTAATATCTGACTGATTTGTGTTCTCCACCCCAGCAGAGAGACTGAGAGATGGGTTCAAAGCGCTTTTACTGATGTCAGGTTCTAGTCTTACATTACTAAATCGGCATGAAAGGTATAAGGTGTTTCTTCTACTACTGGTATATTCATTTATTCATCAAGCTCTTCAAACATTTTCAAGACTTTTAATGTGATCTTCAATGAATTAAGCAAGTGATATGACATTTTTGTCTTGTTCGAGCAAATAACTCTACAGTTGTTAACCTTCATGATAAAGGTTTTCTCTTCCAATCTTATGAGTCATGTCTCAGCTGGTTAAAAGAGATAAGATAGACTAAAGATAATTTAAAACTCTTAGCCTTTTTGAAAAAAAAAACTTTCCAACTGTTAAGATTTGCCTTGATTTAGAGCTCTGAGACGTACCATTTGAGAGTTTCTTTATCTTCATGTTGAGATCATCATTTTCTTGTTTTAACCTCTCGATGTTGTTGGCATAGTCTCTCTTTGACTCCTCAATCTGCAAACCAGAGAAAAGAATTATTTCATGAAAAGATACAAGTATATATCATCATTGAGTCCCATAAATCCTGCTGGAATCCTATCAACAACTTGACTGACGGAAAGAAATACACAGGACAGAAACTATCAATAAGAACAGTCAACACTGTGTCAAAATATGTGCCTCAGGGTGCCCCATTTATGGAGATAGTACTTATAAAGCTATAAATAAGAGTCTGAAATGGTTTTCTTATCAAAATTCTTCTTCAGGGCCAGGAGTGACCACTGACCAGACCTACAGTATTTCCATGAATAGAGACTAAAATGGAACCTTCGGGGGTCAAGGAGTTCTGAGGTAAATATAACACAAGTATACACATTTAAAACTTAACTTCAGAGACTTGACCTAAAATTAAAACCAGAGGTTGGGGATATGGGTGCTGAAGAGAAATAATCTGGGATGTTGTACTCGAAAATATGATAATGGCATATATTTGCTTCATCTTACAACTTGGAAGAGCAACTAGAGATTGCCAGAGGACTACACGACTCTCTACTAAAGGTAGAGAGAGAGCTAGACGCACCAGGTTAATGCTGGAGTCCTTCTTGGTGAGCTCGGACCGATGACGAGACATGAGTTCCTTGATCTCCAGCT
The DNA here is from genome assembly GCA_916613615.1 of Steromphala cineraria. Taxonomy (NCBI): domain Eukaryota; kingdom Metazoa; phylum Mollusca; class Gastropoda; order Trochida; family Trochidae; genus Steromphala; species Steromphala cineraria. Next base: position 38,314,780 of record OU744722.1, on the reverse strand, counting down.
CCAGCATGGTCTTCTCCTTCTCCACATCAGACAGCTGCTCCTCTGCGATCGTCCGCGCCAGCTGCTCAGAGTCGGCCTTCGTCATCGCCAGCTGCAGCTGGGCCATGCAGTGGTCCCTGAAACACAATCGGTTTACATTGGGGCACCCTTCTTACAAACTGAATCATTTTTCTTTTAACACGTTAAAATGCTGAGACCGGAAATTTTCTTATTCATCAATCTTGTTTTCACTCGTATAAACAAAAACAGGATAATTCTTATTTGAACTTCAAACCTTGGCTGAAATAATTTATGGCAAAACATCAAATAACAAAATTCACATAATCACAAATCATGAACTATGGGATTTATCCTGGATTGGTAAAAAGCCTTACTTCTCTATGGTGAGGTTGTTGAGGTCGTTGGTGAGGTCCTGGATCTGTGTCTTCTTCTCACTCAGGTCTTCCTTCAACTCCTTCACCTGCGTCTTGTACAGAGACTGCAACACAGGGGGTGTGGCTTAGAGTAGGGGCGTGGCTTGAAGGAAGTGGTCACGACATTGCGAGGTGATTGGGTAGGGTGTGGTTCGAAAGAAGGGGGCATGGCATTAGTGAGGGGTGTGGCATGGTTGGGGTCAAGGTGATTTAAAATACAGAGTATGTTATCAAGTCCTGTGAAGTTACTGCAAAACAGGGGCGTGGCTTTGAGGAGGGGGCGTGGCACTAAGAAACAGTTTTTGTTTTAAGGGCTTGTGCAACAACAACTGCAACAGAGGGGGTGTGGCTCCCAACAGGGGTTATGTTGTCAGGATTCAAAAACATTTAAGACATTATCTTTAAGTGTTATACAATTTTGTTTTATTTCCGAAAATGTTTTGATATAGACAGTTATTTTGATATAGATATGAACAGCATTTTTTAACTCCTGGTTAGATTGTTAAGATAGCTTTTTTGAGTTTGTGTAGATCAAATAAGCATGTTTTTATTCTCATTTATGTTAACTGATTAGAATGAGATAGTTTTGTGTATAACTTTAGTTAAGAATTTGACTATATCGACCTTATATCTTTAACTGACTGATGTAAAAGCTTGTCCAATAGCAATGTGTATGTACTGGTAGTTAGTGTACTCACCGAGAAGTAGCTCTCGGCCTCCAGCTGTTCGCTGATCTCCTTCAGTTGTAGCTCGTTCACCGAGAACTCACTGTCGACAGAGACACATGATACACAATACAAACTCACAACACAGGAATATCATTTAATGTAGTGATTATCTGTCATTTTAAAATATAGAGATTGACAAACAAATCCTGGATAACAAGTAATTGGGAGTACATTTTCACCCCCTAGTATAGCTTTATGGTAACGACTAGTCATCAGTTAAACAATTCCTTGTTTATATTGGTAAGATGTTGCTGGAAGACTTATGAAGGATAATGGACCGAGTATGACTACAAATATCTAGGCTTGTTTAGCAGGCCTCTTACCTCGCAGGTGGAAAACAAAATCGTAGCCTCTTCATATATCATATGATGAAGGCTGTTTATAAGCAATCATATTTATCTATATTTCAAACATTTGGTCCGAAGTTGTAGTTGCACATGGTAAACTTACTCTGCTTTCTTCTTGAGATCAACTTCTACGCTCTTCCTATCTCTCTGCATGTCTGTTATTTCCTGGAAACAGTTTGTCATCAGTTTAATAAAAGTTTGTAACTGGTTATGTTTGTGCTTGTTAAGTGCATGAGAAAAGTAATGGCTACAAAAGAGCATGCAAAACAGACAGTTGGACTTTCACATCTGGTCTTTATACCAAGTTAAAAGCTCAAAAAGAACCTTTGGCTCTGTAGCTCATCAATATCATTACAGGTGTTCTATACAAAGATGGTTTATGCTAATATCTGAGAAGTTCTATACCCTATCTCAATCTCTTATAAACTCATCACAAATGGCTGTATGTACAAACCTTGAGTAGCTGCTTCTCCTTTGCCTTAACCTTGGCGAGTTCCTGACTCTGAGCCTTGAAGTCGCTCTGCATGAGGTTGCGTCTCTGGACCTCCTGCTCCACCTGCAGACCCAGGTTCCGACACTGCGCAGACACATGCCAGCCGTTAGTTATAGGACACACACGGTATTCACCAACAAACAGTTCTCATTAGCGATTGTTAAACAGTGAACATTACAAGAAAACCCATGTTCTGATGTCACATGAGTTAATCTGGACATAGCATAACTCAGGAATAGACATGACTTAGGTCAGGTTTTTGGTATCTCCTAAGTCATGATTTGACATTATCATGATTTGTCCGGTCTCGACATCAACTAAGTCAGGTTTCGAATGATGAAACAAGATTAAAAAACGGGTATAAATAATAAGATTCTGGAAATAGACATTGACAGCAAGATCAATAGATATAAAATGTTCTGATGCAAACACTGATGTCAGTGGTGTCTGTGCTGTGAATACCCACCTTCTCGGTCTCGGTCCGCAAGTCTGTGAGGAGACTGCTGACCCGCAGGTTGAGTTGGTCCAGGTCCACCGTCATCTCACTGTTCCGCTTCTCGATGTCCAGGCAGTGCTGTTCTGCTTTCTGCCGTGATGCTCGCTCGTGCTCCAGCTTCGACTGCATGTCTGTCGGAGGTAACATTGGTTATCAATTAACACACCTTTCTCTAGCGACTCCACAAATATCATCATAAGAAAATGCTCCATAACCCATGCAGTGTTACCACCTTAAAGGGATTATAACACATTTCCAAAGTGAACAATATGTTGTTGGTAAGACGATAATAAGACTGCATATCTGTCGGAGGTAACATTGATGATTCACAAACTTCAACCCTTTTCTAGCGACTACATTAATATCACCAATAGAATTTGCTACTGAATTATTCAATGTTGCCAACTTAAAAGGATCGTAACCCATTTACTAAGTGAACAATATGTCAGATGACAAAAAGGTTATCCACAAATATCAAAGGTAAGGTTTAAGATCAAACATCATCAAAACAAGCTTACTGCAAAGTAGACATGAGTGGTTCTCCATTCATCAGAAAGTACTTGTTGCTGACAAGGAGGTGTTGACAAAACAATTCAATTCATTTCTTGACAGAAGGTTAAATATCTAGATAACAAATGTGATTATCATTGTGTTAAAGAGACTGAGCTGACGGACCTTTCATGCTCTCCATGTTTGCCTCCTCTGTTGACATGAGGATGTTTTTCTTGTCGGCATGGTAACGAGACACCGTGTCCTTGTGTGCCTGAATCTCCCGCTCCAATCTCTGACAGAAGTTGTCTCGCTCCAGCTCAACATTGGCCTTGCTCTGTACAACAAACAGTAATATTTAGAACAAAATTTTTCTGTCAACAGCAGTTATATAGATCACACTGTTCCCAGTATCATTGTGGTTATATAACAACAGTAACAACATACGTCCAGTACTTTTCTTCTCAACTGTACAAGTAAAGAACAAACTGTTCACATGAATCTACTGGTTACTTTAAATTGCAATGAAATTTGAAACATGCAACAAAAGTGACTGTTTTGACCACTGTGAAACCTTTTGAATAACTATATTCTATGATTTTCAAAATGTAGGTTTGATTTCGAATCTTAGAAATTTTTTAAACGTATCTATTCAAAATGTTTAAACAACTCTTACAATGAATTATTCACTTCAAGAGACAATGATCTTGTACATACCTTTTCTAATTGGACTATAAGACTCTGTTTAGTCTGTAATTCTTTGTTGGTCATGCGATCTTTTTCGATAAACTGGTTCTTCTCTGATGCAAGGGAGTTTATTTGTCCTGAAATGGAAATATGAGGAAACGTTACCTGATAGTGAGAATAGTAATACACAAGGTACAATTGCAATAGATAAGTACTTCATAAGTACATGGCAACAGTGTTTCTATTTGATGAGTAATTAGGTAAGCATCATCTGTTCGGCTTGTCCTGAACATTAGTGAACAGTGAACAAGGCAAAAGTGAGCACAGCTGTAATTTTACCGCCATTATATAACAATGATAAATTTATAACAATCTTTCAGTCATGTGAATGAATGATTTCTGTCATGGATTAAGGGTGAGGTTAAACAAAATAACAACTGAAGTCTAGAAGACATATCTTTAATAATTTAAAGAAGGGAAGACTTGATTATTTTTGCTCAAGCTTTGAAAATGTTATGGCCACCTAGAATATATATCCCTAATGGCAAATCAGTAGGAAATGAAAATAAATAATGTGCATACTTATATTGCGCCTTTTCTAAGTCCTAAGACATGCTCAAAGCGCTACATTATTGCCACGAAGGAGTGAACTTTCACAGCTGCTACTAAGCGCTAATCACAAACATGTAGGTCAGTACATCCAATTTTCAGATACCCATTTTGGACTGAGTGCAATGTGGATGAAGTGCCTTGCCCAGGGACACAACACAGGATGAGACCCAAGTCAAAAAATTTTGGTGTCTTCACCGGGATTCGAACCCGGGTCTCCGGCGTGAGAGGCCAGCATGCTAACCACTACACCACTGTGCTCCACATTTGGTATGTGAAATTTCTTAGCTATGCTATGGAAACCGAACAGAGTCAGAAATGTTCCTTTAAATCTTTAAATATTTTGGTACCCTGGATTTAAAACAACCAAAAGGCACATCTACACCACATCCATACCAAATTTGAAACTTTGAAGTTTCCAAGTAAAGTAGTTTTCAAGTTATGCTCCAGAAACGATGTCGGAGCGCTATATACCCCCGACTACGAAATGTAAGAAACCGCTCACTATTGAGGTCCATGACGTGTTCCGACTCGTGGTTGCGAGAGTTGCGTTCCTGATCAAGAGCTGCTTGTATGATAACAAAGTCCCGCTCAACCGTCTGTTTTACGTTCATAGCGTCCATATACTTGTTGTTTAGATCAGCATATGATTGTTCTGCAACTGTGTACCGCTGAAAGACAAACATGTATCATCAGTTGAAAAATATAGATAGTTACACTACATTGTTACAGTACTTTCATTGCAAACAGACAAAAAGTCAGGACGGCTCCTATCGTTTGGCAAGATGTATTGCAATAAATAATCCAGCTTCCACCTAATGTATGTATTACTGTTAGACACCATTTCAGATATTCAGTATAACTAAGAGCCTTTGACGAGGGATGAACGCACCTGCTGCAGCTCTGTCAGATTTCTCTTGATCTTGTTGGCACCCTCCGTCTCTAACCGCACCTTCTCATTCAGTTCACACACCTGCAACAGTCAAAGCTCAATCTGATGTATGACATTTAATACAGCTAGAAACAATAAAATACCTACACCAAAAGACTTGTCAAAAAGACTCTTTACATTAACACCTGTACATTTTTGGACATGAAACTAGGATGAAGAGACTCAAAGAAACTTACGGTTTTCTCGAGAATGACGGCCTTCTCATTGTTCTGGGCACTGCTGGCATTCAGACTCAACCTCAAGGCGATCTCATTATCCAGCTGCCTCTTCTTCTCAGCCTCACCAAACTCCGCCTTCTTCCTCGCCTCCGTCTCAAAGTCAAGCTTCCTCTGGCTCTGCAAGGGAGACAAATCAGTCAGCAACTTGTCACAGGATCCATTAGACATGCTTGAACTATTGCTACACAATGCAACTGGAGATACAATAGACAAAAGTTCTGTCTATAAAGGACTCAGCTGAGAAGATGACCAGTTAGTGTAACTGGGCTAAGTATCAGTAATCCTAACGATGATGTTGTATACATCATTCAGACAATTGAAATCTCTTGAAACATTATTGATATTCTCAATACATAATAACATTATTGCCAAAGGATTTTGCTTTGAAGGAATTGAAAACTAAGTTAAACAGGGCTGAGAGGCAGGAAAAGTGGCTGTCTTATCATCATTCAATTACTAATTATTTGGAATATCTTCAACTATGATTTTATTTACAAAGGACAACAAATACTCAATGGGGTCAGTCTTATTAATATCTTTCAGTCAAATGGAATCTCTGAACTATTTTTGTTATTCCAGATCATCTAACTACAGTTCATCACTCGATGAGCCTAAAGGTGTGAGTGTTACCTCCTTGATGTCGTGTCGTGTCATGGCGATACTGCGCTCCATCTGTGTGACCTCCTTCTTAGCTGCCGCCTCTTCCTGATGAGCTCGCTCTATACCATCCATTGCATTCCTGCACACAACACACAATAAATCATGAAGGGGAACACAAACTCTTTACACCCACAGTCTAACAATACTCACCGCAAACATTCAACTTTTGATATTCTTTACATTTCCACATCTAATCATTATTATTACTGTTTTTATCAAACAAGTTCCATCCAATATTGGGGTATAATGACATACTGAACACTTTAAGATATAAATCCGTGAAGAACCATGCTCTACTATGGTCAAAGGATGAGCCAATAATTGCTTCTTAAAGATAAACAAATAAGTTTCACTTGAGTTTCACTCTCGATTTCCAGTGAAACTGAAGACCTCCACACCTCATCAATAACCCATTGTACGAGTGGTACAAGGATGGGTACACCAGAACACTGTATCTGTTCACACCTAGACTACTAGACTACTCACTTGTACTTCCTCTCCAGCTCGTCCCGAGCAGCCTTGGCCTGTTTGAGCTGGTTCTCCAGGTGGCGCCCCCCCTCGTCTCCACCCCCCACACTCCCGCTCATCACTGCTCCGCCCCCGCCAGACTGCAGGAGGAAAGATACCAGTGTGTGATCAGTTGCTCGCCAGTGAAATAGGTAATATAGGGTCTTGTAGAACCAATTATGATAACAAATGGGGGGAAAACAGGACAGGACTTGCTTGCCTTTAAATGAAGTCTATCGAAATCATATCGGATTCTTTTCTTGAATACTTTTATATACTCTACTCATAATGTCATGACTTAGTTTCACAGATGTAAATTTGAAGAGTTCTTTTGTAAGATATACTGACAACTTCCACATGCAAAGTTTCATGCTGCTCCTCCCTAAAGACACACGCTATATGCTTAAAGGAAACAAATAATGGCCACAGAGGACAAAACAGAATGAATTTATATAGTGATATTCAAATTTTTTAATATGTCCACAGGTTTAATAGTTTTTGGATTAGAATAGAGAGAATAATAGTTTTGGTTTTACTTAGTAACACTTGTATTATGTATGCAAAATGACAAGAGGTTTGACTGATTATGTTGCTGTCAGTACTCAAATGCCAATAATATCTATTTCAACTGTTTATCTACACTTACGTTTTTTAGAGATTATGTTATCAAATAAAAGGACAGAGAAGGGTAGGACTACAAACCCTTTCAGGATACATATTGTACATATTTTTTGGCAAATATCTGACTACAAAAAAACCCTAGGAGCATGTGTTGGATATTTACAGTGTAGTAAAACAAATGAGTTGAAAACTTCCATGCTAATTTTTGTCAAAGAGCCTCTAAGGAAATCAAAACTTACTGAATATATTGTCTATACACCGATAACATGCACTCTCAACTGCAGGCACAATCATATCAAAGACGATTTATCAGAATTATTTGATTTCAATAAGAGAAGTTTCTAGAACATAAACAATCATTCATTTCAGACTAGTTGATAGAAGACAAGGATTATATAAGCAGAAATCACGTTGATTTCATGGCATCGTTCATCCAATTTTTATTTTCAAATCTTGCATTATATTCCAAAAAGAAAAAACTTGGTGGCTTATTTCAAATGTTCCAAAAGAGTAATGTGCAGAGTTTCATTGCAAGGACAAGCCAGAAGCTCCTTGTGGCTGCTTATTACTGTGAATCAAAGTGACGCAGAATCTAACACAAGTTCATTGAGACCAGCCACCCACTACATGCCTCCGATATGCCTACAGTTGAGTGATATGATAGATACTAAGATGTGCGGTGTGTGAACTGTTTAGAGAGTGAGCTAGATACACTGTATACGGTATACACCAGACGGTTCACACTTACATCTACCTCGTCCTGTGCAATGTAAACAAACAACCCTCTTAGAACATGTTGCATAGATATTTCAATATTGAAGAGAAATACATAGAAAGCAAAAAGATCTTTTAATGGCAATATTTTTTTCTCTGTGTACGCTGTTTCACCTCAGGAATAGAACGATGAAGTGTGTCAAAAAGTTAATAAAGAAGTGTGTCAATAAAGAACTTGTACCCATTTATTTTCTCTTCAGAACTGTCCTTCAAACTTAGGTGCCTCTAAGAATTTCACTCAAGATAAATATAATATCATTTGATGTCATTTACTTTGTGATCTACATATCATCATTGAGAAAAAAGGAAGATGTATCACTTTCTCATACGTCTTCTTTTATTTCTTGTTTTTAAATAATATTGACAATGTATCAATGGTAGTGTTGAAGGATGGGTATTGAAGGTCTGTTAGAGGAGGTTACTGTGAGGTGCTGTGAGAGAGTGGGAGATACTTACAGAGGAAGGAGGTCCAGAACACAGCAGTCTGCAGACACAATAGAACATCGTCAATATATGGCTTGCCTCAGGGATAAATAAGCATGTTGAGTGAGGAGATTTTATACTTAATAATTTAAACAGTAAACCTTCTTCAAATACATAATTATTCTTTCTTCAGAACCAGTACACACATCAAATGTATCAAATAAATTGTTGAAGATCATGATTATTTTGTTTTAAAATTCTTTTTGTTTTCATTGAGTTACTTTGCTGGTAACCAAAATAGTGCTGGAAGTATTGAATGTTTTCATATGAGTTCATCATGTTAATTATTGTATATTGCTAGAAAGCAGGGTCCAAGATTGAGTCCTAATTGTAGAAGTGTGAGAACAGCTTGCTGAACTTACTGGTACTCCTTGTTGTAAGTGAAGCCGATGAATGGTAGATGGTTCCCGGCGAACGCTTTGGGTGAGAGAAACGTCTCCTGGGCTGTTTCTTCCTTCTCTATATCATCAAAGTTGCTGGTGTCGACGTCGCTTGACAGCTCCGGGACCACTGGTGGTGCACCTGGAACAGTATCAAGCTTCTCTTTAGCTTGCTTCTATATTCATATATGCTATGGTACACTCTAAATTGGCTCATTTTTTTTGAATACATATATTTTATATTGTGTCAGTAGTGTTAGACCACAGCATAATCATATAATTCCATTCCACAGGATCTACAGAACAATAAAGTATTGCCACTAGTTTCACACTGATAGTTGAAAGTTTAAAAACAATAGTACAGAAGGTGATGACTGACTTCTCCTGATGTTGTCCCAGGCCCAGTCGCTGTCCTTGAAGAAGGGATGTTTCTTTATCTCCTCCACCCCGCGCCTACCCAGTCGCTCCGTCCTGCAACATGAACAAACTTACTTGTGGTCCGGGCTAATAGCTTCTGGCAGTTAGATAAGAAAGTTGAGTTCATGCAGACTAGATCCTAGAACTTCTTATTGAAACTCAATTTTATGATGGTTAATAATGCACCAAAAAATTTAATATTTACCATACCTTGTAGGTAAAATGAAAGATCCCACAATGGAAGATAAGGACTCATTACAAATCTATCATATGTCTACATCCCCCACTCCCTACTATAGCTAAGAGAGAAGGATTGAGAGAGGCACCTGTCAGTGAGGAAGGCACAGATGATTCGCTTAGCCTCCTCTGACATCTCCACGTCCGGGGGGAACTGCAGCGACCGGGCATGGTCCATGATCTTGCCGTACGTCCCCACCAGAGAGTCAGCATAAAAGGGCGTGTCACCTGCAAAATTGAGTGATTTAAGTTTTGGTCAAGTTATGATTTATTGACAATGATTTGGTTAACACAAGACTGAACAAGTTGCTGCTTTAATAAAGATGAATAAAATATATCCTCTTCATCTCAACACTCAACCCATTTTACATAGACATTATCATCATTTTATGTCACTTCTATCAAACAAGAGTTATGTCCCTTCTTATTAGCAAGATGACGTGCAGCCCCAACTCACCGACGAGCATCTCGTAGAGGAAGACCCCGACTGACCACCAGTCACACTCGCGCCCATACAGCCCCTCTCCGCCCTGGGACTTCAGCACCTCCGGGGAAATGTAGTCTGGTGTCCCCACTGCAGTGTCCGACCGCACCAGCCCGTCCTGTGGGGTGAGATATCATTCATGTTATTATTTAACATGATTGTGTATCCTTTTTTGAACTCACAAACATTGATGCTAATGGAAAATCATATAAACTTCTTTCTTTGGAAAACATCCGTTTTTATGTACTTTTTTTTTATTTAATTAAAATTCATTTCCATGATGTCATAGTTAAACAAATGATAATGCCTTCAGGGACATTCACTCATCTTGGAGTTTCTTTTTATTCTATTCCAATGAGTCAAGGATCAGGTTAAAACATTTTCCCTATTGGACTGCAAGAGAATGTTGTACTGACCGTGTCCATGCGCATACAGGTGCCAAAGTCGGCCAGTTTGAGATGACCAGCCGCGTCCAGTAGCATGTTGTCTGGCTTCACGTCTCTGTAACAGTAGCAAGAAATGTTGGTGATACTCTACTTGACTGGCCATGGACTCATCAAGACAAAGAAGCTTATATCTTTCAATCAGTAATTCCTCTTAACATAGGTACCTGCTGAAAGATTTTGGTTCTAATTCACCAGTGGTTCTTATGGAGAAGTTTAAAATGTTGAAAACTTTTGAACGGAGAGTGCATGATTAAACTAAAAGCACCAATAATAACTGAAATCAAGAAATTTTTCCTGTTGTAAAATAAGCAATTTGCAGTACATCATCATGACCAAAAAAACTGTTAAAAGTATAAAATACACAATTTATTCAATTCATTATCAATAAATTCAGGTGTTGACTACAATTTTTTAAAACTCAATATTTCCATAACCGATTCTAATGGACTTGAGATGAGATGAACAAGTCATGAGTGCAATGGGTGTCCCCACCCATGCTAGATGTCTATCAGTACAACTCTAGAGTACATTGTTACACATCATCTACACTGGGCTATTTTGGTCGAGCATGCTGTACAGATGTACTGGGGGAGAGAGTGAGAGATCTCTATACATAGCAGCACTAGGGGGCTACAACAACATGCTCCACAGCATGGGCTTCAACTAGCATTCTCATCTTCTTCTTTAATACCTTTTGTTTCTCTTCTGTTTCTAACAGTTTTGGCTTTAGTAAATATCTTTTATTTTTGTAGCTCATTTCATGATTATTGAAATTGAAATGTTTATCATGTTGAGTCATTATTCTAAACAAACAAATATTTTTGAATAATTACATGTTTAAATGAATTGTAATTATTTGCTCTTTTTGTGAATATTGAAATTAAAATGTTTATCATATTGACTCAATATTCCAAACAAACCAATATTCTGAATATAGCTGCTTAATTCACACTTAAATGAAAGACCTTCCCTCTGAAGTATAAAGGTTTTTCCTTGGGGAGTCAGCTGATTACACTCTGCTATGTATTACAAGTTTACTTTCCCGTTTGTTTGTTTTTGCAGGGAAAGTAATACTTCGAGACATGTAGTGTTTAACTAGGTACTCACTGGAGAGGGTCATTTCACAATTTCTGAGCAGATGAAATTATTTGAATTGGGTAAAAATCCTTATTCTCAACTGTAAATGGTTATCAAATTTCCCAGGCCCCCCTCCAGGAACAACACTAGACATGCATGTGTATAGAAACTGGATGCCACTGCAAGACTTTTATACAGAATGTAATTCTACTGATTTTAAACCAACAAAATGCAAATTTCCTCAAAAAAGACTTGATATATGAGGTATGTATATGTCACCTGTGCACAAATCCCATGGAGTGTATGGCATCAAGGGAGAGCACCACCTCTGCACAGTAGAACTTTGCCCACTTCTCGGGCACATCATAGTTGCTCATCAAGTTGACGAGGTCGCCCCCGGGCATGTAGTCCATCACCATGTACAGGAACCGCTCGTCTTGGAATGCATAGTGTAGCTGTGGATAAACCAAGTTACCATTAGAATATAGGGGACTCAAACCTAGACCTCGGGGGCTTGACATCCTCTCTCTTGCACAATACATGGCAATGTAGGATCCTATTCAACACGCATGGTTTTTGTGGAATTAGTATCATGCCTAATGGAGCTAAGTTGAGTTTTTTTTATCTTTATGCTACCTTTTTTAACAATTGTCAGAAAACAGCTTCATACTGTGCATTTTAGATAATGAGTTACATCCAGGGACACAGTAGTGTAGTGGTTAGCATAATGCTTAAGTCAACGATCCCGGTTCAATTTTGATAAATTTTGATAATTTTGATTCCTTTTATTATTAATATTATTTTATTGACATTTTCTTTGTTTCGTAGGACGAAATGTACATACTTTGATAACAATATGTCACAATATGACACTCGTAAATCCAACTGCCAAGCAGTTTCTCAAAGCCCTACATTATTACCACTTCGACAGACAAGAATGTTCGATGCTTTGGAAATGTGACAAGAAGTCTTGGACATATATCATTTCAGGTACCCATTTATACGGATGGGTAAACTGATTGCAATGTGGATAAAGTGTCTTGCAAAGGGACACATCACAGCATGAGGAACAAATTAGGCTTCAAATATTTGCCTTTACCAGATTCTAACCTAGGCCTTACGATGAGAGGCCAGCACATGTACCACTACATTACTGTGATTCACACACTCCCCTCTGTGCAATGAATACCAAAAATATAAACTTGGTAGGTGGACAGCAGTTTTAAAGGAGAAGTTGGAAAGTGAAAATTTAAAAAGAAAAGCTCATCTAAAAAGCCAACCTGACCTTTTCACCTGATGCTAGCAAGATTAAGTCAAATGTTTTCTGGAATGAATCATCTGGTTGACATTTGGACCATTTTAAGTAATTTCTGATGGAACCAGAAACCAGTTTTATGACATATGCAATTGAAATTTTAAATTCTTACTAACAAAAAGTTAGGAAAGTAGCTGTATGGAATTACATCTTGCAGACATAAACTTAAAGGTCATAATATGATAAATCAGCACTTAAATTCAATATCTGAAGGAATTTGACATAATATATTTTAAATGTTGTTAGAATATCTATGGCTTAACCAGAGTTTTTAATAGCTAACTGATGATACAACCAAGAGCCATGGTTATCAGTTCATCAGGCTTGAGATGGTTAGAAGTTGAAGATTGAATCAAACTTTCGAAAGCCAATCGAATCATATACATCGTATTTTAGACATTGATAACAGTCAGTCTGAGCTGATTAACTTAAACAGAAATGCCTTTGCTACTTTCATAACTCTAAAGTTCTCAAAATATTTTAATAACCCTCTCTGTGACCTTTAATTCAAGGTCACTTGATTTAAACAAGAAGTTAGATAGTTACTGATTTCCCTATAAACTTGAGAAGAAGATCAAAACTTGGATCCTCTAGGTGCCAATAATACAATCAAATTTTTTTTATCTTTGACAGAATAGCAAATCTGGAAGAAACCAAAAATGTTATTGAAGACATACATTGGACACTGCAAAATCAACAACCGTAAACATCATAACTTCCCGAGCTTTACAGGCCTGACGAGCCTTACTGGAAATATAGCATGTGAAAGGGAAGAAGAACTTACTTGTACGATCCACTCGCTGTTGGCATTGGCCATTATCTCTCGCTCCTCCCAAAAGAAGGCAGAGTCTGACCGCTTGATCTGAAACACAACAAGCAAGATTCAAAAATGGTAATAACTAATGTGCCACTATTGCTATTACTATTCAACTATGAGCTACCAGTGAGTTTGATCCATATCATGATAAACATACCAAATGGAGTGATAAAGATCTCTCGCAGGATGGAGAATCTTGATGTTTAACCTGATGATACATGTATTGTAATACGTTTTCTGTAGAGTGATATGTATCATTGTTTATTGGCAATAAAAAATAAGTTGTTTGTCAAAGTTCTGTATAAAAAAATCCTTGAAAATGAGGCAGTTATCATATATCCCATGAAACAAAGATAAGATATCTTACACAGTGGAGTAAAATGTCTGTATCACACAAGTCTAGTATCTAGCAACATGGTACATGAGCCAGTGCTCCCTAGAAAATAGCCGACATACAACAGTACAAGAGTCCCTCCCAACACTAAATGAAAATGAAAAATTAAAGAAACTCCGAACTATCCTCAGGGGTTGAAATTAGTTGGAGTTCCGAGTACTAGCCATTCGGACTAGTGCATTCCTGAGAGCACTAGCCTAAATACATTCTGAATAGCCAAATACACTGATGAAATTGTATTTTCTTTAAATTCAACTAGTCCTTCGAACTAGCAGTCATTTCACTTCACTAGCCAAGCATATTTTGCACTAGCCATTGGCTATTGGGCTAGTGCTAATTTCGAACCCTGATCCTTCTACCTACTCTAGATAATTTTCCAAAATTGATCGGCGGCACTTTCCGGTTTTGGATCATGATCATGACTTTTGCCTCCATATCAACAATGTTCAAAGCTGATTTACTAAAAATTATGCTTTTTAGCAATATTCTGAACTTCTTGATCAAATAATAAAAAATTTAAAAGTAGAGAATATTAGGGGTGCAACCACACAGGAGGGTCGCGATACGATACGTATCTAGATATTTAGGGTACGATACGATACGTATCTCGATATGTATTACACAGGATAGTGAAACTGTAAACATTTACTTTATTTGTCTATAATAAACACTGTTGACAATGACAGGGTAAAAAATTAAAATTAAGAAATTTAATTCCACTGTAGGTCGTATCGTAGTGTATCGATTCAGAGGCAAAACGTATCGTGTATCTTATCGTCAGCCATATAATCGCGATGCACCGGTGTATCGGTGTATTGTTGCACCCTTAGAGAATATGTGGCCCTATGAACTCACACAGTGCTTCTTTAAATGACATTCTTTCATTCATTTGGTTACATTTAAGTTTGAATTGAAAAATTTATTTTGAAAAGCATCATTACTAAAGAGAGAGTAGAGTATTTCACAAGGACAGGCAAATGTTGCAATGTACAATCTATCATAGTGAGGAGGTGTCAATAACTCATCTTCAAACAAACAAACAAACATCTTTCAAAAGAACCCTTACATCTATACTAGGTACTCAAAGAAACCCATATAACACCATACACTGTTTACACTTGGGGTAAACAGTTACAATGAATAGTGGTTAAAAAAAATCATTTATCTTTTCCTTATATTGATAAGAAATTCTTAACATTTTTAGTAGATTTTCATGAACAGAACTTGCAAGTTAGTTATAAATTAACAAAAATGTTATTGGTAATGTCATGCATTGACTTGCTTAACTTAAGTATGTAAATACTAACAGGGCAGTCTAAAAATATTGCATTTCCAAGTATTCTCTTTCAAATAGACTGTTTATTTCCTTCCCTATAAAAGGTCAAAAATTCTTTCAGGCTTGTCCTCAAATAAAAATATGCTAACACCTGAATAATGCCTGAGCAAACTTTTAAACAATACAGAAACTGTCCACATTCTTAGCACACCGAGGGTGGACACGGCGAAGGGGAACTCTTTACGACACAACACAAGCCTATATTGCAGTATCATTAGTCCGGCCCACATGGAGGGACTTTAATCCTGCCTCAATGAAGTCTTAGTTGGAGGACTAGTACCAACGAGACTGCTTGGACTACGACAATCGACCAGCCCGACCACTGGAGGCTGAAGGATTTCCAAGCAAACAGCAAATGTATGGTAAACCAAACATCAACAGATCAACTCCCTCAAAGTCCAACAACTCTTGTGAAGTTTTCGCATAGGCTTAGGTGTTTTGACAACAAATCCTACAAAACCCTCGCTCCAGATTGACTCTGTTTGACTTACAAATACTGACCAGTTCATTGAAATAATTATCTGCTTATTTGAGCGGATATCTTTGTCTGCAGTCACCCCTGCCTGCGAGGTTCAGTCCATCAGTCTGTCAGTTCAGTCCTTTAGTCAGTTCATAAGTCAGCCAGTCTAGGACGTTATCATCGCTTAGCCGAGAAATTCCTCATCTCGCTGTTTGACCACAATACGTTACGGACGACAAAAACTTCAATTGAACCGAAACAAACGTTCAGAATGACACAATCAGAGGTGCAATCTCTCAGAGGGAACAATAAGTACCTTGCTTATATACACCACAAACATGTCGAGGGCAGAGTGTAGCAATGTGTTTGGTTTGGCTATGCTCACCTTTGAATTGGAATAACTCTTTCTGACTAATTTCCAAGCTTTTATATATTGTGATCACTTGGTTAGCTCTGATTCAGATATTTTATCACTGTTGTCATTATGAGAGAGTACAGATATAACAACTATTATCATGTATCATTTCTAATACAAATATGAATTATTTTATCATACATTTAAAGGTATACAAAATAAAATTGAGGAACTATTAAACTTCTTAGTTTATGTGATCAACATGAACATTAGGCAAAATACTAAACTCTTTTACAAGTAAGCAGTAACCAATCATTAATAACATCACAAGGAGTCTAAGCAGGGTTTTTCTTGAAAACAGACATGTGCAAGATATTAACATATTGAGATGCTTGACAGACACAATAAGTGCATCTTGTGTTCTAGGTCTGACAAGCTTCAAGGTATATAACTTGTTACCATATTCTGAATACTTGTGTGTTCTCTATTGCTTCATGTCTTATCACACCCTATTAGAAATGACATTCCAATAAATTGGCCAAACAGAATGAGTATTACTAGTCCTAATGAGTTATGGATATTAAAATATCATATGTAGGTCAGAGAGCGTCCTAGATACGGCTCTGATCTCATAAAATAGCATAATGACATCTCTACACTGATTTACATTCATTGTTAGTGTACGTAAAGCAAAAATACTTCTATTGCTATATCCATTTGATAGACTGTAGGAAAAACAATTCCCAGTTTCAATTATTGTTGGCTTATCTTGTCAATGAAGTGACAACAGTGTGGATGCCACAGTGGGAGAGTACAATGCATAAAGGACAATACAGCATCTGATGTAGGCATGTGGTCTGGGAGCTTCTGTCTGTGGTCAGACGGGCTCAGTGAGAGGGAGGGGGGGATAGACAGGGGGAGAGAGAGACAAGGGGTTTATTGATAACAGAAGGTGGTCTAGATGAACTATGATCTATCACTCCTTGTTTCCTGACTACAGTTCTCTCGACTGACAGTGAACCACTCCACAGCTTGCTCTGCCTTCCTGGGTGGGGGCAACTGTGCTACACCTCACTGGCTTGTGTACAGGGGGCACAGCTTCCCTGGTGGGAGGTGGGGGAGATGGGCTGCACATGCCCAGAGCACAGTCCACCACAAGCATTTCCACTTGCAGATGAATGGATGATGATGCAGAGAGGCTATCACCTGACCTGGTGATCAATGGACTTCATGTGTCAAGAACAGTGATCACTATTTTAACTGCTGTCGGCTTTTAACACTCTCACAATCTCTATCAGTCATTAACATTATGATAACAAACTAATTAACTAAGTCAGTCATTAATATTATGATAACAAACTACCCGGTAATTACCGGTAACTGAGTATATTAACTAGTTGTGATTTCAAGCCTCTCAATTTGAACATTAGAAAATAAAGGCTAGTAAAAGACCAAGAATGACAGCATTAGCAAGCTGGAATGAGTCTGAACTAAAACCTGCAGAACATTTTGGAATCAATATCATTTGATATTGTCCCATTTACGAATAAAATGTGTGCTCGAAGTCATTAAATGTTCGTATATAAACAAATAGATATAAAATGTATCCCATGTAGGATCTGAGATCCACCACCTCTCTCGTAAACCTGCATCTGTGGTGCAGCTGCACTCCTAGAATCACTGCAGTGTTTATGTAACTCATGCTTATAGATACAGCAGACTTCTTCTCAGGTTATCCTAATGACAAGTACAATATCTTAGCAACAGAAAGTTTAGTAGAGGAGACTCTTAATTCAAAATCATTAAGTATCTAATTTTAATGAGAAGTTGTTCAATCTTCCTTCAAATTTATTACAATATCTAATTTTCATGAGAGGTTAATCAAGCCTTATATTCCATGTCTGGGTGAAGATCCAAACCCTCTGCTGTGGAGGAACTTGGCAAGAATTCTGAGTGTTTGAAGGTACTCGCCAGATTACAAAGCTAAATACATTGATCTTTTGTGGTTGCTTGCTGAGGTCAATAACAATAGAATTTCACACATTCCATCCAGGAAATAATCTGGGCCTGTTGACGGAGCGGCTACTGATACAGGCTAGATGTACATGGTCAGCTCTACACAAGGGTCACTACTGTCTACTCTCGTCAGTTGGTCAGTCCCAAGGGGGGAGGGGGAGCTGTCCACTGAATGTCAGCCCAACCCCCTTGACCAACATGGTTTTCTGGAGTTCGAATAGCAAAGTTCTGATAACTGAAGCAAAGAAGGAAGCCATATCCATCAGACTGCTAAAGGAATGAGTTTTACTTAAAAGATGCAAAGAATCTACATAAACTGACACCTAAAGAAATCACAGCCTTGAGTTTTATAGAAACAATTTAACATAAATAGAGAATCCTAAACAACATCCCGTTTCATAACATTTTTATGAAACAAGTGAATGGGGTAATATCTAACGAGCGAAAGCGAGTTTAATACCTATACCATTCACAAGTTTCATAAAAATGTTATGAAACGGGGCTAAGTTGAGTATTTCATTTATTACTGGCTTTATTACATCATTGTGACGTGACGTCATTCGGTCAACGACCGATGTTATGACACATATGTGTAATAATAGTGTTGATTTTATTAAAGAGCGATATATTCAAAGACATGTCTAGAAAGTGTAATATGACACAGATCATTGTGACAACTGATAAATGTAAAACTGCAGCTCATAAGAACACAGGTAGACCAGGCCCTCTCGCTACTTCCACCCTGTGCACTTGACACCCTGCTCACATGCACTGTGCATGCTACACCAGTCTCCACCAGCCGCCCACCTCTTGTAAACAAACATTGACACACGCTTACATGTAGCCTCCTAGTAGGTAATCAAGGACTCATAACATTTCTGCAACTCTGAGTGCTACATGCATCCACATTCTAAGTAATCGTGCTCCTCTGTGTCTCTGGGCATGAGGGAGACTAAACAAAAACGTTAGGACAAATTGAGACATATCTTTTGGGCTCTCTCTCACTTTCTGACAATCCCAATTAAATAGTGACAAGAAAAAGAAAGCTTGACGCAAAAAAAGCAGAAATCTGAGCTGAACAGTCACCGCATGACATACTTCTCTGACTCTGATCATCAACAAACCGTATTTGACCTAATAAGCGCCCAGGGTTTGATTTGGCTGGGCGCTTATGAGTGGTATGAATGACAATCGAAAATAAGGACTACTGTAGTGGAATTGTGTTTATGTTGTGTTCAAAACATACTTACACAATATTGGGTAGAAAATAAAACATATTGCCGCTAATGTATCTTTTAATGCTTCATGAAACAAAGTGAATACATTAAATTTATCATTTTAGTACCGCTGGTACATGGGCGGTTATTAGACCAATAAATACAAAACCCTTTGGGGGCGTTTATTGGAGCAGGGTGCTAATTAGTCTAATATGGTAATAGTAATAATGTAACAAACATTTTTTTAACTGTATACATTTCCCCTTATTTGACGCCTTGTTTCAGGAGGCCATATTCTTTTAGTTGCTTTTCCAATAGCACAATGTCACAAAGGTTTTAAATGGTCTGAAGCAACATAAAGATCTGTTCTCAGGGTTCTTTCTTTACGGTCAATGAATCATATAACTGTTTTCACAGTGAACAATTCACTCAGGAAAGGGTCGGCACAATTCGAGGTTAGATAAGGTCATAGATCACATTGTGTGAAGAATGCATAAGGAAGTTACTACTGGAGGTGAAGAGTAAGGTGAAGCCAGAAGGTAAAGGTTAGACAGGAGCATGTGCAGCACAGTCCTCTACAATCTCTCATATGGGCCGTCAGGGTCTAGAGTCAAACTAACAGAGCTCTACAATAATCACTCCCTCGTACCAATGTTCTTGTTGTGTCACCAGGTAGTCATGGCGGCCATTTTATCAACATAGTGATTTTTTTTTCATCAATTCAAATGTTTGTGTTCGGCACAATCTTCAATTTTTAGTTTCCATATTTCATCTTACGGGTAAGAGCTGCATGTCACTTAGTTCAAACAAGCATTAGCACTAACAAAACATGAGAAACTAAACCCTCAAGGTTTTTAGTATCATTGACCAATTTTGGCTCTCATAACAGTCAATTTCTATAGTTGGAGAATTCAGTCAAAAGTGGGATGATGAGGTATACACTCTTTAGAAAAAAATTAATTGACAATACTATTGATTATGGTTGAAGACACATTGGTAACACTAGGGTGGCAATGATAGTACAGTATGGAGTTTCAATAAAGAAAGTAAAGTTGTTTCTCATGAAAAACAGTCCTATACGTCTGAAAGATTACAAGGCCTTTAGAAGATTAAAATATCTTGTTCTGAAGCATGCACTAACCACTATTCAATGATAACAGGCCCATAGGTAGGAACAATTTTCAAGACAAGACAAGTTCTAACTAACACAGTTGTCCCCTTGAAATCTAAAGTATCATTGAACATCAGAAGGCAAGAACAACCAGAACAACAAATCCATTGCAAATTCAAAGTCAGATCAATCAAGAAAGAAGGTTCAACTCACCATTTCATATTTACTGAGCAGCTTCATGGCGTACACCTTCTTGGCTTGTTTATGTCGCACCTGAAAATAAACATCAATGTCTTATAATGATTGGATTCAACACAATATGATAAATTCTAGCATTGTTTCTAATCAAAGGCATCGCCAATCCTTTATTATGCATTGGGTTTTGACGTCACAAAATAATGGTTCATGGTGTCAATAGCAACTGTGACGTTACTAACCATCTCTCTGGTCAAGGATTTCAATTCACAGACGAATGTGGTTTACTTAGTACAATCATTTTGCAGTAAAGATACTTGTATTTAACCTGCATACAAGAAAATTAATCTTTCGGTCTTGTGCTTTAACTATAATAGTTCAAGACAAAAGTATATTTTAATGTAAATCCCATGATGGTTAGAGCTACTCTATTGCTTAAACAGCATATTTATTAAATGTTTGTGAGTTGCAAGTAGAAACACACTGACATCATTAAGAGAACGTTCTGGATGGTACAGATTATGAATCAATGTTTATTCATGATGGTACAGATTAATAGTCCTGTATCATTCTTCAAAAATAATTATTCCATATCTATATTCATTAAAGCTCATTTGTCAAAGAGTTAATCATGATATTGTGATTTAACTTACCAGTTGTACTTCACCGAATGCACCACGACCAATCACCTTGATTACATCAAAGTCATCTGCTCTCATACGCAGTCTGTTCAGTAAATCCACTGTCTTTCCATCTGAAAGAAACAAGGCCGATTGAAAACTATCCTCATTCTTCACAAAAAATATCCTACGCCATGAAAATAATTATAACAAAGTTAATCCCAAAAAGAGATGTGAACAAGCCTAAATTTCATCTTACTTTTACCACAAGACTACCTTTTCTACATATTCCGAAATAATCTATCTTATTCTTAAGCATGTGCTCCTCCCAGAGCAAATCGCGCTGGATGACGGCACGACCGTACTGAGCGAGCGTGTCCATGCCAGGTGAAGGTACTCACATCTGAGAAGGAAGTGCTCCACGTTCTTGTTCCTCTTGATGGCCGTGTGGTCGAGATCTGCCACCAGGGCCGCGACACTGTCCTGAAACACACAGTCATTATGATTAGGGACTTGATATCGTCACGGATTATTGCGCTTACGTATCTAATGTGATGAAGACAGTGTGCGGTGTACCTCTCAGGTGATGGTAGTCGGTGGAAGATGTGATGCTGGTTGTGTGTGGTGAGCTTGCAATGTTGGTGGTAATTATTGGTGTGATGCAGTCTATAGGTTAAGCGTGTGGTGGTCCTCAGACATGCTGAGAGTGGTATCTGGGGAGTGGATCAAGCCGGGACCCACCGAGTGGTGCAGTAGGGGTCCACTCCAGTCTCTCACTACTATCAACGTCACCAAGGATTATCCTCTCGGTTGTATCCCTGTCATTCTTACACTTTCTAATGACTTAACTAAAACCTCAAAAACACACGATGTTCACTTTTCATTCATATATGTTAAGGTTGATGAATCTTTATTGTAAATCTTTACAATCATTTCATAGAAAACTGTGTTAATGAATGACATTATGGATTTAGGAACAACAATAAGAGATGTGTTGTTACAATAGACAGAGAAGGAGCACATAATGCAAGGATTGGGAAAAACATTACCAAATTTTCTTTATTTTAAATGGGACATTTCCCATTATATCAATAGTTAACTTCAAACTTGTAAGGGACCATTTTTTCATACAATGTGCACAATGGCCGATGGCCCCTGCCTTTCCAAATCACTTATAATGCCACACATATTTCTGACAATTACTTCTATTGATAGGATATTTGGTTAATAATATCCTGACCATTTATATGTCTGCCTTGTAGAGAGGAATATTTCTTTCTTCTGATCTTGCTATGTGGACGTTACATGGCTATGAACACAATGACTATCAGCCTTATTAGCTTTCTGCAAAGGGGTCAATCTATGAGAGAGTGTAGTTATTATACATGTATATTAATAACAGACTTTTTATTTAGTCTTTGTAAATCATTAATTCTGGATTTCAACAATACATATAATATCTTATCATCAAATACTTTGTTTTACAGGAGATATCTCAAGCGATTTTTAACAATACCTTAATATCAGCAAGGAAATGACATTACAAATGTTTTGCATCATCTAATAATGACGTCACAATGTAATGATATGATGTCATGAACATGATGACATCAATATACTATGACATAATCGCTTTATGAGTTTTTGGAAGTGCAGAGTTCACTGTTCAGAAATGTACATTTATGAAATGAAAAATTTAGCCATTGGGTCTGTAGCTCATCAGGCTTCATATTTAATTATACTGTAGGGTGTGGCCACTGACCAATGTGGTTTCCCCCTTTGTAGAGACCACAGGGTCATAAATTCTAGAATTAAGCATATAGGCAATGTGATTTCAGATACCTGTAATCAATTCAGAAATGGAAATTGCTCAAATATTAAATTGATAATGTATGGTATAGGATCCAAACGTTCACCAAGCGCTTTTTAGGAGCCAAATATAATCCTCAATAGTAGACGTCTGTAAACAACATTTCTGCTTTCTAGGCCTTTTGAGAAGATCTGACTAAAATTCATTAAATAAGAGATAGTCTACCAAACAAAAGCCCTGGCATGTTGACATGAAGACGAATGAAGTGTGACCATCTCACAATTTCCGGTTCCTAAATATACAATTGAAAGTCGTCTTTGTCACACACAACTAGATTTTTTTTCTTTTTTTCGAATCAGGCACTAGTAGGCTGCAATTGTGGTAAAAATCTACACACATGATGATGTCACCGAAAGCATGACCGATGTCATTAAAAGCTATGGCACCTTTGCGGAGGGTACTATACTTTGGAGATCGAATTAAGTATTTATTTGTTGATTAAAACATGTAAATATGATATAAAATTATGTATTTCTTTTCTCAATAGCTTTATGTCATGACCGACCGCATGCAAGTATGACAATGGGGCTTTAAATATTCTTGTCAATTTTGTTACTTTTATCAACTTGTGTTGATAAATTACATATCAGAAGATTCTCTAAAAGTTCACTACAGTCTTTGCATGTGAACTTAAGAGAAGAGACTCATAGGAATCTTAATATGGTCCATACATAAGTAGAAACTGATTCAGAGATTACCCACAGTCTAGAATGTGAACTTGATGTAAGAGACTCGTAGGAATCTTAATATATGGTCCATAAGACAACATACATAAGTAGAAACGGATTCAGAGATTGCCTACAGTCTAGAATGTGAACTTGATGTAAGAGACTCGTAGGAATCTTAATATATGGTCCATAAGACTCCATACATAAGTAGAAACGGATTCAGAGATTACCTACAGTCTAGAATGTGAACTTGATGTAAGAGACTCGTAGGAATCTTAATATATGGTCCATACATAAGTAGAAACTGATTCAGAGATTGCCTACAGTCTAGAATGTGAACTTGATGTAAGAGACTCGTAGGAATCTTAATATATGGTCCATACATAAGTAGAAACTGATTCAGAGATTGCCTACAGTCTAGAATGTGAACTTGATGTAAGAGACTCATAGGAATCTTAATATATGGTCCATACATAAGTAGAAACTGATTCAGAGATTGCCTACAGTCTAGAATGTGATCTTAACGTGAGAGACTCGTAGGAATCTTAATATATGGTCCATACATAAGTAGAAACTGATTCAGAGATTACCTACAGTCTAGAATGTGATCTTAACGTGAGAGACTCGTTGGAATCTTATCACATCGTCCATACATAAGTAGAAACTGATTCAGAGATTACCTACAGTCTAGAATGTGAACTTAACGTGAGAGACTCGTAGGAATCTTATCAC
The DNA here is from genome assembly GCA_916613615.1 of Steromphala cineraria. Classification (NCBI taxonomy): domain Eukaryota; kingdom Metazoa; phylum Mollusca; class Gastropoda; order Trochida; family Trochidae; genus Steromphala; species Steromphala cineraria. Next base: position 38,290,156 of record OU744722.1, on the reverse strand, counting down.
ATCGTCCATACATAAGTAGAAACTGATTCAGAGATTACCTACAGTCTAGAATGTGAACTTGACGTGAGAGAGAATCTTATCACATCGTCCATACATAAGTAGAAACTGATTCAGAGATTACCTACAGTCTAGAATGTGAACTTGATGTAAGAGACTCGCAGGAATCTTATCATATGGTCCATACATAAGTCAGGCAGTGCAGAATTCCCATTGGAACCATAGCCCAGTAATTAAGTTGTTATCATATTTTCCTAATTCTACTACACCCACTTTTCCAGAAGCACATGTTTTCAGTTACAACAAAGCCAGGAATATTACGAGTAAACCACTGCGAGACAGGAATACCCCTCTGAACAGTTAACACCTGAGATTAGCAGTGAACTGTACTCGGCTTGCTGATGTGCTAACATGCTACATACAGTCAACCTACCTACAAATAGCAGACACTTTCTTACTGTACTCGCCTTGTTTGAATAACTTGAATTGGTACAACTGGGTTAACTTTTCTTTACCGGACCAAACATATTTCAGGAAAATCTACCTACCGGTAATAGTACTAATACTTCATCTGTCGATTCGTTTTGGAGTTATTTCTGAGAGTTTCAAAAGTGTAAAATTTTAACAATGACATCATATTGGTATCTCTTTCATTTAGCTTTCCCTCCTTTCTAAACACAGAATTTATATTTTTAAAAATTCCTTATGAATGACATAAATTTCGTTTAAATACTTGTCATAGTTATGTTTTCTCTCGATTTATTCTCATGATTTTCTAGAAGTAGGTATTATCTCCACATACATGTAATGGCCAAACATTTATTTTTCATTTCTGTAAAATAGCCACAAAGTGGGTTTGGCACAAAATGATTCACCATCTTATTTGAACTAATCCATAGACTATTTTACAGATTGTTCTAGTGACACTTAGAAATTGAGTGAGTGAGTGAGTTATTGTTTAGCGCCGCTTGGGCAATATTGCAGCCATTAGCGGCGAGTAGAAATTGAGACTTGTATCATGTGAACACATATACTTGTCAAACTGACATGTCTGAAGCCATTTATTGGCATCCAAATTAATTTCCATGACAGCTTCTACTTGAAGAAGGATCAGTGTCAGACTGGCAACATCATAAAGTTTGTTTCATGTAATTACGTCAATTAGTAATCAGGAGAGAACAACTTATCACATCTAATTAGCAGTATGCATGGAACATTAAAATTGGTGTGATATCAAAACATGATGTTTTCCTGCATGTTTAACATACTCTTTTCTATATTGTCTTAGTTTAACCTAACCTGAAGATAACTTTCATACACATAATTCATTCATTAACATTAGTAATTTTAAAATTAAAACAACTTTCTAGTTTTACCGGTAATTGTTTTAGTTAATCATATTTCAATAAAAGTGCCATTTCATTTTACCGAATATGTTTTAGCTTGATAAAATCCTTATACCATAATTGATGATAAATTTAAGTAAAACACGACTCCCCTTTTCTTTATGGCAAACATATATTATTGTTTTCAATGAAAATCCTTAAACAGTCATTTGTTTGTTTGTAAACACCTTTCAAACATTATCAAATTCAAAATATTAGATTTGACTAACTGATGCGTGTAATTGTTTTTTTCTTGATAATCTTTGCAACTTCATGCTCTCTTATTGTCAGAAGCCTTGTCATGAGTCATACTTGTGAGATACTGTTGGTACTTCTCTATCAAATAAAGATATTGATAAGTTTGGTATATGTCACCTCAACAACTCACAGAACAGCATAAGTCATAAAATAATTGTATTGTTTGTGACATATTTGGCATTTTTTTCATCATTTACAATAAACTAATTCCAACTCTTATGTCAAACTTTTTTTGAGAAAATATAGATAAATAGATGTGCATTTGATAATACTAAACTGTCAAAACCAATATAACACAAAATCAAACAAATAGTTGACCAGTTAAAGGTTAAAGGTTAATTCCAGTTGTCATCAGGATATTAATATTCATAGGCAGCCAGGTGAAAATTTTACAATGCTTTTTTATCTCTAGTTAATCACTCTTTTGTGATTCATACGTATCACACATTGATCGTGTTACAGATGCATATTTCGCTATGCTAGAGTAGCTGCGTGACCCGGATAGTTCATATCAGCCCAGCACAGTGACACACTGCAGGTATATTGCATGTTTTCTACGTGGCTGAAACAGAGATGGTCTTGTTCTCTTGTTTAGTGTAATACAATACCAGTATTTAGATAAATGTCAGCTTCCATACATCTGCCTCAAGCAGCTAGCTTCTTCTATTGTTTATAGCCATTGACACAATATCCAGTTACTATCACTGAAATCTTCCTCTATCTAGGACTGCCTCTTTTTCATATAACAAATAACTTACAGAAACTTATTGATTTTCCAGTGAATTGATTTTATTATCAACATTTTATCAAATTCAACCAAAGCTTTTTTTCTCCAAAAAAATATTATCTATTGAGTAGTTGGACAACAATCCTCAAAAACTTTTCAATCTTACTTTTACTGCATTAAAAGCAGTGTTTTTTGTTTTTCAAATTCAAATCAAACTTCTATGCAATCTTTCATTCTACCTTTGCTGATAAACTCCTTATATTCAACTCAGGTTATCAAATATTTTAAGTCTTAATCTCCTTACAAGCATTAGATTTTGGCCTAATCAAGACACTTGAAGGCAGTCTTGTTTGCTAATTACTTTGTACTTTGTATATCCGAAAGTAATTCTATCAAGTCTATCAAGAGAATATAATACAAAAATTTCAATTGCTTCAAGGTTTGACCAATGTATGTAAGGGCCTGAACCAGAGATGCAGGCTCATTTTAAAATACTTCGTAATGAACATTTGGACATGATTCCTAGCCCGCTAATCAAACTATGAACACCTGTAAGTTACTCAGATGTTTTGAAGAAAAACTCATTGCAATTTCTAACCATTCTATTGAAATCATAACAGGCAAATCATAACAGTCAAATGCCTTTTTCAGTGTTATTACATAAAGACGTGGCAGATTGAAGTATACTAGTCTAGTCAAAATTGTTCTAAGGTATTCATATTTATAAGAAGTCATTTTGGACAATTCTGAACAGACGTGACTCTTTCTAATGGCAAAGGCATCCTATTTGTCAAAGTGTAAAGGGACAACAAGCCAAAAAGGATTCATCAAAGGGACAATACTCACTCAGGTACTCTGTGGTTTTCAGCACACATATTTTTGCTTTGATACAAACATACATAGCATAATTCATGATATGAGTTAAATCTATCTCACAATTTTATCCCCAGTATAGCAATTATTTGACAAGTACAGTACTTGTTTTCAATGAAAATCTTAAAACAGTCGAGAGTCATATATATATTCACAGAGGCCAAATTCACATGTCCAATGATAATGAATACTAATTATACTCTACTAGTTATCAACTCATAACTGAAATTCTGACTGCTTTATATAAGTTTCCAAAATTATGTTTGACTGATTGAAGTGTGTCCTTTTCCATTTTCGATCGTTATCGCGACTTCAAACCTTCCTGTTGTCACTTTACTCAATTGATTAGCTTTGATATCAAACTTGACTACAGCAGTAAATACTTCTAGATCACACTATTGGTAAAGTTCGGCACATTTTACCCCTGATAGCTTACTGAGCGGCTATTTAGATAGTAAATACTGAGAGTGAATTTCTTCTGAAGTTACAATTATAGCAGTTAAAAACTTATACCAAAACTTGCTAGAGGCATGTCTATGAATGTAATCCAACGAGGTAAAGTTAACTGTGCTGTCTCTATGATTTACAATCATGCCAAGAACACATGTTTTCATTGCATTACAGAGCTCCAGATAAGCTGCGTATTTGCGTATTATACGCAAAAGAAAAGTAAAAATAGTACTAGGGATGTCACGATACACCGATGCATCGATGCATCGTCGTGGTACAGTTCACGATACAATACACGATACAGCCAACTGTATCGTGATTCAAATTATAGTGAATATCGTTCCATTTTTGGTGAGTATCGTTAAATTTTTGTGTGAATATCGAGTGAAGAAATCAAGAGTTGGTGAAATTCCTTGTTAAGGTAGCTTTAATATAGCATTACATGAAGAAGTTGGCTTATTTTTGTGTTTAAATGCTGATTACTCAGATAAGTCATTTCAAATTGAATACCCACATTTAAAAAAAGTGATGGGTATCAAAAAGTATAGATACCCACTTGAAATTAGAAATACCCACTTAGTTTTCAAAATACGGGTAACATACCCACATAGGCAAAAGCTTATCTGAAGCAGCTGGCATTTGTTTAGTTACTGTTCCAAGGTTCAAGAATATGATTTACAGTATTGCGACTCAGGCAACATTTCTGACAACAAGTTGGTGCATCAGACTGTATTACCCTGATGAGAAGCATACAGCTTATATTATATTGTTCATTTAAAAGTTGGCCATTGATTTCATGTTGTATCATAACTATATCCAGTAGATGATGTAATGCCATCATGGTGTCAAAATCTGTATTAATATTACCACAATGCTATACATTCTGTATGGAAAAAGGTCATCTCATATTCAAATTGTTTATAATCAAATGTATATCAGGAAATAACCATGAACCCAAAATTTGATTCTTAAAATGACATCTATTTGCATTTGACTACTTACCAATAAACCATTTGTATTTATCTCCGAGTTCGGATTTCTCATCTTTTCCTCCAGATTCGCCAATCTTCGGCGATATTCTGGATCTGACATCACCATTTTGACCAGTATTTACTGTGTCACTCTAAGACGAAATGATGAATGAATGAGTAGTTCACTGTTAGTGGAGATTAGGGGCAGCCGATGCTACCAGCAGTTTCTCCTGTCAACTTGTCAACAACCGCCCCCAACAGTTAGTTAACCTCCTCGCCACCTCTTCGTGGCATGCTCATGTCCTTACTAATTTACACAATTCGATCACCCAAAACCCATCACTATCCATTTATAAACATATCTTGACAAACCACAGAAGATGAAAAAAGTTCCAACGTTTGACATTAATCACATCCTATCACATTTGGCGCTTGACTTGAGATGTGAAATTCCGGTCCTGCAACTCCAGGCAGATGCCGGTTTTTATCCAAGATGCGTGCACATAATTAACAATAATCCATCAAAGGCGCTGTCGATTCGATAGTGTCCTGCTCCTGGAAACACTTTGAATATTATTGATATTGTATAAGTTAACTTCGCGTGACAATTCCAGTAGCCTTTTCCTGCTTCGAGATGGTTAGATCATGGCTGCCATGGCCAGATACTACTTTACCTTAAACTTATTCGCAACACATTGAACTTTACCTTCGAAAAGACTGTAAAGGTTTAAATGTGTAGTCGCATGATGTTAATATTAACTTTATGAAATGAAATTGAGATAAATTAAATGAATTAAAACACTGCATGTGGTAAACTTTTAAATCACGTATTTGAGACCCAAGTTAAAATAATTAGTTGTGAGATAGTATCTTACCCTGTTCTTAAAGGTACGACACTCTTTACTACCGCATTCCAAGCAGGTGCGCGTTTATTAGAGGACAATATGATGAGTCAAACTGTGTATGCTCGAGCACAATGTTAATAACTGCACGCTTTTCTTTAAATTCATTCAAACGGAAAGCGTGTCTTAAGCTACATGAACCAAAAGGTTGCTCAACTTATCAACCATTTATATTTACATAATTATAATGAGTTTCTTGTTTTGTAAAAAAAAGAAATCTATTGAAAGGAAAGCCCGCAACACCCATGTGCAGGTTTTTGTCAAAGTTTTCACATTAAAATTTCTTTTTGTTAGGTTTATCGTTCATTGACCTTTTAAAATAAAAAAATATAATGATAGCTCTTTAATACTGTATTTTTATTAGGTCTTCATTAGGTATTTTTCCTACACTATTATTATTATTAATCTTTGTACTTTTGTTGTGCAGAAGATTCTGAAGAGTTGGCAGATTTTCATGAAACTTTCAGGGTTGATAGCCTGCCTGTGGTAAGATTTCGCGATGGTCTAGCCAATTGTTTTTATTTTCGACTGTGTTTGTGAGTTATCTACCCTTTAAGTAATAACACCTCATTATCTCGATAACTAAGGGCAACGCTATTCCTCATTGATTTAACACATAGCGATTCTCGGCCGCAATAAGATATATTTTGCTACTTTCAAAACACTTTTTTTTTAAAATTTCGCGGTTCTAACGGTACGCGTCGTTTGTTCCTTCATGTTCTTGAACAAAATTAATTTTTATTTTTTATTCGGTTCCACATTTAAAAGTTCATATTTCCAATTCAGGTCAATGTCATATTATTTAAATTGATTGTTAGGGCTCAAAATGGATTTTAATGTCAAAACATAATTTTTTGTGATTTTTCCATTTTCCGAGGGTTATTTTACTTTGAGAATCTTAGCTTCATAACTAGTACAGATAAAAACATTTTTTTCTACATTACTGTAAAGCACATGTACATGGTAAGCAATATAACAACAATCGAAAATCCCTATTTTGCGCATAATTCAAAGATAAACAATGCTTTTACTTAATTAAGCTAGTATTAATTGATAACACCTACCATGCGCTATTTCCAGTACCAAATTAACTTTATTACACATTATTATAAAAAGTGATAGTTAACTGAAGGAGCAGGAAAGACAAACATCGTGAAGGGTTTAAAAATAATCAAGACTAAGAGTAAGAATAATTTTCTATGAAAGTTATCTAATAATATTAGACCCACTGTATGCGTATGATCACTACCAAAATGTTGTCTGAAATATCCTAAAAAAATAATATTTACAAATTCATATTCAAATTCATATAAATCACATAGGGGTCTGACACAGCCCTTTTTACATGACAGACTTCGAAAGATAATTCCACCAATTTTATGTATGCTTCTAGGAATAACATTTTTTGTAAAATAATTTCATAGCTGACAGCCGCCATTACGATTTTTCGGCAAAGACATTAAATATCTTTTGAAATTTGTTTATTTTTATGATTTACTCATTATTTTTCACATCTTTCACAAAAATGAAATGAAATGAAAGTCAAACCCTGTGTGAAGGCCAAAGACGAAGTCTTGAAGACCTAATTACTGCCGCGGCAGGCCTAGTTGCATTGGTTTTGCCTGGAACTTCTTATTGTGAAAGAGAAAACAAATTATCAATTTAATTCATATATGAAAGTCACCCATTGATGATTACGTTTTCTTGCTCACACATAAAATGGTAATGACCAAAAATACCACTAAATGGAATTTTATATTCTCTAATTGTCACAATCATTTCTTAGACAGTTTGAAAGTTTGATATATGAATATATGAAAATGCATAATACAATAAGAAGCAACAAGTCAAACAAGGAGTGTGGTTCGATCGAATTACTTTTACTTGGATGCCCAATAATAGAGACCGTCAGATGAAGGAAAGAAAGTAATAAAAAAAAATCTGAAATCGGTCGGACAAAGTCTGATCTCATGAACTTACTGTGTTTTGGATATAAACATAGCATATTAAAAGTAGTAATGAGATTTTTTGTTACTTAGCACTTAGCATTTGAACAGCATCAACGGTATAAAATTATGTTGTTGCATTTATTAGACCTGTATTGAACGATTTTTAATGAAAGCGACATCATAGAATCATCTTTCAGAAAAAAAATCGTTCCCGAAAATATGTATTTACGTTTTAACCACTCAAGCTTTTTGAAAAGTTTATATTTTTGGAAACAGACATTGGAAAAAGTCATCATTTTTTAATTTGTAAACCATCGTTTTATTTGTTAAACAACAAGCACATTTATATATTAAGAAACATAATGGAAAGTATAGAAGACCAATACCTTGAAAAACATGTCGATATTTAATTTGTTTCCGAATAGTGAAAATACGTATGCATATTCGACCGTTAGAACGTAATCCGCCATAAAATTGAGAGACGATTCATCTCAAATATCTTTAGCTTCTTGAAAGAAACTTTTTATTTTGGAAAACACAAACTATGTAATATATTTACTTGTGTTCTTTGATATTGACATTGTAAGTTCTCATTTAGTTGATTCGTACGTTAAAGGGGCAGTAGCACGTTTTTAGGGGGAATATAAGGTGATGTCAGGAAAATGAAAATAAATGGTTCCAATCTTTAGACAATGAATAAAAACTAAATGGAGCAGTAATAAATCAAATATACAATGTAAAGTTAAGCCATGCGATTCCTTTTCTTACACAAAATGAATTAAAGGTGTTCACACAAAAATGGCTGCCAATGGATTTTATGTGAATCCTCATACTTTGTTCTCTGACTACGGATGATTGGTTTGTGTTCTGAAATTTATGATACTATCAAAGTAATACATTTAGCATTAACTTAAAGTTATCAGTGAAAAATTGAAAATATAAAATTGTCAAAAAACGTGCTACTGCCCCTTTAAGGTTTATCTTTGTCGTAAGGCAGTGGTTGCATAACGATAACATCTTGTTTATATCGCTCATCGGATGCATCGGATACCATACCAATAGATAACGATTGTGAATGTAAATCCACTCCTTCCTCATGTATGGCCATTCTAAGATGGTTTTATCCCTTTGAAGTAAGCCGCTATTTGGATTAGAAACTGAGTTTTCAATTTTATTTTAGGTTAATATTTAATTTATTGATTAATTATTAGATTATTAACAGATTAATACAGTAACTCACATCATTTTTCACAGCAGTTTTATTCATTTCAGAAATAACTGACATGATAGACAAAAGTCGTTATTGATAGTTATATTAGTAGTAGAAGTTATGTTATCATAACTTAACTTAACAAATGATAACGAGAAACTGTAGCTGCATTTACGAATTTAAACGTTACAATATGGATAACTTATAAATATGATTTCAAAAACTTATTTTCTTTGCCTTTCGAAAATTATACCAGGTATAAAATCGATTTGACGGCCTTCATTATTTTCTTACTATTTTGGTAATAGTTAAGAAATAAAACATTTGATTAGAAAGCTAAAACACATAATGTTATTGTTTCCTTTTAACAACACACAAAAAACTAAAAGTCGAGCCGACAGTGATTGTCCGATATTTCACTAAAGAGAAACTGCTTAATTAGCCCCGAATTGTGAAAAAAATCCAGTGCAGTTGTTAATACTTTGATTATTATGTGCTCGTCCTTAAATCCGTACAATACAAGCAAACTAATAATAGAACGAAGAAAGCCATAATATTGGAAGTTTATATATTAAAGGTAGAACTATGAAACCATATCAAACAACACATGTGATGCATGCTTTCGTTAGAAGAGCACATAATATAACAATATCGCAACTAATAAATTTCTAGAGTTTTAGACTAGTAAGTCGTTTATTGATGTTACGATCCGTCCACTGCAAAATATCTTTTGCGGTTTTGGACAATCTTAAAAATAATTTTGAATTATGATGACATTCTTTTGAACATGTGACAGGAATCTTGTTAATCAAATGTCACAAATAAGAACTTTTAGCATATACCAATTAATTAAATATCATATCAAGTCTATTTTTTAAACAAATATTATCAAAAATATGCAACTTGTTAAATCAATATCTCGTGTTTAAATTATCTGCATTTATCCAATAACTTTCGCCGTTTTGATTAAGCCACATACGTCTGTTTTGCACTAAGGCAGTTATTGGACAGCAACCCTTGATCAAAGGGAAGTAACTCTAACGTGTTTGAATAACAATTCTGATTGGTCAGCAACATGTAAGTTCCCGCCATCTTCGAGTTCGGTGTGTGAAAAAGCATTTCGAGAAGAAATAAGGCGGGTTTTTGTCTAAACAAATTCACAAAATGTGGCAAAACCAGGGAGGAGGTAAGAAATTCACAGTGATTTATTTATTTATGACATGAAACGAGTAGTTATTGTTGTCATTCAAAGAATGCAAGGAATCAAATTCGTCCTGATTCAGTTATAGAGACGACATGGTGCGAAATAGCAGTGTTTCTGTTTACATCCGTTTATTTATATGTTTCATAAATTCTCAAACGGTTTTAAGGATTCAACCAAAGCGGTTATGGAGACCAAGGAGGAGGCGGAGGATACATGTCTCCAGGGGGATTCGGAACCCCACAACAGTCACAAGAAAGAAAGGTCAGTCAGAAATAATGCTGACCTAAAGGCCTGATAAACAATCTTTTTTTTATCCAGATAATGAATATTATTACTGAAGTTTCTCTTTTGAGTTGAGTTTTTTTTCCATTTTAATGATAAGCGACAGTCTAAAATATGGAGGTTTTATGTAATGACTGTGGAATTGTACTCTCCATATTGTTTATAAAAAAAAAAAACAAAAAAAAAACATCGTATTAATGTAGATATTTGTTTAGAAAAAAAATATACTCAAAGTAAAATGTCTTAAAATATTTGCAAGTTTTAAAAAAATTATTCTCTCATCTATCAGTTATCATTTACAGTTTGGTATGTTTCCATTTCTAGACTCGATCAAGAGCACAAAATATCCTGCCCTGCACTGTGGCTCAGATTTTGAATGCAGAACAGACAGAGGACAAATTCTTCTCCGGAGAAACAGAAATATCTCAGGTTTGTACTTCTCCCTTGTTCTAGCTAAAATGTCTTGTATTTATTATTATTAATTACAGTTTAATCAAGAAGGGTCTGGAAGGGTAAAACTGACAGATCTTCCAGTAAGTCATTATGCCAGAATATTGTTGGTCTTAAATCAAAGAGTTTGTTAAAGATATCTGTTTTATATCTAGGCAAGATATATTATAAATTATTCAGTGGTAAAATTAGGTATGTAAGTAAGTAAGTTTTAGTTGAAGACAAACCTTGCTCGGGAAATAGCAAATATCTAAAGGTTATATTTAGACCTGTTTATGTAAATTTATGATAATGATTACATCTGAAATCTATCAACTAAATGTGTTGCTACAATCTGACAACCCAAATAAATTGCTATGTGTACTTTGTGTTACAGATTACCATGATTGGTTTGGTGCGGACAGTCAAAGAATCTCCAACAAGGATAGACTACGAGATTGATGATATGACTGCTCCGCCACTGGAAGTCAAACAGTTTGTTGACAATGATGTAAGTGTTTTAATTCTCTAGACCAATGTTGGTGACATAAAAGATTAATACAGACAGTATATGTTGGATAAACAGAGGTCTGAAACTCATTCAAAGTACATCCAAGACCAAAAATTTAGAATAAAAATCATTCAATCACATAAAATTATATGACATTGTAGGACAAAACAAGGATTGAAAAATGGTGCTACTGTACAATAAACCTTTTACATCTATAGTCTCTTTGAACACGTATATCCTATAACGTTTAGAAAAATAATTTTCAGGTGAAAAATTCTAATCAATATGACAAGTAACAAAAGTGAAGTTATTATTTCAAGCATATCATGCAGATTGGTATTATGGAAATTGTATCTAATTCTTATTTAACTTGTTTCTAGGAGAGTTTGCCAGAGGAAGAGAGAGTTCAGGCCATGAGGGAGAATACATATGTGCGTGTCTGTGGACATCTTCGATCCTTCGCTGGAAAGCGCAGTGTGGTCGCCTTCAAGATGTTACCGCTGGAGGATATGAACGAGTTGTCCTGTCACATTCTGGAGGTCATTCATTCGAGTGCTTCCAACTCTCAGGCCCAGGTAGGCTCAAGCTGCATTGTGCTCTTCTTTCAGTAAATAGTGGCTTGCTTGACGTACGCTGCTGGAAGTGAGGAAAGTAGAAAAGCTCTTATTTGGCACCTGGCGTATGTACAAGGCGTGTGCCGGATAGGCCAGTTTGAAAAGACAGGCAAAGTCGGCAAACAACTACCTTCCATGTAACATTCCGCAACTTTCTTTATTACATGAATAGTTTCAATTATAGCATATCAAAATGATTTATTAGAATATAAAATCAAACGTGAATAATTCGATACAATCCATTTACCATGGATGTTTTATCAACATTTCAAAATAAAAAATAAAAAAATAATCGTCTAACATAAATCAAGATGTTTATTGAAGCTCATTGAGGGTTGCCTACAGCTTCCTGTGCATCCTCCGATACACTTGATTCAATTTATTCTGTTGCAGACCCAGCCTAACTGGTCACATGTCAGACCTATACATTTCTTAGATGAATCAATCAACCCATTCACTGCTTAGCCAGAAAACTGTCTCCTGTACATTTTTCTAGGGGCTGAGGGTACACTTCTAAATGATGTGTATCATTCTGGAATAAATACAAGTTCATTTATGACTATATTTGTACAATCTACAACATAGCATTATGTTAAAAGGAAGTGATTTATTGCCTCATTGATATGATACTAAAATGTTTGTATCTTTATAATGATTTTAAGTGTTACAGTTAGTTTAGAAAGTGAGAACTCTGTTAACCTTTCCTTTGAATGATCATCTTTGAAAGGGAAGACATAACAAGTTGAAATTTTATCAAATATTTATGGTTCTCTACAGACATCTGATGGAGGCGGTGGCGGTCAGTCCTCTCACTCGATGAACACAAGCGGAAACTTCGGGGGTCAGGGGGGCACCATCCCCGGTCTCTCTCCTCTCCAGTCTCAGGTTGGTTCCCTCTCGTTATTGTTATTGTTATTGGAGATTACATGAAGTGTTTAACTGGATTAAAATTTAATCTATTTCTTTTAGCATAACCTTGCCTGTTGATTTTGTGATATATTTTTATGAGATTATCAATGTTTAAAATTCAGTCAATTAAACATTGATGAAATATAAAATTCACTTCCTTGTGTGCAGTTAAGAATTTGTAAGAAAAGTGTTGTTTGTAAACTATTTATAAAATTCAAAATTTCTCACATTGTTAGAATGTTATGGTAACCTCTGATGGTTTTAAAGTGTATGTATATCATATGGAATTGTCCTCTGCAGATCCAGCTGATTATCAAGAACAACCTGACCGAGTCGGGAGCCAGCATCGATGCAGTGTGCGGACAGATGCGTAACGTCCCTGAACAACAGATCAGGTAGAGAAAGTTTGTTTTTGTTGTGGTTGAAGGATTTGTAGGAGATAGGTGAAAAGACTTTTTTTTGACATTTTGAGCCCCAAACTGATGTTAGAGCTGATAACAAAACTTCCAGTACTGAGTCAAACAAGTTCCCCAACTATGTTTTGTTAAATGTTTTTGTTCCTGGTTATGATACAGTTTTAGATACTTGAGACAAGCTAAATGTTTGGAAATCTTTGGTTTATCCAAGTAGAAAGTAAATGTACTTGAACAATTTAAAAGGACTTAAAAAAACAGACTTGATAACTAAGGGTGAAACGGTTCACAACTACTGTAGTTGAACCGCGGTATTTTGCTTTCGGTTCGGTACATTAACTTGAATTTTCGGTACATATACCGAATGCATACTTCATTCAAACAATCAAATAGGACCTTTTATTCTCTACAAACGATAATGTGTGTGAATGACTTCGTGATTGCCTAATATTAACGAAAGTGTTTGAATGACTTGATATCGCGAGATCTCGTTCAAAGGTAATCAAAATGGCGACGGACATTCGAAAATGTACCGAATCGAGGGTTCTGTACCGCAATACGTACCGAACCGAACCTCAAGCGTACCGTTTCACCCCTATTGTTAACCTACATGTTCTGTGACCACAGAGACGCAGTCGACTTTCTGAGTGGAGAGGGCCACATCTACTCCACAATAGACGAGGACCATTACAAGGCTACCGATGGCTGAATCATCTCTCTCTCTCATCAACTACAGCTGTATCTATTGTATATAGTCATTTCTCATTAAAAACTACAGAATATTCCAATGTTCTTGTTATAATGATTTATTTATTCATATCGTGGAATCGAGGCATCTAATTTGCCCACATTTTAATCATTGATCATTCTCTTAAACAGGTTACCCATGTCAATTTTCCCCTATATAAGTTTTATTAACCTCATCAAGTGAAGCACACTATGAATGTGAATCCAAAATCGAAGAGAATGAGTGACCTGATGAACAGGAGCTTTATTTTCTGCACACTTCTACAGTTTACATGGTATCTAGTGCCTTATAGGACATGTCTGTGGGCATTATTAAGAATAAAGGATGATGCCAACAGGTAAATCACAAGGGCAAAATTCCTTTATTCTAATAATAGCCAAGACCATTTCTTATCTAATTTAAGACTGCTAACTAGTTATTACTTTGATATGACCAACAAGGATGCGCGGTATTATCTATATATCGATACACACTGCTGAAAATATCCAATATATCGAACGTTTTAAATCTAAAATTTAACAAAAATAAAATATGATTGACAGAAAGGTCTTGACGTGTGAAGTTGTGTTGTTAAAATAGCTCAAATATGTATACAGATTGAAAAAATCTCTCACCAAAACGGCTCATAGCTGAGCAATGATGATCGTTCTTAACGATCATATTTAGACAAGATAGCATGCACATTCAGAAATGAGGAACAATACCCATCCTTGGTAATCAGAACATAGGGTTCAGCATTCAAGAGTGTGAATGTTATTTTTCTCGAAAGTGATAGTTGACTTTGCAAAGGCGATTATGTTGGTAATAACCTGCATCCAAGGGACATTACTGGATATATGAAGTAACCTCACTTAAGTTTTATGATTAATCATTATTTGGTGTCTTTGAAGCAGAAGAGAACAGACATTTTGAAAGACTATCACCTGGGAGTCTACATTTGCCCCGTCATGTTGGTAATGAAGATCAAGTGTTCACCAATTTATCAGCACTAGTTTTCTAGGGTTGAAGACTTCTTGCATCATCAAAATTTGTTCTCAAAATCTAAAGGTCATGTGGTTCTTGAAAAGTATGGATATATCCCATCAAGCTAAACAAATAAAGAACAACACACACTTGAGACATTCATTTATATTCTATAGAATATGAAAGTAATCAAATCTTATTTTCTAAAGACTGTCTTAAAACTACATTCAAACATTTTTTAAATGTGATTTTAAATGACCGGTAACATCAGTTTATGGTATCTGGCTACATATATATATATCAATACATGCAACAACATATTGTCCCTTTGTAACTAACAACCAGCTTTTGGATATATTCTCACACTTAAATGCAAATATAAAGAACATAATAATATTATTGATAATCACTTAACACTTAAATGAATGAAAACTGCAAAATTTTAATTTTAACCTGTGAATGCAATTGCTGTTTTACAAGGGTAAAACAACTGAGGTAGTGAACATTTTATTGTGCTAAGACTGTGAATGAAATCAAGCAGAAACATTCAATGCATGCAATTATTAAAGAAAAGGCTGACCATTTCACATCTAAGATAAATATTAGGAAACTCGAACAACACCAAAGTGTTCATCCTTGGTTGTTATTCTCTAAGATAATTTAATCCTTTATAAATATCCAAAAGACGAACGAGAAGAAGGTCATCAAAAAACCCTGCTAAATTGGCTTCCAAAATTTCCTTAAAGAGTCCAAAATCACTTAACAAGGGTCATAACTCCATCAAAAATAATTGCATGCTTCTGATTTTCAGCTCCAACATGGTATTGATACCCTGAACACACACAGCAAATTTAGTTATCTTATCTTAATTAGTTTGAGGAAATTGTCCTCTCGAAAATACCCTTGAACAGAGTAAAAGAACACAGGGCCAATTACTCTGTAAAAATAATTAAATCACACTGATTTTATACCTTCGTCAAGGTATTTAAACCCTGAAAACACAGCAAATTCGTTATTCAATCTTCAGTAGTTTCTGAGAAAAGTTGCTCCCTTTTTTACTCACACATTATTAGCCAAAGCCTATACCATTATTTACTTTGATAAATAATTTGAAGTATGTTAAGTTTTTATGAATCAAGCTCAAAAAGAGAAGTATTTTCTTTCTTATTTATGGGACAAAGAGTTATATCTCTGATTCCACCTAATTTGGATGATCAGTATTGGAGAGGGAGATATGTTTGACTACCATCAAGAAGTGTTTAAGACTATAGGTCTCACATTTAAACAACTTTAAATGTCATAATTTTGCTTATTAAGTAAGCTATTTTTCTGGCATTGAAAATGTCAAATACAAATTATTTTAGAGAGTTACCATACTTAAGACATTCCTCCTAAGCTTAGACAATATCATTTTTAGATAAAGCAAAATGCCTGACTTAACCATTACCATTCAACTACTGAGAAGAATCTTTTATATGATATATGTCAATATATAACAAATAGGAACAGGAACAGGATATAACAAAGTATTATATTATTTCAAGTCTCTCACATTGAATTTTTCTGGTTTAAAAACCTAAGTCTAAAAGATTAAAATGATATCACATAAGTTGATAGATCTAAAATAAAAACTTCACATGACTAGAATCCCTGTTGAAGATCAAGCTACTACACAAGCAGTCTACTACAGGCTCCGAGAGCACTGAGAGAAGAGAGACGAGACTGAAGGCTGGTGAAGTCTTGCTCGGAGGTGATCTTGCTGATGTGGAGAGTGAAGCTCTTGAGGTGATGCTTCATCCTGCGTAGCACTCTCAGGTCTTCCTCCAGCCACGTGCTGGACATCCC
The DNA here is from genome assembly GCA_916613615.1 of Steromphala cineraria. Taxonomy (NCBI): domain Eukaryota; kingdom Metazoa; phylum Mollusca; class Gastropoda; order Trochida; family Trochidae; genus Steromphala; species Steromphala cineraria. The sequence goes on along the minus strand of OU744722.1, from coordinate 38,273,516 downwards.
TGTCTCCAGATCGCTAATCTCTTTCCTAGAACTACTGTCTCCATCAGAGCTGTCTGTGTTTGCTAGACTCGCCCATCTGTCTCTCTCACCACACACGTAGGCAGAGAGACGGACAGGTCGCCGCGTCTGCCTCCCTCTCCTGGCAGGAATCTTGTTCTCCTTGGAGGGAGCTGCGTGCGGCAAACAGACTGAGCTTCTAGTTCCCTGATGACTGAAGACTCCAGTTCTCTGATGTGGAGAGAGAATATCTGAGGAGCGAAGGTAAGACTGAAGAAGGAATTTGATCATGGTGATGTACTGACAGCAGTCTGACAAGCTGGCTCTCATTGGTCGGTGACTCTGGGCAAGCACCTGCTCATACAACACGGCCGAAGGGAAGAAGGAGGTGTGCTGCGGGCCCGGTGACTGCTGGGAATCTGAAACACATTGAGAAGTGGAACTTAAAACCAGTATTTTATATCTACTTAAAATTCAACTTTTCTTATATGACATAATTAACTTTTTGTTAAAAGAAACTGTTGTAAACTGAAAATGGGCATCTCAAAATCAAATGTTACTTAATGCATGGTGATCTATTCCACACAATTAAAGGAGTGAAAGTTTCATTTGTCCACTTTTCTAATTGTGTCCACACATAAAAGGGAGGTAGGGAGGAAGAAACTAGTGAGTGCTAGGGAGAGACAGAGAGAGTAAGAGTGTACCTTGAGAGGAGGAGAGGTCGTCGCCCCGGTGTTTGAAGGGTGTGGGGGTGGTGGAGAGCAGACTCTGCATGCTGGGGGTGGAGGCAAGGTCTGCAGCACACTGACCCCTGCTGGTTTCTCGCTTCAGTAGCTCTGGCCCTGGGGATACAACACAACATTTGATCTACACATGGTCTTGCAGCTCAACACATTCAATAGCTTTAAATTTCATATTCTAAAACATCTTTATAATACCCCAGTAGAGGGTATATAGTTATAGTTTCTGTCTGTCCGTCCATCCGTCAAAGGACATTTTTATGTCCGAATTATTATGGCCAAACTATTCATTCAATTGTTTAAGATTTTGCACATGTCTTCTACTTTACTAGGAGAGGTGCAGTGCCAAATATCAACCAAAAGAAATGTGGTGGCTACTGCTCATGTTAAGGTGATCTTCAAACAATGTTACATGATGTGGGTTTAATTCAAACCTCCATGCTTGAGAAGAAGGCGACACACATCCATTCTGTTGTTGGCTACAGCGTCATGAAGGGGGGTGACTCCGTCTGGGGTCACTGACATCAGGTCTACACGTCTGCTGGTTTCTGAACATGTCAAATCAAACACATATTTAATTACCTTCAAAGTTAAGTAAATGTTTAACTCAGTTTTCTGGGACTCTAATCAATTCTAAATTGATACCCATTTTATCATGTCAATAGATTTCTACCATTAATAATAAATTATTCAAAGTTCACCAATGACCCCTCCTTGTCAGCTGAGCATATTCAATGAATTGAAATTTCACAAGCTATGTGAGGATATTTCCCAAAGCTCCTGCATACCATAATCCTTACACCCCAGTTCCCCATCACCACATGATACCTAACTGACAAACTATCAAATGTCTCTGTAATCAATCTTGGAATGTCCATTGTATTGAAGAGGTAAGAGACACATGAGCACAGCGATTACAAACCTACACGCACCTTTCTTGAAGTAGGAGACGACTGTCCTGGGAGGGACGTACTGCAGGAGAGTCTCCACACAGTCAACATGTCCCTTGTTACAGGCCTCGTGTAGCGGCGTCCACCCGGCATTGTCATGGGCATTCACCTCAATACCTGCAACCATTCACAACTTGGTAATCTTTCAAATTAGGCTAACGATAATGGATCCATGTTAATCGATTCACCACATCACTCAACCTGGTATATAATTGTATAACATATTTAATGTTCACAGAGTAGCAAGTATTGAATTCTTCTAATTACAAACTCCACTAAAAGTGAAGCTTGAAAGATTGTTTGTTTGTTGATTGTTGTTCGATTGTTTGTTGTTTAATCTGAGTAGCATTCTTGAAAATACTACAAAAGGCTAAAATGGTAAAACTTTCAGTATTTGATTCAAAATTGTCATCAAGACAGAGCTCAATCAATCAAAAACTTGCATGCATATATTAAACATTTCAAGGACAACATGTAAATGTTCCTTAGATTCATCTGAGTAGTATAAAGATTTCATCTGACCTGGAACCCTCAGCAACTGTTTCAGTCTGGGTACATCGTTCTTTATACAAGCAGTGTGCAGTGCCGTCTCGCCTACAGGTAGTAAACAAAGTAAAGAAAATCTAATTTCAGTTGAGTATGACAATAACTCTAAACACACATGCACTTAATCAGACTCAAAGAAAAAGAAAACAGGAGTCATCAGACGATTACATATCTGACCGGTCACCAAAAAATCAGACTATCTATCTTGGAATTTAAGAAGATAATTATCTGGCAAAGTCATCTATTGTTGTATAGATACCCCAAAAAAAGAAGTTGAAAATACCAAAAGGCATATCTACACATACTAACTGATCCACATAAAAAGTTTCATTGAACTACGTTTAATAGTTTTGAAGAAACTCCTGAAAGGACAGGATTAGGATGGACGGACAGACAGACAGGGCAATGACTATATTCCAGGGCCTAGATTTTTTAAGCTCTCTTAGTACTAAGATAGTAGTAAGCCAATGTTAAAGTATGGTACTTCATTATCTTAGCACTAAGAGAGCTTCGAAAATCTATACCCTGGGTATTACATACAGGTAGGGATAACAAATAATCAATAATCATGTTTATCAATGAGGAAAGAAATTATGCTTGGTAACATTCACCCAAAAGAAAATTATATTCTACAATTTGCAACATTGTTTATTCTATTTTGAGCACATAATTCAAATCTTCTTTTAAAAAAATTAATGTTTTTATCAAAAATAACAAAATAATTGTATTTGTCAATGTGTCTTCAAGTTACCTAGGGGATTGCGTTTGTTGATCTTAGCAGCCATGTCTGAGTTGGGAAGAATCTCAACAGCTTCCTTGGGTTCCTCAGATGAAGAAACTTTAGAACGACAGCTTCTGTAACAAAATAAAAATAGAGCCATTGGCTCTGTAGCTCATCAGGCATCATATCAAGTTTGCTTTATACAGGCAAGATGAGCTAAACATTAAACTGATGTCACCTATTGCAAGAAAACCTATAAAAATATTACAAAACAAATGTATTATTATTCAACACTTTCTAGATCGCCAATATCAGACAGTGAAAGAAGTCCACACTAAAATATCCAAGGAGAAATAAATTTACAGTTTAGAATCCCAATTGGCCAAGGAGTCTACATGCAGTCTTTAAGCTCATTAGACCTTTAGGAGCTAAAGATGATGATGAAAATAAGTTTTTAAGGTTGTGACCCCTGTGACCCTATTTGGGGTCATGGGGTCACGAAATCTATAATTTAGAATCCCCATTGGCCAAGGAGTCTGAACATATAATTTCAGCTCTCTAGACCTTTTGGAACTTGAGAAGAAGATGAAAATAGTTTTTTAAGGTTGTGACCCCTGTGACCCTATTTGGGGTCACAGGGTCAACAAAGTTACAAATTAGAATCCCCATTGTCCAAGGAGTCTGCACATATCAATATTAACTCTCTAGACTTTTTGGAACTGGAGAAGAAGATGAGAATTATTAAAATCTAAATATTTTAGATGTTTAAAAGACTTACCTTACCTTAGAGTTGCATGTTCCTATGCTTACCGACCAAGATTGAGACTCGTGTTGACGGGGCTATCTCTATGTGAACCAAGTAGTGATACGGGAAGTGACACGTCAATACGGGGACAGGTATACCGGAAGGTAATACTCAATCACGTGATAACCAAAAACTCTCACTTTTTTCCGCCAGAAAAAGTCCGAAGGAGTCCGGAGAAGAGGGGAGGAAGAGTCCAACGATGGGCGGGATAAATCCTCTAAGGTAAGGTAAGTCTTTTAAACATCTAAAATATTTAGATTTTAATAAGTTCTTAACTTACCTTACCTTAGAGTTGCATACGATTCGACAGCAAGGCAGGTGGGTAGGACTCCAAGAGGACCATGCCAAACTGTGACCGTGCAGGCAGAGGAGACTGAGGGCGACGAATCTAAAAAGACACGAAAAACCAACAATCAACCAAGGCCTAAAGCAAAGCTAAGGTAAAGAAGAATAAAAAACAAACATCTTTACCTAACGAGCCGGCGGTTTGGTGAGTTGCTGAGCAAACACCAAAGGGCCAAAGGACTGTAAACCATCCACATCCTCCACCGCTAGGTCCCTGAGGTAGTGGGAAGCAAAGATGGTGGTGGATCTCCAAAAACAGCCCTCCATGATCGTAGGAACTGAACAGTTCCTGTGTAGAGCCATCGTGGAAGCCAAAGCCCGAAGTTCATGCGGGTTGTTGGCTGCAGGATGGGGTAAGCCAGCAGCGTCATAGGCCGCTAAGATGGTCGAGCGGATCCACAAGGAGATGGAGTTCTTGTTAACCTCGCCCTTAACTGAGGGGGAAAAGGGGATGAACAGTCGTTTCCTGGTACCCCTTCTGCTGGCTGACTTGTCGATGTAGACCTTCAAGGCCCGGACAGGACAAAGAGCCAATTCTTCAACCTCTGAAGTAGCAACAATAGAGGACAACGGGGGGATGGTGAACATCCTGTCTGGCTGTCCAGGAAGCTGGTTCTTGGCAATAAAATCCCATAAGAGCCCCAAATGAATAGACCCATGACGAGATTGCTCAAAACGGACACGAGTCACATCCAGGGCGTGGACCTCACTGACCCGTGCCGCCGTGGCCATGGCGACCAGGAAAGCAGTCTTCCGAGACAGGTTCTCAAAAGATGCAGATTCCAAAGGTTCGTAAGGACGCCCACGGAGATGCTGTAGAACCACGTTCAGATCCCAGGCAGGAGGACGGAACTTCTTCTTCTGATCCTCCTGCTTGAAGGCCTTAAGCATAGCGATAAGTTCTGGGACTGTCGATATCTTATTATCCCTCTTAACTGCCAGGACGGAGTTGATGGCAGAAAGGTACGTGCCAATAGTACTGCCTTTTAAGGAACGCTTATTCCGAAGGTACAGTAGGAATTCCGCAAGGAATTGGGGCGACGCCTTGACAGGATTCTGTGAATGTTCAGAGCAGAAACGTTCAAAGGAAAGCCACTTGTCGTCATACAGAGACCTGGTGGAAACTCTATGGGCCTTGGCAATAGTGTTGGCCACCTGCGTTGAGTAACCCTTCGATCTCAGAGCTTTCTTAAGATGGACCAAACGCAGAGATGAAACCTCTCTGGGTCCGGATGAGACAGGCGACTGTGGGGATGGCGAAGGAGGTTTGGCCAGGGAGGCAGAGGGTCTGGATCCCTTCCGACTAGATCTCTGAGATCTGGGAACCACGTCCTGGCCGGCCACCAAGGCGCGACCAAAATCAGACGTATCTGCTGGGTCTGTTTGAGCTTGTCTACTACCTTGGGAAGAAGGATTGGAGGAGGGAACGCATAAGCGTCCAGTCCTTCCCAAGAGAGCGACAGGGCGTCCACTGCCCAAGCTGCCGGATCTGGAAGAGGGGAGACGTACACCGGCAGCTGGTTGTTGAACTTGGTTGCAAAGAGGTCGATCAAGGGTCTGGGATGAAGTTGGCAGATTAGATCGAACGCCTCCGGATGCAACATCCATTCGGTTGGCGAGGGCTTGTCCGGTCTGGACAAGGCGTCCGCTAGGACATTCCGGCAGCCCGGAATGTGACGAGCCCGCGTCTCCACGTTGTTTGAGTCTGCGAGATGAAACAACTGGAACGTAAGGTCTAGTAACCTCCTCGACCCGGTGGTTCCCTGGTTGTTGATGAGATACACCACAGTGGAGTTGTCGGATACCACCAGAAGTCGAGACCCGCGCAGAAGCGGTATCCAATGCTGAATCGCCAAGACTGCTGCCTGCAACTCTAGGTGATTGATGTGCCAGGATTTCCTCTCGTCTGACCACAGACCGGAGACTGTGTGATCGTTGAGGTGAGCCCCCCAGCCCAGGAGAGATGCGTCCACAAACAACTGATGAGTGGGAGCGAACTCGACCAAAGAGACTCCGACGCAAACGTTCGACTGGACCGTCCACCACGTCAGGTACTGGTGGAGGTGGAATGGTAGAGCGAACTCGGAGTCGAGGTCGTCGGCAAGAATACGAGGCTTGAGGAAATTCTGGAGAGGTCTCAGCATGAGTCTGCCTCTGATGGTGAGATCCTGTGCTGACGTTAGAAGACCGAGAAGGGACTGCCACGCCCTGAGTCTTAGGGGTTCCCGGAGAGCTTGATGGGCGAAAGCTACAATCTTGCTCCACCTGTCGAGTGGAACAGACAGGCGAGCGAGATCGGTCTGGAAGTGACCTCCTATGAAGGTCAGACGTTGAGACGGAACCAGTGAGGACTTCTCGACGTTGATTAACCATCCCAACTGATGTAGGAGTCTGCGAGCGAAGTCTGTCTGTCTGTGTAGCAGAGCTGACGAGGCATGGCTCATGAGGCAATCGTCTATGTAGGGGTCGAAGCGGATCCCCCGAAGATGTAGGAACTTGACGATCGGAGCCGTAATTCTCGTGAATAACCACGGAGCCGTAGAAATTCCAAACGGGAGCACCTTCCATTGATAGTGTCGATGATCCATGACGAATCGAAGGTACTTCCGATGGGGTTCGTAGATTGGCACATGGAGGTAGGCGTCCTGGAGATCGAGGCTGACCAGCCAGTCGTGAGGTTGGAGCTGGGAACGCAGCTGCTCCAGAGACACCATCCTGAAGTGAGGCGGGGTTTCCATGTAGCGTTCGTTGAAAACCGCCAGATTGTGGATCATCCTCAACTTGTCCGAGTTCTTCTTCGTGACAAGGAAGATGGGAGAGTAGAACCCTGGGGTGTCTATGGGTTCCAGCACTTCTTCTATGGCCCTCTTCTCCAGCAGGATCTCTATATTGGAGAGAAGCTGAGCGTGAAGGGTCTTCGGATACACGCGTGACCGGGGCAGGTTGGTCAGAGGCGGAGACGAGGTCATTGGCAGCTTGAAACCTGTCTTGAGGATATCGAGAACGAAGGGATCTTCTAGGATTGTCCAGTTGGGCCAGAAGATCCCGAGTCTCCCGCCTACGGGGGTCTGGTGGATCGGGACGGCTGGGGGCGGGAGATCCCAGTCGTGGTTTCCCAGGGCATCAACGCCGCTTGTAGGACCTGAACTTGACCCCTGGGGTTCGGGGGCCCGTTCTGGACTGCTGAGGTTGAGACACAGGCTGCTTGTCGGTTTGTCGGCCTCTGCCTCTGTTGCCCTTCTGTGCTCCTCTAACCGAACTCCGACGCGGAATATAGTTAAACTTCGGCCTGTTGGAGAGGTTGATGGCAGAGTTCAACGCACGGATACCGGATAGGGTCACCTCAGTCTGAGTCAGTGCCGCATGTTCTTTGTACACCTCAGGGATGAGGCCGGCAAAGACGGAGGGATGAGAGAAGGGAGCTCGCATTAAGGTCTTCTTGAATTCGTCACTCCAACCACAGGGAGCCAGGAGACCCGAACGACGAATGGTTAAGACATTAGCCAAGGCTGATCGGAGGTGCTCCACGATGTCGGCCAATGTCTTATGTTGCCACCGCATCATGGTGGTGAGGTGGAAGATCCGGGACTTGTTCTCCTCAGTCAAATCCTGCAGGATAGCGTCCGTGGCCGAGGCCAGTGCCGAGATAGGTTTAAGCGTCCTCCGCAGTTCGGTGTCCAAGGCCATAAGTTTAGCATCGGTGACCTTGAACTGCTGTTGAGAAGCAGGGGATAACCGGCCCACAGACTCATCCTGGACTGCCGCACCGTCAGCAAAGTCTAAGGAATGCACCTTGTAGAGGTGTGAAGCATTCTTGGCCGCCTTGAACGTAGGGTTAAGGGAGAGTTTCTTAAAATCTTCGTCCAAGGAGGCTATGGCGTCTAGAACCAAGGGGTGTGGAGGGATTAACAGGGTAGGCTCATCCCAAATAGCCTGCAGGCGTGGAGCATTAGGGCCTGGAGACGGACAGTTAACTAGCCTGTCGGCTACCCAGCCGGTGACCTGACTGATGTTGAGATGAGAGGGTCTGTCATCATCCTCTTCATCGACCTCATCTTCCAACCGGTCCTCCTGGTCCTGCAACTGTAAGTGCGAACGGGACGTGGAAGGAGTAACTGGATCACGCTGCCTGGGAGATTCCGGAGAACGCTCTGGGGTGCGGAATTTCCTGGACGACGACATCGTACGACCCCTAGGAGAGGGAGTGCCCTGTGGGGGCGAAGGAGGAGGTCTGATCGGCGACACAGTGCGCTGATCCTCTTGTCGAGAACGCTTGGGAGGCTGTTGTCGATCCCGAGGGTTGCTAGGAGTCTTGACAGGATCTCGCTTGCGAAGAGGAGAGCGAGACCGAGATCTAGAGTGATCCTTCCTAGGTGGATGAGGAGACTCCGAGCGCCGAGAGGAGCGCCGAGGAGGCGAGCGCCGAGGAGAGCGTCGCGTCTTGGATGGGCGCCGAGGAGACTGCTTGGGGGAAGCAGACCGTCGAGGAGAGCGCCAGGAAGGCGAGGAGCGCCGATTAGAAGACGAGGAGCGCCGAGGGGAGCGCTGAGGAGAGCGCTGCGTCTTCGAGGAGCGCTGAGGAGAGCGCTGAGGAGAGCGCTGCGTCTTCGAGGAGCGCCGAGGGGACTGCTTGGGTGAAGCAGATCGTCGAGGAGAGCGCTGGGGAGGCGAGGAGCGCCGCTTGGACGACGTAGAGCGCTTGGAGGAGCCCTTCTTCTTAGGAGAGGGCGAAAAGGAGCGCCTAGGAGTCCTGTCTCTCGACTTGGAGGCTCGATCTGACGAAGGAGAGCGCCGATGAGAGGACGAGGAGCGCCTGGAGGAGCTCTGTCTAGAGGTAGAGGCCTTGGATGCCGACTTGGAGCCTCTCTTGGGAGTCGGGGAACGACGAGAAGAGGGCGAGGAGCGCCTAGAGGAGCTCTTCTCACGCTGACGCCCTGTAGGAGAGGAGGAGGAACGCCTGGAGTTCCTGTCGGCAGACTTCGAGTCCCGGCGACGGTCCTGGTGACGGAGGAACGCTTCAAGGAGCGCAGGTAGCCGAGGATCGGACAAGGCTGGTGTCGGGTTAGGCAAGGGATCCTGAGGAGGGTCCACATCCTTGGAAGGGACCTTGGAGAGGTCCGACGTAGAAGGAGTAGGGTCCTGAGGAGTAGGAGGCTCGACACGAGGGGGGTCGACCTCGGGGGGGGTAGGTGACGGGTCTTGAACCTCTGAGGACATCCTGTGCGCCCGCTGAGAGAAGCGCTTGCGCACTACCGCCGAATAGCACTTGAAGGCGGAGGGGGACAGAGACAGACACTCCTGACACCTGGATGACACCGTACACAGTCGAAGGACCAAGCAGTCGGGGCAGCGTGAATGCGGGTCCTTTGCTGATTTCTGACTCTTGCACTGAGTGCAATAGACTCTCATGGGATGTCTGTAACATCAAAAAGAGAGTAGCAAAACATCCACAAAACATCCGTTAAATAAATAATTACCATAGCGTATATATTTATTTAGAAATATAAGGGATGAAGATGTTAAGATATATATTTATGCAAAGAGTATAAGATATATATATATCAAAAGGTATTAAGAAGCATTGGGTATTAAAGAATTATAATTATAATATATAATATATAATATATAATACCTAGGCAGATTTATTACTTAAAATTGAAAGTAATAAAGAAAAGGAAACAATAATGTAGGGTAAAGTCAATGTTAAACATGAAACATGTGCTATGACAGCAGTAACAATGGTTAACAAAGCAAAAGACAAACGAATTCAACCCCCCCGGGGCAAAGTCGTAAATAACGCTAAAAAGGTTAATTCTAGCAGAAAAAACGACAAAAAACAAGAAACAAAGATGCATGGGGTTGAAATAAACCAAAAAGGTGCGTAAAAAACGGAAATTTGAAATAACGACATACATGCCGTTTTACGACACCACGCCCACAAGGAAGCCGCCATTACAGGCAGGGGAAAAAAACAACAGGTGGGCGTGAAAAAACACGAAAACGAACGCCACAAGTGCAAAGAAGCACATGGAATGCGAGATAATGAAGTATAAGCGACCGAGAATGCGAAAAGAAGCATGAAGAAAGCGTCGCAAGGAAAATATCGATGCAAGTTTTAGAAAAAACGAAGGCAAAACATCGCGTCGAAAAGGTAGGTGTGAATAATGAAACTACTTGGTAAAGATAGCGAAGTGAATACATACCAAAATCAAAATATCTGAAAGGTAATAGCAAAAATTTCACTTAGATCAACACGAGGTCCGTAGGGTACGGACCAAAGGAAAAAAGTGAGAGTTTTGGTTATCACGTGATTGAGTATTACCTTCCGGTATACCTGTCCCCGTATTGACGTGTCACTTCCCGTATCACTACTTGGTTCACATAGAGATAGCCCCGTCAACACGAGTCTCAATCTTGGTCGGTAAGCATAGGAACATGCAACTCTAAGGTAAGGTAAGTTAAGAACTTGGTTTTTAAGGTTGTGACCCCTGTGACCCTATTTGGGGTCATGGGGTCACGAAATCTACAATTAAGAATCCCGATTGGCCAAGGAGTCTGCACATATCATTTTCAACTCTATAGTCCTTTTAGTACTGGAGAAGAAGATGAAAAAAGGTTTTTAAGGTTGTGACCCGTGTGACCCTATTTGGGGTCACAGGTTCACCAAAGTTACAGATTAGAATCCCCATTGTCCAAGGAGTCTGCACATATCACTTTCAACTCTCTAGTCCTTTTAGAACTGGAGAAGAAGATGAAAATAGGTTTTTAAGGTTGTGACCCCTGTGACCCTATTTGGGGTCATGGGGTCACAAAATCTACAATTTAGAATCCCCATTGGCCAAGGAGTCTGCACATATCGTTTTTAACTCTCTAGTCCTTTTAGAACTGGAGAAGAAGATGAAAATAGGTTTTTAAGGTTGTGACCCATGTGACCCTATTTGGGGTCACAGGGTCACCAAAGTTACAAATTAGAATCTCCATTGTCCAAGGAGTCTGCACATATAATTTTTAACTCTCTACTCCTTTTGGAACTGAAGAAGAAGATGAAAATAGGTATTTAAGGTTGTGACCCCTGTGACCCTATTTGGGGTCACAGGGTCACCAAAGTTACAAATTAGAATCCCCATTGGCCAAGGAGTCTGCACATATCATTTTTAACTCTCTAGTCCTTCTGGAACTGGAGAAGAAGATGAAAATAGGTTTTTAAAGTTGTGACCCCTGTGACCCTATTTGGGGTCACAGGGTCACCAAAGTTACAAATTAGAATCTCCATATGCTAAGGTACTTGTACACAAAATTTCAGCTCTCTATTGTGTATGGTTCATGAGGAGAAGTCGAAAGTGTCAAAAGTTTACGGACGGACGGACGACGGACGACGGACGGACGACGGACAACGGGCCATGCCATAAGCCCATCAGGACTTTCAGTCCTGATGAGCTAAAAATGATTATCAATAATTATTCTAAATATTTTAGATTGGAATTTCTTTAAACAAAGCATGTACATTTACTTAATTTATGATTTTAATATAAAGTTTAATATATATTTATATTTAAATGCATGAGTAAAATAAATGATGTTTTGAAAGAATACCAATATATAGGACGATAGCAAATCACAAAGCCTCACCGTTTGTTAGGCAGGGAGTTGACATGTTTCACTCCATTGTCTGCTCGAGACAATCTCGGCAACAGAAAGAAGTACTGTGACACCTTAGGAGACAGCAAAATTAGTTTGGTAAAGTAAAGTTATGTTAGCATCTTAAATCTTTCAATGTGTTAGGATGTGAAATACTGCTCAACATTAATGAAATCAACAGACTTTAGTATTTGTCCAATTGTATTCATAATGCATAAGGGGCTAAAAATTGATGATGTCTGTAACCTATTACTCACAATTTTGGTGAGCGTGACATGTTTATTGTCCGGCGGCACCATGAGCAGGAAGTCATCCATGTGGCCCAGGAGAATCTGAAACACATTGCACATTGATGGAGACAACAGCACATCTTGTGTTTAACAATAGTTGCTGAATTAATGCAAGACCATCTACAGAGAAGAATTTTTGGGAATTATTAATCATTTGTTGTAATTGTATGTTGTTATGGAAGAAGACAATGATCAAGGTTAACAACAAGCACAAGAACAGGCACATTCATAATTTACTCTGAAACCTCAACAAGTGCTCATTTCTTCAGTCTGTCTTAGTCTTCACTCTTCTTCAACAATTCACAGGCCTCTATTGCTTTGATTATTTACCTTACCTGACAAATCTTTGTACAAAGCCAACTTGGTTGGAGATTCTTCAAAGTTGTCACTAATGTAGTTTCCTCCTCAATACAGGACCCTGTGAAACAATCGTAAATACTTTCAAAGCTGACTTTACACTTGTTATCTTCTTCACACTACATTGTACAAACATACAATTTAATCTTTGTGACAGCTACCCACCTATGATCCTGTTGGTGAGTTCTCTGACAAAGAGAGTGGTCCTTTCCCCGATGTCGTGATGTCCCCCTGGAGGTGTGTTATCAGCAACGTGACAGGCCTGGGCAGCGAGAGACACAAATCCCAGAATGCTCTCCAGCAGAACTCTCTGTAATAACATACGTCTGTACTACATATCAATACAACACAACCTCGTAAAGGACTAAAGATGCTACATTTCTTCTATCAATTATCCCTGGCATCTGGGAGGCTGTAGGCTTATGAATGGATTGAAGACCTTATGATACATGGCAGAAACAGTGCGTATTGACTGTCACAATTTTTCTCAGCAAAAACATCTGAGGTGCATAAACTTAGAAGTACTAAAATTCATCCATAACAATTCTAATGAAAAACTACACATATTTTGATAATATCTGGCACAGCCAGGTTGAAACAGCCATCTCTTACTAAATCTCTTCTCCTATTTCCCTTCCGCGCTCTCCTCCCCTACACAGAATTGAAAAGTTATGATACTGGTCAGACTTCGCATTCCAGATATTTAAGGTAATAAAACCCTGCCAATTGCTGGTTACTTTCAGATTTGACTCGTTGGAGTAGAGGTCAACAAGACCGACTCGCTTGTGTGATTTTAGAGGTACTAACAATGTTAACATGGCAGGGCTTGTTAAAAGTTTAGAGGGCTGGTAGATTTTGTAAACTACAATCCATGATTGCTTATTGGGAATAACATATTTTGAATGCTGTGCAGGAGTACCTTGTGTTGCGAGTGTGCTGGGAGCAGGAGGGCCTGTTCAAGGAGGTCCAGAAGGGTCTGTGTGCGCAGGTTGGAGAACATGAGGTAGGAGGGGGACCACAGACACTGCACCAGCATACACGACCTGTACACTCCCCGTCCTCGCTTCTCCTCATCTAGCTTGCATCTGGACAGAACATCACATAGCATGTTTTCAATTATAGGCGTAACAAATAGGAACAAAGTTTTTTAGTAAATAAACAATATGAAATATCATGAGCTGTCAGCTACATATTTAACCAAATTTTAAAGAAATTTTGGAATTGAACCTTTATAAGTCCTAGAAAATTGAATGAATGCACTTTTTGAAGAATAAGAGCCAAAACATTCCAGCTAATTTGTCTAATATCTTTCTCCTTAGAGTGGCATGAACTTTTTCAAACAGCTTGTTACAAACCATGGACAAGCAACCTAGTGTTAGTTTTAGTTTATAACCCTATTATTAAGGTTGAAGCCAGTTGACTTACTGGTTGAGGAAGTGGTTGAAGTCGAGCCTGAAGACAGCCAGTAGATACTGGAGCAGGAGCAGGTGCTTGTCCTGAGATTCCGACTCACTCACTGCACCCCTGGGTCATGGACAGATGTGAATGTTAGGTGGAAGCGCATTGACTTTGTATTCACAATGACTGTCTGTAGGGTTCATTGGTTCATATAATTATCTGAACTGGATTCTACAGTGATACCATAGTTGTAGAAGCAGGTTTAATCATTAAGTCACCCATTAAGTTTGCAGATACTTATGACACAGGAGTATTTCGACTCGACAAACATGTTATGGCAGTGACATTAAAGCTGGCAACTACAATGTTACTATCATTGTTTTGAAAAGAACATTTTGAACTGTTCAAAAACCTGATCGGCAGATAAGACAAGGTAAAACAAACCTGATTACGGAGCACACAAAAGCCCAGACCCCCTCCTCGTTCTGCATCCCGAAGGCGGTGAGGTAGATGTCTCTCAGCAGCTTGGTGATGGGCGGGTGGTGGTGCAGGCTCTCCATCAGGAGACTGTGAGCTCTCTGGGAAATGTACACCGACTTGGCTTTCTGCAGCAGCCAGACATAAACATGCGGGACTGCTGACAAGATATTGACAAGTGTTTAACTGTTACTTTCTCTGAGCTTTTTGAGCGACACTCACTTTGACAACGTTGTCATCATTCTGGTGTCATTGTCAAATCTGACAAGAATGTTGTTAAACTACATATCTTCAGATTTTCAGGTATTAACTTGTGATTGAACTATTTGCATTTGGCACTCAAATTGATCTTCTTCAACACAACCTATTTCTTTTGGTATGAGTAACACTCAATAGAATCGCTAGAAATTATTGAAGACAAGAGATGAGAACATGTTTATTCCAAAGCCAAGGCCCAAGGAAAAGTTTCCAGAAGAGACCAACTGGTAAGGACGGACCTATGGCACCATTGTGAAACTAAATATACAAGACAATAGATGAGGAGACAGGTTTGGGGTTATTCGGGAGACGAAAAATACATCCATTTTTACTGGCATTTAATTCTGATTTGCTAGAGAATGGAAGACAGAGGAGCAGTTACCAGCAGCACGTTGCCCACAAGAATGGCCAGGACGTGTGGGGAGGGACACATGCCGGTGTACGGCTGCATCATCTTCAAAGCCTCTTTCTGGAAGCCCTCCTCCACGCAGATGCTGATCAGGTGACACACACTCGTCGGGATCTCGCGTGGGACCAGGCATCGACTCACTGTGCTCTGAAATAAGGTGATACATATCTCAAGAATGAAGATGGATATACCTTTTTATTTGTCTCTTTAGGTGTTGTTTTGACATAGATTCTGTCATTGTCAAGCAAGTGATACATAAAGAAGAGACAGATATTTGGTAGGTTTCCCCCCTTTGTTGCATCAAATTGATTTGCAAGGAGAATACATCATCCCTATGTATTGTACAAGCGAACCATGCACAAAAATTACCTTACTTCTCATTTATTACAATGACATCTTTGTAAAAACTTGTTGTTCACAATAAAACAATTTGACAACATGAGAGCACATCACTCGAAACAAGAAAAACATTGTGCATGAAGTCAATCACTGAATAAAGTCAATTGTTAACTCTAATTTTGCACTTTTTGTGGATATGATAGTTGGGTTTTTTTGTTCATAAATAAGCATAGTACAGCAGAATTCAAGATTGTGTATAAAAGGGGAAGGGAAAGCGTCTTTAAACAATGTGTAACACATTTTAGTTACAGATGTCCACTCTGGTGATGAGTCTGAAGACGTACCTCTGCTTGAACATTGTCCGTGTGGCTGTGAGTCAACATGTTGGAGCCCAGAGATACAGGGTACCAGGGTCGGACCGGTTCAACTACCTGTAGAATGGTATTGTGTAATATTAGATACTGAATAACATATAGTGATATAAGACGGTCAATTCACATTTAAAGATACACGATGATGAACGGACAAGTTTCTTGTTTGGTAATGTGTCATCGCTTTTCATATTGTTTCAAACTGCTCAGAACCATGGCATCCTTTCATAAAGCAACCTTTGCTAAGGTTGACGACATTGCACCTTAAGGACTTAGGGCTTTGTAAAAGGAGGCCCTGAACTGTTGCCTTCAAGTAGAGGCAAATTGCATTCATGTTAATTCTGCTATAACAACGCTTTTGATGTCAAGATACATTGAATCATGATTAAATTATTGAATCATGTGAACATATTTTATGAAAATAGACTTTGCTGATGCAATTCTGTATTCAGTTTTACATGTTGAATTCATTAAGCCTAAAAGGTGAGGTGGCACAAGCATATTGGAAACTTGAGTATGATTGAGAAAGCATCATTTTTTCCCCTTACTTGAGCCATTTTTCTCTTCTTGACAGGGGGAGTGTCGGTAGGCGTCTCATCTTCAAAGATTTTCCTCTTTGCTGGACAAACCGACTTGAGACTATTGGTGGGTGGTGTTGGACGATGTTCAGACTCTGGTATAAAACCAACAACTTTACAACTTCTCTCACATATACAAATATATCAGGGACAATACTTACTTACAAAGCTTTCTCAAATAGTCAGCTATCAGTATAAACCTTGATTCAAAAACTTTAATATATGAATGACTTAGGTAGAGAATGCTGATATAACAAAATCAACTCAAAACTAAAGATGACTGACTTTAGCAGACCTATTGTCTTTCTGGTATGCCTGCTTCTTTTATGTTTCCATGTTCATTCCTTACCTGAGGCAGATACAGAGACAGAGAGACAAAGACAGGCAGAGAGAGAGAGAGAGAGAGAGAGAGTGAGACAGCGACACACAGAGAGACTGAGACAACCACAGACACAGAGAGAGAGAGACAGAGACAGAGTGGGAGACGGACAGATGGAAAGAATGAACACTACATATCCATGCTTACCTGAGGCAGACAGACAGAAACAGACAGATGGCAAGATAAACTTACCTGAGGCAGCTGAATGAGCGTTCTCCTGACGCACATACACAATGTCGTCTTCAAGCACCTCGGCTCTGGATGGGAGGAACACTTTCATTTCACAGTCCCTGGGGCTCTCGGGTTGTGAGCACACTGCAAACATAGCAAAATTTCTATTGAAACTATCATTATTGTTACTAGTCAGGCAATTGAAATATCAAAATTTGGTTTTAAAATCGCAGCTACAGATTGATAGCTCTCAGATGTGAGAATAGGGTTTAAAGATATACCGAATTTCCTTAATAACACGCCAGGCGTCTATTATTTTCAAAAGGTCTACATCATAGGCGTCTATTTGAGGCAGGGTTCTATTCAAGGCAGGTGTCTATTTCGTGAAAAGCGAAACCGTTTAGACTTTTTTGTAAAAAAATCAGATAATTTAACCAAAAAGAAGCGTTATATATCAAACTTGGTGTAACGGCGTTTAATTAAGGCAGGCGTTTATTATTTTCAGAAAGTCTTATGCAAGGGCGTCTATTCGAGGCAGGCGTATATTCCAGGCAGACGTGTAATTAAGGAAATACGGTACTTATATTTAGGCAGAAATGGAAATATGAGTCATCATTGGCATGAAGTGAGCGAGATTAATTTTTGCTGCTTGGGCAATATTTCAGCCATTAGCGGCATTCATGGGCATGAATATAATATTCTGATTATTACTGTTGCCACAAAATGAAAGTATATACTCAAAATCTATTTCACATCGTAGGCAGGATAGCCACCGTTAGTACTTCTAGAACACATGCTACATGTGCAGTCAAAGCACTGTTTATAATGTGACAATGTAAAGGTGATATTTTGTCCTTGGGCATAATATGAAAAATATGAACCAAGATATGACTGTCTTTGTAAGCAGTAAATGATATAATAGCATTTCATAGAGCTGCACCCCCTACACTTACCCCTATCCCCCTGGGAGAGAGGGAGTGGAGACCCGGTACAGGACGAGGATCTGCTCACACACTGGCTCATCCTCCTTCTCATAGGTCTTTTGCTGGCGGAGCTGAACCCGAAGTCTTGAAGTGAGCTTTGTGAAAGTTTCCTTGGAGAACCTTGTGAGGAACTTTGTGAGAGAATTCTTGGTGAAGCTTTCCCAGGGCTCTGTGACAGATTTTTTAAAACTGATTTCTTCGATTCTTGAGAAAGTTTTAATTTTGGAGAAGCTTTCCTAAAACTTTGTGAGACTTTTTTGAGATTTGGTTGCATTGACCTCTGAGATCGTTTCCTTGGTGAAGCTTTTCCTGGACTTGGTGAGAGTTTTGTAAGAACCAAACGCCCTGCAGAATTCTGAACTAGTTTTGTTGGTGTAGTGTTTCTGGAACCACATGGCAAGTCCATGGTACTTGATCTAGAACTTTGAGAGAGTTTTCTTGGTGTCCCGTGCTTTGACGGATATCCTGAGTTTTCATCATCACTGGCAACAGTAATCAAGTCCTGTGCATCAGATTCCTCCTTGGCAACCTCAGACTTGAGGACCGTAGACAATGCACTAGAAGAAGATTCCTCCTTTGGAAGTTTGTCAGTATTGAAAATTGAGGTTGTTCCTGTGAGTTTAGACTGAAGAGGCTTTAATCGGGTATTGCTTCTTCTACTTTTAATCTGCCTTAGTGCGCCAGATCTGGTCCTAGGAAGTGTTGAACGAAGAGAGACAGTTGAGGGACGAGAGTCCATCACCTCCTGACTAGAGTTGGACTCAGACTCTGCTGGCGGGTGTGTAGAGACACGTCGTGAGTCCATGACCTCCTTACTAGAGATGAACGTGGACCTGGACTCTGCAGGAGGGTGTGTAGAGACAGGAATAAGATCAGAAACAACAGCATGTTGACCAGCAGGTAAAGTTGATCTGGATTTTAATTGATGAGAAGATACAGATGTAAGATCACAGTCCACTGGTTCTTGACATGCGGGTGAAGATGACCTGGACTTTGATGGATGAGAAGATACAGATGTAAGATCACAGTCCACTGGTTCTTGACATGCGGGTGAAGATGACCTGGACTTTGATGGATGAGAAGCTACAGATGTAAGATCACAGTTCACTGGTTCTTGACCAGCGGGTGAAGATGACCTGGACTTTGATGGATGAGAAGATTCAGATGCAAGATCACAGTCCATTGGTTCTTGATCAGCAGGTGAATCAGATCTGGACACTACAGTTGACAAACTTTCACTATCAAACCCTTCACTGCTACCTTCATTCATTACAGCTTTAGTTGACTGAGAGCTTGCTTCAACATTCACTTCATTCTCGCTTCTGACTTGAATTACCTTATTGTTGGTTTCTTTCTCTTTCTTCATGTCTTCGGTCTTTTCCATATCTGAAGACTTTATACAAACATCCTGAGGTTTCACTTCTTTACACTTACTTCTTCTTCCAACTACCTTGTTGTTACTGAACACATTTGGGTCTGATATCCGCCTCAAACTTCTTGATTCTTGAGTAGATTCAGAGATTTTCTTTATGTCAAATGCATTTCTGTTTCCAACATTTCCAGACTCATTTCTTATTCTTGTTGAACGTGTACACATCTTTTGAGGGAAATCTGATTGAATCTTTTCACTATTTGATTTTTCACCTTGAACTTCACCATCAACATCAACTTCACTCTTGAACTCAAGGTTGTCAGCAAGTTGTTGGTCCCTTACACCTCTCATAGACATTCGCTTTGTTCTTGTACCCGACTGTGTCACAGAGTTATCAGATGAATTTGACCTCTGCGAAGAAGGAAGCTGACTATTTTCTGTTGAATTCTGACTATTTTGACTTTGGGAGGCGGGTAGAGGTTTAACACTACAGAGCAGTTTGGGTTGAGTTCCCTTCAATCTCATTGACATCCTTCTAGAAGATTGGGACAAGGAATGGCCAGATTTCACCGAAACTGTATCTTCACTTGGTGTGCTCTTCTTCTCAACTTTAATCAGTTGTTCTTTCAATTTGTTACAATCCGGCGAAGAGTCTGAACTGATCTGAATAACATTTGACGTCTGCTTTGCTTTCAATATCCTGCTGGTGTTTCTTAGAGGGCGGCCAGGGGCAGATAACTCCTCATCTTTCATCGAGACGATCTCAGATTCCTTACTCACAGCCTTGGACCTAGTGCCGACTAAGGATTTTACAGATTTGTGACTATCCACGCTGGACTGCGAGCACTCAGAGTATGTTTGCACAGTTTCACCTAAGTTGGTTTTAGCACCTCTATTTGAGTTTGATCTCTGGGAGTTCTGTGAGGCAGAGGGTACACTGTCAGCATGAACTGATAACTGAGAACATGTTATTTCCTGAGAAGCATTGAGAGTTCTGTCGTGGCCCTGAGAGGCTGCTGACATGATGTAGTCCATCGGGTCTGGTTTTGGGTCCTGCAATAACACAAACAAACATGCTAAACTAACAGAAGACTTTAGGAATCGTTGCATCACAGGAAAATACCACACTTTTTATTGAAATGGTAACATTTAATTTTTTCTCAAGCAACATCATTCTGACATAATTTTTTCTCAAGTTAGAAAATATTTACAAAATTCATAGAATTAACTGACAAAGCAATTGAGATAAGATAGCAAGCCAACACATCTATAAAATTTCATTTCCTTTTCATAACCACTTCTCAGATAACCTGCTGAAGTGATCTGAAAGCCAATTTATAAGGTAATGTCTTTCACAAAGGTGACAATTAAAGACTGGTGAAACCTAAAGCTCAGAATACTTCGTTTTACTCCTTCGACTTTAAAACACATGGAGAGAGAACAGGTACAACAGATAAAGACAAAATGACGTACATTGATGAGGAAGTCCCCGATGAAGTCTGGTTTGAGGAGGAGGATACCGTACTCGGGGAAGGACATAGCCAGAAGCTGTGGCAGAGTGTGTATGTCTGTGAAGATGAAGGTGATCGTGTTGGCCACTTTCATCGGGTCCTTCACCGGTAACTTGAGGCTGTATAGCTTGGCTCCTCCACTCGTCAGCAGTCTGAATATGGGTGATGATATGAGTGACATTGGATCTTCTTTATGTAATACATAGCAGCTAAAACATCTTTAAAAAGGATAGTGTCATATGTGGACATAAATGACCATGATCAATCAAAGGAAGTACAGAAACATATCTTTTGTTCAGTATTATTGTTTACATTTTTCAATTAAAACAAGCTGTGTTTGTGAAACACTGATGCCCCAACACCAATGTCAAGGTCACAAGGTCAAAGGTTATGACCTCATCTGAAAGGTCTTGTCATAATAGATGTACATGTGAAATATCAACGGTCTTCCCCCAAACAAATAAAAGTTATGGGTACGGTAAATCTTTGGGTGACAAACAAACAGACAGACAGACAGGGCAAAAACAATATATCCCCTGAATTTCCTATTCGGGCCTAAAATTTCAAAATATCAAAAGTTTTCAAGTTGCTTCATTCAGTTGCCTTTATTTCATCTTGGGAAATAGTTCTGTTTTTCTGATTTTTTTTCTTCATCCTTTCACCCCTACAGGACTAAAAACAAGCTCATGATTCTTAGGAGCAAAGGGTTTATGCAATGGAATAATCTGTATTCTTCTTACAAATGATCTACTTGTATATTCTGCTATTCCAATGTACCTTTTGTAGACCAGGGACCGTTTGCTGTCTGAAACAAGAACAGACACCCTCCATCCCTTGAAAGCCGGCTCGCCGTCCAGTGCAAAGTGAAGCCGCCATCTCATTGGTGCATAGATCAAGAGCTCTGATTGGTCGCTACTCCCGTATGTTGGTTGCCACTCAAACTGAGCCTCTGGCAGCCATTCTTCGGCTTCATTACAAGCCAGGATATAATCAGGCTTTAGGATCCATTTTCCTATTTTCAAAATAATGGGAAAAGGTCAACATAATTGAAGATGCAAGTTAGTGTTACATATACAAACAAGCAGCTGACATGGTCAAGCTATATCTCCCGCAAATTTCGCAATATGTATAGGTGTTCCATATTGCAGATTAATTTGTCACACAAAATTACCTGTAGCCAAGGCTCCAAGAAACTTTTCACTCCGCGACAGTCTTCCACATATCAGATGCGTACAGCAGGCCTTGAAGGACTGAAAACACAATGGGATGTATGACATATATCAATTGGTGCTTTATGATTCAACTGTTTTATATTTCGTGAACATCAACAAATATGAGTAATAAACAATCCTACCAATAGTCAAGTTCTATAACAGCTTGCAATGTTTTGGTATAATGTAATCCCTCTACTTTTTCTAGATCTTACAAGCTAGTATCAATACACTTGTGTTAAAAAAATTTTATTTCTTAAAAGATGTCAACTACACTCGATGAAATCTTCATTCACAACTTCAACTTGCTAAATTCTGTTTTAACAAGGTAACTGATTAGATTATCTGAAGAATGAAATTGTGATACTAATGCTTGACATCATGGCATGGGGCATTAATTGGTAAGGTATATCATAATTAAGGTAGCCCAAACAGGATGAGCATGAGTATCCAATAAAATAAGGGTCTGCAGAAATGGTATAAATAGATAAGAAATAATCGTTTGTTATGTGATTCAAAAGGAATCATATGATCTAAAGGAGGAATATCTATACCTCGCTGTCAAAATACACGCCTCCAAGCTTCTGGATGATTTTTCCATATTCCCTCCTCTCCTCAAGGGAAAGGCTGGAGAGTAGGAACACTCGACTCGTCTGCAGACGTGTTCTCAGTGTCGTCGACATTGCACATCAATCTCGTTACAATCTGATAGATAAAAAACACATATTTGACTATTGGTCCAGACATTGTTTCTTACGTTTTTTGTTAAGTAACATTTTGTATAAACATAAATGCAAATACTGGTTTGGATTTATGTATAGGTAGACCCAGATATTTTCAGCTGTTTTGAACCTAGACACAACTTCTGCCAACCAATAGCTCTATCTGGTCTCCCATACTGTGAGCTGCATTATGAATACTAAAACAGATCTGCTATGTGAGGTTTCAAGTTTTACATGTCCAGAAAAAAGTTAATTTTCAATTTTTCATAACAACTTCATTGACGAAGATACAATAAGTGGTTGATTATGTGAAGGCAAAACAAATTGACCATCAGTCTTCATGACACCCTGATTGAAAGTTCACCGTCCAAAAGCAACAGCACCGAAACAGCTGTTTACTATCCACTGACATTTTGAAGAGGCACTGTCACTGACAGTGTCATTTGACAAACACACAGGAGCGCGTTTCCTGTAAACTTAATTTAGTTTAAAGTCAATAGTACCATCTATTTGCATTATTTACCTGGTTTATCGATACATAATTGACATGTTTGGTTATTTTCTTGTTTTGAAAAAACTTTTATCGAAGTTTCCAATTTTGGGCAACAATCACATTTACCGCCATTTTATAAGGGAGCTTACTCTTGCTGTTCTGCTAAGTGCGTGCTGCAGACATGCATATGAACAAAACGGCACAATCGTGTCTCGCAAAACGGCCCAGTTCACTGTTTACAGTACTACAGTCAATATACAAACAATAGCTTTCTTTAGGACCGTATTGTTACACTTTGAAAATATTTCTTATTGTAATCTGGACTAAATGTTTTCCATTTTACAAATATGAAACAAACGTGGGAGAAAATGCTGGTCAATGAATATCTAGCATTCAAAGTGCAAATTCCGAAATTCCATAATACGAATTAATCATCAACAAAAGCATACGCTTGTTTTCTATTTCCGTGAATACGATAGCGTCAATGTCACTCGACGGAATTAATTTTGAATTTATTATGCCAAATGAAATAGGCTGCATGTATATAGTATACACAGTTTGGACGACATAATTAGCGCTAAAGACGCTCATAATGATATGGCATACTTTACAAACAGGAATATAAATTCATTTCTTTATGGCAATTACTTTGTATTTTTAACCTAAAATAAAACTTCAATGGTAAATATCGTATGACCATTTTTAACAACTTTTCATTCATTACAATTCTTGAAAATACGCCGAAAAGATTAGTAAATCTGGTATTTTATTCAAACCTTGAAATACTTTTTAAAATCAAAATGTTTCTGATGCAAGTATAAGTGGCGTCAATAGGCCTATGTTTTAATGTCAATTATGTTTCTGGATGTGTTGTAAAATGTTTTTTTTTTTACATTTTTATCTGTTAAATTGTACTGACTACATTTGCATTGTTCATTCATAATTCAAAGGTGACAAAACTTTCATTATTGAAAAATATGTAAGAATTTTTAACATAGATTGTTATATAGTGGTAAAAAAAAATTACGTTTAATACCATTTTGATAAAATTCCCTTGAGTTGCAAAGTGGTTTTAATAACAAAAAGGACAAATAAACATTTACTCTAATATTTATTGAGTCGGTGTCATAGATTCAGATTACATTTTACAATTGTGGTTGCATAAAACCGAATTTTAAATAAGAAACTCATCAAAACGATATCAGGATAGATGAATGATAAGCATATTGATAATGAACTTTTAATACACAGAGCCGAAAAGTTTTTATTTTTGTTTTCTTAATTGTGATTAATGAAAAGAAAAGAAATAACCCATTAACTTACCACCAAATAACTAAACACCACGTGAAACTATGAACGTTTACAAAATCTTGTGAGAATCATCATGCGTTGTTCCTCCATTTCCGTCGATAATGTGTTGTCACAATTAAATTAAAGGGTTGGGAGGGAGCTGTCTTGTACAAGTCCATGACAGAAAAAAAGGGATCTTGTACGTTTGCACTAGACCACCGTCAACGCCGTCTCTAAGTGATAGTGATGTCAGTGTAAGTAAGTGGGATAGTCCGGTGTCAAATCTTACACAAATGCAGCGATAGACTATTTTAGTGGAATCAGAGCTATCAGGCATCTCAAAGTGATAAACTAGCAAATCAACTTTAATATCTGACAAATTGCATAAGACACGAATGACACAGTAATACACAAAATGAAAATCTCCTTCTTTTGTACATACAACAGAGCACGTCTACTTGTCATGTCATGATGCATATATGAAACTTTATATGTAGTACAATTTAAACAATGGACATATGATATATTTTTCCACATAGTCATACCAAGTTAAGGTTAAGTTTTATACAATTTAAGTAAAACTTGCCTCAATATTACCCGTTTCACTCCGATATTGAGTCTAGAAAGGTCTAGTAGACGGTCGCGTCTTCCGACTTTACTGCGACCTATGACCCTCCAACGTTATACGTGCGAAGAGGAAATCTCTGATGAAATAAGTTCAAATTCTGGTAATGGTTTTTAAAATTATCTAAGAACACTGTCAGTTTCCATGAGTGCTTGTTCAAACGTATTTTCGAAACCCGTTATAAAAAATATAACCATTCAACTCTATTGTTGTCTTTTGGTCTGTAACTATTACTGATTACCGTTTTTTTACACATGATCAATTGATCAATCGATCGCAACAGTGGTACAAGAGCAAGTTAACAATACATAGATTAAACATAATATACATGCGTCTTATGCACTATTTCTAAACAGACACTGTAGTATAGTAATGAATTTAGAAAAAACATTTTAGTTCTTTACATTGAGGTGTCATAATTTTACAAAGCGAATATACATTTGCATAATGATATGTTTTAGTAAAATACAAACTTCTATATGGGCGAAGAGTTTCACATCTGAAGAGATAGTGAAACTCATCTCCAATAACAATTTGGTTACACAACTTGCAGAGACGTTCTCCCCTCGCAATACCCTGCCACCGGCCAGTCTCAATGGGTAAATTATAGTTTGAGGTGCGAAATCTAAGAAAAGGAATTGAAATTGATTTTTGAAGAAATAAGTATGGTTCGAACTGTATAGTTTTCTTGAAATGCTTGTACAAAACGCATTTAGAACTAAATTCAATATTTCCCCTCCATTGTTGATAGAATTGATCCATAAGGATTTGTCCTGCTCTGGAGACTAGCCAGGTTCATGAGGTTGTAGGATAATGCGAGGGGTTTACCACTTCACTTAATCCAATGTTGTTTAATAGATTTTCAATACATCGTAACCACGGAAATTTATTTGGGTACTCTTGGTGTTTGATCAAACTACAGCTATAGGCCTACATGGTTTTGAGATTTCAAATTTCAAGTTTCAAATTTTCTGCAGGGATGAGAGTAAGTTTATGCCAGAATGATAACATGCGCTTGAAGATTGTTATACTTATTGGGGTTCTACCCAATTCACCATAGATCATGACACTTGGTGTAGATTTACGGAGTCCAGTCGCCATTTTAAGAAATTTTAGATGTAAGTTTTCGATCAAATCTAATTGTTCGTAACCCAAAATTTCGTTAGAATCGATAGAATCGTCGTATCAAAAGCTGATAACAAACAATCTTATGGTAAATCAATATTTCGTGATTTCTTAAGTACACTATACATAGCCTTTGATGCGTTTTCAATAATGGATTTAATGCATGTAACCATCCTTTTGTTTCGGCGAAATTTGATTCCTAGATTTATATATGTATTAAATATTTCAACATTATTATCGCCATAACTAAAAGATTGTTTTGTTTTATTTGCCGGACCTCCACCGAATATCAAAACTTTAGTCTAAACGATATTAACATGTAGTTTCCACAATTTACAATACTCCTCAAACGAATAAAAAGATTTTTGTAGATCCTTTGGAGTCTCGGCGAATAAAACTGTATCGTCAGCTAAAGGAGTATAAGTAATCTTAGCTTCTTGATCGCACATACAGTCCACTTTGACACCGTAACATCCATTTTCTAACAGATAGGTTTCAAGATCATTCAAATATATTGAACACAAAAGGGGTGACAAGTTTTCCCCTGTCGAACTAATTTATTGCAAGAGAAGTATTTTGATTCTTGACCCAATTACAAAGAATAGTTTTAATTGATTAGATTAAGTAAACACAAACGTTCTAATGCTCATAATTCTGCTGTTGAACTATCTCTTAAATGATTTTGAAATTTCATTTTGTATATTCTATGCGGAAGTTTACACTGCGTAATCTTGTACATTTCAAAGTGCTGCACGTGTGACAGGGATTTCTCAAGCTTTGTCACGTACCGAATTTAGACACTGTTTGTTTCTCTTGAATCGCCATCTATATTATGACAACAATATAAACTAAATGCTAGCCTCGATCATTAAACAAATGATTACTTTATTTTTGGCATGAATGGAGGGATTATATCGCATACGCTATGTGTTGCATTTTATGCATATCTCCAACTCGGTTGGTAACTACAACGGATTAATGGTCATATTTACAATCTTTGTTCAACCTATTGCGGTATCTGTAAGGCCCTTTTAGCGGGATGCACGTGCAGCACGAGAGGTTCATGACCATGTCAGCTACCTGAAATAGACACCTTCTTTGATTCGAGTCAATGTTTCATCTTTTTCAATATTTCAGAAAACGTTTTTGTATTTAGAGAAAATGCATTGTCTACCGTTATCAAAATCAACTTATGCCATATTGAATTTGGATGAATGTAGTGTTTAGATAGTGTGTTGCCGACTTCGGTCTCGGGTTCAAGTTAGATGAACACTCGCGAAAGTGAAATATACTCAGCAAAAAATGTTCTTGTTTCATGATGTGCAAGTTAACCAAAACTTGGGTTCACCTGTTCACAGCACATTCCCTAACACCACCCACAGAGAATTCCAAATTAAAAAGTAATTGAACTTTTATTTACCTTTTTTTGAGTAAATCATATTAGAATTGGACAAATAATGTTTACATTCATTGATTCAAAAGTCCCAAATAAAAGTCCATATGGTTTAACAATCGAAAAAGTTCATTTGTCAATATATTGTCTATGGAAAGCTTTATTTTATTGTGTAACAATATAAGTATTATTTATAATGTCGCGTCGATTTAAATAACAACAAACGAGATTGATTTAATAAAGTTTGGCGATGAAAAAGTCTACCAGAAGTTTTCTGCGCGCTGAAGAAGGGGAATAACTCTTCCCCAACATTCCTGCAGGGGGCGTGCACATCCAACATGGCGTCAATAACATTTCGATTGGTGTTCTGCAATAATATTTTAATCTTTTAAGTGCAAAATCCATGAGTATACATCCTCAGATTTTCGGAGAATACAGCAAGCTGTAAACATTTATTGCTATCAAATTGACCAGAATGGCAGGTAAGAATTCTAAGAGAGGGAAATCTCTTTTTTTACCTCAAAACAGGTGTCCTCGTCAAAACAACCGGTTACGAATGGATGTATTAATTTTCATAATCGTCACTGAAATAAATGTAAAAGTTGAAAACTCAGTTTTGTTCTAATGAATGAGCATTTGTTCTTGAATGACATTTAAAGCTAATACTATTTTTATACGAATTAAAGTAATTATTTCAGAAACATTTTTTTTAACCTGACGACATAAATGCAAATAAATCATTCTTGTGTATCCAAGCTTGCAAGATTAATTTTTTTATTAGACAAATGGTTTATATAATTTATAGTTTAAGTAATGAAAACCTACTTTTCATTTATTAAACAAATGATTAGTTTCTCTACAGTTACCCTATGAACATCCTCAATAATTATCAGGGTAATGTTTTGGAAACAAATTCAAGGTGGCGTTCCAGATTTGACATAAAATGTTAGTACAAGATAATAGCATAACCCTGTTGAAATATGTTTCTCCGGCACAACTTTCATTTTTTGAAATACCAAACTTACAAGATCGCAGATCAAAAGCCGAAAGGGTTGCTACATCATCAATGTCTTATACCCAGCTGTAAGGAAACAGTGTTGATGCATGCAGTTTTGATCATTGATAAATCCATTGTAGAAGTGAGGTCTAATATTCTGTTATTTTCCTACGAAAAAAATGTTTGATATATCTCGTATTCAATAATCGCATTATTCCATAAACCATTGTGTCTCTCCTTAATAGAACTTTTTCATGGTTGATTTGATGCCAAAAGCTGCAATAAAAAAATGATGTAGATTAAAATAATTTTTTATTTTTTATATTTTAGCATGTTAATATATTACTGTTTTAAAGTAACCTTGTTTTGTCACTTGTTACTGATTCCTTTTTTTCCCTACACAGCTTGCTGTGGATGCTGTGCAGCATTAAAGCCGCGCTACAAGCGACTTGTCGACAACATCTTCCCAGCTAACCCAGAGGTAAGCTCACCTGTGCAAGATTTAAATCTTCAAGCGAACCGTGGGTCGGATATTGTCTTTTTCCTGATGTTGACAAGAGAAAAAATTATTTTATTTATAAAAGAACATTGAACCATGATTTTTCAAAAACCTTACTTGTTTCTGTTTGTGTAAGCCTTCAAAGATGTTTTTTTTTTTTGAGTGGTAAAGTAATATGTTGATATATTTCAATGTTCAATAATTAAAACAATTGAAAATAATCAAAACGTCTGCATCATCGCATCACTTTTATCTGTATGTAAAAATGAAAACCATTTTAGTATTTTTTGTTGACCTTTTGTTTGAAGGATGGCTTGGTGAAAAACAACATGGCTCAGCTGACATTCTATGCAGTTTCCTCGCCAGACAAGTTGGACAAGATTGGGCAGTACCTAGAACAGAGGCTCAACAGAGAGGTCCATCGACACCGCATACCGTAAGCATTTATATTTGTTAACATTTTCAACAGACAACTTGCAAAGAATTAAATGGTCTCCTGTAAAGTGTGATATCATATCTACGGTGCATGTTTCAATTTATCATTAGACCAGACCAAATCTGTCCTTGATTTATGAGCTTTTTGTTTACGTAGAGCAAAAATTCTGCCTAAAACAATTTTCCAACTTTTGATTAAGTAAGGGTGGAAAATAAAGAAAAAAATTCTTATTTTGGGGGGATTTTTAGAAGCATTTTTTCTCCAAATAAGTCAAAATAATGTGTAAGATATCATGTTATTTTGGCTCCTCAAGCAATCTTGGGTTAATGCAAATGTCTGTACAACGTTGAGTATTTCAACCTCTCTTGTAGAATGGTGTTCAATGTGATGGATGCCCTGGACCAGCTGCTCAAGTCGTGCCATGCCCAGTCCCTCAACTTGTTTGTGGAGAGCTTCCTCAAGATGGTGCAGAAACTCCTCGAGTGTGAGGAACCAGAGCTACAGATCCTAGCCACCAACTCTGTGAGTCTTTCTTAGATCAAGTCTCTTAGTCTTAGTGTGCAGATACTGGCCACCAACTCTGTGAGTCTTTCTTAGATCAAGTCTCCTAGTCTTAGGGTGCAGATCTTGGCCACCAACTCTGTGAGTCTTTGTTTGATCAAGTCTCTTAGTCTTAGGTGAAACAATACATAAAGTTATTAACGCATTGCATTAGTCTGCTTTGCAAAAGTTTACTTTAAATAGTAAGCATAAAAACATAAGCATAAATTTTTAAGTATAAATAGTTAGGTAAATTATGGATAGTATCAAAAAACTATTTTTCCTGGATTAGAGTATATAAAAATTTGTCATAAAATCAAAGCTGAAATGTATTTTTGATCAATAGCTATAGTAGTTTGCAATAGAAGATCATCAATTTTAAAGTTCAAATCTCACTCAAGTGTTAAATTCAGTAATTTCCTTCTCATAATTGTTCAGCAGTGATTGATTGTTATTTTCAACTACCAGTAGTAGAACAGATTCAAATAAAACTGATGCTTGTGTGTATTAACCACTGCATATGCTAAATGGTTATGAATCTGTTTTCAGTTCGTGAAATTTGCCAATATAGAAGAAGATACACCGTCCTATCACCGGCGATACGACTTCTTTGTGTCAAAGTTCAGTTCCATGTGCCACAGCAGCATTACAGAAGAAAATATGCGCAGAAGGTAACACATGTTTTTCCTTTGTCATTTTTATTTTGTATTGATCAATATGTACAGCCATCCTTTGAATAAGGCCTTACTGAACAGAAAGGTTTGATTTTCCAATCACAGCAAAGATTTAACCTTGTGTGGAGAAGACCTACACCCCTTTCAATGGCTCATATTCAAGAGCCTTATCAAATATAAATTGAAAAGTTTCTTGGTCAGAACTTTTGAGCTCAACTGGTCCAATAAGATTCACCTTATCAATAATCTGTAATCCAAATTTGCTTAAGTTTCCAAACACAATTATTACTGATTAACCAGTTGATGTAAGACAGAGTGAATCAAACAACAAGTTTCATAAGATTGGAGCAAATTGCTGACACTAGTAGAATTTGATGATTTTGACTAAGTTTTCAAGGGCACAATGATGCTGAGCACTTTTAAACCTCATGAACCTGAATGAACTGTTTCACCAAATATATTTAGTTGTTGTTGTTGTGTTATGTATAATTACTGAGATGAGATTTTTCATCAAAGGATAATCATAATCAAAATATTGTTGTTTTTTATCCCCCGCCGCGCGTTTAGCGCGAAGCGGGGGATATAGTATTCAGCTCCGTACGTCCGTACGTCCGTCCGTCCCGCTTCTTGTTAGTGCGATATCTAATGAACCGCTCAACCTAGAATCTTCAAACTTGGTACCAGTCTTCATCTCGGGAATACGCAGACCTGAAAAGTTTTTGGTGACCTTGACTTCATTTTCAAGGTCACAGCGAGACTTTGACCAGTTTTGAAAATGTTGTTTGCGCGATATCTAATGAACCGCTCAACCTAGAATCTTCAAACTTGGTACCAGTCTCCATCTGGAGAATACGCAGACCTGAAAAGTTTTTGGTGACCTTGACCTCATTTTCAAGGTCATAGCGAGACCTCGACCAGTTTTGAAAATGTTGTTAGCGCGATACCCGCTTCTTGTTAGCGCGATATCTAATGAACCGCTCAACCTAGGATCTTCAAACTTGGTACCAGTCTTCATCTGCGGAATACGCAGACCTGAAAAGTTTTCGGTGACCTTGACTTTATTTTCAAGGTCACAGCGAGACTTTGACCAGTTTTGAAAATGTTGTTAGCGCGATATCTAATGAACTGCTCAACCTAGAATCTTCAAACTTGGTACCAGTATTCATCTGGGGAATACGCAGACCTGAAAAGTTTTCGGTGACATTGACCTCATTTTCAAGGTCACAGCGAGACTTTGACCAGTTTTGAAAATGTTGTTAGCGCGATATCTAATGAACCGCTCAATCTAGAATCTTCAAACTTGGTACCAGTCTTCGTCTGGGGAATACGCAGACCTGAAAAGTTTTAGGTGACCTTGACCTCATTTTCAAGGTCACAGCGAGACTTTGACCAGTTTTGAAAATGTTGTTAGCGAGATATCTAATGGACCGCTCAACCTAGAATCTTCAAACTTGGTACCAGTCTTCATCTGGGGAATACGCAGACCTGAAAAGTTTTCGGTGACCTTGACCTCATTTTCAAGATCACGGCAAAACTTTGACCAGTTTTGAAAATGTTGTTAGCGCCATATCTCATGAACCCATTAACTTTGAGTCTTCACGGGGGACATAGTATTCCGCTCCGTACGTCCATCCCGCTTCTTGTTGTTAACATCAATTTGCGGCGGGGGATCTTGTCACCTTTGTGACAAATACTTGTTGTCAATGCATTCACCTTGATATAAGTTGCATGAAATGTCATTTATGATGTGTATATTTGCTAACGCAAACATTATTTGTTTCAATATAATGACATTGACCATTTTATTATTTCATTGAACAATATATTATTATTTACTTTTTGTCATTGTACTAAAAGGTGCACTAAGAGATACCTAATAGTCACTGGCATTAAATGTTGGCAAATTAGTGGTGACTTCAAGGTTCTTCGTGAGTGTCTCTCCTAGAAACACAAACATCACTGTAACAACCTACTTTGTTGCTTGTGATGGTCAGGTATGTGTTATCAGATCAAGGGGAGAGGCATTCATGGGTTTTTTCTGAATATTGATCTGTTTTATATGTAGTAATTAAGAAATGGGCAACGTTTAAAATCAATACAGTAGCCCCAATGGTTTGCAAGTTTCATGTCTGTTGTAAACTTCCTTTGTCATGAGTTGTCACTAGCAACTGTTTCAGAAATAAAAAAATTCTAGAAAATTTTTCAGCAAAACAGCTGCTATTCTTTCTGGACCAGAACTCAAAAATAGGTTCATTAAAAACATGGTATAGGAAACAATTTTTTTATGTAATAGTGCCTTTTGGAATTTTCATTTTCTTCATACATCATTAATTTTGGCTGTTTCATTGGGAACTCGCCTAAGAATTTTGTTTTGTTTCTGTACCAGAACTTAAAACCTATAAGACCATGGTAATTGAAACTTGGTATAGGGAAGAGTCTTAATGTGAAGTGGTGCATTTTGGGGTCCTGCCTTTCTTTTGGGCCGTTTCAAACTAGGAACTCTGTCTTCAGACCATAACTCAAGGAATTTGAGGTCTTGCTTATTGAAACTGGGTACACCTAAAGATGTAGTGGTTTCTTTTGGGGTTTTCAACTTCTTTATGATTTTATTTATAGCGGTTTTCATGGAAGCACAGCTTAGAATTTTGTTCCTGGACCAGAACCAAAAATCTATAAGGCCTCACTCATTACAACTTCAACTTCTTCCTAACTTATTTTTGGACAGGTTCCAATTATAATACCGTTCAATGGATACACAACTAGGAATTTTGATTTTTTAATTCCACATCAGAACACAAAATCATTAAGGTCTAACTCAGTGCAACATGGGCAATGGAAATTATAAGAATTATGAAATTATAATCAATAATCTGCTCAGAATTAAATTAGCAACCCTGACTAAGGTTGCTACCAGTTTTTGTGCAGTTTCCACCTCTCCCGCCGCCTACCTTACACGTGTAGCTATAACTTTTCCGATTAAACTTTTCAGAACACACATGAATATCATACTGCTATTATCGGAGGGGGATTTATTTTGACATGTTGACATTCAAGGCCAAAGGTCAAGGTTACGAATTTTAAAACTACTACATGTGGTATATATCATATGTTAAGTTATTAACTGCAACTGCTCAAGGTCACAGCAAGTTCACGATTTCAGCATGGTGTAACAATAATGTTGTGTTTTAATTTCATGATTCTCAAAAAAAAAATATTCATAAATTATGTGACCTTGAATTTCAAAGGTCAAGCTCAAGAGATGTGAGTTATTGCCAAGTATATCAATAAAATCTCTTGAAAATGCTTTTTTACTTTAAAAGTACATAATTTTCAAAATGTTTTTGCTAGAATCTATTAAAATTCAAGGTTACAGAATTACAGGAATTAATCATTTCTTTTTTCAATAGGTTTTATTTCGTAACTATATTTCTATAGGGGTTTACCCTAACCACCTTGGTTGGTTATAAGATTGTAAACACACTCAAACAATTTGACTTGTAAAATGTGGATTTTTGATCAAACAAGAAAGTAAAAGATTTTTGAACAACCAAAGTGGGATTTGAACCCAGGACCTCTTTGATGTCAAGCAGCGGCTTTACCAGTTGTGCTACCAAGGATCCATGCCACTTGATGTACATATTGTTGTGTCATATCTGTATTTTTATTTTCCCCTTTATATATATATTTACCAATGAAAACGTTTTTAGCAGGGGGTATTGTAAGTTATTTACTACATAACCCTTTACTGTGTAAATTGCTAAATGCCCCCCTTCTTACCTCCTCAAATTATTATTAATCCTGAAAATCTTTACAATGTTAACATGGATGTGGCAGGTTGTAGGAAAGAAACTAAGATTCTGTGAATGTGAAATCTCCTCAAAAACCAATTATTATCACAGGCTTTTCAAACTCTTGTTAACTCATGTTTTATTGATTTGTTCATGGCCTACAATTGCAGGTTACATAGAAACCAATTGGGTATGGTGACCTTACCTCTCAATGTCACTTTGCTTTTTGAACTCTTCTTGATGGGAGTTCTCATGACTTGTTGCAATCAAAATCTCCTAATTTGTAGATTTCAGAATAATAAATGAAATGAATAATTTAGCCCTTTTCAGACAATTTATAGTGTGATAAATTTGGTATGGTGATGTTTTCAGTTTAATTTTCGTTTCTTGCCAAACAATTGTGAAGACATGTCACAATAAAGAGATTATATGGTAATGTCTAAGTGGAGATTAGGTTTAATATATATAAGCTGTTAATTCATTTACAAATTTCTTCAACCTTAGAAATAATGAATGATAGACTGATGGGCTACGGAGCCAATGGTTCTATTGCTCAGTGCCATTTAGTTCTTTGAAAGGAATAAATATTGGGTGAGAGAGGATGTATCACTGAGTCGGATCATTCCAACAACTTTATTACCTTCTTCTGAGTTCTCAATAATCACCAAAAAAGTGTGATCGACATTTCAGATTTTGAAACCTTTGATATTTCAATTGCAAACCAGAAAGCAATGAATCATACAAATTATGATGAATTATGAATTTCATCTCTTTTACCAGTTATAGATCTCTTGTTATGGTTTAATTGTTGAATATGATGATTGCCGTCATCACATGCTATAACTTCTTTACATCAAAGTTCATCCGACCACCGTTCCTAAGTCCATGCCTTCGTCTGTAAGACATTGGTCAGACACCAAGCACCTTCGTCTGTAAGACATTGGTCAGACACCAAGCACCTTCGTCTGTAAGACATTGGTCAGACACCAAGCACCTTCGTCTGTAAGACATTGGTCAGACACCAAGCACCTTCGTCTGTAAGACAGTGCTCAGACACCTAGCACCTTCGTCTGTAAGAAATTGCTCAGACACCAAGCATCTTCGTCTGTAAGACATTGCTCAGACACCTAGCACCTTCTTCTGCCTGGTCCTGTAACCACAAAAAGTCTATTTCTAATTTCCCTGACAGACCCTTTGCCAATGTTGAACAAGATATTGCATTGATTTTCTGCCACAATCGGAAAACGTGTGGCTCTGTCTGACATCTCCTTGATTAAGCAGCAGTGTTGATGTGTGAGATGAAGGTTGGAGAGATAAGATGAGACAGTGCTGGTGTATTGCTTAGATTAAACTGGATCATGAGACATGTTGGTATTCCACTTGGATTAGATTGCATTGCAGCAATAGGCTCTGACAGATTGACTGCATCAATTATGCATTCTTCAATTCATTGACCTTGTTCCTGATTTGTGGAGGCTAAAGACTAATAGGCCAGGACCATTAGAAATGAGGTGGAAAAAAATAGTAGAAAGCTGATTTTTTCTGGAAACCTAAGAAATATCATTCTCAAAACAATGGCACAAAGTTCTGGAAATTCCAGCTGGTGGCTTTTTCAAAATGGCCGCCATTTCCAATATGGCCGCCAAAGATTTTCTGAATTATTAAATATTTTTTACATTTATGTTATATATTGAATGTTGTATATCAAATGAAAGCTTGTTTGATTACCTTTTCAAAAATGTACTTATTATTGGTGTAAATAATAACCGAAGTGAAATATTGATCAGAATGCTTGCAAAATATACTTTTATAACATGAAGAATTCATGTACTCACAGTTAGTCACTAAAATCAGTAGCAGTACTACAGCATTTTAAATGACATCCCATACACAGGCTTGAACACTCTAATCACGCTTTCAAACAGATGAATCATTTCAAATATTGCATCCACTAGAAACCATTTTCAGAACTTTTGTGATAAATGTAGACCAGATTCTGTATGAACAAATATCGCATTTCTGTACTGCCATTCCCATTCACTTGATGGTAATCCATTTCCTAACTATTGCTGTACAGTAAGGTATATTCTGTGGAACACACAGCTTGAATGTTTCTAAAACAATGCCACCTTTGGAATTCCATTCTACAAGAAATATCCATTGCATTTCAGTTTGAGCACTGTCTACTTAAGCTTTCTTCTTTATCTACATCGAAACTGCTTGAGCAAACATAGATGTTGATAAATGCTCTGAAAAAATAGCGTCAAAGGACTGGATCCATACAGAATAATTTCATGTATGTCAGTTGTGGCCTATGCAACCATCATCACCAAAGCCAACTACTTTAACAGATACTTGTTTCATTGGACAATATCCATTGCAGTTGATACAATCAACTTACCATTTCCACGCCTGTATCCTGACTCTTTGTTTGTATTTGAGTGATTAATCACTGTCCTGCCACAACAAAGAAATGCGACCCATAAAGGTAATGGTTTTCGTTTCAGAATTGAAAGGAATATCTGCTGATGGGCCCCGCCTCTATTGTTTAAAAGCTTATATTGTTGAAGATGTAAAGTCAAAGTCAATATACAAATGGTACAAGGTTACAAAGATATTTGCATACATGCAGTCTTCGAAAGGCATTTAGAAATGGTTTACACAATATAGAAGTTGTTTGCCAGAAACTGTTACTTAGATTACAATATCCATTCAAATTACAACATATTCTGTACCACAAATACCATTTATTGGTAATTGGTAGCATTCATAAACCTAGCCACATGTAGCGGTAACAGACCACTCAACACTCAGACAGAGTATATCATTTTGAAGTTCATCGTGAGATCTCACATGGGGTTGATTGCTATGCAAACTTGTGTAGTGAGTGTTTCGGATTTAGCAGATATTTGTGCCTTTTTCTGATCTGAGTGAGATCCAATTCATCCATACAACAAAATGTTTCTAACAGTATAGACATAATAGCTGTGATATGCATGATTAATCATCAAATAGTAACTCTGTTTTGAAAAGCATCTTCCAATATGCTACATTCTGAATCAAATTCATCCAATGGCATTACTAAACTAAAACCCATAAGGCAAATGATGATGTTATTAAACTTGAGGTTGTTCAATGTGACAGGGGCAAGACCAAGTGTCAATAGCTGTGCAAAAACCATGAGATAAAATGGGCCTCTGAGGTAACCAAATAATAACTCTTCAGCATTGGAACAAAGAAGGCTCATCCCAAAGGGCCTAAATCCCCTAAGACTAAATATCCATCTATGGACAATATTTCAAACAATCCAATTAAATCATTAGGTATGTTTTGTATTATTTTGATACGTAGAAAGATAAGTTTGAGAAATATATCTAACTGTTCATCCCCACTTCTGAAGGATTATCTTTGATTTAAGTACCTGTAGGCTTTTTGCTTATATGCAATAAATGAATTTTTTTAATCAACTTCTATTCCATCTTCATTTTACAAACTAACATATACGTTTATGTATATGAATATTATACTGAATATCAAATGGTATTTTCTTTTCATTACCTCTTCCTTTTTAAGTCATATACCCCAACTCTTTTCAAAATTCCAAATAACTTTTATCCTCTAGCATTACTTTTCTTGCCACTGGAGCGTCTACTTTGATTTTTATGGGGCCAATGATCTCTTCTAGATTATAAGTCCATATTCTTTCACAATAACTAAATGATTGCCCCATATATGCGAAATGACCAAGAGGTCAAGAGGTGAAAGCAGATGTTAAACTTCAACACAGCAATATATATCTCTATATTCTATACCTGTTCCTACCCTATTTTGTGTTTTGTCTGCTGGGGATTTTGTCCTTGGGGATTTTGTCCACTGGGATTTTGTCACACAACCGGATGTTCAATCTTGGTGCATTTCACCCTTGTATGGTTGGTTTTGAGTATACCCTTAACGGAACTTTGCCAATTTACAAAATGAAAGACTGCACTGTGACTTTCTAACCCGTAATGGACATTTGAGTTTCCATTCTCTGTGAACCTGGTGGTGTTGTTCATGCAATACCTCCCATTGGCGGTATGAATTTGACATTGATGTCGGTATTACCGGTAACTAATGTCTATCAGTACAATGGATTTTCATCTGCCAAAATGTATCAAAGCGTTTGTGAAGCCTCCAATGATTCATACCTGTGAATGATGTTGACACATATTGTTACTAGTAGTAAAACAAAGGACCGTGCATGGTCAACTTGCTGATATGATGGTGAGTGCAATGGTAGTATGACAATGCTGACACACTGTTCTTATTTTACTTTGACTTTATGATTCCACTCAAGATCCTTTAAGTGGATCACAGGCGACTCAATGACACTCGTACGTTCTTGGTACTGCCTTGGTACTTTAATGTGTATAATTTCTTAAAGTGGGGGAAAAAGTTAATATAAAAGTTTCCAAAAGACAATTATGATTACATAAATAACCTTATGTTAGATAACTAAGCATTTTTGAGAAGCATTTGAGAAAAGCTTTCATTTGATATATTGCATGACATGATTATCAGCAAAATAAAAAAATTCTCAATTTTACCGAAATAAAAGTATATTTTGCAAGCATTTTGATCAATATTTCACTTCGGTTATTATCTACACCAATACAAAGTACATTTTTGAAAAGGTAATCAAACAAGCTTTCATTTGATATACAACATTCAATATACAACATAAATGTAAAAAATATTCAATAATTCAGAAAATCTTTGGCGGCCATATTGGAAACGGCGGCCATTTTGAAAAAGCCACCACCTAGAATTCGCAGAACTTTGTGCCATTGATGTAAGGGTGATATTTTGAAGGTCTCCAGAAAAAATCAGCTTTCTACTATTTTTTTCCGGGTTGTCCATATCTTTTAACTAATGGTCCTGGCCTATAAGTGTAACTCAGTGTTATGACAGGTTGCTGACAATGTCCGTAGTTTATAGGCAGTCGTTGAGAATTGTTCAGAGACATACTAAAGGGTTATAAACATTTACCAGCCTAGACAAATGTTACCTCTTTTTACTTTTCAAGCTGTTACTAGGAATATTTTATGTAATGTAGAGAGGGCTTCCTAACTTAGCGCCATGTGTGATGATTTACTCGTCCTACTTGTATGATATCTTGTTGTACATAGTACTGTGATGAGTAGGTGTTGGTTATGGTAGGATAGTTGTTTTGGAATAATGCAAAAACATACATTTCTGTGTTTACTTCTTTTTGGAGGTAAAATATGATAATCCAGTAAATATTTTACCAAATTTGGCTTTGATTCACACACACACACATACCCCCCTTCCCCCATAATACCTTTTAAGTCGGAAGATAATGAGACAAGATAATGAGACAATCGGAAGATAATGAGACAATCTGATGCATGATACAGGAAAACACTATCCCATGCCAAAACACAAGCAAAATCAGACCATCCTATATCACAGCAAAGGCAATATCAGATGATATAATTATGTCTGTACCACAGCACAAATTACTCTCAGTACAACCAATACCACAGCACAAACAATATCATAAAACCCAATACCATCGTAAGACCCATTACCATAGTACAATCAATATCATAAGACCAATTACCACGGCACAAGCAATATCATAAGACCCATTACTATAGTACAAGCAATATCATAAGACCCATTACTATAGTACAAGCAATATCATAAGACCCATTACCACGGCACAAGCAATATCATAAGACCCATTACCATAGTACAAGCAATATCATAAGACCCATTACTATAGTACAAGCAATATCATAAGACCCATTACCACGACACAAGCAAAGTCAGACTGTCCTCTACCAGAAAGCAATATCCAAAAACAGAGAATGTTAGACTGCCCTACATCAAAGAGCATGAATTATCCCACTTCCCTTCACCATGGTCCGAGATGTCAAACTGCCTTCTTCCCTAGCCCATTGAATATGAGACTGCATTATACAACAGTGTAGGACATATAAAAAAGTCATTGATAACAGCACTAGACATAGCACATCATCATTTGCCACAATAAAGGAAGTGTCACAGTGCCTTTTACCACAGACGAGAACATGAGACTGCCGTATACCAGGGCAGACTGAGAGATACGGGGGAGTCTGCTACCTGATCACGTATTGATCTGTGCAGCGTTCAGCTGATCGGGACCAGGCCTGCCAGGAGACTGTGTGAGTCTACAGTTACTGCAGCACTGGACTGTACCATTCTCTGATCTCTCACTGCCCTGTGTTGGACCGGGGATCTCTCACAGTGCAGTGTGTTGCCGGAGCTTGTTGGATGTGTCATGATTCAGATGGATTCACCTGTGGTGCTTCTGGGAAAGGGTTTCTGATTTGTGATTTGACCCAGGTGGTGGATTATTGTTTGATGCAGGTAGTGGAGATAGTGTGAGTCGGAAATCTGATGGAGATGCAGGTACAGCCTTGTGATTAAGGTTTAGTTTGATCTTGCATTCACTTCATCAGGTGTAGAGGGTGATGGGTAGGAATCCTGTAGTGTTCTTCAGTTTGTTGGTTAATGGTGAATGCAAGTATTGAAGTTTTGAGATGCAGTTCTTCTAGAGATGTATCAATATGTTCTGTTATATTTCAAAAGGTCTTGGCATTGAACAGTAATGTTGCTTGTAAGTGTTAGCTGTTGATCTGTAGGTAAGAAGCACTTGTGATAGATAGTATGCCATAGAGCATTATTTGTTGAAATTTAAGTGATTTGGGATGTTTTTATGTTGTTTATGATGTTGTTAGCACATGGGAACCAGGTATTATAGTTGAACTTTTGTAAAGTAATCGTTTCAGGAGTATATTGTGTAGTACGATGTGCTGAAAGTTCCTCTTGATGAAGCAAGTTTGTTTTGAGGTTAAGCTCTGGTGAGTAGGATT
The DNA here is from genome assembly GCA_916613615.1 of Steromphala cineraria. Taxonomy (NCBI): domain Eukaryota; kingdom Metazoa; phylum Mollusca; class Gastropoda; order Trochida; family Trochidae; genus Steromphala; species Steromphala cineraria. The sequence continues at coordinate 38,232,168 of OU744722.1, read as the reverse complement.
ATAACAACGTGGAAGGGTGATAGTTCTGTCTATGAGGCAAGAGGAAACATATACTCTGATTTTCAGGGCCTAATGTTAATGTATCTTGTGTATTAGTAGCATTTTCTCGTGGAATTCAATAATTCCAAACAAAATTCAAACATTACTGTTGGTAAACACAATTTTAACATTGAAAATAAGGTCAACGTAAGGATTAAAAATTGTTTAGGCTAGTGACCATAAGAGTTTGTTTAGCTATATCCAAACATGTCAAAAAGTCCTTCAACTAGATATTACTGATTGTACTTCCTTCCGAAAATAGAACTCAATAATGCAGTTCCTGGTCTTGCTTTGGTCTCAGTCTAGAAGAAAAATAATCAAAAAACAGATGATTTTCTTCAATTAGTTTGTTACCCTTGTAAATGTTCATAATGACTCTCCATATCCTCAAGATAAGTTTATTATCATCTGCTTGTAGGTAACGCTTGTAGTCTGTTGAATGATTATCAGTTTCTGTAGCTAACTGGCCATCATCTGCAAGATACACATCTAAAAGAGGATGTCATTGTTCAGTGTATAGTTTGTTAGAATAACTATCAGTGTCTGTAGCTTACTGCACATCCTCTGCCAGATACACATCTCCAGGATCTCAACAAGGATGTCTTGTATTGTATTGATTAACCAGGAATATACTGCAGATCTTTAAACAAGGCATCTATATGACCGATCTATAAGCCTCTCTCATTAGCTTCACACTCTTTTCCTCCTCTAGACACATTTATTACTCCGCTGAAGGCAGTAAGTTTATTGACAGGTTCCTGTTAGCGCTATAATAGATCTAGCTAAACAAACATACCAACAGGGTTTTTGCATGAATCAAGATGAGAGCCATGTAAATTTGTGGATCCATTCAAGAAAATCAGACTCCGTCATATCAACCTATTATGTAGTAAGGATGGCTTTTGTCAAATCTTGAAGAGAATATATCTGATGTAAGCTAGCATTTTTTAGTAGTATACTGTATAGTTTGGTTTTCTTCCTTCGAAGGACAAACTGATAATCATTTTTAACATGGCTTGCAGGTCTAAGTTGGAAAGTTTTCATGTTGATTTGTAAATGTTATCCCTTGCTGGTTTATCAAAATCAATAGTAGTGCATTTGAATGTTGAACGGCATTAAGGATTTTATCTTATGTTATTTCCTTGAATATAACTATTGCTATTTGGAGGCAATTGATGTCATGACATTTTAACAAGAAAATGAACAATTTAACATAAAATGTGAGTAATTTTCCACTCTATATCAGGAGAGATTTTACTTAAAGGGCTATTAAGCCTACAACATCAATACGCCATCTTCTTGGGTTGCCTTTCTGCTTGTAAGAATTAAATCAATCTTGTTGACTTAATCACTGGTTTTCTAAAGCAGATTTATCGAATAAATTTCCATGTGGTTTTTAGGAGAATGAAATGTGGTTAATTTGCATGTTGTACATGGCGTGATGGATTTCTCTGATCTTGGTCCTATCAATTATTCAGGGAATGTGAGTAATGAATTGTACGAGGGCAGCCTTTGTTGTACAGAGTTTTCAGCTTGTATGTTGTCAAGGTAAACATTAACACGGCGAGGGAAGGATTCTGATGGATAAAGAGTATATTATGACAATTTTGTTATCAAATTCTTTAGATTAAGATTTTGTCGTTGAAACTGTGACAACACTCAAATTTCTTTGATTGAAATAATTCTTAGAGATAGAAATGAAATTGCAGTTTTTATGTTTCTTATGATATATGTTATTAAACCTATTTATGGCTATTGTTGAATCAATGTAAAATTGGGGATTTGTTCAAACAATTCTCCAAATTGAAAGTTTATAATGTTTTTCTCTGGTGACATGACATCATAAACAATGCTATGATGTTCAATTTCTTCGATGAGATTTTCCTCCATATACAGAAAAATCTTGTTTTGGTATAAAACTATGGCTTTGCTGGTTTCTTACAATTTCACCACTTGGTGTTCAGATATAAAACCTTATTTATGCATCTAGGACAAAACCTATTAGGCGTGTGCCTAGAAATATAGTTGACATCGATAGCCATTTACTAGTAATATTTTCTATTGAATTATTGGAATATATGCCAAGAATTTAACAATTTAGAATTGTAGATGTGTGCAGACACACACTTTCTTCCCCTGCAGTCATTAATGGAGAATTCCTCAAGAGTATTAAAATGTGTTCTAGTCAGGTGATGGAAGGAGAGAAGGAACTCACCAGCCTACCTACTCGAGGTGGTAGCTGATGGATCTGCTGGGGTAGTTCAATGGTGCTGAAACTTTCTACTTCACTTCTGCTGAGGTTCATTTAATGTTTCCTGGTGATTAGTTTAAGCATCAGAGTGGAACAAGTTACAGTGAATCCTGGCAAGGCAGTTGAAGGCACTGTGTCAATGTTAATTCTAAACTCTTGACAACTCTTTAAATTAATGAGCAGTTGTGTTCCATTGGCCCAAGTTTGCAACTCGAGGTGCTTCCACATATCTTTGGTAAATGTTCAAGAGCAGTAAATGGATATATCTGTATGAGGACATTTCTAAATAACTTTGAGTTCATTGCTTTTCTGACCATGACATTGGAATCATATTGTAAAAATCACCAAGACAAAATCAAGAGGATGTACATCAATAATTTTATCTTCTTATCATCAATTTATTGAATCTCAATCAAAGAATCCTGGAATTTAATTGCTTGTTCTTTTTGGTCGTTTGGTTAATGAATTTCATAAATTTGTTCATAAAAATATTGCACCTTCCTAGTGATCATGCATCAGTAAGACTCAATAGAAGGTGTTGATACATTCCACATTGCTGTCTTCCTGCTGTCTCTCCTCAACAAGGTTAATCCAACAGGATCACTCTCCCATCTATCAATGCCACTGATAGCCTTCGTTATAAGGTACTGACATGACCAGTTGATGGTCATCAGAGAAGGTCATGCAGGGTTGATGCTCATCGATAGAAGTTGTTTGTGGATTTAATGATGATGATGTCTGTTGTTCTTGGGTTGATCATTGTAACAGTTTGACAGCATGTTGTACGAGGCCAAGCAGACGAGGAATTCATTAATGAATGTCCCTGATGAAAATATCAATGTTAGTACCGTAGATCAAGGTTCGAGAATGAAATTTCTTGTTGGGAATATTTTTTGTGGATAAGGGATCAGAGAAGGTACAGAGTTGATACTGTGGAATTAACTGTCACTGTTCATTGGGTGTAATCCTTGCTGGGGAGGTCAGTTAGTTTAAGATACCCAATGGAAAGCAAAATTAGGAACAAGATTCAAGAAGTATTTAGGGTTGGTGCTGAGCATTTTCTGTAGTTTGTTGTGTATAAAACAATGCTTAGGGTTTCATGTATAATTGCATGTTGCTACTGAGAAAGGAAATAATCGATTGAAAAGTCTTTTTACAATATCAATGTAGGTACCATTAGTAGGGACTAATACAGTTTGCCAGAAATAAGATCTATAAGTAGTCTTAAGATATTATTGATGCACCAAAGTCTAATTAGATTGTGTTTGCAAATAAATATGTTTAGATAAGTTTTCTTTATGTCACACATTGATATTACCGTAATTTCTCTATTAATTCGACCCTTAAAATTTTCAAAAGATTTTCAGAAAATGTCTATGGTTGAACTAATTTCATTTTTGGTGGCTCATTTGGTACTATGGTTGAAACATTAGATAGATATCAGGAAGTTATTATATATTATATATAATTAATACATAGTTTCCATACATGACCACATGAAAATGCCATAGTTATCATAATGAATATACTATCAATTGATTACTGCAGCAGAGAAAGTTACACATTGCAATTATTAATTTTGCTTTTGCAAATTAAACCATTATTTTCAGCAGTGGTTAAATCACAGGAACATAAACTTTTGGCAGTTTCCTGGTGATTAGTTTAAGCATCAGAGTGGAACAGGTTACAGTGAATCCGGACAAGGCACTGTGTCAATGTCAGTTCTAGAACTCTTGATAACTCTTTAAATTCATGTGCAGTTGTGTTCCATTGGCCCAAATTTGCAACTCGAGGTGCTTCCACATTATCTTTGGTGAATGTTCAAGAGCAATAAATGGACATATCTGTATGAGGACATTTCTATATCACTTTGAGTTCAGTACTTTCCTGAAAACGACATAGGAATCATTTTTCAAACATCACTTAGACAAAATCAAGAGGTTGTACACTAGAAAACGGATATAGCGAACTCGGATATTGCAAACAATCAGATAAAGTGAAAAAAATGTCAAGTCCTTATATAATATTATTAAAATTATATGCGTATAGCAAACTAAATTCTTTGGACCCTTGGAGTTTGTTATATCCGTGTTCTACTGTACATCAATAATTTTATCTTCTTATCATCAACATCTCAATTAAAGAATCCGGAAATCAAATTATTTGTTATTTTTGGTCATTTGGTTCATAATGAATTTCCTAAATGTGTTTATAAATAAGTTCCACCTTCCTAGTGATCATGCATCAATAAGACTCAATTGAAGGTGTTGATACATTCCACATTGCTGTCTTCCTGCTGTCTCTCCTCAACAAGGTTAATCCAACAGGATCACTCTCCCATCTATCAATGCCACTGATAGCCTTCGTTATAAGGTACTGACATGACCAGTTGATGGTCATCAGAGAAGGTCATGCAGGGTTGATGCTCATCGATAGAAGTTGTTTGTGGATTTAATGATGATGATGTCTGTTGTTCTTGGGTTGATCATTGTAACAGTTTGACAGCATGTTGTACGAGGCCAAGCAGACGAGGAATTCATTAATGAATGTCCCTGATGAAAATATCAATGTTAGTACCGTAGATCAAGGTTCGAGAATGAAATTTCTTGTTGGGAATATTTTTTGTAGATAAGGGATCAGAGAAGGTTCTGTTGAGTTACAGAGTTGATACTGTGGAATTAACTGTCACTGTTCATTGGGTGTAATCCTTGCTGGGGAGGTCAGTTAGTTTAAGATACCCAATGGAAAGCAAAATTAGGAACAAGATTCAAGAAGTATGTAGAGTTGGTGCTTAGCATTTTATGTTGTTTATTGTGTATAAAACCATACTCAGGGTTTCATGTATTATTACAAGTTGCTACTGAGAAAGGAAATACTAGATTAAAAAGACCTCATTATTACAATATCAATGTAGGAACCATTAGTAGGGACTAATACAGTTTGCCAGAAATAAGATCTATAAGTAGTCTTAAGATATTATTGATGCACCAAAGTCTAATTAGATTGTGTTTGCAAATAAATATGTTTAGATAAGTTTTCTTTATGTCACACATTGATATTACCGTAATTTCTCTATTAATTCGACCCTTAAAATTTTCAAAAGATTTTCAGAAAATGTCTATGGTTGAACTAATTTCATTTTTGGTGGCTCATTTGGTACTATGGTTGAAACATTAGATAGATATCAGGAAGTTATTATATATTATATATAATTAATACATAGTTTCCATACATGACCACATGAAAATGCCATAGTTATCATAATGAATATACTATCAATTGATTACTGCAGCAGAGAAAGTTACACATTGCAATTATTAATTTTGCTTTTGCAAATTAAACCATTATTTTCAGCAGTGGTTAAATCACAGGAACATAAACTTTTGGCAGTTGGTTGAATTTTTAGATGTGATTTGAATTTGTGACATCAGAATAATAGTATATGGTTGAATTATTGGAGATGTCGAATTAATAGAGAAATTACGGTAGATACGGTAGACTGCATGTGAGAAAGAAACACTCTTTTTGTGGTAATTGGTGGATCCAGTGTCTGTGTAAAACCATTGTCAGGATACATGTCTAGATTCATGGTGTTATACTAAGATAACTTTAGTATTGATCCAAGCAACTAAATGGGTTTTCTGGGAGTGAAGGATATCCTTGAAAACTAACAAGCCCAAAAGTAATAGTCTGTATGTGTACATGTATAATAATATAAGGAAGACAAGAATAATTATATGGATGAACAACTTCAGTATTTGACAGTAGCAAGAAGTTGTTCATCCATAGAATTACTCTTGTCTTCCTTATACCATTAACTTCTAGAATGCCACTCAAACAGTACATAACAATATGTTTGTAAGAATACCTATGTCGATTGACGATGTACACAGTTTCAAAGTACTTACTAGCCTGTAGGACATATAAGGTTGGAGGGATGTTTATAAGGTACCTACGCAGTGAAGGAAGCCCTACACAGTTGTTTGTGTGATTAAGCTACATTATTGCCGAGGGTCTGCTTGTGGTTGAGGCTGAAGGCTCAAGTCTTCTTGCTGGTGTCTCATTAGTCTCATTATTGACATCATTATCACTCGGGAGTGACGAGGGGACAGTGTCCTCAAGACACTTCATCCTTCTTGCATTTAGTAGTCGTCAGAGTTGCCCGGGCATAACCAAGTCTTTGGTCCATATAGAGAAGTTGTTGTTTTTTTGTAGCAGCATCATGTGGTATTATATCCTTGTATTTCCTTCAGTAATGATATGTGTTGGTCTGCTTCTGATGAATGGTTGTCAGGTAGCGTAGAGGGAAATGAGAGGTTTGTGTTCGGAGCGCTCTATGCAGGATGCAATGAGTCTGACATAAGCCTACTGGACCTTCAGTAATGGCTGTGAATGATAGTCATTTATGGAGATGAGTTGGGAGTATTGAATGTGTGTTTATTGTGTTCCTCTGCAGCCCTTGAGAAGGATGGAGCTCTTCTGATTGTGCTGTAATCTCTCATCAAGCGTGATGGCAATAACTTTACATAGACTCTTGGAGGCTTGTATCATCAGACAGCATACTTCACTCCTCTTGTGTAACCGCAGTTCTCTACAGTGTTACACGGATAAGTTGTCATTGACAGTGAGTGCCCATTGGATCATGTGAACAGTGGTTTGATGAGCTGAGGAAATCCATTTCATGTGGAAGGTTGCTTTGAGCTTATATGGATGAGGTTGCATTACACTTCTGTAAAGATAGGGCTGAACTAACAATGAAATGTGTTTTATGAATGAGGTATAGTTGACTGTTGCATGTGGATGACTTCTTGTAAACATTGGTTTTGTTGATGTGCTAGCGGTTCTATGTAAAAGAGCTCTTTTATGCACTGACAAAGTTGGAACTTTCAAGTGGATGCTTTGAAAACATTGTTTTATGGAGGTTTTCAAGTATGAATGAAGACGAGCTATAGGTTCAATACCATGAAGATGAACCTTGATGTACACTCTTTATGTAGATGAACTGTTATGTTGGATGGGTTCCTGAGAACCCTGTATTGAACCCTGAGAAAGAAGTCGCCACTAAGAAACCAACCATAGGGTTGACATGTATGAGTGACCTGTGTAGTGTATCTGGGTGACTCTGTGACTCATGATGTTAGATATTGTGACGGTGTTCTGCTGTCGCCGCAGGATCCGGCAGGCAGGAGTGAGCGGTCTGCAGGGCGTGGTGCGGAAGACGGTGGCAGACGACCTGCAGGTGAACATCTGGGACCCCGTGCACATGGACAAGATCGTCCCCTCGCTCCTCTACAACATGGACGATGGCAAAAGGTCAGTAAACACTTTTCGCTAACTTTGTGGGCTTTATACCAGACTTTATTGTAATTGTTACGATCACTCTTTTAAAGCTACTATTGGTTCTTAATTTCTTGAAAATGTTGTTCAAAAGCAAAGGTTACCGACTGTCACTAGTAGTTTCAATCTTTGTGAACCGATTGACTTTGTATTCACATCATATTAAGGGAATAACCCAAAAATATGTTTTCTACAACAAGACCTTCAAATACCAAATTTTTCACTGTTTCTTCTCAAATGTTATGTATTTTAAGACACCTGTTCATTAAACAAGCATATTTATTTAGAGAGTCATCGAGAGAGTCTGACTGCCCGAGAGACGAGGAGAGTCCATCGTACGCTGCGGAGTCTGTGTTCCGGGACCTGGTGTGCAGGGCTTCCTACGGCTACATCGAGACTGTCCTCAGACCTGTGCTTATGTGAGTCTCCACTTACCTACTTTATTACTTAATGTCTCTCTGTCACTAGCTGTATCTCTAGCTTCCTGACTGTCATGATCCTGCTGTAGCTCTAATGTATCTATCTATACCTAGATCTTGTAAAACATCTACTTTCATTTGGGGAAGGGGGCTGGATAGCGCAGTGGTTAGCCTGTTCGGCTTCAGATCAAGAGGTTTGTGGTTTAAATCTTTGCGGAAGAGAACTGCTCTACACACAGTAAGGTTTGGGTGCAATACTTCACTGAATTTTAGCGCAGTACCACCCAAGGTTCACTTGTTCCAGCCGATGTTTGCAGGTTTCACCACAATGCATAGCCCAACTGGTGTTGCAGGCTTTCTCCCTGCAATAATACTAGCAGCCTTGATATGAGTGAAATACTCTTGAAAGCAGCGTTAAACTACAAATCATCTCACCTAGTTTGGGTTGTATCAGTATCTTGCAGTTCAAATAGCCAAGTAGAAGTAACAATTTTGAACAAGTCAGAGAAAGAGATAAACTGAAAAACGAGCTAGTTGGAGGTTTATTTTCTATCAAGGGAAAGACAAAACATCAAAAAAAACCAATAAAACATTATTTTTGCTGAGAACTGTATTATAGAACAGTGTCAAACTTCGAATCAACTCACCAAAACTTAAATGAATATTTTTCTTTACCGATGTAAAAAAAAACAATGACAGGCTATTATTTTTTCAGCAGTCTTCTTGACTGACTCAATGTTATATCAATGATCGATCTGTTAGACTACCCAACACATGAAATTGACATAAAAGCAACAGTCAACTCTGACATTTCTCTTCACAAGTGGAATATGTCCACAGCGAATCACAAGGATCTACAGCTGACACTGGATGCAAGTAGCTGGAAACATTCCTATCACTGCAATCTCCTGCTTGTAAACATGCTGTTGAACGCTGCATTAAACCCCATTCACCAGGGGAATCAGCTGGAATGATTGGCAGCATGCAATGATAGGTTTTGTCCTCTCTGGTTTTATCATGCTTCGCTTCAGTCTCTTGACAAACAGATAGCGAGCCAAGCTTTAGTTACTGAACACATCATTGGGAGGAAGCTTTAGATAGAGTTGATGGAGGTAACTTTATAGATTACATTGAAAACAGTTATTAAGTGGATTGACTTACATTAATTCAGTTCTGATGTCGAAATGCTAAGTTAGACACTTTTGTTGTTATTTTACGCTTGATTTATGTGTTTGAGTGATAAACAGAATACTAAACTTCGTTCCATTTTATACTATTTTTATTAAACTTGTGAATGACTTGTTTTCAAAGTCACTTTCGTTAATTTTATACCTAATTCGTTTAATAAAAATGATATGAAATGGAAGGTCCTTTATATCTACAAATCAAGTTGATACATACATGCATCCATCCAAGTATGTTGATAGGGTTAATATCTGGCATGTATAGCACCAATAAAAAACGCTCAGCTGAGTCTTGTTCTTGATAGTTTTTTCTTCATTCTGCATTCTAAGACTAGTTGGAGGTTGGTTCCAGAGACAGGGACCTGCAGATTAAAATTAGTGATCACCAAACTTATTGTTACGAGAGCTAGTAATGTCTAAGAGATAAGTATCACTTGACAAAAGAGAACCAACTGGTTTGTATTGAGAGAAAAGATTAGCTAGATAGATATGTAATGCTGAGGAATATATGGATGACAACTTCTTTGTTCATTGTATGCGACGTTTCGACACAGATTCTTGTGTCGTTACGTCGCATACAATGAACAAAGAAGTTGTCATCCATATATTCCTCAGCATTATTGTCATCCCAACTTCTAAAATGCCTCTCAAAGAAGTTAGATATGTGCCTGGCTGTGTAGGCATTTGAAGACAAGTAGCCAGAGTTTGTAGTGAATCCTGTAGGTTATTGGTAGCCAATGTTAATTCTTCAGTATTGGAGTGATTTTCTGTCAGTGACTAATGGATGACATTTGCTGATGTCACTATTGATGTATGTATGACTGCTATTGTAGTCTAGTTTCCACCACCATATCTTCTAACTTTCCTGACCCAGTATCGCAGTGGTGTTCTATCACTCCTGACCCAGTATCACAGTGGTGTTCTATCACTCCTGACCCAGTATCACAGTGGTGTTCTATCACTCCTGACCCAGTATCACAGTGGTGTTCTATCACTCCTGACCCAGTATCACAGTGGTGTTCAATCACTCCTGACCCAGTATCACAGTGGTGTTCTATCACTCCTGACCCAGTATCACAGTGGTGTTCAATCACTCCTGACCCAGTATCACAGTGGTGTTCTATCACTCCTGACCCAGTATCACAGTGGTGTTCTATCACTCCTGACCCAGTATCGCAGTGGTGTTCTATCACTCCTGACCCAGTGTCGCAGTGGTGTTCTATCACTCCTGACCCAGTATCACAGTGGTGTTCTATCACTTCTGACCCAGTATCGCAGTGGTGTTCTATCACTCCTGACCCAGTATCGCAGTGGTGTTCTATCACTCCTGACCCAGTATCGCAGTGGTGTTCTATCACTTCTGACCCAGTATCACAGTGGTGTTCTATCACTCCTGACCCAGTATCGCAGTGGTGTTCTATCACTCCTGACCCAGTATCGCAGTGGTGTTCTATCACTTCTGACCCAGTATCACAGTGGTGTTCTATCACTTCTGACCCAGTATCGCAGTGGTGTTCTATCACTCCTGACCCAGTATCGCAGTGGTGTTCTATCACTTCTGACCCAGTATCGCAGTGGTGTTCTATCACTCCTGACCCAGTATCGCAGTGGTGTTCTATCACTCCTGACCCAGTATCGCAGTGGTGTTCTATCACTCCTGACCCAGTATCACAGTGGTGTTCTATCACTCCTGACCCAGTATCGCAGTGGTGTTCTATCACTCCTGACCCAGTATCGCAGTGGTGTTCTATCACTCCTGACCCAGTATCGCAGTGGTGTTCTATCACTTCTGACCCAGTATCGCAGTGGTGTTCTATCACTCCTGACCCAGTATCGCAGTGGTGTTCTATCACTCCTGACCCAGTATCGCAGTGGTGTTCTATCACTTCTGACCCAGTATCGCAGTGGTGTTCTATCACTCCTGACCCAGTATCGCAGTGGTGTTCTATCACTCCTGACCCAGTATCGCAGTGGTGTTCTATCACTCCTGACCCAGTATCGCAGTGGTGTACTATCACTTCTGACCCAGTTCCAGTTGTTCTGTCCGTCTGCCTGTTCTATTGATCTACGTCTGCAACTCCCACCAACTGATCCCTCAACATTCATTTGCCTAGATGAGTTGCCCCTTAGACCATCTGGCATATCATTCATTCAGTTTGATCAGTAGATAACTGTTAAACATGTTGTTTGGTTTCTTGTTTATTGTTCTAGGTGTAGAATATCAACTCATTCTACTAGCTTAAAATTCAAAACCCCTATACAATTCTCTTTAAAAAATTCCAAAACATCTTCACCTGATCAAAATCTTTGATTTTCGCTCAAGCTTTACTTCAACATTTTCAAGAAATATTTTGCTGGTTTTGTTCTATATAAGCTACAGGGGATTATATTTCTAATTTAGCTATGACAATCAACCCAAAGATATGATGTACTTAGAAAATTAATATTGTTCATTATCAAAAAATCAATTCTGAAATCATAAACTGAAGGCATGGGTTTTCCAAAGGAAGTTTGTGCCATGATATGTTATGGACCATCAAAACATGATCTCGGCAAAAAGCAAAAACATTACTAATCTTAACTAATGTCAGCATACAAAATCTCAAGGGAAGAAGTTATATAAGATGACATTTCTTAGCAATCCAATTTCTCCTTGAACTTTCAGTTTAATGACTTTATTCTAAGTTTAAGCAGTGCCTCTGAACCAAGGTGTGATAAAAGAGTTGACTCAAGTAACATAACCATAGATCTAAAATCCAGACACTGGACTTGCCTCAACTATTAATTTTCATTTCCTGACATCATTAGTTGCAACATTGGCAGGCCACTAACACTTCTTCACATTATCCAATTCAATCCTGGCTTCTTTGAAAGTCTCCAATTTGTCCAACATCTCTTGCTGCAATTAAGGACAATTTATTGGGAAACCTAACATCCTAGCAGTGATTTGAAAGTACATAAAGAAAATTGATTGAAGAAGCTTGGCAGTTCAGGAAGCTACTGCTGGTTTCTGGTACAGAAATATCAATTCAGACCAGTGTTCTGGCCCGGCAAAATGGAATGCAAAATAAAAGAAAGCTTGATCAGACTGTCTAGAAAACACACTAGGTAATTCACAGAGTACAACTTATAATTCTGAAACAAGATTATTGGAAATTAGATTTCTCTTGAGAACGCCCGTTCAGCTTTCTTCATGGCACATGCCTTAAACAGAGGAACTCAAGAAGTGAACTTGTTTCTAAATTTGATTATTTAGGACTGGTCAGTTTGTCTATGAATTTGGGTCTAAGTTTTACAAAACATTTCACAACCCTCTTTCCAATACACTCACTGTCAAGAGAACCTATTGTTCATTAATGTGAGATCTCAGAATGTTTATCCATAGCTCAGAACAATATTTGCACGCCGAAATATTGATGCCTAATCTCCATTAATTAAAGGACTTCACAAGTTGGACAAAGATGGCTGACATGCTTATGATAAAACATACAGTTTTAACGTTGCTGAGGAAAATGTGTTAAGTATACTTCAAGTGATAATCATAAAAAAGTTACTGAAAACATGTTTAGATAAGCAGAATCAATACATTATAAAAGCAATCAATCGGAATTCCTTGTCAAGTGTCTGCAGCTGCCATCTTAGAAATAGCCATTGCTTCAAAGTCTTTTGAAAGAAAACTGTCATCTTTGGCATAGCAAGCTTGTCACAAGTTCATCTAAGTAAAGTGCTTCTCCAGTCAGTGCCTACAAACTATTGATGATATTGAAGCACACCTGGGCTATAGTTGTATGCTGAACTAGCTGGTGATCGTATTGTTGAATACCAGGTAGTATCATGACCAAACTCAGACTCGCCAGTGCAGATAGACCGGGCATTGTTTGTGTTAAGCTGAGGGAGCACAAGGCTGATGAGAGACAAGTCTGATTAATAGAGACAACTTGGACTCCCTGTACGTGTGAGCAAGGGCCAGACGAAACCTTCATTACAGTATGCACGTGATGCAGGGTCCACTGGGAGTCAACCTGTATACCACTTCTCATTCTCTTGCTTAGTAGGATGGATCATAGACAGGTTGCAAAAATAATCTTTGTATGTGGTTACATCAAACGATTTCATGGGGCATGGTGAATATCATGGCACAACAAACTGTTGAAGGGGGTGCTTTTAAAACAGAAGGGTTTGCCAAGGAAATTAAACTTTTTAGGCTCATAGTGCTAAGATACATCATTTGGTTTTTATTTTGAAAGTTTTCAATTTGGATTTGTTATAAATGCACAGTGATCAAGAAAATTGTAGATTTGATGACCCTTTGAGTTAAGGAAATCATATTAATTTATCTTTGAATCTGATGTCTTCTTCTACATTTCTCCAGATTACACTACAGTCTGACAAAACATTGTCCATTATGCAGCCCTTGAACTACAGTCACAACATTGGTGACCTATGATTTTATTTGTAAGGTCACAACAAAGGATTATTTGAAAACAGAAGGATAATCTGATGGGATTTGTTAAATTATTGATTTATGATGCCCACATTAAAATAATCTACATTTAACTCAAACACAATTAGCAAGTTGCTGTCTGTTACCCAAATCTGATTTGCTCAAACGTATTCATGATCTTAGTACTAGCCAATCTGTTTAAGGTTTGAATACATTCACCAAACCATTGCTGCTGGCAGTGCGTTGTAGTTAGAGAACTGTCTGGCAGGGATGAAATTATGTTCAATCACATCCATTTATCAATGTTTTGTCCCTGTATTCCTTGGCTACCAGACAGCTATTATGTCTTTTGTTATGCAATGCATTTATTTCTTGGTCAAATTGTAGTCCTTTGCGCAAGACCTTTCAAGCATTAGGATAACGATGTGGGGAAATGTTTTGAGGCAACAGCAAAAGATTGCAGATATATTCTCTAGAGTAGCAAATTTGAGGAACTTATGGTCATATGGTCTAGCTTCATCATGTTGCTGCTTAGTTCTACAGTTAGTTTTATGTTGAATATCTTTATCTCAAGTGAATGTTGTCTTGCAGGGTTTTATAACATATTTGGTATTCACCTTTACAACCAACATATCAACCTCCACAAGGTACCAACTTCTTGCACAACTTGTGTCTCTGTGTTGGGCAGGGAAACATCTCTCAAATACTCCAACAATAAAGTTGGTCACCTATCTAAAGAACTGCAGCATTTTTTGGCTGACCTTCATTTTAAATATTGCAGAAGAATGATTAAACTGAGTTGTCAAGTTAAATTAGTTCTGAATATCTTGTATTACATATGTTAATCCTTATTTCTTTATAAAACAGTTTAACAAACATTTCATATAAGGTGATCGAGGAAAAAGAAAATTTAATTTAATTTCACATTGGATGTTGTTAATCAACATCCTAGTTTCGTTTTTTTTATTGTTCAAATCTTTTGCATTTTTTAAAATGGTTTTTCATCAAGTGATCTTGAGTTGTACAATGAACAAAGCGGACAGATGTTCTCTTTTCATTTTAATCTTTATTGAATAATCACTTTGCGGAGCTGTGCACTTTATTGATTGAAACCATCTTGAGGGTTAGCAGAGGATGACTGTTGCCATTACAAGAACACTCAACACTGCAAAATGTCAGCCATAATTGCTTGTAATAGGAAGTGCATCCCCACAGAATACATCCTGAAATACGGACAAATGTCTCCACAATAACCTCACATAGTAATTGCCCATCTTCTATGATAAATGATTAGTTCCAGCAAGATTAGAGACAATGATGTTTCCCTTAGCTATGTAAGCGGGCTTAATATCTCGAAAAGTTAATCAATTTGTTTATCCAAGAGAATTAATCTAAAAGTAATTAAGTTCCATGAGTGGTATTGAGGTGAAAACCTGTACTGTAGGTTAATTAAATATTTGTGTGAATTGAAGCTCTGTTGAATCGCTTAAAGAAATGAGACTCAACCAAACTCTGCACCACTGTTCAGTCCTTAGATGATCATTTAAGACTTGCCAGGTAACAGCAAATTGCCCTAGTAATAGATCTATCATCAAACCTGTGGTCAGGGTTAGAGCCCTCATGGTACACAAGTACTCGAGCCCGGGTCAGGTAGGGTCAGGTCGGGTCAGTCCATTTTCAGCTAAACTAGAGTCAATTTTCTTGGACTCAAGGACTCAAAATTGGGAGATTTTAGTTACTTATTTGTAGACTCTTTGTCTATAATGTGTGGTGTAAGATGATAGACATGGCCATTTCAAGACATTGATGTGAAAATATACTGCATAACTATCAAAAATGGCCATCATGGGTATCATTCCTCATTTCTGTATTGCAAAATATATTGATACATAAAAGTGTACTGCAATACAATGGTAGTTTTCAATTTCAAGAATTTGCATGCTATCTTGTCTAAATATAACGATCATCATTGTTCAGCTATGAGCCGTTTTGAAAAGTGATATTTTTCAATCACTGTAAGTAACCTTTGATTACATTGTTTTAACTATTTTCACAACACAACTTTATACTTTGATTTTATTGGGCTGTGTTTTTTGGACAATATCAGATTTTCCCTAGAGTACTGATTCCAAATTCTTTTGACCCACAGGCCTGAGTCAGCGTATTTTACAGCAAGATCTTGTAAATGTCTACAGAAACTGTGTAATGATATGTTTATAAGATCTTTTTATGTATAGAGTTTTTTTCATTGTGAACGCCCCAAACAGAAAAGTCATATGGGGTGTATGAATAGGTTTTGCTTTCGGAATTAAAATTTATACTTAACTGTATGCCTGCAACACTCATGTATTGCTACGCTCCTTGTGGAAGGTCACGTGACCAACTCAAGAGAGGCTGTTTTGGTTACTTTTTCGTTCAAGATCCAAAGAATTTCCATGAATGAATTTCATGGGATATATTTTAATTAGAATTTAATTAGAATTTCATTCATTTTGTAATCAGAAGTTTGCACGTCTTACTGCTGCTAGTGGTTTAAAGGGATCTTAATCAGTTGCAAGGGACCGACAAGCCAATGACAGGGTTGCAGTTTAACATTTGAAGACCTCAGTGACCCTCATAACTGATGTCTGCTTTAATTTGTAAATATCTGCTCACTACCTCAGAATGTCATCAAAAAAGACATTAGGAGATGAAGAGTAGTTGATTCCCAATTTTGTGTCATAGGTCATCAGACTATAGGGACAGAATAATGTTTGAGATGGCTCTGCGCTGTGATGATGAATGCCAAGGGCAGAAAAAGAAATTACCAATTTACCATGTAATGAAGACAATAAGAGATCATTATTTACACCATTTGTCTGCTTGTCAGAAGAATGTAAGAAATCCTAATGTCGCTTGTACATTCTAAGCTAAGATCACCTTAGCAAATTTGTTATGTGGTATTTTATCTGTTTTTGATGATCATTCAAGTAGTTCAGCTAGTAGAAAGAAACTGTCTAATGTGAGATAAGTTGAGACACAAATCTGATAAAGTGTGTGAGCGACACTACAAATTGTTATTCTTCTCTGGGTGTGTGCGGTGCGTGACAGACGCCTGATGGTCGTCGTGCCAAGATTGATTGAGATTCAGCTGGAATTAAAAGTTGCTGCACACACACACCACGACCTTTGCCAGGGAACTAAGTAATTGATTGTGTGGAATGAATCAATTCTCTGTAGAAATGACAGCAGGATTCTCTCTCCATTAATGGTACCTTGATCCTTTTAATGTGAGGCTGAAGATTGTTTGATATTGAATCAATATGACCATCAAAGTTTACTGGTTTACATGTTCAAACTTGACCTTGTCATAAAGGGAGTTAGTGTTTCATTATTGGTCGTTACTGGTTTAAATGTTCAAAGTTGACCTTCTTTCTAAATAAAATGAGTTCTTGTTTCTTGAATATTTGCATATGAATTCTGTTATGCTTGGATCACAGTTTTGCCTTGATTCTTGGTACTACTATTGGCATCATCAATGGTTTTTCAGTTGTCACATTTGATAAAGGGGGTTTACTTGAGGAAGTGGTGAAGTGAGTTTTGTCATTCAGACAGTGTTTAAAGTCATCAGGTAGAAACTTGAAAGGTATGATTCACAAATATAATGATTCTTCGGTCAATGATATGCAAAGGTGACTTAGATATTTGTAAATCTGCTGTAGCACTTTAGGAAACTGAATGACTTGAAACACACTACCTGATTTTGACCTTGAATATTCCTACATTTGCATCTAGCAAATGTTAAAACACATTTTGATAATCCTTATGGATATATGTCAATGCTGTTAGACTCTTTGCCTAAGACATTTCAGTGAGTGTTATCTGTGGTCTCTGGGACTGTATTGATTACAGGAGATGAGATTAATCACTCATTGATCATCCCTGATCCCTCACCTGCTAGATCAGAGTAATATGACTGAGCATCCTCTGTGGGGAGAGAATGACATCTGATCTACTGTATTTCTTAAAACAGGCGCTCGGTTTCAAATACAGGCCCGGGTATGGCTGTTTTAAGTAAATACATGCCTGGTCTCGAATAGATGCTCGGTCTCAAATAGACGCTGGGTGACAAGTTGATTGCTCACATAGGGAATTTGCCATAATTGCTCCATTTTGAGGTTGTGACCTGGACGAAATTTTCTACTACAAAATAAATATTCAAGGAAATATGGTACTTTTTGTGACAACAGTGAAAGGTTGCAAATCAACTTTTGCCCTTGACATGAAAATTTCAAAAATTACCTCAAAATCAAGTTGCCGATCTGGATATGCTGACAGATGCTGTCAGACTTTGTGCTTTTCATACACAGTGACATAACGCTTAGAGCTATCCATCATCACTCTCACTATTGATTGTTGAAGATATTGATCATCCCCGATCACTCCCCGATCTCACACCTGTCCCTCCAGCCACATGCGTCATCAACCTGTCATCTCAGGTCGGGTGATGATGTCACTTCTTCATATCATATTCCTCAACTCTCATTGATTAGCAGTTCTTGGTATTCTTAGATATTGATCTTGAAATGAAGACTGTATGGAAGCTGAACATTGTAGTTAGGGACAGAACGTAATGACATTTTGCTGGTATCATTTGCTAGACTATGAGTCAATAATGAGTTGCATTAGATATGTAAGTGGTATACAGGTGACATGGTTTATGGATGATTTATGATGCTATCTTAAGTTACTGCAGTGTTACCTAATGAATGCTTAATACTTTTTCGATTAACATACTTAGTTTCCCTTTGAAGAATAGTATTTATACTAAGATAAGGTTAAGGAATCTATAGCTGTGTTCTGATTTGGGATTTTGTGAAAATATCCACTCTACCAATCAATATGGGTTTATAAGTAAGAACTGAAGACATTGATGTAAATAGTCTGCTGTTCTTCTGTTACACATGTGGAATGAGTAACTCATGTTCATTGTTGGCAAAGATTTTGATATTGCTACTAACAAAACTGCTCATCAAAGGAAACATAATTAGCAGACGCGGTTCAAACAATTTCTAAAGGTACATTGATGATGAAACATAATTTGTTTACATCTCAAAAACAATACAAGTAAAATGCATCAAATGATATCAAAGATTGAAACTATATATACCAAACCAGGTGAACAATTTCAATAGAATTTGCCTCTTTATCAGAATTACCGTTTTGTGCCCAGAGAATAGTATCCTCTTTACAAATATCATTATTTGATTAGACAAGAAATGTGAAAAGTGTCCTAAATTGGACAAAACCATCACTGCCTGATACAGTGAGTCCATGAGTGTAATGACACAGTGAGTGTGAGGGTTCATTACTTGATTCTAGGACTGGAGGGTAGCTCAGTGTTAGTGACATGGGAGCCTAATCAGGCAGATACATGGATGTGGGGCTTCGTTAAGGAATCAATAGAGCGGTCAGTACTGTCCAGTAGTGGGGGTCAATGGTACTATCTGTTTCAGTGCAGCAATGGGGTCTACTTCCACAGCCTCCTTTTCCTCTGCTGCAAGGGGCTTAGTCTTTTATATTTCAATGTTCAGTGTTGATTTAAATTGAAATTTTATTTAATTAGTTGTTTTATTCCATATTGTCTGCAAAGAAATTAATGTTCCAGTCTTTCTCCTCTCTTGTATCACTGAGTTTGATGCACCGGAGAAGTCTTTTTTTTTATGCAAAAATATTGCTATGGTTAGGATGCTTACCGGTAACTGATTAGCTGTAAAAAGCACATTCCTTTTGTGAAAGGTCATTAATTCAACAATATTGGTTTTCAGTGAAAATTTTGATGTTTTTCGAGTGACATTTCTGATCAAATGGAATGAAATTTTTTTAAATTTGTAAATTTTCTAGTTCTATGTATGTATTATTTTATTTCAATAATTGACACTTATGGTTTATTATGTATTATGTTTTAGTTTTGAAAACACTTTTTTATCTAAACGTTCAGCAATTGGATGCTCATTTTATTACTGGATCAACAAAGTGCAAGATGTTCTAACACAGACTTTCTCAGTAGAAGGAAAATGATTTAATATCAATGATGTTTTCTTTAATAGTCATTTCAAATTCAAATGAAATTCATTTTTATACCAGATAACTTATGATCAGTTTTGCGTGTGATCTAACGTGTATGTTTCCCCTGCAGCCACATGGATAACCACAAGTTGTGGAGTCCCAATGAGTTTGCCGTCAAGTGCTTCAAGGTCATCATGTACTCTGTGCAGGTAAGATACCTTCCTCTCTTATATAGTGTCAATCTTAGGGGTTACTAAACGACCTTCCATTTAGTACTATATCTATCAAACAAGTTAACAATTTTGTATAAAACAAGCAAAATCGAGTTTGTAATAAAATCATTCTTGAGTTTAAATAAAATAGAGCAAATGGAAGGAAATTTAGTATTCTGTTTATAACTTGCCCTAAAAATCAAGTAAACTTGCATACAGCATATTGAAACTAACACACCAACCACTTGGCAGCCATTGTGACTTACACTGTGACATCACAACCACACACTAAAGTGACGTCATTTTTGCATTGTTAAAATACACTATTTTGATATTTACATAGAATATTACACTGTGGTATCTTACACAGGCAGTTAATTAGTGTTCCTTATCTCACTACCAACTTAGTGACTGGCCATCTTACAGCATGTTCTAAACTTCTCTATGCCAACTCTCTCTCACATTTACCGTACTACTATGCTTTTAATTTGCAGCCTTTCTCCATGTATTGACATGACACTTGCATGAAGGAAATAAATTTGTTAGATATTGTAAAAGCAGTGTTTTAAGATATATATATACAACTCCATTCTCTACTTGTGATATTATAGATGAATTTTACAAGAAAGTTAGGTTTGAATTGTCTACGTGTAGACGATGTGACGTTTATCCCCTGAAACCATTTATTGACACTTGACATGACACTTGCATGAAGATAGATGTTAGATAAACCTCATCTTGTCATTTTTAACCTTCACATTAACCTCTCCCACTACCTGTGTTGTTGTGTATTGTGTTAGCTTCTCACCAGACAAGCCACAAGCAAATTGCCTATCGTAGCTCCGGATAATGACTGTATTATTCATCCAGCTTTGTGTGTAGGGTCCTATTTTCTCTGCTGGTAATAGAGGTAGCTTGTATGACTTCATCGGCCCGACCTGCTGTTAAATGTCAGATGCTACAGCTGAGTCTGCCCTGAATATTCACAGACTTTCAAGCATCAGTCTGTCCTGTCCAGAGACTTGTTATTCATGGAACTTGTATCTAGAGTGCCTTTATAGCGTTGAAGTACTAGCAGGGGATTTGTTGAGGGCTGCCATTTAATTGTGAAATTGTTAATTTGACAGGTTTGTCAGGTTGTTCAATAAGAATCCAAATTAGAGTTGCAACTCCTTAAGTTCCACAAGACCATGACAAAATTATATCCTGTTAGCATCTTCAATTCTGTTACAAATTACAGACGTGACTGTTATAGCGATATTACTTATTCCTGCTATATACTGAACCTTGTTTTACTGCAACTGTATACCATGTGTCAATATCAATATAAGTCAAATTTATCTGCAAGAAACTTAAGTATTACACCCTCAAGAATGTTCTTTACAAAAAAACATTTTTTTTAAATTTGCTGGGGAACTGCGAATATTAACAAAACAAACTAAAATTGTTAACTAAATCCTGTAAATTAAACCAGCACATTCACAATACACAGCCATAGAAGTGGCAGCCCAGATAATAAGCTAGACCTGTTCAAGAGAAAGTAATTGCTTCATGAGATTTTCAAATCTTCCATTTGCTTGCTGTCATGGTCAGTTCACCAAAATCAGTTCCAGTTCCAGTGGACCAATGACCTCAGTGACACTAGTCAACAATCATTTAGATAAACCCTCTAATCAATCCAAACCATTCTCCCCACAGGCGCAATCTGGGCATAGGAACTGGAATAGTTTTGATGTATTAGACTTAGCCAATTGTTTTCAGGCATAAACACACATGGTCAGTCTTACAAATCATTTGACAAAATGAAACCCAGCAAAAGATGTTTAAATGTTGCTTCCTTGCTTGGCACTCAGCAATATAAAGGGTAGAACATTGCTTGAACTGGAGCTTCACTTCGGCTGCCAGGTGCTGGCTACAGAAAATACATTTTTGAACAAGGGCAATAAAGAGAGCACAACAAAAATAAGATCTCTAGCAGTAAGGTATTATTAATCCCAATTACTCCTCCCTACAGGCGCATTATGGATACCTGGTGATTCAGAGTCATTCCCTGAACATCAGTACAAGTGACTACCATACATAAGACATCTAGCAGTAAGGTATAATCAGTCCCTACCACTCCTCCATACAGGCGCAGTACGGGTACCTTGTGATCCAGAGTCTCCTCAAGCACCTGGACAAGCATGTCAAGAGCGACCCCTACGTCAAGGTCGGCATCATCGGAGTGCTCTTTGAGTCGGTTCTGATTGCAGCGGGCGGGTCCATCGGTCCATCGGTGCTGGAGGTGTTCAACAACCTGCTGCGTCACCTGCGGATCTCCGTGGACAGCAAGAGTCAGGAGAAACACAAGCGGGCGTCCGAGAGGAAGTTTGAGGAGGCTATCATCAACACTATTGGTGAGGACCTGTATGAAATTATATTCATTGAAAACACCCTACTGATGTTTGTTACTTAGATATTTGATCTTTAAATGGCTTGTCTACTAGTTGTTTTCCATCCAAGGTCAAGGTCATATTGACTTGATATTCAGCCTCTTTGTGAGCTCATTCTTCTTATGTTCAGTCTTTTTATGAGAGTGCCTTTATGTGATATGAGCAGGTTCATTTTTCTACTATATAAGTCTACTTCTGAGATATTGCAATTTTTGATGCTATTGTCTTCTCCAATGTTCTACTTATGATACAATTTTCTTACGTGGTGACTAGCTATCTTTAGTCACTGAACCGTCAGCACTTAAAGATTGATAGCTAAGGCAAATCATTGAGTTTGTGTATGTCTGGTAATGAGAAACTCTATCCTGGAGATGTTAATCATGATAGGGTGACATGTGGTGTTGAATTGATTCAGTGATAGCGTGGGGAGTCCTTTAGTTGATCTGAGGGTAAATACAGAGAGTGATAGCCTTAACCTAATTAGGTCGGATGGGCAAGTTGTCAACTACAAAGACTTCCCAGAAGAATATCGGTCACTAGATAATTTTCATTATAGACTTATGCTTTTCTTCAGATTAGAAGACTTACCCTAAGTAGACCAATAACTGTAATCATTTAAAGTTCCCCATGGTTATCCCCTGCCACACAGCTGTATGGGAGGGGGAAGAGGGTATATAAGATTGATCCCTGGCCACGGATCTGCCATCTTTGCATCTGAGTTAAAGGGGACAATTTTTCTCAGAAATCTTTCAAAATAGGATAACTCAATGTGTATGAAAAATCAAAGTGCAGCTTTCCTTTTTCCTGAGTTAATGCCATGTTCTGTTTTAACTAATCTGGTTGGGGTATTGATGAAATGTCTTATTGTTTAAGCTACAAAATAGTAATTTGCAAGCAGACACCTTGTGCCAGAAGGTACATCTGACTGTAGGACTGTTGAAGATGGCTTTGTTTCACCACAACTTCATGTTAATTGTTATGTTAAAAAAAGTGTCTCCTGTTCTTTTGTAGGTGAGTTCGCCAACAACTTGCCTGACTACCAGAAGATTGAGATCATGATGTTTGTGATGGGCAAGTTCCCACAGTTCACTAATGAAGAGGATATTGGGTAAGATTATTCTCCTTGTCAAATTCTACCAAAGAAATACTAAAAATCTTCTTCCATGTTCTTTTAATAAATCAATTTTAATATCTGCTATGAATGTTTTAAATGAGCTTACTCTTGATCAATGAAGTGATGGAAAGTGGAAGAAGGAATTATCATATGACAACTGACGATTGTTCTGTGTTGTAGGGGGTCAATGGACGTCCAGCTACAGCAGAACCTACTCAAGACTTTACTCAAGGTAGGAGTCCAACTAGCCTCACTTCATAATATAATCATGAATACAAGTGATATTCAAACATCAGTCTATGCATTAAAAATTGGATCTTCTCTGTGCACTGATCATGAATACTGTACGTGTTAACAGTGAGGGGAGGCATTTGGATAATTCACAAACTAAATTTATGGAAAGTCATCTTGAGGTATTTCAGGTAGATACATTGGCGCTCATATTTGAGATGTTGGTGCTATCCCAAGATTAGGAGTTGATTCCTATATCATATTAACAAGCAGCATTAATATGAAAAAGATGCATAGAGCACATTAATAATGTGAAGATATTGAGAAAGCCTCCACTCAGAAATATTAAAAAATACATTATCTAGAATGGTTTCTTGATGATTAGAGAAGTTTGATCAATGAGCTAATTTCCATGAATTGTTGATAGATTTCTAATCATTTTAGAGAAAAGGGTAAATGGAACATCACATTAGTAAAAATTGTTGCTGTGAAGCAATCCCACTCACTGGTTCCCATCCTCTCTGTCATGCCCCTGATGGCTGAAATACTGCAGCACTAAACACTCTCGCTCTTTCCCATGGTGCAGGTAGCTACAAAGTACAAGACGGTGAACATGCAGAACGCCTTCCCCCCAGAGTTCCTGCACCCCCTGCTGCGCATGTCCATGCTGGACGACCCGGGTATGCGCATCATCGTACAGGACATCCTCCACACCATGATCGACAGACACAATAACGCCACCAAGCTGGAAACAGTCATGTGAGTCACAGATGCACTGATAAACTGTACATCATGGAATTGGTCTTTCATATGCTTAAGAAGCAACATTAAATATCATCATCCAATACTTTAATGGTTCCTTAGTAGATTAAAGTATTTCATTGGAATTTATTTAAGAGGAAGATATCTCTGGTGGTTGATAAGTTATACATCAACATATGATTGCCAAACTGGAAACAGTTATGTATGTCAAAATGAACATAACTCTATTCATTATTCCAATAAAGCAACACTTAAATATTGTTGCTTCATGTTAGTGTTACAGTAAAATGTTGAATGGGCATTCGAATATGATAAGGAGATCCCTCTTGTATAAAGTAGAAAGTAATCCAAGTGATGATTGTGTTGCAGGCTGGTGAAGGATGTGAGTGAGATGGATCTGACGGTAGAGAAGACAACACGACAGGACATCATGTTCATGAAGAAGGTACGTCATAACTATCTCTTACTGGCTGCTTGTGTACTGCTTACAATCTCTCTTTAATTCATTTTACTAGATACAAGCATTATTTGGTAATAGCTGCAAACATTTAAATCCAGAAAAATGAACTCCCAATATAGGTAAGAAATAGCATTGATTTGATAGTATGGCTTGATAAAACATTTAAATATAAATAACATTTTAATGATTTGATTTTTTTTTTAAATGAATATATGATTACTATGCTTGTTCTCAAAGTTACCAATGACCTAAGTCCAAAGTCCTAATTTTCATTTAAAGAATATCAACAATCTTTTTCTCTCCATGATTACACATTCAAGGATCTTAGCCATATGATAGTATATTTGTCCATACCACAGAGCGGGATGCAGTTCTACTGGCACCTGTACGAGAACATGCAGATGCACTCAAACCGTGTGGACAACTTCGAGGCTCTCTACTGTACCATGGTCCTCATCTGTATCGAGATGGGCGGGGACGAGATCCTCGTGGAACTCTTCAGGCTTGCACTCGACATTCAGGTACTGTAAGACCATCATTTGCTGAAATACTGCTCAACAAGTGCTTAACAATAATTCACTGTCTCTCAAGATATTGTTTTCTTGGCTTTCTAGTTATGAACTTCCTGTGACAAGGGCAAGTTGCAATTATTGACTTACGAGATAATAACTATGCTATTTATGTGGACTCATATCTATTCCAAATGCTCCCTCCAATGAAAGATGGTTTTGCCCAAATGCTTCTTCATTTTGTACTCTTGTAATGCCACAACATGTGTCCTTGTGTGTTTTAAATGTACATGTGAGATTTGATTATTCATCCAGCAAATGGCGGTGACGAACACGAACCTGCCACTAACCCACAAGTGTGCGGTCCATGGTCTGATTGCAGCATACCTGAACATCATCAGCCAGCTGACAGCTATACCCCAGCTCTGTCAGTACATTAACCAGGTAGGCAGAATTCACTATTCAGTGTCTCTGTACTTCTCTTATTGTTGGTGGCTAAGTGTTTGCCTTTCTTTTGGTCACATGATGATAGGTAAGTTTGAAGCATCAAAACATCTGGAGAAGAGGAATTCATCAAAATAGCTATTATTTATAATATCCTAAAAGCAGGAACTAAATGTTTGCTTGCCTTTTTGGTAATACTATCGTATGTACTCATCAAATAGATGTTGCATTGAACCCCTTTGGATAAGTTCAATTCATGTCAAACTTAGTGAGGATTACTGCAAGCTTCCAATATTTTGATATGGAAAGGGAATGTTATCAATGTGGATGCTGTTATCTACCCAGTCGTGTCACAGCTTTTTCTTTCAACTTTGTGAAATTTGTAACGTTTAAGCCATGTGCATTAACATAGGGTCCCATTCTTACCATAAGAGCCAGTCTTATAACACAGTACATTATGTTCACTTTAGCATCTATAACCAAATGTTCAAACAACAATATCAAAAGTATCACTCTGAAATGATCTTACATCATCTTTCAAAAGGAATAATCTTTATTGTGCTCCTTTTCAGACTCTTTCATTTTAAAATTTGACAAATGGACATGTTTATAAGAAAGTCCTATTATTCACTGTATTGATCTGACCAGGTGATAGATCTGCGGACGACTGAAGCCCAGTACCTGCTGCCTGGGTTCGCTTACAACCGCACCAACCGACCCCACAGGTAAGACTGAAGCTGAACTCATCGTGGAGTGTTGAGTCACAATCCAGCCCTTCTCTCCACAACACTGACAACTCACCACAATCTACACAGTTACTCTCTGCCCTGACTTCCCTCTGCAGAGTGCATCTGTCTCAATGATTCATCTTCCCGGGCTTATAAAGGATAGTTTTGCCAGTGTACCACATGATTACAATATAAAACGACATCCCTTGAAACAAGTCTGAAACATGTGGACATTCATCCAAGACTCTGTCTCCTCCTCTTTGTCTAAACCAGGACCATGTCAAGTCCTTGCTGAAGTGGCGATAAGATCAATCATGAACCACCCTAACAGATGCAAGTTCAAATTCAAAGTCTAAAAGTTTTAGATGAGGTTTATTGCGACAAGGTGCCTGGTTTATACAGAGATATCATAATGAGCGGGTTTGTTGAAACATCAAATAGAAAACAAGTCACAGATAAAAGTTCTATTTAGATCAATCATTAACCCATCCTTAACAGATGCAAATATAAATTGCAAGAATATGATTAGTATGGGCAAAACCAGATCGATTACTTTTAGATGAACTTATTTTCCAATAAAGCCCTGTTATGAATCAGTTTCAGTCTTTTGATGACCTTAGTGCCCCATCAAAGTCCAAATAGTTTCAGGACTGATTTCTTGTTTGATATGAACTCATTGAGTCATTGTTGATCTCTGCAGAGGGAAGATGAAGATAGAGTTGTTGAAGAAGTTGCTCCCTGCACATCTTTCTCTGAAATAGATTGATAGAACTCTGCTGGTCTCCCTGTTTTGGGAGTTTAGCTCATACTAGATACTTAGGTTCAAGTCTGGGCTAAATATTCCAAGCAAAGGAGGTCCTGTTTGCTTGCGGTGAAAGACACTCAAAGAAACATTTTAAAATAATTTGTAGTTTCTTCAGTGATGAAGATGGTTAGTTTTGGGGTTTTAAATGTTTATGTGGGTTTGAGGCTACATTCATGATGTGAGAAGTAACAGGAACATATTTTTAAAATGCCAAAAAGTAATGACAGCACATTTTGTTTTTACACAATTTTGTTCTGCAAATTGACACAGCTTGTTTTCAGAGCACATGGATCAAAGGGAAATAATCACAATCATCAGTGAAAATCAACATTTTGAACTTACACAGTTACCATGTTTTGGTAATGTCTAAATGTTTCAACTATGGCATTTATCCAACATTATTATGACAGACATTCTTTGGCCCTGCTATTTAAAGTAAAATCTGGAATATTATATCTCCTGATTAATTTGAGTGCTTTTGTTGTGTCCTGCTTCCATCTTTTATTTTATCAAGGGAGGTAACTCTATGGTATTTGCAGTAGAGATTTTTGATATTGCTATGATTTGAGACCCCATACATATGAATAATATAGATACTATGAACCTAACAAGATGCTCCACTTATCAATTATGTTACATCAGTGTATGAAAGAAGCTTATAAATCATCAAGCTGGAAACTTTACGAACAACCACTAAAAACATCTTGATTATCAGTGTATTTGAATCCACCAATTCACCTATTCGACATCAAGGTCCAGATTTTCAAAGCTCTCTTAGTGCTAAGACGATCGTAAATGTTAATGTATGTCTACTTTAGCACTAAGACAGCTTTGAAAATCTAGGCCCAGGTTATTTAAGGAGTCTGTGTATTCAAATACAGTGATGTATTGGATGCAAAAACGACATACAGAGCAAAGGTTATGGGCCATTTCATACACTGATAGAACAGCTGGATGTCTTGCATTGAATGAGATGAGTTTGAGGCATTGTGACATATCCACATGTATAGGCACCTAGCAGTAGCTGAATTACTGGAATGACAAATCCTATTCCCTTGACAGCTTAGATGAGCTTGAGAACTCGGATATGTAAGTAACAGCATGGGTAACCTCCCTTTACATGACTCTCTTACCTAACTCGGAGTGGTGGGAGGTCACGTTATGTCCTGGCAACATGTCTTTCTTACAGGATTCAGAGTTTCGGTTGCGTACATGCCACTCAAATGGGCTGCTTTATCTATTGTGGCTTGTAAATGCATTGCTTTTGTTGGTATCACTTTGTTCGCCTTTTGATGCTTGAATGTTCAGAATGGAAAATGTGATAAATTTTAATATGGAGAGGGGGTTTCCTGCATCAAATAAGGTTCAAATGGGAATTGTTGAATTGTCGACTGCTTGAGCTTTTTGATATTGTTTAACCAAAATGCATTACTGGAGGAACTACTGGAACTGGAAGACAATATTTATGGCTCTTGGCTAGTGTCACGGTAGATAAAAGTAGGTCTGACTGGCGTGTACGTGGACTGCCGCGACATAACGTCCTCCTGCCCTCTGCACGCGTGTTGTGTTATGCACCAGGCTTTCCTGTAACCGTAGTAACAAGCATGCAGCTTTGTCATTTCACACTTGTCCAGTTTGGACTCTAACATTGTTATTCCATCACCAGACCTCAAACATTTTAAGCTCTTGGCAGTGAATTGGTCTGAAATACATAATGTTGATGTAGACCTCTGCACAAGGAGAGCTTTGAAATGATTGAACCTGGTATTTTATATGCGTTGTTCGTATTCATTAAAACTTGTATGTTTTACTACATTTTGACTAAATAATTTATCAATACATATAATTTCAATTCTTTACTTTGCAGCATTTTATGACTATTTTGTTCCCTTTGATTTTATGTTATTTAAGTAATGTCAGCAAGTCATAAACACATGATTTTTATCTTCATCTTTATCATATCTACAGTTTTGGGACCTCTTCAAGTTTGTTTTGCTTTTATATGATTTGAGCTGTTTCTCTTAGCTCAGTTTCCTTCCAACCTCGAGTTTAGCATCCTTGCTGTATTCACCATTGTTTGAGGCTAAGACTGTTGTTTTCTCTCTCTCGTCCTCTGTTAGTTTCAAGTACAGTGATAAACTTAGGTGTCAAGTGTTTAGGTTAGGAGTATGTCATTCAAGTGTTGTAGATTGTATTCTCTACTTCATCATTACCGAATATGAACTGAATGTTTGTCTTAAACTTCATGTATTTAATACAGCGTACAGTCAATACTAACTCTAGTTGTGTGTCAGTTTGTGTAGCATGATGTAATTTCAGTGTTGAATCAATTCTATGATGGACTTTTGAAATGTTGAGAAATGCAAATTCAGGGTTCAGATTTGTATTTAAAGTTATGTGATGTTATTGATTTTATCATACTGCTGAAACCTGATTAAAAACATTTTGGATATGAAGTAATTGTAAAAGCGCCCAGTCACGGATCTTTAAGTGGAACTTACCTGAAAACTTTCACCTAAGGTTTCATTCTGTATCAACTTGTGCTTCCTGATTGAAATTGAAACAACTTTTTCGAATAAACATAGCTTTAATAATGCAACTTTCTAAGGTATTATCCCTAACCACATTAATCTAGTGAGAGAACTCCAAAGAGAATATTTCATCTACAAAAATCACTGCTTTCACTTTTAACCAAGTAGCTTTTAACCCAGTCCCCACTTGCAAATGTATCAACCAAACAATGATAATAAGATTTCTGATTTCTATGTCATCACTTTTCACCATTTCACCCCTAAGAAAACAAATACAGATTTAAACCAGATTTCTAAGTTATGGGGGTGAATGGTAGAGTGGATATGATGGACGGAGCCAGCACTATGCAAGTATGTAAACCATTAGTGATGAATCGTGATCTGGTATATATCATGTACATGTGTCTTGTAGCTACCCCGGCAGCGAGACGGTTAAGGACAGTTGGCTCTTCTCCCACACCCAGATAGCCGAGGCGCTCAGCGGCAGTGGACACGACACCTCCCGTCTCTCCACACCCTTCACTCACAAACCTGTAGGCTGTGGTGAGTTCCTACTATGATGTACAGTTCTTCAGACCTTACTGACCCAAGACAATGGCAGTTTAAAACATAAATCTATGAAAAATATGTCTCATTTATCAGTGCAAATGCAAAAAGCAAGGATGAATGGTGCAGCGTTTGGAATATGTTTTTTTGCTTTCTAGTCTTAATGCAGTCATTGTAAAAGCAAAGTTTGTAAATTTTCCAATATATATTTATTACATTGCAAAGCCAGTAACCGTGATCACATTTGTATAATTGAGGTTATGTGTGATGTTACAGAGACCCCCGACATGGGGCGCAGCGTGAGTGACATCGCCTCTATCAACATAGAGGTGGAGAGCGTCGACGGCTCGCCCTCCATGCATCGGGTAGGTACCAGACTATAGGGACTGTCAGTTGAAGGTCATCCTGTTTATGTCTGATATTATGAGTTGACCTTCTCAAGGAGAGACAAAATTTGGTTTGAGATAAATAGAGCTCTTTACCAATTATTCCATCAAGGAAACATGACTGTTTTCTAGTCACCAAGATATATCTGAAGTTACTTATATCTTAATGATTTTTACTGTTGGGATTTCTTCCTTCACTATTTTTTATTTTAATTTTGCAGAGGTTTGTTGATGAAGAGATCACTGTGGAATCATTGAAGAAAATGTTAGGTAAGATATCACTTATTTCATGTTTTTTGTAGTCAACATTGCACTGAATTTAAGTAAAAGAAAACAAGCAGAAATGAGCACTTTGATCCCAATAATTATGTGTATATTGTTATGTTTTCATGACTGTTTTTCAGTGATTTCTTAGAAAACCAACTTGACACCTCTCTCTATGTACTAACCCTATATTGCAGTAATGTTGTTTAAATGTCCCCAACCCTGAGGTCAATCATTTCTTATTTGGAATATTAGAGTGACATTACTTAGTCCTAAGGGTTAATGCTAAAATAACCTGAATGAATAACGAGAATGCATGATGACTGATGTGTGCTGTATCCTTATGAGATGATACTGTTACAGCGGAAGACAGTTGCTCCAACAAGGAGTTTGAAGACAAGCGTAGACGAGAGATCCTGGAGACATTTCAGAAGGCTCCTTTTGAGGAGATTGTAGCTCGCTCAGAGGCCAAGGTGGGCTTTTTCTCATAAACTGTCCCAAGATTTAATTGGTTATTTTTTGTCCTAAAGACATTTTGGACCATTTGTATCTTCAGTTCTCAGATAGTTGAATGGTGATACCTTTTTGACAAACCTGATGTTTATTATTTTTAACAAAGGAACAGTCATTAATGGTAGATGAATATATTGTATCATGATTTATTGAGTATGTCCAAGATCACTTTCAGGATATGGAAAATGAGGCAATATTCACTCCTTATGATAGAAATATAGAATAATACAAACAAATTTTCCCCCTACATTTTAGATATTGTTGCTGTTGATTTATTCTTTTTTAACAAATGATTATTACAAAAAATTAAAGAGAATGTACAAGAAAGCCATTTCAATCAGCTTTACCACAGGTGCTAGACCCTGAGTATACATATAAGTATACAAACCTAACCATATCACATAAAACATAAAGTGTGACAGGTTGTGTCTGATCTAGGACAGGAATGATAAATGTTCCCTCGAAAATGTTCCCTGGCACAATTATGCAATATAAGATTTCTACACATATCCTCTTGTCTATTTCCAGCAATAACTGATACACACTTGATCACTAATATTTTAACCAATTGTCTGTACATTGATGTTTCAGTCGAACCACTTCCACAACAAGCTGAATGAGATCCTGGACATGGTAGACGACCCCCCGCCCCCCGGCACCGACAACCCCGCCCCCGGGACTGACACTGCCCTAAACTCTTCTCTACCCGTCTTCCAGATGCAGTTCCCAGACCTCTTTGTCTACTGAACATCTCACCACATCTCCTGAGAAACCTGACAGGGCCATACCTTCACTCATGGTCCTGTGTCCAACTAAGGGCATACACGTCATCTCCTGCAAGACATTAATCATTCACTAGAGTTTGTCCTCTGTATCCATCTAGGAGCGTCCATGTCATGTATCAGGTTCAGTGTTCGAAAAATATTTTAATCACTTCAACCAAGGAGGAGTGGTGGTCTGAAATTCAACCAGCCTTCTTAAAATTTGACAAGCCCTGCAATGTGAAGAGAGTTAGTATCTGTAATATCACACAAGCCAACAGGTTTGGTGACCTCTTCTACAACAAGCTCATTCTAAAACTAACCAGCAATTGGCAGGATGGCAGGCACTATTCGAACACTGATCCGATTCATTCAGATGATATGCTAAACCTCTTACATGGTGAATTGTTCCTTGTGGAGCACAAAGATTGTTACCATGTTCCTGCAGACTCTTCTCTCTTCATCTACTGAACATCTCCCTTGTTTCCTCAACACCAGGCCATAGCGGGGCCCAAAGTGATAACAAGAGCATGCATGTTTACTGTATAAATGATCATACATATTGTTATTATGGACCTATAGGTTCCTATTTTAGAATGGAGCCAGACATTGTTCATGTATTAAACTTTCCTCTCGTATGATTCCTATAGGCTATGTTAGTCTGTTCCCTAACTTGGATGGGCTGTCGGCTTTAACAATCCTATGTTGGATATCTAAACCAAATCTTTGACTGGGTAATAAGAAGGGTATGTTTTTCTTATCATCGGTAATCATTCTTGTACAAACTCCACTGGTCCGTGTCATACCTTGCCCATGGATTGCCTTGTGATTCTAACTACTATATTCTCATTCTCATACTAAGTGATAATTATTTGTAGATCTGAATGTAAAGATCTATGTACTTCTTCAATATTTTGACCTGTTCAACCAAATAGTTTGTTTGAGGTTGAACAAGACTGTTTATTGTAGATATGAACTAATTTGACATGACGGTCTAGTGATGTCTAGTGAGTGATGTAAATAGTCTACTCATAGAGCAGATTGGTGTAATATGTCCTGAACACTCATAAGTAGAACGATGAGTCAGCTTGAATAATAGATTCAAGCAAGAATCATGATAGTAATTCATAGCTTAGGTTACCAAGGTTTAATATTGTATGGTTGAATGTTGTTAACATGTTAACCAATGTTGCAAGCCAAAAAGAGCCAGCCAGCATATCAGTTTGTTTGTGTAATTGTATAAGTAGTGTTAAGCTAGAGGCAGCAGTTTCATGCAAACATATTCGTTTGCACTTAGGTGTTTCTTGGACATGTCAACATTTCACATGCACACATCTTCATTTGCACTTTGGTGTGTCACTGAGACATGTCAACATTACACATGCAAATATCATTGTTTGCACTGTGGTGTTACACTCAGACATGTAAACATGCAGAGATCTACGCACATCCTAAGTGTATATGGTAGATGAAAACCAGTAAGAGATATCTGTTAGAGATATATGTTGCAAAATCATGTTTAAATGCAATGATCATTCATTGAAGCTTCTGCTAAATGTTGAAAAATGGAAGATATAACTTCATTTGTTTTATGAAAATGTAAGATTTGAAAACTTGTATATAATGTCAAAAATGAAAAATATCAACAAATATTTTTTAAGATCATGCGATTTATAATGGTAAAGATTTTGGTGTGGTCATGTGTAAAAATGGTGATGCTTTTGAGCTATGTATAACATGTCATGAAAACATGATATTGACGTGACAGATGATTTGCTAATGTAACTAACGCTAGTTAGATGTACCCTGGTATATGATGCATATAGAGCAGAATACTACTGTAGCCGCAGGATACACCACCATCACACAACCATACCGGCAGTGTCTCCATTTCTAGACCACATCGTGTTTTTGATACTCAACGTTTCTTTCTTGGCCTAGTTTGTTTACACTTTTATATATGTATATCGGCATAGCATGTAAATCTGGCATATAGTATTTATTATTGTGACAATCATATTTACGTCATATTTGTATATTGAAATTGATTGTTATACAACCACTATGAGTGCATGGTTAGCAAGGCGTGTTAACATTTTATTTTATCTTTTACTGTTTTAGCTTCATTGGATTGTGTCACTGAGTTGATTTTATCACATGGATCGTCTGTCATCCAGATATGTTGTTACAGCAATAGTGGGGTAAACCTATAAGCAATACTCTGATATAGGGGGAAATCTGTCTGAAGAGACCTGTACTAAACAGAGATTCATTATCTAGCTGTCAAGTAGACTTTAAATACATTCAAAGATAAATCCATCTATTGTTCATAATGTTTGAAAAGTGTGAAATATTTTATGTTGATTTTGACCATAATTTCATAAGAATTGATGTAATCAAATAGCATTGTTTAAAGTAACTAGTGATTTACTTTTGAAAGTGTACTATTTGTTTTATATAGAGAAGATGCATATGCTCATTAGTTACACCAGAGAAATAATAACTATGAATTAAAAACTAAAATTTTATTGTCCATTGATCCAAATCAAAGATGCAGAAGTGCTGATAATTTTGAAAGTTAATAGCTGCCAAGAGTAGTTTATGATTTAAAGTACTTTTTGTATCTTGAGGGATATATCCTACTCTAGTTGCTGTATTGTGATGATCCACTTGTTGGTATGGTATTGGCCAGGGTAAGAGAGTTGTATATTGTGTTGTTACTGAGCCTGTTTATGTCTCTATCTGTATATTAGACAATATTAGAATGCTCCTGTAGGGATAGTGTGTAGTGAGGGGTGAGTCTGTGATATGTACCACTGCAGGACTATTCATTGACTATTGTATAAGAGTTTGCCTGCTTGAATCACTCGTGCTTGCTAACAAGAGTTAAATAGCAAATCTCCCTAACACTAACTAGTTGGTTATTGGTCTGACTGTACAAGTCTCTTAGTTAATAATTGCAGAATGTAAATGATTTCCATCAAGGATAACTCTAGTAGACTAACATATAGCCTGGATATTTTTCTTTTTGAATCGGGGCAGGATAGCGCAGTGGTTAGCTTTTGATTATGAGGTTCAGGGTTCAAATCATGCCCAGGGCTCGGTAGCTTCCCAGTACAGAACTGTTCTACATGCAGTAAGGTTTGGGTTTATAGCGTTGTACCACCCATGGTTTGCTAGTTCCAGCCAGTTTCACTGGTTTCGCTGTTCACTTTTGTTGAGGGCTTTCTCCCTGCAATAATACAAGCATCCTTGATATAAGTGAAATACTCTTGAAAGCAGCATTAAACCCTTAATCACCTCACCTCGCCTATCTTTTGAATTGCCTTGTCATATTTCATAACAAAAATGTGACAGCTAAGTTTTAAAATCATGAAATTGTACCATAGAATACAATCCCTCAAGGCCTTTGTTCAGGATCTTTGTTTTGAGATTCTTGGTCCTCACATATCATACAATAACATAAAAAGTGTTGGGCGGGGAATTGTAATTCTGTAATAACCTAATTTTCCCATAATTTGATCCAAAGAAAAAAATTTAATAGTCATACCTGTAACAAGACCCCTCCAGAAGGAAATCCTGTATTCGCCTGTTTTCTAGTTCATATCGGTTGTGTCTGTCAGTGATAGCTTGGTGCACCATACCCATACACTAGCTGCTTTTTGTAAGAGTGTGCAGTAGAGACTATAGGCAAATCTATTCCACAATGTAGCATTCAGCACCTTGTAAGTTATTCCCATTCTCTGCTGTATGACTGAAACTATCATTCCATATTAAAGCTTTACTGTTCTAGTATTATTCCATCCATGAAGTATCTGCAAATCAAAACTAGTCTAAGATTCTTCACGTGCATGACCTAGGAGAATTCATTGAATGCAAATAAAGTGTGTTACAAAATGGCTTCATTGTGCAAGTAAAACCATCATGAACATGTTCAGTTTAGACATAAATGTCATTGAAATAGGTTTTAATTTTCATGTTTAACGGGTCAGGATGGCCAAATCCAGTGATGTGAATGCACAAATTGTCAAAACCATCCATCTTGATGTTAGTGTTGTGTTCTCTGTATGACTGTTACAAGGAGAGTGTTTTTTGCTGTTAGTTTACTCTGAATGCTCATCAGAACTGTGTGATATCAAACTAGTGTCCTCCGGGACCGTATATTCCCCCCTAATATGTGTGAGAGAGAGAGTGAGTGAGTGAGAGAGAGACCTGGATGAAGACATCATGTGCTAATAAACTGTTACAAATAATGAAACTTCTTTTTTGTCTTTATTTTATGAAGCTAAATTGATGATGTTGACAACGAAAATAATGATGATGATGATATTGATGATGAAGACGATGACAATGATGATGATCTGCTTAGAGAACAGAATCCACCTGGGATTCGATATTGAGATTTAAATCCTATTCAATCACGGTTACAAAAATTGAAATGAAAGACAGTTTCTTTGACAAGATAAAGAAAGCTGTTGGCATAGGTTGTTGATATAACAGCACTGCTTTAATTAAGAAACACAAGTGTTTGAAATACTTAGTTTACAATGCACTAGGGGCGGGATAGCGCAGTGGTTAGCGCGTTCAGCTTCAGATCAGGAGGTCTGTGGTTCGAATCCCGCCAGGGGCTCGACAACTTTGTCTGCAGTAGAGAACTATTCTACACGCAGTCAGGTTTGGGTGCAATGCTACACTGAATTTCATCACCATCCCATACTTGTTAATTGATGAGATATGATCATATAAAAACTGCTTATTTAGGTCGATTGATGAGGAATAGAAGCATTATTATAAAATTTGGTAATTCAACCTGTGGACATCGGTGCATTCTGACAATAATGTTTTCTACCACCTAAATATCAAAGAATAATTCAGCTCTCATCCTCCCCTTCCCTTAACACTTTCACCTGGCCATATTCTGCAGCAGGACAATGCTAGAACGTTCTCTGCTCTTGTAGGTGTGTTGACTTGTCACGGCCTTTGAAATCACTTGATCCTTATCCCATTGAGCACGTGTGGGATTTAATGAAGCCGAGATTACTCCCATGCCAGAATATTCGGTCCGATGCTAAGGCTTACTGCAGCACTAATCATACAACATAGTAAATACCTCACAAGGAGGGCAAAAGGTTTAGGAAATTCTGAGTTTATCCCTTGTTTCAACGGTTCTTTTACCTCTAGTAACTGGCATTATGTTGCAGCCTGCCACGTTAGATAATGTTCGACTTCGTTAAATTATAGAAGACAAAAAGCATGGTCATCAAGGTTAAAGGGGAACTAGTACTTGAGGCTTTCACACCTGATTGACCAGCAGTTACGTAATGTCATAGCCGAGGAAAGAGGTCACGTGACACGGACTGGGCGCCGGCCAAACGAATTCCCTTTTATGACATGCGGTCGTTGATTGGCTGAATCATTATCTTGTTCCTATCCCTATTTAATACCGTTATTGTTATGTACCCCAATTATCTGTAAAGATAAAGGTAATAAAAGAATCTAAATCTGAACCTATCGAGCAATGACAGACAGACAGACAGACAGAATTGTTTATTTACATCTCACTCGCACAAATATAAATACATAAAATAATATTGCGATGTATAAAAGCGACCAATCGCCAAGCGATTTATGAGGGATGATAAAACATTTTAAAAGACTACAGACACTCGATACATTAAAAAACATCGATAAATACATAAATTAGGTATACATATGTAAAAGAAGAACCATAAAATTATTTATACAGTAAAACACGCCTATATTCTAAGATGTTACAACAGGTTTTGGCTAAAATATAAGTAAACTCTTCACATGTAAAAATAAGGGCAAGTTGATAAGAGATTGTAAACTGTTTAAAACAGGGAAATTTATCACAGCAGAGCTTTAAAAGATCACTTGTAAGGTGTGTATATAGGGGACAGTTTAGCAGAACGTGTGCTTCATCCTCAACGCAGTCAGAACAGTTGAAGCATAGTCTATTCTCGACAGGGGTGTTCTCATATCGGCCCGTCTCTATCTTCAAAGGTGCCACACCACATCTAAACTTAGATAGCGCACTACGATGTTTCCGTGGCATGTTAACAGTTACATATTTTTCGCATCCATATTGTTGTTTAAAAGTCCTATAGGTTCGAAGTTTTCTGTTGTCCTCTCCATTTAGTGATTCGTTCCACTTGACCGTGTACCTCGAAAACAAGGTTTCCTCCACTGTGTTTACTAGGAGTTTCTTATCTGTTCTCATATTTGTGTTGAGTAGATGCTGTAAGTTGTTTTTCTTGAAAAAGTCATTAAGTCTAAAAATCCAGTTACGTTGTTTTGTCTTAGTGAAATGTTTTCGAATCTAAAATGACCCAGCGGAATAGAATTGAACAATCATTATGTGGTTTAAACGTATTTATTCCATGAAAAGATACATGAACTGGATTGGTCAACAAGCTCGTGTGAGCTTATGTGAAGACCGCTCCAACAACAAAATATATGAACATGATCATGACAAGAGCGACATATAGTAAACATGGTGTCTAAGAATTATAATACAGGTAGTAAAACTGAAAATAAGTTCATTATAGATTGGAGATGATGGCTGAATACATTTTTGATATCCGCAGTCAGTATCATACGTGTTCAGTCAAAACGTTTAGTTTCGATTATAAATAGATGTACTGATTTTAGAATTTCAGATTGGGTAACAGTGTTCAAAGATGGGTGGCCATATAAAATTGTTTCTAATGAAAAGCCATTTGTATAATAGAATTTGCTGGATCTAACTGAATCGAATCTTGAACAGACGAAAAAGTAATGAAGTGCGTCCTCAGTGGCATGGCCGCAAGAGCAATCTGCTTTGTCAGATATGTGTCTGTTAAATTTATCAGCATTGAGATTATGTTTTATCAGATGAAACAAAATTAACACTCATTGTCTTGTAGCTTCAGATTTTTAAATTCTGTATAGTATAGTTTTATAACCAAAATGTTTTATACAATCTTCATTTATGCTTAAGTAACATCACAACAGTACAGTATTGAATAAGTTGGTTTAAACATATATATGCATGTTAAGGTGATCGGAAAAAAAGTAAGGTTAATCATACATGAAATAGGATACGCAAACAACCAATAAGCTTATTCAAATGCGTGTCCTTCAGAAAACAAAGATAATTTGCGGATAATAACATCATATCGATGAACACAATCCGTACATAGGTAACAATTTGAAAAATAGTTTTTAAAGAGATCACTCATTTTAGAATAATAGTGGGTCTTGAATAACTTCAACAAAATATACTTGTTTTGAACTGGCAGAATCCTCTTCTTACATGTGAGTGCACTAGTTCAATTGTGTAGTTTTTTTAAGATAACAAAATAGATAGCTATTTTCCTACGGCAATGTTCTAATTACATTCACTCATATATCTTCGTGAGTTTATCATGAGGTAATGGAAAAATTTTAGAGTTCAATATCACATGCCAAGTCGATGAAAAATGTCCGTTTAGGATAAAATGTTGTTGTTGGGTTGGAGTTTAACGTCTTCTTTCACCTTACGGTGATGTTGCCGACGTGGATTGAGGATAAAAGGTTGATTATAAGATTATAGGTAAAAAAGTCCTCGGAAAAAAAAGTACCAAAAATAAAAGTCCTCAGGAAAAAGTCCTTTTATCGTAAAAACAGATAACATTGATCTTGACATCAAAGTTTTTGTAAAGAATGCATCCTTGAGTATTAATAATTGAAAACTATGTTTGTTTTAACTGACAAAGTAATCTTTGCAATTGATATTGTAAAGAAAGTATGAAGTCTTTGTGTATAATGACTTTAAATACATGGATTAAATTATTAGATTTAGCCATGAAGGATGTTACGATAACTAATTAGGGATTAAAATTGAGAGCTTGTAATTGTATTGAAGAACTCAACGACTTGAATGTGTGATTTTAGCTGACTGGATCAAAGCAGTTCTGCATTGTCATGTGAGTTTAGCTGAGATAATCAAAGAAGGCTACTCTATCAGGAGATGCGAGAACTAACAATGTTTGCGAAGGGTGGAACACCAAGTTCTTCAACTTGGTTGGGCACCACCACCCAAGTGCCTGGCGAACCATCGATTGGTTCAAAAATGATAAATTTGTTGATGTTTTGTTGAAATATTAATGTGATTCAGAAATGTCACAAATATCACGATATCATAAATGTATGTTGAATCATATACAAAGTACATGTAAATAAACTTATTAATCAAAATCTTTTTACAAATAGGACTTTTTTCCTAGGAAAAATTAGGACTTTTTACCGGGACTTTTTTACAGAACACCGATTATAACCTTTCATAAAGATTTTTTTTATGAATGTGCGTTGCTGTTGTTAAATTGAGATAAGATTTAATCTTTGTCTAAATGTTTCAAATAGATCAAATATTTATCATCTTTCTTTAACAGGTATCATAAACAGCAATGTCTCCTCGGATTTCAGGCAGTGAAATAAACAGGATTATTTTTACTTGTTTAATTGTGAGGATAATAAAATACATCGCTGATATTTGTAATCACTGTAATCACACCCAATACGTTGATAAAATATACATCTCGTTAGTACCACCTTATATCTATCTCTTTAATTTTCTTTTATGACGACCGGATACCTGTCATTTTATACGTTGTGTATCTATAGCAATGAAAGTGTGAAATGTCTAGTCGTATGACGTAAACAGTGACATAACTGTCCGGGCACTAACTAACTTGTCATCACAACAGGCGACAGATTGTCTGGCCTAGTGACCAACGAATTTGTACATAACAGTGACCGCCGACTGTCTTGGTATCTTACTGCAGACCGAATGTCTAGACTAGTGACTAACGTATTCGTACATGGCAGTGACCGCCAATTGTCCTGGCACCTTTCTGCAGACGAAATGTTAACCAATGATATTGAAGAAGAATATCCGACCAATGAAAAGAAGAAAAAGAATGTAAATTTATTTCATAGGACTCCCCTTCATCTTTAAATTCTCATATAAATCCTCTAAACCCCCCAAACATAAACTCTCTCGAGGATTTTCCATCCTCTCCCCCAACCACGCCAACCAATCCGGTAGGGCAATCTACTATCAAAACACCCCAAACAGTAATTAAGCGCAAGCGCGCAGCTAATCCCCAAACTCCAACTCAGCAATCTCAAACTAAAGCTAAGCTCACCCCCCAAGCCACCAATCAAATTAAATCTCCCCAATCTCAATCTCCCAAAACAAACAGCCTCTTAACACCAATTACACTGCTCATCTTCGCTGTGGACAAAGGGACCGTTCTGTGCAAAGAGCTCTCTTTAAACAGAATTGGAACCTTCTTTCGTTCGCACGGAGTGAGTTTCACCAAATGTAAACCCTTGGGCAAGGGCTTCGAATTCACCTTTACAAATCACCTTTCGGCCGAGGCAGCAAAAAAATTCTCCAAAATTCTCTCTTTTAACGTAGACTTCCAAATTCCCTACTGGGTGTCCCAATCACGGGGGACTATTCTCTTCCCTCCCTATGAGGATGAAGAGGCTATAGAATTCTACCGTCAAGAGGCAAATAAACTAAATAATCAACCACACATTGCTGTGGCCAAACGCAATTTCACCAAATCCTCTGACGGTCACATCATACCACTTAAATCCGTGCTTTTGACTTTCGATACGCCCAACCTACCCACACACATCACTTTCGGCGCACACACCAGATCCGTACGGCCCGCAGCCAGAAAGGTCCTCCAGTGCACAAAATGCCACAAATTCAACCACACAGCGGCACAGTGCCGGGGAGTCCTGAGGTGTGCTACATGCGCGCAGATTGAGTGTGACAGCTTCCACTGTTCACCTCATTGCTTCACCTGCGACGCGGATGGACATACCTCAACTTCCCTAAACTGTCCCCAAAAACTCCATAAACATAAAGCTAGGAATCCCAAACTTCACCCCAACTACAATCCCCGCACTAGGCGGGATAATCCACCAATAACTAGGGCCAATAAACCTAAAACTCCCCAGCCCACAGGATCACTCGCTCCTACCCACCCCTGGGGTGATCCTAACCAACCGCCACCATCCCGCCAAAACCTCCGCCACCAACCCGACCCTGCTCAATCTCCACCTTCCTCTCCCGAAGCTACCCCGGCCAAACGCTCTCGCTCCTCAGTAATAGAGGAGGACCCCACCTCTCCCACCCAGCAAGAGGAGTCCATGGACTCCTCCATCTCTTCCACCCCCTCCAGCCACCCCGTCTCCACTCCGGCCACCCCCTCCACCACCCGTAGGAACGCCAACCCCATATCACCATCCCAGGCGCAAACCACCCCCCACACCCAGCCCATACCCACGCCCAAGACTAGGTCCCAACCCATGTCCCAGAAGGTCCTCTTCGGCTCTTCCTCCCAACCCACTACCCAACCCATCTTCACCTTTACCGCCAATACCCAGCCAAAAACCCCTTCCCAAACCCAGCCCCCAAACACCCCTAAAAATAAAACTAAAACCACCCCTAAATTCACCCAACCTCGCGTGCCTACCGGCAAAACAAACCCCAACAGCCCGCGCAATTTCTCCAGCAACGACCTTACCGAAGGTGTTGCCCTCTTTCTCGCGGCAATTTTCACCAAACCTAATGCCTCGCTAAGGCAAATCCATCAACTCGCGGTAAAATCTAAATTAACCAAACTCGGCTTTAATACATTTAACACCCGCGTCCAGCGCATCCTCGCCGATGCCTAAATCAAAGCGCGCCATTTTTTTCTTACAACTAATTAAGTAATCCACTATGCAGCTAAATCCATATATTTTTCTTCTAATAGCCTTTTCCACTAGTATGCAAATTCTACAGTGGAACGCTCGTAGCCTTTCGGCTCATGGCCACGAGCTTAAAGCTTTAATTAAACTTAAAAAACTTAATCCTCATATAATTACAATTCAGGAAACCCATTTTGGCCCTAGATCAAACTTTAATATTCCTGGATATAAAACGCTAAGGCATGACCGGCCCAAAGACAATCCCGGTCGCTCCTCTGGAGGCCTAGCCATATTTATCCAGGAACATCTAAACTTCTCTTCCTCACCCATTAATACTCCAAACTTAGAGGCACATGCCATAAAAATAACTCATAATACCAAATCACTAAATATAATTAACTCTTATCATAGGGTCTCTAAACCTTTTCAAGGAGAAGATCTTATGATCTTACAAAATTCTGCCCCTAGTCGCTCAATCATATTGGGCGATTTTAATTGCCACCATGCCCTCTGGGCATGTAATGATAAGGAGGACACCAACGGCAAACTACTTGCTGATTGGGTCATAAAAAACCAATATGTAACCCTTAATACAAACATCCCAACTAGGTACGATAGTCAGCATGACTCCATGTCTGCTATCGATTTAACCATCACTACCCCGGACATCGCTAATAATACCGAGTGGCAGGTATATGATGATCCGTGGGGAAGTGACCATTTCCCTATTCTTACTACTATTAAAAAATTTTTACCTCTAAATAATTCAAACGCTGAAAATTGCCCCCAAAACCCTCAATTCTTTTACAACAAGGCTGACTGGGATAAATTCCAAAACCTTTGTGAACAATTAGACCCAGCAGACCTTGAAAATAAAGACCCCGAAATCTTTTCAAATAACTTAACCTATTCTATCGTCAATGCTGCAAAACAATCAATCCCCTTTTCTAAACCTAAAATTCATAAACCGTCAGTCCCTTGGTGGACGGACGATATTAAAAAAGCGCGCAAACAACGCAAAACTGCTTTTAACAAAGCAAAACGCGACATTTCACATCTTCCACAAGCTAAAATAATTAAAAATCAAGTAAATACATTAATTAAAAACACTAAAAAACAACACTGGGAAAATTTTTGCGAGAGCTTGAACGGTAAGACCAATTCCAAACAAGTTT
Organism: Steromphala cineraria; assembly: GCA_916613615.1. Classification (NCBI taxonomy): domain Eukaryota; kingdom Metazoa; phylum Mollusca; class Gastropoda; order Trochida; family Trochidae; genus Steromphala; species Steromphala cineraria. The sequence continues at coordinate 38,187,821 of OU744722.1, read as the reverse complement.
GGAACAAGCTTCGAGCCATTCGTGGCGGCAAACGCAAATCTAAACTCCCAACCATAAATAACCACACACAACCTAAAAACAAAGCAAACACACTTGCAGCACATTTTGCAACTGCAAGTAGCAATAAAAATAACTCACCTAAATTCCAAATAAATAAAAATAAAACTCCCACAATACAAAAACAACCACCAAACAACCAACCCATAAACCAACCATTCACCATGGAGGAGCTTCAATTTGTCCTAAATAATAGGAAAAAAGGGACGGCCCCCGGGCTAGACCTCACTTCCTACCAGCTAATTAAGAAGCTTCCTCCCTCCACCATCAACACATTATTAAAACTATATAATACCATTTGGCATGTAGGCAAGCTTCCCTCCAACTGGAAGGAAGCATTAATAATCCCTATACCTAAACCAAATAAACCCCTCGGGGATCCCAACTCCTATAGGCCAATTTCATTAACCTCTAACCTATGTAAGGTAATGGAGGCGATGGTAAAAAATCGCCTTCAAAACCACCTAAAATCTCATCCATTAAATAACGACCAGAGTGGCTTCACTCCTGGTCGCTCAACCCTAAATAATCTTGCTCGTCTCGAGCAAGAAATCAAGCTAGGGCAACTTAATAATCATTACACTTTGGCAATATTCCTGGATTTCTCCAAAGCTTTCGATATGGTCTGGCATAACGGCCTGATGCAAAAACTTATAAATAAAGGCCTTTCGGGCAACATAATTAATTACATCCAGGATTTTCTTCACAATAGGCAAATAACTGTCGGGGTCGAAAATGAAAAATCTGATAACTTTCTTTTGGAAAACGGCACCCCACAAGGCAGCATTCTCAGCCCCACCTTATTCAACATTATGGTTGACGACCTTTTCGAAGGTGTCTCCCATAAAATAAATACTTCCAAATTTGCAGACGACGGTGCCCTTTGGGTCCGTTGTAATAACCCATCTAAAGCAATTAAACTACTCCAGTCCGCATTAAATAAAGTCGACCAATGGGCCGACAAATGGGGCTTCAAACTCAACGCGGAAAAAACCACTGGAGTAGTCTTCAAAAACAAAAACATGCGCCCAATCCAACCAAATTTATACCTTAAAAATAATAAAATCAACTTCCAAAAACAAACTAAATTTCTAGGGCTAATCTTCGACCAACATCTCACTTGGGATGCACACGTCGAGGATCTAAAATCTAGATGCTCTAAGGATCTTAATGTCCTCAGAGCTATCTCCGGCACAGGCTGGGGAGCAAATAGGGAAACTCTCCTAAAACTATATATTTCTCTAATTAGGTCCAAATTGGACTATGGCGCACCAATATACAACACTCTAAATAAAAAAAACAACACAATACTAAACCGCATTCAATACCAATGCCTAAAAACAGTCACAGCTACACAACAAGGGACCTCTTTGGAAGCCTTACAAGCCCTAACTGGTGAAATTCCCCTCGAACTGAGACGGGACCAACTCACCCTAAACTTCTGGGCCGCTTCCTCTCAGGACCCGCTAATACACACATTATTACAAACTAAACTTACACAAAGAAAACTCGCTATACTAAGGCTAAAAACACCACTTGCAGCACCACTCTCACACCGCATCAACACACTAATACAACAGGCCAATATGCAACACATAAAACTCCCCACAGACAACACAGTGCACCACCACATTCCACCTTTACCCACACCCAGCATTAACCTCCACCTCACCAAAATCACCAGCAAACAACATCCACTTCAAGCAAAACACACCGCACTACAATACATACAGGACAACTGGCACGATTGGTGCCACATATACACCGATGGGTCTAAGGACCCGGAGGCACGCACCACAGGCATGGGCATCCACATAAACCAACCACATAAACACACAACATCCCATAGGCTGCCAAATGACCAATCGATCTTCACTGCGGAGCTCTTGGCCATAGCTACAGCCTTAGTACACCCCACAACCAAAACAGCAAATAAAATACTCATCCTCTCAGACTCTCTCAGCAGTCTAGAGGCACTAAAAAACAAAAACACTAAAAACCGCCCTGGCTTAATATCCAAAATCCTACACACAATAAACACTTTAAATAAACAAGGTAAGGCCATTAAACTCCTCTGGATCCCTGCACATGTTGGCATTCTCGGAAACGAAAGTGCTGACAGAGCAGCCAAGGAGGGCTTAAAACTAAATAATCCTCTTCCCTTCCACCACTCTAAACAGGAGGCCAAAAGCCTTGCTAAAAAACACATTAAAGCCGTATGGCAAAAACAATTCAATCAATCTTCATCTAATACACATCTCAAACAAATAATCACCAAACCACTAACTAAACAAAAACTTTATTCCAAAAACAAAAACATTGATAGGGCTATCTTTAAACTCCAAACTAAAGCAACTAAACTTAACACTAAACTATATCAATTTAAAATCACATCATCCCCGGCATGCCCTCACTGCCCACAAGCAGAGAGTATACAACATATACTCACCGAGTGTCCACACTACACGTCACATCGGGTAAAACTAAATAAAGTCCTACGGGACAACAATATAGAAACAAACAACATATACCAGCTATTAAACCCATTAAATAAACCAAACATACTCAATGCATTAGGCACATACCTAAAAGATACGGGCCTCTTGGCCCGTATCTAAAATAAATACAACATAATTACACTCCCCTCCCCCCCTTCACCTTCCTCCTATATTATATTCCCATTCCAAATTTCAAAATTTCAAAATTCTACCCCAGCCCAAATTTAGATCACGGCTTCAAAATTACTCTCCCAACTCTTTCGCTCCCCTTTTGAAACTTTAGTAAAGGCTGCGGCCAGAGTGCGAAAACAGCTCCGCTGAAAGCGCTCTTTAAATCTAAATTCATAGTAGTACTTCATCACTATATGTTAAACCTTGATGGATATACCCCACGTCGGCGACATCACCGTATAAGGTGAAGAAGACGTTAAACCCCAATCCAACAACAACAACATGATGGATCATGTATGATGTTAACAAATGCAGCGGATCATATACATGGATACTTCTAGCAGGTATGTTTTTTTCTTGTTCATACGAGTTAAGGAACTACCCACCCCCCCTCATTCAATATTTCGTACAAAAATATGATAAGATGAAAGAGAAGCAACCATACCTTTGTGTAGGTTTATTCGTAGAGGAAACGGGTTCGTAGAAGGGATTTTTACAGATTCGTAATGAAAAACAGTTTCGTATAGAGTGACAAATTGTAAAATAAGTTCATATAAGCAATAAATTATCATTGTAAATTGTACATCCAATGTATCGATGAATCGACGATCGATGACATAGCTTGTATAAATAAACTGAGTAGATACTTTGTAAATATTACATCAAAGTATATAATATATATTCACAATATTAAATGAAAATTTGAAGACCTCTACGAAGCTTTTTTCCCTGAAAAAATCGGTCCCTACGAACATTTTTATCTACGAAACCGCTGGTTCCCCATACCATGCTAGACTAGGTTGCTGCGCAGTTAAAATAGCGCAGAGTAGGCAGCGCGCTGATCGAGATTTACGACCCTCCCTGGGCCTCGATAATAAAACACTGGAAGTGAAAAATTAAAGTTGGAGACCCCCTTTAACATGAAAACTAACAATTACTGAGGAGGTTTAGATATGAAGACCATAACACGACGGCGTTTTATCATCGACATTGGTGTAGCCTACATTTCTATAAGAACGGTTCAGAACATCCAGGACCCCACGTTTCACGTGAGCAGTAAATGACGTACTAACTCTATCTTAATGAACAAATATTCAGCTCCCCTCCACTAGATACAAAGGTTACAATCTCAAAGTGTTGTATGAATACGTTTCTCTGAGGTAGAATTTAGTTTTAGAAGATATCGAATTGTCAGGATTTTCCAATCAACATTTCATTTACTATGACTGATCTTAGATGGGAACGGGCTAAAACGGCGAAGAACCAAAACGGCGAAAGGCGGAAACGGCGAAAGATTGGCGGAAACGGCGAAGGAATATCGGGCGAAAACGGCTATGAATTTTATATAGTGAAATAAAGTATAAAAGTATTATTTAGATTGTATTTATTTACGTTTTAATCCTTAGATGTGATTTAATGTGACTTTTAAGCTGTTTTGAGGTCATTTTTTCCATACCTACCATTTCAAGTGCACATAACTCGAAAACTTGAATTGATATCTGCCTGAAAAACAAGTAGTCAGACTGCAGGGATAAAGGGAGAGAAGGGGACAGAGGACAGAGGACGAAAAAATATACTTGAAAATCCATAATTTTTTTCCAGACTTCATTGGCGATTTGCCGTGTTGCCCTGCCCTTGGGAAGGATTTTTATCAAATAAAATCGAAAAAAAGTCCTTTTTTTACAAGCCATTTTTTCCGAGAATTTTTTTTTAGCAATTTTCTCTGAATCGCGATCACAAAATCGGTGGAATAAAAATAATAAAACACGCCAATAACAATAAGTTTTCAGCCTGAAAGACTGAATCCTTAATAAGATGAACAGTGAGCTATAGACCCCTACAAGTGCTAGACTTGGCCATCTGACCTGAAATCAGATAAATAAATGTGTGTAAATAAAATCATGAATGACAACAATGTTTTATGTTATTTATCTATTGAAAAATAGTATAGACGTTTTCGCCAGATAGTTTAGACGTTTTCGCCAATTTTCGCCGTTTTCGCCAGATATTCCTTCGCCGTTTTGGTTCTTCGCCGTTTTAGCCAGCACCCTCTTAGATAGGCCTATAAGATCGCCTTTCACTCTTGTCAGAACACAAATTGTGATCATCCAAAGTGCTACGAATATATCTTAGTTTGAAATATATTCAAACACTTTTAATTGTACGTACCGGAGCCGAAATAACGTTTTACATTTATATCATATGAAGTTTTATAACCTTTCAAACACTATCGACTCAAATTGTATCTTCTACCTACAGTAGATTAAGTTCCAAAATAACGTTCGACTAATCGGTCAGCAGAATGGTTAAAATCGACTGTGTCCCTTCGAAATTAAACTTAAAATATTGTATTTACTAGCGGGATGCGAACTCTATGATAGAATCACAATTTGTAAATCTCGGCAAGGTCCGCTTTTAAACTCAAAGCAAACGTGACATTAAACTATGGATATTTTTTTAATTAATAAGCGCCGATTATCATGGCGTTTTCATGGAAGATATAGTTACTTTGTAGATCATACTTTCCATGGCATAATTGAGTCGACTTTTTGAAACCAAAGTAACATCTATACCTAAGATTATACGTAGGACCTACTCGTGATGATGGGTGTAGGTCTTTTCGTAGGAGGATCCCGTTCGTAGGAGTGAATTTCGGTCTTTTCGTAGGAGGATTTTTAGGTCTTTTCGTAGAAGTAGAAAATTTCAATGGAAATAAATGCTGAGTCTTGTTTTTGTTAATAAAGACTTTAATCAGGTAAGTAAAAGGCAATTGTCAATCAAAAGCATCTCCCAGCCTATAATTACTGGTTCCGCTGTAAAACATGCAAATCATCCTTCAGACAAGTAGAGAAAACACAGAAACTAAACATAAATAAACGTGTTTAAATAAAAAAAATATTTGTGAAAATTATCATGAATGATTAACTATATTCATGAAAACCATTGACTAAAAAATAGTAGAATTGACATCAGTGTATTCTTCTTTTTTTTAACAGAATCACACACAATAGATATATCGATTGTCAAATTGACTTTACTTTACATTCGAACTTTTTCGTTTTATTTTGGGGTTTCTTTTACTTTTATCAACGAGTGTTGATATATTTGATATCAGAAGACACGAGGGTGAGATTCTATTTATCATCCAAAATCATTTTTTATCACATTTGCATGAAAAATCTACATCTTTTAACACTGCATAGCTCTAAAACTCCTAATCAAGTGATGTCATAGCACTGTGACGTCATGGTGTTCATGACGTCATAGCATTGTGATGTCATTGAGTTTATGACGTCGTAGCATTGTTACGTCACATCTGATTATGCAAATTAACGTTTGTTATGTCATGTCCCTTCTGTTGACAGGGCATTGTTCAAAATCTACTGTCAAAGCGATATCTCCTAGGAGATATCGCTTGATCTTCCACAAGCGATATCTCCTGTGGAACACAGTTTTGGGTGATAAATATTTTTTCACTCCTACGAAAAGACCTTCTACGAACGGGATCCTCCTACGAAAAATGCACTGCTACGAACGGGATCCTCCTACGAAAAGACCGTTTCCCGTGATGATGATGCTGTTGTCGGACGTCCATACAAAAAAATCGAACACCATGTCTGAGTTTAACAATGAAAACTTTTTCACAAGTAAAACCACGTGAGCAATGTAATTCATACGGGAAAAGAATGAATCAGTTTGTGTTATGTCCTTTACTTTTTATGTCTCTTTCAAAGAATACAATCCCCAATTTTTGTGACGTCATGACTCTCTCATGACCTAAAAATAAAGACATAGGGAAGTCCTTTTTGAATGTGAACAATTAGACTATGTCCAAGTAGCCTATGTGATATACGAGTCAAGTTCAAGTGAGTTCGACCTTACACAACATACAGGAGTGATATTTGAACACTGGTGATTCTATCGTAAAAATGTGTCAAAGATGTTTAGTAAAAAGGTAAGAAATACATATAGCATCAAATTTTCTGTACATGTAAACCTTTTCATAATTTTTAAAATATTTGAATATTTTGTATGAAAGCAGGATAACAGAATCGTGAGTTAGCAACTTAGGACATTATGTATTTCCGATTGGTTCTTAATGGTATTAAAGAAAGTGAAAAATAGTGTTAATGAAAATAGAAAGTTATCAGACAAGGGAGACAACTCGATCAGTATCATTGACAAGTTGACAGGTAAGCACTAAAACTTGAAAGTCGTTGATAATATTCAACTTTGTTCAATAAAACTGCCATTTCACAGTATTATATTCTTTAATTCTTTAAAAATGTGTTGCGACTTACTAAAATATCACTTGTAGTTATTCAATGTTTCCTTTAAAAGTATTAAAAATAATATATAAATGATGTTGCATAGATGAATAAACAAATTATATTACCCGTATAGTAAATGGAATAGGATCGGCAATAAAGAAATTAATACCCGAGGCAGTGTGCCATATGACATTTACGAAAAATGTGCAAATTTGTGTATAACTCTCGCTCTTGCTCGGGTAATACAACATTTCACTCTCGTTTCGTGAAATTCATATGTCATTCTGCCTCGGGTAATAATCTCTATATATTACGTAAATATCAATTCTCACAAAAGAAAGTTATGCAATTATAATAATTCAAACGATTTGGACAAAAAATGCACGATTGACCTTAAAATTATTTTATGGCGCTTCAAACGCTTGACACTCGAAATTCGTATTTGAATCTCATCAACGGTCGCATTCCAAACACAAATAGCGTCACTCGAGTTAAATACCGTTCTATTCAGTTTTTCATCCACGCGCATTAACGTAATATTAATATAACTAAACAAATAAAACAACACGTTGAATTTTTTTTATAATAAACAATAGTCAAGCATCTAAAGATTTTGTCTGATTCTAAACGGACAATCGTTTAGTCTCTGAAACAAAACAAAATCACTGAAAGAATGTCTATATATTACAATATAAACAATTGATGATTTATTTTTGGATACCTCTACTTTTAAACTGTGTAGACTTGATAACACCGTTTTCGTTTGTTTTTGCTTGTATTTGATTAATAAAGGTTTTTTATGGTAGAAAAATACAGTCGAGAAAACATTATTAGATTTATGCCTATATACATGGTGGGGGCTTATGATGGAATACGAAGGACCCGCAACGGATTCTGCTTTAATGTTGGATTTTTCCTGCTTATTTCCCAACCCAAATGACGTCATCATTATTTTGAAGGGTTGCTTTAGTTAATGGACAGAGGCAGGGCGGATAATTTGACTGAGACAGTTTAGGTGCCGTAAGGAATTACTCACATTCCTGGATGTACACAGGCTAACTAGATTCGTTTGACCAACGTTTTATCACTAGCGTGGTAAACAGGTCTTTGCGAACAAAGAGCATGATTTTATTCAGTTATCGTAAATATTTGTTTTAAAATAAATAATTGCCGATTTCCTGAAAGGTAGAACCGTATTTATTTTCTTCCATCCCTCGTAGTTGTATACTTTAAATTTGTAACGATAAATTGTCAAATAAGAAAAAAACATGACAAGATCTTATAATTCCATATCTTGTTTACGAAACTTGCATGTTTCTAAATTGATATATAAGATTATCGATATTTAGTTAGTGACGTCCTCATATTATGGTTACAAATGAATCGAAAAAGTATCGAAAGAGTGTTATTAGGATAGATACAGCAAAGTTTCTAGTCTAAATCAGCATTAATGAAAAAGACGAACAAGGCATGAATATAATCATGGTAATAACATTGGTTATGACATTGCGTCAACATGTCAAAGTAATATCCGCCGTAGGGCATGGCTAGAAACATATAAACACCAAATATGATTGCCCTCGTAGGTATAATTACATATTAATCAATTTGGTACAAATACAAATGAATGGTTTGTCAATCATTCGGTTAAAATTGTTAAAGGGACAGTCCTATCGGGGTGTTTATTGTGGAAACAAAGTTCAAGGGTACATTTTAGTTTATGCATATAATGCTATTAGTACATGCTCAAAAGACAAACAACTTGAAACGTGTTACTAGTGATAACATTTTTGTTGATTCATATTTGACAACTTGATAAAGAAGAACAATCAAGAAAATTTCGTTTCCACAAATAATACCCGATAGGACTGTCCCTTTAAGTTTCAATGCTAATTATTTATTTCAAAACTACAATGTGACTGTTTACCTATATCGTAATTGCTTTTAGATATGTCTTCGGTATTTACCAACTAAAATGCTTTGAAAATTGACAATAAAGTAGATGAAAAAGGTAAGTATAAGTGAGATATTTGAGATAAATATTATTTCCTCCGATGTTGAGGATACAATGAAATAAAGAGATGTTCAAGTTACAGGGTATATAATTGTGCACACATATTTCAAAGGATGTAGTCAGGGTGTTACATTACACTTACATGTTCAGTATGTAACATTAAGTTTTCTTCAAGTTGTTAAACAGTAACATTTAAACGACCACCAAGCATAAATGACACAAGTTGATCTTCATCATACCAAATATCAACGAACGTATCAACATCTAATATGGCAACTACGGCCACTTCCCATTTCATTTTGTTTTTGCAAGTTATGTTACAGTTGTTCTTGTCTTTCGACTACACATTTGGTACACAATCTGCATTTTAATATCTCAACAGAGCCTCTCAATTAAGTTGTTTGGTGTCAAATATGGCAAATTTTATAAATAGCATCATTTGATATATCAACTGTTACAAGAAAGTATTATTTTAAATCTTATCGACGTTGTATAGTGACAATAGGAAGGTTTGAAGCCGCGATTGTGGTCTTTCAGTCCAACGTAATTGTGGAAACTTTTGAAAGCATAAGACTTGATGACAGTTAAGAGTTGATTTTGTTCGATAGGTTATATCATTAGCGTCCATGTAAAATGGCAGTCTTAAGATTTTTAATTTAAAACAAGTATTCATCGTATATTGACCATTTTTTAGATGAATAAGTGATTTTTTTAAATTTATATAATAAATAGCAAAATATATTATGATGAAAATCGCGGAGTGGTTCATTAACTATAGGCCTATAGTAGTATCTGAACGCAACCAATATGTTTCTTTATCCAAATTGTCAAACTGAGTATATTTGTAATTAAATTGTAGACGTATATCGAGAATGTTAATAAGTTCAGATTGTATCTTGAAATGATTTATTTGAAGGATTGTATATATATATCGCAACATATTGTTATATTATTATTTACAAAAGTCAACATCATACAAGACACACGCAATAAGGTAGTCTGTCTAACAACCCCTGAAACAAAATATCCTTAAAGACCCACACAAGTCTATATTATTGTAGCAAGTCTAGCTCACTGCAGTTTCTGAAAATGAACAGCTTCAGTGGGCTCCTTTCAATTTTAATAGCAGAAAGCTGCATTTAACATGTATTTTCATTTCAGAGACTAAAATTTAGTCTAGCAATAAGGAAGTCAAGGAAATAACATTTATATGGTACATTATATTAAGAAAAAAATAATGGCATAACATTGATTTATTTACTCTTTCTATTTGTAACATGTATCTACCAAATATAAACTTCGACTGGGTATCAGCTTGTGAAAAACAGGATATTGGCGAAGGATTAAAATGAAGGACAGATTCTGAAAATCTGTTGATCTAAATTTATTTAGATTGAGATTCTGATAGATTGTTTTAGTGTGAAATCTTGTCGATCAAAAATAGGATGGCCATTTTGATATCGATAATGGGAGATTTGAATCTGTTATCAAATAATATTAATGTCTTTTAGTAAGTTATATTAGGGTTCCTGGATAATGGTGGTTAAAGTTTATTTTCTCATGCACTAAGACAAAGTGCCAAGTAAAGCGAGGCAGTTTGTTTGTGTTAAGTTAATGAGGAAATACACTTTGATCCCCATGGTCCAGGAATCCTAGTGTAACCTACTATCAAATGAAATCATAGAAAGAATATGTCATTAAATTAACATGCAATAGTTTTTCGTATGTTCAGTACATTGCGACTTGACGCCGTCGATCCAAACGAATCCAATTTGATCGTGGTAAGAATATCACATGTCCCTTTACCGTATGTAAGCATATATATTTGATAAAAGCAACATGAAAAAAAAATGACAGCGTGACTTTATTTCCGGAATGATTTATATAAAAACACAAAAACAGCATGTCATATTACAAATCCGGAACTGGTATACCATGTGTCGCAGTGTCATCGTGACCCAATCCATGTCTCGTGCGAACTGCCGGGTTTAATTAATTGAAAGTCCCAGGTTTATGATTCCTTTTCCGACTGCATGTATAGATCAAGTACATAAGTGTTGCCATGGGCAAAGTGCACTATTTCCTTAGGCTTGTTAAATTAGTGTATGACAGACATGGTAATGGATTGTTTCTTACCGTGTTAATGTGTTTATGATCACCTGGGAGGGATCAACTCTCTTTAGGACAGAATGATCTAACGTGTCCCATCCTTGTCTTACCTTGCCGAATTGCTCAACAACGTGTAATCATTTCAAGACTTGTTACTTAGATTCTAAAGTTTGGAATGGTTTGGTAAAAAAAAAAAAAATTCAGAAGTGGTCCGTACTTTATTGGTAATAAAATGATACGATAGGACAGAATGATCTAACGTGTCCCATCCTTGTCGAATTGCTCAACAATGTGTAATAATTTCAAGATTTGTAACTATGATTCTAAAGTTTGGAATGGTTTGATACAAATTTGTAATTTTCAGAAGTGGTCCGTACTTTATTGGTAATAAAATGATACGATTTCTTGGCACTCTTTGATATTACTGTGATTTCAAAACTTATGAATGGTTTGATCAAAACAGATTATGATCAGAACTGACCCGTAATCTATTGGTGGTAAAAAAAACTCGAATTTTCGAACTCTTTAATAGATGGTAGATACGTGTTGTGAATAATTTTTTTTTTATTAAAACTCGTGTAGAGGATTGAGGAATGGTTATTAAACTCAAACATGTTGATGTTACAGCCCATTGTGTCCAACGATGTAGATAGAATTCTATCTACGTTTTTGTTGTGCCCAACCTTATGTGTCTTATGAAATTTTTATATGCCACATCTTTAATTTAGGACACCATAATCTTGGTGGGCATGGGTATGTTTGCTTTCTCTGATTGTAACGACAGTGGCCGACTCCACTACAAATGAATTTGAATCAACACAAATAAATTGGATAAAATTAAAAACATTATTTTCACAATAATGTTATCATGAATATGAATGATTAAATTTGCGCATTAAATTTGGTTTTATGTGTAAAAATATTTGTTGATCCGCTTCAGATTTCCAGTGCTTGTGAGATTTCTCCACAATTTGGTAAATAACAATACCACAAGTTCACAATAAACTGTTCAGCCCTTTCCCCCTTTAGTAATAAGTGAAATAGATATCGAAGAAATATACTAAAGTAAACAAATCAATTAGCTTTCTCCGATATAAGATTCGAAGAAGAAAAGCGAAAGAAGTCACAGAGATTGAACTCTACATGTCAAGGCCGTTTACTGACCTCGTGACCTTTCACCCGGATAGGTTTCCGCCGACGTCATTCCCACAATGCTTTCAAGAGCGTAAACTTCTGAATGGAGCTTTGGAGGTTTCATCACAGGGAGCTCCCGAGCGGTGTAGTAACCGGTCACGACTTTCTGGATAACAAAATGGGACGATAACTGAATTGATAGATGTGAGAATGTGTTTATGAGAACAGGACAAGTGTGTAAATATATCTTCTGTCTGTGGATTTACTAGTCCGCGAGCCAGTGCGAGCGGCCCATGTACGGAAAATGGCCGTCACAACAAACCCTGTGGTGGCATTCACGCTCGGGATAGTGGGCTTGGGTTGTCACTGAAATCGGTCTCGTTTGCACGATGAAAGCTTCAATCAAGACACAAGCTGCCCCGTGAAAGAAAGGTCAACTCCAACAGACATTGAATTTGACTATGCCTTTAATGAAGAGAAGTTAGTTTCTGATAACTTTCTTTTTAGATTGTTTATGTTGGCAACTTGTGATATCGAGGTAAATATTGAATAATAATTGATATTCTTTCTTTCGATAAATCCTTCCTATACTGTCGATGGTGACCATGGTTGAGATATCTATTGAAGATAGTTACTGCAGCCACGTGTGTGTGGCATGTGTCTTATGCGAGACACTGGGCACTGTGTGTTATGGCTGGTGTCAACAACATTGATAGGGCTGTGTGCCTCGAATGGAAATCCTCTGTACTGGAGGTGCCATGAATCTCAGACTCACAGGAATCAATACAAAGACTGAGTGAAGGTAATGATAAATTGTTTCCACTAGCTCAGTACATTGACTTAGAAACATGTCTACACCTAGGAAATCTCTGTCCACCCAGTTTCATCAAGCTGCTCGGAAGACCGGGATGGTGAAGCGAGCAAGAGTTGGATCGTATGCTTCGGAAAAAGAGAAGGGTACTGAGGCCGGCGCTGTTGAGGTGAAGACAGAACCGAAACGAGAAACTAAATCAAGAAGTAAAACAGAAGAATTACCAGATAAGTTGATTGTTGGAAACACAGAGATTAAGATATTGTCGACAATAAACATAAGCCCTGTCAAGGATGAAGGGAACGGTGGAGGTATTTTACACACAATCACAGAGGACTGCAAGAAGGAAACTCGGGCTGAAGAAGGTGATTCCACAATGGACATGATAGAAATATGTCAAGAAGAGCCAGAAGATGAACCACATACACCCACTAAAACACAGCAGCATACACCGAGAAGTTCAAAGGAAGAAGAACATTCTTTCAGTTTGAGGGAAGAGAAATTGGATCAAATGTCTCCACAACCATCAAGTCCTCATACCCCGACTTACACGTCTCATGCAGACATCAAGTTCTTCTTGCACGGTGATGGAGACGAGTTCAAGAGACCTGAAGGTACACCGCGAGATTTAACGTCCACCCCAGTCCGGCGAGAGGGAATCTTGAAAACTACCACCTCCAGGCATAGCCTATCTCGTGAGAATGCATTTGATGATGTTGAAGACATGTCCCTGTCCTCTTCTGAGTTTTCTCCCTGCAGCACATCTACAAGTTTTGACAGATACCGTGCTGAAGATTTCAGTGACGAGGGAAGTATTAGTGACAATCGGTTGCGTGAAAGCACTGAATTCAGTGACGACACCCAAGAACTTCATTTGCCAGAACCTCATTTTCCTTTCAATAAACAGTTGCGGATAGTTACATCAGTTGACAGAGCGTTGCATCCTCGGAGACGCAGTTCTGCTTCATCAGCAAAATCAGTCGGCAGGTCATCATCTGAAAATTTTGACCATGTGGCTTTCTTGGAATTTATGAAGAAGGTTCAGTTATCCTCCTTTGTGCAGTATTTCCCATCAACAATGACGCTCACTGAATTCAGGTAAGCAATCCATTATACCATACCTATTACCTACAATTTGTTTCCAGGAGTTATCTTACATCTTAACAACTGAGATATATTTTTCAGGATGTTCCCAAAGTTCATTCCCCAATTGAAAATATAATGTCAGTGTGATGCAGATGTGGAAAACATAAGGATGGGAAATTCACCCAATGGCCTCTTTGTTACTAAACTTGTTCAAATTTCTATGATTTATGAAGCTAGGGACATTAATTGCGTGCAATAAATGTGAAGCTGATCTAAGTGCTCATTGAGAGAGGTGGATCTGTCACTGCATGTAGACAAAAGATATTGACATGTGATGTATGGTACCTGTAACCTATTGTTTCAGCTCTTACATTAATCAGCTGTTTTCACAATTGCAAGAATCTGTGGTACCAAGATACCTAAGTCAATGGATAATTGTTTTCCATATTAAGTTGTTAGTGATGTCAATTCAGGTTGCCAACAGGGAAGCAGGCTGTTTATGGCTATTTAATTGCAATTCAGATCAGTTTTCCATAAAGCAATAGTAATATTCATCAGAATCAATACATTTGTTGATTTTAAGTTAATGAAAATTGTCAAATGATGTTTCTTTCTATGGTACTTTTATAAATGACGTTTAGACAAAGGGATACCAGTGAATCATAGTCAATTTGAATTATTGCCTTTAAAGAGAAATCAGATCCAATATAGCAATGTATTTTTGGATCAGTTTGATCCCAAGTTTACTGCAATGACCTGTTGATTTGATCATGTACAGTGAATTATTCCTCGAGTTGACCCGCTGGTTAAGTGAGTCATAGAGATGTTCACAATTAGCTCCCATATCTCGCTGTCCAGTCACAGGGATCAGTATGTGCAGTCAGGTGGAAATATACAATCAGTGATCACCCACCTGTCTCACTTCACACACATGAGCTCATCAGCTACCATGTGTTACTGCTTATTAACCCCTTGCTGCTCCGTGGTACAAATAATGGTTCTCACAGTTGCAGCTACATTCTGATGAGGGTTTCAACTTTATAGGAGGGTCCTGTTTCATGACACTGTATTTAGTGTATTATAATTACGAGCCTTTAATGAAGTCTTGGTTTAAGTCAATAGTAGACTGAAAACACATTTTCATAATAAAATTTGATAAAAGAAAGTACAATTATTATTTTCAAAGTCTCATAGTTTTAGTCTTGGTTATCCCTTTGTTAGTCTGTCATTCAGACCCTAAAGCAAAAATATTTAATTGATGACCAACCCAGTCTAGAAAAGTATAGCAAGTCTAGATCGCTTAGCTTTATGAAGTTAAAGCTTCTTCTGGGCTCCATTCTTTTTATAATACATGAATTGTCTAAAATGTTGTCAATATTGAAAAAACTACTTTTGAAACTAAATGCTAGTCTATCCCTTTGTATTTGAGCAGTGTTCCCTTCTACTTCTTTGCTTATCAAATACTCTACACCTCAGCATCACAATCTTGCAATAAAGAAGTTGAAAATCAGTAAAACTGTTCAAATTCTGTTCGGTTTTGGTGAAATGGAGAATAGAACATCTCATTCAAATGATAAAGGCATGAAGTTGTACTTTGACAGGAGTTGTACTTCGTGTAATTTTATGAAAAAGGTTAAAAGTTTCAGAAAAATTCATACAAAATAGTAACAGCCCTCTTTTTGTCATCAACATTATCTTAAGCAATGTTGTCATATTACCTGTAAGACAATAAACACATCAAACAGATTTTTGGAGGACGGGTGATTTATGGCTAAGGTTCACTTTTCAAGTATGAACATTTTGTTTCCCTAGTGAACAACTGATGTGAAGTATGCCTTCCCCATTCAACAAACTGTGCTCCTGCTGATCATTATGAGTTCCCATTGTGAATTACTGATGTGCGGTTTGTAGTCACTGACAGTGTTGAATCATAAGTGGTAGCAATCAAACAAATTTTTATAATTGATGTGAAGATATATGTTGAATTGTATATCCATATTTTTTTTGATAAAAAGCGATGAAAAGAGAGACATGATTTATAAACCTTTATAGCTTATCAATTGTCCGGCATTTATGATACTAAGATTGCTTGAAATAAGTTGGTACATGAAATAATGATATAGGAATGTGAAAGAAAAGGAAGAATGTTTAAAACCTTCATCCTGTTACATCATTAGCTACTAGAATTAAAAAAGATGAAGTAAGAGAAGGAAGTTTTGAATGTTTTTGGCTTCCTGATGTCATACCAGATTATTTTTTCTCCAGATTCATATCGCGTAGTTGAAGGTGATTTCTTGATAAAACAAAACAAAGATAAGATTATGGTATAAGAAAAAAAATTTCACATTCATTGAATTTAAATAAAAACTTTTTGAGGCTTCCAAAATAATTGTTGTAATTGTAAATTCTGACAAACAGTTTATATCATTACTATATAGATTATATGCTAGCTGTATAAGACATTGTTAAATATGATTTCCAAGACATTTTCCTATTATCATGTATTTCATGGCAGAAGGCATTTGTCTTTTCAAGTCCCAAAAGTAGATATAGAATCAATATTAGGTTTTATCTTGTTACTGTGCAATATGCAAGCATCATAGAGACCATCAAAACATCGTTGTCGTTAAAACTAATGGTTGTGGATTGTGTTATATAGTAAACGAGCCTGCCATAATTAGCTAACATGTTTGATAATCCATCAGTGTGATGACTATGGAATGAATATCATTACTTCAGTAGACTCGGAGTCTCGGTGGGAGGCTGCGAGCTACGTGATAGGCTTCTCAATATATTATTCTCATTAATCATTCTCTACCAAACCTTTTTATCACAGCCCTTGATTAACCCTTCACATGCTAGTTAGCAGCCCCGTCTAAGGACGGGGCTGCTATCAGTTTTTGTGAAGTTTCCATCGCCGCGTCCGCCGCGTCCGCCGCCGCACTCGTACTACTAGCTATAACTTTTTTCCCCTAAGCTTTCCAGAACTCTTATTCATACCTTACTCCTCATACCTCGGGGGAACGATTTTGACACGTTCACTTTCAAGGTCAAAGGTCAAGGTCACGAGCTATGTATTTAGACTAAGAATTCCTTGTAAACGCGATATCTTGAAAAGTTTTTGTGCTATGAAGCTCTAACTTGGTATATATCATCCTTGGAAAAGTAAAAAAATTTGAAAAGGTTTTGGCTACAATCCGTCAAAGGTCAAGGTCACAGCAAGGTCATGACGTAAGCATGTTTTAGCGAAAATGCTTTATTTTAACTATGAACACTTTTAATCAATACATGATTGTTATACTAAAAAAAAAGTGTTCAATGATTGTGTGACTTTGAAGGTCAAAGGTCAAGGTCATGAGATATGAGTTATTACAAAATGCACTAAATTGGGGTATAACTTTATCCCATTTAGCTTTTCAGAACTCATGAACATGTCTAAATGTTAATACTTCCAGGGAATCATTATGACATGTTCACTTTCAAGTTCAAAGGTCAAGGTCACGAGTTATAAAATCACCACAAAATTCTTTGTAAACACGGTAACTTGAAAAGTTTTTGTGCTATGAAGCTCTAACTTGGTATATATCATCCTTGGAAAAGTCAAAAAATTTGAAAAGATTTCGGCTACAATCTGTCAAAGGTCAAGGTCACAGCAAGGTCATGACTTAAGCATGGTTTAGCGAAAATGCTTAATTTTAACTATGATCACTTTTAATCAATACATGATTGTTATACTCAATTAAAGTGTTCAATTATTGTGTGACCTTGAAGGTCAAAGGTCAAGGTCATGAGATATGAGTTATTGCAATTCCTTGTAAACACAATAACTTGAAAAGTTTTTGTGCTATGAAGTTTAGATTTTGTATATATTATCTCTTGAGAAGTACAACATTTTCAAAAAGTTTTGGGTACTAACTGTCGAAGGTCAAGGTCACAGCAAGGTCAACATATATGGAGAAAATGGATTAATTGTATTTTTAACACTTTATTTCATTACAATAATGTTATACTCAATGAAATGTGTTCATTGATTGTGTGACCTTGAGTGTCAAAGGTCAAGGTCACGAGAAAATTCCCAATTTGGTGAGGCCTGTAGAAGGCGGAACAGGGTAAGGCGAAACCCAAAGTTCCGGGGCTGCTCTGCTTTTGCGGTATCCCGAAAACGCTAATCTAGTTCAGTAATGTTTTAGTTATGCAAGTGACTTACCGGTACCCTAGGGTCAAAACTCATCACTCACGCACTGATTTACCTTGGACCCTACAGGAATATTTATACCCAAAGCGGCCCTAGTGTTCCGAATGTAGTTTTTTATGAGACATTATATTACCGGTAGGTAATATACAGAGATTAATTATATTACCTGAGAAAGCTTATCAAATGAGTTTTAAGAAATGACTTGAAATTTGTTTTATTATTCAAACGTTAGTCATATATCACACTTTTGAGTGTCATACTTCGTTTATTACCAATTCTATTCCATTCTGTTATCTTTATGAATCCTGAAAAGGGGCTGCTTCCCTTATGACGACAGGCCACAGTGACGTCACAAACAATGGTTTTATGATGTCACCAATAAGAAAATACAGGAACTTGCGCAACAACAATCATTGCTAGACGAAAGTAATTTTTGCACATGTGCATATTGAAAATATGTCCTTACTTATTTCAACCCTGTGGGTAATAAATTTGGATTTATCTGGTGATGCACAGTTTTCATTGTGAATGTATTAGTCAAGAAGGAGTTGATAGGTTTTCTCCAATATGAAAAAATAGTTATTCTATTTGCTTATTTTATCAAGAACCTTAGTTCATTTTTGTTCAATATAAATGTTTTTAATCCATCCCTTGAAAACTGATAGTTCATGTGAACTATTTCAATTACAAATCATTTTTCATAAAATAGAGGTGGATCCATTTCATTTGACCTTTTCGCCTTCACATCCTCAATAGAATGAAGCTGTAGAAGTTGACATGATGCTGAAGAATTTCTCTCTCAATGAAGTAATAATTAGTCACCTAATTGGATCTAGCTAGTTTCCTATGACTTAATGACTATCTAAGTCTTCTAGGTTTAGTATAAGCGGATTGTCGTCTGGTCCTGGAAATGACAAAGGCTTTGTTGTCATGACATTCCAATAAAGTGCCATCTATCACGCGAGTTTCCCCTGGAAATCGGCCTGGACACTTAAGTCATGAGTTAATTGATAGATTCTTTACCATATGCATGTTGTTGATCTTAGTCTGTAGAACATTGGTTTCCTAAACTTTCAATGGTTGAGTCTGATTCATTCACGTTTATTCTCAAGGATTTTTCAAGAGCTCACTACTTGAAAAAACATATTTATCCAAAGTCACAATGAAGATACAGCCTTTTTCAAACAGTTGTGGTTTTGTTTTTCAATTTGTGCTATCAATTTATTGAAAATGAATTAGACTTTTGTTAAGCAGTAAATGTTGGCTTGAAACTTAACGAAATATTATCCCACATTCGATATGTTAAGAAGTACTCTTTTATATATTTATTGCAAAATAGGTAGTTTTTTTTTGTTAAAACAAGATTAAAAATTGCAAAACTTTTGAACATTGTGAATGTCATCATCTTATTACCACTTTTTATGATCATTTCCTTTGTGGATCCATTATTCCATTAGGATTTTTTATTTAACGACATTAAATGTTTTGTTGCCTCAACAGCATGAATCAAGAACAAAGGAATACTGACATTTAAGTTTACTTGAAGAATTCTTCCAAAGATTTACAACTTTTCAAATTATCTTTGAAAAATTCTCATGCTGGTTGTGTAATGAAAGCTGGAAAAACAAGTAGAACTTGAAAAATACAGATGTCAGTGAAATCTGCAAATAAGCTGAAACAACACTGGAAGTATGTCTGAAGCGTAAGATGCTGGAGACAAAGGAAAGGCTTTGTGGTGGTGCTTGAGCTTGGAGATTCAGCATGTCATGTAACCTGATCTCGACTGTAACTTCCTGTCTTCATCCACACTTGCAGGATTACATGCTGTGTAACTGGCACCTGCAGATCTCAGGGAACCAACCACAAGAAACTTTGAATGAAGTGGTGGGATAAACTTACATTTAACACTAAACCATGAAAGAAAAATTTATGACATATATTATTTCGATATTTTGAAGTGAGGAGATCTGGTTTAACGCTGGTTCAAGATTATTTCACTTATATCACGGCTGCTAGTATTATTGCAGAGAAAAGCCCGCAACACCATTGTGGCTATGCATTGCTGTGAAACCTGCGAGCGTCGCCTTGAACTAGCTAACCATGGGTGCTACTGCTCTGAAATTCAGTGTATGTTTTGAAATATTAGTGTTGGGAATCGAGCCCTAACACCCTAATCGATTATCGAGGTCATCTGGCGATCAATTATCGATAAATGATCGACTAGATATATAAATCAACACGTGGAATTCATGAAGACAAGACACGCTGGATGAGACGACGCCTGTCAAGTTCAACTGCTACGACATTGCTTGTAAAAGATCGTGAAGAGTATAACCTACTTTTCCTATCTGCATTAAAAATAAAGGACGTTGGTAATCTTAGAATAATTGTCAATTGACAATACATAAAGTCATAAACCCATACAGGTATAGTTTGATGGCACACATAGTCACATACCGTGTCAAATCGTTGAAAACAACCACCGCATTCCAAACAAATCTCTCGGGTCAAAATGTGTGGGAAATTGAGAACGGAGTCTACGAGATAAAATTCAGATTGAGCTGCCAACAATTGGCCTTCGACCAGCATTTGGCCTTCTGTAAAATAAAAAATAGGCCTATTTAAATGTGTTTCTTGAAGCGAACACGTGTGGGAGACATGACAGCAGTCATTTTGTTGACAGTTTCATCATCACTCATCAGCCAATCATATCACTTGCTTTCATCACGTGATGTTATGACGAACGAGTATTCATTGTTTTTAAAATCACGCTTTCAAAAGCTTATAACGCATTGAAATAAATTACTTAAAAATCACGTTTGACACACTGAAAACAATCACAGAAGGTCTTTACGAGTGACTGTGTAATATCGTAATTTATTATTGAGAAGCTCTGGCTGATTCTGAAAGTCATCAAGTAAACGATAAATGTATAGACTATAAACTCGTGAATTTTATTGAAATCTCAACAATGTACTAAAACTGACATGCGTCAGTTAGTCAACTGTAGGTTTTTCTATTGCACGCAGTCACAGGTTCGATATAAAAGTCGTTGTAGGTTGTAACTGTATTACGTGTCTATCGTGAACTTTATTGACCACATAGGCCTACTTTTGGATATAGTAGATTGATGTATGTATTCCATGTTTTTTTATCATTGCATTTGAAGAGATTTATTGAGAAAATAACAGACAAAAGAAAACAGTTTATTCACATAGTAAAAATTGTCAAAAATAATTTGTAAAATCAGTAAACACGAGCTATTAAAAACATTTCTTCAATCTTTATTCACAACATTTAATGAAAATTCATTCTCACGTAAACATTTATGTGTAAGGGCACTGTCAAAACGTAACTATCTGATTTAATGGGTATGACCGCACCTGATGAGAGCTACAGGCGGAAAGAGAAAAAATGACTGCTCCCTCACAAAGCTATAAATAGACTTGACTTCCTATAATACGGTAGTCAGGCGATGATGCGATTTCGTGTCAACTTAGAGGTATTTCCAAAGCTTGCATGTACAGCAATTGTTTGTTATTTTTGAATATTAAATTCAGTGTAATCGATTTGGATTTTTAATGATCGATAATCGGATTTGAAGCCTCAAACGATCAATACACCGATTATTTGATCGATCGGTGTACCACTATGAAATATAGTGGAAAAGAGTCTTGAACAAGACTAGATTTGAGGCTGAGGCAGTGGGACTTGCCAAAGTTTTCTTCTAGGAAGGCACCTTTAATTCTTTTGCTTGAGGGTCTTGAAAACACACTAGGGGTGCGAGTGGGGTAATATATTGAAAGGGGGGATGGGGTGGTGGATCACCCTCAAACTGTGTCTATTATGGATGGACATACAAGGCGATTAGATGTATCTGTATGCTATGAATGTTTAATGGTTACACCCTGAGGCTGTCTGTTCCTTGTCATAATGAATGTATATGTCTGCTGCTATTATTGACTTTTATGTGTATTTTCTCATTTTGTTTCCATATTAAGATATTCTTGAAAGAAATATTGATTATTCTCCGTTTTCAGATTTTATTCTTGTTTTGGATGAGTTTAAAGCAGTTCCAAATTAAGCCATTTGCATATTGAGATTGCAAAAGCAAGGAAGGCTGAATTCTTAAATTCTCCTCAGTTCGATTATTGTCAGATTCCTGTTGTTTTCAAGATTGAAGAGCACACAAATTCCATTTGAATTTCAAATTTTGAAATCATTGTTCTCATTTGCCTTTTCTTCTACAACCCTTGGCATTTGCACCATAATCTGATTGAGAATTTGGATGCAGAATCCAAAGAATGATGGATTATATACAGAGCAAATTGTTTCTGATCCTTATTAATCCTTTGGTGTGGTCAAGATGTGACAGCAGACTGCTCTTTTCACATCTCCATCAGGGATTAACTGCTTGTAAAGCATGATAATCAGGTGGACAGCACTGGTAGCATTTTAGAAGACAGATTTTTCACAGTTTCAGTTAACCTAATTTTGAAAATGATGAAAGGGTTCAATTCTAAATAATAATTTTTTCAATTCATATACATCAAAGGACTTTGAAATCCTGTACAGCTGTTTGTTTCAATTAATTAGTAAAAAAAAGTGACTAAATATAAGATAAATTTGTCATTGTTTTTGTTTAATGCTATTGATCCTTTACATTTTCTGTAATTGAAAAGTATAGTTTTAAGGATTTTCTCCCAAACATGTTTGACAGATTTGTTGATTATATCGCTGAGGTCAGACCGACCTATAAATCCAGCAGAATTAGTGGCGAGATATTCCTGGGGGCAAGGCTCCAAGCTTACTTGTTTACTGGATACAAGGTCATAGAAAGCACCTTCAAATAGCAAGTTTACTTGCCGTTAGACTTAGTTTTCTTGTTTTTAATCAATAACATACCAGCAATGTTAGGTAACATATATATATAAAATTGACTTTAAAATTTCTTTCTACTTACTTTTTCTGCAATGTTTTTCTCATTTTCCTAACTTAATTGTCCTCTATTGATGTTTACAGAAATCAATCTCAAAGATAAATCAATAAGACAAATAAGTTTAATTTTGTTTGACATCACCCTGTAGTTAGGAACATATAGCCAAATCTCATTTTGGAAAAATCAACTGAACCAAAGTTTTTATATTGATTTTAATGTCATTGGCTTCATTTACAACTAATGAAAGGAAATAGAGAAAGTTTTTAACTTGGAAATTTATGGATGAGCGTCCAAAAAAAGTTTTTTGGAGTCTCTTTATCCATATTCCCTGAGCAAGTAGCAGCGGTACTAACGCTTGATGTAATATCATACACCACTGGATGTAGAGAGGCTTGTTACTTCACACTTGGAAACTGGCCAAGAGTTGAGGCAGTTTTTACATATCTCCGCTTTTATAATCTTGTTTTAACTGCTTTCTGATACATTTTGATATTCATTTCTGTTGCCATGAGCTAAACACATCCCTTTCTGAAAATCATCTTCATTGTTTGATCCAAAGTTCTAAAGGCCTTGTATTTTATAATTTTGTTGATAACAACTGACTCTTCTGAAATATGACCAAGCGGCTAACTACTCCCAACTTGCTCATTTACTTGTTGTCAACTGGTTTCTTTTTACATTCCAAATGAGTATCTAATTTAAACATGAACTGTTTGAAATTGAACTGTTTGAAATTACATCTCATTTACTCAGGGATCTCCCTGGTTCAAAGTATGAAAGGAAGAAAACTTTCCCTTGGCCTAATATAATTGGATTTTCAGAGAAAGCAATGGGATGTTTGAGAAGAAAAATAATAGTTTTGATTTTTGCGATGAGACTTTCTCCCCTCAGTAGTATTGATAATGGGATATATCTTGATACATCAATGGGTAACTATCCCAAAATCCCTGTCCAAAGTGATCCCTGTTTACTGATTTGTTTGAATAACAGGTCTCTGTATTGTAGATCATGCTTTCAAACAAATGGTCTCAAACTTTTCTGTTATATTGTTGAAAGAAATACGACCTTTAAGTTTCTGTTCAAAGAATTCTTCAACACCATTTTCCTAACAACTCCTCACATGGTGTGAAGAGCTCAGCATGCAGTGTTGCGAGTTTACAGAAACCGTCTGATGTCTCACATAAGAATTACTGGTAACTTTCATGTACCCACATCAGAGGAAGCTACTAATTGCTGCTCATGCCATCTTGTCACTCTAAATTAAAGCAGAATCTAATTCCCTGGATAATTAACGAGTAATTTTCACGTCTGCTTTTCTCCCATTTAAAGAGTTCTGAAGGCCATGTCTGCCTTCTTTTGTTAGTTTTTCAATCAGCTGCTTTATCTTGGCATGTGAAGTCAATCTTTGTAGGAATTCAAGAACTGATCTTTGTCAGAGTCTTGGAACCTCCTAAGTCTTCTGTTCTGCTGACTGGATAGTTTTTCTAATGATGAGATGCCATGATCCATGGCTGTAGATATTGCGCTGGGAGTATTTTGTTGTCTACTCGGCACTTATTAATGTCCACATTAGTCTTGATGCATGGATTCAGGAGGGAATTATCTTTAACCTTTTGACAAAATTGCTTCCAAGCAAATGTATATCACATTGTATTTGGTAAGATTAGAAAACTTGGTCGTTTCTTCTATATCATGAAATGTTATTACCTTTACAGAAAACTAGTAATTTGGTATGAATCTATTGTACTTTATGGCAGTGTAGATGTTTTTGCTAACAACTTGAACATGGCGTTTTTCTTCTTGGAGGCTTAATTGTGTTGTGTTGGTTGACAACAACGTTACAAGGTAGATTTTTCACTGTTTTTGTATGAGGTATGCCAGTTATCTTGCTGGAGAAAACAGTCAAATCACATTTTCCTAACAGAAACTGGATATTTCAAGTAATGAAAAAATATCAGATGATTGGGAATTAGATATCCAGTTATGTAAAAAAATGCATATCTCCAAAACTTTTAGGAAGAATAATAGTAATAATATCAGAGCCAATTATCTACCTTAACAGTATATGTATGTGCAACACGCAAATGAAATATTTAAGTTTGACCCTCAAGTGGTCATGCAGTCAACAATTTGCTTGCGACAAATTTGGTTCTTCCTGTAGAATTTCATGTTCGGCAAAACTAATTTGTAACATAAGACTCTTTTCCATACAAGCTAAAACAGTTTAATTTTACATGTTACTATCAGAGCTATGAGAGATGTTTCTCATTAGATGTTGATGGTGATTAGATGTGGCTGTATTTATTGTATATACTTGAGCAAAGCTCATAAACAGCACACCTGCAGAGAGAGTGTTGCATCACCGTGTTAAATGGTCCTCACCCTGCGTACTTGATGTTCATTGAATAAGAAGATATAAGGAGGTTGAAGTATGGAACAAGTTGGAGCACAGCTGAGGCTTATGCCCACACTCTCTCAATCACGTTTGGTAATCAGATCAAACAGGCTACCAGGTCAACCTGACTTTATTCCTTCAAAATCGAGGTGATTGAATCTTTGAAACTCGTGTTTCATTTTGTATTCATGGTATTCCTCTCGGGCTTAATATATATATAACATTTGTCATATTAGTAAGAAATATATATGCTTCTCTATAGTGTAGGTTTGAATTTGATTGTAATTTTAGTTTTTGCCAAATATTTGTTTAAAGGTTCAAATATAAAGCTTTAAAAATTAGATAACAGACCAGCATAACTTTATTGACATTATATTGCCAATCATCACAACTCCAATTTGCCATTAATTATAGATAATCAAATATATGCTCCAATATTGATGTAGACTTATTCTTTCCCACCTGATTGCTTAGTCAGCAGAGCTTCGTCAGTGTCACACAACTAAACCCAAAGTCAATGCCCTTTTCTGATTGGCTGAGCCATAGTTTATGCTGTGCCCTGATTGGATGAGAGTAATTGGCTCACAGAGTGTAAGGTGCTGATGCAAGATTCCAATATGGACTAGCTCAATATTCTGATCTCTCGGTCTGCAGCTTATGTCAGATTTGATATAGGCTGGTAGGTGTGGACTGCACGTTCTACATTTGTGTATGTGTTAGGTGGCCAACCAGTGTGGGATCAAATTAATCAACTGACAGTATTGGGTACAAATCATGGAATGATTTGAAATAAGATTTTCTGGAAACTTTTTGTTCCTGATTTTGTGTTTGATCCAAGAAATATGAGTTTAGTTTTGATTTGTACTTTCCAACATGACATATGATTGTTTGCTTCTTCAAATAATAAATTAAAAAAGCAAATTATCCATAGTCATAGTTTACAACAATAGTAAACTTCAAAATCTTTATGGGCCATTTTTTCATCGAATGTGCAAAATGACCCATGGCCCATGCCTTTCCTAATCACTGATCTTATAAACAAATATAAAAGGTATGATTTTATGTTTATGATCAAAATGTTGTATATTCCCTACCTCAGAATAACCAAAAGGTGAACAGATAAAAATCTAGTGAACAACTTGAAGGAGTTCAAGTGTTCGAGAAGCTTGGCTAGGTTGATGTTAAGCTGTGTTTATGAGTATTGACTACCTGCCTCCAGTGGTGGAAGACAAGTCTGTGGACACCTCTGTAGTAACTCCTCCACAAGCTCCAGGCGTCCATTAAACTCCATCCACAACTAAATGGCCGGCGTCACTTAGGAAGTCAGCAACATGGAATCACTGTTAGGCAGATTAAGCAATGGAATCTGTGTCGGTTTAGATTGATTTCCTTACTGGAAACGACTTTGAACTGTCCTTGTGGAAGTGAGCCATTAGATATAGAGGAAGGAACAATTATCAGGGGAAGCTGTAACTGCTGTGTGTCCGGTGTAGCTGGTAGTTAGTCTCTATATAATAGGCACAAGATTTGAAAATTGGTGGTTACCTTACATGGGTATTATCTATGCCAGAAAATAATAATATTTTGAGTTTATTTCTTGTTATTGTAAAACAATTGGCTTATGAGTTTGTATGCTGCATTGAAATTACCTCAGGGTGTAATTAATGTAACAGGATTTGGGATTTGTAATAATTATTTGAAGAAGTTTTTGTGTAATTTGACTGTTGCTTTATTGTCACAGCTTGTGCTGAATCAATTGTGAGAAAGTTTAGGTTGAGTAAATTCCTTTGAAAGTGCATATATTTTGAGAAATTCTCAATGTGAAACCTTCTTGAAATCAAGAGACAAAGGACATGTAGATTTAACAGTTCACATTAAGTACTGAGAGATGTATTGCAAGTGACAGACATTGTTTGGTAATTGTCATGGTAATCACTTCCTGTGTGTCTGCTGTTGATGGTAAACAATTGATTGAATGGTAATGACGACTTGGTGAGATTCGTGATTGATTAGTCATGCGGACTACAGACGACAGTAATTGAATATATATATGTATGTATGTAAATGACCATGGCTAGCCCACTTCCTGTTGGTATTCAGATTGATGTTTATCAAATACATTTGAATATTGTTTGATTGATGGTTATTGTCTGTCACTAAAATTGACATAATTGGTATCATTGATGAAAACTTGGTTGATCTACCAAAAGAATTCCCACAAAAATCCCATCAAGGAAGTATGTTGATGAAGCTACAGAGTTAGATTGTGTCAAAACATTTTTTGGTCATAAAATTACATCAAAACTTTCTTTAAAGATAATAACAAAATTAGCCACTGGCTTTGACTTAAAGCTTATGGAGTATTACTGTATTACTGCACTTATAGTTAAATGTCTACGATCAGGTGATCATGATAAAAATGTTGATGAATATTCATTCGGATAACAAGAAAAAGAGGAGTAACATTCATGTGGTGTATTCATATCTGCAGTGTGTAAAATAAGCTTGAAATGTAGCCAGTCCAAAATAGGTATTTTGTAAATCATGGTAAAATTGAAGAAAAAACTTAGATAGAATTAATTCAGAACAGAATTAACGAGGTACTGGCATAACTTCATACTCTGATATCTGTCGTGTGTCATTGTAACCTGAGCAGTATCAATATTGTGCAATGATTCATCCATGGTACAATCAAATATGATAACAAGCAGACATGCCACTAGAGTCAGGTTGAGTCTTTGTCCTCAACTACTGGTGTTTGACATTTTATCGGATCTTGAACAATAACAGCTCAACATTGATTGATTATGGGCCACCACTCCAATAGATAAACAGCATATTTATGAATTTTTTGGATCCATCTTTAGATCATAGCAAGAATATTCCAGTTATCGTGTCGTAATTTCTTTGAACTAGCTAATCCAGTCTCAATGGTATAACATTAACCCATCAACATGTTAAGTATTTGTTATTAAGAAAGCTGTAAGGTAACAATAATTACAATCTACCAAAGAAATGAAGCAATACATGACGATTTAAGAATTCCTCCTTGCAGTGATGATTTGAATTGTGAAGTGAAACACACTTGAAAGCACTATAACCACATCAGCTAGACACAATAAGGTTTACTGAAAGTATGTCCAAGCAAGACAATCTCCATGGGGACTGATAAATAAGTACACAAGCCAAATGTTGTAAATGTGGAAAGCTGTGGCTCATTAACTGTTATAGAGTGAATGACTGTACAGCTGGTTAATGGTGTCTGATGATTAGCCAGTGGTTACCCCAGGCCAAATTATACTCCATCACATTCTGGAGGCATTCGTCATGCCACACATAGATCTGACCTAGTTGGGAAGTAGATCAGGGGTGGAGGTTAATGTAGGTACTTCTGCTATGTGCCATCCTATTGCTCTTGGAAGACAGCCATCATATTCTCTTGAGAATCTGGCAGCCATTTGCAAGGCTGGCACAGGATTCAATATTAGTTCACGGGCAGAAGTTAACAACCCCATCCCACGACTGTTTTACTTCCCCTTAGCATAATAAACACACCTATTTCCAATACATTACTAATAAAAACAAATAAACACGTCTTATATATTTTCAGTTTTCTGCCAAGAAAAAGGTGTTTGTGCTAATGTTTATCATCTGATAAGGTTATTTGCTTTATGAGTAGAGGACATCAGGAATTTGATTTTTGTTGATTGATTTTGTTTTTCTCCTTCCTGTCACCTTCAACGAGCATGATGTTTTTTTTGTGGTTATCACAATGTCATCAGTTCATCTTCAGTGGTGTTGTAGAGAACATCCGATTCTCTTTACAATATGCCAACTGTTTGTCAATTACACAATTACCACTGACCTTGAAAGGCTTAGGTATGGTCAAGTACACTGAAACACCCCATTAGAAGATTAGTGGTAAAACCATAAGAACTAGACAGACAGACGGAGATGCATTGTGGGCAGTCAGGGGAGGTAACTCAATGACCAGTGGAGTGTTTGAAGGCCTAAGATCAAAGATGTCTGTCATCCTTTGATTAGCTAGAGCAGAGCTAGTTAGGGTTGCCACAAGTCTAGTAATAACAGTCAGGCTGTTGGTAAGCTCAGGCTTTGTTATGATGGACATGCTAAACTGGCAATATAGGTCCTGGTTAACCTTTGACCTCTCTGGTTTTCTTTGTGATGTTATGTCTAGACATATCCTTCTTACTGACTGGAGGGTTTGCAGCATGCCTTTGGTTCAAAGACTACTTAATTAAGCCGAAAAAAGTTATCAAATTCAAGAGTCTAGGTTCCTTGGTAAAAAAAGATATATTATATGTTTTATTGCAATGCATGCTATTTTGAGGGTATCATCATCTTAATGTTTGAAAGACTTTGATGTCCTTTCCTGAATTATTATCAACTTTATGATTACAAAACTAGCACATAGGATGGAGCCATGCTTGTCTGATATTTGCAATGATCTCAGTAAAAGAAGTTGGCTTTGAAACAGAACTATTGAAGTTCTGAAAATACAATTGGCCATTTGAAGACTTATTTGATCCAAATTTATAAGCATCTCCTGAAGATGTTTATTTTTGTATCATATAAGATTCATATTGAACATCAATGATTTTTGTCCTATTCATATCAATGTTAGCCCGTTATCTTTGGCTGCTCATCAGAGTACAACTAACTGAGACTTTGGGTCAAGTTCTAAATGAACTTCTTCACAACACTTCATGACAATTTCTAAGAAAACTGAATACCAGTGATATTTGTAAAGATTGATTTCCACTTTGCTTCCATCAGTAATCTGAAGAGTATCAGACAAGGCTTGGTTTCATTGGTCCTAGAAGACTTCTTCATTGATCAGTGTCTGCGTGTGCAACATAAACACTCAGTAACGATTAGTCTATATCAATATCACAGTCCACTTGAAGATGATGCCTCTTTGGAATATGAATCTTCATCACTGGAGCAAGAGCTGCTATCAACTCCAGTCTGAGACTGGTTTCTGGAGAAGGACTGGAGAGGCTGATGTCTTGGAGCCTCTTGGAAAAGGAGATTGAATTTTGAATAGCAGTCTTCTTGAGTTGATATCAAAACTGACTAGTTAAGTTGCCTGTTTGTCGAAATTGGTTTCTAAGAATTTTGAAATTATTTGACTTGTGTCAAAGTTGAAAGCTGAGTGAAATACTCTTAAAATTTACACATAGACTTATGTTAAAAGAAGATTGTTAGGTGATGAAACCATGTTTGAACTAAAGCCTTTGTACTGTCAAAGAAAGGTATTCAAAGAGCGGGAGATAAGCAGGAACATAAGTTTAAAAGAAATCATAATGATCTGCCTCTTTGTGCATTTATGGAACAAAATAACAGCAGTCTCCAGACTATTTCCATGTTGTGTCTCAACCAATGTCATCAGTCCCTTTATGTTATCTGTCTCTTTGTCCTTGAATTCTTTTCATTTATTCTCCAAATTTATTCTTCTATATTTGATATTCAATATACATGGACTAATTTGACATATGATTTTATATATTGAATTTATAATCCATATCAGTGTTGTTCCTAGAGAAAGTCAGTGTTGGTGTCCTATTAACATTTTGAGAAGTGGGATATTCTACCATTGCAAAGGTTCACATCTGCTTATAATTGGTCAACATGACCCCCTCTGCTGATCACCTAGCAACAACACTCTATATATTCAAAGTAAGGTTGGAATTACTGCAATCTCACCCAGTTATTGGATTGTAATGTGAATGTTAGTGTATTTTATTAACTGAAATTTCCTGAATGCATGTCACTCTCAGGTTCTGCTTAGAATGTACACAGTAAACATGTCCACAGTAAACACTGCACAACAAGGAGCTTGAGTTTCTTCACAGCATACACAAGGTGTGGATTGATTGTTCTCTTATTCAGAACTGACACATACATATTCACGTCTTTGTTTACTTGAACATCACACACTATAATTTGTGTTGCTTATAGCTATGATATATCTGGGGAAGAAACTCAAGCTGTTTACGACCATAACATTGTTTCCATGCTTTCTGACTTCTTAATTTATGATATTGGCCTTTAATTTGTTGCCAAAATAAAAACCTCACAATATGGTTTTAAAGTTTTGTGAGGAAAATTATTACATAAATCATGTATGATAAATAAATGTCAATTATGATTTTATTAATTGAATAAATCATAAATTTGTAGTCTTTTATATCTGTTTGTCTTAAATTTGTAGTCTGAAAAAACTTCTGTTTGACCTCCTATTAATCACACATGGGCTAAAAATAAAAACCTGAATTTAAAACCCTGAGGCAGAATTGATAGCAGACGCATATGACCATACAGGTTCTGCTGTTAAGTGGTAGAATGTAAACATGTTGACAGCTTAAAATCTCATTTGCAATGTTGACAGGGTAAAGCATATCTAGCAGGGTAGAGCTCTGTGGTGCTTGTGAAAGTGTGCCTAATCTTTTGAATACATGGGTGACATTGTTGATCCCCTGTAAGCGTTTCAGTGTTGATGTTGTCAATACGTCTGCTCGTGTTGATTGTGGTGACAGAACATTAGTCCATAGAGGTCCCGTGAGTTAAGATTACCATACAAATGCCTCCCATGTTGCCTACAATCCTTGCCCTTTACGTGCATTAGCAGCGAAACACACTTTCAGATTACCCTTTGGAAGCTTACAAACTTGGTCACCTAAGAAGTTGGTTGGACAGTTTGAAATACACTTTCAGATTACCTTTACGAACCTTTCAAATTTGGGAACTTTCGTCAGAAGTTTGTTGGACAGTTTGAAAAGAGACGTGTTAAAATATAAATTGAAAGAGAATTTCATCAGAATCTCAACATTTGTTCACAAAACTATCAGCAAGTATGGTTATAGATTTGTTGCCAACAATGATACTGTTTCTTCCAAATTTGCCTTAAAGACAAAGCTAATGTAATTTTATTCCAATTTTATCAAAATATTCAGTTTCGGGAACAGTTGAAAAAACATTCTGGCTTTGGATCCCTTTATCTTATGTTTTATGTGACATTGTCTTTCTATTTTCTATTGATGTACTTTCCAAGCTCCGTCCAAAGACACGATCTTTATCCTCTGTTGATATTCAACACATCATTAGTACTTTGTAAACATATAGAATAGACCAGGTGGTTACTGATTGGTCAATGTACACAAGCTTATCTTGTATCCAAATATTTCAATGTCTATTTGTATACAATATACATGTCTACTTGTCTCAATCTTTACTGAAAGACTTCAGAAACAATGGACTTTTCCAAAGGAATGGACAATTATCCAACTGAAATGCTATTGCAAAAACGAATGAAACTGAGGCTATAATGATTGGTTGATTTTCCCACTTGTGCAACAGGCAATATATTAATAATTCTCTAGATGCAAACTCTGACTTATGGGAAGTATAGACTAACATTAGATTAGATCTGCCCTGCAATCTAAGGACTGTCCTCGTGTTCATTGATCACAGTAGTCCCAACTGATAATTTACATCCTGTTTGAATTCCTTTCGGGATTGAGTCAGACAATCTTTATAATTTGATAAGGCTTCAAGACACCATCTTTTGCTGAATAGCATTGCATTTTGATTACCCTTAGGTCCAATATCTAGACCGACATCATTTGCTGAACTATCAAGAGGGATAGAATAACAGCTTATTGTATGAAGTTTGACACTGATACATGTGTGAATCTTAAAAAAACTGAAATCATTTATCAAACCGTTTCTTTATGCATTTATGCTTCACAACCAATTATGGTCAAACAATTTACAAGTTCCTAGAAGGTTTGTTAAATTTTCTTTCCTCTTGAATGCAATTTGATTTTTGTAAAATGATCGTGAATCGTGAACATTTTCAACTATATGTGTGTAATATCTGCTTGCATTCAGAAATCTGAAGAGGTAGGAGGCCATGGTTATTTTTTCACATTGGGTAAACATGTCCCATCATATTTTGTATATTTGTAAAAATTGATTTCTTATAATAATATTATTGACTTCGCCCATCTGAAATTCCGGATTATACTTAAAAGCTAGGAAATAGCCCATTGTCATTATGTCTTTCCCATTCCTTATGTAAAGTATCGAGACGTTTTGATGAGTACATGTTCTCAATGTATGGAGTGCTGGTCAGCCTGTAGGCAACTGAAGCAATATCTGTGTAGAGACAGCAAGTGTTGTCAGTTGGTGTGTACTGATGTCTCCACTTTACTGTATCTTCTTCCTCTTGCAGGGGGTTCACTAGCTGGAGTACTCACTCTAGTGTTTGTCAAGAGCTCTTATGACTTGCCCGTGTCATTTATTGTATAGTCCTGCTTAATATTCAGAAAGTCTAGGTTTTACAGTTTGTATGAAATGAAAAGCCTTAAAATATCAAAGTTGGAGGTACACTAACAAATTTCAAAGGTTATTTTGAAACATTTCATAGAGTGACTTTTAGTCTAGATAATGCAGTGCAACACTTATACGGCAAATAAAAATAGTGTAACACTGCCAAAGTATGATGTAACAATACTACTCAATTTAGCTCCGATAATCTTAGCACCATGAGTATTTGAGCAAATCTTAGTAACAGCTTAGTTTGGCTTGAAAAATTAGGAGATTACTAAGCTTCTATAATGATATTTTATATTTTCATCAAGTTTTATTGAAAACAGGCTTGTAGTTTTCTTTATGCATTATATAAAAAGAACATAATCCAAGAAATGTCAGTAAAGCCTTTCTTGTGTAACGATTCTTGGATCTGACTTCCGGCGGGTTCTCCACTGTGCAGTTGCAGCATTTCTTTGTCTTCAGTCAGCATTGATTTTGGTTAATAAATCTTTGCGTCTTCTTGCGTCCTTGGGGAGAGTTTCAATCATTCATTAGGCCCTTCAGAAGTCGATGCATTTGCAGCTCTCTTGTGACCGAAGCTTGCATCAGGATTTGCATCACATGTCCGTTAAACGTCTCCCCCAATAAGATCTTCTCTTAAGAAACTGCATGTGATGAGATGTTTGATTTCTCTGCTGCTGTGTAATCAATATGATTGAAAATTTTCGTTAAAAGCTGAATAATTGCTGTCAAGATGTTTTTGTGCTTGGAACTTTGTGTGTTTGGTAATTGTATGTTTGGTAATTGATAGTTTATCGTCAGTTTTGGTTGAAAGAAGGTCAAGATTAAAAATATCTTTTAGTTGTGATGATACCAAAATATAATTAATTTTGTAATGATTTTATGCACTTTTTCAATCTATATTTCAATCACCTTGACCAAAATAGTCTTTTAAAATTTTATCAAGACAAAATACAAATTTTAATATAACGATAAATTAACAATATAAAAAGAAAAGAAAAGAGATGACAAGTGTTTGTATGAAATTTAATGTTGTCTGCAACATAAAATGAACAATAAGAAAAGAAAAGAATAAACATGACAAGTGTGTGTATGATACGAGTCATAATACTGGAATAATATGTCGTAAGAGGATAAATGTCGACATTACATAGACACACGTGGAGGAAGTATACTAGCCTAGAGCTAAAAGGTGTGAGACTTCACAAAGTGAATTCCAGAGATGTGTCACAGACAATGTGGGAACATACATGTACAACATTGAGAAAAATTAAATTATTTCATGAGTATATGTGAGATTAAACTTGATCCAGTTGATAGTGAGCAATGTCTTACTGTAAGTTACAGGCAATGTATGATAATATGATACTGTAAAGATATTAATACGTTAAATGCAACTGTGAAATTATACTGATATTCATATGTCGTCTGTTAGTTTCATATGAAATTAAGGTAACCTGATGTTTGATTTTTGAAGAGATTCTTGTTTTGTCATAAAAGTTAAAAATGTCAGAGATTTCCGAGAGCCATATGAAGACAGACTATTTTATGCTATCCTCTTCATAGTTGACTAAGGAATGTAAGATTACGCTGAATACATCCTCATATATGCTGGTGTCATAGTAAAGATTATGGATAAACTTTCAGAGGCTTAAATCATTACATGCAAGGGGAAGAAGATGTAGTCATGTTATGCCGCTAACAACATTAAATATCCACTTTTAATAAGGAATGCAAACTTGGAGAAAAATATGTACAGAGAAATATTTAGACACTGCAAATTTTGTCTTAGAATGAATATATTATGATTATTACTAGAAACAAGATATATTTTATGTGGGCAGTTTGAAGAAGATTAAGTTTTAGCCCACACTTTCTGTGGGTCATGTTGCAGAAGTTCATGTGACATTGAGTTTATTGAGGAACTTGCGATTCACTGATCATTGAATGACTCAAGTATTTGACGTTTGCAAGACAGCTACCTCAGAATTATGGAGTGACATTTTGAAGTAAATTCTGACAGGACTGAATGAGTTTGTATGACACAAGGTGTGGAGAGTGATGTATTGGATATTGGAGTGAGGTAAGTCCCTATAATCCTTCTCTCACGCTGACAGACAGGCGGACATGTTGCCCACACAATAATGAGTAACCACTGCCATCTTTGATGAGCAATATTAATCATTTTGAGTTTGTAGAAATAAGTGAATTACATTTAGTACATGATGTAAACTGACTCTTGTTAATTGTTGAAAATGAGAAATATTTAGAAACCTAAACCTGTTTTTGAATTAGGTTGACCCTCGCCATTCTCAGTGGCAACGTTCCAGGAATCTGTGTTATCTAAATTTCAAATCTTGAAGCAATACCACTCATTCATGATTTGCAATTAACTAAAACTAAAACTTTTAGAAAAATTTAAAAAAAAGTTCACTTAAAAAGGGTACCGAGTTAATTGAAAGGTCCAGTCTGGTTGTTCTATTTCCTGAATTAAGTGTTCAACCAAAATTGGATTTACTTACTGATGAGAGTATATTGATTTGGACTCTTCCTTAGTTGTTGTGACTAGTTTTCACGAGTAACTTGATATCTTCAAACGCTTACCCTTCTCCTAGTGTTTTTCTAATTAAAACGAGGGTTGAGATTAATCTGTAAATGAAACGTTTTTTCCTGTAGGAAACTCGCATTCATGAACATTTGCCAGGCAAATAAGTAAGTCTTTTTTGTAAACAAGTTGTTTTCTCCAGTGTATGAGCTGTTTGCAAGCCCTCCATTACAATAAAAAGTTCTTTGATAGCTGAAAGATAAAGTTAGTCTGGAGCTTGTAACTCCTATAGCAAGAAGCCAGACTAAAAGTCCAGAGCAGCATGAGTTTGCAGCATGTATAGTGGCTTGGTGGACTAATATTCATTCGCTGAAACATAATTCATCAATTTATTATGATATATTTATGATAAAAGAGCCTCAGACAAATTGTTATTTCAGTCCTCTGCAGATCTAGACTTGCTTAGAGACGCTATGTTAATGACAAAATGTGAATTCCAGTCTGGGTGTTGAGTAAGTGGTTTGGATTCTTCAGCAACAAAAAGTAATTGACATGTTTGTTTTAAAATTAACATTGAAGAAATGTGACTTGTCTGTTTGAAATAAGAGAAATTTTCTAGT
This sequence comes from Steromphala cineraria, assembly GCA_916613615.1. Lineage (NCBI taxonomy): Eukaryota > Metazoa > Mollusca > Gastropoda > Trochida > Trochidae > Steromphala > Steromphala cineraria. The sequence continues at coordinate 38,150,618 of OU744722.1, read as the reverse complement.
GAATTGTTAGAAAAAGTAAATTTTTTAATGGGATTCACCATAAACATTGGGATTCAAATAATTTACTTCATCAATCAAATATGAATGTGACTGATTTTCGAACACTGTGTTTATCTCCTGCAAGCGTTTGTTGGTTTTAAGAGTCAATCCTAGCCTATACTTTACACAAGACTTTTGGACTAAGACAGTGGAAGTTTACCAGGTTCACCGGATAGCTAGGTACAATAGAGAGTGATAATAGTGAGATACAGCAGGCCTGGTGCTGTGTAAGTGGCAGTTAGCTAGCTGCTGCAGTCACATTCTCAAGTGATGAGAAGTCCGCTAGCTGGTGTTTATCTGGCAGCCACAAGTGGGACACTTCTTGTATATACATCATCCTCCACCTCCCTCTCCCCCTCCCCCTCCCAACTCTCAGCATTGGCACAGAGCTGTAAACACCTTCCAGACACAACCAGTCTCCCACTGGCACTCTGCTGTCTTCTTCCTCTATTATTCATCCTCACCATCCTTCAGACCTGAATCAGTTATCATCAGCAAATTCAAAAAGATGACGTAAGATGAAAGCAATTAGCGGTCTAAGTTATATAGATAGTATCTCACTTGCACGCACTGACTTGCAAGTGCACCTGATGCACAATCCACATTCATATTAATTTGTTTTAAGGAAGAAATGCTTATCATTTAGGTCTATGGACATTCAGAGAGTTGCATGTCACTAAGGCAGTGATAAATATACCTGCGAGTCCTGCTTCAAATACTCATAAAATTTAGAAAGGACTCATAGAAAATTTAAGCTGTGAGTCCTGGGATGCATAGTTTTTCGGTGTTACTATGTGCTTACCTATTAAAGGACTCATTTAAATCAGCTTGGACTCACAAGACTTTTTGGTAGCGAGTCCCTTGACTCAGAGAGTCATATCTGTAGATTGATCACTGCTAAGGCAATGTGTGAATTTATAAATTTAACATAATTTTTTTTTGGAGTAAAAACTAGCCATCTCAACATGAAAATAAAAACTGTGCTTGGATGCTTGTGAGTACCTGTGTAAGAAAGGAAATAATGGGAGGTAGATAGGAGCTATCAACAGAACTCACAAACCATTACAGGCGCCACCAACAATCTATTGCAGGCGCCATCCATAGCCAGGTGCTTGGTTCTGTCTCCTTTAGGGGAGAATCAACCTGTTGATATTACTCTGTAGTATCTCCTTGGATCTGTCCAACATGTCACTTACTGTAATGCCACCATTGGCAGAAAATATTACCCAAGCGGTGTTAAAAACCAACCCATTCTATGTGGCCAATTTATTGAATTTAAAGTCTGATGCAGGTTTCATTAAAAGAAAGATTGATTGTTTTTGCCCACATTTCAATTTTCACCGTGTTAAAAAACATTGAAATATATGAAAGTTTTTCTGAAATAAAATTTGAAGTCCTTGTTAGGACTAAAACATGTAAAACCTTTATTCAAGTAACAGTGTGTTTGGCAAGTTTGAGGTGGGAAGTTGATTTAGAAGTGTACATAGTTGTGTTGATAGTGAGGTCGATGAACTCTGCTTGACATTCCAGCACACCAGTAGATACAACTTACAGGTTGCAGTCACTTCTGTTGACACTAGACTTGTGCCAGGTCAGCACAGGACTGTTTTCGAAGCTCTCTTAGTACTAAGATAGTCAGAAGGTCCTTACATTAACAGTGTCCCACGACTACCTTTGGCACTAAGAGAGCTTAGATAATATAGGCCCTGTATTCAAACATCTATATGAAAGGAATTATCTGGAATAGACACATTCCTGACCTATAGGTACTGGGTAGATGGTCAAAACAAGCCGGTAGATTTAGAACCTTGCATGGTTATGTTTTGTTCAGTTGGTTTTTCATATGGGTTCTTTTTGCTGTTGAGCCTTTAGAATATTGAGATAAAAGGTAAAGAAACATTCTAGGCTAGTGGTCTATCATTGGTCAACTGAAGATTGACATTCATGATCAAGAGAGGTGGTTTTCAACCCTTTTTTGGTAATATCAAAATAAAGGTGGGTTTTGTAGCAAAAGAAGAATTTGCTGTTTATGCAATAAGAGATTTCATCATCACAGTCTTATCTCTTTGTGTGACCTCATAACTACCTTGCTTATGGATATAGTAGTCATTGGATTTAAGTAGTCAATTGTTTGGACATAGTAATACATGAGGACAAAAACAGTGTATGAAATAAGGCCTGTTTGAAAGTCATCTACATTTGGTCCATTCTGATGATTTTTTAATGAAAATAACATAATTTGAATTGACGATTTAGCAATTTTGTACCTAGCTGCCTATCAGGCTGATTTATTTCAGTTGTCAGCAGTTATAAGGATTAGAGCAAGTCTATGTTAGGTTGGCTGGGAGCTTATCACCTGTGATAGGAGCGACCTTGACTGGACACTGGTCAAAACAATACCTGAACCTCCTTGACTCTCCGGCAGGGTCACAAGAGGCTTGACCTCTTATACAATATCTCTATAGCACTCTTTAAATAGGTACCAGTGCTACAATCTCAAAAATGTTAATTATTTATTATTTGGACTTGCGATTTCACTCAGCGTTGAGCATATAAGCTCAAAATGTTGCAAAATCAATTGGGTCATGGCGGTTTGAAGATTAAATTAAACCTTCTTTTGAATTCATGTCATTTTATTGGAATCTTCCTGTAAACAAAAAAAGGTCACTTGGATTAACTTGGTTAAGAACCTTCTAAGATGGATTATCAATTCTCTTGTTTCTTGTTGTTTACTGATGTGTATATTTGCTGTTTGAAGTGGTTCTTAAACTACAGCTTTTCTTAAAAAAATGAAGTACAGTGCTGGCGGGTAAAGATACGCACCTAAGAGATGAATGACCAGTCATGCAAGGAAAATACAAGATATGAGAAAACCCTATGTCAATGTGAAAGTTAAGGGTTTAGTTGAGAATTCTAATATTGAAGAATCTCTTGCGAATTATTATGTGTAACATAGTCAACATTTTTGTAACGACTACCCCCTATTTCCGGAAGATCCGGAAGTGTAGGCTAAAGATACGCAGGCAGGTTTTGAATACACCTAACATTATCAATTTTACAATGTTTATAGGTTTTGAAAGTGTTTACAGAAGTTCAGGGAATGACATAAAGATTGTAGGATCAATTAATGTGTTTCAAACGACATTTGATATGGGAGAAGAGAAAATATTTGATGACAATGAATTTTTATGAATTTTGTACAAACATGACACTGTATGTGTCGCTGTTCAACATCTTATTCCTTTAAATCAATGTAAGACCTTTTAATGTCTTCTAAATTTCAAAAAGATGTAAAGACAACAATAACTTACAAGCTGACACTTAATGTGCAATTACTAGGTTAATGTTTGTGTAAGTGCATAGGTTTACCCTTCGCGTATCTTTACCCGACACGGCTGTATTATTATCACATTTGCTGATCAAATTGCTTATATTGTACAAGTAGCTCAAGGAAATAGATTTTTATTGATATGAGTGAAACAGCATCAAGGATTAATACTGCACTTGAGTTATATTATAGTGACATAATCCAACAAGACAAAATCAATCCATAAAATGGTCTTAAAACACAGACAAAACAAATTACCTCTTGAATTCCATTTACATGTTATAAAATGGGAAAACATTGGTTAAACCATTCTTGAAATGACGTTGCAATATTGTATACATTATGCAAAAACAATAGAATTTGAAATTAACTTGGACATGCAATTGTGTTCTGGAGCCAGCCTATGTAGAAAGATTGTGTACACTCAACAACAGGATGTATGTGAGAGGACACCAAATCAATACCCTGAGTTTACAAGTCTCTGGAAACTTCACTACTTATTGCGTTTTGGAGCTCGATGCAATAATTCCCTTGGCAGTCCGCAGACCTGTTACAAACAGCAAAGGATTATGGGAAAGCTAAAGGTTGACCATACAGCCAATCCTCCATATGCCTTAATCTACAGGTTGCGTGTCATGCTTACACCAGTGGTTTTTCTGAATTAATGAATGGGAGATATAAAAAAATCTTGCTTTGTCAAATTTCAAATTAAGTTTTGTATTTTGCTCTATCAATTATCTTACATATTCCATGAAGTTTGTTAATTAAAATATTATTTTTGGTGTCTATATATATATATAAATATCTTTTTTTGATTATACAAGGTTGTGCTACTCTGTCTTTGAAGATAGATTTGTTTATTGGTAACAAACAATTTTCACATTTGTCACAGTTAAACATCCTGCCTGCTGCTTCAATTCAAATTCTAATGTCTCAAACCGTCGAATTAATTAAAAAATAGCAAGCGCTCAATCAAAATTTGACCCAAAGAACATATTTGAGATATTATATTCCCTTAACGAGATGACAAGGCACACCTGATCCAGGTAAACTACCTGTGGACGTGCCTGACCCAGCGGTGGGTCCCCCCCCCTGGACCTCTCTCAGCAGGCTGACCATTGACCAGAGTCGCAGGACGTATCACTGTCCAGCCCTCCCATTGGCTGAATGTTTCTACACTGAGCACATACAGTGTCGCTTTACTCTGACGTCATGTGGTTCCTTTCATTAAACCAATGACATTTTCTATAAGCAAAACATCTTTTGAAAAGCAAAACAATTTGTTTATGGCAAAACATTTTGTTACCGATATGTTCATTTGAGAAGTGTTTTCTTGGTTGTGTTATTTGGAAAAAATACTTTTCAATGGAGAGGTAGGTAAAGTTTGATGTGCTGATTAAAAGTTTTATGATTACTTGAAGAATCGTATATAAATGATTTCTTTTAAGATTTGATGTGTTCTGAAATTGTTTCAATGAGATTAATCTTAATTTAGATTCTCTGATCGATTCAGCACATGCTTGCCTTAGATTTAGAAAACAAGTTGTAAACCAATGAAAAGGTCTAGAAATTACTGATGGATTTTCAATTTGTAAGTCAACCTTAAGAACGGACACAAGAAAAAATGAAACAAGTATTGTGAGAAAAGTTTTTTTTTTAAAAAATGAATGACTTTCTCTATAAATGATTCAGCAGCCAAACCAATACCAAAGTGATGATGTCATTACCATCTAAAAAAGCAATTTCTCTGGCGCCATCAGAACCCATAGAATTATGTGTGGCTGCACGTAGGGCTAGCCACTTGATTGGACTTGAACAAGCCATAAAACAGATTGGCAGTATCGGAGGACTGATGTCAGGGCGAGGGTATTGTTAGAATGAAGCCTCTCACTGGATTGCATAAGCTGGACAAACATCCTTCTGATGGTAATAGTATAAAGCTGGACAAACATACTGTCTCCTGTCATTAGTATTAAGCTAAGCAGAGATGAAAACAATGATGGCAACCACGTCATCTTCCGGAAGAAATTATTCTTTTGACTAAAACTGTTTCATGTAGTTATACTATTTGTCTTCCTTTGGTTGATGCCATTTCATGTTTTCCCATTTCCTTTATGCGTCATTGTTAATATCAAGTTAGCTCATGGGAAAGACTAAAATCTTCTTGGATATCTGATAAACTATCCATGAGATAAAAATGGATCTCTGTATGATGTCATTACAAGTTGATATCCTGTCTGATCACTATCAAACACACTATGTTCTCGGATTAACTCATGACCAACATGATATTGCCTCGGCCATCAGTGAAATCACATTAAAGGGAACGTGAGTTCACATGATTTTATGATTTGAATTTGCATTAGCAATTCTTGCATAAACCCTAACCGTCAGAGCTTCATCAGATTGCTACATTGTCAGATCATTCTACCTTTAGATCACCCCATAGTAAGATTGAGCAAACATAAGATAACAAAGGAATTTGATCACCCCATAATAGGATCCAGCAAACAAAAAATGATAAAAGTATTTGATCACACACCTTCAGATCACCCCATAGTGAGATCCAGCAAACACAAAATAATGAAATGACACCTTTTGGTGTCCTTGATGCTAGGTTATCCCAATGTAAGATTCAGCAATCATTAGACCATCCAAATGTATGAACACCCCAACCTTCAGATTACCCTTTTGTCACATCATGCCACAGTTAGATGTCCCCATCATCATATCACTCAATTTTCAGATCACTCAAATGTAGCCTGTCTATTCTTAAACCTAGTCCTCAGATCACCCTGTTGAATGATCATTGACTAGTTAGAAATAATTTGTTCTAAAGTCAAAAAAGTTGTCAGATCAACTCACCAATTGATCACCAAAAGTAAGATCAATCCAACAATTGATCATCAAATGTAAGATCACAGATTTCTCCACCATAAATAACCACATTACAAATAAAAAACCATCTATAAAAAAGTTTATGATCTGAATCAATGTTAGCTTCTGCCTCATCTGATGTTGCATCTGACTCCCGACTGACCCGACCTCCCTCCTGCATCTATCCACTGTACAGTGTTTGCCTTCTCTCTGTATGTGCTGATTGTTAATATTTCATAGAGGCAGATCATTAGCAGAGAGTTGTGGGACCTGTCTGGCTGTATTGATTATGATTGTTAATGGGAGCAGTGTCAGTTAAAACATGAATGCTGTTGGTTTGTTGTGCTATCTGTGTTGAATATCTCCTCTGAGCAGACGCTAATAGCAGCAGTTGTACTGATGGAGTGATTCCGCTGTTATTGGTTCTGTGGATTATTCTGTCTGTATAGCATCTAACAGCTGCTAGTGACTGAAACATTGCTCAAATGGTGCTGAACGATAACTCCCTCACTCAATAACATCTAAAACATGTATTTGAATCTTCTTTTGAAATAAAATATTTGGGATCACACAATCTGCAATAGTATAAATTTCTGAACTTATGCAGTTGTCAAATAATTCCCTACCATTTGGTGTTTGGAATTCTTGATGACAAGTCACGTTTATTGAAAGTTGGTCTTGTAGACAAAATTTGACTTTCATTTGTTGATAAAAGTGTACTGCAGTTTAAATAGGTACAAAGCTTATTCACAGTGTCATTTTACTGTGAATAACATCCTTATTATGAACTTGCTTTACACCGTTTGTCCCTCATTTCCCATCAACTATTGGTCCTCGCTCTCAACAAAGAAGTTGTTCCTCTAGATAAAGACGATCTCCACAATACAAGACATCAAGATTCTCATGCTTGTTTCAAATAATGTTGATTATTTATATTCCGGGAATGTTGTAAATAAATAAATAGAGTTGACACATATGGTACCTCTGAGTTGTACATTCAGAATATTAGTAGTTGACATAATTGTCATCCGACAGTGGCTTTCATTATTGATATTGCTTGTGGTAGATGGCTACAATCAATTGTCATTCAATTACATCATCAGTTAATGACATCACAAGGCTGTGACATCACTATAAGCAAACCTCAGATATTTATTAATCTTAATATCAAAAGATACTTGGCTGAGATTTATTATTCATTAGCAGCTCATGTAAGATCAACTTTTCCGTTTAGTGTTTACCAAAACGTTTTCGAGAGTCTTTATAATAAACAACATCTTACATTCAGTTTAAATCAGATTTGAAAAAGGTAGTTATAAATCTGGGAATGTTTGATATGTCAGTATTTACAGATTCCTGAAAAATTGTGGCTAAGAATGGTCATTTCAAGACATAAGTACAGTGGGATCAAGTAAACTTATTTAAGAGGCATTTTAGAAGTTGGAATTACAATAATGCAGAGGAATATATGGACGACAATTTCTTTGTTCATTGTATGCACGTTTCGACACAGATTCTTGTGTCCTTCTCAGAATCTTAGTCGAAACATCGCATACAATGAACAAACGAGTTGTCATCCATATATTCCTCTGGGTCAAGAATAAAGACCAAGTGATGTCAAGTCTACAGTAACAGATTGATCCAGTGACCCGCTGGCTGTGCACACATCTCAGATTTGTGATGAATATTTCATATAATGTGACGCAAAGCCGCTGAGGCAGTATTTTCCCATCAATCTGATGTGCTGGTGAATATTGCAACATTCCTGTGTGATTAATAGCAGGCTCGGAGATTGTGTTTCCTGGGATCAGTTTTCATGCTTGACTGCCTTTCAATTTGGAGAATAGCTTTTTGAACATAAGCTCTTGTTGGTTTAAATCAATCAAAATCATAAACATATTGGATTTTATACATATTAGGTAGATCCATTACAGGACAAGGAAAATCTTTCATTCATGTTTTTTCTTCAAATTTGCAGTTGAATCTTGCTATTAACTGCATTTTGATCAACAAGATGATCAATGATTCAAGACGCAATTTGCTAAACCCAAACCAATGATTCCATCCAGACCTTCATATATTTTGTAGATTGATTTACTCTTATACATTTCACATGAGCTCATCAATAAAATAGATTCGATCCCAAATTTGTTTACAAGATGGCTGATCTAATTGTGTGTCTGCATGGTTTAGCCAAATCTTGTTTGCTACGTCCTGGTAACTGATATTCTACCCACCGTCTGGCACAAAGTCAAGTAATAGACTTCAGACTGTAGAGGAACCAGTAAACCATTTTATTGAATCTGCTACTGATCGATCTGCTGTCTGGTTGTGGACTCATTGACAAACATTCTTGTTGCATGTCATTTTATCCAAACAAATATGTTTGTGTTTTTAGGATTTTTCATGAAAAACAAGTGTTTATTTCTATTGACGTTTTGTATGAAAAATTTTATGGCAAAGTTGGCAAAGTTAATGTACAGTGAGCTTTCTCTTACATAAAAAAGCAAAGCATTAGTTATCACCCTCGGCTGCAGTCTGGACAGTAAGTGACTGGTGGACTCCACCGGGATGACCCAAGGTGTCTGTACTGGTCAGTGCCCTTGCTGTAAGGAGCTCAGTATCCCCTGGCCAGAACTTGCCAGACTTCTGCTGTCTGGCAGTGAATTGTGGCCTCCTGATACTCATGAATATCTATCATATAGATCAGGGTTGTCTTATCCAAAGACAGCTGTGATATAAATGAAATACTTTTGAAAGCAGCGTTTAACCCCAAATCACCTCGCCTCTTATCCAAAGCATTATTTCTGGGAATTATGAAGCATTCTTCATGCTGTTTGAGATGAATTTCTTATGATTAATTTGACATCTTGACGCTTCCAATAAATTCATACAAACAACCTGTGTTAGTAAACCATATTCTCAAAAAATAGAAACACATTTGGTAGGATAAGGCTGCCTCCAAAGCATTGAGTCAGGGCTGATGTAGAAGGCATATACTTTAAAACATGTAAAATTACAATTTTGGAGTTTCTGCATATAACTAAAGTGGAGACAGTAGCTTTATCCTCTCATCAACCTTTGGTTTGGTTCTGTGTTTCTGCCTGTATATCTTTAAGTGGATCTACATGCAGCAACCCCACAAAGCCTTGAATATACAGGTTGTTTACAGAGATAAAACATTTAGGAAAGATTCTGTGTCTCCAAAACAGTAACATTGAAATGACCTCTACATCACTGAAACAGTTTACAGGTAGTGAAGGTTACAGTGTTCATGGAGCCAAATGGACACGGACACATTGTGGATATTGAACTATTGAACATGTAGATCGTTTGTACGCTAGTGTATTAATGTATGTATTGTTTGCAGGTTGCTATCCGCGGATGACCTACAGGAGTATTACAACATCGATGACGCTCAGTGTCGCAAGCTGTTGATGCGCGCAGTGGAGCGAGCTCGGGATGAAGAGGAGAGTGATGAGGTAAGGGAGATAACTCCATTTAGTTGCACAGTCTTTCAGTGTCGTAACACTTCACTAGTACTGTTACTCTGGTGTCTTGATACTCCATGTCCATGACTGATTGGTTGAGTCAGTCTGATTGTAGCCGATGTTTGGAATATAGATGGCAGATTTAAATTAGATATCAATACATGCAACCACATTATGAATACAACTGAGAAGATCCAAGTGACCTTTGTGGTTTTCTTGTTGTCTCTTCAATACCTTCTTTTTTAAACATCCAACTTATGTCTCATTGCATCAACACGTGTTTACGGATAAATGACCACAAAAACCTGAAAATGTTTTAATGTGTTATTGCTATCACCATTTACATGCTATTTGTTTTTTGTCATTTTTGAGTAGTCATATTTTCAAAGTGATCAAATGAAAAATATTTAAGATATTTTTAAAAATGCCATTACTGTGCTCCTGAATACAATATTCTTAAGTGATCTGAATTTGCTTGGGATCTGTCTAATCTTATCTTAATCCACCAACTTCACATTTCTCTCATAATCCAGTCCTAAACAGATAATAACTTGCTTGTGTGAAGAACAGTCTGTCATTTTTGCTCATTCAGAAATAGAATTCTTTCTTGCCAACAATTTGTCCTAGCTTATGACCAGGTTGAGATTGTGAACACATGGCCATAATTCATTGATAGGCATTGTTAGCCAATGATTTCGTTATGTTGAATACTGAATATTATACTTTATATTTTCAATTTCAAAAACATTTCTAATTATTAAGTCTTGAAAACAAAACTCAGTGGTCACACAGACATGGCTTTAGGTTAAACATATCATAGAAATGAAATTTATGTTGAGAAAATAATTTGTTTTTAAAAAGATTATCTATATTACCGAATCATAAATATCAAAAGATTATTTGAATTACGGGTTGAATTTGATGTGATGATGACTTTCAAGCATTGAGGTAAGAGAGCTCAAAATCAATTTGTAGAGAGATTTAAAAGAGATTTTTGAAATAATGCTACGGTAGTTAAAAGTTTGAGACGAACCCTCAATTGGTTCTCAAGAAAAATCAAACATGATCAATAGTAGATTGAGGGCCCTCTGATTTTAGGGTAGCTTCACTGAGTATTGACACATCAGACTGGCAACCAGTCAATTGATTTTCTGCTGTTTGACTAGTTTTAAAAAGTTCAACATTATAAATTTCTCTGCTTTTACACTGGAGGAGCATATTGTTCAAGACCAATTTTCTTTTTTCCAAAAAATGAGAAAGTTTAAGTGATCAATCTGGCTCGTTTCAGGCATTGGGTTTCCTTTTAACGAGGCAAGAATACATTAGAATAATTGACAGGAGTGTTTATGATGTCGCAATCCTTGACATAGACTAACATTTAGTCTCAGAAGTATTTTTTTCAATATTGACAATATTCTTAAACAATTCATGTATCATAATAAAATGGAGACCAGAATATGCTTCAGAGCTGAGTGATCTCGACTTTCTATACTGCAGTAGACTTGGTTGGTCGACAATTGAATGTTTTTGCTTTAGGGTCTGGGTGACAGACTATCCTTGACACAGTGGTTTTCTGTTGGAACCAACTACAGTAGAACTCAGATATAGCGAACTCCAAGGGACCAAAGAATTTAGTTCGCTATATCCAGTGTTCGCTATGTGCATATAATTTTAATGATATTATAAAGGGATGGGACTTGAAAATTTGTTCGCTATATCCGAGTTCGCTATATCCATGTTCTACTGTATTGGGTTCATAGGCATGTCACAGTCTTATTTATCTATGAAAATTTAACAGCGTTTTGAATGATACATTTTGTGTTACCTTTGGTGGTCATGCAGTTGTAGAGTTACCTTTGTGTTCGTTTTCGATCTAAAATAACTCACAATCAATCCAACATAACATGTCTCTGATGTCAAACACACAAAGTTTATCTCCTTAGTATACTGGACTTTGATTTCTGCTTTGGAGTTTTTGAGATTGAACTTGATAATGAAGTTTCAAGTCTTTATTTGATTTGTCAAACTAATTCTATTGATCAAACATATTATGTTTCAAAAAGAATTATGATTAGAGTTTATTTTATTGTAATTTGTGGGTACCACTTTTCTGTATAAACCATGTCTGCTGGCAAGTCATTGAGTGGTCTAAGGGAGATAACTCTGTTAGGCTTAATTGGCAAACTCCATCTATATAGTTGCTTGTTGGGATCTGAAAGTCCTGATTGCACTCACCAACAGGATTAACTGTCAACATTGTTGCTTTTATTGCTTTGTTTACGTACAAAGAGAGATTTGTAATAAATCAGTTGATTATACATGTATTTGCTCGTTGTTAAATGAGAAGTTATTCTGACATATTTCTTAAATTGTGCTATATATCAAATTGAAGATGTCACATCAAGAGAATTATTATCTTTTATGGTTTTTTTAAACTTCCTTTCCTTAACTTGAAATAGAAATGAGTACACAATCTGAACTTAGTCAGAATGCTTATAAAAAAGGAAAATAAACATATTCATGATAAAAATCTTTGCCTGTATTTGATATTATCACAACTAAAGATAAGAGGATTAAAAAAGGAGAATACAAAAAATCATCTTCTTGTTAACCTTGGCAGTTTTCCTGCAAAATATTTTGAGTCTTGCTCTTTTTGTTTGTCTTCCATTATAACCGGAGCTGCATTGCGAGTATATACTTCGAGCATGTTTGCTGCTGTATTTTGTTCCCTATCATGCTGATCAAAACCTAACAACAGCAGTGTTGTTCCTAGGTGGTCAGGTAAGGGGTCATTTTGGCCTTTTTAGCAGATGGGACCCCTCAAAAAGTATCCTAATTCTTCAAATTTCAACTAATACTTGGGAAGGAAATAAGGAATTGCTCTGTTCATTCTTTGACTATTATCAATGTTTTTGAGTAATATTTAAAAAAAATGGCTGCCCACATTTGCCCATTCCTGGATTGTTTTCTTAGTAGCAAGGGTTCCTGTAAAGAAGGGGCGAGATGGGTGATTAGCGCGTTTGGGTTTTGATCAGAAGGATCGTTGTTTGAATCCCACCAGGGGCTCACAACTTTGTCTGCAGTAGAGAACTGTTCTACATGCAGTCAAGTTTAGGCGAATTGCTACACTGAATTTCACTGCAGTGCCACCCATGGTTGCTAGTTCAAGCCTTTGATTGCAGGTTTCACCACAATGCAAAAAAGTGTTGCAGGCTTTCTTCCTGCAATTATACTAGCAGCCATTATATAAGTGAAATACTCTTGAAAGCATCGATACACCCCAAATGCCCTCTCCTCACCTACTGTAAAGAATTAAGCCTCCAAGAATGGTATGGCCTAACTATATTCAACAAGAGATGGAGTCCTTTTGCTTCATCTTGTCATTGCCATTGACATATATACTAAAAAATCCTCCATACAGAACTCCAATTCAATTATGTTCCTTGGCCTAGGTGGCAGATTTCACTGTTGTTATTTCACGGAAGACAAGCTTAATGAATCCCTGGCATTTTCTCGTCCCCAGATATAGTTTCTTTTGTCGTTTCTATCATTGTCATCCCGAATCAAGCCGGAGGCTGCATCGGTGATTGAAATGTCATCTATCTGTCAGATTATTCACTCAAAGGGCAGACATATGTGTGCTCCAAATATATAATAGATGATGGATCTGTTCATAAATATTTGATATCTCGAGTGAATGAACTGTAATCTGAAAATGGATATGTCATATTTGACGTACTGTAGACCTGTGATGGATTACTTTCACAGCCTTGGACTCATCTGAATTGTAAATACCCCTGCCGGCGGGACTCTCAGTTCACCGTTTTGGATATTGAGAAATTTTGAAATTGAAAGTGATGCTGATGCATATTCACGATGCTTCAGGGCTGCAGAGGCTTGATGTGGTCTTTCAGGAAGTTTGGGTTTTAAACTTATCAAGGAATATATGAATTTGCTAAAAAGCTTTGTAAAAGAAAAAAATCTTAAAAACAAAACCATGTCATATGATACAAGTTTTTCAAAGTAGATAAGTTTTATTTGAAAAAGTAAATCTTTTGTTCATTATTTGATTTCATAATTTCTTGTGGTTTAATTTTAAAAATTGTATTCAAACATAGCTGTGTCTAAAATATTTCCTACATTCAATGTTCTTTTCATTAAACTAAAAAATGCATAATATTTTGTTTATCTTATAATAAAGGGAAGTAACCCTTGGTTTTATATGAGGTAAACAAAAGGTGGTATTTGTTTACAAGCCTGAATGATATATAGTGTTTGTGACTTTGGACCAGGGAGAGAGGTGTATGTCAGGTGACCTATGTAAGGAGCAGACGTGGTGACATGTGGATTTCTTGATAATGGATAGGGGAGTCGCAGGGTGATACAGGCAGTCCTAGCCAGGCTCAGTTACTTGTATTCATCTCACTGATCAGTATCCTCAAACTGGAACAAGAACCTTTATTTGGGTTGAGGCTATTTAGATATTGTGAACACCACATGACTGTAGTGTAGGTGTTGTGAACTGTTTCTACGTAATCTGACCTGCCCTTGGTTAGTCCTGGATGCAGCGGATTGTGTCAATGAACTGCATGTCAAGTTGTTACGTATTCCTTGTGCTAAGTCACCCATGACATGCACTGAGTTTGTGTAAGTGTGGAAATACGACCTTGTAGCCGACAGGAGAGATGCTCTGTTATTGTGAGATGAACACACACCCTACTCCCAGGACGATGGCTATTTACTCTTGATTCCTGTTGAGTTGTTACTGTGTTTGCTAGAAGAATTGTAGAACTAGTAGACTGTGAGCAGACGACATCCAGTGGAGCCCCCTCTCCATAACTGGGCTGGCTTGTTTACCTCAACCTCCACTTACACAACAAGGAATCTCAAAAACTGGAGCATAGTAGCTTACATACATACATGTGCAGAGGGAAGCAATTTGATATTGCGTGTGTGGTTATGTGTGCGTAGGTAGGTAGGTAGGTCTGTAGATTTGGAGTGGCAGTAAGTAAGGTGTGATGGAGTTGCCCTCCACTGCCCGGTGTGTCTGTTCCTCTAGACTAATTAATCCTTGATTGCTGGTCAGCATGTATGGATGGACATCCTGCGGGTACAGCAAGCCATGTGCGGAAGTATGTTTATATGAAGATTCTTGTAGAGCTCATCTCCTGGGAGACCCCTTCTTGGTGCTGACTTCTATGAGAGGGTCAAACTATAATTTACAATAAGTAGGATTAAAGAGTTGTTCAAGCTGCATGACTGATCTGTAGAAGCTATAGCACACTACTCAATGGGCTGCCAAGGCTCCAAGCGGAATGATATTGACTGGACTGATCTTACTGACTGAAATGGTTTCCACTTCACCCGCCACTTCGGCTCACATCCAGCCTGACTTGTGGAAATAATCAGCTTTGTGGTTTTAAGCTTGTGCCAGATAGATCGGTTGATATATGTAGATTAAACTAGAGAGTAGTGTTGACGACCAGTGTCTGTCTGTCTGTCTGTGTGTCTAGCACACACTGTAGGTAGAGTTGCGGCTGGCACCAGTGGCTCAGGTTTACTCGTGTTGTGAGCGTGTATTGATCAGCAGGTTGAGGTGGTGATCAGGTCACACTCAATCTCACGCTGCCTTCACAACACTTCCATGTGACTCTCGTCTCCCTCCCTCCCTATGTGAGCAAGACTTGCCTCCAGTACAGACATCAGTCCACTCAGTGAATGGCGGAATCCCAACTCTGGAATCTGATGCTGTTCGATACGAGTAGATATCAACTGACTTGAGTCAGCAGAACTGTTGTGATGGAATGTAGCCCGTAGAGCTCAGTCAGTGGAGGATTCTACCCAGCATGTTGGTCTGCTCACACCCGGGAGTCCGCTGGACTCACAGTGCCACCCCGCAGCGTGGACAGATTGTGAGATAGACCCAGAGCCTCCAGCATGTCTAACAGCGGCCACTCGGATAACTCCTCAACCTCCTACCCCACCAAAGTGGGTGAGGTGAAGATGAGCGAGTCCACCGTCTTTGATGAGGAGGTGCCGGTCATCGTGAGGCGCCGCGGGTGCATGCTACGTGTGCGGATCACCTCCTTCACCGACACAGAGTCCGAGGGGGACGCACCACTCGCTGTATGTCATTTCTTATATTATCTTGTTTCAGAGTAGTGAATTTGTCAAATAATGAAGTAAAATTTAAAAAATACTTTTCACTCCATATGTTATGAAATCAGAGTGGCAGTAATCGCTGAAGGTCTTTTCTTGTATGTTGTTCTTTGATAATAGCGAGGGTTTTTGAATAGATGTTCGCATTTCCATTCACTCCATATGTTATATAAACATAGTCACACCACTCTCTGAAGAGTTTTTCTAAACATTTTCAAATAGTTTATTAGGTTTTTGTTGTCTGATAGCATACATGTTTTATGATTTTAATGAATGAAAAAAAATCATGAAATTGTTTCATTCCAAATATCACAAAAATATTCTCAACATGTCAAATTAACTTTTTGTATTAAAAAAACTATTAATAATGATGAATTGCATTTGCTCTTGAAGTTCACAAATTGTAAACAACTGTTGACAAATAATATGTTCATTACAAGAAATGCTTAAAATAATGAAATCCAATTTTAATGGGCCTAATCCATGAATCAATTGATTATCAATTGCAGTAAGCTAAGACTGGTGGCATATTGAGAGCTTTCTGGCTCAATGCAGTCAATCAATTCCACCCACATGCTGCTGCATGCTATAACTCTCGTACAAACATTAATGATTTACTCCTAGTCGATTCAGTAATCACTCTCCATTCTCCCAACTAAACCTACAGCTGGTGGAAGATGGACAAGGGTCAAGACGTTTGTCCAGTCAAATCAAACTAATTTGGTTTATGGCTGGTCAGTATGTGGATCGATCAATGAGAGATTTGTTTACTTGAATACTGGAGAAATGCAGCCAGTGAATTGTTGTCTTAGTCTAGCAGATTTGTAGACTTAATGGTTCACTGACAACCAGGCAACTAGTTATAAGTGAAAATATTGAAAGATGTCTATTTGGTTCAGCCTGTTCAGACACATTGATTTTGTGTCAAGCTTTTAGAATTTCCCATGTTTTCCTCAAGGAGAATTGAACCTTATAAATGGATTTGGGAGAAAAACATTCGGATTTGCACTTATGATCTTGTATTTGGATTGCATTGATACAAAACGCTTGTCAAAGATATAAACATGTCATTTATGATATATGGTGGGATTTTTATTTGTATTATAAAAAAAATATCTTCAAATTGTGATTCGGAATGAGAGTGATATAAAAATCTAAAAGTTTAACTTAGAAAATATTCACATGACCCCACAGTTCAGAATTAGAGACAAAAATTAAGGGGAGGTATGAAGCATTTCAAGAAGCATTGCAACCACTTGCACAATCAGTCACAGAAAATGATTTGTCATGTCTTATTCAGGAATGTGAGCAAGTTACTTTGACATTGATAAAAGGTTTTGAATGTATTTTCAAGATGTATGTCAAAGATTGCTTTATGATAAGTAAGTGGTCATGTACATGTGTGCGCTTCCCAGCTGATTGTGCATGTTGTACATTACACATGACCCACTCAAGGTGACAGACAGACAGACAGACAGACAGCCGAGTGCATACTGATAAGATGATATGACCTGATATGTCCTGAAGGTGAAGTCAACACCTCACTTACTGACCTCATACAGTCACTTGCACCTCAGTTACATCTTTTATGTGGTAGGGGCTGAAAAATATGCACATGAGATATATGGCAATGCATCTGAAATAGAAAGCATTTGACACAAAATTCATCTGACACAGAGCACATTTCATAATAGGCACATGAAAGATTGCATCCAAAACAACAGAAATTTAACATAAGGAGACTGTAAAGGAACATGAAATGTTCATGACACAAAAATCAAATGACAGTCCCTTGATTTGACATCATTTGATTTTACTTGGAGTATTATGACGTCAAACTACTGGGCCTTTGGCCTTGTGCTTTAACTATAATCATTCAGGGCAAAATTATGCTTTATGCAACACACATGATGTTCTGTTTTTTATTCAATATCTACTCGCCGCTAATGGCTGCAATACTGCCCAAGTGACGCTAAACAATCACAAATAATTGACCATTAACACATGCAGTTTGCATACATTTGCCTAAACTTGTTGCACTGACCATACCAATGTGTAGAGTGCTATGTGTATGTACCCAGTCAGGATGTGTTTACAATCATACACCACCTGGACTCTTGTCTGACACAATGTAGAACCTGATGCTGAATATACAAACTAGATTTCCTTCTCTATTGGATACAGATGTTACAAGAAATTTGACATGCTCCAGCAATATTAATCTGTTCAGTTGATACATATCCTTATTTTTCATAATCAGTCAATTAATGATTCATGATTGAATGTGTATATTTCCTAAGGATCTCTGCTTGTTTACACAGTGTTATTGGTTATTCTTCCATCTTTTTTCATTTATTTGTTTTTGGATAAACTCATGCCTGGGTACCCGGTTTCAACTGATGGATATGTGTTATATTTCATGTTAGCTCCACCACTTATCACCCACCTTGATAAAACTAGGAATGTTCCCCTTTTGAAAATGTTCCCATTCCTGTTGTTCAAGGAACAAGGAATTGGTAGTCGGTATTGATTTACGACAAGCTTTTGGACATATATCAAACTTGTGTGATTGATACCATCTTCTTATCAGAAATGAAAAGATCTGTTTTCCAACTAAAAACTTCTTTCACATGCAACTCTGATATGAGATTAATTACCAATATCTTGTCAAATGCATTTGAGATGGTATCTCTGTCATGTTTTCAGGCCTTAATTATCTCTTACATGAAATTTCTTCTTTCAAATAACTCTTAATGCATTGGTTTCACAGTAATGATATCAACGAATCTCTTCACAGTTTATCATGTGTAATTAAAGGTGTAAGGATGATCGAAATAAAAAATTGTCAGAAAGTGTTCAAAATTGTCTACACAATTGAAATAATATCCTCAGTGTTATTTTCCCAATTTCTGCTAAATATTGGTCTGTTAGAGTTCTACCGAGTCCTTCAATGGAGTTCCAACCACCATAGCTGGCTAGATTCAATACAAGCACTCCAGTAGTCCAGATCTGCCCACAACTAATATAATATAAGCTGCTGCATCTCCACACCTGGCTACTGTTATCAGTTTCCACCCAATTAAACATGGCATGCCTTCAGACCATGCAACTTCTTTCTTCCACACACCGGCTTGTTCAGTATCAGGGCTCTTCAAATTGGATTACTATTGAGTCTTGTTGATTACTGGGTCAGAGTTGCAAGAAACTCGGTGCCTTTAGTAATGAGAAAAACTTGCCTTGTATTTTACGTTCTATAATGACTTCAGTGTCTGTACAATTACTATTTCATTGGTATCAGCAGTAACTTGAGACGTTAGATGACCTAGGGAGACCTAATAAGTACTGATAGGCTAGCGGTCAAGCAAATTAGATATTTCTTATCTAATTAGGTTGTGATTATGTTTACACTCAACATTGTTTGGGAGGAAATAAGGTCAATTGTTTCGTTTATAATTTTTTCAATCACTCAAATGGATGTGAAGATTGGTTCTTTTGACTTTCATTGAGTATTTTCTAACCTTTTTCAAAAGTTGATGGTAAATGAGAATCATATTTAGTGTTGTAAGAACAATTTTGATTTTCTATCATCATTTTGAATAGTACAATTTTGCTGAAACTTTGTAGCAATTTCAATTTTTTAAGGCATTGAAATTGTATGAATAATTTTTTTCTCAAAATATTTTTATGCTATTGTATCCTATGAACTTTATTTCCCTGCTGAACCTGCTGAGTAACTGTTCTTAGTGAATAATTTTTGTTAATCATAACATATGAAGCATCCACAAGCCAAAGGTATTTGCTACTCAAGAAAAAGAGCCCATCAGGTTAATTTAAAAGGGAATTTGGTGTCTTCCACATAACTGGGATATAGCTCAATTAGTAGAGCTTTCATTCAATACCTGTGAGGCACGGTTTGATTTGCAACAGCATCATACCAAAACATGTTGAAAGATGGGAGAAGTTGCTTTTTTCTTGAAGCTCTGCATTGTAAGGATTATTTTCCCTCGCAAAGTCATAAATGCCAGTTTCCGAACTCACAGTTTGATGCCTTGCTGCAGCCCCTTGAATTTTTTGTGCTGATATCAGTGTCCCTACAGGCAATTATTAGCAACCTCCAGTTACTTTCTGATTGGTCTTTTGTTTCTCTCATAGTAAGATAGAGAGAGCTTGCACAGAAAAGTCAAGCGTTGACAGCAAGGCGTTTAAGGCCTTTTTAGGTTTTGCATGAGAAGATGAATAAGGATAGAACATCGCTTGAACTGGTGTAGCGCAACACTCGCAAAATTTGCTGTATTTACTTTTTAATAAAGGTTAATTAGACTTCATACTAGTTTGAAAAAATGTCACTTAGTATTCCCCCTGGAGGGTCAGGAAGTTTGATGGCCAGTCTTCCAATCTTCAGTCACTGTCATTCAAACCGTCTGTCACAACATGGTGCAACGTTGTGTCTGATCGATCAACAACAGGCATCATTGCAAGCCAATGGTCTGATTCAGTTTATTGCATCCACACTCACCAGACTTTGATGATCAGAGCTTCAACTGCCTGCACCTGCAGAACTTCCAATAGCCTGTTCAGGATATCAAAGACCTGTGGTTCATTTCAAGTGCTTGACAGTGAAAATTGATATTTATGTCAGGAGATGGCTATGATAAAAGTGAATAACACAAAGGGTGATGGATGGCTATAACAAGTTTTCTGTTCTCTTCTGTTCTGCTTCAGAAATAATAGTATGCTGATTTTTACTCCAATGATCGATGTATGTGGTCTTTTGGATATGATGCCATATCAGAATCATGTACAAATATTGAAAGAGATTTTGCAGGAGACTCAAATTTAGTTCAAGAAAAAGCACATCATTGAATATGACATATAATTCCGCAATTGTCAAGTTAAAGATGGTAATATTTCTGTTGTACATTCTTAATGTTTGAGGACGTTCAGATGGACATTAATAGGTTTGACATTATTGATTTGTTCACAATGTTAAATAAATAATTTGAGGAAAATATTTTCAAGATGCCAGACATTTTGTTTGCCACTTCAAGTGTTACTACTGTAGTCTGATGAGTCCTACATTTAGGACAAACTAGTCACTCTGCCCTAGCAATCCATCATAGTGCTCCCTCGTTGTTAGGTCAACTTTGTCATATAGACTCTGTTACTATAGTATGTTACGACTCAATTGATCCAATCCGTGATATAAAGTTTTTCTTCTTTGAAGTTGTGTATTTAGTGCAATGATTGACACTTTGTTATGATTATAGATCGTGTTTCCTGTTTGTGAGGCTGTGCATGTTTTTGACATGCAGTTTGGAAGTGTCTGACATTCAGCATAACGAGGCTGGTATTGAAGCCACATGCTGAAGCAGACGGGCTGGGGGCATTCACCTGTTGATGGTTTCTTGTAGATAAACTCTTCTTCTGTCATGTCAGATAGATCAAGCTCTATTTGATGAAATCATACACCTGGCCATTTGAATGGAATCGAGGTCCTTTTGTTCCCTTTTCATTCTTCTTTTGGTTGAAATTATTTAACTTAAATGCGCTTGACGTTGGTTGATACCGAAACTTTGACACTTGTTGATTTAGTTTAGCTAAGTGACTGATCAAATTGACTTTATATGTAAGAATGATTGTCGAACAAATGGATATGGTAAACTTTTCATTTAAGGTACTGAATTTCCTCTTAAAAGAGAATTAAAATTATATGAGACCTGCCACTTTTCTCAGATACTCTTGACCCCAAGCGCTTATTGGAGACCTATGGCTTATTGGGGGAAATACAGTAATTAAAGTATTAATACATCAACCTGCCAACTAGGTATTAGTTCGTGATTGTTATGACTGATTGTTATGACACTCAGTAAGTTTAAGTGAGAGAAATCCTTGCCTAGCCTACCAAGTACAAACAAAGTTGTAAATTGACTTGGAGGAACCACAAGATCTTTATGTTACAAAATGAACTGTAGGATTCTTACAAATATGTGTATTTTCAAATTGGACACCTGTTGGTTGGTGCTGGAACTACTAAAGAAACCCAAAGTGTTTTTCCTTAACTTGCCCATGGTTCAGTCTTGCGATCTGAAATCCTGCACCTCTCCTTTGGTGCCTCGGATTGGTTTACTGTCAGTCTCTGAGCAGAAATATACAAGCATGTATGTAGATATGTAAGTCACAAATAGAGGTCAGTTACCTATCACTTAGCTAGTTCATTGATAAGATTTTTTAAAGATATCAACCACCTGCTAGGCCTTAAATGACAATCAAATTGACACTCAAGCAATGAATGCAAAACTCCTGTCCTGTCTTTGGTTGATTGATAAGTTTATGGTCATCAGGTATCTTTGGAAAATTTTAAAAGTAAAATTTGTTATGATTTGATTGAATCAATTTTAGTTGTTTCTTCTTTACTTTAAAAGCTCTAAATCAATGTTATGCAGGATGAAGACAAAAAGAATTTTATATTTTCTTCTGATACAGTAGAACTAAAACATTATACTTTTTCAATATGAAAGCAATATATCCTGTTTGTCTATAACAAAAAGCCATTTGTCTTCAAAGGCAGTAGTGGGCAGTTATTCTGACCAGTCCTTTAATGACAAAGCACTTATATAAGCTGAATGCTGATCAGAGCAGACGGCAATACTTGAAGGTGTTTGCCTGTGTACCGCAGCGTCTGAAATAGCTTCCTGCCTATTACCTTACAAATAAGTCTATTGAACAAGTTCTCAGCCGATGGGAAGGGGTTGAGGGACTAAGTGTTATTATCGGATCACCACATTGAACTGGTCTCCCTCCCACACCCTTCTTGGACCCACCTAACAGTCATGTGGTCTTCTACACCCACCTGCATGTTTAGACAACACTTTGTCTGTCACACATGCACGCCATTAAATCAAGATCATGTTTACCTAAAAAAAACAAGAGAGGTCCAGATCATGGCATATGAGTCAGAGGAACTGTCAAAAAGCTCTTTGTGGATTTTAGATATCCACCTTCAGTGCTGCAGGAACTAATCTACAAGGAGAAGAGAAATGTAATTTCATATTCCCCTTTATCCACACTCAATTATTTCAACTTGAAATATTCCTCTTGGCCCAAAAGAAACTTGAAAAGAACAGGGAACTTAAAACTAAATTTGTAAGATCATACAATGATATAAACTGCTAGAGCACCAAAACATGTGAAGACTAAGATGAACATGATAAAATCAAGAAGAACTAATTCCTCAGAAGACATGACAAACTTTTCAAACTTCTTGTGGAGAACCTCAAAGCAGCGAGTTACTGCAAAATCCAATATGGAGGGTCTTATAAGAACTAGCTGTCCTCAAAAAATGACAAACATTATTTGGTCTGTTCACTGCTTATGCTGACTTTGAAGTGAACATTTCAACAGGACAATACATGGGGGAAAATTTTCTATTGAGAGTTATTGATGTCAATTAAGACATTTAATAAGGGTCTTTGACCAAATATTGCCTGATGAGGTTATGGGTGATGTCACTATTTCAAACAGGAGTAGATATTAAACGAAAATAATGTTTGATGTAAGATATTCAGGAATCTGCTCATAACATCATTCTGAAACAAAGAGGACATTGACCCCAAAACCTGAAAGGTAGTACATCTCTTTGTCCAGAAAGAAGAAAATGGAGGTTTTCCAAGGATTAGGTCACACAAGGGTTGTCTTCTGCCAAGATACTTCTTTCTAAGTGCTAATCTCTGCCCAGGCATTTCTTGAGAAGTGTTATGACACAAGAACACAAACAGGAACATACTGTGTCAGTAGGTAGAGAACATAAATATGAACATACTTTGCCAGCAGGTGATGTTTGGTTAGCTTCTATGGTGTGTATAGTCAGTTATCACAAGATCTTGTATGGCCAACAGGTCCAGGAGAAAGTGGTGGTTTTCTGGAGTTGTGAGTACAGGAATGTGGTATCTTCAGATCTCTGTTTCCAGGATTGTCAACTATAAGTTTTGTGTCTACTTCTCTTGCTTTTGTCACTCTTTGTTTTTACCTATGTTATATTTACATTTAAAAATCCTGAAAATCTGTTCTTCTTCTTTCTTTCTCAGAGTATGAACTAGGTATCATGGGTAATATTTTTCATTTAATAATTTTGGGCAAACCATCTTTTGCATAGGGAAAGTCTGATTCAGTGATGTGTCTTCTATGAAAGTGTCTTGAGATACAGACAGAACAGTTTACTTAAGGCTATGGTGGAAAGTGAATAATGTGCAAAGTTTAATCTTCTTTTCTTTGGTAGATTTGTTTTCATTGTAACTTTGTATTGCACACAAACTCAGTCATAAAAAAAACACCAACCTAACAAACACCGAAAATATCTTTAGGAAAATACACAAATTGTATATTGTAAACATAGTGTGACATGGTCACTTATTTGAGAATCTTGTTTACTAGATGTAATAATGTCGATCACATAGATGAAAGAAACACTTGAGACTGGAGCATCTGTCACTGTCGCCTTTACTGTTCTTTCTACAGTTTCTTCAAAGGACCTGGAGATGTTCCTTCACTGTGATAATTGAATAATCTTTTCAAAACAGATTGATGAATTTAAGGAGGAATTGACAGGAAACTTTAACGAACTAATTTCTCTTCTTTTTGTTAAGTTTTGTAGCATTTGACGATTTCTAACAAAATAAATGGAAATTGTTGTATATAAAAAACGACAATATTTTATTGAGTTGATATTGATTTGGAAAACCTATTCTCTTTAAGGCTTGATAGCTGCCAGCAATGTAACCCAGTTTGGTTTCATTGTTAGACATTTACTAAAGGATTTTCTACAAGGTTTTTGTTGATATTAATGAGGTGTTTTCATGGCATAATTGAAAACTTGGAATGAAATCATTTGAAACAGCGAATACCTAAGGTTTTAACTGAGATGTAGAAAATCAATATCCAGTTTTCTAAATGTATTACCGTTAAAATTGAATTTGAAAACATTTCGTTGAAAATCTTAGCTGAGCTTTCTGAAAGTTTGTTTCTTCAAGGTTGAAAATATCCATTACAAATCCTGTGTTCGAAATGACAACTTTTTTGTCTAATCACAGAAAAGTGTCAACTTGTTTCTTCGATTTCAGTGTTTTCCCCTAAGGGAATATTGAGTTACCGTGAAGAATTTCTTTTTAATCCTATTAACTCAGTTTCAAAAGATCACTGGTTGAAACAAGTTACAATTGGGATTCACTTTACAAATTGAAGTTTTCATGAAAGAAGCTTAATCTGATAATTTCATTATGGATCCTCTTTCAGAGTTACTGGACTGTATCAGCATATTGTTTGTTTATCAACTTTTGATCAAGATTGAATTTCCTCTTATCAGAAAAGGTCTAAATTCTAGTAAATGTAGATAAAAAGCCTAGAGATTTCCTTCCATAAGATGCTAATTGTTAACATTTTGTTTATTAAATTCAGATTTAGGAGCTTGAGATGCACATAAATGTTTTCTTATTAAGGAAAAGAAGGTATGTTAGTGTTGCAGTCAGTTTCACCAGTTAAAGAATAAATGAGCGATTTTCTTGATTGATGAGATTCTATTACAATCTTTGATACCTGTGACCTACTAACTGAATTGTAAATTTATTGTATGTTGTTCCATTCACAAGAAAAATAGTCAAATAGCCATGTATTTATCATCAAAAAGTACAATTATAGAATGTGATTTCTGTAATAATATTTAAAAGTGTGTTAATCACAATATACATCATATATGTATGTGTATATAGTAAAACAATTTATCCCAATTTATCCCAATTTACCCCATCAAATGCTTGCCACAGAATCAGAAACAAAGAGAAGTTTCCCACTATACAGAATAATGGGATTTTC
Source organism: Steromphala cineraria (assembly GCA_916613615.1). Lineage (NCBI taxonomy): Eukaryota > Metazoa > Mollusca > Gastropoda > Trochida > Trochidae > Steromphala > Steromphala cineraria. Next base: position 38,124,860 of record OU744722.1, on the reverse strand, counting down.
AAGATGTTAACTTCTCCATGTGGTTCTGAGCAAAAGGGAAGGTTTCTTGGGTAGGTCTGGACACCAATAAAGGCTACATTTTGTGTCGGGAACTGCGAGAATAAAGATTGTTAATTCAAGAAAAAGATCATTGGATAGAGGATATAAAATGTGATGGATTTTAGCCACGACTCTTCCCAGAAGTCCACGACTCATCACATTGACTATCAAGCAATCGATTGTGCACCGTGCATTGACGTCACAAAGCAATCGAGCTGATCGTCTTCTATGATCTGGGCACATTTACATCTGAAATCTGACTCCCACATGAATCTCATTCTTCCAGTAGAACCAATTCCTTGCACTGGTTGAGTGAAGCTGGCTACTCGATCATTGAACAATATGACTTATATCTGATTTCTTGGAGGGAGGGTTTTAGATTTAGATCTAAAAACACTGATATCTTTTACAAATCATCCTTATTAATCAAATTTTGTTGTTTGGAAATTAAATGATTTTGTATAATTCTTTAAAAAGGATTACATGGATAATTTTTTTTTATTGAAGTCTAGGTTATATTGACAGCTTGTTACCGTAAGAAACTTTTTCTTCTCAGTTTTTATAAATGTAGATCCTTTCTGCTACAATTCGTAAAAAAAAAAAATATGAATAACAAATTCTTAAATATTGGTTAAGGTGTAAGTAGAAAATTGCCTTGTACACAACTGAATATTATTCTACTTATCAAAACAGAAATGTATCTATTAATGAGTTTCTTAAACTGCAGAATAAAATTACTTCCAAAGTAATTTAAATGTAGGAAAGGGAAAAAATCATAAGTTATCTTAATGCCAGCTATCATATGGAAAATAAGTTTATTTTTGTTTGGAATGATTCATTTGTTTACCAACAGTATTTGAAATTAAATCTGAGCTTCCTTGACCATTTTCTCAATGACGTCAATGAATCTATATCTGTATTTGATTGTTCTCATGTTTAATGTTTGTATAGGGTTTCTTGGCAATTTCAAGCGAGAAAAAGACTTCATTATAATCTTCCCCTATTGTATTACAGACTTCCATAGAAGACTTCTGTCCTTTAGTAGATCTATAAGGTTCATGTTTAATGTTTCACTTGAAGATGATCCATTAAAATACTTGAAATTACTCTTAAAACCTTTATACCTTTTTTTACAGACATACTTTTTGATATCTCTGTAAAAACAACCATAATATTCTTATGAAAAAATGTTTTTGAATTGACAGAAATCTTCATGACTGCGAATTTGCATTAATTCATGGGCTATATGAAGCTGATATATGGAAATCAGGATAACGAGATTAACTGTCAGGATTACAAGAAAAATCTGTCTATTAAGCAGATTAGTGGAAATGTGCCTACAGAAATAGTACGAGATGATAAGATGATTTGATAAGCACTGTTACGACATAACTATATATATTGCACATGGTGTTAATGTGTCGATCAGGGGTTAAATCAGATCTGATGATCTTTACCTGAAATCTTTACTTGATTAATCATTTGCCTGTTTATACAGATATATTGTATTTGATGTAGATATCTTGGAAAAATAATATTGATTAGTTTATTTTCTTTGTTTATTGGTTTATGAGTCCTGTAGATCTCCGACTGCTGGCTGAAATACTGCCCAAGTGGCCCTGAACAATAACTCACTCACTCACTCCTGTAGTTCTGAATGATTTGGTACTTATGCATTGTTTGGGTTCAACACAGAAAAAGATATACATTGTCTTTGACATATTTTCAAGTATTTGTTGGCAAATTGTTAAAGATAAAAAGCATTCAGCATTCTTCCAATGCTTTGATTAAGGCTCTATGTAACAGGTATGGTCTTCAGGTGTTTACAAGGAGAGATGTGACACCCTAGAAACTCAATGTGGAACTACATAACTGTCTCACTTGTTTCTTACCTACAGCTCGCTGCTAATGGCTAAAATAACGCATTCACTACAGGGCTTGTATTATGCAGGGTTATTTATGATTGTTGCTAAACTTTGTCTTTAACAAATCAACTCCTGTACCATATGTTTTACATATAGAAGACAAATAAGATCATTACTTCTTTATGGGGCATTTTGGAAGTTGGGATCACAATAAGGAAGAGAATAATATGGATGACAAGTTCTTTATTCATATAATGTGACATTTATACACAGCTCCTTGCTTGACAATGAAACAAGGAGTTCCACAACACAAGGAGCTGTGTCAAGACGTTGCATAACATGAATAAAGACATTTCCATCCATATAATCCTCTTTCTGAGATAAAAAAATGATGTTTTCTTCATCCCTCCCTGTTTTTATAATCTCTAAAGGCCTAGGAGATTAATGATTTAATTTAATAAATGTCTCTTAATGATTATGTATCAGTAAGCAAATTTGGGTATTCTTAAACTTTTTTTCTCCAAAATAAACATGTGATAAACACTTTTGGTGTATAATGGTTTTGTTTTTCCTTTGTGATTTGTGTTTTCCTTCCTTATTCACTTGACCTATTGGATTCCAATATTATAAACTATGACCTTAACGAACGAGAAACAACATGGTGTATTATTTCACTGATTGGTATTTCTCTTCAGCACTTTACCATGTTATTTTGTGGCACCGATCTGGCGGTAATGCTATTCCACTTGTCGGCTTGTTATGAAGGTGTCATCACGCTACTTAACCCACCACTTGGCTACAGCTTCTGTGTTATTGGGGGCTTTTTCTGTTTTATTATTTTCTGATTTGGATTCTATTGATTTTCCTATCTGACTTGCATTTATCAGATAAATAATGCATAGAACCTGATAAGCGGCTGTTTCATACGATCTAGCGGAAACAATAAACATTTGCTGTAATGATAATGATTTTGTTGGCTTTCATCCATATTATCTGACCGAGTTTTACCGCTTCTGATATGACTATCTTTCTAGTACTGAACTTCAATACATATCCACATAAAGATAAAGGATCTGCTCCACAGACACTGAGCCCATTAACCCTATCTCCTGTTTGACAGCTTTGATGTGAGTTATGCAATTCCATTATGGTTAGATTGATGGAGAGCAAGGTTCAGACAATCTTCAATCATTCCTCATTCTCCGGGCCTCCAGTCTATCAGTTTTCAGTTCCTTGTTGTCTGTTACGGTGATGACAGCACTCTATTTTTCAATGGTTGGCTACTTTTGATACAACTCGGCACATAGACTGTCCTATGTAGGAGGCGCGTCAGGATTTCCTCGTTCAATAAGAATTCAATGCCCTTTGTTTCCTGACCGGATGTTCTCCTGTTCTTGGTCTTCAATTCCAATGGTCTTTTTTCTTGGTCTCCAGTTCCAAATGGTCTGGTGTTCTTGGTCTTATGTTATTGGTCTCCAATTCTGATGGTCTGGTGTTCATGGTCTACGATTGCGATGGTCTCCTGTTCTTGGTCTCCAATTCTGATGGTATCCTAGTCTGCTCTTCCTCTGGTCTCTTATGCCCTCAGTCTTCTATTCTAGGTCTCGCATTCCCAAGGTTGCCATTACCTTTTCGTCTCCCTTTTTTGGCTAAGGGGCTATTCTATTCCTTAGGCCTCAAGTTTTCTTGCTCTCCCATACCCTTGGAACCCAATCCTTTGGTTTTTCCATACCCTTGGTCTTCAATCCTATTGATCACCCTTTGATTTGGTCTCTCATTCGCTTGGTCTTCAATTGTATTGTATACAAATTCCTTTGTTTTCCTTTAGTTTTTGTCTACAGCCAGGCTGCATGATAACTCATTTCTTGGTGTCTGAGTCATTCCATGTTAAGATCCCACTTTCTTGGTCTCCAACTTTGTCCGACCTCCATTCTCAGGTTCAGTGGGTTGGCAGCACATTTAATCATGGTAACAGTCGCCCATGACTCCCCGGAGTGAAGGTTCTGTGACTGAATGAGAGTGTGTCAGGATCTTGCTTCCATCTTGATGTGGAGTCTGCCATGTACTCTGGTCATAAACCTCTTGTACCTCTGCTGCCTTAATCAATGTTTGCCATGAATCTTGAAATAAAAACTTTCCTTTATTCAGCTTTATGATGTTAGTGTGGATAACCTGCCTACATAACAAGCTACAGCAGACTTTGGACAAAGTTGAAACTCCTACTTGATAAACACTGACTAGCTATTACTTTGATGTGGATTGGGAATGGAATTTCAAGACTCCTTGACATGACCACTTCATCTGCTAAATCCACTGGTGCTAATCCTCCTGAGTGGCCGATTGGGAAGTTACATGTTTATATAAGAATAATCTCTGTTGGGCAATAGGCTAAGCTAGGTTGTTTAGAAATCAGTTGAGAATTTGTTCATTTGGCACTGACAATGAATGTTAAATGGGATGTTTAGGGCTGAAATCTTAGTTTTTATTCATGATACTAAACTGATCTTCTTTATAATATATAACGGACCAACAGTAACTAGCAACACGGAAATTCAAAGGAGATAATGATGTTGAAGCAAAAACGTTCTCTGTAAATGAATTGAGGTCATCAGGTTTAGTGCCAGTCTAGCGTGACTGCTTCTGTTTGCACATTCTGCTTGATTAGATTTGATTAGATTTGATTGTGTGCAGGTTTGATGTAGATGGAGATGAGCTCAGTAACCTGTATAGGGCCATTGTCTGAAGCTTACAGTATCGAACTGCGTCTGCTCTTTGAAAACATCCCTGAAGTGTTAACAGGCTTTAAGATGCTGCAAATCTTTACTTCTCTTATCAATATGATTTAATTTGATAATGGCTCTTATTACTCTTTTGGATGATAATTTTGTTTTGTTGGTAAAAATTTGCTGCATCAGGAAAAAGTTTATTGGATTTCACTCACATCAATGGGAGGAGGCTTTTGATCTTTAGATTCAAGCCACAGTTTAACAGAAATCTATACATGTTGGCCATGCGAAAACTAGATGAAGAATTAGAGTTATTGAATAGTCATATTACTAGAATCATCCTTCAAAGAAAGTTCTTGAAAACTTTTCTTCCACAAATATTTTTACTGGAGGAGCAGACGTCAAAGCAGGCTGATATTTTATCCGTTTCGGCAACACCGAAGACCTCCATTTCCATCGATTTGGTGATGGATATATCAACAAGCCAGGGTTGAAAATTGACTTTATGATTTTTATACTAAATAGCCATGAAAGGTTTGTGTAAACACAGACACCTTTAATTTCAGAGCCTTTGACTATGATTTCTTACAAATAAAGTTTTATTTATTTTCAAGATTGACAGTGACATTGAAATGTGGCAACTTGTTTGTACAATTTGACATTCAATTTCTGCACATTAAGAGATAATAAACAAAATTGCATTAAGTAGTCATGTTTATTTGTAGATTACTACTTGTGTCGCGATGAATTTCATGTAAATTAATCAAACCTAAGTATGTCTGTTTGCGTGATTCCCGCTAGTAATTGAAGATGAACTCAGCAAACATTGATGAATCCCATCATGCAATAGGATTCGAATTCTAGCACGTCCTACCAACCGATCACGCTGCAACCCTGTCTTTCATTTGTTTCCATTACTTCATTTGTATGTGGAAATGAGTAGGAATGAACCGTTGCCTGAGACAGACTTGTTTGAGTTTGTGCCCAATCATTAGTTGAGGAATTGATCTGTGGCATGTGATTAAAAATGGACTGATGTTTGAGGTTTCTACAGCTAAGGATTCTGGTCACATGAGCAGACGTGGAATCCTTTTTCATGTCCTCCTCTGAGTTGAAATTCAAGGTATATAATCTACAAACTGTTCTGGTACAGCATAAGATACTTGGAACAAGTGAATCATTCAGATGATTTAGATGCCTCTCAAACAACAAAGATCCAACACTCTTGTTGTGGTATTGCTGCAGCTTTTCTGCAAAAATATATACAAGTTCATCTCTAGTGATAAGACTTTCAACGTATTTGATATTTAGGTATGTACAGTAAGGACAAGGATCTGTTCCTATTCTATTCTATTGAGTAATGGCAGACGACCTTAAATGACACCACCCAGACACTCTTTTTTCATGACCGCTCTTCTAGCCTAAGCTTGCGTGGTAGGCAAGCCTCTCTTTACTATCCATTTCCTCCATGATTAGAACCTTCACATAGGTCTTCTCTATTGCTTCACAAATGATGGGAGTCCATACAATACTGAACTGACTTATCTTGATCCGTCATCTTCAACACCTTCTGTGATATCCCAATCTCACATCCTAATTATATAGTCTGTCTAGGTAGTATATCAAGAGAGTTAATGTTTTCAACCAGGGCTCATTGTTTGTAAGCTTATGGCTTTGGGATAGAAGCTCCTGGCATAACAAGGATATATATAACAAATATCTCCATCTTATTTCTTCTGCCTTTAAATGATAACCATGAGGGCCATTAAACCACTTTCCACTAAAAGCCAGAAATCAGGCTTACTGTTTTCATTGATGAAAGGTTGACTTATTTTCCTTATTATAATATCAATTCACAATCACATCAGAAACAGACTAAAATGCCTTTCTTCCAAGGGTCTGTGGGATGTTTTACCCACCCATCACAAGCAAGTGATCTACTCTTTATGTCTAGAGAACTGGTACTTTCTGCATATATTTTTGTCGCTAATGGCTGAAATATTGCCCAAGCGGTGTAAAACAATAACTCACTAACATATTTCTGATACAGGAACTCAAAATTCTAGCAACTGAATGCATCTAGTGATGTACCTGAGACTGGTGCACAACACAAGTGTTCTTCAAACACAAGCTTTTGCTGTGTGTATCCCCAAAACTGAACTTTCACCTACACATATTTCTGATACATCAGCTATATATATATTCTACATGATTAAAATTAGTGAAGCCTTGGTGCGCTGAGACTGGTGTTCTTCAAACACATGCAAGTGATCTACTGTGTGTATCCCAAGAACTGAAACTTTCATCTACACATATTTTTTATACATCAGCTCAATATTCTACAAACTGAAACTATAGTAGTCTCTGTGGCGGAAACTGCCGTTCTTCAAACACATGCAAGTGATCTACTGTGTGTATCCCAAGAACTGAAACTTTCATCTACACATATTTCTGATGCATCAGCTCAATATTCTACAAACTGAAACTAGTGAAGCCTCTGTTGTGGAGACTGCTGCTCACATGACAAGTGTTCTGTACACGTCTCCAGCTTCTGCTATTGATCTGCAGTTCCACAGAAGCCAGTTTGTGTTGCTCAATTAGAGCGCGACGTCCCAGAAATTACCGCGGGTCTTCCATCAATTGTGGCTTTCTTTAGCAATTGTCTTCATCTAATGGCTTTTACATATTATTGTCATGCTGCGCTTGCACTTTTTCCCCTTAAAGAGATCGTCTCAAAAACATTTTGTTTTTCTCTCAAATGTGTCACATATTTTCTAGAGATACTGTTTGCATATTTATCTCTTGAAATGTTGTCCTTTGATGGCTGAGAAAGGCACTAGAACGCCTTTTCTAAAAATCATATATAAAAGATTAAAAACTGTGGATCTAAATTTGATGTATTGTAAAATATTGGTTAACCCTCTTGTACTTATCAAAAGCAATGTCCTCAAAAGGTTATTATCCCCCGCCGCGCGTTTAGCGCGAAGTGGGGGATATAGTATTCAGCTCCGTCCGTCCCGCTTCTTGTTAGCGCGATATCTAATGAACCGCTCAACATAGAATCTTCAAACTTGGTACCAGTCTTCATCTGGGGAATACGCAGACCTGAAAAGCTTTTGGTGACCTTGACCTCATTTTCAAGGTCACAGCGAGACTTTGACCAGTTTTGAAAATGTTGTTAGCGTGATATCTAATGAATCGCTCAACCTAGAATCTTCAAACTTGGTACCAGTCTTCATCTGAGGAATGCGCAGACTTGAAAAGTTTTTGGTGACCTTGACCTCATTTTCAAGGTCACAGCGAAACTTTGACCAGTTTTGAAAATGTTGTTAGGGCCATATCTCATGAACCCATTAACCTTGAGTCTTCACGGGGGACATAATATTCATCTCTGTACGTCCGTCAGTCCCGCTTCTTGTTGTTAACATCAATTTGCGGCGGAGGATCTTGTCACCTTTGTGACAAATACTTGTTGTACATCTTTGTTCATGTGGAGAGAGATAAGTATTTGGCCATTGATGCAGAGTGTTAAATGGAGCAGTAATGATGCTGTCGATTTGATGGATCAGACTGTTAACATTAATGTTAGTTTTTGTATCAGTCGAAAGCTGTTGTCTGTCGGCTTCAAGGGATAAGGTCATATGGTCATAAACAGAGCTTAACAATAAAAGTGTCATAATGGATGTTTAATGACTGTTTATGATGTTATTCAACAATCTGAAATCTATTCCTGGTTTTGAAAATGTTCCACAGTTAAATGTCAGTTGATGATAGATTATTATGATGAATGTAATGAAAACTATGATTCTGTCATTATGAAGCTGATCTGATTGTCAGGCTACCAAATATTCACAATTTGTAGAGTGCTATAAACTAGTGTGAACAATGTGAAAGAATTGAGTTTCATTGATCTCAGCTGTGCAGATGTGTTACATGGTATCAGAATATTTTATTTGATCATTGGAGTTTGACCATATATTTAAATTCTGTCTTCTTGTAATTTTATTAAGTTGATATTTTGATCAGAAACGATATAAAAGAATCAAGATCTGTAATCTATCTCTATCTCCTAAGTTTGAGATGCTAAGCCTTAACATGAATTATCATTATGATGTCATTAGGTTTAGTAAAGTTTTCTTTGACAATGGGTAATTTTCAGGCTCTTTGGTGATTTTCAGAATTTTAAATAGGTTTTAAGTATTTTCAATAGAAATTATGGACATTGTTAATGGGCATATCTTCATCAATTGTGCAAAATGGCCCTTTGTGCTGCCTGTCCTAATCCCGCTATTAGAACTGTATCTTCTGATGGTCATGGCGAAGACTTTCTGTGATTCCATCATTAATTTACCGATATAGAAGGTGACAGCCAACTCAGTGGGCTTTGCTTGATTTGGCCTTGAACGCCATTAGCGGAATAAGTCAAGTTGAATGAAGCCATTTAGAGCGCTTGTCATCAATTTAGTGGAGATTCTTCTTCAACTCAAGTGTCCACTCAGTGCTAACTCATTTTGTCTCCAGTTGACGAGGTGCATCGCTAAACTGGTAATTGCCAGTAAATCATTGTATAGAATGGCAAATTTGCAGTTAATCACTTTTGTGAGAGGTTTTATTGATATTCTACTTATAAAGTTTCTAAGACTGTTTGTTGTTTGAAATATTCAACAATAATGGAATGTTGAGATTATCAATGATTTTTAGAACTTCTAAGAGTTTGAAAATGGGTTTAAGAAGATGGAACCCTTAAAGCATATTTGTATGTCTTCCTCAGAAAGCAAAGATCTTTGATCATGAAGTTTTTTGTAAACAAACCTCAACCAATAAGATTATGAATATGATGACTGTCCAAACATAAGAGACCATTGGCAATACCATATAACTGCATGTAATTTTCATGAATAAAGCAATATTTTGATCATATACAGATCCAAATTACCAAAGGACCTTATTTTTATTATCAATATCATGACCAATATGATAATCATCAACATCAGCATCATAATATCAATGATGTTTCTCTCTTGTTTCAGTCTGATTTCGGCCCCCTTGCCTCACCCTCCCCGCTGCCCTCTCCCCTGCTGAAGAAGTGTCGCGATGACATGCCCTTCAGTATCCCCGGCAGTCTGCGACGTCTCCAGCGGACCCTGTCAGAAGATGCCAAACAGCGGCGCCGAGAGAGTATGCCGTCAACACCCACCGGCATCCAGCCCATATCACACATGGGACACAGTGAGTATTCTTCCCTTTGCATGATCTTACAACCTAGGCCGCATCCATATCCATGGCATTCACCAAGTCCATGTTGCCACATAAGGATTGTGGTGATAGTAAACTTGAAATTAAACTCTACCCTCATTCAAAAAACTTGATTAATCTCATATGAGTAAACAAGAGCAATAATCTTTCTGTACTATCTATGTATTTGTTCTCTCAATGATTTTGCCTTATCTACAAAACTAATGATTAACACACATTTAGATAACATCAAAAGCAATATGAAAAATAGGTGTTAATATTGAAGTTCATTCTGGCATTATGAATTTATCATAGGTAACCCTTAAACAAGTTGATAATAAACTATTCCCTGATTAGATGTTGAGTGTATGTGAAGTGCTTGTCACCACCCTGTCTGATGCCCTTGAGTCTGTTTACCTGTGTAGCTGGTATGTGCACTACTCATGCTGCTGTGCAGCTCCTCAACTCAACCATCTTGACCTACCTGTGCAGTTGTTGACAAATTGTAGATTGCTGATCATTGTTATGCACCAAACCACGCCCGGGTGACTATTTAAACTCCCCTTGACCCCTGGCACTTTTTGAAGACCCAGCATTTATTTCATAGAAAATTGAACAGGATCATTCTTTTTATGACATTATTTGTATTTAGGGACCTTAATTTATTTTGCTTAGACCCATGAACCTGCCGCTAATGGCTGAAATATTGCCCAAGCAGCGTAAAACAATAACTCACTCACTTAGACCCATGCAGGACGCAGCTCTTATTATAGACCTAGTGTTTATTTTTTCAACGACCCTTGACCCCCTGGCGCCTTTAAGAGGTTCTGCCCCTATTAGAGACCCAGCAGGAAATACACTACTAGTTACGAGACAGTTGGATCGGGTTGCCCCGTGACAAAACGCTCAAACTTCCCTGTACCTGGTTACACACCTCAAATGGTTGAAATATAGCCCTAAACTTACTTTCTCGCTTCCTGTTTGCATGGCCTTATCAGAAAGGCCATAAAGTTTGCCATTAAAAACAAATAGAATTTTAATCATTTAACATTAAATCATAGAGAATTTTGAGTACATTAACAAAAAAATTTTGTGTGTAAAATCATTGAAAAAGTTTCAACACCACATTTTGATGAGATAAGGCAAGGATAATGATTATTTTGATTGCTTATTAGCAGCCCCGTCTAAGGACGGGGCTGCTATCAGTTTTTGTGAAGTTTCCATCGCCGCCGCCGCCGCCGCCGCGACCGCCGCCGCCGCCGCCGCCGCACTCGTACTACTAGCTATAACTTTTTTCCCCTAAGCTTTCCAGAACTCTTATTCATACCTTACTACTCATACCTCGGGGGAACGATTTTGACACGTTCACTTTCAAGGTCAAAGGTCAAGGTCACGAGCTATGTATTCACTCTAAGAATTCCTTGTAAACGCGATAACTTGAAAAGTTTTTGTGCTATGAAGCTCTAACTTGGTATATATCATCCTTGGAAAAGTAAAAAATTTTGAAAAGGTTTTGGCTACAATCCGTCAAAGGTCAAGGTCACAGCAAGGTCATGACGTAAGCATGTTTTAGCGAAAATGCTTTATTTTAACTATGAACACTTTTAATCAATACATGATTGTTATACTCAATGAAAAGTGTTCAATGATTGTGTGACCTTGAAGGTCAAAGGTCAAGGTCATGAGATATGAGTTATTACAAAATGCACTAAATTGGGGTATAACTTTATCCCATTTAGCTTTTCAGAACTCATGAACATGTCTAAATGTTAATACTTCCAGGGAATCATTATGACATGTTCACTTTCAAGTTCAAAGGTCAAGGTCACGAGTTATAAAATCACCACAAAATTCTTTGTAAACACGGTAAGTTGAAAAGTTTTTGTGCTATGAAGCTCTAACTTGGTAAATATCATCCTTGGAAAAGTCAAAAATTTTGAAAAGGTTTTGGCTACAATCTGACAAAGGTCAAGGTCACAGCAAGGTCATGACGTAAGCATGGTTTAGCGAAAATGCTTAATTTTAACTATGATCACTTTTAATCAATACATGATTGTTATACTCAATAAAAAGTGTTCAATTATTGTGTGACCTTGAAGGTCAAAGGTCAAGGTCATGAGATATGAGTTATTGCAATTCCTTGTAAACACAATAACTTGAAAAGTTTTTGTGCTATGAAGTTTAGATTTTGTATATATTATCTCTTGAGAAGTACAACAATTTAAAAAAGTTTTGGGTACGAACTGTCGAAGGTCAAGGTCACAGCAAGGTCAACATATATGGAGAAAATGGATTAATTTAATTTTTAACACTTTATTTCATTACAATAATGTTATCTCAATGAAATGTGTTCATTGATTGTGTGACCTTGAGTGTCAAAGGTCAAGGTCACGAGAAAATTCCCAATTTGGTGAGGCCTGTAAAAGGCGGAACAGGGTAAGGCGAAACCCAAAGTTCCGGGGCTGCTCTGCTTTTGCGGTACCCCGCAAACGCTAATCTAGTTATTAACCAATTTAATGAAAGTAAAAAATGATCGTGCCAAAATAATTTTACTACCTTATCATGTTCTAGTCATATGGTGAAACATGAAGCACTTTCTCTAGTTCAGTTTGGTTGTTTAGTACAGTATACTAAAAGTAGGAAGTATATTGTATGATTTAGATACTTGAAGGCTTTTTAGTTGATGCATCTGATATTTGATTGATGTATTATGACTCATATAGGAAATGTACATGAGCTGTATCCCATCACATGCTTTCCTGCGTGAAATCAACATTTGTAATTCAATTAATTTTTTAATTTTTTGTGTGGTTTTAATGAAACCATTTTTGGTCTTGCGAAGTATTAGTTTTCTGTGAAGAAATTCTGGCTTGAAAATAATTAACTTTTCAAAGATTCCCTAGAAAAGGTAAGATATGAATGTACAACATTTGACGATTGACATACAAGATGATGAGTCATTATCTTAGATCTGAGATGAAGTTTCAGTTGTGCACAAAAGATGTACAAGAATGTCATTTCGGTCTTGGGAATCTACAATGAGTGTAATCAGCTTCTTGCATTTTTATCAGCAAACTGATTTTTTATGCATGATGCATTGAGTAGGTGCAGTTTTATGCATCAATTACAATTTACTAATTGACTGAGTGCAATCTATGTTTAGGAGCAGTTTACATGCTTGCTGTAAGCACAAATAATGTAGCAGTAAAGAACTAAAGAGCTAAGTATGAATTTGCCAAATTTTGAAAAATGTATGCACTATGTAAAATAGAGTCATATAAGTAAAACACACGACTATGCACAGCAGCCGTAAGCAGGATGATTTTTGGAAAAAAACTTTGCAGTTTATATCAATGATTTGGTCAATGTAAAGGCAAAGTGCAAGAAATGTTGATATGAACACTGGTTTAGGCAGCGTTAATCTATGCACAGGGCCAGTCAAGTTGAAGAAAGCACCCCTTGTGCCAGGTAAAGTCTAGTTTCAAGTGCCACTGTTTTCCCTCTATCCAATTAGCCAGGGGCATCGACCAGACAGTGATTACAAAGTTATTGTTCTGTGTTGACATAAAAGTATATATATGTCCCTGGAAGAGACATCATATATATAGTTTGCTCTAGGCTAACGGAATATTATATGCTTATATGATAGGAGTTCTCGTGAGTCATGAAAATATCCGAGATTAAAAATTGATATGGATAATGTTACTCGTATTCATACTCATTCCGTGTCTAAAAGAATAAATGATTGAAATTGCTAGTAGCAAGTTATGTGATCACAAAGCTGTACTTGATTATGTTATTTCATCAACTTCTTCACTGGAGACTGTATACGTCAAAATCCTTCATCTCAATATTCAGTTCTTCTGTTACAATTTGTATGATTCATTGTTCAGTCCAATCGCTTTTATAGGTTTCCATGGAAACAAAATGTTTTCCTTGTCTCAAGAGGTTGATTTTGAAGGATTTGTGGCATACTTTCTTGAGTTAATAGTTTTTGACGTATAACAATTTTCTCCAAGGTTAATTGGAGTATACTATAGTCCATTTTCATATTTTTAAAAATTAGCCTTGATATAAACATGACGAAAGTAAAATTAAAAAGGTTTTTAATGACGACTCACATAAATTTATTCCACAAAGAAGATTCATTATTATTGAAGAAACACATATATTTAGATGTAAAATATTCAAAGATTCTGACATTTTGTGTACAATATGATTTCTGGATAGCATTGTGAACAGACATGTGTGCTCCTTTTTTCAAGTAGTCAACTTTTTTTTAGGAAATAACTTTATCATGTCTTGAAAAATGTTGTGCAAAGAAGTGGTAACTAATTATCAAAACAAATCACCCCAAATTTACAAATGACAAATGTGCAACTAGAGAAATATATCTCTGCAAATCGATTGCCTATTTATCCCCAATCTAGTTAAATGACCAAAAGAAACAATATTTCAAGTTGACTGTTTATTTGCAGGTGTTGGAGCCCTCATAGAACCAACCAACCTGCTTCGTATGAGGAACACGGTCCTTGGTCAGTCGGCCCCTAGTCTCTGTGCCAGTGTGGTGAGTTATACTTATCATCATTATAATCATTATCATTATCATCATTATCATCATTATCATCATTATCATCATTATAATATAATGACAATGTTTCATTGTCATAATCCAACAAAGTTTGATTTGTGTATTTGGTCTATAAACAATATTGATTATTAGCATCTTGAGAATTATATGACAACATTTTATTGTTCAAACACAACAAAGTTCGATTTGTGTATTTTTGTCTGTAAACACTTTTGATCGTTATCACGTTGGAATTATATGACAACGTTTTATTGTCCAAATACAACAAAGTTTGATTTGTGTATTTTTGTCTGAAAACAATATTGATCTTAAGTTGTTGATACATATTCTGTACTGGCTTGAAATATTCAATACTTGTAGCGAGAGTCTCGTGTCAGCAAACAATCCTCATCTCTGGCTTACAGCACCAGTTTATTGATTCAAATCAGGACTTGTAATTCTACTTTATTGATTAAAGTGCCTTCCAGTTTAATTGGAACCTATCAGAGAGATCCGGTGAAGGTACCGGATACATCTGATTGAGAGGACTTGACGTCACACTGGCCAAATGTAATAAGTTCTCATCAATGTTTCACTCTTGAATAGAGGACTCCTTGACTAAATGTCAGCATTTCCTCGTGGGTTGGGTTGTGATGTGCTGCACGCCCTGACTTGAACTCGTCCCCACAATTCACGTCTCCAGTCAGGTGTTCGATCACTCATTGTCTGCAGCTATCATCTGACGGCTTTGATATTTCAATGAAATTCTCGTGTTTAATAATATTTGATCATCCTTAAGATTTCTTAGAGCAAGTTGGTGTATGTGAAGCTTTAATGTCAGGATATATAGATTAAAGATTGATGAAGGATTTTGAGAAATATTGTTTACATACATGTATACTTTGTGAAAAGAGATTTTGAGTAAGGACTTGGATTAATTTCCGTCTGCTCCCACCGTAATGATTTCCTACAATGCCTACAGCCTCCTATCATATGAATACCACCCATTCAAGACCACATTTCATTATCATGCAGTGGGTACGTTGTCTGCCTCAATGACATGTAAACAACCAGTGAATGAACATAATGCCCTACAGAAGAAGTGACATTTGACTGGTCTTATGCCATGTTGCACCGCCCACAATGCCCATGAGGTCGGGTACCGTCTGCTCGTTTGTGTTTGCTCAGTGCAAGATATAGGGAATCAACCCACACGTGCTGGCCTTGTGTCTGAGAGACATTCCTCTGCAGTACATGTAGTGTTGCATGTTGCCTTGCATGAATGTCAGGTCTGATAACACATCTCCAGTGTTTGCCGGTGGGCCTCACCACTCCACAGCATCACTCGCAGATCTTGTCCTTAGGACATTCAAACACCGCTAATAGCTGGAATATTGCATATAAAATATAAACAATAACTCACTCCCTAGGACATTCAACATCAGATGCAAGAACTGTCAGAAATGTTTGAAAATCATCTCCCTTTTCTTTTATGAAAGTTGAAATTTCCCATGTGAATAATTCACTGAGAAAATTATGTCGTATGTAGCTGACTCAAGTTTTCAAGAATGTAAACTTGTCTGATTTTTCACACTCTGCATACAGTTATATCATACCATGGAACATTTCAGTGCAGCATTTAGTTGTCTCGCCAACTGTTATCGAGCGGATTGTTTTTGGATTCCTCAAGTTGCTGACTACTTGTATGTCAGCTGTTGAGCAACTGTTGATTAGTTTGTGTAAGATGATGTCAGCTCCTTGTCAGAACGATTCCAATGGTTCAAATACATGTGTTGCTTGGTTGTTCCCCTCATAATGTGTTTTCAACTGCCAAAACATGGGACATATTCTTGGAGCAAACTTCAATTTTAGTCCATATCATCTAACTCCACCTCAACTCACCTCACCTTATCTCACTTCATCTCACCTTATCTCACTTCATCTCACCTTATCTCACTTCACCTCACCTTATCTCACTTCACCTCACCTCACCTCACCTCACCTCACCTCACCTCACCTCACCATATCACCCTGTTCCACCTCAACTAAACTCTATTCAACTTCATCCCACCTCATTGCGACTCAACTCAACTTTTTCTTACAAGCAATGGATGATGATTTGTTTAAGTATAGAATTAATCGTTTAATCATTTTATTCATGATTTCATCCCTGATGAACCAAATAGTTACTGGGATCAATATAGTTCTGGTGGAACAACTGAAGTGGAGACACAATCTATAGATATTGTGACACTGTTGGAACAGGTGGTGTGTTGCCTGTTTGATATACTCTGTGTATATCAAGCAGTCAGATCCATCAACTGACATTCAAAGCTGTCTTCTCCCGACTCTGACGTCAATGCCACAAGCCAGTTAAACTGAGGAATCTACTCTGCTGGGAAATAGAATAAATTTGCTGCCAGCATACTCTGGAATATGTAACCAGATGACTTCAGGAGAATTTTTATTCTCCACTTGGCCTGAGGTTAAGTCAATATTAGTATAGAATTACCTCATTCAGTTCCAAGAAGAGTTCCCATGTCAAGGTATTTTAAGTGTTCAGCTGAAACATAATTGGCAGTTGGAATTTTTCTTTTCATAATTGAACATTCCTGGCTTTAGTTTTAAATTGCTTTTGCCTGAATGACAATTGTAATCCCTAATGGTGTTAGAAATTTTTGAAAAAATAGATATGTTTGAATTCCTAGCGGCAAGATATGATAACTCGGTGGTATTGAGGAGAGGTCTGTGGTTTCTGAGTGATCAATCTACCAATATGACTTGCTGAGTTCACGGACTCACTAGAACAATGTCTTGTGAGTCCTTGCAGATTTGAATGAGTCCTTCATTGTAAAGGCAACAGCACCATGAAAAAAAACCTTGCATCAAGTGACTAACAGCTTAAATTTGTGTGTTCTTTCAAAATTTTGTGGGTATTTGAAGCAGGACTTGGGGGTAAATTTATCAGTGGTAGCAACTCTTCTGTTCTCTTTTATTAACACAATTCAAGAATTCTAAGATTTTCTTTATGTCCAATCAGTCTTTTTTGTGGAAACTAATTATGTAAACAACAAGGAATACTCTTTTATTCCGCAAGTCTTCATTCTGATTTACCAACAATTTCTTATCCAAATTAGTCCTGGCCTGCAGATTATTGCTATTTATGATCTCTAGCTTATCTACATGGTCGACTGAATGAGACTTATCATGTAATATATGTAATATCTGAGTTGGAGTGACCTAACAGTGGTCATGTTCTCACTGGGGTGGAACATACGGCCAGTGTTATCCTTATTATACCATCTTGAAGTCCTTAAGGCAAGGTAGGTCTGTTCAGAGTTGGGGAACAATCTGAGTGGACAAGTTGGACACCTGATGACATGATAATCACCCACAATGTTTACATTCAGAAGTGTCAAGATACAGGTAGTGTAGATAAGTTTAACAAGATTTTGTTCACTTCTCGTATTGCAGTGTGTGATGCATCTTCATTACACATGATGGCAGCTTGAATACAATAAGCTTTTAGGCTTTCTCCCTGCAACAATACTAGCAGCCATGATAAAAGTAAAATACTCTTGAAAGCAGTGTTAAACCCCATATCTCCTCATCTCACCTAAATAGAAAATCTCTGCTTTACAAATGCATTCCAAAGAACCTGTAATTTTTCTATAATATATGTTACAATTTAGTGTTTTTCAAGCGTTTCAATGTCAACAATATTTTTTGATTCCTTTATTAATGTCAAAACTGGTCAGGTATATGTGAGGCTTTTTTCCATTTTGATGGTACAATTATGGTATCATTTTCTCACTGGTATTATAGAGGTATAGATGTATTCACCAGACAGTTACATCAGATGAATCATTACTTGATACTGAGGCTGTAGAATCTGATTTGCATATTTATTTGTAATAGAGCAATGATAACAGTGTCCTACTGTGAAAGAGGTCTAGAGGCTTAAGTCCCCAAGAGACTCTGTAGTGTTGTCTGTCAGAAACTGCTTGTTCAGCATGTCACAAAGTTCGATGCAATGCTTCTTTGAAATTCATTGATTTACCACCCGTAGTTTGCTAGTACCAGCTAACACGCTACTACTTTGTGGGATCATTCAATCGGTTTGTTATGCCATGGGATAGTCATTGCCATGTCCGTTTCCTAATCAAACTCCAAAACAATCAGACATAGCTCATTGAAATTTTATGTTGATCAGTCGGCATGTGTATATGTGTGTCAGCATGTCTTTGGGGATTTTCATGGAAACAACATGGAATTCGAGTCTGGAGCGTTTCTTCAAAACTATAAGATCTAGTTTGTTGAAATTTAGTATATGAATCAGTTAGCAAACGTAGATGTGCCTTTTGGGTTTTCAGTTTCTTCGATTTTGTATTTTATGAGGTTTACATTGAAATTGAATTTAGATAATGTCTTGTCTGTCTTTCTCTGTCTGTTAGTCTGTCATCCAGACCCTAAAGCAAGAGTATTCAATTGACAATCAACCAAGACTACTAAAGTATAGCAAGTCTAGATTGCCAAGCTTTAGGTTAAAGTTAAAGCATCTTCAGGGCTCCATTTTGTTGTGAAGCATGAATTTGCTAATATATTAGTAAATAAAAAAAAAAAAAAACCTTCTCAGACTAAATGTTTGTCTGTCTATCTGTCAGTAGAGGGTCCCTCATGCTGTGTCTTGTCTGTCAGATAGAGAGCAAGATTGTGTGTATTTGAGACTAATGAGATACTTGTACCATGTGAAGCTAGCTATAAGTAACACAGACGTTTGATAACCCCGGTAATTGCCTGCTGATCTCTGTAAACCACATGTAAAGCTGGATGGTATAGGCAGCTCAGTCGCAGACTATATCATACAGTTGTAGCTGTGGAACACATAATTTGAGTCTATTTGGTTTGTTACATGAGCAATAGAGATCTTTGATAAAATAGACATTTTGGACATTTTGAAAGGGTTTTTTTTATCTAGAAACTGTATCATAATAATTATGTGTTCTATCAATCTACCAATTGTTTGTTTTGACTGTCCAGAATTTGTTAACAAATCCAATATAAAAAGGTGTCAAGTTTTTGGGGTTAATTGTTTTCCTATTGGTTTTTTTTTCAATATGACTTGGAAATAGCACAAATCAATACTTGATCTTGTTTTTCTAAAACCTCTGAGTTGAAATTATGTACTTATTAAAAGTAACATTTTGAACTAAAAATATATTGAACATTGCTAAAAGAAGAACCTTTGCATGGGTAAAATTGACAATCAAGGTTTTATCAACCTTGCACACATATAGCTTTTAGCCATTTAGTCAGGTGTTACAAACAAACAGATTTCATGTTCACATATCATGGCTATCAATCTATTTATGCCTTGAGCAGTAGTGATGTTTTGAGAACAAATGTCACCATTATCACCATCAACAACACAATCATTATCGTAACCATTATTGTCGTCGTCATCATCATCATCGCCATCATCGTCATCATCACAATCACATAAGCACACAGCCACATCAAGTTGAACTGTTTGGTTTTCCTCTTCATTTATTAGATCAGCTTCGAGAATTCAAGGTTGACCATTCATTAAATGATTTCCCTAATGTGGTTAGAGGCTTGTTAGTGACGAGAGTTGACCTCAGCACACAATTAGGATAGTCTGAAGGATAACATTGCCTCAGCTAGTGGAAGGCCAGGACCTGTCTGGGATATTGATCTGTGTCCGTCTCTCTTCTGGTATCTTAGAACCAAAACACCATTGTTTTATATATGAACAAAACATTTACCTCTGCTTTATGATTGATTTAGAAAATTGGTATCTCGAATACATTTTGCCGCCAAATCGTTATTGCCATCATTGGTCAACATATCAAATATTGATAGGGATCATCAGGAACTCTTTTGACATTTTTGTACAAGTCATTTCATCAATGGAGAAATAGAAAGTCAAACTATGGAAGGGTTTGAGGAGGGGAAGGGAAATGGTGTCAGTAATTATTCAACCGACTTTAGACAGGTTCTCTATGTATCCGTCTCTCAAATGTCTTTTTGCATCTGGACCGGGAGACTCATTTCCTGACCCCGGACACCAACCTACTGCCGTCTGTACAGCTGAAGTGCTTGAATCCTTCACATCATCTAGCCAGCTTGGTTGTGAAAGAGATTTCCTCTTCTTTCTTGTTCTAATGTAATGCTACATGTAGGACATCCTATGGTTGGTTAGGTTCACCTGTTCTCCAAGGATGTAGACTACAGTCTTTAAAGAATTATCAGTCCATGTCAGAAGATGGCAGAAAGGCTCTCCAGGTCGCCTATGGTGTTACTGAAATACCAGCAGCCATTCTGTCATCCACCAAATATACACTCGTGATACTCTGGTTGTGATTTTTAATACCTTTTGTCTGAAAAATTTGTTGTGAGTCATGTTATTTTGATATCCTTGGTCATGGTTTGTTCTTTGCTTTAGTAACCAAGGTCATTGGTTGGGATGTGTTCAATTGAAATAAAAAGGGTCCAATATTCATAGCATTTTTACACAATTCCTTTGGGGAAAAAAGGTTGTTTTTTCCGACAGATGGTTGATGTACTTTAAAGAAAGATTAGCGATGTGACAACAAGTGACAAGCATGATTCAGTAAGCTAGGAATGACATTGGCCGATATCCCACAACTACGCAGGAAAAGAGACACAAGTTAATTTATTTTAACTTTGTTTCAGCTGTTATGTCAGTCCTATTTGACAACATGTTCAAGGCCCTAATAATGAATCCCAATTAACTTATTCTGGTTGACTTTTTTTTAAGTATCTTTATCATATTTCAGACTTTGTTTGGTCATTTTATCATATGATATGGTGAAATAAACTCTCGCTCCAAGAAGGAAGGCATTTTGTGATGTAAATACATAATCCTTGAACTTGCCCATGAACTAAATACAAGGCATAAATTGTTTTAAGTGATCCAAACGTGGGATGTTGTCAGGTTACTCAATGTAAGAAGCGCACTCAAAATACTTGCTTTTTCATCTTGGATAGTTAACTTTCACTTTATATAAAGATTTTGTTCTAATTACTGCTTTTATCTGTTTTGCAGAAAGAACTCAGCGTCACAAGAAGAAACAGGTAAGAATCTTTTTCGCTCAATTTAAAACAATTTTGGAAATAATATTAATCCTTGTAGATTTGTTTAAAGGCTGTCAGTGTAAGTGCCTTATTGTGTCAACATCAAAGTCATTAATTATTTCTTTCTCATTTAGAGACCTTTTACCTTCAGTTAATTGATGCTTCTGAGCTCAACTGTCATTAATTTTTTATTTTGTAAATTGAAACATGCATAATCACTCCACAGAGGCACGATAGCAATCTTGTGTAAATCATTTACATGGGAAATGTTGCAACACAATCATCTCCACAATGTCACTGTGTAATCTGAAAAACATTTCCAACTTGTCTTCCGTCATTAGCCTACAGGTTGTATGTAGCATACTCTTCTTTGAGGTACTGGTAACATTTTCTCTGAGATTATAAGAGAGGAATGATAAGTTATTATATACATACCTCTAATGGGTGAAATATTTGCCCATTTGGCCTGAAATGAATATTCAAAGTTTTCTTGTGTGTCATAGTGTTATTTTCGAAACATCCATCAGTTGACGGTCTGCTGTGCCATCAGTTTTCTGAGCATTGTCTATATTAGTAACTTTTATCATCTAGCTCAACACTTTATGACATTTCATCAGAAGCTTCCATAGCTTAACCTTGCTTTCACGTTATGCACAGGTTACCTCTGATCACCTTAGTTCGTTAAACAAAATTACATCTGTAAAATCCAAAATCGTTTTTGTCATTGGTAAGTTACGATATATGATATACGTGAAACAGCTTTTTATGTCCCTTGGGAATAAAGCTTATAACTAGCAGGCAGTGTCTGCACTAATTGCTCTCATCAAGACTCCTGGAGTATGTTCAATGTAGGTGCACCTCTTCATCTGAGGTCACTTGCTCTGAGCTGTGCAGCTATCATCTCTTAGCAAAGAAGGAGTTTGATGAAGTCACTGCTTTCAATCCTTCTGTGCTAGTATCTACAGGCATTTCTTCAAGCCATTAATGTGACACCGCTAATGGTTGAAATATTGCCCAATTGGCATAAAACAATAACTCACTCATTCAAGCCAATGTGGCGTGCGACAATACAGTGATATTAAGTGTGTTGGCTTTCAATTGAATTTTAACCAACCTTGCAACCATTGACTATCTTGCACATAACCAACACGTCACGCATTGTACACACTCTACATTTATCTCTACGTCAGAATAAATTTAATTATTTTCCAATGTCCCTAGATATTCTAGGAATCAAAAAGAAATTTTTTTTGTTATTTAGATGAGACAAATATATTTTCTTGAGTTATTGTGGTTTAAATGTTATTCTGTTCTGCTCCTCATCGGACTTGTTTACCACAGACTTCATGTAGAGCTGATTTCTCTCATTGATTCTACAAACGGAGGTGACCCAAACACTATTGATCAGGTTGGGCTTCCCGTCAGATCTAGAGGGGAGACTTGTGTAACTCTCTTGTGGCTCGGAGGAGCTCTGTGTTCAAGTGACACACCAAGGAGAGAAACAGAACCCTGGATATGCTGACACCACCTGGGGCCGTCTGCTGAACCCACATGTCACTAACTTTCTTGACACTCAGATTTGCCATAATCGATATAGATATGTCGCATACAAATGTCATCTTTCCATAGTTTTGAACAATAAGATAGCTCGTGAAGATATACAGCTCTTACAAATGCCTTTGCAATATAGTTTTTAGCCATCTTTTGATTTTTTCAGCTCGAATAACACAAAAGCCAGGGTTGATATATAGCACTAACAAATGCCTTGGGATAAACAGAGCTTGATAATAATGGACCATCTTTCAATAACTTTTCAGCTTAAATAGAATAGACAGTGCAGAAACATAACACTTAATGTTCCTGAAAAACAACAGAGCATTACAGTTTTGATGTGAGTTCAAGTGACACTCTACAAGGAAAGAAACAAATCCCTGCATCACTGACACCACCTGGGGCCACACTGGGATAGATTTGAAATACGTCTTGGCACTGAGATTCATCAGTGTAGATATGTCACTTACAAATGTTATCTTTGTATATTTTTCAAACTCAACAGGGGCAGGATAGCGCAGTGGTTAGTGCATTCGGCTATCGATCAAGAGGTCTGTGGTTTGAACTTTTCTCAAGCAGTCAGGTTTGGGTGCAATGCTACACTGAATTTCAGAGCAGTACCAGTCGATGCTCGCAGTTTTCACCGCAATGCATAGCCACAATCCCTGCAATAATTCTAGCAGCTGCTATATATAAGTGAAATACTCTTTAAAGCGGCGATAAACCCCAGATCTCCTCACCTCACCTCACCTCACCTCACCTCCCAACTCAACAATAAGATTGCCAGTAGAGATATACAGCATTTGCAGATGTCTTCCCTTCAACAGAGCTTCTCAAATTTTTGCCATTTATCTATATTTTGTAATCATGTAGCCAAAGCCAAAAAGAAGATATGAAATGCTTATGAGAAAAATAACAGAGCTTTACAATTTGATGTGTGTTTAAATAACACATTGTAAGGAGAAGAACAAATCCCTGATTAATTGACATCACCTGGGGCTACATGTGCCGAGATTTGAAAAATAAATTTCTAGCCCTTTGCAATAAGATAGCCGCATTGTAGATAAGGAACACGTGCAACAGTAAATCTCTTGACAGTTTCTAAGGATGTCTTTAGGGACGATTATTTCAATTTTTTCGGCTCTTGGACCTGAGATAGTTAGATGCATTAACCCTCTACCTGTATTAAGTGAACATTTTTCATAAGTTGCAGAAGAGGAATTAACCTTTCTGTATTCTTTCAAAACTTCCAAGCTGTACGTAAAGGTTAAGGTACGAAGACGAGGTCTTGGTGCCTGTAGATAGACCGCAGGGGGAGTCGGGTAGGACAGATACGTACCTTAACCGGCTTATGAACTGAGGGAAGATTGCATTTAAAAAATAAAACAAAAATATAGCAGTTCAAACATACTCACACCCCTCTATGAAAATGAACTGGTCCAAATGACTTCATAGGTTTGTGACAGGATTTGGAAACCATAAATAACAATCGTTTTAAAAACGAATTTTAGTTATGTGTTAAGTAATCAAAAGCTGAAAAAAATATTTTCCTTTAACATTACAAACAAAAAGTTGACAGTAAATATTAGTGTCATCATCAGGCGACGCAGCCGATCACGTGACATTGTGCCCGTGCATTTCGTGACACTTGTGCTTAATGCTGAAATGTACACGCTTGCACACTAAACTGCTCGACCAATGACAACATGATCAAAGTTATCCAAAACACAACACAATTTCAATAGTTACAAGACCTTTTGCACATAAAACATATTGCTACATTAATTAAAATAAAAATAAGTAATGCAGAAACTGGCAATTTTACAAGAGGCAATGAAATAGTGTAATCAATTGGTCATGAAAAAATCATTCTAACTTCAACTGGCTCCGTAGCCTAATGGTATGCACGTTTGGTTACAAATCGAAAGGCCAGTGGTTCGATCCCCGACTTTCGAGTGATATATTTGGAAAACTCTTGTGTTGGAAATTATATGAATTTTACAATGGGTGTGTGAGATTTGAAAAGAAATTAGTTTAAAATCTAATGTTGAGGTCTTTAAATCACAGATAGGCCTCATACGAGGTCTTTAAATCTTAGATAGACCTCATATGAAGTCTCTAAATCACAGATAGACCTCAAACGAGGTCCGTAAGTTACAGATAGACCTGACTTGATGTAGCCAAGGTCCTACCTCCATGTTACGGAACGGTGCTAAACAAAGGGATGACGTCACCAGAGGTTTATAATGCTGATGATGATAATAATCTGTTCTCCCCCTGCCCATAGTTTTCATCCAAAAAGTAAAAATTAAGTTTTACTCACTATTTCCAAAAAAATATTGTCATTTAATCATCTTTATGCAGCCTAAGTAAAGTGATTATACATTTAAGTTTACCCACCCTAGTATTAGAATTTTATATGATCAAAAAGTAGGATCAAAACATGTTTCTTATTCTCAGACAGTTAAGTATCATGACTCACAACAACAGCACACTGATATTCAAGATGTGTTTTGTTGACTTATTTATTGCTTATATTTGACAGGGCAATTTTCTTAGCACAAAGAAGTTGAATTGTTGTTTGTGATAAATTTGCTTTAAAGTATTGTTACATTTATAAAAAGTTAATTAGTTTCTGTCTTTTCATCAAGAATGTAATATTGGTTGTAAATTCTGACGAAAGTAAAATATTAAGCTATAAAGGGGCAGTAGCACGATTTTAGGGGGAATTTTAGGTGATGTCAGAAAAATGAAAATAAATGTTTCCATTCAAAAGACAATGTATTTAGACTAAATGAAGCAGTATAAATCAAATATATAATGTAAAGCTCAGCTATGCGATTTCTTTTGAAATGATTAAAGGTGTTCACACAAAAATGGCAGCCAATGGACTTTATGGGAATTTTTATGATTTGTTCTCGGACTATGGATGATTGGTTTGTGTACTGGCAATTTTGAGACTATCAAAATAATACATTAAGCATTTAATTACAATCATCAATGAACAATTGAAAATATAACATTTTAAAAGACGTGCTGCTGCCCCTTTAAAGTCAAGATATGTTTTTAATTACTTATGAAGCAACCATTACACGAATGAATGTTTTTATTTTGGAATATCGTTCATGTTTCTCAACAATTAAGCAGGCTATTTTGCATTTTTTTACTGAAACATGATAACTGCATAATTGTAAAGAGTCACAAATGTTTACTGACATTATGCTATTCAACATAAACAATAAATTGATTCTGCAATAGATGGAGGTAAAAACAATGCGGAGCCAAATGTTTCTGTAATTTTTCAAAACATGAGGGAATAAAATCGATGAGAGTTATGTTGAATTCTTTCACTTCCAATACTTTGGTGCGCCAAGGGTCCACAAAAAGTAAATTGGTTTTGGAAGTTGACAGCTTTCCATGCTCTTTGTTACTATTGATTTCCCGAATAGTGGATCTCAACCTGCGCTAATGTTGATACACAGATGATGCCAATCTCATTTGAAGAACACATTTTGAAAAATACGATTTTTAAGAACATTATTTTTTGTAAAAAGTACTGCAATGATATAATACTTTTAATAAGAATTTAGACAAAGCAACTCGCGAATTGTATGACCAGGGACGTAGTTCGGTGGTAGCGTGTCCGCTTCACCCGGAAGACCGGTTCAATTCCCGGTCGCATCATGCCAAAAGATGATAAAAGGTGGGAGTTGTTGCTGCCTTGCTTGACACTCAGTATTGAAAAGGCAGAACTACGTACTAACTGCAATGCACAGTGGGTGCAAAATGCTAAAAACAAATTTCCAATATGTACATGTACTGAGGACAATAAAGTGTTTTTTTAATCATTATTATTATTATGGTGACTGTGACCATGCTGACTGGTGTCATGAAGTTCGTTTCAATGGCAGTGTGTATTAAACAAGTGGTGAATCACCCGTCATAAAATCATGTTCAAACATAGGTTCAACCATGAAAATAAACCAATGAAATTTTAGGATTTTGAAATGTCACGATAGAATCTACTATATCTTAGATGGAGTCAAGTTACATCTGAAATTTTTAAAATGATAAATATAGTGAAATATGCATATGAAGATTCTTTGAGAAACATTCTGTATTTGAAGATCAATGACCAAGAATAGAGGATTTATATTTGCTTTTGACAAAAACATCAGTAAAACATAGAATGAAGGCAATTTGTCAAGATCTGGTGTATTTCAAAGACACTGCCGTGACTCCCACCCCTTGATGTCAGACCTTGTTAGATCAATGAGGGCTTTGTTTGATGGTATCCTCTGGATCCCATTGTGGTTGGGTGAATTCCTTAGCAATAATTGTGTAGCTGGCTACTTTATGATACCGGACCAATATTTATAATCTGTCTTGATGTTAGAAATAGTGAAGTAACAATCACACGTGCCTATCTTACACTAAGTGGGCTTTTGAACTAAAAATCACAAATCATATTGCCAACCAAGAAGAGTGTCCAAGTGATGACATTCAAAGATCCCAATTACAGTTACACAACAACAACTTCAAAGTAGATCAGAACTCATCTCATTAGGCTATCATTTGCCTAATTTTGGCTTGCAGTCAATGTCTCAGAGCATCAGTCATCATCATCATCATCAACAACCACATTAACACACAAAAGAACTCTGGATGAACAGAGTTAAGAATATTTGAATATGATCAATACTTAATTGGTTTTACTATGAATAGATGTATATTTATCTAAATTATCAAAAATAGAAAATATCTATAACTAATTTTGATGAACAAATGTAAATGAGTACAGATCTCCTGCTAGAAGAAACTTCTATAAACTGTAAGATTGCATTTTCCTGTGTGAAGCAGTCTTACGTTCAGAAACCTTTGGGAGGATGCCAGATTTACCTCGTAATGAGAGGGAGAACCAAATTGTTGGGCTGTTGTGTATTTGTTTAAAGATGCATGTTGGCAAAGATCGGTGAGATAATGCACAACAGTCATGCATACATGTTACAGAGGTTTTTGATCTCTAGTGTGAGCTCGTACAATGAGTGAAGAATAAACCATGACTCCAAGGTTACCGTTTAGAAGGAATGACCTAAAAACAGGGTAGATTGGAGTGCACTAGTGAGACAAAAAACATACTAGGTCTAGTGAGCCCTGAAACTCAATGACTAAGGTTGGCAAGCACACCTTCTTTCATTGGCATTCTAGAAGTTGATATGGTCCTTGCTTTGCTTGGTACTGAACTCAACACAAGGACATGCTCTAACTACATGACAATCATGAGTTCTTTAATGAGAAAGTAAAGAATCTTTTCTTTCGTGGTTATATCAAGTTTATCACATACATGTGCAGCCAACAGGTAACTTGTCTGGGAAATGTCATACAAATTTTAGCTTTTGGTTGATTATACTGGAAAACACATGACATTCTACGAAATAACTATATACAGATGATTAAAACCATATGCTCTGATGCAAATGAAAAATAGGTTCCCATTATTAAGTCAGATCTAAAGTATTTGGACCATATTGATTCAAACAGGTGACTGAGATTAAGAGCTTGGAAGATTGGCCTCATATCAGTAGGATTCATCCCTTCCACCATATGTCATCTCCTCATCACTTTCATGGAATAGAAAACGGTTTCATGCTTTTTCTCAGTGATCAAGAATCCATGTCGTATACAACACGCACAGTGATGTAGAATCTGAAGAGTTTCTTCCCTTAGACCAGTGATTCTTGGGAGGTTGAATCAGATTTTATGAAGCTTCATTCAATTCAAATCACACCTCATACGATAGTGCAATATGAATCCAACAATTCCTATGGTTTCTGAAAAACAAAGATACTGTGGGGTTATCTTCCATGAATAATACAGACAATTTGTCTTACTTGAATAATTCATTCTCGAATGACTTTGGTAATGCTTCTGCCTGATAGAAACAGTGTATAAAATAGATTGGAAACCGAGCCTGTCCTGAAAATTAATTGGTCAATTCCTTAAGGGAAAATAAAGAAGTTTTTTTAAAAAGTTTCCAGTTCTGACCAAAAGGTAACCAGTCCTGGCAAAAAGTAGCCAGTTTAAGAACTGGTGGATGGGTTATATTGTAAACACTGATAGAAACCTAAGATAATTTTGCTAATTTGGGCAGCTGTTATTGCTCTAATTTACTCCTAATTATCTCTTTACATAGATTGCTAGTGAATGAGTCACAAATTGGTGAAATTCCATCTTGACTTGCCCTTTGAACATAATTAGATCCTCAGAAATAAATGTTTCTTGCTATGTTTGTGTATGTATCTTAGTGCTATGATTGCGTATGTATCTCTATGTTTTGAATGTTTTAACTGTTTCAGTCGCAAGAAGACTGTTCACGGCAGCCACGGCTCCACGACCTCCCCCACCCTGCCTCAGAGATGCCCCTCCCCCCAGACACTAGGTGAGTGTTCAGTCGTTGTGCTTACATGTTGTTTCCTCACCCATGGTGTTATATGTTGTTTACTCTGCACACATGGACATGAGAGCTGTCCGTGGATACGTCACTTGGATATGTCACTTGGATACGTGGATAGTTGGACAACTGCATCTGTGGAGTTCCTGTTTCTCTGCATTCTAGAGGGATACTGCATGTCCTTAGGATATAGATGTACAAATGCATTGTTTGGCTCCATGATGTCAAGTCTGGAGTTAACAATCTAGGATATGTCATATCTTCTGAAAAGAAATTTTTATGTTTTATGAATTCATCAGGAATAATAATGCTTCGAAGGTATTGAAATAAACTTATTGTTTGGATTTTTGTTTCTTGTCTATTTGATGTTTTCAAGTATCAATTTCACACTTAATCGTATAGAATTGTGCGTATTCAAAGTGTTTGCCACTGGCTGAAAAGTAATCTAGATAAGTAATGTGTTGTCAAGCTTTGTAGACATTATTCTGACTTACCTTTATGAGCATGCAGGACCTTGATGAATACACATCACATGTGACATACAAAATTACGATAACCACCTGTGTTGAAACACTTACAGCAAGAACTGCACCTTTTTGGGATCTTTTTGTTTCTGTTAGAAGAATTAGTAGTTCTCGTCTCGAAGGATTAGTAGTTCTCGTCTCTACCCAGTGAGTCAGTGAGTGAGTTGGGGTTAAATATGTTTTCAGCAATTTTTCAGCTATTTAACACGTCTCTACCAATGAACATAATTGAATATTGTCCAGCATATTGTTGTAGTTTTGAATTTGAATGTGTTTTTCAACATAGGTGTCCACCCTACCTTGAAACTCCATGCATTGTTAAAAAAAGTTAAATTCTCTCTATATATTTTGTGCATCCCTGATCATATTGGCCTGTTTTTTCTCATGGTATTTGTACATACATGTAGGGTATGTTGAGTTCAGTGTATGCATCTACCTATACCAGTGCTGGCTTTACCCTATGTATCTTGGCTTGACCATATCATTACTGTAAGAAATAAAGGGAGACAACTCTGTCAGCATTATGAGATGCCACAGTCATGGATAGCTGTATGACTGTCATTTCACATGTTCAACTTCAGGGGTGGGATAGTTCAGCGGTAAGCAAGTTCAAATTCGGGTCAAAGGTCTGGGGTTCGAATCCCGCATTGGGCTAGGCAATTGTCTGTAGTAGAGAACTGTTCTACAAGCAGTAAGGTTTTTGGTGCAATGCTACTATGAATTTCAGCGCAGTACCACTCATGGTTCGCTAGTTCCAGCTACTGTTCACAGGTTTCAAAACAATACGTAGCAACTATAATGTTGCAGGCTTTCTCCCTTCTGTAATTCAAGCAGCTGCAATATAAGTGAAATAAGTTTCGTAAAACCAAAAATCCCTTTACCTCCAACAGTGGAAATATATTGATCTGCTCGTAAGCTTTTGTCTACACCATAAATAGGAACTGAAATAACAATATAGTGAATATGATCAATCCAAGAACTGATGAATGATCTCTAACATTAGTCTGCGTCTGCTACAAGTATAGCCAAGTTAATTGGTTAGGGTATTGGATGACTTGACGTCTTTGATAGATATTATTAGGAGATATGAGAACACCTTCTATTAATAGTCAACTTCTTTATTGCAATATGTGTGACATTTCAGTTTGTTGTCTGCTGATGATTGATTATAATTCCTCGCCGCGAATGGCTGAAATATGGCCCAAGCGGCGTATTACAATAACTCAATCACTCGATTATGATCAATGATTGATTGGTTACCATCTTGTGATGCAAAAATCAATTGCGAAAATTTGCAACCGATTATACCTGATGATAAGTTAGGTAAGAGTATTTCCTACAAAAGATTCTAATTGGCTCTTAAAATATACAACACAACAACCCAAAACAAATTGATAACCGTTACTATTTACTTTTACCAATTGTTATTCGATGATTGATCGATTTGGTCAATCCGATTGTAAGATATGATTGATAATGATGTCACATCCGATTATCAACACTAATTTCAATGCAGATCCCTATCACCAGTATGTGAGAAGGAGAGAGTATGTATAAAATGTGATCAATATGAGTGGTTGGTGAACATGATGTTGTTAGAACAGATAGGAATGATAATCAAAGGATTTGTACAGTGGACTGTAAATTGGTAAAAGTGATATAAGAAAGAATTGTATAAAAAATTGTCTTGTCTATAAATGAAAACTATATCAAAGGGTGTTCATTTTGCTCCAAGTGGAAAACCATTTTTGACAATGACTTTTGATATTTCTTATGAAATTCTCAAATTTTCAAGAAGATGAGTAACAAATATGGCATAAGTAGAATATGAACCGGCATCTGACCTTAAAACCAGAGTGTTGAAAAAGTTTAAATTCTTGACACAGCATTAATTTTTAGCTCATCTGGCCTGTAAGGCCCGATGGGCTTATGGCATGGCATGGTGTCCGGCGTCCGTCCGTCCGTCCGTCCATCCGTCCGTCCATCCGTCCGTAAACTTTGTGGAATTTCGACTTCTTCTCCAGAACCATAAGGCCTAGAAAACTGAAACTTTGTGTACAGACTCCTTGACTAGTGAGGATTAAAAATTGTAGCTTTGGTGGCCCTGTGGCCCCTAATAAGGGCCACAGGGGCCACGCCCTAAAAAGCTATTTTCATCTTCTTCTCCAGAACCATAAGGCCTAGAAAGCTGAAACTTTGTGTACAGACTCCTTGACTAGTGAGGATTAAAAATTGTAGCTTTGGTGGCCCTGTGGCCCCGCCCTAAAAAGCTATATTCATCTTCTTCTCCAGAACCATAAGGCCTAGAAAGCTGAAACTTTGTGTACAGACTCCTTGACTAGTGAGGATTATAAATTGTAGCTTCGGTGGCCCTTTGACCCCTAATAAGGGCCACAGGGGCCAAGCCCTTAAAACCTATTTTCATCTTCTTCTCCAGAACCATAAGGCTTAGAAAGCTTAAACTTGGTGTACAGACTCCTTGACTAGTGAGGATTAGAAATTGTAGCTTTGGTGGCCCTGTGACCCCTAATAAGGGCCACAGGGGCCAAGCCCTTAAACCTATTTTCATCTTCTTCTCCAGAACCATAAAGCCTAGAAAGCTGAAACTTTGTGGACAGACTCCTTGACTAGTGGGGATTATAAATTGTAGCTTTGGTGGCCCTGTGACCCCTAATAAGGGCCACAGGAGCCACACCCTAAAAACCTATTTTCATCTTCTTCTCTAGAAGCATTAGGCCTAGAAACCTTAGACTAAGTGTACATACTCCTTGACTAGTGAGGATTATTAATTGTAGCTTTGGTGGCCCTGTGACCCCTAATAAGGGCCACAGGGGCCACACCCTAAAAACATATTTTCATCTTCTTCTCCAGAACAATAAGGCCTAGAAAGCTTAAACATAGTGTACAGACTCCTTGACTAGTGAAGATTAATAATTGTAGATTTTGTGACCCTGTAGCCCCTACTAAGGGGGGAAACACATTGGCCACACCCTAAAGCAAAATCAAATATACAGCCTTATGAGCTACAGAGCCAATGGCTCTATTTTTTAAGAACTTGTTTTTCTCAGACCACGCAGATATTTTCTCCAGTTATGGATATTGGATCTCAAAATGTCAAATGGTTTCAAAGTCATTTTTATATTGGATATTTCTTTTGCAAAAGATCTCCTTGAATCCTCCATAAATTAACTAAAATGTCATCAAGACCAGGTTTTACTGCCAGTGTTGTGATAATGCGCATCACACTGATTGCAAGAGCTGCTAATGTTGAAATGCCTCGGCAAGTTGTTTACGACCTTGAAGCCTGAGTATGATTGACCCGGCACGTCCACGCCAGCTATCGATTTGTCTAGCAGACATTCCCGTATCTGCTGCAGCAGTTTCAGCTGTCCTTATGAAGAACACTATAGTCATGCACACTAGGTTGTTGTCTTTGCAGTGTTGTTCCTAGAGGGGGTCCTGGGGGAATTTGGCCACCCTTTTGGCTTGGTGTCCCACTATCAGTTGAAGGATACTTTTGCCATTGCAGAGGGGCTAATTTGTAAAATATTGTCAAAATGACCGCCTCAGCTGATCACGTAGGACAACAGTGCTTTGTCCTCCTATATCCTAGAAATTGGAATCAGAAATAAAATATTTGTTTCTGGTTTTCAGACTTTGATAATGTATTTGAATATTATATATACATGTTGCTTATGACTTGAGTATTGCCCAAGCAGCTCTAAACATGAACTCTCTCTCGTTTATTGAACTGCAATATGGGCATTTTTCCTCGTACTTGTAATTGCTCTCCAAAAGGCTCATTTGAAAGATTTGGGGTAATATATGATGATCTTGATGTCAGATTTGATCTACTTCTCCTTATCATTGAATTTATGTGTTTGTTTTGGAGTGAATTGGGGAACACACTTGATTTGAATTTCTTGTTAAATTGTTACAGAATTCTGAGAAGTCGGTTTAGAAGATACCTAATTTTGAGTTAATATATGGTATGCCACACATTGTGGCAACACTCCTTTTGTCTGGATTTCCCGTGATCTTAAACAAACACCGCTTCAAATCCTACCAGAGAGTGACATGGTATTGATTTTTTCTCATATTTTGCTCTAATTGACGGATAAAAAAACATGGCAAATTATTTTTGATTTTTTCTTTAAAATTTAATACTTAGAACCATGATATAAGGTCATGAGTTTGTCATGAAAAAATGAGATGTTTTCCATTTGATTAAATCTCCTGAAAATGCACTGGCTCAACTGAGTTTTGTTGACATGTTCATTGGGCAGAGATAATAGATTTTGATCCAATTTATTTGTCAGTGGCTCAGTTTCATTCTCAATTTATATCATGTGGTATCAAGTTTGTTATTTCAGTAACAGCAATTTTAAACTTAGAATTCTGAAAAGCAATTTGTTGAAGTTCAGATGTTCAGTATAGTTATCAAGGTTCATCTTACAAATGTTGTCAGTGTCTGCTTAAATGTCACGTAGAGTTGTATCACCTGAACATAAGGTAAATCTAATCATGAAATCTGTGCAAAGGATTTAATCGTTATTTATGTATGTGTGAGAGAGTTTTTCAAAGCTCTCTTCCCCAAAAACACACTCGAGTCAATAAAGTTCATCAGAATATCATTTAAGCCAACATATTTCTAATGGAATGTTCTTTTTCATGCATTATGAGAATATTATTTGTGACACAACATACTTCAAATACTTGTCATATTTTTGTCCTTCTATGGAATTAGAATTTTCCACACATTTAAGTTGTCCTGAATATATCATATTTGATAAACAATCCAAGCAAAAAAAATCTAATAAATTATGTCAAAATTAAAGATAATGCTTCTTTCTCCCAAGAATATCCAAAATAATGTTTGCTGATTCACATTTAATGGTAATTCATACAAGAGTTCACCTAATTAAAAACGTCTGCCTAATTAACCTCCTCCTCCCAAACACCAGAATAGATGTGGGTCAGACATGTAATGAGGGAGAGTGGAACATTGTAGCAAACACGTGCCCTGATATAGATGCTCCTAAACCATTTACATACCAGTTAACAACTTTCTTATAATTAACGCCCCCTCAAAAGTATTCTACTAAGGAGAGCAGGTGAATATTTTCAGCTCCCCCCCAGGCTGTTATTACAGTATTGACTATCGGGGAGCATCACATCAATATCAGGAGACACTTGTAGCTTGTGCTGGCAGAGTTTAGGAATAACAGGAGGGGCCAAGTATTGGTCAGACAATTCCTAAAGATTTTTAACTAGATATGCCTTGTTTTTTAAATTGTCATCAAGCTGATGGCATTCTTGAAGAGGTTGTTTCGACCTAATGTCCTCGTCAAGCAAGTGATGCTTGTGATATCTTTCTTGCTTGACAACAACATTAGGATCTATGTCAAAACTTCGCTTTTGCAGAATAAAGAAGTTGATTATCCATAAATAATCTTCCTTATTGCTAAATATGCCTTGCCATTGAAAATGTCATCAAGCTGAGAACTGTTCTTGTTAGCAAAGATTCATTTAGAAAAAACATTTGGTCTTGCAGGTCAATATTTTGCTTTTCATAATTAACAAATATTTTCTTAAATGAATCTTACCGTACTGAAAAAATTTTAACTGGCAAGAGGCACATCTTCAATGTTTGCTTGATACATATCCAAAGTTTTGTGTTGAAGTTTCTTGTTTTAGTTTGGATGAGAATAATCTGAATGTTTTAAATGGTTCTTGCTGTGTCAGCTTATAAACATGTACCGTCTAAGAAAAGCGGCAAAAGGTTTGATGAGTGGTGTCTTGATGTTTAAATCGATACGAGTCTTGAGGAGCTATATTGATTCCTGGTGTATCTGAAACTGTTTTGAAGACTTTGATCCTAACCTTTTTTCATGAATCCTACTCCTTTGTAAAACAAGTCGTGCATCAATCGATTCATGTTATCTTCTCAGAGACGTTTTAAAGTTGAAAGAGAAAGTTGAAGTATTTCTGCTGGATTGATTAAACAAGTTTAACATCGGGATAAGAGGGAGAAAGAGTCTGTGTTATAAAGACCTTGCTCTCTCTGTTTCTCTACTTTGTTCTTTGTCAACTTTGTTCTCTTTTACACACAGAAAACTTTGGCTAAGTTTAGATTCAGAACTGTATCACCTGTGTATTGTTAGTTTTTCGCCAATTTTATATTCATGATTCTATTTTGAATTTTTCAATGCAACAGTAAAAGTTTATTTTATTATATCATTTGTACCGAATAGTATACGTTATTTTAATGGAAAATTCTTTGAATAATTTTAGTGTCAACCATGAATGGGAGTTGGAAATGTAGCCAATCTATGTTTTTATGTTATTTATTGAGTGATAATATGTGATATGAATGTTGTTTATATCTGTTTTTATCTTTGTAATTGTTTATTAACTGGAGCACTGTATAAGATGTAAAACAAATTTCCCTTTGGGATAATAAAGCCATTATCTTATCTAATCTTGTATCAAAGAGATGAAATTTGGAGGTCAATAATTCACTTCACAAACATGAATGTTTGGAACTAGTTTTATCAGTTGCTGAAGTGATGTAAATTGAAATGTATCATATTACACAAAGTATCAGGTCTGTTTGATAAACAAGGAAAGTGTTTAAGTCTAATAATGACACCGAGACAGCAGAGAAGACAAGAGCTTCCAGATACCCACAATGACTGATCTTGTCAGTCTGGCAGTCCCTGATTGAGAAGTACTCTAGGAGGCCCACAATCAGATGGACAGTAGGGTCAGCACTTAGCGTCAGATGGACATGTAATGAGATTGATGTCTGGTGGGACATGGTGTCTGTGACAGTAAGTGGTCAGTGGGAGATGTGGATGGAACGGTCTGTGCAGTCACCTGCTTCTTTCACACTTGCTCTCCCAGAGTCCGTAGACTTCTCCCACAAATACTGGTGGTGTTCCTTGAGGGGGTCCTGGGGAGATTTGCGGTCATTTTGGCTTGATGTTTCATAACTTTATGAAACTAAGGATGATAAACCCCATTTCAAAGGGACCTATATATTCAGAATTGGCCAAAATAGCTGATCACATAGGGATAACATTGATGTATGTCTGCATGTCACAAAGTAAACCTGGCTAGTTTGTTTTTCTATGCTTACATGAGCTCTTTGAGTGAACTGCTTGCATGGTGAGCTGGTTTGGAAACGGATATTTTTTGCTGTTTCCATCCACCTACTGCCAGGGATTATTAGGGCTATGATGTTTTGGGTGTGTCCTGTCCGTTTTTATGGCAGTTCGTAATGACAGACACGAGGCAAGACCTGTTTGTTGGTAAATTATTTTCAAGAAATGTTTCTTCTTTCAAGTAAGATATCTCTCAAAATATTTTGTCATTTCATTTATGGTTATCGATAGGAGCATTGAACAACATAGTATTAATGTTGACTGATTCCATTGACATTGATTTTATGGTATCTGAGATGACAGAAGTTTATTGATAAGGATTTTCAATAATAGTTATTAACCTACTGATTTTATCATGTCTGTGGCTAACAACTAGTCTGATCTTTGTGACAGTCTTCTAGTTAGAAACAAGCATGAGCTTGTAAAGTTACTTGACTGATTATATTTAGATTTTCACATTAAGTGATCCATTACTTTGACAAATTCTCCTTCAAGCATCGATCTTGTCAACTGTGAATGTCAAGTTCCAACTTCTTCATGAAATGTCCTATCAATGTTGACAACCTGTCATTGTTCAGTGAATTAAACAGACAATTTCAAATTAGAATATCCCAAAACAAATTTCAATAGAGGTGATTTGAGGATGCTGTCTATGCAGCAGTAAGGGAGAGGCAGAGAGCAGGACAACTTGTAAACAATTCTATTGATTGACCAGTTGAGTATCGATTGATGAACTCACTGCCATGACCCATCGCAACAAAGATAGAAGTCTGGCACCAGATTCTCAAAATGATTTAATGAATCTGGACCTCAGATGATGGTTCATTGCAGTCTTAGCTAATATTTTCAAACTCCAACTAGAGCTTTAATCTGAAGGAATCCCTGGTGTGAAGAAGGCATTTGTCAAGATTGAAAAACTGTCTTAGATTTAAAACCAATGTCAGTGTGTAGGAGTTATGTAGGACAAAACCTGTTTTTTTGCTGGTCACAAGTGATGCCACAGATATTGAAATTAGAATGTCTCTTTTAGAATTGCTCTAACCTATTTTGGGTGATGACCCTTCCACCAATTAAAAAAATCTTTATTGTTAATTTCTGGTTGATATTCAGGCCAACATAGAATAAATACAAAATTGATAATCAAATGCGTATAAATTGAAGATATAAACAAAGTATGATAAGATGCTTATGTAATAAGAGTGTCTTGTAGTTCCATAGTATGGTATATGTGCAAGTTAAAATTGCTAAAACACTCTTAATCTTATCAAACATCAAATTTACAAAATGACAATTTGACGCTGTGGTTACATTGATGTAGCTCTTGCTAGGCCTACACTCCAGGATCCAAGTGGTCAAAGAAACTTCAAGCTGTAGTCCAAATGTTGTAATTGGGGGCGGGATAGCGCAGTGGTTAGCATGTTCGGCTACGGATCAGGAGGTCCGTGGTTCGAATCCCGCCAGGGGCTCGGCAACTTTGACTGCAGTAGAGAACTGTTCCACACGCAGTCAAGTTTGGGTGAAATGCTACACTGAATTTCAGTGCAGTACCACCCATGGTTGCTAGTTCCAGCTGTTGCTCGCAGGTTTCACCGCAATGCATAGCCACAATAGTGTTGCGGGCTTTCTCCCTGCAATAATACTAGCAGCCGCGATATGAGTGAAATATTCTTGAAAGCGGCGATAAACCCCATATCACCTCACCTCACCAAATGTTGTAATTAATTCTGTATTGATAAGTTTCTGTTGATTTCTGCTCTGCATTTAGTCAGGTGTCTGTTGCAGTGCAGGATTGAAATACCACCCAGACCAGACGTTCTCAAACTTTGATTATATTATATTATTCAACATCTGATGAGCAACCAATTGTTCCATTAAAAGTTCTTTGTTGGATGATTTGAAAGAATTGTAAGCCAAAATTTACAATCCTTAACTTTTATAAAGGAAAATAGACTAATGTTTTGTGGACATGACCTTGAGCTGCAATGTGTCCATTGAGTTGATAAGGCCTTTGGTTGGAACTGGAATTCAGTAAACTTTAACAAATTCTATGAAATAAGGACCTTGTCCTCCTTCATCAAGAAATAAAACTGATAAAAAATGTCACCCCTGCATATCATTTTAAAAAAAACTCCTTTATTCTACTGTCCTAGTTATTTAATATTTCCCTCAATATGTTTGTGCACTTCCCTTATAGCATATTAAATTATTATGACACTGTGAGTCAACACTCTGGATTAAAAACCAAGCCTGATATTGATTTTGAGAAAAACAGTTCTATAAGCGCCCTGCATAATGTGGTCGCTCATATAGGCTGGCAGCAATCTTGATATATGAGGCATTATGAAAAGACTTGCCTTGCAATATGGTTGAGTAATATGAAGGAAACAACTCTTGGCTAGAAGGGGGTGTATTCTTCTCTAAAGCTATTTCAATTAACTTCTATATTTTGCTCTATCCCTAATGTTATTTATGTCTTGTTCTAATGGAAATAAATCTGTGGATTTGCATCAAGTTTTTTGTGCCCCACCCCTATGGCCACTCCTTGAAGTTAAGCTGATGTTGTTACCATCCCAGATGTACTTACCGTATTCGTCCTTATAAGCGCCCCCTCCCTAATAAGCGCCCCCTATTACAAATTTCCATATAACAGAGCCCCCCCCTTCATACGTAAAAATGGCCTACCTCTACTGCTTTTCGAATAGAGTCTGAAGTCACTGTATTAGTTTATCCGGGCCTGTGAATGTGTAGTTGCACTGAATTTCCACGAAGCCTACTTTCAGTCTCGTTCAGAATCCCGACAAGTGCTAGTTTCGCTTGTCTATAACGTATTCCTAAGAAGCGTCCCCCTTTCTGGGGTAACCCAATAAGCGCCCCCTTTGGATGTTTGCAAGCTAAGCGCCCGGGGATCTTATTAGGACGAATACGGTAACTTCAAAATGTTGTAGAAATAAAGGTCACTCATTGTTTCTTAATGTTGAGCTGAATGAGAATTTTAGCAATTTTGTAAGCTAATATCCATTTTAATGGTACTGAGAATACACTCCTGCTGAGGTGTAATTTTCATATTAAAACATGTTCTAATCATTTTTGTTCTTTTGACGGTAAAATACTTTGATGTTGATTAAAGAAAATGGCATTTTACAAATCAGAGATTGTATTTAGTTGTTTTTATCAAATTTGGACAACTCTTCCCACTTTTTATTGTACAGATCGTGTAAGCCCATCGTTTGATATTGCATTATTTGTGAAGAATACTACTACCATGATGGATCTGACAAATCTGTAAGCACCAGATACATAGCTGTCGGTGGTTGATGTTTGATTCTGTCATGTAAACAGATCATCATTACCTTTAGCATAACCCAGCCAGTTAGCTCAGCAGGCGGCAATTAGCGCTAGTCCATAGAGAGGTGATTAACTCTATCTCGTTGATTAGCGTACGTTTGTAGGTTTAGTTTGTAGGCATCATCTCATGAAGGCAACAAATTTGAAATGCGGTGATAAGGTCTTGCGTTTGATTAGCGCACATTTGTAGGTTCAAGTTTGTCATCTCCTTCCTCATGAAGCAACATAGGTGAGATCTATCAGCGTCCGTCTGGGATGATTGATCAAGTTACTTAGAGACAATTTGTCGAATGAGCGAAGCCTGCTTGTCTGTGGACCTTCTCCAGGGTGGTTTCTGGCATCAAACAGAACCATACCCTCCAGCGAGCTAACTATCGGCACTGGTAGCATGTCAACTTTATTGATATTAGTTACTGAAATACGCTGAGACGGTTTCTTGAGCAGAACAAGCTGAATTGTACAAAGGGTTGGTGTAATTACGGCACGAGCCCGCAGGGTGGGGAAGACCATCAACACTTGGTCATTAACACCCAGTGCTGTAAACCCGCTCTGACGTGCAGACGACAGAGGAGAGGCTAGAAGCAGGGACATTGCCTCCTGAACGTGTAGACTGCCTCCCGTCCCTCACCACCCTTACAGCATTGATTAGACTCAGCTGAGCATTGACTGGAAATATTTTATCAGGATGATTTGAATTGATCGTGTATGGACATTGGTTTGAGGTTAGGAAACATGGTGGAGATGAAAGATGGGAAAGTGCAAGAGATAACAGTTTCCTATTTCAGTGTAATGCTGGGTTTGAATATCCTGGCTCAACAAACATAGAGATTAGGACACATTTGTCTGGTGATTTGAGTTTGATTGGCATTATCAGCAGTTACAAGGAGACGACAGGTCACGTCTGCTCAGTGAAGCAGAAGCTTTATTCCTCATAGGAGAGATGGAGAGGTGATTACCGTGGCACTTACTGGATGAATACTGAAGCAGGGGGACCAGTGAGTGAATGACCCGTCATACCTCTGGACATCAACAAGCAAACAGCACATATGTCAGTGTCTGGGCTAGGCAGCTCCAGCCCAATCCAGCCTGTTGTGATTCCACATACCTGTATGGATGTGCGTGTTACCGTTGTGTGATTGATTCTGTTCTTGCCTCTCTGTCACTTGATAGAAATAGATGGAAGTGATAAAGAGACAATCACAATTTGTGACGAGAATATGTTTATGATGCTTGTTGAAGAAAGCAAGATGATAACCACAGGATCTAGAAATGAGAGTGTGTAGAACACAATGAGAAATCCCCTGGGAGAGAGATATAAGCAGCTTTCTCACGTGTCACATTAAGCTCGCATTCACTCAATCAGACAAACTCAATTTCAGGAAACCTGATCTATATCTTCTCCAGTGTGTATGATTACTGTGACTCCAACCTTTGCTTCCCTGGAAACCGGCAGCATAGGCAGATGTTGCAGGTGGATTAAGAAATGCTGAGCCGTCGCCTGTGAACTGAGATCTAGAGATCTACTCATTGGCAAGGGACCAGGACCGGTCTGCAAGGTTGTTGACAAGAGACCCAAGATTGGTCTGCAAAGACCGTAAGAGGTCTGCGATGGGTGAGGACCAGCATGTTTTCCAAAAGTCTGAGCACATGTGGTTCTCCACATCCTTCGAGAGTCTCCATCCACATTCAGCAGAGGAATCACGCAGGGGCAGAACAAGATTCAGGAAAAGTAAAGTCCTCCATCCTTCTGTCTATCTTGTTATGTATGTCGTGTATGTCTGTCTCTTTAATTTTGGACTTTTTCCAATGTGCTGTTCATGGTTTTCATTTTCGAGTCAATAATTCCATATACTATGCATAGCAACATTGGATATGCAGGCATTTATTTCTTGTAGAAATATTGATAAATTGGTTTTATGTCATATTGTCCAGAGTGTGAAATTTCTATGGATTGGCTGATTTTTTCAATGGGTGTCAACCTTTAACTTTCAGACTACATGTCTCTATGTTCAAACTATCAATCCATGTCATTCTTTTGTTGGTTGAGTCAAAATGTTAAAAATGTGTGATAGATTTGTTCAATATCTTTGTTGATTTTCAGATTATATTGATCTTGTTCTGTTGTTCATGTTGAGATATATATATATACATACAAGTTTATATACAATCTTTTCAATTTAGTATCATTGGTATGTACTTAAAGAGGCCTTGCTTACATTTACTTGCACATCTCACTGTTCCATATGTGTGCTTAGCTTGAACTGTTAATCTATTAAATGTGCTATCTCATTTTTTCTAACAAATATATATATATATGATAGACAGAGCAAATATAGT
Organism: Steromphala cineraria; assembly: GCA_916613615.1. Classification (NCBI taxonomy): domain Eukaryota; kingdom Metazoa; phylum Mollusca; class Gastropoda; order Trochida; family Trochidae; genus Steromphala; species Steromphala cineraria. Next base: position 38,081,932 of record OU744722.1, on the reverse strand, counting down.
TGAAACTCTAAGTTTTATAGAATTATATGTTTAACATGACCAGTAATGTTGATTAGTTCTATTCATGAAGCTAGGACAATTGAAAGCTATTTCAAGTAATTATAAATCCTGAGTATAAACCTTTTATATTCATTAAAAGCGCAGTACCATACTTGTTTAATAGATCCCTTTATGCTTTGAGGTCATACCGGTTACGTAGCATTTTTCTGCATTTATATTAACCAGATTAAAGGAAGGAAGTAGACAATATGTAGCATGAGTCCCCAAGATGTAAGATACTTGTTAAAATTATAAAATTGCTAATGAAAAGAATATAATTCATAGCAAACAATTGGCCTGAAAATATCAAAAGGTGCATAACACACATGATAAGATACAATGAACTGTTTTCGTGTTTCGCGACGGAGAAGAAGATAGAGTCTTACTTTTACCATCGAAATAACAGTTTTCCTGATACTATGTATATCATTTGATATTATATAAAGATTAAGACAATCCATGTCCTTGAGAAGAAAGACATGACAGTAAACCCTGATCTGAGATCACCGGGTGAGTCTTATGTAGGTTTCACCTCATTCTTTATATAGGTAACCAATAATCCTTTTGACATAAATCCATTCATATAACTCCTGGTTTCTGATCTGTATCTTTATGTAGTCTTTAGCATCCTTTGGTGGAACTTGTCTGCTAATATGCCACAATGCCAAGAGTTCAGTCCTCCCTGACACCCAAGTCACAGATATAGAAAGCAATATCTCCCTTGACGCCTCATCCACCTGAACCTTCACAAATATAGATTCATCAACGGCTTTGTACTTTTATCTTAACACATCTCTGTATGTCATCTGCAGATAATGCAGTTTTACTTTGATTTTTTTTGGCAGATCTATATTCTCAAATAATCTCTTGTTCATTATCATCTTTCAGGCTTAACTGTCATTATGTTGTCATATTTATCAATTTATTGATTTGATTGAAACATGTTTTATATACTGAGTAAATGGATCAAAAACCTTCTCCAAAGACCACCTTCAATATCTTACCATTATGATCTAGTTGCAAAGGATTAAAGCTGGCATCGCTCAGTTTACAACATACAGAAATCTCTAAAGGGAAAAGCCTATTTGATTTGTTACTTCTTAATCGGCCTCTGTGAAGCAATATGACGTTAGTCTTCAAAGAAGAATCCCTCTTGAGGTTTCAGGGATAAAGGAACGGCCATCAATTACGTTATCATATTGGTCGAGGGCCTCATTATGTTCTTCCGTTCCTCTCAAAATAGCAATGCTCTTCAAATTCCAAGTCTTCCCATGTATTGTAGAGTCTAAAGCGAAATGTTAGGGTCACCAGTTTTATTGTCATACTTGTCCACCCACAGAATGGTGTAGTATATCATGGCTTCTCTCTCACTGGAGACTGGTGGAGGAGTTGTCAGTACTTTCGTGTCATCGCCCTCTCATATACACCGCTACAGGGGCAGTGGTTAGCGAGTTCAGCTTAAGATCAAGAGGTCTGGGGTTCAAATTCTGCCAGGGGCTCGGCAACTGTGTCTGCAGTAGGGGACTGTTCTTCAGGTAGTAAGTTTTAGGCGTAATGCTTCACTGACTTTCAGCATAGTACCAACCATTGTTCGCTAGTTCTAGCTGATGCTATTAGGTTTCACTGCAATGTATAACAACCATTGGTGTTGCGGGCTTTCTCCCTGCAATAATACTAGCAGCCATGGCATTGAACATCAAAAGAGTGACTATGTGCTTATCTAGACCTACAGATTTACACAATCTAGACTATTAAAGGCTCTTATTTCATACACAGTCGTGAAACAGGCCGAACTATAGACAAGTAATCTAAGAAATTGAAACTTTGAATTTAATGTAGTGTTTATTTGATTCAGAAATAATTATCATCAAGAGTAACAATTTAACATTGTCAACCCAGCTTATCTCCCTTCAGTGGATTGACTGTAGGCTAATCTAGACTTTGGATCTAGACTGTATTTAAGGCTCCTTTTTCATACAGTCATGAAGCCGGCCTAACTATAGGCAAGTCATCTAAGAAATTGAAAGTTTGAACTGTGAAATGTAAAGAAGGGTGTATTTGATTCAGAAGTAATTATTATTAACCTTTCAACATTGTCAACCCAGCTTATCCCCCTTCATTAGCAAATTGTCATCCCTGCAAATAAGCATCTCATAATGGCTTTTACTAATATATTCATTAAGTGAATTGTTGATTAATAGAAGTGTTTTGATAATTTTTAGACTTTGCTGTTGATGTTCAGATATAGGAATATTCTGGCTTAATTTTCTTGACCCAAACTGTATATCGTTGAATTCAGCCAATTCAGCATACATGAGACCTAATATTGATGTTGAAGCCATATATATATATCTCACTCATTCATTCATTCACCCACTCACTCACTCACTCTTATAAGGCTAAATATAGAAAATGTTGATTCAGAATATATTTTGTTTGATTTGAAAGAAAGAGATCATGTCTCATGTTTTCCTCTCACACTTGTCTTTGTAAGCAAAAACATCTTTTCTCTTGTGACAAGAAAGATGAATCTACATCGTCTACTTTGGAAAAAACAATTAAAAGCAAATGACTGTTAGAGCATTGATTGAGGTGATGTTTGCATGGACCTGGTCTTGGCATGAGAAGAACAAGTTGTTTACCCCTTCAGGCTGATTGAATTAACGCAGATCTGCACGTCAGGGTAATGATCGATACAGATCAAAGACTTGCAGGAACAAATGTCTGCACTTCTCATTCCGTCTGCTCAGACAAGTTAATCGATTGATCATACCCTGTTTTGTTTTTCTCTGCCCGGTGGACTCAGTCTGCATATAAGGCCATTTGTATAGTCCTCAGAGAAAAGTTTCTGTGTCATTACTGGAGACAAATGTGTGCCATTGATTTTAGTCATGGCTGCCAGATTCATACTTCAAATGCCTTAGTCATCAAAAAGGTCTTGTTTCTCTCAAGTCAGGACAAGCTTTTTGTTTTCAAAATTATCTACCTCTGTTGCCTGATTGCAGATTTTACCCATTTTATCTTTTCTTTGAAGCGTTTATAGCCCCAGAAGTTCTTTGAAAGGACAGAAATGGACCTTTAATTCAATTTAGACTTTTTTGATCATACATGAGATGTAAAGATGTCACCTGACTTGCAGATATGTAAATATCTGCACATCTAATACATCATATTCTGATATTTTATGAGTATATACACAATGCATATTCGAAGTAATCCCTTGTGATTTTCATGATTGTTGAGCTTTTCCTATGTGCATATAGGTTTCATGCATTCAAGTTTGATCCTTTGTCACATGAACACTGTGCAATAAAAACAGCTCCAATAATGGCCAATCTTAATTGCATAGACCTTATCTTTGTCCAAGCAGACGCCATGTCACGTCTGCTAGTGTCCTTATAAGGCGAAACAAACATGTGCAAGAAAGCGCTCCTTCCTCCACACGGCTGCACATGTTCAGGAAACGGTGAAGGTCCTCTATTGATTTTCCAGTGAAATGTGAAGCGGTAGATGAATGGTGATCACTGTGTAGGAACAGGAATAAGAACAGAGCTCAGGAACATTGATTGGCCTTTGGCCCATGTTTACACTCCAGCTTTACAGAATAAGCTCCAAAGTAGCAACAAATCAGTTCTGCACATACACCCTGAAAGAGATAAATGTCATGTGAATCATGCCATTGATTCATTCTCCTGATTGCTTATAGCATTCTCATAGAATTCCACTGTTGGTTAAATCAGGTAATGAGAGATCATTGTTTGCATTGCATAGCTTGATGGTACAACATATTTGATCCTATTTGTTGTTTTGTATGCGAGGTAATCTGGATTCTTTCAAATTTCAATTATTGTCATAGACAAAACAATTGCTTTGCATGGAAATCTTTTTCTCACCTGACAAAAGTTTGTCTTTTTGATGGTTGGTTTCTGAAGAGTCATTTAGCTTTAATGAAATGACCTTGACTTACAAATCTGGTTTGTACTAATACTGTTGAAAATCAAAATAATTTTTCAATCAGATTCAAGCTCCCATCAGTTCTGAATCATCGACAATATCTTTGAAGATGACCATTTTCAGAACTAGAAAGCATTATTGCTGTTTTATACACCAGATCAGCTTTGGCTTTAAAATGTTATGTGGAAACGTTGACCTGACATATTGTTTTTGTCCTTTCAAAAAATAGCTTTTATCATATGATGCCTTTTATCACATTGACAGTTGACATTTAGTTGTTAATAGATCTTTCAAAGGAAAACAGATTTGGCTTACTTTTATACTTACCTTCTCCCAAGAGATGCTGAGGTAGGAGTTTTCACTGATCTATAATCAGGAATCTGGTGTAACATATAGCTGTTTGTTGTCTGCTGTTATTTCTGGAGGTCCTTCTCATGACGTCAGATGTCAAGATTAGTAATTTATAGATTTAATACACTTTGATAGTCTGAAACTTTTTGGGCATGAACATTTTAATTTGAAGATATTTCCAGACGAACTCCTAGAATCTTGGCATTCAGCCTGAAATACTCATTAATCTATTATAAATTACTGTTGCATAGACAAATAAATTGGAATGATTACATTGTCACAATACATTACAAACAATATCGGTCAAACTATCAAGGTTAGCTGTTTGAAGTTTGCCGTGGATTTTGCTCGCATCTTTTGCATCTTAATCTAATTTAGGGCCCTAAGTGACAGTAACTTTTGATGGCCCTGAACACGTATTGGCATTCAGACGACCACAGGGATATCATCCCTTACATGTAATCCTGTCTCAAGTAACTGGCAGCATTAGGGTCAAGTTATATTTACTGATACCAAGTCTGTCCAATTGGCTTCATGAGCTTGCCCTTCTGAGCTTTATTCGATTTTCTTTGTGGACTCTGGAGGAAGCTGACATGTCCTGTAATTTGGAGGAAGCAGACGACATAAAGTTGTGTCTGCCGTCCTATATGACATGAGATGAAGGCAGTGCCGGGCAGGTGACATTATGTCTTGATCAGCTCCAGAGGAGGATCAAAGACAAGAAAAAGCCAACAATGTTAGAGCCATTATAGGACCATGGCGCCATCGGTGAGACATGGGAGGTAGACACTCCCGCTGACGGGTGCCGGCTAGTGCATATTGGAGGACTGTTAGTCTGGGAAACATGTGATACTTGTAACTTGCCATGCATTACAGAGAGTTTCTGGAGGTACCAGGTAAGTCTGTAACAAGTTTGTGTGACGGGTGCCATGTGTGGTATGGTTCTTTTCAAATTTGGTACATTGAAACATATTCTTGGTATCAAGATTGTTGCTGTGTTTCATTCATCTCCCTTTCGGTGAAGAATAAACAGCTAAAAGTGTTCTTGAAAGTCTTGTGGATGTTAAGGTATACGTTGTGTCATCAATGTTTGAACCTAATCTTGAATTGATTTCACTTCCTCATATACTGTTCTCAAATACATAAAGAATATCTATTCATGTTAAAGAACGGTAATTCAACTTAGTCATTGGACAACCAATGAAACCAGTGGAGCAGTTTATCATATTTGTAACATAAAACCCTTCCAGCGGTGCTGAAGCTTTGATGTAAAGAACTTCTGCATGTGATACAGTTTTGCTGAGATCTACTCTAGAGTTCAATACAGGAACACCAACTGTTTATCAGTTTAGATCTAAAACAGATATGGCTCAGACATATCAGTGTACAGAAAATTGAAAAAGATATATTTGTATTTCATCTTCTTCAAATATGTCTGTATATGAATTACAAAAGTTACTTAAATGATGGTTAATGTCTTATGAATATGTGTAATACTGACATTATTCGACACTTCTGATTCTTGCTCTTTTATGCAAGGGGTCCCATGTTTGTAATGAGAATGCAAAACACATTTCAGGATTGGAGCCTTTGTCATCCTTGTTAATTGTTGAACACAGCACTGGTTCAGTAAATTGTCTGCAAGAGCTTAGGTTTGATTTCAATGTTTCATTGAAATTCATTGCAATACCACCACTGGCTTGGTTCAAGTCATTCCCTGCAGTTTTCATAACATTGTGTCATCTAATATGGCGCCAAACTCCTCATCGGTTATTCTCATAGTTACACAAATGATTAAAGAGTGAATAAAGTGAAGTGATTTTCTCCTTCCTCAAATCTTCTTGTCAATATAATTAGGGTTCAGATTTTAGAAAAGGATTTAGATGCATTCTTGTGTCTGTATGGTAGATATGGTAATTTTGAGAGATATAAATGATGTTTGCAAACAATGCAGTTCTGAAACTATTGCAACTAGAAATATCATAATTTTGTGGTTCTCATGAAGTTATTTGGTTTCCACTTTCTACATTTTCAGCCTGCTCATTAAGGAAATATTTTGAAAACCTGTATTGAAGGTGTAGTGAATTGTCCACGAATGTCCATAAATTCAGGTTAGTTTCTAGAGCATCAGCGATGGCTATATTTAGTGTCTAGCATCAGAGTGGCTACTACAAAGGTGTTATTCTGAGATATATCGATGATACATCAATCCCACTTATTAGTGCCATCGTCGGCAAACATCTTAAAATAAAACCTCTTGAATGTCTCTACAACATACATCTTGTCACACATAGAAATGGTTTACGATACTCACACTATATGTCAAATAAGTACAGAAAGTATACTTTACAAGAAAAGCTCTATGGTCCTAATTGAATGTTTCAATTGATGCCGATCAAAGGATGAAAACTCCTGATTTACATAGCACTGCTAGAACTATAATGATACATTATTTATCGGAGCTAAGCCGAAGGGCATACTTAAAACAATCTTGGTACTGAATCCTGACATAAGACATGGGATAGTGACTTGAAGTTCTGAGCTAACATTGAAGAAAAGGACATTATTGAAAAACATTCTTATAAAATCTTTCTTTATCTTTTTAGATTTAGTGTTAATGGGGAATGATTTGTGGATTTGCTTAGTTTCCATGTGATGAAGGAAGATAAATCCTAAAAGCCCAATACAACATGAAAACAAAATACTGATAAAGTAGGTCTTTAGATTTGATGTTGTATATGGTATTAAAAAAAAGTACGAGCATTTGCTCAACAATTGGCCTCTCTCCATGCAGTGCTTGCTGTTGATAGAGATTTAGATGCATAGATTTTTGTTATGTTTTGCTGTTTTACGTTAAACAATATTTGCTTTTTCTTGAAAAATTTCTTTTGTTTAAATGGCTGATTACATGCAAATCTCCTCAGGGGATGTTGTAACTCAAACCTGTTTTATTGATTTTACATTGACAAACATGCGCTTCAAGCTTTCTGAGCAATGGCATGATTTGATAGTCATGAGAAACTTGTCCGTGATGAACCAACTAAACTGGCAGTGACAGGTCCTCATCAATATATATCCTATAAACCCTGTGCATTGCTATATCAGTATTTGTGGACAACAAGATCTTCCAGCCCATCCTCCCAATTGTCTGTCATGTCCTTGTTTTGCTGTCCCCCTTATCACCACGGCAACAGTTCCCACTTCCTGCAATGTTCAAGCATCAAATCTGAAAACTCAATAGTATTTTATTTAAAGATTACTTCTATCTACGTTCTGCGACTTCCAGTGGAATTATTAGCCCACTGTGGTGAGATCTTAAGTTGCAAAGAGAAATCGGAACCTGGTAACCATGGAAACGGTAGATTAGTCGTCTTACCGGGATGGTTGACAAGAAGAGACAAATGTTTGTGGTATGAGCGTGAGATGTGACAGTTAGATTTAATAAACACTCGGCTAGCTTGCCTTCCTGTCAGTAATATGCACAGCAAGCAATGAGGCCTGTTTCCTTGTCAACCACACAAGCAGCATGCACGTCTCGATCTCGGTCCATGTGACACAGTTCACGTAGAAGCAGCATAAATGTGATCTAATAACAACAGTGAGATTATGAGATAGCTGCCAACACTAATCTACTTACACATCAGCAAAAACATGGCCTGATAAACTCATCCAAACAAAGTAGGACTGGAAACTGATTATCTCTTTTCTAAACAAATCAGTTTCATGACTTATTATGCTCTTTGTTGAAAAACATCACTTCTTTTGAAAAATATGTTAATAGAAATTTTTTTGAAAAACATATTTTTATAATGTATCTAATGTGGATTTGTCGTTTTTACTTATATTGTTGCCATCTTCTAAGAATTGAACTATTCTGATTTGGAGTTGTTTTTGTTGCTTTTGATTCCTTTATTGGGTATAACCAAATATCAGAATTACAACAATGCACATACTCAGAATCAAATGGGTATTTGGAGTTTTTCGTAAAGACATGTTTTGTAATATTTCATAATATCAACTCAAAAGCTTTCTTTGTTCTCAAAAATGGAACTTTGTTAAGTTAATCATATCAACAATTAAGATGTGTGACTGATGGTGTGGTTTGTGTTGCAGGAAGCCCCCATGAGTCGCCGCGGAACCTCTCCCCCAACCAGCACGCCAACTTCGCATTTCAAGCCATCAAAAAGTAAGTACCAGTCTTCATGTCATAGCAGTGATGAATCAGGACTTCGTTATTGAGTCGAGTATTTGGATCACTCGGGGCAAGGTAGACACTAGGGATGTAATGATAGATTGAACTATTGATTTGCAATAGTTTCTGTATCAAAATGAGGCTGAACTATTGATTTGCAATAGTTGCTGTATCAATAGAATAGGGGTGCAGGTCAAAATGGCCACAACGACAAAATGGCCACAGACCCCCAAGTCAAAATGGCCACTCTAAAAAGTCAAAATGGCCATAGGTCCTAGTCAAAATGGCCAAACTGAAAAGTCAAAATGGCCACAGGTCCTAGTCAAAATGGCCATATAAAAATGTTTATTAATTGGAAAAACATAGTAGAAATATTTTATGTTTCTTTCATTTGCGATGAGGTAAACTAGTTGCATTGGTTGTTTTTAATCAATGTAAAACTTGACACTGTAATAAACTATGTTGTTGTAGTTGTTGTTATTGTTATAGTTGTTGTTGTTGTTTAATCAAAAGTTATCAAGGTACCTCCTTGACATTTTATGATACATAATATTTTGGTGTTGATAGCACTGCAATTCACTTGTTCATTTAATAGGATAGACATATCTCGATATCCAGTCCAGTAATGTGTGGCCCTGACGTAAGTCAGAACAATCTGTTTTTGGTTAACAATTATGATAACAATGTGCTTTCAGTGAAAATGAAATATCCAAATACATTATTGTAGGAAATTGAGGAAGAGTTCAAAGGATTTTCAACTTTCTTTATATATTGCTAGATCTAAACAGTTTCTTAAAAATAACATTAGGGGCATACATATCGGTCAAAATATGTAATAGATATTATGTCTATATGATAAAAGATTGTTCAGGTGGTCAATCATGACAAATATCTTCATTCATAGTTACAAATTTATCAAATATCCTGAACTTTTTGGGGAGTTTATTTCCAACTTCTTAAAATGGTGAATGAACTTATTGTCATCATTACTGCTAGAATTAATTAATCAACAGATGATGATTTGAAAAATTATCAAATATTTTAAAACCTACTATAGTCTGCAGATAATTTATTACAAATGATATTCTGTTATATCCATTTTAGATACATGTATATCCATCATCCTTATAAAGTTTTCAAAAACAGAAGCAATTGTGCCCCCAGGCAAATAGGAGATTATCTTGTTGTGACATCACTCAATTACCGTTACTTAAGCTAATTAATCCAATCTATTAGGGATTAAACTTCGTCCTGCCAGGCTTCTGGCATAGAAGGCATGCTACTTGGTTGCTACTGTTCTGATCTGTGAGAATACAGGTGACCAGTCATATGTCTACATAACTGATTTGATTAATTAAACATTCGTTCATGATGTCATGACAAAATTGAAATAAAAACAATTTATGATATTAAAGGCTTTTCCAAGTTTTAAAGGATAGGATTGTTGTCATTCACATGTACATTTCATCATACAAGTAATACAAACAATGCACAAGGTTAACACAAGCAATCAGTTTCTTATTTGTGAGAGACAAAAAACCAAAACTAAATTATCTAAATAAATAAATATATATATATATTAAGTTTTGGTGATATCAAAATAATATATTAAGATAACAATGTGCATTTAACTATTTACATTTATACCTTCAAACTATAATTATTCCATAATTATTAATCAATGCAAATGTCTGAATTCACCCCAAGCGAGTGCAACATAAAGATAATGCTAATGTTCTTTAATTATTTCAGTAATATTTCTTTTTCATTTTGACTATGACTTGTGGCCATTTTGACTATGACTTGTGGCCATTTCGACTTTTCAGTATGGCCATTTTGACTAGGGGTTTGTGGCCATTTTGATTTTTTTGTGGCCATTTTGACTTAACTGTTTTGTGGCCATTTTGTACCTGTGGCCATTTTGACTATAACCCATAGAATAGATTATAGTGCTATGTCGATTGTCATTTTTAAGCGATCAATAATATCGATAGCACATCTCACTACCCATAGTATCAACATTTTAATAAGTTCAGTTGTTAAGTTCAATGTTCAAAGAGTATTTACAAACAAACATCCTTTTACATTTCGAAAATACCAAAAGACAGCAAACAGATCGCTGAGGGCTAAAATAGCAATCAGAAGATCCATTGAAAACAGAAAACCGTCAATTCATTTCAGGCAAAAACTATAAAACAAAAAATGATTTCCTTTATTTATAAACTATCGCAATAGTACCCCGCAATAGACTATATCCCTATCAATATAGTTGCAATAGATTATCGCTATGGCAATAGTCCCTTGGGGTCGATAGACACCAGTAGACACATTGGTTGTCGTATTAAGTTATACAACAGTGATAATAAGATGATAACTTACGTTGTTCTATTAATGCCATTCTGGTTAGACATTTTACAGGAGTCACAACCTGTAACAAAGGGATTTTCGCACACAGTGTATTCAAAGTAAAAAGAATGAAAATGGTTATTTTCAAGACCTTATTGTGTCATTCCTCCATGAAAATTAGTTGCACTACACTAGCATTGAATGTGCGCCCTAGAGAATAGTCAATTCTATGAAATGAAAATGTTGGTCACTTTGTATGCCTTGAAATGACTGCACAGCATTATGGCTTAATTTGTATACTCCTCAGGGGTTTGAAGGGGGAAATTGGTATCCAGTAATGAGTTCATCAGGTGGGCAATTTATACTGATATACGAGGCCTTTGAAGATTATTGTTGCTTTGATGTAGTGCAATACAAATAGACTAAATTACAATATTCTGATCAAAATATATATAGTCTTATACAGTCATATATAAAGACTCTTATACTGTGTAATATATAGACTCCTTCCAACTGTGGCTGAATATAAGCTTTTCTAATTTTGTTGTTGTGCGTGTCGGTTTTATTGTTTTGGCCAGTGTATGAAACTTTAGTGAAATGAGAATTTGTAATTTTGTCGATTGCATGACCATTTAATTAAAACCTTGAAATAAGATCTGTTATTGGGGCCTTATTTAAACATTGATGAAAGAAGTGACTTTTCTAAATAATTGGCTGATTTCCCAAATGCGTATTATTCAAAAGCTTTTTACTAGCAGTCCCAAATAAGATCAGGGCTGCTATCAGTGTTTGTGCAGTTCAACCGCCCCCGCACATGTTTCCTTGGCTTTAATATTTACCATAAAGCTTTTCAGAACACATACGCATATGATACTACTTATTTGTTCTCATGTTAGAATTCAACATCAAAGGTCAAGGTCACAAGTTAAGAAATCTAAAGAAATTCCTTGTAAAGACAATAACTTGAAAAGTTTCTAATTTTGAATTTATTATCTTTGGAAAAGTACAAAAAATTGAAAAGATTTCCGCTACCATATCTCTTAAAGGTCAAAGTCACAGCAACACTTTTAATCATTTTATGATTCTTATACTCACAATATCAAATGTTCATTGATTTATGTCAAAGGTCAAGGTCACAAGTTGTGAGTTATGAACAACCTTGGCTTTTCAACTTATTGAATTCAAAGATTATGCCATTGTCAGAATTCTGTTCAATGGTGATACAATAAGCTTTAAAAGGGTGGTAGGCCATGGGCCGAGGAGCCAAATAAGGGGGGGTTCACCTGTTTAAATTTTTTTTGATGAAACCCCTGATCCATCTTAACAACTTTTGATTTTTATACAGCAGCTGTTCCCTATGATGACTCTTTTAGTTGGATCTATGATACCCTTGTAATAGAGGATGTCCTCTGTTGTTAGTTGGATCTATAAAAACCCGGTGCTAGAATGATGTCCTCTGTTGTTAGTTGGGTCTATAAAAACCCGGTGCTAGAATGATGTCCTCTGTTGTTAGTTGGTTCTATAAAAACCCGGTGTAAGAATGATGTCCTCTGTTAGTTGGTTCTATAAAAACCCGGTGCTAGAATGATGTCCTCTGTTGTTAGTTGGTTCTATAAAAACCCGGTGCTAGAATGATGTCCTCTGTTGTTAGTTGGGTCTATAAAAACCCGGTGCTAGAATGATGTCCTCTGTTAGTTGGTTCTATAAAAACCCGGTGCTAGAATGATGTCCTCTGTTGTTAGTTGGGTCTATAAAAACCCGGTGCTAGAATGATGTCCTCTGTTGTTAGTTGGGTCTATAAAAAACCCGGTGCTAGAATGATGTCCTCTGTTGTTAGTTGGTTCTATAAAAACCCGGTGCTAGAATGATGTCCTCTGTTGTTAGTTGGTTCTATAAAAACCCGGTGCTAGAATGATGTCCTCTGTTGTTAGTTGGGTCTATAAAAACCAGGTGCTAGAATGATGTCCTCTGTTGTTAGTTGGTTCTATAAAAACCCGGTGTTAGAATGATGTCCTCTGTTAGTTGGTTCTATAAAAACCCGGTGCTAGAATGATGTCCTCTGTTGTTAGTTGGTTCTATAAAAACCCGGTGCTAGAATGATGTCCTCTGTTGTTAGTTGGTTCTATAAAAACCCGGTGCTAGAGGGATGTCCTCTGTTGTTAGTTGGTTCTATAAAAACCCGGTGCTAGAATGATGTCCTCTGTTGTTAGTTGGTTCTATAAAAACCCGGTGCTAGAATGATGTCCTCTGTTGTTAGTTGGGTCTATAAAAACCCGGTGCTAGAATGATGTCCTCTGTTAGTTGGTTCTATAAAAACCCGGTGCTAGAATGATGTCCTCTGTTGTTAGTTGGTTCTATAAAAATCCGGTGCTAGAATGATGTCCTCTGTTGTTAGTTGGTTCTATAAAAACCCTGTGCTAGAATGATGTCCTCTGTTGTTAGTTGGTTCTATAAAAAACCCGTGCTAGAATGATGTCCTCTGTTGTTAGTTGGTTCTATAAAAACCCGGTGCTAGAATGATGTCCTCTGTTGTTAGTTGGTTCTATAAAAACCCGGTGCTAGAATGATGTCCTCTGTTGTTAGTTGGTTCTATAAAAACCCGCTGCTAGAATGATGTCCTCTGTTGTTAGTTGGGTCTATAAAAACCTGGTGCTAGAATGATGTCCTCTGTTAGTTGGTTCTATAAAAACCCGGTGCTAGAATGATGTCCTCTGTTGTTAGTTGGTTCTATAAAAACCCGGTGCTAGAATGATGTCCTCTGTTGTAAGTTGGGTCTATAAATACCCGGTGCTAGAATGATGTCCTCTGTTGTTAGTTGGGTCTATAAATACCCGGTGCTAGAATGATGTCCTCTGTTGTTAGTTGGTTCTATAAAAACCCGGTGCTAGAATGATGTCCTCTGTTGTTAGTTGGGTCTATAAAAACCCGGTGCTAGAATGATGTCCTCTGTTGTTAGTTGGTTCTATAAAAACCCGGTGCTAGAATGATGTCCTCTGTTGTTAGTTGGGTCTATAAAAACCCGGTGCTAGAATGATGTCCTCTGTTGTAAGTTGGTTCTATAAAAACCCGGTGCTAGAATGATGTCCTCTGTTGTTAGTTGGTTCTATAAAAACCCGGTGCTAGAATGATGTCCTCTGTTGTTAGTTGGGTCTATAAAAACCCGGTGCTAGAATGATGTCCTCTGTTGTAAGTTGGTTCTATAAAAACCCGGTGCTAGAATGATGTCCTCTGTTGTTAGTTGGTTCTATAAAAACCCGGTGCTAGAATGATGTCCTCTGTTGTTAGTTGGTTCTATAAAAACCTGGTGCTAGAATGATGTCCTCTGTTGTTAGTTGGGTCTATAAAAACCCGCTGCTAGAATGATGTCCTCTGTTGTTAGTTGGTTCTATAAAAACCCGGTGTAAGAATGATGTCCTCTGTTGTTAGTTGGTTCTATAAAAACCCGGTGCTAGAATGATGTCCTCTGTTGTTAGTTGGTTCTATAAAAACCCGGTGCTAGAATGATGTCCTCTGTTGTTAGTTGGGTCTATAAAAACCCGCTGCTAGAATGATGTCCTCTGTTGTTAGTTGGTTCTATAAAAACCCGGTGCTAGAATGATGTCCTCTGTTGTTAGTTGGTTCTATAAAAACCCGGTGTTAGAATGATGTCCTCTGTTAGTTGGTTCTATAAAAACCCGGTGCTAGAATGATGTCCTCTGTTGTTAGTTGGTTCTATAAAAACCCGGTGTTAGAATGATGTCCTCTGTTGTTAGTTGGTTCTATAAAAACCCGGTGTTAGAATGATGTCCTCTGTTGTTAGTTGGTTCTATAAAAACCCGGTGCTAGAATGATGTCCTCTGTTGTTAGTTGGTTCTATAAAAACCTGCTGCTAGAATGATGTCCTCTGTTGTTAGTTGGGTCTATAAAAACCCGGTGCTAGAATGATGTCCTCTGTTGTTAGTTGGGTCTATAAAAACACAGTGCTAGAAGGAAGTCCTCTGTTGTTATTTTGATCTGTTATACCCTGGTGCTAAGGGATGTCCTTTGTTTCAGGTGTGATGGAAGGCGGTGGTCGTTCGCTTCTCTCCCCTCCTCTGGGTACGGCACCAACACACCCGGCAGCTCCAACTACTCGGTAAGAGGCTCCACCTGGTGGGAGCTAGCTCTCTGTCTCGTAGAGGTCAAGCTGAGCCCCTGGCTGGTCTTCTGACTCTGGCACTTCTATGTATAGAGGATTTCAATAGACACATCGTGTGGCTGTAGTGATGTCTGGCCATTTTAATGTATGCTGAATTATTGATACATTTTCAGTTTGAAAATTTGGCGCCCATCAATAGTGTGAATGTTTCACATAGATGTTAGAGGAGCAACAACAATAAATATTGTGATAAATTAAACATGATATACCAACTAAATTAAATGTCATTCAAGTTGTGATGATCTCTCATCATTCAGAATTACATTAAAATTGAAAACTATGAAATTGATATATCAGCACCTTAAAAGATAATAATGAATTGATGTATTGTACACATTCTTTCAATGTAATTATTAATGTAAGTGTACCATCTAAGCTTGAAGTACCTTTATAACCACAAATTTAGATTGACATCAAGGGAGAGAACTGTTAATATGTTATATCACAAGAAAGACTAGAAATAACATGTCAAGAATTGGGTATGTAGAAGCTTTCGCAACAAAAAGTTGACTTGAAAAAAAAAAATCGAAATATAACTTTTATTTGTTTATACTAGAAAAAGTAAGATTGACTGTGAAATAATTATACCTCCACTACGACGTAGTCCGCGCGTCGGAAATAGTTTCCAGAGCATAACTTGAAAACTATTCGACTCAGAAACTTCAAATTTGGTAGTGATGTTACTTATGTGATGTAGATTTGCCTTTCACAGTTTGAAATAACAGGGTTCCAAAAGTTTTTTGAAATTTTGGCCCCAAAGAGGCAAAAAATTTTACTTTGTTTATTTTTCGGAACAAAACTTTAAAGCTATGTTATGGTTGTCAAATTTCAGTGGGGGTATGTGAGCTGTGCTCACTTTTGCTTTGTTGACATATTTCAACTTCAAATCTGAAGTCTTGAATTCAAATGGTAAGGATGTCTATAAAATAATTGAGATTTTGGTACACTAAATCTGTTATCTAGGCTAGAAATAGTACGGTTGACTATGAAATGATTGCAATTTTCGTAAACTAAATCTGATTTCTAGGCTAGAAATGGTAAGGTTGACTATGCCCATGATGGTTTTACTGCCCCATTTTTAGTCTCGCTACTCCTCCCAAGAGAAACTGCATCAACTGCCCTCGCAGCCCACGGCGGAGGAACTGCGACTGCTGTCACGACACTTTGGCAGCTCGGAGAACAATGCCGTGCCAACAGGGCACGCTGCGACGGTGGAGGATGATGGGAGGTGCTCACCCATGATGAGGCCAAGGTCACGCAGTCTGAGGTAGGTCAAGCATGTGCACGTGCAGCAGCATGGATGTTACGCATGACGCATGGTAAGGGTGCAGCGATACACACAAAAATATATAAAAAGTTGGATATGACAGCTAAGATACGATACAAGAATAGTTATTTGGTTGTTTGATAAGCATCTTTTTCTTGAATTAATGATGAATACTAGAAGTTTATTTCAAAAATTTCAATTGACTTCCATTTAAATCAGTATATCTAGACTTGTATCATAATTTGAGCTCATTGTTTAGTCATGTAGCAATTCCTAATGTGTTGTATTGCTGAACTCTTAACGCATGGTGTTGATCGGTGGTAGAGATAGCTAGCGCTGTATGTTGTCGTAGCTGTCTTGTAGATGCAAAGATAGAATCCTGTAACTTTTAAAAAAGGTACATTGACAATGCGACCTGTAGGATTTATGATCAAGATCAAACAAGAACTTCAAAGAACCAAATGTTTTCACTAGGTATTTGATGATGAATGCAGCAAAAAGTTTATGAAAAATCATACAATGAGAATGGGTCTTAATATTTTTATGACAAACAACTAATATGTGGGAGAGTAAATCAAATCTATTTAAAGGAATCTATTATTTTGAGGTGAAAACAGTTAGCAATCTTTTTATCTAAGCTCAAAAAGAAGTTGTTAAATTGGCAAATGTTAGTGCAGGATAGTGCTGTGGTTTGCACGTTTGACTTTCGATCAAGAGGTCAAGATGGAATCCTGCCAGGGGCTTGGCAACTTCGTCTGCAGTAGAGACCTGTTGATCGCAGGGTTCACTGCCATGCATAGCCATGATAGTGTTGTAGACTTTCTCCCTGCGATGATACTAGCAGCTCTGATATAAGTGATAAACTCTTGAAAGCAGTGTTAAATCCAAATTTTACTCACCAAATGTTAGATCTGTTGATATTACAACTTCTACAAGCCCCATTCATGTCTACATAGACAACAAAACAACATACTTGAACAATAGGAACCAACATGTGACTCTGTGATCAAGCTAGAATTGACATAATTCAAAGGAGGGTGAACATCTATTACCCGAGGATTGAAATATAAATGACAAAGGGATGTGCCAAAACCTCAATGTTATTCAAATAAACTGACTTATGATGTGTCAGCTTTGTGCTTTTGATAATTGATTTTAGGATTATATGCTTTCTTGTGTTGTTTTTGAAATTGCTGTCTTCAGTACAGTGTTGTAACGCTGTTAGCATCAGATTTGTTGGCAAGTTACCTCAACTTGTATCTTTTTCATTTGTTAGAGATTTGCTATATCCTTCATCAATAAGACGTGTATCATAGTAATAAATCAAATTAACACTTATTTGAGTCTTACCCTGAGACTTGTTGTATTCTGTGTGTAGATCATAATCTCCTATTGTCTTGTTACTGTTGTCTTCAGATCATTGTACAAAGGTGTCTACGATTAGATATTATTTCACTATGCAGATATTTGAAAATCAATAACATTTTATCAATTTGATTTTAAAATAATTAAAGAAAAGTTCAACCTGAGGTTGTGATATGTACAACTATTCACTCTACCAACTTCTTGTATCATCGTGTGCTCTGTTTTACCAGTTGTATCATGTTGTCCCATGTTGATATTCTCGATGTTGTCTGTCATCTTTGTATTGTGGTCAGTGTGATGTCCACTCACTAAGTGGTCATCTTAATCTTCAACTAACTCCCTGGACACAAATAAAACTGTCCAAGTCAGGCAGCCAATTCTGTTAGCTATGCTTCCATGTCTTCGTGAACTTTCGGTCAGGAGCCCCAACTCTGGATCTATAAACATCTGGTTATACATTGATATTTTATTGTCGTCGAGAAATTTAGACAAAATAGTCACAGCTTAGGTATTCTTGAATTTACATACATTTATTTTAGCTAATATTTGCATTTTATTTGTCACATTTATCACCAGCATGCAATTCAATGATTTCAAATCATTTGTATTTGATTTCTCACCATGGCATTGTGAAAATAGAATAAAAGTCACCCTGATAAATGTTTGTATTTGGCTAGAAGCTTATGATTGATTATTTGATTAAAAAAACTTTCGTCATTTTGACTTTTGTATAGACAAGATAATAATTAACACATTGGCAAATTGTTACTCTACATTCTTTTTCAAAGTAACACATAGAACACTCTTCATTTTCAAGATAATAGTATTCACAGAATGTCACTTCATGTAAATTTGAAAGCCAAAATACTTCTGTTCCTGTTATGGACACACAACTGCACCAATTGGAAAAAACATTATGCATGACCGCTGCAAAATTATTGGATGTTTACTGAAGAATGCATTGGGATTAATATGCTTATAGTCTAACATGAAAATCAGTAAAGTGTTGTTTGTATGGAGTATATAAGCTAAACTTAACTGGCTTTTGTAAACGCTAATGAGCTTACGTTTGTCTATTTTTTACTCTGATTTTTTATATAGCTGTTCACGATTCGATTTCTTTTACAGGATTAGTCAGGAGTAATTTCCTATTTCTAATCTTTAAAGTTCTTCCTTTTCCTCTCTAAGGCATAGTTCATTCATGGTCATTTAGATTAATGCTTTTTCAATTTCTGGTTGTAGATTTGTGTTTGTGAGATGTAATTTGAGTGATCTCTTGTTCTAGTGATGTATTTGATAATGTTTCATCTTCTTTTATCACCTGCTTGGCTCCCAGCCTCTCCTGGCTTGCTCTAGAGTAAGACATTTTGTTATTTCTTTGTTTATATTTACTCCTTAATTAATCAATATCCTCGTTAGCATCGTCCATATACTCATATAGTTCAGTTACTCTGATGGCGTATACTGCCGTTGCTTTGAATACTGTCTACCGTGGATGAAGAAAAGGTTGCTTTTTATCATTTTTATGCCTACCCAGAAATAAACCCAGACAATCAATACAACCCCAACCATCCATTAAGCCTAACCATGAAAACAACCCCTTCATTTCCTCAGCACCAATTTTGCAACACAGTATAATACTCAAATACGCACACCAGAAGATCATGAATGCATGATACATAGTGTATGCAACTCAAACAATGTATACAATCCCAACAGTGCATACAACCCCAACATTATTAAACTCTAATGCACAGAACCCCATCAATGCATGCAACTCAAACAATACATACAACCTCAACAATACATTCAACCCTTACAATGCATGAAACCCCAAGAATACATAAAGCTCCAACCATGCATACAGCTCCAACAACACATACAGCCCCAACTATGCATACAACCCCAACAATACATTCAACCCTTACAATGCATGCAACCCCAACAACACATACAGCTTCAACCATTCATGCAATCCCAACCATGAATACAAGTCCAACTACGATGCATTCAACCCTACCAATGCAAACACCTCCAACAATAAATACAACCAAAACAATGAATACAACCCCAACAATGCATAGAGACCTGATTATTCTGATTTTAGGTTGTCTAATTGTCAAGTTTGCTTCAGATGTAGTTTTATTTGTCAAAGGCGGAAGTGACGTTTGGTCTTAGGATAAATTTGAATGATGATTTCATTGATAATGAGCATGTTTATCTAAACCTTGAAATCATTGCAGTAGAAAGACACAGTAGGGTGAATTGTAAAGCTACTAACTGTATGACAAATAAGGCCGGCTCCATCCACCTTGCTGCTGCCATTGTACCCTTCCACCAATAAGAAACCTTTATCAAATTTGACCTGAGTCTGATTTCTGACTTGTAGGGCAGGGTGAATTAAAGGTCTACTTTCGCAAAACCGAAAAAATACATGACCACATTGCACTTTAGTTTAAACTTTCGGTTTCACAGTAGGTAGCAATATAGTGTCTTCTGCTTTCTCTGTGCATTAAAAAGTTGTGAAATAGTCTTGAAAGCAACAATTTAACACATTCTGTGTAAGGTAAGGTCACATCAAAGCAACGGCAGTATACGATCATCAGGTTGCAGACTTATGCACGAGTTTATTTCATACTCATTTTATACAGCTGTATATCAGTAGCTTTTAGTTTTCATTAGCGCACATATTAATTTATATAATATTTATAGTATTATATCAGCCATGATATTATGTACAATATATATATAGCCACAAAATGTTTGTTTCAAAATGTATGGCATTGTTTGAGATGTGCAATTTAAAAAAGTTGTGGCTATCTCTGAAAGATATAGTCTTTTATTAAATTTATAGCATGCATATAAAAGACCAATTTTGGATAATTTGGCATGGCTTTTTAAGAATGTCCATGTACAAGAAAGTGTGCTAAATCGAAATCGTTTCGTCATTTACAGAGGTACCCAAATTAAAAATGGATGACCATATATATATATGATACCAAAATTAGATATAAATGTCAATGGTTGGATCCTTGCCAACATTGCAATTATATGGTCAATTTGAATTGTATGGAACATTCAGCCATTTGGTTATACCAATATTGCCTCAAATAACATCCGTGGTTCTACCAATAAAATGCATGTTTAAGCATTGCTTTAGAAAACGTGGCTGGATCTGTTAAGAATGTATGGCTATAGCTACACTGAAAGCAAGTGTTTATGTGAAGAAGATCCTGCCTGCAAGTATTGATTTATCATCATGCTTTCTGCTGACCTTTCAAGATGACGAGATGGTCCTTGTGACCTAGTTCTGCTTGTTATTCAGTCTGAGAAACTTTACCTTATCATTAGTTGTATGACTAGCAGTATCTTGTTTCACAGTTATTTTCAATACTTATTACAAGCTTAACTTTCATATCTGCATGGCCTAAGGTTCCTCCATCTTATGCTTGAAACAGATATTCTGATTATATAAGTTATATTTCTACTGTGAAATATAACAAAAAATATTTCCAGCTTTTTTTATATTTCTATTTTTGTGTGTAAAATATGAGACTAACTTCATTTGAGTTATAGATGTATACTTTAAATCTCAATTTTATGGTTTTGGTCCAATCTTTAGAAATATTCCATTATTTTCTTTACCTCTTGTGTTAATTATATTACTAAAGATACACAAAATGATTTGAGCAAATGTCAAAGAAAAAAAAAATTCAATCTGAAATGACATTCTGAAAATGAAAGATTTTAACTTAACCCACATAATCATAACCGACATCTATATGAAATTGAACCTCTTGAAACTTATTTTAATCATATCAGCTGAAACAACTAATACAACTTTTATAACTAATGAAATAGATCAACTAATATAACTTTTATAACTTATGAAATTTTACCTAGATTATTACAAGAAATAAGGTTAAGTGAAAGAATATCCCTTTGAGCGTTTACGCTATTGAATAAGAGAATGAAATTCAATGAGAATTATGAAAGAATTTTAAAGTTTATGGGCATATACACTACAGAATATGAGAATGAAATCGAATAAGGGTGTTGGAAGAATGATTTAAGCTAATGGGCGTATACATAACAGTAGAAGGGAGTGAAGTAGACATAACGTTATGCGCGCATATACACTACAAACTGAAGAAGAGAATGAAGTAGAAATAGGGTGATGAGAGACTGTTTTATATTTATGAGTAGGAATTGTCTACCTGTATATTGTGATGGCATGATGTGACTGTTGTGTTCCTCCTGCAGTAGTCCGGCGCGTTCCCCTGGGGGAGACTCCGAGATCATCATCATGAACAGCGTCTACAAGGAACGCTTCCCTAAGGTACGTCAAATTCTTTGCTAAAAATAAAAAAACTTGGGTTAGTTGAAATGAAGTTCCATAGAAACTTGAAAATAAGGAAGTTCAGCCACTTAAAAAAAACCCACTTTTACATGCATTTAACATTTCTAACCTTTGCTGATTTGTTGAAATTTGTTTTAAGGCATTCTTTCAACTTTAAAATTTAATTCAGAAAAGTATATCAAATTTTTAGATGATAAGTCTGGTATATCCATTGGAACATTATGACTTTGAGACACTGACTGAGGTCATCTACCTTTGATGTTCTGGTGCCAAGCTGCAAGTTAATGCTTCAGTGTACCCAAATTACCAGGATTACTTGCATACATTGTTAGCAAAGAGATAAATAGACATTTCACCATTTGAAAAGGGTTCTTTGGTCAGGTGACTTTCATGTATGTTCCTAAGTGCCAGACTACTGCACATGCATGTTTGTGTGCAGGCGACGGCGCAGATGGAGGAGCGGCTGCACACCTTCGTACAGAAGCACAGCAAGCTGACTGAACAGAAGGAGAAGGACGCGGTCCTCTGCTTCATCCACCACCAGCTCCTTGAGCTCGCCCGGGACTGCCTCGACAAGTCACGCCAGAAACTCATCACTACCAACTACTTCTACGAACTTTCAGAGAATCTTGAGAAGCTTGCCAAAGATGTGAGTGTTTTGGAGTGAAGTCTTGGTCTTTTAGGATAATCTTGAGAAACTCACCAAAGATGAGTTCAGGGTGAAATTGGTTGTTTTTTTCATCCCTGAGAAACCTGTAACAAATAAATTTTATCCTCTGAAAGGGGTCTAATGGTTAATAGAGATTTGTTTTCAACCATAAGCAAACAAGGTTGTTCAAAGTCCTCCTCTTTGAATGTCCTTACCCATTTGTCTTGTGCATGAAGTTTATGAATCTAATAAAAGTTGGTCATGGTCGAATTCAATGACTTATGCAGAGGTAAGGGAATGATATTAAGTAGTGCAATGAAGGGGAGGTAACTGGTGTGCTTGTTGCAGGCAAGAGACAAGTCGGATGAGACGTACAGTCACGTGTACCCGCTCATCAAACAGCTCTTCTTCATCATCTCCCGACCTGCTCGGCTACTCGAGTGTCTGGTAAATATACACACTTTATCTTCTTTATGTATCTTTTATATCCTTGTGTTTAGAGTTAAAACATAAGTGAACATTTTCAAAGGAAATTGAATGTCTGTGAATGACAATGGTCTCTATGTCTTATGTTCATACTTTCCAGTGTTCTTCGGACATTGCAAATGGCTTAATATTGCCAGAGCGGCATTAAGCAATAACTCACTCGCTAACTCCAATGTTCTTTGAAAATGTCAGAAACATAGAAATTGCAAAATGAATGATTTCCTAGATAAGTAATAATACATTTACCACTCCAAACTATTTTGTATTGGTTGTTCCTGATCCTTCCCTTTGTTGAGATGTGACTGGTTCATTCAACAGTTTGAGCTGGTTCACCACTTAGAATGGTTGCCAAACTTATAATTTCATCCAAGTTAATGTCAGTAGATGAAGGAAGTTGGTGAACATTAAAATATAGAAATAAATTGGCGGTAGATTTACATTCAGAAGTCAGTTTATCTTTTAGCATTTCTTTATTTGTAAACCAAATTATTTCTCAAACAGAAAATCAAAGAGGTGAGGATGGCAAGAACTGAAATCTATTTACTGCAATATATTGTTTATTTACATGAGTTATCACGGTACCTTTCTACGTTAATTCCAGTGTACCCTTTAAATAAATTTTTCTTTTACTAATTCATTTGATGCGTTAGAAATTCATATCTAGACATCGATTAAAAAATTAAATATTCCATTAAATTGGCATTTATGTTAATAGAGCTTATAATATTAATAAAAGAATAAAGAATATTATTTATATATACCGTGGCTAATAATGGATATTAATAATTATGTTATTTGTATTAGATTTAATTTATGAATTACACCTGTTTCAAAGAAAGTGATTAAGCTACCCGCCAAACTTATCTTACGCTATTTCATATAATCTTTAAACAAACTAATGTTACCTGATTTTATACTTTTTATTGACAAATAAATATCCATAGATCTATATTTATCACACTTGTTAAGACATTCAATCTAATGAATTAAATAATCAACATATTGATACATATTCAATACCATAATGTTCAAACTACTTATAAGTGCCCCAGCACCATACAAATCCATTCTGTTATGATTCCTGATAGCCCCTTCAGATTTTTGATTACTCAGACATATTCAGCGTAATAATTCAGTTTTAACAGTAAGTACCAAGAAAGTATGATAATCAATAGATTCCTTTAATTTCAGGGCGACTTTAATCAATTACAACAAGTTTGTAATTTATCACTTTATTATTTGGTCTGTCGCTAATAGCTGAAATATTGCTCAAGCGACATTAAGCGCTAACTCACTCTCTCACTCTAAATTTTGATGAAATCAGTTTGACAATAAGATTACCTCAAAGCTTGTTTGATGTTGATGGTAGTGGGTTGTATGTACACGAGTGTAATGTATTGTGCAGGAGTTTGACCCGGAGGAGTTCTACATGCTGTTGGAGGCGGCGGAGGGAGAAGCTAAACAGACCATCAAGGCTGACATACCACAGTACATCATCACCAAGCTCGGTCTCAACCGGGATCCTCTTGAAGGTACCTTCACTTCTCTTGAAACGTCTTCTCACATACTGATGCTGATTCTTCAACATGAGAGACATTACTAATTAAAATGAAATGTTTTATCATTATTTGAAATGAACTGGTTTGTATAAAACAAGAGGTTAGGATATCAAGTGATTCATTAAATCATTGCAAACAGTCATGGTTAGTATTTGATTAAGTGTTGGACATCATAAACCAAGTGAAATTACAAAAGCATTGATTGCTATGACAGTACATGTAGCCTAACTTGGTCATCTAAAACATCATGGTAACATTGATGTCATAATGTATTACTGTGTACACAATGTAATTTTAATTTTGTTGATTAATTTAGATGTGAAAAATGTCAAATCAATCTTGATAGACATGAATAATATTTGATGTGAGAATACTCAGAGAAACAGGAAGTTGTCTGTTTGGAGTGACTGACAATGTGTGTGCCCTGTTGCAGCTATCAGTGATGCGCCGGTGTTGGACGTCAACTTCGAGAAGCAGGAGGAGGAGGATGATCTGGAGGTGAGAACTTGAGCTTCTCTATCTTCAAACATACATACAATCAGTGTTCAGTGTGCCAATATTAGTCTGGTTCAGCAACAGTAGACAAGGTTTATTATCAGATGGATTACCAATGTCAATGCTGGATATTGTAAGAAATTGCTGGGTTAAGTCCCTTGCAAACACTGACTTGTAAGCAGTCCTATGGTGTCGCTTTCGACAAGAGACTTCATTTAAATGGCCAAAATGGCTTAAGAATAATTCTTCAGAATTAAACCTCTTTTTGTCGAAGAATATGATTTGATATCAGTTGTAAGTGCTATAAGCATTAGTTCAATATGAATATGGGTGCTGGATAAAAATCATCATAAGAACTTTCTTTATCATTACTCAAAATTTACAGTTGATTGCAATATATAAGCTTCAAGCTTCTTTGCTGGGGTTCAATGAAAGTAGATGTGATGTGATGTGATGTGATGCTGAAGTGTGATGTCATGTCATGTCATGTCATATGATGTGATGATATGCTGAAGTGTGATGTGACATGTTACAGAGTAAGGAGGTTCGGAAGCTGTTGGACCAGAAGAAGAAACCTCCTTGTGAAGAAGACTTCGAAACTATCAAACTCATCAGTAACGGTGCCTATGCGTAAGTATTTAAAATATCAATTTTACTTTGACCTTCGGTTGGCAGTTTATGTTTTATGTAAGTTTAGAAATAGAGAAACCCCAACAATTATGTGTTTGGCAATCAAATATTGATTTGCCCAGAACTTTTATGGTTAAAGCACAAGGTCAAAGGCCGAGAGTTGTGACGCTAAAATATAGTTCAGGGCAAAATTATTATTATAATTCTTCTGCGAATTGAAAATCCTTGATGAAGGCCATGGCTAGAGATATTGTAGCTGATTGTTACTGATGTACTTTGCATTTGTTTTGTGAGGTCAATCAAAAACTTTACTTTTTACAGAATAAGGGTCGGTAAATGCCTGAATACTTCATATAAGTAAATGTGATTATTGCTGAAAATGAATATAACAAGAGTCAAAAGAGGTTCATCATGTATGATATTATGATTGTGTTGATGATGCAGAGCGGTGTACCTGGTACGACACCGAGATACCAAGCAGAGGTTTGCGATGAAGAAGATCTGTAAGCACAACCTGATGCTGAGGAACCAGATCGAACAGGTTTTCCTGGAGCGCGACATCCTCTCCTTCTCGGACAACCCCTTCGTCGTCAGCATGTACTGCAGCTTCGAGACAAAGGTACAGCCGTCATCTTTCAGCCATCAATCTTGCAACATCGGCGTATTTCTATCTCCTACAATTCCCTGATTATTCATTGCCAGTGTATGAAGCAAGCCTGAAAGCATCTAACCCCAAAGTAGAATTTGTAGATTTTGATGTTGAAATATTTTTAAAGTAAAATATACATACATCCCAGCCTTGGCAAAAGTAACAAGGTACCAGGTTGGCCATATTTATAATATACTTGTATTTCTGTTGTTGCTAATGAATGGCATTTTTCCTCTTATTTATACTGGCAGGTTATTCATAGCTATTTAGGTTAGGATAATTGGGCCTTGCATAAAGACACTGTCAATATTGGAATTTTGAATAGACACACCCCATATGGCTGAAATATTACCCAAGCTGTGCTAAAGGATAACTGACTAAGTAGACAATATAAGGATTGTCTTAGATAAGCAGATGAAAATATTCTACTGTTTCAAAAAGCTTGCCATACAGCCAAGTTAAAGTCTAGCATACCAGTAAAGAACAAAACACAAATGAGTTCAACACTCCCCACGGAGTTCCACCTCCTGTGCAGTATGAGAATGTTGAAGATGGACAGGACTTGATTCCTCTACCTGCTATTGACCTGTGGTTGTGTATGTGTTACAGAAGCACCTGTGTATGGTGATGGAGTACGTGGAGGGGGGAGACACTGCCACTCTCATCAAGAACGTCGGTCCTCTCCCGCTTGACCTCGCCAGGTAGGTTCACGTGCTTGGATACACTCACAACATGATCTGCTCAGATCCAAGAATATTCAGATAACATTTGCTTGCCAAGGCCAGCCATTATTCCCTTAAGTCTGATATTTTTGTCATTGGCAACTATGCTTTATACACCAGTAAAAGAATCGATGTCATTTTTGCAATATTGCTAAATATTTTTTAGAAACTTTGTTTGAAAACTTGCCATTGTATGATATGATTTATGCCTTGAAATCTGAAAAAAAAAAAAAAAAACTTCCACATTAGGTTATAAAAAAGATATCTTTTAATTTGAAGTTAAGGCAATTTAAGAGCTCTTGTTCAGTTGAATGTAAACAATGTCTCTAAACAAGAAATCTTCTAGTGGCTCTAACAAAGGCCAAGAATGTTTTTGAACTGAGCTTCCTAAGGTTTGTGTTGCTACTGAGTAGGCCTTGTTGTATGATGTGATCCTGAAGTGAGCTCCCTCTGTTCAGGATGTACTTTGCTGAGACAGTTCTGGCTCTGGAGTATCTACACAGCTACGGGATCGTACACAGAGATCTCAAACCTGACAAGTACGTCTCACTTCACCTCACTGCTCAAATTTATTCAAAAATTCATCTCTCTCACTTCTTAAAAGACTGTATTTTATGAATGCTGGGCTGTTTTTAGTTTATGTCATATCAAAGGGAACTCACAATTATGACTTCTGTCACATTTCTTAAGTTTGCAGTGGGAGAATTGTATAATTTATAATATGACTTGAAGATTTTTTCTCTGTACAATCTGGAATAATTATTTTGATTTCTTTGCAGCTTACTCATCAACGCGACAGGACATGTAAAGCTGACTGACTTTGGTCTCTCCAAGATTGGTCTCATGAGCTGTGAGTATATGTCCTTCCTTCAATTGTTTGCTTGGTTTTAACTGTTTAATATTTTGTGATATCTTTCTGTTAATAGAAATGACTTTACCTTCAATATAGTAGTTTCTGCTCTTATTCACTGGAGGTAGCTATCTTGTGCTTGTGGTTTAACTCCTTAATTCCAAGAGAAAAAGTTAAAATTTTGTCCTGTAAAGTTTATGGCCAACCCACTGTAAACACTTTTTAAATCTTGAATATAAGTGTAATAATGAAAACATCTTGCATTATAAACATGATACTATAACTGATGACTGTCTGTATCTTCACATAAGTCAATGTAATCAATACAAGCCTGCATGTGTGTGTTACAGTGACCACCAACCTGTACGAGGGAACGATGGATAAGGACTACAAACAGTTCAAGGACAAGCAGGTGTACGGGACACCCGAGTACATCGCACCCGAGGTCATCCTGCGCCAGGGATATGGTCAGTCTCCGCTTACTTACATGTACACTTTCTGATGGGTCTCGTCTTGATCCCTTGCTTTAACATGATATTTTCATTGATACGAAATGCATACAATATTGTGGTGCATTTTAGTTTCTCGTTGTGAACATTTAGTATTGGCCAAGAAAAGGCTGTATAGTTGTAGAAAGATCTCTTTGAAAAGAGCAGTAGCTGAAAATAAAATGGTCTCATGAATATGAAAATATATGTTACAAAATATAATATAATGGATGCAAGGATGCAGTTCTTAAACGAACGTATCTTTAGTTAGCTATGCGAATCAATTTTCCTTACCTCAAATGAATAAGAGGTATTCATATAAAAATGGCCTTTTCTGAAATTGATAGGGAAAAATTTAATACTTACAAGTTAAAAAGACATATTACTGCACCAAGTATTTTTGAATGCTTTTTCACTAAATGCAAATTGTGTGATTCAGTTATGACATTAAACTAGTTCTAATGCTGCTGTACCCTATTTCAGGCAAGCCGGTGGACTGGTGGTCAATGGGAATCATCCTGTATGAGTTCCTCGTCGGATGTGTTCCATTTTTCGGGGGAACCGCGGAGGAGCTCTTTGCTCAAGTTATACATGGTATGTCAGCAAAAGTGTTCACTAATTTCCAAAACTCAGCTACACATAATTTATATTACTCAGTTTATCTTGAAATCCGTATTATTAAAAACAAAACAATTTCAGATCTTTTTGACTATTGTTTCTGTTTTCACTAAGACCATTGATGAAAATAATAAGAAACTGACAATATGACAATGAAACATTTTAACAGAGAGAAAAACATTGTTTAAATTATTGTTTTGTTTAAATATTTGTTTGTTTATTGTGTCCAAATTCTTTAATTAGTTTGAGCCATACTTAAACCTGCTGTCATTCTCGCACCATGCCTTTCTTTCCTTCTGTTCCCTTGGTTATTGTTTCTCAATAAGCATCATCTCTCTTTTAGATGCCTAACCCACTTGTTAGATACCTAATTATTGGTGACAACACATTTAATCCCAACTCTCTGAATCTGTCCACAGAGGAGATAGAGTGGCCGACGGAGGACGAGTGGGAGGGTCGAGACGACGCCAAGGACCTGATTGTACGACTGCTGACCCACGACCCGGTGGCGAGACTGGGAGCAGCTGGTGCGCAGGAGGTGAAGGAACACATCTTCTTCCTGGGACTCAACTGGGAGAGTCTCCTCAGACAGAAGGCAGAGTTTGTGCCCCAGCTGGATGATGACGAGGACACCAGCTACTTCGATAGTGAGTTCAATATTTGTTGATCCATGTCTCTGGGGGAAGATTATGGGTTTGGTTTTGAAAAATTATTTGAATATGATATTGATACAAGGCTAGTTTTATATAATACACGTCTTTGACGATCATTTCAAAATTATGATAACTCTCTTTAGAATTTTTGTCAGACTCAAAGTTACTTGCATGCTTTGTATAAAGTTGACAGATTTACTAGCTCGTCATATTTGAAACCTTATAAGTTCTTTACAGATTAAGGTTATCCTGTTACAAACATGATTGTGTTAGATAATTTCTAGCTGTCCATAAGGTGCAGGAATGCAGCATTGTCATACAATTTTCAGGTTGAAGATAAAATGCTTATTATGTTATTTCTGAAATGCAAATAATGTTAATCTACCATTGGCCCTCAATGTATAAGTTTATCTCTGCCTCGGTCTGTCAGTCATAGTCATGGTAAACGCTCTTATCAGACAAGTGAATCATCTGTGCCTGTGTTTTGGCAAGTCCATTACCCATTTTCTTGTCATAGGCCATAGGTTTATTCCCTGAATTTAAGCTAGACACATCCCTTGCTTTTGTGTACGGCAAGAAGATATATCTCTTCTGAGGTAAATAAAATCTCATACTGAACTTGTACTTACTCTTGTCCTCAGCACGGACGGACCGGTTCAACCATGAGATGGAGGCTGAGGACACGGAGGACGACGCTGACGACCCTCTCTTCCACAGCTTCTCGTCCTGCTCACCCCGATACAGCAAGGTCTACTCCAAGATAGAGGAGCTACACGAGGTGTGTACACTGGGAGACTCCTCACATAGCAGGGGACGCTCTTCTTCTAATCTCTCTCTCAGTTTTTCTTTTCATCTGATCCCTCATCCTTTCAATCCCTTCTCGCCCTCATCTGTCTAATTTCTTTTGAGAGGCAACTCCATGAGTTGTGTAGCTGAAATATTGCTGACAACATATTAAATCCAACTCAATCTAATGATACTTAAAGAGTCCCAGTAGATGGGACAGGACATATTGTTGAGGACGACTCATAAATGTTGCCACCTTGTGAGATATAAAGTTTCATTGCAGTGACATACATGACTAATATTATGGTAGATGAACTAGTATATTATGTATACACAGGTTTGTAGTCAATAGGTTCTCTAATGGAGTAGTGAAAAGGCCTGAAGTGAGTAAAAAGGACTCAAAACCGTTTGTCAAAAGGGAATTCCCTGAAGGTTGTTATACCACTTCAAATTTCTTTGAACTTGATCTGGTCATGTATTGGGCCACAACAAAATTTCTGACACCCTTGCTTGATTTTATGCTAGCTGAAGATATCTTTATGCATATTGAATTTGATGATTTTGGGTTTTAGATTTTGCTTGTTTTGAATTTTCTTTTAAGTCTTGTTCTTCCCCTATGTAGGATCTTGGTGAGAAGGACAGACGGCGTCACTCGAGTGCCGATGATTTCCGGACGAGGGTCCTGGAGAAGCGAGCCCTGGAAAGGAAGGATTCCAACCAATCGGAAAGCTCTGAGGGCTCCATAGAGATACGCAACGTCTTCCGGAAAGACAGCACGGACAGACAGTCAGACACAACAGACTCTCGAACAGACGTTAGCACTCTTAAGATGGATGAAGATGTGTTCAGTATTTCTGAAGTGAGGTATGTGGTATAAAATAAATATTCTTTCTTTGATAATTTTTGTTAGAAGAGTGTTTAAATTGTGTAAACAGCATCAATAAATACCTGATCAAAAGAGGACAACAATCTCTTCTTTTATCATTGTGTTGCTTTTGTGAATTAAATCTGAACTTTTAAAAGGCATTGAGCCTATCAATTGGTTGCCAAAAAATCTTGGCTATGGAACTTGACTTCTAAGGCCGAATTATTGTTCTGTTTGTTAAGTAGGAGTTGTTTGGGAGTGGGAGTTCTTTAACATTCCATTTTTGTGTATTTGCAGCACTCCACGTTCGCGTGACAACACAAGTATCTCGGACTCCTCCCAGACAGACAGTGACTCATGTGGGTCCCCGCTCATCACCCGATCCAAACCCTCCCTCAAGAACATCATTCCCAGACTGGCGATCTCCTCGGAGGAAGAGAGACTGTCCAGCACCAAGGGTATGTCACACACTTTGCAGGTCCTTCTAGCCTTTGTATGAACCTGATTCATAGGGGACATTGCAGTTCAGTCATGAGAATATCTTTAGACATCAAGCTCTGTGTGACGATCTCCTATATGTTACAAAGACTTTAATCAAACAATTTCCTCCTGGTTGATTCTTTAATAACTGATCTATATCCAAAGTATAAAAGTATTGAATGAAAGGTAATTTATAGTCTGATTAAAATAGTCCTAGTGCCGAGGAATAAATTATTCAAAACATTAACTGCACAGAGATAATGAATCTTAAGTCTGACAGCACCCTTGTACCTTGTGTGTTTAATACCAGTAAAGCACATCCAAAACCTAGCAGACCAATCCCATAATCTCGCTTATATTATGTTCAAAGCATTGTTAACAGGAGTTACTTGGCCCTAGCTTGATACCGAAGGCTTTTGTGATTGGTTAGCTGAGTAAATGCCAGAACATGTGACTTACTGAGCTGTCGTTTAACTCAGTGAAGAGGATACCTATCGAAGTAACAACTTCGAAGTGAAACTTTTATTCCTCAACTAGGCAGATTTTAATCAGACTGTTTATATAGAATTCTCAATGTATCTAAACTATTCCCATGTATGACAGAGCTGTCGCCGGTGGAGGAGGCGAGAGAGAAGGTGGAGGAGCCGGTCGAGAGGAAGAAGCCGCCCCCGTCAGCCTCCTCCGGACACGACAAGATCGGCATGCAGAAGTCAGCCTCCGCTACAGCACTCACCCTCCTCATACACTCCGGAGGTACGCACACTGCCTGCAGGAACTGATAGTGTGAAATCAGTGCTTTGTTTAATGATATCAATTACATTTGAGATTGATACATGATACAAAAAAGAAAAATAATTTTAAGGCCTTGAATACAGGAAGCAATGTAAGATCTTGCAAAAGATATTATACAGGAATAATGATGTTGATTTGATAATTATGATAATACTTATTGCCCCAATTTGAATTTGATTAACAACATTGAGATACAGAATGGTTCTGACAAAAAGGCAATGAACAACCAATGACTTATAACAAACCATGAAATGATGTGATCACTTATTTTATATTTGGCAGTAAGTGAGACAAGCCTGAAATAGACCACCTAAAAAAAGTGGTATCTTGTAGATTTAGGGGGTAAAATTCAATAAAAAAATTAATAGTGGCCAGCTTGAACCGAAAGTAACCAGGTTGGTTGACAGGCATTATTATACCCCCGCCTTACAGCGTAAGCGGGGGTATATAGCGTTCATTCTTTCCGTCTGTCCGTCTGTCCGTCCGTCCGTCCCAAAACTTTGTGCGGAGCATATCTCCAAAACTATGCATGCTAGCCTCATCAAACTTCATACACATGTCAACCATGATCCCTAGTTGTGCCTTTTGAGGGTTAGAACTATTTCTGAATTTTCATTTTTGCGGTTTCCATGGAAACGTGACTAAAAAGTGACTCTTTGAGGAAGTCGTTTTGTGCGGAGCATATCTCCAAAACTATGCATGCTAGCTTCATCAAACTTCATACACATGTCAACCATGATCCCTAGTTGTGCCTTTTGAGGGTTAGAACTGTTTCTGAATTTTCATTTTTGTGGTTTCCATGGAAACGTGACTAAAAAGTGACTCTTTGAGGAAGTCGTTTTGTGCGGAGCATATCTCCAAAACTTTGTATGCTAGCCTCATCAAACTTCATACACATGTCAACCATGATCCCTAGTTGTGCCTTTTGGTGGTTAGAACTATTTCTGAATTTTCATTTTTGCGGTTTCCATGGAAACATGACTAAAAAGTGACTCTTTGAGGAAGTCGTTTTGTGCAGAGCATATCTCCCAAACTATTCATGCTAGCTTCACCAAACTTCATACACTTATCAACCATGATCCCTAGATGTGCCTTTTGAGGGTTAGACCAACAAATTATTTTTATTTTTTGCGGGTTCCATGGAAACATGACTAAAACAGTGACTCTATGACCAAGTCTTTTGTCCGGAGCATATCTCCCAAACTATTCATGCTAGCTTCATCAAACTTCATACACTTATCAATCATGATCCCTAGATGTGCCATTTGAGGATAAGACCATCACATTTTTTTAATTTTTGGCGGTTTCCATGGAAACATGACTAAAACAGTGACTCTATGACAAAGTCTTTTGTCTGATCATATCTCCCAAACTATTTATGCTAGCTTCACCAAACTTCATACACTTATATATGGATTTTCTTCTCTGTGGTTTCTTTGGAAAACATAACAAAAATAGTTTTGTCCTCAGTGCATCTCGTAGAATATTCATGATAACTACCTCAAATTTGAAACAAAGATCAACCATTATCTCTAGATGTACCCTTTTAATTGTAAAACCTATTAATGAATTCGGTATTTGGGTTTCAGTTGAAAGAAGACTTACACAATGACTTACTGTATACTCAACGATCGTACTTTAACCAATATTAATCAGTTTTACTATTTGAAATTCTTTGAACAAAGTGGAGAGCGGGGGTATGTGAGCTTTGCTCGCTTCTTCACTTGTTTCATACACGACTACTGGGAATCCTTCAATGTTCTGGGAATATTATTGTCATCCTCTAATTGATTGACAACAACTTATCATGTTTATGTGGTCTTGCAGATTTCAGCATTCCATCGTCGGCTGCATCCCCTGGAGGGTCTGGCTCCAGCACGAGTTCCCGAGACGGGTCCCCGAACCGAGACTCGTCCCCAATTGCACGCAGCCTCAAACCTCCAGTAGTAGTCAAGCGTGGTGCTCGAGGATTTGGCTTCAACTTCCAGTCCATCAGAGTCTACATCGGAACCACAGATGTCTACACCATACAGCATATTGTCACTGTGAGTTCTTTGGCGAATAACTTTCATAGTAATAAACTAAGGTCTGAACATTTTTTAAGGAATTACTTCAAGAAGGATGCACCATCTAAATTACACAAAGAGTAATCCACCAAATGAGATAAGTTCATATCTAGCAGGCTGTGGCTCTTCTAGTCATTTCAACAAGTTGCTCAGCAAATTCTTCATTCCAATCTAACCACTCCTAGACAGGTTGTCTTGCCCGCCTGAAACATGGTATGTTTTTTACCAACAAGTCATATCTTTGTGTTTTACTTTCAGAATGTGACGCTTAACAGTCCTGCATTTGAAGCTGGTCTGCGACCGGGAGATCTGATCACACACATCAATGACACACAGGTGGAGAACCTGTTCCACACTCAGGTCGTGCAGCTGATGAGTGGTGGCAACGTCTTCTACATCCGCAGCACACCCATCGAGAACACCTCCATCAGGACTGGGGCACGCAGGAAGGCTCCAAACCCAGGCAAGATGGTGCGTCGTTCCCTCAAGAAGCGGCCGAAGGATAAGGGAGACAAGAAGAAGACAGGCCGGTCCCTGCTGAGGAGACTGAGCTCCAAGAAGGAGCACCTGCCCCATGCTCATCCAGGGTCCCCGGTCACCCCCGCCCGCCACATCACTGCATTCAGGTCTCACTCTGCACAAGAATGTACACCCACCTCAAAGGCAGGTCGCTCGCCCCCTCTCACCATCCCCTGGACCCCGGACACCTCCGCTAACATCAGCTCCAACAGCAGTTCCCCTGGCTCTAGCGTGCCAAACTCGCCCGCAAGCACCACACACTTCGGTCGGCCAAGTTCCTTACATGTTGTCAACAAGCATAAGAAGTCACAGAGCCTCAAGTCTCCTCATCGGAGAAAGTCAGTTCATAATATCCCCCTGTCCCCCCTGGCCCGCACCCCATCCCCCTCCCCCCTCGCCTCCTCCCCCGCCCGCAGCCCCTCCCCCCTGGCCTGTGTTCACGGCCACCAGGTGGGGAGCTCTAACCTGCCCCAGCAGACCATCCCCTCATACCTCAATCCCCAGAATGGAGGAGGCAGTGGCGGGGCGTGTGGAGGTCAGATGTCCACCCCAACTTCCAGTAAAAAGAGTCTGGTGCGCCCCAAGAGCTGCGAGCCCAGCTCCCCCCTCCTGCGCCGAGCCCTCTCCCCCGACAGATTACACCCCAGCTCTGCTGAGAAACTGCCCGTCCAGAGGAAGGCATCCCTTCAGGAGAAGAAGAACCTAGATTCGTAACCTATTTTACTCTTGACTATAGAATGTTGTTCAAAGGTGCTTTAACTGTGGTTTGTCTGTCCTGAGCAGAGAGACATTACTTCGATGATATGTTCACATCTATTTTCTCTATGGACTGAATAATGTCATATTGTACTTCAAACTAAACCACAAGTTGATTCAGTGGAGATGATGTGTTGGAGAGACAGTGTTCAAGATATGTCTATATATTTTGTACCGTTGGAAGTATTGAGTGAACACCACATGTGTTGGAGGTAGCGAGGAGAAACAGAAGTGATGTATGTGATACGTATGATATTCTCTGAGAACGAACACACCCAAACAAGCATTCCATTACGTGGCGAGTGTCCTGTTGCTTTGCTCATTGTGTGGTTCAGACTCCAACTCAACTTTGCTATTCTGATTGGCTTTCACCATGTGATATAGAAACTCCTGCAAGAGTACAATGGAAAATATAAAGTGGCGGATATTCAGAGTCTACATCAGAATCAAGAAGAGTGAAATTCAGTACAGCAACTCTTGTGATACAAACAGTGCTATATGATGTTGGGAAACGGCAAGAAGACAATTGGGGATAGTTTAAGTGTGACTAAGCTTTATCAATGGCATTACCGTGATCTCAGTGGCACAAGTGCATCAGACTATCTGACTGGTTCCCTGGTAGTGTTTCCTTGTCTGTGATCGTCTAAGTGGACTATTTGTCCACCCATCGTGCTCAACTTGAAGTAGTCAAACATTAAATCAAATTCTAGTGCTGGTCTAGATACCATCTTGTTAGTTTCAAATAACAATACAATTCATAATATCTTGATTCATGCGAGTCATTTATTTCTTGGAGTGTCAGCTCATGAAGTAATTCTTTCTTTTAGTTTTCTCCATCAGTATTGTACGCTGTGCAGCTATTTTGTTACCCTACGTTCTGGTAGTCTACTTAATTTGCTTTCAATATATATTTATACAGATTCCATTTGGTTCTGAATTCTCTCTGTCATAATGAATCTATTTCAAGGTGGAGTTCCGACACGGTAGACTCATGTATTGTACAGTCTTTTTAAGTCACGTGGTACTTGTGCTATACCCTGGCAAATCTGCCATGTATATAGCTTTTTTATCAAACTCAAGGAAATGAATGCTTTGTAAGTATTTTTTTCTATTTTTACTGGTTCAATATGAATGTTTCATCGTGGTGCTGTGTTGGTATTGATTACTGCGGTAGTGATTGGGATTGGAGTGGGTTTCAGACAGATTAGATTGGTGACGGTAATCTTATTTCCTTAAGTAGGGTTCTTCTCTTAGTGATTTGGTTCAAGATGTTTCAAACTCATCATTTGTCCTTATATAAAACCTTATTGCTATGTGCATTTTCATTGATATTTCATTACAAGATAATTTTACTCTTGCAGTTGTTCATTAATTTAATTTCATTTGACATGAAGACTTGAGCTATGTAAAATATCTAGATAACAAATATGACGAAGATGATATAGTTGAAATTTTTGATGAAAGATTAAGTTAGAATTGTCACATAGCAAAGGATTTAAATCTGTACGTAATCCCATTATTAAAGAAAGACGCTAGGTAAAATTAGGATTTTTTTTAAAAATTTTATTTCCAAATATTTTTTTTCAAGAAGTTATTTTAAGATTGATATCTAGCAAGTAAAGGATTTTATTTTGATTTTAAGATGAGAAGGTGTATAGATATATTTTCGTAAGATTGTCTGAGCGGAGATATGTAAATACTTGGACAAGGCATGAGTGGGTTGTCGCTGTGTAGAATCCTATGTGTTAGACCCCTGTATACCGTACATATTCCTCTGTGTCTTTCAAGTTTCTCTTCCACTGCCATCATCCATCATCCATCATCCATCATCACAGTATCATAACAGCCAAATATCCCTTATAAGTGAATTAGAGATTAGGAGTAAGAAATTACGGATTACATCATCACAAGTATCATAACAGCCAAATATCCCTTATAAGTGAATTAGAGATTAGGAGTAAGAAATTACGGATTACATCATCACAAGTATCATAACAGCCAAATATCCCTTATAAGTGAATTAGAGATTAGGAGTAAGAAATTACGGATTACATCATCACAAGTATCATAACAGCCAAATATCCCATGAAGATAAGTGAATTAGAGATTAGGAGTAAGAAATTACAGATTACATCATCACAGTATCATAACAGCCAAATATCCCATGAAGATAAGTGAATTAGAGATTAGGAGTAAGAAATTACGGATTACATCATCACAAGTATCATAACAGCCAAATATCCCATGAAGATAAGTGAATTAGAGATTAGGAGTAAGAAATTACGGATTACATCATCACAAGTATCATAACAGCCAAATATCCCATGAAGATAAGTGAATTAGAGATTAGGAGTAAGAAATTACGGATTACATCATCACAAGTATCATAACAGCCAAATATCCCATGAAGATAAGTGAATTAGAGATTAGGAGTAAGAAATTACGGATTACATCATCACAGTATCATAACAGCCAAATATCCCATGAAGATAAGTGAATTAGAGATTAGGAGTAAGAAATTACGGATTACATCATCACAAGTATCATAACAGCCAAATATCCCATGAAGATAAGTGAATTAGAGATTAGGAGTAAGAAATTACGGATTACATCATCACAAGTATCATAAGGCCAAATGTCCCTTAAAGATAAGTGAATTAGAGATTAGGAGTAAGAAATTACGGATTACAACATCACAGTATCAAAAGGCCAAATGTCCTTTAAAGATAAGTGAATTAGAGATTACGAGTTAGAAATTACGGATTACATCATCACAGTATCATAAGGCAAAATGTCCCTTTAAAGATAAGTCATTAGAAATTACAGATTCCTCACAAAAGCGTTTAAGGGTAAGAAATTACAAATGACAACATGACAAGTTCCATAATGGCCAATTGCCCCTCTTTAAGGGAAGTTCAGCAGTGATTTTGTGTTATTGTGGCTTAGATCATGACAGTCATTTTAAAAGGTGTGAAGCGATTAATTGTAGATAAAATTGACAAAATTGTGTTGATGTATATCCTTTTTCAAGTAAAACCACGTAAGAAGCCTGATTAAAAATTTACACTTTCTAGCAGTCAGAGGGGCTATAATTTATACTTTGGTAACACAATCTAGGAGGGAAATTTGAATCATGTGAAAGTAATGCTTTGTTGATATTTCAATTTGCAATTATGGTTAATGTATTCCTTTCTTAAATTATTAAAAAATTTAGGTAATATTGTTGGTTGATGATTTTAAGTAAAAGTTCAATGATTGTTTTGGTAACTCAAGAATTGTACAAATTGACAACTATTTCATCTAGACTGGTAATTCAAGATTTGGTCATTCACAAAATGCATGTTCAATAAGGGATAAACATAATTGTTTCATTTCATAGGCCGACAAATCTGGTGTTCTTTCATGGAATGATTATAGGGATATATTCATCTGTTTGTATCATTGTTTGTGATAAGTATATTCCGCTGTATTGATGTTCAGTAGTTGAGAAAAGGAATATGTTTTTAGTAATTTTTTACTGGGAAGTTTCCTTTATATTTCTCTTTGAAATTGTGTGGTTGATTACGGTATTGTTAATGCTCATTAGCACTGTTGTATCAAGTTCATATAAGTCTGCTTTTTCGTCAATGTTGAGAAATGTTACAGATGAGAATGATAATGTGTAAAATTTAATGAGAATAGTGTTCATTTTAATTTCTTTAACCTAGGATATAGCATCTTTCAAATGCGTGTTAAATAACAATCAAAAGAGTTGTTCCATTTGACATGGATTTTTAAATTTCAAATATAGAACTAATCAAATTGACAAATATCAATGTTTATTTCCCCTGATGTATATTTATTTGTATAGAACTGACAAATGGCATAGTTAGAATATATATACTATGTGTATATTTGATAACTGAAAACTGACGTTAAAGGTATGGGACACCATGAGAAGGTAATGTAGAAGTAGTGTAGCTAGTTATGTTATTATATTGTAAAAAGGCATTCATAATTTTAAGTTTGACACATTGAAATTTAAGTACTTTTAGATTTTTTTTTTACAATTTGTCAAGTGAAACTTCAGAACAAAAGTCAATTTTGATTGTGGATATTTCAGTAATAGTCAAATCATTGTTTTAGTTTTTGAAAAGATGAAAAATTTATAAAGATCACATGTGGATTGCAAAGTATACTCCTAAACAAAAAATAAGCAACATGAATATTTTTCAGGAAAATGTTTATTATATATAGCCATACATCGGGGAAATAATGTAGGCAAAGAAATCTTTAGGATAAATAACTTATTCAGATTTAACACCTTTGGGTACACAACCTTACACAAACATGCAAAATGAAAAAAATGATTTTATTGTAAATTTCCCATGTTGCTTAATTTTTTGTGACGAGTATAGTCACCTACAAATTAAGTTTTCAAAATACATCTTTCAAGTGACATTAATTCCCTAAAAATGCTTTTTAGTGAGTGTAAAGAGAGTAATTTTACACGATATAGTTTTATGAAGCATATTCTCTTATTGTACAGTGTATATATGAGCAAGTTACGTGGAGCCCCGGGCTACCACTACTATTTGTATATAGATGTATAGTGTACATAGGTGATGTACGTGCGTATGTATGTATGTATGTAAGTAAGTATACAACACTGTATGTGTGCAGGCTGCTGTCATCAGTGGCTTCTTGGCTTCTCATTCTACATGCATCGAGTCATTGGATTTCCTTCGCCACTCTCTTCTCTGTGGCTTCATCGCTCCGTCATTAAACTGTGCTGTTGAACTCAACTTGTCTGTTGTTCTTGATAATAATGGCTGTCAATATCTACGGTTTCTCCTTGAGACACGCCGCTCATGGCTAAAATATTGCCCAAGCGGCATTAAACAATATCTCACTCGCTCACTCGCTTTGAGACAAGTTCAAGATGTAATGTATTATGACACAAGTAAAAAAAATAGTCCCTGGCTCTGTAGCTCATCAGGTTGTCTATGATTATTGTACAAATGGTCCAAGGATCAACATATGAGGAGTAAGATCGCCAAATTCTTCACTTAAAATCCTTATCAGCTAAAGAATTCTAGTTTCAAGGCATGTTTGCTTTCGGAAAATAGTTTTTAGTGTGCTCCCTAGGACTAGCATGGGTCCAAAAAATTGGAATCCAGTAATTCTGTGGTTCTGATTTTTTCTTAAATGTTTTTTTGAGAAAATCTTTAACTTCAACTTTTAGCCTGATGATTTGATTTTGCCGAGAGCTTCAAAAGTGTTCAAGTTTAACAATGACATCACAAAGTTTCACCAAATCAATTGATTTAAAACAGACCTAAGAGTCAACATAATGTTTAAGCTTTCTAGGCCTGGATTGTTTATGCTGAGAGCTTCAAAAGTGTACAATTTTCAAGTATTGTGTCAAGGTATCTTGCATTAGAAATGGCAAATTGGGAGAACTTTATAGTTTCACAGTAGCAAAAGTTACTGTTTTATCTGAAATATTTTGTTGAAGACCCATAAGCACGCAACTTTATTAAGGAAGATATTTTAAGATTACCCTGTACAGAATTGCACTAACAAATACACAACTCACATGACAAAAAGAATCATTTATTCTAACTTCACTGACACATCTATTGCAAATAAACCATACATGCAGCTTCATACAAACGTTACAACAAGGCATTTAATAAAACACAAGATAGATGTTCAGTTTGAGATTGTAATCTTAACCTTTATACATTCCCACTAATGAAATGGTAAAACTATATATTTACTAAATAACAAGGCAAATGGGTTTAGATGACAGTGAAATACATTGCACCCATGTCTTACTGTTTCAGCAAGGTAAATAATTTGCAAACGTACCCATGATGAAAAATATTTGGATACTGTCACAATTCTCAATAAAAAAATGTATCGACGGTTTATAAGCTGTAGTAAATTTCTCTAGAAGACAAACTACCTGGTATAAGGGTAGTCTTGTATATCTAATAATATCAGTAACAAACACATCTAGTTGTATTAATATGTACAAATGCATCAACGGGAATGCTCCGGATTACCTCATTAAACTGTTAAGTCAGTATACTCCAGCCCGTTCGTTGAGATCTAGTTCACAACAACAACTGTGCATACCAAAAGTGAGACTGAAGTCATTTGGTCACAGAAGCTTTTCCTACGTTGCACCTGTCCTATGGAATTCCTTGCCCCTTACCATCAAAGAGGCAGAGAGTGTCACCTCATCACAAAGATACTGACCATATACATACATACATACAAATTATTCTTATAACAGCACTATAGTGCATAGAAACTTAATTGACGATATGTCGTAGGATCATATTATATCAATGGAATGTAAAATCCTGTAACTATGGTATTCAATAAAAATCTTTCTTAAGGTAATCTATGAAAGGTGTATGGGGTATATATTTATATTTAATTCTGTGCATGCCCTGGCTTTTACACATACCAATAAAGTAAATCTTTTAGATAGTCCATCCAACTAAGGTAGTTTCCAAGATCTTCAATGATGAAAATATATCCTATAGATATTAAGCATTTTTCATGAAGATACTGATCTGAAGACCTTACAGAGACAAGTGGTTGTCATCATTGCTTGAAAATATTCTCTTTTACATTGATTTGTGGCAAGCTATTCTGGGTTGCATGTTTACAGCAATCACAACTTGCAGAAACAGGGATAGGGATAGGGAAAGACATCTTTGACAACGGGTTTTTTTCCTGAGTTTCATCACCCTTTTCAAGCTTCAAAATTTTAATGGATCATATTTTCATCCATCGTGCAAAATGGCCTTTGGTCCCTGCCTTTCTCAATCCCTGCTTGCTCAGTTTAGTGTCTTGCAGACAAGATTGAGAGTGCCTATTTCAAATGGGTACCTGGTGTATCTGGTTAGGGAGGGCTTAAACTGCTACAAAAGAGAAATTGGTCTTACCTGAAGACTCGTCAAAATTTGGTCAAAAAAACTAAAAGTGAAAAAATACAAATATTTACAATGAAAAGGAGACTGAGATTAAAATCAGGTTCTTTTATGTTCTTCTAGACTTACTAAGGATTTTTTCTTATTAAAGGGTCTAACTGACACATTT
The DNA here is from genome assembly GCA_916613615.1 of Steromphala cineraria. Taxonomy (NCBI): domain Eukaryota; kingdom Metazoa; phylum Mollusca; class Gastropoda; order Trochida; family Trochidae; genus Steromphala; species Steromphala cineraria. Next base: position 38,038,720 of record OU744722.1, on the reverse strand, counting down.
ATATGAAAAAAAATGTTCACATTAGGGAATTTGTCTCATTTGAGGTTTCATGATTGGATTTAACTACATTTCTCTGAAATGACACTCCCTTTTTGACTTTTGTCAAAACATTTTCTAAAACATTTTAGGGTTCATTCATAATGGAGAGTAGTTAATCAGAGAGTGTTAAGCTTGTATGCCCACTGTTTGGGGTAGTGGAAGACGGGAGGAGAAGAAGAGGGTTTGTTGGGGAACTGTGAGAAGAACTTGGACTTGGTCTCGCTCCGGTACTTCTCGTGGAACTTGGCAGCCAGGGTGATTGAGTCTCCTGAAACACAGAACGGAGACTTGTTGGAGACTCAAATGATAGTCTCAACAGCCTTCTACTGTAAATATATCATTATTGCACAGTTTATTGCACTGTCATACCTACAGAATTTGTAACAATTTTGAGCAGATTTGTTGCACTGGGATCGAAATATTTTAGGTAGATAATTTATGAATGCTTCAAAAAGTTAGCTCCTGATAAACTGATAATGGACTAGTAAGTATAAGGCAGTTGAATCAATTCTGATGCTGAATCCTTCATAAAACCACTGTACAAGAGCATTTTATCAACTTCTTTCAGTCAAGGATTCCTCTGTAATATGGTATCGGCTTTAGTCTTATGGAATTTGAAATAAAAAGTTATGCATAATCTGAAAGAGATTTTTCCGAACTTCTGAAACGCTTCCTCCAAAGAAACAGACAAAAAAATGTGTCTACCCTGTAACCTTAGACTGTTATGAGATTTTGAATAAAATTTTATGTGTCTCAATGGAGACCTGAAGATCCCCGAGATACCGACCTGTGGGAGTAGTGGGGAAAGTTGTTTGATCGTTGGAGAAGGCGATCTCGACTGTCTCCAGACACACGCTGTCATACTTGGCTTGACTAAATGCCGTTCCCTGTAACAGGAGCGTTGTATAACATTTTATTAGCAAATGTAGACTACTAGGCGACATCAGAATTTGGTCTTTTTAGTTTAGTTAGATCTTTGAAATTTCAAATGTAATTTTCTTTGTCTCCAACCATTCCTTGGTGGCAAATGTGAGACAGCTTCACTGGTAGCATGTGTTAAAATGATAATGAGGACATTCAAATGATAAACATAAATCTACATGAAAGAATTCTGATCTCATCCTAGCTGTCAACAAGCTTTAAGCAGCTGACATGGTCGAGCTATATCCCCCACAAATTGCACAATATGTATAGGTTTTCCTTATCATATTGCTGATTAATTTTTGTCGCACAAAATAACGAAATTTTTCCAGGATATGAAAGAAACTATTCTAATAAAAAAACTAACTCATACCAACTTTATGTTCACTGTTGGGCATAATTCGAGTAAACAGACAAAATTAAAATCAAACGAATGAATTTATGTATTATGTATTTGGATCTCCAAGATCAATTTGATCATATATTTAAACAAACATATTTTCAAAACTGTTCTTCATGACACACCAACATATGATTTTGTATCTCCATAACACATTTGATTAAAATGTGATGATTAGTTTAGAAGTTGTGACCCGGACGGGACTTGTAACAGATTTTCAACAGAGTCCTAATTTTTTGCCAAAAAAGGTAAAATTTTATAAAAACGTTTTCAAAATTGTTCTCCATGACACATCTTCATATGATTATGTATCTCCATATCAAATTTGATCAATATGTGATGATTAGTTTAGAAGTTGTGAGCCGCATGGGACTTGTAACAGTTGTCCAACAGAGTCCTCATTTTTTGCCAAAAAAGGTAAAATTTTATAAAAACGTTTTCAAAATTGTTCTCCATGACACATCTTCATATGATTATGTATCTCCATATCAAATTTGATCAATATGTGATGATAAGTTTAGAAGTTGTGAGCCGCACGGGACTTGTAACAGTTGTCCAACAGAGTCCTCATTTTTTGCCAAAAAAGGCAAAATTTTATAAAAATATTTTCAAAATTGTTCTTCATGACACACCTTTAGATGATTATGTATCTTCATATCAAATTTTATCAATATGTGATGATTAGTTTAGAAGTTGTGAGCCGGACGGGACTTGTAACAGTTGTCCAACAGAGTCCTCATTTTTTGCCAAAAAAGGCAAAATTTTATAAAAATATTTTCAAAATTGTTCTTCATGACACACCTTTAGATGATTATGTATCTTCATATCAAATTTTATCAATATGTGATGATTAGTTTAGAAGTTGTGAGCCGGATGGGACTTGTAACTGATTTCTTACAAAATTTACCACTTTTTCTCCAAAATCCTAATATTTTATGTAGATTTTCAGAAAATTGTTTCTCATGACACATTATTACATGTTTCTTCATGTCCATGACGAATTTGAATTGAAATGGTTGATTAGTTAGAAAGTTATGAGCCGGACACAAAGTGTAACAGACGGACGGACGGACGGACGGACGGACATTACCCATTTTAATACCCCCCGCAACTTCGTTGTTGCGGGGGATAAAAAGTGGCACATGATGGTCAAGCTGGCCTTTCTTTCGAAGGTTAAGGTTACAACCTGGATTTTACACTGGTCTATATATAGTTTTTAAAAATTTTAAAAGCTGCCTTGCAGGCACAATTCCTTCAGAGTTATTATTTTCAGGTAATTGGCAGTCATGGCACTGGATATTTGCTATCAGGTGTATTAGAGATACCGGAATATTTCATAACAAGGTAAAGTTAGACATTTGACAGAATGATATAGAATGAAAATATACTTACAGATTTAGATGCATTCAAATACATGTCAATGAATAGATTCCACCTTGGTTTGTAGTATCTGAAATAGACAAGGAGAGGAACAATATGGTAGTAGAGAGACAACAGGCACTAGGACAGCTATGGTTGTTGTGTAGGTCTGTCTACAAATATCGTGCAGAGGAATCTAACCAGGAAACAGCTACGACCATACCTCTGCTTATTGCAAAATAATAATATTTGTCAGACCACTTTGTAGACTTGCTAGATAACTTGTATCTGCAATTGTCATGGTTTTAGGCAGCAAACTAGACAGCAAAAAAGCTCAAATGCAGATGGCAAAATTAAGAGTAAGTCAATTTCATTTCACATGGATGTTTAAACTACTTACTTGTCTACAAGCCCGGACCACTGTTTGGCAGCGTAATCTCGGATCTGAGGAAAACATGGAAGATGGTGACAGGTTTTAAGTGATTTTTAGTTGATAACATACTTTAAAAATTTTTTTAGTTTTTCAGGCTTGTGTAATACAAAAAGCCTGGAAAGATGGATATTTACCATTAGCTTTTTTGTGGAAGAAGTAAATGCTGGGCTAAAACATTTGGAAAACATCAGACACAATAACAAAATATAATTAATGGTCTTGTTTTGAAATATAATTCAAAACATTTGTCAATGAGGTGAGGTGAGGTGAGGTGATATTGGGTTTATCGCCGCTTTCAAGAGTTTTTTCACTTATATATATCGCAGTTGCTAGTATTATTGCAGCGAGAAAGCCTGCAACACTATTGTGGCTATGTATTGTGGTGAAACCTGCGAGCATTGACTGGAACTAGCAAACCATGGGTGGTACTGCGCTGAAATTCAGTGTAGCATTGCATCCAAACCTAACTGCGTGTAGAACAGTTCTCTACTGCAGACAAAGTTGCCGAGCCCCTGACGGGAATCAAACCATTGGCCCTCCTGACCCAAAGTCGAATGCCCTAACCATTGCGCTCTCCCGCCACCCATTTGTGTAGGGTTTAACATGTCGTCACAAGTAGAACCACATTTTAAGCTAGCTTTCAGGAGGATAGACATGAGAACTGAGATTCAACTCCAAAACAAATATGGACAAATATGTTTTGCTGTGACTTGAATACTATTACGGTCTTATGAAGACTGAAAAAGACTCCAAACAAATTAAGTACAGCCAGTGTTCGAAATAGTGCCAGATTTGGCATGTTTGAGGAGAGGTCGGCAAGTCAATCTGTGATTTTAGAGATACTAACTGTCTTCACCTTGCAGCTGGTTGATTTTACAAATCACACGCCCTGCATACTTGTAGGAACTAAAACATATTTCAAACACTGAGTACAGCTGCATCTACCTGACCGGTCGGTCCCCAGAGCGTGACCTGGTTGCGAGAGTTCATGTTGTACAGCAGATAGTCCTCAATATCCATACTGAAGTTGAACGCAGCGCCCGTCCACAGCCCCAACAGGAAGTGGCTATCAGAGGCCAGTAGCGTCTCAAGGTCACTGAGAAGGTCAAGCATCTTTGCTCCAGCAGCTCTGCAGTAGATGAAGTGTCATGTGTCAAGTACAGCGAATTAAATATGGCTATGATTGTAATTCATCAATGGGCGCATATAAATACCATTGACATTGTGACTGTGATTCTGGCTCTGAGACAGCCATAAATAGAATCAAGAGAATATGAGTACAGAATGATGTTCGGATCTCTAAGACTAGCTTTATATATTTATACCATATGATAATTTGATCAGTTATCAAACCCACGTCAGACCCACCAACTAACACAGAGACTATTTCCTAAGTGTGTAATTTGACGTTAATTAGCGAATGTGAATCTTAACACTTTGTCTTCTGACTGTGGATGATTGATTTATGTTATGAGATTTTTGACACTATCAAAACAAGGCAAAAGTGAGCGCAGCTCACATACCCCCGCCTGTAGTTTGACCGCCTTTCTTTGACGAAAATAGTGAAAAGTCATATGTTCTGATAAGTCCTAGGATTGTTACCGTATTTTTCCATCACATGATATAGAAAATAACATTAAAATTTAATTTGTCTGAATAGGTGTGAACTGGTATAACTATGATAATAAATGTTTTTCAACAAACTCTCACCTTCCATTCAGTTCCATGTAGGTCAATTTATATTCCAATATATGTATTCTTTGCAGTGGTATCAACATTCCAATATATGTATTCTTTGCAGTGGTAACAATATCAGTCATGTTCTGTGTTTATACAGTGTCCATATGAGTATCACAATAGGTCACAATCCCTCTCTTTTGGTTACTTCCCAAAAGATAACTTGAAGGCAAAACAGTCACATTTACAATGTGTATACGGTATGTGTTTGTCATTAGGAAATATATTTACAAGCTTGCTCCTCAACCTACTGTTTTCGGACTGTTTTGGTTCAAAATTTCAAAAATTATTTGAACTTTGGAATTAAAAACCCTAAAAGGCACAACAGCATCATATAGGTTACTGCCATACCAAGTTTGAAAATTCCAAGTGATATAGTTTTTAAATTATGATCCGGAAACGACACAAAGTCCGAATATCTAACCGTTTTTGGTCAAAATTTCAAAAAAAAATTGAATGTTGGAAGTGAAACCACTAAAAGGCACAACAGCATCATATAGGCTACTGTCATACCAAATTTGAAGTTTCCAAGTGGTATAGTTTTTTAATTATGCTCCGGAAACGAGACAAAGTCCAAAAATCGAACGATTTTTTGTCATTTTTAGCTCATCAGGACTGAAAGTCCAGATGGGCTTATGGCATGGCCCGTCGTCCGGCGTCCGTCCGTCGTCCGTGCGTAAACTTTTGACACTTTCGACTTCTCCTCATGAACCATACACATTAGAGAGCTGAAATTTTGTGTACAAGTACCTTAGCATATGGAGATTCTAATTTGTAACTTTGGTGACCCTGTGACCCCGAAAAGGGTCACAGGGGTCACAACTTTGAAAACCTATTTAAATCTTCTTCTCCAGTACTAAAAGGACTATAGAGTTGAAAATGATATGTGCAGACTCCTTGGCCAATCAGGATTCTTAATTGTAGATTTCGTGACCCCATGACCCCAAATAGGGTCACAGGGGTCACAACCTTAAAAACCTATTTTCATCTTCTTCTCCAGTTCTAAAAGGACTAGAGAGTTGAAAGTGATATGTGCAGACTCCTTGGACAATGGGGATTCTAATTTGTAACTTTGGTGAACCTGTGACCCCAAATAGGGTCACAGGGGTCACAACCTTAAAAACCTATTTTCATCTTCTTCTCAAGTTCCAAAAGGTCTAGAGAGCTGAAATTATATGTGCAGACTCCTTGGCCAATGGGGATTCTAAATTGTAGATTTCGTGACCCCATGACCCCAAATAGGGTCACAGGGGTCACACCTTAAAAACTTATTTTCATCATCATCTTTAGCTCCTAAAGGTCTATTGAGCTGAAAGACTGCATGTAGACTCCTTGGCCAATTGGGATTCTAAACTGTAGGTTTCGTGACCCCATGACCCCAAATAGGGTCACAGGGGTCACAATCTTAAAAACCTATTTTTCTCCATTAGATGACAGTCTATGGCAAATTTATTTCTCCTTGGATATTTTAGTTTGGACTTCTTTCACTGTCTGATATTGGCGATCTAGAAAGTGCTGAATAATAATACATTTGTTTTGTAATTTTTTTATAGGTTTTCTTGCAATAGGTGACATCAGTTTCATTTTTAGCTCATCTTGCCTGTATAAAGCAAACTTGATATGATGCCTGATGAGTTACAGAGCTAATGGCTCTATTTTTAAAAAATTATTTGAACGTTGGAGGTGAAACCCCTAAAAGTCACAACAGCATCATGTAGGCTACTGCCATACCAAATTTGAAGTTTCCAATTGGTATAGTTTTCTAATTATGCTCCGGAAACGAGACAAAGTCCAGAAATCGGACGTTTTTTGGTCAAAATTTCAAAAATTATTTGAACCATTGAGATGAAACCCCTAAAAGGCACAACAGCATCATATAGGCTACTGCCATACCAAATTTGAAGTTTCCAAGTGGTATAGTTTTCTAATTATGTTTCGGAAACGAGACAAAGTCCAGAAATCGGACGTTTTTTGGTCAAAATTTCAAAAATTATTTGAACCATTGAGATGAAACCCCTAAAAGGCACAACAGCATCATATAGGCTACTGCCATACCAAATTTGAAGTTTCCAAGTGGTATAGTTTTCTAATTATGCTCCGGAAACGAGACAAAGTCCAGAAATCGGACGTTTTTTGGTCCAAATTTCAAAAATTATTTGAACCAGTGAGATGAAACCCCTAAAAGGCACAACAGTATCATATAGGCTACTGCCATACCAAATTTGAAGTTTCCAAGTGGTATAGTTTTCTAATTATGCTCCGGAAACGAGACAAAGTCCAGAAATCGGACGGTTTTTGGTCCAAATTTCAAAAATTATTTGAACCATTGAGATGAAACCCCTAAAAGGCACAACAGCATCATATAGGCTACTGCCATACCAAATTTGAAGTTTCCAAGTGGTATAGTTTTCTAATTATGCTCCGGAAACGAGACAAAGTCCAGAAATCGGACGTTTTTTGGTCCAAATTTCAAAAATTATTTGAACCATTGAGATGAAACCCCTAAAAGGCACAACAGTATCATATAGGCTACTGCCATACCAAATTTGAAGTTTCCAAGTGGTATAGTTTTCTAATTATGCTCCGGAAACGAGACAAAGTCCAGAAATCGGACGGTTTTTGGTCCAAATTTCAAAAATTATTTGAACCATTGAGATGAAACCCCTAAAAGGCACAACAGCATCATATAGGCTACTGCCATACCAAATTTGAAGTTTGTAAGTGGTATAGTTTTAGAGTAATGCTCCGGAAACGATTTCGGAAGGACGCACACACGCAAGCACGGACGGACACCCGGAGCGCTTTATACCCCCGACTACGTCGTAGCGGGGGTATAATAATACATTTAGCATTAACGTACAATTATCAGTGAAAATTTTGAAATATAAAATTTGCAAAAAACATGCTACTGCCCCTTTAAAGTGAAGGGAAAATACACTGATTTGCTTGTGATGGCCAACCAAAGTCAATCCACAAGGGTAAAAATTAAATCACATTTATTGTCAACATGGTTGTAGAGTAGACCAAACGTTTCAAACTCACTCTATCGAGGCATTAGTTTTAGCAGACATCAGGTCAGTGTAGTACTTGACAGACAAAATCTGCAGTGAGTTCCGTGTTATATCAACCAGATCATATCTGAAATAAGAACAAATTAAATTCAGCATGTCTGTCATACATTTCAAACCAGGAAAGAGTGATTCATTGAATCATGGACTGTCAAAAAATGATGAGCAAAAGAAACAAGTATTTTCAGCAACATATTTTTATAACATAAACATAAAAATAACTGATAATACCTACCATATACACTCAACAAGGTGAAGGAAAGCCCAAATATTCAATAATTAAGCATTATATGGATCATTTTGTCAAATATTCATCATTGTGTTGCCATAGGCAATAATGAAGTGACAACATAGTAATCGTGGTCAACATCTGGTGCACTGGTATGCATTATGTGAAAGGGATTTACAAACTAAACAGAGCAAAGATGGGAAATGACCTCACACCTGGTGATGTCATCAGTAAGTGACAGACTCTCTAAGGCTTCTCAGGACTTATATATATATATATATAATGAAAAGATAAAAAATGACACGAAGCCAATCAAAACTCCAACATGTTTCGATGGTATCATCAGGGAGTCTGACAAAATACAGTTATGACGTTATGATGTCACAGTGATTTCACGGGATATTTCGTTTAGTGTGTCGGGGATGGCAAGATCTAAAGATACACATCAATATTTGGATAACAGGTAGAAAACATGTGGAAACGATTTTTGGATGATTGTTTCGCATATTAAATGTTTCGGATGAAAATCTACAAGAAATTCACAACATCCTAAACTCTCTTAATGCATCTCTTTCATTTACTATGGATAAAAGTTAAATTAAATCCTGACGGCGTTGTTCATACGGATATCTTTTACAAAAGTACTGATACACATCAATATTTGGATTTTAGATCTTGCCATCCCCGACACACTAAACGAAATATCCCGTACTCTTTAGCAAGGCGAATTTGCACTATTGTTTCCGAAAAAGACACCAAAGAACAGCGTCTTAAAGAGTTGAAGCTATTTTTATAACGCCAAAACTATCCCCTTCAGTTAATAAATGATGGTATCAATAAGGCACTTAGTATGGACCAAAACAAACTCAGAAAATCAGCTAATAGTAACCAACATTCTATTGAGTCTTCTCCTTCAGATACTAGCGCAAACGCTTCCAATCTAAGAACCAGTCAAGCTGATTCGCCAGAGAAGAGTTGTCTCCCATTGATTACCACGTTTAACCCTAATCACACCAATGCGATGAGCATAGTAAATCAACATATTCCCGTTTTACATCAAAGCCAAAGGATGCAACGAATACTAAAAAATTATCGGGTCATTAATAGTAAAAGACAACCTCAAAATCTTAAAAAATTATTGACCAAGTCTAAATTTGATTCTTATACTGATACCCCACATGTTAGCAAATGTGGCGACAAACGATGCGCAACATGTAACATAATAATTGAAGGTACTTCAGTCAGAATCGCTGAAAATGAGAAGTTTTTTGTAAAAAGAAATATGACATGCGATTCCAAAAATGTTATTTATGTCATTGTTTGTGATGGATGTAAAGAAATATATATCGGGAAAATAGAATTGAAATTAAAAAGGAGAATGAATCTCCATCGTTCACAAATCAAACTAAAACATAATCGCACAATCCCTCTAAGTGCACATTTAGAAACATGTGGAAAGAATAAATATTCTGTTTTCCCGATATACAAAGTTGATTGCAATGAACCTGATAGCTTGGCGGAGAAAGAATTATTGTTTATAAACAAATTAAAGCCAAAGCTAAATTCCAAAATATAACATAATTAACTTCAATTCCAATGTACATGTACATAATGTTTTCATGTTCTGTTTCTACGGAGATGTATGTGTACTCCTGTAACTATGTTGTATTGTGACGTCATAATTGTATTTAATGACGTCATTACAACTGACTCAACGTCATTCACCTGAAGATGCCGAAAGGTTGAAAGTACTAGTGAATAAAGTCATCGAAGTTTCAACAAATCGTTTTTATTCTATATATATATATATATATATATATATATATCTCAATGGTGGTCCTTATCTTAGTTTGTTATGTTTATAAAAAGACATTGTTTATTTTTACCAAATGGGTAAATAACTTATTCACAAAATATTTTTCACATAATTGACAAACCAAAAGAAAAAATCATCCTGACACTTGCATTACAAATCTTTAAAAAATCTGAAATGTTTAAACAATATTAAAAAAACACACACCCAAACCTCAATTTTCAACAAATATTGTTGCTCATGAAAAAAGACATATTCCTACGAAAGTGTAAAGAAGAAAGACCCACAGTACCTGAAGAGAGTCTTGTTGGCAAGACCAGGAGAGTTGGCTGCCATTACGATGTTGTCCCAGGCCTGGTACAGGGTCTCCGGGCTAAACCAGATCTGGAAGTGCGGACAATATCACAATGATAGTTTCCATTGTAAACATTAAATGATTATGTCAAACCAATCCAAATAGAATAAGATCTCTATTGCTTCACTACATTTGGGTATACATCTCATCATATTGCAAATTTAGCCTGTGACATCATTTAAATCCAGTCCTCCATGTAAGCTTGGGCTGCTGGCTCACGGTCACAGGTCAGTTTTTTGCTCAATTTATGAGCCCGGTGAGATCTATAAGGTACCATAGTGAAGCAATATAGATAATAATTTATTGAGATTGATTTTCAATAATCATGACAGCACATTTGTCACGAACTTCAACTGGTTGACCATTACAAATCATGTAAAAATTACCAAGAAAGGATAAACTTGACCGTATGAAAATAAATGGCGTAAAAGATTAAAGCCACTTACAAAATCATCAACATTATAAAGTTGGTGAAAAACATTAAAATTTAATGAGAACACCTAGAACTGAATATAGTAACTTTCTGAAGTAGCTTGAAAGTATATAAAAAGAGACCGTTATCAGCAAATCATGTGAAGGAAACACTTAATTACTTTACAAAATATCTTAAGTATAAGGCGGCGCCAGACGAACTGCCTAGAAGCGGTTAAATGGGAGTAACAGCATGCAGATCTAACAAAGAATGCAGTGGTGGGGCCAACCGCAGTTGGAAAAACTAAGAGAAGGGGAGAAACCGTCCACAACACATGGAGTTATCTGCCCAAATACCAGAGTAAAATTGTTACATGTTTCGGAGTCTGTCGGTCTAAATTGGTTTTCATTTGGTCTGATGAAGAAGTCCGAAACATGGAACAATGTTTTTCCCAGGCATCTTCACGCTAACTCCATGTGTTGTGGGCGGTTTCTCCCCTTCTCTTACAAAATATTCTGTTTGATTGATTAACATGTTGGTTGACTCGAGGCGATCACTTCAATATCATGCTGAAACAGCATCTTTAGGATATTGTATGTGAAGATCTCTACTGGTATGTGTGGCACTATTCAAAGAAAGAAAACTTACATATTCCTTGACTGCTGTGCCAGGTCTCTTGGTGTAGAGAGCATTGTGGAAGTCCATGTGGCCTGAGGTCACATTGTAGACAGACGACTGCAGTAGGTAGGCATATACATGAGAGACAGACAGGCAGGGAGAGAGAGAGAGAGAGGCAGAGAGAGGAAGAGAGATAAACAGAGGAGGAGAAGAGAGGGGGAAATAGGACGGGCAAAAAAAACAGAACAGGAGAAATAGTGACAGAAGAAGAGGCAGGGCGATGACAAGTTATATTGTATGTACAACTTTTTTACTGCAATGCATCAGAATTTGTTATGTAAAACAATTATGAGCATGTAATGACATTCCACATACATAGAACTTGCCCTTTTTCATCTCAATGCCTGTGAAACAAGGATAGAGAGAAAAACAGTGGACTGAGACACAGAGGGAGAGAGAGGCAAAACAAGGAAAAAAGTACACCCTGATGATCCAATGAAGATTGGATTTTTGTCAAAATGCAAAAGGACTTTTCTTGTATAGTGTCACCCATACCTATTGTAGATCTTGCACAAAGGGGGGATAAGCCAAAGAGCTACAGCACACAAGAAATCAAATTCACTAGCTGTCGGAGACTTCAACCAACCATTAAATCAAGACACTAAATGACTACAGTAATATCAGATGGGATATACCAAGTAAAGGAAAGATAACCCCACCAAACATGCAGCAATGATGTAACATTCAGACAAGTACGTCACTACTCACATCAAACTTCAAGTTCACCCGGGGACGAGATGTGATGGGCACCCCGACACTGTGGTCTCTGTGCAGGTCCGTACAGTTCATTACACTCGACTTGAGGAGTGCGGAAAAACACAGGGTTACAAGTAAAAGCAGCACAATGTTCTAGAAGTGTGAGGGAGTGGTTTTTATGTTGCTTGGGCAATAATTCAGCCATTAGCCGTATGTTTTAGAATAATAGGGAGACATAATCATATATGTCCACACACACATATATACAAACATACATATATCCTTAGAGTATCAGTTCTATTTCCAAAGAAGTCACTGAAGTAGTTTCTTCCCAAATATTGAGTTCCAGGTGGACCATATTTACCAATTCTGTGAAAAAACCTAATTCAAGTATTATAATTTTGTCCCCCTACAAATCGAATGGTGTTGAATATCTGTAGCTAACTTTAAGGTAATTTGTTACCCCCTTCTTCCACTTCTAAATATATCACTAAAATCTTGGCAGTATTTTTGTGAGGGTGAAACCCACAAATTAATGTCCGCTATACATTATAGTGAAACCTGTACGACTGAAACTAGAAGATCATGAACTAATAATCTGAATAAAACATAGCTGCAGTAAAAATTGGGTAAACATGTGAACTTTCTGACTAACTCTTTAATTGATCAGTATTTTGATGAAATGGCAGGTATATTCATGACACAATCAGAACAACACTACACAACGGTACTGGTGGCAGCCTATACAGTCAAGTAGACAACCAAATAAAGGTATTAAGAAACAAAGTTCAGAATAACAGACTGGATCATCAGGGCATAGTTTCATTAACTGAAAATATTATAAACAACATTCATAGCAATTGACAACATTTTTTATAATGCTATGATGTGAAAAGTAATTAATCTTTTATGAAATGGAATTATATTGAATTGTATCATGTCAACTAAAGGATATGTTTTCAAAAAAACAAATTTGGCAAATGAAATTGACAACTTATTTGTAAACAATCATCATTAAACAGGACTTACAACCGTCATTAGTTTATTCTAAGTACACTGCTGTTGAAAGGAAAAAGTAAATTGTTCCTGAGCCGAGGAAGTTATGGTCTACCTACCATGAGAAGCTGCCACGCTTTAGCTGCGTTATCGTTGTTACTCCCGTACCTCTGAGCTTGGAAACTAACAGCCCTGGAACATGCATAAATCATTGTGGTAGATACAAGGATTGTCATAGGTCACCAGTGCACAATGAATACCACTTTTTCCTTTTCAAATATTATTTATTTTTGCGCTTTACAACACATACTGTGTATAGAAATTTGGTCAAGACCATTTACTAAGTAGAAACATGCATTTAGATACTTTAACATAATTTTTAGATAATAAATACATATATACTCTATATAATTTGTCTAAGAGTTCACCTTACCATTTTGAGATATCAGTCACGTTTTTCCGCCAGGCTTGTTCGTTCATAAACTCGTACATGACCTCATTCTGGTTGATACCTTCAGGGGTCAGTCCAGTCCCGATCATCGTGGAGTTGGTGAAAGAGCGGCCAGAGAACGGACCCTATAAGGAAAAATAACCTTAACATTAACTAAAAGTACTGTCAGTTTGGATTACACCAACTGTATAAGGTTTCAATACTACCGATACTAGTCATAAATTGTTATGTCACAAAACCTCAAGTTGATACCATTTTGATCACTGAACCTGGACTCAATAAGACAGGTATGGTTATAATCCTTTGTTCAAGAACACAACCATGGTGGAAGATAAATGTAAAGAGAAAACAAGGAGCACAACTGCATCTTGACATGGTTGAATAAGCTATTCCTACAGGGTTCACATTTGAACTCGTTATCTCCTGGACTCTGAATTGTTTGGATAGCTTGAGCATATCTCTAAAGTAAATGCATGATTTTCCCAAAACATGTAAAATGGCTTTAAAGTATTGTCAGACACTTTAATAAAATCATCAAGATAACTGTGATACATATAATTTTGATATTTCCGATAACATATATAAAAGACCTTGTTGACGTTATCGATCGCTCCGTAGAACTCCATGGTGCCCCCGAAGTTGTGGAGCATACACCAGATGAAGGGTTGACCGTAGTACGACTCCGTGCGTGAGTAGATGGGGAACAGCTCAGAGATGAGATCTAGCACAATCATCCGGCCCTGTAACCAGATTACAGTTCTTGGTGGTGAGTATGCTATTTGTGACAAAACTACAAAAAATAGAGCCATTGGCTCTGTAGCTCATCAGGCTTCATCATCAATTATGCTGTAGAGTGTGGCCAATGTGATTCCCCCTTTGTAGAGGCCACAGGGGCACCAATCATAAAATTAAGTATATAGGCGACAAGTTTCAGTTTTCTAGGCCTTATGCTTCTGGAAAAGACGATGAAAATAGGTTTTTAGGGCGTGGCCCCTTTGGCCCTTAATAGGGGTCACAGGGCCACCAAAGCTACAATTTAAAATCTTCACCAGTCAAGGAGTCTGCAAACAAAGTTTCAGCTTTCTAGGCCTCATGGTTCTGGAGAAGAAGATGAAAATAGGTTTTTAGGGCATGGCATCTGTGGCCCTTATTAGGGGTCACAGGGCCACCAAAGCTACAATTTATAATCCTCACTAGCCAAGGAGTCTGTACACAAAGTTTGTACACATGCCATGCCATAAGCCCATCGGGCCTTACAGGCCAGATGAGCTAAAAATAGAGCCAATTCTTCAAGACTCCTTTTCTTTATTTCAAACAATATTTTTGTTTAAAGTGAAGGATGCAAGTGGAATGAAGCTCAGTTAGCCTATTCCTCATGTATGGTTCCTGTTGTACACCTACCTGAGGCACACCTGTAACGAGAGCCTTGATCTGAGGCGGCTTCCAGAATTTGGTGTTCATGAATAGCCAGCCCTGCATCAACCTGGAACACAGACAGCTCAGATCAGACAGAGAGACAGACAGATTTTATTCAGTATAAGGCCTTAGGCCAAAAACACAGTTAACTGAGATTAAACGACATCTATGAATGTCATTGTACCCTCCTGCCTGTCAGATACAGTGAAGAACTGGCATGTGTTTATCATAGTTTGGTAGGGTAGAAACACATTTGTCGATGTTAATATCTCAAACATATATGGAAAAGAAAAGATTTTCTTCAAAGAGGTTGCTAATCTTTGATGCAAAATACTATGAAACTATTGGTACCCTTTAAGGAGAATCAATTATTTTAGACTTGCTATCCCTTCTCAAAATATATATATTATGATATTAATATTATACCTATTATCAATTATCTCACCAGATTGCTTGGGAGTCACCAGCAAGCATCCCTTCAAACACGCTTTTAGCAGCAGATGCCAGATAGCTTGGGTCACTAGGGGTGAGAGAGTTTCACGTTTTAATAGCCAACGGCAAAATTATACTTTACTGCAAAACACATGATTGTAAGGGCTACTCTATTACTTTTCTAGTAAGTAAATTTTTAACCTTTCTTTTGTAATATTTACTCTAAAATAAACTTATGAAATAACAGTTCACTGCTAAAATATTCAACCAGAGCCATGGCCAGTGATGTTACAACACAATTGTTGACAAGTGTTATTGTTTGGGACATCACAGAAACAATAATGGATTTGTGTTTGAGGGCATTTCCAGAGTTGCCAGGTTCTTCTGTAGTGCATGAGATGCCAGTAACTTCAAAAAGGTTTTGATAGAAGAATAAATTATCAATGTCTACATGTACCATTATTTCAAAGAAACAGCAAATTTTTAGTTACTAACTTCGCTTGATGATTCAGAAAATTCAAAATATTATTTTTCTTGTGGACAAGATGTCATTTTCCTCAGATTTATACTCTAAATTAAATTTTTGATAAATATATGTAACTATTTAATCAACTTCAATTCGGTCATTCACCCTGAAAGAAGTACAGGTGTTAAGCATACCTAGAGCTGGGTGTCATCTCGTTGAAGGTGTCAGTCTGGTAGATGTGGTCAACCCCGAACTCATACTCCATCTGTACAGAGTGTCAGAGGGTTACATCAGTCATACCATCTACAATACTTGGAGAAATAAGTGAAATTGTGCCTAATCATTATCACAGTGTATAGAATAGATTTGAAACCTAGCCTGTCCTGAAAATTAATTGGTCATTCCTAAGGGGAAAATAAAGGAAATCACTTGGAACAACACAAAAATAAATGATTCACTTTATTTGTAATCATTTTGGACAAAGGTAATTTCTATATCCCCTCATAAAAGATAATAAATTACCTGTTTAATGAACTTGCCTCCAATTTTAGCAAACAGAGGGTCAGCAAAGTCAAGAAGGTATGTTCTGAAAGAAAGTTATGAAATACTAAATACTTGTCACTTATAAATCATCAGTATATATTAAACAATTGACAGGAGAGATGAGGTGGAAACCTCTTTTTTAGTTTTGAGTATTTCTTCAACATTATCCGTGTAACATGTCTTATATCTGAAAAGAAAAAGAAAATGTTAGGGTTATGTAAGAGCAGTAATCAGTGAAGACAAAACCATTGCCACCAGTAAATGCACATTTGTCATTTTCCAATACTTATCTTAAAAAAAAAACCTACGCAAAGTAAAATAGAAAGCAACTTTATATTTTACCAATCATAATTAGAAACATGTAATAATAAGTTGTTTTAAATGAACTCAGCAGCATTATAGCTATCATAACTGAAACATTGTTATATAATTTGTATACTTACTTATGAATTGAGATTCCAGAAAAAGCCTAGCTATAAGTGATAATAATCATGTTGTCAAAACAACTTACTGTTAGCACTTTTGATTTCACGATACATCTTTTTGATAGAATTCATCATAAAATTTTTGTGACATCTCTGGGTAGAAGATGAAAACTACTTTTGTATAAGAAAGAAAACTTACTGTGAATAGTTAGCACCAAAGTTTCCCCAGGACCCGAGGCGTGATACTTTAGCTTGCGGATACAATCTACAAAATAATAAATGTCTTATAGCATTTGTAACAGTGTTATATTCAGGATGACACTAGCTCAAATACTACAAACTTGTATCCTCTTTGGGTCAAGTCCCTTGCATAATTCAAACCTGGACCTTAGACTCAGGAAACACCACCAGCACTGGACGCATCAACAGCTCACCACACGACCATCAGTCCTCAGTAAAGTTGAAGTCATACAACTGATTGTTAAGCTATTTTTACATTCAGTACCCCATTAGAAACCTATAATAGTTGTTAATTGGAATTGCTCCCAAGGCTGAATGCATCAGAAATAAATTAATTTAGATAGTGAACAAACATAACATTGTCATATTTTTGTATCAAACTATCTACAATAGTACAAATATTTGTGCTTTGTGGTTTATAAGTCCATTATGGTATTCTTACCAACACCCTCAGAGCCAGAAAAGACTCCAAGGGACTGTATCCAAAAAGGCTGGATAAAACTTTGCTGAAGGGGGAAATGTTGTCCAATGCACATAACATGTAGAAATAATGAAATTTGGATTCGGATTGCGCATGCGTGAGAGTAGGACGCACATGTAGAGAGCTCTCGACCCCACGTCTATCCCAACTACAAATGACTGACTTCTGAAGCAAGAATTCTCTAAGAACTGATTGGAATCATTTTGCCGGCTTATTCGTCAAGTTGTTAAAGCCAGTGAGTAAACAATTTCAAGATTTTGTGACATTTTAGAGAAAAATCTGATGAGCTCAAAGACTCGAGTAAGTACCCGTTCTATCATGGAAGAATTGATTCTTGCTGTTGAAAAGAGACTTTCCGATAAAATTGATATGGGAAATTCGGATTTAAAGGGGTCAATTTTGGAATTAAAAACCGAAATAAACAATGTGTCTAAACGGGTGGATGACGTGGAGAACATGGCCGCCATGCGCGAAACAGAAGTGCAAGACCTTCGCTCAGAAGTTAAAGATCTCAAATACAAAATGTCTGAGCAAGCTAAAAGCTTTGAAAGAACAATTCTTGCGAAGGAAATGTATGATCGCAAAGCAAATCTGCTATTCTACGGGATAAAAGAACAATCAAACGAACATTCTGAAAAAGTTTTGCGGGGCGTTTTCGCAAACAACCTTAACCTTTGTGAGAGAGATGTAGACAATATTTTCTTTAAAGCAGTGCATAGGCTCCCACGAAAACCTTTTCCGAATGACCCCACTCCTGACGCACCGGCCCCGATCATAGCGAGTTTTTCTGAACATGGAGGATAGGGACGTCGTGCTAAAATCAGCAAGATTTCTCAAAGGTACGAGAATGTCAATCCGTACGGATCTACCCGCAAAACTCAAGAAACAGCGGGCTATTCTATACCGAAAATCACGGGACATATTCACTAACGAGAAAGTGCAGACCCGGGTTAGACAAGTGGGTGTAGACCATATCTTGGAGACCAGAGTAGACACGTCATCACCCTGGCAGAAGCGTGTTATGCTTACTGCAGATATGAACCCGCCTTACGAACTATAACACAATGATTCCATCAGACCCAACCTACTATTCTTAACAAAAGACACTTTCTGATATTATGGCAGACCATTTCGAAATGCTATGTGCGATAGTTTTGTTTTGAACTATGAAACAGTCTATTGTTTAGACAGTATATATACATAAGAGATGACATGTATACAATACCAT
Organism: Steromphala cineraria; assembly: GCA_916613615.1. Taxonomy (NCBI): domain Eukaryota; kingdom Metazoa; phylum Mollusca; class Gastropoda; order Trochida; family Trochidae; genus Steromphala; species Steromphala cineraria. The sequence goes on along the minus strand of OU744722.1, from coordinate 38,019,902 downwards.
GTATACAATGTATATACTTTTGTATTATCAAAATAATGTCATGTGTAGCACATGCATTGCTGACAATCTCTACAATAATTTTGTTTCAAAAATGTAAATTTGATATGATTTTGTATGGCAAGGTATGCTTGCTAGTGCTGAAAAGTAAATATGCTTAATTTAAACTTTCAACAAAATGAAACAAATTGTTGTCATAAGAATCACGATAGTAAACACATTTAGCTTCACAGCTACCCAAGATAACCATTGTTTGGTATGTTTATGTAATAGCACAATCAATATATGACAATTCAAAATTGTACTCGACATAGATATCTTTGTCAAGGTACATAATAAAGGTACGAAGGTATGAATATACTTGGAATTGGATAAACAAATATAACAAAGCATTGCCTATATTGACCAAGTTACAAAAAATAATATTAAGTATATATTGACATGCAGGTTTTCATTCAAAGTAAGAGGCACAATAGTATGACTCTACTGTATAACAACTTCACATACTTTATATATTTAAAGTATATTTGATAGATTAATGCTTCATTACATTACGCATTATTAATTGAATTAGGTTGCTGTTTAAATTGTCATAGATTTCTATCAAGTAGGAAATATACAAACTACAGACAATATACTGATATTCTTACCTTTTTTTCTAATGAAAAATCCTTTGAAAGCGCCAATTATCTTATCCAGTTATCCAAACAATTTGAAAACATGCTAAAGCAATCATTTAGCATCCATTTTACATTCACTATACGTGGCAATTCATAAAGCGCATGTTAAGCTCGTGCGAAATGTACATGCACGCATTAGCCACTGCTTTTAATGCTAGTGAAGAGATATGAGCTTCTAGAAAGTGTCAATCTAACCATGATTTGTTTTGATTTGAAACGATCAGTCAATGAAACTATTTAATAAGATTGAGGGATATGCGTGGGGAAGATTGTTTACCCCGTATCATGGGGAAAGGATGTATTTTGGTTTTATTCTATTTTCTTTTTGATTGTGTTTATTTCTGTGTTTTTTATTCATGTTTAGTATTTATCATGCTGTCAGACAGAGTGACATTTGGTTATATTTCTAATCAAACTTCTTGTTTTGTCCATACATTTGATGTAATGCTGTATGTCAACGTGGAGTATACATACTATTCAATCCTGCTTTGTATCTATACATATGAAAGGCCTCTTACCAATCTTAGAAAAATAATGCTATGACTCCAAGGTTAAGGATTATTTCTCAAAACTGCCGTGGTTTAAGTAATGTTGTTAAAAGAAGAAAAGTTTTTCAACATTTACGCAGAAAAAATGGTAATATTTATTGTTTGCAGGATGTACACTTTACGCCAGAACAGGAACAGTTTATTAAACAGCAATGGGGCTATAGAGAATGCTATTTTAGTTGCTTGAGAAGTAATGCTCGTGGTACGGCCATTCTATTTAACAATAATTTCGAATTCAAAGTTTTAGATTCATCATTTGATAAAGAAGGGAACCTAGTTGCTATCAAATTAGTGTCAAATGAAACAACCTATACAATTATTAGCATATATGGTCCGAATAAGGATGAACCAGATATTTTTGAACTGATTGTAGATATAATCAAGCAATTTGATAGTGATGAGATTTGTCTGTGTGGCGATTGGAATCTAGTGACCAATCAAAGGCTTGACACATATAATTATAAACATATAAACCACCCTAAATGTAAAGAAAAACTTTCGGAAATTATTGAAATGTTTGATCTTAAGGACCCGTGGCGGGAGATGAATTATGAAAGCAAAAGATATACTTGGCGTCAGCCTACTCCTTTAAAGCAAGCAAGACTAGACTTTTTTCTAATATCCCATAACTTGTTGCCCTCTGTCGATACTTGTGAAATTTATCCTAGCATAAATTCGGACCACTCCATTATCGAGCTTACTTTTAAGTTTTCAACTATTGCTCATGGAAAAGGTTTTTGGAAATTCAATAATTCTCTTTTAACAGATAGAAAATATATAGAACTTGTAAAAGATACGATCAAATCTACTCTTGATTTATACAGAACAGACTGTCAAGATGGTATCAGTACATATTCCATTAACGCCCAATTACTATGGGAAACATTATTATTAATGATAAGAGGAAAAACAATATATTACTCTTCCACTAAAAAGAAAATAAATACCGAAAAGGAAAAGACATTGAAAACAAAACTTGAGTGTATTGAAAAGCAATTAGATGAGACAGATGATATGCATAGTAAAGAAGAAATTCTGAAAGATGTTAATGAGGTGAAAATGAAGTTGGATGAATTATACGATCAAAAGGTAAAGGGAATGATGATAAGATCACGTGCAAAGTGGATTGAGGAGGGTGAAAAACCTACTAAATACTTTCTTAAATTAGAATCGAGAAATTTCTTAAATAAATCCTTTATGGAGTTAGAAAAAAATGATGGTACAATTGTTAACAATGCTGAAGAAATTCTAAGAGAGACAAAAATATTTTACGAGAAACTTTACAAGCAACATGACCTCACTTCTATCAATCTTAATGAATATTTTAAGGGTGTAGAAATTACCAAGTTATCTGATGAGGAAACTGCGACGTTAGAGGGCAATTTAACTAAAGCCGAAATCTCGTTAGCACTCAGAAATATGAAGAATGACAAAAGTCCCGGACCAGACGGTTTTACAACCAAATTTTTTTAATTCTTCTGGAAAGATTTAGGTGATTTTTTGTTGAAATCCTTGAATTTTGGGTATCAGAACAAAACATTATCCGTCACACAAACTCAAGGGTTAATAACTTGCATTCCGAAAGGTAATAAACCGAAGAAATACCTTAAAAACTGGCGACCCATTTCCCTTTTAAATACTTCGTATAAAATAGGGGCATCAGCTATAGCAAATAGAATTAAAAGAATTTTACCAAATATCATCAGTGAAGATCAAAAAGGATTTATTTCTGGTAGATACATTGGAGAAGTAACACGATTAATCTATGATTTGATGGAATACACAGAAACCTTTCAAATTCCCGGTTTATTACTGTTAATTGATTTTGAAAAAGCCTTTGATTCAGTAGATAGAACATATCTCACTAAGGTTCTACAGTTCTTTAATTTTGGTCCGAATATTATACAATGGATTGAAACTTTGTATAATGGTATAGAATCACGCGTACTTGTAAATGGTTTTGCCTCGGAGCCTTTCAAAATTGAACGCGGCTGTCGCCAAGGAGATCCCATTGCCCCATATCTGTTCATACTTTGTGTAGAAATTCTAGGTATTATGATTAAAAACAATAAAGACATAAAAGGTATCAATATAGGAAACATTGAATACTTATTAGCGCAATTTGCAGACGATACCACTTTGAGCTTAGATGGATCTGAAAAATGTCTATATGCAACGTTAAATACTCTCCAATTTTTCGAACGATTTTCTGGATTAAAAATAAATGTAGAAAAGACAAAGTTGATTTGGATAGGATCCAAAAAAAGATCTAGATACAAACTTTGCAAAGACTGGAATTTTGATTGGACTCAAACGAGATTTTCACTTTTGGGAATCAACTTTGATATTGATCTTGACAATATGGTTAAAATAAATTATGATGACAATTTCTCCTACATTGAAAAACAAATGAATATTTGGTCAGCCAGAAACCTAACTCCTTTAGGCAGAAACACTATCCTTAAATCCCTTTTACTGCCAAAACTAAATCATTTATTTTCTTCAGTGCCAAATCCATCAAACGGTACAATTGAAAAATTCCAGAAGAAATGTTTTCATTTCATATGGAAGGGTAAGCCCGATAAAGTAAAACGAAATGTATTAGTTCTTAAACCTGAACATGGTGGAATAAAAGCTCCAAATATCAAAGAAATCATAGCATCACAAAAATTAAGGTGGATAAGTAGACTACAAAGTGTACAAAAATGGGGTACTATATTTTTATTCAGATTAAAAGAGATAAATGATCTTTGGCTTTCAGATAGCAAGTACATTAAAAATACAGTACTACCATCTGTAACTAACACCTTTTGGAAAGATGTTCTTCTATCATACTCTGATTTTATTCAAAAGTGTAAAACGGAAAATATCTCAGAAAGCGAAATTCTTAGTCAATCCTTGTGGAATAATGATGGAGTTAAAATAGACGGAAAACCTATCTTGTACACCTCCTGGTATAAGAAAGGGGTAAGATTTATCAATGACCTCGTACACCAGGATGGTAGATTGTTACATTATGATGAATTTAAATGCAAATTTAACATCAAAACTAATTTCTTGACTTATGAAGGTATAAAAAGGGCTCTTTTATTATATATCACAAGTTTTGGTATGAATAAAATACCAAATATGGTTCCAGGTCCAATCTACCCTTTTAATTTATTCCACATTAATACAATTTTAGGTAGCAAATGTTTATATTTGAAATTAATTGATTCCAAACTTGTCCAATTACCATGCTACAGTAAATGGGCACGAATTTTAGATTGTGAGTTTTCAGACAAAGATTGGAGAGTGTTTAATATGATAGCTCACAAATGCACCCGTAGTACTGACTTAAGATGGCTTCAGTTTAGAATTATTCATCACATTCTACCTACAAACTGCTACCTTTTTAGGATAAAGCTATCAGAATCTCCCCTCTGTCGAATTTGCAATAAAGATCTAGAAACTTTAGTACATATATTTTGGTACTGTGACCCGGTGTTCAAATTATGGAGAAAACTAGAAAAATGGTTTGAAACAGCCCAAATTTATCTAAATTTAACAATTTCTAAGATAGTGCTCGGAATAAAGGGGAAGAACAACAATCCTATTAACGCAATAATCATACTCATCAAAGACATGATTTTCAAGAACATTCAAAACATGATAATTCCAGATTTTAACTACATACTGAGCCAAATTAAACAGTACTATGACATAACAAAATACAATTACTTTGTGTCCGATGAGAATGATATATTTGTTAAATTTTGGTCATCATTACATACCATATTGTGAACTAAAAACATGGGTTTTTTTTCATCCTGTTATAATCGTTGACAATATGTATAAAACTGTCACTCTACTGTATTAACAAAAAGGCCACAATGATTATGTATATTTAATGTATGGACTACCAAATCTCGTTTATATTTCATGTATCCTCTTACGTGTTTGTATTTGTATTGCTAATTTTTGTCCTATGTTGTTATATGCATACTGTTGTCACTGTTGTCAAACCGAATGTATGTAAAACATGAAAAAGATGGAAATAAAAAAAATAAAAAAAAATTTGGATCTTGTAATATATGGTAAAACACGTTTTTGCAGGATTTGAATTCAAGAGATTTATCCCCACAAACATCAGGAAGAGAAAGAGAATACCTGGTAATAGCGGCAGGCACATGACCAGCAAATCCAGGCAGAGCTGGAGTCATTCCGAGCGATCTCATACGCTGCAGAATCTTGTGCTGCAGAATGAGGCGGTTGTCTAACCAGGTTTGGGGCAAAGGCCCCCCCCAACCACGGATGTTACCCATTCTTGCCCTGAATTATCAATCAAAATTCAAAATTCAATATTGTGAATCAAGTCTTTATATCCCTTTATCACTGCATCAAAGCATCTTTAGATGCCTTCCCGGACAGAAAATAGTTACAATAAAAAAGTTAATATTTAAATGTTTTTCTACGCTATGGGAATAAAGTTCCCTGTCTTTGGCTTGTTAACAAATGGAAAAAAGTCGTGATGTGTGGCTTTTAAATAGACACACACAGAAACCAGATATAAATGACTTTTTTAAAGCTTTATCCAAGTTGGTTTCTTTATTCAGATTAAGGAAGACGTTACCATGCTAGGAAGGCCGGCCCGCCGAAGTGCGAGTTGAGATCGTCCATTGTGAACCCCATCTCCATATACACCTGTAGATATACATATATTACAATACAAGGTCAGGCACTTTCGTTAACATTATCGAGGAACAAACAAGTGAATATTAAGAAAACAAAGTTTTTGGACAATTTTGGGGTAGAAATATATCAATTTGTGAAACTAAAAGTAACTTTAAAACATATATACATACATTTGTCTTAATACATGAAATCCTAAAACTCAACTGAAACACCAAACTATTAATATATATGGCTATAAAAAGTTCAAGATCAGGAATAGACCAGAGCTTCATGGAAATTAGTAGTCCCAATCTGGTGTAAGTTACTTGAGCCTGGCTCCACCTACCCTCTGAAAGATGGCCTCCTGTCCGGTGAAGGCGAGAGGGAGGTTGATTCCCTGCAGAGCCATCCAGTCGATCTCTCTCTCCCACCGGCTCCAGTCCCACCACGCCATCGAGTAGCTCACCGTGCACACGTTCTGGTAGTACCGGAATCTGTCAGAGAATATGGGAATCTGTCATATGAAATTTAATTATCTGTCACAGGATAAATGATCTCCCATAAGATGAAAGTAGAGTTGCAATAATAAGAGAAACAAGCAAAAAAGTGAGCGTGGCTCACTAATACCCCCATCTGTGCATCCCTGACTAACTGAATTATTTTTCACTTTCCATGTAGACATCTCTTGCACAGCATTTGACCCCAAAAGAGGAATTGAGAAGAATGAATGAATTTCTGCAAATGTTCCAACAAAATCTTTTCATATAACATGACCATTAATAAGTAACTTTGCATCTTTTATTTTCATCTCTCCTAATAAGTTAAAAGAAATATCTAAAATATGAAAAGAATAGGATAAATAGTTTTCTGTAATCAGTCAGACAAACTAAAAATTAAAGAAATTGGTTCTTAAGTGGCATTGCATACTTCCTAATGAGGTAGAGTGCATGTACAAAATTGGAAATAAAATGGATGAATAGTTTTTCTTCTATAGGTTGGACAAATTTTGATGAAAAAATGACTTAACAAAATAATTGAACTTTGTAAAAAAAAAAAAAAAAAAACCTTATTAATTTTAGTTTTGATTTGGCACTGCACCGCTCCTAATAGGGAAGAAGACACATGCAAAATGTGAAAAGAATCAGATGAATAGTTTTCCCCGTAATAGGTTGGACAAATCTGATATCGGAAAATGACTACCTCCAAAACATTGAAATTTGTAAAAAATTGAAATATCAATGAAATTTGTTGCAATTTTGCACTGCACCCCTCCTAGTAGGGTAGAAGACATGTGCAAAATTGAAATCAATCGGATGAATAGTTTCCTCGTTATAGGTCGGACAAATGTGATATTGGAAAATGACTAAGTCTAAAACATTGAAATTTGTAAAAAATTGAAATATCAATGAAATTTGTTGCAATTTCACACTGCAGCCCTCCTAGTAGGGTAAGAAGACATGTGCAAAATTTGAAATCAATCGGATAAATTGTTTTCCCGTAATAGGGGGTATAATAATGTGTCTCTTCCTACCCATAATATCAGTGGTACACATAGGTTCCAACTTACTGATCATTAGACGTGATTGTCTCCCCTGATGCCGGTATAGGTGGCAGCACCGCTGGTAGGTCGACCTGCTTCCCCGCCCACGTGACCTGACCCCCTGCATAGTACTTGAGGTAGTAGTAGAAGCCCATAGCAACAGCCACACCGCTCGTTCCGGTTATTGAGATCTTTAACTCGCTTGACATCAGCTGAATGAGAGAAAGAAATTAAACTAACCTGTCTTTTGACATTGCAAAGTTTTACTTCTGCAAGAGGATGATTTTCCAACATAAGCTCAGTTCAGATACTACAACCTACAGTTTTGACAATACAAACTGAACAAGGAAAGATGAAAATATGTCTGTAATTGTACAAAACCTAACTATTTTAGTATGAAAGGGAGGAATGCTGACATAGATAAGATAATTAAAAACAAACCTCTTATTCGATCAAGCCTTATTCAACCTGGAGAAAATGGGCATGCTAAGGAAATCAAATTGGATTTAAGGACAAACACAGATATGCTTATGATATACACTAGGGATGTTATACATATACCTTACAAAGTAATGATACAATACTATTAAGTATACAGTTACAGAAACGCCTTTAACGTCAAAATAATTTCAGAGAGAAACCATTTCACTAACTCTAATTAAATTCAACGGGAATAGTAGGTATAAATATTAAAACGTGTATTTACCATGATCCAGAACACAAAAACTGCTTAGTTTTACTGTTCCTTTGGTTTAGACAATTGAAAAGACATTTTACTGACCACTTATGCAGAACTCCCTACAAGAATTATTTGACTAAGGAATCAGTTTAACACTAAAAGAAACTTCTCTGTTCAAACATTGCTTGCAAAATTAATTTTCTCCATTATCAAATCTAAACAAATTAGTTGGTGAATTCATAAATGAGTAGTCTAAAAGTAAATTCCTTGGACCAACCCTAGTGGATCATTCGAGAAACATAAGCTGATGATTACCATAAGTTTTTGTTATTTATATGTCATTTCACAAGTTACACCATCATTCCCAAGTTCCAGATTACCCTGTGACCTTCATGTCAAAGGTCATCATGATGCTCACCTTGAACGTGTCTCTGTTCTTGGGGCCAATGCTGGCATCAACTGTCACTTCAAAATCTGATGCTCTCTCCCCGATTGTACGTCTAATGACATCGGCAGCAGCAGTACTCTGAGTTTCTGCAGAAGTCTTACTCCGTAGATGGTCCAACGTTGAAAAATCTATAAAAGATATCCCAACAGCTAACAGATAATAATTGTAAAGCTCTTTTATATCTGACAGATACTTTTGTCAATGTCCTCTCAAATCCCCCTGATTTATCGTAAGATTAAAAAGAAATTTCAATCAACACTTTAGCTAATGAATTTTCTCTGTACAAAAAAATATTGATAGAGAGTGGAATTTTGCAAATAAGAGATACATTATAATGGCAGATCTTATGCCACACAAATAACAGATAAGGAGAGAAAGTTATTGATATTCCTTTCGAAGCTTTTTGGAGACTTTCTGGTCATATGAAGTGGGTTTTAATCAAGTGAAAGCTTATGTTAAGTAAAAGATAAAAAATCATCACCAAAAGTTCTTTGGTAAAGTTATTTTTGGTTCAACTTGACTATCATCCTGGATGTGACAATATTCCAGTGAGAGGGAAAGCATGAATAAGCTATATATAGAGTGAAACCAGTAAGCACAGGCTGGAAAAACACTTATGTGTGGCCTGCATATAAAGTCAGCAAAGAATGGCACAAAACTTTACAACATGAAGTTTTCTACAGACAAAGATCCCGAACGCTAGGGATAGAATTCAACTTATTCTATATGGAATAGTTGGATTTTTTTTGGATTTTTTTTTTATTATTCTTTTTTGTGTGGAATAGTTGGATTTGGTAAAAGTAATCAAATTGTACATACGGATTCCATGAATGGACTTGCTCAGGACTACTCCAAGAAACAACAACTGTTGACAGAAAATACATCAATGTAAAACATATATCTGAAAAAAGGTGAGAGTATAATAGAAAGCTAAACCAATTCACATAATAAAATACAATTGTAAATACAAGCAGAGTATGAAATAGGGCCAGTCCGCTAGTTGGGAATCTGGTTGTTTTGGTCAGGACTTTTAGCTTATTGTGTTTTTTCTTCAATTTTATCATTGAAATTTAAAAAATGTTACCTTTGGTCTGGCTCCTATTAAAGTTTATTTCATCATTGATAGAAATTGTTGTTAAAATATAAAAATTGATTTGTTGATTGTTGGTAATTTTACCTGTTGAACAATATAACCTACCCGGATATGTTATCCAAATAGAAAGTTGATAATAATTGGTAAATTTCATATTTCAAGCAAACAACAAAGAGACAAGTCAACACTTAATGTTAATATAAATATGCATAATTCATTTATATTTTAGCATTTCTTTTGCATGTTAAAATAAATAATTTTGTTATAGAAAGAACCTAAATACATTGAAAAAAACCAGATTGATCCAAATGACATTTTATACATTGCATGACAAAATGATTGTCCTAACAATGGACAAAGAATATATCAGGTGATATGACGGTATTGACATTATAGATTTCTATGTAAGTTAGGAACATGTGTTACAACTAACACATCAACTATCTCCTTCAGAGAGTCACAATGTCTCAGTCTCAAATAGACGCTGGGTCTCGAATAAACGCCAGGTGATAAGTTGATTAATTAATGCTCCCGTAGTTGAATTGAATAAAGTATTCTCCCTTTACACAATCTATACACATCTATTTCCTACTTAAAAATAAATAGTCGCCGGCATCGAATTGACGCCAGGTCTCGAGGGGTAAAGGGGGTCTGTAAAAATAGACAAATAGACGACGGGGCGTCTATTCGAGGAAATACGGTAAAACATTGAAACATGAATTGGAAAACAATTCTTCTAAATATTCAAAATCTCAATTTAGATTAATCCTATGGCAGGTATATTTAGTAAAGCAGGCAAACATTCAAGGTTATACTTATACAGTTTTGACGCAGGGCTTAAATTACCATTTCATTATATCTAACTAATATCCGACTGACATTTAGCGAAACTTGTAGGGGGAGTGTCCATTTGAGACAAGAAAATTGTCTATTTCTTTTTACTTTTGGAAACATAGGGTAGCAACAAATATATTATTATTAAGACATAGCTCAGCTGGTAGAGTGTCCGCATATGACCCAGGGGTTTGCATCCAGGCCGTGTCCAACCAAAAGACGGTAAAATTCGACCCCCTTAAAATTGTATTTACATAACATTTTGGTCAATTATTTTGTTCAAAACTTCATTGTATATGATGATTGTTTTAATATTAGAAAAGGCAGAAAATTAATATGTAAACTCTGTTTAAAAGACCATGCACTATATATAAAAACTGTTGTTTAACCACTGGCACAACAGCAACAACACTCAACTGCAATCATCCTGTCGCACAGACAAAAACAACATGAAGTAATAGTAGGAGATAACTATATTTGAGGAAAGCATTCACCGCGCAACATGAGTTCACGCCCTGATCATAAAACTTTATCTTATCACAAAACATGTGATACAAGTAATAAATAAAAACAACCTTCAACATTGTTGTAATGTTGTGACACAGTCGTCTTGACTTGAGAGCTTGTTTTCATCCGAACCGGTGTTGCAGATCACGTGAAACAGGTCATGTGATTTGTGTGTCAAAGGTCAAACCGGACTCAAGTTTACCAGACGCAACCACGTTATTGTTGTACTGCAAACAATTTTCGCTTTAGAAACGTTATTCTGTTGGTAAATATAAAATATATTTTGCCATTACCATTTATATCGTAAAACCAAACGTATTAAACAAACATGTGTTATGTATTCATTTATTTTTTTAAATGTTGGGTAATTTGCAATATTTCTCAACAAACTGATACCCCTCCATGATTCTCAACCCATTGGGAACAAAACTTGTCATAAGTTATATATCAAGGAAGTCATTCATTCTGGCAAACTTGACGATTTTCAAATCTATATAAATGTGCTGTATTATGGTAATCCATCAACTAAATTAAGACTACCTGATTGATAGAAGAGGAGCATATTTATACCCCGTTCAAATGATTATTATTTCATTATTTTGTAGAATGTACTAAACAAAATTGTTAAAGGTCAAGATTAACATCTTCTTATAGAGAAAACATCACGTATCATACATCTCATCGAGTGGAATTATTTCCGGAATGGTGTTATTGTAAACATATGTAAAGTGTATGAATGCACAATGCGTATATATATAGATCTTAACACATTTGGTGCAATAAACCAATTTTCTATTATTTGGTATGTCTCATGGTGATATAATACCACGGTCAGTAGCCTAGACCGAATATTTACATTCCTATCATTAGATCATATTTTACAACGCAGGTATACACACAGGTACAAATGTATCTTATCAAATAATCTTGTCAATTGATCTCAAATATGCATACACATGTACTTACTTACTTAAAATATTTGTCAGCTAACCCCTGTTAACGTTTGTTACAGATTATAATGCAATTAACTTGCAGGATGTTTATGTTCCTACGATAACCTTATTTCTTATTAACAATATTTATTTATCATCATATGGTATTAACTTAAGCTGTCTTATTACAAGTGGTGTTCTTGTCTAGCCATCGCAACATTCATAACATTATTATCGATTTGCATCAAATGGATTAGTATGCGCCATATCAATTACGATAATTTAATTTCTTATGGATTTTCATACTGCATGACGTTGTGTAGCAAAGTTGATGTCCCAAAGAATGAACAGTGGTTTAGCTAAAACGACAGCTTAGCATAATCGATGGCGTGTCATGAACGATAGTGTAGCAAAAATGTGACTATATTTATAGTTTAACATGGTGGTATTACCAAGAATTTGCGTAATGTTAAACTTCAAATTGATGTCAATGAATGAATGAATGAATGAATGAATGTATATGTAACCATGTTTTTGGTATATAAAGCGTATCTTTGTGTATCAGATTGTGTAGTATAAACGATGATGTAGTATAAACATAAACGACGGCATAGCATGCACGTCATTTTAGCATAAACGATGGTGTAGTATAAACGATGGTGTAGTATAAACGATGTTGTAGCATAAACGATGTTGTAGTATAAACGATGGTGTAGTGTAAACGATGGTGTAGTATAAATGATGGTGTAGTATAAACGATGGTGTAGCATAAACGATGGTGTAGCATAAACGATGTTGTAGTATAAACGATGGTGTAGTATAAACGATGGTGTAGCATAAACGATGGTGTAGCATAAACGATGGTGTAGTGTGAACGATGGTGTAGTATAAACGATGGTGTAGCAAAACGATGGTGTAGTATAAACGATGGTGTAGTGTAAACGATGGTGTAGCATAAACGATGGTGTAGTATAAACGATGTTGTAGCATAAACGACGGTGTAGTGTAAACGATGGTGTAGCATAAACGATGGTGTAGCATAAACGATGGTGTAGCATAAACGATGGTGTAGCATAAACGATGGTGTAGCATAAACGATGGTGTAGCATAAACGATGGTGTAGTATAAACGATGGTGTAGTGTAAACGATGGTGTAGCATAGACGATGGTGTAGCATAAACGATGGTGTAGTGTAAATGATGGTGTAGCATAAACGATGGTGTAGCATAACGATGGTGTAGCATAAATGATGGTGTAGCATAAACGATGGTGTAGCATAACGATGGTGTAGTATAAACGATGGTGTAGCATAAACGATGGTGTAGCATCAACGATGGTGTAGTGTAAACGATGGTGCAGTATAAACGATGGTGTAGTATAAACGATGGTGTAGTATAAACGATGGTGTAGCATAAACGATGGTGTAGTATAAACGATGGTGTAGCATAAACGATGGTGTAGTGTAAATGATGGTGTAGCATAAACGATGGTGTAGTGTAAATGATGTTGTAGTGTAAACGATGGTGTAGCATAAACGATGGTGTAGTATAAACGATGTTGTAGCATAAACGATGGTGTAGTATAAACGGTGGTGTAGTATAAACGATGGTGTAGTATAAACGATGGTGTAGTATAAACGATGGTGTAGTATAAACGATGGTGTAGCATAAACGATGGTGTAGCATAGACGATGGTGTAGCATAAACGATGGTGTAGTATATGCGATGGTGTAGCATAAACGATTGTGTCACATAAACGATGGTGTAGCATAAACGATGGTGTAGCATAAACGATGGTGTAGTGTAAATTATGGTGTAGCATAAACGATGGTGTAGCATAAACGATTGTGTCACATAAACGACGGTGTAGTACAAATGATGGTGTAGCATAAACTATGGTGTAGCATAAACGATGGTGTAGCATAAACGATGGTGTAGTGTAAATTATGGTGTAGCATAAACTATGGTGTAGCATAAACGATGGTGTAGCAGAAACGATTGTGTAGTATAAATGACAGCGTGGCATAAACGATGGTGTAGTATAAATGACAGTGTCACAAGTGAAGGATGAGGTCATAATCGCTCTAATAATCTGGCTGATTCGAACTCATGCCGAATGTAGCCGTTGAATGAGAATGTAAATGTATCCTGAAACTATCAAATCTATGCAAAGACATGTTTCATAATTTAACTGAACATCAGAAATAAGATATTCTGTGAAAACACATCTTTGATAAAGGAAGGATAAAAGCTTATTATGGCTACGCATATTTATAATTGAAACCTAGTGGGTGCAACTAAGAATGATAATTATTTTTGATTGTTTAAAATCCTCAATATCTCAAGGTGAGGTGATGTGGGGTTTATCGCCGGTTTCAAGAGTATTTCACTTATATCGCGGCTGCTAGTATTTTTGCAGGAAGAGCCCGCAACACAACTGTGGCTATGCATTACGGTGAAACCTGCGAGCATGGGCTAGAACTAGCGAACCATGGGTGGTACTACGCTGAAATTCAGTGTAGCATTGCACCCAAACCTGACTGAGTGTAGATCAGTTCTCTACTGCAGACAAAGTTGCCGAGCCCCTGGCGGGATTCGAACCACCATTATGTTAACTGTTGGACATAATTCGAGTAAACTGACAAAATTAAAATCAAACCAAAACTGTTTTCCATAACACACCTTCATATGATTATGTGTCTCCATATCAAATTGGATTAAAATAGTATGATTACTTTAGAAGTTGTGAGCCCGTACAGGACTTGAAACAGTCCTCATTTTTCGCCAAAAAGGCAAATTTTACAATAATATTTTCAAAATTGTTCTTCATGACACACCTTTATATGATTATGTATTTCCATATCAAAACATCTTATCAAAACTTGATGATTAGTTAAGAAGTTGTGAGCCGGACGGGACTTGCAACAGATTTCCTATAAATTTACCAATTTTTCTCCAAAATCCTAATATTTTATGTAGATTTTCATAAAATTGCTTCTCATGACACATTATTACATGTTTCTTCATTCCCATTACAAATTTGAATTGAAATGGTCAATTAGTTACAGGGTTAAGAATAGATTTTATCATTTGTTTGATGGATATGAAAAGTTTGGACGAGAAGTTTTATGTTGAGTTGGAATTTTTGCTTGAAATGATCGATTACGAACACATACAAAGCGAAGTGGCACTTTTATTATCGTCATAAAGCTAAGTTTACATATATATCGTAATGAAATATTTTAAAGCAGTTAAAGCAAACATATTTACAGCATTGTTACCTAGTACATGTATGTCGATACAGGTGTGTATTTGGACAATAACTTCCTACACCAAGGAGTTGCTAAACCTTCAACATGCATTGACACAAAAAAATCCTACATTACCTAAACTTTCCTAATGCATTGATACATACTATTTCCTGCATCGCTTTAAAAAGGGAGTTCCTTTAAGAAATGAATGTCATAATATGGTTGTCCACACAGTTAGAACCTGTTTGAAACTTGTAAGATAAACTTCTATAACTGGCGAGCTTGCAAAGCCAGTTATGCTAAAGTTTATCTTACGAGTGTGGACAACTATATTATGAATTCATTTCTTATAAATTCCAGCGTTGTATTTAAAGCGAGAAGTTGTTTTTATATCATTCGAAATGCGATTCTGTAGTAACTGACCTAGATACCAGTTATACCCAGGCGGATCTCTACCGATTTCAAGCGCATGCAAAAAAAGTTCATGACAAAAAAGAAAAAGATACACTCTTTACTCTACAAATAATCCTTAATGTGTAAAAGCAAAAAAAAAATGTAAAGTTTATTTTTAATATTTCAAAATTAACAATTTGCATTTGCGTATTGATACTGTCCTGTATCGAGTGTAGGGTATCAGCTGTTAGAGCTCGACGTGTTAGGGTTTTTGGTTTGACAATGAATGTAATCATAAGTTATTAAATGTCCCTCAAGACATAATGCCACTTGCAGGCCCGCCGATGTTAGACACTGTCGTTGACAATGACGAGTCCATGTTTTCAAACACGCAAACATCGGCCTCGAAACTGTCAATGAAGGCAGAGAGCGCGCCACGACACTCTTTGGTGTGCATGGAATGAGGTGCCTTAAAACTGTGTGCCACCAGTCAGGTCATCCAGAATGGAGCTCAAATCATGCTTTTGAAAAGACATGTACATACCCTTGTGTAACTTCGCCCACTATCCTAATTTCTGTGTCCGGAGATGTACATGTACAACTTTATTTATTCGTAACTTAATGTTTATTCTTCAAACATCAAATACAGATTATTAGGGCGAGTGTTGCTAATATAACAGAAAATGATATTTGTATAAAATGAGTCTAAGTGACGATCCTCAAGATTTAGGTCAGACTGGAATGGCTGTACGATCAGGGGAATCCCCGAGAAATGTAATTCCGGCACGATATCGTATAACCTTCATTTACTGAAAGTTATTTTGTATAACCTGCAATTTAGGGTTCATTGAAATGTACACCGATCACATGACCTTGTTAGATTCAATCAGAATTGAGCTTTTCGTTTACATTGCAAAGTCTGAATTTATTTAACTTTACTAAATTCTAATGTATTGACGTGTTCATTTGCTACAACACTTTAAAATTTGGGTTGATTAAACATTCCTAATGTATTGACGTGTTCATTTCACCCATTGTGGTTAATGACTGTCTTTAACCAAACTGTTTATGAAGCTTCGACAATGCTGTTTCTGATGCTCTGTGAAGTCTCTGTCGATGCTGAGCATTCTGCCCTCGGACCTGAGCAGCTTCAACTCATCCTGGCTGTTGACAGAGGTCAAATAATGACTGTACAGGTCAGAGTTCAGCGACCTTGAACTTTTGTCTCCACAGTAGATCACAGTCACGTCACCTGGAACAAAGCAGATTTCATTTTACTCGTCATAAAACAACTTTGAATTAACATTCATTATAAAAATGACTCCATTGTCATTGGTGTTGACAAACTGATAGAGCTTAGTAAATCAGTTTTTGATAGAAAAGAGGAAAACAAGGACAGACCTACAATGAGTAGACAAGCGACGTACCTCTGAACTGAAAGAGACTGCGAACTGTTGTGAGTCTGAGACTTCCAAGACCTTTATCCGGGTCCTCAAGGATGACGTTCCTATCGTTGTAGTCCACGAACACGAAGTAAACCACACACCCAGGCAGGTCGCTGATGTCTGAGTGCTCATGAACCACTCTACTCACGATCCGTGGGGGCGTCTGGCCACCGGATTCGAACACCGACCTGGTGGTTCGGACATGAGTCTCCTGAGTGTCTGTGTGGAAGGTGATGACACAAATGGCGTACTCCTTTGGCTGGTTCCATTTCAGTCGATAGTCAGGACCTCCTCCAGTTCTCTGTTTCACAACATTAATTTAATGTCAATGGTTGTCTCCTTACGGTTAAGTCTATGTCCTATTGGTTTGATCGATGTTTTTGATAGCTAAGGAAAATATAACTTGTCAAGATTTGTTATATCTAGTCATAGTACAAGTAGATATTTTCCCTGAAATATGTCAACTCAAACTCAAACTAAAATACAGGTTTGAATATATTTTCAGTAGTTCCTTATTTCTTTATTAAAGAATGTAAAGCAAGTAAAATTCAAGCAGTCATGTACGGGGAGTGATAAAGTGAACAGTATATTGGAGAACCTCAAGGAGGTTTCTATGTCCGTACCTAAGTGCAAGGTACCAACCAAGATTGTTTTGTTATCTATTCATAATGTAAGTTTATCTTTCCCCTGAAATATGTCAACACAAACTCATTATTCGAACTGAAATTCAGGTTCGTTAGAGAAAAATCTTATTAAGGTTGGTATATCTTATATATATTAATATAAATTCAAATAGATTATTCGAGAATCTAAAATTCAGGTTTGTTGAAAGAAAGATCTGATATAGATCCTATTCAGGCCCCCAGATAAGATGCGTATCTGCGTAAAATACGCATTGGCAATTTAGATTTACACATAAATTATGAAATCAATGAGTGGCAGATACGCATGACTCTCTGAGAATCTGAGTCAGATTTGATTTACGTGCGTAAAGGTAATCGTCAAATATTGTTTGAGTTCAACATATGCGATTTGTTACATCTCGAATAGAATGTCCAGCTTTCAGAAGAGATTTCCATATTTTCCGAATGAGCCTGCATCGATCTAATCATACATGTTCGGGGAACACTTTTGATTACAGCAAGCCCCGACTAAATGTACTATCAAACAAATCTTGACTTTGTTGTTCCTATCATCAGTAAAGCAGGTTCAGGGCAAACGTGCATTACTTGATGACCCTAAATCGGCAGTAATTTTAAGCATATTGTCGCGTGTTTTCCTGTCGTCTGATTACAGGTATCTGAAATCACATTGCAATGAGAAGTGGCTATTAAGAAGAATCAAATATTGTCTCTTTCAGAAATAAAATTTTGAAATTGGTAAAATACTCCTTTGTTTTTATTCATTTGCTATTTTACTCCTCAATTTAAAATTTGATGAGTGAAATACGCATGAGTCAAAATAATTATCTGGAACCCTGCTATTGCCTATAATTCATTTATTCTTTATTAAAGAATTATAGCATGTACAATCCAAGCAGCCCTTTACAAGGATTAATAGAATGAACAATATATTGAAGAATCTCAAGAGGTTTCTATGTCCATACCTCGTGACGTGTTTGGGTGGTAGTCGGTGAAGAACTGCTGTACCTTCTGTCTCCGAGATTCTTCCACAACAAGACTGAGTTCATCAGTACAAGAACTACCACTGCAATAAGCATTGGATCATTTGGACAGAGTGAATATATGTAAAGAGTATCTGATAATAATGACAAACATAAGTTACAAGTAGTTCATATACAAATCAAAGAAATTTTAGTTATGTTATTCTCTCCTATATTCAGAGTTTTCTTTGGTGAAATTTATGGCTTTTCTGCGAATCAACTTTCCCGTATGTTCAATACTGTTTTATTGTCAATGAAAGCATTCTAATTTTGATTAATGTGCATTTTAATATAAATAAGATTAAAAACAAAATATGATACATAATTATGTACTCACATGTATACAGAAGTTTATCCTGTGCCAAACTTTGTTCCTCAATGCTTTTCACTTTATTGGTGCATTCTAAGACAGATGTTTTCAAATCTTTCACTTCAGTTTGTAGCATGTTAATAATAGTGTTTTCTGTTGTTTTGATCTGTGTTTTCATGTCCTTCACTGTAATCTCGTATCTCTCATTCATATGTTCAAACATTCTATTTTGTTCGTCGTGAAGTTTTGTAGATGTATTTACAAAGTTTTCGTATGCTTTAGTTTGAGTTATGTTATGTGCTTTGTGTAATTCTTTAAGGGTCCTCAAATCCTCTTTCACCTCTGCTATAGTCTCATTTATGTTTTTGTCAAAGGCATTGATTCTTTTTAGAAATGTTGTATTTATGCTTTTTGATAATTCAAAATTGATTTGTTTGATAGTTACATAAACCAAAATTTCACATGTTTCTTCATCCATGTCAGTCTTCCAACACTTTTGCGGTGCAACTATCATCGTCCCGGATTCTGGTTTACAGTAATCCATTTCTTTTTTAGGTGCTTGGACACTTCCCCAGTCAGTTAAAGGCCAAATGCAAGTGACTGACTCGTACCATGTCAAAGTCACTGCGAGGAGTAATAACGAATGGTACCTCATTCTGAAAGTGCAGAAAACTTCTCAATGCTTGTATCAACAATTGTTATTGTGTCTGATATATAAAGCGCTGAACAATATAAATTTTACAAATTTCGTCAACTACAATCCCTCTTAAAATCTTAAAACTTCGCACTCGACTACACATATAAATTTTGTAGGATTTTGTTTGTGTTGTTATCCTGTCATCAAACATCACAAAGATATTGTTTCATACATAGTCTTACATGTATGATTTTTAACATTTGAGTTTCATATCTTTATACTAAATAGAATTGCTTTCATCAGAGACCAGGCATATAATAAACGTATTTCTCTCTGGCGACATTACCATGTTTATTGTTTCTTTAAACTGTTGTTTAACACACATCACAATACACAAAGTACACCATTAACCATTTTACAATTGCAGTCACATGTGCTTAGTTGTTCCAATGAATAACCAAATGTTTCAACAACAGAACATTGTATGGCTATAATGGGCAATTTAAATGTCTTTTTTTAACTACAGATTGTTTACACGACACCCATAACCTATCTTATTTCAGCAGTTACTGATATCGTATTTAGACTGTTAATTACAGATGATTTAAATCACGATATGTTTTAAATCTTTCCATTTCTAATTATATAGTCTCAATGTCTGTTAAAAAAGATGTTTTCAATACCGTGTTTTGACCTAATTCTGTTTACTGAATAATTTGGTACAACATATATAGGTATAAACACGAACAATTTCCGCTCGTTTCATTGGAAACTTGTTTACGCTGTACAATCTCATACAGTGCGAACCGGATATAGCTCGCTGTACCCTCGTCCATTGGTTCATAGGTACGTTGTCACGGGCATTCTTGTTCTCTTTTCTCTGTTTTGTGAGCGTCAAATGATAGTAAATAAATACGCATAATATTCGTCGTAAGTATATCTATTGGAATTCACCGAAAAGAATAAGACACATCTTCTTTGTGATTCTATAGATAAAAAACGCATCGTCGATTTTGTTTCTTTGCAATGCGCACCAACTTTAACGTTACAATGTCCTCATATCGTGCAACATTTTGTTCAAATCTGACATTATCTGAAAACTGTGTTATCTAAGCTATCTGTGTGTGTATAATACTTCACATATAGAGCATTAGTTTATCGATACGAACCGTAATCGTCACACCCCTATGCATTTGTACCATACAGTTTGATAGCCGCCAATACAGTTGGTTTATAGTGATTTCGGTAAATTCGCGTTTCATATATCAAATAAAATAGGTTTTATTCAAATATTTTGTTGGTTTTTATTATGTAACGGGATGAATTGGAATATAGGTAGACAATAGAATCACCTATGGCAGTTATAAGGCCACTTGTGACCTATTGATAATATTATTTCACTTCATTCCATTGTTTTATCGGACACACCTTCCAATAAACCCAAAACCAAGATTTATCGCACCAAAATTCGTTTCTACAAATCATAAAAAACAATTGATTCAACAGCTTGATCATTTGAGTGACAACATAGAAATAACAATTAAGAAACATTAAAACGCCGCATCCGTGAGATCTGCGTTACACAAAATATATACAATTGTATGATGTTTTATCTGACATTAAATTGGATGTAAAGGTGCAAACCTTTCCTTGTAAGATTCGACAAAGGCATTGCAATTCAAATTTTAAAAAAATACGTGGGCAATTTTACAAACTGAAATGTCTATCTTTTCGCTCTTGTCTATACAGAATAATTAAAGTCTTCTGTTGTCAGATAGCTGCTTTGAATTTGATCTTATAAGTGAAGCTATGTACAATATGTAATATAACAATTGCTCTGCTACCACCAAAGGTGTTTATGAAAAAAATCACAAGTACTCGAACAGATATTTTTTTCACTATTCATGTTAACCAAGGACTTAAATAGCATTTATGAGCTATCAAAATTCTTGATGTTAACATGCAAAGCCTGAAACCTTTAACTAATTATCAAAGGATGAAGATATCACGATCAGTATTTCATTATTCGCGTTTAAAAGAATTCGGGAGTGTAAAGTGAGATAAGGTCACTTTTTCATTGAAAGTATGTGAAACCTATAAGCATGAAATTGGTCTCCTCTTTTATGGAGTTTATTTATGGAACAGACTAACATTCACTCAAAGAAAACCAATTTCCAATACACTAACTACAATTTAACGACGAGTTAGTCATTGTACCCGGGTATTGATATTTGAAAAGTCAGGCAGGGTGATACGATGATTCCAACGTATCGTATGGAAATTTGTATATAAATCTTTTATCACCTAAATAATTCATATTCAAATTTCATTAATATCATATCTTAATGTATAGGAAAGAGCGGGGTCAATTGTCACTCGGGGCCATTGCTACAGCGAGGGTAATTACTCGATTTACGTTAAGCACAGTGTCACTAATAAAGAATTATTCCCCTTGAACTTCTGCCGTTGAGCATTTAAAGTTTGATTAAGTCATTCCAAAAATAAAACCAGATTAGAAGAGACATTCGATTTTTGAAATTGAAAGCATTTTTTCACAAAATGTAACAAATCGTTTTTAAGTTTATTGTGTTGTTAAATGTGTATTTAATGTGTTTATATGTGGCCAACCAAAGATACAATTTTTAATCCTCACTAGTCAAGGAGTATGTACAAAAAGTTTCAGCTTTCTAGATCTTATTCTCCTAGAGAAGAAGACAAAAATAGGTTTTTAGGGCGTGGCCTTATGATTCTGGAGAAGAAGTCGAAAATGCACAAAGTTTACGGACGGACGGACGCCGGACACCATGCAATGCCATAAGCCCAGCGGACCTTACAGGCCAGATGAGTTAAACATTAAAAAGAAATATAGAGTGGTACGAAACAGGACTATCCTCTTGCTGGGCAAACGTTACAAGTGGCTCTTTCGCTTCTACATAATCATACCGTACATAATTACATGACGATTGTAAATCCTAAGCTTGTGAAACAAAATACTCGTTCACCTGGCATTTGAATTGTTAATATTCCTTTGATCTAGTTAGGCCAAGAAATAATATACATTGAGAAGGATGGAAAGCTCTGTTTCGTAAAATATAACTCGACCGAATGCGGTATAAGTCAGATATACCCACACCCTCGGTGCATTTCTCAATATATCTCTTGTTTGAATCGTGGATCCTCGACTCCGATTCGTTACGCTTTGGAGACCCACGATTCAAACTGGAGGTGTATTGAAAAGTGTGAGTATATCTATTACACGAACCAACCAAGTTTGTGTATGTAGGTATTCAGTAGTATCTTGCAGTTTATCAGAGAATAGTTTATGCGACATGCAGTTGCACAATTAATTCACACTGATATTTTGCTCATTTACCGTCGTTTGATTGGTTGATTGTCGCTGTTTGGTATGTTTGGTATCTTCAATATTTGTCTTTACCCGTGTTCGTGGACAAAACAAGCAACTATAACAATTTTGTAAGTAAATGTATTGTTTAGTTCGCGAAACGGAAAAGGTAGATCAAAAGGCCAATCATTCGTGCGTTTAATTTGGCTTGTAAAGCTAACATTCGAACAGCTATGCATCCAGGACGTTATTCATGAACGTGCTATATGCCATACAGACATAAGTGGCGTTTCGGCTATAAACCAGTACAGTGATTCTGCATCATTGCTACTGAACCCATTGATAACATCAAAAATTGGCAACTTTGTAACATGAAATTTCACTCATTATATATCATGAACAATCTATTACAATTTCACAACTCATATCACCTTGAGCTAATGTAATGTTAAACGCAAAAAAGATAGGGTGGTCATTTTTTTGTTCGATGCGTTTCTGAGGAAAAAAATATTTGTTTCATCAGATAAATTTTTTTCTGAGATTTCTATTGCACCTGATGTATGCAGGTCATGTAATGATGCAAAGTGGCCAATTCGCATTAGTTGTCATTCTGTATTTTTATTGTAAGTAAATTTTGATCGAGGGTATCGATATCGTTCCAAGTGACAGAGCTATGAACCGTTCCCCAGCGTACAGCGAGCTATATCCGGTACGCACTGTATGAGATTGTACACCGTGTTGTTTATCGATGGCTCACTTATCATATCTAGTTGTTAAAGACTCGTCCACCAATGACAAGATTGACAAGACATGATAAAGAGTTCTTAAGAAATGCATTCGGTAGGCTTCAACACATAATTTGCAGGGTTGATAAAAAAAAAAGTGAACAAAACGTTGGTTACTTTAAATGACTTTACAATGCTTAATGGAGTATTTTCCGGCCTCGAATTGAAGGACTTTATCATGTCACTTGAGATACAGAAAATCTTTAAATATATTATACCATGAAGGTTTCAAGACATGTATGTGACTGGCTCTGATACCATTCGCTGATCAGTTAAATTTTAGTATCGGATAAACAGGTTGACAATATACTCACGTTACGCCAGTTACTCTGTGTTATATCTGAATGTATTTCTGAGTACAAGCCGGGAGAGCATGTGAATAAAATGTCACAATGACACCGATATCGTTACTGTAACCAATGACAACTTGAGCTACACATACATATGTATTGATTTTTGCCTTTCAATACACAACACTATAGTGGTATGGATTTCAATGTGCAGTTAACTAACCAGGTCAATCTGATATTTTCCTTTCAAGGACCCGGCTGAAAACAGGTAAGGAGCGATAGTTTGGCAATGAGTCTTGTAAATAATATGATAATGCCCAGTTGCGATCTTTAAAAATTAAAAAAGACAATAAATACTCCACCAAAACCTAAAAGTGATAACGATAACATAACATAGTTTCGTCTCATGTACAGTTAAATCTTCCTTTCCTAGAAGTAGGCACAATAAAAACTAATATTCCAAAAATCGTATTTTTGTTGTTGTTGTTTTAATGTTACTTGATTATTATATATATCATAAAGTCAATATAAAGGTCAATTTTATCAACTGTTTTTATACAAGTTCATGGCAGTATTATTATACTATTATTAACAAATATATTAAAAGGCTCTATTGCTGATATTGTCTTTGACGTCTGCTTTTTACATGTCCATCATTGTAACATACGTCTGTTGTATACAACTATTGTCTAACATGTCCATCATTGTTACATACGTCTGTTGGATTACAACTATTGTCTTACATGACCATCATTGTTACATACGTCTGTTGGATAACAACTATTGTCTTACATGTTCATCATTGTTACATACGTCTGTTGGATTACAACTATTGTCTTACATGTTCATCATTGTTACATACGTCTGTTGAATAACAACTATTGTCTTACATGACCATCATTGTTACATACGTCTGTTGAATAACAACTATTGTCTTACATGACCATCATTGTTACATGCGTCTGTTGGATAACAACTATTGTCTTACATGACCATCATTGTTACATACGTCTGTTTGATAACAACTATTGTCTTACATGTTCATCATTGTTACATACGTCTGTTGAATAACAACTATTGTCTTACATGACCATCATTGTTACATACGTCTGTTGAATAACAACTATTGTCTTACATGTTTATCATTGTTACATACGTCTGTTGGATAACAACTATTGTCTAACATGTCCATCATTGTTACATTCGTCTGTTGAATAACAACTATTGTCTTATTATGTTCATCATTGTTACATACGTCTGTTGGATAACAACTATTGTCTTACATGTTCATCATTGTTACATACGTCTGTTGAATAACAACTATTGTCTTACATGTTCATCATTGTTACATAGGTCTGTTGGATAACAACTATTGTCTTACATGTTCATCATTGTTACATACGTCTGTTGAATAACAACTATTGTCTTATTATGTTCATCATTGTTACATACGTCTGTTGGATAACAACTTTTGTCTTACATGTTCATCATTGTTACATACGTCTGTTGAATAACAACTATTGTCTTATTATGTTCATCATTGTAACATACGTTTGTTGGATAACAACTATTGTCTTACATGTTCATCATTGTTACATACGTCTGTTGAATAACAACTATTGTCTTACATGTTCATCATTGTTACATACATTTGTTGGATAACAACTATTGTCTTACATGGTATCATTATTACATACGTCTGTTGGATAACAACTAATGTCTTACATGCCCATCATTGTAACATACGTCTGTTGAATAACAACTATTGTCTTACATGACCATCATTGTAACATATGTTTGTTGGATAACAACTATTGTCTTACATGTTCATCATTGTTACATACGTCTGTTGGATAACAACTATTGTCTTACATGTTCATCATTGTTACATACGTCTGTTGGATAACAACTATGGTCTTACATGTTCATCATTGTAACATACGTCTGTTGGATAACAACTATGGTCTTACATGTCTATCATTGTTACATACGTCTGTTGAATAACAACTATTGTCTTACATGGTCATCATTGTTACATACGTCTGTTGGATAACAACTATTGTCTTACATGTCTATCATTGTTACATACGTCTGTTGGATAACAACTATTGTCTTACATGGTCATCATTGTTACATACGTCTGTTGGATAACAACTATTGTCTTACATGTCTATCATTGTTACATACGTCTGTTGGATAACAACTATTGTCTTACATGTCTATCATTGTTACATACGTCTGTTGGATAACAACTATTGTCTTACATGTTCATCATTGTTACATACGTCTGTTGGATAACAACTATTGTCTTACATGTCTATCATTGTTACATACGTCTGTTGGATAACAACTATTGTCTTACATGTCTATCATTGTTACATACGTCTGTTGGATAACAACTATTGTCTTACATGTCTATCATTGTTACATACGTCTGTTGGATAACAACTATTGTCTTACATGTCTATCATTGTTACATACGTCTGTTTGATAACAACTATTGTCTTACATGTCTATCATTGTTACATACGTCTGTTGGAAAACAACTATTGTCTTACATGTTCATCATTGTTACATACGTCTGTTGAATAACAACTATTGTCTTACATGTTCATCATTGTTACATACGTCTGTTGGATAACAACTATTGTCTTGCATGACCATCATTGTTACATACGTCTGTTGAAAAACAACTATTGTCTTACATGTCTATCATTGTAACATACGTCTGATGGATAACAACTATTGTCTTACAAGTTCATCATTGTTACATACGTCTGTTGGATAACAACTATTGTCTTGCATGACCATCATTGTTACATACGTCTGTTGAATAACAACTATTGTCTTACATGTCTATCATTGTAACATACGTCTGTTGGATAACAACTATTGTCTTACATGTCTATCATTGTTACATACGTCTGTTGGAAAACAACTATTGTCTTACATGTTCATCATTGTTACATACGTCTGTTGAATAACAACTATTGTCTTACATGTCCATCATTGTAACATACGTCTGTTGGATAACAACTATTGTCTTACATGTCTATCATTGTTTCATACGTCTGTTGGATAACAACTATTGTCTTACATGTTCATCATTGTTACATACGTCTGTTGGATAACAACTATTGTCTTGCATGACCATCATTGTAACATACGTCTGTTGGATAACAACTATTGTCTTACATGTTCATCATTGTTACATACGTCTGTTGGATAACAACTATTGTCTTGCATGACGATCATTGTAACATACGTCTGTTGGATAACAACTATTGTCTTACATGTTCATCATTGTTTCATACGTCTGTTGGATAACAACTATTGTCTTACATGTCTATCATTGTTTCATACGTCTGTTGGATAACAACTATTGTCTTACATGTCTATCATTGTTACATACGTCTGTTGGATAACAACTATTGTCTTACATGACCATCATTGTAACATAAGTCTGTTGGATAACAACTATTGTCTTACATGTCCATCATTGTGACATACGTCTGTTGGATAACAACTATTGTCTTACATGTCTACCATTGTTACATACGTCTGTTGGATAACAACTATTGTCTTACATGTTCATCATTGTAACATACGTCTGTTGGATAACAACTATTGTCTTACATGTTCATCATTGTTACATACGTCTGTTGGATTACAACTATTGTCTTACATGTTCATCATTGTGACTTACGTCTGTTGGATAACAACTATTGTCTTACATGTTCATCATTGTAACATACGTCTGTTGGATAACAACTATTGTCTTACATGTTCATCATTGTAACATACGTCTGTTGGATTACAACTATTGTCTTACATGATCATCATTGTGACATACGTCTGATGGATAACAACTATTGTCTTACATGTTCATCATTGTAACATACGTCTGTTGGATAACAACTATTGTCTTACATGTCTATCATTGTTACATACGTCTGTTGGATAACAACTATTGTCTTACATGGTCATCATTGTTACATACGTCTGTTGGATAACAACTATTGTCTTACATGTCTATCATTGTTACATACGTCTGTTGGATAACAACTATTGTCTTACATGTCTATCATTGTTACATACGTCTGTTGGATAACAACTATTGTCTTACATGTTCATCATTGTTACATACGTCTGTTGGATAACAACTATTGTCTTACATGTCTATCATTGTTACATACGTCTGTTGGATAACAACTATTGTCTTACATGTCTATCATTGTTACATACGTCTGTTGGATAACAACTATTGTCTTACATGTCTATCATTGTTGCATACGTCTGTTGGATAACAACTATTGTCTTACATGTCTATCATTGTTACATACGTCTGTTTGATAACAACTATTGTCTTACCTGTCTATCATTGTTACATACGTCTGTTGGAAAACAACTATTGTCTTACATGTTCATCATTGTTACATACGTCTGTTGAATAACAACTATTGTCTTACATGTTCATCATTGTTACATACGTCTGTTGGATAACAACTATTGTCTTGCATGACCATCATTGTTACATACGTCTGTTGAAAAACAACTATTGTCTTACATGTCTATCATTGTAACATACGTCTGATGGATAACAACTATTGTCTTACATGTTCATCATTGTTACATACGTCTGTTGGATAACAACTATTGTCTTGCATGACC
Source organism: Steromphala cineraria (assembly GCA_916613615.1). NCBI lineage: Eukaryota > Metazoa > Mollusca > Gastropoda > Trochida > Trochidae > Steromphala > Steromphala cineraria. The sequence goes on along the minus strand of OU744722.1, from coordinate 37,991,204 downwards.
ATCATTGTTACATACGTCTGTTGAATAACAACTATTGTCTTACATGTCTATCATTGTAACATACGTCTGTTGGATAACAACTATTGTCTTACATGTCTATCATTGTTACATACGTCTGTTGGAAAACAACTATTGTCTTACATGTTCATCATTGTTACATACGTCTGTTGAATAACAACTATTGTCTTACATGTCCATCATTGTAACATACGTCTGTTGGATAACAACTATTGTCTTACATGTCTATCATTGTTTCATACGTCTGTTGGATAACAACTATTGTCTTACATGTTCATCATTGTTACATACGTCTGTTGGATAACAACTATTGTCTTGCATGACCATCATTGTAACATACGTCTGTTGGATAACAACTATTGTCTTACATGTTCATCATTGTTACATACGTCTGTTGGATAACAACTATTGTCTTGCATGACGATCATTGTAACATACGTCTGTTGGATAACAACTATTGTCTTACATGTTCATCATTGTTTCATACGTCTGTTGGATAACAACTATTGTCTTACATGTCTATCATTGTTTCATACGTCTGTTGGATAACAACTATTGTCTTACATGTCTATCATTGTTACATACGTCTGTTGGATAACAACTATTGTCTTACATGACCATCATTGTAACATAAGTCTGTTGGATAACAACTATTGTCTTACATGTCTATCATTGTTACATACGTCTGTTGGATAACAACTATTGTCTTACATGTTCATCATTGTTACATACGTCTGTTGAATAACAACTATTGTCTTACATGTTCATCATTGTTACATACGTCTGTCTGATAACAACTATTTTCTTACATGTCTATCATTGTTACATACGTCTGTTGGATAACAACTATTGTCTTACATGTCTATCATTGTTACATACGTCTGTTGGATAACAACTATTGTCTTACATATCTATCATTGTTACATACGTCTGTTGGATAACAACTATTGTCTTACATGACCATCATTGTTACATACGTCTGTTGTATAACAACTATTGACTTACATGACCATCATTGTTACATACGTCTGTTGAATAACAACTATTGACTTACATGACCATCATTGTTACATACGTCTGTTGGATAACAACTATTGTCTTACATGTCTATCATTGTTACATACGTCTGTTGGATAACAACTATTGTCTTACATGTTCATCATTGTTACATACGTCTGTTGAATAAGAACTATTGTCTTACATTATCATCATTGTTACATACGTCTGTTGGATAACAACTATTGTCTTACATGTTCATCATTGTGACATACGTCTGTTGGATAACAACTATTGTCTTACATGTCTACCATTGTTACATACGTCTGTTGGATAACAACTATTGTCTTACATGTTCATCATTGTAACATACGTCTGTTGGATAACAACTATTGTCTTACATGTTCATCATTGTTACATACGTCTGTTGGATTACAACTATTGTCTTACATGTTCATCATTGTGACTTACGTCTGTTGGATAACAACTATTGTCTTACATGTTCATCATTGTAACATACGTCTGTTGGATAACAACTATTGTCTTACATGTTCATCATTGTAACATACGTCTGTTGGATTACAACTATTGTCTTACATGATCATCATTGTGACATACGTCTGATGGATAACAACTATTGTCTTACATGTTCATCATTGTAACATACGTCTGTTGGATAACAACTATTGTCTTACATGTTCATCATTGTAACATACGTCTGTTGGATAACAACTATTGTCTTACATGTTCATCATTGTGACATACGTCTGTTGGATAACAACTATTGTCTTACATGTTCATCATTGTTACATACGTCTGTTGGATAACAACTATTGTCTTACATGTTCATCATTGTGATATACGTCTGTTGTATAACAACTATTGTCTTACATGTTCATCATTGTGACATACGTCTGTTGGATAACAACTATTGTCTTGCATGACCATCATTGTAACATACGTCTGTTGGATAACAACTATTGTCTTACATGTCTATCATTGTTACATACGTCTGTTGGATAACAACTATTGTCTTTCATGTCTATCATTGTTTCATACGTCTGTTGGATAACAACTATTGTCTTACATGTTCATCATTGTTACATACGTCTGTTGGATAACAACTATTGTCTTACATGTTCATCATTGTTACATACGTCTGTTGGATAACAACTATGGTCTTACATGTTCATCATTGTAACATACGTCTGTTGGATAACAACTATGGTCTTACATGTCTATCATTGTTACATACGTCTGTTGAATAACAACTATTGTCTTACATGTCTATCATTGTTACATACGTCTGTTGGAAAACAACTATTGTCTTACATGTTCATCATTGTTACATACGTCTGTTGAATAACAACTATTGTCTTACATGTCCATCATTGTAACATACGTCTGTTGGATAACAACTATTGTCTTACATGTCTATCATTGTTTCATACGTCTGTTGGATAACAACTATTGTCTTACATGTCTATCATTGTTACATACGTCTGTTGGATAACAACTATTGTCTTACATGTCTATCATTGTTACATACGTCTGTTGGATAACAACTATTGTCTTACATGTCTATCATTGTTACATACGTCTGTTTGATAACAACTATTGTCTTACATGTCTATCATTGTTACATACGTCTGTTGAATAACAACTATTGTCTTACATGTCTATCATTGTAACATACGTCTGTTGGATAACAACTATTGTCTTACATGTCTATCATTGTTACATACGTCTGTTGGAAAACAACTATTGTCTTACATGTTCATCATTGTTACATACGTCTGTTGAATAACAACTATTGTCTTACATGTCCATCATTGTAACATACGTCTGTTGGATAACAACTATTGTCTTACATGTCTATCATTGTTTCATACGTCTGTTGGATAACAACTATTGTCTTACATGTTCATCATTGTTACATACGTCTGTTGGATAACAACTATTGTCTTGCATGACCATCATTGTTACATACGTCTGTTGGATAACAACTATTGTCTTACATGTTCATCATTGTTACATACGTCTGTTGGATAACAACTATTGTCTTGCATGACCATCATTGTAACATACGTCTGTTGGATAACAACTATTGTCTTACATGTTCATCATTGTTTCATACGTCTGTTGGATAACAACTATTGTCTTACATGTCTATCATTGTTTCATACGTCTGTTGGATAACAACTATTGTCTTACATGTCAATCATTGTTTCATACGTCTGTTGGATAACAACTATTGTCTTACATGTCTATCATTGTTACATACGTCTGTTGGATAACAACTATTGTCTTACATGACCATCATTGTAACATAAGTCTGTTGGATAACAACTATTGTCTTACATGTTCATCATTGTTACATACGTCTGTTGAATAACAACTATTGTCTTACATGTTCATCATTGTGACATACGTCTGTTGGATAACAACTATTGTCTTACATGTTCATCATTGTTACATACGTCTGTTGGATAACAACTATTGTCTTACATGTTCATCATTGTGATATACGTCTGTTGTATAACAACTATTGTCTTACATGTTCATCATTGTGACATACGTCTGTTGGATAACAACTATTGTCTTGCATGACCATCATTGTAACATACGTCTGTTGGATAACAACTATTGTCTTACATGACCATCATTGTTACATACGTCTGTTGAATAACAACTATTGACTTACATGACCATCATTGTTACATACGTCTGTTGGATAATAACTATTGTCTTACATGTCTATCATTGTTACATACGTCTGTTGGATAACAACTATTGTCTTACATGTTCATCATTGTTACATACGTCTGTTGGATAACAACTATTGTCTTGCATGACCATCATTGTAACATACGTCTGTTGGATAACAACTATTGTCTTACATGTCTATCATTGCTACGTAAGTCTGTTGAATAACAACTATTGTCTTTCATGTCTATCATTGTTTCATGCGTCTGTTGGATAACAACTATTGTCTTACATGTCTATCATTGTTTCATACGTCTGTTGGATAACAACTATTGTCTTACATGTCTATCATTGTTACATACGTCTGTTGGATAACAACTATTGTCTTACATGTTCATCATTGTAACATACGTCTGTTGGATAACAACTATTGTCTTACATGTTCATCATTGTTACATACGTCTGTTGGATTACAACTATTGTCTTACATGTTCATCATTGTAACATACGTCTGTTGGATAACAACTATTGTCTTACATGTTCATCATTGTAACATACGTCTGTTGGATTACAACTATTGTCTTACATGTTCATCATTGTGACATACGTCTGATGGATAACAACTATTGTCTTACATGTTCATCATTGTAACATACGTCTGTTGGATAACAACTATTGTCTTACATGTTCATCATTGTAACATACGTCTGTTGGATAACAACTATTGTCTTACATGTTCATCATTGTGACATACGTCTGTTGGATAACAACTATTGTCTTACATGTTCATCATTGTTACATACGTCTGTTGGATAACAACTATTGTCTTACATGTTCATCATTGTGATATACGTCTGTTGTATAACAACTATTGTCTTACATGTTCATCATTGTGACATACGTCTGTTGGATAACAACTATTGTCTTGCATGACCATCATTGTAACATACGTCTGTTGGATAACAACTATTGTCTTACATGCCTATCATTGTTACATACGTCTGTTGGATAACAACTATTGTCTTTCATGTCTATCATTGTTTCATACGTCTGTTGGATAACAACTATTGTCTTACATGTCTATCATTGTTTCATACGTCTGTTGGATAACAACTATTGTCTTACATGTCTATCATTGTTACATACGTCTGTTGGATAACAACTATTGTCTTACATGTCTATCATTGTAACATACGTCTGTTGGATAACAACTATTGTCTTACATGTCTATCATTGTTTCATACGTCTGTTGTATAACAACTATTGACTTACATGACCATCATTGTTACATACGTCTGTTGAATAACAACTATTGACTTACATGACCATCATTGTTACATACGTCTGTTGGATAACAACTATTGTCTTACATGTCTATCATTGTTACATACGTCTGTTGGATAACAACTATTGTCTTACATGTTCATCATTGTTACATACGTCTGTTGGATAACAACTATTGTCTTGCATGACCATCATTGTAACATACGTCTGTTGGATAACAACTATTGTCTTACATGTCTATCATTGCTACATAAGTCTGTTGGATAACAACTATTGTCTTTCATGTCTATCATTGTTTCATGCGTCTGTTGGATAACAACTATTGTCTTACATGTCTATCATTGTTTCATACGTCTGTTGGATAACAACTATTGTCTTACATGTCTATCATTGTTACATACGTCTGTTGGATAACAACTATTGTCTTACATGTCTATCATTGCTACATAAGTCTGTTGGATAACAACTATTGTCTTTCATGTCTATCATTGTTTCATGCGTCTGTTGGATAACAACTATTGTCTTACATGTCTATCATTGTTTCATACGTCTGTTGGATAACAACTATTGTCTTACATGTCTATCATTGTTACATACGTCTGTTGGATAACAACTATTGTCTTACATGTTCATCATTGTGATATACGTCTGTTGTATAACAACTATTGTCTTACATGTTCATCATTGTGACATACGTCTGTTGGATAACAACTATTGTCTTGCATGACCATCATTGTAACATACGTCTGTTGGATAACAACTATTGTCTTACATGCCTATCATTGTTACATACGTCTGTTGGATAACAACTATTGTCTTTCATGTCTATCATTGTTTCATACGTCTGTTGGATAACAACTATTGTCTTACATGTCTATCATTGTTTCATACGTCTGTTGGATAACAACTATTGTCTTACATGTCTATCATTGTTACATACGTCTGTTGGATAACAACTATTGTCTTACATGTCTATCATTGTAACATACGTCTGTTGGATAACAACTATTGTCTTACATGTCTATCATTGTTTCATACGTCTGTTGTATAACAACTATTGACTTACATGACCATCATTGTTACATACGTCTGTTGAATAACAACTATTGACTTACATGACCATCATTGTTACATACGTCTGTTGGATAACAACTATTGTCTTACATGTCTATCATTGTTACATACGTCTGTTGGATAACAACTATTGTCTTACATGTTCATCATTGTTACATACGTCTGTTGGATAACAACTATTGTCTTGCATGACCATCATTGTAACATACGTCTGTTGGATAACAACTATTGTCTTACATGTCTATCATTGCTACATAAGTCTGTTCGATAACAACTATTGTCTTTCATGTCTATCATTGTTTCATGCGTCTGTTGGATAACAACTATTGTCTTACATGTCTATCATTGTTTCATACGTCTGTTGGATAACAACTATTGTCTTACATGTCTATCATTGTTACATACGTCTGTTGGATAACAACTATTGTCTTACATGTCTATCATTGTAACATACGTCTGTTGGATAACAACTATTGTCTTACATGTCTATCATTGTTTCATACGTCTGTTTTTTAACAACTATTGACTTACATGACCATCATTGTTACATACGTCTGTTGAATAACAACTATTGACTTACATGACAATCATTGTTACATACGTCTGTTGAATAACTTTTATTGTCTTACATGTCTATCATTGTTACATACGTCTGTTGGATAACAACTATTGTCTTACATGACCATCATTGTTACATACGTCTGTTGTATAACAACTATTGACTTACATGACCATCATTGTTACATACGTCTGTTGAATAACAACTATTAACTTACATGACCATCATTGTTACATACGTCTGTTGAATAACAACTATTGTCTTACATGTTCATCATTGTTACATGCGTCTGTTGGATAACAACTATTGTCTTACATGTTCATCATTGTTACATACGTCTGTTGGATAACAACTATTGTCTTACATGTTCATCATTGTTACATACGTCTGTTGGATAACAACTATTGTCTTACATGTCTATCATTGTTACATTGTACATACGTCTGTTGGATAACAACTATTGTCTTACATGTTCATCATTGTTACATATGTCTGTTGGATAACAACTATTGTCTTACATGTCTGTCATTGTTACATACGTCTGTTGGATAACAACTATTGTCTTACATGACCATCACTATCATTGTAACATACGTCTGTTGGATAACAACTATTGTCTTACATGTTCATCATTGTAACATATGTCTGTTGGATAACAACTATTGTCTTACATGTCTATCAGTGTTACATACGTCTGTTGGATAACAACTATTGTCTTACATGTCTATCATTGTTACATACGTCTGTTGAATAACTATTATTGTCTTACATGTTCATCATTGTTACATACGTCTGTTGGATAACAACTATTGTCTTACATGACCATCATTGTTACATACGTCTGTTGGATAACAACTATTGACTTACATGACCATCATTGTTACATACGTCTGTTGAATAACAACTATTGACTTACATGACCATCATTGTTACATACGTCTGTTGAATAACAACTATTGTCTTACATGTCTATCATTGTTACATACGTCTGATGGATAACAACTATTGTCTTACATGTCTATCATTGTTACATTGTACATTTGTCTGTTGGATAACAACTATTGTCTTACATGTTGATCATTGTTACATACGTCTGTTGGATAACAACTATTGTCTTACATGACCATCACCATCATTGTAACATACGTCTGTTGGATAACAACTATTGTCTTACATGTTCATCATTGTAACATACGTCTGTTGGATAACAACTATTGTCTTACATGTCTATCATTGTTACATACGTCTGTTGGATAACAACTAATGTCTTACATATCTATCATTGTTACATACGTCTGTTGGATAACAACTATTGTCTTACATGTTCATCATTGTTACATGCGTCTGTTGGATAACAACTATTGTCTTACATGTTCATCATTGTTACATACGTCTGTTGGATAACAACTATTGTCTTACATGTTCATCATTGTTACATACGTCTGTTGGATAACAACTATTGTCTTACATGTCTATCATTGTTACATTGTACATACGTCTGTTGGATAACAACTATTGTCTTACATGTTCATCATTGTTACATACGTCTGTTGGATAACAACTATTGTCTTACATGTCTGTCATTGTTACATACGTCTGTTGGATAACAACTATTGTCTTACATGACCATCACCATCATTGTAACATACGTCTGTTGGATAACAACTATTGTCTTACATGTCTATCATTGTTACATACGTCTGTTGGATAACAACTATTGTCTTACATGTTCATCATTGTTACATACGTCTGTTGGATAACAACTATTGTCTTACATGTCCATCATTGTTACATACGTCTGTTGGATAACAACTATTGTCTTACATGTTCATCATTGTTACATACGTCTGTTGGATAACAACTATTGTCTTACATGTTCATCATTGTTACATACGTCTGTTGGATAACAACTATTGTCTTGCATGTCTATCATTGTTATATACGTCTGTTGGATAACAACTATTGTCTTACATGTTCATCATTGTTACATACGTCTGTTGGATAACAACTATTGTCTTACATGTTCATCATTGTAACATACGTCTGTTGGATAGCAACTATTGTCTAACATGTTCATCATTGTTACATACGTCTGATGGATAAAAACTATTGTCTTACATGTTCATCATTGTTACATACGTTTGGATAACAACTATTGTCTTACATGTCTATCATTGTTACATACGTCTGTTGGATAACAACTTTTGTCTTACATGTCTATCATTGTTACATATGTCTGTTGGATAACAACTATTGTCTTACATGTTCATCATTGTTACATACGTTTGTTGGATAACAACTATTGTCTGACATTTTCATCATTGTTACATTCGTCTGTTGGATAACAACTATTGTCTTACATGTCCATCATTGTTACATACGTCTGTTGGATAACAACTATTGTCTTACATGTTCATCATTGTAACATACGTCTGTTGGATAACAACTATTGTCTTACATGTCTATCATTGTAACATACGTCTGTTGGATAACAACTTTTGTTTTACATGTCTATCATTGTAACATACGTCTGTTGGATAACAACTATTGTCTTACATGTTCATCATTGTTACATGCGTCTGTTGGATAACAACTATTGTCTTACAAGTCTATCATTGTTACATACGTCTGTTGGATAACAAATATTGTCTTACATGTCCATCATTGTTACATACGTCTGTTGGATAACAACTATTGTCTTACATGTTCATCATTGTTACATACGTCTGTTGGATAACAACTATTGTCTTACATTTTCATCATTGTTACACATACGTCTGTTGGATAACAACTATTGTCTTACATGTCTGTCATTGTTACATACGTCTGTTGGATAACAACTATTGTCTTGCATGACCATAATTGTAACATACGTCTGTTGGATAACAACTATTGTCTTACATGTCTATCATTGTTACATACATCTGTTGGATAACAACTATTGTCTTACATGTCTATCATTGTTACATACGTCTGTTGGATAACAACTATTGACTTTCATGTCTATCATTGTTACATACGTCTGTTGGATAACAACTATATTTTTCATACATGTATATCATTGTAACATACGTCTGTTGGATAACAACTATTGTCTTACATGTCCATCATTGTTACATACGTCTGTTGGATAACAACTATTGTCTTACATGTCTATCATTGTTACATACGTCTGTTGGATAACAACTATTGTCTTACATGTCTATCATTGTTACATACGTCTGTTGGATAACAACTATTTTCTTACATGTCCATCATTGTTACATACGTCTGTTGGATAACAACTATTGTCTTACATGTCCATCATTGTAACATACGTCTGTTGGATAACAACTATTGTCTTACATTTTCATCATAGTGTGCTAAACCAAGATTTTCCCTCTTTTACGACCTTGACCTTTCTCTGATCCGGCAGTTGCAGAGTTTCGGTTTAGATTTTAAAGTTGTTAATGGCATTTTCTTAACATATAGGTGAGGATCTCTAAGATAGTAATTGGCGATAGTTTTATTATTATTTAAATAATATCAAAATATAAAGTGTTTCTGTTCAAGTGTATAATATAATGATAAATAATAAAACGACGCGGAGTCATGTATGCTTTGGCGATATTGGAGGTTTTTCAAAATGCAAAACATAATGTTGAATATGCCTTTATTTAGTATCGTAACACATTAACGTAAATTGAACAATATTCCATTCAAACATCAGTTCCCATTGCATTTTAGCCGTGCATTTAAGTTTTGGTAGAGTGTATGTTATATATATTGTGTATATCCCTTATCTTGGCATCTACCATTTTGTACACCATAATCGCGTTAAGCAATACTGTATGATATTATACTTTTATATGTTAAACTTCAAGGGTCGTGTAACTTTCCATGAACTATTCTGATCCCTTACATTATCTTCTCTGATGTTTACTTGTACCATATAGGTTTGTTTTGGAATTCCATCTTCGTATGCTTAAGTCTATGGTTGATGTTGTTGGCTTGATCTGGGCCCTGTCCAATGTGCTTTGATCGTTATCTAGATTACCTCGGTATTTACTCTTGAGACCGGTGATATGCCACAAGCTTGATAATTGGCACCCGGAAAAAATAACGAAGATGGTAGCAAGTAAAACTTAACACTTTTCACATTATCTTATCAAATAAAGTTCAAAATGTGGTAAAATATAAGAGTAATGAGAAAGTTCCCTCCAGCGGACCGACAAAAGAAATTCCAATGAGAACAAAAGAAATTCCAACGAGAACAAAGAATTCGATTCCTTAAAATTGAAGGAATAGGACTCTATTAATATATTGTAGCTTTGGTGCCCATGTGACCTGTTATAGCAGCCACAGGGTCCACGTACTAGCATCAGGTCTAGATAGATGAATCTTTGTGTGCAGACTCCTTACTTGGACAACGAGGACTCTTGATTGTACATATGGTGTGGCCATAAAGTCCCCAAAGTGTGGCCCAAAGTAAGGGGGAACCACATTTGCCACACCCTAAAGCAAAATTGAGCTACAGAGCCAATGGTTTTTGTTTTATTGACACAACTTATGCTTGAAGGAGATGGTTTGAATTAATTGCACACCGTCCAAGGTCAAATCTGAAAAACAGGTGAGGATTTACCAAACTCCTGGGTTATAGTGTTAGCCAGCTGCATCTTCAAAATGATAAAAATAACAAACTTGGTAAATGCGCATACGGACTATATACACGATATTATGTATAGTTAATGGTATTTAGGTGATGATCATTTGTATGTGCACGTTAGAAACATAGAGAATGGAATGAAATGACCACAATAAATAAAGGATTCTACCCTGAAACATGAAAACACCATATCATTGATGTAAATGTCATTTGTATATTGAATTTTTTAAAAACATAATGAACATTTTAAGAAAACGGAATACATTAACTATGATCACTTTTAATCTAACTTTAAAAAATGGTGACATAGCTGAATGCAACCCAATCACATGTATCAAAATGATAAGTAATAGTTACTAGCATAGTAAATTGTATGCATCGGATAACGCCAGGGACACTTTGTCCGAGAGGCCAGTACGATAAGATAAGTAGTCAAAAAACGATAATGTAGGATACTACAGTTCATAATAAGAAAAGCAGATGACATTATTAATGAAAAAGCATAACAAGATTCCAAGTTTCATTTTGTAAAATACAGCACAGTGATTCATGCAGGATTGAGCATAGAGTTATAGTTGAATTGGGTATACATCACTGAAAGAAATGGAAGTGATTGTCTACACTCTCTTTTAGCACCCATTATTCATGTCCTATCCTCTGATTTCCACCATTTCCGTCGTTAGGGGTCCTCCTTTTAAAACGCCTGTCACATAAAGGGAAATGGGATGTTTCATAGTGTTCTTGTTGAGTTTATATGTTTTCAAGATACGAATCAAACTTGACCTTGGTTGTGGCATCCTGCCGCTACACTTGCAAAGATTCAACTGAGGTTGAAAAAGCTGAATCCTATTTATATTTAATTGTGTTCACTGTTGTCGTCATCTGCAGAGGCACCATGCATCTCTGTAGCTATATCTGATTCAGAATCTCAGATTTCAGGCATTTCCAAACGAGGTCAAATTTCCTTCATTTTGGTTTGATGGAAGGGTCCATGTTACCCATACTGTCGAGGATGGGTAGAAACAGGGGAGCATCTTATTTTCCCAAAGCTATTTTAATTTTCTATCTATTCATTCTGCTGTTCGTCCCCATTGTTTGTGCTTTTGTTTTTTGGATCCGCTTTTAGATACGCTGCAAGCCCAAGTTTTGCCATTCCTCTATATTAGGGACCGCTGATTTCCAGCCATGGAGGGTGGTCTAGCACAACCACCACCTTTCTGGATGCTGTCACTCATCGACCCCTCTGTCGGTATTGTAAATGACATGTTACCTCTTGTTAAGTTTCAAGCCATGATTTGCCAGACACCAAGAGTTGATGTGGTGCTGGAGCGGGGTTACCTCATCAAATGAAGTGCCGCATACTGTACATGCCGTGGCCTGACTCTCCACTCGAAATGGAAGCTGTTTCAATATTGTCTGAGCTGTGTTCACCTTCAATATCCCAAGCCCACTGATGGTCTGAAGAGTTGACTATTATCTCTGGCTTCTGTTGTTGCTGAGTTCCACCCTGCTGACCATAGTTTCGAGGAGTAGATTACAAGATGTTGGGATGGAGTCTTTTCTTCTCGCTTGTACTTCGGTTTAAGATCCACAGTTAACTTCCATAAGGTGTGTCAATGGCTTTTTCAAACATGATATTGAATTTAGTGATATCTTCGGGAAATATTGTTCAAGCAAATGCCTTCACTTGCTGTCTGTCTACAGGTGAATTGAATAAGGTCACACGATGAGAATTAAGGGCAATATCCCGCGATTCCTTGCCTCTTGGGAACAGATTTTGCAATAGTAAAAAGATTAGTAAATTTCGAGAAAAAAAGAAAAAAAGATCCGAGATTTGCATTGTAAACAATCCCTCTTTGCCTCTGCTATGCCGCCTAGTCATAGACGTTGTCAGCGGCAAGATGTCTACGTACCACATGAGCATTGATATGGTCTCATTGGCATGAAGAAATCTTTTTTCTTTCAGGTGAAAAAACGGAAAACGCTGTCCTGTCAAAGAGATGTCACAAGTCGGATCTTATTTAGATTGATTGACTTATGATTTCCTAATGGACCTTTACGTTAGATTTGAGGCAGTGTAAGTGTAGAACCAATACTTTAAAGTCTCACAAGCAACAGATCTGTAGGTTTTCACATTAAAAAAAACTTTGACTTCCTTCTGTGTATTTCAGAGCCTAAAGTGAAAGTGAGGTAAGATAATGGCCGACCAAAAAGGATCATCTGCAGTGAATCTGGAGAAATCAAAGCTTCAGGACATGATCGTGTCGATGCTGAAGCCCACACGGCCCAGTTCTAGGAAAGCATTCACCGTGGCCGTTATAGGAACAGTTGGTGTGGGCAAATCTTCACTCATCAACTCTATAGCCACCGCCATGTCCAAGGAGAGGTGGAGAGAGCACGCTATTACTGGTTTCCATGGGGGAGAGGCTGACCCAGTCACACCTTATATTAAAATGTGTGTATGGTTATCACACAGTGATTTTAGTTTATTTATTTCCCTCGAAATGCAGCATGGCACACATGTTCTGAACCAATTGAATGTATGTAAACTATTCACACTGATAATTACAACGTTATCTTCTGATCCAACCTTGTAATGGCAGCAGATAAAGTATTGTCAATATCTACATATAATGATAGTATCTATGCAGTGAGTAATCATAACTGACAAAAACCTTTTCTTCTGAGGTTCGTAATAATTTTAAAAATACATAAAATCACTCTGGAGGCCGTTGGTTCATTTTAAGAAATAATTTATTATTGAAGAATAGAATCATCTTTTATACTTTTAAGACAACAATGGAGAAAACAAAGCTAAAACACCCTTGCACCTTTCCCTAACTTAACCATTCTTTAAGAAAATAGAATATGGAAAGTTTATGAATAACATGCCCTGATGTTAACCTGATGCACTTTAAATTAAAATATATGAAAGCTATAAGAAGTTAAAGAAAATGTTGGTATATGTATATGCATATGTAAACGATTTGAATTTAAGGTCAATTTCTGAAACTGTCATTTGCAAGACCTTGCATACTAGTCTTGCGTTACAGGTACCCTCAATGTTGCCGTGAAGAAGAACATGAAAATGATCTGATTCCAACTCTCCTTGACATTGGTGGACTGCCAAATGAATTGTCCTACCCCTGGCCTGAAGTCCTCGGACTCATTTTCAGTGGACGGGTCCCAGATAAGGAAAACCTTATGAACGTTCATGGTTATCTGCTAAATCGCACAGACACAGAGAGGAGCCCCTATCAGAGGGTCAATCAACAGATGAAAGTGGATCGGGTGGTGGTGGTTGGATCAGCTACAGCTCAGGTACCTGAGACGCTTTTCAAGGCTGTGGTGAGAGCGGCAAAACCGAAAAGGGGAATCAACTCAAGAGGTGAAGAAACTTGGTGTTATTTCTGTTAAAATGTTGTCTCTTCAAACTAGACTGTACAAAATGTACATGTTAACATATAAATTGTTTAAATGCTGAAGATTTACAGCAAGATTCACCATCAAATATAGGAATATAGTTTTAATATTTATGTAGACTAACATTTAGTCTCGGAAGTATTTTTTTCAATATTGACAATATTTTTAAACAAATGATTATTATAACAAAATGGAGCCCAGAAGATGCTTTAATCTAGACTTGCTTTACTTTTCTAGACTTGGTTGGTCATCAATTAAATATTTTTGCTTTAGGGTCTGGGTGACTGACTAAATATATTAATATTTCTGTAATTCACTAATGAGGAAGTTTTCTGTATGGTTCTGTCCAATTGTGTAGTAATATCAAGACTTGAAGTTGATTTTATATTTTCATTACAATCATTCTGTGCAGGCTATTGTCCCTGTCCCATTGTAACTGTCCATTTCAGATATACCAATATTTGGCGTGATGACAAAATATGACTTGATTGACGCTGAGGCAAAAGAAAAATTTGGAGGACGTGAAAGAAAGTTCAAAGCTATCCTTGGCCTGGAAGGAGCTGAAACCCGATACCTCTGCTGTCGCAACTACTGCGAGGCAAATGATCCAGAGGAGAAGCGAGTGCAAGCCAGCATCCCGGAGCTAGACATCCCCATCTTGAGGTGGATGCTCCAGATCTGCGACCCACACATCCGGGTAGTCACCCAGGAGCCCTCCACTTGGGGGGAGCAGTTTGCTGAGATGAAGGAACAATGGCTGCCTGTCTTCTGGAAAGCCATTCAACAGTTTCAGAGCTACGACCTTGAAGTACAAAAACTTCTTGGATTGCTGGTTTTTGCTATTGTTTTTATCTTTTTAGTTGTGTTTGTCTTCATCATCTATAGATTGATGAGTTTAATTTAGTATCCTTTCTCCTGAAGAAAACCCATTCAAAGATCCTTGGGACGTTTCGGTTATTTTGGATAAACTTTGTAAAAAAGTACTGAAATTAAGCTCCACACTTTCGTGACTTCGGTGGCACAATGTGTTTTGTTACAGTATTTTATGTGATTAAGGCAACATTCTGTTATGCCAAGGATATAGTTCCTTGTTCGTGTGTTCAAGTTGCAGGTGAATGGTGTTGCCTTTGAGTCGCAAAGCAAAGCAAAGTAGACTTGTGAACTACGTTATTGTGGTATTCCAAGTCATTTTTCCACGTGTTGAGTCGTTCTGCTGAAACGGTGTTTTTGTATGCTTATAGCTTCTGTTTAACCCTCATCGTTTCAAAGTAAATGCCTCTTGTCACTCTCTATGATAAGTCGATGAAATGAACCATATCAAGCAACAGCGGCAGTACCTGAATGGTTTCGAGGTATAGTTATTGGCAGTCGTTTATATTGAGTCTTTAGATCCGAAATGTGCGTTGTGTTAAATAAATTATTTGACTTGAGAAAAAAGAAACAACTATCAATTCACGCATCTCTTTTGTTAGGACTTCACTTATTTTGATGATTGATTTTGCACACAGGACCAATCTAAATTGGATGAGGTGGGCAAAGGTTATTATGCGTAGTGTACATCTATTACCTTGGCTTGGGCATAAATGTTATGTTTATTCATTTACATATATATTCTTATGTAAGAAGTTTTAGCTTATCTGGCCTGAAAGGAGTGATGAGCTTATGACATGACATGGCGTATGGTGTCCGTCGGTCCGTCCATCCATCTGTAAACTTTGTACACTTTCCACTTCTTCTCCAGTAGCAAAAGCCACAGAAAGTTGAGACCTTGTGTACATTCTCAATGGCTGGTGAAGATAAACGCCCTTAAAACCTATTTTTTATTTTCTTCTTAAGAAGCAAAAGAGCATATAGAAAGCTGAAATCAGGTGTAGAGACTCCTACGAGTGAAGATTGTAATTTACAGTTTTGGTGACCCTATGGCCCCTTAAAAGAGCTTGGTGAACCTTTGGATCCTATGTTATAAATTTTCAATGAAATATTTGAGCCATTTTCATTTTTGAATTGATTATCGGTATCTGAAATCACATCACCTATAAACTTACTTAATTTTAGGATTGGTGACCCTGTGGCCCCTACATAGGGAAAACGACATAGCAAACACCCTACTGCAAAACTAAATATGAAGCCTGATGAGCTACAGAGCCAATGGCTCTATTCTTTTATTTATGACTATGTATATTGAATTGTTCATAAACAAATGTGAGTTCGTTATGATAATATTAAATATACCCAACAACAAAAGTTCTTGTGACACTTATATTTTTTCATAAAAATTAACTTAATGGGCAAATCAGCCAAAATCCGGTACACAACATTACGACAGAGAATCAAGATGCATCTATCAAGGAAATGTGGAAATGTCGGTGTTCAAAATTTGCAAGTAGCAAGAGAATATTTCATTTCTGATAAAGACACTTGAAGATGTGCAAACGATCTTTCTCAGGAAACGTTAACATTTCATTTTACAATGGCTAACAGAACATAAACGTCGGAGCTTCCAAACTTGGACTAAAAAAAAAAGAAGAAGTTGCTGACGGATTTCTGAACACATAATCGAACAACAGAAAATTACGTCACAGATCACCCTGGTTGTAGACCTCTTCCGGTTACGACCCAAAGTCAAGAAAATCGGATTTGAAAGCTCACCTTAGGAACTGATTCTGATCAGCCAGCAAAAGTCACAACATCAACCCTCTGGAAGAATATCCGCGAATGAGACCAAATTTTTCTTTTACAGAGCTGATATCAAATCATCAGACGTGTCAGTTATTGAGCTCAATTTGGATGAAATGGAACGACATTTCCGGCGCTTACCAACTCTGTCTGTAATGCTGCAGCAACTTCAACAAGGTCTTCAAAAGATCTGAAACACCTTCCCACAACGATGTCTTATTGCAGCAAAAGTCACAACATCAACCCTCTGGAAGAATATCCGCGAATGAGACAACATTTTTCTTTTACAGAGCGGATATCAAATCATCAGACGTGTCAGTTATTGAGCTCAATTTGGATGAAATGGAACGACATTTCCGGCGCTTACCAACTCTGTCTGTAATGCTGCAGCAACTTCAACAAGGTCTTCAAAAGATCTGAAACACCTTCCCACAACGATGTCTTATTGGTCTGATGATTTTAAATCGACCTCATGTGTAGTTCGTAGCAAACACAGCGTGGTGTCAACTTAGTGGCAGGTTGAGCAAGTGCTGTCGATTTCGCTCGTGCTGCACGTGCTAGGCGAGCGACTGGCCGTCGCTCTCTCTATCTCCTTGTCGCGCACGCTTTGCCTGGGGCGAGGCGCTTGTTGCTGGTGGGGTGGGACTGACGCTTGCGCTACCAACGCGCTTAGTGTCTCGTGCGCTTGCTGGCGCAGAGATTGGACAGGCGCTTGCGCTTGGTGTCTCTTGCGCTTGCTAGCGCTAGGATTGGACAGGCGCCTTCGCTTGGTGTCTCGTCGCAGGTGACTCGCGCTCCTCTAGCGCTAGAGTTGGACAGGTTCATGCGCTTGGTGGATCGGCGCTTGCTGTCGCCTGGATTGGACAGTCGCTTGCACTTGTAGCGCTTGGTGCTTTGGGTGCTTGCCAGTTGGACTTGCTCTTGCTTGAGTGTTTGGTTGGACGTGTGCTTGTCTCGCTCTTGGACTCAGGGGAGTTTCCCGCCGAGGGAAGCGGCTGAGCGGAGAGGTGACTGACGCATTGGGCCAGGTGCGTGCCAGTCGTACAGGTTCACAGGACAGCTGAGTGCTCGCTTGCATGTCTGAGTGGTTTAGCGCTCGACGTTCAAGTGTTGGCTGGTCGCTTGTGACTGTTGGATCGAGGCGCGGCAGACGCTCTCCCCTTGCCTAGTTGCTGTCTCGTCTGTGTCGCAGGCTTGAGCGGCATGGATTTAATCCATTGCGACACCGCATCCCCGTATGCGGGGATCTGCGGGCGCTGCGGAGTGCGCAAGTCGGCAAGCTACGACCCTCACGTGGTCTGTCGCCTGTGCAGGAATACCTGCCCGGAGGATAATCGGTGCGTCAAGTGCGCCGACCTCACCTGGGAGCAGCACAAGCGTTACCGCTCTTCCATCCGGAAGAGTGAGTCGCAACAGCGCTCCAGGACGGCCAGACGCCCCACCCCGGGTGCGTCTTTCACCACAGGCACCGGCGAGTGTCGCCTGAGCGCTAGGACCTCATCATCACCGAGGACGCCGGCGAGTTTGACTTCCTGTCCTCCCTGGCGTCGGACGTGGGGTCCGTGTGCTCGGACCAGTCTCTACGTGACCCTCTGGGTCTTGAACGTGTGCCCGACGCTTCCCCCCCGCGGGGTTCGTCTCCCGATAGGCACACCTGAGACGAGACGGGTTCCTCTCGCGCACCAATCTCACTGCGGAGATGCGCACCCGTCTTAGGAATGCTCGGGGAGCATCGCCGACGCTCTTTGACGGACAGGTGGCAGAAGCTCTGCGACACCGCCAGGAGACCCAGCAACAGGAGCTGACCAACCGCCTGGCAGCGGGAGGCGGCAGGGTCTCCTCGGCGGTAACAACGCCGAAGAAGTGCAAGGGTGGCACGGCGCAATCCCCCTCCTGCTCTAAAAGGACACCCAACAAGTCACAGCGTGGCAAAGGACGCGGCTATGGAGGCACTCCCAAGAAGCGGTGACTTCTGGGAGCCTCCTCGCCTGCCGCCGGCAGTAGTGTCGGTACAGGACGGGCCAGTGGGAGGCCGCCTGTCAATGTTTGTCGCCAACTGGAGACAGTTGGACTTGGACGAGTACGTCTGTCAGATCTTGGAGCGCGGGTTTCGTATACCCGTGCACACCCGCCCCCCTTTAACTTGTTCGCCAGTGGAGCGCCCTCTAGAGCCGGAACGGCTCGCGCTGACACTGGAACAAGTGGAGATCCTAATCTCCAAGGAGGCGGTGAGCGAGCTCCCGCTCCAGGATCTGACACCGGGGTTTTACTCTCCAGTGTTTGTGAGACCGAAAAAGGACCCGAAAAAATGGCGGCTGATTCACGACATGAAACAGTTCAACCGCTCCTACCTCGAGCGGCCGCCATATTTTTGGCATGGTGTCGTTGGACCTCCAGGACGCGTACTTGCACATCCCAAGATTTCAAGTACCTCCGATTCGTCCTGGCGGGTCGCCACTTTCAGTGGAACGTCTTGCTGTTCGGGATTTCGACAGCGCCATGGCTGTTCACTCGGGTGACCCAACCTATCGTCCAGTTCCTTCACAGGCACGACATCCAGTTCGCGATGTATCTGGACAACGGGTTCGGGAGCCACTGCTCTCCGTCAGCTCTGGCCAGGCAAAGGGATTTTGTGATCGCTCTGTTCAGGCACCTTGGTTGGCTTGTCAACCTAGACAAGTCGGACCTAGTACCGACGACGTCTCTCGTCTTCCTAGGCGTCTTACTGGACACGACTCAGGACAAGGCCTTTGTCACGGAAGAGCGGATGGGGCGCTACAGGGAACTCCTAGCGCAGGCGTGTCGCGGGCCTCTCTCGCTCCGACAGTGGCAAAACCTCCTAGGGTTCTTGACCTCAGCTCAAGTTTACATGAGGAGGGGGAGGCTCCACCTCCGCCCGCTCCATGTAGTGCTGAATGGGCACGTGCGGGAGGTATCCTGCGGCCATCACATCAGGATGCCGCAGGACCTCATTCACCACCTCCAATGGTGGCAGGACAGAAGCAATGTCATGGCGGGGGTGCCCCTCCGGCAACCCCCCGCCGGGAGCCAGCTGTACGTGTCCGCATCCTGAATTTTGAGGTCAGATCCTGAGGTGATCCTGAATCTTGAGGTCAGATCCTGAGGTGATCCTGAAATAAGATAGGAAATATTAAACTTAACACTTTATATCAGTTACAATATGAATTACAATTAGAACATTTTTATTGTGTCTAATTCGTATATTTCATTTGTATTCGTCTACAGATGAAAAACAACTTGATATTAGGAAAAATTAAACTAAATGAAGAAGTAATACAACAAATATATATAATTCAAAGTTTAGTCATGCGTTTCCTATGAATGAATTAAGGGAAGTGACTGCAATTGGACTTGTATGTTTATGAAAAGATTACATGAATATAGATTGGCACAACAAGCTTTAAAGGGGCACCAGCACGGTTTTAGGGAGAACATAAGGTGATGTCAGGAAAATAAAAATAAATAGTTCCAGTTGAAAGACAATCAATCAATGTATATAAACTAAATTGAGTAATAATAATTCAAATATATAACATTAAGTTTAGAGATGAGATTCATTTTTTTCCTTACAAAATGAATTAAAGGTGTTCAGCACACAAAAAGTTGTCGCCAATGGATTTTATGTGAATCTTCATACTTTGTCCTCTGACTATGGGTGATTGGCTGTCAATAATACATTTAGCAATAACCTACAATTACCGGTGAATTAATTAAGATATACAATATTCAAAGAAACAAACGTGCTATTGCCCCTTTAAATTTATATAATGCCCAACCTCATTAACATATTTGAAAGTTAGTGTGAAAAAGTCATGTAAAAATTGATATTGATTTATGAAGTGGAAAGTCCTCCGGAATTTCATGTTTAACAACAACAAAAATACCTCGCTCGAATGGTTCCTTTAAACATTATCTTATACTTATTACTCACCTATGACAAAGTTTGGGTCATCTGTTCATCAACTTCCACATCTTCTTCATTTACGTTACTGTCATCACAGGAGCAGCAGAAGAATTGCATCTTGTTGTACTTGCGGCCGTTCTGCGGACAGAGCTTGACCCAAGAACACCATATGGGTAGAAGATTCAAGTGCCTCCTCGTACTGATCATTGAGCAGAACGTCATATTGGATGTCTCTCTTCATAGCAGGAGTCAAAACTACTTTCCTAAGGGCTTCATCACGAACTTTGACCACCTTAGTTTTTAGAATAAGAAGCAATACGTTCTTAGGGAGGTCACTAATAATCTCGAGGAGGTTTCCATAAAGTTTCCATCCTTGTCTACTTTCTTCATGAGTTCTTCTGCCAATAGGTTAGTGACCTTAGGCGTATACATTTTCTTGTTAGTGCTTTCGTCAAGGACTTCAGTCGATGCTCGCTTCAGAGATGGTGTTGCCATATTTTACTAACAGCGACTTGAACTTTGGAAAAAGTTGTAAGGTATCATGATATATCAAGCAAATGTAAAAAGACAGGATTGTAAGCCCTCTTTTATACCATATCCAAATGAAATAAGGGTGGGGATTCAATTCCAAATTCAATACAAATTGAGATATGTCTCCACCCTTATTGACATAGACTGATTTGATTACGAACAGGTGTGTCGACTACAATCCCTATTCAATTCCAATTTCAAAAACCATTGAGGTACGTCTCCACCCTTATTGACACAGATGCTATTGAGTAAAATACCTATTCAATTCCAATTTCAATACCCTTTTCAATTTAGTATCGAGGCAGGTGGGATGCAGGTGTCACGAAGACAATACCTATTCAATTCCAAATCCAATGGGTATTGTTCCTATATCAATAAGGGAGGATACTGGTATTGTTCTCAAATTCAATACCCCATTCAATTCAGGTACCCGCCCTTGTTGAGGCAGGTGATACGAGTACAATACCCTTTCAAATTCCAAATTCAATACCCCATTCAATTCAGGTACCCCGCCCTTGTTGAGGCAGATGACATGAGTACAGTACCCTTCAAATTTCAAATACAATACCCTATTCAATTCAGGTACCCGCCCTTGTTGAGGCAGGTGATACGAGTACAATACCCCTTTCAATTTCAAATTCAATACCCCATTCAATTCAAGTTGACGCCCTTGTTGAGACAGGTGACACGAGTACAATACCCTTTCAATTCCAAATTCAATACCTCATTCAATTTAGTATCGAGACGGCTGGGATGCAGGTGTCACGAAGACAATACCTATTCAATTCCAAATTCAATGGATATTGTTCCTATATCAATAAGGGAGGATACTGGTATTGTTCTCAAATTCAATACCCATTCAATTTAGGTATCCACCCTTATTGCTATAAGAACAATACCCATTCATTCAGAGAACAATACCTATTCATCTCTAAAAGGGTCAAAAGGTACTTTATGACGTCATTGATGACGTCAAATAATGTAGAACCATTTTACGGTGCTCTACTTCTTAAATATCATCTACTGTTTAGCTCAAACGACAGCTTAGCATAATCGATGGCGTGTCATGAACGATAGTGTAGCATAAATGTGACTACATTTATAGTTTAACATGGTGGTATTCCCAAGAATTTGCGTAATGTTAAACTTCAAATTGATGTCAATAAAATTCCAGAAATATTACAGTATATGTAACCATGTTTTTGGTATATAAAGCGTATCATTGTGTATCAGATTGTGCAGTATAATAACAAAGATGTAGCATTAACATAAACGACGGCATAGCATGCACGTCATTTTAGCATAAACGATGGTGTAGCATAAACGATTGTGTAGTATAAACGATGGTGTAACATAAACGATTGTGTAGCATAAACGATGATGTAGTGTAAATGATGGTGTAGTATAAACGGTGGTGTAGCATAAACGATTGTGTAGCACAAACGATGGTGTAGCATAAACAATGGTGTAGTATAAATGTTGGTGTAGTATAAACGGTGGTGTAGCATAAACGATGGTGTAGCATAAACGATGGTGTAGTATAAACGATTGTGTAGTATAAACGATGGTGTAGTATAAACGATGGTGTAGCATAAACGATGGTGTAGCATAAACGATGGTGTAGTGTAAACGATGCTGTAGTGTAAACGATGGTGAAGCATAAACGATGTTGTAGCATAAATGATAGTGTAGTGTAAATGATGGTGTAGTATAAACGGTGGTGTAGTATAAACGATGGTGTAGTGTAAATGATGGTGTAGTGTAAACGATGTTGTAGCATAAACGATGTTGTAGCATAAATGATGGTGTAGTGTAAATGATGGTGTAGTATAAACGGTGGTGTAGTATAAACGATGGTGTAGTGTAAATGATGGTGTAGTGTAAACGATGTTGTAGCATTAACGATGGTGTAGCATAAACGATGGTGTAGCATAAACGATGGTGTAGTGTAAACGATTGTGTAGCAGAAACGATTGTGTAGTGTAAACGATGGTGTAGCAAAAACGATGGTGTAGCATAAACGATGTTGTAGCATAAACGATGGTGTAGCATAAACGATGGTGTAGTGTAAACGATGGTGTAGTGAAAACGATGGTGTAGTATAAACGATGATGTAGTGTAAATGATGGTGTAGCATAGACGATTGTGTAGCATAAACGATGGTGTAGTGTAAATGATGGTGTAGCATAAACGATTGTGTAGCATAAACGATGTTGTAGCATAAATGATGGTGTAGCATAAATGATGGTGTAGCATAAATGATGGTGTAGCATAAACGATTGTGTCATAAAAAACGATGGTGTAGCATAAACGATTATGTCACATAAACGATGGTGTAGCAGAAACGATAGTGTAGTATTAATGATGGTGTAGCATAAATGGCGGTGTAGCATAAACGATTATGTAGCAGAAACGATGGTGTAGTATAAATAATGGTGTAGCATAAATGGCGGTGTAGCATAAACGATTGTGTCACATAAACGATGGTGTAGCATAAACGATGGTGTAGCAGAAACGATTGTGTAGTGTAAATGACAGCGTGGCATAAACGATGGTGTAGTGTAAATGATGGTGTAGCATAAACGATGGTGTAGCGTAAACGATGGTGTAGTATAAACGATTGTGTAGCATAAACGATGGTGTAGCATAAATGATGGTGTAGCATAAATGGCGGTGTAGCATTAACGATTGTGTAGCATAAACGATGGTGTAGCATAAACGATGGTGTAGCAGAAACGATTGTGTAGTGTAAATGACAGCGTGGCATAAACGATGGTGTAGTGTAAATGATGGTGTAGCAGAAACGATTGTGTAGCGTAAACGATGGTGTAGTGTAAATGATGGTGTAGCATAAACGATTGTGTAGCATAAATGATGGTGTAGCATAAATGGCGGTGTAGCATAAACGATTGTGTAGCATAAACGATAATGTAGCATAAACGATGCTGTAGCATAAACGATGGTGTAGCAGAAACGATTGTGTAGTGTAAATGACAGCGTGGCATAAACGATAGTGTAGTGTAAATGATGGTGTAGCAGAAACGATGGTGTAGCGTAAACGATGGTGTAGTGTAAATGATGGTGTAGCATAAACGATGGTGTAGCAGAAACGATGGTGTAGTATAAATGATGGTGTAGCATAAATGACGGTGTAGCATAAACGATTGTGTAGCAGAAACGATGGTGTAGTATTAATGATGGTGTAGTATAAATGACAGCGTGGCATAAACGATGGTGTAGTGTAAATGATGGTGTAGCATAAACGATGGTGTGGCATAAACGATGGTGTAGTATAAACGATGGTGTAGCATAAACGAAGGTGTAGCATAAACGATGGTGTAGCATAAACGATGGTGTAGTATAAACGATTGTGTAACATAAATGGCGGTGTAGCATAATCGATTGTGTCACATAAACGATGGTATAGCATAAACGATGGTGTAGCAGAAACGATTGTGTAGTATAAATGACAGCGTGGCATAAACGATGGTGTAGTGTAAATGATGGTGTAGCACAAACGATGGTGTAGCATGAACGATGGTGTAGTGTAAATGATGGTGTAGCAGAAACGATTGTGTAGCATGAACGATGGTGTAGCATAAACGATGCTGTAGCATAAACGATGGTGTAGCAGAAACGATTGTGTAGTGTAAATGACAGCGTGGCATAAACGATAGTGTAGTGTAAATGATGGTGTAGCAGAAACGATGGTGTAGCGTAAACGATGGTGTAGTGTAAATGATGGTGTAGCATAAACGATGGTGTAGCAGAAACGATGGTGTAGTATAAATGATGGTGTAGCATAAATGACGGTGTAGCATAAACGATTGTGTAGCAGAAACGATGGTGTAGTATTAATGATGGTGTAGTATAAATGACAGCGTGGCATAAACGATGGTGTAGTGTAAATGATGGTGTAGCATAAACGATGGTGTGGCATAAACGATGGTGTAGTATAAACGATGGTGTAGCATAAACGAAGGTGTAGCATAAACGATGGTGTAGCATAAACGATGGTGTAGTATAAACGATTGTGTAACATAAATGGCGGTGTAGCATAATCGATTGTGTCACATAAACGATGGTATAGCATAAACGATGGTGTAGCAGAAACGATTGTGTAGTATAAATGACAGCGTGGCATAAACGATGGTGTAGTGTAAATGATGGTGTAGCACAAACGATGGTGTAGCATGAACGATGGTGTAGTGTAAATGATGGTGTAGCAGAAACGATTGTGTAGCATGAACGATGGTGTAGCATAAATGATGGTGTAGCATAAATGGCGGTGTAGCATAAACGATTGTGCAGCAGAAACGATTGTGTAGTATAAATGACAGCGTGGCATAAATGATGGTGTAGTATAAATGACAGTGTCACAAGTGAAGGGTGACGTCATAATCGCTCTCGTAATCTGGATGATTCGAACTCATAACGAATGTAGCCGTTGAATGAGAATGTAAATGTATCCTGAAACTATCGAATTTATGCAAAGACATGTTACATGAAACCTAGTGGGTGCAACTAAGAATGATTATTATTTTTAATTGTTTAAAATCCACAATATCTCAAGGTGAGGTGATGTGGGGTTTATTGCCGCTTTCAAGAGTATTTCACTTATATCGCGGCTGCTAGTATTTTTGCAGGGAGAAAGCCCGCAACGCAACTGTGGCTATGCATTACGGTGAAACCTGCGAGCATGGGCTAGAACTAGCGAACCATGGGTGGTACTACGCTGAAATTCAGTGTAGCATTGCACCCAAACCTGACTGAGTGTAGATCAGTTCTCTACTGCAGACAAAATTGCCGAGCCCCTGGTGGGATTCGAACCACCATTATGTTAACTGTTGGACATAATTCGAGTAAACTGACAAAATTAAAATCAAACCAAAACTGTTTTCCATAACACACCTTCATATGATTATGTGTCTCCATATCAAATTGGATTAAAATATTAAGATTACTTTAGAAGTTGTGAGCCCGTACAGGACTTGAAACAGTCCTCATTTTTCGCATTGACAATGACGAGTCCATGTTTTCAAACACGCAAACATCGTTTTGATCATCGGGGGCCTCGAAACTGTCACTGAAGGCAGAGAGCGCGCCACGACACTCTTTGTTGTGCATGGAATGAGGTGCCTTGAAACTGTGTGCCACCAGTCAGGTCATTCAGAATGGAGCTCAAATCATGCTTTTGAAAAGATATGTACATACCCTTGTGTAACTTCGCCCACTATCCTAATTTCTGTGTCCGGAGATGTACATTTACAACTTTATTTATTTGTAACTTAATGTTTATTCTTCAAACATCAAATACAGATTATTAGGGCGAGTGTTGCTAATATAACAGAAAATGATATTTGTATAAAATGAGTCTAAGTGACGATCCTCAAGATTAAGGTCAGCCTGGAATGGCTGTACGATCAGGGGAATCCCCGAGAAATGTACGATATCGTATAACCTTCATTTACTGAAAGTTATTTTGTATAACCTGCAATTTAGGGTTCATTGAAATGTACACCGATCACATGACCTTGTTAGATTCAATCAGAATTGAGCATTTCGTTTACATTGCAAAGTCTGAATTTATTTAACTTTACTAATGTATTGACGTGTTCATTTGCTACAACACTTTAAAATTGGGATTGAATTAATTTTCCTAATGTATTGACGTGTTCATTTCACCAATTGTTGTTAATGACTGTCGTTAACCAAACTGTTGATGTAGCTTCGACAGTGCTGTTTCTGATGCTCTGTAAAGACTCTGAAGATACTGAGCATTCTGTCCTGGGACCTGAGCAGCTTCAACTCGTCCTGGCTGTTGACAGAGGTCAAATAACGACTGTACAGGTCAGAGGTCAGCGACCTTGAATTTTTGTCTCCACAGTAGATCACAGTCACGTCACCTGGAACAAAGCAGATTTTTTATCTAACATATTATAAAACATTTGATAGAAAAAAAGGACAGACCTACAATGAGTCGAGAAGCGACGTACCTCCGAACTGAAAGAGACTGCGAACTGTTGTGAGTCTGAGACTTCCAAGACCTTTATCCGGGTCCTCAAGGATGACGTTCCTATCGTTGTAGTCCACGAACACGAAGTAAACCACACACCCAGGCAGGTCGCTGATGTCTGAGTGCTCATGAACCACTCTACTCACGATCCGTGGCGGCGTCTGGCCACCGGATTCGAACACCGACCTGGTGGTTCGGACATGAGTGTCCTCAGTGTCTGTGTGGAAGGTGATGACACAAATGGCGTCCTCCTTTGGCTGGTTCCATTTCAGTCGATAGTCAGGACCTCCTCCAGTTCTCTGTTTCACAACATTAAATTAATGTCAATGGATGTCTTCTTACGGTTAAGTCTATGTCCTATTCGTTTGATCGATGTTTTTGATAGCTAAGGAAAATGTAACTTGTCAAGATTTGTTATATCTAGTCATAGTACAAGTAGATATTTTCCCTGAAATATGTCAACTCAAACTCAAACTAAAATACAGGTTTGAATATATCTTCAGTAGTTCCTTATTTCTTTATTAAAGAATGTAAAGCAAGTAACATTCAAGCAGTCATGTACAAGGAGTAATCAAATGAACAGCATATTTGAGAACAAAGTGCAAGGAACCAACCAAGATTGTAATGTAAGTTTATCATTCCCCTGAAATATGTCAACACAAACTCATTATTCGAACTGAAATTCAGGTTCATTGAAGAAAAATCTGATCTATATTCGTATCTCTTTAGCAAATCATGTAAAGCAAGTAAATTCAAGCAGCCCCGTACGAGGACTAATAAACAGCTTATTCGAGGATCTAAAATTCAGGTTTGTTGAAAGGAAAATCTGATATAGATCCTATTGCCTATAATTCATTAATTCTTTATTATAAAGTATAGCATGTACAACCCAAGCAGCTCTGTACAAGGACTAATAGAGTGAACAACATATTGAAGAACCTCAAGAAGTTTCTATGCCCATACCTCGTGACGTGTTTGGGTGGTAGTCGGTGAAGAACTGCTGTACCTTCTGTCTCCGAGATTCTTCCACAACAAGACTGAGTTCACCAGTACAAGAACAACCACTGAAATCAACATTGGAGCATTTGGACAGAGTGAATATATGTACAGAGTATCTGAGAATAATGGCGAACAAAATTTATGTTGATGAGATCACATATGTCAATTTTTAAATCTATGTTATTACGAGAACCACTAACTGTTACTGATATTTACAAGTTCAAGACCAATCAGTACATTTGAGCGAAAATACGGCCATTCAAAGTTGGAATTTTGATCGAAAACCGGACACTGTGGCTAATTCGCCAAACGTAATTTTGAAACCTTATGAAGAGCTGACTCGAAGACATTTTCGATTTGAAAGTGTTTATCAGGTATTGTAACTAATAGGTAGATTAATTGGATGCATAAATTCAAATATTACACATACTTTAGATGTTTATTTTTTCGATAAAATCAAGGATTTTTGAGATAATTAATATGATGCATAATTATGTACTCACATGTATACAGAAGTTTATCCTGTGCCAAACTTTGTTCCTCAATGCTTTTCACTTTGTCGGTGCATTCTAACACAGATGTTTTCAAATCTTTCACTTCAGTTTTTAGCTCCTTCATAATAGTATTTTCTGTTGTTTTGATCTGTGTTTTCGTATCATTCATTGAAGTCTCGTATCTCTCATTCATATGTTCAAGCATTCTATTTTGTTTACCATGTAAGTTTGTAGATATATTTACAAAGTTTTCGTATGCTTTAGTTTGAGTTACATTATTTGCTTTGTGTAATTCTTTAAGAACTTCCAAATCCCCTTTCACCTCTGCAATAGTCTCAGTTATGTTTTCTTCAAAGGCGTTGATTATTTTGAGAAATGTGGTATTCATGCTTTTCGATAATTCAAAGTTGATTTGCTTTATAGTTACATTCCAAGCTTCGTAATCACAATTTCCAATCATTTCTCTTTGTTCACATCTTAAATTACCAGAAATGTCACATGTTTCTTCATCCATGTCCGTCTTCCAAGACATTCCCGCTCCCCATATCATCCTCAAGCATTCTGGTTTACAGTGATCCATTTCTTTTTTAGGTGCTTGGACACTTTCCCATGGCCAGGATAGGCTAGTGACTGACTCGTACCATGTCAAAGTCACTGCGAGGAGTAATAACGAATGGTACCACATTCTGAAATTGCAGAAAACCTATCTATGAATGATTGTGTCAATAACTGCCATTGATGTCTGACATGATAACGCGCTTATAATTTTATATCTAGTCAATTACAAACACTAATCTCAACTATACGACTACACAATACACTTTTTTGGAATTTTGTATATGTTTTGTTTATCAAACATCACAAACAATGTTTCATACATTTCGTACGTGTATGATGTTTAAAAGTTGTGTTTTATATGTTTATACTTAACAGAATTTCTTTCTCTAGAGACTGGACAAGAATATCACCATTATCCATTTCCGAGTGTGTTCACATGTGTTAGTTATTGCAATGAATACCCAAATGTTTGAACAGTAGAACATCATATGCCTATAATGAGCAATATAAATCGTGTAACTACAGATGCTATACATGGCATCCAGAAAGTATCTTATTTCAGCAAAAGACTGTAAATTACAGATGTTGTAAACCATAAAATGTTTTAAACCTTTACAAGTCTAATTCAAATTTTTTATTGACTGTTAAAAAGGTGTTTCAAATTTCTTGTTTCAAGATAAAACTGTTAAAAATGCATAAATTGGTATAACATATAAGTATCAACAATAACAATTTACTCTCAAAAACCTGGTTTATCGATAGCTTTTTTTCATATCAAGTAAACATGTAAATACAAGAGTCATGCATCACTTAAAAACCCATTATGACAAGGGTATATTTAGGTATCAACACATTGATATGTTTGGTAGACCTGCTTCATGACGTTTTATGAAATAGGAGCTTTTATACAAGTTAGGTCAAGTTAGATAAAAAATATCTTGCCTGAATTTAGTTTTGAAAGAATTTTCTTCATCTGTTATTCAACGGACGTGTATTGTCAACACGCTTTGAAAGTTTGAGTGCCAGACTTACAGATAAGAAACGGTTGTGTTAAGCTGCAGTTTTACTTATAATATTAACAACCGCTTTATATACACGAGCAAAATCCTGAATTATCAGCATTCCTCTAGAAGCGTTTAGTAAGGACGGTTGAACCGTTCAAATGTCACGTCACTGTCAACAAGCTTGACCATCTCTATTGCCTACATCACTGACAGCGTCGTTTTGTTATTGTCAAAGTTTTGGCAAATGTCTGTCACTGTACACGAATGGTTGTTTAATAGTACAGAGGTGAACATGATGCCAACGGAAAACGGCACTATGTTTTTGCTCTTGCGAACTCAGAGCCCAGGGTTAACTGTTACTCACCAGTGTATCATTACGCAACTACGTCGCGCATAGTTTCATCGTTGTTTCAAAGGAATATTATCTCCCTTTTGCATGTAATGAATAGATTACAAAACTCGCGAGTGTTTACGATTTTGTTCATGAAAATGTCAAAACATGTGAAAATATTTTCGATATTAAACACTCACTCGTTATATAATCTCTATATAAAAGAAAGTACAGAAAGTATTCAAAATATTTCAAAGACTAAATTTTAGTTTTTATGATGAGCTAAGATACCATTTGACGATCAGTTGAAAGAGTAATATCTTATTAACAGGTTAACAGAATACTCAGCATTTTTCAAAAACAATAAGTTTATCACCAACATTTCTTCTTGTTTTCTTGTCAATTTTACTCTGTGAATGGTTCAATAGCTAAAATATTTCTAACAGCGTTGATATATTCAGATATTTTCACGTGAAAAGGTAAAGATCACTTTTAGTAAACTTTAAAGGAATGTTTAAGTGAAAACTTCGTTGCCTCGTTTTTATTTGGCATAGAGTTTTATTCCCATCATATTGATGGTTTTGAGTTTTTAGAATTTGGCCTAAATATCAAACTTGAAAAACGTAAATGGGGAACGTGAAAGGCAAAGCTAAAATGGTCAAACAAGTCTCCCAGGTAAGAAAAGTACATGTAGAAAAGTAAGCATTAGCTCTGTACCTCATTTTGCTTTTTATAGTTTTTTTAAATAGTTTTTTTTTATTCCATTTCATTTCATTTACACAGGTTTCGACTTCTTTTGCAGAATCCTTAGGCCCATGCCAGAAAGCTGAAACATTGTGTACATACGCACTGACTAGTAAGGAAATAATATATATATATATTTGGTGACCTTGTGGCTCCTAATAAGGGCCACTGGGGCCAGGCCCTAAAACATATTTGTGTTTTCTTCTCCAGAGGCATAAAGCCTAGAAAGCTGGAACCTTGTGTACATACTCCTTGACCACTGAGGATTATAATCTAATACGGGATATTTTTTCATGAAAATTTACTTTAATATGCAAGTCGGCCAAAATCGGGTTCACAACACTACGACAGGGAACAAGATGCATCTGTCAAGGAAATGTTTGCAGATCATTGAAAATGTGGGTGTTCAAATTTGCAAGTAGACAGAATTCTTCATCTCTGATAAAAACACTTAAAGACATATAATCTGAAATAAACCATTAGGAAACGTTAATATTTTCTTTTGCAATGGTGAACAGAAAATGAACGTCGTAGCCTTATTGTAGCTTCCACTCTTGATCTTGACCTCTTGAAGAGAAGTTGCTTACAGATTCATACAGTTCATAGTCGCTATATCAAGGCCTGAACTGAAGAAATATATGATGGCTTATGGCCTGTTCTCAATAACAGTGTGCATTGTACAAAATAAATCTTACATTTGATAGTGATAAGAAAAATATCAGTAGGTTGATTTTATTTTTGGTGTATGAAATATGTTTAGTTTTATGATTGACAAAAACATCACTATTTTTAATTATTTGGATGTAAATGAAAGAAATTAGTACAAACGAGTTTGACAAAAAAAAGAAGTTACCTCCCCTTGCATGAGGATTTTCGTAAATATTGGCATTTATCAAGCTCTAACTTTGTGATTATTATTCGCCACGTTAGTATCCGTGCGACGTGCAATCATCGTTTGTCATTGACAACTAGCAAATACGCTAAATCATTTTAAATGAAAAAATAGAATCTATTAATACATCCAAGCAATCGGATTATTCATAGAAATGGTCGCTCTGCTCCGCTCCGAATGACAAAGCTCCGAACATCGTACAATTCAAAAGATGTGCTGCTGAGTTTTTTTAACTTCCAGCGAGCTAGGGCAACTTTTCTGATTGGCCGAGCGCCTGATTTCAGAGGTCAGCGGGATGACACGCTCTACGGGCCAATCTTAGATCAACAGCAGGACCAAATATAAACCCTGTTGATCTAAATTTATTTAGATTGGGTGTGAATTGTATTTCACCCCTTTGAGTTCAAATTTGAGTTTTACCTTTTGAAATTTTCTTTGGATTCTTTGGCTATTTGTTTCAGGTAAAATTGGTGGAGTTACTGAGCCAATGGTTTTTTTCAAGGCTTTTGGTGACGTTTTTGATAATAAATTATATTTATCTGAGTGCAAATGATGTTTTTACTAATATTGGTATATGTTCACAGCGATTTATTTCACCAACTGGTTTTAGTCATCATCTCAATGATTAGAGTTGTCTTACGAGAAAAATTGAGTTACGCCATCTTTACTGAGCAAAATTGTCTCTGAAATACGCCCATTTGCAGCCGAATCAGTGACAATTTTACATCTAAATTTACGATTATGCCGACAAATTAGTCGGCTGCACGTGATGTAATTACTCAGTGTACATTTGAAACTGTTGATGACGTTACTCGACAGCTGAATCAGTCTCTGTGTGAATCATGAATTGAAAAAATTACAATTGCGGGAAGGGTGTACTGAGGCGTCTAAGAATTCAATCGGTGACAAACCTTGAGACGTTGACGAGCACTATCTGATGCATGAGTACAAAAAATCATATATATATATGAAAAAATCGGAATACTTATGATGTAACGTAATTAAGTGAAACAGCGACCTAAAGTAAGCAAATAGAGATCTTTATACGTCAAACAACCACAGATTTCTTCTTCTCATTGATTGTCCAAACCTTCGAACCAGTATTAAATCTTATCACATGTTACAAATTAAGCTTTGCGAATTTTTGGAGAATACTCACGTGTTCTTTGCATCTACGTTTTAGTATTTTCAGCAGTGTGTTTTATCGATTGAATGCATGACTAACGTCGACGAATAGCAGTTAATTTACCCATGTATCACATGCATTGTATACATAGTTTACAAGATCACGTGATTTAAACAGAGGCCAAAAAACGTAACTATATTGTGAAAGGGGGACGGCGTGAATATTGGATATGAGTATCTCGATTTTCATGTACGAACATGTTCGTTCTGCTGTTAAATATTCGCTGTGGTAAATGATTCATAGATAAATAATCATAATTATACTCACATTAGCTGTAATTAATGCTCCTAGGTATGCTTTGAATAATCTCGTTTCCAGTCTGTGGGGCCAAAACCAAGTTGTAGTTACGTGAAGTACGTCCTTCAGTCACAACCTTAAACAGTTTCATGTAAGCTCTGTGCGTGTTTCAGCTCAGGCTAGATAAGATATAACCACAGTGTCAACACAGTTCAGTCTCATATATGCAACCAACCGTAGACAGTCGAGGTCCTTCGGTTTAGGTAGGTAGAAATTTGGTTCATCTTAAAGGTATACATTTTATTGAGTAACAATGCCGCAGCTAAACTAACACATAATAGTTTGATGTCAAACAGGTCTCTGATAAAGAATTACTTTTAATGTAAAATGTCTACCCCGAGCCGTTGACTCGTCTTATATAGGTTGAAACTGGTCATCGGTGTTGTCTCGTATCAATGTTTATTCATAGTCTCACAGGCTATTCGTCCTCTTTAGCTCGTAGCTAAAGTAATTCAATATTTTGTGTTTTATTTTGCCTCACTTATCATGGAATTAATCAAATTAACGGTGATTTTACAAAGCTAGATTTAATTTATGTGCACAGTGAATTAACCGACATTTATCTGTTTTATAACACTGTTATGGATTTTGCATAGGAATGATTAACTTGACTGACTTTCTCATCCGAAGCTAAAATTATGTGAATTGCGTTTATGAATGACTGCATGACTATTTTTATACAGTAGGTCCTTGTTTTGCCAGTCGCGACTTAACCGATGTACAGTCATTAAGTTTTCACTGATCTACTTCGAAGACATGGAAAGTGAATCAATCAGTGTCAATCAAGTATTCTATATTTCATGGCCACAAGGAGTAGGGGAGACCGGGGCAGGCACGGCCCCGGGGCATGTTCGTCTTTTCTCTGTAATCTTTGTTCGGTGGCCACTTTAACTTCAATTGGTAATTTCTGAGAGGCAACATGACCTTACTCCCACACTGACTTTAAACAGTACAAGATGTTCTTTACAAACTGTGGAAGAAAAAACGTTTTTCATCTAGCTGAATAATTTATTCGACCTCAGTTCGCTTTGTTTTTGACAAATGTTGACTGTGTTTAGGAATATATATTATTAAGTGAGCATAAAGCAATATGCCGAGACGTTTATGTAACGAACAAGTTCTTTTGGCGTGAGGGCAACAGTATAGAAAAAAAAACAACAATCGTGCTTTGAAGGTCCTCCTCGAAACCATTCTTCAAAAGGTCAATCAATTCAAAAGGGCCCTTTGGAAGGTCCTTGAAGAGTAGACTCCTCAGTGTAGTTGGAAAGGAATCGGAATCCTTTTCGTGATGGAAAGTTAACTGAGTCCACATCATTATAAAACATATCTTTGTAAAGTAATGTAGTATTTGTTCTGTCCAAAATATCGAATACTATGAATAGATCTTATCTCATTTTAATTGTAGTAGGCTGAACATGTTCTGATTGTTCAAAACGATTGCGGAACCTACCTCTGAGGGAAACCGAACCTGCCCCGTTGCAGAGTATGTTCGTTTTTTCAACTCGTCGTCTTAAAAGCATAATTATTGGAGAACTAACTACATTAGGTACTTTCAATAATTATTCGATAAAATTAAGATATGTCTCAATGTATGTACAAACGTACACTAGTATATTGCAAAAAAAACCAAACCTCATTATGGTTTAAACACATTTATTAATAAAGAATAAACAACTCATTATCTCTGTTTTAGTGTTAAGGGGACGTAGAGGCCCCGGTCTCCCCTACATGAACGTCCTTAACGAATACATATATCAAAACTTATTACAACGGAAGCACGTGTTATATGTAACATTCATTTCTGAAAGGGGAACATTTGACTCCTCACGAACAAAGAGAATGGATTTTGATGGTACAAAGATCTTTCGATATATTTTCATTTTTATATCTGTCATGTTCACTCAATTAATCATTTATTGCAGAAGCAACTTCCTAGGACTCGCCCTAATTTTCTAAAATCATATTACCACAGGTTACTAACTCTTCAATAATTCTGTTATTTCTATAGCTGTATTTGTTGCATTAAATGATAGGACCGTTTTCTTTTCGCACCATATTTATGTACTCAGTAAAAAAAATAAAGAGAACACCGCATCAAGGGGGGATACTCCAGTTATATTTTTAAGATACCAATTTCAAATTTAAGGAAATTTAATTTGAAAAGTCAATATTCAGTATCGTGTGTGTCCCCCATGCTTATCACATACAGCTAGGCATAGGCGTGGCATGCTGTCATTGAGGGTAAGGAAAATACGGACGGGTACTCGACGCCATTCCTCCACAAGGCCTTTAAACAACTAGTCCAGGTTTTGTGGTGTTCTGTTCCAAAACCTCCCGTAAATCTATGATCAATCTATGAGGTTTTATCGTTAATGATGCGTGTTACATATGTGGATTGCAAAGGTTTTGAAACCTTTAGAAAATAATCAGGTTTTAATGTTAAATAATATATTTTACCAATTTTTTCGGTACAAATATCACATTTTAGGTACTCGACATGATTGTATATTACACAACTTTGATTTTAAAATATCAAAGATCTATCGCATTCAACATATACCATTTGCAGAGGGTTAAAGTATTTTATGGTTATCTAAAACATGTAACTATGATATCAAAGTTAAGATGAATGATTTTTCTACCGAGTGATGTATTTATTTTTCAATATCGCCAACCACATACAAAAATAACGATAGGGTTTAAAGGGAAGGTAGCACGTTTTAGGGGGGGGGGGATATATGGTGACGTCAGGAAAATGAAAATAAATGGTTCCAAATGAAAGACAATGTTTTAACTATATGTAGCAATGATAAATAAAATAAAAACTTTAAGCTCAACCATGCTATTCCTTTTCTTACACAGAGATTTAAAGGTGTTGACACAACAATGGTCGCCAATTGACACTATCAAAATAATACATTTGGCATTAAATACAATTAAATAAAAAATGAAATTTTCAAAAAGCGTGCTGCTGTCCCTTTAAGGGGGACATTATTCGATTTAGCAGCATGACATTTTTTTACATATACCTACAAAGGTTTTTCTCATGTGATATTTTCAGGAAATTAACTTTTCTCAACAAAGGGAGGAGTGCTAATGCTTCATTTGAAAGTCCTTTGTTTGTTTGGGATTACTGATTGAATGTACCTTTGAATGACGCTTCGGTACTGTCATGACAGATGATTAATCTATGTTTACGTAGTTGTCATCTGCATGTATGGTGTAGTTTGTGGGGACAAACCATTATTACGTTATTTGTTTGTCACTTTCTTTGGAGAGGATTACATATATATAGTGAATGTAGAATTCACCTTTTTACATATATTGAAATTTTGAATGATACACATACTGGACAAAACTATTGAGGGATATTTTGAAATTTTGAAATTATGAATAAAATAATGATATAGTTCTTCATTGACTACGTTATGAAATCTTTATTATTGAAATTATTTGACATCCCTAGCCCCTTCCATTGAAGTTCATCCTTGTCCAAAAACTGTGCGTTATATATGGTACAGTCCGATGTCTCATGATGTCAAGCTCTCGGACGTTTGACTTTGAGTAACGACAACGTGTTATCTTCACTCAGTCAAACTAACACTCGTGCACTGTATTGGGTTTCACACTGATAAAGGATATAATATAATAATAAAAATCTCAGCGACAACCGTATAATTATACAATATTTGCGAAATAAACTTCTGTTCCATAAGCATACATTCAAGTATTTTTTTACATCTGGGATAGACTAGCATTATTGATAGATCGTAAAAATTCCTGAGACGTCAATTACGTACGAAAATTTGCTTGATCTCGGCATTTAAGTGAACTACCAATAGGCCTACTGTTGATAGTCGAATTAATTGAATTTTATAGTTGTATCAGAAATCATAAAACACCAATCAAAAACCGTATTTACTAATTTTGGTTCGCTATACTGACGTAAACCAAATTCCCATTTGGGCTAAAAAAGCATGACATGTACTATTTATACCAGGGAATTTTGTGGTATAAAAACGGTGATCATACGTAAAGGTTCTATCGGAAAAAACGAACTGTGGTTATTTGTTTGGCAATTGTATACACAATTGTACAATTGTAATTGATTCAATATTTTGGTATCAAGCCACTGTGGACCAATGCCATGCATTCAACAAACGAAATGACAATTTGATGAGATGAACCTATGGCGTTTATATTAATGATTGAATTGGTTTGAAAAAGTGACTTTTTGGAACGATTTTACAAATCTTTTAAAAAATTTAAGATGTCGATCGAATAAGTGTAAAATTCATAATTCCTCCTGTTTTTGACAATACGTTCATATCAATGATGTTTTATATTGGGATATATGCATTACTACCATGATGTGTGAATTCTGCAATAATGTGTGTTATACTTTGAAAGGAAGATACCTAATTTAAAGTTTGCATTCATTAAAATATTTAAGACATTGAAAAACGGCTTTCTGGGTATTCCTTTTACTGCATTTCTAAAGACATGTCTGTCTGTCTAGCCCAAAAAGTAACTAATCCATAAAAGGGTGTTGAAGACATCATTGCGTATTGTGAAATTGTCACAGAGTCAGTTGTGACGATAGACAAGTACTGACTGAGCGCCTGGATCGTCATCTGTTTGTCAATTGGAAAGTATTCTCAAAGACGGAAGCAAAATCTTTGCTTGGTTTAGTAATTATAAATGGTTGATAAAAGTGCTGTGTCATTGACCTTGAAAGTCATGATTGCGATGTGGTTCAGATTATTAAGATGTTTGGTATAATTCGTATTTGTTTGTTTATTATTGTTTCATCAAATTTGGAACGAAATCGCCAACTTCTTTAGCAGATCACTTAATCAAACATTCGAAATTTCAACACTGGATATATTATTCTGTACAACCAATAGCAACTTGCTAAATCACATAATATTGTGAGCTAAACGTCATATATTTGTTATGAACATCAAACGTTTGAAACCAAACTTTACAATATTTACAAAGATTTTAAAAGATGTTTTTGACATCGAGAAATATATTGCACGAAAAACTTAAAACATGAATTCTTTCGATAGTAAATGGATGCTTCTCAAAGATGTCCTTTAAACCTTTTGATTTAATCTTTTTTTTTTCGTATCCCGATCACCTATGAGTGATAAATCTTCTCATATGTATTCTCCATTCCCACTGTTGTTTGTAAAATATACATTGTCATCTGTTCATGCTTATTATGTCATAAATTCTTGTTTTCCATCTCAACTGTACCCACCATTGATTGTATCCAACTGAAGTGAATAAAAACATTTCCAAAAATAAAAAAAAAAAATTGTAAGTGTGTGGTTCCAGGTCTTCGTATAGTTAGTTAACAGGGCACTTCATACAAGAAGAACATGACACGGCAGTGGCTGGAACGTGAATGATTTATTCGCCTAGGTGCACACGTCACATCAGGGGCACATAACTTGTCTTTGACCATAAGCACACCGCTAATAATATTAATACATAACAAAAATCATACAGGGTCTTTTAAAAATTGTCTTTTCACTGGCGACTGTGACGATGAGAGCTCAAACAAGGCCCGTTTGTCATCAACACATGCTCAACTGAGCAATGCTACATACCCATGTTCACTTACGACCTGAAACTCTTTTAGGCTGTGAATTTGAAACATAACTTTTAATAATAATCATTTCAGAAACTGAGTATTTGCCGAAGTGAAGCATGACGATGGCTTATCTAGATGAACCTTCTACAAAAGAGGAGAAATCAGAGCTTCAGAATATGATCCTATCGATGCTTCAGACCAATAGATCAAGGTTAAGGAAGACCTCCACCGTTGCAATTATAGGAACAGTAGGTGTGGGCAAATCATCTCTCATCAACTCTATTGCCACCGCCATGTCCAAGGGTCGATGGAGAGAGCACGCTATTACCGGTTTCCACGGGGGAGAGGCTGAACCAGTCACACCTTATATCAGAATGTAAGTACAAAATTCATTTGGAGAGAGGGTACGTTATCTCAGAGTGTCAGTTTTCATTTATGATACCTTGGTCTTCCCGAAGCGAGGGAGCAGATCAACTTGCTCTTACAAGAGCACAATTTGCGATTAGGGTGTGTGCCCGACAGTCTAAGTAAACCTAGCCTCACTATTATCCGTTACACTGCTATACTGAGTCTAGAAAGGTCTGGTTGAGGGTCGCGTCAGCCGACCTTTCTGCGACCTATGACCCTCCAACGTTATACGTGCGAAGGCACACTATTGTGGCTTGGTAAGATCAGTTCTGATTGGTCAACTTGGTCACGTTGGCTGACGCGACTCTCAACCAAGCCTTTCTAGACTCAGTATAGCAGTGTAACGGATAATAGTGAGGCTAGGTTTACTACGACTGTGTGCCCGATTACAAAAGATGTTCAATGTATCAAATATGGCGAATTGACTAGGACAGTAGAGCGATCAGGCTTGCATTCATTGCTAGAGTTGGTCTTAGAACCCTTCGCTTGCAAAATTGACAAATGTACTAAGGACAGGTTTACACTTGTGATTGTAATTATTAACCCCTAGTCATCGAGACGATTGCATATATACTTTACAATCTTAAATCTTAAGTTAACAGTAGTTTTGAGGTCGAAAATAGAAAATAAATTTGAAAGACTGAACGCATTTTCTCCCGTGGTGATGCAATGAAGAGCTCAGGTTGATGAACTTTGATCACAAGAATAACTTGTTAGTGCTACTGAGA
This sequence comes from Steromphala cineraria, assembly GCA_916613615.1. Classification (NCBI taxonomy): domain Eukaryota; kingdom Metazoa; phylum Mollusca; class Gastropoda; order Trochida; family Trochidae; genus Steromphala; species Steromphala cineraria. The sequence goes on along the minus strand of OU744722.1, from coordinate 37,950,108 downwards.
CCTACAGTAATATAAGTTTTAAAGATTATTTCCCATCCTTATCTATTCACAAGTTCTCTTGTGTGACAGGTACCCTCAATGTTGCCGTGAAGAAGAACATGCAAACCCTCTGATCCCAACTCTCATAGACGTCGGAGGCCTGCCAAATGAGTTGGCCAATCCCTGGCCAAAAGTCCTCGGACTCATTTTCAGCGGACGAGTTCCTAACAAGGAGAATCTTCTGGACGTCCACGATGCTCTGCAGAGCCGCCTTGTGACGGACCGGTATTGGCACGTCAACAGACAGATGATGGTGGATCGGGTGGTGGTGGTTGGATCAGCCACAGCTCAGGTACCCGAGAACCTTCTGAAGGCTGTGGTGAGGGCGGCAAGACCGATAAGGGGAATCAATTCAAGAGGTGATAAAACTAAACAAACATGAAAGATGCATATTCTCATTTACATTTTTTTATTGTTTATTTGCAACATAATGCGGTATTAACTATACTTTATACCTTTACTTTATAAATAAGTCAACACTATTCTGACACTCCAAAAGACAAAACGACAAATTACCATATTTTGATTTTGAAATATACCACCATCCCAATAGATAATGTCAGCGTAATTTGTGTTTGGATTTCACTTCATGGCAAGCACGTTTCAAGAATTCTGATTCAAGCTTTATGACAACTAAACGTCTCGAAAATGTGTCTCCCTTGTGTTTAACCTGAGTTAAGTGAATTTAAAAAAAATATAAAACTATTATATTACTCTCTTTGTTCTTGACATTACCTTTTCAATACAATGTTTTATTGAACGAAAACCAATGTCCATTTCAGATATACCAATATTTGGAGTGATGACAAAATTTGATATGGTAGACCGTGAGGCCCTAGGGGAGTTCCAGGAACGGGAAGCAAAGTTCAAGTCAATCCTTGGGCTCGGCGGTGCTGAGACCCGCTATCTGTGCTGTCGCAACTACTGCGGGGCAAACGACCCGGAGAACAGGCGAGTGACAGCTAGCATCCCGGAGCTAGATGTTCCTATCTTGAAGTGGATGCTCCAGATCTGCGACCCACACATCCAGCCGGTCTGCAAGGAGTCCCCGTCCCTGACAGAAAGTCTTGTGGAGGCTACAGAGAAATCGGTGCCTCAATTTGGGGATGCAGTTCGACAGTTTCAAAACTTCGAGCCAAAAGTTCAGAAATTTCTTGTGTTGATGTTTTTTGTGGCTCTTTCGGTCTTCATTGCTGTATTCATGCTGTGGCTGCAAAATGTTGTTCGACGCTAAGATAAAAGATTTGTAAACTAAGAAGGAGACCATCAAAACTTGAATTATTGCTTGCAATGTCATTGACATTTAGATGATCGCTTCTTTGAGGGGCATTTTAGAAGTTGGAATGATGATAATGAAGAAACATATATGGATGACGATTTCTTTATTCACGATATGCGACGCTTCGACACAGTTTCTTGTGCCGTTTTCTAGCAGATGACGTCGCAATTCATGAATAAAGAAGTTGTTATCCACATGTTTCTTCATTATGATTAAGATGATCATTACTTTCTTCAGACCCTCAAGAACGTTATGAATTTGATAGTGCATATCTTGTGTGTCAAATGTGAGTTATGGGTTAAAGATTTGATAATCTTTGTTTTTGGTCTTCATATACATATCATTCAAAACCTGAAACAAACTACATGTATATACTCTTATTTTTATTTTTAAGATTTAATGTGAAGCAAAATAGTCTTATCTGGCTATCAAAGTTGTTAGATGATAACGTTATGAGTCTTTCATATATAAAACAGCTCGCTTTATTGTATCTAAGATGATTATCGATTTGCTCATATGACAAGGATTTGAAAACTGCAACCCTGGTTAAAGAATTGCAACATTCGAGTAAATAATGACCTTTCTATTGCAATATATTTATGTTATAACATATATTTCAACATTAACCAAATTAACATATTTAAAAGTTACCAATTTATAATATCAACTTTTGACCCAGTGCCATTCGGGTAATTCCAGGATATTTTCCGGCATTTCAGATGTTCTTACTTTGTATTTTTGAATACAGATATAAACTTAACATATATAATGAAAACTTTTGTTTATCAAGAATTCTGTTAACAAATCTTGATTATCAATTCACATTTATTTTTGTTGAGTAGACATATGTACACCTACTTCAGTTAATCACTGGTGAAACGATAGAGTAAAAGTTTCGTTTCGTTTCGATCATCGTTAACACAAACTGATAAATGATTGTGCTATTCAGATTTGCGTAGACATAATCATAGTGACAAGATATCAAAATCTCATGACGAGCGTTGATATAAGTGGAATGATAACAAGGCTGATATATATTTAGTCACTACATGATCTTTGGGATGAAGACATTAACGATCTGGTTGGGAAAGATGTTGATATTTAATAATACGTAAAGCATTGTAGAACGGCCAAAAGAGAAGAAGATTGAGACAACAAAAGTCAAATTAAGCAAGAACACGTTGTGCAAACTAAGAAATGAATATAAAAATATATGTAGAAAATCAAAGAAATCATTTGAGCTTAAAGGGACAGAAGCACGTTTTTTGAAAATATTTTAAATTTTACACTGATAATTGTACGTCAATGCTAAATATATTATTGTCACAGTGTCAAAATTCTCATTACACAAACCAATCATCCGTAGTCAGAAAACGAATTATAAAGATTTACATAAGACAATTGGAGGCCATTTTTGTGTTAACACCTTTAATTTAAATCATTTTGAGTAAGAAAAAGGAATCGCATGGCTGAACTTTACATTATATATTTGATTTAATTTATTACTGCTTCATGTAAATACATTGTCTTTTAATTAAAGATACAGCCCTTTGGGGCTGAATCCTTATTGTTATTGGCGTGTTTTTTTAATTATTATTCCACGATTCTTGTTAACAAGATTCAGACCAAACGGCTGATGCTATCAAAGCCAAATTTTGCATGCTGGTAGACCTCGTTAAGGAGACGGCCCATATATAAATGGCCCAGCAAGGCCCAAAGTTTTAAAATTTAACATTGATTTTTTTTTCAAAATGCACTTAGAGACCTGAAACATTTTTTACAGGATGCGCAATAAAAAATAATGCAAAAAATGAAATCATGACAAATTTGTAGGTCACGTGGTTTGGCCGCCATCTTGCTTTTAGTGCATTTTCGACCGTTGCCGACCCCACTCGCTTTTGAGAATCTTCTCCTCTGAAGATACTTGCACAAGAGAGCTGAAATTTATACTCAATGTAGCTAAAGCATTGTAGTTCTTAAAACTTCAAGGGCAGATAACTCAAAACCAGACGATAGAATTTTATTATTTTTGCATGAGCGTTAGACATTGGCATGGTCTTAAGGATAAAAGAATAAAATCGCTCGCGAACAGTCATTTCCGGTCAGGAGCAGAGGTCAAACTTTGCATTTTGGAAATGTGGTGTTTCGGTGGGTATGTTTAAAATATCGTAGCGAATCAACGACGTACGATATTGCATTGTTCTATCTATCATATGGAAGCCAAAAGTCTATAGATTTTAAAAAAAATTAACAATAAATTCAGATATTTTTTTTACATTTAGTTACGGACCTTTGAATATTGTAAAATCTGCTTTCGTTTTGAATGCATACGATATAGGTAAAAAACGTTACTCATCAGTGACAGACGACAAATCATTGTTCCATATATAATTTGAAAACCAAAAGAATACAGAATCTTTTAAAAATTATCAATAAATTCAGTTACTTCATTTTCATTGAGTTACGGACCTTTGAATATCGTCAACCCTGCATGCGTTTTGAACGCATTTGATAACTGTATGTTTGCAAAATGCGTAAATCATCAACAACAGAGCATTAAGCAGTGTTTATTATATCCTTAGACAGCCAAAATGAGATAGAACCTGGGAAAGTTTACATTAAAATGTAAAATGTCCTTTAACGTTGAAAAAAAGAACCTTACATATTGTCAATTGTACTTTTTTTAGGATAGTTCACGTGTTCCAATACATTTATATGAAATGCTTAAGTTACATGATGAGAATGGTAAAAAAATTGGGTTTCTCACGTTCGTGAAATGTTGTTTTCAAGTGGTTTTAGTTTCTGTTTGGATAATGCAAGATGTTGGTGATGCCAGTATGTTCATATCTGTATTTAAAAGACGTTTAATTGATATGTATATGCAATCTTGGAAACAAAATATAGAATCCTCATCCTATTTTAAACATTATTGCAGTATAAAGAATTTATTTCAATGCGAATCATACATTAATAAGCTTATATAACAGACAACTGATCAGATCAATGTATAAATTCAGCACTTCTCTTCACGATGTTAGAGTGAATCATACACGTAAGAAGAATGTCAATTGATTCTTTCTGTTTGCATTGTGACCATAATACTGTAGAAAATGAGTACCATGTTTTCTTTATATGTAATAGATACTCTTTGCTTCGTAATGAATATTTTATGCCCATTAACAAATATTGTAAAGCTAAGCTAACAATGCAACAAATACTTAACACACATGATGTAAATATACTTCGAATAACATCTATTTATCTTTCTAAGATATTCAGCTTAAGATCTTCCTAGTATAAGTTTGGTCATGTGACAAATGTATTTATTTTCTCATACAATTGTACCATGGACCATGTTGCCTTTAATACTGAAATAAACATGATTCTGAATTGTACTCTTTGTTTTGGACTGACAATAAATTGTCTGAGTGGACCTCATAAACTTTGATACCCTTTATGGTCAAGATTTATTTTCAAGACCAAAGGCACGAGTCGGTGTGTAGGTACAAGCAAATGCACCTTCCCTTAATGAAAAGGCCATAGTAGTATATCAAGAAGGGTTTGCTCATTCCAACCTATAGTATTGGCAGATTCGACTCGGCATGGATGTGACTTTCTAAGTTGACTCTTGTTTTCCGAAATGCCTATCACCCTTTTGGACTTTGAAATGTGCATTTACTGGATGTTCTTCACTTTGTGGTTGTAGATATTTGATGCAAACACGGAAAGAAGTCATGTATATTCGATTTATGTCACTAAATCCTTGTACATCACAACAGGACACCGTAAAACGTAGCTCCAACGTTCTGTACACTAAGAATCCTGCTAAAATCAAAAGGCTTCAAATGGTCACAAGAGCTCATATATTTGGCTGAATCCTGTTATTGTCGCTATGCGACTATATTTCATTTTCATTTCCGGACATCACCTTATATTCCCCCTAAAAACGTGCTACTGCCCCTTTCAAAGTAGAAACAGAATAAGTGCAAATCTGATTTTAAAAGCTTCTGGAAAGAGCTCCGCGCCATCTCTGGTGGAAGTAACAACAACAACCCAATATTGATAAAGATACATGTTATAAGCATTTCAACTCAGTTTTTTAATAAAAGTGGACCAGACAATACAGGGGTTTTTGAATGTCAAGATGTAGATGACTACAACTATTCTTGAAGGTGAATTTACTGATTCCGAAATTATATCGGCCTTAGATACCTGAAAAGAGGAAAATCCCCAGGGAATGATTGTAAAGATGTTGAAATGCTTACATGTTCCAGAGATATTATTTTACCTTTCTAAAAAATCTTTTTAATACATTGTTCCAAAAGGGAGTATTTCCTGATAGCTGGACTTAGGCAATCATAATTCCTATACATATAAAAGGTGAAAGAGATAATCCGGATAATTAAAGAGGGATTTCACTTTTAAACGCACTTAGTAAACTATTAACGCGGATTATCCATACCGGACACACTTACAAATTTGGAAACTTGAAAAGACAAAATACCAGAATTTCAAGCCGATTTTAGAAACGATTATTCTACGACGGATCACATTTTTACTCTAAATGCAATTTCAGAAATGTCTATCCAGGAGAAAGAAAAAACTATATGTTTCTTTCGTAGATTTTAGAAAAGCTTTCGATTCTGTCTCAAGATACATATGGTATTGTCTTAACAAATTAGGATTAAATGTCAACATGAGACAGGGATGTATTTTAAGTCCGCTTCTGTTTCAAATTTATAATAGTGAATTGTGTACAAACATGGTCAGTTTGGTGTACAGTTGTTCTCTGATTTCCTAGAAATATTTCCTCTACTTTTTGCCATTTTGATATCTGATGTTGTGTGAGGTCTACAAAAACAATTCCATATCTTAGAAAACTATTCGAAAATATTAAGGACTGGAAGTGAACCTTGAAAAAAACAAATAATTTGGTTGACTGAAGGGGTGGTAGACTATCAGCTAATGAGAAAGATATGGTTCTATAAAGAGTCTCCAATTCATGTTGTAAATTCATACAGATATCTTAGTATTATATTTTCATTCACGTTTAAAATGAAGAATTGTATAAACGATCTAACACTAAGGAGCAAAAAGGCATTGGTACACATTTTATGTAACTTAAGGATGATTGATATGGTAGACGCTAAAGTGTTCAACATATTCGATCATCGATGCACTAATTCTTCCAATTTTACTATATGGAGCGGAGGTATGGGGAGTTAAATTAATTTGCTGGCTTGTAAAGAGTTTTTAAACATAGGCATGCAGACACTTTATGTTAATGTATATGGAGAATTTGGACGATTCCCGTTATATATTATTGCTTTATGTAGAACTATTAAGTATTGGTTGAAACTTACTGAAATGCATTCAGGTAGAATACCAAAATATCTTATGAAATGTTTTTATATTTAGATAATATTGGAAAAAATAATTACGCTTTACATATCCGCGCATGGATTTTTTTAGTAATCTCAATGTGTTGACGATAAACTGTATTTTCTTTTTAATGCTTTAAAAACGTTTGTTTAAATATGTTTTATCAATCTTGGCATTGCTCTCTTGATAACAGCATACGTTACACACTGTATCGATAATATAAGAGTTTGTTGGAAGCTGAAAAGTATTTAAGCATTATACATGATAATAAATATAGAAATATTCTTGAAGGTGGGGCAGGATTATTAAAACTTAAAATAAATAAGGGAAGATAGTTAAACATTGATATATTTCTATTTTCTCTTAGTTTTTCAATGTTATTCTGCAGAGAGATTTCATTATCTTCCTCATGTTTGTAATCAAACGCCAAGTAATTTTATGTTTCTTTGATGAATCTGAGTAAATATAATCATATATATTTATATATATATTGCTTATATGCACCATGTATGTTTTGTATGTTTATGGGCCCGTAGCTTTCATTCATAAATAAAGATGATTGATTGATAAATGACTGTCACCCTTGATATTCGCTACATGTACGGAGAGAGGTAGAGTGTCCACACAGTGGTAGAGTGTCCGCTCGTCACTTGGATGACCGGGGTTCCATTCCCGGTCGCGTCATACGAAAAGACGATAAAAGGTGGAAGTTTTTGCTGCTTTCTTTGACACTCAGCATTGTAAAGGCGGAACAACGCAAGTGGAAATGTATCATATTTAATTATTACATATATAAAATAATATGTAATCACTATATCATTCGTCTGTATTTACTATTTATCATGTTACATTGGAAGTTCTAACTAGAAGAGAGTATCAATTTTACAAGGGAATTGATGAAATGTACAAAATGTTAAAAAAAGAAAAGGTATCGAATTATAAAGAGGGTCCTAAAACTGTTTTGCGGGTATGAAGGCGATCAGCAATGGCAAATGCATCACCTGTAAAACAAATACATTTAAACTATAACAAATAAAACAATCTTTAACGACTTTAGTACAAACATCAAACGAAACTTATTCGTGAACATCATGAGTACTTTAAAACAATATAGCGAATGAGTGACCAGTACAACAAATTCCAACTTTTCAGTTCAGAGATTCAATAACTTCCAAAACAGTGTTTCTAGTCTTAAAGGGACAGTCCTATCGGAGTATTGTTTTGTGGAAACAAAATTCAAGAGGGCGTAGTGATGCATTTCATTTAACTGAAATGTTAACGTCACTAACATATTTAAAATAAATTGTAAAATAATCGTGTTAAATCATTTATATTAGCTAAACGGAAAGTCCTCCTGAATTCCGTTTCCACAAAAAAACATACCCCGATACGACGGTCCCTTTAACATGAAGTCTCTCCCGCTCGACGGCCCGTAACGAACACATCCGGTTCCGGGTCAAGAAGCTAACTATACTACGCATAAGAAGCTAAGGGTCAAACCTATATTTCTTCAAGTTATCTTCATAGACGAGGAACCATAGCGTGGCTGAAGGATTGTTCCACCCAGTGAATGTGGCACAGAGAATTGGCTGCAACCTAATAGAGAAAATCTTCTCTCTTGATCCAAACAATGATTTTCTTCTCTATTTCTTCTCTTTCTTGCTTACGTCTGACCATGACGAAATTTCAAACGTTTCAGCAACAAAGTGATTTCTGGCTCGAGGTGTTCATGAAAAATGCATATGACAAGTTTAAATACATAAATACTCACAGAAGTCTGGCAAAATTGCGTTTGGACGATGCAAATGGTGTTCTTAGATCTTTGTTTGAGCATGGAATTCTGATTATACCTCGAGACTGTCGTTCTCGCTGATTTTAAATATTACACATGTTTGTGTACAGTTCTTGTCGTCAAGGTAAACCGCCGCTAATGGCTGAACTATTGTCCAAGCGGCGTTAAACACTAACTCGCTCAATCATTCACTCGTCAAGATATACTGAACACATTTCAACAAGATTTCTGCTTCAAATTCTGATTTAAAATAAATATTTTCTATGCGTAGAAACATGTCGGACAGAAACTAGCTTTGACCCTTAACTTCTTTTGGCTAGTATATAAGTCAGGAATAAACAATGGGCTTATAACCCTCGCCTTTCATGGCAATAAAATGTATGACCATAATCGTTTGACATCGTTTTATTCGTTTTATCCATTGGTATCATTTAGGGTGGAAAAAAACTCTAGTAAAAGAGGATCCTACTTAAACGGGTATTATGAAAGTGAAGTACAAACAAGATAAAGAAAGGGAGAGTAAAGAAGGATAAACCGAACTTGTCTTGCTCGTCATTGGGCGATATTTCTGATGGAGGGCGGCAGCAATGGAAATTGAATCACCTGGAACATAATTATTTTTTGTTATAAAACTGTGAAGACGTGGTATATGTTCCACAAACCAAGATTTACATGACCAAATAATTTTCTAATAATGTTTAAATGCGCACGACAATAAAACCTTTCATCTATGCATAAATTAACATATACCGACAGAAAATGAGGGAACTGAAGAATTTACTTTGAATGATCTTCCAATTTCACTAAAAACATTTTTGGTCACCTGTGAGGTTGAGAGTTGTCGATCCTCGATTTCTGTACCGATTTCTCTTATGAAAGCAGGTGCTGAATAAGATCTATTTTATAAGGAAATAAATATAGGATGTGATAGTCCTGTCTAGGTGTTTGTCAATCAGAGAGAAGCAAAGAAGAGAACAAGGAGTTACCCGTTGTTGTGTTGGAGAAGTTTGTTTGGTCACTGGAGAAGGGAGATTCCACTTTTGTGAACAAAGACTGATCAAACGAACTGGCATCAAAGGGCTTTTTCTGCAAAAGCAACAAAAACTCACACACCTTATAAGATAAGAAATAACGAGAGGGGTCAATATATAGGTCAATGTCATATTTTAATTAATATATTTACATAAGTAACACCTTTCAAATCGTTTTACATTATGCTTACCGCTATTTCTACTTTCTACCTATCAAACGTTAGTGTGGTGCATCTATATTCAATAAATTCAAATTAGACAATTAGTTTATTTTGAGTTGAAATATATCAGGCGGGGGACACTGTCCGGTTTTCGATCACAAATTATGACTTAAACCTCTATGTTATCATGTCCATTGAATTAACACGCATTAAAAAGGTAATGTTTACAAATTGCTGCATATCAAGATTGTTTACAAAATTTATAACGTTTAATATGTTTGAAACCAAAAAAATATTCCATGCGACGTAAGGTTTATCGTTGTGAAAGATGTTTTGTGTAAGAAGCTTATCGTTTTTAAAAGCGATTCCTGTTCAAACAATGGTAAATCATGCAATAAACTGAGACCGGTTATTCATAAAGAAGCATCTAAACGCTCACCAATATGCCAGGAGCGATATATTCACCAGGCGGGCATTTACTCACATTTATAACACAGTTAAGAAGAGTGTTGATGAAGAGCTCCCACCGAGGTTTGTAATAGCTGAAATAGAAAAGATTGTCGAAGATTGAGCTTGAAAAATCGTTAATTGTACAACATTAACTTCACTGAAATAGCGCTTGTCGTACGCAAATTTAAAACATTGTCGAAGATTGAACTTGAAATTTATTAATTGTACAACATTAATTTCATTGAAAATATCGCTTGCACAAGGACACTGTCGTATAAAATCGAGGTAACACGGTAAGAAATTAGTGCAGTTACCTATTATCTCCTATCGGTGTATCTTGATGTTACGTTCATTCGGCCCTTCCCTCACTCCTCTGATGATTAATATATTATGTTACCCTCAATTGTACAGGGAAAGCATGTAACAAACGACATAAAAATACATTACCTTCGTACGAGTCCAGACCACATCTTGCAAGCATAATCGCTAATCTGAAAATATAACAATAAATTGTTTTACAAGTCCATGGTGTGAAGTATATTTTACAAGCAATAATGTTTTGAAGGTGATGTACAATCGCAGTCTCTGTTGGCAGTACGCGATTAAAAGTATTATCACAACCAATGGGAAAATCATACACCGATATCATGTGGGTATTGAAAACATTATGTCAAATATCGGAGTATTCTTTCTAGCCGTTATGTACTTCCTGACTAAATCAAAGGTCCCTTCCGCCTTAGTCCATCACATCGGAGTTTAATATGAAATAAAGTGTCAACATTTAATAAGTTACCATGTCATATTCAATAAGTAAACCATTATTGTTATTATACTTAAGTTTCTCAATTAGTTTACCAGCCCTTATCTTAGATCTCCGGTAAAGCTGGGAGGTTTAAACGTGTCCCTTCATAATTGACCACTTTTCTGAGGAAAGTACTCAACAAATAAAAGAACCAAAAAACTTTCACGACAACACTTCTTACCTCCCCTTCCCTGCCCCACAACGTTAGCTGGTTTCTGGCGTTAAAGTCATACAAGACTTTTTCTGTATCATTGGTGGCGAACCGAGCGGCGTCACGTGACCACCTGCCTAACAGGAAGTGCTCATCTGACGCAAGCAGTGTGTCTACGTCATCCATTAGTTCCAGTAGGTGATTTCCGGCAGTTCTGAAACATTGCGGAATAAGAGACAGTCATCCTACAAGGAATCATATATCCATCCTGCCTGTGTAACCTTATTTTTAATAGTATATACCTACTAGAACACACAAAACTGCATTCAATATTATCAAATTTTCAAACTTTTAACAAATGACTATCCCTTGTCAGAGCTGAAGACTTTCTGTTCAAAAAATACCACAATCTCTGAAGTTGCGCCATGACCAACCACATTTACGTGATTTGAACGTTAGGGCGGAATACAAGACTACCTGTCATTTAGTGTATGGTTTCTTTATCTCCTACATTGAAGAGTCAATTTGTGATAGCATTGCTTGATCTGATATCTAACGACGAAATAAGGATATCAATATGTTATATTTCTCATGGTGTATATAAATTTTAGTATGATTTAGTTTTCTGATAATATTATCCATTATCAATCTGCTACTCGCTTTTAGGATTGACATTATTATCGAATTCAGAATGATGACATGAACCCGAAAAAAGCGAATCTATTTAATCAGATACACTTTTATAAAAATGGTATCCCTTGACAAATTCCACGTCTGTTGGTTACAAAAGTAGGTATCTGGGTTAGCAAGGCTTTAATTTGCAAATGATATCGCCTCGTGCGAATGGAGTCTATCTGGGGAGGACGTTATGGGTTGTCCTCAGAGCTGTATACCAGGTATCCCCCGACTTTTGTCACGGCGTTCCAGTACCTGAGTGCCTGTGCGTTACTGGTGTTGTAGGCATGGACGATCTCCTCATACATAGGTAGAGCAAGATGGTGCAAACTAGCCTTGGACACGTCTACCAGGTCGTATCTGGAAATAATTTATAAAAAACCAGTTTAAAAATAGATTGGAAACCTAGCCTGTCCTGAAAATTAATTGGTCAGTTCCTTAGAGAAAATAAAGAAAAAATGTGGAAAGTTACCAAAACGTAACCAGTCCTAGCAAAAATATATAATTTATTGAAACTTGATAAGATTGACGTATTTTAAAGATGTTTATCGTTATATTTCAACCAACCTACCATAACTTGATATAATTATGGATGTCAGGTTACTTTGAGGTATTTCGACGTGGACAGTTACATTAGGCATTTATAAATCAAGTTTGAAGTTATCATTCAAGTTGCAATGTGATTTATGAAAATGAATACGTTGCCAACTATCAAAATCCGCAAGCTTGAAAGCTTGTTTATACTCAGGGTTAAAGAAACAAACCGGCACCCTTCTCGTACAAACGTACCTAAACAGAGTCATGTTACTCAAAGAAGGGCCAGCCAGAACCATGTTGTCCCACGCCTTGTAAAGTACTTCCGGGTCATAGTTGAACTATCAAGAAGAATATAAAAGTCATCATTTTTTCCTCTCAGAGCTTTTCAAATGTAAATGATACATGTTGGCCATATTTGGCTCTTCTAGAGGCGAAAATGTGCAATTCCGATCCCTAACCACAAACATCATGTCATATTTTCGACTGAATTCTGCTGAATAAAACGTGAACGCATCCCATTCCAGTTTTATCAACAGATAACTAACTTCGATTGTAACAAATAAGGATAATGCTAGTTCATGCCTAGACGACAAATGGATCTATTTGTTAGAGAGAAAATGCGGTTACCTGAAGGACGTTTTGTTTTACCGTAGAGTGGAGAACACAGTCAATTCATAACATCACTTATACACTATAATGTACAATATTATATAATGCAGTGTATAAAACCTAGCCTGTCCTAAAAATTAATTAGTCAATTCCTTAGGGGAAAATAAAGAAAAAAATGAAAAGTTACCAGTCCTGACCAAAACGTAACCAGTCCTGGCAAAAAGTAGCCAGTTTAAGGACTGGTAGACGGGCTATATTTTAGACACTGTATAATGAGGATTCTTGTAAATTTTACAACAAATTCGATTAACAGATTGAAATATTGAACGTACATGTTCGCTCATCCCAAGAGAGGGTCTGTGTATCAACACTACACTAGTTGATCCGCTCTTGTACACACTTTGCTGCAAAAAGGGAGTCAGTTGCATGTTTAAAATCAATATTGAATTTGTTTTCCAGAATATTTATAACATTACTAAAACCGAATGGATTTGCGTTTTTCACATTTTATTAGTTTCCCTATCTGCCCCTTTCTTATGGATCTGGTAAGGAAAGTGAAAGCTTATTTTTGAAATGATGAAACCTAATCTTGTAATATATTACTGAGTATGATTTATACGTTTACAAAATTCCTTTATGATCAACTTTTGTGAGAATGTTTTTAATGATAGTGAAAATTACGAGGTGCTATAAGGAAAGCATAAATGAGTTATAATGAAAAAGAAACAGTTTGACATTTTTGACATATTGTTATGAAAAAAATAAAAGCTACTTTTTGTAATGAACTGGCAAATTTTTTAATTATTAATAAAAAGACATGTGTCAGTTTGGAATATTTGTATCTTTCTCTAGTTGGACATTCGAATCTTTGCCATGATCATTTAATCAACGCATGATGTCAACTTCGGTTTTAGAATGTAACGATTGGCGGAAACAAGATGCTATAACGAGGTTTGAATGTAGATGTCTTACAGTGAGGTGGGACCAGGCTGTTGAGGTTTGTGTACTCCCTCCCCCGTAACGCTGCTTCTGGTACTGATCAATCCTGTACATCAAGCACAAAACAAAACATTTAGTTATACGTATACGGTGTTGTTTCCAGGTGACCAGCTATGGGGGTAATTTTGGCATATTCTTAGCATATAGGACCCTTAGCAACGGTAGTATCTCACTTCTTTTAATTTAAAGGGAAACCGCGCAAAAGGGTGGGCATAGTTCCCCAGGACCCCTTTAAGAACAATACTGGTATACCCATATATGCATAGAAACAAAAACCATTACTATATCAACATCGGAATCATAAGTCGAGATGGAATATTCAACCTTACCTCATCTTGTCGTCTTAAAAAGGCCATATGAATAACTGCATTTGCTTTTTTAAAATAGTTTTCAATCCTAAACATGCAACTTAATAATAGTGTGTGAAAGTCTTACATAAACTACGTTCCATACCTTGATCGATTTTATACAGTTTCTCGCTACTATGGAGATGATAGTCCAAGGAACATTTGTTTATCTATCGGTTTATGTAAAGCAAGGATAAAAGAGATATAGGTTCCCTACCACTTTGCTAGATCCGTGCTTCCGTTACGCCAGGCCTGTTCGTTCATCAATTCGTACATGACCTCGTTCTGATTTATCCCTTCTGGTGTCAATCCCGTTCCTACCATCGTCGAATTTGGGAAGTTCCGGCCATCCATTGGGCGCTTTTAAAATAATTTAGTGTTTTCTGTACAACATTCAAAAGCAAACAAAATGCATAAGCTTTCTGTCAACACACCAAAACAATACATGATGATTTGAAGAATCTGCTCGTAATTGAATATATCAAACAATTGAACTATGTAGATGATGAAATTTTATGGCAATTTCTTAATATCAAGTTTCATGAACTGAATTAAAAAAATCAAATTTGTATTTTAGAAATACCGGTTCAAACAAAGAGATTATGACCAGGGTAACATAAACAAATATAAAATAATGGAGATATTTCAGTTTTTTTAAAGTGTTTGGTATTTTAACGGATACATAAGACAAAGGCAGTTCATGCCATCGCATATCCACACTATGCACAGATAAAGGAAACATAGGCATTATGCATTGTACAACTTGCTTTAGGAATATCTAGGAACTGAGTCACAAGCGGCGGATCGGAAGCGAAGGGTTTGGAGTTATTAATTGTGGCATATAAATGGGATAGGACCCCCTTCCCCAATCCTCCCCCTTTTGTATTTTGAAAAACAAAATTTAAACAACCCATTTCAATAGGAAACTCCAAACGTTTGAAGGTCCTGTCTCCCCCACTGGTATATAACACTTTACTCTAAGGGAGCTCTGTACAGGCGGGGTCTGTGAGAATGTCCTACCCCATTGACCGTGGGTAGATCTCCGTACATCTCGTTGAGACCACCGAAGTTGTGCAGCATACACCAGATGAAGGGTTGTCCGTAGAAGGACTCCGTGCTGGAGTAGATGTTGGACGAGTCTGCATTCAGGTCCAGGATTACCATCTTACCCTGGTTGAAAGTGTGAGTTGAATTTTATATTGGCCCTAGTTATAAAGTCGATTAAGAAACATTGTGAGTTTCCGGAACGTCTTTCGAAAATACCTTGGTGGAAAATTCTTTTACAGTATGAAGGTCATGGAAGGTAAATCATAAAGATGCGATGATGATGCAAGTATGCAACTTTCAAGAGGCTTCTTACACTATACAAACATTATTTAGGTTAACATTCTCTACTATCATTGAAATTGCAGAAAGTTTATTTTACCGACAACCGATTACCCCAGTGTTTTGAAAATAAACCTCTTTCAAAGTTGGCATTCGAAATCAAGTTTTTGTTACTTGTTGCTTTTAAAGAAATAGCATTTCCTGTCACTGTCAATTGTAGTGCAAATTACAGATTGATTACTTACTTTAGCATGGAATATATATTTTTTAAAATGTAATAAGGGTAGACACAAGGCGGTCGTAAAATCTCTAGTTTGGATATGTAACGTCTTTTATATCACCATTCCGGGTTTTCATAATAAAACAATGGTTGGTACCAAAAACATAAACGGTTTATTTAAATGAATTCCAAACATATCACTCGTATTACTTTCAATCAAAAATTACAAAAGAATGAACAGAATCAAACATTTTTTTAATTTAAAACCCAACATTTTCAATCTCATTAAAATGATATCTTAATTGCTTCACTACGTTACGCAGATTAAAGATCTCACAAGGCCCCGTAAGTCCAGCCGTCAGGGTAACCTTTGACCGCTTGATGTGAGGAAGATTTCATCCACCAATCAAATCGTACGTCTCTTAAAGGACAATTCAAGAGATTAAACCGTAAATCGGCACAGCCCAAATGATAAAATGATAACTTATGACCTTTCGAATTTCCCAAAAAGCAGTGTTAGGTAATTTGCATAGGTCGTAAATTCATTTGTAATGTTTGACTATTTGACAGAACTAGATTCTTTCTAATTTGCATATGTACATCGATATGTGTGATATCAAATCAACAAGACTTGATCTAATGTTTTTATGTCAGTTCTGGTCTTCTCATTTGTGTCAGTATATTTATGGATAAAAAAAACACCGAATTTAATGAACATGAATCGTTTCATATAAGATTTAAAGGGAAACGTTTATATAACGTAACTGTTCCAAAAATAGCATCTACAGCTTGCTGTTTGAATTTGCCCCGTTTACGGTGATTTCTTCGATAATGATAACATTAAAGTATTTACCTGGACGATTTTGGACCAACAAATTGATAGGAGCGATATAAAGCACAGTTTGAGTTATTCATTCGGACATGACAGGAAATATTTGTTGTCGACATTTAGAAATAGTCGGAAATGTTCGTTTTTCGAGTTTTGAAGATTAGATATGAATACCCGTCATCAGCAACCCGAGTTACGGGGCAAAATCGCTGATTGGCTGAGTCAAAGGATACTCTGACGGCTGTTATAACTGAGCCTGGTAAGATCTACATGCGTAGCGTAGTGTAGCAAATAGATCGTATTTTAATAAGATTGCAACATTTTTAAAGGTCCTGAATTCTTTGTTCAGTATATAATCAAAACAACACATTGGATTCCCTTTCAGAATCCGAGCTATTGTTCTTAAGGCTAGGATAATGTTTTACTAAATTTCTTACCTTTGGAATCGCTGTGAGTAGAGCTTTGATCTGAGGTTGTTTCCAGAAAGTTTCGTGAAATAACCACCCCTGCATCAACCTGTACACATGCACATTGAAATGTTCAAACAGCTTTTTAAAAAAAAAAATTCCATCAATATAATTCATCATTCAAACTATTTCTCTTTTTATTTCTCTTAGGTAGGACAGAAATTTCGTGTTAAACAGTAAGATTCTATATCAATAATAGACTTATATTTCACTTATGAGAGATAAGATTTGTGATATGGTTGTTTGCGATACCCTCAACAGCTTCCTAGGTTTGGCTAAGTTCCGTAATTTGAAACACATCGAGAACCACATAGAGAAGCATAACTGAAATGCAGGTTTGTCATTTTCTCTAAGCAGATGAAACAACAATATTTCATGTCAAACCATCGCGCATGTCAACAAAAACACTCCGATTTTATCTTATCATATCCATGTGTGTGTTTGATCAGTCTAATCAAAATCGACCTTGTCTAAAATATTGACGTTACCGGGAATCGAACGTGTTCTATCAGAGGGCTTCCCCTCCACAAGGTCTGAATGCAGCCTGTCTACTCGTACGTTGCTGTGACCAGTTAGCGCAGACAAGACCCAGTCATCAGCGATCCAATCACATCGTTTTATTTAATACAGTAGAACACGGATATTACGAGCTCCAAAAGACCAAAGAATTTAGTTCGCTATATCAGGTGTTCGCTATACTCGCGTTTGGCCGCAATGCATAGGGCTTTTGACGGGACTTAATTTTTTTTCATTATATCCGATTGTTTGCTTTTTCCGAGTTCGCTATATTCGTGTTCTACTGTATATCTATCTATTTAATTTAATAGCGTTTAGCGGCGATCATGTTTAACGAATTGTACAGTCGAGTTACCTGCCCCTAGCTGATATCGGAGTCCTTGCGATTGGCTAAATGAGTTTACGCCAGGAACATGTGACAAGGGTGGGTGCGATCAGACCGTGACAGCTGCAGAGAGGGAATAACAGCTGGATTGAGTTCTAACCCCGATGAAGTCAATATTTTTAAAACAAGCTTTTTTTCTCGGAGCATGACCGATTTTCATGGACTGTGTGGTTTGTGATGTCTCACCATATAGCCTGGGGGTCGCCAGCGACCATGGCATTGAACACGCCTCTCGCTGCCGATGCCAGATAGGAAGGGTCACTGAAATACATGTTTTTATTCATTCAAATTTATCATAAATAGATCATTTTCGACATAGCATGGAAACGAGGTATGTGAATTATGGTGACAAAAGGGTTCAAACATAACGGAATCGGTACAGAAATAATCAAAACATTGAGAATTATTTTCAAGCTTTCATACCTAGAGAATAATTAAGCGGTTTTTTTATGATAGCTAAAGGCGATTTTTAAAAACCCTATATTTTAAAACCAATGTCTTTCAAATAATGCCAAATCCGTCATTCGATCCCTGTGGTTATAGCACCATATATACAATCAATGAACAGATCGCTACGCCTTCCATGTAAAATATAGATTTAGAGTTATCCGATATGTCTAAGGTTAAGGTGGAGGTATAAGTTTGTATTTATAAAACATTTTTTGAATCGCTCCTACCTTGATCGGGGAGTCATTTCGTTAAAACTGTCTGCATTGTATATGTGATCGACGTTGAATTCTTTTTCCATCTGAAACAAATTCCCCAAATGTTTCTGGATTTCTCTGACTAAGAACCCAATTTACTTTCACCAAAAACTCAAGATATCGGAGTCTGTACAAGCCATAGCAATGAAAGTAATAATCCAACAAGATCAACCGTCAAACAGTTTTTCTGTTTCTTAAAAACATTGACAAGAGTCAAGTCCTTTCTTCTAAATCATAATTGGTGAATCACAAGAAAATAATCGTCGTAAGTAAAAACTAAATGATCAATTGAAAAAGAATAACAAACGAATGGAAAAGAGAACACTGTCGGGCGTTATCATATCAAATACAACACTTACAGTTTTTATAACGTTTCTACCGATAGTAGTAAAAAGTGGGTCTTCGAAGTCTAGAAGGTAGGTTCTGTAAAAGAATTATGAAAGTCAAATCAAAATCAAACGAATGTTTTCTTATGCCGTCGAATTATTTATTATGAAGTTTGCAAAAATAATGAATCATATGAGATTGTTACCATAAATGTACTTACATTTTGTTATTGTAATATATCCATATATGCATTATATATCTAATATAAAGATTGAGGACAGGGTCAGAAAATCAGATAAACACAGCTAGAGAAAAAGTATCTTACGGCAATCCTTTGTACTTTATTAACGTTTGTCAAAATGAATCATATGTGCATGTATGCCCTTTAATTTCTTAATCACATTCATAACTTCAAGAAACGCGTAACCCAACGCAAATTAATTGAACTTCTTGTCAGCAACGCTCGTCCCGTGTGCAAATAAATTTGAACCTTGTAAAATTTGTAAATTATAAAAAAATATACTGAACTGAAAATATGCTAAACTCAACATCTTAGTATATTTCGATTAAGCAAAATTGCTTTTCTTGAAATCATGGTTTCTTAGATGTTATATTCCACAACGTATCTTAGTGCATTCTGATATAATTGTCTAAAAAGGTTGTTCACTTACGCAGAGTTGTTGTAATTAAATCGGGCCCATGGTCCGAGACGGGTGACATTAGCATGAGGAAATAACCTGTAATTAGAGAATATTAATTATTCTTATATTAATGTGAAAATTATATATACAGGCATATAACAGAAACAAGATCATTGAAAAGAGCGAAGAATAATGTTTTAAAAACTGATTATGGCGCTAAAATAAGCAAGTCATGAAAAACTATAAAACCCTTAAAACGTTAATCAATATCTTCAAATGCTGTTGTTGGATTTACTTCTTAATTTAACAACCAAAGAGTCACATTTAATCAAATTCATGATATGAAACTATATAATTATAGTCATCCTAAATTGGCCTTTTCGCTTCAGACAACTTTATTCTAGACAAGTAACAGGTAAATAAAACCTCTGAATGTTTTATCTTAGAACTACCAATCATTTATATTTATGATTCACGCATTATGAAACGGTTGAGATATTTTTGCCCCGACTTTGTAATGGCTGCTGGAACGTGTCCGGCGAATGCCGGAAGTACAGGAGTGATGCCAAGTGATCGCATCCGGTCAAGGATCATGTGTTGTAGCGCCAGCCGACCGTCAATCCAGGCCTGGGGGAGGGGGCCGCCAAACCCCCGGATGTTGCCCATCCGAGCCCTAAGATACAATGATATTTCAGTGTCACCTGATTGATGAAATAAGCGTCAATGTTGGTATAACCCGAGCGGTAGCGAGTGTTATACAGAAACCTGTTCCAGTTTCGTTAACGTACTAAGGAAGACATTGGTTTGAAACACTATATTTGTTACTCTAAAAATCATTTAGGCGCACCGTTGCCTT
Organism: Steromphala cineraria; assembly: GCA_916613615.1. Lineage (NCBI taxonomy): Eukaryota > Metazoa > Mollusca > Gastropoda > Trochida > Trochidae > Steromphala > Steromphala cineraria. The sequence goes on along the minus strand of OU744722.1, from coordinate 37,929,583 downwards.
TATAACGTTACAGTTTTTATACGATTGCAGAGTGGACGAAATACCGAAATTGGACCGATTTCAGACAAAATGGCATAGGCACATGTAAATGATATAAATACAGATATTATCATTGTTTTACAGAGTGGATTATCAACACGTATGCAGGTTTCATGAACAGTGTATGAAGAAACTGATTTTTACTCCCTATCTTATATGATATATCATGATAACGACAATTCTCAGATTCTGCGATTCCTTATGAAATAACATTATTCCTTTGAACAATTTCATCAGCATTGAAGTATTATTACATGTTAATTGTTTGCATCTTGCATTATTATATCACTTCAACATAAAATTGAAAACAATTAACTATGTTTGGAGATATATTGTGATATTTTGTTATTTTGAAACCCTTAAAATGAATCAGTGAGAGACCTGATTTATCAATTTGTTAGACATAAACAAATTGTCAAAAAGGATTTGCTATCTCTTGATTTATGATGTTTTCCAAAAGCAGACTCACCAGGCCAAGAAGGCAGGCCCACCAAAATGTGCACCAAGATCTTCGTTCGTAAACCCCATAGCGAGGTACACCTGTCAATTGAATCAACTCAATATCAACGAGGACATAGGCATCTTTGGTAATATTATCACATAAGCCCTGAAGCAAAAACATACATTGATATGCTGACAGGCGTGAAATATTTTTTATTAGTGGTATGACGTTACGTTTTGAATGCGGCAATGAGTTTTTAATGTGTGTGTTGTTTACCTAATGACTTTCCTGGTACAAATAACTTCATATTCGTGTCACTGTTACACTGCCGTTATTGCATATCAATACATCACTAAATGAGTGATCGCGTTGAGAAAATTAATACAAAAATCAAGCCATTCGAATTCGTGACGTAATCACGGTTCGAAAAGGGAGCTGATTGACTATGCTCCGGAAACAACGGCCAGATATCGTATCACGGTTCAAAAGTTTGGCACGGGATATCTCCAAAGCAACGATCAAGAAATGCTAACTGGAACTTAGTCACCTTTGAAGCTACCCTTTTGTAAAGTTAACAAAAGGAGAAAATGCATTGAAGCAAGAACACATCTAGAACTCCAAGAACATACTACATAAACCGTGTTATATGTTAAAGAAGCGTATTTCAAACATTTAAACATCTCATTCTAAAATCACGATTTTCCCCCCTATTAATCAGCTCCTAACGCACCCTCTGGAAGATGGCCTCCTGGCCGGTGAAGGCGAGAGGGAGGTTGATTCCCTGCAGAGCCATCCAGTCGATCTCTCTCTCCCACCGGCTCCAGTCCCACCACGCCATCGAGTAGCTCACCGTGCACACGTTCTGGTAGTACCGGAATCTGACAGGGTAGAACAGTCTCTATAATATCACTCATACAATCTAGTAGCTCACCGTGCACACGTTCTGGTAGTACCGGAATCTGACAGGGTAGAACAGTCTCTATAATATCACTCATACAATCTAGTAGCTCACCGTGCACACGTTCTGGTAGTACCGGAATCTGTCAGGGTAGAACAGTCTCTATAATATCACTCATACAATCTAGTAGATCACCGTGCACACGTTCTGGTAGTACCGGAATCTGACAGGGTAGAACAGTCTCTATAATATCACTCATACAATCTAGTAGCTCACCGTGCACACGTTCTGGTAGTACCGGAATCTGACAGGGTAGAACAGTCTCTATAATATCACTCATACAATCTAGTAGATCACCGTGCACACGTTCTGGTAGTACCGGAATCTGTCAGGGTAGAACAGTCTCTATAATATCACTCATACAACCTAGTAGATCACCGTGCACACGTTCTGGTAGTACCGGAATCTGTCAGGGTAGAACAGTCTCTATAATATCACTCATACAATCTAGTAGCTCACCGTGCACACGTTCTGGTAGTACCGGAATCTGTCAGGGTAGAACAGTCTCTATAATATCACTCATACAATCTAGTAGCTCACCGTGCACACGTTCTGGTAGTACCGGAATCTGACAGGGTAGAACAGTCTCTATAATATCACTCATACAACCTAGTAGATCACCGTGCACACGTTCTGGTAGTACCGGAATCTGTCAGGGTAGAACAGTCTCTATAATATCACTCATACAATCTAGTAGCTCACCGTGCACACGTTCTGGTAGTACCGGAATCTGTCAGGGTAGAACAGTCTCTATAATATCACTCATACAATCTAGTAGCTCACCGTGCACACGTTCTGGTAGTACCGGAATCTGACAGGGTAGAACAGTCTCTATAATATCACTCATACAATCTAGTAGCTCACCGTGCACACGTTCTGGTAGTACCGGAATCTGTCAGGGTAGAACAGTCTCTATAATATCACTCATACAATCTAGTAGCTCACCGTGCACACGTTCTGGTAGTACCGGAATCTGACAGGGTAGAACAGTCTCTATAATATCACTCATACAATCTAGTAGCTCACCGTGCACACGTTCTGGTAGTACCGGAATCTGACAGGGTAGAACAGTCTCTATAATATCACTCATACAATCTAGTAGCTCACCGTGCACACGTTCTGGTAGTACCGGAATCTGACAGGGTAGAACAGTCTCTATAATATCACTCATACAATCTAGTAGCTCACCGTGCACACGTTCTGGTAGTACCGGAATCTGTCAGGGTAGAACAGTCTCTATAATATCACTCATACAACCTAGTAGATCACCGTGCACACGTTCTGGTAGTACCGGAATCTGTCAGGGTAGAACAGTCTCTATAATATCACTCATACAATCTAGTAGCTCACCGTGCACACGTTCTGGTAGTACCGGAATCTGTCAGGGTAGAACAGTCTCTATAATATCACTCATACAATCTAGTAGATCACCGTGCACACGTTCTGGTAGTACCGGAATCTGTCAGGGTAGAACAGTCTCTATAATATCACTCATACAACCTAGTAGATCACCGTGCACACGTTCTGGTAGTACCGGAATCTGTCAGGGTAGAACAGTCTCTATAATATCACTCATACAATCTAGTAGCTCACCGTGCACACGTTCTGGTAGTACCGGAATCTGTCGGGGTAGAACAGTCTCTATAATATCACTCATACAACCTAGTAGCTCACCGTGCACACGTTCTGGTAGTACCGGAATCTGACAGGGTAGAACAGTCTCTATAATATCACTCATACAATCTAGTAGCTCACCGTGCACACGTTCTGGTAGTACCGGAATCTGTCAGGGTAGAACAGTCTCTATAATATCACTCATACAACCTAGTAGATCACCGTGCACACGTTCTGGTAGTACCGGAATCTGACAGGGTAGAACAGTCTCTATAATATCACTCATACAATCTAGTAGCTCACCGTGCACACGTTCTGGTAGTACCGGAATCTGTCAGGGTAGAACAGTCTCTATAATATCACTCATACAACCTAGTAGCTCACCGTGCACACGTTCTGGTAGTACCGGAATCTGTCAGGGTAGAACAGTCTCTATAATATCACTCATACAATCTAGTAGCTCACCGTGCACACGTTCTGGTAGTACCGGAATCTGTCAGGGTAGAACAGTCTCTATAATATCACTCATACAATCTAGTAGCTCACCGTGCACACGTTCTGGTAGTACCGGAATCTGTCAGGGAAGAACAGTCTCTATAATATCACTCATACAATCTAGTAGCTCACCGTGCACACGTTCTGGTAGTACCGGAATCTGTCAGGGTAGAACAGTCTCTATAATATCACTCATACAATCTAGTAGCTCACCGTGCACACGTTCTGGTAGTACCGGAATCTGTCAGGGTAGAACAGTCTCTATAATATCACTCATACAATCTAGTAGCTCACCGTGCACACGTTCTGGTAGTACCGGAATCTGACAGGGTAGAACAGTCTCTATAATATCACTCATACAATCTAGTAGCTCACCGTGCACACGTTCTGGTAGTACCGGAATCTGTCAGGGTAGAACAGTCTCTATAATATCACTCATACAATCTAGTAGCTCACCGTGCACACGTTCTGGTAGTACCGGAATCTGTCAGGGTAGAACAGTCTCTATAATATCACTCATACAATCTAGTAGCTCACCGTGCACACGTTCTGGTAGTTCCGGAATCTGTCAGAGAAATTAGAGTTACTGACTATCTGTCGTATTTGTCACTATTTGTTTCTATGGTGCATCCCTGGTGTTATCTCACCTGTCATTCGAAGTGACTGTGACACCTGGCGAGGGTACAGGAGGAGGAACATCAGGTAGATGTACCTGCTTCCCCGCCCACGTGACCTGACCCCCCGCATGGTACTTGAGGTAGTAGTAGAAGCCCATAGCAACAGCCACACCGCTCGTACCGGTGATGCCGATCTGACTGCTGGCAGTCCTTAGCTGAAAATATATGTTTCAAAACATTTGAACCAGTCACCAAGTGTCTTTTAAGCGTCAAAGATTTATTCATTAAACGGCTTGTAAAATGATCAGTTCCAACAACCAGGGCCTCTTCATTTCATTGGAACGATGATTAAAGCATAACTTCTCCGTCTTCTGGAGGGTTGGTATGTTAAGGGTCACATTATCCGCATGTGATGAAATAAGTCATTACAGTAATTAAGATATGTTGAACATGTGTGACAAACCCTAGCGGTAATTCCATTGGTCGGAAAAGAAAACCATGTGCACGTGACATCGGAATGTGGAACTATGATCTTTGACAACTACTCAAATTGTATTGCTTTAGCACGCTCCAATGTAGCACGCGAAAAGCGTGCAGCACGCGAAAAGCCGCGTCCACTGACAGGGGCGGTAGGTGAATCAGTACTATCATGTCAATTCATATGCCTGACTTTGAAACAAAAGACCTGATTTTGAATAAAGAAGAATGTCAATTGCGAATCATTTGATATTTGTTTACTTGAACTGATGAATGTCATCAAAATAGAGATATAGAGAGTCGGTATTATCAGTGTATGAAATAAGCCTGAGAAGTAACCAGCCCGAAAGAATGATTTTACTTAATTTCATGGTCAAATTCAACAAAAACATTAAAAAGTTACCAGCCCAGACCAGAAGTTACCCGTTTCGGGCTGTCGGACGGGTCTTATTTCATACACTGGTATTATGTTGTAATACCCCCGCCTTAAGTACAGCGTCGTCATTCTGTCCGTCCGTCTGTCCGTCCGTCCGTCTGTCAATCCGTCACAAAAGTTTGTCCGGAGCATATCTTCTAAACTATTCATGCTAGCTTCACCAAACTTCATACACTTATCAACCATGATCCCTAGGTGTGCCTTTTGAGGATTAGACCAACAAATTATTTTTATTTTTTTGTGGTTTCCATGGAAACATGACTAACACAGTGACTCTATGACCAAGTTCTTTGTCCGGACCATATCTCCCAAACTATACATGCTAGCTTCACCAAACTTCACACACTTATCGACCATGATCCCTAGATGTGCCTTTTGAGGGTTAGACCAACCAATTATTTTTATTTTTTGCGGTTTCCATGGAAACATGACTAAAACAGTGACTCTGTGACCAAATCCTTTGTCCAGAGCATATATCTCCTAAACTATTCATGCTATCTTCACCAAACTTCATACAATTATCAACTGTGATCCCCAGATATGCCTTTTGAGGGTTAAACAAATTATTTATATTTTTTGCATTTTTTGAAATTCTTTGAACAAAGTGGAGAGCGGGGGTATGTGAGCTCTGCTCGCTTCTTTACTTGTTTGAAATTGGCACTTCATCGTCTTTTAACTCTGCCTACTGTAACGCGCTGACACTGTTGATTTCACCATTGATGATGATATTCGCTATGGAAAATATCCCTTTACAGTCACTCGTGTTGTCAAACAACATGAAATTTCTGCTTTGGTATTAATCTCTATATAAACTACCTTTGTGAGGGGGGGGGGGGGGGGGGGGGGGGGGGGGGGTGGGCATTTAGTTTAGTGACAGCTTACTACACTAGCAATATCAGATAGGCGATAACATTGATAAAACATAACTGTTTCAATTATTGGAAACATCACAACTTACGACAATATGTGATTGACTTTGGTTGCACTTGAATTATACTTATCAAAATCCTCCTTTCGAATGAACACGTATTTTAGATCAGTCATATGAGTCATATACGGTAGAAGGTGAAGAATCAAAGGTCGAAATTGTGATAGTAGTAACATAAGCAGTAGTAGTTGTAGTAGTAGTATTAAAAGTAAGCGTTGTTGTTATAAAAAAAGTAGGCCTACTTGTATGTCATCCAGACCCTTAAGCAAATATATTTAATTATTGACCAACCCATTCTAGAAAAGTATAGCAAGTCTAGATCGCTCAGCTTTAGGAAATTATAGCATTTTGTTTTAATAGATGATTTAAAAAAAAATATTGTCAATATTGAAAAAATAATACTTCTGAGACTAAATGTTTCTCTAAAAAGGGACGAGCGTTACTTGTGTTGTAGAAGTAGTAGCAGTAGCAGTAGCAGTAGCAGCAGCAGCAGTAGCAGTAGCAGTAGCAGTAGTAAAATTAAGAAATTTGTAATAACATTCCTAACGATTGTGAACTATCACAAGGATATCACCTTGAAGGTGTCTTTGCCAGATGGTCCGATGCTGGGGTCCACTGTGAGGAGGAAGAAGCTGGACTTGTCTCCAACTAGCCTCTTGACCAGGTCCTGGACAGCCTTGGTCTGGACACTGGGCGGCGTCCGGCTTCGAAGGATGTCAAGAGTAGCAAACCCTGCGAAATCACGGTAACTTTAGAATGGACTTGCCAAGTTCTTTTTGAAATAGCAAAACTTAGGCCAAATGTTTTATCGTCAGAGGGTAAACCATCTCAGTACTCAACCCTTTTATCTGTGGCGGTAGAATAAATTATAAGTTAATGAGGAAAAGCTATTGGCGCCATATCGTTATGAAAATGGATACGCGTAGAGTAACCCCAAGAAATTGAGCGTTAACTGGTATTCGTAACTGCTATTTTTTATTATGGAAATAATGTTGAACCTCAGCATGAAATCGTGAATTTTTCATGCAACATATCAATGAATACAATTAATGTTTTCGGTACGATTTCTTCAAATATTGTTTCCGTGAATTCGAGTCGTGTCATATATACAGAACAGCTTCCTAATCTAACTGGAATATGATAGACAGGATGAAGCATTTATTCAATAGGAGATTCCCGACGTCTATAGCTGGCTATCTCAATGACCTTCACCTTAGTCAACCTCTTCTTGAGACAAGGAAGTTATACAATCTGCAAAATACTTAATTGACAGTATACTTTAGGTATATGAAATGATGATATAAGAAATTCGCGTTAAAAAATCGACTCATCGAATAAATTTAATTAACAGTTATTGTGCATTTATACGTCATTTGTCAATTAGCCCCTACACGTGCACAACAAACATAATAAAAATTATATTCATTAGACACAACATTTTTATCAATTTGCATCGCATTTTTGTTTTCTATACAACAAAGACATCAACCTTGTGTCCTTTAACAAGTATACAACTAAAATATATTTACCAAAAGTAAACATGACGTTTTACGAAACCACTTTTGGCTTTAAAGGGACAGAAGCACGTTTTTTGAAATTTTTGTGTTTTATTTCTTTCATTAAAAATTGTACGTTAATGCTTAATTTATTATTTAGTGTCAAAATCTCATTACACAAATCAATCATCCATAGTCAGAGAACAAATTATAAAGATTCCCATGAAGTCCATTGGCGGCCTTTTTTGTGTGAACACCTTTAATTCATTTTGTGTAAGAAAAAGGAATGGCATGACTGAACTTTACATTATGTATTTGATTTAATGCTGTTTCATTTAGTTTGTCTTTCAATTGGAACCACATGTTTTCGTTTTCCTGACATCACCTAATATTACCCCTTAAAACGTGCTACTGCCCCTTTATAGACTAAAATTATGTTCATGAGATTTTTGCAAATGGTTTATTATGTTTTGCAATATAGGTAATTAGTTTATATACGTGCCATCAGACTGGACCAGTTGTACGGCTTCAAAACCGAGGACCAGAACCTGAGAATAAAATAAGACAACATACTTTTGCATCCGTGTGATATAGGTATTTCTAGGTTTTAGAAACAGGGGATATTTCCTCTTCATTTAGATAGCAGATAAACTACAATACGTCATGAATTGAGATCACATGATTTCGCTAAATTTACACGTCATTCCTTAACTGCTTAAATTATGACATTGACTGGTGTTCGATGGTTATAGAAAAACGACATGTATATATACATCGGGTATACGCCCTAGGTATACGCGTTTACTAGTTAAATAAACTACTTAACATCCCCGAATTTAAAAAAAAGTCTTACCATATTGCAATATATTCCAAATCAAATAGATATACTCACGGTTGGTTAAATACCTTAATTGCATAGAAGAGAATATGGAACACAATTGCATTCAATATTTTTCAAAGCTATCAATTCAGCTTTAAAAATAATGTACGCGTTTGCAAGATGATGTTCAATTACTGATGTGAATGCGAACATGCAACAGTCTAGTTTGAATAAATCAGTAGAAATTGTAAACTTACAGCGACTAAAGAGTAGACAGCCATGGCGGTGGTGTTAGACCGTTGCAGCTTTATCTTACCCTTAACCTTGACACATTTATTATACTAGACGAGGTGGACCGGGAAATGATAACGTCTATTCATATGTATATACTGTCATTAACAGTAACAGCAAATTTATTTGAAATCATATTGTATTTTATGCCCCCCGACCAATGGTCGAGGGTATATAGTAATACCAACGACTCCGTCCGTCCTTTCGTCCTTCCGTCCTTTCGAGGACATTTTTTGTCCGACCTATTTCGGAAAAACTATTCATCCGATTGTTTTCAAATTTTGCAAATGTTTTCTACCCTATTAGGAAGGGCGCAATGCGAAATTACAACACATTTTATTTATATTTGAATTTTGTTAAAATGTCCATGTTTTGACCTAGAATCATATTCCATTATTAGAAGTTGTCCGATCTATTACATAAAAAACATTCTTGCGATTGGTATTAAATTTTGCACATGTCTTCTACCCAACTAGGAATGGTGCAGTGCGAAATTACAACAACTTTCGTTTACATTTGATTTTTTTTTAAATGTCCATGTTTTTTACTCAGTCCTTTTCCATCAGAATTTGTCAGACCTATAGCAGAAAAACTATTCATCTATTTGATATCCAATTTTGTACATGCACTCTACTCAACTAGGAATTCAGTTGGTCAGCGATGCACGGTCGGGGGTATTAGTGAGCCACGCTCACTTGTTTTGTTTGTTCCAATATGTTTTAAGGTTTTTTCATTTCCAGAAATAGGCCTATAGTTGTTTCTTGTAACAGGAAACGTCTGATATCTTTAGATTCGGTACAACGGAATGAATTATGCACATTACATCAGACAATAAAACAAACCAATAGCATTTTTGCCACACCTACTCACGTAGATATTAACTATTATGAAAATTGTTGTCTAAATAATGTAATTCATAGCTATTAGCTACTGATCAACCAGTTTAAAGAAACCCTGAATCATTTTAAACCTTTAAATATAGATTTAAATAAACTTTATTCCAAAAATATTTTCCATCTAATACAAACATTCTGCTAATGACATTGGTTCATTATGGATGAATCGATATCACTTTATTAAATGATTATATGATTGCGTTTGAACTAAACCCGACTAGTTAAAATATCAATTTTATTAAAATAAGGCGACATTTTAATTTTAATAGTGCAAGATCTGAGTGAGTTAATGTTTTACGCCGCTTGGGCAATATTCCAACCATTAGCAACGTGATCTGAACCAGCTTCCATAAGTCCTATAGTCTATTTCAGATAGGGAATTATATATGTTTATATTCTTTAAATACTGAGTGATTTTATTTTCCTGTGAACTGTTCAACAGGTACTATTTGTAGTAAGTATGACAATGTACCTAGTAGATATATACAAGGACATCGTTCCAACGGAAAGGACTTTACCCCGAAGCCATCTTAATGGCAAGTATTAAACAATAACCAAGGCTAAATATTTCTTACATAACCACTAAGAGGTTTCTGGAAATCTGGTGTTACGTGTCTCGTCGGCGGGTCCATGAAGTCAGTTACCCTAAATCATGACTGGATCATTTTCAAAATCTTTTATTCAGACGGTTAATTCTCTTCAATGTCACATCTGAAGAAACATTATCTTACACATTATTTATTTAATCATTTACACAAACGGCATTTGCGAAGCCTGGAATTGAAATTTAGATTTAAAGAATTGCTTCAAAGCCTCCTTTTGTTGTCTGGAGATGCTTCTTCTGGAACCTAACATGAAAACCAAATGCTGCCAAACATGGCAGTGTAGAAAAACGATTAAACTATTGTTTTCAAATTAATGTCGTCATTTCTATTTTAATTCCAACACGGATTTATGAATGAAATGGGTTCCCTTGAGCGTTTCGATAACGAAATACAAATATTGTGGTGGATCAGCTTTGTCAATGAAAAATGAAAAATGCCCTTTTAAAACAATGTTTATTATTGATAAATCCTTCAACTTTGGCTAAAACTTTTTAGCGAAATCACCAAATCTGCAATAAAAATTCAAAGTTGGGACAGAAGAATTTAATCATTTGTGAGAATGTCTTTTATAACCCAAACTTTTGCTAGAATTAAATTGAAATATAATTATAATTTTCCTTTAACACTTTTGTAAATGGCTAGTTTGTTCGTTAATATTTTAGCAAGTAATTTAAGAGACTTAGCCTACTATTAACTCTGAATTCAGATGTCAAAGTCAATTATTAGTAAACATCATTCATCCATATATTTAAAAGGCTTTACTGCTTAGTGTTTAGTAGCTATAACTATAACGCTGCTGTAATTATTCGATCAAGGTATTTACATCGCTATATTATTTTAACTGCAATGTCTAACAAATACCAGCTAAATTTAGATTTAATTGAATTTAAACAAAATGATAATCAATAAAACCTTAAGATTAATGTTGCTGTCTTTCCGTTGATAATTTGTGTTTACCATCTTTAGGAATGATTAAAAAGTGTCGATGTCTTAGATATCAAAACTTTTGATAACGAAAAGAACACTTTTATGAAATGGTCCCACAAACCGAAACCGTTCAAACAATTTTGATGAAAATAACTACTCCTAAAATACAAACGTTTTTGTCCAACATAAAACACACGATGTAATCTAAATAACCGATCTGAATGGCCCAGTTATTCTTCGCTTTAAACACGCAATTTAGACACGCACGCATGGTTTATATACTCAATGGACTGCTTTGTTACAAATATACACCGTCTTGTTGTCATAAGAGTGCAAACAAACACAATAATCATAATCATTCTATCAATATATGAGGAAACCTATCACAAAGATAAGGATTAAAAGCTAGCGTGTCTAATCCAACACAGCCTCTAAGTATTTATGTTATTTAATCGGGATTATTAGACGTGGACACGATTACGGACTGGGATATAATCGTACAAGAGAAATACAAACCTTCCGTGGAAATCCAGTAGGAGCGGATATTCGTGCGTCTAAAACGATTTCCTTCAGACAATGGTTGCGATAGGGAACAATGGTAAAACCCTGTTGGGATTATACTGGCCAAGCTCTCTCTAATCTAGGTGTCGCTTGTGTCAAGTGTCGTGTGAAGTACGGGTCAGAGCCGTGTTTAGTCTTTTAGTGGACAGGCATGATTCAAACTGTGTTTAGTTAACTCCAGTGATTTCTGAAGGCGAAGAAGAGTTTCAAGCATATACAAAGGCTGTGGTATATACTATTCACGCATATACTGAAAGACTCCCAGGAATTTCACTATTTATTAATCTGTGCCAAAAGAGCTAAATTATAGCTCGAGCATTTGACGTGATCCTTGCGCTAAAATCTAGAGTTCTGAATGAAGAGCTATATCTGAAGTGACAGACGAGGAGTCAAAATGTGATGCAGGTCTTTGGAACTGCCAATGTGATAACAGTTAAGCGGTAGGTCAGAAGATATCACTAGACTAGATCGTAGTCATTAGGTACAGCAGATGCAATTGTGACATACACGTGTTAGCATTTATCATAGACGCTTGTATGGAAATTCCTTGGAACAATTGATAAACACTTTGACGATGTCACGTTAAAAGTTTAGACACTGAACATTATTGTACCGTAATACGTTGTTAGGATAAACCTCTGTCAGGTGTTACAAGTGCAAGATTCCTCATTGATAGGACTGTTATCCTAATATACGAATGCTAGGAGGTATCGCTGATTGTTGAAGTGTAGACCATTTTTTAAGATAAAAATAGAAGATAGCATTTCAAGATATAAACCTCGCTTAAAGAAACAAATCTACGTAAGCAATCAAGGGTTTGTTCGAATACACAAACAAGAACCGAGATGGCTAGAAGACCATCAATTTTCCCCAGTGATATAGGGGACCTCACTTCCCACGGGCTAGGAGCAGGAGATAGGAGGAAGAGTTTGTTCCCAATCTTGGCCAACCACAGGAAGAGCAGTGTTGGAGGTCTGGGAACCCTTCTTGCTGCCAAACGGTTCGGGAAGAAGAAAGGGGAGAAACGTGAAGGGTCACCAAACCCTGTCCAAGTGAACTATGAGCCCACATACCGGATGGAGCCCAAGATGAAGATGACAGTGGGGAATGTCCACAAGGTTCTGAAGGAGCTCTTGGAGGAGAGGCTTGATGGCTTCCAGTACAACCCCAAGTTCTGTGTCACCATGACCCAGGTGAGTCTCTGGATTTACTTAAGTGTCGTGATTTCGTTTACCTTTATATACTCCTCACAAGAAATAAAGCAACTCGAGTATTTCAAGCATGATATCATTATCAAATTAGAATTTCTGTTGTACATCATAAACCTTTCATCATTGGTCACATTGAATTAACACAACCACATAAACAACAGCCAAGTAAGACATTTGAATGCTTGGCAAACTCTTCTTTTTGCTTCATTTTTTGTGAGGAGTATATATAAAAAAAATTGTAACATAATAACCTTCAATTCGAAGAAGATAGGTTGAAAACATTTTTTTGTTTCCAAGTGTCAATGTCAATGTTATGTTTTTGCCCTGACTGTGACGCCGGTGTCATGATGTCGTTCTGCAAGGCTAGCTTCTACTGAATGCGACACGAGCACATAACGATATAATCTAATCCTATTGAAATTAATCAGCTAACAGATTTCTCTTAAGTGCCTGGAGAAAACATCAATAATCTTAAAGCACGAAATACCAAGTTGGAGATAATTGCGCTTTTTACATTTCAGAATACTAAATTTCACACAAATGAAAGGAGAAATCAATAAGTTTAACTAACATTTTTAAAAGGATTTTATATGTTTTCTGATTTTCCTGAATTATTTACTTTTTTGGGTAATACTATAAGATTTGTGAAAACATTATCATGTATGAGAGTGATATTAAAAGCGCTGTTTTGTTTTAGCTGACAGGTTGTAAGATACAATTAAATAATATAATTAGAAACTGTTGGCAACCATTTGTTATTTTCCTTTCATACTCTATCAATTAAGATAAAAAGTGACTCAAATATGGCTTTCATGTTTGTAGTTATACTCATTTTATGTTCAAAGATTAATTTTATTTTTCGTTATTATTCTCATTTTTGGAAAAATATCAATCCAGACGTCACAAGTTCGAGGTAGGCAATGATTCATACAAAATAAAATGAACTTAAGGCATTATAGTATTTCCAAATAACGAAAAGATGAACAATCCGACTTTGGCGATGCTATTTTAGCAAAACCTAATTTTATATTTTAAATGCATTGCGATTCGTACAAAGACCATCAAACCATGTCAGTTTTCAAAACACAAAAATCAATAGAACTTGCCGTAAGATAGTACCAGTATCGTTTGAGTTGATCATCGTCAGTAACACTGTATCGCTTGCTGCATTTCAGAAACATTCAGAAACATTGACCCTCGATCTTTTGTTGCGGTCTCTGACCATTAAGAAACACTTTGATACAAACAGTCTTTTAAACAAGTTTGGCTGTCACGTAACAACTCTTACATAAAAATTGATAGGCGATCTCGTGTTTTGTCTTCAAAAAGTAAAAGGTATTACCGATCTGTCTTGTAGTTTTTGTCCTTGACCCTCGATCGTTTGTTGAAGGTCCCGATATCCAGGAATCTAATATGACCAAATTTATTCTCGGTCTGCAAATCAACATTCTCTAGAAACACTTTACACTAATGTTGATCATTTGCTCTAGACGTCAGAGGGAAAGGAGAATTCTTAATACAACCACGATGATTCTCGATCTCGATATCAAGGCATATTTCGATACGAGATAAACACTCAATCGTTTGTAACAGGTTCCGACACTCCAAAACTCTTCCTGTAATTACATCTAGTCTGTTATCCAGACTCTAAAGCAAAAAATAAAGGAGCCTTCTAGATGCCTCAGCTTTAGGGTCCCTGATATTAAGTATTGTTCAGGGCTCCTTTTTATTTCTTTTTAAATACAAAATCAAAATTCTAAAATTAGTAAAGAAATCTTTTTTTCGGGGACTAAATTACATCAAACAAGGTATCTTGTAAAAGGTTCTGGTTTTCAAGAAGATTATCTACAACGCCAATTACCCTCGATCCTTTGTAGTTAGCATGCCAGTAATACGCTTACTTAACGTTAACCCTCGATCTTGTTACAGGTGCTGACAGACGAGATCAAGGAGCGACTGAAGCAGATGGGGTGGGAGCGCTACAAGATCGTGGCCCACGTGGTGCTGGGTGAGAGACGAGACCAGGACGTGGTAGTGACCAGCAGATGTGCCTGGGACCCCCGGGTAGACAACTTCGCCTCCTACTCCTACACCAACAAGACCCTCTTCTGTACCGCCTCCGCCTATGGACTGTACGCTGAGTGATATGTTCCGGGATTGGTTGGATGTACCGTTGATCATGAATGAATGCTGTATATTGGTTCAAGAGATTATATGTGTGACTTTTATAAAAGGAATTTGGGTTGTACGATGTTGTTATGAAAATTGTAACTCAGCAATAGTTCGATGGGATTCATATTATAATAACTAATCAAAACTAGGATTGACGCGTCAATACTTAGGTCGCCAAGACTCATGTTTGACCTTCACACAGTGTTTGGCCTGAACATGCATTTTTGTCAAGGAGGTAAACAGAAAGTTATATATCATCAAAATGACCCCAAACCTCATGATATTCAGAGGTTTGAAGTCTGTCATCTAAAAGACGCATTTTTTTACCACTATGTGATTTAAAAGAACTTAACACTGCTAAATCGGGCTCGACACAAACCTAGATCTTGATAGGGACTACAATCCCTGAAAGTTTCATGAAGTTCGGTCAAATGGTTTCTTCAGAATCCTCTACACAAAAAGACGTGCAAATAATAATAAGAAGAAAAACACAGATAATAACAATAGGTCTTGGAGACCTAATAAAAGAAATTTTTTAACTGCAAGCTCATAAATAGCTAAGAGCTAAGATTCATCATGAATGGTTAGGTGCTCGATAAAGATCTCGGTGAAAGATTTTTTGAAAACATTTATTTTTGAAATGGAAAGAATCAAATAACAATTATCATGTTTTTCAAAAAAGGAACAGAAAGATCCGGAGTTCTGAGAAAAGTATTTTCTCAGGTTTTTTCAATATACATAAAATCTTTACTCATTGTTACTTGAATGAGGGATAATAAACATTCTTTAAACATGTAAGAACTCAGAACCGTTGTCAATTGCACTTTAGCCAGGCTTGAAAATGAGTTGACATAGTTTAATGAAGATGTATAAATTAGCCTTTAGTGGTCCAATGCAACAGAATCGATATTATTTTCGTACTTCGTACTTTTAATAATACTTGGAAAAGGAAAATAAGCGTTGTTGGAGATCATATTTTGATGAAATTATGTCATGGAAAATTATTGAAGGTTGCCAAGTAAGAATTTAGGTTATATAAGAGATGCATAAATTGTTAACATAAGAAAAACAAGAGTTCTTGACAGTTTCTGAAGAGTGAAACAGAGTTGAACGTCTTTGTTTTTAATAATAAAGAAGTCGCTTTGGGAAATCTTGTTCTCTATTCACAAAAACATGAATGTACTTCATGTTTTGGTTATTATGTGTATTTGTGAATAATTTGTACACCAACATTATGAAATGGCTGTAAATAAAGATGACAATAAATGGTATAAATTTCTACTTGAGTTATTTATTGACTTTTTGGTAATGATAATGGTGTATATGAATGGTATATTATAATTTCAATTTACGAAAAGGAGATATTTGTGAAAAAGAAAAACAATTCTTTTGAATTTTAAAAATATTGAGTGATAAATGATTGAGCAAAATATACCGGAAAATAATCAGGGACATATATGATCATTGATTTGAAGAAATATTCATTATGAAAGCCATAATAACCTTACTTATTTAGCTCAGTATATATCACTGCATACATGGTTTTAGATAAGAAAAGAACTCACCTACTGATAAGAGATCTGTTTGTATATATGAACATGTCTCCGCTTTCCTTTGTTGTCTTTGGAATATGGTGAGTAAGAAACTGTGATACAGACGTTTGATATTGTTATAAATCAATTCAGAAGCCATAAGATGGTATAATACTCTTGGGATACGATGACATGATGAAACTATTAAAGTATTAATTAACAGTAAATTCACCTTATCACCTTAATCTTGAAGTTTCTGATCAAAATCAGAAGTCTGGTTATCAAACATACCCTATTTCTCCCATCGCGATGCATGAATGAATTGCAATACAAATGGAAGGCTGTATCCGGTATCCGATAAGTAAGTACCTCATGAGTAAAATGTATTTAATTTATCAAATGAAAGAACTAACCTAGATTTAAGTGGATCAAGTTGGAGAATCCATTCGAATTCATGGAATCGTGAAAACAATCAACTTGACCCTTTGCAATATCTTTGCCATCTATGATACATACGTAGAGATTATCAACCGAGGAAGTGTGTCATATGACTTTTACGAAACTAGTGTGGATTGTTGTATAACCTGAGCAAGACTTTGCACGAGTTTCGTAATAGTCATATGACACACTTCCGAGGTTAATAATTTCTTTATTACCGAATCTATTCCATTTTACCATCTATGAAATATTAAAAAAGGCCGGCAAAGTGACGTCACGAAAAATTATATTATGATGTCACGGGCGAAACGATACGGGAACACGCGCTTCAACAATCGTTGCTCGGCAAAAGAGATATGTGCACACTAGTGCTCATATTGAGAATATGTCACTTCTTATTTTCAACCATACGGGTGATACAGACATTTAGGGCTTCACTGTAGGAGAGAGCGGCGGCAATTGTAACACAGGCACTTACTCAACAAGTTTACGTTCAAGCTAAGTCTAATTTATATAAAATAAATACCCTTGCTGTCCTCTTGTTTAGCGTAAGGGTTTCAGTTTCAACAGTTTCCCCAATGATAGATAGAAAAGACAAAAACGCGATTTTGCACTTAAAAGTATTTTATTCATTAACAATTACAAATTATTTATATGTGATTTGTGTTACAAAATTATCAATTTATTTACTTATATGCAACCCTGAGCTATACTACCATATCATTATACATAAATATTTTGAAACTTTCAGTGGTCTGCTCGTAACGTCATGAAACAGAAGTACCCTCATTCAACAGTTTGTCGAAACAAAACCCCTGCACCTATATAAGTGAATTTCAGACGGTTTCACCTTTTCAAGATAGAAAAAATGGTTAACGAATTTCCACAGAATATTATTACCTAACTAGAGTAAAGTTTGAAAATCGATAAAGTTTAGCAAAATAAAAATTTGACAACTATTTGATAAATTCTAGCATCTTCGTAGATAAACGCTTACAATATTGAACAGCAAATACTTGAACAGACTTGCTGGTGCGCCTCATCTTTACTTCCTTCCGAAAAGACCACGAAGACTCAAATTTGTTCAAACGACGAGCATTCATTCTGCTCGTCAGCTTCAGACCATGTGCTTTCGATTGTGTGCAGCACGTGGCGTGTAAAACGTTACTACGACATGACGTTCAGTAAAAGTCCGTGCATCACAAGCTGAAATTGACAACGTCCGTGCAGCCAAGCCTTTTGCTTGCTTTGAGAGATACAGTTCATGGACTGAATAGTGGCTTAAATTTCAAACAAATTTTGCCTTCAAACACATTTTCTGTGACGTTATTTAACTGTTTTTTTGTCAAATCATTTAATTTAAGGTCAATATGGAAATTGAAATAGAAACGACCAAATCAAGGTCCGCCTCCATGGTTCAGGGTAACAAGACGAAAGTATTGTTTTGTAAACATGCATTATCAGTCGTATCATTCTTACATTGTAGCTCAATGAATACATTTATTATATGTTTCATAATCTTCCTCACACGACACACAATGACCACAGTGAGTGAATTCTAACAAAAATTTCATCATAATGTCACATGTTTATTTCAATATCGACGAAAAACATGTGAAACACAAAATCTGGGATTAATAACGTAAAAATGGTTAATCCAGTGTCATTTGGACCAAGCATTGATCATGATTCTTACATATGGTAGCACATTTGAACTTCACAACATACTAGTAGATTACAGACTAGTATATGGCTTTACCCCTCAATATCGCCAGTATGTGCAGCAGTATGGGCGTGCCTGTGGATCCTGTTGACATCTTCACAGCATTTACCCAGGGTTCCCCTCTCCGCTATGTCGTCAACCTCACCAACTGTGACTTCATACCTCCCTATCAAAGATGGCTGAACGACAGCTTCCTCAGTGACGTCATTTCCGACGCCATTTTGTATTCCTCCTCAGACGGAACTTGGGATATTAGTTTGGCCACCAAGAAATATATCGCCGGAAAGAGATATAATATGACAAGTGAGTTTATCAAAATGAGGAAACTTTAAAAGAAAACGTTATATAAAGCCCTTTTTACATGCACACGTTTACTCCTATAAGTATATTTACTCATAGGAGTAGATATACTCACAGGGAGTAAACGTGCCATGTAAACAGTCCAAAACTAATTTACTTACAGGAGTATATTTACTCCTAGGAGATAAATACTCCACCCCAAGAGGTAAAGTAAAAGTATATTTACTTTTACTCCTGTAAGTATCCTGTCATTTTCTATAGTATAAGCACAGTTGAATGATTAGGCTGAGGTAATTGACTTGCATTATATAGTTTCTAAACAATACTGTTGTTGTATCATGAATAATAACTTATATTCAAGATCATTATTTTCTACTTGTTGAGAGCATGTTTCCTAATGAAGGAAATTTGATGTTTTTATGTTGGTGTCATTCTTTTAAAACTGAAAACCTGCTTTTACCCCTTTTACACTTTACACAAACAAAATCTATGGTTAAATTTTGTTAATTTCAACCCTGCCTCAAGATATGCATTTCACACATTGAGTTTTCTAAGCAAAATATATTTCCACTGTAAGCAAATCACGATATACTTAAGGGTCCTTAATTTCCAATGGAACGTAAAGTAAATATACTTTTACTCCTAGAAGCATAAATACTCCTAGAAGTAAGTATACTCTTAGGAGTAAAGTGTGCATGTGAAAAGGGCATTAGTAATAAATTTCCTTTTTTAAATATATGCCAACAATAGCCATAAAGCGTTCGACCATATAACTTTTGTCCTCTCAAAATTACCTTATTTAAAGTCCTTCGGCCCAATTTTGTTATACTTATAAACCTACATATTCGTTGAATAACGTTTGTTGTAAAACACTTGGTCGGGTTGGCAACAGTTAGGAAAATGTGATTACCAGACTGTGTTGATATATTTGACATTACTTGAAACGTTATCACCTCTAAAATGTATACAATGCATATTTTGCTTAAAATATTTTATATGATTATGAAGGCTTAATTCATTAAGAAATTGTTTATTCGACACTCACGGTCTTACGAAGTGTATTTCTTTGGTCGAGTCAATGTTCATTAATTTTTTTAAAGTTGAGAAATAAGATACATGTGTTTTGAAATGTTTCTCTCGATATGAATTAAAAAACAATGAATCGATTGTACAACAGCCTCGGTACAACGCTACATAAGTGTTCCGATGGGCAACGACGGTGAGGCGTATGTCGATGTTGACGATATCGACCCCAAAACATGGAAGCGTCTTGGATCTCAGATGATCATGTGCTTCACAGGCCAAACGAAAAGGTAAACTTGGTGATATAAAACAATATAGATAATTTTAACAAGCTGGGCATTTGCTTTGTTCCAGTGGTCCTTTTAAGATATGTGTTCCTCCAACATTGCAATAAATTTCTTTTCGACAGGAGTAATTGAGAAATCACGTAGAGATGAGAGTAGCACGTTTTTTTGTGATAATTTAACATTTTAAATATAACACTGATAATTGAAAGTTTATGCTAAATCTTTTATTTTGACAGTGTCAGGATTCTCATTATACAAGCCAATCATCCATTGTCAGAGGACAAAGTATGAAGATACAACCAAACCAGAAATCAGATTATTATTCGTGAAATAAGAATTAAAAAATCGAAACGGCTTTCCCGAAGCTGCAGGTTGCTATAAATAGAAAGGGGCGTATTTTTGGCAATGTCGCGCAAAGGCTTGGGGGAAGTGAACACGTGACGCAACGTTGCAGGCGATTTTACTTATCAACTAGAAATCTGTGCATGTGATGCACTGTGATGTCCCCCGCTAACATTTAATCCGAAAGTGACCCTACCCCCATTATGTACAAATTTCATTTTGTTTCCATGGAAACCAGAAAAATAACAATTGAGAATAACCAAAGTAGCAAAAGGCACCACTCCTCCAGTAGTTCTAACCACATATCAAGTCTAGTTAAAATATTTTGAATAGTTATTAAGCTAAAACACGGAAACAGACCCTACCCCCCATATACACCTAGTTCAACATGTTTCTTTAGAAACCAGAAAAGTATGCACTAAGTTCAAAATGTTTCCATGGAAACCATAAAAAATTAAAAATTCAGAATAACCAAAATAGCAAAAGGCACCACTCCAGTACTAGATCTAACCACATACCAAGTTTCGTTAAAAAATATTGAACGGTTTTGGAGATATGGTCCGGAAACGAAAGCATCCCTCAATATGCACTAAGTTCAAATTGTTTCCATGGAAACCAGAAAAAATAAAAAATTCAGGATAACCTAAATAGCAAAAGGCACCACTCCAGTATTAGATCTAACCACATACCAAGTTTAGTGAAAAAATATTGAACGGTTTTGGAGATTGGGGCCGGAAAAGGTTCCTACCCCCAATATGCACTAATTTAAAATTGTTTCCATGGAAACCAGAAAAAATAAAAAATTCAGAATAACCAAAATAGCAAAAGGCACCACTCCATCACTAGGTCAAAGCACATACAAAGTTTCGTGAAAAAATATTGAACGGTTTTTGAATGTGAGGCCGGAAAAGGTTTCTACCCCCAATATGCACTAAGTTCAAATTGTTTCCATGGAAACCAGAAAAAATAAAAAATTCAGAATAACCAAAATAGCAAAAGGCACCACTCCATCACTAGGTCTAAGCACATACCAAGTTTCGTCAAAAAATATTGAACGGTTTTTGAGATATGGCCCGGAAAAGAAAGCATTTCGGAATGACGGAATCACGGAATCACGGACGGAGGTGAAAACATTATGTCTCCAAAAATAAATTTCGGGGGACATAATAAATTAAATACTTTCAAATACATTGATATCATTTGCATGTTTCGTCCATTTTCCAAGGCGGGAACACTTTGAGTTCATATGCCTTAACCATTGTCAATACAAGAATCTGTCTAATTTGCATAAATAAGTTGTAAGGCATAATTTGATAGTCAGAAGGACGCAAATTTTGTTTTGTTCGCAGATTTAGACTTATTTATATGTAGGCAGGTTTATGGTTAAAAAATATTCAGCCACTTGAACAGAAGTTTTCTTTATTTGTATGAATTATACTCTCCTTATTTTGGTTAGTTCGCAACCTAAACTACTTTCTAAGAAAATAATTTAAATATTAACGATCGGGTGTAATCTTAATATTGGTCGTTTAGTCAAAATTACCGTTACATGTTTACTGTGAAATTGGTGATAAGACAGCAAGTAATTAAAATAATGCAGGTGTTCGAAAGATAATGATTACGTCACCGAAAGCGGGTTCACAAAATGACATGCCCTTTCTAAGAGGGGTACTGTGCTTGAAGCGTCGAAATAAGTATGTTATTGTTGATTAAACAATCTAAATATGATATCAAAATTTCGACGAAAGATTTTTCTACAAAGTGATTTATTATATAATTAGCAATGAAATATAGGGTTATACAGTGAAAATATAATCCATATTTTAAGAAAAGCAGTAGAAAGTCATATTTTCACTGCAGTGAAAATATAATCCATATTTTCACTGCGGTGAGAAAAGTAGGACAGAACCTATTACCTCCCCTTGAAACACGATTATCTCCCTTTGAGGAAATCGAACGCACGCCTCGCGTCACGGCGTTGTTTAGGATTGAAGAAAAACGACTCTTTACGATGTTTTCGGTATGTTATTGTTAACATTTTGCAGTGACAATGTATCCTTCGATATCGGAATACAACCAGAAGTTCATATCCTGTTGTTGTAGTTAATAATTGTTCATTTTATCGCCAAATAAATTACGAAGCGAGAGATCTAACGCACCGACATAGCGCTTCCCTCACTAAAATCCGTTCGCGTCAAAACTGACTTTCCAAAATAGATAAGAAGCCTTTGTTTCATCTAATAATAACCAAAAACAATGTCATATTGTAGATCTGATATCATTTAACAATCACACAATTATATATTTTTCGAAAAACTATTTCCGGTTAAATATCGCATTATTTCTATCGAACTTCTTTTTACCGAGAAATTATAAATGGAGTTGCTAGACTCTCATTCATCACAACAGGAAAAGTTTGCCTTTCGTAGTCCGACAACTCTGTTTTATGATCTTTAAATTTTATAATAAATAGACTATTTCATTGTTTTTGCCGAATATCATTTCGATCTCATCTCGTGAAGTGAGAAAGTGTCATTTTCTCACTCCACTCGATGAGATAGAAATGATATTCGGCAAAAACAATGAAATAGTCTCTATGTATTTCATTTCTCAATAGCTAAATTTCATCCTGAACCGCTTGCAAGTATGATACAGCATCTTTAAGCTCTTGTTAGACTTCTGCGAGATAGGACATTTTTCTGACTGACTTTCGGCGGAAGGTCATAGTTCAGCGGGATAGCCCGTCTGATCGGTTCATTAAAAATAGAGCCAGTGGCTCTAGCTCATCAGGCTTCATATAAATTTTGCTTTAGGGTGAGGCAAATGTGAAATTAGGTTAAAGGGTGTGGCCCCAGAGGCCCTTATTATGGGCTACAGGGTCATAAAGGCTATCAATCATAATCCTCACTAGTCAAAGAGTATATTCACAAAGTGTCAGCTTTCTAGGCCTTATGGTTCTAGAGAAGAAGATGAAAATATGTTTTTAGGGTGTGGCCCCTGTGACCCTTATTAGGGACCACAGGGCCACCAAAGCTACAATTCATAATCCTTACTAGTCAAGGAACCTGTACACAAAGCTTCAGCTTTCTAGGCCTTATGGTTCTGGAGTAGAAGATGAAATGGGTTTTACGGGCGTGGCCCCTGTGACCTTTATTAGGGGCCACAGGGCCACCAAAGCTACAATTTATAATCCTCACTAGTCAAGGAGTCTGTACACCAAGTTTTAGCTTTCTAGGCATTATGGTTCTGGAGAAGAAGTCGAAATTCCACAAAGTTTACGGCCTTACAGGCCAGATGAGCTAAAAATCTAAAGGTATGACTTAATAAAAAAACATTAAAATTGTTTCATTCAAATTTGACAGTGAATACCTTTAGTCGCTCAAAATAGTATGTTGACAAAACTGCTTATTAGACACAGGTTATTTGTATGAACAATAGCAGTATTGCCTTTCCAGTGAAATCGCATTTGTGACTACAAACCAAACCAAGACCCCGCTATTCGATTACGATGACGTCACTTCCGCCATAATTTCCGGAGGGGAGGTAACTTACTCACTGAACGTGTACGGCAAGTCTCCTGACAACGAGTTCTATTATGTCATTGGAAGACTGAACGGTATGTTTTCATCACCAATTAATTATTAAACTTTTACCACATTCAGTATGCGGGAATATGAAAAGTTACACTGATCACTTGGTGGTTTTTTTAAACTTCTTGCACTTTGTAATTTCCTAATCAGTATTTTCAACATTTTGTTTTTTTGTCCTTTTTAATGAAGTATATTGATTAAGTAGAAACCGAGAGCCTTGGTCTTATAAATGATCAAATCGTGTTTGACAGAATGAACCTGGTTTTTCAGATTACAGCTTTGTAGATGGTGACCTCACTTTTGACACGGAACTGGCCGGATATGACGAAACAACTATTTATAGAACTCATCTGTCACGTGACAACTCGGTTTCAGTGACGTCATTTAGTATAGACATGAAATCGGGTAATACCACATTTCTGAAGCCATACAACGGAAGTATAGAAAGAACTGGGTTTTACAGGTTTTATCGCCTAGACTGATGTGAATAAACTGATTTATGATTGAATTATATTCTACACTTTATAGAATATTTTGTTGTTTGTTTTAGACGTGTTTAAAATTGGGTAACCTCGTCTTAAAACAGCGACTTCTGTGACGAACCAATGTATGCCTCTGATGAAAGTTGGAATAGACAAGCAGCTTGATATGTTTATTCTTTATCAAAATCCACGTTAGGATATTTGAGTGACCATTTACTTAAAACACCTCAAATCGTGTTAACATTACCTGATGATTAATGATTGACAACATTGGAACAATTTTGTTAAAGACTCAAATCTTTTATTTAAGAGTGTATCATATATATAAAACCAAGAGCGTGACATTTACATTGAAATATCACAAAGACGGTCACACATCATCAATCGTTTAAACTGATTCAAACTGTCAAATATGGTAATGATATGCACAGCATGGCATCTTCAACAACTTTATTTAAGTATATATGCCATTACAATAGATAATAGACAAGGTGAATTAATGTCCTGCTATAATGCCAAACAAATCGACATAGATTCTTATGTCATTCTATATATAATTTTCCTACGTCACCGCAACCAATTTTAAATTGCTTCTAAATACACCAGTATCATCACTTTCGCTTAAAATAATTTATAAGATATATAAATATATAATGTGATATTATTTCAACTATAGATTTTATTTCATAATAAATTGGATAATAGACAATAATGGTAGATTATCCTTATGAAACAAAATGCGTTACACCAGCTCCATGATATAACGGAAATTTGCATTCCCAAGCTATGTGCTCTCCTGTGATTATGGTGCGTTCAACATCGATCAACGGGTCTTTGCTGATTTTATACTTTCAACGGAGTGTAACCCAAGTAGGGTGGCAATTGATTTCACTTGAATAAGAGAGCCAAAATTTATAATCCTCACTAGTCAAGAAGTCTGTACACAATATTTCAGCTTTCTAGGACTTATGCTTCTGGAGAAGATGATGAAAATAGGTTGTAAGACTGTGGCCTCTGTGGCCCTTACTAGGGGCCACAGGGCCACCAAAGCTACAATTTATAATTCTCCCTAGTCAAAGATTCTGTACACAAAGATCCGCTTTCTAGGCCTTATGCTTCTGGAGAAGAAGATGGAAATAGGATTTATGGGCGTGGCCCATGTGGCCCTTATTAGGGGCCACGGGACCACAGGGCCACCAAAGCTACAATTTATGATCCTCACTAGTCAAGGAGTCTGTACACAAAGTTTCAGCTTTCTAGGCCTTATAGTATTGGAGAAGAAGTCGAAATTCTAAAAAGTTTACGGACGGACGTACGCCGGACGCCATGCCATGCAGTAAGCCCGTCGTCGCACCGGGCCTTAGAGGCTAAATGAGCTAAAAAGGACTACCACCAATAGTAATTTGGATGCTGTGGAAACGCTCCCTCCTGCTGGAAAGAAATAATTCGGGTATATCGCATCGAATAATTTGTATTATATAAAAATAATAATAATATTGGCATCATAGACCATTTTATGACGTGTTGTACACCAAGAATTAGCGGTGCACCCGAGAATAAACGTCATAAACACATAGGTAAACACATGTATACGTGTATTTGCAATATATTTAAATATTGACCGTTTGTTCACTTTAGGTGCTGCAAAGGTCAATACCAACTTTTACCAACTTAAATACAAGAAATCCGATTCGGTCGTCTTCGAAGAACTTCTAATATTTTCTGACCACTATCAAAATAATATTTCCAAGCTTGATGTTTATTACAGTATAACATGATGAAACCTACCATTGATTGGCCGATCCTCTCCATACACCCTCCCGTACATGGCCGCAGTGATGAGGGGGTGAGGCAGGGGTCGCGATACCCTCAGGGAGCCTGGAGGGTGGGTGAGGATAGCTGGAGGCAGGGTGAGCTGAGAGGTAGTTTCATCGTACAGTAGCAGTTCTGGGTACATATAGGGAGTGGAGAAGTTTCCACGTATGTCTATGTCCTGAAATACTGTATTGGCTTCCTTGGTTGCATCCCCACAAGAAGCCCTTGTCAAATTGCTGCACCTTACTAAAGCACACACCTGCAAATAGTTTGATTTCGTTTTGCCACGAAATTTGCGATACTTTCGCAAACCGGAGAAAGCCCCAAAGGCATACAGATCGTTGTTGTTGATGTCCATCGTGTAGTTCAACGAGCAACAGAGACGGTTGTTACAAACTGTCATCGAGCCTGATGATTTTGTCAACTGGATGAATGTAAATCTATTTCTTCGTATCTCAGCGGTGAACGGTTCCTCGCGCGATGGTTGAAAAAACATGTTTTTCGTTTGTGTGTGAATGATGCTTGGCCTGGCCAATGAATTAATGTGTGCAGTTACTAGTTTTCCTTGTCCCTCTGTTTCACTGTACCAGTATTCAGCGGGACCACTTGGAGTGTAGATCCCGCTTCCATGATGTCTCTTCTTTTGACTTGCATCGTGCAGATTGGCCACCAGCACGTTGACGCCAAGCCCCGCAGCAATAGCTGAATGATACTGAATTGCCGCCAACAGAGGCAGCGAGTCTGTCCACGCAGTTGTGAGGATGATGTTACCGATACCCTTTGCAGTCACCAGCGGTATAAGGGGCTTCTCGAACAAAGAGTCAAAACACGTCACAACGCCAAAGCTTCCAAATTCCGTATGAAATATGATCTCTTCCGGTTCTGCTTCATCAAAGGCGTCTTCGTAGTACACATTAGCCTTGTGATATCGAGCCACAAGAATGCCTCTGTCGTCAAACACGACATTTGTGTTGTAATGATGATACCCACCGTGGCAACCTTCCGTGTTCACATCACAAGCCACCTTGTTTCCCATATTAGCTACCAAGAAGATCCTGTGTGCTCTGGCAATGCAGCTGAGTCTCTGTAGAACGTCTGTGTGACTTGAATACAGGTAGGGCAGGATGCAGGGACACCACGGCGGTATACGGGCAGGATCTGGCACATTCTCAAGGTAAGGTACGATTGAGGCTCGTGTTGGACTTGACCCATACAACCCGGCTTCAGGGAATACGACCATCTTTACGCCCTGTTGAGAAGACGCAGTTGTGAAGATTACAGTATTATTAGAAGTTGCAACATATTCTTTTTCAGTATGAATTAAATTTCAGATTTGTTTCCAGAAGTTTCACAATAGTTTTGATGTTGTCTTTATCATTCTAATCGACAGAAAACAAAGATGTTATGTAACGTCATCTTGCAATGCATTTATCGACCCGTTGATGGTGTGATTTGCAGTCATCAACCTGTGGTATGTACACAATTTTGCCAC
This sequence comes from Steromphala cineraria, assembly GCA_916613615.1. Taxonomy (NCBI): domain Eukaryota; kingdom Metazoa; phylum Mollusca; class Gastropoda; order Trochida; family Trochidae; genus Steromphala; species Steromphala cineraria. Next base: position 37,901,574 of record OU744722.1, on the reverse strand, counting down.
ACCCTCAACTATGATTATATCATAGTACTCACAGCCACAAGTTCTCCAACAAGGACATCTTTACGGTACCTTACATCACAGCAATTTGAGAATAATCTATTACAATATATATACAATCGATAATCAAGTACGTATTTGATGTAGATTAAATATATCCTCTCTTTCGGAATGTCAGAAGTCGCCTTGTGCGTCAAGCCAACCTCCAGGATGTTAAACAATGCCCCCTCAACGAATGGCAAGTGAACGGATCACCGCAGACGTCATCAGACGTTTGACGACGTCAGTCCGTAGACGTGTTCTTGCCTGTATAGACTCTCATGGTGTACATACCCGTTACAAACATCATTTTGTAACATGTATTGTCACTTTTCTCCACGCTTTCGTGATCAGTGCTGCTTAAATGATTTTTCAAATATTGGACCCCACCCATCTTTACAGGCTTGTCCTAACGGTTTTTCTGACTTAATTAAAATGAAACTTTATACACATTGTGTGAAAAGGACAATCCTAAAAATTAAACCAAAATGATATTTCTATATGGGTTTGTTTTTATGCTATGTCGATGCAAACACGCGGTAGCGTTTCTTTTGGACACTAGTTTATGTTACAAAATGTTTGGGATGCAGCAATTTGAAGTTAATTTCCAGATTTTTTTCATATAGATTACAAATGCATCTGTCTTCACACCAACCCATACAGTCTTTTAGGGAGAATGCAAATAATTTCAGCATTATTTCTGTCAGTTGACATTTGCTTTTTTTCTTCATTGAAAATGGTAAAAATATAGGCCTTTTTTAAAGTTCACATAACCACAAAGATATTTTACTATTTTCTTTGGAATATATGAAAGTTTGATTACAATATTCTCAATGGTCGCTACTCAAATATGTTCAGTTTGGTAATGAAAGCCGTTTTTGAAAGGCCACTTTTCATGGGCCGCTTAGACCTATCTGGCCACAAACCAGTGAATGCATGACTGGTCATGCCCCCTTTTTGTGACGTCATAAACAGAATCGGCCTCGTTATCTATACATTTATCGTAACAATACCACGGGTAAAAAATACAATAATTACGATTTTCAGAAAATGTTTTCCACTCAGTTAGATAAATCATTTGACGATGTAACACTACTAAGCATTTGGTGTAAAAAGAATATCCACATCAATGGTAATTAAAACATATTTTAGGCGGTATTTCAGTTGAAATAATGCTACTCTGTATAGTCTGTTTGTTACGTCACACCCGCGCGAGTTTTATGGCCCCTAACCCGTGTGGGTTTTTCATGTGGGTCTTATGAAAGGCTAATTAAAGGTGTTTATTGGACAGATTAAACAAAAATAAAGTCCAGTTTTTATTATGTTGAAAAATCTTGGAACGAAAAACGAGAAGTGGTAAAGTCGAGGTTAGTTGATGTTTAAAACGAAAACGGAATTACCTGTTGAGCCGCTTTTCTGGCCTGGTCATCATAAATGTCGAGATTCTGCATCATAACGTCCACTGCTTCACTTCTAGACAGATTTGCAGAACCTCTCTCAGTGACTTCATGTTCATACACACCAACTTTGCTCCTCTGTGTGCGCTGACGATTATAGTATACTAAATTGATGAAACGAGAAAAGGGTTTTGTATAAGACTTGTGACCGCTACTATCAAGGCTTGAATCCATTTCAGAATGTATAAATTGTTATCGAAATTATGTCATTGCAAGCATTAAGGAATATTTTTTTCATTTCAATTTTGAACTTGTGGTCACATCAGGACCTTGATGTATTTAATAATACAATTTAAAGGGACAGTAGCACGGTTTTAAAAAAAATTGTGCTTTCAATGTTTCACTTATAATTGTACGTAATGCGAAATGTATTTTTTTGATAGTGTCAATAATCTCATAACACGAATCGCATGGTTTGAACTTTACATTATATATTTGATTTATTACTGATTCATTTAGTTTAACACTGTGTCTTTCAATTGGAAACATCTATTTTCATTTTCCTGAGATCACCTTCTATCACCCAAACAACCGTGCTACTGCACACTCGATGTTACTGAAAATACACAATTAAAAGTCTCTGAAATTTCAACAATTATAATTCATTTATCCCAAAAAAAGCTCTCTGATTACAATTTAGTAATAATAATCTTTATTCAATACTAAGAGGCCACAGGCCTATAGTACAAAACATGGATGAATTACAAATGATATTATTCAATGGCAATACAGCCACCTTCACAGAGACCATATTCTCATAACATCAATTTACACACAATTAATTATTACAATTACAACATATTATATTCTAACATACCACATCGTATCAGACAAAACATATATTATCTAAAATGTAATACAATATCACATCATACTTATAATTTATTCTTTCTTAGTGACATTCCTTGATAAATGAAAGTTGATAGCTTGCGAATAAGATTATTATTGTCAGTTCTTATAAGTAATGAGAATTTGATTTTATTTGGATGTTCATAATAGTATCTAGGAATGTTAGTTGTTCTGAGGTCAGCATATAATGGACAAATCAAAACAAAATGATATTCGTCTTCTACACAATTAAGATTACATAATTTACAAATTCTATTTTCTGGCGGTATATTATCATATCTACCTGACTCAATTGCTAGGTCGTGGGATGAGCATCTAAAGCGAGATAATGCATTTCGGAATTTTCTTATATTTAATGAACTCAGATAATGTTCTCTGTATATATGTGTCTTAAACATCCTGTAGTAAAAACATTTGTTTGAAAGTGATAGTGACATAGACCATTCTTGTGTTAATATATCTTTCAGTCTTTGCATAATAATGTTTACAAAATTGGAGTTAAAGTCAACTTTTTGGCTCAGCCATATGTCACCAAAGCCAACATTATCTAATAATTTACGAATGTTGGATACCCAATTTGTCTTTCCATTCTTATCATACATCATCATCATATCAAAGCATTGTATAGGGTATCTATATGAGGGCATATTCAAAAGACGTATCCAAAATTTTATTATTTTCACTTTTGCGAATATGTGAATTGGGAATCTGCCACATTCACCATACACCATATTGCTCGGAGTGTTAATCTTTACTCCTAGGAATTTTTTACAAGCGTATAAGTGTATTTTCTCAATAATTTCAAAATGTTTGAATCCCAATACCTCTGCCCCATACAATAAAATAGGAAGAATTTTTTAATCAAATATTTTGAAAAAAGAATTACAATCAATATCCACAAGTTTGGAAATACTTTTTAAAACACCAATTAGTACTTTTTTGGCTTGTGCAGAACAATATTTTGAATGATCTGAAAAGCAAAGGCGATTTGAAAAATAAACTCCAAGATACTTATATGATTTCGTTACACAAAGCGGCTGTCCTTTATAAAACCACTTTTCGGTTATAGATAGCTTACCTCCATTTTTGAATACTACAACTTTAGTTTTCTCCATATTGATACTTAACCCTGTATTTTCACAATAATGTTCTAATGCGTTTATATGCCGCTGTAGTCCAACAATGGTTGTTGAAAATAAAATCATATCGTCTGCAAACAATAGCAAGAACAATTCGGTTAAATAATGGTGTAACTGAACCCCATGAGAGCCACCACTTTGGATTATCAATGCAAATTCATTTATAAACATAGAAAACAGAAATGGGCTCAAAATACAACCTTGTCTCAGACCAGCATTGCAGATAAAAGATACCGAGATTTCATGATTATTTCTGATGCAAACTTTAACATTAACATAAATATTCCTTAGCAATGTATTCATCCTAGGGCTGACGCCATGTTTCTCCATAACCCCCCATAGTTTTGCTCTATGTATCGAGTCAAATGCTTTTTTAAAATCTATAAACAAGGCATACAATTTATTACCTTTTGTACCAAGACACTTCTGGATTAGAATATTGTCTATTGTGCTATATCCCGCCCTGAACCCCGCCTGCGATTCGTCTATTTTATCTAATGTATCAGCCCAGAATGTTAATCTTTTGTTAATGATATATACGAATACCTTTCCCAGTATACTAAGTAGATTTATACCTCTGTAATTATCTGCGTTATTAACATCTCCACTCTTATGGATTGGTATAATAATTCCAGTAGTCCAAGACGAGGGGAAGTTACCGCTATCTAAGATAACATTAAAAACTAACTCTAAGTTGGGTAGTAGAATATCCCCAGAGTGTTTTATGAATTCTGGTAAAATGTTATCTACGCCTGCTGCTTTGTTCAATTTTAAATTTTGTATGCTATCTAAAATTTCTTGTCTGCTTATTGGCGAATCTAGAATAACACTAGACAATTCTTTAAAATCGGTGGATGTATCTACCCTAACACCAGTAGTCGAGTTTTCACTATCTGATTCCTTTTCAATCTACGAGAATAGATGTTTGAAATATTCATACCAATTCTCAGTGCTTATGTTACATTTTTTAAATTGTTTGCCGTTCAACTCCCGGAGTATTGACCAAAACTCTTTGGAGTTAACATTGTTTGCTAGTTTAATTTGTTTTTGCTTATAGTATTCAGTTTGTTTCTGTTTACATTTAGAGTTATATAAATTTCTTGCTACATGGTATGCATCCAAGTGTTTTTTATCCTTATGTTTTCTAAATTGATTTAATTTACGACAACGTTCAGCTTTCAATCTTCGACATTCAATATCAAACCATGGACTATCCTTACCATCCCTTTTAGACGACAGTTTTCGTTTCATACCTGCGGCAGCAGTACACATAGCATCAACAACACATTATACACTGTGATTGATATCATTGAAGACAGAATCTATACAATCATCAAATAATTCTTGAACAATATCGGAAAACATATTTTCTCTGAACTCATTCGACTTCTCCGGCTTCCACACAAACTTATAGCCAAAAGTATTATCGATTCTTATTACATTGTCTTCACTTTTATGCGCAGTACGCATTTTCATCGTGAGAGGGAGATGCGTTGACTCTGTGCGTGTCGGGATATTAAAGTCTATACAATTAGAAAACAAACATGCAGAAGTAATTATATAATCAATTACGCTCGCCCCCATTGGACCAATGAATGTAAAGTCACCGATCTTATCATCCGTACCGCTTCTCCCATTCACTATGTGTATATTTAAAACAGAACATAATTCTAGCAATGATCTACCAAATGAATTCACAGTTTTATCGACGGAGAATCTTTCAAGATTAAATTGATAAGTTAAAAATTCCCAGTTAGAAGAATTTTTCTCCACATATTCAAGAAGATCATCCTCTATAAAATCTGGATCGTTTCCCGTTCTCGAGTTGAAATCTCCGCCACATAATACGCTTGCATTTGGGTGATCTGCTAAAATGCCAATGAGATTATCTTGTAACAGTTCAATTCCATTTATACAGTGAATATGTGGCTGGTTATACCATGATGACCCATCGGGTTGTACATACACACATGAATACAACAACTCATTAGCATTTAAGAGTGTCTCATCAAACATAACGTTAATGGTATTTTCAGTAATTGTGAACCATTTGATGTATTTTTTAAGGCACTTTCTTATTAACACAACTATGCCACCTGATAATCTCCCAAAATTTGAATTTTTTTCTCTGCGGGCTTACTGAACACAGCATAATCTTCCAATATATCATCGAAATTGTATTCACTTAACCAGGTTTCTGTCAGACCGATGATATCGAATGTTTTGATATAGTTAATAAATTTACTATCGGTTATTTTAGATGCCAATCCAGAGACATTCCAGAAAAGAAATGATTGGGAAGACTCACCAGGTGACAACCGTGACTGGTTAGAGTAGTTACTCGGTGAATCAGTGTCCGAAGATAGGCCCTGGCCTCCCCGCTATGGTACCCGGCCCCTTCTCGAAGATAGACCCTGGCCTCCCCGCTATGGTACCCGGCCCCTTCTCGAAGATAGACCCTGGCCTCCCCGCTATGGTACCCGGCCCCTTCTCGAATGAGATCTGAGAGCTCTATCTCCTCCAGACGGCACTTCCGTCCCCCTACTAGCTCGATTATCCCCCGTGCCACTCTCACCCCTCGGCTGACTCAGAATTTTATTTCCCTTATAATAATATCTGTTTTCTGGATCATTTTTTCTGAGCCTATCTAGTTCCTGTTTCTGATAGAGAGTTAAGTCATTGGCAATGCCAATTTTCATGTCCCTGAGGACATCCCGTAACTTCACCGATCTCCACTTATCCTCCCCGTGACACATTTGCACTATAATGGGTCTTGACTTATCTGTGTTCTTTCCTAAACGGTGGGCTCTCTCAATGTCGCGGTCATTGAGTGGGGGCATTTCTTTCACTTTCCTGGCCTCGTTGAGCACATTAAGAACTTTACGTTTGCTCTCAGTATAAGTTTCATTAGGAGTATCCTCAATACCATACAGAATCATGTTATTTCGTCTACCCCTTCTCTCCTGATCTTCTATCCGAAATTCTAAATGTTCCACATAGCTCTCCATAGATTCATATTTCTGATGTAAATCATCAACATCTAGTCTCAAAATTTCCTGTGTTTCTTTACTCTCTTGCACTTCCCGTTTGACATCTGCAACTCTGCTCTAATAGTGTTAATGTCTCCTCTCACTGCGTTGATGTCATTCGACAATCTATCTCCAAGCTCCTTTAATTGAGCAATGATCTCATGCTTAAATGTATTAAGTTCAGAGCTAGAAGGGCCTGGATTCAACTCTACATCGCCCGATTGCATTAAGTGTAATTTGATAACATGTTCAGGGACATAGAACTGGTCAGATAGCGTGACTGTTGGGCTGTATGAATGATATGCGTGAGTGATCACAGGGCTTAGCTTAGTGACGTCACCAACATAAACAAAGTCATATCCAAAGAATGAATAATCCCACAATTTGTCTCGAAGAGAATTACCTTGAGTAATAGCCACCGATGTCACGAGTAGATGCAGAGTGAAAAACATAGCACAAACCGAACACCTGAGCGGCATATCTGATGTAGAAGTGTGAGGCGTGTAATCGTGGTCCGTGCCGACATGGTTCACCTGTCGTGTACCGGGTGGGTGGACGAATCGACCGATCCTCGCTCTATAAGTTGCTAAATCCACCATCCTGCCTTCTTAGAGCATACCCGGGCTTGTATTCTAGGGGTTCAGTACCTTATTGTCGACCCTAGGGGTCGTAATCCAAGTTTGGTCGACCAGGTCTACGTGCATCAGTGGCTAAATACAATGGGATTAATATGTTGTCACAGTAGCTGGGTTGTACTGGAATCAGGAAGGATAAAAAAACGAAATCAACATTTAGATACTTTATTTAATTAAAAGAGCACATACACAATGCACAATATACTTCACATATATGAATATGAATATAGCACTTACTATAAAAAGATCATCAGTCAGGAAATCGGCACACATAAAATACACAGACATACATATATACAATATAACACACATACATAATGTACAATTAAATTTCAACAAGTGCGACGCTGCGTACGCAAAGTACATAGCGGATATGGCACCAGCGGCCAGGCGTTGCTTAAGGTTGTCCAAACGGGCACCAATGGACATGTACTTGGCCTTCTTGGGAGGTACTGGACCAAGCGGAGTTCATTCAGCTTCTGCTCATCCCGAAGCAATTGCACTATCTCAAACGCGTTTGGATGGGCCTTGCCGATCATCTTCTTCATTCTGCCGTGCCATCCCTCCAGATGGTTGTTGGTGCGGGGGCCGTCGGTGTTGTGGTGATTCCAGCTGGAGAGGTCGCCTTCCATCCACTTGGTGGTGACGTAGTCCGCCAGTTCCAAGCACATGTTACCCGGAGGCATGTCTGCCAGAGTTTGCAGCCATACGTCTTTTACCTGAAAATCCAAAAATGAAAATATTGAATCGATATTGATTTTGACTGGTGATATCATAATGTAAAATTGAAAATATTAATTCGATATTGAGTGGTCATATTGACTTAGTTATACTGTATGATCTTAAGATTTGAAATTACTTACATCTGCCAGCGGTATCAGCGGAAGGACAGCTTGAGCGTCTTTATGGCCTTCATTTTCATCCTTTGGAGCGATTGCTTTACTTACAAATTAAAATATTTATTAATATATAATTCAATAAGTGTTCTCATAGTTACATTAAATAATGATTTGAATGATTTAATCATGAATGTTTGCCTTATATTTTCATAATATTAAATATCATCAAAATACATGTATAATATATTCTCATAGTTACATAAGTTACAAGTTATTAATACTAACCTGAATTTTCATTTCAGTGGCGTCATGGTTGTGGGGTGATGGCAGTTTCGAAATTAGATCATTGGTGGTAGACACTGTCGAACTGCAATCAGCTTTTTGGCACTGCCAGGAAATCCAATCGCCTGCTTTTCTTTTATTTATTCTATACATATATGCTCCCATACACAAATATCTGCCGCCCCTCGAAGTAGGAAGAAAGTAGTGTTCTATCTGTGCATTTGCCATGATGAGAATGATGTTGAACATTCACAGAATACTAGCTTATGTGTGGGTTATGATTGGATTGATTAATTTATTCATTGAGTGAACTCATTCATTAATCAGCAGGCGAACACATTTCATGTATCAGGGTGACATCCTCTAAGTTGGTTAACACATTTCATCCTATAAATTGGTGATCATTTTTCGCACATGAGTTCAAGTTTTAGTGACTCCCCAACTTTAATCCCTTGTAACAACAAGCCAAAAACAACATACCACATCAAAGGGTCGACAAAAAGGTACGACCCCATTCTAGGATATGTGCCAGTTATATCGTAGATGGTTACTCAGATTTCGGTTAATTTGAAAATAATTCTCTCTGCTCCGGTGCGTACGTGTCTTTTCTCAAGGGAGATAATTTAGTAAGTCTATGTTCTTGTAACCGAACAGCATTTGTAAAACAATTATCTAACTAACGATGCACCTTCAGGTACGAAGTACTAGCACCGATTGTACTCGTGTAGAAGGTTTGCAGTTAAATTGTTTATATATAATGACGTCAATAGTGAAGATAATTATATTGATATCATTATTTCAATATAAATATCCACGTTATTGCTTGGTGCCCCAAAGGGCACCAAGTATTATGATTTGATTCTCCTAAAACTTTTCTGAATTCTCTCTATATTACTCTTGATATTTTCAAAGGGAAGCCGCGCCAATCACATGTGTTGTAACCAAATCAAAAGACCAATGAACAGAGCTGTAGCAAAAAATGCATTACGTCACCATGTGGGTAATACAAAGTATTTGGCACATTAAACTGTGGAATATGATTTCGCTTTAAATGTCATGTTAAAAGAGAAACAATATTTTCTATTAAAGACGCTGATAAATGTTTACAGACTCAATCAAAAACATCTTCATTTGATGAAGAGTCTGCATTTGTTCCAGATAAGAGCATTATTTCGCATTCAATAATCGCAGAATTCACTTTTTTATAACCCACGCGATTTAATTTCACGCTGGGCTCGCCTGGCGATTTAAAAGTAATGTTTGTGTAAGTACGATGGTGACATCGAAAAAAGACTTATGTTTACTAATAGGTATATCACTTACGACCACGTGACAAGTCATACTTAACGATGTCACTAAATGTTTACGTTGAAAACATGTATTTATTATCATCGCTGGTTCCATACGGTTACTATAAGGCCGCGGCTTAGCTCAGCGGAGCTGGGTTGAAATCCCGTCAGATCATCGGAAAGTATTTTGTTTATTATCTGTAATACTACTACTAATACTACTAATTAACCAGCATGACAAGGAGATATGGTTTTGGCAGTACGTTTTGCACAATTTCCTGATATTGTCAACGCTACATGGCAACCCATGCAGTGCTTTTACTTCAAGTAACAACATCACAATGCCATAACATCATAAACTGTCACTGTCACATCACTGTCTTGAAAATCTAGTGTTGTTGTGTTCAGAGATTTAAATTTTTTCTCTTGAGATCTCAAAAAGAGGAATTTGAATGATAAATAGAATATCACCCTCGTGTGTTTTGATTTGAAATATACCAACAATCGTTGATGAATGTAAAACATAATCATAACTTTTAGCAATTCATGTTGATAGAAATTAATTTTTTGAAATTAACTTTGAGTAATACTCGTGTTAATATTACTGCTGTTATCCAGTGTTGTATATATTATCACCCAAATTGTTCGACAAATCACAATCTCCTTCATCTGCCTATATGTGGCACCAAGCATGCCTTTTTAAAGGCTTTTCTTGTTATCATATGTGTTTCTTATATCGTCAACAACTCATTCCTTAAAAAGATTTGAAAATTCATGTTCTATTATTCATTTTATGTGACGAAATGGATGAAAATGCTTGTTAAGGAATGTGTAGCCATTTACACATAATCTCATTTACTTTTACTTTCATCATATACATAATCTTCAATTACAAATATTTTAAGTTTGAGACGTCGTACGCTAAAACAGAACAGTGCAGGCCTTTAGTTATCAATCAAAGAATACTTCTAGACGTGTTTGATTTTTTTGGGGGAAAATTGAAATTAAAAATTTTTTTTTTGGAAAATTAATTTTAATCAACAACAAATGTCCATCGATAAATAAGCTATATTTTACAAAAATAATTACAAAACAAACCTTGTTTTCCACTCATTTACACCCTTTTTAACATGGTAGGGGTCATGTTCATATGAAATATTGTAGATATGATTAATGTTGATGATTCCATAATCAAATGCGTCATATATATTTCAAATCGTTGTTAAATTCGAAACTAAATGAGATGTTAGGTTTCTTTTGCTTGTCAGTTTATTTTTTCGCTTCGATTATACAACGCCCACTATATAGCTTGTGTCACGCTAAAGTGACAATGCATTAAATGTGCTGTAACCTAAATTTCAGACATGTCAGTTGTATAGTGTATGTTGGTTGTAAATGAACAATTTCTACATTTTTATATCAGTAGAAAGGGTAACAGACTCTAGTGGTTTTGAAAACATACCTTCTGTTAACAAGTGCATGGTTTGTTATTGATGTAAGTCACTATGTTTAAAACACCTTTAATTGCTTGTACGGATTGTAATTGAAACGACTACATATGCATCACTTTGGAAATCGGATTTGTATGAATAGTAAATTTAGGTAACGTCTCAAAGATCACGATTTGTCTATTGACCGTATGCAAACAAACTCACATATACTCATTTCCGCATTGTGTTTGTTATTGATGTAAGTCACTATTTTTAAAACACCTTTAATTGCTTGTACGGATTGTAATTGAAACGACTACATATGCATCACTTTGGAAATCGGATTTGTATGAATAGTAAATTTAGGTAACGTCTCAAAGATCACGATTTGTCTATTGACCGTATGCAAACAAACTCACATATACTCATTTCCGCATTGTGTTTGTTATTGATGTAAGTCACTATTTTTAAAACACCTTTAATTGCTTGTACGGATTGTAATTGAAACGACTACATATGCATTACTTTGGAAATCGGATTTGTATGAATAGTAAATTTAGGTAACGTCTCAAAGATCACGATTTGTCTATTGACCGTATGCAAACAAACTCACATATACTCATTTCCGCATTGTGTTTGTTATTGATGTAAGTCACTATGTTTAAAACACCTTTAATTGCTTGTACGGATTGTAATTGAAACGACTACATATGCATCACTTTGGAAATCGGATTTGTATGAATAGTAAATTTAGGTAACGTCTCAAAGATCACGATTTGTCTATTGACCGTATGCAAACAAACTCACATATACTCATTTCCGCATTGTGTTTGTTATTGATGTAAGTCACTATTTTTAAAACACCTTTAATTGCTTGTACGGATTGTGATTGAAACGACTACATATGCATCACTTTGGAAATCGGATTTGTATGAATAGTAAATTTAGGTAACGTCTCAAAGACCACGATTTGTCTATTGACCGTATGCAAACAAACTCACATATACTCATTTCCGCATTGTGTTTGTTATTGATGTAAGTCATTATTTTTAAAACACCTTTAATTGCTTGTACGGATTGTGATTGAAACGACTACATATGCATCACTTTGGAAATCGGATTTGTATGAATAGTAAATTTAGGTAACGTCTCAAAGACCACGATTTGTCTATTGACCGTATGCAAACAAACTCACATATACTCATTTCCGCATTGTGTTTGTTATTGATGTAAGTCACTATTTTTAAAACACCTTTAATTGCTTGTACGGATTGTGATTGAAACGACTACATATGCAACACTTTGGAAATCGGATTTGTATGAATAGTAAATTTAGGTAACGTCTCAAAGACCACGATTTGTCTATTGACCGTATGCAAACAAACTCACATATACTCATTTCCGCATTGTGTTTGTTATTGATGTAAGTCACTATTTTTAAAACACCTTTAATTGCTTGTACGGATTGTAATTGAAACGACTACATATGCATCACTTTGGAAATCGGATTTGTATGAATAGTAAATTTAGGTAACGTCTCAAAGACCACGATTTGTCTATTGACCGTATGCAAACAAACTCACATATACTCATTTCCGCATTGTGTTTGTTATTGATGTAAGTCACTATGTTTAAAACACCTTTAATTGCTTGTACGGATTGTAATTGAAACGACTACATATGCATCACTTTGGAAATCGGATTTGTATGAATAGTAAATTTAGGTAACGTCTCAAAGATCACGATTTGTCTATTGACCGTATGCAAACAAACTCACATATACTCATTTCCGCATTGTGTTTGTTATTGATGTAAGTCACTATGTTTAAAACACCTTTAATTGCTTGTACGGATTGTAATTGAAACGACTACATATGCATCACTTTGGAAATCGGATTTGTATGAATAGTAAATTTAGGTAACGTCTCAAAGATCACGATTTGTCTATTGACCGTATGCAAACAAACTCACATATACTCATTTCCGCATTGTGTTTGTTATTGATGTAAGTCACTATTTTTAGAACACCTTTAATTGCTTGTACGGATTGTGATTGAAACGACTACATATGCATCACTTTGGAAATCGGATTTGTATGAATAGTAAATTTAGGTAACGTCTCAAAGACCACGATTTGTCTATTGACCGTATGCAAACAAACTCACATATACTCATTTCCGCATTGTGTTTGTTATTGATGTAAGTCACTATTTTTAAAACACCTTTAATTGCTTGTACGGATTGTGATTGAAACGACTACATATGCATCACTTTGGAAATCGGATTTGTATGAATAGTAAATTTAGGTAACGTCTCAAAGACCACGATTTGTCTATTGACCGTATGCAAACAAACTCACATATACTCATTTCCGCATTGTGTTTGTTATTGATGTAAGTCACTATTTTTAAAACACCTTTAATTGCTTGTACGGATTGTGATTGAAACGACTACATATGCATCACTTTGGAAATCGGATTTGTATGAATAGTAAATTTAGGTAACGTCTCAAAGACCACGATTTGTCTATTGACCGTATGCAAACAAACTCACATATACTCATTTCCGCATTGTGTTTGTTATTGATGTAAGTCACTATTTTTAAAACACCTTTAATTGCTTGTACGGATTGTGATTGAAACGACTACATATGCATCACTTTGGAAATCGGATTTGTATGAATAGTAAATTTAGGTAACGTCTCAAAGACCACGATTTGTCTATTGACCGTATGCAAACAAACTCACATATACTCATTTCCGCATTGTGTTTGTTATTGATGTAAGTCACTATTTTTAAAACACCTTTAATTGCTTGTACGGATTGTGATTGAAACGACTACATATGCATCACTTTGGAAATCGGATTTGTATGAATAGTAAATTTAGGTAACGTCTCAAAGACCACGATTTGTCTATTGACCGTATGCAAACAAACTCACATATACTCATTTCCGCATTGTGTTTGTTATTGATGTAAGTCACTATTTTTAAAACACCTTTAATTGCTTGTACGGATTGTGATTGAAACGACTACATATGCATCACTTTGGAAATCGGATTTGTATGAATAGTAAATTTAGGTAACGTCTCAAAGACCACGATTTGTCTATTGACCGTATGCAAACATATACTCACATATACTCCGCATATATTTCCGCATTGTGTACCCCCTCGGAATATATGCTTTTTAAACGTTCTAGGGAAATTTGTTTTTCATAGCCTTTTAAACTTAATATGATATTTTAAAACTGCCTCAAGACAAAAGTAGATTAAAAATAGTATGGTTGTATGTAAAATTTAAAAAATATACGTCCGTGGATTTATTAAAAAGTATATGAGTAGAGATACAAGATACATTTTATGATGTTTAAACAGTTTCATGGACAAGACCTATATCAGAGCTAATCTTGAAAGCAAACCTTCATAGAAATACTTTTATATTAATATTTGAATGGTATCGAGATGGATGATATATTAAATATATACTGCAAATTATGTTTTTAATGAATTTAGTATCAGCAATGAACATAAATTTATTTCAAAGATGCTTTTTACAACTTCAACTGTTTACATACACAATGTGTCTTGATAACTATTTAAAGCAACCATTATTATCATAATATGCTTATGCAAATCTTATGTCCTCAACGAATATATACATTATTAAAAGTGTAGGGGAGACCGGGGCATGTTCGTCTTTTTGTTCGGTGGCCACTTTAACTAAACTTAGTAATTTCTAAGAGACAACATTACTTTACTCCCACATTGACTTTGAAATGGCGACAGTCATACATGTTCTTGGCAAACTGTGGAAGGAAACCCGTTTTTCATGTAGCTGAGTAACTTACTCGACTTCAATTCACTTTGTTTTTGACAAATGTTGACTGTGTTTAGGAAAATGTTCTTAAGTGATCATAAACCAACATGCCCAGACGTATATGAAACGAACAAGTTATTTTGGTGTGAGGGCTGTGTATTTTCGCAGCATATAAAAAAGAACAAACGTGGTGTGTGGGGTACGTTCGGTTATAACAGGTGGGGAACATTTGGCCGTGAGGACGGTCAAAAAAAATTATGGTCGTCCTCGAAACCATTTTCTATAGGTCCTCCTCCTCTTGAAGGTCCTTGAAAAGTAGGCTCCTCTAATTGGAAAGAAATCGGAATCCTTTTCGTAATAGAAAGTTAACTGATTCTACATCATTATAAAATAAATCTTTGTGAAGTAATGTAGTATTTGTTCTGTCCCAAATAAAGAATACTATGAATAACATCTTATCTCTCTCTAATTCTTGTAGTCTGAACATGTACTAATTGTTCCCAACGATGAACGAACCTGCCCCTGAGGGAAACCGAACCTACCTCGATGCGGGGCATGTTCGTCTTTTCAACTCGTCGTCTTAGGTATAGCATAGGTATAGGCAAACTAGTTTAGTAAGGCACTTTCAACAATTATTGCTATAAAGTTAAGATATGTCTCAATATATGTACAAACGTACACTAGTATATTGCAAGAGAACGACTCATTATCTCTATTTTAGTGAAAAGGGGACGTACCGGCCCCGGTCTCCCCTATATCTATTTTACATCAAGAAAGGAAAAGAAGAAATTCTAATGTATTTATGTAAAACACAAGCAAATTTATAATTTGTGGATGTTTATGGGCCAATGGCTTTTTACTGAATAAATGTCTTTCTCTCTGTCAACTTTATTGTTAGAAAGTTTTGAATCGTTCATGTTTAAAAAATCACTTATTGATATTATATTTATATAAACTGACAGGCGAAAGAAAGTACACACTTCAGTTGAATTTACCATATGGAAGATTTTCAATTACAAATATTTCTAGTTTTTGATTTCGTATTATCAAACTGATTCGAACAAGAGTTTGATCACCGTTTAACGAATACTGTAAATTGTTTTTAATTTCCCCCCTTTTTTTCATTTTTTTTCTTTAAATATTTCAAAAAATATTTTTGATGTAGCACAAAATTAATGTTCATCAACAGAGAAGACTTATTGTATGTGAAAATCAATAAACGTGCTTATTTTTTTAGCATATTGACAACATTTTAAACATAGTAGGGGTCATGATCAGAGGCGTAACTACCATGTAGCACAAAGTGCTTACACTCTGAAATTCCCAAAAAAAACCCTTTTTTGTAAAGTGAGAAAACAGTTGGTAAATAAGTGTAATTTGCAGAAATGCTTTTCACTCATTGCTGACGAGGCAACAGATTCCTCAACCAAAGAACAATTTTCTATCTGTTTGACACATTTCTGTAAACGATCAGGGTCAAACTACTCTCAAAGAATCATTTTTAGGTTTCACTGAGGCTTAAAAGCACTATCAGAACTAGACAAATATTGAGAACAGAAAGGCTATATGGGGGGCAAGGTTATGACAGTACCTCAAACATAAATGGCCATTTGGATGGTGACCAAGCCATCATTAGACGTCAGTATTCTGATGCTTTCTATGTTCATTGCAAGTCTCATTGCTTGAATCTGGCCTTGGTTCATAGTTGCTCCATAACATCCGTCAAGGATATCATGTCAACAGTGCAAACCATCGCCTTTGCCTTTTCTTATAACAAAGGAGCTTGTATCAAATGAGAATGCCCAGGAGTCAATGGGGAGAAAGCGAAAGATAACTGAACTGTGTGAAACACGTTGGGCAAGTCGTGCGAGTTCGTTATCCACTTTCAAAGCATCGATTGGTGTTATAGTTGAAAGTTTGACTTCCCTCGAACAGGATGGCGACTCTAGGGCAAGATCCCTCAGATGTTCCATTCAATCTTTTGATTTGATCATCGGCCTTGTTGTGACTCAACATATCATCCAGTACACAGTTCAGCTTTCTCTCATGTTGCAATCTGCGACAATAGATCTGATCTGTGCTTCAAGCGAGGCTTCTGTTGTCATCAGCAGTTTGCGACAGATTCGTGAAGACGAGTCTGTATGGACGGATCTCCTCGGTGAGGCATCCGACATGGCAAACAAATACGGCATTGCTCCAACAAAGGTGTGTCGGTCGTCAAACACTGCGTGACATTACCCCTGCGTCTACAACTGAAGCCTAGTGTCAGAGGAATCTGTTTACCCTTTGCGGGATCACATGTCTCAGGAATTGAGGACAGGCTTATCCGCCCAAATGGCCGTTTCGAAGCTCAGGAGTTTTTACCTTCTTCAGTCCATAATATGACCGAGGACATTGGTATGCGAATATTTGCACAGTTCACTGAGTCTAAAGACAATTCACATGAGCAACAGACGGTAGAAATCAGGCGATGGAAATCACGTTGGAAAGATGTTCCAGCAGACGAGAAACCGTCGTGTTTGTTGGCAACACTGGACTTCGCAAAAGATCTTTATCCGAATATCCATGTTGCCCTCAAAACACTTGTGACAATGCCAGTGTCTTCTGCAACATCTGAACGCTCCTTCAGCGCAATGAGACGTTTTAAAAAGTATCTCAGGTCAACAATGGTAACGGAGAGGCTTAATGCTCTGCATTGCACTACTACATATTCACAGGGATTTCAATGTCAACATTGATAAGATGGTAGATAATTTTTCAGAGGGAAAAACTCGCAAAATGTCCCTTCTCTTCAAGTAATGCTGATGGCATAGAGTGCACACATCAGATAGCTTCCTGACTGTTTCAAACAATTCTATAACTGTTCTGGTTCCTTTTTCAACGTTCAATTTCTTACGTTTTTCAATGTTTCAACATTGTTTATTGTACTTGTACTTTATGAGCAAATGCTCAGCATTTTCCCTTATATAACGTTGAAGTAGTTACAAATGGTTTCATTGCGTTAGTTAAATTCCAGATAATGTTTGTTAGAACCTGCTTGTTTGGTTCTTCTGTTCGTTTACTAATTTTGCAGTGATTCTTTTTGGTACAACAATCGATGTGCTTACAACTGATTTTTTCCTAGTTACGCCCCTGGCAATGCTTAATAGCTAGTGTGAAATATTTAAAATACCGATCTAAACCTCGGGTTCAAGTTAGATGAACTCTCGTGCACGTGACACATGAGCAGCTCGCAGCAGCCTCGGCGTTCATGATTCACGTGCGCGAGGGTTCATCTCACTTGAACACTTCGGCCTCAGTCGGTATAGTAAGTACTCACGGATATAGAAATAAAATGGTTTTCGGCGTATATTTCTTTTATAACTCGATGCAATTTTGACAGATGGTCAAATAATTAAGTTTTTCCCAACTAGGCCCTTTGAATGCATTGCAAAAATATATTTTATATTGCCTTTCTTCAGGTAAAGTTGCCCGAAATTTGCATATTTTCAGTACATTTGGAAACCTGCTATAGCTTACGTCACTCTCAGCAATACGTGTGACCATAAACATGCAATGCTCTTTCCACTTAAATTTGCAGTTGCAAAGCATAACAGTTCGTAAGAGGCGTTTATGTCTGTAAACATAAAGGAAACCACGTACTTTTTTCAATTATTTTATCAATTTTAAAATCATATAAGATATTAATTGTAGAGGACATGATATATAAAGATTGTTTTTCAGCGGATGGAATGAGATTACAGATCATTTAAATGAGACGTGAAAATGAGACGTTTTTCTCTCCTGTTTACACATATATTGCGGGGGAGTTTACACAAATTGTCTGAAACAAAAGTTGAGGAAAACCTTTGTGAATGAATATTTAGAATTCAAATTTCAAATTTGTTCCAAAAATAGAAATAATCGGCTAAAAGCATTTTATTTCTATTTCCGTGAGTACTATACTTCCCACTCCTGTGCCCGAAAATACCCAATCTGTGCACGAAATAAAATTATTACAAAAATATACATAAATAATGTACGTTTATTCTAAATTTGTTGCAGACAACTTACCATGTGGTATTTTCACGACCAGAAGATAGATGTAGAGAATCATATCCATTTGCAATTTCTTCATAGTGCAAATAGTGTGCAAGTGACGCAAGTTCTATGTATAAATAGTGAAAGCAACAATATCCTTTGAATGGAGTGTGTCAATTGGAAAACGCCGGTGAGAGAATATTACAAGATTGAATACACTGGTGTAAATGCACTTTAAAGATGAAACCATTTTCATTCAAATAACCCTCACAAATTTAGCTTATACACTAACGTGTTGCCGTTTCATTTATTTGCTTGCGTATTCGTCATAATGCATAGAAATATAATGCAAACAATTTGTATACATCCTAGCAAATATTTCAGCTTTCGCAAATAGATAAAAGAAACATTTGATATCTGTTGAATTGAAAATTGTGAATAGAACAGATTTAGTTTCACTTCAAGTACGTTTGGACTCAAACCTAGTGCAAGGTCGTCACATATGTCATTAACCCTTTTATAAATACGAAACATTTTGCTGTTTGAAACCATATTCCTATCATATTTTTCAACCCCTTTTCATGCAAATTTGTTCAAATAAAGTTTTACTTTACAACAGCGTAAGCAAGAGTAAAAGATAACGTAGTGAACTAATTGTTTATTTACATAAACAATACATATTATAGAGAAACCGCATGTACTACCACATCATCTGTAAACCGTCATAAAATACCGTGTATCATTTATATGATTTATGCTTCCTTAATATGACATCATCATGCGAAGGACAAATTCATATGTACTCATTAATGTGTACATATAAAGCAAGTACATAAAAATGAAATGGTTATTACCTGACAATTTTATTGGCTGTCGTTTATTCAGGGTTTAAAGGGGAAGTAGCACGTTTTGAAAATTTCATATGTAAATTGTTGTCACTGATAATTGTACGTTAATGTTTGATGTTTTATTTTGATAGTCTGAAAAATCTCATCACATCATCCACAGTCAGAGAACAATTAATGATGATTCACATAAAATCCATTGGCGGCCATGTTTATGTGAACACCTTTAATATATATAAGAAAAATGAATCGCATGGCTGCACTATGAATTATATGTTTGATGTATTACTGCTTCATTTAGTTTATATTCATCGCCTTTCAATTGGAACCATGTATTTTCATTTTCTTGACATCAACTTATATTTCCACTTAAAGGGGCAGTAGCACGTTTATATTTCAAAATTTTCACTGATAATTGTAAGTTAATGCTAAATGTATTATTTTGATAGTGTCAAAAATCTCATTACACAGGCCAATCATCCATAGTCAGAGGAAAAAGTATGAAGATTCACGTAAAATCCATTGGCGGCCATTTTGTGTGAACACCTTTAATTCATTTTGTCTAAGAAAAATATATCGTATGGCTAAAGTTTACCTTATATATTTGAATTATTACTGCTCCATTTTGTTTAAATACATTGTTTTTTAATTGGAACCATTATTTTTCATTGTCCTGACATCACCTTATATTCCCCCTTAAACGTGCTACTTCCCCTTTAAAACCTGCAACTGCCCCTAAACAATTAGTTTTAAGTCAATTGAATCTTCATCAATAGAATTTTTTTTATCACGACAGTAACTTTCAAAAAAAAGATGTTGCAAATAATATTTTCTAGGTTTATATATCACTTTGAGTACTACATCATCTATCACTGCAGTAAGGTTAATTTGTAAAAGATATTAAACTGTCCCTTGGTTTTGGTTGAAACTGTAAACATGAGGATGAGGGGAAACATGCGGGCCGGAGGCCCAAGGGTTTGTCTGACATAAATGTTAACATTTTCAACCAAAACCGAAGAAAAGGTTTATATCTGTCATACAAGCGAAGGAAAAATTCGGTCTGAAATATCGACAAACATAAACACTGAAAACTAGCGCACTTAATTATAAAGGCTTTCGTTTATAAAACCTCATGAACTGATGAAGTTCAGACGCATTTTAGAATATAAACTTTTTTATTACAAACCATTGAAGTTAAAATCAAATAATTACGAAAATGCATTATTTGATGTGGTCAAAGAAATTCACAACAAGACAGAGATATTTTATATCCGCTTCTTCAATGAAGCTAAAGAGTTGTGCATTTATACAGGGTTAGAAATGCAAACTTGCCCTTCAGTCGGAGGCTACTTATATAACTTGACAAATAGACGTATATATATACACAGCACACAACAATGTGTGGATTATATGAATTAATTGTTTTGTTCCTGTATAAATATGTGTAAACTTCCATTTGAAATCCTACTTGACAAGACATGTCATTCATCGTATTAAAGAAGATTGATCCAGTCTGAACCATCCGATGTTTACTATTTCCTTTAAAGGGGCAGTAGCACGTTTTTAGGGGGAAAATAAGGTGACGTCAGGAAAATGAAAATTAATGGTTCCAATTGAAAGACAATGCATTTAAACTAAACGAAACAGTAATAATTCAAATATATAACGTAAAGTTTAGCCATGCGATTCCCTTTTCTTACACAAAATGAATTAAAGGTGTTCACAAAAATGGCCGCCAATGGATTTTAGGTGAATCTTCATACTTTGTCCTCTGACTATGGATGATTGGCTTCTGTAATGAGATTTTTGACACTGTCAACATAATACATTCAGCATTAACTTACAATTATCAGTGATATATTCAAAATATAAAATTATCAAAAAACGTGCTACTGCCCCTTTAACGTTCCTATGACGGGTCAAATTGTCCATGATCAAGGCTATTTTCTGTGGAAAACATGCAGTAAGTTCTACCTATTGCTTGTACGTTGCACAGCAAGGCTACTGTAATGTCTGTCTGAGGTAACGCCTCTTTTTTCTTAAAAGAAAGTCTCTTACAAGCTGGCTATATTTCTCGGTTCTATCAATATCTGTAATCAATGAAATTTACAACAGAACAACTGTGCGTAACAAATATCTTGCCTTCTTTTTCCGACTTGTGAGAAATTTGCGCGCAATCATTTCGGCACTGGTGAAATACACTAAACGGTTCCCGCAAGAGAAGCTTTAAGCAATGTGTGTGATAACATAAAAAAAACCTTCGATTTTATCCTGTGAATTAGAATTCTTTTTTTAACCCACAAGATACTTTGTAACAGAGATGACGTGTTAAAATGATTTATAGTCTTTAAATTGTGGCTGGCGTGAACTGATTTTGCGATATTAATAATACCAAAACGCTACAAAAGCAAAGACAAAAGAAACATTACGTTTGATGTGGTAATTTTATTTACAACGGTGATTCAATATTACAAAAGGTCACACAACTTAAGTTACATGGGTGACTAATAATTATTGATAAATAAACAATGATTAATTCTCAAAATATTTTGAATGCAATTTGATTAAATGTGCATCGAAATTTGTGTCTTATCAATGTCGATCGTGTAAGAATCATGATAATCAAACAGAATATTCAACATATCAACACGGTACCATGGTTATAAGTCTGAATACGAAGAATGATATGTATAATGCTAATAGAATATCGCCCTATATATTGTCTGAACATTCTTCAATCAATAAACAGCTCAAACGTTTCACATCAGTGGTTTTAGATGCATTATAAGGTTAAAACAGAATGTTTCATTAGAGGGGAATGTAAAATCGGAGATTATCGTAGCGAACTTTTCAAATTTATGAGTCATGGCAGTGACGAATTTATTTAAAAAAGAGTTGAATAATGCCACTTTTGGACAATGAACTTCATGTTAGAATGTATTGAGATCAAAACGATAATCTGTTGTGAAGTGAGAATGGACCAAAAGATCTTCAATGTCTCACGTAACTCTACACAGCATTTTGGTAATAAAGTTATAAACGTGTTAAAGAAGGCAAAATGTAGTATTATTTGAATAACATTGGAATAATACAGAGTAATGCAGCATCGAAGACGCAACAAAGCCCTATTTCAGAATCCTTTTCTTAACATTCATGGATTCAAGGTAACAACATATTTCAACTGTCTTGAGTATATATACAAATACAAAATGTATTTTATAAGGCGTATCCATCACAAGTAGTAGTGGAACTACCAAATGTTCACCAAACACAGTGGTTCTGCTGTCACATCTGGTATTACACTCCAATGTAGGAATTTGACAAGATAAAGCGATTTTTCCGGATTGCCTCCGCAGGTATATGTTTATCTCGAGTTACCGAGTCCTCTCAGATTTATATCATTGTACGTGTCATTTCATTTCTCCCTTCCTATGTACGGACCATCGTTCGAGTAAGTCTTTTTAGTAACCATTCACAAGATGGGTTATCCACAGTTTCCCTAGGCCTCTCTGCAGGCAAATATCATTGTTCGAGTTAACCGTATCTTCTCTTTAGTATTTATGAAACAATTGTTTGCGTAAACCGGATCCTAATATTAGTTGAAAGAATCCTTCATATCCTAATATTCGAGTTGACAGGATCCTTCGTATCCTAATAGTCTAGTTAACAGGATCCATCGCAGTTGACAGGATCCTTCAGATCCTAATATTCGAGTTGACAGGATCCTTCGTATCCTAATAGTCTAGTTAACAGGATCCATCGCAGTTGACAGGATCCTTCAGATCCTAATATTCGAGTTGACAGAATCCTTCGTATCCTAATAGTCTAGTTAACAGGATCCATCGCAGTTGACAGGATCCTTCAGATCCTAATATTCGAGTTGACAGAATCCTTTGGTCCCTAATATTCGAGTTGACAGAATCCTTCGATCCCTAATAGTCGAGTTAACAGGATCCTTCGTATTCTTATAGTCTAGTTAACAGGATCCTTCGGTTCTGATGTTCGAGTTATCAGGAGTTTCTCTTCAGTCACCGTGAACAAAATGTTCGAGTTATCCGGAGCCTCTCTGAAGATATGTGTCAATATTCGAGTTATCGTGAGTCCTTATCTTTCTCGTCTGATCCATCCAAGTAGAAGGTACAAGTATGATTTCTCAGTAAGGGATCGGGTGTTTTCGGCTCCGACTCGGAGTTTACCGAATACGCCCGCTCAATATCAGGTTTTGTGACTACAGGTTCTCGTATAATTGGAAGCCCGACAGCGTAGAACTGAAATATAAACAGAACTATTAATTATAAATGATAAGTTAAACGATAGAAATTTTGAACTTGGCATTTCTTATCAATTGTAACTGCACAATTTTTTTAAACACAGGCATTTGATGAAACTATAATGCTAATGCTGCTTTATTGACATATTTTATCTAAATCAAGATAACTATGAAATTAGTAACTACTTAATTACATATATTTGTTTACGAATGATAAAGCAGTGTCTAAAATGTTGTTCATATTTCTAACAAATACTGACACGTGACAGTAATAATGAACTAAAAAGGTCGGGAAATTTGATCACAAAAGGGAAAACGCGTTTTCGTCAAATATATCAATCGATGCCACGAACAAGAAATGTATTATGACAATATCAAATGTCTTGAGAACGAAAGAAAAAAACATGAACTGTCAACCGTTCGCTATTATCAGCCAATAAACATTTACACTAGCGCCGTTATGTTGAAATGTGACGAGTACAAAACCTACCGCAGTGAAATTTATGTACATTTTTTCATCTTTTCATGCATTCAAACAGTTTTTTCAATTTATTTGTTTTACAAGCAAAACATCAAGACAGTTGTGACGTTACCTGTCACCACTAAATACCTTTTGACTAACAAGGGATTAAATGTTGGTTTAAAGGTTGCAAAGCTCGTGCAGTTTTTTGGTATATTTATGTGTCACTGCATACGGTATTTGGGTAAGATATCGCCGCTTTCATTCTTAACATTTTTTATAAATACAAATGAGAACGCACTAGGTTTCAGGGATCAACTGAGTTCAACTGGAATTGTTTTGCAGTGAATATCCAGACAAGAGAAAACCAAAAACTCCATGATCATTGAACCCTATGTAAGTTTTCTATGCACGGTTCCTTATTTCATGCAAGAAAAAAATTTATCAGAAGAATTGTATTTTTCATATTTTGGAGAACAAATCATTCATTTGAGATATGTGCAAAAATGACGAGCAAAATAATGAGTTTTACTGCGCAGACATAAGAGACTTATTAGATTGGTCATATTTACATTATTATGGAGTTATTTACTGTTCTTATGTTTTTGACTTTCATCTTTATATACGTATCTCATACTACTATACGTGTCTTTTTGCACGTGCTTGTCCGAGAATCAAAATGATAAGCGGCTTAGAAAATTATAATCTTGTTAGAAAAAAAAGGACACGTGCAAAACGGCAGCCTTGACAGTGAGCCTAAAAAATTCAAATGTGGATCTTTTCGTGGTATGAAAAGGTCGTAAATCGCGATTCTTGGGAATCAAAGTAAAGAAAGCGGTATGAACCATTATATGAATTATCGTGCAGTCCGATGAAGAAAATTGATAAATCTAAGTAGGTTTATTTTTTCGCGCTGAATCAAGAGAATCATTTCGTTTCTTGTCTAGTCTAACGAAGCTGTCTTTCACCTGCCCTAAATGTAGATATATATATTTTTAAAGAAGTAATGCAGTCACACATCCCTATCACTAAAAGCAAATTGTTGAAACAAAATATTGCTCAGATTTATTCATGTCAGTTTATATTTCATAGTTTTTCAAAATCACGAAGAATTATACATGTAATTAAAATCAATGGATACGCACCGTCACAACAGCAGAAACTGCACCTAACACAGCACCGGCGATGACGTCGGATGGAAAATGTTTATGATCTGTGATACGAGTTAAACAGCACCACAGGGACAAGAGAAGAACCGCTGACTGAATCGCTGGCTTCAGAAAATATGATGACTTTATCTTTAATCGCTCTTGGACGTATAACTGAAAATAAATAAACAAAATCAATGATATGTAAATCGTATTCCTCCATAATATGAGCATACTTATTATCTTAGTTTAAGGGACAAAAGCACGTGTTTGACAATTCAATTTCCAATTCCAAAAACAGTTAGATTTTGACAAATGTATTACCTTTCAGTCAAATATATCATTACTACATCCAATTACTCTAAAAAGTAGAAGAAAGTACCAAGTATCCAACAAAAACACTCTCCGCTCACGTTTTTGTGAATAGTGCATATATATTATTAATTTCAGATAGGGTATTGTATTCACGTATTTCAACTGGACATAGTACGTTCGTGTTGCTTCTGTTGATTAATAGACATTGTCTTTTGGAATTGGTAACATTTACTTTCGTTTTCGCGGGATCAATTTTTTTTATTAAAAACATGCTACTGCCCTTTTAAGAAAGAATACAAATTATATTTGTTTAAATAAATCAAAATTTGTTGATAAACTGTGATAGGATTAGGGAATTTCAACTTCAACTGTATCTTACAAACAAACAAATGGAATCATTTACACTTTTTTTGTTAAAACGATATTGAAATTAACCTCTTCTTACTATCTTCAACCTGAATATCGCCTATGCCCAAAGATGGTTGGTTTATGTTATTTTTAAAGAGATACCTTGCAGACCATATCCGTAAGAAAAAACTACTAAATGTTCATTTTAGGTGTTAATTTCATGAAAAAAAAGTTTCCACACATTATAAATTTCATACACGACTTAATGTAAAATAGGTGTGTAAGTCCTGTCATTTTATTATCTTTATTACTTTTTATTCCTATTATAATGAGCAACATAGCTTCATAAGATGTCGCAATGATAATAAACGATTTCAAAGTGTCAGATTTTGTAATGCTAATGTCTATTAAAAACATTGCATTAAATGAAAAATGTATCTAAATCACAACGAATGTACTGTATAATATCTGTTACGATATTTAACCTATGTAAACATATTCATGTGGGATTATAACAACATTATCGGATTAAGCTACATGTGTTACGCCCGGCAATTCCTATATACATATGTATATACATTACTTAAATACTAAGATAAGGATAACATTAAAGAGCTTCTTCGTGTTTGTAACATTCGGATACGTTTAATTGTGATGTACCGTTGTTTAAGTACCAAATTTACATGCTTAAAATCTTATGTTTTATAATACAGATAACAGTAGTAGTAGAAATATATTACAGAAGTTTAGAATTTGTTGAAGAATAAAACGCGTTCGTATCTGATAACATCTGACTGCCAATAACAATCAATTGATTGATTTCAAAATACTGAAAAAAAACCAAACGCAATTTGGACCTGAAAGATACTGTAGTTTTCCATGACTAGTTCTGTCAGTCTGCCGTTTGATTCAACATTAGATTACCAACATGTGTAAAATAGCATTAGCTGATAATATGGCAAGATATTACATACACGTTAAAGAAGTTTCTTACTGTGTGCGGCCCCAATCTCACCCAAACCCCTCACCGTAAAAATCATAACAAACAAAACAAAAAACATACAAAACAGAGAGCGAAAAGACAAAAACAGCTACCAAAAGTTTTCGGGAATATATCTCTCCTAATTATCCAGGACAGAAAAATCATTTTTTAGTTATTATTTTTGAAAAATTAATCGTTTAAAATACAATTTTAATAGATTTTTAAAAATTTCATGGACTTAATAGAAGTTAATATAGAACAGTTATGTTAGTTGCGATAGTCGTCTCTTGGTATTTTGTTGTTCTATGGGAAGGTATGATCACATGGGATCACAAGAATGTCGACTTCTCGTGTCCTTCTTAATCTTGTATTATCCTTGAAAGTGGTTATACTTGTTCACAACCTTAGAAGACTCGCTAGGGGCTTAATCAAAGTCAGGTGCGTGGACATTAAATGTCTGGAATTCGATGAGCAGGGATTTCAATTCAAAATGAATACATTTCTAGTTCCTAAAGAGATTTGTTGTAAATACTAACAAGCAGTAAGCTATTAATCGTATTTTTTTATAACTGCGAAACTTCTTTGTTTGTTTTAGTAACAATAACTAGATGCGAAATAAGTTAATGTATATTTTGACACTTATTTATTTCTCATCAACGTGAAAAGAACAAAACCCAAATGTCCCAAATTCAAGTGACCTAAAAACTTCCAATAACAACAAATATGTATCACATATATATATTTGCATTTTTAAGAACACCACATTATATCAAAATATTGACGTTGAAATACAATATTAACAATATTAATTCATGTTAGACACAAATCAGATATTATATTTGAGATAATCACATACAACTGTAAAGTAACACAAAAAATGTTTATGACACCTTAAGGTTCGCATGGAAGTTGAAATGTACAACACAATGTAAATCATCGCAACTGTTTTATTCACTACATGATGCAGGATATTCACGTGCTCTCCCAACCGCGTCATTTATAGCACGAATTGCACGTGCGTCATGATTTTCTTGCAGAATATTTATTTGAGTGGTTGTTTCTATAGAAGATCGTTTATTGTAGGCATCAGTAAATCCCAGCTGACGACCTGGACAGGAAATCCTTCGACTGAGGGTCACGGCGACATGCTAACTGTGAGAAAATACTTATAGACATATATCGCTTCCGTTCCGCTGCCACTAATAGTTCAAACGAACTTTAGAGTATTCTTTGACTTGAAGTCAACGGTACATTGAGAATATTGTTCTAAAATTTTATTTAACGCATTAATGTACAATCATTTTGTTGAAATACGACCGATCCGATATCCAGTGGAATTATTGAGAGTATGCATTTTAACACGAGCCTTAGATATCATTTGAGATATTGACAGGAGTTATTTATGGACTTCCTACCTCTCCTACAGTAAATACATGTCGACAGGATGTCCGTAAGAAGAAACCGAAAGTAGCGCCGTCCGTAAGTCTTTGAGTGCCATTCTCTCACGATCGGTCAACATGACCGTACACGCCATAAACGATTTGTTTGTCGATAGATTTGGTAAGATATCGGATATAAAGCATTGTTTCAATAGAGTTATGCTAATATTTTTATTTCTAGAATAAAAGTTTTAAACACAGCCCGAAATCTACACTTAGGTAAACCTGTGAGGGCTACCTTTTTAGAATAAAAATAACGTTATTGAAGTTTATTCAAAAGACAACATTCAAGCCTGGGTTAATTCCAATATATACGCATTTAAAGAAATTCGTTACATGTTAATAAAATCCTATTCAATTTCAAAGGGTGCCGTAATTGTTCTGAAAACAGCAGTCGGGACCAAGCTATTAAAATCACGGTTGTTAAACTGTACTTGAAATTTTACGTAATAAACAAGATGTGTTTGTGAAACACGAATGCCCCCGGATGCATCCTGCTCGCTGTGTCAAGGTCAAGGTCACAAGGTCAAATGTCATGGTGTCATCTGAAAGGTCTCATCACAAGGGATCCATATGTCAAGTATCAAAGAGCTAGCTCTGACCAATCAAAAGTTATGACCAAGGTTAAAGTTTTTGTGGACAAAAAGACAGACGGACGGAAAAGGTCAAATATCATGGTGTCATCTGAAAGGTCTCATCACAAGGGATATACATGTCAAGTATCAAAGACCTAGCACTGACAGTATAGAAACTATAGCCAAGGTTAAAGTTTTCGGAAAAGGCTCGCTGTGTCAAGGTCAAGGTCACAAGGTCAAATGTCATGGTGTCATCTGAAAGGTCTCATCACAAGGGATATATATGTCAAGTATCAAAGAGCTAGCTCTGACCAATCAAAAGTTATGACCAAGGTTAAAGTTTAAAATGCTCGCCATGTCAAGGTTAAGGTCACAAGGTCAAATGTCATGGTGTCATCTGAAAGGTCTCATCACAAGGGATCCATATGTCAAGTATCAAAGAGCTAGCTCGGACCAATCAAAAGTTATGACCAAGGTTAAAGTTTTTGTCGACAAACGGACAGACGGACGGACGGACGGAAAAGGTCAAATATGATGGTGTCATCTGAAAGGTCTCATCACAAGGGATACACATGTCAAGTATCAAAGACCTAGCACTGACAGTATAGAAACTATAGCCAAGGTTAAAGTTTTCGGAAAAGGCTCGCTGTGTCAAGGTCAAGGTCACAAGGTCAAATGTCATGGTGTCATCTGAAAGGTCTCATCACAAGGGATCCATATGTCAAGTATCAAAGACCTAGCTCTGACCAATCAAAAGTTATGACCAAGGTTAAAGTTTTTGTGGACAAACGGACAGACAGACAGACAGACGGACGGACGGACAGACGGACAGGTGAAAAACAATATACCCCCGGAATCTCCGATTCGGGGGCATAATAAAAATTGTTTGGGTGGACCAAGTACTTACAACAGCAAAGACTGAACAGAAAACTCCAAACGACGCATGACCGGAAGGAAAGGATAATCTGCTGTCTCGGATTTCCCGTGCACTGTGAACTGTTGATTGACACTCGTACTCGGTGATGTAACTGAAATGTACAAGAACAATGGGTAAATGAAGTTTACACTGAGAAATGGCATGAACGTCGTGTAACTACAGAACATATTCGTGTATTATCTAAATTAACCGAGTTGATTTTAGAAAGAACTGCTTGTGAAATTAAACTTTATATTCTGGTATCTATAGCAAATTATTTAACCTGTGATCGGAATTTCTGTCTTTTTCACTTATTGACTAACACAGTTTCTAGTTTTGCCAATATCTTAAGACTTATAGATTTGGTAGATTCCCCGATAAGAGTAGAATATCATTACATATTTAGGGTTTTGTTGAATCAGTTGAACTGTTGCTTTACAGGAGGTATTTCCTAATACAAGGCCTTGTGTATTTCATGCCATGATGCATAATTTAAATAAATAAGAACAAAACTGTGATTTTCTCGTCCCTGAATCAATGTGAACACTATCCATTGAACACAGAAACGTCCCAGTATTAAAAGCTCACCCTGTACTACAGTTGATCTTGGAGAAGTCCGGACTACACACATCGATAAAGTTGGGTCTAAGTCGACCCACAGAGTACTTGGTGGCCTCCGTGAAGACCTTACAGACCATGGTTCCGAAGAGAAAGACCCCGAATCCTTTGAGAGCAACCATCATCTCCTGCCTAGATGATTTGACAAGACCATCCCGGTCTCTCTGGTAGCTCAGGATTTCACATAGGATGATCTGAAGGATGGAAATTATAAATTGTAATCATAAAACAATTTTAATTCCGAAAGTGAAGGTGTATTTGAAAATTGGTCAACAAATCAAACATTGATGTAGTGTTTTTGATTTTAGTACTGTCATTAGACGAGAGAATTGTGGAAATGGTAGTTTCACTTTTCGCGACTACATTGAGATTCGGGTTATACTATTGAACAAAGTTTTAACAGTGCAAATATCAGATTTTAGTTAAGGGTTTCAAAGTTCAAACGAAAAGTCTTTTTGAAAATGTAAATAGTAATTTTAGAAGAATTAAGTATATTTCAGTTTAGTTTTCGTTAAACTGTTAAACTTAATAATGTTAGAAAACAGATTCATTCTTAGTCCATGCTTACTAGCGCTATAAACGCTTTTCAACATTAAATATGCAAAAAAATAGAATACAAAATCTAAAATACAAATGCTACTTGATACGACAACCAAACGACTGAATTATTATATACATTCCTGCTGTACTATGTATGTAACAATATCCGGTGTTTTGTATATTTTTATTATTTTCAATATCCGTTTATGGAAACTTTATTTCACAAGGTAAACATCTAATTTCTTAATCAAAGTATTCGTAATCGTAGAGAAACGTGTAAAGTATCAAACCAGTGTGAACACGGTCAGAACACCTTCGAGGCAAGGGACACAGATTCGCATTGTTTAACCCTTACTTAATTTAAGGGAAACAAACAAAATCAAGGTATCAAAACACAGGGCTTAGAAATAGACTACGTATGAGAAACGTGGAGATCCGCAAGGATATACCGACAGACAGGGGATATCACGATTTCCTACAACTGTCTTTGATCATTCACCCACTCACTGAGTTGTCATTACAGAACGAAATTAAAACAGCGATTGTAAATATAGTTAGTACAAAAATTACTTGATATTCTGAGGAAATATAGACAACGATCGATCGTGGCCCACCAAATGTAAAAATAGTGGCACTCCATGACCAATGGCCACGATGTTGGGATCTCGAATTAAGATAAGGCTTTCTACTTGGAATTCCTTCTATGTCTTGGTTTTTGTTTACTGAAAAGACGGTTTAGAACAATATAATTGACAATAAAATTCAATTTTGCAAGTACGAGTAAAGCGCCTCTTAAAGGGGCAGTAGCACGTTTTTTGATAATTTTATATTTAAAAATTTTCACTGATAATTGTAAGCTAATGCTAAATGTATTATTTTGACATTGTCAAAAATCTCATTACGGTAGACAATCATCCATAGTCAGAGGACAAAGTATGAAGATTCACATAAAATCCACTGGCGGCCAATTTTTGTGACCACCTTTTATTCATTTTCTGTAAGAAAAGGGAATCGCATGGCTAAACTTTACATTATATATTTGAATTATTACTGCTTCATGTAGTTTTAATACATTGTCTTTCAATTGAAACTATTTATTTTCATTTTCATGACATCACCTTATATTCTCCTAAAAACGTGCTAGTGCCCCTTTAAAGAAAACCTTCGCCTACCTAAAGTACCTTGACTAGCTGATTTCTTTTTTATACAAACTTTGCATAAGACCTTTTATGTCTTTTGACAATTATTAAATATAAACGTTATTCAAGACAACCATTTTTATTGAAAAGAACTAAAAAAAATATAAACTGAATCGAAGAATCAATGAGAGATATTTTTCACAATTCAAGGGTCTAATCAATTCAAATTGACCTTTGTTCACTTAAAGGGGCAGTAGCACGTTTTTTGAGGAAATATATGGTGATGTCAGGAAAATGAATATTAATGGTCCCAATTGAAAGACAACGTATTTAAACTAAATGGAGCAGTAATAATTCAAATATATAATGTAAAATTTAACCATGCGATTCCTTTTTCTTACACAAAATGAATTAAAGGTGTTCACAAAAAATGGCCGCCAGTGGATTTTATGTGAATCGTCATACTTTGTCCTCTGACTATGGATGAGTGTCTACCGTAATGAGATTTTTGACAATGTCAAAATAATACATTTAGCATTAGCTTACAATTATCAGTGAAAATTTTAAAAAAAAATTTATCAAAAAACGTGCTACTGCCCCTTTAAGACTTCACAATTCTCAGTTCTAGCTATAGGACAAGGAAGTTTTGGGATTCAAAGTTCCGTGCATTACAGCAACAGTTATTTACATAGACTACGTTTAGTCAAACCGTCATCTCCCCATCCCCTTCCACCCAAACTCACTCACCAAGAAGAGGGGGACCCCGAGGCCCCCTGCCAGCAGGGCGGGGTTGGAGATGGTGTCCCTCTTGTAGGGCTTCTGTATGGTGACGTCATCACAGTAAAAGCCTTGTGTGTAGGGTCGGCCCCAGATGAAGAACACCAGAACTGGGATACACACTGAAACACAAAAAACTTGTAACTTTATATATTGTCTTCAGATTTAAAGGGACAGTAGCACGTTTTTTGATGATTTTATATTCTAAATTTTTCACTGATAATTAATAAGTTAATGGTAAATGTATTATTTTGAAATTGTCAAAAATCTCATTACACAAGCCAATCATTCATAGTCAGAGGACAAAGTATGAAGATAACATAATATCCATTGGCGGCCATTTTGTGTGAACACCTTTAATTCATTTTATGTAAGAAAAAGGAATCGCATGGCTAAACTTTACGTTATATATTTGAATTATTACGGCTCTATTTAGTTTAAATACGTTGTCTTTCAATTGGAGCCATTCATTTTCATTTTTCTGACATCACCTCATATTCCCCCTAAAAACGTGCTACTGCCCCTTTAATGATTATAAAAAAACGACATAAGAACACAGATAATAGTTTGACCACGCTGATCGTGGGGTCGTAGCCAAGTACACAAAGAACATTCAAGACAACTTGCTTATTTTCCTCTATAACGCATATTCTTGATTATAGTTGACAACAAGAAAATATCTTATTATTGCCATTTAAGATGCTAATTTTAGAAAGATGGCGTAGACTAAAATTATTAAGTATAACTTATGCATGTTGCGATATTGTCGTGAAAATACTTAATATCGACAAAACTTTCTCTGAAGGTTTCTATATGTATTAATAATTAACAAATTATGATAGGGGTTATTTTCGTTATGCATCACCAAAGACTTATACATTGGTGCACTGTCAGAAACTGAATATTGCTGTTGTCAAAGTAGAGACAGATAAACTCCTGTAGGTTTGGGGATACCAAGAAAACTAAGGACTTGTATCTATGCAGCACAGTTTAATTATTCATGCTACTTTTCAGATTTCTCCTTCCATGTGACCCAACTAAAAGACAGCGTGACACTGCAGGCATGAGTCAGTATATACCGAGGAGTTTCACTGTGAAGCAGGACAATGTATATCAGATGTAGATAACAATGGTTGAGATACATATCCTGTAGACTCATCGCCTGACCCAAGGTCAAGTGGACCACTTCCACTGCCAAATGTTAAAGTGGGTTTATATATCAACATGGATATTATGGTATTGCTTATACTTCGAAAAGATTTATCTTCCTCTGTCTGGGAAAGATGATAAATAAACCATTGTATACATCATATTCATAATTTTTTGCGTCATCATAGTTTACAAGTAATTTTAAAAAAAACCTGAATCATCCAAGAGTTTTTAATAAAGCTTGTGCTATGTTTTAATATGTTATATTGTTCCTTAGCATTTGTTTTCAATTTTTATTACCAATATTTATTTTATCAACAATCACTACAACAACCACCGTTCATATTTAATCCAATTACCATTACTTCAAAAACATGTTTGTAAAAACTACTAAAATGTCATGTTGCTCATCCAAACGACCCATTTTACGTCTTTGAATAACAGTTTTATATGTTTTATTAACTAATACAATGTTAACTGGTTCTATTTATGTTGTTACAAACTTCACATGTTAGACAACCGTTTACATTGATTTTTCATTTTAAGATTAACAGTTTCCACAAATGTGAGACAACCTTGTTGGAAATACTTATCCTCTCTTTGCAAACTGATCTAGGCTTAAAGAGCCACTCCTAGGATTGATGGAGTCACATGCCAAACTTCATCAAATAATCAGAAGGTAAATTGACAGGCTATTCGATTTAATATTGTGACAACAATGTTGTGAAGGCATACAGTTTTTAGAAGAGCCAGAATGAAAATCTCGGACTGGCTCTTTGGGGTGTTTGATTCCTTGCAATTTCCGTTAATACCTATTGGAAACGTAGATACCAGTGTGTACCTATGTTATGGTTCTGAAGTCACGGATCTATCTGTACGTCAGTTAGTCACGTGGTCAAGTGTCAGTCACGGATGTCATCCTGACCTCATTAACATATTGACATAAACATTGGGCATTTCGTCATTAAGTCTGTGCATCTAGTAGTATCTTCTACAATGAAGAGGAAATGACAAACAACATTTACGCTCTTCCTGTTCTCTGGGAATTTTGATAGTAAATGTCTTTGCAAATAAGATATTATGGTATTACCAAATAATTTAAATTTGGATATCCAATCCTCAATTATTCAAGTATATCCAGTTATTTTTAGTGATAGTTTCGAACTAATACAAAGGATATGTTGACTCTTATATCAGAGTCACCGCTCGATCTTGATATCAAATTGATCAAATTAATGGATTTATTAGGTGTTTTCTTTACTCATTTACATGGTAAGATATCCATACAGGATTCACCTACATACTTATTCAAGTTAAGTTTTGTACACTTGCGACAATTCAATAATTCAATTGGCGATTTTGTGCAGTACGATGCCAAAACAAATGATGGGCCGACAAAAATTTTTTTTCCGTTAATTGCAATATAATGAGTCGATCCTTTCATATCAATCTAATTCTAATACAAAATGTGCATCCATTATGTTTACATCATCTTACCAACTTCTGAAACTCAAAAAAAAAGGTTACACTCAGTGGATATCGACCTTGCTTTCCCACAATGGTTCATTCTATTTTAAACCTTTATCATGACCGACAATCTTGATTGTGATTGCTTTTCGCATCAAATTATGTTGACGTTTCAATTTAGGTACTTAATTAATTAGCATGTACATGTTGGTATCAAATTTTGTAGGTGTATACTATTGGCGACGTTCTGACATGAAACCAAACCTTTAAGAGGAGGGAGTGGTTAATTAGTGCGCCAATCAGAGGGATGCTGTCGAGTTTGCTTATGCTGTGCCCTTGTCACTTTAAAAAATTCAAGTAGATTCTAAATGTTAAAGGAAAAGTATATCTTATTTCACAACATGTCAATAATATTTTATATAGTAGTGTGATGTTTTAGAACAAGTTTGGTTAAGTGCTGATATTTATTAATCAAAGAATAAAGTGCTGAGTGTTTTACCAAAGTAAGCACATTTATTTAGGACTATTGATTTTTTATTAGTTTTTTGAAAATCATTTTATAGCAATACTTTTTCGAGGTCATTCAAAGATATTAATCCACTGTTAAAGTTTATGGTTCGACCTTAACTCCAGTTAGTGTAAGATATCTAACCTCCCTTACAATTTATGGATTGGCAAATGTATGAGGGGGTTCGTGGAAATAATAACGTACAATTTGAACTGACGAAATCCGAAGTCATAGCTCGGAATATATGCTATTGACGATTGAATTCAACGGACAGGTGGTAATCTTGCACTGTCAAAACAATGGCCGGTCTTTATCTATTACTTTTGACTAATTCTTTAGGCGGACTATATCTAAGACATCTGGACCAGGTGGAGCCAACATATTGCCAATCGTGTATGTATGAGATGAGACATAAATAAACAAATTCTCTCTCTCTCTCTCAGATTGGAAAGCGACAATCAAAAAAAAAAATTCCAAACTATTAAAGCTGTCATTAGACTTTTGAACTGCATTGAGATTCAAGGTTTGCCTTGACAAAAAAACTATCACGTTATTTCGGCTAATGCACAAATATATGATATTTACTGGATTTTTTTTTAAATCTCTGAATAGCCATTCTTTGGTTATTGTGGGTAAATATATACATTTATATTGCATTTAAACCAAAACCTATGATATTTTATCATATAGTATGTGTGTTACTATCAAATCTTCATGTCTTAGGAAATCGCTCCCACATGTACCTTCACTACAATCAAGACGTCACGCCTTGGTGTAAGGTAGAAATGTCAAGATCAAAAGTGAACATACAATGTAGACAGACAGGCAGATATAGTTTATTAAACGTATTTGATACAATGTATCTATGACATACTTCGGTGCATGTTTGTTTATGAAATGAAGTGGCTAACTGAACACTTCAATGGAGAGTATATCATTAACGCCTCTAAGACCACTTGACCTTGGTGCTGTGAGTATGTAACGTGAGTTTTTATTGCCCTTGAATTAGGTTGTATAGCTCCGCCGCCAATTAGCTGCCTCTACAACAACTTTCACAGCCCCTTGAGCACTTTACATTGATTAAATCTTGAAAGCGATGATATCTAACTAGGTTTTCAAAGATTTTTTCACACTTTTTTCATTGACAATTGAATAACTTCAATGTTTCAATATGTAAAAAGTATAAGTATGTGATTTGAAAGAATTACATACAGCTAAGCCGTTACTTTTCACTTTTGTAAATAAATGATACTCGAGGCATATATGATAATATAAATTTCACTTCATTTTGTATCATATAGGTCTAAAATATATTAACCAACGTTGGACATTTAAGAAAACAAAGTTAACTTCACTCAATGTAAAAATCGTCATTTAATTACATTTAACATGTTTGATACAGCGGAGAACACACACTGCTTTCTATTAATAATTGATAATGACTTGTTCAAATGTACATGTGTAGATTCAAATACATCTTCTAAACCTTTGAGCGCCAGATGTAAAACAGATTATTTCGGTTCCCAACAATGCAAGCATCGTTGTTGTTTAAAAAATAACTGTTCTTGCGTAAAACACCTGGTTATCAAGTTTTATAATAGAAATAACAGCACCAAAACGACAACCTTGCCACACACATGTTTTATATATAAACTGGCGCCTACCTCTTACAAAGCTCTGGTACATATAGGTCAGTGTGTAGTGACATATACAAACTAGGAATGGGAAGAATGATCTAGAAAATGATACTAAAACATTCCAAATGAATACTTTCTATATAATAATGTAATGTCTTTGATATATGACACGATTGCATTTTTAATAATTAAGTGACAACTGTAAACGACGTCAACTAATTTAGGAATTTTGACATCATAAAGTTTTCAACAAAATCATTAAAAATCAAAAAATAAATTGATATATCATTCAAATATTGCTCTTTCAATATGGAATCATTCTTGTACATAGTATCTGATCAGTTCCTCCAACCTTGTGAAACAGTCGATGGTCGTCTGAACCCGTGAATACACTATTACACACCATTACATCTATAGCTATGAAATCATCAACATGTGAAATTTCTGTGAGATGACTGAAGATAAAAATGAAAGCTACCAGCTGTCAAAGCAGAGAAAAGATCAGATATTGGAACCTTAGAAAAATTAATATCGATACTAAACTCGCTACATGGTTACGTCTATAGAATAACGCCACCATATGTTTAAGTTCTACATAAATACACAGTGTGTGTTTATTCAGTGATAAATCCCTGGAGAAATCTAGTATTGTTCCCTCCAGTATGACTTAACTCTGCAGGTGTAAAGGGAGTGTCCTTTGTAAAAATAACCAAGTGGGCTCCCTAACGTGTCCCTACTGAGCACATGACTTGCAAACAATGACTCCTTATCAGTGTGGTTTCTTGCTCAACTACGCATGTAAATATTTCTTGATGCTCTACCCCACAGAGTTGGGAGTTATACGTGGTGATTCTTGGGTGAGCAATATCGTAAAAATTTTGAAGAAATGTTTTGACAACATGTTATGTTACTTTATACACCGCTGATGTGCAATGGATCTATTAAGTGTAATGCATGTGAAGGAACATGTCGGTGTTTAATTACGTTGAAAAACATGTTGACGAATTGCATTCACAATATGTTGCATTGCATATTGTATTGAAAGCTGTGATATGTTTATTCAGTGTTTTGCATGTCGATGCATTTGTAATGATATCCTTACATAATATCTTTGCCTTCTTAAAAGGATGATACAAGAAAAATATATGATGTTTGATAAAATACCGTTTGATGTTAAATAAGAAGTTTTGAATAAAGAATTTAGATTCAGTTCATACCAGAAAATGTGTGGTGTATGTTATTTCACAAATGTTTTAGTTCTTTTTTTTTACCAAAGATCTCACTATTGTTTGAGTTATATGTTCAACTATGGTAGATGTTCACACATAAGATATGTAACTGCATGAGCCATGTAAATGTTCTTGCTAAAGCATATTTGTATATTGGAAAATAAGGTGTATTGGTATTTGTGTCATGATACTATATTTTACACTATAATAACAGATATATGAGTTTTATGATAGGCCTTTCAAGTATAAAACTGAAATGTATGTGTCATACAAAATTTCAAGCTTTTAAGGAAAGGATAATCGTACCATTCCAGAAAGTAATTGCAATATTGCACTATAACATCACATCAGAATGTTATATTAATTTTAGATGATCTGGATAAAAACAAAAAGATCACCGAGTTTAAAGTTGCCGGGGTTGAAACTATTGGCTACATTATCCTCTCAATTTTCTCTTTAATCTCAACTAAACATCTCAAGCTGCAGAAGAAAACGCTATGGCCAAAGATGACAATTTGCCAAATAGTTTTAAGCAGCATAAAAAAGTCATGTTCCTCAGAAAGCGATTATAAAGTTTCAAGATTTGAGTTTTGATAGAAACGATATTAAACATATTTGATATTCGAAAACGACCTTAAACATATGAAAACTCATCAATATGGTTGTTCGCCAACTTTTTACTAACAACCACGAGGAAAGGTATAGAATATTAGGCTCAATATTTGTAATCATTCCAGTAGAGAAAATCTAATCATTTATTACAAATAAAATAGTGTAAGATCTTTCCTTTCTTGCTAACTTACTTAACTGCTAATGGGTAACGTTTACCAATACACGATTTCTTAACACGTAACATTTTCAATTCTACATCTGATTTATGATTTATTTAACATCTTTCATCACCTCTCTATGTATAAACTTTCGACTCTGAATGTAAGTACTCTTAACTGTTAAGGCTGTCCAATTACATAAAATTGAATGATATAAGCAACGATCGATATATTATTCAAAATAACAAATACCAAGTTATGTATACACTAAGCATATGTGCACGTGTGTTATAACACATTTAACTAACAACCATCGTTTCAGCACAACTTTCCTTATAGTGCCGTCTCTGACGTCATAAAGGGGGGAGGGGGGGGGTGATAATAGCCGAAGGTTTCTCTATCTTTCAGGTCGAATTTTTCACCGGATTCCCATGAGAAAAATCTCCAAAGTTCCATCAATATAGCTTACAACGCCGAAACAACTACAAAAATAATTCTATCGAAAATAGAAGTTTATTTTCTAACAATGAAAAAATGAAAAACATTTGAGATATATTTACTATTAATTTAAAGGGGCAGAAGAACGTTTTTTTTGATAATTTTATGTTTTAAATGTTTCACTGATAATTGTAAGTTGATGCTAAATGTATCATTTCGACAGTGTCAAAAATCTCAATACACAAACCAACCATCCATAGTCAGAGGACAAAGTATGACGATTCACATAAAATCAATTGGCGGCCATTTTGTGTGAACACCTTTTATTTATTTTGTGTAAGAAAACGGAATCGCATGGTTAAACTTTACTATATATATTTAAATCATTACTGCTCCACTAAATTTAAATGCATTGTCTTTCGATTGGAACCATAAATTTTCATTTTCCTATCATCACATTATATTCCCCCTAAAACGTGCTACTGCCCCTTTAATGATTATTTATAGTTCCCACCATGGCCGTACTATGACCATCCAAACCATGTAGCAAGGACAGTGCTTTCAACGCCGGAT
This sequence comes from Steromphala cineraria, assembly GCA_916613615.1. Classification (NCBI taxonomy): domain Eukaryota; kingdom Metazoa; phylum Mollusca; class Gastropoda; order Trochida; family Trochidae; genus Steromphala; species Steromphala cineraria. The sequence goes on along the minus strand of OU744722.1, from coordinate 37,860,607 downwards.
GGACACACGGGAAATGAATGGTTGGTCGTACTTCCCTATGGTCATAAACATTTCCTTTAGTTTCATATTAATCAAATTGAGTCATATTTCCGAAATTCGTGACATGAAAATAAAAAAACTTTACTCAGGTAGATATAGGTTGTACTTCACTTTTTACATATTCCGAGTATATCCCTTCAGAATTATAAAGACGAATATATTTCATAACCAATCCATAGTGACGTCATTACCTTTGACGTCATTTCCTGTTTATCAAGATAAGTGATGAACTTTCCAGAGAATTTAATTTTGTAAAGGGAAACATAGAATTACAGCCGTGCGTGACCAATTGTTATCATGTGCAACCAACTAACGATTTCAACCTTGTTCATAACGTTGATTGTTAAAACAAATATAAGAAAGTCGTTTTAGTTCGGCTATTTTGTTCATTTGTTCCTTTAAAGATACTTTATTCTCAAAACTGTACAAAGTAATGAATAAGAATTTGAGATGAGGAAAAGAATATCTATTACGTGTCCCCGTTATGACATTTATATATCACAGACCCTTTCACGGAAGATAGATTTATCGTCAACAAGCTACGATATTGTGTACATTTTACCATTTGAATGAACATACTGAAACACCTCTCTCTTTCCATTTTGCAAATCAGCATGGCCTTCTAAACACTTTGTCAAATCTACTCAGATAAAGCATTGATGGAATCATAGCAACTTTGACGTAATCATCGACAAAACCATGCAAGATGATACTGAACATATATGAAAGGATTTAACATAGCGTAAGATGATACAAAGGTCCTAAAATCAAAATACATGTCACAAAATGAAATTGAAGATCAAATATATGAATTATCGTGTTTTGGCATCATACACATTAAACTTCAACTCTCCTACACAATGTTGCAATAAATTAGATGCATTGTGTTTTGCTTTCCAAATTCCACGATGGATTGGTTTAGAAAGTAAACACCTTTCACAAACGAATAAACAAGCTTTGTTCATTTGTCGGTGCAACTATTGGCAGCTTTCACAGAATGTTTTGTTTTTAACAGAAAGGTTTTTGTTTTTCTAATTTTATCCTTTTTGTGTTAAACCGATGTGAGTATTTTTTCCAGCACAGCCAAACTTGATGTTAGTTCTTGACAAATACAAGATTCGTTGATTGCATGAGGCATGTAGGCGTTGAAAGAGCTTCTGAACCATTGTTGTAGAGCACAATTATACAGCTTGGTTTGAAACTCGAACCTTGTCAGCCTTGCATCTGATTAACGACAGGAACAATGCACGTATATTTATAGTTCATCCGTTTTACTTTTAATGTACACCGAAATATAGGGATGAAAATAAATCGTTTGATGTATCGTCAAATGTTTTTAAGTTAAATGGGAATTACGGTTTGGATATCATTGTCGCGAGTTTTGGGTAGCGGAAATTGACATGCTTCCATTGTTACATGCATTGTGTGTGCTGTATCATATTCATAATTTATTATTATCAAACATAGGTGCAAAAAGTTATCTGCGTCTTTCCTTCGTCAAACCAAAGTGTTTTTGTCAAGTTTCTTGGCCTTTTAATTGTACATTCTTTGGATCCATATACAAAATACCTTGCTTGCTACGAAAACCAATCGAAACGTTCCCGAAATATTTCGTTGATGCATTTTTTAAACAAACGTTGAAAAGGAGATATTAAACATAAGGTTGAACATAGTAGTGACATATTTTCAATATGAGCACATGTGCACATATCACTTTTGTCTAGCAACGATTGTTGTAGCTCGAGTTTTCGTATACATGTATTTGCGACTGTGACGTCATAAAACCATTGTTGGCCCGTTTTCTAGATATTTCTTAGAGAATAAAATGGCATTGAATCGGTAATAAAGAAATTATTATCCTCGGAAGTGTGCCATATGACTTTTACGAAACTCGTGCAAATTTGTGTATAGAGCTCGTTCTCGCTCGGGCAATACACAGATTCACACTCGTTTCGGAAATTTCATGTGACACACTTACTTGGGCAATAATCTCTATGTATCTCCTTGAATTTAGTTTCCCAAAATACAGTCGTACCGTTCCTTTAAAATGAAAGACTCGAGAGGGTTCAGGATGACAAGGTTACGATATTTCGACTCACATTATGAAGTATATACGAAAACATTTAAAAACCAAATTGTTGATATCAATTTATCATAATTGGAAACTTCCGCTACAAAGCATTTTAATTCTTCACTTGAAGGCAAATATTTCTACATAATATATTTTTCAAGATTTGTTAACGACACTTAGTTTTACATCCATAATACAATCGTAATTGATACAACAAAAGATAAGGACAAGTTTCCTTCAATTGTCTACAAATATTTTAATTTCTTCATTTCCTTTACGTGGTAATATCCTGGTATCAACTTCTCAAGATTGAAAACAGATTTTTATTGAAAGTTTTGTTACTTGTCTGGTCACTGTTAAACCCTAAAAGTCCTTTAGATAACAATGACAACTACCCAATAGACTAACAATAGATTATGTCCCAAAACTTAGACAGTCATATCCTAGACAGTCAACTCTTAGACACTTGAGTTTGGGTCGATTAACAAAACCAATTGAATTAAACCAATTCTTCTGCGAAGGCATGTGAGGTTTGACAAGATACAAAGCACTCTGACTACCGAAATATTCCTCAAAGTAACGCAATTATACTTATAAGTAAATTTTAACAAGCTGGGTGTTCCTTGTGTGCATATGCGTTGGTCATGAAGGCAATGTTGTACGTATTTTAATATGTATGTTTCTTTATTTTTACTTTTAAATTGTTAACTTGTAGCTTATTAAAACACCTTTTTAGATGTAAAAACATCACCTTGTCCACAAACGGATTCAACACATTAAAAACAAACTTAATATATGAAAACAGCGCAATTGGTTATACGGATATATAATGTGAAAGACCCTTTAAAAAGACTTAGGAATTTGGGCAATAGGCTCTTAATATACGACAAACGGGAGAAAGATATTGTTTCCATTCATAAATGTCAAGACTGGTTGATATTATGTGACGAACACGGCTCTGCTAAGACCTTTGGCGAACAGGCATATATATCATTGAATCGTGTTATCAAATGCGTGTTGAACTGAAAAATTATTGAAAAAATCAAAAAATGAACTGAATGACAAACTGGTGTCTTTTCGTCAAATATTTAAGACGAGAAACTCCCACTGCACTCTGTGAACTACCATGCCATGTACTTATCCGCTGAAAACCCCGTCACCTAGTACACATTTCACCAGGAAAAATGACATTAGACACCTAACCTTTTCTATTGATGTTCAAAGTGAGAAAAATGTGTCACAATCACTGAAGCGTATCTCGTAACGGTTGTTTAGGATCGGTGACTCTTTTATCAATTACACACTATGCACCAATCGACATGACACGATCAAACGTTTAGTTAACCTCCGCCACTGAAGGTGATAGTAAAACAGTTTATGCCAATCACAAAAGTTTACTTCTTTTGTAAAATTGCATTAAAACAAGCTGCTTATACACTTTGTTCTTAAAAGGGCAGTAGCACGTTTTTTGAAGACTTTATATTTTACAATTGTTACTGATAATTGTAAGTAAACGCAAACTGTAATATTTTGACAGTGTCAAAAATCTCATTTCAAAAACCATTCATCCATATTTAGAGGATTTACAAATTATAAAGATTCACTTAAAGTCCATTGGCGGCCATTTTTGTGTGAACACCTTTAATTCAATGCGGTGTAGGAAAAAGGAATCGCATGGCTGAACTTTATATTATATATCCTGTTATTCCTGTTTCATTTAGTTTGAATACATCGTCTTTTAATTGGAAACATTTATGTTCACTTTCCTGACATCACCTTATATTCCCCCTAAAACGTGCTACTGTCCCTTTAAGCTATGCGAAATATTCAATCCGCAAAATTTAAGTTAAACATAAATTAAACATGTTTAGATGACAATGGAATTAGTGATTTATAGAAACGTTAAGTCTAGCGGATGCAAAAAAACATATCTTCGCTCATTAAATCACTTTTAAAGTTTGGAGATGATAGTGAAGATATTGTTTAAATAAACGTTATTAAACATAAGAGTAACTATCCACCTCTTTACACGATAATAGTCCGGATATTGTCAGACACCTATATCAACTTTAAATGCTTTAAAACTCACCTTCATTCAATTCAAAAGTGGTAAAACTATCAAGATACACATGTACAAGAGTATTAAAGTCAAATTTAAAATCTGTCATTCATAGTTAATAACGACATCTGTCACAGATGAAAAATGAAGGATGAAAAAGTTTTCACGAAAAAGAGCTTAAGTTCTTTCAGTGAGGAGAGAAAGTGCTATAAAGTTATAACTGCACAGTATTAGCTTTGTTCAAGGGTACAAAAACATACTTCCGCTGAGAAGGTTTAAACTTTCACGATTTGAAATTAATCACCTCATTTTCACAAATTTCATATAAGTATATATCATAATGAATACAGGATAAATGATATAGTCATATGAAATTATTTCAAAATCAAGGATATTCGTCCGCAATTAATTTAATAATTTATAATCAAATTACGGTCACGTTAATTTAACATCAAAAACTACAAAAGGAAATATTACTATAAAAAAGTTTGTGAAGTCATGCAAAATCAATGCATTCAGTCCGTACTCACCTAGGCACCATATCGTGGTATCAATGATAAGCTGTTTACTAAAGAAACCATTTCTTCTACACATCTTACTTTCGTCGCTCGAATCTGCTGGTGACATTGTAAGTCTATTTGGTAACAACCCGCCACCTCGCTTTCGCTCTTTTACTAGACCTCAATAGCTGGGCTAGTATTTATATAGCAGTCCCAGCTCCGACCTTTGACCTACTCGTTGTCACGGAAACTTGTCAAACGCTGCCTCTATGAAAGCAACTACTTCCGGTTTTATATATATGACGAAAGGGCCATGACCTCTCAACTCGCATATAATCCTGCAGAATGAGTTTGAAAGTGAACATAAACATATAAGAATCATACTAACCTAATCAAACGTTGAGGTTAGGTGAGTATCAGTTGTACGTGGACATTACAATTTAAAGGGACAGTCCTATCGGGATATTTTTGTGGTAACGAAATTCAAGAGGACGCAGTATTGCATTCTATTGTTTGTCAAATTGTTAAATCTTGAAGAACTAACATGTTACCCTCACTTAGATATAGTAAAAAAGTGTGTAATCATCATTTATAAGTCTTAACAGGGAAGTACTCTTGAATTTTTTTTCCACAATAAATAGGACTGTCCCTTTACACCCAATTTGAAGACGTAAACTGAGGATAAACAGAAAGATTTTATAACATGGAATGGTTCTGTTACAAAAATAAGAATAAGTACCCCCTGTAAATATAATTATAATATTGTATCACTCAAATCTGAAGTTGATAAACCAGCAGTGGTAAACTATTCCCATTCTTACATCGAAGTTAATGTTTATAAGCCAGTTTCCAGTACTGAACTTCATAGTGGTGTAACAAGAAGTCCAAAAGTTGCCAAAACGCATTGCCTAAACGAAATGGACGTTTTATGACGTCACCTGACAGATGTTTCAGTCCAACTTTAAACGTAAATTGATGTACGTTCCTTTGTAGAAATGTATAGTTGGTTCTACAACATGTTTTCATCAATCATCTTATGGTCTCGAATAGGTAAAATGATTTTAGATGTTAATCATCACTACACATATATGGAAGCACACACCATTTCGAGGTTCGTATCGTCATATGTTATTGGCAATATGGGAAAGGTAATTTGAAACTATGTGTTAACTGAGCAGATTACGATTGAAATATTCTGGTGCATGACTGCATGGAAACGAATTCTAGCCAATCGTATGTGTCAGGCAAAACAGCACTTTTAAAATCGTTGACGTTGGTCTAAAGTATGCAGCTTTCGTGCGTCTCTGAACCATTTTCTGATATCCTACCAAGTTAAAAATTTATCTTCCATTGCATTTAATTACAATTTATATGTTTCACAAATAAAGTAAGATGATTATGCATTAGTGTTATAAAGCTTCTTCGTTTGAACTTTAAAATCACAAGAAAAACATCGGAACTTAGCAAGGGACCACTCAAATCCATTCGTGTTCAAAAACATGCATAGTTGATGCATATGATATTTTAAAAATTGTAAACTTTAAGTTTCAAATCAAGGTGTGCATTTTGGTCTGTTGAGAACGATATGAATGAATTCAACAGACTGTGGAGATCTAAGCATCTCTAAAGACCATTATACCATTAATTATGAAAATTTATACAACTTATGGGGCAGCCTACAATAAAATTTCCAGTTCTTTTCGCGACACCATAGATCATCAGATACCAAATCTCGTGCAAAGATACAAAAACAAATTATTCAGCGGTGTAGCTACACGCGGTATAAATTGTCGTTCATTCATAAAATTGTCGAAAATAATGACACTTAAGATTGATCAATTGATATTCAACATACATGGTTTAGAAGATACTTTATATCAATTAGTTTCGCTGACTATTCTTTGAGAGGCATTTTAGAAGCAGGTTTGATGAAGACGAACATGTTCTTATAGATAATCAACTTCTGTATTGCATGAAATGCGACGTTTCGGTGTAGGTATTTTATTCTATTTTATAAAGAAAAATTGGCGTTTATAATGTCATAAAACAACCATATTGCCGTTCGGCTGAGACACGATTTATCAAAACAATGTAAATGCAAAAGTGTGAGATTATACCTTCAAAAACGACATTAAGGATCTTAGTTTTATTGAAATTATATTCGTTAAAGTCGTAATCGCCATTTCAGCAACAGGCAAATAGCAATGTAATATTCTGCAGTGCAATTAAAATGAAATATTATATTCATACTTCGTAACAACAGTCGCTTAATTGATTTACAGCAGTCTTTAATGTCGCATTTCTTTTTTGAGTCACTCACACTAGTTTTCATTTTGACATAAATCAAATTTGTCGAGGACTACAGTGACAATGTCTTAAATAAGAAATACGGCAACTCCTATGAAGTACTTGAAACGTTGTGGAGGACCGACGGTTTGGCTCTAATGTCGAGATAAATGCCATTAAATGACTAAAATGTGACACATTGTAGAGGATTAAGTCCAACAAATATTCAAGTTTTTTGAAAGATGGCACTGAGGAAGGTACTGCATACAAGATTTATTGTCCGCCCTTAAATGAAGTTGAACCTTAGTTTGTTTAAGGAAACTGATCCACTAAAATTCGTTTTAATACGTGTGGTATCTTATACGTAGTAAAGGTTTTCTCTCATGATAACGAAAAGTTTCAAACATATCCTTGTGGTAATTATATCCTATAAATTGAAGTAATTTTATTTTAAAAAATGGAATAGTGTCTGCATTTTTGCACAGTTATTGTTAATATAACGTTATGCGCAGCACAATGATCAGGCTCTATAGAACTCAAGTTGATATATTCAGAAAATATTTTATTTCGAATTTGGAACAAAATACGAAGATGACGTTGTACATCTATTATCGTTTTCAACAACTTTTCGTTTTTAACAGTTCCTGTAAAATCCCCAGAAAATCATCGATTTACAGGTGAGAAATCTATCAATTTTTAAATCATGAAATATTTTCAAATCCAAAATATACGTTTCTGATAAACACAAAAAATTTCAAATAAGCTCCTACAAAACGACCATGTCAAAAATATGTTTCATGTAATCAAATATCATAACATCAGTTATACCCAGTGTGATATTCAAACTCATTTACGAATTTGTTTATGCAATTTACAAACTGTTCATTAATATTTCAACTTTTTTAATTGCAAATGATTTGCTTTCGTCACGAGTTTTTGTTGAGTTAATTTCTCTGTCTTTTCTTAAAAAGCTTCAAACTGATGAAAATATGCAGATATTTTATTTTCAAACCTGCAAAATGAAATATTGATGACGATTTTACGATTTATTCACGTGGCCTCTTATTTGACTATTTTTTTTATCCCAACATTGATTTATATAAGATAAGATAAACTAGTGTAATAGGTTTTTGGTCAAAAGGGAAAGTTTTATGAATTCATTGAAATGTGGTAACATTCCAAGAAAAGACAAACAACGAGCTCCCTTTTTTATCTATGGAATGTTAAATTATAGAGAAAACTGATTGTTTAATATCAAAGTACTGGTAAAGGTTTAGAAACTGTTCACTCAGGGAAGTAAATGACTTCTAAAAGTCACGTTTCACAAGAAGAGAGTCTATGCAACTTTTAAATATCAATCAAGAATTTTCTTAAAACATGTAGGGAAAATAACATTTTCCACAAATATTTTCATTAGCAATTCATTTTCTTATAACACTGATATAAAGCATAATTATCAGAGGTATAAAAGAGCGAATTCATGTGATTTTGTATTGGTTTTGAAATACAGACATTTAATGTTGCAACTACATTGTTTTAAGAACGACACCCTGGATATCAAGACTTTATAATCAACTTTATACTTATCAGATGCATAAAAGAGCGAAATCATGTGACTTTTCATTGGTTGTTGAAATACAGTAATTTAATTGCAGCTACGATCGTTTTGGGAACGACACCCTGCATCAGAAACTTCATAATCCACTGCGATGGACTGCGGCTAGGTTAAACATGGAGCTTGTCGTTAGTTATATGTGACTGTATTCGTCCTGCGTAGGAAGACGGACCCTGTATATGAAATAGTTCACTTCATAACCTTTACTGTTGAAATATTTTCACAACTTGTTATGTACATTCACACTTTGAAATAAAGAAACACATGTATGACTAAATATGCAGTATCCGTGTTTCCAATCACCCATGTCGAATGAATACATTAAAAACTTGGGCTTGGCTTGTGTCAGAATGACAGAGCGCTAATATCAGACTATTTTCCTGTAGGTTCGTCACACAAATTTCCATTGTATTTCCTTGTTGAATACATTCAGGTGTTGAATTTCCAGTTAAAGATATTACTCAGGGAGTTTACTGTTCATATCACAGGTATATGTAAATTAACCATCTACCTTACACTGCGGTGAGATCAAAGCTATTTGAGTAGGTAATGGTAAATACTCACACCAGGGTATATTACCTCTCGAGAAGACGGCTGATAACCGACATTTCTTATTACTATTGTTGATTGTTCAAGTTTTAAAGATAAAGTTGTCAGAACGTTTGTCTTAGTTTTTTCTAATTCCTCTGCTAATACAAAGGTTTGCAGAGTGGAATAAAGAAGTTACTGTGCGTCCGTAACAATTTTGTATGAGAGGCAAAGAAAGATGTCGTGGTTGTGAATATTTATAATTCTTATTATCTCTTTTACACTCCACATATCCAACCTTCACATCCATTGGCTGCACCAAATAACATATTTACCGTTTTAGTACCGAAGAGTTTGGAATGTGAAGTATGATGTCGTTAAAGCATCATTTAATGACATGGTTGTTTAATGAATCGATAAATACTGCAATTTGTTACAATTCAAAATTGCATATATACACAAGCGAAAATACCCTTTTCGAGGTACAGTTTTGCTGTGTAATGTCATGTTTAGTTAACATAAAAGAGTTTCCTGTATAGGCCCTTTCCCCGAAAATCCCTTGCATCATTTCCAAAGAGCGAAGACATGATTTTGACGTGCCCTGTAACATGTATACAAGGGAAAACTATTAAAATGCGCCTACAGAGGAAGGTGAAAACACATATTGATCTAATTAATTTTGATAATTTGATAAAAAGTCTTGATTTGATAAAGTGTTTTCAAATATTATCTTAAATTGATATACAAAGACACCTAATCTACATACATGAATTACGTTTAATTTGGCATGTTCACGCTATGAGTTCACTCAATCACGTACGCAAGTCTTGCATATTTCTCATCTTCCTTGTGTAAAAGTTTATGTTTACATTAAGACCCCAAATGGCAAACTACACGAATTATACAAAATTTATTTAAAATGAGATGATAAAAGGGCCCAGACAATGCCGACTGTCTTAATGGCTGATAAAATGCAGTATATATGAAATAATAAGGTACATGCAAAGGGAATTGAAAATAATCAATATTTAAAAGGATTAACAATAAAGATAATAATACCCTTCCCCTAAACAATAGGTTATTGTAGAGGGACGGGGGCATTATTATATTTATACCTTTGAAAGGGGATTTTATCTGTACATGTTTAAATACTGAACTGATTATTTTCAATTTCCTGTGGTATATTATAGACTTATATAGGATGCCTGTCATCTTTTAAAAAGTTGACGGTGGTATTGAAGGCTCTTATGTAAAATGAAACCACAACAAAATGGTCCAGATGTTGGTACATTCGGGAGATACTTGCATCATTCAGGATCCCTGTCATTTGTCCATTCATGAAATAACCAAATGGCTTTGACACATAAGGAGTGTGAATAATATATGAATCAGTCAAAATACATTTTGGACCGAATTAATATTGTAATCATATGAATGTAATTTTATTTATTGAATGGATCTGACGGCGCTGTACATTGCATACGAAATGTTGTAACTTTATTGATAAGATTGAAAATTTGGGTAAAACAGAATCAAACATAAATGTGATAAACACAGCTGAAAAACGTTTGGTTAAAATACAAGATTTGCACGGGATATGTTTAATTTTTTTAACTGTTTTGTTCACATATCACAAAATCTGCTTATATTTAGCTAATAAAAAAAATGACCTTTATTTACCTTTTTTATTTTTAAATTGAAACTGTCAAATATATGTTATTACTTGTGAATTTTGCTTGACTTGATCGAATAGATCGAATGAAACCCTTACATAGGGCTGTATCCTTGAAAGTTATCACATAAATTAGAAAAATGAAACGCCATTCTAACTTTGTTTGTTACTTTACATTAATTACAAAATTAAAAAAACAAAAAAACATGAAAGGTTTAAGAAACGCTTAAATTCACATATTATAGATTCGTCTTTGTAATGAATGCCCCTTAAACAAAGATTTTCATCAAATGAGACACATCAGAAAGCGGTGGACATCAGGCCTAGCATTAATCAGGCTGGTTTCAATTAGAAAACACAAATTGCAGTTTCATTTAGATTTTTAAAATAAATTGTACAAAGCAATGAAACCAAAATAAAGTGATTATAAACATTTGTAAAGGTGTTGGACTACATAATTATAAATGCTCATTTCGACATGTTATGGTAGGTTCTGTGAGCAACAAGGCGGGAACATTTTACGAACGCTTTTTGCGGTACACGGTGTAATAGGTGCGTGGAATTACGTCCCCTCTCTATCCTTTACGCATGCGCCAACGGATGTTGCCACCATGCGGACGCGGTGAAACGTTTTGAAATCAAAACTTATTTGTCTGAATGTGTATTAATTATATTGTAAACTAGTAAATTTATTCGGTAAATTATTTCTAAAATGGTTCGTTTAACTGCTGAGTTAATAGAACAGTCGGCACAGTACACAAACCCCGTCCGAGACAGAGAGTTAGATCTTAGAGGTGCAGTCATTTTCCTTTTCTACTTTGTCGTTTTTGTCAACAATTTATTCGATATATTCCGAGTTAGTCCCTCAAAGAAAGGTTAACCATATTTTCGGTATAACAAGAATGTTCGTTTGTTTTGCTTTTAAAAATGTTACATGCTTTAATGGTTTAAATATTATGACCTATGTTGCAAGGGCCTTTGATTTTTTTGTCTCACACAATGTTATTTTCTTGATTTAGTGAAATAAAAACATAATTGTCGTGTATTAAGTCATTAAGATGACAGATACTGATAAAGACTCTTTAAAGTTCCACCAATGAAATTTAGGTTTAGTTTCAGTTGAAGATGCGACAGTTTAGTGTTTTATCAATTGACATTCTGACTCAATTTATTTCATGGTCGCTTGACATAACACAATTTTAATGTTTTAGTTATTTAATTCATCTTTCTTATCATTACAAATATTGCCATTATTTTTCCAGGTTACAGAATACCAGTCATTGAAAATCTTGGTGCAACTTTGGTAAGTTGATTGACATTGTTATTGCTCCATTACCCTTGGGTTTAGGGATTTGCAGTAGAAGATCGTTCAAAATATTTAATTTGATATGATATTCATCAATTGCCAGTTGAAAGACTTCGACCTTATACTATACTACTTATTATTTGTATAACTCCAAATTCGCCAATATCCAGCTCAGAGAGCGCTGCTCAAACAGGTTCAGGACACCCCTCAATTCATTCCAAATGAATCAATCCATTCATTATCCCTCGATTCAGACCCCAAAATGGCCCATATCGGCTATAAAAACGCCCGTTTGCCTCGCCAGCGCTCTTCTGCTAACCTGGCGAGAGATGGTATGTGTACTGTTTACAACACGTGGGACCCACCTATCACTCGAAATTCATTAAACTTTGGGAATTTACCGCATTTTCGTCGACTGGCCCGAAAGAAATATGGCCTTTCTCGCCATTTTGCATGTACTTCCCCTCCTATCACTTCAATAAAGTATTACAAAATAAATTTTCTTACTCGGTATGTCCATCAGCCTCTGTACACTTGACTGCCAGCGGAACTACTGCCTGTTAGTGGCGCGTACTTCCAGGAAGGGAGGTAACTTGGTCAAGGGGTCTGGAATTGCCGATTTTCTACTGTTATCCGTTAAAGGGACCATTCGAGCGTGGTATATTTTGTGGAAACGAAATTCAGGAGGATGTTCCTGTTTACAATAATATATGAGTTGTACATGATAATTTCGCACTTAATTTCAAATATGTTTGTGAGAATAGCATTTCAGTTGTTCAAGATTTAACAAGTTGACAAGGAATAAAGTGTATCGCTCAAAAAATAAAAACATCGTGAAATGAAGCCAATCATCAAAGCTACGATCGTGGAATGCATTACTACGAAAAAATGCTGTCGTAGCTGATAACTTTTTCATGAATTATTTGTAAATATGCTTCTCTTCTTTCAATCAAGTATTTATTTCTTTATTTTGTTAATGAATGAGCATAATACAGCACATTTGTTTTCTCGCAATGATAACGTTTCAAAATGTTCCTGCCTACCCCTCCAAATCAAAGGAATCTATGGAAATACATAGTTGCCACAATTAATAAAACGTAAATAAAGTTATATTGTAATTTAATGCTTGTCAACTTGTTAAATCTTGAACAACTGAAATGCTATTCTCACAAACATATTTGAAATTAAGTGCGAAATTATCATGTACAACTCATATATTATTGTAAACAGGAACATCCTCCTGAATTTCGTTTCCACAAAATATACCACGCTCGAATGGTCCCTTTAACGGATAACAGTAGAAAATCGGCAATTCCAGACCCCTTGACCAAGTTACCTCCCTTCCTGGAAGTACGCGCCACTAACAGGCAGTAGTTCTGCTGGCAGTCAAGTGTACAGAGGCTGATGAACATACCGAGTAAGAAAATTTATTTTGTAATACTTTATTGAAGTGATAGGAGGGGAAATACATGCAAAATGGCGAGAAAGGCCATATTTCTTTCGGGCCAGTCGACGAAAATGCGGTAAATTCCCAAAGTTTAATGAATTTCGAGTGATAGGTGGGTCCCACGTGTTGTAAACAGTACACATACCATCTCTCGCCAGGTTAGCAGAAGAGCGCTGGCGAGGCAAACGGGCGTTTTTATAGCCGATATGGGCCATTTTGGGGTCTGAATCGAGGGATAATGTATGGATTGATTCATTTGGAATGAATTGAGGGGTGTCCTGAACCTGTCAAAGGCACTTTGGCCTTCCCTCGATCATTGGATATCAGTCTTCATGACACTTCTTTACCATCTCGACCCCTGGGTGAGCATATAACACGTGCAGTCAGGTCACTCTTAATCCTTACGAGGTACTGCAGTACCCATTTACAGCTGGGTGGACTGGGACAGATATTGTTAGCCACCACGACCCCCGTGTATATACAGTTTATGGAGCAAAATATAACTTGCATAAAGCTTTTGTTTTTGTGCAATTACTGAATATTTTTTGCCATCGTCTGAACTGTGCTCACCTACTCTCCTTTTCCTTTTGGAAATTAATTTATAGCTAAATAACTTCTCTTCTCTTTCAGGACCAATTTGACACAATTGATTTCTCTGACAATGATGTTCGGAAACTGGATGGATTTCCACTGTTGCGTAGATTAAAAACACTGCTTTTCAACAATAACAGGATAGTGTGAGTACCCATGCATGATATCAAATTATTAAATTCTTATTTCAAATTCATAAACTATTAATAATATCGATAATACGATTTATAGTTATAAATGATTATATAAGTATAGGAAGTAGGAAGTTATTAAGTTGTAACCATGTCATGAGATGAAATTAACCTGGTATTTTCATTAAGAATTCTATTTATTATTTAATTTTAAACAAAAACATGTGATTAGAATAACTTGTAAAGGAGCATTCCATTCAAGTAGTTTTATCACTTGACGAGTGACGATATGTTATATTTTATTTTAAGATATTGTCACTGTAACTTGATAGACTGATAAATCTTAGTATGTTAATACTGATTATATAATCAAAATTGTTCTTTGGCCATATTTTCTCAAATATACTCATTTCCTTGTAACAATTTTTTGTCTTGTGTATTGTAGGCGTATCGGAGAAGGTGTGGAAGAGAGTTTACCTAGTCTAGAGAGTCTAATCCTCACAAACAATGGTCTGCAGGAGCTGGGAGACCTCGATAATCTGGGTGCTATCAAGACCTTGCAGCATCTCAGGTGAAACAAGTTTTTCAAGCAGAGATGAAAACAATTAATGATTACCACTGTCGTCTTTGTGTCACTGTCTTTGGATAATCACTCTGTGGCTAGTTAAGGGTGGTTTTATAGATCATTTTCCAATATGCTATCAAGTAGTTTGAGATGGGCAATGTAAATGACCAGTTCAATATTGTCTGATAAATGTAGTATACTTTGAAAAAGTCAAAAGAAAAAGGTATCTTTGTTCTTGAATTATCATTGTTTTTAGCTTTTTATCAGTACAATCAACATGATATATGACTATTTATGAGAATTGTTATGTTTTCATTTTGAATTTTTTTTATGACAATCATCATACAGATCTATGTTCAGATTATTAAAATAAATCATGTTATGTTAAACTTTATCAACTAAATGCTTTTTATCTTTTAGTTTGATGAGGAATCCAGTGACGGCAAAGAAACACTATCGTCTTTATGTGATACACAAATGTCCGCAGCTGCGGGTGTTGGACTTCCAGAGGATCAAGCTAAAGGTGGGTCCCTCCACTCCAGTCAATAGGTTAACCTGTTCTCAGTGAGTACCTTTGTTTATTTACACTTTGTAAACATTTTCACAGAAAATCTGCCTTGTGAGGTGAGAAAATCATTTCTAGATCACTTTGACTACTGTATCTTTGTTCACTGTGAAGCTTCCTTCCGTTTTTATAGCTCTTCTGAACTTTGATTACACATTACACAAATTTTATACTTTATATTTTTGTTCAAAATACTTTAATATCATTATCTTCTTTTTTCATATTATTGATATGAAGCTGTTTAACACTATATTTTTCTTTCCATCATTGATTTTTGACTAGAATGCATTTCCATTTAGTTCTATTAAAATGTGAATATCAGAATAGGGATTCATCATTTCAAGAAATATCATAAAGCTTTGTCCTCTTTTGAATTCACATGTTACACACAAGACAGCTGGCTGATCATTTAGGTTTTTGAAATGCAAGACAAATTCCATAAGAATTGATCTATATTTGAGTAGATGTGTTTCTAAACAATTCTTCTGCCTGTAGGAGCGAGAGGCTGCAGCTAAAACATTCAAGGGCAAGAAGGGGCAGCAGTTAGCGCAGGATATCGGCAAGCGCAGCAAGACATTCGTACCAGGGGAGAAACTGCCGGAGAAGCGACCAGTTGGTATCCCTGTAGGACCCTCCAAGGAAGAGATTGACTCTATCAAGGTACGGTTGAAGTCCATACCATGTATTCTGAGGGCAAATCTAAAAAGTAACAAGACAATTGAAGGCATTGTGATGCTTGACTCACTGCAAACATACTTTGTAAAGATTTTGAACATTGTAATGAGTGAGGTGTTTCAGTTCATTCAAGATATACCATATATTCTGAGAGCAAAGGGGAAACTGCAAACATACTTTGTGAAGATTTTGAACATTGTAATGTAGTAATTTGGTGTAGTGGTATTACTACACCATGAGATAAAGATATTCATTTGCACAACAGACAATAGCATGATTTCACTTAAAAGGTTACATGCCATGTGCAATGTTGTTCAATATCTGAAAATTGATATAATCTCAGTTTATAAGGTCATAAAGTTGCATATCAAGAAGACTGTGTTGAATACTTTTGCTGTGTGTCTGTCCCAAGTCTTTTATTCTGAACAAGATTTCCCTCTTTTAATTTGAACAAACCTAGTTTTGAAAACACAGTTTTCACATTACTTGCAAGTCAAACAATATTTATGTTCTCTTTTGCAACTGGTCCTGTCTGAAGACCAGCAATCATGAGGCAGCTTTACACTGTTTTGGTTATTGATTGTGTAAATACTGAAAAGTACTGCTTTCTTCTTCCAGAAAGCCATTGCCAATGCCAAGACGCTAGAGGAAGTGGAGAGACTGACCCAGCTGCTCAAAACAGGACAGGTTCCAGGCAGGGACGCAGCTCCCACCAAGAAGAGCCGAGGTAAACCTTTAAATTTCCAACACCCGCAAATTTAGTTTAAAACCGACGGCGTTACAAACGCAACTATTTATCAATATTATAACATGACCGTTAGTTATAAGCATTTTAAGTGCGAACTTTATTTTTGCGTAGGGAACTCTGAGTTGAAAGGATCTAACGACTGATCCATTATTGTTAAAGGTGTTCGCAGCTATAAAGAAATGGGAATTCCCAGTGTTATATACATTAAAATAGTGTTCTTATATTGCAAACCAGTTGCACTCATGAAGATGAGATCTTATAGTTTTCACTGTGAAATTACAGAGAGAGAAAACAGTTATATAATTGATAAACTAACAGGAACAAACCCGACTGAACAAATATCGCCCAGACCATTGTGACGGTGACTTGATCATTATGACGTCATAACCGTTGGCCTTTGTGATGTCGTGCCATGGGAACGGCATTCGACAGAAACCGGCCGCATGGCACAAGGCGGCAAATTAGGAGAAACTTAGCCCATTAAGAAAGTTTAGTTACATAAAACTAAAGCAAATAGAGAAGGATTTTTGGCAATCTACGGGAATGCGCAATTTAGAAAATGACAACAACAGTAAAATGTGAATTGGACACGAATATTGGGAGAATCAGAACATTTTTATGTTGAGGCGGACCAAATAATATATCCTTTCGCGGTGATTCGCCTCAGCCAATTTGCAGGTGTTCATTGCCATTTAACACTGGGAATTCTTTCAAATCAACCAATCAGAAACAAGTATTTACCAAAGTCATGTTACAATTTATAATCCTCACAAAGTGAAAGCAGATACAGTTTCGGGTTGAGTTTTCAAAGTTATGGTAATGGTAAAAGTTCAAAAAGAGAAATTTTGTTGGGATGTCACGATACACGGATGCATCAGTGCATTGTTGTTGTACAGTTCCCGATATGATACATAATACAGTTAACTATATTGTGATACAAATTGTGATGCATATCATTAAAAATTAATGTGACTATAATATCAAGAAGTTCAGAGTGGTTCTGGAAAATAATCTTTAGACAGTTGTTTAAAGAAATTAGTAATATCTGTTATTCACCCTTTTCTTACTGACAATCACTAAAGCCACATTTTCTGTCGGGTTCAGGTTATAATTTTGACTAAAATAAATTTAATGTATAGCACATAGTAGTGTTGCTATTTACATGTACATTTTCTGTTAGCTTTACCCCATAGCTATGATTTGTTCTACGAGTAAGAGTTTGCTAATATATCTTTCTTATAGATAATGATGTACTGTTTCCTATGTTTCAGTGAGCATGGAGGAAGAGGAGGAGATGGATACCTGAGTGTTGATTGTTTGAATCATTCATCTTGTACCATACCCATCACATCATCTGCACCGGCTCATCTCTCAGTCTCTAGACATTTCTACTCTTTAAGTCTTAAGGAGTCGATAACAAGTAGCCTTCCCTCCTTGAAATGGATATAACTTGTCACTGTTGCCAAGTTTGATTTGAATTGTTATCAGTTAAATCTTCAATCATGGTTTGATTACAGTCTTAACAATCAGTTGAACATCATCTTGACTCTATAGCTTTTTGATACTTTGCAAAAATCATTTAGAGGCACTCTGTGGGTAGTTTGAGGTCGGATAAATGAAACAAATAATTATTTATCAAGGTAATACCACTTAGTTAAGTAGAGTGAGAATACCAAGGCATAAGGTCCTGATGCGGATTTGAATGGAATATTAATGAATCAAACATAATTTTGTAAATCTAATTAGAGCATGAGGAAAATTAAATTTGAGCTTTGAAAGGTTATATAACAAGTATCATGTATATGCAAGTGTGATTTCAGTTCAGGCAAACATAAGTTGTTTTCATATTTTCTTTGAAAAGTCTTATCATGATATGTTTGGATGAATATGTAAGGTGTTTTGAAAGTCTAATATGAAAGCATGAAAATCACAGAGTCTCTTCAACTGTACTTTTGCAATGCTGATAATGTCATGAAAGCAGTCGGTGGTGTAAAATGGTTGAGATTCAAGGGAGGTAACTCTTGATGGTCTTATATGTTTAATGCTTAATTAGAGAAGATGAATTATTTGATATCAGTATTTTGCAATATGTTGATGTGTACTTCTCACTTGTTTCATGAATTATTTTTGATTTTTTAACAGATGAGGAATGTCTATGGAGGTACTGCACACCAGGAATAAGGGGGAGAGGGGGATTTCAAATTTTTACCAAAATGTTCATTTAAAGAATTCATTTATTTAACAATCACTTATATAAAAGAGTTTATCGATATTGCCTATTAATCGATTGCCTATTATAATATAAGTATATTTTGCTGATAAGAACAGATATGCAATGTTCGGATCGTGTTTATGAGAACAGATACACACTGATCTTGAACATTGTCTCATCCTATTTTCAGGACTAACATATTCCTTGATGCTTTCCCGTACATTGTTACATTTCTTAGGCCTGATGTCCCAGGCTGACAGTTTGAGAAAATATTGATAAACCCAATGATGTATGAATTATGAGAAGTGTTGGATTGAAAATCAATATGCATGTAGCAGCTTGGAGAAAGGACTGATGACTTGAACATGTGTTCATTTAGTTGACTTGTCATGCTGCACTTGATCTGGCATAAAATGTTGAGAAGCACAGATGTGTTTGTTGTTTGTTAATGAATTATGGTTGTTTGTGGGGGAAGGGTTGGGTTGTTTGCTCTCCTTGTCTTACATCTTGTACGGTTGAGTGTGAATTCAAGAACATGAGTACATCCAATCTGTATTTTTGATGACTCTACAATGTCTATGTAGGCGTGCATCTCTGCACTGAAACTCTTTGATTCATCAAAAATACATTGTACATTGCCAGTGGATAGGTTTTACATGTCAAAGGGATTGATATTGACATACGAGTTGGTTTGTCCTCTTACAGGCAATAAACATTTTCTGTTGACAATTTGATCGCTACCTTATCATACTGATGTTAACAAGATACTTTGAATTTAGCCGCAACCATATTATTTCTTCATACTTTGGTAACAACAATTTCTCTGTACATAACTATGGAATCACCTTGCAGCTCCATATAGTTCTTCCTCCATGAATATGTCCTGAAGAATTCAAACTTGACCCTCATTTTCAGAGTAGTCATAGGCACCATATTCTAAGTATTCACATCACATTAACATTTTAAGTACCGGTATTCACATTGATCTATTAACATGAAGAGGAACGGTAAAGTCAATTCTGCAAGGAGGCTTGAAGTGAAACTGATCTGCATAAAGCATAATTGAGCCAGAAAACCAGTTGCATGTTTATGTACCTTGTTATATGGTATACCTATCAGGGTTTTCCGACAGCAAGCAGTCTCCTTTAGCAGCCCATGGGTTCAATGTAGTAGCCCATGGGCGTCTATTTTATTCCAAGGTGTGTCATATGAAAGTGGTCTTCCCTTTCTATAACACCAATAGTTTGTCAAAACAGGAATTCAAAACAACGTAGTTCTCATGGGATGAGCTGAAGATGTTTCATCTTAGATTGAGTTGCCATGCTCTCTCTTTTCTTGCAATAGCCGTATTCCTATTAAATATATGAAGCTGAGGCCTTATATCTATTATGTGTGATCATAGCTCTAAAATGTTTCCAAAAGCAAGTTGATTTTCCAAATATCAACCCGGGTTTTTATTTAGCCCAAAAGTTCAGTTGTCAAAAATCCCATTTTTGGTTAAGAAGCCATGGGCTTGCTTTCGGAAAACCATGGTATATGTGCACATACACTTGCATGTCTTGTTTTGAGTAATATATTTATCAAACTTATCACTCGCAGCATGGATAAATTCTGTCGATTTTATGGAAAAAATATCCAAAAAGTTAACAGCCCAAACCAAAAATAAACGGGCATCAAATACTGCTCATAGCATTTGAAATTTTTAACTTAAAATTGTGGTGTTGCCTTTTAAGTTTGTCATGTTGTCCTTGCATTGGCCGTTTCTTTGGCAACGCAACTCGTAATTTTTAATACTTAGGCCTAAGTCAATGAAACTTGGTATAATCATGTAATCAAATAATCATGTGTAATAGTACCTTTTGGAATCATCAATTTTGTCATTTGTGTGTGCGGTTTCAATGGTGAAACAGTTTAGAATTGTTTCCAGGCCAGAACTAAACAAGAGTCATCAGACGTAACATATCCCAGTCCGAATACCGGATTCGTCCTATTAAGCGCCCCGGGCGCTAAGCTTAAAAAAATCCAAAGGGGGCGCTTATTAGGATACCCAAGAAAGGGGGGGCGCTTATTAGGAATACGTTATAGACAAGCGAAACTAGCACTTGTCGGAATTCTGAACGAGAATGAAAGTAGGTCGATCGTGGAAATTCAGTGCAACTATAGGAATTATATGGAAATTTGTAATATGGGGCGCTTATTAGGGAGGGGGCGCTTAATAGGACGAATACGGTACCTATCTTAAAATCATCTAAGATTGATTTAGAGAACAAAGCCATCTGTTGAGATTCCAAGTTTCATTTCCATTAGAAACAGCCAGAAACACAAATCCCAAAAGGCACATTTACACATGCTGACTGTTTCATATACAACGTTTCAAGGAGCTAAATCAAATAGTTTGTTGTTGTGCTCCTGAAACCAAATTTTAAGTTCTATGGCAATGGAAACTGCCCAAAAAAAAACAAAGGGGTTGAAAATCCAAAAGACTGCTCTACACATGCTGATTGCCCCACAAATAAAATTTCATTGAGCTAGGTCTGGCTCCAGAAAAGAAATGGTTATGGACAGACGGGCAATGACTATAACAGTTTTTATCTCACCAATATATAATACTGAGGCCTAGTTCATTTAGACTTGGTATGTGGAATAAGGAAACATCATGTAGTGACTGTTTCAACATCCAGCTCATTAAACCTTAGTATGTTGAATAATCATTACCGGTATATATAGTTGTGCCATCTACGGAATGATCCTATGAGGAGGGGAACTATTAATTAAACAAGTTTGTATCCCTATAACTTCAATATTTTGGAACAAGGTCAATTTTAACCAGATAGCTTTCTACACATTAATATGATGATAAGTTACTCATTATACCGGTAAGTCATTATCAATACTGAGTAAGGCTGATCCGGTGTAACAATACTGGTATGCAGTGACTGCAATTTTGTGAATCTTTGTCATCATACTGAATTTTGCCACAATTCATCAACCGGTATATATATACAGTACACTGATGGCACCTCTTTATTAAGATGCATAGATCTTCCTGCTTTGGTCAGACAATGAAGACACTGATTTGCAAATAATGAGGAAAAGCATATCTAGATGAGATGTTGATAGACTCGTGTTGATAAAGCCATGCAAGATAATGAGAATATACAATGACAACAAAACACGAAAATAAATAAAGCCATTATGTTTACTGTTTTTGGCAAAAAATACATTGTAAACACCAAACATAATATGTATAGTGGCCTAGTGACATGCAGTATATATAATGGTGTCTCAGAGTTCAGCTCATCATAAACATCATTGGGGATGACGTTAGGGTCACGCGACTTTGTAACCTGCTGGCTTGTGATGTCAAGTTATTTTTTTTCAAGATTACCTTTTACAATTCAATATGAAAAGGAATCAAATACTCAGAAATGACATTGAATTTTTTTTTTATTTTTTTTTCTCAAGATCTCCAATGTAAAAACTTTATGCTCTTCAATCAGAAAAAAAGAATCTGTTTATCACATATGAAAATCCTTAGAAATATTTTTTGAAAAAATTATTTTCTATGATTTTTTTGTAACCATTGTCACGAGCAGGCGAAACAGCAAAAGCCATCTCTTTGCCACCTGTTTGTCGGTTTCGTATAGAAACGTCATTTAACAGGCAGGGGAGGTAAGTCTGTCAACCACATCAGTGCTGACCACCAAAGAACACCATTTTCACCAACTCTCATTGTGTTTTGATTGGTTTTTGAACAGCATTGAATTAATTTCGGTAAGAAGGCCATTTATCCATGTGCATAAGAAGAGTATTTCGGTAAATATCAATAGATTGATGTATACAATCATAAATTATAATTTCAGAATACCATCATGGCAATAAAATTACCATGTTTTTTATGTAAATAAACTTCAAGAAAAAAACAGATTGAAAGTTGGTTTAAATATAAGACATTCACTTCAAGACACAGCAAGAGTTTCGTGATTGTATAAAAACCTAAATGATTACAACGCTACAACATGTTAACAAATAATCTGGGTTTGGCGTCAACGAAGGAAGCCTGTCAAGTAACAAACAACATGATACATACATGGTAATAGTTCAATGTCAACATACAAACAGTGACAATCATGCATAGAATGAGGGGCGTCAATTTCAAAATTGACATCAAAAGCAAGTATGACATGAAATAAACTACTTGTGACATATTGAGAAATAAAATTTTCTACTTGACAATTAAAAAAAGACCGGATTGTCATGGAATCATAGATTTAAACAGTTGAATTGAAATTGACTAGTTGTAGATTTCAATGTGTCATATACCATGGATAACTTTAATTTCACAATTGAAGACAAGTCCTCTATTACAAAATATTTACCAGGTAAGAAATAATTATTGTTAATTCCAATAAGTGTTGAAGTTGTTTTTCAGCGCTTTCTGACAATATTTCAACAATTAGCGCAATTGATTCGATGAAAGAGTTCGCTGTCCGCCATCTTTCTAAGAAACAAAACGTCAAAAGCAATTGATATGCACACTCTGATAATTTATTCAGCATATTCTCTGAACCTGCTCTGAACTTTTCGTAGCTCTTTCAGTTGACAATTAGCATTTCTCAACTCAAAATTATTTTTGTTCATTGTGAAAATTACAATACAACTTCTACATGAAACAGATCTTTCAAATAAAGCTTTTGAGTATTTAGTACAGACACATGTCATCACATTGTAAAAAATAAACATTGACAGTTTACAAATTATTATATAAATATGCTTTGGTAAAAAATAACTATTACTGCATGCAACGTCCAATTGGCTGTATATTTATATTGTCTTGATTAAGAAAGTCTTAAATCATTAAAACAGAAACAAGAAAATGAAAATTACTCCATTATGCCATCCATATTTTACCGTTTCTAATGTTCAAACTTATTTCGAACGAAAACTATTGCTTAATTTTGAAATTAGAAAATATACCCTAACAATCCAAGACATATAAAACTTCAATTTTAATGATTGATTAATATGAACATTTGAATGAAATTTAGATTTTTTTCTTTACTGTCATTTCTTGGTGTTTGCAAGTATGGCATAAGATATACATGGCCTACACGATAAAAGAGTTAACAGATTTAATCAAAACAATTTTAACAATTACAAAATCATAAAAAATAATATTTCAAAAGATACTTAAAAGTAATAAAATATCTTATCTTATTTTTCAATTTTATCTTCATGCAACTAAATATTGGTTATACAAGTTAATTGATACTAACATATTGATTATAAAATTATTGAATTAAAACTAAACAAGCACATGATGGTTATTTAAATGAATCCTTTTAAAGCACAAAAACGTAAAACTTATTATTATTATTATTATTAAATGAAAATCGGTAGTGAAGATTTTGATTAAAGATCTTTAATTATGTGATTGAGAATAATGAAATTTAAGTCTCAATTCATGATGGCCGATTTGAAAGCACAAAAAGTATTCACTTATTCTTTCACATTTGATAATAAATTCAATTTGACAGAAGTTGGGAAGACTTTACACTCAGAGGTATAAAAAGCGTACATTTTAAAAAAGCTTCGTCAGATCTCTCTGGTATGTAAAATGATATTGCGGAAAGACTAGAATGCTGTACACACGTTCATTTGTAACGCCAGCATGTAAAAATATTTTAAAATATGATTTCAAGCATAAATACTTGAGCAACTTTGTATACAAATTACTAATGACAATAGAATACATTCTAAAAAACTTCCTACCATCTATAATGCTGATCATTTTCTTTTGACAAATTGGTTAAACATGTAATGATCTTACAATTTCTTCTAAACCATTTTATAGATTGTCAGCTGAAAAAAATGTTCTATTGAAAAAGCTATACAAATTAAACTGCTGATAACAAATTAATATAAACATCTTATTTGGCTTTAAGTTTCTTAAAAATTCTAAATACTCAGTATCCAAATTTACATTTCTACACTTCAAAATTAATTGCAACCATACCCATATTGCAGATAATTACTTGTGAAAATTGATTCTTTAATATATAGTGTGTATGTATATATATCTATATCTTTATATCATTCAATGACTAGTATTTCTTTTAACTATATATCATTACAAGAGCAAAAAGAATACCCTTTGAATCCATTTACAATACTAACATGTTTCAAAATTCATATTGACTAGTTTTCTTTGCTTCCTGTTATCTGTTATTGATGTTCAACATTTGTTAAGTTTAATGTTTAACATCAAATTCACCACTCACGGTTAAACACCCGGCCGTGTGAGCAATGGAAAGATTGTTATCACAAGAAGCTTCACCCAAGACGAGAAACAAACAAACAACAATACTGCTGCACAAAACACTTAATCGGCGGATCCACCGCCTTATAATCTCAGCGGTAGAAAAATAAGCTGAAATAGTCGGAGCGAGCATTTGAGACAGCGCTAGAACTGGTCTCTGGGGATGGAATGAACTAGTCTCAGGCTAGACGAGAGGAATCTAGCCAGTATATGTCCCTCAACACCAACACAAGTGCTCCTCACAACACGGCAAGTCTCACGATGACAGACATGGCACGTCACACACTGTCAGTCTTAGAATAATCAGCACTTAGTCATTAAGATACTTCATGTAGGAACTTTGACGACGTCAGAAACTTGTCCAAACTTCAAACTGGTCAACACATGACCTGACTTCTAACACCTCCTCTTCCAGAAAAATGGATTTCTGAATCAGTAATCTCAGAGGGATTATTCATTAAATGCAAATGGCATCATCCTGACAATTTTAATCACAATTTTGCAATTATTTTTGCAGAAATTCCTGTTTCTATGTTCAAAAAAGTTCCCAGGTAACCTTGTCTCAAAGAATATCCATCATCCCAGGACGTTCAGAATCTTGCCATTTTAGAAGTTGAATCTCAAAATGCTTGTTGCCATGGAGATTCAAGATGGAGGCTGTGCAACACACGATGGTCCCGACTTGTAAGATGATTCCCTCAACTGATGATGAAGAACTCAAGGCAAATGTGCACTAGCATCCTTGGGAGGGGCGGGGAGGATTTCCTCTGTGATTCCCCCCCACCGTATCCGATACTTCTGGGAGCGCCACGTCACTGTAGAGTTCCAATGAGCTTGGAAGATCAAATATGGTGACACTAGTTCATTCATTAGCCAGCCCACTACAAACTCAAACTTGGAAAACGGCACAGCGCCTCCCTGCAACAGAAACATCATTTTATTTTAATTGACAGGGTTTTTGATAATTGCAACTATAAACGAAGATATATCTGTCAACATGAAAATGCAAGAAACAATTTCAAAATTGCTTAATCATAATAAAAATATAACTTTGACGCAATGATCATTTTAGGATTGATACTTTACTAGGTGGTCAATAAAGAATACAAGTATATATCATTATTCTAAAAAACTGTTTTCGTCAAGAACACATTGGCTGATGAATCAAGTGCTTAATATCAAAAAATGGCAATAAAACTGGAATAATAAATAGTTCGTCATGCAAAAGTTTCGATTGACCTACTAAAACTTTCGCACCTAAAATTTGATAGAATGATAAAAATCCTTTAAATCAGTGGAAAATATTTATTAGCTGCTAAATTAGTTCAAAACTATATGACTGTCACACTGGACACTGGACCTGTCAACGATCGGAACAACCTGGCTATGAAAATATGTTCCAAAGGTAAAGGGCTTGTATCTGTACAACTCTGTACCTGTACAACTTTGATGAGGATGTAGTCTCCGAGGAACCAGACGAGGACGTGGATGAGGAAGAAGACGAGGGCGGTCCAGTCAAACAGGTAGGACACGGCCCAGGAGGAGACTGCACCCAGGAACATGCACTGGAAGATTGGTTCCATCACCATGGTCGACGGCACCGTCGAGATACGCAGCTTCGTCCATCTGTACACATCAATATTTATTGTATGGCGATATGACTAAGATGTGTAATAGCTTGAGCTTTTTACTATAGCACAGATGGGTGTTACACATGAGGTCAAATGTTAATTTAGATTACAGAATCTGTTCAGGATTTTGACAAATTTTGGAGAAAAAATAATGATAAGGGATTGGGAAAGGCAGGGGTCATGGGCCATATTACACATTGGGTAAATAAATGGCCCATTAAAAATTTTGAAGTTTACTATTGGCATAAGGGCAATGGCCCTTTAGAATGTTAGAAAATTACTTAAAACCCTGAAAATGGCCCATTGTCAAACAGGTCTTTCCCAATCTCTGGATAATCAGAATAGATCAACAATTTTTAAATTATGATCTTCTGTTTCCAAACTTCTTTTCCTGTCTTGGGTTTCTAGAAAACTTTCAGAATTGTATTTAAACTAAAGAAAAATAATGGAAGTCGGATAGATCCTCAGCTACTCAACAACAAACATGTAAATGTGATGTGTACCTGATGAGCCTAGCGTGGAAGTGGGAGATGGAGTACATCCCTGAATTCTGCTGGGCTGCCTGCGAGCTGATCCGCACCTTCCAGCCTCTGTAACAAACATACATACTCACTATAGACTCATAGAAGTTCATGGATGATGTGAAAACACTTTCCCCGACAGGAAAATTTGTTTTTTCAGGGGGTCAGTACAAAATGTACAAAATTTGGTCAATGAGCTTCAAAGTTCCTAACCACAAACTTTCAGCTTAAAAGTATAACAATTAAGAAAGAGAAGTAAAAAATGTAGACAATTTTGGACACTGGACACAGGCCAGGGGGTTGTTGATCAAAACGACTTAACACTTAGGTTAACCTTAGTGCCATCCTTTATCATTGCAAGCTACCTTAGTGACTTAAGGTCACCTTAGTGGTTTGTGCAATGGGACCCTGATGCTCAGAGGTGTCATGATCTTAGCTAATGGTACTACTCATAAGCCCAACTTCAACATATCATTGCAAAAGCATACATGTATTTGTGTAGATAAACTTTAAGCAATGTGTCAGGATTTCTTCAGTGAAAAATACGAGCAGTGAAGTTTTGCAAGTTTGTTGAAATTTCTTTCAAAATCTTTGGTACAATAATGCCATTACAACTACTTTCAATTATTTTCCAAGTAAAGAGATTATAGACAAGCGACCAGTCCTGTTTTATGACTCATTTTTGTCACAAACATACTTAGACTAAGAATACGTTTATCTGTTCAGATGTCAACAATCATAATGACAAAAATCATATTTTACCTTTTTGGCAATACCGGTAATTAGCAAAACAGTATTTTGCCTAGCCGTAAAGAACATATACCTGTCATAACATCAATCAATCACCATCAACTCCAGCTGTATAATGATTAATTGATCACAGATCTTGACACAAACTACTACGAATGATTAATTTTTGAAGAGTTGTTTTGAGGCTGTTTACTTGTGGGGAAATTGAGAAAAACATGATTAATTATAAGCTGTCACTAATATATTTCACATCATTTGTCTTGATGAAGTTATTCTAATCCCTATCCTAATTAATCTTTTTATTATTATTATATACTGTTGAAATTCTATTTTGCACTATATTTCATTGTAATTGAAAATATTTCTGCATCTTTAAAGCATCATGTGCTTTTGTTCTTAAGTCAAAGAGGAGACTTTCTTCAAACCAACTCTTGAGCCTAACTATCCTTTATTTATTCATTGAGCAGATGAAATTACAACAAAGTTTTTAACACTATTATTTCACAAAAACTCAAAAAGTTTATATTCTAATTTAAATTCCTTAAGTGTTTTCAAATAATCTAACATATCGTTTATATAAACTGAAAATTTTGCAAGAGCTTTTGTAAAAAAATTACAGAAAGTGAAAACAAGATTTCAACATTTCCTTGAGCAAATCACATTAATCAAATTAGCAATTGATAATGTCAAAACAGACCCAAAGGTTCATAAAATGGTTGTTGAGACCTAATGACTTTGACAAACATCATATGAATGACTAGGAGTTAATGAAAATATAAACTACATTTTATTGGTTCTGACATACCAATCTATTTCGATGAATACCAGGAATGATACATAGGGCTGAGAATAGAAGAAATGGCAATGAATACAAATGCAACTACACATTTACTGTAAAACACTCTCAACTGTGAATATTAAAGAACTACCATATTACAGTTACTAATATAGGTTTTGGAAATCTAAATTGTTATTGATATGTCTGAACAAACCTTTTGTAAAGAACAGACTTGAAAAGAAATGTTAATTATACAATAAGCTAAACTTTAATTTCTGAATAAGTATATGACAGTAAATTACATGAGTTTAAAGCTTTTAAAGTCCCTTTATTAAAAGCTGAAAGCACTTTTACATAACCACTATTTTGTCTATTGTCCTTTTTGTAGTTACAGTTTATTTCTCCTGTATTCAGGTTTTACCTATCAAACACCTTTATCTAAAGAGACACTTCATAAGTTGAGTCAAAAATGCAAAAATATTATGAATAGTGTTGCTGAAATTTTAGGGTTTATCTTTTCAGTACATTGTCAATGTTGCAATTCTGATAAAAAAGGACTGTGTGTGTGTTGATTAGTCAGACCTATTTTGGGAATCTTATCTAAAGCAGGAGGAAGAGAAATGTTGATTTGATTGTGCTATGGTTTACAAATACTGAAATAGCATTTACGGTAATGTTAATGTTACTTGGGATTTCAGCTCTGGCATGAGGATGATATTTAATGTTTTTTGAAAACTGACAATTGTCATATCTAAGTCATTTTGGATGAACAAATGAGATGTCAGTGCTTGACACACTTGATACCAAAATATATATCATGAAAATCACAGCATATCTTAAGAGGGTAATTAAGGGATTCAAAGTTTTTTTCTCCAAAACATTGATGGATGGAGTCAGAGAGTGAGTTGGGATTATAAGTGTTATCAGCAATATTTCAGATACAGTAGAATACGAATATAGCGAACTCGGATATAGCGAACAATAAGATATAGCAAAAAAAAAATCAAGTCCCGTCCCTATATAAAATCATTAAAATTATATGCGTATAGCAAACTCCTGATATAGCAAACTAAATTCTTTGGTCCCTTGGAGTTTGTTATATCCGAGTTCTACTGTATTTAATATATGAATGTTGCCATTAAAAAAAAGAGGTTAAATAGATCAAGGAGAAAGGGTTTTGACACGAGGGAAAAGACATTGTGAGGGAAATACAGCAGGTTCTGAAACAGCTAAAAACTTTCTGACTTCTCCCTTTGACCTGTCCAGCTTGCGTGACCCTACCAGGAGCATGTAACCTCATGTTGGCAAAGCTCTCAGTGTTACTGAAGCACACCACAAGAAGATACTGAGTCAAGCGGGGGCTGATGGGTGGAGTTAGTCATCTGCAGGCAGATGGGAAGTGTTGGACAGCACGAGTCACCAACACGCAGGTGGACCGATCAATAATTTAACGTCAGTGTCATACAAGCGACAAATCACTGGCCTTGGAATATGGCCGCACGGTGCAGTCGTGGTTAAACTGATTATTCTGCCGTGAGCAAGATGTTGTTTAAAGCTACTTAGCTAATATTGTGTCCATTAGCTGGGTGATTGTTGTCACTAACGATTCATGCCTAATTAGTCAACAGATTTGGTAATCATTGTTTATGAGGGGTGTTACACATTTTCAATCATTGTGTGGCATTAACTTCAAAAAGTTCAGCTGCTGAAAACATCAAATTTGAAGTGTTCTAGTTGTCAGAGAGGCTCGTGCTATGAATCAACTGCCTTATGGGACCCGTCAAGAAGACTCTAGTCTTAGTCCACAGTGCAAATAGTGATTAAATATTAGTTTTCTCTGAACCATCACAACGGTTACTTTCAGTTTGTAATTTGCATCTTTGATTTCACAACTAAAGTTGATTGCAAAATCCAATTAGGCTCCGTCATTTCTAGTCCAAGAAATGCTCATATTAAAACAGAGGTTAGCATAGGATGTTAGGACTTGAGCTAACTCTGTGTGGAGAGAATGGTCTTCCAATCCTTCCATCCCTAATACACCAGTAACAAATACTTTTTAGCCTGATTTCAGACGCATAGGGTTGTCAGCCTACATTGAACAAGCAACTACCAGACCTCAACTAGCACCAATATTAGTGTTCAGGACAGAACTTGGTCTACTAACCTGTCTAGAAAGGCCTGAGCCATCATGTAATCCTCTGCAAGGTACTGCCCGAGATGTTTCAGCCCGCCCGCCTCCTCCAAGACCTGCTTACGGAAGAGACAGGACATGCCGGTCGTACAGTTGATACCCAGGCCGTTCGCACACAGGTACATCTTCGCATGCTGCGTGCCAAAAAATACCTGGAAACATTGACATGGAGATAAGCGCCCGGCTGAAGGAAATTGTCATTTAAATCTCTTTGGGAAATATTTATATCAAAGTTGATGGTGACATGGGATGATGACAATTACTCTTGGAAATTCTAAATTTGAATAAAGATAATTAGAAAATTGATATCTTTATTTTGTTCTTCATAAGAACCGTCTAGGCAAAACGTAGTTAGTTAGAAATAATGTAAAGATAGAGGCCTAAGCCTAGGAAGTTTACTTGCCATAAGAACTCTGTAGCAGGTCATTACTACACATTGTGAAAAGAATAATTTTTTTATATGCGGCAAAAAAATAATTTTTTACCTAAGCAAATTGACAAAGAATATTGCTTATTGCACATTTCAAACTACGAAGATCCACCATGCAGGTGGACTTAACCCGTCAATCCAAGACCGGTACAAGAGCTTTTGAACAAGAGAATAGGAGACAGTCTACTGCAGGCACCCCTACCTTCTCTACGTGAGATGAGAAGCCCTTCCTGTCACAGATGTAGGGCATCTGGTGGACCAGCCCCGTCTTCTCACTCAGACACAACACCATGTCCAGCAGGGTGTCGTCCTTCACTGGGTAACAAATAACACAAGTTACTTTAATACACAGGAACAGCGTTCAGATTCAGAGACATAGCAATCATCAGATTCAAAGACATAGCAATCATCAGATTCAAAGACATAGCAATCGTCAGACTCGGACAGCAATCGTCAGATTCAATAACAGCA
Source organism: Steromphala cineraria (assembly GCA_916613615.1). Taxonomy (NCBI): domain Eukaryota; kingdom Metazoa; phylum Mollusca; class Gastropoda; order Trochida; family Trochidae; genus Steromphala; species Steromphala cineraria. The sequence goes on along the minus strand of OU744722.1, from coordinate 37,828,506 downwards.
ATCGTCAGATTCAAAGACATAGCAATCATCAGACTCGGACAGCAATCATCAGGTTCAAAGACATAGCAATCGTCAGATTCAGTAACAGCAATCGTCAGATTCAGACATAGCAATTATCAGATTTGAGACGTAGCACTCATCAGATTCAAAGACATAGCTATCGTCAAAGATTCAGAGAAGTAGAATCAAATTCACAGAAATAACAATCACCACTCTAACAGAAATTGCATTTATCACTTTCACAGAAATACCAATCATTCCTTTGACAGAAACAGTAATCATCAGATCCGCAGTAAATACAATCAAACTATTGCAAAACATTCATCAGATTTACAGAAACAGCAATGATCCTTTTCACAGGAATAGGAATTGTCACTTTCTAAGAAACAGCAACTTTCATTTTTTCATTTAAAAGAATATTCCATTTTCACAGATGTAACAATCAGATTCAGGGTAATAGCAATCATCACTTACATAGAACATGCATCAATAACATAAAATGTGAAAAACATTTTAAAAAATAATAGGTTCAAAATATTTGTTCAGTTGTAAAAATCTATACGGCTTCAAAATATGGCTCTACAATTGTTTAGAACTCCTGAGTTCATGTGTGTCTGAACTTAGGAACCATAATAGTGCTTTTATCCAAAATAAATGTTTATTTCAGTTTTTCATTTAAGTGTCAAAATACACACATGTTTCAAATACCACATATCCTGTTACTTCTAATGTCTTTTCTGACATAATTTCTACATTATTATACTCACTTTTCAAGCCACTATCCGATATAAGTATTAGGTCGTGTTTTGCAGCTTCATAACCTAATATCATATTGTTGATTTTGGGATTTATTCCAATTTTCTTACCACCTGAAACAAACAAGATTATCATAAATGACACATACAGACAAGTGAAATGAACCAAACAAGTAAAATGCACTGATAACAATAAAATAATTTTATCTTTAATAGAAAATAATAATGCTTACTAACATAAAAGTTTTCCCCAAAAACATTTTGACAAGAAAACCATTTATATGAATTGTTTTGTCATCATAAATACCCACCAAATGACATATTGAAGTCTAAAGATATTCAATTATGAAATTTGATATGCTTTTATTGAAAATTATATTATCCATATCAAATACTTTAGAAAGATCCTCATAATTGATCAATACCTACTAACCATTAAACAGTTTTTATGTGTTATCCTAAATTATACATAATAGCAAATTGAAACAATCATTCACTCATTAAAGGGGCAGTAGCACATTTTTTGACGATTTTATATTTTCAATTTTTTAAGGATAATTGTACGTTAATGCTAAATGTATTATATTGATAGTGTCAAAAATTTCATTACACAAACCAATCAGCCATAGTCAGAGAACAAATTATAAAGATTCACATAAAATCCATTGGTAGCCATTTTTGTGTGAACACCTTTTATTCATTTTGTGAAGGAAAAGGAATCACATGGCTTAACCTTACATTATATATTTGATTTATTACTGCTTCATTTAGTTTAAATACATTGTCTTTAGATTGGAACCATTTATTTTTATTTTCCTGACATCACCTTATATTCCCCTTAAAAACGTGCTACTGCCCCTTTAAAGTCAGCTTCTAATTACAAAATTTATTAAAATCTAAATATTTTAGATATTTAAATACCTACCTAACTTAGTATATGCCACTCACCTTTCTCACGAGAGACAGAGGTTTACCGCGAAATTCATCGTGCTTACCGGATGGGCTGCCCCCAGCCCACTGCGCATGAGCGGGAAACCGGAATCCTGGGTAAAATTCGTGTCATACTTTCTGGAACGAAGTCTTGTAGGAGACATCCAGCGAAGTCCGAAGGGGAGGCCGGGCGGGAGTAATTCCTACTAAGTTAGGTAGGTATTTAAATATCTAAAATATTTAGATTTTAATAAATTTTTAACCTACCTAACTTAGTATATGCCACTGATCCGACAGTAGGGAGGAGGGAGGACGAGTCATCAAGGCAGAAAGCATCCATCAAACATCCTCCCGGAGAGGGAACGACCGAAGCAAACTGCACAGAGAAGCGCACAGAGAAGCAAACGGTGAACCCCAAGAAGTCGCCAACAACGCAACAACTCACCAAGTGCAACGTGAGAAGTAACGAAGTAGACAAGCGTTCAGCTTACCCTAAAGAGACGTTGAGACGGCTAGCTGATGGGCTACCACCAACGGTCCAAAGGTCTGCAGTCCTTGCACGTCTACCACGGCGAGGACCCGGAGGTAGTGAGACGCAAAGACCGTCGTAGAACGCCAGAAACATCCTTCCATGATGGCTGGGACTGAGCAAGTGCGAAGTAAGGCCATGGTGGAAGCAAGTGCCCGGATCTCGAGAGGGTTGCTGGTGACGGGGTGAGGTAAGCCGGCTGCATCATATGCTGCTAGAATGACGGTCCGGAGCCACAGCGAGAGGGTGTTTCTGGTGACTTCTCCCTTGGCAGACGGTGAAAAGGGGATGAAGAGCCTTTTCCTGGTGCCTCTCTTGGGCGCAGAGCGGTCAATGTAGTCCCGAAGGGCACATACAGGGCACAAGGAGATATCCTCCACATCTGAAGACGACACGATCTTGGAGAGGGGAGGGATGGTGACGGTCCTGCCAGGTTGTCAAGGAAGCTGGTTCTTGGCAACGAAGTTCCACAAGAGGCCGAGGTGGACTGACCCCTTCCTGGACTGCTCAAACCCCACCTTGGTGACGTCCAGTGCGTGAAGCTCACTCACTCTGGCAGCCGTAACAAACGACAGGAGAAAGGCCGTCTTCCTGAGATCTTGGAAAGAGGCCTCTGACAACGGTTCGAAGGGAGCTCCACGAAGATACCTGAGGACGACGTAGAGGTCCCAAACCGACAGGTACGTAGATAAGGTCCCACCCTCCAAGTGACGTTTGCGACGAAGGAGAAAGTTGGCCACAAACTGGGTGTCCACCGACAAAGGATCCCGGCCTGGGTCTCTGCAGAAGTTCTCGAAGGACAGCCATTAATCATCGTATAACGACCTCGTGGATAGCCTGTTGGCTCTGGGGATGGCACTGGCTACCCGTCCTGAGTAACCCTTGGCACAGGGGGATCTCTGCATATGGTCCATACGTGCAGAGCGGACCTCTCGGGTTTGGCTGAGGCTGACGACTGTGAGGATGAAGGAGTAGGTTCGGCCACTGTGGAAGAGGGAGCGGATCTTCCTCGACGAGAAGAAGAAGATCGGGGAACCAGCCTCTCGCCGGCCAGTAGGGCCCGACCAAAGTCAGTCTGAGGAGGAGGGTGTCCTTGAACCTGGTGACGACTTAGGTCAGGAGAATCGCAGGTGGAAAGGCGTACGCGTCCAGATTCTCCCACGACAAGGACATGGCGTCGACGGCCCAAGCTGCTGGATCGGGGAGAGGCGAGACGTACACTGGGAGCTGATGGTTCTGCTTCGTGGCGAACAGGTCAAGGAGAGGACGGTGGACCTGAGCGGCAATGAGTGCGAAAGCCTCCGGGTTCAGCATCCACCCTGTTGGTGACGGCTTGTCTGGTCTTGACAGGGCGTCCACGAGGACATTCCTGCAGCCTGGAATGTGCTGAGCTCTGATGAATATCTGATCCTCGTCCAGAATATGGAAGAGCTCGAGGGCCTGGTCTAGGAGCTGAGGAGAGCCTGTCGTTCCTTGGTTCCTGATTGTCCAAACGACCGTGGAGTTGGCTGAGGCCAGGAGAAGGCGACTGCCTCGAAGAACCGGAAGCCAGTGCGTCACTGCTAGGATTACTGCCTGCATCTCCAAGTTGTTTGAGTGCCAGGTGGTCTGAGGATGCGTCCAAATGCCTGACGCGGTCTGATCCCCGAGATGAGCTCCCCAGCCCTGGAGCGAAGCGTCCACGAACAGTTCCTGAATGTGTTGAAACTCTAGCAAAGAGACGCCTTCGCAGACGTTCGATGGCTGTGTCCACCAACGGAGGTACTGGCTGAGGTGGGCTGGCAGGAGGATCCTTACTGATGTGTCGTCCGACCGGATGTAAGGGCTGAGAAACACCTGGAGAGGGCGGAACAAGAGACGTCCTCTGAGCGTGAGAGCCTGGGCGGACGTGAGGAGTCCCAGAAGAGCTTGCCAATCTCTATCGCTTGAGAATGTCTAGGCGTAACTCAGAGTAACTGGCATTGGTGTTATCAGAAGGTCATGGTCAGGACGAAGGAGGTGGCGCTGCCGCTAGGCACAGCGTAGCTCGAAGTCCGGTCAGAGTAGGCGGTAGTCCTGCAAAGGCCCTGGCAAAGGTCCAAGTGTTGGCGCCAGCGCCTGTGATGGCGCCGGCGCTGGTCTAAGCGAATATCAAAGACAGCGCAGCTAGGTCCTGGCGCTGGCCAAAGTGTTGGCACCGGTGCCGGTAATGGCGCCGGCGCTGAACTAGGTGAAGCTCCAAGATAAGACAGGATAGGACAGGAAACGCTGTACGATGGCCCTGGTGCAATGGTTGGCGTCGGCGCCGGCAGTGGCGCCGGCGCTGGTCAAGGTGAAGCTCAAAGATAAGACAGGGTAGGACAGGATACTACCGCTGGTCCAATGGTTGGCGCCGGCGCCGGAAATGGCGCCGGCGCTGGTCAAAGTGAAGCTCCAAGATAAGACAGTATTGGACAGGATACTGCCGCTGGTCCAATAATGGCGCCGACGCCGGAAGTGACGCCGGCGCTGGTCAAAGTGCAGCTCAAAGAATGAGGCCGGATTGGACAGGATATGCCGCTGGTCCAATGGTTGGCGCCGGCGACGGAAGTGACGCCGGCGCTGGTCAAAGTGAAGCTCAAAAAATAAGGCCGGATTGGACAGGATACTGCCGCTGGTCCAATGGTTGGCGCCGGCGCCGGAAGTGGCGCTGGCGCTGGTCACAGTGAAGCCCAAAGATAAGGCCGGAATGGACAGGATACTACCGCTGGTCCAATGGTTGGCGCTGGCGCCGGAAGTGGCGCTGGCGCTAGTCAGAGTGAAGCTCAAGGATAAGACAGGATTGGACAGGATACTGCCGCTGGTCCAATGGTTGGCGGCGGCGCCGGAAGTGGCGCCGGCGCTGGTCAAAGTGAAGCTCCAAGATATGACAGGACAGGACAGGATACTGGGGCTGGTCCAATGGTTGGCGCTGGCGCCGGAAGTGGCGCTGGCGCTAGTCAGAGTGAAGCTCAAGGATAAGACAGGATTGGACAGGATACTGCCGCTGGTCCAATGGTTGGCGGCGGCGCCGGAAGTGGCGCCGGCGCTGGTCAAAGTGAAGCTCCAAGATATGACAGGACAGGACAGGATACTGGCGCTGGTCCAATGGTTGGCGCCGGCGCCGGAAGTGGCGCCGGGGCTGGTCAGAGTGAAGCTCAAAGCTATGACAGGACAGGACAGGATACTGGTGCTGGTCCAATGGTTGGCGCCGGCGCCGGAAGTGGCGTCGGCGCTGGTCAAAATGAAGCTCAAAGATATGCCAGGGTAGACCAGGATAGGACAGGATACTGGCGGCGGCGCTGGTGAAGCGCCGGCGCTAGGCTAGGTGTAGTCCCAGGACAACTAAAGAGCCGGTACTGGTCCTAGCGCTGCTCCTGACGCTGCTGCTGACGATGAGACGGACGTAGCTCAGAGTACGTAGTGCTCAGAGTGCTGGCCCAGGCGCTGGACCCTCTGCTCCTAGTGCTGGTCCTGGCGCTGCTCCTAGTGCTGGTCCTGGCGCTGCTCCTAGCGCTGGTCCTGGCGCTGGTCCTGGCGCTGGTGCCGATTCAGGTTCAGACGTAGCTCAGAGTACAGAGTACTCAGAGTGCAGGAGCTGCTCAGACGTAGGTCAGAGTACAGAGGACAGGGCGCTGGTCCAGGTGCTGGTCCAGACGAAGCGCTGCTCCTGGCGTTAGTCCCGATGCAGGTCCTGGTCCAGACGTAGCTCAGAGTACAGAGTACTCAGAGTGAAGGAGCTGGTCAGACGTAGCTCAGAGTGCAGAGAACTCAGAGTGCTGGTACTAGTTCTGCCACTGGTCAGGGCGCTGGTCCAGGCTGTAGCCCTGGAGGAGCAACCTGAGGAAACCCACAAGGCAGGAAGGAACACCTGGCAGGAAGGGTCCGAGGGGCAACTGGATCCGGAGGGGTCCTTGCCGACTAGGACAGAACAAGCCACACAAAAATCTAGCAGAGAACTGTAAGAAAGCAGAGCATGCCAGGGTGTGGGCAAAGCAAGCTTTTTATTTTTATTTTAATAAAAAGGTTATAAAATAAATACACAAATTTATAAATTATGGGGAAATAAATTATGGAAGAAGGAAAAAGCTTGCCAATGATAAGAATAAAATATAATATAAATTTTAAAAGAATTAAAAAATTTATTATATATTATATATTTTGTTAAGAAAAGAAAAATTAATATATTTATAATTAGTAATTAAAAATATATATCATAGAATGTAATAGTAATATGATATGGGTGAGTCTCTTCCTGCGAGCGGAGACGAAGCTCTTGACGTCAGGGAGGGAGAGGTAGCAGCACTCGTCACAACGGTCGTCCACTAGGCAGACCCAGGGGAGACAGTCGGGGAACCGGAGGTGGGGATCCTTGGCCGACTAGAAAAAGCGACAAAGGACACCAAAAGAGCCTGGCATGAAGACTGTAACATAGGAAACAGAGCATGCCAAAATATGGGCAAACATTACGGCAAAGAATAAAAAGTTTTTGAAATTTTTAAGAGCGTGCCCCTTTAAGGGGCAAGCAAAAGAGGAAAATTTAAGTCCCGAAAGGGTTGCCGTAGAAAGTTAAATAAGATGTAATGGAATAATTTTGGAGAAAAAATTATTATTACAAGGTTATTTAATAAAGAGTAAATGCAAAAAAGAAATGCATTGGATGGAATATGTAATATGAAATTAATATATAGGAATAAGTGATTATGATATATATTAATTTGTGATTGAAAAAATTTTATGAAATTTTTTGATGAAAAGATATAGAAAATAAAATATATTAAGATATATTGTTATTTTTATATGCAAGGGGAAATAAGCTGATGGAAGTAATGCATAGAAATACTTAGAAAGTGATTATAAATGCAAAACGAGTTTTTAGATGGCAAAAACAGGCAGCCATAGTCTTTGGACCAGACCAAAGGTAGATGTGACGTAAGCAGGAATGCGGACGTGCAGAAAAGCAGGTCAACAAAGCCAGCCCACGTAGATGGAAAAACAAGAGGGAAGAGGAGGAAGGGGGTGCGAAAACAAGCAGATCGACCCCCAAGAAGGTATTTCCAAGTGAAATAGAACATGCAAGGTACGTAACATGGCGAGAAGCCACGGACATAGCAAAATCACCAAGTGCAAAAAGATCGCGAAAAGCGAAATTAGATGGAAACATCGATACATTAGAAGCGATGGGGGCAGCAAAAGGATAATGACGGAAGGAAAGGAAGGAAAAAGACCAGAAAAACCAACCGTAGAAGAAAAAGATAAGCAAGACGAAAATACATGCGATCTCGAAAGAGAGAAAGAAAGTATGACACGAATTTTACCCAGGATTCCGGTTTCCCGCTCATGCGCAGTGGGCTGGGGGCAGCCCATCCGGTAAGCACGATGAATTTCGCGGTAAACCTCTGTCTCTCGTGAGAAAGGTGAGTGGCATATACTAAGTTAGGTAGGTTAAAAATTCCATTTCACATTTCAATCATCACTAATAACAGTTAAATGTTTTTATAATTCTCATTAAGTATATAATTTATTTTTTCAAATATTTAATTACTTGAAGCATGTTAGATGGGATAATTAAGTACTATTAAAGCTGTAAAAACAGATTAAATAGTTATGTAAGGATTATTAAGCACTTATTATTTCACAGATATAAGGGAACCACTAGGAATGACAAAATAATTATGAAGTTATTTGATGTCTATAACATCTGGCTGTTCAAATTAGTTCTGAACATTCTATCCGTCATTTACTTATCTATACTATAAGTAAATGAAGTAAATGAAACTGAAAACAAGACTCATATCTTTAGTATATAGTTGCATTGAGATTGGTATCGTCACACAAAACAATTTAATTTTCATGTATTACATTGTATATATCAAGTGTATGAATTATGGGTCAAATGGCCTTGCAACAATAAAACGATTGAAAAAAACAATTTATCATCTATGTAATGAATGTAAGACACACATCTTTAGTTAGTATTTCAGACAAAATTATTTTGTCAATTTTTTTGAGCAGGTGAGCAAGTAAATTGGGATCAGAGCCTGTTTGAAACATAGGAGATACAGCTAAACTTTCAATTTTAAACTTTAAATTCCATTGAATATAAAACAAACATTATTGCGCTGCACTATATGCCTTGAAAGGATCTGTAAATTGGGGTTCATACTTAAAAGCAACACTGATTCAATAACTTTTCAATGATACTGCACAAGTTTTCCATTACAATCCAAACAATGTTTGAGTATGTAAACATAAATTTGAAAGCCAAAATATTTGGAAGCAATTACCGACATTAAAAGACCAAAGTAAATGATATGTCACAAGAAATACAAAATTAATAACATTTCCATGATTTTAAATGTATTCCCATTTTTCAAACCATTCAAGGCCTGGAATCATCATTTTAATTTTCATGATTTTTCATGACGTATGACCCCCTCTGTTGAAATGTGCATTAATTGTTTAATTCTTCTACGAAAAAGAAATGAAACCATTGAAACCAAACATCCTTGGACACCAAGTAAACCGAGAACTACTAAAACACTTCCTCTTTGTACTTCCTGGGTTAAGTCAAGAGAGCAATCTTCCGCCTTGTAATCTTTGATGAGTTGAGGCGAACATGTCTGTTTGTTAAATATCACCTTTCTTTACATCGAGGCATGACAAATACACAATCTAAAAAGTTTAGACGTCTTTCTTTAGTGCCCTTATAGATTAATTTTTGTGTGAAATATTGTCCATGTGTTGACTCTTAATGTGGGTCTAAGAGAAGTCTTGTCTTGGGAAGAAGCAATTGTTGAATAATAATCTTTGATGAAAAGTTGTTTTTGTTGTGATCTAGTTAATTTGCCACCCTAAATGCTTAGGTAGAATACCAATTAATACACAGTTTAAGTGTTGAGTCAAATTTAATGATATTTACATAATCAATTTATTATTAGCATTAAGAAAAATCAAATTGGCTCTTCTTAATTAATTTACAGTGTTAGTTATTTATGATGCTTTTTTCAGGCTAATCACATGCCCATTAAGAGGAAATAAAAAATAAAACAAATTTAATTTCCTTAAAATATTATAGAGGCATAATTATAAACATCAATATTGAAGATTGCACATGTTTTAATTTATCTATCATGTTTGATGTTGTTTATAATATCATTTGATCAATTTCAAAAAGATGGATCTTTAATCAATAGTTTTTAATAACTAAATGTTTAATTAACTACATCAAATATAAATTGAATGAAATAGAAGCATTGCATTTTTACCTATTTGGCATTTGTTTTCACAAAGACCTTAAAATATTTAATAGCAATTATCTTTTTGAAAAGTATGTTAGATTTCATAAATTTTTAAAATTCAGAAGCATATTTGTAGCATGTTTCATGACTTGATATTTTGTCCTGATAAATAACACATACCCACTGCCTACCCCCACAGAAGCAAATGTCAAATTCTGATCTCTGAATGTTTACATTATCCATGTCGTATATTTCTTCCCATGTCACCTTGACCAGGAATAACAAACTTTTTATGGAATGGGTGGTTTTGCTCAAGTTTTGTTGATATTCTCCATTTCTCATTCACAGAATGTTTGTAATATTTTCTCTCAAAATAATAATTCCATAAATGTGTATTTTAGTTTCTATCAGATTGTTATTGGAGGAATTCTTTTTGTTACTGTTGAGATTAGAAAGACCAAAAACTGCTTATAAGATAATGTCTAGATTGTAATGTTAAGAAATGATTTAAAAATTTTCATTTATAATGAAAAATTTATTTATCAAACCATGATACGTGATTAGCAGAATGATACAATTATTTATGATCAGTTATTTTTCTGAAAACTTTTATATCAGGTATTTCATTGATGTTTTAATTGATTATAGATTTTAGTTTTCATCTCAATATAAATTATAACATAATTAATATATAATATAATTAAAAACAATATTAGAAGCTAGTCAATCACTAGATTCTATGTTCCTGACAACATACTTGTTGTTGTTACCTACATCTAATCGTTACCTTTATTGGCCTATGTCAATTCTTCAGGTAAAAGGACTTAGCTTTATGAACGCAATTCTAATGTTATTAAATGTTTTTACTTACCTATAAATAATTTGGCATCCACTTTAGGATATTTCTGTATCAAACTTTGTACAATCATTAAAGCTGCGTCCATTTCATCCTGGATGCAAAATAACAATTCATACTGAAAAAGAAAGAAAACATATTCAGACTGAGAAATAAAAAAATATGTTTCAGAGAGAAAAAACATTACAACAATAAATACAAAGTAATTGAAAACGGACACACAAGGTTCAATCAACATATCGGTAAGTTTTTTTTATAACACAGTGCATCCTGCACCATCAGCGTATTTGTATCGCACACCTCGCATATTGATTCAAAGACGCTGGTGTCTGTAGCAGGATATACTTATAGAAGACAATATTTTCCTATTCAATATTCTGAGATGTGTTGAAAAAATTTGTTTGACATTAAAATATTAAAAGTTTCGAGACAAGTTTTGATGACCTCTGAAAGCACAAAATGACTTTATAGCATCCATTCATAGAAATTTCAAATATTGTTTACCAAGATGTCAACTCATTCCATTTAGTCATAATTTTGAGTGGCAACTTAATCCTTGAAATAACAAGTTTCTTGTTTTCATAACATTGTTGTTCCATATCTTAAAGCCAAAAGTTCACAGTTACCTAATTTGGAAATAAATCAAACCCGTAATCGAATCTAAGCAACTTTATCACCGAACTCTTGTTGTCGTTGCTAAACTAATTGATCTATATCAAGGAAGCTGATTAGGCAGGCAGTATAGAAAATAGGAAAACATCTTCAAGGAACTGATAATTATTGAATCTTTGATCATCACAGACAAATCTAGGTCATGGTCACTAACTAATCTTCCTAAACAGTTGCTACTTCCATCAATAATGATTCACATTTTTGGTAATAAACATGTCAATCAAAAGTGTGCAATATTATGGATTAATAATATTCAAGCATGACGTAAGAAGATAAGTAACTAAATTATGGATATTATTTCATGTTTTATGTCATAACAACAAAATCAATATTCACCACAAAAATATCTTTTTTGATAGTTCTGCTATTGCCATGGAAACAGTTAGGATGAAGAATGCCAACTATCTACTTGCACTCTCAAGTAGAAAATGTTTATGATAAAGTTAACCTCAATCCCATTCCTTAGCATTGCAGTAATTGTACCTTAGCAACTTTTGATCCCTTTATAACCTCATGAAAGAAGGCTAAAGCCTGGCAGAAGACACTGTGTAAGAGTGTCGTAATGCTAAGTCTGTGGACGAACAGTGACCTTAGGCATCAAGAGAATTTATCAAAGTGAAATTGTACAACTTGTATTCCTCGATGCTAAGGAAACCCTTAGCAAAACCTAGCATTTTCATACTCTGTTCTTTAGCTAAAGGAGCAAGACAGTTTATACAGGAAGTAATAGATAATTTGAAAACTAAGGGGGGCCCTTAGCACGAACACCAATGATAGAGAGTTCCCCTTTCTGCTAAGGGAGCAACTAGCAAATAGTTTTAGCATTTTATTACAACCTTCTTAGGCTAAGACATCTCTATGGAAACAGCAACACAGAGTTTATACAGAGAGACCGAGATGTTGGAAATCTTCAGATAGTCTCTTATTGATCGAGGATGAAGAGTGAGGAGTCACAAAGACATCTCTCCTCGTTATCATCAGCGAGGAGTCAAATTGCTTGGGAGGTTTACTGGGGAAGGAATCCTTTCCAGGATTTAACACTTACAGAAGGAATCGGTGCTTGATTGCTAGGTGAATAATTCCTGAAGCTTTATTTGTACACAGCTTCAGCTGATAACTCACCATATTACCAAAGTGGGTCATTGGATCAGGGCTTAATTTGATCAGTTTCAAACCATTCCTGATTGGTTGATTTTCAGGATTTATACTCATTTACACTTGGAGAGGACTGGAGTTCACATATAGATCTGAACTTGTAGTCTTAGCAAATATAGGGTCATGGTGCAATTGACAAAACAATCACCTTTTACTGGTATATATTGGCATGGCAATTGGTGTATATTTGAAGAACTGATTGAATTATCTAGTGGTAAATTATGCTGAGTGACAGTTGTGATAGACATGTGACGAAAAGGAAAACTTGGAGATTGATTATATTGTCTATCGATAACATACCAAGACCTATCTCCATGATTAAAACATTTGTTCCAGTAAGGGTTAACAATAATCATTGCTAAAAGTCCATTTTACAAAGATTTGATCATGCTGTATAAATGTTATCAGATATAGGTAAAACTTTAAAACAATTTTGGTCTTAATTATGATCTAACGATAACAAATTATGTTTTGAGTATTGATGACACATTAATTTTGCTCCCCAAACACTAGTCACATCAAGTTGACATCATGATGATAATGTATCGCATGGAGAATGGTGTTTGACTTAGTATTGATTTAAGTGAAAAAAAATCACTTTGCTGGGGGATCAAACCTTTCACATCCTGCTAAACAGGAGCTCAGCAGGGGGATGTTTTAGAGCCGTTACATTTCGAGACTTTCAGCATCTCTCCTTTGTGACTCTGTAAACTGGGAGAAGGAAGCGAATGTTGTGCCTCCCGGGGCTTAGCACAAACAAATCAATGAGGATTGAGGTGATGGGAATTATTTGTGAGTGGATGGCAAATGTCAACGGTCATTAGAAACAAGCAAGATGTGAATCCTGACTGTGGCAGGCGATTCCTGACCAGATTAAGTGTCACTTTGTCTCGTCAGTCCGAGATTTTAGATCCAACTATTTGGCAAGTGTTATATCCTTCCTTCAGCGTCATTTCACTCCTGATGAAGATTCATTTTTTGGTTATTCTGATCTTTAACATGATGAGTAGTGTCATTGACTCCTGTTGTAGAACATGATAAACATTCATTTTTGGGTCTGTTGTTTCATAGATCAAATTTGGTAGTGGGTGGGGTGTAGAGTAACTATTTTAATTTGATAACAAAATGACGACAAAATTACATTGGCGATCAAAAAAACAAACAAACAAACAAAATATTTCAGTATTATTGTCTTACTTCAATAGATTTAAACAAATCACCTCTCACCATAAACATAAATACATTTGGTATAGTTGGTTATATGAAATTTAAGAAAAGCCATAAAGAATTTTGGTCATCTACATTAATTCAACACCAAATCTTGCAAATATGAACTGAATTTTTATAGTACTATGAACAAAAACTTCAAAACATTACCATCAATATCCAAAACACTAAATATATAGGATGTTGTAAGTAAAATTGATTTGAGGGAACACAGAGTTACATGCAATGGGAATTGATTGGGATTTAAAGAAGTCAACACACTACTAAAAACTTTTATATCAGGAAAGTTTGTTTCGGAGCCGCATGTCTATCTAGATTAACACATTTTCTCTTTCAGTGGACTACGATGTCAAGGTATGCATTACTTGAAAACAAATTGGTTATCTTAAATTGACAATGACAGGGTTTTTTACCAGTTTTTTATAACATGCTCTAGATCGGTTGATCCCTGATAAGTTGCAGAGTAGAATCATTCGATTGCCACGAGACTAACTTTTTAAGTGATCTTTGAACAGAAAGGTTAACTGTCATTCCATACAGCATTGTTCAAACATAAAAAATGTCAAATATATAATTTGTATGTTTATATGTACATAAAATATGTGTGTCAAAGTAAATTTTTAAAAATTGTTTTCTTTTTCTTTTTGAAGAGACAATCATGATGCTATCAAATTTAGGTGAGGTGAGGTGACATGGGGTTTATCACCACTTTCAAGAGTATTTCACTTATATCGCGGCTGCTAGTGTTATTGCATGGGAGAAAGCCTGCAACTATCGGCTGGTACTAGCGAACCATTGGTGGTACTGCGCTGAAATTCATTGTAGCATTGTACCCAAACCTGACTGTGTGTAGAACAGTTCTCTACTGCAGAAAAATGGGCTGAGTCCCTGGTGGGATTTGCCAATCAAATTTAAGAAATATGATTATTAATGGACTCATTTGGGACTAACATATAGCCCTAAAAGGTTTCATGACTAAATTTATTATTTTAATTTCTTATCAAAATTGAATAAAAAGGAACCCTGAACAATACTTTATTTACTAAAGCTGAGACATCTAGACTTGCCAACATTTTTCTAGACTTAAGAAGGCTCTAATATTTTTGTTTTTCTATCGGGTCTGAATAACAGACTATACTCAATTAAGTCATTCCCTAATTCACAGTGACAAAATTCTGACGAGCTTATAACTCTCTCGGTTTCTCGTCCAGTTTCATGAAATCATTATCTCATTACAACAATTACAATAAAGAAGAGCTTGAGCAAACACTTAAGTATAACAGATAAAGGAATTAGGACAAGTAGATCTTAGGGCGTGTCATTTCAGGATATATTGCTTCAGATTATGCCAGAGCTTTTTCCTGGGTGGAACAGAGAGAGTTGATTTACTTAGGCATTGTGATGTCACATCTTGTTGTGTTTGTATATACGTATGATGATTGAATATGGAGATTGGGCCTTCTTTTGCTTATTTGTCTACATGTGGTTGATTGAAAGAAAAGATTAATTTCAGGATGTAAGAGCAAATGTGTCCACCCACATATCACCAGAACATGAATTAGATATGATGCCACATCATTATTATGACATAAGGTTAAACAAGTGAATAAGTGAGTAATTTCTAAAAAAAATAGTCATTATCTTATTGTTAGATGTCCAATAAACTAAATAAATATAACCAAATAAATATGGATAATGCAAAACCAGTGTTTTTTAATCAAAACTTAGAAATATAAAATATATAAGTGTATGAAATAATTTTTATAATCAGCGAATTGAAAATGATAATTTTAGTGGTAAATCATATAAGCTCAAATTGTTCCCGTCTGGATCAAAAGTTATCGGATTGAATATGATCTGTCAGACTTACCAATCTTAAAAGTTTTTTTTATCAAATGTATCAGAGAACAAAAGAATACTTGTCAAAGACAATGAGTCTAAAGAACAAGTGCTTGTCTATGTAGGTCATGACGACCAAGAGAGGAATGAGGAACCCTAACCGGGTCAAGGGGGAGAGGAGAAGGGGTTGGAGGGGGAATGTGAGGAAGTTCACGTATGTTGTAAGCAGGACGTCCTGAATTTCTCAACTATGTAACAACACGGAACTTGTTAGCATTTAGGTGAGACATACCATATCAAATTGCAATTCACAAAGTCTGAATTTTCATTGATTCTTGGGATTTCAGGTTATTGATTTTTCTTTTGTTATAAATTTTCTGTTATATTTTCACTAATATCTACCAAAATCATGTATCTAAACTGTCTAAATCAAAGACTGAACTCACCAAATCAAAAGCCATCTTAATAAGAAACAAGGAAATATATATCCTCCAACACTGCATACATAGAAAAAAGCAAGACTAAGAAAGTCTTTCACCAACCTCTGATGATAAATTGGGACACATTAGTATACTGGACACAAATATGACACCAGTGCCTTACTTTCTGTGGTACAATATAAAACCCAATTACTGCTACCAATCAACAGACCGGCTATCTTTGTGATCCAGTTACACAGTGACAAGACTGTCTGTAACATTATACCTAATCCGCTAGCAGTCATAGACAAGATGGCTAACTCAAACTGATTTGATGCTGCAGGCACCGTGGATGACTGTCTCTGATGGTAGGTAATGGAAGCCATGATTTTATACTGACTTCAGAGTGAGGTAGTGGGGGAGTTGGGATTCAATGTGTTGTCAGCAATACTTAGCTATTAACACATGGATAATGCCATCTAACAGAGAGAGAATCAGGGAGAAATGGGATTGAAATGAAAAGACGGTAAGGCAACGTGAGAAAGCAACATGAGGTTTTTAGAACGATTCGAATTTGGCCTGGCTTCTATCTGTTGACCTGTCAAGCTTTGATGGCCCTACCAGAAGCATTACATCTTCATCTTCACAACACCATGATAAGGCATTTGGTCAATCCAAGCATACAATATGCACTTTCATTGTTAGACGACAGAGTCAAACTGCACTTCCTGGAATGTAGCTGATGACTTAGTTCATTTATTAGCATCATCTTGCCTAGAAGATCCCGAGCGAGATTGTAAGTGCTGTATCAGCCTGCATGAGCAATATTTCAGCCATTAGCCACACTGAAGATCCTGTGTCAGGTTTTTGTCACCTTGATATTGAGTGAGGGAGTGAGTTATTGTTTAACAATGCTTGGACAATATTTCAGCCATTAGCGGCATCACAATGATATTGAAAGACTTCATACATACTCTTACTGAATCTTTCTCAATCTTATTACATGACTACATTGCCCCTGAACTGGACAAAAGCATTTCCAAGTGACCCGAGCAGACGGACAAACTAGCCAGCAGAAAGAAACAAGACAATGAATAATGATTCTCTTTATTCTTACCAGACAATGCGCTGTGGTGTATCAAGTTCTGGAATGAACTCACACCTTGTTCATTACCCAATGGCACCAGCTAATTAAGTCTACTAACCACTTATGTCTGTTGGTGTATTTATACCAGGTACAGTCACGATCTATCTATTAGATTACAGCCAATTTGTCTGTGCTACATCAACACAGTGAGACTCTACGCTCTCTCGGTCCTATATTATTATTCCTCTTACATGTGGTCTATATGTATTAAATATTTGTGAAAAAGGGAAGAACAGACATATCATGATAAATTTGATTGAAAAGTGAAATTAATTTTTTTTTATCAATTAAAAGAAAAAATTATGAAATTTAATTTATTTCTTTAAATGTAAAGATAGCTATTTCAAAACATGATTTGTGAATTTTGAACCCACATATATATACAAAATAAGGACAATATTTTTGGATGACAACTTTTTTAGCTATATAGTGTGACGTTTCGATACAGATCCTTGTATCGAAATACATAATACCGGTCATGTACTAAATCACCGGTACTAAAAATCCCTACAAATTAACCTTTTAACCAGCAATGAACAAATGGAAGAACTTCATGCCTGCACCCAAAAATCTCTGCACTTGAGGATCTTGTGGAGGTTTTGTATCACACCAGATTCCACATTCCTGGCGCTAAGTGGATAATTTGGTTTATTGAATAAACCAGTTCACCATAACACACCTTGATATAGGTAGTATCATTTAATTTCACCCATCAAGCCTTCCAAATAGAAGCATGACATAGAAAATATTGCACACAGATCAACCATCACAAGCACTCAAAATTGAAAAACAGTCAGACCATTGAAATCCCAAAAATGGCAAGAACATTGTTGAAGTTTGAAATGTTGATCAAATCTCATAATCAAGTATATGTGAGCAAGTTGGGTTTACTTGTTATCAGCAATATTTCAGCTATTTAACATATGGATGTTGCCATTTAAAAGAGTAGACGGTGAAAAAAAATATCAAAAGGAACAGATGGAAAGAAAGGCAAAGTGAGAGAAAGACTGCACGTTTTGGAAGACTCAAATTTGATTTTGATTGTACCCATCAACCTATCCAACTTTGGTAAGCATGGCAAGAGGTCCTATGGTCGCATAAGCACCCAAACCAGCACACCATTATAAGGTAATGAGTCAAGTGGTGGTATATGTTGAGACAATTATATATGTCTGTCTGAACTTTCAATATGTCTGTGTTGGTTTTCCAAAGCATATAGTCAGTGTACCATGCTAATGTTTCAACAGTTCGGAAAACCATAAACTTGGTGTGTCTGTAAATCTTTCAAATACATGTAATCAGTATACCATACCAATGTTGTGAAAACCATTTCTATCTGAACTCTTGATGTGTCTGTAAATCGAAAAACATGTAATCAGTATACCATGTCCAAGTTGTGAAAACAATGTGTGTCTAAACTTAGGATCAAAATGTGTGGGTTGCTGGAAGTATATAATCAAGAGCTGTGTAAATGATGTTTGGTACAACATTCCCAGGATCCAAGGGGCCCTGAAACAACAGATTCAGCAAACCCTGCTGCCCTCTAATCAGCACCAGACAGAAGTTTGTCAGTCAGGCAGTCAGGCCTGGGTATAGATCCTTCTGCAACTGTTGATTAGAGCTCAGAGTTGTCCAAGTGGAACTCTGCCTACCTCCGTTGCAGGATTAATTCATAATCAATGGAACACCCCCTGGGTAAAGCATCCTCCTCCTCGACTCAGCCATCTTTGATTCTACAATCATCATAGTATGCTCAACTGGAGTAAACTGGATAATCTATCGATGGCCTGGAGAGGAGTGCTGAATTGAATGTTCTGAATGTTGCCAACTGTTGGGTTGGAGGATAGTCGGGGCTGATGTACGGATCCTACTTTTGTGGCTGGACTGCACTTAATTGGATAATCTATCAATTGCTTCATTGTTCGGGGAGGTTGCTGAATAGTGTTGTTTAGTACATGGAACTGGTTCATCGCCAACATCAGTTTGGAGCTTGCATTTAGTATTCATTGAGGTGTCCTGAATATTGGATACATATTTTGCCAGTCTTTACAGTCTTTTTAGAGGTTGGCAGTGATTAAAATAGGAGGGTTTTAATTCCAATCAATGAATATTTAAATATGGACATGATCAGATGTAAAATGTTAATTCATTACATATGAACCAACAAACCAACGCTGGAGCATCAAGGGAATGTTCACAAAATACATCTTTATGTCAATGTGAATAACACCAACAAATTCATCAATCATTTCAAACAAGTTACAAGTATTATTCATTTATTCCATATGATTTCAGTGAAAACTGCCAACAATCACAAAATACTGAAGAAATATTGAGAATAATATGTGTTAATGTCTCTTCCAAAACGTTTTTTATTCATTTCAGTGAAGACTGCCAACAATTTTAAAAATGTTTCAACAAAAGATTTAAGAAGCATTCCTTGAGCATATCAAGGCAAATCTAATGAGGCCAATCACAGAACAGAACCTTATCTATTCACAATAAAGCATCCCTACATTTCTCCCCTTCACACATCAAGTATTTGTTTTTTGCACCTCTCCATGAGGAATGTAAGTTTTTCCTACATGAACGCTGGTATGGTGCAGAGGATGGTTTACCCTAGTAACAAGTGTTTGTGTACATGACAACCGGTTACCTAATGTTTCTCCATGTGCTCGCCAGACATCAAAATCTGTCAGTCAAATATCCAGAATAAGCAGACGGCTAAGCAGACGCTAAACTACATGTATCAAGAAGCAAAATTATAATCATTCCATGAAATAAAAATAAACGGTAAATTTCATTGATATAAACATGATGTTTATAATATGTCAGTAGTATACAAACAATTTCATAGATAGCCATATGCTTGTTATTGCTAATTGCAATATGATATTGTTGAAAAGTGACCAGTTGATTAGAAATATTGTTAGTTTTTTATATTTCTATTGTCTCTAAAACCCACATATTGATTCAGTATGCAAATTATTAAGCCAATGTTAGTTACCTTGAGCTAAGCCTTTTTCTTCGAGGCCTTTTCGTTTTATTAAATCCTTAACATCTCAGGCATTAAACTATTTAATTTTCCTAACTTAAAGCCTATTAGGGACACATATTTCTTCAAATGCCCAAATGCTAAGAGACAGTTATGAAATGCATATAGTCTTCACTTATTTGTATATGTAAAATTTACTATTTTCTATTTTACTAAAATTATTAATAAAAAATAAATGCTCAAGGTATGTTGGCACAAGACCAACACAGAAACAATGATGGGTTTATCAAATTACATATTCCTGGGCTATGACTCACAGTTTAACAATTCACTTCATCCATTATCTTTCAAAATAATAAAATACCTCCCATTTTTAAGGTATGGAATGCAGAATCAAACAAAAAAGAACAATGGGCTATAGAGTTTATCAACAGTGAATTCCATATCATAATTCAGAGTACATCTGCCATCAACAAAAACTGATCCTGGTCCTGGGTAATAAAACAATGTTCCCTTAAACAAGAGAGATAATAGCCCTTCGAAATGTGAGGAATTCTAAACACAAGTCCCGTCTGTCTGTCTGTCCCGACTTGTCAGGTATCAGCTAAGCTCTGCCAGTCTGGCAGTCTGGCATTCCTTAATGGCTTCCTGGAGTCTTGTTTGATAACGATTTGCGATTAAACTCAGAAATATAATATGATTAGATCCACATAAAAAGATTCATATATTGCCATAATTCCTGCAGGTCACAGAACAATTTACAAAGACAATGTTTTCATTGTTAGAGGATATTTCAGATTATTTCTGGGTAGTTGTTATAAGATGTTCTTAGCAAAACTTCAAATCCTTAAAAATAAAATTTCTGTAAAAAAAAGAAGAAAAAGAGTGAGTTATTGTTTTACGCCTCTTGGGCAATATTTCAGCCATTAGCCGCGTTAAAAAAGAAGGAAGAGTAAGTAACGTGTCAATAACCAGAATGAAACAAAAAAAATCATAATCCTATATTTTTATCATGTGCTTTGTAAAACATAGATGTTAGTTATTGATAAAATAATTTTCTAGAAGGTTCAAGAATAATTCATAACTGAGGTACTTAATGGTGATATTGTAACCTGGATACATTAGCTATGATGCAACTATCAGACTACACATGTGAGTCATCCTTGATCGAGATCTGCTGGACTTTGTCCAATTGGAAAGTCGTCCATTCTCTGTCCACCTCCTACCTAGATATGGTCACTCTCAACCCCATAGTGGCCTGATCCAGTCCACACTGATATAGTAACTGATGCAGATAGCCCAGATATTTCATTCATGATGCTGACATAACTCACATACCAACTGCTAGACCAAGGTCAAGGTCGAGGCAAAGCAGACGGTTATCACGATGCACTCAAGGAAAGGGAAGAGACATCCTAGACCATACGAGGTTCATAGTCTATAGGATAATAAACTCATCCAAGTCTGTTTTCTAAAACAATTGCTTTTACAGAATTTGGAACGCTCAAAACGAGAAAGAAAACAATACTTGGTGAATGTAATGAATAGAACATTCAGTGCAACAAAGTTTTTTCTTGTTCAAAGTCAAAACTAACAGGAGTCAAGGAAATGAGTGTTTTCTTGTTGCTTTGAATGTTGTAGGGTTTTTAATCATTACTAAAATTTGATACGGTAAAAAAAAAAAAAAATTAAAAAAAAATTTTTTAAAAAATACTAAATAAAAAAATTGATACGGTAAATAGGCTATTAATTACCTTCATTCTCTGATATGAAGCAAAATAATACCTAATTTTAGTAATTTACATGCTCTCTTGTCGATTTAAACAAAAGGAATACTCTGAGATATCAATGAATTTCCTTCATTAGTTCCTTCAAATACAAAGTCTTCAACAAAGACACTTTTAACCTTGAATTAAAGACTTCTTACAAGGAACGAGTCACAATGGTATGCAATGAATCCTTAATAATAAGATTTTAAGACAAAGTCTTTTGTGGTCAAACATGCATGCCATTGCATGGTTTAAACAAGATGTGTTTGTGAAACACGAATGCCCCCGGATGCATATGTCAAGTATCAAAGACCTAGCTCTGACCAATCAAAAGTTATGACCAAGGTTAAAGTTTTTGTGGACAAACGGACAGACTGACAGGTGAAAAACAATATACCCCCGGAATCTCCGATTCGGGGGCATAAAAACAAACATAAATCCAATGAGCAGTTTCTTTAAACATAACGATAAATTAAGATAGGAACTTCCTGGTGGCAGTGTAATTACACAAAACCTATCTAATCTATCAGTGCTTTTGATCACAGGCCCAAAAGAAGCTAATTGAAAAGATGAATGAAACTTAAAAAAGTAATAACACTGTATAAAGGTCTATCAAAGATAACATGATCTTAACCAATAGATCTTCTTTTCATGTGTATCAAGTTTCGATTTAATTGAATTCGAAGGACCAAACTTCCCTACATGTTAACCAGCAACCAGCCGACTGGGTTGGCTGTATCTCCCGCCTAGTGACAACAGTTTTAAACATATTAAGCAATAGTTTAATGTGACAATTGTTTTCTTTATTTACCCTTCAAAATAGTCTGTGTTTTCATCAAAATTGCCAAAATTGAATTTAGGAAGAGGTTGAAAACCCAAAAAGGCACCATTTCACAAAATGATCATTCCATTTACCAAGTTCCAGTAAGATTGGCCTTACCGTTTTTGAATTTTGGTCCCAACACCGATTTCCAAGTTGTCCAAGGAAACAGCCAAATTTGGTAGGAAATTGAAAATTTACCAGATTTTCAATACAGTGACACTGTTTCACCCTTGTTTCAAATTCTCAATTCCATTACCTCAATCAACATACCGGGTAGATACCATTAAGAGGTGGATATACTTACTGAGAGTTTGAAAGCTTATATCAAATTAAAGAGGAACAAAAAGGAAAAACAGGTAAAAAATTGCTAAAAATGGCTGGCTATTTTTATTTGATAAATAATCAGCAGAGTAAGGGTTAAGGATATTGTCACTGAAAGAAGCTTTCCCCTGAGCAAGTAACTAGTTCATCCCCTCCTCGTGACAGGGAAATGACTCGCATGCACGTGGCGTTCTAAACCGGCTTTTTCACGTGACATGGGACTGCAATAGTACATCGCTAGTCTTATGGCATGAGGCAATAATTCTCAGTGTTGATCGTATCTCTACATGGCATAGCGCCAGCGCTGTAACCATGATTACAACATACTCTTATTTCATCTCCACATAGCACAATCAGGCAAATCTCAACACTAATTTAATTTACAGAAGTAGTGCAATGTTTAAATCATATTTGCCTTCATATTATGTGCTGGTATTTGGATCAACTTTTCATTTGTGTGACTGTTGATTGTTGAATGGAGAAATTTGACCTTGGTTTATCAATAAAATATTGGTAAAAAGATCTGTTGATAAAACATTCTGATTAATAAAGAACATTTCAGATAAAAAGAAATCTTCTATCACTGCCTATACAATTTTTCAATAATTAATCTCAAACTAAGAGTTAAACAAAAGAATCTCTTTTTCAAATGCAAATCTATACCAATGCATTATTCAAATCTACATTGACTGAGTACAACTAAATGTAGCAATTATTTTGACTGATGCTGTCGATGGAATAATGGAGGCCCTTTGTGACAGGAAATTGAATCCACTTCCTGTCATTGGAGTGTTCATTACACCAATCTAGTTAATGAAGCATTTCAACTTTCCAGACACACATTAAAAGCTTAGCAACACTCTCACCGCAATCCTAGACATGTTTTTAGCTGACAGGCTAAATCATACATATTATTTTCCCTGGAGATTTTATAATTTGAGGAGAAAAAACAATCATCTTTTACCTGCTATCTCATAAACTTAATTTTCTCTGGCAGAGAATCTAATGTTTTTATTCTTAATTTAACAGAAAGAAACAAAAACTGAATTTGTAATCCAGTTTACTTCTTATTCAACTGATCAATTCCTGTTTTGAATACATGACCTACTTTTGGTTCACCATCAACCCTAAAAAATGCTGAGAATAATCTGATCAGCTACAGCATCTGAATACAGCTTGAGGCAATCTGATTAGAGGACCAATGAGGACATGGGCCTTGCTGATTTAACACTTCTGGTGCTCCGATTCAAAGGATGTTCGGTCATCCTAGAAGACACAATGCTTATTTTCTTGTCTGGGCTGCATTCAAAGCTCATGAGCAGACGTCAAGCTTGTGATTGGGTAAGATGCTTGATCTGTTGTAGGGCAAGTCTTACCAGTTACTGGCAGTCGTGTGGGCACAGAATCCTACTTAGCGGACTGCTGGCAAATGTATTGTGATGAAATCGGTCTAATCCAGTAATGACCTTATGCTCTCATGGTGTCCACTGATGTTAAGAACTCCCATGGGTACAACTGACCAGGGTACAATAGCCTGTTGCCATGGAAACCGATTTATTGTAATTATTGGAAAATCCTGTGTTACTTCATTTCATTCATTTTGCTCATTCATCCCGAGTACTGTTGACCTACCTTGTTACAACCCAAGTCTACAATAGCCAAGGCGTGAAATCAATACCCACACTCAGACTTTACATGGTATACAGAATCATGGGTTAAATGTAATATACTAAAGGGTCTGTGATTTTTTATTGTGATAACATGTAATAACCTTGTTTTTAAGTTGTAATTTATCATATTTTTAAAATTCATTAAATCACCACCTTGAAATGGAATGTTGCTTTGTTTGATCACAATAATGTATCAGCAATACTATTTCCCCTTATATATTCATAACAATGATACATATTATAGTTGGAAGTAATAGGTTCTCAATCAAACATTTATCTAAACAGTTACATACATGTCAATTAAAATCATTGTTATGTTTCTAATAAATAAATCATAATCAGGTTCTATAGTTAAATGTTGCATATCACTTGAAATAAGATTGTTATAGTTTGATGAATAAATTTTTATGACAAAAAATTTGGATAAAACTTCCATTCAAATATCTTTCAAAAACGGCTTCATACATATCTAAATGAAAAATCTTATGGATCTGATAGATAAACTCCAAATCAATTATTCGAATCAAGAGTTTCATCATACATGTTTACCAATTAATGTCATCATGGTGTGGTTCTGACAAATAAATTGTAACTAACAATTTCACAAAATCAATAGAAACCATCATGCAATAGTTCTGATAAACTCTAAATGAAATATTCATCTCAAAAGTCACAAACATATCACTTGAAGCACATAAGGAGAATGATGAAGATCGATAAAGGGTGTAGGGAAGACTCTTCATTGAGACAACTGTTGCGTTTCTCTATCAGGCACAGCCATAACAGAATCAATAACAATAAACACATCTCAGATAACACGCTGCCCAGTTTGAGCTCTTTCAACCAGCAGGCTTCCAATGGTGAATTTATTGCTTTGACAATGACAGATTCCTCAGAAAACAACAATCTTTGTAACATTTGGTCTTGTATTAGAATCTATTAACAGCTGTTGCAAGTCCTTGTCACAATGATAGACAGATCGGCAGGTATGATCAATTTCAGTATTTAAAATTCTATGTCTTCATTATCTTTTGAAAATTCAAAAAGTAACAATTGTGTTGCAGCAGCTGTTTAAAGATGCTGAAATTAAGGTTCTTGAAGTCAAGAAAACTGCAAATAATAAAAAATTCATGAAATTGTTATCATCCAAAATGTAAAAAAATATTATTGTGTAAACTTTTGATAGCAAGGAATGACATTTTTTGTCTAAAGTGAAGTTTGATAAGAAACAAGTCCAGTTAAAAAAGCTGCAAAATCAAAAACACAATCCAATCATTTTGTCTCCACATATATTCAAATTTGAAAAAATCACAACGGTTATCAGAATTACAACAAACAACATCCTACAAGTAGGAAATTATGGTTCTGATCAAGTCAGCAGAGTCACAGAAAGAAATGGAATGGTATCCATTGCCGGTTGCAGGAAACTAGCATCTGTTGCCTGAGTGTACTAAGGAAATGATCAAATTGGTCCCGAATATGCATCTGTCCCCATATGGTAGGGATACAAACGTTGAATATTATTTGAATTCAAACCGTCATCAAGGTTCCCGAAAGAATCGGATCTTAAATGAATTTTGCTGTTTTTGCAGAAATATATTTCCATGTTGATCATTTGATCATGGCAAAATTTTTAATGAATATGAGTGAGTGAGTTATTGTTTTACGCCGCTTGGGCACAATGAATATGACATTAGCGTGATATGACACAGATGATATCAGAAATGTATATAGGCTCACATAGGCTTATTGCTAAGATCAGTGTACCTTGTAACTTTCACAAATTGTTAGTAAATTTTTTGTACTGTCAGTACTATCATTTATATTTTTTCACAACCTTAATCAAATTGGCCCTGCCGGTGATCAAAATTACATCATATAGACTGAAAGATATCAAAGTATCAATGTCCTTTAAGATTCAGTATGACATTAGATAAAAGTAGTGGTACGGAGATGAGGTGACCAGGCACCATTGTTAGCACAGACATACACATAATCGATCATCATTGACAACGTAACGTGACTTATTATTCAAATCCATCTCTGATCATATGGGAATACAGTTTCAATTGTCTTGGAGGAATATGTAACTAAGATCAACGATTTTCTGGTCTAGCTATGCTAAAAGAAATTTTTTGTCTATGCCTATTCAGTTATTAGGTCTAATAGTGCAAAGACTTCTCTTTCAAATTAATTTTGGAGTGTGTCAAGTTTTATGCAATATTTCAGCCAGAATTCTTTGGGAGTTGGATCAATCTGATATATGTGAAAATAATATTTAATGAAACCTCCACATGACATTCAACACCAAGCATCTGTAATATTGCTTCATACTTCAGGCCTTCAGGTAGAAATGATTTGTGTCAATATAACTAGTTTATGAAATATCATATTAGAGCCTAAACAGAAAATATTAACAGTTGAAGTAAAATTAGTTTGTAATAGCTGTATAAACTGTCAAATGTTTTTTACACTCTATTAATGAATGCATATTTAGGCTAAAATTATAAGCAAATATACTAAAAACAGATGGAGGGATGAGTCAACCCTGGTGAGCACCTAGCACAAGCCACTGAGTCACTGGTCAGAGAAACAACTACCTGTGTGAATTAGGTAGGTAAAGCCCTGACCTATATGGGACAGGTGAGTGATGTTAGGTCAGGTTACAGCTGGTGACCGGTGTCCTGGGGCAAACCTGACCACACACTAACCACTCAACTCTTAAACCACATGCACACTGACCAGCCTTAGCTAACCACTCATATGCTCCATATTGTGATTTATGACACAATCAGATGATTAACACATCTTTCAACTCGTGTAATTGTCGGACAGACCAATACATTACATGCTAGCCATGGGACATCCAAACTTCGACAAGTAACGACCATGCTATTAATCAAACAACCTTGTTAATAAAATTTGAACATCTTCACTGGGTCAAATGAGTAATCAAGGTCTGGTCACTAATTAACATCTTGTCAATTATGAACTGGCCATCTGCTAACAACATCAGACATTGATAAATGTCAGTCGGTAGTTGCTGACTTCAGATTGTTACACAATGACTTTATCAGGTATCAGAGCTCTACAAATTGAAACAATAAACAAGAGGAAATACATGACGGTAAATGATAAATATTGGCAGGACATAAGTTCTTTTATACATGAAATCTAAAGTTTATGTGTATCGTGTACAGTGCCTAGGATGTAAATTTCCCATCTTATTAACTTCAGAAATGATTTAAAGTTTTGCAATGATAAGGACGTCAATTTCACCAAGCAATATGAGGTAACATGAGACTGATCCTGAGGATGCAGTTATAAGTGATATACATTTCAAGTAGGATGTAACTGGTAGACTGATGACATGATTCCTGATCTTGTAACCATAGCCCTGACACAATTAGAAATCAAGTATGTGATGAAAAGAGTGAGCATGATCTGGGTAGTTGACATGTTATAAATATGAGGATGAACATGTGTGTTCATTTAACAAAAGCATGATTATTCATATGAAACCACTTTCTTATGATTCTATTTTTATTAGAATAAAATCTATCAAAGAAAACCCAGGAATATCCCATTTTTATATGCAATTTTCAGTGTACATGTCATTACAGGATGTAATTTGTAAAATATTTGTTCAGTTCATCTTTCTTTCTCATTTACTAAAATCTATTTTTGTCTCATTCATAAAATGATGATTTTTTTTAGAAATACATGTTGTTGTTACAAACATTGACTAGTTTGGAATGAAAACAAGATTAACAAGATTATAAACCCTTAAAGGAATGTTTGTTTGAAGACAAGTCAGAAATACGTCACCTATTTGTGGGCGGCAGTGAAACATGTCTTTGTAGAGGTTCCTCCCTAACTATCTACGGAAATTTATACAGCACACTCTTACAAATTGAAATTTTTTTTAATCTCTAATACTCTGAAACATTTCCAGGAAATCAATTCCCTCAAAATGTCATTTGAAACTAATTTGGAGTACCGGTATGAGAAATGAGAACTGCAATTAAAGAACGAGAGCTGGTCTGGTGGGTGATTTATCCGTGTATTATCTCCACAAGCTGTCTGGGAGTGCTACATACCTATCTCATTACCTACATCTTTAGGGATGCTCTTACTGAGTGATGTATGGGTCTTACTCCATTGTAATCTATGAATAGTTAATGAATCACAAGAATGTGTAATAACATGGCATCACTATGTGGAAAATGTTACTAAAGATCACCATGACATGGCTCATTTCATAGTGAATGATCTTACTCTCGAATTTGAAATTAGAAAAACCTAGAATTGAGATGGTGGAGAAACGTAATGTTGTTATATTTGGGATCAGAGTAAACTGTATCAGAAAATCTTGTACATGTTTTTGGGTTGAGTATCTTCCCAATCTTCCCAAGATAATACAGATAATTACCCCGTAATTCCAAATGGTAAAGATATTCTCAAGACACTCTACGGAAGAGTGACAGTTAGATAACATCAACAGTATGTTAAAGTAATTGCTTTCTAAAATACATCAAATTCTTATTTCTAGACATTATTACCAAATATATGTTTTTAATTTCATATTATTTGAGAAAACTTATTTCTGTTCTCAATGTTTTCTATAATTGACTTTTCTGATGTATGTATTTCAAAAATCAAGCATGTTATAATTTTCAAGTCAGTTCATTTTATAAAATGGTTTCATTATCCACAACTAATAACAACTTCAATGACCCCTAAATCTAAGACATTGTTCTCCTGTCTTGAGCAACTAGAATAGACTAAATTTCAGTCTCTGAAATGAAAATACATGTTAAATGCAGCTTTCTACTATTAAAATTAAAAGGAGCCCACTGAAGCTGTTCATTTCCTGAAACTGCAGTGAGCTAGACTTGCTACAATAATATAGACTTGTGCGGGTCTTTCAAGATATTTTGTTTCAGGGGCTGTTAGACAGACTACAACTAGAACAAAGAAGTCTTGTTTAAAGCTAGATGGTTAACAAGACCCTTTTTATAAATTAAGTTGTCCAAGGCTTGTGCATGGTTTTATGCTGAAAGACACATGTTTGTACAAGCTGATTTGGCATGAAATCATAAAATTCTGTAACGTAAACTTTTACTTGTCTCTGAGGATAATAATAACCATCACCTAGAATCTAAAAGAAAATGATTTCTTTTTCTTCTTCTAAAAAACTATATCTTTACTGCTTGCAAAAAGCCAATTGCTTGCAGATTTCATATATTACATATTTTTTTGCATATAACTAACATATCATCATTCTATATCATATTATTTGTCTAATGTTGCATATAAATTTTCATGTAATGAGTCATCAAATATTAAATATCCACAAACCATATGTTCAAATAAACAAATATTTCCTAATTAAAAGTAAACATTATATATATATATATGTTCACACTGATTTGTTAATATGCATAAATACACACATAATATTTTTGTCCAATTATGACGGATAAAAACACATTTTTACGACCATGTTATCAACTGACTACAAAAAGTGCCAGGTCAGTCCCTGATGATAGGTTTGTTATATGACGTTGATTGAAAATGTCACCCTGAGATGTCAAGGTCAGAGGTCAAGGTCAGAGCCAACGGCAGTGGTATAAGAACCTTCATGACACGCTTGAGTAAACATAAGATTGGCAAGTGTGGAAACTAGAGCAAAGTCACATGGAATAATTTACTACATAACTTACTAAAACATTGACATTTTCATAGCAAATAGCCATAGAAGTGGCCATGATTTTCCTACCAAAATACAAGCCATCATCATATCAATAGTGTTACTTATATCACATTATCTGAACAAGAAAAAATTTCCCCTTAATTTCCCTTACTATTCAAACAAACCTCTTCCTGATAAATAATCATGATAATGATATCAAATAGAAGCCGTAAATACAGTTTAGGTCCTATTCAACAAGTCAAGATGAAATAAATGAAACTGAAAAGTTCAGAAATAAATTTCAAGCAATAACTGATAAGTCATTATTAAAATAAACATATAATCAGGGATTTGGAAAGGCGGGGGCCATGCAGGGATTATGAAAGGCAGGGACCATGGGCAATTTTGCACATTAAGTCAAAAATGGCCCATTGAAGTTTCCTCTTACTATTGACACCAGGGCAATGGCCCATATGAAATTCAGAAAATTACTAAAAACCCTGAAAATGGCAAATTGTCAAAGGTCTTTCCCAATACCTGGGCCATGAACCATTTTTCACACTGGATAAATAAATGACCCATTACAATTTTGAATGTTTCTATTGATATAAGCCTCTTTGAAATTGCAGAAATTTGAGAAAAGTCCTATAGTTAAAGACATCTTTCCCTGTATAATGGACTCTATCTAGTCTAATGAAACCATGGCAATGATGGTTGTTCCATCAACATGTCATACAAGAGAAAAAACAGGCTGAGTATCAGTGTAACGTGAGATTGACTATCATTGTTATAGCATTAGAGTTCTGCCCATACCATAGTGTGACCTTTACCTGCTAAACCTGTTACCACTGCTGGTTGATAGTACATTGCATTCCTTTTATTCTAGTTTTAGGTTAACCAAGTTAGAGCTGTTTCATGACTGTGTATTGAATAGGAGCCTTTAATACAGTCTAGGTCCTAATTTTGCAAGTCTACAATTGTCTTGAATATTTGTGAAATGAAAAGAAAGGACATATGGTTGAAGTTGTGGTATGTATTTCATTTATTTATTGTATTTTAATTCACTTCCCTGAGATGCAATAATACAGTCATAGAATCATCATATAAATACATATGTATTTTAAATAATTAATTAACTTAATTTTAGTTTAGACTATTGCCTGTTCTTACAGAAAAAAATAAATCCAATAAAATGAAAAACAAATGTTACTTATTGCAAAACAATCCAATCAATGTATAGAGTTCCAAAACAAATGTTCATGTTTGGTTTTACACATTTCACAACCACAAATAAATACAATGTGTCAATCAGCATTTTTTTAAATACAAATGTGACACCATTCTAACTTTTGAATGAAAGTAAGGACATGCAATGATAATCATCACTTCCTCTTAAAGATTAAGACAATTTTCAATGAATTAAATTATAAATAACAAATCTGACACAAAAAAGGATGACAAAAATGTGTTAAAGCACCTTGAATAGATAATACAGGTAATTTAAAATGAATCTTTTTAAAGTTGATACGTAGATGTATTCAAATTATGCTTGCTTCAAATTAGTGATATCAAAACACACTTTTTCAGTCTTAAAAACAAATTTCATGTTTCCAAAGATGTCATTTAAACAGTACTTTCCTTCATATTGTTGACATGATTGTTAAACTTTTATTTCACATAATGCCAATTTGACAATTTTGACGATTATTTATTTTTACAAATACCCATGAGATAATAGATTTATTGGAAAAAGAACATAGTGTTTGATTTTCATCAGACTTCATATCCAAATCAGCGGAAAAGAGAAAATCTTCCATTATTCTAAATGAGACAGAGCAGAAAAAAGATGCAAAAAATCCGAAAAGCCATCAAATTCTGTGTTACAGACCTCTGTTACTATAACAATGTGACAATGTTTTCAGGTTGTCAAGGCAACCAGACTCTGCTAAAGAGAAAGCATTATTCCAGAAGACCAGAATGATGCCATATGGTGTGAAGTTACAAACAGCTGATACATCTGTCTTACAAGGATACGGAATACGGTGACAACACAATGTATTCTTATAATTCAATTTCCTGAAGATATCAAAATTGAGAATGCATCGACAGTTCTACAAGTTATTTCTGATGGCTACATCGACTTTGGACTGGATATTAAAATAATGTCAAATTTCAATTTGCAAGTTGTAATTACTCATATTCAATTGTAAACCAATAATTATGTCTGAGCATTGAATTGTCAGGGCAATTCCAGGTAATTATCAATCCAACTTGTAAATAATTCAGCCAATAAGCAAAGCCAATTTAACCTTAACCTAGGATGACATTTTATTTCCTCTTCCATATCTAATACTACCACCAGCATGTCAAAGGTCAAGTGAGCAATGACAATTTAGAAATTGTTGAAATGCCTTGGTGATGCTTCAGATTAGAAACAAATTTATCATGGGGAAACCAAATTAAAATCAACAGTTTTTGATCGATATCAAAGTTGACATGAACAAAATGTGTCACATCTGTTCATTGGTAAAATTTCAGTCAAGAATACTGACTGCAATTTAATCTTTAAATGTTTATTGCTGCAACTGACATCCATACAACAATATTTGTTTTAGTAAAAAAAAACACAACATATTATCGTAATTAATTCAAACCATTCTCTTATTGTCCTAATATATAAATGAAATCAGAAAATCCCAAAGATTGTTATTTGAGAAGAGAACTTTGAATTCTATGAATACCAGAATCAGTTGGCACTCTCAGAGAGGAATGTGTTTCTGCTTAGAATCAGTTGTTTCATGTTTTCAGATTCCTGGAATCTCCTTGAGTGTCTGAGATAGTGTATGGGGCAAATCAGGGCTGACAACCTGACTGGAGAATGATATTGGAACCAGGTGTACGACACCTGACTCCCTGGTCTATCTCTTAGCTAAACCAAACTGGAATCAATCCCAGAACTAAGTCAAGAGGAGGCAAACACTGAACATCATTGAGCAGCTGTCATATACACCAATATATACTCTACAATAATTGTTAAGGTCCACCATGATAAAATATTTCAAAACTCACACATGATCATTATGATGCTTGGACATAGAGCAGAAAGTTATTGTTAGCGCTGTTTTGACAATTTTTATGTTATAAATAATAATAGTCATACTTTATTGTCTGTTCTCAGTACAAGCACATAGGAAATTCAGGTTGTGCCTAGGCACCCGACAGCCACAGCGCAGATAATGCTTTAATTGAGAATAAGGGTGATCTTAGTATACTTTAATATTAATACTTGATACTAGATTTGCATGGATTTTTGTTGGATTTAGCTATGATATTCCTCAAGATGATTGTTGATCATCCTACTTTTTTTTATCTTTTTGCTTTTTACATTTCACTTGTTTCATGTTAAAACTACATGTTTCATGTTTCTATCACTAGATTTCTATATCAATGTCACTTTTTTTTAGATACCGCTGGATTTGTGTTATTATCAATGTGTTAAATTTTGTTATGATTAGGCCATATGTTACATCTTTTGCATTTATATTGAGCACATTGCTTTACTACCTATGGCATGTCAACAGTAATTAACATGTAAATGTTATGTTAACATTGCCCCGTAAAAATGATTTACAAAATATATCCAGAAAATATCTCCACAAAGTTTGTATGTAAAAATAACAAAATACAAAGCTGTGTTGTTCATGGACTTCCATACTTTAAAAAAAATATGAATAATAAATTGTATGATGTATATATCTGGAGAATTGATTTCTTTCAAAACTGACTGGTAAATTGAGTAAATTTACCAATTATGCATTCAAAAACACTTTTTGAAATCCAAATCAAGATTGATTCATAGAAAAAACAAGTTTATGCAAGCAAAGCACCCACCTTATATCCTGTGTATATTGATTTTTCCAAATTTAACTTCCCCTGAATTTATCATCAGGTCATCTGTAAACCTCGCAGCAAATTCATTTCCGAAGTGAAGTTCTTGCGGTATCAAATGACCCTCTTCAAACTAATGCAGATTCAACGATCTAGTTTATCTTTGCTAATATACCAATTTCTCCTTAATATTCAAAGATCTACTTCATCTTTGCTAATATACCAATTTCCCCTTAATCATAGCATCCTAATTCTCAATTTCATGATGCGATGAAGATTTCCAAATCAATCTCGATCACACAACACACATTTCTACTCAATTCCACAATTTGATGCACTCTTATGCAATATACGACACCTATTTCTACTTAAATTAGATTCAAAGGAGAATTTATCAAAATCAAAATTTTTTATATGTTTCAATTTAAATTATTCTTTGAATATCAGAAGGTAAGTAAACAAGGAAAAAATCTTTCATAAAACAAAACAAACATAGAGTTTATGTTTTAGAAAATAAATGATCATGTATGCATAAATTCAAAATGATAAGTAACATATTGATGACATGAAAATATACTGAACAATTAACTTACTAGAAAGCATATAAGCTATCAATCAAAAATCTACACCCAATGATGGTTTATTTACTTCATACATAATGATTTTTGCTTTGATTACATTTGGTCTCAGGTGCATAAAACAAATGATTGTATTAGGTTACAAGATATAGGGTATATTATATTTAAAATATCCATTATTCAATGGGTTATTTTCACCTAATATTGTTTTGGTTACCATGGTTTATATAGTCAAGTGATTATGTTTCAGAATTATTATCAAATTATTAAACAATTCCTTTTATAACTGGAGAGACCCCCTTGAAGTAATAAAATGACAAAAAACTTCCATAAATAAAACATGTGTTTTTGTGCATGTGTTTGACTTGTTGGCAAACGATATCTATATCAGGCTATGTAAGTTGAAAATATATTCCTACATTCATGTCTTTGATGAATTTGTATCCAGCTACAATCCAAATATATTGTTTGATTTATCATTTATTCACTTGTCATGTGAAATTGTGGTAAGTAATATTGATATGTGCACATATGTACACATGATTCATATGACACTAGAGTTGTGATGATTAATATGAATCGTTGACGTTTAAAATTGTTTATCCAATAGTTAAAGTTGTTTAAGTTAATTCTTCAATAAAATACCCTAAAAATAGGGTATTGTGACATTCATTGTATCGATTCATATTGGGATACATCTGTATCGCCACACTTCTATGACACACGTTATCATTTTTCATCTTGAATTTGTTACCTATCCTATAAAACTCAAAATACATATAAATTTAAAGGTAAACCAAACACTCGATCACATGTGTCACAACACAATCCAATTCCATATCTGAATAAAGATATAAACAAAATTTGAATGTTATACACTGATAGATAAGCTGGAAAAAATATGACCTTATCTGAAGTGTTCATCACAAGGAAAGCCCATGTGAAACATCAAAAGTCTATCACAACCCATAAAATATTAATTATGGTCAAGAGTTTTGTGCAACACATCACAAGAACTACCGATCCAGAGGACGAAAACCTCCAAAAGATGAACACATAATCAAAACATGACTCTTCAATAGACCATATTCCAAAGGGAACATATTTGCATGCATATGAAAGTGTACCAGATTACACAGAGTTGACAGTAAATGACAGTGGCATTTGAAGAATTGGCTCGGGGGAATTGGTGAGAGTGCTCATGATTTTTTCCATAAGAGTAGGAATACACTGCTTTTGATGTCAATGGAATCAGTTCATGATCAAAGTATATATTTGGAATATACATAGTTATTTGGGAGGGTTTTTATGGTAGTTTAGATACTTGAATGCAAAATCAGCCATGTTTCAATGAAGTATCATTTGCAGAAACTGTATCAATTTTGATCTGATTAGGAATATCCTCAAACTGAAAATATCCTTGTTTACCACAATTGTTTTGGAAACTGTCACAGTTAATATTGAATGAGATATTTGTGACAGAAATGTGTTATTCTTATCAATTGAACAGTATCACATTGACATAACATATCCCAAACTAGTTCAAAATTTCCTTGCAAATCATACAGCAACAATGAACAGATTATGTTCTAGTGTAATAAACTATAGTACAACTTGTATTGCCAACAACTCAGGAGAATCAAGACAATAATCATAAATAAAATGTCCATAATGAATGCAGAACATACTATCAGGAGTTTATCCAGTTGTTATCTTTTTATAGGTGTGATAAACATAAGTATGATAAGTTTCAATGCATTAAGTTTTAACACTTCCTTATTTGAAACGCTATTAGCAGGATTATAAATACATATGCAAACACATAACGATACATGCAGTCTTAATCTATACAAAACCATAAATATGTTCATTATTCAGAATTGGTTGTCTGACAAGGAAAAATGCTTGTTTAAAGAAATTGTGTGTTGGGGAAAATATGATCATGTAAATGAATTTGAATGGTTTTGAATGTAACTTTTGAAAATAGCCGTCTAGTTAATCATGAAGAATCATAAGAATAATCAGGAAAAATATAACCATATTAATTGAACACTCTTGACAATTAAATTAACTTTACCCAAATAATACAATTGAAATATTTTCTGATGCGATTAAAAATTTAAACTGAGATTTTCAAATAACTTCTTAACTTAACATTCAGCTATATCAATAATAAGAACAATTTCCATGTTTATAAGAAATAAAGTAACCGATATCATAATAAGATTGACTATGTAATGTTCACCATTGACGAAGAATCCCATTTATGAAATACGAATATGTCTATTTCTCTGAAGACATTAGCTGTCACTGTAATATATCCCAATCAAGTGGAGGCCAGATGAACAGCTGATAACAACACTAAATCCCTGTACTTCAGATTTATCTTTCAGATGGGAACTTTGAACTTTTCTCTGCCCTTCAGCTAAGACTAAAAACAGAATGCCGGAGGCAGTTTTTCTACACTTGTGCCATTCATGTTATAACATACAACAAGTTAACCCTCAGGCAAATTCAGAGATATTTATCATAAACATCAATGCACAGCGACCTTATTCATTTCCTATAACTTGACCTAGAAAGAATAATATACCACTGATCCTAAGACAAAACACCTTTGATATTATGCAATTTGACATTAATAATATTTTCCGTATGTTTGTGTATTTTTACAACAACAAAAAAAACCAAACAAGATAGATAAAATTTAAATAATTTCGGCATTTGAAAAGTTACTGTTTTGGTGTTCCTGTATCCCATTTTTAAGGAATACTTTTTAAAAGAAAAATCAAAAACCCTATTTGACATTTCTTTTTGATTTCTCATAAAATGTACACAAGATGTAAAGTCTTGATCAATCTGAAACTTAAAACAATCTTTGATTCTCTAATTTGAATCAAAGTGACATAATATGTTCCCGATAGTTTAATAAGCAAAATGAGGAAAATAAATGTGGCCTTACCTGTGGGTATTTCATCTTGAAAAATGTTTCTAGGTTTTCAAACAAATGTGGATCTACTCCAACTAAAGGTTTTAAAATTGACACACCAGGTAGTTCCTCTGCCACATAGGGTGGGAGTTTGTGCGATAACCTCCATTTTCTGAAAAATAAATAAATGTTGATTTAAGCAAGAGCTCTCTGATTTCACCAATTGAACGCTAAGTGATGTGGACTATTAGAATAATAACCTTTAACGAACGATAAAGTCTACATTAAGTATCATGAGACTATGAACTGACACTACAGAGTCCATTGGATTTGCAGTAACCAATTGACATTTATAAATATTTATTAGAACATTCAGATTTGATGAATAGTAAAAATCGGGACAACTACAATTTTCATTATTATCTTCTTCATATTTTGAAAAATCAATACTCATCATAAAATATTTGGAAGGCCTAAAATTACTCTGGGTGATACTTTTAAATGACCTCTTGTATGCTCGAAAACGGTACAATAATTTATACCAAGGGTCGCTAGTCTGTGAATACATAAGTTGGATACATATAAAATAACTTTTACTTTAATAAATCAACAAATTTCATTTTCAAATTATCAAGATTCTTTTTATACTCAAATTAACATTTATAATTCTAACATCAAATTTACATTTAAGTGTCAGTAATGATAGAATTGATTCACTCGACAATTGTTTATGAACTGTCACTCTCATGAATCAGAATGTCATCATGACCTTCTGAACTATTTTTGATGAAGTCAAGTGACTCCTGTCACACCCCTTGTAAATAGTATTTGACAGATCAAATTTAACAATTATAAATAAATATGCAAATGCTAAGAATAATTTCAAGCCCCAAACATTCCATGTAGCTATCCAAACATTGCTGTATTAGCGCAAGACAGCCATTCAATCAACTCAAGTCATGATGTGTCTATTTCAGTTTCATTAAAAAAGTGATTGGGACATGGAACCAAACACTAGACTAAGCTAATCAGTGAAACTCGAAACACTTGTGAGTCTTTCATGTCGTGAAATCACTTGGATGTCATTTCAAGTAATAACGCTGATTAAACTTAGACTCTTTACCTGTTTCCTGGTGATTAATGAGAAATGTAAGTCAACTTTACTTGGCAAGATCCCAAGCTTTTTAAATATGGAGTGTATGGTCATTTAGAATAGGTTCATGATGACGTATTATGACTGACTATTCAATTTGAACTTGACAATCAGGATTTAATGACATAGTATGTATTAATCATTAAAATTATCATTCATCAAAATCAATTGAAATTTTAACGTGTTAATTAATTTAACAAGTAATATGTTTGACATTATATTTAAAAAAAGTTGTATTAAATTGTTTATTTTTTAAATATTGATAACCGTAACGGTTGATATGATGAGATTGAAATAATCAATAAAAAACAAATATGCTATTTAAACATCAATAAACACAGTAATATTACTTCCAAGTACATAAATCTGAACCTCTAAAGCAAATATCCATAATAATCCTATTGATAGTTCCATAATATAGTTACTAAGTAGTCCCTTACACACGATAGGCTTAATCTTATTAATCACTATGGTACATAAGTATTATGACTTGAACACTTATGCTCTTGTTTACTATTTAGGTACATGTTTTTGACCCTAGTTACCAATAACATGGCAAATAACCTTTAATCTTTTTGGATCTTATTCAATATTGAAAAT
The DNA here is from genome assembly GCA_916613615.1 of Steromphala cineraria. Taxonomy (NCBI): domain Eukaryota; kingdom Metazoa; phylum Mollusca; class Gastropoda; order Trochida; family Trochidae; genus Steromphala; species Steromphala cineraria. The sequence continues at coordinate 37,789,318 of OU744722.1, read as the reverse complement.
TAATCATTTCCAGAAAATGACATAATAAAGAGATTATATTAATTGAATTTTTCCTAAAATATGATTTGAAGTATTTGCATTTAACTGTCGATTTAGGGTTAAAATCATTCAACTCCAATCGAAATCACCAAAGATATTCAGTGTCGACTTCAAAAACAATAATAAAACATTTTCTTGATTTTTATATTTAATATATCATGACAACCATGAAAACGTTAAAATCTAGTATTCTGGGATTTTTTTTAAACGAGCTATTCTGTAATAAAGCAAAGATTTTATGAAAGAACCCGATGTTGAAATTCAAGATTTCATCCCGATTCAGACAGCTATATTTACACAGCCATCACTATGAAATGTAACCGGCCCAGCCCTTCGCTTCGGCCCTGCCCACATTTCATTGAAGATAATCAGGTCGCTGTAAACGAGTTTAACACGTTATTTACCACATAAATGAATGGAAAAAATAATTGAAACTAACATAAATAACATAATCTTAGAAGAAGAAATGATTTTTCAAAGAATCTATGGTTTTATAAGATAAAATAATACAAACTCCGCGCATCGCTAGTGATCGGCGAGGTGAAGTTTCTGTCTAACTGTCAAACACGATTGGTCGGTTTTCTCGAAATCTAGAAGGTATAATGAAAATAAAAAGGAAAACATTTCAAAAACTCACCCGTATACTATTGCAAATATATGTAGAAGCCAATTTATGCACCAACTAGCGAATATAACTAAAGCTAATCCACATATCGTGTAATCTACCGGTGCCATTTTACTCCAAATGGAGCAGCCGCGCTGTCCCACAATGCTCTCGCCTAGAAGGATGAGATAACTTCCGGTTGACCTTTTGTCCCGTTTCGTTGAAAGCGAGAGCCTGTTGATTTGTTTATAGCAACCGAGGAGTTTAGCGGATTGGTTGATATCGTTGTAGAAAACACAACAACGACTTTAAAATTTGATTCTTATAAACAAAACTGGCCCCCAATAGAATGACACTTTTTCTGTTGAATATTTTGAATAGGCCTAATTACCTAATTTGTAGGCTGAATATGAAGTATTTGACAGATGCGCTTATGATTTCAAGAGACTAGGTATAATTAGCTAAATCGATTTTAAAAGGAATTGTCAAACGATACTACAGAATAAGACTCTGTTTCAAATAGGAGTTCATGCTCGCAGTATAATCGAGTTTATGATAGAATAGTTTAAAAGTTATTCTGAAAGTTAAAAGAGGAAAGTATATATAGAAACAGCCGAGAGAGTAGTTATAATCACTTAACAGAAGTACAAACATATTTTTATACTTATATTCCCAAGTTATCGTAGTTTATGAGTAATTTTCTCATTTTTCATTAAAATTAGGAAATGAATGTGAACGGATTACATCAGGTGCTAAATTTATTACACTTTTAAAAAATCTAATAAGGCTAAAACAATTAAAGAAATTATTACACCAGGACGCAACAATGTTATTGAATGATTTCAGTGTCACGATTGACATTTCGTGACAACAGGGTAGCAAACTTTATTAAATTCGGTGTGAGAAACCACGTGGACGGCTATTTTTGAAACTATGTGTAATCGTCACATGCTAAGTAGGTCAAAGTTCACAACGCAGGACCTATGACGCTCAAACCCACTCAAAGCACCTTTGCTCGGATTGCATCGCATTGTCTATCAATACGTACGGTACATCGTAGTTGTGATTCATCTAAATAGCCCTACATACGTGACATACTCGAGTGTTCCTGTCACCATCGCTATCTGATAAACAAAACTTGAACGGATTGCGTAGATTGACCTTAAAGGTGTAAATCTGAAGTCAGTCAACCAATAGACTAGTCACCCTCTGACTTAATAAATTTAGATCGACAGTTCCGTAATTTTTAAAACTGTAGTATGAACAAATGAAAACTGTTGATCTAAATTTATTTAGATTGTCTCTTACTGTATGTAGTGTTTTCAATATTTTTTATTGAATACAAATCTAATTTCCATCTTGATTTCCTGGTTTTTATTTTCCGATAACTACTCTGAATGATATAGCCAATCAATAACTTTAAATTAGGTTTAAATTAATAAAGATTACTTTTATTTCCCGAGGAATATTGATAACCGTTTAGTGAATGTCATTACGAATATGTGAAAAGGGTTTTCCGAAGGTTTCGTTCAAAAGATGTGGTAATTTTGTGTGTGTGAACGAGGGGATAGAGAGACAGAGTCGTTCTAGTTTTCAACTACTAACATGAATATACATACATAGGCCCATGTGATGTACATTTCTCGTATATACGATATTAGCGTAAAGGAAACGTGACGCATTAAGCATGTGCAAGTATTTAACTGTATACGTTAATGCAATATAAAGGCTGTCAGAATTGAGTACCATGTCAATCATGAAGTAAAGTAACCATCATAAATTCATGTTATAACATCACTCATATTTGAAATGGAAATGGTATGCTGTGTCAGGGCAAATAGTCGCGACATGAGATGGAGACGGGGCATGACAAGTTGGAGTCAAAAACTCTAACCATATCAACTTAATTGTCCCTATTGAGACCAAAATACTTCCATGATGACGTTAGATGGCACCATATGATGTATTATTCAAGAAAACATAAACAAATAAAATGATAACGAATGTTCAGGAATACATTGGCAGCAATAATAATTTTGAAATGACTCTTTAAGTTGAAAGGAAAAGGGAGTTCTTTGCATACATCATATATAAACAACTGTCGGGAGGCTTCAGATGGCACTTAGCAGGAAACCATAGAAACCCATGAAAGAAGAATTATGTACCTCAAGTTCTTTTTCTAAAACATAAGTAGGAAATGTTGAAGCAATAATATTATTCATCTTGCAGCATTTGGTATGCTCGAGGTATGTGAGAAAACCTGTAATTAAGAGAAACACAATTTCAGTCCATACAATTAATGCTACCAAACTGAATCGCTACGTTGATAAAGATTCACACTTATCAGTCCATCAATCTTATTTATCAGTCCATCGACAATGAATGTGATGGCACCATATATCAGAATGAAGTAGAACAATTTGTTGCATGGCCTTGATTTCATGTCACCCAAAACTACAATAAATGGATTACGCTTGTAAATGGAAATAGAAGTTTATGATGACTTCGCCGCTTGAACAAGTATTGTTTTTCTGTTGCATTAAGAAGTCAGGAACAACACTTGATAACGAGATATATATTGGTGAGCGGTTCAACATAAATATATATATCAATTGTACAGGCTTTCGTTTTTTTCCAATGAAATTAACGTGAACGTTGACTCGAACGGCAATGTTCACAAACCCGAACATCGCCCGAAGTGACCATATCTATTGCAAGAATGAATTCCTCTTCACATACTGTCATGGAATATACCTTTTCAGAATGACGACGTTAAAAGTATTTGCTTTACACCTTAGACAGAAGACGATTTTATGCGGATGTATGTACAGTTGGTATCAGGACTGGAAGTGTGTTGGGTATATCTATGTGTTATGTTGAGAGAAATAAAGTACTCAAATACTCTTCGGCCTGATATTGAATTTGCAAACCTTGTTGATTCCCTCGTAAAGAAATTGTTTCCGTTCTCACCAAAGACAAATATGGAATCCCAGGAAGCTTTGTATAAATCGAACTACATATATATATATAGGGCGGAGAGAACTCCAATTCATATTTTTTTAGACAAAATCATGAAGATGCTTGTTTATCAATCATTTAAAAAGCAAGAAAGAATATTTATGAATCTTTGTGGGCCTATGAATCTTTGTGGGCCTATATGAATCTTTGTGGGCCTTCTTGTGGATTCCTTTTTACCAATCACTTCATTTGAATTTATCATATGTAAGATTTTCAATTAAAGATATTTCGAGGCTTCCACCGACATACTCTATTTGAACATCAAAAACGTGTCAATGTTTTCACAGTTGACAACATTTTAAACAAGGTAGAAATCATGATAGTGTAAATTCTATTTCTTACCCCTGCCTACATTAAACAAAGATATTGGAGCAAACATTAAACATACAAAACATACACCAATTATCATATTACTACAAATATGTGTTATTGTTAACGTACCATAACTTAATACATAACATGTCTCTTAGACATTAGGTAAATGTAAACAAAAATTGGTGTGTACTTTTTTTTGCCTGGCGTTTTAAGTTGTTTATGTGTATTTTCATATACCGGTATGGGAAAGGAATTAAGATAGTCTGCTATTCTGTTAACTTATTCCTTTGTTTAAATCACATTTAAAAAAAATTATACTACCCATTTCAGAATATGTTTTTACTTTCTTATCACATTCCACCCGGTGAAAGAGTAAGCATTTGTCAATTTTGAAGTTATCCACGCTCCACACTAACGCCTAACTAGTCTCCCATCTTTATACAAACCAAGGTTTTGAAAATGTACATTCAGAAAAAAATATATAAATATTTCGCAATTATTATGTATGGTACTAAGTTTAAAAGTTACTTAGTAATGCTGCCATTAGATAAGGGACATTTCGAAGATTGTGAGACAAACTATTGTAAGATTTCAACATGATAAATAGATTTTTTTGCAATGCAATTAAAATGTCCTCATATCAACAATCGATTTATGTATCTCATAATTTCTGACGTCACACTTGTTAGGGTTAAATTCACTACCAATGGTCCCTCCCACGCTACAAGCAGTGGCGTATGTAAACCTTTACCTACGTGTATGTCAAATCAAGGAGATAGCAATTCATCAACCCCATGTCACTGTGATTTTATTGCCCCATGCAACATGTGTGAGGGTTGGAAATAAAATCGTTATGAGGAGAGCAATAAGGTAAGGACATATTATTAATGTTTACAGCTTTTGTTTATGGTTTAATATTTAGGGAGTAATCAGTCAGGTATCAAAAGAATGAGATATTTACCGAGAAAGTATCATTTGCGGGTCTGACAACATTTTATCTCTGCTGTTTTTGGCAGTGTTTTGTAACATTTTCGTTACAAATAGGCATATGTATGATGGTATCAACAATAAAACATTATTGATAATAATTTATTTTCTCCTACATACTAAAACTGATTTGCCAATGTATATTAGTATATATATGTAGGCCAACTGGAAAAAGTTATGTATATTGATGTATAGGCCTGCACTGAAAAAAGTCATATCTACAAAAAGCCACGTTTAATAAGTATCAGCATACATAATTCAAACTTGTTAACAATAAAAACCTTCTTACTATTGAGCTATTATTCCAAAAACAAGTTGTGTCAAAAACAATTGAAGTTACTACCAGTAGGCTACAACTAACTATGTAAGTAACGGTTGTCACAGAAACAAATACAATGTACGGATACGTTTCGGGTCTGTTCTTGATGAATATAGGGATTTTACGTTCGCTTCTAGCACGGTTCGCACACCAAAACAAATAATCAAGATAATGAGAGTTATTCTCGATTTTAAGTAATAGTTAATGCATCCAAAATCTGTGTGTATAGATTATCAACGGTTTAAACACCCAAGAATGCCTTAATTATTTCTAAGATAAAATATTAATGTTTTTCCTTATTTTGTTGTAATTGAAATGCAGCAACAATCAACCTGCTGTCGTCCAGTCTTTATATGTTACAAAATAGTTCCTTTGTTTTAGCTATTTTGACGCAGCTTATAATAAAATTAATAATAAGATTTAATTACTGTATAAATGCTCAAGATAACTGACAAAATCACACCTGGGTGTTCGTCAAAATTGATTACGAAGAACAGCGACAAATCGATTGTAGTCATAACCCGAATTGAATCAACAAAAATAGGATTATGCTTTGAATGTAATCGAAATATGAAATTCGAGGACTATATACATTTACAATTTGACAGGGATGATCTCTTTAAAGTTATGTGCATTGGCATTTATTGAATAATGATTTATGTATAGTTTTGACATGCAATCGACCAAAACATCTTGTGAAAATATTCGATAATTACGGATATTGATGAAAACAATTAGAATCAATTAGAATGCCATATTCTTACGTTAGCAACCTGCTGTTTAAGACAAGTTAATCTGTAAATAGACTAACGATTAATATGTAACTTTATCCAAATTAAGAGTTAATCGCCGGTATACAGTACCTGTTAAAACGTTTCAATTAAACGTGCTAATTACTATAACGTGACTGCTAATTAATGACAGTCCACCGATTAATTAGCAGTTATTGATTAAGCTGAGATTCATACAATATACATAGCTTCTAGCCATATGGCACTTGCTCAAACTTTACCTACTTTCTTCATTGGGATGAATCGGGCAAATGAATTGTATAAAAATTCAACTGGACTAATGCAACGTTTCTAAAATTTATTACACATCAAGGAGCAACACTAACACATTGAGCGTCATCATTTAGTTAGCAATGGCAACTAACCACGACTCTGGTAATTATTTCATTTTTTATTCTCGACGTAGGCGTAAATTATGTTAATAATAAATGTTTGGTGTATGAAATATTGCAGTTTATTTTGATGAAACAATTAATTAAGTAGTTATTATAAAAGAGTTATCAATGTTTTAATACCATTCTTAAAGTGAAGATTTCATTAAATCGCGTATTTTTCTCTCACATATGTGATGATATCATTTACTCTCTAATTAACGTATTATTATTGCAATACATATAATAGGTTTTAAAAATACACTCAACTCAAGCCAATATTTTATTTCTCCGAGCATAAGTTTGTTTGCACTTAATATCGGCAAACGTCAAACGAACAGGAATATGTCTCGCGACGAATACCAGAATGAAATATGCCTTACGCATGCGTAGTGACTTGATTTGAAAATCTCAACGGATGAACACACGGGGCCGTGATGATAATATCAACGGAAAAATAGCTCATATGTCACTTACAATCGTTTGTGTAAAAAACTAGTAACATTAAACACAAAGAATGGATCTTAACGGTTTTAAAGTTGGTGTAAATGTGGACATTCAGCGCACTGACGGTGAGACTTATTCTCTTGAAGTCACTTTTCTGTCGATAATTCGTTTGACACCGGGTTGCTAACATAAATATGAGCTTTTTAACAAATAATATTGGTCGATTTAGATCGACAACTACTCATCTAACTTCAGTTTCACATAAACATGACAGTTCTACTGTAATACGTAATTTATGACGTTCAATTGCGTGGTAGAACTTCATAAACATTGAAATGTTCTTTTCTGGCACCATGACAAGCACTCAGACAGGTTGATATGAATCATTCAGCAATAAATGTGTTTTCAAAAACATGACTAGATGACATCAATTTGTTCTAAGGCGATTTCTTCACATTACCACCGGCTAGTAAAGTAGTTATTACATGCAATTTATAAAAGACCCTTCCTCTAAAAGTATCAAAGCATTGTTGACAATTCAAGGATTAAAATAAAGTCTAGTACAGATATCAAAGGGTCATATATTCAATATGAATATCATGGTTGCAAGAAATAGTACAAAGGTAACATGATAGATGTGTGCCGAATGAAATACAGCCAATTTTCAAATAGAAAATTGAAACAGTGTCATAATAGACCAACTTAATTTACATGAAGAGAGCAACTTTACATGTAAAGTTTACAGATAGACCTACATTTTACAAAAATGAACAAATTAAGACTGCTCCCATATTTACTTTTTTCAAAGTGACATTAATTTAGGATCAACAGCTATCAAATCTACGTTCGACCACAAAAAAAACTAGTAGGTTTATCTCCATTCTACCATGACGTTTTTTTTTAGCGTTTTTAATGTCATTTCTTTTCTACTGCATCACGTCAGTTGTGCTTTGGTCAACATTGTGACATCATAATGTCTTGTGCTTATGACGTCAAAGGTTGACATCACTGAACTACAGCTAGCCTGTCGCTAAAACTGTAAAACGACTGTATGCATGCCGACTCGCGTCATGAAGTTAGTTTCTTTGTCAGTGTGTATCTCAACGCGATGAATCAGCCGAAATAAAAATCGTGTTCGAACGTAGGTTTTACCAAAACAATATACCAATGTAGTTCAAGGATTTTGTAATGTCATGGTGGAAATAATATTCAACTTCAATTTGCCTTGATTAGTTTTATTGGGCTGAATGTATTTAACCCATCAGTTCAGTGTCTTTGATAAAAAAATGAGGTCTGAGGCAGGAATGCATGCAGGGTTTGACAACCTGTCTACTGTTGAGTATTGTTCTACACACAGTTAGCTTTTCATGAAATACAGAATCAAAAATCAAGGGACATTTTACCATGCTTCAGGTTTCTCTGCAATATATGATGCAGCTTTAGTTTGGGCAGCTGTCAATTATGTATATGAGAAATAAGTGTTTATTATAGCGAAAGCTAATCAAGGTTTTGCAAAACAACTCCCAACAATTATTAATGGGTACATGACATGTATGTTAATGTTTTTAAAAATTGTGACGAGACTCAGACTGTTGTATCATGAAATTTCTATATCATGGCTCAATCAATACACTGATTTATTAAAATTATTTGTACTTAGTATGTATGCGAAGCTAATGTAAAATGCAAGAACATTTAAAAAACAAAACAAACTTTACTTCATTAAACTTAACAATTGCTCCGGCAACATATAGATTAAAAAATACATTTCACTATGTCTAGCAGGTCTATCTTTCTTAAACAATTTCAAATATTAGAATAACAATATAAGACAGAAATGTGTATTTCCATAATCTTCCTTCAAGTAAAAAAATATATTTTTAGCTTTTGCAAGCAAAAACTTTTGCCCCATAAAGTTTTTGAAATAACATCTGTCCGTCAGTCGGGTTTGTGGTTACCTGGTCCTGTCTGGTATCTTTTAAGACTTTTTCTCAATTTTACCACAAAATCTACAAAATTTAATTTTTTTGCTTGCTTCTTTCTGAAGTTTGTTACATGCACTGCTCCAGTCAACATCATAATTGGTTTGACAACAAAACATTTAATTGAATGTGTTTTATAACTCAAACTTTTTCTAGAATGAAATTGAAATCTTACTGAATTTTCCTTTAAGGTATGTCTGAAAAAATCTTTACTTGGAAAGCGGATATGTTGTTACACAAAATATTGGTGAACTAAAGAAAAGTTACTCTGTAGAGTAAGAAGAAAGCTTAGAATAGTTTTGCATGTCCAAGATGTTACATGTAGATGCATTGATGTTTGACAACAGAGAGATTGATTGTGGTGATCAATGTCAACTAAAGTGACGTCAGTGTGAAAAAACATCAATATTGTAAACAATCTTGACAAAAGTAAGCCTGCTTGCCGATATACTCTGCTGTGCATAAAGTCAACAACGTGTAATGCCCAATTATACTAAGATACTTTGTTTTAGTTTCATATTCCTCAAGGTGTTCAATAATTCCTACCGGTAATTTCAGTTCGGAGGAAGAAAACCTCTAGCTATCAATACTGATGAATCATTTAGATCAGAGAGTCTATTGTAGTTGTTTCTTTCTGTCATCTTAACACCTGGTATACATGATTCATATGATCCTAGAAAAAGCCTAGAAATTGGGCAGTGGCAAATGGTTTTAAAATGCCCTGAAAACCTATTTTAGCCTGATAAAGCCTGGCAACTTTTGAATTCTTAACAGCCATAATTCATTAATTCATTACCAACCATCTCATAGATTTTATCAAATTTATTTGGGTGTCTGGTGCAACACAACTTTAGAGTAACTTGCCTTGAGTACAGTCAGAAATCTTTGTGTGATTCTGCTGTTTCAACAAGGTATTGTGTATGCTTTGTTACTGTCAAAATAAGGCTTTGCATTTTGCCGATTTTAAATATCTGTCATACCTGACAGTATTATGAAATCTTGATTGTTGACATTTCTCTATGTTTTTGTTTGATTGCCTGAAAAATAAGCCCTTATTCTCCCCAAAAGCCTTTACTATTGTACAAATCCTTTTTTGTTGTTGTCTAACAAGTGGATACTATATCACAATTACCAAGAACATCTATACGGAATCAAACATTAAATTTCACCATTATATCCTCTAATGCAAAAAGTTATCAGTTTTATGGGCATTGTAATCATTTGTAATCACATCCTGTTCTACAAATTCTATTCTTTGTTGCCTCTTAGAGGTATCTTATTTCTTTCCAAAGAAATTTGCAGTATTAAGAAAATAGCTGATGATCTCTTGTGACTATAGTGTTATCACACATGTCATTTACCAATACTTTCTAAAGGTAGTGCCTGTACTCGGATACCTGTACTTGCCCTGCCACATTAGCCATACATGCACAGATCTTTCCAAGTTCAATGTTCGATTATTGTTCTTAAAAAAGCAATAAGTAATATTCTTTAGGAGGAAAGTACTTGACCTTGATGTGCAAGCTAATCGTAAAATTGATTAATGTAAATACTAAAGTTTTAGCTTCTCTGTTTACAGGTCGTATTCACTCTGCAGTGATAAGCGGGGTGAATCTCGAGTCGCGGAGTGTGACCGTGGAATGGTTCGAGAAGGGGGAGACCAAAGGAAAAGAGGTGTGTTGTGTTACTCAAAATGATTAAATCTTACTGGAAAAATGTCACCCAGAAAATTGATTGTTAATTTTATTTACAAAACTAAACTAATGATACCAGGTTACAGTGTTCCCCTTTTGTAGAGTGCCTCAAACTTTCGTGTGAACTCAAGTTATACCAGTTTGTTTTCCTGTGATTAACATACTAGAAACATTTAGGAGATTTATTTGACTATATTTAATTCAGGAGCAAGTCAAGATAGAGATTCAAGAATGTACATATAGTTATGTATAAACATCATTTCAATCATCTTCCCACTCAAAGCCAAAACGCAAGTTTTCGAACTGTCATTTTAGGCTTTGCTGCCGACCCTTTACTTTTCTGTGCTGCTATAGTGCCCCGACAGGCAAGAGAGCAAGCACAGATAACTAAAGGGTCAGCAGCAAGGCATAAAACTAAATGTTCGGAAACGTTTTGTGTAGGAAGATGCATTTCAATAGGAATTTGGAAAAGTTGGAATAATGCTTTTGATTTTAATTTTCCACTTTGTTTAAATATTATCAGTTTAAAAAATAGAGTTGAAATACTTGGAAACAAAAACTTACTAAAGGTTTTAATTCACATTGTGATGACATTCCATTGTCATGTGTAGCAATTGGTAAAACAATGCTATGACATCATAAGACAATCAACTCATTTTCATTGACTGTTGCTATGCAACAGTTACATAACCTTGTCACTTTCTTCACTTGGGTTGACATTCAGACTGCAAAGTTGAAGAAATTGGCATTTATTGTGAAATTGTTCAGTGTAAGCAAGTATGTCCTCCACATTTTCTCAGTGCTAGTATATTTTAAAAAATTTTTTTTCTGACAGTTTGATACATGTACCGGTAGTTGATTATTTTTGTAATTCCTACTTTTTTTGTGAAAATTTGTCATACAAGAATTTTGTTTTATTTTATGTCCAAAATATTTTTCAAAGAATATTTTTGTAGTACAGGATATTTGAATATTAAGAAGAATATATTGCTTGCATGATTAACATCTAATTTCCTATTATTCAGATTGAAGTGGAGGCGATCGTTGCCTTGAATCCACATATAGCTACAATGCCAGCCAAGTCCCGCGACTCCCAGTCCGTCAAGGTAATTATCACCACAATCCTTTTTTTTTTCACCTTGTATTCTCGTCTTCAAAGAACACAAATGCTATCAGCACTTTATTCGTCCTTGGTCTGACATTTCTGATGAACCTTTAGTTTAAAAAGACAGAAATTAATGGTCTCTCTTCAGGCTTCTCTGACAATTGTTAAGTGTCACTTTTATTTTCTGAGATTTTCAATGTTTGGTTCTTTCAGAGGGACAGTATTTTTGGGTACATAGTTTGGTGTTGTTGCTTTAATGCTTTAGAATGATTAAAGTTAAGATATTTTCTATTCTGAACTTATGTTATTTGATGTACCGTAACAGAGTTTTGCAATCTGTATTTTCAAGAAATTCCTTAGTTCTTTCTTTGAGAGCTATCAGTTCAGTTGTTGGCACCAACTTGTGGAGAGCCAATCCCTGAATTTGGTGATTAGTGTAGAGAAATGAAAAACAAAATGAGTAACAGTAAGGTTTTAGTGTGAATCAGTCATCAAACAAATTAACAGAGTTATGTCCCTTTGACTGTGTTGATTGTAAGTTATTTTGCAGCTGTTGTTAACTTGCAGTGCTGGAGTTGCGCCCCTTTGATCAAACTTCAAGTATTTTACAAAGTGATAAGCTGAGGTCATTTGTAATTCAAACAAAGTTTTCTTTATTTAAAATTGAACATGAACCTTGCTTCAGTACCAAGATTAAAAACCATTTTGAGTATTTTAATTTTGTGATGTTTATTGAGAGTAGGAGAGAAGACTATAGAGGGAAGGTATAGTTTAGTTGGCTTTAATATAGTTATTTCACTGTGTACACATAAAAAGCACAAACATTTTTAATCCAATTGGCAAGAAATTTTAGACACTGACAGGCTTTATCAAATTCATGGCTTTTAAAAAACATGGAGTCTACTCTATAGTAAAACAGAGTTAGTATGTAGATATCAGAAACCGGTCAGATATGTGAGGTTATAAAATGGTGATAACAGAAAGTGGTATTGTTGGTATTAGAAAGTAACATTACATTACCCAGTCATCTGATAGTTTCCACTTCTGACTTTCTCTACAGATACGACTCCTTTTTATCCCACCGGTATGTAATACCGTGGGATATAGTCATCGCCCTGTCCGTCTGTATGTCCGTCCGTCCGTAATCATTTCGTTTCTGGAGCAGAACTCAAAAACCGGTCCACATATCTTTCTGAAACTTTACATGTGTATAGCCCACTTACTGAAGTGGTGCCTTTTGATATTTTCACATTTCTGAAAATTTTATTTTTTATTATTTCCATGGAAACGGCTCTTATTTGGACTCTGTTCATGAAAGGTTTCGTTTCCGGAGCAGAACTCAAAACCAGGTCCACATATCTTTCTTAAACTTTACATGTGTATTGCCCACCTACTGAAGTGGTGCCTTTTGATATTTTCAAATTTCTGAAAATTTTATTTTTATTATTTCCATGGAAACGGCTCTTATATGGACTCTGTTCATGAAAGGTTTCGTTTCCGGAGCAGAACTCAAAACCAGGTCCACATATCTTTCTGAAACTTTACATGTGTATTGCCCACCTACTGAAGTGGTGCCTTTTGATATTTTCACATTTCTGAAAATTTTATTTTTTATTATTTCCATGGAAACGGCTCTTATTTGGACTCTGTTCATGAAAGGTTTCGTTTCATATATATATTAGCTTATACTATCATAAACCTTGCTTGAAAAATTTACAATTATCTTTCAAAGGTTACATCTTACGATCATGTAGAACCGGTGGGATATGTCATCTTCTGATGACTTGTTTATCAGACTGGGTGATTTTAAATATTGCAGTGGACAAATGTCAAATAAAAACACTCTGTTTCATTTTGCGCCGGGCAGGTAAATCAGGGTCAGTGGTAGATGAAAAACATAGAAAACATATGGTAAGCCTAACTTCAGGGCTGTCTCACAGTAATGTCACCAAAAGGTTCATGTATACGGTTTGTAGCATCAAAACATGTCATGCTTGTGTTTAATTATCCCCCGCCAAACGTAGTTGGGGGGGGATATTGAAATGGTCTCCGTCCGTCCGTTCGTCCGTTCGTCCGTCCGTCCCGATAATGTTTCCGGAGCACAACTCCAAAACGGTGAGACCTAGCTCGACGAAACTTGGTATGTGCAACAGGCATCATGTGGAGATGTGCCTTATGGGGTTTTCAACTTCTTTGCATTTTTATTTTTACCCGTTTCCATGGAAACGTAACATAGGATTTCGTTTCCGGAGCACAACTCCAAAACGGTTAGACCTGGCTCAACGAAACTTGGTATGTGCAATGGGCATCATGTGGAGATGTGCCTTTTGAGGTTTTCAACTTCTTTGCATTTTTATTTTTACCCGTTTCCATGGAAACATAACATAGAATTTCGTTTCCGGAGCACAACTCCAAAACGGTTAGACCTAGCTCGACGAAACTTGGTATGTGCAATGGGCATCATGTGGAGATGTGCCTTTTGAGGTTTTCAACTTCTTTGCATTTTTATTTTTACCCGTTTCCATGGAAATGTAACATAGGATTTCGTTTCCGGAGCACAACTCCAAAACAGTGAGACCTAGCTCGACGAAACTTGGTATGTGCAACGGGCATCCTGTGGAGATGTGCCTTTTGGGGTTTTCAACTTCTTTGCATTTTATTTCCTCTTTTTCTCAAGGAGCATCAGGCCTTAGAAGAAAGCTAAAACTTTCTGTGCAGTTAGATAAAGAGGATAAAGAGTAAGGGGGGAACCACATTTGCCACACCAATAAGCACAAATGATATGAAGCCTGATGAGTTACAGAGCCAATGGCTCTATTTTTATTTTTAGCTGTTTACATGAAAACTATACTTAAGATTTTGTTTCTGGAGCAGAACTTGAAAACCTTGAGACCTAGCTCAACCAAACTTGGTGTATGGATCAATCATTATGTGTAGATGTGCCTTTTTGGGGTTTGAACTTGTTTGGATTATCAGTTTTTGCAGTTTCTTTGAAATTGTAAGTTGTGACAATTTACGACACCAGAAATCGGAGATACTTAAAATTCAAAGTCATGTTTTTTTTCGTCAAAATATTCCAAATGGCGGGGGATATAGACGACTCTGTCTGCTTGTCTTATCATTGTGGTTGAAACTAATGAAAGTGAGTTTTATTCTAGAAGGTTTTAGAATCTTGAGGCCATAGCTAATTATTCGTGGCATTGAACACATTCATTGCAGGATTTAGCCCAGCAAATTCTAAAAAAAATTACTCTAAATTGAGGAGTTTGATCATCCCATTGGCTAGAAAAACTATGAATGCACATTTTTTTTTTATAATCCAGGGGATGTGTAGTGTTGGAATGTTTTGCAGCAATTCTGATCTTGACTTTAACATGCCAGAAAACAGGCATGCGAAAATGCACAGAATGGACATCACTGAGTGAAGAAATGTTTGATGTCTTGTTCCACCTATTTTGTAGTACTGGTTCATTCTCAACCTAATAAATTTTTTAAGAAATCATTCTTTATTCCCCTTTCATATGTGTGTTATAAACTTGTTGCATTTTCATGTATCATTTTTTCTTGGCAAGTTCTTGTTTGCAAATTTCATTGCTGTCTCTTCTCAAGACTTTTTGATTACACCCTTACTGAGAACTTGAAAAGGCAAAAGTAAAAAGATGTTTGGTTTAGGTATGCAATCATTTTAATCAGGTAAACAAGAGTTCTCATGAACTGTTGATCGCAATGTCTTCAAATTTTGACACAGTCTACATTTGGCGATTAGCAGACTCCAAGCTTTTTAACATTATTTCCAAGGTCACAATAGCTGCTTCAAACTTTTATCAATATGATATCTCATGAACTGTTTCACTTTTTGTCTTCAAGTTTCGTGACAGTTTTATTGCCAGTTTACACAGACGGGATGTTACCATGTTAGTTGCAAACACTTGCCTTGTTATTGAAGTTTTGTCAAAATATTTCAGGTTTAAAACTATGCCATACTTCAAGACCTTCAAGAACTTACTCAATTAGTCAGTAGCAAGGAAAAAAGTTTAATCTCAGAGAATTAAATTAAGAACAGATGTAGTGTGATCATTGTGTTTTTATTTCATCATGGTGTGATTTCTAAAGCAAAGGTAGTCACCGTATGGCATTTATTGGCACAAGGGACACAATGAAACTCTTTTGTCCTTTAATTCTATAGTATTGCAGAAATCTTCAGTTTCTTTCCATAGTCTAGTCTCTAGCAAGTAGCCTGGAAGGTTGTTGTGGTTTGTCTGTATATTGTCTGAGAGTCAGAAGTGAGACTCTGTAGCAAGTCCATGCACTAGTCCCACATTCAAGTAACTGTAACCATGGAGACTGGTGTGTACCTCAGGAGGATCAAGACTCAGCTCCTGACCCTGACACCGCAACTGTTGAGGAGAATGATGATGATGGTGGAGGTGATGATGATGATATTCTTGAGGACGAGGAGGAAGTTAGTGCCAGTGATAGTTGCTATGGTGACCAGGACCAGCCGGGCCCCCCCTCATCTGCTGGTTCGGCCTCCGCCTCTCGTCTGGTCCAGCCCAGTAAAATATCCCGGCCTACAGGCAAGGTAGCGTGCCATCATCCCATCCATCCATCCATCCATCACCCATCAGCCAGTGGAGCCTGAAATCACTGTTGTGCCTGCCTGGATATTGCATGTGTTGGATTACTGGTAGATATGTGGTGCACTGTCATTGGTGGACCTGTTATGAACCGACCAAATTCTTTTGCTATTCGTCTGTCTATGCTAACCACTTGAAAGAAACACAGACAGTTTATTTAAATGTTGACATGACATGAAAGTTGACACATAGCAGAAGCAAAGGGAGATAACTTGTGAATGCTTGTCAAAAAATCTTCATGCATGAACAAATACATTTCAAAATTTATTTCTCCTTGATTTAGGCAGATTTTCAAATATTTAAATCTGAGTCATGATTGAGATAAAGCAGAAATTACAGATATCCACATACCTACCAGTGAACGAGTTGATGTTTAGCTGTAGTTGGGAAGCAATGTTGTGTTATGTTAAATCCTCCCCCGAGTGTCGGCCTCTAGTTAGTAACCATGGATTGTTGAGATGTTAGCATTGTTTACTTTGAGTACTTTCAGCAGTGTTGTACACAGTCACAGCTCACAGACACGGACAATAAGCCGAGGAGAGCCGAGAGATGCTGTCTTAGCTACCATTGTCTTAGACCGGTGGATGGTCCCACAGCAATCAGGCCGCCTTGTCTGTCCCTGCTCTCACTACTGTATGCAACACTGACTAGTGGCTATGGTGATGCACGCTTGTCTCTGTCACTCTGACATCATAACAATCATCATCATCATCATCCTCTCCACGGTTGTTGGGCTGCACCTCAGCGATTCAGTTGTCTTGCACAAGTCATGTACTGAACTTTGCCAACTGCATTTGACTTCATGCACCGTTTTGTTGTCATAAATTTGTGAAGCTTTATGTGCAATCAGAAGGTTATGATGGGAAAAACACAATCTATGGTATGGATGTACAAGATAAATGAAACTTTTTGAAATCTATATGCTGCTTCTGTTGGTTGAAAAATATTCATAATGTAAGTTATTTTTTAATTTAAACTTTTCAACAAAATATTAAAAATGAAATTGGCCACAAAAACATCAAAATTGAAAATGATAAAATTCTCATGTCAAGGGTTGATGTAAGATTTTTTAGTATTGATCTTTTTTAATTTTTCAATCTTTATATTTTTCTTGCCATTTTGTTGGTTGAGAGGAATGCATATGGAAATCATCCCAAAAATGTGACTAAAAAACAATTTTAATTAGAGTAAAAAAAATGTGGGAAATGGTTTAAAGTGTTCTTTCTTTAGATCATGCTACTTACTCCAAATTCTCAGGTCTGTCAGAAGGTCACCATTAATAGCTTAAAAACAATTGACAACATAATCATAAATTTTAGCAGTTATTGTATATCATTTTGTCATAAAAAGTTGTTATATTCATTATTTCATTTGGTCACAACTTTTTTTATTAAGAATACAAAATGATGAAAGGAGGTAGACAGATTTTTAAAGTGTTTGGTTGGTAGATGCCTAGTGAGATTTATCAGATTTTTAAGACAAGTCCAGATATAATTGTTTGAATAACTTATCTGATACAGACTATTGGCAGGGTTACCAGGCTCTGGCCTGTTGGTATCTTACTAGGATCTCAATTTAAAAAATCTAGAAACATGTAGTTTTACAAACATTGTTATCCAAAATATGTCAATATCATGTAATGGAAAGTGTCTGTTAGATCCTCATTGCCAAGAATTTTGTAAATCTATGGTTCATATATCACCTCTTATTATTAGGAAATGAAATCTCGATGGTAGTTGACATTTACGACCAGTTTATCTCTACTGTGAGTTATTGTTTCATTCAGTTTGTCAAATCACTTTATGCCATCTTGAATCGTCTTCACTGAATTAGTGATGAAGTGATCAGCCCTGATATGGTTGACAAATGTACCGTGACGTTGCTCTCTAAAGACATAGAACCATTCCATCCAGCGAGGCGTTACAAGCGATATAGACTTAAACACTTCATCCCTCCATGTGTAGAGTCACTGTAGATTTAAAGTGCAGACGTCATATGTCAATCATTGATTGTTTGTCAAGATAAGGATCAGTCGTTAGCATAACACCTGTCATACTGGTATCTTGCAAGATGTAAATGGCTTTGTTCTTGTTTATGGGTCAATAATTAATGGCTTTTTTCATCTGGTTGAGTTAAACAATAATCAAGGTTGTGCATGTTTGCTCCCATTTATTGATCACGATACATTGTGTTCTGTTGCCCCACAGCACAATATTTTCTCCATATCTTACTTTGAACTGCCAAAAACACCTATGTGGATTATTTACACCAGTGTATCATGACATCAAGGAGAGGCAGGGGTGTTCCAAAAGGCCAGAGTGTTTTTAAAGGCCAGAATGTTCCAAATGGCCACATTGCTCCCGTAAGGCAGGGTGCTCCGCATGGCCAAATTGTTCCAAAAAGACAGACTGTTCCTAATGGACACATTGTTTCTAAAAGCCAAGGTGGTCCAAAAGGCCAGAGTGTTTCAAATGGCCATATTGTTTCAAAAAGTCCGGGTGTTCCAATGGGTCAGGTTATTCCAAAAGGCCAGGGTGTTCCAAAGGGCCATGGTGTTAAAAAACTCCAGGCTGTTCCAAGAGGCCAAAATATTTTGAATGGGCAGAATGTTACTAAAAGCCAGGATGTTCCTAAAATCAAGAGAGTCCATAGAGGCGAGGATGTTCTAAATGTCCATAATGTTATTGACCAGAGAGTTCCTGCAGGCCAGAGTTCTAAAAATAGCAAGGCTGTTCCTAAAGGCCACAATGTTCTTAATAGCCAGAAGTTTCTTAAAGGTCAGGATGTTCCTAAAGGCAAGAGTGTTGTTAAAATTCAAGATGTTCCAAAAGGCCACAATGTTCTAAATAATCTGAATTTTCCTAGAGGCCAGTATGTACCTAAAGGCAAGAGTGTCGTTAAAATTCAGGATGTTCCTAAAGAGCACAATGATCTAAATAGCCGGAATTTTAAAGGCCAGGAGATTCAATCTAAAAGAGTAAGCATGTTATCAGCATGTTTATATAAAGTTTTATACTCTTAGTTAGTGCATGCAAGTTTTTATGATTGGCATGCATCAATTTGTTTTCATTTTCAGGGATTTCATTTTAAATTTTATTGCTTTTATTTTCCATTAGTTCATGATAATTTTAATTGAATCTTTTTCGTAAAAGGAAGACATCAGATTTTAATTTTCAATAGAATATCCTAGTTATTAAAAGTTTTATGTTTTTTTTATTTTATGATTATGCTTTCATAAAATTGAAACTAATAAACTTCCTGTTTTTAAGTCAAGTATTTTCAGATGTGAATTATCTGGTACAGTTGTATCTACCGGTAATGTGTAGTTTGGATTACTGCAAAATGGATATCAGAGATTATCTTTTGGATTATCATCTTCGTTTGGTTTCCAGAGTAACAAGTCACTGGGAGGAACAGGGGACCGAGAAAATGTTCGACCATCAAACAAAGGTAAGGGTTGAACAAAAGCCTTTGTTTGAAATATAGTGTGAGTTTAGCTTTAAGCTGAAGGTTTGAGGTTAGTAGTTTGAAGTTGATAATGCAGAGCAATACTAAACTCAAAAATATTTTTTTAATCAAACCCTTTTAAGTATTATTTTACAACAATTTGAGCAGCAATTTGACAGTATGGAATACCAAAAGTGTCATGACTATAACAATAAAGAAGTTATCTAGAAATCTATGTTCATGTACAAAGGAGTAGCCAGTTAAAAGAAATCCTTTGATTTAGAAATAGAGTGACCCTAACCATAACATGTTTTGCATTAAAGTATAGTTTTGCCCTGTACAATTTTAGTTAAAGCATGAGGCTGAATACTAGAAAAGCTATATTTACTAGTTCTTGATACTAGAAACACTTAGTTTTTTTAATTCCATTAAGTATTTGTGTAATAGAGATCTTCTTTTCTAGTAAGATAAATAAGAATAAAATAATGAATATTTTAATTTAAAGATTTGTAAGGTCTGCTGAGAAAATTTTGTTCTAATAAGTGAGTGAAACGATTAATTTATCATAAAAAAATCAGTTATCAGTATACTAATATGTTTCTATGATACTTGAATCGTATGATGTTTTGTCATTTTTATTATCAATGATTAAAGACAGTTATTTGCAAGATCACACAACAATTGTTTGAATGACATAATTAGTTTCCCTGGTCAAGGATTGAAATCACAGCTGAATTTGATATTTCAAAATTTTTATTCATAAAAGCAGGGATCACTTTGGACAGGGATTTTGGGATATATACCCATTGATGTATCAAGATATTCCATTATCAATACTAATGAGGGAGAAAATCTCATTGCAAAAATCAAAACTATTATTTTTCTTCTCAAACATCAAATTGCTTTCTCTGAAAATCCCATTATTTTAGGCCAAGGTAAGATTTTTATGCCCCCGATTCGGAGATTCAGGGGGTATATTGTTTTTCACCTGTCCGTCTGTCCGTCTGTCCGTCCGTCTGTCCGTTTGTCCACAAAAACTTTAACCTTGATCATAACTTTTGATTGGTCGGAGCTAGGTCTTTGATACTTGACATATGGATCCCTTGTGATGAGACCTTTCAGATGACACCATGACATTTGACCTTGTGACCTTGACCTTGACACAGCGAGCATTTTCAGAAAACTTTAACCTTGGCTATAGCTTCTATACTGTCAGTGCTAGGTCTTTGATACTTGACATGTGTATTCCTTGTGATGAGAACTTTCATATGACACCATGATATTTGACCTTGTGACCTTGTCCGTCCGTCTGTCCGTTTGTCCACAAAAACTTTAACCTTGGTCATAACTTTTGATTGGTCGGAGCTACGTCTTTGATACTTGACATATGGATCCCTTGTGATGAGACCTTTCAGATGACACCATGACATTTGACCTTGTGACCTTGACCTTGACACAGGGAGCAGGATGCATCCGGGGGCATTCGTGTTTCACAAACACATCTTGTTCTCCTTTTCATACTTTGATATGACCTTCAGGAGTTAAAAATTTACATGCAAGAGAGTATCCAGTTCCTCAAGTTTCAGAAAGTTTTCAATAATTCATTGACAAACGTCATGAATTGTCATTAGCATTATTTTAGCCATTTGCTTTATTGAAGAACACAGAAATGTTGAGGCGACTCTATTTCATGATTGAGGCTTCTGTATTTGATAGTATTTTTTCAAAGTTTACTTTAAAGTCATGTATGATTTACAGTGTCATCAGCACGATCTCGTCCAAGTTATGCAGCAAAACCGGCTGCGGCTCAGAACGGGAAGGTCGACCATTCCATATCGGCGCCGGAGGTGAAAGATGACAAGGGGAAACAGACAGCCGGTAAGGAACTAATGCTATAAAGATTTCTTGTCATTTTCTCCCAAGGAATAATTCATGGAATAATTCATGGTTTGAATTTGTTAATGGTGACTATTTGTCTGTGATGAACTAGAGTGTAGGACACTGGCTTTAATTTTCAACAATCTGCAAACACTTCAAATATCAAGTACCACTGTCACTGCAGCTGTTGACGCGGCTAATGGCGGAATATTGCCCAAGCGTTGTAAAACAATAACTCATTCACTCACTCACTCCCTATAAATCTGGGCCTTTGACCCAAAGGCATGTTAACTTAGAACTATTTAGCTGGTGTTATAATGACTGAATTGTTTCAATGAATATGTTACTGTATGCTTGTAAATTGTTATATTGACAAGGCGGAGGAGGAGGAACCAGTAAGTATATTCAGCTATCTCTCAGTGCTTATCTTCATTCATGTCTTCTTGTACAGAGTCAGATTTGTCGTGGTATTTGTTTGAATGGTGACATCATTGTAAATTATGTGGTGGTTAATGTTGTTGTGACATTTCTGTTTTGATGCAAAACAATACACGGGTAAATACGGGTGTTGTAATGATATATAATTTTGTTTTGGCTCGTAATACATTGGTTGGTGATAAATTTGGTGACATACATTTTTCAATGGTATCAAGCACAACATAATTTCTAGTTAATCTTTATCTTAAATATTTCTGTGTAAGTACAAACTGGACATTGCAATGCAATTCAATGCAACGCAACAGTTGTCTATGGCATGCTTTTTTTTTATCTCCTTTCAATTTTGTCATGCTCCTTTGGCTTAAATAATGCCTTCTTAGCGAGATCGAGATGAAGCTTTTCTTAGTTAGATTTTTAGTAATTTATTAGTAATTTAGAATCTTGTGATGTGTGACAATTTCTTTGGATATTATAGTCAACTTAATCAAGAAGATCCAAAGTCGCCGTCATTCAACATTGGTAAACCTTTCAAATCAGCCAATTGGAATCAAGTATTTACTGAAACCCTCTTACGATTCAGATTCTAACTTTAAATTGCTACCAAGCGTCACTATAAATGGAAAGTATGATACACTTGATCTTGATTATTTGAAAGCGGCTTAGCCCTATATTTTTATTTTCTTTGTTAGTTCTAGCAGGGTCTCAAGTACCATTAATTTATGATGTCACTCAAAAACTATACTTCACAGGGTAATAAAGGACAGGCAACTTCTTTAAACTTTAGAGAAACAATACCAGTATTAAAAACCAGCCATGCCTTCAGTAACATATTGTTTGCGGCGGGTATCTATCTTTCTGAACGCTCGCTAACATCCCAGGAAATTTCAGTGTACTGATTCCCGGGTAGTCATACTCTTGCAACCTCTAGTTTTATACTAATGGGATCTCCCCTAAACTAGATAGAGCTAGCCAATAACCACTCCTATATACCTGGGTGTATCTGCTGCAGCTGGGCGTCGCAAGTCCAACTGTGTGAAGGAGGTAGAGATGATACAGAAGCGGCGCGAGGACCGACGGGCGGCCCAACAGGCTATCAAGGAGGTCAACGAGAAGAACTACGACACCAACGACCCAAACTGGGCCTTCCTTTCCATGATCAAGTTAGTCACATTAGATTTCTGTTTTTTTTTACCTGTTGAATATTTATCTTCTTGTTATCAAATTTTTGATGGTTTTCTGTTCACTTCTCATTGTATACATAAGTTCGAAAATTTTATTTATTAAAATTCTTTGTGAAATAGATATGAATTTTTGATTTGCTGTGATTTTTTAAAAGTTTGATGTGTCATTGTTTAGGTTTCATTTTCAAGAAAAAATGAGATATAACAAATGTTTTCTGTTAAAAATTTTGAATTTGAAATTTCTGCTTTAGCAACTATCGAGGGAACTTGGAGTACCGACCAATCACTTCGTCAGACCCAATCGAGAACCACCAAATAAGTGTCTGTGTGCGGAAGAGGCCTCTCACCAAAAAAGGTAATCTCTATTGAATATTTTGCAAAAATAAATAAGCAAACTTTCAAGCCATACATCACTTTAGGCTCTCGATAAAGTTGTACATTTGCACCTAGCTGTACTTAGTAATTATGTCAATATGCTAAGCATTTCCTTATGCATAACGGATATTGTAGAATAATCTGTTGCTGCCATTCCACAAACTGGTCTTAAAAACTATGACAAATCAACTTATCATTGGCAGTAATTTTAAGGTGATAAGTTGTGGTGGAAGGTGTGTTTGATGTATAATCCGATGATTATGAAATTTGGTTTCTTGATTTATCATGAGTTACTGAAGGTAATTGTTATGTTTAGAAAATGCACGAAAAGAAGTGGATGTTGTGACCATTCCAAACAAAGAGAACACAATAGTCCACGAACCCAAGCTCAAGGTTGATCTCACCAAGTACCTGGAAAACCAGTCGTTCAGGTTTGACTACGCCTTCGACGAATCAGTTACCAACGAGATGGTGTACAGGTATGTTCTAGCGCTGCATTGTTAAAAACTTCCTTCAATTTCTAGGATTTAGAATTATCAAGGCTTTTGAATCATGAAATTGAATATTGTTTCAAGAAGGCATATTATGTTATTGGCAGTAAACTACTGGGATGTATCAATGAAATTATCGTGCATTATTAGTCACGAGTGAAAATAATACTGATAACAACATTGTTTTGACGTCATTCTGAGTAGCTTACCAACACCTTCATGCACAGCATTTACAAAATAACGAAAGCAGAAATCCATTGATTTACTACTAAGAATGTAGATAGTTGCATGATTATAACTTGTGTGATATTGATTTCCAGGTACACAGCTAAGCCCCTGGTGGAGTGTATATTTGAAGGAGGGATGGCCACATGCTTTGCTTATGGTCAAACAGGCAGTGGCAAAACACATGTAAGATTTGTAGAATTTGTTCATTCTTTTGTAATCCTAATTTATTACTCAACCCCAAAGACATCGCAGAATAAAACTTCAAAGTTAACTTATAACACATTGTATAACAACATCCAGCGCTGACTGAAAATCTGATTTCACATTTATATCAGAATGACACTATGTGCTCGATTTGAATATCAATCCAGTATAACATGTCTCTGATTTTCCAACACAATAAGTTTAAGTTTATCCCCTTAAAAATACAATAAGGGTTGTGAATATTGAGTTCCTGATTTCAACCTTTTCTCCAATTTTCCAGACAATGGGCGGTGATTTCTCAGCAAAGGGTCAACAAGACTGCACGAAAGGAATATATCTATTAGCAGGTTTGTTTTCTATAAGTTGTTAAATATTTCTCAATCTTTAATCAGAGATTTTTAAGCATAAGTAATTGATTGATAATAAATTGATTAATTTGTTAGCATCTTATCATTGTGCGACTTTAAGGTTTCATAGTCCTATTTATTTGTTTTCAGCAAAAGATGTATTCAAGCTGATACATTCAAAATTCAAGAAGCTAGATCTGACAGTGGGAGCAAGTTTCTTTGAAATCTACAGTGGAAAGGTATTTCTACATGTTGTGCTTGTATGCATACTTCATTGATCTTTGTTGTCATCTCATCTGAGGAGTAGGGTCTGTTGAATAAACATTGGTTTATATGCAATTTCAAACACAGGTCCAGAAATATTTTTATTGCTTTTTATGGCCTATGGCCAATCCTGCATTTTACAGTTGCAATATTTGAAAGAAGTCAATTTATTACTGCCTGAGTAAGATATTGCAGGGGAATGTTTATGTAATAATGAGTTACATTTGTTTGCATCTATGACATAACATGAATCAAAGAATCAGAAATTTAAGCACATTGTCAGCAATTACTCTTGGTGAATGTAGGAATGAATTTATCAGAATACATTTGAAACATGTGTGCATTGTTAGTGATACATATTGGATACTTTCAGTTTCTGCTAAAGAACATGTTTATTTGATTAGTTATCATGGGTAAAATTTATGTTTCACGTGTGCCTTACTGGAAATCAAAGAAAGTCACTGATTATTAATGACTTGTGTAGGTGTTTGACCTGCTGAACAAGAAGCTGAAGCTACGAGTACTGGAGGACCACAAGCAGCAGGTCCAGGTGGTGGGACTCAAGGAGGAGAACGTACAGAGCACCGAGGAGGTTCTACAGCTCATACAGCACGGCAACAACGTCAGGTACACACTCACGCCCTGTCTGTCTGTCTGTCACAATGTCTGTCACAATGTCTGTAAAGCTAGTTAAATTTATCACCACTCAAAATATCATTCAAATGTGTCACAGTTTTGCTACCCTACTTGAAGGGTATGTTTGCTTCTGAAAACAAAAATTATAGCAATGATATGACTTTGTTTTTATTCCACGTTGTTAAAATAATAAAAGTAACAAAGATTTGAGATGGATTAAGGAATAATTTTAACTTCTTATCACCTTTATTGTTGTATGTTAATGATTTACAAATACTCAAATGTTGGAACCAAAATTGTCATGTAGAAAGGGAGATAATTTTATTCCTTGTAACCTCAATAATTAAATGAAGCTCAGGTAAAATGTTTCTGAGATGGTTCAAGTTTATTGAGTATTTGCTAAATTTATTTTGCTATATTTCAGAACGTCTGGCCAGACTTCAGCCAACCAGCATTCGTCTCGGTCTCATGCGGTGTTTCAAATCATACTCAGACGGAGGTATTCACTATTCCTATTGTTATATTGAACATATAGTTTGTTATTTTATACCTTGTATGAAGATGTCATATAAAACAAGAATGGCACAGAGAATAAAGTATCCAAAGCTTAAACTTTTGTTTTACTACAGCATTTATGTCTTTTATAATGAAATGAAAGAAGTTTTCCTTGGTTATATTTAAATTAAGTTGTCATTTGACTGTGAGTATTCTGATGTCATGTCTTCATCCTGTACCTTCAATCACAATTCAGCTTTTTCTTTAAAAAACAATTTAAGTCTTTAATTTCTTTTGACTTTTGATACAATTTGATATCTTTTTTAACATCCTTGGTAACATGACTGCATTTGCTAATTTGATGTATATTTATTACATTGTCTTTTTCAATTTCAGAAACAATAAACTGTTTGGGAAGTTTTCTTTGATTGACTTGGCAGGTGAGTGATGCTTAATGTTTTTTTTAATATTGTTCTTTTTAATCATTTTGAAAAGGATGCCAAGTTGATGAGGCTTAACTGATGGATCATAGTATGAATTTTGTAATTAAACCCATGAAATTGATTGTATCTCTCAGGTAATGAGCGAGGAGCAGACACATCTAGTTCAGATCGACAGACGAGAATGGAAGGAGCGGAGATCAACAAGAGTCTATTGGCTCTCAAGGTAAGAGGAGAGAGATATTGTTATTGTGCCTATGATAAAGAAATATGAGTTGGCCATAAGTCCAGAGGATCAATGCATTTCTTAAGAAAACTGCAACTGCTCCTGTGATTGCTAATAGGAAAAATATGTTTAGTAAAGTTTATTTGAAAACAAATGTTGTTGAAGCCTTGATAGAACATGTAGTTCTTTGAGGGACATCTTGAATTATGATATTCCCAAAAAAGAGAATTGATATCAAGGCTTTCTGACATTCTTTTGATACATTCATAGATGATAAAGTGAGTGGGAAAGTGCATTATATTATCATTACATAAGCATTTTATCAGTTTGAATTACAAGATTTGAAAGCAACTTTGTGTGTTGTTTATCAGGAGTGTATTCGAGCGCTAGGGAAGAAGGGAGCTCACCTACCGTTCAGAGCCAGCAAACTGACCCAGGTTTTACGAGACTCCTTCATAGGGGAGAAATCAAGGACATGCATGGTAAGTTTTCTTTGATAATCAAGCTTCGCATGATATATAAAAAAGTCTTACCATTGTCCAAAATATGTTTAAAATATTGAATTATTCCAGAACAAATGACAGGTTTCAATGAAAATAGTTCTATGTTGAGTCTATTGTCTAACATGATTGAATTTTTCGACAAAGATTAACTGTTTACTTGTCATATTTATAACAGTAACCCCAAGTAGACCATTATTAATAAGGGATAACAATTTAACAAAATGCTTCCTACCACTTTCCGTTTTAAATCCTATAGAAATGGGATCAACCTATTTAAAAAGATCTGTTATACCAAATATTAGAAATGTCTTTTGGAAAGATGTTTTCGATGCATGGGCCACATTAAAAAGTTGCATTAGTGTAAACAATTTTCAAAGTGAATACCTCTGGACCAATGACAATATCTTGATTGACAACAAACCAGTCTTGTTAGACCATTATGTAAAATCAAACATACTTTTCATTAATGACTTTTTAAAGGATGATGGTTCATTCTTTGATTTTACTGAATTTAAAAAAATATACCATTTGAAAACAAACTTTTTAGAATTTAATGGATTGATTCAATCTATGAAAAAATACATTCGAAAGAATGTAAGCTTTAACAAGAAACTTGATTTGCCATTTATTCCTGATAGTTTGAAAATACTGTTTAAGTCAACTAAAGGATGTAAAGATTTTTACATGAATCTGTCAAAATCATATTTGTCACATAATCGAGTCAGTAGCGAAATAAAATGGGAAATGGAGCTTGGACTAAATATGGATAAAGATGAGTGGAAGATATATAATTATATTCCTTTTAGGAGCACAATTAGCTACAAGTTACGATGGTTTCAATACCGAATCATCCATAGAATATTAACAACAAATAAAAGTGCTGTCATGTTTAAATTACAAGATTCCCCATTATGTACCTTTTGTAAATGCCAAAATGAAACTATAAAACATCTGTTATATGACTGTGTACATGTAAAGAGTCTGTGGCATCGCTTATTTGACTGGATCAAAAGTAAAACTGATGTCGGTTTGAATCCAAATATTACACATATATTTTTCGGTTATAAAGAAAAACGAAATGACGTTCTAAATTTGATTTTTACTGTTACAAAACACTTTATTTACACCTGTAAATGCCAAAACAAAAAAACTCACATAGAGGGCCTAAAATCAGTTTTACAGGAAACATATAACGTAAGTAAACAGATACTCTACACCGAATGCAGATACGAAAATTTCATGTCATTTTGGTCTTCATGCCACAGTCTTTTTACATAAAATTACTATCTTTTGCTCTAATGTGTGAAATTGTATACCGTGTAAACCAATTGTGATAACTGTTCATTATTCAATTTGCTATAGACAGATGAAATGTATACATGCAAACCAATCATGATAACTTTGAAAGTATTTATATACATGTAGATGTAACATGTTACAAGAAAATGTATGGTACCTCAGAAAAGAAATAAAGTGATAAAAAAAAAATTATTAATAAGGGTGTGATTGTTTATCTATTGCTGAAGTGCCCTTGTAGGTCAGTTCAAACCAATGTGGGCAGTGTGAATAGAACTAAAACTATCAAAATATGAAGAATGATCTACCGTGTGTTTCAGATTGCAATGATATCGCCGGGTATGTCTTGCTGTGAACACACCCTCAACACTCTCCGGTATGCAGACAGGTGAGTTTCCAGTACTGTCAAATCCATTCATTCTCTTCTTGTTTTTAATGTGTTATATATATATATTTGTGGAAGCCCAATTAACGTGACTTATATGCATTCATACTAGTTAAATTACACATCAAACATTATCCACTTGTAACTCACTCTGACGTCTTTGTTAAGTTTCAAAATGTTTGTAAGACTGATTAACTTGCGTCATTGCCCAGTTCTCAAATAATGCCTTTAAACTTTCCTCTTGTCATGCATCATAGACTAGCTGTAAAAAGATACTTTCCTGCAATAATTAATACTTCTCCATCAAATTACATATGGTAAATGTTAACATACATGACCCCAACAAATCACAGAAGATCTTTTAAACTAACATGATAAATATGATTGACAAGTACCTTTTAGAATAATGGTGATATATAGTATAATGATAACAGTGTGAGCATACACAACTACATATAGCAAGTGAAGCAATATGCTGAATGTTTGTGTGTGTGTGCAGGGTGAAGGAACTAGGACCAGGTGGCAAGGTTGAAGGGAAGCCTGCAGAAGTTGCTCAGTCACACAACATGGCCATCGGATCCATGTCACCACAGAACAGTGATCTCGCACTACTCAAGACTTCTAATGTGAGCAACTTCTTTAATTTTTGTGTGGTGTTTAAACTTTGCAAAGGAGTTCAATGAACTTATTTGGTCACAAAATATCATGCGCCTTAATTAATATTTGTATAGTGCTCAATTGAAGAAGTGTTATCATTTGCTTGAGCTTTTTCTAATCAGTTTATCAGAAGAAAGATAGCCAATTTCAAAGGTGTGAACCAAGAAATTATTTATTGGCCAATATTGACCGTCATGAATAGTTCGATGATATTAGAATAAATGATATGAGTGGCTGTCAGGCAAAATGCACAGACAAAAGCTTCAAAACCTCAATTGTAACTAAAAGCCTTTGGTTTGACTCTGCAAATTGATATGAAAATCTACCGACTTGTGAGAGGACAGTGTTGCCGATGTGTGGAGTAGCTGATGTCACTGATCCATGTAACAATCCATGTTTGTGTGATGTTGCAGCAAGAGGAGGTGTCGGAGGAGCTGCTCAACTTCCACCAGGTGGTCAACAAGATGCAGGAGCAGGAGGAGGAGGTTATCGACGACCACAGGTCTCTCGTTGAGGTCAGCAGCTCTCTTACTCATTTCTCATCACCCACATGTGCACTCACTTACACTGCCTTTATATCCATTAAT
Organism: Steromphala cineraria; assembly: GCA_916613615.1. Lineage (NCBI taxonomy): Eukaryota > Metazoa > Mollusca > Gastropoda > Trochida > Trochidae > Steromphala > Steromphala cineraria. Next base: position 37,758,931 of record OU744722.1, on the reverse strand, counting down.
TTGTGATTTGGAGAAATCAACTTCATTATAGGACTGTATCTTACATGGTTTCCTTATGTTTGCGTATGTTTGAGTCAAATTTCATACATCAAAGAATAAGGCTACAGGATGTTAACCTTACTCATAGAGGTGCCTAACTCTATACACCTAAAAGCTTAATCAGTACCAGTTCTCTAGGATGCCTTGCCAAGAGTCCGATGAAAATAGAATCATTTTAAAGTATCTTCAAATATTAGATTTATCAAAAAGGTGTTCAGTAGAATAAGATAAACCTGAGGATTGTCATGGTTAGCTTTTACTTGCTTCAAGGATTATTGATATATTGGATCTTACTCAAGCATTGCATCTGTTTAAGAAAGTTATGGATGAAGAATTTTGTATTATTCATTATAAGATTATGTTTTATATGATTGACCGACTCCCTTTGACAAATGTAGTTATGACTTTGGAGGTCACTTTCAAAAATTTACGTTTTATTTGATAACAGTTGATAATGGTGAGTTATTGTTTGTAGATGCAGCAGAAGTGGATGACGGAGGACAAGAAGCTGATGAAGCTGACAGATGAAGTGGACTACGATGTGGAGGGTGAGAGCATGTTCAAATCCTTCCATCAACACTCTAGTTACATAGCCTTCACCTTCATGTCTTCTCGCAGCTTATTTTTATCTTTCAGGAAAAGTAACAATTCATGGTGCTAGACAGATAACCACCTAACTGTTAGAAAAGTCATATTGTAAAGACATTCCTGACTTTGTGATGTATTGGAAACATATTTTTGTATCTCATGTCATGTTTTTGTTGCTGATACTACTCCCTAAATGTTTGTATCGCCCGTGAGAGAGCGAGGTGTTCATCAATGTTTCAGCACACAAATAGAGACAACTTTATGTTATACTATAAAACTGTTAACATCAAGGAAATTCTTTGTTTTTGCTAACTGTAACAGGCAATCCAAAAACATGGTATAATGATAGAAAAAGTAAAAAATGAAGCTCAAATACTCATTTGGTTTGTGAATAGATTTGATAAGTCTGTTCTTTATTTTGCAGCATATGCAAAGCAGCTGGACATCTTACTTGGCAAGAAGATAAAAGCACTTACACAACTGAAAGGTGAGTTCAGAGGAAGAGTTTCTTGAAGTTGTAGACATTTATGCTATTTATGCTATTATTGCTATACTAAAATAATCTTGAAAAAAGTATTGCATTGAAACATTAACTCGTTATAAATCTTTGTACTTCAGAGAAAGTATCGACGTTCCGCCGTGAAATTCAAGAGGAGGAGAGCCTAAGCAAGAACATGAAGTCGAAGAGAAAATAGAACCTCAGGCTTGTGAATTTTATGAATATGCATATGTTTGCAATGGAGAAGAATTGTGACTGTATCTCTATTAACCTCTAAGTGCATACTGGATTTTTAACGTAACCTCACAAAGGCTGTCCAACCAATGGCGGCCTTCACTCGTACTTGTACATGCCATGTGATAATGGAGACCAAACTCAAGCTTGTGGTGCATGTGTAAAGTTTGTCCAATGCCTGGGTTCTGGCGATGATTTCAACAAGCGAAATCTCAGGATCCCGGCAATTGCTTTGAGTCTTAGTTTCGAACAAGCCTGCTGAAGAAGATGATCAACCTTTGTATGCTGTGATAATTTGTTCTTATTTCGTCCGCAGTTGTTGCTACTGCTGTGTCCCATGCCATAGTTTGTACATGTTCAGCCCGTACTGGGATCTTGGCCTTTCAGAGAATTATCCAGCTTCTTTATAGCTTCTGCTTATTCTGTGTTGAAGTTTCTTACTCCACTGCGACTGTGGTCTATGAGGTGCTTCTACAATGATCTGCCCTGCTTGTAGTCTATAACGATATCCCTTGTCTGACGCTGCAGCTTACTCAAACAACGATCACCAATGTTGCAGGTCACATGTTTGCTTGAGTTGACATAACTGATGGAATCATCAAGGAGATAAACCTTTCCCTTGTTTACTTCCAATTTTGAGTTTTGAATTTTGCGTTCCACATTGACTTTTATTTTGCATTTAATAGATGTGCACTTAGAACAAATGGAGCAAGTATTTTTCGAATCTCTGAATCCCTTTCATCAGATCTTAACCAATACTGTCTGTGTGTGCAGTTTGAAGCTTTGTCTAAGCTTCGTCTCCTGTCTTTGGTCTCCGACATATTTCTCTGACGTATATCTCCCTTGTCTCTTTTTCTAAAATGTTGCATCAAGGTTGCAGGATTGAGGGATTCCTTCCTTTATTACCCATATGGTTAAAAATAAGCAAATTTGTACATATTGCTGTTGCTAGGGAAATAAAAAAATTAAAAACTTTTTTGGAAAATTTCCTCGGGTAATAATCTCTATAACATAACATTGATAGTTTTGTGGTAGCTTATAAAAGAATGAATTAATTGATGAGTTCCATCCTAAATCAATAAATGAACCCCCTACCAAGTGTCAGGAGTAGATTGTCGAGGAAGATCTTTCCCTTAATCTCAAATCTTGATGCAACATTATTACTGTCTCTCTTCTTTGTATCTATACAACTGACATACAATCTGTACATATTTGTGAAATACATCTCAGTGTTATTGACATGCTTGTAGATAGTGAACTGTCAGGCTGAACACGATCAATCGTCTATGTACATGTGTAATTATGTATGAATGTATGATAGTGACGTCCCTCCCGATAACAATGTATCTAGCGGTCACAGTTGATGATGATGCTGGCTACGCACTGGTTGTTACGGCTGTCTTGATTATGAATTGCTATGGCCATTTGATGCTTAGGAATTATTTTTGCAGTTTTTGAACATTTATTGGGGCTTATATCTGTGATTTTTACCATCTTCTAAAGCATTAACATGATTCTTCTGGTCAGTGTCGAACAAGGGTTAGTGAAGTAGTTGATTATAAACATGTTTGTTTGTAAAATGTATTAGAAAGTAAATGTAGGCATAAAGCTTTGATAAAATCATATGAAAGTCATCAATTGTACATTGCATAGAGTATTTAATTGCCTTTTTATCAAACTTTGCTCAATGTAAAATTATATAGATTTATTATCTTTAAAGATTAGGATATTTATAATGTTTAATAACAGTGTAGTTATCAGAATATGTTCCAAAGGTGATGGACATACAAATTATTTACAATTTATTTCGTTATTTATAAGTAAATAATTTTACTTTTTATAATTATAATTATAAATTATATTAATTTTTTCAAAACAGCTTTTTAGCTTTAATGAATTGATATTGCTAAGCAGGTATTTCCTTCATTTTATATTTTTTTTCATTAATTGCTTCATGATACTAACTTTAAAAAATGTATGATTCAACTATGATTTTAGAGTCTCATTTCATGCTGGTGCATTCACATTCAATATGATTTCACTTATCACAGTGATTTTAGATCCATTTTGTTTGCTTTATCAGAGTTACCTCCCTGTAACCATAAACTATAGCACTCTTCCAAAGGATTTGGAATCTTGAACCAAAGTCTTTTTGTTTCATGCTAGTCTCGTTTCCCCTAATTCAACCAGCTACAACATTATTATTATGAAAATGCTTGGTAGTTCTACTATTTCAGTACTATTTAACTTGTGCCTGGTTTTGATCAACTGGATTTGGATTCAAGATACTTTGTTGTAGAAATTAGACCTTGAACCTATAGAAAAAACACAAATATTGTAGTTTGCACCAGGCCTTATCTTGCTCAATTTTAAATGTTTCAAAAGGTGTGTTAGAAATTTTATTACATTTTCTTAATAGGTGATAAAATTTGTTAACATTAAACTAAAATTCTCCCACAGTTAATATTTGTGTCAAGAGTCTTGTAAATGTTATGGTAAATGATTTTGTGTAAGTTTCTCAAATAAGTAACAACGGTTCACAGATATTCCAGAAATAAACTCTTCATGTGTTAAGTGATTCGTCAATTAATGGAAAGGGCACAGTGAACATATCTGAATACCATAGGTGCAATATAGATAATTTGCAAATAAGTATTCCAGTGAAAACATACCTTACTTTAATGTCTCTTAAACAAACATTTTTCTTAATATCTTTTCTATGACTTTTATCTGCTTAAGAGTTTCAGTTTTAATTATTGGAATTTCAAAAAAGTGAATTGAGATTACGACTTTGAATTTAGCCATGCTGGTGCTAGATTCTATTTATTTTGCCATCATATCATTCATCAAACAATCATTTGATTTTCGCTATTGATTTGGCTCTATCAGGAAATTTTTTGGATAGCGAGGCATTGAATTTATAATATTCAGGAATGGATTAGGGAATTATATTGGCTATGATTATCAAATTTCTAGATTGAATCATAGAAAGTCATAGAGTACCTTGAATTCATATTTTGCATAAAATGATTCATAGCAGCTACCTTTGTCATTTTCATCAATTTTCTGTTATTTTGTTGCTTTGAAGTCAGAATGTTAAAGATATGTTTGTATATTTTCAATTATCTGATTTGTTTTCTTGGAAACAGCAAGTCATTTCTTTCCAACAGAGGTTTCTCAAATCACATCTTCCCTTGTAATCTTTGTTACATGTGGAGTATTGCAGGCCTATAAATACAGTTTCAGGGCCTCCTTTCACAAACCTTCAAACTAAAGTTAGCCTTCAGGGACGTTTCAAATTATATTGTGTTCAAATATTATTTTAATATAAAATGTAGACAAGAAGTAAGGACTTAAACTGTGTTTCCAATTTTCATTGAGAGGTGATTTTGAAAAAACTATGGCGAACTTGTGAAATTAATTTTTTTAAATGCTTTGAGTAACCTCTATGGAGAGAGAATGATTAATAGTAAGCACTTCAAACTTAACTCATTTTCATGCCACAAGATTATATTTTTATACAGCCATGAATCGCGCAAGTATAGGGTTGTTGGATTGGAGTGATGTATTTCAACGCATAGACTTAATTTTAGTAATTTGTATTTCTTTGCCTGAAGCAAGTACAAGTTTGCAAATTTATAAAAATAAATGATTGAGTTATTGTAATTTAGGTACAGCAATTATTTTGAATACAGATTTTATTTAGTGCACAATGTTTTTTGCTTGAATATTGTTTTCAAAGACTATCTTGTTTGTACATGATTGATAATTATAAGAAACCACTAACATGTTTATAAAACACATTTTCAATCTAAACAATACAGCATGTGTGATTCACCACATTTCTACAAGTATTGAGTCACAATACATTTTGTCTGCTGCACCACACTCTTAGAAGATAATACTGAATGTCCAATAATATTCTATTCTAGATATTGATCACTTGTGTGGCACATTGTGACCATTTGATGTGACATATGACAATTGTCAAACAGTGCATGATTTCATGTGTATATCTGTCTATGCATGGTGAGGATGTAAATTCTTAACTTATATTGAAATGAATGTAAATTTAAGATTATCTGCGCAAATATGGCTTGGCTTGTAATTTGTGTCTACTTAAGCCAAGCTTTGCCTGTACAATTTGTGTCAACCATGTTTTCTAGGTGAAAGTGTTTCAAACTTCAGAAAGAAATAATGATAAGGTATAATTGGTAAAATCTTTGAGATTTGTAAATTTTGTTTTTGCTCATAAAATTGTTACCTAACCAATAGTTTTGATAAGAGGATTTTGAGAATTTTCAGACCCATGATGCTCTGTGGAGTAGAAACATTGTTTAACAGAACTCTATCTTCTATTTTAAGTAGTGCTATCACAAAGATTTTCTCAACAAGTGATTAAAATGATAAGAGAAGATGCTGAGTTTGTGGTTTGTTGTTTTCATTGTACCTTTATATTTATTCTTTGAGAAAATTTGATGCTTTTATATAAGAACTGATGAATTACTTTTACCCTAGTCCTAAAGGGTTGGTGTGTTTCAGGGCATACATAATAGGATTGATGAAATGGAGCATAAACTGATTATTGCTAATAGCCTGAACCAAAAAAAAGCAGTGATACTAGCTTATAAATACAGAGATTTTGTTTGTATGATACACCCTCCGTCAAGCACCCTGTATCAGCCCGCAGGGCAGATACCTGTATCAGCCTGTCGTCAAGGGCAAAAACCTGTATCAGCCCGTCGTCAAGGGACTTGAACCAGGAACCTAAGGCAACGAACGCAAAAATTAGATCGAAGTCGCGAGGACTTTAGAGTTGTCTCCCTTTGTACAGCTGACGTTTTAACGTGGCCGACATCGCGAAAAAAACGCTGCAGTCACTTGTGGATTTGTCAGCTTGATACAAATTGATTTTCCATTTTGGAAATTCAACCCGAGAGAAAAGTTAACTCAAAAGTCGCAAGAGGCGTAGGCACAGGAGCTTTGACTATTGGTATGTGTCAGTTCACGTTAAGCAAAATTGATACCATCAGCCACCCCAGTTAACGTTATGAAGTAAAGTTTCTTTTGTAAATATATGACCAAAATAGCACGACATGGGTAATTTCATATCACATTCTGTATCAACCCTCAGCCCTTGGGCTGATATTGGGGTCTCGGGCTGATACAGAATGTGATATGAAATTACCCATATAATACTATCTATACATCCGCCTAACAGCGTAAGCAGGGGTATATAGCGTTCATTCTGTCCGTCACAAAAGTTTGTCCTGAGTATATCTCCTAAACTATTCATGCTAGCTTCACCAAACTTCATACACTTATCAACCATGATGCCTAGATGTGCCTTTTAAAGGTTAGACCAACACTTAATTTTCATTTTTTGCGGATCCCATGGAAACATGACTAAAACAGTGACTCTATTACCAAGTCCTTTTTCCAGAGCATATCTTCTAAACTATACATGCTAGCTTCACTAGACTTCATACACTTATCAACCATTATCGCTAGATGTGCCTTTTGAAGGTTAAACCAACAAATTATTTTTATTGTTTGCAGTTTCCATGGATAAATGACTAAAAAGTGATTCTATGATAAATTACTTTGTCCTGAACATATTTCCTGAAATATACATCTCAGCTTCACCAAATTTGCTACAAATGTCAATCATGGTTGCTGGATATGCCTTGTGAGAGTTAAACGATATATGGATTTTCTTTTCTGTGTTTTTTTTTTGAAAACATGACTTACAAAGTGACTCAACAAAAATAATTTTGTCCTCAGTACATCTCGTAGAATATTCATGATAACTACCTCAAATTTGAAACAAAGATCAACCATTATCCCTAGATGTACCCTTTTAATTGTAAAATCTAAAAATGAATTTGGTATTGGGGTTTCAGTGGAAAGCAGACTTACACAATGAGTCACTGTATACTCAACTATCATACAAACAATATTAATCAGTTTTACTATTTGAATTTTTTTTAACAAAGTGGGGGTATGTGAGCTCTGCTCCCTTCTTTACTTGTTATTTCAGCCTAATTTATTGAGGAAATTATTTCTTGAGTGTCATATCACTTATCTCTCAACAAGTGACGAGGTAAAACCAGTAGTGAAATATAGGTTTTATTCCCATCATGAAAAAAGAGTTAAATGACAATATGTTGTTGGAGTTTGAAAAACAAAGGATGTAATTATTTTTTCATTGAATTATGACCTTTTTCATGTTTTTGGACTATTTTCAAAGGGAACAATATATCTCTCAGAATTGATTATGATAGAGTAACCCAATTTGCTGTGGGTCTTCAGGATATCAATACCTTGATGGAGTTCGAAATTCATAAGCATGCAATTATTTTTTTTATGACCCTTATTTCTTTATTTTGGACTCTGATTTAGGAAAATGTTAAACTTCAATGAAAACAAATTTGAGGGGGGATGTTGATGACCATTTCTTCTTGTTTCTTGGGGGATTAGGTTAATAAATAATAATTGTAGAAGTGACATCAAACCATCTTAAAAGTGATGTCAACCCCCTCTGATATGTTCGTGATATCAACCTCAAGTGATGAGATTTGAGTCATATGATACAAAAAGAGTAATGGAGCTAATATTAAATAATTTGTATAATTGATGAAATGTTTCATAAAAGAACTTGAATAGCGTGATACAAGACAGATTGCCTTCTCGACAGAATCAACATCAAAGGTCTAATCTGCCTACCACTGTCACTAACAGCTTCATTTGTCCAATCAGGCTTCAACATGATCAGTTTGAATTTTGTTCAGAATGGGGATTAGGTAGCAACGAAACATCATGTGCTAGATGTGTGTAAATATGTGCCTGAATGCGAGGTAGCACAAATGTTATTATTTCGTTTTATCTTAGATCTAACAAGCAATGACATGATTTGTCAACATCCAGGAAATAAGCTGTGACAAATGAAGAGCCATCACACGGTAGCTGTCAAGATTTGCCAGGAAGCGGTTTTAGGTTCAGGAAGAAGGCAATCAATTGTTCATAGCTCACAAAGCTTTTTAATCTTTGATTTTGATAGATTGTTTTATAGAAAAGTAACAAGTTGTGATCAAATTATATTGAATAGTTCATTTCTGTCTTTCATAAAAATAGTTTTGTCTAATTAATCACAAACCACGAAGTCTTTTGTAACTACAGATACAGCTCCCAGTTATAGGAATAAGAATTTTCATTTCTATGTTTGTCTTAAAAGGGTAGATAAGTAGTCATCATTGTTTCATGACAGCTAGAATGTCATCAACATTTTGGTATACACAGTTCTTGATACAAATATGTATTGTAATGTGTCAGATAGCAGGTTAATTGGCAAAATATACTCTTCAAAGCGGCGATAACCCCATATCACCTCACCTCACCTCAAATTGGCAAAATCCAAACTACCACATAAGTATTTAAATTTTAAAACTTTAAATGGATTTGATAAATAGAGATTATTACCCGAGGAAGTGTGTCATATGTCTTACGAAAGGAGTGTGAATTTTTAGCTCATCAGGACTGAAAGTCCAGATGGGCTTATGGCATGGCCCGTCGGCCGTCGTCCGTCCGTCCGTCGTCCATCCGTCGTCCGTCCGTCGTCCGTCCGTAAACTTTTGACACTTTCGACTTCTCCTCATGAACCATACACATTAGAGAGCTGAAATTTTGTGTACAAGTACCTTAGCATATGGAGATTCTAATTTGTAACTTTGGTGACCCTGTGACCCCGAAAAGGGTCACAGGGGTCACAACTTTAAAAACCTATTTTAATCTTCTTCTCCAGTTCCAGAAGGACTAGAGAGTTGAAATGATATGTGCAGACTCCTTGGCCAATGGGGATTCTAATTTGTAACTTTGGTGAACCTGTGACCCCAAATAGGGTCACAGGGGTCACAACCTTAAAAACCTATTTTCATCTTCTTCTCCAGTTCTAAAAGGACTAGAGAGTTGAAAGTGATATGTGCAGACTCCTTGGACAATGGGGATTCTAATTTGTAACTTTGGTGAACCTGTGACCCCAAATAGGGTCACAGGGGTCACAACCTTAAAAACCTATTTTCATCTTCTTCTCAAGTTCTAAAAGGACTAGAGAGTTGAAAGTGATATGTGCAGACTCCTTGGACAATGGGGATTCTAATTTGTAACTTTGTTGACCCTGTGACCCCAAATAGGGTCACAGGGGTCACAACCTTAAAAAGCTATTTTCATCTTCTCAAGTTCCAAAAGGTCTAGAGAGCTGAAATTATATGTGCAGACTCCTTGGCCAATGGGGATTCTAAATTGTAGATTTCGTGACCCCATGACCCCAAATAGGGTCACAGGGGTCACACCTTAAAAACCTATTTTCATCATCATCTTTAGCTCCTAAAGGTCTATTGAGCTGAAAGACTGCATGTAGACTCCTTGGCCAATTGGGATTCTAAACTGTAGGTTTCGTGACCCCATGACCCCAAATAGGGTCACAGGGGTCACAATCTTAAAAACCTATTTTTCTCCATTAGATGACAGTCTATGGCAAATTTATTTCTCCTTGGATATTTTAGTGTGGATTTCTTTCACTGTCTGATATTGGCGATCTAGAAGTGCTGAATAATAATACATTTGTTTTGTAATTTTTTTATAGGTTTTCTTGCAATAGGTGACATCAGTTTCATTTTTAGCTCATCTTGCCTGTATAAAGCAAACTTGATATGATGCCTGATGAGCTACAGAGCTAATGGCTCTATTTTTGTATTACCCGAGCGAGAGCGAGGGTTATACACAAATTTGAACGAGTTTTGTAAAAGTCATATGACACACTTCCGAGAGTAATAATTTCTTTTATACCGATTTTATTCCATTTTACCATCTTAGAAATATCAAAGAAATTTGCCGCTTCCCTTGTGACGGCCGGCTACAGTGACGTTACGAACAATGATGTAATGACGTCACAGGCGAAAATATATGGGAACTAGGAGCGGTGTTCAAATAAGCCTTGTGGCTTGTTCACCAATCCATATTTCATTTTATGAAATAAAAATATGTTTAAACCATATGGGAACTCGCGCTACAACAATCTTTTGCTAGGCAAAAGTGATATGTGCACTAGTGCTCATATTGAAAATATGTCACCACTTATTTTCAACCATATGGGTAATAAAATGTATGATTAGCATAGTATATTAGTGATAGATTTAACTTGTTACAATATATTGAAAAACAAAGATAACCTGATAGAACAACAAAGTATAGGCCTTAAAGATATAAAAATATGATCTCGGACATGGAGTAGTTCAAAGAATCATCGACCTGGTTCAAGCTCAGAATTAACTGCTTCGAATTCAGAAATTTAAAACCCCACTTTCAAAGTTACCCGACTACTCAAGCCTTAAAGGGGCAGTAGCACGTTTTTAGGGGGAAAATAAAGTGATGTCAGGATAATGAAAATTAATGGTGCCAACTGAAAGACAATGTATTGAAACTAAATGAAGCAGTAATAAATCAAATATATAATGTTAAGTTCAGCCACGCGATTCCTTTTCTTACACAAAATGAATTAAAGGGGTTCACACAAAAATGGCTGCCAATGAAGTTTATGGGAATCGTTTTTATTTGTTCTCTGACTGGATGATTGGGTAATGAGATTTTTGACACTATCAAAGTAATACATTAAGCATTAACTTACAATTATCAGTGAAAAATTGAAAATATAAGATTGTCAAAAAACGTGCTACTGCCCCTTTAAGAGTTAGATAGATACTATTTAAGAAAGAAGCTACTTGCTCAATTAAAGGAAGCCAATCTATTGCTGCTTAACTTAATTAGGGAATAAGATTAACATACACATAAAATATACATAAACAGTATATGAAACAATACTGATTTCATACCCAAGAGTGTTTTGTTCATTTTATAAGTGTCTTGAACAAATATTTCATTTCTTGAAGAAAATGGACATTTTATGTAATGATATAAAGTGATTCTGAGTTATGTGCAATCAAGAGAGCAATGCAAATACTCTGCAGGCTATCATTGATCAGACCACTCGCAGACAGGAGCAATCGTTACCAATCGATCTCGACCAGTATCTTCACCCTGCCTTCATTGTTATAATGAACCAGCGCCGTCAATATCGTCGTAAAATCCGGATCATATCATGAAAATAAACAGTCTAATGAAATGTGATATATCGGTTTTTCAGAAGGTTGGGAACTTGTGAATCTTGAACAAGGGTTGTAATTCTGCTCATGAAACGGTGTACGAACATTACAATCAATTGCATTAAGAAATTTGAAAATGGCAGATTGTGCGAGGCTTTCAGTTGACAATTGCTTTGATACTACCAAATACACTTTGACTTTTATAAATAAATATGATGGAAAGTAGGTTTAAATGGGCAGTATCACGTTTTTTTTTGGGGAATATAACGTGATGTCAGGAAAATGAAAATTAATGGTTCCAATTGAAAGACAATATATTTGAACTAAATGAAGCAGTAATAATTCAAATATACAACGTAAATTTTAGCCATGCGATTCCTTTTTCTTACACAAAATGAATTAAAGGTGTTCACAAAAAATGGTCGCCAATGGATTTTATGTGAATCCTCATACTTTGTCCTCTTACTATGGGTGATTGATTGGCTTATGTAATTAGATTGTTGACACTGTCAATATAAACAATTAGCATTAAGTTACAATTATAAGTGAAATATTTAAAATATAAAATTATCAAGAAACGTGCTACTTCCCCTTTAAGAGCAAATGGACAGGAACTGAATAACCAACCTATCAGGCCCTTGCTGCAATACAACATATTGATGTAAACAATTCAAACAACTCTCCTTAAATTTAGAATAAAACACGTCCATGAGCTAAAACATAACATTAAGTGAACTGCTGTACAGCATTCATGTTTTAATTTTTTTCTATACCATCCAAATTCTGAATAAAGATTTATTTTTCTCTTTATCTTTCTCTGCTCTTATCCCTCAACAGCCTTTAGTAAGTCATCCTAGTTCAGCAGAACTTTGAGTAAAACTGATAGTCATGAATGGTTCTTTAGAGAAAAGCAATTCCTAACTGTTGATTTCTCTATGAGTGTAACTACATGAACTGATATCCTTCATCTAGATAAGGAAATGGTATCTTCAACTGACAACCTTTCTATCAAGAATCATTGATTTGTTATCAGATCGAGATCATGTAAGGAAAAAAAGCTGTCACGATTGTTTATCATTTTATTAATAGAAATGGTTTTATAAATTACATTAGAATCTATCGCTATCCTTCTCTTATCCCCGATCCCCTTGATATACATGTTTACATACTCTTTACAAATGTTTACACAATGCATACATTTACTTGAGATTGTTGTCGACATGTATCTTTGCTTATGTTATTAATTTGAATATACACTTGTGCAACTTGTTACAATCAGGAAATGATCTGTTGTGAATGGCGAAATATGATACACAAGTTCTTTTTTTAACTGACACATACCGGTACTATTTTTTCTAAATAATAACTAAATCGCATTTTATTCCATATATCCTTAATTTGATTTTAACAGTATTTATTTCCAAAAACAAGACCGATATTACAAAATGAACTGTGTTAAAAACAAACTCAAAGAAAAGGAAATGTTAAATTTGATCAGGAGGTGATAAATTCTATATTTTGTATTTTGTAACAAAAGCATCATCTCGACTCCATGATGTTGTTTAACATATATATTTATGTACATATCTATGTACATTTCTGATGTGATTGACATTTCCCTCGATTGACTGAACACAGTCTTTTTATATCTGTTATGTCTACGAGTTAATGGTAGAAGGGAAGCCTGTTGACAGAGCATGAACTTTCATCTTGTCTGGTCACGAATAGGAAACATCATTCCTGACAATCCATTTCATGCCTGTCTACTCTCTGATAGAATTGGTTGATAGAGATAGTGTGCTGAATGAGCACAGCAACTTGTCTACATGTAATACTCTCGTCAATACCTTTGTTGTCTATAGTTTGTCGTGTATTTGTTCTTGTTAAGAGATATTTGCACATTTTTTAGTATTTCAATCACATTTTGAAAGACTAAAATTTTATTTGATTTTACGTAAACAAACTGATTAGCATTTTAACTGCTACACGCTAATGGCAATTGCTTTAAGAATTTCTAGATTATATGTTGGAGTAATGACATCTTAAATCTGTTCCTTAATAAACACAATGTGAATAACTAATAAGTGTTGTCATAAAAACTGTTTTTAAAATAGGTAATTACCAATTGTTTTAAGTTTGTTCACACTATTTTGTTATTCAAATGTTTTAAAATCAATATTTTACAGATCACTAGAGTTCACCCATAACCATTCCAGAAACGCAGACTGTAATCAGGAGTGGTATCAGTTAGTTTATAAAGTTTTCAAGTTAATCATTAAATGATTATTGATAACCTTATAAAGCTGTAATCATACGCAGGAAACTTTGGAATTGCAGTGAATTCCTTGAAGTCTAATTCAAATACATGTCATTAATAGACTCTAGATGTATAATTATAATCGAGAACCTTACAAGGAGTAAATATCATTACCTTTGATTTCGAGAAACATATATGAAAATTTAATTCAGTGACATGCACAGACCAAAAATTATTATAACAATCTGATGTTCGAGGCATTATGTTTTTGTATCAATATTCTTTTTTCTTAATAAACCTATCCGCCCTTCCACTTCGATTGTAAAGAGCGGCGAAAACGACTCAAGAAAGGAATTCATGGTTATTTTATTTACATATTGTCAAAAATCTTGGTATGTATTGGATACACAATGTCATTAATATTTTTAAATGTTAGAAATCTAAGGTACATCAAAGATGCATATAAAATAATTGTATATATCATTAATCATGGTAACTTCCAACTCAATAAGTGATATTATCTCTGAGACAGAATAAGGTCTACTACTGACAGATAAATTACTTCACTGTTAACACACCAAGAGCAAACAACGTCGCAGCCAACAGCTGAGATACTCCTATTCCATTACATCAGAAGAAGAGCAATCCAATCGCTGACAGTGGGAGATGGACCAGGAAATTGATCGTGCTGAGCTGACACAGTCACAGTAGAAAAGCAATTCCTGATAGCTGATCGTATCTCGAGACGAACCTACAAAAGCATTATCCAGGATTGTTAATAAGAAATATCAAATTTTAAAAATTGATTTTCTTTTAGTTAGATAAATTTTAAAAAATGAGTTTCAAGCTATCGATGATATTTATTATTGCCCAACCGTCTCTAGACCCCAGCTCACTCACTCACTAAGCATTTGACCTAATCTGTTATTTTCCACTACAGACTAAAAATTCCTAATTTAGTAGAACTTTGTGTAATGCTGACGTCTTCATTACCTTACTATAGCAAGCACATAAATCTAATTGCTGACACTGGAAAAGGAAATTGAACATGCCGAGCTCTGGAAGAAAAGCAATTCCTGACAGTTGATCCTATCTTATTGCATGATATGCTATTCTCCAGATCAGGAAATGATATCCTCAACTTGCAACACTTTCCATCAGAATTCATTGATTTCCTATCATCAGAACATATCTTAAAATGGAACTTGACACGATCAATGTATTTCACTATTTAATGAACAAAAATGGTAAGATCAATTAAATAACAGTGGAGGCATATTAAAGGGGCAGTAGCACGTTTTTAGGAGGAATATAGGGTGATGTCAGGAAAATGAAAATTAATGTTTCCAATTAAAAGACAATGTATTTAAACTAAATGGAGCAGTAATAATTCAAATATATAACATAAAGTTTATCCATGCGATTCCTTTTTCTTACACAAAATGAATTAAAGGTGTTCACATAAAATGGCCGCCAATGGATTTTATGAGAATCTTCATACTTTGTTCTCTGACTATGTATGATTGGCTTGTGTAATGAGATTGTTGACACTGTCAAAATAATACATTTAGCATTAACTTACAATTATCAGTGAAAAGTTTAAATATAAAATTATCAAAAAACGTGCTACTGCCCCTTTAAAAGCTATTATTTTTTCAGTCTCTGCCAGTCACACGGGGATGCATGTTCCAATACTCTTTACTTATAACTTATTGGTCTTTTTACTAGACAAATGTGTACTCGAATGTATATGTGTATTACGAATGACTTGACTTGACCATTCTCAACCTGTAGAGGTAGCCCAAGTTATAGAAAGATAGATAGATAGATATCTTTTCCTTAAAAAAATGAAGATTGTTTCACATCACAAAAATATCACCAATGCATATAAAATGAATTTATTGGAAAATAACTGAGAGTGAAGTGAAATAAATGTTTGAGATTGATTATTTATCTGCTATTCCATGAAAATTGCTTGCATTTTACAAAAACCTGTAGATGTTACCATATAGAGCAACAAAGATTTCACTTGCATTTGTTATGCCACAGAATCAACATAAAAGAGCGATGAAAACGTTTTCTACTGTCTTTCAACAATATCAATCTAGATTTCGTTTGAATTATGGTAAAGAACAAAGATCAGGCAATAGGGAACATGAAATATCATATTAACACACGAGAATATTGCGTTTTTGTTATAATCAATAAACTATTAAATAAGGTATAAATACAAAACTTTGATAAGCATTTATGATTATGTTAAACAATATCTGAAAAGTAATGACGACTTGAGTATAATGTTTTGCCATTTGTTACAAGTGCTTTCCTATAAGTAAGAAAGTTATTCCATTGTTAGTTCCTTAAATTTCCATGCAAGATAACACATGCCAGATAAAACCGCAAACTAATTTTCTAAATGTTTAAATAGCTGATGAATGAATCTACAAGGAAAAATAGGCTTTTGTGTTGACAGGTAAAATCTTAATTAATACTTTCAGTTTGTCTGCCAAGGCAATAATTATGATATCTTCAAATGTAAGTTTGCAAATCATTGTAATCATAAGTAAGTAATCAAACTACATGTATTTTTATATACTGTATTAAAGGTGATAACAGTAATTTCCTTAAAGTCTTATTGAAATAACATTGCATGGGATTTCATTCAAAAACCTAAAAAAAGTTTTTTTGTTTATGGAGAGATATATTCTGTATAATAGTAATAATTTGATTTGTTTATAACAGTAAATTTGATACAGTGACATATAAGATATTATTGACTTATAGCTAATTGGGATTTTACATGATATCAAGAAGATTAAATCCAGTTATTTAGTTGACTAAAGATATCTTTAACATAGTTATTTTCGTATAAACATAAATACATCGGGTTCATGTATCCATAATAAAACTTTGTTCCTGACTAGCAGCCACGATAAAAATGAAATACATGTACTCTTGAAAGCGGCGTTAAATCTAATATCACCTCAACTCACCTATTTTCCTGTTATTTTTAGTGAGCATTTAATTTCAAAGTGTAAGGAAACATCATTCTATTGCAATTGAGAACTAATTAGGAAAAGTCTTACTCATTATTTTATTTTCAAAACAGAGGTTCGTTTCCATTTTATAATAGCTTTGAATTTTAGTACACATTAATGCAGATTCAAGGCGGCAGATTCCACTACTGACAAATTCCACTACCGCCAGATTCAACTGCTGAGTTAGTAATGATATCTTTGCAGAAGTACGTTTACTTCTCCCAACTAAGAGGTTCATTACTACACTGTTAACACAACAAGAGCCAATAACTGCATGTCACACCCTACAGCTAAAATGCTCCTATTCCATTACACCAGAAGAGGCGCAATCCAATAGCTGACAGTTGGAGATTGATCGTGCTGAGCTTACCCACTCTGGGAGAAAATCAATTCCTGAGATTTGATCATATGAACAGGAAATGCAAACTTTATCATTTCAAATCAAATATTGTTAAATCAGATTATAAATTGTAATCAATGGAATCCTTTATAGTTTTCAAGTGCATTGCTTCATATCTAGGCATTGATAAAGAGAGCTTATCCTCCTACCGTTCTGAAGAGGACACGTGACATTACTATATGTAGAAACGTTGAATGCAAGGCATGATTTGAAAAAAAAATGCTTCAGGACATCGGTTGAATTTGCATGTCGTTTGTAACTATCATGTTCAAAACGTATAATATTGACTATTTGTCTAGTCGTATATAAGCTGTTATGAATCTCAAATATTGAAACAGTCAGGTGGTTATCAATCTTAACTGAATAATTGATAATATTGGTAAGAAATAAATCATTTGCAAATTAATTGGTATCCAAATGAAATATTGTTGATCTTTTAGAAGAAAGATATGTTTTCAGATCATGATTATTTATGTTTTTTGTTTAAACAATATTATATAAATTAATTTTTTTACCACAGTTTGCTTCATTCTTCACTAAGACAAATTCAATCCCCCAACTTCCAAATCAGAATGGTGCGATTATTGGGGTTTTATTCCATTCATTCATTACAGGTGGTGTTATAAGAGGTAGATCGAAAGTTAACCCATTATGCACTGGCAAAGGATATCTTTTATAACAGATGATACCTTTAAACACGATTCTATTTTACAGCGACATTTCTTTTAACAGATAATAACAATTCTTTTACATATGAATATATATCTTAACAGACAATTTTTTTTAACATGAATTTCTTTCATAACAAAACAAATTTTTTAGCATGAGTCTCCTGTATAAAAGACAATTCTTTAAACATGACAAGATTCCAAGTATATCTTTTCCGAGTATTTCAATGAAGAACGGAGTAAAGAAATGATCCAATCCCAAGCCAGTATGATCGAATGCTCGATATTTAGTGATGGTGATTTATTACAAATCTTTTGAATCAAATTTTGACATCACCCCGTGCAATGTAAACTGTCATGTCCGAGAGGTTATACGATAAAAACTGATATTTCTGAGAGGATATTCAATGTAAATTGGTGTATCTTTAGAGTGACTAAGAATGACAAATCAAAACGAAAGCAATTCAAACATTGGCTGATATTGGATAGGATAGGATTTCATATTTTAACGCATCAATGGCATTTTCAATAATTTAGACATTTTTTTCAGTTTAAATATTTATTTAAATATTTATTTACAGATTATTTTTATTCTAATAATTGTTTTCATTTTTATGCATTTTTATGATCTTTGCAGAGCGTATCTTTCAGGCCGTTTTGCTGAATATTTTCTGATCTAGTGACATGTAATTGGCAGGTCCTTTAATATTTGTTTGCCTACAGCATTCTGATGGGAGAAATGAATAAAGTATTTAACAGGCAATCATTCTTTATCTGATTGCAAAGTATCTTTTCTGATAACCTGTTTCATGCATTTTCATTCTACTCACTGATAGAAAGAACTGGCCCCAAAAGAGTTAACACACCATTGGTTCCCAATTCAATGTTTTGAAGAACTCAAGATTGTATCGTGTTGGAATAAGAAACAGTTTAAGGTGTTACTTAAAAGTGGTTTTCTTTCGGATATCTTTTGATGGAAGAACTTAACGTGGAACATTGAATTATGTTCTAGATTGATGAAATCAAAAATAAAAACCTTATCATACAATACAAATCAATACTAACGAAATATGATATTAAGTGAACACAAAGAAAAGATATATTTGATAAAACGGTTTAAAAACCAATTAATACTTTTTCACAAAATGACAAATAATATCAATACAATTATATTCAGAAGAAACAAATATTATCAAATAAACTAAATACATGACATATATGATAGAAAAAGGAATTATATTGAGATGATTGCTGCCTGAGATGTTTCATTGTTTCATTTGCTATTATAAAGGACGGATTGTCATTTGTGGTAAAAAAATCATCAAAGCCACTTGAAGCTATATAAAGGTAAACTTATATATTCATTATTGATTTCAATTAAATGTTAGAGTTATGGAATGATGACCTAACCCCAGCCAAAACGATTTTATGGTTGTGTTTGAGGCCTTTCAAATAGTGTCAATATCTCTAGACTAAGCTATCGATTTTCTCTGCACAACTTTAATTGCTAGTTCTCATATAGTTCTCGATAGTTCTTAGATTGACTAAAAGGACATAAACGAACAATTAGGAAATTAATGCTTTGATAGAAAATATAGAATTCCCTTCCTTTCCACAGATATGACAACTGATTTGAAAATTGATTAATCTTGGTAGATTTGTTTTACACATCAGCGAGTTCAGCTTACACAAAGTTGAACTACTGTTGATATAACAAATGAATAGTTTCATTCATGTATTTTGCATTGAATTCGATCACTTAGTGTACTTAATAGGTCTGTGAATGAGTTAAACACTTTTAGTGATATATTTTACAGAATCAGCAACAGCTAGCTACTACCTACCTATGCCAGTGTTTAAAATATAGCCCGTCCGCCAGTCCTTGACTGGCTACTTTTTGCAAGGACTGGTTACTTTTTGGTCAGGACTGGTAACTTTTCAAATTTTTCTTTATTTTCCCCTTAGAAATTGACCAATTAATTTTCAGGACAGGCTAAGTTTCTAATCTATTTTATACACTGCCTATGCTCGCATGCTTTGCAACACCTTTTTGAGTCAAAGATGCTGTTTCATACTTGCATGCGGTTCAGGCTGAAATATAGCTATTGAGAAAAGAAATACATCACTTTGTAGAAAAATCTTTCGTCGAAATTCTGATATCATATTTAGATTGTTTGATCAACAATAACATACTTATTTCGACGCCCAAAGCACAGTACCCCTTGTAGAAAGGGCATAGCATTTAACGAACCCGCTTTCGGTGACGTAATCATTACGCATGTAGGATTTACACCGTGTCACAACTAGCGTATTTGCGTTCGACGCGTATCAACTTCGGCAGCAACGAATACCTTATTCGAAGAAAAAGAAAAGAAAATCTAGTCGTGCGTTGGTCGCTAAATTTTTCTAAAAATACAACGAATACATTAAAAATACTTTAAAAAATATTGCAAGTATGATACGGCATCTTTAAAAGTGTCACGTTCTCAATTGTGTAGTATTATGTGTTGATAGTCATATCATGAAATGATATTTAGGCTGGTTCAAAGTAAAATGATTGCTGGCAAAATTCCATCGGTTTGTCTGAAGTCAAGCTTTGACAGGGCTTGTCTCTTAGCCGCATATAGCCTTTATCATCTTTATCTGGAGAAAGGCTTCAAAGTTATTTGTTGCTCAAATTAGATTTTGGGAATATGATGAATTGGTTTTAAGAACCCTTTGGTCATACATGCCAACAATTTTAGAGAAATTGTGTGTTTAAAAACGTGTGTTTCTTTTCCTAAATCAAATTAAGGTATAAAACTCACAGCCTATCGATGTTTCCGGAAAACAAAAACACTTTCAAAACTTTAAACAATCACATAAAGCTCAATTATTTCGTGAAAATTGGTTCAACTGACAAACTGAAGTGATAGACGGATAAAAACTGAAGCATAAAAAGTATAACTGAGTGATTTGAAATGGGCAATTAAGAACATTAAGTAATAGGCTAATATAAATTTATACAGGTAGATATTGTAAAAGTGTCCTTATTTTCCATTAATTTGGAAAATGCTACATCACTTAATACTTAGTGGAAACAGCAAGTGAATAAAGAGCCACGTTCAGGAAATAAGCTTTCAAAAATGAGGAAACGTCATAGCCTACCTGTCAATGTCTGTCAGGAAGTCATTAAGTTAGTTAATGAGTAGCCACTCAACTAGTTGTTATCATTAATAGGACCCGTGTGTTTCAAGGATATTTTTTCTCTCAAGGTTTGTCAGGATGTCTTTCGTTAGTTGAATATAACCAATCAAGGAGTTGTTATCATCAATAGGATACGTGATTTGCAAAGGATGCCATTTTAACGATCAGAGAATGCATTAAAAGGGTTTATTATATAATTAGCAATGAAATATAGGGTTATATGAAATATATAGGTGAAAATATAATCCATATTTTAAGAAAACCAGTAGAAAGTCATATTTTCACTGCAGTGAAAATATAATCCATATTTTCACTGCGGTGAGAAAAGTAGGACAGAACCTATGACCTCCCTTTGAAACACGATTATCTCCCTTTGAGGAAATCGAACGCACGCCTCGCGTCACGGCGTTGTTTAGGATTGAAGAGAAACGACTCTTTACGATGTTTTCGGTATGTTATTGTTAATATTTGCATTGACAATGTATCCTTTGATATCGAAAAACAACCAGAAGTTCATATCTTGTTGTTGTAGTTAACAATTGTTCATATATCGCATTATTTCTATCGAACTTCTTTTTACCGAGTAATAATAAATGGAGTTGCCTTCCGATGTCCGACAACTGTTTTATGATCTTCAAATTATATAATAAATAGACTGATTCATTGTTTTTGCCGAATATCATTTCTATCTCATCTCGTGAAGTGAGAAAGTGTTATTTTCACTCGTGGCTGCGCCACTCGTGAAAATATCACTTTCTCACTCCACTCGATGAGATAGAAATGATATTCGGCAAAAACAATGAAATAGTCTCTATTTATCAGTAGGTTTGTCAAATATGTATTTTTCAGGATCTTTAGTACCTAAAAAAACTCGATTCACGAGAGGCGTAGATAGTGTACTGTGTAATCAATTGGTTTAAGGCATTATCATTTCAAGGGGAAATTTTGTTTAGGAAACGAGGTTTGATGAACGGGAACATCAATTTCTAGATGGTGAGATAATGATGAATTATTAAAAAGACTGGTTGAAATATCATTATTTTATACAAAATAACAGGTAGGTATATATGCTATTCAGATCAAACCAAATGTCCATGAAGAGTCAACAATTAATTAGGCAAATATATGTTCAAATGATAGATTAATTTTTTTTATTGTTTGCACAAGCAAAATGACAAAGTTCCACTTCCTACCGATTGTAAGCTTTTGAAGCAATATCATTCATCACTAAATCACAATTAACTCGTAATCAGAAATTCTTTAAAAGTACTTCTATTTTTAACACCTTAAGACAAATCTAGACAGCTTGAGTATGATGTTTCTCCATTCATCATAGTTTATTTCCTAAACGTTGACAAGTTATGCATTTGGGACTTTTTAGATAGCAACTGATATAAAACAAACACGAACTAATCGGAAATGAGGACACTTTTATCATTTTTTTGGCACCAGCCAATCATTTAATGTTTTTCGTTTTGTAATCCTCATTCATTCTGATGAATTATTTCCACTGATGCTAGAGTGGCAGTCTGAGTCTGTAAGTAACAGTAAGAAGCAGATAAAGTGATTGCTTATCATTCAGAAGAGGAAAGATGTCTTGCTTCAAGCAAATGTGTTCATATGTTATCTGATCACCGTTTTCTCGTATATCTTAGATTGTCAAAGAGCGAAGCAACTCGTTTGAAGTTTATTAAATGTTAATCATTCTCTTATTATATTATTGAAGCCGAATAGAGATGGTATAATAGTCATAAAAAAACATTTATAGCAATCATTTTATATAACAGTCAAATTTTCACTTATTGCCTGTTATCTTTTATGTTAAAAACTATCAAAGTATGAAACAAAAATTGTATACATTTTATACTTTAAACTTAAAATGATAAAACACCTTTGGATGTTGTTTGTAATTCCAAAAGTTTTACTTCTTTAGATTTTGATTGGTAAAGTATGAATCATTAATTATTTCATAACTAATTGTAATATATACCAACGTTTCTGAATGTAATTAACCTCAAAGTTAATAACAACAGACAATCGGATTTTCATGCCTCAAACTTCTTTTTTTCAGATTTAATTGTTGATAATTCTGAACAATTATCTGTTATGATTAATAAAACAGTATTTATGGATTGTCCTCTTAAATATTGTCTATTAGGCCTATCCATATTTGGCTATGATACTCAACGCTTGATGGCATCAGCCTGAATTATAGGTTTAATTTAAAAATAATTCAGTTTGTTAAAATTAAAACAAAGCAAATAACAAAAACAAAAAAACAATAGTCATAGTCACTGTAATAGAATAACAGTTAACATTGATAATATGTACCATGAAACGGGAAATTACAATTTTTTAATCATTCATTAAAATTGTCCTTATAATGTTATCACAGAACATTTCACAGTTTTTCTATTATAAAATGACATACTTAAAATTCTATTTTAAAGTGATCTCTAAAGTTTGAAATCAAATGTTGCCAATTACTTCTGTCATAGGTTTGTAGATTGAATTGTCAGTCAAATAGATAAACTAAGAATAGAATTGCATGAAAGTGTCTCTCGCTTGAAGGTTTAGACTGAAAATAAAATAAACCAATTTCACATAATAAACTTTCACTAAGTAGTCTCGTGTTGACCCTCAAGCAGTTGAGGAATTACTCTGAATGAAATCGTTTGACACTTATATGTCTGCTTGCAATATGACATCAACAAACACTTGTGATAATGAAAAATATCCCGATTTTGCCATTTTTGGTTAAAAGACAAATGGTCTTCTTTCATAGCATCGTCTTATCATATCTGAAGCTAAGAATGATTTTAAAACTAGTTTTTAGCAATAGTATAATAGAGAAACAATTTTTTTATCTAAAAGTGCAAAAACACATTTGTTTGGAAGATGTGTAAATTGCCATACCAAAAGATGAATAAAAGTGAAATATCTGTGAATAAGAAGAGAACAAATGAGAGAATACTACCTATGCGAGCATCTTGCTGTCCATGTGAAATAATGACGAATGATGTTCTGACATTTAAGAAATGGGATAAGGATTCTAAATGGTCTTTCTCAGGTGCCTTTCCAGGTTGACTTCATGGATCAATTACAGTCTACTGTGGTGATAAATCATCCTTTAACAAGATTTGATATGAAGAACGTAATATGTTTAATGAATGCTGTTTAAATTCAAATTCCCTTTCTAAGAATGTTCTGATCATAATGTTTAATATTGTTTCAAGGTCAATTGACCAATCAGTTCAAAGAATTACACTCGTGCATGAAACACTTCAGTTAAGAATTTGCTAAACGTGAAATCAATATCATTATATTTTAGTATATGCTTCATATATATTTCAGGTATGATTGAAAAGTAACCGCGCCCAATCGGGAAGAGTTTGATACATCGGATAATGATTATGGAAAATGCATTTCATCTTTGGTAACATGAAAACCATCTCTGACACATTTTATTCAAGTTTTTTTGTAAACGAACGGTTCTTTGCATTCTAAACAAATGTATTTCATACAATTAGATATTGGTAGTGATTATTGTTGCATCCCAACTATAGATGTTATCTCATCTTAAGATTGGATAGCTCTCCGGCTATCCCAACTGTGGATAAAGATCTATTCCAAGTTGAGATATCCCATCTTAAGATGGGATACCTGGATCAATTTTGATTTTGAAAAAAGAATATAGCGTTTTAAAATATGAACTTTGAGACAAAATAAGATGAAAAAATGACTTTGCATAACAAAATGATTTTGAAGAGAAATTACCTTATAAAATGTTAATTTTGATTATAAGATTGATTTTAATTGACTTCTTTTACTTGTTTGATGAACTATTGACTTTTTTTATGATTTATTTGTTTTGTATTTGATCAAACATTGGGTTTGATGATAAAAAATGACATTGAAGAAAACTTTACATTTTGAAATGTTAATTTTGATGAAAAGATAGACTTTGATAGATTTGTTTTACATGTACTTGAAGTATTGAGTTTGGTGAAAAAAGGACTTTGAAGAGAAAAATACCTATTGAAATGTTAATTGCGATGAAAAATAAATTTGAAAGCTTGTTTAAGATCTTTACATTTTGATTTTGATAAAATTGATGATTGATGAAATCAGTATATAAAATATTGATTTCGATGACAAAATAATTGGATTTGTTTATGAAATATTGACTTTGATAACAAAAATTGATAAGTGGTTTATGAAATATTGACTTTGATAACAAAAATTGATAAGTGGTTTATGAAATATTGAGTTTATCGGAAATGTATATTTTGATTAAAAGTTTATGGATTGAAAACTTTGATGAAAATATTGCTTTTAATTAAAAGGAAATTTTTTAATTGAATGCTTCATTTTTTTCATGAAATACCGACTTTGATGGAATATCTTTGATACGTGTTTGATAACATAAAAAGTTTTATGAAAATGTATCTTACTGTATGTTAATATTGATGAAAAATATATTTAAAGCTTGTTTTAAACACCAACAGTTTTAGTTTGATGGAAAAACCTTGGATATTAGAGAATGTGATAATAGATATATATGTTAACAACAATTTCTTGGTAAATATACGACCAGAGGATTTCTACAAGTGCATCAATAAAAATGAT
Organism: Steromphala cineraria; assembly: GCA_916613615.1. Lineage (NCBI taxonomy): Eukaryota > Metazoa > Mollusca > Gastropoda > Trochida > Trochidae > Steromphala > Steromphala cineraria. The sequence goes on along the minus strand of OU744722.1, from coordinate 37,733,236 downwards.
GATATTAAACTCAAACAAATTTGAAGTCTTTTATGCAAGTTCTGAAAGCGAGTTTTGTTAAGCATAATCAGTTTTGAGTATTGAGTACATTTCCAAAATAGTAAGTGATTAATAGCTGCGTAATATAAAATACCAAGTTACGTTTCCTGTCAAAGGTTTGTTTTAAGAGATAATATGATTGCTGTGAGGACCTGACAATCAAAAGGTGCCCATGAATACTTTATTAAAAAAACTCGAACCTAATTACAACTAAATACTAATATGAGACACAGACACAATTGTATCTCATGGGCACTCATATAAGATCCTCTAGGAAATATCATAAGCTCTTATCCATACAAGTTATGGTGTCAAAAACATAAAGAGGTACTTAAAAATGCACTAATCACTTCTTTTGATGTATTATCATATGTCCATTTCTCATATCGTAACTGTTTTCCACATTGTGTATCCCTCTCACCATAAACTTAGCTTGAAAAAATTCATGTTATTTTTCTTTTCCCTTTCAATAACCTGTCATTTGTAATAAGCATTTACATTTCTAATCAACAGTTGTCATTTATTTCTGGGTAGTGAAAGAAATATTCAAACCGGAACAATAACCATAGAGGCGAAAACTTGCACATTCTCAGATACGATTGTTTCTTTTGACATATGAACAACAAATGTAGTCATGGCTGAGTAATTTAACTAAGAGTATAATCGAATAAAATATCATTATCTACCAGGAATCAAGGATTTCTTATCATCAGAATATACCATAAAATAAATTCTAAACAATAATGTATTTCAGTATTTTATTGACAGAAATGATAAAATCAATCAAATAACAATGGAGGCATATTAAAAGCTGAAGTTTTTATCTGTCTTCGACAGTCACACTGGGTTTGAAGTGTATTTCTGACTTTGCCTAATACTTGGTCTCTCATGATACACATTCCGATACTCTTTACTTATTACACATTTGACTTTTCATTAGACAAATGTGTACTCGAATTACGAACAACTTGACTTCAGTAAGCAACAAACAGACATTTCAATACCATCAAGGTAGCGAAGGTAATAGAAACAGAGATGGTATATCATATCTTTTTCCTCCAAAATATGAAGACTGTCACAAATCACAAGAATATCACCTATGATACCATGAATAAAGTATACATTTTATTTGAAAAGAACTGAGCATGAAGGACAGTCATAAATTGATAATTGATAACAATAATTATTTGAAATCGATAACTTAAGTGTTATTTCTTGAACATGCTTGCATTTGACAAAAACTTGTTTAAAGTACAATAGGTAAGAAACAAAGCATTAACTTCCATTTGCTATGCCACCGAATCATCATCAAAAAGCAATCATATCAGTTTTCATCGGTTATTTACAATATCGGTAACGATTTCGTTTGAATTACGGTAATGTAACGAAGATCAGGCGGTAAGAAACATAAATATCATTGTCAATATTTCAGAAAGAAGACACAATAAAACTGAGTCTATGATATAATCGATAAACTATTATATAAAATACAAACAGTAAGCCGTTATGATTATGTTAAATAATATCTGATAAATAATGACAGCTTGAGTATGATGATTTTCCATTTATCACAGTTTTTTTTTAGAAGTTAGCAATTTATTCCATTTTAGTTTCTTAAAATTTCATACAAGATAAATCAAGTCAGATATAAACGAAAACGAATCACTTTATCATTTTTTTCACACATTATTTACATGTATGTAACTATTTTTAATTGTCATAATCAATTGACATTTAAAAGTTCAATAGGGTACCAATACTGCATTTTTAGTTTATCAACTGCATTCAATTATCTAAATGTTTAAAAAGCAGTGAATGATTATTCGATTTTTGACTCCGATCATTGAAGGAAAAAGATACTATTGTGTTGACAAGTAAAATCTTAGTGCTATCAGTATGAGTGCGATGTATGAATTAATATATATTCGAATGTAAGTTTGTAAATCGTTGTAATCATTTAATGATTACTGATGAATTAATCAAGCTATTATTCTGCAATGTTAAAAGGAGATGGCAATTATTTCCTTAAAGTCTAATTGAAATTACGTTGAATTGATTATTAATAAGACAAAACATGTATAATGTCAACCAAAAACCTATAAATCAGTAAATTTAAGTTCTCTGTTGTGGGGAGATATATTTTGAATAACTGTAATAATTAAATTATATATAATAGAAAATGTGATTCAGTGACATTAGGAAATGGCATGATATCAAGAAGATTAAATCCAGTCATTGAGTTGATTAGATATTCCTTTAATAAAGTTATTATCGAAACATCTATCATGTATCCTAATCTATCATCAAACTATCTGCCTTGCCTTTTTTTTACATTTTGGCCGCAATGCTCCACTGAATTTCAGCACATTACTAATTCCAGCCATGCTCACAGATTTCACAGCAATTATAGCCACATTAGTGTTTCGGGCTTTGTCCCTGCAATCAAACTAGCAGCTGTGATATAACTGAATTACTTTTAAAGGGGCAGTAGCACGTTTTTAGGGGGAATATAAGGTGATGTCAGGAAAATGAAAACAAATGGTTCCAATTGAAAGACAATGTAAACTGACGTCCAAAAGAAACTTTACACTTTTTAAACTGAAATTTTGAAAACAATGTTATTTTAATATTTTCAGTTAAGTTCTCAACAACATAGTTGAAACCAAAACTTGTATGTTTAAAACTTTACATTGAGCAATATTCATGCATTTTGCAAAAATGGCAAAAAATGTCATAATCAGGTGACCTTTCCACCGGAGTTTAGTCACGTGACGAAAAGGTTTAATAAATGTCCATAATGAATGTTTGTCCTCCTGTTTGTGTAAAAACCACCTTAAAACCGGTAACGGCACAGCAAAAATATCACCAATCCCAATTGAAAATCAACAAAACTGATAAAAAAAATACCCTTGTTAGAAGAATCGATAGTGTTCCTTCATTTGTTATGGTAACTTGATCAGGCTTTACAGAGAGGTTGTGAGGATTGCTGACAACCCTGAAACATGGAAAAAGAGTTGTTTTTGACTGCATGAGGGTCAATATCTAAAACGTTAGACCACCGATAACGTTGTCTCTTAGTGACGTCAAGGATAGCATACATCAAAGGTCGACATGTCATTATGTTCTCGTGCACTACATGAACTTGAACAGTTGTAATCAAAGCTCATTGACTGCTCAATTGATAGCCATTGGCCACTAATCAACCACACAAGGCAATGTCATTCATAAAGTCATAACGTCAGAATTGGCCTGCAATATAACGATTTAACTGCGATTGTTCAGCTCTCAAGGCTGATTACCAGTTGTACGACTTACAAATGTGTCAATCTGACATGTAGGACTTTATCCATAAATTCCCATTGATAGAAAAACATGGATTCAGATTTAATGTGAAGATTGAAACTGAAGACAGGTGACGTGATTCAAATTTTGGCCTTTTTCGGTTCACATGGCAGATTTTGAAGGGGTAACACTCGGCCTGCTCATACCTGGCGCAAAAGTTGCTAATTTCATAACCTTAACGAAATTATTGCGAAAAAAGCATTTCAATGAATGCCTGAACAATCAAAATTTTGACCCCTGCCCACTTTAAATTGATTAATTGCGAAATCGGGGTTTTCCCCTTCAATTTTAATTAGCTGGTTGTTGACTGAAATGGTTGATCGATAAAAGGCACTTTGTTTTAAAGTTCTATCGTTCTTCATTCTTTAATCAGAATGATTACAAAATGTAGTAAAGTTTCTTTTGGACGTCAGTTTATTTAAACTAAACGAAGCAGTAATAATTCAACTATATAACCTAAAGTTTAGTTGTGCGACTCATTTTTCTCACACAAAATGAATTAAAGGTGTTCACAAAAAATGGCCGCCAATGGATTTTATGTGAATCCTCATACTTTGTTCTCTGACTAGGGGTGATTGGCTAGTGTAATGAGATTGTTGAAAATGTCAATATAATACATATAGCATTAACTTACAATTATGACTGCAATATTTAAAATATAAAATTATCAAAAAACGTGCTACTGCCCCTTTAAAGCCTCGTTAAACCCCAAATCACCTCATCACAACTATTTTCCCCTTTTACTGTTGTTTGTTAGCGAGCATTCAATGTGAAAGTGTAAGTGAACAGCAATGAATTGCAAGTGAAAGATAATTAGGAAAGTTCTACTAATTATCTTTTTCAAAACAGACTCATGACGGTAGATTCCACTACCGACAGATTCCACTCCTGACAGATTCCACTACTGACAGATTTCACTTTTGACAGATTTAACTATTGAGCAAGTAATGATATCACAGAAGTAGAAGAACTAAGAGTTTCCTTACTTCACTGTAAGCACAAGAGGAGCAAAGATTTGCCTGTCACCCTCTACAGTTGAAATACTCCTATCCCATTACATCAGAAGAGGAGAAACCCAATCACTGACAGTGGGAGATGGACCAGGAAATTGATCGTGCTGAGCTGACCCATTCTCGAAGAAAAGCAATTTCCGAGAGTTGATAATATCTCAGGAGGGAAATTACATGAACTGCTATCCTAAATCTAAATCAGGAACTGGTAACTGTGTGGATTTTACTTAATTTTGTATTGTTAAATAATACCTTTAAGTGCTATGAATGCATTTGTTATCATTTTAAATTGAATTGCTTCACATTTACTCAGACACTTTTGTGACATTTTTGTTTGTAGATTAGCTGAATGCAAGGCATTGCTTTTGTAAAAAGTTAAAGAACATCAGTTGAATTTATATACATATGTCCTATATTTTGAATACTTTATAACCATCATGTACGAAACGTTCTCTAATCGTATACACATGTAAGCTAGCTGTTATGATCATGGAAACTTGCATATAACAGTCAGGAGGTGCCAACCTTTACTGAACAATTGCTTTACATCGAAACAAATTCAATAGCAAATTGATTGATATTCAAATGAAAGAATCTTGTAATTTTAAAAAGGATAGTTATCTGAGATCAAGATTATTTGTCTTTTTTGTTGAAATAATATTAATATCAATCTTTAATGTTTTATCTTTGCTTTAATCCCTCAGCTTCCATATCAAGATAAGACATGGTGAGATGATTGAAAGTTATTTTACTGCGTCCATGCATTCCGTTCAAGCAATATCGGTAGTGTTATAAAACTCTATTTTTTTTGTCAAAACGCCTACAAACAACCAGAAGTACTGGTACAGGATGAGTGATGCTTTTTTAAAAAAAATATCTTTTCAATCAATTCTTATAAAAAGGTGAGATGATTCCAAATATTTCTTGTATATCTACTATTGAACGAGGAACAGAGTAAAGAAATTGTTACTAATCCCAACCAATACGATGGAATGCTTGATATTTAGTGCTGGCGATTTACTAAAAATCTTTTAATCAAACCTTGTCGTCACTTTGTGCAATGTAAACTGTCATGTCCGAGAGGTTATTCAAACTGATATTTCTGAGGAAGTATTCAATGTCAATTGATTTTTCTTAGAGTGACAAAGAATGATAATGACAAATACAAACGAAAGCAATTTACTGAACATTGAATGATATTGGAGAAGATACGATTTGATATTTTTAATGCATTAACGACTATTTCAATAATTCATATTTATTTTCAGTATAAATATTTATTTCAGATAAAATCTTCCTTTTTTGGGAAATCCATAAATGTGTAATTCTGTTTTATTTTCATCTTTATTCATTCTGTTCTTTTTTAACCAAATAATGAGCTTTACAGAGCGTCTCTTTTAGGCTTCCAGGTCGTTTTCCTGAAGCGCTTCTGATATAGTTACATGTAATTGACAGTTCGATCCTTTAATATTTTGCTGGCCTACAACTTACTGATGAGAGTGAATAAAGTGTTGACAGGCTATTAACATTCTTCATCTGATTGCGAATAGTAACTTTCTCTCTGACAACCAGTTTCATGCATGTCTACTCACTGATAGAAAGAACGAGTCCAAAAAAGAGTTAACACACTATTGAGGCCCTATTTAATTTTTGGGAAAACACTTTGAAGGACTCTGTCATGTAGGAATCAGAAACAGTTTAAGGCATTACTTTAAAAAGTGATTTCTTTTTTAATATCTTTTGGTGGAAGAACTTGAAGTGGGACATTGTATTTAGTTCTAGAATGCTGAAATCAACAGTATAAAAAAATCAATAATCAACAACAAATCAATAAATAAAAGATATATGATATTAAGTGAACATAAAATAAAGATAGATTAGATAAACAGTTTACGTTTGTATCAATAAATATTTTGAACCAAATAATATTTTTCATCAAAGAAATATAATATTTTTCGCAAATGATATCAATACACTTATATTCAGAAGAAACAAATATGATCAAGTTTACTAAATACACAGACTCTAACAGAATCGATAAAGGATTATATTGAGATAATTGTTGATTAAGACGTTTCATTTGTTTCATTTGCTATGATTTAGGACAAAGTTGTCATTTGTGGTAAAAAAATTATTTAAAGACACTAAAAGTTATATAAAGATACACTGAGATATTCATCATTGATTTCAATTAAGAGATTGGGTTATGGAATGATGACTAAACCCCAGCCAAAACGATTTCATGGTTGTGATTGAGTCAAGATATGTAGATTATGCTATTGATTTTCTCTGCAGAACGTTAATAGTTAGTTTTGAGCTCATTTTTCGATAGTTTTTAGATTGACCAAAAGGTAATAAACAAATCAACTAAAAAATAATTAATTGAAAGGAAATATACAATTTCCCGCTATGTCGACACATATAACAGCTGGTTTCAAAATTGATTAATCTTGATAGCTTTGTTTTACACATCAGCGAGTTCAGTTTACACCTAGTTGAGCTACTGTTGATATAACAAATGAACAGTTGTACTCTTGTGCATTTGATGTATCAGGTAGGGTAATGAAGAGTCTATGAATGAGTCAAAACACGTTTAGTGATATATTTGTCTTATCATATTATGCTCCCTTTTTTCTATTCATAAAAGTCATTAAACATGAAATGGTCTTTGAAAGTTAGATATGAACAGGTAGTTGAAGTAAAGCAATTTTACCATTTTACCACAAAGATGTAAAAATATGTAGTTTACTGTTGCATGTATGGTTATTTGATAAATTGTCCAAGTTTCAACTTTTGTCACAATACACTATTTCAAGGCAGCCTTACATTACAAATGGTTTGATTATCAAATTCCTAAAGTCTTCTGCCAAAACTAATTTCGAAGTTTTTGTGTTGCAGTACAACGTTGAATTCAATACGGAATAACCAACAGCTTGCAACTACCTACCTATGCTACCATGCTTTGCAACATTGTTTCAGTTGTTTGCGTCATTTTCTCAATGCTGTTGTATTGTGTCATGTACTGATTCGGTCAGTGTATTGTCACCTTTTGTGACAATCCATAAGAACTTATAACGCTTTTGCGATTTTCATTGAAAGCAAAGTATTAATAGTCATATCATGATATGATATGATACAAAAGTCACGTATCAAAGCAAAATGAGATTTCACAAAAAGCCCTGGTGTGTCTGAACTTTCGAACTTTTACAGAGGTTTTCCCTTATCCATATCTAGCCTTTGTCATATTAATCTTGAGAGTAGCACAAAAAGTTCTTTCCAACACAAAATATTTATTTGGATTGTGATGAAGTGATTTTAAGAGTGAACCCCATTGTTCACACAAACCAACTATGTAAGAGAATTGCGTTAAATTGTTTTGTTTCTTCTCCTAAATAAAATCAAAATATGAAAAACTCATCAGGCTATCAGTGTTCCTAAAGCCTTTTATGGTAAGATCCGTCCTTCATCTTTGAAACTTTAATTAAGAACTCTATGATTTGAAGTTATGGCAAAATTTTTTGTTCTTGTTGAACTTTAATTTCAAAGGAGTCGCCTATATTTCTTGTCAAATAAGATCACACAAACAGATCAAAGTTCTAAAGGAAATGAAATGTGTAACATAGTAATAAGTATTAAACTGACAGTTTCTTTTTTTTACTGTTTTCACAAGAAAATTTATGAAGTACCCTCCTTCTGCCGACAATAAGCTTTTGAAGCAATAATATTCATTACTGAATCACCGATAAATTGTTATCAGAAACCAGTTTTTGCAAAACACTTTTATTTTTGCCATCTCATGACAAAAATTTGGATAGAGTATGAGGTTTCGCCAATAATCATAGCTTAAAACAGAGAGGACATAACTGGAAATGAGCACACTTTTATCATGTCTTTTGGCATATGTATTCATCAGTCAATCGCTCAGTCAATGTTCTTCATTCAATAATCTTCATCCGTTCTGATGTATGGTTCCCACTGATGCTTGATTGGCAATCTGAGCCTGCAAGTGACAGCAAAATGCAGATAAAATGATTGCTGATTCCGGAGAAGAAGTAACGTGTCTTGTATCATGCAAGTGTGTTCTTATGATCCATAATGTTCATGATATTCTTTTTTGCAACAAAATCATTAGCAGTTGAAGCTGTACAGATACAACATAACAGTCATAATTTGACTTGATGATCACCATGTCTTAAAAACTGTCAAATTATCACTTATTATCTATAACAAAATAATTTCTTATCTTTAAAAGTGTGAATACCAGAAGATTGTGTACATTTTATAATATAAAATTTTACATAAGATGATTCAAACACCCTCGGATGGATAGAAAAGTCAATTGTTTAAAATCAATAAAGTGTTATGTAATTTCCTTCCTTAAGATAGGATCAATTGTCAGGAATGCATTTTGCCAAGAGTACAGCATGATCAATATCCTTGTTGATCTACTGCTGAAGGCAACTTGATAGATCCTCTACTGTGACAGTTAAATAGAAGAACATGTATGCAATGCAGTAGACCAAAAAGGAGATGCCCTCTTTCTTTCTTTCAGGTTATTGATTTGTTATTATATTGTGATAAATATAAAATTTTAAAAGAACTCGATAACTGATAAACGTTTCTTCACTATTTTATTTATGTCTGAAGCTCACAATTTTGTCTTCCACATTACAGACACGAGGTATATGTTTAGCAAATCAATGTTCTCAACAAGGAAATTAAGAGGAGATAAACTAGTTGATGAACTATTACTTTCTCAAATCTAAAGAATTTTCGCTTTTGGAAATTCATCCAATTCATCATTATTTGTCAATCTTTTTCCCCATCAAATCTGAAATCAATCAATTCAGCTTTGGGATTCGAGGTTTTCACGGTATGATTGATATCAACGGAGCTTGTTATAAATTATGCCTTTTAATCTTGCATGTTAGAAGTCTGTATTTTTTCAGGACTTGCGTAATCACATGACTCAGACACTAAAAAATTTTCTTACTGTGTCATCGTTTTACTGAGCCTTACACAAGAAAATTATCAGGGATATGAGTAAGAAATGTCGACATTTGCAAATAAAATATGATGTATTAGTTGAATACAAAGAAAACATTTCAGCAAACTATAAATTCAGGCTCAATTTGCACATTTGGCCTCTTCCAAACGCAATTATAAATTCTTAGACAAGCAGATGATGAATATGTGTGCACACATTAGAAAGCTTTTTTGTATGAGCAAGAAAAGTAGGTTTCAATTTTAATTTATCATAACGATTCGTTACTGATATGATATAAACAAAGCAAATATAAAAATTCAAAAAGGAAATATATAAAACAGTACATGAATATCAGTTAAATGAAATGAAATGACAATTTATCTGATAAAAATCTCTGACTAACGGGGATATAACAAATAAGCAAACATTTATTGAAAATGGTACTTATAACATTTTTCAGATAATAGTTTCCAAAAAGGTTCGATACTTCCAATGTTAGAGTTATTTATAAGATTAGAAATTAAATGATGCTAAGTGGCATTGTCTAGGTTTGCAAAAATTAAATATTGAAGTGTCAGTCAAATAGATTAAATAAGAATAGAATTTGATGAAAATAATAGAATTGCATGAACAGGTCTCTTGCTTTAAGGTTTAAGACTGAAAATTAAACAAATCAATTTCACACAATAAATCTGTAAAAAACATTTACTAATAAGTCTGGTGTTGACCCTCAAGCAGATTAGGAAACACATGCTTGTTGTGAAGGAAATCGTTTGACATTTAATTGTTTGCTTGACCTTACCGATGAAAAAATGATGATGAAAAATATCCAGAGTTTGCTATTTCTGTCCACAGACAAATGTGTCGTATTATCATTTCCAAATAGAAGCTAAGAATGATTTTGATAAATGTAGAAACAAACTGAATTCAAAAAGTGCAAAAGTTCAACATTTTTGTAAATTTGTTTGAGGATGTGTTTACTGCTAACAAAATGTAAGAATAGAAATTTCATTAGTGAATAAGATGAGATCAAATGAGAGAATACTCCTGTGAATTCTCTAACTAAGCGAGCATCTTGCTGTCCTTGTGGCAAAATTACAAATGATGTTTTGACATTTAATGCATGGGATATGGATTGTAAATGGTCTTTCTCAGTGTTGGCCTTTCCAGGTTGACTTAATTGATTGATTACATTTTAAGTTTGTGTTGAATCGTCCTTTAACAAGGTTTGATCAACAAATCTGTGACATTTCTGTAAAAGTTCTATTAAATGTTGCCGTAAAATTAAGGTAAAATTAGCACATGTTAACGCTACAAAGTTTGATCCTGCTTTCTCATAATGTTCTCATCAAAATGTTTTATTTTGTTTCAGCTGGTCCGCATACACTGGGAAGTAGATTTTGATTTACTTCGCTAAACAAATCAGAATGTTATTTTTGTGCCCATGACATACTATGTTTGTGACACTCGTGCCTAAATAGGCACAAACATAGTCATGGACATTCATATAAGATCCTCTTTGAAATATCTCTTATCCATACAAGTAAAGGTGTCAACAACATACTGAGGAGCTTTAATAGGCATTATTCACCTCTACTGCTTTGTTATCATCAGTCCGATTATAAAATCGTATTTGTTTTGTGAAAATATGAAAAATATTGTTGCCTTCAAAACGAAAAATAAGAATCAATCTAATGAATGCCTACTTCAACATTTAAAACATAACATAGTTTTCACCATCATTTCCTTTCACCATAAAAAAGCTAGAAAAAAGATAAATAATACTAAATTTCTTCATTCAATTGATTCCTTCACGATTTCGTTTGCAAAAGCATTATAAAGTCATTGTTATTTGAAAAAAATACTTCAATCGGTTCAATTTGTATTTCTTTTCTTTCCCCTTTCAATTATCTGTCAGGTGTAAGAAGTATTTAAATTTAAAAATGATAGTTGTCGATTAGCCCTCGGTAGTGAAAGAAATCTTCAAACCAGAGCAATAACAAGGACGAAAAAACTTGGACATTCTCAGATGCGATTGTTTCTTTCAACAACGGAAGTTTTTAAACAACAAATGTAGTAATGACTGAGGAATTAAACTAAGAGTATAATCAAATTTAATGATGCAAAAATGAATATCACGTTGACAATTTTCGTTGAAATAAAGAAACGGAATGGTTTTGGTTTCGCTCAACTTAATTATAACATAGGACTTGTTTCTTTGATGTTATTTGTATTCAAGTATTCTATTTAATTTTAGCAATGACAAATGTTCATGTTTCACAAGCATGAATTATTTGTGGATGAACTTGAATGAGAAAAGCTTTCACAACTTATCACACCATAACATAACCTTAAATTCTAATTGAAGTTACGTTGCATGGATTATTAACAAAACATGTCAACCAAAAAAATAGGAAATGCATGATATCAAGACGATTAAGTCCAGTTATTTAGTTGATTAGATATTCCCTTTTCAAAGTTATTTTCGAAACATGTATCATGTATCCTAATCCATAATCAGGCCATCTGCCTGCCTCTTCTTACATTGTGGGTGTAATGCTCCAATGGATTTCAGCGCATTGTCACCCAAGTTTCGCTAATTCCAGCCAATGCTCACATATTTCACCACAATCACAGCCACATAAGTGTTTCGGGCTTTGTCCCTACAATTAAACTAGCAGCTGTGATATAAGTGAAATACTCTTAAAGCCTCATTAAATGCCAAATCACCTCAACTCAACTTTTTTCCATGTTAACTGTTGTTTGTTAGCAAACATGCGATGCCATAGTGTAGTAAACATTATTGCAAATGAGAATGAGAAAGTCCTACTTGTTATCTTTTTTTTAAACATGGCTTCGTTACAATTTCATAATAGCCAGTGCAGAATCCGCACTCATGACGGTAGATCCACTTTTGACTGAGTAATGATATCGCATCTGCGACAGAAGTAGTTTTACTACTCCCAACTAGGACTTAATCACTTCACTGTTAGCACAAGAGGAGCAAATCATTGTATTTCACACCCTACAGCTAAAATACTCCTATTCCATTACATCAGAAGGAGAGCAATCCAATCGCTGACAGTTGGAGATGGACCAGGAAATTGATCAAGATGAGCTGACCCAGGGTTGATCAAATACATGCACTGCTATCCTCATTCTAGATCAGAAATGCAAAGTTGTTTGATTTTGTATTTTTACATAAAGATATTAAATGTTATCAATGCATTTATTATTTTCAAATGAATTGCTTCACATCTACGCATTTATGAAGAGTATGAGTTCATAATATCACTTTTGTGACATTACTACTTGAAGGCCGGTTGAAGGAATTCATATTTGATTAGTAATATATGTTTGATGACATGTGTTGAAAAAACATGTCATTTGTAACATTTTGAATACTTTGAACTATCATGTTCAAAAGGTCTAATACTGATATATCTATAGTCTTAAAAAGCTGTTATGAATATCTAATCTTGCTTTCAACAATCAGAAGGCACCAATCTTTATTGAACAATTCATTAATATTGGTAAAATATAAATTGTTTGCAAATTTATTGATATTCAAATGAAATGTTGTAATATGAAGAAGGCTCGTTTTCTTTTATCATGATTATCTTTCTTGTTAAAAAAATATTATATCAATATTATATTATATGTATATTAATTTTTTTTATCACAGTTCCTTCATTCATTCACGAAGACTGCTTCAATTAATCCCCTAGCTTCCCAATTAGGATGAGACATGGTGTGATGGCTAGAGGTTTTATACTGTTTATACTGCCTATCCAATCGTTTGTGTTTGAAAGAGGTAGAGGGAATGTTTACCCATTTGTTGTTGAAAAAGTCTACATACAATGACTAGTATCGGCTAAGGATCTCCTTTACAAAAGATAATTCTTTTAAACATGAGTCTCTTTCATTACAGAGATGAATAACAATAACAATAACAATAACAATAACAAAGAATTTATATATACTTATGCTTCTCTAACATGTTGACACTTTAATAAACAATGATCTATCTTTAATTCTTTTAAGCATGAGTCTCTTTTATAATAGACACTGCCTTAAAACATGATAAGATTCAAACATTTCTTGTGCATGTATTTCAATCCGGAACAGAGTAAATAAATGATGACTTATCCCCAATCAGTATGATTGAATGCTTAGTATTTTGTGCTGGCGATTTATCACAAATCTTGACAATGTAAACTGTTATGTCTGAGAGGTTATATAATGCAAACTGATTTTTCTGAGGGGATATTCAATGTAAATTGATATTTATTAGAGTGACTAAGAATGGTATTGACAATATCCAATATTGAGAATATCCACACGAAAGCAGTTATTCGTTCTGTCGTCTTATTACCAAAGCATGAACTTTGCAGAGCTTCTTTCTTAGATCGTTTTGCTTAAGCGCTTCTGATCTAGTGACATGTAATTGACAGATCCTTTTGATATTTTGTCCTATGGAAAATGAATAAAGTGTTGACAGGCAATGTACATTCTTTATGGGATTGCAAATAATCTATCTATTCTATCTATTTAAAACCATCTATTCTGTCAACCAGTTCACGCATGTCTACTCACTGATAGATAGAGGTGGTCTCAAAAGAGTTGATACACTATTGAGTCCTATTCAATGTTTTGGTAAACAGTTTGAAGGACTCGAGATCGTGTCATGTAGGAATCAGCAGTTTAAGGTGTTTCTTTATTAAGGGTTCCTTTCGAAAATTTCCTGGACGAACTTAAAGTGGAACATTGATATTAGTTCAAGATTGATGAAATCAATAGTAAAAAAACGTATTATAATTTATATACCAATCAATACAAAAAAATTTAATATTAAGTAAATATAAAGAAATATTAGATTAGATGAAACGGTTAACATTTGTATCAATATGTGTTTTGAACCAATCAATATAAAAACTAAATACATGTACTTTTACATGTTAGAAAAAGGAATTATATTGAGATTGCTGACTGGGATATTTTGATTGTTTCATTTGCTATGATAAAGGACAAAGTTGTCATTTGTGGTTAAAAACATTATCAAAGTAAGAAGCTATAAAAAATAGACTAAGGTATTTATTATTAATTTCAATTAAGAGTTTGAGTAAGGAATGATGCCTTTACCCCAGCTAAAACGATTTCATGGTTGTGTTTGAGTCCAATCAAGTAGTGTCAATATCTCTTGACCATGCTATCAATTTTCTCTGCACATCCTTAAATGTTAGTTTTGAGCGCATCTCTACCGCAAGCGATAGTTCTTAAATTGACTTATAAGATTTAAACGAATCAACTAAGAAATCAATTATTAGAAAGGAAATATGAAATTTGCAACAGGTTTGCATTGAATTTCATCATTTAGTGTAATATATAGGTCTGTGATTGAGTCACTTTCAGTGATATATTTGTCGTATCATATGATGCTCCCCTCCTGTTCATATTAGTAATTAAAGAGATCTGCTATGTATAGGTAGAAATTGACAGGTAGTTGCAGTGAACAATTTATATAATCAATATCAGTAAGAAAGATAATGAAGTATCGTCTTTCTCCGGACTGTCAGCTTTTGAAGCAACGATATTCATCAATAAATCACAGATAATTCATTATGATAAAATTATTTTTTGGAAAAATATTTATATTTTTGCCATTTCATGACAAATCTGGACAGTTAGAGTATGAGGTTTCTCCAATTCATCATAGCTTATTTCCTAAATGTTGACAAGTTATGCAATTGGGACTTCCGTTAAATATCAACTGAGATAAAACAGACAGGATGTAATCGGAAATGAGCACACTTTTATCATATCTTTTGGCAGAAGTTTTCATCAGTCAATCACTTAATGTTCCTTGTTCCATATTCAGATGAATTATTCCAACCGATGCTTGATTGGCAATCTGAGTCTGCAAGTGACAGCAAAAAGCAGATAAAGTGATTGCTGATACTGCAGAAGAGGTAACGTGTGTTGTATCACGGAAATATGTCTTTTTGTTGCATTTCTAATCATGATTGTCTGATATATCTTAAGTTGTCAAACAGCGAACCAACTAGATTGAAATTTATGAAATGTCAGTGCTCCATGTCAGTGTTTTTGCACCTATTTGGTATTTCCCCCCTCTTTTGGAGACAATTCAGTGATGTCGATTTTGAAAGCGTACTTTAGTAAATTAGTACTTATATTTCGGACAATTATTTCACAAGAGTAATAAGTTTGTACAATCGTGATTTTAAATGATTGTGTACTTCACTAAATATAAACAATATCTAGTGATCTAATGATACCACTGAAAATGTTAAAAATAATAATCTCATTTTGAATGAATACATAAATACTTTTTGTATCTATTGAACTTTATTGTTTTCATTGCAAAAACTAATAAGTTGATATATCACTTTTCCTACTTTCTGATTGGATTTACTGAAATTCAATGTTTTGATTTCTAATTTCTAATTGCATCTAGATAAATTAATTAACAAAGGACCTACCAAAAGTAATGAGGGGACTTATGTTGGCATATACAAACGCTGTAGAGTTTTATGAACTCCTTACTTGTTAACATTCCAAACAATTTCAACAACAAAGGAGCATTGGTTTTATATCTAACAATGATGTAGTGTTAATAAGCATTCAGGACAATATTATGGTCGAATACGCAACTGTTTACAAATTGTTGTGTACGGAATGCACGATATTTTGACTCAACTAATTGGAGTAAAATAACCATATATGCTGCTTATCTTGAGCACTGTAAGTTAATTATTTTGTTTTTCCATAAAATACATTGAAATGGAGCACAATATGTTATTTAAGTAATATTTATAGAAATTAATATTTAACGAATTGATTTAACAAGTTCAAGTGAAGAAAAGCCAACTCATATAGTTAACTGTCAAACATAAAGAATTTTCGCTTTGGGAAATTTATCCCATTCAATATATCATTTGTCAATCTTTCCCCCCATCAAATCTTATTCAATCAATTCGGTTTCGGGATTTGAGTTCTTTTATAGTATGATTGATATCAATGAAGCTTGTTTTAAAATATGCCTTTTAATCTTGCATGTTAGAAGTCTGGATTTTTTAAGGTCTTGAGTAATCACATGACTCAGACCATAATAATTGTTTCTTGCTGTGTCGTCATTTTACTGAGCCTTGCACAAGAAAATTATCGCGGGATATGACTAAGAAATGTTGACATTTGCAAATAAAATATGATGTATTAGTTGAATCGGAAGAAAACATTTTGGCAAACAAATTTGGCCTTAGACAGATAGACGATGACTTTGTGTCCACACATCTGGAATCCTTTTTGTGTGTGAAGAAAAATAGATTTCTTTAAACTTTAAATCATTCAGTTTTATGTTTATAGAAGCTGTCATAACTATTCGTAAAGGATACCATTAGAGCAAAAAGGAAAGAAAAGAGAAATTATAGAGATTTAACATATAAGTTAACATAAATAATGTGACAACGGTATACGTACTGATTTAACAGGAACTTAAAAATTAGTATACATTATTTGAAAATTCCTAAGTAACATTGTCATAAATAATAAAATATATGGAATTGTCAGTCAAAAAGATGATGTTTCTCGCTTTAAAGTTAAGACTAAAATTAAAAAATTATGATCAATTTTACATAATAAACCTGTAAGAAACACTTACTAAGGAATCTTGAATTGACCCTCAAGCAGTTGATGAAATGAATGTGAAGGAAATCGTATGACATTTATTTTTTGTTTGCAATATTACATCAACAAACACTTGTGATGTTGAAAAATATCCAGAGTTTGCAATTTTGTTCACAGACAGATTGTTTTCATATCACATTTCATATGTATGGTCTTTTTCATATTTCAAAACAGGAGCTAAGAATGATTTTGATAAATGCAGAAGTTTTAAAAGGATACTCGAGAAACAAAAGTTAGTCACGAGAGCAAATGTTCAACATTTTTGAAAATTTGTTTGAGGATGTGTTTACTGCTTACCAAATTTAAGAATAGAATTTCATTTGTGAATAAGCTGTGAACAAGCTGAAATCAAATGAGATATTACTCCTGAGGATTCTCTAAATTAAGCACTTATCTTGCTGTCCTTTAGAAATGACAAATAATGTTTTTGACATTTAACGCATTGGATCACGATTCAAAATGTGTTGAAACATCATTTGCTCTTAGCCATACAAGTTAAGGTGTCATCTACATAACGAGGTATACATTTATTACTTCTACTGTATTATTACATCTCCATTTCTATAATCTTTTAGAAAATGTTGTGAAAAATGTTATTGTTTTCAAAACGAAAAATAAGAACCAACCCAATAAATGTCCATTGCATCATAAGAAGAAAGTCGGAAAATAATTGTTTCTTTTCACCTTATACATAGCTAGAAAAGTAATAAATTCTACAAAAATATGTGGATTTTTCATTATATAAAATCATTATTTAGTTTCCAAAAGCAATAAAAAGTCATTGTTATTTGAAAAATTCTTCAATCATTTCAGTTCATTTTACTTTTTCTTTTAACTTTCAACAATCTGTCAGCTGTAAGAAGCATTCAAATTTCAAATAAACAGTTGTCAATTATACCTTGGTGGTTAAAGAAATCTTCAAACCGGAACAATAACACCGAGACAAAAACCTTGCACATTCTCAGATGCGATTGTTTCTTTAAACGACAGACGTTTAGAAAACAACAAAATGTAGTCATGGCTGAGGTATTAAACTAAGAGTATAATCGAATTTAATGATGCAAAAATGAATACCACGTTGACAGTTTTCCTTGAAATAAGGAAATGTAATGTTTTTGTGTTTCGCTGAACTTAATTATGTTATAGGACAGGTTTCTATGATGTTTTAAAAAAATTCTAGAACTCTATTAGATTTTTAGCAATGATAAATGTTCGTATTTGACAAGTATTTATTAAAAAAAGAAAAACTTTCAAAAACTCTTTCTGATTCATTCCATGGATTATCTAACCTGTTTTTACCTCATAACTTCAAAGCATCAGGACAATAAATCCAATATAGCGAATTACTTTATCCTTATATTAGCTTTTACTTAATTTTCTTAAAGGAAAGATGATATGATTATACATTATACATATTTACATTCACTTTATAACTCAATATATGATTGTTAATTATATAACAAAAGTGATCTACTCACCTAATTAGCTAAATATCCTCTGTGGCTTGACATTTCACACATCTGAACACACATCTTATGATGACGTTATCCCTGACCGCAAGTAAAACGAACTGTAAGGAGTTAGGAGCTTCACTTTCAATAAAAATAGTGCCATGAAAAAGGAAGTAAATAAAAAGTACTTTTTTAACTTGATATCAACATTTATCATGCAGTGGATAGTGTTCTCAGCATAATAAAGCCAACAGATATTTTCGGTATCCGTGGGGTTCATATACGGAAAGAGGTGCAAATTTCAAAGGTCAAGGTCAGAAAGAACGTCTTTCGAAAATTCCGATGACGTCACAAGCGTTAATATTTTGAACACCTTTGGTAACTGGAATATACCTAGGATTATACATGATAGATTGCATAGATAGTAATTTAAGAAATAACAACAAAACTGTATGGTTCTTTAGCCATATGCATGACCAAGAAGTGCAAAAACACTGCAATCGTGACAAGATTGAACCGACTGATCAATTTTACTCGCAGGTACCAAAGGCAGTTCAAGTCTCATGTTTAACACTTCATTTATCCATCTTCAGTGTTCTTTACTTTAGTCTTGTTAAGTTTGGATAAGAGGCTGCACAGTCTATCTTTTAGTTTTGCTGTCCGTTAATAGTCGTTGTTTCAACGCAAGCTGCTATTGCAACTTAGCCAACGGGAAGCAACTCTTGCCCTTAGATGAGATAAACTCGCCCTCTTTTTTTCCGTATGGTGATAGATACGTGTGTTCGAATCCGTCAAAGACACGTTGAAATGTTTTTCATCTGCAAATCATTGTTTTTTGGTAGATTTTTTAAATTTAAAAACTTTAGAGTTGTGACTGAATAACAAAAACGGTATTTACAGGCACTTATAAGTGTTTATCTTTTGTCAATTCACATGTCACAATCATTACACTGTTCATTTGCATATATCAGTGCGCGCATCTTTAACAACAATGTCGACTATCACAGTAGTAGTATCAAGCATTTTTTTAAAATATAAATTTAAAATGACATTGTATTGAGGTAGATTATCTCATCAAGAAGAAATTGTGTGTTAGTATAAGCCGTTCAATAATGAGCTAGACGTGCACTTGAATTAAAAACTTTAACGAAAATTTTCGACTTTAATGATCAAGCTATGGGGATGTGCAATAATTAAAAGTGTGTGTTACAAAACTGTGTGATGAATTTTGTCATCAGAAAAATGACATGACGTTGATGAGGAAAGTTTGGACTTGAAATATGCATGAAAATTTCGTCCCATAACAATATGGTGTCAATTGAGTGCACTTTTCGACATGCATATTAGTAATTGTTTCAGGATTCCATGAACGTGTCTGTGTTGCTTCATTAGGCTTGTGAAGAACTCTGGATCAATGCAACTAAATGGTTATTGAGGCTACTATGCAGAACAAGCACCGAACTGATTTGATGTCTTTTCATCAGTTTTTCATACAAATCTGATTTAAATGCCAAGGATTGTTGCTACAATTTCATAGTTTCTCCCAATGAAGTTCAAGTATAAACAAAGGTTTAACTCAGTCTTTTAAGCAAATGTAAAAAACTTGCATTTCACTGTGGTACCGAATGTCAATGTCATAATGTCAAGATACTGAAATCAATGCAAAACAATATCCTGCAATTTGTTCTGCACGATAAATAGTCAAAGTCATTCAAAGTGTCAAAAGAGGTTAAAACAAATAGCACCCTTGTCATTTCCTTGCTGATTTACCGTTCTTTTAGTGATTTTTGTGTCAACGCACCCATCACTTCCATTCTTTTCTTCGTTTTTAGCCATGTGGAAGATAATTAAGGCAAAATACAAATTTCTTTAAAAAATCAATCATTTATTATTAAAATTGATTAAACGTTTGATAAAATAAAGATTGCTCGAATTCATGTTATGATGTTGAAATGTTGTTATGTTTTCTATTTTCATACATATTTTCAAATGATGACCTATCTGACCTTGTTCATGTATTCAATTATCCTTGAATTATTCAAATACTCTGATAATCAAATACAAGGGTTTGGTGATCAATTGGGGGAAAATAACTTGTTTTACTCTCTTTGGTCTTTACGTGATTATATTTTCTCATGATGAAAGTTTGACCTTTATGCAAACACTTAATGACAAATCTAAACAGCTGATTTTTCTCCATTAAATATAGCATATATTTTGAACATTGATAAGTATTGCAATTGAGACTACCATTGTATATCAAAATCGGAGAAAAAGAGAAGAAAATCTAGTCAAATTCAATATCAATAAATAGTTGTCATGTGATAATTATGATAATAATCTTTTTTTTCATATCAAACACAAAAGAAATTCATGATTTTAATCATTAGGAGAACAAAGGTAGTCATTTTAAGAAACAAAAATGTTCAAACATATATATTCAAAATGATTTTTGAAAAAATCCCAAGAGAACAGTCATATCACTTGTGGACATTTTCTTACCTAGATGAAGGATAAAGTCTCATGTAATTTCCCTCATAAAATAGGATCAATTGTCAGGAAATGTTTTTGCTGAGAGACGACCAGCTCAGCAGGATCAATTTCCTTTTTCTGCTGTTCCAGGCAACTAGATCGATCCTTTTGCAATGATTATATAGGAGTGTTTCAGCTGATGACATGCTATGCAGTTGGAATCTAGTTTTGTTTGCCTTAGTGTGTTGTTTAGTTAATTATTGGTGCAGAATATATATATCAATGTTATCATGTTGATGGATATCAAATATCAACCATATTTTGATGATAATAGCCACAAAATTGATTGATTTGGTTCACACTCAAAACAAAGCAAAGTAAAGATATTTCGTATAGCGTATTAGATTACATCAATGTCTCTTTATTACACTATAAGCTTAGTACCACCGTTGATTAGTATTTTCTTTATCAATCATAGAATATAATATTGACTTACATTTGACGTGTATCAGGATAATTAGATCTCTAATTGTAAATTTTTTGGTGAAGAAATTTCATTATATGTCAAAATATCATGAATATCATTATATATCGGGAAACCATTGATGTAAAGAACAATTTATCACACAAAGAATATAGATGTGTGTAGAAAGCCTTTCATCATGGTTTTGCGTTATTTCCAATTTCAAACTCCCTTTGTAGTTTTTTTTATTTCTGTTATTCAATTATATCAAAGTATACATTTTGTACGAGCAAGACTTTTTTTTATGATTCAGTCTTCCTCAGATTCTCAAAACCAGCAAGATTTCAAATTACAGATTGTGATTGATGTCATCAAAACATTTCATATTTCGGAATTCCATTTAGATGTTAATGTTTGCTATCAAGCCATTCCTATTTTTATCCCCCGCCGCGCGTTTAGCGCGAAGCGGGGGATATAGTATTGAGCAGCGTCCGTCCGTACGAACGTACGTACGTACGTACGTCCCGACGGATGCAATTGAATAACTCAAAAACTATTGACCTGATTCTTTTCATTTTTTGTATATAGCTTCATCACCATGAGAGCAAGGTCCCTCTAGAGGTTCATGACCATGACCTTCATTTCAAGGTCATTACGAGACTTTGACATTTTACCCTTGTCAGCGGGATATCTCAAGAACCATTCACTGGTTTCTCTTCATAACTTACCCAATGCATCTCATTGGGAAGGCGCCGGGCCCAGTCGATTTTGGTGACCTTCACATTATTTTTAAGGTCACAGCGAGACTGAAAATTTCAGCACTGAAACCTGCAGTTTAGGCTTGTCAGCGGGATATCTCAAGAACCATTAACTGGATTCTCTTCATAATTTACACAAAGCAATTTATTGGGGAGGCGCCGGGCCCAGTCGATTTTGGTGACCTTCACATTATTTTCAAGGTCACAGCGAGACTTTGAAAATTTCAGCATTGAAACCTGCATTTTAGGCTTGTCAGCGGGATATCTCAAGAACCATTAACTGGATTCTCTTCATAATTTACACAAAGCATCTTATTTAGAAGGCGCCGGGCCCATTCGATTTTGGTGACCTTCAAATTATTTTCAAGGTCACAGTGAGGCTAATATATGGAAGACCCAGGGACCAGTTGATTTGTTGTGGTCTAAATGACATCTAGTAGCATGACAAGTGTAGACAAGTGTTTCTATGTATACAGTATGCATTTTGTTCACATCAATTTGCGGCGGGGGATCTTGTCACCTTTGTGACAAATACTTGTTCTTTTTTGTTGTTGCCGGATCGGCTTCTGAACGTGTCGTTTTATTCGTTACTTGTTAATTTGTTGTTTTATAATGAATTCAGAAAAATGTGTATACATTCCCGACTTTTATAGTGTAATAAAAGAACACCACTTTGGTTATTGTGTCTCAGTTTCCTTGACAATATTCAAGGGGTTGAATTCTCTTTAAGGTGTTGTATTTTTGTCAACATGTATCTTTTATGGTAGTATAACATATTTTATAACTATAGATATATTAACATCACACAGTTGCATTTTTTTATCGCCCTCCTTAATATTTTCATATATATTTTAATAGCTATTAATAGGCAGAGAGTTTTTGCTATGTCACAATTTGTCATGAAGAAGAAAGATGCTCATTTGCAACTTTATGTAAATATATATAAGAGAAAATATCTGTATCTCCTAAGTGAACAGCTATATTAAAAAGCACAGTGTTTTTAGTGATAACACATTTTTGGGATTTATATATTTGGCAAATTGAGGTTAGTTACTGATTTTATTGAGGAAAGGTCATAAGGTTGATGGAATATTCGTTTTTCTAATCTAATTTAAATTTTGGAATATCCATTCAATTCATTATCATTTGTCAAACCATTTTTCATCAACTCTGATTTTATCATTTCACCTTTGGGAATAATTGAAAATGGGATTTATGCTATGCATGAAATTAATGAAGCTCTTTATAATATATGCCTTTTGATCTTGCATGGTGAAATTTGGGAACTTTTTAGGTATTGCATAATCGCGTGACTCACCCTTCAATCCTTTTTGCTGCGTCGTCTTCTTACTGAGAATCATGGGAAATGACTAAGAAAAGTTGACATATGCAAAGAAATTTTGAGTTATTAGTTGAATCCAAAGAAAAATAACTCAACAACCTGTAGATTCAAGCTCAATTTCAACATTTTGACACTCTTAAAGGCAGTAATAAATCATCAGACAGGTGATGACTGTGTCAATACATCTGGAAGCTTTTCTGTAGGTTTAGATGAAATGAGTTTGTTCTTTTGGATTATTCAAACTGATTTATATTTTGATATCATATCAATGAACAATAACATGTTTTACTGCTGAAACGGCGGTTATTTGACTTACTCATCTGGTTTTAAATCGTATACACAAATGTGTAAAAGTCAAATACAATAATGCTCCTGCAATGGCTCTGGTCAAAAGTATAACAGATACATTTATACATAACCAGGTGTTCAACACATAAAAGGCATGCATAGGTGACTATTTTAATAATACAAAACATAATATAATGGGTTAACGAGAGATGTAAGGGTTTCATTTTTCTTTTCTAAATTCAATATTAAGCCGACAATGTTAATCAAATAGTATGTCAATCATTAAATGCAAAAAATACGTTTCTGTTATATGTCGTGTGTAAAAATCAGTTGTCAATTATCCATCCTCTTGTGATAAAAGAAAACTTCCAAAGAAACAAAACTTGCACATTGTCAGATGCAATGTCCATTTTCATTATCAACTGCAGCTTTTAGAACAACGAATTCAGTCTGGTGGGGAAAATCAATCTCAAAGTGTAATCTAATTTAATGATGAAAAAATGAATATTACATTGACAGCTTTCCTTGATACAAAGAAATATCATCATTTTTTCCCCAATATCAATAAAATTTCAAAAGAGGTTGCTTTGATGTTATTTTAATTTGGAATTTGAAAAAAATATGTAGGGTTCCCATTTGACACACAATAATGTTTTTTAAATGCACTTATCAAAGAGCAATGACGACTTTTAGAAACTCATTTAAACATGTTCCTTGATAATCAAGTATTAACATTCTCCAATATAGAAATAATATTCTGTAAAATGAGTCGTCCGAGTGAAGCATCTTACGTCTTAACAGCAGATATATCATGGATACTTGTCTAAATATAGACATGCTACAATTGAAAAAGGCCATCAAGATATAATTGTTCTTTTCTGATGTTAAACTTATGTTTCAGATAGTTTTTGCATAAAATCTTGTCACTTAAAAACAGCCCAGAAGAACCCACATGGTTCTCTTTAGGTCAATTTACAAGGATATCTGATTCTTGATATTGATCCATAAAAATGATATCACTTAAGTCCATCTAAAAGGTCAGTTATCAGCGACTGCATTCACTTGTCATCGGAGAAAAGAAAAGCAAGGGCTTATTCAAAGTACAAGTGCACTCGAAACTGCAGCACAAGGCATCAACGTAAAATATCTTATTAAACTGCAAAAAGGGCGTTTGTTCAAGGGATGTTCCTCGATTAAATGTGATAAATATTCTTCAGCTTATAATGAAACAGAAGCGAATTTTATTCTAAACAAGCATCTAAAGTTCCTGCTTTGGTATAGGTGTTACTACAGTGTTATAAATGAATATCAACATTAAGATGATAATGACTATTTAAAGCTTAAACATGTAATAAATTGCAAAAGTCTAAATATAAACTAAAAAAAAAACCGGAACCGAGTGAAAACGATACATTGTTTTCAGTGTTCTATTGTAGTGATAAAACATACAAATGAATAATAAAAATATATCGTATATAATCATACAAGACAAAAATGGTGTATTTGGACCCCGAACTTGTCCAATTGATTTACAGTATACAGTCTTCATGACCGAGCGCTTCGCTTACACAAATTGAAATAAATTTAAACTTTGGCCCATCAATCACTTCTTAGAACATTTGAATATCCCAAATGGTTTCCTTTCTGTTATTGTTCTTTGACGAAATATCAAACTTTTTTTTGCAGATGACAAAACGCGTACTGCCCTATTTAGATACGGATTTTAAATTCAACATTTGATAATTCTAGAAATACATTTAAGACTGATGTCATGAAAGATAGAATCATACCGTTAAAGAGCATTGCAATTTTTATTTTTTTATTTTTTTAAACTAACTTAAAACATTAAACTTTATGTCCAAATGAAAGAATTAGGGTTAGGTTTTTTCTAATGACATCTCTGTTTTTGGTCAGTCCATTTATGAGCGAGATTATATCACGAAGAACGTTTACGTTCGCAATGACCATGCAAAGAATGAGTCAGAAATGCTTTCTTGACCTGCTTTTCTCCATTTTTCTGAGTTTAATCGATAAAATTAAGATTTGAAAGAGTGGTGGGATGTGCAGCAGGCAGTTCGATGCTGAAAGTTTTTGTGAAATTTTGTGATAAATGTTGTCAACAGTCCAAGTGGCATGAGGTTGTTGTGAACGGTTCAGACTTGAGTACACAATTCTTTCCATATCCATTTACTGTCAAACCCATGTTCTTTGGAGGCGAGACATCAATAATTATGTCAGAATTCCATGAACGTGTTTATGGTGCCACATTAAGGTTGTTAAGAACCGTGGATCGATAACACTTGAAAGTCATTGGCAGGGTAATGCACAACAATCTTCAAACTTTCTCAATTGACTTCTCCTAATCATTAAGGTGGTTCTTAAGATAAAATTGATTTTAATGCCACGGGAGTGATTAGTCTTGAATGATTGATGTCAGACTATGTAACTGTTTCTATAAATGTTATTAGTTGCACCGGAGTGAGAATATCAGTTTTGCTGAATATTATTGGATCGTACAAGAGGATCCAACCATTGCATGGCACATCAACAGCTGAAATGGTGCTATTCTATTACTTCAGAAGATCATTCCAATCACTGTCGGTAGGGAGTGGACCAGGCAATTGATCAATCTGAGCTGACACACTCTCAGAGGAAAACTTTTCCTGAGAGTTGTTACATATCAGGAAAGGAAATCACATGAAACGTTATTCTTCGTCTGGTTCAATGATGTCTTGACGTTTAACGATATACCGTTTTCTAGTGAAATGTATCGTAGGAAATTGTTAACGAATTAATGTTGTTACCGTTTCCTTATTGGCAGTAAGTTGGTGTCTATGTCTGTTTTCGTAAACTTTCAAACACAAGTGTGCACTTTTAAGTGACGGTAGCACGTTTTAAGGGGAAATTAAAGGTGATGTCAGGAAAATAAAAATTAATGGTTACCATAGAAAGACAATGCAGCTTAACTAAATAGAGCAGTAATAATTCAAATATATTACGTAAAATTTAGCCATGCGATTATTTTTTCTTGCACAAAATGAATAAAAGCTGTTCACAAAAAAATGCCCGCCAATGGATTTTAGATGAATCTTCATACTTTGTTCTCTGACTATCGAAAATTGCCTTGTGTAATGAGATTTTTGACACCATCAAAATATATCATTTAGCGTTAACGTACAATTATGAGTGAAAAATTAAAAATATAAATTCAAAAAGAACCCTGTGCTACTGCCCCTTTAAACCCTTTCATTAACACATTTGGTGTTTCGTTGACTTAACAAAAGTCTTCATTTGATGTTTTTTAACATCAAATTAGTGTTCATATGAAGTGTAATGTTGGAAATGTAATGACTTTATTCACCATCATTCATGGTATCAACATGTAACCTGTCATAATTCATAAATGACTTTTTCTTATTTTAAGCTCTCTGGTAATAGAAATAATGAAAATAATGCTTGACATTTATAATTATCTATCATTGAAATATTATAACGTGTTAAGACTTCTAATTTAATAAAGAAATTCAACCTAGATGAAATGGTAACATTTTTCTTACTTTCACTAAAATGCTATAACCCACTTCAATCAAAAAGAAAGCTTGTGAAGCAATCATTTTTCAGTAAATAGAGGTTATCATGCGAGTGTGTTTTGGGATCGTAAATATCCTGCATTAGGAATAAACATTGTATTTTGCGAGCCTTGGCGAGCTTAATACATAGTGTGTATTCCTAATGCAGGATATTTACGATCCCAAAACACACGAGCATGATAACTTCTTTATCATACAATGCCATTTTAAAATTTAATTCGAAAAAATGCCTGATAATACTATTTTAATAGTTGAGGTTGTTTTAAGATTCGCGCATTGATATATGCAAATGAATAGAGCAATGACTCTGACGGTGAATTGACAAAATATAACTCCTCCTTATATATGCCTTTTATTGCCGTTTGAGTTATTTTGTCACGACTACAAAGTTTTGAAATTTTAAAAATCTATAAAATTCGATGTATTTAAAAATTAGACACATTTTAAATGGTCTTTGGCGGGATCGAACTGACATTGTTTAATCCGACGTCATCGAGAGGACGAGTCAATCTCACCAAGGGGCAAGAGTTGCTTCCCTTCGCCTACGTGGCAACGGCAGCTTGCGTTTAAACAGCGATTGAACGAACATTGGTGCCCGGAGATGATAGTCTGTGGATTTCCTATTCCAAACTAAACAATATTAAAGTAAAGAACACCGAAGATGGGTAAATGAAGTGTTTAAACATAAGATTTGAACTGCCTTCGGTACCTGTGAGTAAAATTGTTCGGTTGGTTTCATTCAACCCGTGATGACAGTGTTTTGGCACTACTAAGTCATGCAAATGGCTAAATATCCATGCATTGTTGTTGTTATTTCTTAGATCAATGTCTATGCAATATATCATACATATTGTAATGTCTCTCTTCGTTACTAAAGGCATTCAAAGTGTTAACGCTTGTGACGTCATCGGAATTTTCGAAAGAAGTTCCGACCTTGACCTTTGAAATTTGCATCGGTATCCGTATATGACCCTTAGCCACGCCCAACGGATACCGAAAATATCCGTTGGCTTTATTATGCCGAGAACACTATCCATTGTATGATAAATCACATTTAACGTGTGATTACATTTTCAATAAAACTCCATCGAAAATACTTCTTCTCTTCAAATTTGCAATATTCATTCTTCCTGACAAATCCGGACAGCTAGAATATGGTGTTTCTCCATTAATTATAGCTTGTTTCCTGAATGTTGACAAGTTATGCATTTGGGACTTCAATTTAAGATAACATGAGATAAAACAGAAACGATACAATCGGAAATGAAAACACTTTTATCATGTCTTCTGGCATAAGTTTACACCAGTCAATCACTTAATGTTCTTTGTCGCCTAATCATCGTTCTTTACCATAATTGGACTGATGGATGATTGGAAATATGAGTCTTTAAGTGACAGCAGAAAGCAGATAAGTGGTTGCTGATTCTGTTGAAGAGAGAATATGTCTTGTATCACGCAAATGAGTTTTTATGATCCATCAATAATGTTTTCTAAAATATATGATAGTCAACCAGCTGTAGTAGTTTTTAAATGACATTACGTTGCATATCTTTTCGAACCAAAAATTAAAGTAAAAACTAACATAAGTTGAAAACGTAAAGATTTGCATTAATTCATGTGTGTAAGTTATTTATTGATGGTCTTCAGTAAAATGAATAGCATGACAAAAGGAAACAAATTAAAAGCCGCTTTAATGTGTAATCATACAAATGGTTAATATGTTATGTTTAATATAAGCTTCATAATAATGCCTTGTGTCGTAATGTCCACATTTTCAACACAATCATTTATAGAATACAGACAAAGTACACTTTCTCTTTTTATTCATAATTGTGTTATGATATGCATCCCATCTGATTATAATGGATACAAACTGCATCCTGATTGAGAAGGAGGAAAACAATATCGTGCAATTTCTCATTCAGAAAAATTCCATTGTAATTAAATTCCTCTTTAAAAACAGCTCAGCAATTTCAATTTCCCTTTTTATGCTGCAGCAACTTTATCAATCATCTCAAATCTTATCAAAATCATCAAAAAATCAATAGGAGTATTTAAGTTGTATGGTTTGATGTGCAGTTTGACAAGCCCTCTATCTAATGATTGTTCAACATTGCAGCGCTTTGTTAACAATAAATTCATTCAGCTGATTAACAAAATCTTGTTTCATTACTTTGAATTTTAGTGAAAATATTATATAATTATTGATTGGTGATGAGTTCAATACATTTGTATAGACCCGAGGATAACAGTATTGACCGAGGACGGGTCTATAAAACAGGAAATGACCAAATTCACCAGTCCATGATTTTTTTGAAAATTTTAGTAGATAATAATATACATTTCAGATACTAAAAAGATGATACTCATTCTACTACAGACAAAGATTGATCCATTACTGAGATACATTTTTGGTAAACGACCAGTGTTGATTAGTTGACCGAAGATATATCGAAAACGTGTTCAATTGAAAACATATTGCATTAATGATGATTTTTATTCTACGTGTCCATACATATCAAGCGCAGTTGCCGAGAGTTTTCTGAAATTAAGATTCCCACAAGGTGGCGCTATCATTACGACGTCATAACTACACTCAATTGTGACGTCATTTGTATAACTTTATTACACTAGTGTTTAAATGCTTATAAATATTACACTTCAGTATCTTACATGGGCCATAAATAAAACAGAGGAATATTCTTTTGTATTAGGATTGAGTTACGCAAAAACTTATAATCACAATTTAGCATGTCCAGATAGAAGTAAATGCATATGTGTTCCAAGTTACACAATGAATAACAAGTGAAGAAGCGAGCAGAGCTCACATACCCCCGCTCCCCACTTTGTTCAAAGAATTTCAAATAGTAAAACTGATTAATATTGGTTAAAGTATGACAGTTGAGTATACAGTAAGTCATTGTGTAAGTCTTCTTTCAACTGAAACCCAAATACCGAATTCATTAATAGGTTTTACCATTAAAAGGGTACATCTAGAGATAATGGTTGATCTTTGTTTCAAATTTGAGGTAGTTATCATGAGTATTCTACAAGATGCACTGAGGACAAAATTATTTTTGTTGAGTCACTTTGTAAGTTATGTTTTCACCACAGAGAAGAAAATCCATATATATCGTTTAACTCTCACAAGGCATATCCAGCAATCACGATTGACATATGTAGAAAATTTGGTGAAGCTGAGATGTATATTTCATGAAAAATTTTCAGGACTAAGTAATTTATCATAGAATCACTGTTTTAGTCATGTTTCCAAAAATTAAAAAAATGTGATGGTCTAATCCTCAAATGGCACATCTAGTGATCATGGTTGATAAGTGTATGAAGTTTGGTGAAGCTAGCATGATATGCTCCGGACAAAAGACTTGGTCGAAGAGTCACTGTTTTAGTCATGTTTCCATGGAAACCGCAAAAAATAAAAATAATTTGTTGGTCTAACCCTTAAAAGGCACAACTAGGGATCATGATTGATAAGTGTATGAAGTTTGGTGAAGCTAGCATGAATAGTTTGGGAGATATGCTCCGCACAAAAGACTTGGTTTAAGAGTCACTGTTTCAGTCATGTTTCCATGGAAACCGCAAAAAATAAAAATAATTTGTTGGTCTAACCCTTAAAAGGCACAACTAGGGATCATGATTGATAAGTGTATGAAGTTTGGTGAAGTTATCATGAAGAGTTTGGGAGATATGCTCCGCACAAAACGACTTCCTCAAAGAGTAACTTTTTAGTCACGTTTCCATGGAAACCGCAAAAATGAAAATTCAGAAATAGTTCTAACCCTCAAAAGGCACAACTAGGGATCATGGTTGACATGTGTATGAAGTTTGATGAAGCTAGCATGCATAGTTTTGGAGATATGCTCCGCACAAAACGACTTCCTCAAAGAGTCACTTTTTAGTCACGTTTCCATGGAAACCGCAAAAATGAAAATTCAGAAATAGTTCTAACCCTCAAAAGGCACAACAAGGGATCATGGTTGACATGTGTATGAAGTTTCATGAGGCTAGCATGCATAGTTTTGGAGATCTGCTCCGCACAAAGTTTTGGGACGGACGGACAGACGGACGGACGGACAGACGGACGGACAGACGGACGGACGGACGGAAAGAATGAACGCTATATACCCCCGCTTACGCTGTAAGGCGGGGGTATAATAAAGATACTGTTTGTCTATAAGCGTGGACTGAAAGATGAACAACTATTCCCTATGGACTCTCTAATACAGACAGTATCTTGCTTTGCGTGCTGACTAGTAATAAATAGTGTTTCGACATTTAACACATCTGATCAGAGTTTAAAAATAAATTGACATTTCTCAGTGTAAGTCTTTGCAGCTGGTAAACCTAACTGATTACAGTAGAAGTTTGCGTCAAATTAAAAAAAATTAACAAGATTTGTAACTTTATTGTAAATCCTTTTTTGCGCCTCAGAATATATGAAGGCCCATTTATTTCTAAATCAACATGTACATGTTTTATAAGATATTTTTGTGTTGTCTAACGGGTTGTCGAAACAATGACAAGTTACATGTTCCGAAATGTATGCAAAACAAGACATTCAAACCGAATGAAAGTATGATGTAAGTTATGTTTTGTCAAAGTGTGTTTTTATTTATGAATACACATTTTGATAGGTGAGGGTAGTGTATTTCAGTGAACAATTGTTTTCTTAAAAACTAATGTTTCGATGCATTCACTTATTCACTTATTAATCAAATTCATAAGGATCTTTAAACCACCACAAAGTTGTCATGTATAACTTGAGATAAAAAGTTTTAAACTGTGACTATAAAATGGTTATTGTCATATTATGTTGTACTTTTTACAACTGCATTAAAAACAAATAGATAATAGAAAAAAAGCAATAATGAATAACTGATATGAATGTGTCATTTTTAACTTCCTTAATTAGATCTTTGAAATTTTATTCTGAATATTCTTATTTATTCTAGACATAGGATTTGCAAATAGTTGACAACTGTTTTTCAATTGTTTTTCATGAAGAAGAAAAACGTGTTTAATGATTGATAATGAATAAATTGAATTGAATGAATTCTTGATTTATTACAAATTTCCTAATCCACATTTCGCTTTAAATAGAACGATTTTGTGTAAAACTTTGATGCATACATTTCTTATTAGTGGTATATCGTACGTTCAAATTTCAAGGTATTATAATTTAAATTATGTGTAACTGTCTTAGAGTGCTATTTGTAACACAACCCATTCAACCTTAAGAAACTGAAATAAACCCAACCTCCTCTTGAGGTTATTCATAACGACAAGGATGGAAGTGCCCTTTTACTCGCAACTTATGCCTACTCTTAACTTACATGTCACTCGGACAATAGAAAGCTTTTTAAAATATGTTTTCGAGGTAATAACTGCACTGAATGTTGAAACAATGAATATTAATGAAACGTTAAAATAGTTTCAAATTTAATCATGTAAAAAAACGATTGCAAAGTTTGACAGCGGCAAATAGAAGTCGTTTTAAAGAATTCCGTTGAAAAAAATGCCAACTAACCTCTGCCATTCAAAATGTGGATGGAAATAATAGAGTGATTTAAAACTTTTTAAAGACATACACGTCACCATGTACCGGTGTTCAATGAACAGAGAATAGCCTTAGAAGACATGTATTTATTTTAAGAAGAAACAAACGAGTTACAAAACAAAAACATTGTCCTAACATTTAACATGAATTCGAATGGAATAAATATGTTAAATTATGAATGGATATTGCAGGGGTTTTATGTCATCATACATTAATTGACTATAAACGTAATGTTGATGAAAGTTTAAAACCAATTTAGAATGGGAGGACGTTTATATGTTGATCTCATCAATTTTTAATTGTATAACGGTACATGTATGTTCTTGAGGTTCTTCATCTTTCTACGCAAAGATTTAAACGCCAGATCTGGCCTATCTTACCCTTTGCATTTTCTGGTTGGGTAGCAGCACCCGAACCGGCGATAAGTTGGTAACTCTAGTTATCTCCCTTACTAACGCCAATCACGATGCTCTTTTTGTGTCTGTGTTGGTTGGCCTTGATTAATTATTTTTGCCGTTGTTTTTGTTTATGCAATACTGGTACTGATTGATTAAACGTGAAATAAAGTAAATTATATCGATCTTTCTTTACAATTTTTTCAGTCGACGGAATTCGACAGAAAGGCCTCCATGTTTTCATCAGTCCGATTTAGATTTGTTAAGGGCTTTTTTATTTGACTTTTACTTTCCTTTATAGTAAGCTAGAGAGCCAGCACAGAATAGTCAGGTGTCGATAGCAAGGCTTTAATCAAGTTTGGAAACTGATTTTGTAAGCTTTGTGAAAAAAATGAGGGTTCTTCAAAATCATACATATTAAAGGGTCAGTAGCACGTGTTTAGGGGGAATATACGGTGATGTCAGAAATATTCAGATAAATGGTTCCAATTGAAAAACAATGCATTTAAACGAAATGAAGCAGTAATAAATGAAAAAAATTATTAAGGGTTCAGCCATGCTATTCCTTTTTCCTTTATTCATTTAAAGGTGTTCCAACACAATTGGCCGTAAATGGATTTTATGTGAATCTGTATAATGTGTTCTCTGTCTATTGACGATTGGCTTGTGTAATGAGATTTTGGACACTATAAAAATACATTTAACATTAACAAGTGTAAGTGAAAAATTGAATATATAAAATTTTCCAAAAATGTGCTACTGCCCCTTGCTAATGTTTGTAATTGCTTTAGATAAAGCAACACAGTGTAACAGGCTCTGTTTCAAATTGTATCACCGGATTTAATCATTTGAAATATGGCTTTTGTCTGCTTTACGATAAAAAGTTACTTTCAAAAGTTTGAAACATACATTGTGATTTAGAACTTTCGTGTTCATGCTTTATATTCCCTTGACAGTTTTCACAGCAGAATGTTTTTACGCCAGTTGACATTTTGACAGTTGTTATGAATGTTGTAATCTTTTTTTCAGTAAGAGATACTTATTTCTTATCATCAAGAGATTATACATTTCAGAATATATTAAAAATTTGCATTATTCATATTACTTTAACATTGATATACACAGGAGACATAGTGTTTTTGAATGAGGAGTCGAGAAAATATTGACAAAGAAATGCCATTCCTTTAAAGCAAACGTGCCAAAAAATATATATCTAATAATATGTCAATGACAATTATTTCTTTAAAGGGGCAGTAGCACGTTTTTAGGGGCAATATAAGGTGATGTCAGGAAAATGAAAATTAATGGTTCCATTTGAAAGACAATGTATTCAAACTAAATGGAACAGTAATAATTCAAATATATAACGTAAAGTTTAGCCATGCAATTCCTTTTTCTTTCACAAAATGAATTAAAGGTGTTCACATAAAATGGCCGCCAATGGATTTTATGTAAATCTTCATACTTTGTCCTCTGACTGTGGATGATTGGCTTGTGTAATGAGATTTTTGACACTGTCAAATTAATACATTTAACATTAACTTGCAATTATCAGTGAAAATTTTGAAATATAAAATTATCAAAAAATGTGCTACTGCCCCTTTAAACCAGAATTATTTTACTTTGAAAGTACAATGTATTAGAATTGTCTGTATAAAACTTCTAGCCTCAACGACTTATTTAAATATCACTTACAGGCAAATACTCAGATTTTAAAAGTATGTGTTGATCTATGAAAATCTTATTTTATCTCCATATGAAACATATTAGATGTTTTGATTGAGTATTAGTTATTTGATATGATAAAATATTAGGGTGTACGATAAATTAATTCCTATTTAGTTCCTCGAATGTTTTGTCTAAATTATCTCTTCCCTTATCAATAACTGTATGTTATAACCACCATTTTCAGTGTTACTTTAGAGACGCTTTGCGTGCCCTGTAAATAGGAAAGTTGTTTAAACACAATGTGATGCCAAACAAGGAAGAGTTGAGTTTGACGAATGCAAATACCAGTTGGTACAATGATGATGTCTTTCTTCGCAAATACAAATGCTAAGCGATGTACACAAGAACAATTGTTGGCTGCAGACATGTTACAGTACTGAGACATTTCTAAAGATAATTGTTTTATATCAGGGAAACACGCGCTAAGGGATTTAGCAATGATGTATTGACATCATAAGCGGAATGAAAAAAAAATACTAGTTTTCATTTTGACAGAAAGTCAAAGGCAAAGTCGAACATTTCGTTGGGTTACAATATATTGACTTGATTTGCAATACGCAACATTCAAATCTTTAGGTCAAGTGATTTAGGACTTCTCTGAGGGAAACATAAACTTTCAATCCGTTTGCAGGTATGCATGATTTATTAATCTCTCTATTAAAGTGATAACCATTTCCTGGTTTCATTTATCAACAAGTAGTCAGT
This sequence comes from Steromphala cineraria, assembly GCA_916613615.1. NCBI lineage: Eukaryota > Metazoa > Mollusca > Gastropoda > Trochida > Trochidae > Steromphala > Steromphala cineraria. The sequence goes on along the minus strand of OU744722.1, from coordinate 37,697,387 downwards.
GATTATACAAAACATGTCAATCTCATAATAAGAATTGATGATCTGTCTTTCCCAAAATAATTCCAAAATCGTATAAGTAGAACAAGTATAAAACACGACCGAGGGATGAAACTTAGCTAAACAAAAACGTGTTCAAGTCAAGTTTCTTCTTGATCTGATAATCTAAAAAAAATGACGATTGACATTTTTACACATCTGTACATCGCTAGCTTACTGACATTTCTCTAGTACGACTGCAAACTGAGATCGATATATATAACTTTGTCTTGCAATTGCTTAGACATGTATGTTTGTATTCGAGAGACAACTTTATATGTCATAAAGACGAGCTACTAAAGCTTTAAACTCAGGGATATTGGTGAAGTCATTTATTGAATGTTCCTCTTTACTTCACATACATATCTGACATTTATGTAACCATTATACTTTAAACTTCAGTCACTTTGATTAAAATTATCGAAAAAAAAACAACCCAAAGAACTATTGTATTTGAATGAACGTATATCTGACAGCAGCCTTATGCCTGAAATACACTGTCAAGACTATGACTTGATTTTTTTCTATGTGGAACACCAAAGTAAAGTTATTACTAACACACTGAAATGACAGTTAAAATGACAACAGTCAATGAAAAAGTGACAACACCGGAAAGACAAAAGCTGAGGAAAAGGACAAAGCGAACTTCAGACGCAGCGTGTAATTAATTGCAAACTTGGTGATTCTAGCAAAATCTGTTGAAATTGAAAAAAGTATCAAACATTTTGTTGAAGCTTGAAAGTAAGAAAATATGTAGCAGCATTTACAAACATTGGCATTTAGCGGTATTGAAATAAATTTAGTCCAAAAATTGCCTTGTAATTGTTGTTTTTCGAGACATTGAACTTAGTTCACTTTGTTAATAGTGAAACCTTATTCTCGTCAACTCTTTATCATGAAATATCAAGATCCTCCTATTCAATTTATTACACAACACAACTGTTATTCTCATCGAGTTCAGTTTTTTATATCAAACATCCCGCTGGTATCGAAAACTCTTTTCAACTCTTTGAAATGTATACAAAGTTAATCATGAAAATATTAAGTTTTCATTTTTGCGATTATAATATTAAGGTTACCACCACAATGTCTATCGTGTGACTTCTCTACTGTCATAAATGTATAAACCTTAGGATTGATGACGGCTTTGCATATGCATTCTGTGCTATGACAAGAACAAAGAGTCGGTCGATGGAATTTCATTTGAATTGCACTTAACTTAAAAACAACAAAATAGTTAATGAAATTATCAAATTAGTCAAATTGTAAATGTTGATGAACATGGTTCATTCGTTGTAAGGAATGTTATTTGTTAATCAGTCAAATGACACAATCCCTATTAAAACAAAATTAAAACGTTCCTCCGTTGCCAATCTAATGTTAATTGTGGCAACTAACTATAGGCTTTTTACTTCTCGCTTAGCTTTCTTCCTTAGGTTTGAAATCTCAAACATTACCTCGCTCTATTGTTTTATCCTCTACAAAACAACCGATAACATCCTTTCTTGTCTGGAGAACAATAATTGTCATTAAAACCAGGGTTTACAAAAAACTAATCAAAGCTGATGTGGTTCTAACTGTATACATATTGCCAGATAGGAGTGGGATGGGGTATGGGTGGGTTAGGGTTTCGCTAGGGAGAAAACTTTTGTTTAACACAGGAGCTGAAATTAAGGCACATTAAAATTTATCGACTGCACTAAAACCTTAAATCATATAGCGTCATGTATATCAATGGTTAATGCTGGTATCTTCGAACTGATTAGTCCTTAGTGCACTTGTTCCATCTATATGATATGGTACAAGAAGATACGTTTTTATATGCGAATATAGTATTTTCATTTTTGTTCTGTACACTTTCATTGTGAATCTGTAAAAATCATCAATAAAATATTTTTCCAATTCAAACTTCCATTTAGGACAATTCAAATAACTTCAGAGTAAGTTTGTATGTTTTCTGTCTGTAGTGATTATTATTCAAAGCACTATTCAAACTTTAAAATTTCAATTCCTGTTCTTTCTTTTCACAGACTTTAAGAAAAATAGTATTTATCACCATGTCCCTTGATGTAACCCTTCCATTTAAGACTTTTCAACTATCTATTTTTTAGTGGACAGTTTTCGAATTCAAGACATTTTCTGTCTAATATCAAGGACACCTTCAAGCCGCCTTGTTATTGGCCTTGAACAATTCTTTATACTTTTGAAGTTTTCTTATATGAATACGAACAATAGAGACTTGAAGAACAGTGTAAACATGAATATTAGTTGTTAATTTATCATTTCCTAGTTATCATTTTTCTTTCATAATGAAATGTATATCAAATTTAAAAATCAACAGTATCATAGATTAAATTTCAAGATAATTCAACATGTATCTGAAACAAACATGCTGATCATATTCAGCCACGCCATGGTTAAGAACGTATCCTGTCGTGTCACGTTTATAAAATAACAATTTCACAGCAACCAATAGACCTACAGTATCTGATGAAATGATTTTCTAAAAATGATGAAGTTTGGACCACTAAAATGTGAAAAAGAGTACATATGCCATGTTCAAGAATCATGTATACTTTCAACATTGAGAGAAGCAGTGATCATGTATATTCAGAGTCAGTTGATCCTCCAGTGAATGTTGTTGCTACTTTCGATTTTTTCAATTTCTTCGTTTTACTACAGACTGTTGATGGGAGGTAAATATATACAAATGCAATCTCTATGTAAATTACACTTATATAATATAACACAATGCCATCACTTTATAGAAAATATATTAAAACACTAAACAGTTAAGCACATGTAAAGGTTATAATTCGAAAGCCACGTATTGACCTACAAGTCCAATATGTAACAATGTTATCAATGGGATTATACTAACTTGAATAGTACAGATTCTTGTATATTTTTCGGGCCGAGTCCCCCGCGGGATTCGAAGAGTGTCAGGCAACACCGCCAACAATGACCATACCAACAGCTAACCAACTCGCCCGTCTCGCCATCCACATACCAACAGCTAACCAACTCGCCCGTCTCGCCATCCACATACCAACAGCTAACCAACTCGCGCGTTTCGCCATCCACATACCAACAGCTAACCAACTCGCCCGTCTCGCCATCCACATACCAACAGCTAACCAACTCGCGCGTTTCGCCATCCACATACCAACAGCTAACCAACTCGCCCGTTTCGCCATCCACATACCAACAGCTAACCAACTCGCCCGTCTCGCCATCCACATACCAACAGCTAACCAACTCGCGCGTTTCGCCATCCACATACCAACAGCTAACCAACTCGCCCGTTTCGCCATCCACATACCAACAGCTAACCAACTCGCCCGTCTCGCCATCCACATACCAACAGCTAACCAACTCGCGCGTTTCGCCATCCACATACCAACAGCTAACCAACTCGCCCGTTTCGCCATCCACATACCAACAGCTAACCAACTCGCCCGTCTCGCCATCCACATACCAACAGCTAACCAACTCGCCCGTTTCGCCATCCACATACCAACAGCTAACCAACTCGCCCGTTTCGCCATCCACATACCAACAGCTAACCAACTCGCCCGTCTCGCCATCCACATACCAACAGCTAACCAACTCGCCCGTTTCGCCATCCACATACCAACAGCTAACCAACTCGCCCGTTTCGCCATCCACATACCAACAGCTAACCAACCCGCCCGTTTCGCCTTCCACATACCAAATGCTAACCAACACGCCCGTTTCGCCATCCACATACCAACAGCTAACCAACTCGCCCGTTTCGCCTTCCACATACCAACAGCTGACCAACCCGCCCGTTTCGCCTTCCACATACCAACAGCTAACCAACTCGCCCGTCTCGCCATCCAAATACCAACAGCTAACCAACTCGCCCGTTTCGCCATCCACATACCAACAGCTAACCAACTCGCGCGTTTCGCCTTCCACATACCAACAGCTAACCAACTCGCCCGTTTCGCCATCCACATACCAACAGCTGACCAACTCGCCCGTTTCGCCATCCACATACCAACAGCTAACCAACTCGCGCGTTTCGCCTTCCACATACCAACAGCTAACCAACTCGCCCGTTTCGCCATCCACATACCAACAGCTGACCAACCCGCCCGTTTCGCCATCCACATACCAACAGCTAACCAACTCGCCCGTTTCGCCATCCACATACCAACAGCTAACCAACTCGCCCGTTTCGCCTTCCACATACCACCAGCTAACCAACCCGCCCGTTTCGCCTTCCACATACCAAAAGCTAACCAACTCTCCCGTTTCGCCATCCACATACCGACAGCTAACCAACTCGCCCGTTTCGCCTTCCACATACCAACAGCTAACCAACTCTCCCGTTTCGCCATCCACATACCAACAGCTAACCAACTCTCCCGTTTCGCCATCCACATACCAACAGCTTACCAACTCTCCCGTTTCGCCATCCACATACCAACAGCTAACCAACTCTCCCGTTTCGCCATCCACATACCACCAACTAACCAAATCTCCCGTTTCGCCATCCACATACCAACAGCTGACCAACTCGCCCATTTTGCCATCCACTGATGAAGTAGGATGATGTTTACATAGAACTGTCTTCTTTGTTGATGAACTTTTGTGATTTATCAAAATTATTGTTGGAAAAATGTTTTTAAATTATTTTTTTTTCTAATTAAAAAAACCCAACCTCTTAAATGTATTCTTTGAACAATGGTTTAATTTTTGTTCTTTTCAGTTTAAGAAACGATACCAAAACATGTTAACTTCTTTTGCCTGGTAGTTTAGGGATAACACAGCTTGTAAGTGAATGTGTCGAATGTTGATTGTAAGAATGCTGACAGAGATATAAAAAGGTTGCATGTTATGTAAAGATTTCATAACTGATACCTTATTTCGTGCACTGTAGACTTGAGACCATTTGTTTCAAAGTTGAGAACAATCAAATACTCACAAGCAAAGGCATAGCCCATTAGTACTTATTTTGTTATTTTGTTTTACTTAAAGAAGCAAATAAAGAGTATATTATTGTTGAATCAGGATCATCATTGTGTAATTATTCTGAAATTTTACTCTACGAATTAATCACATGCATAAGGGGAACTGACTGACCAAGACTTTGAACATGTTCACAATATCGCAAATGTGTACACATTACTCCCCTGTCAGTCAGCCAGTCAGTCACAAAAACATACTACATTCTTGATTACTTTTTTTGTTCAAAGCAATTACATCAATGATATCTTGATTTTTTGGCTGCTACATTGTTAAAATCACAATAATCGATAAAATGTACTTACATATATAATTAAGCCAATTTATGTTCTTGATAAAGTTATTGAATATTTGATTTTACGTACGGAAAACTGCACAGTTTGGTTTAGAAAATATGTATGTATTTTAATTTTTCACTTAAAAACTTAAAAAAAAAAGATTTGATTAAAAACTTAGTCCTAACTTAGCCAAAAAACAGGCTCAATAAGTGCAAGGGTAGAATACAGACGAAACTTGGATGGTTCAAGTGTCTCTCTACGCAATCTCGTATCTTTTCTTGATATTTGTGTTCTTTAAGTATGGCAAAGTCCTTGTGTTTTTAAGCTAATACATAGACCCGTGGCACCAAATTTCAGGAGGGGGAGGGGGTGGACTTTGCCTTTTTTATAGTCTCGAGAGGCAAATCTTTGTATCCTGTTCAGAAGGTATGCATGTTGGGGGGGGGGGGGGGGGGGTAATTGGGAAATGTTTGAAGCAAAAATATATAGTCAAGAAAATAGTGTAGGATGAGGCCGCTTGCTACGGGCAGTCTAAGTAAACCTTGCCTCAATATTACCCGTTTGACTCCGATATTGAGTCTAGAAAGGACTAGTAGAGGGTCGCGTCAGCCCACGCATCGAATTGACCAATCAGAACTAATCTTACCAAGCCAAAATAGTTTGCCTTCGCACATAGAACGTTGGAAGGTCATAAGTCGCAGAAAGGTCGGCTGACGCGACCCTTCACTAGATCCTTCTAGACTCAATATCGGATTGAAACGGGTATTATTGAGACTAGGTTTACTTAGACTGGGACAACATGTTAAACAATACTCACTCATCCACCCACTTCTGGTTTCGAGTAGATAAAGATTAATTGATTGATTGATACATTTCTTGGGACATTATCATTCTTAACATGGACATTATTCCAAAGGATTCACTTGTTAATATGCAGAACTTCAATAAATATATATATTTGGTTTAACACCTCTTGAGTGAGATATAATCACATGAATAATTAGGAACAAATATACAAGATTTAATGTGGCAGAGCAAAAGTTAAAGTTGTTGACACACTTACATCAACCAAAAGCTTATAATTAAATATATTTTGTAAAAGTACATCTGTGGTTTACGAAGTGTGTATCATCGAACCCAATTTTTTTTATTTCAAAAATCAAACAGTTTAATTTAAGGTTCAATATTGAACCTACGCACGATTTCATTAATTGTAACACATGTTGAGACGAAAAAAACCCACCTTATTTGGAGGGGGCGGGTTCACCAGCTACAGTATACATATTTCGGATTGAAAGTCAAAATCTGTTCGATCCTAAATGGAGAATTGGTTATCATTGGCCAAAAAGGTGACCACATGATCTCATTGTTTGGAGATGAACGTGGCACTTAAATAGAAGAACTGAGAGGGTGACTATCATCTTCTGGTAACTATGGCAATCATGACGAAGATACTTGTAGCGGCAATGGCAATGGTAATGATGACCCTGGGTGGTAAGTATAAGCAATAACAGTTATATTTCGAGTGATAAGTACTAAAACAGGGTTACATTTTAAGTATTACAATAATCACCCTCGGTTGTAAGCATACGTAATCACAGTTATATATGAAGTGATAAGTACTAAAGCAGGGTTACACTATAAGTATTACAATAATCCCCCTCTTTGGTAAGTACAACTGAAGCAGAGGTACATTGTGTTTTCAGATGACTAAATGAAAATTATACATCTTAAAACAACATTTTTAAATGTGTCTGGAAAAATCGCAAGAAGGAAATCATCCTTTGGAATATCTTTAACTAAACGAGATAAAAGTATCTTTTGATTTTTATCTGGCCTTTTTCAGAAATGATGCTTTAACATTTTAATGTTAAATTATTTATGTTGAAACTTCTCTGAGCAAAAGTCTACATTTATTATTTTTTAACTACAAATTCAATATTTCGAAAATGCCATTTGCAATAATATAATCCTCGTTTGGGAAAATTTGAATTCCTTTTCGTTATATTACCTATGCAAAAATACCACACTCAAAGTTCGGTGAGAACAGTATTTTTGCTTTGGAAAATGTCGGGATCTGCCTCTATAATAGCGAATACTAACTATACTAACGCGTGAGGTGAGATTAGAAAATGTAATCTAATTATGTGTTTGTGTTACCTTGAGCCCACCTCTGATGCTCACTTCTATGTTGACACTGTGATGATACAAGACTTACGCAACTTCTGTTATTTTGAATTTTAGAGAAATTTAAACCATCTACAGATGATTGATGTAAGATATTTGCAGCGAAACTTCCCTTCGAAGCTTTTTTCTCAACGTAGCGAATGATTTCTTTTTAAAATCATAACATTTGCTTCTGCAAGTATCTGACAATATTTGTAAATTAAATGATCCACAATGTGAAGATGTTAGAAGTGGACATTCAGAAAAGGCAATGGGCTGTCTGATTTGATCTTATTTCAATGGGATTGCAAATTTACATTGTTCAGATTGCCCTTTCATTTTTTTTATGTTATTTATTGAATTGTTTTTACATTGAATGTTTTTATCACCATGTTTCTTCTAATTGTCAAATGAATATCGTTTTCATTGTTTATAAAAGTGAATGGTCAGAACAACAATGAACCAAGTGGAGCAGGTTAGTATTTCATATTTATTTTCTGGCAGCAATCATTTGCCATTGGAAGCAATTATTTGCCATTGGAAGCAATTATTTGCCCTTGGAAGCAATTGCCGTGCAACATTTATTTCATTATGGGACACTTCTATAAAACTGATCTATGTACAACAATCTTTAAGAGATATAAAACTATTATTGTTATCATAGTGACAGTTGATTGATAGATATAGAGTTCTATCAATTGATTGCTTATTCACATCTAATTGAGTAAATTAAGTAAAATAACCCCTTTTGTAAAATTCCACTTTCTGTTATAGGGTGGGGGTGTACATGTATTTGAGCTTATTTGAGGGAGTAATTAATGAGGTTATAATCCCCTCACGTGATATCTATATCTATGTTGCTAGGTCACATAACATAGAGACACGTAATTATCTTTTTAAAATCAAAAATATTTGAAACGATTTCTTCTCGTGACTTCCATGGACTTTTTAAAAAGGTTTCCACAGATTGTCACCTGTAACCAGCACAACGGTTCAATTTATTGTAAAAATCTGCAAATAAGTCCTGCAAAAAAAATGACATTTGACGGGATTGGCAAAGATAGTGTTAGTATGTTGCTTTTTAAAGAGCCACAGAGTTATGACATCTATGGCTTATTGATTTGCCAAAATATAAAAAAATCGTGTTTGGGCCATTTTATCTTTAGATATTTCCTTGGATTTAATAAACTTCAATTATCTGTGTCGTCATTTTGCAGCCAGACGGTGCACTTGCACCATCCATGGTGATCCCCATATCCAAGTAAACCAGGGAACGCCCTATTTACTTCCGATTCCGTGTGCGCACAAGATAGCCCAATTGGTGACACCCCCGGAAGACGGAGGCTGCGACCTAAACATAAATGGTCGGGCCGAGTTCGCGAATCCTCATGACCCGAGCGAAGCCTGTTATGAAACTTTGATTCATATAAGAGTTGGATTTGAAGGCTACGTTTTCACTCTTATATTCAGCAAAAATAACGACCCAGTAAGTTTAGTAACTTTCAACAATGTTCCACCTGTTCAATAAGATTTTGCAAAATTGCAGCACTACGACTTACAAAATTCTATTTAACAAAGTAGATATGGCAAAAATAAAATTGTCTATATATCAACATTCAAATAATACTTCATTATGAAACTCAGACTCAAAACCAGTCAACATAATAAGTCCACTGAAAGTTACACCTTGAAGACCGGAATAGTTTGCATTACCTTTTTATTAATTTCTTGATGATTGACTCGCATAGTTTTTATAGTAAACAATTTAATTTATCATAGTTTTCTAACTAATGGTTTCATAATTGTAATGACGTTCGTTTACATAGCCTGTAGATTTTTTAAGTACGGAATAGCTAACAATTTATCTCTCCCTTTCAAAAAAAAAGCAACTGCATGATTTTTATAACATTATTGTTTGGCTTTTATTTAACTTTTATTTTATTTCTGGTCATATAAATTCAAGACATTTCAATTATTCATTGAAAAATATAATTCTAGCATCTTCTCCGCGATGAACATTCACTGAGTTATTCATAATAGAATTAGATAATGCTAAAAAGCAAAAGACAGAGAATTGACCTATGTCTGTCCCTCAGCCTATTGGTGAGGAAGATGTTGATTTTATCCACATGTCATTTATGTAAATTTCAAAACATACACAAAGGCAAAGAACAGTGCCAAAATGACTATTGTCAGTCAGTCTATCAGCCTATTGATGATGTAGGTGAAGTTTTTTTCCCCACATGTCATTAGTGTAATATTTCCAATTTTACACAAAACGAAGAACAGGGCCAAAAATGACCTTTGTAATTCCTTTAGGGTATTTATTGATAAAGAAGTAGATATTTTGTATCAATCTCTATAGATTTTAAGTTTTTGGTGGTATTCAATTTCATATTTGATACAAATCATGAATTTCAATGTACATAGGTACACAATATTACGGGGGCTGCTGACCTTGAGGCAGCGGGAGTAGACCTTGAATTAGTTCCCGGTTCGGACGGAGTTTGGAGAGTGACCATAGATACTTGTAAGATGATATTTACATATCAACCAAGCAAGTCCTCCTTCACGATGAGTGTTCCACTTGGGTAATATATTCAATAATATATTTATACAGATGTAAAAATATAACGTTCACGATTTATCTGTTATATATTCTTTAAAGATAACAAACTGAAGATTGGAATTCATATAAGTCCAACCAGTTTCACAACATAGTGATCATCCGGGTAACTTATATATTGTGTGGATGTACCAGAGAAACACGATATTTAAGAAGTTACCCTGATGTTCACTATGTTGTGAAACCGGTTGGAACGTAGTATAGCAACACATTAAATAGGTTGGTCATAAACGTATTTATAACATATTCCCCAGAATTTTGAAATATGCTTTTTGAATATAAAAACGGTCATGTACTATTTTTGTGCCTGAAACCAGTACATTACATTAACATTGTTACTGATAAAATCCATTTCTCAAAAGAAAACAAAATTAAGTAAAATACAGAATTTTGGAGGAAACCAAAAGTAAAACTACAGATAACTGGTTTATATGTACACAGAAATCTGAAAATCAAACACAAATGATGTCAGAATTAAATTTAGCTTGTTTATAACGTGGTAATATTTGTTCTTTTTAAAATGTCCTTCGTTTTACCCAAATGGTTTCGTAATGGGCGTATGCAAGGTGTTTCATTTTAAAAAAATACAGAAAGTAAAAACAAAAAGGTTCATTTTCATGTTGGACAGGGTCGCCCCCAATGAAGGGATCTGTGGCACGTGCGAAGGTTCAAGCAACCCTTCAACAGAGAGTATGTTCCAGAAAAACCTCGACAGTCTATACCCGTTTAGTCCCATTGATAATGCCAATATAAACTCCAACCCGTAAGTAAATAATCTGCTGTCCTTTTGCATCAACGACATGTAAATTCTATCTGATACTTGGATATATATATATCTATTTAGGTTCACAAACTATATATTCCCCCTAACCCCATTCCCAGACCCCTAGGGACAGAAAGTATCAGCTAAGAACTCAATTAATCGTTCGTACACTTGCCAAAGTTGATGATCCCTTCAACTAACTAAATGTAGATGTACAATAAAAGTAGGTGTATAAGAAAAGTAGAACCGTATCTGTCAATATACCTTTAGTTAGAAAAATGAAGCCATAGAAACGAGACCGGAAAGGGGGTTGGGGGGGATAACAGGCAATATTTTACAGCTCGTTTCAGGTACGACTCAACTTTGCAGTTTGAATGTCTTTAGATATATACATTCATCAAGTGATATCTCATTATGCGAGTTAAACTTAGTAACTTAATATTCCCGGAAAGTATAATTCAAAAAAACCCTGTCAGATTTTTCGAAACTTCCTTCAACAAATACATTTATCAGTCAATAATTGATGGGTTAAAGGAAGAACGTTTTGGAAAGTGATACTAGATGTTATTTAAATGCTTGATGAAACAAGTTTTGGGTTTATATAAGTCAAACGTAACGCTTTTACTGTTGGCCCCAAAGTGCAAATACAGTTTCGTTGTCAACTGTTACTCAACCATAACTACATCTGATGGGGTGAAAATTATGAGTAAAATAATATGGCTTAAGTTTAATATTTTATCTGTGTATCTAGCTATTCAGGGACAGCGCATTAGATTCAGGAAAATTGTTTCTATGTATTCAGTCCTATTCGTCGATGGTTACAAACACGATCGTAGCTACTATTTATTGCGGGCTATGCGATTTGAGCCAATAGAAAGTTCACAGTATTTAAGTTTAATCCTCAATGAACTAAAAAGATTTTGAGTTCAATTCTTATTATAATTCAACTTTCAAACCATTAAAACAAAAATATTGAATATTTTAGTAATGATGAAGCCATAACATGTTATTAATTAGAAGTTGATGTTTAAGGATCTGCAACAGCCTGTACTCCACCCTCGAAAACTGCGACACAGAATTACGCGGTTATGCTGAGTTTTTGTGTGTACCCATAGCGATAGACCCGGATGCAAGGAAGTGCATTAGACCTCATATTCCTGCAGGGAGCACTCTGCTGGATCCATTTGTCAACTGCTTTGAGGCGGGTTGCAGTGGGTCTAACATCAACTGTACCGAGTACTTCTTTGGTTGTGAAAAGGAAAACGCCAACCCGTTTTGCTTTTAAAGCTACTGCACTAATCCAAGCAGAGTAACATGTGTCCATTAACCGATGCATGGTCAATTGCTGAAATAAAATTTGCAATTGCAATAATATGCAGTGATTATTAGTTGTTCTCTTCACTGATTTATATCAATTATAAGCGAATCTATAATAGTTCTACCTTGATGAGTTGAATCAAGCATTGGCAAAACTATAAAAGTTATACTTCACCGAGTGGTATAAAGTATATGCAAAACTATGATAGTGATACTTCACTGAGTGGTATCAAGAATTGCCAAAATTATTGTAGTTCTTCTTTGGCTAGTGGTAACAAATACGAACAATATATGATAGTTCTACTTCACCGTACCCAACCTTCAAGATTAAAAGGGCAGTAGCACGTTTTTTGAAAATTTTATATTTTAAAACCTTCACTGATAATTGTGCGTTAATGCTAAATTTATTAGTTAGATAGTGTCATAAATCTCGGGAGGCACATAGAAGATACACATGTTACAAAACGCAATGAACATTATATAACAATTAACATAATTGAGTAATGAATGACTCTCGTTTGTTAAAAGCATGAACAAGTAAGTTGAAGAGTTGCTTTGGAACATCCCTACACTTAGAAGACGTTAAAATTAAAAACATTTTATATGATGGATACATATAAATTTAAGTCTGAGAGCCGAGTGAGAGTTTTATATCAACAGAAAAAGATATTCATCTTCAAAATAATCAATGAACTATTATTTTGCATTGTTGGCATTATCTTTTTGCTTTTTCTATCTTGTTATATCGTCGAGTTTCGATAATCAGTTTGTGGCAACTGCAGTGGAATTTTTATGTGTAAGAGCTTCTCTGTTGGCTCATATTTAAAAGTGTTTTATTTTCAAATGTCTCTTTAATGAATGACAGTTCCGAGTAAAAATGCTGAGCAGCTGTTTGACTGAAGATTGTGTAGAGTTGTTGTTACACTCTGTGCCTGCTGGCTGACTCGGGCAACTGTCCTATTTGCACTGCCTCAGTTCACCTGTGTCCATATTCACTTCAGAAGAAGTATTATTTATCATAAGTTTGTCAAATTGAATGCAGTTGTCCCCTCCCTCTTGCTTTACTAAGTGGAAATATTTTTTCTCCACCTTTCCCCAACTGTGAAGCTAAAGTCCTCACTAATCTTTATTACCGATTGCTTCAGTTTACTCCTTGCTTGTTGCAGAATCTCAGATTTGGTCTTGTTTCTTGTCAACTTGACAACAGTGGCCTAGGTTTCCCATATCCTCTATCCCACTCTATGAGCCCTCTCTTTCTCCACCTTCTCATCATCCTCAGTCTAAGCAAACCTAGCTTCAATATTATCCGTTTCACTCCTATACTGAGTCTAGAAAGGCCTAGTAGAGGGTCGCATCGGCCCACGTATCGAATTGACCAATCAGAACTCATCTTACCAAGCCACAATAGTCTGCCTTCGCACGTATAACGTTGGAGGGTCATAGGTCGCAGAAAAGTCGGCCGACGCGATCCTCTATTAGGCCTTTCTCGACTCAGTATAGGAGTGAAATTGAGGCTAGGTTTACTTAGACTGCAGCATCCTCTATGTGAAGTGTATCACTGAGCACACCCTGGCCGTCTTCTCAATCTCACCCCACGACTCTCTCTACCCGACCTGTTTCTCTGGGATACCGCATACAACTACATCTATATTGTCCCTCCGGGATCTGTTTTCCAAATCATCTGTTTTAGTTGTCAAATGTTGTATTTTCATCAAAACTGACTCAAGAGAGATTCTACTTCCTTTTTTTAACACTTACCCTCTCCCTAAAGCTTAGTGATTATTTCAGCGACTTCACTAACAGAAGACTTAGGGCTCGGCCCTCGATGTGTTTCTTCATCTAGTTATAGTCAACAATGAGAGCACGAAAACTATGGCCACAGAAAGTGTCACAGTTAAACAGTGCACACGAACAGTTTTAGTGGGCCAAATGTACCTATTTTCACTCTCTACGTTATGACGTCGACACCCGTACCTCTTTAGATCTTTTGAACTTCTTTATTCACTTTTTGTAAAATATTCTTTCAGATGTTGTCTTCTCGCATGTTATTCAAGGGAGGTCACTTGAATATTTCAACATTTATTACAAGTCCTTCATTATCTTGTTGAATGTGAGGGGCTTAGAAATCATCGGGAAGAACTCAGAGAGGTAGTTATGTCCAAATCAAATACTTTCTTACTTAGATCTATTTTGGTGAAAATTTGATGTTTGGTGAAGTCCAAAGATCAGTTTTAAATACATGTATTGTCAAGAACACTGGCAAATATGATATCATATAACATTTTATACTCACTTTTAACTTTTAAATGTTTTTAACTCTCAATAATCACTCCTAGTGCCGGGCGCATGTAGGTCATCTCTGGCCCAAACTTCGCCCTTAATTTCACCTACCTACCATTTATTACAAGGCGAAAGAGATCGGCCAACAAGCGAAGTCTATAGAAGAAGAAGATTAGTTTATTAAAGTGTCACACTTTGCAAGTATACATAACAAAACATAAAATTATCACATAAGATAGTTAAAAAGCTTAGTTTAGCCTGCATAGGCTTATTGGACACAAAATATGAGAGATGCACACACACACACACACTCGCACACACACATACTTAATGCTGCGTACCTTAAGTTTTTTCACTTACTTAGTGCAAATATCATGTAATTTTAACATTAAGTCAATAGACTACATTACAAGCGTGATAATGATCATAGTTTTATATGTTCTATCAAGATTTTTAAATAGGTCATTGCTTGATAGAAGTCATTTCCTTCGACGGCAACATGAATGTATAAGCAAATAGGGGGTTCTGTGTTAAAAAAAGTTCCCTTACTTTTGACTATTGATTCCTGTAGGGCACTAACAGAAGAATGAAAACATAATTAGTAGACATTCGAGATGAAGGACAGAAGTCTGTAATTCAAGATGGTGTCCAAGATGGCTGCCACATGTTTAATGATGTAAATGAAACTTTGTGATGAGTTTTCCCTGGATAAGACTTTGTTTGCTCGCTCAAAAACCCCAGTCAAGCTTCAGAGCTGAAACAAGTTGGTTCTTTCTTTATGGCTGTACTACAAAGTAGATTTTTTCAACCTCTGATACTGGTTTCGATGTAATTTAAATGTTACGTATTTTTTTTAAATTAACAATTTGGTCAATATTCGATTATTGAAGATATTATTGTTTAACAAATATCTGATGGTATGTCATAAAGATTCGTGTTGAAAGATACGTGACGTTGAATTTCATATAATTGGGCATGCGTTTTATTCGCCTTATGCAAACTGGGATTCAATGGCTCTATTTCTCAATTTGCTTAAGGAAATCAAAATGGCTTGCATTTAAATGTGCATCAATCAAAGCACATCATTTTGTGTATCAGTTTCTTTTTCTGACATATTGATAATTAAAGTGACAATAAATAGTTTTGAGGTACTGTAAAGTGTTTACTATTATCGAAACCAGCTACAAACTGTACAATATTTACAAATATATATCAATGTTTTGATGCAACACCTGACACTTTCAGAATATCACATAAAATTGTTGATTTAGTTTACATTTTGAAGACATAATATCAATAATATTTTAATATTTGCTGAAACAACTTTCAATTAAAAAAATTGTGATTAATAGATAGATTTCACATTGAAGCCAATCCTCTTTTTGATCAGTATATTAACTTTCCATTGAATTTCGAAATGAAAACAGCTGGGTTTGCTTTCAATACAAATTATCAATATAATCTTACTGTATGACATTTCAATCTTAAAACATCTGTTTAAATTTTTAGGACAGCATTATTAAAATGTCTTAATTAAATTTCGTCATGCTTTTAATGAAACTGCGTAGATTTCTGCAGATTAATTCAATTGAAGTTTAAAATGTAAAGCAATTTACTTTGAAGCTTGTAGCAAAAAGAACACAGATTAAGATGAAACTCTCGCTAGAGAGTTTATTCTGTTTTCACTTTTGACATAACATTCAAGTTGTGGCGAGGTTAAAAAACTAGAATGAAAAGAGATGAAAGAACCTCAATGATAGGAACAGAATAATATAGTGATAGGTATATTGAACAACTTCATTTAACAGACATTACTCATTTGTAACCTACACTATCAAATAATCTCATTTGAGTTCAGTCGGCATAATGATTATTATTCATATACAAGCATTTTTGAGTAATTTAATTAATTTTAGATTAAAATCATGAAAACATTAGTTCAAATAACCAAATATACAATAAAGAAGAAGTATTTCCTTTCAAAATACGAATTTAACACCTTAATGCGTAGATATTGATTGAAGATTTTAAAATCACTGTTTCCACTGTTGCTGATGTTCTTCATAGATTATGTCATCCAAATCCATTGTTTTGTCTTAAGATAACAGGTGATGCAAGTGATCATACAGTATTCTTCATACTCTGTGTGTAGGTGTCCGTTCGGCCACCAAACAAACCGAAAGAAGTTGACCATAGCCTCTGTGTCTCCGATGCAGGCTAATCAGTGTGTCCTGAAGTGAAGAAGATTAACAACGCCCAACAATGAGTTTGTGAGGTCAGGACCTTAAAGAAGCACACCGTTTAGACATAAACCTTCACACCTTTCACAACAAGCAGACCACTCTGATTTGGGTGGTACCTGATGTGAGTGCTGGTTTCCAACTGCGGATAATTAGGATTCGATAGATAGGTAAATGTTTATTTGAGTCTCACCTCACAAATATATATACAATAAAATTCATCAAACATTCAGTACATAAAAGTAGTGAGAGACTTTAAAACAAAGGTAGACACAACATATGCACATGAACAAAGACGGGTGAAAATATAAAAAATAAAGATAAAAATAAACACGCTAACAAGACAAATATCCTATGACCCAAAAAACCACTGCTACGAGATATAAGATTGCAGGTATTGGCCCTTTATATATATAATATTTAGGTTTAACAGGGCCAATTTTCGGCAAAGTGAGTTATCTAAATCACAAGGTTTACCCCGTTTTTGTCAAGGTCATTATTTAACATTATAAAGTCAGACTTGTAGACGTACATGTATGATTTATTGTAAGGTTTACAATTACAGATACATCAAGACTTTTTAAAAAATAATTTGATGTATATTTTACCTCATCAAAGTCTCCTTTACAAATCCAAAGAAATCATTTGTTCATGAGGTCATTTATAATCGAAATTGTTTCTAAAGACGTTTTTTCCATCAAAGTTGTTTAACCATCATTAACGTTTCATCAGGTAATTTTTCTTTTTTATCAAAGTCAATGTTTACTCAGTTCAATGCATAAATTGAAGTGCTACTTAAATCAAAGTGGTATATTATTAAAGTCATTTTCAAAAATATTAATCATGTAGGCAATTTTCTCATTTAAATCATCATTTCCAAAGGTATTCAGGTGAATACTTCATGAAAATGTTTTATTTTTTTAGTTATTCTTTCATCAAAATCAAACTGTTGGTGTCTAAAACAAGCCTCAAATATATTTTTCATCAAAATTAACATTCCATGAGATTCATCATCCATCCATCATATATTTCATCAAACACTTATCCAAAAAATTCAATCAGAGTCAGTATTTTATGAGAAACATACAAAAATTAATTAAAGTTTTCCTTTTCATAAAAGTCAATAGTCTTCACTCCATTTCCATCAAAGTCATTTACTCATCAAAACCATAATGTTTGCGATTTAAAAAAGCTTTTACTTAGATATATTTTCAATCAAAATATACATCTCCGAACGTATTTTCTCTTCAAAGTCATTTTTGCATCAAATTCAATATTTAAATTTCTTTTTATCAGAGTCAATATTTCGAAATAAATCAAATTATTTTTGTCACCAAAGTAAATATTTCATAAACTTACTTCCTCAATAATCAAGTTTATCGAAATCAAAATGTTAATGTCTTAAACAAGCTTTCAAATATATTTATCAACTAAATAAACATTTCTTGAGTTTTTTTCACTTCAAAGTCCTTTCTTCACCAAAGTAGATATTTCATCAAACCCGTAAAAGAAATCTTATCAAAGTCAACCTTTTAACATTTTCAAGATGAAATTTTTCTTCAACGTCATTTTCTATCATCAAAATCTATATTTCATCAAACACAATACAAAAAACTCATCAAAGTCAATATTTCATCAAGCAAGTCAAAGAAATAAATTAAAATCAATCTTATCATCGAAATTAACATTTTATAAGGTAATATTTCTTTAAAGTCATTTTGTTCATCCATTTTTTTTAAGTTCATATTTTTTAACGTTAATTTTTATTTCAAAATCAAAATTCATCCATCTTAAGATTAGATATTTCAACTTGGAATGGTACTTTATCCACAGTTTGGATAGCCAGGAAGCTATCCCATCTTAAGATGGGATAGTATCCATAGTTGGGATGCAACAGTTAGTACCAATTCATCTGGAGCACAGTGGTTTAGTTGTTAGCATGCTGGCCTCTCAGCCAAAGGCCTTGGTTCGAATCCCAGTAGAAGCACCAAACATTTGTGACCAGGGCCTTGTACACTGCAATCAGTCTACCCAGTTGTACAAATGGGTACCTGACCACGGAATGTATGGACCTATACGGTCGAGGGAAGGTTGAAAAGCTGCACCGAATATACTATTCCTTAAGGGTAATGATAGAATCTTAGTGCTTCGAGCATGCCTAGCATTGAAAAGCGCATTACAAATGGACTATTAGCATAATCATACCACAGGCGTCCAGGTTGAACGTTCAATTCAGGAGAAATGTTGAGTACATATCCTTTCTAGAGCGAGAATCTATGAATGCTACATAATCTCTGTAGCATTTGTCATCTTGAAGCATCTTTTTCTTCTGTCCCAAAAATCTCTTGATTGCAAGCTGGTGGCTGTATGGCATGGTCTGATCTAACTTCTTGCTTTACTTTGACAGGATACAGAGGCCGTTGAACTGTTTCCACGACTTTTGTTCCAGTGACATTGCAGACAGTTTCCTTACTAGTAGCTTGAGAAGTTGAACCGGAGAATGCTTGACTATTCATCAGTGACGTATTTCCGGCTGGTAGTTGTAATCATGTTAGATCTAAGGATGGCGCTTGTCACGAACTGTGCTTTCCCTTGGAGATTGGATTAGTACCATAATAACTGAAACGCTTGTTGTTGTCACGAAAGTAAGCTCGTATACCTGCAAAGGACTGTTTCCTAAATGTTTTGCAATCATAGAGATCATGCTGTTTTTACAGAAATGACAAAAACAGAATGGCAGAGACCAGTGTCCATAGGACGCTACCCACTTTTCTGTTCGCTCTCATTCATTCGTGCAGAAAAGCTGCTGAACTTTTGTTTTCGAGAATACTGGTTGTCCCTTATATGAGCCTATTTTCGGCGTCCAAACGATTCATAGGCTGCGGTTAAGGCATCCTTTCCGAACGTGGGTTCGTTCACTGATAACATCAACGAAATCAACCAATGCATCAAAGTCAACGGCCTGACATCAATCCATTCTAAGTTTTGTAACTCTGTACCTCCATTTGTCTAACAAAATGAAAGGCAACTTCTGTACAATAGACTGTAAATTTGGAGCATAATTCAGCACAGACATATGGGAAATGCTTTACATGACATGACTGAGTCAAGTCAAAGTCATATGTTATCATCATCGTTTGTCCAAAAAGAACAGATACATGTAGGCACTAGAAACACTATTTGGGTCACCATAAAACTTTTGCAGAAGCTGGCGTTCTCTCTTGTTACCCTCGGTGGCTTCTATATAAAGACAACCTGATATCAGATCTTTAGCCTCAGTTTCCAGTTGTTGGTACACCTACTAGAGAGAAGAGAACTTCTGCTATATACTTGCGATTCCATCATGTTTCAAGGTTACTTGTTCGGGTGTTACGGTTTGAAACTGTCTGGGGAATTTAGTGCAAGGGTGGCTAACATAATCACGATGATGATGTTCTGATGTAAAGATGATAGTGTGCTCTAGGATGACTATGCTTACGGGGATCCTTGTCTTATAGGGTCAGTCTGTTCATGTTTGAAGTCTTTGTTAAGTAGAATTGTGACATATTCAAGTATACAATTTATAAAACATCCCATGTTTTATACAATGAACGGATCGTTCATATAACAAGCTACATTTTAATATGTTTTTAATATCGAAACGACTTTTTGATGCAAGTCTTTGGTCATATTGTCGTGAAAATTGAATATTCGTGTGATGCATTTCAATAATGTTTAAAGGTAACAATTATTTATTCATATTTATTTATATATATTCTTTGACTAAGAGACGACCCTTGTTGTCAAATATTGTGATATGTTGTTTTACATAAAAATAAACAAAGAAGTATATAAGTGCACAGAGCCGCGATTACACATGAAGTTTACATTAATAAACCCAATTACAAACTCCTAGGTGTCACCTTGAATGGTTTCAATAAGTTTCAAAACTTATGACTAATTAACACACACACTGTCCCAGTTTTGGTTATGACCGCTGTTTGATACTTTCATATTGTGACTGTGAAAAACACACAAGAGAACAGCAATGAGAGAGAGAAAAAAACTCCAAACCGTTCATTTGAGTTGACACAGGATAAACCACTATTAGGATGACAATAATTTCTATAACGGACTTCGAATGCGATATTTACCATACTTTGTCCTTATGAGGCCATGGTTCCATGATACATAAGGATCTCTCATCTTAACAGCAAATTAAATCTGTGGATTATGAAATATCATCCATGGCAAGGGTATAAAAATCACACTCTTTAGAAACACAGTTAATGTAATCATGAAGAGGTTATCTTTTCGGAGAATTTTGTTTCATTTCATTTGAACATTTTCTGAAATGTCTATGAAAGAAGCAATGCTGTGGTGCAAATAACTCCCTAATAATAGCTCACTTAACTACGTTTTCAGGACAATTAGCTTTAAATGTTGATGGTGACGATTCACACAGAAATAGGTTCATCTTTATGGTATTACAATTGGTTTGACATTTGACTATAATTATACAATTTACTAAAATTTTGCGATGCCGTCGCTAGATGAAAGAAATTTAAACACAATCAATTAGATGCTTCAGATTGTATAGTTATCAAATGAATTTATTATTGTTTCATTTGCAATGGCTGGACGGGGGAGTGGTTGGTTTACAAATTCCTCCATATATTGTTATGAATCATTGCTGTTTTTCAAAACGTTATCAATGCAAGTTAAGTTGAACAGACCACAAAGGGCGTGGTTGATTGTTTTTAAGATATATAGCAATTGACACCCCTCCACTAATCCGCACCAGAGTTTTCTCAATTTGAGATTGTTTCGTGTCACTTTTGGCTGATGACATATTCAAAAGAGAGACTCGAAGGATAAATCCTCACCAACATCCATCATTATGTAAAAATCTAATGATTTATCAACATCCTATTTCCGGAGAGATTTTGATCCGTATTACGTTTCAACATGCATTTAATCAAATTCTGATATCAAATGAGGGATTTAGTGAAAAGATGGACGCACTATATTTTGTTTTTTAATTTTCTCCCACTTGGCTTTAGTAAAAGAAAGGAATGCAAGTGATTGCAGCAGCCAATTGACAATCCGTTAAGGACAGTAAATCAGCAGAGAGCATGAGAGCCATTTGTCTAAAACTTTCTTATGCTTTGAATGATTGTAACAATGTATGGTGTTGAAGCAATTTCAGGATATTTGTATTTGAATTGATATAACTACCTTGCTTATCGGACCGATCTCAACACAAAAGTGCAGCTGCTTTGAATTTACACAATTGAAAAAAGGATCGATCTGTGTTTCTGTTCGTATTTAAAATTCAATGATCTGTGATGAAAATGTTCAACTAACATTTTTGAACGAACGATTGGGTTGACAGTCAGGAGATTAAACATAATCTATCTACGAAGTCAAAGGTTTCATAACTTTGAATGACTCTATCCCCATCCCCCTATATTCTGGAAACAAATTCGTTCTTATAAAAAGAAATGAAATCCTACAAATAATTGCTCAAAATGGGAATGGATTACACATTTCGAGTAAAAAATTCCTGATGAAGATATGTTTCAAACTGAAAGTTTTTACTAGATAACTATATTATCTCCCATGACGAGTTTGACAATATTGAGGAAATCATTTTAGAAACAGATATATCAGAAGATAAAAAGTACTACAAAGAACGAAAGAGCTGGTCCAGATATGTTATTACAAAATGTTTTCAGACATAGTTAAAGCTTTCTTTCGAAAGTGTGTTATTACGGCATAAAGGGTTCCTTTCCAGAAAGCTAGTCTCGTTCAATGAAGGGTCAAAGGTCTTTTTAAGAGAATATCATCATGATATTTCAAACTTACAGTTCCAAGCAATGATGAAATCGAGCTCAATCAGCCAATGATTTTGAAATATATACAGATGAGTGGAAATTGTCTGTCAATTTGAAGAAAAGAACAGTAGCCTTGTCGTCTAAAAGATAAACTGTTTTTTTTTAAACAAGAAATTAACTATTGATTATATCTATGCCCATCACACTGATGTTTTCTGTTTAAGATGAAATTCACAAAGACTGTTTTAGATCTGCAGTCTCATGTGAAAAGGCTCAAAATGAAGTAAGTTTTCAAGAAATCGGGTATTTTGTATCCTAGTTCTTTTTCAAATTGTTCACAAATGCTTCCTTGTTTGCCTTATGGGTGTGAGATTTCCGAGTTTCCACCTCATGAATGTATCCTAATATGCTAACAATTTTAAAATGCATCACGATTGACAGATTGCATCTGTTAGGATACAAAAACGGTTTATTACAAATATTGAATAGATAACAAAGTGTTATCAATCTGCAGTGTCCAATAAAAGAATACACAGACAATAAGAAAAACACGTACATGTTAGTGTTACAAAAGGATTTGTTTTTAACAAAATATTATAATTTAAATTACAAATTCCTCAAATATGAATATTAGAAATCAGATTGTTGTAAACAGATATGTTGTACACATAATGCGTTTTGAACTATTCTTCAACACATCATTGATGTAGGACCTCCTCGGACACAACCAAAAACCCTATTCACTCTCTTATTTATTTAAAAAAAAACATTTTCATTTTCATTAAATGATGATAGATGGCTTCTGATGATGTCAAAAAAATTATGCGTAAGTTGTATCATCTTGCTTCTTGTTAACAAACCTTTTACTGGTGATAGTAAGATTATATTTATTTTACCGTTGAGTGTACAACGCGCACATAAATAGTCAACAAATCACCAAAATTAGTCAAACGCCTGAAGCCAAGCACGAGTTAAGCAATTAAGAAAGACTTTATACACACAATATATGCATCAGATAAAATTATAGCTAGATTACCCCCTTTTACGTGCTCACCCCTTGTCACCATGTCAGATAAAGTTTAACTTGTGCTGCACTGGGAGTACTGAATAATAAAACATGATGAAAGAAATGTCGATTTTAAGTATTTAATAAGATTGGTTAGTTTCGAAATGACATGGATGTTTTAGGTTCCGTTTATGCAAATGACAGGAAGAGAAAAGTGTAGTTTGTGTCACGTGTATATAAAGATATTAGGGGTTGCCGTTTCATTCATCATTTCTATAGGAAAACATATCGGTTACATAATGATAATGTGTTTTTCAATTACGGGCAGCAACAGATTTGTTTTTGACAAATGAAATGTTTTGTTTCCAAAACTTCACTTTTTGTCTTCCATCGTTATAGTTTTCACAAACCTAATCTGATTAATTTGTTTCTGAAAATGCTACAAAAGTAACAACTGTATTACTTGGAAACACCTCTCTCTTAAGCCAACTTATTAACACACGCAATCGAGAAAAAAAGACAATATAAGACAAATATTTATTGAAATATAAAATAACTACATAAGTTCCATTTGCGCTTGTTTCAAAGCAAATATAGGGCTATAAGTCATGTATTTTTAACTCAAAATCTCATGACAACGTACAATGGACATACTGCTTTCTCAAATTGTTCAAATATCGAATGAGGTTCATTTTAAAGAACCTGAGAAATACAACACTCACTTATTGTTTATATAGGTTTGTAATAAAATGCTGAGGAAGGGAAAGGATGCAGCTACATGTAGACATAATACAGTCATGTTATTTGATGATAAACAAATCTTATTTTAAAACAGTTGTGATCGAGGTCTAAATAAAAAATTGAATATATACGAATGTGTCAAAGATGAAAATATCTAAATAATCTTTTTAAACTAAGTTGAACTTATTTTTTATTCATAAAGAATCAATAATCATAATTATTTTTAAAAGTAGACCATAGAACCAAAAAATCAAATTTGATTGTAAGATCATGACATGTGATTGAAACCTCGTTTATCCAGACATAATTTTTGGGGAATATATTTTTTTCATTAATAGAAATCTTGAGATGAAACTGTCTCAACTTTTTTGTGAACACTACAATAAATAACCTGATATGACTGGATAAATGTAAACTCGGCTCTGTCCTATCCAATTAAAATATTATGCATAAAGTGTCATCATTAAGTTTCCTCTGGTATATACCCAGAGGGTTAATATTTGCAAGAATATTTTCTATGGACGCACTTTTCTACCTTTGGTAACAATCAAGGTTTGTCTGCTATAAGTTTTTTCTTTAATCTGAAAATTTCTCTTCGAAAAGCAACCTTTGTTGCAAAAAGCTTTAATTACAACATCTCACTTGCAAAGAAGGGTCGGATTAACTGGGTGTCAATGATAATTTAACGTTTATAGTTATCATATATTTTGACTTAAAAAGGAAAAACACATTTGATTATCTTTGTTTAGCCAAAACTTTGAATTAAATGCCTCAGAATCAGAAAATCTTAATTGTTTGTAAGAAATATTGGCTTTTACCGGTTTAAATTCAAGAAATTATGAGAAAAAACTTAATTCCAATAATTTGAAAAAAAAGAGAATTTATGTATCGACAGTTTCTCGCTAACTTCTTTCCAGAGTCATCTAAGTGTTCGGTGTGTTATCAACATGTATTTAATTGAATTCCAATAACAAAGGAGAGATTTAAATAAAGAGTGACGCCCTTTTGAAATAGTATCGTTTTAATTTTCTCCCACTTGACATGAAGAAAAGAATGGAATTTAAATGATTGGAGCTGTGACTTGAAAATCATTAAAGGACAGTAAACCAAGCAAGGACATGAGAGCAATCTGCTAACAACTTTCTCGACGCTTTTAGTCACTTCTGTTGAAGCATTTTCAGGATTTTTGTTGGTATTGATTTCACTCTTTTGACAATCGCCTTATGTCTCAGGACAAGAGTACAGCTGCTCAGAGATGTTTTGAATTAAACAGTTGAAAAATGATAACGTCATTTTTCTGCTAATATTTATTATTATGAAATATCAGCGTTGCAAAAAATTCAAATATCCTTTCATGCGGGTGTATTTACTTCTACTACTTTGTCTAACATCGGTATCAGAACATTTCAGCAATTTTCATCTCATTGATGTGAAATCATGAGGACTAATTTACTTGAACCATAGCTTGTACTTTCTGGCATCAATCATTTAATTCGATCAGATCCTTGACCGTAAAAATCAAATCATTTTGATGAACCATAATGGTGCTAAAGATCACTCCAGTTTGACTCTTGTTGTGCAGAATACTCTGAAAGACTTCAATAAAGACTTAGTGGTATCGATCAACAATGCTTTACAAGATAAATGGGGCAACAAATATGCATTCCAGCTTTTCTGACACAATCAGTGATATGCGTGTCGCGCTTAAGAAACTGCACTGAATTGACATTACAAGACTTAATGGTTTTATACAAGATTGTAGCTTCACGTATTTCAAGTTCAAACCTGTCACACCAACGTCCTTCCATGCCACAGATAACTACTCTCTCAGACAGTTTGCTATCGTGAAATGAGATCCGTTTTGTACTTGCTGCTGCGCATTCCTTAACTGTTGTGCTCTTTGCGTTTTCTATCCTTCTTAGATCTTAATGTCGAGATGGGTATACAAAAGCATCTGCATTTCTAATTATTTCTTGATAAGACCAAAACAATAAAATTATGTTTTTTCATGAGACAATCTAGGGTAATAGAGAATGCACCTAAATGGTTGCATATCCTAAATTCACCCAGTCAAAGAAAACAAAATGTAGTCTTGAGTGATAGACGTAAACGGTGAAAATACACACAGAATAAGTACAGTGAAATTATCAACGAAGCTTGATCAGAGCAAGCAAGACAATATTTGCTCATGGAAAACATGATAGCATTAATTGTTTTAAATACAATACATGTGAAGATGCTTTTTATTCAAAGCAAACCAATGGATAACTGGTGGTATCATTCTGCAGTATCCAGTACCATAGGAAAATGGTAAAGCATGTGAGTGTTACAACATAATAGGATTTTGAGATAAATTCACTCACGTCTTTCTATATGCAGTGAAGCTTTTTGATCTTCCAACTCACTGCATTCGGTATTGAATTGTATCTTGAAGAACAAATCAACAAATTAAACCTGCACTTCATGAACTCTTCATTGACAAGTATCCAATATTTCAAACTGCCTAAAGAAAACCATTGGCGGTTTTGATTTCAAAGACTCTAAAACTTTTCCATGAGTTTTCAGGGGTCAGATATGTCAAACTTTACAGTTAGTGTAATCTGATCGAGAAGTATGACTGTTGTACGATGATATTTTGAATTCATATAAAGAATCATGCCATCTACTGTCATATCAGATACAAATATTATTTGATTAAAATCAGGGAGTAGCTCTGTAAACAAAAACAAAACCCCACAATCCCCCCAAAACCATTGAGCAAATGTCTTAAAATGAAGCATCACGTTTGGTACTCCATTGAAAATATTGCATTCTCAGATTTGATAATTGGACCAATGGTTTGATCTCATATCCAAATGCTAAATGTTATGTGTTCCAAGGTAACTTAATCATGTTTGTGTTTGCTTTTGTGTTTGTGTTTGTGTATTTCAAGAAAAAAGAACATTTGATTTTAGTCCAGTGAATGCAATTGTTGTCCTCATAAGCATATTATTTTTAAAAACTTCATGAAGATATTGTAGTGCATGATGTTTGCATCAAAAGGATTTTCGTATGATTAAGACTATGATTTTTATAAAATATCTTAATGAAAACTTTTCATTCTTTTATCTGGATATATCTCGCCAAAGTGTCATAACTAAATGAGATCTTGTAGTTAACAAAAATAAAATATTGCTCACAGACTCAAAAGCTAAAAGTTTGTTTAACATAACGTAATGCCATTCTATATTCCTATCAAAAACGAATGTCCGAGTTTATACCTCACAAAGAGAACTTTGTCATATATCCATTTAACCTAAGTTTCCTCACCACAAAAAGCTTCATTGAATCATCGGAACATCTCGGTTTTGAAAACAGATGTATTTGGAGGTCATGGACAAAACAAAACCAATAGAACCGATAGTGTTAAATAATGTTGATGAAAATAATCTTTCAGAACTTTTTTAAAAAATACTGACAATTTCTTTGTTTTAGATACGATCAACATTTGCGAGTGAAGAGTACTCAAGCCTTATTTAAACACTTTTATCGCGTCTATTTAGATTGCTCTAATTAATACATGTACCTCACAAAATTAAACAATTAGTTTCCAATGAATGTTTTGTCTTATATGAATGTAAAAATAAATAACAAAATCAACTAAATCTGGCACCAGTATTATGTTTTTAGCTCTCAGGCAAAGAAACATCACAATATTTTCTTAGGAGAAAAATACACATATTGGTGCCATTTGACTTTGATTATGAATGTGATGAGTCAGGGTATTAACTATTTAATATTTATAACTGTTCAAACACACATGAAGTGCGGAAACATAAATTTTAGGATACAAGCTAAAGATTTATCAGATATAGAAATATTGTAAATGGTAGATGTTGTGAACATACTGGATTTTGTTGAACTTTAATTCGCCCAAAAAACAAAGAACAAAAATATTTATTTCACTCTCCTATCTCGTCTAGTAGAGAAGTTTTAAACTAATATTTTCTAAAAAACATATCTTTTATAGGAACAAAGAAAATTGGCTAAATAATGTTTCAAAAATCATGAATTACAATAAATGGCTTCTGAAGATTTGATGTGACTATGTGTTAGTTTGTCGAATCCACGTTCATTTCTTGCTCTTCAGTGCATGGTGACGTTTCTTTTGCTGGTGAGTGTAAGATGATATTTCTTTTGCCTTGGAGTGTACAAAGCTCATAAAAAACCAGATAACATTACAATTAGTCAAACCCTGATGCCAAGTTTCAATAGGAAAACGGAAGGAAGAAAACAAGATTGTATACACACAAAAGGTGCATCATATAAAATAATGGCTTGAAGGTCACCATTTGTCACCATGTCACTCTGGTTAATGAATAGGAAAACAAGGTGAAGAGATGTCCGCAGCATATGTATGAGACATCAATGTTGTATAAGTGTATTTGTTATGTCGAAATTGGAGGAAGGTTTAACGTTCTGTTATGCATGTGACGCAAGATTATGTATTTCAAGGCAAGTGTGGTTCTTTCCTGTATAGAGATGCAATTAAGGGCTGCCATTTCATATATCTGCACATCGTTAGGCAGCCTTTCTATAGTTAGACAATTCGATTATATAGAGATGTTATTGGAATTTTCAATTTCGAGCATCAACAGATTTGTTATCTGTACTTACCATGGTTATCTCATCTCGTGAGGCAGAAAGGTTGTATATTATCACTCATGGCTACTGTAAATATAAAGTTTCTTTATCATTCGATCAGTTGAATATGGTAACTGACAAGGAAATACAAAAAAACCCTCAAATCCTTTTCAAGATAACGGATTTTCATGATTGAAAATTTTCATGTTAAATATTTAGAATATTTTTTGGGTGAAAGTATAAACGCCACAAATGGTGATGTCGTATCTGAATGTGATGGTGATGTCGTATCTGAATGTGGACGCCATTCAGTTTTACGATGTGTAAACTTCTGGTATAAATCATTATGTTAAAATGAAAATAGATGCCTAAATATTGAAACCAATGTTTCCTTTTGTTGAAAAAACTTGATGACAATGATCATAAATGAAGCTCTATATCAAACAATTTGCCTAAATATTATCTCTCTTTTACATGAACATTCTACTCGTCTGTGGTAACATCTTTTGAAATGATATCACATTAAAAAAGATACATGTATATGCTCAAAATTAAAAAAATAATAATATAATGTCTCTAACTGCTATAAGTCACAATGGAAAAGTAAAACCTTTATAATTGTGTGCAAACTATGCCAGAGAAGCGTTTATTCTACGCTGTTCAAAACTTTAATAACATTTTTATATTATATTTTTATATTTCATATATCATTAATATGTAGAACTTTCTGATTTTTCACTTCTTGCTACCAAACGTGTAACACTTATATTGTGTTATACTCTGTATATAAGTCTCTGACCTGTAAACGTTATTAAATTTTTCGATCAAGAAAGAAAGCTTATCTTAAAATTGAAATTATGAATAATTCTACTACTTCCTTATTTTCAGTTAGCCTTTTAGATCTATAACTGAATGTCCGTAATTGTTTTGTCTAGTAAACATAGAAATCAACACATGTGACTCAGCAGACTATAGCCTAGTTTACATACGCGTTTCTTATTTCAAGTATATGTACATATTAAGTAATTTTAGTTATATGGGTTTTAAAATTACAGTTACTTTTAATGTTTATCCTGGTAAATATTAAGTGAGTATTTCATATTTACGTAGTTATGACTCTGATTGTGTATTTTCCTTTATAGAAAGGTGTAATTTGTTTCAGATTCAAGCGATTTTTGGAGGCGTTACGGCAATTTGATAATTAATTTAACTTTAACAAAATTCATCATAGATATTTTAAGTGGTAAACCTTACTTTATGATACATTTTAAGGATGAATGCTTTATTTTGCTAAGGATTGTTAAACCTTCTAAAGGACAGCTTAGCTTGAAAGAAAGACCACAAACTTTACTTTCCGTGTAACTTCCAGGTCAGCTTTCTTTACTCGTGTTTTGATATCCCAAGCATGACCTCGCCCATGTAATTTTACCCTTACATTAAAACTCGGGGTTAATGCAGTCATAGAGCAGGACGAATCAAGCCACAACATAAATTAGTTTCCACAATAAATGCCCATTACCCAGAAAATGTCACTGCAGATAAGTGCTGTATTATTCAATAAGGGCAGTAAATTGTTCTAGTTATAACTTAACAGAATCGAACCAATTAACTTACACACTGTATGACAATAATTACTCGGATCTATACTCGGATTGTAATTAGACATGTTTGACTCATATATTTGACGTTCTTTCTCTATTTTTGAAACGAAAATAGATGCACAGTGACCAAGTGAATATTAAATCTGCTATACATATAGGATATTTTTAATTTTATTATTGGCTCGCGTGTCATAAACTAAATATAGTATGTCATGGAAACGAATATAACATTTGATTTTTTACCCTAGTCGCTAAATGAAAGAAAGTACTAAAATATACCTCCAAGCAAAGATAGAATAGCCGCCGCCGACCTTAATGAAATGAAACGTCATAGGCGAACCGTGACGTCAAAGCCTTGTTTATAACTAGGCGTCACGAGAAAAACGTGATATTTTGCCCTAGGGCATCATATGACAAATATGCACCCATAATTAACACCGCTCGTAGGTGATGCAAATGTCTGAAATGAGTATGTCTTTCTTTTTGATTCGTTTGATAATGGCAAAAACGTACATTTGTCTTTCACCTTAACATGTTGTCTTCTACAGAATTATTACCCAATGAGATCTAAACAACTATATCCCCTACTCAATAGAATAGACCATTCTGTCATTTTACAAACAGGTATCAACATGTTTTGACCTTTTTGCACCCAACACCAACTTTCACAAGCTTGACACAAACTTAACAAGGCCCCATTACGTTTGCTGATTAGCATAACAACCTTTAACATCCTGTATCATGTTGATGGTAATTACTGAACAATCACGTATTTACCCTCTTTGTGTGGGCTGCGCAGGGAACTCTTATAAGCAATGCTGTGAGGTCTTGTCAGAATATTTACTATCATCCACGACCATGTCTCTCTCGTCGACAACAACAGTGCTGCTGCTGGCAGTGCTGTTGTCTGGAATTGTGCTGTCAGGTGAGTGGAACAACATCTTCTGGTTCGTTTAAAGGACAGGCGTACGTTTTAAAGGGAAATATAATTATCGGAAGATGAAAATAAATGTTTCCAATTGCAATGGAATGTTTTTAATCAAATGTGAAAGTGGCCACCGCCAGCAGTTTTCGCTTAATACTTGAATGTTTTTTGTATGATTAAGGAAAATGGTGTTGAGTTACAAGATGCTTGATCTTCTGAAGATGATATTCATTGCATAAATGATGTTTTCGGGGGAAATGTGTAAGAGTAGAAATTAAAAAAAGAACTTCTACTGGTTGTTTTAAGTAAAACTGAATGTGTCTTATGTTTTTATGTTGTTCCAATAAGTAGTTGTGTGACCAGGACAACACTACCGTTCAATATTCATTTGTATCTTTGCTTTAAATAACTTTCCAAAATTACGATTGAGTCAGGGGTGTTCGCCATTGTTAGGTTTTTGATCTCGGCTGCCATTAATCGCTAGATAAAAAATATTGTTCTATAAAGAAATGATATATGTATATATATACATCAGATCATGACACATCATCATATATGTGACTTTTCGATTACGGACTTGAATTTACTAAATTAAATCAATTATCTGAAAGGGAAATGTTAATAACTATTATTCATTACGACTATGGTACAATACTTCACAACAGTTACCTCCTAGTATGCTCAGCAAAGTTTGTGTTATTCATCATTTACATGTATGTCATTTGAATATCAATAAAAGTGGACAAAGGAAGCAACCCTGTGATATCATAAAAATACCTTTTTGGTTCGAAAAGGTGAAAGTAATGGCAAAATCAGTTTGACTTTTCTTATGAACATTTTGTGATTGTATTGGACGCACATGCAAGGCTGAGAAGATCACGTTTTGATAAAGATGCACGAATGCTTAGAAATAAGAACAACCTTACACATGCAGGTTAAGTATTTGGAGGATCTTGAAATCATTTATTAGAAAAAATAACAAAGAGGAAGAATGTAGGAATGACAGATGTTAAAACACTTAATGTGTTGTGTCTTGAGAAGATGTTCCGACTTTAATTTATTGTTAGCTTTACTGTAAATCCTAAGTGATATTAATTGAAAATATATCAAACATTAACTACACATATATGGGAGAATAGATAATTTTAGAAAGTCTTACACAATTTTTGTAAATGGCGATATCCATATAACCTTTTCAAAATATTTGACTGTGTCAACAGTATCTCAGTTCCGTAGCAGTACCGTGTAACGAAGTAACATGTTTGTTTAGGCTCCGCGAAATCATTTCTGTACCTCAAATTGTTAAAAGGTATTCAGTCGACGTCAAATGTACTCATTCAAATCACTACTTAAAACTCAAAATTCTCCTCAGCATTTCCATTGATATTTTCTCAATCAAACTGCAACTCTGTGTAAACTCCTGTGTACATATTGTGTACAGTTCCATCCTTTGTAGCGCCTAGAGTGAGCATTCAATGCACGGATACAGGCGCA
The DNA here is from genome assembly GCA_916613615.1 of Steromphala cineraria. NCBI lineage: Eukaryota > Metazoa > Mollusca > Gastropoda > Trochida > Trochidae > Steromphala > Steromphala cineraria. The sequence continues at coordinate 37,664,480 of OU744722.1, read as the reverse complement.
TTACAAATATCCCATATTATGATTATTATTATTCATTAACATAAAATGGTCGCAAGGAGTTTTTGCTTGATACTTGATAATTTTCTTACGACTACGGATAATCGGGTTGTGATTAAATGTTTTACTCTCTGAAGAAGGTACATTAAGCATAAGTTTAATTTATTTATAGGGGAAATTTTATGAAATAAAGTTTAAAAATCCTGTGCTTCTGTCCTTGTTGCCACAGAGCGAACCAAGATGCTGGTCTTCGATTCGGGCACTGCTAAAGTCTACCGTGTGGACCTTGGAGCCGATCTCACCGACCAATCTGTGACGTCATACAACATCCCGGCTCTACAAGGCTTCAACGACGTAGAATGGGACTTCTTGAACGATAGACTGTACATTCTGACGAGGGGCTATAGCCTCATCCAATCGGTCTTCCTCAACGGGACTGATCTCCGTAACGTCACCGAGCTGGAACAGGATTGTGAGTGAATATAACAATCTCATCCCACAAGGTAGCTCTATCATAAAATCCTGATGTAATATCTGCTGTGATAAGAGCAGTTCTCGGGTTTCTGGCACATTCACCAACAGACCAGGAACTTCTCTTGTTACAAAAGAGGTTAGATCAGCTTTTTGAATTGAGCTGCCTCTTCTTGCAGAGATAGGAAAAAACTGTTTGTTTTTCTGTGATAGAAACAAACTGACATTCAATTCTCAAACAAACATCAATCATATATAAAATGATTATTGATTATATACTACTAGTAATATTACTTCAATACATTAACTGTTTATCGCAATTTGATGCAATACAAAATTTGGTGAAATACTCAGCTGTAAATTTTTCTAAGCTACAGCCAACAACTGGAATATTTGAAAATCTTCAAATGGTCTTTACACTACATCAATTACATACAATATTCCCGATATTTCTGAGCTAGTTCGTTTAATTTTACAACCGAAAACCCATAAAATGTATCATTGGGTATAATTAGAATGACAAAGGAATGTTGATGGATAAAACCCCTTCTAATTTCATCTATACCTCACTGTACCCAAAATCGGTCCAGTTCCGAGGAACAAAAGTTTCCAAATAATCAACTGTATTGAGAATCGAACTTATTTCGATAGGTTCCCTATCCACTGAGTCCGACCGCATCCCAATAGGTCGCATGTTCTGATGTTAATTCAGCTAACAATTCACAAGCCACCGACAAAAGACTTCGATACTAGTAGCTAGAGTCAAGTAACTAATGTTTACCATGCTTTGACCATGATCATCGCATCGCTAATATTTTGGCCGATTTAAAACAGACTGTATTGTACCTTGCTAATTGTTGCAGCATATGCGATTGCAATCGCGCCTGATGTGGGGAAGTTATACGCCAGTATGCTGCCAATGCGTGACGAACCAGCCAAAATAGTATCTATGGATATAGATGGGAGCAACTTGAATGTTCTTCGAGAGGCAGAATATGAGGCGCCAGCAATGGGCATCGACTATAAAAATAAGTAAGTGGTGACGAAGAAAAAATGCTGACATAATGATTTTTTTATGTATGTCCAACGAATCGATTGAAAACATTTAAATTTTTTACAGATAAATAAATCTTAAAATTCTTATTGACGTTCAATGTGCTCAACTTTATTCATGGTCCAAGCTTTAGTGGTTTAGTTGTTTAAATTTGTGTACCTTATACATATTCGCATAGAAATCGACTTCGAATACATATTTTCAAAATAGAACCGCCGACTCACCCCTATAAAAAACTATGGTAATAAACAGAATATTATTTTCGTGGCCATGACATACTATGTTTACGACACTCGTACCTAGATATCAGGATAACACTCGCTCTAGCTCGGGAAATACTAATATTTAGGCACTCGTGTCGTAAACACAGTATGTCATGGACACTAATATAATATCCTCTATATGTAGTATGTCAAGGACACTAATATAATATCCACTAATGTACATGTACCGGGAATCCTCTTATTTAAAAAGGGACCATTCGAGCGGGGTATTTTTTGTGGAAACGAAATTCAGGAGGACATTCCTGTTTACAATTATATATGATTTTAACATGATAATTTCACTCTTAATTTCAAATATGTTGGTGAGGTTAGCATTTCAGTTGTTCAAGATTTAACAATTTGCCAAAGAATAAAGTGTATTGCTAAAAAAATATGAACATCGTGAAATGAAGCCAATCATCGCAGCTACGATCGTGGAATGCATTACTACGACAAAATGCTGGCGTAACTGATAACTTTTATTATGAATTATTTGTAAATATGCTCCTCTTCTATCAATCAAGTATTTACTTCTTTATTTTGTTAATGTATTAGCATAATACAACACATTTGCTTTCTCGCAATGCTTACGTTTAAAAAATAGAGCCATTGGCTCTGTAGCTCATCAGGCTACATCATCAATTATGCTGTAGAGTGTGGCCAATGTGATTTCCCCTTTGTAAAGGCCACAGGGGCACCAATCATAAAATTAAGTATATAGGCAACAAGTTTCAGTTTTCTAGGCCTTATACTTCAGGAGAAGAAGATGAACATAGATTTGAAGTACGTTCCTGTTGCCTTTATTAGGGACAACAGGGTCACCAAAGCTACAATTCATAATCCTCAATAGTCAATGAGTCTGTACACAAAGTTTCAGCTTTCTAGGCCTCATGGTTCTGAAGAAGAAGATGAAAATAGGTTTTTAAGGCATGGCATCTGTGGCCCTTATTAGGGGTCACAGGGCAAACAAAGTTACAATTTATAATCCTCACTAGCCATGGAGTCTGTACACAAAATTTCAGCTTTCTAGGCCTTATGGTTCTGGAGAAGAAGATGAAAATAGGTTTTTAGGGTGTGGCCCCTGTGGCCCTTATTAGGGGTCACAGGGCCACCAAAGCTACAATTTATAATCCTCACTCTTCAAAGAGGCTATACACAAAGTTTAAGCTTTCTAGGCATCATTGTTCTGGAGAAGAAGATGAAAATAGGCTTTTAGGGTGTGGCCCCTGTGGCCCTTATTAGGGGTCACAGGGCCACTGAAGCTACAATTTAAAATCCTCACTAGCCAAGGAGTCTGTACACAAAGTTTCAGCTTTCTAGGCCTTATGGTTCTGGAGAAGAAGATGAAAATAGGTTTTTAGGGTGTGGCCCCTGTGGCCCTTATTAGGAGTCACAGGGCCACTAAAGCTACAATTTATAATCCTCACTAGCCAAGGAGTCTGTACACAAAGTTTCAGCTTTCTAGGCCTTATGGTTCTGGAGAAGAAAATGAAATAGGTTTTTAGGGCGTGGCCCTTATTAGGGGTCACAGGGCCACTAAAGCTACAATTTATAATCCTCACTAGCCAAGGAGTCTGTACACAAAGTTTCAGCTTTCTAGGCCTTATGGTTCTGGAGAAGAAGATGAAAATAGGTTTTTAGGGTGTGGCCCCTGTGGCCCTTATTAGGGGTCACAGGGCCAATAAAACTACAATTTATAATCCTCACTAGCCAAGGAGTCTGTACACAAAGTTTCAGCTTTCTAGGCCTTATGGTTCTGGAGAAGAAAATGAAAGTAGGTTTTTAGGGCGTGGCCCCTGTGGCCCTTATTAGGGGCCACAGGGCCACTAAAGCTACAATTTATAATCCTCACTAGCCAAGGAGTCTGTACACAAAGTTTCAGCTTTCTAGGCCGTATGGTTTTGGAGAAGAAGATGAAAATAGGTTTTTAGGGCGTGGCCCCTGTGGCCCTTATTAGAGGTCACAGGGCCACTAAAGCTACAATTTATAATCCTCACTAGCCAAGGAGTCTGTACACAAAGTTTCAGCTTTCTAGGCCTCATGGTTCTGGAGAAGAAGTCGAAATTCCACAAAGTTTACGGACGGATGGACGGACGGATGGACGGATGGACGGACGGACGGACGGACGGACGCCGGACACCATGCCATGCCATAAGCCCATCGGGCCTTACAGGCCAGATGAGCTAAAAAGGCGGCCGAAACGCGATCGAGTGGTACCTTTAAGTCCTGCCGTTATTAAGCTCATGGGCTTATTAACGAGTTTTGATTTTCGAATTTAAACCCATGGGCGTACATTTGATATAATATTTTCTCCCTTCAAATTGTCCAAAACAATTGTTTTTGATGGAATCACTCTGCCTGTATTAGGCTACGATAGTCAATAGGGTTTCAAACGTAGATAATGCATTGGTCTCCAAATGCAAGCGTCATTCTAGACACCAAAGAATAACAGTTTAAATACGGTTGATGATAAGCAATCAGGAACTGATAGAGTAAAAACGTTGATGTTGGTCATTATCGAGTTTAAAAAAAAAAAAAAGTCTTTCTATTCAATCGCCATTGCAGCATTATAAATAGTTGGAATCCTTAACGAATTAACCCTCGAATACTACAGGGATGTCTTAGATTGATAGTAAAAAGAAAAACTGAGTTTTGTTGCAATTTATCTCCCTTCGAAATTACGCTCAGGGCTTAATTTCAGAACATATATTTCTCATATAAAATGGATGTAATTCGATAAGCCCAGGGCTTAAATACGGGGATTCCCGGTAGTATGTCATGGGCATTCATAAAATGTCCTCAATGTTGGACTACCCTCTCACTGGATCAATCATGGATAAACGTTTACTTCTTTGATAACGTTTGCAACTCTTGTTCTCCAGATACGTGTACTGGACGGAGTACCTGTGTAGCTGTCTGTGGCGGGTCAAGTATGATGAAGAAAACGCCGAGGTGGAAAAGGCCTATAGATATATTTACGTCAAGCAGAGCCCTCATGCTATCGATTTTGAAAGTAAGTTACATAAATGTACATGACAGTACGGCAAAATAATTCCCCTCAACATTGGAAGGTCTCGTCCCCTCGATTTGAAGTTGATCTTCCATAAAACTCCGTGCCTTTCTGCCTTGATAACAGTATTAAAACTATATTTACTCAACCGTTGTTTTACTACCCGTATACCGAAATATTGCCTTCAACCCAATAAAGAAGCTGGAATGTTTTATAGCTACAGCTTCTATAATGTGTGTCAAAGAAGTCTTTTCCTGCTGTAAGGTTTTGAGCAGTTTCCGCCACCGCCCCCGCACACGTTCTAACGGCTGTAACAAGAACATAATTCTAATTTGATATTTAACGCGGTCACATGATAAATATATAGAGGATACTTAATGTTGGTTTCCAAATACCAGGTTTAATTCAACGAGTGTCGTGGATAAAGTTGATAGTACACGAGATGAAATAAACCTGGTATTTGGAAAACTACATTTAGTATTCTATTTATTTTATGATTTTTAATGAAATATGTAATTAAGATGACTTTAAAACTGGAAAGTTGAAAGTTAAAGTTGTTCCGGCACCTGACCAGTAACGATATAATTAATCGTAATATAATATATCGTCTCTGGTGCCTGATAGACAGTTTATTTCACTGATAAATCCCAGTATTTCACCACGAATCATATAATAAATGGTATTATGTGGGTAGTTTTATATCACATTCTGTATAAAACCGAGACCCAAATGTCAGCTTAAAGGGGGACTGAAATGGTCTATAACCACTTTCGGGATTCATAAAAAGGGCTTGCAATTTGAATAAGAGTCAACTTTTAATTTTCGAAATCGGACGGTAACCTGCCTAAATACGGCTTTTAAAATACACTGCTCAATTAGCTCCGGCGAACAGAATATGTGGTCACTGAAGCGTGTCCCGAGCGTGTCAACCTACTGTGCCGTAGCAGTAGGTGAGTAGTTTCACCTAATGATCATTTTTCAACGGGTAATGACACATTTTCGATCGTTCATTTAACATACAAATATTCACAAAAAACACTCAATTTTCGTATATTCCAATAGATTAGATATCCGACGCCCAATTACGATTTATTCAAGCCAATAATTATTGTATAAACATGCTGTATCGTATATTTCAAAACCCTATCAAATGACGCAGAAAGGCGACTGCCTTGTTAAATTGGCGCCGTTATGGCTAGACATGCCCGCTTAAAGTGATAAGCTGATGGTCTGTTGTTTGCTGAATCTTACATAACATACACTGACTATTATTTCCGACGGTGACAAATAACAAATATTTTCAATGAACAAACCGAATATTTTCTTAAATCGAATACCTAAAATGTTAAATTTTTGTGAGTTTATTGCAATATAAAGATATGTTAGACGGTGAATAATTTTACCATGGTGCTTTGAAAGGAAAGGAAAAGTATGAACGGTTGTAAGTTATTTATTATGATATTTTTTCTCTTATGAAAAGATAGACGCAACAGTGGATAATCTATAGTAGGATCAATCTCTGTATTTTCACAACACATATCAATAATAAAATAATTAAACATTATTTACCAATGGTTGATGTATTCAAGATATACAAGGTTTCGATTCGTATTGAAAATGAAACAATGTTATATTTGGGATCACCCTGTTTTGCATATAACATTCCACATATTGATACAGTCACATCTATCAAAGTGATTCCGACAAAAAAAGTAGTACAGAGTACTTCTTAGATATAATCGTACTTGCTTCTGGAATTATTTTATAAATCATAATTTAACACGTATATCGTTTTGGTTTGAACAGTACATGGCCCAACAGAAAGAAAATCTATTAATGAACCTTACCCAAAATAATAATCAGATAGAGCAAAAACAGTATTCCTAATTTCAACAGGTTATAAATTACCAATCGGAAAAAAAAAGGATGTTAAGGAATACAATTGCAATTAGATGTTACCTAATTAGCTGATGTCATAAAATAGCCAGGTGTTGATAATTGTGCATTAAATAACCTACCTGCTATAGTCATCCTTTAATAGCTTTTGAAAAGGGAACAGACAGGAACAACGATAGACAGTAAAGTAATTGTGTAATAAGTGAGTATCCGATCTAAGGAAAGTAAATAACACCTGTAGACCAATGTCATTGTTTATTCAACATGTTTACACAACGCTCAAATCTAAATGTGAGTAGTGATCGGAACACGTGAGTTCGATGTAGATAGTCACATTGCTCTGATTGACCTAACACAGCGGGTCAATTGGGCGTAGAACGATGTGATGGACATTTGTCTACGATTCGTTTGATTATGAAATGCTGAATGATAATATAACAGAGAATGAAATTATAGCTGCAGTCAATAATTTAAAACGCAATAAATCATCCGGTGTAGATCTTGTTGAAAACGACTTTATGATTGATGCCTTACAATATCTTCTTCCCTTGTTACTTAAACTTTTTAATCTGATTTTAAATTCAGGCTCTGTCCCAGAAAGTTGGCTTAAAGGAATGATAAAACCCATTTATAAAGGCAAAGGAGACCTCAAGGATCCGAACTCTTACCGCCCTATTACAATACTGTCCTGTTTTGGAAAGTTGTTCACCTCTATTCTCAATAACAGATTAACCGTTTTTCTAAATAAAAACAGCATTTTAAGTCCTGCCCAGGCAGGTTTTAGGAAAGGCTTTTCGGTATCTGATAACCTCTTTGTATTACATGTACTTACAGAAATGTTGAAAATAAGTAAGAAGAAGTTATACTGCGTCTTTATTGACTTTACAAAAGCTTTCGATTCAGTTTGGCGAATTGGACTGTGGCACAAGATGGTTAGAAACGGGATTCACGGAAAATTTCTACAGTTAGTTAAGAATATGTATAAAGACATCAAGTCTGCAGTCATGCTTGATAATAAAATATCCGAGACATTCCAATGTCATTCTGGTGTTAGACAAGGAGAAAATTTGTCCCCACTCTTGTTTTCTATATTCATAAATGACATCGAACGAGTATTGCAAGAAAACAACTGTATGGGTGTTAGCATCGAAGGCAGTGAGGATATAGATACATTGACCATGTTGAAATTGATAATCTTATTATATGCTGATGATGCTGTTCTCTTCAGTGATAGTCCGGTTGAATTACAAAAATCACTAGATACATTTCAACAATATTGTTCCACGTGGAAACTGCAAGTTAACCTAAAAAAAACGAAAGTGGTGATCTTTGGTAGCGGTCCTGCGAGTAAATCCAAAAACACATTCACTTACAAAAATTAAATTATTGAAATTGTTGACATGTACAATTACCTAGGTATTAAACTTCATAGAAATGGTAGATATGTTAATACAATCAAATCCCTTGTCGAGAATGCAACAAAAGCTATGTATTCTCTACTTAAAAAAGCTCGAAATATAAATTTACCACTGGATTGTGTCCTTTCAGCTTTTGACACTATGATCGTACCAATCATGACTTATGGATCTGAAATTTGGGGATTTGAAAACCTAATACTAGTTGAAAGATTACACCTAAAATTCTTGAAACTTATTTCATCCCTACGGAACACCACGCCAAACTTTGCTCTCTACGGTGAATTCGGTAGAGAACCTATATATATCAAAATATATAAACGAGTCATAAGCTTTTGGCATAAGATTGCTACCTACACCAATATTGGGAAAGTGTCTTGCATACTGTTTAATCATATTCATGTTAATGCACCAAAAATGCTAGGTAAACTGAAGTGGTTTTCCTTTGTCAAAAAAATATTATCAGATTGTGGCTTAAGTGAAATATACGATAATCCTGCTCTCTGTTCAACCATGTGGCTCGCCTCAACAGTAGAACGGATACTAAAGGACCAAAATTTACAAAACTGGAGGAGTTCTATTGATCAAAGTTCAAAGGGATTTTACTATAAATATTACAAAGAAGATTTATCTTTTGAGCCCTATCTTTTAATGTCTAGAGCAATATATCAACCTATCCTCAAATTTAGAACTATAAATCATTACCTACCCGTTGAGACTGGCCGGTGGACAAATACACCTAGAATTGAACGTTTATGTAAATTATGTAACTCACCCGCTGTTGGTGATGAGTTTCACTACCTCTTCAGGTGCCAAGCTCTTCACCAGGAGCGGCAGCTGTATATACCTCAATATGTCAATACTTGGCCTAATTTGTATACACTTAAAAAACTATTATGTCCAAAAAGTGCCAAAAATATTAAGAACTTGTCAAAATTTATTTCCTATATTAACAAATATACTGACGCTTGTTTACAAAAATAATATTGTATAACTTTGAAATGTCATCTATGTGTGTATATTTATACATATTGGTATATATTACTGTAACATATGTGTACACGATACAATGTTTATACCTTATATTGTATTGAATACTGTTACATATTTGTACTTTTGAATGCCATCTTGGTGTATGTATTTATGTATATAATTATGATCTTTATGCTCATGTACCACCGTTGGTGGATATTGAGAAATAAAAACCCTTGACCTTGACATTTGTCTACGGAGACTTCATCAGGAGATATTCTAGGACAGTTGACAGTAACACAATGATATGACATACTGCTAATCGCTTGGAAAACGCAGAATTTCGGATTTCGCCTACCATTTTCCATATAAGCAGACGAACGCTTCACCTACTGCCACATCATTTCCGGTATCCCCTTCCCGTGGCCTCTCAGCCTTGTTTTGGTTTGTCGCTGGACGGTGACAAGCAGACGCCTTGTTACGCAATGTTTATTTAGCTGTAGTTTCTTTGAGAAACTGTGTATCGGTGCTGTTTTGGCCTAATCTTTATGTTATATAGTTATTTGACAAATACCTTATGAAAAATTTATTTAATTAGGTTATACAGCGTCTTTTTAAAAGATTTAGTTTCTTGGTCGAGGGCTGATACAGAATGTGATACGAAAATACCTATATTATACTATTTTATTCATATATACTTTCCAAACAAATAACAAAAATAATTGTAAAAGTTTAAACTTTCATTCATAACATTGGATTGGCTGATTTTATTCATTTTGCTTAACGTTAATTGACACATTCTAATAGTCACCGCTCCTGAGCCTACGCCTCTTGCGACTTTTGAGCTCATTTTTGTCTGAACTGGAAAGTTATTTTGTATCAAGCTGACAAATCCTTTCTGTAAATGACTAGCGTTTTCTTATGTCAGCCATATTCAAATGTACATGTAAGCTGTTCAAAGGGAGACAATTCTGAATACCTCGTGACTTGATCTATTTTTTGCGTTCGTTGCCATAAATGTGCAAAATTCGGTGATTGACGAAGGGTCTATGCTACGTTAAAAATGTCTTATGTCATAAGTATGTATATGGTAATTCTCGCTATTAAACTCGTGGACACATGTTTAGGACTTCATCTCGATGAGCACCTTTACTAAATTCTTTAAATCTGACTTGAAAGATGAGCTTGGACAAAATGGCGTTTTTACAACTACGATTTGTATACCACTGTTAATGACGAAAACTATAGTATAGTACAGCTACTGGACAGAAATTGGGCATTATCGAAAATAATGCTAAATAAGGAATAATGGGGGCATTCCTAAATTTTGATTGTTTGGTCACGTTACTTCGTGCATTCGCAACACCTTGGAAACTTGCGATTTGAGGCGGCCCTAGAATCTCCTTTACTGTCATGGGATGTAACGAAGAAACAACCCAACCCTCAATCAAAGTCAATTTTCGCAATAAATTCGATTTTTCAGACACATTCCACGAATATGGGTCGAAGGATAATAATTTCTCCTCTAAAAGAGCTATCAACTGTCAAAATCGAGTCATCCTATACAAAGTTACAAAGACAAGACACATCGGAATTCCACCCTCTGAGAAAGTTACGCCAAAATCCCCTCTAAATGATAATTCAGTTTATTAATTCCCATGACGCTGACTACCCCTAAGTACAGTGTTTTGTTAATGAGGGCGAAATATGAAATTCGGATTTTTCCTTTACGCTGTAATAATGTGTGGAACTGTCAATTGGGGAGATTTTTAACTATATATTATATTAGAAATACAATATTATACCAAATCATTCTTAAATCCTACCTCATTTCATGTAAAAGAATATATTTCCAAGAAAATTTCCTAAACGAATCAATATTATCATGTACATTTTATATTGTTCAATTTTGCTAGTAGGAGTGGATTAGTCTGAGTTACCAGGCATCACAGCGGAATGTACAGGTAGGTCTAGAGTTCAATAAAGAGTTAGAGATGAGGTTTAACTTGAATAAAGAGCTCTCTGATGGCAACTGTCGCTACGACTGAGCGCACTGCAAGGCCGTTGACAAGTCTTATGACTTGTTTATGCTTTCCATCGGGACCAATATTTTTTTGGAAATAACAGTTTAATTTTACTTGTTAACTTATTACATATTGATGACATTAGCATGTACAACGAAATTAAACAAGGACGTAACAGCAAACGAGCGAAGTGTAGCTGTTCTTCTCCAACAAAGGGCGCCCTGAAAGAGCAAGAGAGATAACTCTTGACACTATGTCGTTACTTATTACCTTTGAAGCGCGTGGCCCAGTTTAACAAAGTAAAATATACCAACGGCACGTGACCGTTTTTTGACCAATGGTAAGTCAACAAAGATGTGTAAGTCGAATAGATAAATATTTATCATATTTGAACAGGAAAATTGTTGTACGGAGACGCCAGGGACAGGAGAAGGAACAAGGACGGGCTGTGGAAGGTAGATCTAACCAGTGGAGAGGATGATTGCATCTACAGCTACAGGTCCAAATTCAGCGACCAAACGGTGTACGACCCAAAGACGGACAGACTGTTCTTCTATAGCGACAAGGACTCAACGTGAGTAGTAGGAAATAATTTAGACATTGTCCCTTAATTTCACAATTGATCCCATGATTTAGTTAAAAACCTGTTTAAAACCTCATTAAACCGCTCTAGACTTCGGAAACTCTAGTCTCGTATGAAACAGAAATAAATATTGATAAACGTTATGCATTTTGTTTTTATCTTAAAAATATTTGATATATATATATTTATATCTTGAATTTAGGATATGCTTAAAAAAAGTTTAAGAGACTCAGAAATAGGTATTTTTGAAAAAAAATATTTCACGACAAAATGCTTTAGTTTGATTGACAGTGATCAGTGCTGTTACAAAATACAAATTTCGATGGGCCTTGTCGAAAAACGTTTATTGTGTATAATGCCCTGTTTATACAGCTAAGTTTGTACATATGTTTACAGCAGTTAATAAGTGAGTAACAATGCAATGCGTTCATTGGTGATGCATTTCTGATTAAAATTTAATTGACTCTAACTCTTTAAATATCAAATAGAAAATAAGTTAAGATTCCCGAAAGTATATGTCTACGTATTGTTATTTAACAAAAACTTTATAAAGGACATGACACGAATGTTGCATTTGGTATTGTTATAGTTATAAGTAAGAAGAAAATTGTAAAAAAGAAAACATCATTTTTATAATGATGAAAACCTTTAAGTCTAGATAGAAGACAATAGATATTACACTTGCCATGACTAAGTCGTGAATGAATTTCCTTGAATATTGATTGAGAATGAAAGAAATCTTTTCGTTCATTGGTCGCACAGAAATAGGCAAATGATCAGAGATCATACGATACAATGTTGAATGGTTACTATAGATCATCTAATGAATTGTTGTCATCCACATGGCTTCGACAATATCCCCATATATACTTCAAATGTGCATGTCTACATTAGTATATCAATTAGCAAGTTCTAATGTCCAATGCTATATAAGAAGTGCTTTTCTTCTTCTTTGATATTTTTGTTCAACCTTTGTAAAGTCACTATGCCTTTTTAAGACGAACTTTGCTTAACGTGAAACATGTTTATTTATTTATTTATTTATTTATTTATTTATTTATTTATTTATTTATTTATTTATTTATTTATTTATTCAGAGAAGTGCAAGTACTGTCGACTAACGGAACAGTGCTTGGTACACTGGAGGGGATCTCTCTGACGGCGGACCAGGAGAAAGCCATCAGGATCAACCTGCAATAAAATGATCAAGTCTGAAATCTTTGTGAAAATCTGCAGTTTAACAATACAGTCAAAAGCCTCAATATAATGTTGGTAGACTTACAAAACCTAACGTTTTTATGACAATTTTTTAGTGAGTTTTATTGAGTCATTTATCAGCGTCATTATGTTGCAAGTCTTACAATCAAGTCTCAAATATCTGTATTATATTATGCTGTCTCACTATCTCATCTTGAAATAAATCCTATGTGAAATGCCTGTAGTTTCAAAATACAGTTTGAAATCTCTGCATCAAGAAAGATTACAGTATATTTAAACAATCAAGTTTGATTATATACAAATTTGAAGTCATACAAAACAGTGCAAACCACAGATATCTTGACTATTGTCATACCATATAGTCTGACCTGATGTCTTATATTGTTATTTTTACAGACCCACAAAATCATCATATTACTTTGTGACAAATAAAAGCTTAAAGATCCATTATCAGAGTTCAATATTTTAAAAAGTAATTATACTGTTACTTGTATTTTTGGCAAAATATTGCGACCAACCTAGGGAAAATCGTACCACATTTCATTAAAAAGGAGATAATTTACCAAAATTACAGAAACGGCAGCCGACATAATGGTAAATCAAGTGTGGCCATCTCACAACTTCCGGTTTCTCAATAAACGCTTGAAAACCGTCTTTGTCGCGCGTAGCTAGATTTGAATTTGTTGCCTTGAAATTATGTATTCGTTGCTGTCAAAGTTGATACCCATCGAACGCAATTACTGTAGTTGAGGCACGCTGTAGATCCAACACACATGATGAAAAGGCACGGAAAGCGGGTTCGTTAAATGCTATGCCCCTTATCTTGTGCTCTTGCCGTCGAAATAAGAATGTTATTGTTGATAAAAGAATGTAAATGTGATATGAAAATATCGACAAAAGATTTTTCTAAAGAGTGATGTATTTATATTCTCAATAGCTAAATTTCATCCTGAACAGCATGCAAGTATGATCATGGAGCTTTAACAGGAATCAAGTTTGAAATATATTTTTATTGTTAAGCACAAACTATTCTTGAATTCTTTTTTAGTTAAAAGATAGAGTTATGTAAAGAATGTCTAGACCAAAGCTTACTTTACTCTATGGTTCAGGGTCTTTAAGAGAATGCGACGATTTGCAACCCTTTCTTGAAATGAATCAATATCTGAGAAATTTTCGATAATGGAGTCAAGAACATTTACTGAGTTAATAATACTTTACCATCTTTATTGACAAGTGTATGTAAACATATTTTTACACACTCTTTTTGTTACTTGTCTCATTTTATTCTTCTTGTGCACTATAACTATATATATTTAGACCATCGCTTCTTTGTTGTAAACCATGATCTTACTAACGCCATGTTCAGTTATTCCACGGACGAAATTATTTTTTCTGAGCAAGACTTTGTCATGTTCAGACAACCTCTATTAAAAACCTACATAACAAAGATATTAATTACATGTAATTGATTTTACAGATGGAGAAGGTCACTAAGCAGTAAAGCATGTTTAGCTTTGTATCAAAAGGTATCCATTAAATGCATTTCGATTGATATCCTCCGTCGAAATTCGTTGTCGGCATACGTTCGTGTCCTAGCATTGATATGACTGGGGGTCACTGCATGTATCTACCCGATACCTGCAAATGAAAATAAAATTGATTCAGTTTCAACGTTTCAATATATATATAGCTTTTATATTCTTTACAGCGAGGTTAACATTGCGTACAGTTTTAAACAGAAAAAGTTCTGAAAGAAGTTGATGTTAATTATCAAAGCAACGAAAAAATCGCATGTCCGCCGGGTCTCAATTCATTATACTAATAGTAAATTGACTATTGTTTCGTGAAACGATTTGTGCTAATATCTTGTTTTCGTGTTTACACCATGTACCATGTACCATGTACCAATTTACCTTGCCCAAATGACAAAATTTCAGCATGGCATGTCAAAAATAAAGAAGCACGTACATCTCGTGAGGATGCAAATTTCACGAGCTCTAAGGTTTTGTTTTGATGTCAATTAATTGTGGGACACCGTCAATTTGTTTGTAGTCATTTCAACAAAAGTAATATCGACGTTTGATTTATTTATTTTTGGATAAATTACGTGTTTGGCCATGATCTAAGTAAGATAGACCATTCGGGCCTTGTTGTCTAATCGTTTAAATGATTAATTAGACCACTCGCGCTACATGATCGTGCTCTAACTTACCAGTTGAATGATTAGACAACAGGCTCTCATGGTATAAGTATTACCTAAAACGTGCGGGTTCAATTCATTTAATTCGTATTGATGAAGGCCTTTTTAATTTATCACATCAATGTAAATCATACTTCATTTAAACAGGTGAAAAGACTGAAAGAAAATAGGCATGCAGAGCTATTTACACGGGAAAGTTGCATGTGCATGTATTGCAATAACAAAAACTTGAGCACATCTAAATAGTATTTTGTAACAAGCGTTAATGGTGTAAACAAAATTAAACGTTAATTAAATGTAAACAACGTTAATTATATTTCTTTAAATATCACCAAATGTACAACTAATAAAGGACATATAACATAAATATTGTGCATGAAAAATTAGATTTTAGATTTGAAATCGATATTAACGATCATTTAGATACTAAAGCTGCTATAAAGTCGTTATTGTTACAAATGTGAATGTTTTATCTATGATTTTCTCAGCTGCTCAACTATATAATGCTACTGATGTTGAATCAATTATAATGCTACTGATGTTGAATCAATAACTGTAATTCGAAGCGTAAATTAGCTGTATTCTAATGAAAAAATTGAATCTGGAATTATTGACACATTCTAAAACTATGAATAACTACTAAATTTCATACTCCTCAATTATTTACTCGACCTTCAAGTCTACTTAGTGTTTCAAGTCTATTATGAGGAAAAGATCCTTGAAATTATAAAGAAATAAATTCGATAATATTCACATTTAGTTCCTTGTGATAAAGAAAGTACATGTGTAGGTAGGACTTTACGTGTGATGCTGCTCCAGTATAAGAATGATAGCTCAAATTCAACATGAAGGTGTTCTTTTGTCATTTGAAATTCAAAACAATCAAGGCTGAAAGCATACTTTTCAACACATTATACTTGAAGTATTGTTAAGGATAACATATAGCTATGGTTAGAATTTCAAAGAAACCAATAAAAGTAAGATTGTGCTTAATTTGAGTCTAAAGTGTACTTGTGCTCTCAGAGGACGATCTATTAAATAGTGTTGATATGCTGTGGTAAATATGAGTCTGAACTGAGCTTTAAATCTAAATGATCAAAGGACTACAACATGTAAAATTGTTATGCAAAGGTTTTCAGAAAAAGCTATCACATTTTTCTTCTTCAGATATCAGATATTCAGGAATATCGTTTTAAATCAAGCTACCTAGAGACACATTTGTCGAGAATAAATACTTGAAAAAGTGAACATTCAACATAAAAAATGAAGAAACTTTCGTGGAAAGTATACCTACAGTATTTTGTGTGTGAGAATTAGCCGAACGGGTGTCTAAATATACTGCCAAATAGCTTCATATAATTTTCTCTCATTATAATGGTTTCATTGATAAATTGTTGCACAGCATTTCAGACAAAATAATGTTTGTACCACTGCTTCTTTGAAATTGAGACAAGTTACCCCTGTAAATCAAAGAATTTGTCTAAATATTCTCTCTCTTTTACATGGACATTCTACTCGTCTGTAACATCTTTTGAAATGATATCATATTTAAACAAAATATATGCTCAAAATTGAAAATAATAATATCATGTCTCTAATTGCTATAAGACATAAGACGTTTATTCTATGCTGTTCAAATCTTTAATAACACTTTTATATTATATTTTTATATTTTATATATGTTTAATATGTAGAATATTCTGATGTTTCAATTCTTGCTCCCAAACGTGTAACACTTATATTGTGTTATACTCTGTATATAAGTCTGTGGCCTGTAAACATTATTAAATTATTCGATCAAGAAAGAAAGCTTATCTTAAAATTGAAATTATGAATAGTTCTACTACTTCTTCATTTTCAGTTAGCCTTTTAGTTATCTATAACTGAATGTCCGTAATTGTTTTGTCTAGTAAACATAGAAATCAACACATGTGACTCAGCAGACTATAGCCTAGTTTACATACGCGTTTCTTATTTCAAGTATATGTACATATGGCGAAACCTCATTATCGGTGGTTGGGCTCTTTCTAAGGGAAGTAACTCTGATTGAATCTATGGAAGCTATGCCACTTAGTTCCGTATTCACAAATAAATAATTGATTACAAGTAAATTAAGACATGCTAGTACTAAGTACGTTTGTCATGTTTTCTCATTTATTAATAGTGACTTTATCAGAAAATTTTGATCATCTTCTGGGTTATCATAATTGTGGGCCCACTTGAACTGCTTCCTATATAGAGCCGAGATGATGTGGGACCACATTTGTTATCATCATGGTATATTGACAAGCGTGTAACTGTAGAAAAAGTAACTTTTCTGGAGGGAAAACATTCTAGAAACAATACTATTAATATGTTCTCATACGAAATAAACATTACCAATGTATATTATTCTTGTTTTTTCCCCATCAGAAACGACATAAAAATACTCCGCGAAAAGTAGGTCACAGCTCATGCATATAAATGAGTGATGTCCTGTCATTGGTCACATCAACGGTCAGGACCTAGGTCAAGGTTCGTGACATTGATTCTACGTATATATCGACCATTTTAGAGATTTTGATCACCAAATAATGTATTTCGGTAAATGTGAGCCCACTCGTTTGGTCTCTTATACGGAGCTGCCGAAGTGGGCCCACATTTTAGATTATCGATCTTGATGGGAAATATGTTTTTTATGTTGAACCTTTCTATCAAAACTAATTGAATTTGCATCGTCCAAATTTAATCATTAATATTGTAGATTGTTGATGTGGGCCCACTTCGGCAGCTCCTTATAGAGGCCGAAACGAATGGGTCCACATTTACCAATACACTCTATTTGATGATCAATTTCTCTGAAATCTTCTAACGATGTTGTTGAACCTTTCCATCAAAATTACTTGATGGAAAATATCATAGAATGATATTCACGAACCTTTTCTTTCAAAACTATTTGAATATTTCTTCGTCAGTATTCAATCATAAATATTTTAAAAATGTTGATCCTTTTCCATCAAAATTACTAGATGGAAAATATCATAGAATGATATTCACATACCTTTTCCTTCAAAACTATTTGAATATTTGCCTCGTTTTTAATCATAAATACCACCATGAAACTATATTTGAATAAGTCACGTTAATATTTCATCAGAAATATTGCATATCGGTGAACCTTTTCCATCAGAATTACTTGATGGGAAATATTATAGAATGTCAATATATCACAAGTATTACAGAATGTTGAACCTTTACCTTCAAATCTATTGGATGTGAAATTGATTAGAATGTTGAACAATTTCCATCAAATCTATGTGAATATCTTCTATTGTTATTGGATGGGAAATATTAGAGAATGTAGATATATTTCCCTCTGACATGTAATGTCATTAATGTATTGCTTCATTTTTGAAAAATGTGTTAATTTACCTAAAAATTGAATTCTGTAATTACGGTCCCACTGTCGACTGAGCATAAGGGGAATGAAAATCAGTGGGCCCACATTTGAAACAATCACTCTGCAGTTAGGCAATGTCACACGAACTATCCCAAAACTTATTCATAATCTCAGGAAAACTACTCACCCTAACTCACATTTATTTTCCACTGTTAGTGCCATTTTACCCAGAAATCAAGGAAAATGTAACGGAGATATGATACAAACTCGCCATTGGTATCCATTGTGCGCGCGACTACGTCAACAACGGCCGTAGCTCCGCATGAAAGTGGGAAAACAGAGTTACTTCCCTTAGGAAAGGCCCAACCACTGATAATGAGATTTCGCCGTACATATTAAGGAAATTTACACATGTAGTTATATGGGTTTTAAAATTACATTCACTTTTAATGATTTTCCTGGTAAATATTATCAGTGAGTATTTCATATTTACATAGTTATGACTCTGATTGTGTATTTTCCTTTGGAGAAAGGTGTAATTTGGTTCAGATTCAAGTGGTTTTTGGAGGCGGTACGGCAACTTGATAACCAATTGAACTTTAATACATTTCTAAATTCATCAACAAAATTCATCATGGATATTTTAAATGGTAAACCTTACTTTATGATACATTTTAAGGATGAATGCTTTGCTTTGCTAAGGATTGTTAAACCTTCTAAAGGACAGCTTAGCTTGAAAGAAAGACCACAAACTTTACTTTTCGTGTAACTTCTCGCTCAGCTTTCTATCCTAGTGTTTTGATATCCCAAGCATGACCTCGCCCATGTAATTTTACCATTACATTAAAACTCATTGTTTATACAGTCATAGAGCAGGACGAATCAAGCCACAACATAAATTAGTTTCCACAATAAATGCCCATTACCCAGAAAATGTCACTGCAGATAAGTGCTGTATTATTAAATAAGGGCAATAAATTGTTCTAGTTATAACTTAACAGAACCAATTAACTAACACACTGTATGACAATAATTACTCGGATCTATACTCGGATTGTAATTACAGTAAAACTCTGATATAACAAACTCCAAGGGACCAGAGAATTTAGTTCGCTATATCCGGTTTTCACTATACACATATAATTTTAAAGATATCATATAGGGGCGGGACTTGAACATTTGTTCGCTATATCCGAGTGTTCGCTATATCCGTGTTTGCTATATCCGTGTTCAACTGTATACATGTTTGACTCATATGTTTGACATTCTTTCTCTATTTTTGAAACGAAAATAGATGCAAAGTGACCAAGTGAAAATTAAAACAAAATCTGGCATACATATAGGATATAGTGAATTTATCATTGGCTCCCGTGTCATAAACTAAATATAGTATGTCATAGAAACGAATATAACATTTGATTTGTTACCCTAGTCGCTAAATGAAAAAAAGTACTAAAATATACCTCCAAACAAAGATAGAATGAAACGTCATAGCCGAACCGTGACGTCAAATCATTGTTCATAACTTTGCGTCACGAGAAAAACCTGATATTCGTTTGATAATGGCTTTCTGAAAGGCTATTTTTTTAAAAAGAAATTATTTTACTTTTGTATTGCTGTGAATAATACATTGGATAATTATCTACATAAGAGCATCATTTAAATTTCTGTCACCTTACCTTGTTGTCTTCTACAGACTTTTTACCCAATGCGATCTTAACAACTATATCCCTCAGTCAATAGAATAAACCATTCTGTCATTTTATCAACATGCTTTGAACTTTTTGCACCCAACACAAACTTTCAAAGTTCACAAGCTTGACACAAACTTAACAAGGTCCTATTACGTTTGCTGATTAGCATAACAACCTTTAACATCCTGTATCATGTTGATGGTAATTACTGAACAGTCACATATTTACCCTCTTTGTGTGCACAGGGATTACATATAAGCAATGCTGTGAGGTTTTGTCAGAATATTTTCTATCATCCACGGCCATGTCTCTATCGTCGACAACACCAGTGCTGCTGCTGGCAGTGCTGTTGTCTGGAATTGTGCTGTCAGGTGAGTGAAACAACATCTTCTGGTTCGTTTAAAGGACAGGGGTATATTTTAAAGGGAAATATAATTAATGGAAGTGAAAATAAATGTTTTAAAGAGAATGTTTTTAATCACTGTGAAATTTCTTAAGTGGCCGCCAGTAGTTTTCGCTTGATACTTGATATTTTTTGTATGAGTACGAAAATGATGTTGAGTTATAAGATGCTTGATCTTCTGAATATGCTATGTATTGTATATATGAGGTTTTCGGGGGGAAATTGGGGGAAAACAATTTTAAAATAAACGTTCTACTGCTTAGAATGTGTATCATGTTTTTATGTTGTTTCAATAAGAACAAAATGATCATATGTACTTAGTTAATTTTAAACCATCGCATGTTGATCCTCAAAATTGTTGTTTTACTTTTTGAAATGATATCGTATAAGCGTCATATAAATGTTAAGAAGTAAAACTTCTACGTCCATCTAAATGAACACAACTACCGTTCAATAATGATTGGTATCTTTGCTTTAAATACCTTTCCAAAATTACGATTGAGTTAAGGGTGTTCGCCATTGTTAGGTTTTCGATCGCAACTGTCATTAATCGCTAGATACTTGTTCTATAAAGATAATGTGCACTACTGAATTAATCGAAGGAAATGATATATGTATATATATACATCAGATCATGACACATCATCATATATGTGACCTTTCAACTACAGACTTAAATTTACTAAATTAAATCAATTATCTGAAAGGGAAATGTTAATGACTATTATTCTTTCCGATTATGGTACACTACTTCACAATAGTTACCTCCTAGTATGCTCAGCAAATTTTGTGCTATTCATCATTTATGTCATTTGAATATCAATAAAAGTGGACAAAGGAAGCCACCCTGTGATATCACAAAAATACCTTTTTGGTCCGAAAAGGTGAAAATAATGGCAAAATCAGTTTGACTTAACTTATAAACATTTTGTGATTGTATTGGTCGCACCCGTGAGGCTGAGAAGATCACGTTTTGATAAAGATGCATGATTACTTAAAAATAAGAACAACTTTATACATGTAGGTAAAGTATTTGGAGGGTCTTTAATAAATAAGAAATAACAAAGAGGAAGAATGGATAATGTGTTGTGTCTTGAGAAGATGCTCTGATTTTCATTTTTTTGTGCCCGATACAAGCTTTACTGTACATGATATATATAGTTATATAAATTGAAAATATATTAGAAATTAACACAAACTACATGTTTATGTGAGAATAGATAATTCTAAAAAGTCTTATATAATTAAATTGAAATCAATAATATGGATATCACTAACCCTTCATAAAGTTTTTGACAGTATCAACAGTGTCTCATTTCTGCTTTTTATTTTTTGTGGTATATCGTCCGTTTTTTTATCTTTCTGGTCGAATGTATACTATTAAATATTACTGAAGTAATGAGATTTAACATTGATATTAATTAGAGATTGTGAGTGAGCGATCAAGTCACGCCATTGACATATGTTAAGGTAATAAAGAGATCTCGCCTTAAAATGTTACCAATTGCAAGACAAAGTTTTTAATTCAAAAGTAGCAGTAACACGAAACGAACCTACCATGTTTGTTTAGGCTCAGCGAAATCATTTCTCTACCTCAAATTACTGAAAATTATTCAACCAACGCCAAATCTGCCGCATCCTTGAACTCATTCAAATCACTTCTTTAAACTCATGATTTATTTTTAGCATTTCCATAGATATTTACTCCATCAAACTGCAACTCTGTGTAAACTCCTGTGTACATATTGTGTACAGTTCCATCCTTTGTAGCGCCTAGAGTGAGCATTCAATGAACGGATACAGGCGCATTTCAAATATCCCCTATTATGATTATCAAAATTCATTAATTTAAAATGGTCGCAAGGAGTTTTTGCTTGATACTTGATAATTTTCTTACGACTACGGATAATCGGGTTTTGATTAAATATTTTACTCTCTGAAGTAGGTACATTAAGCATGAAGTTTTATTTATTTATAGGGGAAAATTTTATGAAATAAAGTTAAAAAATCCCGTTCTACTGTCCTTGTTGCCACAGAGCGGACCAAGATGCTGGTCTTCGATTCGGGCACTGCTACAGTCTACCGTGTGGACCTTGGAGCCGATCTCACCGACCAATCTGTGACGTCATACAACATCCCGGCTCTACAAGGCTTCATCGACGTAGAATGGGACTTCTTGAACGATAGATTGTACATTCTGACGAGGGGCTATAGCCTCATCCAATCGGTCTTCCTCAACGGGACTGATCTCCGTAACGTCACCGAGCTGGAACAGGATTGTGAGTGAATATAACAATCTCATCCCACAAGGTAGCTCTATCATAAAATCCTGATGTGATATCTGCTGTGATAAGAGCAGTTCTCGGGTTTCTGCCACATTCACCAACAGCCAAGGAATTGCTCTTGTTACAAAAGAGGTTAGATCAGCTTTTTGAATTGAGCTGCCTCTACTTGCAGAGATAGGAAAAAATTGTTTGTTTTTCTGTGATAGAAACAAACTGACATTCAATTCTCAAACAATGTTTAAACAGCAATTATTGATTATATACTACTACTAATATTACTTCAATACATTAACTGTTTATCGCAATTTGATGCAATACAACATTTGGTGAAATACTCAAATGGTCTTTACACTTCATCAATAACATACAATATTCCCGATATTTCTGAGCTAGTTCGTTTAATTTTACAACTGTAACCCAATAAAATGTATCATTGGGTATAATTAAAATGACAAAGGAATGTTGATGGATAAAACCCCTTCTAATTTCATCTATACCTCACTGTACCCAAAATCGGTCCAGTCCTGAGGAATAAAAGTTTTAAAATAATCAACTGTATTGAAAATCGAACTTATTTCGATAGGTTCCCTATCCACTGGGTCGGACCGCATCCCCAGAGGTCGCATGTTCTGACGTTAATTCAGCTAACAAATAACAAGCCACCGACAAAAGCCTTCGATACTAGTAGCTAGAGTCAAGTAACTAATGTTTACCATGCTTTGACCATGATCATCGCATCGCAACGCTAATATTTTGGCCGATTTAAAACAGACTGTATTGTAACTTGCTAAATGTTGCAGCATATGCGATTGCAATCGCGCCTGATGTGGGGAAGTTATACGCCAGTATGCTGCGAAGGCGTGACGAGCCAGCCAAAATAGTATCTATGGATATAGATGGAAGCAACTTGAATGTTCTTCGAGAGGCAAGATATACGGCGCCAGCAATGGGCATCGACTATAAAAATAAGTAAGTGGTGACGAAGAAAAATGCCAACATTATGATTTTTTTATGTATGTCCAACGAAGTTTGCTCCGCAGGGGTTTCAGAAAGGTCGATTGAAAACATTTTAAGTTTTTACAGATAAATAAATCTTTAAATTCTTATTGACGTACACTATGCTCAACTTTATTCATGGTCCGAGCTTTAGTGGTTAATTTGTTTAATTTTGTGTACCGTATACATATTCGCATAGAAATCGAATTCGAATACATATTTTCAAAATAGAACCGTCGACTCACCCCTATAAAAACTATCGTAATAAACAGAATATTATATTCGTGCCCATGACATACTATGTTTACGACACTCATGCCTAGATATCAGGATAATCCTCTCGCTCGGGAAATACTAATATTTAGGCACTCGTGTCGTAAACACAGTATGTCATGGACATTAATATAATATCCTCTATATGTAGTATGTCAAGGACACTAATATAATATCCACTATATGTACATGTACCGGGAATCCTCTTATTTAAAAAAGGACCATTCGAGGGGGGAATTTTTATGGAAACGAAATTCAGGAGGCCTCCCTGTTTACAATTATATATGATTTTAACATGATAATTTCACTCTTAATTTCAAATATGTTGGTGAGGTTAGCATTTCAGTTGTTCAAGATTTAACAATTTGCCAAAGAATAAAGTGTATTGCTAAAAAAATATGAACATCGTGAAATGAAGCCAATCATCGCAGCTACGATCGTGGAATGCATTACTACGACAAAATGCTGGCGTAACTGATAACTTTTATTATGAATTATTTGTAATATGCTCCTTTTTTATCAATCAAGAGTTTACTTCTTTATTTTGTTAATGAATTAGCAAAATACAGCACATTTGCTTTCTCGCAATGCTTACGTTTAAAAAAGGCGGCCGAAACGCGATCGAGTGGTACAATGTACATGTACCTTTAAGCCCTGCCGTTATTAAGCCCATGGGCTTATTAACGACTTTTGATTTTCGAATTTAAACCCATGGGCGTACATTTGATATAATATTTTCTCCCTTCAAACTGTCCAAAAAAATTGTTTTCGATGGAATCACTCTGCCTGTATTAGGCTACGATAGTCAATAGGGTTTCAAACGTAGATAATGCATTGGTCTCCAAATGCAAGCGTCATTCTAGACACCAAAGAATAACAGTTTAAATACAGTTGATGATAAGCAATCAGGAACTGTAAAAACGTTGATGTTAGTTATCATCGAGTTTTAAAAGAAAAATAAGTCTTTCTTTTTCAATCGCAATTGACGTATTATAAATAGTTGGAATCCTTAACGAATAAACCCGCGACTACTACAGGGATGCCTTAGATTGATAGTAAAAAGAAAAACTGAGTTTTGTTGCAATTTATCTCCCTTCGAAATTACGCTCAGGGCTTAATTTCAGAACACATATTTCTCATATAAAATGGATGTAATTCGTTAAGCTCAGGGCTTAAATACGGGGATTCCCGGTAGTATGTCATGGGCATTCATAAAATGTCCTCAATGTTGGACTACCCTCTCACTGGATCAATCATGGATAAATGTTTACTTCTATGATAACGTTTGCAACTCTTGTTCTCCAGATACGTGTACTGGACGGAGTACCTGTGTAGCTGTCTGTGGCGGGTCAAGTATGATGAAGAAAACGCCGAGGTGGAGAAGGCCTATAGATACATTTACGTCAAGAAGAGCCCTCATGCTATCGATTTTGAAAGTAAGTTACATAAATGTACATGACAGTACGGCAAAATAATTCCCCTCAACATTGGAAGGTCTCGTCCCCTCGATTTGAAGTTGATCTTCCATAAAACTCAGCGCCTTTCTGCCTTCCCTTGCTTGATAACAGTATTAAAACTATACTTTCTCAACTGTTGTATTACTATACTGAAATGTTGCCTTCAACGCAATAAAGGAGCTGGAATGTTTAATAATTACAGCTTCTATAATGTGTGTCAAAGAAGTCTTTTCCACTAAGGTCGGACCTGCTTAAATTAAGTTTTTGAGCAGTTTCCGCCTACGCCCCCGCCCCCGCCCCCGCCCCCGCCCCCGCCCCCGCACACGTTCTAACGACTGTAACAAGAACATAATTCTATATTTGATATTTAACGCGGTCACATGATAAATATAAAGAGGATAATTAATGTTGTTTTCCAAATACCAGGTTTATTTCATCGAGTGTCATGGGTAAAGTGGATATTTAACGAGTGGCGCACGAGATGAAATAAACCTGGTATTTGGAAAATGAATTTTAATGAAATATGTTATTAAGATGATTTTTAAACTGAAAAGTTGCCCCTTTTTGTAGTAGTTCCGGCACCTGACCAGTGACGATATAATATATCGTCACTGTTGCCTGATAGACAGTTTATTTCACTGATAAATCCCAGTATTTCATCACGGATCATATAATAAATGGTACTATATGGGTATTTTTATATCACATTTTGTATAAACCCGAGACCCCAATGTCAGCTTAAGATATTTAGTTTTTTGGTTGAGGGCTGATACAGAATGTGATATGAAAATACCTATATCATACTATTTTAATCATATATACTTTCCAAAGAAATAACAAAAATAATTGTAAAAGTTAAAACTTTTATTCATACCATTAACACGAGTGGCTGATTTTATCCATTTTGCTTAACGCTAACTGACACTTTCTGATAGTCACCGCTCCTGAGCCTACGCCTCTTGCGACTTTTGAGCTCATTTTTGTCTGAACTTGAAAGTTATTTTGTGTCAAGCTGACAAATCCTTTCTGTAAATGACTGTAGCGTTTTCATATGTCGGCCATATTCAAACATACATGTAAGCTGTTCAAACCCAGACAATTCTGAATACCTCATGACTTGATCTATTTTTTGGGTTCGTTGCCATAAATGTGCAAAATTTGGTGATTGACGAAGGGTCTATGGTACGTTCAAAATGTCTTATGTCATAAGCATGTATATGGTAATTCTCGCCATTTAACTCGCGGACACATGTTTAGGACTACATCTCGATGAGCACCATTACTAAATGCTTGAAATCTGGCTTGAAAGATGAGCTTGGACAAAATGTTGTTTTTACAACTATGATTTTTATACCACTGTTAATGACGAAAACTAAAGTCTAGTACAGCTACTGGACAGAAATTGGGCACTTTCGAAAATAATTCTTAATACCGAATAATGGGGGCATTCCTAGATTTTGATTGTTTGGTCATGTGACTTCATGCATTCGCAACACCTTGGAAACTTTCGATTTGAGGCGGCCCTAGAATCTTCTTTACTGTCATGGCATGTAACGAAGAAACAACCCCACCCTCAATCAAAGTCAATTTTCGCAATGAATTCGATTTTTCAGACACATTCCACGAATATGGGTCGAAAGATAAAGGATTTCTCTTCTAAAAGAGCTATCAACTGTCAAAATCGAGTCATCCTATCCAAAGTTACAAAGACAAGACACATCGGAATTCCACCCTCTGAGAAAGTTACGCCCAAATCCCCTCTAAATGATAATTCAGTTTATTAATTCCCTTGACGCTGACAACCCCTAAGTACAGTGGTTTCCATCGGCACCGCGATTCCACGTGTAAATCAAATTATTGCAACTCCTACTTACCATTTTTTGGTAAGTTAAACGGCAGGTTTGCCCAAATCACAAAAAATTTCAACACACTTGTCCATCATGCTTGTCCTTGACATTCGATTGACCTGGACCTCTCCGCACCGAATAAACTGAAGCAGCTGATTGGCTGAGAATAAAATGTGCCGCCGGAATTTTTTCTGTTTTGACGCTGACTACCCCTAAGTACAGTGTTTTGTTAATGAGGGCAAAATATGAAATTCGGATTTTTCCTTTACGCTGTAATAATGTGTGGAACTGTCAATTGGGGAGATTTTTAACTATATATTATACTAGAAATACAATGCTATACCAAATCATTCTTAAATCCTACCTCATTTCATGTAAAAGAATATATTTCCAAGAAAATTTCCTAAACAAATCAATATTATCATGTACATGTTATATTGTTCAATTTTGCGAGTAGAAGTGTATTAGTGTGAATTACCAGGCATCACGGCAGAATGTACAGTCTGGTTTGAGAGTTCAATAAAGAGTTAGAGATGAGGTTTAACTTGAATAAAGAGCTCTTTGATAGCAAATGTCGCTACGACTGAGCACACTGCAAGGCCGTTGACAAGTTTTAAGACTTGTTTATGGTTTCCATTGGGACCAATTTTTGTGTGGAAATAACAGTTTAATTTTACTTGTTAACTTATTACATATTGATGACTTTAGCATGTACAGCGAAATTAAACAAGGACGTTACAGCAAACGAGCGAAGCGTAGCCGTTCTTCACCAACAAAGGGCGCCCGGAAAGAGCAAGAGAGATAACTCTTGACACTATGTCGTTACTTATTACCAGGGAAGCGCGTGGCCCAGTTTAATAAAGTAAAATATACCAACGGCACGTGACCGGTTTTGACCAATGGTAAGTCAACAAAGATGTGCAAGTCGAAATAGTTAAGTATTTATCATATTTGAACAGGAAAATTGTTGTACGGAGACGCCAGGGACAGAAGAATGAACAAGGACGGGCTGTGGAAGGTAGATCTAACCAGTGGAGACGATGATTGCATATATAGCTACAGGTCCAAATACAGCGACCAAACGGTGTACGACCCAAAGACGGACAGACTGTTCTTCTATAACGACGAGGACTCAACGTGAGTAGTAGGAAATAATTTAGACATTGTCCCTTAATTTCACAATTGATCCCATGATTTAGTTAAAAACCTGTTTAAAACCTCATTAAACCGCTCTAGACTTCGGAAACTCTAGTCTCGTATGAAACAGAAATAAATATTGATAAACGTTATGCGTTTTGTTTTTATCTTAAAAATATTTGATATTTATATATTTATATCTTGAATTAAGGAAATGCTTAAAAAAAGTTTATGAGACTCAGAAATAGGTATTTTTGAAAAATAATATTTCACGACAAAATGCTTTAGTTTGATCGACAGTGATCAGTGCTGTTACAAAATACAAATTTCGATGGGCCTTGTCGAAAAACGTTTATTGTGTATAATGCCCTGTTTATACAGCTAATTTTGCACATATGCTTACAGCAGTTAATAAGTGAGTAACAATGCAATGCGTTCATTGGTGATGCATTTCTGATTAAAATTTAATTGACTCTAACTCTTTAAATATCAAATAGAGAATAAGTTAAGATTACCGAAAGTATATGTCTACGAATTGTTATTTGACAAAAACCTTATTAATGACATGATAAAAATGTTGCATTTGGTATTGTTATAGTTAAAGGTTAGAAGAAAATTGTAAAAAAGAAAACATCATTTTTATAATGATGAAAACCTATAAGTCTAGATAGAAGACAATAGATATTACACTTGCCATGACTAAGTCGTGAATGAATTTCCTTGAATATTGATTGAGAATGAAAAATGTTTTTTCGTTCATTGGTCGCACAGAAATAGGCAAATGATCAGAGATCATAAGATACAATGTTGAATGGTTACTATAGATCATCTAATGAATTGTTGTCATCCACATGGCTTCGACCATATCCCCATATATATTTCAAATGTGCATGTCTACATTAGTATCTCAATTAGCAAGTACTAATGTCCAATGCAATATAAGAAATTTTTAAGATAAGAAAATAATAATAAGAAAATCTATTTTTGTTGAACCTTTGTAAAGTCACTATGCCATTTTAAGACGAACTTTGCTTAATGTGAAACATGAAAGTTTATTTATTTCTTTATTTATTTTTCGTTTGTTTATTTGTTTGTTTATCAGTTTATTTATTTTTCATAAATGTTTCATTTTTTCTATTCATCTATTTATTTATTTATTTATTTATTTATTCATTCAGAGAAGTGCAAGTACTGTCGACTAACGGAACAGTGCTTGGTACACTGGAGGGGATCTCTCTGACAACGGACCAGGAGAAAGCCATCAGGATCAACCCGCAATAAAATGATCAAGTCTGAAATCTTTGTGAAAATCTGCAGTTTAACAATACAGTCAAAAGCCTCAATATAATGTTGGTAGGCTTACAAAACCTAACGTTTTTTTAATGAGTTTTATTGAGTCATTTATCAGCGTCATTGACGTCTCTGTGTTATGTTGCAAGTCTTACAATCAAGTCTCAAATATCTGCATTATATCATGCAGTCTCACTATCTCATCTTGAAATAAATCCTATGTGAAATGCCTGTAGTTTCAAAATACAGTTTAAAATCTCTGCATCAAGAAAGATTACAGTATATTTTAACAATCAAGTTTGATTATATACAAATTTGAAGTCATACAAAACAGTGCAAACCACAGACATCTTGACCATTGTCTTACCATCAAGTCTGACGTGATGTCCTATATTGTTATTTTACAGACCCACAAAATCATCATATTACTTTGTCACAAATAAAAGCTTAAAGATCCATTATCAGAGTTCAATATTTTAAAAAGTAATTATACTGTTACTTGTATTTTTGGCAAAATTTTGCGACCAACCTAGGGAAAATCGGACCAAAATTCATTAAAAGGGAGATAATTTACCAAAATTACAGAAACGGCAGCCAACATAATGGTAAATCAAGTGTGGCCATCTCACAACTTCCGGTTTCTAAATAAACGCTTGAAAACCGTCTTTGTCGCACACGACTAGATTTGATTTTGTTGCCTTCAAATTATGTATTCGTTGCTGTCAAAGTTGATACCCATCGAACGCAATTACTGTAGTTGAGGCACGCTGTAGATCTTACACGCATAATGATTAAGTCACCGAAAGCGGGTTCGTTAAATGCTATGCCCCTTATCTTGTGCTCTTGCCGTCGAAATAAGAATGTTATTGTTAATAAAAAAATGTATATGTGATATGAAAATTTCGACAAAAGATTTTTCTAAAGAGTGATGTATTTATATTCTCAATAGCTAAATTTCATCCTGAACAGCATGCAAGTATGATCATGGAGCTTTAACAGGAATCAAGTTTGAAATATATTTTTATTGTTAAGCACAACATTTTCTTGAATCTTTTTTTAGTTAAAATATAGAGTTATGTAAAGAATGTCTAGACCAAAGCTTACTTTACTCTATGGTTCAGGGTCTTTAAGAGAATGCGACGATCTGCAACCCTTCCTTGAAATGAATCAATATCTGAGAAATTTTCGATAATGGAGTCAAGAACATTTACTGAGTTAATAATACTTTACCATCTTTATTGACAAGTGTATGTAAAAATATTTTTACACACTCTTTTTGTTACTTGTCTCATTTTATTCTCCTTGTGCACTATAACTATATATGTTTAGACCATCGCTTCTTTGTTGTAAACCATGATCTAACTAACGCCATGTTCAGTTATTCCACGGACGGAATTATTTTTTCTGAGCAAGACTTTGTCATGTTCAGACAACCTCTATTAAAAACCTACATAACAAAGATATGCAATTAATTACGTGTAATTGATTTTACAGATGGAGAAGGTCACTAAGCAGTAAAGCATGTTTAGCTTTGTATCAAAAGATATCCATTAAATGCATTTCGATTGATATCCTCCGTCGAAATTCGTTGTCGGCATACGTTCGTGTCCTAGCATTGATATGACTGGGGGTCACTGCATGTATCTACCCGATACCTGCAAATGAAAATAAAATTGATTCAGTTTCAACGTTTCAATATATATATAGCTTTTATATTCTTTACAGCGAGGTTAACATTGCGTACAGTTTTAAACAGAAAAAGTTCTGAAAGAAGTTGATGTTAATTATCAAAGCAACGAAAAAATCGCATGTCCGCCGGGTCTCAATTCAATATACTAATAGTAAATTGACTATTGTTTCGTGAAACGATTTGTGGTAATATCTTGTTTTCGTGTTTACACCATGTACCATGTACCAATTTACCTTGCCCAAATGACAAAATTTCAGCATGGCATGTCAAAAATAAAGAAGCACGTACATCTCGTGAGGATGCAAATTTCACGAGCTCTAAGGTTTTGTTTTGATGTCAATTAATTGTCAAATTGTTCGTAGTCATTTCAACAAAAGTAATATCAACGTTTGATTTATTTATTTTTGGATAAATTACGTGTTTGGCCATGATCTAAGTAAGTTAGACCATTCGGGCCTTGTTGTCTAATCGTTTAAATTAATAATTAGACCACTCGCGCTACGTGATCGTGCTCTAACTTACCAGTTGAATGATTAGACAACAGGCTCTCATGGTATAACCATTACCTAAAACGTGCGGGTTCAATTCATTTAATTCGTATTGATGGTGACCTTTTTAATTTATCACATCAATGTTAATCATACTTCATTTAAACAGGTGAAAAGACCGAAAGTTCACATATTTGCAATGTACATGTAAACAAAATTAACTGTAAATCAGTGGGTACGAAAATAGGCATGCAGAGCTATTTACACGGGAAAGTTGCATGTGCATGTATTGCAATAACAAAAACCAAAATTGAGCACATCTAAATAGTATTTTGTAACAAGCGTGAATGGTGTAAACAAAATTAAACGTTAATTAAATGTGAACAACGTTAATTATATTTCTTTAAATATCACCAAATGTACAACTAATAAAGGACATATAACATAAATATTGTGCATGAAAAATTAGATTTTAGATTTGAAATCGATATTAACGATCATTTAGATACTAAAGCTGCTATAAAGTCGTTATTGTTACAACTGTGAATGTTTTATCTATGATTTTCTCAGCTGCTCAACTATATAATGCTACTGATGTTGAATCAATTATAATGCTACTGATGTTGAATCAATAACTGTAATTCGAAGCGTAAATTAGCTGTATTCTAATGAAAAAATTGAATCTGGAATTATTGACACATTTTAAAACTATGAATAACTACTAAATTTCATACTCCTCAATTATTTACTCGACCTTCAAGTCTACTTAGTGTTGAAAGACAACAGAGGATAAAATACCAAATCTAGCAACCTCTTTTAAAAAGGGGAGACTAAAAATTATTTGAAAAAAATAAAGTCAGTTCTAAAACTCTATTATGAGGAAAAGATCCTTGAAATTATAAAGAAATAGATTCGATAATATTCACATTTAGTTTCTTGTGATAACGAAAGTAGGTAGGACTTTACGTGTGATGCTGCTCCAGTATAAGAATGATAGCTCAAATTCAACATGAAGGTGTTCTTTTGTCATTTGAAATTCAAAACAATCAAGGCATACTTTTCAACACATTATACTTGAAGTATTGTTAAGGATAACATATAGCTATGGTTAGAATTTCAAAGAAACCAATTAAAGTAAGATTGTGCTTAATTTGAGTCTAAAGTGTACTTGTGCTATCAGAGGACCATCTATTAAGTAGTGTTGATATACTGTGCTAAATATGAGTCTGAACTGAGATTTAAATCTAAATGATCAAATGACTACAACATAGTATATACATAAAATTGTTATGCGACGGTTTTCAGAAAAAAACTATTACATATTTCTTCTTCAGATATCAGATATTCAGGAATGTCGTTTTAAATCAAGCTACCTAGAGACACATTTGTCGAGAATAAATACTTGAAAAAGTGAACATTCAATGAAAACTTTCGTGGAAAGTATACCTACAGTATATTGTGTGTGAGAATTAGCCGAACGGGTGTCTAAATATACTGCCAAATAGCTTCATATAATTCTCTCTCATTATAACGGTTTCATTGATAAATTGTTCACAAAATTTCAGACAAAATAATGTTTGTACCGCTGCTTCTTTGAAATTGAGAAAAGCTACCCCTACCCTAGTTGAACTGGCGTTTGTCACAATATAGGGTAACGATGGTATTCAGCGTTTCACTCTACATGATAGCAATACTGTAAAGAAAATGAACTAGTGTTACAGGATTCTTTACCCATCCTTGATTAATAACGCTGACGTTATTATTTGTAAAGAGAAATGTGTCACCACCACTGTATGAAACAATAGTGAATATGTTCTGCATTATTTAATAAACTATTCATTTCTACCAGATGGCACCAAATTTAAACTTATTTGACTTTCAATTTAAAAGTTCAAGTGTGTTTCATTAAATGTCATAAATCAAGATTCGTTGAGAACCATGAGTACAATAGATTATTAGCTTGCATAAAAAGACTTCTTAAATATCCTCAAGTATAATGTCCGATATAATAAACTTTTATTACAATCGATGAGTTACTGTAAGAAAAACATATATTTTGAAAAAAACTAATTGGTTCATATTCAACTTTAACCTTTACACTAAACAAGCTAGAAAAAGGTATTAGGTTGAGGCTTCTTTGAAAATTTTGACAAAAAGTTTGTAAAAAAAAATTGGTATTGTAATATTGAAGGAAATATCTACTCAGACAGGAAGTATTGATTTTTTAAAAACGTGTATGCTTGTTGAAATATGTTTTCTGTTTGAAATATTTTTTTAGAGTCTAAATTCATTTTCTGCGGAAGGAATTGAAAATGCAGTCACATATATGGTTATGATACATATTGCTTCATTAGATAATTTTGCACGCAATGAGAGGCATTAATGAATGTTTTTAGAACATCCGTTTGGAAACAAGTGGGAACGACCTCTCTTTACTTTTACTTTTTTTTTTTATTATATGGATATTTATATAGCGCGCATATCCAACCACTCGTGGTTGCTCAAGGCGCTTACATTTTCCCCTGGTCAATGGCATTCTTTCACCGTCCGATCATTTTTCCAATTCAACTCCCTGGGGAGTATTCAATCGGCATCCATATGTGGCGCTCAGGTTAGGGACCATTCTCCCAATATTTTTTTAAAGAAAACAGTTATTACTTTTTGGCCCCTTTGAAGTTACGTCAAATATAATATAACAACTTGGAAGCCTCCTTTCGAAAAATAATTCTTGCCTTCTTTAAGAATGTACCAGAAACCAGAGTTTTCTTTCATCTTAACATTTTCTCTCTTCAAGGAGCAACCGTTGTTACAAATAGCTTTAATGAGATCTCACTTGCAAAAGGAAGGTACGCTAAACTAGGTTTCCGTGATAATTTAATCTTAAGTAATAATTTGTTTTGATTTACCAAGTTAATTACATTTGATTATTTACGTTACGCCAAATTTTAAAAGAAAACCCAATTCTTTGAATTAAATGCCTCAGAATCAGAAAAAATTCAATTGTTGAAATATGGGATTGTATCGTTGTAATGAAATGTTGAGAGAAAGTTTTAGACAGTCGTGGTTGATTATGTAAGCAAATATCGAGTTGCATTTTATAAGTATCTTATTGGAACAAAGAAATGCACAACTCATATAGGAATCAACACCATTCTGGGAGGCTGGAAGGATAATTCCCCAATGTCATGATTTATTGACAGTCTCTCGCTAACTTTTTTCCAGAAGCTCGGTGTGTTATAAACATGCATTTAATCGAATTCCGATAATAAATGAGATTTTTTTTAAAAAAGCGACGCCCTTTGGAAAATATTGTATTTTAATTTTCTCCCAATTGGCATGAAGAAAAGAACGGAATTTTAGTGATTGGAGCTGTGACTTGACAATCACTAAAGGACAGTAAATCAGCAAAGTACGGACACGAAAGCCATTTGTCTCAAACGTTCTCGACGCTTTGAATGACTTTGACAATTTATTGTGTTGAAGCAAATACAGGATTTTATTTTATATTGATTTCACTCTCAACACAAGAGTGCAGCTGCTTTTGAATTTCCACAATTGTAAAGGACCAGGCCATAGTTTTGTTTATATTTCAAATTTAGATTGTCAGTGATAGAAAAGTTCTGTTATATCTTTATCAGCAAGCAGGTGGATTGTCAACCACTTAGGTTTTCATTGGTATCAGAAGAGTTGAGCAATATTAATATTCTTCTTATTGATGTAGAATTCATTTGAACTTATAGGACTAATGCCATAGTTGGATCTGTTTGGCATCAATCATTTAATGCAATCACATCCTTGACAGTAAGAATTACATTTTTTTGAAGAACCATAATAATGGGGCGAAAGATCACTTAGGTTTGAGGCTTGTTGTTAAGGCCACTCTTAAAGGCCTGTGAAGTAATATCGATCTTTAAAAAGATAAATGGGGCAACAAATACACATTCCAGCATTTCTGACATAATCATTGGACATGCGTGTCTCGCATCGGAAAGTGCACTGAATTGACATTACAACATTAAATGGTTTAAACGATTTTAGCCTCCATATTTCAAATTTAAATCATTCACACCAACTTCATGCCATACGCCTGACAACAACGTGCATCACACAGTTTGCTATCATGTGATGGAATATGTTGCTGCACATTCCTTCACTATTGTCGTATTTTCAATTCCTATCGATCTGATTACTTGAGGATAAAATTTGAAAGAGACGGTATACAAAAGTGTCCTTTTCTGACTCATTCTTGAAATTGCCAATACAATATTATTATTTTCGTTTAATGAATTGTTTGTTGTTATTGGAATCAATAATTTTTATTTTATAAACTCGAAAATATAGCCCTGATCAAGTTGTAGACGTTAACAATGAAAATACGCACAGAATTAGTATATTCAAAATAATCCGTCATGTTTAATAAAGCCATAGGGAAATAATTTGCTCAAAGAAACCATGACAGTATTAATGGTTTTAAATTAAATACGTAAGCAGTTTCTTTGCTTCAATTATTTAAGATGGTTGTGAGCGCGAAGAGAAATTGAACAATGATTGAATTGTTTTGGACAGGGTGACATGCTATTTAAACATAAATGATATATCCTTTCATGGCACATTACTTCGGTGTGGTATAACATTTCGTTGTGATTATATTTGAAATATCAGCATAGATAGCCTAATATTGCATAATAGACACTCCTCGTCATAACTTTTGGGGATAAACTTTTGCTAATTTACATAATACATTGTATTTCTTTTAAGCAAATGAACATAAAAGTATTATTTAAAAGAAATTTCATCGAAACTAGTCTAAAATCATCTTTCGTATCCTATGGCACGCTTTTGAGTGTTTGAGTCATTTTATGCAATCTAAATCGAACAGAAACAGCCAGCCTGCTTTTCTTACGACGGTCAGTGACTTCAATACAAATTGATTTATACTGTTACAGACGATCAAATACGGGGACTCGTACTGAAATAATACCTGCTAGGCAAAAGTAATTTATGCACATTTAAAAAAATGTTTAATCACATGGGTAATATGCTTTTTTTACCCATATGGTTGAAAATAAGTAGTGACATATTTTAATTTGAGCACCAGTGCACATACCATTCTTGCCTAGCAACGATGTTAAAGCGCGAGTTCCCGTAATTTTTCGCCTGTGACGTCATTATCATCAACATCATTATTCGTGACGTCACTGTACCTGACCGTCGCAAGGGAAGCCCCCCTTTTCCTTGGCTATATATAAGATGTTAAAATGGAATAGAATCCATAATCAAGAAATTGTTACTCTCCGAAGTGTGTCAGATGACGTTTACGAAACTCGTGCAATTTTGGGCATAACCCTCGCTCTCGCTCGGGTAAAAGTAATTATACACACTCGTTTCGTAAAAGTGATATGACACACTTCCTCGGGTTATAATCTCTATATATATACTTCACTCAGCGAGGACGCTGCTTACTTGAAAAAATATTAGCAATGCTTATACTGCTTCATCATCTAGAGATGAAAACAGTAACCTACATTTTACCTATTAACAAAAATTATGTTGAATCTTTGAGGATGGTACTGGCACATTCCTTGTGATCAATGATTAATTCAAGACAGATAAATATACAACATAGTGTTATCGTTCTGCAATACCCAATAAATATCCACAGACAATTGGAAATAAACACTATGCTACAATATGATAGGCTCTTGAGAGAAATTTTCCCTGGCCTTTTAATCTGCAGTAATGCGATTTGGTCTTTCACATCACTGCATTCGAAACCATATTAAATCTCGAAGATTAAATCAATGAAAAAATCCTGCACTTAATGAACTCTTCAATTGACAGTTTTCTAATATTTCCAAAAGACAACCTAAGCATTGTAAATGAAATAGTCCTTTGGCAGTTTTATTTGAAAAATATAATTTAAGATTGAAGAAATGTCTTAACAACGTTTAATACTCTATTGATTCTGATATTGATCATGCTGAGAGCAGCTAATGGAGCCAATGGTGTAACATAGACGCCCAAATCTATTTGATTCCTCAATTCTTATCATGTGTTTATAGTATACGTATCCATCTTTTAGTTTGAAGAATAAAGACCATAATTTAAGAGAAATCAGGTCTACTTTAAAAAAAAAAAAAGTTAATTATTTATTTCAAACAAAATTCCAAACTCACAATTCCCCCCAAAATATTATCAATATTGATTTTGAATTGTGAAAATGAATTTCGTCTCCCAACTTTAAAGTTTTTAACAGTTTTAACGTAAAGTTTTTAACCGATGTAAAACTATCCTTCGCTATTCTAACACAAAAAGAAATGGCGTAATGATGTTGTTGTAAATAACAAATGTTTACAACGTCACGTGATTTCTAGGATGCCTCAGAAACATGATGTAATCATGATCATATCAAATTATGACAGCATATTTACATATTGTGGTCACCAAGTCGAATTTTACAGGTATCGATGTTAATGTCCAATATAAAACGTGCGCCGTTCAAAAATTATGATGGTGCATCCAATTCTCACAGACAAACATAATTACCGTTTTGCTGTATGTTTTTCTTCCAATGCTCATTTATCATTGAAATTAATAGGTTCAACATGTAAGTTTTCGCCTCAATATGAAATGTTCATTCTGAAATGAGAAGAGGTTTGTAAAGACCATTAAACCTTGAGTCCCATTAAACAATTGAAGCAGTGACCAAATTAAGCCAATTAGCATGAACCCAAACCCTATGAAATGTTTGTTCATCAGTTAAAGCGTTGGATTTATCATTGATGCATTGCCCTTCAAGAACTCAATAGTCTAATTAAATCAAATTGTCACAGCTGATGCCACTGGGGGTCTCAATTAATTCATAAGAGAACCCCTAATTTTGTTTGATCATTTTACTTGACCCGTAACAAGATTGACAAATTAGATCCTACATTAACGAGCATTTGCAAAAGGGTCCGCAGATGACATCAATTAGCATAAAATCTGTAATGAAAATCAGTAATAAATTGGATTCCGTTATGTCGTTATATTTTAATTTATTGTTGAGTAAATCTGACCACCAGTAACAATTATTTACATGTTGTAAACATTTGAAAACAATGAATATATATGGCCATTGACTTCGTTTTAAATCGGCGATTAAACACTTTTTGTATGTTATTATGTAGGCATGGTGCATAAGCAACCCTTAAAGGGGCAGTAGCATGTTTTTAGGGGGAGTATAAGGTGATATCAGGAAAATGAAAATTAATGGTTTCAATTGAAATACAATGTATTTAAACTAAATGGAGCAGTAATAATTCAAATATAACGTAAACTTTAGCCGTGCGATTCCTTTTTCTTACCCAAAGTGAATGAAAGGTGTTCACACAAAATGGCCGCCAATGGATTTTATGTGAATCTACATACTTTGTCCTCTAACTATGGATGACTGGCTTGTGTAATGAGATTTTTGACACTGTCAAAATAATACATTTAGCAATACCTTACAATTATCAATGAAAAATTAAAAATAAAACTTATAAAAAAAACGTGCTACTGCCCCTTTAAGTATTTATTGAACTAATCAAATTTGAAAGTCATGTCATAATGACAGCTTTTTCAAACTGTCATCTTCATAGGATTGGATTCTTCCGGACTTTTATCGATAATTATGTAAGAAGTTTCCTTTTGAGAGACTGACAGTTGCGTATACATTTTACTACCAGATTTGTAACATATGTTTTACAAAGAGCTGCAATAAATCTGTTGCTTTTGACACTTCCAGCTATATGTTTAATCGTACCAGCTTAACCACTATTTCAAAGAAGTATTGGTATAACAGACACTTGATATTTCAACATCATGTGCGCTGTTCTTGCCAATATTAAAGCCATGCTGAGATTTTC
Organism: Steromphala cineraria; assembly: GCA_916613615.1. Taxonomy (NCBI): domain Eukaryota; kingdom Metazoa; phylum Mollusca; class Gastropoda; order Trochida; family Trochidae; genus Steromphala; species Steromphala cineraria. The sequence continues at coordinate 37,624,549 of OU744722.1, read as the reverse complement.
ACTACTTAAAATGATTTCTTGAAAAAAACTAACACTATCATTTTTTTAAATAAAAAAAATCTTCAAAGAGATGCATTCGGAAATATCTACTTGATGATAAGAGTATATTTTTCTGAAGAAATTACAAGGTATTTTTAAAAGTGAGCTTGACAAACAAATTCACTTTTATTCTGCTATGGGTATGGAAGTGTACTTCAAAGAGTACACTTTAAGAAACATAATCTTAAATTAATCAGAATGGAGAAAGAAACAAAACAACCAATAATATTACTTAAACAATTCTGTTTAGGTATCATAAGTATATATGAATTAACATACACAGGCACTTCAAGTGTTCAAAGGAATAAGGTTAGGTTTAAGACACTTTGTCCCCCCAAAAAGTGGACTAAGAATTAATAAAGAGTCGTGTATGTTTTTCCAACAAAGCGTTTGGGCAAGTAGTATGGCTGATCAACAATAGTCTTCTTCAAAAACCTATTTCTTTTGGCCCCATTAACACCAATTCTTAGCCAAATGCACAAATTATAACATAAAGAGGATCAACAGATTTGTACGGGTGGTTTTAAGAAAATCAAAGAAATCTGGCAGTGAAGTGTAAAAGAAACTGTCAGTAAGTACACCATAACACAGTGTCATCCTAATTAAATGCATGTTATACCATTTTCATTTTCATGATAAGTTTCATTATCATTATCAGTTTCTGTGTTTTAACAACGATAAGTGGAAGTTATTGGAGAACTTATTTAGACTGTCACTTAGTGTTTAATACAGTAGAGAGTAAGAAAATCTGCAACAAAAATGTAGATCAATAATCTGAATTATTACTCTCCCGTTGAAGATACCGCTGGTTGATAAATCTACCCTGTTATTACACATATGTGTTAGTACATCGCGAGCTGACCGAATGACGTGACGTCATTACCACGTCATAATTGTCAATTAATTGTCGGCGAATTAATGTAATGTAATTAAGCCAGAAATCTAAACTCGGTCCCGTTTCACAACATTTTTATGAAACTCGTGAATGGCATAGATATTTGATTTGCCTTCGCTCGTTAAATACCAACCCATTCACTCGTTTCATAAAAATGTTACGAAACGGGCATCGTTTAGCATTCTCTATTTATATAAACCTAATGTACATTATCAAACCACTACGAATAATCATGTTGAATTATTAAATGTTTAATTTTCGGAAGGAACGAAGTTTGCTTTACATAAAACTACTGAAAAGTGGGTTCAAATCCAACAACCAACAAGTGCTACAGCGCCTTTCAGTTGTGTGCACATTCTGTCTCTGAGCTAACAACATCCCTGAGAGTACGCGGTTATAAATGGGATAATTATCCTACATTTTGAAGAAGCAAACGCAACTTGCTTTGTGTGTATTAATTGCAATTGACCAAAGGACACAGACAACAGATGAGATAATTACATAAACATTCTTACTGAAAAACATGCATTCCTAGTTTGAAACGATTAGATGATAAGCCTAGTCAGCGAAAATTATCTTTCGGATAATTGATCAATTCGATCGAGGTCAAACTTAATTTATTGGTGCGAAAACAACATCAAATACCCTTTGATCATAACGTGTATGCGATGCTGCTTAATGTGCATGAAATCGAAAGTAATTGTTAGTCTAGATTTTAAGTAGCCATGCATGAAATTAGATACAATAATCGTGTTTTCCAAAGAAATATCAAAGAGATTGGATTTTCGATTAGTTTACTTCTTACATTCCCCGATGGAACTACATGTACATGACATAGGGCTTTGGTGTTGTTTAGTTGTTTTTCCGGTTTCATTTAATGACAGAGTCAATGTATCAATCGTTTGTATGGAATCATTAGGTGGCATTATTTATAATATTGCGGTCCTAGTGTTCCTTTTTATAACAAACTAAAATATCAAAGCCTCTAATAAATTCAATTTGAATTTTTTTAATATTTCATGACAACACTTCTCTTCAGAAGTTTACTCTTTAACTCATAAGCGTTCAAGTTTAAGGTAGCATCCTTTTTAACAAAAATATATAAATACATATATGATATTGATAAGAGTTATAGACTAGAATTGTATAACTGTATTGGACAAGTGTTTAATATTATTGTATTACAAGTAAAATTGACGAATCAAATCAAATTAGTATAACAAGTATATCGCTCATGTACGATTGAAAGGGAACAAATAAACCAAAAGGAATGATAAGTTTTTAGATGCAAATATATGTTTGATAAAGAATGCTAAAGATTTGATCAATTCAAAGTTTTATGAAGTATCACAAAAATATAAGATTCTGTGATTTCAATCACTTATTTCCGAGGTTTTATATCCTTTACATCAAATAGCTTTGACTTATGAAAAAGGTTTTTGCTCTTATAGTCTACATGTATTGATATGCTTTTTATCATACTAGTAGGCCATCTGTTATTATTCCAGGAAGTTAAACCAATTATGAACGGACATGTAAGGTTTATACATGTAACTGACACACATACTTGCGTTAAAAAAGAAACGTCAATGTTTTGTACAGTGTAAGCTGAATCCTTTGAAAAAATCTACATGCTAAATCAATGATAGAATATGTCTTCTGACATCTGTCGTTGTAACTACAATGAGAATACCAGGGCTTGTATTTTAACTGTCTGTTAATGACCTTTTATAACATGAAGGATATCAATAAATGCACAGCAATGGGACTGGTACATGTATTATAAGCAATATGTTTGCACAGAAACCTTTGACACTTTCATATCGAGAGAACCAGTGATCCTGCACATTGGGAGTCTATTGATCGACCCTTAAAGAGCAATTGAGAAGGTTGGAGTTCTATATTTTTTTTTATAGCTTTTAATCCTATTACAGGCGCTGATTAAAAGTAAATATGATCACACTATGCAACCTCTTAATCAAATTAAGGTTTATTCCTGATTTCTAAACCCTCATTCCGTATTTATGATTTACAATAGCGCCATCCAAGCTACATGAACATTTAAATTGTTCTAGTATGTGATGACCCGTTACGCATTTGAAAACATTTTAGTAATGGAAAATAGGATGTTTACCTAATACCTTCAGTATTGTGAAACGACCGAATTATGCAGGATTAAATACATACATGTACATATTCATGAATTTTGAATTTAACTGAAGCATAGCGAAATCAAACAAACTAAATTACACCATTTTGAATTGTGAATGAATGAGTCTAGGAAATAAGATGTTTTTGTCAACACCAATCAGCATGGCGCTTTAACATGAAGTGTACACGTGTCCTGGGCTTAATTGAAATGAGTTTATTGATTACATATGCAAGTTGATGAAGGCTTTATTTGTCGTACAGTAGATTGATAAGCTTGCAGTCAACGTCTGGGAAGTGGTGACCTTTCAATTAAAAATCTATCATCTATGACCTTTAGATCAAGAGTTTTATTGACACTGCTTTTATCAATCTATCAAATAAAATATTCATTTCTGGAGGAGTAATCATCCTACTGCTATTGCTCTAAATCTAAAAGTTTTTGACAATGTTCTATAAAACAAAATTGTATATTCATGCTATTCGAGTCAACAAGGTGTTTTCTATAGTGTGTAATTTAACGACAGATTTGAACAGACTGAATGAATTACATCATTTCCAGAAGTGTCTTCTTTCTCTCAAGTGTTAACTCAAGGATGATAACGTTTGTTAGCTTCGTCTGATGAGAGCAGATCGATATCCTGTCTGAGCTATGTGAGACCACTATTCAATTATATCTGTTTGGTTGCCTGTTAAGACAGCCTTAAGACTTGAAAGGAAGTAACCAAAGGCTTGTATATATGAATCTGTAATAAAGAGAGTTACTGACAAAATATCATAGTGACATTTTTCCGTCTGAGCTGTGGAGGACTATAAACATTTTATAATGGCTAACCTTATCACTTATTCATAGTTTGGAAAACATATTATTCGCGAAGTAACAAAATATTTACGTATCAAAATATAAAATACTAATTATGAAAAAACGATCCTGAGCAAAATAGAGGTAAAAAAGAGTTACCTTTTACATGTATAAACGGTGCTTTTAAATTTGAAAAGAAAAAAGGAAAGGAGGCTTTCTGTTACAAAATATTTGCAGAAACATTGCTATGTATATGGAAAATGACTTACATGTCTTTATGGTAAGTTGTAGCACTAACCCTCTCTAGAACCCTAGCCCTATCCATTAATCAGACGAAAATGATGCTTTCTTCGTGTTATTATATTTTATTAAGAAATGTTTAGATATAATTCCTTGATGCCACGTTAGCATGCAGAAACCAATTATTGGCGTTTACTATGTTTTTTAATCGTTTGTGACAAGAAAATCCATATTTTACCCTCAAACTTATTTTTAACCTAACCCTATCAACAAATTGGACAAAAATATTAATTTTTCAAAACTGAAGAAATGTAAAAAATTTTAAGGGAAAGGAGGCTTTCTGTTAAAAATATTTGGAGAAACAATGTGAAATATATTCAAAATGAATTACATGTCTTCATGGCAAGTTTTAGCACTTACCCTCTCTAGAACCCTAACCCTATCCACTAATCGAACGAAAATTATGATTTCTTTGTGTTATAATCTTTTAATATGAAACGGTCAGATATAATTCTTTGACATGCAAATACCATTTTTTGGCATTTACAATGTTATTCAATTGTTTGTGACAAGAAAAGCAAAGTTTAACCCTAATCCTTATTTTTAACGTAACCCTATCCACTAAATTGACAAAACATATCAAGTTTTCAAAACTGAAGAAATTTGAAAAGATAGAGGGAAAGGAGGCTTTCTGTTACAAAATATTTGCAGAAACATTGTGATATATTGAAAATAACTTACATGTCTTTATGGCAAGTTTTAGTACTAACCCTCTCTAGAACCCTAACCCTATCCACTAATCGGCCGAAAATGATGATTTCTTTGTGCTATTATTTTTGTATATGAAACATTTAGATATAATTCTTTGACATCACGTTAGCATGCAAATACCATTTTTTGGCATTTACAATGTTTTTCAATTGTTTATGACAAGAAAAACAAAGTTTAACCCTAATCCTTATTTTTAACCTAACCCTATCCACTAAATTGACAAAACATATCAATTTTCCAAAACTGAAGAAATTTGAATAGTTAAAGGGCAAGGAGGCTTTCTGTTACAAAATATTTGGAGAAACATTGTGATATATATGGAAAATGACTTACATGTCTTTATGGCAAATTTTAGCACTAACCCTCTCTATAACCCTAACCCTATCCACTAATCAGACGAAAATAATGTTTTCTTTGTGTTATTTTCTATCAATATGAAATGCTTAGATATAATTCCTTGACATCACAATGGCATGCAAAAGCCATTTATTTGCATTTACAATGTTACTTACTCGTTTTGACCTAAAAACATATATCTATCCCTAACTCTTATTCTTAACCTAACCCTATCCACTAATTGGACAAAAATATTAATGTTTCAAAATTGAAGAAATTTGAAAAGTTAAAGGGAAAGGAGGCTTTTTGTAACAAAATATTTGAAGAAACATTGTGATATACATGGAAAAAGACTTACATGTCTTTATGGCAAGTTGTAGCACTAACCCTCTCTAGAACCCTAACCCTATCCACTAATCAGACGAAAATGATGTTTTCTTTGTGTTATTATTTTTCAATATGAAACGTTTAGATATAATTCTTTGACATCACGTTAGCATGCAAATAACATTTTTTGGCATTTACAATGTTTTTCAATTGTTTATGACAAGAAAACAAAGTTTAACCCTAATCCTTATTTTTAACCTAACCCTTTCCACTAAATTGACAAAACATATCAAATTTCCAAAACTGAAGAAATTTGAAAAGTTAAAGGGAAAGGAGGCTTTCTGTTACAAAATATTTTCAGAAACATTGTGATATATATGGAAAATGACTTACATGTCTTTATAGCAAGTTGTAGCACTAACCCTCTCTAGAACCCTAACCCTATCCACTAATCGGACGAATATTATGTTTTCTTTGTGTTATCATTTTCAATATGAAACATTTAGATATAATTCTTTGACATCACGTTAGCATGCAAATACAATTTTTTGGCATTTACAATGTTTTTCAATTGTTTATGACAAGAAAAACAAAGTTTAACCCTAATCCTTATTTTTAACCTAACCCTATCCACTAAATTGACAAAACATATCAATTTTCCAAAACTGAAGAAATTTTAATAGTTAAAGGGAAAGGAGACTTTCTGTTACAAAATATTTGGAGAAACATTGTGATATATATGGAAAATGACTTACATGTCTTTATGGCAAGTTTTAGTACGAACCCTCTCTAGAATCCTTACCCTATCCACTAATCGGACGAAAATGATGATTTCTTTGTGCTATTATTTTTTAATATGAAACATTTAGATATAATTCTTTGACATCACGTTAGCATGCAAATACCTTTTTTTGGCATTTACAATGTTTTTCAATTGGTTATGACAAAAAAAACAAAGTTTAACCCTAATCCTTATTTTTAACCTAACCCTATCCACTAAATTGACAAAACATATCAAGTTTTCAAAACTGAAGAAATTTGAAAAGATAGAGGGAAAGGAGGCTTTCTGTTACAAAATATTTGCAGAAACATTGTGATATATGGAAAATGACTTACATGTCTTTATGGCAAGTTGTAGCACTAACCCTCTCTAGAACCCTAACCATATCCACTAATCGGACGAAAATGATGATTTCTTTGTGTTATTATCTTTTAATATGAAACATTTAGATATAATTCTTTGACATCACGTTAGCATGCAAATACCATTTTTTAGCGTTTACTATGTTTTTTGATCATTTGTGACAAGAAAAACCATATTTTACCCTCAACCCTACTTTTAACCTAACCCTACCCACTAAATTGACAAAACATATCAAGTTTTCAAAACTGAAGAATTTTGAAAAGATAAAGGGAAAGGAGACTTTCTGTTACAAAATATTTGGAGAAACATTGTGATATATATGGAAAATGACCTACATGTCTTTATGGCAAGTTTTAGTACGAACCCTCTCTAGAATCCTAACCCTATCCACTAATCGGACGAAAATGATGATTTCTTTGTGCTATTATTTTTTAATATGAAACATTTAGATATAATTCTTTGACATCACGTTAGCATGCAAATACCATTTTTTGGCATTTACAATGTTTTTCAATTGTTTATGACAAAAAAAACAAAGTTTAACCCTAATCCTTATTTTTAACCTAACCCTATCCACTAAATTGACAAAACATATCAAGTTTTCAAAACTGAAGAAATTTGAAAAGATAGAGGGAAAGGAGGCTTTCTGTTACAAAATATTTGCAGAAACATTGTGATATATGGAAAATGACTTACATGTCTTTATGGCAAGTTGTAGCACTAACCCTCTCTAGAACCCTAACCATATCCACTAATCGGACGAAAATTATGTTTTCTTTGTGTTATCATTTTTAATATGAAACATTTAGATATAATTCTTTGACATCACGTTAGCATGCAAATACCATTTTTTGGCATTTACAATGTTTTTCAATTGTTTATGACAAGAAAAACAAAGTTTAACCCTAATCCTTATTTTTAACCTAACCCTATCAACTAAATTGACAAAACATATCAATTTTTCAAAACTGAAGAAATTTGAAAAGTTAAAGGGGCAGTAGCACGTTTTAAAGGGGAATATAAGGTGATGTCAGGAAAATGAAAATAAATGGTTCCAAATGAAAGACAATGTATTTAAACTAAATGGAGCAGTAATAATTCAAATATATAACGTAAGGTTCAGCCATGCGATTCCTTTTTCTTACAAAAATGAATTAAAGGTGTTCACAAAAAAATGGCCGCCAATGGATTTTATGTGAATCCTAATACTTTGACCTCTGACTATGGGTGATTGGCTTGTGTAATGTGATTGTTGACACTGTCAATATAATACATTAGACATTTACTTACAATTATAAGTGCAATTTTTTAAATATAAAATTATCAAAAAACGTGCTACTGCCCCTTTAAAGGGAAAGGAGACTTTCTGTACAAAATATTTGGAGAAACATTGTGATATATATGGAAAATGACTTACATGTCTTTATGGCAAATTTTAGCACTAACCCTCTCTAGAACCCTAACCCTATCCACTAATCAGACGAAAATGATGTTTTCTTTGTGTTATTTTCTATCAATATGAAACGTTTAGATATAATTCCTTGACATCACATTGGCATGCAAAAGCCATTTATTTGCATTTACAATGTTACTTACTCGTTTTGACCTAAAAACATATATCTATCCCTAACTCTTATTCGTAACCTAACCCTATCCACTAAATGGACAAAAATATTTATGTTTCAAAATTGAAGAAATTTGAAAAGTTAAAGGGAAAGGATGCTTTTTGTAACAAAATATGTGCAGAAACGTTGTGATATACATGGAAAAAGACTTACATGTCTTTATGGCAAGTTGTAGCACTAACCCTCTCTAGAACCCTAACCCTATCCACTAATCAGACGAAAATGATGTTTCCTTTGTGTTATTATCTTTCAATATGAAACGTTTAGACATAATTCTTTGACATCACGTTAGCATGCAAATACCATTTTTTGGCATTTACAATGTTTTTCAATTGTTCATGACAAGAAAAACAAAGTTTAACCCTAATCCTTATTTTTAACCTAACCCTATCCACTAAATTGACAAACATATCAATTTTCCAAAACTGAAGAAATTTGAATAGTTAAAGGGAAAGGAGGCTTTCTGTTACAAAATATTTCCTTAAACATTGTGATATATATGGAAAATGACTTACATGTCTTTATAGCAAGTTTTAGCACTAACCCTCTCTAGAACCCTTACCCTATCCACTAATTGGATGAAAAGGATGATTTCTTTGTGTTATTATTTTTCAATATGAAATGTTTAGATATAATTCTTTGACATCACGTTAGCATGCAAATAACATTTTTTGGCATATACAATGTTATTCAATTGTTTGTGACAAGAAAAACAAAGTTTAACCCTAATCCTTTTTTTTAACCTAACCCTATCCACTAAATTGACAAAACATATCAATTTTCCAAAACTGAAGAAATTTGAATAGTTAAAGGGAAAGGAGGCTTTCTGTTACAAATTATTTGCAGAAACATTGTGATATATATGGAAAATGACTTACATGTCTTTATAGCAAGTTGTAGCACTAACCCTCTCTAGAACCCTAACCCTATCCACTAATCGGACGAAAATGATGATTTCTTTGTGTTATTATCTTTTAATATGAAACGTTTAGATATAATTCTTTGACATCACGTTAGCATACAAATATCATTTTTTGGCGTTTACTATGTTTTTTGATCGTTTGTGACAAGAAAAACCATATTTTACCCTCAACCTTATTTTTAACCTAACCCTACCAACTAAATTGACAAAACATATCAATTTTTCAAAACTGAAGAAATTTGAATAGTTAAAGGGAAAGGAGGCTTTCTGTTACAAAATATTTGCAGAAACATTGTGATAAAAATGGAAAATGATTAACATGTCTTTATGGCATGTTTTAGCACTAACCCTCTCTAGAACCCTAACCCTATCCACTAATCGGACGAAAATGATGATTTCTTTGTGTTATTATCTTTTAATATGAAACGTTTAGATATAATTCTTTGACATCACGTTAGCATGCAAATACCATTTTTTAGCGTTTACTATGTTTTTTGATCGTTTGTGACAAGAAAAACCATATTTTACCCTCAACCTTACTTTTAACCTAACCCTACCCACTAAATTGACAAAACATATCAATTTTTCAAAACTGAAGAATTTTGAAAAGATAAAGGGAAAGGAGGTTTTCTGTTACAAAATATTTGGAGAAACATTGTGATTTATATGGAAAATGACTTACATGTCTTTTTGGCAAGTTTTAGCACTAACCCTCTCTAGAACCCTAACCCTATCCACTAATCGGACGAAAATGATGATTTCTTTGTGTTATTATTTTTCAATATGAAACGTTTAGATATAATTCTTTGACATCACGTTAGCATGCAAATACCATTTTTTGGGCATATACAGTGTTATTCAATTGTTTGTGACAAGAAAAACAAAGTTTAACCCTAATCCTTATTTTTAACCTAACCCTACCCACTAAATTGACAAAACATATCAATTTTTCAAAACGGAAGAAATTTGAAAAGTTAAAGGGAAAGGATGCTTTCTGTTACAAAATCTTTGCAGAAACATTGTGATATATATGGAAAATGACTTACATGTCTTTATGGCAAGTTTTAGTACTAACCCTCTCTAGAACCCTAACCCTATCCACTAATCAGACGAAAATGATGTTTTCTTTGTGTTATTATCTTTCAATATGAAATGTTTAGATATAATTCTTTGACATCACGTTAGCATACAAATACCACTTTTTGGCATTTACAATGTTTTTCAATTGTTTATGACAAGAAAACAAAGTTTAACCCTAATCCTTATTTTTAACCTAACCCTATCCACTAAATTGACAAAACATATCAATTTTTCAAAACTGAAGAAATTTGAAAAGTTAAGGGGAAAGGAGGCTTTCTGTTACAAAATATTTGGAGAAACATTGTGATATATATGGAAAATGACTTACATGTCTTTATGGCAAATTTTAGCACTAACCCTCTCTAGAACCCTAACCCTATCCACTAATCAGACGAAAATGATGTTTTCTTTGTGTTATTTTCTATCAATATGAAATGCTTAGATATAATTCCTTGACATCACATTGGCATGCAAAAGCCATTTATTTGCATTTACAATGTTACTTACTCGTTTTGACCTAAAAACATATATCTATCCCTAACTCTTATTCTTAACCTAACCCTATCCACTAAATGGACAAAAATATTAATGTTTCAAAATTGAAGAAATTTGAAAAGTTAAAGGGAAAGGAGGCTTTTTGTAACAAAATATTTGCAGAAACATTGTGATATACATGGAAAAAGACTTACATGTCTTTATGACAAGTTGTAGCACTAACCCTCTCTAGGACACTAACCCTATCCACTAATCGGACGAAAAGGATGATTTCTTTGTGTTATTATTTTTCAATATGAAATGTTTAGATATGATTCTTTGACATCACGTTAGCATGCAAATACCATTTTTTTGCACATACAATGTTATTCAATTGTTTGTGACAAGAAAAGCAAAGTTTAACCCTAGTCCTTATTTTTAACCTAACCCTATCCACTAAATTGACAAAACATATCAATTTTCCAAAACTGAAGAAATTTGAAAAGTTAAAGTGAAAGGAGGCTTTCTGCTTCAAATTATTTGCAGAAACATTGTGATGTATATGGAAAAAGACTTACATGTCTTTATGGCAAGTTTTAGCACTAACCCTCTCTAGAACCCTAACCCTATCCACTAATCGGACGAAATGATGATTTTTTTGTGTTATTATCTTTCAATATGAAATGTTTAGATATAATTCCTTAACATCACGCTAGCATGCAGAAACCAACTATTGACGTTTACTATGTTTTTTAATCGTTTGTGACAAGAAAAACCACATTTTACCCTAATCCTTATTTTTAACCTAACCCTTTCCACTAAATTGACAAAACATATCAAATTTCCAAAACTGAAGAAATTTGAAAAGTTAAAGGGAAAGGAGGCTTTCTGTTACAAAATATTTGCAGAAACATTGTGATATATATGGAAAATGACTTACATGTCTTTATAGCAAGTTGTAGCACTTACCCTCTCTAGAACCCTAACCCTATCCACTAATCGGACGAAAATGATGATTTCTTTGTGATAGTATATTTCAATATGAAACATTTAGATATAATTCTTTGCCATCACGTTAGCATGCAAATACCATTTTTTGGCATATACAATGTTATTCAATTGTTTGTGACAAGAAAAGCATAGTTTAACCCTAATCCTTATTTTAACCTAACCCTATCCACTAAATTGACAAAACATATCAAGTTTTCAAAAGTGAAGAAATTTGAAAAGATAAAGAGAAAGGAGGCTCTCTGTTACAAAACATTTGGAGAAACATTGTGATGTATATGGAAAATGACTTACATGTCTTTATGGCAAATTTTAGCACTAACCCTCTCTAGAACCCTAACCCTATCCACTAATCGGACGAAAATGATGATTTCTTTGTGTTATTATCTTTTAATATGAAACGTTTAGATATAATTCTTTGACATCACGTTAGCATACAAATACCATTTTTTGGCGTTTACTATGTTTTTTGATCGTTTGTGACAAGAAAAACCATATTTTACCCTCAACCTTATTTTCAACCTAACCCTACCCACTAAATTGACAAAACATATCAATTTTTCAAAACTGAAGAAATTTTAATAGTTAAAGGGAAAGGAGGCTTTCTGTTACAAAATATTTGCAGAAACATTGTGATATATATGGAAAATGATTAACATGTCTTTATGGCATGTTTTAGCACTAATCCTCTCTAGAACCCTAACCCTATCCACTAATCGGACGAAAATGATGATTTCTTTGTGTTATTATCTTTTAATATGAAACGTTTAGATATAATTCTTTGACATCACGTTAGCATGCAAATACCATTTTTTAGCGTTTACTATGTTTTTTGATCGTTTGTGACAAGAAAAACCATATTTTACCCTCAACCTTACTTTTAACCTAACCCTACCCACTAAATTGACAAAACATATCAATTTTTCAAAACTGAAGAATTTTGAAAAGATAAAGGGAAAGGAGGCTTTCTGTTACAAAATATTTGGAGAAACATTGTGATTTATATGGAAAATGACTTACATGTCTTTTTGGCAAGTTTTAGCACTCACCCTCTCTAGAACCCTAACCCTATCCACTAATCGGACGAAAATGATGATTTCTTTGTGTTATTATTTTTCAATATGAAACGTTTAGATATAATTCTTTGACATCACGTTAGCATGCAAATACCATTTTTTGGGCATATACAGTGTTATTCAATTGTTTGTGACAAGAAAAACAAAGTTTAACCCTAATCCTTATTTTTAACCTAACCCTACCCACTAAATTGACAAAACATATCAATTTTTCAAAACGGAAGATATTTGAAAAGTTAAAGGGAAAGGATGCGTTCTGTTACAAAATATTTGGAGAAACATTGTGATATATATGGAAAATGACTTACATGACTTTATGGCAAGTTTTAGCACTTACCCTCTCTAGAACCCTAACCCTATCCACTAGTCGGACGAAAATGATGATTTCTTTGTGTTATTATTTTTCAATATGAAACTATTAGAAATAATTCTTTGACATCACGTTAGCATGCAAATACCATTTTTTGGCATTTACAATGTTTTTCAATTGTTTATGACAAGAAAACAAAGTTTAACCCTAATCCTTATTTTTAACCTAACCCTATCCACTAAATTGACAAAACATATCAATTTTCCAAAACTGAAGAAATTTGAAAAGTTAAAGGGAAAGGAGGCTTTCTGTTACAAAATCTTTGCAGAAACATTGTGATATATATGGAAAATGACTTACATGTCTTTATGGCAAGTTTTAGCACTAACCCTCTCTAGAACCCTAACCCTATCCACTAATCAGACGAAAATCATGTTTTCTTTGTGTTATTATCTATCAATATGAAATGCTTAGATATAATTCCTTGACATCACATTTGCATCCAAAAGCCATTTATTTGCATTTACAATGTTACTTACTTGTTTTTGACCTAAAAATACATATCTAGCCCTAACCCTTATTCTTAACCTCACCCTATCCAATAATTGGACAAAATATTAATGTTTCAAAATTGAAGAAATTTGAAAAATTAAAGGGAAAGGTGGCTTTTTGTGACAAAATATTTGGAGAAACATTGTGATATACATGTACATGGAAAAAGACTTACATGTCTTTATGGCAAGTTGTAGCACTAACCCTCTCTAGAACCCTAACCCTATCCACTAATCAGACGAAAATGATGTTTTCTTTGTGTTATTTTCTTCAAATATGAAATGTTTAGATATAACTCCTTGACATCACATTGGCATGCAAAAGCCCTTTATTTTCATTTACAATGCTACTTACTCGTTCTTGACCTAAAAACACATAGTTAACCCTTACCCTTATTTTTAACATAATCCTATCAACTCATTTGACAAAATATTAATGTTTCAAAACTGAAAAAAATTGAAAAGTTAAAGGGAAAGGAGGCTTTTTGTTACAAAATATTTGCAGAAACATTGTGATATATGTGGAAAATGACCTACATGTCCTTATGGCAAGTTTTAGCACTCACCCTCTCTGTAACCCTAACCCTATCCACTAATCAGACGCAAAGGATGTTTTCTTTGTGATAGTATATTTCAATATGTAATGTTAGAAAATTCCTTGATATTACATTAGCATGCAAATACCATTTGTTTGCATATACTATGTTATTCAATCGTTTGTGACAAGATAAACAAGATTTAACCCAAACCTTTATTTTGAACCTAACCCTATCCACTTGATTGACAAAAAATATCAATTTTTCAAAACTGAAGTAATTAAAAAATGTAAAAGGGAAAGGGCTTTCTGTTACAAACTATTTGCAGAAATATTGTGATATATATGGCAAATGACTTACATGTCCTTATGGCAAGTTTTAGCACTATCCCTCTCTAGAACCCTAACCCTATCAACGAATCAGACGCAAATGATTTCTTTGTGTTAATATATTTTAACAACACATTGGTATGCTAAAACCATGTATTTGCATTTACAATGTTACTTACTCGTTTGTGACCTAAAAAACATTTAAGCCTAACCCATATTTTTAACCTAACCCTTTCCATTAACTGGACAAAAATAAAACTGAAGAAATTTGAAAAGTTAAAGGGAAAGGAGGCTTTTTGTATAAAAATATTTGCGGAAAAACTATGAAATATTTGGAAAATGACTTACATGTCTTTATGGCAAGTTTTAGACCTAACCCTAAACCCAAACCCTGTCCACTAATTATATAATCAGACGAAATTGATGTTTTCTTTGTGTTATTATATTTCAATATGAAATATTAAGATATAATTTCTTGACATCGCGTTAGCCTGCAAATAACACTCATTGGCATTTACAAGGTTATTTGATCGTTTGTGACAAGAAAAACCATATTTAACCTTTACCCTTATGTTAAACATAACTCTATCTACTATTCAATTTTTCAAAAAATGTGAAATGTAAAGGGAAAAGTTAAAGTGAAAGGAGGTTTTCAGTTATAAAATATTTGCAGATAGATTGTGATATATATGGAAAATGTGTTACATGTCATCATGGCAAGCTTTAGCACTAAAACATTTCTAGAACCCTAACCCTATCCACTAATCAGACGAAAATGATGCTTTCTTTGTGTTGATATATCTTAATAGATAATGTTTGAATAGAATTTGTTGACATCACATTAGCATGCAAATACCATTTGTTTGCATTTACGATGTTATTAAATCGTTTGTGACAAAAAAAATCATATTTAACCCTCAACCTTATTTTTAAGCTAACCCTATCCACTAATTGGATAAAAGTATTAATTTTTCAAAACAGAAGAAATTTGAAAATTAAAAGGGAAAGGAGGCTTTTCGCTACAAAATATTTGCAGAAATATTGTGATATATATGGAAAATGACTTGCATGTCTTTGCGGCAAGTTTTAGTAGTAACCCTCTCTAATACCCTAACCCTATCTACATGTACTAATCAGACGAAATTATGTTTTCTTTGTGTTTTAAATTTTCACTTGAAATGTAAAGATATAATTATTTAGAATCACATAAGCATGCAAATACCATTCATTTGCATTTACAATGTTATTCGTCGTTTGCGACAAGAACACCAGGTTTAACAATAACTTATTGTAACCTAACCTATCCAATAATTTCTCCAATGATTTATATAGTTTTCTTATGTCCTATAGTATAACAGTTTGTGTCATTGTGAACTACCATTATTGATTTAAATCTTCAACGTTCATGTAATAAACTTTCAAGCTTATGACTTGAAGTATCCTTTTCGAAATATAAAGTTCATTTCTTGTCGTTAGCGCCTCGCCTGGAAATTGCACCTGAAATGCACAATAAAAGACAATTCCCTGCGAAATGGCATTCTCTCTCAACAGAAGTAGATCAAGTCATGAATTGTTGATACAGCCTCTGTTCTACTGCGCCGAAACCCATGGGTTCCGGCAGTTTCCCCTGGCGGAAAAAAGTTGCACCACAATCCATTTGAATTTCTTTATCAAATGACAACACTTCTCGGATGGAAAGTATGGTTCATTGCTTTTGCCATGATTCAGAAGGCAAAATGATGATTTTAGAACAGCGTCGTTGATTGCACAACTAACTGTGATTGCCTCCAATCAGGCATCTCCAATTCTATCCCATAAACTCGGCGTAATAGAACAGAGGCTGTATCAACATTTCATGGCTTGATCTGCCTTCTTGGGGGGAGAATGGCGAAATGGATACAAGACAGCCTATATATTTGGATAGAATGAAAAGTAAGTATACCTTTGACGTAGTGAATGGTCAACCAAGTGAAATTTGTGTTTATGCATTATGCTTGACGGTGAATCGTGACGTGATCAAGCATATTTTTAGAACTTACTGGACATTAAATTGTGCTCTTTCGTATCATCTCAAAATATGCAATACCTACAACATTTACAAAAAAAAGTATACACTGATAGTTGAAGCCTTCATTGTGCCTCTATAAAATCGCCAGCATACTATTACAAGTTAATTTTTCAAAATGAGGACATTGCCAAACATTCGAATTTCTTAAAGTTGAAAAATGATAAAAACTTTTGGAACAATGTTCAAAGTTTTGTCTTGGTTTGACAGCCAAAAATCCAATTTGAAATTCAATTAAATGGAATCAGAAAGTGTTAGATCAATTTCCACAACTCATGTTTGAACTGTCAATATTTTGATGAAAAACAAACAGTCCGCAAGTGCATATTTTTTTTATCGTTTCCAAGATATGAGACTGAAAATAACCGTGACAAGTTTTAAAAAAAGGAGAAAAGTTAGAAATCATAAGAAACTGATTTTGTTGTTTTGTTATACTGGTATCTTCAACAAATTGAAAATGAAAGTTGTTTAGGAGCCTGTCAGAAATTAAGATTTAATCTAACATTGTCAGTCAGTTAAATACATATCTTAACATAAGAAACAAAACCTAAAAACATGAACACATGCAGTAATGGTGTCTTGAGTTCATTGTTAGGTTTATCACTGACCAAACATATACTTACGAATTTACTAATCTACTGAAAACTAATTTGTGGAGAGCGAGAACTATCAAGCTTTAATTTCCTGTTTCACATAAGTGCTAAAAGACAATCGTCAATTCAGTCCCATGACTCTAGATCGATGATTCTGGTCATGAAGAGAATCCAGCAAAAGGTCGAATTGTACAATTATGATGGTTCTTCAAAATAATTTGATCTTGATGTGATTGCTACCAGACAGTTCTATTGACCTTATTAGTCCCAATGAACGATATATCAATGAAAATAATAATGTTGCTGAATGAGATTGCTATCGACGATAGCCTAATGGAAACCGAACCGTTCGTTTGGTGAACATTTTAGAGTTAAACATTGTTTTAACAGGCCATTAAGTGTTCAAGTATCAAAGGAATTGAAGCGTTAGTTTTTCATCATTTTGGTTATTCAAAACTGTCAATGTACGCATTTAAAATTCGTTCTCACTTCGCTCTGATCAAAAGTCCGAAATTGGGTGTTTGTTCCCAACCTGCCCCACACTAAGGGCTCAGTGTCGTATTTAGTGCGTCCTTGATAGTTGCCAATGCGATAAATACACGTTCTACAATGTTTTACTACGCTGAAATCTCGCTAAATCAGAATCCACTGGGAATTCGAACGCTGGAAGAACACAGGATGGTCAGCTATGTTGTACAGAGACTCATCCGGTTGTCAAAAGAGTGAAATCAATACGAAAATACAAATAAATACTCAGAGTCATTCTGAGCGTCAAGAAAGTTTAAGACAAATAGCTACAATGTCGTTACTGATCTCATTTATTGTCCTTTTAGCCACTTCATTACTGGAGCCCCTCTCTTTGCTTGAAACCGTATGGCGAGAAAATCAAAACACATATTTCTGAAGGACGTTCATTTAAAAAAAACTGATTTGTTTTATCACCTATCGCATGTTGGTAATAGTGTTAATTATCAAAGCCGCCCTCGTTGAAATAATTCTTATAACTAATAGTATCGATCGGAATGTATTGTTTATTATGAAAGTAGGTGTCATGGCGTTAAATAAACAGAATGTTAACAAAACGAACATAACTTATATTTTAAGTTTGCTATCACAGTTTAACATTTTACATTTTAACTTAATCATAGCTAAATGAATCTCGGATAAGTAAGGCTGAACTAATAACAATAGAAATACAGTTACATCGATGCCATAATATGATTATCAATGTAATGTAAAATATTCTAAAATTATTATAGTTCTTCATTAATTGTTAAATCCAAGTATTTAATCAGAAGATAACATGTAATTAACTACCCTTTGTTGGTAGCTCTCTCAGTTTAATGTATTCAATCTCCCATTGGACATTTATTGATCATCTCTCCAACAAATTAGCTTAACTTAATTTCGAGTCTTTCTAATTGTGATATTATATTACAGAGCAACTGAGGCAGTTATCTTTAGTGAGAATCAAGTAGCCATGGCGTTCCAGAAGCTTGATTTGTAGATGAATTCACATTTCAAAATGAGTAGACCGAAACGATTATTTCAACATTCGGACAATCATAGCAAACTCAGACATCGTTACTGAATATGAATATGAATGACAGCGTTTATTTTACTAGATGTGCCTCTACTCATCCCTGGAATGGCATTTATAGATCGACTTAACTTACTTGTTTATGTGCAACCTTCCTTGAACGTGTCCTCTTGACCCATGTACTGAAATGTACATATAGTGTATAATAGTACGTTTTTGATTAAACGTCATTATTTTTACTTACCGTAGACAAGTGACCTTAGCCTGTTAGCCATATAACATGTAATCGACTCATTCCCACAGATGTAATGAAACATCATTACCCAGAACAATCGGAGTTATCTGCCCGTCACTAGTCCACTAGGTGGCGTGACCTGTCATCCAATTAGATTCATTCACATTACCTAGGAGTCCCAACTTAACGACGGATGCGTAAGAGGGGAGTCGGGCGGGAGTGACGACGGTCACTTGTCTACGGTAAGTAAAAATAATGACGTTTAATCAAAAACGTACTATTATTTAGTTACTAACCTCCGACAAGTGACCTTAGCCTGATACCACTGTAGGTGGTGGGCCGGATTCGTCGCGTTCAGCGATAACTCCCAAGATTGATCTGAGAATCGGCGACCTAGAGAGCGACCGTTCTAATCGGCGTATTGTCTGACCTCTCAAGGTCGACGACCCGTAGTTAAAACACCACAAAACACTGTAAACCGTTAATTGATAACTTTTATTGACATGTGTTGGGATGTCCGCCTCCACGAGTGGGGCGTCATCAACGTGGCGGGTTGCGCCCCCTGCTAGGAGGAGCACCCGTGGTCCGCTGCTGAGCAAACACCTGCGCCCCTAGACGGGCTACGCCCTCCAGGTCCTCCGTGGAGACATCGCGCAGGTAGTGGTTGGCGAACACCAAGCCCGACTTCCAGAAGCAGCCGGCCATGATGTCCGCCACTGACAAATTGCTATGAAGGGCCATCGTCGCCGAGATGGCCCGAATTTCATGCGGGTTGGTCCGCGCCGGTGTCGGTAATCCTGCCGCCTTGTAGGCGTCTATTACCGCCGACCTGAGGTAGACCCCCAACTGCCTCTTGTCAATCTCCTTCGAAATCGTTTGGGAATGGGGCAGAAAGAGTCTGCGCCTCCCTTGCCTCAATGTCCGCGTCTTCTTCACGTAGATGCGTAGAGCGCGCACTGGACAGAGGAGACGTTCCTGCTCGTCCGTCGGCTCGATGGACGGGGAGATTGATGGCAGTGTGAAGGTCCTCCCGCGTTCGTCAGCGCCTTGGTTCTTGCACAGGAAGTCTGGCGCCAGACCCAAGGTCGCTGACCCTCCATCTCTCACCTCAAACCTGAGCAAATCAGCTTGCAACGCGTGCAGTTCTGATACCCTGGCCGCTGACCCCATTGCAACCAAAAAGCAAGTCTTGATGGTGAGACGCAGCGTCGTGTCCGTCAGCGGCTCATAGTGCTCAGCTTTGAGGTGATTTAACACTATCGCCAGATCCCACTCTGGTGGTCTTAACTTGTGGCGGCCATCCACGTTCCTGTATGTCCTAATGAGTTCCTTTAGAATGGAAATGTCCAGACCGGGGTCCTTCTTCCGAAGGACGGACATTATGGCTGCAAGGTTCGTGTTGATGGAGGAGGCTTTGAGCCCCCTCGCTGTCACAGGTGGACCAGGTACTCAGCGACCTGAGGTACCGTCACTGCCTGCACATCAAATCCTTTCCCCTCGCAAAATGCCATAAAGGAAGCCCATTGGAAATCATACAGCTTGCGCGTGGATGACCGCTGTGAGGTTGCCACTGTGTTGGCTACCGCCTCTGAAAACCCCGCGCTCCTCAACCCATCTTGGAGACAACCCAAACGTGCAGATGGAGGACCTGGGGGTTCTCGTGCACTCGTTTGCTCGGGTTGCTCCTGAGAAGGTCCCACCTGAGCGGTAGGGGGACCGGCTCCTGAGCGCAGAGCCTTCTGAGGGGCACATACCATGGTCTCGCTGGCCACTTCGGCGCAACCAGGAGGAGTTTCAGGACCTTGGTCTCCCGGACCTTGGCCACTACCTGTGTCAGGATGGCAGGGGGGGGGGGGGGAAAGCGTAAGCGTCCATCCCCTCCAACCCTAACGAGAGAGCGTCTAATCCCCATGCAAGGGGGTCGGGTACCGGCGACACGTATATCGGCAACTGGTGATTGAGCCGTGTCGCAAAGAGGTCGACATGCGTCCTCCCGAACTGGAGACAAATCGCCTCGAACACTCGAGGGTGCAACATCCACTCCGTGGATGGAGGTTTGTCCGGGCGAGAGAGAGCGTCTGCTAGGACGTTCTTTGCTCCCGGGATGTGCACCGCTCTGATTGAGATATTGAGGTTGTCCACCAGGCGAAATAGCTCTATCACCAGTTGTAACAGCGATCCCGCCTTGGTCGATCCCTGCTTGTTGATCGACCAGGCCGCTGTGGAGCTGTCCGTGTGCACGCACAGCACATGATCCTTCAGCTGGTTTGACCAGTGATTGATCGCCAGACGTATGGCGTCTAACTCCAACAGGTTGACGTGACGTCTCCCCTGTGTTGGAGACCACACGCCCGCCGTTTGGTCTGTCCCCAGATGAGCGCCATAACCTTGTGTGGAGGCGTCCACGTACAGTTGGCTCCTGGCGGGGGGTTGCCGGAGGGGTACCCCCGCCAGAACATTGTTTCCGTCCTGCCACCATTCGAGGTGGTGTGTGAGGTCCTGTGGCATCCTGATGAGATGGCCGCAGGACTCCTCTCGAACATGCTTGTTCAGTACGATCTGAAGAGGTCTGAGATGGAGTCTCCCCCTCTTCGTATAGTCTTGAGCTGAGGTCAAGAACCCTAGGAGACGTTGCCACTGTCGGAGCGTGAGAGGCTCGCGACACGCCTGCGCTAGGAGTTCCTTGTAGCGCCCCATCCGCTCTTCCGTGACAAAGGCTTTGTCCTGGGTCGTGTCCAGCAAGACGCCTAGGAAGACGAGTGACGTCGTCGGTACTAGGTCCGATTTGTCCAGGTTGACTAGCCAACCCAGGCGTCTGAACAGAGCAATTACGAAGTCTCTTTGCCTGGAAAGAACTGACGGGGAGCAGTGGCTCCCGAACCCGTCGTCCAGATACATCGCAAATTGAATGTCGTGCTTGTGTAAGAGCTGGACGATGGGCTGGGTCACTCGTGTGAACAGCCATGGTGCCGTCGAGATTCCGAATGGTAACACGTTCCACTGGAAGTGGCGACCTGCCAGGACGAATCGGAGATACTTGCGATCCGCGGGGCAGATTGGGATGTGCAAGTACGCGTCCTGGAGATCCAACGACACCATGTGGTTGTATGCTTGTAGCAACCGCATGATAGACCGCACGGTCAAGAGCCGAAAATATGGCGGACGCTCGAGGTAGGAGCGGTTGAACTGTTTCATGTCGTGAATCAGCCGCCATTTTTTCGGGTCCTTCTTCGGTCTCACGAATACCGGAGAGTAAAAGCCTGGTGTCAGATCCTCGAGCGGGAGCTCGCTCACCGCCTCCTTGGAGATCAGGATCTCCACTTGTTCCAACGTACGCGCCAGCCGTTCCGGTTCTAGCAGTCGCTCCACTGGCGAACAAGTTAGTGGGGGGCGGGTGTGAACGGGTATACGAAACCCGCGCTCCAGGATCTGACAGACATACTCGTCCAGTTCCAACTGTCTCCAGTTGGCCACGAAGCTGGAAAGACGGCCTCCCACTGGCCCATCCTTGTCCGACACTACTGCTGGCGGCAGGCGCGGAGACTCCCAGAAGTCATCGTTTCTTGGGAGTGTCACCAAACGCGCGACCTTTGCCACGCTGCTTCTTGGGGGTCCTTTTGGGAGAGGGGCCTGCGTTGAAGTCGTAGCGACTCTTGCCTGGCCGGCCCCCATCCCGAAAGGAAACTCCGCCGGTTCTGAAACCTGTAGGAGATTGGGGTGGGTTCCCCTTACGCTTCTTCAGCGTTGTTACCCCGGAGGAGACCCTGCCTCCTCCCGCTGCCAGGCGGTTGGTCAGCTCTTGCTGTTGGGTCTCCTGCCGATGTCGCAACGTCTCCGCCACTTGCCCGTCGAAAAGCGTCGCTGACGCTGCTGGGGCGTTCCTGAGGCGGCCAGGCGCCCAAGCGCGAAGGCGACCAGGCGCACAACCCAGCGAGACGCTTGCCCGAAGAAAGCGCTAGGAAGCGCCCGACCCCGCGAGAAGCGTGCGGCGCCGGACTAGGCGAGAGAGGGAGAGAGAGAGAGACGGCTCGACCCACGGCCCGCACTAGCTGCACGTGCTGCACGACCGAAATCGACACCACGTGCACACCCCGCGCACACCCCGCTCTAAGTTGACACAGCCGCTGTGTCAACAGAACACTTCTCGAATACACAGTATTCAGACCCAAGGAATGAATACCCCGTAGGAGAAGTAGACAGACAAAGAATAGAAAGACTTGAGAGAGAAAAAGAATAACCAAAACACGTTAAATAGCTCAATACAATCGGGGAGCGAGACAAACACGTCTGAACTCAACCGACTCTGTAATGTGAATGAATCTAATTGGATGACAGGTCACGCCACCTAGTGGACTAGTGACGGGCAGATAACTCCGATTGTTCTGGGTAATGATGTTTCATTACATCTGTGGGAATGAGTCGATTACATGTTATATGGCTAACAGGCTAAGGTCACTTGTCGGAGGTTAGTAACTAAATAATAGTAATGATAAGCATGTATAAATCTTAATAAAACCAGCAACTAATACAGAAATAGCAAATTATGATAACAATAGATTTTGAATCCGTAGACGAGACTTTATTTTCTTTGTAGATTCAGCTTGAACAAAATTAAGACAGCGATATGTCTTTGGTTTATGAAATCATTTATTACACTCATTTGATACTTAATATAAAACATTTATGAGATAAATTACATTAAGATTGGGGCTTTATATTAACATACTGTTGCTTAGAATACTAAACTAGATGATCGTGTACATTTTGTGAGGCATTGCATTGCATTGAACAACTAACGTCCATTCTTTCTGAAGACTAGTTACAGGGTGATGCCAATCATTCCAAATCAAATGATAAAATGATGTACAGAAAATTATCATACTTTTGTAGTAAAAGTTTTTTCTTTAAAAGATAAACATGGTATAGTCACCCAAGTATAAATCAACTTGAAACATTGCCTCAATATAACGTTCGATAAGATGATAAAATACAGAATTTTGAATATATTCCTTACATGTATATCCCGACGTTGACAAAATAAGTGATTGTAATGGGTTTTTCAAATCTTATGTCTACACTCTAAAAAACACTCTAAACATCTGAACATATTTGCTAAAAAAACATACAATTCAGTATTCAAAGCAAGTCCCTCCCGAAAAAAATGTGAAAAGGAGGAAGAGGAAAGTAAGCGTCATATGACTTTCGAAATCCAATGTTTGGCACCATTATGAAACACACGCGAACTATAATGAACTAAAAATGATAAAATACAGGAGATTTAATGCATTTGTTATCATCATAGCGTTAACAGTTGTTTCGCTACATATATATATATCAAGCCAATCAAATGATGACCTTTCAGCGATAGCGTTGCACGTGTTCAATGCGTGATTCAAATTAACCAATGGGAGTGCTATTAAATAATATATCTCATGTCCCAAACAAGCTCCAAACATCTATAAGATTTCCACGAGAGGCAGAGCTAGACAACAGTGTTTGAAGTTCGAAATAGTTTGGCTGAAAACAGACGGGCTATAATAAATAGGGCTTAGCAGCCAGCCGTCAACTAACCGATTGTTTATGCTGTAAGGATATTAGGTGATAGGTTAGAGAATAACGCGGAGACATATATGCTGATGTAGCAGGACATCTGAAATTGTATCTCTCACATATGATAAATTAGATTACCTTTATTCAGGATGGATAATATGAGTTAAAGGCACATTTTACAGATATTTGGATCTTGCAGTCACACCATCATGTATATATGTAAATATATTGTGGATAAAACGCCAGCTTTGCGTATAAGAGAGAATACTTCCCTGCATTCCAAAACATCAGTATATAGTTTTCCTAAATATGTTAACACACCGTTATCTTAACGAATATTATGATTACTTATATTATCGAATATTCAGACAACCTTTTCCTACTTATTCAATTTACACAACTTACGTTGTTATTTGGTATCTATTATACCCTTTGATTATTTCTTCATATCTGTATAAAGTCAATTTTCTATATAACATATTTGAGATTGAGGTCTTTTACCTCAAAAGCAAACATATACATGCATGTCTGTGTAACGTAGACACATTACATGATGTTCGTTCCTGAAATGTATAATTCATGTATAATGTGTTTACATACAATAGATTGTCCTTTAATGTTTAATGCAAATGAAGTTCTGGCTTAATATCAGCAATATCTTGCTTTGGTTGTATTCTTTGAAGTTCTCATTAAAGTTATAATGTCTCCTTAACTTATCTATTCCCGTGCTGATATCCAGGATTAGTTGTGAATAACCTTTGGTGAATTGATTTCAAAACGATAAAACAAAACCTTGATGTTGAAATTCGTCTGTAATTTGAAATTTGTAACATCGTTACACGTGAAACCCTATCTACCATCTCTACTACGTGTACATGAATGTAATATTTTACAATTTGTTTTTAAAAATATTCTTACAGATTATACGATTGTGATAGAAATGAAAAATTTGAAAATAATGTTCAGTTAATAAGAGTAAATGTTTCACGATGGGTAGGGATATAATGCTATATTTATGTCATTAAAGCGCTATACAATATAAATTATATTCGAGTATTTGATTAAGGTTATGACCAATCTATAATTATAACATTGTCTTATGTTTCAGATGCAAGATGTGACATGTCGACAACTTTAAAATCGACATATGAACTATTTGGAAAACATTATAAAATCACAAGTTATAATACCTTTTGAATGTCAAAGCGATGTATTCTTCTAATGATAATTATTTCCAATAAAAATTTCAGCAAGCATGAGAAACGTATAAAAGAAATTACTGTTTTTATCCTTAAATGGAACTTTAAACTCGATCAAAAACATATTCGATTCAACCATTTTTTCGGTAATAGTCAGGAATTATGTATGAGTGAATTGAATAATATTCCATACGTATATCTTCAAAAGGACAACACTCTGACAACCTTTTAAAAGCATTGACACCAATTAACTTAGAAAGATATCAGATGAACTTTTCTTCAGCATCTGTAGGCTTCATGAAAGGATATAAGATTAAGATTTGTAAGCAATTCAAGCATTCTGAGGTTTAGAATTATCAATTATCTTACCTTACAGTAAAATACTAGTTTTTGATTGGCTGACGATCGACTCGTCTTATCTTGTTTTTTATCTATGTACCCTGGGACGCTCACCTCTCACAGTGTACAAATCTCATGTACCCCGCTGCCATAACAACAGCTCTTCTCCTAGAAGAGGTGTCTCATAGCATTAACATGACGTTACCAATTGACACACGCGGTGAGAAGAGTTTACCTAAGTTCGATTAACTGTTTTCGTGATTATTAATTATAGATTTGTTTTCCCATCATTCTATGTTTTATTTGGAAACAAATTCCGCATTGCATTACTTGCTTATGCTATAGAATTAAAATCAATTAGTTTTTAAGCATGTTCCGGCTAATAGTTTTACGTAACACGATTCATAACATTTCAGTCGGGTTCGATGACACCATTTTGTTAACATTAAGGGTCAAGGTCGTTCAAACGGCGATGGATAATCCGTTAATAGCAATCAAAATGAAATGAATATATTTTCTTCTGACATGACGGTAAGATAAATTCGTTGTATGCTTCATCCTCGGTTAATACGGTTTGATGTACCATCTTTATAGAAATTTCAGCCCTCGCCTTGCGGCTTGGGCAACATTTCTACAAAAATGGTACATCTGACCGTATTACCCGAGGGGGAAGCAAACTACTTATAATATTATTTATTAGAACTGAAAAACTTACTGAAAAAATTCTATATTAACTTTCACATTTGGATTGAAAAACATGTTTCAATTATGAATGATAAGAACTTTTAAACACGTTGAGTAAGAAATGGTTTACAGCGGAGGATTTTCATTTGAAAAATTGGTTTAAAAATTATGATTTGTCAAGTTATCACAGTAGCCTGTAACGATATGTACTCAAAGCGAATGTATTTTCTGTTTTACGGTTTACCTTTTAGACAATTTATAGTAATTGGTTAACTGATTTTTAAGTTGTTCTTAAAAATGTAGCATCCATTGTAAGTGTAAATGTATGGTATTGGAAACATAAAACCAATGTAAAGGGTTCGCAAAGGACAATAATGTCATGAAAGGGAGTCGATTTATCATTATATTACCTATTGTTATATGTACATATCGTAAATGGGTAGAATAACATTATTTCGAATTTTTCAATTGGTTATTAGTGATCTTGCATATTAAATTGCATTAGTTCTAAACTATAATTCAGATATGTTATGACACATTTGGCGGGGAGTCTTCAGCTTGAAATGTTTAGGCCTTTGTCAAAAAGCACTTCAGATATACAACAAAACCTTTTCATGAATTAACACTTTCTTCTCAAACATGTTCAGTTAATGGAGACCAGGATACACTTGAACTTGAGACAGAGTTCACTTCGTAAGCTCATATTTACTTTCCATCAGTGTCTTGTAGTAGAAAGTAGACTGCATAAAAGAAGTCGATTGCAGCAACAGCATTCAGTTGATCTCATCAAGAGGATCAATTAAGTCCTAATGTGTCAGGTTTTCCTCCATGTTGAAGGTGAACACGATTTTTGCAAATGACAAATTGATTCTTGTTTTATTCAGAAAATCAAAGCACGCCTCACATTAAGAGAAAACTTAAATGAGCAAATGAAATCGTTTCATTAAAGTGACATGATTTGATGATCGGTACTGCAAGATGTATAAATCATAAGTGAAAATGTGTAACTTCGTCATGACCTGATTGACAGTATTAAATTTTCAGATACACGTTGATTCATCGTGAACAATTGAAACTATCAACCTCAATTTGCACTCTAAATCCTGGGTTTGTAGGGTCAGCTTATGTAAACATTCGATTCTAGCAAATTCAAATGTTTGCAGATTGTGACTTCGTTTCAAAACTCAGTGTGATTCAATAAAACCATGATTGTCCTACCTCATGTATGAATCTCGATCTCTAATTGGTCAACGTGACCCGGGATAAATACTGATATCACCCTCTTGAGCGGGGTGATAAATCATTTATACCACGGCACTTAAAAGCATGAAAAAAGCGGGCAGATTGAGCGTCTTGAAATGTACTGTGTATTTTACCTAGAACACATGAACAAGCTGGTTACTCTTGATCAACCGATAAGCTTTGAACAAACAATAGTAAAAGGACTTCATATTTCATATTATATGCGTTTTGTTTAAATATTCGGTAAGATATATTCGTTATATCATTCAGAGTTGGGGTATACTCGCCTCTGAATGGTATAACTTATATAATCACAAAATTTTGAAACAATCATGTTGTCAATCAAACGAGGAGACACTATTGATAACCATTGCCACTGTATATTCTAGGCTCTAATGATTCTTGATTACATAAAGATATCTTTCAATTGTGCAAATCTTCAACCGTAACAGTTTCTATCGTAAAACAGGTAAATCAAAATTGGTTTAATACTTGCAAAACTTGTAAAACAAATTAGAGTGTGTCTTTTTACGGCAAGCGAGTGTATGTAAAGATATGGCAAACATTCTTAACGAAACTATACGTCGATAATGCAACATCCTAAACTCTTTTCAATTAATTTCGGGTCATTTCTTTACGAAATTGAATTTAACCATTTATTCGAGGTTTCATGCCATGGTATATATTTTATATAAATCATAAAAAAGCACAGTCAAAATGAACTATTAATGTAATTGGCAATGAGTAATTAAGGGAAAACAGAAACTAATAGAACCGACTTTACCAATTAAGATGTCAGTCAGTAGGGAAATCAAGTGTCCAGACAATGGTTGATTAGTCTTCTCAGTTAATTCGACAGGACGAGTCGAGACAGATCACTATAACCTATTTCCAATCACAAGTGTCATTATTAAAACATTGATTATTGTACTCATTGAAAAGAGTTTTACAATGTTACGAACAAACGAAACACATTCATTGCCTGCAAGTATAAACAGTTTGTGAATGTCTCGCAAAAGCCGTCACAGTAATTATTCAGAAACGTCCAGATATTGTCGACTCTGATTCTGATAATCGAAGGTTACGTAGTACAGACAATTTCAGCACACTTCAAATGTTTTGAAGATTCGTTAAAATAAACAAGATTAAAGATTAAAGTTACTTTTTAATTACGAAAAGGTGGTGGTTTTTCCATCATAGGTGATGACATCAATTTAATCAGATATGGTTCTGATACTATTTAACAACTGTCAAGGGATGTTTTTCATTAACCCTTGCAGTTTCAATAATAAACATTGACATGTGTAGCGTCCGTGACTTATTAAAACAATCCAGACGCTCAAATGTGTGGTTACCGGGATGAACATAATTGATATTCGGATGATATGGAAACAAGCGTTTGCGTTTCAATAGGAGATGCTTTGGGACAGTTGAAACTACAGAGGCTTCCTGAATTCAGACGAAAGACCGTTAGTAATTGATTCTCATTTTACAATACTTAATCTGGAGGGATCAATTATATTAAACCAATTAGCCATACCAAACCCATTTGAACGTTATGCTCATTAGTCTAAGTGTCAAATCTATCATTGATGCTTTGCACTGTATAAAATTCGTTTCGTAATTATATCAAATTGATACAGCTTAAACAATGCCAATTTATTCATACAGAACTTCTAATTTTTTTGATCCTATAAATTAAATTAAACACTTACATTATCAGGAATTTTCAAGATTTTGTAGAGATCTTACAAATTAAACATTTTGTAAATACTTATTACAACTCACAAGCTGATGAAACTGATTAGCCACAATTTCGTAATGTTTCTTCATGAAATTGCATCCTATGTCAAACAAATAACGTAAACTAATCATTCAAGCAATAAATGCTCTGCATGTGCGTATTTCTGTTGAAACCATGAAGCTATAAATAATCTAAACAACATCAGTCAGCTGTACTTATGACCATATGTTGCAGAAAGCATCATACTGGTAAATCCTATAAAAAAGCTTTGTCTTAACTTTAATTTATGAATTGCAAAATCATGTTTTTTGGTGTGAATTGTCTTAAATGAATCTCTCTAATGAATAATATTAGATGGGAAAGCCATTAATTAATGACATCTATCAGTTGATTCTATACAAAGTTATTTAGACTTGATATATTTTTACACGGAGGTACATATATATGATCGCAAATATAAATATTTCAAGTGTTTGACGTCGTTCTCTCAATGTATCACAAGCCGTTTACATGCAAATATTTGGTAAACTTTCTTTTATACCTCAGTGTATTACAAAAAGTTCCACCTGCATGGTTTAGCTGTATAAAGCTTTAAGTTCCTCACTTAAAAGATCTTTCATGAATAATACCTACAGATCTTACTTTTCATTGTATTGCTCCAACAAGTTTGAATAGAAGAAAATTAAAAAAGGAAATTATAAAAAAGGCGTTCATAATTGGATTGCGAAATGAAATCACTTCCATTTTGCTGCAAAAACTTCAAAGTCTTCTTTTTAAAACGTATTTATCTAAGATTTATCAGAGGGCTGAAGTTTTTGAAAAGAGAATACTTATATTTCAGGATATTGTCTATTTGAATATCAGCACAAGATATGTTTAAATTTGCACACTCACTTCAAATGTTCAAAGCGATAAGAAAAAGTCCAAAACGGAAGTAAACATAAATAATCAAATGAAGTAGATTTTGTCTCCCATCAAAGTGTTTGAGTCGTATGAAATCGAACGATGGGTTTCACACACTTTAATAATATTTGAGGTCATAATAAGGTTAGCTTCAAATCGATCTTCTGTGCATTTATATTTATGAGTCATAAATACGTAAAAAAACAACCCATAGAAGGTTTTTTCGGATATAATGACTCAGTTGTACCGATTTGTTATGATGAATAAACGACTTTACATCAAAATAATTGGATGCATGCAATGCCATTCACTGATGTGTTATTAATAGGGAGTGTAAGTGATTCGAGTATTTACTGTAAATTCTATGCTTTTCAATGTTAATGTACAATATATGCATTGTGGTCAACAAATTGAATTAGTTGATAATTGAAAGTGGCCTTTAAGCACTTCCCCATAGAGAAAATAGATTTTAAGGAATAGGAAGATTAATAGACAACGGAAATATGATAATTGCGAACGTACTAACAAATCGATTGTTCAAAATGTGTTCACCCTTAAATCGGCAAAAGGTCGTTTTCGTTTGAAACGTGACACATTATTCTACCACTGATACTTATCCTGTTGAATAATAAGATATTTAAGTCTCTGAAGACATTTGACTTTGTCAGCGAACTATAAGAACTTGCTACAGGGCCTTTAATATGCTAACCTCAATTCTCAATCCTTGCGAGTATAGGAATTTTAAAGGTCAAAACTGCCTCAGATTTGAAGAAGCAAAATCAACATTCATTTTTCGTGTACGAAATGACACTATTGCTCATAGTTTAGGTAATGAATTGAACATTGCAACTTAAAACTTTTTTCCTTTGTCAGGATAAACTTGATTAAAAGCCAACCCAACAAAAACGTTTTGTAAGATCAAGGCAGATTTAAAGTTGTTGTGGCGAAAACACTATCAAATACCCATTTATCAGAATGTCTGTGTGATGTTGCTTAACATGCGTGAAATTGAAAGTGATTGTACTTCTCAATGTTGGATAGACATGAATTACATTGAATACCACGTTCTTTTCCAAACAAAGTTCAAAATGATTTAACTCTCTGTTTGCTTTAACACCACCTGACAGAACTACATGATCCTTAGGAAGTTTGATTCAGTATTCATTCCCAAAGGTATTATTGATTGTCGGCGACAAGGCATCACACAAAACCACACATATATTGATTTTTCTCGTGTGCAGTTATGAGTTTTTTTTATTGCTGGACTCATATCATTAATTATCGTTTATGATGATTAAAATTCATTATTAAACCTGTACTGAAGGAACGCTTGGTCTGATGTTATGCTCATTTTTTAGGCAGGAAGTCAATAAAATTAAAGCAAATATCTAGGTCTTAAGTCGAAATTGATTTCTAATGAAGTGCTTTGCTTTCCATGTTTACCCTATCTTATCTTATTCTGTTAATGACTCAATGTCCCTTATATAAATAAATCAGATATTTTAAGAAGTTTTTAATAGAGTACTTGTTGGCAATTGGATACACATATATGGAAAAAGGTTAAGCACATCTAAAAATTTAAAAGTAAAATGCGATACTATAGAACAGTTAAAGATACAAGCTACAGGTACAGAGATGGATTTATAAGTTTTAACATGAATAATGTAGATGTGGTGAAAAAATGGACATTCATGTTAACATTTTAAGATATTATGCGTGAAGTTCTGTTAACAATTAAGAATTTGCGATTTTGACGATTTATATTGGAAATAAAGTAATGACGAAAGGCAACTAAGGTTTCTTTAAAGAATGGAATAAGTCCCATTACAACCGATAATATTAACTTTTATCATTATTATAAGGAAACAATTTTCTCGTCAAGGAATTGGACGTGGAAGTTTCAAGGACTTATTCAGGAATCGATTTCATTTTTAGCGCAGTCCTTTGCATTATCAGTTCAACTGTAAAATGTCGAGCGCCCTAAGTATTACATTTAATCTGATTCAACTGACTTCGAATAAAGATTAAATCAAATACCAACTTCCTGCATGCCAATCAAACGAATTCAATCCAATTTCAAAGACCATTAAGTAGAGCGTTATCTACATTTGATTGAAGGAAGTCGTTGCCACAGTTAAAATGCCCTAGCAAAATATCAGGGTTCAATGTGAGAATTGAATCATTAAAGTTTGGCGGCAGATTCTATTGAAACCATAATACAGTGTAAAACAGTTGTAGCTAATGAAGAAGTATTGGTATGATAACCATAGATTATTGAGTATACTTGACCATACCTACATGTACGCATGTAGATGTGTACTTAATTAGGTCTTCAAGACAAAGTCTGGAAGACCTATTGTTTTTATCCGATTTCTTCAAGTTCTTCTTATTATTATTATTTGTACTTTTTTTGTGAACGAGCTACAGCTCAAACGGCTGCTCCAAATTCGACCAAACTTGGCATGAAGATACCTCTTACCCTAGAATCGACATGCTAAGCTTTTGGGCAAAATCGACTCGTACATTAAAGGTCCAGTTCGAATCCAAAATCGAAAATTTAACATTGATTTTTTTTTCAAAATGCACTTAGAGACTCGAAATTTTTTTTTAAAAAATGCGCAATGAAAAATAATGAAAAAAAGTAAATCATGACAAATTTGTAGGTCACATGGTTTGGCCGCCATCTTGATTTAAACCACTTTTCAAGGACTTTTTAACAACTGTCTGACCCCATGCGCATTTGAGGAATCACCACTCGGCAACTACTGATACCAGAAAGCTGAAACTTACACATGATGTTGCTACGACATTGCCCTATAACAAGTTTGGGTTGAAATTTAAAAAATCGAAATAGTTTTTTTTATAAAAATCTTCAAAGTTTGCACATTTTGCAATATTCAAGGGCAGATAACTCAAAAACCTCCCAGACGAATTTGATGATTTTTGCATGAGAGTTAGACATTAGCAAGGTCTTCAAGATACAAGAATAAAATCGCTCGCGAACAGTGACTTCCGGTCACGAGGAAGGGTCAAAGTTTGCATTTTGGAAAACGGGTGTTTTGGTGGGTATGTTTGAATACTCATTGCTAAGCAACGACAACTGATAATTGATTGTTCTATATGTCACTAGAAAGCCAAAAGAACATACAATGTTGAATAAATCTCATTAAAATTAGATTAAACATTAACATTGAAATTCGGAGCATTTAAATGTGGTCAATCATACTTTCGTTTTGAATGATTATGAGACATTTATGATTGAAAAACTGTAGTTCATTGGCAATAAAACACTAGGCACGGTTTTATCTATCATCAGGCAGCAACAACACTTGAGATGATTCATGTTTGCAGCCATGTTGAATTTTCTGTAAAGGCTTAAACGTTGAATATCAAGTGAAATATGCTAATTTGATAATGTACTAGTTACTGTTTACCTCTTAGACAAAAAGCCATGTGAAGGTCAAACGGTGTATGAAGGTCAAACAGGAATCTTGAAGACCTAAGTACTGCCGCGGCAGTCCTAGTTCAATATTATTTTTATCCCCCGCCACGAAGTGGAAGGGGGATATAGGTTTGAGCTCCGTCCATGCGTGCGTGCGTCCGTCCGTGCGTCCGTCCGTCCGAGTTAAAGGAGCCAATTTTTCTCAGAAACCGTTAAAGGTAGGATTATCAAATTTTGTGTGTGCCTTCAGGATAT
The DNA here is from genome assembly GCA_916613615.1 of Steromphala cineraria. Classification (NCBI taxonomy): domain Eukaryota; kingdom Metazoa; phylum Mollusca; class Gastropoda; order Trochida; family Trochidae; genus Steromphala; species Steromphala cineraria. Next base: position 37,590,145 of record OU744722.1, on the reverse strand, counting down.
CAATACCTTGATGGAGTTCGAAAATCAGAACCGCGCAAATATTTTTTCCGGAGTTATTGCCCTTGTTACGTTTTTTGGGCCTCTGTTCGAGGTGGCTTCAAAGGAGCCAATTTTTCTCATAAACTGTTACAGATAGGATCATCAAATTTGATGTGTGCCTTCAGGGTATCAATACCTTGAAAGAGTTCGAAAATCAGAACCGCGCAAATATTTTTTCTGGAGTTATTGCCCTTGTTACTTTTTTTTGGGACTCTGTTCGAGGTGTCTTCAAAGGAGCCAATTTTTCTCAGGAACTGTTACAGATAGGATCATCAAATTTTATGTGTGCCTTAAGGGTATCAATACCTTGATGGAGTTCGAAAATCAGAATCATGCAAATAGTTTTCCGGAGTTTCTTGTCATGATATTTTTGAGTACACTCGAGTATTTAGGAGAAGGTTCTGACTTAATTTAAAATAAGAACAAATCTGGCGGGGGATGTTGATGACTATGTCTTCTTGTATCCATTGTCTTGAAAACAGTTACGTACTTTCACGTGCAAGTTTTTAGCAGTCTAACCTAGCCTCAATAATACTCGCCATGCTCCCATATTGAGTCTAGCTAGGTGTAGTAAGGGCTCGCGTCAGCCGACTTATCGAATTGACCAATCAGGGCTCGGCTTACCATGCCGCAATCGTCTGCTTTTGCAGATATAACGTTGGAGGGTCATAGGTCGCCGAAAGGTCGGCTGACGCGACCTCTTACTGAACCTCGCTAAACTCAGTATGGGAGTATAGCGAGTATTATTGAGGCTAGATTTACTTAGACTGTTTTTTACTTAGAAGATTTTAGATACATATTGTAAGATTTATAGCATGGTTTTGACCACATCTTGAATACGCATCCGTAATGTGGGACGAGTGTACTCCTGAACAAAAACTATATTTGGAACAATAGAAACCTTTATAGTTGTCCCTTATTATTCTTTTCTGTTACGGAACCGGTTTGTTATCATACGTAGGAACGTATGATATAATAAATAGAGAATACTAAACGACGTCCCGTTTCATGACATATTTATGAAACGAGTGAATGGGTTGGTATTTAAAAAGCGAAAGCGAGTTAAATACCTATACCATTCACGAGTTTCATAAAAATGTTATGAAACGGGACCGAGTTTAGTATTTTATTTATTACTTGCTTAATAACATCGTAAAAATACAAAGAAAGTCGCCAACATGACTGTCACGGCCGGCCCGCTGACATTATGACGTCATACTTAACAATTGTGACGTCATCATTACGTCACGTCATTCGGTCAGCGCGCGATGTCATGACACATAGTGTAATAACATGGTTGATTTATTAAACAGCAATATCTTCAACGGGAGAGTAATAAAGATGAGTTCATGATATATAAATGGAAAATGAAATGGCCCCTTTATATCTGAAAGGAACTGATTCCAATCCCTGTGCACATTTGTATTACTCCTACAAAAAATCTTAATATATTCATACGAAGGTGTTTCTCAGAGTGGGAATAAAGAAGAAAGAATTGTCCCGTGTATGCGGCAATCAGTTTGAAACTTCATATAATTGTTTTTTTAAACGCCACTGTATGAAACACAGAGGGAGATGCATATCTTTTTAAAGGAATTTGTACAAACGCTATGTCAGTCACATTATACTTTTGTAACAAGGAAGTGCTGGCTGGCTAGTTTCTTTTAGTTACATGTCAAAGATCTGTGATCTTCCTGCAAAAATCCCAATCGTAACTTCTATGGGGATTATATTTTGAAATCAATTTGGTAAGATTAAACCAGAGTAGGTTAATGTTTTCGTCATGATTACATGAAACAAATTTGAACCAATCTAAATGCTAAAAATGAAAGACTGTATTGTTTAAAAAGCATACTGTTTCAGAAAACACGTTAATGAAATGAGTGGCAAATACCATAACAACGATATGACCAGTATAAATAGAAGTGCTGTTTTAAAGAATTGAGTAATTAAATGAATCCATTCCATTGAGAATCGAATAAGAATCAATAAGTCTTGCACACGAATCCAGCACACACTCAAACTGCACTTAAAAAGAACCAAAGATATTTCATATTTAATTGATCCTAATGTCGAGAGCGAGTGCAAATGCTGTTCTTTGATACCTTTCAATCCTATTTAAGGCGCTGACTGAAAGAAAATGTGATCACACTGTGCGACCTTCGCACTACGTCAGGTTATTCCGGGTCCATTAACATCTCAACTGTCAAGAACCTTTACTGCTCGTCTGTCAAGTTTTGATTATAAAGTCAGAATGCACTCGATCGTTCTAAAGCCATCAAGGGCCATTTAGCTGTCGAAAAACGAATTGTCAATAGGTAATGACGTGTTTACTTCAGTCATCAATGTTTTTAAGTTCAAACAGTGATTGACAGTGTCTATTGATACGATTCATTATGGAAAAATAAAAGTTATTGTCAATGTTATCTGCACATGTTGGCGGGTCATTTTGTTCAAGTTTATCTACCCTTTTACGCCTATAATTGAAGGTCTGAAATGGTCAGTTAAAAGAGAAAATAACACCATTCTCGAAACTACTTCCCTTTCTCTCAAGTGGCTACTAAAGTGTGATATCGTTTGTTAACTGTTTCTTATAGGTGCGGAATCAATATCCTGTCTGAGCTATGTAAGACCCACATTCAATTATACCTAATTGGTTGTCTGCATAATTGTATTGATGTCTTCAACGAAGGAAGTATTTTGAAGTAACTGAGTCTCAATATCGGAAAGAACTGTTATTGAATTATTGTGCTTAAACAAGGGTTTCTTTAAAGGTTATTTCACAATAGATAAAATGTCTGTCTGAGTTGTGTAAAGTAGGTATTGAATTATTGTAAATTGGACAACCTTATAAGTGTATCAATAGGTAGTAAGGCGCAGTTACCAGAGAAATCAAATAGAAAGAAAATGTGTTTTTAAAGTGTAAGTGATGCATGCAGTAAAATAGGTAGTAATATTTAATGAAAACGTTATGCATGAAATAAGATGCAAATATTCTTATCATCTCAGATGAAATATGAAATATGTAACAACACGGGTTGACGACAATAGAATTCTCGATAATCTCCTCGGAATATTTATTGTAGAAATACCAAGAAAATGAAATTAAACTATTGCGCATGAGGTCTATAACTGTTTACCAATTATACAAATAGTGTTTATATCTGGCATAAATTTGTTTTGCAGATACAAAATTGCTGAGTTGATAAATATGCTGATCATTGAGAAAAATAAACATTGCATTGTACAGTAAGTATATCGCAACTATGTATTTGCTCAATGTTCCTTCATTTTTCAACGCAGTTTGCAACGCAACGGGACAATGAAACAAGGTATTTTGACCTACATGTAGGGAATTGTATGAAAAATATTCACACCGAAATAATTGCCCTAATTTGTAAACGTTGATAAATATATTCATCATTGGGAAGTTTACATAAAACGTTTGAAATAAGCCAAATGTTGTACAGAAAATTGAATATAGGTCAGCCTGTTGAGTCACACCTAATAGCGTCTGTTTTTCTTTAACATTGACTTTATCACATTATCAACGTAAAGAAAAAGACCAGACATTCCAATACATTACACACGTGCCACATGTAATGCTTCACCAAGACAATTATCATGTAATGGATTATTGATAACACTGTGAGTGTTCTAAATAATAATATCTCTTTTTATTTAACAATATGATTTATATTGATGATAATACAATTTAAATAAATCTAGTGCGTGTGAAAGAATGGAAATTTCAAGTGCTACGTTTCATCACCACAAACTTAACACATTCACAAGCTGTCCTTACATGTATACATAAGACAATTGTAACTTGTAGGCCACATTCAAGGACGAAAGCTGATAAACAGACAATAACAATAAAGATGGTTGGAATATAGTTTAAGAAGGCATGATTAGTGTTCCTTTCAAATATCAGACAAAGTGTCTGTGAATGGTGACCTAGCTATTCCATCTTCGCATTGTAATGGGCATTTATTTTACCATACATCCACTTAAGTTAAGGAACCAATGTTTCAATGCATTATTGAAAGTCGTGTTGTCATAAAGATGTCTGCATCAGCGTGAAACAGTAGCTTCTTTATCTTTTCAGGAGGTGTTAAAGTATTGTTGAATAATATTTATGACCTTGCTTTATTGTGTTTAGTAACTGCTCATGATGGCTTTTGGAAAAGCATGGATGACCTGTGAGGACTAATAGACCAGTCGTTATAAACATGTTTGATTTATAGAAAGGAAGAAGGATTTGAAGATTTGATCGTATTGTCAATATTTGAAGCTACCATTTATTGATATCAATCACACTGAGACAGAGAAAAGTACATGAAGTTAGATTAAAGGGGCAGTGGCACGTTTGTAAGGGGGATATTAGGTGATGTCAGGAAAATGAAAATAAATGGTTCCAATTGAAAGACAATGTATTTAAACTACATGAAGCAGTAATAAATCAAATATGCAATGTAAAGTTCAGCCATGCAATTCCGTCTTCTCACACAAAGTGAATTCAAGGTGTCCACATTAAAATGGCCGCCAATGGACTTTATGTGAATCTTTATACATGTAGTTTGTTCTCTGACTATGGATGTTTGGTTTGTGAAATGAGATTTTTGACACTATCACATACTAACTAATACATCAAGCGTTTAGGTACAAAATCAGTGAAAAATTGAACATTTTCCAGAACGTGCTACTGCCCCTTTAAAACTTGGGCAGATTCTTCCTTCTTTTTTTTCCGCTTGAAAGTTGTTAAAACAAACAAGCACACACAAGTTGTTCTTTATTGAAATCCAGTGCTTACGTACAAGATTGTTACTTTAAAGCCTTCATTTCATAGATGTTTCCGTAAATAACATGAAGCTCAATCATTTCCACTCCATTCAGGGAAAGAATTTTCTTCAAGTAAGAACTCATAAGGTATTTCATCCAAACAATAATTCTTACCATATTTCTTTTATTCTAAAACTGTTTTATACATTCACTTTACTCTCAAGTGACTAACAATATGTCTGAAACTTTCTTAGTTGGCTTTTGTGTGGCAGTCAAAACTTTGAATAACTGTCAACCAAATACTGCCATAAAAATTATCAAACGTTTTGACATAAACTTCTTATCGAAATACAGTTCACAGCATTTATAGTTTATTTAATTAAGTGAGATCCAAATGAATATGTCTGCCTGTCAACCGTGTCTAATGTAGCATGCTAAAGACTACTATGTTATTTCCGTTGTTAGATTTAATTGTCCTCTTAGTCTGTATCTATCTAAACTTAACTTCAATTCCAGACATTCATTTACACTTTAAATCACCGTATCAAAATGTGTAGCTTGGAGTTTCACTTTCAGGTTTGGATTCCCATGAACCACTTATTGACAAAGGATGTTTTGAAATTAAAAGTTTTATAACTCAAACTCAATCCTATTTGATCTAATAAAGTTATTTGGGCAAAGGGAATGCTTTTTTGAAAAACACGTTTTGTATTGCTTAGAACAAGCTACTTTATCAAACATCGATGTAATGTTTAAATGCAACATTAATTATCAAATGTTTAATTTGCAATATACCGTTGTTATTCGTTGAATGTGAAAGTCATTGTTATTTTCTTCTATCTCAAGGTTCTAATTTTTGTACTTTGCAGACATATACTGAACATCTTTGAAAACGCACCATCTGTAAATATTATTATTTTTACAGTATAAATGAAGGTTGAAATGTTGCTAATAACACAAAAGACCATAAAAAACGACATATAGCCGAGAACGGATTGCCCGAACACATCATCGAACAAATTACATGAAAACAACAAAATGCACACAGAAACAGCACAAATTGCATGCGGAAAACATGCTGAGTCTGGGTATAAATAACCGTCAGCATTAAATCATCCTCATTTTAAGCTGTACCTGTCAAAGTAAAGTTTATTTTGCAATGCCAAGATTATCAGCAGAGGAACGAGAACGCGCCTTGGGCATGTTGCAGGTTGGCACATCAAGCAGGGTGATTGCCAGACGATTTGGTTGCCATCATTCCACCATCGTAAGACTTGCAAACAGATACCAACAAACAGGAACCACCAAGGACCGACAGCGTCCAGGCCAGGCTTGTGTTACCACACCTCGCGAAGATCGAGACATTGTTCGGCGCCATATTCGCGATCGTCCAGTGCCAGCTGCCAGGACTGCCAACACTATCCAAGGCCGACGTGGTTTGATCAGTGCTTCTACCGTCCGACGCCGTCTGAGTGCGACAGGATAACGATGTCGACGCCCATACGTTGGACACATCCTGACTGATAGGCATCGCCGTGAACGCTATCGATGGGCTGAACAACATCATTTGTGGTTGTTGCGACGTTGGGATGGTGTTGTGTTCTCCGACGAGTCACGATTTCACCTACGAAATGCTGACGAACGTCTACGGGTATGGCGTCGACGGGGCGAACGTTATCATCAAAACTGCGTTGTGCAAACAGATCGTTGGGGTGGAGGCAGCATTCTGGTGTGGGGAGGGATCAGTTATCATCACAAAACCGCTCTGGTTGTTTGTCATGGGAGAGTGAATGCCCTTTACTACCGTAACAACATTCTTCAGAACAACGTCGTTCCCTTCTTTCAGCAACATTAAGATATGCACACATTCCAGCAGGACAATGCTCGAGCACACACTGCGCGTGTTTCAACACAGTTTCTGGCAAACAACAACATTCCTCTACTTCCTTGGCCTGCATTGTCGCCAGATATGTCTCCCATTGAACACTTGTGGGATTACATCGGCCAACGCCTCTCACGTCGCCCACAGATGAACAACCTTAGGGAACTTGACAATGCTTTGCAACAAGAGTGAAATGCAATTCCTCAGAACATTATTCAGAGGCTTATCCGCTCAATGAGGAGACGGTGCACAGCCTGTGTTGCTGTTAACGGTGGTCATACACGTTACTGACTTTCCATGTGGACACCACCTTTCTTTGATGGTCAACTGAATTAAAACTTCACCGTTTTGTTTGATTTGTTCTTGTTTCTTTTCTTTACCAAACATTGGTCTACAAACGTATGGCCAATTTACACGGATTGCTCGCTTATGCTCTTGGATATCCAAACTATTAAAGGTGGTGCGTTTTCAAAGATGTTCAGTATATAATTCCTAGTTTGAATTTTTTTCCTTTATTTTCGTAACTCGTTTAAGATTAGTTCAAAGGTGAATAAGAAGACATGGTCACCAACATCCCCCGTCAAATTAGTTTTTATTAGATCTTTCAACATGTTTCTACATAGGCCATTACTCTGTAATATATAATTGCATCAACTCAATATTAAGGCACTCGGGCCGTAAACATAGTATGCCATATGATATTATCGAAAAAACTTCAAATCGAATTGAACCTCATTAAATATTGCAAAATAGAGGCTAATACATAGTTAGTAATTTAAATTTAAATTTGATATGGATCATTACTACTTACCTTCCCATGACATTAACAGTTTGTTTCATTTATATCTTAACATTGGTGGTAAAAATACAATACAATAGAAAAACTAAAATGAAGAAACACTAATTACGTTTGTTGCAGAAATACTGCCAATTCACACACAAGTTACAATAACGTATTATGCTAACGAGACACCAATTACAGCGAGCAGTCTCAAGAGGGTTGACAAGCCCTTAATTTGGACAGTCAAATTAGATTTGGTGTTGGGATCCACTTTCAACAGAGATCACGTCTTGTTTCATGTGACAATCTTCATAACAGATACTGTCACTTTAATGATTAACTCAACTCCATATGAAGAACACTTTCGATGTTATTATATTTCTTTTAAGCATATTGAGTTTCATAATGTTTGGTTTTGTGAGTTTCATCCAAAACGTTTCATGCATTTCTTTTGATTATAATGCAAACTTGTTTGTTTCGTTACCTTGTTAAAGATTATTCGGTTTACCAAACTTATTATATAAATTCATCGCATTTAGATATCAATCTTAAAAAATAACGTTTGGAGTGGGGTCTAATTCTGCCATTAAACGATTATTAATTCATGAATATTACAGCAAAAATTTAGTAACAAATTGAAAAAAACCCATCTGTTTGCAAGAACTACTTCAATAAATGACTACCACTCTTACACTCAATTTACCATAATGAATTTCGTGAACGAGACATAACTTGTGACGGACAACCTTAAAGGGGCAGTAGAACGTTTTTAGGGGGTATATAAGGTGATGTCAGGAAAATGAAAATGAATGGTTCCAAATGAAAGACAATGCATTCAAATTAAATGGAGCAGTAATAATTCAAATATATAATGTAATGTTAAGCCATGCGATTCCTTTTTAGTGAGATTTTGACACTATCAAAAAATACATATAACATTAACGTACAATTATCATTGAAAAAACTAAAATATAAAAATTATCAAAAAAAGAGCTACTGACCCTATAGGGGGATTCAAACCCTCACATAGGTTGGTCAAAATTGATGTCGCATTTGATGATTGGTTCGGGTTTCTTCAGATCGTAACCTTTTGACAACAGAACATCAGATTAATAACAAAAGTACACCCAAATGCATTATTAATCACGTTGATAACTCTATTACAGGAAAACATGGGGTTTGTTTGCAATTATATTCCGTTACTGCAAAACGCTTAAAGAGATTAAAATAACCAAGCAACAGAAACTATTTGCATTCCTAGGATATTAATTTGTGTTAGAGTCCGATTAATCTGATAACTACTTGATAACCAGCAATTTGAATGATTAAAAGCAATCTCATTTTCATTGCATGTTATACATTAGGATTTGCATGAACTTGTTATCCATAAATACTTGACCTAATAGTAAATTTTATTATGTTTGACGTTAAAGGGGCAGTAGCACTTTTTTTGATAATTTTATATTTTAAATTTTTCACTGATAATTGTAAGTTAATGTTAAATGCATTATTTTGACAGTGTCAAAAATCTCATTACACAAGTCAATCATCCATAGTCAGAGGACAAAGTATGAAGATTGACATTAAATCCATTGGCACCCATTTTTTTGTGAACACCTTAAATTCATTTTGTGTAAGAAAAAGGTATTGCATGGCTAAACTTTACGCTACATATTTGAATTATTACTGCTCCTTTTAGTTTAAAGACATTGTCTTTCAATTGGAACCATTAATTTTCATTTTCCTGACATCACCTCATATACCCCAAAAAACGTGCTACTGCCCCTTTAATGTCGTTATGCATGCATGCATGTATGCATACACCGTCGCTTGGAACTCTTAGATACCAAGTCATTTAGTTCGAGAGTCACCATTACCTGATATTAAGGAACGTGATATTACTGACAACTACCTTTTTCAGTGATGCATGGTTTCATGGTTACACCGATTACGTTCTAACCAGCTCAACTTCATGACACAATCAAACATGTAAATTGCAGATTCATAGTATTATTTGACCTATGATGTGATCAAGCTCTTTTCAACACAATGTCTAAAGAGATGTTAAACACAGGAACAGCAGACTTTCTCAGAATAACGATATGGATTTGTATCAGGATAAAAAAGTGTCCTTTATCCTGATGTTCCTTTTGTTTCTGGGCGAAGCTGTATATACTGCTATTCAAAGTGTAAAGTATCTGAATCTTAACTTATTGCTGTAGAAACCCGGGATATAAACATAACAGTTGCATAAAGTTGTCATTGTAGAGGAGCAAATTTTAAATTTTTAGTAAATTGTTTGCTTTCGTCTTGTAATCTCTTATAGAATCATACCATAATTGACGTCATACACGAATTCCTATGACACTGCTTTCTACTATCATATTGGACTACTTATCGGTACAATCTATTTTGTGAAAACAATATTTTAATATAATCATATATAACATGGCCGATGAAACCCGCCGCCAAGAAGTGAAATATACTACACAATTTTTATCATATTACACTGTAATAAAACTTTGCTCTGATAAACTCATATGATTTACATTATTGCTCTCAGCTTTTGAAAAAAAATCATTATGCACATACTGATTGTTTTAATCTAACTTCTTATTTAATTCAGTGTTATGATGATATTTTCTTTCCTAAAAAAATAAACAAGTACAATGTGTTCCAAAAAAAGGCAGAAATAAAAGTAGAAAGAACTGAAAACCAGGACCAAAATGAAACTTAACCAGACATCAATCAATTCCAAAAGTTAGAAACAAAATCTTGTTAAATCTTACTTTATATGTTGATTAATGTGGCAGACTCTTTCCCACTGTTTAACCCGCCGGCTATCTCAGCTGATACGAAACTGCACGTGATGCACGCTTTTCTCTGTCCATATGTTTGATTTGGAAATAGTCGGGTTACATTAATTAATAAATACGATATGATGTATGAAATTTAACTTTGTTTCATTCTGCAGATATGAAATATACTTGGTTCTGTTTGTCAGAAAATTTATCAAATTGATAGTGATAATTTTGATCAGATTAAATGTTGCATTTTTTCTTAACTAGTCAAAAAAACTGTCCGTTGGGTTTGTTAAACATGGGCAGTAAATCTTAATTCATCTAGTTTTATAATAAATCAATTTATAAAATAATATATGACGACTTTTTCTTTTGTTTGTTGTAACCAAATAAGTAAAACACGACGACATGCGTCTTGTCCGTGGAAAGCGTGAATATTCTGCAATACATTCCAAACATTAGCGATATATGGCCAACGGAACCTGCACCCTACATGAACATCAACTTCAGAGATCGTTGTGTCTCGAAACAGTTTCGTCAAATGTAGGGCGTACAGGTGTTCGAGTCCTTGTCAGAATTCAGGGAATCAGAAAGCAGGCACTGTTTTAAAATCATGTAACGTCGTGTGAAATCATTTGATGTACAGGCTATATTATAAAAATCGAACTGAATATTGTAAACGACTTTAAATGTGTCGCTTGAGAATTTGTGATACAGGTTTAAAATGAATTTGTATTGACATTTTGGCTGTGAGAAAAGCTCAGAAGGAAGAGAGCAGGTTTGACGATTATCAATGTTGACAAGTTCTGGTGATGTCATATTATTATTTTGATAAATATTGTCATAATTGCAAACCGTCAAGCAATTGTCAAACTGTGTTACAGATTTTGAAATATGCCAAGTTTATTTTGCTCACATTGGTTACATGTGTTTCAAAATGAGAGTAACCAGAAAGACCCAGAATGGCATACAACAGATACATCTGCAATCTTGACTCATTCTGGAGATGCCGATTGAAGGTAAAATTTCCTTCATGATAGAATGAGGCAAAACCAAATGATGTTTAGATCACTTATTAAACAGATTGATAAACACCATAGTTATATAACTGAAATCAAACCTATCTTGATTACTATTCATAGTGTTAAACATGGTTTAAATCGTCATCGCTTTTATAATGAGCGATATTGAAAAGTGATGAAAATATTGACAAATTTATAACAATGAAATAAATCTTTAGGGCCTGGGCGGGTCATACACCCCATAATAAAATCAAATACGGACACGGTTGCATCTCAACAACTCGTGAGCTTGATGCATTACTCTAGGCTTTGGGTTCAAGTGACCCTTTCGACATTTGTTAACTTTTATTCTATTAACATTCTATTTTTTTTTTCAGATATCAAAGGTCGTAGACATATCTTCATTTGAAATTAAAAGACGACATAATCATTAATCAACAAAATGTAACGGAAACCTCATATAGTTATTTCTCTTAAAGGAGCAGTAGCACGTTCTTAGGGGGAATATAAGGTGATGTCATGAAAATGAAATTTGATGGTTCCAATTGTAAAACAAAGTATTTAAACTAAATGAAGCAGTAATAAATGAAATATTCAATGTAAAGTTTAGCCATGCGATTCCTTTTTCTGACACAATATGAATTAAAGGTGTTCACACAAAATGGCCGCCAATGGAGTTCATGTGCATTTTTAAATTTTTTTCTCTGACTATGAATGATCGGTTAGTATAATGAGATTTATGACGTTATCAATATAATACAGTTAGCATTAACGTACAACCAACAGCAAAAAAATGAAAATATATATTTTTCCAAAAAACGTGCCACCGCCCCTTTAAGATGTTTATGATAATTTCAAATTGACGAGATTCCTAGATACATTCAGACAATTGCCATAAATGAAAAAATCAATTGAAACATTATCGATATTAAGCACAGAACTGTAATGCCATGAACTCCCTTGCTTTCTCTAAAATATGGTATTCATTTTTATGCATTGATTGAACTTTTCAAAATATTTTAACAACATCGAATTTGTTGATCACTGGATGTGAACTTTGCAGACGTGGTTACCTCTAACATGTTTAATCCGTATCCACTTGATATTTATATGGTGTTATCGATGTGATCAGCTATGACCTTTCATTCTGGTTTTCTTTTTGCTAACCCCTTTTCATACACTACAAAACGTTTATTATATGAATGGAAATGGATTATACCCTTCTGTCCACATTGATATCAACCTGTGTGAGTCGCGATCTAGAGAGGTTAGGGCACCTCTGGTGGCTAGTGTAGATTTGAGAAATTCCTGTAATGAATTCCTTTTATCTCGTATATCACTGAAAATCAAGCAATCCGCATCACTTTGTAACTGAATTAGACTTATGTCCCTTTATATTTTCAGGCATCAGCGCCATCACCCTTATTTTTACAGAAGGAAAGATAATTATAGAACATTATTCATACAATAAAACAATTGATCCAATGATTTGTCGACCTTGGACATGTGAAATTCTCTTGCACACATGATATTCATCTCGGCGAATATCACGTGTCCAAGGTCCACAAATCATTGACTTGAGGGTCCAAAATAGTTAAGTGCAGGTTGCAATTCACCAATGAACACCATATTCGTTATTGTTACAAATTGTATAGCTTACTTAGTTAAAGAACTTTAGGACAAAACATGGAGATACATATTCATCAGGATACGTTGTATTAACTACTCATTCACACTGTGACATTGTTGTTATGGCGGTACATGTATATCACGTTTCTCACAATAATCTGAAATCCTCTTGAAACCATTTGTTATGTTTAAGGTTAATCACTTGGAAACTATCGTAAAGCCTCCTTTAAAGGGGCAGTAGCACGTTTTTATGGGGAATATAAGGTGATGTCAGGAAAATGAAAATAAATGGTTCCAATTGAAAGACAATGTATTAAAACTAAATGAAGCAGTTATAATTTGAACATATAACTTAAAGTTCAGCCATGCGATTCTTTTTTCTTACAAAAATGAATTAAAGGTGTTCACACAAAAATGGCCGCCAATGGATTTTATGTGAATCCTCATACTTTGTCCTCTTACTATGGGTGATCGGCTTGTGTAATGAGATTGTTGACACTGTCAATATAATACATTTAACATTTACTTAAAATTACAAGTGAAATATTTGAAATATACTGCCCCTTTAACCTTACATCTGCTCATAATTGATGTATGGTATCAACCTTAAGTGAACGTAAGTCAGGGCTTAAGAAGATTCAGCACAGTATCAAATAATGGTTTGAGCTTAGAGCCACTAATACTAAACAGCAACAGTCTCCGACTGAGCAACATAGGCTTTGATCAAGGAAATCTAGTGACTGTTTTAAAACAATGCTGTCTTTAGACATTAAAGGTTTGTGACTATGAAAATATTAGAAGGACATTCTTCATTCATTTCGCTTGATTGAGGCATTTATTTACAAACGATACCCCCATAGTTTTAAATAAAGTACTTAATCTCTTCAAACTACTGATAACTCTCCTAAAATTATAACAGAAGCCCTGTTTACATACTGAAGATCCTGTAAAATAATTATCATGTTTGTTTTAACAAATAATACAAACCATCAAATAACTTTGATAGTATGTGCTTGTTTGCTGTGTACTTGCTACATGTATCCTTATTCTTAATCAATAGCAATTAGCAATAATACATTGCTGTTTTTGTTTTCTCATTTTTAAGTAAAAATTGTATGACACGTAGCACATTTAAAAAAAAATAAGATAAAATTTGTCACTAATGACTGTACGTTGATGCAAAATGTATTAATAGTGTCAAAAATCACAAACCCATCATCCATTGTCAGAGTACAAATTATTAAGACTTACATATAGTCGTCCATTGGCGGCCAATTTGTTTAAACGCTTTTAATTCAGTTTTTGTAAGAAAAGGGAATCCCATGGCTGAACTTTACATTATATATTCGATTTATAATTGCTTCATTCAGTGTACATTATATTTTGGAACCATTTATTTTAATTTTTCTGACATCACCTTATATTCCCCCTAAAATCGTGCTACTGATCCTTTAACTAATGAGAGTTCGAATTGTTTAAATAATAATCTCTCTATCACCTTGTAATGCCATATAAGATCGCGCTACTGTCCCTTTAACTACATTAGCTTTAAATAAACAATTCATTTTTCCACAGATACATCTAAAATAAAGCAAACTTATCAAAATAGTTGTCTATTTCTTGCATCATTAGATTCGATAATGAAGATATTTTCAGACTTTGAAGTATTAACGTTCAATGCATTCAACCGATCCAATACATGTTTTTGTTAAGAGATCTGAAGAGATCCTTGTTTGTACTTCTGTGTCACAGGTTTTGCTGGTTGCTTTTTCAGAAAAAACATATTTAATCGGCTTCCGACGTGTCTTTCATGCCTGTCAGTTCATAAAGTAAAATTCGCCGCTGGATAGTAATTGCTGACGGTGGATGAACTTTGGTCTTCCAAACCTGAATGTTAAATTCCAAAGGAAAATCTCATGTATGACCAAACTTGAAAGGTTGCAAAACAGACAAGTTTAATGAAAATGTACATGCATCTAATTAAAGTTTTCACGATATATTTAATACTCTCTTAAAAAAGATTATATAACACATTTCATGGCTTTGATAAGATAACTATTAAAAAAGTGAGAAATTACATGTAGGAGACCAGATTTACATATATGTAAACCACCTACTCCGCTTATCGATGTGAGATGAACAGGGGATCAAAATGTATATACAGATTGAATCGATAATGTTCTCACAAAAGGTTATCTTTCAATAATGAGTCAAAATATTTAGAGTAAGGAAATAAACATGTTACAAGTATTTTCAGTCGAGCATGTCCTGATGGAAAATATCAAGGGTTGATAATGCGAAGGGCATTAATAAAAATGATAGTATTTATATCTGAAAGTTGCAAGAAAATTGCATGTTATATAACATTTGTTACATCGCAGTATTCATAACAGACAAAGACACTTGACGCTAAGAATTGTTATTTTGTCTGTAAGTTTAGTGTTTAGTAGTATTTTCAAAACATCATCACTTTTTAAATATGCATTGTTAAATTTTTAAAGTGTACTATTTAATCATTCCTTAGGTTCCTAAATATACACCTTATATTATCAATGTAGGAGTTTTAGTATTTCACAGTATTTCCTCATTAGGTAAGAAGTATCATAAAGCAGAAAATAAAAATCAAGTCATAAAAACCACATATTCAATCTGACTTTCATGATCATGACCTCTTATGAAATGAATCATGAAACAGACAAGACACATAAATGGAGATTATAGTGACTTTGTAAACATTAATTTGTTTGGGGGGAAATACAATAAGGCACAACATGTAAATAAGATCAAAGAGCCAAATGTAGTTTTAAAACCTTTTGCATACATTTCAAACTGAACTGGCTCTCATCCATTATTTTAACAAAATCCGCGTGATTGATGGTGTTTGAAATCAAATACCAAATATTTGAACTGGAATTAATTCTTCAAACACAACATTCGACTCTGCCAGGGAGCATTGATCTTTCATCCGACCAAATGGGAGTTCTGATGAATCAAATTGATTCCTTAATAGAACTGTTGATTTCCATTCAACAGCTGTTAATTTGATCATCTATTTCTGAAATGAACTGACCATTGATAAATGAATCATCACTTTTGACATTTGTAGAAGTATGCAGTAAAAACAAAACTTCAATGGATTCTAAATATCTGAATATCATGTAAGTTTTTGTATTTGCTGATCAACAGCGCTATCTGGCTATAAGTTATCGTTTTCTCCTCCACAAACGGGTAGGGACAGAAAAGTTATCAAATGAATAGTTGACAAAAGGCTTGGCGAACTTTTCTGATTCAATGTTTTTTAGTTGAGTAAATTGTATGCACTTAGTTGTTCTTTTGACCAAACTATTCTTCATACAGTGGGAATGCTTGTTGGTTCAACATAAATGCATTAAATTGACGACTATTTCTTAATTATTGATACCTGAATCAGAATGTCACCACATTTGAAATGTGAGTAATTAACTATAGTTCATACCTTTACTTCAAGTAAAAATTATTTATAATTCAAAAAGTTTGTAATGAAGCACCGTTTGTGTCTCACGACCAAATTTTCACTGCTGGGTCATGATGGCCTTATATGTTCTCAAAATTCTCTATTGGGATTCTTATAACAAGGAAGTGATTTTTACCGAAAATGCCTGAGCAATAATTAACAGAATGAAACATGTTTGTTTTCAGAAAATATTTTCTTTCAATCAGCTCAATGTTTGCTTCGCGAAAACAAGAAGATTACATGTGAGTGGTTTTAAGTTTCACAAATCACTTGAAGGATTGACAACAATAGGCTTTGGAGCAATATATTTAATCTCTGCTCACATGCAGAATGGCGATGCCCACGACGATACCGTGGAAGTGATTGTCAGTTGGGGTCAACCATTCAAGAGTATCAAATTCCTTAACAGTAAAAATCAAAGTTTTTTTGAAGAAGCATCTAAATGATCAGAACACTTCCCTTCAGTTGGAATCTTTCGATACAACTTACGGGTACCCTAAATGATCTGATTAAGGCAGTTTTTTCGTATATGGTAACACATTTGCGGTAAACACATACGAGTTCTGACAAAAACAGTGATGTAAATCTCCAAACTAGATTAGATTGCGACATCAAATTGTGTTAAATTTTATTTTGAGCTCCTTGAGTCAAAACCCTTCATATCCTTTACGAAGAGTTCTTCATTACAACTGAAAGAAGTTTTCTACGTTGAATAGGCAGATGAACATCTCTTACATCAAAACCAGCGTCCGAGATATATTGATCTAAATGTAAAGCTGCAAAACATTCATGTTCACTTCTTATTCATTCTGAGTTCTTCATTCTATATGTACAAACCATTGATTTATATAAAAAATCGTTATCACAATTCTGAGCATGAACATGACTTCAATTGATTTCCTAATGTGGTGAGTGATGCGCCTTAATGAAGAAATTATCGACACCATTGCCACATTTGACTTTACATTGTACCATTAGGCTTAAGACATGCATACCATTATAAGATTTAGAGACAATAAGGATATGATCGTGTGGCAACAACAAATCGGGAAGATTGCAATTACATAATCAGCCCACTTTTTATGTTATCATGTTAATGGATAGTAAATTGTAATCAACATGATGTAGTATTAAAGCTTTCCAGGCTGTTTCATTGTTATCCATTTTGTGTCTTTAAATACATATAACACAGGTTAAAACCTGCAGGACTATTGTCAAACTAGAAAACTGTATAATAATGCAAGCATTATGTAGAAGTGGTTAACATTCAGTGTTGAAACCAATTAGGGATGTTCATATTGGATGTTACACAAATTAAAGCTCTTTTATATTGAGGTGAGGTGAGTTGGGGTTTAACGCCACTTTAAGAGTGTTTCCTTATATTTGGGCTGATAACATTATTGCAGGGAGAACCAGGGACTTCCTGATCCGAAACTGAGAGATCTAACCACTGGGCTATCCCGCCCCGGTTTATATTGAAGCTACTCCTTTGATGATTTGCAAAAATGTGCCATTTCCTTAACATATCAATTTCCAGGGTAAAGTTTGCAAAAAATAATCTCAAGTAATATTTGTTAGGCATAAAATGGTTTGTCAATGATGATATATTGTTTATTATCATATTTTATAGAATGTTGTTGTCACAAAGTGATTTGTACTTGAAATGCAAAATGGAATATTGTGATTGTGCTTTCCAACCTGTGATTAAACTGATTTTACTTTCCTTTTGCTGTCATGTTATCAAAGACATAACAACATCATCAGAAAACCATCATCACAAGAAACTAAATTTCACTGAATGACTCGAACAGAAATTCTCAAAGTGTGATCTTAATTTTCCTAAGATATTTACCTCTGGGTAAACTAAGTCGATAGTCATTGTTTGTACTCACATGTGTTATGAAACAAAATCCATAGAAACTGTTGAAAGTAATTTTTTCTTTGTTTATACAGATAATTATCGGAAAAATATCAGTTTAAATAAAATGATGTCTGTTGGTTGTCGTAATATTAGCCTTTTTGTGAAAATTGAAATAAACAAATTGTAATGGTTTAACATTAAAGGTGCAGTAGCACGTTTTTTGATAATTTTATATTTTAAAATTTTCACTGATAATTGTATGTTAATGCTAAATGTATTATTATGACAGTGTCAAAAATCTGATTACACAAGCCAATCATCCATAGTCAGAGGACAAAATATGAAGATTAACATAAAATACAATGGCGGCCATTTTATGTGAACACCTTTAATTCATTTTGAGTGAGAAAAGGGAATCGCATGGTTAAACTTTACATTATATATTTGAATTATTACTGCTCCATTTGGTTTGAATACATTGTCTCTCAATTGGAACGATTAATTTTCAATTTCTTGACATCACCTTATATTCCCCCTAAAACGTGCTACTGCCCCTTTAAATGATGGAATTGTTTTTAGTTCCCTTAAGTGATTTAGACTTATCTTTTCATCTGTTCCATGTTTCTGTCACTT
Source organism: Steromphala cineraria (assembly GCA_916613615.1). Taxonomy (NCBI): domain Eukaryota; kingdom Metazoa; phylum Mollusca; class Gastropoda; order Trochida; family Trochidae; genus Steromphala; species Steromphala cineraria. The sequence continues at coordinate 37,571,222 of OU744722.1, read as the reverse complement.
GTCATATCAAGGGTGAACATTTATTGAACCGCGACTTGCACCACAATATGAAAAACACGGCCTTCAAGTCTCAGTTTCGGTACCCTTCATGATTAGAATTCCATGGAAAAATTCATAAGACATCATATTATGACTGGCAGGATGGAAATATATTTAGAAACCATAGTGATCGTGTGTGTCCGCCAAGCAGGCAAGCGGCACAAGACAATATCAAGGCCTTGGCCTTCTGATATCCTTGTTGAAATAGTTTATGAAAATGAAATTTACACAGAAGATTTCAACATTCAAAGAAATAATCTGTCTTCTGTCAACACATAGTACATGTATATAATATATATGCTTTTAAATTGGTATTCAACTACGTGAAAGTGATTAAAAAAAAATAACCGAGACATAAATTTCAGTATAATTTCATGATAATGTTGTTGCATGCAGCCGTTTCAATTTGCAATGATCTCTAGAGCACCTAGCATTTTCAGCGCCATTGTCTTTCGTAAAACAATATGGCCGACACATAAAAAACCAACTAAATGTACAGTGTTTCGCCTTCTTTTACGATTTTCTAGAAATATATTTTATTTTGATTACAAAAAGGTGTAAATGGTCGTTTATATAACTTTTGACGTCTGTGAAATGTAAATGTTAAGCATTGTGAAGGTATATGAATAGAGTTTGAGCCAAAACACCCAGCAGTTGCGCTTTAAGCCTTCATAGAATAATACACTGAGGTACATCAGAAAGTTTACATCTCAGTTTGTTTCATCATATTTAATATTTTCAAAAACAAAATATTCCTAATAAAAATATTTCGAGTTTTTGACGTCATACTCTAAAGTTAGATTATCACATGCCGTTTAGATATTTAATAAATCGAGAAAAAAATCAAATATGCAGACTTTCTTTTGTAACTCAGTGTATAATGAAAAGTTGCATTCGATCTGCATGGTTTAGCTGTATTAACTTTTACGTTAATTCCCCAATCACTAGCTTAATCCAGTATAAAAGAATTGTAATAATTCTATTATATGTGTCATCACCCTGGGCTTTCGTCCTGCCATGATTTAAGATAACTATGATGTTCACTCATTTAATAAAATTCTTACAAATCTTAGTTTTCATGAAAGGAAAAGTTTCTAACATTTTATCAGTACAAGAACTTCAGAAATTCGGAATATAAACTTGATGATTAGAGCAGTTTTCTTCCCGATCATGTCACATTCATTTTGCTACAACAACTTCAAAGTATTTCTTTAAACGAAAGTATATAAGATTTATGAAAGTGCTGAAAGCAACGATTTTTCAAAAAGAAATCAGAAGATATTGTATATATCTGGACGCTCACTTCAAACAGCTACATAAAAAGTCGGTAACTCCAATACAGAATTAAATAGAAATAATCAAAAGAATTTGATGTTTTTCTTCCATCACAGCGAGTTGTATGAAATCAAATGATGGATTTCACAAACTTAAAAATTGTTGAGATCATAAAACTTTTAGCGTTTAAGAGATCTGTTGGTTGTATAAACGAGAAAAACCCACAAAGTTGTTAGCATTACAGTAAGAAGGGAGAAGATATTTTCATCATAATGGAACAGTTTTTAAATGACTTCATTTCAATGATGTGTTATTGATAGAAAATGTATTCGAGTATTTGTTAGATTACTGTGAATGTGTGTATTATATGATTACTATCAAGGTTCATTACAAATATATGCATTTTGGTCAACACTTTGAATTAGTTGATAATTGATTTTGTCTTTTAAGCACTTTTCATAGAGAAAATGGGTCTTTTGGGAATAGGAAGAAAGATAGATAACGGAAATATGATAAAAGTGTTATTCTACAACCAAACTCGAATGTTAAAAAGGAAATATGATAAAGTGTTATTCTACAACCAAACTCGAATGTTAAAAAGGCGTTCATCCTTAAATCGTCAAAAGAGAATTTTTGCTTGAAATATGACACATTATTCTACCATTGATGGTTATCCTATTGAATTAAAAGATGTTTAGGTAGCTGAAGACATTAGACTTTGTCAGTGAATTATAAGAAGTTGCTACAGTGGATTCAAGATGTAAACTCTATTCTTTTCAAAGGGTATCCTTGCGAGTATTTGATTTTCACAGGGCCAAACTGCCTCAGATTGAAAGAACTTTCTTAGTTTGGATTATTTGTCGTGAACCAAATGACACTATTGATCATAGTTTAGGTAATGGACTCAACATTGTAACTGAATTTTGTTTTGTCAGGATAAACTGAATTATAGCCCAGCCAAGTACCAAAAAAATAAATTTGGTAAGATCGAGGCAAATTTTAAGTTGCTTGGGCGAAAACAATATCAAATACCCATTAATCAGAATTTCTTTGTGATGTTGGTTAATAAGCGTGAAATTGAAAGTGATTGTATTTCTAAATGTTGGCTAGACATGCATTACATTGATTACTACGATCTTTTTTAGACTGAAAACCATTCAGTAGAGCGTTATCTGCATTTGATTAAAGGCAGTCGTTGTGATGTTTGAATGTCCTAGCAAAAAAGCAGTTATATTGCAGTGTACAACAGTTATAGCTGATTATGAAGTTGCTAATTATCGGTATATTTACCATAAATTATTGAGTATACTTCATCATACCTACATATACCAATGTACATGTATACTTAATTATAAATTTAAACCATTATCTTGCAAAATTGTTACTTTCACACGCAAGTTTTGAAATACATTTGGTAAGATTGATCACATCTTGAATACGCATCCGTAATGAGGGATGGGTGTTCTCTTGAGCAAAAACAATATTTGGAGCAATAGGTACCTAAACAGTCGTCCTTTGTTATATGTTTCTGATACGGAATTGGTTCGTTACCATACAAAAGAAAATTAAAGATAACTATCTTATGTATAAAGGAAAACACCTGAAAGGAACCGATTCCCATGAATGTTCATTCCATTATTATTCCTACAACATGTTTAATATCATTCATATCATAAATAATAAAGAATAAAGAATACAGAATTATCCTGTCTAGTGACAATCCCTTTAAGAGTTCATATAGTTGTTAGTTAAACACCCCCTGTATGCAAAACAGAAGAAGATTCAGATCTTTTAAAAATTCACTTACAAAAGCTATATCACTAACCTTATACTTTTGTTAGAAGGAAGCGCAAGCCCGTCTTCATGACTAAACGCAAATATATACAAGACAAAGCAATCGTTCATGAGTGATACAAAAAGATTCCAATAGCAAATCATTTAATATCAATCCCATTTGTTTCTTATTGTTAAAGATGTAAAAGATCTGTTATCTTCCTGTAAAAATCAAATCACTATCATAAGTTCAATGATAAAATGAAATCAATATGGTTAAAATAAAGTACATTAATAATTTCGTCATGAGTTTGTTAGACCTATTCGAACTATGGTAAATGCAACAAAATGAAAGACTTTATTGTTATAAAAGGATACTGTTTATGAAAACACGTTAATGAAATGAGTGGCAAATACAATAACAATGATACGACCAGCATAAACAAAAGTGATGATTTAAAGAATTAAGAAATTTAATGAAGCTATTCCATTGAAAATCGAATAAGAATCAATAGGTCTTCACCAGAATCCTGCTGGTACTTAAACTGCACTATTTAAAATAAGCACAGATTTTTTACATTAAATTGACTCTAATGTCGGAAGCAAGTGCAAACAGTGCCGATCTTTGATACCTTTCAATCCTATTTAAGGTGCCAATTGAAAGAAAATGTGATCACACTGTGCGACCTTTACCACCACGTCAGTTGTATTTAGGGTCTGATCTCAACTGTCAAGAACTCTTGCTGCTGGTCTGTTTTGATTTGAAAGGGGCAGTAGCACGTTGTTGACAATGATACTGCTCCAGAATACCTTGTTGAGCTCGCCACGAAGCACAATCCCTGTAGAATGTTGCGATCAGCAGATGAACTCTTATTTACTCTCCCCAGGCAGAAACTCAAGGCTTTTGGATTTCGCTCCTCCAGCTATTGTGCTCCCAAAATTTGGAATCAACTGCCAACCGAACTGAAACTGTGTCCTTCACTTGACTCATAAAATTAAACCCATTTGTCAAGACAATTCTACTTTCATTGATCATTAGCTATTATTCCAAATATGCTTTCTCCACCCAAGAAATAACTCTGTATATATTTGCTTTTAAATCTCACGATATGTAGTGCTTTGAGCATACTCTATGTGTGAAATTCAGCGCGGTGTGAATAGACATATTATTATTATTATTATATTCATATGTTGGCGGGTCATGTTGTTCAAGTTTAACTACCCTTTTAAGCCTATAAATGAATGTCTAAAAGAGAAAAATAACAACATTCTCGAAACGATTTTTATTTACTCTCAAGTGGTAACTCAAGTGAGATAACGTTTGTTAACTGTTTCTTTTAGGAGCGGAATCGATATCCTGTCTGAGTTATGTAAGACCCGTATTCAATTATACCTAATTGGTTGTCTGCAAATTGTATTGCTATCTTAAACGAATGAAGGAAGTATTTTGAAGTAACTGAGTCTAAATATTGGAAAGAATTATTATTGAATTATTGTGCTGAAACAAGACTTTCTTTAAAGGTTATTTCACAATAGATAAAATGTCTGTCTGATTTGTGTAAAGTAGGTAATGAATTATAAGTGCATATAACCTTATAAGTGTATCAATAGGTTGTGAGGCTCAGTTAAAAAAAAGACCAAAGAAAAAGAAAATGCGTTTTCATAGTGTAAGTGATGCATGCAGTAAAATAGGTTGTTATATTAAATGATATCGTTAATCTTAACATTTGCATGAAATCAGATACACGTATTCCGATCATCTTCGATGGAGAGACCTAAAAATCAAAACAGATTAGAAAATTAAATCATGATATTCTATCTGAAAATTACTTGTTTATAAAATATGTAACAACAGCGGTCCGAGAATCTCCTCAGAATATTTATTGTAGAACTATTAGAAAGGAAATAAATTAAACCTTTGCACATGAGGCCTATTAATTTTACCAATTATCCCGATTGTGTTTATATCTGACATTAAATTGTTATGCAAGATAGAAACTTAAATAGGATAAATATGCCGATCATTTAGAACAGTAGACACAAATGCAATATCCAGTAAGTACATTGCATCTATGTATTGGTTGCCGTCTTTCACGTTCCTTATAGAACATATCTTATCCTTAAAAGTCATGATTTGTTTTGAATCAACGTGACAATGAATCATTGTACTTTGACCTACATGTAGGACATTTTATGACAAATATTAACCCCGAAATAATTGCTCTAATTTGTAAACGTTAATAAACATATTCACCATTACCCTATTAGGAATTCGACATGAACGTTTGAAATGAGCCAAATGTTGTGCAGAACATTGGATATAGGTCAGCCTGTTGAGTCATACAGAAGAAAGTCTGGGTTTCCTCAATATTGACTTTCTCACATTATCCCTGTTAAGAAAAAGACCAGACATTCAAATACATCACACACGTGCCACATGTAATTCCTCACCAAGACAATTATCATGTATTGGATTATTGTTAACAATATGAGAGTCCTAAATTACAAAATCAGCCATATAACATATGAACAAATGTAATATATAATGATTCTAATATATTTGAAATAAATCTAGTGCGTGTGAACAGATGGAAAGTCCTTTATTTAAAACGTTACGTTTCACCACCTCGAGATTAACACATTCAAAAGCAGGTAACAATAAAGTCGGTTGGAATCTAGTTTAAGAAGGCATGATTGGTGTTTCTTTCAAAGTAAGACACAGTGTCTGCGAAAGTTGACCTAGCTATTCCATCCTCGCATTGTAATCGGCATTTATGTGTCAGTAAATTCACTTAAGTTAGGGAACCAATGTTCTCAATGCATTATTAGAAGTCGTGTTGTCATAAAGATGTCTTCATCAGCATAAAACTTAGAAACAGAGAAACTTAGGATTTGAAAACTTGATTTTTTTGTCAATATTTGAAGTAGTCAGATTAAAACTTGGGCACGTTTTCCGTGGGTTTTTGTTACTCCACAGTTACATGTACAGTCAGGCATAAGATTTTTTATCCTGAAATCCAATGCTTACGTACACAAGTACGTATGCGCATAGACTTCATTTCATCGATGTAAAACTTGATTTAAACGTTCATTTCCGTAAATAACCTGAAACTCAATCATTTCCCTTTCATCTAGGAAAGGTAATTTCTTAAAGAATGTATTAGTAGGTAGTTTCATAAAAGGAATTCTTAACATACATGTAACTCGTATATTCTTAACTCATAAAAAGATTGTCTACCCTAACTCAAATAAGGATAATCAACCTTTGTTTCCTGCAAGAAAGTTCCTACCGTCACTTTCTTTACTGAAGAACTCAACTGAAGAAATCAAGACAAACCTTGTCTTTGTAGTTCCTTTCACTAAGTAGAAAGAGTTTGGCTTTTTCTTAAGAAAATTTATGTAATTTGTAATGGATTTATTATGAATAGGAAAAAATGGAAAAACAGACATTTTGCTTTGTTATGATTTTACAAACAATGAATTATGAAGTTGATTTACTGTATATACTTTCATTTCACCACAGTCGCTTGCTTGGTATACATTTTAACTTTATTGCACTTAAATCATAATGTTAAAAGAGTTAAAAACTTTTGAACTGAATTAAAAGTACAGTCTCTTCTTCAGAAATCTACTGAATTCATTCATTGAGAGAGATGGAGCATTATATGTTGTTATAGAGTATTGGGTCTAGATTTATTGTTTGTTAAAAAGAAATTGAAAAGTAATAAAGTGTGTTGCTATCAGCCATGATCTCCACCTAACTACATAGAACATTGACACGAATAAAGATTATTCAATAAACAAATTCTAAATACTGTGTTCGAGTTGAAATGAGGTATTTAAGGCACTTGTCATTCTCTCTCCACAGAGGCAGACAAGTCAAGTCGATTTAGCAAATGACAACGCTTCACGCATGGAAAGGGTGGTTCATATCACAATGCTTTTGCCTTGATTCAGTAGCCAAAACGATGATTTGTTGCCTCCAATCAGACATCTCCCATTCTGTCCCACAAACTCAGAGGCTAAATCAACATGACTTGATCTGCCTCTGTGGGGAGAGAATGGGCACTTGTTTCAACCTTTCATAGTTTAGTTCTCTTGATTATGACTGTCCAGTTTGAAAAAGTGACAATGTGTATCAAGTCTACGAGTTATTACTACATGGATCACCATTGTTAAACATGCTAAACTTTTATGGTTGTCCAAATGAGATTTTGAAGGTTTTAGGATCACAAATTGTTTTATACATTCACTTTACTCTCAAGCAACTAGCAATATGTCTGAAACTTTGGCTGAAAAGTTGGCTTTTGTGTGTCAATCAAAAAAACTTTAAATAAATGTCAACCACTTTTTCGACAGTTTTCAAATACAGCAGAAAAAGTAATCAAACGTTTTGACTCCTACTTCTTATCGATATACGGTTTACAGCATTTATAGTTAATGTTAGATCCAAATGAAAATGTCTGCCTGTCATCCCTGTGTAATGCAGCATGCTAAAGACTTCTATGTTATTTCCGTTGATAGATTGAAACTTTTATTTCAATTCTAGACATTCATCTACACTTTAAATCACCTTTTCAGAGTACGTAGCGTGAATGCAAATGAAACACCAAGTGAAAATGGGTGTTTTGAAATTAAAAGTTTTATAACTCAAACTCAATCCTATTCAATTAGACTTTGCTTTTTTGGCAAAGGGAAAGATGTTTTGAAACAGGAACATGTTTTGTATCATCATTAATTATCAAATTGATTTTCGAGAAACCGTTGTTATTCGTTGAATTTGAAAGACATTGTTATTTTCTTCTGTCTCAAGGTTTTAACTTTCGTACTTTGTTGAAATTTATTTCCTAGTTTGAAAAATAAATCTTTATTTTCGTTTAAGATTATTTTAAAGATGAATAAGAAGACATGGTGATCAACGTTTCCCACAAAATTAATTTTCCTTAAAACTCCCAACATTTTTCTACATGGGCCATTACTCTGTAATTTATGTAATGGCATAAAACTAATTTACAAACTCTATCAAGGTGTTGATACCCTGAAGACACACATCAAGTTGGGTTATCCTATCTCAAATGGTTTCTGAGAAAATATGTTCCCTATAACTCGGACGATCGAACAGACGGAGCCCAAACCTGTATCTCTCTCCAACTTCGTGGCGGGGGATAATATCAGTTTTAATATTCAGTTTTGAGAAGTGTAACGAATAATTATCAAGTGAAGATTGTATATCGGAACTTGTCACGGTAGATAGGATAAATGTCCCAGTGATGTGCAATTGTAACGGTACCTTAGTGTCTTGAATTACAAAATTTGAATACAAAGTACAGTTGCCATCCTCAACCTGTTTAAGAAACATTGTTCAAAGTGAAGAATATGAAAATCTTCATATGCAAACTCTGAAATGAACTTCAACTTCTTCAGAAACAGAAACCGATCAATCATCATTCACCAGTGGTGGTTATCTGATTTCATATTGAGATGCTAAAATCGAAGTACATGTATCAATTGCTTCGTAAACATTTATATAGCTAATTACCGTGATCATCAACTTAATTAGACTGACTGCCAGCTCACAGCTTGTGGCACTTCCTTGCATTTTATAAACGCTCGTATTTGTGTAAATATCTTAGATAAGGACTTCAGGAAAATCAACAGTTTTCGTTACCTTTGATATATTTCACTACGAGGGCAATCATACCATGCCCTAGGGCAAAATATCAAAGTGTCTTTTCACTGCTTCGATGTAGATTTTGCTTTTGAAAAGTGACAATGAATTATATGTTATCGACCACCTTCATATCAATCATCAATTATATTTCGGTCTGGAATAATAAAAGTTAGGCTCTCCGGCCATAAATAGATCATAGATACTCATATAGTATCATCGAGGAAACTTCAAATCGAATAGAACCTCATTCATTATTACAAACTAAATGCAAATACATTATAAGCAATTTAATATTTCATATGGATCATTACTACTTACCATCACATTACATTAGAAGTTTCTTTCCCTTATATCTTAACATTGGTGGTATAAATACCATACAATAGAAAACTAACGCGAAGAAACACTAATTACGTTTGTAGCAGAAATACTGCCAATTTCGCAGGCAAGTTACAACGAGGTATTATGCTAACGAGACATCAATTACAGCGGGCAGTCTCAAGAGGGTTGACAAGCCCTTAATAATGTGGACAGTCAAATTAGATTGGGCGTTAGGATCCACTTTCAACAAAGATCACGTCTTGTTTCATGTGACAATCTTCAAAACAGATACTGTCACTTTAATGCTAAATTCAACTCCATATGATGTAAAAAATTGATGTGATTACATTTCTTTTAAGCATATTGAGTTTCATGTTAGTTTGGTTTTGTGAGTTTCCTCAAAAAGTTTTCACGCATTTAAAAAGTTCATAATTTGTAATTAACTTAAAAATTTCTTCTGATATAACATTCGTCTGTTACGTTACTTTGTTTAAGGTTATTTGGTTTAGCTAACCTCCTTTATAAATTCATTGCATTCAGATATTTATCTAAAAAATAACGTTTGGAGTGGGGTGTGTTTCTGCCATAAGTTAATTATTATTTTATGAATATTACAGCCAAAATTTAGTAATGAATTAAAAAAAATTTGTTTGCAAGAACTACTCAAACACATGACCACTACTTTTACACTCAGTTTACCATAATGAAGTTCGTGTACGAGACATAACTTGTGACGGACATCCTTAAGGGGATTCAAAACCCTCAGAGAGGTTGGTCAAAATTGATTTTGTCAGAATTTAATTTCCAGCAAGGATCATTGATATTGTTTTTATATAACATTCTTCAAAGATAAAGTCAATTGAAAGAATAATTTAGCTTATACATTAAACAATATTAATTGATTCCGTTTTTCTAATGCTCTCTTGGTGGTGTGGGTTTTATGTTTCGTGTGTGTTATGAATATCTGACTTCTTATTTAGATTTCTTGAAATAATTGTTGTATAACCAGTTGAAAGTTATTTAACGAATATTGTGAGACCAAAACAGGTTATGACGTCTAAGGAACACTAGCTTGAGTGTTTTATGAAATCTCTAGTTTGTTTCATCATATCATGATCATGTTAAACATGTATTCAGAATGAATCGGCAGTAAATATATATATTATTTGATTATAAAAACAATGAAATTGAGGTGGCATATATTGAGAGTTATATTTTTTTCCCGAAATATCGGTGCTTTTAACGTGTTTTGAATAAGTTAAGAATTATCTTAATGTATAATGCAGTAATAAATAAATGTGGAAAAATCGTCAATTTGGACTAAAAAGATTATCAATTAAAACAACATTCCTTATAAGATAAATGATAACTTTACAGATTAACAGATTGACAAAACAAATGCACAGAACAAATTTATCAGCTGAAACCATTTGTTCGACTCTAATTTGTTTGATATCTTGGAAATCAATACACCCTTGATGGTTGAATTTGATCATTTGACGTTTCTTCAGAATGTAATCTTTTTACAACAAAATAGATTAATAACAGAAGTACACCCAAATGCATTAGTAATCACGTTGATAACTCTATTCAGGACAACACAATGGTAACTGCAAAATGCCTAAAGAGATTTAAATAACCAAGCAACAGCAACTATTTGCATTCCTAGGATATTAGTTTGTGTTAAAGTCCGATTAATTTGATAACTATTTGACAACCAGCAATTTGAATGATTAAAAGCAACCCCTTTTTATTGCATGTTATACATTAGGATTTGCAAGAACTTGTTATCCATAAATACTTTACCTTATCGTTAATCTAATTATGTTTGACGTAAGTGCATGTATGCTTATACCGTCGCTTGGAACACTTAGATACCATGCCATTTAGTCCGAGATCTCGTGAGTCGCCATTACTTGATATTAATATAAGTTATACCATTCAACAGCGGGGTACATGGGGAGATACCCGCCTCGAGCTTGGTGTTATGCGACGAGCCGGAGGCGAGTTGCATAACACCAAGCGAGAGGCGGATATCTCCCCATGATCCCCGCCTCTGAATGGTATAACGAATTTATCTTACCGAATGTTTAAACAAAACGCATATAATATGAAGTTAAAGAGTAAGAAAAACGTTAACTGCTTAAGTCATTTTACTATAGTTTGTTCAAAGCTTATCGGTTGATCATGAGTAAACAGCTTCAACATGTGTTGGAGTTAACAAACATTGTACATTTCAAGACGCTCAATCTGCACGCTTTTTTCATGCTTTTTATATGCCGGGGTATAAATGATTTATCACCCCGCTGAAGAGGGGGATATCAGTATTTATCCAGGGTCACGTGGACCAATCAGAGATCGAGATTCTTACATGAGGTAGGATAAGGAACGTCGTATCACTGACAACTCCCTTTTCAAGAATGCATGGGGTTCCGTGGTTACATGTTATGTTTTAATCAGCTAAGCTGCATGACCTAATCAAACATGTAAACTGCAAATCTAATCATATAGATTCATTGCATTATTTGACCTAGGATGTGATCAAGCTCTTTCAACACAATGACTAAAGAGATGTTAAACACAGGATCATCTTACTTACTTACTACAACGATATGGATATATTTCAGAATCAAAATTTTTTTTTTTATCCTGATGGGGATTTTTTCTGGGCGAATGTTTCATACAACTGGAAAATCTATTGTAATTATATAACAGCAAATTAATATGTTAAGCATCGCAATTATTAATTTCTGCTGAAGAAAACTGGCAAATAAACAGTGAATATAACAAATGCATACTATTGTGTTCATTAGAAAGCTGCAGATTTTAAATTTTTAGTTGTATTGTTTGCTTTCGTCTTTTCATCTCTTATAGAATCATACCATAATTGACACACATAAAGATCAAATTACTACAAAACTGTTTTCTCCCAACATATTGAACTACTGTGACAATTTATTTTGTGAAAACCATTTTCATGGTCGATTAAAGCCGCCGCCAAGAAGTGAAATTTACTACACACTGTAATGAAACTATTCTCTGATACATTCATGTTATTTTCGTTTTTGCTGTTAGCTTTTTAAAAAATCACAATACAGCATTGTTTCATCTTATTTTTGATGTTAATAAATGTGACAAACTCCTTCTTACCGATTAACCCGCCCGCAATGTCAGCCGACACAAAACAGCACGTGCTACACGCTTTTCTTTTGCTATCTGGAAGCCCGCTGCCCATTTGAACATGAAGCAAACGAAACACCCTAGATGTAAATATTTCTTTTGGAAATACTTGGGTTACATTTATTAATAAATATGATATGATGTTTGAAATTTCTGCAGATATCAAATATACTTGGTTCTGTTTGTTAGAAAAATTATCAAATTGATATGGTGATCCTAATTTGGAACAGATAAAAAACAAATGCTTTTGGTCGTCTCGTATTTTAATTAACTAGACAGCTAAACAACTCTCGCTTGGGTTTGTTATACTTGGGCAGTAAATCTTTAATTCATTTTGCCTGATTATAACCATTCGCAAAATAATATACGATGACTCTTCCTTTCATTTATTGTAACCAAATACGTAATAACAATATGGCATGCGTCTTTGCACGTGAAAGTGGGACAGTCTCGATTCATTTACTTGATGACCGTTTCATGAGAAAACCCATAAGTGACATTAGTATTCAGGATATTTGTATCACATTCAATATCCTTTATGATCATAATCGTAATAGTTTTCATAATGTTTCCTGCTACTTTACAATTGCCATCATTTCCATGAATTTAACATCAGTCGGATCGGTTTTATTTATCAATTTCTGTTCAAAAGAGTTTTATTTTCCTGACAATTTTTTTAGCAACATGTAAAACACTCATTTTGTTCATTTTGCATAATGTAAGAATGGTTTTGTTCATCCAATGTGATCAATTGTCTGAATAAGGGGTACTTCCCATGGTTCGATGGTTCCAGCCGATGCTCGCAGGTTTCACCAAAATAGCGTTGCGGGCCTTCTCACTGCAATGACACTTACAGTCGTGGTATTGGTGAAATAATTTGAAAGTTAAACCCCTTCACATCACTTCACCTCACCTGATTTAAGGTTATTTATCCTATAAACGTCTATGCCTCAATTGTTTCCCGATGTATGGCTATCTACAATGATAAACATATTTTGTTAAAATATAAACTTGTTGCGTATTTCCGTGTGAGGTGTATATTTCCTGACAATTAATGCTACTGAGACTATCAGTTAAAAGTGTTAACGATTTAGTACCAAGCAACAAGAACCTGGCTTTTACAACCCACACAACATGTTTTTTATGGCGACAGCTGTAACTCGGTTTCTGCAAATCTTTCTTTAAGTTGCTAACCTGAATGGGTATGGTAGTAAGGTCGATGCTGTTAGATGAGTCTGTGGCAATTTGGGAGACATTCAGAAAATGCCCTCATGATCCCAAACTGTTAACATCCGCTTACCATGACTATATCACCTTTCGATTTTGTGATCATGAAAACTTGAAATCTATGAGAACCTGTTGCCCATAAAAAGTTGAAAAAAATTATAAAAACTCGAAATTACGTAATTTATTTTGAAAGTAACAGGATTCGATATAAATCAAATGAAACCATTAAATAATTTTTCAAGTGGGATAATGCGTATCATGTAACGATTACATGTTTTATCATAGAGATATATCGTTAACTATACACAAAGACATCAAACGAGACCTTCCTAGATATCAAGTAGTGTCTGTAGAGTTTTCCAACTTTTAAAGTCATCGAAGAAGACACTATGCAATAAAGGCTTAATTTATACGTGATCTGACTTGTGTTGACTTGACTCAAGCTATCGTTATTTTTTATAACAAACTTTATCTAATCTATCAAATGGCACGACCTGAATTATATATTTTAAACACATTAAATAGAATCCTATATATAACAGTACTCAAATCAGATCATGTGCACACAACATGAACGACTTGAATCACTTGAATGAAAATTACATGGGCTAAGGTTGTTTCAGATACTGCAATAACATGTCATGTGTAAGTCCTTAACTATATTTATATAATGCATAAATGAAGGCACTCTCGAAATTAAAATTTTTGTACGTCATCTGGTATAATTTCTCTGTGGAGAAGTTTGATATTCAGAAACTATACGTCTTTTAATTTTGACACAGTTTGCTTAGGTTTTAGAGAATGATAAAAAGTTAATATAAATGGCATTTCCAAAAATGGAAAGCATAGGAAGTTTTTAAAAACTTTATCTTCTATGCGGTGTCTGTTATATATCTGATTAAAAAAAACAACTCAATCTTGTCTAACAATGCTAGAAGATGATTCATGAACTGGATCTTTTTTTAGGAACAAATAAACTCAGAAATAGTATGTTCAGTATTGTTGTAGTTTTTATCAAGACATACACAACTGATGTCAAAGTTGGAGTCAATTTATCAACATCTTTAATCTTAGTAACGACCCTGATTCATTAACATAGCTATTGGGACAACACTTCACTGACATGAATCGCATCATCAAATGACTAAAACGAACGATAACCAAACCTTTCACACCAACTCCATGGGGATTGAAAAATATTCACCAGGCAACTTGATAAAATGACATTTTCCTCTTAACTGGCCTATCGATCTCAATCTTAAGAGAAGAACATGGACTCAGAAGTCATACAAAAAGATAAATCTGCAATTCTGTTGAGATGGCGAGTATGACTTAATTTTCTTTCATGATAGAGTTATGCCAAACCACCAAACCAAATGATTTTTCAATCAGTAATGATTTATGTATCTCGATGAAGAAAATATCAACAAAATTCTAACAAGACTGGCATGGTTGCGTCACAAAAACTCACACATTAACCTCGTCTTTAGGGTCAAAGTAACCCATCAAATCAGTTTGTATCTATTGACATTTGTTGCCTTTTATTTTAGTTTCCAGCGTATCATTACGTTGTTTTCTTTTAGGTTAAAACAAGAAATGCTGATCCAACAAATATCAAAGGTCGTAGACAAAAAATCATAAGAAATGAAAACACGATATGATCAACAAATTGTAACTGACTCGCATAGTTTTTAAAACCTAAACTATCTAAAATTTACACAGATTTCTAGGATACGAAACATTTATTCAGACAAATATGCACATAAAAGAACCTGTTTGTAAAATGTCATTTGTTGCCTTTATTACTTTCCGTTCATTGTCGTTTGTCATAACCAAGACAAACAATAACAAGTATCAAACGAACATGTACTTCAGTATCTCACTATGGGATTTATTTGATAACATCCACAGACAATTTTGAAGATATAGTCTATATGTCATATCATCAACAGTTCAAACACTGCCTCATGGTAAAATAATGTATGCAGTCAGGAGGTTATGATCATTCAACTAAGTGCAGTCGTATTGGAAGGCTTCTTGAAACAAAGCTATTCGAAAATAGGATAATTTGACGAAAACCTACAACTATATTTGACATGACAGAAAACATCCAAATAAATGTAAATGATATACTATCTGTACGTCGTCGTTTCAACTTGAGAATGTAATGACTATGGGCCATTGTTTTAATATGACATCGAAAAACTTCATCGATTCTGGAATTAAGAATTCGAAGCACTTATACTTGCTTTATTATAAAACCTTGAACTAAACAATCCATATTACTTTTTCGTTGACATTTTCTTTCTCTGGTATTTAATTTCAAGTATTTTTTATGCATTGATATAAATTTCAAAATAGATTACATAACTACAATGTTTGTGAAACTTTCAATTTTGTAAAACACTGGATGTGAACTTTGCAGAAATAGTTACCTCTAACTTGTTTAAACTTGTTACCACGTAGATAATTAAATTGTGTTATCGATGTTATCAGTTATGTCTTTTGAATCTGGCCTCTTTATAGTGAACCCACACTACAAAACGATTTCGCAAAATCGCCATCTTAGTATTGTTCGTAGATCAGTACTTGACAAGATTCACAATGCAAAGCTACACAAAAAAGACAAAACACAAGTTAGCGTCTATGTTTAATGCATTTGAATTCCACTTTCTCTGTCCCCTTTAGTTGTCAAGCAAGGGGATAGAATCCAAAGCAGGAGAAATATGCCCAGTAGTTACATCCATTGTAATCACAACTAACACATGGACCCTTCTCCTTGTCCCCTTCCCCATCACGCTGCACGTGACAAACTGCGCACGTGTTGCTGTCAACATTTCGAAAATGAGACCAGGTGGTTTGGAAATGTTAACAACAGGACGCCTCAAGTACTAGTCCATGGGCGGATTCCTTAGTTGTGGACACCTTATCACGTTTCTGAAATTACAAGATTCCTAAATCATAAGGTCTGATAACCATTCCTTTTTTAAGTTACATTTATCTTTTGTTATTTGAGTAAAGTCTGTTTATGGGAAAATACTCACACACAAATCATCAAAGGTTTTGCCAAGGGTCGGGGTATGGTACTTTATACGTTGACCCGTTTTGGTAAGCAGATGAATGTAACATTCGGTCATAGTTTTTCGGAACAATTCGTCTGCCTGCAATTTAACTTAAATTTGACAAACGTCTCCTTTCAATTTGCACACAACGTGGACTGTCGAAGGAGATCCGTCACTGGCGCCACCACCTCCGTCAGTCAGGCTACCTTTCCTCTCCGATGTCAGCGCGTCCTCATGTGTCTCTGGGAGGGAAGTCTCTAGATCTGCACCTGGCATCGTTCGCTCGCCTGTGCCAGGACAATAAGCAGAAATTTGTTGATGAGACATTATCTGGCAAGCCACTTGGCTCTCATTATAAACTTCAACGCTTGTTTGTCCTGTCAGGTGAGCGCTGGGAAGCCAATGACGTCACCAAGAAGACCAACAGTGAGCTGTGTGGTCTGATTGTTGACAGCATTTGCCGACTCCGCGATGCTGGGTCAGCGGATCTTGCAGAGTCTCTGCGACGAGAGTACATGAAGGACGTTAAGACAGGAACGAAGGCATTGCTGCTCACCTTCCTTAGGAGAGTTACAGACACCCTGACGGAGGTGATGGAGACAGCCGAGTCGAGGGACTGTTGCAAGTAATTTTCACAGTATCTTTACATTTATATAATAAAAATAGTTCTTAATTTTGATAAAGGAAAGAGGTTTACAAATATCTACAATTAATTGTAGATGAACATATTTACCTCCTTGAAAATGGATTTCTTTCGGGTGCTTAGACATGAAGCTCTCGCCTTCGGATCTTTGATGAATTCCGTTTTAATTTTCCCTGATCCATGTTGTCTTGTTTGTTGAATTCAAGTGGAAAGATTTAATTATAATATTGCTCCTTTATAGTATGAGTTAAGTTATAGATTTACCCACACTTCCCGAGGTGTATCGCTCAATAACTTCCTGTTTGAATTGTGGGTCTCCAAGGCGTGTTGGTATATCTGACTTATACCCCACCCCGGTCGGATCATATGACGAAAAAGGGCTTTCCGTCATTCTTAAGTATATTACTATCCAAAAAAAGAAACACAAATAATATTGTTCGGGTTAATTCGGGTATGACTGAGTTGCCTCTGTGGGGAGAGAATGTGGTAACCTTTGTTCCATCTACAATTGAATAGAAAATCTGAAACAATGAGTGCCTTTGGTTGGTTTAAATTACCCCCTGATCTAGCGTTTTACGTGAATTCTGCTGTAGTTATTTTCCAAATAATGTTTTTCCAACATAGTCTTCAAAAAAGTCTAAAATAAACTAGAGGTATAAAATTTTAGATTTTGTTTACTAAGTGCATATTAAGAATAAAGAATAGGTGTGTTAGAAAAGTAGAGGTGTACAAGTGGAGTGGATAACCTACTGTTACACCATAGAAAAGAGAGGTATATCCGAAAATACACCTACAGCTAGAACAAAGGAAACCATAGCAACGAGACCGAAAGTGGGCTATAATAAATGAAACTCCAATCGTAACAAATGTTACATAATATGGTAGGAATAAACCAATGGAAAAAGCCTGGAAGCAAGTTGAATAAAACACCAAACAAAACACAATCTTTATTAAATGAAATTTTAATATTTATGCAGGCACGGTCCCTTCTGTTATCCAAAAATTACCGTACGCGCAGTATGTGCCAAGTGTGATTTTCGTAGATTATTAAACATCGTCACGCTCGCGGGTAATGCACAGGAAAACTATGATTACGAAATAGACATCCAAACAGGAAGTCGGGTAATCAAAACGATAGGTCACCAGCGGAGTGATGTGTCAATTTTGTTTTTGTGGGTTTAATTTCTACTGGAAGTGAAATGGACGCTTGGGTAGTGCGACATAATATCTAATAACTTAAAAAAGCTAAGGTTTAGGCAATTTTGGTGCAGGGCTAAGACTGAGTCGATAAACTATGTTTCGTTAGTTGCCAGGCCGCGATTGCGGAAACCCCGTCTTAAAGGCACATTGTCACATAAGTGTTGTTATAGCTCGATCAAGCTATATATGGTGTGGTCTATTGTATGATTCGGCGACCCAGAGAGCTGTGCCAGCAGGAGCTTACATGCTCCTAGTAGGATCACAAGAGCTGGACAGTCTGATTGGTGGAAGCCAGAAAAAATGCGAGTCCTTCCAAAACTTCCTTCTATCTCTCACTTTGCCTTGCCTTTCTATCCCCTTCTCCCTAATCAATCTACTTTCTTTTAAGTGGCAACAGGACGTGTTAAATAGCTGAAAATTGCTGACAACACGTTTAACCCGAACTCACTCACTGTTCAAAAGAAAATTTAACAACATGTGAAAATTGAAGCATATTTTAAAGGATGGTTTTATTCATCCAATGTGATCAATTGTCTGAGTAAGGGGTACCACCCATTGTTCGATAGTTTTAGCTGATGCTCGCAGGTTTTCATCATAATAGCTTTGCGGGCTTTCTCCGTGCGATGACACTTACAGTCGTGGTATTGGTGAAATGATTTTGAAAGTTAAACCCCGAAGCACCTCACATGAATTAGGGCGAGTTATTCTATAGACTTTTCTGCCCAAATTATTTTCCGATGTATGGCTACCTAGATTGATAAACATATATTGCTGAAAAATAAACGTATTGCCTATTATTTTCTGAGGAGTATAATATCCTGATATCGACACTTCAGGCCGAGGAACCGAGGAACAAGAACCTGGCTTTACAACACACATAACATGCTTTCTATGGTGACAACTGTACACCCAGTTTCTTCAAACCTTTTCTTTAAGTTGTTAATCTAATTGGATTTGGTAGAAAGGTCGATATTATTAGTTGAGAGTCTGAGGGAATTATAGACTGTAAAAATGTCATCATGATCCCAAACTGTTATCAACCGCTAAGCTTGACTATATCACTTTTTGATTTTGTGTTTATGAAACTCTTAATGTAAGAATGCTAGTTACCACTGAATTGAAAAGTAGAATTTTTTAAAGACTCGTAATTACGTAATCCATTTTGGATGTAACGGGATTCGGTATAAATCAAATGAAACGATTAACTACTTTTACTATAATGTTATTAATCATGTTTTTTCGTATTGGTCCAGTTACAGGTCCGAGGTCTGCTGTATTGGCACGAGGCGAAGCCAAGGGCCAATACAGCGGACCGAGGACCTGTAACTGGGCCAATACGGAAAAACTTGATTAATGACATTTTTATTAATTAACTTCTTTGTGATTTACTTGAACAACATTAGAGAGTTCATTTTCATCGAAATCCAAATTATTAAAGAGATTGGTGAACTGTAATATATGTTGAAAGTTTTGAAGCGATAGCTTCGGACTTGCGCCATTTGTGTACATATGCGCATGCTCAAAGTCGTATTGGCCCAGTCTGCTCGTATTGGCCCAGTTTGACCCGTATTGGCCCAGCTTACCTGTATTGGCCCAGTTGCCGAATCGTATAGTGTAGGCCGTTCAGATTGTATTAGTGCCATATCATTGATAGTTAATTAATAAAAGTGGTATAATGCGCATCATGTTACAATTACACGAAAATACATAGAGTTAAATATACACACTGACATTACCTGACAAATAAGCAAACGATACCTTCCTCAATATCAAGTAGCCAATGTCTATTTTTTTGTCGACCCTTTGAAGCCATCGAAGATGACACTTTGCACTAATGACATGATTATGTTGACTTGACTCGAGCTATGCTTTTTTTTATAACAAACTTCACCTTATGTATCAAATGGCAGGACCTGAATTTTGTATGTTAAACCATTAATAGAAACCTACACAACATCTCAGACAAATTAGATCATGTAAACACAACATTAGACACTGAAATTATAGTTACATGTCATGTGTTCACTTGTTGTCCCCTCATTGAAAATCAAAGTAATTACAGTGGGTTTGCAGATTAAACGTCAGTACATAGTGGCAATGATATTGCAAGCTTTCTTATTGCCAAAATACTTAGTACATAAAGTACTCACCTCATATCTTGCCCACAAAAATTGGTGATTAATTTCATGTCAAACATGAAACTCTAAGGCGTACTGACGCTATTCAATTATTATATGCGTGTTCTTCATGGGATAAAGAACAAATTCAAATTGTAAAATCGACTTCTCAGCCTGAACACAGCAATAAAGCAAATGAAACCCAATCTTCGATAATGGTCTTAGCATAAACATCACGTCCAGCTATAATTCCCAGGAACGTATAAAAACAACGTTGGATTGATCACACTACTTGAATAAAGGAAAATTTATTCCTTTTCTAAAGGGAAGTTAATTATTTTCAATTACTATCAATAATCGATTAGAGTATCAAAAACTCAAACATTATTATGAGTGAATAATGCTTGTGGCTGCATAACAAAAACAACAATAGCGACATATTTCACTTCGAACCCAAATGTCAACTTTATGAAATTTGAGCACAAATGAACAGTTTAGCATATACTGTCGATAATATCTCGCTACCAATTTACTTTGTAAACCGAACATGATTCCATTTCAGCATAAACATGTCCTTTAACAGATTCTGAAAAAATATTGCATTGTTTAAACATGTGCTTTGGATGGTGTATGTATAGTATTTTCAGAAAATATTTATTTATAAGTTTGATACAGTTTGCTATGTTTTTATTAATGGAAATTGAGCTAAACTAGTAAAAGTGTCATTTAAAATATGGAATGCAGGTGATTGTTTAAAAAAAGACAATATCTTATATGTTATAGCCATTTCATATCCAAAACTATCAGTCCCTGTCTGACAATGTTAGAAGATGGTTCTCTCTTAAAGCAGTAACAGTATCGTGAGTTTAACAACAACTGAACTTGAAACAAGGTCTGCTAAATATTGTTGTAGTTTTCATAAGGACAAACAATCTGAGGTCAAAGTTGGAGTAAATTAGTCAGAGGCAACCACGGCCCTGTCAGTTAAATCATGTGAAGAACCATCCACTATCGAGAACAGATCACTTCTTCACTTGTCTTCAGATCACACAGCTTGCTGTGCACCACATTCCCTCATAATCTATAAGATTAGTATTGACCCAGAGACCTTAACATGCTTAATTGACAACACTTTCACGCTTAACGCAACGTTTCACTAACATGAATCACAACAGCAAATGGCTACAATGATATATAGCCTCAAGTCCAAACCTTTCACTTCGACTCCACGGAGACAGAAACATATTCACCAGACAACTTGATAACATGCTTTCAAGGACTGTTTTCCATCTTAACTGGCCTATCGATCCCAATCTTACGAGAAGAACATAAACCCAGGTATACAAAAGATACACCTGAAATCCTGAATCATTCATGAGATGACGATTGCAGGTGTAAATCTCATATTGGTAAATGAGGCGAAACCAAATGATGTTAAGACCATTCATTAAACAGATTGATAAACACCATAGTTTTATAACTGAATCAAATCTTGGTTGCTATTCATGGTGTTAAACATGGTTTAAATCGTTATCGCTTTATAATGAGCGATGTATCCCGATGACGAAACATTGACAAAATTATGACAATGAAATAAATCTTTTGGGCATGGGCGGGTCATACACCAACAAAAAAAATAAGACGGACGGACACGGTTGCGTCTTAACAACTCGTAAGCTTGATGCATTACTCTAGGCTTTAGGGTCAAAGTTACCCTATCGACATTTGTTAACTTTTATTTTATTAACATTTGATTTATTTTGTTTTTTCAGATATCAAAGGTCGTAGACATATCTTCATTTAAAATTAAAAGACGACATAATCATTAATCAACAAAATGTAACTGAAACCTCATATAGTTATTTCTCTTAAAGAAGCCGGAGCACGTTCTTAGGGGGAATATAAGGTGATGTCATGAAAATGAAATTTAATGGTTCCAATTGTAAGACAATGTTTTAAACTGAATGAAGCAGTAATAAATGAAATATACAATGTAAAGTTCAGCCATGCGATTCCTTTTTCTGACACAATATGAATTGAAGGTGTTTACACAAAAATGGCCGCCAATGGACTAAATGTGAATTTTTATAATTTGTTCTCCGATTATGGATGATTTGTTTGTGTCATGAGATCTCTGATATTATCAATATGATACATTTAGCATAAACGCACAATTAACAGCGAAAAATTGGCAATATAGAATTTTCAAAAACGTGCTACCGCCCCATTAACATGTTTATGATAATTTCAAGTTGATGTGATTCCTCCATTGTGGATACATTCAGACAATTGCCATAAATGAAAAAAAAAATCAATTAAAACGTTATCGATATCAAGCACAGAACAGTAATGCGATGAACTCCCTGGCTTGCTCTAAAATATCGTTTTTAAGGTATATATATTTACGCATTGATACTTTTCAAAATATTTTAACAACATCAGATTTGTAAATCACTGGATGTGAACTTTGCAGAAGTATTTAACATGTTTAAACCCGTATCCACGTATATATTTATATGGTGTTATCGATGTTATCAGCTATGACTTTTCATTCTGGTTTTCTTTTTGCTAACCCCTTTACTACATTGCAAATCGTTTTCAAGTTAGCAATCGGGAACGGAACAGAAGAAGACCATGAACCCCAAATGAACCACATCATCTATTTAAAATTATTCAGAATTGATATAGAGGAGATATCATCTGTCTAAATTATGAGCTTCATTTCGTTTAAATTCAAACCGCCAAAAATATATATCTGAAAAGGCACATTTTCACATGCTGCCTGTCAGTGCCTTATCCATAGTCCAAGTTTTGATGAGCAAGGGCTGATGGTTTGGAGTTATGCTCCTGAAACAATATTTCAAGCTTTCAAGTTGAATATCCCAAAAAGCACTTCTAGACATGCATGTTGTTCAAATTAGCTAAGGCGAATAGTTATGGAGTTATGCTCCGGAAATGAAAACAATGTCGGATGGACGGGACGATGACAACAACCAAAGAAATGATATGGGAACGATTTCAGAAATTTCAGATCAACAGACGGGTGGAGCGCTTCATACCACTGACTTCGTAATGGCGGGGAATAGGAATCGGTTTTATTATATGAATGCCCTTCTGTCAACATTGACTACACTGAACTTTATTTACACTCAGGCTGCGAACTGCAGCATAAAAGGTACAATACATATTTACATTTGGACAACATTAAATATATGTGTGAGTCGCGATCGAGTGAGGTTGATATTACAATCCAAGCACCTCTGGTTTGCTAAAATTGATTTGAGAAATTCCGGTAATGAATTCCTTATATCCCAGGTATCACTGAAAATCAAGAATCGCTTCATAACGTGTAACTGAATAAGAGTTATGTCCCTTTATATCTTCATGCATTAGCGCGATCTCCCTTATTTTCACAGAAGGAAAGAGAATTCAAAAACATTATTCATATAATAAAACATTTCTTTCAATGTTTTGTCGATCTTTGACATGTGAAATTCACTTGTACACATGATATTCACGTGTTCAAGGTCCACAAATCATTGGATCAGCTTGACTTGAGGTCAAAAATAGTTAAGTGTAGGTTGAAATTCACCAATGAACGCCATTTTCGTTATTGTTACATATTGTACAGCCTAAGCCACCACTGGACTCATTACCTTATCGTGGTGTGGTGGTTTGTGTGCTTCGACGACCCCGAGAGCTATGCCAGCTGGAGCTTACTTGCTCCCGGTAGGGTCACCCAAGCTGGACAGGTCGACGGGTAGAAGCCAGACCAAATGTGAGTCCTTCTAAAACCTGCTTTCTATCTCTCACTATGCCTTTCTTTCCGTCTTTCCTCTCATCCTTTCGATCCCTTTCTCTCTGATCTATCTACTCTCTTTTGGATGGCAACATCCACGTGTTTAATAACTGAAATATTGTTCAAAACACGTTAAACACCAACTCACTCACTCACTAATAGTTAAACTTTAGAATAAAACATGGAGAAACGTATTCATCAGGATACGTTGTATTAACTATTCATTCACACTGTGACATTATTGTGATGGAGGTTTATTTTATGCCGAGCGGCAAGAGACGGAGTTTTCTCAGTTCTAGAAAAGTGTTCTCGCCACTGAGTTTTTCTTTTTCAAGTCAGTGAAAACATCACAGAGGGGGTGACGTCATGTGTACACTAGTTTGACGTCACTTCTACAATCCACGCGACGTCATCGCCGTCGCTAAGATGCGGTCTCGAGTCAAGACCTTTTGGACATAAATTTCCACATTTTCGACCACATAGGCATATAATAAACAGAATATCGTTTGTTTAGAATGTGATATCACTTGTCTCTCATCTCGTGACGGGCTGCACCACTCGTGAAAATACTGGCTCTACCCCGTCACTCGATGAGAGATAAGTGATATCACACTCAAAACAAAAGCTTTCCTCTATTTATTATATCACGTTTCTCACAATTATCTGAAATCCTCTTGAAACCATTTGTTATGTTTAAGGTTAATCACTTGGAAACTATCTTAAAGCCTCCTTTATCCTCACATCTGCTTCCAATTGACGCGTGGTATCCACCTTAATTGAACGTAAGTCAGGGCTTAAGAAGATTCAGCAGAGTATCAAATAACGGTAAAGCTTAGAGCCACTAATACTGAACAGCGACAGTC
The DNA here is from genome assembly GCA_916613615.1 of Steromphala cineraria. NCBI lineage: Eukaryota > Metazoa > Mollusca > Gastropoda > Trochida > Trochidae > Steromphala > Steromphala cineraria. The sequence continues at coordinate 37,546,052 of OU744722.1, read as the reverse complement.
TCCAACTGGGCAACATGGACATTAATCAAAGACATCTACGAATAAGGTTTAGTGATTGTATCAAGACAATGCTGTAAAGATCATAACTATTTAGACATTAAAGGTTTGTGACTTTTATGTATTTCATTCCGCTTGATTAAGCCATTTATTTACAAACGATGCCCTAATTCATTTGCAATTTGACTTAAAAACACCATGCACTAACCTGATATAGACCATTTTATTTCTAACAAATGCCGGTTATGGTTGAAATATTAACAAGATTCGTTAAACAGTTACTGACTCAATTATTATTTTTTTAATCTTTTGTATTTAGATAGTTTTGTACATTTTTATGCCCCCGAATCGGAGATTCCGGGGGTATATTGTTTTTCACCTGTCCGTCTGTCCGTCCGTCTGTCTGTCTGTCCGTCTGTCTGTCCGTTTGTCCACAAAAACTTTAACCTTGGTCATAACTTTTTATTAGTCAGAGCTAGGTCTTTGATACTTGACATATGCATCCGGGGGCATTCGTGTTTCACAAACACATCTTGTTTTTATTATTGATAAGCAATTGGCCTCTCATTTATTATTTTATTTTATGGTAAGCAATGGGATTAATGGATTTCACATTTCTACAAAAGGATTCACCTACTGACTTTTAGGTCACTTTTCCAAAGCAGTTAACTATCCCAAAGGGGAAGACGTCATGTGTAAAAGCTTTTACGTCACTTATACAATCAATGCGACGTCTTCGATGGTATGACGTTGCAAACAACTCTTGTCTCAAGAAGTTTTGAATAACCACATTTTAGACTACAGGTGCATTTAATAGACAATTTTTTTATGTTTTCAGTGTGAAATCACTTGTTTCTTATCTCCTGACGGGATAAAGCCTGCACCACTCGTGCAAATACTGGCTTTATCCCGTCACTCGATAACTGAAACCTTACTGAAAACTAAAGATATCCTCTGTTTCAAGTACTTCATCAAATCTTTTTTAACTACTGGTTACACACCTGAAATGATAACATGAGACACGATCAAATATAATAATAATATAAGTGTCTGATTGATTGCTGTGTACTTGCTACCCTTTTTTTAATAAACAGCAATTTATAATAATACATTGCTGTTTTTGCTTTATAATTTGTTCATTCATGATTTAAACGTACAGTAACACGTGTTTTGCAAATGTATAATTTCAATTTCAATTTTTCACTGATGATTGCAAGATTGCAAATGTATTATTTTGATGGTGTTAAAAATAAAAAACGAATCACCCATAGGCAGAGTACAAATTATAAGATTCCAATAAAGTCCATTGGCGGCCATTTTCTGTGAACACCTTTAAAAGGAATCACATGCCTGAACTAAACATTATGTATTTGATTTATTCCTGCTTCTTTTGGTTTAAATACATTGTCTTTCAATTGGAAATATTTATTTTCTTTTCCCCCGACATCACTTTATATTCCCCCTAAAACGTGCTACTTCCCCTTTAACTCATGAGAGTTCGAATTGTTTAAGTAATATTCTCTCTATCACCTTGTAGTGCCATATAAGATCGTGCTACTATCCCTTTAAATGCATTCGCTTTAAAAAAAATAATTATTTTTTTCACAGATACATCTAAAATGAAGCAAACTTATCAAGATAGTTGTCTATTTGTTGCATCATTAGATTCGATAATGAAGATATTTTCAAACTTTGATGTATTAACGTTCAATGCATTCAACCGACTCAATACATGTATTTGTTAGGAGATTAAACATGATCTGAAGAGATCCTTGTTTGTACTTCTGTGTCACAAGTCTTGCTGGTTGCTTTTTCTGAAAAACATATTTAATCAGCTTCCGACGTGTCTTTCATGCCTGTCAGCTCATAAAGTAAAAGATGCCGCTGGATAGTAATTGCTGACAGTGGATGAACTTTGATGTTCTAACCTGAATGTAAAATTCCAAAAGAAAATCTCATGTCTGACCAAGCTTGAAAAGGTGCAAAACTGGACACGTATAATGTGAATGTACATGTACATGCATCTCATGAAAGTTTTCACATATCTTTAATACTCTCTAAAAAAAGTATAACATATAAGTCCGTGGCTTTGGTAAGATAACCATTAAAGATGTAACATCGATATCCACCCAGAAATTACATGTAGGAGCCAAAATGTACATATGTTTAAACACCTACTGCGTTTTGGTACATGTTGAATCGATAATGTTCTCTCAAAATATTTAAAATAAGGAAATAAAAAGTATTTTCATTGGAGCATGTCCTGATGCTAAGGGCATTGATAACAATGATAATATTAATATCTTAAAGTTATCCTAATTTGCATGTTAAATAACACTTGTTACATCGCAATATTCCTAACAAAAGTTTCTTTGAAGCTAAGAATTTTAATTTTGATACGGTTTTCAAAAAGTAGTATTTTCAAAACAAAATTATAACTCGTATTAAAATATGGATTGTTTAGTTTTGAAGTGTAAGTATTTAATCATTACTAAGATCTTAAATATACACCTGTTATTATTATCAATGAAGTTTTTAGCGTTTCACAGTTTTTCTTTATTAGGCTAGTAGTACAATATAGCAGAAAATAAAAATCAAGTTATGAAAACCACACATTCAATCTGACTTTCATGGTCATTACCTCTTAAGAAATGAATCATGAAACTGACAATATCCCATAAAATCATTGATCAATGAAGATTATTGTGACTTTGTAAACATTAATTTGTTTCCTTCAAAGGGGGGAGACACAATAAGGCACAACATGTAAATAAGATCAAAGAGCCAAATGTAGTTTTAAAACCGTTTGCATACATTTCAAACTGAACTGGCTCTTATCCATGATTTTCACGAAATCCGCGTGATTGATGGTGTTTGAAATCAAATACCAAATATTTGAACTGGAATTAATTCTTCAAACACAACATTCGACTCTGCCAGGGAGCATTGATCTTTCATCCGACCAAATGGGAGTTCTGTTGAGTCAATTGATTCCTTAATAGAACTGTTGATTTCCATTCAACAGCTGTTAATTTGATCATCTATTCTGAAATCAACTGACCATTGATAAATGAATCTTCACCTTTGACATTTGTAGAAGTATGCAGTAAATTAAAACTTCAAGGATTCTATATACCTGAATATCATGTAAGTTTTTGTATTCGCTGGTCAAAAGCGCTGTCAAAACAATGGGCAGATCATTTGCATACTCAAATTTGTCGGAAGAGAATGGTTAAGATTACCAAAAACTTTTTGATTTCTCCACCACAAACGGGGAGAGACAGAAACGTTGTTACCAAATTCATAGTTGACAAAGGCTTTCCTGATTCACTGTTATTCAGAAGAGTACCACTCATGGTTCACTGGTTCCAGCAAATAGATCGCGATATTGCAATGAATATCCTTATAGTAGGGTATTGTGGCTTATGTTTTATTTTCACACCCCTCGGCCATAACTATACCTAGATTGCACGACATTATGAATGTATTTTCCACTCATTTTCACTTACAGCTCGTCATTCCTTAATGCATGTCAATAGCTTCATATCTATCATACTACAACTAATTATGATTTACAACTGTTCTGATATCATGTAGTTGATAACAAGCTCTTGTTTGGATAACGAGCGTGTTACATGTATGTGCCTAAAGGGAAAGCGGATTCAACCCGTGCATTTGGTAAAATAGTCAATAAATCTCTAGCACAATCAATTCTCTTTTAAATCTTAAACTTGAACTTGGTATTCATCTTTCCTTATGCATGACGTGAGGTGGGAATGAATGAATTCCTTCCAAGAGATCAGAGAGGATGCAATATTTTGGAATAAAGTGTATGGACCTAGTTCATTGTACAGTGACCTTGCTTGTTGGTTCGAAACATACACACATATTTTAACATGATAACATTTTAACCCGACGATTAATGTTTTAACTAGTTGATACCTTAATCAGAATTTCATTCAGAAAGAAAAATTCAGAAAGTGTGTTATGAAGTACCATTTGTGTCTCGCGACCAAATTTGCACTCCTGGGTCATGATGGCCTAAGATGTTCTCAAAATCTTCTTAATTGGATTCTTAGAACAAGGAAGTAATTTTTTGCCTGAGCAATAATTAACAGGATGAAACTTGTTTTCTGAAAATATTTTCTTTCAATCAGCTCAATGTTTGCTTCGAGCACACAAGAGGACTACATGTGAGTGGTTCTAGGTTTAACAAATCACTTGAAGGACTGACAATAATCCGCTGGAAGCAATATTTCAATCTCTCCTCACATGCAGAATGACGATGCCCATTTTTATCCCGCCAGGTCAATACCAAGGAAGAAAATGTCATTTTGGGTCAACCATTCAAGAGTAATAAATTCCTTAACAGTAAAATTCAAAGTTTTCTGAAGAAGCATCTAAACTATCAGAACAAATCCCTTCTGTTTGAATCTTGCTGCGCAACTTACCCTCAATGATCTGAGTAAGGCAGTTTCTCTTACATGGTAAAGTGGTAAAAACACATAGTTATGCAGTTCTGACAAACAAAATAAGTGATGTAAAACCTCAAAACTTAACTGGATTTAGATTGCGACATCAAACGGTTTCGAAAACAATTTGAGCTTTTTGAGGCAAAACCTTTCATGAAAAACTTTCCATCTTTCATGGACAGTTCTGTATTACATTTGAAAGAAGTTTCTACGCCGAAATGTCAGATAAGTATCCCTTAAATCAAAACCAGCGTCCGAGAGATATTGATCTAAATGTAAAGCTCTAAAACATACATGTTTACTTCCGATTCATTCTGAGTTCTTCACTCAACATGTACAAACCATTGATTTAAATAGAACTTATCAATAAATCCCTATCGCAATTCAGAGCATAAACCTGGCTTCAATCGATTTCCTAATGTGGTGAGTGACGCGCCTTAATGAAGAAATTATCGAAGAAATTATCGACACCATAGCCACATTGGACTGTACATTGTACCATTAGGCTGTAGAAATGCATACCATCATAAGGTTTAGAGACAATAAGCGACGGATATGGTTGTTTGTCAACAACTCATCAGGAAGATAGCAATTTCATAATAAGACACACTTTTTGTTATCATTTACTCAGAGTAATGGATAGTAAATTATGTTGTACATGATGTACTGTAAAAGCTTTCAAGGCAATGTTCTTGTTATCTCATTTGTGTCTGTAAATACATATAACACAGGACAACAAGTTGCAAGACTATTGTCAAACTAAAAACTGTATACAGGAAGTGTTCAAACCAAATAGTGATGTCCATATTGGATGTTACGCAAATTAATGCGGTGATATATTTAAGGACTGCTTTGATGATTCGCACAACGTGTTATAGTGTGAGTTTAATGCAGATTCTTCTGCCATCTATTATTAGTTTCACCTTAGCTTTAACAGTTCTTCGTTTGTGCTATTGGGAATTTTGAACTTTGAGATTTTTTCGACCTTTGAGATTCTATTTCTGATAAAAAATGCGCAAATAGAATATGATAATGAAGAAATTGCTTCATGGCATCAAACATATACACTTATATTGTAAAATTACACATGACGTTCTATTTAGAACTCAAAAGAGGTTAAGAGTCAAACCTAGTTTTTGCTAAAATGTTTCTATGCATAGAAAATGTATGAATTAAAAGTTTAAGCATACATGTACATTTTGTTGAAACGGGTTTAGTATATCCTGTTGACAGAAAACTGTACAAATCACCAATTCATGCTCTGAACAACGAGTACGACAATAATTTACAGAACGAATCCCACAAATTACTGATAATTAAGAACGAATGGTTTATTAAACCTTTTAGATTTTGTTGATCATTTGTTGAATTTGGTGGGTTTGAAGTAATCACTTGGGCATTTACTATTATCTTCTTTAAATCGCACATTGGCTTATGATTGATGCAGGCTATTAACTTTAATTGAACCTATTTTAGGGCTATAAAAAGACTTAGTAGAGTATCAAATACTGACGCGATGCTATGGTTAAGCTTAAGCCATTGATCTTTTTATACCGAACGCGACGTCCCCAGATGAGCAACAGAGAGCAACTGAAAATACTTCAAAGTACAAGTCACCATTGTCACAAAGTCACAATTCTTTGATGTGGAATTCATATCTAATTTGACAGTCAATATTTTTTTGATGTGTAAATAAAAATCAAACCATGATGTATTTCGTTTTTACCAAATTGTTTGATAAACGAGGACAACGTATTGGTTATAACTTGCTTAAGCCCTACATCAGCGGACTAAAGCAATCATATTCAGGAAAATTATAAAGGAAGACATAAAGACAAAGTTCGGTAAAAGAAATTATTCATTTGACTTCAATATTGATATTTGACATGACTTCAGATGAAAGTTCCTTTGAATTAGAAAGTTCGGTTTGAAATTAAATTTAGGGGTAAAGAATCTTACAATTCAAAAATTAAAAACAATGGATTCATCTCCTAATTCAAGTTAAGAAATATAGAGAAGATAAGAAAAATCGATACATAATTCGATTTGTCATAACAGAATTATTCAATCCGAGATATTATTGTAACGCGAATGTTTATGGTGCCCTTAGTATAAGAAATCATAGCGAAACCTATCTTAAATACAATCTCGAAGTTGTCACTGTGTCCATGCGAAGAGTGATAAAGCGTCAAAATTAAATCCGTCAAACTCGGAAACGAAATGGACAACCTGTGAAACTAGATTGTCATTGAGTGCACGGAATTCACGAGCAAAGAACATGTACTTCGTGCCCGGCGTTTTGACACGCAAGAAACACGTGACTCGCCCTTCGACACGCAAGAAGCATGTGCACCTAAACGCCTTATGCCGTAGAATTAGTTCGTTTAGGAGAACATCCCGTCTACACCCGGGAAGCCGGGGTTCGATACCCGATCGCCCTACCGAAAGGGGTTACGGGTTTGGAGATGTCGCTTCCTTGCTTAACGCACAGCGGTATAAGGTTAGACTGGCGCTGTCGGGTACCATAGAAACACTAAAGAATATCCATATTTGCTTTATCACGAGGACATAAAGAATTACTATGATAAGTAGTAGAATTTCTACACATTACAAAATAAACCAGTGGAAGGGACTTTAATGGGTTTGAGATATAATTTACAAGATTTTAAATTCGTAGTTGGGTTTACGCCACGCGTTCGACTTTGAATTAAGTTTAGAGCTATAATAGTTAATTTCTTCTACAAATGGTGATAGTTTGTGGTTGAATAACAACATGTTTGACCCTCATTAACGTAACATATATGATTTGAGGAATTGTTTGTTTTAAAACTTGCTACTGCCTCTTTACTATCTATAAATCTACAATTGATAGAATAATAAAAAACTCGATAATTAAAAAAAAAAAAGAAAAGAAAAAAGTTTAGAGCTATAAAAATTCTTCTATGCTATTGATTTTTAAACATCTCCTTATAATACCACCACTTGACCCATGACCTTAACCTAGTGTGGAGGTTTGTGTGCTTCGGCAACCCTGAATGCGACGCCCGATTGGAGCTGATACGCTCCTGGTAGGCGGGTGACAGGCAAGTTTAGCTTTTTCGCCCTGATAATGAAAGTAACCAGTTTAATGTAAATCTAACCAAATAAACCTACTGAACAAAATGACTATTTCCATTAAGATTTCAATGTATTAAAATATATATTTTGAGTTAAGTCCCTTTTCTATTGTTTTTTGCTATAATTCACTACGTAAAGCTTGTAATGGATAATGGACCCTAAGAACGATTTAAACGTTGAGCCAATTAAATGCTCAATTTAATATATTTTACGTGAATTAATGAAATTTCATGAGGTGTTAACTAAGAAAGCAAAACATTCTAAAGACATATATGTCTTTATTAATTTTTTTGAGAAATAACTTTTGACACACCGACATGATTTTGATTCTAGGCGAAAGAAAGTCGATGCCACCCTTTGCTCACTCTGTTCGCACTTTCATCATCAATGCACAACAGCGCTTTGGGTCAACTAAGCTGGATAGGTCCAAGGGTAGAGGCCAGACCAAACTTGAGTCTTTCTATATCCTACTGTCTATGTCGCACTATACTTTTCTTTCCATATTATCCCCTCATCTTTTCTCCGGTCCCTCATCTATCTACTCTATTTTAGATTGCAACGTGCGTACAATAAAGTCAGAAATTCTTTTAAGTGGTTTTCTTAATGTTTTTCCACACGGTGATATATTACCTGTGTGTACCAACACATTATGGAGTTCATTACTTAATTGAAAGGAAAGACAAATTTTGGTTGATAGAAAGGATTTTGTTAAAGGTGCATGCGAATGAATTAAAGTTGATACGCTGTAACATTACAAGTGTATTTAAAATATCAGTGTAACATCAAAATATGTTTTATGCTACAAGAGGGGAACTTGTGAACAATGTATGAATGTTCACGAGCTGAGCAAATCAAAGTATTAACAAACATTAATTACTCAATTCGGTATTTCTTAGTATAGTTTCTTAGTATGAAGTGAATTTGTTAAATATGTTCTGCAGTGCTCACGTCTTTAAACTCGAAAATAGTTTGATATTCAAAATATTAAACATAGAGTTAATATTAAATTTAAATGTACTTGTTAAAATATTCAACAGTGTCGAAACATGCATGTTGTGTTTCTGCTTTATCCATCTTGCCTGATTGCCTTTTCTGAAATTTTATTATTTTAGCTTTTGAGAGGTCTTAACTTTTAGTCGATTTAAGAAAGATACTCAATCATAATAGTGTTAACACTGCCTAACCTTTTGCCTTTTTTGTCCTGAAAATATCATTTTCGATTCCGACAAGGTAATCTTTATGCATGGCTAGGTTAGAATGGATGCGGCCATTTACTAACTGAAGAAAGATGTTTTCATACATGACAATGCAGAAGATACTTATAAAAACGAATGCTTAAAATATAATTAGAGTATAATGATAAGGATTTAGTATATTGTCAAGATGTAATATTTTATAACTCTTCAAAGGGAAACCATAAATACGTAACTATGATAAAAACGGCTATACCATGTGTTTTAAGACCTCATACACAATTGTAGTGGCTTCTTATACAGGATTTCACAAAATCAGTGTTGTTGGAGAAGTAAGTGAAATCAATATCAAATATCGATCTTACATATGACCAAATGGTAATTCTAGTGAGTTATTTGATTCCTGCATAGATCTGTTTATTTATATTCAATAGGTGTTAATTTGAAGCTCTATTTCGCAAAAGGAAAAAAAATAAATTTGACCTTTTTGAATTCAACATATTTGTTGAACAATAATGTGGTTGATATGGTTTTTAACTTTATCCATCGTTATTATTGAAAATAAAATTGAAAAATGCTAACTTTTCCTTTGTGTCTTAGATAGTATAACCATTGATCCACAGATATTAGAGGGAGCATAAATATATATCCTTCAGAGACCAAAGGATAAACACAAAAAGAAGATGAAAGTGTCAAATATTATTTATAAAATTGATGTAAACTTGTACAACCAAAGTGGTTCCTAATCCAGGCTTATCACAAAACCCATGTGATAAGTCGTGTTTGAAATCGTAACAGAACTAAACTCCATATCATTGAACAAACATTTTACTCTGTCAGGACTCATTGATTTTAAGACTGATCGAATGCAACTTCTGTCGAGTGAATTGATCCCTTAGGAGTGCTGATTTCTGTTCAACAAATTAGCGTTTATTTAGCAGAAAGTTTTTTCTACGTGAATCTGATTGAATCGTCCAATTTAATTGTTGTGATTGAGGTCCTGGTCTGGCATACTGTGAGTGACATCACGAAATACAATTGTTGATTAAATAATCACTCTCAGTTAACTATTCATAATCGATCCCATTTCTGTGTCTCTATCATCTAATAATCGTATCTTTTCAGAAAAATAATAGTTACAGTGTTATTGCATCTGATGCAAATTTGTCATTGAAAAACTTGTTGTTTCTGTCTAAATTAAATACAAAGTTATAAAGTAATTCAGAGTAATGACATAATGTCCAGTATATTCCTTTACCACCTTTAAGATCAAACCTTTGATCGAGCAAGCTCCCTTTTTATGTTGATGAAGATATAACTGACAATCTTTTTAAATTGAGCCTGAAGAATTGCTTTCTTAGCCCAAGCATACTTCTGGGTAAATATATTTCCATTACAACAACGGAAACCCTTCAGTTCATGAAGCAGGCATTTATTTGGTTTATGGTAAAAAAACACATGATAATCATGTCTTGTCTTATCTGTTTATAATTGTCATTGTCAAGTTACATCTACCTTTTAATCATTTAAAGGGGAAGTAGAAGTTTTTGATAATTTTAAAATTTTCACTGATAATTCTACGTTAATGCTAAATGTATTATTTTGATAATGTCATAAATCTCATTTCACATAATCCATTGGCGGCCATTTTTTGTGAACACCTTTAATTTATTTTGTGTAAGAAAAAGGAATCACGTAGCTAAACGTTACATTATATATTTTATTTATTACTGCTCCATTCAGTTTGAATACATTGTCTTTCAATTGGAACCATTCATTTTCCTTTTCCTGACATCACCTTATATTCCCCCTAAAAACGTGTTACTGCCCCTTTAAACAGTGGAAGTAGTACACCTTTTACTTTAAATTTTGGATTAGAAACAATTGTATGATAGCAAAAAGATACGATATGTTTAACTGAAATATATATAGCTATATACTGCTATCAACTATATGGTATCAAATAATCAGTTGAAATTGATGTGATGTAAACAGTATTATAACATAATGTCAAACAATAAAGTAATATTTTATGAGCATGATGATAGTCTTTGAAAAATGACGAATGCTACTGAAATTCGATTACTATCTATTGGATATTCCTTGAAATTAAGATGATTATGTAAAATTTTTACGTAATATTTTGTTATCAATTGCAATATGCAATTCAGACTTACAATGTATGGTACATTTAAAGAATCTGTTGACTCCAACAAATTTGTTTTCGAACTACTCACATATAACACATTCGAAAACATTGATGTTATTTCCTGTTTTGCCTCTGAAGCTTATCATCCTTTGATTTTAAAGGGGCAGTAGCACGTTTTTAGGGTGAATATAAGGTGATGTCAGGAAAATGAAAATAATTGGTTCCAACTGAAAGACAATGTATTTGAACTAAACGAAGCAGTAATAATTCAAATATATAACGTAAATTTTAGCCATGCGACTCCTTTTTGTTACACAAAATGAATTAAAGGTGTTCACAAACAATGGCCGCCAATGGATTTTGTGTGAATCCTCATACTTTGTCCTCTGACTAAGGGTAATTGGCTTGTGTAATGAGATTGTTGACACTGTCAATAAAATACATTTAGCATTAACTTGGAATTATAAGTGAAATATTAAAAATATAAAATTATCAAAAAACGTGCTACTGCCCCTTTAACCTTTTAGGTTGAAATCAGACACAAATATAAAAGGATTTCAGAACATTGCCTTACATTGTATTTTGAAAAAGGTTAATACAACATAATTTGAATTATTTGGTTGATTTTTGAAAGACAACTGATGACGAGATTCCAGTTATAATGAACAAGTTAGTGATACAGACACGAAATAACCTCGCTTCACATATTATCACAATATGCCAATATTTAGTATGCTCCCCATCTCCTATTAAAAGTCAACCTTGTTTAGCTAAAGAGTATTTATGGCTTGAGGAGTATATGTTAATACATGTTCGGGCACTTGTTTCATTATTTAGCTGTTTCTCAGCGAGTCATATGTGTAAAATAACCTGTCTGCTTAGCGTTTACTTACATAGCAAGTAACCTTTTCACCACCTGAGGTGTTCAGTGTTTTGTTGAACATTATTACTATGTGACATTCATTGCAAAGGAAAGCAATGACTAACATCTTTAGAAATGGTAGTTTTCGCGGTATTTTCATAAGATAAATCAAAGAGGGTATATCTCCAATTGGGGTTATCATAATATATAAAGTTCAGCAAAAACTGAAAATTATAGCTTTGATCATAAATGACCCTAAACTAATATGACATGAAATTTGAACACAGAGTTTTGAAATGAGAATGTCATAAGATATATCTTTACGATCGTGTATTTAGAGTCCTTGAAACTTAATTACGTGAACAGAATATGGATGACTCAATTGGCTGACCCAAACCTAATGTTACTCACCCAAAGCTTTATCAAATGTTTTGGTCTTGAACCTAAACTCATTCTTTATCTAGCGAAATATCCTTCAACTTACGTTAGATGTTACCTAAAGCAAGCTCTTTAGAAATCAATCTTAAACAAGTTTGTAGTAAAAAAATGTTTTTAAGATATGAGTATTTGCCAACTGAATGTTTAGTCACGCTCAGAGTCTATAAATTCGATCCACCAGTTTATGTTCCAGGATTATTAGCAATAAAAAACGTATCATACAAGTCTTTTCAAATCTATTCTAGGTCGTCTTACTTTTCATAAACACAATATATTAAATATCAAAACTTACTAACTTTGTAAGAATATATAATTGATATGATAGGAGGAATAAACATAAAATTAAAACCAACATCGTTGAATATTTTGTTTCTTTTGATTTTTCTGGTTCATTTTCCTTTGTCATTTTATATGACACTTCTTGTTATGAAGTAGGCATACAAAACCTAAATCTCGATATTCTTATTTATACTACAACAACCTTAAATGACATTAAATGAATGAAAAGAATAAAAAAGATCACAAATGATATTTATCAAATTAAGAATTCATATAATGCACACTTTTAACCTTGATAGATAAGAAACTATTCTTAAGTAGTATTGATCTTGAAACAATTTAGATTACCTAATTAATTCCCTTTATGCAGCATTTAGCAGAAACCAACAGTTGATGTTCTCGGTATTTATAAATTTTACTCTTAGAAAATCTGCAAACAACACCCATGTAACAACATTAGAACAAGTTGCATAAACACTTGTCATTAGAAATTTGCCAAGTGCTTGGGTAAAATGGCTTAAACTTTATAGTTCTTGGAAGCCTCACGAAGTTCTTGTTATTTAATCAGGATAATTAAGACCATTCTTTCCCCTGGTCACAAATCTATCTGAAAGTGATTAGTTAATTTCGCAATTAATTGTTTTTCATCATAGAACTTTTGTAATTTTGTAACGAAATGAACCTACGTAAAATGAACAAGGGAAAGTTTTCAATATAGGCATGCTTATGTGAACACGTTTTCTGATGTTCCAAGTAGTATACACATTTAAATAATATATGATATATATTAGGAGGCATAAATATGTTCATGTTCATCATAAAGACAATACATCTTTCATATGTGCGAAATAATTATCTAGTCTTTCGCCAGACAAAATACTTATCTATGGTTTCTATATCTCAAACAATCTGATGTTCGAATAAAATTGAAAGTGAATTCATTTTCTGGAAAAAAATTATTTATTGGCAAACGATCTATTTGACATTTTCAGATTTACCTTTGGGAGTTTCGTGTGGCTATTGATTATCACACCCGCAGCATGGATCACATTAAAGGAATCAATGTTGTTGTAAGGTTTTTTTGTTTATCAATTAAAAAAATCCAGTAATAAGTATAAAAACTGGATGGACCTAAAGATAAAGATGGACTCCAAGACATCGAATCAATAACATTTGTTTCGAAGCCTCTTGAACCAAAACCATGTTAGAATAAAACAAACTATAAAATATTACCACTTTCGGCACATCCACACTATTGCAGGCCACTTAACGCTGTCATGACATTATCTTTACAGAAGAGGAATGTGCAAGTAACTGCTTGAGCCTCGGACTTAACATCGATCTTCACGCTCTGCAAAATGTTGAAAGAAAGCAGAACACGGATGACTCAACTGGCTGACCAAAACCTGTAGTCACGAAAAATCTATAAATAGCCTTTTTACGCTGTCACGTGAGTGTTGTCACGTGACAGGAAGTTTAGTTCTTAGCTTGTGCGATCCCGCCAGCAAGTTCTCAGTACGCTGAGTTTGAATATAATCGACAAATATATAAGTATTATGAGTCTTGAAGACAGTATTGCTTCAATATCTGACAGGATCGGTCAGTTATCTCTCGAATTCAGAGCCTTTCGGTGTGAAACGTCCGAGCGTTTTGCTGGACTTGAGGAAAACACCTGCGTAGCGGCGGTATCGAAACCAGCCGTCAATAGGTGTGGTCCGAACCTGGTCAACGAGATTCCAGCTACAGATGCGAAATCCGTTGAGGACTCGCCCGCGTGTGGTGACACCACCCGTGCCCCTGTCCAACAGTTGCCGAGCCACGATCTGCATCAACAGTATCGACAGATAAAGGACGCAACAAATAAATTTAAGCTCCCGTCATCACTTTGTTTGCCGGATAGACCCTCGGGTGTGAAGAGGGATCTACAGCCAATCGCTTCAACTGTGACTAAATTCGGAAAATACGCGGAAACTGCCTTGAAACTACTGTGGTCGGTTCAGAGCGAGAGTGATCAAGTAGAGATAACGAGTGTGCTGAATGACTTAAGCATCGTCTTACAGAGTCAAATACTTTGTGCTCAAGAAGAACAAGCGAACGTTTTCGTGCAGAACACATTCGACACGGACACGGCTAGGATCTATAGAAGTCTACAGAATAACAGTTGCTTCCCCACAGAATCGGTGCAGCATATGCAAACGGCAGCAACACTGGCAGCTGCTAGATCCTCTAACAACTTTAACCATTCATCAAGAGGTGCTTCGAGACGTGGAAGGGGCAACTTCCAGTGGCGAAATGACTATAGAAATAGCAGACAGGCTGATAGTGGGTCATATAGACAGTTTGTGAACAACAGACCCCGTGGGGCCTTTGGTACTCAGAATAATCAGAACCCTACATACAGCCGTCAAGAGGAGGACAATTAGATATGTACTTTTTCATTGACAAAACCGTCTGTGATGGGTGATTTTAAGGCCGGGTCTTTGAATAAGTTTATAGATACATGGAAAGCCATAGGTTCATCCGAATGCGTGCTTCAGTGGATCACGCATGGTGTAAGCTTGCCTTTTACGAGCGCTTCCCCTACTTTCGCTTTGGAAAATCACTCACTGTCTGAAGCACAAATAAAATTTGTTGATTGTGAAATTAAGGAACTCGTTAACTCGATTGCAATTCGACAGGTAGCAACTAGACCAAAATGTGTTTCTCCTCTAGGCTGTGTACGTAAAAAGGGGAACAAGTACAGACTTATTGTGGACCTGAGACGCTTGAATAACTCTATTAATGCCCCCAAATTTAGGTATGAAGACATTTCTGTGCTGTCTCAGATCGTGAAGCACGGTGACTGTATGGTATCTTGGGACTTCAAGAATGGCTTCCATCACGTTAATGTATGTGTAACTGATCAAACTTGTTTGGGTATACAATGGAGAGGTAAATACTATGTCTGGCAGGTATTACCCTTTGGTTTGAATGTGAGCCCTTACTTTTTCAACAAGATAGTGCGAACGGCATTTACATATCTCAGAGATAATGGTTTGCGAGTAGCAAATTATGTAGACAATGGTTTGCTGTCTGATATCCCTTCAAATATTGTTCAAAGCACCGAGTTCGTGTTAAAAACGCTACAGTCATTGGGTTGGTATGTGAATTTCGAAAAATCAGTGTTGGAACCAACATCCCGCATTGAATATCTGGGGTTTGAAGTAGTTTCAAACTGTGAGGACGGACTCGTTTGACTAAGAGTACCCTTAAGTAAGTTACACAAACTTCGACATCACCTCAGACGTGTGTTGCGCAGACCCACTGTAACAGCTAGAGGACTAGCACGTGTAGCAGGGCTTTGTGTGTCTGTTACGAAAGCGGTTTTCCCCGGCAAGTTAATGTTACGAAGCGTGTACAGACTTCTCGCCACAAAAGCTTCTTGGGAATCGGATCTTGAATGGACAACAGGTGCACGTGACGACATAAAGTGGTGGATCGAGTCAGTGCAACAATGGAATGGTAACACCATCATTACGAAACCAGTAAACGCTCAAGTATGGACAGACGCGAGTCACTGGGCGTGGGGTGCTCATTTTCAAGGAGAGATGGCCCTAGGGTTTTGGAACCGAAATATTTCCATGAAGTCGTCAAACTACCGCGAACTTCTAACAGTGAGACTCGCACTAGAGGCATTCAAGGACCAGCTTCAGGGCAAACATGTACAGATCCTGTCAGACAATATCAGCGCCATAGCCTATTTGAACCACCTTGGAGGTCCCTCTGTCGAATTGAACGACTTGGCAACAATAATATGGGACAGAGCTACACAACTCAATGTCACAATTTCAGCGAGACACGTTGCAGGCAAGAACAACGTGCTCGCCGACAGTCTGTCCAGACTCAACCCCATCTACGAGTGGAGTCTTCACCCCGCTGTCTTCAGGTGGTTGGACCGATTATGGGGTCCACACAACGTGGACCGCTTTGCCTCAATGAACAACGCTTTGTTGCCAGAATACAACAGCCGTTTCATGGACCCATTGTCAAGTGGTGTGGACGCTCTTGCACAGTCCGACTGGGGTACGAAAAACAATTTCGTCAATGCTCCATTTCGTCTCCTAGATCAGGTTCTGGACGTGATAGCTCGGCAAAAGGCGGTAGCGACCGTAATCGCACCATATTGGCCAGGGCAAATGTGGTTTCAAAGGCTGAAACGGATGTGCGTGGACTATGCAGTCAGAATACCAAACACAAGAAGGTCATTCAGACCATCAGTACCAATAATGGTAGAACCGATGAGAAACAAGAAGTGGCGAATATTCGCCTGGAGAGTGTCTTGAGAGAGAGATTGTTGAGGAGTGGTTGGTCTTTAAGGGCCACTACCCAATTTCCATTGTGCCTAGCAGAGAATACTAGGCAGCTGTATAACAGACTTATTAACCGTTTTCATGTTTTCTGTCAACAGAGTGGTGCATCTGTCATGTCGGTAGATCCGTCAATAGTGGCAGACTTTTTATGTACCATTGCTGACGGGTCTGAGCGACCATGTTCTATGCTGAAATCAACCGTGGCGGCCCTTTCATGCCTTTCGGAAGCAGCAGGGATCACATCGGCGACGCGTAATAATGACATTCAACGTCTTGTTGATGCCCTCGTAAAATCCAGTACAAGTAGGAGCATGGTACGGTCGAATATTATTCCAGTGAATGGGCTCACACCACAGTACAGATCGGAGAATGGTTCGCTACCATTAAAGGACTTGAGGGAGAAATGCATCGTGTTGCTGGCATTGTCTGCTATGCTGCGACCGTCTGATATCGCTCCACATTCAAAGGTTTATGACGCGGAATCTGATATGGTTACATCAAGAGTGTTTTCTATCGATCAAGTGACATTTAGAGATTCAGCAGTTGACATTACATTCTTTGGTATTAAGAATGATACGAGCAGAAGCGGATTCTGTGTGACGGTACAACCGGCTTCGGAAGTGCTCCTAGACCCAGTCAGAACTCTACATGACTATATAGACCGTACTGAGGAAATGAGATCCACAGTTCCTGGTAAACCTGTGTTCTTAACCTTGCGTGAGCCGTACCAGGCTCTATCCGCTCACATGGTGAGCCGCGTCCTCGACGATAGTTTGAGGAAATGTGGGTTGAAAGACAAAGGACTACGGCCCAAAGACTTCCGTCCTACCGGGGCCACGCGTGCAGTGGACGCCGGGGGAGATCCCAAAAAAATCATGACACTAGGACGCTGGAAGACCGAGTCGGTCTTTTATGAACATTATGTTCATTCCCGCCCCCATGTTTCTACAACTGATGACATTGTGTGTGACGAGTAGAACGTTGTTAATTTCACAAGTGTCGAGACTTGCTTCGAGTTTGCCACAGAGTGTGTTTTCTTTGAATTTTCGGTTATGTCAGGACATATAATACTTTTCTTTACTCTCCATGATAGGCAATGTATGATTATTTATTTTGCATTAAAGTGACGTAAGTTTTTCAACTCTTTGTTCTTAAAACTGTAGTCACGAAAAATCTATAAATAGCCTTCTACGCTGTCACGTGAGT
The DNA here is from genome assembly GCA_916613615.1 of Steromphala cineraria. Taxonomy (NCBI): domain Eukaryota; kingdom Metazoa; phylum Mollusca; class Gastropoda; order Trochida; family Trochidae; genus Steromphala; species Steromphala cineraria. Next base: position 37,527,990 of record OU744722.1, on the reverse strand, counting down.
GTTGTCACGTGACAGGAAGTTTAGTTCTTAGCTTGTGCGAATGTTTTTTGTAAATGGAATTATCATGTTTTATTTACGTTATTTGTGTAATATTATGGTGATTGTTGGCGGCTTTGCAAAGCAAGAACATAGGCAATGTATGATTATTTATTTTGCATTAAAGTGACGTAAGTTTTTCAACTCTTTGTTGTTAAAACTAATGTTACTCCTGCACATTTAATTACCCTGGAAAGCTTTATCAAATGCTTTGGTCTAAACCTAAACTCATTCTTTATCTAGCGAAATATCTTTCAACTTTAAAGGTTAACTAAAGCAAGCTGTTTAGAAATCAATCTAAAACAATTTTGTAAAAAACATGTTGTTAATACATTGTTTCTTAAGATATAAGTACTTACCAACTGAGTGTTTTGTCACGTTCTGAGTGTATAATTTCGATTCATCATTTTATGTTTTCAAGGACTATTAGCAATAGTAAAGTATCATACATTTTTTCAAATCTATTCTAGCTCGTCCTACTTTTTCATAAACACAATATATCAAATATCAAAACTAACAAACTTTGTAAGGATATATAATTGATAAGATAGGAGGAATAAACATGAAATTGGATCCAACATCGTTGAATATTTTGTTTATTTTTTTTATTTTTCTGGTTCATTCTCCTTTGTATCTTTATATGACACTTCTTGTTATGAAGTAGGCATACACGACCTAAATCTCGATATTCTTATTTATATTACAACAACCTGGTTAGATTATTTACAAATATCAACTTTCGCTTGTCTTATTCATCCGTGTAGTGTTCATATTGATTTAAACTGCAATCACAAATAAGGTCAGTATGTATATGTGAATGATCTTGTGCTCGTTTGACTCTTAAAAGCATATTTATTTGATTGACTTTTTTGTTGACTTCAAATATTTTTGTTGAATTTTAAAGTCAAATTATGTTATTCTGACATGAACATAAAACATTTGTCAAATAAAGTGTTTTATGTCCCTTTAATGTCTTTAAACTATGATACACATTAATTACATATTAAAAAAATTGGATAGAAAACAACAACTCTAACTCTGTTGTTTTTTACAGTGATTTAAGTTTTTCGTTGATAACATATGATTTGTTATCACGAGACATGCCACATTAACAGCTTAATAACATTTGTCAGGAGCACTTCCGAACAAGAAAATATTTCAATTGCAGATTTGACTTATTTCAGGTGTTAAAATAAATAACCATGATTTATAGACACCAATCACCAATTTAAGTCCGGGAATCAAACTGTTGCAGTCATTTTGAAAGTTATTAGGGTGACATTTTTAGCTAATTGGGCCTGTAATGTCCGATGGGCTTATGGCATGGTATAGTGTCCGGCGTCCGTCTTCTCCAGAAGCATATGGTCTAGAAAGCTGAAACTTTATGTACAAACTCCTTGACTGGTAAGGATTATTACTTTTTAGCTTTGATGGCCATGTTGCCCCTAATAAGGGCCACAGGGGCCACAGGGGCCACGCCCTAAAACCTATTTTCATCTTCTTCTCCATAAGTATAAGGGCTAAAAAGCTGATTTACAAAGGGGGAACTACATTTGCCACACTCTTTAGTAATAATTGAATATGAAGCTTGGTGAGCTACAGAGCTTTATTTTTATATTGGAAAGCATAGATACCTGAATGATCATTAAATTAAATTGGAACTTGTCAAAAATGTAAGGTGTATAAAGTCGATGTTTAATTTTTTGACAAGAAGTGTCTGTTACTTACTACCAAACGTCACGAGACCAGTATGATTTTAACATGTATATGGCAATTAATCCAATGTGTTGAACTTTGCAACATTTCGACCTGCAGCAGGGTTATAAGATACCTAAAAATCGACATATTTTCAATGAAGTTGATGCAGCAATATTGGCGAAAACATGCAAAATGATCAAAGTAAGTTTTTCTGTTTACAAGTTAAATCTCCAATGAGTGTGTGAACATGTATACACAATACTTGAATTAAATACATAAACAGGACTTTGTTTATGATTAAATCATATTTTTATCCTAACTGAATATCTACCTACCTAAACACCATGATGATCATACTTTGAACTGAAATTTTGTCATCGTGAGACTTAAACAAAAGGATATTGATGAGCTGAAATCATTATTTGGCATAATGATGAATTCCCTTTCGGGTAATAAAGCATTATCTTATATAACCTTATCTTATTCAAATCTTAATCAACATAATTTCTTGTTCAAACAACTCGCAGCCACGCTATAGTTCTTATTCTATGAAGATATTAATATAAGACTCTTTACTTCTTTCGAGTAGTACAGACATATTTTTGGCACTTAAAAATTGAGCAACGGGTTCTTTTTACAACCTTTTCGTTATATTAGTGACATGTTAACAACACAACAGCACGTTGCCTATTATTGAATGTATTGTTTTCTTTGGTGTGATTGAAGTTATAATCATTATATGATATATCTATATTTTCATCTTGTGCAAAAGTAATTAAATGCAACAAATACCACAATAGAATCATTGGACTTATAAACCTTCCAGACAGTAAATAGTCAGACTGATCACAAGGAAATGATTGAGACAAACAATGTAAGCCCAGACTTCCAATCACGATGGTCATTTTGCTTTGAGACGGAGGACTGTCAACGAGACTGACCAAACTAATGAGACTGACGACCAGACTAACGGACAGACTACACCCACACAATAATATTTATTCATTGATCTCAATTACTAAATTGGACGCCAATTATAGTGATGTAAACCAATAATAAACAATATAAAGGTCTACCAGATTTCAAGAAAGGGTTTTTATCGGTCAAGATAATAAGAAGTTCATGTTCAATATAATGGAATACAAGATTGACATGAATTAGGCTGAAAACAAAATATATTTTCTTATATCAACATCATAAGATATTGACAAAAACATTATAACACCAGTCATAATCTCGTTCTTAAGTACGAAACTTTGGACATAGATTCAAATCAATCTCTGTGAATGTCGTTTTACTATTTTGGACAATTTCTTTGATGAACTTTACCTTATACTGTGTACATGTACATGTACATGTCTCTATACAAGTAAGTGAGGTTAAGTATACAAGTTTGGAACAAGAACACTATTTCTGAGTAAGTTGTGTACCAACAGTTAAAAAAGCCATGTACGATTTTTACTAATAGTAAAATAAACTCTTACGTTTAAAACGTTAAAGTGACTCATTATATATGTAGAATAATTGTACGATTATCATTAAATACTTTACAATATAACATTTATACAAACCGTAAAAACAAAGTTCATGTGATATATTGAATATTAACTGTCACGAGAAAAATCCATAATAGATGAGATTTTTCTGGTTATCTTATGTGATATTCTGATTTCTCAGTGGATTTCTGTATGTGAATTCGGTTGACTTGAGTACAATAATGTCACGTCTTTGTGTCGCACAGAACAAGAAAGAAAATTATTTTATGTACATAAGGATAATCAGGAACAACAATGATATAGGTCATAGTCAAGTCATTGTTACTTCAACCAATCAATTTGACTCATTCTGACTATATGTTAGAATGAGGGTATGACATGTTACACACAGGTATGGTGATTGATGTAAATACTCCCCTAGATTACGTAGAAAATGATAACATCAGCCAGAACATAACTAAGTTTTAAAAAATTCACATTTGGTAACCACGTACAGTTTAAGTTCTTAAAGTTTAATCCCTTAAATGAAAAGATTCGATTTTGGCTTTAATTGTTTGTCTTGGTAATTTTAGTAAATTTCCCGTGTAGTGTAGGATAATGTTACATTTGAGAGATTTCTCATATTAATGGTTATGAAAAATAACCTCATCATGTATCTGGCCTAAAAGATTTAACTTCATGATTGAAGGAAGTTATATTAAACATTTCATGCATTATTAGGTGACTGCAAGTCAACTTGGATGCTTTTCAAAAAGGTGAAAAGGGACAAAATACTTCAAACAAATAAGCAGACCATTGTTTGGAAATAATGTCAACAGTCTTCAAAATATTCTTTTAAAATTGCATCCATTGAAGATTTGGTGCAATGTTGGAAGTACAGAACTTGCATACTTCAAAACTTAACGCCTATAATTTGAAATAAAACCTGTTTGTAAGTTTTATCAAATTATCTTTCTTAAAATTATCTTTCATATGATACAACAATATGAAATCGGAAATATGAAGTAGGGGGTAAAATAATTTTTTAAAGACACATAATGAAATATGAATGTATTGCAAACGCCTAATTGTTGGCTTTATCATAGATTTCCGATCTTTAGAATTGACGAAAACACTTCTTTTTACAATTGTTAAAATACCTGACTGCCTACTCAGGACGCCCACACGACTTAGAGCCAATTATTCAAGTGTCTCTTTTGTGAAATGCAAGTAGCAAAGTTAATTGCAAAACTTCAGAGACAAGAAATTACCAAGCCCAGAGAGGATTCAGACTCATCTGTTTTTGTGGGTTTTTTTTCTCAATTGCAGTAACTTATTTCCGAGAGACCCTAAGTCAATTGTCTTGAAGATGTCTGGCAACTTAAAGCTAACTGCCAATTTTCCTTGTTTTAATTGTTTGCTGTCTTCATGATACACGCAATGATAGGTTATTCAAAGATGTCCCTGTGTTGAACACAGAAGAAAATAGAACGCTGCAAGAATATGTTTTTCTTTACGACAAAATGTATCTTGTTAACTTATTTTCTCTGTTATTATTATCAAAATAAGTTAACAATTTGATCATTTCTTCGCTGTCCTCAACATTTTATTTAATCATCAATCATGTTATTTCACCATTCAGTCTCTCTGTGTTTTTAACATAAAAGCTTCTCATCACTGTGAACAATTGTATAAAATAATCCCAAAATGGTTGATTGACTTTCTTACCCTGCCCTAAAGTGAGTGTTATGTTCTTGTTCACTGTTTGCTATCACATTATCACAGACAACTGCCTGAGAATACAACTAGTGCATGGTTGCTGATAGTGCAAAGTTAATATTAAAATAATATGGAGCACATGGATGATAATGTTTTTCAGACACACATTTAAAATAAAAGTAGGAAATTAATCAATTTCTTGCGGAAAATAACGAGGTCGACTTTGAATACCTACTTTCTAATATACCTAGTATTTAAGTTGATCTCATAGCGTAAGAAAAAGGCTGATTGACTATTGAATTATTTTTAAGAATGTTTAACTCAGATCGTGAATTGTTGAATTATTTGCTCTGGTATCTTAGAATTTATCTTGAGAAAACTTTAAAACACTGCTTAAGATATATATTAGATTTATAATTTTGGAAATTTTACCTTTTCAATGAGTTTAACACAAAACACTTTAGATATCAGTCTATTTACTAGCCATAGTAATTTGTATTATATCGACAACAACGATGTCTTATCACTTCAATACTTAATTCTAAATTCTAAAACTAAACTTTGGGGGAAAGTTTGACAATATTGATTTATCGACAGTTTCTCTCGAGTTTATCGTAGACGTTTCTATTGAATGGTGATTCAGTTTTGAGATTTGAATATTCAAAAATAAACAAATAATATCAACATCATTCATGTGACAGTTACAGAGAACTCGAAATAGCTCAAGCATGAAACCTTTTTCTGTAGAATCCCCTGCAGTCACACAATGATTTAGTACTATTGAGGCCTTTTGCTGACGTCAAGCCATGATCTAATTCCAATCAGTTCTGAGTAGAAGGGCATGGTAGTAGACACTCGCGAACAATATTAGATTATTAGAACATGAATATAGCCGTAGTCATCTCCAGTTCAATCTTCCCGATAATGTGACACTGTGATATTAGTGTTGTATTCTGTAGCCGTGTAAATTGAGTAACTGATATGAAAATCATGATCTTTGAATTGTGTTGATTGTCTTGCTGACAAGGTCACTTTGTCAGGTTCTATCCTTTGTAATTTGCAATTCTAATATGTCTGGCTCTAAAAATGATGTAAGAACGTCTCAGTAGATTACAGTCATTTCCATGTGCATTAGAAGGTCATCCCCAGTAATAATAGTTTAGAAAAGAAGAAAACATTGCCTTTCAGTGTATTTTTCATTAAGAAATTACCTAGATTAATGGCAAGCAAACATTGTTAAATACTGCTGATATCAGTAACTCAGTTTAACTTCTCTGATCTGTAAAAGCATGCATATTTCAGTCAACGGAAAAGTATTGTTATCAACATACACTCGTTACACGATATTTTGGGTTATGTTGGAGATTGAAATGATCTTTTTCATGTTCCAATTTAATTGGTCTTCATATAAACTTTATCAAAAGACGAGGAACATCCTTTAATGCTTTGAGTGAGTGTTTTTGTGTTAATATTTGAACAGCATGAACATAACAAGGTGTTGCAAAATCGGGATTCGTTTTTTGACAAATAATATTGAGAGCCATATGTAATGTAATGGCAATTAAAGAGGCTTGGAGTATCATCAATTTAAAAGAACCGAAATTGCCATTTAAAGGAATGAGAATGTTACCGCATTGGATATAAAACATAATGAGATCTAAAAGACGTAACATGATAAAGGCTATGTGAAGGCAATAGTGATGTTGATGACAATCTATTTCTAAGTTCCCTTTCCAAAACATTTTGTTCAAGAAGACAAATAATATTTTCCATCAATAAACTCACCATAATGGCCATTTAGCTATATAAAGTGGTGGCAGCATATAAATGAAGATTCTTATGTCCAACATGGTTGAAAAAGTGATTATTGTAGGTTTTTAATTGACTTTTAACATTGTTTTTATATGGTCATTCATAATATTAAGTCGATGCAAACTGTTATATCGTTTAAGTTTCTGATTTTATCATGGACATTATATTAATAACACAATTGTGTACATTTATTAACTTGCAGCGCCAAATGTGATCATTGAATCATTCAAATCAAGGGTTGTTGAACTGTCCAGAACGGACTGTGTAATCTCTTTCTATGATGTCTCAAGTGGAACAGTTCAGACTTACGTCTGCCCAAATAATGATACATGAAATCTTAAACATATTCAAGAACGCAATTCAATTAGTCCTTGATTCAAACCATACAACCCACTGAGAGGCATTCATGAACTGAAGGGATCTTTATCTGGACAATGATGTTTACAATAAGAAAACTCCGACAATTCCTGACAATCTACATTGAACGTTTAACAAACAACAATTACTCCCACTGAAATTTCACAGATGACCATGAACTGATGACATTTAACTGGGACACCCATCAGATATTTAGAAACCAACATTGAAATTTAGTAGCTGATAGAAGGGTATGGGTGTTTCTTTGAAAACAAAAAAGAGAACTCACTCTCCAATTTATGAAAGTGATATTTTGTCAAACTCTTTGTTCCAAACTTTCACTTTGGGTACATGTAGAGAGAAATAATTCTCAGTCATTTGATTACTTTATGAGATTTCACCACTTAAAGGGGGTCTCCAACTTCAATTTTTCACTTCCAGTGTTTTATTATCGAGGCCCCGAAAGGGTCGTAAATCTCGATCAGCGCGCTGCCTACTCTGCGCTATTTTAACTGCGCAGCAACCTAGTCTAGCATGGTATGGGGAACCAGCGGTTTCGTAGAGACCGTTTTTTTCAGGGAAAAAAGCTTCGTAGATGTCTTCAAATTTTCATTTAATATTGTGAATATATATTATATACTTTGATGTAATATTTACAAAGTATCTACTCAGTTTATTTATACAAGACATTACATCGATCGTATTAATACATTGGATGTACAATTATTCTCCTTTGAATATGTATACTATCATTTACAATGATAATTTATTGCTTATATGAACTTATTTCACAATTTGTCACTCTATACGAAACTGTTTTTCATTACGAACCTGTAAAAATCCCATCTACAAACCCGTTTCCTCTACGAATAAACCTACACAAAGGTATGGTTGCTTCTCTTTCATCTTATCATATATTTTTACGAAATATTGAATGAGGGGGGGGGGGGGGGGTATTTCCTTAACTCGTATGAACAAGAAAAACCATACCTTCTAGAAGTATCCATGTATAAGATCCGCTGCATTTGTTAACATCATACATGCTCCATCAAGGTTTAACATATAGTGATGAAGGGGAGTCCTATGAAATAAATTTACATTCTTTTTCTTCTTTTCATTGGTCGGATTATATTCTTCAATATCATTGGTTAACATTTTGTCTGCAGAAAGGTGCCAGGACAATTGGCGGTCACTGCCATGTACGAAGACGTTAGTCACTAGTCTAGACATTCGGTCTGCAGTAAGATACCAAGACAGTCGGCGGTCACTGTTATGTACAAATTCGTTGGTCACTAGGCCAGACAATCTGTCGCCTATTGTGATGACAAGTTAGTTAGTGCCCGGACAGTTATGTCACTGTTTACGTCATACGACTAGACATTTCGCACTTTCATTGCTATAGTTACACAACGTATAAAATGACAGGTGTCCGGTCGTCATAAAAGAAAATTACAGAGATAGATAAGGTGGTACTAACGAGATGTATATTTATCAATTTATTGGGTGTGAGTACAGTGATTACAAATATCAGCGATGTATTTTATTATCCTCACAATTAAACAAATAAGAATAATCCTGTTTATTTCACTGCCTGAAATCCGAGGAGACATTACTGTTTATGATACCTGTTAAAGAAAGATGATAATAATTTAACTATTTGAAACATTAAGACAAAGATTAAATCTTAACTCAATTTAACAACAGCAACGCACATTCATAAAAAAAATCTTTATGAAAGGTTATAATCGGTGTTCGGTAAAAAAAAGTCCCGGTAAAAAGTCCTAATTTTGCCTAGGAAAAAAGTCCTATTTGTAAAACCCAAAGATTTTGATTAAAAAGTTTATTTACATGTACTTTGTATATGATTCAACATACATTTATGATATCGTGATATTTGTGACATATCTGAATCACATTAATATTTCAACATAACATCAACAAATTCATCATTTTTGAACCAATCGATGGTTCGCCAGGCACTTGGGTGGTGTTCCACCCTTCGCAAACATTGTTAGTTCTCGCATTTCCTAATAGAGTAGCCTTCTTTGATTAACTCAGCTAAACTCACATGACAATGCAGAACTGCTTTGATCCAGTCAGCTAAAATCACACATTCAAGTCGTTGAGTTCTACAATACAATTATAAGCTCTCAATTTTAATTCTTAATTAGTTATCGTAACATCCTTCTCGGTTAAATTTAATAATATAATCCATGTATTTAAAGTCATTATACATAAACACTTCATACTTTCTTTACAATATCATTTGCAAAGATGACCTTCTCAGTTAAAACAAACATAGTTTTCAATTATTAATACTCAAGGATGCATTCTTTACAAAAACTTTGATGTCAAGATCAATGTAATCTGTTTTTACGATAAAAGGACTTTTTCCTGAGGACTTTTTTTTCTGGTACTTTTTTATCTATAATCTTATGATCAACCTTTTATTCTCAACGGACATTTTTCATCGACTTGGCATGTGATATTGGACTCTATGTCCATTACCTCCATAAACTCACGAAGATAATTATATGAGTGAATGTTTAAATTTTTGATACGTAATAAGTTTGCAGATGTTGCTGGGTATGCCTAGTATTGAAGTTTGATTTGACATAAGGATGATTTTATTCGGCAACTATCTATCTGACTATTTTGGAAAACAGTAACATTTAACTATTACACCAATTTATCAACAAGAGTTATAGACTCTCTTGACTTAACTTTGATTTATTTTTTTATCTGAGGCTGCAGCCAGAATATTAGAACATTGCCGTAGGATAATAGCTATTTATTCTGTTATCTTAAAAAACTACACAATTGAACGGGTGCACTCACATGTAAGAAGAGGATTCTGCCAGTTCAAAACAAGTCTATTTTGTTGAAGTTATTCAAGACCGATTATTATTCTAAAATGATTGATCTCTTTAAAAACTATTTTTCAAATTGTTACCTATGTACGGATTGTGTTCATCGATATGATGTTATTATCCGCAAATTATCTTGGTTTTCTGAAGGACACGCATTTGAATAAGCCTGTTGATTGTTTGCGTATCCTATTTCATGTATGATTAACATTACTTTTTTTCCTGTTACTTTTTTTCCGATCACCTTAACATGCATATATATCTTTAAACCAACTTATTCAATACTGTACTAGCCATTTAGCCGGCGCCCAGTCCGTGTCACGTGACCCATTTCCTCGGCTATGGCATAACGTAACTGCTGGTCAATTAGGTGTGAAAGCCTCGAAGTACTAGTTCCCCTTTAAGATGGGACGTCCCAACTTAGGATTCCAAGTTGATACATATATATAAACCATATATTAGTATATAGGTATCTATTTATGATTATAAAATTGATAATGTTTAAAACTTGTATACTTAGATTGTAACTGCATATACAAAGTACATAGAGACTAGACAAACGAGACTAGTGTTACAATTTGTTTGTCTATACCTGGTTATAATGATATAAGTAAAACGTATTTTCTTGTCCCCCTATATCATGATAATCTTGTAGTCTATCATGTTGAACATGAATTTTGTTTTAAATTTACTGATAAAAACACTTTATAAGAATCTGCTACACATTCAAATTGTTTATCAGTGGTTTACAACACTATAACTGGGGTCTGAATTGTTGATTGGGGTGAATGAATAGAGAATACCATATGGGCTAGTCTGTTCATCAGTCTGGTCCCTCCCATTGACACCTCTATGTCTCATTGCAAAGTGACCATCGAGTTTGTAAATCTGGGCTAACATTATTTGCCTCGATCATTTCCTTGTGATGAGTGGAGTCAGACAAACCAATAAGCCTTACTATTTACTGTCTGGAAGGTTTATACATGTAGAAATGCAAAGGACAATTTTAGACTCCATTGAACATTGCAGCTAAATCAAGTATTGTTATTATCCGTGCTTTAATATGATTATGTTGTGATATTTTTTGGATTCAATTTATTTTTCAACATGACATATCATCTATGGATTATTGATTCAATCACACCCATTATATAGAAGAAAAAATAATGAGAAAAGTGTTGTTTTGAATTCTATAGTGCTTAAAACAAACAAAAATTATCTATGCAACTTGAGGTAATTTTGCACGTTGTAATGAATGTTTTGTATTGAAATTGAGAACAGAAATACTTTTTCATCATATTTTTCATATCGATTGTTTTTCATGTAAAGAATTTAAGCGATAGCTGGTTATTACTATAACAATTTGTGTTCACAAATTATCCCTTTTTCATGTCGTGAAACATTTGGCTTACAAAATGGGTATGAACACAATTCAGTTCATTCTGATCTTGTTTTATAATTAATTAATTTTATCCAACGATTCCAAATGAACATTAAACAAATTGGATTTTTTATACAACAAAATGTTGGATTGCTTTACTTCAGATGAAGCTGATAATAGCTTCAAACGATAAACACTTTTAAACTTTCAGGTAACAAATATGCTTAATCATCAGAAAATTTCGTAAATACAGCATCAAACATCAGTATAAAGTTATCCACTACACTAAAGATTTAAACAAAAATTATGATGTGGATAATTAACTTTCGAAAAATTCATTTAATTATAAAGAAATATTTGAATGTATTTTAGCAAACAAATTGTAAGGTTTATATACTCAAAATAAAAAAATATATATGACTGTTTTTTTATTATTGATGTGACCTTCATGCATGCCCGACTCAATTTTCTTTATCTTCTTGCATTTTGAATATCTATGTTTATCTATGCTACAATGCTACAGCTGTCAAAAAACATAACTAACAACAACAAAAACTAGGGTGAATTCCAAAAGATTCGTTTCAAAACACTATGATGTATACAGACCCACTCCGGTAGAATGGGACACAGTTATGTTTATGTTAAATTGAGGATAAGTGAGGCTGATTTCAAGAGTATTTCACTAACATCACGATTGCTAGTATCATTGCAGGCAAAAGCCCGCAACGCTATTGTGGCTACGTATTACATGGAGACCTGCGTTCATAAAGTAGAACTAGCGAACCATGGGTTGAACTGTGCTGAAATCCAATGTAGCATTGCACCCAAACCTTACTGTTTCCCCCGGACCTGTTGATCCGAGGTGGAATGCATTAACTACTGTGGTATTTCGCCCAAGTATTGAGAAAGAAGATAAGACCTTGGTTTGGAATTGGTCTGCTACACATAGGCAATCAATAAACCCTATGTTTAGATACTCCAAGCATTCCAGAAAACCATTAAACAGCATTCAGGGCCATTTGCTGGTTCACTGTGAAACGGATATGAGCACTGGGCAGAGGTGGTGGCCGTAATTGAATCACTTTGTCCACATAAAAGTAGCAACACAGTCCATTATCATCTTGTTGTAAATGACCAAAGCAACTATGTAGTGAGTCTGCTTGGAAAAAAGTTTGAAGTTGGTTTTTGGATATACATAACATTTACATAACATTTGTTGTTAACATTGCAATGTAGTTGAAACGAATGGGTTCGATAAGATTTGTTATTTTGCTTATGGAGTTAATATTGAATGACAAAGTGTCTCAATAAAATTAACTGACCAATATAACTGCCAATGAGACATTGTTAGTTAATATCTAAAACCATTACTCGTTTCTAACTGTTCAGTTCGATACTCTGATTACACAGCAAACAAATGTGTTGTGCCTCAATTCTCATTTACTCTATTGAATTAAAGGACTTCAATACATCAAAAAAAAATTTTAATCACCCTTTGCTTATTCATTTTCAGACTATCTCGTTGTGTTCATAGTTACCACAAAGGAAATTATGCACTCTACCGTGTAAGATAACTTGAAGAATTTTCCGGCCCATTTCTCTATTTCAAAAAGCTTTCAATATTTGATTAAAAACATGAAATAATATTAGTTTTCAAAAATGTAGTTACATTCTGTTTTAAGATCAATAAATTAAAGAATAATTCAACCATCTGTGCAGCCTATTCAGTTAGGATACTAAATGATTTAATAATTAACGAAGCCTTAATAAATGTATTTAATTCAAGTAATTTGTTTGCATGCTCATTGTAGGTGAGGTGATTTGGTCTATCATCAAGAATTAAGTTTCATTCCAAGTATATTTACTGGGGTTGTTGTTAACATCCTGCATTAAAATGTCTTCATTTCTCCATCTGTTAGGGTTGAATGTTTTTTGTTACACTCTGTAGATGTTCAGAGTTCAAATGTGATAATGGTAATATATCTTCATAATCTCTTTCAATCCACTTAAACCACCTCCTGTGTTTATCATGCAGACAATTGTCTGTTAGTGTGTTCTAATTACAACCAACTAGATAGAAAACACGCAGATAGGGTCAGGGCTAGAATATAAACCAACCATCTAGGGACTGATGAGCGTTTTCACAATGAACAAAGTGGTTGGATACTCCCTTGGGAAGTGTTATGAACGCCAATAAAATTAGAACGGGTACGTTAATCACATCGCTTAGGTATTAAAGACGATCACAGGATCAAACTTATATCATTTTTTTATTCTGTATCGCTGAATAAAGAGATTAGTTACTAAAACAATTTGGTCGTTAACGTTTCAAAGTTCTTATAACTTAATTTCTGCCAGTGAATTATCGAAAGAATATATTTATAGAATAGTTTATATCTGATTGCACATCAAAGAGAAAAGAAACAACCATACATATATAGTAGTGATGTTAACCTACCTTAAAATTCATTTTGGAAATATCATCCTGGTGAATTGTAATTGGAAGTGATAAATTAAATAAAACTCAAACTTAATCATGCAATAAATCAAACAGAAAATATATCATATGTCCTGATTATTTATGTTTACAAAGTTTTTATTGAACTGTACATTCAAACATTGAATATGAACAAACTATAAACATTTTACATACATGTACATGTGATTTGCAGACATGATTTGTCATGCATTTAATCAATTCAATAAAGATAAATGTTACAATTGAAGGGTCCGGGGCAAGACTATGATAACCTACACATTTTACATGTTAAATAGTCATTTTGGGGATAAAAACATGATAACCCCTTGTCCCATCACAAAAACCTTAATTTTTCCAAAAACAGATATGGTCATGACACTGTAAATATCTAATTTTGATTCTTCTGATGTTTCCTCATAATAATAATGTATGGTTTTGTTTTCTGTTGCCCTATTTTTGAGGCTTGTCACACTTTTACCAAACAAAATTGAAAATTCGGTGACTTATCACAAACAGGTATGATGCAACTCTCAAACTGTAAGAGATAAGGGAGGTAATTCATAAGAAAATGAAAGACCTGCCTCTTGCGACCCACTTGTGATAAAAATCTCGGAAAATTAGGTTTTGAGGGTTATCAACTTTTTGACCCGGACCCTTCAAATATGGTTACAATTGTTGAAACAATTGACACAGATACAGATACAGATACAGATACTGCCTTTGTGAAAGATGTTCAGGCTAAGACATGTTAGCCTAAAACCTCTTTTGACTTGGTAATTACTGCCTCTGATATTACGCAGTTAATTTTTCTACTAGGAATTCTCAAAAGAGACACTTGAATAATGAGCTTAAAGTTGTTTTGGCGTCTCATAAGTTGACCTTCAAACAGCGGTTGATAGAGGTGTTTATAAGTCTTTCATTTAAATTCAAATAATTCATTTCTCATGCTTATCGTGTATTGAAAAAATCAATTGACCATCTACATGATCAACATGTTTTATAAAAGGTCATAAAATAGTAACCCAAACATCATTTTAATGACATGAAAGCTTTTGATTTCAATGCTTTGAATAACATTAAAAATCTTGGAAAGGAAAAAACTATGATGACCTTATATGAGATCAAACAACATAATCATTTCAAATAATAACCCCTGTACAACTATTACAAGTAAGTTCAAAGTAGACTCCTAGCTGTTGATTAATATTTCATGACGACTTATCAACAGGTAAATGACGTTAAGAAACAAGCTGTTCGAACACTAGTGACTTCCAAGCTAAAATTATATTTGTCCTGTTGTAGAAACCCCTGAAAAGTACTGACAATGCAAAAAATTTGGGCTCAGTTTCAAAAGAATTTAATGAAGACAGCATCTTAAAGGGACAGTAGCACGCTTTTTTGAAAATCTTTTATTGTAAATATTTCTCTGACAATTGTTCATAAATGCTAATTGTATTTTTTTGATAGTTTCAAAAATCTCATTGCACAAGCCAATCATTAATCGTCAGAGAACAAATTATAAAGATTCACATAGTCTATTGGCCGCCATTTTGGTGTGAACACCTTTAAATCCTGGGTGAACTTTACATTAAATATTTTATTTTTAACTGGTTGATTTGGTTTAAATACATTGTCTTTCAATCTGAACCGTTAATTTTAAGTTTTCTGACATCACCTTATATTTCCTTATATATATACCTTATATAAACCTGCTACTGCCCCTTTAAGACTCCATAACAATATGCATTGCTGTATTTCAATCATGATTCGATGAATTTATTATGCATTCTTTTAAACATTATATCAAGAACATACAGGCTTGCAATCAACACACAAATTTCACTAGCATTATAATTAACAATTTCTCACATGAACCATAATCCTTTTAATCCTTTTTGTTAAATACCTTTACAAAAAATATCAAGACAAAAACAAAACAGCAAAGCAAACCTTTCCTCCATGACTTCAAACTTGAATAAACATTTAGATATAAAACATACATATACAAAATATAAAATGTTTTAGACTAAAATTTAACGCTCTTTAAAGGGGCAGTAGCACGTTTTTTGATAATTTTATATTTTATAGTTTTCACTGATAATTGATAGTTAATGCTAAATGTATTATTTTGACAGTGTCAAAAATGTCATTACACAAGCCAATCATCCATAGTCAAAGGACAAAGTATGAAGATTCACACAAAATCCATTGGCGGCCATTTTTGTGTGAACACCTTTAATTCATTTTGTGTAAGAAAAGGAATCGCATGGCTAACCTTTATGTTAAATATTTGAATTATTACTACTCCATTTAGTTTAAATACATTGTTTTTCAATTGGAACCATTAATTTTCATTTTCCCGACATCACCTTATATTCCCCCTAAAAACGTGCTACTGCCCCTTTAAACACATATCAAAATGTTTATTATCATTAAATACATATTCAAGGAGAATATTGTTGTCATTTACCAAGCTTGCGAGTAAAGTCATATTACATGATAATGCTTCCAAGACAATCCTGTAGATGAGTCACAATGATCGTTTTAACAAACATAACTTTACCCTGTGACACATCATTGTTTGTCTTGAGTATCCAAAAATCTGACAGTGGCTCCCTTCCTTGTTCTGCCCAACACACAGGCGTGATCATTATCAACATTTGCAAAGTATGACCTTCAATCACGAAATGTCAGTTCAATTTAACTTCTCCAATTACTCAGTTTTGCTTGGTATGACAAGTGTTGTGGGTCAAATCTAATTAAGTCATTTGTATCTCTTCACAGTCAACTGAATTCAATTACAGAAATCTGTTTAGATTTTAGGTTATCAACTAAACTTATTTTATAGTTGATAATTTTTCATTTAATCATTAATCAATAATTAGAAAATCAAAATGTATGACTTGATCTGAGGTTTAATACCTTTGGGACGAACACGATAGCGTGTTGAACTGAACGTTATTTAACTATTGTTAGATATCTTACTTAATAAAAACAAGCTTATGTTTACATATATGAAAAATAAACTTTTATAAAAGAGTGCACCTAGAGTAATATAAACCGAAATATTGTAATAAGACATTCACAGGAGTTGATTCACCCTTAATCGATGGTTGAATGGTTGAATGTCTATAAAGAAAACCATGACAAATGTAACCCTTTCTTTCATAAACATTATAATGAAAGAAAAAGAATACCTACAATTAATTTGTTCTTGCACATTGAATTATTAGCCACATTGTCTACCTTTATTGCGTACATACACATTTATTATATTTTTTTCTTGTTAATGAGACACATTATAACTAAACTTATATTTCACAGACCTTTTCATCCATATATTCATACTACGTATCTTTGGTTTACAACCCTACAACTGGCGTCTGATTTGGTAACTGTGGTCAGTGAATAATGAAGATGTTATTGGGTGGATGTAAAAAGGTCAGTTAGCCTGGTCAGTCCTATTGACAGTCCTGCGTGACACACCATAATGACCATCGTGAAATCTGGACTAACATTGTTTGGCTCGCTTGTATCCTCGTGATGTGTTGAATCAGACAAACCTATCAGCCTGGCTATTTACTTCTGAACAAGTTGATACATCTGGAAAAGCAGAAGACACTTATGTACTCCAATTGGCTCGTATTAGCAGAAAATCTACTTTTGTTATGATCTTGTTTAACTTGACTGTATTCTTTTGCTATTCTTGTTATTTCACTAATTAATTTAGTAATAATTACAAACAATAGGTCTGAATATCTCTAGCTTATGTAGTGAAAATATCTTTCAAGAGAAGAAAAGGAAAAAGAAATGTTTAGGATATGTAGATTTTTGGTCCTTTTAAGACACCGTTAATCATATGTTTAAACAACCTGTAACAACTGTATAGGTGCATAAAGCACTCAATACCACACATTTTCATCACTCCAGTCTTGTCATCATACTGAGGACGGGGTGAGTATTTGGACCTAGAATGGTGTATATCCCTCTGACAACTTGAGGTTTCTTTAGGAAAGTACTTATATCAAACAAGAATTCCGGAAAAGTTAAATTACATAAATTAGATCAACTTCTGCATTGTGCTATTGTTGTAAGATATATTCTAACAAATCAAATTTCGAGTCATGTAGATTCCTGATCTTGTCCTCAATTTCTAGACTTCTATGTTTTTTCTATTTCATGATAATACAGCTGCGTACCTTTCTTTGTATCTTAGTGCAAATATCATGTAATTTGGGTTTCGTTTTGACGTCCATAAAATTACTCCAGGACCACTTACAATGGATCAAGAATTGTCCATGTGTTGAATAACTATTCCCAAACCATATTTCGGCATCGTTTTCTCACTTGAATTGAATGTCGATATTTGTCATGGTTAAAAAGAGAGATGAGGTCATATCTGTGAATTCGAATTTTCTTAACTCACCATGGCTACATTACCTTTGTGCAAAGGAACAAATATTAACAAGATCTAAAGGTGTTGATCACTTACGAAGGATTTTGTAGAGAAAAATAGAAAACAGTGTTTTCAAAATTTTGACCCCTTGTGACTGCAATGACCTGCCAAATTTATTACGGTTATCTGGTATGACATAAAAATATGTTAATGCAAACTGAATTTTTAACTTATGCAGTGAAATTGCAACATTATCAGCTTTGTTTCCTCCATACTAAGATGTTTCAAAGACTTTACAATTAACATGATATTTGCACTAAAAAACGAAGGTAAGTGAACAAACTTACGAAGCTGTAGATATTAATGCATTATCATTATCTTCAACAAAGATACAATCCAGCATAATCAAACACAGTCATATAATAACATTGAGGTTGAGGATAAGTAACACCCATTTCTGTATACCTGAAAACGTTATCCTCATATCCCCGCCTCCTACAAGACATTTAAAGAACCTTCGTTTGTATACCAAAAGTCAAGGACGCTAGACAGCCATCTAACAGCAGCCAGTAATTGCTAGTACGTTGTGAAAGGGATGTTAGTACTGGACAAATGTTCAATCAATGGAGATGGGGGTAATCGAATCACAGTGACAACGTTTGGTAGTACCAAAGTCCATTATCATCTTGCTGTTTACTTCAAAACCTCAACGGAGCTAGTATGTATTTGTATTTGCCTGGAAGAACTTGGATGATGGTGTCGTTAAACGGAATGTGGTCTCTGCTTTGAAAAAAAACATAATAGAGACGTGTTCCATTTTTACTGAAATCGTCAATGATAACAATTCCATTCTCAACTGTTTTGATCGAAATTTTACCTTTGAAACTATGTAAGTTGTATATACTTATCAAGACAATGCCTAATGATTGTTGGGAGCAGCACTGCAATTTAGTTTAATTTGACTAACTCTTTTAACCATCGATAGAATTTGAAATATCCTATTGGTGTTTGTTTGTATAGAAATAATTTAAAATATATTATTTTTCTTGGCACGTATTAATATTAAATGACAAATATGAGCAATGAAAGTTACTTCCAGTTATATTTTGTCATAACGACCATGATAATTTGATAGCTCAAAGAAGACGAATTTTTATCAATGCTGAAACAAGAATACATAAACTCATCAAATGTATTTGTTACTTACACTATTGCATTAATAGACAATTCCCAGTCGCTTTAAACCTATTTGATTTACATAATCTCTATAGTTAATTTTGTAACAAACCCTGTATAATAGAGCTTGAATGGTTTCATATACAAATATTTTTTAAAAATTAACATGAAACATGAAGAGTGTAATACAAATGTAAATAAACGCTTAAAGATTATCCATATTTCATGAAAACTGAAACAATTTGTCATGCTCTTTTGTAAGGATATTGATATGTATAAATCATAAATGAAGTCATGCTTAATGTTTTCAATTCAATCAGTATCTTAACATGGTCATATACTCATGCAAACAATGAGTCGAAATCTAATGCAAGATGTAAGAATATTGTTGTATATCAATAATAAAATTGTTTTCACCAATTTTACTCTTTTGCATGCTGCAAAACTTTCATTATTACAATGTCCTAAATATTGTCATATCTTAATACCTTTTATAGATGTCTTTGTTAATGCTGACTTTAAGATAAAACATCATCGAAACAAAATTATATTCTAGGATAGAGTCATTTTGGAATGTATTTGATAAGAAGGGAAAGAATACATAAATTAATCTCAAGGAAAATGTGTTAATTTCATTTTGTGTCAGAGGATGCTGTATACATAATTTCAAAATGATTTATAGGACAGAATGGTCGGCATTCAAGTTCAACATCGATAAAGAATGGAAGTTAATCTAGTAAACGATAGTTTTAGTATCAGTTCTATAGGGTGTTAAAGTGGTAATAGATGTGCAAAACTGACCATTTTCACCCTGTTACCTCGCCTAGTTAAGCAGATTCCAAATTTACGGATCATATGATTAAAAATGCTTCCAAAAAAAAGAATAAGTCTCTTATTACAAACTTCCATTATTTCGATTTCTGAAAGGATGATTACCTTCAGCAGGAATAGGAGGTGATTTATCGCCAGACAAAGAATAGGTTTAGGTAATAGTTTAAGCAAGAGAATTCTTCATATAACAGAATGTTTGATAGAGTCTTTCCAGGATAATTTAATTGTCAAGGACAGAAAAAAACATATGGTAGAGTAAAATCAGGTTTTAGCCAGCAAGTTGAATCATCCACGTCCTGTTGTCTTTCAACTGTTGTCTTTCAACGTTTAGCAGAGGTTTAGCAGAGGTGAAGATCGATGTAAACAGAGAGGACTTGCACATTTCTCTCCTGTATAGAGAATGTCTTGACAGAATTAAGTGGCTCGTAATAGTGTGGATGTCCAGGAATTGCTGATGTTATAAATTATGCTTTGTTGAATCGTATTGAATAAGATATATATTTCTTTTTTTAAATAAATCTTATTGAATCGATTTATATAAAGATTCATGACCTCAATGTCCATGATCCATTGTCTAAAACAAATGTGAGTGAAACAAACAGACTCACGTGACATATACTTCTCTATTATCCTTTTTACTGATCTTATCATCACTGGACAAACTGGACTCAAAAGAGCAAGTCTAAACATGTCAAAAAAGACTCCTTAAATAGATTTTAAATAAATCAACTGTTGTGCAGAAATGAGGTACGGGGAGGTGATGTGGGGTTTATCGCCGCTTTCAAGAGTATTTCACTTATATCAAGAGTATTTCACTTATATCGCGGCTGCTAGTATTTTTGCAGGGAGAAAGCCTGCAACACTATTGTGGCTATGATTGTGTTGAAACCTGCGAGCATCGGCTGGAACTAGGAACCATGGATGCTACTGCACTGAAATTCAATGTAGCATTGCAGCCAAACCTGACTGCGTGTAGAACAGTTCTCAACTGCAGACAAAGTTGCCGAGCCCCTGGTGGGATTAAAACCAGGGACCTCCTCATCCAAAGCCGAACGCGCTAGCCACTGCACTATCCCGCCCCCGTTCAGAAATGAAGAAATGCCATCTATGCTTAAAAACTTTAGCTGAGTGGATTTGTATTTAAGATACATGTTTGAAAAATCCTGTACTTCTCTAAAGCACATATGCAATTTTTATTTACCTAAACTGGAAACCTTTATCAAATACACAACTCCAAAGAAATCCAAATTGCTCTCACTTCGAGTAACAAAATAAAGGCAACAATCCCAATAAACCAAATTGCTGACTTGAAACATTAGACCTGATCGTTGTTTTCCCAATTATTCTGTTATATAACTGACACAAATCCATATCGGTTTCAATTTAAAATATGGTTCGAATCCCGCTCGTCAACTTCGTCAGCAATAAAGAACTGTTATACACGCAGTCAGGTTTGGGTGCATTACAACACTGAATTTCAACGCAGCACGACCCATGGTTTGTTACTTTAAGCCAATACTCGCTGTTTTTCACGGAAATGCATAGTCACACTAGTGATGCTGGCTTTCTCTGTAATGATACTAGCAGCTGTGATAAAAATTAAGTACTATTGAAAGCGGCGTTAAACTCACAATCAAGTCACCTCACCTCAATTTCAGATTAGATGAGGCTTATACTTAGATCAACCACAGTGCCGATTTATCATATAGCAAATAGGTATGAGGTTGGTATGTATAACGGTTTATAACCATTCATTTTTGTCACAATCGAGTTATAAGCAATATGAAAAGTGATTTTTATCAAATGAACACTTGAATGTTGGCCTTTAATTTTTTTACCAATCTCAATTGTTAAAATGTCACTTGATCAATAGTTTGGTCTCCTGTTGTTCTTTGGAATAAATATATGAAAATTTAGATTTTTGTTGTTTTAATCTATTAATCTACCACAAATCAAAGGCTTACAAGCTAAAAAATCAAAATCCTTTTATCTAGAAAACGTTCTGTTAAATATTCTCTAGATCCTTATACCGTATCTATATGTTATCATATATTCGTTATCCAATACAACACAGAAACGAACAATTTGTACAACTTGTACTGTTTGAATGATTAAGTGACAGATGCAACTTGACAATGACAATAAACACAATTGCAAACTAACAAGACAAGACAGGATTAGTGTTTTCTCCCTGGTGCAGACAATATGTCTGCCCGTGGTGCCTCTAAGTTTCCATCTTTGCGTTGTAATGGGTCGTTATTGAACCACAAGTAGGCTTGGGTTAAGGAGACAATGCTTCATTCTCATTGTAACAAGTTTCTTTGTCATAGATTATCAGTAAGTTGTCAAGAAGAAGCAGGAGCTTCCTTCATCAAGTCTGAGACCTAATATCTGATGTCGAAATAAAGTAAATGTCATGTCGCATCTCTGAAATACATCATTATTTTTAGTGCCTTTGTCAGTAAAAAAGGTTTTTGCAATGAAGAATTTGCATAAGTTATAATGACGCTGGAGTATGGTGGTTTACAATAAATTGTTTTATGAATGAAAATGTTGATGTTTTAGATTGTTGAGAGATTGATACGAAGTTTGATCACATCTTGTCACATGTACCCAATATAGACTTATCAATTGATTTATTTTGTAATTTCAACTTCTAAACATTAGATCAATTAATATCAAACACTCATTAAATGAATGATAAAATAAACGATGCATAGAAATCATTTTAATATGTTAAATAGACGTTAAAATCAACAGCTGTTGATATAAATCAGCACTCCTATTAAGGAATCAATTCTCTGAACAGAAGTTACATGCGACCAGATATATGATCAATGAATCCTGGGAGAGTTGAATCTAGTCATTTTAGAATAATTCTCCAGTCAAATATCGGATGTTGTTTCCAGTCAAGATTTCAAACACAATTTTTGATTACACGGATTATATAAAAAAATCCCTGTATAAGGAGTGGCTTTTACTGTACTTGTTTCCATAGAGTTCTTTACGAATATAAGGCTCTTTGATCTTGTTTTCCTTATATGTTTTATTCATACTTTGAACTCTTGAGGGATAAATATTAATGGTTTGGTAAAATCCGTGTTTTACCTTTGGATCAATGTTTTATACTTTATGAATCTTTCAAGTCATGTTTTAAAATACATGTAGTTGGTATTTTTCATTTTATAGAAAGTTATTTTTACATTTGAATGTTTACCGTGGATGGATATTGTTTAAATGCCAGTTCTGAATTTGCTCACAGTTAGAGATGTTTCCTGACTGCATCTTAAAATTAAATGTTTATTACAAAGTGATCAAAACTGTTCTCTCGGTTGTTAAATATACTATTGAGGTCACTTTTATCTTTTAAACTGTATCTTCTATATGAAATTTCAAGAAACGATGTTGAAGAAGATGTTAAAGAAAGCCACAATAAGTGATTTTTTAATTGTTCAGTTTTAATGGGATCACTCCTTGTTTGTCATTTGATAAGATTGTATTTCAGTAATAGACTTTCATTTCTTTCATTTGTTTGAGAACATTTATTGTTTATTAATGTTAATCAAACTTTTACTTAGGACAAAAATGCGACTGAATTACTAGTGATAATTTTAAGTAATTCTTACATCAATTGTAAAACATATGCTTAGCAAAATGTGTAGCAAAATAAGTTATGGTATTTTTCTTGCCATTCCAATTATTCTAGTGTCTATAGCTGCATTTTACAAATCTTTTTAAATAAACAACTCTAGTTTCTTGTTTCTTTATTTTAACAGAATATGATCAAAACAACCTTTAATATTTTTTTCAAAGGAAAAAGAATTGTTCTTAATTTAATTAATGTACTTTATAACGCTTGCAAATCTATAAAGTTTAGGTCTATTGAAGAAAATCTTTAATTATGCATTGATGTATTCTCCAACACATCTCCGTCACACCAGGACGTTTATTTGTATCTCATTGAAGTTTCTGCTTCTTCTTCTTACTGACTTTTAAATAAATACACGTTTGATCTTGACGGATGTTGGCTACATTTGAAAATAATAGCCAGTATTTGGTTTATGTTCACGGTAATAGCGAATGAGATGAGCTCTAACCATTAAATGATACGAAAATATATTTGTGTATTTCAAAAGATGCAATATATTTCAAAAACAATTACAAAATATTCTTGACATCGTTTGATGAGTAATTGTTACATTTCTCCAAACCCGTCAGAAGCGTAGAAATATCTACCTCAAAGCATTCTGGGGTCAATTAAACAAAGACATTTGAATGATGAATTGGGGTAGTATTTCTAATCACATTGTTGCTTGCTGCGAATAATTTCATGGTTTGCATATAACCTTTTTAAAAGTCAGTTAATTTAAGGCAGGATGTGTGAGAAATGCTCTTGGAGAAAAATACTTGGTTTGAACTTGTTTCTAATAAATCTACAAAACCTGACTTTCAACTTTTGTTAACAGTGACATTAAATTCTTTGATGTATTTTATTGGATTCTGTTGCTTATCTCGGGA
Organism: Steromphala cineraria; assembly: GCA_916613615.1. Classification (NCBI taxonomy): domain Eukaryota; kingdom Metazoa; phylum Mollusca; class Gastropoda; order Trochida; family Trochidae; genus Steromphala; species Steromphala cineraria. Next base: position 37,503,245 of record OU744722.1, on the reverse strand, counting down.
CTGTCGCTGTTGGTATAAAATTAATGATGTTTTAGCTTTACTGTAGGATCACACCAGTCTTTGATACCTGCATGATGCTTTGGGGCATTGAAATTGGTTCAATTAAAGTTAATGCCATGCATCATTTAGGTAATGCCTCAGTGATTGCTTGAAACACATCCAAATTCACATAGTGTATCAATAGCTTCAACAAACCATTAATGTTTTTGAAAAACTGTCTTCAATGAATGCCCAATTTGCAAAGGGACATTGTTGTTAGCTATTCGAGAACTTGACAGTACTACCTTGTTAGAAACTCAAAATGAGTTTCTTAAGTAGCTTCCCTAATGGTTGAAACCAAATTCAAACATTAAACATCATATCAGGTCTCGGTATATAATTAAAGGATGAGCAAATTAAAGTTTCATATATTGAGTTGTATAAATGTAACTCGCTAAAAACTGTGTCTACAAAGTAAGGTTGACGGACTATAAGTTGCACCACGTTTAGTTTAAAGGGGCAGTAGCACGTTTTTAAGGGGAATATAAGGTGATGTCAGGAAAATGAAAATAAATGGTTCCAATCTTTAGACAATGTATAAAAACTAAATGGAGCAGTAGTAAATCAAATATACAATGTAAAGTTAGGCCATGCGATTCCTTTTCTTACACAAAATGAATTAAAGGTGTTCACACAAAAATGGCTGCCAATGGTTTTTATGTGAATCGTCATACTTTGTTCCCTGACTGCAGATGATTGGTTTGTGTTATGAGATTTATGATACTATCAAAGTAATACATTTAGCATTAACTTATAGTTATCAGTGAAAAATTGAAAATATAAAATTGTCAAAAAACGTGCTACTGCCCCTTTAATACAAGCATGATATATTATTTTGGAAGAAGAATTGCTATTTTTTCGAAGAAATATTGGTATTCAGTACTTGTAGTGATATCACCTATAATATGAGAATCATACATCCGAGTGTTGTCCCAAGGCTGAGTGTGTCTTGATCAATGTATTCGTTTAAAAGCTTTGGTATAAGAGCTTTTGCTCTTTATAAGACGTGTGAACAGAGTTGAATGTCCTATTTTACACATCCGTTTGTTTAGAGGTGATTAATAGAAATAACATTACTCAAAGCTAGCACAGCATTCTGTCACGCATCACTCTACAATTATAACCACATGCTAACATTCCCTTCTAAGTATCATCCCTGTACTGAAGTCCCTACAGATTGCGTTGTTTCTAAGAAGTATGTGATTTGTATGAATCGTAATCCAATTCAAAAGACATTACACGAAAATGAATATTTAAGAATAACAGTTGCTTGTTACCTTTATTGATGTATTCATTTAAATGGCCACCAAATACTTAAGTTCTTGCAATCTTCTTTTATATAGTCTAAGAGTACATGTTCGTGTTATTCAGTCAATACAATTCATCGTTATCAAGATTTACTTTGAATACCGTTGTTATATCTTTGCTATATCGAAAGAGATATATGCATCTGATTTTAAATGAGAATTGTCTAAATGTTATGGAATAAAAAAGGTATTTACGTATAAACGTATCTAATGTTTTTAGAAATACATTTACACTTACATGTATATATGAGAATTATTTGTTATATACGAAATTAATGTAACTGACACGTTTCGAACATGAAATATTCTGTATGAAGAATAGTATGGTCACTATCTTTCTAAATAAATAATCACAAAATCATAAATATTGCTTGAACCAAATTTCAGTTTTGATAAAAAAAATATTAATGATAATAAGTGTTTACATAAACATCATCTAGATTGAGGTAACATACGCATGATGCCATATCACAAAATTATTGACCTTTTCATTTGCTTTCCTAAGTCTGTAGCTCAAATGCAAACCGTAAAAATCTAAACGTGTTTTTGGTGACATTTTGCATCTTTATATCCAAAGGAAAGGCAGCCACAGAGTGACACGATCAAAATAAATCCCTCTTGAATAAATATTGTGTACATTCCATTAGTTGAATGATTTCATAGAAAAACAAGCAAGGAGCTGCTACCTTTCTAGGTAAATAAATGCACTGATATCTCAAACCGATAAACCGTTATAATAATTTCATTATCTTAAGCAAATAAGTGTTTATCCCATTTTAAGGACCAACAGTGGAGCAAGAAGTAAACATAGTTCTAAGTCTGGTAGAATGTCAGATATAGTAAACAATCATTTTTGTATGCAAATTAACATATTGATGAATAAAATTTATTGAAAGTATCTTTATAAAATTTATAAAATAGTATGAACTTACATAATACAATCAAGTTATAGTGTAGAAATATCATATCTTAGTGTCACAATTTAATTATATATTTTAATGAGTTAGCAGTCAAAACCAATAGAAATTCCAAGTTGGGACGGCCATGTCTGAGAGTTTTGAGTCATTATTGGATAAAGTTTATTTTTCTGTAAGTATGTAATAGTATTCAATTACATAAAACAATCAAGTTGTATTGTCGTAATATCATATCTCAGTGTCAAAATTTTATTTTATATTTTTAATGAGTTAGCAGTCAAAACCGATAGAAATTCCAAGTTGGGACGGCAATGTCTGGGAGTTTTGAGTCCTTTACGGTTAATGTTTATTTTTCTGAATGTATAAAATAGTATAAACTTCCATAATACAATCAAGTTATAGTGTAGGAATATAATATCTTAGTGTCAACATTTTATTTTATATTTTAAATGAGTGAGCAGTCAAAACCGTCAGAAATTCAAAGTTGGGACGGCCATGTCTGAGAGTTTTGAGTCATTATTGGATAAAGTTTATTTTTCTGTAAATATGAAATAGTATTTAGTTACATAAACAAATTAAGTTGTATTGTAGTAATATAATATTTTGTGTGAAAATTTGATTTTATATTTTTAATGAGTTAGCAGTCAAAACCGATAGAAATTCCAAGTTTGGACGGCCATGTCTGTTACTTTGGAGTCCTTTACGGTTAATTTATATTTTTCTAAATTTATAATGTAGTATAAAATTACATAATACAATCAAGTTATAGTGTAGGAATATCATATCTTAGTGTCAAAATTTTATTTTATATCTTTAATGAGTTAGCAGTCAAAACCGATAGAAATTCCAAGTTGGGACGGCCATGTCTGTTACTTTGGAGTACTTTACGTTTTATTTTTATTTTTCTAAATTTTTAAAATAGTATGAACTTACATAATACAATCAAGTTATAGTGTAGGAATATCATATCTTAGTGTCAAAAATTTATTTTATATCTTTAATGAGTTAGCAGTCAAAACCGATAGAAATTCAAAGTTGGGACGGCCATGTCTGTTACCGTAAAGGACTCTAAAGTAACAGACATGGCCGTCCCAACTTGGAATTTCTATCGGTTTTGACTGCTAACTCATTGAAAATATATAATAAAATTTCCACACTAAAATATTATATTACGACAATACAACTTGATTGTTTTATGTAACTAAATACTATTTCATACTTACAGAAAAATAAACTTTACCCAAAATTGACTCAAAACTCTCAGACATGGCCGTCCCAACTTGGAATTTCTATCGGTTTTGACTGATAACTCATTTAAAATATAAAATAAAATGTTCACACTAAGATATGATATTCCTACACTATAACTTTATTGTATTATGTAAGTTCATACTATTTTATAAATTTTATAAAGATCCTTTCATTAAATTTTTTTTATCAATATGTTAATTTTGTGCTAGGTGTTTTATGTTCAATAATAATTTTTGTTCTTTCAGTTAAGAGTTGTTGAATTTTACACATTTTGGTAAACCTTTCATACACATAATCCTTTCAGCAAACACATACATCAATAAAGTTTTTTAAATGTGTTTATATTTGATTTTATCAAGTTGTTACATGATAAGTAAACAAACCATTTTACAGCCTGTTTAAAAACAACAAGATTTTTCTTCCCCCAACTCAGTGTTGTTTTAACCATACATTAGTGACAGTTGTCAAATTGGTGCCCGTTCATGACTGATTGGAATTGCTTGCTGACATGAATGACTCAATGTCAGTCTCTAATTCTCTAACATGCCAAGCTGTCAGATTAACTTACCCACAGTGCTTAGTTTAGGAATGGATAGCGTTGTAACACACATTGAGAAAAGCCTTTTCATTGGATTTGTATGTACATTTGGATTATTCATTTCTTTGTATAAGGTAAGCCGGTTTCATATTTGAAGGCGATATTATCTATAGCAAATAAATAATGAGGGTCTATTTGTTGATTTTCTTAATACATGTATTTTATAGTATATAAAATACAGATAAGTTCATTCACATTTATGTTCATTTTCAAATAAAGGTCGCTTGGTTTGTGCTGTTATGTTGTTTACGTTGTTTCTTAGTTTGTTTACTTTGTTTCAATTCCTATGTTGATGGTTTATGACTGAAAAAGAACAGAAAATGATGTATACTAAATCATCGATGTGTTATAAAGCGTAAATGCAAATAAATATGATCAGTAAATGAAACGACATCGTGTTTTACATACTTGTTGTGTTCACTCGCTTGTAGAAGGTGGGAGTTGAATCCAAGCCAGTAAGTCGAGTAAATCAACATTAAATTTCATTTTTCTTGTACGTGTCAAACGTATATACCGTTAGTATTAATAAATATCATTTTTATCACAATTCATGTTTAAATAAGATAATTACATGCATGTTTTAATATTCCCCGTCCCATCTTAAGACGGGACGTCCCAACTTAGGATTCCAAGTTGGGACGCGTCCCATCTTAAGATGGGACGGGATTCCAAGTTGGGCTGATACATATATACCAATTAAAACAATGTTCAAATCATATGACATATTTGAATATCAACTGTGTTCGGTCATGAGAAAAGTCAATAATAGATGAAAATCTTATCATGTGACAATCTGATTTCACAGCGGATTACTGTAATGAAATTATGTTGACTAGGCAGGGATAAAATGACTTTTATCAGATTTCACACATAGTACTTGGACTACCAAGGGATCCCGAGTGATTTTAGATGTTAAACATAACTGAGACGTTTTATGATTGAGTACAATAATGTGTAATTTTTTTTTAATTGTGTCACACAAAACAATAAAGGAAGCTGTCATACATACGGATAAGCAGGACCAACAGATTATAGTTTATAGTCAAGTCATCGTTATTCAAGCAATCAATGTGACAATGTGACAATATACATGTACTGTTCGGTAGTATGACATGTAACACGCAGGCTTTGTAAATGATGGAAATAATCCTCTAGATTATGTAAAAAATAATAACGTGTTACACATCAACAAAATTCTTTTTAGAACATAACTGTATCATTTTAAAAGGTTCACAATTGATTCACATTTGGTATACATATATTGTTCCCGATGTTTAATCTCTGAAATGAAACATTTGATGTTGGCATTTATATTTTGTCTTGCTAATTCAATTAAAATTCTCGGGTTCTGTAAGAAAATGAAACATGTGAGGCATTGCTCATCTTAATGGTTATGAAAAGACTCAATATGTATTTGGCCTAAAATAAAATAACATCATGATTGTATTTCTTGTTGTTTGACTGTACATGTTTAATTTATTATTAGGTCACTGCAAGCCAACGTGCTTTAATTCAAAAACGTGAAAATTGACACAATACATCCGCCAACTCAGCAAATCATTGTTGATATCTTTCGTTTTGAAATGAAATCAGCAGTCTAAAAAAAATCTTTGGAAATTGCTTTCGTTTAGTTAAGAGCTATTAAAATACGTTATTGAATCTTGTTTGAAAATTTCATAAAATTATATTTCTGAGACTGATCTTCCATATGGTGAAACAATACTTTATAAAACATTCATCACATATTGGTTCAATTATGTTTTAAAAGTAGGCGGTAAAATAATATTTTTGAATTATTAATGTATTGCAAACGCTTAATCATTGCCCTTTTCATACATTTCTGATCTTTAGATTTGACAAAAACACTTCTATTTACAAGTTGTTAAAAAATACCTGTCTGCCATTTTAAGACGCCTACACAACTTAAAGCCAATTTTTCAAGTGTCTCTTTTGTGAAACGCTAGTAGCAAGTTAATTGCAAAACATCAGAGACAGTAATTACCAAGCCCAGAGACTCATCTGTTTTTTTCTCAATTGCAGTAGCTTATTTCCAACCCTAAGTCAATTGTTTTTCGATGTCTGGCAACTTAAAGCTAAGCGCCGCATTTCCTTTAATTGTTGCTGCTCCATGATACACGCAATGATATGTGGAATATGTCCAAATGTTGAACACAGAATAAAATAGAACACTTCAAGAATATGTTATACTTTATGACAAAATTGATCATGCTAACTCATCTGCTCTTTTTATAATTTAAAGAAAAATAATTTAACAATTTAAGCTTTCTTTCACCGTCCTCAACATTTTATTTATCCATATGTTCAAACATTTTATTTCACCATTTAGTCTTAAGGTGTTATATGATTGTTCTGAAAATTCACTTTCCTAATTGGAAATAGTCTAAATAGATTAGTGACAAAACATCCCCCGAAGTGAAAGTTTTAGATTTTACTTTCACATAAGAATGATGTATTTTTGTTCTCAACTTTTAGACCGGTTTACATTTATTGGGAAAATAAAGATAGGTGAACTTGTCCAGCATATGATATAAATCTTCTGACGTTGTTTTAAGAGATCATGATATATATTTCATGACATTTTAGCTTAAGTTTATGTTTCAACTTTATGTTTAACTTTATGAGATCTATAATTTTGTCTTTTCTGTAAGGCAATGGTTGCTTAGCTTTCTGAATGCATTACCATTTTTGAATTCAGCTTATTCTAAGTATTGCCCCTTCCCTCTTCAAAGATAATTATCGATTACATTGATAGTGAAGTTTACGAGAAGAAAGAATGTTCAAAGCTATGTATATATAGCTACCATATTCAGAATAGTAAATTGGTTGAAATGATTTGTCACAGTTCTACAAGAAGGATAATAGATGTATACTTCAAAATATGACTTTTAAAGACCCTATCTGACAGATAGTGAATATGTTGCGATTGTTGACAACACGCTAACCTTGGTTTGATAAAGTTAGTGTGCATATATTGAGGATTCACTAAAACCCAAATATTTAAGTAACATATCTTGGTATGGTGTTTCAAATTTGGACAAGTTTAGATTAAAGATACTAAATCATACTTGCAATATTTTTAAAAGTATTTTTAATGTATACGTTGTATTATTAGAAAAAATTAGCGACCAACCTTGAGAAAATCGGACAAAAATTCATCAAATAGGAGATAATTTACCAAAAAATACCGAAACGGCAGTCCACATAAGGGCGAATCAAGTGTGGCCATTTCACAACTTCCGGTTTCTAAATGTACGCTTGAAAACCGTCTTTGTCGCGCTCAACTAGATTTTATATTCTTTTTCTCCAAATTAGGTATTCGTTGCTGTCAAAGTTGATACCCATCGAACGCAATTACGGTAGTTGAGACACGGTGTAAATCCTACAAGCATAATGATTACGTCACCGAAAGCGGGTTCGCAAAATGACATGCCCTTTCTAGGAGGGTACTGTGCTTGAAGCTTCGAAATAAGTATGTTATTGTTTATTAAACAATCTAAATATGATATCAAAATTTCGACGAAAGATTTTTCTACAAAGTGATGTATTTCATTTCTCAATAGCTAAGTTTCATCCTGAACCGCTTGCAAGTATGATACAGCATCTTTAAGTACATTGCTAGGCATAAGAAAGTACACATCACAGTTTGTTTAAAATTTACTTTATATCTAAGAAACATGTGATGTATTTAGCTTTGTAACGTTACAATAACAAATATTTGCAGTAATTTGAATAAAATAATTGGTGACGTGTTAATGTTGTGTTAAAATATATTTGTTTAACGCAGGCAGGGGTAATTTTTTAGATAATATTCACCCCTACCATTTTATAAATATTGTCAGTATGTGGAAAATAGGTACATGTACGTTAATGATTCTTACAAATGATATGTCTTCCTTGTTTACGGACATATGTGTTATATACAAATGAATTTTGAAACGTTTTATTGACATAAAATTTCATTTTTGAAAAAAAATGCAAGACAACACTTAAAAGTTTTCTTTGAGCGATGACTCTTGTTTTTATCAGTTTGAGCGAAGGAAAGTAAAAACTCGAATATTTATAACTAAAAATGTTAAATAGGATTAATTGAACTGAAGTGTGTACTTTTTTAGCTGTAAGTTAAGATGATTCAGAGTGAAATACAGCAGAAAAGACCCTGCTATAAACCCGTTGGACAATGTTACATCTTCACAAAAGCCCGTTAATCTAAGGACATCTAATTTTATAATAAAGCAAACAAATGTTTTTGGGAATTGAAATTGTTCCTTCATTTAAGTTATAAGATGCTTCACAGAACAAAAGCAACTCTCAGAATCTCAAAACAGAGGCTTCCATAAATTATTTTTTAATTATTTTGTTGTTGTCGTTGAAGCTTGTGGACAATAAATGAGTAGTGGAACATGAATATAGCTTTAGCTATCTCAAGTTACATCTTCCCGATAATGTGACACTGTGATATTTGTGTTGTATTCTGAAGCCGTGTAAATTGAGTAGCTGATATGAAAATCAGGATCTTTGAATTGTGTTGATTGCCTTGCTGACAAGGTCAATTTGTCAGATTCTATCCTTTGTAAACCATTGCAATTCTAATATGTCTGGATCTTATGATGAAAGTATGTCTCAATAGATTACACTCATTGTATCTTGAAGGCATATGCATTGGAAGGTCATCCTCATGAATAATGATTTATCAACAAAAGAATTGTCTTTCAGTATATCAACTTTTACAAAGAAAGTAGTGAAATGTATGGCAAGTATACATTGCAATTGTCTGTAAGAACCAGGCATAATGCCGACATCGGTCATTCAGTTTACACTTTGTGAACGCCTGCATATGGAAAGTATGGTTATGTAAATACAATGCTACATGATATTTTAGGTTACTATGGAAATGGAAACGATTCTTCTTCATGTTCAAACTTAATCAGATTGTTTTTTAACTTTATCAATATGTGAGGAACATCCTTTCATAATTTGAGTGATTTTTAAAAACATTTCAACAGCATTGAACACAACAAGGTACATGTATTGAAAAATCGTGATTAGTTTTAATTATTAAAATATCAAGAGCCATATGTAATGTTATGACAAAGTAAGAGGCTTGGAGTTTCGTCAAATGATAAGCAGCAATATAGTCGTTTAAAGAAATGAGTATGTTACCGCACTGCCTCAATAAAACTTTATGAGATTTGATGAGATTCAGATGTAATATGATAACAACTGACATGATAAAGGCGATGGTACTGATATAACTTCATCCATACATTGGAAAAGTTAACATCAGCAAATATACAACACAATAATGTGTACATGTATATGTTAGCAGCAATAATGAAATTCCGGCAATAGCGTTAATGCCTAGGTAATAATGTGGTTCCTAAGCAATATAAACTATGGCTTCTCTAATTTCCTTACAGATGAGATTATAAAGAATTCTACCATGAATGTGATGAATACTAGATTCTGACTGGTTTACTTGGAAAATCAAACGTGATCAATTTTGGATTGAACGTCCTCTGATTTTGAGGCCGCTTCACCGCGTATTGCTCGACTGGTAACTTCAGAGCTGGTATTCTGCTGTTTAAAAAGATTAAAGCTTTTAAAAAGTAATTTAACATGTTTTATTTTCGTGTGTTTAAGGGGGATTACTAAATCGGTTAAGGTAGATAAAGTATTTTATTCAAATTAAGAAGTTTGAGTGGTCAATCAGCGCCACACCCTGCGCGTTCGGTTTCAATTTAAAATTTACTTGCTATCAATCCAGTAAAACATGTCTCTGATTTTCAAACGCACTAGGTTAATCTTCTAAATGAAATGATAAGATGTGCAGCTTTACGTATGCGATTTGAAAGTAACATATGCTTACACCATCCTCGTCCTCTTCAAATTGGACATTTCGTTGCAATTAACTTACATGTACGTGCTTTACAACCTAATAAAACCAATATTAAATTTGATACACATCAATGAGGTCTTGATTTTTTAGGTAGTGAGGCATAAGGAGGAAGCATATTCTGATAAGAGGTAGGTTTCCAACTATCTACTATAAAGGCTGCTTCATACACAGGAATTATGGGAACTGTATGACAATAGTTAAGTCATGTCAAAATATAACTGTTAAAAGAACCGATTTTTATAACATTTGTATAATCGTTAATTGAAAGGTCTATATTTAATTGACCCCCAAATTTGCTTTGAGGTGGATATTTCCACGCTTCTGACAGGTTTTAGCGATGTAACAATTGTTCATCAGATGATGTCAAGAATACTTTGTAATTGTTATTGAAGTATATTTACGAAACGAATGAATTGCTTGTATCTTTTGAAATACAAAAATACATTTTCGCACTTTTGATGTCTAATTATCTATTACCGACGACACAAACTAAAAACCGGCAATTGTCTTCAAATGTTACCAGCTTCCATCAACATCAAACATGTGTATTTATTTAAAAGATAGTAAGAAAGAGAAGTAGAAACTTTCATTAGATAAAAATATACGTTCTTATGTGAAGGAGTTGTTTTCGAAAAGGACTGTTGGCGAATACATCAATGAATAACACGTGAAGTTTTTGTAAATACATATATTCTTTACATGATTTGCAAGCTTTATCAAGTACATTAAAGTAAATCAGGGACAATCCCTTTTCCTTTGAAACTATATTAAAGGAGGTTTTGATCATACTCTGCTTCAGATTCGCCTGAACATACAGGAAAACAATGTTCTTATAAGTGCAGTTACAGAAGCTAGAATTAATTGGTTTGACAAGAAAAACACCTACACTTATTTTGCTACAAAGAGGCAAAACATGATTCAAAAAGAAGAAAAGCAGAATATTCAAAACCTTCAAAACATCTCAAGATACTAAAGAAGATTTTCCTTAAAAAAGATGTCATATTAATGTTTTAAAGGGCCAGTAGCACGTTTTTAGGGGGATATCAGGAAAATGAAAACTAATGTTCCAATTTAGAGATAATGCATTTAAACTAAATGGAGCAGTAATAATTCAATTATATGATGTAAAGTTAGCCATGCGATTCTTTTTTCTTACAAAAAATGAATTGAGGGTGTTCACACAAAATGGCCGCCCATGGATTTAAGGTGAATCTTTGTCCTCTGACTATGGATAACTGGTTTGTGTTATGAGATTTTTGACACCATCAGAATAATACATTTAGCATTAACGTATAAGTATCAGTGAAACATTTTGAATATGAAATTATAAAAAAACGTGCTACAATAAGGGTTATCAATATTAAAAGCAATATCTGTAAAAATCAACCGAAATACGTCAAAAACATAAAATGTTCTTTGGAGAAACTTTTTATTCACTATTTCATGGATAGAATTAGGTTCAATTTATGCTAGTATGTTCTAATGATAATTTCAATACTTTCGACACACAGTATCTCTTAGAAATAAATTTTCTGAAAATATTTAATTGCATAATTCTTTTTTTTTTAAATTAAGTTTTATGTCTCAAGGTGCCGGTGCCACTAGTGTTGTTCATTTTGCACAGACGGTAAATGCTCCACATGCTACTACTACAACTACGTCTACAAATAAGTAAAATTAAATAAGTGTTATATCCGAAATGTCAACTCAAACACTATTGACACAGTTGGAATTCACTTTTGTTGTCAATATGTCTTATTATAAGGATACGCTGGTTTTTTTATCACACCTATCATAGAGTTACTGACAGTGTATCCCACAAACTGTAATAGCATAAAAAACATGTAAATGTAAAGATTATTTAAATTCGTAATCTTGAAAGGATAAACAACAAAGAGGGGGCGAGTTATTTTTTCATAAATGTATTCTTTCTAATATTTGTAAAACTGTATATTATCATTATTTTACCTTGTGATATTATTTTGTGTAAGTATGGTTTTCAAGAAATAATAAAATAAAACATTCAATCAACATCTACTATATGGTCACCCTGATGCTCAATATTATATAAATCAATTGTTCTGTTACAAATGTGAGAAGAACTCCTGTTTTCAGTTATTGAGCCACCATAATAACAATATGACTTATTTCATGAGCCTGAAGCATTACCTTTTAAACCCAAGTCATACTATGTGCAAATAAATGCTCATTACAACGCAAATATGGTCAGCAAGGTAACCCGAAGCAGCCTCTGTGTCTGGAGCAAATATGAAATAATCCTATGTATTTATTGTGTTCGTGACCTTTTGTATTCGTCTTCTACTTTTCTATTATTTCAGCACTAATAGCTTACTTTTTTCAGATCCCAAAAACATATTTCTCCATTATTATATTCTAATATTTAAACAAATATTTTGTAGGGTGTAAATACTGAACTTGATAGTAGACATACATGTACAGCACTATTTTGTGTTACTTTCATTTGTATTTCAGCTTGAAATGTACCTTGATTTTGTCTTCATGTATGCATATCTATGCACATGTTTCAGAATTAATGTTAGAATCATTCAAGAGACATCACTAGTATTTCAGCTCCTTTTCAGTTTATACTTAAATCTTAGTTAATATTAAAATCAAAGAATGTCCTCGAACGAATAAAAGTAATGAAAGTGTGTTACTCAAATACAATCTTGCTGTACTCTCTATAAATAACATTTATCATAATAGTATTTATTTTTAAATTTTAGTAAATTAAAATGGCAAATTTGAAAGAAGTAAGGATTTTTTCTCAAAAAGTATAAATCATTGTTCCAAAGATATAACAAGGATCTAATATAAAGATATATCCTTCAGAGTTCAAAGCTTATAAAAAAAACGCAAAAAATATAAACATGACAAGATCAAAGAGCCTTATTCTACGTTAAAACTTCATTCAAACTAGTACAACTAAATCCACTCCTTCTGCGAAATTATAACATAATACATGTGATTAGTAATTTAAAACTCTTCATTGCGGAAATCATCCAACATTTGACTTGGAAATTAATTCTTGAAGTGCAACATTCAACTCTTCCAAGACGCATTGATCTTTGTCAGGTCAAATGCAACTTCTGGTGAGAGAATATATTCCACAGTAGGAGTGCTGATTCTGTTAATAGCTGTGTATTTTAACGTCTATTTAACAAATTGAAATGGCTGCTATAGATGATTTATTGCAACTTTCCTTTAGTGAGTGTGTGATAAGGTTTGAACTAATGTCATAAAGTTGATATTACATAAACATTTTTCAATTGATTAGTCTATATATAAGATATATGGGGTACATGTCACCAGATATCACTGGAGTTACTACCTCTCAACCAACTTCATGCATTAAACAATGCATTGTTACCCATATTACTCGAGCATTGTTATTATACCTTAATTCTTCATAGCATTAGTGGTTTCTACTGACAAAGTCACTTCAAACATTAAAATGCATTTTAGAGATGTGCCATGACATTTACTTTATTTCTACATCAGATATTAGGTCTCAGACTTGATGAAGGCAACTCCTACTTCTTCTTGACAACTTACTGATAATCTATGACAAAGAAACTTGTTAGAATGAGAATAAAGCATTGTTTCCTCAACCCAAGCCTACTTGTGGTTCAATAACGACCCATTACAACGCAAAGATGGAAACCTATAGGCACCACGGGCAGACATATTGTCTGCACCAGGGAGAAAACACTAATCGTGTCTTGGCTTGTTAGTTTGCAATTGTGTTTATTGTCATTGTCAAGTTGCATCTGCCACTTAATCATTCCAACAGTGCAATTTGTACAATTCTGTTTTGTATTGTTTAACAAATGTTCATTTATGGTAGCAACATGATAGTGAATCGTGATCTAGAGGAGTATTTAACAGAGACTGTTAAATATACAGATTTCAGTTTTGTACCTGTTTCTCAATAAGGTGATTTCATGATTTTTAGAACATTGCATCATCTAAACAAAAAAAGAAATTGTTGATTTTCAGAGATTTATTCAAAAGGGCAACAGGAGACCAAACTCCAATTGTATTGAACAAATGACAGTTTGGAGGGTAAGGTTGAAAAGGGCGAAATGGGTAATGTTGTTACAAAATAGCTTGCTTCAAATAAAATCACTTATTCAAAGAAAACAGTTTCAGTATGATCAGTCTTACCAAAAAATAGGTTACTTCAATTTAAGCTGCAGTGAGGACTCTTTCCAGTTTGGCTAGTGATGATAAGATCAGTAAAATGGACCATAGAAAACTATATGTAACTGCTGTGACACTCAAATTTGTTTTGAATAATGGATGGACTTTGAATTCATAAATCGTTTTAGAAATAGATTCAAAGGAAATAAGGAAATAAGCCTACTGTGTTTTTTAATGTTCGTGGTCTAACGTAGATTCAATATCTGTTGATGTCATTCAGAGCCAAACACGTACGCGTGAGGTTTCGAATGAAACATAAACGGTATCGACTAACGTAATAGTGTATTGTGCTTATGACGTCAGTTTGACATCATTGTTGACATCATTTAACCAAAACCGGTTGTGGTAGCTTCTGGATCTACACTCAGCCTGTTGCTTAAAATTACACTATTTCCTGAACATAAACATGCATGATATTGATGCGCATCAAACTCTACTTATATAAAATTACGGGTAGAAAAATGACAAAAGACTTTTAGTAATTATTCAAACGAAGCAACTCGCAAATCGTATGACGACTGTATGCATATGGACTCGTGTCATGAAGTTCGTTTCTATGGCAGTATGTATCAAAACACGGTTAATCGCTGGTCATGAAAATCGTTTTTGAAGTTAGCTTCGACCATGAAAATAAACCAATGAGATTCGAGAGTTTTGAAAAGGCATGGTAGAATTAGATTTATTTCAAATAAGAATTAATTTCCTATTTAATACGGTTCAATAAAACTTAATAGAAAACATTACACATGCCTGGACATCCACAACATTACAAGCCACTTAATGCATGCTGTCAAGACATTCTCTTTACAGGAAAGGAATGTGCAAGATATGTCTGAGCCCTCTCTGTTTACATCGATCTTCACCCCTGCTAACCGTTGATAGAAAACAGGACTTGGATGACTCAACTTGCTGACCAGAACCTAATTTCACTCTTTCACATGTTTTGTTTTGTCCTTGACAATTAAATTATCATGGAAACCTTTATCAAACATTCTGTTATAAGAAGGATACTTTTGCTTAAACTATCACCTAAAATAATTCTTTGTCTGGCGATAAATCACATTGCATCCCTGCTGAAGGTTAACTTAATCATCCTCTCAGAAATCGAATTTATTTGAAGCATTTTAAAAATCATGTTTTGCATAAACCTCAATTTTAAAAGACCCGTCAATTTGTAATCTGCTTAACAAGGGGAGATAACAGGGTGAAATGATCATTTTTGCATGTTTATTAACGTCCTATATAATATGATATTGTAAAAATAGTTTTCTGAATTAACTTGCTTTATCAATGTTTAACTTGAATGCTGAATTCCGTCACATAAATCATTTTGAAATTGCATTTAAAGCACCCTCTGACACAAGGTAAAAATAATTTCTTTTCCTTAAGATTTATTGTGTATACTTGTTCTCATCAACACTACAAAAAGACTATATTCTAAGTTTCTTGTGATCTTGGAGTTTTGGTAGATTTTCATCAAAAACGTGTTTTTGTTTATTTTTAGTCAATATTAGCAAAGACATCTGCGAAAAGTATCAAAAGAGCACTAACACAACATAACTAACAGCTTGATAAAAATACAAACACTAAGCAATGCATTAGGACATTGTGATAACATTGCGCAGCTCAAAACCCTATAATTGATTAAGAATTGCTTTTTTGATATATAACAATAATCTTGCATATGAATCCCATTTTGTAGTTTATAGTACAGTAGAATACGGATATAACGAACTCCAAGGGACCAAAGAATTCAGTTTGCTATATCCGGTGTTCACTATACGCATATAATTTTAATGATATCATATATCCGATTGTTCTCTATATCCGAGTAAGTTATATCCGTGTATTACTGTATATGACCATGTTAACAAACTGTTTGAATTGAATACATTAACATGGCTTCATTTATGATTCAATCAATTTAGACACCTTTATATAAATCTATACTTGTTTCTTCTTTATAAATCAGTTTAAATGTGGTCTATGATCTATGAAATTATTCATACTCCATCATAAAGAATTGTAACAGAAATAACTATGGATTCATTGGATAATGTATAAGCAAAGATGTTTGAAGCGACCTGGTGTTGTCTATTAATGCAATAGTGTAAATAAGAACAAGCAACAAATTTGTCATTCAAAATAAAGTCGCCAAGAAGAACAGATATTTTACATCACTTTGATATCACCAAACACAAAGCAACCAATAGCATATCTCAGATTATATCGACGGTTAAAAATGCAGTTAGTCAAATTGGTTATACCAACACAGTAGGTATTGACTAGACGATATAAGTTTAGAATGTATTTGTTACCATTGATATGTTCAGTACGAACGGAACACGCCCCTTTTATGTTTATTGCATAGCAGAGGGTACACTTTGTGAAACGACTCCATCGTCCATGTTCTTCCACACAAATGCAAATACATACCAGCTCCATTTGGGCGTGGAAGATAACAACAAGATGATAATGGACTCTCGTGCTACCAATGTGGTCACTGTGATTCGATTACCCCCATCTCCATTGATTGAACATTTGTCCAGTACTCACATCCCTTTCACAGCAAACTAGCAATTACTGGCTGCCCCGTTAGCTGGCTGTCGAGAATCCTTGACTTTTGGTATCCAAACGAAGGGTTTTTTAAATGTCTTGTAGCAGGCATGGTAATAAGGATATCCATTCCAGGTAAACAGAAATGGGTGTTGCTTATCCTGACTTTCAGTGTAATTACATTTGATTCCACTGGATTGGATCTTCGTTGATGATAGTGTTTAAAGTGTAATTTAGTTTTTTTACACTGAACAAGTTTGTACATCATAGCAGTGTTTAAACCATAAAATAGATAACTAACCGATATAGAAGAGATCAGGAATCAACATGTTCTATAAATCTAATTTGTTGAAAAATATGCGATGATTAATTTACAACATTAACTCAATACAGAACTTGATTTATTATGAATAATTTTCCTTTTCGGTAATTCCTGTTTTAAGTGGTTTGCTGTGGAAATATCAAGTTACCCAACGGAAGTAAACCATTCCAAGTCTGATTGAGTTGAGTGATACATGTACAATCGTGAAATCATTACGTGACTGCTCATACACTACGGTCTGTGTAGCGCTGTTTAAGTAGACGATTACATCTAACTTACTTTGGGAGAAGACAGCTTAACATGTCCTATATATTAAATTGAATGTGTAAACATTTTAACTAGATATAGTCAATGCAGAAATTGATATATTATATGCAATTTATCTATCAACAGATTCTCTTCCCAAACAAGTTTTTTGAGTTTCGAGTATATCAATTACAGTCACAAGTAAACAAATCAAACAAAATTCCACATTTAATGTATTTATATTTCCTTTTCTATTTTCAATATTGGAAGTTAAAATGATTGCCATAACTAGTGACACATATAAAACTCTTTGCTCAAGAATATATATTTGATAAAACCAATGTGACTTGATTTCAACCTAAATCAACGTTGTCTTGACTTGTTTTATCATATTAGTTATCAGTCTGCTAAAACTATTTTCTATGTGTAAGTTACACATTTTTATATTCATATATTATGAACATGTCCAATTGTTTTGTTTTACTTTTATCAAACCCTTGCGATGCTTTTAAAATTGTTCTGCACAAAAAGGGAGTAATTCTAAATCGTTTGGAAACTGCAAAGAGAAAGAGGTTAGCCAAAAAAACCTTTGATATACACCAATATTGACATTTATGAAAATGTATATGTACACAAATTGGGGCATCATGTATCATTTTTTTCAAAACAATGAGCATACAAATCCATCCACTGATTTATTATTGTGTAATGTTTTCAGCATAGTTAAGATTATCTAAATGAAGAAAAAGATGATTAATTACCCACATTGGTAGATTCTTTAAACATGTAAATCCCTTGTCAGTGACAAAATCAAAATGATGAATTGTTGATGAGCTGTAGGTCAATTTCATCTTTAATGATCAAATAAAAGCATGTAGTTGAAAAACTTCATTAAATTTATTGTTATTGGGTTTTGTGACATAGACGCCTATTTAAGTATTACAACAGGATGTCATCTGTTCCTGCTCGTTTGTTAGGTCAACGTTTCATGTTTCAACTTGAGGACTTGATAATTTCCAAACAAGTAATGGTTGGAGATGCAACATGCTGAGACTCAACTAATGCTGATACACCCTGCATGATATAGAACCAATATGGAAATCAGGATAATAAAATATAAATGAAATACCTTAATGTGACATTATTGGCCTTGCCATTGATCAAATGTGGCATGGATTTATTGATGATGAGTTCAATACAAAGCGTTCACACAACGCATCTAAAAATCAACTTTTGGTTCAAATCTTTATATTTTGCATAATTTTCTTAAGTAGTAATACTGTTTTATTTTCAAGATATTTAGAAATTTGTTATATAAATGGAAAACGAGCTCTTCATTGCCTCAGTACTCTCTTGCACTAACGTTTGTAAATTATCAATCTATAGTTCTGTATTTTACGATTTTCACATGAATATGACGCTACAACTATGTTTCATGTCTATGATAGCAGTGTTTCGTTTTAAGATGATATTTTAGTTATGACTTTGATTAGAAATAAAGTACTGCAACAAATATCACAAAAGAATTAAATCACAGTAACATTGATCATCACAACTGATTAGCTGCTAAATCGCGTCTTTGATTGGAGTTCATAAATGTCCTTTGCATTTTCAGACGTATGAACTTGACATAAATAGTCAGACTGATTGGTTTGTCTGATTCAACGCATCACAGAGAGACCAGCGTGCCAAACAATGTTAGCCACGATTTCACAATGGTCATTATGGTATCTCACGTAGGACTTCAATAGGACTGACCAGACTAACTGACCTTTGCACACCCACATAATCGTCATTATCTATTGACCACAGTTACCAAATCAGACGCAAGTTGTAGTGTTGTAAAACAAGGATTACAGTATAAATGGTTTATAAATATGATAAGGATTTTGTCTTGATATATCAAAGTTGGTTGAATATGCGGGACTGACATAAATGTCATATATTTGTTTGTCTGACATAAATGGCATACATTTGTTTGTTCGACAAGACACAAACAAATAAATAAATTGTTATTATTCGTATATTATGACTAGAAGGCTGATAGAAGAAATGGCTAGAATAGCATGCGTGCCGCTTCTACATTGTACACACCCAACATCGACTTAGATTTGAATCTACCTCTGTGATTGCCTTATTACATTTTTGTTTGTACATTCACATTTTGTATACAAAATTATTAAACATAATTGAGAATATGCAACTTTTCCATTAAGTGAGATAATGACCAATGTTCAAAAAGCAATCATGATTTTCCCAAAGCTAAATACCATTTTATCAAATATATCAAATATATTTATCAATTGTATAATCATTAATGGTATTCAATTATTGAATTCATTTGACATATTTGCAAAAAATTAGCATTTTGTCATTGGAAATTTATGATATTAAATGAAATTTATAAATCGATTATCTGATATCTCAAAGAATGACTGTAATGAAATTCAGTTGACTGTGCAGAGATACAAATTAGATTTTACCAACAACACTTGTCATTCCAATTGATCCTGAGTGATTGGAGAAGTTAAACTGAACTGACATTTCGTGATTGAAGGTCATAACTTGCAAATGTTGATAATGATCACGCCTGTGTGTTGAACAAGATAGGGGGCCACTTTAGATTTTAAGATACTCAAGACAAACAATGATGTGTCCAGGGGTGAAGTTATGATTGTTAAACCAATCATTGTGACTTATTCTAACAGAATGTAACTGGTAACAATAAGCTCGTGAGTTGTGAGACATAATTTTACCTTTACAACTTTGATTCCTAAGGATAATGGTTCAAAATGATGAAAATTACTCAATATGCATTGGCCATAAAATCAACATTACGAAGTCTACTCTACTGTGACACTCGTAGCGAGTTTATCATTTGAAGAATGTTGTTGGTTCTCATATAAGCGTGAAATACTTTTCACTTTTTAGTTTTCTTTAAGTGATGTAATTTGTTATTAGATTCAAAAATATAAAATCAATAGTTCCATTCAAAAGACATTATGACATTACACTTGACAGGTTAAGGTCTCTATTCTCTGACCTGTTTTAACATACATTTTCAAGGCGGGTTGAAGTAGGTAAAATTGTGTTTTTCATACATGATATATCAACTTTGATATACTAGTACATGTATCAGTTTATAGCAGACGTTTAATCATCTGTGTTTTTATACAATTCTGAAGATGGACTAAAACAGCTGTTTTAACAATTGTTAAAAGGGTTATCTACTTCAGACGCACACACAACTTTAAGCTAATTATTCAAGTGTCTCTTTTGTGAAAGTCTAATGCTAGTAAAGTTAATTGCAAAACATCAGAGACAGTAATTACCAAGCCCAGAAAGATACCGCCTTATCCGTCTTGGCGTTAACTTCTTTCTCCAAAGCAGCATCTAATTTCCGAGACACCCTAAGTCAATTGTCAAGATGTCCGACAACTTTAACTTTAAGTGCCGCGTTCTTCTTAATTCATTGCAATCATCATACATGCAATGTTATGTTATTTTCAGTCTGTTCGGATGAATAAGTTTATTTTCAAAAGAAAGTTAGCCAATTACTGCTTATAGCTTTATTGTACAACAATGTATTAGTTTATACACAATTGGAACATTTTTACAGATGCATATATCATATTCGCTGGTACAGTTAAAAAGCATACTTTAGAAGTTATAATTGTAAAGTTATACAATCTTGAAAAAAGAACATTCTACAGTTTCTTCTTGATACATCATGATAACGTAGGTTTCATTTTTAAAGATATTTCAACTTTGATTAATGATGCAACTGTAGATAAAATGTTTAACTAATAACATTACAGAGTTTTCAGGTTTTATTTCCAATCATTCATTCTCAATATGATAATAGTATTTGTAAAATCTAATTTCAGTTGAAATGTGAACCATGATTCTATTTTATTCCATAATTGAAAGATATGTTAATTACACATACTTTGTTGTGTCTTTTCCCATTGAGGAAATAGACATACCCATAGATGATCAGATATATACTATTCTATCAATCTATTCTTTTGATAATAAGTTGATATATTAGTACATTGAAACGTAGATGATCAAATTGTCATAGAAACCTTACTTTCTTATTCAACCATCTTAATAAAGTTATACTATAATTGTTATTATCATTTGATAACTTTTCATGTAAGCAATGTGCTTTAATACATTGATCCTGCATTATGTATTATTTTGTTGGCGTTTATAACACCTTCCCAAGGGAATTTCCAACCACTTTGTTAATTGCGAAAACGCTCTTCAATCCCAAGTTGATTGGTTTATATTGTAATCCTGACCCTATCTGCTTGTTTTACTCTAGTTTATTGGTAATTAGCACACATTCATAGACAATTGTCTGCATGATAAAATCAGGAGGTGGTTGAAGTGGAATGAAAGAGAAAATGATGATAGATTACCAATAATTACATTTGAACTCTGAACATCTACAGAGCGTACATATACTTTTTTTCAGATGGAGAAATAAAAACATTTGCATGCAGGATGTTTACTACAACCCTAGCAAATATTTTTGGAATGAAACATAATTCTTGACGTTTACAATGACATTTCAATACCTGTATCTTAGAAGAAATGAACTGATATATTCTTCTTGACATAGATGATCATTGACGTACACAAGAGTTCAAAGCTCTATGAGCTAAGCCCTGCTCCCCTACTTGGTCCAAACTTTTAAGTGAATAACATGTATACATATGCATTTGGAAATAAGATGAAATACTTCCTGTTTCAAAATAGATTTAAATACACATACCACTTAAAATGCTTTAAAATTCTCGCGAAAAATAGCCTCATTGAGTTTTACACCGTAACAGTTAAAAGAAATTGAAGTGTACTTCAATAGAGGATATTATATATGTGTCCATGACATACATCAGGATGGTCTATGAATGTGTTCTGTATGTTTGCAGTGAAAACTTATATAAATATATGTAAAAAATATGAATTAATTTTATGATTGAATAAAAGCAGATACTTTAGACTTTAGACACATGTTAACTGGCTGCAAAAGGGATAACAAGTTTGCATAGAAGTTGAATTGCATGGAACATGTGGAAGTTCTGTCAAGAAGGAACATGAATTTAAATGTTGATTCTGTTAAGGAGCTTAGAACACTTTTGAATCAGATTTGACATGGCAAGTGGTTTTGTGTGATTACGCAGGCAGATAACAAACATATAATGTTGAAAGATTTAAGGAAATGTGTCTAAGTAATTCATGAAGAAATATTTCTTGGCTGTTCACATCCGTTCATGGCCTTCATCCTTGTGTACTGTGAAGGAAATTACTCAGCCAAAACTAGGTCAAAACATTATTAAAAACAATCGGATTTGTACCCTTTTATTTCAGTGTTACATTTATGTTTGACATCGTTAGCCTCGTGTGTTTCCGTATCATAAATATCATATTTTAGGGAATAAAACATATGTAATCCTAATATTCCTAAAGGCTTTCGGTTAATTATCTCTTTCTATCTTCTGTTGTTGATTCCACCATACTATGTCTTCAAGAATCTAAGACAAGTCTTACTGTTGACCATATTGTTCTTAAAGGGGCAGTAGCACGTTTTTAGGGGGAATATAAGGTGCAGTCAGGAAAATTAAAATTAATGGTCCCAATTGAAAGACAATTGACAAACTAAATGGAGCAGTACTAATTCAAATATATAACGTACACTTTCGCCATGCGATTCCTTTTCATTACACAAAATGAATTAAAGGTGTTTACACAAAATGGCCGCCAATGGATTTTATGAGAATCGTCATACTTTCTCCTCTGACTATGGATGATTCGCCTGTGTAATGTGAGTTTTGACACTGTCAAAATAATACATTTAGCATGAACTTATAATTATCAGT
This sequence comes from Steromphala cineraria, assembly GCA_916613615.1. Taxonomy (NCBI): domain Eukaryota; kingdom Metazoa; phylum Mollusca; class Gastropoda; order Trochida; family Trochidae; genus Steromphala; species Steromphala cineraria. Next base: position 37,479,980 of record OU744722.1, on the reverse strand, counting down.
GAAATTTAAAAAAAAAATTATACAAAAACGTGCTACTGGTCCTTTAAAACCCTGAACAAAGTTGCATTAACATGAAATCAAATACACGTTCTCAGTAAATTTAATTGTTATTAATTGACGTTTGCTTTCAACCAATCAAAATTGAATTAATTATGGAAATTGGAAATTATGGTATTTTTTAAATAGACAAATTATGTTTAATAATTCTTGTAGAAACCATCATTTGGTTATGTCCGCACGACTGCTATATTAACTTTTTAATAAAAAATCTGTTTGCACATAGTCATGATGAAGCCTTTGCGTCTTTTGGTATGTTGAAGATTTTGGTGTCAAGCCAATATAATTGTGCCATACATAACCATTGAAAGTTGCCAAGTTGCCTTAACGTTATCGCATTATAGTGTTAAATGGCATTTTACAGGCCCCTCTTAGATGAAGCGTTAGGCGTCCAGAGGTCTGTAATTCAATGTAACAGTGAATGATGGCGTAGATTGGGGTCAAGATTTCATTAGCAATGGCAGCTGCAATTGTTATCTAAAATGCAAGGTCTCTGGTGGAAAAGAGCGTGTGACCATAAAAGCTTACAAGAGAGACCGACTATTTTTATATTATGTTTTCAATATGTCAATTGATCTGTAGACATTAGTTTGTGATATCAGAATGCTAGTTTAATCACAATAGAGTTTAAGTTATATTTCTTGTCATTCCTTAAATTGTGTGATGTGTCATCATTTGTCTATTTTTTATTATTCGCTTTCTGAATGCACAGACTACTGTTAATTCACCTTTCAGCTGCGTACCTTAAGTTTGTTCACATACGTAAGTGTCATAGTGCAAATGTCAAGTAACTTAGGATGCCTTTGAGGCATTGAATAATTGCAAAAACATAATGAATCATGTTAAAATTTCCAACATAGGTGTACGTTAATTTTATGTTAAAAAAAGTGCATTTTTACCTAACCGCTACCCGTAACAATTTTGCCATGTTATTGGAGTGAGCAGGGGTCGAAAGTTCGAAAACACTACTTATTCGTTATTGTGCACTAAGTCATTGTAATCCTGCTGATTGTTCCCTCAGAGAGTCGATGTGGAATATTTTGAATTTCTATATTTAAAAATAGGAATTTTTAAAAATATGACCCCATCATTCTATTACTCCATGCCAAAATATGAAACCTTGCGCCAGAGACTAGACGACAAAATATTAAGTTTACGAATGGTTAATTTAACCACGGACAATGTTTGACCCTTTGTCAAGACACCAAACAAAACGTAAACATCTGCATATTTTTTAACATATCTAAACTTACTTTACAGGAAATGTTTCGGATTAAAGTTGTAAGCATATCGGTTTAAAAAGTTCGATATTACAACACTAACGACTTCTTAAAAATAATGTTCCTGAAGTCGTCGAGGCTAGCAGACAAGATTTGATTATTTTATAACACGAACATATGTGTAGAGATCTCTATGTTAACTATATCGATGATGTGTTATTCGAAGTGATAATAGTCTGCAAGAAACATGCATATTTTATGGATTTGTAGTGATTGAGTTACTGATATGAACAAGTGAATCGTGTTGATTTCCAGGTCAGGTCATATCACTAACAAAACAGTCTATTAGTTCCGACAATACATCATAATGCGTCTGGTTCTTATGATAAATGTATTCCTCTCCCTAGATTACGGTCTATTTGCTTTGGAAGAAATATATATTTGAAGGTTATCCCGAAGAGAAGTGATTTCACCACACGAAAGTACCAACATTGCATTTCTCTTCCTATGTATAACCATTCAAGAAACCATTGAAATATTGTGAAAAGTATAATACTTTACCGGAGGAATTCAAAGAAACAACTATGTCTGAAACATTAACGTGTTGTATTAATACTAAAAGGTACAAGACTAAAGGAATTCAGGGAAGCGTTGACCAGATCTGATTATCCCGATGCTAACATCAGTAACTCAATATTACACGTCATTAAAGCGTGCATGTCCTTAACGGTATTGGAAGACACATTTCGCTTACGATAATTTTGTTTATGATCAACTGAGTGGGGTAAGACACAGACACACGCTTTAGCCTGTTCCAATTTAATTCGATCATGCCCAAGCAAAACTCAAGTACAACGGTTTAGGGTCTGATTGATCATTGCATTTGTGTGTATATTTCAAGAGCATTTAAATTACAAGATTTTTTCGGATTATTTAACTATTCAACCCTTTTGTAACACGTCAGGACAATTATCGAGGCTTGAAGAAACAACAAATATAACCCTTGACAGAAATGATTATGATATTACAGTTGGATTTTAAAAGTAAACATAATCAAATTACAAACTATATTCAGTTGTAATGACGACATTATTTGATTATGATAGAGAGCAATGTGCCGATACATTAACAAATGTTTTTAGGTATATCTTTTTACATGCAGTTTCCTTGTTGGAACATTTTGAAAGAAGGATATCCTTCCTTAATCTACAACTGGTAATGACAATAAAAATCGATAAAAAACTCAGTGTGAAAATGTATCATTAAACTTAAACCATAACATAAGCATCTAATGACTTTCCTGTGAGCACAGTTGTGAGCCTTCTAAAAAAAACCTTTAAATCATTTTGGCGACATTTCGTTTATCAAATTTTTCTAATGTGTAGAAATATGTTGAATCAAAAGTATACTTAAATTATTTTCAAGCAATGGGTAGATACTTTTGAAAGCAATTCAAAGATATTGTAAACGATAAACAATTATAACAATATGTTTTTTTTCTAAATGCATACCTACTCTGAGAACATATTTCAAAAATGTTTTGTTGAAATATTTAATATTCACCATGGTTGCAAGAGTGGTTGTCATTTAAAGTTATTTGAACTATTGAATAAAATTAAATGATAAGCCAATCATGAATACTGAATAATATTAACGTCAGCTTGAAAGCTTGGGAAGCAGGTTGTAATCCAACAAATTCTTAACTTATCAAAGTTTCAAAATTTTATTTTGTTCTACTTTTGAGTAAGGAGTATGGTATGACATGTTTCCAAGACATTCTATAGAACGTCCCCGTGATATTGAACATGCCCCTAAAAGGAGCTTTACCTGAGAAAAGAATAACCAAAACAACACAACTACTTGTGTAAGACTCCTCAATTTCGTCTAACATTGTACACGTGGCTATGCACACTACATGAACTGTTCCTAAATTTAGCTTGACTTTATGTATATTTCTCCAGTTATTGGTGGAAATAGGGAACATTCATTTTTTCATTCATTATCGAAATCATTGTAGTCCTTTACTTAAAAGCGATTAACTTCCCCAAATATATCCCAAATGAACGTTGAATCATTCAAATTTAGAACTCTTTACATGCACAGAACAGACTCTGTTAAGATGTCTCAAGTGAGACAGATTCAGACCTACGTCTGTCCAAGCTTGAAATGATATCTTAAACCTGTTCTAGAACTAACACTCAATCAATACTTGACGTTTGCCTTAGTACTTGAGGCCAGACATATATGGCTTAATGAACCATTTCTCGACAATAGTGTTTAACTTAAGATGTCAAAGACTCTAAATTTACTTTGACCTTGACAAATACAGACACTTTGAATAAAATTTTGGGGATCATCATGCACTGATGAACATTACTCTAAGAACAGTCAACTTTCAAATTGATTAACTGATTCAACTATTCGGTTGTGTTCATGTTAATATAAAAAATAAATTAGTTCCTTAGTTTGACAATTAATTTAAAAAATGTTTCGTAACATGAAGAACATTTAAAATCGAATGTCAGCATTAGAAATAAAACATCGTAAAGGTTAGCTTTAGTTTTTCTAAATTTGCCGAAATAAACCAATTAATGCATAAGCTTAAGATATTTGTAACATATGTTCACTGTTACCTGATTCGGTTTGGAACTTTGCTGACTTAAGCAGAATAAAAGTATTACATATTTCTTAATTGTTGGAATATTTTTGATAAATTTCAGCTGTTAAGTAATCAATAATTACATGTACTTTCTTGTTATAAATCCAATATCTGATTTATTATCGCCAAATTCACAAGGTTCGCATTCATAAATCATTTACCAAAAAGTATATGTGGCCCGCATGCTTACATGCCAATATCATTTCCCATGCCTCAGTATTTTGACAAATGTCAAACCAATTATATAAACATTGTTGTTTGTCTTGACGCACCAGGAATGACCAGATGCATTGACTTAGACATTTTCTAGCCTCAAATATCTTCCAACAACAGTTAAGTATTTGCAGAAATAGTGAAATATGGTTCAAACAGTTATATATTCAATAAAAGTTATGTCAGTAAAAGACATTTTTCCTTTTGAAAGGGAATAAACATGATGTTAATTCCAAAGAAAAACATTATTTATCTATGCAATTTATCTAAATATTTATTCCATTACATGACTTTAACTAAAAGCTCATGGTTGTCAGATGCATATTTCAACATCAAATTAGCATGGATATAACAATTGTGTTATAAAATAAATCTTGTTTATAATAAAATTTATTGACTGAACGATAGGAAAAATGTGCTTGGGAAATATTACTAACGCTTTGTATACATAAGATGTTAACCACTAAACTATTCTGTGACCTGTCAAGTTAAAGTGAATCATCAAATAATAAATGTTAGAAGCACATTCTATTTCGTTTAAAGGGGTCGTAGATGGAAAACCAAATAACATGTTCCCTCTGAAATATAATGTTTTTCCATCAAAAGTAGCAGTTTTGAAACGAATATAACATGTTTTGCTCAGCTTCGTAAATCGATATACCTATCATGAATGATTAAAGGAAATTCAGATATGGCTATCAGCAGTTTTCGCTCGATACTCGACAACTTTTTCTATACCTTTGCATAATCGGTTTGAGCAATGTGATGTTTGACCCTCTGAGAATGATAAAAAAAACATATATTTGGGACAATTTGCGACTGCCTAATTGAATCAAAGTACAATACAAACAAAACAGAAAGTTCTCCAGTTTCCATGAAGAAATGTAATAGTTTCAGGCTATATTCAAAATCTATTTCAAAGCTAATTATTTCAAAATTATTTCATTACTCAGAATCCCTTTTCTCATTTTTAAAAATAACAAAATGTATATGCTTTATATGTGTCCTTATTGGAGCACATGATGTACATTCAGGTGGTTCTACTTAAATGTAGTTTAAACGCGAAATGAGGTTTGCTATCTTGAAATGATTCATTGTCAATCGATCAATGTTTAGCAAATGAAAGTGCAAAAAAGACACTCAAGTCTGGTCACAGGTCCTATAAAAAGCAATGGCCTATAAAGCAAAGCTTTTAACGATTACATCGAAAAAGTCACGCTTCGTATTGACAACAACTCATTGGTATTCATAATGTTGCCTCAACTCAACAAAGAACCAGCTCAAGTCTAAATCAGACTGTGGTCATTAATCTCTTCAGTAAATGTTTAGGTGATTGCTTGCTTGATGTTTCTAAGAACAGTGTGTTCAGTGTTCAAGATACGCTGAACTGATTTGATACTGATTTGATGTTATAATAAATACATTAATGTTGACAATGATTATAAATAATGGACATGTCAAATAGAAACATGGTTTTGCACTGTTGGAAAGCTGTTGGAATTAGAATTAGGAATATAGCACGAACTATTCAAGGAACTACTATATATACTTATATTCAAAATGATAATTCAGTGCTTGTATGAAGCCATGAATCGCATGAGAGAAGGTAACTAAAGAACTTAACATACTGGGTAGTTATTATCGTTTATAAACATTGAGATACAATGTATACTTTGAAAAAGAAAATTCCTAATCATAGTCGATGTCTCGTGCAAACAGATCTTCTTAGGAAGATTCCATGACAACAAGAACAAACCAACTATGAACAACTTGTGGATATCAATTTACATTGAAAATGACGACCCGAGCTAGCACAGCCAACACCGAGGAAATTGTAAAGTCGTCTGAGAAAAGACTGAGTGACCTTATCATTGGAGTCAAATCAGAGTTAATAAATAGTATCGATGGAGTGAAACAAGAAATTTGCGACTTGAAAACCAAGGTAAGCAGCGTTGAACATGATGTTTCCGTCCACGACGCGGAGTTGGCAAAAGTTCGCGCTGAACTAGCCGCCATTAAAGAGTCTCACCGATTTTTCGAACGTCAGTGCATACTTAAAGACATTCACGATAGGAAAACCAATCTCCTATTCTATGGCCTGCCAGAGGTTCCAAATGAAAACGCAGAAGACACACTGAAGAATTTGTTTATTGGAAAACTAAAGTTCAGTGAGGACAGAGTAAATAAAATGTTGATAAAAAGTGCACACAGGCTCCCCAAAAGCGAGTATCAGAGGCAGAATAACCCGACAGCCCCGCCCAGTATTATAGCCACGTTTGTCAAAATGGCGGACCGGGACGACGTTCTACGCGCAAGAAGGATTCTCCGAGAGCAAGCTGAACGATACAGCATCCAGACCGATCTACCCGCGATGCTTAAAAAGAGGCGCGCAATATTGAGCCGACAAGCGACGGAGATACGGAAGACGAACAACTTGTGGACCAGAGTGAGAGTCGTGGGAGTTGAAGTGGTCTTGGAAACGAAGGAGCCGCATGCACATTCATCCCAATGGAAAAGATATGAATAAAGAACAAACTGAGTAAATTTTAAGTGTTTATGTATATATAGGGGAAAACATTTCTTTTAAAGTCCTATCCTTCCTCTTGAAATGATAACGTCATGTTATAAACTAGTTTTTAAAACACTTTTCTTCACAATATTGAAATATCTTTTTTCTATATATAACGAAAATAGTCTTTTGGCCACTAGTACATAAAACCATGAAATGCACGTGCAGACATGACACGTGGTTTTGAACTGGAGACGTTAGTTCGTGGTTTGTGAACTGTCTACCTGTGGATTACTGTGTTGTGCTATGTGGGATAAAATTTGACAAGTATGGACACAAAATGTGAGTATGAAGCTGTCTTCATGAACTTTTAATATGTATCAAATGACTATGTATTAGAAACATGGGCATGAAACTAATAGTTTGCCTATAATCAGTCTTACGACGCAAGAATGCTAATACACAAAACCATGAAATGCACGTGCACTCATGACATATGGTTTTAGACTGGAGACCACTGCTAACGTTGGTTCGTAGCTTATGAACTGTACATGTCTTTTCGGGATAATTATTGTACCATGTGGAGTTAGATTTGACACGTATTAACTGAGTATAAAGTTGCACACATGTTGAATCAAAAAAGCGTAGGAAACTCTGTATTAGGGATTAACGTACCATTTAAACGTTTTAAAAATCCACCTTTTTATCCCAAAATAACAAACTTTGTATTTTTTCGTAGTTGCCAGTGAATGTTTATTCTTGACTTTATTGACATATTTGAAGTCTTGTGATTATTATCATACAAAGTAATTTGAATACACGTGTAATGACATGTGGTTATGTAACATGATACTTCTATCATGACTCATGATCTTTATTCCCGGACTACTCCTGGGAACTTGACTATGTAATGTTTTATTTTGCACTTATGGACAAGTGTTTATAATTTTGAACGTTGCATTTGAATGCAAAAAAATGTTAAGTATTCTGAAAACTAGAAACTTAATCATGATCGCGTTCTTGTCATTATGCTTAGTGTTTACGTGGCAGGAAGTTTATTTTATTACACTTTTATATTTCAATACGCCTGTAGGAGGGTAAATACCCCCATCTTTTCTTGGAACAATGACGGAAGTCAATCCTTTTTTTATTTCTTTGTATTTACGTTATTAATCATTGTAGAATCACTTTCATTTTTCGGACAATCCCATGACACCCAAAAATGGGTCAGCTATTTGTATACCAACAAGCAATGTTTGGAAATAGACTTAGTTTGTTTAACATTCCTTATATGACCAAACATGGCACATAAACTGAACATCTTCTCTGCAAATTGCCAAGGATTAAATAATGAAAAAAAAAGAATTGATGTTTTTGAAAATATGAAAAGAAGAAAAGGCAATATATACTGTATACAGGATACACACTTTACGGATAATATTGAACAGAAAATCAAACTAGAATGGGGCTCTTCTGAAGCCCGTTTTAGTTCATATTCTAGTCAATCACGAGGTGTAGCCATCTTGTTTATGGATAACTTCGAATTCGAAATTGTCAAAGAGATAAAGGACACTGATAACGGCAACTACTTAATACTTAAAATAAAAACAGAAAATGAAATAATAAGTATCACAAATATTTATGGTCCAAATGTAGATACACCGAACTTCTATCTTGAAATTAAAGATAAAATTCTAAGTCTGGAAACTGAAACTAACATCATTTGCGGTGACTTCAACTTAGTTCAAGACCAATCTAAAGATACTTTCAACTACTTGCATATAAATAATCCCAAATCAAAGGATGCTGTTCTTGATATGATGAACGAACTGAACCTATACGATCCTTGGCGAGAAAGCAATATAGATGGAAGACGATATACATGGAGAAAGCCTAATCCACTGAAGCAAGCACCTTGGATTTTTTTCTTGTAAGTCGAAACCTGGAAAAATCAATCATCAATTCGAAAATAGAACATAGTTATAGATCAGATCACTCGGTCATATCCTTACATGTTGAATTCACATCCCTCGAAAAAGGAAAGGGTTTCTGGAAGTTTAACAATAGTCTGCTGCATGACCCTGAATATGTGCGGGAAATTAAGCGAATTATTAATGAAACTGTAGAAGAATACCACACTCGTGATGCTGAAGGAGATAAGGTATTAAAAATAAATGAACAGCTTTTTTTTAAAATACTTTTGTGTAATATTCGAGGTTTTACAATAAAACATTCATCACAGAAAAAGAAAGAAAGATTGAAATTAGAAGAAGAATACAACAAATGTCTAGATAAGCTTGAAGTGAAATTGGACAGTTCTGAAAATGAAAAGACGAAAGCTAAATTGATAGAAGAAATAAATAAAATAAAAGATAATCAACTTGAATTAAATAAATATAAAACAGAAGGAATTTTATTAAGGTCAAAAGCAAAATTGTATGAAAAAGGAGAAAAACCAACTAAATATTTCCTTTCTCTTGAAAAGCAGAATTTTATAAACAAAGCAATCACTAAATTAGAAACAGAAAATGGACAACTACGTCGAACCAAAGATATCATTAACCATGCAAAACAGTACTTTGAAAACTTATATACCAGTAAAAATGTAAAAGATGTTGACCTAGAAGACTTATTCAAAGAAAGTGCAATACCCAGACTATCTGACCATGATGCACGTTCTCTTGAAGGTGAATTGAAATATGATGAAGTTCTTTCAGCTCTTAAAAAAATGAAAAATGAAAAAAGCCCTGGTCCATCAGGTTTCACGGCCGAATTCTATAAATTCTTTTGGCAAGATATACATAAATATCTCATCAATTCTTTGAATGAAGCCTATAGGAAAGGTGAGCTATCTATTAGTCAAAAGCAAGGTCTTATTACATGTATACCAAAGAAAGATAAATCCAAGGAACACTTAAAAAACTTTAGACCTATTTCTCTTCTTAATAATTCCTATAAATTAGCTTCAGCAGTAATATCGGCACGTATCAAAAATATTCTTCCAAAACTAATAAGTGAAGATCAAAAGGGATTTATGAAAGGCAGATACATTGGAGAGTGCACAAGATTGGTCAATGATATTATGGATTACACTGAATATATGAATAAACCAGGACTTTTGATATTGATCGACTTCGAAAAAGCCTTTGATTCAGTGGAATGGTTGTTTATCGAAAAATGCTTCGATTTCTTTAATTTTGGACCATCTATCAAACACTGGTTAAAAACGTTTTACAACAACATTAATTCAAGCGTTCTTGTTAATGGATTTCAGATTTTTTCAAAATTACGCGTGGATGTAGACAAGGGGATCCCCTATCGCCATATATATTCCTCATTGTAACAGAGATCTTAGCCCATATGCTTCGACAAAACAAAAAGATAAAAGGCATATAAATGATTGACTAAGAATATTTACTCACGCAATTTGCAGATGACACAACTATAATACTAGATGGATCTGAACAGTCATTTAGAGAAACACTACGAGTACTTGAAAATTACGCATCCTTTTCTGGACTTAAAATAAATATAGATAAAACTAAAGTTGTCTGGATAGGTTCAAAACAATTTTCTAGTTTGCAATATTGCAGAGATTATAATCTAGACTGGACTCAAAAACCTTTTGTACTCCTAGGCATTCTATTTCAACATAATAAAGCAGAAATGGTAGAGAAAAATTACAAAGATAAACTGAAGAAAATCGATACAGCAATGAAGGTTTGGTCTCTTAGAGACCTTACACCGTTGGGAAGAATAACTGTGTTGAAGAGCTTAATATTACCAACATTAAATCATTTATTTACCTCTTTAGCAAACCCAAATCTCGAAACCATAGCGAATCTTCAAAGAAAATGTTTCAAATTTATTTGGAAAGGCAAACCAGATAGAATTAAACGAAGTTTGATAACAAAATCTTATCAAGAGGGTGGTCTGAAAGTTCCAGCTATACTTGAAACAATCAAGGCCCAAAAAATATCATGGATTAGAAGATTATTCGTAAACGATTCTAAATTACACAATCTTTTATTTACGGCAAGTCATGTTAGCAAACTCAACCCAGTGGAAATGGGACCGTCGTATCTTAAGACATACTTTATCCCAAATTTAATTAGCCCGTTTTGGAAAGATGTATTTAATGCTTGGTTTGAATTACAAGAAAATTGCGATTATGATAATAGCTTTAGCAGACAATTTATATGGGCAAATAACAACATAACAGTAGGAAATAAGCCAATAATCTACGAACATTATTTACAATCAAACGTGAAATTTATCAATGATTTTCTTACTGATGACAATACGTTTTTATCATACATTGATTTCGTGGAAAGATTCAAAATCAAATCAAATTTTCTTGAATATGCAGGACTACTATCTTCGTTGAGAACATATTCCAAACAAAAATTAATCAACATCAGCAAACAGGAACAACCCTTTATACCTCCAAATCTTGAAATACTATATAAAGCTGAGAAGGGATGTAGTATATTCTATAACAGACTTCTACGCAATGAACTATCTTACCCTAAACTTCTCTACCAAAACAAATGGGAAAAAGAACTAAATGTAGAATTTGAATCAGATGTATGGAAAACATTTAACAATATGCCATTTAGAGCATCATTTTGCGTTAAACATAGATGGTTTCAATAACGTATTACTCATAGAATCTTGATAACAAATAAAGATTTGTATAAATATAAAGTTATAGAATCACCATTGTGTACATTTTGTAATGTTGAAATAGAATCTATCATTCATTTACTATATAAATGCAAATTTGTCAAAAAGCTGTGGCAGGATCTACTACAATGGATTGAAAAAGAAACTGGCACCCATTTGGATCTAAATATAGAAACAATAATTCTGGGATTCAAGGAAAGAAGGAACGATGTCCTCAATTTCCTATTAATCTTAACAAAGGAATATATTTACTCCAGAAAACTTGCAGAGAGGTTACCTACTCTTGCAGAACTAAAACCTAAGTTAAATTACAATTATCAGATACATAAAGCAAACACCTACACAGAATGTAGATATGATGCCTTTGTTTCATTTTGGTCGTCCTGCCACAGCTTATTTTCTTGAAATGTTAAATTGCCCCCTTTTTTTTTTTTTTTGCAACTGCTTGTATACAATTGAAGAACTTAACCGTCAGTAACCAAATGTTGTACATTTTTGCACTACATGTATGAGCGTGCTGTACCCAGTTCAAAAAGAAATAAAGTGATAACAAAAAAAACAAACTATGAACAACTTATGTACAATAGCTTAATTTTATTGGCGACACCTACTGTGACAAATTTGTAGAATAAGCTATTGACGAAACCTTTATCGTCCTAAACCCTAACTTAAAATTTACAAGCTATACTAACAGCATAGACCATCTTTCAGAAACTAAAATACAATACCATCGCCATGAAACGACCAATGCACAAGCAATACCACTTTAAACAGGCTATTTCAAGAAAAATCCCCAATCAAATGGTCAGAGAATTAAAGCTACAATTGAAACATTGTATTAACATAAATCAGTGGAAGATTAAAGCTGCCTTTCACACTTGGTTATTGCAGTCTGAATTTATTGCCTCAATTTGCTGCCACTATCACTTGAATTAGTCCAGAAGAGGCACTTTATTGGATTATAGCTCTGTGTATGGCTTTCCAGCAAGGAAGATATTATCCTTCAAAACGTGTCACAAACAAGATGGTTTAAATTGAAAAACAACCCCACATGTAAAGAATACATATAAAATATTAAATTTCCCACGATGTCAACACATTCTTTTTCACACATAAAACCTTCGTCCTCTCTGAATCCCTCTAGAATATGCTTAGTAATTACAACAAACCAAACAGTTTTTCATGTATCGAACATATCGGTTTTGTGACAATGAACATTATTACATCATAATCGAAGTAACATAAAAGAATAAAATCATTGTGAAGAATACCTGAATATTCTTTTAAATTCTAAACATATCCAAACTTATTTGTCTACCACTTAAGTTCTAGTTTAGTTCAACTATGAAACTACAGTTGCATGGTAATATAACCATCAAATCCCAAGAGTGAGTCATAGTTCAAGGAATTGCTCTGGTCTCCCCTGGGTCTATTTAGTCCTGTTAAGGGTTCTTTGGTTGATGAGGGTTTGATAGAGTGGATGTAAGTGGGGAAAATGAAGCAACATCTGAACATGTTATCACATTATTTTGAAAACGGTTTGATAATCATGAAAAGATGTGGTGTACATGATGGTTTCTGAGAACCTTTCATATAATGGCTGTGTTCTCATCCTCCGAATAATAGTGTTTAAAATCGAGTTCATTTATGTTTCAAGATTTTACACACATTTATAGTTTTGCTTCACTTTGAATACGTTATTTAATAATCATTGATTGGCATGTCCGTTTTCTGCTGAACATCAGTATGTATTTTAAAGGTTAGGATCATGCAAAGGTTTTCAATTACAAATGACAATTTCATAACCTCATTTGATTTACGAACAGCAAATAAAAAGATTTAAAGAAAATGAATGCTTTGATATTGGAAACCTTTATGTCTAATTCCAACGGATGTTAAAATGTATGTAAAAATGCCACAAAATTGATTTTTCAACTAATTCTGAAAAATGAATAACCTTGGCACTGTGTGACAATTGGTTGGAAAAATAACCCGCAAAGTCCATGTACATGTGGGCTATCACATAAATTGTACCTTTCAATCTTTAATTTGTTGATGTATTTAAATACCACCTAAGGTATAATTAGCAAAGGGCATATGGTAGACATACAAATGAACTAATCATACAACCGTGATTATATTAAAATTGCATCTCATTTTCAAATTAATGTTTGCATCAGAAATAACCATTTTTCTGAGTACTTTATTATCATTATTCACCATAGTATTTGTACTGCAAAAGTAAACACTTACTCTTCATTGATATTGGATGTATGTTTGATTGCTGACTAAAAATGGAAGAAATATGAACATAAACATTTTAGGAGTTTTTCTTCCTGGTAATTCTTTCAAAAGTTATTCAAATAGAATGGCTATTCTTACAGACTCACATTCACAAAACAATCAGCTTCCAGATCGTCTTTTAGGTCAAGCTGAAAATGTATATAACTAGGACCAGTACTGCATGGGTAACTTACTCAATGGTGAATACTGCGAGTCTCCTGGGTGACGGAAGTAATGGAACTGGTCGCAATGACACTAATGGTCAGATTTACGCTTCAATCAAATATGGACAATGGCGATCTCTAAGGAAATGGTGTTGTCATTATGTGAGAGATCGTGATATAAAACCTTACTTGCTTCCTTTATGGATGATTTAATGCAATGTGTATATACATAAAAACTTATATTGAATTCCTCTGTTCACCTATGTTTTGAAATGATATTTTCCTACGATATGTCACAAAAACTGTTTTTGAGAAGAGAGAAAATTTCTATAAAAACGCATTTTTTAACAGGGAGATAAGGAATGTATATTTGTGTATATGTCAATGTCAAGTGTGAATTTCATTGAAGAAGATTCAGTAAAACTGTACAGAATGTGTTAATGTTTACATAACTATCGGCTATTGATTTTTAATAATCTATCACTTCCAATATCAAAAAATCAACTGAATCTTTCAAAGCAGTGAAAGCCACACCAAATATTACTATATCAATGAGTGGCGTCATCTATGTATACATATATATTCAGCAACTCACGTATTTATAGATCTGTAAATATTGAGGTGAATTATTGATATTTCGATATTTTTGCTGTGACTGAAAAATGCTCAGACTTGATTTATTGACTTTTTTTTCATTTAATATATATCTGATATGTATATTTTATAAGGTAACTTTATTTCAAAACGTTTATTATTGCTTGGTGTACACGTTCATTTTTAAAACTTGAGACACTTCACATAATCCTCAAAGAAGTAAAATATCGTTTTTAAAGTATTTACAAATCTTACCAAAACAAAAAAGCAAAAAATGACATATGTTTTATGTTTCTTTTCAGAACCAATTGATCAAGTTGAGAAGTTTAAGGACATATTTTAACAGTACAAATACTAAATTAACTGTACAAATTTGGCACTACAGTACTGGTAGTATTAGAACACTTAACCATCGAGTAAGATTCTTTTTTTAGAAAATGGTAAAAGTAACTCTCGATCTTGGTTCTTGTTTTTGCTTTTCCAAATCCTCAAATTCCCCTTCAACCAAAGTAAGGAGTTCTGGTCTCACTGTTAAGTCAAATAGTTGTTAACAACAATCCGAAGTGTGAGTGAGTCATAGATAACAGATTCATTTGGTCTATTTAGTCCCGTTAAGAGGTTCTTTGATTGATGGAAGTGAACTCGAGTTGGATCTTGATTGGAATATTGCAACTCGATCGAGTTTTCTCACTCTTTTGAATATTGCAGCTGAATCGATTATTACAAATGATTTTGAAATAACATATTTCAGTAAAACGATTGATATATAGAAATGATCTTGACAACATAGACATTGTTTGTATATAGCTTGTAGACGACTTAAAATTGCTATCAATGTTTGCTTTATATACTAATTGTTTATTTGGTAATGACGAAGTTCCCAAATCCTAGTGCTGTTAATGGATTGCTTTTTATTTACTTCAGGAAAGAAATGAACAGTTATGGTGTCTAGGGTAACAGCCTATAAATCTATTCGCTGTTCGAAACAGTATTGAAATTAAATTATACTCAGCATTACATGTAAACAGTAAAATTTGCTCGTATTTCATCAAACGATATAATATGCCATTTCCTTCACATATTGCTCTTCCCCAAATATGCAAACATTACACCAATTGCATCTCAAACATAATAATTTTCATATTGATTGTTCAAAGCAACATGTATTTTCATTAAATGCAATTGCAAGTGTACCATCATCATGCACTCATCAACTCTATCATGCATTTGCAATAAACTGATCGACTCGCTTGCTCCTGTAAAACATTATTACAATGAAAAGTTCGAGCGTTCAAAATGCATGTTTAAAAAAGGGTTCTATAAAATCAGTGAATGTAGCGGAACATGTTTTTGCACTGCATTTACGTTTCTATGGGATAAGGGATCGACCAACGTTAGATGTTCGGTTCAGTAGTTATGAGAGAAGTTCTTGTTTACCAAGACGAGAGTGCCAATGCAACTCTCTGAGGAGACAAGGCTATTACTGTAAAAGGATACAAGTATGGGCATTGAAAATCGATGGCTGAGTTTTGAACCTGCAAGAAAAACAAACAATTCTTTAGCAGGTTTTTAAATCAGTGCATTCTCATATTCATTTGGAATAGTTTAATAGATTTCATGAGCCTTTAGCACTATGTAACACGTTCACTACGTATATGAAGATGATCTGACAGATACTGACTGAGAAACTGACAAGACAGGTGACCCTTAATGATATCCTCAGATTATCTCTGCTACATGTATTAAGACAAAACACCCCAATACAAACGATTTTAGTCTTTTATATTCATACAAAAGGGGAATCACAACGTTTAAAAGACTAATTCCGATTAATGAACATACTTTGGAAGCATATGCATATGTGATGTCCATCTAATAGTCATTTCCATTACAATTTTTAGTAAATGGATGAGGTAATTCCCTACGCATATTACCATATTGACGGCTTATTCAAATATTTGATTTCCAATTCAAATTAAAGATTAATGAACGATAGTCTAAATAGAAGACAGGCTTTATTGACATGTCATTTGATTGCAAAATTAATTACGCGCATTTGCTGTGATAGTTATCCTAAAACACATGTTTGAAGAAACCAGATTTAGTTATAAGGAATCTAAAATCTATTGACAGATATTGACTAACACCATGTCGGATATGGCAATGATTTCAGGATGTACAAGGGCATGTTTCAACAGTGGAAAAAAATAACTAGAAACAATTGTTTTAAATGGCATGTTTTGCAAAAATGGGTATTGTTATAAAGTAAATGTACGGTACATAAACAGAATGCACTTCTGTTAACTTATAAACTTCTCTACAGAATACCTGACAGTATTATCCGCTCAGCTTTAAACCATTAAATATTTTTTTCTTAGTGCTGGTTAGAAAAGAAAACTATCGACGTTAAAAAATATCTTGTTGAAAAAAAAACGAGATGCCCAGACTAAAATTATTTGAATGGCAACTTAAACCTGATTTGGACGTTATTCAGAGTGGCAATTAGAGTTTTTTCTTTGACATGCAAGGAAATCACCACGACAACACCAAAACAAGGTGCCAGGAAGCAGAAATCCATTGTTAATTCCTTTATATGGAGTGTCTGGCTGCGATACCAACTCAAGTTACCGATTCTAGAGTTTGTTTTCGAGTTGTACTTTCAGTGCCAAAAGTGGTGTTGGTACATGGTAGGGAGGAATACACTTGTTCGATAGAACTCAACTCCAGACAAATTACTGCAATGACCCCTGACAATTTTAATTAATATATAACATTCAGAAATTTTAATAATCTAAAAAGCTATAATTTCTGTAATATATACTCTTAGAAATATTGTAGTTGAGATATAGAGATAAACGTAAAGATGTTGCAATATCATTTCTCGGACATTTGTTCATAAGAGGCAATATATATAAGCAATCATTTTAGACTAATGTCAATGTGTGACATTTATAGATAAATAGCTAGAGCTCATAATGAATATCACCACATTCATGTGTTTACTTTGTATTTCCAAAGAGACCAAGACGGAAATATGCAACCGAATAAATATTTTATTTTCTAAATGTCATGAAAGCGAACTGACATTATCTATTACAGGAGGATACACATTTGTGTATATCTTTCAGTACTAAACTAATTCCTTAAACCCGACAACACAATTCGAAAGACTGTATATATGTAGTAGTGATGACATTTTAAATGTTGTCATTGTCGGTAAGAATTGTATAACGATGTTTTAGAATTCTTATTCATATTCAAGAAAACCAAACCTTAGTTTGCTTACATATCATTGTTTTTAGTTTTGAAAAATGTTAAAATTTAATTAAAATGTAGTAATAGAAAGTTAATGATTAAATGGGTATTGCTATCGAAAACGCTGATAAAAACTGATGATTCACAATGACAATAGTTTCGAATGTATTTTCAAATAATGCAGAGAACACACGATAAAAGGTTTTACACAATTTAATTCACATTGAACAGGAATTAAAGCAGATTAGTTCGTCCTGTTGGCTAGGATTAATGCATGCAGAATCTTGTTTTTAAAAGTTTTTAACACTTTAACGTACATTGAATTTATATTAAAAATCTTTATTGAAGATGATTAGGTCGTCCTGTTAATGCATGCAGAATCTTGTTTTTTTTTTAAATAAATGATTTAGCAATGATGACTGCTTAACTTACGATTAGTACACGAATTTGAATATTTGGACAGGAGTTTCCTGATTGCATTTGCAGATCACGTTTTACATTATGAATTGAGTGTTAAGTGCGAAAACTGATAACGTTAGATTTCCCCTTGAGTTCCACATGTTTGAAAAAAGCCGGGCTTCTGACTGTGTGAGAGCCACTTGAAATTGAAAATGATAAATAACTAAAATGATACACAATATAGAAAACAATACCCCTCTCACCTACATTGTATACAACAGGCTATCGTATTGGGGAGGGGGGATTGCTACCTATATTGAAATCCTTTTAAATACTGATTATTTTCAATTCATTTGGATGCGTTTTAATTTCTTGAAAGAGTGAACTCATTACTAATAAACCAAATAGAAATCCTTGAATTGTCTGTAAATCGTATTTTAATAACAATCCTCTCAAATCTTTCGAAAACAATGTCAGAGACTCTGCGGTCATCCAATTTCGGTTTGGACTATTCAATGTGGGATACTTGTGAGATATTTGGAAGACGTGTCAGAAATAGAGAACGACATGTTCGTACCCTTAAAGATATGTCTGCTGCTTTGCATAAAAAATGAACGAGGATTCTTCAGTATCACAAAAGATGATTGATCCAAAAATTGAGGAGGCGATTGGAATCAGTCAATTGTGCACAGTGAGGTCACATAAAAATCTTAATTTAAAAGGTTATATATAACATTTATTATCATGTATAATGGTATTGAAATTACAACATTTAAAGGTGACTCATGGTTAATATCTTGATGTATAATTGGTTGTTGATCACAACAATGTATAATTGACATTATTGCGACTCGATAACTGGCGTCTAAAATCGTCCTTTAGATTGCCAACCGAATTAACTTGTCAAGACAGTAAATAGTCAGGCTGATTGGTTTGTCTGATTCTACTCATCACTCGGAAACCAGCGAGACAAACAATGTTAGCCCTGACTTGCAAGAAGATCACCTTGGTGAAGCAGATAGGACTGTCAACGAGACTGACCAGATAAACTGACCTACTCCACCAATTTCCTCAAAATCAGCAGTGGCAATCTTGCATAACAGACCTTTACAGTGGGTTTGTACGCTTAAATAGAACAGAAAGAGAAGCAACATCTACATTTCAAGGTTTTAATTCTTCCATGAACATATTCATGCTAAAAACACTCATAGGTTGAGTAATATTCTTCATGCTCATTAAAATTTTCATTGCATTTTATTTAAAACATTATACAATTATTGACTTCAGTTGATGTGAATCCAATGGTTTATTGACCTCAGAACAGTTATGTTCACCGAGGCGACAGACGGTTGTCTCCAAATAGCAATTTATACACACTATTATTTTGCCACATTCAGCCTATAACAATAAAAGACCAAGCCAAACTATGTAAGGATTAATTGTAATAACATGCAGATGGATTAGGATAGATAGATAAAATGTTTATTAGGCAGTTGTTAGTTGAGAACCGTGCATTATCTTTTACTCAAGTATTTGTTTATTTAGATAAGTCTTTACAATTTGGTACTGTGTTTGTTTATCTAAGCATGTATCGGCAGGTGTGAATAAACTGAGAAGCGAATAGAACGTAGAATAATTGTTATTATTTGGGCTGTACAAAATGTCATAGAAAAATAACGTATCCAAACTCGATAATGACCACATTTTGCTGTATTATTCTGTTGACATTAGACAATCAGAACTACGTCAATGTTACCACAGATGGGATAACCAATTGCATGGCTCTAACAATAATTGTGACGTTGTCTAATTTTACATAGGATATGAATATATTCAAGTGCAGCCCTCCAAGTACTCGCGTTGATGCCAAAATGTATAAAAGATACATTGTTAACACTTCACCATGTTATTCACGTTTCATTTATCAAAATCTAAGCAAATACGACATATATATGTAGAAGACAGGAACATAAAAATGTAAAACAATTATATGGATTAAAAATAAAATACATTCTTGCAGTAAAATATATTGTTATAAAACTGTTTACTAACTTTATATACACACATTAGTGTGCTTTTAGAAACAATCGCAATTAACTGTTTTGATACAAGGAGATTAAATGTATAGCTGTTTGTTAGTGAGGAAGAGAAACCCTTTTTGAACTTTTTAAACAGTTTTTATAAGTTGTTCTGTTATGCAAAAGGTTAACTGACTAAAACGTTATTCGAGTTTACCACTTTCATAACACAATATTGCAAACCATGAGTGGATATTTCTCTTTAAAGGGGCAGTAGCACGTTTTTAGGGGGGAAATAAGGTGATGTCAGGAAAATGAAAATTAATGGTTCCAATTGAAAGACAATGTATTTAAACTAAATGGAGCAGTAACAATTCAAATATATAACGTAAAGTTTAGCCTTGCGATTCCCTTTTCTTACAGAAAGTGAATTAAAGGTGTTCACACAAAAATGGCCGCCAATGGATTTTATGTGAATCTTCATACTTTGTCCTCTGACTATGGCTAATTGGCTTGTGTAATAAGATTTATGGCACTATCAAAGTAATACATTTAGCACTAACATACAATTATCAGTGAAAAATTTTAAATATAAAATTATCAAAAAACGTGCTAATGCCCCTTTAAATCATGTTGATTTAATAAGAGTATTTTTATATAATTTTTTTATTTCTCAAACCATTTTTACAATTAATACATATATGTATAATGACTCCACCATATATTATGAATTGCAATACTTACAATTCATACAAACCAACAAAACAATGAACATGAACAGTAATTCAATTAATCAAATAATAACTGACAAGTTGACCAAAATTTGTAAAAAGTGTCTATTTTTGAACTTATCTTTGCACAATATGTCGTTAAATGATATACTGAGCAAGCTTGTGTCGCATGAACTTGAAGGTTGGCATATTTCTTGACGATTTACGATTGAAGATATTCGTTTTGAGAAGGATGAGGATCACATTAATTTTTACCTTTTACCCAGCAACATTTTGCCGCCGTCAATCACATCACTTTTCTCAAAAGTTGTTAAGATTTGGTATGGAATCACATTAATCCGAAGAAGTTGAAACCCCAAAAGGCACATATACATATAATGCTTGATCAATAAACAAAGTTTTGCTGACCTAAGTCTTTTAGATTTTGAGCTTCTGTCCGGTAACGAAATTCTCAGATGCGTTTCCATGGAAACCACAACCAAACTTATCCCAAGAAATTGAACCCCCCAAAAGCCACATCTACACAAAATGACTGATCCGCATACCTAGCTTAGTTGAGCTAGGTCTTACAGCCTTTGATATTTGCTCCGGAAACAAATTCTAAGATACATTTCAATGAAAACCGGCATAAATACGAAATCCTAAGATGTTAAACCCCCCAAAAGACACATCTACACATGATGATTGATCCATATACCAAGTGTCATTGAGTGAGGTCTTCCTTTTGAGCTTTGCTCTGGAAACGATATCGGGAAGGACGGATGGGCGGACGAACAGACTGACGGAGCCCATTTCAATATCCCAACCAACTCTGTTGGGCGGGGGATATTGAAGGCTCCAATGTAATTACTGGATATTTGACCACATTACATCTAATTCAGAAAATATTAAAACTAAAGTTGACTTAATCTGGAATATAATATTTGCAATGCATCACGACCATATCAGGTTTCTTTGCAAAAATGACTTATTGAGATATTTTATGAATGATGAACGATCTTGAGTAATGGAAGTATAGAAATTTGAAGAAAGATGTTAAGTTTATATTATAACAATTGACTGGTGATGTAGGTTATGAAACAAGCGTCACCATGAAATAAACATGTCATTGAATATTTATAACGGTTTGTCATAAGGAAGGTAGAAACTCTTTAATTCAGACAATGAAACAGTCAGATTAAATAAAAGTTACACTTAAATTATCTATTAGTTGTCATATCAAACATGATGAAGAATGGAGCTTTAAGCATGGCAAGATATAATTAATTTCACCAGAGTTTGTTAATCTAGTCCTCTAAATGTTGAGTGCAACTGTGTCATACTTCTATCATGTAAAAACAGTGTTTCCTCTGAAAACTACAGACTTAGTAAAAGTAATATTACTCAAGAACTGAAGAAAATTATCATTTAAAAAGCTTCAACAAAATAGTTTCCACAGTTGCTAGGTTCTGTCAACATATCACGTTTCCACATGGTACCATATGTTTAGAATGAACGTCGTCAAATATATTCTCTAATTTGAAGGAAAACGATATTGAAATTGGTGAACTCTATCGAGAAGTTGATATCAATAATACTCTTGCTTATTAGTTTCATAGTTTTCCATAACGAAGTAAGAAAACTACTTTCGTCATGTGATACCTAAATCAGTCATTAGCCTGATCAGCTAATTCAGCATTAATCTGATACTTTAACAGTTGATTGTAATGGGATTCATGTGATCGCCATGAGCTAATTGACTTAATTGAATTTGATACATTTCGGTTGTCATATCAAGTAATAAAGAGCAATATGAAAAGTCAAACCAAATTGACATTTCCCATTATTGAAGAAATAATATTGGTGAATTTACATGATGACAATGACTTTGTTCAAAATAAGGCAAGTAATTTAGCCCAAATCATAAATCACCCATGACCTGCTACAAAGACAAGGTGGTTATAACACCAGTGTATGATTCAATTAGAAATGGATTACTGGTAGTAAACATGTAAACACACAAACATGGCATGGCAACAAGGTCACTGATCGAAAGAACGAAAATATTCTGAAAAGTATTTTCGGATATTTTAAACGGTTGAAATTTCTCATGAATTAGATTATGTTGACTTCAATGTCTTTACAACCCAATAATTGCATGTGAACAGATGTTATACAACTATCAAATGAGCTGCAGCTTTTATTATTAGACAGCCTTGTCTACTTAAAGAAGTCTTGTTAAGATAATATCAAGCAAGGTGTTTGTTAAACACTGATGCCCCCGGCTATCAGAAAATTGTAAATTAATATTTTTCAGTCAATATAATATTTGTACCTGAGGGATTTCGGAAATATCAAAGGTCTATGTATATCCAATCACAAGTAATGGCCAAGGTTAAAGTTTTCGAAAATTTTTTGCTGCGCCAAGGTGATGGTCAAGGTGAAGGTCACGAGGTCAAAATTATGGCCTCATCTGAAGGTCTTATCATGATAGATGCACATGTGAAATAGCAAAGATCTACTCCAAAGCAATCGAACGTTATGAGCAAGGTTAAAGTTTTGTTTGTGACAAACAGACTGACAGACAGACAGGTAGGCAGACTAACAGGACAGAAACTATATACCCCAGGAATATCCAATCAATGTGGCGGCATAAAAATACAAAATGTGTAGTTTTACTGGTTCTTTATTAAATGATATACATACAGCTGAAATTCAAATATTTACGAGTCACTTTTGTTACACACTCAAGGCTACATGTATGTTAGGGAAAACGGTGATAGTAACCTTAGAGGAATGTAACTTTTCAGCGACACCATATTTTTTACTTCAGTCTCGACAGTGAAATTTAAAAATAAATCCCATAAATGTCAGAGCGTTCGGGAGTGTGGACATTGTGGGTTTGAGATGGCACATCTCCAAAAACAATTCCAGACTTAAAAGTGAGGTGAGGTGATGTGAGATTTATTGCCGCTTTCAAGAGTATTTCACTTACATTGCGGCTGCTAGTATTATTGCAGGGAGAAAGCCTGCAACACCATTGTGCTTATGCATTGCGGTGAAACCTGCAAGCATCGGCTGGAACTAGCGAACCATGGGTGGTACTGTGTAGCGACTTAAAAGTAATAGTAAGTTAAAACTTTAACACTTTAACGAAAAATCATCAAATATATCGTTGGAAAATAATCACAATAATTGTCTGGGGTAGAAGGTATTATTAAGGTAATTGCCAGGGGTCGAAATTTAAATAGCTGCCTTTGGAAGCTAAATTGTATATAAAAAACAACAGGCTAAAATTTTAAACTGTATTTGCTTTCGAATGCGACGTAAAAACATAAATTTTCGTTTTTGAAAATTAAATTTTATATTTTATTTCATTTTACAATTTAACTATCTCCATGAGAAAGCCTGTTCAGAGCACCCTGGAGGAATAATATTTCCAGTGCTGCCTATTGTCAAGCACTCCCCACGACTGTACCGGTGAGTACTTTACTCATGTTCAGAAATCCACGTGTACAGCTGAACTGAATGCAATGTAGAGGAAGAACCTTGCCGAAGTTTGTTTGCTTCTCAACCTGACATCGAACTCAGGTACGTCGTTGCTGTGAGAGGCAAGCAGGCATACCTCTACACCTTTGCTCCACAAATTGGTTGGCAATCGCAATAGATTTGTGATTTCGTCATAAGACAACCAAGAAAGAATTTCGACCTTCAAGTGGAATATATTTGATTAAAAAATACACGAGACTATTCAGAGAACTATATGATATTCAACAAAATAAGTTCCATTAGCAGGTATATTCGATAGAGTCACTGAGACTTTTATGAAGCTCTCTTTAAGAGTCCAGTTGTTCCTTCTGTAAACGATGTTTCTTGCAAATTTATAATATAACTCTCCGTTTCATTCTATTATCGAGTGAGTGAGAGAGTTGAATGAGTTATAAAACAATGGGGAGTTGCATTCAAAAACAATATACAGAGGAAAGAAATGTATAGCCCCGTTGACATAGCTGTTATGGCCACGAGGAGAAAAGCTTAGGAACAGGGGCCGGAGAAGGCTTGAGGTATTAGGAGTGTCAACAAATGATAAACACCAAAATAGCACATACACAAGATTGATTATAACGTCATCGTGATCGATATAAAAAGTTCATATCTCACATACTTTCAATTAAATTAAAATATGGTCAGTTATATTTGCGTGCAACTCAAACAATTCATATCAACGACAGTTCATTCAGATCTTTAAGCTTTTTCTTCTCAAGGGGAAGTCAAATCTCATACTCTAATTGAAAGCCAGAATATAAAAAATACAAGGGAAAAGGGTAACATTTCTTTATTTTGCAAATCTAGGCTAATCTGCAAATAATCATGTAGAAAAAAAAACTGGCAAAGTAGTAGTATCAAACTTAATCCTTCTCAAATAAAAATCCAAGATTTTCTTTTGAACATGATTTGAAAAAACACTCGTCTTAATCCCTGTTTTTGTTACATGTCCAAGTGCATATATCCTGTAAATGTATTTGCACCTTAGCCTAGCTGACTTGGACATTTTTAAATATTGTTGTGGAATAAATGTTTATGACATTGTTCTTTTTTTATCAATGTATATGTTAATTTAATATTTATTTGCGAGCAAAATGGTACATTATGTATAGTTTTTGGCTTGTCAGCTGTCAAATACCAGTTCAACAATACCAGATACACAATCTGAAGATATCAAGGAAGTTTCAACTTTCAAAGAAACAGATTTGAAATATTGTAATGATGTATAAGTTTATCTGAAGAAACTATTTTGATGACATTACATATTTATTGATTGTTTGGCGTTGCTATCTTGATTGTATATATATTATCAAATCCTTTTGGTAAAAATGATATCGTACAATAACAACAATAAGAAAATCAATTTAAACTTTCTATTGATAATCATAATTTAGGTTTCAGTCACATATGAATTTAAAAGATCATTGCCTTCGCTGTATGTAGAAAGATTCAAATGAAGGGGTCATTGAGTGTATTGAGCTGACTTCTAACATACTTGTTTGACTGCCTTAAATATTAATGAAATCTGTCAACTTTTAATAAGAGCTGTCTGAATAACAAATTAAAATTTATATTTATTCTAATGTCGATTTCTGTAAAACGCCTTATCAAGAAACTGTTAAAAAGTTAATTGAAGGTAAAAGCTACTTGATACACAATGTGTTTTCCTAAATCAACTTTTGACAGTAATTATGATTGTGCAAACAACTTAAATGGCCGAACACGATTTCCATGTTTGTTGACATTTCACTGTCTTTACTGACTTAGTGCAAAATTATAAATTGAGTCGTGACTCCATACGCTTTTCCTATCGGGACCTTAAACTTTAACGTAAAGCTTTAAAATTGATCACCATGACAGTTTCTATATGTACAAATAAGGCGATGTTGCTATGCATTTCATTTTCAAATATACAAAAAAAATTGTTATTGTATTTGTTTCTTTGGTTAAGAAGCACAATTGAGATACTTCGAAAACCTAAAAACTTTACTCAATCTTCTTTTCAAATAGAACCATGATTTGCACCTTATCATCCTTTCGCACGACTTTGTATCTTCTAACATAAGTTGATAATGCATTTGAAATATTTTGTTGAGTTGACAATATCAATATCTACATCAATCTCCGCCATAACTTGTGCATATGTATCCCGAACATATCCCGTATCCCGAAACAACATAATGAATAATACTTTTCAGAAACATATTGAATATCTGATATACTGTAATATTATTCACAACAATTACATTCAGTTATACCACAGATGATTTATCAATATACATGCATGCGTAAAGGAATATACACAATCAACATGGGGAATAGTTATGTTTACATGCAAATATCTAATCCCCTGCATCACTTGTGGACATATCTCAGACGCTTTGTCTCGTTAGTTTTATTTCCCTCGATGTAATCTTACATTGAGAATAAACAGATGCTTTTATTACAAGCTATGTCATTTTGTTACAGACTCCCAATATAAGAAGTTAAACATAAATTTCAACATGAAAACAGTTTAGTTTTAAAGTGAAACTTAAGCATCATTTAGAACTTTTATTTATAATATATTTTCAGCAATTGAGGTTCCTTATAGAGAATATCGTGGCATAGGCTCTGTAATAATTCGGCAAATCTAAAATATTAAACGGCGAATAAAATTGGATTAGGAACCATAATCCTTAGTATTTATGGTTTTGAGTAACTACAACAAGTATGTTGTATGTTTTAATTTCAGAGGTACGTGTAGCTTGTTTCATATGTACAAAAGAAGCAATTACTGCTACTAGATATTATGTGATAAAGTGGCTGTTTTAGATCAGCTGGAAGAATATACACAGTGTGCTTCTTATATGTAAGTCTTTTTCAGATGTGTCATCAATATTATGTATTGCCTCATGTGAAATCTAGGTCGTGCTAATGCTTTATAATGACTTTACATCTGACACCTTATACAATTCGTATAGACTTAAGTAGAATCATGTGTCTGTAATTGCCTTTAAGGAGTTCAATATAATCATATTTCTTCTGAATTAATTACTTTTCCAGTATTTGATATGATATTACAAAATGTAGTATAAGCATAATGTCTTTTTATCTGGAGAAGCCAATTATAAGGAAATATGGCATTCATATAACTTACAATCACAAAGACAACAGAAAGAAATTAACAACTAAAAGTAATCAAATAGACTTCAAAAATAAAAGTAACTAGGATTGACGCGTCAATACTTAGGTCTTCAAGATTCCTGTTTGACCTTCACACAGTGTTTGACTTTCACATGACTTTTTGTCTAAAAGGTAAACAGTAACAAATACATAATCAAAATGACCAAATTCCACTTGATATTCAGTATTAAAGACTTTTCAGAAAAATTCATCATGGTGACCAATGTCAGCTATGACATCATTCTTCAGAGAATATCATTCCTAGAAGCAGAAAAAAATTTGGTTGAATTATCTCTCACCGTTTTCGAGATACATGTGATTTAACGCTGTAATGTAAAGTTGACTGTTTCAGACCCCTGTATAATGTAATGAAACCTAACACTTTAAGTATTGATATTTTACTGATAAGGTATATCCGAAACAATGTTGGTCTTGTCTATCCACATACAAAGATGTATGTTTTGTTTTGATAACTTAAATAGTAATGGAGTAATGAATTTTGGAACTCTATTGAAAACACTGAAATTTGAAGATTTTTAGACCCCTACTACATGTTGGTCCTTCTAGATCCTTAACTATCAACATTTTCATGATAAAGTACAACAAAGCAAAAGTTGTGCCTGAAATAGCGCATGTGAAAATACAATCAATTTAAAGATATTTTTCTTAATAAGGAAACTGTGGAACTTTGAAATGTGCCAAAAATGAGGATTTTCCAAAAATCGCGATATTCAAGGACCGGTCATGGACAGAAAAAAAATTATCATGACTTGTTGATATTTTTTTCTGTCTACTTATTACATCTGCTTCACAAAACATCATTGATTAAATTTCTATCTGTAACAGTTTTGAAACTAAAATTCTCAAAGTAAAATAACCCTCGAAAAATGTTAAAATCGTCGAAAAATGTAAAAAATCTCTTTATGTCCACATAGTTTCTTTATTATCAAATTTTATATGATAATGATCTGTAGTGAATTTGTTCAACTATCATTGTAGAACAGAATGCAACTAACAGATTTCTTATATGATATTTCCTTACAGAGAAATGTCCCTTTGAACGTAACATGAAAAATGACCCTTAAAAAAAATGTCGAACTTCAAGGGCAGATAACTCGAGTCACAGGTCGGAATTAAAAATTCGCTTAGAAATTTTTCACACACTCATTAAGCTTTCGAATGAGCTATCACACTAGTCTGTAGGTATTTCCGTTTGTGAGAAGAAGATTTTCAAAGACACGCAGCGTCAGAACCGCAAAATTTCTGAAAAATTTTAGTTTTTCGAAAATAGCAAAAAATCTATTTATACGGGCCAAAACCGCTATGGGTTCATTCGATGAAGAATGTTGTTGCCCACATTATGGTGAAAGTTTTATGAAATTATCTCCAATAGTTATCGAGGTTTGAAGTTTTTAATTTAAGGGGAGATAACTCGAAAACAAAATCTAAATTAAAAAATCGGGCTCGACACAAAACGAGTTCATGGTACAGGCTACAATCCCTGAAAATTTCATGAAATTCGTTCGAACCGTTTCTTCAGAATACTTGCCACAAAAAACGTGCAAATAATAATTATAAGAAAAACACGGATCATAACAATAGGTCTTCAGACGTAGTCTTGAAGACCTAATAATAATAATAATAATAACTAGGATTGACGCGTCAATACTTAGGTCTTCAAGACTTCCGCTTTGTCTGTCACACAGTGTTTGATCTTCACATGCATTTTTGTCAACGAGGTATACAATCAATCATTCATCATTGAAATGACCAAATTTTACATATTATTCAATATTTAAGACTTTTGAGAAAATCCATCATGGCGGCCAATGTCAGCTATGACATCATACTTGAGAGAATATTATTTCTAGAAGCAGAAAAAAATTTGGTTGAATCATCTATGACCGTTTTCCAGATACATGTGATTAAAGCCTGTAATGTAAAGTTGACTGTTTCGGTCCCCTGTATAATGTAACGAAACCTAACACTTCATCTATTGATATTTTACTGATAAGGTATATCAAAAACAATGTTGGTCTTGTTTATCCACATACAAAGATGTATGTTTTGTTTTGATAACTTAAATAGTAATGGAGTAATGAACTTTGGAACTTTATTGAAAATACTGAAATTTGAAGATTTTTAGACCCCTCCTCCATGTTGGTCCCTCTAGCTCCTTAACTATCAACATTTTCATGATAAAGTACAACAGAGCAATAGTTGTGTTTGGAATAGCGCATGTAAAAATATAATCAATTTAAAGATATCTTTCTTAATAAAGAAACTGTGGAACTTTGAAATGTGCCAAAAATGAGGATTTTCCAAAATTTGCAATATTCAAGGACCGGTCATGGACAGAAAATAAATTATCATGACTTGTTGACATATATTTCTGTCTACTCATTACATCTGCTTTAAAAAACATGAATGATAAACTTTCTATCTGTAACAGTTTTGGAACTAAAATTCTGAAAGTAAAATAACCCTCGAAAACTGTTGAAATCGTCGAAAAATGTAAAAAAACTCTTTATGTCCACATATTTCCTTTAATATCAACTTTTATATGATAATGATCTGTAGTGAATTTGTTCAACTATCATTGTATAACAGAATGCAATAAACAGATTTCTTATTTGATGTTTCCTTACAGAGAAATGTCCGTTTGAACGTAACATGAAAAATTACCCTTAAAAAAATGTCGAACTTGAAGGGCAGATAACTCGAGTCACAGATCGAAATTAAACATTCGCTACGATAAATTTTTCACACACTCATTAAGCTTTCGAATGAGCTATCACACTAGTCTTTAGGTATTGCCGTTTGTGAGAAGAAGATTTTCAAAGACACGCACCGTCAGAACCGCGAAATTTCAGTAATTTTTTAGTTTTCGAAAAAAGCATAAAAATCTATTACACGGCCGAAAACGGCATAGAGTTCATTCGATGAAGAATGTTGTTGCCCACATTTTGGTGAAAGTTTTGTGAAATTATCTCCCATAGTTACCGAGAAATCGAGGTTTGAAGTTTTTCCTTTAAGGGGAGATAACTCGAAAACAAAATCGAAATTCAAAAATCGGGCTGGACACAAAACGAGTTCATGATACGATCTACAATCCCTGAAAATTTCATGAAATTCGTTTGAACCGTTTCTTCAGAATCTTTGCCACAAAAAAAGTGCAAATAATAATAAGAAGAACTAGGATTGACGCGTCAATACTTAGGTCTTCAAGATTCCTGTTTGACCTTCACAAAGTGTTTGACCTTCACATGACTTTTTGTCTAAGAGGTAAACAGTAACTAATAGATTATCAAAATGACCAAATTCCACTTGATATTCAGTGTTAAAGACTGTTCATAAAAATTAATCATGGTGGCCAATGTCAGCTATGACATCATTCTTCAGAGAATATTATTCCTAGTAGCAGAAAAAAATTTGGTTAAATTATCTCTCACCGTTTTCGAGATACATGTGATTTAACGTTGTAATGTAAAGAAAACACTGAAATTTGAAGATTTTTTTAACCCCTACTCCATGTTGGCCCTTCTATCTCCTTAACTATCAAATTTTTATGATAAAGTACAACAAAGCAAAAGTTGTGCTTGGAATGGCGTATGTGAAAATAAAATCAATTTAAAGATACCTTTATTAATAAAGAAACTGTGGAACCTTGAAATGTGCCAAAAATGAGGATTTTCCAAAAATCGCAATATACAAGGACCGGTCATGGACAGAATTTTTTTTATCATCACTTGTTGATATTTTTTTCCGTCTACTCATTACATCTGCTTCACAAAACATCAATGATAAAATTTTATCTGTAACAGTTTTTAAACTAAAATTCTCAAGTAAAATAACCCTTGAAAAATGTTAAAATCGCCGAAAAATGTAAAAAATCTCTTTATGTCCACATATTTCCTTTAATATCAACTTTTATATAATAATGACCTGTAGTGAAATTGTTCACCTATCATTGTAGAACAGAATGCAGCAAACTGATCTTTAAAATTACATTTCCGAACAGAGTAATGTCCCTTTGAACTTGACGCAGAAAACTCTTTTTTTTCAAAAGTTCATTTTTGAAATTGATGTAGCTCTAAAACTGCTCAAAATAAAGGGCAGGTTTGGGGGATTACTTTTTGTAGCGTTCATTTGGCTTTAAAATGAGCTATAGCATGCATCTGTATCTATTGTAGTTAGTGACAAGAAGAATTTCAAAGACGCGTACCGTCAAAACTGTGAAATTTCACAAAATTTACAGTTTTTCGAAAATTGCAAAAAATCTATTTATACGGTTGAAAACCGCTATGGGCTACATCGATGAGGAATGCTGTTGCCCACATTTTGGTGAAAGTTTTTTGAAATTATCTCCCTTAGTTACCGAGAAATCGAGGTTTGCAGTTTTTTCGTTTAAGGGGAGATAACTCAAAAACAAATTCGAAATTCAAAAATCGCCCTCGTCATGCACTAAGTTAGGACAAAAGCTACAATTCCTGAAAATTTCACGAGAATCGGTTGAAATGGGAAGGCTGTAGGAATTACACAAAATCGGTACAAATAATAAAAATAATAATAACTAGGATTGACGCGTCAATACTTAGGTCTTCAAGATTCCTGTTTGACCTTCACACAGTGTCTGACCTTCACATGACTTTTTGTCACGGAGGTGTACATCAATTATTCATCATTACAATGACAAATTTTCACATATAATTCAATATTTAAGACTTTTCAGAAAATCTATCATGGCGGCCAATGTCAGCTATAACATCATTCTTCAGAGAATATCATTCCTAGAAGCAGGAAAAAATTTGGTTGAATTATCTATCACCATTTTCCAGATACATGTGATGAAAGGCTGTAATGTAAAGTTGACTGTTTCAGACCCCTGTATAATGTAATGAAACTTAACACTTTAACTATTGATATTTTACTGCTAAGGTATATCAGATACAATGTTGGTCTTGTATATCCACATACAAAGATGTTTGTTTTGTTTTGATAACTTAAATAGTAATGGAGTAATGAACTTTGGAACTTTCTTGAAAATACTAAAATTTGAAGATTTTTAGACCCCTACTCCATGTTGGTCCCTCTAGCTCCTTAACTATCAATATTTTTATGATAAAGTGCAACATAGCAAAAGTCGTGCTTGTAATACCGCATGTAAAAATACAATCAATTTTAAGATATCTTTCTTAATAAAGAATCTGTGGAACTTTGAAATGTGCCAAAAATGAGGATTTTCCAAAAATCGCAGTATTCAAAGACCGGTCATGGAGAGAGAAAAATTTATCAAGACTTGTTAATATTTTTTTCCGTCTACTCATTACATCTGCTTCACAAAACATCAACGATAAAAAATTTATCTGTAACAGTTTTGAAACTAAAATTCTCAAAGTAAAATAACCCTCGAAAAATGTTAAAATCGCCGAAAAATGTAAAAAGTCTCTTCATGTCCACATATTTCCTTTAATATCCACTTTTATATGATAATGATCTGTAGTGAACTTGTTCAACTATCATTGTAGAACAGAATGCAGCAAACAGATCTTTGAAATTACATTTTCTAACAGAGAAGTGCCCCTTTGAACTTGACGCAGAAAATCTTTTTTTTCAAAAGTTCATTTTTGAAATTGATGTAGCTCTAAAACCGCTCAAAATAGAGGGCAGGTTTGGGGGATTACTTTTTGCAGCGCTCATCTGGCTTTAAAGTGAGCTAAAGCATGCGTCTGTACGTATTCCAGTTAGAGAGAAGAAGAATTTCAAAGACGCGTACCGTCAAAACCGTGAAATTTAACAAAATTGTCAGTTTTTCGAAAATAGCAAAAAATCTAATTATACGGCCGGAAACCTTTTAGGGCTCAGTCGTTGAGGAATGATGTTGCCCACATTTTGGTGAAAGTTTTATGCAATTATCTCCCATTGTTACCGAGATATTGATATTTGCAGTTTTTCCTTAAAAGGGAGATTACTCCAAAACCAGATCGAAATTCAAAAATCGCCCTCGTCATGCACTAAGTTAGGACACAATCTACAATCCCTGAAAATTTCATGAGATTCGGTTAAGATGGGAATGCTGTAGGACCGGCACAAAATCGGTACAAATAATAAAAATAATAATAAAAATTCGGATAAAAACAATAGGTCTTCAGACTTTCGTCTTGAAGACCTAATAAAAATTCGGATAAAAACAATAGGTCTTCAGACTATCGTCTTGAAGACCTAAAAACACGGATAATAAGAATAGGTCTTCAGACCTTGTCTTGAAGACCTAATAAAACTTATCAAATATTAGATGACGAGTCTTCATATACGAATTTTATTACTGAAGGGTAACATCAAGTCAAGTCTTTTATTTGTCTATAGGCCACAGGCCCGTATACAAAGTATATACAGTTTACATATGTACATCAAAGCTTACAGTGCATGAATACAACGGTAACCTGGTCATTATCTACCAAACGTATCCTTTACTCTAAATTGACAAGCGATTTACTTCTCTTTGTTCAAAGGCATGGTACAAATATTTACACAGGTTTCTCAAAAGCTTTTCATTATTGGTAGTTAACAATGATTTCATTTTAAAATAATTAGGATTCGAACAATAAACTGACTGTAAATATTTCCATCTAATAGCATCATACAAAGGACAAACAAGAAGAAAGTGGTATTCATCATACACTTAAGCTTTTCCATCTACCTTCATTATAGCTTAGTCTAGTTATTCCACATCTAAATCTAATCAATATCTTACGGAATTTACTATCAACAATACATGATAAATATTTTTCAGGAGATAAAAGGCTTTTAAACTCTCTATACATACAATATCTTGAACTATTCTCTAATATACTTGTCCATGATTGAAAAAACATATTAATGGCAACTGATTTGAAACTATTTATAAAAGCAACTTCATCACCGACTCTCTGTGAGATCCATACATAACCAAAACCATGTGAAAAAAGTATAAATCTTATATATGAAGCATATGTATTATATCCACAGTTATCATAGTATAGTTGCATATTATAAACTTTCAAGGGAATTCTATCCTCATTCATACGGATTAACTTTAACCAATATTTCAAGGTTTTACACAAGGCATTGATAAAAAGAGGGTACCGCCCACACTCACCATAAACAATAGCGGATGGAGTTTGTGGACCTACCTTTAAAAATCTTTTGCATGCTAATAAATGAATCCTCTCAAGTTGGTCAAATTTTTGCATTCCCCAAATCTCTGCCCCATATAGCAATATCAGTGTTATCTGAGTATCAAAAATTTTAAAAAATATGCCAGGATCAATTATTCCAATTTTACTGAGATTGGTGATCAATTCCATTAAAGCCCGTTTACCTCTACGAGCAAGGTCATTTACACAATTTCTCATTTTAAATGTTGAAGAAAATATTACACCCAAATATTTATAAGTATAAACTGTTGTTATCGGCTCGTCGTTAAAAAAAAACTCTTTTCAGCATTTGCTAGGCGACCCCCCCTCCTGAAAACAACACTATTGGTCTTATCTAAGTTAACTTTAAGACCCGAATATTGTGAAAATGTATTCAAAACATTAAGTTGATTCTGTAACCCAGTGATTGTGTCGGACAATGACACAACATCATCTGCAAACATTAGGAAAACAATTTCTAATATATCTGGAAATAACTGTACACCATATGTAACATGAAAGTAACATGAAAGGTAAAAGTGGCTATTATTGGCAGGTTTTATTACAGTAGCTTCATTGTAAGGATTTATTATCTAAAGGTTTGACGACTTGATGTGAATAATAAGAAATAAAAGAATATTTTTCTGCCAGATGTATTGATAATGATCACTTATGTGCTGTAATGTAGAACTATTTACGACTTGTCAATACGGTATATAAGTAAGGCACACTAATGCTCGTTTGGTTCAGGCATTGTGCATTCAAATCCTATGGTATCGAGTGACGGAAACCATGGATCTGGTCAATGGTGCTGTAACAAAGACACCAATGGTCAAATGTACGCCTCATTTAAAGATAACTACTGATGTTCCAAGCAGGAAACACATTAGGCATGCATGTCTGAAAGGTCATTTGCTCAAACTCTGTGTTGTGGTAGACCTTAATGTGTTTAGCAAAAAGAGATATGATCTAATTATTTACCTTTAAAACATAATCATGTCTGGAAATGCATTTGTTTGGGTGGCTTATTATATACTATTTTGAAAATAATAATCAAAATATATATCATGATTATGTTTACTCCAGGACAATTAAATTAGAAAAGGTGGTGTGCTTATCATACAAAATATTTTACCAAGTTGAAAGGGCTTTATTGCATTTGTCTGCGTTTACAGTGTATACACAGTAGTATGAAGTTCACAATTTTAATATTGATTTGACCAGCAACTGTGCACTGTGTTTTGCTAACCTCCATTCTCATCCTGAAACGTTCATTACACAAACACAAAGCCTTCAAACAATCAATTTCAGAATAAGCAGACATCGTGAGATAAATTGACACTTGAATTTCACGTAACTTGTAAGCTGCTGTTAAAAAAGGGGAGATAATGGACACTTATAAATCTTAAAGCTGGTGCACTGAAATTATGTGCTGACAAGTTTTTACAAATATGTTCATAATAGGGGCACTTGGGTGTGAGGCTAGTTAATGGTCATGGAGACCCTTGATCGCCTGTCCATCAGCAGGTGTCGGTAACGGATAAATGTTTTTTTTTATGTAAACTGGTAAATGCCTTTTTATTTGAAAATCAATTCCAAAACTTCATGTAAATATATTAGCAAGAGAAAAAAGATGATACAAGGTGAAATATGTTTCTTAAACTTTACTCTTTGTAAAGTTTATAGGGTCGCCTAACTAACTAATGTAAACTAAGGGTTTGATACATCCACCATAGGATTCAAATCTCACCGACCAAATCCCCTGACGATGGGTCCACCACTGGGTCTACTTGGTACCCTTAAGGGTTCCTTGACTGATTTAAATGGAGCAACATATGATAACACCATCACATTGGGATACAAGTAGTTTCGTTGTGTCAAACAATTAGGTGGTAATTTGATCTTTGTCTCTTACCATTTCCAAAAGTTTAAATCATAATAGTGAAATTGCACTTTTTTTCGAGTCTATTGTTGTCTTTTGTTTAATGTTTTTTTATGTTGACAGTTAATTTTAAGGTCTCATCTCGTCCCATATTTGAGTTTATTATTGGTATCTGCAGTATGCACAAATTTATCTTTTTGAAAAATTTGTGTCACGACTTATAAATATAAACTAACATGTAAAATCTCCGAATTGGTGTTAATATTACCTCGTTTCCAAAAGCAAATCATACACAATCTAAAAGAGTAAAGTGATAAAAGTATGAATTGAAGCGATTTTTAAGTTATACTGTTTTGCAAGATGGCCATTAAATATTTGTATATAACCTAATTCACACGTGCCAATTGCCATTAAAATTAAATGCTATTAAAAGGGAATACTTTGAAAAACTTTTAAATCCATAATCAATCATTAACTGTACTATCCATGAAAGTTAGAGTTATAATAAGTAAATAATTGTTATCAGCATACCACATTGATGAGATGTAGATTTAAGAATAAATATAGGTTCCTCGATCTTTGTCTATTTAGTCCTGTTACAATTGTATTTGATAGATTGATGTGAAACTGGATATTGTTTTGAAAAGACTATGGAAATGGTGTATGTTTTGAAACGTATATACAACAATATTCTTACTGTGAAATTCGATTCAAATGCATCCTTTTGAAAAATGCAGAATGATATAAATATCTTACGTCAAAGAAACAAAATAACCTGGTTGTAATGGTTTTAAGTCTATAACAAAGTTCCTAACAATCAAGTTAATGTATAAAAGTATCCGGTTTTAAGTTGCCAGACATCTTAAAGAGACAATTGACTTTTAGAGTTTTGAAATTACATGAAAGCTGTTAAGAAACAGTTAGACTGTAAATGAAATGTGGCTGTAAATGTCTAAAACCTAATTATCTTTTCTCTGCTCTTTTTCAATATTGTATTTCTTAGCAATGTTAAAAACATTCCAGATCAAGATTCTTGTTTAAAAAAAATGTAATTTGTTTTTCGGGGTTTGAATATACCTGTTTTGGTTTGGTCAAAATCTTTGAGTATAATCCGGACATCATCCAAATAAATTTAGACAAAAGGGCAAAAAGGATAATAATTATTGTGTTTTCTTACGACTTGGTTTCAGTTTTTATATTCAAGACATCCTGTCGATCTTTTTTCTCTTGGATTTGTTTACTCTCTTATGGATGGTAAGATCCACGTGTTAGATAGCTGCAATAATGCTGACAACACGTTAAAACACCAACTAAAGGATGTGTATTCAACGTTATTAACAAGAGATCTATACAAAGTGTCTTTAATGTCGAAAAACAAAACACATAACAAAAAACTCCACAATATGCTTTTAAGTCCATAAATAGTAAACTCAACAATTTGTATTTCAGCTCCATTAAAAAAGAACTTAACAATGTGTATTTCAGTTCCATTACGAAAAACCCCACAATGTGCATTTCAGGTCTATAATAGGGGAACTCAACAATGTGTATTTCAGGTCTATAATAAGGGAACTAAAAAATGGAAACACAATAATGTACTTCCTTGATAAATAATAGGTCATGACAATGATTTTGAATCTAACAATTCCGTTAAAGTTTTGTATTACTTGGAATATAAAACAATAATTTACATTTGAGCGCACCTTTGACCTTCCTTTGACATCCCTTTGTGTATAAAAGTACTTATATTGAACATATGATGCATACCTATAAAGTGTGCATATTCTCATACAAATTACAAATTGTTTTTTAGCATATCATTATATTTGTGTCAACTCAACGTTTTAGAATACCTGCATATGAACTAACATCTGAATAACCTTACATTAAGACAAATGTGCCGCAAACACAATTTTGTTGTTAATTGGAAACGCGTTTCATCCTGTTTGAAGCCAATGTATAACATCCTCATCACTTAACTAAATCACGCATTTGTTTCAAAGCAATCAACTCGCGTATTCCTGTTAAAAAATTATTAAAACAACGTTAAAAATCAAATTCCATAAGAAAGGCTTCCATAAAGTAAGTTAATGTAACTGAAACTGTCAGTGTTTTGTTTGTGAATACACTGAATTCACAATTCAGTGAACTTGTGCATTAACAAACGGTAATTTTCGGACCATCAGAAGGATGATATTGCAAGTGCGACTCCCGAGGAATAAATGCTATTTATGTTAAAGGATACAGCATGGACATTGCAAACAATCATTTATCTAAAATCTGCAAGCATAACTAAGAATAATATCTTCAGTTGTTTTCCAGCATGATAACCACTTCACTACTGTGCTTTGTAAGTTGATTATTACTTATTGATGTATCGTGTCAAATAGACAACAGTATGATGAAAATACCACTTTTTTCTATCAACAGTTTGAGAAGTTATCAGTGACATTCCTTAGTAGACAATATCGCTGTTACTTTAATTACATTTCTCATATTAGAAAACAGAAATGCCTAAGAAAACTATTTTTTTTATTTTTTTTCTGATAAAAAGGTTTTTAATTTTTAATCATGGTTTAGTTTTGAACAGTACTTCATTGAAATTGATATGAAACGTAAATACCCTGTGGTCAGTAAAGGCATATTGAATAAAATGATTTATAAGGATATTGCATAGCATTTATGATAAACAGTAATTTTAAGGTTGGTAATTATGTCTTTAAGAAGTACATGATTTTACTTAAATGGATTTCGTTAAATATTGGTTGCTTTGACCCTTTGAGATCAAATGTCCAATGAGTAACTTCCGTGTAAGATGTCAGTCTATTCCCCAAAGTTAAAATTACAGTGTGAGTCATTGGTAATATTCAAATATTACTTCGTAATGTGCTGAATCTCAGCAATCTTTCTCATAAGCTCACATTTAAACCAATTTCAGACAAATATTACAGAAATTAGAATGCTTAAACGAGATTGTGAAAACCACATTTGAATAAATTAGAATGTAAAATTGATACCTTTCCTGGGTTGGAATTACTAAATGATTATTTTATATTACCAAAGTATTTGCAGGAAATTTGGTAATACTGTTTGTTGAAATATTCATTTAAGCGTATATGTAGTATTGTTTCACATGGTTGTTCTGTACAAACTTTTTTTTGTTATTTGACTAAACACTTTACTAGTTTTCGAATATTAAGGTCATGGGTGTCAGATTTATTTTTGCAAAAGTTGAGGGATCTACATGTATCAACAAATGATGTTTAAGTAATCGTTAGAATAAACGGTTTATATAAAATTATAGAAAACACCCTTTAATCGTTTTTTAAGGTCCTTACAATTCATATTATACAAGATTATTTCAATTTATTCACAAGTTTGCGTGTACATACTTATCCTTTTTTGATACATGGCTTACTACTTCAAAAATGTGTGTTAAGTCCCCCAACAATCAAAATGCTTTATTTGAACAACGATTACAAGCTGTATACTGATTACAAATTCAAAATACATGTAATGTTATTTGCAATAATTAATTTGATTGGAAATATCAAAATATGTACTCCTTTTACGTTGTTTGAACTTGCTGCTGGAGGAAATGAACCATGTTTATAAATCACAAGGAAAACAGGTTCATATTTAATGACTTCTTAGGATGTATAAATGCTCAATTAGGAAGTTGTACAATCTTTTCGAAGCTAAAATAATTGTTCCTTTGAAATATAAAAGAACAAATATCCG
This sequence comes from Steromphala cineraria, assembly GCA_916613615.1. Classification (NCBI taxonomy): domain Eukaryota; kingdom Metazoa; phylum Mollusca; class Gastropoda; order Trochida; family Trochidae; genus Steromphala; species Steromphala cineraria. Next base: position 37,439,704 of record OU744722.1, on the reverse strand, counting down.
TCTATTTTCCCATCGCATCTAATCACCCACGCATGAAATAGAACCTGTTTCACATTTATCCGGTAAATTGAACATGAAAGCAGACAATAATGAACCACAAAACGTCAATTTTGTATTCATCTAAAGCTTAACATTCTGTAGCTTTTTAAAAAGAAATAACCCAAAATACATATGGAAATAGAAAAGATCAATGAATCTCCTCACTTTCATGCATTTGAAACTATACATTTAATATGAATTATTTCAAACTTTTCGTAAAATATAAAATTATCACTTCAGAGAATGTTTAGATAATGAGCACTTTGCCAGTCGGAGACAACATGTTACTGGTACGGGCACCCCAACTTGTAACTCAGACCAAATTTGAGACGTTGTGAAAAGTCTCGTCTTTCTCTAACTTTCCTTATGTGCCCTCATCCTTGCCATCTCCTGATCTAACCTTTCTCTTTTGGATGGCAATATCGTCTTAAACAGCTGAGATATTGCTGACAAGTTATTTCCACATTAGTTACCTACCAGCTAGGAAAAGGTCAATATGTTTCCCAAGCTATATAATCACCATTGGTAGAGGATTGTTGTCTGTATATAAATTATTCTATTTATAAAAAATCAGGAAAAAGAGGACATACATGTACTACTTTGTATTCTTATTCATTGTTTACGGATACCTTAAACAATCACCTTATACCTTTAAGTTGATAAAACCATGTGTTGGGTGTAGGAACGTATTAGTGAATTATGCCGAATTTTAAACAAAAAGATTACATGTAATTGCACTTATCATGGCTGTAAGTTTTAAATGTTATTGCAGATGAATTTCATAACTCCAACCGCTCTACGTGTAAGGCTGTGCTAAACCTGAATACTTGATGTCGTTTGGGCTCTGTAATATAGACAAATGTCTGTACACTTGTCTTGATAATCACTATAACATGCTTTCAACTGAAAACATTTGTCTTTGTTCCCCCAATAATACATTCATAATGCAAGGATGACGTATGGAAAACGCTATCCAAAAAAGGGTCTTAGCATCCTTTCAGAAAAGTATTTTGTCAGATATTGTATTTATCTAAACGTTGTGATTCACTTGGTCTTTAGATATGAACTGATTTACATATAATCATCTGTATATGTTCTATAATATAGAATGTTCTAATGACCCTATATTTGGTTATTTTGTCTGCATATGATATTGGTCAAATCTTACTGCAATAAAATGCCTTTTACCCCAATAACATATTATGAATTTCAAATATAATACCTTCATTATTGTAAAGACTTTTTTGCTTATCGTATTCAGTAAAGTAAAAACGCACATGTGTACTTGCATTTAAAATTGAAGAAATCAGTTTATAGCGATTATTAAAGTGAGTGATTATTTATTCTAAAAAGTAAAGAGAGTTATTAATGTTAGCTAAAGGTTTGAAAGAAATGACATGTATAATGACAGCCTGTCTGTCTGCCCTTACTGACGCAACCCTTTGCGTAATGAACATTCAAATCACTGCATCTCAAAATCTACAACAATTGTCTGTTTTACTTGTTAATATCACACTCGTATAAACTTTTACAATTGGAAGTACATGCAATTTCAATAAGTTGGTTCTAAATTTGAGAGGATTGGGAGGAAATACATGTACCTATTTGAAAGTATGTCAGCAGAAAATATTGGTAGATTTGAGAAATGTCAAAGTCTACCTAGTATTGTTTTAACTACAAACATTTTTCCTTTAGAGACCGTCAGAGTAATCTTAAGTTTTCTCGTATTTTCTGTTTTTGAAAAGTAAGAATCTGTTAATCATCATAATTATTTTTCCTTTTAACAATTTAGAAATGGGATAATCTCCAATAGAAATAAGAACCTGTCCATCTATCTTTCTTTTCCATTTTAACATCCAAAACATCAAAAGTAGCGCCAGAATGGTTCAATATATAGGAAATAGCGTTTAAAATATTTTACTCATAAAACTAAGACATAATTATGACTTTTATTGAGAGCATAATATATTGGACAATTTGTATCCAAACTCTTACACTTCTGTGAATAAATATGTTTCATTTTGTACTTTTCATTTCCCTTTTTTCTCCATAAATATTATATGTTTACATTTCAATGTGCTATATTTGTTTAATAACCTCTTTAAAAAAAGAAACATCTAAAAAATAAAACACTAAACGGCAGTTCATAACATATATATTTACAAGTTTTGATATCCTTAAAGATCATCAATATTAACATCGTATGTGCCTCATCCTCCTTTGATAAAACAAATGATCTTTGGATTCATGCATGCTTAAAGAAAATTTCAATGTCGATAATCACAAAGTTCCCAAGAGGAAATTACCTTGGCTATTTTCAACAAAACACTGTCATGACAGCTAATTTTACGCTTTTCTTACTTCAAATAGCTCTTTCTACGTTGTGATCGTTTCAAACTGAAACATTAGCTCATTTCCGTTTCCTTCCAACCAGGCTCAAAGCAACAAGCCTCATCAGAGCTAAAACATGTAGTTGACAAACTGAGAACATGTCATGGTCATGAAATAGTGTTTGATGAAAACATATCATACCATAGAAGTAGAGGTAAATTGTTGACAGCAAGGCAAGCTCAAGCAATACCACAGTCATTAGCAACGAATGATTAAATTATTAATATTTTTAAGTGATTACAATTTGTCCAATTAAAACAATACTTAACAATTTGTTAGTGTGAACCGCACTATGTGCTCACAAGTTAATGTATCTTGTCACGGTACCAGTTATGACCAGTGTAACTGTGTCGATGAGTCAGTGCTGTGAATTGAATCAGATAAACGAGGTTACATGATTTAGGGTTAACTCCGCTTTCAAGAATATTGCACTTATATCACCGCTGCTAGTATATGGCAGAGAGAAAGCCCGCAACACAATATCAGACAAACGAGTTAGCTCGCCCATTAAAAGTCTGGACAAGTGTATACCACTTGCAATCAAACAACACGAAAGGGAAACTATACTTGGCGGCTCAATAGTCTGATTTGCTGGTCGCACTTGTTGACACAACGATAATCCAATCTTATCTTCTGTCAGGAAAATACACATCACATACAGATATGGAGTCGACTTTTGACAACAGAGAAGCAGTTAATGATGTTTTATTGTGTCTTTAATTTTTGGTGAACATATAAGAGAATCAGGTCGCATAACATGAGATTGATCGCAAGTATACAATGCATAAAACAAATTTACATACCGTAAGTGATCAAGTACTAAAGAACTGAAATTGTTAAACAACATTATTGAAATTCTCATCTTTTCAGTTATTAAAAAATATGGATATATTGGGCATTCCATTTGATTTTCATAACTATGCAGTTTCACACTCGAAGCTACAATCTCTAACAACTTTTGCCATTGTTATTTTTCACTAATTCAGGTATGCAAATAATTCCTGTTATGGCTGAATCTGTCTCTCGTCTTTCTCATGACCCTTTTCTATTTGGTTTTCACAATCATACAGTTTTGCACTTAAAAAGCTATCATTCATTTTCACTCTCTCTGAATTTCGAGCATTATTTTTTCATATTCTTTGATCATCTGTGAAAGCAAATATTGCATCCAATTTGTTTTGACTTATGATTATTTCAATTAACCACAATAAGTTTGATTTCTTAACGAATGTAATAATATCTGTTTTGTTGCAGTGACTTTCGATTAAATGTATGTGTAAGTGTTCTTTGAAAACAATGTTTATAAGTTTTGGTGAAACATAATATAACAATCGTAAATCAATACACGATATCCATATAAATGAAAATAAATACATGCAATTACTAAGATAATATATGTTAATCATGGAGTGAGGTCTTATTTGAATTGTCCTTGAGGTTATTATTTCGCGAAGTATTATTTTTTTTAAATGTTGGTACATTGTACATGTATGTTGGTATGGCTTTCCTATGTTTTGTAAATTTTGCAAAGTTAAAATCGTTTGGGCTTTCAAAACACCGATAGATCAACGGATGATATATGTTTGAGGTAAATGTTTCTTTAAACGTTTAAATTAGTGTTCACATTGTATTTGGCTATGTGAAACACCATAGAATACAAGGTTTACTGGGAAATTACAGGTTCATTACACATTTTTACAACCTTGAAACATATTGGGATAATGCTTACTAACTATACATTATACATTACACAAAGCTGTGTGTCGCATTCATGTCCCTATTTGTCCATACTGTTGACACGGACCTTAAACCATGGACTGAGGACAGGAACTAAACGACACCTTATACACTTAATGAAATGCTAGGAATTAATCAAAGGCATTGGAGAAAAGTAATCGTTCTTCCTGATCTTCAATATCAGTTATAAGCATTAATATTTCATTGTGATACATAAATACATCAGCCCGCAGGTAATACAGCTGCAATAATTATCGGGTGGATACACTTTTCTTCCTTAGCTCTCTTAACACAAGTTTTACGTCGTTTTACTAGAAGATCACTATATGTGTGTAATCTCAGGTATTATTACATATATGTCAGTACTATTGGTTGTTTTGTAAAATTGATAGCGGCAAGGACATAGCACTCATATGGCAGCCTGGTCCGCAAATTCATTCTAATATCAGCTCAGGGGACTTAGATTAGAGTCATTTCCCTCCCCAGTGTAACGTTATTGGCATCATAGAATGAAACTTGCACACAAAAATACCCCGTTGTGGTTGACATTTTTATCTGTATTTATTCTAAAGAAAAGCGCTCAAATTGATTTGAAGAGGCTAGTGATTGATACAGTTGAAGCTGCCAAAAGTATTTTTTACAACCTTGATTCTTTGTAATGGTACATTTCTGCTTCAAAACTTCTGCTTCCTTGTGAAAGCTGAATATAATATATGATAAAATTATTACACAATGCGATTTTTCACATCATACCCATATTACACTACGTCAAATGTTAGCCCTCTGGTCTGCGGCCTTGGGCTGATATGGGGTATGATATATAAATAATACGTTATAATTCTAATTATCTGAAATGACAATTCAAAATGTCTGCTTGTATTTTATCTTATAATGTTTCATTGCCAAATCAAATATTTCCATATTTAAATTGGTTTAATGTTATCTATATAAACATAATGCGTTTTTATATCAATAATATCTTCATATGTCTTTATGATTATTTCATTTTGCAACCAAAAGCTGGATAATACATTATACTGCAAAATTTAACCAAGTAAGCCACAAGGTGTATTTGATTTGTTTGTAAACATACCATAGTTTGTTGCGATCAACAATTACAGTTTCCCATTGGACGAAAAAATTTTAGATGAAAAGGTCGAAACACTAAGACACTAATCTAAAAGGAAACATACAAAGAAACACGCAGTGTTTAACTGGATTGGCTATTGCCAGTTCTGGTTTACAAGAAGCAAATTTGATATGCTTTAGTATCTAAAGACCCTTCGTTGGCTTCTCCAGGCACTTACTTATTGTGATAAGTTCTATTGTTGACTCAGGAAATCCTTGTTCTCGTTGCTGTTCATCCTGTAAACCAGGCTAGTTTATTTTTTCCCTTAGCTTCGAAAAAGTCTCCTGTACATTCACGTCTAGGAACGCCACTAATGGCTGAAATATTGCCCACTCACTCACGTATAAGGGTTCGTCCAAACTGGAGTAGTGTCCCTTGTTATGTATTTGTATTGCTAGCCTTTATAAGGACTTCTCAAGAGGCTAACTTTGAGACTAAAATCTGCTTCACAATAATGGTCAAATTTCTATCTAAGACCTCAGTCAATAACTCCCTATTTCATCTTCATCATTTGGGTGCATGATGGGATTGTACCTATACAGTAGTGTGAAATAGTTCCTATACCCCTCACGCGTTGGACACGGGTGGTCACACCAGTCACTCACGCGTTGGCCATGCCAGACGATGCGTGTGTAACCAGTGAGCAACCAGTGTCTGACGGGTTGGCCACCAGTGGCTCACGCGTGGTCGACCTTAACGGATAACCGAGTCTCTGGTCATCCAAGTGAGGATTTACTTCCCTTCAATAAGAGAAGTTATTAGTCAGTTGGATATAGTGGAAATCTCCCCTCCCGAAATGTTGACATGATATGATGCAATGGGTAGTATGACGATTTTATTAAATGTTGACTTTGGTGACAATGATGATTTTGGTGATATGTTGATTTAGAAAAATGTTGACTTGGTGAAATGATTATTTGGTGAGATGTTGACTGAAGAAGATCTTTTGATTTTGGTGGCATGTCGATTATGTGAAATGTTGACTTTGATGAGAGGTTAATTTTGTGAAATATTGTTTTTGGTGATATGTTGATTTTGTGAAAAGTTGACTTAGAAGATCTATAGACTTTGGTGAAATGTTGACTTAGGAAGATCTGTAGAGTAGTGGGATTAATTGTTTATGTTGACTTTGTGAAATGTTGATTTGATGAAATGTTAACTTAGGAAGATGTATTGACTTTGATGATAAGTAAATTATGTGAAATGTTGACTTTGGTGACATGTTCATTTAATAAAATATTGTCTCTGGCGATTTGTTAATTTTGTGAAATATTGACTTTGGTGATAAGTTGGTTTTGTGAAATGTTGACTTTAGAGATATTGGTTTTGTGAAATATTGAATTTGATTGCAAGTTGAATTTGTGAAATGTTGATTCAGGAAGTATCTTTGGACTTTGGTAATTCGCAAGTTAGGTGAAATTTTGACTTCGCTGAAATGTTTTTGTTTTAAATGTTGACTTTGGTGATGTGTTCATTTTATGAAATATTGTCTTTAGCGATATGTCGATCTTTTAAATATTGACTTAGGTTTTATTTTGTGAAATATTTACGTTGAAAGATATAATGATTTTGATGAAATAATGATTTGGTGAATGTTTGAATAAAAATCTATTGACTTTAGTGATATGTTAATCATGTCGACTTTTGTGAAATATTTTGTTGTTGAAATGTTGACTTAGGAAGATTTTAGACTTTAGTAAAACGTTACTTATGTTGACTTTGGTGAAATGTTGATTTGGTGAAATATTGAGTTAAGAATATCTATAGATTTTGGTATAATGTGGTGATATGTTATTTTGGTTAAATGATGACTTTGGTAATTGGTTAATTTTATGAAATATTGTCTTTGGAAATATTGATTTGGTGAAAGGTTGAATAAAGAAGATCTATTGACTTTAATGATATGTTAATTTTATGAAATACATGTATTGTACATTTGAAATGTTAAGTATATTGATAAGTTTCGGTTGTGAATTTATTACCTTATTATTTATGTTTTTATAATTGTATTAACATCTGGTGAAACATAACTTGGATTAGAATTTGACTTTGGGAAATATTGACTTTGAAAAGCTATGGATATAAAAACATTTTGCTAATATGTTACGTTTGAATCATTAATGATTTGAAATATCAAAGTTAGAAAGACAGGAAATAATTTCGTTATACTGTTATGATTACTTTTGTAATATTTTGGTTTTGTGAACTTTGAACATGTGTTGTTGTGGTTTGTGGATTTTGGGAAATTGTTTTTTGTGTACATGGTGAAAAAAAGTCTTCAACTTATTCAATCTTTCGATTTTGAAATTGTTGACATTGAAAGATATATTTAACTAAATACCGACGAGAGTCGCACGTATGTGGTGTTCATAACAGGCAGTAATCGATGGGCTTTGATAGGAATGAATGGTCCGTTGAAATGGCTGATACAAGGAGGTTTGGAAAATAAAGAAATCTTTAAGATAACGGGTTGTTTGAAGTTTACACAGAAATTATCTTATGTCATAACATACACATCGTTCTTTTAAGCAACACGGTATTCATGTCCCTTAACAGTAATATCCTGTTTATTCGATTCAGTGACGTAGTTTGATGTAATAATCACATCGTTATCAAATGAATTCAGTCTCTCTTGACCCATCGTCTATAAAAGCAGAATCTAGAATCACCTACGGATTTTATCCTCACGCAAATAAACAAGTAATCAGATTCTAGAACTGTAATCATTATCAAATAGATTGACCTTGAAATAACACTATCTTATGATTCACATGTACATACGCTACCGACTGAAGCATAGCAATTAGACCAAACATGTGTAAATGCTTCCATTGGCCAATATTCTTCATGTAGCCACGCCCTTGTTTATTACTGATTGAATCACCCGCTATTCCATGCTTCTCGTTTGCGTTTATTTTTATTATTTCCACTGCAATCTAAAGTTATTTTTCAAAATATATTTCAGTACGTAAAACAAATCATCATGATGGTTATTTTTAACTTGCGTATGTTAAAGGGGCAGTAGCACGTTTTTAGGGGGAAAATAAGGTGATGTCAGGAAAATGAAAATTAATGGTTCCAATTGAAAGACAGTATATAAACTAAATGGAGCAGTAATAATTCAAATATTCTTACAGAAAATGAATTAAAGGTGTTCACACAAAAATGGCCGCCTATGTATTTTATGTGAATCTTCATACTTTGTCCTCCGACTATGGATGATTGACTTGTGTAATGACATTTTTGACACTGTCAAAATAATACATTTAACAGTAACTTACAATTTATCACTGAAAATTTTAAAATATAAATTATCAAAAAACGTGCTACTGCCCCTTTAATTGTAACATTTTACATGTACATATGACATATTCTGTTTGACTTACAAACATATGTTTGTTTGTTCAAACCGTTATCATACATCAACTGGTCAAAGAGATTTCTTTTGCTTTTTACTTTTTGTCTCACATCGTATGGAAACACAAAATAAATATTTTACATCATATTCAAAATTTATAAGGCCCAACATTATATCGATTTCACTACAATAAATCAATCTGACTAAGTTGTGAAGTGACAGGGCTTGCTCAACAGAAAAGTAGACCACGCCCATCACGTGTGAACAAATCAAGATACATGTTATAAGTGAATGTGTATTCATACATCAATATACTATAGATAGATAAGTCCCCAGAAATTAACAACATCAATGGTGTAATTTTCCAAATAACGTCTCTGTGTTCTCTGTTTGATATCCTTATTCACACCTGTTCACACCCGACTGAACACAATGAAACAATAAAACGATCTGAACTTTACGGTAGACTAGACAGCTTAATCCTTTCATCCCCGTCCGGGTATTAGAGTACTGTGAGCTAATTAGTGTCGTTAGAGTGGACTGTTACGCCGACAAGGGGACTAGGCGTTGAGCCGTGAAGCATATCCAGGGCTGACTGAATTCAACTTTTTGAAAAAGGTCAATTTTGGAAGATATAACTTCAACTCAAACATGATATCGTGTCTGTGAAAGAAATAGATTTTAATATCATCTTTGACGAAACAGGACTTATGAAATGTGAAGTTTGAAAAATATCATTTTCTTTATTGTTGAAAGTTTAGTTTTAAGAAAGTAAAATTATTGAAATGCTAAATTCAATAGACTTCTGCAAAATAATCACTTTGAATACATGATATTTTAGTGGAATATTACCTTCGGAAGATAATATATGTTTTATGAAATTCACTTTGAGAAGCCATGCCTAATGTAAAAATTTAAAAAATTGTTTTATGATCACGATAATGTAGTGTTAGATACATTTGCGCTCCATAGTCTAATAAGCCCAGTTTATTGATGTTTGAAGAACGGGCAGGGAATTGTGTCACGGGCCTGCTGGTAAATGCATATTTACTTCTTCTGTTTTTTATGAGACTTAAATAAACAATCTGTCTGTCTGCTTTACGGCCCAACAACAGGACCCTATCTAAGCGTAAATGCCCGGTCAGGCGGCACTATTTAGAGCTGAACAATGCTCATCTCCCTAGACGGGATTGACGCTAACTTTATAGTGAATGAATGTGAATTAGTGAATGAATTGTTTATTAACGTGTCACGCATAAAATTACATAGTGTAAATACATATGGATATACAAAATAAAATATATTATGCTGGGCCACAATAGGCCGAAGAGACACGGTTTGAATATAATACATAAATAAACACATAGAAACAGTATCACAGATTGGTACATAAAAGTTATATATATAAATGTTGATAAAATAATTACATGCTATTTGCAACATACTTAAAACATTTGCGACGATTGAACATCTTAAAACACATTAGACTTAAATATGGTAAATAAAGATTAGAAGATAATAATAAATGGAATTTAAAATCTGAAGTATTACAAGTAAAAGCTTTGTTATTAAAAAACGTAGGTAAAACAGAAAGACGTAAGTCATCATAAAAGGGGCACTGTAAAAGAAAATGTTTTTCATCTTCGACACAAGAGTGGGAACAATATTTACATAGTCTCTGATCAGGTGGCATAGGAGGGGTGCTGTATCTGCCCGTTTCGATTTCCAGTTTCAATGATCCACATCGTAGTGAGGCAAGTATTGATCGCTTGAAACGTGGGAGGCTGAGGTAAGATTCGGTTGTTATAGTAGTTTTAAAAGTCTTGTAAGTTCTCAGTTTTGGTATGGTCTGTACTTTATCAAGCCAACATTTCTGGTCTATTTCCTTGAGGCGTGCAGTGATCAGCCTGTGTTTCTGTCCGATCTGTTTAAAAGTTCAATAAGTTCTAAATCGTTAAAAACCTTTAAAACTCTGTTTTCCCATGATTTGCTCATACGTTTGGACCAGGCGTGGATCGAAGCTGTGAGGGAACCTTGTGGTTGTCTCTCCAGTCGGCACCATAGTCGACCTACCTCCAGATATACTCTGTGTTGTGGGTCAGCCCAGCCCATGTCCCCCCTGACAGCGATGTTAGGCGTGTTCCGTGAAACCCCGAGGAAGGCTCTAGCTGCTCGGCGCTGTATAGTATACATCTCTTGGTACTTGTTAACTCCCCAGATTCCTGAACAGTAGGTTAAAACTGGCTGTACAAGGCTATCGAAAAGTCGAGTAAATACGTTAAAATGCATATCGCCACATGTGTTGTACTTATGGAGAAGGGCGCCTAGTGCCCTGGAAGATGACTTGATAAGTTCTTTAACAGCTTGTCTCATAGTCTTTACATACATGGATTTTAAAGATATTTAGTGTCTCATAGGTCGATTACGGCCGGGTAGTTTTACCAGTGTATTTTAATGTATTTTTATGTTTTATTGTAAACTACGTGACACTTAAATAAACTATTTCTCTCTCTCTCTCTCTCTCTCTCTCTCTCTCTCTCTCTCTCTCTCTCTCTCTCTCTCTCTCTCTCTCTCTCTCTCTCTCTCTCTCTCTCTCTCTCTCTCTCTCTCTCTCTCTCTCTTGTAAAGTACCATCAAGTTCTGTATGTGTTACTGTTTTATCGAGATCAATCAATCAGTGTAAATATGGATAATGTACAAGATGGATGTTTTCTGCCCCTTCTGGTAATAATTTCTGTTTCTTACACAAAATGAATTAAAGGTGTTCACACAAAATGGCCGCCAATGGATTTAATGTGAATCTTCATACTTTGTTCTGTGACTATGGATGATTGGCTTGTGTAATGAGATTTTTGACACTGTCAAAATAATACGTTTAGCATTAACTTACAATTATCAGTGAAAATTTAAAATTATAAAATTATCAAAAAACGTGCTATTGCCCCTTTAAAGTAAACAAAACCATACATTGAATATTAATTGTTTTTAGATCGAACAAACTAGAGTGTATCATTTATCATACACGACTTTAACATAAAATAATGATACTTTTCCATTTACTTTGAATGAGATTAAACTTGATATCAAAAAGCATTTAAAATTCGCATGGCAAGAAGAACTTGTATAAAGAGGGTATTGTTCAAAAAGTGCGATTATTGGTTGTAAACACAGACATGAAACGTGAATGTCGGAAATACCCATACAATACCGAACATGGCGTCGCTAAAACATATGTCTAATGCAATCATTTGCAAATGCTTGTTCCACAATTGATACGCTTCAATTGGTAGACCATGTACATGTGAAAGGTGTTATTTCAAGGACAATTTATATACTATTTGATCTCACTGAATCTTACTGAATGTTTAGTTGCAAGAGGATCTCTCAAGGGAGATTGAATTCATTTAACGGTTATGTGATAATTACATCGAATTTAATCACTTCATAGAAATAACAATATACATGTATATACTGTAAAGTACCTTATTGCTAATATGTTACGGACACACATGAGTACTAAACACTACTACATCTCGGTATGAGCGTTTACCAAAAGTGACACCTCTAATGCAAAGGGGCAGCTTGACAAGGGGCGGCGCCTTTGATCAATTCATCGCCTATAAGCATCAGACAATGGTCACGGTCGCATTTTATTGCTATAGAAATCCCCTGTTTTCTAATGCCTGGATAAATTATACCGAAATAATGATACAAGTAAAACAAGTATACACACAAAACTCTGTTCAAGTCTCGCTCTTACAGTTAATCACACAATAATACTCAAAATGTGAATATAGATAACATCACGTTGAGCAATAACTGAATACACTTTTCAAAGCCTATAGCGAGATAAAGATAAGTTGTGCTCTATTGTGTGCTAACCAGATTGCGTATCGCCTGGTCTCTGTTACTTGGTGTCATATAGGTGTCATTTGATTTTTTTAAAAAAAGAATGTAAATTGTGACATTTATACCGTCCATAGTAGTTCATGAGTGAGATATGTTTTCTTTACAAAAGCATATTTGGGCCTAAAAAACAACAAAAAGTAAACAAATCAGAACATATTGCTGTAATTTACAATAGCTGTCAGGTTAAAAAAACCTTTGTAAATCGCGCAGTGCAACGGTAATATTAATAATATTGCATTTATAAAGTGCAGCATTCACTGTTAAATACTCTGTATTCTTTATCTGAATCTCACCTCAACATTTCGCTTAACTTTCATCCAAGAATAAAACTAATTTATAAAATGAAGAGCCATCCGTACAGAACGGTTATGCGAGGCTATGTACATGTTAAAACCAAATACGATGCACGGTGCAATATGTAATTCAAAAGAGATATCATAATGTAAAATACTAAAATATTTGCTTTAAGGTATACATATATGAACAACACGGCATAAAATAACACGGATATCAAACTTTGTCTAAAGGCATGCTTAAACGGTGTAATTGTATACATTATATGACCTACAGACCAAACTCAATGGGTAGAAAATGCAGTGCTAATAGTTTGTATGGGGAATTAATAGTACGTTTTTGAGTAAACGTCATTATTTGTACTTACCGTCGACGACTCACCGTAGCCCATTGATTGCCTATCAATTATCTCTCGACCCATAACACAGAAAAAACAAAACTGCTCATCCCCGCCGCGCCACCTATGGTCATGTGACCTGAACCTCATCCAACCTACCTGGAGCCAGTGAACGCTAGAGCGAACCTACTCGCAGGAGGGGAGGCATGGGTGGGAAATAAAGATTGGTGAGTCGTCGACGGTAAGTACAAATAATGACGTTTACTCAAAAACGTACTATTATTTAACGTACTCTACCGTCTCCGACTCACCGTAGCCCCGACTACCACAGAGGGTGGAGGGCTGCGAGAGCAAGGCGGCAGGAGAGCAGGTACTCCCCCCACTATCGTCTAACTAAAGGTGGGTGCACAGGTGCCCTGCTAAGGAGGGAAGCCCGCTCCGACTCAGAAGAAAGAACAACCGAGACACGGAGGTGCGATGCGAAGTTTACTGGCTAAAACAACAGAACGCAACCCAGGACCTAACGGTGAACTGCGACCACTCTGGGGGGAGCAGAACCCGAAGATCGGTGCTGTGCAACACCTGTGGCCCCAGCCTGGCCACGCCCGTGAGGTCTACCGTGGACAAATCTCGGCGGTAATGGTTAGCGAAAACCATGCCAGACTTCCAGATACAGTCCGACATGTTGTCTACTACAGCTATGCTGCTGTACAAAGCCGTGGGGGTTAGCACGAGCTGGCGGAGCTAACTCCTTGGCTTGTAGGTGTCAAGGATAGCGGACCGCAAATAGACGCCCAGGAACCGTTTGTCTATCTCCTTCATGCTACGCTGGGAGTGAGGTAGAATTAGTCTTCTCCCCCGGAGCGAACGCGTACGTTCCGCATAACATGAAGAGCTCGGACCTCGGACCGGACAGAGGAGTCTGTTCTCCTCGTCCGTGGGGGAGACTGAACCTGAAAGGGCGGGAATGTGAAATACCCTGCCCCGTTCATCCGACCCCTGGTTCTTGCATACAAAATTCAGAGCAAGTCCCAAATCGGCTTGAAGCACGTGCAATTATGAGATCCTGGCGGCCGAAGCCAAGGTCACCAGGAAGGCGTTCTTACCCGTCAGTCGTAGCAGTCCGAGCACAGGTGCTCGAGGGCGATCGCTAGATCTCACTCGGGAGGTCTAGGCTTAAGCCGCCTGTCCTCCAGACGGTATGTCCTGATCACCTCCTTAAGGACGGAGATGTCCACAGAGGAGTCCCGCTTCCGCAGAACCGACCTGATTGCAGCTAGGTGGGTGTTAATAGAGGAGGCCTTAAGCCCCCTCTCCTCCCGCCACCTGGGGGGTCGTCACTACCTGGACGTCCCAGCCTCTGTCAGCACAGAAGGTGGCAAATGAACTCTACTATACGTCGTACGACTAGCAAGTGGAACCAAGCTGGGAGGAGGGAACCGCAGCTACGACTTCCTGCGAGTAGCCCGTCCGTTTCATCCCCTTTTGGAGACGAGCCAACCGTGGAGATCCAGTGCTTGCAGGTTCTCGTGCACCCGCTCGCTTGACTCACTAAGAGATTCCATCTGAGAGGAATAGGGAATGGATCCCCCTGGCCCAACCTCCGAAGAGGTACGAACCACGGCCTCGCTGGCCAGAAGAGAGCTATCAAGATCAGCCTGATCAACCGTGTCGCCTCGATCTTCATCACCACTTGAGTGAGAATGCTCAGGGAGGGAAGGCGTAAGCGTCCATCCCCTCCCATCCGAACGACAGGGCATCTAAGTCCCACGACTCAGGATCGGGGACGGGAGACACATAGACTGACAGCTGGTGCCCCCAAGCCGCTGTCGAGCTGTCCGAGTGCACTAGAAGCACTTGGCCCCACAGCAGAGCGGACAAGTGAGAGATTACCAGCCTGATAGCTTCCATCTCCAGCTCGTTGATGTGGCGCGTGCGCTGGGTCGACAACCTTAGCCCAGCCGTCTGTTCCCTTCCAAGGAGGGCGCCCCAACCCTGCGTGGATGTACCACAAAGAGAAAGGCAGTCGCCGCGGGAGGTCTGAGTGGAACGCCTGAGAACACGTTGGCCTGCACCCTCCACCAGGCTAGGAGAAGGACGAGCCGCTGGGGCAGCGGGAATGCGTGTCAGCACACTTCCTCGCTGACATGAGGGTTGAGAAACCCCAAACGAGACCTCAGCCCCAGCCGCGGACTGCGGGAGAGTGGTGGTAATTGACCCAGTCGTCCAGGTCCAGGAACTGTACGTCGTGATGGTGAAGTAGTTGGACAACCGGCTGGGTCACTCTGGTGAAACCCACGGAGCGGACGATATCCCGAACGGGAGCACGTTCCACTGGAAGTGGCGCCCCCTTTTGCCCCCAGGACGAAGCGGAGGTACTTGCGGTGTTCCCGAATGGTGGGAATATGCAAGCACGCGTCCTGAAAATCCAGGGATATCACCCAGTCTGATCGCTTCATAAATAGCAGTACTGACAAGGAGGGCGTTGGCTGACCCCGAGACTGCCTGGAGATTACTACGAATCTCGACAGGGAGGTTGGACTGACTGAGGAACCCGTCCCTGCGTAGGTTGGTGATCCCCGACGAGATACGTCCCGCGCAAAGCATTACCTGCATCAGGCCTCCCACCACGGAGCCCCCCACCCCATCTCTGCCTCTCTGGCGAAGGCCGTCATCGCCTGCAGGCGTGAACGACAGAGTTCACATCCCCAAGATAGACCTGGCCTCCTTGTCCAGGTGGACAAGATTGGCGTCTGAGACAAGGTGATCAGCGGAGGGGGCGGCAACCCGCCTGAAATCCTCGTCCAAGACTGGAGGATTGAGAGGGATAGGGGGGACGCTACTGAGATGGTGGACCGCTGACAGTCCGTCAGAACAAGGGGAGGAATAAGCCTACCCGGCGCAGACGGGCTGAAATCTTCCCCGGCCGTGTCGCACAGCCGATGAGGGGGAAAGGCCTGTCTCCGCATAGTGGGGCCTCCTCCTCACAGAAGGATTCCAGACGAGCCCACTTGCAGGGGGACGGGGATTCGTCCACCTCCTGTAGAAAGACCCGGCCCATTCCACTACCGCGTCCCTCTTATCGGCCGTGTCCGAACCCGATGTGCTCCCGCTCCTTCCCCCGGTGATAGGAGTGAAGGGAGGGTTCGTCGTCCCCATGAACTGGTGGTCCGAGTGAACTGGTGACACGGTGGGGGTGGACGTGTCACTGGGGGAGACCTCCGAGGAGGGGAGCGTGACCCTACGGCCGGAGTGAGGAGAAGAGGGAGGAGACTCGAGAGTGGACCCCCCACTGGAGGGGGGAGTCTTCTCCTGCCGTACGCTAGCGGGGGTGCGGCCCCCCCTGGCATCTAACATCCCCTTCACCATGTCCTTGACGGACGCAAGCAATTGCATGGAGAAGGCCGCCTGATCGAAAGGACCTCAGTCCTCCGACTTCTTCCTTTCATCGATTCATTCCGCAAGCGAAGGGTCGACGTGTGGGAGGTGACGGAGGGCACCGAAGAGGACCGTTGGTGAGCTGACAGACGAGGGGGAGGATGACTGGCTTCCATGACTCCCCCCGAGCGTGGCCCCGTCTAAATCCGAAGCCCGTTCATCCGCCTCGAAATCCCTCGGACGGGCCCCTCCGGAGGGAAGGTGATGGTGGACGAGGCCGACAGGTTCCCGGGGTGCGAGCCCTACGCTTCGCACATACGGCGTCTCTCTCACTCCTCCTTAAAGCCTGAAGATATAACGCTCCCAGAGAGAGAGACTCGCACTCTTCACACCTGTTGCAAGGGGCATGCGGAGGTGCAAGAGCGACAGAGTGAGAGGAGGTCATGTGTCCCCGATTCCCTTAGTCCACATCGCCCACAGAACCAGGGTACGTCGCTGACAGACAGACAGACAACCAGAAAGAAAGCCTTTATGTGTTTTATCATCTCTCGTCAATCGCTTGGCGATTGGTCGCTTAATATATGGTTCATTATTCTATGTACATCTATTTGTGCGAGTGAGATGTAATTAAACATATCTGTACAAGGTGAGCACATACACATACCCTGACGACACCCTGGTTCGCCAGAGTCACTCACGGGTGAGTGAGGGCGGAATGAGACCGAACAAGACGGAGAGAACGGGGATCTCACTCGCCCGTGAACCAACCAACGTTGACCCGTCACTCACCCGACGGCCCAAGGCGGAGTGAACTCGACCCAAGGCGGAGACTGACCAGTCACTCACTTCCGTCACTCGCCAGACAGATCAGGCGGAGTGAAGCGAACCAAACGCGCACCAAGACGGAGGACGGACCGGTCATTCATGCCCATTACTCGCCACGCGGGGCACGTGACAAACGGGGGTCCCAATCGCCCGTAAAACAACAAAGGTTGACCCGTCAATCACCAGACGGATCAAGTCACTGCGCGAACCGAGTGGCAAGGTGAGATGGAGTAAGGCCGAGAACGCACTCACTCGCCGAAGCGATGTTAGTCCGTCTCAGGCGGAGCGGACGTCCCACGGACCTCTGCCACTCACCAGTACGCTGTTCTAGGTACCCCTTCACTCTCCAGACGGACCAAGACGGAACGAAGCGAAGCAACTGCGTACCGAGGCGGAGGACAGACCAGTCACTCCCGTCAGTCACTCGCCAGACGGACCAAGTCGGAGCGAAGCAACTGCGTATCGAGACGGAGGACGGACCAGTCACTCCCGTTAGTCACTCTCCAGACGGACCAAGTCGACTTGAAGCGAAGCAAACGCGTACCGAGACGGAGGACGGACAAGTCACTCCCGTCAGACACTCGCCAGACGGACCAAGTTGGCTTGAAGCGAAGCAAACGCGTACCGAGACGGAGGACGGACCAGTCACTCCCGTCAGTCACTCGCCAGACGGACCAAGTCGGAGCGAAGCAAACGCGTATCGAGACGGAGGACGGACCAGTCACTCCCGTCAGTCACTCGCCAGACGGACCAAGGCGGAGTGAAGCGAAGCATAATCGTACCGAGACGGAGGACGTAGCAGTCACTCCCGTCAGTCACTCTCCAGACGGACCAAGTCGGAACGAAGCAACCGCGTATCGAGACGGAGGACGGACCAGTCACTCCCGTTAGTCACTCTCCAGACGGACCAAGTCGGCTTGAAGCGAAGCAAACGCGTACCGAGACGGAGGACGGACAAGTCACTCCCGTCAGACACTCGCCAGACGGACCAAGTCGGCTTGAAGCGAAGCAAACGCGTACCGAGACGGAGGACGGACCAGTCATTCCCGTCAGTCACTCGCCAGACGGACCAAGTCGGAGCGAAGCAAACGCGTATAGAGACGGAGGACGGACCAGTCACTCCCGTTAATCACTCGCCAGACGGACCAAGGCAGAGCGAAGCGAAGCAAACGCGTACCCAGACGGAGGACTGAATAGTCACTCACGCCCGTTACTCGCCACGCGAACCACGTGCGAATCAACTCACTCCAGCCGGGGTGGACGCGTAGAGTCACAAGGTACGTCGCTGACGCTTCCCGCAATCGACCCACGCACCAAGCGAGGGTCAAAGGTCAGACCCCTGAGGGTGTGCTGCCTATCAACCGAGAAGCACGAGCGCGCACGTGCAATCCAAGCTACACGACCCGAGCAGGGACGCGCGATACCAAGAGGCCTGCCTGTCCTACAGGCAGAAAACCAACAACCCACCTCCAAATAGCAATTTGGAGAAGGTTGACAGGAGGTAAGAGAAGGGTACTCTTATCCCCAAAGAAAAAGGAATCGAGAAATAAGGTCTACAAACTTTAATACTTAGACAAGGCAAGATAACTTCGAGAGAGCTCAGAGACACAACCGATCACTGAGCGACAGGAAGTTGGAATGAGGTTCAGGTCACATGACCATAGGTGGCGCGGCGGGGATGAGCAGTTTTGTTTTTTCTGTGTTATGGGTCGAGAGATAATTGATAGGCAATCAATGGGCTACGGTGAGTCGTCGACGGTAGAGTACGTTAAATAATATGAATTTCTTCCCAAAAAGATTTGACAGATTATACAATTATCTTGTTTTGGATTTGTCAGATCGACCTGCAACGTTTGTATAAATCTACCAGACAAGGCACAAATCTGCAGAAGTAAATCAGTGTCAATTATTCATGCGGGAATAATTTCAAATGTTTTCTAAAATATTAAAATATTTGAAAACCCTACTGTCTCATATCTATACAGTAGGATTGGTAGGACTATGCAGTACACATTTAGATAGTTCTTCAGTAAGAACTTCGAGATTTCTTATATGGTTCAAACATATTTTTATTTCCAAAAAAGGAAAACGGGATTGGCAAACAAGCAAACAAGCAAAAGATTTCTTATATGTAATATGATAAATACCCGTTTAAAAAGCCTGATCATGAATTTTATTGTTTGGTGTGTACAATGAAATATGCTGTTTGAGTGGCATTCTAGAAGTTGATGTTATAAGGAAGACAAGAGTTATTCTATGGATGAACAACTTCTTTATTGTTACAGTTGCGACGTTTCGGTAGGGATTCTTATACCGTTTCAAAGCATATAACATGATATATATATATACCGGCTGAACGAGTGAGATAAAGTTCAACACCGTCACTAGCGACGTTAAATTTTATACAATAGATTGATTTATACTATCATATGACACAAGAAGGTTTCAACTACTCGACACACTGGAGGTTGGTTATAGTCCGAAAATCAAAATACAAGTGAAATGTAGTCTGATTAAATTATCAAGCAATATAAACTCTTTATTATCAAGGAAAAAGCATTCGACTGATTGATATTGTGGTCTTGAAACATAATTGACTTACATAACATAAAAAGTAACCAAAAATAAGATATCCGTTGATGGACTCTTATTCATTTTTGATTTAATTATTGAAGGAGTTATTTCATTTGAAACGTAATGATATTGCAATATGGAAATGAAACATTTTTATGAAATACCAAAACATTATTGCCAGTGTCTCCATGTATTTTACGTTATGTGTTAAAAACTATACTATAAGTAAGAGGTTGAACACCTGAATGTAAAGTCAGTAATTGTCAGTGTAAACCGAGTAATTTAAGAAGCGGCTGTTTGAGGTTGATTGTTTCTACTTTATGAACTTCTTGTAAATATTTAGAATAGCAACATCCTAGATTATTCTTTTTACAAGACCTATTTCACTTGTTCAGTTGATAGCGCCACGAAAAAGGACAAACTTCATGTGATTATTTTCGATTTGGGGGGGGGGGGGGGGGTGGAATCATCTTTGCACTTAATCAAAATTCGTCCTAGAAGAACATTCCGTTCAATCCATTACAAACATTACAACCATTGATACTCCCACGCCCTCCCCCTCCCCCTTAACCACCAACCCCACTCCCATCCGTGAACATCCGACCACAGAGCACTAAAACCACCATAGCGTGAAGATTTGTATATTTCGACGGATTAGGCCATAATCAGATCAATCACACTTGTGATCATCAGCCACTTAATTAGCAATCAACAGGCAGTCAGGTGACCGTGCGTTGGCATGTTTATGGCCTTAGAAAGGTAGACAGTTTATGAAACATTAGGACAGCTGAGATAAGCAGGATGTTAGTCTTTAAAAGCGTGATGAATCACTCCGATTGTACAATAGATGAATGTTTAATTGAATTTGATAAATATGTTACGCCTCTTTTACATGGAATTTGAACTGTATTTAATCGACAGGTGTTTTCTCGACAAAGTTGACCATCTGCTGTTATTATTCCAGTATTCAAGGAAGGAGATAGCAATATTCCAGGGAATTATCGTCGGAAATTCTTATTAGTTGATCTGAAAAACTCTTAACTAGAATATTTAATCAAAGACTTTTGGATTGACCCTCGGTAATGAAAGTATTCCGAGTTTTCCTTTTGGGTCTCGCGGCATCTCAGTACTGTTAATGCAAGCTCATTTTACAGAGAAGAACTGGTTGACTTTTTAAGAAATAATGTGCTTTTTTATTATTGATGTATTTACGTTTTTTAGTCTCTCATAACCCTTTCGTGGGTGGCTCACTTTTTACACTTGTATATCGTACCTTAAACTCGTATGTAATTTATGTAAAAAATGAGCTGATACTTTAATTAATAATCTGCCTGTCTGTCTGCAGTTTCTCTTCACTCTGTAATAAGTCTCAATCTAAGTAATAGTAAACGTATGTTTTGTGCCTTTGTTGACGAAAACGTACAATTGACTCTTGAGATCGGTCACAGTTGTGGTTTAAGTTGTCGAAATTGGATATAAATCGAAAATTAACATAAGAATAATTCAGTTGTTTACATTTTTCTACAAAAAGACAAAACTTTTAATGACAAATAAATCTTAACAACACAAAATAACACTGTTTTGTGCCTTGTATTTTGCCTTAGTTTAGTTGTATGTATAGGTTTATGTGCTGCGTTTTCAATGTTATGTATATCTAAAACGAGATTGTTTTCTAAACACATATGGCATTATATTACTCTAAAAGGGGTTTCACGAGATAATATATTTACATTATCTTAGGTGTAATTATAATGAAAGAACAAAACGTTGCATGAAATATAATGAGTAAAGACATTGGCAATAATTATAAAGAGAGTTGGATAACAAAACAACATGCTATATTTGACAAATGGATGAATTTATACAGCAATGTGATGGCTTGATTTATTTTCCAATCCGTTTGGTTTCAAGAATGGATTCTTAATATGATTAAAAAACAAGTCTATTAAAATAATTATAAATTATCAATATGAAGTAACTAGGGCAGAAAAAAGTTAGAGAGATATAATTCTATCTTTGAATGAGTCTTTGAGCTCTGTTACTGTCTCACTTAGATAGAATATCTATCAATATCAGTAAAGTACTACGAACTATCAGATAGTGAAGGGTCATTTGTGGTTACATTAATCAATTTAGGATTTAATTTGGAATAGGCGGATATCCTGTCATAAGCTGAATACACTGCACCACTTGTCTTTGTACCTTGGTGGCGCGACCTAATATTACACAACCACGAGTCGCTCTGATCAAAAGACCTCTTAATTATATGTAGCACTTTCACACCTCGTCAGACAAATCACTAGACTAACTACGTGTTCCACTTACGCCAGTCACGGAGTCCGATATCATGATATACTAGTACACAACCAAATTGATTGACCAGGTGTCCTCATTTTTTAAAGAGAAAAGTTATTTAAAATACCGTATTACATGTATATTAAATTCACCATTCTTCTCTTCTAATAAGTCAACATTTCACAAGAGTCAATGCAAACAAAGTCAAAATCATATCTCAATAAAGTAAAAAGGGATCCATAATTGCACACAAACAGTAATTTGAATATTAAGTCATAACCTTTTTTTGTCAGAAAATATATTTTAAACAATTTCTTTTAAAAGTCAAGATTTTTGTGAACATATTTTTAAAAGCTTAAATTTAACCAATTTCCGATATTTCATAATCATAAATTTATCAAAGTCAACGTGTTTTTGAATAAAATTCTATTTTGCTTGAAGTCAACATTTCACCCGATTGAAGTGAACTTTTTTTACACTTGTAGAGACAATCTTATAACGCGTTGATAATTTAATCAAAAGTGAATGAAACTGCCTAGGAATATGTCTAAAAACACTCATGTAGATTGGCTAAAATATGAATAGATCTCAGATCTTCATTTTTTCTGTTTAGTTCTGAATAGGAGTAGAGTTTGCTTGTTTGCAAACAAGATTTCTCTTGGAATAAGAATATGTTTATACCCAAATCTTTCAAAGTAAACATCCCAACAAAACAAAATTTCCTTTAAAGTTGACATGCAAACACAGCTGGATTTTATTAAAGTGTATCTAACCAAAGTTAACAATTCTTCAAAGTCAACTTTCATAAAATTAGCATATGTTTCAAAGTCTATATTTCCAAAAACACATTTCAAAGTTAATATTCAACAAAATCAAAATACTTTTAAAATGAAAATAATTGAGAAAATAAATACATCATTCAAAGTCAATATTTCACACAAAATCAAAATATGTCTCAAAGTCAATATTTTACACAATCCAAAACCAAATTCAAATTAATAAGAACACTTAGAAGTAGATAATAAGAAAATCAATATTAAACAAAGTGAAAATGTCCTTTAAAATCAATATTACACAAAATCAAAATGTCAGTCAATGACAATATCACTTTCAAAGTAAACGTTTCTGAATATCGATATGACTTTTGACTCAGTATCCCATGAAATCATAAAATCTTTGAAGACAATACTCCACAAAGTCCAAATGGGTTTCACAGTATATTTCCTTTTTTAACAGATTTATAAGTCAATGTTTTAAAGAAAACCATAAATATCTTTCAAAGTCAATATTTCATACAATCAAAAGTTTTAACTAAATATCGGAACATCTATCCAAAAAAATAATTCCCAAAAATGGAAATATCTTTCAGAGTAAATAATTTATAAAATCCAATCCAATCCAATCCATGTATGTGACAAAGTCAATATATCACTAAATCAAAACGTACTTTAAAGTATAAATTCCACCAAATCACAACATTCTAATGTACACTTCAAAGTAAATATTTAACAGAATAAAATATCTTTCAAAGTCAAAATTGCACAAAATAAAATAGATATTCAAAGTCAATATTTCTAAAGAAGGAAAGGTCTTTTAAACTCAGTATCTCTTAAAATCATGAAATCTTTCAAAGTCTATATTTCACAAAATCAAAATACTTTTAAAATTATATAAAAATACTTTTTCAAAGTCAATATATCTTATAATCAAAATATCTTTCTAACTGAATATTTCACAAGTTTGTTTATAGTCTACATTTTACAAAATATTAATGTCGTCAAAGTCAGTTTTTTACAAAGTCAAGATAATTTGAAAGTTCAAATCAATATAATCAACAAGTTCAACATATATTTTAACGTGAACACTTATCAAATTGTACAAAGATCTTTCAAGTCAACAGAGCACAATTCAAGATATTCAATATTTCATAAGAAGTCGTACTTCCTAACCTAAACCTTACAACACTATACTCATTGTCAAACGATTTTATGTATGTTTTCTTCACTTTGACAAGTCCGTGGCGCACCCTCAATTATCCAGCCAGACGGCACACCAGTGACACACCCGTTGGTCACTGGTTGCTCACCAGTGAGCAACGGGTGGTCGCCCGTGGCTCACCCGTTGCCCACCGGTGGGTCACTGGTGGGCAACGCATGGCACACTCGTTCATGATATAGTTACTTATTCACACTACTGTACATGCCAAAATATCCTTTACATTGGTATGTCATGTCACTTTATGCATCTATTGATTATTTGAGCTGTGTAAAAAGAAAGCTTTTACTCTTACATTGATCTACATATAAAGCTCTGTCATTTTTACTGCTCACTTCAAATTGAATTTCTTTCTTCGTGCCTTATTTTATATAAATGACCAGATAATTTTAATGTGAAAATGTATGGACATGGGTAAAAGTCGTTTTAGAATTGTATTACATCTGTTTAAATACACTGATTATGGATGCATTATCCTCCAAGTCAAATGGTTTTTTTAATATCATCATCTAAAGCTAATGTGTTCTGTCAATAGATGAATTGAAATTATGGTGAAAATATATCATGTCATTGCTATTGCCTCAGCTTTTCCTTGTTAGCGAGGAGTTGAGTACCAAGCCCCTATATTTGTGACATAAATAATCATGAAGGTTGGCAAGTACTTAAATTAATCGCATTATAGGTCTGAAGGGTGGTTAACTGGGCCCTATTGGATGAAGCATAAGACTCCCAGAGGTATGTAATTCAATGTTACAGTGAATTATGGGGTAATTTGAGGTCAAGAATTCATTACCAGGGGCGGGTGCAATTGGTACTTATTAAATTTGTATCCTTTATCAGACATTCTGATATAAAAAGATAATGCATTTTAATCATGAGGAGTTGAGAGTCTTTATTTCTGATCAATTCATTCTTTAACGTATGCATGCAAAAAGAATGACAAGATCAGATATATTCCAAAACATGTTTAAGGAAGATACATAACAATGACATATCTGTGTTATCAATTTTCGCTTTTCAGTGACATAGTCAAATCTGATTTACTGTGATATTCACAAAGATTACATTCATTTGTCATAGATAAATAAGAAGTGATCAATTACATAATTGAAAAGAGAAATAAGTTGTGTTTTCATGCAAATATATGTTCCTATGCATCACTTTGGACAAATCGCAGACCCTTCGTCTCAATACTGTTATTCACCACGATGCTATCTTGCATTGTGAATACACAATTGCATTTATTATTAACTAAGAAGTCTCGCTCCAGACACATGAGTTCCAATTGAGGCTGTTATACACAATATCTACACAGCTTTCTATGCCTTTTGCTTCTGGAGAGGAAAACGATTATGTCTTAAAGGGAATTCGCTGACTCCGGGTTTATTCACAAAGGCTATTGATACCATATTGCTCAAAAGATGTCAGGAACAATATTTTTTTTCAAGGTTTAACTACCTGTTCTTATAGATAATAAAATCAAGTTGCTTGTCTTATAAAACCATTGCTTATGAACAAAAGCTATAAATGAACAAAAAAAACATGATAAGCAAACTCTGCGCGGAATCGCGACAAGATCAAATACCGTGAAAGTATTGGAGTGCACACTTCAGAAAAGGATAACTCGCAAGCTTGTGTTAGTGATGTGTTCTATTTGAAATATAGATGGTATATGTTAATGTTTTATTCTCTGGATTTGTTATATATAGGTTGCTTTGGATCTTTTTTCACGTTTCATATGAGAGTCTATTTCTACCCAGGTTAAGATTACACTGTCAGTCATAGCTAAATAATTGCTTCTTGATTTGCTAAATCTTGAGAAATATTTCTAATAGGAAATAGTTATTGGGTGGCTGAAATAGCAAAGGTTATTACATGTGAATGTGAACATTCTATACTTTTAATACATGCTTAATGCTTGGTCATTTATCACCATAACTGCTGAGACAGCACATCATGTGATAATAATGAAATGCCAAAAGCAGTAAAAGATTTTGATGACTGTTATTGAATCCATTTCGTTAAAAGGCCAAAGAGACCCTTAAACTAAATCGTCCTTAGAGTGTATACCTTTCATTTGACATTTAATGGGCAACATCAAATAATCATCAAATACACTAACTGTCATAATTTTTGGCCGAGGGGTCATACGCACGTTCTAAATTAACAATATATGACAAAGGATTGGGCATAAGTAGCTTTAAATCATAAAAAAAGCATCTGACAAGTTCTTAAGGTATTTCTTACTCTGGATTTGTTAAAACTGGTTGCTTTTTTCACGATTCATATGAGAGTCTATGTTTACCAAGGTTAAGATTACGCTGTCAGTCATAGCTAAATAATTGCTTCTTGATTTGCTAAATCTTGAGATATATTTCTAATAGGAAATAGTTATTGGGTGGCTGAAATAGCAAAGGTTATTACATGTGAATGTGAACATTCTATACTTTTAATACATGCTTAATTTTGGGTAATTCTCGCCTTGCCATAACTGCTGAGACAGCACATAATGCGATAATAATGAAATGCCAAAAGCAGTAAATGAATTTGATGACTTTTATTTGATCCATTTCGTTAAAAGGCCAAAGAGACCCTTAAACTAAATCGTCCTAAGAGTTTATACCTTTCATTTGACATTTAAAGAGCAACATCAAATAATCATCAAATACACAAACTGTAATCACTTTTGGCCGACGGGTTATACGTGTGTTTTAATTAACAATATATGACAAAGGATTGGGCATAAGTAGAGCATCTGACAAGTTCTTTCGCAAGCATTTCTACGTTAACTTGAACAGTCTTAAACCTTGGTCACTAATAAAAATGTTCGATTTCAGGGATGAAGCTTGAAACCATTGGTCATGTTCTTGGATGAACAGTATGATTTTTTTCATGTATCTTTTTCCTAATCTAATATAAAAAGTGCATTCTCCTATCCGTTGATGTAAAGGGGTATTAGTTAGGGTAAGGGTAAAATTATAGTAATAGAGTTTTTATTAGTTTCATCACAAAATGAGAAAATTCGGTTTAATAAAATGTTTTTATTATTTGTATAACTACTTCATCACTTTGCATTTCATTTCCTTATTGCAATTCAACTTGATAACATCAATTTGGTTGAGATATCCAATTTTGTTGAAAGATGATCCGTCTAAAGTCTTTCCGTCATAAATACGATGTCTACGAAACCAGTATCTGAAACCAATATCATCAGTATCAGATGACATTACAGAAGTTTCCATTACTTGGAATAAAATCATACAAAAGAATTTACTATATATAACAGACTGACTGTTTTGCTTACTTTATTTATTGATCATGTGTACCTTGAATGAGTTATATACCTCTGAGAAGTAATATGATTGTGTTATAATAGGGCTGGTTAAATATATTGGTGCTCTCTTTATCTTCTTTTTTTCACCTTTAAGGTAAACAAGTTGGGTTTTTTTTTTTTTTTTTTTTTAAATTGTAATAATTATGATTGGTTGCCGATTGTCTGGTCAAAAGAAACATTCTCTTTGTAATTCATGAATATCAATTCGACAAATAATAAAGGTTATTCTGAATTGATACTTTGCCGTTATGTTCATGACAAAATAAGAGTTTATAAATATGTATCGACATATTACCAATTTTTTGTTCTCGAACATTTTTGCAATCTAACAAAAGCAACGTGTGTGCCTTACTCATGTTATTGCTATTAAGAATTTAAAAGAGATCACAAAGTCATGATTTAAAAGAAAACGCTTTTATAAAATTGTTGTTTTGAAATGTCCTTAACTAGATTACATAGGAAAGTGATATTAAACTTATTATGTATTGACCTCCATGATACGTCTACGAGTTAAAATACAAGAAAGTGCCTTAAAGGTGCAGTATTGCGCTAATTTTGACATTTTTCGCCTAGAATTGTTTTAAAAGATGAAATATATACTTAACAAAATGGTCCCAAGTCAAACAAAATCTAAAAATTAAATATTTTTTTATTTTGGAAAAAAGTTTTTTTGGTTTTTGTTTTGTGGTCCGCAAACTTTTACGACTTCCGCTTCTCGCGTGTTACTCTACACCATCATGTCAGATTCCACGATGCCGTCTCGTCATGTCGGTTACTCCAACTGGAAAGTTTGATGCGGTGAGTTGACGATTTGTTTTGTGTGAATGAAGAGTAGATAGTTATCAAATGATAAATACCTATGTACTAACATTTTCGGATGTCATATAATTGTATAGATTATTCATCTTGGCAAAAATACTCTTGATCGTGTTGAGATATATAGGCCTACAGTAGCGTAGATCAGATTCAGACGGACACGTTCTGTCAAATTTAATCAAATAAGACCAGTATATCTTCCAACTAAACTGTCTCAATGAATAAGGGAGCTTTTCTGAATACATTGTTTTCATTCCGAAACAATCGTGTCCCAACTTCAGAGCATTATCAATAACAACATTTTTCAACAATAGCTAGGCTAACCCAGACGAATTATATCAGCTGTGCTGCTGACGTGGAAAAGAGATTTTAAAAAAATAATCTATATTAAGTACAATTTAAGTACTAATAAATGACTTTTCTGTACATTTAGATTCGAATTATGGACCTCACCTCCTGAATTGTATTTATTTATTTAATTATTTTAACTTTCAGACAATCATGATTTATTTTGTTGTCTTGTCAGAATGTCATGTTTTTTCTCCTTTTTTTGTCAGTAATATTTGGATGACAATAGTATTCTTTCCATAGTCTTCCATGTTAATTCTATAAAACATTAATAATGTTCATGCATGTATTTTTTTTTTCACATTTATCATATGTATAACCACTAAGCTGTTAGCTAGACAAAATAGATAATTAAATGGAATACTGATAAAAACAAATAATAAATGAAATATTAAAAAAATATGTGGTTAAAACCTTCCAAACCATATTTAGTTTGGAAGTTAGGACATTATCCTAATGTATTGACCAACCAACCTGTTGCACCCATCATATATAACAATTATGAACTGAAAACTTGCTTGCTTTTATCTGATCAAAAGTTCATTAAAAAAAGGTTTATGGTATGTGTCTCCTCCAATAGACAATATTTCTAAATTGTCAATTCAAAAGTTCTGCAAAGTTTTCTTGCTAATCAAGATAATTTTTTGCAAATTCAATTACATAACTAGTGCTGTCACTTTATCAATATAAATTCTTTATATGAATTCCAGGAGGAAGAAAGGATTTCAAGAAAAGAGAGAAGAAATTGTGGGTGGATACAGGCAGGAAATATGGGAGTGAGGACAGCAGGGGAAGATATCAAGCCACATGAAAAACCTAATCAGTATTTTGTATTTTGAGATGCATTTTCCTTTTGATTTATCATGAATAAAACAATAATGTCTAAAATTAGTTTGTTAATATGGTGTTGAAGATTGTGTTAAAGGTTAATACAGATTTAGATTTGTTAAATATCTACAAGCTGAGTTTAAAACATTAAAAGATATATTTTGAAACATTTGAAAACAATTATTGCTCGACATATCAGGTTATGCTAAACAAGGCAAAAGTGAGCGCGGCTCACATACCCCCGCTTGAGTTTGACCGCCTTCACGTAACATTAATTTGAAAATTTATGATTATGACTTAGAACACAATGATCTTGCAACCCTAAAAACTATTTCACTTCAAAACATTCCCGGCCATGTAGTTTTTGAATAAAATTCTGGGAACCCTGGAATTACCCCTAAAGGGCACAACAGCACTATACAGTCGAACCTTGTTTTGGTTACAGGTGAAAATCGTCCGGATAGCAAATCGTCCGGTTAACTGGGTCATTTTTCTTAAGAAATATAGACACATTGTTTGAAAAATCTTTGTCCGTAAGGTGAGATTTATGGATATACGGAGTCTGGGTTGAAGTGTGCAAGTCATTTGGTATTTATATATGCTCCGGAAACAAGACAAAGTAAATTTTTTTTTACTGTTTTTGGTCAAAATTTCAAAAATTATTTGGACCATTGAGTTGAAACCCCTAAAAGGCACAACAGCACCATATAGGCTACTTCCATACCAAATTTGAAGTTTCTAAGTGGTATAGTTTTTCAGTTATGCTCCATACGAGACAAAGTCCAAAAATCGGACCGTTTTTGGTCAAAATTTCAAAAATTATTTGGACCATTGAGCTGAAACCCCTAAAAGGCACCACAGCACCATATAGGCTACTTCCATACCAACTTTGAAGTTTCTAAGTGGTATAGTTTTTCAGTTATGCTCCGGAAACGAGACAAAGTCCAAAAATCGGACCGTTTTTGGTCAAAATTTCAAAAATTATTTGGACCATTGAGCTGAAACCCCTAAAAGGCACCACAGCACCATATAGGTTACCTCCATACCAAATTTTAAGTTTCTAAGTGGAATAGTTTTTGAGTAATGCTCCGGAAACGATTTCGGACGGACGGACGCACGCACGGACGGACGGACGGACACGCGGAGCGCTATATACCCCCGACTACGTCGTAGCGGGGGTATAATTAGACCTTGCAAATACCAAGTTCTGCAGTGGATATTAGGGATGGCACGATACACCGATGCATTGATGCATCGTCGCGGTACAGTTCACGATAGTCAACTGTATCGTAATACAAATTTTAGTGAATATCGTCCAAATTTTTGTGAACATCAAGTCAAGAAATCCAGAGTTGATTAGATTCCTTGTTAAGATAGCATTAAATGACTTTTTCATGAAGAAGTTGTGTTTAAATGTTGGTTACTCAGATAAGTCTCTTTAGGAATATTAGATTTATATCCCTGAATTTTTTATCTTACCGTAATAATGTCGCATTCAGTGTATCGCGATATGTATCGTATCCTGACCTCAGTATTGTGATGTGTATCGTATTAAAATGGACCTGTATCGTGACATCCCTAGTGGATATACAATTTCAAGTTGCTTTCCTTAGAAACCAAAGACAGTAAACACCGTACAATTAGAAAATACAAAAGGTACATCAGCAAATTGATGAATATCTTGACTTGTGCCTATTGCTTATGGCAATGTGAAAGGGGCACATTTTTTAAGATTTCAAAGAAATACAAAAATATCAAATTCATTTGAAAGTGGCAAATCCTAAAATTCAATAATGCATGTTCTTAAGACAGCAAATTATGTTGACACTGAGTCTGTACATACTGTTGGAATGTTCAGGACAGACCACTGAATGCAGATATATTCATGTACATGTAAACAACAGCATTGAATTGGGATAAAAACACATTAAAACAAACCAAAGAAACAAGTAGAACTATATTTATTTCAAGTTTTGAACATATAAAGCATTTAGCTGATTAACTCTTTACTGTTTACAATATTGCCATGCTTACTTGACAACAACTGCACAACCCCATACTGCTTGTATATTACATATATCATAAAACTTTCAATCCGTTGAATGATCCTTTTGTCACCTCTAAGGTGTTTTTTGGCAATTTTGTTATTCTAAATGCTCATTTTAGATAGTACAGGTACAATATCTCGAAGATTTTATTTCATTTTTGTAAAGGAATTTTATCAATACAAACTCTAAAAGCATGAATTCCTGATAACAAAATGACACTTATTAAACTATGATTAAGGGGAGATAATCAACAAGTTCAATCAGAAGGTGATCTTCAGTTCTCTCAAAACCATAAAGTGGAAGATATCAAAGCTCTATCTCAAATTATAATATGTTCTGGGGCCCTTGGTAATAAAATCTGTAGACCTCTTTTTTTATATAAAAGTAATGAAAGTGAACTAGAATTTATTTGTTAATATTAGTAATACAAATAGGGGCTGGTTATTTTAATTTTTATTTTAACATAAAACATCTAAACAATACTATTTCACCATTATAAAAAAAGTATTTCAAGTTTTTATCTCTTTGCCGCTGTTGATATTGTCCAATTTAGATTTAATCCTGTTCAAATTTGTTTTACTGTCTGACTATAAAATTGGGATAAATTAACTAAAATGGACTATATTTAAACTTATCAATTTTAAGCTTGTGTTACTTTCACCACCCATACCATCAGGTTTAATTCATACCTATTTGATGATGCTAGGGATAGTATACTGTAGCAATCACTAAATGTCAAAACAATGAATAAACTCCTCAAATTATCATAACTAGTTTTTGTCAAATTATTTTCTGAATACAGCATAACTTGCTGTTAAATTGTTTCAAAGAGTTTGAAGGCGCCATTGTATTGTTCACAATATCCCTGAATAAGAGATGTGATAGTTTCTTGAGGGTTTGTTCCTTAGTTGAGTTCAACAATTCAGCACTGAACTGCATGTGGAATATCACAGACTGCCTCACACTCCAGCACTGATCACTAACTCACTATCCTGGATTAGCTTCCACTCTGATTACATCCTGCAATAGAAAGTTTAAAACATTATATTGACTGCTGTCCACAAATATATGAAGATTATCAGATTTGATTGGTATGTGGAGATATTAGGCTAGCCACTTAATGATCCGATTAAATCCAATCTGTATCAAAATAAACATTGAATTTTAAAATTGATTTAAAGTATTTTCACAGGTCATAAAATGAACACATCTCATAACTTTAACATAAATTTATTATCATAACTTGATTTTGTTTGATGCATTCATAACAAAATTTCTACAGTCATTAACACCTACAGGAAATTTGTGCTTCCAATCATTATTATCAATGATACTGGTTGAAAAAGTTTCATGAAGTTTATCTAATACATCTGTCAAGTTTCTGTTTTTCTCATCAAATCATTGCTTTCATTGCCCTCAATGCATCACACAGTATTCAAATAATAGAGTGAGTGCCTCTTGGAAATCATTTTGAAGATTTGAAAGGATTTTTATGTATTTATCATACTCTTATCCCAAGTTAGATTCAGCATATAAAATCACAATGACAGCAATATAAATACATTTATCTCTGTGTGAGTGTGAATGTTTACAGTCATATAAGAAACTTCAGATAGCAAAATAGTTGAAAAAAGCATAAATTTCAAAAATATAAATGTTATGATAATCATACAAAGTGGTGGATCCAGGATTTTGATGGGTGGGGGGACCTTATTTGTATTGACTTGAATAATCAAAGTTATCAAAAATATAACTTGCTCAGAATATAACCCCTTTGAAAGATATGCACAAATTTCAATGACAAAGAGTTTCATGATTAAAAGAATATTTTATCAAAACACTCTTTCAGTTACAAAACATACAAATTTTGGCCTAAAACAATTCACAATTTCCCTTCATCTAGGATTTTTGGGTAATATTGATTCAGATTACTGTAGTTATTAGAAGAAATGAATACATTCATAATGTACAGGACCAGTTTTTAATTCTTAGAGTAACTATATCTGTGTTATGATTTTTCATATTCTGTTAATATCTTCAAATTGAACACATTTCTAAAATTATCTCCCTTGGCAGAATATATATATATTGTCAGACAAAGTTATTAAGTACTATGCAGACACACAAGTATGTATCATCCAAACCTCCTCTGAACCAAATCTTAAAATGGTCATTGTTTAGTGAGATTTGTGGGGAACAATCACCATCACATTGTACACAGATTGGATAAATCCATTATGTTTTTTTGGGATGATACTTGTGTTTATTCAAGTTCACCAAAATGCAGATATATCATCAAACACTGAACTGCCTGTGGGAAGCTGCTTGTCTCAAATTCAAATACTGGCTGCCAACAAAATATCCTTGTTTCAGATTTAACTCTGATGGGCCCCTAAAGATAAACTATTGTTGAATCTGCTTAAAATTACCAACTAAGATTAAAGGAAAACCTCAGTGAGGGGGAAAATATCCTTAAAACATTTGATACTCACATTAATCAAATGTTTATCAATGTCAATAAATCAATCATATTTGCCAATAGACAATTGATAATGAAACTAGAACTGTTCACATTTTCATAATTGCTGACCTGTCTCATCAGTACTTCAGATTTTCAGAAATTCTTGTGGATCACATTTGCCAGTCACTCAGATATTGGAGGGGCCAAAGGGAATTGACATAAATTTTCCTTGCTCCTTAGATGAACTTATAATTACTAATACATTTGCATAATCTAACAATAACCTAAATTTTCCAAAAGATATTTACACTTATTTTTTTCTTTCAAAAAGGTTAGTAGCATATATCCTAAACTCCTGACAGTGGGCCTGTAGGACCCCAGCAAAAATGATGGGCCATTTATGAAATCATTGTTTGGGGGATGGGGGGCGATTAACCGGACCTACTGTCAATCCGAAGCTCAGTCTCATTCATTTATTCTTTGTGGGAGATTAACAATTAATAAGAATTTACATACCTGTGAATTGGGTCTTCCAATAAGTTCTTCTGTGAAGAGTAATCACTGTAAATAAAAATGACATTTAACATTTCATCATAACACAAGTCACATTGCTGCTAAATGAGTAATGAGTAATGAATAATTACTTTTCAAATAATAATTGAGAATTCCTTTAAAAGTTATTAACTACTGATAATTCATAATTCAATTCCTGTAAATTGAACATTGATGAGAGTGATCATGAAAAGATGAGCAAACCATTATAATGATGATTTTTTGGTAAATGTCAAGTTAAATCGAATCTTTCAGAAATCACTTTCAACTGCTTTTGCAAATAAAATTCATCTATAGAAATTTTATACCTGCACTTGAATCATCGCCCTTGACCAAAATTGGAGATAATGGTGTTGATGACAGATGAATTCTAAAATAAATATGGTTTATCAATCTTAATAATTAAATATAACAATGACATAGATTACTGCTTTCTGTTTTGATAATCAGTTATCAATAGTCCATGTCGTATGTTAACAGAACTACGATTTACCCATAATAAAAAATCTGTGTACATTGCAAACCGGATATCTACTGTAGACATGCCGGAACTGAGTGTGCGGGATATTTCCTATCTTATTAAAAGACGCATGATGTTCTAGTCCAAACAATGAGTTGAAACATATTACAAACAATTACAAACCATTACAAAGCCTAAAATCTAACTGAAAACATTACAAACAAATTTCATATATAAATCATTTCTTTTGACAACCTTATGATAGTTATCATATGAACATTCAATCGAGACAAGAAGAAATGTCCTCGGTCCTCGCTTTTTTTATGAATAATAAATCGGAAACACGCAACAAATATCGTAAGTTGGCAAAGTTTGCTTATGCATAATAATAAAAAATTCATATTTGATGGACTTTAAATAAAAAAGCGTAAACAAACCTACTTCTGGTGACGGCTGCATCAAGTGTCATTTGTATGCATAAAGTAGACGGCCGGCCCAATCGCTGTGTGCGAGTAAGGGGCCGTGTTGTTCCTTCAAACTGGTCCAACGTTGATGGGTTTCCCCGAGAAAAATACTGTGATCACGGCGATTCTTTGCACGTTGTACCTTCTTTGATCTGATCGTCGATGGGCTGAAAAGTCGTCCTCGTCCACGCTTTCCCATTGTTGCAAATCGTTTTTAACTAGCGGAAGTGAAGTGTATTAGACGCGAGTCATGCATTTCCGTTTGTCCGCCATATTTATGGAAACGTTTCCATAATTAAGATGATTATTTTTACCGGTGATTCATTCGAAAACTACTCGACAGATTTTTTTTTATTTTCGTAAATATAACTTAATTAAATAATAGAATAAATTCATAACATGCATAACATGCATAACATGCATAACATGTCGAAAACCGTCTCGTTAAAAAGCTCATAATATGTGCTACTGCTCCTTTAAGTGAACACTACACTCACGGGCAAAAGAAAGTATAGGTCCTTCATATTGATATAAATTTAAAACTATTGATCATACCAAATGTTAGTTATACTTAACCTAATGTCATGCCTTAAAATACATAAAAAATATCGCAAAAACGCAAAGTGTGTTGCTTTATTTTTTAGAAACCAGAAAAGTAATGAATTCCGTTTAAAACCAATTGCATGAAAATTAAGAGCATAAAATATGTATCAATTTATTTGTTAGATACTGTCATATCATAGCAGCTGAAAAAAACACAAAAGGAATGGTAAGGTTGTCTCAGGAACAAAGAGAAAGAGCTATTGGAATGGCCGAAATTGGAGCAACACACGGCCACATTGCTCGAACGTACCATTGCACACCACTGACAGTGTCCAGGCTTATGCAATGTCACAGACAGTCTGGTTGGACCCAGGACAGACCTCGAAGTGGAAAACCACGTGTTACAACGCATCAAGAAGGTCACTTCATCCGGACCATTCATCTGAGGAACATGTGTGTAACGGCAACGGAAACAGCGCCAATGGGTCTAGGTCATCGTGTTAGTAGACGTACATTGTCAAGGAGATTACGTGCAGCAGGGATTCAGGCTTATCGCCCCTTCCAGGGCGTAGCCTTGACCCCTCAACATAAGCGTCGTCAACTTCAATGGGCGCGATGAGTTTTAAGATTGCAAGCTCGGAACTGGAGACGAGTCTTATTCACAGAAGAAAGTCGCTTCTGTCTGTGTCACAACGATGGAAGACAAAGGGTATACAGGCACCGAGGTGAGGGTTTCGCCCTTAGAAAAAAGCAGCAACGTATACCTGACGCCGTCATCCGATGTTTTACAACGTCGATGAGGAGAGGTGTTCGTGCCTGTATTGATGTGGCGGGAGGTCACACATGTTATTTAACAACAACAGAGAATGTTTGTGGTCTCACTGTTGATAATTGAGACACTTGAAATCAATGAAATTTGACCCCCTGCTTATGTTAATGAGATTGCTGAAATATACTGGAGTGATCAAACAAAATCTGTTTGTGTGGATTTTTGTCATTTGGTTGTGCTATAAAATCATCTTCGCGGCATTGAAATATTATCTTTAGTTTTAATGTTGTGAGCAATGAAAGTTTACCTATACTTTCTTTTGCCCGTGAGTGTGTCTGTTATGAACTGAATATTCATAACTCATAAATATTTAACAAAAAAAAATCTGTCGAATAAACACCATAAACCATTTTCTGCACCCTTTATGAACGTTATACTATAATGTTAAACATGGAACAAAAATGTCAAACAATTAACCAATATGAAAATTTGTTATTGCTCTATCATAACATGAACATGAGGAATGTAATTGTAAAACAAAATATCAGCCTTCACTAAAAATGACATTAGCAAGTGTTCAATAGAATAAATCCGATTATACCAAATGTGCAACTCATTTTAGCTCGCTTTTGAAAACTGACATCTCTTTAGCTAACAATCAAATCTTGATTGGCGCATTAAGGTCACATACATTGCAGTTTGCTTAGCTATATTGCATTGTAAACATCTACAAAAGTATATACACTGTAAGCTAATCATAAAATGAATCATAACTGTTATGCTTCATTACTATTGAAGGTAAAGATTACTGATATATTTTTACAAGGTAAACGTTGCTATCTACATATATCAAAACACATGCAAGTTACCTTATATATTGGAACAAATAATTACGATTAGTTCTATAACGTTACAGTAACTTGTCCGATTTGAGTCTCATTCTATATGCAATGAATAATTATCAGTGGCGTGTTTTCATCATCATCAATGTTGTTATCATGCCCCTACGCCATGTGTTCTATGTTGATTTTAAAGTTTTAAAGATTATTTGACCCAGTTATTACCTTGAGCCTTTTTTGTTCTCATCATTAAGAATGTGTGTAGAGTCTAGATATTAAGATATCGCTCTCAATTAAGAATTATGTCAGTTTTATGTTTCAAGCACTTCATGTTATTTGATATGAACGTTGCTCTGTATCAAATCTAATTAATTCATTTCTGTGGCGTTGCCGTCAATTACATGCCATTACAGTCAACTGTTGAGGTATCGGATGATTAGTGAATTAACAATATCACACACAATTGAAAAATTATGTTACACAGCACAAGTCAAAGTTCATACTCAGTGGTTGGCGTTTTAGCATTTATTCACAATGTGTATAAGTGATTGCTGTACTTAGAGCAACTTATATCACTTACCTGTTTCGAAATGCTTTTCATTTTTGACATATGTACGCGAATTAGTCAAAGAATTATCATTCTAGCTTAAACGTCAATAAGTCTCAAAAGTTGATTTTGTTTCCAATTAAAATTGAAACAATTCACAATATTATAATTAGTTAAATACAAATAATCATATAAAATTTTCATACAACAACGCCAAAAAAACTGTTACTGTACCACAAAAACATAGCTATCATGCAAATTTATTAACATCCCAACGATATGGTATGGAATATGTCATGTTCAAACACAATGAGAGTCCTCTCTGAAAAATGACAACATCAAGTGATTTGAGTTATTAGATTAAGCCTCGTGTGCAAGCCCTTTCAGCTGTCGT
The DNA here is from genome assembly GCA_916613615.1 of Steromphala cineraria. Taxonomy (NCBI): domain Eukaryota; kingdom Metazoa; phylum Mollusca; class Gastropoda; order Trochida; family Trochidae; genus Steromphala; species Steromphala cineraria. The sequence goes on along the minus strand of OU744722.1, from coordinate 37,401,040 downwards.
TGATAATTGACATCTGAGCTCGTTAGAGGACTAACATGAATTGAATTGGTGCATGAATGCCATGACGCTCACAGCTCAACATACTATTTTGCATAGATAGGCAATGAAAATGAGTCTGAAGAAATATGTGCATAGGAATGTGACTCAACAAATTACTTCTGTTCACTATCACTTTCCAAATCATGGTTCTGTTCACTATCACTTTTCAAATCAGTTGGCAATTTAAGAAAACCAAAACAGTCATTTTAGTGTGAACATATTTAACGATGCATATTGATTTTACTGTGCTGGGACACGTTTTACATGTAATGTCTTTTTCGATTCACTTTAAATGTTTATTTCATTCTCGTTTGATGCTTTATTTCAATTAATATTCAATTTCCTTAATCATTTCAAAATACGAAACACTTAGAACAACAGTTTCTTTAAATGTTTTATGTAGATAGCATTATCATATATTTAATATCTCACAGATGCACATAAATAATCTTGTTTGCCCCTACCCTTTTTCAATTAATGAAAAAATCTGCTCGATAAGAGAATGAGACTCTCGAGAGTCCAAACATTTTAGAGAGTACATAACCTTGACTTGTACAAACAAGACATCGATATCACCGATATTCTTACGCTTTTCTTACACACTTTATATCTCATCCTTCTCCAACGAGTTTCAAAGCAAAAAGAGTTTGATATGTGACTTTGAAAAACCAGTGTTGTGCATCTGACACATTAGAGTGAGTTAGATTTTTGTTTTATATCCATTCGGGCAATACTTCAGACATTAGCGGCGTTGTCACATTTGAATGCCTAAATGAAAAACTGAATAAGCTAAAAACCGTTTTAATATCTATAAAAAATCTTGTTGACAAAGGCATACAGTAGGCATGTAGTTCGTTTTGAGATTTTCTTGGATAGTTATATAAAAGCAAATAAACTATAAATGATATAGTTTTATCATGGTATAATGATCAGCAGTATTGGAAAGCTAAATATTGTGTCAAAGATGTTGAGATTGTATGTTACATAACGATACATTTATAATTTTTTATTTGACTATTGCTTGACTAAACGTTATCAGGTACACTGAGGATCAGTGTAATTAGCGTTAAAAGAGACCTGTCGCAATCTTATTTGCTAGGTTAAGCCAGATAAACGAATGAACAATAACATTAACTATCTGAACAAGTATGTATCATTTGTAATGCAGCAGCATGAAAGGGGTTCATCATGCTTGTCTGAGATGGTCTGATTGTCTGACCCTGCTTGTTGACACAGCAGTACTGTTCGTAATAGAATAAAGGCAAGTGACACATAAAATAACTTTGAGTATTAACTGTCTGAAAAAATATACTGCACAAGCACCTCAGGTCATTTAGAGGATAGAATATTTTTTTTCTGTCTCACAGTGATGAGATACATGTAAGTATGTCAAAAAAAGACAATTTTTCAGTTTACTTTATGATTGAAAAGTTGTATTTCTGTCAAAATTGAAGCGCATGACTTTAAGTGGGCTCCAAAGAGAGCCAGTCGCCTAAAAAACACATAACATCATGAATGTGTTATTGGGCCAGATCACTTTTCGATGACGTCAGATCATTGTTGCTATCAGTCACTGACGACTGGTAACACGTACCATTGTTATTGTCACTAGAGACTGATAACATGGTTTATTTCAATTGATAGATAGAGGATATCTGTCTTTTCTTGACTAATACCATGTTTATCTCATCGATTGAGGTAGAAAGTTTATATTTTCACGAGTGGCTAAAATATTTAACTTTTCTACCTCACGAGTCGAGATAAACATGGTATTTGTCAAGTTAATATATGATGAAATCCTTTTAAGTACGTCAAAAAAGGGCAAATTACATGTGAGCAGCTGCTTGGAAGAGCCCGTCACTGCGGTAACAGTGTGACGTCAGGCCATTCTTACATGATGTCAAAATCTTGAACTTGACGTCATTTGAGTGATGATAAAGTTTATCACCACTCAGTAGAGTGACGATAAATTGATGTATATTTCTCCAGTTACTGGTGGGAATAGGGAACATTCATTCTTTCATTCAGTCATAATCGACTTAAGAGTGATTCACTTTTCCAAGTATATCCCAAATGAACGTTGAATCATTCAAATTAAGAGCTCTTTACATGTACACAACAGACTCTGTTAAGATGTCTCAAGGGGGACAGATTCAGACATTGGTCTGTCCAAGCTTGAAATGATATCTTAAACCTGTTCAAGAACTAACACTTAATCAATACTTGACTTTTGTCTTAGTACTTGAGGCCAGACACATATGGTTTAATGGAGTCTTTCTTTACCAAAGGGTTTATACTAAGATGTCTCTAAGAACACTTCAAATTTACTTTGACCTAAACACATATAGACACTTTGAATTACATTTTGGGGATCATGATGCACTGATGATGATTCATCTACGAACAGTCAACTTTCAAATTGAGTAACTGATTCAATTCATTTAGCTGTGTCCATGTTAATATAAAAAGTAAAGTAGTACCTCAGTTTGACAATTAATTTTTAAAATGTTTCGTAACATGAAGGAAAGTTAAAACCGAATGTCAGCATTAGAAATAAAACAGCGCAAAGGTTAGCTTTATTTTGTATGCATTTGCTGATAATTGCCTGTTTAGGATAAAAAAGGAAAGTGACTTTAAACCAATTACTGCATTAGCTTCAAAATATCTGTAACATATGTTCACTGTTTTCTGTTTTGAATTTTGCTGACTTATTTTTATACTTTTCACGCAAGCACAATAAAAATATTACATACTTCTTAATTGTTGGAATATTCTAGATATACGATTCAGCTGTATAATAATCAATAGTTACTTGCTTGTTATAAATCAAATATCTTATAAATGATAGCCAAGGATCACATTCAATAATCATATAAAAACATATGAAACAGAATTGCTTACAAAATCTAAAAGAGAAACAAGTTGTGCTTGCATGCAAATATCTATTCATATGCCTCAGTGTTTGGGCATACATGTATATCAAACCAATTAATGTTGTTTGCCTTGTTGCACCGGGAATAACCAGATGCAATCAGCATCGACTTATTTCTCTTCCAGCCTCATATATTCCCCAACAATGCTTGAGTTGAGTATTTGCATAAAGAGTAAAATACGGTTCAGACAGTAATATTTTCAGTAAAAGTTGTGTCAATGAAAAACTTTTGAAAGTAAATAACCATGTTATCCACTTCTAAAGAAATATGAATTTATTTATCTATACATGATACATGATATTTATTTCATTACATGACTGCAACTGAAAGCTTATGGTTATCAGATGCATGGTTTATAAATAAGTCTTGTCTATGATGGAGAAATGTGCAAGGGAAATATGACATTCTTATCTAACATTTATTGGGACAATATGCGACTGCCACTTGAAATGGAATTGCAATGCAGTCAAAACAGATAATGCTCCAATTGTATTGTAAATTATCAATGCATAACAGTTTTATAACTATATGTATATATATTTTAAAGTAAATTATGTCATGATTATTTATTACTTAAACTCCCTTTCCTCCCTTTTAAATAACATTTGTATCTCTTATTTGTTTTTGTATTGGAGCACATGATGTACAGAAATGCAGGTGGTGCTACTAAAATGTGGCACTTAATTTAAGAATATAAGGGGGTTTGCTATATTGAAATGATTCATTGTCAATCGATCAATGTTAACCAAATGAAAGTGCAAAAAAAGACACTCAAGTCTGGTCACAGGTCCTATAAAAAGCAATGGCCTATAAAGAAAAGCTTTTAACGAGTGCATCGACCAAGTCATGCTTCGTATTGACAACAACTCATTGGTATTCATAATGTTGCCTCAACTCAACAAAGAACCAGCTCAAGTCTAAATCAGACTTGGGTCATTAATCTTTTCAGTAAATTTTTAGGTGATTGCTTGCTTGATGTTTCTAAGAACAGTGTGTTCAGTGTTCGCTGAACTGAGGTAAAGGGTTCAAAGTGCGATTTGATACTGATTTGATGTTATAATAAATACATTAATGTTGACAATGATTATAAATAATGGAAATGTCAAATAGAAACATATTTTTATGGTTTTGCATTGGAAATAGAATTAGGAATATAGCACGACTTATTCAAGAAACTACTATATATACTTATATTGGAAATGATAATTCAGTGCTTGTATGAAGCTATGACTCGCATGAGAGAAGGTAACTAAAGAACTTAACATATATACTGGGTAGTTATTGTCGTTTATAAATATATAAAAGATATGCTTTGAAAAAGAAAATTCCTAATCATAGTCGATGTCTCGTGCAAACAGACTAGATGTTCTTAGGAAGATTCAATGACAACAAGAACAAACCCACTATGAACATCTTATGTACAATAGCTTAATTTTATTGGCGACACCTACTGTGACAAATTTGTTGAATAAGCTATTGACGAAACCTTTATCGACCAAAACCCTAACTTAAAATTTACAAGCTATACTAACAGTATAGACCATCTTTCAGAAACTAAAATACAATACCATCGCCATGAAACGACCAATGCACAAGCAATACGACTTTAAACAGACTATTTCAAGAAAAATCCCCAATCAAATGGTCAGAGAATTAAAGCTGCAATTAAAACATTGTATTAACATAAATCAGAGGAAGATTAAAAATGCCTTTCACACTTGGTTATTGCAGTCTCAATTTATTGCCTCACTTTGCTGCTAATATCACTTGAATTAGTCCAGAAGAGGCACTTTATTGTAATTATAGCTCTGTGTATGGCTTTCCAGCAAGGAAGATATTATCCTTCAAAACGTGTCACAAACAAGATGGTTTAAATTGAAAAACAACCCCACATGTAAAGAATACATATAAAATGTTAAATTTCCCACGGTGTCTTCACATTCTTTTTCACACAAAAAAAACTTCGTCCTATCTGAATCTTTCTAGAATATGCTTAGTAATTTCAACAGACCAAACAGTTTTTCATATATCAAATATATCGGTTTTGTGACAATAAACATTATTACATCATGATCGAAGTAAAAATGCAATAACATAAAATAATAAAATCATTGATAAGAATACCTGAATATTCTTTTAAATTCTAAGCATATCAACAATTATTTATCCACCACTTAAAGTAATGTATATGAGGCCTGAGATTATAGTTCTACTGTGAAAATACAGTTGCATGGTAATACAACCATCAAATCCCAAGAGTGAGTCATGGTTCAAGGAATTGCTCTGGTCTCCCCTGATTCTATTTAGTCCTGTTAAGTGTTCTTTGATTGATGAGGGTTTGATAGAGTGGATGTAAGTTGGGGAATGAAGCAACATGTGACTATGTTATTACATTATTTTGAAAACGGTTAACTATTCCTGAAAAGATGTTGTGTAAATAAGGTCTCTGCCCATGATGGTTTCTGAAAACCTTTCATATAATAGCTCTGTTGTAATCTTCAGAATAATCTTGTTCAAAATCGATTGAAATTACATTCAAGATTTTACACACATTATAAATTTGTGCTTCACATTGAATATGTTATTTAATAATTATTGATTGGCATGTCTGTTTTCTGTTGAACATATTCTTCTCAGTATGTATTTTAAAGGTTAGTATTATGCAAAGGTTTTCAATTACAACTGGCAATTTCATAACCTCATCATTTTCAAACAGTTAATGTTGAAAATTCATGCAAATAAAAAGATTGTGTTATTACAAAATGAATGCTTTGATATTGGAAAACTTCATGTGTAATTCCGACAGATGTTGAAATGTTGGTAAACATGCCACAAAATTGATTTTTTTCATGCTAATTCAAAAAAATGAAAAAACTTGTCACTGTGTGGCAATTGGTTGGAAAATAAACCTGCAAAAATGTTATAATGGGGAAGTCCATGTACATGAGAGCTGTCACATAAAATTGTATGATTGACTCGTTTCAATAGTATTGACAAAATTGTATTCAATGCAAACATAATTAGTAAAACCTTTCAATCTTTAATTTGTTGATGTATTTTGTACCTAAGGTATAACTAGTAAAGGGCATATGACACACATACTTATACAACATTTTCCGTGATTATATTAAAATTGCATCCCATTTTAAAATTAATGTTTGCATCAGAAATAATCCTGAGTACTTTCCTGTTTCGTGAGTACTTAATTGTTATAATTCACTATAGTACTCGTACTGAAAGTAAACCTATTCTCTTGATTGATATTGGATGTGTGTTTGTTTGCTGGCTGAAACTGGAAGAAATAGGAACATAAAAATTTCTTCTTCCTTGTTATTCCTTCCAAAGTTATTCAAATAGAATGGCTATTCTCACAGACTCACATACAAAAAAAATCAGCTTCCAGGTCGTCTTTTAGGTCAAGCTGAAAAAGTATAACACTAGGACCAGTACAGCATGGATAACTTACTCAATGGTGAATACTGCCAGTCTCCTGGGTGACGGAAGTAATGGAACTGGTCAGTTATCCCGTCACAATGACACTAATGGTCAGATTTACGCTTCAATTAAATATGGACAATGACGATCTCTAAGGAAATGGTGTTGTCATTATGTGAGAGATCGTGATATGAAACCTTTCTTGTTTCCTTTATGGATGATTAAATGCAATGTGTATATAAATGAAAACTTATATTGAATTCTCTGTTCACCTTGGTTTAGATATGAAAACTTCTTACAAAATGTCATAAAACTGTTTCTGTGAAGAGAGAAATGTTTTATAAAAGTTTTGTTTTAATGCATTTTTTAACAGGGAGATCAGGAATGTATATTTGTGTATAATTCAATGTCAAGTGTGAATTTCATTAAAGAAGATTCAGTAAAATTGTACAGAATGTGTTAATGTTTTTACATAACTATCAGCTATTGCTTTTTAAATAAAAGTTCTATCACTTCCAATATACAAAAGTCAACTGAGTCTTTTAAAGCAGTGAAAGCCACACCAAACATTACTAAATCAATGAGTGGCGTCATCTATGTATACATATATATTCAGCAACTCACGTATTTATAGATCTGTAATATATTGAGGTGAGTTATTGATATTTTGATATTTTTGCTGTGACTGAAAAATGTTCAAAATTGATAATTACTTTGACATATAATATATATATAATTTGTATTTCAAAAGAGAGCTTTATTTCAAAAAGTTTATTATCGCTTGGTGTACACGTTCATTTCTAAATGTCAGACACTTCACATTATCCCCAAAAGAATAAAATATATTTTTAAAAGTATTTAAAAATTTCACCAAAAACAAAAAAGCAAAGGAATGTTTTATGTTTCTTTTCAGAACCAATTTATCAAGTTCAGAAGCTTTAGGGCATATTCTAACAGTACAAATACTTAATTGACTGTACAAATTTGGCACTCAGTACTGGTAGTATTAGAATACTCAACCAGTAAGATTCTTTTTTTTAGAAAATGGTAAAAGTAACTCTCGAACTTTAAAATGGTATCACTTTTCCACATTCCCAAAATCCCCTCCAACCAAAGTAGGGAGTTCTGGTGTCACTGTTTAGTCAAATACTTGTTAACAACAATCCGAAGTGTGAGTCATAGATGACAGTTTCATTGGGTCTATTTAGTCCTGTTAAGAGGTTCTTTGATTGATGGAATGTTGCAACTCGATCGAGTTTTCAAACTCTTTGGAATATTTCAGTTGAATCGATTATTACAGATGATTTTGAAATAACAGATTTCAGTAGAAGATTGATATATATAGAAATAATCTTGACAACATAGACATTGTTTGTATACAGCTGTGTATTTTAAGTTTGTTCACTTACCTTCCTATTCTAGTGTAAATATCAACTAAGTTGTAACGTCTTTGAGATATCATATCATTGTGAAAACGAAACCGATAATGATGAAAATTCACTGCATAAGTTAGGATTCAGTTTGCGTTGACATATTCGTATGTCATACCTAGCAGATAGCTGTAACAAATTTGGCAGGTCATTGAAGTGACCAGGGGTCAAAATTTCGAAAACATTGATTTCTCTTTTGCTATACAAAATCCTTCATAAGTTATCAACAGCTTTAGATCGTATTCATATGTGTTCCTTTGCGCTAAGGCAATGTAACTGTGCTAATCTTGTTCCTACAAATTTTCCATGGATGATTTTAATCGAAATTTAAGAAAATCCGAATTTCACAAATATGACCCCACCTGTGTATTTAACAACGCCAAATATCGACATTCAGCACCAGTGACAAGACGATCTCGAAATATAGTTTGGGAATGGTTATTTTACACAGGGACAATTGATGATCTTCTGTAAGTGGTCCTGAATTTTTTATGAACGTCAACACGAAACCAAAATTACATGATATTTGCACTAAGATCACAAATAGGTGAACAAACTTTTGGTATGCAGCTGTATAGCTTGTAGAAGACTTGAGATTGCTATCAATGTTTGTTTTATATCCTACATGTTTATTTGGTTATGACGAAGTTCCCAAATTCCAGTGCTGTTAATGGATTGCTATTTATTTACTTCAGGAAAGAAATGAACAGTTTTGATGTTAAGGGTAACAGCCTATAAATCTATTCGCTGTTCGAAACAGTATTGATATTAAATTATACTCAGCATTACATGTAAACAGTAAAATTTGCTAGTATTTCATCAAACGATATAATATGCCATTTCCTTAACATATTGCTCTTCCCTGTGTATGCAAATATTACACCACTTGCATCTCAAACATAATTATTTTGATACGCATTAATATCATAACTTGTCTTACCGTGCTTTTGGTTGTTCGAGACGAGAGTACAATTGCAACTCCCTGAGGAGACAAGGCTATTACTGTAAAAGGATACAAGTATGGGCATTGAAAATCGATGGCTGAGTTTTGAACCTGCAAGAAAAACAAACCATTCTTCAACAGTTTTTTTTAATCAGTGCATTCTCATATTCATTTGGAATAGTTTAATAGATTTCATGAGAATTTAGCACTTTGTAAGTCGTTCACTACGTATTTGAAGATGGTCCGACAGAGACTGACTGAGAAACAGACAAGACAGGTGACCCTTAATGATATCCTCAGATTATCTCTGCTATTAAGAAAAACACCCCAATACAAACGATTTAAGTCTTTTATCTTCATACAAAAGGGGAAAATCACAACTTGTCTTCAAAAAACTAATTCCAAATAATGAACATAGTTTGGAAGCATATGCATATGTGATGTCCATCTAATAGACATTATCCTTACAATATATGTAAATGAACAAGGTAATTCCCTTGGTATAGTACCATATTGATGGCTTATCTAAATATTCGATTTCAAATTCCAATGAAAGTTTCATGAACAATACTTTATTAACATGTCATTTGATTACAATTAAATTTATTGTGATAGTTATCCTAAAACACATATTTGAAGACAGCAGTTTTAGCTGTAAGCAATGAAAAATCTATTGACAGATATTGTCACCATGTCGGATATGGCAATAATTTCAGGATGTACAAGAGCATGTTTTAACAATGAAAAATATCTTACAAGAAATAATAACAAGAAAATATTGTTTTAAATGAAATTATTGAAATAATGGGTATTGTTATAAAGTAAACGTACAGTACATAAACAGAATGCACTTCTGTTAACTTATAAACATCTGTACAGAATACCTGACAGTATTATCCGCTAAGCTTTAAACCATTAAATATTTATTCCGTACTGCTGGTTAGACAAGAAAAATATCGACGTTAAAAAATATCTTGTTGAAAAAAAAAGTGGGATGCCCAGACTAAAATGATTTGAATAGCAACTTAAACCTGATTTGGAAGTTTTTCAGAGTGGCAATTAGAGTTTTGTTTGTGACATGCAAGGAGATCACCAGGACAACACCAAAACAAGGTGCCAGGAAGTAGCAGTCCATTGTTCATTCCTTTATATGGCGTGTCTGGCTGAGATACCAACTCATGTTAACGATTCTAGAGATTTTTTTTAGAGTTGTACTTTCAGCGTCAAAGTGGTGTTGACAAGTAAATGTTAGAGAGGAATACACGTGTTCGATAGAATTTTAACTCCAGACAAAATACCACAATATCCCCTGACAATTTTTATTTATGTATTACATTCAGATGTTTTAATAACCACAACAGCTAAATATCAGTAATATATAATCTTAGAAATATTTTAGTTAAGATAAGCAGATAAAAGTGATGATGTCGCAATATTGTTTCTTGGGCATATGTTCATAAGAGGAAATATGTATAAGCAATCATATTAGACCAATGTCAATATGTGACATTTATAGCTAAATAGCTACAGCTGATAATGAATATCACCACATCCATGTGTTTACTTAAAATTTCCAAAGAGACCAAGACGTTAATATGCAATGGAATATATATTTCATTTTCTAAATGTCATGAAAGCGAACTGACTTATCTATTACAGGATGATACACATTTGTGTATATCTTTCAGTACTAGATTAATTCCTTAAAATTGACAGCACAGTTAGAAAACAGTATACATGTAGAGGTGATGACATTTTAAATGTTGTCATTATTCATATTAAAGAAAACCAAACCTTCAACTTATTTACTTTAAATATCATTGATTTTAGTTTTGAAAAATGTTAAGATTTTTTTAAATTGATATTATAGAAAATTAATGATTAAAGTGGGTATTGCTTTCGAATACGACGATAAAAAGTGATATTGTGATATCCTGATACAAATATGTAATCTTTTGTTATGTTGAACGTTAATTCTTTTGAAGCCGTTATAAGTTTTCAAGTGAAGGCAAAATTTTGTTGATATAATTAAAAAAATGAAATATCTTAAAAACTTGTAATAATGTTTAAGGGCAGTAGCACGTTTTAGGGGGAATATAAGGTGATTGGTTACAATTTAAAGACAATGTATTTAACTAAATTGAGCAGTAATAATTCAAACATATAACGTAAAGTTTAGCAATGCGATTCCTTTTTAGCTCATCTGGCCTGTAAGGCCCGATGGGCTTATGGCATGGCATGGTGTCCGGCGTCCGTCCGTCCATCCGTCCGTCCATCCGTCCGTCCGTAAACTTTGTGGAATTTCGACTTCTTCTCCAGAACCATAAGGCCTAGAAACCTAAAACTTTGTGTACATACTCCTTGGCTAGTGAGGATAAAAAATTGTAGCTTTGGTGGCCCTGTGACCCGTAATAAGGGCCACAGGGGCCACGCCCTAAAAACCTATTTTCATCTTCTTCTCCAGAAGCATAAGGCCTAGAAACCTAAAACTTTGTGTACAGACCCCTTGACTAGTGAGGATTATAAATTGTAGCTTTCGTGGCCCTGTGACCCCTAATAAGGGCCACAGGGGCCACGGCCTAAAAACCTATTTTCATCTTCTTCTCCAGAACCATGAGGCCTAGAAAGCTGAAACTTTGTGTACAGACCCCTTGACTAGTGAGGATTATAAATTGTAGATTTGGTGGCCTTGTGACCCCTAATAAGGGCCACAGGGGCCACGGCCTAAAAACCTATATTCATCTTCTTCTCCAGAACCATGAGGCCTAGAAACCTAAAACTTTGTGTACAGACTCCTTGACTAGTGAGGATTATAAATTGTAGCTTTGGTGGCCCTGTGACCCCTAATAAGGGCCACAGGGGCCACGCCCTAAACACGTATTTTCATCTTCTTCTCCAGAACCATGAGGCCTAGAAACCTAAAACTTTGTGTACAGACCCCTTGACTAGTGAGGATTAAAAATTGTAGCTTTGATGGCCCTGTGACCCCTAATAAGGGCCACAGGGGCCACGACCTAAAAACCTATATTCATCTTCTTCTCCAGAACCATGAGGCCTAGAAAGCTGAAACTTTGTGTACAGACCCCTTGACTTGTGAGGATTATGAATTGTAGCTTTGGTGGTCCTGTTGCCCCTAATAAAGCATAATTATACCCCCGCCTTACAGCGTAAGCGGGGGTATATAGCGTTCATTCTTTCCGTCCGTCCGTCTGTCCGTCCGTCCCAAAACTTTGTGCGGGGCAGATCTCCAAAACTATGCATGCTAGCCTCATCAAACTTCATACACATGTCAACCATGATCCCTAGTTGTGCCTTTTGAGGGTTAGAACTATTTCTGAAGTTTCATTTTTGCGGTTTCCATGGAAACGTGACTAAAAAGTGACTCTTTGAGGAAGTCGTTTTGTGCAGAGCATATCTCCAAAACTATGCATGCTAGCTTCATCAAACTTCATACAGATGTCAACCATGATCCCTATTTGTGCCTTTTGAAGGTTAGAACTATTTCTGAATTTTCATTTTTGCGGTTTCCATGGAAACGTGACTAAAAAGTGACTCTTTGAGGAAGTCGTTTTGTGCAGAGCATATCTCCCAAACTATTCATGCTAGCTTCACCAAACTTCATACACTTATCAATCATGATCCCTAGTTGTGCCTTTTAAGGGTTAGACCAACAAATTATTTTTATTTTTGCGGTTTCCATGGAAACATGACTGAAACAGTGACTCTTCGACCAAGTCTTTTGTCCGGAGCATATCTCCCAAACTATTCATGCTAGCTTCACCAAACTTCATACACTTATCAATCATGATCCCTAGCTGTGCCTTTTAAGGGTTAGACCAACAAATTATTTTTATTTTTTGCGGTTTCCATGGAAACATGACTAAAACAGTGACTCTTCGACTAAGTCTTTTGTCCGGAGCATATCTCCCAAACTATTCATGCTAGCTTCACCAAACTTCATACACTTATCAACCATGATCACTAGATGTGTCATTTGAGGATTAGACCATCACATTTTTTTAATTTTTGGAAACATGACTAAAACAGTGATTCTATGATAAATTACTTTGTCCTGAACATATTTCATGAAATATACATCTCAGCTTCACCAAATTTGCTACATATGTCAATCGTGATTGCTGGATATGCCTTGTGAGAGTTAAACCATATATATGGATTTTCTTCTCTGTGGTTTCTTTGGAAAACATAACTTACAAAGTGACTCAACAAAAATAATTTTGTCCTCAGTGCATCTCGTAGAATATTCATGATAACTACCTCAAATTTGAAACAAAGATCAACCATTATCTCTAGATGTACCCTTTTAATTGTAAAACCTATTAATGAATTCGGTATTTGGGTTTCAGTTGAAAGAAGACTTACACAATGACTTACTGTATACTCAACTATCATACTTTAACCAATATTAATCAGTTTTACTATTTGAAATTCTTTGAACAAAGTGGGGAGCGGGGGTATGTGAGCTTTGCTCGCTTCTTCACTTGTTGATAATGAAGCCTGATGAGCTACAGAGCCAATGGCTCTATTTTTCTTACACAAAATGAATTAAAGGTGTTCTCACAAAATGGCCGCCAGTGGATTTTATGTGAATATTCATACTTTGGCCTCTGTCTATGGATAATTGGTGTGTGTTATGAGATTTTTGACACTGTCAAAATAATACATTTAGCATTAACTTACAATTATCAGTGATATCAGTTATAAAACTGTTTACTAACTTCACACTATACACACATTAGTGTGCTTTTAGAAACAATCACAATTAACTGTTTTGATACAAGGAGATTAAATGTATAGATGTTTGTTAGTGAGGAAGAGAAACCCTTTTTGAACTTTTTAAACAGTTTTTATAAGTTGTTCTGTTATGCAAAAGGTTAATTGACTAAAAAGTCATTCGAGTTTACCACTTTCATAACACAATATTGCAAACCATGAGTGGATATTTCTCTTTAAATCATGTTGATTTAATAAGAAAATGGTTGGTTTACCATTTTTCAAATTGATTTATCAATGCCACACGCCAGCAACATTTTGCCGCCGACAATCACATGACTTTTCTCAAAAGTTTTTAAGATTTGGTTTGGAATCACATTAATCCGAAGAAGTTGAAACCCCAAAAGGCACATATACATATAATGATTGATCAATAAACACAGTTTTGCTGACTTAAGTCTTTTAGATTTTGAGCAACAAAACTTATCCCAAGAAATTGAACCCCCCAAAAGCCACATCTACACAAAAAGACTGATTCGCATACAGCCTTTGATATTTGCTCCGGAAACGAATTCTAAGATACATTTCCGTGAAAACCGGCATAAATAAGAAATCCTAAGATGTTGAACCCGCCAAAAGACACATCTACACATGATGATTGATCCATATACCAAGTTTCATTGAGTGAGGTCTTCCTTTTGAGCTTTGCTCTGGAAACGATATCGGGATGGACGGATGGGCGGACGAACGGACTGATGGAGCCAATATCAATATCCCCACCAACTCTGTTGGGCTGGGGATAGTGAAAGCTCCATTGTAATTACTGGATAATTCACCACATTACATCTAATTCAGAAAATATTAAGACTAAAAAAGTTGACTTAATCTGGAATATAATATTTAAAATGCATCACGACCATATCAGGTTTCTTTGCAAAAATGACCTATTGAAATATTTTATGAATAATGAACGATCTTGAGTAATGGAAGTATAGAAATTTGGAGAAAGATGATAAGTTCATATTATAACAATTGACTGGTGATGTAGGTTATGAAACAAGCGTCACCATGAAATAAACATGTCATTGAATATATATAAAGGTTTGTCATAAGGAAGGTAGAAATTCTTTAATTCAGACAATGAAACAGTCAGATTAAATAAAAGTTACACTTAAATTATCTATTAGTTGTCATATCAAACATGATGAAGAATGGAGCTTTAAGCATGGCAAGATATAATTAATTTCACCAGAGTTTGTTTATCTAGTCCTCTAAATGTTGACTGCATTGTGTCATACTTTCTATCATGTAAAAACAGTGTTCCCTCTGACAACTACAGACGTATAAGGGGTAAAAGTACTCAAGAACTGAAGAAAATTATCATTTAAAAAGCTTCAACAAAATAGTTTCCACAGTTGCTAGATTCTGTCAACACATCACGTTTCCACATTGTACTATATGTTTAGCATGAACGTTGTAAACTATCTTCTCTAATTTGAAGGAAAACGATATTGAAATTGGTGGACACTATCGAGAAGTTGATATCAATTATACACTTGTTTATTAGTTTCATAGTTTCCTTTAACGAATTTAGAAAATGACTTTTGTCTTGTGATGCCTAAATCAGTTATATCATTATCCTGATCAGCTAATTCAGCATTAATCTGATACTTTAACAGTTGATTGTAATGGGATTCATTTGATCGCCATGAGCTAATTGACTTAATTGAAATTGATACATTTTGGTTGTCATATCAAGTAATAAAGAGCAATATGAAAAGTCATCCCAAATTGACATTTCCCGTTATTGAAGAAATAATTGGTGAATTTTCATGATGACCATGACTTTGTTCAAAATAAGGCAAATAATTCAGTCCAAGTCATAAAACACCCATGACGTGCTACAAAGACAAGATGGTTATAACACCAGTGTATGATTCAATTAGAAATGGATTACTGGTAGTAAACATGTAAAACAACACAAACATGGTAGTTTTCCTTTTTATGAACGATGTTTCTAACAGATTTATGATATAACTTTCAGGTTCATTCTATTAACGAGTGAGTGAGTTGAGTGAGTTATAAAACACACAGAAGTTTTCATCCAAGAAAATATACAGAGGACATTATTTTCTGCCCCGTTGACATAACTTGTTTAGCCAAGAGTAGGGTTGGTATTGGCGGTGTCACCAAATGGTACACACCAATATAGCACCCCTCTGTCGCCACAGAGTCAGATCAAGTCGTGAAATGTTGATACAGCCTCTGTTCTACTACACCGATTTTGTGGGCTAGAATGGGAGACGCCTGATTGGAGGCAATCAAATTTAGTTGTGCAATCAGCGACGCTGTTCTTAATCATCATTTTGGCTACTGAATCATGGCAAAGGCATTCTGATGTGAACAACCCTTTCCTTTAGAAAAGCGTTGTCATTTGATAAGAAACTCAAACCGATGAATTTAGGCGTAATAGAACAGAGGCTGTATCAACATTTCATGACTTGATCTGTGGTGGAGAGAATGATATAGCACATACATAAGACTGATTATTACCTCTATGAAAAGTTAATATCTCACATATATTCAGTTTGAAAACCAATGAAATATAGTCAATTGGGTGGCAACTTGAACTATTCATATTGACGATAGTTCAGCCAGTGTTATCTTCTTAAGGGGAAGTCAAATATCCTGCTCTAATTAAATGCCTGAATATAAAAACACCTAAAGCAAGGTTACATTTCTTTATTTTGCAAATATAGGTTAATCTGCAAATAATGATATAGTAAAAACAAGAAAAAACTGGCAAAATTGTAGTATCAAACTTAATCCTACTCAAGTAAAAATCTAAGATTTTCTTTTGAACATGATTTAAGAAAAACACTCGTTCTAAGCCCTGTTTTTGTTACATGTATATGTGCATATAGATTTCTTTTCTGTTAATATATTTGCACCTAAGACTAGCTTACTTGAACATTCTAAAATATTATTTTGGAATAAATGTCTATGAAAAGTTATTCTAATATTTATTTGCCAGCAACATGGTATAGTTTTGGGATTGGCAGCTGACATGAAATACCAGTTCAACATCATCATTGAAGTTTCAACTTTAAAAGAATCAGATACAAAATATTCTGATGAAGTAAATGTTTATCTGAAGAAACTATTTGGATGAGAATACATGTTTATTGATTGGTTGTCTTTGCTACTTCGATTGTATATACATGTATATTTTCAAATCTTTTTACGAAAAAAATTACACCTTTAAGA
This sequence comes from Steromphala cineraria, assembly GCA_916613615.1. Lineage (NCBI taxonomy): Eukaryota > Metazoa > Mollusca > Gastropoda > Trochida > Trochidae > Steromphala > Steromphala cineraria. The sequence continues at coordinate 37,384,259 of OU744722.1, read as the reverse complement.
TTAAACAAAATCAATTAAAATCTCAAATTGCTATTGATGATCGCTACTGAGGTTTTGATCACATATCAATTTATAAAATAATTGCTTAAAATGTATTTAGACACATTCAAATGAAAGGGTCTCGGGTGTATAGAGCTGACTTCTGACATACATGTTCAAGTGTCTCAAAGTCTATTAACTTTCAAAAAGAGCTACCTGAATTAAAACTTGGATACTGCGTTAATGCTTGACGCAATTACCTTATTGCAAAAATATCTTGATATTGTCAAAGTAATTGTTTTCAGAAATGTTCAATTGAAATATATTCTAATGTCGTTTTTTATAATGCCTTATCATGAAAATTTCAAAAGGTAGTTGGTCTAATCTCATATAAGTTGATGATGCATTTCAAATATTTTGTTGAGTTGACAATATCTTTATCTACATCATGTTTCACCGTAACTTGTGCATTAAACAAGAATAAAAAGATAAGAAGATCCCTGTTAATGTTAATAAAGCATAAGGAATAATACTTTTCAGAAACATATTGAATATCTGATATACTGTAATATTATTCACAACAATTACATTCAATTATACCACAGATGATCTATCGATATACATGTATATTGCATGCGTAAAGGAATATACATAATCGACATGAGGAATAGTTATGTTTACATGCAAATATCTAATCCCATGCATCACTTGTGGACATATCTCAGACGCTTTGCCTCGTTAGTTTTATTTCCCTCGATGTAATCTTACATTGAGAATAAACAGAAGCTATGACATCTTGTTACAGACTCCTAATCAAAGAAGTTAGACATTGATGTCAACAGGAAAACAGTTCATTTGGAACTTTTCTTTAGAATATTTTCAGCAATTGAGATTCCAATATTCCTTAAAGGGAATAGTGTGGCATAGACTTTGTAGCAACTTGACAAATCTAAATTATCAATCAGCGCATAACATTTGATAAGGAGTCATACCCCTTAGTATTTATAGTTTTGATTAACTCCGAAAAGTATGTTGTATTCTTTAATTTCACAGGTACATGTAGCTGTATCAGCTTGATATGATATAAATCAAATTTATTCAAAAATAGACATGTTCTCATTCAATATAATAAAACTAAAATTAATTATACCAACGTGTTATGTGCCATTTTAACATGAAACTGTCCATAAATCAAAGAAAGATTATATTTTGATATTTTTACAATTACAGATTTCGTAAAACCCCAATAATCTTTCAAGCAAGAGTAGTGTTTCAATTGTCAAATTCTTGTGCATTTCTTTGGTTTTACATTTGTAAAAATACACTTTAATAATTAAATATAAATGACAAAAGAGAACGCTTTAATCGAGGTCTCTGAGTAAAATAACACATTCAGGTATAGCGAATTTCTTCTTTGACACATGTTTGAAACATTTTGATAAAAATCTGAATCTTTTTACAGTCAAGCGTTCGTGTTTCCTCTGTACAAAAGAAGCAATTACTGCTACCAGATATTATGTGATAAATTTGACTGTTTTCAATCAGCTGGAAGAATATACACAGTATGCTTCTTATATGTAAGTCTTTTTATGATGTGTCATCAATATTATGAAATGCCTAATGTGAAATCTAGTTTGTGCTAATGCTTCATCATGACTTTACATCTGACACCTTATACAATTCGTATAGACTTAAGTAGAATCATGTGTCTGTAATTGCCTTAAAGGATTTCGATATAATCATATTTCTTCTGAATTAATTACTTTTCCAGTATTTGATATGATATTACAAAATGTAGTATAAGCATAATGTCTTTTTATCTGGAGAAGCCAATTATAAGGAAATATGGCATTCATATAACTTACAATCACAAAAACAAAAGAAAGAAATTAACAACACAAAGTAATAAAAAAGACTTCAGAAGTAAAAGTAATAAAAACTTATCAAATATTAGATGACGAGTCTTCAGATACAAGTTTTGTTATTGAAGGGCCGGAATTACACTGAAAGTAACATGAAAGGTAAAAGTGGCTATTTATTGCAGTTTTATTACGGTTACTTCATTGTTAGGACTTTTCATCTACAGGTATGACGAGTTGATGTGAATAATACTATGCATTGAAGTATATAAGAAATATAAAATTATTTTTCTGCTAGATTTATTAATAATGATAACTAATGTGCTGTCATGTAGAACTATTTTCGACTTCAGTGGTCTTTCTCAATAAGGTATATAAGTAAGGTACACTGACACTCGTTGGATTCCGGCATTGTGCATTCAAATCTGATGGTATCAAGTGACGGAAACCATGGATCTGGTCAATGGTGCTGTAACAAAGGCACCGATGGTCAAATGAACCTTTCATTTGAGGATAACACATGAGGCATGCATGTCTGAAAGGTCATTTGCTCCAAACCTGTATTATGGCAGACCTTACTCTGGTTAGCATAAACGAGATTATAGAATTCATTTCTCTGTAAAATGTAAAAAGTATGTCACATGCTTGAAAAAAAAAGCCATCAACATGTATATTCCAATTATGTTTGGAAGTGCATTCGTTTTGACTGGCTTATGAAAAAGTCATTACGAAAATAATAGTCAATATGTATATCTTGATTATATTTTCTCTTGGACAATTCAATTAGAGTGTGATGGTGGTGTGCTTATCGTACTAAATGTTTCACCAAATTGATTGAGCTTTTTTCCATTTTCTGCGTTTGCAGTACATAAATATCAGTATGAAGTTCCAAATTTAAATATAGATTTGACCAGCAAGTGTGCTATGCTCACCTCCATTCTCATCCTGAAACGATCCTTACACAAGCACAAAGACTTCAAATTTCATAATATAACATACATCTTGTACGCTGCTGTACAATAACAAAGGATACGGGACACTAATTAATTTTACAGCTGGTGTCGCTGATGCATGGCAATAATGTGCTGCAATTATGTGCTGACATGCATTCTAAAGTGTAGGTCTCCTATTTAACTTTGCAAATGATAACTACGGGTTTGTAAAATGTAATCCTGTAAATGCTATCCGGTTTTAAGTTGCCAGACATCTTAAAGAGACAATTGACTTATAGAGTTTAGAAATTACATGAAAGCTGTTAAGAAATAGTTAGATTGTAAATGAAATGTGGCTGTAAAGTTCCAAAACTTAATAACCATTTCTTAGCAAAGTTTAAAACACATTATGTTAATGTACTTCCTTGATAAATAGGTCATGACCTATGATTTTGAATCTAACAATTTCGTTAAAGCTTTGTTTTAGTTGGAATACAGAACAATAATTTACATTTTAGTGCACCTTTGACCTTCCTTTGACATCCCTTTGGGTATAAAATAACTTATATTGTACATATGATGCATACCCTTAAAGTTTTTCAGTGTATATTCACATAAATGTTACAATTTATTTTAAACATATTATTATATTTGTGTCAACTCAATGTCTTAGAATACCTGCATATGAACGAACCTCTGAAAGATAACATTAAGGCAAATGCGCCGCAAATACAGTTCGATAAAAGCACCATGTTGTTCATCGGAAACGTGTTTCATCCTGTTTGAAGACAATGTATAACATCCTCATCACTTAACTTAATCACGCATTTGTTTCAAAGCAATCAACTCGCGTATTCCTGTTAAAAACTTCTTAAAACAACGTTCAAAATCAAATTCCATAAGAAAGATTTTCAAAAAGTAAGTTAATGTAACTGAAATTGTCAGTGTTTTGTTTGTGAATACACTGAATTCACGATTCAGTGAACTTGTGCATTAACAAACGGTATTTTTCCGACCATCAGAAGGATGATATTGCAAGTGCGACTCCCCGAGGAATAAATGCTATTTATGTTAAAGGATACAGCATGGACATTGCAAACCATCATTTATCTAAAATCTGCAAGCATAACTAAGAATATTATCTTCAGTTGTTTTCCAGCATGATAACCACTTCACTACTGTGCGTTGTAAGTTGATTATTACCTATTGATGTATCGTGTCAAATAGACAACAGTATGATTAAAATACCACTTTTTCTATCAACAGTTTGAGAAGTTCTATGAATAGTTTTAAAGTGCTCTGAAACAATACATTTATTGTAATTCTTGGAAAAACCGTGTCAGTGACATTCCTTAGTAGACAATATCGCTGTTACTTTAATAACATTTGTCATACTAGAAAACTGAAATGCCTAAGAAAATTATGTATTTTGCTTTCTTTCTGATTAAAAGGTTTTTATTTTTTAATCATGGGTTAGTTTTGAACAGTACTTCATTGAAATTGATATGAAACGTAAATACCCTGTGGTCAGTTTAAGGCTTATTGAATAAAATGAGTTATAAGGATTTTGCATCGCATTTATGATAAACAGTAATTTCAAGGTTGGTAATTATGTCTTTAAGAAGTACATGATTTTACTTAAATGGATTTCGTTAAATATTAGTTGCTTTGAAACTTTGAGATCAAATGTCCAATGCGTAACTTCCGTTTAAGATGTCAGTCTATTCCCCAAAGTTAAGATTACAGTGTGAGTCATTGGTAATTTTCAGATATTATTTCGTAATGTGCTGAATTTCAGCAATCTTTCTCATAAGCTCAAATTTAAACCAATTTCAGACAAATATTACAGAAATTAGAAGGCTAAAACGAGATTGTGAAACCCACATTTGAATAAATTAGAATGTAAAAATGATACCTTTCCTTGGTTGGAATTACTAAATGATTATTTTGCAGGACATTTGGTAATACTGTTTGTTGAAATATTCACTTAAGCGTATATGTAGTATTTGTTTCACATGGTTGTTCTGTACAAACTTGTTTTGGTTATTTGACTAAACACTTTACTAGTTTTCCAATATTAAGGTCATGGGTGTGAGATTTATTTTTGCAAAAGCTGAGGGATCTATCAACAAACGATGTTTAAGTAATCGTTAGAATAATCAGTTTATATAAAATTAAAGAAAACACATTTTAAGCGTTTTTAAGGTCCTTACAATTCATATTATACAAGATTATTTCAATTTATTGACAAGTTTGCGTGTACATACTTATCCTTTTTTGATCAATGGCTTACTACTTCAAACAAGCAAAAAAGTGAGCGTGGCTCACTAATACCCCCGACCGTTCATCCCTGACTAACTGAATTATTTTTTACTTTCAATGTAGTCATCTCTTGCACAGTATTTGACCCCTAAAGAGGAATTGAGAAAAATAACTAATAAAAAAAATGGAACTTTATAAAAAAAAAACACACAAAAAACCTGTATCAATTTTAGTTTTGATTTGGCACTGCACCGCTCCAGTAGGGAAGAAAACACATGCAAAATGTGAAAAGGATCAGATGAAACTTTTTTCCCGTAATAGGTTGGACAGATTTGATTTTGGAAAATGACTATATGTTAAAAATATGGAAATTTGTATAAAAGTAAAATATCAATGAAATTTGCTGCAATTTCGCACCGCACCCCTCCTAATAGGGAAGAAGACATGTGCAAAATTTGAAATCAATCGGATGAATAGTTTTCCCATAATAGGTCGGGCAAACCTGATATTGGAAAATGACTAAGTTCAAAACATGGACATTTGTAAAAAATTCAAATATTAAAGAAATTTGTTGTATCTTTGCACTGCACCCCTCCTAGTAGGATAGAAGACATGTGCAAAATTTGAAATTAATCAGATAAATAGTTTTCCCGTAATAGGTCAGACAAAAAATGTCCTCGGACGGACAGACACACACACACACACACACACACGGAATCGTTGGTATTACTAGATACCCCGGACCGTTGGTCGGGGGTATAAAAATGTGTGTTTGGTCCCACAACAATCAATATGCTTTATTTGAACAACGATTACGAGCTGTATACTGATTACAAATTCAAAATACATGTACTGTTATTTGCAATAATTAATTTGATTGGAAATATCAAAATATAAACTCCTTTTACTTTGTTTTAACTTGCTGCTGGAGGAAATGAACCATGTTCATTAATCACAAGGAAACGGGTTTATATTTAGTGACTTCTTAGGATGTATAAATGCTCAATTAGGAAGTTGTACAATCTTTTCGAAGCTAAAATAATTGTTCCTTTGAAATATAAAAGAACAAATATCCGTCTATTTTCTCATCGCATCTAATCACCTACGCAAGAAATAGAACCTGTTTCACATTTATTCGGTAAATTGAAAGCAGACAAAAGTGAACCATTAAACGTCAATTTTGTATCCATGTAGCTCGTTAAAAAGAAATAACTCAAAATACATATGGAAATAGAAAAAGATCACTGAATCTCCTCATTTTCATGCATTTAAAACTATACATTTAATATGAATTATTTCAAACTTTTCGTAAAATATAAAATGATCACTTCAGAGAATGTTGAGACAATGAGCACTTTGCCAGTCGGAGTCAACATGTTACTGGTACGGGCACCCCAACTTGTAACTGAGACCAAATTTGAGACGTTGTGAAAAGTCTCGTCTTTCTCTAACTTTCCTTATGTGCCCTCATCCTTTTTTTTTTTTAATCAATATTTTATTCATGAATCCCTGGTTACATTACGGTCAAGGAGTCAGGGGGATTCCTTGCCGTTACATGTTTGAATACACAAATGTAAATAATGATACAGGATTCAAGTTGCCATCTCCTGATCTAAGCACTCTCTTTTGGATGGCAATATCGTCTTAAACAGCTGAGATATTGCTGACACGTTATTTCCACATTAGTTACCTACCAGGTAGGAAAAGGTCAATATGTTTCCCAAACTATATAATCACCATTGGTGGAGGATTGTTGTTTGTATATAAATTCTTCTATTTATAGAAAAATCAGGAAATAGAGGACATACTACTTTGTATTCTTATTCATTGTATACGGATACCTTAAACAATCACCTTATACCTTTAAGTTGATAAAATCATTTGTTGGTGATTTTTGGTGTAGGAACGTTCTAATGAATTATTCCGAATTTTAAACAAAAAAGATAACATGTAATTGCACTTATCATGGCTGTAAGTTTTAAATCTTATTGCAGATGAATTTCATAACTCCAACCGCTCTACGTGTAAGGCTGTGCTAAACATGAATACTTGCTGTCGTTTGGGCTCTGTGTTATAGACAAATGTCTGTACATTTGTCTTGATAATCACTATAACAGGCTTTCTACTGAAAATAATTGTCATTGTTTTCCCCAATAACACATTCATAATGCAAGATGACGTATGGAAAACACTATCCAAACAAGGGTCTTAGCATCCTTTCAGAAAAGTATATTGTCAGATATTTTATTTATCTAAACGTTGTGATTCACTTGGTTTTCAGATAAGAACTGATTTACATATAATCATCTGTATATGTTCTATAATATAGAATGTTCTAATGACCCTATATTTGATTAGTTTGTCTGTATATGATCAATGGTCAAATCTAACTGCAATAACATGCCTTTTTTCCCCAATAACATATTATGAATTTCAAATATAATACCTACAATATTGTAAAGACTTTTTTGCTTATCGTATTCAGTAAAGTAAAAACGCACATGTGTACTTACTTTTAAAATTGAAGAAATCAGTTTATAGCGGTTTTTAAAGTGGGTGATTATTTATTCTAAAAGTAAGGAGAGTTAATAATGTAAGCTAACAGTTTGAAAGAAATGACATGTATAATGACAGCATGTCTGTCTGCCCTTACTGACGCAACGCTTTGCGTAATGAACATTCAAATCACTGCATCTCAAAATCTACAGCAATTGTCTGTTTTACTTGTTAATATCACACTCGTATGAACTTTTACAATTGTAAGTAGATGCAATTTCAATAAGTTGGTTCTAAATGTGAGAGGATTGGGAGAAAATACATGTACCTATTTGAAGGTATGTCAGCAGAGAATATTTGTAGATCTGAGAAATGTCAAAGTCTACTTAGTATTGTTTTAACTACAAACATTTTTACTTAAGAGGCCGTCAGAGTAATCTTAAGTTTTCTCGTATGTTCTGTTTTCGAAAGGTAAGAATCTGTTAATCATAATTATTTTTCCTTTTAACAATTTAGAAATGGGATAATCTCCAATAGAAATAAGAACCTGTCCATCTATCTTTCTTTTCCATTTTAACATCCAAAAACATCAACAGTAGCGCCAGAATGGTTCAATTTATAGGAAATAGCGTTTAAAATATTTTACTCATAAAACTAAGACATAATTATGACAATTTGTATCCAAACTCTTACACTTCTGTGAATAAATATGTTTCATTTTGTATTTTTCATTTCCCTTTTTTCTCCATAAATATTATATGCCTGTTACATTTCAATGTGCTATATTTGTTTAATAACCTCTTTTAAAAAAAGAAACATCTAAAAAAGTAAACACTTAACGGCAGTTAATAACATATATATTTACAAGTTTTGAAATCCTTAAAAGATCATCAAGATTAACATCGTATGTGTCTCATCTTTCTTTGATAAAACAAATGATCTTTGGATCCATGCATGATTAAAAAAAAATTCAATGTGGATAATCACAAAGTTTCCAAGAGGAAATTACCTTGGCTATTTTCAACAAAACACTGTCATGACAGCTAATTTCACGCTTTTCTTACTTCAAATAGCCCTTTCTACGTTGTGATCGTTTCAAACTGAAAGATTAGCTCATTTCCTTTTCCTTCCAACCAGGATCAAAACAACAAGCCTCCTAAGAGCTGAAACATGTAATTGACAAACTGACAACATGTCATGGTCATGAAATAGTGTTTGATGAAAACAGATCATACCATAGAAGTAAGGGGTAAATTGTTGACAGCAAGGCAAGCTCAAGCAATACCACAGTCATTAGCAACGAATGATTTAATTATTAATATTTTTAAGTGATTACAATTTGTCCAATTAAAACAATACTTAAAAAATTGTTAGCGTGAACCGCACTATGTACTCACAAGTTAATGTATCCTGTCACGGTACCAGTTATGACCAGTGTAACTGTTTCGATGAGTTAGTGCTGTGAATTGAATCAGATAAACGAGGTTACATAATTTAGGGTTAACTCCGCTTTCAAGAATATTGCACTTAAATCACGGCTGCTGGTATATGGCAGAGAGAAAGTCCGCAACACAATATCAGACAAACGAGTTAGCTCGCCCATCAAAAGTCTGGACAAGTGTATACCACTTGCAATCAAACAACACGAAAGGGAAACTATACTTGGAAAGGGAAACTATACTTGGCGGCTCAATAGTCTGATTTGCTGGTCGCACTTGTTGACACAACGATAATCCAATCTGTTTTACAAGTTGACTCGCGATTAGTTGCGACGAGAGCACCAATTCAACTTGATTATCTTCTGTCAGGAAAATACACTTCACATCACAGATAGATATGGAGTAGACTTTTGACAACAGAGAAGCAGTTTATGATGTGTTATTGTGTCTTTAATTTTTGGCTGAAATATAAGAGAATCAGGTCGCATAACATGAGATTGCATAACATGAGATTGCTCGCAAGTATACAACGCATAAAACAAATTTACACACCGCAAGTGATCAAGTACTACAATTGCTGTTGGTATCTTTCACTTTAGCAAGTCTACAAAGGGTTCCTTTTTTGACTGAATCTGTCTCTCGTCTCTGTCTTTCATGATCCTTTTCTATTTGGTTTTCATAATCATACAGTTTCGCACTTAAAGCTATCATTTATTTTCTCTCTCCCTGAATTCGTTTTTTTCATATTCTTTGATCATCTATGAAAGCAAACATATTATCCAACTTTTTATGACTTATTATCATTTCAATTAACCACAATAGGTTTGATTTCATGACCAATGTATTTAATAAAGATTACAATTCTAGACGTATCTGTTTTGTTGTAGTGATTATTTCGATTGAATGCATGCTTTGTTCTTTTGAAAACAATATTAATAAGAGTTGGTGAAAAACAATATAACAATCCTAATTCAATACATAAATTACATATGATAAAAATAGATACATGCAAATACTAAGATTATAAATATTTGACATATTTCAATTGTCCGTGAGGTTATTACCTCACGCGGAATTCAACAAATGTTTTAAAAAAATGTTGGTATTTCTTTCCTATGTTTTGTTAATTTTTCAAAGTTAAAAACCCTTTCCCTTTCCCGTTGGATCAACGGATGATGTATGTTTAAGGTATATGTTTCTTGAAAGGTTAAAAGTATCGTAGCTATGTGAAACGCCATACCATAGTGTATGTGGGGAAAATAAAGTCTCTTTACTCTTTTGACAACCTTGAAACAAATTGTGATAATGCTTAATAACTATACATTATACATTACACAAAGCTGTGTGTCGCATCCATGTCCCTATTTGTCCATACTGTTGTCAAGGACCTTAAACCATGGAATGAGGGCAGGAACTAAACGACACCTTATACACTTAATGAAATGTTAGGATTTAATCAAAGACATCTGAGAAAAGTAATCGTTCTTCCTGATCTTCAATATCACTAATAAGCATTAATATTTAATTGCGATATATAAATACATCAGCCCGCAGGTAATACAGCTGCTATAATTATCGGGTGGATAAAGTTTTCTTCCTTAGCACTCTTAACACAAGTTTTACGTAGTTTTACTAGAAGATCACTATCTGTGTGTAATCTCAGGTATTATTACATAAATGTCAGTACTATTGGTTGTTTTGTAAAATTGATAGAGGCAAGGACATAGCACTCATATGGCTGCCTGGTCCACAATTCATTCTAATATCAGCTCAGGGGACTTAGATTAGAGTCATTTCCCTCCCCAGTGTAACGTTATTGGCATCATAGAATAAAACTTGCACACAAAAATACCCCGTTGTGGTTGACATTTTTATCTGCATTTATTCTAAAGAAAACAAAGCTCAAATTAATTTGAAGAGGCTAGTGATTGATACAGTTGAAGCTGCCAAAAGTATTTTTTACAACCTTGATTCTTTTGTAAAGGTAAATTTCTGCTTCAAAACTTTTGCTTCCTTGAGAAAGCTGAATATAATATATGATAAAATTATTACACAATGCGAATTTTCACATCATACCAATATAACACTATGTCAAATGTTAGCCCTCTGGTCTGCGGCCTTGGGCTGATATGGGGTATGATATATAAATAATTCATTATAACTCTAATTATCTGAAATGACAATTCAAAATGTCTGCTTGTATTTTATCTTATAATGTCTCATTGCCAAATCAAATATTTCCATATTTAAATTGGTTTCTTGTTATCTATATAAACATAATGCGTTTTTATATCAATAATATCTTCATATGTCTATATGATTATTTCATTTTGCAACCAAAAGCTGGATAATACATTATACTGCAAAATTTAACCAAGTCAGCCACAAGCTGTATTTGATTTGTTTGTAAACATACCATAGTTTGTTGCAATCAACAATTACAGTTTCCCATTGGACGAAAAATGTTTAGATGAAACTTTTCAGAAAAAGTCGAAACACTAAGACACTAATCTAAAAGGAAACATACAAAGAAACACGCAGTGTTTAACTGGATTGGTTATTGACAGTTCTGGTTTACAAGAAGCAAATTTGATATGCTTTAGTATCTAAAGACCCTTCGTTGGTATCTCCAGGCACTAACTTATTGTAATAAGTTCTATTGTCGACTCAGGAAATCCTTGTTCTCGTTGCTGTTCATCCTGTAAACCAGGCTAGTTTATTTTTTCCCCTTAACTTCGAAAAAGTCTCCTGTACATTCACGTCAAGGAACGCCACTAATGGCTGAAATATTGCCCACTCACTCACGTATAAGGGTTCGTCCAAACTGGAGTAGTGTCCCTTGTTATGGATTTGTATTGCGAGCCTTTATAAGGACTTCTCAAGAGGCTAACTTTGAGACTAAAATCTGCTTCACAATAATGGTCAAATTTCTATCTAAGACCTCAGTCAATAACTCCCTATTTCATCTTCATCATTTGGGTGCATGATGGGATTGTACCTATACATGCCAAAATATTCTTGACATTGGTATGTCATGTCACTTTATGCATCTATTGATTATTTGAGCTGTGTAAAAAGAAATCTTTTACTCTTACATTGATCTACGTATCAAGCTCTGTCATTTTTACTGCTCACATCAAATTGAATTTCTTTCTTCGTGCCTTATTTTATATGAATGACCAGATAATTTTAATGTGCAAACCAGGATGGACATGGGTAAAAGTCGTTTTAGAATTGTATTACATCTGATAACTTCTTATGGATGCATTATCCTCCAAGTCAAATGCTTTTCTTTGATATCATCATCTAAAGCTAATGTGTTCTGCCAATAGATTCATTGAAATTATAGTGCAAATAAATCATGTCATTGTTATTGCCTTAGCTTGTTCTTGTTAATGAGGAGTTGAGTACCAAGCCCCTATATTTGTGACATAAATAATCATGAAGGTTGGCAAGTACTTAAATTAATCCCATTATAGGTCCGAAGGGTGGTTAACTGGGCCCTATTGGATGAAGCATAAGACTCCCAGAGGTATGTAATTCAATGTTACAGTGAATTATGGCGTAATTTGCGGTCAAGACTTCATTACCAGGGGCGGGTGCAATTGTTAACTGCTTTACTTATTAAATTTGTATCCTTTATCAGACATTCCGATATAAAAAAGATAATGCATTTTCATCATGTGGAGTTGAGAGTATCTATTTCTGAATCAATTCATTCTTTAACGTATGCATGCAAAAATAATGACAAGATCAGATATATTTCAAAACATGTTAAAGGAAGATACATAACAATAACATATCTGTGTTATCAATTATCGCTTTTCAGTGACATATTCAAAATCTGATGTACTGTGATATTCACAAAGATTACAATCATTTGTCATAGATGAATAAGAAGAGATCAATTACATAATTGAAAAGAGAAATAAGTTGTGTTTTCATGCAAATATATGTTCCTATGCATCACTTTGGACAAATCGGAGACCCTTTGTCTCAATACTGTTATTCACCACGATGCTATCTTGCATTGTGAATACACAATTGCATTTATTATTAACTAAAAAGTCTCGCTCCAGACACATGAGTTCCAATTGAGGCTGTTATACACAATATCTACACAGCTTTCTATGCCTTTTGCTTCTAGCGAGGAAAACGATTATGTCTTGAGGGAGTTTGCTGACTCCGGGTCTATTCACAATGGGTATTGATACCATATCGCTCCAAAGATGTCAGAAACAATATTTTTTGTCTAGGTTTTACTACCTTTTCTTTAAGATAATAAAATCAAGTTGCTTGTCTTATAAAACCATTGCTTATGAACAAAAGCTGTAAATGAACACAAAAACCATGATAAGCAAACTCTGCGCGGAATCGCGATACCGTGAAAATATTGAAGTGCACACTTCAGAAAAGGATAACTCGCAAGCTTGTGTTGGTGATGTGTTTTATTGAAATATAGATGGTATATGTTAATGTTTTATCCTCTGGATTTGTTATATATAGGTTGCTTTGGATCTTTTTTCACGATGAGAGTCTATTTTTACCCAGGTTAAGATTACACTGTCGGTCATAGCTAAATAATTGCTTCTTGATTTGCTAAATCTTGGTATATATTTCACAGCAGGTTTCATTTTATGCGATTATTGGTAAACATTATCCTTATTGAGTGGCTGAAATAACAAAGGTTATATAATGTGAATGTGAACATTCTATACTTTTAATAAATGCTTAATGTTTGGTAATTTATCACCATGCCAAAACTGCTGAGACAGCACATCATGTGATAATTATAAAATGCCAAAAGCAGTAAAAGATCTTGATGACTGTTATTGAATTCATTTAAATAAATCCATAAAAGGCCAAAAAGACCCTTAAACTAAATCGTCCTTAGAGTTTATACCTTTCATTTGACATTTAAAGGGCAACATCATATAATCATCAAATACACTACATGTAACTGTCATCACTTCTGGCTGACAAACGCACTTTTTTCATTAACAATACATAACAAAGAATTGGAAGTTTTAAATCATAAAGAGATTATCTGACAAGTTATTACTCAAATATTTCCACGTTAACTTAAACAATTTTAAACCTTGGTCATTAATGAAAAAAAAGTACAATTTCAGAGATGAAGCTTGAAAAGATTGGTCATGTTCTTTAATGAATATTTGTTTTAGATGCATCGTATTTTTATTTGTTATTAAGAATTGAATGAGTTAAGCCTCCAGACAATTAACCAAAAATCCAAAGTGGCCAATACCAAATACAAACTAAAACTAAAAACTAATGAAAGTTTCCGAACATTTCAACGCATTTGACATGACACAAGATATTTTTAAAAATTCCCTTCTGTCCTCATCTAGTATCTAACGAGCTTTGTCCTGTAAATTGATGTAAATTAAGGGTAAAGTTATAGTAATAGCGTTTTTATTAGTTTAGAACAACATGAGTAAATTCAGTTTAATCAAATGTTCCTGTTATTTGTATAACGATTTCATGACTTGGCATTTCATTTCCTAATTGCAATTCAACTTGATTACAACATCTGTTTTGTTGAGATATCGCATTTTGTCGAAAGACGATCTGTAAACGTTTTAAGTCTTTTGATGATAAATACGATGTTTCTGAAACCAGTATTAAATCACTGGGAATAAAACCATATAAACGAATTTACCATATTTAACAAACTGACTGTTTTGAATAATTATTCATTGATCGTGTGTATATAGAATGAATCCTCTGAGAAATTATAAAGTGATATAGCTTTGTTATGATAGGGTTGGTTAACTAATGTGGCGCTGTCTGTATCTTTTCCTGCTTTCGCCTTTAGGGTTTAAACGCTTGTATCTTCTAACAAGGTGTGTTTGTTAAACACTGATGCCCAAGGAAATAAATAAAATGTAAATATTTATTGTGTCAATATATACCTGAGACATGTCTGCAATATCAAAGGCCTCTCCAATCACAAGTTATGGCCAAGGTTAAAGTTTTCGAAATATGATTGCTGCAACCAAGGCCAAGGTCACGAGGTCCCTTATGACGTCATCTGAGGTCCTATCATGATAGATGCACATGTGACATATCAAAGGTCTACCCTATGCAATCAAAAGTTACGAGCAATGTAAAGTGTTTTATGACAAACAGACAGACGGACAGGGCAAAAACAATCTACCCCGGAATCCGATTTGGGGGCATAAGAAAACATTTTAAATATTTAAGATCGGTTGCCCATTGTTTTGTCCATGAAACATTTTGTTTTGTATTTCGTGAATATCACTATGAAAAGTAATAAAACTTATTGTGAATTTGGAATTACTTTGCTTTTATATGCATCACATAATAAGAGTTTATATACTATTCATCGACATATTACTAAGTTTTTGTTCAGGAAGATTTTTGCATTATAAAAAAACCAAAACATTTGTACCTTATAAAGGATATATTTCGATATGTCTCTTTCAAAAAGATTCAATATTATGAAAACAAGTAATTCAATTTTTTATTTTATTGACCTGGTCGTTTACTGATTATATCAAGCCATTTTTGTTCTCTGCATTAAGAACGTTGCCTTAGATAAAGTTATGTTTATATCACGCATAACATCTTGTATTCCATAGTACATGGCATTTTGATATGGACCACAGGATAATGGGTCATAAAAAGACAACAATTTCCCCGCTCCAACCAAAGTAAAAAGGAAGAAACATTGTTTTAG
Source organism: Steromphala cineraria (assembly GCA_916613615.1). Lineage (NCBI taxonomy): Eukaryota > Metazoa > Mollusca > Gastropoda > Trochida > Trochidae > Steromphala > Steromphala cineraria. The sequence goes on along the minus strand of OU744722.1, from coordinate 37,368,571 downwards.
ACGTACATATACCCTGATTAAAATGCGTTCATAGTAACATAGCATGCAGAGGACAGGACGCCAGTATATACTTTTCACGCCAACTTTTGATCTCCACTCATGGCACCACTGTTTCTGCAAATCGACCAAAAGCCTATTTCCACGCTCAAGATAGCCATCTCGGCTTAAATTGCTGCCAAACAGAGGGGGTGTTACCATTCGTTAGAGGAATGCAAATTACATTGTCTTGTAGTATGTAAATATAGTTTCTTTTTCGAGAGATCATTTTATTTGCCTAAATAAATTAAACGTGCTATTACAATTTTACACCTGCGGGAAACCAATTTAAAATGTAGATACATTTAAACACATAAAAGTTCATCATGTTTTCAGAAAATTTCGTAGCTTTTATAGAACTGTCGTTCCTAAATCTCCTTTAGGGGGCTAGATAGGGACCTAAAATAAAAATAATTTTGTGTTTAGCTCCATGTTGAGTCAAAGAGTTAAAATGAAAAGAGTGAATTATGTCAACACTATCTTTATTTAAATGGGGTCTGCAACCTAGCTCGTGAAACCTAATTGACCATCTTTAATGAGAGCGCCCAGACGGGTAAGAGGGGTCACATGACAAAAACTTGGTACTGGCTGTCAGCTGTAGCGGTTCGTAACCAAACCATTTGGTCCCTACCGAGCATTTTCGACTCTTTCGGGGCCCTGCTAATAAAACTCTGGAAGTTAAAAATCCCGGGTTGCAGACCCCCTTTAAATCTGTTTAAAAATCATCCTAAAACATATACGTAAAATAACTTTTAACATGGAACACGCAAAACAATCAAAATCAAACCTGTTATTGTTCTCTCATAACATATTGGCATGAGAAATGTTCTTGTCAAACGAAGTGACAGCCTTCCCTTGAAAAAAACATTAGCAAGTATTTCAATAGAAGAAATCAGATTGTGCCACATGTTCAACCGCTTCGAGTTCTCTTTAAAGACCAACATCTCTTTAGCTAACAATCAAAGCTTACATTGTGCATTATAGGGGCAGTAGCACGTTTTGGGGGAATATAAGTTGATGTCAGGAAAATGAAAATTAATGGTTCCAATTGAAAGACAAGTGTATTTAAACTAAATGGAGCAGTAATAATTCAAATGTATAACATTAAGTTTAGCCACGCGGTTCCTTTTTCTTACAGAAAATGAATTAAAGGTGTTCACACAAAATGGCCGCCAATAACTTTTATGTGGATTTTCATACTTTGTCCTCTGACTATGGATGATTGGCTTGTGAAATGAGATTCTTGTCACTATCAAAATAATACATTTAGCATTCACTAACAATTATCAGTGAAAAATCTAAAATCTAAAATTACCATAAACGTGCTACTGCCCCTTTAAGGTCATAGCCGCTCTCCTCCTACCCAATCAGTTTGCTTAGCGATATTCCATATGAATCTAAAACAGTAAAAACAATAAAATTCAAACCATAAAATGAATCATAATTTTTGTGTTGATATCATCAACATCCATACGATCAAATTGCTAGTACTATTTATGGTGAAATTACTGATTTATTTTTTTGCAACTATGAGAGTAACCTACAGAGTAAACCGAACGATCTACATGTATCAAAACAAATGCAATGTGATCTTTCATATTTGAACAAATAACTATGATCAGTTCTATAAACGTTGAAGTAACTCAACAGGCATATTTTCATCATCATATATGTTCTCACCATGCCCCTACGTCATGTGTTCTATGTTGATTTTAAAGATTATTATCATGAGCCTTGTTTGTTCTTTTCATTCAGAACGTGTGTAGAGTTCAAATATTAAGATATCGCTGCTAATTAAGAAATATGTCAGTTTTATGTTTCAAGCACTTAATGTTATTTGATATGAACGCTCTGTATCAAATCTAATTAATTCCTTTCTGTGGCGTTGCCGTCAATCACATTCCATTACAGTTAACTGAGGTATCGAATGATTAATGAATTATCAGTATCGGACAAAATTTAAAAATTATGTTTCACAGCACAAGTCAAAGTTCATACTCAGTGGTTGGCAGTGGTTTTAGCATTCATTCCCTATGTGTATAATTAGTTGCTGTTCTTAAAGCAACTTATATCATTTGGCTGTTTCAGAATGCTCTTCTTTTTTTGACATACATGTATGTACATGGATTAGTCAAAGAATTATCATTTTAACTTACACGTCAATATGTCTCAAAAGTCGATTAAGTTTCCAATTAAAATTGACACAATTCACAATATGATAATAAGTTAAATACAAATATTCTTATATAACAAACAATCCCGAAAAATAACTGTTATTGTATCACAAAAACATAGCTATCAAGCAAACTTTTAACATCAATACGGATATGGTATGGAAAATGTCATTTTCAAACACAATGAGACTTCTCTCTGAAAAATGACAACCACAAGTGATTTGAGTTATTAGATTAAGCCTCGTGTGCAAGCCCTTTCAGCTATCATTGATAATTGACATCTGAGCTCGTTAGCCAACTAACGTAAATTGAATTGGTGCATGAAAGTTCATGGCGCTCACAGCTCAGCGTGCTATTTTGCTTAGATAGGCAATGTAGATGAATATGAAGAAATATGTGAATGATGTGCAAAGGCATGTACTTCTGTTCAATATCACATTTCAAATGAAGTTTGCAATTTAGTAAAAGTAAAACAGACATTTTAGTTTGAACATATTTAACCATGCATATTGATATAACTGCACTGCGCCTTTCATGTAATGATCATAAAACTAAGAAAATGATGATATGGCAAAGTTATGATACTTTAAATACTTTAAGACTCTTATTACATAAACATGCAAATTTTGTAAATAATTCCTTATAAGAAAGATAATGTGAAAAATTTAAGAAAATAACAACAGAATTTGTAATGTTGTTGAAAATTTCACCAAATAAATGCACAAGTCAAGTCAAGTCATCCCTTATCTTGCAAAATAAGAAAAACAATGGTCGTTGTACTGGTATCACTATTTAAAACAGTTATTGTCAATTGTTGACGAAAAGCCTGTTATCATACGATTCTGGAATAATCTTTGATTTCATTTGAGTTTATTTAAGGACCTCTCGTAGATTTGTAGGGGTCATTTCAACATTTATGGAATCATTATGATATGAAAAAATGCATGTTTCTTTCATATTTTCAGATGAACATATCTTCTGACTCCTGAGTGATTTTGACATGGAGCTCCTAATGTTACTTTGCATAATAGGCATGTAAATAGTTTGCAATTGTTTTCCTAGCTACGTAGATCAACTGACTAAAAATTAAGAAAAGTACATAACAAAAAAAATGTCTGTAATCATCATTTTGACGAATTATTTCTACTTGAGAACAATTTATTCTTTACCATCTACCTTATGCCCAGAATATCTGTTTTTTGACATTCATATGAAGTGAAATCTGTTTTAAGGTCACAGCCATTAGGGTAGTATATACTTCAAAGCAAAAATAGCAATTAAGAAAATTGTCAATGAAATATCGAAAGGTGAGGTTACTCATCTGAAAATGGCACAACAATTAATGTTGAGACAATCATGTTACATGTACATATTTGAAATCACAACATTTTCTACAAATTCAATATCACATGTCATATGTTGTTTGTCTCTAAACTTATATACTTTTGATATCATTAGAAAAGTGATCATTGTGAACATTTTGTAACCTTTGACAATTTCGTATTCATTGTATTGTCTTCCATATAATCCTCTTCATTATCTTATTCGAAATTAAAAAATACCTCTGAAAACTAGCCAAATAAAAATATAACTACACACGCTTGCTACATAATACACATTTATCTCTTTCCCATGTTATTTTTCTTCTATTTATTTAAGTCACTCATTCTCTCTTTGGCTCTTTATCTATATATTGAGATGAAGAAATCAATGAAAAGTTAGGAATTGAAAACAAGTAATAAATTGAAACAAAACCAATAAAGGATTAACCTTTTGCATTATTCGTTATATTACACATTTCTCAATATGGTGTTAACCGTGAACGTAGGAACTACATGTACATGTTAGTGCACAAATACCTTGCAAGCTTTGTTATATTATAAAATTATACACAGTGAGTTCAACATACTTTGAACCTACTACCATAGATTGACTTTGATGTTGCCCTGATAAAGTCCCCGAGGACAATGGTTTAAACAAAGCCAACTAAACAAGACACCCAGGAAATGTCTTACAACGCAAGTTGTTAGATTGTTATTGAATTTCACTCCCCAAAAATGTCAGAAGAATCCAAAGCGTTGAATACTACAGACTCACAGACAATTGTCTGCCTGGTTTTGGAGAGGATCTCCTGAACTAGTTGTCTTGTGGAAGACAAGGTGGTAATTGATTTTAGTTTGTTACCGCCGTCTTCCATCATTCAACTATTTTACACAGCAGAGGAGCTACAGAGAGTTTTGTGTTCTCTTACAAACTTAACCTAAAACAATAATGGCATTGCAGAATCAATAACTAGTCGATAAAGGTTAAAGTTCAATGGTCTTGAGTGAAAGAAATCCAAACGTTTTTGTTCTAATTATATTAACAGTGAAGCGATGTTTAGAGAAGAAAATGTAATCAAAATCAGCTTTTTTTTCTGTGTAAGATATTTAAAAACTGAGTTGACTTGGTAAACAACGTAATATGTCTTTTTCATCCTGATAACCAATATGGGAACATAATGCCTAGAGGATAAATCATAATCGTACATCTGTCTTGTTTTGGAAGAAGATAATTAGGAAAACAGATCTTAAAAAAGGGAAAAATATATCTGCAGTGCAATGACAGCTGACGATATAGCATATCATATTGTGCAAAACGATTGCTCTATACAATTTTTAATAAGTAATAGATTCTTAAATGCAGTTTACATTTCACCGTTATAGTAGGGAATTTGCCAATAAAATACAATGTAAACAAGATAAAAATCAATAAAACAATAACAAAACAATAAAGGTAATAAATGACCATAAATACTCAATGTTAGCATTAAGTTAACGTAAGAAAATATGCTTTCTTGCATAGTAACATTATTTTGAGACTGTACAGACTAATTGATTGTTGGTTTTATATCTATATAAACGTATTCAGTCCTATATTCTCAATGTCATTGCTTTATAAAAAAACTTTTGAACTATTTTTTTTATGATAGAAGAAACATGTTTTTGATTTATGGAATTAAAACAACATTTTACTGTTATTTAACATTGGTTCTATGTGTATTACAAAAAGATGAATTATCTAAAATATGCATCATTACATTAAAGGTACCAGTTTTCCATTGTACAGAAAATGAAGTTTTCCATTTTGCATTCACAAACCATGGCACAAACTTAAATTCCGATAAAACCGTTTTCCAAGGTGAACAAGTCGAGCCGTATCTCTATTATCTTGTTATTATCTCCTGTGTAAAGAAGCAAGTACTTCACTCAGTGTTATCATTTGACTGGTCATTTCTGATTAAATAAAGCCATTATTCATTTTCTGCATTAAGAAAGTGCCTTAAGGTCTTTATGTTTCTCTCTGTCACGCTCAGTGTCTTGTGTTACATGGAAAACTTTATCATTTTATATTCACACTGAACTGTGTAAAATGAAATTAATGCATTTTCATTTCAGTCACTTCCAATCTGATATTGAAGAGCTATTTAATCATAACTGAGTTAACCACTTTCCCAGTAATGTTATGACAGTCAAAGGTCTAAAGGTTTAATGTACATGTATGTGTATTGAAAACATAATTCAAACATAAGCCTTAATGTGAAACAATGGATTTCACCTTAACATCAGCAGAGAGTAAAGACATTAAATTACTGAATCAGGCTGTGAAGTAGATTAAATGGTTACACTCCTGCCAACTGTATATTGATGGAGCGTCAATGTCATTCCTAAGCTCAGAATTGCATTTTGTCAAATTGATACCTACAAATAACATATCATAACTTTGACCTTATTAAAACAAAAGTTCATTCAAAATAATAACCATTTATAAACCTCTTACAGCTGTCTTACATTAAAATATATGGGAATGTCATTTTGAAACAAAATGATAGTTCTCTCTAGAAAACGACCCCAGAAATCATTCAAATTGATTTGATCAGACTAACATCATGCTCAAGTGCGACCCCTTTGAAGTATCTTTGATAACTGACATCCAGTTAGACAACTTGGATAGGCTTTATAATGCCTGTTTAAGTAATGACCCTTATCAGATTTCAATTCGTGAAGTGGACAGTAATATATCTACAATACGTACATTTACATTAAGGCGTGTTAAAATCATACATGTATGTTAATATGTTTCTGTTCGGGCTTGTCTAAAATCCTCACAGCCGTTCTAAGTAGTAGAAAGGGTAGGTGTTGCTCATGTTTGTCATGTTTGTCATGGTTTTTATGTGGGAGATTTATATACGCTGTGTGCTTTTTCCTACGTCGTTTTCAGGTGTTGTTTCACTAAGGGGTTGACCAAGAGACACCAGCATCAAGGTCACATGGTTTTAAACATTATTTTTGTAATTTCATAAAAGTGCAGGGAACATCACAATAGATTTCGAAATAGTACCCTGCAATAGGCTATCTCTATCAAAATAGTCCCTTTGGGGTCAATAGTCACCTCTACAAGTCAGCCACAAGGTGTGTTTTGTAATTTATTATCATAATTTCCTTTTCCAATCTTTAAGAATATTCCTGAATCCTGAAAAAAACAATATACTCTATAATGTACTATGTTTTAGGTTGAATTTGTTCACAGACAAAAATGTTTTTGCACAATCGTATATACAATGTTTTATTTCCATTTTGAAAACGCTTCCATGCATTGCCGTTATTTTCTCAGAAACAGTTGATGCCATGGGACGCTAATCTGAAGGGTAACATACACATGAACACAAACAATGTTTAAGTTGATGTGGTGCTGACAGTTCTGATGTATAGGAAGCTATTAGGAGCCTCATTGGTGTTCAAAAACCCTTCTGTGGTAACTCAAAGCAATTCTTATTGAATTATGTACTATCGGTGCTTACTGGCAGACAACATTAAATTTACACCTAGCCTTGTTTGAACATTAAGTTGAACTTCCAAGTAATATCTATGTATCATGGCAAAACGGGGTCACTAAATAACGTAAAATATATCATTATGCTATGTGTATATGCAGATAGTTTAGAGTATGCTTTAAAGGGGCAGTAGCACGTTTTTAGGGGGAATATAAGGTTAAGTCTTCTGTCAGATACCTCAGTCAATGACTTACCTTTTAAATTACGTCATTACACATATGATGGGATTGAACCTCTGAACGGCTAAATTTCATTGATTTCATATCAACATGTACCTGCTGATGATTTGAACATTTAACTTGAATTCATGTTAATTTTCCAAACTGCCAGATAAAAGCACATTATATAAATCAGTAAATGAAGTTACAGGTGTCAAACAAAGTCTTAAACAGTGAATTGTTCAGATTGCCTAGGAGGTAATCTAGTCTACTTTTCTAACGCTGATGGCTTCTAAAATTGACAACTTGGATATGCACTTTACTCAATGATAATGTAATGGTGAAAGCTTAAACTTTCAACTTTCGATATTGATTCTCTAAAAGGTCACATCCTTTTACACTTACCAATATGTCTTACCAATACTTTTATATCAAGTAAATGATATCTGAACATAAATGACTTAAAACGTTGATAGCCCATTTGTACTCTATACTATATAGTGTACATCTCTTTAGTCATTGATCAAAGCTTAAACGGGGTATAAAGGTCATAGCCCTCAAACAGCTTTTTTAGAGATATTCATAGTAATGTATCTACAAAAGTATAAAAGTTTACAATTCAAATCACAGAAGTCATAAAATGAATCAGAAATGTGGTATTTTTTTATATTGGAACCGATTTAAGTCTCATTCCATATACAGCGAATAATTATCACTGGCATGTTAAAATGTTCTCAACTTACCCGTTATGTCATGTTTTCTCTATTAATATAAAGATTATTAGACTCAGTTAATACCATGAGCCTTATTTTCTCTTTTCACTCAGGACGTTTGCAGAGTTCAAATATTAAGATATTGCTCTTAATTCAGACATATATCAGTTTTATGTTAATGCTATTTGATATGCAGGTTGCTCTGTATCAAATCCAATTTATTCATTTCTGTGGCGTTGCGTCAATCACATACCATTACAGTCAACTGTTGAGGTAACAGACATAATTGGAAAATTATATTACACAGCACAAGTCATAGTTCATATTGAGTGGTTGGCGTTTATTTAATCACTTATTGTATAATTTGTTGCTGTTCTTAAAGCAACTTGGAATGCTCTTTTATTTCATATGTCCACAAATTCGTCATAGAATAATATATTATTTTAAACGTCAATATGTCTTAAAACTTGATTTTGTTTTCAATTAAATTTCAATACAAAAGATGATAATAAGTAAAATACAAATATACATGTTAGCATGAACCAACCCAAAACATAACTGTTATTGTCCCGAAAAAACATAGCAATCAAGCAACCGTTTAACATCAAAACGGATATGGTATGGAAAATGTCATGTTCAAAGACAATAAGAGTTCTCTCTGAAAAATGACAACCACACGTGATTTAAGTTATTAGATTAAGCCTTGTGTGCTGGCCCTTCAACTATCGTTGATAATTGACATCTGAGCTCGTTAGAAAAACTAACGTGCATTGAATTGGTTCAGGAAAGCCATGGCGCTCACAGCTCAACGTGCAATTTTGCATAGATAGGCAATGAAAATTGAGTCTGAAGAAATATGTGAATTATGTGCATAGGCATGTGACTCAACAAATTACTTCTGTTCACTATCACTTTCAAATCAAGTTTGCAATTTAGTAAAAGGTAAACAGACATTTAAGTTTAAACATGTTTAACCATGCATATTGATATTTAATTGCATTGCGGACGTTTTTCATGTAATGTTCTTTTTAATTCACTTAACGTTCATAAAAGAATTACACATGGAAAAGAATTAAACACACCCTAGATTCGAAAACTAAAAAAGTTCCGATACTTTGAATAAATGTATGACTCTTAACATAAACATGCAAATTTTGTAAATAACTTCTTATGAGAAAGATAATCCATGTTAACATTTGATAAAAAAACGATTGAATTTGTAATTGAATTTAATCAAGTTGTCAAAACTAGGTAATATACATTGGGTTTCAGATATATAAAAAAATTGTGTTACCAACTTGACTTTAACACATCAAATCTTCTTGCAAAATAAGGAAGATAATGGTTGTTGAAATGGTATCCCTATTTATAACAGTTATTGACAGTTATTGACGGAAAGACCGTAATCATATGATTCTGGAATAATTTTCGGATTCTTTTGAGTTTAGTCTGTTTTTCAGAGACCTCTCATTGATTTGTAGGGGCTTATTTCAACAGTAATGGAATCATTATGATATAAATAAAAGATGCATGTTGCTTTATTATTTTCATATGAACATATCTCCTGAGTGCTTTTGACATTAAGCACTTGAGATTACATTTGCATTATAAACATGTAAATATTTGACTTAGAAACTTGTTTCCCTACGCAGATCATCTGACTTAAAATTAAGAAATGTACATAACAAATAATCGTCTGTTATCATCAGTTTGAAAAATTATTTCTACTCGACAAAAAGTTATTCTTTACCATCTACATAATGCCAAGAATATTTGTTTATGGACATTTATTTTAAGTGATATCTATTTTTGGTCATTGCCAGTACATAAGATTAGTATATAATTCAAAGTAAAAATAGCAAATGAAAGCAAATCAGAAAATATATTGCCAATGAACTATCTAAAGGTGAGGTTACCTATCTGAGAATGGCACAACGATAAATCTTGAGACATCAAAGTTACATGTACACATTTGAAATTCCCAGATTTTCTACAAATTCAATATGACAAGGCATATGTTGTTTGTCTGTAAGCTTAAATATTTGTGATATTAAAAATAGTGATCATAGTGAAAAATACTTAATTTTAGACATCTTTGTATTCATGGTATTGTCTTCCATATATTCCTCTTCATTATATTATTCCAAATTCTAAAATACCTCTTAAACCTAGCTAAAAAATCTATCTTTCTACTATCTATTTCACTCTTTTCGTCTTTGTCTGTTGATCTTCCTAAGATCCTAACTGATGAAATCAATGAAAAATTAGGAATTGAAAACAAGTAATTAAGTGAAACGAAATTAACACAGGATTCACTTTTTGCATCATTCATTATATTACACTTATCTCAATTTGGTGTAAACAGTGAATGTAGGAACAACATTTTGGTGCACAAAAAAATTGCAAGCTATGCTAAATGTATATAATACAATTATACACAGTGAGTTTTACATAAAGATACTTTGAACTTACTGCCATAAACTGACTTTGATGGTGCCCTGATAAAATCCCCGAGGACAATGGTTTAAACAATGGCAACTTAACAAGACACCGAAGAATTATTTTACAACGCAAGTTGTTTGATTGTTATTGAATTTCTCTCCCTGAACATGTTGGAAGAATCAAAAGTGATGAATTCTACAGTCTCACAGACAACCGTCTGCCTAATGTTCCAGGAGATCTCCTGAACGAGTTGTGTTCAGGACAAGGTGGCAATTGATTTAGGTTCAGTTAACGTCACCGTCTGCCATCCTACAACCATTTTACACAACATTTTACAAAGGTTTGCTTACAAACTCAATTAAAAAATAATGGTATTGAAGAATTAATACCTAGACAATTAAGGTAACAATTCAAGTTCAATGGTCCTGAATGAAAAAACCATAAGAAAGATATGAAAATGTAATTGGAATTCGCTATTTTTCTGCGTAGGGTATTGAAACAGTCAATTGGTGTCTTTTTCATCCTGATGAGTAATGTGAGAACCAATTGCCTAAAGGATAAATCATTATCCTACATCTGTCTTGTTTTGGAAGAACATAAACAGGAAAGCAGAACTTAAAAAAGAGGGAAATATATTTGCAGAGCATCGACAGCTGATGAGCATACGTTCCCTTTGTTACCCGTTGTACCATATCATATTGTGCAAAATGATTGCTACATACAATTAATGATAAGTAAAAGCTTCTAAAATGTAAACATGTAAACAATACTGCTATCAAATGATCATAAATATTCACATGTATGTAAATACTTAATGTATGCTAAGTTAGTATTAAGTTAACGCAAAACAATATGCCCCCTTGCATAGTAACAGTCTTTTGATCTTGTAGTGAATAGTCGATTGTTGATTATATAGCTATAAAATCGTCTTTTGTCCTCTATTCTCAATTTTAATGCTTTATCAAGACGACTTTAAAAAAACCCATTATTGTGTAATAGTAGAAACATTTTTACAATAAGTAAAATAAATAAAAAATGAAATCGTTTTTTCAATATTGATTCTATGTGCATTACAAAAAGATGAATATTTAAAATATGCCTTGACACAAAAGAGTACTAGTTTTCTATTGTACAAACAAAGGAAGTTTTCCAATTTGAATTCACAAAACCATGGAAAAGTGTTGTACAAGATATATTCATTATATTCATTCAATTAGACTCTGGTCACATGGCCTAAGTACTGAATAAATGTATGTGATTTGAGTATTATCTGAAACATTTTCATCACCATTGCAATTGAACATTGACAGTAAAGAGAACTGTCTCGTTGATATCCGCCAGGGGAATTGAATCAGTTGAAACTAATGAACTTGACCATTGACTGTCTGAACCAGTATGTACTAGTTTCGAGGAAGCAGCACGAAATGGTCTTATTATTCTTGGGTAAGATTGTCTGACTGTCTGGTCCATCGTATTGACACATGGATCACACTATTTGTTATAGAATAATGGGAAAACTGACTCAAGTCGATTTGAGAAACGAATCGTGATCATTAATTGTCTTAAAATGTACACGGTACGTAACTACATCTCAAGAGTAAGTGTGAAGAGTTGAGTCAGACAAATAATTTAACTTCGTCAACTACTGCTTAGTATAATACTTGCAATGAAACAGCACGAAAGGGTCTCATGATAGTTGGGTCTGATTGTCTGGCAGCACTTGTAGTTACATTTGTGACACAACAATGGCAATAATAAAAAAACAAGTGGCTTGACTGCTTTAAGATCATATGGCCTTGAAAATCCCTGATGGAACACACTCAAACAAGTGTCAATATTTTTTAATCTAATCTTTGAAACACAATATGTTACAATCAGACCTGGTTGAAGTTGGTCTGAAAATTATTCTTTGTGAAATCAGACTCGTGCAGTAATTTAATATACATTTCTTGATCACAAACGGTTAGAACCATATTTCCTCCAAAAAGAGCACTGGTAGATAATTGTTTTATAAAGTCATAAATATCACTATATTCCTTATTCATTTACTGTCACTAAGAACATAATAGCATTTTGCTCTCCAAAAATATTAGCCTAGTAAGCCAACTTGAATTTTGTCAGCAGAAACAAATAATGAAAAGTTATCACGGTATTGGCAACCAATGTTTTATCATTTTCAAAACAGCCCTCAGTCTTCATAGAATATTTGCATCGAAGCGTGTCCTTCAATGAGAAGGTTTAGATAAAGTCTACCAAGTCATACTCAACCATTTTGGAACCATGTAATCAATAAAAAAATCTTGAGAGCTAAGCAATCGCATTTAAATCTCTTTATTGCTGCCCATCTCAATGTTCTAACATCGAATGATTTGCAACATGTCAATGTTTTTCGACCAACGACTATCAATTGGACATTTGAAGAGTTCTGATTACACCTGTCCATGCTCTCCTATAGCACGAGAACTTGCCGACCTTTGATGTACACTATTCATGACGTCACTTGGAGACAACGTTTGCAATGGTTTAACAAATATCTTAAATCCTCACAACCATTCTGTATTGCCGCGTTATGTTATAATAATTGAAATAAAAGAACAATGGTAATTCTTGTGACAAGGGAAGTTGTTGCTCATGTTTGTCAATATTTAGAGGGGGATTTATGCTAGGCCGCTAGCCGCTTTTTAGGTGTTTTTTGCTACGATGTTAGCCAATTTTTTAGGAGTTTTATAACTACATGTAAGGAGTTGACCAAGACTCCCCATGGACATTTATAAAACTGTTGCAACACATGACCTAACACTAGCACAAAACACACTTGATTTTAACTTTTGTTTGAAATTTTCACAAAAATGCATGGAAAGTTATCATTTAAATATTTTCAGCATTACATTTTAGGTTTCAACTATGTCATTTGGAGATGAACTGATAGCATCCTTATTATATAGTTTTAGATATTTCGTTTTCAAAATGGTAAAGCTTCTTTTGGATGTCAGTTTATATACCATTCACATAAATTCGCGAAGACTCTAATACTAAGTCCTAAATATGCTAAACTGATGTGCCTATGTGAAACAAACAAAAATTGCAATGGAAACTTAATGTTATCTTAAGAACCAGCACTCTTAATCATGAAACCCACTTGTTTCACATACTTATCCTACAATGTATCATGTGCTGTCTACACTGTGTACTGTAAATATACTTGTGTAGACTAATTATATACCAGGTTGATTAAGATTGTTAGGTAATACTACCATGACATTCTTAATTAGTGTTATTTAACAGTTATAAGTGTTCTCGTTTTGGATATAAAGTTTCTTTTGTATTGCTATGTTAATTTGTAGACCAAACTATCAACTTATCGCGATAGATTCTGTGTCAATAGTATTTTATGATCTTCATTTTTGATAGGATCAATAGTTTCAATAGAACTTCTCATTTTCAAAGGTATCAGCATTCTAGTCAATTCGGTTGTTAACGTAATATTCAGATAAATATATAACACGTCTTTTTACATTTGGAAAACAATTGATCAAATTAAACAGATATGTGAGAGCTAGATAACCTGCCTGTTGCCAATTTAAAATTACGACTTCCACAAGTGCTGCCGAGTTTGATATCATCACAAACAAAACAGCAAAATCGTCCTCTCATTTATTGATACACTATCGCAAAAGTGCCAAGCAATAGTCACACCTGCAAATCAACGACAAGGTGTGTTTTGTAATTTGTAAAGATAGTATCGTTCGTTTTGTTCAACAATTTCAGTTTCCAATCTTAAAGAATACTCTTGAATTCTAAAAACAAAGTATAAACTATAATGTAATATGTTACAAGTTCGATATATTCACAAACGTAGCAGTTTTTGCACACTCAATAATACATTTTATTTTACATTCTGAAAAAAGCCCGCTTCAAATACATTCTGTTATTTTCTCAGAAAAAGTCGATACACTAAGACACTAATCTGAAGGGTAACATACACATGAACGCAAACAATGTTTAAGTTGATGTGGTGCTGACAGTTCTGATGTATAGGAAGCTTATAGGAGCCTCATTGGTGTTCAAAAACCCTTCTGTGGTAACTCAAAGCAATACTTATTAAATTACATACTATCGTTGCTTACTGACACATTACATCACATTTTCACCTTGTCATGTTTAAATATCAAATTAACTTTCACAGAAGGAGCAGTAGCATAACTGAAATTGTATTTATTGCTTTGAAGTTATTTTTGCCTTTGAACATATGATTTTATGTTTATATGTGATGTTGATTTGGCACTTCTCATGCTACAAGGGTCTACGTCTATAAACAAATTTTAGATAAAGTGTAAAACAATATGATATAATTGAAATATAACAAAAGCATTATTAACAGTTTTAAACTCTCACACACTAATTATTTGAAAACTGTAAACTTGCTTCAGAGACTCATTGCAGAGGTAGAACTTTTAAACGTTCACTTACTAGGGCTAGTCTAAATGTGAGAAGTGCTTCTTGTGAAGGGCATTTGTATTGCTAGCCTATTTTAGGATTCCATAAGAGGCAAAATTCCATAAATCTGGCTACCGCACAGTAATGGTTCAATCCTCTGTCGAATACCTTGATGACTTTCCAAGTACATGTACATTATTACATACATGATGGGATTCATCTTCCGCACGCATCGGGCGAGATATGCATTTACAAGAAATTCATATTCACCCTTGCGACAACTCGACGGGAAAGTTGTGACTCTATCAGCGCCCCCTGTAGGACAAACAGAGTAACGTCCCTTGCGTCGGTCCATCTCGAACTCGAAGCGAAATTTAATTTCTAATTAATCCCTTAGTTACGTTGTGACAACAGTCATAAAAACGATGCGTGAATATAGGTAACCAAAATACTGCATAGAATAAGGCTGTATCTCTCAGTTTCTATTTAGAAACCGCATCGTTTTATTACAGTTTTGTGTGCTCAGTTCAAACATATCCTCGCTTTTGATTGGCCTACACCATAGCTCAATAATCAGGCTACTTCCTGTCACAGCTTTCCCTTCGAGTTGTTGCAAGGGGTGAATATGAATTTCTTGTAAATGCATATCTCGCCCGATACGTGCGGAAGATGGATGGGTTTGAAATCTCTGTATCCCAAAATTTTCGTGATTTCATGTCGTTATGTACCTGCTGATGATTTGAGCATTCAACTTAAATTCATGTTTATTTTCCAAACTGTCAGATATAAGCACATACTAAAAATAAGAAAATGGAGATATGAATGTGAAAGAAATCTTAAACCGTCAATTGATCAGATTGTCTATTTGGGAAAGTAATCTAGTCTGCTTTACTATTGTTGATGGTTTTAGAATCTTCAAAATGAAAGTCCCACTTTTTCAATGATAAAATATTGGGAAAGTCTTTTATCCATAACATAATGTCGATAATGCTGTCAGTTTATATCCTAAACACTTTTCATGTTGCCTTTCTTAAAGGTCATCATCTTTTTAACATTTATAGAAAAAAGAGTCCTATATGTACGTGCTTATTGTGATCTTTAGTAAATGCAATGATGGTTACTTAATAACATAATCCGTCTAAAAAGTGTATTAATCAATGATAAAAGTTAATAGCTATCTCAGCATACAAATTAATGTTTATTTCTGATGACTTTCAGTACTGTTTTTATTTTCGTATTCGAACAACACGTTTATATAAGGGATATAACCTTTAGAAATTAACTGAAACAAAACCAAACAGAATAATTCACTTAGGGCATTTCGCGTTAAATCACAAAATCCTAATTTGGCATATGTTTACTATGTCAGAGGTTCAAGTTTTGAATAGAATTGCAAGCTA
The DNA here is from genome assembly GCA_916613615.1 of Steromphala cineraria. Classification (NCBI taxonomy): domain Eukaryota; kingdom Metazoa; phylum Mollusca; class Gastropoda; order Trochida; family Trochidae; genus Steromphala; species Steromphala cineraria. The sequence goes on along the minus strand of OU744722.1, from coordinate 37,352,338 downwards.
TGAACATGTTTCAATTATCTATACGGGGTGTCAAGAACTAAAATACTTCGAACTTACTATCAGTAATTTACTTTGATGTTGTCTTGATAACGTTTCTGAGGGTATTGATGTTAAAAAGCCTATTCAAGATCTAGGACTTATTTTCCAACGCCAGTTCTTTGGGTTTTATTGGGAATGTCAGAAGATTAAATACTACAGTTTTACAGACAACTGTCTGCCTAGTCCTCGAGACGATCTCCTGAACTAGTTGTGTTGTGGAGGACAAGGTGGCAATGGATTTAAGTTAGGTTAACGGTCTTCCATCATGCAACTACATTTTACACATCAAAATGTAACAATGTGACAAAGAGTTACTTATTCTCAATGTCAATAAAAAAACTAGAGAACTAATGTTTCAAAGTTTAAAGCTCTTAAAAGATAACAAATTTTTTTTTTTTCTAATTAATGCAAATAGTGATATGATTCAAAATGATTCGAAAAAATAATCTTAATCAACTCTTTGTTGCCGAGACCAAATTAACTTTGGTGAACAACGTGATATGTTTTCTTCATTCTAAAATACTAATGTGATAAAATATGATTAAATTATACAAGGTGGTTTTAGAATTGAAGAGAGATATTTTGATCTTACTACCATAAACTTACTTTGATGTTGCCTTGATAAAGTTCACGAGGACATTGGTTTGAACAAACAACTTATGAAGACACCAAGGAACAATGCAAATTGTTAGATTGTTATTAAATTTCTTTTCCTGAAAATGTCAGACGAATCCAAGGTGTTGAATACTACAGTCTCACAGACAAATGTCTGCCTAGTGTTCGAGAGGATCTCTTGAACTAGTTGTATTGCGGAAGACAAGATGGCAAATTATTTAGTTCAATTAACGCTGTCTTCCTTCCCACAACTGCAATTTACACATCAAAAGGTTTATAAAAAATGTAGAGATTGCTCAACCACTAAAAACATAAAGGCAATATAGAATCAATAACTATACGATTACGATTTAAGTTCAAAGATCTTGGATGAAGAAAAGAAACCTTTTTTGCTCTAATTATACAAATAGTGAGGTGATCCATAATGTTAGAATAAGAAAGATCAGAAATGTAATCGAAATCAACTCTTTTTTCAGCTTAGGGTATCGAAGCACTAAATTGTGTTTTTTAAGAATCCTGATCACTATCTTGGGAACTTGATGCCTAGAGGATAAATCATTATTGTAAATATGTCTTGGCTTCTGAAAAAGATACGTGAAAACACTTTCAAAGAGGTAAATTTGAATTTGCAATGCAATGACAGCTGACTACAATCATTTATATGGCTTTAGAGTATATGTTGTGTTGCAAGCACTTACAGGTGAAAAAAGGTTGAGTTTCAAATTCAAATTTTGTAAAGCATTTTCAAAAGTTTAAAATCTGAAATATCTAAACATTAAGAAATGATATCATTATAAGATTTATTATTTTAGGTGACTTTTGATGAGATGCATTTGATAGATTAAGCAAATTTTAGTGAGTAAAATGAACATAAGAAAGAAGTGTATGGTGATGAAGAATATAAATTCATTTACAAACTTTTGGAAATTGGACTGACTGATCGCAGGTGAACCACTATATATTAACATTTTTTCGTAAGTGAGGGGTATTATCAAATTGTCGTTTTAGTGATGAAACCACCAAAATCCAAGGTTGCATTGTATTGCATTGCAGTTATCTCTCCACAAGTTGTTAATATATGAGTTACTTAAAGAACAAAATCACTGTTTGGTTCATAAATTTGCAACTCGTAATACAATTACATTCTATATTATTTTCCCTTTAAACAGTGAAAGAAAAAATATCTTAAGACCACACTCTAATGTGTCACCTTCAATTTGCCCACACTTTCACGAAATCGATATTTGAAAAACTGCTATGTTAAAAGAAATCCTCGTTTCAGCATTTTATGACAAGACATCAATCAATTTCTTTAAAAGAAAGACATTTTAAGCTTTGCTGGTCGTTACCCTTACGACTTAAGTAAGAACTTTTAGGTTTTGTCAAATCATTCTTCTGTGAAAATGGATAGACAATCTGTTTTATTGTTGCGGTTTAAAGTGTTTTCATGAATCCATCAATCCATCTTAACCCTCCTGAGAATTTTTTTAATCATATATACATTGATCTATTCTATCATTGCATTGGAAATTTGAAGAAGATAACTGCTTTAGCACTTTTAAACAAATAATCATCAGTAAATATTTGAGCCCTTCATGATCTTCCTAATGACTTTTATCTCTCAATGACATTCCTTGATTTGATAGCATCATTTAGACATATAACAATGTCCAAATCAATCTAAATAAATAGTGAAACATTCATACCAACCATTAAATGAGCGAGTGAGTTATTGTTTTACGCCGCTTGGGCAATATTTCAGCCATTAGTGGCGTGAAATTTAATTAAATGACAATGATTGAGATTTATTGCTCCACTCATTAAAGTCTACACAATTACATTAGTGGGTTTACACGGAGAACGAAATGTTCCTCTTTTCTTCCTACCATTATTAAAATTGAAGACGCTCTCAACATTTAACAGGTTTCACCGCAATGCTTAGCCACAATGGTGTTGCTGGCTTTCTCCCTGCATTTATACTAGCAGCCCAGATATTAGTGAAATACTGTTGAAAGCATCGTCAGATCCTAATCACCTCATCTCACCTCACCTCATTTTCATACTGTAAATGTCAACTTTGCCATGTGCTCAAAGACGAGGGTAATAACTTTAAGATAACCTCATCACCTCGATCTTTAATTGTGAATCGTGTGTATATAACCACACTTTTTTAAAGGCAAAGGGTAAATCAAATAACTTCAAAACAAATTTACTTATTGCTTATAAAAAATGTGTTTTATGTTATCAGTGAACTGCAACATGGGAAATACCTAAAAAATAATCGACCATGCCAAATGCACGAATTGTTATTCAATACTCAAATTAGACATTTATAACAAATGATTTTCACCTCCTCACATAAGAATGCTCATGCTTTTAGAGTTTAAGGTGCAAGTTTTGCAGATTGTTGATATACACGCTCATGAATAAAAGGTAATATATACATAAGCGTTGCCAGTGGACAATATGTCAGTGTGATGTATCATATGTTTTTTCTATCTATTCGTTTCCTCAGCCCTCTTTCTCTCGTTCACGTATTGATGAACGCAGACTGGGCAGTTGATTATGTTTTAATCTCGTTATAGGATGATCACGGTAGAGTTGAAAACAATCTTCTAAGCTATGGTATGATTTCTTGTGATAGAGAATGGTCACCAAAGCATATTACTATTTTTCACTCCGTATGATCTTGTCTACAAACATTATTGAAATCAAAGGATCACTTTCCAGTTATGTCAGTCGATGTCGTTAATAATAGATTACTTTGTGTTTCTGTAAACTAAAGGTGACGCGACGGGCTAACCTTCTAGACGAAGCAATTACTACAGTTCACCAATTCATATCAAGATCTCACAAGAAGATGTAAAGAATGAGTCTCTTCCTATTTGTGACCAGAGATCAATTTGGCATTGAGTGTTGGGTTGGATTTACACATAGAAGCTTTTATTTGAGAACTTCAAAATTCGTTTTTTGTTTATAACAATATTATTTTCTCTCAAATATTCTCATATTCCAGTCACTTGATGTGATATTGAAACACGTAAATTCACTGTCAAAATAATATGATGTCAAAAATTAGAATCACTGTCAAATATGATATAATGTCAAAAAAGATAAATGATAATTGTTTGTACTGTATGTTTAAACAACCAATGCTAAAGTTGTTACATAGTACATCGAGTTTTTGGTTGTACTGTTTGGTGAACCATTATTCAATGATATTCTGCTGGGTCTCATTCTCAACAAATGGGGAAATCAGCCTACATGTACATGCAAACTAAAACATAGAAATTCTAATCAAGACTATTGCTGATATCATCAATATCATCCTAATTGCATTGCAAAACCAATTCAAAACTTTTTCAATTTTCCTCCCCGGACTAGTCTAGACGCCACTTTGTTTAACGTCCCTTGATATAACCAAGGCAATTTCTAATCTAATATTTTCGAAATAAATAAAATTCTGAAACGAACCTATCATTTGTAAAAACATCTAAACTCATTTCCACAAGTGCATAAATTAAGTAAAAAATACCATTTGCTGACTAGGGAACAATTGCTTTGCAAAAAGTCTTAATCATCAAAATAACACCAGAGAAAACAGACAAAATTACACAAATTATCACCAAAGGTAACCAAACAGTTTCCAATTTTAATATCAATGGGGACCAAACAATTGTTATAAATATAATCTCAATAAATGCTACAATTTCTTTTTTTTCAATTATACACAGCAATGGAGTGGAGTTTTATTGACGCAGAATTTTCTTAAATTGTAATAAAAATGCTTGATTTGAAAACCTTCATCAATACCTTCACAGACATTTTTCGTTTTTTGTAGTCCATTTAAAAAAAAATATTTTAAGGCTTGAATCAGCAGCCATAAAGCGGTACCGAAACTAATATGAAGAATGAAACATTGTCTTGAGAAATCATATCTTTTACCCTGATGTGGATAATGTCTTTATTTGTTGTCGAAATTGGTCAAAAAAATCTAACTCCAGTTTGACAGACATGATAAATAGATTTTTAAAAATGCTTGTCAAAGAGATTGAGGACGAATTTAATTACTACATGTCAGAATTATGAAACATATAAGGATTTGAAAGTAATCACGATTTTTAAGTGAATTGATGTGAGATCTATTATTTGTAGGCCGTTTTAGCGTAAAACTATGAAAGTGTTTATGTGGAACAAAGCCATTGTAAATACCCATTGAGAAACTGATCTTCAATTGGATAAAAAAAGACGCAATAGTGGAGTTAGCATTTGTTATTAAATTCGTTTTTTCAATTGGTCTGAGCATTAACTTAAAGCATGTCCATAGGCAATTTACTTCGTCTGATCAAGGCTTTGTCAAGACTCCCTTTTTCTCGGGGAAGTCTTGATTTGTAGTTTCGGCCCTCAAGGTATATGAAATAATTGAATTGGAATAGCGAAAGTTTCCATTTGAAAGACGCAATCACTCCATAAAGGAAGTTATCTCATTGTCGCTAAATAACAGTAGTGACATTTGTCGATGACGTAAGACGATTTCATCTTATTATTTTGGAAACAAATTTAAACAAGGATTTCACAATCTTGTCTTTTTAAATAGATGACATTTTCACATACAAATGAGAAAAGGAAAAACGATCCGTGGTGTAATTCATCAATCAAGTTTTTATTGTTTTGCCCGTTGAGTTCTGCAAACAAGTGCCAAGATCATCCAGATTTCGGCTCCGTGCGTCCGTGTGTCCGTGTGTCCGTGCATGCCCCCGTAAGTACGAGTTAAAATTGAAAAATAGAGGCATTTATATATAAATTGTTCAAGTCAGATTTGAATTAAACATTCTATATAGTTTACTAGGTTAAAAACATACCGATGGTATATATGGCATATCTCTAATACAATATTATTAAGTATTGCCTGAAATGTGCTTATTGCACTTAATACCCAACATATACTAATTTAGCACTTTTGATGATTGACATTTCATGGTGTTGAGGGTGCTTTTATGTAAAGAATTAAGTTAGTCTCCAGCAAGGCATTCAGGATTAAAATATAAAAAAAGACATTTCTTGCTTCCTGATGGGAAGTTAATTGGCAATATGGTGTGAATCTGTATTGTAGAATATGAATAATCTTTTATATGAAAACAATGATATTCAAGCCTTTACATGTTGTTAGTTTTATTTATGTATTCAAGGTAAGTGTTCCAATGGTTTCTTTTGAGCGAAGTATAACTGAGGTAAAGAACACTAACATTAAGTAAACATGAGTGTAAATTGGTGATTGATTAAACCTATTGCAAAAACAGCTGTGTTTGATTAAATCATGTAATGCCTGAAAATGTAACAGAAGTACATGTTAAAGGGGCAGTAGCACGTTGTTTGATAATTTTATATTTTAAATTTGTATTAATGTATTAATTCGACAGTGCCAAAAATCTCATTACACAAGCCAATCATCCATAGTCAGAGGGCAAAGTATGAAGATTCACTTAAGATTCATTGGCGGCCATTTTGTGTGAACACCTTTAATTCCTTTTGTGTAAGAAAAAGGAATCGCATGGCTAAACTTTACGTTATATATTTGAATTATTACTGCTCCATTTAGTTTAAATACAGTTTTTTTTTAATTGGAACCATTAATTTTCATTTTCCCGACATCAACTTATATTCCCCCTAAAAGGTTGTTGCCTATCTTTGGAACTTATGCTTGTGATGAAGGTGTTGATCCTAAGTCCATGTCTCTAGTCTTTTTGTTGTCATTCAGGGACGTTCAAAAATGTGGTTTGAGAACTGATGATAACAGTTGACAAATATGTCTATGGTGGAGATCAAATTTAATGATTTTCAATGCTCGAAAATAGGTTAGGATTAGTTTATGTGGGCCATTTTATATCTAAAGATACAAGACTGTGTTTAAATGTATCTCTAACTATAAATCAAATTGAACTACAGGAATACAATGTGCCTGTTTTATCAGTGAAATTTTTATTTGTAAGTATCATTTAAAGATTTTGTTTCGGTGAAATGAAAAGGATAGTAGTAAAATGAGGTAATTTGTCATAAACCACATGATGCTGTATGGTTAATGTGAAGATAAATACGGAGAGTATTGTTGGCTGATAACAGTATCGGATCTGTACTTGCGGCCCATTATCCCCTTAACCCAGACATTTCCAAATGTCTGACATTCAAACAGAAGTTTTCTTTGATCCTCAGATGTCTCTGAGCATACCAATTTCTTACTTGGTGAACACAAAGATCCCTCAGATAGATGATAGGCAAACTTTTAATTCCCCATTACAGGATTCAAAACGAGTCACATCAAAAGCGTCGTCATATAGCTCCCGAAGCTGTGGTTTTATGTTGGTCTGGGCAATAATCATTAGAAGACTTGGTATAGTTTGATTCATATGACAGCCTCGTTTCGATTGACATGTTATATGCCAGAGGTGTGGTAAGGTCAAACTATATTTGATTTAGAAATTTCTACTTCACAGCTATCGTTTTTTACTCCTTAGACTCTGGCATTAAGGACATTGACTATGACGAAACAACTATTAATTACAAACAAATTAAACATTTAGCAACTAATCGCAATAGCAAAGAATAAACATTTTATGCAAGGAGGCACATTAACGTTATAATGACATTGTCGTTGACACTTCATTCCTGAACAACATCCATGAAAGAGTCGCTAAGTTCTAATCTGATGACACTAGCAAATGGTAAAATGCGATCAGGTGGGAATATGTAGTGTTCATGGCATCTTTGCATGAGGAAATCTGTGATGATTGATTATGAATATGAATAACAGATCATTTTGGAGAGTATTTTCAAAGATGTTTCCTTGCCCCTGAACTTTTTTCATTAGGAGGAACAAAAGAATATGTTTTGAATGTATTATTTCTGAGATAGAAGCTTAATCAAGGCATGAATTTGAAATAAAACGTCTTCATCTTGAAATCAAACAATCACTTTATATGTGACTTAAAAAAGGGTTATTTTTAAAAAGTCGCTTCAATTTGATTGAATTGTTTCGAAGAAACCATTTGCACCAGAAATAATTTTTGGTTTTACAAAAATACTTCAATACATATTCTGAAAATTACAAGCCACTAACTGAAATATCGACACTGAAGGTTTGTCTACAGTGTGTACGTTTCAAAATAAGTGACAGATACATTACTTTTATCTTTACATTATGAAATATTGACAATAAGTAATAACGAACACATGTAAAACTGAATTGAACCACAAACAAAATTTCAAGTACCTCCATGCGTATCTTTTAATGATTTGAACACAGTTTAACATTTCATGACAGAACTATATATAGCAAAGTTCCAGGCTAAGACAAGCCAGTGCGGTAACTTTCAGTGGCGCTCTAATTTGAACATCAATCATGCAATCGCAAATTCCCAAAATGTATTTAAAATGCAGAAGTTAAGTTCGTATCTTAAAGGTTTTGCTTTAATGTGGTGAGTTTTACATTCTTCAGAAACAAAGAAACACAGGATGATAGATGAATTGTCCAATTGAAGATTCAACATAATCTATTGCATTTAAAGTTATTTTTAATTGTTGTCTTTATCTCGAGACATTGGCAATAGAACACTCTTATGATACGGATAATTTCAATTTAAAACTCATTATTCTCTCATGAAATCCCCATGTGTATCATCAAAATATTCAATTGAACCTTTTTTCTTCTAATCCAACTTCACTATCAAGATATTCATTGCAGATGTTAGAACAGAGGGCATTACGATAATTGACAGGGGAGACAAACTATTTCATTTTCGTCCTTTAGTTTATCCAACTTCTTTAGCTGCATATCATTCCTATTGGAAAACGTGGGGTCTGGTCTTGAGATTTAACGTGTTGACCATTCCTTTTTCAGAAAATTCAGAGGGAATCGTTTACAGTTTACAGGAAATACATCTTAACCGAGCAATGATACATTCATGAGGAGAAAGAAGGCTTCAGAAAGTACTACATGTACCTGTCATTTTGATCTGTAAGATCTGAAAGATCGGAGACAAGTAGTTGTATCTAGACTCTGGGCAGATCTGCATTATTACATACAGTAGGTCAAGCTGTTTATGTGGCATTACTAGCCGAAGTGTGCCATTATAACCTTAGTGGAACAAACGACTAAATTATTTATTCAACTAGGTTCGAAAACATAAACGGAAGTGCAGAATATTTGTAACAACTCCTAATGATGAATCTATGTTACACATAGTTATAAGACAGCAGGTAAAACCTCTTAAAACCATTGTTATGTCCTACTCACAGGTTCAAAATCAAAATACAAATGTAAAGCAGTCAAAAGAATTACAAAATGTGATCAAGTCATTTGGTTAGAGTACAAAGGTAAGCTGTAAGGCACATTTGTTAGAATAGTACTTCTTTTATGTCATCTTTATGCATGATACTGTTCAATACCACGAGGTGTTGTAAATATAGAGAATACTAAACGACGTCCCGTTTCATAACATATTTATGAAACGAGTGAATGAGTTGGTATTTAACGAGCGAAAGCGAGTTAAATACCTCTACCATTCACGAGTTTCATAAAAATGTTATGAAACGGGACCGAGTTTAGTATTTTATTTATTACTTGCTTAATAACATCGTAAAAATACAAGAAAGTCGCAAACATGACTGTCGCGGCCGACCCGCTGACATTATGACGTCATACTTAACAATTGTGACGTCATCATTACGTCACGTCATTCTGTCAGCGCGCGATGTTATGACACATAGTGTAATAACATGGTTGATTTATTAAACAGCAATATCTTCAACGGGAGAGTAATAAATATATATTATGTCATATCTGATTCATCATCAGTTTCTTAAGATTCTATTTTAAATATATATTGGAACTCTACACAACATATCTTATGCAATGCTTATAAAAGTGTTAATTGAAAACAAGTCTAATGCCATCTGACGAAATTTAAGAATGCATGGGGTTTCTTAAACCGCAATCTTGACCAGTAAATGAACCTTATATTAGATAACACCCCATAAACGCACCGAAGAAATGTCCACGTTCTTGCATTTTTCAATGACGATATTAATTATTTACCCATACCCACTCATTCAAAGGAATTTGACAAAATTAGCAGTTTAGTTCGGCCCTTATGTGAAGTATTGATGCACAATGACAGGTGCTTCTAAATAATAAAGAACATAACATATGTTAAGAAAAGACAACAAGTATCCATAATTTGTGAAAATAATTATTTCAAAGAAAACATGTGTGTGCATCTTAGAGACAATGTTAGAGTCCCAGACATACCTGGGCAGGGTATTGATCTAAAGATAAGCCATTATTAATCAATGTTAATGGTTATTAATTTAGTGGTGATTTTATCTGCAGTTGGGTCCGTTGATCATAATACTCATCATTCAGACCACACATGCATTTTGAATACCAAACTATCATTTTATAATATCCTCTTTCGGAAAGGAAAACGTTTAGGAGTTGCTTACTCAGCTAACCATCACTGTCAAATTTCAGATATATGTATTGACAGACATGGCATATAGTCGCGTTTTCAAAACCATCTCCATTCCAACAGATCTTGGAAGCTTATTTGAGTTTTTGAAAGGTTATATTCAACAATCAATCTGCGATTATGAACATTACCATTCGATTTCGAGTAGTTACTCACTGTTACCTTAGTGCCTTAGTCGGTTAACGCTTCGGGAAAGAAGTCCTAGATTGAAACTTATTCTTGCAATAAGAATTGGTTTCCGTTTGTCCATTACTTACTCTATACAGATGGAATGTGAACCCTTATATCTTTAACTATTATAGTGAACATTATGATGTATTTCATCGTTCCTAAGGGCAAAAATCTGTCTGCTGTAAAATATAGTTTTCAAGATTCTGTTGCAAAAACTTCAGTAATGCCAAAATATGAGCAATGATACATATTCTTTATTTTCTCCATTTAAGGAAGATACATTTTGATGTGTGTTTACATGAGATACAGAATAATACAGGTAATTACAAACAGTTTGCGAAAAGTGTTCCCCATTGGTTAACAGTACTAGTTTTACAAACATTTATTATACAGTCATACATTATTATAAAAAATATTTTAGGGAGTCCCCCAAGTAAAAAATCAAAGTAAATTCTTCGTCGTTTTTCCAAAGACTGGAGATCTTATTAACATCTAACATATCAATAAGGGATTTAATAAGTTGATCTCTCTGGAATCTTGTCTTCTCACAATATACATCAACATATGTTTCACAATATTTCATACACAAATGTGCCAGAAATAAATATTTAGATTTGATATGTAAAGTACTTATTTTCAACAGGTTAGGCAATGCAATGAAATAACTTAGGTTTAAGAACAGAAATGTGCCAAAGTCTATGTACAACGAGATCCGCTACTGAAAGACATCTCTGTTGGTTTATGTTCGATAATGTTACATAAAAACTATAATCTGTCATCATTATATGAAGAACATAATAGACAATTGCGTCAAAAATTCAATTGCTTTTTATCGATAAGATGTTGCAATAATTGAACTCAACACACATTTGCACAAATGTTTATGCTCTCTAAATTCAGATTCCTTAGGAAAAGCTAACTGGTACAAACATGATGACACTGTGTGTACAAAAACCTGTTCACATCGTGTAAAAACATATTGTTTGAAACGTTATGATGTTCAGGATGTCCTCCGTGGAAAGCTGTTGGTAGATTTTGTTATAATTATGTAACTGACACGAAAAACAAATTTAATCACTTTTGATTAACTTGTTTTTATCATATTGACTTATTATTCATTGACACTGTTGACACCAATGAGTGAATTCTTATTGATGATATTAATCCTTGTTCTTTTCATTCAGATCGTGACTACAGTTCAGTCACTCCAATTTAAGGATAGTGTCAGTTTTGTGTTTCATTGCATCTAGAATTCCAGAAGAACGTCCCTAGGCATTTCGTTGCACTCAGGCACATTATAATTGTGTCAACTTATTAGGTATCGATTACAATTTTATTGTCCGTAACCAAAGTAATTGAAAGATTATGTTACATGGCACGCAAAGGGCAGCAATCCCTAAGAGGCTTATTGTTCCCCTGCTACAGTCGCTCAGTATCATCATTATTTGCTGAGTTGTATTCCTTCTTTGAGAGTATTGATGAGTAGTTTGAAGTTGGTAGATGAGATATATTCAATCATTAGTTCCAGAGTTGTATTCTTTCTTTGTATGTATTTTTGATGTCATTATAATATCATTTAATAGTGAGTCTCAACTTGTGTCGTTGGGTATAAATATTGTCATTGTTTTTCTTATAAACTGCCAGGCAAAAGAATGTACACTCCACAGTTTGTTCAAATTTACTTATTTTCTAAGAGACATTTGATTTGATAAGTTATGACACGTTAACAATAACAGATATTTGCATTTTTTTAAATAAGAGAATTTGTGTTAGTTATGTTTTTATATAATATCTTTGGTAAATGATGGAAGGGATAAGAAATAAAAATTGAATAACCGCCAACATTATTGCCCAAACAATGAAAGTGGACCAATAAACTTCGAAAGGGTTATGACTTTAACCCTTATGATGCGGCTATATATTTTTGCTCAACTAGCCCCCGTGGCGACATTGTTTTGTCTGGTGCCAACCACCGTTATATCCTGATTGCACCGCTCACTGAATATTTTTATGTAGCGAGTCCCGTGTCTTTTACAACAATTGGTGTATCTATTTTGCGGATCCCGGAATTTTATTTAGAGCCTTGTAAAATGTTTATTTATGCACACACAATAATTCTTTTTACATGGACTTCTAGATACACTGTGCCTCTTTATAAATAAATAAAAAAACATTACGATGAGCCTCATATTTTTTTTCCCACAGTCATCAAAAGAAAGTCTTTATTTCCGCTTGCCGCTTCTTTATTTTTGTGCGCGCAAAGACATATGATACATGGAAATAATAATGGAAATAATAATGGTGCGTTAGATATGAATACCGCAAGGTGCGCGAGGTAAATGCAAGTTATATTAGCGATAGCCGGAGCGCAACTAGCGCGTGTGAACGATCACTTATATTTCGCTTGCCGCTTCTTTATTCCTGTCCGCGCATAGACATATGATACATGGAAATAAAGACAATTCTTTTCTCTACAAGTTGATATAAAAATTATAAAATTATCTCTAATGGTTCGTGAGATATGAGTGCCGCAAGGTGCGCGAGTTAAATACAAGTTCAATTGGCGAACGCCGGAGCGCAAGTAGAGCGCGCACCGCTTCTTCATTTCTGTGCGCGCATAGACAAATGATACATGGAAATAAAGACAATTCTTTTCTCTACAAGTTGATATAAAAATTATAAAATTATCGCATGGTGGGTACCCTCAATCATTTTTGAGAAAACATTTGATATTTTATATCCGGGAGCAGCCAAGACTGCTTGCAGTCAATATATAGCCTTCTCCTGAAAGTTACGGATTTCGCCAAGAGGGCTTACGTGCCATTTTATATTTGGCCCGTAAATATCACGCGCCCCGCATCGTAAGGGTTAAAGTATTGTTTACGCATAGACTAATATTCATTACTGTTCCTTTAGTACTATATTTACAAGGTAACAATAAGATTTTTAATTAATAAATGATCTCTCTTTTCAATATAAATAAAGGAATTTTAAAATGTCTATAATATCAAGACTATTTCACCATAAACTGTCTCCTCTCTGCTAGACCCACCCCAGCAAGATAAATCAAGTCATATCAGTGGGAAAAAATATTTAAAAAAAAAAGAAGTCATATCAGTGACTGTCCATGACTGCAAGATAACATAAGATGATAAGCCCCTTATTAAAATAGATAAAGATGTAAATAATGTCCATTACTTATAAATCAATTAATCAACACAAAATTATTACAAAAATTAAATCACAATTCAATCTAAGTTTTTTATATGAATGTATTGACATTCTTACATCAAGGCTTGATGTACATGTAAAACTTGAATTATCTGCCAGTGGGCCTCATCACTGTACTTCAGCAAAAGCAGTCACATTTCTGAAAGTTAAAAACAATTTGATTAGCATGATTAAGGCTTAGTATAGATATATATTAAAACAGCTCAATTAAAAAAATATCCTACATAAGTTCCTTCTATCAAAAATAAATAAAAAGAGACCGTGAATAAATAGAGAAAGAAAGAATAAAACATGAAGGAATGTTCTTCCTTATTTTTTTAATGAAAAGAAAAGAAATCAGAATGTAACTAAATAATTTTCAAATTAACTTACATGTCAAAAAAGCAAAGAAAAATAAATGTACAAGGAAAGTTCATCTCAGTGTCTTAAGAAAAATCATCATCATAATATGTTGTCACGATTAAAGTATATGGATAAAAAAATTGACAGCACCTCCCCACATCTGACAGAATGTCTGACAAAGTTATCTTTAATGGGATTAATAATTTAATAGTTATTATTTAAAGCATGTGTTTACAAAATACAGGTGTTTGTTTCAACAATTTTGGTAATAAAAAACATTTGAAAGATAAATAAATTGAGATCCAAATTTATAGATCACATTCATAAATGAAGAATAGCATATCATTATGATCCATTCCCTATCCATACATTACAAAACAAGTTCTGTGAGCATTTTCAAGGATTTCTCTTACATTTATTTGCTCATAAAAAATCCATGCTGATTGCAATGACTTTAGCTTGACAGTTTGAGTGTGCTGCCAAAATGGCCTAGATCTACTAAAACAAAACATTTTTTTCCAATAAAATTTGTCAAACACATGTAGCTTATAGGGTTTCTTAGAACTTTAGACAATTGCTAGCCAGGTTTGGGGTCCAATAAGACAAAATATACAAACCTTTCTCACATTTAGGCTGTAGCATCACAGTTGTCCCCAATGCTAATGACCTTGACCTTAGGTTGTTTACACTGGAGACAGTAACGTCTTCCAACAAATAATTACATTGAAATAACTTGGATTTTATGTACATGTACAATAAACATATTAGAACATTTTTTTGCAATAATTGGCTTGTTATCATAAATGTCTAGGTTAATTTATTTTGACGTTGATTTCTACTGGCCCACGTTCGATAAACAAGTTGAAGTGAATGAGCAATGTAGGAATTGGTGACAAATGAAAGTATTTTGTTTATCATAATTTTCTTAATTCTGAAAGTTAAAAACATAACATTTGTGGGTATGTACATGTACTTGGACAAAATATAAGCAACAAAGATATTTCTCAGAAAAATATGTTTATCATTCTAAAAAGAGATATTCGCCGTAATTACCGGGATTCATTTCCATAGACAGAATAATGTAGGTTGAGAATTATCTACGAAACATGAGCTTTTATCAGATTTTTGAACACATCGCATTGAAACACAACCCCCTAAAAACCTGCAAATTTGATAAAAGGCTATGCATTCAATTTTTACATGTTGCTTTATATTGTGTCAGGAGAATATATTGACATAAAGAGATTGTTTGATGACATTAAACGATCCTTATTAATCTTTGTACCCTGTCACACTTTAGCTTATTGCAAATGCTTATGAGTTACATATGATTAGCGTTTCACCATTTTAATGTGGCAGATGGTCGCATTTGCTCAGCGCATCAAAACCATATCCCAAACGCACATAATCGACACAAATATTCTCTTGCATGTCTTGCGCAAACACAGTGAGCATATTCTGAGCCCGTTGCATCTTCACATCACTCCATATCCTTTCTGTCTAAAATGGCATTAATAATATTTCCTATATAAACCAAGGTATATGGGACCCGATGAAAGAGTAATTGAATGTTACAAGACAATGTTTTCAAAAAACAAAATTGGCATGTGTGAAATAAAACGATTGTAAAATGTTTGGTTAGCTACCTGAATTCATTTCCATATCTCAAATGAATAAGAGGTGTTTCCTCCAAAGTGGCAGCCACTTTTTTTGGCTTGATAATTAATAATTTCAACATAATTACTCATCAATGTTGCATTACATGATTTGTAACACTGTGAATGTAAAACAATCGACAGCAAGATATATGTTAAAGAAACTTTGGAAGATATTGAATTTCAGAAATATCTGATTTAAGCTATGTCACGATGTTGTTCTGTGAAATGCATTAATGTTGCCCTTCTGGACGATGGGGAGGGATTTGAATAGATATATATGTCTTGCTGATATTGGGGCAGTGAAAGTCCACTCGACTTTTGATCAAGAGGTCAGTGGTTGGAGTCCCGCTAGGGGCTGAGTCACCTTGTTTGCAGTAGAGAACCGTTCTACACGCAGTATGGTTTGGATGCAAAGCTACATTGAATTTCATTTACAGACTTTGTTTGCAGGTTTCACCTCAATGCATAGCCACTTTCTTTTTGAGGAATTTCTTGCAAAAGCGCCATTAAATCAAAAATCACCTCACCTAGGATTCGTAAGACATATTCAATACACAGATATAGCTATACCGTCATTTGTATTCTGAAGTCAGTTTTTTATCAAAGACGGTTACCAATGATTACAATATATCCTGTTCGAAGCTAAAAAATAGGTTCTTTTTATTTATTCTGTTAAGATGGAAATACATTGACATGTAATGTTGACCACTATATTCTCATCTTTGAACTTATGATAAATGAACAACAAATCTCTTTATGACAGAGATATGCATGTGATTCCGTCCAGATGAAAGTTTGTGATATGTCCATGGAGATCACTGAATGTTTATTAAATGTCATAGGGTCAGAAAGTCTGGTCGTCTTTGTTAATTAAAGCCCATTAGATTCCGTTATGTTATGATGACAAGTGTGACTGGGCATTGTCGTTAAGGAGAATTGTCACTGTGATATTCTTGATGTGAGTTGAATCAGACAAAAGAATGAACTTGATCATTAACAATCTGGACAAGTGTATAATCCTTGCAATTCAACAGCACGAAAGGGTCTCATTTTGTTCGGTTCAGAAGGTTTGATAGTCTTGTCACACTTGTGTGTATAAGAATAGTTCTACTATTATCGAAAGATGAACGAATCAGTTCGATTAATCATATCACGTTCAGTTATTGACTCAAATCACGACCACAGAGTAACATCTATTCCAGTTATCTATGAAATCTTATCGGGAAGATTGACCGAAGTTCGCACATCACCCGATGTGGAACCTTGGACACTTTTGATTATTAGCTAACGCTATTATTTTTTCTTTTTTACATAATTTTTGCAAGCCTTTTGTTTCTAAATGTTTCTTATCTGTTTGGTATTTTATTCTTGAAAATACACTTTTTTATTATCAGACAAATCGTTCAGCCGACAATTTTTAACATGGACTTTTAACCGATTCATGGAAGAGAATTGCATAATATTTGTTTTCATGTCAATATGTATTCATATTTCAGGAAGTATAAAAAGCACCAAAACATAGTACATTGTATTCATTTTAAAAGAGATAGCATATGATCAAGCTCTGGTGAATAATGGCAACATCAAAGTTATTATTGAACTCTTACCCAAGCGGGCAAGGATATGCCAGGTATTAAAGTTTGCATAATGGTCATGGGAATTATAGTTTTTCTAAAAATAACTCGCATTTTGATTGGATGACGGAACTGGATCTTATATTTCAGTTGTGAGATATATATGAAAAAGCTTATACTTAAATTGCGAAAGTCACACATTACTACAACATTTTTAATGAGACATCAAGACCTTTAAATGTTTTCTTGGACATAAATACAAGTTTAAATCTTCAAAGTGGCGTTAGGTGGAAGAGTCGCCGGCCGAACTGTCGTACGTCATCATTAAACATGACGTCAAACAGTTACATCAAACGAAAGCTAACGACGTGTTACTTTTTCTTTTTAATAAAAGGTTTTTTTATGATATGAGACAATAGGTTTTTTTATGTAATGTGATTTAAATATAAAAAACTATTTCAAATAAGATCGTGAGTTGTGAACCACTTAGAGCCACCCATTCTGAAGTAGTGAGCAAAATTATGAATGGTGTATGAGTACAATTTGTACTTTACCGGCAGAGCGTAGTTTCTAATGTTTCTCTTATTTCCCAGTTTTTACACATCAAAATTATCTTGGGAAAGAAAAAGAATAACCAACTCGATGCTCGGAATTACGGATTATCTGTCCCTCGTGAATTATTGCGTCAAACTCCTCGCTGAAGCTCGGAGTTTATCACAATAATTAACTCAGGACAGATAATCCGTACTTCCTTGCAACTCGTTGATTATTCTTATAGCAAATATCATGATCTTCGAAATATATCCAAATGACAATGGTTTTCGGACAGTTTTGACCATGGTTCAGACACCTATAAATTTTTCTTTATAGGGATTTGTACTAAATAGAAAATGACGAACAATAGGAAACATAAAAAGACGTTCAACCAACATTAATATGACAAAATAAATACTTCGAAAACGTACTTATGAACAAACACACGGACAATAGAAATGAACAATCTAAGTATTTCCTCTTTTTTTAAGAGTTCAAATCAGTGGCATTAAGTTGAAGGTCCTCGTCAATGAAGTTGTTTGTAATAGTTGTAATAGTGATAAACTGACAGACACCCACTCAGTATATATTTGAATTCCATTGAAACGAAACGCCATTAGTATCAACCAGAAAAAACACTATGATATCACTGAGCATCATTTCAGAATCAGCTTTGTGGTAAAGAACATCACTTTGTCTAACGTTCAACCAAATTAAATAGGGATTTACTTTCAGTTTTAAGGATTAGTTTCTCGTTATGCAATGGTCCATGAAAATACAGCTCTATGTCAAGAATATCAAAACTAATTAATGCTCGTACACGTTGCAGAATCGGAAATTGGGAATCCTAACACTTTATTCAACTTAAGAAAGTTCAATCAACAGCTAAACTTTCCAAAAGTGAGTTTGAATTGCTCAGTGTGCATATTCAGGTTGTATTATAATTAATCAGAAAAGTAACTGGGCCTTTGTTGACATCGGAAAAGCACACGATTATAATAATAATTTTACCATTCAATATCATTTTTAGATAAACAATTTGAAATAATAAGCTTCTCCTTTAATTTTGACTGATATACTTGATGGTATTGCCAATTGATCACGTTTGGGATGGCATAACCCAGTCAGTTTTTGACCAGAATATTTTTACATCTAATTTACAATTGGTTAATATACATGATATTGATAAGTTATGATGTGATGAATCAAAAGAATTATAGTGTTAAAATAAACTTGATACCTATGCGATGAACTGCAGATGTTGATCAATAAACACACACCACAGAAGAAGTGTGTTGACTAAAGAAAGTTTCATAGCTTCAGTTGAATGACATGACACTATAAAAATTTAAAATAATTCTTTGTGGAGAAAATATTTAAATGAAATAAATATGAAATAAAACAGCCCAAAAAGCAAACTTCGAGTTATCAAGGAGGGAAGGTTTTAATGCTTATGTGGCTTCTTTATCTTCCTTTGCATCAAATCTGTCAATATATAGGCAACTCAAGCCTTGTTAGTGTTTCCCTGCCGATTAGCGTCTAACTGTATTGATTTCGTCAGCACATTGCAGCTCAGCTTAATGTTTATGTTGTCCAGAAAAACATTGAACATAAGAAATGATGACTAATACCCATTTGAATATGTTTTGTCTCCAGACAAGTTACATATGAGTCAGGAATTACATGCAAGTCTTCACTTAATTTCTTAGTTCATCGGTTTTTACCTTTAGGTGAACATGTTGTGTTAAACAGTGCCTATCATCCTTTCTTCTTAGTACGAAACTGAGGATAAAGATAAGAAAGCACCAACTTTTAATATTTTTAATGACTAAGCTCTTTTTTGACATTCAAACATAGACGAACTAGCCACTGGCGAAAATAGATCGTAATGTCAATTGCGAACCATGATGTCCAAGTGATATTTTGCCCTAGGATGTCTTATGAAAATATGAACTCCGATACGTCTGCAATCGTAGTTACTACTATAACAACATCTAATAAGAAATGATTATGGCATTTGTACATGCGACTTTTCCCTGATGTAATCATATACAGATAAAGGTAAAAACAGGTGTTTTTAAACAGTTCAGATGTGATGCGACACATTTGAGGGATTATGTGAGGTGATAATTGTTCAGATTGACAGAAAACGAAAACTTTTACCTAAATTTCCACGTTCAAGAAGGTAATGTATTGGTTTGGAACTCCTAGAAACCATCTTGGAATTGCAGGTATGGTTCATGCAATACGGGTATTCATGTTTGTAAATGATCACTAAGAGTTAATGCTAACATATATACAATAACAGAATGTTATTAAAATTAAATGTAATTAAACATTTTGGATAACTTAAAAGTCAAAAACCGACATTATTCATCCCTCTCATTGTAAAAATAAATGGTTCCCTGGCATTAATACATTGAATCATAATTGAATACAGCTAAAGTGCTGAACGAATTTGCAAATCATGACAAGAGACTTGATTGGACTAACCGAGCGTGGATACTTACATGCACTTTCCTATCTACATATAAATAATGAACAGCTGGTGGTATTGAAAAATTGATTACAGTCCTATATACTTGAAGACAAAATGGTAAAAACATTAACGTTTGTTCCAAACATAGAAACTTTCAAAAATGCACAAATGTATATACATTTTCCAATGTTATCTCATTCCGATGATGAAAAGGCTTTCAATGAATTATTTGCCTATAAGCTGATATACGCTAAGGGAGTATCCCCAATAGAAGGGAGTAGATCATCCCTGTCAGAATATCAATCCAAGTCCCTTTGGAATATAAACAAATTCAACTTTATGATTCCTTTTAGCCCACACGTGAAACAATAAATGCATATATGTGTTTTTTAATTAACAACGTTTTACTTATGTTTTCACAGCTACTTTGATGTCATTAAAATTGTCAGAGAAGTTCTGAAAACAAAAAAACTCAAAAACTAGAATGGTTTACTAAATATGTTAACTTGACTTTGCTGTTTTCAATCAAAACGATATTCATTTTAAGCATGAGCGGGGGTTTACATATATCAATAGTAGTCCCTAACGGTCCTAAATATGCGACACTGTTTACTGTTTGTAACAAGGTACATGTTTCTCTAGAGTAACATCCCACTCTGGATTGATGTGGAATGCCTGGGTTTTTTTGCGTCAAAAATAATGTTGGACCAATCATCAATGCATGTCCTCCAGCCTCCTTTACACACTCCAGAGTTTAAGTCGTGTTATCCTTAATATCAATTCTATAATTCCATACAAAATAATTCATCAAATACATTTCACTTGTTAAACGGTTCTCTTTGGGCATCAACATCAAGAATTTAAACCGTATTTTGTTATATTTGAAAGACAGGGTTCACAAACTGTGCAACGGTAGTACCATTTATGAACAATCAGGCGTTGTTATGAACAACGAGGCAAGTGCTTCTTTGCATTCTTTGAATAGACAATGTGTTGGCAATGGATACAGCAAATCAAGCAAACCTCTACCGTAATTCATCTTCTAACGCATCTTGATAGTTTGATGATAAATAAAATGATGAAATTGAGTAAATGTAAATGTTCAAAAATTGCAAGCACCAATCATAATTATAAATCAAAGAGAGGGGTTATAAGCAAACGTACAATGTTTGGTAAAACTGCATCAATCCACAAATAAAGGTTTTCATACAGAGTAGCTGTTTGTATGAAACATATCTTAATGTACTTGTATCTTCACACGTTACTCCTTGGTTGATATGCTGAAAATTATCTTCATGATAATTGCTCCTCCTTATCAGATACTTAGCTTAAATTTCACGTCTACTTATTAGTTAATTCTTTTTGGCATCAAGATAAAGTATCCGGTTATCTGCCAAGTGGTCCAGACGTATTGCTCTTGACCACGGGTCAAAAGGGGGCTAATAACATCTCGTACTAATGTTCTCTTCTGACCCTCTCCAACTAATAGTACCAGATGGATTCAGTAGTTATTTTCAATACACCCCTCTGCTACTTGTGGTTTCTGAAAAGTATTCTAATTACAAGAAGAGGATTGGAGACATGTAATCCTTAAAATGCCCTCTCCTTGTATTTACGAAATTGGATTAACATAATAAATTGTGAACACAGAAGTAGAAATGGACAATTTGAGAGTAAGAGTATTAGGAAAGAAAATAACATAAATAATAACTATTTATTATTAATCAAACAAATGTTCTTTTTGGAATTAGTCTTTGGCAAATGTATCGTATGCAACATGATCAAAACATGATAAAAAATAAGCCATATTCCGAATTAATATGACAAGCAACAAATGCTCATATTGTCTATAAAGTAATCCCACACTGGTACTGGTTCTTATAACGTTGAATCAGTCATTTTATTAGTAATGTTGAAGCATGTATAGAAGTCATAATTTCCCTTTAGCCTTGTAACCAATTGTAACAAAAGCACACAAACTCATTGCAATACATTGTTTTTATCAGTAGTTTGTTTTAAAAACAATTTCATTATAATTATGTTGATATAGAACATCTTAAACTTATTGAAAATAAAACGTAAGTAAAAATTATAATCTTAAACCAACATTGCATCAAATACAACCTAGAACTCAGAACAATCTAATCGACTTTAAAGAGGTCACAAAAATGAAATGATTCAAAGACATTAGATATTCCAAGCAAGACATTTCAATTTGTAATCTTTGCTAGTCAAAGAGTATGAAAATACATATATTGAGTCCGTGGTTCTTGAAAAGATGTTGAAATAGGAAAAACTTTATGGACAGATGGATGGACGCATGGTGTGGGGCGCCATGCCAGGCCAGAAAAGCAAAAGTTATTAATTCAAAAGCAACAGTGCATCCAAAAAACATTAAAATCCCTTATCAAGGACGACACATGGTTAGAGAATCATCTCAATAACTATTTTAGCATCAAAGGCAAGACATTTTGATCAAAGGATGCACCATTATGGTCATGTGTAAATGTTGCTAATAATCATCTCTGTCAGTTCTTGTTAAAACAATGCATCGTGATTATATTTTCTCTTTCACCATTCTGCAGTCTCAACCCAGGTTGATTTGGTTCAGTCTGCATGAAGAGAAGTGTTTTATCTTACTTTTCTATTATCTTTGGCAATCCTTTTGAAAATGTAAAACCTTTGTAAATTCCCTTTTCATTGGTGTTTGAACAATTTACTAATTCATAGAGGATGATTATTATTATGATGTTATATTTAAGAAGATGTCGTTGTTGATGATGTTTATGCCGACACCATTTATTTTATATAAATTATACTTCTATTTCTAACACTTGTAATGATTTATCATTTCACAAACTCAGAATCTGAAACAAGTCAAAGCGCCGAAATTGCTGTGAATGTTTTACTAGCTAAATATTTTAGAAAAGTGTTCATACACTCAGATATTTTCGAACATTGGATAAACAAGAATAACAAACTTTCATGTCAGTGCAACACTCATTCTGATATGTTATTTGTGTGTGAACTTGACAACTTTCAGGTAATCCTTTCGTCATTGGTTTAATATTTTTGTAACTAGTATCAAACTTCAAGTTTGAATTACAATAAATTACACATATTAATCACAGTTTGATATTTCATTTTGTATAGTTTAAAACATTAGATGTGCAAACAAGATAAACTTTTTGCCAGTGTAAACGTTAACTTCGGTTTACAAAATAACATGTTTTTGATTTCTGATTCACTTATCTTGACTCCCGGGGGAATTATCATTTAAGAACATCTGTTGAATCCTCTAAGAACATGATAAGGGAAATGGCACTCTGAAAAAAACTTCAAATCCAATTTATCCATTCATTTTAGATACGACAGCTGACAAGCATCCTTTTTTCGTCTGTTGAACAAACGCGAGTATTAGGTAAAAAATGCAAAACTGATGTCGTTTCTCATAGCAAGAACCAGAATTCTTTTTTAAAAAGTTTTGAAATTACAACTGTGAAAAAGGATTTTTGCATATCTATGATGAGCAAAAAGTTTAAATGGGCAGAATAGGACTTTCTGATTTGTTTGAACCTTTACTGCTGCTTTGTAGTTCTACCCACAGGCTTCTATTATAATCTTGAAAATATGGATGCACAGGAAAAAGCCTTGAAGACTCGAAGAATTTAATCTAAAATACCACTATGTGAAATCTCTCCAAAATTTTATTTGAATATATATCTATATATATATATTTATATATATTAAGTTTGGGTCAAAACCTCGGATAGTCTGTGTGTACTATCAGTTTTAAATACATGTACATACACAGACCAACGATCACAAGTCAAAATCACAAAGACAATGACAATCACCATCCAACAACACATCTATTGACAATGGCAAGCATGTGATTTCGTCAAATATAGGACTGTGATTTGTCAGTGTATTGAATGTTAGAGATTGTCTGGACATCTTTGTTAATTTAACCGCAACAGTTTCCGTTAGACCATGATGACAAGTGTGACTCGGCTTGCCATTAAAGAGAACTGTCTCTGTGATATTCTTGAGGGGAGCTGAATCAGACAAACGATTGAACTTGATCATCAACAGTCTAGGCAAGTGTATTACTTGCAATTCAACAACACAAAAGGGTCTCATTATGTTTGGGTCAGAAGGTTTGATAATCTGGTCAGACTTGTGGGCATAAGTATAGTTCTACTATTACCCAATTTTGTGATATAATCAAAAGTGTGATGGCACTGAACTGTCACTGTTATATTCTGCAATGCTCCTGAGATGTGTTGGATCGGACAAATACTTGGACTTGATCATTAACAGTCTGGACAAGTATTACTTGCAATGTAATTTCATGAAGGGGTCTCATTGTGTTTGGGTTAAAAGTTTGATAGTCTATTCGCACATTCGTGTGTATAAGGATAGTTATATTTATTGTACTCCGGACGAGTAAAGAAAAGAAACGATTCATCTTGATTATTTCCTGTCTGGACAAATAAACCTCATATCACAGAGAGATATTGACTCTAATTACGCCCATGGAGTGCTATCTATTCAAGTTCAATCTATCAAGTCAAATAAACGTTGTCTTGTGACTTGAATTCCCTTTTGTGGAACACTTATATATAATGTTATACACGCTTTTCTGTTTTGGAGGCCACTGATCCCATGCATAAATCATCATTCAAATTATCTATATGACGCATCCCCTATTAAATTGTTTGAAATTCTCTAACCACGCTTTTATTTTAAATAATTTACCAGCATTCAAATAAAGGTATAGTTATGTTTTGTTAAATTTATGACAATGTTTCATATACCATTATAACCTTAAATTATTAGCATTCAGCTTCACATTTTCACAGCTATGCATTTACATATCATTCCGAAATTCTGTTTACATAATGCAAATGTAGTTCTTAATATTTTTTAAACTACTCACAGAATCGTAGAAACATTAATTTCTATTAAATAACATAATAAATGAGTGCATGGTTAAACAATGTAATACTAAGAGTTCGCCTAAAATAGAGATATCTTTCTGACGTTTGAGAACAAACATTGAAAGTCATCGAGTTTTTGTAGTAATATTTGATGTCCGAAATATAGCAGGAGTTCAAATGAAATTCAAATGGTGTCAGATTGTTCTTGTTCAGAGCAATCCAGTCTTGGTTTTGGTGATTTTAATGCTTTTAAAGGTCCTTTAAGTTAACATTTCAATCAAGTCTTTTTCCTTAAGAACGGGATAGAAGATTTCAAAGTTACAATATTATTTTTAAAAATCTTAAATCTTAGAAATCAGTATCAATATGGGTATTAACAAAACTTCAAACAATTAGTTTCTTTCTGAAGTTGTTGCAAATGAAGATATACAAGGATGTTCCTTAATATCTTTTGGGTGGTATAGAATGGTATTCTTTGAGTCTGTATCAGACCATGATTTAAATAAAAAGCTCCTTACCAACTTGTTTAAAGATTCAATCATTCACCTTAAAGGTCAACTGAAACTTATTGTTATTGAAACTTTAGTTAACTTTACTGAAAAACCTTTCATTATGAAATTAATGGCTCCCTTGAGTTACTTCCAAATGTATGCATAAGTTTATCAGACGGCACTGATGTTCTTTAAGCATTTTTGGTTATTTTAGTCACCATTAACTTTGTAGACAAGAGGAGAAAGTTTCTTTTTTTCAGAACCAACAACTGCAAGAACCTTGGAGGTATTTTCCAGCAATTTTAAGACGCTATGAAAATTACTAATGTTGCCTCTGGCAACGAAAACGTCAGAAAATGAACAAAAACGAAGGTGTAAATAAATATTATTGCAGTATTTACGGAAATCCGATCATACAATACATCTGCTGAACAAAGGTCTGTTTCCTTCTCGGCAGACATAGAGTAAATATCATCTAAATTGGTTTTCGCTTGAGTTCAAACTATTAAACTATCTTTCTGCCCATTAATTTGTTTATATATTTTTGAAGGGATTTAGAAAAACCCAGTTTCCTATCACATGTTTTGATTTGACCAAAATTCATGTTTATGTTACATTATCACTGTAAGACCATCATAAAAATAGATTAATGTCTTATGGAAGAATTTGTACTTGAGGTACATATATCTTAGCTTGTGTCAAGTATTTGTGATTATTATCCAAGAATATCATTTCAACACGTTCCTTAAAATTCTGTATAGAAATTTTTATATTGTCATGTTACTGTCTGTATTACAAGCAGATCCTTGTTATTGACTATTAAGAAATCTTGGAAACTCCCAAACTTAATACTGGAAGTAAAAACCTTTTTGAATAACTCTAATTTAACGAGACTTTGCGATCAGTATGGCTCCCCTAAAATGTCTTAAATTGCCAAATTATTGACTTGTGATTGTTTAAAATGCCAGTTGATGAGACTGATTGCTCACATCAAGCACATTAGGACCACTTATTATGACATGACTCACAAAGATGTCGGACAGTTTGCTGGTAAAAAAACCCATCAAAACATATAATCAAAATTATTTATCATGTCAATGTACAAAATAAACTTATGAATTATGATTAGTTAATGATTTTGTTTATCATAAATCTGAACGTTTATGACAAATGACTAAAACGACCCAAAAAAATAAAGAGGAATTTTTAACAAAAGTAACGTTTTTCAAGAGAAACAAATTAAATGCTAAATAGGATGTTTTTATGTTTTTATGTTTTTAGTGAATAAAGTCGAGTTTTTTGTATTCTCCTATTTATCAGCCAGTTTGATTATATATTGTTAGGTAATATTGCCATAACACTCATCAGACAGGATAGGTTCTCATAATTATCATCTTATATATACAATGTATTTTCCATTCTGAAAAACGCTTCAAATACATTCTGGGTTTTTTCTAAGAAAAAGTCGATTTCCTTAGACAGTAATCTGAACGGTAACATACACATGAAAAGTAGCAATGTTTAAGTTGATACGGTGCTGACCATTCTTATGTATAAGAAGCTTATAGGAAATTCATTGGTATTCAAAAACCCTTCTGTGGTAACTCAAAGCAATACTTTTTAATTACATACTACCGTTGCAATATGTCATATTCGAACATAAAGTTAACTTCCGTAAAAGTTCTTGAATCATTGAAAAACAGTGTCACTATAACAGTATTTACTCGAGGTGTGAAAAGTATTTATCAGTCAGTTTATTTATTGTTAGGTTAGACTGCCATTACACTCATCAGACAGAATATGTTTTCATAATAAGGGTTATTTAAACATCTATGAGTGTTCTTGTTTTCTATATAAATGTTTTGTATATGTTGATTTAAATATTACTTTTGCAAAACAAAATTATTTTATAATCAAGTCAACCACAAGATGTGTTTTGTCATTTTTAATTATAATATTGTTCCTTGTTTTCAACAATTTCAGTTTTCCATCTTAATGAATATGCTTGAATTCCAAAGAAATAACAACACTATAATGTATTATGTTACAAGTTGAATATACTCACAGACATAAACGTTTTGCACACTTGTATATACGATGTATTTTCCATTCTGAAAAAAATCTACACTCTGTGGGGTTGTTTTGGTCGGAAACGGTCGATACACTAAGACACTAATCTGAATGGTAACATACACATGAAAAGAAACAATGTTTAAGTTGATACAGTGCTGACAGTCCTGATGTATAGGAAGCTAATAGGAACTTCATTGGTATTCAAAATCCCTTCTGTGGTAACTCAAAGCAATACTTATTGAATTACATACTATCGTTGCTTACTGACACATTACATTACCTTTTCACCTTGTCACGTCGAACATAAAGTTAACTTCCCAAAAAGTTCTTGTATCATGGTAAAACAGAGTCACTATAACGGTAATTACATCATTACATTGTGCGCATATGCAGTTAGTTTAGAGTATGTTTTAACATGTATTATGAAGACTTTCGATGCGCGACTAATGTTCAGAAATAGAAGTAACAAAACTGAAATTGTCTTTATTGCATGCTTTGAAGCTATTTCTGCCTTTGACCATTTGATTTTATGTTTATATGTGATGCCAATTTTGTACTCCTCAGGCTACGAGGGCCTTAGTCCTTACAACTAATCTTAGATAAAGTGTAAAACATTATTATATAATTGAAATATTACTAAAGCATTATTAACCCTTTTAGGTTCTCATACAATTATTAGTTGGAAAACTGAAAAATGGCTTCAGAGAGTCAATGCAATGGTTAAACTGTTAACGTTTTAGGACTAGTCTAAATGTGAGAAGTGCTTCTTTTCATTGTAGTGCTAGGCTATTTCAGGATTTCGCAAGAGACACAATTCCACAAATCTGGCTATCTCACAATAATGGTTAAATTTTCTGTCGAATATCTCAATCGATGACTCCCATTTCCAAATACATCAGTACAAACATGATGGGATTGAACCTCTGTATATCACAATTTCGTATATTTCATATCCATATGTACCCACTGATTTGGGCATTCAACTTGAATTCATGTTTATTTCCGAAACTGTAATACATGTATATAAGAACATACTTAATCGGAAAATGGAGTTATGGATAAGAACGAAAGTGTTGAACAGTGAAATGTTCAGATTGCCTAGTTGGGAAGGTAATCTAGTCTGCTTTACTATCGTTGGTGGTTTTTGAATCATCAAACTGAAAGCCGCACTCTGTTCAATGATAAAATATTGGGAAAGTTTTGGTGAAAGTCTTTTAACCATAACATAATGTCGAAAAAGCTGTCAGTTTATATCCTTTACACTTTTTTATATTGATTTTCTTTAAGGTCAACATCCCTCTATCTTTTATCGAAAAAAAAGTCCTATATGTACGTGCTTATTGTAATGTTTTAAAAATTTAATGATGGTTACTTAATCACATAATCCTTCTTAAAAGTGAATTAATCAATGATAAACGTAACACGATAGCTGTCTCAGCATAACAAAATTAATGTTTATTTCTGATGACTTTCATTGCTGGGTTTTTTTCGTATTCAAACAACAGAAACTAAAACATGTTTATATCAGAGATAAGCCTATAGGAATTACCTTAAGCAAAACCAAACAAAAGGATTCACTTTGGCCATTACGTGGTAAGTCACATAATCTGAATTTGACATATGTATCCTATGTCACATGTTCAAGTTTTGAATAGAATTACAAGCTATGAACATCCTTCAATTATCCATACAGGGTGTCAAGAACTAAAATACTTCGAACTTATTATCAGTAATTGACTTTGATGTTGCCTTGATAAAGTCCCTGATGTTAACAAAGCATATTCAAGAGGCACCTAGGACTTATTTTCCAACGCCAGTTCTTTGGGTTTTATTGAGTTTAACTCCCTGGAAATGTCAGAAGAAACAAAAGTGTTGAATACTACAGTCACTCACAGACAACTGTCTGTCTGGTGTTCGAGAAGATCTCCTGCATGAGTCCTGAACTACATTTTACACATCATAAGGGAACAATGTGATAAAGAGTTACATATCCTCAATTTCAATCAATACCTAGATAACTAACGTTTAAGTTTAAGAAATATAAATATATTCTTGTTCTAATTTGTGCAAATAGTGAGGTGATTCACATTGTTGAAATTAGAGAAATACTCCTGCTTTCTGAGACTAAATTTACTTCAGTGAACATCCTAAATTACTTATATGAGAAAATGTGATTAAATTATACAAGGTGATTTTAGAATAGAAGAGATATACTTTGAAATTACTACCATCAACTGACTTTGATGTTGCCTTGAAACCGTCCACGAGGACACTGGTTTGAACAAAGCCAACTTAACAAGACACCAAGGAACAACGCAATTTGTTATATTGTTAATGAAATTCTCTCCCTGAAAATGTCAGAAGAGTCCAAGGTGTTGAATACTACAGTCTCACAGACAACTGTCTGCCAAGTCCTCGAGATGATCTCCTGAACTAGAAGTGTTGTGGAGGACAAGGTGGCAAATTATTTAAGTTCGTGTAACGCCGTCTTCCATCCCACAACTACAGTTTACACATCAAAAGGTTTATGAAAAATGTAGAGATTTATGTGTTCTTTAACAAATTCAACCACTAAAAACATAAAGGCAATGTCGAAGCAATAACTAAACGATTAAGGTTCAATGATCTTGAATGAAAAAAGTAACCTTTTTTGCTCTAATTATACAAATAGTAAGGTGATTTATAATGTTAAGATGAGAAAGGTCTGAAATGTAATCAAAATCAACTCTTTTTTCAGCTTAGGGTATGGAAACACTAAATTGACTTTGGTGTCCAATGTGATATGTTTTTTTTAAACCCTGATCACTATCTTGGGAACCTGATGCCTAGAGGATAAATCATTATTGTCAATCTGTCTTAGCTTCTGAAAAAATATTTAAAAACACTTTTAAAGAGGACAATATGAATTTTCAGTGCAATGACAACCGAATTATTTACTTATTTATTTATACCAAAAAATATTGTTTTAGTGTATATATGTTGTGTTGTAAGCACTAACAGGCGAAAAATGGTGGAGTTTTAAATTCAAATTTTTTAAGCTTTTTCAAATATTTAAAAAAAATCTGAATTATCTAAACATAAAGAAATCAATCATTTTAGGTTTATTATTTTAAGTACTTTCGAGGCGATGCATTTGATAGATAAAGCAAATTTAGTGAGTTTCAGCATTAATTAAGTTCATCTGTAGTTTTCCCACATTAATGATTTGGTTCTACTGATTTAGTGTTAACAAAACTTCTGAATTTTGCCATTATCTACATTGGTAACTTTAGACTGTTTCATTAACAATAGTCTGAGCTATTCAAGGTAAGAATGTTATTGAGTAAAGGAGAAATGTAGTTGAAATAAAGTGAGATGTAAATATATATTTTCATCATGATTCTTATATGCAAGGGATAAAAAATGAATATAAGATGAATATAAGGAAGAATTGAATGGTGATGTTAAATATGGGTATATAAAGATTAACGCAGGAATCGCTTCACAAGTTGTTACTATATGAGCTTACTTTAAGAACAAAATCAATTTCTTGTCTATACATTCCTGAGAAATTTGCAACTCGTAATACAATCACACTCATTATTATTTTCCCTTCAATAAAGTCAAACAGTGAAAGAAAATGTATCTTAAAACTACACTCTCATGAGTCACCTTCAATTTGCACACACTATCACAAAATTGATATTTGAAAAACTCCAAGCTTGAGAGAAATCATCGTTTCAGTTTTTTATTACAAGACATCAATCACTTGCTATGAAAGAAAGAAATGTTAAGCTTAGTTACTTGTTCCCCTACTTTTCGTACATGAAAAAGTAAGATTTTTTAGTTTTTGTCAAATCATTCTTCCGTGAAGAGATGTGGAATATTTTTTTTATTATTGCGGTTAAAAGTACTTTCATGACATCAATCCATCCTAAATCTTCTAAGAACATTTTTTATTTATCTATACATTAATTGATTTTATCTTTCCATTCTAACAAAATGGAAATTTAAAGAAGTGAACTGCTTCAGAAATAAAACCTAACAATTATATTTATCGGTTAATGCTTGAGCCCTTCAAGATCTTCCTAATGGCATACATTGATTTGATGGCCCCATTTATATTTACAACAACCTCCAAAGGAACATGAAAAACTAGTGTAAAAGTTTTACAAGCCCGCACAATTGCACATTATCGAGACACAAAACGAAAACAAGAAATAGTATTATAAGAATTTATAATCTTTAGTCGCAAAAGAAACGTCACCCTCATATAGAGCATAAATAAGTTTTATTTGAAAATGTGATAAAACAGATTTGAAGACACAATCGTAAAGAACTTTTACAATAGTGATAAGCAATGTTCAAGGTAGGATGTGTAACATTTACAGGCACAGAACACATTAATGTTGGATTTCCTGAAGTGTGAAAGTCAGTAGCTGGTATGGCCACCATTTGCGTTGACAACGGCAGTTCATCGTCGGTACATTGAGTGAATCAAACGATTGATGAAGGCCATTGAGATCTGGGCCCATACTCTTAGATACGCCTGACTAAGTTCATCACGAGTTGTCGGCCTTGGTCGGACTGTATTAAGCCTCCCTGCATTTCGTCCCACAGGTGTTCGATAGGATTTAAATCTGGACTGAGGATCGGCCACTGCAGTGTTTGGATGCCATTTTGTCTAAGGAAGTCCCAGTTGCTCTGGCAGTGTAGGCACAAACATTATCATGCTGGAAGAGATTGTTTCTGTGATGTGTAAAGTGAGGTACGATGTGATCTGATGACTTGGTCGATGTACCGACCTGCCGTTTCACCATTTCCTCTTCCTGGGCCAATATTCTGGAGACTACAGGGCCAAGCTTGTGATTGAGGCCGATCGCACCCAACACCATGATGCTAGCACCGACCTCTGGGTCTCTTTGCACGACACATGCATCTGAATGACGTTCACCACGTCTATGCCAGACTCTCACTCTCTGTTGCAGTTAAGGTTTCTTCTCGCTAAACGGAGACGCACAGTGTCAGCACTTATTGGTCTTTGATTGGTCCAAATAGTCTGCTGGGCCGTTTCTGTAGCAGGGGCGAAGCGATCTTGAAAATGATGGCTGACAATACGGCGGTCCTGTCTGGGTGTTGTTATCAGCGGTCTGCCACTTCACGGACGGTCGTTTATGTTGTTGGTAGTCTGGAAGCGTTGCTGCAGCCTGTAGATTGTTCGAACATGAACGTTGAAATGAGTTGTGACCCGCCGTGCAGTGTGTCCAGCCTCCAGTCTTCCAATTGCCTGGCACCTTTCATCCCTTGTCAATCTTGGCATTGTGCTGCTGTCAAAACGTGAATGACTGGATTAAATTTTTTGCGTGCCTTTTATTGGAGAGTTCCACACGATATGCACGTGCATTTCTTTTTTCTTGAGCGTCAAGTTAAACCCTATACCATTGTCAACTATAGAGTTGCGTTTTGGCGAATCTTTTTGTGCTCACAAAATCACACTTTCATTGGGTTTTCAAGAAATGTGGATTCGAACAAGTGTTAAAATTGAGATACAAGTTAATTTTTGATTTTGTACTGAAGAAAATGTTATCGGTACATAATTTACGTATGGTGACGTTTCTTTTGCGGTTCAGTATATTATATACATATATATGTATATAAATCATAAGGCCATTGATAAAAGCAACTCAACAGTAATTCAGGGAAATATATAAATATATGAAAGCGGCTATGTATTGTTATTACATTATGAGTGACTGTAAATTGATATTTTCCCTTGCTGTTGTTGGGAAATATTGTTAAAGATGCTGTATCATACTTGCAAGCGGTTCAAGATGAAATTTAGCTATTGAGAAAAGAAATACATCACTTTGTAGAAAAATCTTTCGTCGAAATTTTGATATCATATTTAGATTGTTTAATCAACAATAACATACTTATTTCAACGCTCAAAGCACAGTACCCCTTGTAGAAATATGTAGAAAGGGCATAGCATTTAACGAACCCGCTTTCGGTGACGTAA
Source organism: Steromphala cineraria (assembly GCA_916613615.1). Lineage (NCBI taxonomy): Eukaryota > Metazoa > Mollusca > Gastropoda > Trochida > Trochidae > Steromphala > Steromphala cineraria. The sequence continues at coordinate 37,318,666 of OU744722.1, read as the reverse complement.
TCATTATACCTGTAGGATTTACACCGTGTCTAAACTACCGTAATTGCGTTCGATGGGTATCAACTTTGACAGCAACGAATACCTAATTCGGGGAAAAAGAAAATGAAATCCAGTTGAGCGCGACAAAGACGGTTTTCAAGCGTACATTTAGAAACCGGAAGTTGTGAAATGGCCACACTTGATTCGCCCTTATGTCGACTGCCGTTTCGGTATTTTTTGGTAAATTATCTTCTTTTTAATGAATTTTGGTCCGATTTTCTCAAGGTTGGTCGCTAATTTTTTCTAAAAATACAATGAATACATTAAAAATACCTTAAAAAATATTGCAAGTATGATACAGCATCTTTAAGTTATTTGTTTTGTAAATACAATATGAAATCCTGCAAGTGTGTTGATGTCTTACTTATCAATACCGTGACATTTTGATTATTAGTGAAGTCAAAGGTGACATCAATCGTGCCAGTGCGTATAGACACATCTCCAAATTTGTCACAGAGAACAAGGTAAAAGACTTAACTTAACTTAAACGGAAAAATAATAATTTGATGTTTATGTAATCTATTAATTTTGACATTGTACTGGTTTTGAAATCAGGCTTTAGTGTCTGAAGTCAGGCTGATGATTTGACACGATTGCACTGATTCACCCGCAGTGGACATGATTTTGCACGTGCTGCACGCTTTTTGCATGCTACTCTGAAGCACTCTGTCATTCTAAAGCTAAAAGTTAAGTTTCTTTTAAGGCAGTACTGCATTCCGATGATAATTGCTTTTCGTAACCCACCAATGAAATTGGCGTTAGAGTTTATTATTAATGTGCAACATATCGTTGCTTATTGACTTGTTACATCACATATGGATAATAAGACAATGTATACCTGGATATTGGATGAACTGCTAGGGAAATCGTGATTTTTCGAAAAAGCATAACAAAAGTAAAATATTCAAGTATCGAAGTACAAATTCATTCAAATTAAATTTCCCTTGTGTGGATAGACAGGCAAGGAATCCATGAGACATACATGTACTCAAAAAAAGATGTCTAAAGTCATTTTTGTCAAGCTTTTCTCTTTTTTTCAAACGTTGCGTCTGGTTATCTGAAATAATTCGGGTCCTGTACATAACGTCTAGCGTCATCATCCTTTAGACTGTACGATGAAACTGCCAAGATGTTGTTCCGGTAGTGCATGCTTATGAAACATGGTTTACTGTTCTCCCCGGAAGTAGAGTTTTAACCACACCCTATTCATAGCCATCTCCAAATCGATTACGTCAAAAGATGAGATGTCAAGGAAACGCTCATTATACGCATTTTCTACGTTTCTCTAGGAGGTCCACTGCACAAGCACTTGAGGCATGGCAGTTGCTCATATACTATATATTAAAACGCTTTCCGACCAGCATGTTTATCCCGAAATAAACATAATTACAACGTATTCTTTCGCTGACATATCGCCTGAAACGTGTTCCCAAATGCCTTATCTTTCATTAGACAATGATCTTACATATATGTAACCCTCATAATAGGAGCTAATTAGCGTTTAACTATATCAGGCGATTCTTACGGCGTTTATGTCTGCTCACAGACATTATTGAAATATTGATAAGGTCGTGACACGTCGTCATTCTCATCAAACTTTGCATCACAATATCTCACAAGAGTTTTCTCTGAAATTATGCAACAACGAAATTATTCTGTTTTCACTAGATTTCGGGTATGTTATCTGTGAATTTAATTACTGGTTATTAAGAAATTGAATAGAAAGATTTAATTCTGTGTAATAGAGGGTTCTGCAAGACATGTCAGAGTAAATGCTTTTAAGGTAAAACCATTAACCAGGTAATATCCCATTTAATGACAAAGAATATGCCAAAATGCCTCGTTTTATCAAATTCTTGAAAAAAAAGGTTGTATAAAAATGAAAACATATTCAATATCAAGATTGTCAATAAACATGCACATGAATGAACAAGTCATAACAAACAACAACAAGGGTCGTCAGTGGGAAAGATGTCAGTGTGATGTATCATATAATTGTTAATATATCGTTTCATTTCATCAACCTTTTATCACGGATTGGCTAAATAATTTTACTGCAATCTCGTTATACAATGATCACTGTTGTAGTTGTTAACATCAGAGGTGAATGTCTTGATAGCCATAATTTGTCTGTGCATCCAAGGACATCACAAAGGTACTATTTCCTGTGATGTGGAATGATCAATTAAGCATAATCCGTATGTTCTTGTCTACAAACGTTATTGATATCAAAGGATAAGTTTCCAGTTAAGTTAGACGCTATCGTTGTTTACAGATTATTTTGTGCTTAGGAAAGCAAAAGGTGACGGGACGGGCTGAAATAATCACTACAGTACACTGATTCCCATCAAGATCTAGTAAGCATTTGTAAAGAATGTGCCTCTTCCTATCTTTTTACCGAACTAGTGATAAAATTGGTATGGCTGTTTTGGGTTGACTTTACACACAGAAATATGTTTGTAATGTTTTTTATACATGTACTTCAGAAGTATTTGGTGTTTCAATGAATATGATCTGTGATTACATTTTAATTATAATAAAATAATTGATGAAATATCAATGTGTAGTTCAATAAAACCATATTCTGTAAAAATTAACACGAAATATTCATGACAATATAATTTAATATTCTCCTATTCCAGTCAATTGACATGCTTTGTTTTTTCTATTGAACTTTTTTCAATTAAACTTACCTGCAGTATATTATATTGTACAATAACAATATGGAGTAATATCAACTTAATGTTATTATTGTAAAATGGTTCATAGAAAATCCAATGAAATAACATGTGAACTGAGGTAATAAATGGGAACATAACGTTTCATCACATCACATCTAATTTTGTAAAAAAACTGAAAATGTTTATTTGAAATGAAGTACAAACACGTTACTAATCACAAAAAATGCTGCAATTCCCAGTTTTTCCAATTCAATAGCAGAGATGTGTGATCTTTTTTAAAAAAGCAAACATCTATGTATTTAAATGCGATATTAAATTATGTGAAAACTATTATTTGTATTCGTAAGTAAAGGTCATTTTAGCAACTGTCCAACTTGAACAAAATCCTTTGAATACGAATTAAACAAAAACTGTATCTCCAATTGTAGGAGGAAATATTCATGACATAATGCTTAGGGGCTAAGGATAACTTTTGTTATCAAACTCAACTCTGAGCGACAAGTTACACTATGTCAATTGGCTATTGGCTTTGTCAAGATTCAGTTTTTTCCCGGGAAAATCTAGATTTCTAGTTTTGGTCCTGAAGGGATATGAAAGAGGTGACTTGACTTGAATACCATGACTGAGATCGAAAATCAGAAAATGCAATTATTTTTTACAGAGTTATGGACCTTGTTCCGTGATTTTGGACTTATAAAATTTGGCGTGGGATATTGATGACTTGTCTTGTTACTTATGTGCGTTTATTTTTAATGAGTTTCTGCTATTGATCAACAACTTTTTTTATAATGATGTATGCATGTAATTTACTTGAACACTGTTCAAAATTGAAACGAAATGATTGACCCATTGTTATTATGAGTTATGGCTAATTTGTGCCGTCAGCAGCAACTTAGACATGCTTGTGCATTGGTACAAAAGCTTGATTGAAGGTAAATGACCTAAAGTGATGTACATGCCAGAATCATTTTTTACCAGCTTCATTCTTTTCAGTGGACTTCATTGAAGAACTTTGTAGTGTATTTTCGCGTTTATTGTAATGTTTATTTCATATTTCCTTGAGAAATTATCCTTTGATGTAGTAGATTTTATAAAGTTGAACTTAAGAGAGGCATTTATATATAAATTGTTAAAGTCAGATTTGTATAGACATTATACATGTACATGGTTTACTTAGGTGAAAGATAGATAGTATATATGGCATATGCTTACTAAAGTATTGCCTGAAATGTGTTTTTTTTCTTAAACATGTTGCATTTACCACCCAACATATAATACCTTAGCGTTAAAAATTTGATACACTTTCGATTATTGACATCTCATAAGTGTGCGTTTTGCGTAAAGAATTAAATTAGTCTCCAACAAGGCATATGTTCACGTTTCAAATGGGAAACACAACATTTCTGGCCTCGTGGCTAGAAATGTATTTTAATTTATGGTGTGAAACTGGATTGTAGAGTACGAATTAACAGCAATGCTATTTGTATGGTTATGCATTACGACAGAATCCGTGATTTTACAAAAGAGATGAATGTTCTTTTGAAGTGAACGTGTTTCACATAAAGTTATGGTTTTATGAGAAGCTTAGTGGCGAGGCTAATACATTTACAATTTGTACAAAGGACACCATAGTAATATATTTATGGTTGCGTGTGAACTGAATCATTTCTAATGCTCTGAAATTATCAAATAAATATTTAATCAGTGAAATCATTATTTGTAAGTACACTATCATATTGAAAATAGGTTCATGTAAAACGTTGTGCGAGTAGTTCATTGCAAAGGATAATAGTAAACATTAAAAAAGTTAACTACGGTTAGTGTTGTTTTGCTGATAACCTTATCGGATGTAAAGTTGCATCCCATTATCCCCTTAACCCAGACATTCTTTTATCAAATGTCTTACAATCAAACAGAACTTCTCTTTGATCCGCGGATGTCCCTAAGCATACCAATTTCTTATTTGGTGAACACAAAGATCCGAAAGATAGATGATAGGCAAACTTTTAACACCCATTACAGGATTCCAAACGAGCCACATCAAAAGAGACGTCAAATAGCTCCCGAAGCTGTGGTTTAATGTTAGTCTGGGCAATAATCTTTAGTAGACTTGTTAAGGCTTGATTCATGTGACAGCCTCGTTTATTCGTTTTGAGTTACATATATGTATGCCAGAGGGTGTGGAGATGTCAACATATATTTGATTTTGGATTTTTGTACAGATATCATCATTGGCTCTTTAGACTTGACATTGAGGACATAGACATTGAATTGCAAAATATCAAAAGTTATTACTCTCTTATGGTTATCTCTTTGGATTTTTCCGTTTAAAATGTACAATTTATATTACATCAAAACCTAAAAGTATAAAGTAACATGACTTTGACAAAACAACGTTCAATTGCAACAAATCAAACATCAATCAGCTAATTGCAATAGAGGAAATCAATAGAAGGTTATGCAAGGAGGCACACAAACGTTATACTGACATTGTAGTAGACACTTCATTCCTGAACAACTTGCAGAACATTTCCATGAAAGAGTAGCTAAGTTCTAATCTAATGACACAAGCAATTGGTAAAATGTGGTCAGTTGGGAATATAGTGTTCATGATGAAATCTGTGATGTTTGATTATAAAAATGAAAAAACAGAACATTTTGGAGATGAAAGAGTTTTGTTAAGCTACGTCCTTGCCCTGCACTTTTTCTATCTGGTGGAACCAAAGAATAAGTTTGAATGTATTATTTCTGAGGTAGAAGCCTTATCAATACATACATTTGAAATAAAACGTCTTCAAATTAAAATCAAACAAAACAGTTATATTTCGCTTTAACGTTGACTCACGTTTTTTAATAGTCCCTTCAGTTTACATGAATTGTTTCAAAGAAACCATTTACACCACAAATCGGTTTAAATCCTTAATGTGCAAGTAAATCCAAGATGTACATGTAGACGTCAAGCCCGTCAATAATATTTTCGATGCATAAAATCACGTGGATTGATTACATTCAACATATGTGGTAATCTGCCATGATCTCCGTCAATTTGTTTTGGCACATCAAAGTCATGGTGAAATAAAAAAATGTAATGTAGAAATTAGAAACAAATATACTAGTGCAATTTAAAGGCCCTCGATAGCACATGAACAAATTATGAGAATAAAAGAAACGAGTGTTTGCCACTAATGTGGCAATGTCCCCCGCCGCTTGGATATGGCGTTTTTGTCACGTTTCAAAAGTGGTCAAAGTGCTGTTGTGACCTTGAAAATAAGGTCAAGGTCACCCAACGTGACTGGTGTCTGCGTAAATCCCCAATGTAGTCTCAAGCCAAACTTGAAGACATTTAGTGCAGTGGTTTATGAGATATCAAGTAAAGAGTTCAAAAGTGGCCAAAGTGGTGACCTAGAAATTAAGGCCTAGATCACCCAAAGTGACTTGTGTCTGTGTAATCCCTCAATGCAGCCTGTGACCAAATTTGAGGACATTTCATGAATTGGTTCATAAGACATAAGATGTTTCAAAAGTGTTCAAGGAACTGTGTTGACCTTGAAAATTAAGGTCAAGGTCATCCAAAGTATTTGGTATCTGCCTAGTCCAATAATGTAGGCTGTGACTAAACTTGAAGACATTTTGTAAAAAGGTTCAGGAGATATTATGTAAACAAGAGTTTCAAAAGTGGACAAACTATTGTCAAGGTCACCTAAAGTGACTGGTGTCTTTGTAATCCTCCAATGAAGGCTGTGACTAAATTTGAAGACATTAGGTGCAGCAGTTCATGAGCTATTGCGTTAACAAGTGTTTCAAGAGTGAACGAAGTGCCGTTGTGACCTTGAAAAAAAGAGCAAGGTCACCGAAAGTGACTGGTGTCTGCGTATTTTCCTAAGGTAGGGTGTGACCAAGTTTGAAGACCTTGGGTGTAACAGTTCATGAGCTATCGCATTAACAAGAGTTTCAAAAGTGGTCAAAGTGCCGTTGTGACCTTGAAAATAAAGTCAAGTTCACCAAAAGTGACTGGTGTCTGCGTTATCCCCCAAGTGAGGCTGTGACCAAATTTGAAGACTTTGGGTGCAACGGTTCTTTAGGTTATCGCGTTAACAAGGATCCGGACGTCTGACGGACGGACGGACGCCGCTGAATACAATGCGTTGCGGCGGGGGACAAAAAGTAACATGCAAATGTTTAGCATCAACAATTATAATGGTTTTATGATAGTACGGAAGCATCATTATAGTTGTTATCGTAATCATGTATGTAAGATTTATTCCAATGTTTGTAGAAAGTTCATTTTATTCTAACGCTCATGGAGTATAATGACACTTGAATCTTGAAGAAACATTAAGATATGATTAAACTTGTTCTAGGTCGCATTTTATTGGAGGGAATTAACAAACTTTGTAATCTTGTGAAAATACTATATACTCTCAAATTGACCAATAATGTCACTATCAAATTGGTTTTGAATAACAAGTAGGGACTTATGATTATAATCAATTTCTTTCACATACAATATTGTTTTACGAAAATACTTCGAATCATACTTTGAAAATTACAAGCCACATACCTGAAATATCGACACTGAAGGTTTGTCTACAGTGTGTACGTTCTCTTTAAAAATAAGTTATAGAGACAGTACTTTACTTTGCACTATTGAGAAGAAGTAATAAGGAACACTTTTAACACATTACCTTTGGTTTAAAAAACTGAGTTGAAACAAAAAAGCTCTTTGTCAAGGTCAGGATATTTTCCTCTGTGCATATCTACACATGATGTGTACACACTTTTAACATCTCATGACTCAGCACTATATATAGCAAAGTTCCAGGCTAAGACAAACCAGTGCGGTAACTTTCAGTGGCGCTCTAATTTGAACATCAATCATGCAATTACAAATTCCCAAAATGTATTTAAAATGCAGGAATAAAGTTCGTATCTTAAAGGTTTTGCTTTAATGTGGTGAGTTTTACATTCTTTAGAAACAAAGAAACACAGGATGATAGATGAATTGTCCAATTGAAGATCCAACATAATCTATTGCATTTAAAGTTATTTTTAATTGTTGTCTTTATCTCAAGACATTGGCAATAGAAAACTCTTATTATACAGATAATTTCAATTTAAAACTCATTATTCTCTCATGAAATCCCCAAGTGTATAATCAAAATATTCAATTGAACTGTTTTTCTTCCAATTTAACTTCACTATCAAGATAGTAATTGCAGATGTTAGAATAGAAGGCATTATGAAAATTAAAAAAACAGGTGAGGCAAAACGTTTTGTCCTATAGTTTATCAAACTTCTCAAGCTAACTTTTATTTCTATCGGAAAACTTGGGATCTGGTCTTAAGATTTAACTTGTTGGTACTCCCTATGAAAGCTGAAAACTCAGAGGAAATCGTTTACAGATCACAAAAAAAGAAATACATCGAGACCGAGCAATGATTCATTCATGTCATTCTAATGAATTGTACTGTTCAATACGACGTGTTACAACTAATCATATGTCATATGTGATTCATCATCGCTTTCCTAAGATTCAATTATGAATATATATTGGATCTCTCCACTGCAGACCTTATGTAATGCTTATAAAAGTGTTAATTTGAATCAAGACTAATTCAATCTTATGAAATTTAACAACGCATGGGGTTTCTGAAACCTTCATTTTGACCAGTTAAGTGAGCCTTAAATAAAATAACACCCCATAAACTCACCCAAAAATGTCCACGTTCTTGCATTTCTCAATTATTATGTTTATTCTATTGTTCATACCTTTAAAACAGTAGAGGTTGAATATGTATTTGTTTCTATAGAAGATCAATTTCAATTACTTTTATAAAAGTAGAGGTTTATTTCGGCCCTTATGTGAGGTATGAAAACTTGTTTGTGCATATTATAAATAATTTTAAATGCTCAGGCATACTAGAGTAGATTGTCTACAAAACGTTTTCAACCGACTTCTGGAGCCATTATTAATTGTAATGTAAATAAAAGAACTGCAGAATACTTCTACCTTAATTCAAAACTTCAAGTTTTAGGTTTCGTGATTTGTAGAAAATCTCTAGAAAATCTAGAACATTGGAGAAGAAAGGGAAATATTTTCTTAAAATGAAGCAATGTGTAAGACGAACCACAGACCTGTTGAATAAAGCACTTAATGTTTAAGGTGTTCAAAAACATAGATTAAGGATACTTTTAACGTATTCATCATAACAACGTTCAAATCTAGGTTGAGCTTTGTTTTAAAAAAGTAAGGATATAACTGTCTTCCAGCTATTGAAATTGATGCCGGAAAATACATCTTGCGACGGCTATTATCATACGTTTTGAAATAACTGATCGCCCCTGTAGAAAGCTGTTGGTAGTTTTTATTGATATTGGGTAATTAAGAATTTTAATAACATTTGAAAAATTTGTTCTTATCACATTTATTTCATAATTTATTGACACTGCTGTTACCAATGAGTGAGGTTTTATTGGTGATATTAATCCTTGTTCTTTTCAGTTAGATCGTGACTAAAGTTCAGTCACCCCGAATTAAGCAAAGTGTCAGTTTTGTGTTTCATGGCATTAAATTCTAGAAGAAAGTCCCTCGGCATTTCATTGCACTCTAGCACATTATAATTGTGTCAACTTATTAGGTATCGATTACAATTTTATTGTCCGTAACCAAAGTAATTGAAAGATTATGTTACATGGCACACAAAGGGCAGCAATCTCTAATAGGCGTATCGTTCCCCTGCTACAGTCGCTCAGTATTTTTGCTGAGTTGTATTCCCTCTTTGAGAGTATTAATGAGTAGTTTGAAGTTGGTAGATGAGATATATTGAGCAAGTACATTCTAAGTTGTGTAAGTTTTTATTAAGAGTAAGTAACAGAACTGCAAACAAAGTAATTTTATCTGAATGTGAACGTTTTCTACTATTTATCATTGCCCGTTGTCGGGTAATTTTATATTGGCTTAGAATGATTCGTCAACCTATTACACGTTATTCTAGAGCCAGTTATGAAAAGCTTAAAGCACTAGATGATACTGGTGATAACACTTGGGTCTCCTTTGTAAGGAATATTCTTTTTAGTCATGGTTTCGGACATGTCTGGCTTGCACAAAATGTGAATAATGTACAATGTTTTACCCAAATTTTCAAACAGAGATGTAAAGATATTTACCAACAAGACTTGTTTTACGAAATATCATCATCAACTTGTATTAATTTTTACTCAGATTTTAAGTACTGTATCAGTACGTAAATATATCTTTTTGAAATCAAGTCAGCACAACTAAGGCGTGCACTTACTAAGTACACTCATGGCAAAAATGGTTGTCACCCCCAGACTGAGAACGCTACGTCAAGTTTAACTGAGTGTTGACAAATAATCAAACATGCAATAACTGTCAGAATGATTTGTGTGATTGGGAAAAACATTCGTAAAACATACCAGCTTGTATTTTGGTCTTGTGCTGGCCAATTTAAGAAATTCTACTAGGATATGTATGGTCCCTGTGAAAAAGGGCAATTTTTTACAGTATCCATATAGTATCAATTGGATGGGTATCAATAAAACAAATTACATTTTCAAGTTCAATTGTCGGTTTTATTTCATTCTGCAGTCATGTAAGAGTATATTTACAAGCCTAATATCGGGTAGCACCGCCTCTGGAATTTTCAAGGGCGATAATTCGGGCAGGCATACTGTCTATCAGTGTGTTGATGTTTGCAACAGCCAAATTGTTCCATTCATTCACAAGAGCAGCCCGCAATTGCTGTAAATTTGCAGGAGCAGGGTCCAGTCTTCTAAGTGCACGGTCAAGCTGATCCCAAGCATGTTCTATCGGATTCATATCCGGACTTTTTGAAGGCCAGGGCAATCTTGTTACTCCTTGTGCCTGAATGAAAGCGTTCACTGTACGTGCACAATGGGCTGGTGCATTATCGTCCTGCAACAGGAAGTTGTTGCCATACACTCTTCTTGCATGTGGGAGGCAAACGGTTTCAAGAAGACGTCTGTACGACCTCTGGTTGACGTTTCCTTGAAGGACGACAAGATCCGTTTTACCGTTATGGTGTATTCCTGCCCATACGTGTACAGAACCGCCACCGTGGGCAACCTGATGCTGCAGACAGTCGTCATTGAGCCTTTCCCCACGTAAACGTCGCACTCTCATTCTCCTGTCCACCTTATGCAGTAGGAAACGAGACTCGTCAGTAAATATGACGTGACGCCAATGTCCAAGTTGGATTCTGCGGTGCTGCTGCGCCCAAGCAAGCCGTGCCCTGCGGTTGGCCAGTGTCCAGAATGGTTTGATGGCAGGTCTTCTTGCCTTATATCCATGCTGGAGCAACCTGTTCACTACAGTTCTCCGGCAAATGGGCGTATTAATATGAGCCCCCCATCTCTGTGCAAGAGTCAAAGACGAAAGACGTCTATGACGTCGGGTCAAACGAAGAAGAATTCTATCCTGACGAACCGTAGTTTTCTTGGGACGGCCTGAAGACTTATTCGGAACAACATTTCCCTGTATGGCGTGCAGTCTTTTAATCCTTTGAACAGTTCTAACACTGACGTTACATGCTGCAGCAATGACACGATTCGAAGCGCCACCACGACTCATGCCAATGATTTCATGTCTGATTCCTGGTGGAGTGGGACCAGGCATGGTCTATGCTTTTCAGAAACTATAGTCGTGAAGCTGTATCTTATGAAAGAGGTCTATAGTAATCGATGGAAATGACAAACCTAAGGAGACAAATTTCCATCATTTCAATGAAATGCACGTGGTCTACATGAAACCGCTGACACTGTTCATTGTAAAGTGTGAGTTAATGTAACTTCATGCCTGTAATGACATTTCCATGGAAAACCAACATTGCCATGCATACAATGTGATATAAACTCCAATTTAATTAAATATTAGGGGGTGACAACAATTTTTGCCATGAGTGTACTTACTTATTTAGATGTAACGCCAATAACTTTAAGATCCAAGAGTCACGTTTTGCCAAAACTCCAAATCTTATACATACGAAATGTCCATTTTGCTTTCTTGCTCAAGAAGATGAGTACCATGTATTGCTTATTTGTCCGAAATATTCAGAAATCAGAAAAAAATATCTGCCATACTTTTTCTATGATCATCCCTCTCGGATAAAATTGCATATGTTATTACGTACTGAAATATAGATTTCTTGTTTAAAGTAGCTCTTGTGCTATACCATATATTCAAGTTAAGAAAACATGTTACTTGCTAATGAATGTTTATTGATTACAGGTTGTGCAAATGTTTTATACCCATGTTTTCACATGTACTATTGGCCTCAGGGCCACGTATATACAATAAAATCTGTCTGTTTGTCTGCCATATACTAATCATTAGTTCTTTCTTTGAGAGTTTTTTTTTTGAGTATTTACGTTTGTAGAAGAGATGCATACAACAATGCAATAGTTTGCTGCCTCCTTTGACATTTACTGATGGTAGTGATGGCATAAATACAACTCGACACAAATTTAATGTCATTTTAGTATTGATAGTAACATTTGAATCTCAACTTGTGTCGTGTGCTATAAAAATTGTCATTGTTTTTATTATAAACTGCCAGGCAAAAGAACGTACAATCCACAGTTTTTTCAAATTTACTTAATTTCTAAGAGACATGTGATGTGATAAATTATGACACGTTACATTTGTTTGAATAAGAGAATTTGTGTCGGTTATGTTTTTATAAAATATCTTTGGTAAATGATAGAAGAGATAAGAAATAAAACTTACACTCTCATGACACCTACCATGTTCAAAATGTCAAAATATAAGAAACACTTTTGTTGATTTTCACATAAAATATGTCTTCCTTGATGAACATTTGTTATATATCAAAAGTATTTTTGGGACAATTTCTGAACATACAATTACTTTTCATCAAAAACAATTTTAAACACTTAAAAGCATTCTTTGAATGAGGATTTAACTCTTGTTCTTATCGGTTTGAGAATACGACATCAAAAACATAATATATCTTTAATTGAAAATGTTTAATGCAAAAAATCAATTGTGGTGTAATCTATGTGCCTGTCAGTTCAGTATAGCCATACTATCCACACTATATCCTTTAATAATTTGATAGCTGTTTTTTTTAATTAATCTTTATATCGCTTGAAATCTACACTTATTTAGAATATTTTTCATGAATACATGAAGGTCGTTTGTATCATTAACAATTTATAGACCTGAAATCATCTTTATAACAGCATAGCTCTTAATCAGTTAGACAGTAAACTTGTAACTTCTAAAATGAATATAGCATTTCTCCCTGTAAACGACATCAGCAAGTGATTTGATTAAAGTAATCAAATCAAACGCCGTGTGCAAGCCCTTTAGGCTGTCGTTGATAATATAATTGACATCTTGTTAGCTCTTAGGAGGGGTCAAAATGACGCATTAAAGTCATAACCCTTTCACAGTTTATTGGTGGACTTTCATTGTTTTGGCAATAATGATTTCGGTTAAGATATGCGACTGTTGCTCACGTTCGATAAACAAGTTGAAGTGAATGAGCAATGTATGAACTGGTGACAAATGAAAGCATTTTGTTTATAATAATTTTCTTAATTCTGAAAGTGAAAAGAATAACATTTGTTGGTATGTACATGTACTTGGACAAAATATAAGCAACAAAGATATTTCTCAGAAAAATTTGTTTATCATTCTTAAAAGAGAAATTCACCGTAATTACCGGGATTCATTTCCATAGACAGAATAATGTAGGTTGAGAAATATCTACTAAACATGAGCTTTTATCAGATCTTTGAACACATCACATTTGGACACAACCCCCTAAAAACCTGCAAATTTGATAAAATGCATGCGTTCAATATTTACATGTTTCTTTATATTGTGTTAGGAGAATATATTGACAATAATGACATTAAACGTTCCATATCAATTCTTTGCGTATGAGTTACATATGATTAGCCTTTCACCGTTTTGATGTGGCAGATGATGGCATTTGCAAAACGTATAAAAATCATATCCTAAATGCACATAACTCACACATATACATCATTCACATGTCATGTGCAAACACAGCGAGCATATTCCGAGCAGTTGCATCTTCACATCACTCCCTATCCGTTCTGTCTGAAATTGCATTGATAGTATTTCCTACATTGTATGTAAACTAAGGTATATGGGACCTGATGACAACGTAAATGATTGTTTCAAGTTACAAGATAATGTTTTCAAAAAACAAAATTGGCAACTCTGAAATAAAACGACTGTAAAATGGTGGGTTAGGCTTCCTGGATTCTTTTCCAAATCTCAAATGAATAAGAGGTGTTTCCATTATAGTGGCAGCCTGAAATATTATATAATTTTTTCAACATAATTACCAATCAATGTTGCATTACATGAGTTCTCACACTGTGACATATATTCATTTTGCACTTCTTGATGACGGGGAGAGATTTGTTTAGATAGATATGTCTTGCTGATATATGGGGAGAAATAGCCTGCTCGACTTCTGGTCAAGAGGTTAGTTGTTCGACTTTGTCTGCAGTAGAGAACTGTTCTACACGCAGTAAGGTTTGGATGCAAAGCTGCAGTTACAGACGATGATTTCACGTTTCACCTCAATGAATAGTCACTATACTGTTGAGGGCTTTATACTGCAATAAATAATAGAAGTGAAATACTCTTGAAAGCGACGTTTACCCAGAAATCCCCTCACCTAGCTATAGGATTTGTAAGACATAGTTAAATATTTCCTGGATTACTTCCATAGTATAATGAAATAGTGCACAGATATAGCTATAGCGTCCATTGGTAATCTGCAGTCAGTTCGCTTTCCAAGAGGATTATCAATGATTTAAATTTTCAACTTTACAATTAATCCTGTTCGTATCTAAAAATAATAGGTTCTATTTATTTATTCTGTTAGGAAGGAAATGCGTTGCTATCTAATGTTGACCACTCTCTTCTTATCTTTAATTTTCAATGAATTATTGTTACAATTATTTCATACAGTAAAGTTCTATTCTCAACTTTCAGTACTTTTCATAAATGAACAACAAACGTCTTCATGACAGAGATACACATGCGATTCTGTCCAGATGAAAGTTTGTGATATGTCCATGGGGATCACTGAATGTTTATTAAATGTCATAGGGTCAGAAAGTCTGGTCATCTTTGTTAATTTAAGCCCAATAGATTCCGTTATATTATGATGACAAGTGTGACTGAGCATAGTCATTAAAGAGAACCGTCTCTGTGATATTCTTGAGGGGAGTTGGATCAGACAAACGAATGAACTTGATCATTAACAGTCTGGACAAGTGTATAATGCTTGCAATTCAACAACACGAAAGGGTCTCATTATGTTCAGTTCAGAAGGTTTGATAGTCTTGTCGCTCTTGAGTGTATAAGAATAGTTCTACTATTATCCAAAAGTGTCTTCATGCAGAGTCTAGAAAGGGGAACGAATCAGTTCGATTATTGTCTGGAAATAAATAACTTCATATCACGGATAGGTATTGTCTCAATTTACGACCACAGAGTAACATCTATTCCAGTTTCATCTGTGAAATCTTATAGGGCAAACTGCCGATAGACATCACCCGATGTCGAACCTTGCACACTTTTGATTATAAGCTATCACAAATATTTTTGCAAGCTATTTGTTTCTAAATGTTCCTTATCTGTTTTGACATTTCGTTCTTGAAATACACATTTTATTATCAGACATATCGTTCAACGAACAATTGTGGACATGGAAATTTAACCGATGCATGGAAGAGAATTGCAAAACATTTATTTTCATGTTATTGTTTACTCAAACTCTAGGAAGGGTAGGAAGCGCCAAAATGTAGATTTTTTTAATTTTAAAAGAGAAACTACCATATAATCAAACTCTTGATAAAACAATTTGCAATTTCAAAGTTATTTGGGAAGCAAATATCGTGATCTTCAAAATATTTTCATATGACAATGATTCGGACAGTTTTGACGATGGTTTGGACACTTGTGGATTTTTCTTGATATGGATTTGTACTACATAAAAAAATTCCACCAAATGCTATGGGAACATAAAGACACATTCAACCAACATAAATAATGACAAAATAACTACTTTGAAAACATTTGGTTGCCATTTACAATTGTTTTTTCAAAGTTTCAACGCCTCGCTGTATCCTTGAAAATAATGTGAATGCTTGCTTAATAAGAATCTAATAATGTAAGTTATAAAGAGAACCCTGCAAAGGGTTCTGGAAATAATGAGGTATTGTGCTGACTATAGCTTCGTGAAGGTTGTATACCATCCTCGATAATCCAGCACTTTTGTTCCGATAAATCTACACTACAAGCCCTGGAAAACTTTACGGGGTTTTACCTCAAATCCAATTACCTCCCTTTACATACATGTTATCCAATCAGAAACGAAACGCAGACACCAAGTGAGTAAATAACTCGACTGTTTGCGACATCAAGTGAGTGAGTGAGTTGGGGTTTAACGTGTTATCAGCAATTTTTCAGCTTTTTGACACGTGGATATTGCCATCCAAAAAGAGTAGACAGATCAGGGAGAAAGGGATCGAAAGGACGAGAGAAAAGGCGGAATGGAAGGCATAGTGAGAGATAGAAAGCTGGTTTTAGAAGTGATCTTATTGGTTGTTAGAAAGCAAGCGTTTTGCTGAGTCATTGCAAAGGGAGGTAAATGGGTTTGAGGTTAAACCCCGTAAAGTTTTCCAGGGATTTATCGGAATGAAAGCGCTGGATTATCGAGGATGGTTGTATACCAAAAAGAAGATTAAAATCACATAGAATCCTATGTATTATGCAATTGTGGTTACTTCTCTCTTTTACAGCTATGACAAGCTATTCCTATTCTTCTGTCATAACTGTATGTAACTATGCAAGGACTACCATTATTTGTCAATGTTCAAGATCAAACGAGTTAATAATGCTTCAATCTAAATGTTGTATATAAGATTTCATTGGCAATCTGTAACAGTTTGTCGGTTAGGAAGACTCGTGTTATTTCTCCTTTATTGTTAAATCATTCACTTTGATAAGTTTATTGGACTTTTAATGGTTTAATGTTCCATATATAAAAAGTAATTTGCTGAAAACGTTGCACTTTCCTACTTTCCTTCGACAGCTTAAGCTCGAATCCTGTTAGAACTAAATTGCAGATAGTGTCATTTATTGTATGGATTCGTAGGCCTATCAGAAGGAGGTTATGTGATGTGTAGAGTTTTGGGAAGTTAGTGCATCAAGTTATGACTACTAACATTTATGAACATTGGGCACTCTCTCATCGTCAACAAATGAAATGAAATAAACCATTGATCAGAAATTGTTGACGGGATCAATTAACTCAAGTCTGAGTCTTTACTTACAAATTTATTTTTAGAATCCTGAAGTTATCTATTATTTACCTTTTTTGCATTTGGAAAATAATTCTTGATTAATAGAAATTATAGAATTCAAGTCAGTGCAAATAATGTTCAGGTTCTTGTCAATAAAGTTGTTTTACAATCTTTTGTAAAGCATAATAGTATAAAACTAACAAATATCCATTCAGAATATATTTTTATTTCATTGAAACAAAACACCATTTTTATCAACCTTATATGGCACTATGATAGAACTAAGCGTCATTTCAGATTCAGCTTTGGGGTGAAGAACATCAGTCAGTCCAACTTACAACATTCAACCAAATTGATTAGGAAATAATTTCAGTTTTGCGGATTAGTTTCTCGTTATGCAATTGCCCATGAAAATACAGCTCTGTGTCATAAATATCAAAACTGATTAAAGCTCGTACACGTGGCAGAATCGGAAATTGGGACTCCTATCACGTTATTCAACTTACAAAAGTTGAAAATCAACAGCTGAACTTTTCAAAGTGTGGGCTTGAATTGAATTGTCTACAAATGCAAGTTATGTAATCTTTATCAGAAAAGAAACTGGGTCTTTGTAGACATCAGAAAAGCACACGAGTCCATTTATTCATTATCATACCAATTTTAGCACTCAATGTTTACAATTCATAATGTCATTATCAGATAAACAATTTGGAATAATAAACTACTCTTTCATTTAGACTGGTGAACTTGATTGTATGGCTGATTGATCACTTTCGGGATAGAAAATGGGATAGCATGGCCCAGTGCATTCGTAAAATATGATTTTAATGAGTTGATTACAAATTTTGATCAGAATATTTGTACACATTCCTAATTTACAATTGGTTTATATACATGTTATTGATATGTTATGATTTCATGAAACAAATTATTATAGTGTTACAATATACTTGATACGTATGCAATGAACTGCAGATGTTGATTAAGAAGAAGTGTCCTGACTAAAGAATGTTGTTTCATAGCCTCAGTTGAATGAAACGACACTTTAAAAAATTGAAAATTATTTTTTGTGGAGAAAATATTAAAATGAAAAAAATATGAAATGAAACAGCAAAAACTTCGAGCTACCAAGGAGAGAAGGTTTCAATGCTTATCTGGCTTCTTTATCTTACTTTGCATCAAATCTGTCAATATAGAAGCAACTCAAGCGTTGTTTGTGTTCTTGTTTATGTTTCCCTGTTGATAAGCATCTGGCTGTATTGATTTCGTCAGCTTCCCTGGTATTTATACATTGGATCATAAATAAACACCGCTTAAAGTGCTGAACGAATTTGCAAATCATGATAGATTTTGTCACTAAACTTAATTGGACTAAACCTAGCGTGGATACTTACATGCACTTTCATATAAAAAATGATAGCTGGTGGTATTGAAAAGTTGATTACAATCCTATATACTTGATGACAAAAAGGTAAAAACGTTAACGTTTGTTCTAAACATACAAACTTTCAAAAATGCAAAAATGTATATACATTTTCCAATGTTATCTCATTCCAATGATGAAAAGGCTTTCAATGAATTATTTGCCTATAAGCCGATATACGCTAAGGGAGTATCCCCAATAGAAGGGAGTAGATCATCCCTGTCAGAATATCAATCCGAGTCCCTCAGGTATAGAAACAAAATTCAACTTGAATGAATCCTTTTAGCCTACAAGTGAAAAAATCCTTGAAATGTATCTACGTGTTATGTTAATTAACAACGTTTTGTTTCTTTTTCAAACTTATTTTGATATTAAAAGGACAATCGATTGAGATTCTTATTTTGAAAACAAAGACTTAATATGGTTTACTACAATCAGAAATTTGATTAAGTTGTTTTCAATCAAGTATATATTCATTTTAAACATCAAAGGGGGTTGCAAATATTGATAATAGTTTCTTAGCGTGTCTAAATATGCACAACTGTTTGTTGCTGTAAAAAGGTAGATATCTGCTTTAGAGCAAATTAGACTCTTTAATTCCAGTTCACAGTATTCAACAATGCTTTGCTAACATAACCAATGGGCCTTCCACTCTACACTGATGCTGAATAATATAAGTTATATCATTCAGAGGCGGGGTCCATGGGGAGATATCAGCCTCGAGCTTGGTGTTATACGATGAGGCGAAAGCTCGAATAAGTGGTTTTAACATAGGTTTAATTGCGACTTATGATAAAACAATGAAAAAAACAATTAAAAAACACTCCTTATACATATAAATGGACTGACGGTCCAAAGAGTCAAGAGATTTGACAACCATTGAGGTCGTCAGATTACCTACAATTGATATCCATGGGGAAAGTAGTTTTCTTTGGTAAATAAAGTGACGTCACGAAAGGAAAATAAATGTTCCAAAATTCCAAGACATCTATAAATCAAAGAATGGGGTTAATAACGAACGTACTATGTTTGGTAAAGCTGCATCAATCCAACTAAAAGGTGTTCACACATGAATGGCTGCCAGTGTTGTTTTCTTAGTAGTTGATAGTTTCTTCATTCTGCGCATTATCTGACTGAGTAATAAGATGTTTGACCCTTTATGAAAATACGTTTGGCATACAATTTTGTGCTCTTGCCTCTTTAAAAACTCAAGTAATTGCTGTTAGTATGAAACATGTAATGTAAATTCATCTCTAGATCTCGTACTTAACGATCTAATTTGTGTATGATAAACGTTAACCCTTGGTTGAAATATTATTAATTATTTTAATGTTAAGTCCTCCTCTTTAGCAGACACTTAACATGAATTTCACGTCCGCTTATTATTAAATTTGTCTGACATTAAGTGATTTAATGCTATCATATGCCCAGTGGTTCAGGCATATTACTCTTGACTGCTGGTCAACATGTTCTGTCTTGACCTCCTCGAACTAATCCTTAAAATGCCCTCTCCTCGTATGTACACAATTGATTAACATGATACATAGTGAACACAATGACAGCAGAAAGTGACAAAATTTCTATTTGCTATTTATTATTAAAGAAATTGCTTTTTTTCCACCTGGAATTGAGTCTTCGGTATTATCAAATGAAACTCTGCAATTTCTTTTTTCCGCAAGAAGTAAGTCATAGTTCAAATTTATGTAATAAGAAGCAAATGCTCATATTGTCTAGAAAATGATCTCGCACTTGAACTGGTTCTTATAACGTTGTGTAAGTCATTATATAAGCTATGTAGCAGCATATGTAGATGTCATAATGTCTCTAAAGCCTTGATAACTAATTGTTGTAACAAAAGCACAAAAAGTCATTACAATAGTTTTTTTTTTCATAAGTATTTTATTAAAAACATGTCATGATTAATGTATTGATATAATACATCTTAAGTTATAGAATATGTTTCGTCCATTAAAATTTATAAATGTCATGAAATTTTTTGTTATATAACACATCTTCAATTTATATAGAAGATGTTTCGTCAGTTAAAATTTATAAATATGTCATGAAGATTTTCTTGATATAATACATCTTAAACTTATAAAAGATGTTCCATCAGTGTTTCAAAAACGACCAAGCACTCAAAACAATCTCATTGATTTCCAGGAGGATAGAAAAAAGGTTAATGATGACAAGCAATACATTTCAATGACCAAATGATGTATCATTTTAATCATATTTACCTGTTGCAGAGTTTCAGGTTTCAGGTATCGAAGCCTATTACTTCATGGGAAGAAGACTATTTAGTGATCACAGCATCTCTTGAGAAGAAGTTGAAGTAGAAAAAGTTTATGGACCGAAGATGGACGCAGGACGCCGGACGACGGGCACAATGCCAGATAAACAATACGTTATTGATTCAAAAGTAACATAGCATCAAATAAAACCTTCAAATCTTTTCTGGTTTCAAGTTAAACCAGAGAGAGCGAATGATCTCAAGACCCTTTGAGCATCAAAGACATTTTTGATCAAAGGATGCGCCATGTTGGTTAGATGTAAATGTCCTTTTTTATTTACAAATTTATTTCAGAAATACATAGGTATCAATCGCACAATATGTTTACGTAAACAATAAATGACAGGATGGCCAGAATTTAAAGAAAGTATAAATTCTTTTTGACATTTCAGTTTCACATTTGGTAGCATTATAATGATCATATACTTTAGAGACTAGTGTTTGGAAGATTGACGGCTTTTTTTGCTTAAGCTGTCATGTGTAAATGTGGCTAATAATCATCTCTGTCAGGTCTTGTTACGACAATACATCATGATGATATTTTCTCTATCATTTTACTTTCTATTTCACCATTCTGCCGTCTCAACCAAGGTAAATTTGATTTAGTCTGCATGAAGAGAAGTATTTTATCTTACTTTTCTATTATCTATTTTCTATTACCATCATAAATTCAGGATGATGATTATTGTTATGAATGATGTTGTCGTTGTAAATCATGTTTATGCCGCCAATATTACTTGAATACTTGCATTTATACTTCTATTTCTAACATTTGTACTATTTCAGCATTTCACAATCTGAAATTAGCACGAGCGACGATTTTACTGTGAATGTTTTACTAGCAAAATATTCCCAAAACCGTTTATATACTCAATTATTTTCAGAAATCACATAACGCTAAAAACAAACGTTCATTTACGTTCGATGAATCTTTCAAAACTCATTTATGAGAGTTTACTATTTGGTTTCCATTGTTTTGCAAATATATAGTTTTTATATAAAACAATCAAGTTATTCCAAGTGCATGGAATAACTTTATTAACAAGTATGTGTCCTGAATTTAAATGCATGATATTGTAGATTACCCTGTTTAGGATAAGGGATATCTGGATTCAATTATACACAATTATTCAGAATTTTCCCCCCAATTTGACTTTATTCATATTCAAGTATTATCAACGAAATACATATCGATATATGTGTATGTGAATAACACAGGCTGCAATATATAGAGAATCTCACCCAAGTGTCTTCTGATATCAAATATATCAACACAAGTTGATAAAAGTAACAACTATCCGAGGCTTGCCGAGGATATTTTACTTTTATCAACGAGTGTTGATATATTTGATATCAGAAGACACGAGGGTGAGATTCTATTTATCATCCAAAATCATTTTTCATCACATTTGCTTGAAAAATGTACATCTTTGAACACTGCATAGCTCTAAAACTCCTATACCAGTGATGTCATAGCATTGTGACGTCATGGTGTTCATGACGTCATAGCATTGTGACGTCATTGTGTTTATGATGTCATCACATTGTGACGTCATTTCTGATCATGCAAAACGTTTCTGATGTCATGTATTTTCTGTTTACAGGGCATTGTTCAAAATCTACTGTCAAAGCGATATCTCCTAGGAGGTATCGCTTGATCTTCCACAAGGGATATCTCCTGTGGAACACAGTTTTGGATGATATATATATCATGCATCCCAATTATTGTAGTCATTGAATATCGTGATTCTTATCTAATGGCTGATGACGTTTTATATGTGTCTGAACTTAATAACTTCAAGAATAGATCAATGCAAATATTAGAAACAATATGATATTCCACAAACCGTGAGATTATGCTTTTGTGTAAGAAGTGCACTGTAGACGTTATACAGAATAGCATGTTTTTCATTTTCGATTCCCTTATCTTGATTCCTAACGTGTCAACCTGATGCTTCGGGGGATTTATCATTAAGAAACATCTGTTGTATCCTCTAAGAACATGATTGAGAAAAACTGTACTCTAGAAAAACGCAAATCCAATTTACACTCGTTTTCCATACAAGGACAGCTGACAAGAATCCTATATTCTTTTTTTGAATAAAACGAGTTTAAGATTAAAATGTAAAACTGATGTTGTTTGCCATAACATTAAGTTAGAAATAATTGAAAAGGTTTGCATAACTTTGTTGAGTATACACTTTGAATGATCATAAGAGGATTTTCTGAATCGTTCGAAGATTTATTACTGTTTTGCAGTTCTACTGGAAACCTAATGTCATGAGCTGGACAATATGGAGGCACATCAAACAAGCCTAGAACATTAGTAATCTGTTTTCAGTTCACAATTAAATGCTGCATAAAATCACTGTTGTGTAGAAACATTATTGAGGTAAGGTGATGTGGGGTTTATCGCCGCTATCAAGAGTATTTCACTTATATCACGGCTGCTAGTAATAATATTGCAGGGAGAAAGCTGGCAACACTATTGTGGCAATGCATTGCGGTGAAACCTGCGAGCATCGGCTGTAGAAACATTATTCTGGTTATACCTAGCAAAAACATAATCATGACAACCGTGACTTTTGGGACTACATTTTTTAGAATAGGCAAATCCTTTAGTTTTACACCTGGATGATCTTGAAAACAATCAAAAACGCTGCTTTCAAAAGTGTTTCATATTCAATTTAGATGACATGGTTCAATTGCAATCTCTATACCACTGATAACTGTAAATAATCAACCATGATGATTATGCACTTAATTCGAACATTGCCACTGTTTTGCGAAAATGGTAGCCTATAGCGGAATTTGAAGCATTGTTTTATCTAAAATCATGTCACTTTCTTGCAAAGTCAAACACTGGTCACACTTAATCCACATTAGCGAAATTATCCAAAAAAGTTTGGTTATTGTGGTTGCAAGGGTCCAATTCATGCAAGCAATAGTAAAACATTTTTGAATGTCTATGCAAGAATATGATGATTTAAAATAAAGAACTGTGATATGTTAAAGAAGATCACTGAATGTCTGTTGAATGTCAGAGGTTCAGACTCGTCATCTTTGTTAATCTATCCGCAATATGTTCCGTTATATCATGATGAGATGTGTGATGACACTGAGATATTCAGTGATATTCTTGAGGGGTGTTGAATCAGATAAACCATTGTTCCTGACCATTAATAGTCTCGACATCTGTATATTACTTGCATTGGAAAACCACAAAAAGGTCTCATCCTGTTCGGGTCAAAGGGTTTGATATTCTAGTCGCACTTGTGTGCATAAGGATAGTTCTATCAATTATGCTCCAGACGAGCCGAGAAAAGAAACGAATCATCTTGATTATTTACTGTCTGGACAAATAAACCTCATATCACGAGGAGATATTGAATCAGATTACGACCACAGAGTGCCATCTATTCAAGTTCCCCGCAGAGGCAGATCAAGTCATGTACTGTTGATTTAGCCTCTGTTCTATTACGCCGACTTTGTGGGATAGAATGGGAGATGCCTGATTGGAGGCCAGCAAAGTAAGTTGTGTCATCAGCGACGCTGTTCTTAAATCATCATTTTGGCTACTGAATCATGGCAAAGCATTGTGATATGAACCACTTTTCCCCACCCACGGACTTCAGCGTAATAGAACATAGGCTGTATCAACATTTCATGACTTGATCTGTCTCTGTTGGGAGAAAATGCCTTTTTGAATAACTGCAAATTTACGAGACTTGATTTTAGCCTGCAAGCGATTTTGCGATCAGTATGGCTTCCCTAAAATGTCTGAAATTGCCAAATTATTGACTTGTGATTGTTTAAAATGTCAGTTGATGAGACTGATTGCTCACATCAAGCACATTAGGACCGATCATTATGACATGACTCACACTTTGAATCCACTTAAAGGAGACGTTGGGCGGTTTGCTGGTAAAAAAAATCCATCCAAACATATAATCAAACTCATTCATGATGTCGATGTACAAAATGATAACCTATGAATTTAGAGTATTTAATGAATCGGGTTTTCATAAATCTGAATGTTTATGGAACATGACTAAAACGACAGAAATGTATTATTTTCTATATTTTAAAACGCACTGGTATTTGTAAAGAATAAAAAGGAAAAACAACACATGTAACAACTTGTTAACCTAACTTACAATGATAAAAGCGATATATGCCATCAATGTATGTTTCCCTTAAAGAACAAGTTTTTGTAATAACAGGAACATATGCATTTTGTTTTATAATTTATTGAAACTTAACGAAAGCTTGTCGATTCAAATAGCTCAAGGTCGTCTTACTGTTCTTCGTTGTTATAAGATTTTAAAAAACATTTGGGCATATTCCATCTTCTCGTATTTTCATTATTACAACATGCATGTTGTAATTTGTTGGCTCAAAAAAGTGCTCATACTTACCTTTTATAAGGTAAGTTAATAGTAAGACTGAGCTCAGGTGTCTTCAATAGATGGATTTCCCTAAAGATGACACAGATCAGAATTCAAATATTGTTTGTAGACTATAGTCTTTTTGTCTTATAAAACCTTTGTAAAGTCTTATTGCGATAGCATCGTCATTAGTATATGATATTAAGGTCAGTTCTTTTTGAAGGATGAAAAGACAAAATATACAGTGAAATGCACTCTTAGCTTTAAGTATAAAAAAGTATTATAAAACCCTAATGTGAGGAAGAAAAAGTTTAATCAATTTTTACGTGAGCCCAAGAAAGACACGGATTGCCATCTGAATATATTTTTCTTAAAATCAAAGACAAATTGTTATAATCATAAGTAAACACACCGTGATAACATAACCAAAACTCCTTTTACCAAATTCCTGTTTTCATCCGACCTTCTTAAAATTTAAAGTAGGTTTATTAGAAAGAAGCTAAAGAATAGAGTAATCAATTATATTTATCCGTCGTCAGGCTATTGCAGAATTTGATCGACTTGCTATTGTTGAATAAAAGTTTCACAATTCAATATTCTAATGTTGATAAATGAACAATTATGTCATTCTAACTTATAACAGATTCTTATAGTGCATATGAACTCCCTCCCATCGCAAGAGAATAGTAGAAATTCGGCCTTGTAGAAGCAACAATGTTTCACATATCTTTTCAAGACGTGTAAATTTTTTTAACATAGCTATTTTAGCAGTTCCTTGTGTTGATAAATTATGTTAGTACAGTAGTAATTTAATCACTTGCAAATGATAATTGGATCAAAGTAAAACGTTTCTTGAACTGTTAAACAACTTTTCCCGTTGTAAGGTCTGATGCTGTGCAATCTCCTAGGAGATGTAATAGCACTCTCTGACCTGTTAGAAAGCATCAACAATTCTCTTAATGTCTCTACAGAGTTCCATACTCTTCATGTATAGTCCATCAGAGACCTCAGTCAAACTCCAGTACAGAATTAGATAAGATGTTGACTCTAGATTACATTTTAACCAGGTTGAAAAACTCGTTCAGGGAGTTAAATTATTTGCAGTGAAACGTTCAACTGTAATGTGACTTTTCACAATCTTGGTAAAATCGATAGCTTTACTGTTGTAGTATTCTAGTGTTAAATCAAACGCACATATGAAATATTGGTTGAATATGATGAAAGCATCACCGTTTTCAGTGATATATTGTTTAAATTGACATGGATTCTGTATTGCCAATATATATTAAAAACATATTTAAGATCTTATGACATTAATATTAATAATTCAAAAGCAACATCGCATCAAATACGACCCAGAAACCAAATCCATTTCATCGATTTTAAGGATGACACAACGATGGAGAATGATTTCAAAACCTATTATGACATCAAAGGAAAGCCATTTGCTTGATCAAGAGACGCCCCATTGCTTGGTCATGTGTAAATGATATCAATAATAATTTTTGTCGAGTCTTGTTGGAAATTCTTCATGGTGATTCATTTCTTTATAACCATTAGGTCACCTCATTCTACATGAAGTGAAGTTAAGGTATCTTATACCATCTAGGTCTAGGAAATATGATAACCAATCTGTTCATACATTGAGGGTTCATTGGAGATCTAACTGAAAAACTGCTGTTCTAAAAGCATATTTAAGTATAAATTTTGTTTTTAAGCATCTTCATTCATGCATGTTTAGATAAAACAGATAAGTACAATCAAAATAGCTAACAATCGTTGAATAAATTGTATTTCATTGCAAAACCAAAAGTTATAAAAAAAACTTTCAACAAACAGATTAACTTATATCCATTTGGATTTTTGAGCAAACATAAGGCTGCGTACCTTCAGGTTGTTCACTTGTTAGTGTATCTTACTGCCAAGATAATGTTATTTGGTTTTTTTTAACATCAACTAAATGGTTCCAGTAAAACTGAAGAAGCATGTAAAATAACCATTTTCAATACTTTGTAATGGTTTGGGCACTGGTGCAAGTTTTCGAAATTTGTCATGGTTAAATAAACATATAGGGTCATAATTTGGAAATTCCGATTTTCTTAAAATTTGATTAAAATTTTCGATATAGATTTTCTGGGGAAAACATCTGCACAATAGTGCAAAGAAACAAATATGATTAGACTTAGTTAATTGTAAGGTATGACATACAAATATATAAACGCAAAATGAATCCTCAGTTAAAAAGTTAAATGTTTCATGCCGTTTCATTTTTACAATATAAGATGCCTCAAAGACATTCCAAATTACATATTTGCACTAGAATACGCAGGTAAGTAAACAAAACTTTAGGTAAGCAGCTGTACATGTATATGTTTCACTTGTTTAACAATAAGAATCTCAAATGAAACATTTGTTAAATAAATATACATTTTCTTAAATATATTATGAAAAGGAGAATGAGATTTCTTCATTTAGCTCTCAAGTCTTGTCAGATACTTACCTTGGCTTTTATCTCATTTTAGAGTCTGACTGATCTACTTATGTTTCACAAATATATATTTTTGGAAATAAAGCTTTAAAAATGGAAACAGTCTAAACAGACAGACAATTGTCTGTTTTGTTGTTAGTCCAGATTGGAATTCAATGTGTCTCTTCGAAAAAGAGTCAATACCAATTTCCTTAGTGCTTTGCTAAATTTACAAAAATAAAAACCTTGCCGTCTTGGAGCTTCTAAAGACATCAACTAAACTATACTGTCTGAAGAGTTCAAGGCAAGTTCCATTCTTTTTATCAATTGTTGCAGTTTGTATGGATCCTTAAAATGTTAACATTTAAATAAATGCACATTGCATCGAACATAACTGAGTCCAAACGCTACAAATTATCATACTTTCAACCACTTTCAGTTTGAAGCACCAGTATTATATTTCCTAAACACTTCATTGCTTTAAATTATAAATGCGTCACTTCAGAAATTCTGTGATTTTAGGCAATATACATTATCAGCTGACGTAAGAAATTTCAAAATGAAATACTATGAAATTCAACTTCTGAAATATAACAGAATTTTGTTTCTTATACAGAACCTCTTCTAAAACTATGATAAGTTATTCAATATCAATTATCAAAGTTATTAAAAATTATTGCAATGTTTATTCGACGTTCACTGATGAAGTATTTGAAATGCAAAGCATATTCTTAAGAAAACATAACCTTGTATTCAATGTAATATTTAGAGGATATTTGTCTTTTCTTGACAAATACAATGTTTATCTCATCGAGTGAGGAAGAAAGTTTATATTTTCACGAGTGGCGCAGCCACGAGTGATAATATAAAACTTTCTGCCTCACGAGATGAGATGAAAATGGTATTTGTCAAGAAAAGACAAATTTTCTATTTATTTTATGATTTAATCGTTGGATTTCTTACAAACTTGAAGCGCATTTACATTGAGTCGGCCCCAAAGAGAGCCCGTCGCCTAAGCAGCAACATGGCATCATGAGCGTGTCATTGCATCAGAGCATTGTTCGATGACGTAAGATCATTGTTGTTATCAGTCACTAGTGACTGATAACACGTTCCGTCGTTATTGTCACTAGTGACTGATAACACGGTTTATTTTCATTGATAGATCTCGGTATTTCACCACCAATCATATAATAATACAGTTTATATATTGAGATGCAGAAAATGTTATACTTAATTCACCTTGAAGACAACACTTTTGTCATTATTACCTGTTAGTAAATTTAATACTAGTTATCAATAAATATCATTCGCTCCTTTAATTTCAATATTGGGAAAACTGTATACCGCTTGTATGATTTTTGGTAATATTTTATCAATATCATATTTTTTTATTCAGATGTAAATCTTAATGTTCAAATTTAGATATTGAGGTTCATATATATTTTTAAAAAGTAATAATTTGATCTCCTGTCTTTCTCCATTGAAATATTTCCCCCGGCGTCCACAAACACTTGAATTGCAACACCGAGACAATGACTTGAAGGAGAGAGACGGTGATTAACGACGGTGTACTTCCAGTTGATCACAGTTAATAATTTGCCGAGATGAAAAATCTGATGAAAAAACGTTTGAGCTACCTGTTTGGTTGACATTGTAGACATAACTGATAAACTTTTCTTTTTTTTTTTTATTTCTTTTTGAGGTACATGTACTATAACTGATAAACTTGATAAAATGTTACAAAAAGGTTGAAAAAGAGCATGGATATGACTGTTAATTTGTATAGCTATATGTTTGTTTTCGACTTTGCAAGTAGAAATAAGTAATTCAGATACATATATCAATTTGTTTAGTAACTAAACCCCTTCCGCACTTAAATTCAATTCATAACATTGATATGACAGTGAACATATGAATAATTAAAACCTTAGACCAATAACATGATTAGTTCATTCTTAAAAGAGAAAAAACAACGTGATAATGATTTCAAAAACGTCAATTAACTCATTAACTATTTTATTATTTTGGGTTTTAACCATCAACATTACATTCTATTGAGGTGTTGTTTTCTTTATGGGTGCTTCTTTATTATCCCTCTTTGGGATGCACATGATATTATTAATGTCAATGACACCGATTACATCAAGATATTGAGCTTGCACAACCACTAATCTGAAACGTTCAGGGTCATTTTTATCGATTATTGACCTACATTTGCACAGGGCTTATCTCTCAAGGGAAAAGTGTCTATAATTGTTTTTCTTTACATCATGTAAGTACGATAATGGATGGTTCCCTAATGGATTGAGAAGCATTACAAGCTTCACTGAAAGTTCAACAACATGATGATATTTTTTGCATACCTTTAACATGATTTTGTTCTTTGACGTTGTATAAAGTAAATGATATCCAAACATTAATGACTGGTTAACCCGATAAAGTCCCAATGATTCTGGTTTGCCATTATGCTAAGCCAGTAGATTTAATTAATTACTAGGGCGCTTTACGTCAGTCAATAATTTATCAGTTAATTTAGTAAAGTTTTAATGTTCTTCTTGCTACTTGGAGTTATATTTTTGAAATGAAATCATATTGTACAATCAATTCTTTGACTCCATTCCTAATTTTATAAGCATTTGATGAAAAAGCTGATACATCAGTGAAAAGGTGGCAGTTTTAAGCTAATGATGTTAACAAACATCTAAGAGAGCATCATCCTGTAACTTTTAAGGCCTGTCTGTTCTCCGTATGGAAACCTATTTCTGAATGAAGTACTAAACAATTTCCGACAAAATTGAATGTCAAACGTCTTCTTTGAGGTCTGGGAATTCAGTCCTGAATTGGACGTTTTTGTCAGTTTAAGTCTGCGTGTCAGTTTCTCTTTAAGGTAATCAGTTCAGATCCTTGGCTTTTTATGAAGTAAGAACAGAGTGCAGAAAGGACCATTGCTTTTTAACTAACAAGGGGGCTTGCATTCTTACCAGATGCTTGTCAATATTATGCTAAATATACCATAGGACAAGGGGTAGCTATGTGATTTTGATTTGGCTCAGGAGAACTGGGTCTCAGGCACACAAGATGCGGTTAATCATGGCTACGTACGTGAAGACTGTTATGAGTTTTAGTGCAGATTCATGGGTTGGTATTTCAGAAGATGTTCACAATCCACAGCAAATCATGGCCCTACAGTATGTTGTTGACTCTCCCGTGATGATACTAGCCTCCATGTTATAAGAGCACTCACCTGCTTTTGAAATGACAATGTTAGCTAACCAGCAATTGTTTAGTACAGTCCCATCGACTACTGTCTGTCCATCGCTTCTATACTAAAACTGCTGTGGATGCAAAAGGTGTCAACCGATTTATGACGAATAACAGCTGTTTTAGAAAATACAGGCTGAATTTGTTAATTGCAACCTTGTAAGATTAATGTTATCACTTTTCTCTTTATAACACACACACACACACACAAAACAATTTAGCATATGTCAATATAATAATATTCCTTAAAAAATTTAATTATCAAAAAAGTCGAATCGAATAAAGAAATAAGCAACGGTTTTTTTCTGATATAGATATATATAAATGTTGTTCATATGGTAATGTTCAACAGATTGTAAATGTAGTCAAATTTAACAATTTTGCTAAGGGGGTAAACCTTGAAACAACCCACGCATCGAGGATTAGTATTTATTTATTTTTATCTGTCCTTTCGTTTAAGATAAATAGGAAAATGCACTTTCAAAAGGGAATCTCGATTTACAGTTATTTTCAATAGGAAGCCAAGAGACAGGAATATTTCAGACTATCAAATGTTACGCTTATGTCATTTGTAATTGCAATAGTCAAAACATTAAACAAATTC
The DNA here is from genome assembly GCA_916613615.1 of Steromphala cineraria. Taxonomy (NCBI): domain Eukaryota; kingdom Metazoa; phylum Mollusca; class Gastropoda; order Trochida; family Trochidae; genus Steromphala; species Steromphala cineraria. The sequence continues at coordinate 37,287,149 of OU744722.1, read as the reverse complement.
CGAATTTATGGCTAAATATTTAAATCATTTTAGCATGGAATCATATTTGACAAATGATTGTAAAACTATAACGCCAAAGATACCTATAGATTACGTTCCCAGGATAACTATTGTTTTCCATTTAAATGAAGTTAAATGTTTCATTCAATCGCAATAATGTAGAAAATATTATCCCCTTAGATCTACATGTAAGCTATCATTTGACGTCAGGGAAATAGTGTTAAGATACTATGTTTGTATGTTTCTAAAATTGATTTTTTAACCTTGCATACATTGGTCTTATTCATTTCAAAGCAATTGATATATAGCTGACATTTTTCATTATTTTGCATTTTAATGAGATAATTTGGTTTAGATTTGGATTTTTGGTATTTATGCATTTATCACTTTTGTTATGAAAACATACTTTTGCGCAATATAAGGGATTATTCACCTAAACTATTACCCATATGAATAAGATGTAATAAATTATATAACAAGCTGATAATATTAACTTTTTTTAACTCTGTTGCTCAATACAATTCACGCGATGAGTCGATTATGTTCAAATAAATAAGGTAAACACTAAAAAAAGCTTAACACTATCATCTGTCACTTTTAATTTGTTAATAGTTCACAAAATCGATATCAAAGTCATAAAACTCTTGCCACAAGAGAACAGCTGTTTTAGCTTTTTTGACATACATGTATATAAAACATCAAAATTAATTGTAACATTTGTCGTTGAATGATAACAACACCCAAAGTGATGTTGACTGTTAACGAGAAAAGAGTAGATCTAAAAAAAAAACTTTTTGTAATTATCCGTGAAGGACATCCTTTACCTTTGTCTAAACATCGAAATCTAGATACTTGAAAGGAAATATCATCACAATTTATTTTCGAGCAAGTATTCTGTAGATGATATTTACTTTAAAATTAACATTACTTGAATAATGCCTTGGTGTGGTTTAAAAGAGCGTCCCTCGAGAGCAAAACCGTTACCTCACTGGTCTAAAACGGCTATTTGTGTTCATAAGCAATCACCTCTTTGTCGTGTAAATTGCAAGGAAGCATTAAATGCGTATAGGACAAGTGGTGGGTAACGTTTTTTATATGTTCAGTCAAAATCAGATCTTACAAAATCAAATTCCTACAAAACAAAGAATTTTGAAAATATTTAAAACCTCTTGGATTGCCTAGGTATAACTTTTATTCATTTCGAATAGGAGATTTACTATCCTAAAACGTTCAAGGTAATATGAAGTGGAATTGAAGTGTAACTGAGTTTTTATTCAAGAATATAGCTAAATGTATTATAAGGTCTTAGTGGATTCCGGTTCATTAATGAATAACAAAGCAGTCGACAGAACTAAAACTTTATCAAATCATAATAATATCATTATAAATGTCGCCATAACGGACGAACACACCAATCAAACTGGTGTCAGTTTATTGTTTTAATCAAAAATTCTTGTCATGTCATGTTTGTTACATTGGAAAATCAATGTACTCTTCTGCACTTTCGCAAATCATGTTAGTAGCAATATTTTATGTATCTCAGACATTCACTGTGGTTCTAAATTTGTGATAGTGCGATCGTCAACAACTGTAATAAAACTTCCGTCTCCGATGTATTTGTCTACAATAGTTTATGGATGCAAAAGGATAACATGGTATTGCCCAGTCAAGTTTGCTGGCTTATTGTAAAGAGATTGTTCTCTGCTTGTGTATACAAAGGGTGACCAGAGGAACTGACCTTCTAGACGAGACAATCATCACGCTTCACTGATCACATCAGGAACTCATTAACAGTTGTAGAGAATGTGCATCTTTCATTATTTTCAAATAGAACTAGCGAACCAATGAGCAAATATATTTGCAAGACATGGTGTACACATAAAGATGTCTGATTGGATCGAACTAGCTCAATGCGAAGTATTTTATTTCTAATCTTTGCTATAGAAGGTTTTTATAATCATTTATGGATAGGAAAGCAGATAGTAGATCAGTTTCTGAGTGTTTACTTTTGTAACATGCTTCAAATTAAAAGCCTAACTTTCACAAATGAAATTAATTTTCTGAAATATTTTTTTGTAAATATAATTAGTTATTAGAACACATTGCATGATAAAAGACTATGTTTTATAACTGCAGTTTTAAACTATAAACAAGGACTCTGAAATATGGAAATAAAATTTCTATACAGGATTTTTAACTTATATCAACTGAGCTGATATCCAGGATTAAATAAGCCTTTTTTGACATTTACTAGCGACACCTCAAAGTTGTGATACCTCTTTCACATTATGGTTGGGGATCTCTGAGACGTCATCACATGATGTTGTTTAGTGAGGTCTCGTTGCCCAAATTATAAGATTTCTTTTCATAGACAAATTAGGGGCAATTATTGATAGATACAATCTCTTATGCATTTTTTCAACGTTAATTTTTAAATATATAAGATAGATACTTATAAATATGTGAATTAAGCAATCCCTATAGATGGCTTTTTCAACTAGTAATCAAACTCTAAGGGCTGTGAAATAAGGAATCCATATGATATTTGATATCCTTATGATAATATTGTTATTATTCAATAATAATCATTCCTTCTATCTAGAACTAATGTACATAATTAAAAAGGTGACACTTTTTTCTTTCCAAGATTAACTTGTATAATATATTTAAGCAGGCGCCAAGGGCGTGTGGAGGATATTTCATAGACTTGATAAGAAAAGACTGCTTTTCATCAATGTATTGCGCTAATGTCTGAACTACTGGCGGCCAAGTGCGGAAAACTCCAATTCACTCACTCACTGATCAATGTAATTCGGTAAATGGTCCATTTCGTGCAGTAGTATAGTTACAAGCTTTCATTATTTTGGATTGAGCTTAACCTAAGTTGGTTCAAACTAAAGCTGAATGTATCAAAGAAGATAATTGTACGCATAAAAGAACGTCGTGTGAGTTATATGCAAGCATTATGAATATCACCACAACATGAATTTAAACTGATACATTTTCCGAAATTGAGTTTGTTCCCTCATCCCATTACTTAGAAAGTTCAAATTGTTTTTTTCTCATGAATAAATCTATTTAGAACCTGAACGTATCTTATATTATGTCATGTTCAACACAAGAAAGATGTCGCATCTTATAAAGAAACTTAATGTGAAATGAAATATAAACATGTTGATATCAAAGGTATCAAAACATGACAACAAGATGCAAAATTAGAAGTTTAAAATATCCAAATTAGGGCGAAATAGTTTTAAAGTAGATTACTTGATACATTGCCGTATAAGAATATATAACATGATTTAATTAGTGTTAACTGCATATTGTGTTAATGTCATTTGTTATGTAGGTAAATCAAACTAACTTGATTTAATTTAACAAAGTAATTAAGTTATACAAGGTTTGAAAACATTTCAAATTCCTCTTCAATTTGTTTTTATTCCATAGGGCAAAGGAGAAATATCAAAATAATTCTAATCTCTCTTCTTTCGAGTGTATTCCCTTAGCATATATCAGCTTATAGACAACTAATTCATTGGAATTCTTTTCAACATCGTTTGGTATTGATGATCTATTAAGCTAACGTTTTCATTCAGGGCATATAACTAAAAAGACGTATGAGTAATGATAAATTCATTTAAATAAAACATGTCATTTGATTTAGTTAACATACATGTAGCAGTGTTCAATACTGCAAATTGTTACAGGCTTGGGTCGGTAAGGGTTACTGTACATCGCATTTAGGTTTCACTTGGAGTCTGATTTACTCTGATGCATCTCCCTCTTTCAGACAAAAACAGCAGTGAATATTTAGGACCTCTTATAATTATCTGCGAACTCCTCTTTCAAAAAGCAAGGACAAGTTGTCATGTATGAAAACGGATTTTGAGTCTGTGTTTTAATTTTGACTATATCATTTTTGCGATTTACAAAATCGCTGTTCCACATTTAGACTAAAAGGATTTATAACGTTAAGTGTATATCTATTCAATAGGAAAAAGGAATGGTCTTCTATTTTCTATCGGGGATAATCCCTTGAGGTATATCAGCTTGTAAGCAAAATACTATTACGGAAAACGCGTTCATCATCTGACAATTGATGTGATTATGATTACTTTCCTTTTGCTTCAAAACAACAGCCAATTAGTGTCAACTCCCAAGAGATTAACACTCGCAGATTACTTATAGATATATCAGAAATCTCCATTTCATTTACATTCAATCTCATATGTTTAACTTTGCAGATGTTCTTAATTTTCTACCTCTTTATTCGACTGTACATAATAAACCTTAGACACAGAACTTACTGTTCGGTCGATAACATAGGTAACTTAATCATCATCATAAACACATCACAGATACCAGAAACCCCCAGCACCTAATAAAGATAAGAAACAACTGTACTCATACACACACCAAGGAGAAACAAAGCAATTCATGAAATATATCAAAGGTACCTAAACTAGCCAAACGAATATTACTACAAAGCTTCTCAACCAAAGCGACTGCAACGCATAAATTTACAAGTCTTACACTTAAAATATAAATGTACAATTTAATTACAAGGGTTTTTTTTCATTTAATGACGTCACAATTAATTACCAGAGGATGCGGAAGCTTGTTCATTTGAATTTGCAATGATATTTAATAGTTGAGAAAGTGTGTCTTAATTATTCTTAAAGACACTGGAAAATCTTCATGAGAGATTATACGATCGTCTTGTGCAGATTCGTACTCATATATAAAACATACATGTACTGTTTAACGTTGAAGACTATAAAAAAATTAATCACATCAGGAAACTCTACAAGGGGAACCCTTTTCAGTTGTTTCACAAAAAACACAGCTACACCTGACCTACCATGTCCTTTGATGTTGATAATGCATTCCCATTGGTGTTTCAATAGGTTAGAACAGATCATTCCTGTCCAACATACATCCTCTTTAGTCGACACCATAAGGATTTGTTCAATAATTGCTAATGATTCATGGATTTTTACTTTGAAATTTGTTTGCCTTTTTGAAATTCAATATTAAAAAGTTGCAATTATTTAACATCACTCTTCAAAGGACATGTGAAGTCTCACCTTATTGCCATTTGATTCTGTATAATACATGCATATATATATTAAAAACGAAAAAGAATTATAACCTTGCTTACATAGATCTGTTTCAAGCATATATTTGACATTTTTTATGCTTTTGCAGCCTTAATGCGATAATTTGTTTTGAATATTTTGTTTTTCGGCATTCATGAAAGTTATCAAAACATACTTTTGCGTCATGTAAGGAATTATACACCTAAAATAATACCTATACGAATTAGATACACAAAATACTAGACAAGCTGATAGTATGAACTAATTTAAACTCTGTTACTCAATACAATGCACGTGCTGATACGATTATGTTCAAATAAATGAGATAAAACACTAAAAACACTTTACACTGTCATTTGTCACGTTCAATTAGTCAACAGTTTCACAAAGATGATATTAAAATCATTAAACTCTTACCAAATGAGAATATATGTTTTAGCTTTGTGTGACATTAATGAAACATAAATCACTACACCTTTGAAAATGAAAGAAAAGTTGAGCTTAGCTAGTTATTATCCTAGCTTTCACACACAATAAAGCTCTTGAGTTTTGGGCGAGGGAGTGAGTTTTTGTTTTACGCCGCTTGGGCAATATTTCAGCCATTAGCCGCGTTCGGAGTTGTGATCCTATCTTTCTATCGTATAAAGTCATAATAAAAGGGTGTGATATTCAGTGGTTTTATTACCTCAATCTTTTGTCAGCTTTTTATCATTAAATATCATTGGCGTTTTAGTAAATATATACAATGAATACTCAAAATAGAAACTCTTAATTCAAGGTTCATTTGAATAGGTATGTCAATACAAATATGGTTTCACATCTATTCATATACTAGTCCCACGAATCTTTTAGGGAGAAACTCAAACTCGCCAAATGAAATTGTCATATCGAATCATTTCTGCGCGAAGTCGATATTTTGAAACCATGGTAACTTTTACCTCTTAACCGCCTTAAATATTTGAGTTGAGAAAGCGTAAACGTCAACCTTTTGAGAAGGAAGAGTAATAAAATGTAAACAAATTAAGGATCGCCAAGGTACAAGAATGCCAGAAATACTCAAAATCAAACAGAAGGGATTATTTGATAGTGAGGGTAAAGCATTAAATACATTTTCATTTTAAAGATGATACTTTTCGTTCGTGACTTCTTTAATGGAACTAATCAGCTATATAGATACATGTATAACCTGTCAAATATCATGAAACTGAGATCAGCCTGGTCGATTTACCTGTATAAATCATTAAAGTTGATCAAAAAGAGTGAGCGAGTTATTTTTTTACTCCGCTTGGGCAATATTATCATAACTAATAATACAGCCAAACCTGACAAATCACCCTGGCCGAATGACCTGTATTCATGCTTTAAGCTGTTTTATGAAAACACACATTGTTAACAAAAAGAGAAGAAAGTAAGAAAAGTTTCAAACCTAAATCATCCTTACTTCATTATTTCACCCTCTGTTCATGTTTATCTTTCTTACAAATGGATTACTAATTATAATCAAAGTGATTTTGACTTTACACTAGAAAATTTAGATATTTGAAATTTAAAAAAACATTAGTAACTTCCTAGCAATATATTTTATGGATAATGACCTGCAAATTGACTCGTGACAGATATATATAACTGAAGGATAGTTGGAATGAATTATCGGTATAACTTTATTGCCTGACTTTTGGTCTTGAATCAATTTCAAATTTAAGTAAACATAATTTTCACAATTAATAATTGCACATAGCATCATTAAAAGCTTTACCTTTTACAAATCAAATGACACAAGACACGTGCATTGCATTCACGATGCATTAAATATATCCATGAGTCATTATATTTTTCTTAAACTGGTTGACATCAATGAAGTTCACAGACACAAGATCAAATACAACGCTATTGATTCGTTATATTAAAGGTCAACGCCAGTTTGTTCAAAACAGACGGCTTATATACGTTACTGTGAGAATAACCAGGCATTGAGTCACCACAAACGTTTAGTTGGCATCAATATATGATAAGCATAAGCTTAGATATGTCGGCACTGGAAAAGGAACTCTCAATTGTTAGGAATAGGATATTCACTATCTTCTTAAACATTCAACATAATAAGTAAAGGAACAGACATGTAGCTGAAGATTTACCAAAACGCTTCGGAGTAAAACATTGCCAGGCTTAAATTTAAAATCATTAACTTGATGAGAAAGTAAATTAGCTAAATTCTTCAGTAATAACTAACGTACATGTAGCAGTTCAAATAACTTAAACTGAATCATGACAATATCCTTATGCATATCACCATAATAGACGAGCACATCAATATAAAGGGCGTCATGATTGTGTGTTAACAGTGTTTTTTATTCAATAATTCTTGTCATATCATCATTAAACGTCTGTTCCATCTAAGACAATCACTGCGGTTCTATTTTAGTGATAATGCAATGGCTACCAAATATGAACAAATTCCATCATGTCTACAATATATTTTAAGATGCAAAAGGATCACATGATATTGCCCAGTCATGTTTGATGCCTTATTGTACAGAGATTGTTCTCTGCTTGTGTATACAAAGGGTGACCAGAGGAACTGACCTTCTAGACGAGACAATCATCACGCTTCAATGATCACATCAGGAACTCATTAACAGTTGTAGAGAATGTGCATCTTTCATTATTTTCAAATAGAACTAGCGAACCAATGAGCAAATATCTTGCAAGAAACACAGAAAGATGTATGACTGGATAGAACTATTTCAATGGCGGTCTTTTTTCTAATCATTATCAAAAAAGATCATGAATCACATATACTCGTATTTCAAAATAAACTGTGTTATACAGATGTAGTTTCCATACAATGATGAAATCAATACACTTGTAAAGGTGCCATAGACATTTCAAAAAAGGCTTTTCAGGCAATATAAATAGAACTGATATCAATTATTAATTAAGCCTTTTTAAACAATCTTCATGATACTATGCCTAATACTGCCAGTCTTCTTCAATAAAACAATCTCTCTTATAACTAGACCTAGTGTTCATTATTTAAAACCCGACACCTTTCTCCTTGACAAGAATGCCTAAAATGAATATTTAAGCACGAGTGTGCCCCAGTGCGTGTGAATGATTATTTATTGAGTTATAAGAAAGGCCTACTTCAGAGCAATGTGATTCTGTGGACCATTTAGTGCAGTAGTATAGTAACGTGCCGTCTTTGATCAATATGCATTGACCCCAAAGTATTGTTTGGGATAAATGGAGTGAACCAAAACCTAAATTCGTAACCTGAAACTTAAACTAAAGTAAAATGAACCAATAAAGATGATCGTAAAAAGAGGTCGTCTGAGCTACATTTTACCTTAATGAATACCAACAAAACATGAATTCACACTGATATATTAACCGAAACTTTGCTAGTCTTTCACTCGAAAACGATAATATTTGTTTGAAAGTCCGGATTGCCTTTTATCATGAAACAATTTATCGAAATTTAATCTTAAAGAATCAACTCATATTTTGTACTTGTTTCTACTACAAAATACAGAACTGCCTAAAAAGAATTTTATTTTTATTGTTTTTTAATAAAAGTATCAACAACATTTAAGCATGTTTAATAATGTTTGGAAACACGTTAAATCCCTCTAGTCTACAGTTTGGTTTTATACAGAAAATAGTTCTATCCCAAAGGGTCATGGATTGATGATCCAATATGACTGACCTTCTTTCTTCTATCGATGATATTCCCTTAGCTAATATCAGCTTATAGACAATCCAATTCATTGGACACTTTTTCATCATCGTTTGATATTGATGAAATAGAACTATGGGTTTCTTACTGAAAGGTACATGTATAACAGATATAAGAGAGTTGCCAAGTTAACCTTGTAGACAACAACTGGCATTCAACATTAATGCAGATTAAGATCCCTATTGACTTTTTTAACATAGCAGTGTTCAATACTGCAAATCATTTCAGGTTGTGCTCGGTAAGCTGACTGCTAAACACATTTACGTTTCACTTAGAGTCGGATATTCTCTATTATTACCCACGTGGTATTTCGTAAAGGGGTTTCATAACAATATGTTACGACACATATGTGCCATAACACCTCTCAGTGATTTGATTGGCTAACGATAAGCTTTGACATTGTCCGAACTTGACCTACTTTATTCATTCATAAAACGACATGTTTTCATTCTCATAATAGATGTCATATTTCGAAAGACACTGATTGAATATGAGTCATTCTTCAAAAAGGTTTATCTTATTCATCCTACCCTACCGTCTTGATAAAGAAAAAGTCGGAGTACAAAAGAAATACATTAAGAAATGTAACTAGTAAAATCAAGGCTCTCTTATAAAAAACAACAGGTTTTATATTGAGCAGAAAAATGCTTGTGAACGTCTTCTGTGTCGATCACTGAAAAATGACAAAGAAATGCAATGCTTGTAATCTTAAGGATATAAAGACAATAGAATATTCTTTAGACCACACTTAACCGTTTTCAACAATGACAACTATCTTAAACTTACTTTTCAGGTGTTTGTTTACATATATTTGCGAAAGGATAAAGGCAAATGGTGGCCGCCATGACATGCCAAAGAAAGATAACTCTGACCTGATTCTATTTTCACGTAGGCTTCGTTCATAACTTGTGATAATCACTTACATTTTATCCTACACTACATGTATGAATAAACGTAGGATAGAATCGTGAAATGTGAATATTTGACGTCGTAATGTTATCATCTTTGAGACTGTGATGTGTTTGGATATTCACCATTCCGTCTCTTTATAGGCACAATAAAAAATTGTTTAAAAGGCAATAAGTCTTGTAAAATGCAATAAAATAGGACAAATAACTCGTCCCCCTCGTTACCTCGCCAAGGCAAAATTGTTTTACTTGGGACATAAACTTGGCGAGGTAACGATATCCTATAAATAAAGCCTTACTCCCTTTCAGACAGAAAACATTGGGAACGTTGAGGGAATCTATCTGTCAACTCTCTGGTGTGATTGCAATGGATATGAATATATCTTTTTGCACTTGGAGTTTGTGTTGTCCAAGTCGTCTTTATCACAACTGACTTTTTAAAATATAATGGTTTAACATGTGGACTAAAAGGATCAATATAAATGAGTTTGGTTCTATAACATAGGGAAATATAATAGGATTGGTCCGCCCTCGTCTATACGGGATAAACCCCTAGCGTATATTAACTTGTAGGCAAAATACTAACATACAATATATAAAAAAAACTCGTCCATCATCTATTGATGGCATTTTGAATAGTATCCCTTTACATTGCAAACAACCGCCACTAAGTGTTAATTCCCAAGCGATTGACAACCGCAGATTACTTATGAATATTTCAGATTTTACCAATAAGTACATTCAACCTCTACAGAAAAGCAAAGGCAACAAAAGTCCACAGCCTTCTTCGGCGATATTAATATTCAGGATTAGAAGCAAATTTTCATGATGAAGGCAGACTGCAAACATATGAAGAAGTCTTTATACATTTTCTATCAAGAATAATTTTCTGACTTGTGTAAAGGGTTTTTAGGACGCATATTCGATCCCTGAACATACAGAAATTCAAAATGAAGTTGTTTGATTCTATTTATCTGTTTGATATTTCAAAGATTTACACAATAATTGGCAGTAAAACTCTATCTCTTAAATAAACTCGAAATTTATAAATGGACCTCGAAGAAAACGATTGGAAATTATTAATATCATTGCCAATAAATTATCTAAAAGCACAGATTTAAAATGGTTCCAATATATTAAACATGATATCGTTCCATATATAGAACACATCACCACTATGTTCATTTTGTGAAAAGGAAGTGGAAACAATTAATTACATTTTATGGGGTCAGGTGAGGTGATTTGGGTTTTATCAACGCTTTCACGAGTATTTCACTTATATCGCGGCTGCTAGTATTATTGCAGGAAGAAAGCCCGCAACACTATTGTGGCTTTGCATTGCGGTGAAACCTGCGAGCATTGGCTGGAACTAGCGAACCATGGGTGGTAATACGCTGAAATTCAGTGAGGCATTGCTACCAAACCTGACTGCGTGTAAAACAGTTCTCTACTGCAGACTAAGTTACCGAGCCCCTGGCGGGATTCGAACCACGTACCTCCTGATCCGAAGCTAACCAATGCGCTATCCCGCCCCCAATATGATTATTAACTTAATAATCCTCACCAGCAAACCAGAGATACATGTACGTGACCACGTTATGATCAATACAAGAGAAGAAAAATAACACTTGTGAACACACCAAGTAGAAATAAAGCCATTCCTGAAATTTTTAGAGAAACTATCCATATTTATATAATCACTATCGGTACAATTAACTGTTGATGAATTTACAAGAATTACATATAACAAGATATCATTATATATAATTACAAACATCTAATGTCAATTAGTGACATTAACTGACAATACATTACCTGAGATTAAAGAAGCTTGTTCATTTGAATTCGCAATATTATTGTTTTAATGTTTGAGGCTTTCTTTTCTTTTTTCCAAGACACTGGAAAAGTTCATGAGTAATTACACAAACTTCTTGTCTATACTCGTACACATCTTAAAAAACATGTCAGTAGGCTGTTCTATGTTGGTGAACAAAGCATACAAAGCAATTGTAATCCAATTAAAGAATTCAACAAGGGGAACAATTTCAAATATTATTTCAAAAAAAAAAAAATAGTTACACATGACCACCATACCACGTCCTTTGATGTCGATATTATCTTCCCTTTGATATTTTAATATGTTTGAAACCAAATCCCAGTCCAACATACATCCTTTTTGCTCGACAACGTGAGACGTGATGTTTCCTGATGCTGTTGAAGGTATTTCATAGTGTTAACGAGAAGTAAATCATGAAATAATTTTTTACTTGGATGTCTTTAAACCATGTCAGATTAAAGCAATTGGAAAAAAGGCCATCTACAGTGAAGTAAGGTGAGGTGATATGGGGTTTATCGCCGCTTTCAAGAGTATGTCCCTTATATCGCGGCTGCTAGTGTTATTGCAGGGAGAAAGTCCGCACTTTTGTGACTATGTATTGCGGTGAAACCTGCAAGCATCGGCTACAACTAGCTATAGCGAACCATGGGTGGTACTTCCCTGAAATTCAGTGTAGCATTGCACCCAAACCTTACTGCGTGAAGGACAGTTCTCTACTGCAGACAATGTTGCCGAGCCCCTGGCATGATTCGAACCACCGACCTTCTGGTCCGAAGCCGAACGCGTTATCCACTGCGCTATCCGCTATCAATTTTAAGTTTCGTTTCGTTTGATTAAATGAATGTCAACATGTACCTTAGTTTTATATAACAAGAGTATTATAATGTAAATCAATTGTTCTAATTCTTTAAACTTCACAAAATCAAATTTCCTTTTGTCTTTCATCTTCCCTAACAACTAACGTTAATATCTGTGTCATTCAAGATTTATTAGGCTTAGGATATTTTCATTTAAAGGTGATGTACGATTCAAAATTAAACATATTGAAGAATAACGGGAGGAGAAATAATATTCCGAGAGAGTTTAGATTTTGTCCTTTCTGTAAAAATGTTTTAGAAGACGAATTACATTTTATGCGTTTGTGTCCTTTGTATAAAGACGTACGAATGAAATATTTGCCTAGTATTCAATGTAAAAGTAATGCATCTCTAATTTCTCTAATGCAAAATGAAAATGTAAATTGTCTATATTTGTATGCAAACTATGTCAAAGAAGCTGTTATGTTACGCTCTTCGTTACTTTAGTTGTATACTTAAATTAACCTGTTAAATATAAAGATGTTTCATTAGCTAGCACCAAAACCGTAAATTATTATAATCTGTAATGTATACAATGTACATGGGCCTGTGGCCTTTATACTGAATACAGTTCTTCTTCTACGATTCACTTATTTATCAAAACATACTGACGTTTTGTTTTCGATGTTAGCAACTAATTTCTTTCTGCAGACAATATATGGTTTTGTTTTAACTGAAAGTCACAAGGTTACCCCGAGTTATTATTACCTTTGACTTACTGATATCCATTACCACTCGAAGATAACTCAATGTTTCCAGGCAGCTCAAACTTAATCACACGGCTGTCACTTCTTATTGATAAAACAGTGCAGACATATGAGAAAGAAATTAACACTGAGTAATGGAAACATGTTTATGTTACCAGTTGATGGATATTCTCATCAAGCTAAGGCTATTGGTCACCTCAATCCAATACCTCCTGTCAGTATCAATCTACCACCTAAGCACCTCTGAGAAATAGCTGACCAGGGATGATTTGTCAAAGTTTTCTTTTCATAATTTTGATCCTATCAAGACAGTTGTAAAGCACGTTCGACGTTCCCAATCCTACAACCTTATTGCATTCGATTGAAGATAAAGGGTCACAAGAAAACATTTCATTCAGACCTTAGCACAGTGCCCATCAATAAGTTTCATGACAAGATGCTCGCTATTATAAACATGTACTTTGGCCGGAGGCCTATATTACTGTGATAAAAAATCTTGAAAAAACTTGAATAAACATGTTTTAATTTATTTTAGGCACGTAACTAGTTTGTATTATGAATTAGCAAACAAGTTAAACATCTAATGAAAACTCTGATACAAAATGGAGGTGAGAGGTGATATAAGGTTTATTGCCGCTTTCATAAGTATTCCACTTATTTCCCGTCTGCTAGTATTATCGCATGGATAAATCCCGCAACACCATTGTTTCTATTTATATCGGTGAAACCTGCGAGCTTCGGCAGGAATTAGCGAATTATGGGTGGTACTGCGCTGGAATTCAGTGTAGCAGAATACAGCATTGCACCTGAACCATGCAGCGCGTAGAACGGTTGTCTATCTACTGCAGAAAAAATTGCCAAGCCGAGCGAGATTCAAGTAAACCGTACAGCAAAGACACAAACCACATTCTTGCACATCCTATGATCTATCCTATCCGTTATTTCCATGGCTGCTCATTACGTGTCCTTGTTGATTGCAATGCTTGCCACCTCCCTAAACAGTATATTCATTTAAGATACATGTTGTCAGTTTCTGAAAAATAGAAAGTATGTCATTAGTACTTAAAAGAAAGGAACACAAGTTCATGTAATAGTGATTGAGTCCGAGGTGGTTAACTTAAAGTTCGTTAGGAAATATCTCGTGCTGCACGTGCATCCCGCTGAAATGTACAAGCGGGACGAACACTGCCACATGAGATAGCATTGTTAATATGACCACAGTCGATTGAAACTACAATTTGGATATGTATTTATACATTTAGTTCCTATATGAACATTCGGCATGCCTTGAAAACACCTTTTAAAATATCATCTATCTAGAACTAAAAAGATGACCTTAAAGAGTTGAATGAGTGACATTACTGGAAACGGTAATATTTTAAAATTATATGAGACTATTGTTGTATGATTATGAAATATTAGTTTTTTAATGAAGTTAGAATAAAACTGTTCAGTTTCAATGGTCCTTTCTGTGCCAATACAATTAAAATGGTACCATTGAAAGCAAAGATGACATTCCATCATTTTGGAGTGCCCTTGACAAAGACCAAACTGGCTGCCTTGAAGAGTTTACTAGGCCTATTCCCTGTCTCATTTTCCTATCATCTATCCATGAACCACTGTCACAAGTTGCGTCAGTTTCGAATCAGTTGACATACAGGGAACACGCAGGTGACCAGTCCTTGGAGATCCTCTTTTTGTTGAACCACACACACATACTGTGTGATCACATTCTGCACACAATCAACAATAACTCAAAGCACTCAAAGTACTCAAAGCAAGGCAATTGGTAAAAGGTTGACTTTTTTCAAGGACCTAAGTCGTTGATTTTGTTTGTTGCTGCAGGCTATGTACAGATCAATTAAGTATGGTATCTCGTTAAAGCAATTTACCCATTTATGTCAATGCGGGTTCAGACTTTTTTTTATGTATGATTGAGTTGCATACATGTACCATGTTTAAACAATTTAGTAAACTATCTATCCGGCTACAGTGCGTTAGCTTTAATAGTCACACTGTTGCAATCCAAACGTTCAAAGGTTTGACGTCATAATCTGACATAATGATTTCTCATACGAAGATAAATGTGACGTTACTGATAGCCTCTCTCTCTCTCAGGACGATTCATGAAATAATATGTTTTCTGTCTAACTTTTATCGATGGTATTAAACTAGAAAGGAAGTTATCCTCTATATATTCAAGCAAAAACCATCCCAAAAACAATGCATGTTTGACTTACGTTTAAATAATTTAGAACAAGGGCGTGCCTTGATCGATAATAGATACAAGCAACACGCTGTGAGTTCAGAGAGACGTTTTCAGCGCCATTTAATCTTTAAGTTCAAACGTTTCCTTGCTGGCGATTTCTTCTATTGTGACGCCGACGAAGGGAAGTTGATTTTTATCTGAATTTATAATTGTTAGTTCATGAAATAAACTCAATGTATCCTTAGATAATATAGGGGCGAGTTAGCGCCTTCGGCTTCGGATCGAAAGATCCGTTGTTCGAAACCCGTAAGGCAGTAGAGAACTGTTCTACATACAGTTAGGTTCGGATGCAAAGCTGCAATGAATACCACTCATAGTTTGCTAGTTCCAGCCAATGCTTGCAGGGTTCAATGCAATGCTTAGCCACAATAGCGTTGCGGGCTTTCTCTCTGAAATAGTACTAGCAGCCGTGAAAGAAGTGAAATACTTTTGAAAGCGGCGTTATACTCCAAATCACTCTCATTATGATAAAGAAAAGAAGATTGTTTTAAAGAGTGCATATATAGTCAAAAGGAAAACATGCCCTTTTGCCACAACTTACATGTATTAGTGTTTCTGTAAAATAGATATACCCAAACTTGTTCGCAGTACCGCCTCTCGAATCAATACCCTACCTCGATTTGGTGGTTTGTGTACTTCCCGAACCGGAGAGCTATGTTAGCTGAAGCTGGATAGATCAACAGGTAGAACTCAGATAACAATTGAGTCGCTATAAAACCTGCTGTTTTTCTCTCACTATCCCTTTCTTTCCACCCTGTCGTTCTTCTCTCTATGAGTTCTGTCTACTTTCTTTTGGATGCCAACATCCACTGATGAAATAGCTGAAACATTGCTAAGAATACGTCAAACCTACTCACTCCCATAGTAGCATGTGTCGATCTTCCTTTCGATAGACGTGAGATGGATAGGTAGAAGCAGGAGTTTCCTTCGGCAAGGGTCTTTATGGCTACTTGTTCTCCTTCATAGTGTTGAGAAAGAAGCAGACGTATCTGACAACATAATAATATAATCGATTATTTAATTTTTTAGATGTGATCATTTTGGTTTCACGTAAGCTTTTGAAACCCTTTATGTACAACATACATACACATGTAATCGTCAAATGAGGTTGAGAGAGTGGGGCGGTTTTTTTCCCTAAATTTAACATTTGCTTCTCTACCGAGGCACAGTATTGAAATGAGGCAACACTTTTAGCCTTTAGCATGTCCTTTAAAAGTAATTTCATTTTTCATAATTAAAACCATGTTGATGCCCTATGGAAATTTTGGAAATATTATAAACTTGTAAACATTGTTAAACTCTAACTTTTCAATTAATTCCACAATAACCCTTTAGAGTAGCTTTAAGGTTTGGTGGAAGCTAATTCCAAAACAATTACTTATACATGTATATTGGGAGCAATAAATAAACTACAAGACTATTGACTAAATGGAACTATCTTATAGTCAAGCAACGCGTTTTTTTTAATATAGATTGTAGGCGTTAAATGCGATTTCTTATCATGAATACCAAATGCAATACCAAACAAGTAATTCCAGTTTAAAAGAAGCCACTGCGTTCTAAAATAATATTTATGGATAACAAATTCAGTCTAAAAATACATGCGCATTTTTTCACCTCCCCTTGAGTAAATAAATGGTTTGAGTACATTAGTAATTGATTCATTGACACGTTTTATTGGATAAAAGATAAACAATGCCTAAAATGCTAAACAAACTTCACCTTCGTGAGGACAATTGATTTTTAATCTCTAAGATTGTTCTTGCACCCCCTGACCTGTTAAAGGGACAGTAGCACGTTTTAGGGGGTATATAAGGTGATGTCAGGAAAATGAAAATTATTGGTGCCAGTTGAAATGCAATGTATTTATACTAAATGGAGTAGTAATAATTCAAATATATAATGTAAAGTTTAGCTCTGTGATTCATTTTTCTTACACAAAATGAATTAAAGGTGTTCCCACAAAATGGCCGCCCATGGATTTTAGGCGAATTTTCATACTTTATCCTCTAACTAAGGATGATTGGTTTGTGTTATGAGATTGTTGACCCTATCAAAATAATACATTTATCATTAACGTACATCTATCAGTGAAAATTTTAAAATATAAAATTACCGAAAAACGAGCTACTGCCGCTTTAAAATGTCTCTACATCTCTCTACAGAGTCTTATGTATAGACCATCAGAGGCTTCGGTGAAAGGAAGTAAAGAATTAAATAAGATGTCTCTCAATTTAATTTCAACCTGGCTGAAAGAAACGTTCAGGGAGTTCAATTATTTGCATCGAAACGTTTAAGTGTAATGTGACTTTTCACAAACAAGTGGAAATCGATAGTTCTTCACTTGCGGTATTCTCATGATAAATCAGATGCGCATATAAACAAGCTTCTGAACTCGATGGTGATAGTATTTCAGTTTGACCTCATTTGTGCAATTGACCTCACATTGGATAGTGTTTCGGATTAGTTCTATTATGAACATTTTCTTGTTTATCCAACGTATCGCAAACTCAATGGCATGACATTTATCAGAGAATGATACTTGTTTGATTATGAAATTAGTATCCCTATCGAATCGAGTCCCTCGGTAACTTTGTCTGCAGCAGAGAACTGTTCTTCACGCAGTCAGGTTTAGGTGCAACGCTACACTGAATTTCAGCGCAGTACCACCCATGGTTTGCTAGTTCCAGCCGATGCTCGCAGGTTTCTTCGCAATACATAGCCACATTAGTGTTGCGGGATTTCTCCTTGCAATAACACTAACAGCCGCGATATAAGTGAAATATTTTTGAAAGCGGCGATAAACCCCATATCACCTCACCTCACCTCACCTCACCTCTCCTCACCTGGATGGAATTAAGCAGGTATTGCATTTTGTCTATGTAGCTTTATATACTCTACTCTATAGCTATAATCGCTTTGCTGTATTCATTTCGCCGCTTGTACGAGGAGTCCAAGTAGTCTAAAAATAGTAACAGTTGTTTTTTATCGCAGTTAAAGAGAACACTCTTTTCACAATTTTGACTAAATACGACATCATGCAACATGTTGATAGGTTATTGATAACTGTATAATAATATGTATGATATAATAACTGTAATAACTATATGACAGATATGTTAACAGATGTTAACTTTCACAAATGATGTTTCTATTCAGCATATTCTCCATTCTTCATGACTGTAGCTTCATATTCTTGCTTTTTTCGTTATCCTTTCTGCACAATGTATCAGGATGTATGTCCGCTTTATATGACGAGAATTTGCATATGCGAAAATTGTTGTATATATGCAAATCCTCTCATATGTGTAAATCGCTTTGTTAACAAATTTGAATTTGAATGCATCACATGTTACTATGGTTTTTACTGCCATAGCAACTTGCACCAGCTTAAGTTACCTACGAATACGGTCTGACATATATCATTTCCATAAGAGGGTCTTATATATTTGAGAAAAAAATGTTGCATGTCCCATTTCAACTTAAATGATCTATAGACGTTAATGTAGTACGTGTCGACGTGGATTGTACCATAGAGACTAGCCACTGTTTACAGACACAACAAGGATTATCAAATACATATGTCAAACAAGTATTTAACATACGTTTTATGTGGGATAACCATATGTTATTTCTACGTGGATATTAGGTATAATAGCAGTTGGACCTGTGATGACAGCTTAATTGAGGAAGCAACAGTTTCTATGTTTGACCAAAATGTCGTCATCCATTTAACTTTGAGCAGGAAACGATCAAAATCCTCATAAACCATCCTAAACCCCATAAACTATCGTAAACCAGTAGCAAACCTTAGAAATTTAAGTTGAAATTGTTTAATATTTACGGTATTTTTCATAACCCAAAATTTTCCTCCCACATATGCTAACAAGTAGTATCAATATATCGAAAAGCTTAATCATAGTATCAAGTGACATATTGAGGTTTTCTTCTTTTCTCAATAATGCAAACATTGCTTTCTTAGATCTAGCCAATAAATCATTCATTGCAAAGTTATTGCCATGAAACTTGATGCAAGGATATTTATAATTCTCTATAATTTCAATGGGTTTAGAGTTAAATTGAAAAGATACTTTAGATGTAATTGCAACGCCCCCTTCAAATATTCTTAGGTTTTGCTTTGATAACTTTGAGTTTCCATTTATCACAGTTCCCTTCAAATATTCTTAGTTTTTGCTTTGATAACATTGAGTTCCCATGTATCACAGTTTTTTTTATTACATCAAAGGAATTCTGAAGGTATTTTAGGGTTTCAACAAAAAGTATCGCACCCTTTCCTTTAACATAATACGGAATTTGATGTCACAAAGGTTAGAGACGGGGCTCGTGTTTATTTACACACCTCTGTGCTTAGAACGATTAACTACATTTACCATCATTCGGTAACTTCGGCACTATGTGATAATTCTGAGTTTCATGATAAATATCCTACTAAGAGACACTTTACATGGATTTCACGTCCACACTTCATGTTTGGCATCAAGTGATTTGTTATTATTAAATGTCCAGTGTCCGAGACATATTACTCTTGACCGGCGGTCAAGGGGTTCTCAGAGAGCTAATGACATCTTGTACTAATGGTCTCTCTTGACCTCCTTTACATTAAAATGATTAGGTTGAGTGATTTCTTTATTTTGTTATAATTTGAAGTTGTGGGGTATTAAAGTGGGCTTATCCAATCGGTCCTTCCGTACGACTCATAGCTTTGTAACTAATCCTTCATTTTAATTCAAATATATTGTGGGAACGCAGAAACATGTAATTATGTATCATTTGTAACCATTTTAGAACATCTTCATAATATTCTTTGATTTTGGAGAAAAGTTATAAAATTGTCCGTTTCTTAACTTTTAAACTTATCATCTCATTTTATAAAATTTAATTTTGAGATACATAATCATGAAGGAATTTCACTATTTTGGAATTTTTTGGGGTAAAATTTCGGGTTTCTTGGCAAAAAATTACGACATTGAAAATATTCTGGAAAAATCTGGCCTCAAAGTTTTCTCAACAGAAACACTTGTTTGTGTTCTTATTGGTCTGACATAACAATTGAATGTAATCATTTTCAATATCAAACAGTGATAAATTGTTAATTAAAACATTGTTATCTTTCTCACATTGCACCATTTGCGGGGTATATAGCTCAACTATGTCAGTTGGAACAAATATCAAGCCCATCTATTTGTATGCCATGCAGGTAGTTGTAAGCTCCTCATTGTATAATGTTCAGTGTCATTATAAGATAACTTCCTTTAAATGTTTTTAAACAAAAACGATAGGCTAAAAATTGTCCTGAAATTGACAAATTAAATTATGTGAGGTTCTGAAGGATATTATTTTACAAATTGTGAATATTTTATTGTCACTTTATACTAAAGTAAATAATCTTATAATGAATAAGATTAAATGAACATTGTTTTCCTTAAGAGAACGACTTAACTTATTCTAATGGTTTTTGTTGGACTGTGGGATGGTGTGTAACTATTGTAAGTAATCAAATCAACCCAACCAATTTGATTTTATACAATTCTATGACTTTAGTAATCGAAAGATAAATATGTTATATTCTAACAAACATTCTATAACTTAATGGTTAACGTACAATATTTTATATACATAGTACATTTTACATAACGTTTTGTAAAGTATTGTATAAACTATGTTGCGGTCCGTATTCTTTAAACACAAAACACGTGTTTTTGTGAAAATGAAAAAGGTATTACCTAAAGGTTTAATTTGAACCCTACTTTAAGGTTTAAACTCTACTGAAAAAAGGTCATTCCTGCTCATAATCATGTCATTAGACTTAATAATTTAAAAGCTACATTACATCAGTTCGACGAAGAAACCAAAACCACCTCATTGTTGAAAGGATAGAGAATGAGTTCAAGACCTATTCAAAGCATCAAAGGAAAGACGTTTACTGATCAAAGAGTCCACCATGTTTGTCTTGTGTAAATGTTGCTAATTATCAGTTCTGTCTTCGCGAAGGTTCATTTCTCTTTCACCATAAAGCATTCAGGTTCATTAGATTCACTCTATATGAAGACAATTTAGGAATCCATAGTCTCGAATAATTCTTTGGAAATGTGAAACCCAAAATTCTTAGCATTGAGTTGTGTAAAGATATATCGCACATTTGCGAGGAAAACCATTTCTTTTGAACGTATCTACTCTATTTGGATCGAATATGCACCAAGAAGCCAACTTTCTTTTACAACACTTGATTGAGACGATAGATTTCTTTTATTATTCTAAATGTGTAGTACTTTAATGTGTGTATGAGCACGTGCTTCTTGAAGGTCAAAGCTCAAGGGACGAAGTAAATGTAAACTTTACGTAATGCATTAATACCCACCTGTTTCAGGACAAATTGTCACAGGTTGTGCGTTTCGTTTTGGATTTTGAAAGACTAAGACGCCTTTTGGGGGTTCACATCGGCAGTTGAATTTCGAGCGTGATCTCAACATAAGTTTCCCGTAAAAAACGTATGTCAAATTTGATAGCATGTTTATTGACATTTATATATTATATAATTGTTTGTATGTTTTCTAAATTTAAATTCCTAACAGCCTATAAGGAATGCAACGGGAATCATATATGATTATGCCTTTAATTTTCTTTGTTATGTTATTTCTAGTGAAAATTCTTTACAGTATTATCAAAGGATTAAACAATATTTTAATTCAGACAAAAAGGGAAAACATAATAATTGTTCTCTAGCGACGTTTAAGTTATTTTTTTTTATGTCAATGTCGTTAATAATTGATTTTAGGGTTTTTAAGAAAGGTTAAAGAAAGTGTCATTGCATTTGATAACTATTAGGCCTAAAAGCTCCTAATATCGATGTTGAACAGGACACTTTATGAATGGTTGCAAT
This sequence comes from Steromphala cineraria, assembly GCA_916613615.1. Taxonomy (NCBI): domain Eukaryota; kingdom Metazoa; phylum Mollusca; class Gastropoda; order Trochida; family Trochidae; genus Steromphala; species Steromphala cineraria. The sequence goes on along the minus strand of OU744722.1, from coordinate 37,264,835 downwards.
GGACAACGAGGTCTGGGATGTGGGATGTAAGGGGGACAACTCTGATATTTTCATTCTTCATAAGGATTTGATTTGTCAATTACGAATTTCCCTTTTGCATAGGAAAGGTTATTCAGGTCAATGTTAGATCGGAATAGTTGGAACAAATTTGGAACTGTCGATCCAAATTCATTTAGATTGTATTTTGCTGTACATAGAACATATTCGTCCCCTTGTTAAAATCAAACCTTGGTGTTAACCAAAATAGAATTCACTAACGTCAGTGAATCAATCGCCCAAATTTCAAACACACTGCTCAGATCCCATCCACATTATGGAAATAACATCAAATCATTTACAAGCATTATCATGTATTTTAATATATCGTATGATTTAAACTCAAACATGTGGTATTTTAACATTTTTGATTTTTCCCTTCGAAAAGATAATGTCCACAAAAAATTTTAATACACTCACCGCATCTTGAAACTAAACTCAGGTTTCATAAGGGAAAGAACGACAGCATCCCTTATCCCCACCATCAATGTTCATCCTTCAAAGCGGCGGAATATATTATTGAAAATTGAACTATGATACATGTCATGTTCCTTCTGCCATGGATTACCCAGTTTACTCCTCCAAGAGTTGACATTCAGCGATCACAAAACTAGTCGTGACTAGGCGATAGAGGTCTGTATATTGGTATTATGTCAAACATATCTTGTAAAACAGAAAAAAAAATTAAACAAGATGGAAATGTTATAAACCACAGGCAAAAACCGATTTCAACTCTGTACATCAACACAGATACGTGTTGTTGTTTGATTATGTATAGGAAAAGTTTCGATCTCTCATGCCATGTTTGATTTGCTAACAGATCACACAATCGATATTTGAAAAAAATGTTCAAGACAAACGAAATCTTTGTTAAGCTTCTTATGAGATATCAATCACTACATTTGAAAGATTTGAAACATACAAAAAAAATCGTTTCGCTCTCGGCCCAACTTTACAAAGATCCTTTTATCATGAAGGACTTTGGTTTAAAACGTGTTCATAAGTTTAATCTATTTTGCGATTTGCAGAAATTCTAACATTATAAAATTTACATTGGTTTTACTATTAGTATGAGAATTTGCAAGTTGATACAATGAGTATGAAAATGACCTCTCTTTTCAAGGCCAAAAGTGTCAATAATAGGGTCTGCCCATACCCATACAATAAAGTTCTCTTGAGCTTTTATGAAAAAAAACTAAAATGTGAAGACGCATATATCGAAATTATCGTATCGAATTATTCCTTGAAGGACTTTTGAGTCCCTTTGAATATGAAGGTTTTTGGCATTATTGAATACGACCCGTGGTCTTTTTAACTTTTCATCCATAACTGTGTTATCAATAGAATTGAAAGGAGCTTTCACATCAATCTTGCTGAGTTGGAAGAACACACACAATGAAGAGAAATTTATCGTATGAGAATGTACATGTATGATTTCCAGGGGGAAAAGATACCAGGTAAAAACCGTTAAAACAAATATGCCGTTAGAGAGGGTTTTATCATATTTATTGTAGAGGGTAGTTATATTATGCACTTATGCATGTGTCCGTAAACTATTTCTCATATAGTATATAAGCTATTCATTAGTTAAATATACTATTGACATTTAGATTAAAGAGATAATTGTTTTTAAAATTCAACCTCATGTGTCTTATCTTCAAACTGTTAAATGCTGAATGATTATATTGTAGTGTACAATCGTTCTTTTTGTAATGGAATAGCATACATGTATTGTTTTCTGCTTCCGTAAACAAGGGTGACAAGAGAACCTAATCTTCTAGAAGAGACAATCATCACGCTTCGATGATTCACATCAGGAACTCATTAGCAGTTGTATGATGTCATATTTCTTTTTAGACAACAGTTGGACCAGAAAGCAAAGATGGACACAGAAAGACTTGTTGATAGAACTAGTCATTCTTGGGTGTTGTGTTTCTGATAAACAAAATGAACACCAATGGTTGCATTAAATTGCATTCACTATTTGAAATAGTAGAAGAAGTTGTTTTGTAACCTATTTCCTATTTGCTCGATGTTCACAAAATAGTGAACGATTATTTGAATATTTCTCTGTGCAAGTAAAAGCAATCCTTAAAATCAATAGGAATTATATGTTTATCTATTGAGAAATTTTATGTAATTCAAGTTATGACCTTAAGAACCTTGAATTAAATATTTTTATCAAGCAAATATCAATTATCACTCATGTTCTGATTGTGCATTCTGTGGACCCACTGCCATAAGAGTAACCATGAGAAACAGTTCCGTACCAAAAACTTTATGACACTCATTTTCAACGGATTTGTTGATGAAACATAACAGGATTTGAAGCTAACAGCTTATAGATGTGGTGATTTGATATAATTCACATGTACATTTAGTTAGCTGAAGTTACGTTAAGCGGCAGAAAGATTTACACAGTACACCTGAAGCACAATACAAACATATAGTACACAGATTGACAAACATCTTCAATAGATCTCATATTATTCATAATTAAGATTTGACACACACAAAATATATGACATGGTCTATTTACAAAGTCCATAAAATAAATTTCATTATTAAAAATTCAAATTAAATGGTTTATATATGTTGCTCTTATAATGACATATCCTTCATAAAATCATTATTTTGGAATCGATGTCTAAGGTCTGTAATACGAATACTTACGTTATTTGCCTATTTAAAGATGAAAGCATTCTTCTTATTGGAACTGTTTTACATAATTTAGAAAGGTGACACTTCTTTACTTAGCAAGAATGCATTGTATGAATATTTAAGCACGACTGTGTCCCAGTGCGTGCAAGAAATCAAATGGGAGAGCCCTGCTATACAACAAAGTTATTTGCAAGATGCTTTGTTTCTTGCTGTAGCGCATATTTTCAGCATTTGCCAATACATGAAGTAATGAGGCAGATAAATAAGTATATGCTTATGTTCAAAGCACTTGAATCAAGAAAGAATATTGTTTGAATATTGCCCCATAGCTACAACAGAAGGAATAAACGCATAAATTCTAACTTGAAATATTCAAGAAAATTGGCTTAATGTTTATATGCTAATTAAGATTGGCTTAGATTCTTTAAACTAATCAAATAAGAAATAGCAAATTAAAGAGAGTACATTACCTCGATGTATCTACATAATAAAGACATCAATTCTCATTCTGTCAAATACATTTTATCTGAAATAAGAAATAAAGGTCAAAATCGAAGAAATCATGGCAATAAAGTTGCCTTTGACAAAATTAGTAACCTTTGCAACTGTTAATTCTGTCGAAAATGATAAAAGAAAAGTAGAGTTTATTTTCCTATGGATTACTGCTTCGTCGACAATAGTAAAAAATTAAACATTATAAAAAACTGATGAAAAGGAAGTTACTTCTTTGGGGTTTTTTAATATTTAAAAATCAATGCTGAGAATATTGTTTCATTCACTGTGTTGTAATTACGTCAAACTTGTTTTTATACAAAAATTCTTTAAAGGTTACAAACTTTTTTAAACAAATATACACGCTGAGATTGTTTCAATTCCATAGGGTGAAGAATTGGTATCAAATAGCGCTGATTTATGCTCCTTTTGTGGGATATTCCCAAGACGTATATCAGCTTAAAGCCAAAATAATTCTATAAAAACTATTGATTGCATGATGTATATGATTGTAAGTTACTTGAGCACTGAAAACTGTGAGTCAACTTATACCCCTGAGAGACAAACAATCGCGGATTACTTGTTTCTTATTCTAAAAATGCCATAGTCATCCTTAAACAAAAAAACATTTGAAATAAACTGTTCACTAAATTGTTCCCATAGGGAGATTGCAACTAAAAACATATACAACATCCCCCGAAAAAGCTTAACCGATCAGATTTCACTGACAAGATTATTTCTACTTGAGATAAGTTTGCTCTTCTATTCCCTAATCCCATTAGTTGACTGCAGGAAGTCATTTACATAATTCTTAATACCAATAGTGATTTTCCAAATCTAACAATATTTATGGCTGGCACCAGAGCTAACTTTACAGTCCTAACCACATAAACCAGGTGTAACCTACCAACATTCATGATCAATACCATTAATATCATGATTATAAACAATTCTCGTAAAAAGACCCAGAGATAACAGAAAATAAACACGAACAAACATCAGAGGTAACCAATCAATTATGTATATAAATTACACTGTTAAGTTAAGGCAAATGGTCTAAACGTTAATAAAACAATTAATGACTTCACGTGAAGTTGATCCAATGATTTGTCGACCTTGGTCATTAATATTTAGCGAGACATTCATATTCATATATGGATAAACATTTTCAAATTTGCATATTGTATCTATCACACAGAAGATGTTCACGGTGATAATCAAATCTTTGAATCAACAACTCTAAGATCCCTTAAGATATTGACAATGAGAACCTTTTACAACTTGTTCAATGAGAAACATTAACACACGACAACCATATCACGCCTCGTGATGTTGTTAATGACTTCCCTTTGACATTACATTAGGTTAGAACGTTCCTGTCTGGCACATATCCTCTGAAATCCTTGATAGAAAGGATCCTGGTTTCATATTTGTTGTCAAGACGAATTTACAATCCTTATATGTAACTTAAAAATACCGTGCATAATTCAATTCAGTCAGAAACATTTGTTTGAATATAATGGAATGAATTAAGGTTTAAAATCTTTGATGACTTTCGCATTCATTTAAGGCTTGTATTCCTAAAATCTAATATCATATTTCATTGATGCTCATCATTGCGTTTTCAAATACTGAATTTGTTGAAATCAAGCGTACATCAGATTACATTATAATTGCACTGAATTCAAAGATAATTAAACAAACGTTTTGTTAGAAGCTGTACTGCAAATATGTTATAGTGATGAGCATAGTTGTCAATTTGTATCGGGGAATGCAAGGACAGTCTGTCCGTGAGGCCTGTCCGAGAGCGTTAGCCCGAGGAAGACTGAAGACTGAAGACCGTCCGTGCATTTCCCGATACAAATTGATAACTATATTAATAACTGACTTACTTATCACTTTGACTGAGTGAAATAGAAACCCAAGATGTTAGAAAATGTTTATTTTCACAACCCTTCTTGGGCCCCTTTAAACATTTATGAATGATGTTTGTAGTACCTGATCGTTCAAAGCATGCAAAAGTCGGGTTTTAAGCACGGGACACGAAAGGATGTTCCGATCAAGTGCACGTTTTGCAGTGCGTGAACATACGGGTACTTTGCAACAAGTTTTCGCCATCCATTTCGATGGTATCTTCTCAAAACATTACAAACGTTCAGCTTTTCAACATTTAGGTAACCATAACATTTTTGATATTTGATTAAACTTTCTTGTTAATTTTTTTGTTGATGATCTATAATTGTAGTTTTTAATTGTTTACGATGATTTGTATCAACAGGTAATCTACGTTTATTTGATCATTCTACTGCAATTCTGATTGAAATTTCGCAAACTAGTGTGTTGATGAAAATAAGTGTTTGCCGACAATATCGATGAATCAAATAAAGTCAAACAAACAATTGTTTGATTTATCATGAGCATAGTCGAATACATTTAGTCAAAGCTGATGTATTTTTCAGACTCCTTGCATCCTATATCAGGACTGTTCTGACGAAAACAATCCTGATACCGATAATGAAGAAGATCTTTTATGAATGGTTGCCACGGACAACGAGGTCCAAGTGGTATGTAAGTGTTTTTAAGGCAATGCAATAATCTATTGAATCTCATGCCTTTTAGATATTTGATGAAACGTTGTTCTCACATCATAAGCTCAAACGATTATTCTAGTGCCTGCCGTAAATTGTCATTATGAAAGCCATTTTTCTTCGAGTAATTCAGTCTTATTTAACCCCTTGTGCACAATTTCCAGAATCAACATTTGAATAATGTTGTTTCTTGTAATTCAATTCACATTTTTTATGTACCTTGGATGCCCTTAAATTGAATAAAATAATCACTCTCCCAAATTTCCCAAACAAAACTACAACCAATTTTAATATTTATACGCCTGTAAATATATGTACAGTAGAACACGGATATAACGAACTCCAAAGGACTAAAGAATTTAGTTCGCTATATCCAGTGTTCGATATACGCATATAATTTTAATGATATTTTTTAGGGACGGGACTTGAAAATTTGTTCGCTGTATCCGAGTGTTCGCTATATCCGTGTTCGCTATATCCATGTTCTACTGTACTTAATTAACAAAAACCCAGTTATAGCATACACATATGATACAATGGTAGAAGCTAATTTGTACAAGAAAGATCAGTGTCACACCTAAAACAATGTGAGGTTTGTTCAAACAAAGGACTGCTGTAACAAAAAGACATTAGTACATTTTCATTTACTAAATACAATACGATACGATAGGTAATTGATATAATTATATGCTTCATTATATTATGTTGATTCCAATATTTGGAGTCCGTGAAATTAAAACATTTCCGCAGCTGAATTGAGCTTTAATGAACATCATCGTGAACATGAATGGTAGGGAAAAGGAAAGGAAAACAGCATTACCTCAATGGATCCAGTGAAGCTATCCGCCACATGATATCTAAGAGATAGTTTGTTTATCATTATCATATACTTGAATAAAAGCTTTTGAGTTCAAAAGCAAATCACTTCTGCAACATATGTGATATGCACATTGCCTTATGCCTATTGTGAAAGAGTAATCATGACATAAACTTATGTATTTTGCATGAATAGCTTCTGACCACCAATGTCAGAATGCAATCACATTACAAACCTTGTCTTAAGAAACAATGTCGTCATGAAATCAAACATATTTAAAAAAGCTTTTATTGATTTTTACTTATGGGGATTCGTGTAAGGAATTTTTAAAGAAATTTATGTTGCCATTCAGTAATTAACCAATGTCTGTTCGACAGAAAACCGGATGCACAAAATTAGCATACCATATCAAATTATCAAATATGCCCAGATCATGCACATCTTTTCCCAATAGTCACATGAACAAAGCTTGTAGTAGCATCCAACATTTTCTTGCTCAATGTGTTGTTCTAAAGATATGCATTGATAAGTTGTAAAGTTTTGTCAATTTCTACAGAAAATATCTATGACTCTTTAAGAATAAATATATAATGGAACCGCATATATTTGAAATAAAACATTGTTTATAAAAGGATTAGGACCGCGACAGCAAAAATAATCATGTAAGCACTTTGATACCTCCTATTATTTATATGTAGCATTATCTCTATTGTTCTCATAGTTTCCTTGAATTACGAGGAGGATTTTTTAAGATATTCGTAAATATTCAACCTCAACGAAAAATAGATTGTTCTTCTTCTCATTAAACTTGACAAAATAACACTATGCATCTCGAAGGTTTTCAGAAATGTCATTTCCTATTGAAAGTTGCTTAGGCAACAATCGGAGAAGGCTGGGTGATAAGAACACAACTAATTGTCTGTGATGTTTTATAGAACTGGGTCAAAGAAAGAAAAAACAAAATGAATTTGTGTTTCTCCCAGTTAATCAACCTCTTCTTCATAGTAGCATATTCTGTTGTTTGTATCTGTTTGTTGTGCAGTTGTCAATATCTCAGATACAAATTGCCACTGGTTCATTTGCGCAACTCTTTTGCTTTCCTATTCCAATATTGTGTTTTGCATGATACTGACAAACTTTTTATTTGTTTCAACTTGAAAAATCTCATTGCGAGTTTCTCATGTTCATGTCTTCTTTTTTTCAGAACACCTTTGCAGAACAGACTTTGTCCTGTCTAAGAGGCAATCCAAATACACCTTTGAATTTTTAAGCATAATTAATTTTCATCCATCGACATCATACAAATTGATTTTCTTTATGCCTGTTTACATTTCATGTCAAAAAAACCATGAAATTACATAATTTCGTATCATGAAATAAAAAATGTATGCTATCTAATCAACATTTTTCGGATTTCAAACATATTGTTGCCAGTCAAATTTGGTATTAATCAATATTTCTGATCTTCATTCAAATCTTCCGATACATCGACTTTCACAATAAAAATCATCTGAAGAGAGTGTTGTCACAAAGTGTTGTAAAAACCATTAACCTGCTGATTTTGGCACTTGATATCCAATGGAGTGCGTCAAATATCAAGTAACAATACACACGGTGACCATTGATTACTCCAACTTGCGATTCTAATTCTTTTTAAGTTTGACAATCTGAGAAAGTTTTTCTGTTATAAAAAAGCTTTTTGTATGAATTATTTCAATGTCATTTAGAAGTTGAAATCACTTAGTTTCCTTGTCTACGTACCCTTTGGGACAAACTAAAAAGATATCACTTGGTTGTAGACATGTCTAGCCAATGTTATATGGATGTATAGATTATTTGATTATCCAATAACTCGTTCGTCAAAATTTCTCACCTATTCAGAAAATATACGCCTTAAATATAAAATATTGAGATAAAATTGACTATACCAGACCCTAATCATTTTAATCCAACATGCTAAGAACAAGAGAACTTACTTCATAAGTTAGCATAAAAGCCTTGCTCATCAGTCATCAACATATAACGCCTCATCTGCTTCCTACCATCTGAATTTGTCTGAAGTGTCCAGTGGATGTGGCTAAGTCCCCTTGATCAATGATTAAAGGACACTTCAAAGAAACTGGCAGACCTGCTCAAAGGTTCGCACTTGTCCTGATTACGCTATTTCAATGAGCTTGAATTTAAAATGTTCTTCTTTCAGTATTTCTACTAATTTCGTGGTTATAGCTAAAGTTTACATATAGTTAACATGGAGATGCATGTAATTGTCATTCGAGTTGCTTGTACCATACGAATCTGTTATAGTTAAATGTAATAGTCCTTACAAAGATTTTACGTCTTTGTTACTCAGATGCAAATATCTCAAAACTTGTGAACCTCACTTTTGTCTCCATACACACTAAGAAGTGTAGTCGTTCATTTGGTGAAATTTAATATTGCATCGTAGATTGCAATTGATCAACGCCTTCTTTTGAAATCAAAATGATAATTACATGTACTTGTTCCAAAGACTGCAACGAGCATAGTTAAATAGTTAGCTATTGGATTTCAATGTAGAGGACAATTCTTAACATATCACCCTTATAAGAATTTCGATAAAACCAACCAAATGTTTGCTTTAAACATAAATAATGTATCCTTGGAAAACGCCAAACATTACAAGTTGAAAAATCCAATATGAAGATCTACTCATAATGACTATTGAACAACATGTACATGTTACACTGAGCTCGGTCTTTTAATTTTTGAGTTATTTTCATCCACTGACTTGAAACTCTGATAAAAGCGTCTTTTAACGGAAATGATTGAGCTTTATTTGTTATCTAACAGTTGGTTTCCGAAAATGTTTGTTTAATCTAATAGTTATATAGTAATAACAGTTTTAATTAATAGCATTTACTGAATATCTAAGTGTAAACTATCAAAACTAAATACATTTCTTATGTCATAATTCCCGTTTGCCTTTAGCTGAAGGCAGTTTTATGATTTCAACGGGAGTATTGAAGAACATTTTGAGATTATAATCTTTAATTTAATATTCTAATAATATAATATAAGTGTAATCTAATATTATGATAACGTAACGTTTTGCAATGGGAAAAAAATAATCTGAAATATGGCCTCCAACATTCTGGTATTCAACACTTTCCGGTCAATTCTGTAACTCAGTCCAATGCAGAAACAAATTTACTGGCGATCATTAATGCAAATAGAGTTGTTAACGATTTTGAACAAAAACCTGCAGGATCATTTAGAGGAAGTGTTGTCATTAAGTATGAGATCAACCATAAACCTGCTGATATTGGCACTTAATAGTTAATGGAGTGTGACAGAACTGATTCTTTCACAATGTGTCCGCTCACATATCGATTACAACAACATGCACTTCTCATTTTTTAAAACTGTCAACTGTCAAAGAGTTGTTTAATATTGTAGAAAAGCTTCAAGTATAAAAGTGTATTAGTGTCAAAGGGTGGCAATAATCATTACTTGGTTTCCTTTTCTTCACTCCTCAAAAAAGAAAAGACATCCCTTAGAGATGAGGTGTGAATATATAGTATCATAACCTGAAAATCTCATTCACTTAGAAATTTTCAAGAAAAGTCTTATTTTCAATCATCATTTAACACTGACTATTCTGTGTGTTAAACGAAAACCACATATCATTGTGCCTTGCTTTAACATTATTAATTATCACGGTCCTTTGGTTGTTTTGTCAAAAAGATGAAATTGGTAGTCACGTAAATATAAAAAAAACATTGATAATTTAAACAAAAACATGGGACAAACAGTATTCTATATATTGATATATATTAAATATTGTCAACGTTGTTGGTGTTATATAAATTCCCAACATTTGCTGAATCTAACTTAGACCTAATGAGTTGCTATTGAATTGTGGACCAGGATCAAAGCTTGAAACATGATTGGAATCATCATTTGATGTCAACCATTTATATCTTAGACTCTTATGACACAACCGTACAATTGACAACACATCTGTGACATTTGTTTGAAGGTACCTCTCGGATCTTATTTCAATAAATACATATGAAGACCAAACTAAGCCAAGACCTCTTTAATCAGTGAACAGAGAGTGAGTGTCATATGATTAGCAGGGATCCTATGGTAAGGCCTCCGCTTTATTTTCCAAATCCCCTCTCAATACTCAACCACTCAAATAGTGTAAGAAACTGGATGAGACTAAATTGCCGATATAGGGAATGTTAGTTTAAGATAACCACCTCTATTATCAGCTTGTGGATCATAAAAGGGGTCTAAAGACAATATAACTTTCATTTCGCTACGCTCCTAGTTGTAACTATACATTTCAAAAGAACTAAAAGGATGAATTTGCTTCACAAAACACAAACACAACCAGTGACAAAGTGTCAATTTTACTACAGAATGACTTTGAAGCAATGTTCCTCTCCAAATGTTGGATTATATCAGTGTCAGTTGTGAACTATTACCTAAATCGTTGGTAATCCATAGAAACGGATACAATATAATTTCTTCATATTTTGATGTTTTAGTTTTGTTCAACATAAGTACCCAGAAACAGATAAGTTGCTTTCAATGAATTAAATGAAAACGTTCAGATATGAGAAACTGCAGGCAGTTAAAACAATGTAAGGCGGGCCTACATTTCTTCATTGAATGGTAAGTTTTCAAATCAAAACAAATTTTCTCACAGAAGGGAGAAGGATAATACAGCTTATCTCAGAAGGTAGCATGGAAGCCTTGCCCATCAGCCTTGCAACACCTCATCTGCTTGTTACCAACTTAATTTGTCTGAAGTGTCCAGCGTATGTGGATGAGTCCCCTTGATCACTAATTAAAGGACACTTCAAAGGAAACCGAAAGAACTCTTCACTCTTGTCGCCATCAAGCTATTTAAATGAGCTTGGAATTTCACAATTTACAATATTGTTTTATCATTACGATCTTACAGTTACAGCACAGTTACAGTAAGTTACAGAGATGTTTGTAAACTTACGAAAACCTGATACTTTCTAAGGTAAAGCTGTTAAAAATGAGCCCTTACCCGGGTTCACGTATTCAATCTTTTATAAGAAACACAACATAACTGATGAAATGGAAATGATCAGTACGGTAACCATTTTACGTTAGTTTATCTCAGTTATCTTTAAATTTCATGCATTTTCATCCTACATGTAGTTTCACTTGCGCTAGACAAAGTAATGTTTGGGCACAATTATCTTGAACAGACGAATTTGGTGATGGGGATAACATATTGTTACACAAAATTAAACCCATTCTTGTGTAGTTGTGCGTTGATCAATCATGTGTAGATGTGCGTTGATCAACTATGTGTAGATCCGCGTTGATCATTCATGTGTAGATGTGCGTTGATCAATCACATGTAGATGTGCATTGATCAATCATGTGAAGATGTGCGTTGATCAATCATGTGTAGATGTGCGTTGATCTCTCATGTGTAGATATGCGTTGATCAATTTTGTGTAGATATGCGTTGATCAATTATGTGTAGATGTGCGTTGATCAATCATGTGTAGATATGCGTTGATCAATTATGTGTAGATGTGCGTTGATCAATCATTTGTAGATGTGCGTTGATCAATCATGTGTAGATATGCGTTGATCAATTATGTGTAGATGTGCGTTGATCAATCATGTGAAGATGTGCGTTGATCAATCATGTGTAGGTGTGCGTTTTTGATTTCCAACTTCTAGTGATTCTTGTTTAGCCTGTTCTGCACAGAGCAAGTAAGTCTTGTAGTCAGTGATTATAACATTGATATTCTGTTCTACTTAGGGCCGGTTGGATATGTTCTGTTATCTCTTCCGTGATGTTAATTATTTCCCTTCTGTATGTAAGTTTAAAGCTGGTAACCAAAATACGATCTCGCAAATGAAAAACAATATTGGAACAATTAAAAGAACAAATTACTCGTTTTGCAGCATAGACATATAAAAATGAACAAACAATGAGTGTTGATTTGTTTCTAGTTAAACTTAAAACCTGTTCATACTGTAACCATTACGGGGTTTTTTTGGTTTTTTTTATGTTACCTATCAAATATACGTTATGCCAACAAATATCTTCTTGAAACCTAAATGTGAGTAGCTAGTGTCCAAAGGAAAGGTTTTTACATTGTATATTTGTTCAAACATGGTGGGATTGGATCCCAATTTCAAAATATTTTTTGACAAAATGTTATCTATGGAAGTAAAGAAGAAAAACGATGTTGTTGATACATGTACGATGCACTTTCTTTGATATTTTTTCTTAGCTTTAACGTGTCATTGCTCTAAAACAAGGACAGACTTTCTTTCTTTCTGCTGACTCGCTTAGTAAAGGATATTCTAAATCATTGTGTTTTTTAAAAGTCATTTTTACAAACACGAAAAGGTGATGTTTCCAAACTTTTTGAAGTTGACCTCTGAAGAAAGGGTGTTACTATTTTCTCGTCATATTAATTACCAATGAATTAATTATCTTGCGATTTGTTTGATCTTATAAACATTATTCATATGTAAATGAAATACAAATCGTATTGATACACAACCTGCTATGAATGTTTAGCAAACTTTTACTTTATGTCAAAGGTCATTAATGACAAAACTGGAACCTACTGTACATGTGTGACAGATCACAGAATAAGTTGTTTATCCATAACAATGTTCCTGATTGCAAATCAGTGGACCACCCTCGAGGAAGTCAAGTTTTTTTAGAAGGTGCCAAATGATATGTCTTCACAGTGATAATTTCCTTTCAGAGCTTCTAGCACCACGTAATTATCGTTTTCATTAGTTGTGTCACTCAAGTTTGAAACCCGGAAGAAAGTGATTAGAAGTTTAAAAAGAAATTGCTGTGAAAATCTTCAAATGTTTTAATCGCTGCGAATTGCCTTTAACAGCTCAAATAAAAAACGCCTTTAAATCCGTGCATGATCCAGAACATGGGCTGACCCTAATCAAAATCTTTGCAAATAATCCCTCATAAAGCGTCTGTACACGTTCGATTTATGAACGGTGGAACCACTGCGCTATTTTCTCCATTAAAGTGTCACAGCATTAGTTCGGGATACTGAATAGACAAAATTAAGAGAGTTTTTGAGGCAAAGATGATCTAACTTTTCTCAAGAGAAACATTAGTCTAATTGCATGAGAGAGGATGCTACTTTGTCACAAGAAATAACAACAATTTACACACACACACACACATCAAAAGGCATGGATCTCAATTCTTGTCAGAGATAACATTATCATAAATGTTTTTTCCTCATTAGGATGTATTTGTATTTATTGATGTTTGTTTTATCCTTTTGTACAAGAGAATAGTTTTAGATTTAAATTTGAATCTAATATTGCTTCCTTATCAAACACTATGTTTATTTGTAAATCACTGATTGTGTTAATTTGCTATGGCTTGCAGTGTTTCCCTTTATGTCTTTTTCTGTATAGAATCCGAATCATCCACAAATCAGCTACCAATGTCACAGATAAACCACTAAATTGTTAAAATGATTCTTAACTATTCCAACATGTATCGTTAAATCATATCTTCTTCTTTGAAAGCTGTATGTAAGCATGTGTCATGTTTATTGCTAAGATTCATAGGGTTCTTATGGATATATTATTCATGTATCGTGTTCTAATTAGCAAAAAACGGTTACCTCATATTACTACATTTGTTTGAAGCAGTGATTATCGATTTTTATCCTACCATAAATCATAATTGTAAACCAATTGAAAGATTTATTTTGCCTTATCTGTCTGTCAAATCTTGAATGCCCTGCGAGAATAGAAAACGTATAGGATCAAAAGCTAAACAAAACCAATTTGTCACGAGATCCTCTGTTTGAGAAAAGATATCATGTTTGTAATTAGGTTATTTGGTTTGTCAAAACAAAGACTTAAAAGATATCTAAATAAAAGCCACAAATTATACATCATACTGTCCAAGTAAGTTATACATTGCCTTCTACTTTCCAAATGGGAAAATTCTAATACTGACGTAAATCGTAAAAGTCATCATTATTTTCTAGCAAAATGCTCGTTTTATGGTTTACAAAGGTCTAATGAGTTGACCTTCTTTCCTTTTGATATTGTAACCATCATTTCATACTTGTCAAGAGTCTTATAATGTATAACAGACCATTTCATCATCCTCCTACTTTTTCGGGTTTTCTAGGATTAACTAGGAATTACTATTTTACCGTTAAACCGTATTTCAAGTAATTTTGAAACAACAATATCTATTCAGAACAAATATGATACGTAGCCTGAATTTTTTTGTTAACATGTATCCCCCTTTACTTCAGTACATGATACATCTTCACAAAATGAACACAAAAATATAGAAAAGCCATATGAAATGGTAATCAATATTTAAAGCGTTGATTCATTTTTGATACCTTTATTTCATTTACATTCAATATTCTCAAAATGGACTCCTGACGAGAATTTCCAATGCTTTTTCCCTTTAATTATCCTGCATTACGTTCACAAAATCATTCAAATCAATGTATAAGTAGCAATATTCCCATGAAACCCCTTTGCATAATTATCAGAAATATTGATAATAACTTTGTTTGGATGAGTCACTTAACAGATCAGTTTGCCATTAACTGCAAAATATGCAATCTGGTGCACTTTAATCACTTATTTCCTTCAATATGCTATAAGCCTGGAAAATTTGTGAACCTCATAGAAATAATGCCACATGAAGGGTAAAAATCTGAAAACATGTTCAATCCAACAAAATTAGGTGGGAGGGTAATGAACAAGAGGTTAGGAGAATCATCAGAAATCCATTTCGCGTCTGATCGATAGATGAAATGACACTTCAAGTGCTCAAAGATTGCAAGAAGCATGCGAGAAATTTGTGAAAACTTAAAATACTTTACATCCATGTCCGCACATATTGATCTGTATAACAAACCAACTTTTTTTAAAAACATAGTTTGGGCAGAGATGGACTCATCAAACAAACAACTTACGACTATTCCAAATTTCTTTTATATCTCGTATTACAAATGATCCCATCTCTCTCACAGAGTTTTATCTATGATATTCACTTGTTTACTGGCATCCCTGATAAATTTTGAATGTTATGATAAACAATGTTGAAAAGGAATTGAAGTTTGTCATGTCTTTTGACACAAATTGATCCCTTAAACGGGCGCCACATCAACTGTGAAGACACAGTTATGGCAGTGATGGACTCTCCTATCATCAACAAGAGCCGGAGTTTTCTCGAACATTTTCAGTACCAATTGGACACAATATGAGGACTAAATCTTACATGAATATCTTTATAGCAACTAATCAAATTTTTCAATGTGTAGTAAAATACAAACATAGATGTGATCATGTGAAGGAGGTTTATACATCTAACATCCAATTATATTGTATATATTTTGCATAAGCATATAACCATCACATGTAGATTGAATAGAATCTTTTTGAATTATATTATCTTTGGCGTCTTTTGCAATTCCTCATGATAAGCTGTCATTACATTCACCTAATATCATTAAGGGTTCCATTCCAAGAAGAAAAAAAAACAAAAATTAAAGTAGTCATTTGAATCTGATTAGTATCGTTGTGTCTGCCAAGAGGAATAACACTCACTTTGACAATTATCTCTCCAGGATGTCCAATCCTAAAGCTCATATAATTAGATTATTGAAAGATAGTTGTATTAACAAACTTTATATGATATAATTGCAATATACAAAGCACAATACACACAGTCAATGTACATGAATACTAGCTATATAACCTTTCAAACAGGATCAACCCATAACTGACATGATTGTAAACATGTACTGTTTTAGATAAGTTTCGAAAATTACGTAGGACCGATTGACGCATATCATCATCATGTTTTCATCACGATTTCAAACCTTCTTAGTGTCACTATACAATATCGTTTGGCTATTATATGATATTTTTGGCAACAGTCGGTACTTTTTAATTTGCGGAGTGGCGATGTAAAGAGTTAACTTATATACTTCACACTAAAATTGATTCTATGTAGAAAAAGTTGTTATTGAGATTGCAATTTTAATTGTGTCAGTTAATGTTAGGATCATTTACAGGACTCAGCTTGTTAACTGCTCAATGTAAGTAATAGACAGGTTTATTTTAAAATAAGCAGGACTTCGCAGTTCAATTTTTAACAGTTTACTTAGTAATAGATAGCAACTTTATATTGTACGTAGGCAAACATTAAAATAAAAAATGTGCTTTCCTTTTCATACATATTTTTATATTTATTAGATTTATATAATTACATTTACTGTATTTTATAAGCAAACTGATCAAAACAAATGAGCGCATATTGCAAATTAATGGAAGGGGGTGTAACCTAATTAACCCATTTAAATGGCAAAGAAAGAAACATCAAACCTCTTTGAAACTTAAAGTATAAGAATTAATTGGATTGTTATTTATTTGTTTACTGTATAAGTGGCAACTTAAGATATCTTAAATGCAAAGATTTTCCTTTGATGCTACAGATAACAATTTCCTTGAGATCACTTACTGATTACAAATTTATTCATATCAGAAACTTTCACAAAACATAACTCTCCATGAAATTGATAATTTCACACCTATTTAAACAAATGAGGAAATAATTTATCATACATGTATGTCGCAAACATAAAGATTGGCCGAGTGAAGGGTATTTTGATGTATTAATTCAAAGCCTTTAGCATAAACCTTAATTGCAAACATACTTTGCATCTTAACCTCCCATTTTAAAAATTAATGCCTCATTGAAGATTTCACAGACAATTAATAAAATATGCATCAGAAATATGCCCATGAAGGGATCTATGAATTAATAGTTTGTTATCAAGAATGAGTAATAAGAGACTTCTCTGAGGTGAACACTGATCATGAATGTTAGCTGCAGATTTAGTATAATATAACCTATTTCTAAACATGTGTCTAACATGTGGTATGACATCATAACCTGGTGGTATAATGGTACGTGAAATTATAGAGTGTCTGATAACCTACATAACCAATGGCTCTATTCCTAACATTTCCATCATGAGATATCAATCACTACATTTGAAAGATTTGAAAGATGCCCTACTTTAGAAAGATCCTTTTATCAAGGGCTTTGGTTTAAAACGTGTTCATAAGTTTAATCTATTTTGCGATTTGAAGAAATTCTAACATAATAAAATGTACATTGTTTTACTATTAGTATAAGTATTTGCACGTTGATACAATTAGTATGAAAATGACCTCTCTATTCAAGGCCAAAAGTGTCAATAATAGGGTCTCCACGCCCATACCCATACAATAAAGTTCTCTTGAGCTTTTATGAAAAAAACCTAAAATGTGAAGACGCATATATCGAAATTATCGTATTGAATTATTCCTTGAAGGACTCTTTAATCCCTTGGAATATGAAGGTTTTTGGCATTATTGAATACGACCCGTGGTCTTTTTAACTTTTATTCCATAACTGTCTTAAAATCAATAGAATTGAAAAGAGCTTTGACATCAATCTTGCTGAGTTGGAAGAACACACACAATGAAGAGAAATTGATCGTATGAGAATGTACATGTATGATTACAGGGGGAAAAGATACCAGAAAAAAAACCTGTAAATACAAATATGCCGTTAGAGAGGGTTTTATCATATTTATTATAGAGGGCAGTTATTTTATGCACTTATGCATGTGTCCGTAAATTATTCCTCATACAGTATAGAAGTAAATATACTATTGACATTTAGATTGAAGAGGTAATTTTTTTTTAAATTCAACTTCATCTGTCTGATCTTCAAACTATTTGATGCAAACTGATTATATTGTAGTGTACAATCGTTATTTTTGTATAGGAATAGCATACATGTATTGTTTCTGCTTCCGTGAACAAGGGTGACAAGAGAATTTAACCTTCGATGATTCACATCAGGAACTCATTAGCAGTTACATGATGTCATATTTCGTTTTAGACAACAGTTGGACCAGAAAGCAGAACAAAGATGAACACTGAGAGACTTGGATGCATTTTATTGGATTCACTATTTGAAAAAATTGTAGAAGTTGTTTAGTTTTGTAACCTATTTCCTATTTGCTCGATGTTCACAAAATTGTGAACGATTATTTGAATATTTCTCTGTGCAAGTAAAAGCAATCCTTAATCTATAGGAATTATATGTTTTATTGAGAAATTTTATGTAATTCAAGTTATGGTCATAAGAATTTTGAATTAATATTTTCATCAAACAAATATTGAATATCACTAATGGCTAGTTTGTCAACCAATATCAAATTAATCTAATTGGCTAAGTTTTATCTCATTGCTTTTAATGATCAGGTTATCTCCTGAGTGTGCATTCAGTAGACCCACTGCCATCAGAGTAAAAAAAAACAATCCCGTCCTAGAAACTCCATGTCATTCATTTTCCATCTGATAACTTGATGAATCATAACAGTATTTGAAGCTAACAGCTTATACTTGTTGAGATTTGATATAATTCACATGTACATTTAGTTTAACTGAAGTAACGTTAAGCTACAGAAAGATTTACACAGTACACCTGGAGCGCAATAAAAAACATATAGGACACACAGATCTTAACTCGATGCAGGAACACAATTGACAAACATCTTCAATAGATCTCATGTTATTCTTAATTTAGATTTGACGTATACAAAATATATGACATGGTTCATTTAATGATTTTCATTTCATTATTTAAAATTCAAATTAAATGGTTTATATATGTTGCTCTTACAATGACAAATCCTTCACAAAATCTTTATTTTGAATCGATGTCTAAGTCCTGTAATACGAATACTTACGTTATTTGCCTACTTAAAGATGAAAGCATTCCTTCTATTGGAACTGTTTTACATAATTTAGAAAGGTGACACTTCTTTCCTCAGCAAGAATGCATTTTATGAATATTTAAGCACGACTGTGTCCCAGTGCGTGCAAGAGATCAAATGGGAGAGCCCTGCTATACAACAAAGTTAATTGCAAGATGCTATGTTTCTTGCTGTAGCGCATATTTTCAGCATTTGCCAATACATGTAATAATGAGGGAGATAAATAAGTATATGCTTATGTTCAAAGCACTTGAATCAAGAAAGAATATTGTTTGAATATTGCCTCACAGCTACAAAAGGAATAAACGCATAAATGCTAACTTGAAATATTCCATAAATAAATAAGTTTATATCTTGATTCAAATTGGATTATATTCTTTAAACTAATCCAATAAGAAAGAGAGTGAATTAAAGATTATAATATCGAGAGTACATTACCTTGATATATCTAAATAAAAATGACATCAATTCTCATTCTGTCAAAAACATTTTATCTGAAATTAGAAATAAAAGTCAAAATCAAAGAAATCATTGCAATCAAGTTGCCTTTGACAGATTTAGTAACCTTTGCAACTGTTAATTCTGTGGAAAAATTAATAAAATAAAAGAGATTTGATTTCCTGCTTGGTCAAAACATCTATTTCAAAGCTCATCGATTCAATTAAATGTTGTTTAGTCTTTTTCACTCTAAAGAAAACTTTTCGTCGAAAGTAGTCTAAAATTAAACATAATAAAAACCTGATGAAAAGTAAGTAACTTCTTTGTTTTTTTTAATATTTAAACATCAATGATTAGAAATTGTTTTATTTCCTTTGTGTTGTAATTAAGTCAAACTTATTTTATACAAAAAGTTCTTTAAAGGTTGCAAAAGTTTTTTTAAACAAATATACATGATTGTTTCCATTCCATAGGGTGAAGAATTGGTTTCAAATAGAGCTGATTTATTCTCCTTTTGTGGGATATTCCCAAGACGTATATCAGCTTAAAGCCAAAATAATTCCACAAAAACTATTGATTGCATGATGTATATGATTGTAAATTATTTAAACACTGAAAACTGCGAGTCAGCTTATACCCCTGAGAGACAAACGATCGCGGATTACTTGTTTCTTATTCTAAAAAAGCCATAGTCATCCTTAAACAAAATAACATTTGAAATAAACTTTTCACTAAATTGTTCCCATAGGGAGATTGCAACTAAAAACATATACAACACCGACACAAAAAGCTGAACCGATCTGATTACACTGACAAGATTAGTTCTGCTTGAGATCAGTAATTCCCTAATCCCATTGGTTGACTGCATTAAGTCATTTACATAATCCTTATTACTAAAAGTGATTTTCCATATCTATCAATATTTATCGCTGGTTACAGTCCTAACTACATAAACCAGGTGTAATCTACCAACACTCATGATCAATATCAGCGATTATAAACAATTCACAGACCCAGAGGTAACAGAAAATAATGAACAATCATCAGAGGTAACCAATCAATTATGAGAGTACACTGTTAAGCTAAGGCGAATGGTCTAAACAATAATAAAACAATTAATGACTTCAAGTGAAGTTCATCCAATGATTTGTCGACCTTGGACATTGATATTTAACGAGGCATTCATATTCAAATATGGATAAACATTTTCTAATTTTGCATATGGTATCTATCACACAGAAAATGTTCATGGTGAAATTCAAATCTTTCGAAGAAAACCTTTTAGACCCCATAAGATATTGATTATGAGAACCTTTTCAAACTTTTTCAATGAGAAACATTAACACACGACAACCATATCAGGCCTTTTTATGTTGTTAATGACTTTTCTTTGGCATTTCAATCGGTTAGAAAATCATGTTCCTGTCTGACACACCTCCTCTGAAATCGATGAAAGAAAGGATCCTGGGTTTGTTTTGTTCTTATTTGCAGTCATATGTTGTTTATTTTCTTAGCAAAAAGGGGATCGAACTCATGACGTTTTTTTTCTTTTAATGAAATGTATGAATCTATATAATTGCTGGAACATAAAATCTGCTATAAAATCTACTGATGATTCCAAAAATCTAAAATCATATTCCATTGATGCTTATCATTGTGTTGCAATGTATGACATAAATACCTGCTCCTCCAGTAACGTAACTCTCATCTTTCAGTATGTGCTTTTAAAGGGGCAGCAGCAGGTGATGTCAAGAAAATGAAAATTAATGGTTCCAATTGAAAGACAATGTATTTAAACCAAATGTAACCATAACGTAAAGTTTAGCCATGCGATTCCTTTTTCTTACACAAAATGAATTAAAGGTGTTCACATAAAATGGACGCCAATGGATTTTATATGAATGTTCATACTTTGTCCTCTGGCTATGGATGCTTAGTTTGTCTAATGAGATTTTTGACATTCAATTTACAGTGAACGATTTAAAGTATGAAATTGTCAAAAAAGGTGCTGCTGGCCCTTTAAATGATATTTCTTCGCATAAACATAAAATCTTAACTTTTGATACCATATTGATTAAATTTTTGAAATCAAGCGTGCGCTATAACATTATATTTGTCCCAAATTCAAAGGTAATTCAACAAACTTTTTATAAGAAGCTGTGTTGCAAATATATGTTATTGTGATCATGCGATAATCTAATGCATTCCCTGCATTATAGATATTTGATAAATAGACAAAAAAATGTGGCGCAAACTATCGCTTGTCCCTCGGTGTATAAAATAAGTTTTAAGAACGAAAATCGATGCATTATCAAATTAAAAATTCAACCTGATTTTTTAAAGTTATTGAACAACTTGTTCTAACTTCATAACCTCAAAAGATAATTCTAAGGCTGTAAACTGCCATTATTCTTCTATGCCATTATTCCTCGAGTAATTCAGTCTAATGTAACCCCTTGTGTATAATTTTCATAATAAACATTTGAATAATTCAATTCAAAGTTTCAATGTACCTTTGATGTCCTTAAATTGACAAACTAATCACTCTCCCAATTTTCCTTAACAAAACTACGACCAATTTTAATATATATACGCCTGTAGATATATGTACTTAATTAACAAGAACACAATTATAGCATACACATATGATACAATGGTAGAAGCTACTTTGTACAAAAAGGTCAGTGTCACAACTAAAACAATGTGAGGTTTGTTCATACATAAACAAAGGACTGCTGTAACAAAAAGACATAAGTACATTTTCATTTACTAAATACAATACGATAAGTAATTGGTATAATTATATATTTCATTATATATGTTGATTCCAATATTTGGAGTCCGTGAAATCAAAACATTTCCGCAACTGAAGTGAGGTTTAATGAACATCATCATAAACAAGAATGGTAGGGAAAAGAAAAGGAAAACAGCATTACATCAATGGATGCAGTGAAGCTATGCACCACATGATATCAAAGAGATAGTTTGTTTACCATTATCATATAATTGAATAAAAGCTTTTTAGTTCAAAAGCAAATAACTTCTGCAACATATGTCATATGCACATTGCCTTATATTATGCCTATGGTGAAAGAGTAATCATGACATAAACTTATGTATTTTGCCTGAATAGCTTCTGACAACCAATGTCAGAAAGTAATCACATTACAAACCTTGTCTTAAGAAACGATGTCGTCTTGAAATCAAACATATTAAAAAAAGCTTTTATTGATTTATACTTATGGGGATTCGTGTAAGGAAATTTTAAAGAAATTTATGTTGCCATTCAGCAATTAACCAATGTCTGTTCGACAGAAAATCGGGATGCACAAAAATGGCATTGTTATTCCATCCTGTCTGGAGATCATACCATATCAAGTTATCATTTATGCATAGATCATTCAGATCTTTTCCCAATAGTCACATGAACAAAGCTTGTAGTAGCATTTTCTTGCTCAATGTGTTGTTCTAAAGATATGCATTGATAAGTTGTAAAGTTTTGTCAATTTGTACAAAAGGTTTCTATGAAAGACTCTTTAAGGATACATATGAAAAGGAACAGCATATAGTTAAAATAAAATATTGTTTATAAAAAGATTAGGACTGCGACAGCAAAACATAAAAAACATGTAAGCACTTTGATACCTCCCATTATTCATTTGTAGCATTTTGTCTATTGTTCTCACTGTTTCCTGGAATTACGAGGAAGATTTTTAAAGATGTTTGTAAATATTCAATCTAAAAAAAATTCTTCTTCTCATTAGACTTGACAAAATAACACTATGCATCTCGAAGATTTTCAGAAATGTCATTTCCTATTGAAAGTTGCTTAGCCAACAATCTGAGAAGGCTGGGTGATAAGAACACAACTAATTGTCTGTGATGTTTTATAGAACTGAGTCAAAGTTGTTCTCCCAGTTAATCAACGCCTCTTCATAGTAGCATATTTTGTTGTTTGTGTCTGTTGTGCAGTTGTCAACATCTCAGATACAAATTGCCACTGGTTCATTTGCGCAACTCTTTTGCTGTAATTGCTTTATAGTCACATATCTTTTGTCCCTTTTCTTATCAATATTTGACCTGATATACACATATAAATAAATATATAGTAAAGAGCTTGGTACGCATTAAAAATGTTTTGAACATCTAAAAAAACAAGATTGATCAGATGTTTATCAATGACAAACTAACTTTGCGGAAAAGTGATTTGAGATAATAAGAGTGAAAGAGGAAGTTACAACTATCATAGAATTCACATGTTTCCAACACAAAAACTGCTTTTAAGTTCTTTATCAGTGGACAAGAAAAGGACAACAAGAAACATGAATCTTGTCATGATCAAAAATATTTCACTCAAAACAAGAGCAAGAAATCTTCATAACAGAAACCTGAATGTATCTTATCCATTAGACAGCCCTGTTTGAAAAGACATAAAAATGTTATACAAAATTTCTTGTTGTAATAATGCAAATGTTCAACGTACAGCAACATCGTAGTTGTTTATCAATAATAAATCGTTGTTAAAAATAGCAAAAGAACATCAGAAAAACAACCCATTTGTTACATTCATTCATATCGAATATTACTGAACGTTAGTGAATACCTTTCCTATTCAAATATTGGGTTTTGCATGATGCTGACATAGTATTTATTTGTTTCAACTTGAAAAATCTCATTGCGAGTTTCTCATGTTCATGTCTTCTTATTTTTCAGAACACCTTTGCAGAACACACTTGGTCCTGTCTTTGAGGCAATCCAAATACACCTTTGAATCACAAGTGGACAAGAAAAGGACAACAAGAAACATGAATCTTGTCATGATCAAAAATATTTCACTCAAAACAAGAGCAAGAAATCTTCATAACAGAAATCCTGAACGTATCTTATCCATTAGAAAGCCCTGTTTGAAAAGACATAACAATTTTCTAAAATGTCTTGTTGTAATAATGCAAATGTTCAACGCACAGCAACATAGTAGTTGTTTCTAATAAATCGTGGTGAAAATAGCAAAAGAACATCAGAAAAACAATTCCTTTGTTACCCTCAATTATATCGAAAATTACTGAACGTTAGTGAATACATTTCCTTTCCAATATTGTGTTTTGCATGTTGCTGACATACATGTAGTATTCATTTGTTTCAACATGAAAAATCTCATTGAGAGTTTCTCATGTTCATGTCTTCTTGTTTTCAGAACACCTTTGCAGAACAGACTTTGTCCTCTCTAAGAGGCAACCAAAGGTTCACTTCAAAATATTCAAACTATTGAAGATGGTCCAAATTACTTAAAAGAAAAGTTGGTTTGATTAGGGATTTATAGGGAATATTGGTCACTACGGACAGGTGATACTGAAACGTAGCAAGAAAAATACAGATTAATATCCATCGTACGGATTAATTACCTTACAATAGTTGTTTGATTATGAATCAAGATTGATATATTTCTGATATTATACCACTGGTTATCTTTCCTAAAAGGATTTTTCTCGATGGTATTATTAGAAACGTTTCTTGTGAATCATTGATGAAATAACTGTTGTGTATTTCCTGCATGACGTTACTGGTTAATATGGATCAACAGACATTACACATATTAATGGTTTACCTGTCATTATAAAAACACATCTTTAAGCATAATTCATTATCATCAATCGATATCATACTGATTGATTTTATTTATGCCTGTTTACATTTCATTTGATAAAACCATGATATTTCATAATTTCGTATAATGAAATAAAAAATGTATGCCATCTCATCATCAATTTTCGGATTAAAAACATATCGTTTCCAGAAGGCACCGTGAATAATGTTTTGCTGTTGAACTCATTATACATACAATATGAATTGAGGCCCATCAAAAAATGGTATTAATGAATATTTCTGTTCTTCATTTAAGTCTTCCGATACATCGACTTTCACAATAAACATCATCTAAAGGCAGTGTTCTCAATAAATGTTGTAATTACATAAACCTCCTGATTTTGGCACTTTATATCCAATGGAGTTTGTAACAAATCCATGAACAATACACGAGGTGACCATTGATTACTCAAACATGCGATTCTAATTACTTTTAAATTTTACAATCCGAGAAAGGTTATATGTCATAAAAAAAAGCTTTATGTATGAATGAATTTCAATGTCATTTAGAAGTTGAAATGTTCATCACTTAAATTTCTAATCTACATACATTTTGGGACAAACTAAATAGATATCGCTTGGTTCTTGACATATCTAGCAAGCTATATGGATGTACAGATTGTTTGATTATCTAATTACTCGTTCATCAAAATTTCTCACAAAAGTTACCTATTCAGAAGGAAGAAGGATATACACCTTAAATATAAAATATTGAGATAAAATTGTCTATTCCAGACCCTAATAATTTTAGTCGAACATACTAAGAACAAGATAACCTACTTCATAAGTTAGCATAAAAGCCTTGCTCATCAGTCATCAACATATAACGCCTCATCTGCTTGTTACCATCTTAATTTGTCTGAAGTGTCCAGTGGATGTGGCTGAGACTCCTTGAAGACTGATTAAAGGACACTTCAAAGGAAACCGGTAGACTTGCTCAAAGGTTCACACTTGTCGATAATACTCTATTTCAATGAGCTTGAATTAAAAATGTTTCAGTAATTCTACTAATTTCGTGGTTATAGCTAAATTTTACATGAAGTTAACATGGAGATGGATGCAATTTTCAATCAAGTTGCTTGTAACATAAAAATCTGTTATAGGGAAATGTATTAATCCTTACAAGGTTTTCACGTCTTTGTTATTCAGATGCAAATATCTTTTGCAAAGTGAAACTCACTTTTGTATCCATACACTCTAAGAAGTGTAGTCGTTCACTTGGTGAAATGGAATATGACATCGTAGATTGCACTTTATCAAAGCTTTCTTTTGAAATCATCTTAATAATCACATGTTCTTGTTCCGAACACTGCAATGTGCATATATAAATAGTTAGCTCTTGGATTTCAATGTAGAGGACAGCTCTGAACATATCACCCCTATAAGAATTTCGATAAAACCAACCACATTTTTGTTTACAATATAATTTATGTATCTTTGGAAAACGCCAAACATTAAAAGTTGAAAAATCCAATATGAAGATCTACTCATAATGACTAATTTACAACATGTACATGTAACACTGAGCTCGGTTATTTAATTTTTGAGTTATTTTCATCCACTGACTTGAATCTGATAAAAGCATCTTTTAACGAAAATGATTGAGATTTATTTGTTATCTAACAGTTGGTTTCCGAAAATGTTTTTTTTAATCTATATAGTTATATAGTTATAACAGTTTTAATTAATAGCATTTACTGAATATGAAGTGTAAACTATCAAAACTAAATACATTTCTTATGTCATAATTCCCGTTTGCCTTTGGCTGAAGGCAGTTTTATGATTGCAACGAGTATTAAAGAACTTTTTGAGAACATTATAATCTAATACTTTGAAAACGTAACGTTTCGTAATTAAAGAAATTTAATCTTAAATATGGCCAACCACAAACTGGTATTCAACACTTTCTGATCATTTCTGTAACTCTGTCCAGTGCAGAACAAAATTACGTGCGATCATTACTGCAAATAGAGTTGTTAACGATTTTAGACAAAACCTGCAGGATCATTTAGAGGAAGTGTTGTCATGAAGTATGAGATCAACCATAAACCTGCTGATATTGGCATTTAATACTTAATGGAGTGTGACAGAACTGATTCTTTCACAATGTGTGCGCTCACATATCGATTACAACAACATGCACTTCTTATTTTTTAAAACTGTCAATCTGTGAGTTGTTTAATGTTGTAGAAAAGCTTCAAGGATAAGTGGGTATTAGTGTCAAAGGGTCGCAATAATCATTACTTGGTTTCCTGATCTTCACTCCTCAAAAAATTGGGACAAACTGGGGAAAAAACCTTGGTTGATGAGGTGTACATATAGTATCATAACCTGAAATACTCATTCACTTAGAAATTTTATAGAAAAGTCCTATATTCTATCATAATATAACAATGACTATGCTGTGAGTTTTACGCAAACCTAATAGATTGTGCCTAACATTAATAATTATCACGGTCCTTTGGTTGTTTTGGCAAATACATGAAATTGGTGGTTAAATATAAAAAACATTACAATAAATTCAGGTATTTATGGTCAACGTTGTCTGTGTTATAGAAAATTTCTGACATTTGCTGAATCCAAATTAGACCTAATGAGTTGAGCAATTGAATTGTGGACAAGGATCAAAGCTTGAAACATGATAAGAATCATCATTTGATGTCAACCAGTTATAGCTAAGACACATATGTATGACACATCTGTTCGATTGACAACACATCTGTGACATTTGTTTGTAGATATCTCTCGGGTCTTATTTCAATAAATACATTGAAGGCTAAACTGAGGCAAGACCTCTTTAATCAGTGAACGGAGAAATACCTCAGAGTGAGTGTTGTATTATGAGCAGAGATCCTATGGTAAGTAATTTTCATTTCGCTACGCTCCTAGTTGTAACTACACATTTAAAAAGAACTAAAAGAATCAATTTGCTTCATAAAACACACACACCCAGTGACAAAGTGTCAATTTGCAGCATTATTCCTTTCGAAATGTTGGATTATATTAGTGTCAGTTGTGAACTATTATCTCAATCGTTGCTAGTCCATAGAAACGCATACACTATGATTTCTTCACATTTTGATGTTTATTTTTGTTCAATGTAAGTACCCAGAAACATATAAGTTGCTTTCAATGAATTAAATGAAAACGTATAGATATGAGAACAAGCTAGCAGTTAAAACAATGTAAAGCGGGCCTACATTTCTTCGTTGAATGGTAAGTTTTCAAATCAAAACAAATTTTCTCACAGAAGGGAAAAGGATATACAGCTTATCTCAGAAGTTAGCATGAAAGCCTTGCCCATCAGCCTTGCAACACCTCATCTGCTTGTTACCAACTTAATTTGTCTGAAGTGTCCAGTTGATGTGGATGAGTCCCCTTGATCACTGATTAAGGGACACTTCAAAGGAAACCGACAGAACTGCCTTAATGCTCGCGCTTGTCGGTATCAAGATAATTAAATGAGCTTGGAATTTCCAAATTATTTTCAGTATTGTTTTCTCATTATGATCTTACAGTTAAAGTTAAAAAATAGTGAATGAGATGTTTGTACACTTACCAAAACCTGATACTTGTTAAGGTGAAGCTGGTAAAAAATTAACTCTTTCCCGAGTTTATGAAATAGATCTTTTATAAGAAACACAACATAACTGATGAAATAGAAATGATCAGCACGGTAACCTCAGTTACCTCTAAATTTTATGCATTTTCATCCTAGTTTCACTTGCGCTAGAGGAAGTAATGTTTGGGCACAATTATCTTGAACAGACGACTTTGGTTATGCGGATTACAAATTGTTACAAAACATTAAACTCATTCTTGTGTAGATGTGCGTTGATCAATCATGTGTAGGTGTGCGTTGATCAATCATATGTAGATGTGCGTTGATCATTCATGTGTAGGTGTGCGTTTTCGATTTCCAACTTCTAGTGATTCTTGTTTAGGCTGTTGTACACAGAGCAAGTAAGTCTTGTAGTCGGTGATTATTACTTTGATCTTCTGTTCTACTTGAGGCCGGTTGGATATGCTCTGTTATCTCTTAGTTACTTCCATGATGTATTATTATTTCCATTTTTTATGTAAGTTCAAAGCTGATAACCAAAATACGATCTCGCAAATGAAAAACGATATTGGAACAATTAAAAGAACAAATTACTCGTTTTGCAGCATAGACATATAAAAAGAAACAAACAATGAGTGTTGATTTGTTTCTAGTTAAACTTAAAACCTGCTCATACTGTAAGCACAGACTATGGAGTTCTTTCTGCTGTCTGCTTAGGAAAGGAAATTCCAAATCGTGGTGTTTTTAAAAGCCATTTTACAAACACGAAAAGGTGATGTTTCCAAACTTATTGAAGTTGACCTCTGGAGAAAGGATGTTACTATTTTCTCGTCATATCAATTACCAATGAACTAAATTATCTTGTGATTTGATTGGTCTTATAGACATAAGTTCATAAGTAAATAAATTACAAATCTTATTGATACGCAACCTCTTATGAATGTTAAGCAACATGTTACTTTATGTCAAAGGTCATTAATGACAACACTGGAACCTACTGTACATGTGTGACAGATCACAGAATACGTTGTTTATCCATAACAATGTTCCTGATTGCAAATTAGTGAACCACTCTCGTCGAAGTCAGTTTTTAGAAGGTGCCAAATGATATGTCTTCACAGTGATGGTTTCCTTTCAAAGCTTCTGGCATCACGTAATTATGGTTTTCATATGTTGTCTCACACCAGCTTGAAACCCGGAAATGATTAGAAGAAGTCTTGAGAAGAAATGAAATTGCTGTGAAAATCTTCAAATGTTTTAATCGCTCCCAATTGCCTTAAACAGTTCTAAAGAAAAACGACTTTAAGTCTGTGCATGATCCGGAACATAGGCTGACCCTAATTAAAATCAATGCAAATTAGCCTCTTTGAAAGTGTCTGTACACGTCTGATTTATGAATGGTGGGACGACTGCGCTGTTTCCTCGATTAAAGTGTCATGGCATTAGTTCAGGATACTCAACAGAAAAAGTGAAGATAGTTATTCAGGCAAAGATATCTAACTTTTCTCAAGAGAAACATTAGTCTAATTATATCAGGGAGGACTCTTCTTTGTCCAAAGAAATAACAACAATTTACGCACACATACCAAAAGACAGGAGTCGTCTCAATGCGTATCAAAGAAAACACTATTATAAAAAATCGTTTTTTCCTTATAATGATTTATTTATTGATGTTTGTTATAACCTTTAGAGAACAAATACATTATTTTTCATTCACTAGTACAACAAAATAGTTTTAGATATAAATTTGAATGTAATATTGCTTGCTTATCAAACACTATGTTTATTTGTAGATCAATGATTGTGTTAAATTGTTATGGCTTGCAGTGCTTTCCTTCATTTCTTTTTCTGTGTAGAATCCGAATCGTCCACAAATCAGCTATCAAAGTCGCAGATTTACCACTGAATTGTTAAAATGATTCTTATCTATTCCAACATGTATCGCTAAATCATATCTTCTTCTTTGTAAGTCGTATGTTAGTATGTGTCTTGATTATTGCTAAGATTCATAGGGTTCTTCTTGATATATTATTCATGATTATTGTTAAAACTGTTACCTCGTATTACTACGTTTGTTTGAAGCAGTCATTATCGATTTTATCCTATCAAAAATCATAATTGTTAATCAATGAAATGATATTATTTTGCCTGATCTGTCTGTCAAATCTGGAATGCCCTGACAAGAATTGAAAACGTATAGGATCAAAAGCTAAACAAAACCAATTTGTCACGAGATCCTCCGTTTGAGAAAAGCTATCATGTTTGTAATTAGGTTATTGTCAAAACAAAGACTTAAGAGATGTCTAAATGAAAACAACAAAAAAATAAACATCAGATTGTTCAAGTAAGAAATTAATTGCCTTCTACTTTCCAAATGGGAAAATTCTTATACTGACGAAAATCGTAAATAGTTATCATTATTTTCTAGCAATATGCTCGTTTTATGTTTTACAAAGGTCTAATGTGTTGACCTTCTTTCTGTTTGATATTGTAACCATCAGATTATACCTGTTAAGAGTCTTATAATGTATAACAGACCATTTCATCCCCCTACCTTTTCGGGTTTTCTAAGATGAACAAGGAATTACTATTTCCCTAACTTAACAGTCTTTCGAGTAATTTTGATATTCTCCAAAATAGCAAATCTAAATATGGAAAGGTCATTTTTTTCCGAAACTCTGACGTTAGAAACACACGACAATATCTATTCAGAACAAATAAGATAAATAGCCTGAACAATTTTGTTAACATGTATCCTCCTTTACTTCACTACATGATACATCTCCACAAAATGAACACAAAAATGTAGAAAAGCCATTTGAATTGGTAATTAATATTTAAAATGCTCTTCTTATAAATGAGTTGTGAGACCTTTTTGATACCTTTACTTTATTTAAATTCAATATTCTCAAAATGGACTCCTGACAAGAATTTCCAATGCCTTTTCCCTTTAATTATCCTGCATTACGTTCACAAAATCATTCAAAATCAATGTATAAGTAGTGATATTCCCATGACACCCCTTTGCATAATGATCAGAAATATTGATAATCACTTTGTTTGGATGAGTCACTTAACAGATCAGTTTGCCATTAACTGCGAAATATGCACTTTAATCACTTATTTCTTCCATATGCTATAAGCCTGGAAAATTTTTGAACCTTTTAGAAATAATACTGTATGCAGGGTAAAAATCTGAAAACATATTCAATTCAACTAAATTTGGTGGGAGGGTAACGAACAACAAGAATCATCAGAAATCCTTTTTGCGTTTTATCGATAGATGAAATGACACTTCAAGTGCTCAAAGATTGCATGAAACATGCGGGAAATTTGTGAAAAATGAAAATACTTTACATCCCTGTCCACACATATGAATCTGTATAACCAGCAAGACGTTTTGTAAACCATAGTTTGGCAAGCAATCGACTCATCAGATAAACAACATCAGGCGTTTCAAAAATTCTTCCATTTCTTGTAATACAATTGATCATATCATCTCTCACAGAATTTTCAGGATTAAAGTTGTATCTATCACATTCACTTGTTAAGGGACATCCCTGATACATGTTCATAATGGAATGTTATGTTAAAAAATTTTAAAAAAGGAATTAAAGTCTGTCATGTCTTTTGACACAAATTGATCGCTTAACGGGCGCCACATCAAGTGTAGAGATTATGGCAGTGATGGACTCAACAAGAGCCAGTGTTTTCTCAAACATTTTCAGTACCAATTGGACACAAGACGAGCCTTTATTATAGCAACCAATTAAATTTTTCAACTTGGCGTAAATACTTCTAAAATACAAACATAGATGTGGTAATGTGACAGAAGGTTTTTATATATAAGATCCAATTATTTTGTATATATTTTGCAACTCAGAAGCATATTATCACTAGTGTAGATTCAATATAAGCTTATTGATTTATATTTTCTTTGACGACTTTTGCAATCCCATGTGACAAACTGTCATAACATTTACCTTATATCATTTAGGGTTCCATTCCAAGAAAAAAATAAAAATAAATCAAAAGTTAAAGTAGTTATTTGAATCTGATTAGTATCGTTGTGTCTACCAAGAGGAAAAACACTCACTTTGACAATATCTCTCCAGGATATCCAATCCTAAAGGTTACATAATTAGATTATTGAAAGATAGCTGCATAAACAAACTTTATATTTTATGATATAATAATATAAAAAGCAACATACACACAGCCAATATACATGAATACTAGCTATTTAACGTTTCAAACAGGATCAACCCGTAAATGACATGCTTGTAAACATGTACTGCCTTACATAAGTTTTGAAAATTACTTTCGTCGATTGACGCACATCATTATCCCGTTTTCATCATGATTTCAAACCAATCTACTGTCACTACACAACATCGTTTCGCTATGATATGATATTTTCATGCAACAGTCAAATAGATAGGTTCAAGGTTTATTTTAAGAGAAGTCGGACTTCACAGTTCAATTTCCAACAGTTTACAAAGTTGTCTTACATAGCTGTCTTCATATTGGACTCAGGTAAATATTACATTGATAAATGTGCTTTCCTTTTCATATATCTTTTTATATCTATTACATTTACCTTTACTGTTAGAATATAAATGGATTGCTTTATGTATTTTATGAACAAAATGATGAAAATAAATGAGCGCATATTGCGAATTAATGGAAGGGGATGTAACCTAATTAACCCCTCTAATTGACAGATAAAGAAACATCGAACATCTTTGATATTTAAAGTATAAGAATTAATTGGATTGTTATTTATTGGTTGACTGTACAAGTGGCAACTTAAGATATCCTAAATGCAAAGAATCTCCTTTGATACAGATATTTCCTACAGATCACTCACTGATTACTAATTTATTCATATCAGAAACTTTTACAAAACATAGCTCTCCATGAAATTGATAATTTCACACCGATTTAAACAAATGAGGAAATAATTAAACATATGTCACAAAAATAAAGATTGGCCATGTGTGGGGTATTTTGATGTATTAATTCAAAACCTTTAGCATCAACCCAAATTACAAACATACTTAGCATCGGAACCTTACATCTTAAAAATCAATCCCTCATTGAAGATTTCACAGACCATTTAACAAAATATGCATCAGAAAATTGCCCAGGAAGGGATCTAACGCATTTATAGTTTGTAAGCATTAATAAGTAGTTAGAGACTTCTCGTAGAACACTAATAATGAATGCATGCTGCAATATTGCTAGTACGATATAACCTATTTCCAAACATCATAACTAGGTGGTATAATGAAATAGTCAGAGAGTCATAGATATAAAAAAGATTAACATTAGCATGCCTGTCGAAAGAAAGTAATTGATATGAGACATCAAAAAGCTTCTGAAGTTAAAGTTCTGGCAGTGATGGACACTTCTATCATCAACAAAATGACAATTTGGAACTATTCAAGCAACAAATTGACAATAGAGTGGCAGTGAAAAGAACGTCATCTTAATTTACTTATAACTATTTTCGGTAGCAGTAATCTTTGACAATGGGTCCCCGTACATCAAAGAAATACTGGTTCACTGTCGGCAGATATTCTTGTGTCTTTCCAAGTGATGGTAGTATTTTGCCCTGGAAAAAGTTAATATTTTGGCACAAAGTACATTTTGTACATAGCAATACAAGTTTGTTGTTCAATCAAATAAATCTCAGTGAAGAACTAAGTGGCCTGTCAAACAGGGGATTAAAAAAGAGGATTCACAGAAATTTGTTCACCATAATTATAAGCTTGTAGAGGTCAAATAGGGGTATTAAAGCAAAGTCTTGTCGACATTCTCAAATAGTCATTTGACCACTGGTCAAGATGTCTGTATCACAGCAAATGGAAACTCAAGACAAAATAAGTCGGTTCAATAAGTTTATGACACTGATGAAGAAGACCAGAACCTATTTAAAGCCTATAGCTGCTAGCAATGGTGGTTTGTTTTCCTTGAAGAAAATGGTTAATAACAAAAGTATCACAACAAAATATCAACATTGTTATTTCTTCTTTAGTTTCTAAACGTCATGTTGATGGAAATGGAAGGACAAGATACCTTTATTCATGGCAAATAAAAAACAAGTTGAAACTTTGAAAAAATACCTTACAATCGTATAACATTGAATTGGACAGTGATTTGAAAATTGTGTGCTGAAATTTATTAACATTGATATTCTCTCCACAAGAATATCTTTAAGAAGTTGAGTGTTTTTCTCACTTATATTCAGTTTATAAATTTGATTAATAATCCCATGTATATAGATGTATAAAGATGTTAATCCTCAGCAGATCAGAGTATGGGGAGAGTTTGGGGATATGGTATGCACGAAATGTCTTTAACAGATTGTTCCATAAAAGCTTGTGACTTTTGACAATGTTTCGATTCATGTTAAAGATTAAAGGAGCAAACATTAAAATTCATGTAGGAAAAGCATGACTTCCATGGCTGATTTTAATGAGCTTAGTTTTGTTGGCACTCCTTGAGGATTGATTTGACCAGTGAAGAGGATTCAGTCAGAGCCATTGGACACTCAGAACAATTTGTTGAAGTATGTAAGGGACAGACCTTCAGTGATAATTTTTGGATTGTTTCGTTATCGAAAAAAGTGACACAATCACATATATTTCACAATTCCGATTTTTCAATTAAGAAAAAACTGTATCACTTCACTTTAAAAATTACATATAGGAAATACTTTTTTAAAAGAAAGGATACACACAAAATAATTAGTTTATTCAAGGAAGTGATAATGTATTTTGTCATTTAGTGTTTTTGATAAAAAAATACCTTATCAAAAACATATTCATTTAAAAACAACTGCTCATGTTATATATAAACATGATATAGGTATGTTCTAATATGAACACTTAATTTGTTTTAAGATTCATGCACATATAAATGATTGAACAATAATTAAAACTTATCGAATTCAAACATGGAATTTTCTTATAACACAAGTATAACAACATATTGAATATATCTGGTCAAACGCCTTAAAAACAATCACTTCTCACACGGAGAGACAATTCATCCCATTCTTCAGCTTACAAACAGAATAAACAACAGGAATCCTTTTGAGGTATTCAATCAGATGTGTTGACCCTGGCCTAAATTTACATCTCCCTCTGATTGCAGTGTATTATCTTACAATTACTTACAGTAATGCCTATCCAGGAGTTGAAGCAATGAGAAGTGATTGGGAAAGTCAATCACTGGTCTCCCGTGGGATATCTGCTCACCACACAAGGCAATCACTCCAATTTATTTATTTCACCACTTGAATGAAGAGATGGCAGCCTAGTAAAGGTTTCGGTCAGATTAAAATAAGATAATGGTCATTGAAAATCTAAAGCATCATCACACAGTTTGTGCCACAATGTTTTTGAGTTCATTCAAGATTAAGCATAAGGCAGGGTTTGTATAAATACGGTGATGTAGTACGATGCATCAAGAGTTCCTCCTATTGACTCAATCTAGGAAGATGTAACCTTGAACTCAATTATAGATAAAGAGGCCAACTCCTGAAGAATAACATGTCAGGGTGTTTTACAAAGCTGAGATTCTATTGGTCGAAAAGCAGATGTTTTATTAAAACACCAGTGCAGTGCTGAAGAAATACGTCTCATAGAAACATTTCATTCTTTTGTTTTAAGTTTGTAGGTAATCGGGCCAATGACAATATATGGCAATCACTACCCATGTTGCAGTTTGTATAAGGTAAATTGATAACATTGCTTTATGAAGTAAATAAACATTCTTTTAAAAGCTAGAGCTTCTCTGTTATCATGTTAAAGATTAATAAGGGTATCTATCGACAATTTCTTTGTCATTATTTTCGTATTGAGCAACTTAATAAACAGCTTAATCACTAGAATCTATTTACCCCCAAACCTCATTGTAGACATCAGCATATCATAAAATAAAATCAGTGTTTGGTGTAAAACATAATAATTGTCTATTGAAATTAACAGTATAGAAATTAACAGTATAAGTTAACACAAAATGGTCATGAAAACAAGCTATTTCAACTGGACCAGAATATTTTTGAATATGAATGCAGTAGGCAATAGTGTCTATTGATTTGCAAAACATGGAACATATCAATTCTGAAAATAGCCTACAGATACAGCAGGAAAATTGACAGAAACATTTTTATCATTGTACAATGCAGTCAGACAGTTTGGTTTGTAGAATGATTACAGGAGAGCAAAACGCGTTATTTTCATGTATCGAAAGTATTGCAAAGTTTAATTGTATGCTTCTGAAGCAAGCTACATTAATTAATGAGCAGTATTCTCAAAACGGTCAGATAACAAGCTTTGCTTAATGTAGAATATTAATCTATCTTATTTTCTCTACTATATATACATAATTTGATATGAACACTTGAAAAAGTACTTGGTTTTCATACTAGTCTTACAAGTTCATTGATAACTATTCTTGTCAATTGTAGAGTTGATGTGCCAACGCACATGCAATTATTAAATTCTAGTGAAGAGCTTTGTAAGTTTATTGTCACACACATTGCTGATATTGACATAAGCTATGACATGTTTGCAAATGTATTGCAAATATGCACATTTTTGGTTTTTCACTCGTAATTAAGTAAAATAAATCATGTATTGGAATGCATTCACAAGGCCTTGTTGGGAGAAACTATGATATTTCAACATCTACAAGAATTACATATATTAATTGAATGAAATAAACAACAAAAAAACATTTCAATATTTTGATTTCCTTAAGTTCTCTAGGGATATTTTAAGATTCCAATTTTTTAGATCATTGACAAGATGTGCAGCTTCCCATTCTTAATTGACAGATTTTATTAATTTAACTTGGCAATCTTGATTATATCAAATCAGTCCATCGATATCCTAATGATACTTGCAAAATCAGGCAATATGAAAAGCTGACAAACATTATATATTACATTTATGAGAATTATAACGTTAACGTTTTCTACCTTTTATCATAAGCATGTCATGAGTTCACAATGAGAACGTGAATGATGTGTATTCATGTCATGTCTGTGAACACAAAGTAATCAATACGACGACGGCATGTGAAAGTTGATAATATACAGTTATGACAGTGGTTAATGTTTATGCCTTCAACAAGAGCAAGAAGTGTCTGGAACCTTTCAAGCAACATACTTGAGATGAAGTAGAACTGCTGAGGATAAAATCTCATCTCAACGTTTTTATTTTTATGTTTACGTGTTTAAAAGCAGTGATCACTAAACTCTTTGAGTTTGGTTTTTGAATTGACCAGAATGTTGGACTAATATGTGTATTAATTTAACTGTTTTCTATTCAATTCGGTGTATTCAATTGCATTATCAAAAAAGTTTTAAATGTTCCTCTTTTTCAATAAATGAAAGTGTTTCAACATTTTTGTGTATTTCTGTGCATTACAAGAACGATTGTACCGGCCATCATTAATGCAAAAAGAGTTGTTCAAGACTTTAGAAAAAAAATCGGCAAGATCATATAGAGGGAGTGCACGTGTTGTCATCAAGTGTAAAATCAACAACAAACTTGATGATATCGGCATTTGATAGTTAATTGAGTTTGTCAAAACTGATTCTTTAGATCATATCGATTACAACATGTACTTTTTCATTTTTAGAATGTTTGAAAACATATACATTTTCTGAAAACTCAATTTTATGGAATCATAATGAAGAGTCGTATGCTTACTAATTACGGGATATAAACAACCACATCATTGCATATCCTGGACGCTACTACATAGTCCTTAACAAGCAATTCATACTGTAATCAATACTATGTTATCAGGCACAGCTAAGCTCAAAAAGATCAACAATAACCCAAGGCACAACTATGCGAAGCACTAATTAATGATCACAATTAATGTGGTTTACATGTTAAATAACGAGCTCATTTAGCTGCGACTGCAATCACTACATGGGCTTTTTCAAGACAAACATAAAATAAACATAAAATTAAAAATAATAGACATCTATGGACATAAGCGTTTTTTTCCTGAATTTATTGGCAACACTTGCTTTTTACAGCTGCGTACCTTTCGTTTGTATATTTACATAAGTATTCTAGTTCAAATATCATATAATTTTGAATGTCTTTAAGGCATCATAGCATTGCGAAAATGAAACAGATAATGTTGAAATATCTAAACGTCAAAGATTCACTTTGCGTTACAAATATTAACATATTTGTACATTTATGCCATATCTAGCAGATATCTATAACAAGTTAGACAGACCATTGAAGTGTGCAGGGGTCAAATAATATGTCAATCTATCTATTTAACAAAGCTTATTATCAACATTCATCACCAGTGACGAGAGGGTCCAGAAATTTGGTTTGAGAATGATTATTTTACACATTTGTCAATGCTCCTGGAGTTATTTCATTGATGTCCAAAGGAAACCCAAGTTACATGATAGTTGCACATAAAAAATACACAACCAAAAATTAAGGTACGCAGGTGTATGATCTATCAAATGAACAAATAGATCGTTTTGCAACAAAGAAACGTTTTAAACATTGTATACATCTTCATAGCAACATAAGGTGCTTAAATCGCAATTTTGAAAGGTTTCATGACAAAATGTAATCTATGGAAGTTAAGTAAGAAAACAATGTCGCGGATACTGTCTTTGAATGTATTCTTTGACATGGCATTGCTTTAAAAAAGGAAATACTTTCAATTTCTCTCTCTGTTATCTTCGCTTAATAAAGTAAATTCCATATATATGGGTTTTATAGAAGCCATTGTTTACAAACACAAAAGATAATGTTTTAAAATTGTACGTCTAAGAAAGTTGACCTCATTAGAAATATTTTTTTCTATTGTCTTATCCTATCAAATACCAATTGATTACATTATCTATCGATTTGAATGGTCTTTCAGACACTGGTTCATAAGTAAATAATATTCTATTGATACGAAACCTGCTATGAGTGTTTGGCAATGTTTTACTTCATGTCAGAAGCCATCAACGGCAACACATGAACCTTCATGTAAGTCATTATTGATTGACCAAAGAATACAAGGTTGTCCATCGACAATAATGTTCCTGATTGCAAATCAGTGAACCACCCTCGTGGAAGTCAAATTTGTTGAGAAGGTGCCAAATGATATGTCTTCACAGTGATGGTTTCCTTTCAGAGCTTCTGGCATCACGTAATTATCGTTTTCATTAGTCGTGTGACACAAGTTTGAAACCAGGAAGAAAGTGATAAGGACAGATCTATCACACAACGCAATTGTTGTGAAAATCTTCAAATGTTTTAATGGCTCCCAATTGCCTTTAACAGCTCTAAAGAAACGACTTTAATCTGTGTATGATCCCAAACATGGGCTGAACCTAATCAAAATCACTGCAAATTAGCGTTCATGAAAGTGTCTGTACACCTCTGATTTATGAATGGTGGGACGACTGCGCTATTTCTTCAATTAAAATGTCACGGCATTAGTTCAGGATACTGAACAGAAGAAGTGAAGAGATTTTTTAGGCAAAGATGATCTAACTTTTTTCAAGATAAGCATTAGTCTAATTGCATGAGAGAGGACACTACTTTGTCACAAGAAATTAGACACACACCAAAAGGAATGGATCTCAATGCTTCTCAGAAATAAAATCATTATAAATAATGTTCGTTGTTTCTATATTAAGATGTATTTATTGATGTTTCTTTTAACCTTTAGAAAATAAATACATTATTTTTCATCCGCTAGCACAACCAACTAGTTTCAGATTTATAATTTGAATGTAATATAGCTTCCTTATCAAAACCTATGTTTATTTGTAAATCAATGATTGTGTTAAACTGCTATGACTTGCATGTCTTTTTTCTGTGAAGAATCCAAAATTACTCACGAATCGTCCACGAATCTTCTACCAATGTCACAGATTAACCACTTAATTGTTAAAATAATTATTCCAAAATATAATGTTAAATCATATCTCTTTCTTTGAAAGTCATATGTTAGTATGTGACATGTTAATTTCTAAGATTCATAGGGGTTCTTATGAATGTTGTATTCTGTGATTGTGTTCAAATTGGCAATAAATGGCTATCTCATATTACAACGTTTGTTTGAAGCAGTGATTATCGATTTTATGATAAATAATTATTGTTACGCAATTTAATGAACACTTTTGCCGGATCAAATGTCTGTGGAATCTTAGAATGCTGTGATAGGAATTAAAAATGTATAGGATCAAAAGCTAAACAAAACCAATTTGTCACGAGATCCTCCGTTTGAGAAAAGCTTTCATGTTTGTAGTTAGGTTATTTGGTCTGTAAAGTCTAAATTATCTAATATCTAAAGTAAAGCAATAAAAATGAAACATCATATTGTCCAATTAAGAAATAATTTTCTACTTTCCAAATGGAAAAATTCTTATACTGACGAAATCGTTAATAGTCATCATTATTTTCTAGAAAAATGCTCGGGTTTTTACAAAACGTTAACTCTATTTCACCTCAATACGAGGAGTATAAGAAATAAACTAGAATATCTTAACGAGTATGTATCAGAGAATCATATTGTTGGTTTCACGGAAACGCATTTAGATACTAACATTGATAATAACTCATTAAAATTTACAGGATATCACAACCCAATTCGTAAAGACAGAAATGCATTTGGTGGGGGTGTTATCATTTATATAAGAGAAAACTTATCGTTTAAGAGGATGCATGAACTAGAGAACAGATATGATGAGACAATTTGGGTTAAAATACATTTACCGGTTACACCGCTCATCATTTGTTTAGCTTATAGACCTGACTATAACTCACTAGAGTTTTGGGATCGACTAGACAATAGTATTGAAAGTGCACTAGACTTCACAAGTCAAATAATTTTATTTGGTGATTTAAACGCGGATCTTTTATCTTGTAGAGGAAAGCACCTCAAAGATATTATGATAAGTAAGAATCTAAGAAATATTATCAAGGAACCTACAAGGGTAACGACTAACTCTAGCACTCTTATAGATCCAATTATAATCAGTGGAGATGTAAATTATATCGATTGTGGTGTCATTGAGTTTAGTAATACAATCAGTGATCACAAAGGCACTTCCGTAACATTAATAACTTCTATGAATACAAAATCAGCATACGTGAGATATATACTATGTTATAATCAAGGAGATTATACATTACTGAACGAGCGTATCACTGAAACAAAATGGGTTGAATTATTCAAAAACTGTGAAGGTGTCAATGAAGCTTGTGACATATTTTATGATAATTTAAATGCGTTTGTAAAAGAATGCGTTCCTACAAAGAAGGTTACGATAAGACCAAATGACAAGCCTTGGTTCGATTCAAATTTAAGAAGAGAGTGCAGAAAAAGAGACAGATTGCGAAAAA
The DNA here is from genome assembly GCA_916613615.1 of Steromphala cineraria. Taxonomy (NCBI): domain Eukaryota; kingdom Metazoa; phylum Mollusca; class Gastropoda; order Trochida; family Trochidae; genus Steromphala; species Steromphala cineraria. The sequence goes on along the minus strand of OU744722.1, from coordinate 37,222,341 downwards.
CAGCGAGGAGAACAAATAAATTATCAGCTATTACGAAATTCAAAAAACAGCGACAGAAGGTTAACAATATGAAATATTTTGCAAAAGAGAGTTTTTATGCAAATGTTGATAACTTCCTTCTGGACTCACATGTTGAAAGTAAGAGCTCGTATTGGAAACTTTTACGCTATTTAGTAAAGCAACCTGGCTCTAACTGTATACCTCCACTTAAATCAAACAATGATCACGAAAATCCAACTTGTTTCTCTGATCACGAAAAGGCATAAAGATTGAATGAATATTTCCAATCGATTTCAACCATTGAGGATCACAAAACATGTCTACCAAGCTTCAGAAATAGAACTGGTGCTGTTATGGATAGTCTTATAGTTACCGTTGGAGAAATTGAGGATATTATAAAATGTTTGCATGTTAAAAAGGCTTCAGGGCCCGATAGAATAAATCATACACTGTTGAAACATGTTGTCCATTCAATAAGTCATGTTCTATGTTTGTTATTTAATATGTCATTGCAATCATGTGTATATCCATCTGAGTGGAAAACTGCAAATGTTATGCCACTATTCAAAAAAGGTGATCCAACGCTAGCCTCGAACTATAGACCAATATCTCTAATCAGTTGCATTGGTAAACTTTTTGAAAGAGTTGTTTTAAAACATTTATTCAATCATTTCCAATCGAACAGACTTCTTTATAAATACCAGTCAGGGTTTCAACCTGGACATTCAACTGTACATCAATTAATTGAAATCTACCATCAGATTTGTGAATCATTAGACAAAAAAGAACAATATTGTATTGTTTTTTGTGATGTTTCAAAAGCATTTGATAGAGTTTGGCACAAGGGATTATTGTTACAACTTGAAAAATATGGTGTGAAAGGTCAGTTACTTGGCTGGCTAGCTAGTTACATAAGTAATCGCAGTCAAAGCGTGTTTGTTAATGGAGCAATATCCAAGCCAAAATTACTCAAAGCTGGTGTTCCACAGGGCTCAGTGCTTGGTCCCTTCTTATTCATTGTTTATATAAATGATATGGCAGATGAATTGGATTGTTTAAGTCGGCTTTTTGCTGATGATTCGTCTTTGGGTTATTCTGCAGCAAATGATAAACTTTTGCAAGAAAAACTAAATGTTAACTTATACAAATTAAGCTTATGGGGTAAAAAATGGCTTATCAAGTACAATCCGGATAAAACTGAAGCTGTTTTATTCTCCACAAAAAATCATATAAATAAACCGAAGTTACTGTTTGATGGGGTGGAAATAAAAATGGTAGAGACACATAAACATTTAGGCGTAACACTATCCAGTAATGGCAAATGGACGGACCATATTGAAGATATTTTAAAACGAGTTTCAAAAATGGTATCCTCATTGCGACTTTTGAAATATGTGTTATGTAAAGAAACACTTAATAAAATTTATATGATGTTTATAAGACCACATCTTGAATACGCAAGCGAAGTTTGGGACGGGTGTAATCAAGAACTAATAAACAAGTTAGAACAGATTCAGTTGCAAGCTGCAAGAATAGTAACTGGCCTACCTAGGCATACTTCACGTAAATTCCTGTACTTTGAAACTGGTTGGGAAACATTACAGGAACGTCGAAGGAAAAGAAAGTTAACATTGATGTATAAGATTCAAAATGGATTCGCGCCACAATACCTTGCAGATCTAATTCCTAACAGTGTCGGCTCTAAATGTGACTATAATTTACGTAACTCTCAAAATATATCTTATCCATACACAAGACTCAATCATTCAAGGAATTCCTACTTTCCATCGACAATTAGTTCCTGGAATGTTCTACCAACCAATCATCGACAATCACTAACGGTCTCAACATTTAAAAATGGTTTTGGTAACAGACATGCCTTTGCCCCACAATACTATGCATTTGGGAAAAGGAAATTAAATATTATCCATTCAAAATTAAGATATGCTGTGAGTTCATTGAATTATGATCTGTACAAAGTTGGAATTTCAACAATTGCTAGCTGTTCTTGTGGTTATTATATTGAGAATGTATATCATTATTTATTGCAATGTACATTGTATAGCAAACAGAGAGAAAAGCTTATGATTTCTTTACGGCGCATTACTGGACTTACAATAGATCTTAAACTTTTGCTTGAGGGAAGTGCAGACCTGTCAATAAGTCAAAACATAACTTTATTTATGTTGGTACAAACTTACATTAATGAAACAAACAGATTTCTTTGATGTCAATTACTTGTCAATAATGTTTTTTTTTCTGATACTCTACTCTACTCTTGTTCACTGTCTGCTGTCTGTATTCACTATGTATTATGTAAATCAATTTTGTACATACTAGGAGAGGGCATTTTAAGTTGGATAACTTGTCCCCAATCCTTTTCTTGTGAATAAAATATGTTTAAACTACAAAGGGCTAATGAGTTGACCTTCATTCTGTCTGATATTGTTACTCACATTTCATACTTTTAATGTGTAACAGACCATTTCATCCTCCTACTTGTTCGGGTTTTTCTACGATAAACTAAGAATTACCATTCATTCAGAATACAATCTTTCAAGTAATTTATTTATTCTCCGAAAATAGGAAATCTTGATTAGGAAAGGTAATTTGTCTCCAAAACTCTGACGTTAGAAGAACACGACAATATCTATTATATTTATTATAACAAATAAGATAAACAGCCTGCCATTTTTTGTTAAAAAACTTCTTATACTTCACTACATGCTACATCTCCACAAAATGAACACAAAATTGTAGAACAGCAAAATGAAATGGTTATCAATATTTAAAGCGCTCTTCTTATAAATAAGTTTTTATATCTTTTTGATACCTTTACTATATTCAAATTCAATATTCTCAAAATGGACTGCTGACGAGAGTTTGTAATGCTTCCTCCCACTAATCACCGTGCATTTCATCCACAAAATCATTTAAAATCAATATATACGTAGCAATATTCCCATGACACCCCTTTTCATAATGATCAGAAATATTGATAATCACTTTGTTTGTATGAGTCACTCAACAGAGTTTGCAATATACTGCGAAATATGCAATCTGATCACTATTGTCCTTCCATATGCTGTAAGCCTGGAAAATTCTTAAATTTATAGAAATAAATCAAATACCCTTCATCCTGCTGAAATCTGAAAACATATTCAATCCGACAAAATTGGGTTGGAGAGTATTGAACAACAATAAGTTAGGAGAATCATCAGAAATCCCTTTTGCATCTGATGGATTGATGAAAAACACTTCAAGTGCTCAAAGATTGCAAGAAACTCGGGGAAGTTTGTGAAAACTGAAATACTTGATATCCCTCTTGACACATATTGATCCTATAACGGGCAATACATTTGGCATAAGACATACAACATAAACTATGTAAAACATTCTTATAATTTGTGTATTACAAATGATCATAATATTATTATCTCTCACAGAATTTTCAGAATTAGTGTTTTATCTATCAAATTCACTTCTCAAGAAACATTCCTGATACAATATAAAATGTTATGTTTTAAAAAATGTTTAAAAGGAATTGATGTCTGTCATGTCTTTCGACACAAATTGATTGCTTTGACGGACGCCATATCAACTCTGGCAGTGATGGACTCTCCTATCATCAACCAGAACCGAAGTTCTCTGGAACATTTCAAATACCAATTTGATACAAAATGAGGACTGGATTGCTACATGAATATCGTTATAGCAGTTGATCGAATTTCCCCATTTTGGCCGCTCAAAATTGAGTAAAATATTCTAAATACAAACATAGATGTGGTAATGTAAAAGACGGTTTGTATATTAAACATCCAATAATATTGTATATTTTGCAATTCAGAAGCATAAATACATTAGATTTAATATAAGCTCATTGAATTACATCATCTTATGGCGGCTTTTGCAATCCCATGTGTAAAACTGTCATAAACATTCAGCAAAAAATATTTAGTGTTCGAATCCAATAAAAACTTAAAAAGGTAAAGAGTTACTTGAATATGATTTGATTTTGTGGCTTCCAAGAAGAATAACACGCACTTTAACTATTATATCTCCAGGATGTCCGACCTTAAAGCTCGAATAATTAGATTATTGAGAGTAGAGATATATACATGAACAAAATTTATTCTGTATAACTGCAAGTACAAATTGCTTACAGATCATACAGTTGAAATAGTACAGTAAAAAACAGTCAATTACTAATAATAAAGAAATGTTATTCAAACGATAAGACAACTGCACCTAATGGCACAAACCATATATTTAACACTAAATAGTTAGATTTTAAAACATATTATCTATTAGACAGCAGAGTTTACTTCCAAAGTGATAGTTCTGATGATGTATGTTGTGAGAATATGAATGATTGAACAAATAATGGTGTTAAGGTTAATTTGGCATATATTGACATTTGTCTATCGTCAGTAAGCTTTCTTCAAACCTCCAAATCTTGTCAGTGAAATTTATTTGTGAAATCCGATGTTCAATTTACTCTCTAGAAGGGAAAGAAATGAAAGCTGAAACACAACCATTTGTTCATCCTTTACATAAATACTTTGCTTTTTTTTCTCCGCTGTCTGAATTTAATCATGCCGACAGTAAATAACTAAACGTTGTTTATAAAATATATTTGAGTGTGCAAAATGTAAATGGTTCCGACAAACTAGAAGTCGTAATATGCAGTTTGATATCAGTCTATCTCTGCATAACCATCAGCATTTCATGTCTTGCTCATCATACCAATTGATAGCAAGAAAATGTTTGGAATAACATAGAAAGCATAAGTAATGATATAAATTCTCACATATTCAACCCCTCAAGGCAATTATTTGTTGAATCCTTGTCTTCAATAAAAGTTTGATAACAGTCATATATATTCTTCAAAGCCAAATAAACACGTCTTGTTTACATGAATAATAGCTATTTCACCTATTAAACATTATCAACTCGTAACTGATGTTCTTTATGCTTCGGATAAGTTTCATTAATAACATTTGAATGATTGAAGTGTGTGTTCAGTCTCATTCTCTGGACATTAAATTTTTACATTTTAAGACACTGTGACATAATAAGCATAACAACGCCTATCATCCACAAAAGTAAAAGTCATATAAAGCAGGAAACTTGTGTACAGACTCCTGACCTGATTGGAGTTATTCTTGGTGAACCTCCTGTCGCTAATAATGTTGACCCGCTAAAACGTATCTGCTTGGTAAAAGCAAAAGGCCCCCTTAACCCTTGTATACAGATTCTTTTTGTGATTATAGATTTGGATGGGATTATAGATTTGGTGACTTTGTGACCTCTAATAGGGGTCATGCCCTAAAGGCATCATTAGGTGATAGGATTCACAAGTTATTGAAATTTGGACTATAACAAATGGAAAATGGTTGATTCAAGGTGATCAATGTTTTGAACAGGTCCTGAGTGATAATTTCAGTAGTAGATTAGTATAAGTCAAACAAAGGCTAATGCCTTTTTGATGCGTGTTGAAATTATCTAATTCAAAACACATGATGTCTTCTCACTGTTCAAATGCAATGAAGTGACGCCACTTTCAAGAGTATTTTACTTATATCACAGCTGCTAGTATTATTGCAGAGGGGAATATAAAGCCCCAACAAAATCATGGCTTTGTGCTGCAGTTAAACCTACAAGTGTGGAACAAGCGAACCATGGGTGGTACTGTGATGAAATTCTGTGTAGAATAGCACCAAACCGTTCTCTATTGCAGAAAAAATTACTTGCCGCTGGCAGGTTCATTTAACATAAAAAGATGCAACTTACGAACTGATTAATTTATTTAGATGGTGTAAGAAAGAGGTTGAGTATTTGTCAATTGTTTTGTACAAAACATATCTATTGAAGCGAATAAAATAACATCTTATAATTACCCGTCGTTTATTGAGATAAAAAAAATGTAAATTATTTTACAGTATTAAGTTTTTCATATATGCGTTCTCATTTTGATGTCACAGTAACATCAAAATGAGAACACATTTATCTTATTCTATTTAAGCGTCCTCAGTTCAATATGATTGAAAAGGTATGTACATACCATATAGAGACAATAGTCTACAAAATATCTCAAAATTTATTACCCAAAGCGTGGAAAGATAATCTTTAACATTCTACACTGGTAACAGAATCGCCAATAGGGATCTTCATACATTATTTCCATATATTAAACCTGGCCAACCCTTTATCATTTGTAAATTATATTGCTTTTATTAATATAAAAACTAAGAAAACATGAACCGATTTCTTCAACCATTCAACATCCATGGTATTGATGGGTATGATTACATGTAATACTACAGATTTATACGGCATACAGGTAACGAATGATACCTAAAATCAATCACGTATATGACATGGAGATCCTTCATATTTCTTACAGTTCAATCAACAGTATTCCTCTTGATGCATTCAATGAGATGTTGCAGTATTCATCATCTAAAAATCATCAAAACTGAGCTACGTTAACTTATTGAATTTAAGCATCCAATTTTCGAAAAAGATAGGTGTCATTTTGTTAAATGCAAAATCAGATATGTTAAACCCTAAAAGCAATCACTCAAAATGCGGATATATTGTTTAGTCAATACTTAAATTTCGTAAGAAAATTTAAACAGGAATGCTCTTGAATTCTCTCATATATGCTCTCCTAAAATTTGCGTTTCCCTTCTGATTTCAGTATATTATCTTACAATTACTTATAGTAATGCCCATCTAGGGTTTGCAGTAATGAGGAGTGATTGGGAAAGTCAATCACTTGTCGTCCCATGGGACATCTCCTCATCGCTCAAGACAATCAAGTCAATTTATATCTTTCACCGCTTGAAGGAAGAGATGTTAGCCATGATGGGATTTTCGGGCAGAATAAAGGGGAAATGGTTATAAGGAATGTCAATAAACATAGCAACACGTCCTTTGTTAATTCACACTTTGCATTCTTTAATTTGATCTTACTCAATATCTAATACAATGCATGGTATTGTACAAATACGCTGATGTAGCAGAAAGCAATGTTTCTATATTGATTTCTTCTTGACAGATGTAACCTTGAACTCAATTACAATTAATGAACTCATGAAGAGTAAGAGTGGCTAACATAACTATGAATATATTGCATTGAAAATCAAAAGCAGTTTTACCACTGTAATATTGGTACTTTGATGTTCCGATAGGTTACTGTGCATGACAAAATTACATTTCAGGCTTGCAATGAAAGAAGTTTCTTATTCCATTTCTTAGTGAATTCATCTTGAAGACTGTTCCATGATCTATACATCAATTACAATTAATTTTTTTTGTATTTTACTTGTCTAGTAATAACAATATTAATCGTCTAAATGGAGAAGCATTTACAATGATTTGGTATTCCTACAAGTTGCTACCCATTGTGTTTCTTTTTGAATGAATGCTACATATTTCAACGAGACAATTGTGAACAGGCTTTATAGATTCAATTAGGTTACAATATGTTACTTTGATAACTTATCAAAGCATTGAAGCAAATGTCCTTTTATCATACCAAAAACATAATAAGAAACAGATGACATGCATTATCAGTCAATTGCTTTGGTCATAAAGAAGGCATGTATTCATCTCAAAATGTTTAACCTCAGTATCTTCTGATGCATATAAGCTAAAAGGCTTGTTAACCAAAATCACTTTTTATATTATAAATTTGAGTATAGAAAACAAGAAATCTTGAAAACAAATTAGAGTATGATTTCCTTTTCAATTTTTTATAAAAAAACATTTTCCGTCAAGTGCCTAAAGATTAGACACAACGTTTTTGTACACATTATTTGATAAACGCTTGTTATGAACGGTAGTTTCTGTCATGACTGTCGACGCTTATTAATTTGCATAAAACAGAACCCATTCATTTCTGAAGAAATTGTTATGGCCATAATGAGCTGCCTACAGTTGCAGAGTGGCAGTTCTTATAAACATTTTCATTCACATTTTCAAAAGGTTTTCCTGATCATAAGTGAACTTCCGGGTTGTTAATTTACATACATGAGGATTTGATCTTTAGAACTCACTGAAAGGAGGTCAGAAATAAGGACCTTAGGTTATAAATATTCGTGATTGTTGGATAGTTGTTAAGATAGATATACCTTTTCATTCGATAATGCATGTACCTATGTATCTTTATTTTTATCAGTTTACGACTAGCTGACTGACATATCCTTTATATCCATATCACATATTCTTGCATATATCATTATGATATTTAGATAACTGTTTATTATGTTTCACATGTGTTGAAATAATTTATTTTATTTTCTTCATTTAATACCATATTTTCATAAGAAAACATTATTGATTGGCATCCCTGTCAACAAGAAGTAATTGATATGACGAGTTGTGAAGCTCCTGAAGTAAAACTTCTGGCAGTGATGGACACTTCTATCATCAAAAAGAACCAAGAGACTCTGGAACATTTCAAGCAACAAATTAACATGTGGAATGGCAGTGAAAAACCTCTAAACCTACATATTAATATTTTGGGCAGCAGTGATCTTTGACAATAGGTTATTTTATACCAACGAAATATTGGTTCACTTACGAGTTAGTCATGCTGGAAGATATTATTGTATCTTTCCACGTCAAGGCATTATTTTACCTTGGAAAAAGTTTATAGTTTGGCATAAAATGCATTTTGTACATAAATATATAAATGTGTTGAGAAACAATTGAAAAACCAAATCTCAGTAAAGAACTAAGTGTTCATTCAAACATTGGTTCAAGGAAGAGGATTCACTATGGACGCAATTCTAATAACTTTCTTAATTGAATCATATGTGACTTTTTCAATAATCACTGTTAATGAAAATTTATGTTAATAATGGAATTATCATATGATTATTTTTGTTATTATTATCAATAAATCCTTTTTATATTTAGTTGAGAAATAAAGTCACTATTGTTGGAGGTAATGTTACAATGAGATCATGTCAAGTAAAGTATGTCAATAATGAAAATACATGGTCCTTATTTAACAAGTTCATTGTCCTTAATAAGTTCATTTCAGTTCATGGGTGATTCATTTAATCAATCTATCTAACATGCCAATACATACATAATTAAAATATTAAATTGGACAGTGATTTGGAAATTGTGTTATAATGGCAATGAATTGATTATCATTCATATCCTCCCTACATACAGATAGCTATTAGCGATTGAGTCTAAGTTTTTGTTATCAGTGTGTATGTCATTCTCTCCCCACAGAGGCAGATCAAGTCATGAAATGTTGATACAGCCTCTGTTATATCACGCCGAAATCGGTGTGTTCCGACAGTTTACCCTAGCGGGAAATAATTGCACCACAATCTATTTGAATTTCTTTATCAAATGGCAACTCTTCTCGCATGGAAAGGGTGGTTCTTATCACTATGCTTTTGCCATGTTTTTCAGTAGACAAAATGATAACTTGAGAACAGCGTCGCTGATTGCACAACCAACTTTGATTGCTTCCAATCAGGCGTCTCCCATTTTATCCCACAAAGTCGGCGTAATAGAACAGAGGCTGTATCAACATTTCTTGACTTGATCTGCCTCTGTGGGGAGAGAATGTGTGTATGTATACAGTTAACAGTTTAAAAGGTTATACTATGTCTAAGTATCGAAGTTAATCTTCAGGACATCATTGCGAGCATTGGTATGCATCATGCATGAACTTCTATGTAACTGAAGTTGTGTCATGAATAGTTTGTAAAGCCAATAGCTTTTCTATTTCATGTAAGATGCACATGGCTGTTATGTCTGACCAATAAGAGCCTAGTCTTTTTGGCATTCCTTGAATAATAATTTGACCAGTGGCTAGAAAGATTCAGTCACAGCAAATTGACTTTCAGCCAAATTAAAAGGGTAGCTAATTGATGAATGTTTGGGACAAGCTGTCAGTGATAATTGTATCCTAATAAATAGACACATGTATTTTCACAATTCAAAGTAAAAAAAAAACCTTTTTGCACAAATATCAAAACATAATTTGTTAATTAAGCATTCAGGAACATCAAATAAAAGCAAACGTTAGACGTATTAAATTCAAACATCCAATTATCCAATATGATAGCTATTATTTTCTATACATGCAACACATCAGATATGTCAAAGTTCCCACACGGAGAGACAATTCATTTCATTCTTCGTCTTCCAAACAGAATAATCAACAGGAATGCTCTTGGGATATTCAATCAGATGTGTTGACCCTGGCCCAGATTTACATCTCCCTCTGATTGCAGTGTATTATCTTACAATTACTTACAGTAATGCTCATCCAGGAGTTGAAGCAATGAGAGGTGATTGGGAAAGTCAATCACTGGTCGTCCCGTGGGATATCTGCTCACCACACAAGACATTCACTCCAATTTATTTCCTTCACCACTTGAATGAAGAGATGGCAGCATAGTAAGGGTTTCGGTCAGATTGTAAATGAGATAATGGTCAGGGAAGGTCTATAACATCGCCGTACAAGTTTCGTTTTTCACATTTTATATAGTTTTACTGGGTTCTATCAAGATATCAAATAAGGCAGGGTATTGTACAAATGCGATGGTGTAGTAGTATGCATCCAAATTGCTTGTATTGATTTCATTCAGACAGATGTAACCTTGTACTATAACTCAATTACAGATAAAGAGGTCAAGTCCTGAAGAATAACATGTCAGGGTGTTTTACGAACCTGTGATTCTATTTCATTATTTGGTAGAAAAGCAAGACTGTTTTGTTAAAACATCAGTGCTGTGCTGAACAAATAGATCTCAAAAAGGTATCAGTTGTTAAATTATTCCTATAACTTTGGTTTACATGCCATCCCGCCAAAGACTGTATATTGAAATCACTTCAAGATGTTGTAAATTGATAGCATTGCTACATTCATGAACATCCTTTTCAAGAATGTGTTTCTCTGATACAACTTTAACAATTTACAAGGATATATCTCGAAAATTTCAAGGTCATATAGTTTGATATTGAGCAACTTCAATTAAGAGCCAATTCACTTTTAATCGCATTGTAGACATAACATGCCAAAAAATATCGCTCTTTTTTCAGAAAAGGATATCATTAAACATTCACTGTTCATTTGATTTACAATGTTGATGGAATAAGGTAAAATTACTATTAAAGTTGAATAGATTAAAGTTATTTACAAACACATGACATTCTCTATATTCACGTCTCTAATTGTGCAGCGTTAAGAATAAGAAAAAAAGAAAATTATCACTTCTTATTTTTACATAAAGGCTCAGAACTAAACAGTACTACTTGAAATTACTTGTAACACATATTGATTTGCACGGAAAAGGTACACATCAATTTTAAAGGTATGTTTTAAGAACTACAGATGCAGTATGAACGTTGGCAGAAAGATAAATTTTCATGTTATAGATACTAATACAAATTTCACAATATATTATACAAATTAGTGACGTATAGACCTAGATTTTAAAGTTTCCCAACGAAGATTGTACATACTCAATGTACATCGCTAGACTAATAATTGTTGAAGTATCATTTCAAGTCATAATTGATATAAATGCCCCCAGTGGAGATCTTGATACGTATTTATAGGAAATAAATTTCATTCGTTAAAGAAACATTTACATCATTGTGGTCAGACAATTTGAGAGAAAGGCTGGTTATTTTTTAGATTGTAACTTAATCGGATTGTCGAGTACATGTAATTGTTTTTGGCAAACAACTTCTGTCATGGATACATACTCTTTCGTTAATTGCATATTTTTTTATGTTATTTATCTAAGCAATGTTTTAGAGTCATATACGCAGTGCATCGATGTCCAAATGATACTCGCAATATCAGCCAACATGTAAAACTGCCAAATATTATTTATAACATTTCTATTACCATTAGATGTATTAAGTTCTCTTCGTTTTCTCCATTGCGAAGATAATATTTCATGTATTCAAATCATGCAGTGAATGATGTATATTTGCCATGTTTTTCAACTCGACGTACTCAATATGATGATAAGTGAAGGTTATACAGTTATTATAGTGGTTAACATTGATGCAACAAGAGACAGGGGTAACTGGAACGTTTCAAACAACATATTTGAGATGTTGTGAAATGTCTGTGGAAAACTCTTTAGTTTTGCTTGTCTGTTTGATAGTAGTTATCACTGAACTTTATTACAACAGTTTTGGTGTTTGGATTGACCATAATGTTGGACACACACTCCTTCACAAGAATCCTGACAAATTTAAAAAAATGTAACAATTTAACGTTTTTAGGATTAAGTTCTTCAGTTACAATTGTGACATGCATAACAGACAAGACAATGCGCACATTTCTATTAATGACTTTATCAAATAAGTTGTAAATGTTTCTCGTTTTAATGACCTTGAGTGTCGTCTCTATTTTGTTTATGTAAAATGTGATACCTAACACGATATCGATGATATTAAGTAGGCACATTAAAGCAACGTCAACGTTAAAGGAAAGTCTTGTCGGTATTATTTCAAGAGTCATTTGACCAGTGGTCAAGGGGTCTAAGTCACAGACACTGGACACTCAGGCACATTAGGGTGATTACTATAAAGTATGTGCAATAACTAGAGGACACTTTACACTTAGTCAGGACATTAACCTTAGTTTAGGAGTGTGCTCTTTTAATTCAGAGACCATTCTACTTTAGTTGAGTGGCTGAGAACCTAATGATGTCACAATTTTTCGATGATGGTTGAATTGAAAAGGGATTTGACAAGTTGAGGTTGTTTTCAAACTTGTTCTGTCATCAATAAAAATGTATATAAGAAATTGGTGCTGACACAGGAATTTATTTCATGCTATCATATGCTAGAGAAATATGTCACATGTTGGCTTTTACAATATGAGTGTTTTTATCAGCAAATATATCAGACTTGGTAGTTAAAACAAACATTCAATGTAATTAAACCAAGATTGTCCTTATTTGCATGCGTAAATTGTGAAACTCTAATGACCATTTAAAACAGTTTATACTGAAAAGTAACTTGGCCTAATGTGCATCCTCTCATTATTATACAACAATATAAATCTAATATCAAGCTAGTGAAGCTGAATCTTTTCCAAATGAAAACAGTTGCACCATCAAAACTATGAAAAGAAATCTCAAGAGTATCAAAGATTTGACACCTAAACGATATTCAATGATGAGAGTTGTTGCTTTCATGTTTGGCAATCAACATTTTATTACATACAATGTTTTAGGTCTTAACGCTGCACTATGACTGTAGGGTGCACAACTCCCAAAGAATTTGAAAAGTGTAATTTTGGTCGTTTTTGTTTAAATATCGGTGCAATCATTGTTTAAAAGGCCACTCATGAGTTGTTTGGGATCGCATATGACAAAACTTATGAATAGTGTCATTTGATCGAGAAGTACAGACTGTTGAAAGAGAGTATCATTTTAAAGCTCATCGACGTTATATTTTAAAAATAGGAATTTTAAGTCGCTATTGTAATCGAAAACCGAACAATTACGCGGTCAATCAGTCAAATGTTATCTAGTAAACTTGAAAACTCAACATTCAGAATAACAGTTACAAGCTTTGCTAGGTTATATGACTGTGAATTTGCTTTATAATGTACGAAATTTGTGTGAAAAAGTTAAGGACAAAGAATCCATATGGACAGATAGATGAACAACTCTGAAATAACAAATACTAGGCAAATCATTAATGAAAAAAATTAAGGAGCTAGTTTCTGAAAAAAAATAATAAAGTATTTATAGAGGTAGTGTCGTATATTTACATTTCTCTCTGACTGACCAGTATTCTCGACTTACTATAATGTCCATTATAGAGATAATGTGAAAAGATTGGTAGAGCCAATCAACAGTACGCCCGTGGGATTGCAGCTGATCACACAAGACAGTCACTTCAATGTTTCTCTCCGCTTCTTCTCTGAAAATTTCAATGAAAAGATCTTGGTGGAGTAAGTTATCAAATAGAACTAGGAGGAAATGGTGCTTATTGTATTTTCAAAGACAGAGTACTGTTGTATGTACATATGTATGTCATCGTACACATCCTTGCTATAACTTATGTTTTCCAAGTTAGCCAATGGCTCATAATGTATTTCTTCTTGATAAATATATATGGCTTTGCTTCAACACCGAATAACATCTCACATTTTTTTCTAATTAATAAAGAAAGTTCAACAGTAACATAAAGAAAAACAATTGTCCATGAAGTGATTGCAAAGTGATATAAAAATACTGCCGCTTGTTAGTCAAAACCGATATGATAATAAATCTTTAAATGGAAGTAGGGCAATTTGAGCTTCAGAGAGTGCTATTTTTCAAATCAAGCTCAGGGGCAAAACGGAAATCATGGACAAAATAAATTCATAAATATTGACAATAAACATCGCATTAAAAGCACATTATCCCTAAATTTGTGAATTTTGACGAGAAATTTAATACGCATTATGAGAAAAATATGCAAAAATGTGAAAATCACGTGAATTTGCCATTAGTGCAAAGTCACCTGCAAAAATATCAAACAAGTGCTCATAATGGATCACGATGGAACACCTTAAAACCACCAAAAGTTGGACCACAAAACCATGAGAAACCTGAAACCAGTTGATAATTTCTGTCCAAGGGTACCAACTTTTGAAAAATCACCATAGCTCATTTATTTTTTATTGACATTTTGTTTTCATAATACAAAAAATATGTGAAGATATTTGACATGTCCAAAATGGCAAAAACCATTGTATTTTTGCCGTATGAAGTCTGATATCACTAGGCCATTAGGCAAGCGTAAAGGTTTTCTTTAAGTGACGTCATGAAGGTCAAATCCTATAGGTGTGTATTACGTTACGTACGTACGTACGTACAAGGAGACAGAGGACAAGTAAAATCAGAGCTATTCGATTCCTCAAAGGTACTACATAAACCACTAAACTTTGATTTATTCCAAATGCTAAATGTCAGGACAGGAAAAGACTTAAATGTTTAAGATATACAGCGATTGTAAAGGTACGGTCATATTACTTGTCACTGCATGAAGAAAATATACAGCGATTGTAAAGGTCATATGCCTTGTCGCTGCATGAAGAAACTATGTCTTTCCAAAAAATTGTTCAGTCAAACGTTCTTTTTAGTTTGGGACGTACGATTTTTAAAAACTCAGGGTAAAACAGGATTTTGCTAAAGGGAATGGATATTTATTAATTCAAATATTTCATAAAAAGAAAACTACCTTATAATATGAATTGGTATCGTGAATGACAAAAAGTAACAGTTACTATGAAATTTTGGGGGGGTTGTAGAACGAGTTTTATATTCATTGTATATAACCTCTAATTCCTTAACGATAAACAATCTTTGCTGTTCAAACAAGCCCGACACAAATCAAATATTATGAAACGTTAACTAATTCTTCTTTTCTTTCATTTATCACTTTTTGTTTATAGTCATAGACCCTCATTGTCAACACTCCAGTTGTTCTAAGACATATATATGTTATAAGCAATGCATTATAATATTGGGTCTGTATTTAGAATGTCGAAAGTCCAGGTCAATGACATTTTAAAGAATATTTTGTACCGACTTGCACATTGCACAGGTTTTTGTTAATTCTATCATCTGTTGCCTTGCATCAAGATGCAAACTGCCCAATCCCCTTTGCACGTTGTGCATATGGAATGTGCAATGTGCAAAGGGGGTTGGGCACTTTGCAAAAATTGTACGGCATAGCACGCCCTCTTTGTCAAAAAACATTTTCGCAAACATATCCTTTTGCAGTAATGATAGGTGACAGAAACATGTACATGCGATAGTCTATCTGACAATTATTAGAGATAGGGTGTAAGTTGCATACTGTACATACCGAGGTGCCCACGAGACGCACTAGTTCCAATTATCAACCAACATGCTGTGAATCTTCTTTGTTAATAAGAACAACTATATTTCTCAAATATGATTTAATTTGGAGCCCAGTTATATCCCAAACAGTTATCGATTCCATTCAACTTGACATCACGGATTTATGGATTTCATTAAAGATGGTACAAACGCTGAAAACCCGGAAGTAAGTGATTTTCAGATTTCCAATGAGATTTGCTGTGAAAATCCTAAACGTTTTAATCGATTTCAACGAAACTTAAAATCCATTAAAACCACTAAGACAAGCATACATGATCCGGGACGGAGGAGGCGTTGCCTGACCTTCATCAAAGTCAGTGCAATTAGCATTCATGAAACTGGCTTTGAACCTCTTAAACATTAATGGTTGGGAAGATGCTTGTTTGACCCATACAAACTCCACGCATTAGTTCCAAATGATTGACAATTAATGTAAAGGAACGTCTTAAGACAAAGATTTCTTGTCTTGGTTTTAGAAACTTTTGAAATTGAAACCCTGCATTGTTTTTTAAAAGTGCTAATCATTTTGATTTGATTGCGCTACATGATGAACATGAAAGATATGAACATGTGATGCAAGCCCAACCTTTAATACAACATCATCATCTTAGCCTAATTTTACAGTGAAGCTTGAGACATGCCACAAAGATAAATACTTTAGAATGAAATGACATATAAATGGAGCCTAAGGAGTAAAAGGGTCCACTCTCCATGCACTAAGTTGTTTCATTGAAAAGTAGAAACAAAATTATAAAATCGGAAAAACCAACATAGCAAAGCAATCACTCCAATACTAGATCTCACCACATACCAAGTTTAGTAAAAATATATTTAAGTTTTTTTAGATATAGCCCGGAAACGAAAGTATTTCGGAACCATGGAACCACAATCGGAGCCGCAACCTGATATCTGCTTTGCGGGGACATAATAAGTAAAATCATACGTGACAGCTACCTCGATACCACTCATATGACTTTCATGGCTGAAACATATCAAGAAATTGATGAAATACATATTACAAAAAAGATGAGATTTTGAGTTTAGTATTTAATGTTTATTGGTATATAAGGATCTTACACTCTCAATAGCAAAGGTTGTGATGATATATATCACAAATTTGGATGATTGCTATTCGGTGTAAATGACCTTTCTTTATTTCATGAAGAGTTTTCGGAGTAAAAGGGTTTTTTGCCATTTGTCTGTTAACGATCAAGTCTATGAAGGCTGTGTCAAATATAAAAAAATACTAACAAGTGTGAAATCAATGTTGTTGAAAAAGGTTCCTGCAGGAAGACCAAAAAATAACACATGATTATCTTTTTTGCATTTAAGCCTGATGAACTTGATATTGGTAAAGAAAATACCTTAATGTAACAACCATCTGTTTGTTGTAAAGATGATTAAAGGGGCAGTAGCACGTTTTTTGATAATTTTATATTTTTCATATTTAACTGATAATTATAAGTTAATGCTAAATGAATTATTTTGACAGTGTCAAAAATCTCATTAGACAAGCCAATCATCCATGGTCAGGGGACAAAGTATGAAGATTAACATAAAATCCATTGGCGGCCATTTTGTGTGAACACCTTGAATTCATTTTGTGTAAGAAAAAGGAATCGCATGGCTAAACTTTACGTTATATATTTGAATTATTACTGCTTCATTTAGTTCAAATACATTGTCTTTCACTTGGAACCATTAATTTTCATTTTCCTGACATCCCCTTACATTCCCCCTTAAAACGTGCTACTGCCCCTTTAATATGTGCTTGGTTTCTTATTCATGGTCCGTTACAATCAGTACAGCTTCCTAATTTAAAAACATTAAACAAAGTTTCAACTTTCAGTGCATAACTTTAGTAATGGAATTTATACGAAATGTAAACGAAATTTATTTTGAAAGTTTGAGGATTGTCCTTGTACTTTCTCCATTGTCAATTCCATTATTTTTATTGTTCCATACAGATACACATTCAAAAACCATTTCCCGTATATAATATTATCTTAGACTGTTAAAAGTGGCATAATTGAATAGGAAAAGCAATAAGTTTCATTTGATATGTAACATGATACATATAGACCTCTCCACGGCGAATATCAAGGGCGCAGCCATTTTGTGGCAGCCATTAAGCGGCTGCAAAGTTAACTGGTCAGTGTTATTTGCAACGCTGCGGGATTTGCGCATTGACGTTACATACACGTAAAGACGGTACCCAGTCACCACTTAAGCGGCATAAGCTAACGTCACCTTCCTTTCCAACTAATAATTCATTTTAAGTATATCCTTATGTCACATCAGCATCAAACACTTCTGTAAAGATTTTTCAAAGTTTGGCAATGTATGTAAATGACCCGGTAATTACGGTTTTATGTTAAAGTCGGCGATATTAAAGTGCAGAAATATAGGGCCTATGAATGACGTTAGATATCTAATTAATTAACTCAGTTGACTATGTAACTGTATCTTGTCTGATTGGGTTTTTTTTCTGGTTTATTTTTCGATTTTCTAGACTTGCGCATACGTTTTTTAAAAGAAACGTGATTATATCATAACATTCTATCAATATTTACTGTAGGCCTATAGCTTTGTATAGGATTAATTGGCCAATTTACTAGGCGTTGAAAGCCGTTCAGCAAATTAGGATTTCGATGTCAATGAATTTACCTGAATGTCGTAAATTTTCCTTGAAGTACAATATGTGTAAAACTTTAATATTTTAAGGAATTAAGTGTTTACTTTTAAATAAAAGTCATTCAAATTGCCAACATTCCAATCCAAGGCAGGCAATATCACAAGCAATCTAAATGAATTTAGATCAACAGGTTTCTATGTTGAGTTATAATATTAAACAATATGGAACTGTCGATATAAATTTTTTCAGATTTCATCACAGGGAAATTCTAAGATGAGCAACTTCTCCGACAATGGCGATGTTGCGGCAAAGGTTTTTAAAGCATGGAAACATTTAAATTTTCGAAACATTGCTACATGTATACATAAAACAATGAAAGGGGTTGTTCATACGTAGAATTTCCTTGTTTTCCTTATACTACCAATTTCTAAAGTGCTCCTCAAATAGTTAATATAAAGTGATCATTAAAGTTATTATGTAAACTAGTTTATTGATTTTTGGAGTACGGATAAATTAAAACAAAACACATAAAAATAGCTTCCTTGGGTCTTCTGATTTACAATATTTCAGTAAGGACTAAAACCTCTGTAGCAAATACTAGAAGATGATATAAAATCATCCTTTATCTATAATTAGCAACTGATAGGCATATTTGAAACACAGACTCGTCTTCAGTCATCCCAGGATCACCAGCATTCTGTCGTCATAGCATTGTTGTGCCATGAATTGTGTGACATCATTACACTGTGTAACTGTGTTTTCAAATATAAGTAATAAATGATAATTCTTTTTGTTTTTGATAATTTGATTTTGTGATTGATTTACTCATTGAAGATTTAAATTACACGTTAGAGCAAGTTTAGTGTTTTCTTTTAACTCGGAACATGTTGACATGGTATTGGCATTATATTTATCACTGGATAGGATGTAATGATTTTATTTATACAGTTCCATGTCGGGGATATATGTCTTGCAGGGGTTGAATTTGGAACCGATATCGTGGTATCATCGAAGATAGAAAAACAATATTTCATTACATTTTTCTAAATACGTTTTATAATCGCGTGACATTCGTACCGATTACACATTATACATTCATTTCAATTTGTTTTAATCATCATTCTAAATTAAATGAGTCTTTACATGATGAGTTGTATTACGATATTTTATCTGTTTCGTAGTCCAATTGATCGCAAAAAATACTGAAAATATCACATTTACGATATCAGTCATCATAACTTAAATAGGTATAAAATTTATACTAAAGTAATTAAATAGGATTTAAGTATTAAATATAGGCCAAACAATTCCTCTTATTTCGTGTTTTGAGTGTGTGTGCATTTCTTGAGTATTAACACATAATTTGTAATGACAAAGCTTAGGATATTAAAATCTTGCTTTCTATTTTAATTTTAGGAAGATTTCATAGATCTATGAGAATTAAAACCATAAAATTGTTTACCTTAGGCATATAAGTAGGGTTTTTTTAAATAATAATTTACTTTTTTAACAAACAAGGCACTATGGTGCACACGTTTTTATTATCTTATCGAACTTGTGAACAAGAGTAAGTGTTACGTGTTAAAACATAAAGCTTAGACCTATACTTTCTGTATAATTTTAAGATTATATATCTATTCTTTTTAATTTTGACAATCCATTGTACTAAAACTCACCTCGGTCAAAAACCGCTTCATAATTGGTAAAATTCAGTAAGTGATACCTTAGCTAGACGTAAATCAGAAAATATAATAGGAACTCTTTGGAGATGATTAGACCTATATATAGATGCAGTAGGGAGAATTTAACAGTGACAGTGACTCTCTGCCGGGTTTTTAGCTGTGCATGGGGATTCTTTTCACATAATATATGAATTCAAAAAAGGTACTTGATGACACAAACCGTTCATGACCGCTTACGATCATTTTAATTGGTTAGAAGTCATATCATTAATAAAAACGTTAACTGTAAGCACGTAGAACGTCGACGTAAGATTGCAGCCGCTTAATGGCGGACGATGCGAGCGCCACCCAAAGGGAGGTAACTGAGAGCGGCATGACGCACTGCTCTGTGGAGAGGTCTATAACAGGAAATCTAATAAAACGTGATCTCTCCCCGTGACCCCAATGACCTTGAAATTCACATTTGACCTTGACCTTCCATTTAGATTTTCCTAAATTATGTTTATGTTTTAAAGGGATACATGTAGTCATTGAGTGTAAATCAATTGAAATCAATTCTGTTGCAATTTGCGTAGGGTCCTCTGAATAATTTACTAGACTATATAGTATAACACGGAAAATCGTTAGAATACATGTACATGTATACCGTTAACAAATTGAACTTTAAGTAATGTTTTTTAAAAAAGTAGATCATTAAAAGACTTTTAAAACATGGTTTAGAAGAAGTATGACACATTAACCTGATATGCTAATTTAAGCATATCTTGCAATATAACAGGCTTGATACAACAGACCAAACAACATTTCAAACACCTTTACACCACCGAGCACCTATTCAACGTATTGATAAGTAATATTTCAGATCTATTATGTTAAAGTTGGGCGTAGTGGTAATCAATGTTTGTAAAGCACTTCTCACTAATCAACCTGTTTTGACACACTTCATTAAATATTAGGTGTCAATATCAGCAAGTTTATGGCCAGTCTAACACCTAATAGCGACACTTAACGAGAATTTGCCAAGCTTTCCCTACTGAATGATCCTGAAGATTTCCTACAAAATCGTTAACAAATCAATCCCAGTCTTGATGTCAGGTAAAATTATTTCCGCATTGCATCAATTTGCATGAAGAGCATAATTATTGATAAACGATTTATCATAACGGGTAGCACATCACAGCATGTTAATCAGTGAAATGTGAACATTTTCTTTAAAACTTTTAATACTAGCACTATTAATCATAAAATAATTCTTTTTCTTTTTTAGGTCAGCAAGTTGTATGTTTTATAACCAAATACAAATACTTTAGGTTATACAACTTAGTCCCGGACACACTGACATGGAGGATTGTTTACATGAAACAAATGCAACCATGCAATTACACATAAATAGAGTGTTGAAGCATACAAATAAACGAAGTTATGAAAATCAGTTTTGCATGTGATCGATGTATGAACATGACACTAAATGTGCTCAATGATAGAAAAAAGTGTTTTTCTCCCAAATGAAAAAGGAAAATTATTGTGAAAAAAGGTAATACTTGTCAGGCTGTCGACACATATTGATCGGTATAACGAGCAAGACATCAATTTCTGAAGACACCGTTATAGCAGTAATTGACCCATCAAACATGCAATTGAAGACTGGCAGTTGCAGTATGAATTGTTCCAAAGATTCACACTTCTCTAGGCCAGCACTTTTGAGTTTTTCACTACTATGAATGAAGGTTTGATTTTAGTTATGCTTCTCTGCGGAAGTTACAGTTACAATGGTGTATCCGTGTACTGCCAACAGATCCGATCAAAAATAATTCATTGACCTGAAGATGGAGAAGGCATGCAGTCAGTAAAAAGTCATTTAGAGAGGGGTAGCTTAAATACTTTGTTAATTGCGGCTTTTTCTCTTGTGTAATGCTGCTGTTGAATAATTGTTGTAAGCTAGAAAACCGAAAAAATATCTGTTTGAATATGTGTCTATTGTTGTGTATCAAATGCGATTACCGAGTACTTTCATCATAATATCTTCATGTACCGTATCAGAATATAGCTTCATTATATATAATTATGGTTTAGTCATTCCATTATTTCAATTTTTATGCCAGGGTTTCTTTCACAAACCAACCTTCACTTAGGTTACCCTTAACTAAATTTTGATATTGCAATTAGATTCCCTTAAGAATGTTCAACGGATGAGTATGGCATGGTTTCTGGCGTCTGTCCGTTCATCTGTCTATCATCCATCTGTCCATCTCTGTATCTGAAAACTGTCAAAACAATGGCGCTAAGACTCAAACCCTAAAACCTAGTAGGCGTAGAAAACTGTTAACGTGTCTACAGTCTCCTCAGCTGATTGGGATTATAATTAACAGATCTGATGACATCTAATGAGGGCAAATGTGGTCTCGTCCTTAAAGTCTTTAGATTTTCTAATCCTGTGACTTGTAATACGGTAACCCTATGTACATTTTATGATGAATTATATATGGATAGTCAAATGAGCTTCAAAGTCAACGGCTCTATTTCTCACAGATTTCCTATTGATATGTCGACCCTGTTACCCCAGTTACCTCATTTCCTTCTTGTTCTCTTGAACGAAAGGCTGAATATTGAATTGTAGATGTTATAGGTGTGACTTGGATTATAATTCATTGATTTGGTTAAATTGTGACCCCTTGTTTTTATTAGATTTGAACATTCGCAATAAAAAAAGAAATGAGAAATAATCGGAATGATGTTTATCATCTCATGAAACCTCCGTGTCGACAGAAGCCTAATAAGATTAAGTTGATTAAATTTGAAGCTCATTGTGTTCAGACCTAAGGGCGACTAGTAAAACCCCATGTGAAATGATGTCCTGAATATTCCCCATTAATGTGTCGGGCCTAATTCCAATTTACACTTCGCTCCTAATTACAATAGAAGATGTATGTTAAGGAGCTCTCATTTGACATTGATCTTTTAACATGGGACGGCCAATGACATTTGCACTATGTCCAAATAGAAGGCTGCTTGAGTGGAATCACGGCCTTATGATTTCAATGACATAAAACATTATTAATTATTAAGCAGTGTTTACATTAAAATACAATATGTTTTAACTACAACAAAAAGTTAAATTTGAATTAAGTATCAAGCCGTGCTGACGTCATGAACCCACATACGACAAATCATTGTTACTGTGATTCAATTATCTGTCATGAAAATGACCCAATGTGATCATTGATGAGGAGAAACTTTTCTCACAAACACGGTTTGAGTCAGATTACCTTGTGGTTTTCTTATTATATTGTCTTGACAATAGAGAAGATAAAAGTAAAGATATCCTTGTGCCTTAGTCTCAAAGTGGAAGTTAATTTTTCAGTTAATCAACGAATTGAGAACATACACATAGATAACAGAGCTGCTCTGATTTGAGTTACATCGAAAACAGGTAACATCGATTATCAACCAACATGAATTAATCACCATGATAAAGGATATAAAAAGACTTAAGGTAATAGTAAGTGGCCCGTTATTTTATTTTAACATCATATGCAAAATGGGTCGTAGGGTTTATGAATAAGTTCCTTGCTCTGATGTTCGTTATTTAATTGCAACTGCAGGGCAGATATTGGCTTTTATTCTTCATGGTCCAACAATGTTTTCGACTAATGGGTGATACAATACAAGAACGCTATAACTAACAACATTATCATCATCTTTGTATCAAACAAGAATCATTTGACGTTAAGCAATATTTACCAAAGGTCACAATTTGGAGCTGCAATACCAAAGTATCGTTTGTGTTTATGTCATATTTTACCAATTCCTGAAAAGCATTGAGAATTGAGAGCATATGACTTAATAAAAAAATTATGGTTTACAATTTCATCCATTCAAGATATTGTATGTTCCATGAAGTAAGATTATCTAATGTTTTATCTGTGAGAAACAAAACTTATTAAAAAGTAAGAAATCTCAATTATTGAAAATCACATTGAACCAAATTGTCCAACGTATTCTTCAAAATAGAACCAATGGCTCTCTAGCTCATTAAAAGGTGGCCAATGTTGTCCCCCCTTTGTTTGGGCTACAGGGATACCAATCCTAAAATTAAGTATATGAGCGATAAGCTGCAGTTTTCTAGACCTTTAACTTCTGGAGAAGAAGATGAAAATTGGTTTTAAGGGTGTGGGGCCATCCGAGTTTTTATTTAAAATTCTCACTAGTCAAGAAGTAGTCAAGTTTCAGCTTTCTAGGCCTTATGCTTCTGGAGAAAACGATGTCATGAAAAAAGGTTTTAAAGGTGTGGTCCCTGAGGCCCTTATTAGGGCCAACTGGTCACCAAAGCTATAAATTATAATCCTTACTAGTCCAGGTGTCTGTACACAAAGTTTCAGCTTTCTAGGCCTTATGCTTCTGGAGAAGAAGATGAAAATTTGTTTTAAGGGTATGGCCTCTGTGGCCCTTATTAAGGGCCACATGTAAACCAATTCTATAAATTATAATTCTAACTAGTTAATGAGTCTGTACACAAGGTTTCAGCTTTCAGGGCCTTATGAGTGAGTGAGTTAATGCTTAACTCCGCTTGGGTAATATTTCAACCATTAGCAGCGGAAACTTGAATTAAATGAGAATGCAGGGCCTAATGCTTCTAGAGAAGATGAAAATAGGCTTCGGAAAATATCTTTAGCTCTAAAGTCTGTGTTCAAAAGAAAGCAAACTTCTAGTGTTTAATACATTCTAAAAAGAATCTGTTGGGGATGAATCTCATTGACATTGTTTTTGCGTTTCTCTATCTGTTTGTCATTTTAATGGGAATGTTTGGAAGGATCTTCAAAAACGAATACATATTTATTTTCAACAACAGATTAATGTTATGGGACAATTGATTTGATTTGATACAATGAATGAAAATGTTTTATTTCAAACATTAACTCAGCCTAAAAAAAATTCAAAAATATGTTATATAAACATAAATGTATAAATTAAATATTTACCAAAAGCACCACTGAACATCGATGTTAATTATGGTACAGTTAATTTCAAACAGACTTAATGAAACTGGAAAATTCAATAATAAATGGAGGTCACTTTTTTGTTTTCATTGGTTGTTTGTCTTATTGCTTTGGGGTCCAGAGACCCCAAAGTTATGTAACATCTGATATTGAAAACTAATGGCAGAAGTTTCGCTCTATATTACTCTTGGAAACTTCAAAGAGAAGTTTCAGCCAATGATATTTGTTTTAAGCATATCCTGGTATTTCAACGACCAATGGACCGTGCTGTAGCAAATTTATACCCACGTGACCATGTGGGTGGTACGAAATAATTGGCAAGCTTTAATTTGGAAACTGATTATTATAATAATGCTATGATGTAAAATATATCGTAAACTTTCCAAAATATATAGATGAGCATTTACACCATTAATAAATATCAATTTTGCATATGCATGTGAGCTGTTTTGTAGTTATTCGGGCTATTTTTTGCATTCCACATTCGGAAACGACATTCCATTTTTGTATCAACTAGGAATTCGGTTCCTCCAATTCTTTTTACTATAACGCGAGCGCTGAATGTCCCGCCTTGTCAATGACTGTTCGTTCACTCAATGCATCTCACCGCTTCACGGAAAAAATTATACTGAACAGGCCATTTTCAAATTTCTTGTTTCAAAACAAACGTTATGGATGATTTATTTACGATTAAAGGTGTCTTTCGAAGAAAGTATTGACATAGAGCCTAAAGTATGACAAAATATTCTTAAATGTCATCCTATAATATAATGAAAATTATGAACTTTTAGCTGAGATAATTTCTAAATTGTTCAGCAACTTTCGGCTGTAATTCGATCAACACTCAATTAAGGAAAATTATTCTTGCAACATGTAATTAACCTGAAAGTCAATAGCACAACTATTTATCTTCGAGCTAATCACTGGTTCTTGTATTAAACTCACCGTCAGCTATCTTTTAAAGCAACATAAATTTGAATAACCGTATTAATGTTTAAAAATTTATGTCATAATTGAGATAGGAGACGTATCTATCATTATTGAAATTTAAACGAAACGAACGAGTCGTTTAACTATGTACATAGTGTACAGATAACTATCAAAACAAAGAGCAAAGAACATGCGTCTCCGATTGGAACAATTTATTCAAGTAAAAGTCCCCGTCCCCGTCCTCCCTAACCTAAATCTCCTGGTTCTATATAGTGATACATAACCGGGTGCCCCAAAGCTTGCCTTTTTAAAGGCTTTTCTTGTTGTATTAGATAATAAGGTATCATCACATTATGAAATGAATACTGTCTAAGTTATAAGGAAAACAACTAAATAAAATATTGTGGCATGTTCGCTTAGTCTCCTTACAATTTCGTTTCATTTCACAAGTTTCTTCATATCTCTCTGTCATTATTAGCTATTGTACTTGAATCTACACCTACAATTCAATTAAGCAGAGGAAGATTTATTACATCTTTGACTTAGTGACATACGCTACTGGAGACTAGTTATCACCCTTTGGCTTATTGATATACAGTTTGTCAGAGGTGCATTTGGAGTTCACTCAATGCTCCGTAACAGTTCAAGGTTTAAAACTGCATCTGCCCTGGAAGGTCTTTCATTGGTGTCTTATTGATTAATTGGCGCCGAAATATGAGAAATAAAACGGTACTGGAGTAATCAACACTGCTTTATATTGCCAATGGTCGGATCTGCTCATCAACTCCGTGGTAATTGCTTACTACAGTCCAATATCTCCTGCCAACATCAATCTATCCCTGGAGCACCTCCAAGGAACAGCTGACCACTATGGATCGGTTTGTTAAAGCGTTGTCATTGTATTTGATATGTTGCCAATTAGTTCTTGCCGTTGGTGTTAGAGTTCAGAATTTGTGTTGGTATGGCAGTGCAAATAATTATGAATTCCATTGCATTTGTTATTGTTCTTTTACATATCTTCACATATACATGGTACAGATGTATGACTTGATGAAACTTATATTATTTTTACAAAAGGATGACGTCACATGCCTTCCATATTTTAATGAAAATTATCATTTCACTTATATTTTCGTTATTTCTAATATCATAAACACAACATCCATTTTTAAACTTGCAATTTATATACACATAGTTGTCATGTCATGAATGTTCGGGTGCATCCATTGAGACAATGAAAGGTGATATAAACGTAAATTCTTTGCTTTGAATACATGTATCGTTTCTGCAGGGACCTTGTAAAGGTATTTTATGAGAAGTCGTTGCAAGCCCTAAATCCTTCCTTATTATATGTAAGGTGTTATATTGTGGAAAGACAATAAATTTACCATGAACCAATAACGATCAATTACAGAACCATATTTTTTCATAAATCAACTAAAATGTCCATTAACGGTCAATTGTCATGTTTTTCATGTTGATACAGTAGCAGGGTCCACAAGTGTACACAGTCCATTAGCTTTATAATATTGATTTCACCCTTTATAAATCCTTTTAAATATGAAAGTAACTGAAAAGTGAAAAGATAACATTGCACATATGTGGACGAAGTACGTTTATTGTAGTATTGAATTTGTCATGGGGGTATAATAACAGGTGGGTACGATCTGATAGAATATTCAGTCTGTAGCGACTGAATAGTATCGTATAGAGATACAGATGACTAGTACATTAAGTGATCACATTTATACAAAATCAGAACTTCACTTCAAATAAATCTATACACAAATGGTCACATAGGCGGGTAATATGAAGGACTCGACGCTTTATCTCAGCAGTATCCTTAACATGCAAACAGTAGCATTTATTGTATTGTATAATGTGGTTAAATATACACCAATCACAAGCATTCTTTGGGTTTCATTTTTAAACAATAATTCATCAGTTAATTGGACCTGAAATACTAAATGTATCAAAATTCTATAAAAATTTATGAAATAATTATCATAGTTGTCGATTTTGTTATATTTTCTACCAAATAATTGATTTTGTTATATTTTCTACCAAATAATTGATTTTGTTATATATTTACCAAATAATTTAAATATTTTTTTAGTTACACAAACAACTGACATTTAGTGTAAAATGTAAGTTCATTTAACATATGATTTGTAAATGATACTGGTCTTAATATTCTTCTTCGGACATTTGACAAATATTAATTTGTAAACAAGGCAGTGTATACAACCGCCATTAAACATATATGCATTGAAATACTGGCATCATGGTCATTTGTAGAAATATGTACAAAATATTGGATTTCATTCAGCGACTATTCAGATCTAAGGGTCCATCATACAAGCAAACTATCACAAACACACGTCCAGAAAATAGCAGCAATGGCTGTTAATATTCGTCAAAAGACAGCTCCTACTGAAGGCCCAAGTTAATGTACAACCTTTGGGATGAAGTCACAACCCTGTTCTCTGTTCTTCCCTCAGAAAAAGTTGTGCGAGGTGTCATATTAGCACCCTACAGATAGACTCTGCCTCGCTCTGGATTGTCTGAATGGCACCTTGTTAAAATGCTGTTCAAAGAATACGCTCTTTTCTACGTCATTCAGATTATTGCACTACATTTCAAAAATACTGATTCAATGTTCCAATGACCATATTTATGTCCATCCAACGGTCTTTTGAAGATTTCGTATATCCATGTGCTTTTTGTTTGAAATCATATTGTGCAATATCACAGAGATCGTGATGCATGTGCACAAGCATTTTCCATCTTGTTAATAATTCAAATGTTTGGATTTTAGCACCTTATGATGATACATCATAAATTATCTTTCTGCAGCTGCTTCACTTCTGGAAAAAGCTGTTTTGGTTTGATGTGAATACTCTGATGTGCTGAGGTAGAGAATTCACCACATTGTTGTTTCCCCTCAGGATTAACAAAATGGCGTCTCAGAATCATGTGACATCCCTTATGCTGCGTGAACTTCAAGTACGTCCACCCATTCTCCTCTATCATACCAACGCATAAAACTGGACGGCTTCTCAAAACCATAAAGTTCAAATTATTTGCTCAATTGCTGACGCCATTTTGACAGATATTTTTGCAAGATGCATAGACAGCCAGAATGTTCAGTCCTCCTGGTTATGGCGTCATGACAACACAGATGACGATTCTGGTGACGTCAGAAAGTCCATTGCAATCTCGTGACAAAATTTGTACTGCTCCTACAAGAAGAACAAACATTATTAAAATATGGGTTTAAAGGTCATAAACTTTCAAGATCAATACATCATTAGAGATCTAACATATCGTTATCCTGTTCCAGTATTAACAGAAGTTTACCTTTCGCGGTGATGCCATAGCATTGTGACATGATTGTGTATATGATAGGTTCCTGGTTCCTATAGATACATTATCATACCATTATTTTCGATGATCAAGTCCTAAGTATTTTTAAACAAACCCTCGATGAGCTATCCCGTATATATAAAGGAATATATCATATTATCCATTGTGATACATCAACATATGCCATTCATAATCAACAAGTTTGATTCTACAAACATATCAACATACCATATCATTAATGAGCTTGGTCCTCCTGATAGATCAACACACATTATACCATAATAACAAACGAGCTGGGTTCTACTGACATATCAACATATCATATTATTAATGATATCGGTCCTGCTGACATTATATGGGTCTTCCTGACATAACGACATACCATATTATCGATGAGCTGGGTCCTATTGAGACGAAGCTGTTTGACAGCCTGGAAGACATCCACCTCCTTGTCCCTCTTCACTCGCTCCAAAATACAGCTCACAGCGCAGAACAACCCGCTCCTGCTGGCGCCGTTCCTGAACAGGGAACACATGAACTTTGTCAAACCTCTGATGAATAGTTTCGCTTGTATCACCACATGAGCCATTGAAGAGAGCTCTGGAATTTTCTCAAAGCTATTTTCGTGCCACTGATTTTATGAAAACGACTAACATGTTTCAAATTTATATGTTTTTTTCTGTATGAGCTTTAGGAACTTTATTTATCGTAACTCTGTTTTGACTCTACATTTAGTTCAATACAGTTTGCATCGTGCCTGTTAATCAACTGTTTTCTCAGTTGTAATAGGACGATTTATTTTTCCAAAAATCAAAGAAATATTTTAAGAAATTGATATGTTTTCTCAGTATGGGCGCAATTCTATTCATCATTTACTTCAGGACAGTTTTCATTATGACTCAGTGATAGGACAACTCACATGCAATGAATGGTGACGGGCTTGTTTTCGTACTGCTGCTGCCACCTCTCCACCATGTCCAGGAGTTCTAGAAGCGCCATCTTGGAGCTGGGAACACTCTGACCATCTCCCCACCGGTGGAAGTGAAACTGGCGGATAACTCTCGGTGCTTCAGTTGGCTAGAGAGAAAATTTATCATAAAGATTTAAGATTGAGTCTTGTTGTAAGAAATTGTTTTCATTCCGCTTAATAGATTATTCTGGTCATAACCCTGATGTCAGTTTTCATATTGTTCATATTTTGCAATTGGCTACATTTTTTGTCAAACATAAGGGAACAGTCTTGTTCGTTACAAGTAGAAGTGGTATCCATCAAGACCAGACCTTAATGCTTCGTAGAGGCGACAATTGATTGTATAAGTTCTAACTTCAACATTTATTCAATGATCCATGAATGGATGACAGCAGCCACTTACCACCTGTGTGTTGGTCACTGTGAAGTCTCGGACAGTGACCGCTGGGTCAGATTTGATCTCAGCTGTTGTCTCAACGATGAAGGGACCATAGTTGTTTCCACATGTATCCAGTGTCCAGTATTGCTCACAGGTCTGACAACAAGAATTGTTTCAACGTAAATGATGATTCTTATCATTATGGAGGAAGCATAAAATCAACATATATGTTGGTGACTATATCCAATGTGTTTTGATGAAATAAACTGATATTAAAGCAGGTCAATGTGCCGTGTATTAACTGATATATATTGGTGCCAAAACGGGTGTTGTTCCCATTAAATGGTGTCCAAAAGTCAGAAACTTCAGAAGATATATACTTTCACACGTGTACTCAGTCTATTAACTATATAATATTGATTTCACCCATCATTTAATGGACATGATTATGTATTCAAAATCAAAATGATTATGATGTA
Source organism: Steromphala cineraria (assembly GCA_916613615.1). Taxonomy (NCBI): domain Eukaryota; kingdom Metazoa; phylum Mollusca; class Gastropoda; order Trochida; family Trochidae; genus Steromphala; species Steromphala cineraria. Next base: position 37,190,998 of record OU744722.1, on the reverse strand, counting down.
CCTCATCTTTGTCATCAATTTCATTATGACGTACCTCATCTTTGTCATCAATTTCATTCAGCATGACAATACAGTTGGAGTGATGATCATACACCAGCCGCCAGAAATCAGCCACAGTGTTTGGAAGGGGCATCTGTGTCACAATGAATGCATCCTTCTGATGATAGCCCTAGAGAAAAAAAAACAGAAAATCATTTATGCATGTCCTAAATTATTGAACAATCTACACAATTATGCTTTGGTTTTATGCATTCACATTCTCCGTTGATACAATTTGCTGAATGTTTCATATATTTGTACTGTTGTTGCCTCATAGATTTTACTTTTGGTGACCTTGATATACTTTCAATGGCCTTCATGATGATTAATATCTATCAATTTTCATCAAGTGCCAAGCACTGTTGAAAGGATTTGATTATCTAGTGCAATTGAAAACAAAGGTATATCAGGTAACAGGAGCATGAATAAAATATCGGATCAACTCTTTTGAGTTAGATAACAAACCGATAGTAACTTACATTTATGTAGACAGCATTGATGTAGTCATTACTGGCTTCGTTTGGTGTCATCAGATACGGTCTACATCTGTTTGCTTTTGAATAAAGAATGCAGATTTTGAAAAATCATTGTCTTATACATCATTATATCCAAAGCAATCGACCGAAACTTCCTCACTTTTTTTACAAATAGTAGTGACATAATTTTCATATATCCATTTGTCGACTGTTATAAACATAAAGCACAAAACAAGACAAACCACTATGGGTTTTGCATAATTATGTTACTAATGAATGTATATATTCATTATATAGTATATATATATTACGGAAATCTGCAAATGACAAAATGCTTACCTGGTGTAATGTTTTTGCATCTATTTTTGAATATATTTTCTGGTCTTAAAGCTGTGGTTGTTTCATCGCGTTCTATTGTTGTTGAAAGAAGTTTCAGTATCTGTAACAAAATGTTTGATAGCATACAGTAACAGCAATATTTATATTTGATAAATATCATTCATGTTACATGTATTTATGTCTGCAGGTTTATTGTTATTTATTTACCTAAAGCAACATGTACTTATTATTAAATGTAATACTATACTTCTTCTTAAAATTCCATTTTCCATTCCCTGATAAATAAACAAACACTTTGGCCATATTTGACGCTATTATTTCAATGTGGTGATCTCACCTCGAACTGTTCCTCAATTTTTGTTTTCCCTATTTCCGGATCAAACTGACACAGTTCGGCATAGTTTTCTACATAGTTGTGACTTCCAACAGTCGTGTCGCCGCAGATGAGGGCTTCCAGTAGACAGTCATATACAAAGATGTATTGCTCCTGCAATCAAATATTCGTTTTAACAATGAATAAAATCAAAATATATGTTATATGCAATAGAAGGAATACACAAGCTTCTTTACTCACTTATGACATATTTGGACAAACACAACCTTTAATCAACTTTGGTACCACCTTCCAGTATACTTGCATTTAAGATAGTGTTTTTGGCAGATTTTGGGCAATGCAATATGGTATGAATAGTTCACCTTTAACCAAGGTTTCCTGCAATGTATTTATAGCTAGCATGTGCCAGAAAAGCACTGAAAAAGTGTTCAGCACAGACTTCCTTAATCCTACGCTTCAAAACCTGATCACGTTAAGCATAAACATTTCTCTATACCGCCCTCACAAATAGGTAAATCAGTCAATGAATGTCCACTCACCAGTGTTTGGACCATGTTGACCCTTTGCGTTCTCATCAGCTTAACAAAGTTGTGGACATCGATTATCCCTTCTGATTTGGCTTTTTCTAGCTGTGTGTCTATTGCAATATATGTTCCTGTTCTGCCAACTCCGGCACTGAAAAAGAACACAACAAACATGTATTACCCATCATTAGGTTGCACAATTAATATATTAGAATCTATTTATTTATAAATAAGAAGAATTATTGCGGTTTAAAAATCATAGTTTAGGTCAGATAATGATTCATAACTATTCATTTTAATTGCATCTACGACATTTATTTTGTGTAATACTAAACGATGCGAACGATGTATTTACTTTAACATCAATAAGATCAAAATATTAGCAAATATTTTGCATTTTAGTAAAAAAACAAAAGTTCTATATGAATCAAGGAGAATAGTTTTTCTCTTGCAGTGACAATTTTCGTTTAAAATTCTATTACAGACACTTAATCAAAGTAGTATACTCGCAAAATACTGTAAAAAAACCTTCTTAAACCATACATACCTGCAATGCACTATAACTGCACCATTGTCCAGATTGTCATAGGCTCTGATCTTCTGGCGAAACAGTAACAATGAATTGCCGAACTTTGGTACTCCATGATCTGGCCACGTTGTATAGTGGTATTGTTTCACATATTTTGATTGACTTTCCTGGAAAGAGAAAGCGCAGATATTAAAGAAAGAAAATCAATTTTAAACAGTTTACCCTTTTTCTAAATATCAGTGTGTTATTACAAGCTTTGAGCAAAAAGTGACATAGAAGGCTTATTGCAAAATACAAACCAAATACTTAATCTATTTATTTGTAAAAATGTTTGTAGTGTTTATAAAATGGATGTCTCGACAAACAAACCCAACCTTAAATTAGCAAAACAAGTGAATGTAAACCAGCATTGAAGAACATACCTTTGACAATAGAAATGTTCTAACAACAAAATCAGGCAGAAAATCAGTTCCAAGTAGTTGAACTGATATATGACCGTACTGCTCGCATCCATCTTCAGGCCAGTATTGCTCACATTTTTTCTGCAAACCAATGTGTTTTTGAAAATTACTCAAATGCAGTCTAGAAAACTAGTTTTAAAGAAGGATGAAAATGTATGAACACCATCCGCAATAATTTAAGATTTGCATAAAAGCATGTTGTTTTGATCGTTGACAGTTACAACAATGGCAACATGAAGGTTTATATTACAATAACTGAATCTAATTCTGAAATATTTACAGTAAACTTTATAAAGTAAAATTTGGATAAGTCCCTTAACTACTATTTTAATTGAAGTGTTGTTGATTGGCAAAAATGTTGGATTAGTAATGACTTTATATCAAATTTTACTTAACGAGTTGCACATAAGGTTGCTATCGGTTAAAACATTTGGAGGGTTCACAACAGGAAAAGAGCATAGATTTATCATATACTAGGGTACAAGACGAACGTTCATTTTTTTTTAATCCAGAAACAGCTCAATTGGGGTTTTCAACATTTTGTGAACAATGTACATTTGAAAAATGGCTCGATGTCATCAGAAATATTTATCATGATTGTAGAATTTGAAATTTAATTAGTTTTATCGGACAAACAAAACCAAAACAATAAAGGAAATTGAGATCATTTACACGCATTCTGAAGTAAACTGATATAACAGCAGCCCTATATTTAAATAAAATATCAAGAAGTTTGAAGAAACATTGTATTTAACAGAAAGAAGCATTTGATTGTTAACTACTGTAATAAGCATTTTAGAAATAAACTATACCTTTCCAGTCTCTGTGGCATTTGTCAACATAATGAGAGTTTTGGAGTTTTCCTGCCACACCATGCGCCATATATCACCAATGGTTGGTTTGATTGGACCTTGAACACATGAACAGATTAACAATGTGCTCACTCATACTAAATAATCAAACATGATACCTGGTTTGAAAATGTCATGAAAGAGAAAATGTCTGTCTAACAATTTACTCTCACTTACATAACATCTCATTATAAAAAATTTCAAATTATGTAAATTATGTAAATATTTGTGCATTTAAATGTTTAGTTCTTCACGGTGAACAAATGCAAAGGTTTGTTACAATCTGTACGTTTGCTAATATGTTGTTGTATCTTTACGTTTTATGTTAATGAAAATGAATTCCTATTTACCTTGTGCTGCTATATATGCTTTTGGTTTCTGATAACCCTGCAAACAATAAAACCATTATAAAACAATAATAACTTGACAATGTTGATGTCTACAGCAATTGAATAAAAGGGCAAAACATGAGCAATTATGACATATGTTCATTATACAATATTGATGTTTACATCCTTTGAGTAAAAGGTGAAATCAAATATCATAAAGCAATATTTATTTGACAACCTGAGTATCTGCATCATTTTAATGTTAGGCAAAATATTCACGATATACATTAATGATAACATGAAACCATACTTACATCAATGTAATTAGCATTAATGTAGTCATCGTTTGGATCATCGTCTGTCTCAAGAATGACCCTTGAATGATCATCTGGAATTGATCAATGGGGTCACGAGTCAATTCAAGATATATATAGAAGCAGTTCAACCGGTGAAGAGATTGAACATTTTGAAAATGACACGAAAATCTTTAAATGCAGTCAAATTTGAGAGCACACTGAGTTTTAATATGTTGACGGTTTCATAAGAAGGTCATCTTTAAGTATCACTGCAGCTACTTACATGCTATAATATTTCCATATCTATTTTTGGCTTTGTTTTCGGTCCTCTTGGCAACCTCACAGCTGGAGGTTAGACCAGGTGGTATCAGCTTAAAAAGATCCAATTAAATAAACAGATGAGTAGTTGTAGATTAATAATTTAAGTAACATTTTTATGCTACTGATAATATTTTGTAACGTTTATCATCTTTTCTCAATAAATATAATGCAGAATGGAGAGAAGCCTTTCTCAATTTCTCAGGAAAGCTTAAAATACTCTTTAAAACAATACAAAACATGGTATGTCAGGCAGTAAATCATGTTACCTATCAATTAGCAGAGTATATTACAATTGTCTCTATTTAAATCTTAAAACGTTTCATTCCAACCTACATTATATAAACATTTCTCTGTGTGAACGTATTACCTTGTATTCTCTTTTCAAACCATCGTAGTCATTCTCTTTGCTTGCTCGAATGTAGTCCCATAAATCTTCTACTTTGATTGGTGGAATTGTAACGTTACTAACGTTTCCATATATGGGTTCAGACTGCAGCTCGTTGTCTATAGAAGGAAGAATAAGCGGTTCTGCCTCAATGTTAATTGTACCTAAGTATAGAAGAAACAGTGATTCAACTCATTTCCACAAAATCTTTGTACTGAACTTTACATGTTAAAACCATGTTAGTACCAAAAGGGAATTAATAGTTGAATCAACTGACTCATTGGTAACATAGAAGGTTCATGCACAATGGTATAACTTGTTACAACATTATAAGGCTCACTTACAAACGTTATAAATTAATCAATTGCAACAGGTTGAATAAAGTTACTGCAAGTTATACCGTGAGGAGAATGAACCTTTTAGTAAAACATAATTATATCTGAGGTTGTGAACAATTTAAATAAGTTGTAAATACAATGTTTCCAACTCAATTTAATTGTTCTTTCAATCACACCACAGCATAAGGGAACACTATGTGCTTTCACGATCTATTCAGTTGTAAAGTTTTTATGAAGAAGGCGCAAGTATTGATTTTGATGTTTCCGCCTTGATCTAGTCTTAAAAACCAGGAGATACAACTATCTTTCATTCATCATTATAGCGAAGGTTCTGTTTTTATCATTTTTAATCAGAAGTGATTTTGGGGGGATTTTCAAAGTAGAAACATTAGCAAACTTTTGGATGTATCGTGAAATGTTTAATAACAAACGTGAATAAACACTCGTGCAGAGAAAAAAGACAACATTTAAAACATAGAGATATGAAAGGCATAACAAAGTTAAGTTGTCAAATTGGAGGCTAGTGCTCAGCAAATGATGCATAAAATGATCTGATTTTGTCTTTAAATTTTGACTGAAGAAAAACACGGACACCCCAGAGGTATTGAATGTATCCTCGGCTACCCAGGGCTTACTTCTAACCTTCTTAACTACCTAAAGCCTCGTAATTCAAGTAGGGTTCATTATTAACAGCCATTTGACTGATACAAAGGAAGCCAATTAATCAAAATATTTATTTCCTCAACCATGTTCAGAAAATGATGGACTGATAGAACTTAACTATTTCTTCTGAGTTACAAAGCCACAAAATGGCAGTTTTCTTAAAACCAAATCTTGGCAAACTTCAAGAATTCGAGCTAATGGAATTGTTCCCTTATTCTTTCATCAAGCATTCCCTCGCCTCTATTTAAATTTTAATTGGTTAAAATGTGATCAATCCATATGAACAGGAGATGTAAATCATGAAAATATTCCAAATCTAAAATGAATGAAGTGACATATAAGATCTGAACATAGAGCCCTGGATAACTCGAGGATAGCCTTAATCACACAACACCAGTACTTACCCAAACTTAAACTATCGTCTGAGCCTCAAGGAAAAATCATAAAGGAAACGTGCTTTAATACCAACAGGGATAAGGTTAATGTTAAAATTAAACAAAAAGTATTGATTAAAAGGAGGAAAAGCCTCTAAGGTTATAAAATTATATGAGTAAATATTAAAAAGGTTTGTTAGTGAAAATCAATAGATGACAGTATTCAATCCAAAATGTTAGAAAAGATGTTCCAAAACAAGAAGGATTATGCAGCTTATAATTGAGAAAGCACTATACTAAATTGTGACATCTTTTGACCAATTTCCCAATTACCTAAAAAACTAGCTTTTTTGCAAATTTAACTTCCTTTAATGTAATACTTCAATATCAAAGAAAATGATTTATTACATAATCGCTGGTGCATGTTTGATGATAGATACTTTTATATTTTGATAAAATTGGTATTACATGGTAGGTCGTTTAAAGCCTTGTCTCCATACAATTGACCTATTTGGTCAAAAAAGGTAAACTAAAATCATCAAAATTGTTCATACGATTATTAAATATTGCATATATGAGAAAACTCGTTAAACAGAATTGGAGGACAGGTTATGAAAATACAGAAAATCATAGAGACAAGAATGCACTGACGATTGGAATGAAGTATAATGAATAATGAATATATTTTGAAAATAATAATCATACAAGGACCGGGTTTACATAAATACCACGAGATGGGAACTTACCAAAAGTAAACTTAGTGTAGAAACCTCCTAGTGGCATTAAAACAACAAGATCGTTACAAGTTGCCAAATACCTTATTATTTTACAATCATAATGACCTGTACAGACCATGTTACAATTCATTACCATGCAGAGACCCATGGTATTAGATTTAGCTTATACAGGCCACATCAAAATTGACAAAGTGATCATAAAATAGCCGGAAAAGAAGTTAAGATAATACAGATAAAATAATTAGATGTACATGTAAGGATATGTAGCAATGGGTTAAGATGTCAGGGAAAACAGACTTTGGATAATATGTTAAGACATTACATCATGTGTTATTAAGTAATTGTGGTACAAACATTCTGCATTCTTCGATGAACTAGTTATTATAACAAATGTGTGTAGCAATGACAATACTAACCAATAGGAGTAGGCGGTGGTGAGGTGTCTGGTTCTGGCAAAATAGTTGGTCCAAACGATGGAAGATCTGACTTTTCTCTCTCTGCTGTCACATGTCGTTTTCTATACAATATCATTACATATTTTAAAAGAAATGATACTTTTATAATATTTTGTTCAATACGACAAAAAAATATGTCATATTTTTTTTTATAATGGACATTACCTCTTATGAAATAAGGCCAGAAATAGACTCCATACATATTAATCATATTCTGTACTCAATTTTCTGTGTAATCGATCAAATAGATTTGTATCCTTTCCCATTTGAATACTGAATTAACACTTGGTGTCTTTGCCTTGTAAGTTTACATGTCGTTTCCCATACAACATTACTTGTAATTAAATAAATCATATCGAATAATACGTTTTCAATACGTCAATATCACATCAGATTTCTTATACATGAAAACACATAAAAACCTAATTTGTTTTTGTATATTAGGCATTGCCTCTCATAACTAGGACTCTGCAGCTGTACACATTATTTATATTATACGCTCGGTGTGCAAATGCTCGCTGCTCGCTGTTCACTGTGCCATATTTAATTGACCAAATGGATTTGAATCCCTTTCCATCAAAATACTAAATTAATTAAAATTTTTCCATGCCTCATTTGATATTAGCAGACAGATTACCTCCACACAAGCAGCAAGATGGCGAAGGTGATGATGAGGAGGATGAAGACGACGAGGACACCAATGATGACAGGAACATGGCTGGTAGGTGGCGCTGTCTTCACTGGACGAACTGAAAGTAGAATATGAGGTCATACTTTGAGATCACTCGAAACATTTGTATGTTAGAGTTCATTTTCTGTGATGGTAGCGGAAGGAAATATGATTCAAAGATGCTATAAATATTTTGAATATTCTGATGTGTCTAAAATATGTTTATAAATAACTATAAATGTACATGTATGTATGAAAAAGGAAATAATTTGAATATTTATTTCTTGTGAGCAATGCACTTTTAACATTTAATAACCGGTTAATGTCATAGTAACTTTGTACATCAAGTGGCATGGTCTCCATTTGAAAAGCAGAAATTATGTCAACTTACCAAGAACTGGTCTTTCAATTTTGGAAAATGATTGTCTTTCGGTCTGAAAATAAAACACATTTTCACATCATTGTAACATTTCATCGTCTATGCTTTACGATTCATTGTTTGCCTTCAAAATTTGAAAAAAGATTTTTAAAAAGACAACATGAAATGAACAGAATAGTTTTTTGTGTCCAACAATGAAAGATGTGCATTTTATCAAGTCAGTTTCGATTCATCAGATAAGTAGAAATGCTCACCCCATCAACATTTGAGAATGCTCCGAACCATATATTGTAAGTTTGGTCTCTTTGTAACGGTGCATTGTAGAAGCCTCCATATGAGCTGTTGTCTCCCACAACAAACTTCCCATTGACGGATTCTCTCTCCAGCTGAGCTGCTACATACACACGGGTCCCTTGAAGAGTTGCTCTGTTATAGTCATCGTTGATGTTGAGAATATGTTGAGGAGCTGACCTCTCATGACGCAGTTTCTCATACAACTTCTCCACGATCACTCGATAATAACTGAAAATCAAGTCATAAATTGAAAACTTCCATTCTCTCCCCACATAGGTACATGTAAATCACGTCATATAATGTTGAATCAACCTCTGTTCGACCTTGACCAAATCAGTGGTTTCCGGCAGTTACCCCTAGTTCCCACGAGCCATTTAATTTTTTTAGCAAATGACAACACTTCTTGCATGGAAATGGTGGTTCAAATCGTGAATTTTTGCAAAGATTCAATAGCAATGATGATTTTGGGCTGGCGTCGCCGATTGCATAACTAACTATGATTGCATCCAATCGGGCATCTTCCATTCTATCGCACTACCTCGACTAATTGGAACAGAGGCTGGATGAACATTTCATGACTTGATCTTTTACTTCATGTAGACATTTATTCGATGTTATGAATACGATGTAGACAATATATCCTCTTTTTAGACTTTTCGTGAAAACATTTCATAAGCAAACTGATAGTTTGCGGAAAAATTATTTAGTGCAGCAATTAAGTGTTAAGGAAGATGAATATTAACGGTTCCTCAGCACATACCTGACAGTTTGGTCCCCAGCATCACGAAGGTCAAGTGTCACAGTGTGGTCCGAAACATCAACGATGATTGGTTCAAGTGGCTGGATAGGGTCTTGGGAAAAGAAAACATAAAAGGCGTAATTTCCCTTGTTTCTGATTCTTGTATAATCAAACTATGTGAAACTTTATTCATTATTACATGACCAAAACGTTTTTGCTGCAAGGAGATTTTTAAACTTTGAAGATTAAATGATACATTACGTGTTACAAACATATTAAGTTTCAAGACTCTAGACAACATACCTGGCGCTTCTGTCCATACATCAATTCTTGCCTCTGCTCCGGAACCTTTTACTGTGCTTGCATTAACTGCACAAGCATATTTGGTTGCTGGTCTTAATCCTCCCATGTTGTAATCAAACAAATCAGCAGGTAGTTTTGTCTCCCGCTTTTCATCGATATAGCTTCTTTTTGTAAGTGTTTTGATTGGATTACATGTCACCTGAAAAACAGTTCCACTAAGGTCACTATGGAATCTAAAATCAATATTTTTTATGTTACTCTTTTAGAAAATGAAAAGGAATGGAAACTTTGATGAATCAAACACTACTTCTTGATAAGATTCACGTAAGGGATGTAGATTCCTAAAACAATGTTATCTTGAAACAAACTCACAGATTTAACATTTAGTTTTTAGATATATTTTTTTCAATATTGACAATAGTTTCAATTCATGTATTATTACAAGAGGGGCCCAGAGCTTAACTATCTAGACTATCTGTAGTGTTCTAGACATGGTTGATCGTCAATTGAATAATTTTGCTGGATGACAAACTATCGAACTCACTGTAAAGTATCTTAGCTCCCCGTTGAAGTCAAGAGGTCGATCCCATGTTAGATGTATGGAGGTAGTTGTCCGGGAAACATTCCTGAGAACTTGAACAGGGCCAGGAACTTAGAAAACAAGATATAATATCATATGTTAGAAAATTCCGGAAAATTATGAATAATTGTTGAAAAAGGTTCATTAATCATGTAAATATGAAATATATAAATTTATAAACAATTGGAGTCATTAAGGCAAATGTTTGAACGTCATTCATATACCAAAAATGACCAAACCGAGAGGATTTCATATTTTCAAACATAGAATTATAAAAGCTTAGACACCCAAACTAACACAATCAGTGACATAATTCAATAAGTAGATAAACTGATCCTGCAAAATACCTACCACTCTCCTCAGTAAGTTCCTTGACGATAGCAGTCGCTTTCCCTGCTCCAGCATTGTTGATTGCTCTCACCTGCGGGAGAGTGGAAATCAGAGTGTCAAATTATCATTATTCCTATTTACGTTAAAAACTATTATTTCTTATGAAGGTCAGTCTGTTTACTTATCTAAATATATGATGAATTATATAATTGATTTGCAAAACCTAGGCAGAAATAGATTTGAAGTAAAACCGTTGACCAGAAAAACTGCAACAAAAAGCATCAAGAAAATGACTCACAGCACCTTGCATGATGTGTTGCGATCACAGTTGAGCAGAGAGAGATTTATTACAGAATAATTGACTAGCCTGTGGGAAGAGATTTACAAGTGGCGTCTGTGAAATTGCTCCTGATTCTATTTTCTTTAGGTCGATCATAAGATTTATTAGATCACTGCTCAAAGTCGTTGTTGCTTTAAATTTTCAGAATGACTCAATAGTGAGTAGAAAAAGAATACATGATGATTTGTCTTCATAATGAAATATTTACTGACCTGTAAGATCTAAGAACCGTTCTCCAAGTACCCTTTACAATTAATATATACATATGTGTTAGAAAAGGCTAAATAGTAAACAAATGTAACATAGTTAAATTTGAATTCACAGTGACTATCTGCACTAGTAAATGTTCTTGTACTATTTCCGGGAGAGCTTGTTAGCTGCTGGTATGGTCCTTGCTGAGGGTGTGGGTTCAAAACCAGCCTGGGACGAAGTCCCGAAAAGTGCAAGAATGTGTACTATTGCAGATATTGTGATCCCAAAGATAACAATAGTATAAAGGTATGTAATTTTTCATTTTACAGACATTGTTCATGTGGTGTCCATACCTGCAACTTGTACTCTGTAAATGCCTTAAGACCACTCAGCACAAACGATACAAAGGGTTTGGAGGAGAAATGTTCCGTGCCCAGAGCATTGTTAGATCCAGCCTCCCAGTAGAGGATTCTGTAGGACGTGATGTTGCCGTTTGTTGGTTCTGGTCGGTTCCATGATACTGTCATTGAGTTATGGTCACGTCTACGAACTGACAGATTCCTCGGAGGTCCAGGTGCTGTGCAAAAATATTTGTTGACCTTGATTCGTCATTATCAAGACCTGGCATACCTACATGCATATTGATTTTCATTAAGCTAGGTTTTCAATTCGATGGCAACTACCAATCTTTACACCTTATGTGTTTTTTCATTAATCTCAAAAACCCTTTCAAATATAATTACTTAATTGAGAAAGAAGGAAAATACGAGCAATAGGATATCAAATGAAAATGCTGAAATATGATTCATATGCACAAATGTTTTGTGATTTCACGTCAATATGAAAAGCATTTGATAAGAAATTTGAAATAGTAATGGAAATCTCGATCTCACTTCAAATGCCCTTGGCATATATAGTCACTCACTCGTTTCAGGAGTTGTCATGCACTTTCTTTCGGAATTTGGACTTGGATAGCCAGCATCTGTGACAAAACGTAGTTGTACGCAGTACTCCGTGAAGGGTAAACGGTCCTTGATGACCATGATTCTGGTGGTACCTCCTGGAACCTTCCATATGTCTTTGGTGCCGTCACCTCTTGGACTGGTCACGTGAAGAATGTACTCATCCACAAAGTTACAGTTCACCTCCTCTGGCAGAGGATTCTGAAATTATTGTTGTTTTTTTCATTGTTCATTTTTTTCAAATTAACTTATGTGGCAGTTGTGTCTAAAGTAAAACATTTTCAAAATATGTGTAAGGATATATAATTATATAAATAGGGAGCTTAAAAAAAGAAAATACATTCAAATTGTTTATTACAAGAAAGTGTCAAACCTCTTGAATCCATATTGAATAGATACCATAACAATATTCAATAAACAGAATATATCTATTTCATTAAGAAGTGATTTCATGAATGTGTAACTTTTTTTGTGTGAATGCAAGTTCAAACATTTATATAGGAGGAAATGAAATACGTACTATCCACTTGACGGTTATACTAGTCAACGGGACCGATTCGTTAACCTGAAGCTTTGTTGAGACATCGGCGAGAGATGGTCCAAATATTGGTTCTGGAAAATAAAGCGGTAAGTGAATTTACTTTAGTGAAGATTCACAATCATACACCTGACTACTTAAACGAGACGTATGAAATTCAACAATATTGAGAAAACCTACAACTGAAAATTATAACACAGTTCAGGTAAGTTTTAATATCATACATGAAAAGAAAGAAACCGATAACAGAACATTTGATCAAGACATTGAATGACAAGTCCACAACCAAAGTCAAACACACCTGCACAATCTGTTTTAACATGGATGAGCGGCCCCGGGGGCCCGTCCCCTCCATCTCCCTCCCTCCTCGTCACGATGTAGACGGCATACTCAGTGTTAGGAGTCAGCTCTGGGACCATGAAGGAGCAGGTGTCTTCACAGAAGGTGTGGTAGACAATTCCAACCATCCGATACCCTGCTTCCTTCTTTGCCTTCACGTACAAGCTATACCATAGGATTGGACCATCTCCCGTGTCCCCTTTCTGACGATTCCACTTGTTCCATTCCAGCGTGATGTTTGTTGCTGTTAGAGTTCCTTCTTTTACTCTGGGCTCTCGGTTAAGTCTTGGCAGTTCTTAAATACGAGAGTGCGATAAAATTTAAATTTAAATTTGTAAATATATCATTTCGTAATCAGTGTTTAGGAGAGCCATCTTTGACAATGGGTAATTTTTACGGTTTTTAATAATTTTCTGAATTTTGAATGGACCATTACCCATTATATCAATAATAACTATGCAAAATGGGACATGGCCCCCGCCTTTCTAAATCAAAGCGTAATCACCATGGTCGTTATACTTGAAAAAATAGTTTGTTAAAGTCATTCACTCACTTTTGCATATACATAAATCTAGATACTCTGTTCATTCAATCTTTTTGCCCTTTTCTTTTTACTTACCAAAGACTTCTGCTACTATAGTCATCGAGGTTGTTCCAGCAGTGGCCTTGACAGAACAGGTGTAGCGTTCTCCATTTACGACGTAATTCACACTGAACAGATTTGTCCTTGTGTAGAGGTACTGATCAAGTACTTTGGAATCTACAAGTGAAATCCGTTTGGAATTGGGACCTCTCAGCTGTATCTCACTCTCGTATGGGGTGGGGAAAGCTGCAACTGTGCAGTTGAATACTGATGGTTGTCCAGGGTTGACAATTTTGTTGCCGAAATCCACTATACGTGGTGCAGTGACTGAAAAGAGATGTCAAAGACCACAGTTGTTGAATGAATGAAGAACATTCTAAAGGACATGTATCTATTAGTTATTAGTGTTTGTGCATATAAGTATAAGTGTGATGCATGACATAGTGATAATTGTGTAACTGTTCATCGCATACGGTCGAGAAATGTAACGGTGTAACGTATAAATTTACAACGCTTTTACCGATACAAATGTTTCATTATTGATTTCATTATGAAATAAATTTAGATTCGACTTCCCAAAAGACACTTTCTCAATGGCATATGTCATCATCACATAGCAAAACGTGACATAAGAGTGGTGATTGGGCACAGGACAATCCAACATGAAAAATTTCCATGGGGGATTATAAAATTGAGTAGCTCTGTTATTTTTTCTCTCAGTTCTTCAACCATTTACGATAAGTGATATGTTAGTGTTCTACTCTAAGTGACATGCACGTAAATAACATTCAGTGATATAAACTTAAAACTTGTGATGATTGCAGCCACCATGTTGCTGAAACAAATCGCAATCTAATGCAAACAAAACAGGTGCGAATAAAATAATTTTGTAAATTCTATGAAATTATATGTACGATACAGGCTATTAAATGTGTGTGTTAAAAAAAACATGATCGAATGAAAATATGAACTTTAACTCTTTCTATATGTATTTATAAGACTTGATTTGTGTTTAAGGAACTCTTAGACATAAATAGATATAAAGAATGGGACATTTTGTTATGGCACAAACATTACTTAGAGATAACATACATTTCAAAAAAATATTTCCAAATAAACTTCAAATATTTATAAGCTTGACACAACTTACCCCAATGAAATATGAAACAAAATGTAATCTGCAAAACTACAAAACGTAACTGATGAATAATGACTATAAGCCGGCGACACAGTTAGCAACATCAAGGTTACTAATATTCACCTGGTTCGCAAAGCGGTGGATTAAAATATCCTTTTTTGCATTTGCAAGTGGATTTAGGTCCAGTGAAACGATCGCAATCCTTAGTATTTCTGCACTGGCAAGATTTGGAGCAGTCCCAACCATATTTGTTGGCAGGACAAGGGATAGCTGAAATATCAAACTCAGTCAGTGAACACACGTTTTTAGTCTACACACTCTATAGGCTGAAGACCATTACAGTATCTATTCTTTCCCTTTTCACATAAATAGCATTTATTCATCATCAGGCCAAGAACTTATCAAACTAGATTAGCGTTTGCGGGATACCGCAAAAGCAGTGCAGCCCCGGAACATGGGGTTTCGGCTTACCCTGTTCCGCCTTTTGCAGGCCTCGCCAAATTGGGAATTTTCTCGTGACCTTGACCTTTGACACTCAAGGTCACGCAATCAATGAACACATTTCATTGAGTATAACATTATTGTAATGAAATAAAGTGTTAAAAATTAAATTAATCCATTTTCTCCACATATGTTGACCTTGCTGTGACCTTGACCTTCGACAGTTCGTACCCAAAACTTTTTGAAACTTTTGTACTTCTCAAGAGATAATATATACAAAATCGAAACTTCATAGCACAAAAACTTTTCAAGTTATTGTGTTAACAAGGAATTGCAATAACTCATATCTCATGACCTTGACCTTTGACCTTCAAGGTCACACAATAATTGAACACTTTTTATTGAGTATCACAATCATGTATTGATTAAAAGTGATCATAGTTCAAATAAAGCATTTTCGCTAAACCATGCTTATGTCATGACCTTGCTGTGACCTTGACCTTTGACGGATTGTAGCCGAAACCTTTTCAAATTGTGTTACTTTTCCAAGGATGATATATACCAAGTAAGAGCTTCATAGCACAAAAACTTTTCAAGTTACCGTTTTTACAAAGAATTTTGCAGTGATTTTATAACTCGTGACCTTGACCTTTGAACTTGAAAGTGAACATGTCATAATGATTCCCTGGAAGTATTAACATTTAGACATGTTCATGAGTTCTGAAAAGCTAAATGGGATAAAGTTATACCTAAATTTAGTGCATTTTGTAATAACTCATATCTCATGACCTTGACCTTTGACCTTCAAGGTCACAATCATTGAACACTTTTTATTGAGTATAACAATCATTTATTGATTAAAAGTGTTCATAGTTAAAATAAAGCATTTTCGCTAAAACATGCTCATGTCATGACCTTGCTGTGACCTTGACCTTTGACGGATTGTAGCCAAAACATTTCCAATTTTTTTTACTTTTCCAAGGATGATATATACCAAGTTAGAGCTTCATAGCACAAAAACTTTTCAAGTTATTGCGTTTACAAGGAATTCTTAGAGTGAATACATATCTCGTGACCTTGACCTTTGACCTTGAAAGTGAACGTGTCAAAATCGTTCCCCCGAGGTATTAGTAGTAAGGTATGAATAAGAGTTCTGGAAAGCTTAGTGGAAAAAAGTTATAGCTAGAAGTACGAGTGCGGCGGCGGCGGCGGCGGCGGCGATGGAAACTTCACAAAAACTGATAGCAGCCCCGTCCTTAGACGGGGCTGCTAATAATGCCTGGAGAAGCTTGTATTGGTGTTTGGAAGGAACGGGCATAACGAATAGCTCAGGCTTAGCTTAGAAAGGAGATTGGAGCAACCCTGACGTCTTGTTCTTTAAAAAACATAATTCTCAGATGGTCTTTGGCCTATAGAGTGCTCATGCATAGCATGCTGTGCACAGGTTTACCTGTAGAAACGCACGCAAACAAAGATTTTGTGGATTAAATTTGACATCATATGAGTAAGTGTCACATTGCTGATAAGCATTTGGTTCATCATCTTTCTGTTTTAGTGTTTGTCCAGTGTATGTAAGGATTTGTTGTTTTCTCTTGACGTCCTACTTTCTTGATTAAGCGTGTTTTTAAGTTTGCATATTTGTGGAATAAATTTGACATCATTTGAGTAAATGTCACATTGTTGGTAAGCATATGATTCGTCATCTTTTTCTTGAATTAATACGTTGTATATAAAGGTTTATGCTTTTCTCTTGACGTCTTACCTTCTTGATTAGGCAAGTTTTTAAGTTTGCATATGATAACAATTCATATAAGTTTATCAATCTACAGTTTTTGTTTCGATTGGATCAGAACTAGATTTTGCCTTCATTAACAAGGTTAGGTAGAAAACAAATAAAGGTCATTGTTTCAAAATACCTATAATTTTCACAATGGTATTATAATAACTTTATATAAGGCAATTTATATGTTATTGCTACATAAGGAACCTTCGAAATTCAAAAGATATTTATTCATGAGCACTGCGAGATTGTGTCTGCTTACATATGCTACGAAAACATATGTCACGAAATCTAATCATCCAAAGGACTAATTTGAGAGTTGACAACAAGGCAAAGTTCTTTATTTCACCCTGTAATAAAAGGCTCCTTTTGTCATTCCTATATATAAATGAAATGATTCACGAAGGAACTTGAACATCAATCAAGGGTAATTTAGGTAATTACATTTCTTCTGCATAAATCAGATAAGAAAGAATACTGCGACTCTTCTCGTAGTCAACTTACAAAGAACATATCGATGTTTATTGGGAATATACTTTTTTTTATGAAATTTTAAGGTTTTGCTGCTTTGCTACATATATATTATAAATATCAAATTACCCATAAGGAAAATGATAATTTTAGAATTGTGCCAATTTGTGACAACAAAGCCAGACGTTATTCTTGTATATTCTGTATCACCTTTAAACCAAGATATTTCCGACATATGTTAATGCCTTATTATCTAGCATCATCAGCATCATTGTGAGCAATGCATTCGCATGCGCCTTACGTGTTTGACAGTCGTAACCAGTCCATCCTGCTGCGCATCCACTCTTGCACATGCCCAGAATGCTGTCACAACCTTCACTTTGGTCAATACAGTGACATTCCTTCCCACAGTTGCTGCCAAAACGCCCGGGAGGACAATCTAGAAAGACACGTTGAAACGTAATGTACTGCCTAAATCACAATTTCAAAAGGAATAAACCTCTCTGTTTTTTATAT
Organism: Steromphala cineraria; assembly: GCA_916613615.1. Classification (NCBI taxonomy): domain Eukaryota; kingdom Metazoa; phylum Mollusca; class Gastropoda; order Trochida; family Trochidae; genus Steromphala; species Steromphala cineraria. The sequence continues at coordinate 37,172,952 of OU744722.1, read as the reverse complement.
GCATATCACATACTAATTCCTCTTGAAGGTATATATGTTTAAAACATCATTAGAACAATTTCTGTCAATATAATTTTAATATAACTTTAGCCATGGATTCATGAAAAGATAGACTAACAAATAGTACCTAAAAAAGAGTTCATTACTTATTGTATTTTTAAATTGTTATTTGAAATAAATGAAAAAGAGTCTTGAACAAAACTATGACTGGGTCACTTTTAGACCTATAGTCACTCGCATTTTTATCCATTCCCTGCGTTGTCCCATACCTGTATATGCCCTGAGCAAAGACACATTTCAGGCTGAGGCAACTAGACTTTCCAATATTTGCTAGACCGAAGACGGCTCCTAAACGTTTTTTGGTAACAGACAGATGAAGCAGGGAAAGTTTACTTACTGCAGTTGTTGATGCTACAGTACTCCCACCTCACCCTTGGTTCCAGAGTGTAGCACCAAGGTTGAGAGGAGTCTGCAGTGGTCCTACAGAAGTTCTTAGGGAAAACTCTTTCAGGGAAGTCTCGCTGTGTGTAGGTGTGTTTCTGGGGAATCTGTACCTCCCATCGCTGACACGTGTGACGACTGCTGGTTGTTGATTTTGTGCCCATGTAGTTCCTTTTCTCGCCATTATAAAAACAACTGTTGGCTGAAAATTAATATCAATATTAACAGAAAAAATCTCTACATCTTCGACATAATGACATGGTGTTGACTCAACACGAAATTTGATGCCAACATCTACCAGTTGAGTACATATCTTATGAATACCCTGTAGAGCCCAAGAAAGAAATATGCAATATAGTATCTAATACATTTTTACCTAAAAGTTTGCAATAGTACTGTCATTTACTCATATTCTCTTGGCATGAAAGTCATGAAGGTCATCGCTCTCAATGCTTGCTTCGTCCTAGAAAAGGAGCGCTGTCACAGAGAAGGAGAGAACATATTGTGTAGAAATAATGAAGCTTACACAGCTGACATCCAGGTCCCCAGAATCCATCTCGACATCCTCCGATACAGGATCCATGCACTTTGTCACACACCTCGTTCCGTTTACATCTGCACCGGAAACGGCACTTGTACCCAAAGTAACCATCTTGGCATCTGCTGTGGAGTTGCCGCAACCCGTCTGGAAGAAGATAAACATAACTGAAGTCCAAGAAAACGAGGAAAATAGTGTTCAGCAAATATTCCAAAATAACTGCTGAGAAATTAAAAATTGTTTGAATAAAATTGGGATCAAAACCATAAGCATTTTGAACGAATCTTCATTTCAAGATTATGCTTTATGATGTCTTTAATTTGGATTTAATTTTTATGCCGTCTGAGGTGCCAACAAATATCATGTCAGCGATCTAAAGTGTTTCAAAGTTATTTAATTATTCTCTCTTTAAAGATATTGCTGTTTAATAAATCTGATTTTAATTGATTGCGCTCGTTAAATACCAAACCACTTATTCGTTTCATAAAAATGTTATTTAACATTTGGTTTAGTACTCTCCATGCATAACTTAATGTAAAAACAATCAAATATTCGGTTTACACATTTATTTATTGTAGAGGACAAGAAAGTAAAAGATGAAACAAGCAATCTCAGATGCTTCAGGCTTTAGCAGCATTAAGAACCTTAAAGCAGAGTAATGTCGGTGTTCTTTGAAGAGTCGTTTGACCACTGGTCAAGAGGACTTAGGCCAGCAACTGTACACTCAAACAAATTAAGGTGATTACAAGCAGCTAATATGCTATAAGTGGATGATTCTGTATCCAAGGACATACACTACTTTGAATTTTTCCATTAAGATTTTCTCCAAAAACAACCTCCAAATATTTTCAAAGCATGATATTTGGTTTTACACCTAAAGTGATGATGGTCACGGCTTCACTTTTCCTTATGCATACATACTTATATTGTTTATCCCCTTTCTGAGGTATAAATACAAGGATAGACACTGTAACGTACCAAGACATTGCAGTGTAAGTATATGTGCATTTTATATGTATAATGTACATACAGAAATGTTACTAAATGTATATTTATTGCTTCTAAATAGGATATGCCGAATCGAAAACAAAATCAAGAAAAATACTTTTTTTTGGATTTTGAAAAATGTAAACAAAGTGCTAAGATTTTGTTATAGTGTATTATTTGTATATTGACATTTGGGGTGAACGTCTATGTATACCTTGGAAAGTGTTATCGCCTATAAAACAAAGTTATGAGCGATATATAATGATGAATGTTTTTAGACCAGTTTAAAAAGAGAATACAGTTTTATAAAGCATCTTTCGTAAATATCCAAGTAAATACGCCAAGTATCTTCCTTACTGACAGAATAATTCCTTGAGGAATTCAGTTACAGGTAGTGATCCACCATTTACATATTCATTTGGTTGACCCCTATTTCTCAAACAATTACTTATTGTAATGTCCATTAAGAAGAAGTAATGAGTAAGATTGACAAAGTCAATCACTCGCCATCCCTTGGGATTCAGTCCATCACAGAAGAAAATCACTCCAATTTCTCCTTCTCTTTGATTGCTTCAGTGAAACGATTTGGCCTTGTTAAGTTATTTGACAGAAGGCAGAGTAAATCACAGTCATGAGACATCTACAGACATAGTGACATGTGTTGTTGTTTGTATATTACCCTGCACGTCATGTGCTAAATAGCCAGTATAACCCAGGAGTTCATTCATATTGATCTTTATTTGCCAGCAGAGACCTCTTTCCAATTCTCTATCAAATCTCATTACACTCCTGTTTGGGGCATATTAGAAGTCGGGATGATGATTATGAAATGGCATATATGGATGACAACTTCTTTGTTCATGATATTGACATATTGGCACATATTCTTGTTTCGTTTTCAAGCATCATGAATAAAGGAGTTGTCATCCATATTTGCCTTTCAATTTCTTCATCTTTTGTCAAATTCAACTTTATGAGGTCAACTGAAAAAAGAACACCCCTTACTGTACTTATTTACCATACTGTGTAAGAATACAAAATGTTCATCATTCTCTTAACCAATGGGTTAATTGTTCTTTGTTTTGCTGCTAAAAACGTAAAGGTGTCATCCGATGAGTTCAATTCCTTAACAAGGCATGAAAATCTAAATATTTGTAACCCTTACTATACTATATCAGTTAAATACTCAAATGGGAACACTTACTTTATAATGGTTTGCACCTGTTTCCTCGTGTTTCGGGTTTCAATTATACTTCATATCAATTACTGGGAAATGACCTTTATGAGTTGAAATGTCAACCTGGGAGTTCATACGCAGCAGAAAAGGTTTACTGTAATGTTAGGTCAAGTATCTCCCTCCCACATACCTGCTATACCACATTCCTTGTCTATCATACATGTACAACGAATTCCTTGCAGTGTATGACATTATATATATCTATCATGAGAATCAGTATCTGCTATCTAGACATCTGTCATTAATATACTGTCAATTTTAAAACAATAACGAATTAATATTTCAGATATTACTTTTTTCAGATTGCTTTATGAGATAAAAACCAAAACAAGAACTTTGCCAGACAGGAAAACGTTGAGAGGAGATGCAGTAAGTTATATCTGGAGGAGATTGATTTGCTATTAACATGAAGTGTTGCTTCTGATAATGTCAGTATTAACATGACGAAACACGTGTGGTACACTTTTATTCCTTTGACTTATTTAAGGTCAATGCTTCTATAATTAAAAGAGTATGAGAGTGAAATATGAAAAGTTCCTATTCTCATAGTGAATTTGTAATCGTGAATTTGTTCTGTTCTAGATCATCATGTATCAATTAATTTGTTAGACCTTGTTGTAACTGAACAAATCAATCTCTCAAAGGATCGGTATCATTATAACATTACTGCTTCGAGAGTTATTTTTATAAATAAGTATGATAAAACAGAGCAATTACTTGTTGAAATTCATTCATGAAATTTACAAACATGAACAGTTTTCCTTTTGAAATTTTATATAAAAAAGCAACAAAATAGTGTTGGTAATACTATACTAACTTCTATCAAAGGAATAAAAAGTACTATATTGACTGAAAACTATGTAAATCAATTTAGAATCTCTCAATCTTGTCAGATTCTTTACAAAGGGGCCAAGTGATCTATCTCTACAGTAATTGATTCAATTCAGAGAACCTGGCTTCCCGAATTTATGTTTTTCATTAGTTATGGTACAAATGCTTGAAACCCGGAAGTGAGTGATTATAAGAGATGTGCTAGGGAGAAGGCAGTTCCTGTGAAAATCCAGAAACCTTTTTATCGACTTCAACAGACCTTAAAAGCCCTAATGAAAAACGACTTAAACATGCATGCATGATCCGAGACAGATGAGACATGGACTGACCCTCATCAAAAACAGTGCAAATTAGCGTTCAGGAAAACTGGCTTTACGCCTCTCAAACATGAATGGTTGGGAAGATGCATTATTTCCTTCTGTTGGAATTCCCTGCATTAGTTCCGGATGAAGGACAATGGATGTGAAGGGAGGTCTTGAGGCAGGATGATCTGACTTTTTACCGATGGGTGTCCAAAATCATCCAGAAACATTTAAAGCTTTCATTGGAAGAAACCCTGCTTTGTCACTTGAGGAGTGCTAATTATTTTCATTGAGGAGAAGTAAATGAGGAGGCGCACGGACACTATTCCTCGTGAAGAAATGGAGTTCAGAAATAACATCAATCTTGGCAATGATCTTTATTCTTCCACAAGGAAATTATTTGAGTTCTACGAGTGAACATTTTTCACCAATCAAGATTTTGAGATAAATACTTTGTGTTGCATTAGGGAATACATTTTATAAATCATTTCTAACACATAAAGCAGTTTTGACTCACTTCATTGTAAATATAGTGTCATCATCAACAAACAAATTTAATGCAACATGCTGTATGAGGGGAATAAACAGTTCACAAATGCATATTAAAAGAGTATTAGATTGTTACAGAAAAATCACAGAGAATCATCAAAAATCTGTTTTACATCTGATCGATGTATCAACATGACACTTCAAGTGTTCAGTGATAGAAAGCAATGATTTTTTCGCAAATGAAATGATAAAATTTGTAAAACCGGTAATACATGTCATGACTGTCGACACATATTGATTTTTATAACAAGCACTGAATCTGAATTTCCGAAGGCAAGGTAAAAGCAGATATGGACTGACTAACAGTTGAAGCCTAGCAGTTGCTTTGCATAATTTCAAACATCCTCTGTTAATAAATTCCACATCTTATTTTTCAGGCTTTCACTGCTCTAGAGGAGGGTTTTATGTATGTTATGCTCATTGAAAAAAAAATATCAACCTAAATCGGATTGTTGAATAATAAGTGGCGTGAAATATTTTATCATCAACATGAGCCAATGGTCTGCTGAACACTTTAAGAAATTCTCGGGTCTATAAACTAAAGAATCTTCTAGCCTTCATAAAAAAATTGGGGTTGCAGTGATTACTGGTTTGAATTTGAAGCCCATTATGTGTACACTTAGGGGTGGTGTAGAACTCTTCAATTTCAGTCCACACTTCATTCTTATTTACAACAGGAGATTTATGTTAAGGAGATCTTATTTGACACTTACAAACGAATTCCATTGACATTTGCAGCACATAATTCAACATAACGCACATTAACAAAACAATGTTACTGTGATGAAATGTTTATCCTTCAAACGCCTAAAACGTCATAAAATGTTATACAAAGAATAGAAAATCTGTGATTTTATTATTTATTCTTAGTTTTGCCCTTTTAAATAAAGAAGATGCTTTGCAACTTCATTTCATAGATATGACAATTGTATCATTTGTGCAAGTGCAATTTCGCCTAAGAACATACAATTAGGTCATTATACTGTTCTGAGTTGAGTAAGAAAAGCGTTCGGCACATCGCTAATTAATCGCCACAGAGAAAAGGGTTATGAAAAGGACATGGGAATCATAATTGAAGTAATAGGAAGCGTCCAAATATCCAATCTTAACATCCTAAGCCAAATGGGTCGTTGTATTTATGAATGAGTTTGTTGCTCTGATGTCACGCTGATTTGATTGCAAACTGCAGGATGCATTGAGCAGATATTGGCATTTATTCATCATGTCCCATCCATTACTGGGAGGAATTGGCTATAAAATACAAGGATGCTATAAAGAACAACATTCTTATTATCATTTAATCCAACCAGAATCAATCGTAGGGGTTAGAACAACTAAAATGTCCATTGAAAAATGAGTCAGCCTCCGAATCTGAATGCCTTATTTTTAGCTGTTTAGTCAAAGTAAATTTCTTATGATAAAAAGAAATTCGAAGACAGATTTTTCTTTGCCACTCCTTAAACCAAATATTTGTTACTAAAAGTAAGATAATCAAATTTGTAAATTGTAGCTTGTAAAACGTAATGGTTTGGTAATTTAATGGATGATCGATGAAACAAATATTTTACCAAAAGTTGAAATGGAATGGCATAATTTGGTATATTTATATTTAATCTTTGTCGTAAATTGATATTAGGTTTCTGGGGTTTGTTTAACATTAAAACACGTTTAACTTCGAGATCGAAGCGTCTAAAATGTTAAACTTCACAATTAATTGTAAAATATCATTTATTTCAAGTAATTCTCCTAAATTCTTGTAACAGGTTTCCTTATCATCAACGCGATTCGACTATTAGCTTTTGAATCTACACGCACAATTCAATTAAGCGGAGAAAGATTTATTACATCTTTGACTTATTGACATATGGTACTGGAGACTAATTATCACCCTTTGGCTTATTGATATACAGTTTGTCAGAGGTGCATTTGGAGTTCACTCAATGCTCCGCAACAGTTCAAGGTTTACCACTGCATCTGCCCTAGAAGGTCCTTCGTTGGTGTCTTATTGATTAATTGGCGCCGAAATATGAGAAATAAAACGGTACTGGAGTAATCAACACTGCTTTATATTGCCAATGGTCGGATCTGCTCATCAACTCCGTGGTAATTGCTTACTCCAGTCCAATATCTCCTGCCAACATCAATCTATCCCTGGAGCACCTCCAAGGAACAGCTGACCACTATGGATCGGTTTGTTAAAGCGTTGTCATTGTAATTGAGATGTTGCCAATCTATTCTGCTGTGCTTGCCGTTGGTGTTAAAGTTCAAAATTTGTGTTGATATGACAGTGCCACTATTCTTAATTTCTTTCACTGTACTTGATTCAATTGAAACTTTCATTGAGTTTTCATGTCAGCAAACATCTTAAACAATCTTATATCATTCTATGGATAACATGAATGCGTGACATAAAACTGGCTTTATGAAATGTATGCATATCAAAACTTACCTTTGATTCAAGAACATGAGAATTATATTTTTGAACTATAACAGATTTCATCATAAACAATGTCATTTTGTCTTAATATCTGTAAAAACAGACATTGTGTTTGATATTGGTAACCCACTAACAAAGCTACTAGAACACAATTTTTAAGTGCCGGGGAGGGTAATTTTTAGGCAAAATATATCGATAATTATATATATAAGATATATACAGCGTACTAAAGGAAATGCAAGGTTTGGTGAAACCTGATACTCGTAGGACTAATATTTGCAAAGTTGATAACTGCAGCTACTGAAGCCTCAAACTATCAATATTGTAGAATATGTAAGACTTTTGAGAATGACCTGTGCAGAACAAAAGTTTTGAATGGTGGAACGAAATTCAACCAACGAATACATTGTGTGAACAGTAACAATCATAGATGTAGAGTGATAGTTGATCAAAGTTTCATATGAAGTAGATACATGTACCAACACAACGAGCGAGAGCGACAAAACAAACACTTCACAAATTGACAAATATTTTGACTCTGATACACCATCTTGGTTATAATTCAATCATATTCATAATTACAAATTTAAATATAAACAAAAAGCATTGCTTTAACAATACTTAATGCTTATGATGCATGTAAGGTCAATTAATAATTTGGTGATTAATTACATTCAAATATTTGAAATACAAATGAAGGTTTACTCATTTAGATAGTGAATATAAACTTGAATTAATATATTAATATTTAATATTATTTATTTTGATGCATGTAAGGTCAATTAATAATTTGATAATTAATTACATTGAAATATTTGAAATACAAATGAAGCATTAATCATTGAAATAGTGAATATATACTTGAATTAAATATGTAATATTGTTAATTTGTCATACTTTAGCATATTCTCAAGTGAAGAGAAGTGGGAGAGGTGTATAGCACATTTGAAGTACCAAAACACTGGACAGCTTGAGCGGAAATGACGAGTGAAAGTAAAGAAGCAAGACGGAGAAGAATTAAAAGCATATGTATAGCGTAAACATCACGTGACATTTGTAGGAAAAAACAAACATTGAAACCAAACTGCCAAAGGTGCATATACTTGACAACTGGTTTTGTGTATGAAACAAAACAGCATCAGCGATGACAGACATTTTCTCTTTCTTGTACTCACCAAATCGTTTACTGTTATATTTGACTGTAAAAAGATAAACAATCATGTTGAAATTTAACAGCAAATATGAACATGTGAAAACTGCTTAAATGTATCACTGAATCGTTCACCTTTGTGCTGAAAATCAATTGAAACATATATGCTGAAATGAAGTATTGAACAACTTTATGATGCATGTGACTGTCGATCAAAAATTGAAACATATGATAAGGAATGTTATGCAGATCTCACATTTTGTTTGTTTAGGGTTCTGTGCAAACAACGACATGTTCAATGCCGATGTTTTCAAAAGTCAAATCTGAAATTACGGTAATGTTCCAATCATCTTTGTTTCCAAATATGTTTTGGTGCCTTTTTTATTTGGGTCAGCATATTGGAAACGACGATTCTGCTTTTCATCATCTTAATCAGAAGAAATGCACATTTACCAACTGACGTAACTATTAGTTTTCACATTATGTAATCAAATCATTGATGTAAAATAAAGAGAAACTCATCCATGTGTCTTCGGATATCAAATATATGAAAACGATATTGGTGGCAAGCCTCGGATATTTGACTTTAATCAACGAGTATCGATATATTTGATATCACAAGACTCGAGGATGAGATGTTTATCTTCCAAAATCATTCTTCAACAGTTTTTCAACAGAAAGTAGTCTCTGGCCAGTTATCAAGAGGAAAAGAACTATATAAAAATGTTTGTTGTTAAAGGGGATTTCTATTTCTTTGGGCTATTCATTATATGAAAAACGAACAAATATAACGCTATGTTTGCTTAGATGCATGAGAGAATACATCAGTCAGCAAAGTAAAAAGCAATTTTCATTTGACGTTATTTTAAGCCATTTATTATGTTAGGGAAACACGAGTCGTAAGTTTATTACATGAAAACCAACATACCATATAACAGCGGCTAAAAATGAATATATTACTTAATAACTTTCCCTTCGTTGGTGTGAAACACGATTAATGATAAACGTATCCGAAAGAACAGTACATTATTTTGTTGCACGAGGAATATTCCATATTACAACTTGATCATCAATACACATGTATTGAATATTCGATTTTACAACATGATCACCAATATACATGTATTCAATATTCCATTTTACAACATGATCACCAATACACATGTATTTAATATTCCATTTTTCAACATGATAATCAATACAAATGTATTGAATATTCTTTAGTACTACATGATAATCAATACACATGTATTTGATATTCAAGATATAGTCATCAGTACATATCACCGTGTGTGTACTAATTAGACTCTTACCAAAATATATCAAAACGATGAAAACAAAGCAGATGTTCATTTCTCTGGACAATTTCTTTTAGCAAAAGATATATCTCAGTTTTAATTTCCAAAAATGATCATCATAACTTATCAAGACCCAAATCAAACTCTACATTAACTTACCGAAAAGCCATGGGTGTAAAGAACATCTCAAGTTAACGATATGATGATTATCAATATACATATTTCATGGAAACGCCATTTACCATTATAAAAAACACTTCTTGCAAGGCAGGCAACGGTGTATGCATCACTTGGTGATGAAGTTTTACTCAGAGGCACGTTCACTCACACGGAAGCAATTGTGAGCGTAATTTCATCACATGGGCACTGACGTGTAAATTCATAACACTGACAATTATGCCAATATTCTCTAATCTTCTTAGCTAATGCGCTTGTGGCAGTATCTCAACCATCCAATAGTTGCATAACACTTCCAGAGAAGCAGCTGAAATAACGTGATCGCTGTTGTGAGTAGCTTGATGCGATTTGAGTTGTGATTCGTTCCTGTCCTTAATTAAAGATTGCTGGAATGAAGATTAATGAGGTGACGATTAAGGATGCACTCTCCAACCCGGTGCATATTGACTTTTTGAATTTTCCAAGTCTTTACATCAACTGTTTAAGTTTGTAGGAAAACCGTAACAAACATTTTAATTCTTTGACATATAATATCAACGTTTAAGGGTTTTGGGACCTTTCTGATTCATCTAATGACGAAAGTTTAAATGCATAGATAAAGAACTTTCAAAGCTAGCTCTCATTTATTTTGGTCAATAAAGTTTGATAAATGTTGTTATATCTAATCAATATTCCATGAATAAAGACGTGGAATGATGAATCTGAACCAATCATGTTGTCCTGATGAAGTAATTGATATCAATTGCTGAGTTTATTTACCAAGTTAATATAGTGGGATGTTTTGTTGACAGATCGAGGATGAATCATAGTTTTCGATGTCTCATTGATTAACTATAGTTCAATCTGATGTGTTCTTTGTGACTGACATGTCACTCATCACTGCAATGTACAACGGCAGTACAGTATTATTGATATCTCAGATCAAAACATCAGTAAATGTCATGTTTGTTTTGTGCTATAATTTCTCATGTTTCCTTCATCGACAAGATAGATAATTGATGAGGCATCACAATGGTTGAGTACACTGAACTCATCAGTCATAAAACAACCTGTTTCATTTAGAAGTGATGTATTACATCAATCTTTCTACTGAAAACAGCTGCACATCCGAAATTGATACGCCCACAGTTCAAGCGTTCATATATAGAATCGCTTTAATGATGATAAGTTTATAAATGATTCCTTGATACATACATATGTATATTTCCGCTATATTTCTAATGACAAGAGACAGGCGTATTAGCCCTGAACATGGATCAAATGATTCCCTTACAATATAGCCATTGGCTCTGTTAGAAACCATAACTCGCATGATAAGAGGTAAGCATTCAAGTGTTATTGTTCCCTGAAAATCCATCATCGTACATGAATTTCCAGCTCCGCTAAAAACATATGCCATAAAGAAAACTGAGAATTTGAGCACCAAAGGTCCCCGTATTTGAGGTAAAATATGTTAAACAACACCACATCTAACAATAAATCTTGGGAATAATATGTTTTAGAGATATATTTGTAAGTTATTATTAAATGACAAATGTACTTAATAAAAGTGTTCCAGATTGTGACATTCGAATAATTCATATTTTGGACTTTCATCATTCATCAAATCAATATCTAGAATAACACATGCTTGTGAAAATCAAAACATTCAGAGAGACGTTCTAAATCTTATATTTTCATCCTGGGCTTGATAAAGCACTCTTCAAAGACCATACAATTATCTTAAAATCATCTTTATGGAATACCGGTAGACCGCGTTATAGCTATTGCAAACATAAAATGAGAACCTTAACTCAAACATAATTAAGACAAATGAGAAGTGGCCATCGGCCAAGTAAATATGACACTACAAAATAACCTTTAATGGCAAAGGGAAAGTGCCCTTTTCATAACCCCTTTTCCGGGCATGCAATAATTAAAGGGTAGAATAGGAGTACCCCAGGGCTGTTCTATTACCCCCTGTTTATTTCTCAACCTCTATGACAAATCTTTTCCAATATTGAACCTCATCATGCACGCGTCCATCAGGGAATGGACATTGTCCAGTGAACGAAGTGACCGCTCATTAACATTATGGTACCCAAAGGACACTGCCGTTAACCAAAAGTATTCACATTATGTCGAAGAAGCATATTAATTATGCGTGAAGACACTGGAAGACATGATTGAGTAGGAAGGGACTGATGAAGTCATAGCATGGGGTGCTTGAGGCGACTATCTGCATTGGAAATAGCGTGAAAATTATCCTTTGTAAATACAGTGCAGAGAGCATGTACTGATTAATCAAAGAGACCATTTCCATAAATATTAGAAACAATATTTGCTTAGCACAGCGTATTTCTGATTAAGACAACACGTTGCCATATTCCCTTATTACCATATACACCATATTTGTGACAACGACAAGGTGACTTACTGCAAATGAGTTCAAAGTAACAATACGTGTGACCGACAAATAAAACAACTGAAAGAATCAAATGACAGAATAAACTAAATGTCACAATTCTAGATGAATTCAGTGACTATATATAAAATGATAACAAAACCCTTAATGGTGTTGGAAAGAGTGTATGGCTTGGTTACTTTTTATCACAATAGTTCATTATTAGCTTGAATAACGATGTTTTGAATGGTAAATTTATTTACCTAAGAAATAACTTCTGGAATAATTCTTTTGGGACACAAATTGTTGATAGACAATAAATATTCACGAAAGAGTAATGAATAACTCAAAAAGGCAAAATACACATTAGATTTTGTGTAACCGAACTTTAAACTCAAACCTTCTGTAAAGATTTGTCACTTTTTTACTTGAACATTGTTTAATTGCAAAACCATTTCCATGTCATAGGCTGAATAGTCAAGCTGAATGTACAAGGTAATAACGTCGTGCTTCAGCATTATTCATAGCATTGTCTGGGATTGATTTCACTGTGTAATCGGCTTGTAACTAATTATGGGACTATTATTACAATGTCACACCAATTTTCGCTTTATCAACACCATTCCAGACGATTGTAGCCAGCCTTGTGGAAAATAAAAACGGATTGTAGATGAATCCTTCAGATGTGAACTGGCATCTTGAGAATCTAAGCGAAGCCACACAATTCATAGTCTGATTTAGGTATTTGCTGGTACTTTGGTCTTGAGAACAAATTGGTTCTAAGGATAACAAGTCTAATCGCAAAGAATAATGTCTTGTTACTGTGTACATATCCGTCTGGTGAGGTTGTAGATAAATGCGAATATAAATAACAATAGAAGATTGTGATCTTGCACATTTAATCTGTCTAGCGGCTTTATAGATAAGTGTTAATATAATGACGATTTAAGATATCATGACAGTCCAAAAAGAGATGATTTGATTGGATAACCATATTCTCATCCAACAGACGAATGTTTTCTTTTATCAAAACAGATATATTCTCCCTGACCGTGTAGCCTAGGGCTTTCATCGGCTAAGGCCTCGAAAGGTTATATGTCATAACATCCAAGTAAAAGTGTTTTACTGAGTTATCGAGCTACCGTTCATAAATGCTTGAACCCATATGTAATGTGATCTGGTGCAAAAAGGTTAATAATCATTAAAGGAAATGAAAAACGATGCAATCTGAAAGCGCTCTTTGTTACGATAAATTATAGGAAGATCTCGTGAATAACTGAAATCAATTTAACTTGGGAGTCATATACAGATGAACGAAAATGAAAAGATTCAATCTTGGATGGGTAACATAGCAAGAACTGATCTATCTCGCTGCTTGGTTACGACGTTACTGTGACAGAGAAGTCCCCATGATTAAATGGCTACACACACGCAAATTAAGCTAATGTTCTCTGAACGAGACAGATACGAATGCCGACCATTTACAATATATCCTGCTCACATAAAGCTTTGTATAAACCTTTCAAGGAATATTTTATCTCTTGGACAGAGACACGTCTATTCATTAAGACCGTTCTCCTTTTTCTTAACCATCTGTTTTTCAAAGAATAAAAAAGTTCATAGCTTTCGTTCACAAGCAATCAATAATTTATCCTTGGGAGTAGAGAGAAATCATATTTTCATTATTCATCATATAACCAATTTACTGAGACCCGATAAGTCTAATGTTATTTTCTTCTTTTGAAAAGTTTGGACAAAGCTGAATCATTATTCTTTTACCAACGAAATAAGAGTGGGAAGTTACGAATTAGTCTTTTCACGTCTATCAACATGAGCTTCTATATTCCAATCATTCTGGATACTAAAGACAGGATATATCACCGAATCCTTAAATCTATAATTACCCAAATGTTCAATGATCATGAAGCATTGGTAACGTATTTGGTAACAATACAATAAGTCAGAAAATGTATATCTCAAATGATTTTTTTTTAAATGTGCCTTGACATAAAACAAATTAACAAGTTTCTGAAATTCTGTTCAATGAAACTATTCAAAAGAGCACATGAATTCAGAAATCTTTCAAGATAACTATTTGAGAGAAATACAATTACACGACTATGGTTTAACTATCCCCGATCACGAACATCCTAGTCTTGATGATAAGGATGTGACGCTAGTGTTCATGACATCAAGATGTATTGGTGTTCTTACGGAACGGATATGCTTGAAGTTGAACGGCGACACAAACATATTGCCATAGACAACAGAGCTCAGAGAAATCCAATTATAAGGTCTTTGAGTAAGTTGTTGTAACTCTCGATGATGTCAAATCTTAGCGCAACCAATGCGAGGATCAGTGCTGACTTAATCACGGCCCTATTGATCTTAACCTTTTACGACTTCCCGGATTCAGGTCTGAAAACAAGATGGCGGAGGTGCTTTAACACCATCATGCGTTCTTTGACAATCATGCTCTTTGAATTGATATTCTTCTTGAAGTTGATGCCGATAACTGTATACCATATCAATAACTTTGTCACAATATGCTTATACTAAACAAAATATGATCAGCTTGCAAATATTAGAATCAAAAGGGCATGAAATCAACCAAATATTTAAAATCACGTTTTAAATGATATCCCTCGAAAACAATTTTGTTAAAATGCCATGGCTAACATAACACAACCAGATGAATCAAAGCAATAACGTTTTATGAGGTTTTCGTCCATCCATGTTTCCATAGAAACGCAGAACGGCTGGTACTCAGAAACGATCTGATAAGCTTTTAAGAGTCCTCACCTCCGAACCGCTGATTCCAAGATATCGCTTCCTACAGTCTCCCTAAACGCGTGACGGTAATACTTAGGACGCTTGACTGTCTGTCATCACAATCCATCAGGATTTTCAAACTAAAAAGCCACAACGAAACGTTCTTGCAGTAATCTACCAGTAAAAACACTCATATCTTCTACATTTTCCAATCACAGTCTGAGATTACGGCAGGATACCATGTGAAGGGTGGTCTAATTGGAACGAAATTACGATAAGCTGCTTGCGATGCCATAGAATAAAAACATTAGTGGTTTCAATGCCAATTATTTCCACGTTCGCTGTCGAAGAGCGCTTGTTTGCTGCTACTCTTATGGACAAGAGGTCTTCTTCAGTGTGTAAGCTTGCTTGACTTGCCGAAACATATGAAAAACTGTGTAATTCAACATAGGTTTTTCACTGAAAAGATGAATTTCAACTCATGTATCAAAATCGTGCGATGGAAATAGGCGGTTTTTCTCGCCCAAACGAAAAATCTTTTTTATAAATTCAGAAATAACCAACGGTTATTGATCGGTCTTAATTTACATCGCCGGGGCATAAGAACGACAATCAGTTGTGTTAGCGACATCCTAAAAACGTTTGGGTTATTGGGGATTGATAGTTGTTGAAACAATTGTTGAATGGATATTCCAATAACAGTAACCTCAGTGACAGCGAGGATGGTGTTATATGGTAAGAAATTATTGTTGCCCTGACTCTCAAGCAATGGAAGCGCCATATTTGGAATCAGCTTTATAGGGTCATACTGGATTTGTCTATGGGGCTATCTTATATATTCACTGTTTATCATGTCTGTTTGTTCCTTAAAAATCAATCTGTTGTCTTTTCTTATGTTCATATTATGCATTTATTATCTCGGAAAACATTTTCTATGTAAAAACTGAAAGCATAAAATGACCCAGCTCGGAACGTGTCACAATTCCGGATTGTGCATCACTAACCTTGGATAGGCATTATGCTAAGTCAATCCGGAAACTTTCCGTGAGGGACCACCGCGTTCTTATGGTCTTGAGGGACGTTCCCTCCAAATCTAATCTACCTTTTACTAATACAATTTAAGAGGTCACGTCGAAGTATCGTAAGACATGAACACGACGTAAATGTACGCAAAATTCAATTTAAAGGAAACATGGCCATGCGCCTGCATCAATTCCTGGAACTTGATCGATCAGGTAAAAAATTACTTTTTATATCAAATACGCAGCACATATCTTTCGCATTCTCAACGATGCTCCTCATAAGATGTCTTAATGTCGAAACGGAAGATAAAAAGGATACCTGTTCTATGATTTAGATGCAGATTTCGTGACGCAAACGATTAAAGCACATCTCATATACATTAGGTTCAATCCGATCGAGCAAAATCTGAAGCCGAGGATCTCGAGAGCAAAAACAAACCCTTGTCAGGGAAAGAAGCTTCCCGCGAAGATCTGTAAAAGCCCAAAGGAGAAATTTAATTTCCATCTCCTTTAAGAGCTGAGATGGCAGGGAAAGCGCTGCCATGAGGGAGCGCCAATACTATAACTGTCGTAATTCATCGATTGACATGGCACAAACTCGCCTTGACTTATAGCATTTGTTCATTTGATGAGGGATTTGGACACTTTTTACCATGACGATTGAAATCGGTTTGGCGGATTGTTGGGGAAGCAATGATTAAAAGAACAGGTGATGAACATTTGGATTAGCCTTGCTTGGACAGAGGAAAGGTTTAGCCGGAAGGCCAGGCTAACGGATGCTTAGAAAGCAAGGACATTTTTATGATAATAATAGAGGGATTTTCTTGATGGAATAGTTTGGAATAAGAGAGACCACTTCTTATAGTTGATTTACTGGGAATATGATAACGATGCAATCAGTTCTATTTTTCCGGATGATCATGTGTGCATTTTGAGTATTTTATATTTTGAAAATATACCTTTCATTGTGTATTGGCGAGTTCATGTTTTCAAAGATGAGGTGAGGTGATCTGGTGTTTAACGCCGCTTTTAAGAGTATTTCACTTATATCGCGGCTGCTAGTATTGTTGCAGGGAGAAAGCCCGCAGCACCAATGTGGCTATGTACTGCGGTGAAACCTGCGAGCATCGGCTGGAACTAGCAAACCATGGATGGTACTGCTCTGAAATTCTGTGTAGCATTGCACCCAAACCTATCTGCATGTAGAACAGCTCTCTACAACAGATAAAGTTGCCTAGCCCCTGGCGGGATTCGAACCACGGACCTTTTGATCCGAAGCCGAACAAGCTAACCATTGCGCTATCCCGCCCCTTTTTTTCAAAGATAAGCATAGAAAATAGACCAGTAATTGCAAACATCAGTCATTTTCAACGATGATGTTATTCCTTTGATAAAATTGTTTCTAAAAGGCTCTATTTTGTTTAATAACTGAAATATTGTTCAAAACACGTTAAATTCCCCAACTCACTCACTCACTCCGGAGACCGGAAATTATTCAACCTGCAACAACTGTTTAATCTTAATTTAAAATCACTTAAACTACTCTGATCCTTGTGACTGTTTAGACAGATAAATCCCCATTTTACTAAAATAAGCAAAAAGCATACAACATAACTCGAAATGAGTAGAAACCTCTTATACATAACCTTTCACAGTTTAGCTATGATGATAAGCTTAGCCTACGAGAATACAGTAGACGGATATTCAGTCTCTGAAATAATAATTCAATAAAATAGTTATAATCTTTGAAATAGAAAAGGGGCCTCTAACAAATGGTTATGTAGTTCACTGCAGCTCTCCGATAGGACAAAATATCATAAACTACAGACTAGGAACACGGTAACATGTTAACTTTTAATGGTGATGTAGCTATCTGCATGTATTGGAAGGTCAAGAAATCCAATCTAGAGCACAATAAGTAGTCACATTATGTCCATGTACACTGTGTGATTATTCCAGAACATTGGTATCATACAAATCTGCAAAAGTAATCGGTATCTAGCGGCCATCCTTCTACAAAGCAAAGAAAGTTCATATATCAACAAATTCCTCAATTCCCCAACAAATTTATGAATTCTTCCTTTGCTGCTAACTATAAACAATACCAGTCTTATTCTGAAGACTCCTCTGATTCTCGCATTAACGAGATTTCGAGTCTAAATTTGTTTCAACTCTTGACCCGAGGTTCAACTAGACAGAGAGCGCTTTTACGAAACAATTGAATCTGTGTCTTACTGGGTGCTCCCCAGAGTACTGTTTCCTTTATTAGCAAGTCACTTAGCGAAACAAGACTCCATTGTATACATATAGATCTATGAACTCAACGTTCTGCTAATGCTATTCAACAGATTATTATCGATATGACGCTTTAAGGATATACCACTTAATCAGTCAGTTATGACCCATTATGATATTAATCCTATCAGATTACTCCATTAAGAGAATTATTGATAAGTATAATGGTTTTCACAGTGTGGTTGAGTGCATCGGAGGAATAACAACATCGTAAATCTAAGAGTCATGTTACCTTAACACAAAAGCCATTTAATTTGATTTTTTAGAAATATTCGGGGAAATCAAAATTTTATATCTGGCGTGGAGAGTTGAAAAATAACAATGTCATTGCGTGGATCGGTGAAGCACTTAATGCCAATCAAACTAGAGTCAGAGCAATAATAATGCTCTAAAAAGTGTCATGATGTTATTTCAGTAATGATATTTATTGCTGCATATTTAAAGCCTTGACAGTAATAATGCGGGTGGACAGCTGTGAAGGTGAAGAAGAGCTTCAATAAACACAAAGGACAGGCCTAAATTAGCAGAGTGTTACATTTCCTTCAACTTCTTGGCGTGAAATAGGCCAGCCTGAACTGCCATCTTCATTACCGTATTGTCCCTAAACTCCGTTATCAGAATAACGCCGTAGAGAAGAACAATTTTAGACAGTGAGATATGCATCGAAGATTTTATTTTAAAGTATCTAGTATTTTATGATTCGGTTAACAAATATGATTATGTGGATTACCAAGTTGAAATAAGGAGAAAGTAAGTATTGTAAACAGCTCTTATAAATAGACTTAGGAATGGTTCTAGACAAAGGGAAATACCAATATTAATATTGAATGTCCTTGTATGTTTATTAACATATAAGGTTTATTTTTGTAGAAATCAAAAAGAGCCTGAAATCATATTTATGACTTGGAACTATATCAATGCGCAAATATGAAATATGAAATATTCGTATTTGTTAAGTCAGAGTCGGGGTTACGGGAAAAATACATCTATAGAGTTAGTTCCATTATAAAGACAATATCAGAAAGTTTTTTTAAATCAGTTGTACATCAAGGGCCGAAAAAGAAGATAATTAACAAAAAGCCGCGAATATTTTACACCAATTACGGTACCTAATGATATCGTTTTACCACACTCGCGAAAGTCTGTTTTCTTCTCCGAAGGGGGCGTTGATATATGATAATGTTTGAGTGGTTGAAATATTTTGACAAGATATTGCTCTTCTTGATGTGTAGTGCCCGTATTTTGGCAAACACCAATGCATGTGTAACAACTTTTTGGACACTTTTCGTGTAATCTTCTCCTCAAATCATTACATGGCTTATTTCGTTGGGACAAAGGAATAAACAGCAACCGAGGAACGCGTCATTTAAATGTTTGTATTAGCGTGAAATTGATTTTGCTTCAACGTTTGTAATTTCAATTCACTCAAATTGACAAATGTTTGACCTGAATGAAATTAACTCCAATTATTCTTGTAAATATCGGGGGTAATTTTTAATCAATATTGTAAAACATTAGATCTTTTCAAAAGGCTTTATTTGATACAGCTATTGCGTTTAATTGAAAACGAGTGTAGCTGTGAAAAAAGAACAAAGGCCTTTAATTTGAAACGTTACACCAACAATAATTTGAACTTCCTCGTTAATGGGGCATGTGCCATAGTTATTCATGAGATGTTTTGCATTGAGATAACAAATTTAAGTCACATCACATTGCCAACCAACGGTGTGATTCCAAACATTACGACGTCACAAAGAGTTGTATTAGCATACTAGTTGAATGATCATTCATCAAACCCAAACATAAAACTAATGTGACATAAACGATAATGTTGCCTTTGGCATATCAAACAATGGCACAAAACGTTATTTATGAGGCAACATTTAAATGCTAAGGGAAATTTAACGATAATAGAGATTTATACCAATTAAATTTGACAAATGTTACTGTAAAGGAAGAGAACGAACGAATGAGATTTGTGGAAACTATATTCGGAGGTATATGTAAATGTCATTTGTGTATTCCAGGTTTAATGTTAAATGGTTATTTGACACAATGAACTTGAAAAAATATAATCCCGAATAATGATATACTATGTCACTGTCCTTAAAAACGTTCATAACATTAATTTAAAATTCAGCTAGGATGGTTTGGCACATTTTAGGGATATTATGTAATATATGAGCTAGATTTGGTTAGGCTTATTTTTCAGGGAGTTAACACCATTCCAAACCAGGTAACATATTTTTCTTCGTGGTGACAGGAGGCACATTTTGAGTAAAGTGAATAAACAACCAAGAAGTCTCAGATTCTCCAAATTTGAACTTGAAAGGAACGGTGAGCTACGGTAATTGTAACTGAAATTCTTTACAGCGTCGACTTCTTTATGTTATTCATTGTTTAGTCTTTTAATTTCATGGGTTTTCAGTCAATCTAGATTTCCCGAATGTAGACCTAGACTGTACAAAGGCTCCGATTTCATGAAGTCAAACTTTTGTGCAACCATAGATGACGAATATTTTAAAGAAGTATTAAATCAATGGCTTTGAAATCGTAAATTTTAATATATGACGTCATATGTTTGAATATATTGTGTATAGTGAACACGTTTTTAACAAAGTAACAGTTTTCTCCTGGCGACTAACTATACAAATAGGAACCCATTACTTTCACAGAGAACCTAGTTAATGCCATGGGATCATTATGCTAGAAGGTTTTCACGCTTGACCTACATATGGAGTTCATATAATTTGGGCACAAAACACATTCAAACAGAAACATCAGGGAAGTCGTTTGACGCTCAAATCAAAACTATTGGATTTTGATAACTCCTTATCATCCAGACAACAGGCGCTTTAATTCAATCTGGTGGTATTGTTGATAAATTTACCAACGGGATAAGTGAAATTCAATACGCTGTGAATATAAGACACGCTTCGGCCAGGCGCTAAAGCCATTAATTAAGTCAATCAATATGGACGTCAATTAAAAGTCAAGCCAAATCATTTGAAAGGTCATATGGGACCTGGGCAGGGGGTCTAAATGGGCGGGGGCGTTTCTGCATAGGGGGTTATGACTACACGTGGCTAACTCGTGAAGATTGACTTTGCGCATGTCGCCATTGTTATTGAGATTACAAGGTCAACAAGAGTGGAGTGGCTTCCAATTGTTGACAAATGTGTGCAGTGGGCTTTGAAATGTGGCAATGAGTGAAAGCCTGGCATTTCTGCATTAGGAATCTCTGCAATTAAAGGTCCAATCAAGTTATTAGCGCAAATCTCATTTACAGAGCGTGATTCATTCGTTGCCCAACATACGCGTTGAACCCAAAGACAGAAATATTTACGAGCTTTTATATCACCAGAATTGGGCTCCCTGTCGAAGTTTAAAAAAACATAATTTAAATGTGCAATCCAACTGCAATACATTTCACGCTCTTGAAATTCGAAAAATCAGGAGTTATTGTAGGATTGAATCTTTCCAAAGTTTTTTGCTAATGATCTTCTGCTTGCAGTTCTATTCTTTAAATCCTTAACTGTCAAACATGTACTGCTCATCCAATTTAAGAAATCGAATAATAATGCAAGGTTGACATTTTCAAACACATTTTGATTAAATCACCAATCAACTACTTGATCTTTTGATAAATCCTTACATCAACAGAACAGCCAAAACTTTGTGATGCTCTTCAATATCACGACAAGCGGTTGCTGAAAAGGCCAACAATGGTCTCAAAAAGAAAGCATTTCATTTAAACATTTAAATTCTGAGTGCCTTTGCTATTCACACGGAACTATACGCCATTATCATTTTGAAATACATTTCTCAGTGGTATGGTCAAAGAAATGGAGTCGGGGAGCGACGAAATTCGGGTCGTTATCCTTCCGTCTTACAAGTGAAATCATGTTGTAAAACAAGCCCTTTAGCCAAGAGCAATATAAATCCAACATACAAACATTTTGTAACTGTCACTAATGATAACAAGTCGTTGACACTATACAACTAATGCTTCAGGGTTTAGACAAGAAGTCTGCGAATGACCCTGGTTCTCCACCTCAGCTCCCCATTGCACCCTGCAGATTTCCCATCTGTGCCCACTGGGCGACAAGACGCCCCTTGAAATGTCAACCCTTGTCCCCAGCCGGAATTAATATCCCCAATTCTCCTCCCAGCCCACTGGCGCCCATGTTAGTAGTGACACAATCACGTCCTGGCAACTTCTCTGCCTCCCCGAACAATCCAAACAAACCAACATCAACTCTGACATTAAAAGACACAAACACAGAGCCTGTCAGCATACCAAACACTGCTGGGACAAATTCCGATGGAATTCAGGATTGTGGTTCTTGTTAGAAGGCTTGCACTGTAATAACGCACGCTGATCTTGCTGAGGGAATAACATTATGCTACACTGAAAATTTAATTTCAGAACAAAAGGTCAACATTTTTTTAAAGGGAAATTAAAAGGAGATCCTGCAATTTCTTCTTTGGAATGAGTAGTCTTGACTTGCAATTCTATGTGGCTTTGGTCGTTTTCATAATAAGGATCTCGAGGTTCTTGCCTACCTTGTGCTTTTCTTGGTGAACTATTGAAATAATTGTACACAAGAATAAAAATTGTTGTTCGTGATATTGTCGATAATGTAATATATTTATTATTATATTTATACATATTATTTTGATATTTTACCTATAACGGGGACTGTCCGTACCGTTCGACAAAGCACTGTTATGAGTAAAGTCCTTTTAAACCTTTTTGGCATTAATGCCAACTGATTGTTTTGAAGAAAACTCCAATAATCGATGTGAAAAAGATATGTTTATTCTAAAGGCCAAGAATCGTAAAACAAAGACAGCTCAGGTGAAAAACATGTATACACATTGCCAAAGGAGTTTTCGAAGTAGGGACTTGAGACATCCACACTTGTTTTTCTGGAAACTGTTGCAGTGAAGAGAACATAATAAAGTAGGGGTCTGCATTGACAGTGAGGCAGGGAGCCAATGGGCTTTACTGTCTGGCTTGCAAGTCAACGTGGAGAATTTATCACGAAAAGTGGAATTAAAATTGTTGGCCTGGAAGATCAGATAGTCACAAGACATTCTTTATGGCGAAATACACATAATTCATACAGAAAATGGAACCCCTGAGACATGTCTTGGGGATATTTTTTTACTGTCAGTGTTATGGCGACGAATGGTTTCATTTATGACATTTTTGACTAAGAGACACTTGCATTTTTCAGGATAATATGGAGATAAGGATAATCTTAGAATTGACAGTTGAGATAGGCCGTCCCCTGGGGGCTGTTCGCTTTCCAGAACGACAGAATTTTTTTTCAGTATCTTGGCTGTACGTTTTTTCCAGAACAATGCTCGGTGTTTTATATAACACCAAATGCTTGCTTCATATCAACTATGAAGTGACTTGAAATGGCAACAGTAAGGATTCGTGTGGTCGATTTGAATTTTTAACTATCATATTTCGTAGGTATTGCAGTTTCGAAAACATCAAAACCATTGTCTTCTTTTAATAGTTCCCGTATATCTTTGAATTAGTGACAGTCGATAACAATCGTGATTTTACAAATGGTTATCAATCAATTGATTTTACAAATGGTTATCTATTCATGTATTTATACCAATTAGACAACAAACAACATTTATTATTTAGTTACTAACCTCCGACAAGTGACCTTAGCCTTGTTAGCCATATAACATGTAATCGACTCATTCCCACAGAAGTAATGAAAACATCATTACGCAGATCAATCAGAGTTACCCGCCCGTCACTAGTCCACTGTGTGGCGTGACCTGTCATCCAATTAGAATCATTCACATTACAGAGTCGGTAGTGTGCAGACGTGTTTCTGTATCTCTCCCGATTGTATTGAGCTATATAATTAACGTGTTTTGTTGTTTCTGACTCTTTGCTTACCTTAGTTAAGTATCCCCGCTGTCTTTCGTCGCGTTCATTCCTCGTGAGTGAATTCGGTGCTCTGACAGGGGTGTTTGTAGTTAACACAGCCGTGTTGACTTGGTTTGTTGGAGCGCGGGTTGACTTGCACGTGCAGCCCGTGCAGCCCGGGGGTGGACGGTCGCTCTACCCCTCTGCGTGACAGCTTCGGTTGTCGTGTGCGCCTGCCGCCTGCCGCCTGCCGTCTTCTAGGCGATACTTCGCTAGGCGCCTGGACGGGCGCTTGCCGCCTGCCGCCTGCCGCCTGCCGTCTGCTAGGCGATAGATCTCGGAGGCGTCTGGACGGTCGCTCTACCCCTCTGCGTGACAGCTTCGGTTGTCGTGTGCGCCTGCCGCCTGCCGTCTTCTAGGCGATAGTTCGCTTAGGCGCCTGGACGGGCGCTTGCCGCCTGCCGCCTGCCGCCTGCCGTCTTCTAGGCGACAGATCTCTTAGGCGTGTGGACGGGCGCTTGCCGCCTACCGCCTGCCGCCTGCCGTCTGCTAGGCGATAGATCTCGGAGGCGTCTGGACGGGCGCTTGCCGCCTGCCGCCTGCCGCCTGCCGTCTGCTAGGCGAGGGATTTCTTAGGCGTCTGGACGGGCGCTTGCCGCCTGCCGCCTGCCGCCTGCCGTCTTCTTGACGGGGTTGTTGGATAGGCGCGTGCCGCCTACCGCCTACCGCCTGCCGCCTGCCGTCTTCTTGACACTCGCGCGCTAGTGTAGGTCGCGCTTGCCGCCTCACAGGAGATGGACTTAGTTCGCTGCGACTCAGCGACCCCGTACCGGGCGTACTGCGGACGGTGCGGGTCACGCAAGTCGGCGAGCTACGACCCTCATGTCGTCTGTCGCCTGTGTAGGAACACTTGCCCGGCGGATAACCGGTGTGCGGAGTGCGAGGATCTCTCCCCAGAGCAGCACAGGCGTTACCGCTCTTCCATCCGGAAGAGCGAGTCGCAGAGCCGCTGCAAGGTTACTAGGCGCCCCACCCCGGGTGCGTCTGCCGCCGCAGGCAGGCGCGTGTCGCCGGAGAGGTCGGACCTCATCATTTCCGAGGACGCAGGGGAGTTTGACTTGCCGTCCTCCCTGGCGTCGGACGTGGGGTCCCTCCGCTCGGACAAGTCGGTCCGTGACCCGCTGTCTCGGGACTTACTCCCTGACGTGTCACCGCCTCGTGACTCGTCACCAGAGGAGCCTTCTGACCACGGTCCCCCCTCCCCCCCTCGGGAGGAGCGACGGAAGAAGGCTAAGAAGGCAAAGAAGCGCGCCAGGGAGTCGCGTCACACTGCCTTCGACGCCAAGTCGTTCAAGAACGACATCCTCACATCGGTAAAGTCGATGTTGGAGGAGTTCACCCAGAAGGGATCTGGGGATCAAGGCGGGAAGGCCCCGCCTTCACCACCTCCTGTGACGCCGCCGCCCAGGCGCGTCCGTCGGGTGACGCTTGTGTCGCCGCCTCCCTCCCCATCGGACACGTCAGTGCCTCCCTCACCAGGGTCGCTGTCTGGGGACAGAACCGAGGGGGATTCCCCCCCTCGCGTTCCTCCGTTGTCTGCCGCAGGCGGCCTACGTGAGGAGGAGGCACCTGATCAGGGTGAGAGGATGGCGGCCATCGCTGACTGGTGTCAGCTGACCCTACAGGAGGTGGATGAAGAATGTAGCTTCTCGAAGCAAGCACGTTTCGAGACCTTCTGTCAGGAGGAGGAGGTAGTGAGTCCGCGAAGCGTCCGCTTCCCTCCCCACCGCCTTCTCCTGACAGCAGCGAAGGATTTTGACACTCACGTGTCATCCGCGGCGCCGGGCCGTCTTGTTCCGCCTCTGGTGATCTCGGATCGTCAGAGGTCGGGGCTCCCGGTCGCCTCTTCTCCCATACCACTTTCTCCCCCCGTCTTGGATGACGATATCAGGCGTGTGGCAGCGCCAGGAGTCGGCCATTCAGTGTCTGACGGGCACCTGTCCCACCTGGACAAGGAGGCCAGAAGCATTCTGGGCATGGCGAACTCCGTCGCCCATGCTTGTCAGGCCATGGCCGCCTTCTCCAAGGAGGCGGGGATGGAGAAAGGGGCGAGAGCACTGTATCGGGGGTTCGGTTCCGTGGCAGGGAACTTAGCCCAAATCATGCTAAGTGCCTCCCGCATCTCAGCGGGGGTCACTAACCTGAGGCGGGACGGATTTCTCGCGCGTACAAATCTCCCGGCGGAGATGCGCACCCGCCTCAGGAGCGCTCCAGCAGCGTCGTCGACGCTGTTCGACGGACAGGTCGCAGAGGCTCTGCGACACCGCCAGGAGACCCAACAACAGGAGCTCACCAACCGTTTGGCAGCGGGAGGTGGCAGGGTCTCTTCGGCGGTGACGACACCGAAGAAGCGGAAGGGTGGCACTCCGCAATCCCCCGCCGGCTCTAGGACCGGCGGGGTTTCCTTTCGGGACGGGGGCCGGCCAGGCAAGGGCCGCGGCGGCTACAACGCCGGCCCCTCTCCCAAAAGGACACCCAGCAAGTTGCAGGGCAAGGGACGCGCCTATGGAGGAACCCACAAGAAGAGGTGACTCCTGGGCGCCTCCTCTCCTGCCGCCGGCAGCGGTAGAGGTTCGAGACGGGGCCGTTGGAGGCCGTCTCTCAACGTTTGTGGCCAACTGGAGGCAGTTGGGCCTGGACGAGTACGTCTGTCAGACACTGGAGCGTGGGTTTCGTATACCCGTGCACATCCGCCCCCCTTTGACTTGTTCGCCAGTGGAACGTCCGCTAGAGCCGGAACGGCTCGCGCGCACACTGGAACAAGTGGAGATCCTAATCACCAAGGAGGCGGTGAGCGAGCTTCCGCTCCAAGGTCTGACACCGGGGTTCTACTCTCCAGTATTCGTGAGACCGAAAAAGGACCCGAAAAAATGGCGGCTGATTCACGACTTGAAACAGTTCAACCGCTCCTACCTCGAGCGGCCGCCATATTTTCGGCTCTTGACCGTGCGGTCTATCATGCGGTTGCTACAACCATACAGCCGCATGGTGTCGCTGGACCTCCAGGACGCGTACCTGCATATCCCAATCTGCCCCGCGGATTGCAAGTACCTTCGATTCGTCCTGGCGGGTCGTCA
The DNA here is from genome assembly GCA_916613615.1 of Steromphala cineraria. Lineage (NCBI taxonomy): Eukaryota > Metazoa > Mollusca > Gastropoda > Trochida > Trochidae > Steromphala > Steromphala cineraria. The sequence continues at coordinate 37,145,491 of OU744722.1, read as the reverse complement.
CTTCCAGTGGAAGGTGTTGCCCTTCGGGATTGCGACAGCCCCTTGGTTGTTCACCCGGGTGACCCAACCCATCGTCCAGTTCCTTCACAGGCACGACATCCAGTTCGCGATGTACCTGGACGACGGGTTCGGGAGCCACTGCTCCCCGTCAGTTCTGACCGAACAAAGGGACTTTGTGATCGCTCTGTTCAGACGCCTGGGTTGGCTTGTCAATCTGGACAAGTCGGACCTAGTACCGACGACGTCGCTCGTCTTCCTAGGCGTCCGTCTGGACACGACGCAGGACAAGGCCTTTGTCACGGAGGAACGGATGGGCCGTTACAGGGAACTCCTAGCGGACGCGTGTCGCGGGCCTCTCTCGCTCCGACGGTGGCAACGTCTGCTAGGATTCTTGACCTCAGCTCAAGACTTCACGAGGAGGGGGAGGCTTCACCTCCGGCCCCTCCAAATAGTACTGAACGGGCACGTTCGGGAGGTATCTTGCGGCCATCACATCAGGATGCCGCAGGACCTCATTCACCACCTACGATGGTGGCAGGACGAGAGCAACGTCTTGGCGGGGGTTCCCCTCCGGCAACCCCCCGCCGGGAGCCAGTTGTATGTGGACGCCTCTACCCAGGGGTGGGGCGCGCACCTGGGGACCGACCAGGCGGCGGGCGTGTGGTCGCCGGCGCAAGCCGAGCTTCACATCAACTTCCTGGAGTTGAATGCCATACGTCTGGCGATCGATCACTGGTCGGATCGTCTAGAGAACCAGGTGCTGTGTGTCCACACAGACAGTTCGACGGCAGCCTGGTCGATCAACAAGCAAGGATCGACCAAGGCGGGATCGTTGTTACAGCTGGTGATGGAGCTGTTTCGACTGGTAGACGAACTCAACATCTCAATAAGAGCGGTGCACATCCCGGGAGCAAAGAACGTCCTTGCGGACGCTCTTTCTCGCCCGGACAAACCTCCCTCCACGGAGTGGATGTTGCACCCTCGAGTGTTCGAGGCGATCTGTCTCCAGTTCGGCAGGCCGCATGTCGACCTCTTCGCGACACGGCTCAATCACCAGCTGCCGGTATACGTATCCCCAGTGCCAGACCCTCTGGCATGGGGATTAGACGCGCTCGCGTTAGGATGGGAGGGGATGGACGCTTACGCTTTTCCCCCCCCCGCCATTCTGACTCAAGTGGTGGCAAAAGTCCAGGAGACGAGACGCCTGCGTCTGCTCCTGGTCGCACCGAACTGGCCGGCAAGGCCGTGGTATGTCCCCCTCCGGAGACTCTGCGCTCAGGAGCCGGTTCCCCTGCCATCCAGGTGGGACCTTCTCAGGAGCAACCCAAGCAGACGGGTGCACGAGAACCCTCAGGTTCTACATCTGCACGTATGGGTTGTCTCCAAGACGGAATGAGGAGCGCAGGGTTCTCGGAAGCGGTAGCCAGCGCAGTGGCGACCTCACAGCGGTCATCCACGCGCAAGCTGTACGATTTCCAATGGGCTGCCTTCATGACCTTTTGCGAAGGGAAGGGGTTCGATGTGCGGTCGGTAACGGTGCCCCAGGTCGCGGATTACCTGGTCCACCTACGCACAGTGAGGAAGCTTAAGGCTTCCTCCATCAACACGAACCTCGCGGCCATTTTGTCCGTCCTTCGCAAAAAGGACCCCGACTTGAACACCTCGGTCCTTAAGGAGCTCATTAGGACGTACAGGAACGTGGATGGCCGCCACAAACTGAGACCGCCAGAGTGGGATCTGGCGATAGTTTTGAATCACCTCAAGTCTGAGCACTATGAGCCGCTGACGGACACGACGCTGCTGCGTCTCACCATTAAGACTTGCTTCTTAGTGGCAATGGGGTCAGCGGCCAGAATATCAGAGTTGCACGCGCTGCAAGCTGATTTGCTCAGGTTTGAGGTGAGAGATGGAGGGTCAGCGACTTTGGGTCTAGCACCGGAGTTCCTCTGTAAGAACCAGGGCGCTGACGAGCGTGGACGGACGTTCACACTGCCGTCAATCTCCTCGGCTATCGAGCCCACGGACGAACAGGAACGCCTCCTCTGTCCGGTACGCGCTCTGCGCATCTACGTGGAAAAGACGCGCACGCTGAGACAGGGGAGGCGCAGGCTCTTCTTGCCTCACTCCCAGACAAGCTCAAAGGAGTTGGACAAGAGGCAGCTGGGAGTTTATCTCAGGTCGGCAGTAGTGGACGCCTACAAGGCGGCTGGACTGCCGGCGCCGGCGCGGACCAACCCGCATGAGATCAGGGCCATATCGGCGACTATGGCACTGCACAGCAACTTGTCAGTGGCGGACATCATGGCCGGCTGTTTCTGGAAGTCGGGCTTGGTGTTCGCCAACCATTACCTGCGCGATGTCTCCACGGAGGACCTGGAGGGCGTAGCCCGTCTGGGGGCGCAGGTCTTTGCCCAGCAGCGAACCACGGGGGCCCCCCCTGGCAGGGGGCGCAACCATCCACGCTAACGGGGCCTCACGAGTTGAGAGGGGCTCTCAACCCATTTAATAAACTTGCTTGTTGAATGGTTATAGTGGTTTTGTGGTGTTTTAATTAGGGATCGTCGACCGCGAGAGGTCAGACAATTAATCCTCATTAGAACGGCCGCTCGCTAGGTCGCCGATCATCAGAGCAATCTTGAGAGTTACCGCTATGCGACGAATTCTACCCGCCTCCTACAGTGGTATCAGGCTAAGGTCACTTGTCGGAGGTTAGTAACTAAATAATAGTACGTTTTTGATTAAACGTCATTATTTTTACTTACCGTAGACAAGTGACCGTCGTCATACCCGTCCCGCCTCCCCTCTTACGCATCCGTCGTTAATTGGGACTCCTAGGTAATGTGAATGATTCTAATTGGATGACAGGTCACGCCACACAGTGGACTAGTGACGGGCGGGTAACTCTGATTGATCTGCGTAATGATGTTTTCATTACTTCTGTGGGAATGAGTCGATTACATGTTATATGGCTAACAAGGCTAAGGTCACTTGTCTACGGTAAGTAAAAATAATGACGTTTAATCAAAAACGTACTATTATATTTCATTCATGTACACCCGAATTATGTTTTTTCGTGTTTTTATACATACTACCTTCAGTTAGAATATATTTTGGCATCAGTCAATCAATCACATTTAAAATGAACAAGTTCGGATCATGGTATTTTTTACATTTCAACAAATATTCATTTTATTCACTAGCGTTTTTAATGAATACAGCTTGCAGTTATAATGATGACAGTTTAATGCTAAATTTGACATGTTGTGAACTTTCTTATTCATCGGTGATGTGTACCGAATCTCCACTGACTATATATATATTAAGGTTCAATTAAGATTTCTCCTTATCTCACGTGTTTTCGTTTGTTATTCTAGACTTTTTCCGTTCTAGAACGCTGTTGAAGTACTTTATAATTTATCGTAACCTTGGCTTTTTATTAGTACGTATGTCGCAATGACATAGGTTTATATCTGAACCGTAAATCGAAATAACAAATTAATTGAGTCTACAAAGCTATATATGACCCGTTTTATTTTTCATTTTCTTAAGTTATGTTTTGGAGACTTGCGTTGTATCACTTACCTACATCTGTCTTAAATTTCACGTTTATAGTCAACAAAAATCGTTAATATTGCACTCGTTGAGGAAACGCATTGCCCTTTATCGAACTGTTAATTATTGAATTTATTATACGCACGACACATAGTTCATACGCTGATAATGCCAAAGAAATATTCCGCCAGTCTGTCATCAATTCCGCTATCATATTTGCATCGTGGCGATGAATTAACGAGGTTTTCATTCGCTTTTATATATACAGATGTCACATACGATCAAGACACATGTTCCATAAACACGTCAGCTGTTGTATACCGATGCTTCCAGCTTACATATATCAGCGTACATTCTCTCGCCACAGAGGCCTATCAAGTCAAGAAATGTTGATACAGCCTCTGTTACATTCTCTCGCCACAGAGGCCTATCAAGTCAAGAAATGTTGATACAGCCTCTGATATATTACGCCGAATTTGTGGGATAGAATGGGAGACGTCTGATTGGAGGCAATCAAAGTTAGTTGTGCAATCAGCGATGCTGTTCTTTTAAAAGTCATCATTCATCGAATTTCGGCGTAATGTAACAGAGGCTGTATCAACATTTCTTGACTTGATCTGCCTCTGTTGGGAGAGAATGCCTCTGTAATATTACGCCGAAATCCGTGGGTTTCCCCTGGCGGAGCAAATTTGCACCACAATCAATTTGAATTTCTTAAGCAAATGACAACGCTTCTCGCATGGAAAGGGTAGTCTATTTCAAAATGTCTTTGCCATCATTTAGTAGCCAAAATGGTGATTTAAGTAAAGCGTCGCTGATTGCACAACTAATTTTGATTGCCTCCAATCAGGCATCTCCCATTCTATCTCATAAACTCGGCGTAATATAACAGAGGCTGTATCAACATTTCTTGACTTGATCTGCCTCTGTGGGGAGAGAATGATCAGGGTAAGGTACCACTTTGTCTGTTGGATACAAAACAAAGACCAACCTGGCGGTCTCTCGTAATGATTTATGGTGTCTATTTCCAGATCTTGATAAGCAAAACAAATTAGGCTTGAATTATACGGAATGTGAACAATCAATGGTGTAATTAGGCAAACGGTGTTCCTTCATCCAGAACATCTGTGAGTCGAGGCAGTTTGCAGTGGAGTTATCGCTTGAGATAAGACTGTTACACAATACCGACATTAGCTGACTTGCAGAGATTAGTAAGGAAAGGATGATAAACGTCAACCAGCCTGTTTTGGCGTCAGTTAAAAGGTTTATGCCACTTGTGTTTTCTGAAGTCTGGATCATTTATAAAGTCTATTTCTTCACGGATTTCGTTCAAATATGGAATATCTTAATCTCAATATCTAAAGGCGATACATGAGTGAAAAGGTGGAGATTTTAAAAAAATTTAAATCCGAGACTTTACCCCTATACTTTCAAGACTATCATTCAATCTGAAGAAATGGGCGATTCAGTGAAAGCCTATATCTAGACAACAAGTTACGTTTCAGGCTAGGTTGAATTGAGGTAAAATATTGCCTTTGTAGTATATTTTCGTCGAGTCAGATTGAAGAATAATATTGATATTAATGCTATGAGTTATTCATCCTTCTATATTAAAACTGGTAATTTAACATCTATCGTCGATTTATTGGACCGGTAAAATGTTCATTTGGCACATGTTTTAAATGTTGACATTTTTACCCTCAGATTAACTTACGTTGTCGAATTATCAGAGACGTCGAATTGATAGAGAAAATAAGGTAACAAGAGGGTTTCTACAGCTATACAATACAACATTGACACTTATCTGGGTAAAGTTAAAATCTCAAAGAAATCATAATCATCATTATTTAGCAATAGATGCTTCAAACGAAGCAAAGATAGTCTATATATTGAATAGCTAAGCTAAAGGATTATCTGGCGAACATTCACACCATTATAACTAATACTGCTTGAGAAATGATGTCAACAAATATGTTTTGCTGACAAAATATTTTATGTTTTGAACAAGTACATAAAACAGACATACTGAACAACCTTGTAGTGAAGTGTTTATGTCTTTGATTCAACGGGGGTCTACACTGTTGTGAATTATTGCCCTTGCAGATAGCGGAATGTTTGAATTATTGCTTGGGCGTACCTGTTTTTAGCAACGAATATCATCTTTAACATTTAACGTGAAGCTTAAATCTCTTGAATCTAACATAGATCTAGCGTTATTCAAGAATACCAAAGCTATTATTAAAGTGTTCGTTTGATATATTTGATCTGAGTGTTGTTTGACAAGATTTGTGAATGCGAACGTCATAATGTTGGAAAACAGATTTTGTTGGTACAAAGAGATAAGTTCTTACTCAAATGCCATTTCATCATGTATCTATGTTAGCGACCATCAGAGATGTTTTTCCTGAAATATTTAGCTAATTTGAATTTGAGACGATAACATTTATATCTATTAATATTCAGACATAAACAACACAACAACAAAATTATCTTAACTATGCAAACCAGAAACAGTAATCACATGTTGTACAAAACGGTAATGTGCAGTCACGTTATTTTCATTATATTAAACTATTACGTTGATAGATGGCCTTAGCGTCGCTTTATAAAACAACCACATAATCAATGGTGATTAAAGTAATAATAGATTTTAAATGTGCTGCGTCTTTATTCAGATGATAACAAAGTCTGCTGATCACGCAAGTTTCTAAACATATTACCATGAATTATTTCATAACAGGACAGGGTGTGTAAGTAGGTTTTTTATAAACGGTTATGTAATAATGATACTAATAAAAATAAAGATAATAACAACAATACTAATTTTAACACCTTGTATCCAGCCCAGGATTGTTAAACGGGGGGTTTTTACCCTAAAGAAATAGTCAGTTTCAAAGGGTCGAATATGTCCATCCCCGTGTTCAGGTACCCATTTTTACAGCTGAGTGAGCCGAGTGCAATGTTGATGACGCGCCTTTACCAGGGACAAACACAATGTTAAGCCCGGGTTACAAGGTTTTGGTGTCTCCAATGGCGTTACAGGCCGGCATGCTAACCACTACACCTCCCTGTGTTCCATGTATATCCGACAAAGTTAAGGACATCGTCGATTTTCAATACCAAGATATCCTTTAGGTCAAAAGGTGATTCTTAGTTATTGAATATCAGGATGTTCCATAACATTTTTGTTTAGTATATTAACACTTTTTCGTGAATTACCAACAAATAAAAGATTTGGGAGATGTTTTTAACATTATATATTAACAAGAGACTCGTTCGTGCTAAACTTCCCTGTTACTATAAACCATTTTGGTTCATCTTTTTAAATTTCAGGTAAGGATGTTTGGAAAGGGATAAACGAGTCATAATCATTCTAGTGAAAGATATCAGTCATCATAAATGCTACGGTCACGGGTCACATGGAATCTAATTGATGAAATAACTGCTGTAATTCATATGAAGTGCACGCTCTTAAGTTTACTTTACCTGCTCTTTAGCAATGATAAATTTAGAAAGTACCCGATGCGTCAGTACAAAGATGAATGATTCACAGAGTATTGAAAAAAGTTGAGTCATTGACGCAGCATACACACAGGCTGTAGATATTAATATTTTGACCCAATAAGCAAGTCTAGGAATTGAAGTCAACTAATCTGATAGTAAATTTCACTAAGGCTGTAGGCCTAACATTGAAGTTTCCAAATGTCAACCTTCCAAACGAATAACTCTTTGTTGTCCTAGTTTAAAGAATTCTCCATCCCCATAAGAAGGTCTTGTGAAGTCAATTATCTAAAAGTTAATTTTCCGAGGCTCATTTCAAAATTAGAACACATTTTGAGACTGAATACACAAATAAAACTGTAAGCCTAACATTGAAATTTCCAAATGCCAATCTTCCAAACAAATAACTATTTATTGTCCTAGTTACACATTTTATCCATCCTTGGGGACTTAAAGAAAGTCTACACAAGGTACAAGATGCAGGACAAGAGGATTTAATGCATCTGTGCGAGCCGCCATGTAGAACAAAGCATCTGCTCCCTTAAATCTGCCCGGCTTTGCTGCTTAGCACTGATTCAAGTCGAACACAGCGGTAACCCATTTCCACTCTGTCAAATTAGTTCAATTACGATCAATTACGACTACCGATTGTTCGCTCTCTCTGCCCTGCCAACACGCCTTATCCCAGTCCTAAATGACTTACTGACTGCATGCGATTGAACGGGAAACAGTGCAGGGAAAGCCAGGGTTCTGGAAAACACTTGTGAGCTTTGTCCTGGCTAATGGAAATTATTCCTGTTCATGAGAATTTGGTTCTGTGGAGTGGGAAAGTCTTGCTCTGTGTTAAAGGGTTCCTTTATGATCCTCCTTTTGAACAGGTTATGGCATAATCAAAATATTCTTTACCAAATCCCTTTTTTTGAAACTTTTATAGCACAATATTGTTTAAACAGAGTCAAATTTGGACATGAAACATTCATGTTTTCTTATTTTCATTTAATACATTCACAAATAAATGTTATCCTTATATTGATGATGATTAAATCAATTTCATGACAATGACATTTCAATTAATTATTGAAAGAAATTATGTTTTGAGTTGATTTGTCAGTATGATTTCTTAGAAACTTGATTCTTGAATAATACGTTAGCGATTACTAACAAAGATTAACGTTGATAAACTATTTTTTACGAAAGAAAAACAAATTAGTTACCTGAATTGTTTGCAACAAAACGATTTCATCAGTTGTCTTTGTTTGCATTAAAGGTCAATGTTTAATAACTGGAGATTTTGTAAAGTTTTTCAAAGTAAAGAAGAATTATGAAGTATGGTTTTCACGTACAAGGATTTGACCGCATTTGTAGAATAATATCAGATATGTATTTAAACGCTGATATAAAAGTTGCAAGAACTGCATGATTCAATTTTACATTTGTCCATGTACATATGCTTTATGTTTGATGACCATACACTATTTCAAACACCGATGTTGGGTTATCTATCAACAACGAACATCCAAAATCCTGGCAAGGATCCTGTTTCCTACAAAGGTCAATACTGCAGACTATTCCATGATAGCCAGTGGTCATCTCACTGGAGTGTTTACATAGCATTGGTCATTCAAGCCTGCACGCCCAGTTTGTGCAAGGACAAGCTGGAGCCACTTCCGTCTATAATTATCCATATTTTCTCCACAAATACCAATACCCTCAATCTCCGTGGGGATATGCTTCCTCTTCAACTGCTAACCAAACAAAATGGCGACCTCACGATCGCCCTGCCGCACTCCTCGTAGAGCGGTCTTCGTTAGCACAATATTTGATCATGTTGAGTTCATTGGATGCTCCAAGTGGTATCCTCAGAGACCGCAATCAACAAGCATATGTGAATTCCGCTGAACAGAGCTCAAGAAAACACTAACGATGTGGCTGCTTTCTAGGCGTCACATGATAGTCCAAAGTCATTAATACCATACAAACACGGTTTCTTATGCCAAAAATACAACCGAGAGACCAAGGTTAATAATGTCATAAAAAAGAAATCTTCGTAATGATGTAACACTTGTTTCTGAACAGATCTCAGGAAAACACTAACGATGTGGCTGCTTTCTAGGCGTCACTTGATAGTCCAAAGTCATTAATACCATACAAACCCGGTTTCTTATGCCAAAAATACAACCGAGAGACCAAGGTTAATAATGTCATAAAAAAGAAATTCGCCGTACTGATGTAACACTTGTTTCTGACCTTTCTCGAATGACAACCCAAGGCGATCTACAACCTAAAAAACAAATTCATCTTGGTATGACATATCACTTGTTTTTATAGCGGTTTCGAAATGAGAGTCCATCGTTAGGATAATAAAAGAAATATCATATAATGAGTAACACGTGCCTGGGGGATTCATGTTTTCTTGGCGTCTTATGACAGTCTATGGTGTTAATATCATAAATGGAAATTCTTATTGTAATGATATAACACTTGGGAAAATTGATTTTAGGTGCGTGATGAGCTACCGAATAAAGCTAATTAAGAAAATGCTTTTATTTCCGTGTAGGATTACTGCTTATTCGGAATTGGTCCGGGGCGTAATTAGAGGTCAACTCCTCCGGGTTTTAGTCTGGCTCGTCACGCGAAGACATCTCTGGCATATGTATGAGATGAAATAAGAGATAATGGCATCATACAATATCACACTGTAAATACCGGGTCTAGACCAATATGTTATACATGTTGAAACGTCAACATGGCTTTTGTTATTATGTGCATTCTCGTGCTGCAGGGATCCAAAATGATTGTGGCAACTTAGTAATAGATAGTAAATGACCTCAGGGCTCCATTCATAAAACGAGCTTTACAAGGGTTAACAGTTATTCATATTAATAACCTAATCATACAATCAACCTAAGTGATTGGAGAAGGTCTTTTCTGACAAGAAGGTCACGTCTTCTCTGAAGCGAATAACAAAGACGTTGATCACTAATGAGGAAATGTGAAAGGATCAGTATAGCCAATAGAAACACATATTATAGTTAATTTACATGATTTCAAATTCGTTCTGGTGTTATAGCTCGGATAAAATGACTTTTCTTGTTATGATATATACATGCTATTTCTTATACAAATGTATATGCCTTTCCTTAAAGTCGAAAAGTGGAATCAAATATTTATTCTTTTGTTTGAATCTAATCAATCAAGTATCAACAGACTCGTCTCTGTAAAACGCTTGATTGTCAAGTATTTACTCATAACAAATACTAATCAATGAATTTTGAAAAGGGTACATAGAAATAGTATATTCAGCTATCAAAATACACAATTCCTCGACCTCGGGTGAAATTCGGTAACACTTTGACCGCTGTAAGTCCCTTTTTGAGCGAGACGAAAATATTTTTCTGCACTTATTCTAAATGATAGGCCTAGCCATGATATCTGGACTTCTTCCTCATAGATAGGGGATATTAAAAGCGGCAGGATCATGTCCAAAGGATCAGTAGACAGTTCATGGTAATACATCACATACTAAAACGCAGAGCCAAGTCAGAAGTCATCGGATAAAGATATTTTTCGGATTTTCTGATGATGAGTTGGTAGATAAATAGTTTCTGTCATGTCTGACCCAAATAAAAGCGGTGAAACAGCACGTAGTTATCTGTATGGGGTTACGGTATTTGGATAAGCATTACACGGGAGGAAGAATCCATATACTCTGTTTTAAGACCACGACTGTAGTTTCTGATATTTTCTTCTAGTCATATCATCTGAAAGAGCATTTCTTGATATACAATGAACCTAATAAGAGGATTATTTTTCTATTTTAAATATAATAATCGATTTATAGAATTATTAGTTTAGAGACTGAATTTAAGTCTACCGTTCACTCCTACCAAATGACTTTATAGAGAATTTTACCAAATTTAATCTTGGTCTTTGGCAATACGAAATCTCAAAAACTTGAACATAGACTCTAAAATAAAATGGTCAATAAAACTAGATGTTTTAAAAAGAATGAAATAAAGAAGACTGAGCTATCAGGTCTTCTTGTAGACTTGCTTAGGCTTTAATCTTATTTTAGTGACTGGCTGACAGACTAGGTTAGATATGTCATACATTAATCATAGTCATATTGTGCTCCTCAGATTTATATCGATCAACCTCTGGTCTCTCAAATAAACAAAAAGGAAATTTCCGCATTTGATCAATACAGTATTGAATTTTAAAATAGTCTATAATCTCTCTTCATTTAATCCAACGTTGAAATTGAATTTAGAGAAAATGTCAAAATTTGATCAATGAAGTAAAAGTTTAATAGAGGTTCTATGATCTAATCATTTTCTTTGTGAGCTTTTTCTCATCTTTTGACTTGATTTCAATTTAATCTCATTTAAGTCTCTTGAAAGAAGATCAAGATTTATGATGTAACGGAGATTTTCCTTGAATATATATGTTTTCGAAAGCATAATTACAGGAACTTAAATTTTTAAAGTATCATTCAATGTCATTTAACAATGATCACGTTCAATGGTGAATATAGCTGTTGGCAATCATGTAAACTGAAGTACAAAATAAAGTACACCCCACAGTTTAGTTTGATCAAATCATTATCTTAAACACATGTCATGCATTTGATTATCTCATATCATAATAACATGTGTCTGCAGTAGTTATTAAATTAGACGAATATTTTGGTTTCTGGGTTTTTTTCATCATTTTGGATATCTTTGCTTAGTGTGGGCAGGGTTTAAATGACTAACATGACCCCATCATGTTTAAATTTTTGTCAACGGCTAATGAACGGGGCTCATTTATTGATTAAACATAACATTTATATTTTATGTCGATAAACAATTGTACTTTATCAATATGCATTTCTGAAGAATTGTTTAATCCCAATTATAATGAAAAGAATAGATGTTTCGTTTGATAACAACCAATCTTCTGTACTTGTCAATTTAAGTGTACAACGTCGAAACCATGAAATATTTGAAATTGAAAAGAATACCTATGATAAAACCAACGGAGGTGTGTACTTTCTTTTGTACCTCAGTTTATGTATTCATCATGTTTGTATGCCATAAGCAAAAATAATGCAATCAATACTCGTATCTCAAAACCAAGAATAGTTATCCATAAGATAATTGCTAAAATATCATGTACCAAATCAAATCTGAATGTCAAAATATAAAAGAATGATAATTTAAAAGATTAATGGTCGAACATCTCAAATAAAATCTGGTTTTTGACATTCAAATCCCTACAAATCCCCTGCGTAAACAAGTAATAATTCACCAAGTGTTTTAGCACGAATGCTTTGTTTGCGAATGTTTATTGTAACTGCCTTCAAACTAATAGTTCTGGCTCTGATGTTCGTGTGTTTGGGGAAATTCCTCCAAAGCTGATCAGTTTCTGTGAGAATTGGGCGGAAACGTATACCGCAGCCTGCAGCTAACGTTTGAGGTTGTTTTGGGTATTCTGATATGCGCCAACAGCTGTGAAATCCATTCCGACTTGGTTCTGCACTTGCGCAGCGCAGTCAGGTTAACCAGTCAAACATTTTTTTCTTCGGATGCCTGTTGCATGCGTCGGAGGAAAAATTGGATCCCAGAATAAATCTGAGCAAGTGTTAGATATGGCGTGACATTTATAAAGAAAGACGTCATTGATATATACATCAGAAATATTCTTTGAATCGGAAAATCGTGAAAAGTCAGTTTATCAGAACATACCCAGACAAAAGGTTTAAGTAAATGATATTTCTGTGACATTTCTGGATATGTCAACATTCACAATGAGTTAAAGAACGAAAATAAGTGTATGGCTTTTTCAGAAGTCGTTTTATTGAGTATTGTTAAATAAATCTAATGAAATTAAGGCGACAATGCAACCAAAATATACTTCTTTCTCATATGAAAAAGAAATTCGAAGATCAACAAGTGCAATAAAAAGTGAAATCAAAATTTGAAATGTCAAACTGACACAAAATGTTGTTTATCATCTACCTAAATTTTCAACGATTATTTTATGCAACAGTGCGACATTAAGGAAGTTTATTGCACGATCTTACAACGACAAGACATCAGGGGAACATTAACCATTCGAAGGATATTGGAAACAAGTGCGGGAACACGTCTGTAGTAAGTTAGACATGACCTAGGTCTCCAAATAAATGGCTTACAGTTGCCGGGCCCATGCTTGCTGTATGCGTGCAGGCTTTACAGAACGCACACCTTTCAACGCAGTGAGTCAGCCTCGTAATTGCATCCAGAGGTAAGAAATGGAACTCAGTCGATTTCTTTAAAGTGTGGATTTATCCAGACATCTGTTTGTACGTTCACTATAAATAGAAAAAGCTAAGTAGGTAGGTAGAAAGCGTCTTGTATTGTAGTCACCTACACTTGTCTTGTGTTGAGGGGAGGGAGGTCGTGTGTATTAAAGTCCCCTACACATCTCTCTGGGGTGTATTGTAGTCACCTACACTTCTCTTATCTGGAGGGGGTGTATCGTAGTCACCTGTACGTCTCCAAGAGAGGATGGGGAGGGGGGGGGGGGGGGGGGGGGGGGGGGGGTAGAGTAGGATTGTTGAGGATAAAAAATAATTAGAGCTTCTGTAAATAGCCACGATCAAGATTAAATCTGCATGAAACTTGGATGTTCTGAAGTTTATGCAACAGCTTTGTTGGACAAAGTGTGATTTTAAATGCCTACCAATTGTTATATTAAATTTGCGTATATTTTGTCACATATCTCAAATACTTTGACTGTATATAAGGCAAATAAAAAACATGAATAAAAATAAACATAAATAAAGCATAAATTAAAACTTATTTAACCACAGAAAAAAATACCTGAAATAGGTAAACAAGGACGACAAAAAGGAGAAAACCATAACCTGTCGCGACACCAAACATCAATGGCATTAATCAACTCAGAAGCATGTACAAAATCCGCAACATCAAACCTGGTAATAGACAAACTTCAGGTCAACCATCAGACAAAGCCAAATCCCTACAAAAGACAAGCCAAAACATTGACAAGGACAAACGTATTCAGACTGAACCTTGTATTCATCAAGTAAATCCTCACTGACATTACAGTGTGATTTATTCAAGACATTTAACCTCAACTCACCTCGGAAAGAAGAAAAAACATTAACCGTTTACATTTCTCCCGGAAATCCTCTTCATGCATCTAGGTTCTGAGATGGTGAAAGATAGTGGGGAGGGCTTATGTGGCCATCAATCTCTAAGATACTCAAGGAGTTGGTAAATTCAAGACAGATGGAGAAGGAATTGGATTCAAGAGAAGGATAAGAGAAGTCGGGATTGAATGAGGAAATGAAGCAAACCCTACTCACTTATGGAATGAAAGACAAGATGAGATGAAAAGACAACTCATACCTTTTGACCTTCGACAAGCGGAAGTTGACGACTCACCAAAACGAGGCTTGTCGTTGATTGATTGCAAATAGACGAAAAGGATTTCTTTCTTTGAAATATTTAACAGCCTGGAATGAAGGCAAAAGCTCATTTTTCACGTTCACAGAGACTTTCATTTATTTTGGTTCTTGAATAACCATTCTGCATGCATTGAAGCCTAAAGGAGATAACCGTTGACGGGTTGAGTAGTTTAAACTAAGTGCCAAGTCAGCGAAAGCGGAAAGAGTTGATTCGGGAGACCACAAACAACTCGATGGAGTTGTAAAGTAGATCCTTATGTAACTCCAGACAGCTCTTGTCAGACGTTAACTGTAGATTTTTCCGATTAGGACAAACTTGCGACCAATAGAAACGACAAATGAATAGAATACCTACAATAAATACTATGATCGTCAGACAAAGTAAGACGTTAATTGGAGATTTATTCAGAAAAGGCAAACTTGCTACCAATACAAAATTAGAATGTCAAAGGCTGTAATATTCAGCTGAAGGTAATGGCAACTGGGCGTAAATTCCACATGTAGACATGAAACCAGTGAAGACGAGAACATACTGAAATTGATTACGCCTTAACCATAATACCATTATGCTGAATGTCGAGTTTATTATTTCCAATCAAGAAAAACGTACACCAAATGGAGACGATAGGAGAAAATTACTCAAATTAAATGCAGCAATGATGAAATCAGACAACAGACATAAGCCATTTTCGACGTCAAATGAAAATTTATATGACAAACTTGCAACGAAAATGTGAAAAATGGGAATAATCGAATTCATAACATGCATGTCTGAACGTAATTGCAGACAACGTCGTTGCTGTACGTCAAGTTAGATTTACATGTATTTGCATTAGGGCAAAATTACAACCCATGGAGACGAGAGATAAAATACAGGAATAAAGCACATGTATGTCTGAACGAAACAGCAGACAGAGTCAATTGAACGTGTAATCAAGATATATTTGGATCAGGCAAACATTTGCGTCCAATTAAGGAGACAAACAGAAATAAAAAATACCCAAATTAACCGCGAGTAAGCTTGGATAACTCGGTTGCGCAATCTGATAAACGTTCCTGTCTGGGTTCCGTAGCCGCGGAGTCCAGTGGATATATTTATAACGAATCACGATGGCAACAGATCCCATATTTCACCTGCTAAACCGCGATGATACCAATTAGTTCCTGAGGTGGACCAGTATAATTGGACCGAATATTTTTCGCCGGGGATTAGCACTTAGAACCCAGTCGCCCAAATAGAGACTACTTGTTGCGCGGAGTCCGATCCCTGAACAGGATGAAATCAAGTATAATCTTAGTCTGCTGTTACCCAAGGCTGCTTTGATTGGAAGCCCTGACGTGGTTTGGCATAACGAGAATGTTTCTGAAGTGTTGGCAGCGCCTAGGAACCCCTGGGGGATCAAAACAAGCGATCCCTTGTAGTGACTGCATATAGCGACAGGTCCTACCCATAGGAATTTCAGAGGAGAGTGCCCGCATAGACCGTATACAAAGAATCAGTTCTATTGACAGTTCCTGTTCCTCTGAGATACGATGAAAGTCTGAGCTTGTACCCAGGGGCGCTTCAAACAAGTATTTCATTTATCTCCCTTGCTAAAGAGGCACATACGAGGTCTTAAAGATATGCAAGACTACACCCGTATACATATTCATCGCAGTGATTGAATTAGTACCTTAGGACTAATTCAATATTGAGCCCGCATGGCAATGGTATTAATACTCTGTGTTTTGACAGATGAAAAATATCCTTTGGGAAAACTTGTCTTTGAACGAGTCATTTAAATACTGCTGTCCGCCTCTGAAGCGTCACCGCACCAGTATATTGAAAGACGTGTAGATAATTTACTCACATTGAACAGAGATTATATAGTCATTTGCAAAGTGTATAATGGCGTTTAATCATGTGCTAAAATCGTGTTTCGAACTCATTACAACAAACAATTGATCGTATGTCTCCCTTCGTATCGTGTATCATCAGAGTGGGTTCACGTTGGATATAGTTCATTTACTTTTTCAATTCATAAAACTTATTTTATAGCATTTATCTTCAGTTCCGAGTTCACTGATGCCGCCTTATCAAATTTTTTCAAACACAGTCTACATTATGTAAATGTTGTAAACATATATGTTGTTGAGTCTGCATTGTCCTGCCTATATTGACCGCCATGCCATCAAAGGTTTATCATTTTGGTACCATCATTGGCGTTTGTATCTTGAAATCTGGACCGCAATCAAACTATTTTTTCATCTTTGATACAATCTTCTTATATTTAGTCCTTATTCCCATCCTTTAAAACCATTGGAATTATCAAAAAATTTAATTTGAAAAAGGGAACAATGTAAACAGTCTATGGCTAGTCATTTCTTATACAAAAGAAAATTAAAACCAAAGACTGTATATAAAAAGTTTTCCAACTTTCAATCATTTTCAAACCAAGACACGATGTCTACGAAGAACCTTCTAAGTAAAAGAAGACTTGAAAACTCTAATTAGGAACTCCAAATATGTTCAAAAAAATGCTTCTGAGATATTCAATAAAGTCCTTTAATTACAATACAGGTCTAAATGTCAGAAGTCAACTACAGAGACTTTAGCACGAGGCCTCTGATCTCCTAGCTACTTGCCTTTAAGAAGTACAGTTACGGAGCAATTACACAATCAATAAAGAAAAACGACTCACTGATAGGTCTTCAATCGCCAACTAGCGTCTTGAACTCCCCGTTATTGATTCGGCTGTAAAGGTTAGGCGAAGTAAACTAAAACTTGAGATCTGATGATGAGGAACATCAATAGAGGTTATGTATTTAGGAGGCCAATGATGTAAGTCATTATCCGCTGACGACGGAATTGAGCCATTGGGATGAACTTTGAGAAGAATCAATGAACCTTGATGAGGCACGATATTCATGGACAAAGACGTTAGGTTGTAAAAAAACGAAATATTGAATTTTATATTCCCAAATGATGAGGACGTCATTGAACTTTCCTGAAGTAGAATATTCTAGACTACAAAAGTTTGAAAGACTTTTTTTCAGCATCAATCAATAAGAAAATGTGCTTGTGCACATCAAAGGTGGGGTTGCTGAGTTCGAACCAAACCAACTAGAGAGTTACTGCGTAGGGTCTTATAGAACACCGGTTTCTTAAAGGGACAGTAGCACGTTTTTAGAGGGAACATAAGGTCATGTCAGGAAAATGAAAATTAATGGTTCCAATTGAAAGTCAATGTATTTTAACTAAATGGATCAGTAATAATTCAAATATATAACGTAAAGTTTAGCCATACGATTCATTTGTCTTACTCAAACTGAATTAAAGGTGTTATCACAAAATGGCCGCCAATGGATTTTGTACGAATCTTCATGCTTTGTCTTCTGACTATGGACTATTGGCTTGTGTAATGAGATTTTTGACACTGTGAGGATAATACATTTAGCATTAACTTTCAATTATCTGTAAAAAAATTAAATACAAAATTATCAAAAAACGTGCAACTGCCCCTTTAAACCGTGAGATATAGTCATCTCTCAGTCTGTCCGTCCGTTGTTTTGTTTCCGGAGAAAAATTTAACTGCAAGGCCTTGTCAAATGAAGGTTGGTAAGTGGATAAGTCAGCATTTGTAGATGTACCTTTTGGACTTTTCATCTTCATGAGATACATAATTTTGGTGGTTTTCATTGAAAGGTAACCAAAGATTCCATTTTCGGAGCAAAACTCAAATTTGTAAGAAGTACTTCAATGAAACCTGACATTCATAGCAATCACCAAATGTAGATGTGCCTTTTGAGGTTTTAAACTTCTTGGAATCTTTCGTTGATTGAAATTTGATTACAATTGCACGGATTTGTCATCGACTGATTGTTGACTATAAGTATCGCTACAGCATTTTGCATTGTATTACACCATTCGTAGGTTCACCATAAAGTGAACTCTCACTGTAGGATTGGCCATGGGGAGTTTCCTGGTCAGATATTGTCCATGTTTGCTAATAATCACTTATTCAGGACTGGTTGATATTCTTCATAAAAAATCAATTGTAATCCAATGCAGATTCCGAAATGCCAGAGTGATTGTAGACATTCTTATGTTTGATTGCTATTCAGTTGTATTATATCTTTCTAAATGACGAAATGACTAGACCATAATGAAGCATATCGAATCACATGCAGCACAAAATGTCTTTTGCCAAGAAAAGAAAGCACATATTCTTCTAACGAACAACTGCATATCGAATTTTGTCTTCTCGTCAATACATCTTCATTATACCTTTCCAAAGACGATGAGGTAATGAGAAATTGTATCTTACGCAAATGACAAATGTACATCAATGGGTGCATGATATAAACTTCAATAGTCAATGTTTGGTCAGAAGACCATTGACGAAGTTCTATACCTTTACCATTACAGCATCCCGGAAACAAAGACACTATAAGAAAATCAATCTTGCCATGTTTATGGACTTCAAGTTAGTGAACATCAAAAGAGAGCAAGGCGAAAATCCATTCTGTCTCAAAGCTGAAGACCTCTGCTATCGCACGCTTAATGTATTTACAGTATTTCTATTCTGCGTTCAAGCCTATGACTTATGCTTCAACATGCAACATTTATTTACAGTTCTTCCATTCTCTGGCCAACATTTCGACTTCATCAAATCATACGGACCATGTATTGTCAGAAATGAAATTGGCAGAAAGTCTTTTTCGAGCACTGTTAATTCGGATATAACAAGTTACATTATTTACAATACTTCCACTCTGTGTCAAGCAATGCTATTACATGCTCTATGTATACAGTACTTCCATTCCATGTGCATTATTGAAGCTTCTGATCCAAGCTACGATTATTTACTTCAATATCTTTGTTTATTATTCAAATCCCTTGTATCACCTACTGTATTGGTTTACAATACTTCAATTCTGTGTCAGCAATATTTATACCCTTGAATAACCTGCCTAAATTACCTACAATAGTGTCGTTTTGGTCCCAGCATTGGAACCATATATTTTTAGTTATTCAACTTTGTCGATTTTGATTTCTTGATCAAATACTACTAACAACAGTGCTTCAAATAAGTGACCATTCTTTGAACGGCTGTTCAACAAACTCAATGTAATCACAAAATTTCAATTCTCCGTGTTGGTACCTTCTGGTATCCAATGTACATGTAAGCCCAGTACATCCATTCTGTGTCCAGCTTTAGAACTCCAAACATCACCTGCTTCTGTTATTTACATCAGAAGCTTCAGTTTGCACACACCCAAACTCGAAACAGAGTCTGCCGGTTTTAGATATATACATAGGTACATAAATACCCATGGGAGGATAACTAGAGTGGCAGCATGTGTGGCAATGGCGACTAATGATCTGGCTTTGCGTTTCTCGTATTGTCCTTGGCTTCTTTCCAGACAGAGCCTCACACTGTCAAGGGATTCCTGAAGATGATCATCACTCCATCATTAACAGGAGGTGTCATTCTATAACTGGTCTTGTCAATATAGCATTTTCTATCACCCTTTCATACTGAGGACACTGAATGGGTTTGGTGTGAGGAAATTTGTTGGTGATAATGTAATTTAAATCATAAATATAATATGATATCAATATCAATATTTATTTCCGCACTGAAAAGGCCTCAGGCCAATAGTACATTTACAATAGTTGGGATTTATAAATATCTAAATATATAAAATATAAATACAGCCCACGATCTTTTGTCTTGCGTATATCTATATAATAATATGATATAGGCTCTATTCAAAATTGTATCTTATCACGGTGCTTTTCCACTTTGCGGCATCAAAATAGACCTTTATCTATTTAATCAAATGGAAAGATTATATAGTCACGTTATTTTTACTAGTGTCTTCTGGTGTTACCAAATGACATTAAACAGAATGTTGTACAAATTCACGTAGCTAACACTTACTTACTCTTTTGAAAATTATTTCAACTATTGTTCCAATTAATATAAATGGGACAGGTATTTATGTTTTTTCTGAAGATGTTATTTGGGGGAAAAACTACATTCTCTAGGGTTCGTCTCTCCTGTTCATGCAAGTAGAATCCCGCGTTGATTTGAACATGTGAACGTTGCCAGAAATTCAATAGAGAACTGAAGAACTCTGTAGAGAAATAAACGTACATCAGAGAAGTTCTCTTGTTCTCTCAAGATACTGGCTTGTTAACACCTTACCGGCGAACAGAGAATATTTGCAGACATCATTAAGGTCATTTGGTTACCCTGAAGACACTAACTTCATATTGGAGCAAGGACGTGTTTGGTGATTAAAAATACAATGGGTTGTCTCTTGAAGATCCTAAAGTACGATAGAAGGAGACTTCCCTCTTGAAAGTCTTTGATGCCAGCTGTAGGTACAAAGAGACGCCAAACTAGAACAGACGCTACAGCACGTGCTGAACACGTGCATATACCTTTTCTAGCTTGTGAACTACATATACGAAAAAGTGAGGAGTGATCATATATAATTCTATTTGAAAATAACATCTGAATTTTTAAACATCTCAATTTCAAGGATTTACTTTGAATTTAATTAATTCTTTTGTTTTGGTCCTCGCTCTGAAAAGCACAATTGAAATCGATATTGAAGTCGTAATTTTGATACGTATGTAATCGTCATTTAATGAGATCACACAATCGCGAAGAAATAGTTCCAGTGTAGAATTCTATTTTTAAGAAACCTTGATAAATATCAGGATACATGCATTACGCAATAAAAAGATTTTTCCCTGGTTCTGACCCCTATTTCCTTAGATATGATATACTATTTTATTAAACATTGAAAAAGAACCCATGAGGTTTGTAATGATAAAAGTTTGGGGGCGAACTTGTTTGTAATGTAGTCAGGAGTAAACATCGCAAATGTGAGCAAAAAGTTCGTTGTTTTTATGCAGAAAAAAATACAACAGACAATGAATAAGGGAAATATTTCAGAGGATGGAATCTGCTCTTGCAAAGTACATTCAGTGAGCTTTTAGATATTATATAATCTCCTTATGTACGTCTTAATATTTATGACTACACATAAACGAAGCAATTTGAAGCGGAGATGACAAAGACGAGAACTTATATAGGTCATAGTTCTACTATCATATAGTTCTTGTAATAAACATTTGAAAATGGAATTTCAGTATTGAAACCGTATTCCAAACAAACTCACTCAAACCTTGCTTCATTTGAAGGGAAAATCTGGACATTTTTCTACTTCAAGCCAGTTTTGGGATGCCATGGGATACGCTTACTTTCACAAGCATGTTGTATGATTCCTGTTGTGCATGGATTATAACTTATGTACATATGTACAAATCTGGCACAACGATACCAAAATGCACAACAATTATGATCTCATTGTAAGGAGACTGGAAAATCATGTGAAAAATGTCACGATATTGTTACCCAACATGTTAATGAAGGTATCTGTAAATGTTGAAACAAAAGGTCAATATTAAATTTTGAAATGTACATAAGGTCAAAAGATAAATCTTAATTTCTTATGAAATTAATAAAAGAGTTGAATATTGAGCCAAAGAGAATATTTTAGAGAACAAAAGAGAGTCTACGAGAGTCGGGGGAAAAAGTATTTCAATGTGCGGGGTCAGGAGAGGTCAAACCGTGTGTTGAGATGGTAGCAATAACATGATGTGGCCTTCTGTCTGACCTATGAATACTATAGCTCGTTTACATAAACAATATTGTCATGTAGCCCATTACGAACGTGCCTCCATTTTGGACATCGTATTAGTTTACAGAGAGCTGTTTCGTCTGTCAGCTAGACCTTAAAATAATATATAAGCCAAAGCAAGTCTATAAGAAGACAGTTTAAAACTCAGCCTTCTTTTCGTTTATTAACTTTTTTCAAATTTTGATTATATTTTATTTTTTAATTTCATCTCAGAGTCTAAGCTATTTCGTGTCGAACTCGTGATGTTTGGTGAAGAAGAATAACTGGTTATCTTATTGCAAAATGCTTATACATCTAAATGCTATTCTTGCTCAAAGGTATTTGATTTCAATGATGCTGTAAGGGCAAAAAGTGTGAAAATAAACCTTTTATCCTTGAAGCAAAGGAATTAATGTAGTTTTATGTTATGAATGAGTACGTCTTAGTGAAATTTCACACTTAGACCTTTCAATGATTATTAAGGTTTTTACTTAAAGTTGATTCAACTATCTTTTTCTAGTTAATGCAGTGAAAATCCATTCTATTGAAATGTCATGCTTTGTGTTGTATAGAAAAATCAAACTTTTGTGCTAAGAGTATTGATCAGAAAACAAAGACTCGCTCAACTCTTTTCTTCCACTGCGTTCTCAAGTTACATTCCATGAAACCCAATTATTTGATAAAAAATATGTATGAAAACTATGACAAAGGACATTTAAAATTCATCTTTTTTTTTTAATTCAGCGAAATCTTTTACTTGATACTTATGTATATAAACAGGTTATTTTTAGCAAGTTTCTTAGGAAACAAAACATTTTAAGTGTCACTTTCTTTTTATTTCTAAAAGTGGTAAAGGTAGATTATATTTGAAATATTGTTATCATGGTATCAGTATCTTATTTTATTTTATTTCGTATTTTTTCCATTCAAAGTACGACATACTTGCAGCGATTGACTGTCTTGTCCTGTTTATCCTTGTCAACTGTTTTGTGACGTAATGAATTTTTTTATATCGACAAAATACAAAAAAAAATCATTTTTGTTTACCGGTATGTTCATACTATATAAATATAAAGGCACTGGTTATATTTTATCACTCTATCTTTCTTCACGACATACGTTTTTTTAGGCTTCCATACTCTCCATCTATTGATCGATTTATTTAATATTTACATCCTAAATAACAGTGTTTGCATTTCACAATAAAAATCATATCTTTCAATTCCCTCAACGTCAAAACAACAGTATTCGTGAGCTAACTAAAGCTGTCCCTTAAGCTATGACTATCTGTTCATTTACAAGGAAACGTAACACCTGCTAATTTCCTCTCCAGAATGTTTGATAAAGTTGAGTTATTGATATGGAAACATGTCCAGCGGCTTCACCATGTGTTCAAAGTAACCTTTCCGACCTGTCAACACCACTGCGTTGATAAAACGATTCTGATCACTTCAAAGAAGCTATGTATACAAAAGTGAATTATTTATTAGATAATCAACGACGGCTAGGATAATAGGTTGTTTTACGACGTTTAAAATACGATTTTATTATAACAGTTATTTTTCATGTTTAAAAGAAATGCCTATTTCAAAATGACATTAGGAAGTTAGTTAAATGTATTTTTAGCTAGATTGATTATTTTGTTTCATGAGTGAACCAATTTCAAGGGCTTTTATAACTAAAGAAGTTATGAGTGAACATACAAATACTGAAATTCTCGACAATGTTACACGATAAATTAAATATATAAATAAATATGTTTTGAAATAAAAATCACTAAAATTTGATCACACAATAACAATGTAACTGTATCGTAACATGTCAAAATCACGTTTTCCCCAAGAACGTATATTGGCGATTACATTGATGAATTTCAAGGATTCTCCCCGGTGCGCTTTAGTAGTTGCGTGTGTTATTTCCCGACGGACGCAGAAAAACAGATAGTATAAAGATAGCATCATTGAAGTTAAAATCAACAATCATTGTAAAGTTCATACGAGCTTTATCGTTCGGGATCACACGAACCACATAGGAAATGACATTTTAAGTAAACGTCTATTAATAAACCTTCCACGCTAATGACAATAATGACAATAATCATCACTGTTATATACAGTTGGAATGTCAACCGCTCCCATGGCGTTCCCACTATAAGTAATTGGAGCATTTAGAATTACCCTCAATAGACTTTATATATACAGTGTGGAACGTCGCAAGGGACCGGCTCCATAAAGCAGCGTTAAACACAGCAATAGCATAATACATTAGTGAATATTATTACCATTGTATGTTCGAGAGCCGCAATCAGCTATATGATATTATAGGGCGGCTGATTGCCGACACTTAGTCTGGCAAGATAATAACAGAATCCATATGGATTTTGGCACTTCTGTGTACTTAACATCAAAAGAAACGGACCACCCAAACATTCAATTTATTAGTTTCATAGAGATCACAATGTTCATAATTCTTAAATATTAGGGTTCTTTAATATTTCTTAGTCAAAGATGTGAAAGTTAAAGTGATCTGTGACTTCAATATTTTGGTACATTTAGATGACATCGTGGTCAATTTAAAAGTGAGATTCCAAACAATTAAGGTTATACTCCATAAACCGGGTACCCATTGTTTAAACCCCGTTTACTTTTACTCCTCATATACACCTATATTGTACTAAATACCTAAATATATTCTACACTTGATGTAATCGATAATACTGTACATCATTTACAGTATTGTCTTTCTCAATTTCTGCGTAAAACTTTTAAAAGTTTTAAAAAGTGTAAAACCTCATAAAATCATTATGGGCGAATTTCATTTAATATTCGCAGAAGTACCTTGTTTTACAATACTTTATAGTGATAGTCAAGGGAATCTACTTCTGCAAAATGAAAAATGTGCAAGATGAAATTTGCTGATGACCTTTAATTCTTTGATGAACGACATATACAATTCGCAGTGTGCAAACATTGGATATTATGACATTTTGTTTTTAACGGTCTTTACTCGGTAGCTTCTCGTATTACTGTTGACATTTGCAAAAACAAAGTCGATGGTTCTAGTCAATAAGCTTAGCACTCGTGAAACTCGACTTCAACAATTCACTATTTAATAACCTACACTAGAAAATTTACAGACAACAACCATAAACCTTATAATTTTACAGTATTTTATTGTTCAACTTGAAATTCCTCGCTTTTACGTTATACCAAATCACATAAAACAATTCTCCGATTAAGGATACATGTTTCATCACACGTTCGCATACGTCGAAATAAGAACATTTTCTAAATTGTATTTGCTTTATACTTTAAATGTATCTTGTCAATGCCATTTTTTACATAAAGATTATCGAGTATAAGAGCCGAAGTTATGTCTCACCATATATGAATACATACAGACAGACTATATTTTGATATGAATACAGCTACATGTGAAAAGGAAATACGAAACATTATGACATTTCATCCAAAGCTCTGTTTTACATCATTGTTGTGTATTTGTCACATTGGGAAAATGAAAAAATCTCCTTTTTAACACATTTTCAAAAAAATTGATATTAATGACCAATTTTCATTTCAAGGATACATTGTTAATCTTTGAACAAGTGCAGCGTTCGAAGTGTAAGTGGTTATTGTACAAGAATATCCCCAGTGACACATCGGGCTTATCTGTACATCACAGACAGGAAACAAACTCCTTAAGGTACCAACAAGTGAAAATAATCCAATTTGAGCCATAATTTGATTCTCCAAAATCCTTGAAATTTCAATTAACCCATAAATACAAGGCTAACTGTTCATCAGGGTGAACTAATCAGCAAACTAATTCGCCTTGACACAGTGATAACCCCGATAAATTGTTCAAGTCAATGGCCTCCGAAATAATCAGATTGTCAGATTAATTTCAGGTAATCCGTTTCCATGGCAACCGAGTGGCACCACATGGGTGATGAAGAAGGTGATTCCTTCACACCTGTTGCGGAAACGTGCCACACCCCTCACTTGTCAATTTCATTTTCCGTCCTGCCTCGTTTGCATCCTCTCGCTCGAAAAGTCATTCAATTAGCCTCAACTATGATAAGCCTATCGCGACATCAAACAAACAGCAGTATAATTTGTGTGGTCTTCTATTGTCTTGGTTGATGCATGTACGTTATCAGAATCAACATCAATCCTGAGTGTCTATTTCGCATCGATCAGCTGCTAGTGAAATCGACATCTCCAAGGCCTGATTACTTTCTATCACGCTATGTACATCTATAACACTTGTGATAGACAAACTGTGTCTATATACTACTCTTTAATCATTTATGGACGATTTATTCGCTGATAATAGCTTACATTGTAGCGATAATTCGTGGGTGAATTGACAAGTCGTTTACAGAAGAGAACGATTACCGTTCAGCTGTACACGCTATGAAATATAGTTCTTAGATAAAACTCGTTTCTATTTCATGATCAATAATTTTGTATAATAAAAATGCTTTTATTTAGTAAAAAGATAGCTGATAAGGAAATTAATGTGTATTGTTAAATAAAACATACATGTAGCCTTCAAAGAAAAGTGCAGTTACTGTAAATCAAAACTATTTTGAACTATTAGAAACAAGCGTTTTTGTCGATTGAAAGTCGTTCAACTGATGAATGCTCTCGAAAACAAACGCTTAATCACATTTAATCATCATTTAGTTTAGAAATATGTTGATTTGTGTAATCGAAATGACAAATCTAATTATAAAGTATAAATAACACAATCACAACTTAATATACTTCAAACATAGCAATTTAACAGGAAATATAAACTGTAGAACAAAATACCATTTAATCTACTAAATAACAGCGTAAAAATGTATGCAGACCTTTCTTAATATTTCAATTGTAAGAATATGTATATAAAAAGGTTTAATTATTGTTCAAAGATATTCCACAAAGGGTTACACTTATGAGCGCAAAAACAACAAACAAATAAACAAATTGAAATCGACCAAAAGTCAGCTGTAAGCAAGGATGTAGATTTCAAAGCGTGAAATATACACGCCTGTCCAATCCCTTCACACACTACAGTGAGTGATTGACAACCTGGTGTAACTATCACTACGCGAGCAGCTGGTATTCGCTCCGACAGATAAAAAAGCGGCATCGATTTTGATAATGATCTTAGTTGAATGAGTGGCACACAACTCACCGTGTGTATCTCGTGTGTAAATACACAGCAATCCTCATTAGCAAATATTTTCAGACGCACGTCATCTTTGATTTGTGATACAGAGCTGAGTAACTCTTAGTGGTTTTGGGAACGTCTGATGAAGTAGAATATTACGGGCATATGTTCAAAATCTCTGGACCTCAAATGATTTTTTTAGTACCGAGATCAAAACATACTTCAACTAGGTAGAAGCCCTTTTAGGATAAAAACTTACACTTTCAAATACCTTGCATAAAAAAAAAAACACTTTTATTCAAAATCATTTCAATTCTGACATAACAAAACCTTAATTCATATAAATGGATCGGTAATTATGATATATTGCTTTTTAGATATGACTATTATTGATTTCATTTGTTATCTGATCAAGTTTGTAATACATTTCGGGCAATTCTGT
Organism: Steromphala cineraria; assembly: GCA_916613615.1. Lineage (NCBI taxonomy): Eukaryota > Metazoa > Mollusca > Gastropoda > Trochida > Trochidae > Steromphala > Steromphala cineraria. The sequence goes on along the minus strand of OU744722.1, from coordinate 37,117,697 downwards.
TTATTTTTGCATGCAGTTATTTCCAGAATAAATGTTTATGTTCAGATAAAACACTATTCATGCATTCATTCTGATTTGGTTTTACAAGTTATCTTAAAAATCTCGGCTCATTTCCATACAGCGATAAATCTTCAATTATGAAATATCATTTCATATTGTCAATGTATGGAATGTGATATTCAAATGGAAACCGCAAAAACGGAATATTTCCAAACAACCTCGCAACGATGATTGCTTAATTTTCTTTTTTGGAGCCATTCAATCGAATTATTGATGCCTAGGGGAGAATGGGGAATTGTCGTATGGCCTCAATTCTGCTCTCGACGAAGCGTTAAAATGTCAGCGCGCTAACAACAAACCCTTCTTGTAACAATTTGGCTGTATCAATGGCAGAGCGAACGCCAAACGGATGAATTAATCACTTGTAAACAGGGGTCTGTCGCCACTCATCACAGAACTTGTATGGGACAAGCGTCAAAGAAATATTTAATTCGACCTGTCGAAAAGTGTAATTATGTCCCCTATTGTGCCGCGTGTGGCCCACTTCTCACCAATTTGATTGTGACCATTCTTCGCCATTGGACAGTGTCCATTCTAGCCTATTTAATCATGTCCAGTCCATCTTATTTGATTGCGTCCATTGACCATCGTCTGGTCACACTTGAGTCCGGCGCGGGTGAATTCAATTTTGCCCAAATGGCTACACCCTGCGGTTAGGCAATCCACTTGCATGTAGCTCATCCCCTCTATACGAGACTGAATGTTTGAAGGGATTAATCAGGGGCTTTCAAACACACCCCCCTCCTTGATAAACTGACACAATGTTTGGAGCCCGAGGAGAGATAATAGTTGAATCTCGCAATCGTGTTTCCCTGTCTACGTTGAAACTCCTCGTCTTCATCGCGAGTTGCTCAATCAAAAGAAATCGACACTTCAAACGCATCTGTCAGATAAACTGTTCGGATTTCGATCACTGTTGACGTTGCGCCGCTATCTAGAGAAATCGGGTTAGTTAAAATGCATTGCTAGCGGTTCGTTTGAAAATTTAAATTACTTCTTTAGCGTATCTGATTACTGGTGTTTTTAATCAATGTTGCACCCGTTACGACAAGAGCTGTGGAACCAATAGCCCCACATCAATCGATTCAATATGTGCGGCATAATTGGATTCGTAAGCCTACGTGAATCTAATTTGGTAGAGAGCTTTTTGGTGTCAACTAGAGACTGCAAATATTGGTCTTGGGGAACAAGAATACTGTTTTATCTGACACATAATCAACGTCGTCTTCTACAAAGACGGATCATTTGAGGTCATGACGACATGCTGTGACGGTAGGTAACGTCAAGCAGCGTTATGGCTCAGGCACGCTCGGTGTTAATTGATTGACGTAACGCGTCTAACTTACAACTACCATGTTGCATTGTGTACTTGTAATTGAACATACGGCAGGCAGCCATCTGTTCAATGTTCAAAGCTTAACAATCACTGTAACGATGATTATGGAATTATATTTCATAGTGATTCAAAGTAAATATTTCTCTTAAAACCTCCGCAAATAGGCATGGATGATCTCACTGTATCGATTTCTCATCTGATATGAATAATATTCACATATAGAAATCTGATATTGCCATGCGAAGATATCGAGAAATGAGTCATTTTTCATATGAAAATAAAGTCGAAAGAAAAATACACCATATATTTGTCTTACGCCTACTCATTACATCAAAATATGACGGAGCAATATCATGAGAGGATCTCCATAAATGATAGAGAAGAAAACCCTATGAAAATTTCATAACTATTCCCGAAAGTCTCAACGAAGCTCGGCTACTGATCTAATTGAGGTTATGGAATCAGAAATTGATTCAGATATCACAGACAGAGAGGCCCCATGTAACAAACGACTCAACCCGCCCTTTTCATACATCAAATCACTAACTCCATCCCGCATGAAACGCCCGCGTCGACTGACTCAACTAATCGAACATTTTCTACTCGCGTGGATATTCATAGCTAATCTCGCATGAAAAGCTCGTGTAAATGCACAAACTTAGTTCTGCATGATTTGCACGTGCATATCGATGGTGTGATGATACCTGTTTGAATTGCACGTGCAAAGCAAACGGGCGTGATAATTCCTCACGAAATACACATGCAGATCTTAAACCGCATGAAAAGCACGTGCATTTATAAGACGATGATTTGCACGAAATTCACGTGCCTGTGCGGATCAAGTGGTTGAAATATACATGAAGAGACACGCCGATTTTACCCTGCATGAAATACACGTGAAAAGTCGATCCATCGAGTTAGATGAATGTGTAATATGATGTAACTCGCCGTGCAATCTGTTGATAGCAGTGATAGGGAAATCACAGGGTGAAGATAAGATCATCTCGCTTGCATACATACGTAATTACAAAACTACATGCGGTACAATGGTCAGAAAAGATGAAAGGGTTTGTGGATTTCTTGTCAATGTGTGATGCCATCTGTTGAAAATTCAATAATGATGGTGATAATGATTATAAAGATAACAACGATGATGGCAATGCTTGGATGAATTATCATAACAGCCATACCGAAATCTTTCATCTATGATGAAAATTAATGATAATTAAATTTTTATAAAATTAAATAAAAATTATTAGTAATACGAGGTTATTTTTACATTTGTTCGATGATATTTCATATTTCACGAAAATTAAACTGTAACTGATCTGTAAAAATTGCTTTTTCATTTCGACGTTTGCTTAATGTCTGAAATAATATCTACACAGTATATATTAATGATAAGCTAAATAGAATTTCCAGTATTTATGTAAGGTAGTTAAGAGCTTACAGTGTCAACTGTATTCCCAATGCGGTTCCAGTATCTAATCATTTCCATTACTGTCCAGCTATTAAATTGCACAGAAATGTACCCAGTGGCCATATAAAGTGAACTGTTTCCATTAGTCCGACGCAATGTATGAAATAAACCCGATTTGTTATCAACACGGGGATTTTACGTCCTGAGAACATCTGTGTTTGGCATTGATCTTAAAAACCATCGAAAAACCATCGAAAATAAACAAGAAGTGTCAATCTATACCCTGTTAATAAACACAACGGTTAGCGCCGAACGAGACTGGCCCTAAGGGAAAAAGTTTAAAATGTCAAATCTTTTCTCAAAACTACGTGTTGAAGTTGGGATGTATTTCAACCACTAGACTCTTTGAAGTCGCACTTTACGACAGGATTGATTACACGAGATGGCCGTGGAGTCTTTATATCACTGCTTCGCTTATAGACTAGGTCGGGCTTAGTCAATGAACTAATACCACTGTCAAAGTATTTATCACATCAAGGCTTCAGGGGCTATGTGAAGTCGGAGCAATTTTCAAATTGAGTTTGACGATGCAGGAATCCTAGGGCTGATCTGAAAATGTCTTGAAGGGACTCGGAGCTAAAGACACGGAAAATACGAATTTTACGGTTTGTGGGTGTATGTGGTGGAAACTCCTTTGGCTTCCAGCGCTGGAAGTGAATCATTTCGAAAATCCTTTCCGAATTGCGTTCAGAAGTGATTAATTCCGCTAGAACGGCTTACCAACAAATTCGAATTTTTACGAGAGGTTCTAATCGAAATGTGGAATTCCTCAAGGAATTGGGTTAGGTCTAGTTGAAAACCTCCCATCAACTCGCCCCCCTCATTTACCCCCTCTGTCGACAAGAGAGGCCAATGCATGTACCTATTTTGGTCGGGAGGCAGACATGGAAGGCAACGCTTAGCTGGCAACAGGCTCTCAGAGTTTAGGCAAAGTTCCAAAATTAGACATCAACTTGTTGTATACTTACTTGCTTGGGCTTCCCATCCTTGTAAGAGACACACACTGATTATCCAAGGTAAAATCCAATGAAAAGTGACCATTTTCTTAGTTCATGCTCTCCCCAAACAAATCCAAAAGACTCCCATACTTTAGTGGGTCATCTTCTGCGATGTAAGCTAAGACAAACTTTTCCCCACCAGATCCAATTTCACCGCGGCAGGAAGAAGGGTACAGCTTTACTCTCCGCGCATGCTCAGAACATGTGGAGTTTGGCAAGGAACCATATGTGGCACCGCCTCTCCTGGGGGGATTATCCTGTTATAATCCCTTCTTATGATTAATTGATATATCCACTGATCACGAAGTAAAAAAAGAAGAATAAAACTAGGCCACGAGACTACACACGAGTTAACTCTCAAGATGTCACGGACATCAAAGGAGACCACTGTCCATACCCCCGGGCAGTGTCCTGTTGGTCAGCGAGTCTCGGGACACGAAGAGAGAATCCGACCGAGTTGATCCATCACTCGACTGGCCAACTGAGCGATGTGAGCTGTTGTGGCAAACAGAAGCTCTGCGGTAGCACGTTAGCCTCCGCGCTCAGTCGAGTAGCGAGAGAGAGAGAGAGTCGAATCGGCCTAGACAATGTCTTACAGTTAGTATTGACGCTCTATAACTCACTCATGGAACCCGATTTAATAAAATTATGGTTCAATAATTCTCCTTGAATTATATGAATAGTCGTGCACCACGTGCAATGGATAAAGCGCAGGCTTTAGCTGTCATTAGGAGTTTTCTCTGTGTAAAGCGGCTCCAATATGATTTCTGCAGTCAATTTTCTAATCAGACTGTACACATGCAGGTTGATTTGCGCGTTCATCACAGCGCCTAGCCACATTAGCATGTTTACTGTTCAATTTAGTGATTTCAGGGACTTTGGTGATTTAGAAACGCGTTTGAGGACATTCACGCTTATTCATGGCGAATATCGACGAAACATGTTTGGGCTACGCAATCTGAACATTTTTTATTTCTTTCAAGTTGAGGTGGTGTGGTTTGGGACCTGAAGAAAAATCTTAAAGAATTTAAATTTTTGAATAATTGAATATCAACGTTTCATGATCGTGTGGGAGATATGTTCCAATGAAAAAAATATTTTGACGGTCAATCGAAACACCTCGATCATTAAGAATATTTATAAAACATGTTCTTATGAGAGGTTCAGCTAATAAATTATGGTTCGTGATTACGTACGAACAGTTGTTAAAAGGTGAAACTACAATGAAATATGTATCTGTACAAATTTATACATAAAAACACAAATTATGACATAAATCTGATAACAAAAACGAATTACCATACATATCTTAAAGCGATATGTATATGAAGATAAAGCATGACAAAGGCTTTAAAATAAACACTCATTTTGGTCAATAATCTAAGACAAGCAAATGAATTCTGTATGTAATACAGGAGATGTGATTTTGAATTTAACGCTGCTTTCAAGGAAGTCTCGCTGATATCACGGCAGTTCCAACTTTTGCAGGAAAAGCACGCAACACAATTTAGCTATGCGTTTCGGTGAAACCTACAACGAACTATAGATAGTCCTGAAGTTCTTCTATCTATAGTGCATTTGAGAGTCTGGTTGAGCTTATCGCAAATGAATTTAAAATGTTCACATAAAAATGGCTGCTAGCAGTTTAAGCACAAGTGGCTCATTTTATGACATGCTTTTTACAGAAGACGAAATTTTTATTAAGGGTGACGTGTTACAATTCTAAAATGTAACATCCGGCCTCTAGGCCTACGAGATACTTAATAAAGTTATAACTTCAAATTGATATTTATAGAAGAGTAAAATGAGGTGGGGCGTAATAAATACATGTTTGTCTTTCTGTTTGTGGCTTATCGTACATACTTCACTTTAAGTTTGACTGATCCCTAAAGCAGCTGTTCGAACCCGGAATTCTTTATGCTCTGAATCTTTAGTGAAATGTGGTAAGAATACCGATAAGTTGTTAAACAATGTCCTTCATCCTTGTGTGACATTCATCATGGACAATAGGTTACAGCGAAGATGACAACTATAGAGAAATAATGGTTTTTAAGTACTCGCTCCATAACTCCATTGTGCCCGACTCGGATGCTGACAGGGTCCTGTTACACTGATAACTTAAAGTGATCATTAAATTTGACTTTATGACAATAGGGAGACAAAGAGGTTTATTCACAGAGTGATGGCGTGTGTCACTTGATCCGCGGTATGAAATTGTATATTGGCAATTCACACTTATACCTCTACGTTTGTCTGCAGAGTGAAAATGTCTGACGTTTTTGCCTATGTCTATTTTTTCTGTCAAGCGACAAGAATGAACGCCTACAACATGAAGGATTATATATTTGTGTAGCTTGTGACGTAGTCTTTCGTTGCATGCATAGGCTATATTACCTTTGTTATTACAAAAGGTCGCCAGATACAGTTATGTTTGTCCGATGAAGTTAATTCCATAACTTTTGCGTATTCCTGTGAGCCAATATTCGTGCATAATATCTTTAGCCATAGATAATCATATATCCACGTGGAAGAGCTCATAATGTTTGATATAAATACCAATATATCATGTTTCCCTACCAAAATTGACATAGGTAAGTATTTACTTCTAATTCATAACACAAATTGACCCCTAAAGATCCATATTCCCTGGGCATTATCCTGCAAGTCGAATGTACTTCTTTACAGTCGGCGGTTTATGGTCCTAGGTGAGTTGAGATGATTCGGGGTTTCAGTATTATTGCAGGTAGAAAGCCCGCGACATTAGTGTGGCTATGCATTGCGGTGAAACCTGCGAGTATCGACTGGAACTAGCGTACAATGGTGGTACGGCGCTGAAATTCAGCGCAACAGTGCACCCAAACCTTACTTCATGTAGACAGTTCTCTACTGACAGGATTCGAACCCTGGACCTCTTGATCCGTAGTCGAACGCGCAGACGGTGAACCGTTGCGATGTCCAGCCCCCTTCGTGGTCCTGGCTTCCGAAACTGTGACATTTTTGAACTTGTTATATATATACAAAGAAAAAACTAATAGACCTTATACACTCCGCATTAAAGGGACAGTTTCACTTTTAGCTAAATGATGTGATCTCACGAAAACAAATAATGTCACATATCAAAGATTCAGACAATGTTTCAATCATTAGTAGCACTTCTGAAACTAACGTATACTACGTTTAGGCTCACGCAAATGTTTAAAAGGTGTTCGCACAAAAATGGCTGCCAGCAGTTTTCGCTTCATTTCGTCTCCGACTATGGATACTCATGTTGAGTGATGGCATATTTGACCATCTGAAGCTGATACTTATAGCACAATTAACCTAAATCTTATTTGATTAAAGTGTAAAAGCCTCTTTAAATCTTTTCTGAGCCTTCCTCTCACAAATACCTCAGGTAAGTAACTGCGGTAACCTTCGAATGAGGAGTAAGATTATACTCAGTAAAGGTTCTGTGCGAGAGGGTTCTCGTTATGTAAAGTGTTGTTTGATGGTTTCCACTCAGCCTCTGACACGTACACAGATAATATGTTGGTACAGTCGAGATTCCCACAGCTAAAAATGACGTTAACGCTGAATAAAACAAGTTTGCTTCGGTCTCATCAAATCTACATTATATAATGCTTTTCAGAAGTCGAGGTTCACTCACAGCTAAAATGGCGGTTTCGACCTGATTAAATGAATTGTATGACGGAGATTTCAAAAATAAAATATGTTAAAATAAATACGTTGACTACCGTCGCGTCAAGCCAATAATAGCAAGTAAAAGCCATAAGAAATACATCACATTTCCACACGTGAACAGATAGTCAATCTATCTCTTATCAGAACAAATGAACATGACAGACTCAGTTATTTAAAAGGGAAACTCTTATGAACATAACCAAGTCTTCCTATCCTGTCAGTTTATCCTTGAATCACTGTATTCAGCTTTAAGTGAGCATACAGAAAAACAACTTCATGTTCAACTAACCATACCGGTCACACATAATAATGATACTATACTGATTTAGCTGAACTTATTTACAAGCTGATTTTACATGATCAAAAAAAGGAAATATTAAAAAACATGAAGCGTCCATAAAACTATCAGTCCTTCGAAATAAATTCAAACAGGAATTGAACATTTCATAAAACCTTTGACTTTACACACTTACACTTTTACGTATTAAGTCAACCGTGGTTACCTTTTGGTGTTGATTTACGTCTATTGTATGCACACTCACAATTATTTTTACATTTGATACGTTTTGCAAGATATTTGCGAAACTAAGTTACGATAACATGTATCATGATGTATATGTAACAGTAATTTCGACTTGGTTTGGGGTGAAAATGTCATACTATGAAATTGAATAATTTTGAATATCAAACAAACGCACTTCTATACTTTCCTACGCTTTCAATATTTAGTTAAAATCAATGTATATTTTCTTTTGAGCGCTACGTTATTCATCTAGTATAGCCAAGTTTGATAGTCTAATCTTACAATGTACGTATTATACGCATGTATTTAAAGTAGAATTTGAATCATGAATCGTTATAACTTTAACGTTATGTGATTATCTTCATGATTCAAACGTTCAAATATTCTATCGGTGTAACACGTTTACTATTGTAGCGACTGAAATGTTTGGTATTCCAGTTGCGTGTTGGTGATTCATTCATATTAATTCATTGTTGTCCGCCATAACACGACCGCGCTTACAGAAATAAATATACATTACTGTTACCGTCATTTGTTTGGATGTTGAGCGCAACTCACATCAGCAATGAAGACTGGGAAATGTCAGAGGTTGGGAAAAGGTATTTTACTTACAATATATACTACATTCAGTGGATTAATACTTATCTGATGCGACAAGATAATAAATCATTCCGGAGTAAACTTGATTCATTCACCTCTATAGATACATATTTACATGTACACCTAATTTTGAAGGAATAACATATGCATTTATTGATTTTATGATCAACATGAATGTTGATTTCATCTACATACATTCCACTTCCTTGACCTGATGGCCGGCGTGTGTTCTTCAGTGCAATGTGTATATCATAACCAACTCTCTATGGAATTGTAGTGTACCTATTGACTTCGACATCAGCCTCAACATCATCATCATTACCATCATCATCAACATCATTACCATCATCGTCGTCGTCATCGTCATCAACATCAGCGGCATCATCATTAGCATAATCATCATCATCGTCATCAACATCAGCGGCATCATCATCATCATCATCGTCATCATCATCATCATCATCAACAACATCACCATCATCATCAGAAGCAGCAGTATCATCATCATCATTACTACCATCATCATCATCATCATCATCATCATCATCATCATCAACATCATCATCAGCAGTAGCATCATCATCATCATCACTACCACCATCATCTTCTTCAGCATCACCATCACCATCATCATAACCACCACCATCAGCATCATCTTCATCATCATCAAAAAAAATTTCATATTCAATATCGGCTTCTTTTTATTTTCAGTATAATAGCATTGATGTTATGGGTGCCATGACCATTGTCGTACTAAAGGACATTAATGGTTACATCAACATATTCCCTATACTCATTGTATAGGATAATTACTCATAGACTGTAGTCATAAATGAAATACACACCATCTATAAAGCGAATATCAAACTAAATAAAAATATTCAATAATAATTTTTAAAAATGATATTGAAATTATGTTCTATTTAAAGCAAAAATTGATATCATTTTCAATTGATCTAAATTTCCATTGGAAAACAAATTTCTTTTATTATATTGCAAGGAAACAGATCCCGTTTACACAAAAAATACATTTTTATGTCCTCGGTTGAACTTAGCGCGCTCGCACTGGTGACACATATCATAAAAAATGACCCACTTTCGATGACAAAGAAGCATTCGATGGCCTAAATCTGTCCCAAATTCTTTGTTCCGCAAGTCAACGATTTTGCATCTTTGGCCCTGCAAAGACCATAGGCATTCAGCTAGACACTGTTAGCGCCTCCCGTTCACGCCGGTGCATTAAGTGATTGATTAATTAAGGTCTTGAAGGCAAAGAGCAAACTTTTAATACAAATTAGAAGGCCTTCATTAAGTTTGGCTGAATAATTAATCGGAAATGATGCTGTTAGCTTGAATAACAGTTAGAAGAGATTTTGATTACTCCGGCGTGTGTCATTACACGCCATTGTGATGACTTTTTGTTGAGCATCACTAGATCGAACAAAGACAATTAAGAACGTAAGTTGGTTTTGATATTTTAGATTTATTTTCTTTATTTGCAGTAATGCATTGTTTGTTATATGAATTTAGATAAACAGCAAGACGATTTTTAAAGGAATGAAATGTGTTTGAGTTAATTAAGTTTTAAGAAGAAACTGACGTCTTTGGTTACCAGAATGATATACAATTCACGAAAGATAAGATATATAATATACGCACAACGGGACTTTTTTGTTGTGTCATATGTGGAAATCCCGGACTTTAAAACAGGCAAACATGACAAATGATATAATACATCACAACTATATCAACCAGCATCCTCGAAAATCCTATATCAATTTTACGTAATAAAGGATTCCCATAGGTGTATAAAATCACAAGGTTATATTGTCTTTGTTTGGAAAGCTAAGGTTCATATTAACAATAAATAAGAAACAGATATCTTATTTATGTTCTGCTTTGAAGTCTGTGTTTTACTAAGCTCCTTAATGTACATAGATTAACCATAATTGCTAAATCGTCGCAAAACAAAGACTGCTAAATTTCTATTTCGCGATCTCTTACAATAAAAAAAATTGTATTTTGACTCTCTATCATCGAAATCCTCTGAGTAAAAGGGAAAAAACTGTGTCTGCTAAATTTCTATTTCAAGATAATAATTGTATTTTGACTCTATATCGTCGAAATCCTCTGAGTAAAAGGGAAAACAAGAGATTTTTTAAAACATTTTGAAATAGCGAAAATATTCAAACTTCAGATGAGTGTTAAATATTTTGTGTATTTTCTTTGATATAAGGGACACCGTATAGTTGGTAACTGCAGTATCTTGAGTTCTAGTTTTATTTGGGCGACAAAATTTACAATAACCGAAAGTGTAGATGTGTTACTATATTGCGGAAGTCAAGTCAACATTATTTAATAAATATAATAATTTTCCATTCTATGGTGCATGTTGTTGATGCGGAACCGATTCATATTTCATAATTCATAACATAATTCAATGAACTACCTTTTAACTGTGTGATGTTTATAGAGAAAAAAACAACGTGCAATTATAGAATAACGACATAGAATTTGCGCAAATCACTCTTTTATGGAACTATAAAATCGCTAATGCCGTCCGAATAGGTCAGGTATGTCGAACGCTATCGATTATTCTACAGTGGTGCGCAAAAAAATAAGGGCACATGGGTTTATTGGGTAATAAATACAAAATTGTCTCATGAAACAAAGGAGATTAAACGCAGGCATCAGGTACTATAGGCTTTGACTGTTAGAGTCGGTAGTATATAACAATCTGTTGGCACAAGGGAATATCCGTCAACAAATTGTAGGGATCCACTTCCAGATACAGTTAATTTTCGTGAACTCTTGAAACTAAAGTACATTATGATTACATCCGCTTTCTTCGTGAAAACATCTCCCTGAACAAATGGCAATGGATTTGACTATTTCGTTTGTAATATCCATGTTCATTACGACAGTGATGATCGAGATACATGAAATATTCGTGCAGTTCGCGAAATTGTAGCATATCCTGGACATATGCATGGTATATCCGTGCATATCGTGAAATGTCTATTTCACTGTGATATCTGAACACACGCCCGTGCAAATCATGTAAAAGGGTGAGTTTTGTGACCCGGCTCACTTCAAAATATATTAAATGAAATTTCAGTGCACCTCCTGACGTCTTTGAAGGTGAGATGAGGTGATTTGGGGTTTAACGCCGCTTTCAAGAGTATTTCACTTATATCGCGGCTGCTAGTATTATTGTCATTATTAGGGAGAAGCCCGCAACACTAATGTGACTATGTATTGCAGTGGAACCTGCGAGCATCGGCTGGAACTAGCGAACCATGAGTGGTACTACGCGGAAATTCAGTGTAGCATTTGCATCCAAACCTGACTGCGTGAACAGTTGAACAAAGTTGCCGAGCCCCTGACGGGATTCGAACCACGGATCTCTTGATCCGAAGCCGAACGCGCTAACCACTGCGCTATCCCGCCCCCGACGTCTTTGAAAATGTCCATACAAATAGTAACATAGTAAATTGAAAGGCGATATTCACATATCTAAATAAATTCCCGTGCATTTTGTGGTTCACGTTGACATTGCATGTAATATCCGCGCCCTTTAGGGCTGTAATGCGCAACAACAAGCATGGATAATTCGTTCTCTAAAAAAATCAAAAACTTTCAAGATTATCTCCGTGCACTTTGTTCAGAAGCATTTCTAAACAATATTTGAATGTTTGTGCATTTTGTGATATCATGTTTTCTGCATGAAAGTTTCATGTCCCATATGACAGTGATGCGATGGACTCGGAGAAACAGACACTATCCGTGCATCTCTTGTGAGCAGGCAAACTAATTATCCTCGTTATATCCGTGCATTTCGTGAAAGGGACATTTCGTACAGATACCGGAACAAATGCCCGTGCATCTCGTGATTTACGTTGATATTGAATTATCCGTGACAATTAACATTAATGTGTCATCCTTGGACCTTGTAGAAGTCATGAATTATCCGTGGTCTTCATGAAATCAGTATATATAAAGTCTATTTTAATCATTTTAGTATGCAGAACATCTGTTTGCTTCGTGATCTTCGTGAAAATAATGTACGTTGACATTGCATGAAATACCCACACATCGGATGTTTTCAGTCTGTTTCATCACTGCACGAAATCCCTGTGATTTTCGTTGATCACTGAGAAAAAATATTCATAAATTTAAGACTCCGATCAATTTGAATGTAAAGACAATCACAAGTACAGTATAAAGTAAAATTCGATACCTAAAATACACATGAATTACGTGAAAGCAATCCACCCTCGAGGCATAAAACTTATCCGTGCAGTTTGTGATATTCCTGATTCATCTAATAATCCTTGACTTTGGTGAGAAGAATATAATTTTGTTTGTGTATTGCGGAGAAACGGTGATTCATTTGGTGCTGAATTATGTTATTTGTTTAACTCGATACATATCTGCTTTAAAAGGTCACTGAAATTATGTCAAGTGAAATGCATGTTTGACTATGTCAATGGGTTCGAGGAATTTCGGTTTGAAAAACATGAACATCAAATCATTGCAAATGAATTGCTGGTTAGTTGCTACAGATAGCAATTGTGCAAGAAATGGATACACATTGTCAAATTTGATTGTACATTTTATGCATCATCTGCTTTTAGTAAATTAATCTGCTGAACTCAAGTAATTGAAGAATATTTCCAGTGTCTTTGCCAACTATAGAAAAATCTCTCTCGCCACACAACACGTTTCAGTTACGTATTAGGAGAGTTTATGCCTCGGTTCAAGATAAAACCAATTATTTCTGACATTATTAAACCCAGCCTCTAAAACAACTTCAATCAAATTGTTCTCTGTTCCCAATTCGTCACTCTGAACAATAAAACTTTTTTCTGCATTGGTATTTTGAGAAAGCTGTCAAACAGAGGCGCAGTAATAGCAGTTCCCTGCCATGCTCCACGCTTAAGGGGTTTTTAAAGGCCCCTTATGGCGTTTGCTTGTAGAAGGGTCCTTAAATTGGCCAACTACTATCGATCTGGAGAGGTCAGATCTTAAGATGCGCCTTATTGCTTGAAATCAAACGAATTTAAGGATTTAACGTCTCACAGACCATCTGAACCGGTCAAGGCTTCTGGGAGAGAAGTCATTTGAATATAAAAGACGTTTTTCCTTTGTCTTTGTGTCCATTTCAAAATACGTGATACCATTTAATTGGCGAGGCTCATTCATTAAGATGTTGATAAACGAAGGATGGCGTTGCTTAGAATAAACGCAACTCATTGATTAAATTGATAATTAGGCCTCATTAAATTAGCAGCTCGTTGAAATCTTTAAAATTCTTTAACGCTGTTTGAAGGAGAATAGCTAGTGCAAATTAATTGACTCTCCAAATCGCAATACCTCATAAGGCGAACTAATATAAAACACATTTTCTGTAATGTGTTTGCTAAAACAACAAAAGTGCACCGGAAATTAATTCGGATATTAATAACGTCGAAGAGGAGAGTATCATTTCTGGTTACACAGAATTAGAAACGAGGACTTTCGATTTGCGCGAATTGGAGTTTTTATTGAATATTCATTTTGGAATTAATATGGAATTATCCAAACTTAAACACAACTTTGACTCAAACTATGAATAACTATGAACTCATTGAAAATTATATTTTGTTTCCTTTGTGTAGGATTGAAAATAATGTATCAACATTTAAAATTGGATATTTTTCATACTAGAATATTGTGCTCAAAGCACGTTGACCGAGTTTAACCCTTCGGCTTGTGGACGTTTTGGCTTGTAGAAGTTTTAGGATATTACCGACCTCATGAAACCCTACAATCATAGTTTGATGAACATGTCCCATAATTCTCAGTTAGTAGCTTATTATACTGCTAAATGGATGCAGGCATAATTTGGGTTAATCATTACCCTGAGATTACGCCGCATGTTTCATGGATCATATTTCAGTTGTGAACAGGGAACCCAGTCTTCAAATTACACATTTTATCCAGTTATGAGAATCGTCACCAATACTGAACTTCGCTTGTACCTTCAAACTTCATTCCACTTGCTGAACAATATAAAAATAACTTTTACAATTTAGGTAGCTCTCTTAATGGACAGTAGCACGTTGTCCTGCTACAAAATGATTAAAGGGGCAGTAGCACGTTTTTAGGGGGAATATAAGGTAATATCAGGAAAATGAAAGTAAATGGTTCCAATTGAATGACAGTGTATATAAATTTAATGAAGCAGCAGCGATTCCTTTTCTTACAATAATTGAATTGAAGGTGTTCACACAAAAATGGCCGCCAATGGACTTTATGTGAATCTTTATAATTTCTTCTCTGTCTATAAATGATTGTTTTGTGTAATGAGAGTTTTTACACTATCAAAATCATTCATTAAACATTAACGTTCAATTATCGGTTAATAGTAAATCAGAAGTAACACATTTCGACTCTAGAATCCGTTTTAAAACTGATGTTTATTATGGTATTGTAAACTATAGTCATACGATGGCTTCATCCTTTATTTCACGTACATACTATACTGAACTTTAAGTTCATGACAAAACTTTCTTAAAAAGTGAAAACTGACATTAAATGACACATGAATATAAAGAAAGTAATTTGGAACATTATTAGCAGAGTTTGTTAGAAAAAACACAGTAGAATTATTAAACCATCACCTCTTTTACAATGTATTATGTATCCGCAATTTAGCAGTTTTTCATTTAAAATGATATTTTTTTGTATGAACGAAAACGTTAAATCGAACTTTTATTGTTACTGATTATGAAGTCCGAACAATCTTATTTTTCGGATCGTGTCGATAGATGAAATTGAAAGGAAGATTAATTTTACGCAAGGATGATTCAAACATGAAATAAACAAAGACTGATATTACACGTCCATGTATAACCAATCCCATCTGTCACCAAACCCGTCGTGTATTTCCTCTCTGAACACAACAAAGGCGGTACGTTATGGTCAAGTTAATAACATCCTCGTTTCCGAGTAAATAACCGTGTCAATCATTAATGCACGTGGAGCTCGTGCAGCCCGTGAACATGATGATGAATATGATTGGTCGTCAATGAGTCATGTGACACACCTCAACGGGACGTCCGATATCACCACAGGTGGCTTTTGTTTAATTACTCGAATGACTAATTCACGTTTTTGTCTCACAATGTTTATCTTTTTAGTCATTAGATTATCATTTACACAATATTTCAGTCACAAACAATGGTTTGATTTTGTATTGCTTAGCCTTATATAACAACAGGAATCTGATTATTAAAGTTTTAAATTTAAGTCATTTGTGGGTAAAAATAGGATATTATTGGTATTTTTCGGGGAAGGTTATTGTCATTGTAAAGCTGCGTATCTTAAGTTTGTTCACTTACCTTCGTATTCTAGTGCAAATATCATGTAATTTGTTACGGCTTTGAGACATAATATCATTGTGAAAACGAAGCGATAATGGATGAAATTTCACTAAAATTCAGTTTGCGTTGACTTATTCGTATGTCATACCTAGCAGATAGCTGTAACAAATTTGGCAGGTCATTGAAGTGACCAGGGGTCAAAATTTCGAAAACACTGATTTCTATTTTGCTCTACAAAATCCTTCATAAGTGATCAACAGCTTTAGATCTTATTCATATGTGTTCTTTTGCGCAAAGGCAACGTAACTGTGCTGAGTTTTTTACTACAAAGTTTACATGTATGATTTTAATCGAAATTTAGGAAAATCTGAATTTCACAAATATGACCCAATCTGTCTATCTAACAATGCCAAATATCGACATACAGCACCAGTGACAAGACGATCCTAAAATAAGGTTTGGGAATGGTTATTTTACACATGGGAATTTGATGATCTTCCGTAGGTGGTCCAAGAGGTATTTTATGAACATCAAAACGAAACCCAAACTACGTGATACTTGCACTAAGATCACAAGTAGGTGAACAAACTTTTGGTATGCAGCTGTACACTGTGGTTTCTAAATATAAACCTCACAGCACTTACTAAATATATTGGAATTAATAGCGATCTAAAACAGTTTATAAGGTTTTTCACGATCTTATGTCGCGATCGAAGAGAAAATTTCCGAACATAAATGTCGGACTTGAAATTTTCCTAAATATCATATTCATATTTAATATCATATCTCATGATATTATATTTTGTTATTTTTACACGTAGTAAAATTCACTAAATTTGTTGATCTCAACAATTAACTCTTGTACATGCATGTCTTTAATATATTCTTGCTACAGTTTGAAACAATTGTCATGGTTTCATATTACGGAAGTCTATGGAACTAACCACTTAGAAATCAGGAGTTGTGTCATGTTGTAAATAAAAAACTTTTTCAACTAATGGTCCAGTCTTTTTGGCATAACTTTTAAATCCAAACCAATTTTAACCCTTGGAATCCTAAATAAGTCTTTACAAAAGCTATAAAAACGTTTATCAATAATGGAATTTAGAAAACTGTATCGCGGAATCTAGTTCAGTTTATTGTGTTATTCTAGTCTACGTTGGGATATCAACATTCCAGATGCCACAACACTGGTGTCATATCCATTCCATGAAACATACAGTGTGTTCTAAATGTGGATTGTACATTACAAATGTATGAAAATAAGTATTGGCATTTCGTTACATGGCATACATTTTTGCTGAATAACACCATAACTGATATATCACAGACTTCCGCCACAGGATACCACACGAGCATTATGATATCAAATTTAGCGCGCTATTTCCATCCTTATACGCGGAAACAACGCAACATGATGATATATTCAATCAACTTCAAGCAACTTCTCACAGCAGTTTTGCTATAGATATGAATAACTTTTCTATTTTGAACAATAATTTCATAACCGTTGAATTTGATAAAGACTTTCTTTTGTATCCATTACGCTGCATTTTGGATTAGATACCTTTCATCTATTGTCTGCTAAATCAGCCATTTTGATTTTTTACGCAGGTAAAGGGACATAACTCCTTTGATTCTTTGAAGCTGGTTTTTCAGCATATTGGAAGGCTAACATTACATGTAAAATTTACGTAATTCAGCATAACGCTGTTTGGGTGTAATACGGACCAAATAATAATCTAATAATTCTCCATGATTAAAAGAAGTTGACACCTCGATGATAATTAAGTCTGTTGAGAAAAGAAAATTCATTTCCACGAGAATCTTTTTTATTGATTTTAGCACTGCCGATGCTATTGTACAGTGTGTCGATCGAAACGATGTAATTAGGTTTTCGGACCACGAGCAAAACTCGAAATTATTTAAACACCGTGTAATCAATTTAAATTCGCATTATCAAAAACATGTACATAGCACGTGGTCATTTTTTCTAATTAACGTATTAAGAGTTGGCGTTAGCGCGACACACTTGCTTACCTCAAGGAGTAGAAATTGCAGCTTTTTTATTTCCCTAAACATTGCTGTAAAGTAATCAATACCTGTTAATTGGATTGGCTTAAATACTTTAATAGATTTAAACAATTTTGTAATTACAATTCGCACATGAGGATTTAACCAATATATTACTACTGAATAGAAGCCACAGCGTGCTTCACTGCTGTCTATCAAATTGGAGTCATTGATTAAGTCTTCATTCAGCAAGTCTAGATTTGACAGCATACATCTGAATGAAATGAACAACCCAAAATGATAAATTACATTGATGAAGGAAATGAACTGTAAGTATTTTAAAAAATCATATAAAACATATAATAAATTTAGGTCTGTAGAACCCCAGCACTTCTATTGAGCTTATAATAATGATAATATTTGATATTTATTAGGCGCACATTTCCATCAACCAATGCTTGCTCAAGGTGCTAATGAACAACCCTGGTCTAACCCAAGATGACATACTGTAAAATCATTATATATTTTGCTTGGGTTGAACTTTCGCGCAATTTGTATTATTACGTATTTTGTGCGAATATCAAACCTCACTAAAATATAATGATGACATGAACGTGGAAACTCAATGAAAACATCACACGCGATTTTACAGTATTTGTCGCTAGAAGGTCGCCACCAACACCACAGTTTACCAGGTACCCATTTCCTGCTTGGTGAATAGAGGCACATTATGAATAAAGTCTCTTGCCCGAGTACACCACCAGTCTCTCAACTTGTGTCTCAGTGTGGGGCAGGGAATCAATCCTTCAAACTCTCAGTTTCTTAAGTGAAACATTTTATCAAAACTTTCTTAATCGTAGAACAGCCAAACACAATTGGAAAATTCGTGATTCGAACCCCGGGTTACTTGATTCTCCGGTCAACGACCTCACCATTATCCTAGTGTACCCTGAGCGAAATTCTCGTGCATGATTCCTGGTCAGTGGATGTTA
This sequence comes from Steromphala cineraria, assembly GCA_916613615.1. Lineage (NCBI taxonomy): Eukaryota > Metazoa > Mollusca > Gastropoda > Trochida > Trochidae > Steromphala > Steromphala cineraria. The sequence goes on along the minus strand of OU744722.1, from coordinate 37,098,647 downwards.
TTATCAGTAAAGTGAAAAGTAAATTTGAAGATGATTTAGGTAGTATGTTTCCATCACTTAGTTAATAAATTAATCGCGAAGATCAAATATTCGAAAACGAAAAACTTAGCTTAGCATGACCCTTTGTCAATGAAGAAATTAACTATCAATCAATCAATCTTTATTCACTCGAAACCACCAACGGTGGTACAAGAGCAAGTTAACAATACAAATAGATTAAACATATTATACATGCGTCTTATGCACTATTTCTTAACAGAGACTGTAGTATAGTAATGAATTGAGAAAAACATTTGAGTTCTTGAGAACATTTAACAAAAGCAACATCCTCTCCAAAAATTCTAAAAGCCAATGCAGTTACTCAAAACACCTGTACCTAGAGACCTTAAACAAAGTATCTGAATATTTAATGACACGAGGGAACTATAAAATATATTTGCTTGTAATGTTACACTTAGTTACATAGTGGCAAGGAGAAGATATACAATATTTATGACCCCACACAGTTCTTTTAGTTCAAACAAATGGTGGTTAATAGGACGACACCATTGTTTTCCATTTGAATTGATAATAACAACATCAATCCTGTACGTTAATGCCAGTCCAACGACAAATCATGTTGGTCATAAAAAATGGGAACAGTCGTTTTTTCATAATATGCCAAAACCATTGTGGGGTGCATGAAGTCGGATGATTTGGTTCGAATCCCATTAAAGGGGCAGTAGCACATTTTTTGATAATTTTATATTTCAAAATTTTCACTGATAATTGTAAGTTAATGCTAAATGTATTATTTTGACAGTGACAAAAATCTCATTCCACAAAACAATCATCCATAGTCAGAGGACTCATAAAATCCATTGGCGGCCATTTTGTGTGAACACCTTTAATTCATTTTGTGTAAGAAAAAGAAATCGCATGGCTTAACTTTACGTAATATATTTGAATTATTACTGCTCCATTTAGTTTAAATACATTGTCTTTCAATTGGAACCATTGATTTTCCTGACATCATCTTATATTTCCCCTTAAAACGTGCTACTGCCCCTTTAAAGTATGTGCTAAAACCATAGTGGCATGTATGTAGTCAGATAATTTGGTCCAGGGTTCGAATCCCACCAAAGACTCGGTATGCTGACTGTTCGTGATGATGACTGAATACAAAATACACTTGCAAAGAACTTTTATTGCGTTATTATGTAAAAAGTTTTCTTATTGAAGGTAAATCTCATTAACTATCATAATTGTCGAATAACCTTTGTCAATAAAAACGAGATATATGTTCAAGTGCTACAGATGACTAAAAGCCACTTCACAGTACTAAAAATTGTTCTAGATTCAAATTCAAATGGATTTTGTAAATCTAGTTAATTCAATAAAAACGATATGCGATATTTGATGTATGATACTGATGCATTGAAAATCATAACATCATTTCAAAACTTTAATTATCCTTTGACTTTTTTTTCTGTAAGTTTCAATTCAATTCAATCGTTTTATTGTTGCAAGGCCATTTGACCCATAATTCATACACTTGATATATAATACATGAAAATTACACACATTTTTTTTTAAGTCTGACAATAAAAGCGTCCTTATATCCGTTATTTATCGCTAGTAATGTAACTACCATTAAAAGATCCTTGTGTTATAGATAGAAAACATGTTTGTTTGTTCTGATATTCTAATCAATATACCATGTATACAATTAAATAGCTACGGATCAAGGTTCTTGGTTCGAATCCCGTCATGGCTAGGAAACTTTTCATCAGTAGAAAATTGTTCAACAAGCAGTAAGGTTTGGGTGCATTGTCACACTGAATTTCAATTCAGTACCACCTATGACGCTTCTGATCGCAGGTTTCACTGCAATGCATAGCTACCATAGCGTTGCGGACTTTGTCATTGCAATTATACTGACAGCTAGTAGTGTGAGTTGTCGTGAAAGCGGCGTTAAACCCCAAAATACCTCGCCATTATTATATAAGAATTCTGTATATTCCCCGTTTTGTAACACTTCTCAAGTATGATTAAATAAACTGTAATATATTTTACTCTCTAGAAAGGCGAAATTGATTACAAATATATCATTTGTTGATCAGAAATGACTTATACAAAACATATTTTCTGGTGGATCATTACTAGCACATATTAATATTATAGAAAAAACATTACCTGTATTCACGACGACATAACTAAATTCTAAAGATAAAAAATACAAGCGGCGTCGAACAAAAAACATTCTCTTTTACTCTTTACATAATTAAATATGTCTTTGAATAGTATATCCCTTTAGCAATACGTAAGTCCACCACCATGTATTTTGTTTCTACTTCAAGGTTGAAGCTAAGACAAATGATTTAAAGACAAAGTTTTTTCAAGTCCGAATTAGCGAGACTTGCTCTTTTGTAGACATTAAATAAGGTTGTTAGTGTCGTCCTAATGCCAAATACAATGTCAATTGATATTTAATGCGAGTAAATGTGTTTTATAAACAAGGACCGACACAGACAGTTTATAAAAATATTAGAGTACAGTTAGGTGAAAGTGAAATGAATTTAAGTCCCCATCGTCGCATGAGGTTCGTGATGAAAGTTAGCTAATGAGAAAAAAAACATTACTCGGTAACAAAATCTTTCGTCGAAAGTTTGATATCATATAAACATGTTTTAATCAACAATTAAATACTTAAATCCAAAGTACAGTACCCTCTGCAAAAGTGCCATAGCTTTTAACGAACCCGCTTTCGGTGACGTCATCATTATGTTGTAGGATTTACACCGCATCTCAGTAACCGCAATCGCGTCAGATGGGTATCAACTTAAGCGGCAACGAGTACCTGATTCGGAGAAAAAGAAAAGAAAATCTGTTCGTGAGCGACAAAGACGGCTTTCAAGCGTATTTTTAGGAAACAGAAACTTTGAGATGGCCACACTTGATTCGCCTTCATGTCGGCTGCCTTTTCGGTCATTTTGGTAAATTGTCTCCTACTAAATCAATTTTGGTCCGATTTTCTCTAGGTTGGTCACAGAGAAATAAAAGCATACGGTTAATAAACTTTTCAAAATATTCACCTTCACTGCATTTTGAATACGGGTCTTTAAAGCCCTGTTGACACATGAGGCCACGGTTTATGCACTCACCTCAGGAGCAAAAGAACGTCAACATACAAAACACGAGATTTTACAATCCATGACTGATACATACTACTGAAACAGAACTACAGCAGAAGCTTACGATGGTAAGTTTAAATAAAATACAGTTCGTTATTTTCGGTACAAGATGGGAGAAACAAAAAGGCCTTTATATTTTTTTTTATTTTATAGTTTAATAAACAAAATACAGTCTGGGTAGAAATCGGCTGATTTAGTATAAAAACATTACCTCTACCGGGATGCGAAGTCGTTCTTTTTCTTTCCAGACGGTCTTACTACAGCTCGTATAGCATCATGTTCTGTTACTAGTACAAACAGAAATCTAGTCATTAGCCCATTTGAGTCAACGTCTCTCCAATGACTACCGGGGTAGTTGTATCAGACGTTCCTTTAACATTGGTGTTGTTTGGGTCATTTGCGATCATATGTTTTGAGTTCGAGTATATTCTATCGTGGGTATTTTGACACAAGCGGACTATACACCACCGCTTTCAAACAAAGACAGTGAGGTGATCATGATGAAGAGTCTCTGGCATTTGGTACTGAAGTACTTTGAATTATTATAAGAAGCTTGCATTGATCAGAACATAGGACTATAAGGGTTGTTCTCAGACCGTTCCTCGAAGGAAATCCCGGGATAGATCGGGTTTGTAACCAGGGAGAGATGATATCTTGAAACCGTTATTCTTCGGAAGGCAGTTGGTTTTAATCAGACTGAAACAAGAGATAAAAAGTCCCTTCAAGGTTAATTATAGTTAACGTATTTCACTAAGAAGGAACCATTTTGGGCATACTCTATCCTAATTTTTTTGCAAAAATAAGTTTTAGGCAGATATAAAGGTCTAAGGTAAAATAAATAATCGAATAAATATTTAACATACGTTTTGGATTTCAATAAATCTAAATATTTTTAATTTTAATATTTATATTTAAACAACCTAAAAGCATTGTGAATACTATTGTGTTGGTTTTGCTTTCACCGAAATGGTTTTCAAACAAAATTTCTTTCTATTGGTTGAAAATAATTTGAAAATTGATTTCATCTTTTTTATAGAAAATATTCATTTAAAGCCAATGCAAGGCTATATACAATTCCATTCGGTTATGCAAAAAATAGTGTTTTAATCTATTTCTTAGCGGTATACAAAAAGCAATCACGCAGTAACACGATACATTATTGCCAATTCGAGAGATTCTTGATAGAGGAAGCAAATGTCATAATTGAAATAAAAGGTTATTTTGGGTGCTTATGTCGTTTGCAAACTTTTGCACTTTTTGACATTTTTCAACTTACTCATTCCGGAAGCATAGTGTTTTATTCAGGTATAAACACGAAGAATTGCCTTTATTCTTAATTTTGAGTAATTGATTTGCCAAATGCAGGAAACGGTTTGCATTTTGTTAATTGGTATTGATTTGGATAAAAATGTGTATCTGATTTCGCATAATATTGATCAATAAATTGCATTCCTTTAAAAAAGGAAGCCATTCTAATGTTTGCCAGTACATTAGCCTTTATCATCCGACGTATTTGATGTGCAGTGATGGAAAACAGAGGCAAAAACGTCGCTGATTTTCATTTTCGAAAACACTCATCATAACATGGCAATCAAAACAAAGCTGATAAAATTCTGAGGCTTTTAACCCAAAAATTCCATTTAAGCCTTGTTAGGTATTATACATTGATCTGAATATCAATTGTTTAAATAATCAGTCCCAATGTTTAAATTTATTGTCAATAATCGAAATCAGGCCGTATCTTTGAAGTGTTGGCGCATCAATTATTGATATTGACATTCTTTGTGTAATTCCCGACGTTGTCATATATCAATTACTCCTAGCAGGTAAATAGCCACGAGCTTCACGTGCTTTTCAATTTGCCGCAAGTACTTGTCGTGTCGTTTAGTACACCTGCCGCACGTGCACCACTTCAAAGCCTTATAGCTCGTGAGCTCGTGCATCCCGTGCAGCGCGTGAGTCACGCGGATCGTGTTGGATCTGGAATTACACGCGCTTCATTGCCCTCAATAAAATGTCTAATACGTGAAATAGACACCTGTATAAACCGGGCTTTGTATGAATATTGATTTGTGATAAAATGATAGTGTGGTTGGTGTATGAGGTCTTACCCAGGCGCTTCTTCGGATTTTGTAATCACCCTTATTAAATTATACCATCTTGACACTATAATGTTCTTTATCGCGTAATTAAATAATAAGGATACAAATCAAATCAATGAAACACGAGCTCTACAATTGTCATTTTATTTTCACCTTTTTTAATTAATGATGCAATAATTTCTATGTTCATTTATCAAAATGTGTATCCTCGATTCAAATAAAGGATGATGCATAGTCTTTGATGAGTGCTTTTCTTTATTAAAGAATCCCTTAGGGCCGCCTGGGGTCACTGTGTAATGTTTGACTGTCATGCGGGACACTATTACCCATTGTCATGCAGCGAAGCTGAAATAGACAACATGTTCTTTACCGCCCAGCGTTCACGCTTGACTTATTCAAAATATAGCTGAACGAAAATGAAGTGAAGTTTGAAAAGCTCATTTCATTATTTTTGAAAAAACGTATTATAACTGACTAAAAGATTACTGAAAATCAATTGAAAGATAATTTAAAAGTTACATAAAACACTTTTTTTTTATTTCTAGGCTTACTAAATACTCTTTCTGATATGTTTATCCACGTTATATTACGTAAACTCTATTTAAAGATTTATCTTTAAACCACCTTTTGCTACTTGTTCGGTAAATATGGAAATGAAGTGAAATTTGAAAAAGCTGAATTTAACATTAAAAGGGAATTCTAGATAAGGTTTCCTGAAAATCAGTTCAGTAAAAAAGATAGCTTAGATCAAGATTTTAATCCTTGCTTAGATTAAGTTCAAATCATATATATTTTTAGATTGTGTAAAATTAGATAAAAACTTTCAAGTGATTTAAATTTACGAACATATATTACGTAAACTCTATTTCTAGATCTTACCGAAAAGAACCTTTTGCTATTTGATATTTCTCATTTGGTTAGTTGAAATTCAACATCGGCAAATTAAGCCCTCAATCATCATATCATAAGATTCTCTCATCTATAACTAATTAATATGCTTCATGGAATTCTTTGAACTAAATATAACGTCGAGTAATATCTCAGGCAATATAAACGATAAATAAGATGCATCAACAATATTGATATCAATAAATCTCGTAGACCGCTCAATCATTCCCATGAGTCATTGCGACTTAGTTCCGTCTGAATATAATCTCGATCCAGGACTTTGCATATCATCCCGCCAAGACGACGTAATCTCGTTAAAATCGATAATTTTGTTTGATTATAATTAAGCACCGAGCTCTTACGGTTGGTAATTATATTGTAGAAAGCACAAAGAATACTCGGAAAAAGACGGAAATACCGTATTGACAATATAATTAGCGGATCATAGCTGGTTCGAGGACATTAAAATGAATCTGTTTAATCCGCAAAACTCAAGCTGTTTAAATGATGGGATTTTAATCATGGTGACAAGGAAAATATTAAGGTTTCAATCATACTCCTAATGAAAGCCTATTGAAAACGTCAGACGTTCGATATGGTTTATTTTACAGCGTATTCTCTTGAAGTAGAAAATCGTCATTGATGTTTTAAAAAAATAGACTCCTTAATGTCTCTTCAATTTAGTTTCGCTACGGGCAAAATGAGGAATATTTAAGGAATCAATTTGAATTCGACCGTTTAGTGTACTTCTGACGCGGTTTTGTGAGGATATTTTATCATGATAAATGAACACCGTTTAAAAGGTTAGCTACTTAAAGAATATTGCGTTTGGAGATGATAAAGGGTATGATTAATTCATTCCGTATTAAATTTTTAAAGAAACCACAAACAATTGTTTAAAATTTAAAAGAACATATTTGATTAACTTTTTTACGAATTGACATTTATTAATCCATAGCTCTGGTGATATCAAGAGGCTTGAACCAAGTTGTTACTTATATGTACTTATTGGCATTGAATTGATTAACTTATACCTATTTCTTAAATATGAAGCGAATGGTTTACTCACACGTGGATGCAACAGTTAATACTCAATCAGCAAACCAAATTAATGACAAGAATAAAAACGTGATTTAAAAATGTTATTCAACTCATACGCACTTAGTCCGTTTTAAAAAGCTGATCTCATTTTAAAGGTATTGGTTGACGTGTTATAAAACCCCTCAGAGGGTTAATGGACTGTGATAATGTGTGTTGATGACTTGAACAAGAAGTGAAATTTACAAGTTGCTCTTGCAATACACACCTGATGCTGTTCTCACATGTGCCTCGAAGAGTTGAGTGCTTTCTGGGGCCACGCGTTCATGTTCTCTTAAAGGAACACTTGTTCATGTTCATTTGTAGAAACACTTGCACATGTTCTTGTTTGGAAAAAACTTGCACATGTTCATTTGTAGAAACACTTGCACATGAAACACTTGATGATGTTCTCGTTTAGAAACATCTGTTCTCTGTAGTGAACACTTGTTAATGTTCTCTTAAATGAACACTTGTTCGTGTCTTTTTACAGGAACACTTGTTAATGTCCCTTTAAATGAATTTCTGACCATGTTCTCTTTTTGGAACACTTGTTTATTTTCTCTTTTACGAATTTTTTTTCATATTCTTGTAAAGAAATATTTGTCGATGATTTCTTTAAGTCACAATAGCCCATATCTCTTAAAGGATCACTGTTCATGTTCTCTTTTAGAAACACTTGTTCATGTTCTCTTTTTGAAACACTTGTTCATGTTTCCTTTTAGAAACACTTGTTCGTGTTCTTTTTAGGAAACCCTTGTTCATGTTTCCTTTTAGAAGCACGTGATCTTGTTCTCTTAAAGGAACACTGTTCATGTTCTCTTTTAGAAACACTTACATTGTTCGTGTTTTCTTTAGGAAACACTTGTTCATGTTCCCTTTTGGAAACATTTGTTCATGTTCTCTTTTAGAAACACTTATATTGTTCGTGTTCTCTTTAGGAAACACTTGTTCATGTTCCCTTTTGGAAACACTTGTTCGTGTTCTCTTTTAGAAACACTTATATTGTTCATGTTCTCTTTTGGAAACACTTGTTCATGTTCCCTTTTGGAAACATTTGTTCATGTTCTCTTTTAGAAACACTTATATTGTTCGTGTTCTCTTTAGAAACACTTGTTCATGTTCTCTTTTAGAAACACTTGTTCGTGTTTTCTTTTAGAAACACTTGTTCGTGTTCTCTTTTAGAAACACTTGTTCGTGTTCTTTTTAGGAAACCCTTGTTCATGTTCCCTTTTAGAAACACTTGTTCGTGTTCTCTTAAAGGAACACTGTTCATGTTCTCTTTGAGAAACCCTTATATTGTTCGTGTTCTCTTTAGGAAACACTTGTTCATGTTCCCTTTTGGAAACACTTGTTCGTGTTCTCTTTTAGAAACACTTATATTGTTCATGTTCTCTTTTGGAAACACTTGTTCATGTTCCCTTTTGGAAACATTTGTTCATGTTCTCTTTTAGAAACACTTATATTGTTCGTGTTTTCTTTAGAAACACTTGTTCATGTTCTCTTTTAGAAACACTTGTTCGTGTTTTCTTTTAGAAACACTTGTTCGTGTTCTTTTTAGGAAACCCTTGTTCATGTTCCCTTTTATAAACACCTGTTCCTGTTCTTTTAAAGGAACACTGTTCATGTTCTCTTTTAGAAACACTTATATTGTTCGTGTTCCCTTTTTGAAACACTTGTTCATGTTCTCTTTTGGAAACACTTGTTCATGTTCTTTTTAGGAAACACTTGTTCATGTTCTCTTTAGGAAACACTTGTTCTTGTTCTCTTAAAGGAACGCTGTTCATGTTCTCTTTTAGAAACACTTGTATATTGCATATTCTAATAAAGGAACACCTGTCCTTGATTTCAAATCCGTTTTGAGAAACTCGACTAAGTATCATCCATTAACTTTGAATTATGTAATAACGGTTTGGTATTTAATCATGTGTAAAAGTTGGGTACCATGACTCTTCATTATCATTATATGATTACCATTATATCTTAAAGAACCTTCTGTAAAATCTGGATTTTCCATTAGCAAAACTGACTTTAATTTTTCAACCTCATGGAATCAAATTTGTTTACTTACCTGCTTGATCGTAAAGAAAACGTTATTCAGCCGCGGTATTTAACAAAACGACAGAGGAATATCAATAAAGCGTCCTGGATGAGTCACGCACTCGATGAAATCATAAATTTCAGTTTGAAAGACTTAAAGAGACCATGATCATCGAAATCCTATATTTTCTGAACACTTTATCATAGTAGTTCAAATATAACTCCTTCCCCGAATAACTGAAGAGTGACCTTTATTTGACTTTTTAGTAAGGTTGTTACTGTAAGATTAAATTTGCAGATTTTACCCGGTAGATTGGACTACTAGAATTCTAATTCCCAATCATGCATTAATAAGAATGGGAGTGCAAACAAGCTGGAATTCGACCATAACCCACCATTACCCCAAAACAATAGCAAACGGTTCTGGGCGAAGATTTGAGAGTCCCTAAAAGTGTTAAGATCGCCTAAAGCTAGTTTCATTACTACTTAATACTATCTTAACGCTGAAAGACGAGCAGAATTCAAAGTGTTGATAAATACGCGATATTAAGATTTTCAATCGTGAAGACCAGTTCATTAAGCCTGTAATTAATTGATGAATATTAATCATGTTATAACATTAGAAGTTCTGAACAGATTTAATTTAGGCATACTTTAACTCGTTACTGATAGAAAAACTTCCACATGGCATCTTGAAAGAATTAATTATATTAATTTCTTAATTATCTTTGACAGGGAATACTAATGAAAACGTTTATTCAATTGTCACGTTTCTGGGTTGTAAATGTGAGTTCCTTTCAACAGTTACATGAAAAACAATAACTTGACAGATTTGAAAGGTCATTCTTACCATTCGACTTGATGTGAACCAATGACCTATGTGCATTACGATATAGTAAACATGTTTACCAAACCAATAGTTTACAAAAAGTTTTTAAAAAATCCTAAAATTTGCTGTTTTATCTTAAGTATGCCTATGAATTGACTATTCGGTTGTGTACCTATTTCAAGGATTCATTCGACAAAAAACCTATGTTAGATGTTCAACATTTCAAAATTTGTTCATAAATTAACATTTTATTTAATTGCAAAAAAGTATGAGAACATTGCGTATTTTTCAACTTTTATTCACAATAATATGACGCTCGACCACTATCAATTCAGAATATAATATTTATTTTAAATCTAAATTTCTATTTTCAGACACATATTCATCTTCTTTATAATAAAATATGATCAAGGATTTATAATTCCTACAAGTCTCAGAATGAATTCCTTGCTCAGCTCATGCCAACAGTTATCCCGTCAACAGCAAGCCGATTGTGAGGCATCAACTAGTTATCATAACTAACTCCAGAATAAATCAGTCATTCTTTAGGCTAGAAATTGTTTGGCTTCGCGGGATGGTTTCATTAACCATTGTTGTGCCACAAGAATTCTTGCGATGCTATAAGATTGTGTTAGTATTGATTGGCTGCCAATTTTGCCAGAAGAAAATACTCAAAGACTTGATGCAGAGGCCAATTAAGTGTTGGCCTACATTAAAATTGACCTCTTTGGTCATTGTTGGCCTCAACTCTCGAATTTTTCAACTAATGAATGATTGATCCCCAATTTTATTCAATTATTATAATGCGTAATGGTATCAGAGAAGCCCCAGCATGTCACGTGATGATAGGTTATAACCCCTGACTCATGATAATCGCCCGCAGTGTCATGGTAATTGTTGCGTAAAGTCAGAGACGATGGTGGGTAATTGGTAGTGGTTCCTGGTAATCCGATGAATCTTGGTTCTGGTGTATTGGGGACTTTTAAGTGTCAACGCTGTAGTGAGAGATTGTAACGCCATCGAATATGCAGATGCAAAAAATGTCACAGTAATCTTTTTATCCATGACATTCGTATCAATTTGATTTACTGTTTCAAATTACAGCAATATGACCGGTACATGGAAATGGCCAACGAAGAGGGATCATGTGATTATCTGAAACTCAAATCCCTGGTTTAAAGAGGATGATCGAATGATCTGAAATTATGATACCAAAAGAAATGGTACCACATTTACATGTTGCCACAGAACTCGTACGTTCAGTGATAATTGGTGTTGTATTCGGAACTGATAATGTTCCAAGGTCCATTTTACCATTTTTAGAAGACTTTGTGAATGCTAAAGATAAACATTCAAAAGTGTATGTAGAGGTTCCATCGTCAGAATTAGGTGGCCAAAAGCGGCAATTGCATTCGACGTTATTCCATCATAGCTTATGGTTCTTAAAAGATATATTTGTTTTCTAGTTACTAATTATTCCGTAATTATTTAAAAAATAATGCAGTCGAATTAAAATAAGAGTCGCACAAAAAAGTATTAACAAGAAGAGTGTACCACCTTACAGGTTTGAAAATAACTGGGGTGATTTATCAAGTAAAACACTCACATGAAAAAAATCAATCTCTCACCACAGAGGTTGTTTGACTTGATCTACCTCTGTGTGGAGACAATGGACAAAATATGAAATTCCAAAAAATATAAGACACCTGTGATAATTACGACTGAAACAATGTAACGTCATGCTCACTGAACTAAAATATTAATTTTCAAATAATAAATGTTCATGTTTTTGAAAAACATGCCTTGTCGCTTAGAAATCTCATTACCTAAACGAGTGAGTCGGGGTAATAGAACACAGGCAGTATCAAATTTTCATGACTTGATCTGCCTCTGTGGGAGAGAAGGATCAAGGGGATTTAAATTGGCATTACATTGACCACAAGATTAAGATTGTTTGACCTCTTGAAAAGTTGGTAGCGTTTCTTTTGCACGTGAGTGTATTTTAAAAGAGATACGAATTTACGTTATCTTACGATCGTAAAGCTATGATTCCAATGCAAAGTAAGCGAACAACACGAATGTTGTACAAAAATACATGCCAACATGAAACCACAATTAGGATTCAAGTTACAGAGAAATGCATCAACAAACGTCAAATAAACAGCAGTTACAGATTTATCACTCGATACCAACACAGGCAATTACGAGCAGATTGATAAGCCTTAAACAGTTATCTTCGGCTTGAATGGTTATAAATTAACACGGCCATGGATCGAACTGCAAGCTTCACAACATAGAGACGTATCTAACAACAAGATCGGGCTAATTATTGCCCATACATCTTTTGGGGATTCAAACCTGCGATTGCTTTTTACATCTGACCATTTTCATTTCCCGGGAGAATTTAATTGGCTCTTCTCTTAATGTTTCTTGTCGTTCCAAACCAGATGTTAGCGGCTTTATTGGCTTTAAAGCGGAAATTGCTTCCGGATGACCAGTGGCGATTTAATGTCACTGGTCAGTTGTTTCCGTTTTGAGGTAAGCAATGCATCTGTCAGTGATAGCGTATCTATCTTCCGTAATTATATGTCACCTCAACGCAGATGGTTGTTACCGCAGCCTTGAGATGTCTAACTGTGATTGATTGACTGTTATCAGCTTTGATGTGGTCGGATACAGTACCATTATTACTGATAATGTTTAGAACAGACATGAGTCGTTCCTTATAAAGCTTATTGGTTCTATTTTTCTCAATTGATAGTAGGTTTCAATACTTGATTTTGGGTAATGGTTACTACGTGAACTATCGCGATAAAAGAGAAAAGTTTGAAGGAGTCGTTCCTTATAAAGCTTATTGGTTCTATTTTTATCAATTGATAGTAGGTTTCAACTCATGATTCGGGTAATGGTTACTACGTGAACTATTGCGATAGAGGGGAATTTTTTGAAGAACATGGGTCGTTCTTTTCTAGCTATTCGTTCTACTTTTCATCCAGTACAAAGATAATAGCGAATAAGTAATAGTTAGACCACAAGGGCCTATTCAAACAAATAAATTTCTGATAGACTATCAAAATCGTGGTAGAATTGATGTTTTTAAGAATTGGTTTATAAAAAGATGTACGGACATACAATTTGAGAATTGGCAGCGTAAGGTGTCAGCATTACCTGAAACATAACAATGGTTTTAAATCTGCGTTAAATGTCTAAAATATGTTCTTGGATTTTCCTCAGCGGCATTCTCTCCCCACAGAGGCAACTCAGTCATACCCGAATTAGCCTCTGTTCTATTACGCCTAGATCCTTGGGTTCCGGCAGATTGCCCTAACGGCAAAAAGTTGTAACTTAAAATATCTCCTTTATTTGCAGCCAATGAAAACACCTTCTGGATATCCATGACTTAGGGAGTTCTTAACGGTCGTATAGTGACAAAGAAAAATATTATGTCTTTATGTTTATTTATCATTAACAGTGTGAGAGGGAAACTATTTGAAAATCTGATATGAATAGGGTTTTTCTTTAGATAGAAACTGTTTTATAATTGTGTAAATTATTATTTGTTTTATGATAGATTTTATTGTACTAATCAACCAAAAAATAACTAATAAGAAGGCAAAAAGCGATGGTTTGTAATGGGAAGAATTACCTCCCCTGGATGTGAAATTTCAACGAAAGCTTTAACGAACAACACGGAGATGGACGAGGTTTTGCGAATGGCCACTTTTGAAACGGCGTCGCTGATTGCACAACTAACTTCGATTGCCTCCAATCAGATTTCTACCTTTCTGTCCCGTGTATTAACCGTAATAGAACAGAGGCTAATTCAGGTATGACTGAGCTGCCTCTGTGGGGAGAGAATGCCTCAGCGGAGGACTTGTTGGGGATTTAAAAAGTGCAGTTATACAATAACCCCAATGCGTTGCACGAAGTGTGTGCTTAGCTGTTTTACTGATTATTCATCTGTCCATATTATAATGCAAGTTGAAAGCAATTCTTATTCGATTATTCGTATTTTTATAACCTTAAAGGGGCAGTAGCACGTTTTTTTATAATTTCATATTTTAAAATGTTCACTGATAATTGAAAGTTTATGTTAAATGTATTATTTTGACAGTGTCAACAATCTCATTACACAAGCCAATCATCCATAGTCAGAGGACAAAGTATGAAGATTCACACAAAATCCATTTGCGGCCATTTTTTGTGAACACCTTTAATTCATTTCGTGTAAGAAAAAAGAATCGCATGGGTAAACTTTACGTTATATATTTGAATTATTACTGCTGCATTTAGTTTAAATACATTGTCTGTCAATTGGAACCATTTATTTTTATTTTCCTGACATTACCTTTTATTCCTCCTAAAACGTGCCCCTTTAATTCAGTTGTTATCATCCACTAATTTAAGGCTCATTAAGTCTTTATCTTTGCATCTGAAAAGACATTTTCAGAATAAAAAATATTAGTCACGTCCCCAAAATGCTAATACACTTGTGATTTGTCACTCATGTCGTCTAAATACCCATTCAAAAATATTTGACAACAAGACGCAAATGGTCTAACTTAATAAAACCATGACCACAAAAATAATTCTTTACGCGCAAAACCTTTTGATATTACTTTGCGGGCACGAACAATGTGACGGCGACAGTGTCACGCACGAAATCAGCATCAAAACAAAACAGAGCTCGTGAAATTCGTGTAGGGCGCATCGGCACGAGAAGCACGTGCATCTTCACTTCTGACAGGCGCATTGCGAGTATCCGTATTATAGACAAAGACACTGAATTGTTCAGATAATCACAGCTCTAACCAAGGCATGAAGCGATGTTGTGCTAAAATTAAAACTAGTATATAACGCATACCGCTTCAAGAAACCTTCACATGCATTATCGATTTTAGTTGCAACATAATTTAAACATATACCACATGGTCCGCTAGTTCTAGTCGATGCTCACATGGATTCCGAAAGGTTCTCCCGGCTGAAAAACTTAGATTTTTTTAGCAAATAACAACACTTACCGCTTGGAAAATGTGGTTCATATCAGAGTGACTTTGCAAAAATTATGATTTTAGGATAGCGTCGTTGATTGTACAACTACCGGTAACTTTAATTGCATCCAATCAGGCATCATCGATTTTAGTCCACAACCTCGGCTAATTCCAACAGAGGCTAGATCAACATTTCATGACTTGGTCTCTCTTTGAAGAGAATGCCTTCATGTCTGAACCCGACACTTTTGTACTTTGTAACTTTCAACAATCTAGTTAAAACTAGCTGTAATGTATACGCCAATAAGTCCTAACGTGAGGACTTATGGGCGTATTCATTACAGCTAGTTTTAACTAGATTGTAACTTTCAACGATCTTGAATTAAGTTTCATTTGGAATCTCAAAAATTATAAAAAAATATGTTTGGTTTTACACAGTCTCTAAATGCAAATATAACATGTTTCTATGCAAAATTGGCTGTCATCAATTTACAATTCTTACAAATTAACTATTTATTTTTTGGTAGATAGGTAGATGACGACGAACCCCAATAAAATATAGAAAGTTCACTCTGTGTAATTTAAATGATATGGGTGACGAATTCCAATATCTATTTATATTCCCCATATTAGAACCTGAAAGAGTAAAATATATGCAAAGATATTACTATAACAGACCAAATATGTACAAAATGAATATTTGATTTCATACCAATAGATAAGGACCTTTACAAAATTGTCCATCTTTTGTAAAATCATCATGTCTTGATTTAAAGGGGCAGTAGCACGTTTTTAGGGGGAATATAAGGTGATGTCAGGAAAATGAAAATAAATAGTTCCAATTGAAGGCAATGTATTTAAACTGAATGAAGCAGTAATAATGCAACTATATAACGTAAAGTTTAACCAAGCGACTCCTTTTTCTTACACAAAATGAATTATAGGTGTTCACAAAAAATGGCCGCCAACGGATTTTATGTGAATCCTTATACTCTGTCCTCTGGGTGATTCGCTTGTGTAATGAGATCGTTGACACTGTCAATATAATACATTAAGCATTAACTTACGATTATAAGTGAAAAATTAAAAATATAAAATTATCAAAAAACGTGCTACAGCCCCTTTAAGGAGTAAGTTTCGTAACACCAATGGTACATTTATCATTATGCATGTATCTGATATAACTAACTTTACATTGTATGTTGTATAAATATAAATATGTATTGTATCTCGTATGCTGCAGTTCGCAGCCTGAGTGTTAAAGATTTCAGATCAGTTCAATTAACTAAATGGCCAGATATTGAATATTTTATGATGAACGCTTCTCGAATGGGTATGATTTCCGCCGTGCATTGCTGATAAGGCTACTATGAAAACTCAGGGAAGTATAATATAAGATCCCTGGATAACTTGATAGAAAAAAGTCCAACCCCGTAGAATGATTGAATTCAAATATAATATCAACCAAGAGATATTTAATGACAACATTAAATGTGTAAATATACCATAATTTCTTGAACGCGTTCTTATATTTAACTTTTTCAAAATAAACATGCAGTTAATTGAAATATTTATGTATATAAAACTCGAAGAATAACAATCAGAAATGCAACCATGATCACAAAAGTTTATGAGGAATGTTATTTGTCGTCAAGAAATTACGATTGAGATGCAAAGCAATGTAAAACATCGTGCTTTCACGAGTGTATATTTGACACAGATTTGATTGAAGATATGTCTTATTAAACATTTAAAATGGACAACAAACCTTCTGAAGTGATAGTTCTTGATAATCATTTTGAAAATCGGATTTCAATTTCCGATCGTGGATGCGTGCGAGTGAAGCCACATCGATCTGCCGAATGTGTGTGAAGGTTTCTTGAATATTTCATATTAATATATCAATATGTACTTTTGTATATTTTCATGAAAAACAACAACAAGACAAAAGTGTTTTTATTTCACAAGTTCAATATAGAAACCTCGATGATTGTGCATGTTGCTTCCTGTGTAAACATTGACTCGCTAACTCGCTGGGCTGACAGATAGTCGTGCTTGGTCTCTTGATTTTTTCATCTTCCCAGGTATAGGCCGACCCCCCCCCCCCCCCCCCCCCTCTTTAACCCCCTAATGTCTTGTATCAAATTCTCGGCTTATATCCGGTCATATACGGTATTCAATTCAATAATGGTGATATCATTCTATACAAAGAACTTCTAGGACGTTGCACTGGGCAAAAAAAAAACGGAATCCATGACCAATCTAAATTTATATAATTAAGATAAATAGACCCTGAATCAATTTATAATATATTTAAAGACCCAAGCAAGTCTATATTACTCTTGCATGTCTTGATCACTGAAAATGAACAGCTTCAGTGGGCTCCTTTCTCTTTTTATACTAAAAGGATGCATTTTTATTATATGTTCATTTCAGAGACTAAAATTTAGTCTAGATTTGTATCAAAGATTTAAACTGTCGATCTAAATTTATTAAGATTGCGTAATGACCTATTACGACTTAGAATTAATTAAAAGTTTAAACGGAAATAACAGAAACTTGACAATTCGAATTATATTTATTGAAAAAATAAATTGTACATAATAATACATCCATTTCATAATTCGTAAGAACAAAGCAAAATATTTTTAAAATAAGAATGCTAGTTATCAAGCCTTCATTTAGAATCACTTTTAATCACATATATATCATGCCTTTTATTAGTTGCATCAAGAGGGGCCCTTAAACTGAATTATCATCTATAACATCACTATTAACATATAAAGAAGCGAAAAACTAAACCTCCCCTTTCTAAATACATGACCAATCACACAAAAACATGGATTTTGCCTTCAGAGATACCATAAACATGTATCATGTGTTGCTAACAATCTAGTTAACTTGTATTTTACACATGTACTGTTGGCCTCATATACGATATAAACTTATATCATGTGTTTTTACAAGACAAAATCTTCTTTTTATAAACACTGTGTATAACCGTACACCGGAATTAGCGAGGTGTACGGCGGAGAAATGTTGCTAGCGAGGAGCCGAAATTGAAAGTAAGGTAATATTTTACTTCATAACTTTCAAATAATCAACATCATGTGGTAATTTTAGCACACATACTTGCATGTAATGTATGTGCTTGTCATTCTGTGTATAACCGTACACCGGAACTAGCGAGGTGTACGGCGGAGAAATGTTGCTAGCGAGGAGCCGAAATTGAAAGTAAGGTAATATTTTACTTCATAACTTTCAAATAATCAACATCATGTGGTAATTTTAGCACACATACTTGCATGTAATGTATGTGCTTGTCATTCTGTATCCAAGGGACAGTAACAATGACAGTTGCGAGTAATGCTGTTGTTAGTAACATATTTGCTATCTTGAACGCGTTCTTATATTTAACTTTTTCAAAATAAACATGCAGTTAATTGAAATATTTATGTATATAAAACTCGAAGAATAACAATCAGAAATGCAACCATGATCACAAAAGTTTATGAGGAATGTTATTTGTCGTCAAGAAATTACGATTGAGATGCAAAGCAATGTAAAACATCGTGCTTTCACGAGTGTATATTTGACACAGATTTGATTGAAGATATGTCTTATTAAACATTTAAAATGGACAACAAACCTTCTGAAGTGATAGTTCTTGATAATCATTTTGAAAATCGGATTTCAATTTCCGATCGTGGATGCGTGCGAGTGAAGCCACATCGATCTGCCGAATGTGTGTGAAGGTTTCTTGAATATTTCATATTAATATATCAATATGTACTTTTGTATATTTTCATGAAAAACAACAACAAGACAAAAGTGTTTTTATTTCACAAGTTCAATATAGAAACCTCGATGATTGTGCATGTTGCTTCCTGTGTAAACATTGACTCGCTAACTCGCTGGGCTGACAGATAGTCGTGCTTGGTCTCTTGATTTTTTCATCTTCCCAGGTATCGGCCGACCCCCCCCCCCCCCCCCCCCCCCTCTTTAACCCCCTAATGTCTTGTATCAAATTCTCGGCTTATATCCGGTCATATACGGTATTCAATTCAATAATGGTGATATCATTCTATACAAAGAACTTCTAGGACGTTGCACTGGGCAAAAAAAAAAACGGAATCCATGACCAATCTAAATTTATATAATTAAGATAAATAGACCCTGAAACAATTTTAATATATTTAAAGACCCAAGCAAGTCTATATTACTCTTGCATGTCTTGATCACTGAAAATGAACAGCTTCAGTGGGCTCCTTTCTCTTTTTATACTAAAAGGTTGCATTTTTATTATATGTTCATTTCAGAGACTAAAATTGAAAGTAAGGTAATATTTTACTTCATAACTTTCAAATAATCAACATCATGTGGTAATTTTAGCACACATACTTGCATGTAATGTATGTGCTTGTCATTCTGTATCCAAGGGACAGTAACAATGACAGTTGCGAGTAATGCTGTTGTTAGTAACATATTTGCTATCTCTGACTATGAACAGGATATGACATTAAATAGTTATGTCTCGGAAAGCTATTGACATGATATTAACATAGAAAAAGTTAATGAAACGGCGATGATTGCTTTTTAAGTGATCCCGTTTGCGATCACGCTCCTCGCTAGCAACATTTCTCTGCCGTATGCCTCGCTAGTTCCGGTGTACGGTTATACACAGTGATAAATCAAACTAGGCCGTGGTACGTATTTTCAAGTTTATAAATACATACCCAATTCACTCATATAATTATATCCGTCGCATGACTTACCACACACAATAATAAAACTGATTATCAAATTCAAACCAAGAATGAAACATTATTTATTTAGAGTACAAAAATATTGCCATACCACTTAAATGGTCCGATGCGCCTTCGAAAAATATTGTTCATGAAAAAACAGTTCCCCTCAATGACACCACTGGATTACTGTCAAAAACAGCTACATGAACTCACATGGGTACATGAACTCGCACAATTATATGAAATTACTCCTTATTCTGTACAGGTAACTCTTGTAAGGCCCGACTGATGAGGTAATTGATAACTTTTGGGTGGCAGTGCAGAGCTCATAACATATTGTTTTGCTTTGATACGAACTTAAATGGCTTTTTAAAAGAATTAATTAAAAATAGCTCATATAATCATTTCCTGAGTGGTAATTATATGACATATACATGTTTTTAATGAATTTTTCAAATATATTCCCGGTGAACAAACAAATTCCCACGTCCAAGTTACTTCAATTATAGTTATATAAGCTATCAAAACTTATAAAGGTCAAGTTTCTAGTATTGACGTCAAAACTCAACCCGATTACGTGATATTCCCAATAAGACAAACTAGCAAGTGAACAAACTTAAGCAAACAGCTGTCCAGCTGTAGTTTTCACATTTAACAATCCAAGGAAGGTTTAGTATTTTCACAGATGGTTTGGCTTAAAAAAAATTATAATGAATAAAATATGATATCAAACTGGTAATGTTGATGGTGTAAATTCAGTGTCTTTTAGAGATCCTACCTAACTATAAGACCATTGTTACATATTCTATTCGGCTGCGCCTTAGTCAATACGAAATGTACAAGGGTCTTAGAGTCATGCCAATTCTTTCAAAACACCTTTGAGCAAAAACGTAAAATGATTAAGTTAACAAATTTGTCACAATATCTTTTAGCTTATCAAACAGTCAACACATATTCATTGGACAATAACATATCTGAGATATGGAATCTGCTCACACTTTAACCTCACTTCTACATATGGATGTATATGCGGACTAGTTAAACATGAAGCGTAAATTTTTTGAAATTGACATGTTTCCAATTTGGAGATAAACTAATAATGTAATCATTCATGAATTCACTCATATTCTTTGTCAGCAAACTCACAGAGCAGTAGACGTTGACACACCCAGGTTATGGAATCTACAAAGAGAGATGAATTTGAAGGATATTGAATATATGTTTGCAGAATTATAATGCTGAGACCAACGTTAACAACACGCTAGGCGGACCATCCTCGATAATCCAGAGCCAACGTTCCGATTATTCTCCACTACAGATATAATCGGATTATCGAGGATGTAGGCTTCTTGCTTGCATCAGTTCACTTTCTAACCGTAGTTTTATTGTATTTTCTTTGGTCCATTGGATAGGTTTAATAAGCGAATTGAAGCGTGCCTTTCTTTTTGGGGCAGCAGCACGTTTTTTTATTATTTTATTATTGTTTACAAATGTCCACCTATGAATGATTGCTCTTGCCAAATGGATCATCTCCCAAATGCGAACCACCTCATATCTTAGCCCGATCATACGTAGTCATGTTTCAAGTTTAGACAAAACCTGTTATAGGGTGTGAACACCTTCTCTTGGTAAGTAAATGGAATCGTGTAGCTGATCTAAAATCATTGCCTTGCAAATGACTTCTTTTCGTAAGACAGATTTTATCCATCATTTCATTTAACGTGATACAAATGTAATAAAATATACTTTCCCGCTTTCTTATTCTTCAAATAATTATGTTTATGGACGTTTTGGAAAAATGAGTCAATATATGGCAATGAAGGATATTTTATCCCCGCGAGAGCTTCAATAGCAGAATTGGGTTTGACTGACATTCTTTTACACACTGAATCAGCAGTTAATCAGAAAATGTTTGACCGAGTGAAGACCATAGATTTTGAATGATGTTGTGGTTTTGATTGTGATGAAATTACCCTGTCTATATTCATCGTCAATCCCCCACGCCAATCATGAATCAATAAAAGCTATTCTCGGTATCTTCCAATACCATTATCATCTACATGTTGGGTTAATGTCGCTATTCATAATCACCAGAAACGTAAAGATTTGAATATTCATTCAGTTATTTTAAATTCTACAAAAAGCAAAACGCACAGGACCGTTTTTAAACATCTAATCTGTTCCTGGATTTATTGTCACTAGTTTTTCCCCTCAAGGCGAGATATTAACAAAATAAATGAAACCATCTTGAACAACCCACCGTTGAGCGAGATGAAGAAGCTGTGCCTCCACCAATCAGATCGTGACACGTAGAAGACGGGAACTCCTAGTAGTGTGATGATGGCGGGAACAAGATAGGCGCTAGGCTTGTAAACTATGGCCGTCACTGATAGACAGCCGAAAAATACCATGTAAATCACCGGGAATACCCATGGCACCTGCAATATTCATATTCATAGAGCATAAAAATTATGCTAAATTTATCTATGAATAAATTGATAATGTCTTTATATCGTTACATGTATTCATCAAACCAGAAAAAAATGTGGCACTTATTTTTTAGATGAACAACTTCTTTATAGACATCACTTGCTTGACAATGACATTGGAATCCATGTCGAAATTTCGCCTTTACAGAATAATGAAGACGTATAATATTTTTTTATGAATTAAACGGCGTTCTTCTTAAATACCATCAAATGTCTTACAAGGATAAAACGTCACAATAACTCATATATATGGTAAACATCTTCATACCAGCAGTCCCAGATTCTTCTGATACTGCGTCAAACATTACATGTATCCGTTTAACAAGAATATATAGTCACAGCTGTGTATACATAAGGAATATCAAAATATAAGGGATTGTCGCAAATAATACCATACAGTGTCTTTCGGAACAGCTGCGTGAATCGTTTCATAGCTTAGGACATAAAATCAACACGAACCATCTTGGAAACCTAATCACATATAAGCAGCGCTGTCTTCAGGGCGTTTCTCGATCTGTTATGTTTATGATAGTAGTAAATAAATATTTAGTTATTCTAAAATTGCTTTAAACTGTGCAGTTTTTTCTAGTGACTACTATGTCGGGATTCTTCTTTAAAAGAAATATACAAATAATAGAGAAACCGTACTTCTTTTCTCATCTGTCATTTAAAAAATAATGAGGGATATGTACCTGATAGGTGGCTGTCGGGTATTTCCGTCTGATCCGGAATATTCCACACACACCAATAAACTCTCCCCCAGCCTTGAAGAATGTGTACGCCCCCAGCACTGACTTCACATCGCTCAGACACACCACAATAACTGACACGAGGAACTGGAATGAAAGATATTCATAAATGGATAGAATACAAGGTTCTTTTTCAAACAAAAATATAAATTCGTGAATATTTTGTTAATTTGTTTTCAAGTATCGATTTGTTTGAACGCGGTACAAGAATATATATAAATGCCACTTAATCAAAATTGAAAGGCGAAAATAATTTCCATTAGTAAACCTAACTTGTTTGACAAAATGGTGTACAGAAAATGGTTGTATGAGTAAAATAGTAATAGTATGAATTTTCGAGAAATATTGACAGTTGCTGAAATGTCCATTTTCGATGATCAGTCCAGTGTGGTGAAAACATGGACAATGTTCCTCATTTAACATAAGGTGAAACTATTAACAAACGTAAGTATTATTGTGTGAAGAGAAGCAAGTACCAGGAGAAGTATGGAAGGCTGGGGAGTCCGTCTCTTGACGTTGATCATTCCCAGGAACCGTGGCATCAGCCCGTCTCGTCCACCAACGAAATTAAGCCTGAGTATGATAAAAGGTAAATTTAAGAAACATCGTTGACTAGTTCGAAATATAAGAATCGATGGGAAACGTTGTTGGATACATGGTGAATATATTTGGGTTATATTTTCTTGAATACCCTTTTCGATTTATTTAATTTTAACTTCAAGGGGATACTCAGGTCGCAAACAATTCGGGCTTGACAAATATTTTATTTTGTCAAAGTTAGTTTATCTCTGAAAATAAAGGCTATGATAAAACGGTAGGCTTATTGTCCGACGGTTTATTACAATTGTTTTGCAGAACATTCTCTCCCAAGAGAGGTTGCTCAAGTCGTGAATGTTGATGAAGCTTTTGTTCGAATTAGATCGAGTTTGTGGGCTAAAATGGAAGATGCCTGATTATATGCAACCAAGTTTAGTTGTGCAATAAGCGACGCTGTCTTCATTTTGGCTACTGAATCATGGTAGAGGCATTGTGATATGAACTACCCTTCCAGAAGTGTTGTCATTTGATAAGAAAATTCAATTGAATTGTGATTTATCCTCTAGAGAGAGACTGATTGCAGTATTGACGGAACACAGATTCCCGAGGATGGATGGGTGGCTACCTGCTTGCGGTGAACAGCATTCCATTTGCGGAACCCCCGGCTGAGATGGCGACACACGGTAGGATAAGCCATTTGAACATCTCAAGCTTCCTCTCTCCGAACATCTGCAGAAATATAATTGGGAACATGATATGGAAAGTCAAATTAAACTTCCCAACATTTCCAGAAATATGATTGGGAAAATGATACAGAAAGTAAAAATGAAACTTCACAACATCTGCAGAAAATATGATACGGAAAACGTCCGAAAATCTGTAGAAATTATGATTTGAAAATGATATTGAAAGTCAAATCAGAAAACGTTGCCACAAGCTTCTTTCGTTCTCTCCAAGCTTAGGTTGTCTTGGTCATAAAATCTAACCTTAACCTTTGCTTTGATAATGCTTTTCATGGACTAGAAATTGAGAATACTGAAAATATATCGTTCATTTTACGTTGCGCTTTGAATTGTCTTGACAATACATGGTAACGTAATAAGGCGATTCAAACATGGCATTTGCTTTTGTGGAAAGGCGTCGGGATGCTTTCAATGCAAAAACAAATTCATTGGCTGAAACTTTGCACAAAGTTTGTGTTGAAAAATGGTCGTAAAATACAGGTAAAGGTAAGATTTTATGGCATGTTGATTTATGAGGAGAGAATGCACCTGCTTTGAAGAAGCGGTGAAGTCAAGTCATTACGTTCTTAATTTATATATTTCCTGAAAAAACGTTAACTGTGTGGAAGGCGATATTAGGAATACAAACATGAGTGAATTGAATCTATGTACACTATTCACTACACTATTACCTACCACAGCAACTGCAACTCCCGACAAGATCTCGTTGTTGGTGAGAACTGCGTGGTAGGCCACGTTAGCCAGGATGTAGGTCAAGGTCGGTATACCCAGTCCAAACAAGATGGCGGTCGGAATCGTTCTGATAATATAACAATAAAGTGCCATTGACACTCTTATATGACTCTCTTGAAAAGTTGTCATCTATTGTTATTGATATTAATACAACAATAATACTTATTTTGAACTAGAAAGTTATTTCTGGATAACGCGAATAGAAGGAACATTAGAAATTCATGTCATTTTGTAAAATTGTAACAAGTACGCGTTTTGATAACCATGCTACTAAGATTATGAAACAAAACTTAATTTGTCCTTTTTCAATAAGGAATTAATCTGTAGACTGCATTTGTTTCAACAACACTGTTGACATAATTTACAAGTACTGGCATGTAAACTGACTTTCCTTCCTAAAGTTATTAGAAGCCTAAGCGTATTGAAAAAACGAAAACACGACTTCTTTGGCGACTACAAATTATCAGTTAAATCAAGCTTCGTGGAAAGGAACACGATAAATAATCTTACAGTCAAATCTTTGATTAACGTACATTTCAGCAATCATAGTCAAAGTAAAACAAAAAACGTACCGTTGAGGTTTTATCACCTCTTCCGTTGCAATGTTTAAATTGTCCCTGTTGGGAAAAAATACTTTTTTAAATTATATGGTGAAAATAGTTTTTTCAGGATTGTTCGCAGAAAATCTCTTGGTCAAAGAGGGCGGGATAAATTTAGGTTGCTGTTTAAAAGATATTATAGATATCGACAAAAATGCCTAAATGATAAAACACAAATGTTTGATACAGATCCAAGCAACAACAACAGCAACTACAAAATCGGTCTTGAGACTTCTACAAAGAATACATACTCACAAACTTCCTGATTTAACAGTTAAACGAAATGAAACAGCACAATCATTAACCCAAATGATATTCAAAACTATTAAATACACTCAGTCCTAATGATTAATTAAACCAATTTTGTCTGAACGTGTTCATGAGTCTATATAGCCTGAACCAACGCCGCAACGTAATACAGATTACCTTTAAAGGGACAGTCCTATCAAGGTATTTTCTGTGGAAACGAAATTGTGGATATGCAGAAATGTCATTTTTGATATGCATGTCTCTATAACAGTTTTCTGTTGGAATTAGCTTATCGTATGAAATAGGAGACTTTACTCCAGGGTGTTTTAAAGTGTTATTATACGGGAGAGTTTCAATGGTAGTCATTCATATTACCATCCACCATAGGCATATAGTCCGGCATATACTCCGAGAGCCACGCCCCCAACCGACAGATCCGTGGGCTGGAAGGGTTGTGAAAAGTGCTCGTTGTGACCTGCAATGTATCAACGCTCTAAGACTCAACAAAACAAACTTGAAAATATACACTGAAATACACATTAGGATCTTATTTTGAAGATTCGACTTCCGAACTAATACTACGCTGCCTCATTCACACTGTATAACTCAGATCAAAATAAAGATCACATTTTACTCTTTTTATAAGAAGTCGATAAGCCCTTTCTTAAATAAAATAAGGCAATTAGATTTGTGTCTCACTAGGTTTAGTTTACATTTTTATTTAAAGCACAACAGGGTCTACATATTTTAGGTGTCACCAATTCTGTTGAATATATTCCCTTTCAGTCACGACGTTCAGTGCATAGAATCTAAAAATCTAGGCCTTTTGTTATTAGAGAAAAATATATATGGGTAACCGAAACATCAAACAAATTAGTCATCGTCAACTACGGAGTCTGTACATAGAATTTCAGCTTGCAAGGCTTTTTCATCCGAGAGACGTGAGCCTTCGGTCCCCTATAAGGGTAACAGAGATACCAAAGTTAACTTCTATCAGCTTAGGAGAAACAACATTTCAAATTTCTAGGCATTTTTATAGGATATTATGAAACAAAAAGATGAAATGATAATAGGGGGTGGTCCCTGTCATAATAATTGGTCATCCAGGCCACATAAGCTTGAAGTCCACATTGTTCTAAATGGACTATTCCTCCTATGAGGAAGAAGACGTAGCCTTGTCGCCCTCATTAGCTTTCAAGGTCACAAATGCTTAAAATAACCTTGAGCTAGATGGACGATTCCTCCTAAGATGATGATGACGAGGCCAGCCACCTTGCACACTATATCAACAACATTTCAGATTTCAAGGGGTTTTTCTAGATTGAAAAAAATGACAAAAGGACGTTGTACAGTTGCCCTCATTTGCAGACAAGATGGGGTAAAAGTCTACCTTGAGCTAGATGGACGATCCCTCCAATGATGATGATGACAAGACCAGCCACCTTGCACACCATAGCTAGAATTTGAAGTCTAGCACTCAACTTTACGCTGTAGAAGTTGGCTGTCATGAAGAAACCTGAAAAACGTCACAATTCTCTAGGAATTAAAGAAGACAGCATGTCATTGATGTTGTTGTACGAAAAATCTATTAACACTTTTCCTATCCACGTAAGTCTTATAGGAGAATACATAATTATGCCTGCCGGTCATTAATTATCCTACTTATGAACCGAGAATACCATATTTAGAATCAATATATTCAGTAGGTCCCTTGTACGTTGTCATGTATAACTGATAAAAATGACATGTATTACATAACTACATAATTAGATACTTAAGAGTTATTTTAGAGGGAAATCATAAGAAGGTTAGGGTTTAAGATAAGCCACTCTGGACAATTATTATAATCCCTAATCGACCTCGACCTCAACCTCAACATTTGTTTGTATCTATTTTTATAAATCGGCTTTTTTATCAAACGTATCTTATTCTCGCCCTTTCCGTTTCATAGTAACGTTCTGATGAATTTCATGAATAGGGGGTAATTTACTAGGGCACATCATATTAACATTTCATATACTTTGATATACCAGTCAAATTCAGTCAAGCAGACATTTGATTGATATTGCGATAAACCTCTGACAAGGCGAAAATACATTACTAAATCCATATCTATGATACATGGCTGACCAAGCGCTTTCCTTTACAATTTTAGACTGAAATTAGAGCATATAGACTTTCCTGTTTAAAGAACATAAACACTGCGTATATATTACCTTTCAGTTGGCAATGTCTATTCACAATATTTTCCTAATCTGGCGTCATATATTGTTTTCAAGATATTGTATTGTATTCACACAGTAGTTTCAGATTTCCTCTATGATATTTATTTATATTTATATACAAACGTTTATCAATAAATTGATTATAGTACTGAAGTTCGGATAAGTAAATGCCACTGACGACTTTTGGAATACTTTCGTGCTCGTAGCTCAGTGAACTTGGGGGAAACAAAGGTCACCTACTGAGGACGACGAGAGCGATGAAGACTTTAGCGAGTCTGGGTGCCATGTGTGGACAGACGAGGAAGACTGGTCTCATCAGATACTCAGCAGTAGCGAGAGACAGGAGACTGAGAGACATCGGTCTGACCATGACGATCTGATCCCAGAGGAAGACGAACCCCGCCAGTTCACCGTACGCCTCTTTGATGTACGTGTAGGTACCTCCAGACTTCTTGATGCGGGTACCTGCAAGTATACGAATCATAAACACGACCATGATTATTTATGTCACTCCATCCTGTCTCAAGGTATGAAAGAGAAGCGTCAGCGTTATACCCTGAGACAGGATGATGTCACTCATCGACCATACTCATGATATAGTTCGACTTAACGATAATATCCGTGGTGAAGTTCGACTAAAAGGTCTTAGCAATGGTATAGTTCGACTGACTAATCTTAGCAATGGTATAGTTCGACTGACTAATCTTAGCAATGGTATAGTTCGACTGACTAATCTTCCACTAAACCATCATATTCTTATTTAGATAAGGAATGTATTTTTTAAGATATTGACTTAACCAGGTACGAACTTGTTATAAGAGGGGTTTCCTCGTCACAACGGTATGAGGTTCGCAGGTTCTGACGTAAGCATCTAGCAAGTAGCATTACCCCTGCAGGGACCTTTGGTGTCAGTAGCAATAAGCAAGTACTTTATTTTTCTCTGCACTTAATTGTTATCAATGCATTCGACAACCTGGGGTATTTTCATACCCTTATTAATGAAATCGACAGTGTAACGAGTTCGAATCCCGGTAGTGCTAAGTTATTTACAATTGTATTCCTTGAAAGCAATGTAATCTTCCTGAAACACGGAATATGTCTCACCGTACTCAGCGTAGCACATGGCCGCACAGAAGGTCAAGGCTCCACATAGTGTCCATATAAGGAGTGCCACGCCCACATCTGACCCCGCCCCTTCCAACACAGCTGATGGGCTTATAAATATACCCACACCTGAAAAAAACAAGTAATTCGTTGAATGATTGTGTCTCAAAACACTTATAAGTAAAACTAGCATAATGTTACAGATTAGGACTTTTGAAGACGCCATGTGAACTACCACTGTCATTGCAATTTGATGTCATCGACGTGCTTATGTCAAAGCAAAAGTGACAAGTGTGTTTAGTACCACAAATTTGTACATATTTTAAATTCATTATGACAATAATTTAAACATTTAGCGAAATTTATTTTCGTATAGATTTATCTTCGATCATTTCATACTTAATATATTGTCTAATCGATGCCTATTTTAAATAACTTCACAAACGTTTTTTTCTGTTAATGAATTTATGCTTTTGGAAGTATTTCATGACAGTAGGTTAGCATAATTTATATAGACTCGATATACTTTGATATACCACTGTGAATTCCAAGGGAGTTCAATCCAATATTGCAAAATTGCATTCATATATTATGCCGCTTCGAAAGATATAAATATTTAATATTTGAAGCTTTCTCTAATTCTGCATATATCTTGTCATTTTCTGTCATAAAATATGCCTCTGTCGTGTCGTGTCGTGTCAAATCACAAGCAACTCGTGCATAATACAAAACAGTGAGATACGACAAAATTGTTTCCGGGACATTAAAGTTCCAATATTAAATTGTAATATTCCAAATTTGGTGACGACTTAATCGAAATATATAATTTGCAGTGACAGCTTCCATATCGGCCAAATGATCATTATCATTTTGCGCTGAATATAGATTTCATTAAGGATGTCCGCTCCTTACTGTTAACCTTTAAAAATGAAATATGATTAAGTAAAGATTTTTTCTCATCTTTATTTACTTCATGATATTCTACATCATCTACATACTTTTAAAAAACAAAAGAAATAAAGAAAATGTGCCTTTAGAACCTCTAAAAAGTGCTTAAACAGCATAAATGGCCTAAATTTGACTAAAAAGGGGGGTTTTCAGGTACATTTAAAGCTTTAAAAAAAACACACTACAATAAATATTTTTTCATTGATTTCGGTAGGGTAACATGAACTTTGTAACATATCACAAAAGGAAAAAAAGTTTAATACTAGAAATGTAGTATTTTAAAGTTTTTAGCAGGTTTTTTTTCACTCCCATGTTAAAATTGTACTTCACTCCACTATCTTACAGGCGTCATATCTCGAAAAAACCCACACTACCCCCTATTTTTTAATGCTGATATTTCAATCATAAACTTTGATCTTTTAAAAAATGTAAGTTAGAAAAAAAGTTTAATACTATAATTTGAGGAGCGAACATCCTTAAGTCAAGGTCAAATGAACTGTGAATAATAAGAGTATACAGCTGCAACCTTAAATTTGTTCTCAAACAACTTATCACCCGTTTCGCTTTCATAACGCGTCCTAGTCAATTATAATATGATTTGAGATGTTTTTGAGGAAACGTAGCATTATAAAACCGAAGTTATTTTAAAGGAATTTTAGAAGTTCGAAATATCAATTAAAAAATAATTTTATGACTTATTCATATCGATATGTATATATAGCTGTAGTTTCTTTTCATCATTTCTTTGAAAACGGTATAAGTATATTTACCGAACGTCGCTACTTTCTACAATAAAGAAGTTGATCATCCAAAATATTCCTTGTCTTCATGAAATTGATAACGTTGAAAATTCACTACAGAAGTAAAACTTTATTATACTATCATATACTTGAACATTATACATTTCAGTTAACAGTTTCCTTATAGACGATTAAAGTGACCTGATAACTTCTCTACAAAATCCTGAATAAGTGATCAACAGCTTTTAACACAATTCATATCAGTTTCTTTGCATTAAAGGGGCAGTAGCACGTTTTTTCATAATTTTATTATTCGAAATTTTCACTGAAAATTGTATGTTATTGCTAAATATATTATTTTGATTGTGTAATAAATTTCATTACAAAAGTCAATCAGCCATAGTCAGAGGCCAAAGTATGAAGATTCACATAAAATCCATTGGCGGCCATTTTTTGTGAACACCTTTAATTCATTTTCTGTAAGAAAAAGGAATCGCATGGCTAAACTTTACATTTTATATTTTAATTATTACTGCTCCATTTAGTTTAAATACATTGTCTTTCAATTGGAACCATTAATTTTTATTTTCCTATTTATATCTCCTTATATTCCCCCAAAAACGTGCTACTGCCCCTTTAAAGGGACAGTCCTATCGGGGTATTTTTGTGGAAACAAAATTCAAGAGTTATTCCCTGTTTATACTTATAAATGATTATTACCCACAAATGTTCATGTGTTAGTTAAGGTAACAATTTAGTTGTTCTAGAATTAACAATTTGACAAAGGACACAATGCACCACTGTGACTTCTTGAATTTCGTTTCCACAAAAAACACCCCGATAGGACAGTCCTTTTAAGTCGATGTAACTGTGATGATCTATTTCTCAGAGAGTCAACCAGGAATATTTAAATCGAAATTTTTGAAAATCAGAAATTTACAAAATTAGACCCTCTCTATACCATGCCAAAATTCCAACTTAAAGAGACACAGAGTATGTTGATAGGATCACATATGTCAAATTTTGAAATAGATGTTATTACATCGGGAACCACTAACTGTTGCTGAAAATAACAAGTTAAAGGTCAATCAGTACATTAGAGCGAAAATACGGCCATTCAAAGTCGGGATTTTGATCGAAAACCGGACAATGTGGCTCGACTGGCGCACGGAAATTCGCCCAACGTAATTTTGAAACCTTGTCATGAGCTGACAGGAAGACATATTCGATTCGATAGTGTTTATTAGGTATTGCAACTAAAAGGTAGATTAATTGGATTCATAATTTCGAATATTAAACGTATTTTAGATGTTTTCTTGATTGTTCCATAAAATCAAGCATTTTAGAGATATTATGCATAAATGGATATATTTGCAAGTCCAGTGATGAGATATGAACTTCAATCAGCATATTAGATATTTTGTAGCTTATCAAATCCAAATAAAATTTTAAGAAAGATACTTTGTGTCACTTTAAGCACGAGACAAGACAATCCCGAAAATTAGTTACGTAATGGTTACCTTACACAGATCCTTTGTCGGTTCAAATGAAGTTATTTAATTGACGTCAAACCCAAACCCAAATTATAATGCTGTTTGCACTAAGATACACAGGCGAGTGCAACAAGTTAAGGGATGGGTAAATAATGCCTACAATAGAGCATTATCGAGCAGTTATTTGAGGTAATTTGGGGCACTTAATATTTCAATTGCATTGAAAACGACTTAATTTTTCAATTGCATTGAAAACGTACATGCAGCATTACTTTAAACGTTTTCTAAATTTTGGAAAGTATGCTTCAAATAAAGCTGTTTTAGGAGAGGTTGGCCGTTGTAATTTATACGTTTCTTGTAGATTAAGAGTTGTTAAGCTGTTAAAATGCATTATTAGGTACCCTAGACAAAGTAAATTTTTTTTTCAAAATTGCAGGATGATATTGTGAAGAGACATTATGGGCCTCAGAGGTTAGGAAAATAGTTTTAGACAGGATTTCCTCATGTTTAAAGAGGTGGGAAATGACAAAAAAAAATTAGTTTTTAAGAATCGTCTTCAAGATATGTCTGTACAAGAATGGTCTATGTCAAAACATAACTCTAAATCTCTGAATAATTATTCAAAGCTATAGTCTTTACTTATGCCAGAATTTTATATTTTGAACTTGGAAGATAAGCCGTTAATATACGGCTATTTTGATTATTTCGAATTGGTTTCCATGATTTTAAAGTTTATGCTTTACGTAGAAATAAGGATAGTGATTTTTTTGTAAAAACTATAATTCTGGTAACATTTAAGACGAATTCCATGTATTATTTGAATGCACAAAATATTCTTCGTGATAGAAATGTATTTAAAACATGCTTTCTTTTACCAAGTGATATCACTATTATTATATGATCAGTGATGAAATATTGGGTTTTATCAGTGAAATAAACTGTCTATCAGGCAACAGTGACGATATATTATATTTTCACTGTGACCAGTGACGATATATTATATCGTCACTGGTCAGGTGCCGGAACTACTTTCAGCCATGTGAACAAAAGGGGGTAAATTTCCAGTTTTAAAGTCATCTTAATTATATATTTCATTAAAAATCATATAATAAATAGAATACTTAATGTAGTTTTCCAAATACCAGGTTTATTTCATCTCGTGATATGGGTAAAGTTGATATTTCCCTCGTGGCTGCGCCACTCCTGAAATATCAACTTTACCCATGACACTCGATGAAATAAACCTGGTATTTGGAAAACTACATTAAGTAATCTATCATCTATTTATCTGCTTGTGTACTTGTACTATATGATCCACCATGCCTCTCTGAAAGATTATCAGCCTATATGCCAGCCCGTTCCTCATTTCTTTGTAACAATCTTCCCCTCCCCATAAAGAATGCCCCGTCTGTCAAGCTTTCAAGTCAAGTCTCAAAACGCATCTGTTCAAATCCTATTACAACTTATAAGCTACAGTACCTGGTCAGTTTTTTATTAACGCCTGATTGAGTGACACATATACAACTTTTTAAGCGCCTGTCCCATTGACCGCCATGTAAAATATGATGAGTTTGCTATATGTTGCTGTTTATATGATGATAAAATAGCTGCAGTTTTCTTAAAAATCATCTCATAGATTAATGACAACCATGTACTTGTAGATGAGATGATTTCTCATGTTGTCAGTATCTTTTTGCTGCAATGCGATCAAATGAAAATAATTCTTGCAACAGGGAATTAACATGTAAGTCAATGGGAATTTCAAGAATGATGACTCACTTTCATCCGGGTACTGTATATCCCATCTTGAACTTACTTACCTGTGTTCTCACATCCATATTATCCATTTACTTATTTGTAGCGCTTTGAGCATGCTTTGGGTGGACTATAGCGCACAATAGGTACCGATTTATTAGTATAGACCTTATGACCCGAAATACTGAATAAACTGGATGTTACGAGCATATAGATTAAGAAAGTACAAACAGGGACGAAAAAATACACTATAAACATTACTCTTTACATTATTACATTACTAAAGTACGCAGCTGTGTCAAGTCAGGCTTGTAATATATTTTGATCATATCTTACTAACATCGATTGTCAGTTTTTTTATTTATTTCAGATAATTCTTTATCTTAACATATATATTAACTGGTAACTGGACTTAATAGGTAAAACGCAACATTTTTATGATACAATAAGCTCCTGAAATTTACATGGAGTTCACATGCAAACACGAGTAGATTGAATATGATTTCAATAATCAAACAAGAAACTATATCAGAAACATCGATCAAGTTCATTGAAGCTTATATGAAGATTGCTAATGAAGTTTCTATCTTCACGTTGACATGTATAATGCTGCATAAAATTGTGTTATTATCATTTTCAAATGATTTCTAAAAAGTGCAATCAAATATATAAACGGTTTCTTAACGTTTATTTAAAACAAAATTAAATGTTAGATGTACTCTTTACCAGACGTTTGGGAACCAGAATATGAACACTTGAGCAATGTAAAGCAACTGTTACACCTAACACATTGCAAATGTCAATTCCATAACCAAATGCATTCGAAATTCATATATAGATATTACAAGTTTCCATTTCAATAGTTTCGTTCTCACAAAGGAAACTGGTAATTTTTTTACGTTCCGTATTCGCCGTTTGTCTTTATTTAGTAAAAGGTTTTGGAACATGGAACACTAACCATAAAGATAAAGAGTAATTTGTGTGTTTCGTGAAAACTCCAAAGAAAATGGGTTAATTTTCGACGTTACGCTGTGAATATTAAAGGGAGAGTAGCACGTTTTTAGGAGTAATATAATGTAATTTAAGTAAAATGAAAGTATATCGTTCCAATGTGTGAATGTATGAAGCAGTAATAAAGCAGATATAAAATGTAAAGTTCAACCATTCCTTTTTCTCACGTAAAATGAAGTAAAGGTGTTCAGACAAAAATGACCACCAATGGACTTTATATTAATCTTTATAATTTGTTCTCTGACTATGGATGATTGGTTTGTAAAATGAGATTTTCGATACTATAAAAATAATATATTTAACATAAACATACACTTATCAGTAAAAAATTGAAAATATACAATTTTCAAAAAAAGTGCTACTGATCCACAGCAAGTTCCACATTTTACAAAAAAGTAAAAAGAACCGATGATACTGCCAGTACTATGAGTTTCGTTTATTCAAAGTAAATCTGGTTAATTATCAAAGTTTCGAAATATTTTTTGCGCTTGAAGTTCTCCAGCGTTAAACGGAAGTGTTGAAAATAAAATAAAAAGAGAAGGTAATACTAACCGATAATGCTGCCAGTAATATAACTGATTGAACTGATGACTCCAAGCTGTTTCTTGAGGCGAGTTGGTGAGGAGTTTGAAGCTGTTGATCCCGCCATTCTCCACTCCCGAGTTCAGAACCTTGTCAGATATAATCAGAATAAATCAGAGTTTGTAAAACATTTTCAAAAATCATAACGGTAAACGAGGTCGAGGCGCCTTTAGGAAGCGGTCAGTATATTGGCTCTCCATACAATTGACCACCAGTATGTGTGTATTATGAATAAACATTTGCTCTTCCAAGCTGTTGCATTATGTATATTCATTAATCAATGCGGAATTTTAAATTACCAACAACACTACTTTATTAACTTTCCGATTATGCCTAGTGTTAATGTTTTATACATAATTTTAATTAATATTATTGTCATAAATATATTTCGTCTAATATTAGTAAATTTGAATAAGGTCGTGATATTGTTTCGATATGACACGACAGATGACGCTATCTTTATTAATCATAGTCTGTTTATTTTTTTAATTAAAAATAACAATTATAAGTTAGATCTACGAATATATTACGTAATGAAAATGGCTTGTCATGTTGTTTTGAATCATTTATACTCAAGGGATGACAATTACAGACAGACAGACAAACATGTTTATTCATTATGTGAGGCTCATTGGCAAAAAGTACAGTTGAGTTTTCAGTTATTCTAATTGTAATTGGTCACGTGACATAAGATGACAATCAATATTACCACGAGAACGCTATTCAAATTGACAGTTGTTAATTTTACAATTAAACAAATATAAATTTGCTAATAATCAAAAACAAAGGATATATATTTTTCATATATTGTCATCGGATTCTTTCAAAGCTGTAAATTGTGTCGTTATTAAACCCAATCAATTAAATACACGAAGGCCACATATACAAAAGAAATAATTATAAAACAATATTTAGAACATATTGTTGTATATTTATTCAGTCTTGTATTGCAATTAGTGTCAGTGTTAATTGGCATTCTCAATAATCTATCTACCATCCTCAGATCAGAAATTTAAAGTCAAAATACCAGTGAAATCAAGTTATAAAATAGATAAGCAATCATTAGTGTCAACGACATTTTTCATAGTAATTTGACGGTATTATCAGCATAAGATCTATATTGGTTCACTAGGTCAGCATATAGATCTCACCAGGTTCACCATGTGACATTCGCTTTTGCTTCTGGTTTAAAGATAAATTGTGACAAGACCAAGGCCGTTTGGATTGGTTAAAAAAAGAATTCAAATGAACAATTATGCCCCCATCTACCCCTCCAGTGGTCGAAAGAACCTTTTAAGATCCTAGGGATAACTTTTTCAACTGACTTAAAACAAATTATCCCCTTGAATTTCGACAAACAAATTAACAAAACAATAAAAAATTTGCTTCTCTTGGTCAAAACGCTCATTAACATTAAATGGCAAAATTACAATTATCAAGTCCCAAATTATTCCACTATTTACACATTTATTTTCAGCCCTTCCACTGCCGAACAAAGCGTTCTTTAAATCACTAAATACAATTTTGTTTAAGTTCATATGGAATGGAAAAAGAGATAAAATAAAAAGACGGATGCTGATGAATGACTATTCAGAAGGAGGACTGGGCATGATTGACGTTGAAGCTTTTTGTAAATACATGAAATTGAAATGGATTAAGCGTATTACTCAAAAAGATGGATTATGGCAACACTTAGCCAGATGTTCAATGGTAAACCCAGAAAATATCAACATCCTGAACTTCCCGAAAGATCAATTAAAAAGGTTACTTAAACATATCAAAAATGATTTCTGGAAAGATGTTTTAACCATATATAATAATCTCCAAACCTCTGAAATCGAGAATATTTCTGAATTCAGAAATCTACCATTCATGAGCTATCTCCCATATGATGATTTTGAAACCTATTATAAATGGCACCAATGTGGTATAGGATACATTCGAGATCTGATGACGGACTCTGGACACCTTAGAGAATTTAATGCCTTGAAACATGACTTCGGATTGAAATCGAATTTTATGACATATTTCAAACTCATTAGTTTGATACCCAAATCATGGATTAAACTTTCAAAGGGCGTCATGGTTAATAGAACAAATACAGCTATTTTTTGCAAGATCCTTAGTGACATCACTGCATCATCAGATTGCAAATTTCTCTATAAACTTCTCCGTACATCAGGTGGCATTTGTACCCTACGAGATCTAACAGCAAAATGGAACTCCAAATTAGATTTAGACATGTCTGACATTTACCTTTCTGAATGTTTTACAACAATACGAAACTCTGTGACGGACAGTAAGTCACGAAATTTTCAGTATAAATTTGTCCATCGCATCATACCAACAAAATCGTTTCTTTTCAAAATAGGTTTCTCTGAAAATAACCTATGTACACTTTGCCATTCTGAAAACGAAACACTTGAACATTTATTTTTTTCTTGTCGAAAAGTTGAAAGCTTAAGGAACGAACTCAGTAACTGGTATGAAAGTAGAACATGTCTAAAATTATGCTTAAACAGAAATAATTTCCTCCTTGGTAATCCAAAATTAAACATCTTGGAAAATCACATTTTTATAATAACAAAACGCTACATACAAAATTGCCAATATAGCAACACCACTCCCTCATTTGTCCAACTATTATCTCAAATAAGGCACTATTATAACATTGAAAAGTTTAATTCAAACGACCCATGTGAATTTGCCAAAAAATGGGCCCCCTTGAAATGGTAACTGATGCAAACCAAACCAATGGTATGTAATACTGTTCTTGTACATACTCTCCTCCTCCCTATCCCATATATCTCGCTCTCTCTCTCTCGCTCTCTACTTAATTTTCCTTTTTATCTTATATCTTTATTTGCCTACAGTGGGAAAAAAAATATGTTGAATGAAATGTTTACCCCTTTTTTTTCTTTTTTTCCTTTTTTTTTTTACTGTTTATGAACTGTACACTTCTTCTCGTGAAAAAAAAAAAAAAAAAAAAAAAAAAAAGGTTCACCATGTGACGTCATTCAAATCCAGCCATTCAGCGGGTTCTTTCTGTTCGCCAGCAACCTAAGCTTACAGGACGAACTCGCTGAATGGCTGAATTTGAATGACGTCACAGCTCGGTCTGACGGCTCGACTAACGGTGAGATCTGTACGCTTATTAAGTAAAGCAATAAATACCTTACTTTATTGAGATTTGTATTCTTGATGAGTATACTTAAGTGACAAAAAATAAAGAAATCGGTCAAAATCGGCCCTAATATTTATGTTTAGTCGCTGCAATCTAATTGTTTTTATTTACCATTAAGAGCCCTCCATCATATATATAATATATTCAACATTTCTGTGAAGTTAAACATGTTATGCTTTTTACACATTGCATATTATTTCCCACAACAAGTAACTCATTTATATTGCTTTTTAGACTTAAACTACTTCAAAGTTTGACCATGTTTATACGATCAATGACGGCTTTTATCGGTAGTTATTGTCCTAGAACCTTTTAAACACCAAAGTTGGGGGCGTTATAATTTGGATATAATTAACGCTTCCTTAAGAATATCAATCACTCAATATACATCCTTACCTTCATATATGAAGTTAAAATGGTCGTGAGGATAGAAACAACAGATATGCATTTATGTAGACTTTGTAGACTTTGTAGGAAAACGGAATATATTGGATCGTTTTCAATTGATGTTCCGCGTAGTTTGTTGATAAACTATACAGCTACAATAACATAAGTCTATAATGCTAGGTACACTAAATCGTAAACGAACGAGCTGCGAATGAACCTGTTATTATTATCATTATTATGA
The DNA here is from genome assembly GCA_916613615.1 of Steromphala cineraria. NCBI lineage: Eukaryota > Metazoa > Mollusca > Gastropoda > Trochida > Trochidae > Steromphala > Steromphala cineraria. Next base: position 37,059,031 of record OU744722.1, on the reverse strand, counting down.
GTTTGATTACCAGTGAAATATGAATTTTTCTAACTCCAGAAATAAATCGAAACATTTCTTCTAAAAGAGTGAGTGTTTTTGTTGAAATTGACCTTTACAACGATCCCACTACACCCTTAGAAAGCTCTAGCAGAAATGACGTCATAGCTATGTCCTGATGACGTTACATGTGTTTACCGCATCTTCACTCAAGCTATTAAAACGATGTGTGGATTGAAGCATTTGCTTATAGAGCATCTGGGGACCAATGCTTACACAGTGAATAATATCATGAACCAACTGTCAAACACACTTCATAATATGAGTAAATGTGTCAATTGTTATGCATAGTGGTACAATCAATGCAACGCACTCAAAGAAATGCCATCAATCGCTGTATATGGTTTTATTTTATGTATTGGGGTCTATCTATCTTGCTTAATTTATTGAGATATCAATTTGATACAGTATGCCATGTATCAAGATGAGGATAACACGTATTCGTTTGTTTTAGAACTGCTCGTTTTGAAATTGATTTTGATTGGTACCATATATATTCGTTTTCGTGAGATCATTTTTACCTACTACACCCTTTTAATAACAGCATATCAATTTAAAATCCTATCTTTATCCCACCGAGACATGATTGTGATATATAAACTTAAATTTGTATAAACTTCTGATCAAAGATAACAGTTCAGGCGAAAAGGTGTAAACACTCACTGTTTATCAGGGCCAGTACGTCAAAGGGATGCAACTGCAGGAGCATTGAACGGTGTTTATGTGACTTGACAGCGCTGACGTCGTAGCTCACAAGCCTTATAATCGCTGATGTATGATTATACATAATAATGTTCTACATGCTCTATTAAATAAAAAAAATCTCAATGAAACTCTCAGTAACCCATTCACTTGTATCCACATAATGTCAAATCAAGGTTGAAAAAAATGAAATGTTTTGTAGCGCTGTTTGTCATATTTTTTATCTCTTGACACTGTTAGAAAAATTTAGTCAATAAAGTACCTAAATACATAATAACTGTACCTTCATTAAGGATTCAGCCTATTCTTATTGTTATCGGCTTCTTTTTTAGGGATTCAGCCATCAGACTGAAACCATATTGTTATCGGCGGGTTTTTTGTTGATTTCTTTTTGTTCCACGATATTTTGTGAACAAGATTCAGCCAAAACGGTTGAAGCTATCAAAGCAAAATTTCGCAGGCTGGTAGACCTTTTTGAGAGCAAGCGACACGAAGTTTGAAAACTTAACATGGCTTTTTTTCAAAATGCACTTAGAGACCTGGAACTTTTTTTTAAAAGATGCGCAATAACAAATGCTGCAAAAAAACTAAATCATGGCAAATTCGTAGGTCACGTGGTTTGGCCGCCATCTTGCTTTTAGTGCATTTTTGGCAATTTCCGACCCCACCCACCTTTGACTATCTTCTTCTCTTAAGATACTTGCACTAGAGGGCTGAAATTTATACTCAATGTAACTGAAGCATTGTAGTTCTTAACTGGACTTCTAAAAAGTCCTAACCTTAATACTTTTCTTACTGTGACCTTTCAAAGTTGACCAAAATTTAAAAATCGCAAACTTCAAGGGCAGATAACTCAAAAACCAGACCATAGAATTTTATGATTTTTGCATGAGAGTTAAGCATTGGCAAGTTCTTTAAGATAAAAGAATAAAAGCGCTCGCGAACAGTCACTTCCGGTCACAAGGAAGGGTTAAACTTTGCAGTTTGAACATGTATTTTGGTGGGTATGTTTAAGATATTATAGCTGATCAACCACTAAGGAGAAATCATTTTTCTATATATCATTAGAAAGCCAAAAGAACATAGAATATAGGAAATCTCAAAGTAAAATCAGATATTATGCAATAACATTGAGTTACGGATTGTTAAATATTGTCATATCTACTTTCGTTTTGAATGCATTTGATATATGTAGCTCATCAACAACAGATCATTCAGAAGTGTTTATTGCATTAATAATAGACAGCTAAAAGGATATAGAACCTATGATACTTTTCAATAAAATCTTATATGCCCTTTAACATTTAAATTAAGAGCTTTAAATATTGTCAATTTAACTTTCGTTTTGGATTTATATGATTAAGGTCAGTGATTTGAGTTATATCCCTTTAGCCGTTTGGATTCATAAATATATTTGAAGTTTTTTATGTAAGTTTTATTGCATTCGGTGGAAGTGAAAGTAATAAATACATGTAGATGAAAAATGCTGTCACGCTGTCTTCACACAGATTCTTTACCTTTACCGAAAGAAGGCTTTCAGTTATTCAGAAATTATAACTTGATTTTGCTTACTAACAGTAACTTGACATATATAGAAGTATTGATACATTTTCCTTTCGAAAAGTTTTTGACATAAAATGATATATATTTCCTCATTTCAAAGTGTTTCATTTAGGCACAATGATTAAATCAATTTAATTCAATTCTTTATTTCGGTATGCGTGGCCTCCGGTCCATATACAGGTAACAGTGAGCAGGTTGGAGATGTTACAACTACAATTAGCTCCTCAGACGGAGTGCATGATGAATAAAGAGCTGTAGTGAAATAATAACGTCTGTATCACATGATGACATTAAATTGATGAAACTGTATTTTAAATCATATGGTCTGCAGACAGGCAGTACATATGTTAAGTCGTTAAAGGCTGGACAAACCATAATAAAATGAAACTCATCTTCAATATGATCCAGTTTACATACTCTGCATAAGCGCAGTGATCTCATAACATTACTATATCGCCCAAGTTCAACTTGAAGTCTTACTATACCGATACGAAGTTTCGTCATTTCGCGACGGTAAAGTGAACAATCACTATGAGTAAAATACAATTCCGGTTTTAAATTCAACTTAAATTTAGAATAATACTCATACCTGCTACTAGACTGCAAAGCGGATTTCCACTCCTGAGTTAGAATATCAGTAACCCGTTGTTTAATTTCTGAGAGAAATAGTTCCACACTCCCTACTCCTTGAAACAACCAGACGTAGCCAAACCCGTAACTAAAAAGAACATTCTTAACCGAAGAAGCCCACGTATGACGATTAACGCTATCTAAAGAGTATAACATATTATATGCCTTAAATGGGTAGCGATGCGCCGGCAATCTAGTAATTCTTAGCCAAAATTTAATACACCTTAACAAGGACGTTAGATACACAGGGAATCTGCCACATTCTCTCATAGCTAAAACATTTGGAGTCCTTTTACCAACACTGAGAAATCGCTTGCAAGCTAGATGATGTACTCTCTCTAAGCACTCATGACGCTGGAAACCCCACAACTCGGAACCATATAACAAAATTGGCATAATCTGGGAATCAAATATTGTAAAAAAGACCTTGTAGGAAAACTGGCCATAAGAATACATCGTCCGCAAGACCTCATATAGAGCCTTCTTTGCCTTAATCGAGACAAAATTGCAACTCTGTGAAAAAATTAATTGACTTGTAAGAACTAGACCAAGATAATTATAGTTAGAGGTTACATGAACAGAGTCACCACAATATTTCCACTTTTCGAAACGAGATAATCTGCCACCTTTTCAAAGGACCATTATTTTGGTTTTTGACATATTAACTGTTAAATCCCAGGACTCACAATAACTTTGGAGAATATCAAGTCGCTTCTGTAAACCATTGTCTGCAACAAGGACAACATCATCTGCGAAGAGTAATAAGAAAACTTCAATGATATCAGGATAGAACGGAATACCTCTGCTGTTTGAATTAATTATTTCATTCGCCAACTCATTTATGAATAGGGAGAATAATACAGGACTCAAGACACAACCTTGTCTAACTCCATTTGGACAATCGAAGAAATCTGGAAAACCGTCATTTGTCTTGACACAGGACCTAAATACTTTATACATACTTTTAACACTAGAGAACAATTTCCCCTTCAAACCAACTCTGCGAAGAAGTAACAACAACTTATTCCTATTGACACTATCAAAGGCCTTTTTGAAATCAACAAAGGCAACATACAGTCTACCCTTAGCCTTAGAAAGATACTTTTGTACAAGGGCACATAATGTAAAAAGGTTATCAGCTGTAGAATATCCGGCCCTGAACCCAGACTGAGATTCCGAAATAAGCGACTTATTGTTCGCCCAATTGGTTATTCTACTATTAAGGATACCAATATATACTTTACTGAAAATTGACAATAACGTTATGCCTCGATAATTATCCGTACAGTCACGCTGTCCTCCTTTGTGCAACGGAACAATAATGCCTTCTGACCACTTCGTAGGGAAAATACCTGAATCAAAAATATTGTTTATATTGTTATTGTTAAATAGTTTAACCATATAACAAATTAGAAACTGATTGCCATATAAAAACATTTCCGCCAAAAGTTTATCGGTACCTGCTGATTTACCCGACTTCAAACGCCTCAACGATCGAATAACCTCCTCTTCCACTATCGGGGAATCAAACAGCTCACAGTCGTCACCAATGTCAACTTGACCTGACGGCATGAAACTCCCGTGATCGTCAACATGAATGTCAGTTTCATCTGACCTATTACCAGCGCTGTATGCTTAAATTAGGTCTTGCTGAGAAGTGGTTGAACAACTAAATCAGCTTTATAACTAAAACTGACCAGAGTTGTTCATGCTTATATGCATTACTTTATGTTGAATTCGTTTCTGCTTAAAGTAAAATAACCGAAATCAAAAAAGTATTGTTCATTTGAATAAAAGAGAGATATTAAGAAAAAACTTGTTTTCCGTTTATATCATAAACTTGGCAAACATACCATTCAGGATACATTTTACTATATTTTTGAATCTTATTGTACATGTACTTGTATGGATAAAATTGTTGAACAGTGTTTCAATTAATCACAGTAGCTGAATTAAAAAACGCAAAAGTTCTGCTTGAAGCCTCGTTGCTACAGCTATCTTAAATAGCATTGTACGCATAAATGAGGTCTTGTCTTCAAGTGGTCCTGAAACTAATTCAGCTTGATGACTAAAACTGACCAGATTTGTTAATCCTATTGTTGACTACTTCATGTTAAATGCATTTCTGCTTAAAGTTAAATAATTGAAATACAAAAATATTTAAATATCAGAATGCAATTGAGAGAAAACTTGATTTCCGTTTATTTTATAAACTTGGCGAACATTCTGTTCTGGATACATTTTATTATATTTTTAACCTAATTGTACATGAACAAGTATGGATGAAACTTCAATTTTCATTGCAGCCAGCTTGACATTATCAGCTGGATGGCAGTTTTGAAAGGATAAGGTTTTAACGTCAATAACCCCACCTATAATTAATGTGAATTAATTAATACAATACTCAAATAAGCCCCAACGGTATGACGATAATGAAAAACCATTATAATTAAAATGCTGTATTTTCCATAGTCGACTGCAACATTAATGGTCATCTCAATTAACAGTCATCTGGACATCGGTCAATTGTTGAAATAGTTGATATACCAAGGCAATGTTCACTGTAGATATATTCTATTGTTGTTCGCTAAAGTTGGTAGTTGGTGGCACTATTCACTATAATTCATGCATCATTGCACTGTGGCATTGTTCGCTTATCTTTTAATCATCTGGAACTTGTAGCTTTAGTTATTTGATTACCTTTTATAAACTTCAATTTTCATTGCAGCCTTGTCTGATAATGATCAGTGATTTTCTTTTGAAGGGCTTTGAAATGTAATTGTTTGTTTGCTTTACTTGAATTGTATATGTATTGTTTTGTCACCAGAGCAACAGCATTTAAAGGATTATTGTTTTCCCCTTTAAAGCCAAAAATAATATTTTCATTTGTGAAACTTATCCTGCCATCTGCCAACCAATTCAATAACTCAGTTACATAGTTACACTCACATAGTAAATGTACAATATTCTCGTAATGACTACTGATTTGTGAACTTAAAAGATTTAAAAAAATTAAACTATGGAAATTTTTATCTCATTTTTGTCTTAATCAAGCTGTTCACTACAAGGACTATCAGGTCAAAAGCAGTAAAATCACCAACGTCAAGGCTTCGATCATCTTTTTGAACCATATAACCATCTCACATCATCTTATTTTCATTTTTGACCCCGTTTGTGCTTTTCAAATCAACGATTATTGCCTTAACTTCATATCTTTCAATATTTGATTAAAAGATGTCGGAAAGATATTGTTTACGTATCGTATGAGTGCGAATACATGAAGTATTTAAAAGTCATTATTTGAAAGTTCCCTAAATTCTTTTGACTGGTATATATTCGTGCATACCCACATTCTACAGCTTCTACAAATCCCTTAAAGAGGCAGAAGCACGTTTTTTTGTTTTGTTTTTACAATTTTCAACTTTTCACTATTAAGTGTAACTTAAAACTAAATGTATTATTTTGTGTCAAAAGTCTCATTACACCAACCAATCATCCATAGTCAGAGAACAAATCCAGATTCACATTAAGTCCATTGGTGGCAATTTGTGTTTGAACACCTTTAATTCCTTTTGTGTAAGAAAAAGGAATCGCATGGTTGAACTTTACATTATATATTTGATTTATTACTGCTTCATTTAGCTTTCAATTGGAACCATGTATTTTGCATTTTCCTGACATCACCTTATATTACCCCTTAAAACGCGCTACTGCCCCTTTAACAACACACATTCTCGAAATACGCAACGTTAAGCCAATTCTGCCAACATTATATCATGTGCTGTTATTAATCAAATGTGCTCCGACTTATAAAGCATTAATACAAACTCATAATTGGTAATTCTCTCTGTAAAACTCAATAATACACACTGAAAACACATAGTGATGTGAAAGCACAACAAATGTGAAAATACACCTTCTAACCCCATGATACTCACGTACAATATTCTACCAAATAGTAGGTAAACAAGGGCGATCAGTTTAACCTTGAGAGGATAATTGAATATGAATAAAGCTTGCTGAAAGAAGGCAACAAAAGGATATAAAGACATTCGGACTAAATGATCTCAATAAGAAATGTTGATGATAAGGAATGATAAAATGATAAGAGTAGAAAAACTTGCATTAGCGATTTTGTCGATGTTGATGTCAAACTGTCAAACCGGTTCAGTGAACCTACAATAGTTAACTCTTCAAGCGGAAACTTAACAGCTTAGCCAGGAAACTTGATCTTGATCTGTACTAGTGCATATCGAGACCAACAGGGTATCCTTAAATGGGCAGTAGCACGTTTTTTGGTAATTTTATATTTTAAAATGTATGTTAATGCTAAATGTAGTATTATGACAGTGTCAAACATCTCATTACACAAGCCAATCGTCCATAGTCAGAGGACAAAGTATGAAGATTCACATAAAATCAATGGGCGGCCATTTTATGTGAACACCTTTAATTCATTTTGTGTAAGAAAAAGGAATCGCATGGCTAAACTTTACGTTATATATTTGAATTATTACTGTTTCATTTAGTTTAAATACATTGTCTCTCAATTGGAACCATTTATTTTCATTTTCCTGACATCACCTTCTATTCCCCCTAAAAACGTGCTACTGCCCCTTTAAAACACAGACAGACAGATAGTTTATTTAAGTCTCACCTCGGGCATAAATACATGGTAAAATACAATAAAACACACAATTACGAGCCACTCATTGAGGGTTACGAGAGACTATTATATACACAGTGAAGATACATAAAAATAGGTTAATTTCTATTTGGTTGCCAACGATAATTTAACAATTTCAATAAAATAATAAATACTTGTGGAGTGTTGCATATATGTTCGATATATTTCAGTATTGAAAAATGACATTATAATTATATGAAATTTCATATTTATCAAATGTCCTTTATCCCTATTGCATTTATCAATCATTGTGCAGGTACTTGTAACTATAAAATTTGATTCCTAAATAAAAGAAAATTTCTTCCCTTTCTAATTTAAGCTTAAATTTTAAGTCTAGTTTGGGAGAATTTAGTAAAGCTATTCCCAAGAATAAGAAGTTACAACGCGAGACAGGTAAAACGTGTACACCTACCTTGACTTGGGTATGGTGGTGTTATGGTATTTGTTAGCCTTTAACCTAGATATTTATGATGCATAGACTGATATATCGTAATTATTTAAATGTTATAATTCATTCTTACAATATATTTAATTTCAATCGAATAATTCAGATTACCTTTTTTTCATTTGATGCACTTTTGCACATGCATTTGTCCGGATACAGGGCTTATAAAAGTTTTATTATTTTACAGTCAATGAGTTACAGTTTTTACCCTGTCGAAAATGCAGTAATGAATTATGGGTGAGCATGTAATGGGGGTAATAGCATTTAACTACAACAGCGTTTTGTAAGATGTCGTGCCGAGAATACCAGTGTATAAAATAGATTGGAAACCTAGCCTGTCCTGAAAATTAATTGATCAATTTTTTTTTTGGGGGGGGGGGGGGGGGGAAATAAAGTAAAAACTTGAAAAGTAACCAGTCCTGGCAAAAAGTAGCCAGTTTGAAGAACTGGTGGACGGGCTATATTTTAAACACTGCGAATACTAAAAATTATGTTTTATATTCCATCAGCAGCGAGAACTTTCATAACCGGAAGAGAGAAACCTCGAGCAAACAAATGTGCTTATGCAGCTTAATACACTAAAAGCAGATTGGTTTAGCGGCGATTACACGAAGAAAATGTGAACAATGGGGTTCCTTTTAAATTTACGATATACAAAAAATTCTTATTTTCAAGAAAAATCCTTCACTTTTTTTTAAAAACTTCAAAACAATCAGATATTCGAGATTTTTTTTATAACCTCAAGTATATCAATCTACAATTTTTCTTTTTCACATAATTACGTGTTGAATAAATGTGTGTTGTGTTGTATTATACGTTTTACTGTTTTTTAACAGTGTCTCATAAGCCAAACTATGGCTGGCTGTTAAACATACTTTTGTACCATTGTGCCATGTTTATATTTATGTATATGTTTAACTTGTGACACTTAAATAAACTATTTCTGTCTGTCTGTCTGTCTGTTTGTCTGTCACTGCATCTGTTCGAAGTTAAAAAGATATGAAAGCACTTTGACTTGTGAGGTCATGTCATGGTTAAGTGATTTTCAGTCATGGCCACTGACTGCCAAGTTCACAGCAATTTTAAGAAATGACGACTTAATGTCCATTTCTGCCAGGACCTGTTTCTATATACTCAAGCGCCGCCGCAATCTCCTTTTTACTTAACCATCTTTTAAATTGTGTTTATTCCTTTTGTGACATCTTTTACACTTTTTTAATTATTGTCGTGTTTATGTATAGTACCTTTTTTTACTTTTAAATTTAATGTCCCTGTGACAGGGCAATACTCATATAAAGTCATCATTCATATCATTTCTTCATACATTATATGTTAAATGTTCATATGTCTTCTGTTGTACTTGTTTGCCGTTGAACGCCACCCCTATACATTTTTCACCTGTACTCTTCTGCTTCAGGAGCCTTGCCAACAAGCAACTCCCTTCACTTTCTACTCTATTTTTAGATCAGCTTTGCAGGCTACCCACCTCTTGGGCTTCCCCTATTCTATTTATAGGTCACATCAAAGGCTTCCTTTGATGTGTTACCTGTCTTCTAATTGGCTACTGCAGTCCTCTGTTACCACTTCCTTTGCCTACCTGTTACCCACCTCACTCCAATTTCTGTTGCTGAGGTGGAAACATATTATTTCATTTCCAGGTATGGTGATTTCTAATCTTTTTCCATCTGCCTCAATTCTCTTTCAAACTCTTTCATAAGGTGCTTAATGTTATCTAAATAATAATTATAAACCAATAATGATAATATTTAATTTGTAAAATATTTATTTAATTCAGTAAAATAGTATTTAATAATCTCTGTAATTTAATAAAATGGCCATGCCATGTGCTTTTTAATAGGAATAATTTCCAAGTGCAATATTTCTATCTTTAATGTGAATTATGTTCCTGTGATAATTATACTTGCAATATGAATGTGATATAATACTAAATGAATATTGTTAAAATTATTTATTTGAAATATATTGTTTTATGACTCCAATTTCTGTTGCTGAGGTGGAAACATATTATTTCATTTCCAGATTGTACCTCAGCAACAGACCCATCAATCCATCAATAAACCCATCATATCACCAACCATCTTTGTTGTTACGTCTTGACTGGCGGCCCAGTGCCGAACAAGATATACCCGGCCACATCCCTTTTAAGCAAAAGTACAGTTTATGTCTATTTTATAAATGTGCAAATCTCTCATAACTCTTTTAGAGTGGCCCGAGCGAGACCTGAGAGCGAAAGTAGCGCTGACGTCATATATCACGTGACTGCTGTCTCCTCATACTCTCAGAAAACTTTCCCCGAAAATGTTGTAGGCCTTCAGTATTAAATTATCTAAATCTTCAAAATTAGATACGCAATATTTTACTATGTTTCGTTTTTTGGTTGATATTGTATTTAATTGTTTTTACGGAATTTTTTGGGGTTTTTTAATGAACGATCAAATGTTTCCAATTGTTTCAAACTTTCAAAAAGGAGAATAGATATTGTTATATGCAAACATTTGTTTCCGGGGTACAAACCCGTTCAGAGGTTTAATTTCTCGTCACGGAATAGCACACGATCTCTGAATTCCTTTGCTCCCATCTTATTGTTTGGTTCTGAAATATGGGCTTTTGAGAATCTCTTTGATAGAAAAGTTACATCTAAGATTCCTAAAGCTGGCGACTAATTTACGAAATTGTACGCCAAACTTTGTATTGTTTGGTGAATTTGGGCGACAAGCCATGTATATAACAATTCATGTAAAAATGATACAATATTGGCATAGATTAGCTACTAACAACGAAACATTACAGATTTCTAGCCTATTATATAGATTTATATCGCAAGATAATGTAGCCCTTTCGAACAACCTACGATGGATTTCATGTATCAGAAAGATTTCAAACGATTGTGGACGATCTTTAGTAAACCATGGCTTTACACAACGCCTGGTATCACATCTAGAATTGACCAAATATTATCCGACCAGCATTTGCAAAACTTTAATAGCTCCGTCAAAAAAGTTCGAAAGGTATATATTAGAAATTTTTTAAAACATCCTTATGTTTTGAAAATTATCTGTATTTGCCTCGATCTGTATATTATCCAATTTTGAAATTTAGGACAAGCAATCATAATTTTCCAACAGAAACCGGACGCTGGCAAGATATTCAAAAAAGTGAACGTTTTTGCAGTTTGTGTAATTCACCAGCCACAGGTGACGAGTTTCACTATCTCTTTCGGTGTGAAGCTCTTTTCCAACATCGTCTTCAGTACACACATCAGTTCACGAAATTCCAAAATCTTTAACAATGAAAAAATTATTTACCACTAAAAAGACTAAATACTTGAAACAACTGTCAATCTTTTTAAACCATGCCCTTAATGCAACCAAGAACTTCAGTTAATTTATGTATTCTGTGCATATCCTTCACGAATTTTATGAATATGTATCAAATGTATCAACTGTTGGAAATGTACATCTCAACATGTATGCCATCTTGATTTATTTATTTGTATGTACAAATGTAGATTTATCTATGCTCATGTACCACCGATGGTGAAATTGAGTAAATAAAAACTTTGAAACCTTGAAACCTTCAAACCTTGAAACCTAAACAGAGAAGGGTCGTAGTGTATTCCGCATAAGTCGGTTAATTAGTTTTAAAATATGCTTAAATATAAAATCAATCTTGTTTTCAAGCGATGATCAATACAGTTCATAACACATTCAAGTACATGTAAGTATTTCCCCTGGATTTCCCCTGCATTTTTCCCCTGGATTTCCCGGACATTGCGAAATAATGACATCGACTAAGCCTATTGTTTCCAAACCTTAAGAACTCTTGCACAATATACTCAATATAAGCCTTGTTTAGCTAACGAATAGTCTATGAATGACAAGCTGAGGTCAGGTATATCCAGTTTCACGGCCCATTTTGTAAATCCCGCAGTTGTCAGGGTACCATATGAACGGATCAACTCCGGGCATAGTGATTGCTAAGTACCCTAGTGATTGGTAATACGTACCCGGCCAGTCGAGCTTGACGCTCTCTGTTTGAACACGTATTGACTTATCTACAGTTTAGTCTTACCAACAGAAATATTGTGTATTTCATATCAATATGCCGCCCAAGAAGGTCACGACGTCCAAGCCAGTCGCTAAACCCGGCTCAAAACCTGCGGGGAAAGCAACCCCGGGCGCAAAAGCCAAGACTGGGGGAAAAGCGGTAGCGAAAGGTAGCTATTTAAGTAATGAGTGCTGAAAGGGAATATATATTTGTACAGTGTACAGTGTTTTTGAATATATACCTTAAGATTCTGTGATTTGTCTCGACATTAAAGTGAAACAATAATGACAGTTATTATCTTCAAAGTCTTCAATGGTGTACAGCATGAAAGATAATATATAGAAACATAACATAATTGGGAAAGCACAAACAAGGACTCTTGTCCACAGGGGTTCGAGTCTCGGAGTGGACACTATAATAAAAATATAATTTCAAAACTTTGACTTTTGCACTCAAATATCGATTTTATATGTTAAGATAAACCTACTTTTCAAATTTGAACGAAATCGATCAAGAAATAAAGATTTATTACATAGAATCCAGCTTCTGTCATGAATTGTCTAGCTACATAAGTAAATAGACCGATACATTAGTGACCTGAATGGCCTCTTGCACAGCGAGCCGCATGTATCCTATTGTATTACGGTAGAGAGCCTTTGATCCAATAAGTAACTTGTCATTTGTTGGTACCAGAGACATTATATAACTGTATAAAGAGTCTCTGTTGGCAAATAGACAAGTACGTGTGCACTCAAAGCCGCCAATTGTAAACAAGAGATGAACTGAGGCGTGACCCTGGCACTGTGACATTAAACTTGATTAGGTGTTACAATATCAGAGTCACGTATCATAATGAAGTGTTAGAAAACCTGTTCTATACTGACGCATTACATCGTCAGTAACACATACACCATGTTACATTGTGATCAGATACTATTCTGATGCATTACATCGTCAGTAAAACATACCATGTTACATTGTGATCAGATAGCCGTTCTATACTGACGCATTACATCGCCAGTAAAACATACACTATGTTACATTGTAATCAGATAGCCGTTCTATACTGACGCATTACATCGTCAGTAACACATACACTATGTTACATTGTGATCAGATAGCCGTTCTATACTGACGCATTACATCGTCAGTAACACATACACTATGTTACATTGTGATCAGATAGCCGTTCTATACTGACGCATTACATCGTCAGTAACACATACACTATGTTACATTGTGATTAGATAGTCGTTGTTTTTGTCACCCAAAGTTGCGGTATTGCATTTCAAAATTAAAACCATAACCCCATTGCTTTTATACATTTAAAAGTCAAAGTTATAAACTATTTCATGTGAACAATCCAATAAAATACCCCCGTCCATTTGATTGGTACACGAAGGAGACTTATACAACCTCTAAGAGGAACAAACAGAAGGTTAGAGTATATAACGAGATTCAGTTTATAAGTAGAGGTTTATGAAAAGGAATTTCAATACGCTTTTTGATTAATGACATTTAAAGTATTGAAGGAAATTCATACTTTAGATCTTGAGAGATCTTTATCGATTCCAGATAATTTTTTCATTGAAAATTATGATTATTTTCTGTCTGTATATATACACTTTTCTCCCTGTTTGATTTATCAGAACCATTGTCATATTCATCACACACCACACTAATTTAAATCGTAAAGCCGTTCATTCAACTTCTTTGGGGATGGGAGATACGTTATCATCTGATATTGTCATATTTAAGACATTTGATATAAAAATGATGAAATAGTGACAAGGTGAGTCAGGCGAACATTAATAGACTTAAGAGAGGTCAGATACTGTTTGGATGACAGACTAATATCGAGTATGATGGTGTGTGTTGTATAGGTGCGGCTGCTGCCCCTCCCGCTCCTCCTCCTCCCCCTCCCGTCACAGGTGTCAGTCTCAAGGCAGTGCCGGGGATCGTGGAGAAGGGTCAAGGTCCTAGCTCCGAGTCCAACAAGTGGGTACCTTAACTTTTCTTTCGTATGCAGAAAATTCTCAGTTCCTTTTACTTGTTTCTATGTTTATTTTCGTGCACGCTAATAACCTACTCTCTGACGTGTTGTTCTTCCCTAACAGACGAGCCAAAGCTACAGCGAATTCAGAACTGATGCAAGAGTCGTTACCAAACTCGATGCCATGATCACATAAGCTTTGTTAAGACTTCGTTTGCTACCTGAAGTTTTCATAATATATTGAAATTTCCAACTACTTGTGTTAAAATGTGTCAACAGTCTAGCCCCAGATTTTATTTCATGTATGATAAGAAGATACTAGACCTCAAAGAACCCGAAGTTAAAGGGGGTCTGCAACCCGAATTTTTAACTTCCACAGTTTTATTAGGACGGCCCCGAAAAAGTCGTAAATGCTCGGTAGGGACAAAATTATTTGGTTACGAACCGCTTACAGCTGACAACCAGTACCAAGTTTGTGTCAAGGATTTCGTCCCTACCGAGTATTTACGACTATTTCGGGGCCCTGCTAATAAAACTCTGGAAGTTAAAAATTCGGGTTGCAGACCCCCTTTAAGGTTACCATGTGCAGGATCCAGGATCTAAATAACGGTGGTGGTACTGGGATGGGTACTTCCATTTAGTAGGACCAGAACATGGGCCAAGCTCCTCAATCACCTCAAGGAACTTAAGGAACTCGCCACCTTCAAATCTAACCTAAATACCCATTTTTTCTCTGTAAGCGCTATTGAGCTTGGGCCGTAGCAAAAAAAGATCTAACATTAAAATTATCTTCATTGCAATAAGGCTACCTCAGTTACTGAAGGTCACCTTAGTGTTTTGTGCAACGGGACCCAGTTACATCGTGGATATCAGCGTTTTCATGTATGTATGTGTTGCAGATGGTCCCTGATCATCGATGAACAAGGAACTGTGGGTACATTCTTCAAGTACCGGAACGCCAGCTACATACAGGCCGACCTTCCTGGGGAGATGGTTCCAGAGAAACTCAGAATGGCTCTTCTTGGTGCCCTCAGGTAAACATGCCTGCAAACGTTGTTAAGATTTACTGCCAATGACTCTTAAGCAATACGGACACTTTAACATTTTGTTTCAAAGCTTCGATTTCCCATTTAAATTACCGTCTTTCTCTGACTAAGTATATATCTAGCTAATTTTTCCCCACTAATGTCATGACCATAGATTTTATATCCATCTTGTGTAGGTTGATTTTGATCAAATACTTTGCATAGGTAAATTGAAATTTCAACACAGAAATAAATTAAGACTCAATCTAAATAAATTTAGATCAACAGGTTTTATATTTGGTCATACTGTTGACCAAAATTAAAACCTGTTGATCTAAATGTATTTAGATTGATTAAGACTGGATGTGAAATCAATCAGTTTCATAAGTTCCTGCTATGGCGGGAGATAAATAGCACTCTGTCTTCTTTTTAATGTGGAGATGGAGGATTTAAGAAAAATAGTCTTATTTATTTATAGAAAAGGGTTACAAGAAAACCCGAAAGCTATCACCTTTTGATAATTCGAAATACAGCAATGGATTCACGTAGCTTATCCGACCGTTGTACTTGCGTTCGAACTTCTGTTTCACTGTACAAGTTTTCAAAAGAACGTCGTAAATGTTTAGTAAAAGCTTTGTCTTGATAACAGAACCCTTGTGGGTGCCTTAGGAAATAATGTTTACAACGTGTTCACCTACACGGTTATAGCTCGTAAGTTAAACTTGTATAACTGACGGAGCTTGCATAACAACAGAGTTTGACCTCTATGCATCAAGCTCTAATCTCCGCCCACATTAGAGCCACTTAAAACATATGAGTTCACTGACAAAAAGTAGTTCAAAGTAATAGAAAAAGATTTTTAAATCTATCAAACTTCTTTTTCTAATAAATTGTTTCATTAATTTCTAAACTCAATTTTAGTATATCTTAACACATTGAAAAATATAATTGTGGAAACACTACGTTTTGGTGGTTTTAATAATGCACAATGCTACATTGGTAAAATCATACTCTTACATGAACTTGTTCCTCCAATCAACAGGTACAATCGTTTATGTCGCATTTACTGAAAGTAATTTTGTATAACCTTCACTTGATATTCCCTGAAATGTATACCGGTCACATGACCGTGATCCAATCAGAAGGGAGCAAATGTTTTTTATTTTTAGTCTGAATTTAAAGCATGATAAGGGTGGGATAGATATTGTTAGATTGTGTTTTTAACCTGCGAATGAATATAAATCGTTTTAAACTCATAAATTTCAAAAATATATGACTTCCCTGACAAAAATGAGTAATAGATACCGACTGACACCGAAGTGCCCAAAATTGATTAACCTGAACACTACAACAAATCAACATGACATAAGTTTTTATAATGCGGATAATGCATTTATTTCTATATATCAAGAAAATACATACTGAAAAGGTGAAACGTTAATTCAAATCGAAAAAACGATGTCTATTTCATGTACCTGACATTGACATGAGCCTCTCGTGCTGCACGAGCAGAACTGTACAAGCGGGACCGGACAGGTGGCCACAGTAGATTACATAACTGTTTTTAATATGACAAAAGTTTTCAGACACCAAAATTTTGATTTGCAAGTATTCATTAAGTATCAACGTTATAAGAAAAATATCAATATATAAAATTTAACTCTCGGTAATGTTTCTACTCAGGCTAAAAATGAACGTTAGTCATTACGTCATGAAAAAACATGCTGTTACTGAATCTGGCCTCTGTGGTCTAATGGTTATCTACAAGGGTCTAGTCAACGAGGCTCAGGTTCGAATCCATGATTCGACAGCAACATTTTTGAATTTCTTGAATTGGAAAATTGCTATATTTGTGAGTCTCTTTGATTGACAAGTAAAGTTTGACCTTAAATTCATTGAGGGAAATCAAAATATCACCTCGGCAGGTGCATCCAGAACAAACAATGTATTTTTACACTAATGTCTTTGACTTAAATTCAGTTTCGGGAATCAAAGTTCTCCCCAATATGTTAACAAAGAACATAATGACACATAATGGCTGAATATGTGTGGTCTGCTTTGTGTTTGCTTTTCAGTTATACGATTTAAGATCTATTGTATATTCATCATGACTGTTATGTTTTGTTGTATCCTGGAACGATATATACATAAGTGAGTGAGTGAGTTATTGTTTTACGCCGCTTGGGCAATATTCCATCCATTATATATATATACATAAGCAAAAGCGGCTTGGTTACCAATCCGGTGCCTTTTTGGAAAAAATATGTTTTAACTAAGCAAAGGAGCTTGGGTGTAAACTGGAGCACAATGGTGTAGTGGTTAGCATGCTGGCCTCTCACGCCAGAGACCCGGGTTCGAATCCCGGTGGAGACACCGTAAATTTGTGACTTGGGTCTCATCCTGTGTTGTGTCCCTGGGCAAGGCACTTCATCCACATTGCACTCAGTCAACCCAGCTGTTAAAATGAGTACCTGAAAAGTGGATGTACTGACCTACGTAGTCTTGATTAGCGCTAAGTAGCAGCTTTGAAAGTACACTCCTTCGGGGTAATAATGTAGCGCTTTGAGCATGTCTTAGGACGTGCAAAAGGCGCAATATAAGTATTATAAACCTTTATCACAGTGATTTTATTGCCGCTTCATTCATGCATTTTGGTATGTTTGCAGGTTCGGCAAGCCGCTAGTGGTAGACTGTGGAGAGAAGGATGTGGGATGTGTGGAGCTGTTTAATGATGTGGAGGAAGGGCTGTGTGACTCTCTTCTCTCCCGCGCTCTTCTCCAGAATGAGAAGTAAGTCACTTTTATCTCACCAATACGCATTTTATTTAAACGATGAGATTATAAATCACAAACTCACGTTTGGTACACTAGGTAAGAGACACAACAGCAGTAAAAGCATACATACAAGGTGATGTCAGGAAAATGAAAATTAATGGTTCCAATTGAAAGACAATGTATGTAAACTAAATGAAGCGGTAATAATTTGAATAAATAACGTAAAGTTTAGCTATGCGATTCCCTTTTCTTACTCAAAATGAATTAAAGGTGTTCACATAAAATGGCCTCCGTTGGATTTTATGTGAATCTGACCATGGATGAGTGGCTTGCGTAATGTGATTTTTGATACTATTAAATTAATACCTTTAGCATCAACTTCCAATTTTCAGTGAAATATTTAAAATATAAAATTATCAAAAAACGTGCTACTGCCCCTTTAAATTATTACACAAAATGAACATAAAAGAAAAGTTTCCTAGAATATCTAATTTACCATAATTTATTCGGTTTACTAAGGGTAAGGACGTTAATTCAAACATTTATTTAGCCTTATTATCAAAGAACGAAATTGTGAGGATGATTAAAGGATTGTTCATTTAAAATGTAAATGATGAAATGAGAACGAAGAGTACCCAGATGTAAAATTTAATTGTTGATAGCGCACATAAATGACGTCATTGAGGACATGTTATATGTAGTTGGTAAAATGTAAATGATAATGTTTATAGCTGGTAATTGACGTTCATATGTAGATTTCTCGATGATGAATTATATGCATATTGATTGTTGTTGTGATATTTCTATTTCAATTGCATAACGCTCGATGATGTGCTATCGACGTTTTGATGCTTTGTTTATGTGTGTATGACGAAGTGACGAAGTGGTGATACTATAATAACGTCATATGATTTTGTGGTGATGTTGTGATACAATGTAAATAAATTTAGATCAACAGGTTTTATATTAGGTCATACTGTTGACAAAATAAAAAATATGTTGATCTAAAGTTATTTAGATTGGTTGTGATAATGTGTTGATTTATTGGTTACTTTATCATGATGTGTGGATGAAATAGAGGTGAAGTTATGATAAAGTCATGACGAATGGAGGACGTGATGTTAAAAGTATGTTATAATCATGTTTTGTGATTGTGACGTTTGGTAATTGTGTTTAAATGATGTAAGGTGATTATGACTTATGGTCATTTTTATGTTTAAGTGATGTATGGCGACTCTGACGGTTGGTAATTGTTACGTTTAAATGGTGTATGGTGACTGTGACCTTTGGTAATTGTTGTTAAGACGATGTATGGTGACTGTGAAGCATGGTATAATGGTAATGTTGAAATGATGTATGGTTTTTATGACGTATAGGGATTGTGAAGTATGGTATTTGTGGTGTTTATATGCTTATGATGATTGTGACGTATGGTCATCGTTAATATGTTTAAAAGTTGTGGTAATGATGTGGTAATCGTGTGGTAGTGGCGTTGGATGACCGAGGTGTGATAACTATCTCGAGACTTGTAGATGATGTGCTGGCAGTGTTATATGATAGGAATAACGTATAGATGACGTCATAATGACGGGTTAGTGACGTCATGACTTGTTATTCCACTGATGACATGTTTCAGGTACGCAAGTCTTGTAAAACCAACTGATGACAAGGACTACCAAGCAAACATGGCCTACTTCACCGACACCTTCGCCTTCATTCTGGTCACAAATCAAGCAGAACCCAACACAACAATTGCAAATAAATTTGATTGTTATAAAATCGAATAAATTGTTGAAAAAAGTTCGACATTCGACCTACTTTTGTGTACATAGTAAGGGTGCTGTTGATGTTCAAGAATTAGTGATGATATGTTGATATTATATCTATTGTTTGTTTTTTTAATAAAATGTTTTTCATGCTTTTGATTCTTATTCATACAAGTAGTAGGTTATTCAAATACATCGATGAATAAAACGATTTAGTAGGATAATGTTTTTATATGCACACAAGTAGGTTCCGCCGATCATGTGACGCCAACATATCACGTGACATTTTCCCATAAAATTTCTGTGTACCAGTTTATAAAATTTTCTTGTATCTAATACTTCAAGGCATGTATTTTATATTTCTAAGAATATTTTTTCACAAATTCTCAAAATTTTCTCGACGAGTTCATGTTTATGTTTCGTTTTGTGAAAATGGTGGTTTTATGGAAGCTTTAATGATATATAGAGGATACTTAATGTAGTGTCCTAAATACCAGGTTAATTTGATCGAGCGCCATGGGTAAAGTTGATATTTCACGAGTGGCATAGCCACGAGTCAAATATCAACTTTACCAATATCACGAGATGAAATAAACCTCGTAGTTCGAAAACTATAATAAATATTCTATTCATTATATAATTTTAATGAAATATGGTATTAAGAATAAAACTAGAAAGTTAGCTCAATTTGTTCACATACCTGGAGGTTGTTCGAGCACCTGACAAGTGACGTTGTAACACATCGTAATAATATATCGTCACTGTTGCCTGACAGATAGTTTATTTCACTGATAAAAAAGTATTTAATTGCTGCTGATCATATGATAAATATTGATCTGGGCAATTCTTTTCAATCGCAATTTTGAAAAACAACGCCAACATCAAAATAGATATATTTGGTCATTCAATTCCAAATTAAATAAAGTCGGGGATGACGTCATGGATTTTGGAATGTTCAATTTTAATAGATGCTACTGTATCTTCAGATAAGGTAAATACAAAAATTTTGTTCATAGTCAAAATATTTTGTGTTTGCCATAATGTTTTAGGACAAATGGGTCTTCAAAATGTGACGTTATTGAGAAAAAACCTAGATATGTTTCGATGTCTCTTACATTGACATCTCTAGACGTAAAGGTTTGCAATTTCTACATTAAATAGAATATTAAATAATGTTTCCAAAAATAAATGAAACATTTGAAAGAAATTGTATCTATATTGTTTAATTGGTTTGACAAAAATGCTTAATTTCATTTGCTAAATTCATTTTTTCCGGGTTTTTTATTGCCCTTTTGCTCTCACTTGTTTGTGAAGTAGAATGGATTTGGTGCACCAAACATGCTATGATTTGTCTCCTTGGGGTATCAAGAGTTGTAAGTTAATAATTCGTGACAATATATTTCTACAAAAGTAGGTCGAATGTCAACTTTTTTTCAACAATATATTTCGTTCTGATGTTACAATAGCTGCTTTTATCTACCTACTGTTCGGAAAAATGTCAAAAACGATCCACGTTTCAAGCTGTCTGTAGAAAAAGGCTCACATCCTCGAGACTTCATATTGTGTAATCATGAACATTTTTGTCAGTCTATATGGCAATACCACGTTTGATCAAATTATGAGCACAAGTTCTGACTGGGAATTTTTTTTTACATCATTACTTTTCATCATAAATTTATAAATTAGAAAACAAATCTTTTATTTTGTTAACTATGACACACCTTCATATTACCATTATCTCAATACCATGATCAACCTACTGCACAGGACAGGTCTTGTAACAGCTTTCGAACAAGAGTATGAATTCTCAACTTTGCCCATATTTTATTAAAAATTGTTAATCATGACACACCTTCATATTACCATTATCTCAATACCATGATCAACCTACTGCACAGGACAGGTCTTGTAACAGCTTTCGAACAAGAGTATGAATTCTCAACTTTGCCCATATTTTATTAAAAATTGTTAATCATGACACACCTTCAAATGATTATATATCTCCATGTCAATTTTGATCAAAATATTACTGTTAGGTTAAGAAGTTGTGAGCCGGACAGGATTTGTAACAGTTTTCCAACAGATTCCTATTTTTGTGTACTACAACAATCGTTGCTAGGCAAAAGTGATATGTGCACTGGTGCTGATATTGGAAATATGTCACTACTTATTTTCAAAAATATGGGTTATAAATCAAATTTGATCCAAATGTGATGATTAGTTTAGAAGTTGTGTGTCTGACAGGACTTGTAACAGTTTTCTTACATATTTATCACGTTTTCTAAAACTCGTTACTCATGACACATTTCTGCATTTCCACTACAAACTTGAATTGAAATGGTTGACTAGTTAAACGTTATGAGCCGGACACAAAGTGTTACGTTTAAGTTTAAAAACCAGTAGCCCAGAGTCAGGCACGCATGCGGGTATTAACAAAACTTTTAACAACTAATTTGATTTTGAAAAAGGAAAAGTGTAAGTTGCTGCGATTGATAATTATTACTTGAGTATCTCAACGTATTTGAAGTAGAATATTTTAACTTCAGTTTGATTATTTTACCAACATCAAATAATTTTAACTTCATTTTTGCCTTGGCCGTTATTTTATCAAAGAATCAGGCGATATTCTGTACATTGGATAATATTCATCCATTTTTTTAAAAACTTATCTTGAAACACGGTCATTGATTTTCAGTTCAGAATATACACTGATCAAATCAAGTTAAGGAACATCTTAATGCCCAATTTTTAGGGGTTTTAAATCGTCGATGAACTATTGAATTGTTAATCATTCCTTAAATTGTTTTGCTCAGTATATTATTATGTACACGGAAAGGTTCGGATAAACCGAGTTCCAAAATACACAAAAAACGTACTAAAATATACAAAAAGCAATGTATAGCCAAAAGGATCATTATTCCTATATCTTCAAGTGCGAATTAGCAAAATAAAGTAATTTGAAGAAATCAAGACAAACTTGTAAATTTCTTTTTCTTTAATAACATTAAAGATTGTAATAAAAATAAACAACATAAAGTTTGACGATGTAACGATATTACATTACAAGCATGGTAAGAAAATAAATATAAAATGGGACCAATTGTTAAACTTGACTAGACATTTTAAAGCGTACATAAAATCAGGTGTAAATTAAAGCATAATTGTTGTTAAAGTCTATTATCATGTAAAACCAACACAGCCAAGCTTGAAAAAAATCAATAAATATGTCACAAAAGTCAACAATGCCTTTGGTATCCAATAGTTCGACGCTTGAGTAAGACAAACTAGTTGAGACAAGACTCCAGCTATCACAATACAGCTTCAACACGATACAGACCTAAACTGGTTTTCTAGGTTTGATACGCTGCGCTCCTCAAGCACACCAAGACCAGCTTTAAGCCTTAACCAATTACATTTGGTAAACACTTATATAAATATTCAGAAGAGAAGTCTTTGTCGTTTTGATTTTGGCGCTGCCTCACGGCTCCTCAGGGGACTAAACTCTATATCTCCAGCCCCGAGGCAGTTTTCGTCTGGAATTGACCGCTTCCGCTTCTCCGAACTAAAGAGCAGACGACACTCTCCCGTCTTCCGAACTTTCCAGAACATTTTCAAGTTCGACCTTTGAACTTCCGGGGTCACAGGAACCTTACACAACCTTATCTTGGTGTCGCTAGTTTTCTGACTGAGATACATGCACTTGGTTTGTCCCTTGTTTCTCTTGGATTTTCCTTGTTCTTGTTCTCCGTCAAGTTTGAATGTCAGCTTCAGTTGGCATGGCGACATGACGCTGTCTGTTACCATGGGAGCACGATGGGGAGACCCTGACGACATGTTGACACTGTCAGAATCCTCAGTGGGCGATGTGGTTGATTCTGATGAGGTTTCTGTGGGTGAGGTGTCTGTCTTCACGTGTTCAGAAGGTGTCGGGGAAGGACAAGTGTCATCTGGGGATTGTACACAAGGCGTAGCCACATTCATTTTCACAACGGGTTCTTGTTCAATTGATGCACAGTCGTTCTTTATTGACAGACCATCTATAAGATTCTTCAGTTCATTTGTCTGTGATTCGACGTCGGATGCCTCCGAAAACATGTTGCCGTCGAACTGGTTGGCGTCAAGGATGCCTGTCAACATATCGCATGTATTTACGTTGAAAACTGGCGTTTCCGGTTTAACGTCATCAGCCTGTGATAACTTCTCTTTGACGGTTGCTGCAAGTGATAAGGAACTGATGTCTGTAGTCGGCAGGGTGGTTCCAATGCTCATCCCAGAGAGTACTGTCTTGTCAACGTCGGTCACCAGCAGTGACGTTAAAGGAACGTCAATCACCGGCGTTGACGTCATTGGCATCGAAGTCTCGTTGTTGAGTGGTGATACAATACGAGAAGACACGGAATTTCTTCCTTTACTTGCCTGGTTGGCATCACTGTCTGTGACGTCATTCTGTGCGATGACGTTGTCAAAGGCGTAGACGTCAGACGGTGGAACACTTGGTGACGTAATGGGTGATGTGTCCGACTTGTAACACGGGGTTCTCTCAACTGTCCGTGTTGGGATATATTTGAATAAAAACTTATTCAAATTTGGGAGTTTTCTCACTATCTTATCCAGTTTTGCGAAATTTTCTTTATTCCTCACAAACTTTTGATGACCGGAACTTTTAGCGTGTTGTTTTAGAGTATCCTTGTACCACGCCTGACACATTTCACAGAAGCCCCCCTTGGTCTGACTAAACCTGCTCACCTTCTTCTCCCTCCGGACTGCCCCCTCTGTGGTGGGTCGCGTGAGGACGACGGGTCCGTCGAAAGGGGACCCCCCTCCGTTATCGGGGTACAACAGGGGGATGTTCTCTAGCCGTTTATGCAGGGGCTTGTACTGACACGAGTCGTCCTCCACCTTTAAGAAACACTTATCCTCCCATTTAATAGGAACCATGTCATTCGTGGACTCTTTCACTGGCTGCTTACTGCTTGCTCCTAACTCCTTGCAGCGTTTTAGAAAACCGTGGACATGTTCCGTCTTGATACCCATCTCGGTCGCCTTGTCCTGAATGTTCGCCACATTGTTTACTTCCGATGTTAGACTTTCGTTTGTGTTTTTTCTAGCTTTCATCAACAAAGCCTTGCCTCGACTAAGAGGCATGGCCCGAGATTGAGACGCTGAGAGGTTAGATCCAGCCCCCTCCCCCCTCAGTCGGCTCGCCCTCTTTGTGACGGGCCGTGCATCGGACACGAAAACATGGAGATCATTAGAGAGAAATGTTTCAACGGACCCACCTAAACTGGCGATATAGCTCTCCACACGTTGACGAACTGCTTTTGATTTCACATCCACGTAGAATGTCTTGTTTTTGAAGGGCAGAGAACGAAATTCCAGTTTCCTTCGTGCACAAACATCCGTACTATCCTCCATGTTTTCACACATTGTCAACTCGCTGTTTGAATAACCCTCTCTTTAGTCACGTGACCACACAAGAAATTTTCTCGTACGGTCGTTTCAGTCACATCAAAACATGAATCTTTTCGCTTATGTCCTTATTCAAACATCTGTGTAAATAGCACTAGGTAAAATATCCAAATATCCGGCATATATCCTTGCACGGGTTGAAAGTTCACGAAACACTGCGCTCACTCGTTATACCGCTTTCGGGGTTAATATGGAACAGTCCACTTGAAGGGGGTGTTGGTAGCTGCTCACTGTCTTTGTAACTGATATAAACAAACTAAATAGGCTGTATTCCATTTAAAGCATAAACTGCATATATTTGACATCGAACCTTCGAATCTGTGTTTTGTATCCAAAAGATTGCATTAATGTACAATCCGAATGCAACCTGTGACCCCTATGTAGTCGAATGACCTCTGCTTACGTCAGCCAGCTTTGTAGCTGGTGTTGTCACGCTTCAGTGGTTTGAGTTTGACACCTGAAACTGCTGAGTCGCTTCGCATGAGTGGACGCATTGTAAGGACGTTGGTTCACACTGGCATCGGTTAGATAATAGAATCACCGGTTGTTGGGTAATTAGTTTACAATGTCAATGCAACTTGACAATATCGTAAATGCCACACAGGCACACATATAAGCATTTCTACCTGCGAGGTAGGATTAAATTAAATTTTGCTTGTTAAAGTAATAAAATTAAACGATTTAATGTTCTTTAAAACACAAATAAGAAATACTCATTTAGAAGACTTTGTTTAAATCGGAATGGCATGTCCATTTATTATTATAGTCATAATACAATAGAGGAATGATGCATATTAATAATAAGTGCCTGAAAATAATGCACTGCTTTACAATTTTTGACATCACTTCTTCCAACTTAGATATTATTAAAAAGAAAAAGAGAGACGTTTAGTAAATGGAATTCGTAAGATGCTAATACTAGATACGAAACGAAAATCAAAACCTCGCTATAACACGGATCAGTGTGTTATGCTCGCTAAATATTTATTCTCAAAAGTTTTGTTTTTAACATTTCATTTATTATAACAAAATGGAGCCTAGAAATTGCTTTAACCTTAAGCTGAGTGATCTAGACTTGCTATACTTTAGTAGACTTGGTTGGTCGTCAAGTGAATATTTTTGCTTCAGGGTCTGGATGACAATCTATGTGTTATACCAAAAATGCAGTAAAACATGCTCAACAAATATTCATTTAAACTGAAATTTATTTCAGTTTTAACAAATTGAAAGCTTATGTCCTTTAAAGAAAAGGTTCCATGTGATGCTAATGATATATCATATATTTCAGTTTCATAAAATATGTATAATAAACAACACATTCAACAAATTATGAGAAAGAGTTGTACAGTTTGCATTTCATCAAGTTCAATGAAAACTCATTTAATGCATTTTCTTCTTCTTCTTCTGTAACTAAGAGAACTAAAAAAAATCCTCTTTGCCTTAACAGATGAATTATGATTTTAACATATTCACATTAGAAATAGAATATCAAAATTAATAGCTAAGAGTCAATTAGAAAGTGTAGAACAACACTAAGGAACTCAATATAAGGCTCATAAGAGATCTTTCTTATAAAAAAATTTTATTTCATTGTTTTGTTAAATAAAATATCTGTGGTTATTTTTCGGCCTTACAGTCTGTTACTTGAGGTGACACCGTATATCTGTCTGGGATGAACTAATACATAATTTCCCTAATGAACTAAAAGATAATTTGTCTGTCTCAGTACGCATGTGAGCACTCTCCGCGGAAATGACACAGCAAATAATCTGTCTGTCTACCAAGGCGGAAGTTTGCAGTATCGATTCTTGACATATCATAACAATGTAACCTCTCCCTCTGTTGCTAGGTGGCATATCCTTACAGGAAATATGCAATTGAAAATAGTTCTCTTTAAATGTAAGGTTAAAACATTTTCGGGGTTCAGTTTTTATGAAGAATAAAGAAGCTATCGCGTTTTAAATTATTAAAATGGTTGAATAGTTTTGACAAGGATTTTCATAGCACCCTGTGAGCTATGCACATCCTTGGTTTTGCCGTGGTGCATATTTGAGCACATTCTCATAATGATAACAAATTATTCTTCGCTAACATTTACTGAACGGTTTTGTCTGTCAGACGTAATAAAACCAAATTACCTGCATATCATATCAGATGGAACATGGTATCAAACATGGTTTTATGATAAATAAAACGTGGTATTATGATATGAATTTTTTTATTCCGAAATGAAAACACTGTATTATTATATGAAAATACAAAGTTATGATATGAGCTTTGCATTATAAAATGAAATATGGTATTATGGCATATAGGTGCATTTGCATAGGCGCATAAAATCAGGTGTATCGTGGCTTTTGTGAAGGGAGGTAAGAAACTAATGGGACAGGAATTTTTTAAACATTTTTTAAAAGAAACCGTAAGAAAAGGTCAGTGTTCTTCATAAAAATATGCTATGACAGGCGACAAAGGCAAAATAAATTATCTTGGTATATATATATGATGAAGTTAGAGAACATTTTATTTTCTGGTGCTTGTTATTCAATCATTCCAAAAATCATAACACGAATTTTCTAAATTTTTGCAATATCTGGATATTTGAGTCCTAAAATTATAGGGCTTGATTTCAGTTGTACCCGACTCGATCCGAAATATCCAGTCCTACCATAAATCATAGTGTTGACATCTGTTTTCTGTTCGTTAAGAGGGGTACCGGAAATAGGTTATAAACCCATAAACTTGCATTTGCTTAGCTGCTGCATTTACTCTTTATAGCAACGTATAACGCATCGTTTTATAACGCGGCTTCTGATATAGATTCCTTTTTCGTAAAATCTCAGATTTACCTACGTATTCATTAAAGCAGAGACATTATATAACCTGTATATATAGTCTCTGATTAAAGTTTTTAATAAAATTAACATAACATTTAGAATAACCCACCCTTATACGTTGTAAAATCAATTCGCTAATAACCATTTATGGAAGGTTTTGTACTTTTATGTTCTCATGTTTCTCATCAAAGAAAAGTTTTCATTTTGTACTTTAATGCAATTATTGATGATAATGATTAATAAAATATTGATGTGTCTATCTTCTAAGAGGTTCAGCAAATATTGCTTTTACTTATTTATAAGAAACGGCTAAGTATCAATTTTACACTGCGAAGTTTACCATATGTTAATCGGTGAGAGAGTGAGTTTTCTCAGTTCTAAAAGAGAAGAAGAAGAATTCTTTTATTATTTTGCCATGTCATAATTTCACCAGTATATACATTACATTAAAAACATTAAAAAGTACGAATTGAAGCTTCAGCGAGTAAATGGCTTATGAGACATATATACATACGTATTAAAACAATATACAGATTAGAATTGAAAATGATTGTGTAGACCATTTTGGTTTTGTGTAGACCATTTTTGATAGACATTAAATAGATCATGTATGAATAAAAGTTTTTACATTTTACATTAGACACTATGGTAATTTCTAAAATACAGTAAAATCGTGAAAGAAAAGTGTTCTCGCTAAACGTATTAAACAATACACAGATAAGAATTGAAAATGATTGTATGGGCCTTTTTAGACAAAGAAATATTAGACACATCATATATGAATACAAGTCAAGTTACATGCATAAATTATGAATATTATAAAATAAAGTAAAATCGTGAAAGAAAAGTGTTCTTGCCAAACGTACTAAAACAATATACAGATAAGAATTGAAAATGATTGTATGGACCATTTTAGACAAAGACATATTAGACACATCATATATGAATACAAGTTAAGTTACATGTATACATTATGGCAATTTCTAAAATACAGTAAAATCGTGAAAGAAAAGTGTTCTCGCCAAACGTACTAAAACACTATACAGATTAGAATTGAAAATGATTGTTTATAACATTTTTGATAGATTAAAAGTTAATTTACATGTATAGATTATGATACTTTCTAAAATAAAGTAAAATCGTAAAAGAAAAGTGTTCTCGCCAATCTAGTGAAAATATATCAGACGTGCGAGTTGACCTGTCGCCATTATCACCACGAGTCAATTAGTGTCAGAGGTAGATAACACCAATATTTACTGCTCACGGAATGTCAGCCATATTAGCACGTCTCTTTCTAATCAATATTACTACCGGTACACCCAATAACACCCACGACATAAATTGTTTGGTTCTCACATATTTATTTCCGTAGTCATACAGAATTCGATCAACAAATGAGTCAAAGGCTTATATCAATGTCTCTCCATAACAAAACATAATTGAGACGTAAATATATTCTTAAATAGCAAAATGTTAGCTAGATTTATAACTTTCTTTGGTACATAGTCCTTAATATATCAATAGTCATTAAATATTGTACGACAAGAAAAAATAATCGTTTCGTGATTTCTCTTAAAGTAGTCGTTAACTATGTAGTGACTACTGAACATACACACAAAGAAATATTCTTTATTGTGGAACGACTGAAACACTCTCTGATAAATGAAGATGACTGTCACACTTTGAAAACATGCAGAACAGAACAGAACAGAACTTTATTACGTTCAGGCCGATATCCTCGGCATATGATTTTACAAAATTTGCTAAGTTTTTGTAATATAGATACCTTTTTACACATGTAAAGATTTTGAAGTTTAAGCATATTTGGTCTCTTTGAGAAATGTAAAGGTATGTACAAGGTTCTTTCTAAAGTGAAATATTCACATCTAAAAATATAATTGAACTCATCTCCAACATCAGTGCAGTATTAACTACAACTAATATTTTAAGAAATAGCAGTGTGCCTGGCCTGAACGCATAATATCTTGATGATATTACTTGTATTACCACTAATATAAATGTTGAAATTGTGGATGAATAAAAGCACCTCGGCACTATAATAGATAGCAAATTAGATTGGAATGCCAATACTGATGCCGTTTTCATAAAATTGACAACAAAAACTTCACTTCTTGCGCAAAGTGCGATCGTTTAATGTAAATGAACGTGTACTATCCCTCTTTTATCATTGTTTCATTGAAAGCATTTCACCTTTTCCTTCCAATGTTGGTATGGTTCCCTGTCTTTGTTTAACAAATATAGCTTGTTGTTATGATCGCCGATAAAATTGCCGGAGTTTCGTTCATATATTTCTTTCATTTTTATGAAAAAAAGAGTTCTGAAACTATCCCTGAAGATGTTGTCCGTTAAATCTAGATCATTAGACTGTGAATTTGTAAAGCTTCCTTCTGGGAGAAGATATTAAATACCACGGTTTAAAACCAATAGAGTAAAAAACTCTTTTATTCTTTGCAGTGTTCATTTCTTAAATGATCTTTCTGTTGTACAAATTTGATTGTTTTACGTATTGCTTTAAACTATGTTGCTTGTTTATATTGTACTCTAGCTCTGTACAAAATGAATTCTCTTCGGAGTAATAAAGTATTATTATTAATACATGTAGTTGTACATGTAAGTCTCAGTGCGGGTTTTTTTAAAAAACATTGTTAATTCATAATCTGATATGATCATCTTGATTACTTTTCTATACAATATATCTGCAAATTGGTTAAAGAGTTTTTAAAGGTTTTATAGATACATCCATGGCCTATACATCACATAAGAAGACTTGGATAGGGTGGGATTATTTAGTATTGTCTTCTCCAAAATCCTAACAACATCGTCAGGTATTTACATCTTCATACTTCATTGTTCTTAGAAATCTAGTTCATAAATGTTACCTCATCTAGAATACATAAAGCTTGAAATACTTGTACATCTTAACGTGTTGGTATGGTCTTTCTTAAAAAAATGACTTGTCTTAGATATTTTGTATGTACCCACCACCTTAACTGTGTGTACATTATCATGATAATTCTTTATGAACTTTTATACCACCAACGGTGTTTAAAAAAAAATAAAATTAAAGTTGAATTTAAAGATTGTACGTCTATGTCAATGCATGTGTTGACTTCATGATCGCTCAAATTATAATGATAGAAAATGTGTAGAAAATTGGCCTAAATGCCAAAGCTACATGATTACATGAGATAAATACTTGTTATTTTTTTTAATATGTACAGATGTATCATAAATGCTAGTGTATCTATGTTTCAGTAGTTGTTATCTTTTAAAACCGCAAATTTTATTGGCGAAATTTGTTAAGATAAGCAAAAAGTTTCCTAGATTTGAAAATTCGCTTTCACATTTTCAGATAATCTAAATAAATTAAGATCGATAGTTTCATATAAAAAAAACCCTTCTTGATCTAAATTCATTTAGACTGATTTCAACCAAAAATGGGCAAGATTTTACTAGAAATTCTATCCTTTTCACGTATTCAACCATAAATTTACGTTATATTTATGTAGCTACACCTATCATTGACCAACTGCAGAAGAATAAACCAATCTCATTGATCACAAGACATCCAAGCGGAGCCAAGCCCAGTCACTGTTACACCTTCAAACAAGCCTAGAGGTACACAGATCCTCTCTCTAAAGCTGAGCGATTTGTAACGACGTCTTTAGCTTAGCCCGCTTGTGAGCCGCTACCTTGAAGTGATGCGCTTCTCCCGAGGGTATGAAGGGAGGAATGGGGACACGGTTGACTGGTCACACACATTCGGGACAGGTAACAATATGCTATTACCTGACCTAATGACCCTTTGTCACCTTGACCTCTCACATTGCATGGATATGCTCAGAGGTTGAGGTTTGTTTACTTTTAGGTTTTGCTGACTTGGCTTTTTGTTATTTTTCAAGCAGATGGATCGTTTTGGGTTTTATCATCCAGATTCCTTTTATAGAATCACTAACAAATTTATGTAATTACGTTTTGTAATAAATATATTTTAATCCTAGAGGTTATCTGTAAAAGCTTTTATTTTTATACTCCTCATAAAAAATTCAAGCAACATGTTAAATTCCAACACTATTTTTTTCTCCAATTTTCAGTTGTTTAATGGTGGTTGTGTACAAGTAACGTGATCAATGATTTGATTCAAGGTTATCCTCAAATTTCCTTTGCCTTCATTATTTCTTGTTGTATGGCTACCTAGTATGAACATATTTTGCCCAAAATATACTTGTGGCTTAATTATTTGTGAGGAGTATATGTGTTGGATCAGACATTCTATTTAGAGGATGTTAAATAAATAATCTCTGATCCGACCTCCGTAGAACCATAAATTAAAATAGTTTTTAGTTTTGTCCCCATTCTAATCAAAAGTAATTATGAAGTAATACTTCAATTGAGGTTTTAGAAGTAAGAAATATATTTGAGCAGGTGGGCGAAAATGAGTGGGCGAAAATGTAGTAAGTCGCAAGTAGATATCACTGCCTAAATGACTTTTATAGATTAAAGTACAATAGACAGACTATTATTTAGTCTATGAAACAATCTTCAAATATATTTCAATATGTTTGTTAATTTCTTGGTTGTGTAGTTTCATTGCTATTGTCTAGACTTGCTAAATGAGGGTATTGAAGGTAAAAAGCTCTTATTTATAGTCATGGAGTTGAGGTGAGGTAATATGGGGTTTAGCACTGCCTTCAAGAGTATTTCACTTATATCGCGGCTTGTAGTATTCTTGCAAGGACAAAGCCCCAAAAACGATAGTGGCTATGCGGTGAAACCTGCGAGCATCGGCTGGAACTAGTGAATCATGGGTGGTACTGCGCTGAAATTCAGTGTAGCATTCCACCCAAACCTGACTGCGTGTAGAACAGTTCTCTACTGCAGACAAAGTTGCTGAGCCCCTGGCAGGATTTGAACCAAAGACCTTCTGATCCGAAGCCGAACGCGCTAACCAATGCGCTATCCCGCCCCCGGAAGGTACTGAGTAAATGGTTTCTATTTCATATAAAATTGTTTTACCTTCATGTTTTAGATTTCTTGACTTGGAAACAACAAACAAAAGATGATTATTTAGATATTTATTCATTTATCAGTCTTAACAGTACCATATTATTTAACAATTTTTCAATGCACCAATCATCCAACAATTGTATACTTAAACAGAATAAGACCAACATACAAACTTTAAATGCTGAAAACACAAAACGGAGAATTCTTCACACAAAGACAAACATAAACTGTGAACTGTTAATCAGTTAAGCCATTTCTAAATCTCCCAGACATCATTTTCTTTTCAACCAGAAGGAAGTTTTAGAGAAAAAATAGTAAATTGTCTTAAATAATTTTTGTCTTAACTTCAGTGCAATTCAAGAAAAATTTCCAAATGGTACAAAGCCTTCTAACTTAATCTTAAAATACTTGCATTTTATAGATTTTTTAACAGTTTGTTCTAAAATATTTGAGCTTTAAACGTACGGTACATTCTTTTTGTGTTGTTATTTGTTTAAATTCAATTAAAATTATTGATTTCAATTTGCCAATTTACAGGAATCTGGCAACAAAGGCTTGAAACAGTGTATCCGACAGCATATTGATTTCTTAAAAATACATTTTGTTGTAATTATTATAACATGTATCCCCATTCTAAACATAAATTACTAAACCATACACAAGATATCCAGACACCACATAACAGATCTATGCATTGTCGTTCATTGTCATTTGAAGACACTCCTCCAATTATGGCACTGCAAATTAAATCAAAGTACTAGTGACACCATCCCAACTTATTAATATCTCCTATCGAAAATAACACTATCCTTATGAAAATTCTTGGTCATGAATGGAAATTATGAAAGCAATTTTGAGGTTGATTATTTGACTACCATGGGCTAACAGATACTCGTGCTTGGTCTCTTGATTTTTACATCTACATCATATATCCCCTTCTTTGACCCCCTAATTTCTGGTATCAAATTCCCAGCTTATACCCAGTGATATACGGTATATTATGCACAAGTATTGAAGGTAATGTCAGGTAATTGTACTACACAAAATAAATTACACTCTATCCCGTTATTCAATCTCTAAGTACGATATGCATCAGTTTCTCAACTTTCAAATATTTGATTAAATTGAAATTCTATACCTTTTTGTGGAGTATAAATAAGAATCGAAAATTGGATATTCCTACAAAAGGTTGAAAATGACTATTGCTTTGACACCCATTGAAAAAAAATAAAAAAAATTTCATCTCATGAGGTAATAAAGTTACATATTTTCTCTTGCATCTGCGCCAGCTATGAAACATAAAATATCTATCTCAATTAAATAGATTAACATGGTATTAGTCAAGAAAAGACAGATAACCTCTATGTATTTGAGTGCAAATAATGGCATCATATCAAGGAAACGTGTTTATCAGATAGGACATCAGACCCATTCACAGACATCAACACTCTGCTACATCTAACATACAAAGTGTCAAAACAGATTAAATACTGGAGCTGAATAATAACTGACAACACAGATGTACAAACTCAAATCATACCAAGCGTAGTTGCCGAGTAAGTCTTGAAAACACTCATGTCGGTGCAGATTTGACAAAAAGAGTTCCACACATCAAAAGGAATGATGTTTCTAGAATGTGCTTAATGGTCAAAGTCATAGAAAGGACAGGAATTTTCTTGTCTTCATAAATGTTACATCAATGAGACTAACACCTCAGCAAAATTCACTCAAATACAGTAAACCTCCCATCCATGATGAAAGTTTATAGTCATCTCAACATTCATGCTACCTTATTGGCAAGTTTGAACATGGACAATTACCATAGAAGTTAAGTAAGCCTTAGCAACTTTTGTATAAGTCTTGTTACACAAAATTATTTACTCGAGTCCAAGGTAACACTTATGAAAATGGAAAGCGGATTCACCTGTTTCTTCATGAATCACACCTAAAAATACTCTCAGCAATGTAAGCATATGCTATCGAGCTCTAATCAGCTCTCCCAAAGCATAGTCCTCCAGCTTTTCTATCTTGATTTTGAGATTAGAACTGCTCTCCTCCAATTCATCCAGATGGGACATTGAGTAAGTTATGATTAGCAACGCTAAAGGCTTTAACTTAACTATTAGCATGCCTTGAATGGCGAGCAGAGAGGTCAAGACTCATTCACAGTACAAGACACAGCACTGAGGTAAATACGAGTGAGTTGTTTAGCGCTGCTGGGAAATATTTCAGCCATTAGCTGTTGGTGTAAATGCTCAAGACCGTCGTCTGCTCTCAGCTGCAATATCTATAGGGACTAGTCTTTCAGGGGCAGATAACTCTTAATCATGCAGATGCTGTGAGTAGCTTCTTGAGATCGGCAGCTTTCTCTCGTAATTCCCATACTCCATCCTCACACATGGGAGATAACTCTTCAGATAATCTACTTCCTGTCTGCGTCTTTGATAATAACTTCAGCTTGCCTGCATCTGAAGATTGAAAAGTGATGCTTATTATTGTCATTATTGTCACCATTAATTTTTGACAAGTATTGTAAAGGTTGATATAAAACAGTGGAAATAGATTATTTCTTTGAAAAGTAGCACTTTTTTTATATTTGTTAAAGATTAATTTTTCAAAATGACAACAAATTACAATGTTTGGTTTATGAATAAATTTCCTCAATGACATACAAAAAACACCAGAAAATTGATGATCATTTTCCAATTTGGATAGAATCCTGTTGCAAAACATACAAATAGAGTTATGATATATTATGTAAAGCTCACTCACCGTTCAATTTTTTTATGATGACTTCTATCACAGCTAGAGACTCTGTCCGGATCACAGCATACTTCATATTACCTGTACAAAAGTATATTTCAATGAAATGAGGTGTTTAGCTTTCAAAACTTATTTTTGAATGAAAATTGGAATGACGGTTAAACCTGTTGGCAAAATATTGAACCACGACTACCGGAAGATTGAATCAAACAAATTTGTCATCTAACAATATAAAACTGCAGAGGTTCTCAACAAATATAAAAAACTGAAGCTGGATGTATATTTCGCTAATATCGCGGCTTCTAATATTATATCAGGGAGACACCCTGCAACACTATTGTGGTTATGCATTACAGTGAAACTTGCTGGTATCGGCTGGAACTAGCAAACCATGGGTGGTACTGCGCTGAAATTCAGTGTAGCATTGGACCCAAACCTGACTGCATGTAGAAGACTTCTCTAATACAGACGAAGTTGCCGAGCCCCTAGCAAGATTCAAACCACAGACCTCTTGATCAAAAGCTGAATGCGCTAACCACTGCACTATACTGCCCCCATTTAAGGCACCACTCGAGCGGCTTTCGTCCGCCATTTTTAAATGTTAGCATTGCAAGAAAACAAAAGTGCTCTAATATGCTTATTCATTACCAAAATTAAGAAATAACTACTTGAATGATAGAAGAGGAGCATATTTACAAATAATTCATAATAAAAGTTATCAGATGCAACAGCATTTTGTAGTAGTAATGCATTCCACGATCGTAGCTTTGATGATTGGCTTCATTTCACGATGTTTTTAATTTTTTGAGCGATACACTTTATTTTTTGTCAAATTGTCAAATCTTTAACAACTAAATGGTTATCTCACAAACATGTCTGAAATTAAGTGTGAAATTATCATGTAAAAATCATATATAATTGTAAACAGGAAAGTTCTCCTGAATTTCGTTTCCACAAAAAATACCCCGCTCAAATGGTCCCTATAACAAATGTAGTGAACTGACCTAGGAGTGGTATCACAGTTGTCAGGAGTTGGTCGATGATTGGAAGCACTGTTTCACTTTGGCTCTCTAGCTGGTCCTTCTTCATACATGATAACCTGGCAACAAATATAAGTTGTCAACTATTTATTGACTTTCAGTATCATAAATAGCCAAATTCTTTTTTAATAAGGGGTCAGAATGTAAATTTATTTTGATAAATAAAAGAATTGTTCGTGTTTTTGGCTTTAAGGCCTTTATTCATGATCCTCCTGGTCAAGAAATTATACAGGAGACTTGATCTTATAGTGTTTATGATTTCACAAGACAAGGGAGAACGTTTTTGAGGGATGGCCCTTGTGAACCTTGTTTTGAGTCAGATAGTCACTTAATCATACTCAAGAAAAGTAAGTACATACATATGTATATATGTATCCCATTTCTTATTGTTGAGTCTAGAATCAAGCTCACCTGTCTACAAACTTGTGCATTGTTTTGAGTATGGTGACCTGACCCTTCCAGGTGTTGACCGGGATCCCCTCACACAGCTGGTCACACACTGCTCTCTGGAACTCTCCTGGAGACAAGATAGATAGCATCAATATTGGATATGTGTAGGATCAAAACCAAGGCAGAGGTGTTGTTGATAATGTAAGCCCGCGGCAGAGGGAAATTGGAAAGGGCCGACAGGCCCGCCCCAATTTCCCGAGGCTGAGGGCTTACTTTATCAAACAACACCGAGGGCGAGGTTTTGATCTAACTTATGAACCGAGATAAACCGTAGTAACAAAATTATTTCAATAATAAGTATAAAAATGGATTCATTGATTTTTACTGGTAGGGAATCACCATGAGCAAACGGAGAGCACATCCGCGCCCTGCACATGCTTTGCGCTCGCTACCCAAGCCGTGAACGTGAAATGCATGCGCTATCTGCCTCGTGAAGTTCACATGATTGTCACTGTGGAAAATACATCATTGTTCTCATGGGCCTTTATAGCCGAGTTGTCAAAGGCGCCAGTTTAGTAAGCGAGTGGTGCAGAATTCGAAACCAGGTATGCGAACATTATATTTGTGATTTGTCAAAAATATGATATTTTGTGATGGTATTTATTCCAAGAAGGACTTTGAAACAAAGTATTTCAAAACGTGTATAATCCCAATCAAAATAAATTTCCGATAAATTCGAACAAACCTGCAGAGGTTTCAGATTCTTTGAAGGGGATCCTCCTTGGGGTACTTACTGCATAAAATCTGTATTTTTGCTATATGACAGGTTGTGACTATTTTTTACAATTAAAAAATACCAAAACATCGATAAAAACGTGTTCTGTTATCTGTTGTTACCACCCTGCATCCAGCCCTAGCCCTAGTGGCGTCCCTAGCGACAGGGGCAGATAACTCTAAACCAGCCTCTTATCAATCTTAGCCAAAGCCAGACAGAATAAGGGGAGGTGGGTGGCCGTACCCCAAGGAGGATCCCCTTCAAAGAATCTGAAACCTCTGCAGGTTTGTTCGATTCTTTTTCAGAAGGGTATCCTCCTTGGGGTACTTACTGCATAAGAAGACTCCCAGAGACTAATCTTCGGAAGTGGAATTCTGTCTGCAATAATTAAAATAAAACACAAGGAATTAAAGCACACTCACCAAGTCACGTGACCTTGCCACTGCAATGACCGTGGAGGGCTACCCCTGGGTAATAATGGCTTTACACCGATAAACTCGGCAAAAGAAAGAGTTTAGATCAAACGTCCCTCCCCCCCCCCTTCTTTTGAAAGAAGCTACTAGGGGACTTCTAGAAAAGGTAACGTTAACCCCAAAGAAAAACACCCGAGGGTGATTTCTGCCAGAGTTCAAGAAATAACTGTGCAAATGGTTAGTGGTTAGTGGTTAGTACGACAAGTACCCGCTAACTTCGACACTAAAACAACGGCACTAAGGAAACCACAAAATTTCCTATATAACATATACCGAAAGCTCAATCAGCTAGAGGGTACACGCCCCTGCCCACTGGAGAGAACCGACTTGCCAAACCGAGCACGCTCGCTGGAGTGCATGTCAAGTTGGTAATGTTTAATGAACGTGCTCGGCCGGCTCCAAATAGCGGCCGAACAGATCTCTTCAATAGGCAGGGACGCAGCATAAGCCTTAGAGGTCGCTACCGCCCTAACCGAGTGAGCTTTCAAACCCTCAGGAGGTTGATGACCCTTGTGGGCATAACTCAGGCAGATAGTCGAGACTATCCACCTGGAAATAGTCTGTTTGGAGGCGGGATCACCCGCCTTTCCCCTGCCGTAGCAGCAGAACAACTGGTTGCTTTTGCGGATATCCCTCGTTCTTAGGACATATTTCTTCAGTGTCCTACGCACGTCCAAGACATGCGGCACTGAAGCCCTTGCTCCCGACGTAGCCGGCTGGAGCAGAGCTGGAAGTTCAATGGGCGCCGTTACGTGAAATGAATGCGCCACCTTCGGACGGTACGAGTCCGGCAGTCTAATGCTGACTCTGTCTTTATGAAAGACAGTCAGCTCGGGATCGGAAGACATCGCGTGGATATCCCCTACCCGCCTGCCGGACGTGACCGCCACCAAGAAGGCTGCCTTCCATGTCAGCAGCTGAAGTGATATTTTGTCCAGGTCCCTAAAAGACGGACCTGACAACCAATCCAGTACATATGATAGATCCCAAGTCGGGCTGACCCGCCGCAAAGGCGGACGGATCCTGTCCACGCCCGCTAGGAAACGCTGGACCATGGGATGGCTACCGAGCACGGTGCCGTCCACCGGAACGTGGAATGCGGAGATTGCCGTCGAATAACCTCGAACGGTCGAAGCAGCCAGACCCTCATCGAGCCTGGACTGCAGAAACTCCAGCACCGGGATCAGACCCGCAGAAAAGGGATCGAGAAGCCCTCTATTTCTACTCCAGCGCGCATAGCAGGCCCATCTATCCTCGTACTGAATGTTCGTGGAATCCCTCCTCGAAGCCAGAATTGTATCTGCAACTCGTGCAGGAATTCCGCTCTCCTGGAGGCGACTCCTGACAGAGGCCAAGCCACCCACTGAATGTTGGGATTCGGGTGTGGCGCCCCTTCCTGCGTCAGCAGACCCGGTCGACAGGGTAACAGTACAGGAGGCCGTACAAGAAACCTGAGGACCAACGGAAACCACGTCTGAGCCGTCCAAAGCGGCGCCAGCAGCACCAGTAACTGTGCAGGCTGGTCGGCCAACTGTGACAGAACTCTGGGAATCAAGGGAACTGGTGGGAACGCCCACAGAACCTTGCCGGTCCAGTCGATCGCGAAGGCGTCGGCCGCCAGAGCGTGAGGGTCTGGAATTCTGGAGCAGAATACAGGTGTCTGGTGCGTCCTCCCGGACGCAAACAGATCCACCTGGAATGACCCGTACAACTGGGAGATAACCTCGAATGTCCCCCGGTGGAGCAGCCATTCGTGAGGTGCCAGGATTCGACGCGACAAGGCGTCCGCCCGGACATTGTCCACCCCCGGAAGGTACACTGGAAAGACCCGAATGTTGTACCGATCGCACCAGAGCAGGAACTCCCACGCCTCCTGAAGGAGCGCTGGGGATACCGTTCCGCCCTGCTTGAGGATGTAGGTCAAGGCCGTCTGGTTGTCCATTTCTAGACGAACCACTTGGCCTGTCAGCAACTGGAGGAACTGACTGAAGACTCTCCTGACAGCACGTAACTCCAGCACGTTGATGTGCCTCTTGGACTCGTCCAGAGACCACAGGCCCGAAGCTGAGTGGTCTCCGAGGACTCCCCCCCAGCCTGAGAGGGAAGCGTCCGTCTGAACCGTGACTGTCGTCTGAGGATTGTCCAAGGGAATACCTCTGTTCAAATTGTCCTCCTCTGTCCACCACTCGAGATGGCCCAACAGCCACTCGGGGACAGCTACTGACTGTTCCAGGCTGCCTGCGTGTGACCACAGCTGGGCTAACGCCTGTTGAACCGGTCTCATGCGCAGGCGAGCTCGCCAGACAACATCCACTGTCGCCGCCATGTTTCCCAGCAGCCGAAGCCACATGCGTGCGGGATGCGCGGGACTCTGTAGGAAACGACCTGCGGTCTGAGAGACCTTGACCACCCGGTCTGGCGCTAGGGACACTAGCCCCGTCGCCGTCTGGAACCGGGCCCCCAGGAAAACAAGGTCCTGGGAGGGTTCGAGGTCTGACTTCTTCAAATTCACTATCCAACCCAAGCGCAACAGAATGTTCAAAATGCTCTGGGTGGCCTCCTGATTCCACAGCTGGGACAAAGCCCTGATTAACCAGTCGTCCAGGTACGGGTGACAGCACCTGCCCTGCGATCTGGCAACCTGTGCCGGAATCAGCATCAGTTTGGTAAACACCCTTGGCGCCGTCGAGATGCCGAAGGGGAGCACACGAAACTGGTAGCACACCCCGTCGAAGGCGAAGCGAAGAAACTTCTTGAACTGGGGGTGCATTGGAACGTGAAGATAGGCGTCCTTGAGATCGATTGACGAGAGCCAATCCCCTGTCTCCACGGACGCTATCACTGACCTCAAGGTCTCCATCTTGAAAGAAGGCACTTGCAACATCTTGTTGAGGTGCTTCAAATTCAGAATTGGCCGGAAGCCTCCGTCCTTCTTGGTGACTAGGAAGTACGTCGAGTAATAACCGATCTCTTCCTGTCCCTTCGGGACCACTTCGATAGCTGCCTTGTCGAGCAACGCTGCGACCTCGGCTCGAAGAATTTCCGCCTTCTCCAGAGAGGATGGCACCGGGGTGCTCCTGACTCCTGTAGAAGAAGGTGGCCCATGCTTCCAAAGAGGTAAATGTCCGTCCCTGAGCGTGGACAGGACCCAGGCATTGGACGTGGCCTTCTCCCATTCCGAAAGGAAATGAGACAGGCGGCCTCCTACTGGAAGACTCGGTACCAGACAACGGATCCCCGCAACCGGCGGCACTCCGGCCCCCTGGCGGTTCACCAAGACACTGTCTGCCGACACCGGCGGCCCTAGGGCCCCCTGACGGCTCGTCGAGGCAAAGACTGCCATCGAAGGTTCGACAACCTCTCGATGGAACACAGACTGAAGCGGTGGGGGAGTTAGGGACCCTTGTAGGCGCCCCCTTTCCCCCGAAAAGGCTGCTGCTGCCCCTTGGAGCGCTGCTGCCCTTTCTGCTTCTTGCCCCGCTTCCCTGGCTGAC
Organism: Steromphala cineraria; assembly: GCA_916613615.1. Classification (NCBI taxonomy): domain Eukaryota; kingdom Metazoa; phylum Mollusca; class Gastropoda; order Trochida; family Trochidae; genus Steromphala; species Steromphala cineraria. The sequence continues at coordinate 37,017,073 of OU744722.1, read as the reverse complement.
CCCGACCTACCCCTCGTGGGATAGAAGAGTTCCACTCGGAGTAGGTCTTGGCAGGTGGTCCAAAAGGAGGATCAACCAGGGGGGACTTTCGCTTGAAGCCAGCGTTACCAAGGGCGCCCTTTACGTCCTTGATACGTGAAAGCTGGTCAGCGGTGTCCTTAATGACTTTGGTCGCTCCCGGGAACAAGGTTTTACCGAGTTCAAACGGGAGAGCCATTAGTCTTTTCTTGGTGGGCTGTGGCAATGTTGAATAATTCAGCCACACCCGGCGCAGCCCCATCACTGCGCCCATTATCTGACCCGCGGAGCTCCGGATAGAGTCGCGAGCCAGATAACCATTTGCGTCCGTCAGTTGCCTTTGGAGAAGAGCTTGGGAGCTCTTCCCCTTCCCTTCCTTCAAGGACTCTGCCTGGAGAGAAGCCAGGTAGGCCGAATGCACGGCGACACGCATCTGTTGGCAGCTGCCCCGGAACGTTCCTTCAAACGTCCTGAACAGCTGCTTCAAGAGCGCGTCACCGGCACGGAAGGGGGGCACGCACCGACCCTGGAGTCCAAGAGACTCCAGGCTGACGGAGGCCAACACATCGTCGTCACATAACGGCACTTCAAACAATCCCTCCTCTCCCAATGGGTACCGCTTGTGAAGCTCCGGAAGGTCGAAGCGCTTGCGGGTACCCAAAAGGAGAGGAGTGACCGAATCGTCCATCACATGCTCGAGAATGCGGAGTCGCACCTGTGGGGACTTCCGCGAAGCGAAAGCCCCACCGGGAAGCCGGAACTCAGCAGAGTCGGCCTCCTGTTGGGGAACAGCGCAATGCGGGAAAGCCTTGGCAATCTTGCCACGAATCTCCCGCAAAGCAGAGTTAATTGACAGGTCGACCGCCTCAGACTCCGCATCACTCTCAACCTCCATGTCAGACTCCGAACGCTCCGACAACAACGTCGAGTCTGAATCCGACTCGCTGTCGTCGTGAGCGCCCACAGTCTGACCGGGAGGCAGGAGAGGAATACGAAATCCCGACGCAGTCGACCCATCCTGTTCCACAACAGGTGGTCGAGTGCCGAGCCCAGGTGCCGTCCCCTGCGCCGAAGCACCGGGGACAATACTCTTGGGGTCGCCGACCGTACCCCCTGACCCGGACGTACCAGGCGTAGGGGAAGTAGGTCGTGTGATCGTCGCCGAGGGAGCACCGGCCTTCCGGTGCTTTCGACTTATCGTTCCCGGTGCACCGCCCGGGCCCCTGCCCGAGCCAGCACCGGAACCGACGACGTCCACGGTGCCAGAGGTACCGGGCGTCGGGGCATCGGGGCGTGAAGGGGGAAGAGACGCGCGGATTTCCTTACGGACTTCCTGCATCAGTTCCCCCAACAAACCCTTCATTTGCCCCTTGATTAGTGTATTTACATCAGTAGGTGTGAGAGAGGATTGCTTGTCTCTGACAGAAACCACCCTCACCCCCGCATCCGAGTCAGAACTCTGAGAGCCCGACGGGATGGGGGGCGAGATTACCTGACGCTTTTTGTTTTGTTTACTGGGAGGGGTAGCACTTCTGACATCCTCCCCCGCAGCGTGGAGCCTCTTGAAGAAGGTCAGGTCCAGTGATCTGCGCTTCTTGGTCCTCACGGAAAAGTTCGAACACGATGAGCAGGCAGAGTCGTCGTGGTCCTCAAGGGCGAGGCAGATGATACACTGATCGTGTGAGTCTGACTCGGGAATTCTATTCCCACAGTTGGAACATTTCTTAAATGACTGCAAGCAATCAAAACAAAGAAAAGTTACAACCGTGCATGCGTTATGTAGATAGAAAGATACATGTGTGCATGACAACAAAAGAGAGAGAATAATAATAATCCTACTCTAAGGCATATAAGTTATGTATAAAGGCTTCCCAAAGCAAGCTCATAACAAAAGCCTGTAATAAAAAGAACATGTAAACAACATGTCTTGCCGACCTAGAGAAATTTACAACACCCAGTAAATTCACGAAGGTGAAGAAAAAATCTCAAAGTCTAGGGAGCTTATTTATTACTAGCAAGTGCCAAACAATAGCGGAATCCATACGAAAGAAGAACTTATCCTCTAGTCGGAAAAGGACTTTCGAGAAACCGCCATGTTCGTCATTTTTCTCCGCCATTACGCAACACGAGGTGCGCACGGTTTTGAAAAAATTCTAAGTCACAACGCGAAGAAATGCGAGAAAATGCGGCCTATTCTAATCTATAATGATTAAAGGTCACCATACATTTGCTTTGTCTTTGTCCTCGGACATTTTCTTAGCTTCAACTTGTCAAAATAACTTCAATGAAAAACAGAACGTCTGTTCGTGATGAATGACAGATTGATAAGAGGCTGGTTTAGAGTTATCTGCCCCTGTCGCTAGGGACGCCACTAGGGCTAGGGCTGGATGCAGGGTGGTAACAACAGATAACAGAACACGTTTTTATCGATGTTTTGGTATTTTTTAATTGTAAATAATAGTCACAACCTGTCATATAGCAAAAATACAGATTTTATGCAGTAAGTACCCCAAGGAGGATACCCTTCTGAAAAAGAATCTAGAGTAAGCCCCGGGCTTTCCTAGAGAAAGCCCTGGGCATTCTTGGAGAATGCCCGGCAAAGAGGTTTATCCGGTAAAAGAAGAACCTAATAGAACAATAGAGTGACGTCACTGGAGGTTTATAAACATGTATATAGAACCTCACCCACGTCTGATCCCAGGATATTTTACTTTAATCAACGAGTGTTGATATATTTGATATCAGAAGACAATAGGGTGAGCATGAAAAATGTGCATCTCTGAAAACTGCACTAGCCTAAAACTACTGAAGAGGTGATTTCATTGCCTTGTCACGTGAATCAGCTATTTCAGCATACTTGAGCTCCTACAGTACCCTGATATCTAACCCACCAAATGGCTTGTATGACTAAGAGTTATTAAATCTTGCTATGTTTAGTGTGTACTATTTTCTACAGACCTTGTTTCTCAAACTTATAATCATATTATTCAGGTGACAACAGAATTTAGATGTGTGTCATTTCATTGCCTGATTATATATAGCACATGAGGTATTTGGCATGATGGATATTAAATATTGTAGTAGCTCTTAGGCTACAAAAGTGTGTATTATGTAGGCGTAATTTTCCGGCAATACGATTGGTCGAGAACCGGCCACGTGACAGTCGACAGAAAGTGATATTGACTTGACCCCCGTGACCCCGAGTCCGACCAAAAGTGATATTGACTTGAGTTACTAAAAATAGAGCTGATGATGTCAAACCATTGTTTCATGACGTCTTGCTATTGTTATCATGACGTCATTGACCCGTCCTTGCCAACAATCGAGCCCCAATTGCCGTTCATTGCTGTATTTTTCCATTATCATTTGCTTTTTTGACCGAGACATAATAAAACAATTATGGACTGGTGAATTTGGTCAATACCTGTTTTTATAGACCCAAGGAAAACAATATCGACCTTGGACTTTGTCCTCGGTCAATATTGTTTTCCTTGGGTCTATAAAAACAGGTATTGACCTCATCACCAGTCTATAATTGTATAATATATACCTTGTGTAGACGGTACAGTAGGCCAGACCTCCCCGAGTGTCGTGTATGCACAATCCTTCAGGTTGAGTTTCTGGTTCCTGGGTACTTCATCTTCCTTGTCCACCTCCTCACTTTTTGCACCAGTCTGTGGAATTGAAATCGGAATTGAGTGGAACCTAACTGCTTAACTTGACACTGTTATTTAACATCTCGAATGCCTCTTGTGGTTTGAAAAGATATTCAGACGGTATTGCCAGAGAGATTCCTTGCTCTGGAAATGTGCTCTCTCTAAGTTGATTTATGCCTGAGGTGTTTGTAAAGAAATATATGGTGATAATTTGCACACGAATTAGACCTTTGGAACTATAACTATACGCACATGAAGCAAACCTGAATTTTTCTTTGATGTTCACTGATCTAGTCTTGCAACTGATTGGTGTTTGTTTAGGGGCTTAACAATAAGTCTTCTTGAGTAGCTAATAATTTTAGTGACTAGTGACAAGTGACAAACTTTCTAAAGACAACAGTAATAAAATCACAGTAAATTAGCTGTGTCATACGTTTTCAAAATATGTTTGACAAAGGTGTACCAAAGTACCTTGTGTAGTATCATTTAATTTTCAAAATAGTCACTCAATAGTATATGTGTCCACAGGGACATGATGTAAATGCTCTTAAGATAGACACTTCAAAGTATTAACGGTTCAGTTAAGAGTTGTCTCACCTTGACTAGAGGGAGGAGTATATCCCAGACATCACGGAACAGATCCAGCTCGTAAGCCTCTATGACTGCTCCCAAACACTTGAGTGCTTCTATCTTGTACAGCTGTCGCTCCTTCCTCGACTCTCGCAACACACTCTCCAGTATCTGTTGAAAGTTTTTTACATGAGGCTTGTTAGATAAGCAGCAAGGATTTTAGAAATCGGAAATATCAAGAAGACAAGAAGTTTTAGGGATGATCAGCTTCTTTATTGTTTCGGTATAGATCCTTAAACCGCTTTCAAGCAATTATCAACTTGTTTTTTGGGACATTGTAATGGGACACTGTGTTGAACTTACTTCTTTTATCTTTGGTTGATTGTCAATATCCTCTTTGATTGTATCTCTGAAACAAAAAAACAAAATGGAATTTTTGAAAGAAATTTGTCACAGTAAAGATTTTGAATAATTAGCTGCCAATTAACAAGCTGTTTCAAAGACTTGATCAATTAATGAGTAGTATCACTTGGACAAAATAATTATAAGCATAGCAATACATCTTTTGAAAACATAATTTTTTTTTTTTTTTGCATTAATTAGAATAAGTTTAGAGGAGGCAATAATACTTACTTGCAAGATGTGCATACTGTTGAAAGTGCTTGTAAAAGGGCCTCCTGAAAAAAATTATTCCATGAAGCTTGAGAAACAGTCAAGAGATCTTTTAAGCAAAACATAACACTTTCCCATTAAGGATTCAATGATTGAGTCAATTTTAACAGTTGGAAGAACCCTTTCACATCAGGCAGTAGACTTTGTTTGATTTCTGGCCATGTTACACCAAAAGAAGTTAAAACATTGATATTTCTGGTTCATGTCCTGATGCTCAAAATCATAAGGTGAAAACATCACTTAAATTTGCACTGCAGCCGGTTACCACAGACACACAATCAATTTCAATTTTTCCACATTTACTATTTCCAACATAGTGTCATCATCATAATCATCATCAACCGACCTTGCCGTCCCAAGTCCTGCCCTGGAGCCCAGAAAGAAGAGCTGTGAGGAGTTTACCCAGATGCGGAGGACCAAGAGAGGAGCCTAGTTTGGTAGCGACGGTGCTCATAGAGGCAGCGGCCTGGGCCTTGGTGCTCCACAACTGGGAGTCGAGGGATAGCTGCAGCAGCTCCACGATCTCAGAGATGTACAGACGCAGTCCGCCCTCCGTACCTGAAAGATTTAAACCATTTATAAGGATTCTATAACCGTCACCACTACAAGCCACAAATCAGACTCATGAAAAACAGAACATAAACATATTTGTCAATGTTTTTTTATGTTTACATTTTATACTGATGAAATACTTTGTGTTGAATGATGCATGAGTACATGTCATGATAAATGTATCATACAGAGGATTAAACCTGGTTATGGTTATCTATCTCATATTGTAATTCCCCACATCAAACCTGATGTAGGAATAAGTATGTCCTACTTTTTTTCAAAACAGTTATTCATAGATTCTTACTGTTAATTTTGACAAGCTCTCCAGTGATTAATCTACAAATATGACCTGCTGAGTTCAGGGACGCTCCAGCACAATGTTTTTTGAGTCCTTGCAAATTTTAATGAGTCTTTCATTGTGTAGGCAATAGCACCATGACAAATTACCTTGCATCCTGCAACTCACAGCTTACATTTTTAAGAGTTCTTTCAATTGAATCATTACTCAGGGGTAAATTTATCATTGGATTCTTACAGTATTATTCAAAGTGTAACATTGGCAAGCAGTGTTATTGACTATGCACTATAGCAGCAGAATCTAGAAAACCTAAGACATTACAGGTGACAGAAGTCAATGAATAGACTGTAGCTTGGGTGGTGATGTAATAGGTAAGCTGAGCCTTGGACTGATAGTGGCAGTATACTTGAGGCCCTGGAAGGACTAAGGCAGTGGCCATTAAGGTGAGACACAATCTAATCTACAAGCAGGGTTTTAAGTAGACTACGTGTAGTAAATAGTAACCTATGCCGAGGTTGATACGGGTAATATCACCCCGAGGGAACCGAGGGGTTATATTTCCCGTATCAACCGAGGCATAGGTTACTATTTGCCATACACACCTAGGGATGATATGGCATGTTGAACAGCTAACAGGTTATATCCCATATCAACCTGAGGTGACGTCATCAGAGGTTGATATCTAGATATCGACCTAGGGAGTTATGAGATATCCATCCTTTCGTGACGTCATACATTTAGCTAAATCATATCCTCGTCCGGATACTGAAAATCTCGGCTTCGCCTCGATTTTCAGTATCCTCCCTCGGTTAAAAACACGTCAGTGTTTTTTAAATATTACTCTCGTCTTCGCCTCTAGTAATATTTAAAAAACACCTCTGTATAAATGTTATGGGGTCGAAAGATGGCATAAAGGTTGGATATCTCATAACTCCCTAGGTCAATATGATCAGTATCGACTTTGGGCGATGATTTTATGAATGGTTTAGTATGAAGAACATGACAAGGTTTCAATTTTTTATTCTTTCATGAAAACGGTACATTATCAACTCCGATATTAGTTCCTGAAACCTACAACAGTTGGGTTTTCAATCAGAGGCGTGGTTACGTTTTGTGTGCAGGTACGGGGTGATCTTCGTATTCGTAATCCTGGTAGATGCTGTCCCGTAAAACCCTGATGTTTATAATCCACTTGTTACCTGTAAGAACAATAATTCCACTTAATTTACATCATAATATTAAAATTCTAAAAAGTTTATACATGGAAAACGCTCAAATGTTTCTCTTGCATTAATGCCAATATATATTTAATCATGAACACTTATTTTGGACCACAATAACAATTCCGTCAATCTCAGCACACCAATTTCGAAATAGAAATGTTGATTCCAACAATGAGTACAAACAAAACCTCATGTCAACCATGTTTTAAGACTTTGACAGGTGAACTAATGGTTCATGTAATGCTAGTATTAAAAACTTTCACTCATTTAATTTTTGGTCAAATTGAAAGAAACATGCAGATGGACTAACATATCCCTTACCTTTATTCAACATGGATAATCCGTGACTGTACACAAGCTGCAGATGTTTTTCCGTCTGGAAAAGACGTGTCGCTGATCCCTTTACATTCAAAGAATGTCCAACTGCATCGTTACATTAATATGACAATATAATCCAGTGAATTATAAAAATAGAGCCATTGGATCTGTAGCTCATCAGGCATCATATCAAGTTTGCTTTATGAAACTGATGTTACCTATTGCAAGAAAACCTATAAAAAAATTACAAAACAAATGTATTATTATTCAACACTTTTTAGATCGCCAAAATCAGACACTGAAAGAAGTCCACACTAAAATATCCAAGGAGAAATAAATTTGCCATAGACTGTCATCTAATGGAGAAAAATAGGTTTTTAAGATTGTGACCCCTGTGACCCTATTTGGGGTCATGGGGTCACAAAACCTACAGTTTAGAATCCCAATTGGCCAAGGAGTCTACATGCAGTCTTTCAGCTCAATAGACCTTTAGGAGCTAAAGATGATGATAAAAATAAGTTTTTAAGGTTGTGACCCCTGTGACCCTATTTGGGGTCATAGGGTCACGAAATCTACAATTTAGAATCCCCATTGGCCAAGGAGTCTGCACATATAATTTCAGCTCTCTAGACCTTTTGGAACTTGAGAAGAAGATGAAAATAGTTTTTTAAGGTTGTGACCCCTGTGACCCTATTTGGGGTCACAGGGTCACCAAAGTTACAAATTAGAATCCCCATTGTCCAAGGAGTCTGCACATATCACTTTCAACTCTCTAGTCCTTTTAGAACCGGAGAAGAAGATGAAAATAGGTTTTTAAGGTTGTGACCCCTGTGACCCTATTTGGGGTCATGGGGTCATGTTATCTACAATTTAGAATCCCCATTGGCCAAGGAGTCTGCACATATCATTTTTAACTCTCTAGTCCTTTTAGAACTGGAGAAGAAGATGAAAATAGGTTTTTAAGGTTGTGACCAGGGATGCAGATTCAAATTTTTGCCAATCGGACATTCCACGTATAAGCCGACCCGGAAGTAAAATATTAACATGTGGGAAAATATGCATTGGTTCAAGATTAATCATGAAATTGAGACCCCAATCAAGAAAATCATTGATGCGAGTTGCATTGATTTTGACATCGATACTTCAGACTATGTTGGTCAGGTCTTCTTAAACATCAATTAACACTTTTCCAGACGTATATTATTAAAAAGAATCATAAAGAAATTGCAAATGCTAACTTACATAGTTTGTTTTAATTAGATTACATGATATCATTCTCATGAAAAAGAAACGTGAATAATCAGTCGACAGCTTTTGCTGCATGTGTTTACGGGTAGCGATATATTTGTTACAAGCCTTTTCATTGGCCTAGAAAAGTAGGTCAACCAATCAGCAAGTCGATTTGAAAACGATGTGTGAAACTGAAACGTGGTTGTAATAAATTCATGACAACACATTGTCGATACAATAATACATGTCTAAATATTCAAATATTTGTTAAATATTTTCGATATATTACATTTTTAAAAAATACATGCAGTTAGTTGAAATATTTACGTAAATAACTTTTGAAGAAAATTTGCCAAATTATGATAATGACCACGAAAGAATATTGATAGTTATTTGTCGTCAAGAAATTACGATTGAGATTCCAAGTACAGTAAAACAACGTGCTTTCGCGAAAGTATATTTGACAAAGATTTCTTTGAACTTCGTCGATTAAATATGATAAATAGGTTTGGAAATATGTTATATAAAACATTTAGAATGGATAACAAGCCTCATAAAGCGTTAGTTCTTGATAATATTTTGGGAATCAAATATTCCAATTCCCGATCGCTGATGCAAGTGAAGCCACATACATCGTGATTTCTGCTGGAATTTACCAGTACGTGAATGATGCGTGAATATTTAATATTATATTTCATAACAATTATGACCGACACAAGCGGGGCATTTGGCCTTTACTGATTGCTTGTTGGTCAACTCAGGCTTGTTTATCTGTTTGTTTAATACTTCTTTGATTATTTTCGATCGGTCAAATGACTTCTTGAATGTCCGACAGGTCACTTTTTCAATCGGTCAAACTGGATTCCCAGTCGGACATGTCCGGCAAATAGACCGATTTCTGCATCCCTGGTTGTGACCCCTGTGACCCTATTTGGGGTCACAGGGTCACCAAATTTACAAATTAGAATCTCCATTGTCCAAGGAGTCTGCACATATCACTTTCAACTCTCTAGTCCTTTAAGAACTGGAGAGGAAGATGAAAATAGGTATTTAAGGTTGTGACCCCTGTGACCCTATTTGGGATCACAGGGTCACCAAAGTTACAAATTAGAATCCCCATTGGCCAAGGAGTCTGTATATATCATTTTTAACTCTCTAGTCCTTCTGGAACTGGAGAAGAAGATGAAAATAGGTTTTTAAAGTTGTGACCCCTGTGACCCTATTTGGGGTCACAGGGTCACCAAAGTTACAAATTAGAATCCCCATTGGTCAAGGAGTCTGCACATATCGTTTTTAACTCTCTACTCCTTCTGGAACTGGAGAAGAAGATGAAAATATTTTTTTAAAGTTGTGACCCCCGTGACCCTATTTGGGGTCACAGGGTCACCAAAGTTACAAATTAGAATCTCCATTGGCCAAGGAGTCTGCACATATCATTTTTAACTCTCTAGTCCTTCTGGAACTGGAGAAGAAGATGAAAATAGGTTTTTAAAGTTGTGACCCCTGTGACCCTATTTGGGGTCACAGGGTCACCAAAGTTACAAATTAGAATCTCCATATGCTAAGGTACTTGTACACAAAATTTCAGCTCTCTTATGTGTATGGTTCATGAGGAGAAGTCGAAAGTGTCAAAAGTTTACGGACGGACGACGGACGACGGACGGACGACGGACGACGGGCCATGCCATAAGCCCATCTGGACTTTCAGTCCTGATGAGCTAAAAATTAAAATATGCGTTGATTTTGGATAGTCCGGCACATTCCACTGTTCACACATTTGCACTCCAACAGCAAATATCCGAAAATTGTTCCGTCATTTCATAGACGTATGTAGTTACTGTAGCGTTTTATTGAGATGGGCTCTCGATAAATATTATCCATTAAGTTTTCTTCGCTGAAAGAGTACTCCGACAAGCACGTGTTGGCCATCTTGAGACCGCGACATTGCTTGCTGATTGGACAATGCGATCTTCACGACAACAGACGAGCTCGTGAATCTCGAACAAAGTATTGCACACGGATAATTCGTTCTTCCTGCCACGCTATGCTCGTGGGGTGTACTCTGTCTTGCATTCATTTTGTATTGGACGAAATGTGATAAATGGGCAATTATTCCTTTAATTTTGACATTACTGTGTTCCAACAACGATTAAAACATTAATTTAACTATGTTTTCCTCGGTGTGTATTAGTAGATAACAACTGACCTGGCGTGACCTCCTGCCAGACCTCCTCCCATATAGACTGAGAGCTGCTCGCCTCTGTACCTCCTTCGTCTGTAATAAACAGGAGACATGTATAAACTCTGGGTCAGGGATTAGCTGTTACTTGATGCAGCTGCTTTCATATAGTTTTACATAGGACACACAAACACACTCTGTCTTTGCCACATTGTTGTGCAATATAGTGTATTTTTCATTCAGTAAGCTTGATACTATTAAAATATTTTATCATTAGAGTTCTTTCTTTTCATTGACTCATTTAACCAAAAGTGAAGATAACAATAAAATCAATATCTTTTTCACAGATATTCAGTTTCTTTATTCTTCATTCAGATTATGATATATTGGTATAATTCAAACATGAAGAATTTAACATCCAATTATTACAATGATCAAAATAAAATTTGCAAACGGTGAAAAATTATTTTGAATATTAATAAATATAGACTATTTCATTGTTTTTGCCGAATATCATTTCTATCTCATCGAGTGGAGTGAGAAAGTGATATTTTCACGAGTGGCGCAGCCACGAGTGAAAATGACACTTTCTCACTTCACGAGATGAGATGGAAATGATATTCGGCAAAAACAATGAAATAGTCTATTTATTATAAAATTTAAAGATCATAAAACAGAGTTGTCGGACATCGAAAGGCAAACTTTTCCTGTTGTGATGAATGAGAGTCTATCAACTCCATTTATAATTTCTCGGTAAAAAGAAGTTCGATCGAAATAATGCGATATTTAACCGGAAATAGTTTTTCGAAAAATATATAATTGTGTGATTGTTAAATGATATCAGATCTACAATATGACATTGTTTTTGGTTATAATTAGGTGAAACAAAGACTTCTCATCTATTTTGGAAAGTCAGTTTTGACGCGAGGGAAGCGCTCTGTCGGTGCGTCAGATCTCTCGCTTCGTAAATTTATTTGGCGATAAAATGAACAATTATTAACTACAACAACAGGATATGAACTTCTGGTTGTATTCCGATATCGAAGGATACATTGTCACTGCAAAATGTTAACAATAACATACCGAAAACATCGTAAAGAGTCATTTTTCTTCAATCCTAAACAATGCCGTGACGCGAGGCGTGCGTTCGATTTCCTCAAAGGGAGATAATCGTGTTTCAAGGGGAGGTAATAGGTTCTGTCCTATTTTTCTCACCGCAGTGAAAATATGACTTTCTACTGCTTTTCTTAAAATATGGATTATATTTTCACTGTATAACCCTATATTTCATTGCTAATTATATAATAAATAGAGGATATCTGTCTTTTCTTGACTAATACCATGTTTATCTCATTGAGTGAGGTAGAAAGGTTATATTTTCACGAGTGGCGCAGCCACGAGTGAAAATATTTAACTTTTCTACCTCACGAGATGAGATAAACATGGTATTTGTCAAGAATCGACAGATATTCCATTTATTATATGATGAAATCCTTCTAATTACGTCAAAAAAAGCCAATTTCATGTTGAGCGGCCGCTTGGAAGAGCCCGTAACCGCGGTAACAGTGTGACGTCATAGGAGAATTCATGACGTCAGACCATTGTTACATGACGTCAAACTCTTGAACTTGACGTCACTAGAGTGGTGATAAAGTTTATCACCACTCAGTAGAGTGACGATAAAGGTTATCGCCACTGTAGCCAGATAGAGGGTTTATTTCACTGATAGAACAGAGTATCCCACCTTCAATCATATAATAAAACCTTTTTTACCACTCCATACCCTAGTTCATTTTAATAGTTAACCACTTTGAATCAACTACAGTAGAACTCGGATATAACAAACTCCAAGGGATCAAAGAATTTAGTTCCCTATATCCGTTGTTCGCTATACACATATAACTTAAATGGTATTTTATAGGGACAGGACTTGAAAATTGGTTCGCTATATCCGATTGTTCGCTATATCCGAGTTCGCCTTATCCGTGTTCTACTGTACTTCATTCTTACTGTCTAAATACAATCAATAAACAAAGAAAATCCTGATTCACATACCTGTTTTAATCTTTTCATGCATTGCAAAGAAAGCCAGAGGCATGGCTAGAGTAGCGTGACGTTTGAGTGCATCGGTGCTGTGTTGACTCATAGCCTGTAGTGTCAGTCCACACGCCAGTCGGAACGACTCATCTGAAACAGGGGGCAGAGAGTTAGTAAAACATTGAGATACAATTGAATCCAAAGAAGGTAACAATGTTAAATTTTAACAGAACTATATATTTAAAACAATCCTGGAAACTGAGAAATGCCTTCATCATTACTTCAACTATTAGATTTATATGAAGTTGTTATCTTTATTTATTTTTTATGCAGTTTATCAGAAATAGGAGAAAATATGGCTTTGTTTCAGACATTAAAGTTACCAAAATAACCATCAAATACCTGCAAATAGTTATCCTGAAATATTGAAGGCGGTTAAAATCCATCAAATATTGAATTGATAGAAATACTCTCAAATATTTTGCAAGTTACAGGCTAAAATTTAAAACAGTTAAAGTTATCCAGAAGCTTTTATAAACAATCTCAAATCAGTTTTAGATTTTCTTATGTTTTTTAAGCACTGAAAGTCTAGGAAATCTTGAAAGGGCAGATTAGTTCATCCCTGTGCAACTGACCTTCTTTCTCCAGGTACCATGACTTGAGTCGAGTAATCAGTTTCTCCACACTGCTGTCCTTGGCTATCTGTTATCAATGTAATTGAAAACTGTAAATCAAATTTTGATGAAATTGATACCTGTAAACAAATTATTTATTTTACAATGTATTATAAGGAACAAATTATTTACAAATTGGATGAGGAAAATGTTTAACATATACATGTAGTATAACATTATAGTAATCAAGAGCTTTAAGCTTAAGATCAATCTAAAATGTTTTTACCTTGACGAGGTAGCCGATGGCAGATGCATAAGATTTGCGGACAGATGAGTTGCGGTCACTTAGACCATGAAGAAAAGCTCCCATCAACTTGCCTGTAATAAGGTAGCAGGTCATTAAATCATGACGGCATATAAATTTCTCTAACAACTTTCTAAGCAAGACAGAAACACCATTTTCCATATTCTAAGATCGAGAACTCACTAATAATAAGTTATAACTCTCTTCCAATCAATATTTCAAGCACTGAAGCAAATTCTCTTTTTTTAGATTTATCGACTTAAACCCTTTTATTGCAATCACTAATTATCATCCCAGTGGCTGCATTTCAAGGAAGGTTCAGTTTGCTGGCATTTCTCCTTGCTCAAAAATCCAGTAGAAAAGCTAGTCTCGTTATGATTAAGCAAGTATAAGACATTTTCAGGAGCATCCTTTACCTATCTGCTCTCCTAAATGAAAGAATTATTAAACAGGGCAGGAGAAGAAGTAAAATGTTTGATTACCTGCATGTTGTGTGAGATCAGAGGGGCACTGATGAACCAGAGAGATGACGAAGTTAGAACACCCAGCCTGCAATAGATTATTTGATGATGAACGAACAATAGCAAACATTTGTCTCACAAAAGAAGAAAGAAAACTGAAGTCAACCAGTGTGCATAACGAAAAAATGTGTTAATTGTTACACCATCATAAACATTGATTACTATCAGTTTGATTCATTTTATTAAAAAATAGAGCCATTGGCTCTGTAGCTCATCAGGCATCATATCAAGTTTGCTTTATACAGGCAAGATGAGCTAAAAATGAAACTGATGTTACCTATTGCAAGAAAACCTATAAAAATATTACAAAACAAATGTATTATTATTCAACACTTTTTAGATCGCCAAAATCAGACACTGAAAGAAGTCCACACTAAAATATCCAAGGAGAAATAAATTTGCCATAGACTGTCATCTAATGGAGAAAATAGGTTTTTAAGATTGTGACCCCTGTGACCCTATTTGGGGTCATGGGGTCACAAAAACCTACAGTTTAGAATCCCAATTGGCCAAGGAGTCTACATGCAGTCTTTCAGCTCAAAAGACCTTTAGGAGCTAAAGATGATGAAAATAGGTTTTTAAGGTTGTGACCCCTGTGACCCTATTTGGGGTCATGGGGTCACGAAATCTACAATTTAGAATCCCCATTGGCCAAGGAGTCTGCACATATAATTTCAGCTCTCTAGTCCTTTTAGAACTGGAGAAGAAGATGAAAATAGGTTTTTAAAGTTGTGACCCCTGTGACCCTATTTGGGGTCACAGGGTCACCAAAGTTACAAATTAGAATCTCCATTGTCCAAGGAGTCTGCACATATAATTTTTAACCCCCTCCTCCTTTTGGAACTGGAGAAGAAGATGAAAATAGGTATTTAAGGTTGTGACCCCTGTGACCCTATTAGGGGTCACAGGGTCACCAAAGTTACAAATTGGAATCCCCATTGGCCAAGGAGTCTGCACATATCATTTTTAACTCTCTAGTCCTTTTAGAACCGGAGAAGAAGATGAAAATAGGTTTTTAAGGTTGTGACCCCTGTGACCCTATTTGGGGTCATGGGGTCACGTTATCTACAATTTAGAATCCCCATTGGCCAAGGAGTCTGCACATATCATTTTTAACTCTCTAGTCCTTTTAGAACTGGAGAAGAAGATGAAAATAGGTTTTTAAGGTTGTGACCCCTGTGACCCTATTTGGGATCACAGGGTCACCAAAGTTACAAATTAGAATCCCCATTGGCCAAGGAGTCTGTATATATCATTTTTAACTCTCTAGTCCTTCTGGAACTGGAGAAGAAGATGAAAATAGGTTTTTAAAGTTGTGACCCCTGTGACCCTATTTGGGGTCACAGGGTCACCAAAGTTACAAATTAGAATCTCCATATGCTAAGGTACTTGTACACAAAATTTCAGCTCTCTAATGTGTATGGTTCATGAGGAGAAGTCGAAAGTGTCAAAAGTTAACGGACGGACGGACGACGGACGACGGACGGACGACGGACGGACGCCGGACGACGGGCCATGCCATAAGCCCATCTGGACTTTCAGTCCTGATGAGCTAAAAAAGTCAGTCTAAAACCCCAAATCCCTTGATACAATTCACTTGAAAGTTCCCCCTTTTGGACCCAAAATTTTTGGATAAAAACTTTATCATATACCCTATAATAATTGGTACAATGTCTTTCTGTTAATCTAGCTTATAAATAATACAGGCTTTTTGCAGTTGCAGTTACTAAACTGGCACTCAGTACTATCCCTAGTTTCTTAGATATGCTCAAGCACCTATAGGATGAACTGGTGACACCACCCCTGGGACGTACCTTGGTTCCGACTCCTATACCACTCTTGATGAGATCCACCAGTCTAGGGACCAGCTCGGGTAGAACACTCTCGTCCACATACTGTACACACTGTAATAGAAACATTATGTCAACCCTTTGAATGAGTGAGTGAGTTATTGTTTTACGCTGTTTGAGCAATATATTGGCGTGTCAATCCTTTCAACTGTACTACAAACTATCCTCAAATTGCTCTAAAACTTTCATTTTGATATGTCACATCAAATGGTATGATATTAATCCTTTTCGCAAGTAAGCTTTGAACATTGCTTAAACATTATCAAAAAGTTCTCAGATGTAAAATGCTTATACAAATTGGGAAAACGATGATGTAAGATATAAGAATTTCAAGATGTCAAAATAAAAATTTCTGAATGTTGAAAAGATAAAAGTTAAAAGATATTGGAAGAAGAGTTTATATTTTAAAACGGAATTTGATTGTTACTTAGATTCTGCAAAAATCCAAGTCAAGTTAGGTTATTAATATATATATGTAGGACTCAAATCCATGGCAGGCCTCAAATCCGTGGCAGATTTTCAAATGCATGGAAAATTGCCGTACCTATCAAAAGCTGTGGCGGATTTTGAATTGACTGTGATTAGACATTTTTAGAATTGAGTTACCAATATTAAATTTATGTGTTTTCCTACATGTACTTAACTGTTTTCTAGGCCAAAATCTGCAATTGGTAAATAAGTAATGCAATCGGGACAACAATATGTTCGCCACTAAATTAATATCTTTAGGAAATTACCCCTTGGATTCTCGTTAGACTGACTTTTTTAGCAGTTAGATATTCGTTGACTATCTTTTTTTAACCCTTGGATCCGTATCGACAATGTTTTAGGGTTAGTTTGTCTAGTGTAAGGGTCGGTAACGTATATTTTAGATAAAGTCGCGAACGTATTTTACAGTGAACCTATAACGCTAACCCTAACCCTAACCGTTAAGAAATCCCTTAATATGAATCCAAGGGCTAAAGTAGATATTTAGTATGAATCAAAGGGCTATAGAAGATAGTTTCAGCAAATTTATGACTATAGAAGACAGTTGCAATGCATTCGAGGGCTACAATGGAGAGCTGATATTTTTCCAAGGCTTAAATAGACAGTATGACGGAAATGAGTAACATAGAGCAATTGGTATTATATGCTATCTCGGACGGGAAAAGCGGCTGAATTCTTTTCTCTCTGTTGGAAAATATCTTGCCATCCCAATGAAAAACAGCGGTTTCGTCTGGCGACGCGAACAGTTAGCGATTATGACGTCATCCGTCAATGATGTCACTTAACATGACGTCAATAAACAATCAAACAATCAAACTCGCCATAGATTAGGAAATCCGCCATGGATTAGAGACCCGCCACAGATGTGAGTCCTACATATATACACTTAATACTACGGTTTTATTGAATCTATTGTCTCACCCTGTTGATTGTTTCCATCATGGGAGACATCTTAGAGGCTGCGATTCTTGCACTGTCCAGCTGAAAAGAGAGTGAAACCCGATCTATAGAAACAGTTTCTGTGATAGGACAATGCAAATGGACATTTCATACTAACAATGCATTCACGGTAGAGTGGTACAATCTAGAAGGAAAGGTATTGATCAGAACTGTTCGAGTACTATCACAACCATTTGCTGCATATCACAATCCAAGTGCCACATTTCAGGTGTGGTTGATTTTGTATGGCTTTGATAATATTTTAGTTCAACTGTCTTGAGTATTTAACTTAATACTGTAGTTAAAAATCTTGCCTTAAAATCCCCTGTACCCCTTCCCCTCTCTTTTGGATTTTTATTTTCAAAACTGCTGGTAAAAGAGGAATACGCAAAATAGCCATAATCCATTGACTTGTAAATTGTATTATTTAGGAGACGCAAGAAACATTTTACTGAAAAAAACATTGACTTTGAACTATTGAAACTTTGATAAAGCTTAACTCCCAGCATAGCAATTGAATTCAGGGCAAAACACTAACTCCAACCTTTTCCTATTAGTTTACTAACCATTAACTTCATACTCATAAACATTGCAAGGGACCTACCCTCTCCTGAGTGGCCTGTGTAGAGACGTGGAGACTGAGATAGTTCATGACCTGAGGCTCCAGTCCACTGACCGCCTCCAGTAGAGCCGTCACCATGATAGGGATGTGGGGCTTCATCAACACTCCCGCGTTTTTACTGATCTGTAGCAGGGTCGACAGTCTGCAGAAACATGATCGATGTTGTGATGGGTTGATATACGGTCATATAATTGTTTGCAAGAAAGCAAGACATTGTCAAGACTTTGTCTAAAATTCAGCTGTATTATAAGGTTCATTCAAAATCATATCTAGGTAAACTGCACACACAGCTCCTCAGTCAACCAAGATCCAATCGGTGACAATTCATTGCCCAGAATAACAAAACATTGTTTTAATATCATTTTTTATTGTAAAATTTTCTCTACAATTGACAGAAGCCAGAGAGCATTTCTACCCTTGCTGATGCCATAACTTTTTCCTATAAAAAGCTCCAGGACAATGCCAGATATCCCTGTCTTAAGGTTATTGCTGAGAGTCAGCCACTCTATTTTATTACCTTTCCAATTCAGGAGTGAAAGAGTAAGTAAGTCCAGTGTACTGACCCGATAGCCCTGACCTCTGGGACGGTGCTCTGTAGACTGTTGTTGAGGATACAGGGCAGCATCACAGTTGTGGCTCTCATTCCCACCTTGCCTTGACTCGGGTCACAGGTCTTCACACACACCTAGATATAGATACATATATAAGATTAGTCTTATTAAAATTGTAGTTCCTAGTTCCGAGGAATGAAAGTTATAAACATCAACTATCGAGTATTGGACTTGTTTATTCAATAGGTTTCCTCTCCACTGAGTCCTGCTTTGAACATGATCACCGCTGACAGTCTTATAAGCAAGACAATGTACTTAACCCACTAACAACTGGGTTTCAGCTGCATTAAACTTGTAAAAAAAATATCTGGTGCAGGGGCGTGGTCAGACCTAGTGTAGAGGATTTCATATCTCTGTAGAGTTGATGTTTTGAATATTTTATTCCTCATATTATGCCAATTTTAATCCGACTGTACATTAGACTCATTAAACATTAGGCTAACTCCAGTGCTAAAAGTTCAGTTTCAATATTTACTTACTATCAACCTGTATAACATGTCTCTGTTTCCAAACTAGATTCATCTCTGATTTATCCCCTTAAAGATTGTTTCCTAAAACCTTGTGCAAAGTTATTTTACCTTCTTCTTTAGAGACCAGAGTACCCAGTACCCAGTACCCAGTAAATATTCCAGATAAAACTTGTACTTTCTTTTTGATATATACAAATTCAATCTTATTTTGGTTAAAGGTTGGGTTTATTCCTTTGTTCTCAGATGTGGGAATGAACATTAACAGAAAAGTTGAATCCCAATGAAGGTCATGGATCTAGACTTTTGAGATGATTTTTAGTAGCAAAACAAATTTGTGAAAACAAAAGAATTACTGACCGATGCTGGTATCTCGTTTATCCAACACTCAAGTATGATTAACTTACCCGGCTTAGAGCTTTACATGCAAGTTCTGCAGCATTACGAACAGATTCCTGCAATAATATAACATTTATGAGAGTAACTAATATGACATCAATCATTCGATATACTTCATTTTAACAGTATAATTTTTCAAGACAAACCTCAAATGAATTCCAATTTATCACAACATAATTTATTTTATTGTGTGTAATCATGATAATTATCATATGCAATATTGTTACATATAGGATCAAACTTTCAGATACAGTATAATTCTTTTCCTTATTTTCAATCTACCTACATCCACTTCCACCCAACCATCAACCTCCCACAACCCATCCATCTACCTACATGCAAGATTTGAAAAAACACCCTCACAGAACTAGAGAAACAAGAACTCAAGTCTTTTATATTGATATGTACTTGTATATTATTGGATAATAACAAATTGTGCAAATGACCCTGACCTTGATATCGTCCCTGACCCGGAGACAGTCTTCCCACAATGCAGGCAGCTGGTCCACAATATCATCTATTGGACGACCTCGCAACAGGTCAGTCACTGCCAGGCAGCTGCAAGAAGAGTATATCAATTCTTATACAGTGTCAAAACAAATATAGAGTAACAAACTTTATTAGAGTAAGTGGGTTGTTTAATGCCGTTTTGGCAATATTTCAGCCATTAGCCGCATCTTTATTAGACATATATCTCTGCATCCTGTTAAGCAACATAGCAGTGACAGTATAAGAGAGACAAATACGAATAAAAAGATTAATTTGATTGCCAGAAGAAGGTCTGTTACATTATTGTGACTACACATTTGAACCTTTAAAACCATAGGATTTCCTAGACTTAAAATGTATCACATTATCCTTTCCATTTTGCATGAAAAACATCTCTTTACTTGATATCTAGTTGGCAAACCCTTCAATGCATAAAACTCCCGGAAATATTAATCAAAATAGCAAATCTTTTCTGAATTTTCATAATGTGATCCAAATTGATCAGATGGATCTAAATTGATCAGTTTGATTCAAACTGATCCGATGCATCCAAAATGATCAGATGGATCCCAATTGATCTAATGGATCATCTGATGGATCAAAATTAATCCATTTGATGCCCATGTTCTAGTTCTCATTACCTGGACTCCCTGATCCTCCACTGGTTGCTGGTCAGGTTCTTGAGAAGGTCTCTCAGAATCTCCTGTAGGTACTTGTCAACCTGGAGCAGGGGATACATGTTATCTATAAACACTCATTCTGGAACTTTTAAACTCAACCTGATAAATAGATTCTTCGGAGAGTTATAAAAGTGGTTCAAAGAATTTGAAGAGAGGAAGGAGGGGGATGTTCACTTTTTGAAAAGGTGGGAAGGGAAGGTCACTCTTCTTAAGGAACTTTTATGAATTATAATCTAAACAAGAGTGAATTTGGTTGAACCAACTTATACTTGTAAAACAGTTTGATATGTGACCAAAAGCTTAAGCTTCACATCATATATGTATACTTTTTATATTACAAATACACATGATTAACCAAGATCTGTTGCTCTGTCTCTTTAAGACAAATTTCCAATATGTTTGATAAATTGGCTTGCTTCACATTCTATTTCTTTCAATCATATGTCTCAACTATAACCTCCATATTGTCCTGATATTAAATCTAAAAAGTTTTCCATCCATCTTCAGAAACAGTAACTACTTCTTGAAACAAGTTAAAAAAATCAAAATAATTTGCCATTTGTACATCCAACAACACACTATGTTCCAGTCAACCCTTTCAACCCTAAAAAGAAATCTGCTTAAACTTATTTGTTACTGGACCTGACTCACAGTTTTCTTGTTGTCCTGTATGAGAGCGTTCCAGATGCTACTCATAGCCTGCTGAATCTTGGGGTTGGGGTCGAACTGGTAGCGGTACAGTCGGGGTACAATCTGGGGCAGGAACGGGGCCAGCTGCTCACCAGCCTGTGCAGCGATAGTCGAGAACCCAAATGCTGCTCCCTGAAATATTGGAATGAAACTTATAATGTTAAATTGAGAATTAACTTAACTTTTTTCAGAATATATTTTATGACTAGAAGAACTTCATACTCTACTGTGATTAAGCCTCTGTGGTCAATCTAAACATTAATCATTTATCAAGGCGTCTAAACACAAGATTTCAGATTACTAGAGTCAGTGGAGGAAAGCTATAACATAAGTTAATAGGTCATTTCAGGTCAGTTGATCTAAAAAGAACTGCCCTTCTATTTTATTACTGTGAACATAAATACAACTGTGTTTTAAGAGAAATATGACAAACATCAAGTACAGACCTTGCGAGAGTTCCACATGGCATTGTGGTTGGCGAGATGCATGAACTTGTAGATGAGATCAGGCTGGTTCAGATCGTTGGCTATAGAACACAACTCCTTGTATGTGGACATGCTACCCCTATATGTTGTGGAAGAGAACAGACAATGTTCAGAAAATTCATCTTCCATAAAAGGCCTTCATTATATATGATGCAAGCGTTAAGTTTGGCATGATTCACACCAATACCTGTCTTATCAAATACAGTTCTTGCAAATCTTTCATATCTTGGGTAAAAGAGTGAAACAATATCTTTTCCCTTATTTTGCCGTAACAAGACATGTCAAATTTCATGCTTGCATCACAATTTGCATAATTATTTCATTCACCTGCTATCGAATAAAACCTAAGCAATTTAAATTACAACCTCACAACAAGCAGAATCTGTTATAGGCTTGGTATTGTGGCTTCAAATAATAATTCTAAAAATCTCATGACCATTAGTGGATGGAGAATTTAGATAAACTATCATCCTACCCATCTGGTGTTTTGCCAAGAGTTCCAGCCTCAAACATCTGGGTTTCTCCACTCACTTCTTGTTTAGCTCTGAAAAATAAATACATACTTTGAAATATGTAACAGTATCCTGTTGTATTCTTTGCCTCCACTTGCCTCTCAATGGTATTGAGGCATATGTTTCTCAGAAATAACACTGACAGCACAAAGGGGGTTTGGTATGCGAGTTAAGTGAGTCTTATTGATCATTTAACACTACTTAACAAGTATACCACTTTCACCACAACCATTGGTAAACAGTGACCAATTTACCAAATGAAGACCATTCGCAGCAAAGCAATCACAGAGCCCTAAATGACATAATAAAATCTTCAATGAGTAATTAAGCATTGTAATATACCAAAACATTAAAATTGTTTTACTATGCATAGCTTTGCTTGTAAATTGACAAAATGTTGATGCCCCCGGATATCAATAAATTGTTAATGCATATTTTCCCTGAGGTCAGGGTCACAAGGTCAAAATAATCTCACACCAGTTACCTGGTAGCTGTCTTACCTCTTGCCAGTCATGAGAGTGTTGACAAGCTCAGAGACTAGGACTTCCTTCTGTTGAGCTGTACAGTTCTCATACACCACTCCAAGACCCTTGGATGCAATATCCTGGGTCATCTCTGAAACCGAGACATTTCAACAAGATTAACTCACTTGAAGCCAAGTTCAAATGAAAAAGATTTGGCTTAGCACCACTCTGATAGAGGAAAGTAATAATGCTTTTGCATTTATATATATTAAGCAAGATCTGAAGAATTTTTAATTGTTCTTTTCTTGACGTCCCATCGATAATTATTTCAAAGATGATAATGGTGATAATGCATTTTCATAACAAGCACATATCCAAGGCACCTAAACACAGGAGCAAATCAAAATCTTCATAAAAGGAGGGGTGGTGGAGAGAATGATTCCACTTAACATAAGTCAGAGAGAAATCTCATGACATCGAAATATTTCAAAGATTATAATGATGATTCTGCATTTTCATCAGAAGCACATATCCAAGGACTTAACACAGAGGCAGATCCAGATATTCTTGGTTAAGGGGGTGGTTGAGTTAATTCCTAATATTGTTAGAATGATTTCACTAACCATCAGTCTCTGAGAGGAGTCTCATGAAGGCCCTCTGTATATCCTGGATGTTTGCCTGGATTGCCTCGTGATGTCCGCACTTCTTCAGCACCGATAGTAGCCAGATACAGGAGGCCTACAGAACAGACAAACGATCAGAACGATTGATTACATTTGCTTGTCAACTTCTATTGATAAACAATTTTTTTTTTTTATTGCAAGGTCCTGTTGTTTTGAAGAAATTAACTCATCATAAAGACTTGATGAACATATAGATTGAATTATCATATAAACTTGCATCATTATATAAACAGATAGACAGATTTATTCAGCATAAGGCCTTAGGCCCAAAATACATAAAATTCAGGATTAACAAATCCCTGCGCATTATTTTTACAAATATACATGACAATATTGCAAAAGCTATAATTAATTTTAATTTTAGATATTATGCATAAAGTTGCCTTATCTTTTGAGCTTTTAATAAAAAATGTTATGTAAGATATCGTAATTTTGACTAGAAATTATTGTTAAAAAGTTATGAAAGTTTCCATTAATATTCTTATCAATCATCATTATATAAATGCATGAATAAATACAGCTGTAATGCTACACCCAGTTAGGATACAAGGTATTAAAATCAGCAGCTTTCCAGCTGTCGCTAAAAAATTTAAGTTAGAACCAGTTTAAAAGATTGATCAGCTGTTTACATTTTGTCAGTCATGAAAAACAACATGCTGAAAATATATCTCTGACATTTAATTAAAGGCAAGAACTTAGTACTCAGATATCCATATCTTTGATATTAACAATTTAATAACCTTGACTGCCTTTGTCTTAAACAAAATGCAACCCCTATTGAAGAGAACCAAAAGGAACCATTAACCAAATCATAATGTAAATACTTGACACGTACCTGTCTGAGATGAGGGTTAGCGTGAGAGACGTACGACTTGAGCATCTCCTTCAGAAACCATTCCACCTCGTCCTTCACATCCCCAACACTCTTCTGTAATAAGAAAGTGATAACACTTGAAGTTATGCTACAGGTAAGTACTTCTAAACAATATTTGGGCATAAATAGACAAATGATGATAAAACAGCTCAGTAATCATTGATCATCAAAATAGATGCACATTGGTGTATGAGAGCTGCTTTTAAAACGTTTCAATTACATAAGGGCAGTCTGTCTTATTGAATGAGGAAGCTAAAAATGTCAATGGGATTATGCCAAATCTTGAAATACTGTAACTTAAAAGAAATTGATACTTCACAAGGAAAATCATCTACAAAAGATAAATCTGTCTTCAACAAAGATCATGTCATAATTTTCCCAAAATATTGCAACACAAACTCTCTGCCAAATTAAGCCTATTAAAACACTTCTTTAATGGAAAGCTTCCTTTCTTTCACCTAAGCCAAAACATGATTCAGTTGCCATATTACTTGGCTGTTCTCTATTAAAAAGATAACAGTTGCACATAGAGAGTTTCAAATGAAATGATGTGGTGTTGATATTGTATCCGATTACTGAACAAGACCTCTCTATTTCTAGCCGAGAAACTGCTTAACTTAAAACAACAGTTTAGCAGTGGAGGATTTGTCTTCAGCCCCTCTTTGGGAGAGAATGAGACTGAGATTATATAACAAGTCATGTATGTTATCTTTACCTGAAAGTCCTCCTCAGACTGGGTCCAGAAGTTGCGAGTGAGAGGGGACCGAGCCCCTAGTGCAGCACCCACCAGCGCGTCTCCGATAGTGAAGTGAAGCTCAACCTGTTTTACCTGTGTGAATAAAAATAATAACCCTTTAACAATGTCAATACTGGTTTTATGATTCAATGAATATTGCTGATGACTTTTTTAAAGATTCTTTTTTCAATGGAGTTGAATAGTTTTGGTGCTTTATTGTTGCTACATTTTTTGCATTGGCAATTCACACAAATCACATCTCCTTATCAAAGGGGATCTTCCAGAAATAACAATGAGAACATTCTATATGCCCTGTTAACGGTAAAACAATTTCAGAACTGCAAAGGAGTTACTTCTAACAATTCAGTAAGTTTCATCCTAATGAAAAATTTTCAACAAAAGATTTAGCTTTGTTTGTCAGTTATAACCGGAAGGCAAGAGGTTTGATTTCTGGAATGTTATACAAAGACATTACGGGACAGCAGTAGTTTCTTCCTTGCCTTGACACTCAACATTAAGGACAGAACAGTTCTTAGCTGACACTACACTGTGGCTGCTGGATGCAGAATTTACACCAAAAAAAATCAAAAGTACACTGTATTGTGGACAATAAAGAGTTATTTATGATAATATCCAAAGACTTAGCAATATGGCCTACCGTGACAGCATTGAAGAGTTCGTTGATGACTTTCCTCCTGTGTGGAAACTCAGCATCTCCTGAACATATGTACCCCAGACACATCGCAGCTCGCTCCTTGGACTAGAGGTAACAGGAACATACTCAGTTACAAGTCTTGTGACGCTTCAATCCAAGCAGGAATGCAACAATTAGGGACTTACTTAGCTACCTTTCCTCAGGAGAAGAAATGATTATCATAATTCTTGTCATTTCAGTGCCCTCATTTCTTGAAATTGTCCATAGTGCAATCAAAAGTTATTGTGTTATAAAAATACTCTGAATGACTTAGCTGATGAAATAAAAAGCTACAGAAATTTATTTCTTTTCCACCAATCACTACAAATAAATCAAAGAATCTCCCTTATCATTATTGAGAACAAATAACTAGTTTGTGGACTGTTTTACTTGCCTTGTTAGATTCCTTGCTGGTTTTCATCATGGCAACGAGCCAAGTGACGATATTCCATTTAGTTATCTCCCCTTTCTCCCCCTCCTCTCCACCAGGAGGCACTGGCAGTGCAGCGTTACGCCCAATCTCTCCCAAAGACACACAAGCAGAGGCCATCAGACTACTATCTTCCTCTCGTAGCAGACCCGCTGAAGCCACAAGCAATGTTGCAATGCATCAAGCACATACAGTATAAACTCCAAACTTCCAAAGTTACAAGCATATCTCCCACCATACCCTGAGATCTTTCAAAGTAACAAGTCTGCTGACAAGTCTTTGTTCATGACATGAAGTGATATGCGTTGTTTTTTTCCTGCCGACATTGTTATTTCTGAGACTGAAGCCCCTACATTCTTTCATTTAGGGACTTCTGCTATTGCTGGTCGCAAGTTATTTCATTGACTAGTTATATAGAAAGCACAATAAAAGCTTTGGACTTGATTGACAACAGGATATGGCAGGAACTTTACAGACATAAATAACTGATTTATCAGGAGTAGGTACAAAATGAAAGTGAATGATACACCAATTTGTTCAAAGCGACATTACATCAAGAGAGACCTTATTTTTAAGATTCTGAAAGACAAAACTTGTTACAAGAGCCAAATGCTTGAGTATTGCAAACATGTTCAGAACCATGAATAAGTCAAAACCTTAGGATAACTCACCAATGAGTTCGACTGATGACTTGACCATCTCGTGTATTGGATTCACCTGGTCTGTCTGCATGGCATTTGATTGGCTCCTGCTACGTACCAGCTGACCAATCAGGTAGCCCAAAGCTAGCAGTGACCCATGCTTCAACTCAACTCTCTGTAATCAATAAATCAGAATTAAACCAGATCGATCTCCCCTGTACACAAGTTTGAAATACTTTCCAGACACTGCAACATTTCAGTAAATTTCTCATATACACATTGACAAGTACCAATATGACTTTGTCAATCTACAAGATATATCACACTAAGTTACATGAAAAGTTGGAAAGAGAAGAATAGAATTGGAGGGAAATGGACAACACCTTAAGTATTCAAATTAGATTCTTCTTACATCAACAGGAAATCATATGACATGACAACTTTAGAATTACATTATTACTAATGGGACAATCATAAACTTTACAATATGTACATGTATCTTCACTTCTGCAAACATTCATCATGACTCCAGCCAGTGGACTTTTTACATTTTCATAAAAAAACAGAAACACAGAATTGTTTTATCATTTGAATCCACATACGTTATCAAATTTGACTCATACACTTCAAATATTCACCTTGTCGGAGAGGTTTGCGATGAATCCTTGAGCTGCCTCTATAAGTTTAGCTTCAGGCTCGGAGTGAGCTAATACGATGGCCAGGAGTTGAGCAGCCTGGGCACGGATATCATCCTTGCTGGACGAGATGAGGGTCTGAAGAGATATTCATGATTCAAATAGAAATTGAGATATTGGTACAAAGACGATTACAATGCTTATGGCTAAAAATAAGAAAATCATATCCTCACTCACAATGAAGTACAAAATGTGATTTATACATCTTACAAAGACAATTTTACCTCATAAGTAAGATGATGAAGGATTAATAATGATTTATGATGATTTTCATAGTTATATATTATACATATTGTGAATTTTCTTGAATTGCAGAGACTATAATCAATGCTTACCAACTGGTTTGAACCAGATATTCATATTCATATTCTCATATTCTGTTTAAATCAACACTTTTTCTCTTGCAAATAATTGATTCTTATAAAAAAATAAAAGTACCGAGGGTACAGAAGCTCACCTTAAAATTAATAATGTGGTAATATGGTTTAATTGTGTAACCATGTTTTATATGATAATTGATTATGGCTGCCATCGTGATTTTTTTATCTTTTAAAATGCTATTCTTCTGTTGGAAACCACTAGAGCTTGAACAAACATTAATACAAGAATGATATAATCATGATTTGTTAACAAGCAGTAGGTTTTTGTATAACTTTTTTGTATATCTATGGCTGAATTGGTGACCATCTTGGACTTTTTAATCTTCAAAATGCTACTTTTATGTGGGCATCTGTATTAATTTCATTATGATATCTTGATTGGTTTAGGAGTATTCATTTAGTCACACTCTCAACTTCCAAAGAACTAAAAAGATGATGCACATAAACATTTGGAATATATTCCTCTGACACAAATCACAAATTCAGCTAGTGATAAGTCCAATTACCAAAGTAAACTGTCCAGGTCAATGTCTCATGTAATTCTAACTGAAGATTTCTGAATATCTTAAATCTTGACATATGTTAGTGCAATCTGATTGGTCAGAATAGGCTAGCAACATGGGGGTTTATGCTAATTACTAGAAATGATGACCTATGATGAGAGGTTTGCAATGGAAATAATCTGGAGGTCAACTCAGTAATATGTTTATTGAAGTATCTTAACTAACAGAGAGAATTGGTGAGAAAGACTTTGTAAAAAAAGAATTGTTCAGACAGCTGTTCAATGAATGCTGTTTTGAAGATGAATATTATATCTTTTATTAGCATGACAAACAAAATAAAAGATAATTAGTTATTCATTAACCAAAATTTTCAATTTGGAATAAATTAATTGCATGGGAACAAAGGACCTTACAGTTAGTGTTGGGAGTGAACAAATTTAATCATTTTAAATGCTTTTGAAAAGGATTTGTTTGAATTGAATGATCATTATAATTATCTAGATAATTATTGTTCAGACCGTAATCAGATATAGATGATTAAAAAATGTATATTTATCCCTCACTGGCTATGTTATTTGCCATATATGAAGTGTCAGGAATTATGTAACCCACTGATGGAGTGAACAACTTTTATCATTTTATGTTTTATTAAAAAAGATTTATTAAAACAGTCATGCTTCAGGCTGTTCGCAGATAAAGATGATTCATAAGTTTTTTTGTAACTGTATTTATAGTGTTGATAAATATTACAACAAGCGTATCAATACAAATATAATGACATTGATTTGATTGATCAGGAAATGTACTCTTTTCAATGAATTTCATGAAATCTAATTGAAAATTCAATATAATTGACATATTGACCATCTTGGATTCTTGATAATAAAATAAATGCGTCTTTGTCAGGAATCAATATATAAAAAAATACTCACTTTTCAGAATGATATCTTAATTGATTTAGTAGGAGTAGTACTTGGCCTGAAATCTAATTGAAAAATAATGGCTTCTATGATGACATGTTGTTCCCAGAACCCCTTCAGCATGATACAATTATCATTTAGTTTTACAGGTATTTATAAAACACATGGTATTGGAACTGGAACCTGATACAAAATACCTCTATTATTAACTTATCATGTAGATTACTGTACATAAAAGCACATTCTTGACTTGTTAATATTAACTCATCGTGCAGATTGTTGTACACAAAAGCTGATTCTTGACTTGTTTAAATTGTTATTTGTAAAAAGTATTACTATTATTAGAATACAAGTATACTTTTCATAAAGACAATTTATATACTTTCCATAAAGTCCATTATGTTCTATTTATCAATTAGATCAGGATTACTATGCAATATACAAGCAGGCAGGGCTGCTAGCCCCAGATCCTTAAGGAGAGTGTAGCAATTTGTGTATTTGGCTTTGTGTAAGTATATTTGGAGAAGCACCCTAGTGTGCTGAGCATGTAAACCTGAAGCCCTTATGTGTGGTATTAAAAGACTTGACAGGAGAGAACATGAATTGTTGTGAAAAATATATATAATTTCACAAAATATAGTTAGCTTATGTCCTAAATTGATTTTGTGTCAAGAAGAACTTCTGTTAGATATAAATGGTACAAATATGAGTAAAACACAGGAACTGGAACCTGATGCAAAATAACTCTTTCCACATCAACTTATGTAGATTGCTAAACACAAAGCTTATTGTTGACAAATTTTGTGTAAGTTGTTTTTCTTAGAAAGAACATTTCACTGTCATGAGAATACAAGTCTAATTTCCATAACTCTTATTGTTTACACATGGCCATATAGCATAATGCTCTACCATATCAATTGGGTCAGGTCGATTATGCAACAGACTAGCAGCTGAGACTGTGATGCAGCCTGTATTGGGATGTGTATTAGAAATGCATAGTGGACTCAGCAGGAATATCTGAACTCTGGTTGACCCCTTTTGTGTGGTATTTAAAGGAATATAAGGGAGATACCATTGTTTAAAATTCAACATGATGTTTAATGTCATTGGGTTTTTGCAGCTAGTTGCCATAAATATTTTAAACAAATTAATTAATTATGTTTGTCTTTCATCTTAATGTTTTAAAAACACTTAAAAATATAGAACAACTTGCATGACAATCTTAAATATTCCATATTCAAGATAATATTATGATTAGTAAGTTCAAATTAGAGAATTTCTATGGTGCGAGTGATCACTTGATGAAAGCTTAAAATTTAGTAATAATGATGTGTCATCTGCAGCTGAAAAGTCAATATGGCTGCTATCGCGGCCATCTTGGATTCTCAGAACTGAAACGTCTACCTTTGTGGGAGGAATCACTATAGGTATTACATACTACAATATGAAAATGATATCTAGATTGGTTTAGGAGAAGGAGTCATTTTAATTAAATCTAATTGAAAATTCAATATGGCTGCCATAGCGGCCATCTTGGATTCTCAAAACTGAAACGTCTACCTTTCTGTGAGGAATCACCATGGGTATAACATACTATGATTTCAGAATGATATCTGGATTCGTTTAGGAGGAGTAGTCTTTTTCCTGAAATCTAATTGAAAATTCAATATGGCTGCCATAGCGGCCATCTTGGATTCTCAAAACTGAAACGTCTACCTTTCTGTGAGGAATCACCATGGGTATAACATACTATGATTTCAGAATGATATCTGGATTCGTTTAGGAGGAGTAGTCTTTTTCCTGAAATCTAATTGAAAATTCAATATGGCTGCCATGGCGGCCATCTTGGATTCTCAAAACTGAAACGTTTACCTTTCTGTGAGGAATCACCATGGGTATAACATACTACAATTTCAGAATGATATCTGGATTCGTTTAGGAGGAGTAGTCTTTTTCCTGAAATCTAATTGAAAATTCAATATGGCTGCCATGGCGGCCATCTTGGATTCTCAAAACTGAAACGTCTACCTTTCTGTGAGGAATCACCATGGGTATAACATACTACAATTTCAGAATGATATCTGGATTCGTTTAGGAGGAGTAGTCTTTTTCCTGAAATCTAATTGAAAATTCAATATGGCTGCCATGGCGGCCATCTTGGATTCTCAAAACTGAAACGTCTACCTTTCTGTGAGGAATCACCATGGGTATAACATACTACAATTTCAGAATGATATCTGCATTCGTTTGGGAGGAGTAGTCTTTTTCCTGAAATCTAATTGAAAATTCAATATGGCTGCCATGGCGGCCATCTTGGATTCTCAAAACTGAAACGTCTACCTTTCTGTGAGGAATCACCATGGGTATAACATACTACAATTTCAGAATGATATCTGGATTCGTTTAGGAGGAGTAGTCTTTTTCCTGAAAGTTTACGGACGGACGGACAGACAGACAGACGGACGGACGGACGGACAGACAGACGGACGACGGACGAAGCGCCATGACATAAGCTCACATTTACTTTGTAAAGGTGAGCTAAAAATGTCAAATTATTTTTCTTAACCAATTTTGAGTTGATCATTTGCAGGATTATTAAGAATAAAGGTATTGTTCACTGCTAAAGCATAACTGTCATCAATAGTATATTGAAGGGTATAAGAACGCATACCTTGAGCCAGTCTGTGTGTTGTTTAAACTGAGGAGCCAGCTTGTCGGGAGCCACAGCCACAATCTCCAGCAGACAGTACATCACTTGAGGGTCTGAAACACAGAAAGTTTACGCACTTCATAGATTGAAGGTTTTTATTAAGCAGACTCTCAAATACATGACAGATTTTTAAGGCAGTTATGCAAAATTTCAAGGGATCAACATAGGGCATGACAAATATTTTCTTGAAAGGCGCTTGCTTGTCCTTTTTCATGATCATGTTGCAAATATATACAAATTTTATATCAAATCAAAGACAATTTTTGGCTATTTACCAACGAAATTTGCTTTGAGAACACATGAAGTGCAAATGAAAGATGTGCCGTAGCTATATATACAAACTGTCACAATTTAAGTGTAATGTAAAACACATGGACATTTGATAGACATTCACTGATCGATAACATGGACACAAAAGGTGACTAGAACTTACCGTATATGACCGGGTATAAGCCGCATATAAACCGACCCCCTTTCTCAACCCCCCAAATTCCAGTCAAAACCTAGTGTCTCATGTATAGACCGACCCCCCTCTTTGCAGCTCATATTTTGCTGACAGTAAGTCGATATGATGCCAGTTGCATTGAAACTAAAAGCTCATGAATCCTCAAATGACACGTTAATTTTAAGACGTATATTATTTTAAAAAACTATAAAAGAAATTATAAGTGTTCACTGACGGTGTTTGTTGTTTGTTTTAATCATATTACATATTATTCTCGACAAATTGTTAACGAACGACAGTCAACAACCTTTGGTGCATGAAGTGTTTGCTGGAAATGAGATATTTGTTACAAGCCTTTTCATTGGCTAAATTATGTAGGTCAACCAATCAGCAAGTCGGTTTAAAATGATCTACGAAACATAAAACGTTGTCGTATTAATTTCATGACAACATTTTGTCGATACATTATTAAATGTGTAAATATGTATATCAGATTTTCTTACACGTTTTCTATATTTTATTATTTCAAAATTAACATGCAGTTAATTGAAATATTTGTGTATATTAAAGTCGAAGAATAACGATCAGAAATATAACCATGAGCAAATAATTAAAAAAGGAATGTTATTCGTCGTCACGAAATTACGATTGAAATTCAAAGTAATGAAAAACATCGTACTTTCACGAGTGTATCTTTGACAAAGATTTGATTGAATTTCGATAAGATATGATTGATAAGTTTGGAAATATGTCTTATTAATACTTTAAAATGGACAACAAGTCTTTTGAAGTGATAACTCTTGATAATATTTGAAAAACCGGGTTTCAATTGCCGATCGTGGATGCGAGTGAAGCCACATCGATCTGCCGAAATCTTACAGTACGTGAAGGTTGCTTGAATATATTTTCAACTTCCCATTGCATATTAATATATCTTTATATATTTTTCAACTTCTCTTTGTATTAAAAACAACAACACAACAAAAGTATTTTTATTTTACAAGTTCAATATAGAAATGACCTCCATGATTGTGCATGTTGCTTCCTGTGTAAACATTGACTCGTTAACTCGCTGGGCTGACGATACTCGTGCTTGGTCTCTTGATTTTTTTCATCTGCATCATATAACTCATGTATAGACCGACCCCCCTCTCTGACCCCCTAATTTCTGGTGTCAAATTCTCGGCTTATACCCGGTCATATACGGTACTTGCCTACAACCAACTTCACAATATTTTCAAATCTTTTTTTCATGGAATGTGAAAGGAAATTGAAGGTTATCCTTTTTAAAAGTTCACTGACCAACAAATGACAAGACTACCAAAATAAATTCACCTGGAGCTATCCTCATTACGACAACTACTACTACATTTTCACTAATTCTCATAGAACTTCAAGCTAATCCTAATTCAACATTCACTGACCTGTCATGCCCTTGAGGAGCTGCCGAAGCATATCCACATACAGCTGTATGCCCTGGTGTCCCGGTTCCTCCAGTTCACTGATGTACTGGGAGATGGCCGGGGCTTGGTCCTGTCTGGACTCTGTGTCTGAGCCTGAATCATCCAGGGGTGTGATACCAGCACTCCACACCAGACACATCCTTAGGTACACCACGATCTGGGAGAGGAAAAATATACCCTAAATACTACACGCCTCTCTTGAATACAAGCCAGTCTAAAAAAAATGCCCTTGCAAAAGATTCTCTGAATAAAATAACGTCTGCTATAATTAATCTTGGCAATCGTAAATCCTTTCTCAGTTTATATATCTCCATATAAAAACAAAATCTGTAATGGTTTATTACGAAATAGACACATGCCTTGAATAAAAGCCTGCCTTGAACTAGATTAGCGTTTGCGGGATACCGCAAAAGCAGAGCAGCCCCGGAACTTGGGGTTTCGCCTTACCCCGTTCCGCCTTTTAAAGGCCTCACCAAATTGGGAATTTTCTCGTGACCTTGACCTTTGACACTCAAGGTCACACAATCAATGAACACATTTCATTGAGTATAACATCATTGTAATGAAATAAAGTGTTAAAAATTAAATTAATCCATTTTCTCCATATATGTTGACCTTGCTGTGACCTTGACCTTCGACATTTCGTACCCAAAACTTTTTGAAAATTTTGTACTTCTCAAGAGATAATATATACAAAATCTAAACTTCATAGCACAAAACCTTTTCAAGTTATTGTGTTTACAAGGAATTGCAATAACTCATATCTCATGACCTTGACCTTTGACCTTCAAGGTCACACAATAATTGAACACTTTTTATGGAGTATAACAATCATGTATTGATTAAAAGTGATCATAGTTAAAATTAAGCATTTTCGCTAAACCATGCTTAAGTCATGACCTTGCTGTGACCTTGACCTTTGACGGATTGTAGCCGAAACCTTTTCAAAATTTTTTACTTTTCCAAGGATGATATATACCAAGTTAGAGCTTCATAGCACAAAAACTTTTCAAGTTATCGCGTTTACAAGGAATTTTGCTGTGATTTTATAACTCGTGACCTTGACCTTTGAACTTGAAAGTGAACATGTCATAATGATTCCCTGGAAGTATTAACATTTAGACATGTTCATGAGTTCTGAAAAGCTAAATGGGATAAAGTTATACCCAAATTTAGTGCATTTTGTAATAACTCATATCTCATGACCTTGACCTTTGACCTTCAAGGTCACACAATCATTAAACACTTTTTATTGAGTATAACAATCATGTATTGATTAAAAGTGTTCATAGTTAAAATAAAGCATTTTCGCTAAAACATGCTTACGTCATGACCTTGCTGTGACCTTGACCTTTGACGGATTGTAGCCAAAACCTTTTCAAAGTTTTTTACTTTTCCAAGGATGATATATACCAAGTTAGAGCTTCATAGCACAAAAACTTTTCAAGTTATCGCGTTTACAAGGAATTCTTAGAGTGAATACATATCTCGTGACCTTGACCTTTGACCTTGAAAGTGAACATGTCAAAATCGTTCCCCCGAGGTATGAGTAGTAAGGTATGAATAAGAGTTCTGGAAAGCTTAGTGGAAAAAAGTTATAGCTAGTAGTACGAGTGCGGCGGCGGCGGCGGCGGCGGCGATGGAAACTTCACAAAAACTGATAGCAGCCCCGTCCTTAGACGGGGCTGCTAATTAATGCCTATGCTGGAGACAGTTAAAAAAGAAATAGTCAAGCGTCCTGTAAAGATTTTTAGTACTCATCAAAATGTATTCAGAACCACCCCAAAATTTACACTTTAGACATCATATGAATCATGATATTCTATTGAATATCTCTTTATAGACAATCAGGGTCCTTTGTCTTTTGCAATGGATCAGAAGACAATGGTTAAAACATAGGTTACTTGATCAATGAATTGAAACTTGAAATACATTATTGAAGAAATTGCTGATTTTTGGTCTGGGTTGAAAATTTTGATCTCTGAATATGTCATAGATATGTCTTTAAATGGTG
The DNA here is from genome assembly GCA_916613615.1 of Steromphala cineraria. Classification (NCBI taxonomy): domain Eukaryota; kingdom Metazoa; phylum Mollusca; class Gastropoda; order Trochida; family Trochidae; genus Steromphala; species Steromphala cineraria. The sequence goes on along the minus strand of OU744722.1, from coordinate 36,980,996 downwards.
AAAACATGCACCTCCAAATAATGAATAAAATATTTTCTAGGGAGACTTGAGATTGCTATCATGCAAGATAAGATTCTAGCTCTACCTGCGAGTATGTTGCTGTGTTGAAGGGGAGAGAAGTGTTCCCTACTACTGTCCTCTGTTGACTGTCCTTCCTCTGGTCTGCCTGTTGTGGGTAGAGGAGAAAAGTTCATGTCATTAAAACATACATAAAACAACGAGGGCAAGTTCAAAAGCTTCAACAAAGAGACATCACTTCAGTTGCTGGAGTGTCAGCACATTACTTTGAAGGTTAGAGTTCTATTCCTAGCTGCGTCATACCATAGATAAGTAAAATATGTGAGTGTTTCTAGTTTGGAGCTCAGCATAAAATATAGAACAATGCCTTAACTGGTGCTGTATATGTGGCTGCTTAAGCAATATGCACAAAATGAATTTTTGCTGCATATGTGGCTGCTTATGTGATATGCACAAAATCAAATTGTGATGTACAAGTTCAATTGAGTATGATAGAAAGTTCTCATTAGTTATTATTTAATTCAAATGGATGAACACCAGCTCATCACTCAGTTGATCAAGATCCGGTTCCCAGCCACATTATTCAAGAGATACTAAAAGATGATAGTAGTTTCTTGCATGGTGTTCAGGCTAACAACAAGACAGAACCAAAGTAACATTGTAATGAGAGGAAAAACTAAAAGTATAAAAACAACAAGATTTTTAGGATAATAGAAGATGTTGTAGCACATGTCATAATCATTTCTTCAATAGCAGAAACCTTGTATTTTTAGAGACATCCTCTAACATCATCCATCTCTGGACAACTACTGAGTGTCCTACCTTAGTCTTGATGTAGTGCACCATACTGGTGAAGTCTGGCAGGACTAGCTTCTGTTTCTTGACCAGCTCCGCCTCACTCCGCGTGGACCCTGTGTTGAGAGCCTTCACAGCTTCAGTCCTGATCTCATCCTTGCTGTAACACAGGTATTGGCCATTATTAATCACTGTCTAAATATACCTAGCCTCAATAATACTCGCTACACTCCCATATTGAGTCTAGCAAGATGCAGCAACATGTCCCATCATTAATAGCATTATCTTTTCAGCCAAACTATTTTGAACTTCATACACTGTAATCTAGTGATGACTCTCATGGACATCTTTTGGTTTATTTGAATCACACTGTTATGAATTCTCATCCGGATTTGTGCTATGCCATATTACGGAAAGCACAACAATGGCTGGCTATAAATATCAATACAAGGGTTTTGGCCTGATGGATATCAGAGCATAAGTTGGAGCTTAGTCAGCATGATGCATTATTAGCATGAAAACACATTGTAAGTACTACTTCATATTTAACAGCTATCTACGAAAGTTATGCAGAGGACCTCCCGAGCTTGTCAAAAAGGAACATTATTGATTGACTGTACTCACACATCCCCAGAGGCGAGCAGCAGTAGATATCTTGAAGGGATGTGGTCTGAAGGGAACACGGCTACAGCGTAGTGGACCGCCATCATACGTGCCTGGGACTCGTTCTGTATTACACAGTTGGGTTTCAATGAATATCAATGAAGACTAATTTGTCATTCATTTTATAACAGTCTATGTGATATATTCATTAAATATGATTTTTACTGGTCAAAGATTGTTACAATTTCCAAAGAATCAAAAGCAGACGGCAAAAGTATTAGCAATTAGGTGTAAGTTTGTATCAGGGTCAAGGGCAAAATATTATTTTCTGATTTAATCCGTCATGGCCTAAAGTAGTCTTTTGCACAAGTCTCAGAAACTTGCCTGAAACTAAAGTCAATTGGATTGTTATCTCATAAAAGAGGCAAGTAAATAATTTTTTAATTTTTTTTTTTTGTTGTGAAAAGATTAATCAGTGACCTGGGTTTTGTAACAGCAATAGTTTTTTTTTTATAAATTTTTTAAATAGATTATAATGAGGCAATCATGCTATTTTGACTTCAACTTAAACTAACTTTATAAGATATATTTTGATCAATCACCTTCTCCAACAAATCAAATCAAAGAGAGGGTGTAAAGGTTTGAATAAAGAGTTGTATCACAGTCTAAGTTCCAGTTCAAGGGGTGTAGGATAGGGTCCTCTATTCCCTTTTACTTAAATAGAGGGCTATGACTCACTATCACACATTACTATCTTTCTCTATCATCCAAGGGATTGTGTTATACTCAATACTCAAAACCATGGCTAGAAGATTAAAAGATTGTTTTGTATCATGAGATGATTTATGCAAGTTGGCTTTTAAAGGGGCAGTAGCACGTTTTTAGGGGGAATATAAGGTGATGTCAGGAAAATGAAAATTAATGGTTCCAATTGAAAGACAATGTATTTAAACTAAATGGAGCAGAAATAATTCAAGTATACAACGCAAAGTTTAGCCATGCAATTCCTTTTTCTTACACAAAATGAATTAAAGGTGTTCACACAAAATGGCCGCCAATGGGTTTTATGTGAATCTTCTTACTTTGTCATCTGACTATGGATGAATGGCTTGTGTAATCATATTTCTGACACTGTCAAAATAATACATTTAGCATTAACTTACAATTATCAGTGAAAAATTTAGAAAATAAAATTATCAAAAAACGTGCTACTGCCCCTTTAAGTATTACAAACATGAAAGATAGTTGTAATTTGCTATTTTACTGGTTGATGTATCATAGCTATCGGGTAAGTGAAGTTAAGTTGAGGTGATTCTGGTTTAAATCCGGTTTGCAAGATAATTCACTTATATCACGGCTGCTATTATTATTATTGAAAAAAACCTGCAACACTATTGTCATTATCCATTGCAGTGAAACCTGTTAGAATTAGCTGGAACGAGCAAACCATGCACCAAATCCTTCCTGCTTGCAGAGCAGTTCTTTTGGCAGACAATGTTGCAAAACTCCAGGAAATCAAACAAGAAATGTCCTTGACATGTGACATGCATGTTTTATTTTTTTGTATGCTCATTAGGTTTATAACGAGTCTGAGCATAATGAAAAAATATCCCATTACCTGGACCTTTGTAGTAGTGAGCATAACACAAATCCTGTAGATTCAATATTTCTAATCTATGCATGGTCAATGTCCCTGACACCACTTACTGAAAACATATCTAACAAATGATAAAGCTCTGTAAGGAAAATAACTTGATAAAAACATGTTGTCATATAGACTTTTTTTCTCAGCCAAACCTACCACTGTTGTTGCATGGTACTGGAAAAACAGGTCACGTCAATAATCAAAAACATCACAGATGTAAATAAGATATTCTAACACTTAAAAAAAGAAATATTCCATAAAAAAAACACAGTAATCTGGGTCTACTGCAGAATTTTTGTTCAGGAGAGTTTCACAATTACGACAATGAATGATTTGTTTTGAACAAAGAATATGTGTCCACAGGAAAAAACTCTTTGGTAGTAGAATTAAATTTCCCTATCCTAACCTTTTCTAACAATTTGTATGTATGAGAAAAAAAGATTCACAACATTACAAAATTTGGCATTCTCTTGGGAGGGATGCGCACTGAAAGAGCTGATTATCAAGGATTGCTTTACAATGATAAGATTCATCACAACATTTAATCTTGCAGGTTTATAAGTTGGATAAGCCACTTCTTTGAGGAGGCCTATCATTTTAGCAGTTTGCTGATGCCTACCTTGTCCATGTTCTGCATGATGAGAGCTTCCATCAGTTTCTTGTTGGTCTCGTCAAGATGCTTGAAAGCATCGGCCATCATAGACAAAGCTTCCTGAACCGCTAGTCTCGTCTCGCTGTCCTCCTGGAAATGACAGTAGTATAATTTTCTATAATGTATAATATTTCTAATTTCCATGCCAAACAATTCTCTGTTGCAGATGAACTAAATTATAACTTCAGAACTTTAAGACCATGCTGACAATATTATCTCTGAAGTATCTACCTGATCTAAACATATTCCTGAGAAAGTTGTAGCAGTTCATAAATTGTCTGCTGTCTATTTCTCTAAGTACAGGTGGTGTTTCAATACGTAGCCTTTAATGAATCTGCCACTCCTCGAGTTCAATATATTCCTGAAAATGACACTGTTTTTCTCACCTGACAGACTGCCTCAAAGAACTTCTGCACCAGAGTGATGTCCTTGGCAACTCTCTGCGGTGACCTTCGTGCAATCTTCCCTACAGCAACGTATGCCAAGCTCCGTAGTTTTGGGTCCTTCAAACAGTCATTATGGACAACTCTTAAAATGTGACTGTTCCGCTGAACAGAACATATGTTCTAGTGTTAAATACTGGATATCACAAACATGTTTATAGATTTTACAGAATGATACCCATGCACCTAAAGTTCAGTTCAATCTATTCAAAACGCAACTGTAATGATGTTTGAAGTAAAATAGATATGAACCCAGAGATGTTTCTTTTTTCCAATTTATCAAAAAGACAGACCTCTGGTTTGGGTTGTTTTGTTATTGCTTTCTTGACAATGAAAATGTAGACTTAATATTCAAACCGAAAAAACATCTGCAATAATCTTGAGATAGCATTACAGTCAGGTTTCAACTAGACTGAAATCAGCTGAACATTCAGGCATAATCGAAGTAATAGCAAATACACATCTGAACCATGATAGTGCAAAAGAATTATAGATACATAAATTCAGTAAGCAATACACAACAAAAGTGTACAAACCAGGAAAAACAATGAAATGAAAAACTCCAGCAAATACAAATGACACAGAAAAACCACAAAAATAGAGCCATTGGCTCTGTAGCTCATCAGGCATCATATCAAGTTTGCTTTATACAGGCAAGATGAGCTAAAAATGAAACTTTCTCATCTAATGGAGAAAAATAGGTTTTTAAGATTGTGACCCCTGTGACCCTATTTGGGGTCATGGGGTCACAAAACCTACAGTTTAGAATCCCAATTGGCCAAGGAGTCTACATGCAGTCTTTCAGCTCAATAGACCTTTAGGAGTTAAAGATGATGATGAAAATAAGTTTTTTTTAAGGTTGTGACCCCTGTGACCCTATTTGGGGTCATGGGGTCACAAAATCTACAATTTAGAATCCCCATTGTCCAAGGAGTCTGCACATATAATTTCAGCTCTCTAGACCTTTTGAAACTTGAGAAGAAGATGAACATAGTTTTTTAAGGTTGTGACCCCTGTGACCCTATTTGGGGTCACAGGGTCAACAAAGTTACAAATTAGAATCCCCATTGTCCAAGGAGACTACACATATCACTTTCAACTCTCTAGTCCTTTTAGAACTGGAGAAGAAGATGAAAATAGGTTTTTAAGGTTGTGACCCCTGTGACCCTATTTGGGGTCACAGGTTCACTAAAGTTACAAATTAGAATCCCCATTGTCCAAGGAGTCTGCACATATCACTTTCAACTCTCTAGTCCTTTTAGAACTGGAGAAGAAGATGAAAATAGGTTTTAAAGGTTGTGACCCCTGTGACCCTATTTGGGGTCACAGGGTCACCAAAGTTACAAATTAGAATCTCCATTGTCCAAGGAGTCTGCACATATAATTTTTAACTCTCTACTCCTTTTGGAACTGGAGAAGAAGATGAAAATAGGTATTTAAGGTTGTGACCCCCGTGACCCTATTTGGGGTCACAGGGTCACCAAAGTTACAAATTAGAATCTCCATTGTCCAAGGAGTCTGCACATATAATTTTTAACTCTCTACTCCTTTTGGAACTGGAGAAGAAGATGAAAATAGGTATTTAAGGTTGTGACCCCTGTGACCCTATTTGGGGTCACAGGGTCACCAAAGTTACAAATTAGAATCCCCATTGGCCAAGGAGTCTGCACATATCATTTTTAACTCTCTAGTCCTTCTGGAACTGGAGAAGAAGATGAAAATAGGTTTTTAAAGTTGTGACCCCTGTGACCCTATTTGGGGTCACAGGGTCACCAAAGTTACAAATTAGAATCTCCATATGCTACGGTACTTGTACACAAAATTTCAGCTCTCTAATGTGTATGGTTCATGAGCAGAAGTCGAAAGTGTCAAAAGTTTACGGACGGACGACGGACGACGGACGGACGGACGCCAGACAACGGGCCATGCCATAAGCCCATCTGGACTTTCAGTCCTGATGAGCTAATAAAAACCTAGTACTGCAGACACTCAACATTTTGCCACATAATGTCAAGGCAAATGAGAGAATGATTCATGAAGATTAACATGACAATTCAAGTACTACTAGATCATGCCACACTCTCCCAATAGAGAGCCCAGCATGCATTTCACAAGAAAAAACAATTGCATCTTCCTACGCAAACCTAACACACCAGTTTCCGAACTGTCAGTTTTATGCCTTGCTGCTGACCCTTGAGTTTTCTGTGCTTGCTCTCTTTTCTATAGGGGCACTATAGCAGCATAGAAAAGTAAAGGGTCTGCAGCAAGGCATAAAATGACAGTTTGGAAACTGGCATTTTAGGTTTTGCGTAGGAAGATGGAAAATCATTGGTACTAAAGAATTTTTTACCTCTTCTTTGTTAAACCACTTACCTGACTTAAATAAAAAAACATTACAGTAGTAACCTAAAAAATAGAGCCATTGGCTCTGTAGCTCATCAGGCATCATATCAAGTTTGCTTTATACAGGCAAGATGAGCTAAAAATGAAACTGATGTTACCTATTGCAAGAAAACCTATAAAAATATTACAAAACAAATGTATTATTATTCAACACTTTCTAGATCGCCAATATCAGACAGTGAAAGAAGTCCACACTAAAATATCCAAGGAGAAATAAATTTGCCATAGACTGTCATCTAATGGAGAAAAATAGGTTTTTAAGATTGTGACCTCTGTGACCCTATTTGGGGTCATGGGGTCACAAAACCTACAGTTTAGAATCCCAATTGGCCAAGGAGTCTACATGCAGTCTTTCAGCTCAATAGACCTTTAGGAGCTAAAGATGATGATGAAAATAAGTTTTTAAGGTTGTGACCCCTGTGACACTATTTGGGGTCATGGGGTCACGAAATCTACAATTTAGAATCCCCATTGGCCAAGGAGTCTGCACATATAATTTCAGCTCTCTAGACCTTTTGGAACTTGAGAAGAAGATGAAAATAGTTTTTAAGGTTGTGACCCCTGTGACCCTATTTGGCGTCACAGGGTCAACAAAGTTACAAATTAGAATCTCCATTGTCCAAGGAGTCTGCACATATAATTTTTAACTTTCTACTCCTTTTGGAACTGGAGAAGAAGATGAAAATAGGTATTTAAGGTTGTGACCCCTGTGACCCTATTTGGGGTCACAGGGTCACCAAAGTTACAGATTAGAATCCCCATTGGCCAAGGAGTCTGCACATATCATTTTTAACTCTCTAGTCCTTTTAGAACTGGAGAAGAAGATGAAAATAGGTTTTTAAGGTTGTGACCCCTGTGACCCTATTTGGGGTCATGGGGTCACGAAATCTACAATTTAGAATCCCCATTGGCCAAGGAGTCTGCACATATCATTTTTAACTCTCTAGTCCTTTTAGAACTGGAGAAGAAATTGAAAATAGGTTTTTAAGGTAGTGACCCCTGTGACCCTATTTGGGGTCACAGGGTCACCAAAGTTACAAATTAGAATCTCCATTGTCCAAGGAGTCTGCACATATAATTTTTAACTTTCTACTCCTTTTGGAACTGGAGAAGAAGATGAAAATAGGTATTTAAGGTTGTGACCCCTGTGACCCTAATTGGGGTCACAGGGTCACCAAAGTTACAGATTAGAATCCCCATTGGCCAAGGAGTCTGCACATATCATTTTTAACTCTCTAGTCCTTCTGGAACTGGAGAAGAAGATGAAAATAGGTTTTTATAGTTGTGACCCCTGTGACCCTATTTGGGGTCACAGGGTCACCAAAGTTACAAATTAGAATCTCCATTGTCCAAGGAGTCTGCACATATAATTTTAAACTTTCTACTCCTTTTAGTACTGGAGAAGAAGATGAAAATAGGGTTTTAAGGTTGTGACCCCTGTGACCCTATTTGGGGTCACAGGTTCACCAAAGTTACAAATTAGAATCCCCATTGTCCAAGGAGTCTGCACATATCACTTTAAACTCTCTAGTCCTTTTAGAACTGGAGAAGAAGATGAAAATAGGTTTTTAAGGTTGTGACCCCTGTGACCCTATTTGGGGTTACAGGTTCACCAAAGTTACAAATTAGAATCCCCAATGTCCAAGGAGTCTGCACATATCACTTTCAACTCTCTAGTCCTTTTAGAACTGGAGAAGAAGATGAAAATAGGTTTTTAAGGTTGTGACCCCTGTGACCCTATTTGGGGTCACAGGGTCACCAAAGTTACAAATTAGAATCCCCATTGGCCAAGGAGTCTGCACATATCATTTTTAACTCTCTAGTCCTTCTGGAACTGGAGAAGAAGATGAAAATAGGTTTTTAAAGTTGTGACCCCTGTGACCCTATTTGGGGTCACAGGGTCACCAAAGTTACAAATTAGAATCTCCATATGCTAAGGTACTTGTACAAAAAATTTCAGCTCTCTAATGTGTATGGTTCATGAGGAGAAGTCGAAAGTGTCAAAAGTTTACGGACGGACGGACGACGGACGACGGACGGACGACGGACGACGGACGGACGCCGGACGACGGGCCATGCCATAAGCCCATCTGGACTTTCAGTCCTGATGAGCTAAAAATACATACTCTTATAAACTGCATTCTGCAAAAATTATTAAACAACATTTCTAGAAATTTTGTACATAAGATAGTATGATAAATGTACAACTGAACTATTGAGTACAATGATAATATTCAATAGGGACAAACAGTTCACTCTATGTCAATCATGGACAAATGGTTGAGGTTGTGGTATAGGTTAAACATTTCCAATGGATATTTTCTAATTGATGTATATATATACTCAAAGTCCAAGGTCCACTTGCACAAATTTTTCTTAGTCATATGATGACTTTTAATAAGTTGTTCACGGTTGCAGTATAGTAAAGCAGGGATAGTTTTGATCAAAAGAATTTGTTTGTGTGGAAACGATTCAAGCCTCGGTCTATTAGAATGTCATTTATAAGTTATAACATTGCTTAGCGGGTTACATGTATAGGTATTTATTATTCCTGGAAAGGTTTTTTTAACGAGCGGAACGCGAGTTGCATAAAACCAATCAGAGATCGAGATTCTTACATGAGGTAGGATAAGCAGTCTTAGAACATCATCATAGACCAATGATCTGCCAAAAAAATGCCTTAGGAAACTTTTTATGTAATAAAAGCTAGGGTCTGTGCCAAAGTTTTCAGAACACAACTCTATACAGGCTGTTGTCAGACCTATGGTGAGTTAATCATCAAATGAATTAGGGTTAAAATAGTGGTAATATTTTAAAACATAGATTTCTATTTCCTAGCTCATTTCAGTAAAAAAAACCACTATGTGATAGAGTGAGTGAGTTATTGTTTTACGCAATTACTTGGGCAATATTTCAGCCATTAGCGGCGTCTATGTGATAGAAGATATAAAAGGTCACATGGTGACTTCGTGCAAGTGGTCCAGGGACAATGTCTGTAAGTGAAGGCTTTCATTCATTAGGATGACACTAACAGTTAAAGAATACTTGTATGTACGTTGCATTCGTGAAGATGGATTTACTATGAGGAGTCAGGGTTTGTAGATGACTAATGGAATGAAGAAGCAACACTTTCAAGCCCCTCACGGCCAAATATGGGCAATCATTCAGGGTTGGTTGTCTTCTATATCAAAGCTAGTATGGTATCCCTAGATGTCACATTCCGATAATGGGAAGTATTTTATTTTTGAACTCCTTTTACATTGAAATTTCAAATATTAAAGTTGGGCAGTCATAAATGGTTGGTTGTCTTCTTTATCAAAGTAGTAAAAGTATTTTAGTTATTCACTTCTTTTACATTGAAATTTCAAATATAAGATTTCGGCAGCCATTGAGGGTTGGTTGTCTCTTATCAAAGCAAGTAGGTATCCCTAGATGTTACATAGGTCGTTTTCATAGGTAATTCAGTTTTATTCGCTAATTTTTCTAGGGAAGCAAAATATATATTTTTGTCTTAAATCATATACACTAGGGATGCCACAAAACATGGCGGTGGGTCTATTTCTGCTATGCAAAACCTTCATTCGGTTTTACTTGCCTGGTACAAAAATTTATGCCGACGGCGTGTACCCTGAAATCAAGTGCAGTATCCAGTGCTTTGTGTATCATTTGTAAACATATGACAAACACATCTACCAATTTTAATAATTTATGCAAAATAAATATAACAACAACAAAAAAAATTCAAATATCAACATTCCCTGTGAATGCAGCTTATTTCTAATCTACAAATCAAACTTAACAACAACTAGTGCTCATAGACAAAATCAATAAATCATCATATCTAGAAGATAGAAGTGATAGACAGAATATTGCAAGAGACAGTGAAAGAAAAAATGTTCAAACAGTGAAATAAATTGCTTCTCAAACCCTCCACACAATATCATCTACCTCTAAAACATGAAACACTAGATATTTTAACTGAGAATGATAGAAGATACTCAAGACATTTTCTCTCATTTCACAACGCTGAATTTATGATTCTTACCTCCGTAGCCTCTCCTATGAGTTTGACCATTCCAGATAGGAGGACGGCATCAAACATGTGGAACTTGGCTGAGTCACAACTATGAAAAGAATGAAGAAAAAAAAGAATGAAAATGACTTTCAATATATTCTTTTATCATATACTTGCTTATAAATACAGAGATTTTGAATGTACGATACACCCTTCCTCAAGCACCCTGTATAAGCCCGCAGGGCAGATAACCTGTATCAGCCCGTCGTCAAGGGCAAAAACCTGTATCAGCCCATCGTCAAGGGACTTGAACCTGGAACCCTAGGCAACGAACGCAAAAAATAGATTAAAGTTGGGAGGAATTTAGAGTTGTCTCCCTTTGTACAGCTAACGTTAGAACGGGCTGATACCGAATGTGATATGAAAATACCCATATAATACTATCTATGCATCTTATTTCAATAAGTTATGATACAGCTGGATTTCAGTATAAATGCATAACTTGATTTAGATGATAAAAAGAGTTATCGAGAGGGCAGACTCGACTCATAACCACAATTTTTTATCTTTACCCGAGACATCATGTAATTGTTGTTTAGCCTAGATATCATACATTATCTTCAACTTATAAATGATCATAAAGTATCTTGACATCGATCATTGTCTTGAAATGGAGATGTGGATCACCTGTCTCCACACATTACGGACAAAAAGACTGATATAACTTATATAATAAAAAGTAACTTCCACTTGAGTTGAAGAAAATGGACTCAAGTTCAGCTGGACCAGACTTGGTTTTGAGTAACTGTGGATGCTCTATTGTTGAGTTCGAAGTATGAAATGAAATTCCTTACTTACTTGGAGTACCATAAACATGTTAAAGTGTAAGTAATATTTCATAATGCTATTGAAGTAGACCTGGTTTCAGATATTAGGTAAGAGCTTACCTATAGCAGATATGATGAACAAACTGGACAGCCATGTTCCTCAGTTTTTGATTAGGCATCGGGCCAAACAGGCAATCAAATACAACCTGAAAGTATTAACGAAAATCTGACAATGGTGTTGATTATTCCAAAGACAAATATAATATCTTACTACAGCATGAACAAATATTAAAGTTGCTGTTTGACTACAAATGATTGAAAGAATCCTTTCTATAATTAAAAACAAATTTGTTTTATCCAAAGTAGAAACATATGACAAAACAGGTACACATAAACAATATATATGAGTGATTAAACTTTTTGTAACTGAATGAATTTACTAATGCTTAAGCCGAAAGGCATTTATGGCACCAACAACAATTCTTGTCAAGAAATCATTTTGAGTAATTCTATAAGCCAAATTATCACAAACAGCAGCTTAACATAGTACTTTCACATTAAACAGACATAAAATAATTCAATTATCATGTGAGAAATTCTGAACAACAGTGGCAGAACAAGGAGGACACAGTGGATTGATTTGCCACTGAACAATGAGCAGAAAATCTTTTAGTGAGCCTGACCTGGATACAAGCTGGGAAGGTGTTCGCAGACTCTCGAGACTTGAGGAGGATTGGGAATATCTTCAGTCTGATCCTCGTGGCAGCTGCACTGCGTCTCTGTTCAGGCTTCACTGTACCCTAGTACAACAAGAGTCCATCTTTCATTATAGGTCCAAAAATTCATGAAGACAAGGAGTTTTATTGATCATCATCTTCTTTATTGTAGAAAGAAGTGACATTTTTGTATAGATTCTCGTATCTTTTCACGCAGAGGATCTATATCTATATATATCTACCGGTATATATAATTGACGCTACTTTCTACAATAAAGTAAAAGTAGTTAATCATCCATAAAAGTCCTTGTCTTCTTGATATTGCTGAAATGCCTCTCAAACAACTCTAGTAAAGTAATTGCCATGAAAATGTTACATCACATGAATTCAAACCTTGCCTTTAAAATTTAAACAAAGCTTACTTGATTAAGGAGCGTATTGCCTTTTTTAAATAATAGGTGTTGTTTTTTTATCTATTTGCCTATCTAGATAAGTACACATCAACAACAAAATGTCAAAAATTTGGCATTTATGAGATATTTAGAAATGGTTTCAACTTCATTTGATTGAACAATGCTATTAAAAAGAGAAACAGTCTTGGAGAAAATTCACTGACCATACTGAGATATTAGAAACGGCTACGCAGGAGGATGTTGTACAACATCATTTAAACTTGAGAAACTTATGACTAACCTGGCCCTTAATAACAACAGTCCCTTGGAAGATGGAAAACAGTCTGTTGATGATTGTTGACGAGTTCCAGTCTATACTCCTGTTAATATACATTAGTAATATAGGAAAACAATTCAATTATATTTCATAGTATGGTGCACATGACTTAAGTGACTTGATTGGCAGGTGGTTTTTTTTCCAGATATGTTGATTTTAGAGATATATCTGTTCAAATTAAATAATTGCATGGATGTTAACAAAATAGAATCTATTCCTTACCCTGTGATTCTTTTTAATTCCATATCTGCTGATGTGGCAACACTGAAAACAAAATTGTAATTGAAATTACAATAATGATAATAACAGTAACGTTTTCAAAAGTCTTATCAAGTCATACTCGCATCAACATGCTCACAAAAAATATCCAATTACACAGATTCAAGACATTGCATTGGACTTGTAGGTCATGTGGAAATTTGATCAACATTTAGCTTTCGAACATTTCTAGAACAGTAATCATCAGTATAGTTGCCCAGCCTTGACAGGAGGAAATTACAGAAAATCAAGGCGATATCATTAACAGCAATATGAAATAGAAGAACTCTGAGGCAAAATTCATCAGAAATTCATTGAATGCCACTTGGGTAATATTTCAGCCATTAGCTGCGGCAGAATGTCACTGGATTGAAGTACAAAGAGACTGTAGACTGCAACTATCAGAAGAGGCTTGAAAATTGTAGCTAAGTTTAAAAATAGAGCCATTGGCTTTGTAGCTCATCAGGCTTCATTATCAATTATGCTGTAGAGTGTGGCCAATGTGATTCCCTCATTGTAGGGTCCACAGGGTCACCAATCATAAAGTTAAGTATAAAGGCGACAACTTTAAGTTTAGGCCTTATACTTCAGGAGAAGATGAAAATAGATTTAAAGGATGTTCCTGTTGCCTTTATTAGGGGCAACAGTGTCACCAAATCTACAATTCAAATTCCTCACTTGTCAAGGAGTCTGTTCACAAAATTTCAGCTTTCTAGGCCTTATGCTTCTGTAGAAGAAGATGTAAATAGGTTTTTAGGGCTTGGTCCCTGTGGCCCTTATCAGGGGTCACAGGGCCACCAAAGCTACAATTTATAATCTTCACTAGCCAAGGAGTCTGTACACAAAGTTTCAGCTTCCTAGGACTTATTCTTCTGGAGAAGAAGATGATAATAGGTTTTTAGGGCGTGCCCCCTGTGGCCCTTATTAGGGGTCACAGGGCCACCAAAAGTACAATTTATAATCCTCACTAGTCAAGGAGTCTGTACACAAAATTTCAGCTTTCAAGGCCTTATGCTTCTGGAGAAGAAGATGAAAATAGGTTTTTAGGGCTTGGCCCCTGTGGCCCTTATTAGGGGTCACAGGGCCACCAAAGCTACAATTTATAATCCTCACTAGTCAAGGAGTCTGTACACAAAGTTTCAGCTTTCTAGGCCTCATGGTTCTGGAGAAGAAGATGAAAATAGGTTTTTAGGGCTTGGTCCCTGTGGCCCTTATTAGGGGTCACAGGGCCACCAAAGCTACAATTGATAATCCTCACTAGTCAAGGAGTATGTACACAAAGTTTCAGCTTTCCAGGCCTCATGCTTCTGGAGAAGAAGTCGAAATTCCACAAAGTTTACGGACGGATGGACGGACGGACGCCGGACAACATAAAAAGTCTTAAACTGATTTGTACTCTTCAGACATTGAAGAAGATGAAAAGTAACTAGAAAACTGATTAACGTTGAAATTGGACTGCAATTACAAGTGTCTATAATATGGCCAGTCTTGGTAACTTTTGGGTTCGGGCAGGTAACTTTTAGAGTTTTGTCTTCACTCTAACCTGTGTCTTGTATCTGAGGAAGCTATCACATAGTGTACAACTATATCAGCATCAGGTATGACATCAGCTCCAAGGAACTTGAGTATTCCTAGCTTGGCCTGCTCAAGGGCCTCGGGGCCCAGAGGGTTGTCTCCTGTGACCCTCTTGAAGGCCACTTCACTCATCCCAGGGGGCGGGGCAGCTGTGGGGGCGGGGCCTCGAGGAGTGGGGGCAGAGGCTGGGCGTCCTGCAGCATCCTGGGCTTGGGCTTGAGCTGCCGATTTCTCAATGGTAGCTAGGTGTGAGCTGCAATTATAGATTGTTTTAGATTCCCTTATGAATGGTTTGAAACATTTTCTTTGCAATAGGGTTTTAGTTTAAGGATCCTTCAAGAGTGGATTAAAGCATTTTTTTTATAATAAATGTCAGTGACTACAAAATATCTTATGATTCAGCAAGAGATAGAGTTTTTTTAAATCAGTAAAGAAAGTTTTTTTGAAAATCTCATAGTGATTTTTACTTGAGTCAATGTGAAAATTCATGTGACAAATGTTTTATCTATATTTTTTAATAAATGGGACATATCCAAAATGAAGTGAACAACATTCAGTTTTGAAAAATGATTTTCCATCAAGGAACATCTATGATGCAAAGATATGGACAGAAATGATGGCTAGACCTGCCATCTATTGTAAATCAAAAACATCTAATAATGCTGCAATACCTAATAAATATTTAAAAAATATGGTCAAAATATCACCATATCATTTAAACTGAATCTGAATCAAAAGATGTGGTATTGATAGCCTTTGTTGTGCACTCACTTGTATGGGAGGAGGAGGACATCCATCATATAGTCCAGGAGAAGTTTGAGGACGCTGGGCCGTTCACAGAAGGGGAACTTGGATCTTCTCTGGTCCACGCTCTGGGGTAGCTTCAGGTGTTGTAGGGCTGGTATCAGGAGCTGCAGCAGGCTGGATATACAGAATTAAACTCTTCACCTGTGGCTAAATATGCCAGGATAGCTCCTAGTGGGTTACATCTTCTATCTCCACTGTTAGCAAATAATGATTGTGAAAACTGAAGAATAGGTTGGCACACCATTCATCTGATTAATTGTCTAATCTAATGACTTCTGACCATCTTTTCATATGTGTTTTCAGGTATTTGGGGGAAATTTTGGGTAAAAGTTTAGTCCCCTATTGTTACATAACAAATTCACATAAAGTTCTTTATACATGTCTTTTATTCAAGTCACATTTCCTTTGTCAAAATATAACAAACTATGTTTTTAGTTATCTTCACCTTCAGGGAATATACCCGACTTAAGCCAATCAAATCTAGTTGTTAATTCTTAACGTGCTAGCCCTGGAATATTCTGGGCTGCCAATACGTCGCTTGTAAGATCTCAAGGCGAACCCTGGAATGGGTTGTTTAACTTCTGCAAGAGTTATAACTGATTGTAAGCAGTCAAATCATCACTGTTTAATGATGCTGACGGTTTCACAGTTGAGCTTTTCATATGTGTGGGTCCTTATCAACAAACAGTTATAAGATGCTTATTTCAAACACTAGTCCAAAGCTTCATACCAATATATACATAGCAAGCCAATAATACTTAGCGCATTCAGCAATAGCTTAACAACCTGGGTGAGAATTCATCAGAGTGTATTTCAAGTTAAGCAATGGAAGCGCTATATATATCTTAAGCTGTATATTTGACCCTTTTGGGTCCTAACACTGACCTGTCCTGATGTAGCGGAGGTCTGCCCTCAAGACAGTTGACCAGCTGAGGTACAAACTCGGCCTGCTTCTCTGGTGTGAGTCGAGGGAACCCCATTTTGATGTACAGGATTGTGAAGTTCTGAAACATAGGCTTTGGTTGTAACTCCTCATATTCAGAATGGTAATGTTTTGTTCAAGGTGATGCAAAAATGAAAAAAAAATCTTGTATTACATTCTGGAGTATGCCATTCAAATTCAATTCCAAACATTTCCAAAAATATATAAGGAAGAATGTTTTCTAAATTTTACTATAAAAAGTTCATCACCAGTCGATGTAACATGTCAATAAGATAGTGAATGAAAGTTCCATTTCTATATTTGAAATCATACTATCAGTAATATCAGAAAGCATTTATATTAAAGTCAAGATATTTGTACATTCTGCTTAACACAAAGGATGAGAGATCAAATCTTTATAAGACTTGACCCAAGGTAGTAAAAGAATATGAAGAATCAGGGCTCGAAAATAGCACTCGTCCGCTCGTATTGACGAGTGGAAATTAGCTCGGGCAAGTGAAAAAATATTTCTACTCGTCCCATAGGACGAGTATAATTTCTGTCCTAATTTTAAATTCTACTGTTTACTTTTTAAACTCTGAATCATTTTTTGAAACTTTTCTTCAGATTCTCTTGAAATCTGTTATATCAATCAAAGTCTCGACGATGTTCTGATTACAGTGTTGAGTATCTTCTCTTATCTGATGCTAGTTATACATCAGCCAATCAGATCGGGGCATCCCCAAGAGATCGACCAACCAGAATGCGTAAACAGCTGATCACAGGGAATTCCATGCTTTGACATAACGTTTTCAATATGACATCCAGCAATATTGAAATAATAAATGTTTACTAAAATATAATAATACAATTCTTTTTAACTTGTTTTTATCATTAAATAACATTTATTCAATGGTTGATAAGAATAACTGAAAACTATAAAACACAAACATTGTTTACATACGAGGAAAGCATTGCAATGGGATGTTTGATAAATATGTTTATTTCTGAAGAGAATATATATATCCCACAGTAACACGATACCAATAGGAAACATCTGGAGTTTGTTAAAAATCCTACTATGAGGCAGATTTATTTGGACCATTTGTTTAGAGAAAGAGTGGTTGATCGTGTTCGGACTAGGCCGAGGCAGCCGCGAGTATAATAACCACTACAGTAGGGATGTCCATGTTATATCCTTACTATCAATCTTTGTTTGAAACAAATAGTGACATAAACATTTTTATATGATAGCGTGATTGTAAATATTTTCCTGTGTTTCTCTCCTTGAAAGTTAACATCAAAAGTTGTATTCTTTGAGATATCTTACAGTTGTAAATTTCCGACCCTGATGTAAACAAACATGGCGCCTCACCCACTACACGTACGATACGTGAGTGACAGATGTTCTGATGTATTTAAGGATTTGATATCCAATTATTTACTGATTTGAATTGAGATGTGTCAAATCACATGCATAAAATAAAACGTTACCATGATTATGATAATGAGACATTTGTTAATTAATTTCAAAAAGTTATTGACATGCAAAATAAATGAACTGTGAAAACTGTAACTGTATTTTATTAGGGGTAACACATATAACTTATAATGTTCAACTTATAAACATCACAATGATGTGTTTTAACATTCACATTCACAGAACTGAAAGTATATTCAGGTGTATATATATATATGCAGCTCTAATGAATTGGGGGATTTTTTATTCCAGACATCACTTATTAATTAGAACTTAAATTTGCATCCATGTTTTTGCGTAAATTATAGGACAAGTAAATTTCCAGAAGGACGAGTGGAAAATTGAAATCACTTGCCCTGCAGGACAAGTACATATTTTTACAATTTTCGAGCCCTGAGAATTGCAGAAGGTTAAAAGTCATTAGATCACCACCACCAGGACTCGAACCCTGGAACTCCTGGTTAAGAGGCAGACACTAAACATGACAAACCTATGAAATTTACATAAAAATGCTTTGAAGGCTTGATTTTAGTCCTCTTGAATCATGGTAATTGGATTTGTAACTTATGCTAAAAGACTTGATGCAGATCGAGAAAATAAAAGCATTTTTATCATTCGACTGAATAATTATGAACAATCACAATTATTGTTTGTAATTATAAGTAAACTTACCTCTGGATTGTGGGAGCCTAATTAGTCTGTTAGCAGACACGTTTTACAGAGAGAGAATAATCAAATTTAATTAAATTAAATTAATAATAAATTTTAACCTCTGAAAGATACCTTTAGCGATATTCTTCCGTCATGGATTATCCCCCTTCCCATGGCTCTTCAGTCGATAAGGTACGATCGGCCTCACTTCCTGTCAGCCATATTGGTCCCATAATTTTTCCTCCCGTCTTTCTGTCAACATATAGTGGGGAGGATTAGTAGGGCGGGCATAAATTGCACAATCCAGAGGTAAGTTTACTTATAATTACAAACAATAATTGTGATTGTTCATAATTATTGCGTAAACATTCCCTCTGGATTGTGGGAGCCTGAATTCCACATAGAGGATGGTGGGAACCAGACAGAAAGTAATCCATAAGGATATCGCTTCAATTAAAATATTTCATTAAAATGATTGAAATTTCCGATTTAACTAGAACCCTAGATGGAAACATTCAATTCCCTTAAAGGTTTAAACAAGGAAGGATTACCCTTAAAGGAAGCCATTGACAAAATACTGACACTTATGCTGAATTTATGCTTTATTCCATAAAATGCATTAAATCCTGGATTAACAAAAATCTTTGAACACATCATCAAAATATGCCACCACATGCAACCCAGGGCAGGGATAGTGAGGTATTAACGTAACAAACAAGAGTGTTCACAAAAGGAAAATGTCAATTTCAATGGACCTCTATGACGTCATTCTCATTGATGACGTCACTTCCGGTCACATGACGTCACTTCCGGTTAAATCCGATGAATTTGACATTCCTTGACATTAGATACTGTGCTCAAACTGTGGCAAGCATACCTGACTTGCAATCTGAATGTGAGTATTTCAAACATGGTAGTAGCTGACATTCCTTCCGCCACCGTGGTTAACGCATGGGAATCTCACCTGTCCCCCATCCTGTATAGTGCCGTGAGTTCCCGTCGCAAGCTCATATGTTGACACATGTCGACCCCGCCCCCCCCCTCTTTTCCCCTCGCTCACAGGGGCTTAGGCAGAGGAGACGTGCTGTGCAGCTACCAATGGGCCTAACTCATACAGACCATCCAACGATGGAGCTAGGTCCCTTAGATAACTTCGGATAAAGGTATTGGTGCCCTTCCACTGACATGCCGCCACCAGCTGATCCAATGAGATAGACTTCCATGCTGACAGTGATGTGGCCAGGGCTCTTATTTCATGTGGAGAGAATCTGAGATTAACTGTTTCTTGGTCGTATGCAACATAAGCCTGTGTAATGGTCTTCCGTAGCCACGACGAGATCGTATTCTTTGATATTTCTGAATCCACAGAAGTTTTACATGACAAGAAAAGTCTACGTCTATTCCTTCTGAAAGTTGAAGTCCTGTCCAAGTACCAGCGTAAGGCTCTCACTGGACACAACAAACGAGACTTGTCCGCTCTATTCTCAGTAGCTGGGAGCGCTGGGATCTTATAAATCCTTGCCCCTAAAGGACCTGAAGCTGATCTTTGATTCTTGGCAATAAATTCTGGTAACGCTCTACAAGTAACCTCCTTGAAATCCTCAGAAAACTTGAGAGAATTAATATCAATTGCGTGCAATTCAGATACCCTAGCGGCGGTGGCAAAGGCCATGAGAAAAGCTGTCTTGTAAGCCATGAATTTTAATGGAGCTGCGCTGATGGGCTCATAAGGTGCTTTTGATAAGGACTGAAGAACAAGCTGTAAGTCCCATTTTGGAAAGATTGAAGGCGTAGTCATATCCTTGATTTGAAAAGACCTTATAAGTTTATGTAAAGAAGAATCTGAACCAACGTTAAGGCCTTGGATATCGCACACTGAGGCTATGGCCGACCGATATCCCTCAATTGTCCCGTGCTTTAGTTTCCTGTTTTCCCTCAAAAATAACAGAAAATCGGCAATCATTGGAATTGTTATAGGAACTCTATCTCGCTGGTGCTCTCGTCTCCAGAGCATGAACTTGTTCCATTTGCTGTCATAGAGTTGAGCTGTAGATGGTCGAATAGATTGGGAAATCGCGTGAGTGGTGTCCCTGGCAAAGCCTTGTTTCTCCAATGATTCCGAGATAATTTCCAAACGTGAAGCTTGAGAACTGCTATGTTCTTGTGGAACAGACGTGATCCTGGCTGACTCAGGAGATTTGGCCAAGACGGTAGTTGCAGTGGGTAATCTATCAGAAGTTCTAGCAATGAAGGGAACCAAGTTCTTGTGGGCCAAGCTGGAGCCACTAGATAGATCACGCAATCGTGTTGATGAATCTTGTTGATCACATCTGGGATCACTTTGAATGGAGGGAAGGCATAGGCGATCATTCCGTCCCAGGGAATCGATAGGGCATCCACTGCCCAAGCTGATGGGTCCGGCACTGGACTTACGAAAGTTGGAAGACGAGCATTGCGGCTTGTCGCGAACAAGTCTATCAAAGGATTTTCCCAGTTCTGAGCTATCAGGTTGAAAGCTTCCTGATGTAAGGTCCACTCTGTCGCCAAGGCTTGATTCTGACGCGAGAGAGAGTCTGCCAGAAGATTTATCCTTCCTGGAATGTGTCTTGCTCTTAACACACATTTGTACTGCTCCGTTAAGGCAAAGAGTAGGCGCGTGGTTTGCAGGAGAGTTAATGATCGTGTTCCTCCCTGTTTGTTGATGTAGGCAACTACTGTTGTGTTGTCCGTCGCCACCATCACACTCTTGTTGTATATGAGGAACCACCAGCGATTCACAGCTCGAACAATCGCTAACATTTCCAGCACGTTGATGTGAAAGCTTGCCTCTTGTGCTGACCATAATCCCTGAGCTTGATGAGACCCTAGATGTGCCCCCCAGCCCGAGGTTGACGCATCTGTGTAGAGAGTTAGATTTGGGACTGGATCCCTGAAAGGAGCACCTGGCAGAACATTGGACTCCTTTGTCCACCAGAGTAGTTCCTTCTTTACTTGTTGAGGAAATATCAATTGGACTGTTAGATCGTCCCTCCTTGATTGGTTGAGCCAAATCTGTGTGGTGCGCAAGTTCAGACGACCGCGAACAGTGAAGGCCTGGAGAGAGGTCAGTGTGCCGAGAAGAGAGAGCCAAGTCCTGCGAGACGCTGAAGGAGTGTGAAGGATGTGAAGGATTCCTGATCTGGCTTTCTGCCATCGGTCCAAGGTGGGTTGTATTATGCAGGACGTACCGTTCAACATTGCTCCTAGGAATTTGATTCTTGGAACTGGGCTCAATTCTGACTTGTCTGGGTGTATGATAAATCCCAGATGTGTGAAAACATGAATCATGAACTTGGTCTGCTTGTTCAGAATGTGTAATGACTGGTGTCTTCCCAGAAAATCGTCGAGATAGCCGTGCACTGCTAGACCCCTCAGATGTAAGAAATGAAGGACTGGGTTGAGCACTACTGTGAAAAGCCAGGGGGCAATTGATACCCCAAAGGGGAGGACTTGAAATTGATACCTGCGTCCGTTCACTGCAAACCGTAGGAACTTTTGAGAGGCTCGATGAATGGGAACATGCAAATATGCATCCTTGAGATCCATACTTATGAAATTGGTTCCCGGTTGGATCAACTTCCGAACATTTGCCAGCGATTCCATCTTGAATTTTGGAGGCCTTTGAAGGAACTGTTTGTTGATAATTTTTAAGTCTATTATCATCCTCATCTCCCCTGTGTCCTTTTTTGGCACTAGAAACACAGGGGAGTAGAATCCTAGAGAACAATCGTGCTGAGGAATTTCTATGATCGCTTCCTTCAATAGCAACTGATCTATGGCTGTCGCCGCTGCTTCTAACCTTGTCCCTGACAACGAAAACCTCTTGCCTACTGGATGTAACGTTAAAGGAGGGATTTGTAGGAACTGAAGGTGATACCCCTGAGCAATTACTGACAAGATCCATTGGTCCTCTGTGATCTGACGCCAATTGTCTATGAATCTCTTCAGACGACCCCCCACCTGGGAGGGAACGACTGGACGAATAAAAGCGAATTCCAAACTCAGGTCCGTGGGCGTTTCCAAGTCGAAAGGATTTTGATTGTCTGACACCCTTGAGGAGTCAACGCCTCCTGTTGGGAGGTCTTGAGAAACGAAAGGAATTGGCTCCCCTTCCTCTGGGGCCCTGGCTGTTACCTGAGGTTTGTTGAGGTCTGGTATTGTTCCTGTTAGCAAACGAAGAGGAAGCTCTGTCCAAGGCTGAACGTTGGAAAGATTGAGGAGGGGGGCGGGTTTGAGGAGCTCCTCTCCTTTGAAAGGACGTATTCCTGTTACGGTTCTGATTGATGAGGGCCGCTGCAAGTTGCTGATTTAGACGTCTTGAATTTTGGGCATCCTGGGAAACAATGGCTTGTTGGCACTGACCATTAAACAAGGTTTCGGACTCCAGGGGTTGATGTAAAAGCTCGTCCTTGGAGGAAGCTGTGAGATTTTTGACTCCTGCTAAAAGATGAGAACGTTCCATGCTTGTGAGTTTCCCGAGGATATTTACTTGAGCTTGGGCGATATCTGCTGCCCCTTGATAGACTGAGTCCAAGAGTGAATGAGCCAAGGCCACTTCATGAGCTTGCATGGCAACCATTGTATCCTCCTTAAACTCCTTGTAGTCTTCAAACATAGGAGGAAGTAACTGACGAACAGCTGCCGCAAACCAGTTAACGTAAGAGATTACATCCATTGTGTACCTGGCTGCCAAATCAATGTCCTTGACATCCTTGTGCGCGAAAAGAACTTTGGACGAAGCAGACTTGTTAACTCTGGCATCCAAATTAACAAAATCTTTGTCTAGCTCAGGCGAGGAAGCGGGAAAAAAACGATCATGAATAACATACGCTTGCCTAGCCGGGAGTTTGAAGACAGAAGCATCCTTGTTCTTGGCTATCATATCCTTACGTGCGTCTAAGGCATTCTTGATGACCGTTGAATGTGGTAGTGAACGTTTGGGCAATCTAGTAGGGGGGAGAGAACCCGAAGCACCCAACTCGTCTGGAATGACAATTCCTTCTTCAATAACTGATGGTGGTTGAGTTGCCGGTTTCAATCTATGGATAAACTCAATTTTTTCCGGAAAAGTCCAGCCTGGGATCAAATCTGGAGCATCAACATTGGTGGAAGAAATGGTCAAAAGTCCCTCTTTACCACAAATTTAGCATCTGTTATGGGATACACAGAATTATTTCCTAAATCAATGTCTGATGTTAAGGGAATTATAGGGGGATTGCTCACATCCATGTATGTATCCTGCTGGGAATCGATAACCTGAACGTTAGACACCTTGTCCCCGCTAGTGGTAACCATAGAATTCCCGGCCTCAAGCAAAGTACCACTGGAGATTTCCTTACCAGGAGGGTCAGCTTGCCCATTCGACAAACTTGACTCTACCGGCTTATCCTTCCCCTGGGATTGGACCCCTGGATCAGGAACATGGATCTCGTCCACTGGATCCGATACAGAAACAGTAGCAGCCGGCTGCTGGACGGTTTGCTTAACCTTCGAAGCCTTGGACTGCTTGGAAGTCCCTTGGCCCGAACCACTGGTTCCGTCTAAACTGAGCGGAAGCGACTTAACTGTATCAATGCTTTGCAATTGGCCTTCAGTCATAACCGTCTGTGTACGATTAGCGGACTTAGGAACCCGGTTACCAGCCTCATTCCCACTGTGGGAAGCGGAGTTGGATGCCCGTTTGATTGACTCACGAGATCGTGAAGAAATAGATTTCTTGACTTCTTTAATTTTGATCAAATTCCTCTCCTCAGAATCCTTAATTGCTTTTGAAAAGGAAGTATTGAGATCTTCTTTAAGTTCTTTCAACATAGATGAAAAAAAGTTCATATCAAATTGAGGAGAATTATCTTGGGTGTTTGTAGATTTCTTACACAAGACCGAATCAGAAGAAGTAGAATGCTTACGTTTCCTAGGTTTGGTACGAGTAATGTTCATTTTCGTCCAAACTTCGTCAGAGAGATCACGGCAAAGCAAACATCGATTGTCAATCTCACAAAAATAAGAAGGGCAACAAGCAATACAAAGTGAATGAGGATCTATCTCTGGCATAAATTTTTGACACGTCACACATTTACGAGACGACATTTTCCCAACGATGTTCCAAAAAAAATACGATGAAAAAACACAAGTCACAAGTTCACAATTCACACAAAAAACACAAAAAAATGCGATGGTTAAGCAACCTAATGTCGATAAACACTAACCACACACTCCAAAGTTCGTTACTGCAACCAGTTACGGTCCCAAAACGAAGTAGAATTTTCCTCTCACTGCAGACACGTGTTATCTCTGCATGTTACAGAAAAATTATGAGACCAATATGGCTGACAGGAAGTGAGGCCGATCGTACCTTATCGACTGAAGAGCCATGGGAAGGGGGATAATCCATGACGGAAGAATATCGCTAAAGGTATCTTTCAGAGGTTAAAATTTATTATTAATTTAATTTAATTAAATTTAATTATTCTCTCTCTGTAAAACGTGTCTGCTAACAGACTAATTAGGCTCCCACAATCCAGAGGGAATGTTTACGCAATAATTAAGACACTCTTTCCAATATTTTAACCGCCCAGGGTGCTTAAGTCAAATACGGTACTATGTAAGGTGTACTAACAGTGAGGAAGGGCGTGGCCTGTGGGTCCTGGTACTGAGTGAGAAGAGCCTCCACTGGTAGCTGTACCTTGGGTCGACTCTTCAGTCTCTTGTTGATGTGTACTAGCAGCTCCATCACCTGTCAGATGTGAGAATATTGTATTGTAATACTGTAATGTAGTTGGAGGGGAACAAGTCCGAACAACATTATGTATTGTAGGAACATCATTACTTTTAACTGGAGGATTGGAAGTCTTATGAAAATTGTATTGAAAGAGACCAGGAAAATTAATTTTGTTAATATGATTTTAAAGAGATATTCTGTGGTTTTCATTACATCTGTTCATATTGGATGGATCCTCAATGTATGTAAGCATGTCACATTTTATCAAAATTTCACACTTGAAATGAAAAAACTAAGATAATTACTTGTTCTTGAAAAAAATCATAGATTAGTATTGGATAGTTGAAATTGAAACGGTCACATGTCATTTTAGATCATACATATTTGACATTATTAAATGAGAATAGCAACATGTAGGAACCTGACAATATAAAAACACCATGCTAAATGTGTGAGTTGATAATGTAACTGTGGAAAATGTTAAAAGTCTGTCTCTTACAATGACAATGACATATTCTAAATGGAACGACATGTTTTTCTTATCACTGACGATATGTTTTGAATTGAAATAAAGAGCTCTGTATTTCACCTTTTTTCTTATTCCCTCTTCTGTACTGTTAAGTTTGATAAGGATTGGCGTGAGGAACTTCCCCAGGGAGGTTTCCAGTTGTTCATCGGTTTCTGCTGAACCGATACGTAGAAATACTCGCTCAACGAGAGCTGAAAAAGAAAAAACAATAATTTATGCCTCTGATCATATAATTGATAAATGAAAGCGTAATGCACATTACCAGGTGCTAGTGATTTTCACATGCAATTTGTTACAAACCCTCACGCTAGACAAACTAACCCTAAAAAATTGCAATAGGGATATTAAACAGTTAAGATAGAGATAGTTAAAGGGAGACTGATCGGACTACTATACTCAGGTCTGACAACACTAATCAGCTAAGGTAATGAGAGTTCGAGAACTTTTTTAGTTGCGTAACGCGGTCACGTGACACGAACTGGGCACCGCCCGGCAGCTGTAGAGGATTTCGTAACCTCGGGTTTCGTAACCTAAGTGTGATCGTACAAATAAAAAATATGATTTTTACCCCAATATCAAAAAGAATTCTAACGAAAGCACTATTATTTGATAAAGCCTTCAGCATAGTCAAAGATCCGTCGTAACACACTTTATTCTCAATGGCCAGTTGGGCTACATTTTAATAAAATGATTTATTACAAAGAGGATAAACGTAGCGAATGAAACTTTTTATGTTATTGCATTTTCATATTTATTATTATTATTATTATATATATTATTATTTCATATTTGCATTGCTTTTAACAAACCCTTTCAAATAGAAGAATGATTTCTATTTTGTATGATTTATTAAAAATAGTGTACATCGTTTAGAAATCCGTGACCGCATCTGACACGGTAAACGGAAAAAAAGTCACGAATTTGCCTAGGGAAAAATCACAATATTTTATGATAGTAATGCTTATTGAAATGTTTGGTATTTCAAATAGGTTCTGTGTGTTGAAATTAAGTTGACTGATGATAGGCCACATGATATGATTTATCTTATGTTGTCTTTGTTAATAATATTTATCATTTTATGATTTAATAAATATTGAATATCACAGTTGTCCGTAATTTGTATTTTTGAAACCGTGTTATGTATATCTTTATTTGGGATATCAGGATTAAATAAATTCGATACTTTTGTTGCACCATTACTACCAAGCATTTGTCCCCTTTCTTCATTTCATTGTCCGAAAGGATGAATTTTCTCTGAGCTTTTTGTGGTTTAAATGTTGATAGTGCTCCGGGATATAACAGTTATGTTACAGTTGATGGATGGTGATCTCACAAGTAAAGGAAGTTTATATAGAAATACAAGAATGCTTTCATGACAGAGCTTTTAGTCAATAAGCTTTGTGGATCTAGAAATGCAAATGTTAATTTCGATCTTAACTACGGTTTAAGAATTTGTCAAATTATCCATTCCCGCCTCAGGCTCCGTTGTAGTGATTTGAATGCGGACAAGTTTAATAGACATATTGCGGACAGCCCAGAGTGCTCATGCGGTCACCCAATTGAAAACGCTGTACATTATTTTTTCACATGCCATAAATACACAGATATAAGACAAAATTCATTTTTCTATTTGAAAGGATTTAGTATTGATACAGTACTTAGGGGATGTAGATCGCTTTCAAACGACGATCTTAAGAAATTATTAAAGTCTATTCATAAATTTATCATAAAATCTAATCGATTTGACATCTCATAAGCACTAGAATATGTAATGACTGCCACGTAAACAACATCATATTCATGCAAAACCAATATATGTGAAGCTAAGTTTTGAATCTGACACGTGTCACTAACTACTATTAGTTTTATATTTATATATGTGTAACTGCATCGGAGCGGCCTTAATATGAGCTCTTCGGAGCTTGTTGGTCAATCCATTCATGTATACATTTCATGAATAAAATATGTTTAAATCAATTGTTTTAGGTAGTTGAGGTGAATGAAGGACTGTGACTTTTCCCCCGATCACCGTTGAGGCAGGATAATCAGATATTTATAGATGCGATATTATTCTTCATTCTATGAATATGATAACTTCGTTCTAAGTATGAATAGGTTTGTGATTTAACAATCATATAACAAATTATGAACAAAAATATGTCCCTATCATCCTATCTCTTAAATTTATTCAAAAATAATTATACTTATAATATACTGGAACGGTTTTGAAATAATTTTTGAACTTTTGATCAATCCATTCATTAACATATGTTTTTCACGAATAAAATATGATTAAATCATATGACTAGTTTTCCCCCTAAATCTTCTTAAGGAACATAATATTTCTCACAGTTTAAGAAGATAAAGTATCCAATCAAAGAGTGAAATACGATATTAATGTTTGCTTCTTGCCTAAATATGCAATGTAGATAAACATATGTTTGTCTCATTATTCAGTGAAATCATGAAACTGAGTGATTGGTATAATGGGGTTTACGAAAAAAGCAATTTTCTCATCTAATAATTTTTATGTTATTTTTCGTTGTAAATGACATCGTTTTAAATTTGTATGATAAATTTAACAATAATGCAGAGGAATATATCGATGACACCGTCTTTGTCATTCCAATTTCTAAAATGCCTCTCAAAGAAGTTATAAATTCAACAGTCTGCAGTTACATCTAATACACATTAAAAAGTGCCTTGAAGACGACGAGGAATCTGCCATTTGAAGTTGTGTATCAAAAAGCCGGATGTTACAGATAACAGGTGTGAGGTGTCAGTTTATTGACGTCAAGTGAGTCTAGTCATGTGTCGTAACAGGTCATATAACTGTCGGGCCATTGCTTGATGGCGCCGTCGTGTCTGGCTTAGTGGACAAGAAATATACACAATCGACGCTTATTATTGTGTAATTAAATGTTATTTCTTTCTCGGGCACAATGTCTAGTTTAATGAACCAATGAAGTTGTAGCCACTGGTGCATTAAGATGTTTTGATAAGACTGTAGGCGTTCTTCCATGTAGGCATTAGCGAACGCCACCATCTGACCAATGAAAATGTTATTTCTTTCTCCGGCACAATGTCTAGTTTAATGAACCAATGAAGTTGTAGAACATTAAATATGACCAATGAAATTTTTTAATGAATGATAGCTTTTCCTCCGGACACACTCCAAAACTGTAAGATTAT
Organism: Steromphala cineraria; assembly: GCA_916613615.1. Lineage (NCBI taxonomy): Eukaryota > Metazoa > Mollusca > Gastropoda > Trochida > Trochidae > Steromphala > Steromphala cineraria. The sequence goes on along the minus strand of OU744722.1, from coordinate 36,951,979 downwards.
ACATTATTAACATAGATTATATACATGGATCATCTGAGCAGGTTCGTTATTAGCCCTGCTGGAGGCGCTCGCTAACTCTCAAACTAAGCAGGTTCGTTGTTTTCTTTCACTGAACATGTTTTATATTGTACCAGGTACCGATGTAAATTAACCTGGTACTATGTTTATTTTACCATTGTTTCATTGAAAGCATCTTTCTTCTCAATTTTGCTATGGTCTCTGTCTCTGAGTAATAAATCCTACCTCGAAAACTTTTCGTTTAGAAATTTATCTTATCTTTATGAAAATGAGTTATAAAATTATCCCATAAGATTTCGTCTGACCCAGATCATTTGTTACACTATGAATTAATACAGCTTCTTTCTTGAAACAGGTATTTATTACTGCCGGTTTCAAACCCATAGTGGTAAATATGCGTTTATTCCCTATAGTATTCCATGATCCGTTGAGCAGAAGAGCGTTTAATTCCAGCGCATTGTAATCGTATAACCAGTCGAAATTTTCCCAGCATGCAACTGCAAAACAATAACAAAGTCAAAGAGCCCGTCCTGGCGTTTACTCAATCTTAAGGTTTTTCGCAGATCCGATCAGCCTCCCTTTAAGATAGTCAACAAATATCTTAGGACTAAAAAAGACAGTGTTTTGGGAATCCAAGGACTAAAAAAGATAGTGTGAAATTGACACCATCTATGTGTGTCTTGTAAAATGCAGTCTACCTTGAAATTGAGTTAAGCCAATGATATTGATTTATAATTCATTGTTTTGTTTTGATTTTCCATTCAGACATGGGAAGCGTTTGATCTGCGTTATCTCTTTACAACGTCAATGTCACTAGTATATTTATATGAATTACCATTTTAAAATTTAGAATAAGTTTCTCTAAATCATCAGTGTGTCATTATTTACCATTTTCATCTTGGCTGGCAGTAACACCGGCCATTTTTACTTTGTCAAATGCGATAGAGGTGCACACATGTAAAATCACTTGTCACCGTCGAGCTGCATTGGTTTATTACAAAACAAAGATTTTACCAAATATGGAATATGATTCCGAATCTTTTTGAAAGAAATTCTGTTCTTTCAATGGATTCATGTTACAAAGCTGAGAAAAAGTGTCAATATTGTTTTAATTAAATATACTAGAGTAAAAATGCAAGTGATCAAATTGTCATTACAAATCCATAATTCTATTTTCGTTTAATATAGTAATTCAAAATTTATTTACTCTATTAAACTCACTGTTGGTAAGTCGTTATACCTGCGTAAAATAACAATGCATGCTACATTATTGTAATAAACATATCTTATGCCATAATCGTACCAAATAAAATTAATTTATTCGTCTTTTGACTTTCTATCTATTCCAATAAGGAAACAAAAAGAAATAGAAAAACGACAACCGTAATTAGGACAAACAGGAAGCGTGTGAGTTTGTTTTGATTTGTGTCAGCTGACAAGTGCTCGATTTCAAAAGGATTATTTCATTGGAAGGTGATGACAGTGTAAATAGCGTAAATATGAACCCAAGTACTATGCAGACACTGAGGAGACGCTCTCCAAGCCCCACTGGGCGACGAACTCAAAGTCACAGTCATGTAGATATTAGGAGGCAGGACTCGGAAGAATTTCAGGGGGCAGAAGTTCAAGGAAGAGGAAGAAATTTCAGTGAAAGACACACTTACCATGGTCCTTGTCACCATCATGATCATGACAGATCCAGACCTAGAGGAAAGTCAGTCAATTTGGGCCAAAGAAATGGTAAGATCATCTTTTTCTAAAAAAAAATCCAAAGTCAAAGTTAAAGTTTTAATCTGTGTCATATCCTCTTTTTAACCGGTTTTGTTTTTATCTAAATATCATAATAAAATATATTGGAATGTGCAGATGATTCTATGGGGATAGATTGTGTTAATGTGTACAAATGCACAATTAATCTCCAAAATCTATTAAAGTTACTCAACACATGGTTTTGTTATTCATGGTTATTCATAATCAACAATTATGATGAGTAGATATTCGTCACTTGGCCTTATTTTCATACACTTGTTAATTTGGTGTTGCATAAAGGATTTTTTATGAGGTGAATTATGTTTGGATCTTTGTTTAAGTTTCCAGTTTGAATTCATATAATCACAGATTGAAGTAGGTAATTTCAATATACTGTTAAGAATATAACCTAATTAATGTCTAAATGGATCTACCTTATTGTGCATGAATAAGCAATGTTTCTCAGGGAACACCATATGTTAGACATTTGACAACTTTTATATAGGAATGTTGATCATATTGTTATCATTCCTACGATACCCAATTGAAATTAAAACTGAAATAATGTGGTTGAAGCCAAGGTGATTTGTCATAAATATGAGCAAAATGAGAATTGTATACTATAAAAATTCTATCAGTGAAAGTTGTTAATGCAACACCAATCTAAATAGATTTAGATCAACAGGTTTTATAAATGGTCATACTGTTGATCTAAGATTGAGAGGTCGTCCCGCTGAACTGTGAAATCAGCCACTCGGCCAATCAGAAAAGATGCCTTATCTGGAAGTTCAACAACTCAGCTGCACGTACACTTTTTTAAAGTGTTCGTAACGGTGAATTTGATTGATCAGTTCACTAAATTCCTAATTTGCACACCATAGGTATCGAGACGATCTCTCACACTTGTAAAACTCTCGCCGCTAATGGCTGAATATTGTCGAAGCAACATTGAGCATTAAACATCAACTAACCTCGACCTTACCACTTCTCGATATTCGTTCAAAGATTTTTCAAAAAAATAAAAGCTGGACTTATTTTTTTTAATTTGTCCAATAAACACTAATTAGCCTTTCATTTAGACAGCGTCTTTATCGGCTGTGAAAAACCCACCTGGGTTATGGGCCATAAAACTCGCGCGGGTGTGACGTAATAAACAGACTGTACAGAGTAACGCATCATTATTTCAACTGAAATACCGGCTTAATAATTGTTTAATTACCATTGATGTGGATATCTTTCTTACACCAAATGCTTAGTAGTGTTACGTCGTCAAATGACTTATCTAACTGAGTGGAAGACATTTCCTGAAAATCGTTAATTATTTGGTTTTTTTCCCTGTGGTATTGTTACGATAGATGTATAGATAGCGAGGCTGATTCTGTTTATGACGTCACAAAATGGGGGCGTGACCAGTCATGCATTCACTTGTTTGTTGTCAGATAGGTCTAAGCGGCCCATCAAAAGTGGCTTTAAAAACGGCTTTCATTACCAAAGTGAACATATTTAGCGACCTTTAATGCACTATACAATATTGTAGGGGTGACTATTGACCATGTGGGACTATTGCGATAGCGATTGTCTATAGCCTCTTCCAGTAAATCAGAGTTATCTGCCCATCAGTTGTCTCCCTTGAGACACACCGGAAGTTGGAGCGTCTAACCGTCTAATCATGGCGGAACATCATGACGTTACAGCGTGGCTGGCAGCCGACGAAAACGAAAAAGTCAATATAACGAAAGCTAAACTGCAAGCTTACCTCAGAGATCGCAATTTACCGACCTCGGGCAACAAGGCTCAGCTGAGCGAGCGTGTGAAAGGTGCCAGTAAGATGGTTTTTATAGATAAAAGCATTTCTAGGAAGTCCGATGAAGAACGTGCTGTATCCAAGTTGATTACTCCCTTCGGTGAACTTTTGCCTAGTCCTGAAAGCTTGACTAACTGGACTAGCGACAATACCGTATTTCCCGAGTTCAGCGACAAGGAACTTTATAATTACATGGTGCTTAGTCGTAATACGTACGATCATGGGCCTTTGGCGGCGAAGAAATAACTCACAAGGGCAAGTCAGTTTTATATAGATGGCCATGTTTCCGGCGTTCAATACCATGGAGTTAATGACGAATCATCACACTGCTTTGTCAGAGGACAATGTTTACCATCGATTCCAGGGGCCTGTTCCAAGAAGAAACCTGCATACAAGATATGGATATGCCTGTCCAAGGTTACTTCACACATCCATTCTGCAAGTTGTGATTGTGTTGCTGGGTATGTATATTATATTGACGAGTTCATAATAGGCCAATAACATTATAATTGACGTAACTATTGTAATATTGATTGTTCTTTCTAAAATACCATCTTTAACTCGATTTATAATTTATAAATATATTCGCCAAGTATATATATGTGATCGTGAGGCCAACTAATAACAGTAAATAAAATCTATTTGCTATTGAAAAGTAGTTATTAGGAAAATAATCTGACCAGCAAGTAAAATAGATTTGTCAAACTTCAGTTGAAACTGAAACTGCACAGAGGCTTAAGATCAGTCACTATGTATTTTCATACATAAGATACACATGAAGGAAAACAACTTTTGCCTACCTACCGAGTCGTACCGACCCACATTTTTAAGGAATGTGACCTGAAATACATCACTTTTTGTTTTGGCTTTATCAATTTTTTACTGAATTAAAGATAGGGCCAGTCCAAGCAACGTCAGGGCACTCTACTGCCCCTTAAGTCATTCCGTGTCATACTGAAGTACGTGTATCTTATCGAGTGAGGAAGCAATTAAACTATCCAAATAGAAATTTTCTGCCTCGCGCGATAAACAGGGCAATTGCATTGTTCGATGACGTCAGAGCATTGTTATTACATGTATTTCTAATGTTATTTTTCCTAATAGTGACAAATGTCACTGATAGATTCCGGTATTAATATTAACTAGAAAAGTATATCTGAGCGACACTAATGAGAATATATAATTTCTACAAGTTGAGTGATCACAGTTATAAGATAATGAGGTCAACTGGTGGACTTATTTGTTAGCAAAGAGAGTAATAAGTTTTTTATATTTGACAGGAAAGGAGAGTCGTGCAATCATATTGCTGCCCTGTGCTATGCCCTTGCCGACAATACCCAAAAACGGAAGGAAGGGAAGCTGGCTCCCACAGCACAGGCCTGCGGATGGATAAAGCCAAGGGCAAGGTCTCAACCCCCTAGGAGGGCTGAACATATGAACTCCGACAGTACCAGTGTTGTTGTACAGGAGAGTCATTCAGAGAGCAAGATACAGGCTTTTCGTGAAAAGGTGACCAAATACATTCCCAATGCTGCATGGCTGAAGAACTTCATTCCTGACGATGAGCATACGATTCCTTCCACTGAAGCTGACACCCCTGTACTTCTTCCGCAGCTCCATCACATAGATATGTGCTTGCATGATTCTGTTGATCTGAAAAACCCACGCTGTGTAGATATTTTCAGCAATTATTTCAAGTCACTCTCTGTTTCTCATGATGAATGCACACAGATCTATGATGCCACACGTGGACAGAGTAGTAACGAGAGCTGGATGACAGCCAGAACTGGCCGATTGACCTCGTCTTTCTTTGGACATATCACCAGAAGAAAGCCTTCAACCCCTCCAGAAAACCTGCTCAAAACAGTATTACACTATAATGTTCCATATCAAGGGAAGGCAATGAAGCATGGGTTGAGATATGAATTAATAGCAAGGGACAATTACCTTCACTTCATGAGAACAGAGCATCCTCCATTTCAGGTCAGGGAGAGCAGTCTGTGTGTTAACCCCCTGTACCCTCACCTGGGTGCCAGCCCGGATGGAATGTGCTCCTGTGACCAGTGCGGTGCAGAGGGACTAGTCGAAATCAAGTGCCCCTTCAGTTTCAAAGATGTGCACCCAATTGATATAGCTAAAATGGACCATACTAACTTTTTTTGTTGCCTTGACGCTAACGGAAAGGTTAGTTTGAAGAGAACACATCTCTACTATTATCAGATCCAAGGGCAGATGGGCATATCAAGCAGACAATGGTGTGACTTTGTTGTGTGGACATTCAAGGGAATGGTGGTTGAGAGGATCACTTTTGATTGTCATGTTTGGCAACATATGCTGGAGAAGTTGAACAACTTCTATGTTAATGCAGTAATACCTGAACTCTTCTCCCAGAGAGTCAAGAGGGGTAAAAAGTTTTACTGAACTTTGTGATCACCCCATTTAGAGCTTCATCAAATGCTAGTTCCTTGTAAGGTGTTTACTTAAAGATGTACTGTTCATGTACAATGTTGTACCATCAATTTTATTGTTATAGTTGTTTAATTGAAATGTCTGTTTAGAAAATCAGACACATGTAATAGTTGAATTGCAATCAGAGAAGTAGTTGTAAGTTACTGGTGTTGAATTCATTTTTGGTGTTAAAATTGTAAAAAATGTTTGGTCTCAGTTGCCATAACATTGTCGGCTAGGTTAGAATCCAATTATCGAAATTAAATATCAAGCATGGTCATTGTTAATGTATTATTTGTACAAAAGTTGTTGGACTTCATATTACAAACATTCTAGTCAGCACAAGACAAAGTTTTGAGGTGTACATTACATATTTATTCAGTTAAGTCTACAGATTCTGAGATAATCATAACCTTAAACATGTTAAAGGGACAGTAGCTTATTTATGGCTTTAATACATTGATTAAGTGTATTTGAGAACTTATGTTACCAAGTGTAAAACATCAGTCTCTCTTTGGAAAATCAGCCACTTTTTTTTGTTAATAACAGTGATATATATATATATATGTAAAATAAATTTGATTAATTGAAGATTTTATTCTTTGTGTTGCCAATTTTGTTAGGCCATCTATATTATCTTTTATGTTTCTCATCTCCAAACAGGTGCTAGAAGGTCGAAAATATGAAAAAAAAAGGAAAATGAGGAAGGCATTGTGGGTGGTAGAGCGACGAGAAACATACAAAAAATATGGATGGCCTTATCACTAATGTGAACAGAATAATAATTTGATAAATCAATTGCTTTACTGGTACTGAAAGATACAAATAGTTTGAATATGCTCATGCACACTTGAAGAAATAACTTATTAAAAAGTGATATAAAATGATGTGATGTGTGCTCATATAGTAATGATTCAAAGCATTGGCCTTTTTAATTACAAAATACATATCACTGATTCACAAGTAAAACTCTGTGCACACATGAAATATTAAACAGAATTCAGATTTTAAGCTTTTTCATTTACATACAACATGATAACAGCAGTTCTTGACAGTTAATGTTGAATAAGTGGAGACTGGAGATTACACAGTGCTGCACAAATATAAAATATCTTTGAAACCTGATCACTCATGCTAAGTGGAATAACCCCTTGCAATATCCGGAAGTTCTTTATCCTTTCCATGGCCCTTTCCACATGAATCCGCAAATTAGCAATCCTTCTTGTGCTTTCAACTTCTCTTGCTGTAAATTTACAATTCTTCTGTTTCCTTGGAGGAATTATCAACTGTACATTTCTTGGAATAAGCAAATCTGCTATCTGAAAACCTTTATCTGCCATTACGGCATCACCGCAGTCCAAACCCTTCAAAAAACCACTCATCTCTGTAATCTGCTTGTCCGAAATATTTCCTCCCCAAAGGCTACTAACATAAGTAATGGCACCTGATGGACTTATGCCTACTAAAACCTTCCAGGTCATGTGACTCTTGTAATCAGAATACATTAAAGTTTTATTTATTAATGATTTGGGTGTTTCTGTATACACTTCAGTACAATCTATTATGACCCTAGTAGTTGGATATCTAGATCTGAATGATTCAGGCATATTGTGTCGAACAGCTTCCTGTGTTGGCCAGTAGATAAGAAAACTTAACTTATTATACATTTTATCTATCCAACAATTGAAGACTGAGCTGATAGTTGAGGAAGAAACTCTAAAACGTCTAGCCAAATCTAGAACAAGTAGCCCTAAGCGAAGTCGCATGAGGACCATGAAGAATTCATCTTTAAGACTGAGTTTGTGAGGCCTTCCACGTCTACCAGATGATTCGTCTTCAGTCAGGTCTTCAAACAGTACATTGTATGTGTCCTTATCCTTGAGGCCAGTATAAAACATCATTTCGGCATCGGTGAGGTCGTCAACTGTAAGCCATGGTCTGTCAGAGTTGATATCATGGATATCCTCAGTCTGAGTTCCAGTCGATACATAGGAGGGCAAGCGCAAATCCGTTTGGGAGTCTGCATCTGCTGTAGATGGTGTTGCACATACTTCTTGATGTCTGAATGTTGTGAGAGTGCTGGTGTTGACCTGGCCTCCGTAATCATGCATGTGCACAGATACATCTAATCGTGATGCAGATTCCAAATACAAACTTTCAGTCTCGACATCTGCCTCCACATCACTAGACACATCCTCAGGTTGATCATGGCCTGACAGCACAATATCCTGGTCTTGTAACTGCAATGAAAACATTAATTGTTAATTACCATTACCTTTAGTGATAATTAAATTAATAATTTCATTTATGAGGGTAAATACTGAATAGAGAATCTCATCCAAGTGTCTTCTGATATCAAACATGTCAACACAAGTTGATAAAAGTAACAAATATAACCTAGGCTTGCCGATGATATTTTACTTTTATCAACGAGTGTTGATATATTTGATATCAGAAGACACGAGGGTGAGATTCTATTTATCATCCAAAATCATTTTTCATGACACTTGCATGAAAAATGTACATCTTTGAACACTGCATAGCTCTAAAACTCCTAAACCAGTGATGTCATAGCATTGTGACATCATCATGTTAATGACGTCATAGCATTGTGACGTCGTTGTGTTTATGACGTCATAGCATTGTGACGTCATTACTGATGATGTAAAACTTTTGTGATGTCATGTATTTTCTGATGACAGGGCATTGTTCAAAATCTACTGTCAAAGCGATAACTCCTTGGAGATATCGCTTGATCTTCCGCAAGCGATATCTCCTGTGGAACACAGTTTTGGATGATAAAGTACCTTTGATGTCATAATGTCAGCTACATGTACACAATTATATTACATAATATGTAAACAGACAAATAGTCATATATCAGTTGATTGAAATTATCAAATGACATTTGTTTAAACATGTACACAGATTAATTGTCATCAGAAAACATAATGAAAATTTCAAAAATTATTTATTTCTTTAGCTGAATTATTTTGCATTATCAGATAATTGTTTAAGAAAATAATATTTATTCATTTATTCTCGCAAAAGCTAATTAACAAGTTGGTCTATGGAAATTATGTCACTTGTGAACTTTTACATGGTACTTGAGTGTATGTTTTAAAACAGTTAAAATATTTCAACTTTCTTGCTATAACTTTTGAGGAAAATAAAAAATTAGATTAAAATCAACGTAAATTCCAAGAACTATTCTGGTCAATGACTGAATTGCAGATTGAAAATTTATGAAAATTTCACAATACTATTTCTTGAAGATATAGATAGATAGGGTGTAATGATGGTTACAAATAATTATACCTTAGATATTTTGAAGACCTTGTGTGGAAAAATTGATGGTAGATTGACTTCAGGAGAAGGACCGTTCTTCCCTATAAAATGTTCAGAACACACTCTGGACCATGATTTCACCTTGAAATCCTTCCGGCTAACTCGGGACAGCCAAATATTCCTGACCTTTTTTTCACATGGAAAGCGATGAAGGGTTACACTTCTGCCATCTACAACCTTTCCACTGAAATTATGACAGTTTACAACACAGCAGTATGTTTTCCCTGGCATAGTTAAGCCTGTACACTCATTCGAGCTTCGCGCTGGAACGCACCGGAAACAGTAACCGGTACTATTTCTTACCTCATCTGGCAGGAGAGTTCCACGCTTTCGCGACTTTCCGGAAGAGGCTATTGCAACCTACTATTGCGATAACGATAGACTATTGTGAGCCACTATTGCGATAACTATTGCGATAGTGTTGGATCTTAAGAAAATCCAAATCCAAAATTAGCTGGAATATTCATAATCTTTATTATATTCATGTAATTGCTAAAAGTAATATGCGGCAAAATCTGTGATAAAATCATGAATTAAACAGCTTTTGTCATTTTTCACTTTAGCAAATGACTTCCTCACTCTAGTATCACATCTGTCCTCATTCCAGAATGAATAATTTAACTAACCGGCAGAAAAATTAGTAAATATTTCCAAATATAGCGGAACATTACACTTTCGATACTATCGATAGTTAACCTTACTATTGCAATAGCGATAGTCTTTTTGTGTTTCCTATCGATAGTGTACTATTGCCAAGCTAACTATCGCGATATATCGATAGTTTGATGTATTGTTACACCCCTACAATATTGTAATCAGACTTTCTATATTCCAAAGAAAATAGTGAAATATGTTTGTGGTTATGTGAACTTTAAGTCACTCACTCACTAATATAAAACCTGTTGATCTAAATCTATTTAGATCGATGCAACGCTAAATTAACATGAAAGCTAGTCTATAGAAATGATCTTAAGTGACAAATCCTTTTGACACAGGTCTGTATGTACAATTTACACTCATCAATATAACTTGATGACAATTCCATTACAAAATACTCAATTTACCTCACAGTTTAATTCATGACAGCAATGTTTTCCTTGTTATTGATATCTTAAATTACAAGGGTAAATTTATGATAAAGAGTAATAAACACACTTTACTCATGAGGAAAATGTCACACTTAGCAATTATCAAGAGATTATTCAGGGTTTTGAATAAGCACTGACTGTCATGGTTATCTTTTCTTGTATTTTCTCATTTTAACTTGTGTATTAGAATATAATTGTGAACTTGAACTAATTTCAATAAGAATGTTTTAATCCAATGATTTTGAATTATGAAATTAAGAGATAATATTTAGCATTTTATGGTTATGGTTTTATGTAGTGGTTATGTAACCTGAATTTTACTAATTTAAACAGAGGTTAGATCAGAGAAATATGATTCAGCTCCCTGAGGGAATGATACTTGCAAAGCAGCCACCAAGCTTTTCACTTGACCTCGGTTTGTACATCTGTTAGCTTGGTGTACTGAGTGCAAAACAATTTTCCTAGTTCAGGGTTTATATCCAATTATTAGCAGCCCTGTCTAAGGATGGGGCTGCTATCAGTATTTGTGCAGTTTCCGTCGCCGCCTCCGCCGCACTCATATGGCTATAACTTTTTTCCACTAAGCTTTCCAGAACTTATATTCATAACTTACTGCTTATACCTCGGGGGAACGATTTTGACATGTTCAATTTCAAGGTCAAAGGTCAAGGTCACGAGCTATAAAATCACTAAGAAAATCCTTGTAAACGCGATAACTTGATAAGTTTTTGTGCTATGAAGCTGTAACTTGGTATATATCATCCTAAGAAGAGTAAAAAAAATTGTTTTCGCTACAATCTGTCAAAGGTCAAAGCAAGGTCACGACTTTAGTATGTTTTTACGAAAATGCTTTACTTTAACTATGAACTCTTTTAATCAATAGATGATTGTTATTCTCAATGAAAAGTGTTCATTGATTGTGTGACCTTGAATGTCAAAGGTCAAGGTCACGAACAAATGCCCAATTTGCTAAGGCCTGAAGAAGGCGGAACAGGGGAAGGCGAAACCCCCAGTTTCAGGGCTGCTCTGCTTTTGCGGTATCCCGCAAATGCTAATCTAGTTAATGAACTAAATTTTCTTTTCCATAACTCCAATTGATTGTGTTTGTTAAACATCTCATATCCCACCATGATACATGCAAGCATGTTGCATATAAACTGTTGCACCTAACAAGCTCACTGAATATCACAAAGCATTACTTTTGACCTACTGACTGTATGAGTGAAATTGTAAATTGTTATCTAAAATCGAGAACACTTTCAATTCATTGTCCCCAGTTGTATTGAATAAGGAAGTGAATTTGCAGTAAAACCAAGTTCAAACTGTTTCTGTCAGGAAGAAAGGGCAATATGAAAAGAATGAATAAGGCAATTACCAAACAAATTCTTCTAGACATAATTAAATTTTATCAAACATAATTCATTTAGCATTAAAAAAAAAAAATTAATATGAATTTACATTAGATTAATTTTTTTAACAAATTCTGTATAAAAAAAATCATAATAAAAATATCATTTATTGACATTTACCATAAAAAAATGGAAAGTGAAATTAAGACTAAGTTAATTTCATTGTGAATTGTTTTTAATGATTCAAATTAACTTAAATTATTTAAGTCTTTTATTATTATTAGATTAGGGAAGTACTCAAGAGGTTAGCACTAAGTGGCTGTAGGTCTGACTGACAGTTAAGAGATAACGTAGAGTATCGGGTCGCGTTACATCACATGACCTAGTGAGAGATCACATGACCTCAAGACTGTCAAGTGTGTCTGAGAAAGAGTGTCGTCATGTCACAGTCAAATATCACACATACCTGAGATTTGTCACCTGATGATTACCTTTAATTAGCAACAGCACAGGTAAATTAAATTTGTGACAAAGTTGAAATTCCTTTTTATCAACCTTTGGACTTTGCAGCCTTGTGAATCTTTATCTATATTATATATTTAATAGCTAAATTTAATCTATCATGTGTTTTATACTTATCATTTGTCACAAAATTAAAATGCTTTCATGTTAATCTTTGTCTCTTACAAGTGAATGTTTAGACATATTTGTTACCTGTAATTATTCCGTCATATGTTTTATGCTTTCCTTTAGATAGCAGTACCTCGGAAAATTTTACTTCAATAACATGAATGATAAAATTATTGCCAAAGGCAATTCATGCAAATAATGTTATAACATTTCTTAAGAAGTTGGTGATATGAAGACACACAGACGAGTATAATATTATGATGACCTAAATCACAGTGATAATATCACAAATCTTCAGTTGACAGTAGCTTGGATACATTTGTCTTAATGATGTGAATTAAATGTATGATATGTACAATTTGTCCTTCTATTCATCAGAAACTGAGTAAATTTATTGTGTGTCAAATCTAAATCCTCATTTGAGTCACCATTGAAAATCATTAAGTCGCACTTTATTAGGAGCTGATATTCTATTCTTTTAACAATTATTGCTATAGTTGATTATTGCATGTATATTATATCTATCATAAAAAGTATTCATAAAATTGTTTTACAAATTTATTATTCATGAAAATAATTACATGAATTTAGATTTGCACATACCATACACTTATATAAATGCTGCTCTATTTAATGATGATAGAATACAATCGTTTATAAACAATCAGTAAATTTCACTAATGTTACAACTTACAAAAATAAATAAATAGTTGAAATTGTGATTTTCTTGATGTATGGAAAGACAAAGATTGATATATATTTGAGTTTTTTTATTTTATCAGTTAATCATGGATTCAGAAACGAGGTAAAACAATTGAGATCTTTTTTACAATTATAAACAGTGAAATGAAGTAGAATGAAGTAGAGACCGGGATAGGCGAGGAGGGGCTAGTGGGCTAGCGAGATGACTAGTTTCGTCCTGGATTGGACTCATCAGATGAAAATTCTAGCGTGGAAGCTGCTATATATACCCTACTCATAGGTACTAACGGTATTCACCGCCGGAGGTGTACCGGCGGTGAATAAGGGAGGGGACCGGAGGGGTCCCGGTGATTGCCAGGGGTAGGCCGGAGGATTCCGGAGTTTACCGGAGTTTACCGGAGTTTACCGGAGTTTACCGGTGGTTTATCGGTGGGAGGTCGGTGATTACCGGTGGAGGTCGGTGATTACCGGTGGAGGTCAGTGAATTCCGGTGGGTGACCGGAAAAGTATCCCGAAGTAGGTCGGAGACCACCGGAATGAATTCCGATGGTGGTACTTAAAAAACAGGATGTGTTTTAATTGGAAAGTAATTCTTTAATGGAAGTTTAAAGATAAATATGTAACAAACAATATGTGGGTGAAACTAAAAGGGCGTTCAAGATCAGACTCTCTGAACATTTTGCAGACATAACTCACAAGAGAGACAAACCAGTCGCTCATCACTTCAACCTCCCAGATCATCTCAAAAGCGATGTTAGATACCAAATTATCGCTCAACTCAGACAAAACCCTGAGAAGGAGGAAACTACTAAAGCACGAAGATCACTCGAGCTTAAGTGGATATTTGAGCTTAATTCGTTCCAGCCGCACGGACTCAACGATAAGATAGTTGGTTGAAATATCCATTCCTGTATTTCACTTTCAGTGAAATGAAGTAGTTTAGTTAACCTGTCAAACCAGGATAGTCCCCATTTTAACAAACTTATAATTCCTGTAAATAAGCCATTCAGGCATGATAGAGTGTTTTCAGTGTTTCAGTGTTTCCACAGCAATCCCTGTTTTAAATTTTGTTGAATGTTTGATTTTAATCAATTAATCTTTATTTCTGCCTCAGGCCAAAAGAACATTTACATGGATAGTTATGATATACATGAATAAGTATTTAGGTATTAAAGTGGCATGACATGTTTTCTATAAATCATTGCATTATGGATATCAGCAATCCCATTTATAATAGCCACTCTACAGCTGTCTAAATAAAATTGACTTTGTTCCAGGGAATAGATTTTAAAATATTAAAATTTTAGATACAAATTCTCTACTCTCGGTCTATAAAAAGAAAATACACTCAAATATATGCGGTGTATAAAATAGGTTTGAAACCTAGCCTGTCCTAAAAATTATTTGGTCAATTACTTAGGGGAAAATAAAAAAAAATTGAAAAGTTACCAGTCCTGACCAAAAAGCAACCAGTCCTGGCAAAAAATAAGCCAGATACAGTTTTTATTTGGAAAAATATTGAACCAAAATCCTTGTCTTTGAAAAATCTTTAGATAACAATACTCTGAAATATATATTGATGGTAATAAGCTAGATACAGTTTTTATTTGGACAAATATTAAACAACAAAATCTTTGTTTGAATTGGCATGAAAGGCTTTAGTTGTCAATTTGACAAAGTTGATAACATTTTGATGCTTAATTAGTGAAAAACAGAACAAAATCAAGCAGGCTTAAGGTCAAATAAAAGAATAGACAAAAGATATGCGAATACTAAATATCAAATACAAAAATATTTCCATAATTGCACCAGTGATGCATGTGACTAAACATAGTGTATTTGAATAAAATGATAACAAATTAATTTCACATTAAGCAACAGATGTTTGAATTAAATTGCTGTAACCTGACTTTTGTTTATTGATTAACACTTTATGTCTGGACCAGTAAACAAATCTCGTTTGTTTTGATTATCTCTTTGAACTTGGATAAAATTATTTAAATGTTTTATGAAATGTCAATAATTTATGTTTTTAGTTGGTACGTCTCACCCTAGCAAATTCTGAAGTTGTTTGATAGTAAAAATATCCAAGACTGAGGATATTTTGCTTTTGTCAAAGAGGGTTATTATCTCATGCCACAAACTGGAGAGGGGATATGGGTTTGGGCTCCGTGTGTCCGTCTGTGTGTCCGTACATTCGAATGGATAGCTTTTTCAGAAACTATTTAACATAGAATTACCACCAAAAAAAATTTTTGGTCTTCAGGTCATCAATCCTCGATGGAGTTCAAAAATCAGAAACCAAAATTATTTTTTACAGAGTTATTGCCCTTGTTCAGTGTTTTCGGGCTCTGTTCGAGGGTGTTTTCAAATGGGACAATTTTTCTTAGAAGTTATTTTAGATAGGATAACCAAATTTGCTGTGTGTCTTAAGTGTCAATACCTTGATTGAGTTTGAAAATTAGATTTATGCAATTACATATTACAGAGTAATGGCCCATGTACCGGTGTAGGAGAATATTGGGAGCTTTAATGAAAACTAATTTGGTGGGGGATGTTGATGACCATGTCTTCTTGTTATATTTGATGTGTATAACTTGTATGTGAAAGGTTAAATTAATATGTATTTATATATTTTATTATTTTGAATAATATTCAAGTCGAGGAAGGAATAGTTAAAATGGCATTAATTGGGTGTTGGTCCTAGACTTTGTCAGTACAGCGAACTACAAATTTGCAATCAGGTTAATATGAATATATGTATAATATGTCTAATGTATTTAATTAGGGAAAGGGTTTTGAATAATCACCTTCGTCACAATTTTATTATCAACACAAAATATTTATAAACATTGAAAATGATTTGTATATTGTCAGGAAATTCAGACACTATTGATTTAGTATAAAGTTTAGGAGGGATGTTGTTGGATTGTGATTAATTCATCAATTTGAAAATCAAGCTTTAGTAGGATGGGTAATGTAGAACATTTGATATTTTGTCTATAGTTTGCTTTTGTTTTGGATTAACATTTCATCGTATTTTCATCCTCTTATATGTCTATGAATGAATGAATTAATGGTATTTAATCTTAATAATAGATTTTGTTGGCTGTCATAACAATCAATGTTGATGCTAAGCTCATAAAGGCTTTTAGAATTTTCTTTTAAACTTTTCACAATGTCATGTTTACTGCTATTATTATACTGAAATTCCATGGGGGGGAGGGGGGGGGGGGGGGGGGTTTGACATTGACCTATGGGATCAAAATGAGTATTTTGTTAGTAACTAACCTTTAGATATTTCTATGGCAATCTCCTATAGTATTTCTTACTGGGAGCATATTATCAGAGGAATAATTCCTTATTACTCCTGTATGGAAATTTTATTGATCAATTGCATACTGATAATCAGGAATGTGAGGATTTTTTTCACAGGCATAGGAGGCTCACAGTCTGTTTTTATCATTGTTTTGAAAAAAAGTTTTGAAATACATACAGGCCTATTCAGGATATGAACTTGTTCCATTAAAAGTTTGCTCTCCAAAACGGTTGATCACAGCCTGTTAAAGTTCACATAACCACAAACATATTTCACTATTTTCTTTGGAATATAGAAAGTCAAATTACAATATTGTATAATGCGTTAAAGGTCGCTACTCAAATATGTTTAGTTTGGTAATGAAAGCCACTTTTGAAAGCCACTTTTGATGGGCCACTTAGACCTATCTGACAACAAACAAGTCAATTTTGTGACGTCATACACAGAATCAGCCTCGTAATCTTTACATCTATCGTAACAATACCACAGGAAAAAAAACTAATAATCAACGATTTTCAGAAAATGTTTTCCACTCAGTTAGATAAATCATTTGACGATGCAACACTACTAAGCAATTGGTGTAAAAAAGATATCCACATCAATGGTAATTAAACAATTATTTAGGCAGTATTTCAGTTGAAATAATCATGCGTTACTCTGTATAGTCTGTTTATTACGTCACAACCCGGCGAGTTTTATGGCCCCTAACCCAGGTGGGTTTTTCACAGCCGATAATTACGCTGTCTAAATGAATGGCTAATTAAAGGTGTTTATTGGACAAATTAACAAAAATTAAGTCCAGCTTTTATTTTTTTGAAAAAAATTTTAAACAAAAATCGAGAAGTAGTATGATCGAGGTTAGTAGATGTTTAAGCCTGAGATGTACTGTTACCAGTTTAATGCAGACAAAACCTAGTTATTGCAGCTCATTCACATCATCATATTGAAACAATCTCATTGAAATCAAATCACTGAGTCTCTTATCATATTAGGTTGTCAAACGAACCCATGCATCCCTCGGTAGCTTATCTCCATGAGTAGGCAAAGTGATTTACCAAGGAATACCCGATTCACAAAAATGTGTGCACAAATCTGTGTATGTTTTGCGGATATAAAAAAGCATCAAAAGTGGGGTAAACTATTATTTTTAGCTCATCTGGCCTGTAAGGCCCGATGGGCTTATGGCATGGCATGGTGTCCGGCGTCCGTCCATCCGTCCGTCCGTCCGTCCGTCCGTAAACTTTGTGGAATTTCGACTTCTTCTCCAGAACCATAAGGCCTAGAAAGCTGAAACTTTGTGTACAGACTCCTTGGCTAGTGAGGATTATAAATTGTAGCTTTGGTGGCCCTGTGACCTCTAATAAGGGCCACAGGGGCCACGCACTAAAAACCTATTTTCATCTTCTTCTCCAGAAGCATAAGGCCTAGAAAGCTGGATTTTTGTGTACAGACTCCTTGGCTAGTGAGGATTATAAATTGTAGCTTTGGTGGCCCTGTGACCCCTAATAAGGGCCACAGATGCCATGCCCTAAAAACCTATTTTCATCTTCTTCTCCAGAAGCATAAGGCCAAGAAAGCTGAAACTTTGTGTATAGCCTTTTTGAAGAGTGAGGATTATAAATTGTAGCTTGGGTGGCCCTGTGACCCCTAATAAGGGCCACAGGGGCCACACCCTAAACACCTACCGGTATTTTCATCATCTTTTCCAGAAGCATAAGGCCTAGAAAGCTGAAACTTTGTGTAAAGACTCCTTGGCTAGTGAGGATTATAAATTGTAGCTTTGGTGGCCCTGTGACCCCTAATAAGGGCCACAGATGCCAAGCCCTAAAAACCTATTTTCATCTTCTTCTCCAGAAGCATAAGGCCTAGAAAGCTGAAACTTTGTGTATAGCCTCTTTCAAGAGTGAGGATTATAAATGTAGCTTTGGTGGCCCTGTGACCCCTAATAAGGGCCACAGGGGCCACGCCCTAAAAACCTATTTTCATCTTCTTCTCCAGAACCATAAGGCCTAGAAAGCTGAAACTTTGTGTAAAGACTCCTTGGCTAGTGAGGATTATAAATTGTAGCTTTGGTGGCCCTGTGACCCCTAATAAGGGCCACAGATGCCACGCCCTAAAAACCTATTTTCATCATCTTTTCCAGAAGCATAAGGCCTAGAAAGCTGAAACGTTGTGTACAGACTCCTTGACTAGTGAGGATTATGAATTGTAGCTTTGGTGACCCTGTTGCCCCTAATAAAGGCAACAGGAACGTCCTTCAAATCTATTTTCATCTTCTTCTCCAGAAGTATAAGGCTTAGAAAACTGAAACTTGTCGTCTATATACTTAATTTTATGATTGGTGCCCTTGTGGCCTCTACAAAGGGGAAATCACATTGGCCACACTCTACAGCATAATTGATGATGAACCCTGATGAGCTACAGAGCCAATGGCTCTATTTTTATAAGCTGAAACAACCAAGAAAATTGAAAGGTTATTTGTCGCATCAGGATCGGCCCTACGAACTGATTGGAGGGGTCATTTCCTGTTCAGAGTAAACCTTTACATGGGTTTCTATGGGATTCCGTAAGATCACAGATTAGTGACAAGTAACAACATCATATAAAACAAATCAATGATATGATTTCAATAAGATTGCGTATTATGAAAGAAGTATAGCAATGACCATGTAGAATGCATGGTTCATCAAAGTTACTTAGAGCAAGCTACTTTCACCAAAGGCTTCTGTGAGAGGCCTTGTCATTGGCTAGCTGGGCTTATGTTGGAATGAATATCAATTAGGCTGGTGTCAGACCGTTGTGGAAAGAAAATCTCCTGTATAACTCATTCATAGCCTGGTAGAATCTATACATGTATTTTGAAATATTTTTCCTCTGAACACAATTTTTGTTTATATCAGCCTAGGTTTGCATTATATGATATGGACATCCTGCTTCCTAAGCATATTTTTATCCACAAAGCTCCTTCAATACACAAACAACTCATATCAGCCAATGCAGTACCTCACCAAAAAAAAGACTCTTTGTTATCCTAGCGTCACCTTTTTATAAACACTGCATGTGATACTGGAGAAGAGGTTCCGATCTATTCCATTTTGTTCTACTTTTTGTTATGATATACGTCTGAAATTTAACTTGTCGTTTTTTAATAAGACCAGAACAACAGTCAAGCAAATTGATATTAACTTTCAATGCAACTGGCATCATGGTGACTTGTCACTGTCAGTCAGCAATGTAGAGCTGCAAGGGGGTCAGCTAATAAACGAGATATTAGGTTTTGGAGAAACC
This sequence comes from Steromphala cineraria, assembly GCA_916613615.1. Taxonomy (NCBI): domain Eukaryota; kingdom Metazoa; phylum Mollusca; class Gastropoda; order Trochida; family Trochidae; genus Steromphala; species Steromphala cineraria. The sequence goes on along the minus strand of OU744722.1, from coordinate 36,932,236 downwards.
TTTACAATATGTTCGCCACTTTTTCTACAGTACGTTACCAACCCCAACACTGGACAAACCAACCCTAAAACTTTGTCGATACAGATCCTCAGTTTGAAAAAAAATGGTCAACAAATATCAGGCTAAATATATATATATATATAAATATAAGGGCTAAAACTGTCAGTCTTGCGTGAATGCAAGGGTTAAATTCCAAAATATCATATTTAGTGGCGAACATATTCTAAAGTTGTACCTAGGTTTTTACTGGAATATTGCTGGATGAAAAACCAGGGGTCGGCTTTTAGGTGTGATTGCTTATAGTTGGTAAAATATGGTAGGTATTGAAGGAGCTTTGCTGATTCAAATATGATGATGAAGCAGATAGTTGAAGGAGAAAAGAGAAAATCTTTCCTGAATACTTATTCCACTTTTGTGGTTTCCTCTATTGAAGAGCTGTCAAGTATGGCTAACATTGAGAGTGCTTCAGTTCATGGCAGCATCAATCAGCACAACGTTGGCAATGTCCAAGCCCCCTTCGAGACAGAGACAACGCCTCAACAACCACCGAGATTTCGGAGAGTTCCCTCCCTTTACACTCCAGGAATGGAGGACAGGATACGGAGGAGACTCAAAGTCTTCTTCATGGACCCTTGTTCAAAGTTCAGAGCTAAGCGCCAATGGCCCTGGAAACTGTCTCTTCAGATACTCAAGATTATTCTTGTTACTATTCAGGTGAGATTTCTACCATCTTGGAGTTAGTTCCACAAAGACTTTTCTACAAAACATTTCTATGAGAATGCCAATCAAAGAAATTTGTATGAGTGTTATATAATGAAATTACGCCTGTTTTTCTTCTTTTCTTCAATTTTGCCCTAAAATTTACAAAATAACACATACAATGTGACTTATCAAGCTAATTTCATGCCCTTTATGCTGGATATCTGGCATCTTCCTACACAAAGCCTAAAATGCCAGTTTCCGAACAGTCAGTTTTATGCCTTGCTGCCGACCCTTGAGTTTTCTGTGCTGATATCAGCACCCCAACAGGCGATTGTTCTGATTGGATTATTGCTTTCTCTCATAGTAAGCTAGAGAGCAAGCACTGAAAACTAAAGGGTATGCAGCAAGGCATAAAACTGACAATTCAAAAACTGGCGTTTTAGGCTTTGCATCGGAAGATGGATATTTGGTTGTCCATGATTTTGATAATTTCGAATGTCAGTATCATTTCATGGGCCTTTGGGATTTTCAATTCAATTTAATTTAAATAAACAAATTCTTAAACATTTAGCAAATGCTGGGTGAACAGGGATGACATGTCATTATAAGCCTTAACCTTTTACATAGAAAGTTAACTTCTTGGCTTGAGATCATTTCAACAAAATATTTCTGCTTCAACCCTTTAAAATGTCATCTGAATTTTTCATGCATACAAAATGCCTCTTAAAATCTTGGTAATGTCTTATACATTTTTTTTTTTTTTTTTTTTGGTAATGTCCAGTGACACATGCTGTATGCTCAATGATAAAGTTGTCTTACACAATTGATTTTTAAATTCATTTATGTTTGTCTTGATTTTGGCAGTTAAATATATTTGGACAACAGAGGTCCACAATCGTGCAATACTTCGAGCGGAACAGAATTGCCTTCAAGCACATCTTGCTAGAAGGATGGGATGAAAGTCACGAAACCATGCCGTATCCCCCGGCAACAGGTCAATACGCCCTCTATACCAGGGGAAGACTTATAAGTCATATCAACAACGCCATGGAAATGGTGAGATTTTACCCTGACTGTTTCTTATATCTACTAAAAGAGACAGTATAATTTTAATGTGATACTTTGTTTAGAGATTAAGTTCATGCAATAAAAATCCTATATGTCTGTGTGTCCTGGAATATTATAGGATAGACTATCTTATGATTCCTCTAAGTCACACAAATATTTTGTCATCAATTTAATAATTTAATTTCAACTTCTCAATTGTAATACTGGTATGTAACTAAGATGATATATGCAGTCTCAATGTTTTTTTCAACTTTGTTATTATTTGAAAAAGAAAATCAAAATTCAGGTCAGGATTTTGTTAAAACTGATTTTCCTCAAAATTAAGAGTTGGTTCAAATCTTTTTTTTCCAAAAAGGGTATATCAAATACAACTTAAATCGTACACTTAACTTTCTAAAATATTGCACTTTGCTGGTTTTACTGCAATGTATAGTAACAATGAAAAGCAGCGTTTCTTTCTTTTACAAGGATATAAAAATTTTACTTCTTATCTATCAACTCACTGACTTCACTTTCAGTATTACAAGATTCCAGATGTGTCGTTAGGATCGTTTCACCTACATAAAGATGACAACAACACAGTGTTACCAATCAAATTCTGTCGAAATACATACGTGGAGGGAGAGATATTCCCTAATGGTTCCTTTGTCATCGACCCTAACACTATCCACTGTAAGTTTACCTTTAAAGGGGCAGTAGCACATTTTTAGGGTGAATATAAGGTGATGTCATGAAAATAAATAAAAATGGTTCCAATCTAAAGACAATGTATTTAAACTAAATGAAGCAGTTATAAATCAAATATGTAATGTAAGGTTAAGCCATGAGATTCCTTTTCTTACACAAAATGAATTAAAGGTGTTCACACAAAAATGGCTGCCAATGGATTTTATGATAATCTTTATACTTTGTCCTCTGACTATGGGTGATTGGTTTGTGTAATGAGATTTTTGACACTATCAAAGTAATACATTAAGCATTAACGTACAATTATCAGTAAAAAATTGAAAATATAAAATTGTCAAAAAACGTGCTACTGCCCCTTTAACAGTTTGTTTGATTTAATCAAATAAATATTGGACACCTCTCTGTGATTCCAGTAAAGTAATCCTTCAGAATTCATTGTTTGGATGATCTTTCCATTTGTTTTCTCCTTGCAAAATATCTCATTATATTTTTCCCTTGTTTAATACCACTGACACAATTATTATTATTATTATCTCAACAAAATTAACTCTTGATTGGTTAGACTAACAATAACAAAAAAGAGTCCTAAAGAATACTTCATTTCAGTGTAAAGCTGAAGCATCTAGACTTGCCAACCTTTTTCTAGACTGAACTACTAATTGGTTGGAATAAAAAATTTGGGTTATCAGCTATGGGTCTTTAACTTAACTTTTAATTTAATCCTGTAAGTAAACTAGACTTTCTTCACCTGTGCAAAATGCACATGTTTATTGATAAGCCTATTGTTATTTATACCAGCATTTTTTTGTGTGGAAACCTTGCAATATGACCCAAATGTAATAGAGATTACCTTGGAAAAACAGAACTTATCCCTTTTGGGAAAGAATTTTTTGTTTGAAATTCCAGCAGTATTCCACTAGTCAAAAACTTTTAATTCTTGAAAGTCATGGTTTCTTCACTCTTCAATCTTTTTCTCACTGATGCAATAGTCTGTAATCTCTTTGACAGCAGGGGCAGTATTAAATCCTGTCATAAATTCCTTAAATCGATGATTAAAAATAAACTTGAAATGGGAAGTTGGAAAACATAGATTAAAACTTCATGACACTCCAAATTTATGTGCTGACATTCTGCATCCAGTTGACAGTAAAATTAACCTGATGACTGTAGAAATATGCTATGTGAACAACAATCAGGGGAAAGTTTAATGCTGCTTTTTAGGGCAATTTCCTTTTTTTTTCAGAAGTTTGATTTGATTTGCACAAAAGATGATATGAGTAAGAGTTTAATAGTAATAAGCTTCTTACGTATCCTCGTGGTTTTGAGAGTATCGAGTCAGATTTGATAAATAACTAGGCCTTAGACCCCTGCCTTATATTGGCGCAATTGGGGACCCCAGACCAAACTGATTTACCACTTATTTTACCCTCTGTGTTCTTTCAGCATGTATGGATCTTGTGTGTCCATTGGTTGATGGAGATGTAGTCAACGGTAACCATACATGTAATATAGAGAAGATGTTAAAAGAACATAACGCATCTCTTAAGTATGACAGGTAAGGGATGTTTTATTTGAAGTTTTAATGTTTAGGTGTGGGTATGTCTGAATTATTTTTAAAAGAGTGAAATGTCGTGATTCTGTATTTTTTTCTACTGTTGTCAAAACATGATACTAAGAGTCAACCCTTTCAACTCGGAGATTAACCGTCCATTGGTAACCCATCCATTGATAAATTTCACTGATTGTTGCTGAACTTTAATTTGAGCTATACACAAAAACAAAGTTTTTTGTAGCGTATGGATTAGGGGCTTTAAGTCTGCCATTTGTCAGTTTCCATGCCCTATGTTTCAGATTATTGGAGATACGACTGCATCTGCCCATCCATTCCTACCATCTAGATCTTTTCACGGCACATTCTGGACCAGCTTGCTTTGACTTAGATGTCCAGGTCAGAACCATTTCTACTCTCATTCTCTTTTTGGACAAGTTTCTGAAGCCTGACATATGTTGGCTGATCATTCATTAAAGTTTTCATACTTGTCTATATGACATGTAAATAAGGAATGACAAAGTCGGCCATCTTGGATCTGTCCCTGTCTGGAAAAATTTCTTGTCAAAATCGAGCTTTGTAAAGTTTGTAGATAGGTCCTGTGTACGGTTCAACATGGCAGTTGTTAGGTTACGATCAATTGTACTCTTTATGTTAACAATGTAGCTTTGCAAAAGTGTTTTGTGGAACGGGACCCAGGTTGCCATTTCATGGCAGGGGATAGATCCAAGATGGTGGAAATGTTCGCGTTTATAAGATATTTTGATAGGTATGAATACTGAGATGAATAATCAGGGTATCGCGCCCTATGGTTATTTTTTCCAAACAAGTAATCATTCATGTACCATTTTAAACAAATATTTTCAGGTGGTTTATGACAACACACAGCGAGATGGACAGATTCCGGTGGACCTGGAGTCGTCAGTCACAGAGGTTCCGTGTCATGGAGAAGTACTCTCACAAGGTAAGAGGAATCACGGGCGACAAATTTTTTTTTTTTTTAAATTGCCATTACCAGAATTCTTTCAGATGTTTCAATGGAGAATTATCCTCGCAAGGTTAGAAGAACATACCGGTACCAACAAATATAATCACAATAAAAAACATAAAATCTGGTGTTTCAAAATACAGTAGAACACGGATATAGCGAACACTCGGATATAGGGAACAAATTTTCAAGTCCCGTCCCTATATAATATCATTAAAATTACACGCGTATAGCGAACGCCAGATATAGCGAAATAAATTCTTTGGTCTCTTGGAGTTTGTTATATCCGAGTTCTACTGTATTGCCATTACCCGAACTCTCTCAAAGGTTTCTTCTCTACATGGTCTGATGACAGCTAGTATAAGTGCATGTTCTGTTCAGTACACATAACATCTATTAATAAGGGGAATAATCATAAAAACAAGGATGATGTACTTTACATGCACACATGTACATGTACATGCTTTACTTGCTTCAAGCATGTAATACCCTAAGCCTTCACCAGAAGCCATTCAAATAAGATAACCAAACTTGCGCCAGAACATGTGACTATTTAGGCTGTTTTTTCTGTTTTAGAGCTGTCCTACAAGCGAGGACTGATCATCTACGATGTGTTCGTCATCATCCTGTGTATACTCTCCATATTCCTCTGTCTCAGATCCATCTACAGAGCACAGATGCTAAAGAGGGTTAGGATCATCACCAGTCTGATTAAAATCGGCCTAGTTTTGAGGAATAGAAATAAAAATATTAGAAACAGACTTGATATTTCATTAGGTTCTCTCCACTGAGTCTGACCGCAACCCCGTAGGTCACATGTCCTTACGTTTACTAAGCTAACCAATCACAAGCCCTCGGTATCAGCTAGGGGCAAGTAACTCTGGTTAACCCTGCTTCTTGAATATGATCACTGCTGGTGGTCTTATAAGCAAGGCGATGTGATTGGTCCGCTAACGACTGGGGTTCGGATGCACTAAACTGTTAAAAAAAAATGCTAGGTATAAGGTGCGGTCACACCTAGTGTAGAGGAGTTCATATCTCCGTAGAGTAAATATTTTGAATATTATTTTCCTCGGAACTAGGCCGATTTTTATCAGACTATGATAATCATCTGTGTAAATCATTATCACCATTTTGTGCTATGATAATCTGTGCTTCTAAATTGTTAGTTTGTCAATTCAAACTACAAAATTGTGAAAACTCATAAAAATGCCGGGCCGTAAGTTCTGCCCACTGGGAAAGATTCTGTTTCGAATATGAAAAATTATAATAAAAGGAATTGTTTTATATGATTGTTATGAGAATTAAATAAACAGCCAACCCCTTTAACCTTTTCCCTCTAGGTTATGAAAGAAAATTCATCAATTTTGATGAAACACATCACAATTAAAAAAAATGCTTTGGAACAAAAAAGTCATTGCAATATATATCATAACTGGTTAAAAGAGAAAATTTGTCAGTCAATGAAATAACAACTCATAAAAACTCTGTGTTTCGAAGAATATCCATGATTTAAGTGAAATTGTTCCTTATTAGTCAATTTAATTTCTTCCATTAATTATGCAGTCCGAGCAAAGATTTTAAGTAAAATACGTATAATAGTATATCTTACATCAGTCTCGAGTCCAAACTTACAAACATGATGTTATAATGTGATTTGCCATTGCTAAGAAATTTCACACCCCTTTGAGATGAATCATTCTCATTCAATAATGAAAGATTTTGCTTTTGAGTCACATTTAGTAAACATACTGCAGCAACCTCTTATGATAAGAGCCACAGAGGCCATGTCCTTAAAAACTGTTTTCGTCTTCTTCTTCAGAAGCATAAGGCCTAGAAATGTCTAGAGACTTCTCAGATAATTGGTATTCTAAAACGAACATTTGGTGACCCTGTGGCCACTACTAAGAGGGGAACCACATTGACCTAAAGCAAAATTGATTATGAAGCCTGATGAGCTACAGAGCCAATGGCTCTATTTTTTACATTTTTTGCAGGAGACAGTTAAGTTCTTTATGAACCGGTTTGGCAAGAAGTTATCGTTTTCCGACCGGACCGAGTTTATCAACTTGTGGTACATCCTCATTGTTCTCAACGATATTCTGACTGTCATCGGATCCGCCTTCAAAATACAGCTTGAGGATCAGGTAGAGTTACTTCCCTTTAATATAATTTTCTGTGAGCATGATTTGAAGTTGTGTGATGAATTTTCTTTGCTCTTTGTTGCAAATTTTTTTTTAAAATCTTTTTGTAGTGTTGAATTTCATAGTAACCTAAAAATTGTGTATGAACTTGCTAATGTAGATAACTATCTCAGAAATATGGAAATTGGGTAATTGAAATGGATTTTGACAACTGCTTTTTATTATTATTTTTTTTGCCTGAGGTCCTGTCAGCGTCTGTGTCTGTGTCCAATCCTCTTCATATCATGTAGTTGTGCCTTTTGTTACTTTTGTGCTTTTCAATTTTACATTTTTTTGGTTTCCATGGCAACAGTTTGGACTTTATCAATAAAGGGAAGGGTTAGTTTCCAAATGTTATACAGCAATGTTACTTTTATGACCAGTAGAGAACTCATCTATATCAGCACATGGAATTATCATTGACACTGTCAACAAATTTATAAGGATCATCATGATTTGTACATTGGAACATCATGATTTGTACATTGGAACATCATGATTTGTACATTGGAACATCATGATTTGTACATAGGATATTTTCGATTTGTACATTGGAAAATCATGATTTGTAGTAGATACAATCATTCTGGTTTGTACATGGAATCATCATGATTATAAATTGGATCATCCTGATTTGTACATAGGATATTTTCGATTTGTACATTGGAAAATCATGATTTGTAGTAGATACAATCATTCTGGTTTGTACATGGAATCATCATGATTATAAATTGGATCATCCTGATTTGTACATAAAATGATAAAAAAATAAAGTGATCATGAACAGTGCATTTTATTAGTCAATGCAGAATTTCCATGAAGACATTGATTAATGAATTTGATCATGTGCATGGTACATTGATTAATGATTTGAATCATCATTATCAGTGCTTTGGATTATCATGATTACTCAATTTGATCATCATGATCAGTGCATTTCTAAAAATCATGAACAGAACATATGATGATCAGTCAGTAGAATCATGATGAACACTACATGAGTTCAAAGTGAACAATAAATAGAATTATCATGAGCTATGCAGTCTATTATGCAGATGATCGTTATGAACAGAACACATTATGATGATCAGTCAACAAATTGATCAATGAACAAAACATGTTTTTTATCACAATTGTGTGAAAGGTACATGGTATTATAATGATTAAAGCAGGTCTTGGAGAGTTATACAAGTGTGAATACTAAAGGGTGTTACTGTATTATATTATTCCGGACAGGTTTTTTGCAAAATAGGAACTCACAGATTTTGGGTAATTATAATATTATGGCCATTTTATTTTTCATGAAGTACTATTTTGTAAACCTTTTTTACGATCAGAACAGACTAACCCACAAACTTGATCTTGAAAATTTTATATTCTTAGCTTTTCCTTTCTTTTCTTTTTGCTAATGTTTTTAGAATTAGCATGACAGACTTTTAAAGAGACACAGAGTATGTTGATAGGATCACATATGTCAAATTTTGAAATCGATGTTATTACATCGGGAACCACTAACTGTTACTGAAAATAACAAGTTAAAGGTCAATCAGTACCTTAGAGCAAAAATACGGACATTCAAAGTCGGGATTTTGATCGAAAACCGGACAATGTGGCTCGATTGGCGCGCGCAAATTTGCCAAACGTAATTTTGAAACCTTATCATAAGCTGACAGGAAGACATATTCGATTCGATAGTGTTTATTAGGTATTGTAACTAATAGGTAGATTAATTGGATGCACAATTTCGAATATTAAACGTATTTGAGATGTTTTCTTGATTTTTCCATAAAATCAAGTATTTTAGAGATATTATGCATAAATGGATATATTTGCAAGTCCAGTGATGAGATATGAACTTCAATCAGCATATTAGATATTTTATAGCATATCAAAACCAAATAAAATTTTAAGAAAGATACTCTGTGTCACTTTAAGTTATATCAAACAAGTCTTTTGCAAAGACATACTGGATTGCTTCAAGGCTTGTTTTAAAATCTTTTTTTATCAGTTATGAAAAATGTTCTTTCAATTTAGCTAATAATCTTTCAATGTAGGAGGTTGGGATAGTTAATTGAAGAATGACATATTGTGAGTCACTACACTTTCAGTTGTTACCCGACTATCCAATTGATGATAAACTGTGGGTGAGTTAGATTGTCCTTGTCCCGAGGCAACAGCCTTTCTTTACAGGCTCAGGCTGGTTACAATAATAATATCCTGGCTTTTGCTCTCCTTTATGTGTTGCACTTCCTGTTTGCTAAGGAAATCAATTCTCAAAATTATGTACCATGACTCAGCGTAGAAAACTCCCGCCTGCCCGACCGCCCGAGACGGCCTGTTTTCGAGCCGGACGGTTAACTTTCACAAGTAGCCCGTCCGGTGGTCGGGTAGATATTTACAAAGGCCAACTGTAATAGTATACTCAAAGTGACTCAAATGAAAAAAAAATGGAAGCCAAAAGAAATAATGTTTCGTCAGGTTTCGTAAGTCAAATTATCAAATATGACAAAGGCAAGTTACATTGCAGCCAGCTAAGGCTAGGACGGTTACACGTATACACGGTATCGTTTTGTGATGAATGTATAAACGTTTACAGAATCATGTAAACGGTAAACGATTAAACGAACTGTCACGTGGTAGCATAGTGTATATCCGCGGAGACCTTTGAAAATGGCAACAGCCAAACGTTCGGAGGTGTGGAAATTCATCACCAAAATTGACGGTAAACCGAAGTAAAATGTAATGTGTGCGCTATCGAACTTTCACATTCAGGGGGAAGCACAGTAACGATGAAAAATCATCTAAAATTTAAACATCAGTCTATCAAAACTGAATCAAATGCTTCTTCTCAAAGCATGCGTCAGTCATCCATTTATTCAATGCTTACGGCGAAAAGCATGTCCCGTGACAAGTACCGAAGAAGTGCATGAAACTTACGGCCATGAGTTTTGTAGAAAGGGGTGGTTTCAAAGATTTCAGCAACCAAATAAATCCACCTTGCATAGTATAAAGATTTATAGGTTTCTCAAAACTCGTTTGGTAGTTAACGATTATTTCATTTTAAAACAATATGTTTTCAAACAATAAACAGAATAAATATTATGGACTTTAAAGTTGAGATTATTTAGAATTAACCTGCGAAGTTTAATAATTACAAGAACATTTTTAATGAAAATTATTTTTGCTGCACAAATTTAACATGTAAGTCTATAAACAATAATGCCACTGTCCGAATATAACTGGTACGGGTATGTAGATTATCGCTAGATAAACCTACATTATTTGTTGAGAATAATATACGGAAGCAAATCAAGTATGCGCTGTCAATTCGCAATAAAGCTCCACATTGAATGGTACACGGCCCCTTGCATTCCAATCTACGTCACAACCTCTGTGTCATTCAACCAATCACAACAAACAAACCGCTTAGCGCATGTCTGTTTAAGCCTGTAAATTTGAGGTGTTCGTCTGTCAAAAGATTACTTAACGATCTTCGAGTTTAATACTTTGAACTGAAACTAATAATGTGCTTATTGACTTATTCTACTATAAATATTTAACTATGCAAGTCTATCGATCGATTCAAGAAAGAAAATAATATCAACAGTTATCAGCGATGTAGAAGCGAGTTTCATCAGAGATGTGTAGTGTTTTCATTGACCTACATTTTCTTGCCGATCGATACGTGACTTGCAGCTTGTCTGTCGACTCGACAGGTATTTTATCATGTCAAATATTTGTGTGGAAGATTAAAAAACCGTAACTAAGTTTAAAAATTATTTGTTTTATCATATTCATGGCAGAATTAATTGCCGTTCGATATGGCAGATCGTTGATTTCTGATGTGGAATTATCCCCGTACTTGAATAATATGTGAATTTTACAGAAAACATCTGAAATAAATAATTCAAAAGTTAGTCTTCATATTACAGTAAGAAATGGTTGATTTTGATAGGCAACTATATACACTTCTATCAATTAGTGTCACACAAATCACGTATTGGTTGAGTTTGTGCCAGGTATAATACTCAATGTCAATTATCAGACACTAATCACTGTCTTACCAATAAGAGGACATGTAATATCACTGATGGTGTATATTTAAAGTTTATGACATTAAATTATTCAGAATCTTAATTTCGTCATGTCTTTATTGTAAGAACCGGACAGGTAAGTTCTGATCCGGACTGGCAACTTTTTGGAGTTACCAGTCCGGCTGTCTGGCTTGATTTTTTTGGGAGTTTTCTACACTGCATGACTGCACATTGTAAGGAAATGTCTTGCATGCGTGACAATTTCCTGTATCTACTCAGATGCTACTCTGTCATCCAGACCCTAAGACAAAAATATTTAACTGATGACCAACCAAGTCTAGAAAAGTATAGCAAGTCTAGATTGCTCAGCTTTAGGAAGTTAAAGAATCTTCTGGGTTCCATTTTGTTATAATACATGATTTGTTTAAAAATATTGTCAATATTGAAAAAAATACTTCTGAGAGTAAATGTTAGTCTACTCAGATGTTAGATATTTTGAAGGTCAAGGTCAAGGTTTGGCAGATCAGCCATTTTGGAATTGCACTGAATTGATGGTTTTGCTCAGAATTTTGGAATTCAGTTCCTGAAAATGCTTCGCCATTCCCAAGCATGAGACACACCACATGGATGAGCTTTCAGCTGACTTTCTGACATTAATGGTGTGCCCGGAATATAAATTCTTTGGTATAAGTTTTTCCACACTGAGGGCCCTCTAATACAGTTTATCCTTTTAAGTTGCTTCTTTTAATAGTTGAATTTCACTGTTCAGTCTATGCCATATATTCAATATCAATAAAATCTCAACTAAGAAAAAATTTAAATTAAAAAAAATCTTTTTTTTTGTGTTTTGATGCTTTTTGCTTGCTTACATCAAAGTGTTGCATCCATCAAAAATCTTGTTACAAATTTTGATTAAAACAAAAATGCATGAGATAAAGGGTTTGCATATTTCTCAGATGAATCTCTGATGTCTTATTAGGCTGATTCAGAATTTGGAATGTGAAAATGGATTTGGCATTTTTTTCCCATATATTCCATGACACTAACAATATGTTTGCAAAAACAATTGTAAATTTTTAGCTCATCTGGCCTGTTAAGGCCCGATGGGCTTATGGAATGGCATGGTGTCCTGCGTCAGTCCGTCCGTCCGTCAGTCTGTAAACTTTGTGGAATTTTGACTTCTTCTCCAGAACCATAAGGCCTAGAAAGCTGAAACTTTATGAACAGACTCCTTGGCTAGCGAGGATTATAGATTGTAGCTTTGGTGGCCCTGTGACCCCTAATAAGGGCCACAGGGGTCATGCCTTAAAAATCTATATTTATCTTCTTCTCAAGAACCATAAGGCCTAGAAAGCTGAAACTTTGTGTACAGACTCCTTGACTAGTGAGGATTATAAATTGTTGCTTTGGTGGCCCTGTGGCCCCACTATGGGCCACAGGGGCCACACCCTAAAAATCTCTTTTCATCTTCTTCTCCAGAAGCATAAGGCCTAGAAAGCTGTACCTTTGTGTACAGACCCCTTAACTAGTGAGGATTAATAATTGTATATTTTGTGACCCTGTGGCCCCTACTAGGGGGGAACCACATTAGCCACTCCCTAAAACAAAATCAAATGTAAAATCTTATGAGCTACAGAGCCAATGGCTCTATTTTTCAATTTAGTTATTCAGTTTCATAGGTTCACAAGATGAATTACTTTTATTGTTATTATAACTGCTCTGAACATAAAACAGTATAAATAATGTTTAAATGGTTGAAAAATAAAGTATTCTAGACATTAATAATTTGTATGTTTTCTTTTGATCTGAATATTTTCAATGCATATCAGCATCATTTCAAACTTAAGATTCTTGCATTCTTTGGCTCAAATACAATGGAACATGACATTAAACGCTTTTCCTACAGTTTTAACCCTTTCACCCCTATCAACACAGGCATATGAACACATTTGTGTCTATTTTTATGATTGTAGGGATAAGACAGCAATTTATTGATTATCAATATAAACCGTCCAAATATGTTGTTCTTTATCAATGTCAAACCCTTTGATAATGACAAGGTCATTATTAATATTCTCAATAACCATGCAGTCTGCAGCTTCTAAAGCACTTTTAAAGGACAAAGAAATCATAATTATTTTCTTTCCGAATAGAAAGTTCAATAAACATACTCTGTTTAGAGAAATTTTCCAGTTCGCTCATGCTTCAGGAAAAATTAATATTTAGGCACTTTTGTCGTAAACAGAGTACGTCATAGAGAAACATTTGGTCACAGAAGTATTTTTTATTCGATATTGGCATTTTTTAACAATTCATGTTTTACAACAAAACGGAACCCAGAAGATGCTTTGAGTGACCTAGAATTGCTATACTGGGATGGTCGTCAATTGAATATATATGATTTTATATGATTATTTATATTTTCTGAAGAGAAACTTCCATAAATACCTTCTCTTTACAGAAATTCTCCAGTTCCTCTGAGAACTATGATATTGGCAGCGTGGCGCTGGGAGTCGGATGTCTGCTAGCCTGGCTTGGAATCCTGCGATACCTCGGCTTCTTCGAGAAGTATAACGTAGGTGGAATGTATATTGACCATTTCAATGAGTTCTTATTCTTATTGTTTTATTTGATTTTCAGTATGTATTATAAGCCCTTTTAGTATCATTTTATGATAGTGATCAGTGATTATTCTTGGAGCATTGAACTCAATTTGCCACTAGAAACAATGTCTGATAAGCAGATAGATGAAAAAAATCAATGTAACCAGTGTCATGTATCTATAATTCTTATTAACATTAACATTTAAATTTAACAGGCGCATAACCCTAAACATCTTTCCAAGTATATATATATGACAAAGTCGGCTCTGCAAGGGGTTCCAGAAATGAAAAACTGGTTTCCTGCCTCAGTTATGCTTGTAGACTTTGTAGACGAATCCGAGTTTCACTTTGGTCCCCTTGTTTTTTATTTTTTATATTAGATAGGTATCTATATAGGTAGAGTTTGGTTCCTGTGTGTACCACATGTATTTTGTAGCAAATCATAATGAAACAATTGTGATATCAATGGCTTTTAGAATTAAAGAAATTGTTTTTTAAAGCTTGAGCAAAAAATTGTATAACCAATTAAAAAAATGTGTATCTCTTTTATAACATAGGACAACTATACCCTTATGATGATATTATAAATGGTGACTCATAGCTCGCATTTTCAAATGATCATATGACTCCCTTTGGCCTTGCAAATTCCTGTGTTTTTTGCTCTGCAACATCATCAAACAAATATTCATGACATTTCTGTGGATGGGAATCGCCTGGAATGCAAGTCTCATTCCTGTTTTTTTTTCAATATGATTCAATAAAGAATTCAATAATTTAGAAATTAGAACACTTAAAGGGGCAGTAGCACGTTTTTTGGGGGAATATAAGGTGATGTCAGGAAAATGAAAATTGATGGTTCCAATTGAAAGACAAGGTATTTAAACTAAATGAAGCAGTAATAAATCAAATGTATATTGTAAAGTTTAGCCATGTGATTCCTTTTTCTTACACAAAATGAATTAAAGGTGTTCACACAAAATGGCCGCCAATGAATTTTATGTGAATCTTCATACTTTGTCCTCTGACTATAACTGATTGGCTTGTGTAATGAGATTTATGACACTTTCAAAATAATACATTTAGCATTAACATACAATTATCAGTGAAAATTTTAAAGTATGAAATTATCAAAAAACGTGCTACTGCCCCTTTAAAATTAAAACAACATGTACTTGATTGTGTGCCAAATGTCTTGTATGCCACTATAATGAAACTTTACAAAACCATCTTATTTTGATTGATGAATACAATTAAAGAGAGTCAATAATAAAGAAATTAGATATTGTGCCAGATGACATGAAACTTATATAAATCTTATTATCTTGAAATGATTAAAATTAATAAGAATCAATAATAACAAAATTTAGAACACTCAAATGTGTGAGAAATGTCTCTTATGATACAAATGCAACTCTTTGTGAAAACAAAAACACGATATCAAAAAGTTGTATTTCTCACTTGCTCAAGTAATAACACATGAGTAAATGACCAATTACAGGTGCTGATCATCACACTGAAGAAAGCGTTCCCCAACGTGCTACGGTTCCTGGTGTGTGCCCTCGCTCTCTACTTCGGCTTCACCTTCTGTGGTTGGCTCGTTCTTGGACCCTACCATATTAAAGTAGGTCACTTCAAGGAAATTTCTCCTCATTGCTTTCATAATATCGCCATTATAAATGGCACCATAAATGGTGTTTTACCTTTTGATTTTGTGAATGTTGCTTATGCCTAATTTGTAAAATGGCATTATTTCATGATAAGACAATAACATATTGTTCTTCAGATTTACCACATGTATTTAGAAAGGAACCTTTTTAAAAACGTTCATCAAATTTCCTTAAATTTAGTTTATTATGCAAAGGTTTTAACTCCAGAATGTCAACCATCTATCTATCAATCAAGTTTCTAAATAAACCATTTTATTATCCCCCGCCGCGCGTTTAGCGCGAAGCGGGGGATATGGTATTCAGCTCCGTACGTCCGTACGTCCGTCCGTCCGTCCGTCCGTCCGTCCCGCTTCTTGTTAGCGCGATATCTAATAATTTCACACTCTGAAGTTTACACATATTCCCGAACGTTGATTGGTCTAGGGCATGGTCATGTGATCTAAGTTTCGTCGATTCATTTCCCATGAACTCACAAAAAAAGTGTTCATACTTGTGTGAACGTTCACCGGAACTACTTTAATTCTTCGCCCAACACCAAATCAAATGTTATCAATATTTTTACCAATTAAACTATAATGATTTTAATCATATCAATTTTTGCTAAGTAGAAATTAATCTAATGTATTTTGATTTTTTGATGTAAAAACATTCATCGTATCATTTGCTTTTAATAATAAGCTAAACAATTGATGAAGAATAAATCTGATCAGAGGCATTTACGTGTTAGTGTCCCTGATCTGATCGAGAACGGAACGAGATGCATCCACTGATGCTTTATTATTTGACATTACGATCAATATAGGGTTCTGTACGCCGTAACTAAGACAACCATATACTCACGATGTATACATCAAAGACGAAAGAGTGCTGATAGAGCAGTTAATATAATAAAAAATACCACTTTTGTTTACATATTTTGACGAAGATACCCCTGCAAATGGCGGCCAGCATGACAGTGAAGCGACGTTATGCATATGGCAGATAACTCTGATCTCCCGTCCTTGCGCGAAGAGATTTTATCATAGTGTGCGCTTCATTTAGCATATCGTAGTATAGCGTGTTCTCTAATTATACAGAACATTGACAAATTCTGATAACATTCAGATTGTTTCCAAATTGGGATTATTTTTGTCGTATGTCGCAGTGTTAGACTACTCGTTCAAAGGACAAAAAGGTTTATATCAATCCGCCGTTCCATTCCATATATGGTGCGAAATTATAAGAATTGAATGTCAGTTTGTGTGTTTGCACTGGAAAATGAACGATGTCAAAGCTACATTCAAACTCTCATGTGAACCCGCTCGCAAGCTCGCTGGGTTCACACGAGTTTGAATGTAGCTTTGACATCGTTCATTTTCCAGTGCAAACACACAAACTGACATTCAATTCTTAAATGAACCACTCAACCTAGAATCTTCAAACTTGGTACCAGTCTTCATCTGGGGAATACGCAGACCTGAAAAGCTTTTGGTGACCTTGACCTCATTTTCAAGGTCACAGCGAGACTTTGACCAGTTTTGTAAATGTTGTTAGCGCGATATCTAATGAACCGCTCAACCTAGAATCTTCAAACTTGGTACCACTCTTCATCTGGGGAATACGCAGACCTGAAAAGCTTTTGGTGACCTTGACCTCATTTTCAAGGTCACAGCGAGACTTTGACCAGTTTTGAAAATGTTGTTAGCGCGATATCTAATGAACCGCTCAACCTAGAATCTTCAAACTTGGTACCAGTCTTCATCTGGGGAATACGCAGACCTGAAAAGCTTTTGGTGACCTTGACCTCATTTTCAAGGTCACAGCGAGACTTTGACCAGTTTTGAAAATGTTGTTAGCGCGATATCTAATGAACCGCTCAACCTAGAATCTTCAAACTTGGTACCAGTCTTCATCTGGGGAATACGCAGACCTGAAAAGCTTTTGGTGACCTTGACCTCATTTTCAAGGTCACAGCGAGACTTTGACCAGTTTTGAAAATGTTGTTAGCGTGATATCTAATGAATCGCTCAACCTAGAATCTTCAAACTTGGTACCAGTCTTCATCTGGGGAATACGCAGACTTGAAAAGTTTTTGGTGACCTTGACCTCATTTTCAAGGTCACAGCGAGACTTTGACCAGTTTTGAAAATGTTGTTAGCGCGATATCTAATGAACCGCTCAACCTAGAATCTTCAAACTTGGTACCAGTCTTCATCTGGGGAATACGCAGACTTGAAAAGTTTTTGGTGACCTTGACCTCATTTTCAAGGTCACAGCGAGACTTTGACCAGTTTTGAAAATGTTGTTAGGGCCATATCTCATGAACCCATTAACTTGAGTCTTCACGGGGGACATAGTATTCATCTCTGTACGTCCTTCCCGCTTCTTGTTGTTAACATCAATTTGCGGCGGGGGATATTGTCACCTTTGTGACAAATACTTGTTGAAAATACCTTTTGCGTCAGGAATTTGCATAGCTAAACCAAACATTGTGCATTAATTGAAGGACTTTGTATAATGTTTGGAAAAGTTTTCATTGCAATTGATAGTATTTGTTTTACTTTTTTTTTTCTCTTTTCACTTAAGAAAACTTCCCCCAGTGCCTTTCACAACACTAAAATTAAGACGTGAAAAAACATTTTCAAGGCATGATCTTAAACTTTTGAACTTTAAGTCTGTTGATTATTAGGAATGTTCCTGTTTATCATTGTAGTTTCGTCATCTGAGCACAGCGTCAGAGTGTCTCTTCTCGCTAGTGAATGGCGACGACATGTTTGTGACATTCTCCGCAACGATGACGGAGAGCAACTTGATCTGGTACTTCAGCCGAACCTACCTCTACGTCTTCATCAGTCTCTTCATCTACGTTGTTCTCAGTCTCTTCATCGCTGTCATCATGGACACCTACGAAACCATAAAGGTACCCTACCCGCTCTTTCTGAAATATGCCCTGTCAGCTTCTTGCTCATCAAGGGACACAAATATATCACAACCTTCTCCAATTCATTTGCCATGACAACAAGTATAAGATTTCACAAGCAATCAAAGATTTCGTAAATAAATACTCTTGGATAAAACAACTCAAAGTCAGTCCTTTGATTTATGATCTAGCGATCAGACAGTATTATCTTGAGCTTTCATGATAAAATTTCACCCAACCACAGAGACTTTTTAAAACTAAAGTTGGCTTTAGCTCTTCTGCAACATGCTGACAACGAGAGATAAATCAAGTGATAGTCAAATTTCATTAAAAAAGTTTAAGAACGCTGGTTTCGACATCTGCATGAGTTCAGCTTTGATCCAACAGAAAGTATTTTGACAGTGAATTTTGTCAGCGCAATCTTGATATTGTGCTTACTCCAATGCAAGTACTATCAATTGTAAACTATTTCAGAACAGTTCATAGGTCATAGGTCATAGTGCATAGCTAATTTCTCATCAACGCAGACCTTAGCTTTTGCTGGAAGAATAACTGTTCAAGTTCTCTCCCTAGCACTACTACGAGAACGGTTTCCCGAAGAGTGACCTATGGGAGTTCATGGCCCAGTGTACGGAGCCTCCCAACTCTGCGGTGTTTCATCAGGACCGCAAACCTTGCTGTCTCTTCTCATGTTTACCCTGCTGTAACACGTACGTTTACTTTGTGTCATCAAGATACTGTTCTTTTCCAATATTGACCTTAACAAAAACCTGTTTCTATACTTAGCCTAAATCATAAGACTATCCCTGACCCTAACCAAAAACATTAACATGTTGCCAACCCTATCCTCAAACCTGTTCTTAACCTTAACTTGAATCTCAATGAGTTCTTGACACTGACCCTAACTAGCACCTAGGGAACCCTTACCTTTAACTTTATTTAAAACCCCGATAAAACCTATACACAACTTTTTAATGAGTGTAATTGTTTCGCCTCTTTTCGAACTAACCATATATCAACTGTATTTTTCAGTCCAGTTGTGCCTGAAAGAGACTATATTTGTATATTTACACATTTATTTTTCATATTATTTTCTTTTTCAGTGAGAACCCAGATAGTCCCTCAGAGAGAACACACCTTCTCAGTCAGTCTATATGAGAGAGACACCTGGTGGATAATTGTGTAACTATCTTCATCAGAATAAGACTGCTCACGTTGTGTCATCTTGTACTGCTACCATGGAACATACCCTGAAATCTTCCAAGCCTTATTGATATTGTATATTCGCACAAATGCTGCACAAATTAACAGCACAATGGACATCATGTAATGTTTTGCAAGACATGTTTGTAAATTATCTTGCATTTTGGTCTTTGATTGCTATGATGAAAGCCATTTCCTTTGGTAGCTACCATATGGACAAAACAGTAATTGCTAACCAAGAGTTTTGAGAAAAACAACCTATGTCATGAGGTACAAGACTGAAAAATCGTGCATTCAAACTAGCTTTGATGTGCTTTTTGAAAAAGATGGCAGCCATTTGCAAAAATTTTGTCAGTGATATTGTTTTTGTATTGATCAATTAGGAAAATTATTTTTATGGGAAAATAACTTCTTCTTTCTGTGAAAGCGAGGAGAATGACAATGGAAGATGTCAGTCCAGGTGCCATGAAGGCAGGAAGGAACTGGAGTCAACTTTTCTGTTGCGTGGACTCTTTGGATTATTTTTGTATTGATGATGTTATGCTGTCATGTATTGTTTCTGTTTTGTATTATACGTTTGTATGGAACAACTGTCAAGTTTATTGTAATAGAACCTGGCCAATAGCCTTTGATCTCAAACATTGTTTTAGGTCAGTAGGAAGATACAAGATTATGTACTTTGATTTGATACCTGTGATTGAAAAGAAGGAAATACTTATTTTGTGCAATAAGAAAAATTCATGTTATGTTCACAAAGTCATGCTGAAAATACTTGAAAATCTTTTCACGCCTACAAGCTTGGAATCAGATGGCAAAACATCTGCATTTCTTAGGGATGAGGGGTTAAACTATATTTGAATTCTAGTGTTGTTGGTCTCAAATGTATTCATATATTACTTATGAAAAATTGTTTTTGCTTCATTGCAAATGGCCAGTATGAGGTCTTCCACTTCTTCAACTTTGATTATCGACTGTGTATGTTGAAATCCATAGGCAACAATGTTTAAAATAGGGCCTAAACATCTGACAATTGCTGGTTAATTGCAGATTGGGCTTGTTGGAGAAGGTCAGCAAGCCCGCCTGGCTTGTGTGATTATAGATTCACTGTCTTCAAATTGCAGGGTTTGTCAAATATCAAGGAGGGCTAGAGGATTTGTAAACCCTGCTTGCTTGCAGGGACTTAAAAATATTTCGAAAGATAGCAAAATGTTTTTGTTTTTGAATAATACTCATGTGCAATCAAAAGAAGGGATGCTTGAGTGTGTATCTAATCCTAGAGGGTGTGTTTAAGCATCAACTTCCCCTGCAAGGTGTAAGTCATGCCAGTCTTCATAAGTTAAGTGAAGCCCTGCTGCAAAGCAACAAAATATGTGATTTGAGTTGGGTGTCAATAATTGTGATTTGAAGAAACCACCATGATCAAGTTGAGGTACAGTAAGCATAAGAGTTGGCACAGAATGTTGATTAAATGCAGCAGGACTTAACAGAAATAGAGATTGAAGAAATATTGACCTTGCAGGGGGAGTTGATAGACCATGCCTTGTTGGAGTCATGAAAGATGTATTTTATGTTATTTTTCTGATTTTGTTAGTTTCAAATCCTCTTTTTCATGATCCAGTGTACAGGAGAATCTGTCTCACAATCAGCATCCTGTCTCAGGGTACGAACGTTACGCTAACTTCACTAATCTGTACCCTGGGCTCAGAAGCTAGATTCGCTCGCGCGACTTAGGATATAGCCAATCATATCCTTTTCTCGTTGAAATTCTATCGAGAAGGTGGCGAGAAAATGATTTGTTTTGCTATATCGCCGCACGAGAGAATCTAGCTTCTGAGATTAGTGGAGTAAGCGTAACGTTCGTACCCTGAACAGGATGCACAATCAGTGACAGCACATGTCTAGACAGAAGCTGTTTTTTTATGCAAGCTTAACTACAGAGACATATTGTGATGTGAAAATAATTTCTGATTTGTTTATATCACAAACTTAGAAGGATTTCAACATACAGTAGAACACAGATATAACGAACTCCAAGGGACCAAAGAATTTAGTTCGCTATTTTTGGTGTTCGCTATTCACATTGGGCCACCAAACATGTGGCTATTGACTGGACTTGTTCACTATATCTGATTGTTTGCTGTACCCATGTTCTACTGTAATTATTATCAATCAAAAAGCTGCTAATTCTGCATCAATGAAAATATTTACTTTCTACCTCACTTGTTTAGATAAATGTGGTATTTATCTTTAGTTTCATTTTAAAAGCTTACACGATTTTGAAAAAAATATGTTTCATATTAATGAAAAAAAACCTGTATGAATCATGCTATGATTACTGGTAGTACAATATTAATATTTTGATCATTTTATTGTCCACTAAGGATCAATCTAATTCAGCTGCCATAGACACGTCAACATCAACAACAAGACTGTTGTTCCTGAATTATATTATTTTGTCTTTGTCAAAGTTATGGATAGAAATTGTGTTTGTAGCACTGATAATTTTCAAGTTTGTAGATATTTGGATGTGATTCAACTGATTTTATGAAGATCAAAATTGCAAGAATAAATTGAATATATTTATTTTGAATCACCGTAATTAAATTTTCAATTCATTGATATGCAAATAATATAAGTCATTTGTAAATTTAAACTGTTTTCAATTTCTTCTCATTTTCAGCATTATAATTGTGTTCCATTTTGCATTTGAGTAGAGTTTGTATCTTTTTTTTTTGGTTAGTTTTCATTAAGTGTTTATGTTATTTTGAAGGATCAGTCCTATAAATAGTATGTACCAGTATATCATATGTATTACTATTAGTTATCCATGAAACATTATTATTCTTGTTTATATGTTAATGATTGAAGTCACTAATGGTGGTAATTGTTGGTACGAATAGGCTGATAGATTGAAATTATTATGACGATGTGCAATTGTAATTTAGAAAGTATCATTCTTGGTTTAAAGGGACAGTCCTATCAGTTTGGGGGTTTTTTTTAACAAAATTATCAAGAGTAATGTATATACTTATGTATGATAATTACAAGATTATTTCACCCTTACTTTGAAATATGGTAGTGAGGGTAACATTTAAGTTGCCCTAAATTTAACAAATTTTACAAAGATAGAATGCATCAGTGCTTCCTCTGAATTTCGTTTCCATAAAAAAATACTGTCCCTTTCATCCTGCTACATCAGTGTATATGTCTCCGCTAATGCTACAACCTATCCCCTGATATCCTCCTATAGTCTTCTGTCGTATCGCTATATATAGCAAGCCAATCAAATGATGCCCTTTCAGCGGCAAACTAGTTTCTTGGTTATCACCTCGTGATTCAAATTAACCAATAGGAGTGCTATTAGATAATAAATCTGATTCTCTTTGCAGTCTCCCGCTAAGCTCCAAATCACGCGCTCTTAGATTTCCACGTGCGACATCACTAGACAACAGTGTATGGAGTTCGGAATAGTTTGACTGAAAACAGACAGGCTATAAATAGCGCCGAGCAACCACCCATCAGCGATACGACAGAAGACCATAGGAGGATATCAGGGGATAGGTTGTAGCATTAGCGGAGACATATAAGCTGATGTAGCAGGATGTGTCCCTTTAAAACATTATATATATATATATGCTCATGTCTCCTACAATCTCCTGATTGCCTTGTCAACATTTGCCTCAATCTAATGGTCATTCTTTGCTGTAAAATATAGGCTTCTGTCAATATTGCTTGCCTATAAGTTATTTTGGTTAATGATTATTTATTGTAATAATGAGACTAAATGGGACAAGGTAATCAGGTGATTGAAGGATCCTTGCATGGATAATATGTTCCTGATATAGATGATAATACAAAATAATCAGGTTTGTAAATACAATTCTCCTCACAGAGGCAGCTCAAAACCATACACTAACCTCTATTTTAATCAGCACTTCCTGGGTAGGACAGATTCCCTACAGTAGCAACAAAATATTTTCAGCCAATGAGAATACTTTATGCATGAAAAGTTGATTGATGTCTTCTATGCCTATTCCTTTTTTCAGTCGCAAGTACTGGAGTTATCTGCCTTGAGAACACAAAATGCCCAGTCAAATCATTTTCAGGCCCATAGCAAACAACTAATTTCATGACCAAAGATTTCATAGTCCAAACCGAGGAGAGGATGGCTTTTTAATGTAAAGTATCTGTATATAGGTAAATAAAATGAAAAGAGTCTTTAAGCCCAAATTTCCGTGCTGAGCATAGAAAAAAGAAAATAACCCCCCACCTTCCCACATTTGTAGAGAATGGCATTCCCCCTCCCCCAACTGAGCCAGGAAACTGGAAATTTGGGCCCAAAACTTTTGTACTGGAAATTCCTGAAATTGATGCTGGGAGCTTGTTTTTTTAATGGTTTCGCTAATTGCATGACAAACTTTGATTGCATGGATAAGATGGTTTGACTTTAGCTTCTTCTGTGGGGAGAGTATGATGTAAATAAGGAAAACATTGTAAGTATCATTGTAAAGAGCCATTGATGAACTTGTCTTTCACTGAATTATAGCAAGAGAAATCATTCCATGTTGCCATATAAAATAAAAATGAGACAAATATGAACTCTTGTGTTATCTATTGAGGAGATTTTATTTAAAGAGAATAAAAGAGAGGATTATGTTCCTTTGTAAAATTGTTTTAATAACTCAAACTTTTGCCAGAATTATCTTGAAATCTTTGCTGAAATATCCTTTACAGATAGGACAAATCAATATGCATTTATGCTGTAGCTAGGCTTTTTTGACAAATTATGACACCATTCGCCAATATGGTATAGTTCTTCCTTTTTGATGAATGGGGTCAACAAAAGCAAAAACAGATTTATTAATCGAGTCAAACAAGTGAAAGTAAGTTCAGTTATCAAATCAACAAAAGTGAAAGTAGATTCAGCGATCAAGTCATAAAAGCCAAAGTAGTTTCAGTGACCAAGTTAACAAAAGTGAAAGCAGATTCAGTGATCAAATCAACGAAAAAGAAAGTAGATTTATTGGTAGCTAGTAGCGCCCGCTAGCACTGACGCAGATGTTATCCTGCACGGTGATGGGGTCAAGGTTCATATCAACCTCGCAGCTGAAGAGGTTGGGGTTGTAGTAGGTGTAGCCGAACTCACTGCAGGCCACCCGGTCAACCTGACCCTCGCTACACGTGTAGAACTGGGTACAATCGTCCCAGTTGGGGTAGATGTAGAACAGCAGGTTGGGGTCGCAGTCGAACCGTGGACATCCGTTGTTGGTCGCTGTAATGGACATGAGTCACATGATGATACGGTGTTTATGACAAATAAACTTGGGTGGGTACGTGGGAAGAAATGTAGGGTGGTTAGACCGTTAATGATAGTATGCATATTCAAAGGAGAATAATTGTACATCCAATGCATAAATACGATCGATGTAATGTCTTGTATAAATAAACTGAGTAGATACTTTGTAAATATTACATCAAAGTATATAATATATATTCACAATATTAAATGAAAATTTGAAGACCTCTACGAAGCTTTATTCCCTGAAAAAATCGGTCTCTACGAACCTTTTTATCTACGAAACCACTGGTTCCCCATACCATGCTAGACTAGGTTGCTGCGCAGTTAAAATAGCGCAGAGTAGGCAGCTGATCGAGATTTACGACCCTCTCGGGGCCTCGATAATAAAACACTGGAAGTGAAAAATTAGAAGTTGGAGACTTGGGTTCAAAACTCCTTTTTTTGGAATTTTTAAATTTTTTTACCCTAAAAGGGTGGTACGCCTGGGCGAACACTTTCTCCCCTTATTTTCAATATTCGTTTTCACATATTCATATTTCATTAAAAAGCATGGATCCTACACCGTTTTTGGCTCAGTTGTACACAGAAGAGGGAATCCATGGTAAAATTATACATTACTTCTTAAACTGAAAGAAAGTATCTTTCATTTAGATTTAGTTTGCTTTGAAACGTAATTAAATACCATATGTGCTTATATCTAAGTTCAAATCATCTCACTGAAATTTCATATTTATCCAAATAGGACAAATATGGCACATTTGTTTTCTACGATAAATCTCAATATCCTTTATCATTTTAACGCAACCCGTGCAAAACAGACAATGTTCACAGTCAAAACGTTTTGATTAGACAAGGTTTATGCCGAGGTTAAATTCGGCATGCATTGCCTATAGACTTGGTTACTGAATACATGTATAAATACAAGACAGATAGTCAGGATTTGGTGTGAACTAAAATGAGTTCAAAACTTTCGCCTTTTTACTGAACAAGATTCTGAGTATCTATTAGGCCATAAGTACGATTTCTTTTCGGGAATACATTTGTCAAAATAGTTCAGATGTTGCTGGAGATGCGTCCTATGGTTGTCAAGTACAAGTGTTGATTGGTAACTTTGGATTTTAAAAATATGTCCATGACTATACTGGTAAAAACGTGCAACTTTTATAATGTCCTCATCTTCCTACTCAAAGATTAAAACTCCACTGGCGCGGATCTGGCTTACCTATAGAAGTAAGTTTGGAAACTGACGTTTTAAACTTCGTGAGGAAGATGTAATGTACTAAGAACTACGACTCTCAACCTTACTATGTATTTACCACCACCTTCCCCTCTCCGCCTGGATCCGCCAAAGAAGAAACATAGGAAGAAGTCAATAAAAACTTGGTATTGCAATACATCTAACATCTTATCCAATACCAAAAGGAAACACTCACTGGCTTGTCTCTTGCCTCGTCGTTGCGGCCTACGTCTTTGTGTGTTGTCTCCATCTGTAACAGAAATTAATCAGATATCGAAACTTTATATTTACAATTTCATTCATTGGGCGTGTACAACGGTGTAAGGTTCCCTTTTCAACTCATCTTCATGCATTATCTATGTTTATTGTGAAGTAATCTTATCACGACACAGGATTAATCCATTGTCAATGCAATTACATTATCAACATGCTTTGATAAGACGACTAGGCCATGTCCGTGACGTTATTTGTATCATCACATTTTCAACCTTCAGGATTTATCCATTTCAAAGACAGTGCATACCTACGTCATATGATACAAGTTCTGAATATATGTATTGAACTGTTAACATGGATTCATGTCTTCTACGACAGTTGTAAACCAATTTTCACACTGCTAATGCCTGAAATATTGCCCAAGAGGCATTAAACAATAATTCGCCCACTTAACCATTTTTTCATAGCGAAAGGAAAACATGCCAATATCTTCCCTCAAGTTTTCACAGTGAATAGTTATCGATAAATATTGATGATACATGTTCTCATTATGACCAACTGTAAACTATTTGTTTGGAAATGATAAGCCATCACGATTTTAAACAACTTTTCAAACAAATCATAATTTGCATTACCCTCAATCACATTCTACTGCATTTCCTTTACCTTTTTTCATTGCCAGCATGCTGTGGCTAAACTTGAAAGTTCTATCATAAATCTTTTAGAGGTAGCTCTTTATCGCTGCGGAAATCAGCAAGGCTCAAATCAGGCAGCTATAGAGGGTGGCAAGCCTTATACCTTGCGGGGAAAACTTAATAATAGACAATGGAAGAACATCTAGAACTTCAGAAGATCCTGCCTAATAAATCAAAGATATAAGCCGTAACAATTTTCACAAAAATGTAATTGTTATCCAGAAAATACTGCTTTTCTGATGTGCATATACAATTTCTAAGAAGTGACTCACCACATTCAGGCCTCCTCACGCAGGTCATATTTGGTCCTATAACCATGGAATCAACGCAGCCGCCACGTATAAAGACGTTCCCGTCACATCTCGTGTACTGGGTGGCACAGTTGTCTCCTAATGGGAATATGTCGCCTCCCTGGCAGAAGGACCGGGGTCGAATCTGTCTCGGGTTCTGTGCTGCCACGAGCACAAAACATAGCACCGCTGTCAAAGCTGAAAAACAAGGCATTGATGTGAGGCATGAAGTGGTTTTGTCTGTGCTTTTCAGCATTTCAGAAACAGGGGGCTTAATTTATCATCGGACGTACCACCAGTTACAAAACAGTTCTAATTTTAGAGTTAAATAATTTTAAAGATAAAAATCTATCCAGGTGTTTCATTCTGGTTTATGAGGTGGTCGGCAGATACATATTTGTTGTATGTTGGGCATCCAGCGGTAAAGTGGGTACCCGGTAAGATAAGAAAGAACCCTGAACTTCAACCCTAGCGCCTGTTCCGTCTGTCCCTTTAAGAAGCTTTAGAATGAATCATTAGGTGCACGCACATGTCTGCGTTTTTCATTCATTTGTAGTCATTTGAACAGGTAATTGGGTTGGAAACAAAGGCATGTTTTATTAAACAGAAATAGTTTTTTCTTCACTTAAAGACTGTTCTGTTGACACACGCCTCTTTTGTATACCTAATGCTACCTGACGTCATTCTATAACCTACTAACATTTTTGTAAGAATTCTTATAAATTGCAATGATGTAGTTTAATAGACCATTAATGAGGACATTTCTCTATTTTCACATCAAAAATCCCTTTTTATAAGATTTTCGTTCATGGTTTTGTGTCGTCTGCTCACGGTTTTTACATCGTCTGCTCCGACAGACGACAACTCATTGACCTTAAACACGGCGAGTGAAGAGGTCTGATCTACGTCCCGAGCGACAAGAACAAACAATTCCCCCAATCCGACAATCCCCAGCTAATTAAAGGTGAAAGCGGGGACTCTTTCAAACGCCACATACTCGTTTGTATACTACCTGAATCTTGCAGCGATGTACATACATATGTCAGAGCGGAATACCTGTGTGCTGTTTGTAAGAAACTTACATTTGGAAGTTTGAAAATTAAATATCATATTTATTTGTTGATATTTCT
The DNA here is from genome assembly GCA_916613615.1 of Steromphala cineraria. NCBI lineage: Eukaryota > Metazoa > Mollusca > Gastropoda > Trochida > Trochidae > Steromphala > Steromphala cineraria. The sequence goes on along the minus strand of OU744722.1, from coordinate 36,903,786 downwards.
AGGTATGATCAAGTTTGTTCGACAATCTTTGTTTAGCCAGAGAGAGAAAAATAACTTTGAACAAGAAACACTTCAATGATAGGTTTAGTATATGGAGATAAGAGTTGTGAGTACTTTGACAAATATCAATTAGTATATTGGGATACTGTAAGAGAACTAAAACTTGCAACGATAGGCCAAGGTATTCAATGTTGTTGGTAGAGAAGTGTAAACGTTATAAAATGAATAGTTTCCTTGAAGATTCAATAAGAAAATATAGAAAGATGGTCTAAAAACACCAGTATGTCAATCTAATCAAAATCAAATTCAAACTAATGCCATTATTTTGTTGTTTTGACGGTAAACCATTATCAAATTCTCCCTTAAAACAGCATTTTCAGACACTAACAAAACTTCAAGTATCAAAACCATGATCAGCAAAGACTTGGGATATAATTATAAGCTTTATCGTATGTATCACGATTTCTCTCTATCATCTTTAAATGGCTAACATCTGATGACATCATTCACATGGATAATAATAAATACCATTCACATACATCTAAAATAGGATAATATGTTATCTACTATTAACATCTATCTTTGAAAAAAAAAGTAACAAAATCGATCTTACCAGCAAAAATGACAAGTCTATTCATCGTGAAACATATACAGCCAACTTGAAGTGCATGAAAGAATCCAGTGAGCTTTTTGAAAAGAGCAAGGGGAGATAACTATTTGAGGAAGAGAATTCACTTAACGATAGTGTGTGTTAAGAACCTCTATTCAAACAACAACGTTGTTGGTTTTTGCATTGTAACTTATTCGGGTTCACACTTCAATCCATTGCCACGCCCATTGGACTAAGACTGTACAGTAAAGAAACTGATTTATGTACAAAAAGTCATTCTAAATTAAATGACACATTTAAGTTGTATATCAATATCATTCTTGCTTTGTAAGTAGAGTTGCTATCAACGTGTTATGTTTTTTTAAATGCTAAAATCCAAGTTTAAAAAATTATCTATGTATTTATTTGTTTAAAAATGGTTAAAGAAAATAATTGATAGTTGGTATAGGTAGATGATATAGTAATTCATTTTATAATCAATTTCGAATGATCTATAAAATCGATTAACAATAGACTATCCATTTCATGTAAATGAGGCAATCGAGTTTTTTTGGGTCTTTTCGTTTTAGGATTTAAGGTTTATACCTTGTGTTTACAAACATCTTTTTAATCGATAGTGAAGACCAATAAGCAATGTCTTATCTTGCTAAACGTGAAGGGCGGATGAAGGTTTTAATTCCTCAATGTTTTATTTTTCATAAATGTGCGCTATTTTCGTTAACTTAACAATTGAAAGATACACCTTAGTCACCTGTACTACAGGTACTCACTACTGACTCAGTCATTGTCACATTATTTATGACAATGTATGTACATATATGTAAACAGGAACGTACAATGTACACTAGAATTTAGTTTCCACCAAACGTTATCCCGAATGAAACTCTCTTTAATAAAACAGCCCTAATAAAATCACCGTATTACATCGCTTTCATCTTCCTACGCAGAGCCTAAAAGGCCAGTTTCCAAACTGTCTTTTATGCCTTGCTGCATAGCCTTGAGTTTTCTGTGCTTGCTCTCTACTCTGTAGGGGTACTATAGCAGCACAGAAAAGTAAAGTCTCTGCAGCAAGGCATAAAATGACAGTTTGGAAACTGGTCTTTTAGGCTCTGCGTAGGAAGATGCATCACTTTAGGCCAGCCCATTTTTGTTGCTTGAGAACCATTTTAGAAGTTGGAAACATCATGAAGACAATGAGTTTTATCAAGCTTCAAGCATGCTTGAAAACGGTGTCATTATCTTTACCGAAACGTCTCTTCTTTCTACAATAAAGAAGTTGAATATGCATACTTCTAAGCCCTTATTTGATAACAATGATAAGTGAGTGTTGAAAGCATCTGACTCAAAACGTTCGATCAATTGACATTTGCAGCGATGATGCAAACGTTATACCAAATTGAAACCTAAAGAAAAAACTAATTTAGACACTATGCAACTTCCTCGTCCAAATTCATCAAAGTACACAGATGACGTCACGATCTTTTCTCAACCTTTGTAAGTATGACAATCGAATTGAGACTGCATCCAATTTGTATTCGCTCCCAGCGTACTAATTACGCCACTGAAATAGACTAATTGCTTGACAGAGGCGTGTTGTGTACTAAGAGACTAGGTGTATTGACATTGTGTATCTTGGGTGTACTGGATGCCGGATAAAAGCATGTCGCATGTTCTTTGCTTTTTAAATGACATGGGTTGGTCTCCGATGCAAGCAGTTACACGCTCCTTATTCATGGTGTTAATATCTATAATCAAATTAAAGATAACATGAAGCTCATAATTTATATATTATGTATAATTGTTTGTTATCCTTATCAAACATTTGATTATGAGGATCACGATTGTCATACTGATAATATGTTTATAAAAATACAATTGCCATCGACTTGATGATGGCAATGATAAAGATGACGAGGTTGATGGTTATCATATGACGACGATGATGATTGGGGAGATAATGACGACGACGAGGACGACGATAATGATGATGATGGTGATGATGATGATGATGATGATGATGATGATGATGATAATGACGACGATGATGATGATGATGATGATGATAATGATGATGATGATGATGATGACGACGATGATGATGATGATGATGATGACGACGATGATAAAGATATGATGATAATGACGACGATGTTGATGATGATAAGGATGATGATAATGACCACCATCGGCATGATGAAAATGGGATGATAATGACGACGATGATGATTGAGATGATAATGACGACGACAACGATGGGGATGATAATAACGACGACAATGATGTGGATGATAATGACGAACACAACGATGGGGATGATAATAACGACGATGATGATTGAGATGATAATGACGACGACAACGATGGGGATGATAATAACGACGATGATGATTGAAATGATAATGACGACGACAACGATGGGGATGATAATAACGACGACAACGATGTGGATGATAATAACGACGACAACGATGTGGATGATAATAACGACGACAACGATGTGGATGATAATAACGACGACAACGATGTGGATGATAATGACGACGACACCGATTGGGATGATAATGACGACGATATTAATGGGAATGATAATGGCGATGGTTATCACAACGATGACGATTGAGATTATAATGACGGTGGTGAACAATGTCCATAACGATATTAACAATAACGAACGTACTTATTCAGATACAAATTATAATACATGATTCCTATAAAATCCTGATCCCATTTATATTCGTTTCATTGTCCACTTAATTGTTGTGATATATTTGTAGTGATCGATTTACTTGATACCATGAATGATCGAAATCATTCATTTTTGATAGACAGTAATCATGATATAAACTCCATGTTCTCATAGAAATGCATAAAACATTTTACCATTCTCATGTAAACCATGTTAACTGCTTGAAATTTGAAGGTCGGAGTGACCTAAATCTACAAGTAAAAAGTAAATTGTTGCCATTCTTGTGTATACTGTTGAAGTGATGATTAACAACAGAAAAAAGAAATCATTACAAATGTGCAAATTTGTAGGAAGAAACTACAAAATGTGCAAATTTGTATAAGGAAACTACAAACTGTCCAAATTTGAAGGAAGAAACTAAAAAATGTGCAAATTTGTAACAAGAAAATACAAAAATGTTCAAATTTATAGGAAGAAACTACAAAATCTACAAATGTGTAGGAGGAAACTACAACATGTCCAAATTTGTATGAGGAAACTAAACAAATGTGAAAATTTGTAGGAAGAACCTGGCTCTCGCTCGGGTAATACAAAAAGCCACGTTCGATTTGTTAAAGCCCCTCCCCTCCCCTTCCCAACGCCTTCTTGGGAAAATTTAAGCTGAGTACTTTCTCTGTAACCAGATTAGTAATTGTGCAACAAAAGACGAAGCAAACAGAAGCCTCTTAAAGCCCCAACATTGAGAACTAGTTATGTAATATTAATATCATAGGAAAACCACGACTGTCCTTTTTAATCTGACCTGTTGCTTGGGGTCCCATAACTATTTCCAAGGACCATACGGCTGCGTATCTTAGGTTTGTCACTTTCTGGTGTATTTCAGTGCAAATATAATGTAATTTGAGTTTCGCTTAGACGTCAATTAAATAAATTCAGCAGATCTGACAAAGGGCCAACCCTTTTCAATATGTATAACAACCATTTCTTAACTATATTTTCTGGTAGTCTGTTCTCTGGTGCCAAGTGTCAAATTTTGGTATGGAGAAATAAAGGGATCGGGTCATATTTTTGAAATTCTGATTTAAAAAATTTTTAATTTCAATATTCCATATGGATTATCTAAAATAAACAAGCAGCATAATTACATTAACTTAATGCAAATATAACTTATATCTGTTTATCACTTTTAAGGATTTATAGAGAAATTATATGCAACATATAGTATTTTCGAAATTTCGACCCCTGGTTACTGCAATGACCAGCCGAAAACCGGGTCACGCATGCAAAAAAGTAAACATACAATGAATCTTGATTTATGTAGTGAAATTTAATCATGATTCATTTACCGTAAGCAATTCTACAATGTCAATTGACATCCTTTATTACATGGAATTTTTACTAGGTTACAAACTTATGGTACGCAGCTGTATGCCTTTAAACTTCAATGACATAAAATAAACACTCAATCAAAAATGTGAAATGCTTCTAATAACCAAAAAACCCTATAGTGTATTTGGTAAAAGAAATAGAGCAACATACGTTCGTGAACCTGACCAGTTCTGAAACATCTCTATTGGAGTACAAAGGAATACGTTGGTAAGAACATAAGAGTGTTAAATTACAATCAACTGTCCAGCCTTACCTAATCCCGGGTTACACAACTCGCCTGAATATTGAAGCAGCAAACAAGGGAGATAATCCATGTAAATCGGCTTTATTTACGTCAGTGGCTGAGGGAGTTACAAATCAACACAAAGATTAGCTGATCACTTGGCAAGTCGCACAGCTCGTCCATACAGGCCTGGTCAAAAGTTTGTTTGTGTTTGTTGATATTTCATTTCATATTCAATGCAATAAGATTACAAATGTTAAGGTTCATGGATATCGTATTTGTTCGTTTTGAATATTGAGAATTGTTACATTTACAATACACAATATTTCTAGTGAATTGTCAGTTTATTTAGGTAACTTGGACGTGTACGGACTTTTGGCCAGCACTGTATTAGGGATAATCCTGCTGTAATTCCCGAATGAACCGAGCGTTTCGAATCTGAAACGCGGCCATTTGAAAGTCAGTCTCCAGGGAAGTAACATATAGGCGAGTACATAGTTCAAGGCATATTCAAAACAAACTAAGAATTAGATTCTTGACTGGACAAGTTGTGACCGTGTCTTGTCTATATTGTGCATATTGTGAAGGAGGTTTTGTGAACAACACATTGATAGATACTTATTGATTGTATTGCTCATGGCAAGAATGTGTTAAATATGATTCGGGCTAAATTATAAATCGAGGACGCCTGAGAAGAAATATCAGCAAAAGATATTATGTAAAGAGGGACATCTTGAGACGATATTCGTTGTGAATGTTTGAAGGTTTGTGTGTTTTCATCAGGAAAGTCCACTCTTTGGAGGTAACAGCATGTCCCTACCAAGACTTGGCCAGCGGTTCCGTGGTCCTCAGCCTACAGAAAAAGATGTCCGGCCACGTACCTCCATCATAAAGTCCAAGAGTAAACCGTCTACTCGCCTCCAGAACAAACGTCAGTCCGTCACTCTCCCTGCTCTCGTGCCCACGGTGGACAGCGACACGGACTATGAGTCCGACTCCAGCTTGAGCGACGAGACCCCCACGGCCCGGGGAGGCCGGAAGCCGACGAGACGGCTGACAAGACGTGTTCCTCTGGAGAACAACCTGGCGGCTAGATCCAGCAGACAGCTTGTCATCAACCAACAGAAGTTGATGCTCAAATACGCCACCCAGGAACAGGAGTTGAAGACACTCCGGGACCAAGCCGACCTTATCAAACTGGAACTGGATCGCATCCGTGTTATGAAGACACCGGAACCGGAAGTGCCGCCTGTACGGAAGCGGCAGACGTGGTGGGCGACAGACGCGTGTTCCCCTGAACCTATCACTCCTCCCCTCTCCCCCGAGTCGGTTCACCTGGGTAGCACAAGTCTGTTTGACACCCCTCCTCCTCCCCCGAGTGTCAAGGACGACGTCTCCACGTGCTCCACTCCAGAGTCCCTCCCCTTCCCCTCCCCCGCGCCCCCCTCCGACGATTCCGACTCCGACTCAGATGTTTCCTATTCCGGCAACTCCTCCTTTCTGTACTCAGACACTGATGAAGATGAGCGGCTAATGTTGACATGATGTATTTAGAACATTTACGCTCTGGATACATGGATTTTAAAATGCAAAACGAACCGGAAGCAATGGTACCAACCCAATGCAAGTACCTGTGTTGTGCCTTTGAAACTTAGAAACAATTTGTTGGTTAGAAAAAAATACAAATGAACAACATAGTAGGGAAAGAATATATGAATGATTGAACATTATAAATGGTGTGACAATTTAACAACATTTGTGTATGTATGAAGTTGAGAATGAGTAATGAGTTAAACATGGAGTTTTCGTAATAAAATCTCGATAAATTCCAGGAAGACGTTCCGAGTCATGCTTCTAAAACTTTATAGTGATGCAAGAAACATGTTGTTTTTATACATTTTCGATATTGAGCAACAATTATTTTAACACAAAAAACAATAAATGCCCTTGTACGAGAACTGGCGCGTTCTAATTGTTTGAAGTAACATGCACGAAATCATATACATAAGTAAGGAACGTTTCGAAAGAAATGGATTTGCATAAATCAACCAAACATTGTAATTCGTTTATAACTTTTAATTTTAAACCAATGTCTTACAATTAGAACCATTTATTATTGTTTTCGTGCGATCACCTTAATTACCTGTACCACCAATACCTACCTTTACCTACGTGCTACTGTTCCCCCAAAGAACCTTCCCTCAAAGAAAATGAAGCCCGGAAATGAAGTCCCGACAGAACTTGTCTCTCTAATGAAGGGTTTACTATCAAACAAAGGCCAGTCATACCGAGTTCATTATTGACAGCAATCTAACGAAAGAGAGTCCATAGCATCTTGTTGTGGCTGGTTGTGAAGCTAACGAGAAAACCACTGCAGACTGTTAAACAGTCGTTTAATGAGAAGTTAGAATGGTAATTTCAATAACCCGCAATCATCTTTGTTCAATGGTTATAACTAAATTAAATTACTATTTGCACTGAAACCATTTAAAAAAAGAAAAGATTGTTTGTTATTTCTCTTGCGTGTTTTCGAGAATATTTCTTAAATCAACATCTCCTCACTGATTTTGTTTACATTTTATATTTATGTTTATCTCAAAGTATCAAAACGACATTATGTGAATGGAAAACTAGAGAATTTTAAGTTACATGTTGTACAATGTAGTACTGCAGACAATTGCAAGTTCTAATGCTCTCAAGTATACCTGCAATGCATATATAGACACCATGGTATAGCATGTGAACATTGACCTACTTAAACTTAATTAACCCTTTTCCCTTTCTAATCCAAATTATCGTTTTGACAGTTCTTATACACTAACCTTTCACTATGATCAGAACTGGTCAAAAAGGCATAAATGGCGCCAAAACTGGTAATTTTCGATCTTGCAGTTTTTCTCTGCTTTTATTGTGCCAGCTCGTAAAGCTACTGTGGCTGAAATTGCTTTTAGAAAAGTTTATAAAGATTTAATCTGAGCACCGAAGATATCGCTACACTATCTCCATAAATTTGCATGGCAGCATGGCTTTACTTAGCTAGCCATTTTTAGACTGCTCAAAATTATGGCTTCTGAGGGAAATTACCCCTCATGAATTCAAACACAAACATAATATAGCAAAGTAGAACAATAATACATGATCACCAACATCCCCCGCCAAAAAGGTTTACATAGGCCATTACTCTGTAAGAAGTAATTGCATTACTTCATTTTTGATACCCTGAAGACCCAGGTAAATTTGGTTATCCTATCTTAAATAGTTTCTGAGAAAAGTTGTCCCCTTTGATGACAGCCTCAAACAGAGTATAAAAAAAACATGGGCAATAACTCTGTAAAAAGTAATTTTGCGAGAAAACCCTTTAACTGGGACGGACGGACGAAGCCCAAACCTATATCCCCCTTACGCTTCGTGGAGGGGGGTAATAAACAAATGTAAAATGTAAAAATAGGATATGTTTCTCTCCCTTACACGAAGCTTCCTAGACTTGCGAAACTGTTATTTATAGACATGATAGCTTTTACCATTATAATGTCTGGCTGACATATTAAAGTATACGTAATATTATCAAAAGTCAATTTCCATTTACGTTAATGAGAACAATCTCAATCACGATGTATTAGCTTTATGTGCATTCTGATCGATCAGCACAGATCTAGTTGCTATTTACACTCGGGTAACCTTCCATTAGCGACTTGTCTCTTGCTATCGATCAGACATCTGCGCTAATGAGCCGGTCAATATATGAGTTAGCTCCCTTTGTCATCCCAGGTACGCTTCTAAAAGGTACCGTTTGCAGAAGAAGTCACCAGGATTCAATCTCCCATAACTTATTTTAGAGGCATTGGGGAATATCATTTGTACAACAGTGTTTATTTCGTTTGACGTCTGCTTCGAGACTACTTTGAGAGGAGCAGACGACATCTATTATTTCGACTTCAGAGCCAGACGATAGAAGATGAAAGAAATAGAGAAGAAGGTAAGTTGTTGTCAAAGAATATTACTCGTTTGAAGGAGATTTAGACACCAATGCAAAGGTAATCTCGTATTGTCAAATGGGTACTCCTGGTCAATGCTGTGGTGCTTGTACGGCTTTCCAGAGACTTTCGAAATTACTTAGAGCTTACCACCAAATTACCGTGGTGTTCTGACAGTTAATTATTAGTATGAGGGGCGGGCGAAGGATGGGAGGGGTCAGTTTTGGTGTGAAACCATTGAATAAAAAAGTCGTGTATCCACAGGGCATTTTTACTGTATACAATTATCATGTGTGAGAAATAAGACTAAATTAAGGACTCTCTTGGGAGGGATGCACACCACACACCCTTTTGGATCCGCCAAAAAGGACCTGACATCTCTAGATGATTATATTTTCATTTATGAAATTTAGAATTTTTCCGTTGAATTATATAATTTCCACCGAGTGAATAACACGTTGTGAGCTCGGTGGGAAAAGATTCCAGTCAGGAATTTGACGACATCATACCGTCAGAAAGCGAAATGTGATGATCTGGATGCTCATTTGACATTCATAAGCGAAAACCATTGATATGTCACCTGTGCAGAAGGTAGCATTTAACACGCCCGTGGCTACACCGCCCTTGAAAAGATTCTACTTCGATCAATAAGATAGTTTTCGAAGAAAAATGCTGTAAATGCTCGATTTATTTTCTTAAAAACGGTGTATCATCATCATCATCATTATCATAACATCATTATCTTTCCTCCCCATTATCATTTCGTAAATTACAGTGAGCTTTATCGTTGAACGTCAGAAAAGTTCTCCAGACAATTAAATGAGAATAAGCATTTGCTAAACCTTCCAAAGCAAAAACGTATCACTCAATCGCATGATTCTAAGAGATTTCAAACAGTGTTGACATAGTTTCCATGGTTACCAATGGTCTCTCCATTAGCAATAGAGACCGGTAGAAACTAATGGTAAATTAATAATACGGTTATCGGAATCGCTTATAAATGGGATTGTTCGTATGGGTGGACTTGTATATAGAGAAGATGAAATTAGTTAAAATGTTGCTGCTTAATAAACTGCAATAATCTGTGTCAATCCTTGAAAAAGCATTTTAATGACATTTTGAATACATAGATTTCGTTATTGGAAACTTGCAGCTCTCAAAAGGAAAGAGTTAAACGGATGTGAACATTCATTAAATATCTTGTCTTAGACTTTAAATCGGTCTCCTAAATGATTTTGTCTTTATTCCTTATTGCCCTTAAAGGGGCAGTAGCACGTTTTTATGGGTAATACAAGGTGATGTTAGGAAAATGAAAATAAATGGTTCAAAATTAAAGACAATGTATTAAAACTAAATGAAGCAGTAAAAAATCAAATATACACAAAATTAATTAAATGTGTTCACATAAAAATGACCGCCAATGGACTTTATGTGAATCTTTATAATTTGATAGCTGACTGCGAATGATTGGTTTGTGTTATGAGATTGTTGACACTATCAAAATAATTCATTTACATACAACCACACATTTAGCAATAACGTACAATTATCAGTAAAAATCTGAAAATATATAATTTTCAAAAAAACGTGATACTGCCCCTTTAACATCGAGTTCGTTGGTTTGTAAGGTATTTTCAGTTTTTATTTTGTCTAAAGAAATAATTTTACCCTCAGCATTTGTGTTCACCTTTTATTTGATTAATGGTAGCAATCTAATTATTCTAAGGATGCTAAACTTGCATTTTCATGGACCGACAATGATCACTGCAGTTCATTATATTTTCAAAAGTGAAATATGGTTTTATGGGTTCGAGCTAAAGGTAGATGATTGGATAAAATTCCATATTTTCACAGAACGAAATAATGTGGTATTTTACTATGTGAATAGCCTTGGAAGAATGGACACCATCAATCAATCAATCTTTATTTCCGGTACTGAAAAGGCCACAGGCCTATAGTACAATACATATTAATACATTTGATTTTACATATACTATTTATGTAACAATATGGTTTCTATATACAGATGCGTAGAATATATACATGGACAGGTTTTCGATTTCTTTGTTATCTAAACTATTTAATAGTTTAAGAAAATTTAAGCATATTTGGATGTACATAATACTTTTCTTTAATATATTTCTTTCTTATGCTACTGTAGATCGGACATACAAGTAAAACATGATACTCATCTTCAATTTCATTTTGTTGGCATAATTGACAGATTCTTTGCTCTCTACTAATATTTATATATCTACCTTTCTCAATGTACAGTTCGTGTGACGAGCATCGAAAACGTGCTAGACTTACTCTGTACTTCTTAACATTTAAACAAGACAGATGGTATTCGGTATGGATATTTCTTTTAAACAGTTGATATGTGTCACATTTGCTTGAAAGAGATAGTTTTGCCTGCCAATTTTGGAAATATATATCTTTTAATCTTTGACTAAATGTTTTTATGAATTCTGGATATATTCCATTTTCCTGATTGTGCCAAATATTTCCAAAGCCAGTTGAGAACAATAGTTAGACACCATCGATGACGTCATGCAATGTTTGAATGATGTCATCACATTGGCGAAACCATCTGGGTACTCCATTCATATAAAGATGTCATTTTTAAGACTTGCAAAAAGATCATGTATAAAGTTTGACTTCAACAACATAAACTCTATTATGCTAGTCTGTCAGCAAGACACTAAAATGAGATAACAGCCTTTGCAAGTCTATGACAAGACTTGAGAGCTCAATTTTAGGATGACGAAATTTGAGTCTACTTTTCGTTATATATATTTTTATATGTTACATTTATCGACCAAATTTAATTTCAGAGTCTAAGTGTTAGACTATCTCTGTCCCTGATGTGGTTGCTTCCCAAGGCAACGCTAAACAATATTATCTTGTTACAAATGGATGTTCTGTGTCATGTTGTAGGAAGACTTCGACGAGATGATACAGACGATGGGTAAGGTGGTTGTGGTCGAGTTCGGAGCTTCCTGGTGTGGGCCGTGCCGTATGATCACTCCTTTCTTCAACGTGAGTCGTTTTTGATATAATCTCATTAAAAACAGATCGAATAAATCAGTCGTACGTGTTGTTGCATGAACGAAGCGATGTACTATTTGAAGGTTGCATAAGATTTTAAGGAGATGGTGAGAATATTATCACCATGCTCAACCAGAAATAATTATCTGATTTTTCTTTAATCATTATGTAGTTTTTATTGACTATATGTGATCAAGGATGTGCATAGAAATCCTTGATGTGATTGACTAAAAATGCAATGTTCAAAAGATTACGTGACGCCAATATTAAACGGAAAAGTAAAAATTTGGATGATTTTTTACTGCTAACTGCTACTTTTTTATGTTTTTTTGGCATGGAAAGTATTTCTGTTTCTCTTGATGAATGTACAAGCCTATTTATAATCGATGGAGCGACTCTACCATGACAGCAAGTATATAGATCTACTTCATCATCTCACCATTTATAATTATCGATGAAAGGGGCAAGGTCCCACCGACAGAGTCAAGGTTCATAACTTTCAATTCAGACGGTGAAGGTCCGGTTAGGAAATCTTTTAATAATTTATTTGGGTATTATTCCTGCGTCAAAAATATCACCAACACCAAAAGAGCCCCAAAATGTCTGTATTTGACATCAGGCCCAAAAGCCTGCGCATTTAACATTGACCCCCCAACCTAACTTCTTTGAGTGGCATTTAGAAGATGGAAATCAAATAAGAGGAACATTTATGAATAATGTCTTCTTTATTCTAAGATCACGATGTTTCGATACAGAACGCGCACCGATCCGCCGTACTCTCAGAGTACAGAAGTTGTTACCTACCGGGAAAGAAGCTCAGTCGGTAGAGTGTCTGCTCTTCATCCAGGAAGTTGGGGTTTCGATTTCCGGCCGCGTCATATCCAAATATGCTAAAAGATGGGAATTGTTGCTTCCTTTCTTGGCGCTAAGCAATAAAGATATAAAACAAGGCTTGAACTGACCTGCTCTGTGGCTGCCGGGTGCCAAAAGCACAAAACAATTTTTCGAAATTAAAAGTACCTTGTACAAAAATTAGAGAATACTACACGAGGTCTCATTAGATACCGATAATACGAAACGAGTGTCCTTCCGGTGGTATCTGACGTGTGTAAAAAAGAGTAATATCATATAATTATAAATATTCGTTCATCTTCAACCCCAACCCTCTTTTGGATCCGCCAGTCACCCGTAAAATGAAAGTGGTTTTTTTTATATCAGCTTTGATTCTCATTTTATAGTTCAGTATCAAATAACCTTCATCATTATTTATCTTCTTTATCCTGCAGAAACTAGAGAACGAGGAGGGTATAGGGGAACACGTGCTGTTCGGCAAGGTGGACGTGGAGGAGGTCGACCCAGACGTATGTTGTGTGTTGTTTAATAAGCCTAACAATGTTTGACAATCGTTCACAAACGAATACGGCTTGATTCTTATCAAGGGTTCCAAATAATGGAGGCGTGAAATGGTCAAACGATTCTTTGGCTCAAAAATGTTGTTCAAACATCGTAGACGGACCCCAGTTTAAATGTTTAATACTCATTTATATAATGCAGTCTCTGTACAAATGTATTACAGTAAAGTTTTTTTAATGTTGTGGAATTAATAATAAAAGTTATATTTGTATCAAGTTATAAATCATATAAAGTTATAATTAATGAAAAGGGCCATAATGACAACCAATGTTATTTATAAGAAAGAGGCTTTATAACCGTAATGAATACTGTTTTTTTACTTCTAATTTGATCAATCTCATCGAAATCAAATCAAACATTTCACTCGTACTTCGCTGTGTTTCTGATTTGAGTCATTTTCAATAGGGGTAGTAGCCTTGCGCCATAGGAACCCGATATCGTAACTAAAATGTAGGTAAAACGTAGGTAAGAGAGACCCACCCCTTATCTACGTTTTACCTACATCGGGATGGTCTCCCTTATCTACGTTTTACCTACATTTTATTTACGATATCGGGTTCCTGTACCTTGCGCTCAAACAAATCAACAAGCTAGAAAGCTAGTGTTTGAATCTCTAGACGGTGAATGACAAGGCAAGCCGACCCGGCCTATCTGGACTTGGGCCGAGATTGTCGAAGCTCGTTTAGCGCTAAGTATGTCGTAAATACCAAAAGTAATATTGACTTACCACTATCTCAGCACAAAGAGAGCTTCGCGAATCAAGGCCCAGGACTCAGGTCAGAAACACAACATTATACGAGTCTTTGTTGCCTGATTTAAATGAGATTGATATACCAATAGAATCTTGGTGTATGTGTTACAGGACCTTTCCGATGACTTAGAGATCAACTGTATGCCGACCTTTCTCATTTATAAGGACGGAGAAAAGGTTAAAGTCCACACATATATCTACACTGTAACTTTGTAATGGAAACTTTAAGCTCATCAATTGGCCTTTTTGATGTTTTTTTTCAACAATAAATATGTGTATATATGTTTATATTGTTAGGTTAAGATTAACGTTAATTCATTATGGAATATCATCATTGTGATATTCATGTTTATTAAGTATATACAGTCAATTCAAATATCAAGAAATATTGTTTCAGGTTGACGAATTAAAGGGAGCTAACCGGGAGAAGTTGGAAAACACAATCCGGAGTTATCTCCCCACAAATTGAGCGAAGTTCTGCACACGGTGTCCTTGAGAGTTGTAGAAAGAGTTTGTCTAATAGTAATAGAGAAAAATATTTAAAAAACTTATGAGATCTCTGATGAAGCCAACTATAGCAACGAAATAAGTTTTTTCGATTCTGAATATTATTCAATAATTAACCTGATCACCAATAAAAAAGGTAATTTGATATTTTGTATTGTGAATATGTTTTGATATGCAATGTCACTTCAAATCTTAATGTGTAAGAAAAATTTAAAATGAATAAAAAGTCTGAAAATATCTCTTTGTCCGTCATTAAGTCAAGGAGCGTAAATTTATTTGCATATTACCACACTATACTCTTAATCTGTGTTATGACTCCTAAACAAGTTATCTAGAATCAACAAACAGGGCTCAACATCTATCTTAATAGTCACTTTTTTTTTAAAAAGCAACAAGAAATATTAGCTATTGTACTGTGATAGAAAGTTCGGAACCATATGCCACTGTGATGAAATCCTTTAAGTATTTTAGAGTTAAGATTAATGTTATCAAAATAAGTGAAATCTCGATCTGTACGTCATGAGACAGGTATAAACTACCATGGCAAAATTTCGTGGTTTCATCATGATATCCACGATTATTTTACCTGCCCGCTTGGCTGTACAGGTAATGGAATTAAAAAGAATACGGTCTCATTATTATCATTTTCTTTTGTTGATTTTGATAAAGTAGATGATTTATAAGAAGCATACATTCGGAATGTGCCTTCTCGGGGTATATCATTTTCTTAAAACTGTACGGCTCTTCTAATACGCAAAAGCAGTTTTGATGTTATAATTTCTTTGATGATTGTTTGAAAATGTGTAATGATAATACGTGTGTTTTCCTATTTAAAGACTTTTCAGTAAAGGATTAAGCTATTAGACTCAGAAAGAAAGAAAAATTGCCAATGATGAATATTTTACCTCCGCTTCGGTGTACGATGCTAGTCGACCAGTTTGGAATTCACCACATTGACTTTCATAGAGGAGGAGACCATTTGATACTATTTTCAACAAACGATTATATATAACGAGCGAAAGCGAGTGTGATACCAAATAATTCACGGGTTAAATAAAAAATAATTTTAATTGAGGAAATTTTGTATTCTGTTGATTACTTGTGCTCTTCTACAAAGACGTAACAACGACACACTACTGTGACCTCATACTTCATTTGTGTTATTACACTAGTTTAATATCGCCGTATATATATTGCACTGCGATATCTTACACATGTGAGTAATGAATAACGTGACGTTTGTTAATTTATCCTATCCAGGGTCAATGTTTGTACGTAAGACAAATAGAAAATAAAATCAATAAATTCTCAAGCTTTGTTATAAAATATCATAAAAAAGGGATTTAAAAAAAAAAAATTGGCCTTAAAGGTAGCCTTAGAAATAAACGTTTCATTGCTACCCGACGAAAAGCCGCCGTGTTAAGGATCTACATGCGTCCATTTTAGTGTGAACACCTTTTATTTATTTTGAGTTTTAGAGATTGCTCTGTGTTGCTATGCTGATTTGGTACGCGCTTTTAAGATGTCCTTGTATTGATTTGGAAGCTAAAAATTGTGTTGTAGGTAAGAGCTCTTACTATTATTACGATGTACCATGTTTAAACTTTAGCTGATACAGGGCGTTAAAAATGTGGTCCTACAGAAATCATCACCATTTTATGTTTGAGTGGTTACGGCGCTTCACTGACTTTGGAGCCTACATGTAGCTATGTCCAAAATTCTTGGACATGCCTTAAAAAGTGAGGGAGCTAAATTCATTATGACATAAATTTATTTTCAAACAAATAATTTATTCTTCAGCATCACTGATTTTACTGCAATGTAACAGAAAAATAATATTGTATGATTTTGACAGATAAGCATACGGATTATATTGAAAATACATTAAAAAATACCACGTTTCATAGCATACGCTTTATGCATGTTTTACTTTATCTTCAAGAGCATACATGGCATTTCAAACATGACATGTACATATCATTTCAATAAATCATATCAAATGCAATGAAGTTGTTATCAATTCGCTTCAAACGCAATGTATTGACTTTTTTTAGGACGGTGAATTGTATATAATTATCGTGTATCTAAGCAATGCTAGACACTTGTTATTCTCATATTCATGTCATTCAAAAATAACATTTGATATAAATACGAATTCGGTATATATTCATAGTTTCCACGTGAACTCGTATGTACATAGCATACTAATTTGAAACAATAAAAATCCCATTCATGACTTGTACGCATGCTTCGCGTGAAGCGAATGCCAATGTGCGTCTAACACGGAGAGAACCAGTCTACAGTTCCTATGTAAGTCCATTTGATAATTAATTTCACAATTTTGATTGAGATTTTGAGAGTAAGGTTCATATTCATGAAAATTTGAAATTGAACTTCTATCCGCTTTCGATGATCAATATTTACCAAAAGGGGGTTTGAAATTCAGCGCTCTTGTTTTACATGGATATTATTCAACCTATCATCTTCTAAATACGTCAATTATATACCTATCTTGTAACTTAAAGTTTTACTTCATAGAACCAAACAAATATAGAACTTGATGTCACCGGAATTATTTCTGATTCATTAGTTTTGGTTTACCTGTTTTTTAAACATGGACATGTGTAGCTTAAAACAGCGTTAGAACGACATATATACTCAGACCCTACCTTACTACTATCCTTCTCTATAGTATTATAGGGTAGGGTCTATGAGTAAATATGTCTTTCTAACGCTGTTTTAAGCGATACATGTCCTTGTGGTTCTTCACCTATATGTACGTTATATAAATTTGTATCTATTTCGTAGACTGATTTACTTTTTGACATAAGCAAATATAGTAGTCTGTTATCCAGATCCTTAGGCAAAAAAAAATAAAAAATTAAAGGAGTGTTCTTAAGTCTAGAAAATATTGGCAAGTCTAGATGCCTCAGAATTATCTTTTTTCAGGGACTTAATGTTAGTCTAGCAAATTAAGTTATAGAACTAGATATAATCGAAATTTCTGATCCGTTTGTTTTCGTTTGTTATCTTATATATATATGTGTATCCTATATCCTAATATCCTTGTACATTGTCTCGCATAAGCACAAACATCCATCGCCAAGCTGGTATTCTCACAATTATAAGCTCCACATACGGTGTGCTGAATAATTCAGTATTTTTTCCTGACATACATGTATGAACAAATCTTAAGAGGAAATATTCGTTGTGGAAATGACCAAGAACAAATATTCAGTTTCCAACATTTGTAAAGAAAAACAATCTTCAAATTTATGAACTAAATGCTCGTTTATGATTCACTTGTTTGTTTTTACTTCAATATTGCAATATATGGTATACGTTTTGAATTACTTAAAGGCGTCGTCTGCTAACGTATATTTATTTAATTGACAATAAAGAATGACAGGCACGTTATTCACGTTTAATGAAGAGAATTAATATGTGCAGTAGGAATCAACGAGCACAACTTGACGAATGTTAAGTACACAGTGTAGGCCGGAAGCGGTGTACTTGCGATTTCACATCATTGTTAAAACCTTGAAGGTATTTTACTGACGCTTCGTCCAATTTTGTTTATTTAGTTACATGTTTACCTACAGCACATACATTTGTAATATAACATTGTTATATGGACCCCAATCTACATAAATTTAGATCAACAGGTTTCATATTAGGTCACAACAGTATGACAAATTATATTATAAATTTATTTAGATTGTATCTAAATTTATTTTGATTGTATGGACCATGGCCTTGAATACTAAATAAATACTCTTTGTCTGTCTGATTTCACTTGAACTCAAATTATCAGTGTTAAAGCGGTGCAGATATCGTCAAAAGATTTAAAAACAACATGAAATAAGTTAAAAAAGAAACACTTGAATATCCGTATACATCACGGATTTGAACTTACATTTTTTTCTGTTTTGATATTGGCATAAACGAAAACGTCATTTGTTTACAGTTTTAGAGTTGTCTCCCTTGATATAAATGGCTCTCATCGTCACATACGAAACTGACGTGGTCACGTTGTTATTTATGAATGAATTTGAATGGTTAGTAACAAAAATACTACTCTCACCTCTACTACGGACTATATATACTGTTTAGAAGCACTATAATGTGACTAACTAAATGTATCATAAGATCTAACATCTTATAAAGACCCATATTAAAACTGCAATATTTTAAAAATTAATTGATTGTATTCGTGGTATTTTAGCAATATTTTGCGACCAACCATGAGAAGATCGGACTAAAATTCATTAAATAGGAGACAGTGTACATAACAAATGACCAAAACTTAAGCCCCGGCATATCGACATGAAGGCGAATTAAGTGTGGCCATTTCACAATTTTCGGTTCCTAAACCTACGCTTAAAAACCGTTTTTGTCGCGCACGACTAGATTTTCTTTTTGTTTCCGAATCAGGCACTAGTTGCCGCCCAGGTTGATACCCATCGGACGCAATTGCGGTAACCTACACACATAATGATGATGTCACCGAAAGCGTGTTCGTTAAAAGCTATGGCACTTTTGCAGAGGGTAGGCCTACTGTACTTTGGACGTCGAATTGAGTTTTTATTGTTTATAAAAACATGTAAATATGATATCAAACTTTCTACGAAAGATTTTTCTACCGATTAATATTTCTTTTCTCAATATAGCTAAATTTCATCACAAACCGCATGCAAGTATGACAATCGACGGGTAGCCTACATGTGTCACAAGTAAATTCATTGTAAGGTAGGCCTATACACTGAATTTATATATAGCAAAGGTAATTTTTAAAAACTGTTAAATTCATTGAAATAAAAGGTCTCAACAGTTATGATCGAGTAAAAAATCATGTGAAATCAACGTTTTTAATTAGGTTACAAAGGGATGCCAGTTGCGATTTTTATTTTGAAATCAAAATTTGCAATCTAGTAAGCGTTCACATTTCAAGGCCAATTCAGGTAAAATGGGATATGCCAATCTTAATACGATGGTTAAAATGATTGAAAAATGTTGTAAAATTTGTATTTTCTCATCGTACCAATGTATCTAAAAAAGACATATTTTCTCATCAAATCTAGTGCCGTTACATCAATCGATCGCTAGTCTCACAAATACCCCGATGCCGGATAGGACTGTCCCTTTAAGACTGCATAGCAATGCTGTCGCTGGAGTTCTCTAAACAGAGAAACAATGGTTGATGTCATGTCACCCCTGATCTTTTACCCCGTCTTTCTCAACATCCATTGTCGCCAAGTCAGAATCAAGTTACTAGAGTTCTTGCGAAGCCTTGACTGCAAATCATATACAGCTGGGTTGATTATCAAATAAACCTGCATGGAATGAAAGCTATTACACCGATAGTAATGCGAGAAAAGGTTTTAAATTATATTCCCATGTTGCTATGGAAACTGTCTGCGACAACTGAGATTAATTCTGAGCAGAGTTTGAAGAAATTGCGTTGACGTTTCGTGTATAAGATGTAAACAAACCCTACCGAAGAAGTGGCAATAAATGGGGAATTCTTGAAATTGGGAATGTGAATATGCTTTATAATTTATTCCGTAGATAAAGGTATCGAATTCATTTTATTAAGTTTTATTTTTTTCAATGTTTTAATATATATATCTCAAAACGTGAAGATATTCCTGGTGTTACCACTTGCAAGATTCGTAGCAGTTTAGTATCGGTGTTTATCTAGGGGACCCAAGGGTTATTACTTTTAAAGGTAAGGACTTTTTACTCATGTAAAATAAAATATTGAATAAGTTAAACAGAATGGTTTTGGATTGACTAACGTTGCTCAATATACTTAAAAGTTTCCGAACATATCTTCTGTCATAATCTATTAGTAGACTAACGTTAAGTCCCAGAAGAATTTTGTTATATAGAAAACATTTTAAATAATTTTTTACAACAAAAAGGGCCCCAGAAGATGCTTTAACATCTGAGAGTTGAGCAATCTAGACTTGCTATACTTTTCTAGACTTGATTGGTCGACAATTGAATATTATTGCTCTAGGGTCTGGCAGACTAAATCTATTTGCTGCAGTGTCACCTAAACGTTCCATCAAAAAAAAAAACACACACTCAGAACGACTATGAGAATATTGGGTGCAAAATGGAATTTGAAATATCTATCGATCAAAAGAAAAAAAAACTTGCTGAAATGTTCATATGTAATTGAATTACATGCACACATAAACACATACAATGTAACGTAAAACTTAGCGTTCAAATTTTGAATTTCTACTTTGAATTTTCTCGATAAATCAAAATAAATGTTCACGCTGGTAACAAGAACACACTCATTCATGAGAGATCAACAATTTGATATAATACGGTAAATACCTAAAGAAAACTACTCCATAACAGCACATGCCTCAGTCACCAACTTTCCGACAAACGGTCAAACATACATGCATGTACCACCTCCGGAGACCCGAGGGGTCAAATGTGGGTCAAGCACAAGATGACCACTGAAATGTAGGTCATTGCCCAGGTGTTGGTTTATCTGTAATGCATCTGCCACCTTACCAAGTTTGTCACAAGTTATATGCAGCCGTTAAACTGACCGGTCATTACCGAGGGCATCCTTTCTTTGTAGAGACTGACCCGGAGAAGCTTGACCAACTGACCACGCAGTGGACAAGATCGCATCATGATGATCACCAGTGTGACAAGTAAGGTGAGAAATCAAAATTTAATATTTGGAGGATTTCTTTTTCTAAAATGCTTGAGTTTATACTTAGAGTGCCTGCTTAGGATACGTTTATTTTTAAAATAATGCAGTTGTACAGTGAACATCGATAAGTTCACCAACATGTTGAAACTTTATTGACAATAGGTTGTTATTTTTTACTCGGTGAACATGTACATATGTTTGAAAGCTGTAACAATGTGTACTATGCTGTAAGCATTAAAACATCTTTGCGAAAATAGTTATTCTAGTTGATAGTGTTTATAAACAAAAACATTAGACATACAGATATATTATTAGCAGGTAAAAATCTTGTATTTGCATTGATATCGAATGTCTTTTCCATTATTGATATTGCTATTAAAGGGACAGTAGCACGTAAATTTTGAGTTTGATATTTTCAATTTGTCACTGATGTATGTAAATGCTTAATGAATTATTGTGATAGTGTCAAAAATCTCATTACACAAACCAATCATCCAAAGTCAGAGACCAAATTATAAAGATCCACATGAAATCTCTGGCGTCCATTTTGTGTGAATTCAGTTTGTGTGAGAAAAAGGTATCGCATGGTTACATTTTACATTATATATTCGATTTATTACTGCTCCATTTAGTTTAATTAAATTGTCTTTCAATTCGAACCAATTATTTAAAAAATTTTTATTTCACCTTATATTCTACCTAAAAACGTGCTACTGTCCCTTTAAGTTCCACACGAATATATCGAAATTGCAACATATCTCTCAATTATGCTCCTCACTGTGAGTGATCGATAGACAGTAACAAAGAGGTCAAACAACGAACAACGGTCAATAAATTATCTTGAAGATAACATTTATGGTCGGGCATTTAACTTTCGATCCATTCAAACCAATGAAGGCGTTTCTTCAAAGGTATTTAGATGATGGCTAAAGATGAATGACTAAGTGAAATACCGATAGGCCAGAGAAATCAAATAAAGAAGTTGTAATCCATCGGACTAGTTTTGTTAAATGGAGGAAACGTTTCGCATTTTGACTGTTAAATTTTAGTCAATAACTTGCCTCACATGGTTAAAAATTATTTAAACGGTTCCTCAAAATCTATATATCCTTTGTTATAGATTACCTACATTATGAGCAAGGATATACTAATATTGTCCCTGTAAAATAATCATGACTAATCATTTCATCATTTTCAATTTTTCACATGAATTACAACTGGACTTGCCAATATTTTCTAGACTTAAACAGGCTCCGTTAATGTGTTTGCTTCAGGGTCTGGATAAAGGACTTGTAAGCTATAGTGTAAACATACGGTTGCTTGGTAAAAGTGAAATGTTCACACATGAACGTTTGATGTATGTTGCTGATCTATGTTTCATATTTCACATTGTTCAAATCTACATTAGTCATGTTAGTCAAACAAAGACGTCCATCTAGTTACTATAAAATCGTTTCTGTTTATCTCCTCTCTTCTGCCCATCTTTAAGAAATGTAATTAGGCTGTTTGGGGTTTAGTTGTTTAGTATATTTGGTAATGATATAAGCTTAAGAGCCACTCTGTGAGTTGTCAGGGGTCATATACGCATATCTATACCAATAATGTCATCTTATCTAGAAGTATCGATTCGTAAAGGAAAGTAGAATTTTACAGCTGATTGACGTCGTATAGTGACGTGGAAGGTTTGAAGTCGCGATTATGGACTAAAGTCGGACAATGACGCGCGTCAATCGGTTAAACGTAATTTTGAAAAACTTATCTTTAGCGATCTGAATGACAGTTATGAGTTGAAAATGTTTGCATATATCATGTAAATTGAACATGAATTTTTCTTTCTCGATTATATATGACTGTTATAATAGTATCTATCATAGAATTGCCACTTGTGGATATGCGAGATATTTTGAATTTATAGGATAAATCAAGCCATCTATGTTCGTATGAAAACAAAACAATAGGTAATAAAATCAACGGAGTGACTCTAAATGATATATCAAATGCTCAACTACTATCAGGCCTACGAAACAAACTGCCTATTTTAATGTTTCGGTGTCGAGGGAATATATTTATGTTGCATTTTCCACGTTTAATGTGGACATTTCCACGTTTTTCTGTGCAGTAGAGCTGATTTGTTTGGTGGGCCTGACTATGATATCAAACTACTATGCCAGTCTCGTGTATTATTTGTATCAATTGTTGAGTTATTTCCATCCCCAGGTTGAGTTGGAGTTCGCCCTGGCTGACAACTGGCGGAGACTGGTTGTCATCTACTTCCACTCAGCTTGTGATGACAGGTGCTCGGCAGCCGGGGAGGCATATGAGGTGAGTTGGTCACCTGGTACACATTAACTTACATCATAACTATAAACATGGACTTTATCAACAAATGATATTGTTTTCTTCATCGTTATAGTTTTGCTGTTTTTTTTATCGTATCTAGGACTAGCGATCGGTCATCAACGAGCCTGTATTACCGGAAATGATTTTGTCATGACGTCAGAGCTTTGTTCAATGACGTCATTTCATTGCTGGTTTTTGATTAATAAACTTCTAGTATTTCATCTATATTTAAATGATTTATCTATGATTTAAAAATCGTTACAATGCTCGCTTATCACAATGATGTGTATCGCATTCATTGGTTATAAATATATGATTACCAATCAAGTTGGTAAGTTTATGAGTTGTAAAAGAAGAAAAAAACAATGCAAGATTTCAGAAATGAATTTATCTTATTGGAGCTCATCTTCCTACGCAAAGCCTAAAACGCCAGTTTCCAAACTGTCAGTTTTATGCCTTGCTGCGTAGCCTTGAGGTTTTCTGTGCTGACTCTCTAGTCTGTAGGGGCACTATAGCAGCACAGAAAAGTAAAGGCTCTGCAGCAAGGCATAAAATGATAGTTCGGAAACTGGCGTTTTAGGCTCGGCGTAGGAAGATGATTGGAGCTTAACCACTCATAATCATGTTTCGATTTCGAATTGTGCCTTTGAATCTTCATAGGCTAAATTGAGACTTGGCATGACCCTTATTGAGTAGTACTTATGTTACCTAGGACCCAGCAAATAGGGAGTATACAATAAAGCTGAATACGATTTTATATTTGTACTTTGTTAATCACCTTTTATTCATTTATCAGCCGGCGAATTTAACAATTTTCCTTTGTCTAAAGAGCGTAGTAAGTTGTTCATTTCAATAAGATATCACACCTTGAATAATTGATCAACCTTATTTGAAAAACTTAAATTTTCGTAGATCTGTGGTTTTATTTTAGAACTTTGGTAATTTGTGCCATTTCAGGGATTATCAGCTAAACATCGAGACGTTGCATTTCTCAAGGTCGAGGTGAATAGATGCAAGGTAAGCATGGAAGGTTGCAGATATTTTTTATGTTTTCCAAAAATTTCTGCATGTCTTCACATTTGCAAAAGATAACGAGTCTTCAATCATTCCATAAAAGCAGCAATCGAGGTATCCATGTGAACAACAATCAAATCTAATAGTCGACCATCTTCCTACGCAAAGATTAAAAAGCCAGACGCGAACCTGGCTTATCAAACCCTTGCTGTCGACCATTGACCTTCTTATTGCTAACAGCACCTTCACCGACGATAATTTGTTACTTCTAGTTAATTCCCTTGCTAAATCCAATCACAGACGCTCTTGTTGGTGCCTGTGTCGATTGACCTCGATTAATCAAGTTTGTTAAATCTTTTCAATAATTATTTTCTCGGTTGTTATCTGTGTTACAATACTTGCACTGATTGATTAAACGTGAAATAAAGTAAAATATAGCGATCTGCACTTTACAGGCGCTCCCCTCTCTAGACAATTTTTTCAGTCGACGGACTTCGACAGGAAGGCCGCCATGTTATGTTCAGTCTGATGTAGTTTTTAAAGGGCTCTCTGATTTGAATATGACTTCCCTTATCGTTAGCTACAAAACAAGCACAGAAAAGTCTAGTGTCGGCAGAAATTCTTAGATAACTAAGTTTGGGAACTGACTTTTTAAGAGGAAGATCATAGTCGACAAAGAGAAGTTAATGACAATAGTAAGTGACTAAACCGATTGAATTTAAAAGAAATTCAAAACTTTATATTTTCCCGAATAAAACGGATGATTGATTGTCTAAATCGTATTGTGAACATTGAACAAGACGCTGAAGATTTCTGCGAGGCTATCGGTGTCATTTCGTTTTGGATATGTCTGTAGAGGATGATATAGCTCGAAAAACCTTATTTTTGAAAATTGTCTGATACATTTTGCAATTGTCGGTAAAATTGTCAGATGTTAGGTATGTAAAAGAATTTGTGCATTCTTTTACAGGATGCACTGAACGCTTTGAGCACCGGATGTGAGATTACAGAGTTACCTACCTTTCTTTTCTTCAAAGAGGAACGAACGGTATGTACATTTTGTTTTGCATGCTTCGTAGTTGAAATAGATATTGACTAATGAATGATTGGATCGAAACCAAAATTATATTTTACGTCCGCTTTGTGTCTTATTATTCTGATTAACACTATTTTCTTATTTTCTCGTAGATTTCATGTCACCTT
Source organism: Steromphala cineraria (assembly GCA_916613615.1). Classification (NCBI taxonomy): domain Eukaryota; kingdom Metazoa; phylum Mollusca; class Gastropoda; order Trochida; family Trochidae; genus Steromphala; species Steromphala cineraria. The sequence continues at coordinate 36,877,943 of OU744722.1, read as the reverse complement.
AAAGGTTTTTTTCTGAAAATTTAACACTCGGAAACCATGATACATATCCAACCTACTTTTGTACGTAAGAAATGTGTGCATCGCTGAGGTGAAGGAACTTCAATTTCAGTCTGCTTGACGGCAAATGTAACAGTTCCAATCTTCAGTTGAAATTCAGCGTCACTGATTGGACAGGTTACTTTGATAACAGCCAATCGGGATTCTGAACATTAAAGCCTTAAAGTGTTCCAATGGAAACCGACGTTTCATTGGAAGAACGATAACTTGGGTAACGTCTATATGGAGTGAGTTGGGTTTTACTCAGGGTTCTAATCGAGACAATTTTATTTTGCTTTTATGTAACATTTTGCACATTTCTGATTTTATTTCCTGCAGGTCGACAAATACTGCGGGACATGTGTTGAGGAGTTAGAGAGGAAAATAAAAGAGAATGTGTACAACACCTATTCCAGTTACTACAATATCAACGAGAGATGTGCCGCCTCAAATGACTGCTCCCCGTGTATCGTGAATGACCTTGGCCACTAGGATTATATTATAACAGAACAAAAAAATGGGAAATGTTACGCTGACGATCTAATAAAAAAACATTGACAGTATCCATAACTCATTTTATCCAGAATATAATATTGCTTCGCTTGTGTATATAGCAGAAGGCGTTTTCAATATTCACTGAGTATTTTTAATTGTCCGAAACTCTTTATCATTCTCTTCCCGCAGAGGAAGTTCAGGCCATAAAAAGTTGATTTGACCTCTGTTCAGATGAGACCTTTCATCGGTTTCTGGCAGTTCCCCTAGCGGCAAAACAGTAAGACCACATCCCATTAAAAATGCATCCAATGAAAACAAGTCTCGCATGAAAAGGGTGGTTCCCGTCACAAAGCCTTTGTTACGATTCAGTAGTTAAAATGATGACCTTTGAACACGTTGATTGCACAACTAACTTTGATTGCCTCTGATCAGGCATCTTCTTTTCTAACCCACAAACATGGCTAATTCGAACAGAGGTCGGATTGACATTTCATGACTTGATCGACCTCTGTAGGGAGAAAGGTCTTTTATTTTCAATAGTTTGTTAAACTTAAAGTAGGTATATAAAACGCGACGAATCTTACATTATTTGCAGGTTGCAAAACTTTATCAGGTGCGTTGAAAATATTTTTGGGAATAATTTACACCTAGATTGTACAATTCTTCCTCTATCAAACACAACTGTGGTGTTTTATGAGATTAAAAAGCCTGGAAACGCTGAATTTGAGAGTTTTTTTAATTTTAGACAAGCTTATAAAAAACGATTTATGGTTTGTCTATCGGGATGTAATGAATGTATTATGACATACACAGTGAAAATGGGTTCCTCGTTGTTCCGTTCTATAAATTCGGTCGAATACCTATTCGTCGAATTTCTAGTTTTAGAAAAGAAAAATCCTTTCGACCGATCGGTACTGTAATTTTAGTTGTAAATTGACTTGCATAACGTTGGAAGTTCCAAAATAAGACAAAAAGGGTGTTTGGACTCTCATTCATTTTACTTTGATCACTTGATTTAAACATATTTTATTCATACAAAAGGGATTGGTAAACAAGCCATGAGGCTTATATAAATACCTCTCCCATACATAAGTATACATAAACAATTCACGATAGGATAGAAAGAACATACCTTTACATGAAACAATAATTATATCTATGACAAACATATAGAGGAATATAATAAAACTGTTACTCACTGAGTTAATAACTACAATTCTGATTTCTCTCAGGCCGGACAATCGCGAGCAAAGAAAGAAAGAATATAAAATAACTTGGAATAACGTCTTATGTGTTGTCAAATCTTTTTGAATGAGTTATAAAGAAATGAACCGATTCTAATAATTTCTGATTTATTTCTTTACCTTCAGCTGCATTACCAAAGAGTACACTTTTAATGTTAAAACCTTTCTCATAAAAATAACAGTTAGATCTCAAAACCAAATAGTTAGGACAGGTAAACAAGTAATGAAATGCATCTTCGTTTGTGTGACCACATGAGCAAGCGGGTGTATCGTATACAAATCTTCTGTATTTGTCGGTATTTAGATCGCTAAAACCAATCACTTGAAGTAAGGATGAAGCGAACATATCATTTCGATTTTGTATTAAATATCTAAATATATAAAAATATATTATTAAATATTATCTACACTTTTGTTTTTGGCTATATTTCGGCACAACAGCAACATTTAATTAATGCTGATAAATTCTTATCAGAATTTGTGTTTACACTGAGAGGTGATTATTATATTTATCAACCCAGACAACAAGATTAAGTGTTGTTTGCAAAGATTATTTTAATGAAAATGAAATTCATTTCCTGCTTGTTTGTAAATGTTACCAACATTTAGACATTTAGGCATTATTTCTATTCAGACCCAACTGCACATAAACACAATATGCTAAAGTAAATTAAAAATCAGGATGTTGTCCAGATATTACCAATATTTATACACAATGCAATGACTCTTAGAGATTATTGTTAATCAAACAATATAATTTTTTTATGTAAATTACCTTATTGATTATCTTGTGATTATATACTTACATCGCTCTATGAATCTGAAATGTAGACTGGACCTATGGCCTCTACTGCAAAGCAATTATCCATATACAAAATTTATTCTTTATATACACGAAATTGATGTATATGACATATATCTTAAATTCCATTATGTATTTAGTTATTTGAATTTTTTTATTTATTGGTAGTAATGCCAAATGATAAGTAACATAATTTGAAAGTGATGCATATGGCAACTTGTACAACTCCGGACGGTAATCAGCTGTAACGGATTAGTTAATTATCACTATATCTGCTTCATTAATCCGACCGTTCATCAAAAGCGTTCGGATAAGTGATTAACAGTTCACACTGATTGGATCGGTTAACTTCAATGACAGTGGATTGACACCTGAGTTGAGCTTGTCGGTAGTTTGTGATTGTAATAAATTGAGATGTCTCACTTTGTGTTTCTGGAGTTTGTGATTGTTGTAAATTGTGTGATAGTGATTAATACCCAGCGTGTGAAAATGAGATCAGCTGCATGAACTAAACTCATTTGATATTCAAAATAAGTTATCGTCTGTCTGTAGATTCAAAGGGGAGTAACTCCAACTTGTTTTGTATGTTTCAGTAATCCGAACGTTTCACTATCCGAACGATTTTGATGAAAAACGGAAGCGTTCGGATTATCGAGGTCTGACTGTATTTAGATATACGGGACACAAAGGATCAATTAAACATTCAACTGATCCCCTTAACCAAAGTCCTAAATTAATATTCTACATTAACAAAATGGAGTTTTACAGTATGAACCTTTTACTTTGAAATATGTCTGATCCGTTAACTGTCTGAGAAAATAAGCCACAAAGCTGAAAAGCTTTCTGCCAGAAAACGACAAAAAAATCTGTCTACTTTTTTTTTAAACTTTGTCCCTTTTAATCTAACAGTGAATAAACAACATAAAACATATATCTATATATGTACAACATTACAACTGACTCAACGTCATTCACCTGAAGAAACCGAAAGGTTGAAAGTACTAATGAATAAGTCATCGAAGTTTCAACAAATCGTTTTTATTCTAGATAAGACCTGAGAGTTGGACACATTTGAACTGTTTATATATATGTATATATATGTACCGTAGTAATCTCTTGAGAATCATTATGTTTATCTCCTTTAGTGCGGGTTGAAGTAAAACAAGAGCGACGCAGCCATTACATATATATACAAAGAGGAAAAAGAGAAAAAGCGAAAGCTGTTTTGAAGAATACTTTTCTAAAAGTAATTTCCATCGAGAACAAATATTGAGAGGCGAGTAGAGATATAGAGAAACATAACCATTTAAATATTTATATGGTTCAGTCGTACGGTTACAGACTTAATTTTGAAGAGAAATTCAATGTGGCATACGCGATTTATAACCCTGCCTCAAATAATTCAAATTTGTTCACGCAAAAATATCTGCCAGCTTTATACTTGATTATTTATTTCACAACTTTGTTACAAATATATATCTATTTGAGTAATCAAATGTTTTACCCTCTGGTAAAATATTTGACATTATCTAATATCTATAAGGGAAAATATAGAAATTAAATTTCAAAAACGTGAATAGTAACGGAAATTCGTGTCAGCGTTTTAGACCGCTTCTACGAAACGAATCCTCCTACGAAATCACCGCTTCTACGAAACGAACATATAATACCTGCCTGTCCTCATTTCGCCTACACTGTTATCAAAACACAGTTATGGGTTGATGCATAATAAAATTACCCAGTGGCTTGTAAATAATGTCAAAACTGTACTCATCGATCAATGTCTGCAAAGATGGAGAGAAAGTAAACTACAATCATCAATATATAATAAGTTTAAAGATACTTTGTACATTGAAAACTATTTACTGCAACTTCCTATGAACTTACGTATATATATCACGAAACTTAGAACATGTAATCACAGACTTCCAATTGAAACCGGAAGATGGTATAAAATTGATAAAGAACATAGATTATGCTCTTCATGTAAGTGTAAGATCGGTGACGAGCTTCATTTTATGTTAGAATGTAATATGTTTAATGAATTAAGACACAAATATCTTCCTATATCATCCATAGAGAAATTTATCTCACTGATGTCCACTCGTGAAAATATAAACTTTCTTCCTCACTCGATGAGATAAACATGGTATTTGTCAAGAAAACGCAAATTTTCTATTTATTTTATGATTCAATCGTTGTATTTCTAACAAAATTTAAGTGCATTTACGTTGAGTCGGCTCCAAAGAGAGCCCGTCGCCAAAGCAACAACATGACGTCATGAGCGTGTCATTACGTCAGAGCATTGTTCGATGACGTCAGGTCATTGTTGTTATCAGTCACTAGTGACTGATAACACGTTCCATTGTTATTGTCACTAGTGACTGATAATAAGAGGTTATTACATGACAGTTTTCCTTTCGTCGGTCATATCAAGCCGAGACCGCCATATCAGCCCGAGGGCCGAAGGCCAGAGGGCTGATATGGCGGTCGAGGGTTGATGTGACCGGCGAAAGGAAAACTGTCATATCATAACATTTTTATCATATACTACATCTGTAACTGTTTAAAAGGATGAAAAAATGAAAAATGCCTACAAATTATTTTGTATTCGTTTCATTTCCACGGTGCGGCCATGACCTTATTTTCTTAACCTCTTTCAAATCAAATTCCCGGCAAACACAATAATTTTCTCTGGTACTCTTATCCCAATAATAAATGTCATCAAACGACAAAAAAAATGACAAAAATGCCATAAACATGTAATGGGCTCTGTATTTTGATGTGTTTGGGAGCATGGGTGAATTGATTGCATAACTTGCCTACTAGCCGGGCAATACGGCTGATATGGATTTTTGGCCCTAGGGCTGATATGGCTGATATGGATTTGCGGCCCGGGTGGGCAATATGGGCGGAAGTTGGTGACAAGTATCGTATGTGCAAATCGCTCCATATTATAGATAGGTATATGATAACACGGTTTACTGTCATTGATAGATCTCGGTATTTCACCGCCAATCATATAATAAAAACCAATACTTGTAAAAATTGCTCTTTATATCCAATATGGATCGCGTATGCTCCATTAATATGTATGTAATACTACTGTCTTATTATTTGTTCACTCTATGTCATGCATAAATTCATGACTTATGAGAATAAACTTGACTTGACTTGACTTGCCTTGACTATAATACCGTCTTAGATAGTAACTGCATGGAGCGGCGAACCGTGAAAACAGTGTACGCATGGAGCGTCACAACAACAAACATGATTTGCTGCATGTAAACAAAACAAAATTTTCCGTTTTGATTTGATATAAATTTTAATCGTGACTTTTTCATTGATAAAGATAACTTGTTCTTTAGGACCTCAGCTTGGGTTAATTATCTGTATGTATAACAGTCGCTGAACAGTCACGGAAAGAACCGATGATACCCGAATAACCGCAAACACTTATAAATAGCCCCATTTGGTAAAGATCTTCTTACTGAGCCGACCGGTCAAAATGGGAGTCACACTTATTGAGGAGGATATTACCATGGTAAGTCAGATTTGAAGAATGTATATTTTTCAGATATGGTGATCCAAAACATTTGTTATTTGTAAATGTAACTTGCATATTTGTCGAAGGGAAATGATCGATTGACTTATAGTTGCTGCTACGGTTTGTTTTTCTGTTGTTAACTGACGCTAATGGTGGTGGTTCGAATCCCACTTTCAAGCGGCACGCCTCGATATGCACTATTCCTTTTATGTATTACAGATAGCGTGATTCAAATAATAACTATATTCCCTTTGATCATTATCGAATACCCCCATTTCACTGGGCAAAATGAGTCCACGGAAGATTTGCGGAAGCAATTCCGTTGTTATGCCGTGAAGCCACGCAAGTTCTCCCTTCTATTTCCGTATGCTTCCGTCAGTTAGCGCAGTTAATCTGTAGTCTTTCCTCGTCTTCCGCGTGCTTCCGTGAACCTAAAATCTTTCGCAAACGTTCTTTTGAACATGTTCAAAAGTACATTTGCGGCAAAAAAGTCCCTACCCTTCCGTAGTCAAAACATCGATTTTATAGGCGGATTCAAGGGAAAATGCTTTGATCTTTGCCGATTTTGCCGCACTTATGACGTGATTGATCCGTAACAAAACGCGGTTGCCGAAGGTTGTCCGCAATTTATCTGCAGTTTTTCCGTGTAAAACGTAAGTATTCAGCAGTTATGCCTTATGGCTCGCAGTTATTCCGAAGTTATTCCTCGCCAAACGGATTAGTGCCGCCAGCTATTGCAGTTATTCCGCGCATTTTCCGTAGCTTCCGAGTGTTTACCGTTATTATCCGAACTCATTCCTTTGTGTTCCGCAGTTTTTCCGCCTCCTAGACGTAGTTGTGTCGTAATTTAACCGTATGTGTTCCGTAAGATCCGTAAACGTCCCGAAAGTATTCCGAAACAATGTGAAATGTACATTTTCCGTATGATTTTGTACTATTTTCCGCGTAGAATACCGAAGCTCTTCCGAAGAGGCGATTCCGCGAACGTCCGCGAGTACCGTAGGGGTCCGTAGCTCAGTGAAATGGGGGTATTAATGACAAGTCTGTTTAATGCTAAATTCAGTGTTAAAGGGAGAGTGAAATAGAGTTATTTTTGTGAAAAGACTTGCGGGGTATTTACGTTCGTGCATTTTAAAGCTTCTGAATAATGGTTTAGTGTGGATCTATTTGAACCTTTTGGTTGGCATATGTTTGGAAATTTGATCATGTATCCTTTAAATTAATTGTTTTGATATTGAAAGTTAATTTTGTTAAGATACTGATAAAACAAATATCGATTTCTTAGCTTCTGGCTCCGCTAATCGTAAAACGCCAGTTTCAAAACTGTCTGAATTGAATATACAGTAAATCTTTGTTAGGGAAAGTGCTACGGCCCCGGCTCTGTATAATATATCGATTCCTTAGCTTCTGGCTCCGGAAATCGTAAAACGCCAGTTTCAAAACTGTCTGAATTGAATATACAGTAAATCGTTCTTAGGGAAGGTGCTACGGCCCCGGCTCTGTATAATTTCCGGAGACTTAAAAGGACAGTTCTATTGGTGTCAAGTCAAGTCAAGTCAAGTTTATTCTCATAAGTCATGAATTTATGACATAGAGTGAACAAATAATAAGACAGTAGTATAACATACATAGAGATTATTACCTGAGGAAGTGTGTCATATGACTTTTACGAAACGAGTGTGAATTTTTGTATTACCCGAGCGAGAGCGAGGGTTATACACAAATTTGCACGGGGTTCGTAAAAGTCATATGACACACTTCTGAGGGTAATAATTTCTTTATTACCAATTCTATTCCATTTTACCATCTTAAAATTATACAATAAACGAGCCGCTTCCCTTGCGACGGCCGGCTACCGTGACGTCACGAACAATGGTTTTATGACGTCACAGGCGAAAAATACGGGAACTCGCGCTACAACAATCGTTGCTAGGCAAAAGTGATATGTGCACTAGTGCTCATATCGAAAATATGTCACTACTTATTTTCAACCATATGGGTAATAAATATTAATGGAGCATCCATATTTGATATAAAGAGCAATTTTTACAAGTATTGGTTTATATGTGATGGACATCAGTGAGATAAATTTTCTCAATGGATGAATGTTTACAATAATACGCAGGAAGATAGTTGTGTCTTAATTCATTAAACATATTACATTCTAACATAAAATGAAGCTCGTCACCGATCTTTCACTTACATGAAGGGCATAATCTATGTTCTTTATCAATTTTATACCATCTTCCGGTTTCAATTGGAAGTCTGTGATTACATGTTCCAAGTTTCGTGATATATATACGTAAGTTTATAGGAAGTTGCAGTAAATAGTTTTCAATGTACAAAGTATCTTTAAACTTATTATAATAAAAGCCTTTTGATGATTGTAGTTTACTTTCTCTCCATCTTTGCAGAAATTGATCGATATGTACAGTTTTGACATTATTTACAAGCCACTGGGTATTTTTAAAATCTTGCATTTGCCAAATGTAACTATAACCTGTACTCTCTAGTATAGACTTAATTTCTGTTACTAACGGGAATTTACCATTAACATTAACCCGAGAATTTTGTAATTTAAGCATTAATTTGTACATAATACTAGATAATTTATCATGGGATATCAATAGCTTACACCAGTATAATAGCATTCTCAATTTGATAGAAATACTTAGTGGGTATCTTCTAAGTTCCCCGTATACCATGAAATCGGGAGTTGACGATTTAATCTTCAATATATATTTACAGAATTTCAAATGAATACGCTCAAACTGAGCAGTGTTTTCAAAACCCCACACTTCAGCACCGTACAGTTATATTGGCTTAACAAGTTGATTAAAGAGTTTAAGCTGACAATCAATTGGAATTTCTAACAAACGTATTTTTCTAAAAATAGCAAACATTGCTCGTGATTGCTCGTCAGTTAGCCGTTTAATAGCTTTACAGAAGCGACCAGTGCTTGTAAATAGGATACCAAGAAACACATAATGTTTTTCTAACTCTAAAACAGTATTTTGTAGAATAAAAGATGGGTTACTCTTGCTACTTCTCTTTGAAAAAATTAAAACTTTGGATTTAGAAGTATTTACCTTAAGTTTCCATCGAGTACAGTACTCATCAAATGCCTCCAAACAAAGTTTTAAATCAGAAGGGGATTCAGATTAAAGAACTGTATCATCAGCATAAGGAATTACCAGTAATTTAATGAAAATACCAATTTGTTTCAATGCATTATCATTTACGTAGTCCAAACCAGTTACATTGTAGCTAGATAAAAAATATTCTGTCGAAACACAGCTCAGTTAAAACATGTCACCGAGAATAACATTCTGGTTGATACTTAGGCTTGACAACTTAAAACAAGTGCACAATCGGTCAAGAAAATGATAGTTATGAAGACTTTCATCAGCATTAGTATTGCTAGGGCATAACCAGACAGACATAAGTCCAAGTCTTCCTTTCAAACATTCCTGAAACAGTGGTATGCCAATTGTGGCTAAAAGAAAAAAAAACTGTGTTTGGTTTTAAAAGTGAATAATTTTTCTATTTTCTATATCATGACATATCCAAAATCAAATTGAAAGTAAAGTATCCAATCTTCTACCTGCATCATCAAGTGTCTTTTGAATTTTTTTTGATAAGGCAATCTATTCGTTTCCATAGAAATGAATTTACATCAATATTTAAATGTTTTAGCATGTTATTATACTGAAGGGGAACCCTGCCACATTATCTTAACACCATGACGTTACATTTATTTATTCAATCTCAAAAGCTTCTTTCATGAAGAGGTTTGTACTTTTTCAATAACTTTTGAAAAATACACACCCCATATCTCTACTCCATCAGATATCATAGTTTGTGTAGATCATTATCAATTCCTGTTCCATCACACAACACCTCAGAACATATATTTTCTTTTTAAACTCAACAGCATTGTCACTTACACTAGACACGCCATAAGCCTTAAAAATAAAGCAACCTAATTTAGACAAACTTGAGATAATAAAACACCATATCAACCATTTTCCTCAAACAGTTATTGTAAATATGCTGTCAATATATATAAGTCTATTTTCATCATTTTCTAAAATTTATAAACAATACAGCGTCAATTTTCTTGACACTCTCCCAAAAACAAGATGTCGGAACGGATATCGACAGGATAGGCTCTTTAGGAGTTGCTTTTATTTTATCATTTTGTAAAATTAATTTTAAAAAGCGCTAATTTTCTTGACATTCTCCTAAAAACAAGATGGCGAACCGGATATCGACAGGATAGGCTCTTCAGGAGTTGCTCGAACATACTCAATCTTTGTCATGCATTTCAACCGGATATAAGTGTCAATAACATTCTTCAAGAGAATTCAAATCGTTACTGTGTTGTTAGAGTTTTACAGCATCATCCTGGTCCCCGGGTTCAGTTGCGCTGCGCTTCAGTGAAGCGCAGTGAGGAATGTTGCGCAGCGGCACTGAGCCAGGGTACCAGGTTGTTACAGCATGACAAAACAGCTCTAATGCTACCACGACAAACCCTTGCCAAGTTTAGGAATGCGATTATTAATTGTTAAATATTCGACTTTTTTCTTCAGCACCGCCTACAAACTATTATCCTCCACAATACTTGACCGTGCAATAGTATGTGGGTTGCAGAAATACCCTTACTATCCGAAATATATTGTTACGATAGCGGGAATGTCCTCTCGATGAATCTTTTAATAGATTTTGAAAAGACTTTTTAAAGGTGATATTATCAATTCAATTTTTGATGAAAGAAACGTTCATTCTTACACGCGTTCACACATTAAAGGAATATTCCAGTACGATTTCAACTTAATTCTAGCAAAAGTTTGAGTTATAAAAGACGTTCTCACAAATTATTAAATTTTTCTGTCAACGAGATAAGTATTTACAGAATTTTAAACCTTCGTCTTTGAGCGATGACGGTGGTCGCCATTTTATTTGAAAATGTGACGTCATCGACACACCACAAGAAATCGATGCAAGGAGCTTACATTATAAACTCCGTACATCTTTGTGCAGTGGAGTTTCCATGATTTGACTAGTATTGCTGAATGTGTGCGCTGCGCACTTTGTTAACGTAAAACATTGTTGTGCCTACAGAACGACCCAGTCGTCGAACAGATTATTCAACAAGCAGCTACGACTAATATACGGTTTTGTCTAGAATTATTAACGATATATGAATTATCTAAAAGAACACAGAAAATAAATAAATAAATAAATAAATAAATAAATGTTTTAAAAACGAGCAAGAGTATAATATCTTGATGTGTTCTTTGCATTCTTTTCTGATTAAAACATGGTACAAGTTTAATGTTTACCTGAAATATGTTGCCGTACTGTATAAATACTCCTTCTTTTATCTAAAATTAACACTTTTAAAGTAGAAAACGTTGATTGAAATTTGATACATCAAACGTGCATGTCAATGATTTACCTGTTATATACATATCATCAATCACTAAGACTTTTGCATAGCATTTTTATATCTTTCCGAAAATGTTATTAATAACATTTTATTTTCTCAAGAATTACTACGATAGGATTTTTCAAAATCTGGTACTCTTTCACATTCAATCTCTGGATTTTTAAAAAGCCTCTATAGTCAGTTTGAAAAGGGAAAAAATAATTCAATAAACGTGTTAGAATAATTGTTTTTAAAATATATAAACGGAAATATTCAATGTAAAGCATGCATAAATAACGTAAATATAGTATTTTGTTTAAAAAAATTAAGAGTTTAAGAGACATACGTTGTGATAAGTTGTGCATTGTTGTAATTAAAATCACATCCTTCTGTTAAATAAAAAAAAAGTTAAATAGATAAATTATTTTATTTAACAAATATGGAATTTTCAGCTTCATCAATTAAAAGCAACTAAAAGAGAAAAAACACTCGATGATATAAAGAAATTTTTATTATTTTTTATTCCTTGCTGATGAGTTGATAGATCTTTAATATTATTAAAAACACCATTCCTTACTGATCGTTTTAGTATACTAAAATTACTAATGGTATCTCATAATTCCATTTTAATTTCTTTATGTATTGTTTAGCTGAAATACCTTTGGAAAATAATCAACATGGTATGTGAACATAACAAGAATCGTAACAATATCATATGCCGTGCGCCAAAGTGATTCGTAATCAAAATTGGTTTCGTACGGGCGACAAATAAATAAATAGAAACATATTTTCGTCCTCAAACAAGCCAAGATTTATATGATAAAAACGTGAATTCCATGTCAACATAGAAAATGCCCTCTTTCAATTTAATCAATCGTGTTTTGATTGATATAAACAATTTCCTTTTGATTACGAAACCATATCACCATCATCGCGGATTCGCTTTTTAGGATTCGCTTCGACAAGATCACATTAGAAGGTCTATTTTTTTTAGTGATATAATTGATAAAAAATTATTCTAAGTTACGTTTCTATTTTTTTTACAAATGCACTTATTTCAGCAAAGTCATTTAACACTTTATTTCAACCTAATGAGGATGTCTCAAGCTTATAAAAATTCTAAAAAACGTCAGTGAGTGTCAGTGTTCAAACCTTGTGACGTCCGCACATGGGAGATCTTTTGAATCTGTACTTAAGTTTTGAAGCAGTCTGCTGGTCAGAAATATTTATTTATTGCTTTGGGCATCATAGAAGTAGAATATTCTTGATTCAGCACGTCTCTACTGAAGTCGTGACGGTTGTTACAGTCTCATGTTAGACGGGCCGTCACCGCCCACCATTGAATCTAACGGCGTCTCCTAATTTCGTGGTGTGTCGCTGACGTCATATTCCCGGTGTTTCTCGCTCTCGTTTACCGTTCGAGATAGCAATATGGCGCCCCCATCGATGCCGGTAAACTTGATTTTTCCCAACTTTGAATTTTTATTGCAGATTTGGTGATTTAGCTAAAAATTAAATCGTAAAACGCCAGTTTCAAAACTGTCTGAATTGAATATACAGTAAATCGTTCTTAGGGAAGGTGCTACGGCCCCGGCTCTGTATAATTTCCGGAGACTTAAAAGGACAGTTCTATTGGTGTCAAGTCAAGTCAAGTCAAGTTTATTCTCATAAGTCATGAATTTATGACATAGAGTGAACAAATAATAAGACAGTAGTATAACATACATAGAGATTATTACCTGAGGAAGTGTGTCATATGACTTTTACGAAACGAGTGTGAATTTTTGTATTACCCGAGCGAGAGCGAGGGTTATACACAAATTTGCACGGGGTTCGTAAAAGTCATATGACACACTTCTGAGGGTAATAATTTCTTTATTACCAATTCTATTCCATTTTACCATCTTAAAATTATACAATAAACGAGCCGCTTCCCTTGCGACGGCCGGCTACCGTGACGTCACGAACAATGGTTTTATGACGTCACAGGCGAAAAATACGGGAACTCGCGCTACAACAATCGTTGCTAGGCAAAAGTGATATGTGCACTAGTGCTCATATCGAAAATATGTCACTACTTATTTTCAACCATATGGGTAATAAATATTAATGGAGCATCCATATTTGATATAAAGAGCAATTTTTACAAGTATTGGTTTATATGTGATGGACATCAGTGAGATAAATGTTCTCAATGGATGAATGTTTACAATAATACGCAGGAAGATAGTTGTGTCTTAATTCATTAAACATATTACATTCTAACATAAAATGAAGCTCGTCACCGATCTTTCACTTACATGAAGGGCATAATCTATGTTCTTTATCAATTTTATACCATCTTCCGGTTTCAATTGGAAGTCTGTGATTACATGTTCCAAGTTTCGTGATATATATACGTAAGTTTATAGGAAGTTGCAGTAAATAGTTTTCAATGTACAAAGTATCTTTAAACTTATTATAATAAAAGCCTTTTGATGATTGTAGTTTACTTTCTCTCCATCTTTGCAGAAATTGATCGATATGTACAGTTTTGACATTATTTACAAGCCACTGGGTATTTTTAAAATCTTGCATTTGCCAAATGTAACTATAACCTGTACTCTCTAGTATAGACTTAATTTCTGTTACTAACGGGAATTTACCATTAACATTAACCCGAGAATTTTGTAATTTAAGCATTAATTTGTACATAATACTAGATAATTTATCATGGGATATCAATAGCTTACACCAGTATAATAGCATTCTCAATTTGATAGAAATACTTAGTGGGTATCTTCTAAGTTCCCCGTATACCATGAAATCGGGAGTTGACGATTTAATCTTCAATATATATTTACAGAATTTCAAATGAATACGCTCAAACTGAGCAGTGTTTTCAAAACCCCACACTTCAGCACCGTACAGTTATATTGGCTTAACAAGTTGATTAAAGAGTTTAAGCTGACAATCAATTGGAATTTCTAACAAACGTATTTTTCTAAAAATAGCAAACATTGCTCGTGATTGCTCGTCAGTTAGCCGTTTAATAGCTTTACAGAAGCGACCAGTGCTTGTAAATAGGATACCAAGAAACACATAATGTTTTTCTAACTCTAAAACAGTATTTTGTAGAATAAAAGATGGGTTACTCTTGCTACTTCTCTTTGAAAAAATTAAAACTTTGGATTTAGAAGTATTTACCTTAAGTTTCCATCGAGTACAGTACTCATCAAATGCCTCCAAACAAAGTTTTAAATCAGAAGGGGATTCAGATTAAAGAACTGTATCATCAGCATAAGGAATTACCAGTAATTTAATGAAAATACCAATTTGTTTCAATGCATTATCATTTACGTAGTCCAAACCAGTTACATTGTAGCTAGATAAAAAATATTCTGTCGAAACACAGCTCAGTTAAAACATGTCACCGAGAATAACATTCTGGTTGATACTTAGGCTTGACAACTTAAAACAAGTGCACAATCGGTCAAGAAAATGATAGTTATGAAGACTTTCATCAGCATTAGTATTGCTAGGGCATAACCAGACAGACAGAAGTCCAAGTCTTCCTTTCAAACATTCCTGAAACAGTGGTATGCCAATTGTGGCTAAAAGAAAAAAAAACTGTGTTTGGTTTTAAAAGTGAATAATTTTTCTATTTTCTATATCATGACATATCCAAAATCAAATTGAAAGTAAAGTATCCAATCTTCTACCTGCATCATCAAGTGTCTTTTGAATTTTTTTTGATAAGGCAATCTATTCGTTTCCATAGAAATGAATTTACATCAATATTTAAATGTTTTAGCATGTTATTATACTGAAGGGGAACCCTGCCACATTATCTTAACACCATGACGTTACATTTATTTATTCAATCTCAAAAGCTTCTTTCATGAAGAGGTTTGTACTTTTTCAATAACTTTTGAAAAATACACACCCCATATCTCTACTCCATCAGATATCATAGTTTGTGTAGATCATTATCAATTCCTGTTCCATCACACAACACCTCAGAACATATATTTTCTTTTTAAACTCAACAGCATTGTCACTTACACTAGACACGCCATAAGCCTTAAAAATAAAGCAACCTAATTTAGACAAACTTGAGATAATAAAACACCATATCAACCATTTTCCTCAAACAGTTATTGTAAATATGCTGTCAATATATATAAGTCTATTTTCATCATTTTCTAAAATTTATAAACAATACAGCGTCAATTTTCTTGACACTCTCCCAAAAACAAGATGTCGGAACGGATATCGACAGGATAGGCTCTTTAGGAGTTGCTTTTATTTTATCATTTTGTAAAATTAATTTTAAAAAGCGCTAATTTTCTTGACATTCTCCTAAAAACAAGATGGCGAACCGGATATCGACAGGATAGGCTCTTCAGGAGTTGCTCGAACATACTCAATCTTTGTCATGCATTTCAACCGGATATAAGTGTCAATAACATTCTTCAAGAGAATTCAAATCGTTACTGTGTTGTTAGAGTTTTACAGCATCATCCTGGTCCCCGGGTTCAGTTGCGCTGCGCTTCAGTGAAGCGCAGTGAGGAATGTTGCGCAGCGGCACTGAGCCAGGGTACCAGGTTGTTACAGCATGACAAAACAGCTCTAATGCTACCACGACAAACCCTTGCCAAGTTTAGGAATGCGATTATTAATTGTTAAATATTCGACTTTTTTCTTCAGCACCGCCTACAAACTATTATCCTCCACAATACTTGACCGTGCAATAGTATGTGGGTTGCAGAAATACCCTTACTATCCGAAATATATTGTTACGATAGCGGGAATGTCCTCTCGATGAATCTTTTAATAGATTTTGAAAAGACTTTTTAAAGGTGATATTATCAATTCAATTTTTGATGAAAGAAACGTTCATTCTTACACGCGTTCACACATTAAAGGAATATTCCAGTACGATTTCAACTTAATTCTAGCAAAAGTTTGAGTTATAAAAGACGTTCTCACAAATTATTAAATTTTTCTGTCAACGAGATAAGTATTTACAGAATTTTAAACCTTCGTCTTTGAGCGATGACGGTGGTCGCCATTTTATTTGAAAATGTGACGTCATCGACACACCACAAGAAATCGATGCAAGGAGCTTACATTATAAACTCCGTACATCTTTGTGCAGTGGAGTTTCCATGATTTGACTAGTATTGCTGAATGTGTGCGCTGCGCACTTTGTTAACGTAAAACATTGTTGTGCCTACAGAACGACCCAGTCGTCGAACAGATTATTCAACAAGCAGCTACGACTAATATACGGTTTTGTATAGAATTATTAACGATATATGAATTATCTAAAAGAACACAGAAAATAAATAAATAAATAAATAAATAAATAAATGTTTTAAAAACGAGCAAGAGTATAATATCTTGATGTGTTCTTTGCATTCTTTTCTGATTAAAACATGGTACAAGTTTAATGTTTACCTGAAATATGTTGCCGTACTGTATAAATACTCCTTCTTTTATCTAAAATTAACACTTTTAAAGTAGAAAACGTTGATTGAAATTTGATACATCAAACGTGCATGTCAATGATTTACCTGTTATATACATATCATCAATCACTAAGACTTTTGCATAGCATTTTTATATCTTTCTGAAAATGTTATTAATAACATTTTATTTTCTCAAGAATTACTACGATAGGATTTTTCAAAATCTGGTACTCTTTCACATTCAATCTCTGGATTTTTAAAAAGCCTCTATAGTCAGTTTGAAAAGGGAAAAAATAATTCAATAAACGTGTTAGAATAATTGTTTTTAAAATATATAAACGGAAATATTCAATGTAAAGCATGCATAAATAACGTAAATATAGTATTTTGTTTAAAAAAATTAAGAGTTTAAGAGACATACGTTGTGATAAGTTGTGCATTGTTGTAATTAAAATCACATCCTTCTGTTAAATAAAAAAAAAGTTAAATAGATAAATTATTTTATTTAACAAATATGGAATTTTCAGCTTCATCAATTAAAAGCAACTAAAAGAGAAAAAACACTCGATGATATAAAGAAATTTTTATTATTTTTTATTCCTTGCTGATGAGTTGATAGATCTTTAATATTATTAAAAACACCATTCCTTACTGATCGTTTTAGTATACTAAAATTACTAATGGTATCTCATAATTCCATTTTAATTTCTTTATGTATTGTTTAGCTGAAATACCTTTGGAAAATAATCAACATGGTATGTGAACATAACAAGAATCGTAACAATATCATATGCCGTGCGCCAAAGTGATTCGTAATCAAAATTGGTTTCGTACGGGCGACAAATAAATAAATAGAAACATATTTTCGTCCTCAAACAAGCCAAGATTTATATGATAAAAACGTGAATTCCATGTCAACATAGAAAATGCCCTCTTTCAATTTAATCAATCGTGTTTTGATTGATATAAACAATTTCCTTTTGATTACGAAACCATATCACCATCATCGCGGATTCGCTTTTTAGGATTCGCTTCGACAAGATCACATTAGAAGGTCTATTTTTTTTAGTGATATAATTGATAAAAAATTATTCTAAGTTACGTTTCTATTTTTTTTACAAATGCACTTATTTCAGCAAAGTCATTTAACACTTTATTTCAACCTAATGAGGATGTCTCAAGCTTATAAAAATTCTAAAAAACGTCAGTGAGTGTCAGTGTTCAAACCTTGTGACGTCCGCACATGGGAGATCTTTTGAATCTGTACTTAAGTTTTGAAGCAGTCTGCTGGTCAGAAATATTTATTTATTGCTTTGGGCATCATAGAAGTAGAATATTCTTGATTCAGCACGTCTCTACTGAAGTCGTGACGGTTGTTACAGTCTCATGTTAGACGGGCCGTCACCGCCCACCATTGAATCTAACGGCGTCTCCTAATTTCGTGGTGTGTCGCTGACGTCATATTCCCGGTGTTTCTCGCTCTCGTTTACCGTTCGAGATAGCAATATGGCGCCCCCATCGATGCCGGTAAACTTGATTTTTCCCAACTTTGAATTTTTATTGCAGATTTGGTGATTTAGCTAAAAATTATTAGCCAAAGTTGAAGGATTTATCCATAAACATTGTTTTAAAAGGCTCTTTTTCATTTTTCATTGGAATATTCCTTTAATAAAACTGTTATGGTATGTGTCAAAATTGTATAAATCATAAGCTTGTCAAAGAGCTTAGGCGGACTGGTGAACAAACTATCAAGACATGACATGTTATAAGTCAAAACACATTGAAAATGTACAAATAAAAAATATGTATTTTTGATCAAATGACGCCATTGAAACCTTAGGCGACTTCAACAAACGTCGGTGTGTTGCTTTTCAATTGTACAGAATACACGTTTCAATGTTGGTTCCAGTGGTTCATTTGTTTCATTGTGCACATGAAGTTTTGCATGCGTTAATCGAACCTTGCAAAATCAATTTTTTAAAACTTTTTCCCTCAATGTTTACAAAGTCAGTCAACATAAACCGTATTTCCTCAAATAGACGCCGGCCCTAAAATAGACGCCGCGTCTCGAATAGACCCCGGGGAATAAGTTGATTAATTAAAGATCCCGTATAGTTGATTAGTAAAATGAGGTTGTAACGTGGAAGATATTTCCGACTAAAAATAAATAGACGCCGGCCTCGAATGAAGGCTGGGGTTAAAGAAGGTCTGAAAATATAGACGCCGGGGCGTCTATTCGATGAAATACGGTATAAGCATTACAGATATAGATGAAGAATTTGCACCCAAAAAATAGTTTAAACGAAAATTGTCCATTTTGTCCATGAATTAAAGAGATCGGAACATTTTATCTAATTTTAGTTGGTGGTATGTTTACAGATATTAATTTTCATCAATTTGATAACTGCAAAACACACAATAAAACTTTTTGTTGAGATCTTAAAATGATTTTTTACCGTTTGTGACAGGCGTTTTCTCATCTAATATATATATATAATACAAATCACTTTCGAATTTATTATCGGTATTTTTAAGATAATGATAATGTAATGCTTCGTATGACATTTTCATTACATTGTTTAAGTTTTGAACGGGACTGAAATACGCCTTACCATTCTCGGGAGACTTATAAGGGAGTTCCACTCACTTTACTCTACTCTTGATGCAATGAAATATTTATAATTATATATATGAATTGATCGCAATCAATAATGGAACAACTAAAACGGCAGAATTCAACGAAAAAAAGTCAAAAGCACAAGATTTGGTTTGCATTCAACAAAAATAAAATATTGTTCTTAACGGTTGAGCTAAGAATGTGTGAAATCAAAAAAAATATCTCTAGTGAAAAAAATGAGTATTCTTATAAATTTAGCTTCGATGGTCCATTTTACTCTACCCCAAAATGATTAAAAGGGTCCAATAAAATGACCGCCAACAGTTTTCGCTAGATAGTTGATAAATTATTCTTCGTCTACGGATGACAGAGTTGGGTCCTGAAAGTATGTTTATAAGTAAACTTTAAAGGCCACAGGGTCAATGATCAAATCATTACAAAATATTTAAAAAATATACATAGTTAACATGATATAAATCAAGCATTCAGTGAGGTTTGCACTTTGTGGGCAAAAAAATATAAATCATGGGTTACAGTTTTCTTACTCACTCATAATGCATGTTATTTTAAACTAATATCCATTTGGAGAAAATAGAAACGAAAGAGTCAAAATCGTGCTACTACCATATACATTTACACGTACGACAATATTTCTTCCCGCCATATACATTTATGACATTGTTTTCGTTCTTTTGTTTGAAGGAAGTCTTCAATTCCAAGCTGACATCGGAGGAAAATAAGGACAAGATGGTCATTGTGGACTTCTTCGCTACTGTCATATTTACTTGTGTCGCTATTTCTTGGGATGTAACCTTAACTCGCTTTGCAGTTCGAGGTACTTACTTCCTTACTAACTAATTCTCTCATGAAAAACTCACACAATGTTTTTACCTTTTATTACAAATACATGTAAAGCAAATTACACAATCATCATACATCAATACATTAACCCTCTGTCCTCTTGATTAAATCTGCTTAACTTAACCCCTGTTTACTTACTTAAATCCAATCCTTAAAAATACATTCTTGTTCCTTATTCCCTACCTAACCCCATACTGCCGAAAAGCATGCTATACGATACCCATACGGTTCCCTCTAAGAAGCCGCTCCGGCCCCGCCGAAGACGCCTGTCAAGGGTTAAGCAGGCAGTTGGTACTTCTGAGAACTCCTGGACTAACTCCCCGAAACTACTGTGTAGCTTCTTTTTGTTGAACTCAACTGTCACTCATTCTTTGGGGTGGGTCTCACTTTTAGCCAATCGCTCTGGTTTTGCCAACCCTTAACTTTTAGCCTTCAACCTCTACTCTCTACCCTTCTTCTTATTAATATTAAACCTGTCTCCCTCGGAGAATTCTAACCTTACCCCTTAATCGCTTTGTACTGGTCACAAGTATCCATTTTCCTGGACTCTCCTCAATCCTCCACTAAACCAATTACGCAATGACATCTTTGCTTCAGGTTTCTTGTTTTTCCAGACATTATGATTGCCCCTCTTATCATATTACCATAACCAAACACTTGTTTGTCATTTTTCATTACTTTTACTAGATTTATCCATAAAACCCCCTACTACATATTCTTGATTCATGTATACTGTCTTCCTAACTGCCTTTGAGCTATTCTGTTACACGCAATTTCCTCGCAACACTTATCACAGCATCTCTGCTCAATTCGTCCTACATTATTTCTGAATAACTCACCCCCTAACTTTTCTGGATATTTCGCCATATAACATTTCCCCCCTCCGAATATGAGTCGTCCTCGACTCATCGGAGAAGACAACATCCTACCAATCAAACCCTCCAATACTGGGTACACCATGGTAGAACAATTGCCACCTTATGTCACCGTTATCCAAACCATGGTTCACCTAAGAACCTATACATGAATTTAGAATATCATACTGCGACCCAATATTGTTTGGAGATGCAAACACATTTAACAACACCCTAACCCTGAAAGAGAAACATGCAAACATCAATAGTATGGAAACGTCTCATCAAGAGAACAACACATTTAGAGTTCATAAAATCCTGGCATAGCACCGAGAAACATCGTTAGAGTTCGTAATGCCATAGTCTTCCTTGTTGTGTATAGTTGAGGTATAGCACGGAATATCATAAGTATATTAAAGTTCATCGTGCACAATCCACCATGGAAGTCCATCACATGCATGTCAAGTCACCAACAAGTCACATCTCAAAGGATAAGAAATGTTCATCGAACCCTGAGGATACCATATGGAAAGTTCAGCTTCTGGTTAATGTTCCCTTCACGCACATTCACATGCGAATGTCACAGCACTGGTTCACGGTGTACAGTCACATTTACAAGTGTCCGCACTTCTGAATGTATAGCACAAGCACGTTAACAAGTGTCTTTGCAGTATCAGTTCATTGCTTTTGTGGCTGTCATAGGCCACCCCTGATTGACTACAGGGTGACCCCTCGACTCATCGACAGTTCCTCGGACTCGTCTCCTCAGACGCGTATCCCTCGACACGCCCCCTCAGACACGTCCCCTCGGTTTCATTTTGACTTCGTTGCAGTCACGGCTACTGGACCTGTAGTTTCCCAGCTATCCGGTGACCTCCGGACCGTACTATCGCAGCTACTACTGTCACTGCAAGTGGATGACCGTGACCAGTCCGTGCACCCGAGCTGAGTACCAGTATACCTCCACACGGGAACGACCATATCCTCCTTGGACAATCCATTCCTATAACACTTGAGAAAAGTACGACAGAACATCGCAAGAACAATATGACTATATCACTATCAAGTTTCATGACCTGATTATCATCAACGAACATTATTCATACATCATATAAATATGCATCCTACTACATGCACTGTGCAGGTGTTTCTTGTAAACGTGCTCGGATTTATCTCCCTTAGAACATCATGACAATACCTCGTTATATTCTCTCAAACAGAGAACCTTGGCTGCTTTCCCGCAGACTAACACTGAAAGAACTGGGTGACTTTCCGTACAAAATCAATTTTTATGTACGAAACGTTCCTTTGTATATACATATAGAGCATCAGCGAACCACCTGCCCAGCTCCAAGAAAAACACCAATGTACAATATAAAATGTGTTTGCATTCATTTTCTAAAAAAAATAACCATCATACATAATTATAAACTAAATACATTGCCCACATGTAAACATAACGTTCTTTTTGTTGCCATTAGATTGATATGACCAACATCAACTGGAGACCTTTCAGTGTAAGGTCAATCTTATAGAAGTACATTTCTTTATTATTATACCGCCTAACAATTTCATGGACTCCCGACAAAATGCAATAAACTACACCGGAAAAGATCGTTCCCCACTAATTCAATATGTATATCTGACATAATTACCTAAGAGGGACTATGAGGAAGCGATCTGACGACTAATCGGAAAGTTGCAGCTAAAACTGGCTTCGAAGAAAAAGAAATAATTGAAAAGTGTGATATCATGTGATTTTTTTATATTAATAATATTACTACAATTAATATTATTATTATTACTCTTTTATTATATTCGAAATACCCCAAAGAAATTAGTCGCCTCATACGACAAGCATATTGACGTCAGCTTTTTTTTGTGCCGCCAATAAACCGAAGTGTTATTCTACCTCAGGGTAAGTTAACCCTCCCCGACACCACACGGGGTCTCGATACTATAATCCTCAATATTTACGACTTAACCGATATGACGTCGTCAACTATCTATTATCCGTAAAACGAACTCAACTCGTCTAAAGTTAACATGTTAAAAAAAAACGACTCTGGGTCTGTATAGGAATGGAATATTCGGAGATTGTTCAATACGCGACAAGACACACAAACACCCGAATATGAAATACAACGATACCCCACTGACCAAGATGCTACTTCCGAACGATAAGACCTTATGAAAACATCGATATACTTCTTGCAATCACTCAAAATGTATCGGATACGTAACCTATTATGCTAAAACAAGATAAAAACGGACGCCGATTCCTTAGGTAACTTCTGCAGACTCCGAGCTGAACCCCATGAAACCTGTACAGTATTCGCGACTGTCAATACTCGTCCCGCCATGATCACTCTTAAATTATCGCATTCATAATAGAAAAAATATTTGGACCGCCGCTTCACGACTGTCATGTTCTTCACGTTTGACCCCGCCGTTATTTTAATGTCATGCGGACATACTGTCAGAGACGTAACTAACACCTCTTCACATGTCAAAGGTGAAGATACATGGATACACCATTCCGTATGGAAAATAGAATAACATCTCTTCCTGTCTGGGTTGACAATAAAACTTGGAGAACTGCAACCCTCGAACTTCAGCAAAACCTGAAAGCTGGTGACGGAAAATAAACATGCAACCATTAATTCGTGCAATATCTATATTTCCGAAAACTTGAGGAACAAAACTCTGTATGGAGCCCTCAGCCCTGAAGTCTCCTGGTCCTCTCTCTGGGCTGTTCTCGTCCCGCTGATCAAACAGCATAACAGCACACCGAGTAACATCCTTGTGGCTGTAAAACAAATATTATCACTTCTCTTTACGGGTCTAGATATACATATGATAATTCTTCAACATTCATCCCGCAATAATTATATAGATACATTTATATGTGTAACTTGTCCTGTCGTCCGAGACAGTACTCATCTCCTGTAACTCACTATGCATAACTTTACATCTAAGGTCCACTATGACCACAACAACTTGACACCTTGGAACAGCTTCCCTTGTGTATCTCTATATACTCAGTATGCTCATTTTTTCCAATATCCACATAACATCCGAGTGAATACTCACTCACATTATGTCTGTCATAAGATGAACTGTATGGCATGTACATTACTCATCTTCTTCTCCCTTTTTTTTCACTATCGGTTTATATACCGCACTCCATGTACCTCTCACATTATTTCTCTGACAGCTTATACTGTTCTCACTATATACGTCAATAATTCACTCACAGTATTGGCCTGTGTACTCAAATAGCTATAGGCCATCAACCTTCCATAGTATCCACTATACTCAATGTATAACTCCTCATTTCTCTCACATTATGTCACTGTACTCAAGTATAACTCAATACTTCTCTCATTATCTTGTCTAGTCCTTTTGGACCCTGTCATAAGATATCTCCTCTTTATCCAGGATAACAACTGATACTCAATTAATTAAGTAGATAATTATCTCTTAATAGCTTTCTTCAGTAGCAGACATCCCTTCGCAAGTGTGCACCCTTGCTTCCGGTATGCCCACTACGCTATAAGAGACAACCATCTTGCCAAAATCCCATGAAATAAATATAAATATAACGACTTGTTACAGCTCTTTCGTATTTCATTCTTCATTGTGTCAATTGATTCAAAATTATGACACTCTTATTCATATACAAATAGTCTAAGTACCTCTCTTCTTTTTGCGCTGTTTAGCATTTTGTTTAACAGTTTGCGCAATCTTGTATGCCTGTATCAAATCCTTCGCTAAATTCTTGCTTGGTTCCCATGTAGCTTCTGACAATGGATAACCTTCCCAATGTATCTTATAGAATGAATAACCATTGATAAGCTTATGTGCCATAATGCGTTTTACTTTATACACCTCGGGCTGTCCCAACTGGATATCATCGCCCTCATCGACCACGTCGTCGGCCTCCCTATCCGATTCCATGTCTCCATCCTCACGTATAATCTCAATTGTCTCCTTGAACGAGACCCTCTTTTTATTTTTATCCGTCCCATCTACTATAACTTCTGCCACTGCAGTCTTGTCTGTTGCCTGCACCTCATCTGCCTGACCAATAGTGTTTCTTATACCTGGGTCTACATAGAGTTTCAATCTATTGGCATGAACTGGTACCTTAAGCAAAACATTATTCTCTACCTTCCTTAACTGATAAGTGCAGTGCCCTTTTAAATCACAAATGTAGTATGGCCCAGTAAAGCTTGGAGCTAGTTTCTTTGACAAACCTGGTTCTACCATCCTCCTATCTACCCACACCTTGTCACCTAGCTCAAAGCATGGCATCTTGGACCCTCTATCAAAATAACCTTTAGCCCGTTCGTGCGCTTTTATTAAATTCTGTTTGGCAATGTCCCTTGTGACCCCCACTAACTCTGAAATTGCTTCGACCCTTTGATGAATTGTTTGTGGCAACCCCGCTGTTGCCCCTAGCTCCACATCAATGGGCAGGTTCGCTTCCTGACCAAACACTAAGAAATATGGACTAAAAGCTGTCCCCTGTGAGTGAGGAGTGGAATTGTATGCAAAAGTAATACTAGACAAATACTTATCCCAATTGTTCTGCTTTTTGTCCACGTAATACTTCAAACTCACCTCTAAGAAATAATTAAATCTTTCTGATGCGCCATTTGTTGCCTGGTGATGACTTGCTGTACGCAAAGTCTCTATGGACATAATCCTACACAAATGCGCAAATATTCTACTAATAAATGGCCCTCCATTATCCGTAAGTACAGTACTAGGAACTCCGAAGACACAAATAAATCTCTCATAGAACACACTTGCTACTTCTGCTGCCTCCAAAGTTTTCAATGGGAACGCCATGGTAAAACGACTAAAGCTACATGTCACTATTAAAATATGCTTATTTCCACTCGTAGTAACAGGTAGAGGTCCTATTGTGTCAGCATGCACACGATCCCATAGCCTACCTTCTATTGGTAGAGGTTTTAACGGCGCATGACGTTGTCCATAGGCCCTTTTAACCAGCTGGCAGTCTACACATGTCTGAATATAATTCTTTATGTCTGTATACATTGAACGCCAATAATATTTATTTCTGATATGTTGGAATGTCCGATCTATACCCTGATGACCTGCCATCAAACTATCATGATACGCGGACAAAATTGTATTAACTAAGCATTTTGGAATAACCACCTGTTTGACACACCTGTTTTTCCAGTTTCCAGAAATCTGTGGTCCCCACAGCCTAAAAAGCGTGCCATTATCTAAGACATACTCCTGACACTGAGCCTGTAATAACTTTCTGTCCTTACCCGTTGAGTCTGAATACCCTGTACTCAAATAATCAATTATTGGACGTAATGCTGCATCTGCCTGTTGTTTAGCCTGTATATCCTCCATTGATATAGCCCCATCTACCGGTGTGTCTAGCTCATCCCGTACTTCTCTATCTTTATCCTCTGCTACCTCCGCGCTACTCTCGTCCTGCATATCCTTATCCACCTCTAACACTACCTCATCACCCTTAGCTATTGTGAATAAGCTACCTATATTTTCCAAAATATCCGACTCACCCGGCTCTAAGTGTTCACACCGTGACAACCCATCTGCATGGCTAATAGACTTTCCTGGCCGATACTTAATAGTAAAATTATACTCTCCCAAAAATAAGGACCATCGGATAAGCCTTGCTGACTTAGTGCGGTTGTTGGTAAGATATTGAAGTGCCTTATGATCTGTCATAATTATAAATTCTCTCCCCTGCAAGTATTCCTTGAAATGATGAATACCACTAATGACCGCCAAGAGCTCTAGCTCTGTAATGCTATAATTACGTTCTGCCGGTGACAAACTTTTACCTGCATACGCTATTGCATGTTCAAACCCTTTGTCGTCTGCTTGTGCTAAGACAAAACCCATACCTGTTAATGACGCATCTGTTGTTAGAATGAAAGGTTTTGTCCAATCTGGAAATGCTAAAACTGGAGGACTTACTAAAATTTTCTTCAACGTTTGAAACGACTCTTCCTCCTCTGAACCCCAATGAAATTTCTCATTTTTCTGCAACAGCTTATTTAATGGATGTGCAATTTTAGAATAATCTTTTACAAAACGTCTGTAATAACCACTCAGTCCTAAAAAACTGCGAACATGTTTCTGACTGGTTGGAACTGGAAACTTGTCAACCAACTTAGTTTTTTCGGTATCGACTTGGACCCCTTCCTTTGAAAATATGTGTCCCAAATACTTAACGACTTTTGCACCAAATTCACACTTACTAGGCTTCGCTGTTAGGTTAGCTGCTCTTAGGCATGCAAAAACGTCCCTAAGATCTTGCATGTGTTCATCAAAAGATGGTGAGAAACAAATAATATCGTCTAAGTAACACAACGTGGTTTTCCAATTAAGAGACTTGAATACATCCTGAATCACACGGGAAAACGTCGCCGGAGCATTACACAAACCAAAAGGCATTCTTTTGAACCGAAAACACCCGTCTTGCGTTACAAATGTCGAAATATCTTGTGCTCGTGGTGTAAGGGGCACTTGGAAATAACCTGAGAACAAATCGATAGTGGAAAAATATTGACTCTTTTTCTCCCCCAAACAATCAATGACATCATCTATTCTCAACAATGGTGATATCTCTTTAACTTTAGTCGCACTATTTACCACTCTCATGTCTACTGCCAGTCGATATTCTTGGGGTTTACCTTGCAATCTCTTCTTTTTAACTAAGATAACTGGAGAGGCCCACTCACTTCCATAATGTGGCTCACATATTCCTAACCTAACTAGCTCCCCCACTTGCCTGTTAATTTCTTTTCTCGCCTCCGGATTAACTCTATAAAACCTTTGCCTCACTGGTTTTGCGTCCCCAACCTCGATGTCATGTGCTAACAAGTCACACCTCCCCAACTCTGATAACGACGTTGCAAAGCAATCCCTATTCTCTGCTATTAACCGCTTTAACATTGACTTCTGAACCTCGCTTAAATTCTCGTCATCAAATTTCAGTCCAAGCTCTAATATCAGACTATCTACCTCCTCCACAGACAACTGAGTATTCTCTGTCCGGTCTTTTTGATCCCCTTTCTCTTCCAACTGGCTAATCTGATCGTTACTTATATGACAACACGAGGCAATCTGTTGACCCCTCTCTAAAGCAATATCCTGAGCATGAGGATTCAATACCCTATAAGATGTCAACCCTCTTGGAGCCGAAGCTACACACCGCGCTCCCAAAACACATAACCCCTCACCCAAGCACTGAATTGGTTCACATAATATGTCATCAGTCTTAGTAAAACAAGGTATATAAACCCTTATTGTCATTTCCGAATGAGCTGGAACAATGGTACGTTTCATTACTCTAACCGGTATCTCACAACGATTATCTGCCTCTACATCCCCATTCACTGTCTCCTTACTATCAACACTACACATTGATTGAGAAGGTAATTCACCCGGTATTTCTATTGTACCATTACTGAAGTCTATTACTACCTGATGTTTCTTCAAGAAATCCAACCCTAAGAACATTGGAAATATTAACCTTTTTACTACATAAAATGAATGTTCATAAAAACGACCTCCTAACTCAAATTTAACCTTCATTTGACCAAGTACCGGAAACACGTCCTCGTTAATACCTCTGAAATTCTGAACATCTGGCGGCTGGAGATTCTCCTCGCGCCATAACCCTGTGTCTCTTAAAATACCCTCTGTGAGCACAGATAGGCACGCCCCCGTGTCAACAATGGATTCCACAAAACAATTATTTAAGCGAAGTCCAATTTTCATTATTGAGTCTGCCTCTGTTACCCCAGAAAAAATTCTCCCCTTGCCTGGAGTAAATCTATCCTGTCTGGCATAATTAAGAGGACGGATGCCAGGTCGGCCGGACTCTATACATTTATTACCATAGCCCCCTCGTGTATCACCTGAATAATAATGCCTGTCATCTCTAGACACCCAACTTCTATTAGTGTTATAGGCCCATGGTTCTCCACAATTATGACAGAAATGTCCCATAACTCTGCGCCGCTCACTTTGCCTAGAAAACCTGCCTGCCCTTAGGCCTTGTACCCCTAGTCATCTATTACTCATCTGAATTGGCGCTCTGCAAACACGCCGAAAATGCCCAAGGCGGCCACAATGAAAGCATTCAGCTCCTCGAGCTGGACACCTTTCAATATGTGACTCAGAGAACTCACCGCCACACTTGAAACAGGTCCTCTCAGCGATTCTCCCCGAGCGGGTAACGACTTGTCCCTGTGCGTGCGTCTTGTCACTGGAGGGGTAAGACCATCGTACTCTGTGGGCCGAAGTCTCCCTCCTTGGTCCAATACCGGTTACACCCTGTCCCCTCGACTGTCTCCGTTCCATCTGCCTTGGTGGTCTCCCCTGCCAGCGACCTGGATCCGGTGCCGGTTGTCTCCTTTCAAATGCTGCTACGGGGGGTTCCTGAAACTCACAGTTTAATCCTGCATTTTGTTGCTTCTCCATTCTCTCGCATACATTTTCTAACCTTTCGAAACAACCCTGCACTATACTTCTGGTATCCTCCTCTGCAATGCTTTGTGCCAATCTGGCAACTTCCACAGCCGCAGCAAGAGTCTCAGGCTTTTGAATTATGACCAGCGCTCTAACGCGCGCAGGTAGGCCGCTCACAAAAGAATCTAAAATGTCGCTTTCAGTTTTTCCTAACAATGTCGCCAACCTTGTCAGTTCAGCTAAATATTGATCAAGACTCTCACCTGGTTTCTGTCGGCGAGATTGAAAATCTTTAACCATTGTCCACTTTGGTACAGCATGGCAAAACCTTTCTTTAAATTTTATTTCTAAAATTTCAAAATCATCGTTCGTTTCTAGTTCTACATGTTGAACCCATAAGTACGCACTCTTGCGCAAAAATAAAGGAAATGCTTTAATTTTCTGAGTCTCAGACCATCCTTTAAAATCTGCATAATGATTAAATCGGGCCAAAAACTCTGGAGCTACCGAATGGTCTGTACCATCAAAAAATTCTGGATGAATACTATTATCTCCCATTATATCAAATGAGGTATCCTTACGTATGGGGACCCAAAAGACAACTCTCTATCCTCAATCCCCTGCAATACACTATCGACCTGAATAACAACCGACTCCTCAATACCAAGAGCTTCTTTAGCCTCTGGTAGGCCCTGCTCTGCTAAGAATACTAATAAGTCTTCCTCCGAACTTGATCCCTTTAACTTTACATTCACTGATTCCTTACAATTTTCCTCACCGAGTAACTCGACCCCTCCTGCTATACCAATAACTTCGCTTCTCAAATCACCTTCTGTATCACTTAAATTCCTATCCGTATCTATTTCCTGTCCTTCTCCTCGATTGGCTACAATAATAGCATCCCCTACATTTATCTGGCCTGTCTCAAAACCAAATTGGTCGTTCACTAAATCAATCTGTTCCCCGTCTAAATCAAACTGTACATTTGACACTATTCTCTCTGCCTCCTGTGTAATAACAGCGTTACCCTCTAATTCACCTCTGACCTTGGCTGACTCGTCTGTATCTCTTTGAATATCTTGTTGAATAACCTCTAACCTATCCTTTCTATCGTCCAAACTCGCCTGACCAATATCAATTAATATTCCCTCAGCCAAAGCACTTGTCTCGTCCTCAAATTTTAACACAGTTTTCACGCTCCCGTCTACGCCTGCCCCCAAACTAGTCTTGTCTATTAAAGACTCATTCTCAATTCGTAATGAAACCCCTCTTGCATTTGTCTTATTTAACGTTTCACTTTTGGGTGTGAAATTCTCTATATCTATCCCCGTAGGACTTGGCCCGTTGAAAAATCTAACTTCTTCAAAACTGTCATCCGGTGAAATCGGATAATTAAATGATTTTCGAAAGATAGTACCCTGCTTGACTTCCCCCGTATTATCACTAGACGCTTTGGATCTTGTACGCTTAGCTGGTCCGTTATTCATATCCTAAAGAAAACACCATATTAACTGAAACACTAATCCACATGTTCCATATCGCTACTGTTAATTCAACAATATGAGTCCTTTCTAATGTATGTCGCATATTCGCTAAATTATGAAGTGCTTGATACAAAGCAAATTCAGCCTGGTTCAATAAATTAAGTTTACGGGGCAATTCCTGTAGTAACCACTCTAATTGTAAGAGTATTTCAGCCCTTATAGCTTCAAAATTATTACTTTGCGGCAAGCCCGGCATTATTTTTATCACAAATATTAAAATCTAATTATAATCAAATATTACAAACGACCCCTTGAAAAACCTTTCTAACCTCGTAATTTACCTCTGTAGCAATCTAAATTATTTTCTAACCACTCCTATAAATCTATTAAATATGACCTAACATACTTTTGTGTATACACCCCTTTCCAGAATAACGGGATCACAGTTAACAAGGCCAAATTACATATAACGTGTACTTTGCCCGCCTACTACCAAATATCCCGTTCACCAACAAATCAATTTTTTTAAAGTCCCCCTCAAATTATTTCATAAGTAATAACGGAATTTAAGTTTGGAATTGCCACCCTGTTCAGTAAACCTGATCAACACTTTAACGGCTCCTGTACGCTAAATTTTAAAGCTCCACCTCACACTGGTGCGAGACACACATAATATTTATATTATGTTACCAACCGAATACCCCCAATTCCTTTCCGCTATCAAAACACTTATGACTAAAACTATAGTCCCATAAAATAATCCAGCAAATCGCATTCATAATTATTCCGACCATAAATATTCTTACATAAAATATATTTCATCCATAAAATATCATAAATATACCCTTGCCTGAACCAATTAAAGTTTCACGTACCTGTTTTATAACACTATATAACTAATACATGTAAAATTTTAAAACCATCATACCATGTAGGCAAAAACATTAATAACCCTTCTTATAGCAATATATAACATAGTTAACACTTACCTTTTTCCAAGAATTCATTTAAGTAACAAATCGTAACCAACCCTTTCTCCAAAAAGATCCCGCTTCACAGGGAAGCTTTACTAGTATTATCGATCCGCGACGGTCTGCTCGCCTCACAACATTACCTAACCTGTCTACCAAACTGCCTCAGACCGATCGATAAACAATACCGACTGCCCGTTCATTGACAATACCCCCAGAAACAAAATGAAAAATTCCCCGCTATTTTAGTTCTATGAATCTATCTCAAAGCTAAATAGTTTGAGAAAACCCGCATCTCCCCATGTCATATTTACTTGTGTCGCTATTTCTTGGGATGTAACCTTAACTCGCTTTGCAGTTCGAGGTACTTACTTCCTTACTAACTAATTCTCTCATGAAAAACTCACACAATGTTTTTACCTTTTATTACAAATACATGTAAAGCAAATTACACAATCATCATACATCAATACATTAACCCTCTGTCCTCTTGATTAAATCTGCTTAACTTAACCCCTGTTTACTTACTTAAATCCAATCCTTAAAAATACATTCTTGTTCCTTATTCCCTACCTAACCCCATACTGCCGAAAAGCATGCTATACGATACCCATACGGTTCCCTCTAAGAAGCCGCTCCGGCCCCGCCGAAGACGCCTGTCAAGGGTTAAGCAGGCAGTTGGTACTTCTGAGAACTCCTGGACTAACTCCCCGAAACTACTGTGTAGCTTCTTTTTGTTGAACTCAACTGTCACTCATTCTTTGGGGTGGGTCTCACTTTTAGCCAATCGCTCTGGTTTTGCCAACCCTTAACTTTTAGCCTTCAACCTCTACTCTCTACCCTTCTTCTTATTAATATTAAACCTGTCTCCCTCGGAGAATTCTAACCTTACCCCTTAATCGCTTTGTACTGGTCACAAGTATCCATTTTCCTGGACTCTCCTCAATCCTCCACTAAACCAATTACGCAATGACATCTTTGCTTCAGGTTTCTTGTTTTTCCAGACATTATGATTGCCCCTCTTATCATATTACCATAACCAAACACTTGTTTGTCATTTTTCATTACTTTTACTAGATTTATCCATAAAACCCCCTACTACATATTCTTGATTCATGTATACTGTCTTCCTAACTGCCTTTGAGCTATTCTGTTACACGCAATTTCCTCGCAACACTTATCACAGCATCTCTGCTCAATTCGTCCTACATTATTTCTGAATAACTCACCCCCTAACTTTTCTGGATATTTCGCCATATAACACTACTTGGTGTCCACCGTGTAAGGCTATGGCGCCGATTCTCGAGGTAAAGCAACCGGGATACGAACTTGTTGGAAAGATTTTTTGGTGTAAATCATAATTTAAGAAAAAGTTTAATTCATGTTAATATGACAAGTATATGTCTATTATATAATACTAAATTTATTTCTTATTTTCCGGCTGTCTATTTTTTGAATCTTGTGGTGGATCATCCGGACAAGGTTGCTGTGATCAAGCTTGATGTTGATAAATGCACGGTAAGGATCTGGAAAATAGACGATTGATAATGGATAATGGGTGATGGATAATGGATAATGGATAATGGATAATGGATAATGGCAGATGCATAACTGATAATGGATTATGGATAATGCATGATTGATGATTGATGATTGATGATGAATAATGGATGATGAATGATCGATGATGAATGATTGATTATGGATGATGGATGATTTATAATGAATAATTGATAATGAAGAATGGGTGATGAATGATCGATGATGGATAATGGATAATGGATAATTGATGAATGGATGATGGATGCCGAATGCAAGATGGATATATCGGTGATTGGATGAATGGATGAATGGATGAATGATAGAATGAAGGATGTTGGATGGTGGATGATAGGTGGATTGCTGAATGATTGATGGTGGATGGTGTAGGTTGGATTGATGGGTTGATGATGATTGATAATTGATTGATGGATGGTGAATGGTTGATTGATGGACAAAGGGTATATGGTGTATGACAGATAGATTGATGGATGGTGTTCCTCTCTCAAGTGTTCATTAATGATAGACATGAAGATCATGAAGATAAAACAAGCCAATTCGTAAGAGTCCCAAGGCATTACAAATGGACATAAATAATCAAAAATTGAATAGTTTTTAATCTTTACATACGTTGACATACCTCTTGTTTTCGTCCTTTTCGACCACAACCTAACAGTTTATTGCATTGTAGTTTAACCCTGAACCTGTAAATATTGGCTTGTGCGAATCCAAACGCCATTAAATCTTTAAACGAAACATAACATAACTCGTCAAAGAAGGATAAATTCATGAAAAAGACACCCTTGTATCACGGAGAATGATGTTCATCTGATAAATTCGAGTAGGAAGCATTCGATCTAAAGTAATAATTCCTAAGCCTTGTATATTTATCTAAAAAGTCTTTAAACGATCTCTCTTCTTGTTGCAGACAGTTTCAAGCGAGTTGGAAATCGAAGCCATGCCAACATTCTTCTTCTACAAGAACGGCACTAAGGTAAATATTTAGAAAACGGTATTTTTTAATCCAATACCTTGAAAGAATTCAAAACGTCGTAGGCAGTGTGTATACAGTTTCAAGCCATACTATTTAAACTACCGTGCAAAAGAAAGTATAACACCTAACAATGCCAAACAAACAAATACCGACGAACTTTTTATAATGGTTCATGAATAGGCATGATACAAAAGGTTCCAATAAGAGATTAAGATGAACTCTTTATTACTGTGTCTGCAACACTTAAATCTTTATTGATGAAAACAATTATCTTATGTCTGTTGAATTGAGAACCCATGATGCCTTACACTTTTTATAGTTTTGCTTTAGTTTAAATATGAATTCCATATATCGTACTTGTTATTATTCGTGTCAGTCTATTTGACCTTATTCACTGAGATACTTGATGCAGTTTTTTAGTTGGTTCAATTTGTGTTATACTTTCTTTTGCACGGTAATTTAGAACTAATTTGATAAATATTAAAAGAAATTTGTTTTCAAAATTGAGATAAACATTTCACAAGTCATGCCATTCACATAAACCCTGAGAATTAGCATATTGGTGCCTGTAAAAAAACAGTTAATAGACATTTGTCTTGATTTAGATAACGGCAGTATAGAGTTTGTCATATTGTCTTACGATATTGTTTTCCTCGGGTCTATAATATAATGTTATCAATCATGTTTTTCCGTATTGGTCTAGTTACAGGTCCGAGGTCTGCTGTATTGGCCCGAGGCGAAGCCAAGGGCCAATCCGGCGGACCGAGGACCTGTAACTGGGCCAATATGGAAAAACTTGATTAATGACATTTTTATTAATTTATTGTTTTTAAATTAATAAATTGTGATTTACTTGTACAACATTAGACAGTTCATTTTCATCGAAATCAAAATTATAAAAGAGATTGGTGAACTGTAATATATGTTGAAAGTTTTGAAGCGATAGCTTCGGACTTGCGCCATTTGTGTATATGCGCATGCTCAGAGTCGTATTGGCCCAGTCTGCTCGTATTGGCCCAGTTTGGCCCGTATTGGACCATCTTACCTGTATTGGCCCAGTTGCCGAATCGTATAGTGTAGGCCGTTCAGATTGTATTAGTGCCATATCATTTATAGTTAATTAATAAAAACAGGTATTGACCTCATCACCAGTCTATAATTGTAAAATGTTGCCCTAGGGCAAAATATCTTTTTTTCATTGTGACGTCACATTATAAACAATGATTTGACGTCACGGTTCACTTATAACGTCACAAACTATACGGGCCGGCGGCGGTTAGTCCGCCTGTGGTGAGAAGTAGGTTTTGAGTATTTTCTTTAATTTTGTGCATACGGTAATAAACAGAATATTATAAGGGTGCCCATGAATACTATGTTTACGACACTCGTGCCTTAATATCAGTGTATCCCTCGCTCTCGCTCGGGAAATATTTAGCCACTCGTGTCGTAAACATGGTAATGTCATGGGCACTCATATGATATCCCCTATACATGCAAGCGCTAAACAGAGATAAGAAGTATTGCTTAGTTCTATATAAATGGCCACGTCCTCCATTCATCTGCACGAGTATGAGATTTGATAATACACAAAATGTGTATTTATTGTGTACTATGTTACTTGTGTTTGTACCTGTGAGGTTTTCAAATAAGCAAAGCTTTGCTTGTTTACCGAATTTACCAATTTATTGGATAAACATTTGTTAAAACCATAATAGACAACGACCTTTTTGTTTTCCAGGTGGACGAACTTGTCGGTGCAAGCAAAGATGAACTAATAAGCAAAGCTGGAATTTGATCCACTGCCGTGACAATCCATGTTAATATTGAACATGAAAATTACAAATTGAATAAACAACAGTAATTTGCACTTAATCCATTGATCTGTTGTCGTTTTATTAGATTCCTGGACAAGCGTCGTATAATCCTAATCCACCTGTTTATCGAACCAGCCCTGTGTTGTTAGGGAGATCGCATCTTCCTAATAAGTTTATAAAGTCAGATTTTAAACTTTTAACTTTTAAACCTCATTTAAGCCTTGCTGCCGACACTTGTTCTCTGGCTTCCTGTAACGTAAAGTCGTATTTCAATCACAAAGCCCTTTGTAAAACTACATCGAACTTGGAAAAAACATGGTCCATCGACTTAAAAAAATTACTTAAATTTTACTTAATTTACGTTTAATCAATCAGTGCAACTATTTAACACCGAAAACAACCGAGAAAATAATTGTTTATAAAATAATATTATATTTTACAATAATTGTTTATAAAAAAATATATTATTTGACAATAATTGTTTATAAAACAATATAATATTTGACAAACTTGAATAATGGAGGACAACCAACATAAACACAAAACAAGGGCAAGGGAGATAACTAGAGGTAACACATTATCGGCAGAGAGGGCGCTGTAATCAAACCAGAGACGTCAAGGGTCTACAGCAAGGATAAGATAAGCTAAGCCCACGACTTGGGGTTTATTTTTTTGGGAAGGAAAAGGGGAGATTGGGGCAAAGTTTGACCTTAATAAGGGAATAATTGCATTTTATTTCT
Organism: Steromphala cineraria; assembly: GCA_916613615.1. Taxonomy (NCBI): domain Eukaryota; kingdom Metazoa; phylum Mollusca; class Gastropoda; order Trochida; family Trochidae; genus Steromphala; species Steromphala cineraria. Next base: position 36,840,565 of record OU744722.1, on the reverse strand, counting down.
TCTGATAACTGTTTCACAATTTTCCTATACTTAATCATTACATTAACGAATGTATCTTTCAAATACCAAAATCACTTCTTGAAAGAAGAATTATAATTTTCAAAAATGACTAGTTTTAATTTATAAAGCTTTTGCCAACTTTGTCAAACCTATTGCTTCGAAAGTTTATATCGTCATACCTATCGTGAATATAAAATCAATTTAATTTTATCAATCCAAAGATCAATATTATAACGAGAATCAACAAATTTGTTTCACTAACATTCGCTAAGAATTTTGGTAAAATTTTCATGACACAAATTTACTATTTGGAAAGACTCAATACGGGTTATTGACCCCCGACATCTGCGAAGCTTCTACAAGACCACGGTCAATGTCTACGGCAAATGCCTCACATCACGATATAGAATCGGCCAATGAAATGACATTCAATTAAAGAATTTGGCAGTACCCGGGTGAGAGGAAGGTTAATTCTTGGTATTTTGCTCAATACTCGTTGCGCTGCGACATTAGTTTCTCTGAAAACTTAAATAGATTGAAGGGCTATTAAAAACGCTATGATAAAACAGAAATATCCAGATTCGCTAAGAAAGTGTAACACTACCTTTAAATTCGCATGTCTCTTGCTAATTCCTTGTCTATGCAACTGATCATGTTTGCAATGGTTGCGACAAAGCCATTCTATCCCAAAAGAGGCAGATCAAGTCATGAAATGATGATCGAGCCTCTGTTCTTATTTGACCAAATACGTGGGTTACGACAGTTTCCCCTGGCGGAAAAACATTGCACCAAAATCCATTTGAATTTTTATTGAGCAACTAACAACGCTACACGCATTGCAAGGGTGGTTGATCTCTGTGGGGAGAGAATGCGGGAAAGCCAGCAATCCACCAGTCCTTTCAACAAATGTTATGTCTCTTCTAAAAAACTGATTGTATTGACTGATACACCTCTCCTTTCTCTGTTGTAACAGATTATCCACAGATACACCTCTACTTTTCTGATACATCTACCTGATAATCTACTCTTAGTCAGGAGATGATATCTTCAACGTTGGCAAATAAACGGACTTGTAAAATTTAGAATTATAAGTTTTTGAGAATTATAATCAAAGATGGTGGGAATCGAACCAGGGAACTTTATGTTGATGCGCAGCGACTTTATTGACAAAGCTAAAGAGGATTGATATAACCAGAGGTATCTTCTGTGTTTTATGTATATATATTTTCTATATATATAAGCCTATGTATATAAGTACTAGTCTGTACCAATTTTAATGTAATGAAGTTAGTTTATGGTTTTAAACCGCAATTAGATGAATATTGTTAATATTCTATTGATCTAGTTAGGTCAAGAGCTGTATACTTAAAGAATGATGGAATGCTTTTTTTCGTCAAATATGACTCGACCGGAGTGGGGTATAAGTCAGATATACCCACACTTCCCTCGGTGTATCGCTCAATAACCTCCTGTTTGAATCGTGCTTCCTCGGCTCCGCTACGCTACGCCTCGGAGACACACGATTCAAACAGGAGGATATTGAGCGATACACCTCGGAAAGTGTTGGTATATCTATAACATACACCTCGGGAAGGGTGGGTGTATATATTACTTACCGTTACCTCAGCGCTAAACGACCTTCGTCAATCTACATGTACATCCTTGCTGGTATTTACGTTTGCACAGAAGACAATAATACAAGTTCGACGGTTTATAATTCTCCAAGAAACAACAAGTAAAACAGCAAAGTACAAAATTCTGGTATTTTATTCAATATGGTCGTAAATATATTTCCAATAAATGTACAAAGACGGTTCATTTTCCTGTGAACCAATAGTTATTTTAAGCTTGATAAATAAAATATCAAAATAGAAATAGAAATTCTCTCAAAGAGACAGATTTCCTCTAATATTTAAGTATAGTAAAGTTATGTACATTTATCAGTTATTAAAAGTATCAATCTAAATAAATTAAGATCGACAGTTCCATATTTGTTAATAACGAACAATAACATAATAAATAACCCTGTGTCTTGACGGATGAAGTTACAGTATATGATCTATGATTGTTCTTAAATATGACTTTTGCGGCTCGGTTAGACTAACATTTAGTCTCAGAAGTATTTTTGGAATAATTTTGCTTAGCGTCTGGATGACAGACCATACGGCTCGGTTTCTTGCATATCAATACATTCTCGAAATATTTAAACAACCATTCCTTGCTATTATGCTAAAGCTTTCTCTTTAAGAGTACTAATACTGCATGCTCCAACTAGCTCGTCTACCTGAAATACAGAGATGAGAGATGTCAATTATTATGATAATTACAATGATTACAGCAACACCTGTTAAAGTGCTTCCAAACCCTTAAAGTAAATTTAATTATAGGATTCCAAATATATCATATAAAGTGATAAGAAACTGAGTTTAATGCTTATAACACCATATTACTCATATCGTGAAGCAAAAGTAGAATATTTTTCACTTGTGCACGTTTTCTTAGCAGCCATTGTTACAGCGCATGTGTGTGACGTCACTGAAGGCAACGCGTCAGAAGAGGGTCTTTAAGTTTATGATGAAGGAGGAAAATGGATCATACAGACATTTGTACAATTAAAGTGACACAGAGTATCTTTCTTAAAATTTTATTTGGTTTTGATAAGCTACAAACTATCTCATATGCTGATTGAAGTTCATATCTCATCACTGGACTTGCAAATATATCCATTTATGCATACTATCTCTAAAATTCTTGATTTTATGGAAAAATCAAGAAAACATCTCAAACACGTTTAATAATCGAAATTATGCATCCAATTAATCTACCTATTCGTTACAATACCTAATAAACAATATCGAATCGAATATATCTTCCTGTCAGCTTATGACAAGTTTTCAAAATTACGTTTGGCGAATTTGCGCGCGCCACTCGAGCCACATTGTCCGGTTTTCGATCAAAATCCTGACTTTGAATGGTCGTATTTTCGCTCTAATGTACTGATTGGCCTTTAACTTGTTATTTTCAGTAACAGTAAGTGGTTCCCGATGTAATAACATCGATTTCAAAATTTGACATATGTGATCCTATCAACATACTCTGTGTCTCTTTAAGAGTGTCATACAGGTTACTTTAAGTCATTATTCATCCATAAACCTCATGTCAACATTATTATGTGCATGTTCATTTAATGGCAAATTATACTCAAAAGTAATGCTGAGGAATATATGGATGACAACTTCTTTGTTCATTGTATGCGACGTTTCGACACAGATTCTTGTGTCGTTCTCAAGCAGAGCATCTCAAAGAAGTTATACTCAAAAGATAACTGAATTGGAAATATCTGATTAAAAGATTACCATGAAAGGAATGCTAATGGACCAACTGCAGGTAGTTATAAAACTGATGATTTACCTTTTCGCCATTTTTGTAGAAGAATAACGTTGGCAATGCTCTGATCTCAAGCGCCGTTGGAATTGACTGCAACAAGGAACGAGAACATTGGAGAGTTGATGTAACCATTCCCAAATAAACAAAAATATATAACATGTTTCAAAAATGATATTAGATGTAGTGTTATTTTCTTAAAATATAATTAAAGTTTCATAAATCAGTAGCATGTTGATAATGGATTATTAAATAATAAGACGCCCATTCTTTTTAGATAAGTTTTTAGCTGCCAAATTTAATTTATATCTTGAAAAATTAAATGTATATTGTCTATTTAATGTTGCATGATGCATGAGGATAAAATTATTGATGAAAGATTAAGATGGTCAGGTCTTTACCGAGCATTGGTCAGTGTTCAGCTTGATGACGGCCACCTTGTCCGAATGATCTGCGTCCAGTTGCTTGAAATAGACACAACATTGATATTGTTAAGAACAATATGACAAGATTGACACCTAGATGTCACATTTGATCCTGATGTATCATCATATGCAGTTCAAAGATTTTAAAACGTTTTGAATTGCCAATATAATGAATTCAAAAGAGAAAAGGAATAAAATAATTATTTAATTCCGGGAATCTGAACATTTTGAAACGCACAAGTAAAACTTTTTCCTTTTCAATTTCGATAAGAATGCCTTTGAATGTCATTGCCAACGTCAAAGGAATGAATATCATACCTTAAGTACTTGAGGTATGATATGCATGCATAAGAGTATGGTTATCATATTTTATGCATGCATATTATACTTCAAGTAATCATGCATGTATATCATACCTCAAGTAATCATGCATGTATATCATACCTCAAGTACTGGAAGAATGATCATTATCTTATGCATGCATATCATATCTTAAGTACTGAAGGTACCATCCTATCCCTATGCATGCATATAACTCAACTAATGGATGTACCATATATTATAATGTATGGTTATCATACCTCAAGTCCTGGATGTACCATCATATTCTTGTGAATTCATAATATACCCCAAGTACTGGACATAAATCCTACTGGAGATTCATAATCTTATGCATACATATAGTACTTCAAGTACTGGAGATACGTACCATTTTTTCAAATGTCTCTAGTACTGGACAAACATCATATTCCTATGCATGTATACGATACCCAAAGTACTTGACATACAATCATACAGGACATACCATCAAATTCTTATTCATGGATATCGTACCTCGTGTACTGTTTATGCATGTGTTCCATAACCCGAATAGTTGACATACAATCATACTGGAAATACCATCATATTCTTATGCATTCATATCATATCTAACGTCCTTAAAATACCATCATATCCTTATGCATGCATATCATACCTCAAGTACTTAACATACCACCATAGCCTTATGCATGCATATCATACTGTACCTCGAATACTGGACATACAATCATATTCTTATGCACGCACATCATACTGTACCCCGAGTACTGGACATACAATCATATTAGTATGCATGCATATCATACCACAAGTACTTAACATACCATCATATTCTTCTACATGCATACCATACTGTACCTCGAGTACTGGACATACAATCATATTGTTATGCATGTATATCATACCTCAATTACTTAACATTCATCCAATCATCCATAGCCTTATGCATGCATATCATGTAACAGGGTTTAACGTGCTTCAAAGTATGACAACACTTCCTGTGGTGATGGTGATTTCCGTTGATGGTAAACGTAGATTTGATTTGACAAGTGCAGGCAGTTAGTAAGACCAATTAGCTGAGGAGCGTCATGGCTTGGGCAGTTATGTAATGGGATTTCACTAGGGCCAAACTCTAAAGGCTTAACCCCTTAATGTACCTGGTAATTATAAGGCTAAAAACAGAGAGAGAGAATATTCATAATATTAAAATACTTTATTTACAAATCAATACATCTGCCACATACTTCCTCCCACTAAATAATGACGTCCACGTCATTTCTGGCCGGTGACGAGCTGAAGCATCGCTTCTCTTATATTTGCTGGCTGGCTCTCGAGCATCCCATCTTGGAGCAGAGAAGTCAAAAAGTTAGCTCTGGTGAGCCAGTCCGGCGCTGGTGTAGTCTGGGCTGAAAGGGCGAAATCTCCACTTCTTAACCACTCCGGTGGCCGTCGTTCCCTGAGGGATCTCCGCGGTGGTGGTGTCGGTGCTGCCCTTTGTTCAGCCACTTGTGGTCCTCTGTCAGGTGGTACATCCACAGGCTCAGCTGGAGGATCTTCTGTAGGTTGTTCCTGCTCAACCTCCTGTGCTGTTGGTCGTGTTCCTTCCTCTCCATCGACTGGAACCTCTTCCTGAATATCGTCAGCAAATGGTTCCTCTTCAGGTGGCCTGTCAGCTGGCATAGAAGCTGACCCTGAGCTGTCTGATGAGTGGGTAGCGATCAACACTATTTCCTCCTCTCCTTCCTCTGAAACTCCGTCCTCGGAGATGCTGGCTGTGGAGTTGTCTGAAATTGTCTGGGTATCCTGTGGCACTGGTTCAATGGTCTTTAGCTTTCTTGGCTTTGCTTTTGGTTGAGCCTCGTCCTGATTGGGAAGAAAACCTATCGGCAGCAATAAGTTCCTGTGCAGCGTCCTCTTCTTGCCTTCTCCATTCTCCTTGCCAACTGTATAAACTGGTATGGATGGGTTAGGCTGCTCCAGGATCACATACACGTCTTCTTCCCACCGGTCTGCAAGCTTGTGCCGTCCGTCAAACGCAACAACTTTCACTAGGACTTTGTCACCTTCTTCCAAGATTGCTGCTCTGGCTCTCTGATCGTAGTGAGTCTTCTGTCTCTTCTGGGACTTGCTAGATGCAGAGGTGGCGATGTCATAGGCTTGTGAAAGTCGTTCCTTTAGGTCTTTTGTGTACGCTGCTGTGGTCTTGGACTTGCTTGGCTCCATGTCAAGTCCAAATGCGATGTCAACAGGGAGGCGAGGATGGCGACCAAACATTAAGTAGAAAGGAGCATATCCTGTAGACTCGTGCCTTGTACAGTTGTAAGCGTGTACTAGGGGTCCAACGTGGGCTTTCCAATTTCTCTTGCTGTCTGGTTCCAGAGTGCCTAGCATATTACACAGTGTCCTGTTGAATCTCTCGCACATTCCATTTCCCATTGGGTGGTAGGGAGTTGTTCTTGATTGTTTGATCCTCAGCAAGGAACATAACTCTTGCATCAACTTGCTGGTGAAGTTTGCTCCTTGGTCTGAGTGAATGCGCTGAGGAATCCCATAATGTATGACAAAATTGTTGAAGAAGACTTCTGCTGTTGTTTTTGCAGTCATGTTCCTGGTTGGATAAGCCTGTGCGTAGCGTGTGAAGTGGTCTGTAACTACGAGCACATGTTCTTGTCCTCCTTTAGATGGTTCAAGGGTGAGAAAATCCATACAGACAAGCTCCAGTGGCTGTGAGGTTTTGATGTTCACGAGCTGTGCTTTCCCTCCTGTAGGTGTTTTCCTCCTGAGACATGAGACACAATGCTTGACATGTTCTTCAACGTCCTTTGTCATTCCCGGCCAATAAAATCTCTCCTTGATGAGTGATAAGGTCCTGTCTCTTCCTGGATGGCCGATGTTATCGTGTAGGCTTCTCAATGCAGCTGGACGACATCTTGTTGGGAGAACAAGTTGCTCTAGAGTCTCATCTGCTGTCTTGACTATACGATAAAGGACTCCTCGTTTCAACTCCAATTGATGGAAATACTTTAGCAGCTTTGTTATTCCTGGGTCTCCGATAAACTTGGTCCTGTCTGGCTTGGTCTTATTCCTCAGATGATCTATGATGATCCCTAATTCTTGGTCTTTTGCTTGAGTGCGTCTCCAATCTCTTGCATTGAAATCACATCTCTCGTCTGTGATATCCTCAACTCCTGTGATTTCTGATGCTGACAAACTGAGACTATCAATCAGACTTGGGACTTGGATGGCATCACAGATTGCTTTGATAGACTCCAGGTTTACTTGTTCTGATTCCTCTTTCTTTGGCAATCGTGATAGGATATCTGCATCAGTGTTAGCCTTGCCTGATCTGTAATGGATCGTGAAGTTATAGTCCGAAAGTGAGGCTAACCACCGATGTCCTGTGGCGTCTAACTTGGCTGTTGTCAAGACATAAGTGAGAGGGTTATTATCTGTCATCACTGTGAAGCTGTGGCCGTAGAGGTAGTCGTGGAACTTTTCAGTGATTGCCCACTTCAAACACAGAAACTCCAACTTGTGTGCTGAATAGTTCCGTTCCGATGGTCTTAATCCTCTGCTAGCATAGGCGATGACACGTGGATGCCCATCTTGGTGTTGATACAGTACTGCTCCCAAGCCTTGTCCACTTGCATCGGTGTGTAGCTCAAATGGTTGGGAGTGGTCAGCATATCCAAGTATGGGTGGACTGGTCAACTTTGTCTTTAATTCCTGGAAGGCTCTCTCTTGTTCTTCTTCCCACTGCCATTCTTTTGGATTCAAGGCATGTTTCTTTGATTTCTTGTCTTGTGGCATTAGTTGAGAGAGAGGTCTGGCAATCTTTGAAAAATCCTTGACAAATTTCCGATAGTAACCGGCAAATCCGAGAAATTTCCTTACTTCTTCTGGATTGGTTGGTGGTGGCCAGTTAGCTATCTTGTCGATCTTGTCCGGATCTGTTTCAATGCCGTTCTCTGATACAATATGGCCCACATACTTGGCGCGACGTTGGAAGAACTTGCATTTCTTAGGTGCCAGTTTTAATCCAGATTCCATGAGTCTCTTGAGAACTAGCTCTAGACGCTTGACATGTTCCTCGTGAGTCTTAGAGAAAATGATGACGTCGTCGATGTAAATGAGACAGATGTTGAGATGGAGTCCTTCAAGGCACTGTTCCATTAGTCGTTGATATGTGGCGGGTGCATTGGAGAGTCCAAAAGGCATTCGATTGAATTCATAGAATCCTAGAGGTCCTACAGTGAAGGCAGTTCTTTCTTTGTGGCTCTCTTCAATCTCGACTTGGTGGTAGCCCGACTTCATATCCAACACAGAGAAGTAATGGTTTCCTTCCAGACATTCTAAGAGATCCTCAATCCTGGGAATAGCATAGGCATCCTTTATCGTTCGTTGATTAAGATCGCGAAAATCAATACACACGCGTAGTTTTCCATCCTTCTTCCTCGCGAGAACAATGTTGGATGCCCAAGGACTATGAGAGTTTCTTATGACTCCAGCAGACAAGAGTTGATGTAGATGAGACTTGACTTCTTCATACATGCCTGGTGGTATATGTCTATATCTTTGCTTGAAGGGCTGTTCATCTGTCAGTTCAATCCTGTGCTTGACTGCATTGGAATGTCCAAGGTCCTCATCATGCTTGGAGAATATGTCCTTGAACTTCATGATGACGTCAAGTCCTTCTTGTCTCTGTGCTTGTGTTAAGTCCTTCTCCTCAATCTCTATTTGATCCAGTAGTGCCTGTTCATCCATGGGTCTACCTGTTGTAGGAGTTTGTAAGGTAACTGGTTGTAGTTCACATAGGATGGCTCTTGGTGCAACAACAATGTTCCTGGTTGTGATGTTGAAGACATGAACTTCAATGGCATCAGGGTTGTCTCTGTCGTATGTGATGATGGTAGGAGCTATGTCAACTTCCGAAGATATAGTAGCTTGTGAAGTAGGATGGAGGAGTGCGGTGTATCTTGGAGCTCTAAGTCCCTTGCTGAGCTGGCCCTTGATTGATACTTTACTATTGGATGGTATTACTATATTCTTGTCCTCAGCGCACTTGACAAGTCCAAGTCTGTTCCTGTTCCGTTCAAGTTCCCTTGCCTCAATAACGATGGTTCTGTAGGTTAAATACCAGGGTGTATGGAGAGGAGCTTTCTGTAGGAACTTGACTCCGTGATTTTCTTTGCACTTGTCCAAGAGGCAGTTCAGGATGTTGGTGCCAAGTAAAACAGGAACACGAGCACTGTACTTTGTTAGTGGAACTACCAAGAAGAGACATGAGATGGTATCCTTGTCTTGTCCTCCACCGAATACAGAGAGTTCAGCTCTCACAAAACCTTTATAAGGTAGTGCCTCACCTCCTGCACACTCTATGTCAAGTATGGCTCCTAGTGGCTCCAAAGGAAGATGTTGAAGTTGCTCCTGGTAGTATCCTTCAGATATTATAGACACTGTCGCACCTGTATCCAATAGGGCTTGTACTGGTTTGCCATCTATGAGAACTTCCGCTTCGTTGGCATGTCCGATAAGTCCATCTGGAAGTCTGTTGGGGTCTTGCAGTGAGCCTAGTGGTAACCCCTTCCCATAGGCCCTTGCCAGTTTAAAGGACGTCTCAGATGATCCACTCTTACTCGGCATCCGATGGCTATGTGTCCAGTGTAGCCACATCTGTAACACACAACCTCCTCTTCATTCCTTGTAGACTGAGGGTGATACCTGGCACTCTGGTTCTGGTCATATCCGTAGCCTTGTGGTCCGGGATGACTGAACAAGTCTTGAGGTCCTTGAGCTTCAGCTTGGGGAGTCTGAAGTCCTTGTGGCACCTGATATGGATAATGTCCTTGAGGGACAAACGTATTCTGTGGTCCATATCCAACTGAAGGCACTTGTGGCTGATAGGATCCTTTCTGTCTTCCTCTTCCATGTCCTCTTTGCTTGCTCCTTGGAACATATGCTTGTGGCTGAGGAGGGTAACTTGCTTGATGCTGAAAGACTTTCGCTGGTGGTTGCTGTTGCCTTTCCTTGATTTCCGTTACCTCTGATCGAAACTGTTGTATGGCTGTGGTAAGAGATTCCAGGTCAGACTTTGTTACTGTCTCTGATGGAGTAGCCATCTTCACTTTAGCTGACTTCTGTGACATAGATGCTGGTTCTCTCCCTTGCTTCATGTCGTACTCAATCTCCCTGAGTGCTATCCTGAGCTCATCAAAGGTAGAGATGGAGTCAAACTTGTGGCCTGATACAGTCTTGAGGGATCTCTTGAGTCCACTCCACAGCATGTTCCTCAACATTTCATCCTGCTCCAGTGGTGGAATGTCATGATGTTCAGTGACCTTTGAGAGCAAGTGTTCCAATCGGCATCCCCATGAAGCAACATCCTCTTCCTCTCTCTGAGTGGCACTATAGAACTGAGCCAGGAGGGCTTCTTTCCTCTGTACTGTTCCATAGATGCTCCTCAACTTCTTAAGTAGATCCTGGATAGTTGCTTTTGGTCCAAGGCGCATGGCAACACGAGCTGCTTCCCCCTTCAAGGAATGTCTGATGGACTGTTCCAGTACAGCGGCACTGTAAGCTGATGATTGCTGAAGGCAGTCCACTTCATAAGTCCAAAGATCGAAGGTTGCATCTTTTCCTTGAGGGTCACCACTGAAAGATGGAAGCTTGGGATAAGGTGGGTGGACTGTGACTGAGGCTGTGGCTTGTGACTCTGTGTCTTGCGGTTCAGGAGGAGCCTGAACATTGCTAAGTTGGAGTGGTCCTTCTTGCTTTGCCATGTCCTGGATCCACGTCTTTAGTTCCCCTGGCTTCATTGCCTTTGGTTGAAGTCCCAATTTGTGGAACAAGTCAATAATATCACCAAGTTCTTCCTGTTTAAACTCCATGGTTTATGGAAGAACGAAGTGATACAAACAAAACAATGAAGATTTAACAATAAATGGACTAATGGACACTTGGTTGGATTGGGGACAACCTTCAGATACTCTACAGTTATATTACCCTGAAATGCACATTTGATTGGAATGAAATTAATCAAACAATCAGCAGAGCATTAACAGGATGGTGTAGAATAACCTTGGCGTGAGTGAAATATAGTAATATGCATAATGGTTTGTGACTAAAGTAATTTAATATATGAAATGATATGTCAACAAGTGCAAAACAATGGCGCAGCGCTATGGAAGAAGACCTTCCATGTGTAAACTAAGAAATGAAATTGTAATATTAAGAGGAAGTTGATATGAAATGAGGAATTGGGGAATGAAAATTCAACTCTCACTACCACTCAATAGTGGAAAGATGGAGTTAAATATTTACAATTAAGAAATTATGAATTAATGAATGGATGTATTCAACTTACATGATAGCACAAAGTGCATTAATGTAACAGTTGAATATAATTAATATTAATATAGAATGAGATAATGGAAAGGGATTACATAAATTTAACTTACATTATACCACAAAATGTGTATATAGATGTAAATGTTAAATAGTAACAATGGGATAATATGAATATAGGATAATAAAGAACTAAACTAATTCAACGTACATTATAACACAGGTGTTGATAATGATCTGTTGAATTATTCTAAGTTAAATGTAAACAACAAGATTGTAGAAATTCAACTACATCACAACATTAAATGTGGCAATGGCTGAATAACACAACAGCAAAATGAAGCAAGAATTTAGTAACTAAATTGATTAAATAATGCTACACTAAGATAATAACTAAAGTGCTACCCCATTATGATGAAGCTAAATGAAAACACAAGAGGGTAAAGGGGAGGGTAAGGATATTATAAATGGTGCAATGTGCAATGTCTAAATAAAGTCTGTCGTCAACAGTCAGTAAATAAACACAAGTTTAACTAAAGCTTTATTTATACCTAACCCATAATAATTTAACCTGGCATTTTATTTTGTTAGCAAGAAAAGAAGGAAATGCAAAGATTGGTGAACCAAGCACACACACACACTAACACACAAACTATGAAATAATTACATTATTAATATAAGGGAACGTTAACCTACAAATAAAGATTTAATTTAATGTAAATATGAAATGAGTACCACAGAAATGTTTTACATTATGATAAACTGCAAAATGTTAACCCACAGCTAATGAAATTAAACCTAAGGATATAGCAAATGCGTAAACCTTTTAAATAAATGAATGCTACATGGTATTAATTTACTGTGGAATAATTTAAATCATAAACTTAATCCGGAATAGGATTTAAGGGAATATGGAAAATATAAACAAATAGGCTACATGATGGCAAAGTGAATCTTAACTTAATTTGGCAAAATAAAATAAACTAAGTGGCCACAAATCTAAATAAACGCACAAAATATTACATGATAAATGCAAAGAGTTGGTACCAACGAGAAAGCAAGAAAAGATCTAAGCCGGCAGTAATTATATAACTAACGTTACATAATCATGAATTACATGAGAATAAGCAAAATGATGAAAAGATAATTACAAATTACATTACATGATAATTTGACACAAACAATGGATATATATTACATGGAAATATTGCAAGGTATAATACACAAAATATATACAAGATGGTTATAACTCACGTGAGGTGTCCATGAAAATCCATAATGCCAAACATGAAAACACAAATCACAAAACCACAAAATCACAAACACACAAGGTGTCACAATAGAGTCACAAGCTCTCCGTGAATGTCAAGGTCACACAAGGTCACTCAAGGTCACAAGGTCACTGAGTAAGTGTCACATCACTGGTCATCATCCGCTGATGACAGAAAAACACAGATCACGAACGTCCGAGTGTTCCAGTCCATGGCTATAGCTAGGTGCTGTCCATCTCAACAACATGGGAAACACTCCTCACTGGGGGCTCCAAATGTAACAGGGTTTAACGTGCTTCAAAGTATGACAACACTTCCTGTGGGGTGTGAGAACGTTTATTTCCGTTGATGGTAAACGTAGATTTGATTTGACAAGTGCAGGCAGTTAGTAAGACCAATTAGCTGAGGAGCGTCATGGCTTGGGCAGTTATGTAATGGGATTTCACTAGGGCCAAACTCTAAAGGCTTAACCCCTTAATGTACCTGGTAATTATAAGGCTAAAAACAGAGAGAGAGAATATTCATAATATTAAAATACTTTATTTACAAATCAATACATCTGCCACAATCATACCTCGAGTACTATACATAAATCAAATGCATACTCTTATGCATACATATCATACCTCTAGTACTGGACATACAACCATAGCCTTATGCATGCATATCATACCTCAAGTACTTAATATTTAACCAGTCTCTTCAGCATGCATATCATACCTCAAGTACTTAACATTTAACCGTACTCTTATGCATGCATATCATACCTCAAGTACTTAACATATAACCATACTCTTCTGCATGCATATCATACCTCAATTACTTAACATACAACCATACTCTTATGCATGCATATCATACCTCAAGTACTTAACATACAACCATACTCTTATGCATGCATATCATACCTCAATTACTTAACATACAACCATACTCTTATGCATGCATATCATACCTCAAGTACTTAACATACAACAATAGCCTTATGCACGTATATCATACCTCAATTACTGAACATACAAGCATACTCTTATGCATGCATATTATACCTCAAGTACTGAACATACAACCATACTCTTATGCATGGATATTATACCTTAAGTACTGAACATACAACCATACTCTTGAATGAGAACAAGTTATATGGATTTACAACTTCTTTATTGCAAGAGTGCGACGTTTCGGTGTAGGTACTAACACCGATTTCAAGCAAATGAACCACTCTTGCAATAAAGAAGTTGTAAATCCATATAACTTGTTCTCATTCATCTTACCAACTTCTAAATGCCTCTTAAAGAAACCATACTCTTATGCATGTATATCATACCTCTAGCATTGGACCCATCATCCTACAGGGACCACACCAATCGGCGAAGAAGTCTACAACAACCATTTTGTCTCCGTGAGATGACACCATAGCCTTGAAATCATCCTTCAAACACAAGCAAAAATCTTTTAAAAAATTTGTTACAAAGAACGAAATTTTAACAAATATCTACTTTACAATTGGGAACTATTATGGGAATAACGTATTAGTTATTTTTTTCAAAGATTTTATATTGAGAATGAGTTTTCTGTTAAAATATTTATACTATGAAAAATTAACAGAACAATTATTTTCAAGAAAATATGTAGTATTCAGACATTATCTTAATTTCAGAAAATATAAATTGTAAAGACATATCTATATCAATGAATTTTTCTTCTTTTAATTCAGTGATCTCCTTTTTCTTTTTAATGAATCATTGCTTGTGAGGTTTCATCTATACTACTAAAAGTTTTATAGCACAATATCCATTCACATGAAAAGCTAAAAAGCAAAGTCGTAAAATACTCAGGATTTCTTTCGCTAAATTAAATCAGTTCCTTTTATGCTCTAAAATAAAACTTACCATTGACATATCGTCCGCAACAAGTGTGATTCCCATTTTGTCTTGCCGGTGTACAGTTGAGTTAATGACCCCTAAGCTATGGTCGGAGATTTTTATACCTTGTCGGTCGGGTGTTAACGACAGTGCCCATGACTTCTTCTTTAAGGATTTGGGATAACAATGTTTTGTTTTGAAAGCGGTTTTCAAATTGTGCAAGCATCCGTAACGAACCATGGTTACAAGAATACACCTTATTCTTTCACGGTTGATTGCTCCAAATAGTTGGGGCTGTACGCATGTTTCGAACCAAATAAAATTCTTACATTAAATTTATATTTTTGATGATCTGTCAACCTCTACGATTCCTGTCCAAATTTGAAGTGTTCAAGATATAACTAAATCTGAAAATGTTTGCTTCGGATCCTTTTTCCGAATTCTGACGAATGTTTGTCTTTGTTTGTATGATTGCTTCTTTTTTTCCGAATTCGGCAAAATATTTGTCTTTGTTTCTATAAAAAAAATCCGAATTCTGCAAAATGTTTGTCTCTGTTTCTATATATGCTTCTTTTCTAATTCTGCAAAATGTTTGTCATGTTCCTATAAAAGCTTTTTTCGAATTCTGCAATGTTTGTCTTTGTTTTTATAAATGCTTCTTTTCGAATTCTGCAAAATGTTTGTCTCTGTTTCCAGAAATGCTTCTTTTCGAATTCTGCAAAATGTTTGTCTCTGTTTCTATAAATGCTTCTTTTCTAATTCTGCAAAATGTTTGTCTCGGTTTCTATAAATGTTTGTCTTTGTTTCTATAAATGTTTGTCTGTATCTATATTTGCTTCTTTTCGAATTCTGCAAAATGTTGGTCTCTGTTTCTATAAATGTTTGTCTGTATCTATATTTGCTTCTTTTCTAATTCTGCGAAATGTTTGTCTTTGTTTCTATAAATGTTTGTCTGTATCTATATTTGCTTCTTTTCGAATTCTGCAAAATGTTTGTCTCTGTTTCTATAAATGTTTGTCTCTGTTTCTATAAATGCTTCTTTTCGAATTCTGCAAAATGTTTGTCTCTGTTTCTATAAATGCTTCTTTTCGAATTCTGCAAAATGTTTGTCTTTGTTTCTATAAATGTTTGTCTCTGTTTCTATAAATGCTTCTTTTCGAATTCTGCAAAATGTTTGTCTTTGTTTCTATAAATGTTTGTCTCTGTTTCTATAAATGTTTGTCTCTGTTTCTATAAATGTTCTTTTCGAATTCTGCAAAATGTTTGTCTTTGTTTCTATAAATGCTTCTTTTCGAATTCTATTATCAGGTCATGACATGGACATGCCTGTTTAGTTTATCGCAAGTACTCCGGCTTCCGTCTTTCAATCATTCCATAACTTATAAATGTTTTCTTGTTTTCTTCTCTTCACCCACCGAGTCTAGAAATCTGAAATTCTTGAGTACAGGCTAATGACTGATCATCAATGACTGATAAGGATTGTAATTCTTAGAAATTCAAATTATTCTCAAAAAAGGTCTTAAATCGAAATCTTGTGCATAGATTCATAGACAGGGGTGCAAATTACCGGTTTGACGAACCTTATAAAATATATTGCCTAAAGCCTCGTGAGCTACAGAGCCAATATCTTTTCCCCTACTTTTTCAGTTTTTACCTCGACCATTTACAACCACTTGTAGCTATTACCGCCATTTATAATAAATATACTGAAACATTCATTGGACAACAAAAATAGTTCACACAGAAAATGACTCTATCTAAATTTTTAGGTAAAACACGTACAAATCAGTAAAAGGATAAAAAATAACAATTGACAAGACACGACAAAAACAATTTTAATTTACTTAACATTTATCATAGTAAAAAAAAGGATAGTACGTTATCAATTAATTGCTGGCTTAAAGTGTAAGTTAAAATCAAAAGTTTGGAGCACAGTGGTGTAGTGGTAAGCATACTAGCCTCACGCTCTCTGGGTTCGAATCCCGGTGGACAGCGCTCATTTGCGAACTGAGTGGTAACGGGTTCGTTTCCATCTTACATGTAGGTAGCCATTTGGTGTTTTATATTCAAACTTGTGGTAAGAAATTAACTTTTGAATTATAAAATCTTCTTTCTACTCACTTGTTTGACAACAACATTAGAACCTATCTCGAAACGTCACTTTTCTATAAAAAAAAAATAGTATGAGAAGTTGATAAAAAATGCCCTTATCGTCCAACTTTGCAAATGAGATCTTCGCAATGAAAACCTTCTAGGGGTTGTTACGGGAAAAGAATACACTTGAAAATAACAAAATTTATGATAGGTATTTAGGAAGGTTTTAGTCACATATAAATTCTGATTTTAGCGTGGGTGTGTGATTTAAGAGATAAATGTTGAGTTCAAATTGTTGTGCAATAAAAACACTAAAAAATATCATAATAATGGAACTCATCTCTATAATAATCAATATATACTATGATTAACAAAACAATACATTCTCCACCCGAAATCAGTGGCATAACTGCCTGTATACCGACAGAAGCTGTTAATTCATTAAGGTATACGGAATGTCGCCATGGCAATGGAAATTAACAACCCCAATCTGAACATAACCAATCACGGCGTATGTCCTGTTATCAGTTACTGATAACACAGTTATCACATGGCGTCAAGCAAACCAGCACAACACAACACGAGTACAACATAAGGTGAGTGAAATATACCCGAAGTTATATATCATGATGGCACTTGTTTAGGTTTTGACTGAACTGCGTTTGTCTATGTCTGTTGACCCATACATGTCACTGTGACATTACTCAAGGTTCTCACGCTAATCGAACTCCGTGCAGCGTACCGGTGTTAGTCAAATTGTTCTCCGTGTAATAAGGCTACATGACTATAAATCTTCTTTTGAGGAATGAAAGGCCACCTTTGCAATTCAGTGAAGTACCATTGCCAAAATGATAAGGAATAAACAATGAAATAATTATTTCCGATTGCAGTCCTGTAATTAAAAGATCGATATGATGTATAAACGTACGTCTGTAAAGTAAAGTAGTTACGTAACTGAATTTCATGTACAAGATAGCCATTTAAAAAAAAATTCCTGTAAGAAGATTTCAAGTAAGATGTCGGTCGTAGTTTATAGTAAGCTGGATGTTGTGATCTAAACGAACACCATATGAACACAGCTAAGTTAACCCTTATACATAGTAACTTAGGTACATTCAAATCATTTAACCGTTTAATTACTGTGAAACATTTTCACGATGGTGCAATGACGTCGTTCCGAGATCAGAAATGACTTCGAAAGTCGCCCTCTCGCTTTGTTTCACTGTAGGGGTTAAAGTCTTTATCCGTTGTTATCGATCGCCGGGATTTTAGCTATTGGGTTTCAACTACTGATTCTGATGGCGTTGTGGTAAATGATAGCTGAATTCATCTTTCTTGGTCATTTAGCTCTATGGCCGAGGAGAGTTGAGGTGATTTAGGGTTTAACGCCGCTTTTAAGATTTATTTAACAAAGTCATAAGCATACGGTTAACTTTCGAATTGAATCTTTCGTATGAATGTGATTTTATAGACGTATTGCTAAATCAATCTCACCAAAATCAGTTCAAACACTCGTGCCTAGTGTTATTTCTGATCTGAGTGCTGACCCGTATCAATTTATTTTTACACCAATCAACTATACTGAAAAACTAAGAAAGTGACATTTGAAAGTTTTATGATTGATATTCTATCATTGTGAAACTAAAATTCTTATTTGTAAAAATAACTTTGGGTTTTTTTTAACTTTTTTTTGTCCAGTATACGTATGAGTCTAGGAAAATGAAGGAACAATTCGACATCTATGAAGGTCAGTGATTGCTAAATAATCTATAAAAAGTCCCCTTCTTCCAATGGTGCAGTACTCAAATAAGAAACCAAACTAAGTACGAGTGCTAGGTTTGAAATGAGTTTACTAATATAATATGTTAATGACTTTTACTAATGACCTATTTATCAAAACATCCGTTTATGTACTTAGGTTCACGTATAGATTATGTTTGCAGTATGCAGCAAATCAACAGGAATTTGAAATAATTTATTTGGTATGATAGACCTTTGGCAATGGGTTATTTATTTCTCTCATGTTTTGAATTATTGTGAAACGTATTAGCAATTTCATAGCAATTCATGTTTATGAAAATATCAAGACTAAATATCTCTGAAATAACGTTCTCTTACCAATATTCAATTCAATTATTTTATTCCTTGAAATATAACATTTCATTACATTATGACAAAACGGTATGACTAGATGGTATGGTGGTATTAATTCAGTTTTACAAATTGCAATACACAACACTGAGTAAGACAAGTCTATTTCAAATGTAATCGACACTAATCCGTTGATATGGATGAACCGATTAAAGTCTATAGGTATACACGAGCCACTGAATAGCATTGTCCATAAAGAGGTTAATGTTTACATTCGCTAACATGACATTAACTTACTACATTGTGTGCGGTCGATTATTGGACTTAATGTATAAAATCCTATTACATGAATTTACGTTAAGTGAGAACAAATTGAGTAATGGATAATTCCATTTCAACCGATTTGACCTCTTCCTTATAATCATTAGTGTAATTGCATCATGGAAAAAATCAATACGGATTATTTGTAAAATATATAATTCTACCTATTCAAAATATAAGTGAAAGGATTATCTGTGAACATAACAATAAAGGTTAATATTCGTTAATCATATAATCGTCAGTTTTATTGCATCATAGTATAGATCAAAATGGATTATTTGTCATAAAATAAATAGGTAGAATTATCTATAAACATAAGAATTAAGATAAATATTCGTTTTGTGGCGACTCTATCCTAAAATCTAAAACCGGCTTAATGCAACCATGTGCACTAAAACCTTGAAAGCTAGAACGTGAGCAAATGTTTTGAATACACATGCGCGGGATTTTATGTTCTTCCTGACAGATTCATCTTAAAGCGCGTATAGGTAGGTATCGTTAGTAGTCTGTGGTAGGAAATGATGTTATTGATTTCTTAATGTTTCAGTAGATAGATATGTAGACATCGACGCCGTTATTTGTAGTCACGCCGTTATCAAACACGATACAAAATTCGTCACTTGAATTATTTTTGTAAATTGAATATCTGTGTAGAACTTACATCTATTTTTATTCACTGTGAAATGCAGCCATATGTCAAACTTACAAAAGATGATGTTTTACATATGAAGATATTAACACTTTTATTGATGGTTATGCAATCTAAATAAATTTAGATCAACAGATTTTTCTATGAAGTCACACTTCTGACAGTATTGACAAATATGGAAAATGTCAATCTAGATTATTAAGTCTAATATTGCTATAAATGTTACCCAAAGCAGGGGATTTTGATTTTAGATATATAGATATCAAGACCATTATTGGTATTAACATCGTTTTCAAACAATAAACGTAAATTCGTTAAAAATATGAGAATCATTTTCAAATGCGTTTTGTTAATTTATATATTTCTGTAGTAAATGTTACCTATCACAATGTACCTAATCATTTGCAGACACTATGCAATGTAGATATATGTGTTCCCTACTACAATTTTTTATCATCTATAATGCAGGACTTTTGTTGATCATGCATTCCCTTCTTACCATATGTATTAAGTCTTTACGAAAGGTGGTGTCCGTTAGCATGGTAACATGTTACCAAATATATTTTTGTGGTTACCTTTAAAAAAATTTAATCTGTACTATCAATGTCAAAAGATGAATAATAAATCAACTCTTCCGTAAAACCTGTCTGCATATTGCCAAATCTAAAGCGAATTAATCAGCATGCCTGTGCTATGTGAAAAATATTTTTTTTCTTTTTTTATTTTGGTGGGGGTCGTGAAATGGTTAATCTGTTGTTATGTTACCCAACTATATGAAGGATGAAGTTTTAGTTAAGTTCACGGGAGAATATACCATTTAGGTTTTACAAGGACAAGGTGTTAGTTTGGACTTTCATAAACATTCTTCTTTTCGACTTCTACTGAACAAATGTTTGGTTCTTGATTTGGAGCAGTAATATCATTTTTACGTACGTTGCTAACAGTAGATTTTAATGAATACCAACCCTGATGAGCTGCAAATCCAAAGATCAAACTATTTTCCCGTAAATACTGAAGATCATTCTCATTGATCATATCTTAATCTTTTTACAGGCATCTGACGACAATATGAAAACTTTGAAAACACCGGTAAGTGACATTTACATTTTTTATAAAGGAAATTTTTGTCGTGATAAGAAATGGTCGTATTTTTTAAAGTGAAACTCGGATACATACTCGCATACAATTACTAGTTTATGTGATTTACGAAGCAATTTATTCTTGTTCAAATAAAATATTTCGCTTACCTGCTTTGCTGTTGACCTATTGTATTATATCTCATACACCAGCATCCTATATCGACCCATTTGTAGCACCTACGGTGATACAAATCAGCTATGTTGCTTGATGCCCTGTTTAGTATCTAAAACTTGATTATCTCTATTGATCCAATTACCATAAAAGGAGCAGTGGCGCGTCTTTTTAAAGAAATTTCATTTCATCAAATATCTCCAATTAAATATTATCTAATCCAAATATATCGTCTTCATTGGGTCAAACTAATTTCTCATAGTCAACCCTATTATCCACTGTCGCAGAAGAAAGTATCAAGAATAAAGTGTAAAATTCTAACGACCATTTTAGTGTAAAAATCCTTTTCATTTACTGAGTTAGTGAAATGAGTTTTCGTCGCCAAACCGAACTTTGTACATTCTTTTAAGACTTTTAAGATTTTGTAAAAGAGCAAATCCGTTTTTTTTTATCATATATTGTTTTGCTTTGATACGAACGAAAATGACATAATTGATTATCAAAAATATCATAAATTCAAAGAATCACACAAATTCATCCCTAAATGGTCATTAAGCGGCGATAAATACTTGTTTTCAATGAAAATCCTAAAACAGTCATACATGTATATGTTCGCGGAAGGCAAATTCAAAACTCCAATCTACATAGATACAAGGACAAGTTCGTTATGAAATAATATCCTAACAACAATATTTTCTTTGTCATTTTAATGTAAGATACAAAGGGAACAAGGAGAACTTGACCTTTTTTACAAGTAGGGCCTTATAATACATGACTAAACAATTATCAGCAGGTATACAACATACAATCAGTCATATAGGAGTAAATAACAGCTTAATCGGGAATCTGACAAAAAATGAAAGTTATCTCCCCTTGTTCATGTGGCAAGTCATTTCTTAAATTCTTGGCACCGTCCTTTACTTCCAAAATCATCATATTGAGTGCAAATGATTTTCATGACATACAAACTTTTAAAGAGAAAGATAGATAGAAATTCTTATATTCGTCTTTGACCTTTCACAGCAAGATTTTGATGAAGTTCTGAATGTCCGGGGTCAGCTCGTCGTTATCGACTTCTTCGCTGAATGGTGTCCGCCGTGTAAGGGAATAGCGCCGTTCTTCGAGGTAAGCCGAGTAAGATGCGAATCAAGTGACGCAATACAAAGTTTTTAAGGCTTAGCATTTTGACATATCTTGTTCAAATTACAGTATGACTGAGCAATGATTTGTGAAATAAAATATCATGAATATGCGAATCAAGTGACGTAACACACACCAGTTAAAGGTAAAAAACTGTGACCTATCTTGTTCCAATCACAATATGACTGAAAAATTATTTGTGAAATAAAAGTCTATGAAAATCAAATTTCACTAATCTGGGAGCGACGTTCAACATGGAGACTAATGTCATTTTCAAGCAACTTATCAACTTCTAGAAGAAGGCATTTTGAAATTTTGGGCTTGTTGCGGAAACCAAAGTGTCAGTCTTTCACTCTACTACATTGATAGAATGCTAAATGTTCTTTGGTCTCTTTTACAGGGTCTGGTCAATAAATATCCTCACGTGATCTTCTGCAAGATTGACGTAGATGAGAATGAGGTAAGAGCACTATGACGTCATAAATTATATCAAAAGTAGCGCCATATTAATAACATTTGATTGAAAGCGACTTTAACCTTTGACACACGGAAAATATAATATACGTGTTTGCTTTTATTACCCATGTGGTGGAAAATAAGAAGTGACGTTGTTCCAATATGAATAGATGTGCACATCCCTGTGCACATAACAGCTTCAAAAATTATTGGACTTCCAATTGAAAGTATCGGCGATTTATATGAGCAGCAAATTTCCAAGAAAACAAATAAAATTTTAAGTGACCAATCACATATTCCTTTTTCGGAATATTCTTGGCTACCTTCAGGACGCAGACTGCGCATGCCGACTGGGAGAACAAACAGGTTTCGCTACTCTTTTATTCCAAACAGCGTTCGTTCCTACAATGAGCAGTTTATTGATTAATGTCATATTTCTGTTTTAGTCAAGTGAATGTGAGTGTGACTAAATCGGATGTGTTCATGTTTATTTAGACAAATCTTATGCATAATAATATTATCATGTACATTTAGTTTGCTTTGTTTGTAACTGAAGAACTGTATATATGATGTAAAACAAATTTCCCTTGGGACAATAAAGACATTATCTTATCTTATTATCTTACAAAGCAGAGATTGTTGTAGTGCGACTTCTCGTAGTATGTCGTCTGTCGTGACGTCACGGTACCCGGCCGTACCAATGGAAACTGTCCGTTAACTTGTTGTTTTTTTGGAGAAGAAAATGGAAACAGAATCGCTTATAAAGAAATCATTCCCGAAGAAGTGTGCCATATGACGAAACTCGTGCACATTTGAACAGAACCCTCGCTCTCGCTCGGGTAATACAAAACTAGATTCGTAAAGTCATATGACACAGTCCTCGAGTATTAATCTCTATAATTTTGTGACTTAACAATATCTCTCATTCACAACGTTAAATGTCAATTATACGTCAAGTAATTGTGACATTAAATCGAAATTCTAACACGTGTTTTGGTTATTGCGAGCGTCAGTAGCGATACATCGACCAGTTTTTTGAGTAAAATCCTTCAGTCCTTTTCGATAAATGACAGAATTGATAAAGTGTGGGCTTTTGGAGTCAAACCGCTTTTCGCTGTAATTCTTATGTTTTTTGTGTGCGTGTGTCTATTACTTTTCAGCTGTTGGTTATCAACATATCATATTTTGATCGAAGTTGTTGTTTTTGTTACATTTGGACTGTCAAATAAATAAAAAATCTCCGTTAAGAACTGCTGTTAGCTAAGCCCCGTAAAGTATTTTTTCTTAATTGCTGTCCGAACGATTTTAGTAAACGATGACAAACACAAGTTATATAAACAAGTTGTCATCGAGTATTATTGATATGTGTAGTCCTTTTTATCTGTTAAATGCTTTGAAATTAATGAAGAATTTGCCAAAAATGCATTTTCAAATATGACCGAAATGGTAACTCTGAATCTAATAAAATATCCAACAATTTTAAAGTTTTAAGTTCACGTTTCAGTTGAAAGCTAAATATAATATTTCAACTCCATTGAACACGTGACATCGCTTTTATTGAACTATCAACTAATATACTACTCAAACAAAGAAACGCATTTACAGAAAACAGATTATAAATTTCGTATAATTGATGCTGTTCAGAGCTAGGCTATAATTGACAGGCAAGGAGGAGGAAGTGCCGACATCAAGAACGGTGAACCGGCTACAGAAAGCAAGAGGAGCACTACACCGTTTGTCCAGAGTATGGAGTTCACAAGCAATAGGACGAAAGACAAAGCTTAAACTATATAAGACCCTGGTAGGACCGGTACTACTTTATGGCTGTGAGACATGGAAAATAACAAGGGCAGAGGAAGACCATCTGAACACATTCCAGAACAAGTGCCTAAGAAGACTCCTGCACATAAGATGGTATCACACGGTCTCAAACAAGGAAATTATGACGAGAACAGAGATTGTTAACATAGGCTGCGAGATAAGAAGAAGAAGATGGACATGGATCGGGCATATCCTCAGAAGAGAAGAAGACAATGACTGCTTCACTGCAATGGGTTGGGCTCCACAAGGGAAAAGAGCAAGAGGAAGGCCAAAAACAACATGGCGTAGAACTGTGGAGAAGGGAAGGACCCAAGCGGGATGGACAAGTTGGGAGGCTGCAAAGAAAGCAGCAGCTGATAGACCCGGATGGTTGCGCAGCGTGGAGGCCTTATGCGCCTACTGGCGTGGAGAGATTTAAGGTTTACGGGTAAAGAGCTAGGTATCCATTGTTGAACATTTATTTTCAAGAGAAATAAGAGATTTGGAAGATCACATGACTCGTGACAATAGGTCAAGGTCACGTGGCAGTTTATATCTTGCGCAATATATTGCGCGTTATATCTCGGCTATATACGTAATTAACACCTACTCCCAGCTGTTAGCAAATGATACTGGTGGGATTGTCTTTGTTTACATGTAATCAATCAGGTTGAGAAAATGATTATTATAGTTGACAAGTCACCGACGGCAGTTGTCAATATCCGGTCATGAATTAACATTACAAACATAACAGGTGTGCGTGTTAAAGGGGCAGTAGCACAGGGTTCGAATCTCGGAGTGGACAAAAAATAAAAAATAAAAACCTGGACTTTTGCATATATCGTTTTCATATGTTGAGATAAACCTACATCTCAAATTTGAACGAAATCGATCAAGAAATAAAGATTTCAGAGTAATCTACCTATTATATAGAATACAGAAGGGGGACACTCCAGTCGCTAAAATCTGACTGAAAACAGGGCACATCGATTATTTTAACGTGCGGTGCAATTAATACTAAATTTTATCGCAAAACTATGCGCTGGAATCATAGATCAATCTTTTAACTTGCTGACCATCTTGCCCAATTTATCGAATTCCATCCAACTTTTGACCACTGACTCTCGCATTAACACCACACCTATCTTTGGACAATTGCCTGGCCGACTATACGGGAAAATACTGGCAGTTTCCGTAAATCAAACACGCTGCCGTGAATGACTTATCATCTCTGTCCAATGAAGGTTGTCTTTAGCGCTTTGGTTTAAACATATTTATTTATTTATAAGTTTACATGAATTAGGACACTCAAACAAGGCAAATGCTTATCTAAATGCGTTTCCTCAACAGAATACAAGAATAACTTGCGAATGATAACATCATGTAGATAAGCACATTCCGTACATAGGTTACATTAACAAAAATAGTGTTTAATAAGATCACTCATTTAACAACAATAATTGATCTCACATAATGTTTACCAAATCTGCCAGTTTGTTCGATGTAGCAATGAATAGATTCTAAAAGTTTAGAATTTTCTCGGATTGTTGCTGTGGGATTCCAAACATGATACATTAAATGTCGTACCCACGAGTGTAGAAATACATATTATTTCTAGGGGCAATAACATTACTGCACATAAAAAAGAAATGTTCAGTGTCTTCATACAAGTGACCGCATGAACATTCGGGGGTTTCGGAGATATGCCTTAATCTATAGGGCTTTCGGTGTGTTGATGAAGAAATATAAGCTTATTATTTCCAATGGTGAAAGAAGTACAGAATGTTGCTGAAGAATATTATTTAAAGCCGATAGGTTCACTATGATGACCAATAAACTTTACGATATTTTGATCGAACACTGGACAGTGCGGCACGACATGTCTTCAAACGTAATTTTGAAACCATTTGTTGAACAAGATAGGGGATCCACCCCTTCCAAAAGAGTTCCAAATATAGCAAATGTTGAGAGTCCTTACAAAATGCAGTTAAATCAGCTAAATGGGCTGTGACACATTTCGTTAAATCAAAAGTCATCATTTCATTGTTGTACATTAGTCAACCATCCAAACAAAATTCTGTACCCGCCCCTGGTAACTGCCCTTATTCCAATATTTCCTCCAATTTTAAACCATAAATGGTAGCTCTTAGAGAACCAGTTCCTTCAATTCCAATGTTCATGGTGAAATGACGAAAACAAATTTTTTTAATGAAACGAAAACTCTGTTCAATTGAAGACTTCATCGACTATTTCCAAAATGTTTTTGAAGTTAAATTATACACTCTCTTTCAAGGAAACTACTGCACGATGTGGAGTTGAGTGTATGCCGACATTCCTTTTCTACAAGGATGGAGAGAAGGTATGTGAAATCATTCATTCGTCTCCGAATGTCGATGGATATTCTATGTTATTACCTTAACTCACGGGAAAAAGAAACGCTGGTAACATAAATGTCAGGATATTTTATTCCATGTAAGATAAATGTGAATGAAGCAGAGTGGCAAAGTTTCCTTAGAAGTCAACTCAACTATGTTTGCCTTGTTTTAATCATTTTGTGTTGATGTTTTTGCATGGCGCCTTAGAAAACGCGTGTCAAAAATCATCAATTTGCTATCTCCTTAAATAAGCGAGATTGAAGAGCCAAATTGGTCATTTTTTGCATATTTATAGACGTTATAACGCGAAGACAAATCAATGCAGAAAAGTCAAAGTGGATGTTTTTCATTAACAGTATTTCAAATAAACTTCTGATATACATTTCCGAAATTCAAATTTAATTTCAAAATAATTATTAACAAAAAAGTACCTGAAAACAGCAATGTTAGCACCCCAACAGTGTTTAGACAACCACAGTACAAAACGCTCCATGCCATCATGGTTAAAATTATGAACAATAATTCTCCAAATATTTTTTTTTATCAAACACATTCGAAATCGAATTTACTTGGCATACATAATTTGTTTATTCTTCGTTTGAAAATACCCAGCGTTTCTTTTGCCCATGAGTTTACGAGGGCAGTCATACCGAGGTTCATATTTTTCTTATGTTGCCCTAGAGCAAAATATCACCTTTTCATTGTGACGTCACGTTAAAACAGTGCTTTGTAAGATTTTAAATACAAATATTTTGAGTTTTTGAAGTCATATTCTCAAACTGATAAGAACAAGAGTTAAATCATCGTTACAATCAAGTGTTGTTGTTTTTTTGGTTGAAAAAGTGAAAATTAATGTTAGTAATTTGGCCCAGAATTAATTTCGATATAATAAAAATTTTCATCAACAAAGAAGACGATTCTACGTGAAAATCATAGATGTGCCTATTTCCCACATTGACAACATTTTTAACACGATAGGGTAAATTCTATTTCTTAACCCTGCCTACGTTAATAAGATATCAACAAAACTTTAACTAGACACACATTATTCTATTCAAACTACTGCAAATATACAATTACTTAATACATCACAGATCTCTTAGATATTAAGTAAATTTTAAAAAATTGGGAGTATACCTTTTTTCCTGGTGGTGTATGTAATGAGAATAATAAGTGTTTTCTATTTCCAAGTATTGATAAAACATATCAAGCAAACTCACGAAATTGAAGTGTTTATTTCGGACCCTTTAAAAATAAAATTTGTTAATAATCGGAACACCCATCTGTACTAAATTGCATAAGCGAACGTCATAGTTGTCGATGTAAGTTCCATGGCGACGCATCTGTGAACAATAAAGTGTAAATTGGCTCTATTGATGAACCATATTGTGGTTGGTCGCATATTCAGATCAAAAGAAATATTTCACAGAAGAAAACTACAAGGGATTGTTTAATATCGAGGCGAAATAAAGTAGCATGGGGGCCGTTTCACAAAACGACTTAACATAAAGGTTGACCTTAGTACCATCCTTTAACATTGCACTATTTCTACCTTAGTGACTTAAGTTCACCTTAGTGTTTTGTGCAACGGGACCCTGATTTACGGAATAAGAAGGCCATGTTTATTCCATTTTTATTTATGTTTATTTTGTTAGGTTTCAGAACTAGTTGGCGCAAACATCAAGGACCTTGAAGCAAAAGTAAAAGATAACCAGTATTAGCAGCTTGAGTGATGTCTCCGACCTTCACCTTCATATTCAACGTTGCCTTGACCTTCGTATCATCTTTCCTTCCGGTCATCAATATGTCAAACAGGAGCTATCAGGCGCCATTATGAGATTAAGATTACCAAGTATTTTTTAATCTGTATTTCAAATGGGCTCTTTCTCTCTCGTTAGGGTTGTTCGGGTCATAATATCATCTCGCATAACCTCGATAACAATATTCAGATCAATTTTTCCAGATCACATGAGTATCGATTATTCTTTCCAAAAACTTAAAGGCGTCACAGGAACATTCACATAGATTTTATCAACGTCCCCCGGACCAAAGAGCATAAGATAAATTTCAAATGTTAAACATGCATCTCCTTTATCAAATTGTGTAAGGATTAAAAAATACACTGAGATTTTATTAGCGCTTCAATCATTATGACGGGTTTGGAAAGGCGCCCTTCCAAATTTTTGGTTAGAGGGAGCGTTTTATCCAGTGGCTAAAATTACTTAACCACACTAATGCTTGTGTTCAATATTTTTGCAATGTATTGTTCGTGTTATATTGGTGGTATACCATATTATCTATACTATAGGTTATCCATGGAACCAGTTGTATTTCAACAGAGGTCATGTAGAATGTAAGAAAAGTAAATATATTGTGTCCTTCAGAAATTTTGATCACGTTTAAACTACCCTTTGTTTTTCTTGATACCTTTTTTATTGTTGATTTTACATGTGATATTTTAAGGTTTTAAAGCATGCAATAATTCAATTGAATAAAACTAAAATCCCAGTCTTCGTGTGGTGCTTCATATTTTGTTATTGTGGGATAACAAGAAGAATGTTTCACAACGTATGGCAATTTTTTTATTCATTCAGTGAGTGATTTGAGTTGAAGTTTTACGATTATAAATAGTTGTTGATGTGGTGACACTGTGGTACCCATGGTTCATATTCTTTCAGAGGCCATGTCCTCACATCGTTCACTTTAGTGCAAAAATAGAGAATAGAGGACTAGAACATTTGGTACAGATTCCTTGCCTAATGATGATTGTATATTTTAGATCCAAACGTAGAATCCGGAAGCCATGTCATAAAATCGCGTTTCTGCTTCTATTGTTGGACAATCTAAAAAAGCCCCTTTAAGCTAAATACCTGTGAACAGGCTCCTTGCCTGATAATAGTAATGAAGTGTAGATTTGGTGACTGTGTTCTCAAAAAATGACTTCAGGGCCATGTCTTATCAGAGACGTTTTCTATTATATTAATTAAATTTCTTAAGCCTGAAGGCTTTATCCCTCCTTGTCGATTGATACTAATGAATTGCACATTTCATTACTGTGGTTCCCAAAATAACCTCGGAGGACATGTCCTAAAACCTATTTTCTCTTTTTCTGCTGAAGAAAATGCGGGTGATTGTATATGTAATAGAAAATTCCTCTTTTTATTACAAGAATAAATAGTATATTGCATACCAAGAAACAATTCACATCAAATGAAATTCCAATCAAATAAAAGTAACTAATCATATCGAGAAAAGGGGAAAGCAAGAAAATGACAGAACTACAGACAGACAGAGGGAGGGAGGGAGGGAGGTAGGAAAAGGAGAAAATTCAATTCATCGCAGACAACAATGAATCTAACTGCATGGTTCTATCAAATCTTTTAAAATTACCAAGTGTTCGTATGGATTGCGTTATCCGGACACAAACCCCATTGGACATGTTCGGAACATACTGCAGATGGCCATTTCTAGACGGGAGGTTCAACCAATAACTCTCCAAGACCTCGGAACTGCCTTCACAACCTTCAGGAAGCGGACATCCGGGTTCTTATTTACAGCATAAGTAAAAATATATATCTACGATGTTTTGAGTGTGATTATAGGGTTTCTTTACACATACTTGAATAATTTTTACCGTTATCCATGTCGTCAGGAATGATTCAATATAGATGTCATCATCGACGGAACATACATACCTAAAACATTTGCAGTAAGTTCATCCAAGCAATTATTGATGTATGTCATTTGCAACGTGCAGATATACATATTCGGTTCTAACTGTAGGTGTATTAACCGATATACTACTTCTTTCTGATATGCCTCCCCTCTGGCTGACGGAATTTCACTTCATAGACAATCAAATTCCACAAAAAAGCAAAGTGAGAATACATGTATTTGAGAACAGGAAGTATGAACAGTTTAAGAAATCAATCGATATTTTTATATGAAAACTCTTTAACATAACAAAGTCAGCAAGTTTTCCAACATGATTTTTATGTTATAATTTTTCTTGGGTAAATATAACGTTTATGATCAGACGAACCATTGTCGAAAAATGCAAATCATTACGTTTTATATATTACTTAGTTTGAGAAATGAATAACAATAAAAGTCTAGATGAACAGCAATAACATATATTTAGTATTATAAAATTAAAATAACAATTCTTACCCTGATAGAATTTCAGGTGCCATTTCCGTATAAGAACAGAACAGAACAGAACAGAACATAAACTTTATTTAGACTTCAACCAATTGGTTCCTCTTCAAAAAAAAATACAGTTTATATACGGTGTATACATGGGCATTTACGTAGCGTGAGAACTTAAACAGGAGTCATCAGAAGATGACATATCCCACCGGTTCCACATGATCGTAAGATGTAAACCTTTGAAAGATAATTGTAAATTTTTCAAGCAAGGTTCATAATAGTATAAGCTAATATATATGAAACGAAACCTTTCATGAAGAGAGTCCAAAAAATTGCCGTTTCCATGGAAATAATAAAAAATAACATTTTCAGAAATGTGAAAATATCAAAAGGCACCACTTCAGTAGGTGGGCAATACACATGTAAAGTTTAAGAAAGATATGTGGACCGGTTTTGGAGTTCTGTTCATGAACAGAGTCCAAATAAGAGCCGTTTCCATGGAAATAATAAAAAATAAAATTTTCAGAAATATGAAAATATCAAAAGACACCACTTCAGTAGGTGGGCAATACACAAGTAAAGTTTATTATAGGGTTTCTTTACACATACTTGAATAAGTTTTACCGTTATCAATGTCGTCTGGAATGATTCAATATAGATGTCATCATCGACGGAACATACATACCTAAAACATTTGCAGTAAGTTCATCCAAGCAATTATTGATGTATGTCATTTACAACGTGCATATATACATATTCGGTTCTAACTGTAGGTGTATTAACCGATATACTACTTCTTTCTGATATACCTCCCCTCTGGCTGACGGAACTTCACTTCATAGACAATCAATTCCACAAAAAAGCAAAGTGAGAATACATGTATTTGAGAACAGGAAGTATGAACAGTTTAAGAAATCAGTCGATATTTTTATATGAAAACTCTTTAACATAACAAAGTCAGCAAGTTTTCCAACATGATTTTTATGTTTTAATCTTTCTTGGGTAAATATAACGTTTATGATCAGACGAACCATTGTCGAAAAATGCAAATCATTACGTTTTATATACAGTATTACTTAGTTTGAGAAATGAATAACAATAAAAGTCTAGATGAACAGCAATAACATATATATAGTATTATCAAATTAAAATAACAATTCTTACTCTGATAGAATTTCAGGTGCCATTTCCGTATAAGAACAGAACAGAACAGAACATAAACTTTATTTAGACTTCAACCAATTGGTTCCTCTTAAAAAAAAATACAGTTTATATACGGTGTATACATGGGCATTTACGTAGCGTGAGAACTTAAACAGGAGTCATCAGAAGATGACATATCCCACCGGTTCCACATGAGCGTAAGATGTAAACCTTTGAAAGATAATTGTAAATTTTTCAAGCAAGGTTCATAATAGTATAAGCTAATATATATGAAACGAAACCTTTCATGAAGAGAGTCCAAATAAGAGCCGTTTCCATGGAAATAATAAAAAATAGAGCCATGGGCTCTGTAGCTCATCAGACTTTTGATGGAAAAAGGTTTTGACCCCTGTGACCCCATTTAGGGTCATTGGGTCACAAAATCTACAAGTTTGAATCCCCATTTGCCAAGAAGTCTACACACAACTTTTTAGCTCTCTAGACCATTTGGAACTGGAGGAGAAGATGAAAATAGGTTTTGAAGGTTGTGACCCATGTGACCCCATTTGGGGTCATGGGGTCACCAAACCTAAAATTTAGAATTCCCATTGGCCCAGGAGTCTACACACAACTTTTCAGCTCTCTAGACCTTTTGAAACTGGAGAAGAAGGAGTAAAATATGTTTTTAAGGCTTTGACCTCTTTGACCCAAATTGGGGTCAAGGGGTAACCAAACCTAAAATTTAGAATCCTCATTGGCCAAGGAGTCTGTACACAACTTTTTAGCTCTCTCGAACTTTGGAACTGGAGAAGATGGAGTAAAAAAGGTTTTTAAGGTTTTGACCCCTGTGACCCCAATTGGGGTCAAGGGGTAACCAAACCTAAAATTTAGAATCCTCATTGGCCAAGGAGTCTACATACAACTTTTTAGCTCTCTCGACCTTTTGGATCTGGAGAAGAAGATGAAAATAGGTTTTTAAGGTTTTGACCCCTGTGACCCCAATTGGGGTCATGAGGTCATGAAATCTACAATTTAGAATTCCCATTGGCCAAGGAGTCTACACACAACTTTTCAGCTCTCTAGACCTTTTGAAACTGGAGAAGAAGGAGTAAAATATGTTTTTAAGGCTTTGACCTCTTTGACCCCAATTGGGGTCAAGGGGTAACCAAACCTAAAATTTAGAATCCTCATTGGCCAAGGAGTCTGTACACAACTTTTTAGCTCTCTCGAACTTTGGAACTGGAGAAGATGGAGTAAAATAGGTTTTTAAGGTTTTGACCCCTGTGACCCCAATTGGGGTCAAGGGGTAACCAAACCTAAAATTTAGAATCCTCATTGGCCAAGGACTCTACATACAACTTTTTAGCTCTCTCGACCTTTTGGATCTGGAGAAGAAGATGAAAATAGGTTTTTAAGGTTTTGACCCCTGTGACCCCAATTGGGGTCATGAGGTCATGAAATCTACAATTTAGAATTCCCATTGGCCAAGGAGTCTACACACAAATTTTCAGCTCTCTAGACCTTTTGGAACTGGAGAAAAAGATGAAAATAGGTTTTTAAGGTTTTGACCCCTGTGACCCCAATTGGGGTCATGAGGTCATGAAATCTACAATTTAGAATCCCCATTGGCCAAGGAATCTACACACAACTTTTTAGCTCTCTAGACCTTTGGGAACTGGAGAAGAAGATGAAAATAGGTTTTTAAGGTTTTGACCCCTGTGACCCCAATTGGGGTCATGAGGTCATGAAATCTACAATTTAGAATCCCCATTGGCCAAGGAGTCTACACATCAAATTTGAGCTCTCTAGAGTCATTGGTTCTGGAGAAGAAGTCGAAAATGTGAAAAGTTTACGGATGGACGGACGGACGGATGGACGGACGGACGGACGGACGGACGGACGCCGGACGCCATGCCATGCCATAAGCCCATCGGGTCTTTCAGACCTGATGAGCTAAAAATAACATTTTCAGAAATGTGAAAATATCAAAAGGCACCACTTCAGTAGGTGGGCAATACACATGTAAAGTTTAAGAAAGATATGTGGACCGGTTTTGGAGTTCTGTTCATGAACAGAGTCCAAATAAGAGCCGTTTCCTTGGAAATAATAACAAATAACATTTTCAGAAATGTGAAAATATCAAAAGGCACCACTTCAGTAGGTGGGCAGTACACATGTAAAGTTTCAGAAAGATATGTAGACCGGTTTTTGAGTTCTGTTCATGAACAGAGTCCAAATAAGAGCCGTTTCCATGGAAATAATACAAATTAAATTTTCAGAAATGTGAAAATATCAAAAGGCACCACTTCAGTAGGTGGGCAATACACATGTAAGTTTCAGAAAGATATGTAGACCTGTTTTTGAGTTCTGTTCCGGAAACGAAATGATTACGGACGGACGGACAGACGGACGGACGGACAGGGTTATGACTATATCACACAGTATTACATACCGGTGGGATAAACATGACATTGAAGTAAATATTTACCTTACCTAACTTGTATGGTTAATCTATCGCGTGAACTTTCTTTCTTTCATGAAATGCACGGACTTTTCGTGAAATGCATGTTGACATTGACAATGTGACAGGGATAAACATTTTGAGAAGTTGAGGATGTAAACCACTGGGTGCCGATAAGATGATTCATAATAAGAAATAAGTTGTCTTTGGCCTTTTTTTAAATAATTGTCTATAAAGTGGCCGAATTGGGCTCCTTCGTACTTGACAAAACGAGGTTTTATGAGCGGTACACACTCAAAGGGGTTGGTACGTCTAATACATACACTTTAAGAGTAATAAAAAAACATTAATCGTGGATAACTCTTTTCTTGATATGAATTTTAAAGGGACAGTTCTATCGGGGTATTTTTGCTAACACGAAATTCAAGAAGACGAAGTGATGCAATCTATTCTTTGTTACCCTCACTAATATTTTTGTTAAATATGTGTAAAATAATCATGTAATCATTTATAAGTATAAACAGAGACGTACACTTGCATTTTGACTACGAAAACCCCGATAGGACTGTCCCTTTAAGGATGCAAATAAGACAGCGGACCTATCAATTGTCATCCATAAACCCTAGGATAAAATGACTCATATGAAAAGTTATAACCAACACGCATTAAAGGGGCAGTAGCACGTTCTTAGGGAAAGTATAGGGTGATGTCAGGAAAATCAAAATTAATGGTTCCAATTGAAAGACAGTGTATTTAAACTAAATGGAACAGTAATAATTCAAATATATAACGTTAAATTTAGCCATGCTATTCCCTTTTCTTACACAAAATGAATTAAAGGTGTTCACATAAAATGACCGCCAATGAATTTTAAGTGAATCTTCATACTTTGTCCTCTGACTATGGATGATTGGCTTGTGTAATGAGATTTTTGACACTGCCAAAATAATACATTTAGCATTGGCTTGCAAATATCAGTGAAAATTTAAAAATAACATCACTTGAACTACACAATCTGTGTTTTTCCACTTTTCCGTGGCAAGCCTGTTAAAAAGGATGTCAAACAAGAAGACTTTTTGTTTACCTTCTATATTTTCTGCGGGGGATCTTCACCAGAAGATTTACAAACAAGATGGCGTCCACAGGCGAGAGCAGTCGGGAAGTATGTCCTGCCGTAGCTGGACTCCGAGCCTGTCTGCCAATTAGGGAACATGCACGAATATTTAAAGTTCACATAACCACAAACGTATTTCACTATTTTCTTTGGAATATAGAAGTCTGATTACAATATTGTATAGTGCGTTAAAGGTCGCTACTCAAATATCTTCAGTTTGGTAATGAAAGTCGTTTTTGAAAGCCACTTTTGATGAGCGTTCTTAGACCTATCTGACAACAAACAAGTGAATGCATGACTGGTCACGCCCCCATTTTGTGACGTCATAACCAGAATCAGCCTCGTTATCTATACATCTATCGTAACAATACCACAGGAAAAACAACTAATAATTAACGATTTTCAGAAAATGTTTTCCACTCAGTTAGATAAATCACTTGACGACGTAACACTACTAAGCATTTGGTGTAAAAAAGATATCCACATCAATGGTAATTAAACAATTATTTAGGCGGTATTTCAGTTGAAATAATGATGCGTTACTCTGTATAGTCTGTATATTGCGTCACACCCGCGCGAGTTTTATGGTCCCTGACCCAGGTTGGTTTTTCACAGCCGATAATTACGCTGTCTGAATGAAAGGCCAATTAAAGGTGTTTATTGGACAAATTTAAAAAAATTAAGTCCAGCTTTTATTTTGTTGAAAAATCTTTGAACGAGGTTAGTTGATGTTTAAGGATTGCAAATAGATGGACACTGAGGGTCAAATTCCAGAGAGATTACATAATGGATGTCAGGGAATGTCCAGATAAGCAATGGCAGATGTTCTCAACATTGGGCGGCCTAGTGCTTTGATATGCATGGCGAGGGATGTAGACTAACATTTAGTCTCAGAAATAAGTTTTTCCATTATCAACAACATTTTATTAAAATTACAAATAGTAAAACAACAAGGAGCCCAAGCAATGCCTTGATTTCTGAAGCTAAGGCATCTAGACTTGCTATAATTTTCTAGACTATGTTTGTCGTCAATTGAATATTTTGCTTTAGGGTCTGGATGACAGACTACGAGGGATGCTGAGAACGCCGTCCTTTGATGATATTTGACTTTGAGGGAGTTAGTTTTGAAACAATAATTAGTTTGATGAATGTCAAATTTCGGCACTGTCACAGAGTCACCGCCAATCTTTTAGTACATTATTCGGGAAAATATATTCCAAATCTTTATTCCAAATATACGTTAAATTCTCAATGAATAAATAATCTCTGTTAAGATACTGCCGACGAGCAGATGTCCATTCTTGGAAATCTAATTAGCTAACCACAGGCTTGCCTCTATATTTGGTCATCGCTTGCATAACATGCATGTGCAAGTTGTTATAACGCTGTAGCAGCGCTCTCTCGAGATATTCGCCCGAGACCAGCCGACTGACCGGTCACATCGCCATGTAGAGTTTAGAAGTCACCTCTCTCGAGTCGGTCTAGCTCAGGTAGACGACGGGGATGGGGATACCCTGGCGTCTACACTGACCTGTGAATGTACCACCGACTCGGGTATATTTAGCGTACCATTTGTACCAGCTACCAAACAAGAATAAAATAATGGTCGACCATCTCAAGAAGTCTCCAGTCATTCATTTCATCATCATCATCATCACACCGTAACGTTGCCTTCATCGTCCCTCGTCGACGTCGTTCCCGTCCGGTCACAAATGGTGGAGATATCCCGGTAGCGTGAGTTTGCTGTAGCTCACGCAGTCCCTGGTACCTAAAATTAAAGATGCTGTATCATATCTGCAAGCGGTTCAGGATGAAACTTAGCTATTGAGAAATGAAATACATCACTTTGTAGAACAATCTTCCGTTGAAATTTTGATATCATATTTAGATTGTTTAATCAACAATAACATACTTATTTCGACACAGTACCCCTCGTAGAAAGGGCATGTCATTTAACGAACCCGCTTTCGGTGACGTAATCATTATGCTTGTAGGATTTACACCGTGTCTCAACTACCGTAATAGCGTTCGATGGGTATCAACTTTGACAGCAATGAATACCTAATTCGGAGAAAAAGAATATAAAATCTAATTGAGCACGACAAAGACAGTTTTCAAGCGTACATTTAGAAACCGGAAGTTGTGAAATGGCCACACTTGATTCGCCCTTATGTCGACTGCCGTTTCGATATTTTTTGGTAAATTATCTCCTTTTTGATGAATTTCGGTCCGATTTTCTCAAGGTTGGTCGCAAAATTTTCTAAAAATACAACGTATACATTAAAAATACTTTTTAAAATATTGCAAGTATGATATAGCATCTTTAATCAAAGCGACGGTCGAGGAATCCGGAGGCGACGGAAGATGAACACACAACAATGGACAACGACAGTCTATGTAATCATCGTGCAGGCTCGCGTAATACAACTGAAGTCAATCAATCTCACGCTTCAGTTGGTCTTCAGGTGATTATCAACACCTGAAAGGACGACCTGACAACGACAAACAGCCTGATGTTTATTTTCTATTTTCTACAACATGAAGCCGACACAGCATATCACCCAGCAACGATATACTCTCAGACTACCTGATGTCTGCAGTCCACAGCCTGCAATCAATCAACCATTAACTTTCATCCAGGAGAAACAAGTCTACGTTCTTCTCTCCATCTTAAGGAACCCCCAATCAACGATATCAACGTTCTTCCTTTGAAGAGAGAAGTGACAATTAAGGAACATAGACTCTGTGTATATCATTCAAACAGAACTCTCACCTCCAATTATCATAACTAATTTTGATAATTCATAGCAAGTGTTTTAACTTCTTGGATCAATCAAACAGGTATGTGTGATTTAATCAGCCAGTAGTAACGTTTTATCATATATATTTATACATTATGCTAATAAGTAAAGTATGTACTGAAGTCGTTGGGATAAACCTATCGATTTTCATTCTTCAATTTAAGTCGTTGACGTCGGTTAAGTGACTGCATTGTATCTCGCATAAAGGTTGGTTAGTCTTCTCATCACCAAATACGACTCTCGGTGTCAAGGGTTTTATTGTTTAATGGTTAACTGGTTTGAAAACCCTTAAAAGACATAAAGAGAAGCTGAAACGTTTCCGCCAGTAGTGTATTTCTAGACCTATCGCTCTAACGAGTATTAAGTACCCGGATTCTCCACCAATTAACATCGCTTGAACTACACAATATCTGTTTTTCCACTTTTCCGTGGCAAGCCTGTTAAAAAGGATGTCAAACAAGAAGACTTTTTGTTTTTCTTCTATATTTTCTGCGGGGGATTTTCACAAGAAGTTTTACAAACAAGATGGCGTCCACAGGCGAGAGCAGTCGGGAAGTATGTCCCGCCGTAGCTGGATTCCGAGCCTGTCTGCCAGTTAGGGAACATGCACGAATATTTAAGGATTGCAAATAGATGGACACTGAGGGTCAAATTACAGAGAGATTACATAATGGATGTCATGGAATGTCCAGATAAGGAATGGCAGATGTTCTCAACATGGGGCGGCCTAGTGCTTTGATATGCATGGCGAGGGATGCTGAGAACGCCGTCCTTTGATGATATTTCACTTTGAGGGAGTTAGTTTTGAAACAATAATTAGTTTGATGAATATCAAATTTTGGCACTGTCACAAAAATATAAAATTATCAAAAACGTGCTACTGCCCCTTTAAAGAGCCACTCCGTGAGTTGTTGGGGGTCACATATGTAAAACTCGGTCAATAGTGTAAGTTCATGGAGGAATATCAATTGATGAAGGAAATTACCATTTAAAAGCCTATCGGCGTTGTATAGTAGCAACAGGAAGGTTTGAAGTAGGAATTATGATCGAAAACCTGACAATGACGAGCGTCAATCAGTCAGATTTGAAATATCAGTTACAAGTTTATAAGTTTTAATATGGCTTCCGCGAATATATTTGATTGTTGAAAACAAGTACATGTATTAATCCTATAATTTCCATTTGGGGATCAATATGTGTGGTTTCTTGAATAAGTGTAATGAACAATGTACGTGTGTATGAAAGCCAAAACAATATACATGTAGGATGAAAATCACGAAGTGGCTCTTAAACATTTAACTTGGGAAGAAGCCAAGCGATCCGTTATCAGAGTTCAATATTTTTAACAGTATTTTTTTTGTTTTCCTTGTATTTATTGCAAAATTTTGCGACCAACCTAGGGATATACCGGGGGCGTAGGCCAGTCGCTCGTCACCCGGAAGACCGGGGTTCGATTCCCGGTCGCGTCATACCAAAAGACGTTAAAAGATGGGAGTTGTTGCTGTCTTGCTTGCCATTCAGCATTGTAAAGGCAGAACAACGCATTAACTGGCGCTGCACGGTGGCTGTCGGGTACCATGGGCACGAAACAAAGTTCCGATGTACTTGTACTTAGGACAATAAAGTGTTAATATTATTATTATTATAATCGGACCAAAATTCATTAAATAGGAGATAATTTACCAAAATTACCGAAACGGCAGCCGACATAAAGGCGAATCAAGGGTGGCCATCTCACAACTTGCGGTTTCTAAATATAAGCTTGAAAACCGTCTTTGTCGTGCACGACTAGATTTTATTTTATTTTTCTCCGAATTAGGTATTCGTTGCTGCCAAAGTTGATACCGATCGAACGCAATTACGGTAGTTGAGACACGGTGTAAATCATACACGCATATTACGTCACCGAAAGCGGGTTCGTTAAATGCTATGTCCTTTTTACAGGGGGTACTGTGCTCTTGGCGTCGAAATAAGTATGTTATTAATAATAAAAAAATGTAAATGTGATATAAAAATTTCGACGAAGAGTGATTTTTTTTATATTCTCAATAGCTAAATTTCATCCCGAACCGCTTGAAGATAATTTATTTTAGGGTTTAATTTATTGCTTGAGTGTGGGTTTTTTCATAAGGCATCCACGGTGTATGCTGTTCATCGGGACATTAATCTCGGAACGATGCTCACATATTTCTTTGATCAATATCAACATAAACTGAATTAAAGGTGTTCACAAAAAAGGACTGCCAATGAATTTTATATGAATCTTTATACTTTGTCTTCTGACTATGAATGATTGATTTGTGTTATGAGATTTTTGACAAAATAACACATTTAGCATTAACATACAATTATCAGTGAAAAATGGAAATATAAAATTTTCAAAAAAAGTGCCACTGCCCCTTTAAGAGACCTCCATGATTTTCAACACATGATTTACTTTGAAACAGACGTAGAAGACATGATTAAATGATAATTAATTTAAAAACATCTCGCATATCAATCCCCAAATAGCAGTTACATTATAAATTCTTTTTTTCAATGAATATCTTATAACAGTAATATATGTTTAGCCAAATGCACACGTCCAACTTACATGAATACTAGTTATACAATCTTTCAAACATTATCATTCGCAATTTTCATTCTGACTGCTGTAGAAAAGTAAAAAATTATGTTTGACCAATTGACCCGTGTAATTGTCCGGATTTCGATCATTATCCTTCCTTATGTTACTTAGCCAATTGCCCTTGTTACGGGAAACGGGTGATGACCCGGGTGATTAGTCTAGAAAGCAGAAACAACGTCTAAATTTCACAGCAGAATTATTTATCAATGTCATGTCATAATCAATAAACATACCACAAAAAAAAACAATACCAATATATATATTAATATATATTGAAGAAGATCGTTAAACAATCAATCTACTACAAATGTTATCAATTCGTGACTTTACAAATACAATATTTCGTTGCAATAAATAATATATTATTCAATTCAACTTTTTTTCAATAAATAAATAACATACGGCAATGCGCCAGGTCGCTAGCTTATCGGTCTACATACCTCTGCTTGAGAACGACACAAGAATCTGTGTTAAAACGTCGCATACAATGAAAAAAGAAGTTGTCAATCCATGTTTTTCTCTGCATTACGGCGTACAGAAAATTGCAAGCATGCTGCCTTTTAAAAGCCAATTCTAGAGATATCGGCGGGATAGCGCAGTTCGGCTTCGGATCACAAGGTCAGTTGTCATCCATATATTCAACATCAATATTTACACAAAAACTGCATTGAGGGATGAAGGGAATAAAACTGTTATTTTGAAACTACTCCTTTGAACCGTAACTAGTTCTTTTTCATCAATCTATAGAGAGATGGGCGGGATAG
Source organism: Steromphala cineraria (assembly GCA_916613615.1). Lineage (NCBI taxonomy): Eukaryota > Metazoa > Mollusca > Gastropoda > Trochida > Trochidae > Steromphala > Steromphala cineraria. The sequence continues at coordinate 36,798,720 of OU744722.1, read as the reverse complement.
CGCAGTTGTTAGCGCGTTCGGCTTCGGATCAGAAGGTCAATGGTTCGCAATCTAAATAAATTTAGATCAACAGATTTTATATTTTGTCATACTGTTGATCTAACATTGACCAGTGTGAGAGGTCGTCCCGGTGACCTTTCGTATGCAAATAAGGAATTCGCGATTTGATCAATCAAATTCGACGTTACAAACAGTTCATAGTCGCTATTTCAAAGAATGAACGGAAGGAATATATGATGGCTTATGGCCTGTTCTCAATAACAGTGTGCATTGTGAAAAATAAATCTTGTTTTCGATACTGATAAGAAAAATATCAATAGGTTGATTTTTTTTTGGTTGTATGAAATATTTTTAGTTTTATGATTGACAAAAATCACTATTTTAAACATTATTTGGATGACAATGAAATAAATTAGTATAAACGAGTTTGATAAAAAAGGAGTTACCTCCCCTTGCATATGGATTTTCGCAGTAATTGGCATTTATCAAGCTCTAACTTTGTGATTATTATTCGCCACGTTAGTATCTGTGCGACGTGCAATTATCATTTGTCATCGACAACTAGCAAATACGCTAAATCATTGCAAAATGAAAAAATCTAATCTATCAATACATCCAAGCAATCCGCTCCGAATGACAAAGCTCCGAACATCATCCATTTCAAAAGATGCGCTGCTGAGTTTTTAACTTCCAGCGAGCGAGGGCAAGTTTTCTGATTGGCCGAGAGGCTGATGTCAGAGGTCACCGGGACGACCTGCCTTACGGGCCAATGTTAGATCAACTGTATGACCAAATATAAAACCTGTTGATCTAAATTTATTTAGATTGAGAAGTAACCAGTTTCCCTTTGCGCAAACGAAGTGAGCAAAGGTTGGTAAAGACTTTTTCCGGAACCCTAATCGAAATAAAAGATCATTTTCAAACTTCTTTTTCATAAATTCAATAAAGACATAAATGTCCTCAAAAGGTTTACTTTATTAGTTTAACACCTCAGAAATTTCGATAATTCACGTAAAATATATTAATTTTGATTAAGCAGTTTGAAGCGCTCAACACTCCAAGTCGGGTTCCATTAGTCCATCATGGGCTACAGAGTGAATAAAGCAACAGAAGAAGCGAATTAACTTAATGTTGTAATACATCCAATCTAAATAAATTTAGATCAACAGGTTTTATATTTGGTCATACAGTTGATCCAACATTGGCCCGTAAGGCAGGTCGTCCCGGTGACCTCTGACATCAGCCTCTCGGCCAATCAGAAAACTTGCCCTAGCTCGCTGGAAGTTAAAAACTCAGCAGCGCATCTTTTGAAATGGATGATGTTCGGAGCTTTGTCATTCGGAGCGGATTGCTTGGATGTATTGATAGATTAGATTTTTTCATTTTGCAATGATTTAGCGTATTTGCTAGTTGTCGATGACAAATGATAATTGCACGTCGCACAGATACTAACGTGGCGAATAATAATCACAAAGTTAGAGCTTGATAAATGCCAATATCTGCGAAAATCCATATGCAAGGGGAGGTAACTCCTTTTTTATCAAACTCGTTTATACTAATTTATTTCATTGTCATCCAAATAATGTTTAAAATAGTGATTTTTGTCAATCATAAAACTAAAAATATTTCATACAACCAAAAAAAAATCAACCTATTGATATTTTTCTTATCAGTATCGAAAACAAGATTTATTTTTCACAATGCACACTGTTATTGAGAACAGGCCATAAGCCATCATATATTCCTTCCGTTCATTCTTTGAAATAGCGACTATGAACTGTTTGTAACGTCGAATTTGATTGATCAAATCGCGAATTCCTTATTTGCATACGAAAGGTCACCGGGACGACCTCTCACACTGGTCAATGTTAGATCAACAGTATGACAAAATATAAAATCTGTTGATCTAAATTTATTTAGATTGTAATACATCGGAACAAAGTAATTGAAGAATGGTTAATTATTCATAATTATTGAAATAAACAGTACAACCGAAGCACTCACGGAATAAGAAAAAATTTGTGTGTTGTTCTTAATACCATTGTACAGTTATTTAAATTTGAATGCTAAATGTTCATTTTGTTCTGTAAAGTGTTTTTTATGTGATATTCGCTTGAAAACATCAGCAGTTTACAGGAGAGTAAAATGCCTTATTTCGACACCTTGTAAAAGTCAAAATGTTTGGGATGCACGCTTTGGTATTTTAAAAGCTGTTTATCTCAATAGTGTCACGGAAAAAGGACATTATTTATTTATCACATATTTTTTTATTAAATATAATGTGATAATCAAATATAATTACATAATATATAATGTGACATTAACAACGAATGATATTCAGTCCTAAGCGCCTGTCACGAAATAGTTTTTAAAGATTTCGTCCATTTATTTAGATGTCAATTACAGTTGCTGTGAGTGTAAAAACGCACGTGCATCCCGTGCTTTTGCGTTTAGATTGGTTTGCATGTTTATTTCATCTTGCATTGACATAAGCTCTATCATGTCTCATACTCACTGTCGTGAACCCGGTAGGGAGGGGACTTATCAAAATGGTGGACGGGACAGGTCAACAGAGGTAGATATCTGCTTTCAGTGCTCCCTTCTCTTAATCGACGAGGTTAAGATTGTCACATTTAACTGTGGTAATCAGGAATAGAATATTGAATACATTCCTTATGAGTTTTGGTTCACAAACTGCAAGAAATTTGCGTATTTGAGATGTCAAGTTGATGTTTATCATTACCAGCTATTAGAGTCAGTTTCTGAAATTATCTCCCCTTAGCTCGGTAATCGATCGAGTGTGACGAATGACCTGTGTTCCAAGACACTACAGGAGGTTTGACCTCGTTGCGTCATTGAGACTAAGTAAACACACATGGCTATCACTATGTAACAGGTCAAGCTGAGCTACTGATTTCGGTCAGGGAAAGTTTGAATTTAGCCCTGTTCCATGACCGTGGAAAAACAAGGATCCCTTGATACAATCTAGGTCCTCGCTTAGCAAGTCTAGAGTTATGAGGGTTTTATTTCTTCATCCGTGCGAGTAACAGAACATTTAGATTAGAACGTAGAAATAGAAGATGGACAAAAGCTGGACGACAGAATTGAACGCATCTTGTCTGATGGCTTAAAGGTCACTTCTTGAGTTTGTGAGCAAACCTATATCAGTAGTATCATTTACAGGAAAGTCTAATTTTAAAAGGTAACCTACGTGTTCATAGGGAGGTTTGAAGTTTGGAATTATGCGCGTCAATCGGAAAACGTAATGTTGGGAACTTAAAACACTATATTTCTAGTTTTCATGTAAATTTGACCTGTGAATTAGCTTCCGAATACCTATGACTTAAATATTTTCACTTTAAACAAGTATTTATCATCTGTCATTTTGGGATGAATATTGGAGAAGTTTTAAGTTTATATGTAATGAATCGAGGTTTCATGTTCATGTCAAAACAAAACAATATAAGATGAATATCATCAAGTGATTCTTTGATTACATCTGTCATTGACAGAGACAGAGATCTAATACTATTTAACTCAGCGCCTAATTGATCGTAACATAAATTAAAAAAGCAAGAAAAGATCCTAAAGATTTCCACAAAAACTGCATGCTGATGTAAAGATGTAAATTTCGGGATGTAACAAACGCTGTGTTATTCAAGCACTACATTTTCTTAGAGGTTGTATATTATTACACAGCCGACTTTTTTATATTTCAATGAACAAAACGCTATGTCAAAAAAAGTTAAGTATGTTCTAGTATGTTCTATCACTTAAAGTTATGAAAGAATCGACTATAGTATCACGGAAATAGAAATAAAATGTTTTTTGTCGATTATTTGTTTATTTGAAACTAACTGGATATTTGAATTCTTAACATTCATTCACAATGGTTTTCCCCAACTTTTGTTTCAACATTTTCTGTAAAATCCCCCGAAATATATGAATTGACGTGAAAAAACGTGTCATTTTCACGCCTTGAAATTATTTCTAAGTCGAAATATATGTTTCTGATGCAAGCTATTATAATAGTATGCAGATGATGTGAAATCTCAGTACCGTCCGCTAAAATATATAGTTTAATGTACAATAATCTTATATCTTATGTTCTCTACTATTCCTATCATATATGAAAATTCATAAAATGATTGAAAAAGAACGTGGCTTTCTTTAAATTTGCAGACATACCAACTACTTTTCTTACGAGTCAATTCATAACTCCTGTTATCAATTGCTGAGTTGCTATGGCATGACACGTGCATCTGCAAATTCAGGTAAATAGAGCGTTGCAGGTTTATTGTCACACGCATTCAGGCCTACCACACAAACGACAAACAAATCTTCAAAACTGAAAACATTGCTGATAGTGACGTTAGCTATAGTAGGTTTCGAAATGTATTGAAAATGTGCTAAATTTGGGCAGTTTTACCTGAACAAAGTCAACTTAAAGTAATTTTGCAATGACTTCATAAGGCATGCTTGGGGAAAAAATTAGTTATTTGAACATCTGTAAGGATTACTACATTAGTCGATATAAAATATACGCCAAACACCATTTTATTTCTATTTCCGTGAGTACTTTAGCATCATTTGTTGTTACAGTTGTGAAGCATTAGTACCAAACTAATATAATTATTCATTAAATAAAAAGGGATATCCAAGGAATTACATGAAAATCCTTGGGATATCTTTTAAGATTTTGAGGTGGCACTGGGTCGACTTCTTATTCTTTTCTCAGATATAACCATTACGCATGGTTAATAACATTTGACACTGATGAACCTCTTGATCCTCAGATTGTCCCTCTCATCGTTGTCATAAAAGCTTTAAAGAAGTTTTTCGTTATATCTATAATGCTGTGTTAATGACTAAATATGTTCAACAGAATAGTATTGTGTATCTTACAACATAATCATTTGCGGATCAACAGGTGGTGGGGGGAGTTACAAATATAGTAAATTACTACATTTTGAGAGTAGTATTTTACATTCACTTAATAATAATAATAATAATGATAAAGGATATTTATAATGCGCAAGTTATCCACACACGAATGCATGCACTTAGTTGTTAATATGCGTTTAACTTCCCAATCCATTCAATAAGATAATTTTCCTGTGTACAGATATTTTGTACCCAGAGTTTTTCAAGGGTTGTAATATTGGTTGTTGGAGCTCACCATCAATACAAACATTTTGTATCCGTCCTTTACAAATTTAAGTAACGAATTAATCTAAATTGCCAATATCAAATCAGTAATGCTGGAGCAACTAAGTTATACAGCTGGGAGCACTTTGGCTAACGAAGGGAATCAGTTAAAGCTTATATTACAATGCAAACATAATTAAAGACCTCCCACTGTTACGAATTACCAGATACTCGTGATCAGCGTAGCATGTCACATAATTTTTCAGTTTTTCACTATTTTCAAACGTTGCAGGAACAATGGGTAATTGTGTTAAAGTAATTTTGAATATATTTCTGTAAAGAAGAACCTTTCGTCTCTTTATCGCGAACCTTGAATTTCGAAACACATAAGTAGAAATAGTTCATTTTGCCTGTGAAAGATACCCTGTTCGGCAAAATCTGATCATGATATACATGTTTGTAAGGGCAGAAATGTATTTTGAAATGCAATTTGTAAAAACGATCAGGAACAAACACATATTAATTTAAAATAAAATTAAAAATATAATCGTAAAGAGCATATATTAATCTTTATACTTTGAACCTTGAATTTTGGGTAGTTGCAAGGGTTATTTAGTTACATGAGTCTAAAGACCAGCTCCTACAGTAATCATCTACAAAAGTATTTTTCTATCCGGAGAGATTCTCGCGCATGCGCTCAAGGGGGTGAGTATAATAGCTGGTAATGCTCACTTTCATTTTCGAAGCGGAGAGGAGACTTTTAAATGCCTTTTTTCATGCCCTTAACGACCTTGAATCTCATACATATTGTCGCGCATTTCAGTGTTTGGTTATAATAAAGATTTCTGTGCAACTTGAACTGATTTGGTTCAGAAACTACGAAGTTATTGACAAAATAACAAATCAACATGGCAGTGCAGTGGACTCGACCAATAGTCGGCGGAGTGGACCCAGAAAGTCGGGTTGGGAGGGGACATTTTTGGATAGTTCCGGTGTACGGTTATACACAGTGAATATGCTAATTAGCAATTAATTAGGCTGCTTTCAGTTTTTGTGCAGTTTCCGCCGCCGCCGCCGCCGCCGCTTCCGCGCTCATACTAATGGCTATAACTTTTTTCTACTAAGCTTTCCAGAACTTGTATTCATAACTTACTGCTTATAGTGGAGTAGCTTAGTGTCAAAATTGAAAAAATCTGGCTTAAAGTATGAAACTTGGCATGAATGATCATTAGACATGTATATATTTATTTTGCCTAGGATCCAAATTTTTCGACCACGGGAACCTGGTCACGTGACCAAAAATCCAAAATGGCCGCCAAATTTCTTTGAAATTCATTTTTACCCATTTCAACCGTATTTTTAGTGGACTTTCAAACCAAATATTTTTAATGTAATAAATATTATGACCAAAGAAGGACTTTCTGACATAAATTTTTAATCATTCCAATTTTGATGAATATTTTATAAGAAAAATATCAAAATTTCAGTTTTTGGAAAACATTTTAGGGTGGCTTTCAATTCTGTTCACTCCTTATGTTTAATGTATGCATTTTCGTGTGATTATTTTCATAACAATAATGAGAACTCTGTTTTATTTATTCAACATTGGCTTTGTATGGTTATGTTATTTCTTATGATCAAAATAAAACAATATACGTAACACTGTTTCTATTGCAACAGTTGTGGGGCGACCATTGAGGATCACAGAACACCTTGTTAATCTCCCTCATGTCACGGAATAAACCAGTAGAATATCGTATAGAAATATTGAAATTTTGAAATGAAATCGAAATGGGCAAGCAAAGGTCAAAGCGAGTCTTAGCAAAGGTCAAGGTCATGGTAAATCTCGTTAAGTTTGGTTCATATTTTGAAGATTTACAATGTCTTTTTATCAGATATATAAGAAGGCAAAATTGAAAATATTTCTTCACCAGATGAGATATTCATAAACTGGTCATATCAAATGTTCTATTTATCTTATTGTCAAAAACACTTACAAAGTTCACTATGAAAATTGTGTTAAAAAATCTGGACCACTGTTGTCACTGTTTTGAGGTCACCCTACAATTTCATCAAATCAATGGTGGTATGATACATGTATGCCTGAAAGTAGGATTTCACCTATTAATTTGCTCAGTGAAAAATCGGATTTAAATTTCACCAATTGCTAGAAAGTTGACCAATAAAACAATTAGTGATATAGTGATATAGTGATATAGTGATATAGTGATATAGTGATATAGTGATAGTGATATAGTGATCAGCTGTTTTAGTTCTATGTGACATTTGCTATTGCTATTGTTACCCTTTTATCATTAGATACGAAAGTCGATACCTTTGATTTTATTTCTTTGGACAATAAATATCAGAATGAATAATAGTTGACAGATTGTGAATATTTTCGTTTTTTGATATATGTCTTTTTGATCATGATATGTTTATTTAGTGCTAAAATAATTTATATTGAAAGGACTTTATAACAAGATGTATCACTTACCACATTGTGTTAAGTCGAGGTCAATGGCATGATCAAGGTTGGTCTTAGCTTATGCTTAGAATTTTCTATGTGTTTATCCTATTTTGGGAGGGGGATTAGTGGGTTTTTTCGAATATGCTACATTATGGCATTATCATAACTTAATGTCAATCTGAAACTCTATTGAGTGAGTTAAGGACCAAGCTAATTAATCTCGCTATTAAACTAAAGAACTACAGTAGGCTCAATTCTCTTACATAGACATGCAATGTATATCATATTGAAACTCCATGTCTATGTCATAAAACTTGAATCATATTTCATACCAACATTATATTATGTGAGCTGTTTGATTGGCATTCGAGAAGTTGATGGTATAAGAAAGTCAAGAGTAATTCTATGTGGTACAAACAAACGTAAGATTCATTAACATTTGAAACGATATATAAACCTTATTTGATTGACGCCTGAAATGAATCCATCCTATTTGGAATAGAAAAGATTAAAAGCTATATTATTATAATATGTGTCCAAAGCAGGTGTCAAGAACACAACCTTGTAACGGCACCATTGACTGTGAAATTTCCACACGCTGAATACAGCAAAGAAGGATATATATAGGCGAGTAGAATGTTAGAACCGTTATAAACGTTGGAGGGAATAGAAAGAATGATTTTTCTGCATTTGGACAGACAATTTTGTTGTAAGATAGTGACGAAGTTAAAATTGATCATAAGAACACAGCATGCATGAAAATCAAACAATTTGGTTTATTTAGAATTTTTTTCTTAATAAAGTTTAATTGTACGTATCAGTTGTTCATGTATGCTCACTTGATTTTTTAAAAATATTTCTTTATTTACAATGTCTTAAATGATATGTTTATTGTTTATTCTAACGTATTTCCATGAAGTGTTTGGTGTTATATTTCTCCGTCAAAAGTGACATTATTGTGTAGTCAACGATAGATTTATGTGTAGTTCTACTCAAAACAAAAAAAGTTATTTTTACAAATATTAGGGACACAGTTATACTTTGTTGTACTAAGCAGACCACACGTGAATAGGGATGTATATAAATATATTTTGTTTATTAAAAGTGTCAATGAAGGTGACATGATATCCTAATAACCATTGCAAAGTTTGATAATCAGAGAGGTAAGATAGCTTACTTTAATGTGTATTTTTTGTATAAGTAAAGTTGTTTTAAGTCCATTTCCCGCCACAAAGTGGAAGGGGTTATAGGTTTGGGCTCCGTGCGTCCGTCCGTCCGTCCGTCCGAGTTAAAGGGGACAACATTTCTCAAAAACTCAAAGATTTTGATTAAAACTTATTTGGCGGAGGATGTTGATGACCACGTCTTCTTGTTTTAATTGGATATCTTTTAAACATTAATAATGAATTTGTGTTTGCTAACGAAAACATTAGGTGACAGTACTCATGGTACTTAACCCTCCCAATTCCACACCCTGTAATACGCACCGTTGGGAGAGAGATTGTTACTGGGATTCCGGATTGTTATGGGACGGTTACGGATTGTCATGGGAACTGTTGTGCCATGCATGTCATATTTAATGATCGCTACAGTAGTAATTATTCATGTTTAATCCCAATTAACACTGTTCGTAGGTTCTAACATAATATGTTTATAGATTTATTTATTCATTATGCATGGAAATCTACATTGAGCTAAGTAAACACTGTTGACGTCCTGAATATTGGTCCAAAATAACTACCTTGACATCATAAAGCGTCCTTGTTTTTTTAATTGAAATATGTTTACGCAAAAAAAGTAATTCCATGTTTACACAAATGATTGTTTTAAATGATAGGTCGAACAAATGTAAAATAATGCCCTTGATAAAAAAAGTTATTGTAATTTTCCCGAGAGAGGGGTAGAATGTTATTACAACGGATTGTTATATGATGCTTTTCCGGATGACTACTGAGAAAGCTCATTTTCGCTACGGATTATTAAGGGATGTTTGGCAAATAACACCATAGTTTTCTGGTTTAATCTAAACAACGAGTTCAAATTAAATCGGTTTTTATGTGCAGAAAATTGTGTTATCGCTCCCACAGATGTGAAAAAAAGGATGATTACTTTGATGAGAATATTTCTTTGATCATAATTTGCAATATATTTTAAATAGATTTGGCATAGTAAAATTCCTGAGAATTTCTATCAAAGAAACACAATTCTTAGTTAAAACGTTTGAATGTAAATCAAAAGATGTTTCTACACATCAGCCATGTCTTTAAATTTTCAGAGGTCTGCTTTGCAAGTGAAAGATTTAGGACATATCGACAGAACTGGCGATAACTAAGGGAGTCCAGGGCAAAGCGCGCTCCAACATATAAACGTGATTTCTAGGCATAGTAAAACGTCTAAAATTCAACTTGCAGCATATCTCTAATTCTCAACAGATAAACTATTGTATGACAAATGCTTTTTAACCTACCATGCCTGAAATAAAGAGATATTAACGAAAATGTATTTCGACGAAGGCGGTGCACTTTACCCCGTAGTTTCGGGCAAAGTGCCCAATGCGAAAAGACACACAATTGTTATATGTCAAACACCTATAAGCCATTACCATAAAAAATGGGCACCCTTTTGAAATCTAAACAAATAATAAAAATCAAAGCTCTTTTTCAAACAAAGACAAAATATGTTTTTATATATCATAGACCTATATTTTCAAAGTTTTTATTAAAAAAACTTACATGATCACTACATACTATGGGAGTCTTGACACTTCAACTTATTTATTATCAGAAACCAGCAAATATATGAAGATAAAAAAGAAATTTATTGGTTTGAAAGACAAATTTAACATTTAACAAACAACTAATCTCTGGCGGACTTGCCCATACGGCCTATCTTCTTAATTGTTTAGGAATAAAAGAAAATAATATGATGAATATCAAACTGATATTACAAATCAAAGAAAGTATATGTGCTTTTAAGGGAAACAAAAACCCTAAAACCCTATAATGTATTTTAATACCAATTAAAAAAATATAGTAAACTATTAGAATGAAAATCACATTTTACTAAATTTGTTTCTAAAATAATTTGATACCTGGTTTCCCCTTTATCCAACGTATTACCAATAACCAATGTGATATAAAGTAAACATAGATAAAACATCAACAACTATGTTGAAGGTTTATAAGTATATATGTTTGCATATGAAATGAATTACTTATAAACAATATTGATTTCAAACAAGTTGTTTTAAAATATTGTTTAAAGATTTCAATAGGACAATTCTTGGGACTTTAATAAAAACACAATGAACATATATTGTGATCATGACACTTGAAAAGCTTCAATATGACTATATTCAGCGTAGGTAATGTTTAAACCAACCAAAAGCACGAATGGGCACACGCCAGACAGTCAAAGAAGCTTCAGGTGTAATAATTAAGAAATTAAATGATTCAACAAATATACTGCAAAACAAAAATACACATAATTCATAAATACACCTTTCCCTCCCAATGCACAGGCTAGGGCTAAAGCTTTAAAAGCCTGATATTATGAGAATCGTGTTTCATTTATCTCCCGTTTGTGAGTGTTTGATTTAGTTCAGTAACATTTTAACAAGAAGTGTTGAAGTTATAAGCTGAACAAAACATTTGTATATGGAAGGTAAATTATGGGTATAAATAGAGTCCGATTTTTTTGTCGTTGCGCCATAGCGAAACCTTTTCCACATTTTCACACGCTTCATTATGCATCCCTTTAATATTGTCAACCAATTCATCTACAGAAGACTTTATTGCCGTGTGTGCGATACAGATTCTTGTTGTGCCCTATACACACTAACATAGACGTGTCAACACCCGACTTTTCGAGACCAGAAAGATCCACTGTATCCAGTTTGTTTGAATTTTGGCGGAACTGAAACCAGTTAGTGTCAAAATATTATCACATATTGCATCAAAAACATTTTGTTTGTTGATTTCGTTTTTTAACAATCCGTATCCTACTCATTCACAATCCGGAACATCTGTAAACATAGCCCAGTAACAATCATTGACAATAACATTACACCCGTCTGAATAAACATCAATTATAAACAATTAAAATAACCCGTTTCATTCATCGAATATGGAATTATAAATGTCATTTGAATGAAGTTTTGATAATCTGAAGTTTTAATATACTACATTGTCCAATTTAGCTTATCTAAGACTTTTAATGAGTCTTAGATATTAAAGTTTTCCATATTATCAACGAATTTGCCAAATGAAATGATAATACAAACTAATGATAACTAAAGTGGTCTTTGAATACATTCATTTAATCATGGTTACCAAATATTGCAATATTCCGACCCAAAAAATATATAATTGACACTTTTATTAACGAAATTAAATTATTTCCAAAAGTGAAAATTCCCATGACAATCCGTAACCGTCCCATAACAATCCGGAATCCCAGTAACAATCTCTCTCCCAACGGTGCGTATTACAGGGTGTGAATTCATCGCAATTTTACTGCCCTATGGTGCTTTCCTGGATCTCAAACGCCTGCGTTACATCAAATTGCTAAATAATTGTATGGGTAGCAACTATAGCATCTTCATTCATGATTCTGAGGCATTATAAGTAAAGATGGGAACTATCATTGCCAAAAGTATGTTAATTTTACTTCAATTGGCGAAGCACCCACCATGCATCTGAAGATTTTTTAAGTGATTCATAAGGTTGCGATTATTTTCAAGGTTTTGTAGGAATGCATAGAAACTGGATATTATAAAACCTCTGGGCCCCCTGAGGCTCAAAATAGCATCAGAGGGAATGATATGCATAATTTGCATAAAAACCTTTTTTTGCATTAGTTATGCATTACTTAGTTAACCAACAGCATTGAATCATTTGTTCTTTCGAACACTTTCCAAAATGTTGGTATAATTTTAAAAACTTAAATAAATCATTGCACTCAATAATGAACTTACACATACTATGAACAGGTGACACTCAGGTCTTAACCTCAGCGCGGTAAAAACATTAACCCTTTTATTACTACCCTTTTCGTATACATCTTTAAAGTAGACAATGTACATAGAGATTTTAAAATTGAATTCTGATGCAGTGCCAAAATTATGAGACAACCTTGACATTGATCTTATCTATGCGAAAATACCATGACCTTGACCTTTGCCAAGACTCACCTTGACTTGTCCAGTTTGATTTCATTTCAACATTTTAATATTTCTATAGGATATTCCAATGACTATCTCCGTAACAGACATAGGGGGAGCATCCTTAACGAGGTGTACTGCTGGTTCTAAATGGTCGTCACGCTAAACCATATTTTGCTTAAAGAAACAATATACTGCAGACTTTTGATTTTAATCATTAGAAATAACATATAACTAATGTTTAATAAATAAAACTAACATCTCAATATTTATGAAATTAATTACATGAAAATACATGAATTAATCATGAAGAGTGGAAAGAATTGAAAGCCATGCCGAATTTTTTTTGTAAAAGTTGAAATTTACCTATTTTTCTCATAAAATATTCATTGAAATGAGAAAATTTACAGATTTGAGATCAGAAAGTCCTTCTTTTGTCATAATATTTATTACATTTAAAATATTTTGTTTGAAAATTCACTAAAATGCGGTTCAAATGGTTTAAAATGATTTTTTAAGAAATTTGGCGGTCATTTTGAATTTTTGGTCACGTGACCGGGTTCCCGCGGTCGAAAAATTTGGATCCTAGGCAAAATGAATACATACATGTCCAATGATCATTCATGCCAAGTTTCATACTTTAAGCCAGATTTTTTCAATTTGGCCAAAATTTGACGCTAAGCTACTACACTATTATACCTCGGGGGAACGATTTTGACATGTTCACTTTCAAGGTCAAAGGTCAAGGTCACGAGCTATAAAATTACTAAAAAATTCCTTGTAAACGCGATAACTTGAAAAGTGTTTGTGCTATGAAGCTCTTACTTGGTATGTATCATCCTTGGAAGAGTAAAAAAATTTGAAAAGGTTTTCGCTACAATCTGTCCAAGGTCAAGGTCACAGCAAGGTCACTACTTTAGCATGGTTTTGCGAAAATGCTTTATTTTAACAATGAACATTTTCAATCAATCAGATGATTGTTATCCTCAATGAAAAGTGTTCATTGATTGTGTAACCTTGAAGGTCAAAGGTCAAGGTCATGAGATTTGTGTTATTGCAATGTGCAACTAATTTGGATATAACTTAATCCCATTAAGCTTTTCAGAACTCATGAACATGTATAAGTGTTTACACCTCTGGGGAATTACAATGACATGTTCACTTTCAAGTTCAAAGGTCAAGGTCACAGCAAGGTCAACATATATTGAGAAAATGGATAATTTTAACTTTTAACAATTTAATTCGTTACATTAATGTTATATTCAATGAAGTGTATTCATTGATTGCGTGACCTTGAGTGTCAAAAGTCAAGGTCACAAGAAAATGCCCAATATGCTGAGGCTTGTAGAAGGCGGAACAGGGTAAGGCGAAACCCCAAGTTTCGGGGCTGCTCTGCTTTTGCGGTGTCCCGCAAACGCTAATCTAGTTTTAAAAGAATGTATACACGTGATGCATCACCATACATTAATGTGAAAAGTAGTTATTTTAACATGTTGGAGTTAAACTTACTCGTCGAGTTATATGAAATTACACGCCAAGAAGCTTGTTATTCCCATTTCCATGACTACCCAGTACCTTTGGTAACATTTTAGGTAGGTAGGTAGGTGGTTAGGATTTAAGAGCGGTGTTGGGCCACAAATGATCTATATGCGCTCTGCATTAAAAGGGAATGTTAAACGATTGTAAACAAAAGTTAAGATAATGTCATCTTTGCCTGGGTTTTTTACACAATCTAAAAGTGACCTTTGAAATATTATTTGTTTCATGATAAAATTTAGTTTACTAAAAGGAAGAGTTTTGTAAGAGGAAGAGTTACCTCCCCTGGTATCATTGATAGCTTTGCCGAAGCATACGGAAATGACCGAGGTTTTGGAATTGACCACTTTTGAAACGGCGTCCGACGCTGATTACACTATCTTGCCTCCAATCAGATTTCTACCTTTGTATCCCATGTATTTGGCCTATTAGAGCTCTGTGGGGAGATTAAAATGCGGCTTATCTTAAAAATCAAGAAACACTACGCCTCATAAAATTTATATAAATCAAAAGGTCTTATGACAAAAGGGGACTTATCGATAACTCTCACTAATTTACTACATTTAATACCCACAGAAAAAGAAATAAACTGTTTTTGGACGGTGATTTGGTACATATTTATCTATCTTATTTAATCTTTCATGTATACCTTACATCAGATGAAAATTCATTAAAATTTTAAAAGTACATAAAGATTATAAACCACTCGCAATAAATTTAGATCTATATTGCTCCGCTACGCTACGCAGATTATAGTGAAGCAATGTAGATCTTAATTTATTGAGATTGTGAAAACAACGCGCTTTCAGTTGTGTGCTGCAAGTTTAAAGAATTAACATGGCGTACATGAAGTCCGTGCATCACAAGATGAAATAGACAACGCCGGTCTGTACAGCCACATGTTTTCCTTGACTAGTGACGCAATTTTCATATTTAACGCTAATTGCCACAAATAAAATTTCAGGGACGTTGATTTAAAAATTGTATCAAAATCATTAATTTATATTTCAGTTCAATGTGACATATGTAGGATAATAGCTGAAGAAAAGAATAAAAACTCTGGTTCCCGGAGTGTATCACGTTGCGCTTCATAAACTCAGGGAACCTTTGCGTAATGGACGCGCCCATGTGCGAAAATCATCAAGGCGGCCGTTTATTAACTTTAGCTTTTTTTAGACTTTTCATAGGTACTGACACATTCACCAGAATACAGTGAACTTCCATATATCTCAAAACTCTAAAATAAAGCTTCTGTAGCTATCTATTCACATTTGAAAATAGCGTTACTAGGCAGCATGTAAACAATGCGGGAAATAAATTTCAAAACCGTGGCCTGCATTCGTTTAATAAATATTCGTTGTTAAATCACAAATTTTACAGATAACATGTAACGATACGTTATACTCAACGACCAATATAAAGAGAATACCCGATCGATGGTATTTCAAGCTGATCAAACTAATACGGTTAACACATTTCAAACAATAATAATAATAATGGATAGCTTTTATAAAACGCCAAATCACCACTATTTGGACTCGAAGCGCACTATGCTCCATTACCCTGGTCTAACCCGACATGTAGTCGCTCTAGGGTCACCTCCTACACAACTTTTACCAGGTACCCATTTGCACAGCTGGGTGAACAGAGGCTCATTTTGAAGAAAGTCACTCGCCCAAGGTGACACCACAAATCTTCGACTCATGTTCCTGTGTTGGGCAGGGAATCACTCTTCATTCAGCTTTGGGGTCACCTACCCATCCGGCAAGCCACGCCCGATGTTGCTTAACTACTCTGATAGCGGCAGAACTGGGCTGTGAACGGGAACAAATGCCACCCCATTCCTTTAAATATCCCTTGTCAGATCACCAAATGTACAGATAGCATGTAATGATACGTTATACTCAACGACCAATATAAAGAGAAATGTTATTTATATCGTTTGAGGGACGAATGAGATTGAAATTACTTTCTCCTAGCGTAGGGGAATACAACAAAGGGATGTAATCCAGTTGTAGGTGGCGCTTAATAAGAGTATATAAGGTGTAAGATATTTGAATGTTCATTCTCGCTTGTTGTGCACCACGTATACATTGCGACATGGAAAGTTTGACAATATTGTTTTGTAATATTTTGTATTCTATGCAGGCCTGTCGCCGTTCTTGCAGGCTTGTCGTCGTACTTGCAGGCTTGTCGCCGTTTGTTGGGGTCACTCGCAGCACCTTTAAGCTTGTCGCCCTTTTCATGTACGGTATGTTACAATACCCTATTTACGTCTTCGAAATAAACGCGTCGGTGCACAGCATAGCTATTTGAATGTGTGTTATGTTATTTGTTGTATGTGTATTGTACATGGCTAGGAGAATACCCGATCGTTGGTATGTCAAGCTGATCGCTCGATGGTATAACAGATATTCACTCCGGCGGTCATTATTTCGACCCTTACTGCTGTCTTGAAACGTTGTATGGGTCAAAGTAGAAGTGTCATCTTGTTACAATGATGTGGTTTCCAGAAACTGGTTTTCCACAAAATGTGAAATGTGTTCATTCAGGAAACGATAAAAGATGTTTAATAAGAGGGAATTGGACGATTGAATCTCATGAAAATGCGTTATAAGAATGACTGCAGAACAACATCTCGACAACAAACAACATTTCCTAACAACCTTGTGACAACAACTTCACGCCTTTACATAGAGGTATATATGTTTCTATTCATGAAGCTATTCGATATAATAATATTTTAAGTTAGTGTGAATAATGTAGCATCGTGTAGTTGATTGATAACAATCGTATGGATATAAGTTCAATTGAGCATTAACAACAATTTATTAATTAAATTCATACATAAATAGATTATTCATAATATAAAATATTTTTCCGGTGAAGGAAACGTTTCTATCAGAGCTCAGCTCAGACAGTGACAATGTTTCATAGTTGTTTACTTATCAACGTACAGTTGAACACGGATATAGCGAACACTCGGATATAGCGAACAAATTTCCAAGTCCCGTCCCTATATAACATCATTAAATTTATATGCGTATAGCGAACACCGGATATAGCGAACTAAATTTTTTGATCCCTTGGAGTTCGTTATATCCGAGTTCTACTGTATATGATTTGATTTACCAGATTTACC
The DNA here is from genome assembly GCA_916613615.1 of Steromphala cineraria. NCBI lineage: Eukaryota > Metazoa > Mollusca > Gastropoda > Trochida > Trochidae > Steromphala > Steromphala cineraria. The sequence continues at coordinate 36,781,263 of OU744722.1, read as the reverse complement.
ACAGAAAATAACATTTGCATGTTTTCTATGTTAAAAATCACTGAAGGGTATTTCCTGTGCTTTACATTTCTAGTACTTGATGATAATGCCATATTCATATGTATTTTATAAAGTATTTGCTATATCTATATCATTGTATTTCGTTCTGCTTTACATTTCTATTGCTAAGTGATATTGCCATAATTATTTTTAAGTGTATTTGTTTGGTTACTGCACAGTTCGAGAACTATAACGTATGAATGACTGTCTTGCGCTAATTTTATATATGTATATAAATATTCACAAAAAGTTAATTGTCCAGGTGTATGGTCAAACTTCGTCTAATGAATATTTAAATAAAAACATAATGCCGGATTTTTTCCTACCGGTTTCATTTTTAATCTTCAGGGAGAATGAAATATACATGTGACATTTACAGTCGGATCCTGGTTCTCTTCTTTACCGGTGAACACTTTCACAGCATGAAACCAGGGTGAATCCAAATATTGGATTCATGCCGGATACAGCCGGATACTTACCCATTTTAAATCCGCCTATCCGGCACCAGATACGCCACCGGATATGCTATCCGGCCGGATACTGCCATATACTCCACCGGATACCCATTTTTCCTGTTTCCGCCTATCCGGCACCGGATACCCCAACGGATATGCTTTCCGGCCAGATACTGCCAGTCACTCCACCGGATTTGCCTTCCGGCCGGATACTGCCAGACACTCCACCGGATTTGCTATCCGGCCAGATACTGCCAGATACACTACGGATATGCTATCCGGCCGGATACTGCCAGATACTCAACCGGATATGTTTCTCTGAGAATCTAGTTACTTACTCATAAATAATGGTCAAAATGATTTAAACTTATTCAATAACATTTACTATTTCCCTTTCATTTCCTTCATAAAAAAATAAAATGTTATTGGAACATTTATATACAAATTGCTTGAATAACTATGTAAATAAAATTAATGTACGGAATGTTAACTACCAAAGGTTAAATACCAATTGTAGGGTGGGAAACATTTATATAGACCACAAAACACGAATTGCTTTCTAATAATTGTTTGCCAATCAAATGACATGAACTGTTGACAGAATTCTTGTTTTATGTAATAGAAAGTATCACACATTATATTTGCAAATTGCTGTTGTAAACAGTCATATGACCCAGAACTCACATGGCTAGAGTGTTGATTATGAAGTGAAATGTATGGATGATGTACAAATATTATGGCTGTAACGATTCATCGATACATACGATACAGTCGTAGCTTGGAAATCATGAGCTACCTGTATCATTATACACTAAAAAAAGATTTCACTTCAAAAACTAAATGATCACTATAAACCAGCTAGTGTTGTGCAGTAACTGTAACTACAGTAAGCATGAAGCATCTGATTATAAGAGTATATGAAGTTATACAATTTATCGTGACACATTCTGTATCGCCTGTCTGTATCGTGATATATCTCGTATCATGAGATTTCCCATTATACTCAACCCATATGTCAAATATCAGAAAGAACAAAGTTTTACAAGTCTAAAGACCCCAAATGTGACCACAAATGACGTTGATCTTCTAAAGTTTTACATTCTCTTTACTCTTCTTTCATTATGACAACCTAAACTTAGGAGCAGCAACTCTCTCAATACACAACAAGAACTAGTCACTAATAAAAACAAAACCCATACAAAACAAAAAATATAGCTTTACAGTATACATTATCAACTTTATAAAGCATTCACAAGTATACAAGGCAATCTATTGAGGGTTTTTCAATAAGGTTATAATGCATAATATGCAGAGATATTCTGCCTGTCACGCTTGAATACACATTAAACACTTGTTGCCTCAATCTCATTAACAGGGGTCATTAATTGCTTAACTAATTACAATTAGGCAATTAGTGTATATTGCAGTAGCACAGGAGGTGAGGGTAAGGTTGGAGTAGGGTCAAATTGCTCACATAGTGGAAGAAGTATAGTTGAGCTTATATTATTTGGGTTGTTAATTTTAAATTATACTCATTGTAAAATGCATTAGTTATAAAGCAACCTTTGTTATGCCTTAAACAGTTGTAATGAAAGCAATAAATTCTATCACCTCAATTGAACGATAAAGAAAAACATGATATCAATACCCCATTTTTTACAGACTTACAGGGCTAAACTTAAACAAAGAGTGAACAAACAAATTGGGGTAACAAAGAAGCTAAATGAACATTCATTTCTGGATAAATATACAAATATGTAAATCATTAGCTTAGTTAAATAGACATAAATAAATGTACATACATTGTAGATAAATCATCCCAAATAACAAATAGTATATCAACAACAATTTGGGCATTGGCTATTGACAACATGCATAAACATTTTAGATATAAGACAATCCTAGGCCTCAAACTGTCTCATTCAAGGCTTAACATGTAGAACCAGCATTAGTTTACAGTTTACTTATATTATATTCATCTTAAAAATCTGTACAAAAGACAATTGAAAATTTGAATAAAAACCTTAAATATGTACAGAAAACAATTCATTTCTTGCATCCAATCAATACTATGTTAAACTCAATCAAATACCACCTGTTATTGAATGCAACTTTTCTACTTCTTAAACTGATTGATGCGAAACAGTTGTCTATTTTAAAAAGATAAAAGAAAAAATAAGATGATAAGGACTAATGTTACTGTTATTAAAATATACAGGCAAAACAACCCAAATAGCATTAAAATTTTAAGCACACACCCAAACTGATGAAAAAAAAGGCTTTAAAATATTGTTCTTGATATTCTGTGTGTCTTAGATAAAAATGAAAAGCATATTAACTTCAAAAGTCCAACTTTTTCACTTCATAAGGGAAAAAAGGTATGCAGCTTATACCAAAATGACCACAAAATCATGTTCATTCTCCTAGTAGTAGATGTTTCCTTAGGAAGGTACAAGTAAGAGATAGACAACCATATTGACAAAATAAAACATTCAATTTGATACAATGTCTTCCAGACCAAAACATAAATTATTTACAAATATGATGCTTTTGTCACTGGGCATAAGACAATGAATCTCTGCATGTTATGCGTTTCTTGAAACCAGGCACACTTTCCATCAATTCTTTGAACTGCTAGCAGTGATGCTGAGCCTTCGTTTTGAAATTTAGAAGACCATACTGATATGGGATTGAGGTATCCAAACTGGTTGAAATTGTCAGACATGATATTTGCAAATTGCTGTTGATACCGGTCATGTCACCAAAAACTCAAATGGCCAAAATGTTAATTATGAAAAGGACGGTGTGTATGATATACAATATCAAAAAGAACAAAGTTTTACAATTTTCAAGACAACAATGTGACCAAAACAAAACCCATACAAACAAAACAAAAAATATCACTGTACAATATACACTATCAATGTCTTAAAGTATTCAGTAAGCAGGGTCAATGTTTTTCAATGAGGTTATAATGCACTAATATGAAGAGACCGCCAATATTCTGCCTGTCAGGCTTGAATACACATTAAACACCTGATGTCTAGATCTCCTTAACAGACCTCATTAACCACTTTACTGATTGCAATTAGGCGATAATTGTATATTGCAGTAGCACCGGGGTATTGGGATTAGGTTGGGGTAGGGTCGGAATGCTCAAAGAGTTGACTAAGTATAGGTGAATGTCTCTGATGCTTGTCACAGTTGTTATTTTTATATTATACTTATATTTCCTTAGATTGTATATTGCATAAGTTTAATGTCAAGCATGCTATCAATTTAACTTCCATCTTTGTTACAGACCTACAAAACTGAACTCAAACAGAGAGTTAACAGATATTTTTAGGAAACAAAAAATCAGAGCAACTTTTATTTTCAGATAGAAATTAAACTAAGAAGTGAATCATGAAGTTATTAAGATAAACATAAGCAAAGTTATATGAATTGTCAATACTGCAGCCATTTATTAAAAGTGTATAAACAATAATTGGGGCATTGACTATTGACAAAACGCATAAAAATAATTTTAGTTGTAAGACAATTCACTTACCGGGTAACTTTCTCAAACCCTGTGCCAAACAGGAACAGTTTTATATAGTCTTTTGAAAAAAGTAATATTCATCTTAAAACACTGTACATAGGACAATTTTTTAGGAAATTGGAATAACAGCGTTAAATATGTACAGAAACCAATTCATTTGTCACATTCCACATATAACATTGTTATATTCAAATCTCTGCCCCGTTCTTGGTCAATGTTTAAATTAAACTCAATGTCGTAATAAAGTCGCAAATTAATAAACAATTAAAAAAATGTACACATTTATACCTTTCCCTCAGAATCATAACAAATTGTCTCCAAGCAAAACATTTTATTATGTCTTTCTCTGCAATAGATTTTACTACCACGTTGAAGCCAGTTATAACTGTGCTTCATTACTAATTGTTCCGCTCAATATTGATGCAGTAGCCTGTTTCCAGTGTCATTTTAGTGTATCGTTTTGAAGAAGGGGTTATTTAATCAAAGTTAATAATTCATCAACAAAATTTAATTTATAAACATTTTCATCAAAGTCAATATTTTTTTAAACGTCCAGAAAAGTAATCATTTTGAAAATTGTTTAAAAAAAAGATAATTTTTATAAAATTATTTCATCAATCAAATTTTATTTCCAAACAAGGACAATTCTTCCTAAAAAATATTGTTCATCAAGGTTATTATTTTATCAAACAAGTAAAACATCCTATTAAAAATATTTTCATCAAAATTAACACTTCATCGGGTGAGTCTCGTAACAATCCAAATTTCATGAAGTGAATTTAACTTTGCTAAAATGGTGAATCTTTTAAAATCTCTCTTGAAATAACATGCTGAAAGCCTTCAATGAATTTGTCACATGCTGCAATATACATCACTATTGTAAAGCTTGCTTTGACGAACACAAAGACGGGTTGACCTGTCTGTCTCTCTGTCTGCATATCTCCCCCGTCCTGCTTGAGTGATTTATTGCCCCCTTGACCTTGCGGTGGTAACTGGTCTCAAAGGGTCTAATTATCCCATAAAAGGTATAATTTATCTTTACCGCCTGACAGATTGTTAATTAAAGTTTCACCTCAACTTTAAAATACACACATTACATTAGGCAAAAGAATTTTAAAAATGACCCACCCCTGTAAGGAATTATAAGAGACTAACGTTATGAATGTTGAAAAAAAAGAGTAAAATGTTTGCTTAAAATAAACATTATTATATTCGAAAAAATATATTCTTTACTATACCTTTGGCCACCATGTAAATCATTAAAACTGTTACATTTTGCTGTACATATTGTCAATAAATTAGACCACTCACATAGACATTTCTAATAGTTGCTTTCTATGGCTCACTATGCCTTTCCTTATGTCTTTTCCCTCATACGTTCAACTTTCTCTCTAATCTCACTACTCTGTTTTTGGGTGGCAAAATCATTGTGTTTAATAACTGTTGTAAATAGTTAAACCCGATAGCTCTCTCATAAAGCAAAGCTTATACCTTCAACGTCATCTTTACAAAAGAAACAAAATCTTTCTTTAAGAATAGTGTAATCATTTCGGGACACATTGATCGCGTGAGTGGATTTGCCATAAACATAAGAAATCAGCAAGCTCCATGCACGTTTTAAGGTGCGTCTTAAACTCAGTTTAAAATCAAAGAAAATGACATTCATTAATATCATAAAAGTAACAACTATGTCTAGAAATACATGACAATTCTTTAACAATAGACGAAATCCATCCAATATCCCCATTGTTTCTTAGTTAGGGGCCGACTGCTTTCAAAGTCCATATTTTTAAACAATTCATAAACCACAGAAGTTGTTGTCATAGAATCCATATATATATGTTTCATAACTTCAAATATACCCCATATGCTGTCCTACAATGTTGACCAAGTACCTTAATGAATGGGTAACGTGTTTGCACAGTGGTTAGCGTGTTCGAGGTTTCGAATCCCGCTACGGGCTTGACAAACTTTGTTTGCATCAGAGAACCATACTACACACAGTAAGGTTTGGGTACAATTCTACACTGAATTTTAGAATTAACGTACAATTATCAGTGAAAAATTTGTAATATAAAATTTTCAAAAAACGTGCTACTGTCCCTTTAAAAGACCATACATGATGATCTAGCCGTTCTTCTTTAATCACATGATCTGTTTTCGTTTTATTGTGGAACACCTTATTATTATATGGATATTTATATAGCGCGCATATCCATATACACGTGGTTGCTCAAAGCGCTTACATTGTTTCTCCTGGTCAGTGGCATGCTTTCACCGTCTGATCATATTTTCCAATTCAACTCCCTGAGGAGTATTCAACCGGCATCCCAATATGTTGCGCTCAGGTAAGGGACCATTCTATGCCTCCCAGGGTACCCATTCACAGCTGGTGAACTGAGACACATTATCAGGGCAGTTTGTCCAACACTGCTGAACGCTGATAACCGACAGCTCGGCGTATGCACGTGTTCATGTATCCACCATCAGCCACTAACATGAGTTGCTTGGCCTGGATGGGATTCGAACTCCGGACCCGAACACCGTGAGACCGGCGCTCATGCCGACTGAGCTTTACCGTACCCCATCATGATAAAGTTAGTAGGAATTTTTGATTAAAATAGTTTTTATTTCGAGAAAACATTTAATACACAAAACTCAGATCATATACAAAACGAAAACGGATAAGCAAACAGGCGACAAGTGCCATCTCATACAAACATTAAACGATTGATATCAAAGATATATGGAAATATAGGTGGGTATTTAATTATCAAATGAATTCATCAGGGCTCAGTGATAAGGATTCGTCGCCCATAGGGAAACCTTGCAAGATTATAACAATTTGAACAATTATTTGTTTGATCAGAAGCTATCATGTAATGGTCAAGGAAAGAAATCATGACAAGAAGTTTAACGCATTAAGTCTTCATACATACAATAATACACTTCAAATGTAATGTGTAATGTCAATAAAGTTATTGCTAAATGGGCCTTACTATATGCTCACAGTTATTTAAGATTTACGTATATGTATATACATCAGAATCTCATGTCTTTGATTACATAACACATTCACTTAAAAAACTTTGTTGTTTCGAAATGTAAAATAAATGTTGATTCAAGGAAGGATAAACTGAAAATTTAAAGGCTATTAACAGTAACATACCGTTGAGGCGTAGATTTATCAACATACTCTTGCGTAATGATAGCACAGGTGATAATTAGTGATTATCAAGCGACATGATGGCAGTGAATACCGGTCTTGACTAGTCGTCATGTATGATTGATTACTAAATGGGCAGAACTTTGTACAAAGTGTGTGAGAGAGAGAGAGTTTATTTGATTATTTGAGTCAGTTTAACTATCCCTATATCATTTAGGACAACAATGGTTTATATATTTTTTGTGTACTTTACATAAGTATACTTTGAATATAGTCTCCAATTTTTGTAATTGCCCTTTTTTAGATGTATATATGTTATAAATGTGTATCTATACCTTTTGAACACCCATTTGATGTTTTAGATAGATTAACACTGATTGAACCGTATTCAGCTAAATACATTTGTATATTCTTTTACCGGACTTTGATAGATAGTTGAGCCTAGTCAGTCACGGCTTAGTGCACATCCGCTATGAATAACTTGACCACGGCGTTCGGCTTCAGTGATCAAGACTTAATGAACCGACCTTCTGTTAAGTCTATGCATACGTATATCGGTTAAAGAGAAGAATTCTTACATCAAAGTTCGCTAATAAACAACTGCAGATACACAAGTCCCTTCAATAACTTGACTGGAGATTTGAATGGCTATTGTGGGTCATAAAACAGGTTGAAGGAGCTTACACGATTGGGAAGTGAATTCGTGTTACATACAAAATGCTTGACATTAGAAACACATATCTCTCTGCAATACTGATTTTGAAATCACGATTTAGTAAAGTATGTAATAAAGTGATGGCATGTGTTCAATGTTTTGTCTGTAGAAATATATTTTTAAGTGTTTGTTATGTTGTAAATCATTGAGTGTTAATTACCTTTTATTATGTGACAACTTCATATATGACCCCTCTGTCTTATAGGATAAACTTATCTCTTTACATAATTGGTTAAAGATTTTGACAATGTTCTATTTTATTCAGTAAAAGTGACGATATCACACTCTCTAAGATATAATTTTCATAGAAAACATTACACAGTAAAAGTCTTTTTTTTATCAGGAACAAATGTGCTGTATTAATCCTGTATTCTCATTAGTTATTTAGTAAGTGATGAAGACATATAACTAGCATGCGCAGGGAAACACTTTACAAATCGTCTGTACATCTTTTACACCTAAATAAAAAACATTCAGTGACAAATTGAATATTCAATGAATCACATACCTTAGCAAACCTTTGTCTGAATAGTACCTATCGTCACAAACTAACATACGCGGCAAATCTGACATATCTGCATACAACAATCAGATATATATTTAAAACACTTTGGTACAACAAGAAATCAGAGCATATCACAGTCGCAAATGACTCGCAAGTATGCTAACAAGAACCCAATTGTGATGTAAAATTAATTACTGAATAAACGTTTACTACGAACATGGCTGAGCTAATAATAATGAATTTATAAAGCGCCTAATATACACCATTAACATGCTCCGTGGCGCTCAGAAACATTTTCGTTGCTTGTCACCTATTTTTGATTCACCTATACATAAAACATGCGCTCAGTGTAAATAAGGACCTAAAGTTTCTGGATTGAATATGTGTTTGCGCTGGATAAAATATTAAATAAAACTATGATTATGTAGTAAATAATAACCCGGTCCGTTTTATTGATACACTTTGTGGGTGTAATATGTTCTGACGTACCTAAACATATAGAATACTTACAACACACTCCTGTTTGACAAAAACTAGGTTTCTTGCATCAAAACTAATTCATTTCAAAATAGATAAATATTTATAGACGAAAGTAATAATACAGACAGGGTTCAACACAATTTACATCGAGTTGCCGGTCCTCGGTTGTAACGGCGCTGCTTAACACATAAGGTCCCGGATTCGAATCATACTTTAATGATTCATAAATTTGGATTTTCTTGTTTGATAAAAATTCATCAACTTAATATTTTGCGTGTGTTAACTATTTCATAACCCGACAAGGTGGTTATGAGATAACCAACCGATGCAGAATTGATAACGGCAGAAACATATAGCCTTCTACTAAAACAAAGGTAAAAAAACTCCCAAATGGTTTAAGAATAAATACCCAAAGACATGTAGTTACGGGATAAACAATTTGAAAATAAGATGTGATACAACCACCAACTGAACGTAACAATTTAAATATTCGAACAATATGAATATATGAACAGCTATTTGAAACTTTGTACATTCGCCAAAACACACCAAAGAGTGGGAGTCGTTTAGCAAACTGATTTTCGGTGATTTTCATAATGATTTATCTGAAAAGGATAGAGTTCAAATCGCATGGTTATTACTTATACTTAAGGGGAAAGTTTCATAATCAATGTTACGTCATATTTTTTAATTGTTATCATAGTTTTCATAGCTAGTTACCATAGAATAAATGTTCATATTCTCTTTTGTCAAGACTTCCCACAACATAATACTATAATATATACATGTACACTATACTTCTTCCCAATAATGATAATACATCATAATAAGTATGATTAGGCCATTTCTTTCCTCATTTGAAAAGCCATTTGTTTGAAATCTATCCTTTAAAATTGTACCGCCTTATCAATAAATGTAGATCGTTTACTGTATATATTTCATATTGCAGACATGCACCCTATGATATATCTAACAAATTCAAGATAATGAAGTTCATAAATAAAACAACATCATCACGGTATTTGGAGATTGAAAGTCGTGTTATAATCTTCTGATGTGCCAATTGTTATTATCCAATGTCATATTCGTGTCAACGAGTGAGTGACTTTTTGTAAAGGGGGTTAAGGGAATAGTTGAGCTGTCGGCAGCGTTCGGGACCAACAGCATAAACACTGACAATAACATGTAGGAGGGGTATAACATGATTATATTTTCAGTTATATGACATAAAAAGTCCTTTGAACAGATTTTATTCATAACCCTTTGCATTAGATTAAGTTGTAAACAATCACAACATGTATTACGTCAATATCTTTTCAAAAGTTGTGAAAGAGGTTTTGCAGTGATTTTTTTTAAGAATGATAGATCAAAACCTCCAGTACCATTATTTATGAGAATGCAATGACCATATAATTGAGACAATACACACATAAATTAGACTTTTATTTTATACCCGGTTTTTAGAATGCCGCCGAAATTAACAGGCGAACGTTTTGAAAACTCATTAGTGACGCCCTGCCCACCGGACCGTCTCCATTTGCGTATCTACCAGGTAGTACCCAAAAAACCCTACAACCCATTTCCCATTTATAGCTTATTAAAACAAAGTTTATGTGCATTGCACTGCTAATCTAATACTGGGTTGTAGGGGTAATGGGTCGTAGGTGTTTTGGGATATAACATTCGTATGGAGCAAAACCTCCTTCAAACCAAACGATTTATGTGTTAATTTCTGATTTATAAAAAAGGCAAGAAGCAAGTACGATAATATCTAAGAAAATACTCTGTACTACTTTTGTTGTCTGTTTGAATCGCTTTGATGGATGTGACTGTACCAATATGCAGAATGTGATATGCAAAACAGTGTGATCCCAAATATAACATGTTTCATTTTCGATACGAATTGAAACATTATATATCTTGAATAGATTAACCACTGGTAAATAATGTTTAATTATTGTATTATTGATATGTGTTGTAAAAATAGGGAGATTGATCATAACGAACCATAGATAATCCAATGTGGCGTCTATCTTTTCATAAGAGAAAAAATATCATTATAAATAACATTTAACCGTTCACATTTTTCTTTTTCTTTCAAATCATCACCTTCCAGTTGAAAAATGATCATAAGGTGAAACTACTCCCCTCCCGCTACGTCATAGTAGGTAAACACGCTCGGGACACGCTTCAGTGACCACAGATTCTGTTCGCCGGGGCTAATTAGCGGCTAAATTAGATTTCGAATATTCAAAGTTTACTCTAATTGAAATTGCAAGCCACTTTTTATGAATCCCGAAAGTGGCCATAGACCATTTCAGTCCCCGGCGAACAACTGGTGTAACAGTTGACTGGTTCTTACTTTCAAGTTCATACCTATGCATTTCATTTTCTCATTATGGAAGACTGTCAGGTGATAATCTATTCACCAATATTTTCTGTATGACCTTTGTGAAAAATAATGCAATATTAGTTTGTTAGTATTGTTAGTTTAGCAATATTGTGTGTTATACTTTCTGTTGTAGTTATGAACAAGGACTTGTGTATCACATAAGGACATCTTTTAAATTTGGATGAAAGTTCCTTTCACAGGCATCTGAAAGGTTAATAACTGCTTCTTCTTTTCAAGATGTACTTAACAAGAAACAAAGGTTAGAGGTATAACACATTTTATACACATTAATGATATGTAACGATACTATACCTGAAGAAATTAGATAAAAAGAATAAAGACAATGAAGAACAAACTTGCATGCGCATTTTGTTCGGAGTCAAACCACTTGACCCATAATAAATTCAAACATTCTGCTTCAGGTCGTAACTATCAAACACCTTGCATTAGGATTTTTAGTATAGCCGACAATTCCTTAATGCCATTCAATTTTGAGTAATAAGATGTTTTATTTTCTAGTTAGTATGCACTTTATTAGTTTGTTATATTCATATTTCTTACATCTGTTTAAGCCAAAAGTGTTGCTTTACACAAAACCTATGCAATATACAATCTAAGGAAATATAAGTATAATATAAAAAACTCAACTGCAACAAGCATAAGAGAAGCTCACTAACACTTAGTCAAGTCTTTGAGCATTCAGCCCCTACCCCAACCTAACCCAAATCCTCCGGTGCGACTGCAATAAACACTAAGGTCTTAATTGCAATAAGTGATGTGGTTAATGAGGCCTGTTTATGAGATCGAGCCATCAGGTGTTAAATGTGTATTCAAGCGCGACGGGCAGAATATTTGCGGCCGTTGCAAAATATGCTCTTGTTAACTTGGGAATGCTGTAAAACATTACATAACAGTGATGTTTATTTTTTATTTTTATTTTTTTTATGAGATATTGGAACTTGGTATGGAGAGAGAGAGTTGTTTCCCCTAAGTTGGCAGCGGATGGCATACTGAAACTAGATTAAAGAAAATGTAAAACTTTAGTAGATCAACGTAATAGTAGATCACGTTGGGTCGTGAGAATTGTAAAACTTTTTGTAAATCTTACATCAATATCACTTCATAATTAACATGTTGGCCACTTGGCTCGTACGGCTGTTAAAACAGCGATTTGCAAATATTATGTTTGTCACATTCTATAACATTATCAACAAGACTCCTGATGATAGTCATAGTCATAGTCAATTTTTATAGCGCCAAATCCATGCTATATAGCGTGCTCAAAGCGCTCAAAGTGTGTTTCTTATGGAAAGGCAATTTGAAACAAATGGGTTTTTAACATCTTTCATGTAATCCAATTGACAAGTAATTAAACAAGCATTTCACGTTTTGTGGTGTACATAAATGTTTCTCATTATTATCATTCTACAGATTGGTATTGAATATTTGCTAGTTTACATTTCCTCAGATTGACTTACCATAAGTAAGAAGATTGGATGTTTTAGGCTATGAAAGGTTATATCAGGCACCCTTGTGAGAAGACAGAGCAGAGCTTCATCTAACTATAGATAAGAATTTGTCATCAAACTGTGGAAGTTCAAGCAATATTTCCTTGGAGAATTATTATCACAATACCCTGTTTTATAAACGCAATGGTGTCACAGTGTTATGACATCACCACATTTGAGTTTTCAGACCGGAGAAGTGTTGAGAGATATTAATTTTCATGGAAACTTTAGATTTTAGATGATGGATATATATCAAATATATCACACTCTTTGATAAAAGTCAAACTATTTGTAACTTTTATCTACTCGTGTTGACATATTTGATATCGATATTGGTGTATGTATGTACATGTATGTTTCTGTGTATGAATATCTCTATGTGTGTATGTGTATGTGTATGTACCGGTATATGTTTGTATGTGTTTGTATGTATGGTTAGGTTTGTATGTATCTATTATGTATTATGTATATGTGTATATTTGTGTCTATCTGTTCTGAGGTCTATGTTTCGCTATGAGTGAATTTATGAAAGAAAATTTATATACATGTGTGTAACGTAAACTTTGTCTCTTAGATACTTTTACTGCATATATTTTTATGTATTAATCAAGGTGATATTTATGCATCCAAAGGCCTGGTGTTTGTATTAAACTGTACCCTAAATGTTCTTTTAAGCAATGTAACACATGATACTTTATTAAACTATATTATTATTAATGATTCACAGTTTCTAGGCCTATTTCTTCTGAAGTGAGAAATAATTAGGCCAGGAAGCATTGAGTCCTGATTTGGGGTCACAGGATCACAGACATTCATAAATCAAAGTGACTGTATCTAAAATTCAGTACGGTTGAAAACTGAAGTCAATATACAGACAGAACTAGAATCTTGCCAATGAAGTACTTAAATGTTCATTTAAAGGAGCTAATCATTATAAGTCTTCCATAATTATTTACAAAATAAAATCAATCATTAAAGGCGCAGTAGCACATTATTTTGAAAAACATAAGGTGATGTCGGGAATGTGAAAATGAAGTTTCATCTGGTTACAATTGAAAGACAATATATTTAAACTAAATGAAGCAGTTATATTCAAATATATAATGTAAAGTACAACCAAACATCCTTTTTGTAACACAAAATGAATGAAAGGTGTTGACACAAAATGGTCACCAAAAGACTTCATGTTAATCTTTATAATTTGTTCTCTGACTTTTGAAGATTGCATTGAGATATGACATTTTTGATACTTTAAAAAAAATACATTAAGCATTAACGTACAATTATTAGTGAACAATTGAAAATATAAAATTAAAAAAAATTCTACTGCCCCTTTAAGCCTTGAATGAGTAAGTTTGAGGATTGTCATATATCTAAAATGTTTGTGAATTTTGGCAATAGTCAATGCCAAATATATTGTTGATAAACTATTTATTATTTGGAATGATCTATTTACAAAGTATGTAAATTTATTTTTGTATAATCTATTGATTGACATATTTTCATATTATCCAAAAACGAATCTTCATTAAATGTCTTTGTCACCTAAATTTGTTTGTTCACTCTCTGTTTATGTTTAGTTCTGTAAGACTGTATCAAATGAGGTATTGGCCTCCTTTTTTCTTTATCTATCAATTGAGGTGATAGAATAAATTGATGTCATGACATCTTGTTTAAGCATAACAAATGTTGCTTTACAACTAATGCATTTTACAATCTAAGGCGAAATATAAGTATAATTTACAAAAAACAACTGCATAAGATAAGCTCAACTATACTTCTTTGAGCATTCTGACACTACCCAACCCCCTGTGCTACTGCAATATACACTTATCGCCTAATTGCAATTAATGAAGTGGTTAATGAGGCCTGTTAACGAGATTGATGCATTAGGTGTTTAATGTGTATTCAAGCGTGACAGGCAGAATATTGAAGGTCTCTGCATATCAGTGCATTATTACCTCATTGAAAAAAAATGGCCTGGTTTATTTGTGAATGCTTTTAAACATACTGTATACCATACAGTGATAATTTTGTATGGGTTTTGTTTTGTTTTTATTAGTGGCTAGAAATTGGTGTGTACTAAGAGAATTGCTGCCCCTATGTTTGCAACACTCTCTCGTGTGGCATAATGAAAGATCAACATCATAGGTGGTCACGTTGGTGTTTGAAATTGTAAAACTTTTTTTTGTATTTGTATATCATACATACATTTCATTTCACAATCAACATTTTGGGTTATATGACTGTTCACAACAGCAATATACAAATATAATTTCTGACACTTTCTATTTCATAAACAAGACTTCTGACGACAGTTCATGTCATCAAAGTGGCAAACAATTAGAAAGCAATTCATCTTGTGTGTGTATATAAATGTTTCACATCATTATCAATCTACAGATTGGTATTTAACATCTGCTAGTTTACATTCCTAACATTAAATTATTACTTAGTTATTCAAGCAATTTGTATATAAATGTTCCGATAACATTTTATTTTTTTAATGATGGAAAGGAAAGGGAAATAGTAAATGTTATTGAATAAGTTTTGACCATTATTTATGAGTAAGTAACTAGATTCTAAGAGAAACATATCCGGTTGAGTATCTGGCAGTATCTGGCCGGATAGCATATCCGTAGTGTATCTGGCAGTATCTGGCCGGATAGCAAATCCGGTAGTGTGTCTGGCAGTATCCGGCCGGATAGCAAATCCGGTGGAGTGTCTGGCAGTATCTGGCCGGAAAGCATATCCGTTGGGGTATCCGGTGCCGGATAGGCGGAAACAGAAAAAATGAGTATCCGGTGGAGTATATGGCAGTATCCGGCCGGATAGCATATCCGGTGGCATATCTGGTGCCGGATAGGCGGATTTAAAATGGGTAAGTATCCGGCTGTATCCGGCATGAATCCAATATTTGGATTCACCCTGGTTTCATGCTGTGTTTATAATTAACCACACACTTATCAAAACATAAGCGGTCCCTTGTTGCGAACCAGTCGACCATTGAGATAATCCACTGTAAACCGATCTTTTTTGATGTCACGCAACCAAAGTTCGAACTCATGCGACATATACGTTCGGTTATGGTATGCTTAATTCAATATATTTTACGTGAATTATTGAAATGTTTGATGTGTTATTTAAGAGATTACAACATTTTGTCTTTATTGGAGTTTTGGAAAAATAAATTTGGACATACACATTTTATTTCGATTAGGGCTCCGAAAAAGTCTTGGCCAACCTTTGCTCACTTCTATCGCACATAGGGAAAACTGGTTACTTTCATGTCAGTGCACAAACTTGGGCTTTGTTTCAAATAACATGGTTAAGAGCAGTTAGGCGTAGGGAATTTGAGAATTGCTGTCAAATCTAGTGATGAAAGTACTAGGTTTAACTACATTTCGTCACGTAAGAAGTCCGTTTTATTACATTTTGTAATATTTTAGGACTATGCACTTCGTCAAACTTTCTAAAACTCCATATGTTTCATTTCCGTTAAAGAACGTTCAAACTTTTTAAGGTTTCATATTAACACATTGGGGTTAAAGTAAGTTTTTCAGCATGGGTAAGTATTCATACTCTGAACTTACTAGGTACTTGAACGTATTAAGGTTCAGCGTGATGTGGTATTGATATGACTTTCAATGTTAGATTTTTCAACATTTTCTACAAAATGTTCATTAAATTTTGTTTTTGTCTTTTAAAAAGGTCACCAGATATCCAGTGCTCCTATTTGTTTCGGTGATTGTTGAAGATAACAGTATAACCACATGAAACTTTATGTTGTTGAGATCGAAATAAGTGACTATTGCCCTTTTCACATGCACACTTTACTCCTGAGAGTATAATTACTTCTAGGAGTATTTATGCTTCTAGGAGTAAAAGTATATTTACTTTACGTTCCATTGGAAATTAAGGACCCTTAAGTATATCGTGATTTGCTTACAGTGGAAATATATTTTGCTTAGAAAACTCAATGTGTGAAATGCATATCTTGAGGCAGGGTTGAAATTAACAAAATTGAACCATAGATTTTGTTTGTGTAAAGTGTAAAAGGGGTAAAAAGTAGATAATATTTACTAGCTTCAGAGCCTTGGAGCCTTTGGAGCCTGATGACGTCACCAGAATGACGTCATGAATGACCCTCTTTACCTATGTTATGAATAGGAATTCTATAGGTATTGTACTCTTATTGAATTTGGAATTCTATGGGTATTGTACTCAATAGCACCTGCGTCAACAAGGGTGGAGAGTCAAATTGAATGGGGTATTGAATTTGGAATTCTATGGGTATTGTACTCAATAGCACCTGCGTCAACAAGGGTGGAGAGTCAAATTGAATGGGGTATTGAATTTGTAATTCTATGGGTATTGTACTCAATACCACCTGTCTCAACAAGGGTGGAGACCCAAATTGAATGGGGTATTGAATTTGGAATTCTATGGGTATTGTACGCAATACCACCTGTCCCAACAAGGGTGGAGACCCAAATTGAATGGGGTATTGAATTTGGAATTCTATGGGTATTGTACGCAATACCACCTGCGTCAACAAGGGTGGAGACCCAAAATATAATGGGGTATTGAATTTTTGGATTACCACCCGTGTCAACAAGGGTGGAGACCCAAATTGAATTGGATATTGAATTTTTTGGAATTCTATAGGTATTGTAGTTAATAACACCTGTGTCAACAAGGGTGGAGACCAAAAGGTGTTGCACTGTGTCTTATTATGGAGACCTGGTACTTGCCTACACCTGTTTGATTTGGTTATGGTATAAAAGAGTGCTTAACACCCTGTCACCATATACTCACTTGACAACACGACTGATACCGTACAAGTTCTTACTGCTCTCATCACAATGGCATCCAGTCTTAAGCGTGGATCTACAGAAAACGTAAACGACGAGGGTAGAAAGATTTTCAAACCCGAAGTAACAAACTTGACAGAAAAGGAACTGTTGGCGAAATTCTCTGCCGATGGAGAGTACCGGGAAGATTCTTCAAGGGTGAAGATAAGCGAACTTCCAAAAAACAGGCTTCTTCACATTCAGTCATGCACAGAACTCAAACTGAAGGAAGAGAGCTTATGGAAGGTTATGTTATCGACTGTGCACTCAACAGACGGGGAAACAACCTACGAAGTCCTAATGAATGATACATATACAGAGGCTTTGGAGTCTTCAACGCACCTAATGTTCTGCGGGCAGAAGAACTCGAAGGCGAATAGAAAGTACAACAAAATCCAGTTCTTCTGTTGCTGCGAGGACAGTCTAAATGAGGGCGATGAAGAACCCTTGACACAGACTTTGGCATAGGTGAGTAATAAATCTAGATTTCATACATCTTATTTATTCAAATTATCATTATAAAAAAAAAAAATTGTAAAGAAGATTATATTCAACTAAACAAATTTAAGCTCAATGAGCTTAGCTTTTTTTTAGACTTTAACTCTCGATTACTTTTAAATATATTATATTTTTTGTAGAAGACCATCTTAAAGTCAGTGTATGAAATGAGCCAAATGTACCTCAGCCCAAAAGCTATATTTTGTCAATTTCGATGGTAAAATGAAAGAAAACATTCAAAAGTTACCAGTAACGGGCTGACGGGTCTTATTTCATACGCTGTTAAAGTTAAAACATATATGGTATACAATCATATTGCATACATTGAAGGCAGTTAGTACAATTGCAGAACGTTTAGTTAATGATTTTAAGAGGAAAGTTTTTTAACTCATCCAGTTTGTAATTTGTAGAACTTTGGCTTTAATATCTCTTATATCATTTCAGGTTCGTGTCTCGGGTGACAAAGAGAACTCGCTGTACGTCTCGGGTGTCAAAGAAGAACTCGCTGTGTTCAAGCTAAACTAACTTCAATGTTATAATAAAAAAAGAGGAACATTGAAATATGTATTTGTTCTCATTGTATAGTTGGTGTTTTATCTTCTTTCACAAAACAACTCTCAGGTATAACTTTAAAACTGAAGATTGTTATTATGTAAAGTATTTTGTTGAAGTTCACCTGAGACATGTTAAGTGAAAGTTATCAATAAAGTCACTAAGGTGATACGTGAGAATGGGTGACACTGTAAGACGATGAGATATGAGATTCATATTTCTCGAGGGCGTGAACTCATTACACTACAGTGCAGTTCACATCATTACACTACAGTGCAGTTCACAGGCGAAGCCTCAGACACTGGAAGCCCATGAAAGTCCAACATAGACACGTTACACTTCATCACACAATGGCACTTTACTTGAACGCACTTGTACCTTTTCACACATTCACTTGAGCGATGAAGTGTAACGTTCATCTGTCGCTCGACATTATCAACTTGACAAACAGATAGGGTCTCCAATACGTTCTTTTTTAAAAGTGCAACAAGTCACACTCTGTGAGCTATCATAACCTCAAATGAAATACAATGAAGAGAAAAATAGATACACAAATTTTATTACATATATATTTGTAGAATACAAAACTTTATCTTTTAGAAACTTTCTACTTTTAAAATAAGAAACTTTATAATACTTTTAAAATAAGAAACTTTATCTTTACTTTATCGGAAAAATAAAAAATAATGAATAACATTTATAAATTTACTTAGTTAGATTAAAGAAAAACTATACTTCACAGATTAAATTAAAAAGTTCAAAACTGTAATCATAGGAATAATATAAAAATAAAATAAAAATACAAATAAAAAATTCGTCTACATGTCTATTCTACCTTATCATAAAACATTTACACACAAATATAAAAACAAAACTATATGTAAGAAAACTATAAGTAAACGTAGTTCTAAGTAGACAGTCTGCTACTTTCAAATAAAATACAAAACTTGTTACTATGCACACATTCAGATACTACAAAAGTCTCTTTGGAGGTCTCCTCCGAGTTGTTCTGGGCTAGGTACGAGCACACAATTATATATATATAATTTATATATATATATATATATATATATAGTGTCCGACACAGAAGGTGAAAATGACAATTCAAATGTACAAGTTCACTCATTGTTGAAAAATAGATCCAATTTTGTGCCACCACGTGGTAGAGACAAACATTTGGAAGAATATTGTGACTTAATTGAAAATGTGCCAATTCATGTAAAACAACCAAAACTGAACTTAACAAAGGGTGAGTCTAAAGCTTTACATGATTTAAGAAATAACAGTGATATAGTTATTAAGGAGGCTGATAAAGGAGGTGCTATTGTCGTTATGGATAAGGCTTATTATAAAGATAAAATATTGTCTATACTTGATAATGAGGCTTACTATAGAAAATCTAATGAAAAAGAGGAGAAAGTAATAGCCAACAAAGTTACTAAACTGTTGAATACATATGCTAATGATATTTCAGACTCTGAACGAGACTACCTCACTCATTTTGATGCTAAAACTGCGTATTTTTATGGTCTCCCTAAGATTCACAAAAGTAAAACAATTCAAGATGTTATTTCAAATGAACATGACGCAGTTATAACTGTTAAAGACCCTGAAGATCTCCCTTTTAGACCCATTGTTGGAGGACCTGAGAGTCACACGCAAAGACTTAGTAATTTCATTGATATTGTCCTCAAACCCCTTTGCAGTAATGTTAAAAGTTTTATCAGAGATGATATTGATTTTTTATGTAAGCTCCCGCAAACAGTACCAGAGGGTTCTAAATTAGTGAGTTTTGATGTTGTTAATCTATATAGTAATATAGACACAGAGTTGGGTTTGAAAGCTGTTAGACATTGGCTTGATAAATCTCGCCATCTCATACCAGATAGATTTTCCAATGAATTTATCATTGATGTTTTAAGTCTAGTTATTGAAAACAATGTTTTTTATTTTGATGGAAGTTTTTACTCTCAAAATAAAGGGGTAGCTATGGGTACAAAAGTGGCACCAACCTATGCAACTTTAGTTCTGGGATACTTAGAAAATTTATTCTACTCTAAAGTTGAGGATACTTTTGACATTTCAATGAAAGAGCATGTTGAAAATTCATGGAAGCGCTTTTTAGATGACTGTTTTATCATACTAAAAAACGATAATAATCTCATTCAAACTATTCATGAAATTCTAAACTCTCTTGACCCGTCAATGAAATTTACGATGGAATGTCATGATGTACAATTGAATTTCCTTGATGTAATTGTTAAGATAGAATCAGGCGGTATCATAGCTACAGATATTTTCTATAAGAAAACGGATTCACATCAGTATCTAGACTTTGATTCATGCCACCCACATCATACAAAGCGTAACATCCCCTACTGTTTAGCAAGGAGAGTTTGTACTATTGTTTCTGATGATGTTGTTAAAACTAATCGCCTTGGTGAATTGAAAATATTTCTCCTTAAACAAAACTATCCGGACAAATTAATAAGTGATAGTATACACAAGGCTTTAAAAATGGACCAACAACAACTGAGATCAAAAGTGGATAAAGACATTGATATTCAAAACAATATTTCTCTTGTATCTACTTTTAATCCCAACCATGATAACGCAATGTCTATTGTGAAACGATACCTTTCAATGTTAAGTCCCAGTCAGAAAATGAAAAAGATTGTCAATAAATATAATTTCATTAACAGCCGTAAGCAACCCAAAAACTTACGCAAAATCTTAACTAGTTCAAGGTTTGACTCAGTTGATGTTATTCCCAAAGTCTCAAAATGTGGAGATTTAAGATGTCACACTTGTGAAAGTATTAGTGAAGGGTGCTCTATTGACATTTCACCAAATCAAACATTTGTTGTTAAGCAAAACATGAATTGTGATACTAGAAATGTTATTTATGTAATCACATGTTCTGGATGCAATGAGAAATATATCGGAAAAACGGAACAAAAATTAAAGAGAAGAATGAATCTCCATCGATCTCACACAAACCAGCCCCGAAATCGAACTATTCCTCTTAGTGAGCATTTAGATAAATGTGGAAAGGGCAAGTTCAAAGTTTTCCCGATATATAAACTCAATTATCATAATGACAATGATTTAATTTTGAAAGAATCATATTTTATTCATAAATATGCGCCAAAATTGAATGGCAAAACATGATATTGTTTACATTATGATCACTTGTTGTCAAGCTTATTGTGACGTCATAGGTTCCTGTGTGACGTCATAATACTATGTACTGTGTGTCAGTTACTGAATTAAACGGCCTGATGAAGCAGGTACAGGATGTACCTGCTGAAAACGTTTGCCAAACTTAATTCAACTTCATCTTCTTCTTTTTAATATGTACTACCATAGAGTTTGAACATTCTTTGTGATATTTCTATATATATATATATATATATATCAAGTAATATCAAAATCATTGACCCATGACGATACCATGCTTAACCCCCTTGGTGCTTCATAAAAATAACGTTGACGCTTACCCCGTGCCAGATAAATTTCTATGACGTCAACGAAAATTGATACATGTTCGTAATTCAGCTGTATCTTTTTTGTCCGGCGACATCAAATCACCAAATTACACACACTTGTTCACTATGTAATTTGCTAGTGACAGATATAAAAAATCTGTAAATATTTAGGTGAATGACGACTGTCGATGCTGTCAAACAGAAAGACCGTGTTTTTACGGTAAATTCAGTAAACTACATGTTGGTATCCCGACCCTCCATTGCTTGGAAAAAGTTTCCATTTGTATAAACTGTAAATTATTTTACACTTTTCGAGAGAGAAAATGTCAGTGATCACAATGGTGTGTTTACTTTCTGCATGCACCTACTAGATCCGGAACTACTACAATTTATCTTTTTGTAACCAATTTGTTGAACATTGTTTCTTGTGACGTCATTGACAAACAATGCGCGGAAAATCAACTATGCATAGAAGTCGATCGTTTGTTTTCATGACAAATGGATACTGGCTGAAATTTCAGCCACCGATAGACATTTCTCTCGTCCTAAATATGATGTAAATTTCAGATACATAAGCACGGAAATTACATTGCATTAATCAGACTTCAAACGACAACTGTTTTCGACGAGATGGAAACTGAAAACAAGCGACTTTTTGCCACTACGTACCAAAGTATCAACTGATCATTACATAATGGACAAAATATATCCATAATCAAAGATTGGCAAAAATGAATTCACAGGCATTCATTTGATATAGTTTTCTTTTGATGTTTAAAGTGAAATATATGACGCCCACTTCCTACAAAATCCGGTAATTCAATCAGAACGGTGTTACGGCAAACTTCGCCATTACTGTTTGGTCGCATTGGTTGTGAACTTTGATTATCATAGCTGCGCTGAAATAGCGTACAAAACAATTATGAACAAATTTTTTAGTATTATAGACATCTAAAGCAGAAAAAAATTCATTAATTGAAGTATGTGTCAAGTGAAAATGTATAAAATCCAAAGTATTTTTCACACAAATGTGAAAAAAACTGAAATCTAAAAAAAAAACAGTCATTACCTTGTTTTACTAAAATAAAACAAATTTACATAACACTTATATCGTACAAGTTTTAAAAGAAATTTTAAAATCATATTTTATTTTATTTGGATTTAATAGTCTTACTTTAAACGGAAAAATAAGCTTCCAGTGTCCTCAGTAATACATGTATCCGAACCGGCCGTCAAACTTGACTGACGGCCTTTCATTGTGTAAGCTCCGCCCCCTTTACGAGATGGCACGATTTATTTCGCGCAAAAAATATGGCGGGAACATTGGGTAGTTGTATGTTTGGGCTTCTTAAGAATTTGAAGCCTATTCAAGTTTATTTGAATCAGTAACACTCATTTCTAAATTACAAAGAAGTTTGAAATATGAATAAACAGACCCACATCACTTGATTGTTAGCCACGCCCCCAAAGGGCCAAGGACACAGGGCAGCAAGTTGTCTCCCCTAGACCATGTTTGATAACTCTCACAAGTGTTTGTTTCAGACATGTATGTCACATATTCAAAACATACCAGTAGGGCTTGAACATAACTTGAGAGGTAAGATATATTGAAGAGAATATTACCTAACAAACTCAATGATAATAAACCTGAAAAAAGGAAACAAAATCCCACTTTAATATAATGTTGAACCAAACTTTGAGATGTTTAGTTTTAAATAGTTATCAAAAATACATTTAAGAAAAGCTTTCCAGGAAAAAATATTTTTATCAAGTCACATGGAAAAAAAACTTGTTTCTCATAACTTGGGTAATTTTCACTTTTCACTTACAACAGCTTCAATAATTATAGATTATCTATGCACTGACCTTGTAACCAATTGTAACAAAAAAAAACCAAAAAAAACAAAACAAAACAAAACAAAAATTTCACTTTTCAAACATTTCATAGGTTGGAAGCAAATCAGAGACTCAAAGGTGTCATTCCTGTACATGAGAATGTTCTTTGATATATTCATAGATTGTTTCTTTTATTTTCCATAATATTCATAGATTGTTAATAGGTAATGGAATCAAAGTTAAATTGTGACATAGCTAGGGAAATAAATATATGGAAGAAGAATTTAGGCAAAATTGAATTATATAGATTTTATTCAATTAATATACATCAAATGTAAATATGTAAACTATTGTTTGTTCTTTTTAAGCGGATGAATAGTTCTCAAGTCCAAGTCATCACATGAACCTGTATTCAGAACAGAAGCTGATATCTGTTTGATGTCATCTACAACATGGAAGCAGGGCTTACTGTCACCCTACAAATAGATAAATATAGTCTAATTAAAATATCAGTTTTCTCTTTCAACAATTTCAGAAAAAAATGAGATTCAAATAAGGGGAAAATTTATAGCTCTTTATATATACAGATTACTGCAATCATTATTAGGCAAGCTATATCACTGTCCTACAATTTTTCTTTAAACCCCCCTCCCTCATACATGTACCCTAATTGTTTGCTCAATTCAGGGCTCCAGATAACTTTTGGAGTGAAGTTGTACATACACCTTAGATTTTTAATGGAGGTGTACTCAAGAGTTTGAAGGTGTACTGACATAGTGATAACAAATTGTTGCATTTTAGTAAATAAAATGAGTTTGCTTTATACATTGTTTACTTTCATCGCCGCCGGTATTATTTCTTGCTATTCAAGAAACAAGATTGTGTTGATATCTTCTGAAAATTCAAATAAATACTCAATGCTCTATTCAATTTAACTTATTTCTTAAATTATTTTTTTTACATAGACAATTCTTCATTTATTGTCTACTGTGGAGTGTGTTTGATCTTAAGTGTCCCCATTATCAGTTCAACTGAATTGTAACCAAATTTAATTGATGAAACTGGTCTTTGAATAAAATCCCCAAAGCAGAATCACATTTTACAAATGAAGCCGTATTTCGGCTGATACAGTAGTAAGATTGATATATGGTGGTAAGATTATAATTTGCTGTCTTATTTCAGTTAATTAAATGTTATATTCAACATACGTGAAACCATGAATGATTTTCCAATTTACGTCTCACTGTTAATTACCAATAAACCTTTCACAAACAAAAGGAAAGACAAGCCAAATTGGCAATATCTTATGAAGACTGAATAAATTTCAAGTTAGATATGTAGAATGTTCAAATATTGGATAAAATTGGAAATCTCAAAACAAAAAAAAACAGTGTGAAACTCGAATAAGTGTTAGAAAAATATTTTATTTACGTATTTTACACATATTGATATACTTTTCAGCATGCGACACTAAAATAATTTTGCCACAATAAGGTACGATGCAAGTGTTACCTTATCGTAATGTTAAATGCTATATGGGCATTACACTTAGACCAAAACAAATGTTGAGAATGTGCAATGCACCTGAGAAAAGTCATGAAAGCCAACAACTACACATTGTACCCATTTATATCGAGTTAAAGAAAGAGATGTAATGACTGAAACGTTGGCCAATCGAAAAATAAAGTTGTACCTCGTTTCATAGCATGATTCGTTTCCACTTGTCATCTTCAATGTATCAAATTATATATATATCACTCTAATGAAAGTCCATGAACATGATACGCACCTAAATAAAGTAGTAGACGTACACAGGTATTTATGGGCGTACATGATACGCATGAAATTTTATTTTATGTCGTACTTGGTCGATTTTAAGGCGTACATTACGTGTGTACGCCCCTTATCTGTAGCCCTGTCAATGCAATATTAAAAAAACAAGGATATTATGTGCCTTTAGGGTCACTTGTTACCAATGTGCTTACTGCTTAGACAGAAATATGGACATACAGTACTACTATTATGTTATATTAAATAATCTAACCAAAAGATTATATTTAAAATATTTTGACATTATTGTTAGTCTAATATGTGAAATGTTGTCTTCTCCCACTGCAAATCTTGAAGTATATTTACAGGCTAAATGACATGCAGTATCAAATCAAATCAGCAGTTCAATGGTTATTTTAAGCCCTGCCCAAATAAGTCAAATTCATTTGAGAAATTCTGTAAATAATTCATTTAGCCTCATAATTATTGCCAAAGAACACACATTCCTATTTTAAATACTGATAGATTTTTTCTCTTGAACATTAATTGTTTTTGATATAACATGCTGAATTAACCCAAAGTCTAAACTTTTATTTGACATGATGAACAAATTCTTATAATTATATGGAAAACTAATACATAAATCATTAAATTACAAATTGAAAATGATAATGATTATTGATACAACAGATATTACAGTTTTGGAAATACAAACAACTTAACTGACTAATAAAAAAATTCAGAAATCTACAAAGCATATATATATCCATGAAACCTAAGAGCCTACTTTTTTGAATAATTTTGAAATACAGCATTTAATCATTTCTATTTACACTGACATGTACCTTACTGACAGTATGTTTATTTTATTAAAAAAGGATTCAGTATAATTAAATTATTAATTTGAATAAATTATTTTTTCGCGTCAATATATGAATAAATTCATATGAAAAAATTGAAACGAATATTTAGCCAGAAGACAATTTCAATCGGGGACGGATTGTGGTACTTTTGAAAATTATTTGACCATGAATAAGAAATATTTTGATATGTCTAGATCTAGACTACATTTCAATGGCAAGGGCCCATCTCATGAATATTCATAGCACGCCGAAATTATCGATAGAATCTGTCAATATCTGTGGTCAGATATCTATTAAAAATCAACAGATTTATAACAAGTATATTAGTCGTCACAAAACGTAAAAAGAGGAATTCTACATAACCAAGAAATACATAAAATACCTATACTCACACATGTGAACAAGCACTGCCCCCCTCCCCACGCGAGAGTTGGCATTGGATCTGAGCGCACCTGGGCGGAACGAACTGGTTTGGAAGTTCTTCTTGTCGCGAGCTTAATTTCCAGACGACAAATTGGCGCAAGTGAAACCGTCTATCGGATCAATCAACATATGCGCGGTTTTATATCAAATATCCCCATTTTCCCTTCACCTGCCATGCGAAATAAAAGTATTCGTAAATATTGAAATTAATACGAATCTTTAAAGTTTAATTATTCCGAATTATTGACAAGATTTGACTCGATACATGTGTAAATAAATCCATTATATGTCATCACATTCCACAGTTAGACAGCGAATGTACATATTTTCCTTACTCAAACAGCGAGACAATCCTACAATTTTTTAAACAGAAATTATAGAGTCTTGCCCAAGAATGAATTTGACCATGTCCCCGATAGTCTTACAGTTTTTATTTCTTTTATACCTATTGTACTACAGTGAATATAAGTACTGGTAAAATTAATCTACCCCCGTTATGTGAATTACAGATACCAATCCAAATGTGTTTAATAAATGTATTTTATCCACACAAAATACAATAATTATACACTGCAAGTTTTCAAAATGAACAATGATTATGTCAAGTCGACCAGTAGACGCTCGGTACCGAACATGAACTCTTTGACAGTCTTTAGGGAATGCGAATCTAGCAGTACGTCAGTGACACTGCATCCGCCATTTTTTACATGCGAGAGAAAGGTGCTCGATTCAATGTCGACTGTTTTTGGACGGCCCAAGTCTAAGGCGTCATGAAGAAGTATGATTTTGCCAAAAATAACAATGGACAGGTAACTATTTACTGGTGTTGCAATTATTTTCGCGTGACATTATGTCAATCGGAGTTTTTGAACGCGATATTTATGTAGTATCACGAAAACTGTGCCCGGTCATTTTTCATCAGATATGAAAGTTGTTTACATGATGACTTTTAGTTACGCGCGATCTATCCGATGAGTAAAACTATCATCAAAGCTTATGGAGATGTAGTTTAGATATCTAGTAACAATGTTCAGTCAATTATGTTTCAATACCTGCAACGAAAAAAACGTATCGTCTTTTTTTCGTTCAATGTACACTTTGTGACGTCAACAAAAAGTCAAACATGGCGCCAAGTTCAAATTGCTTTGTAGTTGATTTTGGGAAAATAGGTGTAACTCCAATAAAAATGTATGAATACCTATTATTTTGGTACCAAATTAATGCTGAGAGATTTTTTAAGTCAGAAGATATTTATTTATATGTAATTATCGATTTATTAAATGTATATTTAGTTGTAAGTTGGGAATGTCAGGGAATGTACATTTATGTACACCCCGGCACCTGGATGGCGTTTCGTGTATGTACATTTACGTTCAGGCTGGCGCTAAGGGGGTTAACCCCCTTAGCGCCAGCCTGAACATAAATGTACATACACGAAACGCCATCCAGGTGTACATTCCCCGACATTCCCAACTTAGAACTAAATATACATTTAATAAATTGATAATTAGATATAAATAAATATCTTCTGACTTAAAAAAAACTCTCACTGATAGGTATTCATACATTTTTATTGGAGTCACACCTATTTTCCCAAAATCAACTACAAAGCAATTTGAACTTGGCGCCATGTTTGACTTTTTGTTGACGTCACAAAGTGTACATTGAACGAAAAAAAGACGATACGTTATTTTCGTTGCAGGTATTGAAACATAATTGACTGAACATTGTTACTAGATATCTAAACTACATCTCGATAAGCTTTGATGATAGTTTTACTCATCGGATAGATCGCGCGTAACTAAAAGTCATCATGTAAACAACTTTCATATCTGATGAAAAATGACCGGGCACAGTTTTCGTGATACTAAGTAAATATCGCGTTCAAAAACTCCGATTGACATAATGTCACGCGAAAATAATTGCAACACCAGTAAATAGTTACCTGTCCATTGTTATTTTTGGCAAAATCATACTTCTTCATGACGCCTTAGACTTGGGCCGTCCAAAAACAGTCGACATTGAATCGAGCATCTTTCTCTCGCATGTAAAAAATGGCGGATGCAGTGTCACTGACGTACTACTAGATTCGCATTCCCTAAAGACTGTCAAAGAGTTCATGTTCGGTACCGAGCGTCTACTGGTCGACTTGACATAATCATTGTTCATTTTGAAAGCTTGCAGTGTATAATTATTGTATTTTTGTGTGGATAAAATACATTTATTAAACACATATGGATTGGTATCTGTAATTCACATAACGGGGGTAGATTAATTTTACCAGTACTTATATTCACTGTAGTACAATAGGTATAAAAGAAAAGAAAACTGTAAGACTATCGGGGACGTGGTCAAATTCATTATTGGGCAATACTCTATAATTTCGGTTTAAAAATTTGTAGGATTGTCTCGCTGTTTGAGTAAGGAAAATATGTACATTCGCTGTCTAACTGTGGAATGTGATGAAATATTATGGATTTATTTACACATGTATCGAGTCAAATTTTGTCAATAATTCGGAATAATTAAACATAAAAGAATCGTATTAATTTAAATATTTACGAATACTTTTTATTTCGCATGGCAGGTGAAGGGAAAATGGGGATATTTGATATAAAACCGCGCATATGTGGATTGATCCGATAGACGGTTTCACTTGCGCCAATTTGTCGTCTGGAAATTAAGCTCGCGACAAGAAGAACTTCCAAACCAGTTCGTTCCGCCCAGGTGCGCTCAGATCCAATACCAACTCTCGCGTGGGGAGGGGGCAGTGCTTGTTCACATGTGTGAGTATGTATTTTATGTATTTCTTGGTTATGCTGAATTCCTCTTTTTACGTTTTGTGACGACTAATATACTTGTTATAAATCTGTTGATTTTTAATAGATATCTGACCATAGATATTGACAGATTCTATCGATAATTTCGGCGGGCTATGAATATTCATGAGATGGGCCCTTGCCATTGAAATGTAGTGTAGACATATCAAAATATTTCTTATTCATTGTCAAATAATTTTCAAAAGTACCGCAATCCATCCCCGATTGAAATTGTCTTCTGACTAAATATTCGTTTTAATTTTTTCATATGCATTTATTCATATATTGACGTGAAAAAATAATTTATTCAAAATAATAATTTAATTATACTGAATCCTTTTGTAATAAAATAACCATACTGTCAGTCAGGTACATGTCAGTGTAAATAGAAATGATTATATGCTGTATTTTATAAATTATTAAAAAAAGTATAATATGCAACTCAAGTTTTGCTTTTGGTTTTAGGTTCTTTGGTTTCATGGATATGCTTTGTAGATTTCTGAATATTTCATTAGTCAGTTAAGGTGTTTGTATTTCCAAAACTGTAATATCTGTTGTATCAATAATCATTATCATTTTCAATTTGTAATTTAATGATTTATGTTTTAGTTTTCCTTATAATTATAAGAATTTGTTCATCATGTCAAATAAAAGTTTAGACTTTGGGTTAATTCAGCAATAAATATGAGGCTAACTGAATTATTTACAGAATTTCTCAAATGAATTTGACTTATTTGGGTAGGGCTTAAAATAACCAACTGCTGATTGATTTGATACTGCATGTCATTTGACCTGTAAATATACTTCAAGATTTGCAGTGGGAGAAGACAACATTTCACATATTAGACTAACAATCAGGTCAAAATATTTTAAATATAATCTTTTGATTAGATTGTTTAATATAACATAATAGTAGTACTGTATGTCCATATTTCTGTCTAAGCAGTAAGCACATTGGTAACAAGTGACCCTAAAATCACATAATATCCTTGTTCTTTTAATATTGCATTGAGCAAACAATTAAGGTACATGTATGAGGGAGGGGGGGGGGTTAAAGAAAAATTGTAGGACAGTGATATAGCTTGCCTAATAATGATTGCAGTAATCTGTATATATAAAGAGCTATAAATTTTCCCCTTATTTGAATCTCATTTTTTTCTGAAATTGTTGAAAGAGAAAACTGATATTTTAATTAAACTATATTTATCTATTTGTAGGGTGACAGTAAGCCCTGCTTCCATGTTGTAGATGACATCAAACATATATCAGCTTCTGTTCTGAATACAGGTTCATGTGATGACTTGGACTTGAGAGCTATTCATCCGCTTAAAAAGAACAAACAATAGTTTACATATTTACATTTGATGTATATTAATTGAATAAAATCTATATAATTCAATTTTGCCTAAATTCTTCTTCCATATATTTATTTCCCTAGCTATGTCACAATTTAACTTTGATTCCATTACCTATTAACAATCTATGAATATTAAGGAAATTGAAAAAAAAATAATCTATGAATATATCAAAGAAGATTCTCATGAACAGGAATGACACCTTTGAGTCTCTGATTTGCTTCCAACCTATGAAATGTTTGAAAAGTGAAATTTTTGTTTTATTTTGTCTGTTTTTCTTTTGTTCCAATTGGTTACAAGGTCAGTGCATATGTAAATAATAGACATACTAAATGTATTATAACATTAATGTACTGAAGACTGAAATGAGTGAGAACCATTTTTTCTTGAACTTTTCAATTTCATTGTTTCTCTGCGATAATAAATTTTCCACTAGAAATATCTGTTTTAATATTTTCTTGTAATTAATGAATTTTGGAATAATATTCTTAATATTGCATAAATTAATATATTTTTTGGCTGAGATATTGATTTGGTTCATCAAAACATTATGTTGTGATGTAACAAACCAAATCAGGTATTTAGAGAATGTGATATTTTGTGGTAAATAGTTGTTCATCCAAACTTCAAGTTCAATCCAGAATTTAATGGTCTCACCACAATCCCAATAAACATGACATATGCTCTCAGAGAAATCTTTACAAAAGCTACATAGATCATTATCAACTAGATTTATTCTTAACAATTCCTTTTTAGTATATAGACAGTTCTATGCAAGAATCTGAATGACTTGATTCTTCAGAAAGAAAGAGAATTCATTTAAAAATATTTTTTCCTGGAAAGCTTTTTAAAAATGTACTTTTGATAACTATTTAAAACTAAACATCTCAAAGTTCTGATCAACATTATATTAAAGTGGGATTTTGTTTCCTTTTTTCATGTTTATTATCATTGAGTTTGTTCTCTTCAATATATCTTACCTCTCAAGTTATTTTCAAGCCCTACTGGTATGTTTTGAATATGTGATTTTTCAATATTTACCAAGTCATATAATTTCATAAGAAATGAATAACGTTGAAGTCAATGAAGACATACATGTCTGAAACAAACACTTGTGACAGTTATCAAACATGGTCTAGGGGAGACAACTTGCTGCCCTTTGTCCTTGGCCCGTTGGGGGCGTGGCTAACAATCATGTGATGTTGATGTGGGTCTGTTTATTCATATTTAAAACTTCTTTGTAATTTAGAAATGAGTGTTACTGATTCAAATAAACTTGAATAGGCTTGAGATTCTTAAGAAGCCTAAACATACAACTACGCAATGTTCCCGCCATATTTTTTGCGCGAAATAAATCGTGTCATCTCGTAAAGGGGGCGGAGCTTACACGATGAAGGGCCGTCAGTCAAGTTTGACGGCCGGTTCGGATACATGTATTACTGAGGACACTGGAAGCTTATTTTTCCGTTTAAAGTAAGACTATTAAATCCAAATAAAATAAAATATGATTTTAAAATTACTTTTTAAAACTTGTACAATATAAGTGTTATGTAAATTTGTTTTATTTTAGTAAAACGAGGTAATGACTGTTTTTTTTTTTAGATTTCAGTTTTTTTCACATTTGTGTGAAAAATACTTTGGATTTTATACATTTTCACTTGACACATACTTAAATTAATGATTTTTTTCTGCTTTAGATGTCTATAATACTAAAAAAAAATTTTATAATTGTTTTGTACGCTATTTCAGCGCAGCTATGATAATCAAAGTTCACAACCAATGCGACCAAACAGTAATGGCGAAATTTGCCGTAACACCGTTCTGATTGAATTACCTGATTTTGTATGAAGTGGGCGTCATATATTTCACTTAAAACATCAAAAGAAAACTATATCAAATGAATGCCTGTGAATTCATTTTTGCAATTTTTGATTATGGTTGTATTTTGTCCATTATGTAATGATCAGTTGGTACTTTGGTACGTAGTTGCAAAAAGTCGCTTGTTTTCAGTTTCCATCTCGCCGAAAACAGTTGTCGTTTGAAGTCTGATTAATGCAATGTAATTTCCGTGCTTATGTATCTGAAATTTACATCATATTTAGGACGAGAGAAATGTCTATCGGTGGCTGGAATTTCAGCCAGTATCCATTTGTCATGAAAACAAACGATCGACTGCTATGCATAATTCATTTTCCGCGCATTGTTTGTCAATGACGTCACAAGACACAATGTTCAACAAATTGGTTACAAAAAGATAACTTGTAGTAGTTCCGGATCTAGTAGGTGCATGCAGGAAGTAAACACACCACTGTGACCACTGACATTTTCTCTCTCGAAAAGTGTAAAATAATTTACATTTTATACAAATGGAAACTTTTTCCAAGCAATGGAGGGTCGGGATACCAACATGTAGTTTACTGTATTTACCGTAAAAACACGGTCTTTCTTTTTGACAGAATCGACAGTCGTCATTCACCTAAATAGTTACAGATTTTTTATATCTGTCATTAGCAAATTAAACTGTGAACAAGTGTGTGTAATTTGGCGATTTAATGTCGCCGGACAAAAAAGATACAGCCGAAATACGAAAATGTATCAATTTTCGTTGACGTCACAGAAATTTATCTGGCACGGGGTAAGCGTCAACGTTATTTTTATGAAGCACTAAGGGGGTTAAGAGATGAAAGTGTGGTGTTTGTACAAGTATAATCTATTATTCGCGACACCAAGTCTGTTAGCTTAGTTCAATGTCAACTTGGTCCATTCACTAATGAATACGAGTGCATACATCTTATTTCCCCGACAGGTCATCTATTCGCCCAAGACACGTTTATATTTTGTTATGTATCCTTGGTAAATAGTGAGAAATAGTTGGTGTAAGGTATATACCTCTGTTGGGAAAATTCCCAAGCAGTTGGATATTCGTTACTGATGGATATACAAAACTGAACAAGGTAGGAATCACTGTTATTTTCTGTGAAGGAAAATAAAATTCGCTACTTTATGAAAACTGTCTATTGTTTCACCGTAAAATCATATTATTCGTGTCGTAAAATGTGCTTTCTATGATAATAGCTATTTCAGGGAATATGCATAAATAAGCTATATTTGCAAGTCCATTGATAAACTTCAAGAAGCATATTAGATATAGTTTAGCTTATCAAAACCAAATACAATTTTAAGAAATATACTCTGTGTCACTTTAGTAAATTATGGGAACAGTTTCAGGTTTGCTAGAGAAATCTTAGTTTACTGCTCATAAAATGTTTATCTATGTTTTGCAAACCTTCAAACACATTGGAATACAAGTTGTTTGGCGAATAACTATGATGGAAATTGATTGAATCTAATCATAATTCACATTCAATAATTGTTTCATATCATGAACATATAACATGAATATTCTAATTAAAACCATTAATATCAAGTAATATCAAAATCATTCGCCCATAACCACGAGACCTTTAAAAACCCTCGCCAAGAGATGAAAGTGTGTTTATACAAGGGTTGTATTATTCGTGAGAGTCCAACTCTGTTAGCTTAGCTCAATGTCAACTAAGCCAATTCACCCGTGACCACGAGTGCTAGAGTGAATAATAGCATATATCCTGTACATCTTATCTTATCTCCGACAGGCCCTAGTCGCTCAGACTTAGTAAGTGAATAGACTATGTGAAATTACTTTTATGTTCAAATCATAGACAATAAACTGTTAATCATAGAAAATAACCTGCTTATCATAGACAATAAACTGTTAATCATAGAAAATAACCTGCTTATCATAGACAATAAACTGTTAATCATAGAAAATAACCTGCTTATCATAGACAAGAGAGTGCAGTCTTACAAAGCATTATACCTTCATGTATATGTTCATCTGTAGTAAAACATCTTTTAGCTGGTTCTTTGGATGCAATCCTAATTATTGCTATTTGACACACATTATCATTGCATTGATATGTTTTACCCGTAAATACCGAACTCTTTTATACATTGCTAGATTTATTGAGAAACTATATTGTTTCTGTAATCAAAATCAAAAATCGATATTTTCTCTCCCTTTTTCGTCTAAATGATTCACTGTTACATTTTGCTTATTATACACTTATGTGAAGACGTTGACATTGAAAAGTATATAAACAAACACATTGTGAATACACTATTCTAGCCAAATCACCTGTGACCACGAAAGGGTAAAAACAATCCAAACAAAGCCTTGTTGAATATATGGAACAACAAATCTGTCTACCATAATCCTTATCTAAAACATTCACAAATTATATTTTCAAGCTCAACACACATTGTAAAACTTATGTCATTTGAAAAAGTTATAATCTTATAAAAATGGTCGTTGGAACTGAATTTTACTTCTTGTCGATTTTGAGAAAATTTTCTAAAATTACGTTTGACAAATTAACGCGCCGCATTTAAGGCTGTACTGTACTGTACCAATGTTGACCTAATAATGACTAATTTCAGCTTCAGGTAGTCTTTGTCAATAAAATAGCACAATTTGACAATGTGACCCCAACAAAGTTGAGACTGTTGCTTAATTCAATAAATAAGTATGTAGACACTCAAACATATATGTATACATTTACATATTGTCAGTCTAGTTATAATCTTATTGAATTGTTCATTTCAAAACAATTTGATTGTCCTGTTGTTATAACATGATAGCTCAAAACTAGCTTCATTTCAACCATTTTTGAATAAGATACCCACAAAATGCCCATGTTCAATAACCCGAAGAGCACAACTTTAATAATCGACTAAGACGTTTTGTATGTATCTTACTGAAACAGACCATATCTGATGCATAGTGTGCAACCGATTTCGTTTGAGGGGTTCAGCAGTGTTATTGTGTTCACTCATGCGATAAACCTCTCCCGTTTATTTACCTAAAGTCGCTTTCAACTTGTACAGAACTTGTTGCATGGTTCTCACATAACCTTGCATATTTAAAGAGGGTTCAACTTAAAAGAGTTTAATTACCACTTTACTATTTACTACGCAAATTGAAAATATCATAAAACTCCAAAACAAAGTTTATCAATGCAACAATATTACCTACATAACAAAACAACAAACATACACAAATAATGTAAAACTTTTTACTCTTTGTCATAAATCTTAGGTGAACCTTATTTAGGGCCTTCTAAATCCAGTCCCTGAAATACACACTTATATTATATCATAACTATTATTATCGATGTGAAATGGACTCAATTTATGAGTTGGCTTTGACTGCCTGAAATAACATCTGGACAATTTTCACTCCTAGCATGGGGTAAAAATATCACCGAAATCTATATTATTCTCAAGATATTGTGTCGATTTGCAATGACCTAGTACAATTAGGGTTGAGTTGTTCAGTTGAATAGGTTTATTTAGAAATTCTGATTATATGTTTGATTTGTTCCTATTTTGCTCAAAGAGTATTTCACCAATAAAAGGAATGCACTTTCTATTCACAATGACAGTTTGAACTAAATCAAGTAGTTTCATTTGCATTTTTTCAAACATATTTTTTGCTTTTGTAAGTAAAGTCATTCTTTTTTTAAAATGAAGTAATCACTTGTTCAACAATTCATTCATTCATTATTAATTCATTATTAAAACGATTTGTTTCATATCAAGAATATGCCGCATGAATGATGTTCCAAATATATAGTTAGTACCTACACCGAAACGTCGCACTCTTGCAATAAAGAAGTTGTAAATCCATATAACTTGTTCTCATTCATCTTATCAACTTCTAAATGCCTCTTAAAGAAGATGTCGTCTCCAATCCTGAGTTGAAAATTAGTTTTACTCTAATCAAAGATAATCGTAAAACCCATCTATATGAAATAAATATAACTGAAATCTTCTGGGGAGGTGGTTTGAATCTTGTCTCAGAAATATTATACGCAGCACATGTGTCTTGAAATTTATACATGATTCATTGTAGTAAGAATGTGTAATTTTCCCAGGGGAGGGTGTGAGTTAAAAAACAAGGCGTAGTAAGTTCACATGATAAAAAATATGTACTTATAAATATCACCTGCTTTTCTTTTCATATATTTATTTTAGGTCTCCACCCTATCACGTTTTTTTTTGAAATATCATCCCAACACCTATCTGAACCCTATCAGGTGATAAAAGCAAGAGAAATAAAGAAGCAATACTATTTCAATTCGTTGAGAAACTCCCTCGTTTTTTCTATAAAACTATTGATTTGTTCTATTCACTCTTTACTTCAAGTTCTTATGAAAGACTAAGATGTAGTACTCTCTTTCACTGCTACACCTCACGATTCTACCCTAAATATATATATACTCCTTTCTTTTGGGCGTGAAATAAAAAAATAATAAAAAAGGGGGGGGGGGGGGGGGGGGGTGTATCGTGTTGATGCGTCGTGTAACACAGAACGGTGAATAACCTCTCAAACATTAATTAAATGAAATATTTGGAGTGTGTGGTCTCAGGTGAATGAATAAACAGAATCTGAACAAATTAATCTTATCATACATTTGATTGATTTGAAGGATATATACGGTCGCCGAGTACATGCAGATGTTGTTGTAAAAATAGTCAGTGGACATAAGTATTCGTCACTTGACATGATTTCCATATACTTGCATGCTATTTCAGTGTAGCATAAATTTTATAATTTCGTGGATTTGATTTCTACCGTATGATTTAAACATATTTTATTTCATTAACACATGAAATGGGATTTGCAAACAAGCGCAAGCTTATATATTTCTATATTATTATGTATATTATTTATATTATTATATTGCAATTGTCATCTTTTTTGTAGAAATCTTCTTGGGTTATAATCTTATAATTAAGATTTAATTTTCCGTAGGTTGTGAAAGGAATGACACCAATTTGAACATTGGAAAGTTCTCACTTTAACGAATCCAACGATATATGAAACTTTAAAATCGATTCATTAGAAGTCCAGATATCCAACATTGAAAATATTGGACTGTTCCATTTTGTAGGGAAATAGGAGGGGTGATAGGATGTGTAATTGGATCACAGTTGATCATTACTATCTTTATAATGTATAGATTTAATTAAATTTTGTTGTTGTCGTCGAAACATTTGCAACTTTCACCATTCTTGCCAAATGTATAATTCACTATGGATACATTAATGACATCATGATGACGTCATCCTTCTGAACTCGTTACGATGATAGTTGATATCATTTGAAACGTTTCCATCGTGTTCCTCCCTTCGAGACCTTTCTAAAGATTGCATGACCATGTAGAAACTGTTATTCGTTCAGCTATGTATTAAAGAAGGTTTTATAACGTCATTTCCTGTGACTCACTTCCTGTGGTGGCAAAATGTCAAAAACTTTCTTCATAATGAACCGATTTCAAAAATTCTTTTTGCGTTGTTGTGCTGAATGGATATGCTACGCTTTTTAATGATTGAATCGCAACAATTACAACTTTTATTTATTTTATTTTATTTTTATTTTTATTTTATTTTAAATTTTCATTTCTATAAAGACAAATGACAAAACATCAACATATTTTCAATAACATTTATTATCCATTAATAGAAACATGTTTATTCAGTGATCTCATTTAATTCTATCTCCTTTTCTTTACATTCAAAATGATTCCAAGTTTCTGAACTGTCCTCCGGGTACACCAAATCTCGATTTACGTTTGATATACAGTCTTTTCGCAGCAGCAAGTTTGTTTCTGGAAGTCTTCCTATCATGACTTTTTCTCAGAAGATCTTTGGGCACGTGTAAGCCATGCAGCACTTGAGGAAAGTCTTTGTATCCAGTTGGTCTCTTAGAAGTGGAAGAAGGTGGTAGGATCACCGACCGAATCAGTTTCACGAGGTTTGAACCTTCCACCAATTTTCCATCTCCAACCACAAGTTCTAAATTATTGGTCACCTTCAAGTCGTCCTCGAGGACTTGATGTTTTCTTTGAGAAATATCCACAAAGCCATTAATTTTCCCATGTCTTTTTTAGAAGTAACTTTTTTGAGAAGAAGATCGGGAACTCGAAGCAAAACATTATCTTCTGGTTGTGGATTGCTTTCATCTTGCGCATCCCCTCTTGAACTCGATGTGTTGTCCATGTTTTCATTTGTTGATTCAGTCACTGTCCTCGTCATCGCTGTCGTCGCCGCTGTCTCTTGTTGACCCGGACTCGCTGCAGTCTGATGATGATTCTTCTTCTTCTGTTCGTCCTGTTGTCCAGACATCAGTCTCTGGTAGGTGTCTCTGGTCAAGAGTACCATCGGACGAGACATCGTTGTCGTCAAAGGAGGAGGTAGGCGGTACAGACGAAAGGTAGGCACGATAGGATCTGATGCAAACGGGTAGCACAGACTGATGCTTGATCAACAACTCACGTTTGAGACGTCTGCTTATCTTCTTGGCGGCTAAGGTTCGAATGCACTTTTTGTTCCTGGACAGTCGAGTTTTATCTTCATCCCCCACGGGTATGTTTCCCCTCAGTATGTTAAATATGAGAGTAATCACTGCCATAAACTGTTCGCCCGATGCGTGCTTTAACAAAGCTTTTCTTTGTCCAACGTTGGCTTGTTCCAACATCAGCAGGAAAGTTGCATGTTTTTCTAACAAGTCACAGCTCATGGTTGGAGATGTTTAATGTTTGTCAGTCCGTTTTCATATGTTCAAGTGCAACTGAGTCATGGTGTTTTATGTCATCCAAAGATGTTCTTAACAACTAGCAGCCTTTCTTCTTGTTGCCTTTGGGTTCACCTACCATGTGAATGTAGCTACAGTGGGGAGACAGTCTGAAGTGTTCTGTCATGGGGTCGTCTTCCGGTATCCAACGATGAACACGAAGCTTGCACTTGAAACAGTAAGCCTTGTCAGATTTTCCACTGTATACAAATCCTGCCTCGGCCAAAGATTTTGGAGACTGTTTCATTTGAAGAGGCCAGGTGTCAAACGACTTCAGTCTGTCGGTAAACTTTTGTCCATAAACCTCACCATAGGTGTCCGCTTTGGCGCAGTCAGTTTCTACATCGTCGTATCTTCCACACACGTCCATTTTTACTGAGGGCACAGAGCTTAAAGAGGTCTTACTGCTCGGGTCGAGGGGTTGAACATGAAATGATGAAACGTAGTACACGGGTGTCGTTTTATAATATAATCATCACCTTCACTGTGGTAGGTATACTGTGCACACGTCACCAGGGAAAATACCTGTCCTTAAACGACCATATTCTTCATCAGCGTAGGGGGAGGCATCTAACACCAGATACCCGTATTTTTGCCTAGCCACAGCATCCTGGAAGGACTCGGCAAAATATTTGGCCTGTCCCGGGAATATTTGCGAGGCCAAAATTTTGTATTCATGTGCCGAACGTGGATTGGATAACAGAACAAAATAATGCGTGTTTAAAGACATAGTTCTACTGTATTCTCCTTTGGGATAGGCGGATTGTTGTATGTTGATGACTGAAATCCCCAGGTGATGCGAAAGGGTGGTATAAAGATTTAAAAACAAAGAACTCTTGGAAACTTCCTGCATGAAGTCATCTATCACGAGTAGACACTGTTTGTTCGATTCTGAGGAGTAATATTTCAGCTCATCCTCCGTAGGTAGCGAATCTTGAAATCTGATGTTAGGAATGCTTTTAGCCATGTCCTCGTAGAGCTCTTGCCAAATAGCGTAACAGTAAACTATCAACATGCTCTCGGCCTCTTTCAACAGTCGGGCGGCAAACACCGTTTTTCCACTCGAGCTACCACCCAGGATCGATATCCGGGTGGGCGTCTTGAACGCCATGGGGCACGTGCTCTTTTCCATGATGACTCGTTTGTGTCGCTCTCCCAACTGACACAAATCACCATTACATAAACTATATGTAAGGACCACAAAGAGGATATTTGGACTAAACTATTTTATTTCTTTTATATTCATTTTCATTGGCAGTTTATACATTGAACATGCATAGAGTAGAATACATTGGAATACATTGACCATACATATAGTAGAATACATTGGAATACAATGTGGATTATTTCCAGATAGAAGATGACATACATGAATGTGTGCAATATTTGAAATAGCGACACATGGTCCTTGATACAAAAACATCGTTCCAGAGCAAGTCATGAGTATGAAAGCGATGGACAATCTGATTTAAACTTAAATTCTCTTTAAATTTATGCAACAAATAATATAAACAATACAACCCACATACGTTCGAATCTAAAGATTGCAACTGCTGACGGTTGCGTAGATAAAAAGCACTGTATGACTTTAAATATCTATCAATGTCCACATCAATGGCTTCTCCGAGACTATCAAATAGTTCTGCTTGGTTCCCCTTGAGATAAATAGCAATCCAGTGACGACCTTTATTTTGCCTTTTCTCGGTATTGACAATGAGGCCCACACCTCGGGCACGCATGTCGGCTGGGATAAAGGATGGTAGAGTATCTTTTGCATACACGCCTAACACATGTCTCTCTAAACTACCATCGCACTGGACAGCGCACCAAAGTTCCGAAGCATTCATCACTGATGATGATGATGATGATTTCACTACTTCACAAAGACGTTGCGCGCCTGATCAATCTCAATGAGAGAGTCTGTGTCAAGACAACGCAACTCAGTGCTGTGGTGAGAGCCGACTTGAATTCCAGTTCAAGCCTCACGTTACCAGATTTGACCAGGTTCAGGTACTCTGACTCTGCACACATTTTGTCAAGGTCGAAGACAAACAAAGCATTTCCCAGGAGAAACTCGCTTCTGGTGATGTCGTTGCCCTTGTCTTCCTTCCACAGGCCCATAGAATCCATCATTTGAACGTAACTGTCAACATCGTCCGCTTCAGTCGGTTGACCCGGCACACTGACCCCGTCGACGTAGAGTGTAATCTTTTTCAACACAGAAGCCTTGAAGTTGAAGGGATTGCCGGTGTAGCTGCCATTGACACTGCTACTATCCACCAATCCCACGATGTATCGGTTGGCCACAGGGTTGGAGATGTTGTCTATGGAGTGAGCCTGCTGGCTGGTCGGAATGCTTGTGACCTTGACCTCGCTCTTGGTGTAGGGATATAAGGCGCTCGATTTGTTGATGAGAGAGGCGTGGGCCAAGATGAGCGCCGAATTGACCTTGACCTTGCACACACGTAGATACGCATCCAACAGTTGAACTTTGAAACCGTGAGCGGTCACACTGCTCAACAAACAAAACTGGGTATCCGACCTGTACATCTTTACGGTCATGTCGACTTCGTTGATCAGAAGGCGGTTCATGTCAAAGATGTCTTCGTAGATGGGACCCGACATGGTCAGCTCCTTGCTTCCGGCTATGAAGCTGGCACGCTGAGCCATTCCGCTGTTGATTGATCCGGTGACATCACTACTTTCCAAGTCTGCATCTGTCTCTGCATAGTCCTTGTAGAACAGCTGAGAGGTCAACTGAGTGCCTTTTGCTTCCTTGTCATAGCCGAGCAGGACTTTCATCATGCTCTTGTAGGGATAATGGTTGTTTGTTGAAGACACCAACTGATTTTGCAAATACACCGCCACATTGGAAAACATGGACTGCATAAACAAGTTGACCGGGCAGACGTTCTCGTCTTTAGCCAATGTCGTCGTACCATCGGATTGAGTAACCTTGACCTTTAGGTGTAGACGGGTTCTTTTCAGGTCGATGTAGTCGCCTCCAGAATTGGACACTTGAAACTCCAGCGGGGTCGAGTCGTTGATTTGGCTCAGAGGTCTCACGTTGACGAAATAATGTTTCTGGATGCTGGTTTGATAAGGGGGCAAGGTGAACAGATTCAACGACTCGGGAACCAGCTCTTCGAATTCCTTGTCATTGATGAGAGCCATGATGATGGTTTTACTTTTTAACTAAAGATGTCGTCTTCTTGCACGGGAGTACACTTCAGAGCTTTGGCCGTCTTGGAAGGAACAAGGGTGTTGTTGTTGTCGGTTCGACGAATCTTCTTCGTTGTGACGCACCTTTCACCCGCCTTGCGCTTTATAGCCTTGGCTCTCTTGTCTTGGGCTTCTGCTCTTTCCACCTCGCTTTGAGATTCTGACGTCACGTTCACGGTGAGTTTGGGGCTCTGCTTTTGTTGTGCTACCGCCAGTCGACGAACCGAGATAATCGTCCTTCGAACTTTCCCGTGAAGTAAATTAGATGCTTTCCTCTCATGTTTGCTTTCAAAATAATGTTTGAACTTTTCAAAGTCCGGAACGTACAAGGGGCGTCGTGCATCCATAGTGATAATGAAAGAATCAGTCTGCGAAAGGATACTTTCTCAAGTGAAGTGTGGCGTGAGTGTCCTCCGTCAAGAATGAAGCCCCAGCGGGGTTGTCAGTCCTTAAATAGAGTTCAATGTTGTCCGTTTCCTTCAAATTGACACGCATGTACATGTCGGTAGCAAAACTGTAGGTTGGACCTTGTCTCAGATCAATGCGTCTGAACAAGTTCAGCTGAGATTCCCCCACCAGGGAACTATCGCAAAGATTACACAAAATATCCACATAATAATTTTTCACTTTCCCCATGTCTAGCTTTCCAAAGTTCAGCTCAGTCAGAGACACCACCCAAAATCCGTCAAACGTTAGCCTTTGGTTGAGTTTAACGCGAAAGTGATGACCCGTGTTCTCCGGAAATGAAGTATTTTTGGAATCTGAGCTCTTGAGAAACAGGTACTTCTCCATGGCTACTTTCTCGAGTTGTCTAAACTTCTTTCAATTCACTCTCTTCCACGTATGAGTCGAATGACTTTGGCCAACCCAGCCAGCGCACCAGAGCGTAAGTCTTTCCTTTCACTTTCTTCTTTTTGAGGACCTTCTCTACCTGCCACAGCACATCGTCCGCTTTGTTCACCTTTTTCAATTCGTTGGGATAAAAGGACCCCGTCAGAGGTTCGTCGTGAAAATCTTTGAGTTTGTACTGTGGAAAGCCTTGTTTCCTGTATCGTTTAGCCACTTTGAAAAGCTCCTCTGTCCACTTGAGATCCAAGACCGTGCTGAAGGGTCTCCTTAGATATGAGATGCGAACGAAATCCCCTACTTTAAATAGGTACCTCTTCACTCTTGGTTTTTGATTGCTGCTGCTAATTTTCTTCCTCAAGGGTTTGAGATAAACGTGATCCCAAA
Source organism: Steromphala cineraria (assembly GCA_916613615.1). Lineage (NCBI taxonomy): Eukaryota > Metazoa > Mollusca > Gastropoda > Trochida > Trochidae > Steromphala > Steromphala cineraria. The sequence continues at coordinate 36,736,873 of OU744722.1, read as the reverse complement.
CTTTGACCTCGTTTTGTTTGTTGACTTGTGCAGGAGACAGTTGGGGTAAGGATGAATGTAGTGTATGATTATAATTGTATATCAAGTCTGGTAAAATGTCCACATAATGCTTAGTGTTTTTGTGTGTCATGTAACGTGTGATCAGAGACTTCAATGTCCTGTTAAAGCGTTCAACATAGTTACTTTTGATGTTTTCATTGCGTGCAATGGTGTGCGTAATGTTTTCTTTTTCCAGAAATGTCTTAAATGTCCCTTTAAATTCGCTCCCTGCATCCGTTCTAATCTTTTTAGGTTTTCTTTCTTTTAGTATTTCTTTGAAAGCCTTCAACACGGTCTCGGGTCTCTTATTGTCCAAAGGGAGCGCAAATGCAAACCTTGACAGAATATCTATGGCTACCAGCAGGTATCTCACACCATCGTTCCATTTGGTGAATCGAGACAAATCTGCTAAATCTACATCAAACATTTCATCCACAGAGTTCACTCGAACTCTCATCCTTTTAAAGCGGTATCTTGGAGGTCTATGTAAGCTGTAAGCATCTTGATCATTGACAAACTTTTTCACACGACGAAGTGATGCTTTTGATTCACCCTTCTCTTGCAACATACTGCGAAATCTGGATGGTCCATAGTATGCCCCTGGTCTCTTTGGGTCAAAGTAGTAATCTTCCAAAACCGTATCAAAAGTCCCATTCTCTGTTTTATTCTTCCTCTTCTCTTGGGAAGTCATGATTAAATGAGAGATATAAAACACTAAACTTACTTTATATAGTATTGGAGATTTAACATTACACATCTAAAAGAAAATAAAGAACAACTATAAGGGATGACTTTAACTCTAGTTTATTCTCAACATAATTAACTAACATTTAAAAAATTGTTGAATACAAACACAAACAAATCAACTATAATTATCAATCTCACATTCTCATCTGTAGCTTTAACATCTTCAAAACACGATCTCTGAGTTCGTCCACCCATTTATCTGTCTTAAACTGAGAGTCTCGATAGTCCCGACATCGATAAGGGACTAAGTTGAAGTCTCTCACTTCTTTCAATATAGGATCATCTGACATCAGTTGACTCCAGTGTTCCTGCACTTCTCCATCATCCACATCTGACAACGCCATCTTGAAGTATTTCTCTACCAGCTGTTCTTCTGACACGTCACAGCTGTGGTCAAGTTCCGAATCAAACATACATCCAAAACACAGTTCCTTAGACAGTTGTTTCACAAGCTTGGTGACTTGAAGACTATAACACAAAGTCAAGAGGTTTTCCACCAGTTTCATCTTTTCTGCCATAGCAACTTCATCCGCCGAGAGTGCCCATCTAGACTTTTTAACGATGACTCGTTTAGTGACATCATAGTTATCTTGAAACTTGCGTTTGGCATCCGTCACACAATCAACACGTTTCTGAAACCACTCTCGTGACTGTAGAATGATAGGTTCGTTCAGCGTGTGTGGAGCTTTAATGACCTGTTTCCATGAGTAATAAGTTTATTTGCCCTTCCTTTTACCATCCATCCTTGCTGCTATCATACACTTCTAACAACAACTCTTAATAACTCAACTGTTGTCGCTGATGGTTGAAACTAGAATGAGTAAAGGAATAATGTCTTCTAAGCAGCTTATATTTGATTAGTCATCCAATTTAAATGTCGCTTTAGATTTTGATTGGTCTGAATACTGAATATCATGCTTTTATCTATGAATTTCATTGGTGTGTATCTTCATTGGTGAATTCATTCAAATATCCATTTATTTCATCCAATCATGTGTAAGAGATGATCTATATACATGTTTTTGAATTATTCACATGTTTAGACTTGTTCAGACCTGTTCAGTTTTGTTCAGACTTGATATGCTTCGCGGATTAAATTCAAACCAATCATGTGAAATGTAAATCATGACTTTAAATAGTTTGGAATTTTATGTTGTCATAATCTTTAAATACACATCTTTGCAAATGGTGTACTATTTACAGAAACATGTAAGTAAGTAAGTAATTGAGTGATATATTTGTTATAAATAGCACAGCATCTTCAGATTTGAGTGAGCACAAGGGTTACAAAACAAAAACAAAACAAATGTTTAAGTTTGTAGAAAAGATTTTATTTACTTTTTCTACAAAAACTAATAATAATGTATACATCATATATTTTCCACACTTTACATTTCTTTTCCTTTCAATATAAGTCTGAGTCTCAATTCGGTTTTTCTAATTGATGTGAGAAAATGATTATTTATAAAGTTTATGTCTCTATACTGTTCAATCTCTGCCATTTCCAGTCCGGTTGGTCTCAGTTTCTCAATGGCTTTTTCAAAGATCAACTGATGTGGCATTTCTGCCAAAGCATCATCAAAGTAGATTCCTACTTTATCATCAAAATCCATCATGATGCATTGGTGCTGAATTTGAGATGGATGGTTAATTTTACATCCTTCACATCGCTTTAAGGATAAACATTGAACCATCTCCTGCAATTCATCCACATACAAGGATTCGAGCACACAAAGAAATAGTAGTCTAGTGATACTTTCATCAGTATCAGTAGCATCATGACTTGCTGTTGATGCTGCTGTTGATGCTGCTGTTGCTGTTGATGTTACTGTTGCTGTTGGTGCTGGTGTTGGGTGCTGGTGTTGTTGTTGTTGATCAACAGCAACGTTTTGCACAGATATGGTGAAGGGTCCCTGGAATATTCTTACGCTTGGTGTAACCATTTGTTGTCTCAGGGTCTTTTCAAGACATTTTACACCAGCAAGATAGGCAATAGAAGGACTTCTTCGTAGAGTTCTCCCTTGTGTCAACAAATGGTTGTTTTTTCCGGTCACCCTGTAGCGGTATCTCAGATTTCTACTCATCCTATAAAAGAGAGAGAAAAAAAAAAGTTGAATAAATGAATAAGTGATTAGTTTCAAGAAAATAAGTTTTATTAAGAAATTTAATTCAAGCAAAAAGTGGTATTTCTTTTTTTCTTTTTTTTTAAATACTTTGTTGTTTTTCTATATGTTCTTTAGAATAATTTATTTGGAACACAATACCTTTTCTTACTTTATGTCAAGGGGGTTTGTAGTAACTTCTTTGTTTGCTAGACATTTGAAAAAAGGCCTAAAGAGGATTGAAACCATATGGTCGTGATGTAATGCCATCTGCCAAAAGAAATCGCTTATCGTCTTGTGGAGTTAGAGCCAATTTGGTCACTTTATCTGTGTAGAGGATGTTTTGAAAGGAGCGAATTTGATGAAAAGAAGCCATTGACTGTTTATGTTTGAAAAGACAATCTTTAAACATTTGATGACGTAAATGCTTATTTTTGAAGACTTCTCGAATACCTTTGGCAGTGAGTTTTTCCACCCTTTCATCTGGAGTTTTGTCAAATATGAAGCTATAGTTTTTAGCCCTAAGCCCTACAAACTCTCTGATAGTTTTCCCACCCACCTCATCTTTCATTAAGCCAATGGCCTTATGGTTTGATATTGAATAAAGTGGATGGTCCTTTGAAAAATTCGATGTGTCAAATAGGTCCATTTTTGACAACATAAATTCTTGGGGATCACAAAGAGGCACACCTGGTGGAGACCACACTTGGTAGAACAAACTGTCAGTGTCTGTCATCAATACACGAAGATGCTGGCTACCATACTCCTTCATCATTATTTTGTAATGGAAGCTGTAGAGTAATCGCTTAGCATGCTCGAGTATTGTCAAGCCGACGGTCACGGGCTGATTCAAGGTCACGGACACTTTTTCCATGCTGACAACAACCAAGTTTTCGGAAAAAATTTTAACACTTTTGAAGTTGGGCTTTGACGTGAACCTCCTCAACCTTTCTTCAGTAGAGATCAATTCAATTTGCTTGTAGTTTCTTACATTTTGCAATTGCTTCCCATACACTGCATTCGAAAGCAGTTTAAACAAATCTTTAGAAAAGTCATCTGTTGCATCTTTTCGCTTTTGGGTGTTAAAATCAATGTAAGGTTTCATCCATTTGGATTGAGTAAATTTCAAAACTTTGTGTATCTTACTCAGTTTCAAGCCCAGCTGCAAATATTGCTGCAATGTTCCGAAATAAGTGATATAATTATGTTTGTCTTTCAGGGTGGAGAAAAGTTTTGTCCCTGTGGGGGGCTTCTTTTCATTTTTCTTCCCTAACATTCCTAGCTCATGAAGCAAATCTTTGTGAAAAGGCGATGTGTCTTCAAAAGAAATGCTTTCCTTTGTGGGGGCTAAGGGTAATGTCTGATGAGTTTCATGTATTTCTCTGGGATAGATTAGGTCGCATTCAATTATGTAACCTATTTCACCTTCTGGGTCAACTTCCATCCAATCAATAAGAGCAATTTGTGATTCATCTAGCCATTCAAAATGTCCCTGTGGTAAAGGACAACTCATGGCTGCTCCATACAAGTTGTTAATGTCAAAATACAACAAATAAGATTCGGGTTGGGAGGGATCAAAATCAGACATGTGTTTGTTGTTGGCTTTCGCATAACGGTGATTGATGCTTGAGACACCACCTCTTATTGCACTGGAAACAAAATTGTACATGTCGGGATCTGTCATGAGATCTAAGGTCACTCCTGTCATCAAAAGACAAGCATCCATGGCCATACCTGGGAGAGTGAAGTATTGACAAGGGTCCAGCTTGTAATAGCTAAGACACATGTTACGAAAAGCTTCAAACACGTCGGTCAAAATCAATGTGTCAGTTGACACATACAGTTCCATGAATTCTCTCACTGTCTTAATTTTGAATGTGTTCCAAATATGAAAGGCAATGTCATAATCTTCTTCCGAAACAGTATCTTCTGACAAGGAAGAATAGAAATCCTCACGACTAGGAAATTTTGTATCATCCAGTTTTTCGAAGCAATCAACATATTCATAAAAATAGGGCATTTTCCGAGTTAGCAAATCTACATGTTCAGGAAAGTTTTTGGTCAAAAAGACAAATTCTTCCTGACCTTTGCTTCTCAAATTGTCAGCCAATGTTTGTAAACTTGTATTCAAAAACTTGTAACTATCAAGAAATCGGAGTAGGTCAATTTGAAACATTATGAATTGTTCTGAATTTTGAGCTATGCATGTTAGTTTTCTATCTGAAAACAATTCTGCTGCTTGAAGGATCAATTTATTGTCATAACGTGAGCCGTTGTGACATATAACATTGACAAACTTGCTTTCTTTGTAATTGATGTTACAGGAATTGTGACATAGACCTCTGACATGTCCTGTCAAATGATCGTGATCAATATGTCTGTCTTTGTGTTGAACTTTCTCTCCACAAAGATAGCAACTGGTTTCCAAAGCAAGAGCTAACTTTTCCTCGGTTGTCAATTTCATGGGAACTGGATGATTTAAAATATCCATAATTTGTTTGTAATCTTCTAAAATGTGAGACATGAAATGTTCAGAAGCCTGTTCCCCGCTATACGTTCTCAACGGAAAAGAGTACAAATCGGGTTCCCTGCAAACAATTTGGTAACTGTAGCCGCATGGAATGTGTTCTTGGACATGGTGATTTCCTTGTGGTTTCTCATTTGGTTCTACATGACTCAGGACCGACTCAAAATCTGCATAAATAACAAAGGGGACTTTCACTGTTTTAGCAAAGTGACCCAATCCAAATGAGCGAAAAGCTTTGTCTGCTTCTGGCATTTTAACATGCTGAGCCTTGTGATAACAGTAGGGGGTGTGTTTTTGCAATCACTCTTCTGATGTGAAAGTCCACAAACATTTTCGACAGATGAATTTACTTTTGTTACCTTTCTTTCTTGTCAATGCGCACAAGCTTGTAATGAGCACATAATGAGAGATGGGAGGTTCATCTTCCTCCTCGACCTCTTGAGTTATCAATAGCAGATCTATGTGTTGATCATGGCCCACTTCGGGAGATACTGAACTGATTCGTATAGGGACAACAACATTCTTTTCATTTTCATGATCAACAATACTATAAACGTTAATTCTGAGATTGTTTGCCTTTTCAAATTTGGAAATGTCACTAAGACGCATGGGAAATGAACACCCTTTCAAGTTTAAATTGTGTATTTTATCTTGGTAGTGTGATACTTGTTCTCTGACTGAAGTGGATTCAACAGGAAACAGATGAGCCAAAATGCTATACACAAAGCACATGTCATCGTCCATGTTTCTAACATTTAACAAACAACGTCTTTTCTGCAATGATGGAGGGAGTGGGAGAAATGAACTTCCATGAAATGGTTGAAATTTGGTTACAGATAATTTAACACTCAAGACACTCTCAAAGTTTAAGTTTGAACTGTCACCCTCATAATTATCCATGAGCTTCATTATTGTATTTGCAGCTTCAACATACATCATATCCAAATCATCAGCAACTGTTGCAGGTGACATTTTTGTTCTGAAGTAGGGATCTGTAAATGTAGTCTTACCATCCGAATTTGTTTTGCTAAATCTAAATTGTGTACAAAGTCCCCACTTGACAGCCCCTTTTTCTTTTATTTCATCTTTTACAAGTTCAATGATTTCAGATTGAATTTTCATCAAATAGAAATAAGGATCATTGCCCTCACCACCTTGTGGAATGAATTCAAATTCTCTCACATTTCCATTCAAAGCTTGTCTAGAACATTGAGCATTTGATTTTGTTTTCCTACGTTTACTTGGTGTGCTACCAGTTGGGTTCTGTTTAACACTTGCATTTGTATTCCTGCGTTTAGTTGACCCCCCACCTATTTGATCTCGAGAAGTACTTGGTGAAGACAAGTGATGAACTCTAGTGTGCTTGGTGAGACTTTTCACTGATGAAAATGACTTTGAACAAGCACGACATGTAAATGAGGGAGGAAGAATATTGTGTATCTCTCTTCTGTGTGTTTGTAAATTGTCATTACGTGTGAATGAATGAAAACAAATATCACATTCAAATGTTTTGGAAAATGGACTGCATTTCTTCTGATGTCTGACAAGTGTATTTTTGAAACTAAAGCTTTTTTGACAAAACTCACAGGTAAAGACAGGTTTTGTACAAGGATTTGACATTTTTTTTTTTTTGGAAAGATAGTCTAGCAAATAATGTTCCTGTTAGAGGGTGAGCTTTTTCTGAAATAATACAAACAAAAAGTATAGAATGTGTTTGTTAATTACATCAAAAGAAATAAAAACATGATAATTTGTTAATTTTCCACGCAAAGTTAATGGAAATTTCAATTGAGACACATTGTTAACTCTAAATAAAAATAAACAATCATTTTCTTACCTTCAAACAATGCGTGGGGGGGAAAAAAAACCTCCAAAAGAAAACTCCTAATGTAAATTTATCCAAGAATGATTTTGTGTTCAACTCCAAGAAGCAACTTGGATGGTAATGTCTCACACTGGTATGATGGAAATGTCACAATATTCTTCTTTTATAGAGGTTGAGATGTATATTGATTAATTCACATTGTAAGAACATAGGACATAGTGCAACACCTGTTGAGATAGGTGGTATTGCGTACAATACCCATAGAATTCCAAATTCAATACCCCATTCAATTTGGGTCTCCACCCTTGTTGGCGCAGGTGCTATTGAGTACAATACCCATAGAATTCCAAATTCAATACCCCATTCAATTTGGGTCTCCACCCTTGTTGGTGCAGGTGCTATTGAGTACAATACCCATAGAATTACAAATTCAATACCCCATTCAATTTGACTCTCCGCCCTTGTTGACGCAGGTGCTATTGAGTACAATACCCATAGAATTCCAAATTCAATAAGAGTACAATACCTATAGAATTTCTATTCATAACATAGGTCAAGAGGGTCATTCATGACGTCATTCTGGTGACGTCATCAGATTCCAAAGGCTCCAAGGCTCTGAAGCTAGTAAATATTATCTACTGTAAAAGCAGGTTTTCAGTTTTAAAAGAATGACACCAACATAAAAAAAACAAATTTCCTTCATTAGGAAACATGCTCTCAACAAGTAGAAAATAATGATCTTGAATATAAGTTATTATTCATGATACAACAACAGTATTGTTTAGAAACTATATAATGCAAGTCAACTACCTCAACCTAATCATTCAACTGTGCTTATACTATAGAAAATGACAGGATACTTACAGGAGTAAAAGTAAATATACTTTTACTTTACCTCTTGGGGTGGAGTATTTATCTCCTAGGAGTAAAGATACTCCTGTAAGTAAATTAGTTTTGGACTGTTTACATGGCACGTTTACTCCCTGTGAGTATATTTACTCCTATGAGTAAATATACTTATAGGAGTAAACGTGTGCATGTAAAAATGGCTTATGGATAAGACTGTAAATGGCCACTTTCTGACGACATGGTATATCAAATTTTGCTCTCATCATCATCATCATCATCATCATCATCATCATCATAAATTTCATCATGATCATGAGCATCATCATCATCGAATTATCATTTTATTCTCAAAAATCAAATACAATTACAATACAATTTATATAAAAGATACACAAATTTATTAGTTTATTATTGGTTTTCTGAAAAAAAGTTTTTGCTTTGTTTAACTGTTTAACTTTACATTCATTTCCGAACAACGGCTTATGTTTACAATTCTCACGTATCTTTCCTACAGTTATAAACCTCTGGTGACGTCATTCCTTTGTTTAGCACCGTTCCGTAACCTGGAGGTAGGACCTTGGCTACATCAAGTCAGGTCTATCTGTAACTTACGGACCTCGTTTGAGGTCTATCTGTGATTTAGAGACTTCATATGAGGTCTATCTAGGATTTAAAGACCTCGTATGAGGCCTATCTGTGATTTAAAGACCTCAACATTAGATTTTAAACTAATTTCTTTTCAAATCTCAAACATTTCCTATTATAAAATTCATATAACTTCCAACACAAGAGTTTTCCAAATATATCACTCGAAAGTCGGGGATCGAACCACTGGCCTTTCGATTTGTAACCAAACGTGCATACCATTAGGCCACGGAGCCAGTTGAAGTTTTTTTCATGACCAATTGATTTCACAATTTCATTGCCTCTTGTAAAATTGCCAGTTTCTGCATTACTTATTTTTATTATTATTAATGAAGCAATATGTTTTATGTGCAAAAGGTCTTGTAACTATTGAAATTGTGTTGTGTTTGGGATAACTTTGATCATGTTGTCATTGGTCGAGCAGTTTAGTGTGCAAGCATGTACATTTCAGCATTAAGCACAAGTGTCACGAAATGCACGGGCACAATGTCACGTGATCGGCTTCGTCGCCTGATGATGACACTGATATTTACTGTCAACTTTTTGTTTGTAATGTTAAAGGAAAATATTTTTTTCAGCTTTTGATTACTTAACACATAACTAAAATTCGTTTTTAAAACGATTGTTATTAATGGTTTCCAAATCCTGTCACAAACCTATCGAGCCATTTGGACCAGTTCATTTTCATAGAGGGGTGTGAGTATGTTTGAACTGCTATATTTTTGTTTTATTTTTTAAATGCAATCTTCCCTCAGTTCATAAGCCGGTTAAGGTACGAAGACGAGGTCTTGGTGCCTGTAGATAGACCGCAGGGGGAGTCGGGTAGGACAGATAGACCTTGGCCTGGCCGCGGTCTATCTGTCCTACCCGACTCCCCCTGCGGTCTATCTACAGGCACCGAGACCTCGTCTTCGTACCTTAACCTTTACTTAAAGAACGGGTTCCAAACGTTTCTCGTGCAGCGGAAGTCAGCACGTGCGTTAGACTTTCTGTTAAGGTATTCACAATAATCGTGTAGAGTATAGACTCAAGTAGAGTATCATTCTCGATAATCCAGAGTTAACGTTCCGATAATATCTACACTAACATTATAGGAACGTAAACTCTGGATTATCGAGAATGTCGTCGATTCAAATAGCCTTTGTCTTACCTTTATTTAACTCAACTCTGCGTCACGCCGTGCACAGCCGGATACAATATATTACAACAGGTCCCATATCACATATCCACAATGATTGATGTTGCAAATCTCTACAACAATTTCGATGATTCATTTCAAATTAAATCTCTCTGCTACATCAAAGACAAAATTGCCTCACCACATATTTTTCGTTCGGTTTGTCTCACCAAAATTGAAAACAAAATTGGGTTCAAAAGGGAAAGAATTGGTTGCACGATTATGCGTTTTCTGTTTTGCGTCTAGTAGGAAAATGAATGCATGTACATGTATATTTACGGTCGCACACACAAGACACAGTAACGTGGCGGGTTTTCAACTCTGTTAAAGATATAATTCTAACATCATATGAAATATTCCATGTGCAAGTTTATGCAGGTAGGCTAATTTACTTTTACATCACCATAAAATACTAAGATCCATTTTAAATGATCTGTAACATAGTCTTCAACTTAGTATAAAATATAATTATTTTTTTCAATTATCAAACAGATGTTTAAAATGTGCTTGCTCTTTCTGATCTATCTATTTCTGGAACGAAAATGTTAAAGGGACATTGAGTGTTTTGATACAAATTTAAGAACACTGCTAAAAATCTATATCATTGAAACATATACACACAAATTATCACCATTTAGTTTGACCTGAAATAAACTTAGAAACCGAAATATTAGAAGAGGTGTTTCCCCAGGATATAAATAGATCGAGATAATAACTTTCTCTCGCAAAGCATTGTGGTCATTGTTGCTGTGGGTGAATTCGTACCCAAAACGAAGCTTTCCCCATCGGGAATTCGTACCGAAAAAAAACTCGTGCCTATAACAAAACGACGAACAAGTATCCTCAGTCCATTTGATGGTTTATTAGTCATGTTTATCATTAAAGCATTCTTTCTATTTAAGCTAATTACACTCATTATAAAATACATACGTTCTGATTTTGAAATTAATTCAATGTGTAAAAGTATTCCTATTTACCCTCAATATATTGTCAATAAATATTTAGCTTCCAAACATAATTTTATAGATATGAAATCAATATTCAGAGTCAAAATCACGAGGATTTCAGACCTCAAAAGGCTCGATAAGTCCGTATACGGCTGACTGTAGAGTCACGTGAACGAATATTCCTGATATCGTTTATGATCTTTCGAATTTTGAAAGAACAAGTTGAAGTAATTTACATAAGTTGATTAAAATACCAACCTATGACGTATTTAGTTATAATAACTCGGTCCTTAACGGAATGAAGAACTGCCTAATTTGCATAGAAATTTCGAATATGTCTAATATGATATCGACAAGAAAGCTAGTTGTATTTTTTGGTTCACGTTTAGTATTATCTTGGTGTCAACATAGTTATGGTTACATATTTAGACGAAATTAATGTTCAATTATCGAAACCTATAATAAAATTAGGAAACGTTTCCGGTACGAGTTCGTTTGGTTACGAATTTACTATATCCATGTCGTAGTCTGCTCACACACTGAATGTAAACACAGATGGCAAAGAGGGAAAAGGAAAAGGAAATCTACATTGAATGTTTAGAAGATAGTGATGTTAATTGGTTATTCAATATCAATATAATGCTTAAATAATGTATTGTTCTCTGGTTTACATACTGTTGGTATTTGTTAGTAATTGATTGATATTGCGAATGAAAATAGGCGAGCTGACGTAGTACGCAAACATCGGAAATCTGCTCAATGACATCACAATTCACTAGCGCGCGCTTCCGATTACAAAAAATGCCTTTTGAACATAATAACATCGACTTATTGTGATTTGTCTGCATACTCTCATATACCTAATTGTAGTTAAAAGATTTATCTACCGATTGATATAATTTATAGGTGTTTTGAATAAAATTGTGTATCAGAAACATTAACATACTCAATGTCCCTTTAAACCAATTGTATTAAAAACAGTATTCAATGAATATTCCGTTGAATGATATTGTCTTAGACTTCCTTTCACAAATTCCGATGGCTCAATGAGTCAATCTGATTTTTTACGAGGTCAAACCAAACTTCCTTAGTTACTCCACACTATCAAGTATTCCTATTGTTGCTTTTCCACTGATAATAAGTTTGTAAATGCAGGTTATCCCATTCACGTATTTGAATGAATATATCTAAATAAAAATTTTCTTGTAATCATGAACAGAAGATTAATGTTATTCCTTCACGCCATTATTATAGTACGTTTTTGATTAAACGTCATTATTTTTACTTACCGTAGACAAGTGACCTTAGCCTGTTAGCCATATAACATGTAATCGACTCATTCCCACTGATGTAATGAAACATCATTACCCAAAACAATCAGAGGTATCCGCCCGTCACTAGCCGTCTAGGTGGCGTGACCTGTCATCCAATTTGATTCATTCACATTACCTAGGAGTCCAAATTAACGACGGATACCTAAGAGGGGAGGCGGGCGGGAGTGACGACGGTCACTTGTCTACGGTAAGTAAAAATAATGACGTTTAATCAAAACCGTACTATTATTTAGTTACTAACCTCCGACAAGTGACCTTAGCCTAGTGACCTAGTTTATATTCTTTACTATTCAAAACAATACCCTTGATACTTACATTATTACGAATCACGATACCCAGAATCTCGGCTACAAACAGAAAGAGATACGGCGAGATTGGGTCGCCTTGCCTACATCCTCTGCTGTTATGAAAGAATTCAGATAGGTGCCCATTTTGAATAATACAGGACGTGGCATTTTTTGTAAGAATTGAAACCCATTTCAGCATATATGGGCCGAATCCAAATTTTTGTAACACCAATTTTATAAATGGTTTTGAAACAGTGTCAAATGCTTTTTCGAAGTCAATTAATAATAAAAGCCCATCTTTGTTTTGCTTTCTGGATTCGAAAATGATGTCATACAAAAGTCTTATATTCTCACTTATACATCTCCCAGGAATGAAACCAGTTTGATTTCCATGTATCAAATGATCAAGTGTACCTTTCAATCTATTTGTAATACATGTACTTATAATTTTATAAACAGAATTAAGCAAAGAAATAGGGCGCCAGTTTTCAAGTATTTCCTATCCTTTCCTTGTTTAGGAATGCGTGTGATTACTCCCCTATTCATAGTAAGTGTCAAGTGATCATTTTCAAAACCTTGATTTATGTAACGTAAAATCCAATTTCCCAGGTCCAACCAAAAGAATTAAAAAAATTCAATAGAGTATCCATCAATACCCGGACTCTTATTGTTTTTCATTGACTTAACTGCTTTAAGAATTTCACTCTTGGTAATGGGATTCTCTAGTTCATTTTTCAAAGAATTAGGAAGGGTAGGGGTGTCCAGGTCAGATAAGAACTTAGTACTTTTATCAATATCAATATCAACACATTCAGAGTACAGATCTTGATAGAAGGCTTTTTGTTTATCTAATATATATTTTCCATCAGTAATGATTTCGCCAGAGTCTGACATAAGACTGGTAATTGATTTATTCACAAAGTTTCTATTCTCAAGATTGCAAAAATATTTAGATGGGTTTTCCCCCGCCTCGTACCATTGAATTTTATTTCTAATCTGTATTCCCTTAATTTCCTCTTCTTTAATCTTCTCAAATTCAAGCTTATGTTTTGATAGATCTGCAAGGAGGGTTTCATCAATATTTTGTAGATTCCGACGTATCGTGTCCTCAAGGTCATTTATTTTAGATTCTAAATCTTCATTTTTTTTGACGTTTTTCTTTTTTAAATATGAGCTATAAGAAATAGTTTTACCCCGAATATTCATCAGAAGAGTTTCAAGATATAGACAATCATCTATATTTAATTCCAGATCATAATCATCAACATTTTCCCAATCAACATTTTCAGGATTAATTACATATTGTCTTTTTGCTGAATCTATTTCATTTTTAACAATTTTAACATATTCTTTGTCTCGTAGAAGAGATATATTGAATTTCCAATAGCCCTTACCCCTAGACTTACTATCAGGAGAAATAGTCAGAGTAATGGCCGAGTGATCAGATTTATAACCTGGGAGAATTGCAGTATCTGCAGTTACATTGGAAATATCTTGTGAGACCAAAAAGAAGTCAAGTCTGGCTTGCTGTCTTGGGTTCTTTTTCCACCAAGTAAAAGTTGTTGTGTCAATATTAAGGTCACGCCAGATGTCAACAAGATTAAATTTATCTCTCTTCTCCATGATTATTTTTCGGGCGTTTGGATTATTAACATGCTTGTTATTTTCAAGATCAATGGATGGATTCAAAACTAAATTCCAGTCCCCACAGAGTACCAGTGAATCATTTTCAAACTTTTTAATTTCTTCAAAAAGGATATTATAGAATGTTGGATCATCCTTGTTTGGACCGTAAACATTCGTTAAGGTCAGCCTTGTGCCATCAACAGTTGCATCTACAGTAATATAATTACCATTGACATCCTTATTGTATTGATGTAAATCAATTTCAACATCATTATTAAATAAAATGGCTACACCTCTCGAATTTGAACTGAAAGGGGCTATGATACTTTTAATTCCCCACTCATTTCTCTTTAAGTTTTCATCTTTTTCAGATATATGGATGTCCTGTAAACATATAATTGAGGCTTTGCGTTTCCTCCATTCCTTCATTATTTCACGTCTCTTTTGTTTCTGAGCTAAACCCCTGCAGTTGGCCGAAACAATCTTAACATTATTAGCCATTGTCTATCAAGTTAGGCAATTTAATTTTGAGAGTGAGGGTGAGAGTGTTGATACCTTCACATCAGACCTACACATTCTAGCAAAACATTGTGAATATGGAGATTTGCGGGATGAACTCATACGAGATAGACTGGTAGTAGGTATTAGAGATACCAATCTCAGCGCACACATGCAAATAGACAATAAACTGACATTGTCAAAAGCCACTCAAATGGCAAGACAGAAAGAAACAGTGGAAAAACAGCAGGCTGAATTAATTCATCTGCCTCAGTTAACGTGGATGCGGTTCACAGGTCAAGGAAATTAAAACCATAACACAAGTTTACAACAGAGAAAAAGTGGTCCGAAAGGAAGTTCCAGAAACCAGAAGTGAATAGAAAACAGGGAAAGAAAGCATGCCCAAGATGTGGTGTATTCCCAGGCCATGAATGGAGCAAGTGTCCAGCAAGAAATGAAGTGTGCAATAAATATAAAACGAAAAGGACATTATGCTAAAGTTTGCAGAAATTCCAGTTCAAATGTTGATTGCTGTGCTGTAGAAACTGTAGATGAAGAATTCTTTATTGGTGAACTGACCGCAAGAAATTCTCACTCGCCGCCATGGATGACAACTATTGCTGTAAATGGAGTTAATCAGAACTTCAAGATTGATTGCGGTGCTGATGTCACTTTGATTTCGGAGAACGATTTCCTGAAATTCAGAATGACTCTAGTGAAGCCAAAAACACAAATCTTGGACCGAAAAGAATGAATCTTGGTGCCACAGGATATTACTCAGGTATCATGAAGAAAGGTAATCATACAACCGTACAGAAAGTGTTCGTTGTCCCTGATTTAGACACTCCGTTATTA
The DNA here is from genome assembly GCA_916613615.1 of Steromphala cineraria. NCBI lineage: Eukaryota > Metazoa > Mollusca > Gastropoda > Trochida > Trochidae > Steromphala > Steromphala cineraria. The sequence continues at coordinate 36,721,415 of OU744722.1, read as the reverse complement.
GGTCGACCAGCAATCGAAGCCTTAGAACTTCTTCACAGAATTGACAGTGTGACAATTGATGATGTTCAACAACACTATCCGAAGCTGTTCGATGGTCTTGGAACATTTGATGGTGAATACGAGATAAGGCTCGAGGAAACCCACAAACCAGTTGCACTGACATCGCCAAGGCGAGTCCCAAGGAGGTAAAGGAAGAGTTGAATCAAATGGAAAATATGGATGTCATAACTCCAGTGACTGAGCCGACAGATTGGTGTTCGGGACTAGTGGTTGTTCAAAAAGGAAAGGATAAAGTCAGGTTGTGTGTTGACCTCACTAACCTCAATGCCAGTGTCAAAAGATAACTTCATATCATGCCTTCAATTGATCACATTCTCGGACAGTTAGGGGGAGCAAAACTGTTCAGTCGATTAGATGCCAACTCTGGGTTTTATCAGATAAAACTAGCAGAAGAATCATGAAAGCTGACAACTTTCATTACGCCGTTTGGAAGGTTCCCTTTCAAGAGACTTCCCTTTGGAATTACAAGCGCGCCAGAAGTATTTCAGCGAAAGATGATGGAAATACTAGAAGGTATCACAGGAGTCATCTGTTTGATGGACGATGTTCTCATCTATGGTTCCACAGTTGAAGAACATGACAAAATACTCAACGTTGTTCTCTCACGTTTGTCTACATGTTACATTACACTTAACTTGGAGAAATGTGAATTTTCCAAGCGTGAACTGAAGTTTGTAGGACAAATCATCAGACAAAGGTATTCAGGCAGACCCATCAAAGGTGAACGCTGTCCTTGACATGGAGCAGCCAACCAATGTGACACTGAGAATTGAGGAGATTTTTGGGGTTTGCAACCAGATGTCAAAGTTCTCAAGTTCGTTATCTGAAAAATCAAAACCACTACGAGACCTGCTGAGCAAGAATAATGCTTTCCTCTGGTCTGAGACTCAGCAAGCTGCCTTTGGTGACTTAAAGAAAGAAATCAGCAGTACTCCAGTGTTAGCTCTGTATGATCCAATCAAGAAAACCATATTGTCAGCAGATGCTTCCTCTTATGGACTTGGTGCTGTGTTGAAACAACTTGACGACAATGGTAATTGCCGCCCAGTTATGTTTGCTTCAAGGTCGATGACACCAACAGAGTGTCGCTATGCCCAAATAGAAAAAGAAGCCCTGGGAATTACTTGGGCAGCAGAGAGGTTCTATTACTTCTTGTATGGGAAAGAGTTCATGATTGAGACTGATCATAAACCCCTTGTATCAATCCTTGGAAAGAAAGGTTTAGAAGAGCTGTCAGCAAGACTTCAGAGGTTTCGCATGAGACTGATGAGGTATAGTTACACAGAATTCCACACAGCGGGAAAAGACTTGATTACGGCGGATATGCTTTCCCGTGCTCCTGTCGAAAAGCAACAGAGTTGAAGAGGTTGAAGTAGACATGTTTGTGAATGCTGCAGTACAGAGTCTTCCAGCCTCAGACTCGAAACTCCTTGAGATAAGGAAAAGTCAACAGCAAGCTTATGGTAAACTTGTGAACTACATTCAAAATGGATGGCCAGCTTATCACCTATGAAAGGGTGAAGAAAAGAGTATCTACAAGGACAGGGAGGAACTCAGCATAGCTGACGGGTTGCTGATGAAAAGCAATCGCCTCATTATTCCACCAGACATGAGAAAGGACATCTTGTCAAGACTTCATGCTGGACATCAAAGAATTGGGAAGTGCCGAGAGAGAGCCAAATGTTCAGTGTGGTGTCCGGGTCTAAGTACAGAGATAAAGAAAGTTGTGGAACAGTGCAAGGTTTGTGCTAAGTTCAGACAACAACCAAGGGAGCCACTCATTCCTACACCTGTGCCTGAGAGACCCTGGCAAAAAGTAGGAACTAACATGTTTGAGTTGAAGAAGAACAAATATCTACTTGTCGTAGATTATTTCTCTAAATATGTGGAAGTAGCTTAGTTATGCTCAACCACATCCAGCTCAGTGATCAATCAGTTGCAATCAGTGTTTGCTCGACACGGGATCCCAGAGATTGTCTTTTCTGACAATGGTCCCCAACACTCGTCTGATATGTTCCGTGAGTTTGCAAGGTCATATGACTTCAAGCATATGACCAGTAGCCCTTTGTATGCCCAGAGCAATGGTGAAGCAGAATGGGCTGTACAGACGGTGAAGAATATGCTTAAAAAAGCTGATGATCCCTACTTATGGGGCTTCCCATTGAAACGATCGGCAGTTTTTATAAGAAGCAGTTATCAAAAAAAGGAACCAAAATTTTGGGTGATTCTACCCATCCACTTTTCTTGGAATTTTCAACATTACCTTCCGGACATAGGCTTCGTATGCCGACTTTTCGAACAAACAGGTTCCGCCAATCGTTCATTCCGTGCAGCATTAGAGAAATAAATTCCGTCTAATGCTGCATCACGTTTTACATGTATTCTAGTCTATGTGAATTATTTTTGATATGAATTGTTTTGAATATTATGTAATTAGTTGTCATCACATTTCTGGAGAATTGTAATTATACAAAACAAATTTCCCTTTTGGGACAATAAAGATTATCTTATGTTATCTTATCTTAGCTCTCTTGGAGTATCGTGCAACGCCAGTGTCTATGGGACTAAGTCCAGGTGAACTGCTTATGGGACGGAAGTTACGATTTCGGCTTCCAGTACATCCATTGGAACTTCAGCCTAAAGCTGTAAACATCCGACAGTTTCGGGTTCATCAGGAACATGCCAAAGCCCTGAGGAAACTTCAGTTCGACAAAAGACACAGAGCAAAGATGTGCACAGATCTTGAACCCCAGACGAAGTCTGGGTAGAGGAGGAGAAAGGGGTTGTAGTTTGAAAGGCCAGTGCTCCAAGGTCCTACATGGTGGAAACAAGCAGTGGAAACTTGAGACGCAAAGCAAGCAGATAAGGAAGATACTAGTCATTGTACAACTAAAACCATTAAAGATGTTGGTTCTGAAAGTCATGTGGAACCGAGGGTTCCATATACACGCAGTGGGCGACAAATCAAACCTCCAGACAGGCTGAATCTTTGACTTTAATTTTAAATGTTAAATCGTATTCAAATGCAACAAGGAATGTGTGCATAATATACGTTTATTGACATTCTTCGTTTTCTTCCATTATTGATGGATATTCAGTTCAGTTTATATGTAGCTCTAAGCTAAAAGGGGAGATGTAGGGTTACGGTATTTAGCGGTATGCAGCGCAGTGAGCGCACTGCGAGTTATGTAACTTTAGTTGAATAAATGTCTGCGACCGAAGCACATGTTGTTGTGTGGTCAATGTTCAAGTCCCTACGAATATTTAGAGAACAGAACAGACCTGACTTCAATGCACATCCTAGCACACTGCCAAGGTTTTTTTTCCCATAGGAAAACTGTAAAGAGTAAATCTTGAATATTCAGTACTCTTCTATAATGGTATCAAAAAGGAGGTAGCTATAAGGGGCATACCGTAGACCAAACTATCGACATATCACAATAGTTGCTGTGTCAATAGTAGGGGAGCCCGGGGCAGGCACCTTCATGTTCGTCTTTTCGCTGTAGTTTTTGTTCAGGGCCACTTAAAGCTAAATTGGTAATTCCTAAGAGACAACAAGACTTTACCCAACACTGACTTCAAAATGGTGACAGTCCAAGAAACCCTGTTTTTCATCTAGTTGAGTAATTTATTCGACTTCAGTTCACTATGTTTTTGACAAATGTTGACTGTGTTTAGGAATATGTTCTTAAGTGAGCATAAACCAGCATGCCGAGACATATATGTTATGAACAAGTTATTTTGTTATGAGGGCTGTGTTTCTTCGTAGCATGGAAAAAAAGCAACCGTGATTTGTGGGGTACGTTCGGTCATTGCAGGCGGGGCATATTTGGCCGTGAGGACGAGTCACCAAAATTTAAAGGTCCTCCTCGAAACCATTTTTCTAGAGGTCCTCCTCCTCAAAAGGACCGTCTGGAAGGTCCTTGAAGAGAAGGCTCCTCTAGTTGGAAAGAAATCGGAATCCTTTTCGTAATGAAAGTTAACTGAGTCCACATCATTATAAAATATATCTTTGTAAAGTAATGTAGTATTTTTTCTGTCCCAAATATTGAATACTATGAGTAGCATCTTATCTCTCTTTAATTGTTGTAGGTTGAATATGGTTTGATTGTTCCCAAGGATGGCAGAAACCTGCCCCTGAGGAAAACCGAACCAATCCCGATGCGGGGCACGTTCGGTTTTTCAACTCGTCTTTAAAGCATAGTAATTGACAAACTAGTTACGTTAGGCATGTTCAACAATTGTTGCAATAAAGTTAAGAAATGTCTCAATATTTGTACAAAGGTACACTATTATATTGCAAAAAAATGTCTTTTTGAGTGAAAAGGGGACGTACTGGCCCCAGTCTCCCCTACTTTATTTTTTTAAACGATCAATAGTATGATAGCTCGTCTAACTATCGATAGTATAGACATTTTGTCAATTCATTTGTTAAGTTTCATTTTAAAAGTAAACTTCACACAAAAACATGCCTTTTAAGTTTGAAAACTACTTGAACACATTAAACAGATCACTCAGAGCAAGAGACACAGAGTATGTTGATAGGATCACATATGTCAAATTTTGTAATCGATGTTATTACATCGGGAACCATTAACTGTTACTGAAAATAACAAGTAAAAGGTCAATCAGTACATTAGAGCGAAAATACGGCCATTCAAAGTCGGGATTTTGATCGAAAACCGGACAATGTGGCTCGAGTGGCGCGCGCAAATTCGCCAAACGTAATTTTGAAACCTTGTCATAAGCTGACAGGAAGATATATTCGATTCGATAGTGTTTATTAGGTATTGTTACTAATAGGTAGATTAATTGGATGCATAATTTCGAATATTGAACGTATTTGAGATGTTGTCGTGATTTTTACATAAAATCAAGCATTTTAGAGATATTATGCATAAATGGATATATTTGCAAGTCCAGTGATGAGATATGAACTTCAATCAGCATATTAGATATTTTGTAGCTTATCAAAACCAATTAAAAATTTTAAGAAAGATACTCTGTGTCACTTTAAAGTAGCAGTCAGGACATACAACAGATAACCTTAAGCCAAATTAAAATGACGACTCCCAACTGATATGAGTTTGAAATCATCACGCACAAAGCAGCAAAATCTGGCTTCCGATTATTGATAAACTATCACAATATAGAGTATCGATATTGCAATAGTTACTCACTATCGCCATCGCAATAATCCCTTGGGAGTCGATAATTCTCTCTTTGAGACAAACAAGTTCCTTTCGTAACTAATGAAAATTTATCAAAATATGACTTTCTGTGTTTGGGTTACGAACACATTAAGAACATTTTGATTCTTTTATTTTGGTGTAAGTTGATAAATATTCTGAGCTCTACTTCGAGAATTGGGAGCCTGGATGTTTTCAAACAAACTCCAGCAAAAGCCGCCATCTTGTTTTTAAGGAGGCAAATTGATATTTCCATTTGGGATTTTTTTGTAGGAGGCAAAGTGATATCTCCATGAAGATTCTGTTTTGTACCACAGAAAGAAACCCTGTACAAAATCTAGAGGACGCAAAAGTTACCTCAGAGCTTTAAGTATTCAAGTACGAGTAATAGATTCTTCTTACACAAAATCAAATGCAAAAATGCATAAATGAAACTTTATTAAACTTGCCTGACAACAAATAGTCAAATAAATTAGAAACAGATTAATGCATTTTAAAATATCTTTTTTTCAGATATGGGCAACTTCCAACAACGCGTATTCGTCAGTCTGCTGATGATTACCATACTTGTTATACTGATAGGACTAGTGTGTATTGGTATTAAGTCGACCGTTCCTAAGCTTGTAGAAAACTTCCCGAAAGGGAATGAGACCATGGTTTGTATTGAGAAGAACATCTGCAGGAACCCAAGTTCTGATTCCCCTGTGTACTTCTATCATCGGACAGATTTCGACTCACGCGTGGAGGAGCCCGTGGACTACAAAGCCTCCATCAGTCATCCAGTTCCAGTTGTGCCAAGGCTGGTTCACTTCTGTCTCTTCACAGATGGAAACTTTACCTTTAAATTTTACTATATGGTAGCTATTATGGCCGCTGAAAGATTCTCAAAACCTGATAGAATCTTCTTTTGGCATGATAATCTCCCAAAAGGGGAATTCTGGGAGGAGACAAAGAGGAGGATTCCGAACTTGTACCTGGTCCATCGAGAGCGACCAACCAGCATAAGAGGAAACAAGGTCAAGGTTATAGAACATGTGTCCGACATTGTACGTCTTGAGGCGTTATTGGAGTATGGTGGGATGTACTTCGATATGGACTCTATTGTGGTCAACCCAATAGATCCGTTACTTCATTTTGATGTTACTATGGGCCATGCAGTGTCATACGTACTTGCTAATGGAATTATGTTTTCAAAGCCATGGTCAGATTTCTTCAAAATTTGGCACCATGAATACAAAACGTTTAAGGACAAGGAATGGGGTAATCATTCCGTCATCATGCCTTGGAAGTTAGCAAAGAATTATTCCGATCTTATACATGTGGAACCAACAACTCTATGTAGACCCAATTATCAAGAATTAGCATTCTTATTTGGAGATAAATATTGGGACTGGAAGGAAAAGAATTATGTCGTTCATTTGTACATGAGATTTGGTGGTCGCATTAAAAGAAATCCAGAAAACATCAAGAAATGGAATACAACAGCGGGAAGCATATTGAGATATATCTACTATTCAAACTCTGATCTAATTTTGGACTGAACCCTGAGATGTATTACTCTTTACCCTCTGACCTTAACATGGACTGAAGAATGAGATATATCGTCTTTTTTTAACTTTGATCTTATAATAAACTGTACCAGTAGATATATCTTCTATTCAAACTCTGTCATGTAGGTACTATTCTATCAAATGTTGTCGATATGTAAGCATATAGGCACGTTTATTGATTTTCACATAGAATATGGCTTGTTTGTTGATTAACATCTGTTAACATAGAGTTCATTATTTTAAAAAAGGTTATAAACATTTGGACTCAGTTTCAGAATAGGACACAAAAACCCGAACATTTTAATTGAAAACCTATAATATGATGTTTGCCTGTGAGTTAACAGTTATCGTAGAGGTAGGTGTTGTTTTTCAGTATCTACAGTAAATCTACATTTTGAACAGTAGCTATACATCATGGCCAAACCATCCTGTAAACCTTTAATGCTATTGCTAAATAATGCCATGTCATCCACAAACAACAGCAGAAGTAAACGTACATGAGCAATAACAACTCCCAAAATCATGAACCGAAGAAAGTTTCTCTACTATAGCATTATTAAATAATGAAAATAATATTGGAGAGAGATGTTTACCTTGCCTGACGCCAATAGACGACATTAAGAAAACTAGAATCAAAACAACATATCTAAATGTTAGATGACAGATAATAGAGAGTCACTAATAAACATTATAGTATTTATACCTAAATGTTTGTCAATTGAAAGATATGTAAATTAAAAGTGACACTGTTTAAACTGAAATAAACCATTTAAGTTTAACAGAATTGACAAATAATAAGAACAATATTTACCAGACAGCCTCCGCTCAATCTTATATCAAATAGAAATATATAATTATTAAATTTCAACAAGAATCATTATCAGATGAATGAACTGTATTAACGAAAAATTAAAATAAAGTAAAATTTTGGCATCACAGAGATATACAACTTTAGTTCCATTGACCTCTACATATCAAAAATTGAAGAACCTGTCAATTTTAGATGTGTTAATTATTTGAAGGGTCCGGGGCAAGACTATGATAACCCACACATTTCTACTTTTGAGAAAAACACGTTTGAAATGTTTACATGTTAAAGAGTCATTTTCGGGGTAAAAACATGATAACCCCGTGTCCCATCACAAAAACCTTAATTTTTCCACAAAAAATTTGATCATGACACTGTAACTATCTAACTTTGATTCTTCTGATGTTTCTTCAAAAGAAGAATGTAGGCTTCTGCCAGTATTTTCTATATCTGAAGAGAACATCCATCTACAAAAATGTTTTCTGTTGCCCTATTTTTTAGGCTTGTCACACTTTTACCAAACAAACTTGAAAATTTGGTGGCTTATCACAAAGCAGGTATGATGCAACTCTCAAACTGTAAGAGCTAAGGGAGGTAATTCATAAGAAAATGAAAGATCTGCCTCTTGTGACCCACTTGTGATAAAAATCTCGGAAAATTAGGTTTTGAGGGTAATCAACTTTTTGCCCCGGACCCTTCATTTTATTCCTGATATTTGAATTGATAGGCCTGCATAAAATGTGAAAGTTAATGAACGTTTATGAAATATCAAACTTAATTTTGGAACATAAGATTTTTTGTAAAACAAATAGTATTCTTTGAGAGATATTTTAACTTTTGTTCTTATCACTTTGATAATACAACATCAAAAGCTCGAAATAATTTGTAATTCAAAATCTTACATATGATCAATTCAACTGAAACGTGTACTTCCCTTTGTCTGTCAATTTATCATTTAAACAACATGTAACCCCGAGGGGGTACACAATCCAAAAATGGATACAAAAAGATATGATGAGATAACATCGATACTTTGTTTGTTCAAAAACATGCGAAAAATAGTCATTTAATGACTTTGAAAACAAACATCATATTTTCAGTCTGTAAAACTTCTCTCAGCCAATCATAACCTGCCACATCACATCGCCCTTTCTCGCCTAACTGGTCAGGCTATTGCTATTGTTTACAGTATTGAGTCAAGCGGACACTTACTTACTTGGCGTATAATTACTACACAAACAAAGAAAACAACTTTCCAGTATGACAGTTAGTTAGTGAGACATATAATGAAGACATTTACTAATTTTGGTTGAATCTTTTTGACTGTTGATAGCTTAATCACGCCTTCTACAGAGGGATCTAAAGTCAATTCATCAATGAGACTACATGGTATATCATAGTACTTTGTTTCGGAACTGACGAGATGGCCTATTCTTCTCTAAAAAAATGTAACTGAATGTGGTTGAAACATACAGTGTATCTATTTTTAAAAAATAGACAGGGTAGACAAAGAAATATGTTTACATTAATGCCGCTCCTAACAAAATAGTGAAGTAACGTAAACATGGACAGATCACATATACACATATAATATACAGTGACTGTCACACAGCAGCTGTAAACGGGAACCATGAACGGTTCGCCGAACGCAATCGGTGGATCTGTTTGTCGTGTGCATGCTTGCAGTGTGCACGACTGGGTATAAATGTGAATGTTGGACGTTTGCTGACAGATGACTGTGGCGAGCGCAGTGGAGAGTGCAGGCTGTACGAGCCGTAAGTAAACTTTTACATTGAGTGATTTATTGTGATGAAATATGAACTTTGTAACGTGTATGATTGTGTATAATTTCATGTGTACTGATTTGTACATATTGTTGCATTTTCATCTGTATGATAAAATGTGCGATGACCGAGTGATAAATATCAAGGTTTGTACAGTTTGGTGCATGTACACATTATGAAGTAATTTCATGTGGTGTGTCAAGTTGGTGTATTGGCGTGTTTCATATATTATGTTGCCTTTGCACATTTGCTATGATTGTTTATGACAATCTGTGGTATTTCATGAAAATGTTCAGGGTGTTAATTTGAATCATGTTTGACATTTTGTGATGTTTATTGACCATATGTTGAAAAATGGTAATAGTGTGAAATTTGATAGTAAAACATGTGTTTTACAGTGTCGACCAGTCCATGTTCTGTGATGTCTGTGTGACGTCAGCTCTGTCTGTGATGTCTGTGTGACGTCAGCGACAGTATCTCCGAGGGTGTGATGCAGGATCCATCTGGTGTGAATGAAGAAGTGGTGTTTATTTTCACATGTTTGATGTTGTGAAATATATGTTGTGGTGATTAGTATGCTGTTGTGAGTGGTATGCTATATGGGTTACGCTTTAAAGTGTGTACTTTGTATGCTTTGCTGAGGTGTGTAACATGAATGTTCAAGAGAGTATGTGCGGATTGTAAGCTGTGCAGAGATGAATGTGTTACATGTGTGAAGGTTATTTGAGTGAGATGCGCATGTCTTGTATGTTGATTGAATAGTTGAGGTATGTAGTGTGAGTGAACGGTGAATGCATTACATGTTGATTGTTTGACTATGCTTTGTTTTTGAATAAACTTTGTTTATTGTACTCGTGTGTTTCATTCTTGGATTGAGCAAGGCATGTGACAGTGACAATATTGAAACAGCGATTTTCGAATTATGTATTGAATTTAATAGTTCTAAGTTTACATGTTGTGATGAGTGGCCATATAAAATTGAAGACAAGTTAAACAAGTTAGGGAAATGTTTTAAAGAACTTATGAATAATCCTTAAGTAATTTTATATAATCTGAAAGAGGTTTCGCTATCTACACACTACGCAATATTCGTAAATAGGGTGTCATTGAGGCATCATGTCATGAAATTGTATTAAGTTGCCCTGTTTGCAATACAATTCTAAACACCTTTGACACCATGTTTCATCATGTTTTGAGCGTGTCTCAATCAAATAAAGAAACAATGTTAGTTTACAAAGAGACAACTCATCAGCGAAAAATAAATACCATTCTATATCTTTATTAGAGATAATGTTATTTTACATTTTAAGTAGTTGTAAACTTCTAACGCAAAGCAACTGCCTGAAATGATAAATATGTATACATATAAGTTTGAATGAACAAGTTTAGTTTACATAACTTCTATTAGATGTCATGTGACCAAAGCCTACCTTATTGAAGTTACTGAAAACGCGAAATACTTCATATCACGTGTCTGTACTGAATCTGTTCATCTCAAGACGGATATAATGCATATGATAAATTCTAAATGTTTAATTTTTGATTGGATCTAGTTTGTCCTATTGTTGACCAATGGATGACTAGTGCTTTGACAACTTGGCGTCACATAGATGGGCAGACATGCTTATTCTTTAAAACAACAACCTCCCCTAATTCTTGTAATAATATTGTCAAAGAGTGTGAAATATCCCAATCGCGACTCCCCGTAATTACACAATCAGTTACGATGTGTCATAACTACTCATGTTTTATTGCCGGACAGGTGAAGCTTCCAAATCGTGCTAAAACATGTTTATTCTGTCTATTTACCACTTTTGTCTGTTATATTTACATTGATTAGACCCATTTCCGTTCTGTTTATGATGTCATAAAACACTTTGGGCATGCGCAGTGAAGGCAATATCGTTCATCCGGTATAATCTCTTTTCAGATTGTCAAATTGAGAAGCATAAAATTCGCGCACTTTGAAGGGCGATATCTTTGTTACTTGAGGACCGATGAAAACGTTTTTGGGTGTTTTTTAAAGTTGACAATGTTTTCTGTACATATTTACCAATTAACATGGAAAAAATAATGAGGTTTCTTGTTGTTTAAGGTTATGAAAGGATTGAGTATACGTTACAACAAACATCTCTGCAGCGACATTGTGTATCAAAATTAGCTTTATAGAGGTAAGTGAGTAAACGAGTTGGGTAGAGAGTTCAATAAAAAATATACTACTCAAAAGAAGTTAAGGAACCCTCTGGTAGTAATATCATTTACACTAACTTTAAATGTCGGCAGCTCAAGGAGAAGTGTTTGGTTTGAAGTTTTGATCATACCCACATGCATTATCCTGAAAACTCTCTGCCTCCTTCAACGGGTTAAAAACAAAAATTCATTATAAATATCAATTTAACTAATCAAATATTTACTCTGAGCAAATATGACAATATTATTTCATTTTGATCATCTTACCAAAACTTGTTTATATAAAGTGAACATATTTTTCTAGTCTATTTGTATATGCATTTTATGTGTCAACAGTGTTGTACCGTTTAAAAAAAATATATATATATTCAGATAATACCCAAGAATGCCTGTGTGTGTATTTTTTCTGTTATTTAGTGGTACAGGCATACATTTAGTTTCATTTAAAAATTCATGAACATCGCCAATTGATAACATTCAGGACTTTATCATAATCGTAAACAGGGGTAACAAAACTAAAAATAACGCCGTCCATCAAACCTTTTTATGGTAACCTTATGAACATATTGCATCTTCTTTCCCTAAAAAGTTTTAAAAACAAGAATCCTATACATGTAGGAAGACTACACTTTCTAGGTCGTCTGAAAGCAGATTACTGGATAAAAAAGTTTACGGAAGGTCGGATGACTGAATGCCATTAGCCTATCGGGCCTTTGGGACAAAGGAACTTTAAACATCATATAAACCCAAGGGGGTACACAATGCATAAATGAATACAAACGGATATGATTAGACAACATCGATACTTTTTTGTTCAAAATCACTCCGATATTTAGTCTAGCAAGATATAGAAGTAGGTAGCGTCAGCCGACCTTTCGTCGATCTATGACCCTACAACGTTATCTGAGGGAATTCAGACTATTGCGGCTTGGTAAGACGATCCCTGATTGGTCAATTCGATAGATCGATTGACGCGACCCTATACTATATCTCGCTAGACTCAATATTGAAAAGAAACGGGTATTATTGAGGCTAGGTTTACTTTGACTGCTTCTCTGTCCAGTTTCTCCGGGTCAACAGATAAGAACAGAGCAGAACTTTATTTCTCATAAGTGACATAGAGAACAATTTGAATACATTGTACAATAAATAACATATTTCAAAGAATATATATACTTTATGCAATAATATGATATATACAATGAACTTTACAAGCTCTGATTTATTATTGTATAGGAATGGTAATCATGGTTCTCTGATTTGTTTAACCCATATCCGCAAATCTCTAATTTGAATTTGACGAACACTGTATCGCGTTGGCTGTGTGAAGGATTTTACGAACGATTCTATAAAATTGCATCCCTCCCCACAGAGGCAGCTCAGTCATACCCGAGTTAGCCTCTGTTCTATTACGGCTAATTATAATACATGGGGTAGAAATCTGATTGGAGGCAATCGAAGTAAGTTGTGCAATCAGCGACGCCGTTTCAAAAGTGGTCATTCGCAGTTCGGCAAAGCTATCTTTGAAATTTAACATCCAGGGGAGATAACTCTTCCTCCTACAAACATCGCTTTTTACCTTCTTATAAGTTTTTATTTGGTAAATTATTAAAATAAAATGTATCATAAAGCAAATAACAATTTACACAATTATAAAACAGTGTTTTAATGAAAAAAACCTATATCTGATTTTGAAATATTTTCCCTCTCACACTGGTAATGAAAAATAAACCTAAAGGCATGATTTTGCAAGTCACCATTCGACCGTTGAGAATTCCCGAAGTCGTGGATATCCAAACGGTGTTTTCATTGGCTGCAAATAAGGGAGATATCTAAAGTTACAACTTTTTGCCGCTAGAGTAATCTGCCGGAACCCCAGGATCTTGGCGTAATAGAACAGAGACTAACTCGGGTGTGACTGAGCTGCCTCTGTGGGGAGAGAATGATAAAATTGTTGATTTGAAGGGAATCTCAAACATAATTCGTTTGCATTATGAAACCTAAATTCCATCGTTTCTTAATCATTAACATATCACCCGAATGCAACTTTGAAGTTATCTTCAAGTTGCGACGGCTGCACGAGAAATGCGGCCACGTGTGTCTCGGCAGTGATCGATTTCAGGCTACATGCGGCATTCTGACCTTTAAAATCGTCTTTGTTAGAAGGACGTGTCAGATTCACGTTAGAATTAGATAGTTTTTCCTCAACAATTTGATTAGATTTGTTTGTAGGCAATTGCTACTAACAATTGCAGTAGGATACAAACTTTCAGTCTAGTTTGTTATAGAAATAATCTTAGATAGTTATTAGTACTACTGAGAGTACCTTTTCGATTTCAGTGTATATTCTGTTGTAGATAGTTGACAAATATGTAAATAATATCTCTGGTTTCGCATATTAGGTTTTTTTTCTAGTTTCCATCAGTATTTTCGTCAGTTAATGAGTGTTATCACGTTTAGTTGTTTGGTTATTCAATTAAGACACTCATATAAAAATAAATGTAATCACGTTTAGTTCCTTGCCCCATAACAGTTTCTATCATACATTCTTTTCTCTCTCACAACGCTTTTCTTTCCTTCTTTCGATTCTTTTCTGCCTGATCTGTCTACATTCTTTGGGGAGTGTTTAAGGGCTGAAAAGTATTGCTGACAACATGAATAAACCCAAACTCACTCACTTACCCAAATCTACTTTCTCTCTTTCGTATCACGCTTCCACTTCTCCAAAACAATTATCATCCAGAACAGTTGTAATGTTCCCTTCTGGGCAATCAACCGTAAACAAACTTACTTCAAGACGTAAATTGTAAATAACTTTTGTTATTGCCTTCTTTTACAATTTCTCTTTACAACAAGTTCTGAACTAAACAACTTCTTAAAATCATTTGCAAATCGTAATTGACTGAAAGTAGTTTCGTATTTTAAAAAACATGAAAGTTGTAAAGTTTGGAAATCTTTGGAAATAAACATAATTTAAGTAACATTTATAATAATAAACATTTATTTGCAATCTATTGGACACATACAAATTTTACTTCAGACAAAGGTCATGGTTCGTAAATTGACCCGAAAAGCAGAACTATATCTCATGGTTTTGTCAATTATAAAGTCACAGTATGAAAAGTAGATATAACTCATGGTTCAGTCCATCGTAAGGTTCAAAATCTAACTAGTAGATAAAATTTATTGTTCAGTCCATCGTAAGGTCAGAATATTACTGGTAGATATAACTTCTGTTTCAGACCATGTTGAGGTCATAGTGTAAATAGTAGATATATCTCATGGTTCAGTCTATGTTGAGGTCAGAGTGTAAATAGTAGATATATCTCATGGTTCAGTCCATGTTGAGGTCAGAGTGTAAATAGTAGATATATCTCATGGTTCAGTCCATGTTGAGGTCAGAGTGTAAATAGTAGATATATCTCATGGTTCAGTCCATGTTGAGGTCAGAGTGTAAACAGTAGATATATCTCATGGTTCAGTCTATGTTGAGGTCAGAGTGTAAATAGTAGATATATCTCATGGTTCAGTCCATGTTGAGGTCAGAGTGTAAATAGTAGATATATCTCATGGTTCAGTCTATGTTGAGGTCAGAGTGTAAATAGTAGATATATCTCATGGTTCAGTCCACGTTGAGGTCAGAGTGTATTGGTAGATATATCTCTTGGTTCAGTCCATAATTAGGTCTGAGTCTGAATAGTAGATATATCTCATTATGCTTCCCACTGTTGTATTCCATTTCTTGATGTTTTCTGGATTTCTTGTAATGCCATCACCAAGTCTCGTATACAAGTGAACGACATAGTTTTTGTTCCGCCAATCCCAATATTTATCCCCATATAAAAATTCTGTTTCTCGGAAATTAGGCCTACACAGTGTTGTAGGTTCCACATGTATAAGGTTTGTATAATTCATGGCTATCTGCCAAGGCTTGATGACGGAATGATTACCCCATTCTGTGTCATTGAATGTTTTGTATTCATGGTGCCAAATTTTGAAGAAATCTGACCATGGCTTTGAAAACATAATTCCATTTGCGAGTACGTATGACACTGCATGGCCCATAGTGACATCAAAATGGAGTAACGGATCTATTGGGTTGACCACAATAGAGTCCATATCGAAGTACATTCCACCGTACTCCAATAACGCCTCAAGACGTACAATGTCGGACACATGTTCTATGACCTTGACCTTGTTTCCTCTAATGCTGGTAGGTCGCTCTCGATGGACCAGGTACAAGTTCGGAATCCTCCTCTTTGTCTCCTCCCAGAATTCCCCTTTAGGGAGATTATCATGCCAAAAGAAGATTCTATCAGGTTTTGTGAATCTTTCAGCGGCCATGATAGCAAGCATATAGTAAAACTCAAAGGTAAAGTTTCCATCTGTGAAGAGACAGAAGTGAACCAGCCTTGGCACAACTGGAACTGGATGACTGATGGAGGCTTTGTAGTCCACGGGCTCCTCCACACGTGAGTCAAAATCTGTCCGATGATAGAAGTACACAGGGGAATCAGAACTTGGGTTCCTGCAGATGTTCTTCTCAATACAAACCACGGTCCCATTCCCGTTCTGGAAGTTTTCTGCAGGCTGAGGAAGGATCAAGTCTACTGATGATTTCACAAACGTGAGGGTCTCATGACATGGGGCCTTCGCAACACTTGCAAGTATTGAGTTCTTTACAGCAATTGACTTATTGCCTTCAAATACAGCCATCAGGAACAAAAGAGTGGTGATAGCTATACCGACGAATGCGTGTTGTTTATAGTTGCCCATATCTACAATAAATAATATATATGCATCAATCTCTTTGGAACCCAAAACACCCCGACAAGAAATTTAAAATTGTAACAGTAACTGATTACCTAGTTATACTACTTAATGATCTGACTTTTCAACTTACCAATTGACATATATACATATATACTGTATATAAATAACATAATCGCAAACTTAGCAATCGAATTCGGCATCACAAAAAACGGTTTGAAAATTTCACGTTTAACATGTGATCTGAAGAGACGTATGATGATAATCGGTGTGTTCATTGAAATGGTCGCTCAGCGTTTTCCGAATGAAGATAAACTCCATACAGTTTAACTCGAAAACAGTGCAGAGAGCTGTCGAAGTCTAAAGCGAGATCACACTGTAACACAACGAGCATTCAATCTGATAATCTTATTGGAAGTTTTATATCCAAACAAACTTGCAACATTTAATGAGAGATTTATCAATGTTCTCAATTTTAAACCCCAAAACACACAAAAGAATTGGTTTGATTTTCCCATCAAATAATTTGAGTGAAGATTCAATACGTTTATGTTTTTACAAATAAAACGTTTTATAACGGGCAAAGTATATATGATATATATGATACAACTTCTATTTGGCAATGAGCTATAAACCATTTTTCACATCTTGCCATCTATCGCCCTTTCTGGAATACTATAGTGTTTTATACTAATGTTTATTGCTTGTACCACTTTAAAAACATCAAACTTTCGTTGTAAGTTAACTTCAGAGTCCGTAAATATTAATCATGAATAGTTCCATGAATAACTAATAACCCCCTTGAATCACTTGCTATCATTTCATGTACATAACAAGAAAAGTATAGGTGACAAAACGCAGCCTTGTCTAACGCCTGGATACGTATAACATTATCTGTCAGTTTACGTTCATTAGTTCTCACAGAAGAGTTTACATGATCGTACATATTTCTTAAAGAGCCACTCCGCGAGTTGCTCAGGTCACATATGACAAACTTAAACAAAGTCTATTTGTTTGAAAAGTAGCGACCTTTGCAAGAAAGTAGCATTTTAAAGCCAATGGTCTACAATACTAGTAGGGAGGTTTGCAGTTGTGATTATAATCGAAAACCAAATAAATTATGATGCCAAAACCTAAAATGAGAAATAGACATCGTTTTCTGTTCAAAATGAAGTAATAATTTACAGCTTCATTGATACTTCTATATATTTTATATTTTTCCATATTCTATTCTATATTTAGTTGTTCAGAAATTAAGAGATCTAGAGCAATCCATCCCTTATTGTTCTACACAATTAGGGTAAAACAATGTCCTCTTTTGTTTTTATATGTTCAATAACATTCAAAATCTTATGATCGACGAACTTTGCCACTTTGAACAAGAAAGGTAAATTTGCTGTAAGTAAGAAAAACTGCCACCGGTACATACTTTTCTTATTAAAAATATGTTCAAGATTTTAAATTCGTCACCTCTTGATAACGGACAACTTTATCCTTAATTTTCTTTCACCACGAGAAAGGCTGTTGATTTGTGATTGTCAATATTTACGGAACTTCGTCACACACATTTGTCGTTTGTATGTCATGGAGTCAAATTTCAACTACGTTCCAATTAATAAGTAACGTCGCGTCGGCGAAAGAAGTTTAAATTTATTAACTTTAGTTCGAAAATTTATGTATCTATTTCTATCTTATCAAAAGACATCTACCAAAATGTCAAGAAACTTAGTCGTAAATACATCAAACGTTGTAACTCTTGATTTACTCCACATTAAGTTGATTATTCATTTATTGACTTGAAGCATATTTGAGAAAATAGCTTTGCGAACAAAAACTGCAATTGTGTTCCTGTTCTAATAAACTCTTCAGATTCATGTATTAACAATTGCGTATATTGTTTCCCACAATCAAAGTACTCAACAGCAGTAGTTCGGAACAAAAGAAACAATTTTGAAGTCGTTAGGGAGTTTCTTTGACTTCTCAGAACAATAAAGAGAATATCTTATTCAGTATGAACGTCAAAGGCCGAGTATACAAATATATTTATGAAGAGTATTGTAGCTCTTGTTTCTGGACTGAAAAGCTAAAATTTCCATGCGTTCAAAATCTATCGAGTTCCAATCGGCATAAACAGTGATTTTCATTCTTCAGTACGGCGAAAACAGCGTTTCATTACATCAAAAGTTGTTGAAATCGCTTTGGACTTTATTTCGCCTACTTAACCCATGACCTGATATTTTTATTCTGCTTTAAACCAATCAAACATCAAAAACAACAAGGAACGTGTTGTTTCAAAGGAAAAATGTTGGTTAAAGTTTCCTTCAACTTAATTTTTGCCGACTTTGCTTTGGATGGGGGAATGGTCCTGACAGTGTTTGGCATCATAGACTGTGCCTCCCTGTGCCTGAGTACCAAGAACTGTTCCTCGTTCTTCTACAAGCACAGCCTTCGGTCCTGTAGACTCAGTTCAGAAAGATACCAGGGTACGACGGGACTCGCTCCCCGAGCTGGAATCAACTATTACAGCACGAAATATGGTGAGTGCAAAAGAGACTGTTCACGTTAAAAGACCTTGTGAAAATGGTAATCAGATACAGAATCTTCTTTTGGGAGGGTGTCAACCATTGCAAGACATTGTTCATGAATCAACAGCACTTAAAGAGCCACTCCATGAGTTGTCAGGGTCATATATGCCAAACTTTACTTATAGCGTTATCTAATCGATAAGTATCGATTGTTGAAGGGAAGTATTATTTCAAAGCTTACCGACGTCTTATAGGGACATCAAGAAGGTTTGAATTAAAGATTGTGATCGAAAATAGGACAATATCGCACGTCAAACGTAATTTTGGAAACTTATCAAAAGCAGTCAGAATGAATGTTACGATTTGATCATGTTTGATCAGTTTATATAACGACTATTTATGCTAGTTCGACGTGTGATTTTGGCTTTTGCAAAGATATATTGCTGTTTTAAGAATTTCATTGAAAACGAGTTTTTATCATTTTTCGGCATTTGGAAATATTTTGATTACTATCATTGATGAATATTACCCGAGTTAGTGTGTCATATGACTTTTACGAAACGAATGTGAATTTTCGTATTGCCAGAGCCATAGCGAGGGTAATAAACAAATTTGCACGAGTTTCGTAAAAGTCATACGACACACTTCCGAGGATAATATCAAGTTCTTTATTACCGATTCAATCATATTTTATTCTCTTAGAAATGGCCAGAGAACGGACCGCTTCCATTGCGACGGCAGGCTATAGTTACGTCACGAACAATGGTTTTATGACGTCACAAATACGGGAACTAGCGTTACAAAAATCGTTGCTAAGTAAAGAGAAACTACTCTTTGACATCAGATAATATTTTTACATAAATTTTATTAAAAATTCATGGTGTTTAGAATAGCTTCTAGATTTGCGTTTCTTTTTGCATTCGGTGTATCTATCTATATTAATGCCTATCTGAAGTGTGTACTCTCTTTTCTAACTCGGTTCAATGCAAACGTCTTAAAAATTACATTCTGCATGTTGCAAAGTAAACAAATCATTATGCAATTAATTTATTGGCAGTTATTCCGATGCAGTGTAAGGAAAAGCCAAGTTATGAAAACCAGGGCGCAGTGAAAAAGCGGAAGTTAAGCCGACCGGGACATCCGGTTGTGATCGAGTACGAGTGTGACTCATCGGCAGGAGAGAAATACAAGTACTTCTCTGGGACAAAAGAAGCTGTTTGTGATGATCAAGGGACATGGACTCTTTCTACTATAGTTTGTAACCGTGAGTACTTGTCCCACGTCGGTCTGAATGTAAGAGTACTTGTATATGTGGGTACTTGTCCTCTACTGATCTGTATATGTGAGTACTTGTCCTGCACTGATCTGTATATGTGAGTACTTGTCCTGCACCGATCTGTATATGTGAGTACTTGTCCTGCACTAATCTGTATATGTGGGTACTTGTCCTGCACTAATCTGTATATGTGGGTACTTGTCCTGCACTGATCTGTATATGTGAGTACTTGTCCTGCACTAATCTGTATATGTGGGTACTTGTCCTGCACTAATCTGTATATGTGAGTACTTGTCCTGCACTAATCTGTATATGTGGGTACTTGTCCTGCACTGATCTGTATATGTGGGTACTTGTCCTGCACTAATCTGTATATGTGGGTACTTGTCCTGCACTAATCTGTATATGTGGGTACTTGTCCTGCACTAATCTGTATATGTGGGTACTTGTCCTGCACTAATCTGTATATGTGGGTACTTGTCCTGCACTAATCTGTATATTTGGGTACTTGTCCTGCACTAATCTGTATATGTGCGTTCTTGTCCTGCACTGATCTGTGTATGTGAGTACTTGTCCTGCACTGATCTGTATATGTGAGTACTTGTCCTGCACTAATCTGTATCTGTGAGTACTTGTCCTGCACTGATCTGTATATGTGAGTACTTGTCCTGCACTAATCTGTATCTGTGAGTTCTTGTCCTGCACTGATCTGTATATGTGAGTACTTGTCCTGCACTGATCTGTATATGTGAGTACTTGTCCTGCACTGATCTGTATATGTGAGTACTTGTCCTGCACTGATCTGTGCATGTGAGTATTTATCCTGCACTGATCTGTATATGTGAGTACTTGTTCTGCACTGATCTGTATATGTGAGTACTTGTCCTGCACTGATCTGTGCATGTGAGTATTTATCCTGCACTGATCTGTATCTGTGAGTACTTGTCCTGCACTGATCTGTATATGTGAGTACTTGTCCTGCACTGATCTGTATATGTGAGTACTTGTCCTGCACTAATCTGTATGTGTGAGTACTTGTCCTGCACTGATCTGTATCTGTGAGTACTTGTCCTGCACTGATCTGTATGTGTGAGTCCTTGTCCTGCACTGATCTGTATGTGTGAGCACTTGTCCTGCACTGATCTGTATGTGTGAGTACTTGTCCTGCACTGATCTGTATGTGTGAGTACTTGTCCTGCACTGATCTGTATGTGTGAGTACTTGTCCTGCACTGATCTGTATATGTGAGTACTTGTCCTGCACTAATCTGTATGTGTGAGTACTTGTCCTGCACTGATCTGTATCTGTGAGTACTTGTCCTGCACTGATCTGTATGTGTGAGTCCTTGTCCTGCACTGATCTGTATGTGTGAGCACTTGTCCTGCACTGATCTGTATGTGTGAGTACTTGTCCTGCACTGATCTGTATGTGTGAGTACTTGTCCTGCACTGATCTGTATGTGTGAGTACTTGTCCTGCACTGATCTGTATCTGTGAGTACTTGTCCTGCACTGATCTGTATGTGTGAGTCCTTGTCCTGCACTGATCTGTATGTGTGAGCAATTGTCCTGCACTGATCTGTATGTGTGAGTACTTGTCCTGCACTGATCTGTATGTGTGAGTACTTGTCCTGCACTGATCTGTATATGTGAGTACTTGTCCTGCACTGATCTGTATATGTGAGTACTTGTCCTGCACTAATCTGTATCTGTGAGTACTTGTCCTGCACTGATCTGTATGTATGAGTACTTGTCCTGCACTGATCTGTATCTGTGAGTACTTGTCCTGCACTAATCTGTATATGTGAGTACTTGTCCTGCACTAATCTGTATGTGTGAGTACTTGTCCTGCACTGATCTGTATCTGTGAGTACTTGTCCTGCACTAATCTGTATCTGTGAGTACTTGTCCTGCACTGATCTGTATGTGTGAGTACTTGTCCTGCACTGATCTGTATCTGTGAGTACTTGTCCTGCACTAATCTGTATGTGTGAGTACTTGTCCTGCACTGATCTGTATCTGTGAGTACTTGTCCTGCACTGATCTGTATGTGTGAGTACTTGTCCTGCACTGATCTGTATGTGTGAGTACTTGTCCTGCACTGATCTGTATGTGTGAGTACTTGTCCTGCACCGATCTGTATATGTGAGTACTTGTCCTGCACTAATCTGTATGTGTGAGTACTTGTCCTGCACTGATCTGTATATGTGAGTACTTGTCCTGCACTGATCTGTATATGTGAGTACTTGTCCTGCACTGATCTGTATATGTGAGTACTTGTCCTGCACTAATCTGTATATGTGGGTACTTGTCCTGCACTGATCTGTATATGTGAGTACTTGTCCTGCACTGATCTGTATATGTGAGTACTTGTCCTGCACTAATCTGTATTTGTGAGTACTTGTCCTGCACTGATTATATGTGAGTACTTGTCCTGCACCGATCTGTATATGTGAATACCTGTCCTGCACCGATCTGTATGTGTGAGTACTTGTCCTGCACTGGAATGTATCTGTGAGTACTTGTCCTGCACTGGACTGTATCTGTGAGTACTTGTCCTTCATCGTCTGTATACGTGAGTTTTTGTCCTCTGCTGGTCCGTGAGTACCTGTTCTGTCCGGTAAAGCTTTCCTCTTGTCATGTTTTACAGCCACAACTTGTTACACAAAGGTTGCTGATAGTTCCGGAAAACTCTTTGCAATGTATGGTGGAGATACAGACAAGGAGAAAGGTGGGCGAGAGTGTCAGGCCTGGAAGAAGGACAAACCTCATAAATTCTCACAAAGGTACAAGAATTTTGGTGCATGTCCTGGCTGTGGATCTGTGGAGGATACTGGAAACAAATGCAGGAACATGAGTCCTGAAGGAAAGGTCGGATGTTATACCGTGGACCCAAAACTGCGATTTTCAAATTGTGATGTGCCAGAGTGTAAAACAGGTACGTGATTAACTATATAAGGAGGGTTAGGACGAACAAGTAGAATTCTGATACAATGCAGCAAGGCTTGGTCTCACTGTGATGTGTCAGAGTGTAAAACAGGTACGTGATTAACTATATAAGGAGGGTTAGGACGAACA
Source organism: Steromphala cineraria (assembly GCA_916613615.1). NCBI lineage: Eukaryota > Metazoa > Mollusca > Gastropoda > Trochida > Trochidae > Steromphala > Steromphala cineraria. Next base: position 36,698,187 of record OU744722.1, on the reverse strand, counting down.
AGTAGAATTCTGATACAATGCAGCAAGGCTCGGTCTCACTGTGATGTGTTAGAGTGTAAAACAGGTACGTGATTAACTATATAAGGAGGGTTAGGACGAACAAGTAGAATTCTGATACAATGCAGCAAGGCTTGGTCTCACTGTGATGTGTCAGAGTGTAAAACAGGTACGTGATTAACTATATAAGGAGGGTTAGGACGAACAAGTAGAATTCTGATACAATGCAGCAAGGCTTGGTCTCACTGTGATGTGTCAGAGTGTAAAACAGGTACGTGATTAACTATATAAGGAGGGTTAGGACGAACAAGTAGAATTCTGATACAATGCAGCAAGGCTTGGTCTCACTGTGATGTGTCAGAGTGTAAAACAGGTACGTGATTAACTATATAAGGAGGGTTAGGACGAACAAGTAGAATTCTGATACAATGCAGCAAGGCTTGGTCTCACTGTGATGTGTCAGAGTGTAAAACAGGTACGTGATTAACTATATAAGGAGGGTTAGGACGAACAAGTAGAATTCTGATACAATGCAGCAAGGCTTGGTCTCACTGTGATGTGTTAGAGTGTAAAATAGGTACGTGATTTACTTGTTAAGGAGGGTAAGGTCGAACAAGTAGAATTCTGATACAATGCAGCGAGGCTTGGTCTCACTGTGTTGTGTTAGATTGTAAAACAGGTACGTGATTAACTTGATAAGGAGGGTTAGGACGAACAAGTAGAATTCTGATACAATGCAGCAAGGCTTGGTCTCACTGTGATTGGTCAGAGTGTAAAACAGGTACGTGATTAACTTGATAAGGAGGGTAAGGACGAACAAGTAGAATTCTGATACAATGCAGCAAGGCTTGGTCTCACTGTGATTGGTCAGAGTGTAAAACAGGTACGTGATTAACTTGATAAGGAGGGTTAGGACGAACAAGTAGAATTTTGATACAATGCAGCAAGGCTTGGTCTCACTGTGATGTGTTAGAGTGTAAAACAGGTACGTGATTAACTATATAAGGAGGGTTAGGACGAACAAGTAGAATTCTGATACAATGCAGCAAGGCTTGGTCTCACTGTGATGTGTCAGAGTGTAAAACAGGTACGTGATTAACTATATAAGGAGGGTTAGGACGAACAAGTAGAATTCTGATACAATGCAGCAAGGCTTGGTCTCACTGTGATGTGTCAGAGTGTAAAACAGGTACGTGATTAACTATATAAGGAGGGTTAGGACGAACAAGTAGAATTCTGATACAATGCAGCAAGGCTTGGTCTCACTGTGTTGTGTTAGAGTGTAAAATAGGTACGTGATTTACTTGTTAAGGAGGGTAAGGTCGAACAAGTAGAATTCTGATACAATGCAGCAAGGCTTGGTCTCACTGTGTTGTGTTAGATTGTAAAACAGGTACGTGATTAACTATATAAGGAGGGTTAGGACGAACAAGTAGAATTCTGATACAATGCAGCAAGGCTTGGTCTCACTGTGATGTGTTAGAGTGTAAAATAGGTACGTGATTTACTTGTTAAGGAGGGTAAGGTCGAACAAGTAGAATTCTGATACAATGCAGCAAGGCTTGGTCTCACTGTGTTGTGTTAGATTGTAAAACAAGTACGTGATTAACTTGATAAGGAGGGTTAGGACGAACAAGTAGAATTTTGAATCAATGCAGCAAGGCTTGGTCTCACTGTGATTGGTCAGAGTGTAAAACAGGTACGTGATTAACTTGATAAGGAGGGTAAGGACGAACAAGTAGAATTCTGATACAATGCAGCAAGGCTTGGTCTCACTGTGATGTGTCAGAGTGTAAAACAAGTACGTGATTAACTTGATAAGGAGGGTAAGGACGAACAAGTAGAATATTGATACCATGCAGCAAGGCTTGGTCTCACTGTGATGTGTCAGAGTGTAAAACAGGTACGTGATTAACTTGATAAGGAGGGTCAGGACGAACAAGTAGAATTCTGATACAATGCAGCAAGGCTTGGTCTCACTGTGATGTGTCAGAGTGTAAAATAGGTACGTGATTAACTTGATAAGGAGGGTAAGGACGAACAAGTAGAATTTTGATACAATGCAGCAAGGCTTGGTCTCACTGTGATGTGTCAGAGTGTAAAATAGGTACGTGATTAACTTGATAAGGAGGGTTAGGACGAACAAGTAGAATATTGATACCATGCAGCAAGGCTTGGTCTCACTGTGATGTGTCAGAGTGTAAAATAGGTACGTGATTAACTTGATAAGGAGGGTAAGGACGAACAAGTAGAATATTGATACCATGCAGCAAGGCTTGGTCTCACTGTGATGTGTCAGAGTGTAAAACAGGTACGTGATTAACTTGATAAGGAGGGTAAGGACGAACAAGTAGAATATTGATACCATGCAGCAAGGCTTGGTCTCACTGTGATGTGTCAGAGTGTAAAACAAGTACGTGATTAACTTGATAAGGAGGGTTAGGACGAACAAGTAGAATATTGATACCATGCAGCAAGGCTTGGTCTCACTGTGATGTGTCAGAGTGTAAAACAAGTACGTGATTAACTTGATAAGGAGGGTTAGGACGAACAAGTAGAATTTTGATACAATGCAGCAAGGCTTGGTCTCACTGTGATGTGTCAGAGTGTAAAATAGGTACGTGATTAACTTGATAAGGAGGGTAAGGACGAACAAGTAGAATTTTGATACAATGCACACTGCATGAAAAGAAGTTCTTTACAAGATATTTACAAAGGATTAAATATCTTGTAAAGTACTTATTTACAAGATATTTACAAAGATTAAAGTACTTATTTACAAAAATAATCAAAGTAATAAATATCTATTAAAGATGATATTTACAAGATATTTATTATTTTGTAAATGTTTGTAAATGTTTGTAAAGGTTTGTAAAGTTTTGTAAATATCATCTTTAATAGATATTTATTACCTTAAATATTTTACACTTTGAAAAGTGATAATTGGCAAAATGTTGATTTTGAAAAGAAATAATTTGAAAAATGTTGACTTTGAAAAGTAACAATTGGTGAAAAGTTGACTTTGAAAAGTAACAATTGGTGAAAAATTGACTTTGAAAAGTAATAATTTGAAAAATGTTGACTTTGAAAAGTAACAATTGGTGAAAAGTTGACTTCGAAAAGTAATAATTTGATGAAATGTTGACTTTGTAAATAAATGATTTGTGAAATGTAGACTTTGAAAGAAATGATTTGATGAAAGGATGTCTTTTGAAAGAAATAAATTGATGAAATGTTGATTTTGAAAAGAATTAAGGTGAAATATTGACTTTGAAAGGTATTAATTTGAAGAAATGTTGGTTTTGGAAATTAATGATTTGATGAAGTGTTTACTTTCAAAAGTAATAATTTGGTGAAATGTTGACTTTGAAAACTGATATGTTTGAAGAAGTGTTGACTTTGAAAAGAAATAATTGGTGAAATGTTGACTTTCAAAAGAAATAATTTGATGAAATGTTGATTTTAAAAAGTTATTAGTTGATGAAATATTGAGTTTGAAGAGAAAAAATTATGAAATGGTGACTTTGAAATAAATATTTTTTTTGGAAATGTTGACTTTCAAAAGAAATAATGGTGAAATGTTTACTTTGATATGTAATAATTTGATGAAATGTTGACTTTGAAAATTAATAATTTGATGGAATGTTGATTTTGAAAAGAAATAATGGTAAAATGTTTACTTTGATAAGTAAAAGTTAGGTGAAATGTTGACTTTTAAATATATAATTTGATGAAATGTTGACTTTAAAGGGCCAGTAGCACCTTTTTAGGGGGAATATAAGGTGATGTCACGAAAATGAAAATTAATGGTTCCAATTGAAAAACAATGTATTTAAACTAAATGAAGTAGTAATAATTCAAATGTATAAGGTAAAGTTTAGCCATGCGATGACATTTTCTTACACAAAATGAATTAAAGTTGTTCACACAAAAATGGCCGCCAATGGATTTTATATGAATCTTCATACTTTGTCCTCTGACTATGGATGACTGACTTTTGTAATGAGATTTTTGGCACTGTCAATATAATACATTTAGCAATAACTCACAATTATCAGTGAAATATCTTAAATATGAAATTATTAAAAAACGTGCTACATTAATCGCAAAGACTATACCTGAATAAACAAACATTTATAAAGCAACTACCCGACAAATAAACTTGGCAAGTTTTCAATAAATGTTTATCTTGGAGCATAAAATAGAAATCATCAATCTATCATCTGCTACCTGCTCTGACTCCAATACCCTCCTCGTTAAGTTAAACTACATCCAATTAACATAAATCTCAGATGACTAACCTGATTATACGAACACTTAACAAGCATCTACCCGACAATTAAACTTGGCGAGTTTTCAATAAATGTTTATCTTGGAGCATAGAGAAGAAATCATCAATCCATCGTCTGCTACCTGCTCTGACTCCAATACCCTCCTCGTTAAGTTTAACTACATCAAATTAACATAAATCTCAGATGACTTACCTGATTATACGAACACTTAACAAGCATCTACCCGACAATTAAACTTGGCGAGTTTTCAATAAGTGTTTATCTTGGAGCATAGAGAAGAAATCATCAATCCATCGTCTGCTACCTGCTCTGACTCCAATACCCTCCTCGTTAAGTTTAACGACATTCAATTAACAATAATCTCAGATGACTATACCTGAATATACAAACAATCAACAAGCAACTACCCGACAATTAAGCTTGGCAAGTTTTCAATAAATGTTTATCTTGGAGCATAGAGAAGAAATCATCAATCCATCGTCTGCTACCTGCTCTGACTCCAATACCCTCCTCGTTAAGTTTAACGACATTCAATAAACAATAATCTCAGATGACTATACCTGAATATACAAACAATCAACAAGCAACTACCCGACAATTAAGCTTGGCAAGTTTTCAATAAATGTTTAATTGGAGGATAAAATAGAAATCATCAATCCATCGTCTGCTACCTGCTCTGACTCCAATACTCTCATCGTTAAGTTAAACTACATCCAATTAACATTAATCTCAAAGACTATACCTGAATATACAAACAAGCAACTACCCGACGATTAAGCTTGGCGAGTTTTCAATAAATGTTTAATTGGAGCATAAAATAGAAATCATCAATCCATCGTCTGCTACCTGCTCTGACTCCAATACCCTCTTCGTTAAGTTAAACTACATCCAATTAACATAAATCTCAGATGACTAACCTGAATATACAAACACTTAACAAGCATCTACCCGACGATTAAGCTTGGCGAGTTTTCAATAAATGTTTAATTGGAGCATAAAATAGAAATCATCAATCCATCGTCTGCTACCTGCTCTGACTCCAATACTCTCATCGTTAAGTTAAACTACATCCAATTAACATTAATCTCAAAGACTATACCTGAATATACAAACAATCAACAAGCAACTACCCGACGATTAAGCTTGGCGAGTTTTCAATAAATGTTTAATTGGAGCATAAAATAGAAATCATCAATCCATCGTCTGCTACCTGCTCTGACTCCAATACCCTCTTCGTTAAGTTAAACTACATCCAATTAACATAAATCTCAGATGACTAACCTGAATATACAAACACTTAACAAGCATCTACCTGACAATTAAACTTGGCGAGTTTTCAATAAATGTTTATCTTGGAGCATTGAGTAGAAGTTAACACTCATACAGAATGACAATATGAAATTCCGACTTTCATTTTTTTTTTAAATTCTTTAAATGTTCTGAAATTGATCAAAGTTTATTTTCAATTTATTCTAATATAAAATTATTATTGAATTATTGGCTTTTTTGGGAGATCATAACTTTCATGAAATATTCAGTTTGAAGTTTAGTTTGATGTTGTTTAAAAGTTTGAACTTTGATAAATATGAAAAGTATGTTGTCTCTTTTTAATGTTTGTAGAATATATTTAAAGATATTCGAATTCAGTTAACATTCCCAATGAAAAATAATCCTTCATTGAGTATATTATTGTAAGTGTACAGTTAAACAATACGCTACACTGATTAGTGAATGAATGGTTTATTACCATGAAGATCACACAAAAAATGACATAGAAAAAAAACCCAAACAAATAAACATGTTTGATTATGGGAGCATGCGTGGACAGGTTTTGACACTCTTTCAAAATATCCACTGCAGTTGTTTATGTTCTTATGATATCAGTGATATAAACGTATCTAATATAAAGATGGAAGAAATGAATATTATACATTGCTAAAAGATGGACAAACCATAATAAGATGAGCCACATTGTCTTGTTAGCGAGCAAACAATGCTATTTTCATCAATCTATGGATTGTTATTCACCCTCTCTTTCTCCAATACCTAAACAACATGCAGTTAGCATAGTCTTAGATGACTTATTCTGAATGAACAAATAATAACAATGCATCCGTCAATATTCATTAATTTACTCATTACCTCCGAAATATATGTGGCAAAATAGGGTGATCCTCCTCGTGAGGGCCACATATCTCTCAATAAGAAAGTTCACATATATAAGTCGCTTGAAAGCACCTCTTGTCTTATTGCTTCTATTTGTATTGCAATGAGGTCACTTCGGCGATGTAGTTTGATGTATTTACCACATCGTCATCAAATGAATTCAGTGTCTTTTGACCAATCATCAATAAAAATCGAATCTAGATTTTACTACGGGTTTGAGTCTCCCGCGAATAAATATCTAATCAGGCTCTAAAAATTAAATCACTATCATAATAGATTGACCTTGAAATAACACTGTCTCAAGATGCAGGCCACTGATTGAAGCATAGCAATCGTAGAACAAACACGTGCATATGCTTTCATCGGACAAAAGTCTTCATGTAGCCACACCCTTGTTCAATACCCATTGAAACACCGTCTATTCCATGCCCACAGTTTGCTTTTTTTACTTAATATTTGCGTTTTTGCACAATATCCTCTTTGCATCTGTTATTCTGTCATGTGAAGGTGTTTTTGCATTCTGAATTTATTTTTCAAAGTAGAGATTTAAGTACGTAAAATGTATCATAAAGGTTCCCTTTTAAGTTGAGTATGTAATAATGTGACATTCTACATAAAAGGTTTAATAAGATGTTTGTGGGTTCAATAACATTTCAATAGGTCAATTAGAGCAACATTTAGTTTTTATCTTTTGTTAAATGTCTCACACCATCTCGGATCTGACATTACTAATACAAAATACATATTTTACATCATATGCAGAATTCATACAGGGACAAAAGGATAGAGATATAACTACAATAAGTCAATCTGTTTAAGCTGTAAAGTTACAGGACTTGCTCACCAGAAATATAGAACACGCCCATCACGTGTAAACAGATATAGGATATATTTACAAGCATTCGTATATAACAAGATATTTTTCAAAATTAGCATGTCAACCACATCAACTTTATTTCAAAGTAACCATTTCATCAAAAGTATCATCTCTCAATATAGCCAATAATTATGATGCATCTACTTTGGAAATCACTTGTGAACAATATAACAACTTCAGTGTCAACAACTTCCTAATTTCAAATATATTTGAAAGTCAGAACTCATACTTTCATTTTGTATGAGTATTGATTTTTACTCTAAACCCAAAGATATACATTTAGTGAAAACTCGCCAAGCTTTATTGTCGTGTACTTGCTTGTTAAGTGTTTGTATATTCAGGTATAGTCATGTGAACTTTATGTTAATTGAATGTCGTTTAACTTAGCGAGGAGGGTATTGGAGTCAGAGCAGGTAGCAGACGATAGATTGATAATTGTTAATCTATAATCCAAGATATACATTTAGTGAAAACTCGCCAAGCTTAATTGTCGGGTAGTTGCTTGTTGATTGTTTGTATATTCAGGTATAGTCATCTGAGATTATTGTTAATTGAATGTCGTTTAACTTAACGAGGAGGGTATCGGAGTCAGAGCATGTAGCAGATGATAGATTGATGCAAATAGCATTGATTGCCCTTGAACAGAACGAAGGGGCCTAAAATAGTATATGGTAACATTTGAATTGGTAGATTTTACACAATAATGAATATGTCTATCAAGGTCAAAATGTTTTTGACGCTACATATTTACAAAATAAAATAATCCAAAATAAACTTTCTTTCAGAAACATTGCAAATAAAAAGTCTCATTGAGAATATTTTTCTCAAAAATATGCAGTCATGAAATGAAAATTACTCAATACGTTTGCCCATGAAGCTGAACTTTAAAAAATACATCATCAATATGTACACAAAGTAGTTATCACAACAATTGTAATACAGACAAACTGAAAGACAATGATATCTATTCAACTTGCACTAGCTGGTTACATAATAAAAATAGATTAAACGTTCACAAATAACATTTTTTTCTGAACTAGCATGTCAACAACATCAAACTATACTTCAAAGTATACACTTCATCAAAATTATAAACCCTCAAAATAGCCCTTTTTCATACGGGCTATACTTTGGAAATAACCTTTGAACAATATGACAGCTTCAGAGCCAATAATGTACACCAAATTCAATTATATTTGAAAGTCAGAATTTCAAATTTTCACTTTGTCTGAGCGTTTACTTCTCCAAGATAAACATTGATTAAAACTCTCCAAGCTTGATTGTCAAGTAGTTACATTAAATTGTTTGTATATTCATGTATTATCATCTTATATATTGATTGAATGTCGTTAAACTTAACAAGACAGGTATTGGAGTCAGAGCAGGTAGCAGACTATAGATTGATGCTAAGAGCATTGATATCCCTTTGACGGGACAAAGTGGCCTCAACATTATATTGTTGAATTTGAATTGGTAAATTTTACACATGAAGCAGTATGTCTTTCATAATCAAAATATCAGTGACACCATGATGTACATGGTAACATGATATAGTGTAATATACCATCAATGTGAATATGTCACCCAGACAAAGACAAGTACTACAGTATATCTTGCTGATCACTAATTTTAAACAACACAGAATCAATACCCTTACTATGATTAACAATAACCTAAACAATAAGTTAATATTCAACTGAACCTAATTGCTTTCAAAGTCAACATTTCAATAGAATCATTATTTACGAAATAAGGATTTATCTAATTTTTTTGTGTGGCAAATAAAGGATTTTTGTACTATACATTCGATGTGCCTTTAATGGGTAAAGATATTTGATTCTCATTATTTAGTTTATTGCACTAACAATAACATAACAGGTGCAATGACACACTGTGTTTATTAGGTAGTAAAGTGGTATGCATACATGAAGACTTAACGAGCCTTTGGCTGAATCCTTGACATGTAGAATTTTGGCAATGTTTGATTGTCATTGCTTCTTTTTTCATTGTCAGTGAGGTCATGGGTTGCGCTTTTTTTGCAAATATGTTATAAATATATTATTTAAAAGTGTAAAGCTACATGTAAAAACCTTTTACATTTAGGATAACTGATTGGAACATAAAATCTTGAAATTCTATTTCTTATGATTATATCTAAACAATCAACAATTACGGTTGATTAATTAATTAACAAATATGTTGTATTAAGTAGATGATTTGATTAAATGAAATCATCAATTCATTGATTCAACCTATTTCTCAAAATCATTAGATAAATCATGTTAACTATTTAATACTTGGTTTTTCTAACAATAGGTCTACATCAGGTAGAGAATGCACCAAATGACGAAAAACCTTTCATTCTTTCATTATTGTCTACTCTTATGCCTGGGTGAGGATCCGGTGGGGTATCCGGCGCCGTATCAACTTTACCATCTTAATTCATTAGTTACTACTTACTTAGTTAGTACTTAAAATAACAATGTACATTCTCCATATGTATCTACGCTGCAATCACCGTCCACCTGTCTCACTTTTTGTATCACTTTATGTAACCGCCGATAAGTTGTGTAACTTAAGGTAAATAAAGAATTGAATTGAATTGAATTGAATTGAAATTGACAATTTCTAATACCTACTATATATTTAACGTTTAAACACATTTAGACTAAAACAAGTTTTAAAGATCTATTGCAGTATAAGGTGTTTTATGTATCCGTCAAGAAACTAATGATGGACACCTCGCCGTCAGGAAATTAAAAACTGCAACAACCGCTAACCTCGATCACTTTTCGATTTACTTTCAAAGATATTTCAACTAAATAAGAACTGGGTGTGCTTTTTGTCAATTTGTCCAATAAACACCTTCAATTAGCTTTTTATTAAGACTGCGTAATTAACGGCTGTAAAAAACCTACCTGAGGTAGGGGCCATAAAACTCGCGCGGGTGTGACGTAATAAACAGACTATATAGATTAGCGCATCATTAATTGAACTGAAATACCGCCTTAAATAATTGTTTATTTACAAGTGATGTTGATATCTTTATTACTTCAAACGCTTAATAGTGTTACATCGTCAAATGACTAATCCAACTGAGTGTTTAACATTTTCTGAAAATCGTTAATGAATGGGTTTATTTGGTGATCTCGTTAAGATAGATGTATAGAGCTCGTTGTAATCATTCTGTATATATGACGTCTCAAAAATGGCGTGTGACCAGTCATGCATTCACGGGTCTGTCGAGAGACAGATCTAGCTGCCCATCAAGTCGGCATTCAAAAACGGCTTTAGTTACTAAACTGAACATAATTGAGTATCAACCTTTGACACACTATAAAATATTTAATCAGACATACTTATATTCAAAAGAAAATAGCAACATATGTTTGTGGTTATATGATGTTTAACATTTAAACACATTTACACTCAAACACGTTTTAAAGATCTATTGCAGTGTAAGGTGTTTATGTAAACGTCAATAAACTATTGATGGACACCTCACCGACAGGAAATTAAAAACTGCAATGAGATATTTTTTTAATTATTTTATTATTGTGTCACGCAAATGTTGACATGTCGTATACATAAAAATTAGCACCATATACATAAAACAACATTTGCCCGGCATACAAGATGGTCGATCCCAATGAACAGTGCTAGGGTGGGCTTTTACGCTGAGAGTTGATCCAGGCGTTGAGCCATGAAGCATATCAAGCATGAGCTAACGGCATTGTCATTCAATACACAATCAACATCTTAATTAATGAGATATTCCAACAGGTGTATTCGTTAAGCTACCTACAAGTGAGGGGAATTTAACTTCTAGTAAGCTGTTTGGATTCCTCAAATCAGTGATAAGTTTTTTTCTTATGAAAATGAGAAAATATTTCACAAACTAAAGACAACAGTAGACATTTCCAGTATCTCATGATTAATTTTTCATCAAAAATTGTTTCAACGAAATCACCATTACAAATCTTCATTCAACAACACAATGGACTTTATAAGTCTATGTTTTACAAAACGTCAACATTTGAAATTATCAAATTTTCCTTAAAAGTTAATATTCCATCTGAAAAATTAACACCCATTGAATGCGTAATGAATACATCGAACTGATTATGTAACAGCATTGTCACTCAATAGACAATCAACACCTTGACTAATGAGTTATTTAGCAAGTGTATTCGTTAAGCTACAACCTAATGAGTGGAAATAATTTCCAACAAGCTGTTTTCATTTTTCAACACTGTATTTATTCATCATTTCACAAATTTCACAAAATATTTCTTTTTTTAAGTCAAAATGTCATCAAAATTATTACTTTTCAAAGTAATTATTTCACCAAACTTATACGTTTTCAAAGTCTTCATATCATTCATTATTACTTTCCAAAGTCAACATTTAACAAAACGTATAAGTTCCCAAAGTCATCATTTCACTAATTCTTCCTCTTCAAGTCATAATTTTACCAAATTATTCCTCTTCAAAGTCATCATTCAACCAAATTACTTCTTTTCAAAGTCAACATCTTATAAAATGTTCACGTTTCAAAGTAAACATCTAATAAAATAATCACTTTTCAAAGTCACTATTTCATCAAATCATTTCCTTTCAAAGTCATCATTTCACCAATTATTTCTTTTCAAATTCAACATTTCATCAAAGTATTACTTTTCAAAGCATTTTTTCACTATTTCACCAACCTATTAGTTTCCAATGTCATCATTTCACTAATTATTTCTTTTCAAATTTATCATTTCATCAAATGATTCCTCTTCAAGTCATAATTTCACCAAATTATTCCTATTCAGAGTCATCATTTAAACAAATTATCTCTTTTCAAAGCCAACATTTCGAAGAATTATATTTCTCTTCAAACTCAACAAATTCATCTTGTATTTCTTTTCAAAGTCAACATTTCATGAAATCATCACTTTTGAAAGTCAACATCTCATAAAATTTTTACTTTTCAAAGTTACCATTTGATGAAATTGTTGATATTAAAAGTAAAAATTTCATCAAATTATTTCTTTTTAAAGTCAACATTTTACCAATTATCACTTTTCAAAGTCAACACTTCACCAAACATATAAGTTTTCAAAGTCATCATTTCACTAATTGTTTCTCTTCAAAGTCATCCTTTCACCAAATTATTACTTTTGAAAGTAAACATTTCATCAAATCATTAATTTCCAAAGCCAACATTTCTTCAAATTAATACCTTTCAAAGTCAATATTTCAACTTAATTTCTTTTCAAAATCAACATTTCATCAAATTATTTCTTTCAAAGATATCATTTCACAAATTATTTCTTTCCAAAGTCATCCTTTCACAAATTATTTCTATCCAAAGTCAACATTTCATCAAATATTTCTTTCAAAGTCAACATTTACCAATTTTTTTACTTTCAAAGTCTACATTACAGATTAAAGATGATATTTACAAATATTTACAAAAATTTACAAATATTTACAAATATTTACAAATATTTACAAAAATTTACAAAGGATTAAAGATGATATTTACAAAGAAATAAATATCTTGTAAAGATGATATTTACAAAAAAATAAATATCTTGTAAAGGTAATAAATATCTTCATTTCACCCAGTGGCAGCAAGGCTTGGTCTCACTGTGATGTGTCAGAGTGTAAAATAGGTACGTGATTAACTTGATAAGGAGGGTAAGGACGAACAAGTAGAATATTGATACCATGCAGCAAGGCTTGGTCTCACTGTGATGTGTCAGAGTGTAAAACAAGTACGTGATTAACTTGATAAGGAGGGTTAGGACGAACAAGTAGAATATTGATACCATGCAGCAAGGCTTGGTCTCACTGTGATGTGTCAGAGTGTAAAACAAGTACGTGATTAACTTGATAAGGAGGGTTAGGACGAACAAGTAGAATATTGATACAATGCAGCAAGGCTTGGTCTCACTGTGATGTGTCAGAGTGTAAAACGGGTACGTGATTAACTTGATAAGGAGGGTAAGGACGAACAAGTAGAATTCTGATACAATGCAGCAAGGCTTGGTCTCACTGTGATGTGTCAGAGTGTAAAACGGGTACGTGATTAACTTGATAAGGAGGGTTAGGACGAACAAGTAGAATTCTGATACAATGCAGCAAGGCTTGGTCTCACTGTGATGTGTCAGAGTGTAAAACAGGTACGTGATTAACTTGATAAGGAGGGTAAGGACGAACAAGTAGAATATTGATACCATGCAGCAAGGCTTGGTCTCACTGTGATGTGTCAGAGTGTAAAACGGGTACACGATCAGCCTACTTTAGGAGATTTTGAAAGAAACATAGGAAATTGTTTTAAAATTTGGAATGTTCTTTCGGCACCAATAAACGTCTTCCTCAACCATTTATTCGCAGAAAGAAAATGTGCCCGTCCGTCGATGGTACGTGGTGCCCTTGCTCTCAGAACGGATCTGATTGGTGAGAAGGTACACGTGACCTACCGTTGTCATGGAGATCTCAAGTACATGGGTGGTAGGAACGTGTCCATCTGCGATAGGAAGACTGGGAAATGGGAGTGGCCGGATCTGCTGTGTGCATGTGAGTCTTTGAATGAAATAGTGTGACTAATATCTCAACAAAAGCAAGAAATCTATCCTGAAAGCGAAAGACAATTTGTTGGAATAGCTCAGTTTAGAACATTCTTAGAGCATTTTGCGGATAAAAAGAAGGCTGATTCGATGGATATCAAAGTTGAATTTACAATCAGCGATGCTGTTCCTAAGAAAACCTTTTGAAAGCTACATCCATTTCCTTATTCTTCAGGCAAACCAGAATTTATCTAATATGCACTTTAAGTCGGTCACTTAGTTTGATGACTTAATCATGACACAAGCTAAGTTGACAACTAGCAAGCTTGGCATGAGACAAGTTCTTTCTTTGCTTTATATTTTCAAATAGTTTGTGTTTTTCAATTATTTTCAACTAGTGTATGACCTTCGAAAATGCTCTTATACCACCCACAGATCTCCTTTACTACCCTGATGTCATTGAGAGCTAATGCTTCGTATCTTTTTCTATATCGACTATGTAATGTTTCTGCTAAGGATTCGTTATTTAAGGAGATTAACGAAAGCAACGGCCCTGCAGCTTTCAATTGCGAATCCTTTCACAGATAGTTGGACAATGAGATAAGAGGCATTTTGCCTGAAAAAAAGAAAGATATTGAAGGATTGTTGCGGATTCAAATACTTAAATCCGTAAAAGAAAACGCCAGAGTTGTACCAAGTCTCCTTAAAATGGTTTTATGAAATTATTGAATAAAAAACACCTGCCTCTATTATACACCGATTCAAAATTTACAATGTCCTTTTTTTGGGGTAAAGTGGGTGAATATATCAATTTGAACCGAATGTCTTATAAGGAAATAGACGCCTGTCGTGAAACAATGTATAAAGTTTGGCGAAATAGAAGCTGAGCGTCTTATTAAGGAGTTTAAGTACATTGATGTAGTAGGGTGTGTGACAAGGTTATCCTATTGTACCGTTTGTTTAATTCAGCTGAGAAATGCTTCTACTATGGTGGGCTCCAGTGGAGAACGTCAATTTACATCGGTAACATCTCTACAACAGAGTCTGGCAGAACTTGTCAGGAATGGAGATACAAAACGCCACATAGACACACGATAAGTGTAGGTGAATTTCTTCTTTACCATACAATAATCTGATTCATGGGTCAAGGATGATTTCAAATCGTACATTGGCCTTTACAATCATCGAAATGAAAAACAACACTAGCAACATATGTACTTGATTATGGAATTACATATGCTAAAAGTTATCATTTTGTTAACGGCATTAGTATCCATGTCGAAAAGTCGCAAAACTTGAATAAAGAAGTTGTATATCCAAAATATTGCCCTAATCTTTTTCATCATCTCAACTTCTAGAATGACCATAAAAAAAGTCATTTCCTTGAAGTTGGTAACATTTATTTTCTTTGGATCTTTGTTACCTAAAAACGTGCATGTTCCTTTAATATAATTATTCTGATGGTTCCAGTCACGCAAAATTTACGTTGCTTTTCAATTTACCTTCCAACATTCTGAAAATTTATCAAAGGAATTTTCGAAATCATATATGTTAACCTTTACGATGAACGAATTGAAAAATAACAACATTAGAAGTTTTTTTATAATGCATGTCCTGCTTCTTTCATCGTAACTTATTTTTTAGGATAAAGGATGATTTCGAAATCCCACATTCGCCTTAATAATCAACGAAATGAAAAAGCATTAGAACAAAATAATGAATATGTGGTTATTACGCCTTTGTTGTCTTGAATAATGATCAAATGCTAGTGCCAGTGGAAACAATCTGCAAAATAGTTACTCCGTTGGTTGTTGGAATCACATGTGCTAAAGGTTATCAATTGTGTCATTTTACTGTTAACGATATTCGTTGGACTTGTGATCTCGGCTTTTGGGAAAATAGAAAGCTGTTCGTTTATATACTTGTTTCCAAAAGAAACGCTACCATCCAAATCACAAGATAATTCAAGTCATTGGCGATTGAAATTACAGAAACATGGTTACATATTTCCTCTTGAGCCCAACTATTTTGGATGAGGTGTTACTAGTCGCCCCGTGAAAATATTCTTTTGCTATAAAGTATACATTTACTCTGACCTATTATAGTTAAAGCACGAGGACATAATTCGAGGACATTTTACTTTTTTTCACTTGATATTTCGTGTTTATAAGTTTTTAAGGTATGTAGTTGAATAAGCATTTAGTTGAGTGTGATTTAAGTTCGGTAATATCCTCGTAACTCTGCTTTTCTTGAAAATAGTGGGCTTCGGCCCCAGAGGGCCTCAATTCCATTATTTTCATTGAATTTAGAGTTACTTGGACATTACCCTACACTAAATTTCGGGCGCTCTATATGTTTGCGGACATATGATACTAGAGTACTAATTCTACCATTTTGTTATTAATATTATTTCTTCAATTTTTATCATATAAATACTAGTTTATGCAAAATATATCATTATCGGAGAGTCATCTTATTACTTGAGCCGATGATCGTTAGTCGCAAGTATTTATCCAAAACGTTTGGCGGCCATTTTTGTGTGAACACCTTTAAAACGTTTAAGTGAGAGAAATGAATTCGAGTAGCGTAAATGAACGTGGTGAGTTTGTTTCGGAAATGCTATTCTTATGTTTAACCACATTTTTTCTTAAGATCTCTTTGTTACCTAAAAACGTGCATGTTCCTTTAATAAAATTATTCTGATGGTTCCAGGCACACAAAATTTCCTTGAAGTTGGTAACATTTATTTTCTTTGGATCTTTGTTACCTAAAAACGTGCATGTTCCTTTAATATAATTATTCTGATGGTTCCAGGCACGCAAAATTTCCTTGAAGCTGGTAATATTTATTTGTCATTTGTAAATTATATTTCTTCAATTTTTATCACATAAATACTAGTTTATGCAAAATATATCATTATCGGAGAGTCATCTTATTACTTGAGCCGATGATCAATACTGTCCTTATTTTTAACCATTGCCTTTAAATTGGTAACATATCTTTTTGTAGGATCTCTTTGTTACCTAAAAACGTGCATGTTCCTTTAATATAATTATTCTGATGGTTCCAGGCACGCAAAATTTCCTTGAAGTTGGTAACATTTATTTTCTTTGGATCTTTGTTACCTAAAAACGTGCATGTTCCTTTAATATAATTATTCTGATGGTTCCAGGTACGCAAAATTTCCTTGAAGTTGGTAACATTTATTTTTGTAGGATCTCTTTGTTACCTAAAAACTTGCATGTTCCTTTAATATAATTATTCTGACGGTTCCAGGCACACAAAATTTCCTTGAAGTTGGTAACATTTATTTTCTTTGGATCTTTGTTACCTAAAAACGTGCATGTTCCTATAATATAATTATTCTGATGGTTCCAGTCACGCAAAATTTCCTTGAAGTTGGTAATATTTATTTGTCATTTGTAAATTATATTTCTTCAATTTTTATCACATAAATACTAGTTTATGCAAAATATATCATTATCGGCGAGTCATCTTATTACTTGAGCCGATGATCAATACTCGCAAGTATTTATCTCAAACATTTGGCGGCCATTTTTGTGTGAACACCCTTAAACGGAAATGAATTCGAGTAACTTAAATGAACATGGTGAGTTTGTTTCGGAAATGTTGTCCTTATTTTTAACCATTGCCTTTAATTGGTAACATATATTTTTGTAGGATCTCTTTGTTACCTAAAAACGTGCATGTTCCTTTAATATAATTATTCTGATGGTACCAGGCACGTAGGATTCCTGGTGCAACAAGCCTGGCAGAGCTGGGTAATGTCTGTCGAGACCCGGACAGTTCAGGAGGACCTTGGTGCTATACAACAGATCCGAAATTAAAATGGGAGTTTTGTCGTGTTCCTGAATGTAACTTACACCTTTAATCAACAGAATTTCCAGATTTAAAGTGACATGCCTTTTGGGTAAAATATGAAAAAATTTGTCAATGGTCTCATTTCATTGGGTAGTATTGACTGTTTAAATGTTCTTTAAGCCAACACAATTTTCAGATTATCTAGTTGTTTTTTTTGGTAAAATATATCAAACTTTGTATTCTTATTTTTCATGTTTTGTGATATAGGCATAAAAAACATGAACGGCACATTAAACAGGTACGTAAATCTAGAAATGAGCCCAGATATAACTGTCACATTTTGAAGGTTGTACGAATCGTGCCTTCTGATTGGACAAAACATGTCATATGAACATAAGAACTATTTTAACAGTGTAGCATTACACAGTGATGAAACCATTATTACACCGTTTTCACAAATATCTTTTTGCAAGTGTTTAGATAAGACTAGATAATCATTCTTAAGTTTAATATTTTACTAAAAGGTTTCATAAGAAAAACATGTCTGGCATATTTCGTATACGGTAATAGCTCCTTTAGATTATTTATGTCAGTAAACTTACAGGGAAGCGGCATTTATGTAGGCAGAGCTTAGGACCTGTTACATATAGAATCAAAACAGTTGTGTTGCTGTCATTTGATTTTGCATTTTAATTCAATTAAAGTTTTGTTTTAGAGTCAAAATATATAAGAAATGATTTTCATAATGTGTTTGTTCACACAGTTATAACATTTTTGAAACTCGTAAATTAAACTCTTTTTATCTGTTTACAATTAATTCTTCATCTTCACATGTACTGTTTGACTAATAAATGATTGCATTTACAGACTTATTATTCTTTCCAATTTCAATTGAACAGAGTTTAACCATAATGACCTTTCAGAACATTCGGCAAAACTCAACTCTACCAAAAGCTTTTTCTTCCCTTATCTTGTTTTGATTGTCCTTATAAATGTCAATAATTTAGAAATTCAACGCCGTTTTGAAGCTCTCTATCAATTGAAAATCATTAACAATTAATGTTTTGTCATTCCTAAAATTGTTTGGTATTGAAAATAGATAGTCTATAAATCGTACCTTCCTTAATATATCATCTTAATGATAAGTAGCCTCCACAAAGAAATACAAAACGAGGAAATATCACTTGCACTCAGTCTTCAAATTTGGCCACACAATACCTTAGAGGATTTACGCAGACACCAATAACGTTTTGTTACCTTGACCTTTTTTTCAAGGTCACCTGGGCATTTTTGCCATCTACGATACTCTTAACGCGATATCGTATAAACCGCGGAAGTCAATGTCTTCAGATTTGGTCACAGCCTACGCAGACACCATTTACTTTGGGTGACCTTGACTATATTTCAAGGTCACCCCGGCACTTTAATCACCTTTGAAACTCTCTTTAACACGTCTCATGAATGGTTGCACTCATAACTTCAGATTTGGTCAAAGATTTAATTGGGAGATTACGTAGACACCAATTACTTATGGTGACTTTGACCTTATTTTCAAGGTCACCCTGGCACTTTGACCACTTTTGAAACTCTTGTAAAAGCGTTATCTCATGAATTGCTGCACTCATAACCTCAAATTTTGTCACTGCTAACATTGGGATATTACTCTGACATCGGTCGCTTCAGGTGACCTTGACCATGACAATGTCACCACAGCTACTTGACCTCTTTTGAAACTATTGTTAACGCGATATCTCGTGTACCGTTGAACTCATCGTCTTCAAGTTTGGTCATAGCATAAAAATAGAGAATAAAGCATTTACTTATTATGGCATTGGCCATCACTATGTTTCTATGGTCACCGTGGCCCGACTTTCCAGTCTTTAAATGTATATTACGAAATCTCTCATAACGACGTTGCAATTTTAGTGGCAAACACTTGTATGTTTTATTCCATCCCTTCGCAATTAACAATATAGGCCGTGCGGGCAAGCACGAAATATATTAGATGTTTTTAAACCTTTCCATCACTTCATTTCTTTCATAGATTTACTTCTATTTCATAGCGATTGAGTTGAATTTCCAAAACTCTCTTTGTTCTAAGAAATTCGCATATTGGCGGCCATTTTGTGTGAACATCTTTAATTCATTTTGTGTAAGAAAAAGGAATCGTATGGCAAGACTTAACTTTATATATTTGAATTATTACTGCACCATTTAGTTTAAATACATTGTCTTTCAATTGGAACCATTAATTTTCATTTTCCTGACATCACCTTATATTCCCCCTAAAAACGTGCTACTGCCCCTTTAAAGAGATTCAGGGGTTACAAAACATCCCACGACATCATTAAGGTATTTATTTCATTTCGTACGCATTTTGACACTAGTTGGTAAAATTTGAGCTACCATTTTAAAGGTTTACCATATCATAATGGTAAGCAATGCTTTTTAGGTAATGTAACATTTAATAACTTTTCTTTGCCACAAGAAACTGAGTGTGGTAATACGTTGTTCTTATACATGACTGTACTATGCCGCTACTGTGAAATCACATATATGTATATTTTGTACTGTACGTGGGCCTAAGGCCTTTTACGAAATAAACTTGATGGATTGACGACCCATTTAATCTACAACGCATATATTCTTTTACATAGAAGGCTTACATTATTTAAAATGAACGAAAACCTTCAACGGCCAAATTTATTGATAACATTTGTTTTAAGTTGTAATTACAGGTTTTGAAAGTTGAATCTTCAAGTTATAAACTTTTAAATATGTAATTACCACTTTTTATAGTCCAATCAAAATATGATAAGGTAATATATATATGAGTATGAGTTTTCAAAATTGTATTTCCACGTTTTAATTATGGGTTTTTTTTCTCATCTTTTAAAGATGTAATTTCAAGTTTTAAAGTTGAATAACAACTTTTAAACTGATACTTACAACTATTAAAAATACAAGTACAAGTTTTTAATGTTATATGTTCATCTTTCAAGGATATATTTGAATACAGGTTTAAACGTATACATATACTTGTTATTACAACCTCACAATTTGAATATACAACTTCAAAACTTGTTATTACACCTAACAAAGTTGGAGTTACAACTATAAACTTGAAAATAAATCTTAGAAACTTGTAAACACAACTTTCAAAGCTGAAATTACAACTCAAAATTTAATTTACATTTTTCGAAAGTTGAATTTTTTAATTTCAAACGTTGAATATACGCATTTCAAAGTAGTAATTACAAATTTTAAACTTGAATATACACCTTTTAAAAGTTGCTTATCAAACAACGTCCAAACTTGTTATTATACCTTACAACATTGTAGTTAAAACTTGAATATATCAAAATTGAAGTAACAACTTTAAAGAAAAAAAAATTTCAGTTAAAAAAAAACATTGGACGTTATTAAACTGATTATTAACATAATTGTGATATGAAACATAATCCTGTATCCTTCAAGTGAATAGCAATTAAATACAATAAAATACAATAAATGTTACTATATAAGTTCATAACATCGCAAACTAAGTAAGTAAACTTGAAAGCATTGAGGGAAAAACTGACCTGCAGGATTAAAAATGTGCCGAAGACTAGATAGACCCCTCATTCCATCTTAGTCCGTCTGTCCTTCTGTCTGTGTGACCGTCCGCAGGTATCTTACACTCTTGCCCATGTAGTACAGATGACACAAATATGTATCTAAAACGTATCGACACAGAAATCGATACATGAGTTTAAGAGGTAACACGTGATCTGATAGAATGACAGCTTGAATACTTTTAAGCTGTGATGACGTTTTACTAGAGATTGAGGGGTCCCAAGAACAGTAAAAAAGAATTTCCAGTAGCTAGACAATCGTAATTAAAAATAAAACGAGTCCTCAAACGAACTAACAAAGTTCTATTTCTTTTTGAACTGGGTACAGCCTGTTATACACGAATATATCATTTACAATTAGGAAATATGAATATATATGTTCACTTCAAAGAGCCACTTTGGGTTGTTTAGGGTCACGCCAAACTTTTTCACTAGTGTCATTTGATCGAGAATTATCGACTTTTGCAGGAAAGTGTCATTTTAGGGCAAGTTGACGTTGATAGTGACAATAGGAAGGTTTGATGTCGAGATTGTGATCAGAACATAATATAACAGAACTTTTATTACGCTTTATAACGAAAACTGGACAATGACGCGCGTCAATCAATCAAACGTAATTTTGGAATCTTATCGAAAGCGAATCTGGGAACATTAATTGTTCTTTTTAGATGTTCATGGACAACAAGTATTTATCGTTTATTTTGTTTTCTTTTAATTTTATTATTATTATGAGATTGATATGAAAATGTTTTTGATGTTTCTAATGAATCATGCCATTTTCCTTCGTATCAAAGAAAATTAAGATATGATGAAAATCACGTGGCTTTTTAAGATCTTAACATCGAATTTAATTATATCCTTGAACTCTTCAAATATGAACTCCCATCTCATTGAATTTTGTTTATAAATGAATGCATTCAACTGAAACTGTTGATGGTAACGCTCGGAAATGAATCCATATACCGTATTTCCTCTAATAAGCGCCCGGGCGCTTATTTTTTCAGCACCCCTTTACCCCCCGGCGCTTATAAGAGGCCCGGCGCTTATTGGAGACCCGGCGCTTATTTCTTTCATAGAAAATTGAAATTTGTGTTAGACAGTATTTTACATTGAATATCTTTAAAATATTTACTGAGGGACATTAATTCAATGTTTTGGACCCGGCGCTTATTAGAGACCCGGCGCGCGCTTACTTCCTCAACAAGCTATTACCCCCGGCGCTTATTGGAGGCCCGGCGCTTATTGGAGACCCGGCGCTTATTGGAGACCCGGCGCTTATTGGAGACCCGGCGCTTATTGGAGACCCGGCGCTTATTGGAGGCCCGGCGCTTATTGGAGACCCGGCGCTTATTGGAGGCCCGGCGCTTATTAGAGACCCGGCGCTTATTGGAGACCTGGCGCTTATTGGAGGCCCGGCGCTTATTGGAGGCCCGGCGCTTATTAGAGGCCCGGCGCTTATTGGAGACCCGGCGCTTATTGGAGACCCGGCGCTTAGAAGAGGCCCGGCGCGCGCTTACTTCCTCAACAAGCTATTACCCCCGGCGCTTATTTGAGGCCCGGCGCTTATTGGAGACCCGGCGCTTATTGGAGACCCGGCGCTTATTGGAGGCCCGGCGCTTATTGGAGACCCGGCGCTTATTGGAGGCCCGGCGCTTATTAGAGACCCGGCGCTTATTGGAGCCCCGGCGCTTATTGGAGGCCCGGCGCTTATTGGAGACCCGGCGCATATTAGAGGAAATACGGTACCCAATCTCAAATAATATACTTATTCCATACTAAAATTGTTTACGTTTTATATGAAAATGTCGATGTTTTATATATCAAAGGAAAATATAAATAAAGAAGATATATAGATTAACCCGTTGTCAAACATATTCCAAACTTTTATTTCTTTTAATAATTTAATTCAGATAACTAATGCCTTGCATCTACTAGAAAATAAAACATCTCACGAAGATATGTAACTTCATGAAGCACAACGTTTATTATTCCAACTGTCTGTTATAGGCTACTCTTTGTTTTATTGCATTCAATTCTGAGAAACGTGGTTCGATATTTTCGACATTTGCGTAAGACCATTCACCCCAGCATATGTTACCTAACCGTTATCTTCCTTCAGTCTAAAGACAGCTGTTATCTGATCGAAAACAATAACTTGTTGTTGTGCAAATAGCGTAATGATTTCAATGTTTCAATGTGTAAATGCTTATACAACGTAGAATACAATCAAAATTAATTTAAACTAAGGAAACACTCGATCATTTCCGTTCATTTTATTATTATTTATTTTCCTTATAATTAAGTGTATTCGGAACAATTTGTTTGTGTCCGTTGCACAATGCAGCGCTAGTTCAAGCGATGTTCTATTCTTAAAGGGACAGTACCACGATTTTAGGGAGAATATAAGGTATATCAGGACAATGATAATAAATGGTTCCAATTGAAAGACAGTGTATTAAAACTAAATGAAGCAGTGATAAATCAAATTTTTAATGTGAAGTTCAGCCATGCGATTCCTTTTTCTTACACAAAATTAATGAAAGGTGTTCAAAAAATGGCCGCCAATAGGTTTTATGTGAATCTTTAAACTTTGTCCTCTAACTATGGATGATTGATTTGTGTTACAAGATTTTGGACACTATCAAAATGATACATTTAGCATAAAGGTACAATTATCAGTGACAAATTTAAAATATAAAATTTTCGAAACGTGCTACTGCCCCTTACACATCGAACATAAATAATGACGGGATTGAGTCTTGAATGAATGAATGAATGAATGAATGAATGAATGAATGAATGAATGGATGAATGAATGAATGAATGAGTTTATTTCTGTAGAGGGGCCACAGGCCCATTATACAAGTACAGCATTACATTTAAAAAATAAAATGCTATAGTATTCAAGTAGATACAGCAATGTTTTCAAAATATTTTTTACGCATTTTCAGACCGAGAAAGATATATTTTGCCAAACAATTAACAGCTGTTGTATTTGTAGTAAACATCAATTGTTTAAATTTTTCCATTGTTGGATTATTACAGTAGTACATAGGAAGAATATCATGCCTTAATTTATCATAATATGGACATACTAAACAAAAGTGATATTCAGACTCAATACATGGAATTATGCAAAAAGGACAGAGTCTTTCACTTCTTTGTAAATTAAACTTACTGCCCTCTTCTATGAGAAGTATATGGCTAGAGGAACGGAACTGAGATAATGCTATCCTGTAGGCTGACACTTCAATCATAGATAGAAATGGTTCAAATCTAATTTCAAATTTAGTCATCTTCAAAACGTCTAATTTAGAAATCTTAGAGATAATTTCATACCAACTCTGATTATCAATCATAGTACATCTATCTTTAAACTCCGACAAGAAACTGTCAACACAACCAACACCCTGGTTTATCCAGTTTGGGTCTTGATCATAACCATTTGAGGAAATATCTTTCATTGATCAGCCCGACGCAACAACAACATTTGTTTGGTTTATATAAGGAAAATATCGATGATTTGGAAATGATGAACATTTATCTTTACATGTGTACGCGACGTGAACAGATGCCTTTGTGAAAAACAGTCAGTTTGATTGATATAATAAACAGCATTATAAGACCCAGTGGTAAAACTGGCATGGAATTCGTATACTCTGACGTCAGTTATTGGTAAACCATCCTGCTACATCAGCGTATATGTCTCCGCTAATGCTACAACCTATCCCCTGATATCCTCCTATAGTCTTCCGTCGTATCGCTATAATAGCAAGCCAATCAAATGATGCCCTTTCGGCGATAGCGGCAAACTAGTTTCTTGGCTTCGTTCCGCGTGCTCACCTCGTGATTCAAATTAACCAATAGGAGTGCTATTAGATAATAAATCTGATTCTCATTGCAGTCTCCCGCTAAACTCCAAATCACGCGCTCTTAGATTTCCACGTGCGACATCACTAGACAACAGTGTATGGAGTTCGAATTAGTTTGACTGAAAACAGACAGGCTGTAAATAGCGCTAAGCAACCACCCGTCGGCGATACGACAGAAGACCATAGGAGAATATCAGGGGATAGGTTGTAGCACTAGCGGAGACATATACGCTGATGTAGCAGGATGTTGGTAAACTAAATATCTAATTAATTTACAAGGTTGAACAATCAATGAATTATATAAGTAAGAAAATAAAACAAATGATTAAACTGTTTAAAGAAGTGACTTCATTAATAAAATTATTATCATTTAAAAGCATAATTGTGTTATCTTTGTGATTTGAATAATTCAAAGAATAGTGAATCCTTGTATATCGAAGATACAAAAGCTTTTAAAACAATGTAATTAAATATTTATATGTTGACCAGTTGACAAATGTACAAAAACGATAAAACACGATGACTAATTTAGTATTCTTTTTGACCAAACTAGACTATTTTCCAGTCTAAGTAAACCTAGCCTCAATATTACCCGTTTCACTCCGATATTGAGTCTAGATAGGTCTAGTAGAGGGTCGCGTCAGCCGATATTTCTGCGACATATTACCCTCATAAAGGTTATAAGTGCAAAGACAGACTATTGTAGCTTAGTAAGATGAGTTGGTCAATTCGATACGTGGGCTGACGCTGCCCTCTGCTAGACCTTTCTAGACTCAATATCTGAGGGAAACGGGAAATATTGAGGCTAGATTTACTTAGACTGGCTATTTTCATACTGTGAGCAACATCTAGAGGGCGGTTGTACTATGAATGATAAGTTCACATCATCATATTTTCTCCTAAACAGGTACACCTACCTACTGACGCATAATCTGGACTAAATTGCTAATTAATGACAATCGATTTGTCGTGTTTAGACATCTGACGTAGGGTATCTGTCAATCAACGTCATTATTTTCTCAACCTGATTGATTGAATATACTCAAAGACAATCCTAACAGTATCATTTCCTAACAGCTGGCTCTGTAGGCGGTACATAGAGCTTGTTGTTTGTTTGTTTGTTCACATTTTCTTCTCTAGATATCAGCCTAATATGTTTCTTGAGAGGGCGAAAATATCATATTTCATTATCCGCAGTCGTTGGATTCAATTTGTACCGGTTCCAAGTAGAAAAAGTTCATACGGCCAGTATAGTTTGATCATTTGTGTGAAGTCATTCGAGTAAGTTAATAGTTGAACTTGGTCGGTTTCTTCAAGATCTCCTTTTATTGATTAATTAGTTTATTTATTTTGTTTTGTTTTGCAATTTGGTAACATATTGTTTTCTTTTTGTCAATAAAAGAATTGAAAACATACTACACCGCATTTTAGCCTTGTTAGGAGAGGATAACATAAGTGTACGTGTGTCTTATATCAGGACTCTGAAAAAAACATCACGATATCGATCATGAAAAATGGTTATCATGGACATGGATCGAATGAATGAATCAATCAGTGAATCAATCAATCAATCAATGATTGACAAAAACAAAATCATAATCTGAACATTATAAAGGTTTAGGCAGATATTTTGGGAATTGGAAAATTTAAGATTTTTTGTTTTAACACTGTCAGATGGTCCTATTTAAAGTGACACAGAGTATCTTTCTTAAAATTATATTTGATTTTGATAAGCTACAAAATATCTAATATGCTGATTGAAGTTCATATCTCATCACTGGACTTGCAAATATATCCAGCTATGCATAATATCTCTACAATGCTTGATTTTATGGAAAAATCAAGAAAACATCTCAAATACGTTTAATATTCGAAATTATGCTTCCAATTAATCTAATCTTAGATACAATACCTAATAAACACTATCTAATCGAATATATCTTCCTGTCAGCTTATGACAAGGTTTCAAAATTACGTTTGGCGAATTTTCGCGCGTCACTCGAGCCACATTGTCCGGTTTTCGATCAAAATCCCGACTTTGAATGACCGTATTTTCGCTCTAATGTACTGATTGACCTTTAACTTGTTATTTTCAGTAACAGTTAGTGGTTCCCGATGTATTAACATCGATTTCAAAATTTGACCTATGTAATCCTAACAACATACTCTGTGTCTCTTTGAGTTCATGATGTTATAAGGAAAATGCGGAGATTTTCTGAAATTATGAATGTTTAGTGACACCACATTTTTTACAAAAGATTATGAATTTTCAAATACAACAAAAATATAATGTTTTGCAAAGGTATCTGTCATAACTTTGAACAAATTGATAGAAACAAAAATGCATTTACATACATTTGGTCACAAATGACTTTACTGGTATAATTACGTTTGCATCTATCTGCTTGTTCTTGTCTATCATTAATTATGTTTCTAATTTTCTAATGTAACACAGCCAATTAAAAAGGTTATCGAAACATAAGTTGGTCTTAAAGGGGCAGAAGTTTTGATAATTTTATATGTCAAATTTTCCACTGATAATTGGACATAAATGCTAAATGTATTATTTTGATAGAGTCATAAGAGTCTAAATATTTACGTTAACGCAAAATTACAATATTCTTCTTAAGCGCGCCTTACAAAAACTTCAATAAAGTCTAGTCGTCGCTGTTAGGAGTTCTGACATTCTTTTCCGATGTTTTCCGAATACATAGAAATTTCCGAAGAGGTGCGATTGCTGTACACGCTTGAGTCACGTTCATTTTGGCGCGGTCTGTAGTTGGGATAGAACGATCGGAATTTATTAAAACTTCATCATGGCAGCACCAATTGAATTAGGTGAAGAAATTGACACTAAGGTTGGTGATTGTTGTTTAAAACGTTTCATAATATTCTAAGTATCAACAAAAAATTTGTAACAGTATGTGGAAGACTAAACATGTGTGTTTGGCTTTCGTCAGACAGTGGCAGGTCAGTCGGTATTTCTAGGTCATTTAAATCATCTAAATGTTTGTTTTTGATAGTCCGTATAGATCTATTTTAAGCTAATGGACTCAACATTGTTTTTGAATCAGAACAATAATGTTCTCATTACAATGTAGCTGTACTGCTGTTAATAATTAATGTAAAACTTGTGGAATCAATAAAACGAAAATTTGCGAAGTCATTCATGGCACTTTCCCATATGACCCAAATAAAACCAAATCGTGTCATCAAACTAGTTCTATTTTCAAGTGCTGATCCAGATATATATCTTTTCATAACACTTGTGGAATCAATATAACGAAAATTTGCGAAGTCATTCATGACACCTGTCCATATCATGACCCAAAAACCAAATTGTGTCATCAAACTCTAGATATTTTCAAGTGCTGATCCAGATATATATCTTTTCATGACACTTGAGAAATTTTTCTTATTTAATTTGAGCAGTCACAGTATTCAGTGTATTGTGTTAATTACATGTAAGTATTGAATCATGAATTAAGTATGATGTATATGATACACACCATATCGGGAGGTCATATCATCAACTGAACCATGTCAATGTATCCATGCATCGTATGTACCGCATTTCCTCTAATAAGCGCCGGGTCTCCAATAAGGGCCGGGCCTCTAATAAGTGCCGGGGGGTCATAGGTAGTTGAGAAAATAAGCGCCGGGCCTCTTATAAGCGCCGGGTCTCTAATAACCGCCGGGCCCTAACCATTAGATGAATGCTCACTCAGTAAACATTTCACAGGTATGCACTGTAAAAGACGACTTAAAACAAAGTTCAATTCTCTTTGAAAGAAATTAGCGCCGGGTCTCCAATAAGCGCTGGGCCTCTAATAAGCGCCGGGGGGTAAAGGGGTGCTGAAAAAATAAGCGCCCGGGCGCTGATTAGAGGAAATACGGTATCTTGACATCCCTTTATGACTATAAAGCTAAAGTGCTTATAAACACGGATCATATAGTATATCTTGTGAAAGTATTCAAAATAGATACACTGCCCTGACTGAATTGGAAATATGAATGTTAAACCTGCTTTTTCTTTCAGGACAAATACTTGAATTTTATCAAGGAACAGAAGGCAAAAGTTGTTGTTGTTGATTTCTATGCTGAATGGTGTGGGCCGTGCAAAATGATTGCTCCAAAACTAAAAGAAGTGAGTATTTATTTCTGTTCAAATATTAAGAGCCCCACTGTCGGGCCTACCGACATATTAAACATGGAAAATGCCATTCTCTCCCCACAGAGGCAACTCAGTCATACCTGAATTAGCCTCTGTTCTATTACGGCTAACATACGGGATAGAAAGGTACAAATCTGATTGGAGGCAATCGAAGTTAGTTTACGACGTCGTTTCAAAAGTGGTCATTCACAAAAGTTCGGCTATTCCCGTGTGGATCCGCATCAAAGGGAGATAACTCTTCCTTCTACAAAACAATCGCTTTTTACCTTCTCATTGGTTTTTATTTGGTGAATTATTAAAATAAAATTTATCATAAAACAAAGAACAATTTACACAATTATAAAACAATATGTTTCTAATGAAAAACCCTATACATATCTGATTTTGAAATAGTTTCCCTCTCTGAGACCCACACTGTTAATGAAAAAGAAACCTAAAGGCATGATTCTTTTGAAAGTCACTGAGCGACTGTTGAGTATTCCCGAAGTCGTGGACATCCAAAAGGTGTTATCATTGGCTGCAAATAAGGGAGATATCTCAAGTTACAACTTTTTGCCGCTAAGGCGATCTGCCGGAACCCCAGGATTTTGGCGTAATGGAACAGAGGCTAACTGGGGTATGACTGAGTTGCCTCTGTGGGGAGAGAATGGGAAAATGCAACATAAATATGTTCCCTTGACACTGAAACATTAAAATAGGCAACAAAAAACGCAAACCAAGCAAATGTAGCCACAAGCATGCATGCATTGAAGAAGGCTTTACCGCATGTTTACATTTGCGAGTGTGCACAAAATGCGGTTGCTTTACTATCTTCATTTATGTTATTTTTATTTTATTTGTAATATAAAATATTCACATGTTTTGGTACACGTCAAGTTTATCATTCTGTCGTTTTTACGACATGAAAAAATATATATTGAACTATAAGCCCCATTTTTGACACAATTCCCTGTAATAGATTTCTAGGTCAGGTTGAAGTACTCATGCGCTGCACAGGTCAAAGTTCGCACTGAAATGAATGATGTTTTATTTGTCTGTCTTCACGTTTTTGATTGCCTACTTAATGTTTTGGTGTCGAGGGATTATATTTATGTTGCATTTTCCATGTTTAATGTGGACTTTTCCACGTTTTTCTGTGCAGTGGAGATGTTTTGTTTGGTAAACCTAACTGGGTTTTTGTAATCACATGTGCCCGAGCTATGAAGAGTGTCATATGATAGAGAAGTGCACAAAAAGAATGTATTGTTTTAAAGCTATGCAATAGGTTTAGTACACTTACATTATGTAGGTATAAAGGCTTGATCATAATCCAAAAACTGAACAGTGTAAGTTAAGATATATTGAGAATTTTTATACTTAATCTGACGATGTGACAAAGTCTGTATTGGAAACATATCATTGTCTTTAAAATTGCTTATTTAACCTAAAAATCAAGATCTGTCAGAAGTATTTGGTTTTGTATGATGACTTGATCATATATAGAGGATACTAAACAACAGGGATGCAGATTCAAATTTTTGCCAATCGGACATTCCACGTATAAGTCGACGAATAATGATATTTTGTAATAAATTTTGGTGCTTTATCTCACGTAAATACACGATTGAACATGTGGAAATATTTCATAGACTAAATTTAAGTCTACTCAGTAATTTACTTATTACTATGGTGTTTAGGCCTAGGTATATGAATATGTTTATAATTTAAATAAATAATCAAGTTTCAATAGTGTCAGTTATTCAGTAAACAAATGCCAGGTGCTTAGAATCTAATATTAACTGGAAAGCAGACGATGTACAGATCTATTTATAGCAACGCATGCAATGCAATGCAAAAATAAAACACTGAAAATACATTACATTGAGTAAAATAAAATTACTTTGGCTGTTTTAAATATAATTCTATTAAGTTATGATGCATATCAACTACTTGACACACACTGCATAAGGTTTTTTAGCCTGTCAAACTTGCCAACAGATCAGCCTGTTTTCGTTTGCCTATCACTGCAGTAATCCTGCTGTTCCTTTCACCTCCCTGCAGTAATGAAAGCTCCCAACACTGTGTTAATGAAGTATTGCTTGCAAAGTCAATGCATGGAGCTTGTGAAGTTAGTGGAGGGAGGATATATTAACAGCATGTAAAATAACGATGTGAAGTTGTTTGATGTCTTTTTAAAAAAAGT
The DNA here is from genome assembly GCA_916613615.1 of Steromphala cineraria. Lineage (NCBI taxonomy): Eukaryota > Metazoa > Mollusca > Gastropoda > Trochida > Trochidae > Steromphala > Steromphala cineraria. Next base: position 36,666,631 of record OU744722.1, on the reverse strand, counting down.
TTGGCCTTAGTGACTTGTTTTGCTCAATGCATGACACTGAGATGATCCAATAATTAAAGATAACAAGGTAATTATGTCGTTTGAATGGATTAGTTGTTTCATTGATGACCGGTTCGTGTTTTCATTACAATTATGACCGACACAAGCGGGGCATTTCATCGGCCTTTATTGATTGCTTGTTAGTCAACTCAGGCTTGTTTATCTGTTTGTTTAGTAATTCTTTGATTATCTTCAATCGGTCAAATGACTCCTTGAATGTCCGACAGGTCACTTTTTCAATCGGTCAAACTGAATTCCCAATCGGACATGTCCGGCAAATAGACCGATTTCTGCATCCCTGCTAAACAACCTTCTATTTAATACTACTACTATTAAACAAGTTAATGATTTTGTATATAACGAGTGTAAGCATAAGTGACACCTGTGACACCTAATAAAAGCCACGAGCAACACCCTTTACAACTTTTATTATCTCCTACAGAAGCATAAGGCCTAGAAAACTGAAACCTTGTTTATAGACTCCTTGCCAAATGAGGATTATAAAATATAGCTTTGGTTTCCTTGTGACCCCTAACAAGGGCCACGGGGTCAGAACCTTAAAAACCCATTTTCATGTTCTCCAGAAGCATAAGGCCAAGAAAGCTGAAACTTTGTGTACAGACTCCTTGACTAGTGAGGATTATAAATTGTAGCTTTGGTGGCCCTGTGGCCCCTAATTAGGGCCACAGGGGCCATGCCCTAAAAACCTAATTTCATCTTCATCTACAGAAGTGTAAGGTCTAGAAAGCTGAAACCTTGTGTACCTACTCCTTGACTAGTGAGGATTATAAATTGTAGCTTTGGGGACCCTGTGACACCTAATAAGGGCCACAGGGGCCACACCCTTAAAAGCTATTTTAATCTTTTTCTCAAGCAGTCGAAGGTCTAGAAAGCTGAAACTTTGGGTACCTACTCCTTGACTAGCGAGGATTATAAATTGTACATTTGGTGACCCTGTGGCCCCAAGTAAGGGGGAGCCACATTTGCCACACCCTTAAGCAAAATTGATAAAAACCCTGATGAGCTACAGAGTGACTGGCTCTATTTTTCATATTTGGCAGTTTCCATGTAAACAACTTTATTAGGGAACGGTGGGATATGCCATATTCTGATGACTCTTGTTGTTATTGACAATTCATGCTTCCGGCCTTTCATTTATTTCCCTCTAACAAATCTTACTCCATTGTTTGCAGCTAGCAGAAAAGCAAGCAGAAGTGGTTGTGATCAAGGTCAATGTTGACGAATGTTCAGTGAGTTTATTTTAATTTTGTTTCTAAACGGGGAAATTCCGTTCCCTGATTATCTTTATAAAGAGACACAGAGTATGTTGATAGGTTCACATATGTCAAATTTTGAAATCGATGTTATTACATCGGGAACCACTAACTGTTACTGAAAATAACAAGTTAAAGGTCAATCAGTACATTAGAGCGAAAATATGGCCATTCAAAGTCAGGATTTTGATCAAAAATCGGACAATGTGGCTCGAGTGGCGCGTGCAAATTCGCCAAATGTAATTTTGAAACCTTGTCATAAGCTGACAGGAAGATATATGCGATTCGATAGTGTTTATTAGGTATTGTAACTAATAGCAGTGTATAAAATAGATTTGAAACCTAGCCTGTCCTGAACATTAATTGGTCAATTTCTAAGGGGAAAATAAATAAAAAAATTGAAAAGTTAACCAGTCCTGACCAAAAAGAAACCAGTCGTGGCAAAAAGGAGCCAGTCAAGGACTGGCGGACGGGCTATATTTTAAACACTGCTAATAGGTAGATTAATGGGATGCATAATTTCGAATATTAAACGTATTTGAGATGTTTTCTTGATTTTTCAAGCATTTTAGAGATAATATGCATAAATGAATATATTTGCAAGTCCAGTGATGAGATATGAACTTCAATCATCATATTATCTAAACTGAAGATTAGTTTACATTAATACAACAACAAATGATTAATTTGTACATCGGACTCGCGATCGATCATATAAATATTCATTTTGATTGGTTCTTCTTTCAGGAAGTTGCGCAAGCAATGGGCATATCTGCAATGCCAACATTTCATATTTATAAAAACGGAGATAAGGTGAGCTCTATGTTTTTAAAAAACCTTCAATTATATGTGAATTTTACAGGTACAAACGTAATAATGTATTTCATCTTTTATATTTGCTGAAAACGGTAAAAGTTAGATAATTCAAATATTTTATTCACATGATTTAAATTGATAATACTTTGTAGTTTAAACCTTTAGGGAAATGCAATGCAAAAAGAATCATTTCTGATGTCATAGAGAGAGAAAAAAAAATTATCGATTGATGTTGAATTCATATTGAACAAACAGTTTGTAACTGTTATGGCGTAAGAAGTTAAATTTAAAAAAAACTCATGTTAGATGATATTATAAAAAATGAATCTTATTGGCACATTTATAGTTTATTATGATTGAGATTGACTTTTCTTTTTTTTTAGGTTGATGAATTAATGGGAGCAAATTATGACAAGTTACAGCAATTGATTGATAAAGCACTAGCATGATAGAAAAATAAAATAACACCTTCGATGGCAATTTGGTTTTGTGATTTGAAACAGTTGTCTTCCTGCCTTGAAGTAAGATACATTTAAGCTGACAGGTTATGCAGATTGGTGTTCAAATAGCTTGGTAAAAAAATTTAAAATTTTTTGAAAGGCATGACAATCCCCCTTTTCTAACTTACAGGACCTAAAACTGAAAATTATGAAAGAAATTGTTTTTCATAAATATCCACACCCTCTTTTACTCCTTTACCTGCTCCTGACAGCTAAAAATAAAAAAATGTAAAATTTGAAAATATTTCTTAACCCTTCAAATTGAGGATCTTCAACTGAAAATTATGTGTGTTTTGAAATTTCAAAATTTCAAATGTATTTTAATATGAATTCCAAAGCTTAAAATTGACTTTCAGTCAGAAAGACAGCTGATTTCTGTACCTGCAATTGACGGTTCCCTTTGTTTATTCACTCACCTCAAATGCCATCATTTCCTGTCCATTAATGAATCTTGATCTGGTTTAAAAAAATTCTGAAATGTATTTCTTGTGGAAATATTGTTAAATTATCTCTTTGTCTTATGCATGGTATATTTGAAACTGACAGTCATGTGATGTAACTTTTCATACAGACCCTCAATTTTAAAAGAATGATCCTTGCACCTTGACAATTATTATTCAAGTTTGTCCATCTCATATACCTACGGTTTAAAATTGATATTTGAATTTTAATCGTGTATTAACTTTTCAGTCTGAAATCCTAAAAAGCCCAAGATTCTGTATTCTTTGTAATTGTGGCTTGGTATATTTTTTGTCAAATCAGCATTATTTTTGTTTTAAGGCATTTGATTTATTAACTTGTTTTCTAAGTCAAATAATCTGTACTTCTTCAGAAAATGTTGTTATTGTGGTGATGTCTAATTATATATTAGTCCTTTTTGTCACAAAAAGAACCACCAAAGGTTTTGTCTGCTGAATTCAATATTTGCAAAATTCGCAAATCAAAAAATAAATTTATAACATGAGAGTTTGTATTTGTTTGTCATAATGAGAGTGAACTCTTGCACAATGGTGGGGGAAAATTCTCACAAGAAAACACAAAGGTTTTTTATCCCACCGGTATGTTATACCGTGGGATATAGTCATCGCCCTTTCTGTCTGTATGTCCGTCCGTCCGTAATCATTTCGTTTCCGGAGCAGAACTCAAAAACCGGTCCACATATCTTTCTGAAACTTTACATGTGTATTGCCCACCTACTGAAGTGGTGCCTTTTGATATTTTCACATTTCTGAAAATTTTATTTTTTATTATTTCCACGGAAACGGCTCATATTTGGACTTTGTTCATGAAAGGTTTCGTTTCCGGAACAGAACTCAAAAACCGGTCCACATATCTTTCTGAAACTTTACATGTGTATTGCCCACCTACTGAAGTGACGCCTTTTGATATTTTCACATTTCTGAAAAATTTATTTTTTATTATTTCCATGGAAACGGCTCTTATTTGGACTCTGTTCATGAAAGGTTTCGTTTCCGGAACAGAACTCAAAAACCGGTCCACATATCTTTCTGAAACTTTACATGTGTATTGCCCACCTACTGAAGTGACGCCTTTTGATATTTTCACATTTCTGAAAAATTTATTTTTTATTATTTCCATGGAAACGGCTCTTATTTGGACTCTGTTCATGAAAGGTTTCGTTTCCGGAACAGAACTCAAAAGCCGGTCCACATATCTTTCTGAAACTTTACATGTGTATTACCCACCTACTGAAATGGTGCCTTTTGATATTTTCACATTCTGAAAATTTTATTTTTTATTATTTCCATGGAAACGGCTCTTATTTGGACTCTGTTCATGAAAGGTTTCGTTTCATATATATAAAATGGGTCCACATATCTTTCTTAAACTTTACATGTGTATTGCCCACCTACTGAAGTGACGCCTTTTGATATTCTCACATTTCTGAAAATTTTATTTTTTATTATTTCCATGGAAACTGCTCTTATTTGGACTCTGTTCATGAAAGGTTTTGTTTCATATATATTAGCTTATACTAATCTATTATGAACCTTGCTTGAAAAATTTACAATTGTCTTTCAAAGGTTTACATCTTACGATCATGTGGAACCGGTGGGATATGTCATCTTCTGATGACTCTTGTTTAAGCAAACAATTATCATTCTAGAGACATTTCACAGTGAATATGATTTTAGTGACCTTGATCATTATGATTATGAAATGCTGCTTGACTGAACTTGTCATGAGTCTTTGTGAATTAATATTTAATGATAATTTTTAAACCATACATGCTCAGAGTTTAGGTGTTTTTAGCTCATCTGGCCTGAAAGGCCCGATGGGCTTATGGAATGGTGTCCGGTGTCCATCCGTCGGTAAACTTTGTGCATTTTCAACTTCTCCAGAAGCATAAGGCCTAGAAAGCTAAACTTTGATCACGTACTCATTGACTAGTGATGATTATAATTTATAGCATTTGTGGCCCTGTGGCCCAAAACATTAGCTACAGGGGCCACACCGTTAAAACCTATTTTCATCTTTTTCTCCAGAAGCATATGGCCTAAAAAGCTGAAACTTTGTGTACAGACTCCTTGACTAGTGAGGATTATAAGGGCCAGCGCCATGCATTTAGAACCTATTTTCAGTTACAAAAGGTCTAGAAAGCTGAAATCTTGTGTACAGACTCCTGCTATTGAGGATGATGATTTCTGGATTCTATACCATAAATTATCAATTGAAAATTTGAGCTATTTCCATTTCTGTATTGATTACAGGTATCTAGATCACATGGCATATATACTTAATTCTAGGATTTGTGACCTGTAGCTACAATGGTCACACCCAACAGCAAAATCGAATATGAGGTCAGATGAACTAAAGAGTCAATGGCTCTATTTGTCCCCCCCCCCCCCCCCCCCCCCCCCCCCCCCTGCAAAGCAGAACGGGAGACATTCTATTCAGCGGCGACGTCAGGATTCTTGTTAACACGATATCTCACAAACAGTTACACCAAATGTCTTCAAATTTGGTCACAGCCTCACTTTGGGGATTACGCAGACACCAGTCACTTTAGGTGACATTGACATTATTTTTAAGGTCACTAAGGCCATTTTGGCCACTTTTGAAACTCTTGTGAACACAATATCTCTTGAACCGTTTTACAAAATGTCTTCAAATTTAGTCACAGCCTACAATTAGGGACTATGCAGATACCAAATACTTTGGATGACCTGAAACTTAATTTTCAAGGTCACCACAGTACTTTGAACACTTTTGAAAAATCTTAAATCTTATGAACCGATGAATCAAATGTCTTCAAATTTGGTCACAACCTACATTGAGAGATTACGCAGACACATTGACCTTAATTTCTAGGTCACCATGGCAACTTTTGAAACTCTTGTTTACGAGATATCTCATAAACCGTGCACCAAATGTCTTCATATTTGGTCAAAGGCTACATTTGGGGATTACGTAGACACCAGTCACTTTGGATGACCTTGACTTTATTTTCAAGGTCACCACGACACTTTGTCCACCTTTGAAACTCTTGTTAACTTTCACTAACAAATTTAATTGCTTCCAAGCTGTTTGTCTATCGGTAGAAAACTGAATGAAAAAAAACCCAGAAATAATGTTGATAGATAAATTACTTTGAAGTTAATTGCTCCTGAATTCTAACATTCACAAACAAACCACCAGTGCACAAACGTCCATGAATCAAATAACACTATCATCAACAACAGCTGCTGAAAGGATCTACAATTGTAAATATCGATTTCTCATCAGTAGATGTCCATGAAATGTTTATTCATTGCTGAATATGTTTTAAATTATAAATGACATTATGAAGTTGTATGAAATAGATGTTTGATTCTGCACCGATAGGTCCGTTTATCATCCAAAAGTGGCTACCACAGTAGATATCGCTTTTCTGAGATCAAGCGATATCTACAAGCGATATCTACATTGTAGATATCGCTACAATCATATCGTCATAATCCTCATCATCAGTTAAATGACATCACAAGGCTTTGGCATCACTTAGAACACAGATGACAATACTATGACGTCACAAAGTTCATGGCGTAACAATGCTATGACGTCATAATGCTGATGACGTCACAATGCAATGACCTCACTGCTCAAGAAGCCTAATGGCAGTTTTGTGTTCAGATATGTTCATTCTTTTGCTAATAACTGTTGAAAAATGATTTGGATGATAAATAAAATCTCACCCTCGTGTCTTCTGATATCAAATATATCAACACTCGTTGATTAAAGTAAAAATATCCTCGGCAAGCCTCGGATATTTGTAACTTTAATCAACTCGTGTTGATATATTTGATATCAGAAGACACTTGGGTGAGATTCTCTATATGTCAGGCTTTCAATTTTGTCAAGTTCACTAGTTATATTATGATCACTGAAAAATCCTTGTCAACATGATAACTTGAAGGGCTTTTGTACTTTTATTCTCTAATAAATACATGCAGTAATCAATCAATGTAGAAGAGCCTGGGGTTTTTAACTTCCTATATTTATTTGCCAGTTAAAGCGAAATTCAGGATAACTTTCCTGTTTATCACCTTTCTATTTTGCACTTGATATCAAATAAGTAATTTAGGTTAGCATTTTAATAGTTAAAGATTTAACAATTTGACAAAGAATAGACGCATCACTCAAGAAAAAAAACATTGGCAAATGAAGCCAAAAGTTGAGCTACGAGTGTTGAAATCTTGTGTATAGACTCCTTGACTCTTGGGAATAATAAATTGTAGCTTTGGTGGCCCTGTGCCCCCTAAAAACGGCTTGGTAAACCTTAAGATCCTATCCCATATTACCAATCAAACATTATGAGCAATCACCATTTCTGAATTGATTACCAGTATTTGAAATCACATCGCCTACATACTTACATACTTATGAAAACGAAACATGACACCGTGATGGGAGTTTGTTGACTGTAGCCTTGCTTGTAATGAGAAGATAATGATAAATCATTGAATAAAATAACAAACACTGTAAGTAACTTATTTATTTCTTAATTACACATATGACATTTCACTTTGAAATTATAGTCCCAAATTTACCCTTACGAAATCTTATAAACGGGTTGTCCGTTATGTTGACAGTTTCCACGACCTGCAAGAAGGGGGTCGCCTAATATCTGAGATATATGATTTTGGCAGCAATTCCGGGGGGCTGAGAAAGGGGGTCGCCTGATGAACGAGGTCGCCTTTCAAATTGAAATATACGGTAATTTTGAATTTGTAAGCCTGTGACAGTTCCACTACAACGGGGGAACCACATTGGCCACACTCTTAGCATAATTGAATTTATTACCTATATGGTTGAAAATAAGTAGTGACATATTTTCAATATGAGCACTAGTGCACATATCACTTTTGCCTAGCAACGATTGTTGTAGCGCGGGTTCCCGTATTTTTTCGCCTGTGACGTCAAAACACCATTGTGGCCAGCTGTAGCAAGGGAAGCGGCCCGTTTCTTGGATATTTCTAAGATTGTAAAATGGAATGGAATCAGCAATAAAGAAATTATTACCCTTATTACCCTCGGAAGTGTGTCATATGTGTCCCCTTGATCGTTTGGTCAAAAGGTTGATCGGTTAAACTGGCAGAATTATATTTATTGGACATGTGGGGGAAGTGTGATAAATCATATAGATGGCATTGGTTATATGCAGGGCAATAAAACTCTCTGACGTGTATTAGATTCAGAGATAAAAAGAAGTCAATAAAACGGTAGCAAAGGCCATTTGTCTGTTATCAAGACCGTAGGGCAAAGACTTAAAGGAATTTCTTAAAGATGTTGTATCATACTTGCAATATTTTTTAAAAGTATTTTTAATGTAGTCGTTGTATTTTTAGAAAAAATTGGCGACCAACCTAGGGAAATCGGACCAAAATTCATTAAATATGAGATAATTTACTAAAATTACGGAAACGGCAGCCAACATAAAGTCGAATCAAGTGTGGCCATCTCACAACTTCCGGTCTCTAATTATACGCTTGAAAACCGTCTTTGTCGCGCACGACTAGATTTTCTTTCTTTTTTTCTCCGAATAAGGTATTCATTGCTGCCAAAGTTGATACCCACCGAACGCATATACGCTAGTTGTGACACGGTGTAAATCCTACACGCGTAATGATTACGTCACCGAAAGCGAGTTCGTTAAATGCTGTGCCCTTTCTCCAAGGGGTACTGTGCTTTGGGCGTCGAAATAAGTATGTTATTGTTGATTAAACAATCTAAATATGATATCAAAATTTCGACGAAAGATTTTTCTACAAAGTGATGTATTTATTTTCTCAATAGCTAAATTTCAGCCTGAACCGCATGCAAGTATGAAACAGCATCTTTAAAATGTGATTCAACAAGGACTAACCCTAAGACAGCTTCAAAGGTACTTGGTTTGTTAATTTTATGAGTCATATATCATATTTTATGACTCATGACATAGCCGTGATCGCGAAAGGTTCTACTTAAACTTGTCAAGTATGCACTTGTATGTGTATAAACCGGACCAGCAAACCCTTTACTCTACCTGATCCAACCCAAGGTCTATATATCTACCTGCATCGAGACGAAATCTGAGTACCTTAAAGGGGCAGTAGCACGTTTTTAGGGGGAATAAAAGGTGATGTCAGGAAATGGAAAATTATTGGTTCCAATTGAAAGACAATGTATTTAAACTATATGGAGCAGTGATAATTCAAATATATAACGTTAAGTTTAGCAATGCGATTTCTTTTTCTTACACAAAATGAATTAAAGGTGTTCACACAAAATGGCCGCCAATGGATTTTATGTGAATCTTCATACTTTGTCCTCTGACTATGGATGATTGGCTTGTGTAATTAGATTTTTGACACTATCAAAATACTAGCATTTAGTATCATTTACTAGCATTTAGCATTAACTTACAATTATCAGTGACAAATTTGAAATATAAAAAAGTATCAAGTGCTACTGCCCCTTTAACCTGCTTATAAGATCAATTATGAAAAACACAAACCCCCAGAGGAACCCGATATCGTAAATGAAATGTAGGTAAAACATGAGTAGAGTACTCTATTACATAGAGGGGACGGGTCTTTCTTACCCACGTTTTACCTACATTTTAGTTACGATATTGGGTTCTTGTGCCAACCCCTCCAGGAAAATGAACCGTATAAAATTATTTCTTTTGACAGTTACATGATTTCAAACACTAGATTTTAAAGTCGTTAAACAGAACCTTTGGGCGCATGTGATCAAATTAACGAAATTGTTTTAATACACTGTGCCTTAAATGTTTTCACAAATGTGTCATCTCTGGCGACGCAGTTAATCACGTGATATTTTTCACGTGCAGTTCATGACATTCGTGCATAAACTGGCACACTAGCTGTTACATATGCAAACTTATTTAGCGTACTGTAAATATGATCAGAGTTCCATAAGCCACAACACATTTTTTTTTTATCTATAAGACATTTTGCAACCAAACAAATAATTTATAGTAATGAAACAGATAAAACAGAGACTGGCGATGTTTAGTTCGGATTAAATTACACTTGTGACTTCATCCTATTGTTCTCTCGCTCCATTATTTTTCAGTAATGGAGCGTTGTATTTTACATCAAGTTTTTCACTTCAAATTTCAATTTTTTAAATATTTCAAGTTATGTTTTTGAAAAGGCATTAAGTTGAGTGTAATTTAAGTCGGTTAATATCCTCGTAACTCTCCATTCCTAAAAAAATATGAGCCTCGGGCCCTAGGGCCCTCGGCTCCATTATTTTTTAGGAATGGAGAGTTACTCGGACATTAACCTATACATAATATGGATTGCTCATGAAAACTGAGACGTGCGCAGTAAATCCTACACTAATAATGATAACGTCAGCGAAAGCAGGTTAGTTAAAAGCTATGGCATTTCTGCAGAGGGCACTGTACTTTGGACATCGAATTCAGTATTGTATTGTTTCAACGAAAGATTTTTCTACCGAGTGATGTATTTCTTTTCCCAATAGCTAATTTTCATCACGAACCGCATGCATGTGTGACAATGGGGCTTTACAAGTGAGCTCAGTTGGCTAGAAACCAACAATTCAGTGCTTCCATCCCGATGATTCCATTTGAACATTTGTAAAATTCAAGTGCTGATATCCTGTGACTTTTTCATCGGAATAATCTTAGATTTGAAAAAACTAATTTAAAAAATGCATTTTAATATATTATTTTCGGCTTTCATGAGATCTTTCTACCACAGAGGGATCCCATATTAGATCTTCCAACCTCATAACAGTCCAGGGGCCACTTCACAAATTAACGCTAAGGTTCACCTTAGTGCTATTATGCCTTAGCACTAAAGTTACCATGGTGACCTAAGGTTCACTTCGTGTTAGTACAAAGGGACCCAAGTCCTTCTCTCTGGTTCCCGTGCCGGTGGCAAACAAAGGGATGACGTCATCAGAAGTTTATACGTATGCAGGATCGCAAGAAGATCCATTGACTCTAAAGTAGATCATTTATTTACAATCTATTACCTCCCACTTACTTACGTACTACCCAGCGCCAGTTGGTGAAGAACGGAGAAAACATCAAAATCAAGGAAAAAATAGAGCCACTGGCTCTGTAGCTCATCAGGCTTTACCATTGATTTTGCTTTAGGGTGTCGCCAATGTGGGGGCCACAAAGCTACAATTTATAATCCTCACTAGCCAAGGAGTTTGTACACCAAGTTTCAGCTTTCTAGGCCTTACGGTTCTGGAGAAGAAGTCGAAATTCCACAAAGTTTACGGACGGATGGACGGACAGTCAGACGGACGGACGCCGGACACCATGCCTTAAGCCCATCGGGCCTTACAGGCCAGATGAGCTAAAAATGAAGAAAATTGCTTTAAATTGCTTATATGTGTTCATATATATAAATTCATTCCCAAGTGACAAATATATTGCAAATTACGTTTGCCTATTTGACATGAGTCACTCACGTCCGGTTTCGATCATGATTGCGACTTTATACCTTCATATTGTCTCTGTACAACAGCAACATTTGACACTTTTTCGGAACATTCAGCGGTTCTCGATAAAATAGCTAATTGATTTTGCCTGACATATGTGACCCCCAACTACTCGCGGAGTGGCTCTTTTAGTAACAAGTAATTAGCTTCACATTCCGTCAGCTTGCAGAATGACGGCACTCCCGAATGGAAACTTCTGGTGAACTTCTGGTGAACGTTTGCTTGTTTTCCTCATGTTGCCTCGTCAAGGTTAACTTTAAAGGGGCAGTAGCACGTTTTTTGATAAGTTTATATTTTAAAATTGTTACTGATAATTGTAAGTAAATGCTAAATGTAAATGAAAATTCACATAAAATCCATTGGCGGCCATTTTGTGTGAACACCTTTAATTCAGTTTCTGTTAGAAAAAGGAATCGCATGAATAAACTTTACGTTATATATTTGAATTATTACTGCTCCATTTAGTTTAAATACATTGTCTTTCAATTGGAACCATTAATTTTCATTTTCCTGACATAACCTTATATCCACCCTAAAAACGTGCTACTGCCCCTTTAAAGGGTTAAGAATCTAGCTTTGTTTAGTTTTGCCAGGTGCATTGAACGTTTTATATCATGTTTATTTCAAACGCTGATTTTAAATGCTAATCTTTTCCCATTTTTCTTTAATCAAAATCTGCTATTAATGTAACAGAAATATATTTTATTCTTGATAATCCATAATCATAAAGTTACTTTACTAATTAAACAAACTGAAAGCTCTTCTTAATGTGGGATATGTTTAATAATCGTTTATCCGATTCTTACAAACAAACAACAGTTCAGTATGAAAATTGTTCTAAAGAAGGACACCTCACGTAAGATGAACGCGCTTGTGTGAGTAATCGAAATACTCCAACCAAACTCGTGTAAACCGGGGGAATATTCCATGACCCGGTCAAAGTTCAGGGGTCAAACGACAGGTGTTTTATTCTACACACGAACAGAGGCCGAAAGAGATAAGTTTAGGACAGCCGCGTGCTTTTTGTACCCCGTTTGAATAAAACAATCATTAACAAGTTACGAAATATTACAGGTTTCAGTGAGGTTTTAATAGGTCTCCAAAATGACTTCATGATCATCAAGGGTTGTTGCCAACGCATATAAATAATGCCGGATATTGCTATGTAAACATTCCCTCGGAGTTTAGAACAAGGACGTAGACACACCTTTATAGTCTACATGTCGAGTCGCACTGATCCGCATTCTTGAGATTTGGGCCAACCAAAAAAAAAAACCCGTGATATTTCTTTATAGACAGAGAGATTGTTTATTTAAGTTTCACCTCACATAAGATACACAGAACTAAACAGTGTAAATAACATTATAGTGAGCAACCAATTAAGGGTTATGAGAGACTATAATTACAATTGAATATAAACAATTGATGTATGTATCATTCAGACAAATATAGTAGTTTTTATATTAATTATCACAAGTGTTTGAAATGTTTAATCTACAATGTTACATATCATATTAGATATTGGTTTATTTCTTTCGAGGCAGTCATAGTCGGACTGTTTGCTTCCTTGATGTACTTATTCAGTTTAGAGAGAATTATTTGTTCTGTATATACATGTAAATGGAGCCGAAACGACTATTTTTTGGAAATAAGAATCACGAATTCAAAATGCAAAAACATTGGGTGTTATTTGATTTGATATAGGCCTAATGCTATCATTTTGAGTTGAAATAGTTATTTATTAAACCACAACCCTTTAAAGGTTTTAAGTATTTGATAAATCCAGGGATACAATGTTTTACAGCTGAATATATAAATATCTACTTTGGTATTATAAAGGACCAACAGAGTCGTAAGTTTGTGCGCAAATGTTAATCATGTATAGAACCAGTTTAGAGTGAACATTCGGATTCACTCGTCTATTTCCGCCATTAGCCGCTCCTATAATCGAGTTGTTCCGAATGATATAGGGAGCGGATGCGTTGCATTGCAGTGTGCGGAGTTTGTAATGAATAAACTCACGACGCCCTTGCATAAGTTTTAGTTTGTCGGCAGTTCATCAATATTATTGTATCCCTAAATTAAGCTACATGTAACATGTTACGCTTTGATTTTAATTTTTGAAAGAGAGTTCCTCTTCCTTTGATGATCCTTTTTTACCATTAACTATACTAGTTAACAACAGGGCCAGGTTTATTTACTTCATTGTTTGTAATCATTTGTGAGCTCAATATGAAATTAATATAAAGTAATTTCAGCTGTGGTGATCCATACGAAGCAAAACTATTTTCCTCAATAAATGTTCCCAGTGAAGTTCATTTAAAAATGCTCCATTTATCAGTACATTCCCTAATCTTGATAGGCCTACAAGGATTACATCGAATGATTGATTAGAAGATTTACCTGACATAAATGGAACCAGTTGCTGAAGACATTGAAGATCTGTCATTTGATGATCAGCAAGAAGTTTGAATCAGGGATTGTTTTGCAAGAGTTCTAAGAATAGCATTACAAATTCTTTTCCTTGATCTTCGTTTGGTCATTACCCTCAAGAAGCATACATTCCATGACACTTGGACTTGGTTTATCCAATTTTTTACCGGGGGCGTAGCTCAGTGGTAGAGTGTTCGCTCGTCACCCGGAAGACCGGGGTTCGATTCCCGGTCGCGTCATACCAAAAGACGTTTAAAAGTTGGGAGTTGTTGCTGCCTTGCTTGACACTAAGCATTGTAAAGGCAGAACAACGCATTAACTGGCGCTGCACCGTGGCTGCCCGTTCTTAGGCACAACCCGAATTTCCAACATTGTATGTATGTACTGAGGATAATAAAGTGATATTATTATTAAATTTTTTTATCCTATCATGCACACATTTAATAAGATAAAACCGGAATGAATCCATGATGTGTCAAATGAAACTGAAGGGTCATTTATTACTAATAATTAGTATTAATTACCCATACTCATCTTCAAATAAATCATGTTTATTCGTCGAAGCTAAAACCGACAGGAGGATGACTAATTATATGTTTCTTCGTTTATTTGTTTGGGTGGCAGAAGATGTCTGTGAGATATATAGGAATCGTAACAATACACTCAAGGGCAAAAGAAACGATACCAACTTTCCTAGAGGGTAAATTATAAAACTCTTTGACTAGTGAAATGCGACAACGAACGCCTTCAATATTCTAATGAGTTTTGAAGAATTACTCATAATTTCATTCACCAAGGAATGATACTTTGATTGTATTGACTGTTTAAATCCATATTTTTACGCATACTTAATTATGACGCTAGAAAACAAGCTTAAAATGCAGTTTTCCCTATCCTATCTCGTCTAGTTTCGGAGATTTAAAAACGACAAATTTTGAAAGGCGTCTTTTTCAAAAACTTGACCAGATGTTGCTCATATTAAGGTTGATGCTGAAGACATAAAGTAACCCTGTTTTTGTCGTAATTATTTATCGTGGCTTAAACTATCTATCATTTTATATAGTATTGTTTCTTTTGCCCCTGAGTGTAGGTCTACTTCAACATATTTTACACTCTGATTAGGCATCTTGAGCCCTGGTGCTTGTTGACTCATTATCACTGTGTATAACCGTACACCGGAACTAGCGAGGTGTACGGCGAAGAAATGTTGCTAGCGAGGAGCCGAAATCGAAAGTTAGGTAATATTTTACTTCATATAACTTTCAAATAATCAACATCATGTGGTAATTTTAGCACACATACTTAGTAAAATGTATGTGCTTGTCGTTTTGTATCCAAAGGACAGTAACAATGACAGTTGCGAGCAATGCTGTTGTTAGTAACATATTTGCTATCTCTGACTATGAACAGGATATGACATTTAAATAGTTATGTCTCGGAAAGCTATTGACATGAAAATAACATAGAAAAGGTTGAAAAAAACGGCGATGATTGCTTTTTAAGTGATCCCGTTTGCGATCACGCTCCTCGCTAGCAACATTTCTCGCCATACACCATACGGTTATACACAGTGATTATAGGCCTATGGTTATTCATCCATCACAAACAAAATTTCTTTCTACCAACATGATATCATGAATTGATGTCTGATATAACAACCGGTTAAAAGAGAAGTTTGTAAGTGAGGAGTGGTAATAAAACCTATTACAAAGCCGATACAAACATTTATATTACTCGCGGAAGAAGTTAAGGATCAAACCTTTATTACATGATATCTTGATAGAGGAAGAATCATTACGTGGCTGCGGGTTGGTTGCACTTAGAGGACAAATGCACAGAGATTTGGTTGCACCAAAAGAGTTTAAAATATTCTCTCTTGAACCAACCTCTAGCCACACAATGATTTCTTCCTCTGTTAATTTCGTTTTCCTCGCGTCCGACCATAACGAAATTTCAGATGAAGGCAGCATCACCATGGTAGGGATTTTGTGCCAAATTGTTCATGGAAAATTCATATGACAGGTTTAGACAGACAGACAGACAGACAAATTTATTGTATAGGTGGCCATGAGGCCAATAGTACATGTGTAAATGCATGATACAACACTTTATGCGCAACCTAACATCAGCACAGACGATCAAAGGGTACTAATTAACAGTCTTGCTTTTTTTTCTCTCAATCTGAATATGTGGTATAACACAAGGGCTAGTTTAAATAGTAAATTAACATTTTCTGTGCACAATAACATGATAAATTTCTTTCTTGATGGTTGATTGTAGAAAAAATATGGCAAATACGTTTTACGTATATTTGAATATCTTGGACATATTAAAAGAACATGGTACTCATCTTCTTTCGAAAAACTACAATATGGACATTGGTTATTCAAATTATTTATAGCTTGGGAAAATCGTGCTTCTCTGACTTTGAAGTTGTGTGCGTTACATCTAAATTTAGTGAGCACACGCCTTAATTGTAGTGCTTTAATTTCAGAAAGATAAAGTTCTGCTTTAATACCATATTTAAACTCTGAATAAAAACCTATACATGTTGATGACCTTGTGTCATTATACCAGTCCTGTTGGTAAATATCTTTGCATCTCTGCTTAAATAAACTGACAGTTTTAGAGACATAAGCAACCCAGTGCAAGTAAACCTAGCCTCTATATAATACTCACTTCACTCCCGATATTGCGTCTAGCAAGATGTAGTAGCGGGTCGCGTCAGCTGATCTATCGAATTAACCAATCAGGGATCGTCTTACCACGCTGCAATAGTATGTATTCGCACATATAATGTTGGATGTTCATACGTAGGCGAAAAGGTCGACTGACGCGACCTGCTGCTACATATATATCGGGAGTGAAGCTAGTATTATTTAAGCTAGGTTTACTTAGACTGTAAGCAACCTATTAAGGTCTGTTCTCTATTCATTTGGCCTATGCAAACAGCGACATGGACCCTTGTTTTGAGGGTGAATTGGGATTTTTTTCAGGAGACCGTCATTTTGTTAATGTGACATATGCTTTTTACTCAATTTTTGTTGCCAGGATATTAGTGAACCTTATTCTACAAAATTTCTGCTTATAATTATATTAATTTCTTTTCTATGCAAACAAATATCGCAGACAGAAAATAGGTTTGACCCTTCACGTTTTTTGAGTACAGTATAGACATTGAAAGGAATTAAAGAATTTTCACGTTTTATCACAATATGTTAGCAGATACGGGTCTTTTGTCTTATGTAAACCTCGGTACGTATTGTTGACAAATTGTTTTGTGCATGCATCACGTTTATCAAATTTCGTGGCTTTTGATACGACCCCCTCATCTACACGAATGTTTGGAAATTGTGCACGTGCGTCTCGCTTACCTTGCTTTTATTCAGGAGACACTTCACCCTTGTCACGAAGCATGAAATCTAAATCCAAACAGTGATGTATAACTTTTTTTTATCGTTGACAAAAATATTTACAACAAATTCAGAGATTGTATGGCTTTTCTATAAACTTTGCTGTTTTTGGTGATTTGAGAACATTTATTTTTGAGTTACAGCATACTTCATCTGGGTCAAGTCTCAACCGGACTGTATATGCAAAATATTTAAGATATGACATTGTATCAAACTCCGGTTTCATATAAGATACCAAATCCTTTAGATCTTAGTGATTGACATGGCAGAGAGTTCAAGTTATCACAAATATCTACTATGCCAAAAACGTTTGCAAAACCATTATCTCGTCTTTGCTGTTGTGTTCACAGGAAACAACGTGTCGGGGCGTTGCAGGCAAATTTAGAGCTTTTCTGTCAAGATACATACTGTAACCAAAATGGAATTGGTACATAGACAGTTCAGTCATTCTCGATCGGCAACGAGCAGACGTGATAATCAATCCCTTGTTGTTTGCCCCGAATACCGACATAGATTCTCGATATTGTGTCTTCAGGTATATTACCTACGATTGTCCGATTCATATGACTTAGGATTGTGCACACGCGACCTTTGATGTTGTGTCTGTTTGGGCCCACGATTGTCATCGGATATCGTTTAAAGGTTCCACTGGAGATTGTTGAACTTCTGCCTCTAATCATTACACCACCTGATAATTAGTTATTTTGAAAACTTGTTAACTTTTTCTTTTCGAAATGGATTTGGTTTCGTCCTACAGACCCATGCCAGTTATATTCGTACGGCGACGTGTTTTTCCATAGACTACCATGTTAAATTGGTGAATCAAAAATAATTTTCATGCATTATTTTTCCTTTGGATCCTGTTAAATATTTGCACATTTGTGTCGAATCATGTTACCTCATAATTCCTGTTAATTTTCAATCAATTATCCGAGGGATGACCGCAAGCTAAAATCAAACATTGTACATAGTTGTTTATAAGTTTATTATAGTACTCTATGCGACACGTTTCCAATTCTTGTATATACATCGGTTAGTCTGGCGACATTACATAAAATATCTTCAGATAATAAAACAATTATGAACTTCAAGCTGAAATGAGTTCGATTCAATCTGTTAAGTTGTAGTCATTCAAGACAAACCTTTAAAAGAAAATTATTTATGCAACACTATGGAAACAACGTCACCATACCGTACGAATATAACTGGCATGGGTCTGTAGTTCAACCACTTCACTTCATCGTAAAATGACAGTTTTTGTTACTTGGGCTAGATTTGCCATGGAACATACGAGGGTTCTAAATTGGAACTGGTCAACGTGTACGTATGGAAATCGCTACCCAGTACGTGAATAACTTTCTCTGCGAGAGTGTTTAGTGTGCACTTTGTGCAGAATTTTGTTTGATAAATTGTTGTTCTAGTACTTGAGAAAAGATATTTCAGGCTGTAAAATGGTAGACACTTAGGAATCAGTTGGCGACTTGCTTCACGTAGCCGGTTTTCTCCCTTGCCCTGATTTCGTGTTGTCTTTGTTTTTTGTTGTTTTCCCAGACCTGTTCTTATGAAAGTATGACGTATCAAGCACAGCTGTTGAATTTGTAACTTTGGAAGAATGGGTCCGTAAATGATTACAGAATAAATATTCCCTGCACTAAACTATTGTTTAAGTGGAAACCCCACTACCACCACTTACTATGTTTGGATTTCTTCTGTCGGGAGTGCAACCCCCTTCGGAACCGCCAATGCTGCTGAATCAGCAATAATAAGCATTTGAATTTCCAATTTGTCTTTGAGAAATAAAGTAGAATCCTGCAAAATGGCAGAATTTGAAAAATCTAATTGAATGAGCTAAAACCTCTCACGCCTACCTTTGCTCTTGGTATTGACCTTTCTGTTATCCTTAATAAACTTCGATTGAGAGGCCTTGTCATTGATGGTTGAAGCTACCCTATGGAACAGTACTCAGACCAGAAACTAAATGAGGTACGAGTGATAGGTTAAGAGCTGATTTCAATGAGATTGCATTTGAAATGAACCATTGCCAAATAAAGCAATTCTTCCTTGAGGCTTTTACAAAAGTGTAATCGAACAATGTCATTATTGTACTGCAATTATTTGTTGTCATCATAAAAGGCATATAGAAAGAGTTTGAGTAGTTTTGTAGATAAATTGAAATCAAATTCTAGGTGTGTTGGATCTATGACAATAGAATATTTTCATTTAAAAAATACTTCTCGCTTTTTTGTTAAGTCAGATAATCTAATGCTCTAATGAAACACTACAATCAAATATCTCTTTCAAAAACAAAAAACATTATACAATCTACCTAAAGGATGTCAAAATTGATTTTAGAATTCAAAATGTCAACAACCCATTAAAGAGACTTGAAAGTGTTTAAATTGATTTATGAAGATTATCTG
The DNA here is from genome assembly GCA_916613615.1 of Steromphala cineraria. Classification (NCBI taxonomy): domain Eukaryota; kingdom Metazoa; phylum Mollusca; class Gastropoda; order Trochida; family Trochidae; genus Steromphala; species Steromphala cineraria. The sequence goes on along the minus strand of OU744722.1, from coordinate 36,646,748 downwards.
GTGTTTTTCCCCTTGTAAATGATAAAAAAAATTCTCAGCACATATCTTAATTATTAGATATCTGAAATACCATGATATAATGAAGCTGACATGATTCCCCAATATGATTTTTGAAATTTTTGAGACAGCACAAGTGAAGATTTGAGAAATATTTTGAGGGAAACTTCTATTTCAGCTTCAAAATAATACAATTGCTAGAAAGAAGGGGTTACCTGCTTTTTTTAACAACATGGACAAACAATTTTCTCCTACCTTTTTCATTGAAACAAAAGATGCCAAATTTATCCTTCGTAACCTTCTGTGTATGTTCTGACATTTTTATCAACTGGGGTTAAATGGTCAAACTATATATCCCCAGGCAAATTTGTACTAATATTACCGGTCCTTGAATCTTTTTTTATAAAACAATAACCAAATCAAAGAGCTAGATACAAGATGTAACTAGGCCTTTGTTAATGCTGATTTTACAAGTCTTTTTCAACAGAAGCTCAGGAACTTAAAAACATGAGTTTGAATTTCAAAGAGGAGGCCGTGAACATAAAAATGCAAGCATTGTGTTGGTATTACAAGCAAATCTTCTCAAAGTTAGACCAAATATTACTGTAAAACGTGCTTTAAGAGGTTTGCAGATACGATCAACATCACAGAATCATTGGCTTACTCAAATCAAGGACAGGTTATCTCAGTACAGATTTTCCTAATAAAAAATCCCAGGGGTGTTATGGTGAAGAGTATGCATTCAACCATCATCATCGCAGGAGTCAAAGATGTATTGAAAACTTCAAATGTGGACACAAAGAATAACACCAGATACGACTGTTAAAAATTTATTTCATGTGTAATCTTTCTCCAACTTGCGGCTGGCACCAACCGCAGAAAAGGAGACGCAGAGAGTTGACAACTAAACAAGAGATGCCATAAATTGATGGTGGTCCAGCACTCAGACAGACAGAGTCACTGACTGACGGACACGCTTAGTACAGTTCGCAGCGACTCTGCGCAGCATGTGGTCCGACCTACCCTGCAGAGAGCCTGGAGGTCGGGCTGCATGCGCACAGGTCGCTGACGGAAAGGATGTTCCAACTAAAGATGACAGACTGATAATCTCTCAATCTATGGACTACACACGAGGGATGGACACAATAACTTAGTGGACTCGCCAACACATGAAATGAAGAGAATACAAAATGACTAAGATATATTACAATATTGCCATAAATTTTGATTGTTACAGTGTTTTCCATTCGGCCGCGACGAGCCGCACTGTAGGCTTTGGGAACCTCCCTAGCTCCCAACCAAATAAAATATGCAGCACGCTATATTACAAAGCAAGACTTATAACAACTTTTTGTGGACTCTTCACAAAGCCATACAACACGTGAACAGAACTGAGCGCATTAGTAATGCAGCTATTATACAAAGCATGGTCGTACATCTGGCTTGGGTCTCCGCTGGAGTAAGTACGTACGTACATTTTGAGCTACGAGTAAACTGTCAACTTGTGTTTACATTTCCTGTTTAACTTTATATTCAAGATGACACGAGTTACATCAAGGGCAGATAACTCTGACCACTCACACCTTGTCGGTTGTTTAAAATGGGTTCTTCTCACAAGGTTTTCTTGTGGTGGAGTGCGATGAGCCGGGTTAAAGTCTTCACTGAGGTAGATGAGAGAACAAGTTGCAATCTAATACGGGCGGACTGCGGGCTGGCCAGATGGGCAACAGGCAACTGTCTTGTACATATTTTTATAATATGGCAAGCGAGGCAAAAAAAAAAATGGTAAATAAAAAATAATCTCGTATTGTTCCCAAGAGCAACCAAACTTATAAATACATACAATTTCTACTTCGATGTACATAAAATCTTTAAGAGTTGCACAACAGAGGGGCTTTGAGAGCATTACGAGGGTTCTTCGCCTTTATCTGACCAAGACACCCTGGGAAAGTTGTCACCACTTTACAATGTATGGTTAAACAACAATGTTTATTTGCATGAAACATGAATAACAACGTACACAATGACTGAAACAGAGTGATGACAACTTTCGTCAAGATGTCTGCTTGTCCCAAACCTATAGCACTAAAGGAGCTTTTACACAAATACTAAACTTGTGAAGTTTTGCACGAATTCTCATCTTGCAAATTTTGCACATTATGCCATGAAAGGAGCATTTTCCAACATAAATAACCAATAAAATCCGATTCTCCAAGTGTGAAGTTTTATCTTGACGTCATAAGTGTGAAAACGTAGTCGCGTTCATCCACGATGGATGTTGTAAGAGTTGAGAGTAAATGATATGCTATGTGTTTGTTTGCTTATCTGTTTATGAGGCGGCTCAGGACCAAACAACTGGTCTCTGGATGGACAAAGTGAAATATTTACAAAGGGGAGTTAACTCTGGTATGCATCGATGATTAATGGTGATGAGGTTATACATTGGGCAAACGGATTTTACATTGTTGGGACAAGCCGGTCAGTCAACTGTGCCAGATCGCAGTCCGAGAATACGCCAATTGGAGACCCAGGCGGGATGTTTACAGATCTAATGATATCAAGTGGAACCACATCTAGTTGCGGTACGGCTCTTGATGAGAGTATGCGTAGGTAAGCATGACTTACGCATCCTCCCATACAAAGGGTCGTCGGGGTAGGTACCATGAGCAATGGACAGGCTACACTAAATAGTGAACGTAACATATCGTCACATCACATATTGTACAGTTTGTTGGTTTTTTAAAGATAAAAAGGGAAAACAAAGAAGCGTTTAAATTTGTTTTTTTGCCACATCCTATGGCAATATACTTGCAAGTTATTTAACAACTGTACTCCACCAACATGAAGATAAATAAATATAATTACAAGTTGTAACTTTACACAATCAGATCCTTCTTCAATGTACACAATGAATGAAACGACACTGTGATACCAAGGTCGTTGTCCCTTCTGGGCAGTAGAATCCCCCTGAATTACCTCCCTTGCTAACCCACCCCTTAATCTGACCATCCAACCATCGAGACTCGTAAGACAGCCCCACCTCCACCCACGTAGATTGATCTGATCAAAAAGACTTTGAGAGAAATTGTGGTTTCTGCCCCATGAAACAAGTGGTTTGCATGTTTAAAACACATCCAATCGAAATCCTCAACCCCCCCTATAAATGATACATTCAACCCAAGATGAACCCGATGGACTGATTTGTCCAAGTGAGATTGCAATTCATGATTTTGTGTCCTCCCATCAACGTTCCAAAAGGAAATTAAAACAAATTCTATCACACACTTCTTTAAAATTATCAAATGCATATTCAATGAAATGAATGAACAAGACATTTATCTTTGTTAATGAATATATATCCCAGTCCGCCAAGGGAGCTAACTCTGTTTCTCCTTCCTGGGGAGAGCTGGGAAGGCGACAGCTGCGGAGCGCCATCTTCTGGGATAGTTCTGTGTCACATGTACGGAACGATCTTCTAACCAATTGGAATCCCAGTTTGAAATGAGAATCGGGACACCGCGGTTACGGGTGACGAACACCAATCACTGCCAGTTAGCAATCAAGTTTGAGGCTGTCGACTAATTCAAGTCATAGTCATTAGGTGAGATTGCCACTACCATTTCTTTCCCCTTTCTGAATGAATGTCCCCATATCCCTTACCAGTTCATTCGATCGATCGATCGGCTTGCTAAAAGCAGGCCAGACTGTCCTGAAAGAAACCGAAAGTGCAATTGGTCCATTACAACGCAAATATGAGATATCGGCAGTTAAATGGTTCGTTAGATACAGGAAGCCAAAAACACTTTACAGACAAAATTTAAAGCAAAGGCTTTATAGTTCCACTACAAAGTTGCAAAGAAATTCCATGAAACATTCAATCAAAGATTTAAATTTAAGCTGATACGCCTCTCAAAATCAACCAACACTTGTGAGGATTAAGAGCTCGGTGTCAAACATACTACAACAAGTTTACTACATGTTAATAAGAAGAACTAAAAGAAATGAAATAATCCAAACAATTTTACTGCCAGACCTTACAAAGAGTTTTGAAATCAAACAAAGTTTCGGAAAGCGTCTCCGTTAGGAGACTAGAGTAGCTGATGGAGTACAGTGTTAGAATTGCCAACAAAACATTCCATTATCGCAAGAACAGACTAACTATGCACAGTAGTCTGTCGTACATCGACATGGGTTTAGCCTTTATATATGGATATATAATATACGTATATATATTTTGATCATTGCAATTTTGTCAAATTGGTGGAAAAATATCGTGATGAATGGATTGCTGGAGCGTGTGAATGCTCCAGTTTAGTGAGTGAGCACTGGCAGTATAATAACTCAACTAGGTGACTAGCACATGAGAGAGCGAGAAAGACGTCGGCATCGGTCAGTCAGGCTTCCCAAAGCACACCAACAAAAACTACACTCGTCACATGCTCGCCAAAAGTTAGGAGGAAAAACTCAAATTTTGGAATACGGTCGTTGGACCCTCGGCTATAAAGCTTGGAGAAAAAACGATAAAGAACTAGAAGATTTCAATGCTGCTACACGACCATGTTGCATCTTCTACAAACAAAATATCAACCTGTCGACTAGCAACTATTTACATTCACTTAAGGGCTGCATCCACGTGTTTGATTCGTCGATTTGACGGTCAACCTAGCTTCATGACGCTGAGTACGGATTTGCATTAGGGAACTGCACAAACATAAATAAACACACTCACATGAAAAGTAGAAATAAAGGACAGAGATGCCCAGGGGAAAGCTTGAACATAGGGCAGCCCATATCAAAATATACAAAAGCCACATAATCCATTGTTAAAAATGACCATGTGCAATCAGAAATATAATAACAATGAGCTGGCTGTGACCTCGGTTAGGAGTCTCCCGGCCGACCTCGAGGTAAGGAAGTGTTGAGGTCACACCGGGAGACTCGCCCGGTGGTACAGTCGCATATATAAATATATAACAAGTCACTTGCTCGGCATACTGGCTCGTTCGTTCTCTCTCACTCGCTCGGTCGCTCTTACGATCTTTCACTCATTCATCCCGCTTCCACAGTGGAGTGGGCTAAAGTGCACCAGTCAGAGAGAATCAAGCTTGTGGAGCAGAGTAAGAAATAATCTTGAAGCCAAATGCTACTTTATTGAGGGTTCCTCACACTGATCAACTGACTTGCTTCTACGCGATTGGTCGAGGAGGACCTCACTGGCTCGCTCAGCGGGGCTACAACGACAAGGAAGATCGTGAGGGGTTGTCTCTGGTAGGCAGAGTTGGTCCCAGCAGTTATAGGTTATGGCAGGCGGGACCATGAGATTCATTCAGAGTTAATACTTAAAGGTTGGAGATAGACATATATAGGCTGCGAGCTGCTGCTTCCGTCCTCACGACACGCAGGCTAGCACTAGTCGATGAGTAGGATTAACATGGCTAAGGGTTATGAACTATGAATGTTATGCTAGACAAGCAAACCTTCTGCCTCAACGTGTGCATCCAGATCCAGCTTTCACTTCCTCCACCGACAGTGCAAGAGCCCAGCTAATCTACATCCATTGCATTCTCAAATACTGGCATTTATAAGTGTTTTGGCTAGGCATAGAAGACATTGGGAAGACATATTCAAAAGACATTATTAACCCCTCCCGTCCCACATCACGATTAGTTCCTGCAGTGCTGACAATTGAGGCAGAAGGTTTGCAGAGTCGAGGCTTGGCGCAGTCCATGAGGTATAGAAGCAGCACGCAGACTCTCAGCCAAACAGGTGGGGGGTCAGCGGGTCGCGGACATTCGGACGGACGGTGGCTGAGCCCGCTAGAGTTGAGTGAGGCCCTCTGGAGGAGAAGGCTGAGGCTGAGGCCAAGGCCAGACCTGCATGCAGTTTCACAGGGCAGAACACGGTACAGTACTGTTAATGTTAAGTTGAAGCAGAGATGAGCTACACAGTACACTACTGCCAGCTGCATTGGCTTGAAGACTATTTCTTCATCAAACAATCCTGATGTCTCGACCTAGCGCTTGGCTGTCCAGTTTGACACAGGCCGGCAACCTTGGAGCACACAATTTATCCAAGCAGACTAGTTATAGAGTAGAGCAGTTAATGAGATAAAGGGGCAACTGAATCATCTACACAGTTTCTACAGAAATAATGTCTCTTCAGACTATGTTTTCTGACTTCGATAAGAAAAGAGTGACTACTTCCTGTTCATGCGCAGTTTCTACCAAACAGAAGCAAAGGGGGATCTAAGAGCAACTAAAAAGTCAGACCAAGTTCAAGGTCACCGACCACTGTGTCATACCGGGCAGCCTCGCTTTGACAGTATCACTACCACTCGTAGAAGACTCCAATCGCGTCCATTAGACTAACATATAAATAATAGAATAATTTAAGTTTATTGCATGAAATATTCTGGTTGGTCGGTGTCTTTTTCAAAGCGTTTTGCCTCCTCCTGCATAGATTCTTTAATCTTTAGGATAGCGGCAGATTCGTTTTGCTCCTGAAAAATCGTAAACATCAAACATTGAGATAGGCGACGAACTAGAACATGCTGCAATGAGTGTTAATGAGGGATGATATGGCTTACGATGATGCCGCCTCCAGAGGGAGCGATGAATCTCATGCGATGATTGGTTGACCTGTCTCTCTGGCCTGCCGCCAGCCAATGAGCCGGCAGCAGGTAGCGACAGTCCAGCCAATGGGCTGAGGATGTCGAGAGGTCAAGGTCATCAATGGGCAAGTGGCAGGTGAGCGACCATGGCAGACCAGCATGAAAGACTTGGTTAGACGATACAGTCTGGTTACCATTATCCATCATCAAGATTGTTTGAGAGGTAAGCAGTTCTTATTTCGAAAGATCAGATCAGCTAGGTCAACAGGCAGATGCTCTAGTGAGAAATTAAGAAAATCAACAGAAAGAGTTTAACAGAAGCAGCAGGCAGAATGATCAGAGTTCACATGCAATGCCCCGAAACCATGTTTAGAGAAAGTGAGAGAAGAAGCTGCTTTAGCCAGAAGCAAGGGGAGTAACTCTGGTCAGCCCAGCAGGCATTCAGCGGGCAATTGGACGACCTCTGTGCCGCACTCAAACTGAGTCAAAGGTCGAGGAGCGAGAGAGGTGAAGACAAACGAGGACGTGTACTGAACGTGCTCACAATGCCAAGTGACTTACGTTATCCTGGTATCCCGGTAAACCGTAGGCGCCCATGTCCGAGGTGCTCACTGGAGGCATGTCTTCTCGCGGCGTGCCCGGTCCATTTGCTGGAGAGTTCTTCATTCCATCCATCTCACCTAAAGAAAGGGAAACGTAAATCACATGAACTCTCCACTCCCTGCTTCACAAGTTTTATGGTCAATCAAATAATTGACCAGTTCATCTGAAAGCTTATCAACATGATCTGCTCTAAGAATGGTATAATGTTACTTTAGGGCAACAGGCGCTGCTTAATACAAGAAGAGAAAAATATCAAATTTCCAGTTGCAATCAGATTTGGGTCAAAGTATTGTCAATATGTTCCAATGACACAAACTTATAAATTAAAATGAATAGCATCAACTTTCAAGTCTGAATTCAATTCTCAGTTCTACATATTTCCAAAATGGTATAACAAGAAACATGTTTAATGTAAAACATTTTATCTCAAATTTATGCAAAAATTACTGGCCATGTAATTGAATCTGTCAAGACTTGAAGAGCTACCAGAGCTATCTTGCAACCGTTACTCCCGCACTCACCGTTCATAACTGGCGGCATATCGCCTGGTCCCATAGGGCCCATTGGACCATCAGGTCCCCCCATAGGGAACTGTAAACAGTGCTATCAGATCATTATGTAGGTATGAGAAGTAGGTCAACACAGGTTTGAAACATGTCATGGTAAATATGGGAGGAAGAAAATTATTGTTTAGCAATATTTAAAGACTGTTTGAGAAGATTTTCAGAAGTTGACATTTCAAGAAGACAAGATTTATGGATCAAATTAATGATGCTTGAAAATGGTATAGGTGTTATACAGAAATGTCATTACTCTCTACAATAAAGAGGTTGATCATCAATCAATTGTCCTCATATTTACAGAGCCCCTTCATGAGCTGTTAAGGGTGAAAACTTCATCAGTTTATCATTTGATCAAAAAATATTACATCTTGTACGGAAGTGTCATTAAAAACTGATCAACATTGTATGATGACAATATGGTTAGGATTCTTATCAAAATCTCATTTTCATAAAAGTTGTTAAATTATAAATTTATTGATTTTTAGAATTGTAAATATGGACATCAACTTACCCCTGGCATTCCAGGCATACCGCCCGGCCCCGGTTTCATCATACTGTACATCCCGTCAGAGTTACCCGCGTCTGGCGCTGAAATACACGTACACACGCATAAGAGACGGTATTTTCAAACGCACTAACACAGCCAATACAAAAATCATGTTACAGAGGAAACAAATATTTGTCAATCTGAGGTTTTATTTCAGTAGAATTAAATCTAAAGAAAACTTCTAAAGCGATATTCTCAACGCCAGATATTCTCATCAAAATATTTTTAGTGGACAACTAATCATAAGTCAAACCATTCTCTAGTTCAACTCGAATACATTGAAATTTGAAAATTCTTGAAAAATTCTTGAAATTTGTCCCTGTCCCAAGATGGGTTTATTAGGAAAGTTCTTGTACCCGCAGTTTAAGGGTTAATAAAGGAGTGAACTTACCTTGTGGACTGGGCATGATAGGTGTGCCTGGCGGACCCGTTACTGGGGGACCCTGCAATATAGATAACTGCATAATAAGATACATATTGATCTGGTATATGCAAACTGTTTTCATCTAATATAAGATAGAAGATAATTGGACAACCTAGCAATATTTCAATTATATGACTGATTTCTTGGTACATCCCAAAACATCATCCCAAAACATTTATACAACTATTAAAATTACCTAAAATTCATAAGCTTATAACTGTCTCGCTTATATTCTCATAGTGTTTTGATAATCTTCAAGCTCTCTGTACAAAGAAATATTGAAATTATAATAGGGATATCTATAACCTCACAACTTCTTTGTTAAGTGTGACAGAGTCAACAAATATTCATAAATATGTGACAATAACCAATTTACTTACATTATAACTTCCGGGAGATGCTGATGAGTAATTCAACTGAAAACAAAAACATTCTCTCATGAACCAACTTTCAAATCTCAATATAATCATTGATTTTAAATAGAAGATCATATCTTGATTGAACTCAAATGATGTAATCAAATGACAATCGCATTTAATCAGGTGCATTAACTTCTGAAAACACAATTCACTTCTATGAAGATCCATAATCTTCATAATACCTCTGAAGCGCTGGCATTGGTTCTATGGTTACCATTTTTGACAGCTCATAGTGCATGGGTCATATGTCACAGAGCATAGAGCGTGTAGAACAGTTCTCTTAGACAAATACGCCGAGCCCCTGTCGGGATTCAAGCCAAAAACCTCTTGATCTAAAGCCGAAGCGCTACCCCGCCCCAAACCCGAACAGGATGAAGCAGGTTAGATGTACTCACTGATGATGATGTTGGTGGCCACGGTCTGTTCCCCTGTCCCCCTGGTCCCCCGGGACCCCCTGGCCTGTAGCACAACAAATTCATATCAAATATTGTTATTTATACATAGGGCACTCTCTAAACACTATTCTCATACCTTATTACCTACATCTGAACACTCTGTAATTTTAAAATTATATGCTTTGTCTTGTTTTTGTGATATTGATTAAGAACTATTAGTAAGATTATTAAGAAATTGTCACGCAAATTATGATAGATATCTCACAATGATTGTCAAAATTGCTCAGAAGAATTTGAAAGAGGAATTACATGAGATTTTACGGGTGCTTCTTCATCACAAATTGTTTATATAAATTCAAGTATACTTACATTGACATTGGTGGCATTCCCCCAGGACCCCCGGGGCCCATACTTGAGTTTGGAGGGGGACCCCTCATGCCCCCATAACTAGGTAACGAATCGTAGACCTGCAACAAACAGTTCTATTGTGAAAATCATATACTGTATGCAAAATCTTGTCATTCTGAATCTTAATTTTATTTATTCATTGCTTGTTGTAAACATTATTATGACATACTGTAGATTCTAAAATATTGTGGATTTGACTTTGTGAATTATCAACAAAATGAAATAGGAATCATTCTTTTAAATATATATAGGAATATAACACAAATACATTTTGAACAGAAAATCTTTAATAATCATTGCTTAACTGTAACATCAACAACATAACCATTAAACTTCTTCTGTTGAAGAAAATTAACAAATATTTGCAGAATAAAATTATTTTAAAAGAGAAAAATTTCACAATATTGACTCACCGGGTTCATGGGTCCTGGCATCCGTCCGCCCGGATGTGGCATCCTCTGCATGGGTCCCATTCCGGGATGACCTGCAAGAGTTATCTCCCTTTAGTCATTCAGTTCACTGTATCTCAACATGTTAAAGTCTTTTCTCCAGCTTATGTACATTAACAGCAAATGTAACTTTTAATTTACACAGAATTTTAGTGAAATCTTACGATACTTAGATGATATCAGATAAATTAAATGAGATAGCGAGTTATAGTAAAGTGTCAAATTGGGATTATTTCAGTCATTAGCTGTGGAATGAATTAAGATATAAACAAATCTAATGATATTCACAACATTGATGAAAAGATTTTTCAAATTCAATGTCATTTTAGTCTTGACAGCCAGTGTGTGAGTCAAAGCTGCAACTCTGAATTATCTTTTGAAAAGCACAAAAGAGTTCACATAAACCCTTTATCTACAAGGTTTGGGGAAAGATCTGGAGAACTATTATGAAAAGACAAGGAATACCTGTATATCTCATTTCTCATTCTATTTATCTTATTCTTTGACAAGTTTGTGTTTAATTGTCATGTTAATTAACAAATTGCTCCCAGACTTGCATCTGATGCAAATTCAAACACAGCAACAAGTAGAATCTCTAAATTCATGTCTCGCTTGTCCCATCACCCTGACAAACACAGCAACAGCGTGGAATGGGCTAAGCAGACCTGACATCCCATTAGGACTCACACAGGCCGAAAATGACGTCCCCAACTCTATTAAACAGTGAAGCCCCCCTCAGAGTAGGGTGGAAGCTATTAGCATGTGAATGGGTTCCAGAGAGCAACTAATTCTTCTGGAAATGATATCGAAATCCTATTGATCACATCTCTCGTGCTGACAAGTGTAGCAAAGGCTTTGAAGTGATTCCGTGATCCCGGCAAAAAACTGAGTGGGCTTCTATGCCATCCAATCAATGGCAAACACTCCACACGGTGCAAGTGTATACACCTCCTTCTGTGTAAGACGATAACCGGGCGTATCACTCAAGGCATTTGAGTACTTCTTTCCCCCCTGTTTCATCGTGTTGGTTGATTGGGAGAAGCTAATCCAATGCAAACCAATTAGGCCTTGCCTTGACATTCCCAGATAAATGAGTCTTCTCTCAGCTACGGAGATATGAAGAAAGGGAAGAGGCTTCCCAAGACGGCTGGTCTGGTTGGATACATGTGAGCAGACGGGCCACCGTCGGTCTACCTGTTTCTATCCTGTTAAGATTTATCAACATGCTTTCAAAGGCAGCACTGACTAAGCTTCCAGTGGATCCACTCACGAACAAACAGACACGGTCTCCCGGCACTAGCCCGGTAACCAGGCATGTTTACATCTCTTCGGGGCGCAGGTTGGTCCCTAATCGACACTAATCCCCTGCTACCAACAGGACCAGTCAAATCCTCCTGTGATGTCGAAGTTGTGTTACACATACCCTACATTAAACACCACGACCAGTCTCTACATGTCAACACTGCTGCCAGAAGGTCGACAGGATTCATGAGACTACGAGACACTTTCTCACATTTGTCAGCAAGGATAGTTCAATTTGATACCTGTTGACAAGGTTGTTTCATTGAGCAGACGTCAATATGTTGTGTTGAAAGTTTGATATACCAGATGCTTATTAATTGACTGTATTGAATTTCTAATTGGATTGATAAGGCAGGAATTAACGTAACATTTTGAAAAACTGCCGTACTCCCTTTAACGTACAGTGCGGCCGACTGATTGTGCCAATGATGTCAACCTGTGGATTCCGGCTGTTCAAACATGTTCACCAACCTGACAGCTCGTTCAAAGCAAACACCTGACCAGACACTCAGAAACATTTGCTGTTCATAGCATTTACCTCAGTATTCAAACTTAAACTACCACCGATAACCTTAGTCACCTACACGCAGCCAGTGAGGGGATACCTTTACGATTTACCAGAACAATTTTTGGTGTAGATAATGTCTTCTTTCCACGAAAATTCATTGACACACCTACTAAGAGGAGAGTGTGAATGCAAGATAAATGTTTGCTATCTGTACAACGACATGTTAAGTGGTTGTTAATGAGTTGCGACACCTCTTCAAATTTTGAAGGCAAACACTCGCCGCCTGTACTACAAATCGTCATCCAAATCTGCCATTAGGTGTGTTGACACTGCAAGGTGAAAGGACACTGGAGTAATTAGCTGGTGTTGGACTGGAGTGATGCCATCATTAGGACAAGGAGAGTAATGAGATTGAGCTATACCCCAAGGTGATCCCTCCGACTTGACACATCTGCGGTCCTCACCTTTTGGGCAGAACGCGGAAGTACTGGCAGTTCTAGACTTGCCTAACTAGTAGACAGGCATATGACGTTCAAACTTGGGGTGGAGGAAACCTACTACTAGACAAGCTATGAATTCCAGACTTGGGGGTAGGTGAAATGGGAAAGGGGGAGTGAGTTACTGTTTTATGTCGCTTAGGCAATATTTCAGCCATTAGCGGCGTGAGGGGATGTGAGAGGTGGAGAAAAGCCTGCAACACCTTGTTAACAACATGAAACAAGGAACCTGCAACTATCGACTTGAGCGAACAATCAGTCCTTGCAAGAAACAAGATAGAAAAGGGTGATGTAAGGGGTTGTGGGAGAGGTGGAGAAAATCCTGCAACCTTTTATCAACACTGAACAAGGAACCTGCAACTATTGACTATCCCCACCAAACCAGTCCTTGTAAGAAGCAAGACTGTCCATAGACTGCAAACAAGCAGTCCGGGCTGGATGAAGGAGCAGAAGTGAGCAGAACTGAATCCGGTTCCAGTGGTCGAGGTATGTACAGACGACTCCAGACACTGGGAGTGTGTAACTAACCCGAGAGATTCTCCTTCACTCCACTACACTGTGCTTGGAACTATGGATAGCCAATCTACATTCAATTTCCTGAGAGATCCATTGTTCATGTAACGAGTACCCGAAATGACATTTCCCTGCTCAATATCAGTAAGTATAGATTTTCGTTATAGATTGAACGTGAGTCTAGGTACAAGTAAAAAGTTGCACAACCTTTACCAGAGGATCTAGAATGCTTATCGAATTGCTAATATCAGATTTGTTATTCCTATAAATGAACCACACAGAATGGTTAAGCTCCAATTCAGCAGCAAAGGTATTCAGACAGACAGTAATAAAGCCCAATTTCTTTATTCCAGATTTCAAAACTAATAACTAAATTACATGAATTATAAGTCGTTTTTCAAGCATATTTTCAAATTGATAATATGTATTAATTTTGAATTATGAATATCCACATGAAAATAAGATCTATCAATATGCAAAAAAAGAAATATATAAAAACTCCCAAACTGTAGAAAAATAAGCCTGTCGAATCTATAGACAATATACCAAATACGCTGTTTGAAGCCAATAAGGGCTGAAAGGCCAGCGTGAAAGATAGCTGAACATCTTGGATGTAATTTCAATACCGACAGTTAATATTTGCAACACTTGGACAGTCAATAAATCACATATTGCTATATGACTGAACAATACAATTTGAGGCTCTCCCCGATCTTATTAAATCTGAAAAGATTATTCATAACCAGTGACAACTATGAACTTTGGTTTGGTACAAAGCAGAAATCATCAGAAATGAAATATTTTTAGGCTAACAAATATTATCATACGAGTAGAGATGAAGTGATCTTAACATCAACAAGTATTTTCAAGATCTGTTCAATTTCATCCTGGGTGGTTTAGCCACAGGGAGAAAGCATGCAACCTTCTGTGGTATTCATTGCAATGAAACCTACTTGTAAACATCTTTCAGAGCTTAAGGGTACCTTTGCATCTAGATTGTAATGTATTAAGTAGACGGATGATGGGATTCAAACCTGGGAAATAACATAACTGACAAACAAACTTCACCATGGAACATGAGTGTGATTGGGTAAAACTATCGTTGGGCACATGCACACCTATTATTTGGGCACAATACCCAATGATCACAACTCAAAATGGGCACAAATATAATCCCACCAATTTTAAATCTTATCAAAATAAACATCATCAAAATATCAAAATTCTGCAGAACAGGTGAAGTGACAGCAAAGTAATTAACTATCAATATCTCAGATATTAGCCATTTACACAAAATGTCATCCACCTATCGTGAACATAACTAATTTCCCGATGCAAGATTACATCTGAGCGCATACATTACACACCTTTTTCCCCTGGTCGACATCAAACATATGGATGCTGTGAACCAAGTACATATAATTACTCTTCCCAAACAGGAAAACTAATTACTGTTTTCAAGGGGATTCATTAGAATCAAATACTCTTCCGACAGAAGTTATTAGGTATTTCACATTGTGCGATAACATCTGATATCGCATCTTTTGAAGGCAGAGTCTATGATGTACGTGGAGTTATTAATGTAGCGGCTCCGTTACAAAGCCATACATCAGCGGCGATATCTCGCATTCTCCTGGTGAATCCACGTCCAATCAGACTCCCATCCAGTCCCTGCAGACTACTCATTAGTTCTCAAACACACATCAAAAACATCACAAGCACGACTAATGCTTGTTAAATTTCTTTGGTGTACAAGACAGCTCACTCACTGTGGTGCTGTGGACTGGAGGGGAGAGAGTGGCAGAGCTTCACTACACAGCTGCTGTGGATGCGTTACCCACAATAGTGACTGTATGTTACAGAACTTTCAATGATGATGAGAGCAGGAGGGGACAGCTTTACTTAAAGGGGGGTATGTAGAGCCTCTTGCTGCAGACAGCTGCTTTGGATGTGACTATGTAACAGAACTTTCAATGGAGACAGGAGAGCAGGAGGGGACAGCTTTACTTACAGGAGGGTATGTAGCGATGTACATGGAGAATTACTTCAACTGAACATGCAAAGCTGCTTTGGATGTGTTGCCAACAATAGTGACTATGTAACTGAACTTTCTAAATTCCTTCATTATGATGACAAGAAGGGAGGAACAGAAGGGTATGTAAAGCCTGTTTTACGTTGAGAAATACTGTAACTAAACATACAGAAGTTCTAGTGATTATGCCAAGATTTGACAGTCGTGACAGGAATGAGTTATACCCATGAAGGGAACATACAGCTGTTTCTGCAAGGTAATTGTGATCTGATGAGAATTATTAGGAGTGAATTGATATGTGACGTTATCTTCTTCGCTGAGGTAGTAGGATGAGAGCTAACTGGATCTTTCTCATGATCTAAAAATACAATCTGCTCGTAACTGGGAATATGTCTATACAGACAATAAAAAACTTCAGCATGGTGTTGACAACATTGATATGCAGAAGAGTTCATTAACACAAGTTTTGATGACAAGGAGAGATGAAGACAAGACTTGTTCATCAGGGACTCACATCTCTGCTTGTCAAGCACACTGAAGGTGAGTACATTCTCATACATTACAGGATACATTTGTGGCAAAAATTAATAGCTAGAAGGGTATACCAGTGCACACATAATGTCCTGCAAGGTATCTGCCTGTATCAATACAGATCATGTTCCGGAGATAATGATGCTGCCATCACCTGTCAGCCAAACACCAGCACTGACGGAAGCAGATTCCAAGAGATGGAAATAATGCATGGTAAGGTATCAGAACAGCCTTGCCAGTAATGATCTGTCATTCCCAGGTCTTCTAATTTCATTTGGCTGTAATGTGATCAGTGACACTACAAAGGGCGAGTTTAGCATGGAAATCACAGGGGAGAAATAGATCACAATCAACAGAAGGCCTGGTTTCTACGAGGGGGAAACTCTGCAAAGGGGAAAGCCAGACTCTACAAAGGAGAAAGATACTCTGTATAATGGGCAGGTAACACTGGGTGGACTCCTTGAGATCAGAAGATACTTCATTAAGGAGAAAGGCTGATCTCATCCAACAGGGGGCTGGAATATCTGAGATAAGGTGAACTCTAAATAGGGGAAAGACAGACTCAACCAACAGGGGTGCCGGACTCTTTGAGCCTAGGACAGATACAGTACACAGACAGAAGGCTGGGAGTCACAATCTCAGCGCAGTGGACTGCTACAAAGAAAGGTAAGATCATAAGAACTTGTTGCTTATTAGACCTGGAGTCATAGATCATAAGAGCATACTAGATCACCTGCTTGATTGATATGAAAACCATAGAACTTGTAATAATAAAGCTTGCTAAATTTGTCTGTTTGACAATTCAATGGAATGGAATCCCTTGTAATAAAACAGCTTACTCAATTAGATTACAATGAAATATTACCATATGGCATTGAGGAAATCCTAGTGTCATTTTAGCCAACTATCTACCTTCAACAAGATAGATATGTTGCATTACCTCCTTTGAACCAGAGAGATCAATAAAGATTTGTAACACTAATAAAGAAAACCTCCTGAGGATTGATTCAACTATCTCTCTGACCATTGAAAAATGTTGAGTTATCTCCTTTGAAGCAGATAGACCAATAAGCATGTTGCCTCATCTCACGAACTAGATAGACAAGAGGGACATGTTAATTATCTCCTACAACCAGATAGACATGTAGAATGTAGAGCCGGACGGCAGTGACACATGACAGACAGAGCTGATATAGAGAGGAAGTTATTGCCCAGCCTGCAGTGTGATGGATGACAGGGGCGAGGGATTATCTGTATTATCAGACTGATAGCCGGGACATATCACTGTTATTAACACTGTCAGAAATATCACCAGATGAGGGCATTAGCACGTCACCGACATTAATAACAGTCAATAATGGAAAGAAATTGTGCCTATTATTACGATCAATAGCTTTTCACAGCGTGACTAACTTGAGCAAAGTATGCCCAAATTGACTCGGTTGACAAAATATGAGGAGGATCATTCCCTTATCAAGGAGGGTATTACAGAGGATTACATGGCTACATAACGTAATTCAATTCCATTCAGACATTTGAGCATGTCATTACATCCAGCACAATCCACAAGCCATTGACAGAGGCGATGTCAGACTCCTGCCAAGTATTTCTCATCTTACAAAAGAATTTGGGATAATGCTGCCCATGCATGTCTGATGAAATGCTGAGAAAACATACACGGGAGGCAAAACTGGTTTCGATGTTGTTCAACTATCACCCCATACTGCAGACGACTTTCATCTTTACAGAGGAATTTAGCACCTGACAATCCATGGGGGTCAGATTTGATTGAATTCAACAAAGCAAGAAATATTCAATTTTACAAACTGGCCAGGTAAGATTTATTTATTCATTTCAAGCTCAATTCAACAAAAGATCATCTTTTCACAGACTATGGAACAACTCAAAGGGAGTCTACATGCTGAGACACTTGCTTAAGAAAGGAATTATTTAATGAATACATCAATCTTAGATGTGGGCCAAGATTTCAATTTTTTTATTTTTTACATATAACATTAAATCAAAAGCAGATAACAGTGATATATCATCAATGTGAGTTGTCAGAACAGAATTACATTTATATATGTCGCTAGAATCACACCAAGGAATCAGAATGAAATTCCAAGTTTGTTGGAGAATGTTAAGAACAACAAAAAGCATTTGAAAGAAAATGTAAACATTGATTTATCAATCACCCATCTGTTAAGGATATTGTTTATCAAAACGGATCTTTACAGTTAATAAATCTTACGGATATCAGTAAACACAAGATGAGTTGCACAACTTTCCAAATTAGATCACCGATTGCCTGGCACATTCTCACAAGAATCTCTCAGGGAAGAACTGAGATTTCCCCTCATATGTCATGCCAAAATCAGACATTGAAAATGAAGTACGAACTTGTGAATCGAAACTAACCATGTTTGACACTTGCAAATGGAGTAATTCATGAACCCATCCAACAATCTCTCCCCTCAATTCATCCAAGATACGGTTCGTCAAACTGAGATAAGGTGGCAGTTATTAGAGACACTGCCCCTACTCTCTGTAATGAAAGACTTCTTGCAGATAAAAGCCCACTGCACTTCTCCATCTCAGAAGGACGATATCCCACTACATCAAAACGTCCATTTGGTGATCAATAAATCTAAAGCAATACATGCAGATGGTTATATTTTACTGCAGTTTGACAAGCTCGCCCTCGAGTCCATCCTCGGAACAATCTCATGCTTAGAGCAAACTCTATGTGAACAATCTAAAAATCTCTAATGGCAGTTGTTGGGCAAATCGTTACAGAGCTTGGCAACAAATCATCGTGGATAAATGAAAGATAAAAGTTCACACATGATTAAGCAAGGACTCGATGTTTATTATCATGATAGTTGAGTACAAGCTGGGTCCGAGTAATCTTCAAGTAGTCAACTTGCTAGGATAACATGTGCTTTGTTTATCAGCGGCTAAAAGGTACATCAAGTTATCAGAGAAATTCTGAATTTGTGTACTATGTAAGGAATCCTGGAGCTATGGAGCACTGACAGATTTGTGATCATGACATATGTGTGTGAATGTGAGTTGAGATACAGGAGACTGGTTTCTGGGATTTATGATCAGTGTACAGAAGATGAAATGTTGGGAGTATGGGATACTTAAGATCATTTGGAAGCAGTGAGACCTACTGCTATAAGCTATCCAGACTGGCCAACAGGTATAAATGTCATCTAATGAAGTAACAAAAATCATGTGTGCATAAACAGGGGTTTGTTAGATAATGATTGGAGAGACTGCTTCTGTGATTTAAATAGTTCTGCTTCTAGCTATCCAGACTGAACTTACTGGACATCTGGTGACATACCATGCATCCTACGATTACACAGTGCTTTGATAGCATTCTGATTGACAAAGGAAGTACAGGGATCTTGTCATTGATAACCTACTTGCTCATTTTCATCATGGCTCATTTTCACATAGCACAAAAAGTTTACCTTAGCATTAAGTTAAAGACAGTTAAGTAAGCATATTGGTTGTTGTAAGAAAGAGACTCAGAAACAGAATGTGTACTGTACCCTATACAGACATACAATGTTTGCACATATAAGCTGCAAAGGCAAGTGTCATTTCCCCAACTTGTGATAACATTTTCCTAACAGGAGTTATTTGTGTAGGATGTGGACTGTACCAAACAATGCCCCGATTATGTACCAAATGTCGCTGTACACATGGAATGCATGTGTAGTTAGCTTCAAGATTTCCCTGCCAGGTTCAACAAGTGCAAGTCAACAAGAGCAGTGGTATGGAGGTTCACCGAGTACAAAACTACTGTTTGAAGGGTTTATCTAGATTTACACCTGTTAACGACCTACACCTGTTAACGACCTGCATCTACCTGACTGCACTGCAGACAGGTAACAACGGCAATACCTGTGTACAGTCACCATGGCCCGATAGGGATAGACTAAGGAAAGATAGCGATGTAACTTAATCATTAAGTCGGAGCTAGGACTACCCGTATAGCCTGGCATGAAGGGTGAAAGATCATGTTGTGAACTTTGTGATTAACCTTACCGCAGAAATGTAGTACATGTATCATGGCAATTGAACAGGTTGCTTGTAAAGGGACTACTTGAGCCACTACAGGTTTTGAGGAACCCGTCTGCCAATGCAAATCCATCAACTCCACAAATTCATAGAAGTGCAAAATGTGACATGTGCAAAATGTCAGATAATTCAGTTAACCATCTGCACAGATGTTATGGATATACTATAAGACCAAGAGAATTCTACAATAGAAGTGTCTCCATCCTTTAAACATTGCAGTGCCATGTCTACTGTGGATTCTTCACTATAGATTCTATGATATGGAATTTCTATTATGGATTTCCCGTAAGGTGAGTTTCAGCTGCTTGTGTAAGGAAACTGCAAAACAATCTTGCTTGCTTATACATCTATTTCTAACATCTTCATTCCAAATATTAAGATCATATATAACCTATGTCATTATAAACCCACATGTACAATTTATAGACTTAAAAGGTAGATTAATATGAACAAGATATAAAATCAATACCAAATTGCATCAAAACTGCATTATATCAATCCTTTGGCAGGTAGATTTTTAATGTTTCATTTAATTATTAATATTTTCAATATAAACCTAATATCATGCCAGTCTTAATTTATAGTACAAGAGTAATATATATTCACAGTCTTGTGTATGCATAAAGTTATCGTCCAGATAATGAATGTAATTGTACTCTAATGACTTCCTGCTGCATTATCTATAATGTGGCACTATAATGTCTGAACTATATCCGACTTGACAGAATACAATCCTATCTCTTAATAGATGTTACAGAATGTGAATAGAATACCATATACATATATAATGTTCTTATGACCAACTAGTAACAAAAGATTGCTACTCAATCACATCCGCTTTGAAGTATGTAAAGTCTAATATATCATTAATGTCATTTATAAATCATTAATTTGGTATAAAAGGACTCAAAGAAAAGGATTTCAAAGCATAATATTATGTTTTCATAAACAAATGACAAAATCTTTTGTAGCTTGATCTACAAAGAAAACTAGCATGTTAATTCCATACATTTCTCGAACTCAAAAGAGCATTTTCGGACTTCAAAAGCTGAGCAGGCTCCAAACAAAAAAATATTTTCAATTTATCAGAAAAAGTTCCAACCTCCATCAATGTTGTGAAAATGAGAAATCTCTTAAGGAAATCGAGCACATTAGAATGAGATTATGTTTTAATAAAGAAGTGAACGTCTGATTGATGGATGTGTGGGTTACACACGTTGTGACATGGCTGCTAGTGATGCGTTATTGCCGCGTGTGCGCCCCTCCAATATGTCATGCGTCCATGTGGATAATGTGCAGAAAACCACACATGCATGCTTTTCTAGAAGTTTTCAAACCATTAAATGGTAGAATTTTGAAAATCTGATCAAGTTGTTGGATATCATTTGCCACATCATTCTAATGGCCAGGAATAACAGGGCCAATGACTTGACAGAATCTTAAAATCTTTTGACCAATATAGCAAAATTCTGTAAGTAGAATTGCTTGATTTTACGGAAAGAATATTTCAGCACTGCAGGCTAAGGGTTAAATGAAATCAGCAGAGCTGAAGCCATGATACCTCAACGACAAACTCCAGGTTAATCAACCCTTTGAGAAACCTGTCAAGCGACTGCATGTGATATCCAGTACTCGTATATACATGGTCTCAACCAGTTATAGAAATCTTTTCTAAATCGTAGAATTCTTATTAGATCTTTTCAAACAAGTAGCCGAGGGACTGCCTGTCTCAATGCACGGAGTGAGAAGTGTTTAAACCGGCTGTACAATACGTATATAGCCCGTGTGTTTAAATATCCTACACGCTGCGTGAATGGCAGCCTATCAAGCGTAATTATAGCCAGCCTTACAGCAGGCAATACAAATCAGCAGTGTATTCATTGCCTGCTTTAATTTCCCAATAAGGACGTGCTCTGCGGCCATCAATCAACTGGAATCTAATAAGTGTTTGTTCTATGCGAATGTTTTCCTGCTGATAATAGAGTGAATCAGTCTTTCTTCAATTTGGCCTCCACTTGCTGCCAGGGAAGCATTTCTCCCCATCAAACAGAAGCTAACACCTAAGGATAATACTTCAGAGAGAAATTACTTGTGCAGAGTTATATTTCAAAGAACTTCTTCAAAGTGGGCCTGGTCTAAACTGTGATGAAAAGCCTGCTGGTCTAGTCCAAGGCAGGCCCACAGCCCCGACGCATGCCCATCGCTTAGCGGGCAATCCATACAAGATTTATAACATCACCAGATAAAAGGGTAAGACATCTCTATACATTGGCAAACCGCTCCATTACCTCGTGCATTAGCAGATAAATTTGAAAGGGTTTGTCAAAAGCGCCCATGTAAGTGTGAGATTCGACTGACGAGAAGGCACGGACTGAGCAAATGAGTCCCGGCAGACGCGAGTAGATCACAAGATGAAGATTGGACGAGAGGTTTGAACCTGGATACGAGTAATACCTCCGATTTTGATTGAGGTAAGATTCAGAAAATTGGTATAGAGGAGAGATACTTATAATACCTGTGATCCTCGATGGAAGGTAAGCATGAAATTGCGAAAGAGGACTGAGAATGCTAAGTCTCTGTATGAGGATAGTAACATTTATCTCTGAATTATTCCCTTGATACTGCAGAAGATTGAGTCTGTTTGTCATTTTGCTGGATTCTCTGTTCAAGGTAAGACTGTACTTGATGTGATTATATAAACACCTGGGGCTTGAAGCCAAGCTCTCAGCACCGCCAGGGTTAGCGTCACTGTGAGGAGATTATCACTCATTGGTTCATAATACTGATTGGAAAACCTGTTTTCAATCAAGGGTGTTGAGATGGAGTTCCACAGATGCTCTGAAATAGCCCGCTGACGAACAGAAGCTGTTTCAATCTTTGTAGCACTCTTTGATGTCTTTTCCACAAAGAAATCCAACTTTTGATATTCAATTATTGATGGCATAAATAATGCTTTCCTCCAAGTTCAAAAGGAACAAAAACGCCTAAAATAAATCACAACAAAGTTATTTCAATTGAAGGAGAATGCTTAATTCTTTATCTTCAATTTACGTCGCCGATAGCCTGTTCTTCAGCTATGGGACCAGGTCACTTAAGGTGGCGCACTCTAACGAGAATCGCTTGCTAAACTACAAGAAACGCTCTCATGAATCGCAGATTAACAGGGCTTGAGGTGCTCGCTAGCACGGCGAATCAACTCAACCAAAAATTCCATTAACCGAACATGGTGATCCCTACTTTTAATTTCAAACCTTCATTTTTATTAACCGTCTTTTTAAAGATCTTAGAAGCAGCATTAAAGCTTAGCACACCAGAATAACTTCTGGCAAAAATGGCAGAAAACTTAGCAGTGTGTTTGCCATCGCTTCTGCCATTTGGTTCAACAAAAATATTTATCTTGTGAGTGTAGTCCATTAATGGGCTATCGGGAGAGCTGACTGTTGCAAGCACTTGCCTACTATTGTTATTACGCGGCCCAGCGGAGTCTGAGAACTGCTTGCTTACTGCGAGGCTTGTTCTACACAATACAGGAGAGCTTTGGGCAATGTTGTAGGGTTGGATGTAGTGCTTACATTGGAGGAGTTTCGTCAGCTAGATAAATTCATTTTGAAACATCTGATGTGAGTTGAGGGCTTACTTTCAAAAACAACAGTCATGAATATCGATTTACAATGGATCAAATTTCAAGGATATTTATGTGTTTATGTGCAATTCACTGGAGGGACTGAAAGGTAAGTGATTTCAATTGAGCCAACAGCTACTCTTAAATTTATAAACAATGCCTTCACTTCATGAAACTGTGCGTGAGAGACTGCAGGTGTGGATTATTAACCTAAAGTTAAATTTAGAAAATCACAGTCAAATTGAACTACATTAAATGTTACTTAATTCCACAGGAAACCGATTCATTCATCATGTGAATGTATATATGACCACACCAAATTGTAAGGTATTGTTCAACTGTGTATTATCACATGTGATCGAGGGACAGACAGGCACAGAGCTAAGTGAGTAACCCAACCCTCCAGTCACAGCATGGCAGGCAGTGTATACAGGTGTCAGTGGACTCCTGTCTCTGGTTCAGACTCTGACACCCACCTCATTGAGACTGACATCTATGGATAGAAATGTGTCTGCTGTTTAGAGTTCAACAAGTAAACTTGTAGTCATCAATCTCATGCATCTGTGTTAGGAATTTGAATTTCGTCTTACAGAGCTCAAGATTTGACAGTTTGACAATGTCAACCATCATTTGTACATCAGAAACATCACTGACTCAAATAATTTTCATGAGATACAGGAGCAAGGTCAAACAGCTGCAGTTCCAACCAATTTGTTGCAAAACCATAGAAAACTTCATAACTCCTTTATGACATTTTGCAATGTAAGCTCTCGTCAAAGAGTCTGAAATTGCGTCTTGGTTTTCATGGAATTCACCTTTTAAAGTTTATCATTGACAGGCAGTGCCTACAGGCATAGATCCGAGTCTGAGAGCAACCCATCGACTGGGCTATGTTCAGGTGGAGTGGCAAGTGTTGCTGGGAGTCCTCTAATCCACTACTAAACACTGGCAGACTCTGTGAGAGGAGATGGGTCACCTCACTCGTGACATTGAGCTCCACCACCAGCTGACATTTGATGTTCTCGTGTTTTTTGTACTTGGAGAGAATTTGAGGAACAGCTTTATTTAGATTTATAGATAATTGATTGACAGACCTTGAGGCAGCGAGGTGATTTTCTGATTTGGAAATTACTTGTTTAAGCAGTGGCGAGTGGCTTCTTTTCAGAGTAACAGCTCATGATTAACGAATCATTCGGATAGCCTTTACACAAAATCATAGGACTTGCTGGTAAAGGGTTAAATCCTAAAATTCAAGACAACTAAGAAATTATGAAGAGAGCAGATGTACAGAGACAAATGATAGTCAGTGTGACAAGGATCAGTGTCAAGTGGATGAAGCTAATACAGTCATCTAGAGATCAAACTTTCAGGGACAGAGTCTTCTTCCCTCAGACCTCAAGCCTGTCTCTTATACAAGATGCCGTCTGCCATCAGCACTCAAACAGACTGGCTGTCATCTTGTCCGATCACTTACAGATGTGAGAGTCACACTCAAGCTCAAACATTTAGAGTTGTCTCCCCTACCTCTATCAATGACAAAGTCAAACAACTCGGTCTGGTGTAATTTGTTTCCCTGAAAATCAGACTGGACTTTTCCACTGTGTGGAGCTAATCACACAAAACTAAAGCTGGGAGAACCCCTGCCTGGCAAGCTGTAAATAATAGCGATTACACCTCATCCCAGGGATAAACTCAGCCATTGAGCTGCATGAGGACTGGCGTATAAATCAGCTGAGTGGGAACAGAGAGGGGGGATCGCCCCATGTGAGATGAGATAGGGGACAGTGTAGCTAAACGTGACCAGGGAAGCCAACACTGGCATTTCGAAATTATCCAGGCATTACAAATAACTAGAGGGAATGTAATACACCGGCATTGTGTGTCCCGGCACCACAGGAAAACCTAGCTTGCTTTATCTCTGTCAGAATAGGCCCGTCTCTAACCAGGGGGAAATGCACACTTGTATATTCACTGGGGAGGCAATACACACTTGTAACATCCAAGGAGGGCTTCAGAAGTGAAGGAAGGTCCCACAATGTGCTCATCTAGTGCCCACAATGTTGCCATCACTTTGTCTACACGCCTGGCGAGGTAATAGCTACTTATACCTACCAGGGATAGATGCAGCCATAGATCGCCAGTTAATTCAGTTATGGAGGCCTCGAGATGCCATGGTTCAATATTTGTGTAATATGTGGGTGTGTGCAGACGTCGATATTGGACTAATGAAAGTGTATAGACAACTACTTTACGACTGCATTGCCTGTCCGATGGATAAACCAGCGAGCTGTGGACGGTAAGTGCATCTTATTTTATACATCAATTGCTAAGAGAGATAACATTGCTCGACAAAATGCTTCTTTCACACACAAATACATTTTCCATTAGAACCTTTTTCACCGAGGCATGTGTGCCAATTTGGGGTCGAGTACATGCCATGCTGTTTGCGTACAGAAATCAAAACAACTTGAAATTGTGTTAAAATACTTGCCATAATGCATATTCCCCTATTATTTACAGAGTAAACGGCAAGCAATTTAGCGTAAAGTAATGTAAAGCTAATTCAACAGAGCTCAGACGATGCAAGCAAAACATTGCTTTGCTAGTTTTTGTAGTTGGGAGGCAAGGTTTGGTCTGTAAGCCAGATTCAAAACTGAATGGATGGATGGAGAGAGATATGGAGATAAATAGAGAGATGGAGAGATGGAGATATATAGAGAGATAGGGATATGAGAGAGAGAGATAGAGAGATATAGAGACAGAGTCAGACGCAGAGAGAGAGAGAGAGAGAGCGTGAGAGGAAAGTGAGAGAGAGACAGAGACAGACACACAGAGACAGACAGACACAGAGCAAGAGAGAGACAGAATAGAGGAGTTGAGCTATAATTGAGTCTGTAGCTGAATAAATACAGTTTATCAGTGAACATGATTTACAGGGACATTATACAGTGTATGATATCCAGCTGTCATCGGCGGAGGGTGCTGAAACATGGGATCCCTCGCTGTGTAATCACAGGCTGTGTACATAAAACCTACTGGAAGTCTTCCCCCCCCTGGCCCATGTCAATTGGGTACTCAAAAACCATCCAGGATTAAATTCATCATTCCACAATATTCAGGCTGCATTTCAAACTGTTCAATACCACATACTACTGTAGTACCACTTAGTGCCCTTTAGTCCAGGTGTCATGTGAGTCCTCTATTCCTTAATCATCATTCTAACTGAGTCCGAACTTGCCACAAGCTGATAGAGCTGCAATATATGATCCTCCTCAATTTACCAATTACGATGAAAAGTGGACAGATATCAACTCTCTCCTAGATTTGATGAAGAGTTGTGGTAATGTATCAGTCTGTTATGAAACTCTTCATTGTATGCTAGCCTCAGATGACAGTCATGAGAGATTGAGGTTCACTCTCCTGAGAGGGGAAAGGGGGGAAGGGGGGAAGGGGGGAGTTACAAATTGATGGACAGATATAGGGTTGTTTCATAACTGATTTGATTCTGTTAGTGTTCCACAATTTGGACTCATATGCTGTCTCATGTGGTGTTGTGATTGGACCTATAACAGTGAGGATTCCTTATATGGATGCCATATCAAATCCCTGACAAGATGGGAGGGTGATAAGATTTTAAAAGGATACACTGTGGTATCGATATGATGAGAACCGATTTGATGCTAATAGTGTATTAAAATCGTGTCTCATAGGTATGCTTGTCCCTAATGTAGTTGATGGGCAGATATTTCTTTACAGTAACTGATATGCTATTGATGTACTAAAATATGGTCTCATTTGCATACATGTCACTGATGGTAGTTCGGGAAGTGGTTGGAGAGGTACAAGAATGATACATATTGTTAGTCAGATACCGCAGCTGATACAAAACCATAAGCATGCTAGAATCTGATCTCTTGTCCTTTATCAAGTCCCTAACAAGACGGGGGAGGGAGATACAGGGATCCATATTGATACGGCTTAGCCTTCAGCCTGTCACACACAGGTACCACTGTAGATTGAAATAATTGCCAATGGGAAGCCTTTCTTATTTGCCGCAGGCACGTAAATGAATTGTCCATCAACCGAGGATTGTGTTATGATCGGCATACAAATGTCTGGGTTGTTGCGTTCATTAGGCAGTGTAATTCCCTGATTGATTGCCTGGAGCTGCACGACACATATCTCAATATCCGCCGGGGTTGTAATCTGCTTGTGCATTTGGCCAGGTGAAGCACAGATCATCGGATCACTAACCATGGACTGAGATTACTTATCTGTCTGTCTATTGGCACACTCCGCTGGTATCAGATTGGATCAGATTTATAGGACTTAATTCTTGTTTTGAACATGCTCAACTTGAGCTTAAGGTTCAAATGAGGCCAACTAGAAGTCCATTATTCTCAAATCAAGACTTTGCAAGTCAGCATATTCCACAAGTCTCTCACATTCTAGGGAGAGTCTAGATTTGACTGTCGTGTCAGATATGTCATGTCAATGAGCTTGTCATGTGTCAAACTTCAATGGAGATCACAGTCATGTCAATTAACCAGTAATCTCAGATTCACAGATCTATAAAATCTACAGATAGTGGCCTCTAAATTCATGGAGTGTATCCACGAGCTATTACTGCCTGACTTATCTGAGCAAGTCAACTCCATTCTGTTTTAGACGAGCTTATTCAGCACTGGCTATCTTCACTGTGAAGAGCTACCAACAGTTGGAGCAAAGAATCAAATAATCACGAGAGGTAGTATAGCGTCTGACATTAATGTGGCCTTGTTGCAGGGTCAGCGATTGTGTGTCTAACTCTTTCACCCATACAAGCAAGAAATCAGGATCAAATCTTATTTGTTACTGGTTTCTCAGTTTGAAAGGGTTAACTGCCTGTGATGAGAAGAATCCCTCCTGAGCTCTCAACACCTCTGGTTCAGGAAAGAGGAATGGAGTCCCACTTTGATCCTGAGGGAAGTTTCTCCAATTCACACCCCAGTTCCTCCCATGGGCAGAACACTCCAGTTTGACATCTGGAAAGTCTGACCACATTCCAATTCTATGGTAATCAATGAAGACTATGTGGGGGATACTTATCTTTCCTAAAACAGCTTGAATGAGAAATTTATTTTTGTAGAAGAGAAATTGGTTGTCACAACTTCCCAAGGAGTTTGTATCCAACCCATATAAACAACTGAACTGTTCAACAACTGTCAATAGTTGTAGAAAATATAAGTTATTCAGGACATTCTAGGACCCCCAGGTAAAGGGTTAACTGCTGAATTCCACAAAAGGCTGAATATAGAGTCTCCACACAATGCCTAGATCACTATATAACAAGAATTTCCTGTCCTTTCACTGGAATGTTCTACAAAGAATGGCTAGTAACCCATACCTTTAAAGGACTGATAATCTACTTGTGTTCAAATCAAAGAGAAATTACTGTTAAGGTAGGAACACATTGCTGTTAACATTCATCAGTATCACTGGAATGTCAATCCCCTTTACAGCCAAACATTGAGTGATTCCATCTACACTGCCAATAACCAACCAGACTCATGTTCATATTGATGGCTTTCAATGACAGCCAATTTAATTACAATTGTAGAAGTTTTGAGTTGTTGTCCCTTGTAAATGACATTGTAAACATATTTCAAGGAGCATTTTCATGAAAATACAGTTCATATCCTTGGTTTCCTTACTTCTGCTACTTCCTCATAAATCTAAATTTTTGAGAGAAAACAAAATCAATCAAAATCCAAATCTGTTTCTGTACTTAATATTCAGTCACTCCCAAAAGATAGACTACCAAATAGATTCTGAAACGAAAATCTTGTACTTAACAAAATTCAGAACCATCATGATTTTTAATTTCAAGATATCAAGTTCATATAATGATCCACTTAATGCATAAATCATGAATATTTTGTAAGTCTTAACCAATTTAACAGGGTATATTTGATTGCTGGCTGACAAACTATCAAAACATCTAAATTGCCCTTACCCTCCAAAATCTCTCTACCAATCTCCCCCTCCACTCCTTCGATAGGCTACCACCACCAACATCTATTCTAAATCACCCTACCCTCTACCCATATTAAACTATCCTACTACAAGCTACCCTCACTTCACGAAATTTATCCCCAAATCTTCAACAGTCGAGAGGTAGCAATAACCGTGTCACTTCTTTATTGCACTCTCGCCTTTCCATTTCAAGTGATCACTTTTATTTAGCGGGCACTTGATACGATGCACCAAGAAACACATTACAATACATCGGCTCCACGGGGGCTAAGGCTGTATCGTAATTGCCTTTCAAATTGAAATAGTATTACATGCATTCTCCCTGTAAATGATTGACATCATTTTGAATATGTTCCCGTCCAACTAATAATTCTGCCCACAGTGAAACCATCTCTTTCAATTATGAATAGGGAAAAAGATATCATTACTTGCACATAAATTTTCCTGATGGAGTTATTCATGTTTTCTAAACACATACATTAGCTTTGAGCAAGTGAATAAACATTTTCATGCGAATCTATTATCCTTCATGTCTATGCGAGGTTTCAGATCTTTCAATTAAATCTTGCCTGAAAGGAAATACTATATCCAAACACAAAATAATTTATTTCATCAAAATTCAATATCGTATGAATAAAGAGGCGGATCTAATTTACAAAGCTGCCCTGGCGTTTAAGCGAAACACAAGAGGACGAGCGCGTAAAAAGATTTTCCAGGGAAAACTCGACATCTGTGTTGCATTCTTAAAAGACCAAAAGCAATCAAGGTGATGTTTTTTGCTTTAACATTTTATCATTGAAGGCGGGTGCGTTGACGAGAAGTAATTTCCGGCCAAATCGATTGAAGCTTAGGGCAGGAACTCATGTTTATTATCCTGTTGGATTATTCTTTCATCAAATAAATGCTGTGATCAAATATACAGAGGTCGTGTTATATGGTCCGTCTTAGACAAAAGAAGTCTGGCATCACAGAGACTGTGGTTGAAGACAGACGGAGCCACAGACTGAAGATCAACTGGATCGGGGCGTCTACACTGTAGAGTCGGATGGTACAGCCTAGATCAACTGGTTCAGGCGTCTACACTGTGAGTCGGGCAGTACAGCTTAGATCAACTGGATCAGAGCATCAATTCTGCATAGTCGGATGTACAGGGGGACATCAACTGGATGGGGGCGTCTTAACTGTAAAGTTGAGACATACGGGCACTGATCATCTCTACCAGGACAGACAACTGGATAAGGGTTTCGGGTTTAATCGGGTGGTTTGGGTGTAGATCAAATTGATGGGAGCTACGAAGGTTTGATTCCAGTGACATCTCTGGTACCATAAGACCAATCAAAGGTGTGATATAGTACATCGATGCTAATCATGTACTTGTGTGTATATATAAAACTTGAAGAATGTATCCGAGAGACTGGCTGGCAACCATCTTGATCCAAGTGTCTACGCCATAAAGCCATTAATGAGATATAAGAGTGATATGTATACATGCAACTAGCTGTTGGTTCACAGTCATGCATGTAAATCTAAAACAATGAACATTTTTGACAACATTCATTAAGGATGATGGGAGAGCAGACGGTCTAAGTGTACAGTGGAACACTTTGTATAATTAATGGACATAAATTTCATGAAAACAATATCAGATTCTCTTCCTAGCCATCAGAAGAGAAAGTTGAAGGTTATTTAAAATATTTCATAGAAATAAAGTTCATTTGATAGTTGAACAAAATATATTTCTGCCACATGGTGTGAAAACGGTGCAAGTCTGGACATAAAAGATTAATAAATCAACAAACTCTAGTACACTGGAAAAGGTTGCCCTCTCAGCAACATTCAAGTTGCACTGGGAGAAAGGTGAAGATGGCGACACAAGTCCTGCGTATCTCTCATCAGAGAGAGAAAACAATATGGTTGCCACATGAAGGCCCTGGGCAGTCAAGAACTGTAAATATCTGCCCAACACATAACAGGACAGACTTCCATCACCAGGGGCTCCCGACTTCACAGTATTAACTCTTTGAGCAATATTTTCAAAAGCTCGACATCTTTCCTATCAAATCTTGCTTATTACATTTCAGTGCCACGATATTCTAGGCTGTCATGTATTAACATTGGCTTATTACTCTATTAGTGCTTATACAGATGCAACATCAACAGCCCCTGTGACTTAGTGCTTATCCTAAATTATGCCTAAATTATCAAAGCTGTGAAAAAGTTTTCAAAAACTGCAGACGATGAGGCTCCTTTTAACTTTTGATTTAACATTTTCAAATACTGAGATAGAAATTGATGCACAAACAAGTCCCCCCCCTTCATACTGTCTTCACAGACCTCAATAAATCGGTTCAGAGACACCCATGAGGTCTCACAGCATAGGAGGGCTGCAAATAATAGAGAACGAGATAGACAGAGATAGAGAGAAAGAAACGGAGAGTTAGAGAGAAAAACTGAGAAACAGAAAGACAAAAACTGAGAGAAAGAAACTGAGAGTTAGATAGAGACACAGAAACCGAGAGTTAGAGAGAGAAACTTAGAGACGGTAGACAGAAAGGGAGTCAAGAGACAGAGAGAGACAGAGACATATGTCAGAATCTGAGGGACAGAGTTACAGAGGTTCAAATGAAGAGACCCACAGACAGACTTCGAGGGATCCAGACGGATGGATGGAGGAATGGGGGCATCACTGTCAGGAACTAATTGCATCAAGCTACTATCTCGCCCTCACAGCCTTCTTTGTGTCAATTCACTTCCTGATATAATCAAGGCAAACACTTCGGTCTCTCTCACGTTAACTCACAAGACGGCTGTCAAGACTAAACATTGAATGAGAACTGTATCAACACCCTGTCACCAGTAATCAATGCCCACTTCATCTACAAATGGAAGTGATTTCTTCAAAACCTCCAGTAATGCACTGCGGAAAGAAGTTTCTATATCGCAAACCGTGGCCCGTGTTTGTCAAACCATCAGACTGTGAAGGAATGATGGGAGAGGGGAAGATTATCATCGAATTCATTGGAAGAGGTTATGCGAGGAGTGGAGGGAATGTGAGCAGTGAGTGAGTAGGGTTCAATGTTCCGTCAGCAATATTTCAGCTATTTCACCATTTCAATCCTAAGAAACCAGAAGATATATGTTTTGGAGCCGATTTCTGACTTTCGGGGGTGGGGTGGTTGGGGAGGAGAGGAGGGTGTGTGTAATCGAAATGGTTAACAAAGTAGGAGAAAATATATGGATCCAAGGTTCTATTTGGGAATTTTGTAATTACTGGAAGGCCTATGTAAAATTAAAGGATCTACAACAGCAAATCATCGGAGACTTTGCGTCATGTATCTATGGAACAATGAAGTACTGGTGACAAGGATGTTGAGATTAATTAGATGTAACCATAAAATGAACCTACCTGGCCTGGGCTCCATACTGTTGGGCATAGGCATCTGTCCCCCTGTGGGAGGCTGCAATAAAGGGATCATGATTAGATATTAAACTGCTTCACATATATTGATATGTCTTTTTGCAAGATCAAATAGTCTTATTCGGGATATACAATTCTGCAAATTCTTGTACTTTTTCGGGTGATGTCCCTTGCAAAATTGACATCCACATCCTCAAGAATTACAAAATCTGCAAGCAATGACTGTACCAGCAGCTGACAAACTTGCCTCATCTCTGCACATAATTTGTTTAAGCTGTTCATTATCTAAAAGGCATGTATCTCTATATGCAATAGTAGAAATTATTGTTTCAAGGGCAAGTCTATTGCAGGATTCAAACTGACACATGTACAGTTTGGTACCATTACTAACACTGACCATAATACCAGCTTACCCAAACAACCACAAGACCTCGACAAAATAGCATTTCTATTCAATGGTTCAAGGAGATTCAAAACAATTTGGGTGAAACCTCTGAGCATATGCTGGTACTGGGGATCTTAGCAACAGAAACTTCAGAAAATCTTAAATAGTTCTTAACAGTATCAAACATATCATTTACAAAGTGCACAGTTTGTGTGTTTGAAATCATCTCAAGAAGATGTAATTAATGTTACTAGAATTTACAATCATTGTTCTGATTGTGTGGTTCCTTTAGAATATGATTTCCCTAATATCAGATGTATCAATTGTCCTTATCAACACCACTACAATATTTCACTACACGAGGTGCTGTATTCACTTCTAAATTGTTTATTTATGTGGAAAATTAATTTGTATTCTGTATCAATGCCGAGCTATTCTCATCTTCAATGTCCTTCCACATCTATCAAATACCTATTTTCTATGTGATCAGTTGTCCAACTAATTTCTTATATTAGGAAATGGAGATGACACATAATCAAATAACAGAATCCTCTATTATTACCTTTTTCATTAGTTATTTTCAACATGAAAGCCTGAAAATGGGAGAACATCACTGATAGATATCACATCCAATTTCCATTTTAAAGTGACACAACTCGATTGATGTATATCGTGCAATTATAGCCTGCATTTATTACACATATCTCCATTGTTACACAAACTGTCAACATTTATGAAAATTCTAAATTAACTTCCCAGATCTTGCAGCATTAAAAATATATTAATAACATTTGGAAAGAAATGAACACATTAATAATTATAAAAGCGAAATAACGGAAATTATTCCACCAGCAGTCCCTGCCAGGCTGTGCATAATGCACTGTATTAAGGATGCAATATTTACAATGGCTTGCGCCGGAGCAGATGACTCTAATAACAGCCTATTACCCTGACATATCACAAGCACTGCAAATAATAAGAAATCTAATTTGTCCCGAACAAAATCCATTCCATGCGAACTATGCTCCCTTAGGAAGGATTGCCTCAAGATGAATTCAGTTGACTTGATAAATTTTATTGATGGGATGGCTCTACTTTCATTTTAGATGAGGAATATTTGTCTTTGAAGTGCAGAATTCTCATCACTTGTTATTAAGACTGGAAGCAGATGTTAGACACGATCTGATTGGCTAATCAATTTTGCATGCCAGTAACAAGAGCTGTGATTGGACAAGTGTAAAGACAGCATATTGGATCCTTTGAAACGCAAGTAATTAGAAATGTTTTATTTTAGACTACAACTACTTAGATTTTTAATGACATAACGAGACTGTTTTGAAGCAGTTGCCGAGAGAATTGATTGGAGATTCCTGGGCTAGTTTATAGATCCAAGCTTCATATTTACTCGTACATACGCAGGATGATTAATGGCTTGTTCTTAACAACATGTGTAGCGAGATCTTGTCTGATTAGAACTCATTTTAAAACAGACCTATTTCCTCTGTGCAAAGTCTTTGATGGGCAAAGTGTGAACGACAGGCTCGCTAACAACGGTGTACCGGCAAACTAACTTAATCACCATCACGTCTTTGGCTTCTCAAACAGGCTCTTTTTCTATGGTTATTTCTTTCTCATTATTTCAGTAATTATCCTGACTGGAAACGAAGCGATTACCCTCACAGTGAGGCCAGCCTGTGCAAGTGTTTACATGGAACCAACTACACAAGACGACTCGCCAAGTGCTGCTTTAATTACAGACTCTTCTGTTCCTGTCTCTCCCACTGGATACTTTGGGTGGAGGATCCACTCAGGACAGTGGATACTTGGAGTACAATGGATACTGCTGTGGGAGATGGAACAAGGGTTCTGTGAATGTGGTGGATACCTGAGCTTTTGTGGTTATCAAAATGGTGATGTTGACATGAGATCACTTAGTGCAGTGGATACTTGGTACAGTGGATACTTGGTATAGTACTGGGCTCTTGTTTTGTGTTGTGGAGTTTTGGAGTACTGGACCAATAATAATGGATACCTTTTGGATACTTCAGGGATACGAAGGATATATCCAGCAGATACTGGACCACTTCAAGTGCAAAGGTAAGGTCATGAAATTCAACTTTTCCTTATTTTGGATGTCTTTATTTATGAAACAAGTTATATCAATAACAGAGTATTTCTCGATTTGTTAACCCTGTACCTCAAACATTATATAGAAACAGAAATCAATTCCGACACTGAAGAATTTATAATTGCATCATATCAGCATGTGTTTTTGTTAACCCTCGGTCTGCCATCATACAGTACATGGGTTATTCATGAGTAGTACCTAAGAACACCACAGTATTTAGAAAAGGTTCTTGTTGGATCTAACAAACATGTCCTAGCCTGCTCTGAGCAAGATCAAGGCCTCTGATGGCCTCTGCTATCTGTCCTAAACTGAGAGAATGACAGATCTACAGAACGATCTAGCTCTCTATGCGCAGGAGACCTGCTAACATCACAGGGTTCTCGATAAAGCCTGTTACCCTTTCATCTCTGCTGGAAGATCAAGGAGCTGAGTTGAAGCATGGTCTCTCCTCCCTCGGGACCTGGCGTGATCTTGGAACTATGTATGTGTACTGCTTCAGTGCTTCACCGAGATGAGAGGTGTTACTGGGTAGGAGTCCAGAAATGTTAGATAGTTCACAAGATCTCAGGATTGTGGACACATACAGCTTCAATGAAACTGGTCTGTCTGTGTGGTGTTGGAGTTGGTTGTTGATCTTTTCGAAGAAGCATTTCAAAAGTTGCAGGAGTGAAGAAAAACCAATTTGGATGTGTTGTCTTCTTTATTGCAATGAGTAAGGTGGGGAATATTTTTTTTTTCAAAGGGTGTTGTGTAACACCACTTGGACAACATTTCAGCCATTAACATATTTTTTTCTTTACAAGGACATGATTAAGGTGTTCAATGCCTTTTTGTAAATTTTCTAATGTTACCTTTTGTCAATGCCTGATTGGATTTGAAACATCTATGTAAAAACTAACCAGCAAACTACCAAGACAGTTTCGTCAAAGAAGTCAGACATATTATGGAATCGGGCTATTCTTTCCCAATGCCAACATCATCAGGACAGGTATCAGCCTAGCCCTGCAAGCGTACATCGCTAATTAGACAGGGTTATTACTTTGTATTAGTGCTGCTCATATACTGCTTCTATCGAGTCGAGGCAGTGCTGCTTGATTTATTATGAATGGAGCTGATGGGATGTTGTAAGCCATACAATTACTCCAAACAAGGACGATAATTAGTTTCCGTATTATGGCCGGTTATCATTTATAAGCTGTCGGAAGAAGAAGAAACCTTGACGATTGATTCTCCATGATTCTTATCTTGTCGGGTTGTGTCGGGCTGTGCACCTGAGTAATGGCCGATATGTATTTTTTCTATTTGTCAAAAACAATGTCTTTTGATTTTCTGTTAGAAATGTCTTGTTATGGAGGGGTGCATATAGGATTTGCGTTTAAATTTTGTGGGGTGGGCCCTTTTGATGTTTCCAGAACAAGTATTAATTCATAATTTTGAAGAAAAAACTAGTGTTTAGATGTTTACTGAACTAAGTTTCGTGCTCTCGATTTTTCGTTTACTTTTATGATGAATTAGATATACAGTTTTAGTTATAATTTGAACTCCTTTGGGAGGGGTGCTCATCCCTAGACCCATCATCTCGATCCGATAATGTTATGTTAATGAGATCAAGTGTCTTTGATTTGCTACCATTAACACTTTGCCGACTGATTTTTTCTTGCACATGGTCTGAAATGTTCTTTGTGAGATTTTTGAATGCATACACAGACAAGGATATACACGTTTAATATTATATTCTTGGAAAATTTCAAGTAACAAGATGTGTTTGTGAAACACGAATGCCCCCGGATGCATCCTGCTCGCTGTGTCAAGGTCGAGGTAACAAGGTCAAATGTCATAGTGTCATCTGAAAGGTCTCATCACAAGGGATCCATATGTCAAGTATCAAAGACCTAGCTCTGACCAATCAAAAGTTATGACCAAGGTTAAAGTTTTTGTGGACAAACGGACAGACGGACGGACAGACGGACAGGTGAAAAACAATATACCCCCGGAATCTCCGTTTCGGGGGCATAATAAAAACACTTTAGCTGCTCATTCAATTGGTGCCAAACTATTCAGAAGGAAAAAGTTTCAGATTATAAAAGAATCTTTTGCACCAGCAAGTAAAGGGTTAACTTATATATTTCTGCTTAAATTGCAACATGTGATTACCCTGAAAACATTTACAGGCAGTAAGCTTTCTCTCGGAGATTTTATTTTTCAAATCATTATATTACAAAATGATATTTTACTAAATGAAATTTGAATATTAAAGAAACTTCACAAACAAATATTATTCAAAGACTTTGGTGTTGTGTGTGATACTGATTGGATTAAAACTGCAAAAAGTATCTTATGTTTCAGACCTAATTTCATTAATGTCACTTTCTCGCGTTTCACAAAATTAATATGTCTTTCAAGCTCAAAATACACTTGATTAATTATAAGAGTTCCTATTTCAGTGGCAATTGATATAAATGAATTGAAACGGATTACAATGAAAATGTTTTCATCAAACCTAACGATAGTTTGCATGATAAAGCAAAGAAGATTGCAGCTGACAATCACCTGGTGAGGGAGGGAGGGGACGGGAGGGGTTAAGTTAGGCTGTGAGGGTTGAGGTGAGTTGGAGTGAATTGAGGGGAGGTGAGGTTAGCAAAGGAGAGGAGAGGTGAGTTAGGGTAGGTGAGGTTAGTTAAGGGAAGTTTAAGTTGGGTTGTATGAGGTGAAGTTAGTTTGCTTGAATTGAGGGGAGATGAGCTTATAAAGAAAAGGGGAGTTGGCGGAGGTGAGGTTAGGTGAGGGAAGGTCAATTAAGTAAGGGTGAAGTAAGTTTGAGTGAATTCAGGGGAGGTGAGGTGAGTAAAGGAGAAGAGGTTAGTTGAGGGGAGGGAGGTTAAGATGGGTTTTGTGGATAAAACTAGTTTAAGCAAAATAAAGGGGGAGGTTTATTTGGGTTGTACGAGGTGAGGCAAGTTTAAGTGAATCGAAGGGATGGGAGATTTGTTGAGGTGATATGAGGTGAATTAAGGGGATTAGTGAGGTGAGATGATTTGGGATGCCCCTGCTTTCAAGCATGTCAATTATACCGTAGTACTATTATTCCAGAGAGAGGGACTGCAACACATTGTGACCATGCATTGAAATGAAACCTGCAAGTACCAACTCCATTGACAATATTGAATTTTACAGGTCTTGCTGTTGGTCGGTTTTTAAGTAATGCTTAACAGTTTCAAGGCATCTTGTGGAATCTAAACCCAAGACTTCTTTATTCAAAGTCAAACATGCTTCTCAGCTTTCTTGCCCCCCAAAGACAGTTTAAGTAAAATTTGATTTTTGTCAAGACAGATGTTATTAGATGTTGAATTTCAGGGATCTTTTTAATCAAAAAGATGTTGCTGTAAGAACAGCACAGTGTGCCATAGCCGGACTCCAGCTAAAGGCAGACCAGTCCGCTAATAAAAGCTGCCGGCTTCTCGACATGCTGTGGCTGTCAGATCACTGATAATTATAAAGCGCTGTTCATTACCCAGATCTACTGAGACTGTTAATAATCCATTATGGAAGTGGACGGAGATGTGGAGTAATGCCGGCCTCAATCACCCCACATCAACAGATATAGCTCGTGGATAATAGCCCGATACAGTGGCGAGGACATTACACTACATTAGAGCCAAACAGTGAGTCGGTGTCTGCAGTTCTCTCTAACCAGTGTATTGGTCTAGCTGAGATAGAGTTGTGATGAGGTACATGGAAGGTAGGCCGTTTTGTTGTCAGATATGCTGTTTTGTTGTTGGAGACTATTTATTTTAGGGACAATAGTTGTTTTCTCTCTCTAACCAGTGTATTGGTCTAGCTGAGATAGAGTTGTGGTGAGGCACATGGAAGATAGGTTGATCTGTTTGGAAATGCTGTTTTGTTATTATTTGAGGGATATGGCTAAAGTCACTCAGTGTCTGCTGTTGTCTCTTATGCTAACCAGTGTATTGGTCTAGCTAAGGATATAGTTCTGATGTACATCAAAGGTAGATTGTGTTGTCAGAAATGCTGTTTTGTTGTTGACGACTATTTATTGGGGGGGACAATAGGACTAAAGTCACTCAGTGTCAGATGTTTTCTCTTATGTTAACCAGTGTATTGGTCTTGCTAAGATAGAGTTGTGGTGATATACTTGGAAGGTAGGTAGTTTTGTTGTTGTTTGAAGGACAATAGAGCTAAACAGTTACTCAGGGTCTGTGGATCTCTTATGCTAACCAGTGTATTGGTCTAGCTGAGGATATAGTTCTGATGTGTACATGGAAGGTAGGCTATTCTATGTTTTGAGATATGTTGTTTTGTTGTTGAAGACTATTTATTGGGGGGACAATAGGACTAGTCACTCAGTGTCTGCTGTTTTCTCCTATGCTAACCAGTGTATTGGTCTAGCTGTAGACATAGTTGTGGTGATGTACATGGAAGGTAGGTTGTTTTGTTTGGAAATGCTGTTTTGTTATTATTTGAGGGACATTGAGGCTAAAGTCACTCAGTGTCTGCTGTTTTCTCTCTCTAACCAGTGTATTGGTCTAGCTGAGGACATAGTTGTGGGGATGTACATAGAAGGTAGGGTTGTTCTGTTTTGAGGTATGTTGTTTTGTTGTTGTTGTTGAAGACTACTGATTGGAGGTGAAGATGAGAAAGTGACCAGGATAGCCAGGGATGAGCTAGGGGCTAGAGTGTGGTGACTAGTTACTTATTGGAGGGAAAATAGAGCTTAAAAGTATTGGCCTATTGGACACGGAAATTTTTTTCAGTAAGATTACTGTTGTTAAAGACTATTGGAAGAACAGATAAGTGTTGTTCATGTTGGCAAAAATCTGGTATAACCAACGTGTTGGTAGGTTATTCTGCTAGATGTGCTAGTATTACCACAATACGTCAAACCTCGTAAGAGTCTATCGGGAGTGGAGCTAACGTGGTATGTGTGGCAGAACATGTATACTTTTCATTTAAGATACGCTGTTTTTATCATATAAACAAAAGTAAATAGCGACATTACATAATGTAACAGCTGAAAATTTCAGTGTTCCATTCGTCCACAACAAAAGTGAAGCTCTAGCTGGTAATAGGTATTGTTTTGTAGATTGAAGTTGGGTAATGGTATATGCTAGGTTCCCCAAGATAAGTATGATAAGTAAGATAAGTAGATAACCAAAAGTGCATTCTGGTGACCATACTTTATATAAGGTGGCAGTTGCAAATAAGTATGTTAGTTATAATATGCAGTAATCTGTTACTATCATGCCTGCCATCCGGACAATGTTGTTGATAGGAGGAATGTTGTTCAAATTGTTGTTTTATCCACCTGTGATCATATCATATGTTTGGTTTATTAATATCATTGTGATATGACATTCCTACATGCCTAATAAGTCTGTCAATATGTTTTCTCTTGAACCAAGGGAGAAAAGCTATCTATTTTGTTGAGTTTTAGAAGTCTCTGTGCCAAGAAGATACGCGAGGCATGGTGGTGAAAGTTGATCTCTTCAGGTGTAACAATTGTTCATCTCATTGAAAACCTTTTTTACTGTTGTGCTTTACTTTCTCTTCTACTTGTCAACACCCAGGATCATTTTTAAAACCAAGATATTATTAGAGATCAGGTTTAAGATTGTCCCTTACAATGTACCCATCTACCCATCCCTATGTTGAATGTGTTGTTGCTTTAAACAAAACATCCAATGAGGAAGTTATTAGCAACTCTTTGACAATATTTCAGCCATTAGCGACAGATAACTTCAAACGTGAAGATTAAAGCTACATTGAGTTCCTAGAGGACCAAATGGTTTATAATTTCATGGTTATAAACTTCCATTCCTTAATTTAAATTTTGAATAGTAACGAGTTGTACAATACTTACTGTGTTAAAATCTACTTGGTTGGGCATCCGAACCCCGGGACCTCGAGGCCCGCCTGGATACCTCGGGGACATAAATGGCTGAAAATAGAGGAAAACATCGTTAAAATGGTGTCAACAAACCTCAAATTGTGAAAAAATACTCAATGTTTTAATATTTTACTACCACACTTATCTAGGATATGCCTGAAATCTTCTATTTTGCAAATATGTTTGTCAGTATTTTTTAATTGAGAGACTTTATACTAAACAAAATAAGTTAAGGGCCACACTCATTATGAGGTAATCTACTTCATAAATTATTACTATGATGCTTAAATATTGGAAATTTGGGTTGTTTTTCTTTTTGTTGGAGCTTCATAAATTGTTAAATCATTCAATGTTCAAAACCATAAAAAAATGTGTGATTGTTTAAAATATTGACTTCACAAGATATTTCTTATCAAAACATGCCAAACAAAATCAATAATAATGTAAAAACCCTAGTTCAAAGCTGTTTTGTAAAATCATAACATCAAGAGATATGCATGAATTATTCACAATCAATAGCAACTAAAAGCAAACACATGGAAATATGAATTTGATAATGGCCGTTTTTGTAATAAGTATATTGAAAGTGTCATGTGTTCCAATATTGCTAAATGTACTTTGTTGATTTGGTATGAATATCAAATAATATACAAACATTACTAACAGGAAATGGTGTAAACGACAATAGAAAAATCTACCTTGAATAATATTTTAAACAGACAGCCATGTATTAAATTGTCAAATAGTGAGAGTGTTATTTTTTTTGCCGCTTGGGCAATATTTCAGCCATTAGCGGCGTGGAATTGTCAAATAAATACAACAGATATCTTATAGTTTAGGTAAACAAAGTCAATATTTGTTTGTCACCATGATAATATTCCTTTTGCTCTAACTAAAAAAAATTTTTTTTTAATTTGTTCTGTTTAAAAAAAATCTACAATGTGGTTAACAGGAGTATCCCTTTAATAGATTTATAAGAACACTACCAAGATCTAGTTATTTTGAAAGGTATGATTTAACCATTTTATCTATAGCATTAAACTCATGATTATTAACCCAACGTTTTATTCTTGTTTTAGATTAGATATTCGTTCACGAATGTCCATTTTTTTAGAGTCCTTCATTGAATCAATTTACTTTTGAGGAATTTCTATTCTTTGAGAGTTTTCTAATTCTCTCTTCAAACACAAGCAAAACAAGTACCATATTTGCTCTACTAGGTACACAGCTCTCCGTTTCTCTTTTTAGGACCTTTTTTTATCAATCACCAATTTCTTTGGAGTCTATTAGCGAATGGAATCTATTGTAGACATTAGGACATTCCAATTTAGAACCGTTTCTAAGAAACCTAAACAGACTGAAGAGACTAATTTCAACAGTATACAAGCAATTACCTGAAAAAGAAGTATTCTCAGAAACATTTTCTTCAAGCCAACATACACAATTAATTAAAGTCTACCTTACTGCAAGTCGGTTCTTAAAAGCCCTAACAGAACAATTTCAACAGTATGGGCAATCTTACAGAAGTAACTTCCAAAGCTAAAATTACTTGAGTGTGGCTGGTGTTAACACAGGGGAAAGCTTTTGCAATTTATCTCGGGATTCTTAAGATTTTTCGAACTTACCTAAAGCCCTGGTATTATTTATGGGTGTTTAGATTGTAACTGAAGCAAGTGTTAGAAAGATCAGTGCGCCGATAAAAAGTCTTTTGCTGAAATATGCCCAGTAGATTGGGGAGAGATTACGATTGCAGGTTTTACTGGAAAACATCTCAAAACTGTTTTACAATTGAGCTCAGAAGCACGCATTATCTTTGGTTCAAGACGTGACCGAAGCAGCTATTACTCTTCAAAGCTCGTAAACTCTCCACAAAACCTTTTTATCGGTTTTCAAATGCCATTCCAAGATTACAATTTATTGCCTCAGCCAGCATATGTGATATTTCAGAGTCCCTTTGTAGTTCACTTCTGATGAATTGCTTGCATGCTCGTAACATTGCCGTCGGTTTCAAAATGTTATCAGCTTCAAAATGTTATCGAGTCGTGAAATGTTATCATTGACTGTGTCCGGTTGCATCAGTACAGATGAACTTTGTACATCATCTGATGAGAGAGAATGATCTGATAATCGGTCACTCTGTCTCCAATCCATATAGACTTTGAGATATCCCTTTCAAATAATCCTATCAACATATCTGATTCAGTTTGTCCTTTTGGATGTCCTTCAGTCGTCTGTCTCCATACTGACATTTTGCCATGTCTACTACCGTATCATGACTACCGTCCTTTTGCCTTCAAAGTTTAATCCTGCCAGGGGCTCGGCAACTTTGCGGTAGACAACATGCAGTAAGGTTTGGGCGCAATGCTTCACTGAATTTCAGCGCATTACCGCCCATGGTTCGCTAGTTCGAGTCAATGCTCGCCAGTTTCACCGCAATGCTTAGCCACAATAGTGTTGCAGGCTTTCTCCCTAGAATAACACTAGCAGCAGCAATATAAGTGAAATACTCTTGATGGCGTCTTTGAATAGTGAAGTCTTTAGGGTAAGGGGAGATAACTTTCAAGAGAGTTTCTTGTTCTGGCAAGCCCAATTATAATATTGTTAATGGTCAGTTCTCTTTTGGTTAATTTTTTTTAATTAGCTTGTATGTTTCTTTAGATAATCAGTTACGACTCCTGTAAATTGGCCACTCAGCTTGGTAAACTTCTTAATACTTTAATAATTATAAAGCATCTCCCTTTGTAGGTGATAATATCTGTTGAATGTCTATTCAAAGTATGGCTCTAAATGAGTGAGTGAGTTCTAATAAACTACTTATTTGAACCCCTACTATCCAGTTCGTGCGGCTCGTGGGACCGAAAAAGTTCATACTCTCTGCATGGTCAGGTACCCATTTTTACAGCTGGGTGAACTGATAGCAATGTGGATGAAGCGCCTTGGCCAAGGACAACACAGTATTAAGCTCAGGTTATAAATTTTGGTGTCTCCACTGAGATTCGAACCCGGGCCTATAGCGGCGTCACAGGCTAGCATGCTAACCACTACACCACTGTGCTCCACCACAACTGTGCCCACCAAGATGGTGTACAAGCATGAGCAATATTGCAGCCACTAGCCATGTTGGCACTAACTGAAATGTGTCAATAAATATTCCACCATCCAGTCAAGACATAATTTTCACATCTAGTAATAACAGTTTCTGAAACCCAATTTTACTATCTATATGTAAAACATTCAATTACTCTTTGCTATTGAGCGTAAATTAATCATTTATCCCATTTTCAGGTCCTTCTGTTATTATGATTGTACTAGATGGTAATTTAGTTATGAATAATGATGATTGGGTTCATAAAGATAATAATTAGAAGACGCCATTTCATGGCAATAAACTGAAAAAGTCTGCAGCTTT
The DNA here is from genome assembly GCA_916613615.1 of Steromphala cineraria. Taxonomy (NCBI): domain Eukaryota; kingdom Metazoa; phylum Mollusca; class Gastropoda; order Trochida; family Trochidae; genus Steromphala; species Steromphala cineraria. The sequence goes on along the minus strand of OU744722.1, from coordinate 36,601,973 downwards.
ATTTAATTACACTAAGAATTAGGAAAAAAACTGATTAGATTTGAGTGAATACATAGGTAATTTGACATTTCTCATTGAGGGATTTGGAAATTCTAAAAGGGCGGGAACAATTTTAGGCCATAAAGGGATCTCTCTAACATAAGATCAATGTTACCAATTGCAAGCAAAATGCAGTTCCTTAATAGAAGTACAATGTCTGGTTAGCCTTTTCTAAACCATTTTCCTGTTTCAAATGATGGAAAGGTGTTCACACTGAAATGGCTAGCAGCAGCAGCATTTGCTTGACCCTTAAATTCTTCATGAAAGACTATATAAACTTTATGGACATCATACAACTCAATTTAATATTTCACTAATATGTGAACTATTTATATTCAAATCTTCAAGTGAAATCACAGATATAATGCATTGTTTCCTCTAAGAAATAAAAGAGAAATAAAAGTTGTGTTTTTTAAAATAGAATGGGGGATAAGAGGAAAAATAACTTTTTTTCAACAAATAATTCTGGCAAGAATACACAGGAGTCATTTGATTATTTTCAAAGGGCAAAACAAACTATTTTGATTGGAGCGAATCAGCTTGGTTTTCTAGCAGGACTATACAGCAGTCGTTTAAGCGTGAAATTAATGTGCAGTCTAACTTCATTTCAGGCTCCAGAGTGGCTTAGGTGACTGTTCGGGTCGGAGAAAACGCTGAGATTGACTATAGGAGACCCAACAGCTTGGCTTTGGAGTCTGTGAACTACACGGGAAATATTTAGTAAGTATGACATGTATTTCTTCTTTGAATTGTTGAAATGTACATGTATGCTTTTTTTTCTTATGGAACTCCAGAAACAGCTTGTTTTCATCTAAAATTTGGACGTTTATCTATTTACATTTTTATGTTCTGGGAATCAAAGCGTATGATTTAGAAGGCAAGATCAAATGTAATATATTGATAATAAATTAATAAAATCACTACAAAATCATTTATGTGAGTATGTGTTTTTCTAGATATGAAAATCTCGTCTCTTATAGCTTATCTTGTGGAATAGGATTTTTACCAAAATCTAAGATTTTAATTAAATGTAGGTAACATTAACAGCTGCTTTTGTAAGGAAAGAAAAGGTCTCCTATCTTAACTTGAAATACGTTGATACCTTATCCAGAAACTGGATGACACTTATGAAACGTAAATATAGATTTCACTATCACAATATCATGTCTCAATGGAGGTGTTCTGTTTACAAAGGGCGCTATAATTACGACTTATGCCATATGTAAATGCTATCAAAGCTCCTCCGGGTAAAGTTTCAGAACGTTTAAAGTTTCTTTGAGAAACTAATCCTCGGAACTCGGAACAATACCCGTAATTAATCTAGCAGAACTTGCCAGACACTGGGTAGCCAATGTTCAGTAGGGGACGATAAGATATATTTGGGAGATAAATCTCATCCTTGGAATGAATCTGTCCTGGTGTCATGTGTGACTATTAGTTTGTATAGAGTAGACAAGAGCAGACAAAGATAGACAAAGATAGACTGACTGACAGACGGACAGACCAGTTTTTGGAAATATTTGTTTTCTTAGAGCTGATCATCTCCTTCTCGATGAAGAAATCAGGTAGGAATTTTGTTTTACTACTTTTAGAAAGGTTAAGGTTGATTTTGCTGGTTGGTAAGGGGTAAAAGAATTGTCTGGTGAAAATAATGGGTAAATATTTCAGATAGGCAAGGGTAGAACATAACTGAAGTTACTTTAGCAAGATAAATCTTTGACAAGGTCTGATAAAGGAAGTGTTGCAGAGTCGGCAGATGGGGAAACTGAGATGGGAGTGATACAACAGCAATTTAATCTTGTAAATAACAACAAAACTTAAGTGTCAATTTCACAAAACTTGAGCGTCTGTTTACATAAATTACACCTCGAACAAGGGGAAGAATCAGAGATCAGCTATTGACTTAAATTAAACTATACCAGAATATATGAAGATAGACATTTCAAAAGTTAATATTTATGGTAACTGTGTTTGAAAATAACAAAGAGAGGTTGGTTAGAAGGGGAAACAAGAAGGGGGGAGCGGAAGAAAGTTTGGGAAGGAAAAATCCCTGGATACGAGTGATAGATATAATAGATCAAGGACCCAAAGTTTAAGGGTTAACATGTGTGGTGAGTGTGCTAGAGGTAACATCAAGGTGGTTAGAAAGGAGGAAAGAAGGCGGGTGTGGGGACACAGAGAAGGGGGAGATATCCTAGCGACATGTCAGTGTTAGATTTCCCCTCAACATATTAGATGAGATTTCACCCAGTCCCCCTTGTGGCTGAGCTCCACTCTATTCATCTTGAGAATATTGAAAGCATTCAAGTGTATGAATAGAGAGATTTATTGTACTCAAGACTTCCCTTAGGAAACACAAGTCCACCAATTTGACATATAAATAGCGAACAATAAATCGCTGAGGATCCTCGCCCAACAGCAGAGCAGGGACAAATTACGACCATTTGAGCTGCACTGGAGTGAGATCAGAGAGCACGAGCTGTATGAAAGTCGGGACAGGGTTCAGGCCGCACACGACTGATCATAGGACCAATACAAGTAGGTAGCCTTTATTCCCCTGCCTCAATTTCACTTTTATTGACTTTCAGTCCATCGTGAAAGGCTGATGTGAGAAGAGGCAAAGATTCCAGTTGAGCTGAGGAGATTCCCAGTCTGCCTCGCAACAGCAGCCAGTCAAGAGAAAGAATTCCTCTAAAGGCTTTCTTCTTTTTCATCTCCCTTGAGTCAAACTGGTTCTGATCGTGCCTGGAGCAGCAATCTATTCAAATTTCTCTTCTTGACAGTTTTTGAAATTACAAGCAAACAAACAGCTATAACGAGAAGCTTTTTCTGTTCACTTCCTTCATATCTCATAGGTTTACAACAGTCGTTCATCTTCCAGATAACTACTTCAGGTCTGCGGGACGGACTCAGCAACAGATTGCTTCACGTTTATTGCAGCAAATGAAGCAGGAAATGGAACCAGAATGCTCAAAGCACTCAGGAAGTTGGAGTTTCAAAGGAACCTTGCTTCGAGACGGATTCTGTTGTCGACACTGTCTGGAGTTCAGGTGAAACACTGTGTAAGGAGTTTACTTATCTGCTGCTTTAGGAGTCTGCTTCGATTTAAAGTTTACGGGCCAAAATGGATATACAGTGCTTTTACGTTAACTGGTTTTGTGAGTACAACCTGGAATGGATATACACTGTGCCTTCTATTTCAAGTTGCCAGACCAAATGGTGTGCAAATGGGTTTATCTTCAATCTTACAAATCAAATTTGGATTTCAGTAGGAGTGGAAATCACACAAGGGAAGTACTTGAGTTTGGGCAAACATGGAATTGGTTTCAAGGGCTCTCCATATAACAACATTGCTTTAACAATTGAAGAGAGTTCTATCATGTGTTGTGTTTGAAGTGTGTTTTATTGGCAACTCAAGAATGTTTCACAGACAAGGTTTCATGGGAATTATAGCAAAGGCACTACTTCAGTGGATTTCAGGAAATTCTGAACAAGAATGAAATGAAGAAACATACTGGACAGTTCTAATTGATTGTGTAAAAGATGGATGGTTATGGAGCTTAAGTACGATTTTCAAAGAAATTTTTTTTTGGAAAATACTTCAGCATTTGTGATATGGATTGATACCCTGACGTGTGAATGAACTTAAACAGTGAAAATTCACAAAGGATTTACTGTGTTTATTCAAAGGAATGGATTTACTTCTGAGATGGTAGGTAAAAGAATTTATTCATATCATTTCATAAATTTTGGAAAAGTGAGCTAGTTAAGAGATGTTTGAAATTAAATATTCATGTCTTTGATAACAATATTAATGTTAACATGAGATGTAATACATGACCTTACAAAATACTTTTGAAACATCAATCTTTCGAAGTATTTGTTTCCATCAATTCATTTACCAAGCTCTAGTCAAAGGGAGGTAATTTCATTATTTAGACAGTGATAATCCTGTAAGAGTTGCTTCCCTTTACACTATAAAGATACAGCTTTCTAGAAAATTTTTATTTTCCCAATTTCTTGTTTTGTACACATTATTCACATGAAAGTTTTGCTTCTTATACATTTGATTGACTTAAAAATAATCAGTTTTCCTCTTATCCCGACTATAAACAAAAGATTGATTAATTTTTCAATTTTTAAAGGAAATCTTGATTGATAATGTCAAAAGAAAACAAACTCCTTTGAATAATATATAGATTTATTTGTTATCATATATTTTCTTTCAAAGGAATAGAAAAATTGCAATTATCAAACTATCAACAAATGACTTAGTTACAGTAGTTTTCAAGAGGAGTCTAAATTGAAAATAAATGTTGCATAAAATATTAAATTTTTAAAAAAAAATTTGCTATAGATAATTGCAAACTAGGCTGTGTTGTGTGCTCATTGTTTTCTGTGTAGAAAAGTTATCTTTTGGAATTCAGCTTATGTGTATATACATGTTGATGAAGAAAATTAGTGATTGAAGCTCTCGTAAAATCCCTATAAAATGCACATAGTTGTGCACAGTGACCAAGTAAAAACTTTCAAAATAGAAGATCAAGAAAGTTTGCCCACTGACAATGACATTCAAAATTATTCTTTTAGCATTTTAGAGCAAAAATATGTGTATGCTTCAAAAGTTGAACTGTATGTTGTTATTGTTGAAAATTCATAACTACTAAAATATATTCTCAATAGAATAATCTTGGTAAGTGATTTTACATTAGCACACATTTTTAGATTGAAGTCATTCTTTAGATAAAAATACAAAATTGAATTATTTGACGCAAATGAGGTAACTAAAACACAAATATATGACACATAAATCTAAGTATTGACACAATGACAACACAATGTGTAAACATGTAAATATCAACTGAACGACGAAATAAGCGACAGATTCCATGTTAATATCAGCATCTATCTAATTCACAACATCAATGAAATATAGAAAAGTGGGCTTGTTAGAAAATTGCTAATCTATGTAGTTAAGGGGCTGGAAGTAAGATAACCTCATATGGTATTATAGAAGTTACCAAATAAAACATTTTATATGAGTGCAAGAGTTATTACGCCGTTTGGGTAATATTTCAGCCATTAGCCGCATATATAAAATTTGATATGGAGTGGTCTCTTAAAATATGATAATGAAACAATGTCAATGATATGATGTGATGAAAACTGCAAGATGAAGTATAAAATTGAAAATTTCAATACTCTGCAAAGATGGGATGACCAAAATGAAAAATATTAAAATATGATATTGATGATTATATGAATTATAGAAATTTTATGATTAAATGAATTATAGAAATTTGAATATGAACAATTGGGGTTGTCCAATCTTATCATCGTGAATAAATTTTAGTAAGATCCTTATATATCCCTTTATACCAATTGAGTTTAAATTATATATTTTAGCTTTCACCCTATTAACTTTGTTCAGCATAATTTGTCTTAAAGTTTCAAATCCTGTACTTCGGCTACACAGAATGGTTTCACAGCTAAGATAATGAGTCCTCTATTAAATCCTCTCCTATTTGTCACTCCATTCCCATGTTTCCTCTCCCAGACTTTTAGTTGCGGCAACATCTAATATTCAGAGTTATCTCCCTTCCACCAGAAACCATGCTTCAATGTAAGGATTTTACAACTGCTTCAAAAAGCCTTTACTTTCTTTTCACAGTACGTTTTGAATTTTCTAGTTTTTGTTTGCTTTTCTTTAGCTTTTGTTGTTTTTTAAATGAATATTGTAAAACCAAATTTCCTAAATGTTGCCAAAATGACCAACATTAGAGATAGTTAAAAGTATAATGTATATTTACATTTTCATGAAAGTTCAAATCTTTGGAGATCCGAGGAATTTGATCAAAATACATAAAATGCATCAAAATCTGGTAGCTTGGTTGCCTCAGTGTAGGAATGATGTGAGTCTACTAACTGTTTAGGGACTGACTATCTGATTAAAACGCTGACCCAATATGCATTGAGAGTGACTCGAAGATTCCAATCTTAAATAAACTCCTCTCTTTCACCCTTATAACCCTTAAAACGACATTCTTAGCCTGATTTCTGGTTTGTAGAGGTGAGAGGATAACCCTGATTGCTAATGGATCAGAACCTTGGATCCAAATGCATAAGCTATGTGTTCTGGGCTAAGTGTCTAAAAGGTTAAGGTATCCTTAGCATTTCCAAAGCTGTGTTTTAACTTCTATTAGCAGGGACCTCCCTTATCCTAGGGTATTGTAAGCACTAAGGAAGCTTTGTGCATATCCTGCCACACAATGTGTTAGGGTCCGTCTAACCAAGAAGGGCGTCTAGCAGAGCGAGTGAGTGAGAGTGAAAGCGAGTGAGAATGAGCAATGAGCGAGCGAGGAGGGTAGGCAGTGAGTAGGCAGGTAGGCTGGTAGGTAGGTACTCACTTGGTTCTGGCCCATCAGGGGATTGTGGGGGGGAGGTGGCTGGGAATGGGGGGACTGCTGAGACGAGGGTGGCTGTCAACGGCAACAAGGCCAAGGGGAGACAATCAGCATTTTTATGTGCATATAAACATCGGTGTATACATTACATTGCTGCATGCACATCTCAAGATATTCGACTTGCTATTTTTGGTGGTGAATTGTGTAAATAAGCATGCTTCTAATACCAAAATCAAATTTCAAAAATCTTGTCAAAAAATATAATTACTAATTCTAGTTTTTAAATCATGAACGATTTTCAAAATAAAAGAATGTCATTTATTTTCTGTATTTATTTACTTTTTGTAAATCATGCACAAACTATCAAAAATATACAAACTGTCCTGAAGTGTTTATTATTTTCAAAATTACTATTTCTGCAAAGGGCTAACCATGCTTGATCAACAAAGAAGTCGCAACATAGAAACATGCGGTAGATATACAGTGAGGCGGGAGCGGACGAACGTCCATTGAACAGACGACATTAAATTCGGAATACAGCACAACAACCCCTTCTCCCTTTTAATACTTATGATAGAATAACAACCCTAAGGGTACCCGCTTGCAAATTATCCGTTATTTTTCTGTCCAATTGACTACAGTACATTCTTTTTCTGTATGAAATATTGACAATTCAACTATATGTACTGTATGAATGCCTGAAGGGGTGTTTGTGACGTTCTATACCTATATTTGCCATAATTGATCTATTTACTAATGAGGGAATTTGAACCCTGGGTGGTTGATGCAATGGGGATGAGTATGATGATGTTAAATATGAAAGCTGAGCGCTATTGAGGTAGAGGTTTGCGAGACCGCACTTTGATTAATTGATTATCAAAACAAGCAGAACTTCAAACAAACAGCAGCGAAAGCATTATTCTGGCATTGGTAGATGAAGTAAGATCTAGAATTGGAAATAATATCAGGACCCACATGCATGAAGCCTTTAGTCAGAGTCACCTAAGAACAAATAGAATTCCCTTAACTAAAGGAGGCTTTAACACGTGGATCCTGATTATCAAGATTTCTTGTGGGGGAATATAAGATGTATATGAAATCAAAGGGGCAGTCATGTATTTGTCATTGTGTGGTTCTTCTCATTTTGTTTTTATACTTACAGGAAAAAAACTAGGTGGCATGGGACCGCCGGGCATGCCGTCTTGTGGTGGCATCTGACCGCCGAGAGGGCTTGGCGCCGCATTCTGCAGACAAAATGGTAAAGTTGAGAATAGTGCAAAATTCAATGAAAATTTATTTTCAATATTGATAATTATCATTCTTAAATGACATGAAGGTAAGTACATTTTTTAGAATAAAGTTATTAATTCTGAAATTTGTTGTGTCTTTTATAAGAGATACTTAAAGAAGTCAAATAAACAACTTGATGTGAAAAATCAGTTGATCCAGGTTAATCTGGTCACATGGCTGTCCACAATGATACACGTTGCCATGGAAACAGATTCCTGATGATGCCATTCGGATCATAACCTTGGTGGACAACCATCAGGGCAACCTGACTCCCACAGTTCAACACCCACAGACAGACAAGCACTTGCCTCTAGGTTATACAATAGTCATCACAACTTAAACCATTCTTAACTGGGGATGACAAATCTCGAATTTGAAAACTTATATCTTAGGTGAGGTGGTTTGGGGTTAAGCAAGGCTTTCAAGAGTATAATCATGGGCTCTTGTATTATTACAGGGAGAAAGCCTGCAACACTATTGTGGCTATGCATTACTGCTAGCATCGGCTTGAACTAGCGAACCTTGGGTGGTGCTGCGCTGAGATTCATAGCAGCATCGCACCTAAACCTGACTGTGTGTAGAACAGTTCTCTACTGTAGGCTAAGTTGCCGAGCCCCTGGCGGGATTCGAACCAAACTGAAATGTTACCCTCCCAAAAATATATGAAAATAAGTGTGAAATTATCATAGGCATAAAAAGGGACGTACATTTTGTTTCCACAGAAATATCCATCTCTGACAGTCCCTTCAACATGTTTATATTCCTGTAAATTGGCCCAACAACTAATTTGGCACTAATGCGTTATTCAGAAAAAGAAAAAGATAAAGTCGGCTACTTCGAACATGCGCCTTATCCGCCCACTTTGACGGACTCCCTACTGCGAACTCCACTTTTAGACCTCATCTTTCTTACACTAGTTCTTTCTATCCTCAACACTAGTGACGACAAAACTACCATGGAAACCAAACATCCTGATTTTAAAAAACACATTATTCCATCCTTGAAACTATAACCTTTCTTGAAATAAGGACCATCTCATGGAATAAATACAATATAGAACTGGTACAATTTTTCAAAATTTTTGAAACTTAATATCATTCTATGATTATACGATAGTTAATATTACTTGAAATTGTTTAAAAAAATAATATTTAGTCGTAAAAACAAGTTGATTTATTGAATCTCCTTTTGTTTAAAATTGAAAAAATATAAAACAATAATTTGTCTTAGGAGAGAAAAAAACAGTCCAAAACAAACAAGATTCTTTTTTTCCGATTACAATCCTCGGATTTGATGACAGCATTTCTCGTTTTTATTACGTAAAAATTCGAAAACAGCGACTCCGAAATCTCAATTACAAGGCAAGTCGAGCCCGGCAAGGACAAACAGTATGTCAGCAACATCTACTAAGCACGGATCGATGTCAATGAATTATCAATAAATTTCAAGAAAATCAATAACTTTCCCGGGATGTGATTTCATTGTTAACTAGTGGCCAACATATGACACTGAATAGGAGTGAATCTTTTCTATGCCGACTGACGCTGAACTTCAAATGGTAAATCAATTTTCCTGGCTTGAATCCGACTCAAAATGACCCCCTTAACTGGAGTCCTGCTCTCCCATTGGCTAATACCGACAACTCTATCTGATACAATGACCTAATTGTTGCCATGGAAACTGGCCATGCCTTGGTTCCGAGTCAACAAGTATCACTATTATCTGGGTAGTCCAATAATGTTTTGCTAAAGTCAACCATCACTGCATATCATCTGAATACATGCTATTATTTTTTCCAAATATTCTTATACATTTTCAAGAATTTAAAAAAAATTTAAACCTCCATGAATATACCAGATTTATACCAAAAGACGACTTAATCTTTGTTTAAAATATCTAGAAAATGAAATACTTCTTTCTAATTAATGAATTCTGAGGAACCTTAAAATGGATGATACAATCTCTGAAACTTAGCAATACAGGAAACTTCAAAACAGGATTACTTTTTTTAATTTTCAACTCCTTTCTTGCAATCTCAATTTGTCTCAATCTGATCGTTAAGAAATGTTTTTCCAAATATTGTTTACCTATAAGTTCATTTATCATATATATTATAAGGATATGATTACAGCATTAAAAGGGTGAAACCGGTAACTGGGAGAATATTTTGTGGATTTATATTTGACAAATTGATAAAGAAGAAGGCACACTTGATGAAATAACAGTAACAATGAGAAGCCAATCACCAGGGCATAACAAGGCGTATTGTTGTTAAGACGTATCCTAAATACCGATAATATTCTGACTACATAAAAAAGATGCAAAAGAAAAATAAATATACGAAGTAGAAAACTCCACATCAACATTTTACCCAACAGGGGCAAGAAATGAATCACGAGATTAAGTGAATGAATAAATGAGTTGTGAAAGTTGAAATCTTCCAAATCATACGTCGATATTCTCCAATTGACAAAGACAGTCAAACTGTAACTAATTTCACTTCCAGGGAGAATGAAATTAAAGACAATGATTGAACCCCAAAACATCATCAAATGTCAAACTATGTTCAAACTTGGAATGAATAAAAGAGTTACAAACTGAATGAATGAAAAAATAAGTGAGTAAATGAGTTAAAGAATCAACCTCACATTAACACATTAATATGCACCGGAAGGACCTCGGAAATGAAAGAATAAACAAAGTACAGTCACACTTTGATAAAACTACCTCCATATACAACTTCAAATGGAAGAATGAACTTTGAATGAATGAATGAATGGATGAATGAATGGATGAATGAATGGATGAATGAATGAATGAATGAATGAATGAATGATATAAATGAATGAACAAAACAAAATGAACTTCATACAAATGAATGAGTGAATGAAAGAGCAAGTGTGTTTTAGCCAACAGCTGCAGAATGAATGAATGAATAAATGAATGAATAAACAACCAAAGAACAAATGCACAAAAATCCAACCAATAACAATGAACGAAAGAATGAATGAACTTGGGCAATATTCTAGTCAATAGCGTCATAATGAATGAATGATTGAACAAACAAATGAACGCATGAACAAATGATTTAATGAACTTGAGAACTGCACAAAAATCCCACCACTAACAATGAACGAATGAATGAAGAACTGCACAAAAATCCCACTACCAATGAATGAATGAATGAGCAAATGAATGAATGAACAAACAACCAAAGAACAAATGCAAAAAAATCCCACCACCAACAACTATCAAATCTCCCGCCCCTCATAACCTGCTGTCCAAACGTAACGTAACTTAATGCAATGAAGCGTAGTGCGTGTGTAAGAATCCACTTTTGAAGTTGTGGGACGGACGGAGGCGACTACAAAGCCAGTGCTGTGAATGGCATGCCAGGATCCCTCGAGCCATCAACATGTCGTCAATGAAAACACACAGCTCACAATAAAAGGAAGTGGTTAGCCCATTCAGTCAGCCTCACAACACAACAGGAAATCCTCACATCAAGCCATATTATACACGTCTTCATCGACATTATATCGTTTTGTCTGCTTTAATAAATATTGACAAACTGCTATAGCGATGACATGAAGCCAGAGGCTTTACACATGCAGGCTACTTCAAACTGCCATTGCTACTGTACCAGGGGAAGCCCCTAATCTATAAATAGAACATGGCTCCAGTTGCCTGTCATGTTCATGTTGTTGCTATGGTAACCGGAATTACCCTTCTCTTTTTTTTCATTTTGAATATCCTAAATATTGAAACATATTTCTGCTTCATTGAAAAGAAACATAAATATTTAAGATTTTTTTCGGGTACAGGAATGTAAGATTAACTAAATACAATATAGCCATCCTTTATAGTAAACAAATGAGAATTTACAAAGATTAAAGGCTTTGTCCGAACAAAATATAACATCTCAAAATGTTCAAATACCCGTCAAAGCTAAATCATACGTACGTATCAAAAGCACTGGTACCCTAACTGTCAAAATGTGGCTAAACAAAATTCCAGGTTTTCAAAAGTAACTAACTCCAAGCTGCACCAGTTACCATAATGTCTAGTTTGGATCAAACAACCACCATTACATCCTCAGATTGAATGGCTATAAAGTTTCCCAAACATCACTGAACTTTTGAGTTCTCATTCTTGAAGTTCACAGTGCAAGAAAGACTGATATTTCACACACGAACAACGCTATCATTCTCATAATAGAAAAGTTTTGATATAGTTTCTTTTATCATTTTCAAACATATGAAATCAGTGTAAATTCATATAGCACAAACAGTAAGTGGACCAGATGGCTCTTCCAAGATTATCTCCCTTACATCACCACAGAAATCCCAAAAGACAATTGTGGCTACCATTGTAATGACACCAGCAAATCAAGTTTCCTTCATGGTGGATATGTTCCCAAACCTAAATTTCAAAGATTTCTTCAAATCGCCAAGCTGCCTGCAGGACTAAAAGCCTCAAACCCTTATTTATCCACAATTTATTAGTTAGCCCTACAACTGACCACATTTAAAAGCTTTAGTTTTCAGAAAGTGTATTTGAATATTAGTAAGTTAAGTAATTTGCAGAGAAATAAAACACTTCATGAGCTTATTTCACTTCGCTGCCAAGAGACACAATCTGCACGCTTTCTACAAATACTTCAATTCTGAATCTTTTTCGTAACTGCCATATCAAAGCAAGTAAAAAGTTAATCTTATGAAGTTCTTGAAAGAAGGCAGACAAGAGCTCGAGGTGCTAAAAACTAACCACAAATAATATAAACAAATATCCTTAACAGACATTACTTCACAAAATTCTAGGCATCCCTCAGTACCCAAATTCAAGTATTGGCACAACAGATAAATGATACCCAATTGACTGTGATAGTCTAAACACAGAGATAAATAGACTAAGATTTCTTTACTGAATTAAAATTTTCTAAATATTGATATTTCATAATCATGATTTCTAAACTTGCAAAAAACATAATAGAATTAGCCAATGAAACATAAAAATGTCGAGAAAGCAACAGCCCTTGTTAGAGTGAAGAACTATTTGGACAATGTCGCAGCTATTTTACTGCCTTGGGAAATATTTACAAAATCGAATCTAAACAGAAAGAGAGTAAACAAGAGCTGCAACAGTTCATTAAACATAACCCAGAGAGGATGGACCAGAACACAAGGCTTGTAACAAAGACGGGAGAATCTTTCGTAAGAATTTGGAAAACAATTGACCAAGATACTCAAAAATCTACATAATCCGGATTTGTTATGACAAAGACACCATATATCATTCAAATGAATATCATTTATTTGCATGAATATTCCTACAAATGTTTCGGTTTTTTCCACATCAAAACACAAGTCAACTGCTTTGAGAAATTTGCGATCAGAGAAAAAGTTTATTTATATAAAGTCTTTTGAAATATTGAGTGACAAGCACACAATAGTGTGAATTTTCATAGTATCAAATTATCAATTCAATAAGTATAAAAACTTTCTCAAATGCACATTGAACATCCTGAGAATGATCTTAATCAAGGCAAGGAGCCAAAAGACGTATGTTGGCAGCCAGAGGGTTAAGAAAATCAAACATTTTAAAACATGAAAATATCCAAAATCTTTCCCTGCAAATTTATTTCACCTCCAAATGTTCCAATTTTTGCCTTGTCTGAAACCCTATCTTCAATAATTACGTTGTCTATCTCAATCAAAAGCTAAATCGTCAAATATCAATGCTTTAAAATATATCAACCAGCTGTAGACAAAGGAGATTCTGTTATATTGTCTCATACAACATCACTGAAGACAAAGGGTTCAAAAGTTTTTATTATTTAACCTTTGTCAATAAACAACTTGAAGTTGATTTTCACGTAAAATCATTGTCTCTTAGAATTAGGGAACAATTTGCCATCAATCAACATCAAAACTGGTATCCTTTGATAAATACAAAATCTTTTTAACAAAGAATCAAATGAATTGGATACGATAAATTCAATTTCTTCCAAACCAAAATAATCGTTTTTTAACAATTTGAACATTTTCAAATCTTAGTGCAAGCCTCAGTTTAAAGATGGACTGAAATGCTATATGGCAACTTTCAGGATTCGTGAAATAGTGATTACAATTTGACATTGACTAAACTTTAAATTACTGAAATCGACCTAGAAACGGCTTAATTACGACTGTATACATAACACTGCCTAATTAGGCCGGCGAACAGAATAAAACGCACTCAAGCGTGACTACCTCGTGACGTGTTAGTAGGCGATGTGATACCCCGTTGTGTGCCCTCGTTATGTAAAACAACACAAGCTAACAGTACAGCTCAATGTTTAACCGTTGATTAAACACCCTAAAGAACATCCCAACATCTCACACCTTCAATAAATCGGTAGTTTATTTATTCAACTGGCAATTTGTATTGATGTAAACGTAAGACCCTGATTAAAAACGAAGTTGTGCGCATAATGCTACAGCATGTAGGCCTAGATGGTCTCGCTTTGCGCAATGTTGTCATAAGACTGCACGTGAGAACCCGGATGTATATGTAAACAATTGCTCCCGTGTGAACTGTTTTATCTTCGTGCACAGTTGGTGGTTGTTATTGAATATTACTTTAGTAGCACAGCAGAAAGGATGTAATTATACAATACTATTTTATTTTTACATTTAAACCATTTTTTTAGAATTGCCTTTAACTTCATTTTGTAACAGGATAAAAAATATATACGTTTTTCTTAGTTATTTCATTTAGTGATGGACAAGTTACAATTCTCAATGAAAGACATGTATTGGATGATCACTGATGTCTTGTTTAAAACATTATTTTAATAGGGCATTTCACTGAAAATCTTAATGTTTTCACTCTTGTACATAGAGGTGATATTTTCTACAACAATACCCGATACATGGCCAAACAGAATGAAGATTTATTAAATGAACCTTATCCAAAATAATTATCAGATAGAGCAAAATCGGTATTCCTAATTTCAGGTTAATAGGTTATAATTTACCAATCGGAGAAAAAAGGGATGTTAAGGAATACAATTGCTATTTGATGTTACCTAATTAGCTGATGTCATAAAATAGCCAGGTGTTGATGATTGTGCATTATATAACCTACCTGCTATAGTCATCATTTGATATCATCTAATTAGGAAACAGACAGGAAATACGATAGACAGTAAAGTAATTGTGTAATAAGTGAGTATCTGATCTAAAGAAAGTAAGTAACACCTGCAGACCAATGTCACTGTTTATTCAACCTTTTTACACAACGTTCAAATCTAAATGTGAGCATTGTATATTCGGATTATTACCATAAATCAGCCCAATACTTTGTGCTATGTTTTACATTTTACTAATCTCCCTTTTCTCTGCATGCCAAACTGTTCATTCAGTGAAAATGCGAGCTCGAAGCAGAAAATCGGTGTAGTGATCGGAACACGTGAGTTCGATGTAGATTGTCACATTGCTCTGTTTGACCTAACACAGCGGGTCAATTTGGCGTGAAACCATCAATATGATGGGAATTTGTCTACGGAGACTTCATCAGGAGATATTCTAGGACAGTTGACAGCAACACAATGATATAGCATACTGTTAATCGCTTTGAAAAGGCAGAACTGCGGATTTCGCCTATCATTTTCCATATAAGCAGACGAACGCTTCGCCTACTGCCACGTCACTTCCGGTATCCCTTGCCCGTGGCCTCTCAGCCTTGTTTTGGTTTGTCGCTGGACGGCGACAAGCAGACGCCTTGTTACGCAATGTTTACTTAGCTGTAGCTTCATTGAGAAACTGTGTATCGTTGCTGTTTTGGCCTAATATTTATGTTATATAGTTATTTGACCAAAATCTTTTGAAAAATAAATCAAAAAAAGGTTATACAGCGGCTCTTTAACATTGTTTCCTTTTGTTTAAAAAATAGCCTCGATTTGGGAAATCTTGTAAAAAAAATTGAGAAACATTACAATGAGAAATTATTCATAAGCATGGAGTAGATTTCTATTTTTGTTAATGCGTGAATAATAAATGAAATCTGCCTCAAATGAAGAAACTCATATGCTGTGAACTCCACAAAACACAAACCAGTCGCAAATATTGATTATCAAATGACAAATCAAGAAAGAAGTTGAAATATACTTATCCTGGTCATCAATTTCAACTTCCTTGTTAATTTCATAATTAGCGAGACTAGTCAACATGGATTTTGTCAACTATTTTGACTCGTCTTTGTCTTGTTTTATTTCTTTAAATCAATTCTAAAAGAAAGAATCTTTTTAAGAGGAAAATCACAGGTAAATCTGTTATCAAGAAGTTCGTACATACAGCTTTCTTTCTTAATCTACTTAAAATGTAGTTAAGAGAATGCAAGTGATCAAGAAAAACTTGCATATTGCTGCTAGGGTGATGAACATATTTTCTTACTCTTGACCTGGGAGTAATCAAAGAGTGCATCATAACAAAATACCTCCAATATCCAAACCCCAAAGATAAACAGGGCAAAAGACACTTCTATCAAGTAAAATTGGTAGTCAATTTTAACATTTCAAACGGATTCAAAGAGTCAACACTGATGCATCAAGAACTGACAAGAAGGTGAGGTGATTTGGAGTTTAACTCGGCTTTCAAGGGTATTTCACTTATATTGCAGCTGGCAGGATTATGGCAGGGAGAAAGCCTGCAACACCAGTGTCTGCAACACCAGTGTGGCTATATATGTATTGCGGTGAAACCTGGGGCATTGGCTGGAACTTGCAAACCATGGGTAGCACTGTGCCAAAATTCAGTATAGCATTGAACGTGTAGAACAATTCTCTTCTGCAGACAAAGTTGTTGAGCCCCTGTTGGGATTCGTACCACAGATCTCCCGATCTGAAGCCGATTGTACTAACCACTGCACTATCAAGTCAAAATGGTAGCCTATTTACTTCTTCAAAGAGTCAACTCTGATGTATGAAAGAAAGTCTGCAACACAGTTGTGACTTTACACTACAGTGAAACCAGCAAACATTACCGCAATCATTACTGTAAAATACAAGAGGTTGAATGTACCATTGCAACAAAGTTCATTACTTTTCTGAATCGTGAGTGAGTAAGTGAGTGAGTTATTATTCAACGCCGCTTGAGCAATTCTGAATCGTCTCCACAGCCAGGATTCGAACCCAAGACTGCCATCAATGATGACATTATTCCTACACAAACTTAAAGAAAGAGCAAGTTTAAGACACTAAACTTCTTTGATGATAACGCAGAGTTGCCCAAATAATTAACCACTCTAAATCTTGATATTAACACCACATATGAAAGAAAAGACCAAATTTCACACAAATTTTAATTTTTTAAAGCAAAATTGACATACCAATAATGCAGCATTAGCCAAATTAAATGTCCTTAATCTTGCTAAGAACCCTGCATATTTAAGAAGAGAACACGATCAGACCACGACAATGACATCATTCATAGCAACTTTTTGCATACTAATAATTGAACATCAGCAAGTACAAAAAACATCCTTAAACAATTTTGTTATGAAGTCATAATATCATCACTTAAGTTTACAAGAAACATTTTACATACTGTTGATGCAACAATAGACACCTAATACAAACATCTTGTTATGAAACTTGCATATTTAACAAATGAGCAAGACTTAGCATATTGTGTTATGAACCCTGCATATTTGAGAATATTTAAGATTGGGGAATGACGCAGCCACCTATGTGGAAAGGGGAACAAGACAGAGAATCATGTGGATGGCTGCACATGACAAATGACTCACCTTGCTCAGGTGTATAGGTATACAGGTGTACACAGGTAATAATTGCAGGTAATCCTCTCACTCTAGACTTAACATCAGTAGCTTTTTAATAATTTTGTATTGTTTACCATGAAATTTAATGAAAACTGGTACATGATTGATTTCTGGGAATCAATTTAAGATGCCAGACTTGCTTGAGGACAAATCTAAACATATTATATTACCTGGAACTTGGACTGCATTCTGTTTTTCAGTTCTTTTGTTTACTTTGAAGCTTATAAATATATTTTCTTTTGTTTACCACGAACCTTATAAACAAAATTCATGAATGTACATTTTTATTGTTCTCTGGGGTACAATTTCAGACACCAAGACTTGCTTTAAGACAAATCTAGACTGGCAACATGGCTTTTAATCTATAGGATATGCAGGGATAGGAATGGATTTTTTTTAAACAGCTGAAATCCACGGATGGTGAACTACAGTCAGAACTGATCATCTGAATATTCACATTCCTTAATATGATCTTTTGAATTTTCTTCTAATGAATATTAGTGCTCAAAGATTGGATATGCAATTTGAAGAAAAACATATTTGTGGAATCTGTAAATATAAAGCCATTTAACTTATTTTGAAGCACTTCCCAGGCAGCTATAAACGCAATTCATTTTGAATAAATTCTTCATTTGGGTGGAGGGCAATAAAAAGCAAGATTGTTTTGTCTGATAATGTTAATTGTAAATTTAGCAATGTAAACAATTAAATGAAGGAAAGTGAATGAAGTATATGTAAAGGTGATGAACATGTTGTTTTTCGTTTGCATAGGCAGATAGATACAAAGAAAATTGTGTAAAACTGGTGAATATAAAATATTGTTTATAATCCAACGTTGGTATGTATGTATTTAGCCACTGATAACCGGCAGCACTCAGCTAGATGTTCAAGACCTGGGGCCTATTTGGGTCCCTCCCAACATATCTCAACCTCATTATACCACCATCACAACCACCCCCCTCACTATAACACTACAACACAACCTGGCAGCAAATCTCTGTGCTGTAAAACTCCTCAAATCAACCAAACAGCTCCACCACAGCAGATTTGTGCTGGCATTCACCCTCTGAGGTCACAAGCACAGAGGTCACAGACGACCAATCGGAGCGCTCGCCTTATAAAGAGGGCCTTTGTGATGACTGGTTCCACATGGCTGGCCACCAGAGAAAAAGGGGCTTTCCAAAGTTGTGAAACAACATTATGGGGAGAATGGGGTCCGAAAGTATGAATTTGGGGATGAATATGGTTTATAGTAAGAGTTTGAGGCTGGGGTATCAAAGGGTTGGAATCTAAAGCATCCAAGTCGTGATTTGCTTGTTCTTAGGCAAGCAATAGCAGGAAGGGCAGGCAGAGAGCACAATACACGAGGCTCTACACCCTGACCCTCCCGTGTTGGGCTGACAATACACTAGATCAATAATAACCGAGTGGAGGGCTGAATCTCTTCGTCAACATCGGGAGTCTCTACACTTCAGACTCCTTCACGAGAACACAATTATAATATTTATCTCATATCCTTAAATGACATTTAATGTATTCACAACTGAGAAATGGTCATCATTTTGATATTTGATATATTGATATTGATGGATATTTTTTTTTAAATCTCTTTTATTAGAGAAATGGCATTTAGATGTTGAACAAATGTAAAATTGCTATATTTGGGATCACACTATCTTAAATTGTACAGATTGTCCTTTTTGTGATCGAGTCTTATGCAGGATTCGAACCCACATCCTTTTTGATTGATAATACATATTTCATCAGTAATATTGGTAGAGATCAGATTTCTAATAGAATGGCATCTACATGTTTCAAGAAGACTTAAAATATTAGTAAAACTGAAATGTATGAAACTGTTTTGAAAGACTTTTAGCAAGGATGGATTAAACTATTTTCACTTAATTACTTAATTTATGATATTTATCGATTCGCAAACAAAACAATATATATCAAATATGGAAATGTCATGTTGACCTAACCTTTCATTTCACGAGTCATAATCTAAGAAATAATTCATGAGGATTGTACAAATAAACAAACCACTCACTTTCAAACGATAATCCTAAGTTATGACGTGAATTAACAACCTATATCTTTAATTTTCCAAAATACTTGGAAAAATCCAAAATGGTTGACTGAATGGGGACATCTAATAATTTTTCAAATATCCAATAATTATCAACAAATATTGAAAACTATAAATTTAAAATTCAAAATCCAGTAAGAACAATATATCAAGCAGAGTATCAAATTTTCACATTAATTCATATCAAAAGAAAGTCGCCATTACAACAGTCATCCACCTTCCCAGTGTAGAAAGCCAGCTTGAGCTACTAAAATTAATCCGCACGATGTTCAGGGCCTAGGGAGCCTCAAAAGCTTCAAGCAAGCTCAGAGCAAAGTGGCTCTCCACCACTAAACAACAGGCAAAAACAGGAATCCTTATTACAATCAAACAGTTGAAATACCTAGCAATTTACACAAAAAACACATCTGGACATTTAGAAAACAGTTTCCATCATTCAAAATCAAGATTATCTTCTCAGATAAATTTTCCAAAGATTTGAGCCATTTTTATTTGATCCACGACAGATTTTATTTGATAAATATTTTCCTGGATTAGGAATGTTCTAGACCCTCGATCATAGGACCTAAAATAGGACAGACTGACTAAGACCCATTATAAACTACCAACATAGTTTTTAAGGTAGAATAAATCCAAGAATATTTGACTTAAATTTTTATATGTCAGTCGAATGAAAAAATAAAATTTCAAAAAGGCGATGGACGACTGTATATTTGGGGACAAGATAAAAACCGTGGAAGGACTACAGAATTCACATACGCAGATGATTCTAGTAACTAACAGATCAGGGAGGAAATTAGAAATCAATGCGAAAGCGAGAATTCACCATTGGTTCATCATAAGCTATCCCTGTCATGTTGACAGGGGATGATATTTCATATATACATCGCTCATTAACATAATTCTTACATATATGATATAGCACTACTTGACACCTGTGTATAACTATGAATGGATATGTATTAAACAAATAAATATATTTCTGCTTGCTTTCCAACATGTGGCTGCAGGTGGCTTTGAATCAGAATTAATTTTTATCAAATATTTTCTAAGGCTCACGACTAAAATGGAAATATGCTCGGAACTGCAACTAACAACGAAGGAATATACTTTGAGATTCTACACAGATCAGAAAAGTGATATGGAGATTTACAGTAATGTACAGTTTAGAGCTAACTGGATTCTTTGTCTAATGAATTAGGTCATAATTCTCCGAATGAAGTAGAGCGAGGGACCCCGGAGACAAAATGCGAACATGACTGCGCTCTTTACGTCTCCACATCTACTTGCACACAAAAGATGCAACAAACAACACAAGAACTCGACTACAACTTATTCACACTCGGCAAATCATTCAACCACCCCAAGTGACACCCTCAACTCCAAATTTCACAAGTGCTGAATCTGAAAATAGTGTTGGTTTATTGAATTCAACCTCGGGTCTAAGAAGTAGGCTATCTTTGTGAGGTAAGATGAATGGGAAAGAAGCTATGATCACGAAATTAGCGGAATTCTTAAATACAATTATGATGCCCCAGAAGATGAGAATTAATGGAATTCTTACATAAAAATAATGCATTCCTTGATAAACTTTTGTTTAGATTTCACAATGAGAATTGTTGATTTGAAATCTATTTCCACAGAATCACTTATGTTTGTTGCCGTAAAAGGATAACTAATAATATGAATGTATTATGTGTATTATGATTCTGAAATCTTGCAGTCATAATGGAAAACGAGCATTCAATCACACAACGGTCACATCACTTAGGGAAAATGCATGGATTGTAATGAACCTTCAACATCCCACATCCCGAAGAATAAGTTAAAAGATATTTAAAATCATAAAATATGAATTTTTACAAAAGAAGTTATTTAAATTTTTTTTGCTGTTCAAAACCCCTCACAGATTACATGAAGAATATTTGTATCTGTAACTAAAATTGTAAAGCCAATAAACTGTTGTGATCAATACTGCTATAACGTCAGCACCAATAGTGCAAGCCATTATTATAAGAGGAAGAGAGCCCACACGCCATCAACGGCAGCCATTGCAATGAAACCTGTAGCTTCAACAGAACTGTATACTTCAGTTACACAGTTCATATTTGAAGACTTTAAAACTGTATACATCATTACACCATTTCAATATATCAATTAAAGGTGAAGTGATTTGGGGTCAAATGCCCCTTTCAGGAGTATTTCACTTATATCACAGCTGTTAGTATTAATGCAGGGAGAAAGCCTGCAACACTATTGTGACTATGCATTGCAGTAAAACCTGCGACCCACAGCTGGAACTAGCTGCTAGTATTATTGCAGGGAGAAAGGTGAAACCTGCAAGCATTGGCTGGAACTAGCAAACCATGGGTGGTACTGCACTGAAATTCAATGTAGCATTGTACCCAAACCTGACTGCAAGTAGAACAGTTCTCTACTGCAGACAAAGTTACCCAGCCACTGGCAGGATTCGAACCACGGCCTATATCAACTATGAGATCATTGAGGTATGTGAGATATGAGACCATCTATATCCCCACCCGTCAGGGTTATAGGGGGGTAGCCGTGTATAACAGTACATAACAGTACCACTGAAGCATGGAGGAGTGACTGGCAAATCCGACTCAGCCAGTGAAGCGTGTCTCCTTTCTCTGACAAACTCATACAAATCATGTCACATCTTGTTCACAATGAATATGCCCATAAACATTTTATGAAACCTTGAAATTGACAACTTCGTCAATTGCAATGAAGTACCATGAAGTTGGTACCTGCTTAGAAAATATCTATCAAAACAAAAATAACAGTGAAAATATTTAAAAAGAAAACCAAAAGAAAAGAAAATTTTGAGAGAAATAAATTCTGAATTTGCTTACAATTTGTATAATTTTTTCAACATTTGACAAAATTAATATATTTCTTACAAATAGTGTTTGCACTTAAACAATACAAATCTTGTTATACCATCTTCTAAAATTTCTTTCTGAAACTACATAGAAATGTTTTATCATGAAACTTTCTCAAGCCATGCAATGAGCAAGGTTGGAAATTAATAAGTGAGGGTTTTATAAGACCAAATTAAATCCCAGTGCTGTTTTCCAGCGTTATCTGTGTACAAGACATTAATTATTCATTCCGCTGTTCTGGATGTTCAGCCACTAGAACATGTGCTTCTCACACGCTCGCAGATGTCACCACATGTATGTCGCCGTGCCAACCAAGTTTCAACCACAGATGTCATCACATGTGCATGTCGCCGTGCCAACCAAGACGTCATCACATGTGCATGTCGTCATGCCAACCAAGTCTCAACCACAGATGTCATCACATGTGCATGTCATCGTGCCAACCAAGACCCAACCAGTTGTCACCACATGCATGTTGCCGTGCCAACCAAGACCCAACCACAGATGTCATCACATGTGCATGTCGCCGTGCCAACCAAGACGTCATCACATGTGCATGTCGTCATGCCAACCAAGTCTCAACCACAGATGTCATCACATGTGCATGTCATCGTGCCAACCAAGACCCAACCAGTTGTCACCACATGCATGTTGCCGTGCCAACCAAGACCCAACCACAGATGTCATCACATTTGCACGTCGTCCGTGCCAACCAAGACCCAACCAGTTGTCATCACATGTGCATGTAGTTGTGCCAACCAAGACCAAACCAAAGATGTCACCACATGCATGTCACCATGCCAACCAAGACCCAACCACAGATGTCATCACATTTGCACGTCGTCCGTGCCAACCAAGACCCAACCAGTTGTCATCACATGTGCATGTAGTTGTGCCAACCAAGACCAAACCAAAGATGTCACCACATGCATGTCACCATGCCAACCAAGACCCAACCACAGATGTCATCACATTTGCACGTCGTCCGTGCCAACCAAGACCCAACCAGTTGTTATCACATGTGCATGTCGCCGTGCCAACCAAGACCCAACCAGTTGTCATCACATGTGCATGTCGCCGTGCCAACCAAGACCCAACCAGTTGTCATCACATGTGCATGTGGCCGTGCCAACCAAGACCCAACCAGTTGTCATCACATGTGCATGTCGCCGTGCCAACCAAGACCCAACCAATTGTCATCACATGTGCATGTCGCCGTGCCAACCAAGTCTCAAACCCCTATGCACTAATAATTCCCCAATCCAGCTAGGACAAGCAAATTGTTTTAGCTCATTTAGCCCAAATTCAGCCTTAAACCAAAACATTTGATTAGACTTGTATCATTTTATAAGATCATGAAATATTTGTTGTCTGTCCATAAACTACAAATTTATAAACTAGTCAAACTCAATGAATTTTACAGGGGGGGTAACAAACATGGTTAATCTTCTGTTTATTCTCTGAACACAATAACAAAGATTAAATCAAAGTTTCAAAACCAAGAGATCTTAACAATAGAAACAATGAATTTAAAAATTAAAAAAAAACATAGTTTAATTCCAAATGGGAACAAAAAATTATTTTTTTTAAAAGTAGCCATACAAGAACATGAAGACAACAAAATCGTGCAGTAGGCAATGTAGCTTGAATCAGACAAGGGAGAGAACTCCTGATTCCTTCACTAAACTGCTCCAGAGTTCACATGGCAGACAACATCAAACAATCCATACTAAATTTCATAGAAAACCAATTCATTCACAGACTTCCATTTTTTTTTAAACCTGAAAACTCGAAGCCTGCAAAACCACAATATTTTTTTACCCGATAAACATTCTCCCGAAACTGTCCAGAAAGACAGATTCTGTGCTGGCCAACACCTATAATCATATCCCCCACTCTAAGTCTACCTGCCGTTTTCTTCTAATTAGAAAGAATAGGAGAGTCAGCAATGCACAAGACAAAATCTTTAACAATCTAATTTGCCTCTTGTTTCCGAAGCCCCTCACACCCTCGTATTTGATCAATACGCGATACTACCTCTCTCCGGCTCTACCTTATAAAAAAACGGCATTTCTTCTTACATTTCAAATGTCAAGAGCTGGGGAAACTTTAGAAGCAGTGTAGCAACTTGGCTATTACACTTACAGCTAAATATTTTATAGATGTGGCAGGAACAAGGGAGATAACTCATGTATCACCGTCCATTGGACGGTATATCTAGTGTTTAAAATATAGCCCGTCCACAAGTCGACTATTTGCCAGGACTTGGTACTTTTTCGTCAGGAATGGTTACTTTTAAAAATTCTTTATTTCCCATAAGAAATTGAATTAATTTTCAGGACAGGCTAGGTTCAAATTTATTTTATACACTGGTATATTATAATCGAGATGTTACTGTTGATCACTTCGTGGAATAAATGTATCAAATAAATGGGGTGAACTTGTTGGATGTAGCTGATACATCCATCTTTTAGCGAGTTTAAACGACTCTGTATCAGTTTTGTCATCAAGGGATAATTCATTGTATTAAAAGAGCAAGTTTGTAATGTCATTCTAATTATTTTGATACTTGCCATTTCACATTCAACATTTATAGTCAGCCCAGCCTTTAACATTTAACTCTTTGACTTATCAACCTATGAAAGGTAGTAGTGTCTTTAAAATTCTTTTTAGAAAATTCTTTTGAAACTTATGCACTTGACAACTTATTTAAGGCAAGGTGTCTGTTCATTATTTGTTTGAAATTAGAACTTGGAACGTTATATGCGAATGCAGACTATTGTAGCTTTGTGATGAGTCCTAATTGGTCAGTTCGATTGGTCGACTGAATGGACCAGTTACTGTGTCTAGCTAGACTCAATATCGGAGTGTAGCGAGAAGAATTGACCAAACAGTGGGATATAAACATCATCACCTGTCCAGTGATGTTATAAGTGATGTTATCTAGGTAGGAAACACCTGAACTTGTCAAATCAAGAAAATATTCAACGACATAACATGGACAAACTTTGACTATCAGACACTATTGGGAGAGATGTAATCACTTCAGTGAGTACGCTGAATTCTAATATGCACCCAGTAACTTTATTTCCAACCAATCCCTAATTTCTCCATCCCCGACCCTACACAGCAGAATCCACTTCCTTTTGAAAACATTTCATCACAATAGCTCATAGATGGAATCTTGTTCAAATCCACCCTTGTTTTTCAGCAGAGTGAGGGAGGTGTACTATCAAAACTTTGCTCCATTCAATTTCCCTCAAAATGTCATGCACCAGTAAATATTTCTAAATTCTATGATCTAAATGCACTTATTTTTCACACTGTCGAATTTATCAGTGCAAAACAATTCTGGACCGCCAATTTACAGTACATGCAGTAAGAAATTTTTTAGACACTTGAACACTAAATATTCATAAACCCAAAGGATTGAACTTTTTTTTTGTGTGTGCAAAATTTGCATCCAATGTTCAAAAGCATCTCTCTCAAAAGCCACATCATATTGTGATATAAAGGGAAGGCATCATTCTGCAAGGCAATACTGTAATTACCCTCTTCCTGGAAATCAAGAACATCCAACTAGGTCCTCCCTCCATCCCTCCCCCTTCATATATACAACTCAGCCCCCCTTCAAACATACCCCACCCCACCCCCTCGAACACACAACACCCTCCCCTTCTCCCTTACCCCTTCCCCTCGTCATACATACCCTCCTCCCCTCCCCAAATAACCCCCTTCCTTCAACCCCACCCCTCCCCTCCCTACCCCTCTTGTCTTTGCTTCATGGTTTGAATCTAAATGTTGTAAAATGGAAAATTTGAGATACTTGAGCCAAGTCTGTGACCCGGTGCTGTCCTGTTTGCCTCCCCATACAGGATAACCTTACCCCTCAGATCTGTACATCATTTCTGTAACACACTTCAATCCCCCCTCTTGCAAGCAGCTACATCATATATCCTCTGATCAGTTGTACTACTGGGTAGTTGGATTTACTATATGGAGATTCAAAAGATTCTCAAAAGAATGGGGATGTTACAAAACCAGTGGAGACTATTTTTTTCTCAAACATAAATCTTTATCTCCACCCCAGAGATTGTGGATTTTATTGTACAACTCAAATTTGTACTGAGAAAGCATCAAAACATATCCATGGATAATAATTGTTTTCAAAATATTTGCCTCCCCACCATTCCATCTGTATTTCCCCCCTCCCCTCCCCTCCCCACTTCCGTTCCCCCAATAAAATTATGATCCCTTCCACCCATCCCCCCCCCCCTTTCAGTTACATACACCAAGGTTCTCAGGTCTAACAGACTCAAAATGTTGCTGGTTTTGAATGACCCTGAGTAGGGTCATGACCTCTCCCTTAGTCTCACACCAAACAATCAACTGCATTCTGATTGGCTGAAATTCCTCAGGGTTAATTTACCAGATCATGTGACCTTCCATTAGAGACAGCTAGGTAAACAAGAACCAATTATTATAGATCTCACCACAAATTTATAACTTCAGAGAATCCTATACTTTACTGCCCATCAAATCTTTAAATATTTCACTTTATCCAAAAACCTTTTTTTGCTTCTTTAAAGTAGATCCTTAAATTGTCTTTCAAAATACCTCACATCACATCTTTAAATCAGTATTTCACCATGTTTTGAGCATTATTTAGAAGAACAAAGTACTAACATTGTTCCCTGTTTTTTTTGGATGAAATCATACTTAAAAACAAGTCACCACTTCTTGAAGATCTATTACCTTTTCTTGTTGCAGGTGATTTTAGCCATAAACAAATACTCATCATTGATGAAATCTGCTGGATTAACTCAGATTTTTAGAGATAAAGTGAGTGGTTTGAGCAAGTTCTCAATTGCTGTCCTCTTGGCCTGATCTCGCCTCCAGTTGCTGCGTAATTAACCTGTGTGTTTACAGATCCACTTAACCCTTCTAGTGTTCCAGCCATGTCACAATGACTTGAGATCTGGCCTAAACCTGAGATCCATGAAGTCAATCAGATACACAACACCACAAGGGTTACAAGGATTGGATGGATGGAGAGAAGAAAAGAGGAGAAATTTCAGAGATAAGGAGAGAGAGTGAGGAAGGAGAGATAGAGAGAGGGATAAGGAGAGGAGAAAGAGAGGGAGGGAGAGAGAGAGGGAGGGAGCAGGGAGAGAGAATGAAGGAGATAGAGAGCGAGAGTGAGTGAGAGTGATAAAGAGAGGGATAAGGAGAGGAGAGAAAGAGATGGAGAGAGAGAGGGAATCAGAGAAAAAGACAGAAAGACAAAAGAAACATGGCAAGCAAGCAATGGAGGGACAGTAAGGAACAAATCCCATAATCTATATATGACTTTATGGTAAAAAAACAATCATCACTTGAGATAGAGAGAAAAAAGAAGGAATGAAAGACGAGACAGATAAAACGATCATAAGCTCTCCATGAGCTCGCAACACGGCATGGGTCACTTGATCACCACACATGCTCTGACATGGAGGCGGAAAAGCCAAGTACTTCAACAGGTACATAATAAGTAGATAAGTCAGTGTTAGTTAACCGGTGGGATAATGTGAAAGGGCTCTTGATCAACTGGGGCTTGTGAGGAATACTGAATGAACGAGTGATGATAGTAGTTTACGATTGAGTGAGTGAGTGAATAAGTGAGTGAGGTGATGAGTGAATGCAGTGTTGGTGTCCTGTGAAGCTCCAGCTAGTGCGACTCAGTCTAGGTAGTAGGCAGCTTACAATCAATACTGGCAATATTTTATACATGGGGCTCCACACCGGGAGACACACGTGCGCACAATTGATTTCTGCAACTCTTGTAGAGAACTTGCCATTTCTACACATTTATCAATTTGTGAAAATTACCAATTTTGAATCAGAATAGAAGGGAATATATTAAAGAATCTAAATTATTTAATAAAATTATATCTAATCATTTTAATTGATTGTTTTTTTTAATTCAACCATTTTTTAATGAACCATTCTCAAGTTAGGAGGAAATTGTATACAGTGTTGGTACCTTATAGTCAAATGATGAAAGTGATGAAAGGCCAAAACATCTTACTTTTGTTTGCCAGTTAAGAGAGTATACCTTTGGGAACTTGAAAGTTTGGAGTTAAATGAGGGGAGATAACTCTGTGGTCTACCAACTATGTACAAGCAAAATACCATCACTATGGACTGAAGCTGTACAATCCCAGAAGGATAATGACATAATCAAGGGTTGAATTCCCCATTGCAAAGCCAAATTTATGAAAATGGAGACAAAAGGGTTCATAGTAAACTAGAAAGTATCAAAATATACTTATAAATCCCACTAAGATCAAGGGTGACAACTCCTTGTACGATATAATCCACTAACTACAGGCATGATAGACGTGTAGAAAATCACTAAAATCACTTAGTTGAGGGTCAAGTGGCAAATCCGAAGGTTTTAAGGGGAGACAACTCTAGGGTGCAAATCAAGAAAGTTGCAGACGTCATGACATTGAGATTTTTGACATTAGTTTCAGTGCCAAACAAAAATGCAAGGGGAGATAACCCAAGATGTATAAGAACCAAAATGCAAGGGAGAAGGAAGTTGTGTATGGTATGACATTTTCAATTTGTCATTTGATCAAGTTTTGATATTAAACAACCTCGAGTGTTTAGTGCCAAACCAAAATGTAAGGGGAGATAACCAAAGATTTATAAGAACCAAAATGCAAGGAAGAGGAAGTTGTGTATGGTATGACATTTTCAATTTGTGATTTGATCAAGTTTTCACATTAAACAACCTTGACTTTGGACTTTTCAGTGCCAAACCAAAATGCAAGGGGAGATAACCAAGATATAATGAACAATTGCGGGTTGTGGTGGGGAGCCCCAGTGTTGGCCGGCCAGTCAGTCAGGCAGTCAGCCGGCACCTGTACACAGAAGGCACAGCCTTGCTGCTTCCCTCTTTCTCTCCCTGCCAGCCTGCTGGCCTGCCTGCCTGCCTTACTCACTATTGATTTCTGCCTGCCATGTGATCATGGGCCATTCCCCGACCTGCACTGGTCCCATCCTGCACTTCATGGGACAATTTAATCCTAACATATAGATTTACATATCTGGTAAAATCTGAAGGAATGTGACCATGCACCTGAATTTGGTTGCAGTTTAGGTGAAGATTTACGGTACGGATTGTGATCTTTGTGCGTGTGAGTGTGTGTGTGTTTATGAGTTAGATCAATGGAATGTTCCAAGTGCGATACACAGATCATTCTCAACCCTCGGCATCAAACTCAGTTTTCTCTCTTATGCATACAAATGTCCTTTAGTTACCTTATTGCTATGGCAACGAAGCATGGTCAAAGTGGGCACCACAACAGCCCCCCTCCCCCTCCCCCCAAGTCAGCGAGGCATGGTGTTGATACAGAGCCACCCTGGACAGTGCCACTGTTTTACTGACACATGACAATCTACAGCAAACAGAGGCCGACCAACCAACCAACCAAGCAAGAATCGATCCAACACAGATAGGAAGAGTTAACACAAAAATCAGACTAGATGAATGTAATTGCTCTGCAAAGCTTATCTATTCTCAACAAGACGTCACAGATTCTCTATCAGCCCTCTACATTTCCTCCGCTTGTAAATAATTCACAATTCATTGTCTTTAAAAGAAGCACAAGTTTCCTATCAGATTTATTTGAATACTTGATGAAAATACTTAACAATATGATCTTCATGCCATCACAAAAACTACTTCTGTCAATTATATTTTGACTAAAACCCAGACAATACTATCATGATGAAATAAAGGCAAACGACATTCCTGAATAAAAAACTCAAATTTGACCTCCCTGGCCAAACCATGACTGAAAACACCCTCAGTTTTTATTCATTCTTCCTCTCAAAAGGCGAGCTAGTTCATAACAACTTGTGTACTTCTTTGTTGAAGTCAACAGTACACTGGTGGATGCTCTAGTGAATAGGACAGTAGCGGAATTATCCCCCAGCTCGTGTCTCCCTCCCCGCCTTATAACGAGGACTGCTTGTTGTGGCTGAAGAGTACAAAAATTATTCCCCAGTTCTTGTCTCCCAACCCTGCCTTATAGAGGGGTTGGTTAGTTTGGCCTGGAGGTGTGCAAACATCCCTAGCCTTTCTGAACCCCCTAGCTTCCCTCATATCTCTTCCCCCTTCCATGAATTTTTACCCCCTACCTCCCCTCAAAAGTTGCTAAACACTAGCTTTCCCTCTATTATTCTTGTTCCACTTTCTTAAAGGTTTGGCCCCCCTCGCCCTAAAATATGTCCACCCTCACCTCAAATTTGTGCATTCTTCACTCAGAACTTACCAATGGAATATCCCACTCCATAAATTCCCTCAACATCCTCTCACCATCAATGTTTCTCTTTTCCCTCCTTAAATTTCCCCTCTCTAAGGAGATCTCTACCCTCAAATATTTTCAACCCTTTCAATCTTGTCTTTAAATTATTATCAAATTTCCCAAACACTCGTCATATTTTGGTCCCCTTCACCAGGAACATACCCAATTGAAATACAGTAGAACACGGATAAAGCGAACTCGGATATAGCGAACAATCGGGTATAGTGAACCAATTTTCAAGTCCCGTCCCTATATACTATCATTTAAATCATATGTGTATAGCGAACACTGGATATAGCGAACTAAATTCTTTGGTCCCTTGGAATTCGTTATATCCGAAATCAACTGTAGTCTACATCCTCATCCGCCACCACCCAGACAGCATCTTTCTTCACCCCAACAGCATTTTACTTTACCTCAAAAGCATCTGCCTCAACACCAACAGCATCTTACTTCACACTAACAGCATCTCACTTTACCCTAACTTTCCCTGTCCTTCCTTCAGAATAGCCTACACCCTCATCCTCCATCACCCAAACAGCATCTTACTTCACCCTAGCCTTGCCCAATCTTCCACTCCATAGATGTAACCTTTGTTCTTCAACGTGCCAACATTACAAGTGGGAACAAGCCACACATGACATCATGGAGCTAGGACAGCACTGATAAACTGGTTTCACTTACAATTTATTGTCAAAGTTGTGATTTGAGAGGTGCAGGTCCCCATTTGCGCCCTCCCTGTATGCTCTGGGGTGATAACACAAGGGCCAAGTATGCAGGTCAGTGCTGGTTTTCATGGTCACTGAATCTCCTCTCCCCCCCCCCCCCTCCCCCACCCTCTCTGTGCACTTACAGCCTGGCTTTTGTTACCTTATACCCGAGTTCACCCTTAGCATAAACAAGAAATACTCCTGAGAGATCCAATTTTGATTTTTCTACCTTTCCAATATTGACAAATGGTAATACTTCTTTCTTTAAGTTGTGTTGTTTAATAAAGTCTATCACAATTTCTATGCATGTGTACCAACTGCTATTGGCTGAAATATTGCCCAAGCGGTAAACTCAACTCAATGCCTGTATGCATGTGTAAGTATGAACCCCCTTCCAATTCACTAAACGTTCCCTACCAGATTATTATGTTTGTATCGTTGAAGTATTGTAAGAAGGAAGTCAAATCTAGTATGACTATAAACTTCAGTTTAACCTGTAAGTAACAGAAGGCTGTCTTACCATACTTCACTACAAGGCACCACTGCTGAGTTGAAGCCCAGATCATGATCCAGAGTCAAACCCTAGACCCCGATCCAGAGTCAAACCCTAGACCCCGATCCAGAGTCAAACCCTAGACCCCGATCCAGAGTCAAACCCTAGACCCCGATCCAGAGTCAAACCCTAGACCCCGATCCAGAGTCAAACCCTAGACCCCGATCCAGAGTCAAACCCCAGACCCCGATCCAGAGTCAACTGGGATCAAGAGTCAAACCCCAGACCCCGATCCAGATTACAGTCAAACCCCAGACCCCGATCCAGATTACAGTCAAACCCCAGACCCCGATCCAGATTACAGTCAAACCCCAGACCCCGATTACAGTCAAACCCTAGACCCCAATTCACAGTCAAACCCTAGACCCCAATCCACAGTCAAACCCTAGATCCCGGTCCACAGTCAAATTGAAGATCTTGATCCAGTCAACCAAGTAAAATAACATTTCTGTTGGTTGCCTTACCATTTCATATCCTCTCTAATTGAAGAAAGAAACATTGTACAAATGAGATTTGTAAATTAAGAGCTTATCACTTATCGTTGACATGTTGAGCAGTCCCACAATGTCGTATCACAGACAAAAATCAAAACTTTTTAGACAAAACATATGTTCTATCAAGAGACGTCTAGTCGTGTAATGAGCCAGTTAACAAAGACAGTTTAATATGAACCTGAGACCTGACTTTAGCCTTAAAATGACTGCTAGATCAGTTAAATGATAATTTTTTATTACCTATCAAATGTCTGTCAAGTTCAGTCCTGTTGTGATCGATGTAGAAATTGAAACTTACGCCAAAATCTTTATTTGATATAATCTCGATATTGTGACCAAAAGCCTTCTTAATGTCAACGTAAATTCCCAACTTATTAACGAAAGTTTTTTCCCTTGACTAGTCTTATTTCTTAATTTTACAAAAATCTCTAGTTTGTTTCAATGCTGGGAGTCATTGCAAGTCAATAAAACCTGAAAGCATAGGCTTTAGCTAGCAACTGATGGACAATATTGCAACAAATAAGTGCCCCAAAAAGTCATAAATATCTGTACACAAAACAGTTTCTTCTGAAGAAAAAGCTGTGCAACAGCCAGGAATTGGAAAAGAAATCTTTGACAAATGGCTTTTTAGTCAATTACAGAAATTAAAATTGGCCATTATCCTTATATCAAAAGTTACTTCAAAATTTCAGTGTGCATTTTTTCATTCAGCATGCAAAATGGCCAATGGCCGCTGCTTTCCCAATTCTTGAACAAGATTCAACCCCAGAACCTAGAAGCCAACCAGTTAACCACTGTGCTTTTACACCATATAACCTCAAAGTCAGTACGCCTTGTTCTGATGCAAAAATATGATCTAGTTTACAGAAAAATCATGTTTACTTCATCATATTTATCAATCCCAAAAGCAAAATTTGAAACCGTAAGCCAAAATACTATTTATTGTTAAACAATCTCTAAAATGTCCAAAGCATGCTGTGAACTCGGCCATTCCCAACTATCCTGTTAAAAATACCCTGTATGAATAACATAAAACACGTCTCTCAGGAAGAATAATGTTGCCAATTTTTTACGACAAATTTAAACAAAATCTGTTACCAGCTGGCATCAACAGTCCCTGGCCGTTGTTGACGAGTTGACAACGTATTGTACTAGACAATGAATACATCAATACTTTTTCTGTATCATGATACATATCATTGACCTTAACACTGCTGTCCTAAAATGGACCATTACAAATGGCAAATTCTGGACTTTTACCATCTACATGTTGCTTCATGTAAATTGTCAAATTAGTAATTGTGAAAACTAATGAAGTCTTTTTATGGATACGCTTTCACAGAATAAAGAAGTTGATTATCCATAAAATAATCTTCCTTATTAATCATCACACAACACCAACTTCTACAATGCCAAGATTCAAAGATTTCATGGGAGATAAACCTTTCAAAATGTAACAATAAAATTTTAGTCTATCCCTTTCTCGCTCGATCTTTATTTCATGTATACTTTTTCAAGCATGCTTGGGAATCATTTGTTCAGATGCAGTATTGTTTCTAGGTGTTCAGCCAAAGGGGGCATTTTTGCCAACTTTGAGCATAGGAGACCCTTTGCAATGGTAGAAATATCCAACTTCTCAAGAAAGTAGGGGACAAACCAAAAGGGAAGACAAAATTCCCTATCTGTTGGAACAACACCGAAATGGTAGCAAGCCAAAAATCTAATGCAAATCAAGTTTGAATATATCTAGATGGCAAATTTTGTTCTTTTGATAAAGAAAAACATGACGATCATCTTGTTAAATTTTTTTTGTCAAAATCAATTTTAGTAAGCACCTCTTTTCAATCTTTTAGTGGCCTAATATGTCAAATTCTCTAAGTGTCGACTGAACAAATGAAAATCTTTAACCACTGGTTGCTGTTTTATATTGACAGGGAAAAGATTGTACAAGTTGTGCAACATGGGGACAGAGAGAGTGGTTTTACACCGAAGCAGGAAGTTCACAATGATGCTGGGCACATCCTCTTACGAGGAAAGATGATGGTATCTCGCGTTTCAGCTTGTCGATTTTTAACTTTGCGACTGTGTATCAGATTACTTATCTAAAACTTGCCACACTTACACATAACATAACATTGTACTTTTAAATCTTTCAATATCCAACATCAAAATATCATCTACATATGGAAGTGCAATAGTCATGGTCGACTTGTTCTTAAATTGATTTCTGGTGAAGTTGGATATGAAGGCAGTGTTATTCCTAGAGGGGGGTCCTGGGGAAATATGCCCACCGTTTTGGCTTGGTGTTCCAAAATGTTGGATACTTTTACCTTTCATAAAGGGGCCCATCGGCCTAAAATTTGCCAAAACGACCACCTCAGCGGATCACCTAGGAACAACTCTAGAAGGGAACTAGCATTATTTTCAAGGAAAATCTGCAACTGCCTGCGGTGAAACCAAGAAGCATTGATAGAACATAATAATGAGCGATTTGGAGGTTTAAGTGTTTCAATAGTTTGTTTTTAATTCGCTTTCTAAAAGGGTGTTGTGATGATCAATAAGGAAAAATATCTAATGGATTAACACCTTAAAGATTTCAGGGATAAGAAATGCTAAGCATTTATCCTTAATCAAAATATCCAAAGAACGTGAAACTCAAATTTGAGCCTTCATATGTTCTCCTTCGGAATGCTCCCAACCATTGACAAAGCTAGCAAGTTGCATCACTATATATCTCACACTTTATGTAACAAGCGGAGAAATCAATGGCGGTGATAAGACAATATAAACTGTTCAATACACCACGCATGTCAGCTGATAGAGTAAACTGGTGGATAAGAGCAGGTCGATAACAGTTCTATAGTCTGTTCATCTGATATAAGGGTGATGATGACTGATAACTGTCATAACTACCTTAGCTTCATCAGAACAATGGTTTATAGGTGTAGAGTATACAAATTATACAAGAGATTTTTTGGTTTATATTTTGTCAGTGAGAAGTAGGTCAAATTCATAATTTCAAAATTTTCATCTATCCAATGATACATTCGCCCATCAAATACTCTAGAATGACCACCAAAAAAATTTAAGCTGTAAGTCAGGGATGCAAAGCTTTTTGGGGATACAATATGCTTACTTGTGAAAGGAATCACTTAAATTTCCCAAGAATCCATAGATTTTTATAGTTACGAATCCCTGTATCTGTAGATTGATCACTGTCAATTCGTAATTATTTTTTGGCCAGTTTGGTTTCTAGTGAAGATTGCAGATAAAGGGGATCTATCCCTCCACAGGTAGATATAAAATTAACTCCAAAAAACTTCTTAAACGGACACATTTATCCTCCTCTGAAGTTGACGAGTCAATTTTGGAGATCTCTAGCAGGCAAACATTTCAACACGTAGAGGCTGGGGATATTTTGGACAAGGAACCATTTTTTTTCTTGTGCAAATGCAGTCAGTTTAAAACTGCCATCCCAATTCAATCTTGTCAAACATAACTAAACACAACACAGAAAGAAAGTAAAATGTACTCACCGGTGCAATACCATTTACACTGTACCCTGAATTTACAAAACCCTGAAACAGAAGAAGACAGGGGTTAAACATCTTTAAAAGAGACATATCAAAGAAATGATACAAAATTGAAGCAAACATATCTGCTTGCGTCATAATACGAGTCATGGCAAAAGATGATACAAATAATCTAACAGAGAAGATACATAATACATTGTTGTATGCATATTTCAACAACTAAAAGTTAGGAGTAGATGCTCAACTAAATAACGAAAGGTGGCAGTATTTGAGACGTTTGCGACGCCAATGGGGAACATTTAGGATGGTGACAAGATAGGTAATTTGATGGTTAGTTATGATCCATAAACAATTTGTTTATTCATAAGAGATCAAAATTAGATTTGATTAGCTTTTATTTGTCTCAACAATGAATTATTCAATAAAAATATTCATATTATTACATTAAGAGATAGCAAGATTTGTACTTATAAAACTACTTTAACAGCAACACAAGTTTTTAACTGATCTATTCAGATTTTCAAGCAAATTTCCCTTAATGCAAGTTAAATTTGGGTGATTTCACAAAAAAACATTTCACCAAATCATTGAATAGTTCATTATTGATATATAAATATACTGACTAAAATTAATGTAATTTCATAAAATTATCTTGTCTAAGTAAAATTGACAAATATCGATGTCTAATTGACCAATATTGACTATTGAAAAGTCTGTGAAAGACGTCAGCAAAGCGGTTAAAGTTGAGAACCCAAGTCGCAGATACTATTGACAAATCTCCACTGAGTCTCAAGTATAGTTTCGGTGATTTCAGGCCATTTTTTAAATTTTCTCTAGATCAGTCTTCCGAATACCTCAACATTGTTGGGTTGCCATGGCAACTACTGATCTGTATCTGGGCCTACACTGGTCTCCTGAAGAAAACAAGTCATCAGCCCCGACCAGTCCATTCCCCAGTGGAGGGGGGACAGGTCGCCACTTCCCCCCATCCCTCCCCTATGCTTATTGGAAATTAACAAATCCACATCTCTGTATCCGTTGGTTGTTCGCATGTTGCCACGTGAAACAAGTCGTTAACTACCGGACTACACAAATAGTCACATAATAAATAAAGTAAACACAGATCCGGGAGAGTTCATTATACAACAAACCTCTACTTGAAGCAAGGCTTTTCTTGCGGATCCTACATAGATGGCATAAATGTTGGAATGAAATTTGTTATTTCAAATGTTACGGATTTACAACACTGATGTTAATTCAAAAATATCTTTTAGTCACACTAAATGTTATCTAGACAAGAATATTAATCATAAATATTAAGATATTCCTGTTTATTGAATAAATACAATTTTATTTATGATTTCAAATTTTCAAAATATCCTAAACATTCTTGTCAAATATATCTATGAAATATTTTTAAAATATTCATTTTGTGAATTCTTTGTTCATATCAGTGCTTCCACACTCAGAAATTGTGTTATTATTTTCGAATCTTATGATTTCATATTCATAACTATTTATACCTCAAAATGCCTAGAACTGACTTTAAAGACCAAGATTTGATAAGACTTTAATAAGAATATTTCACTTTACATGGAAACTAAGCTCTACCTAATTCTCCGTCAGAGATCCTATATTGAGCTCTACACTAAATTATTAATATGGCTGGATTTGACATTATAAAGTTATTGGAAATAAAGCAGGTTATGATAAATAATTTCATTAAATAACCTTGTCCTTTAAGCTCTAAACTCTACGTGCTTTCTGCTTCATAGACTTAAAACTTAAAATCCATATATCTTATTTTACAAAATACCAACAATTTGCTTAGACTAACATCAAACCTCTATCTATGAGAGTGGGTTGTTTAAACATTCATCTGCATAACCACAAAGAGTTAGGAGTCCGGGCAGACGAACGAGGGATGGACTCACAAGGAGAGGAGGAATACAGGGCCAAAGACAAACAGGGCAGACGAAAGAGGAATGAACTCACAAGAAAGGGAAGAATACAGGGCCAAAGACAAACAGGGCAGACGAAAGAGGAATGAACTCACAAGAAAGGGAAGAATACAGGGCCAAAGACAAACAGGGCAGACGAAAGAGGAATGAACTCACAAGAAAGGGAAGAATACAGGGCCTGAGAAAAACTGCCAAGAAGATGGAGAAATGGACTCGGAAGAAGGGGAGGAATTAAAGGCCAAAGACAAAATGTCTTGACCACTGCATAGGCTCAGATAGCTGCAATGGAATGATGACAGGATAACAGGGAAGGAGTGAAGAAGTGATTCAAGAAAAGAGATGAAAAGAATTTATATTCACGGAATGATAGAAGGAACAACGGAGGCAAAGTCTTGTTCCTGGAGAGGAAGTTCAGCTGAGAGGGTCATTTTGGTAAATTCTGAACAAATTCAACTACTAGAAGAAACCTCAAAATTTAAATAGTCACCATTCATCAAGGCAAAAAATGGGCAAATTTCCCCCTTCAAGGAACCCTGCACTCACAAGAGAGCAAGAATATAGAAACAAGAAATATAGAGGGAAGAACAAATGAAAGGCACAGGCATGCCAGAAAAAGCAGAAGATATAGAAGAATTACCAATAAATGATAAAATAAGAACAAAATCTAAAGTCTTATCCAAGAAGACAGATGGAAGAAAAGCCTAATGAGGGATGGAGGGAGAACCAATGAGGAGATCGAGAGAGAGACAAGATGGAGAGACGGAGGGAAGAATGGAGAGACGGCCTCGTCACAGCAGCTGATGATTCAGATACAATCAATCGAGTCCGTCAGTAGCCCGGCCAGCTCTACCCATTGATGACCGATTTGCCGGCCAATCCAAGGCCACGGAGGCAGATAAATAACAAGTTAGTTGTCACCATGAAGGGCTTGTTAACTCCCGCTCATAAACCCTATCTCCCTCAATCTTTCTCAACTCCCTCAATCTTCCCTCTCTTCTTTCTTTGACTCCCTCAATCTTCCCCTTCTCTTCTTTATTCTCGTCCACTGCCCCTCTCTCTATTAAGCCCAAATTCTTTCTTCCCACTTCCTCTAGACCCCTTCATGACCACCCCCTTTCTTAAAAGCTTTTCTTCCTATTGTTTCCCTCCCACCCCTATCATCTCATATGACACCTTACAAGGATAGGTACTCACTGATAATAACCTTATTTCTTAGTTTACCCTCTTTAATTTAGTATACTATATTCTTAACAATATCTGTCTTTTGTTTTTAAATATGACATTTAAGGACTTCATTGTGTACTGTTAATACAGTAGAACACAGATATAATGAACACGGATATAGCGAACAATCGGATATAGCGAACACATTTTAAAGTCCCGTCACTATATAATATCATTAAAATGATATGCCTATAGCGAACACCGGATATAGCGAACTCAACTCTTTGGTCCCTTGGAGTTCGTTATATCCGTGTTCTACTGTAGTTCAGTATACTATATTCTTTTAAACAAAACATATTTGTCTTTTGTTTTTAGATGACATTTTAAGGACTTCATTGTGTACCCCTAATAGTTAAGTATTCTATATCCTTACAAACAATACATGATATGTGTCTCTTGTATTAAAATATGAGAATTAATCTTATCAAATTAATAAATTTATCTCTTTCTAAAGCCAACTGCAACCCTCCCTAAGCAATCTTTGCGTACATTTTTTAATTTCATTTCTTCGTCAAATGCCTTAAGCGCTATCCAACACAACTGCAAGAGCACACCATGAGAGATGTAACTAGTTCCAAGCTCATATTCAGTTGCTGAAATGTGTCATATTACTGTGGGTCAAGCAATATCCAGTCTAGAAATAACAGTATACTAGTTAGTGTTCATAACAGCAAGTCAAGATGCCTCGTATGTTCAAACACCAATGATGGTCGTTGGGACAATTTATTGTCTTCATAAGGCAAAATGGAGAGAAAATATTGGTACACCTTGGGAAAGGATGTAGTTCTTAGTTCTTTAGTCATATTAACAACCTTTGGAAAGGATGTAGTTCTTAGTTCTTACGTCATTGTAAGAACCTTTGGAAAGGATGTAGTTCTTAGTTCTTTAGTCATATTAACAACCTTTGGAAAGGATATAGTTCTTAGTTCTTACGTCATTGTAACAACCTTTGGAAAGGATATAGTTCTTAGTTCCGAGTTCTTCAGTCATTGTTACAAGTATAAGAAACCTGTCAAAAAGCATCTTGCAGAACCACAAGATCAGTTGCATTTTTCAAGAATCAGTTACTTCAAGTCAGTAAAATGTTTTCAAAACAGACTTCAAGAAATATTGATAATTTTGTGAAACGTAAATGGAATACCAAGAGATTATAATTTGATAATACTCTACCTCGATTTACATCCTACTGGTCTACCATGAACCTTTGTAAAAAATTTGAAACAAATTTTCAACATTACTGGTAATAACTTTAGGTCAGTTTTAAAGCTGGTTTTTAAGTAAGAATTGAGAACTAGCCTATTAAGTAAGCTAACTTTCCGTCATTGACATTTCTTTTAACATTTTCTTGAAATTGAGGCCAGGCAGATATCTTGACAAACTTTGTTTCTACACAAGCTACAGATGATTGAATGAGTGAGTAGGGTTTCATTGACACTCGGCAAGACTAGACTAGAGATGCTCATGCCGTATAACTATGTAAAACTCTGGTTTCTTGTTCTCTGATTGATGACGTGTTGATATTACGAAATGACTATCAGAGTGGACAGACTAAGTTTAGGTTATTGACACACTTGTTACATGCGACCAGGATAAAGCTCATCCGCCTCAATATCCTTGTGACAAGAGCAGGAAGCAATACTGATAGCTACAGCTTGTACGAGGGTCAACAACGAGAGAATAGTACTTTCCCCGCTCACTAGTATTTACTCACTGTACTACAAGATGCTGAATAGCCATTGGACATAGTTGGGAGGGTCAGATACTCTCACTAAATAATGGACATTGTTCAATTTGTTCTTCAGTACTTGACTGGGTGAGGTGAGGTTTGGGGAGGTGAGGTGAGGTGAGGTGGGGTGAAGTGGGGTGTAGGTGAGGTGGGGTGTAGGTGAGGTGGGGTGTAGGTGAGGTGAGGTGGGGTGGGGTGAGGTGGGACGAGGTGATTTGGGGTTTAACAAAACTTTCAAGAGTATTTCTCTTATATACTTTGCTGGAATTATCGCAGAGAGAAAGACCACTACACCATTTTGGCTATGTATTTTGGGGAAACCTGCGAGCATTGGCTAGATCTAGCGAACCATGGGTGGTACATCTTCCTACGCAGAGCCTAAAAGGCCAGTTTCCAAACTGTCAGTTTTATGCCTTGCTGCATAGCCTTGAGTTTTCTGTGCTTGCTCTCTACTCTGTAGGGGCACTATAGCAGCACAGAAAAGTAGAGTCTCTGCAGCAAGGCATAAAATGACAGTTTGGAAACTGGCCTTTTAGGCTCTGTGTAGGAAGATGTGGGTGGTACTGCGCTGAAATTCATTGTTGCACTGCACCAAAACCTTACTGCGTGTAGTACAGTTCTCTCCTGCAGACAAGTTGCCGAGCCACTGGCAGGATTCAAACAGAGAACATCTTGAACTAAAGCTGAACGCGCTAACCATTGCTCTATCCAGCTACCTAGATTGTTGAAGCAGAGATCCATTCATATTTGAAGTATACTTACAGATTTAATGCAGTACAAGGCATTAGACCCAAAATGCAGAAAGTTCAGGGGTAACAAAGCCCAAAGAGATTGATGTCCTTTTTAAGTGAGCAACGGTAACATTAGTATCTACCGGTAGATCATGATTCAGGATGGGGCTTCAAATTCATAGAAAAATTTACTTTTTAGCTTCTTTCTTTTGCTAAGAAAGACAAGAATATTTCATGGATGATCAACTTCTTTATTTCTCATTTCTCAGAAATACAATCATCAATTAAATACTCTTGTCTTCATTTCAATACCAACACTCATGCCACTCGAACAGTTCATTTCTGAAGCCTTGTAGGTTTGATGAGTTATAATTATTTCATTATTCACCTCTTCTCAGACAGACATAACAATATATTTATGTAGGTAAAGAAGCAACGAAGAGAAGCAAAGCCAAGATTCAGAGACTGGTGTAATCCTATAAGTACACAGAAGCAGGCTTAACTCCTAGTCCGATGAACAACATACTAAACCCATGACCTCAGTCACGATAACTCCAGTAAATGCAAACCTGAAGGGTCAAATTCGGCAATTAACACTTAACCTTCTAATGTAATATTTCCTGATGGCCATTCTTCAAGAAGGCGCAAATCTTGGATTATTTTCTCACTGAACTTGCTGTGATTAGTGTGACCAAAAAATTGTTGACCATATATGATTCCACAAATTAAGTGCCAATGTCATATTATGAGAAACCCAAATAGCTCAAATTTCAGAACATTTTTCTCCTACAAGATGTTAATCAGGATTAATACTAGGGGTGACTATTGACCCCCAAGGACCTATTGCAATAGTCTATTGCGAGTGACTATTGCAATAGCGAGTCTATTTGGGGGTAATATTGCGATAGCTCGTTTTTCAATAAATGAAAGGCAGAGTCAGTACTTTTGTGTCAACATGTTAGTTTCCATGGCAAAACATGAAAATGAAGATCAGGGGTCATGATAAGGACATTTCATTTTTAGTCCTTAGTATTTCTTTTGTTGGGTAATAAATTCCCATAAATTGGCCATGTACTTTCAAGCAATGCTCAGTACCTCAGTGTCAACATATGTTAGTCTCAAAGCTAAAAGATGTTGAAATAAGGATCAGGCATCATGATAAAGACATTTAATGGAGGTACTCGTGCTATTGGCACAGTTTTCCTTAAACACCTAGGCAATGCAAGGCAAGTCACTGTAGGGAAGAATCAGTTTTTATAGTGTCGCAAGCTAACTGATCGATATTCTACTGCACTCCCTTGAGTTCCAACATATGACACAATCAGCTGATCGTGATGTCATCCAATCCAGTCACTCGCGGGAAATAAATGTCAGCTCTCGGGTTTTTTTCCCACTAAGGAAAGTTTCCAAACCTACAGTTTGATATTCCGATTTGCATCGAAGAAGATAGTACATGGGGTGATTTTAGACCAAAGATGCTTCCGAGAGAAGTTTACTTGTAACAGAGTGATGATTTATTGCAGTGTGACAGCCTGCAACACCCTGGTGACTTTGGGCTGTGGTGGAACCTGCAGGCCTTGGTCTTGCTAAACTTGCGAGATTTTTCACTGAAGTTTATTGCATAAAAAGCACAAAAAAGCCTGGATATTACAATTTAGTCCCTACTGCAGCCAAATAAAATTTTCAAGACCCTAGAAAGGCTAATTCTGCATTGTTGGGTTGTAATCATTTTTATATCAGAAAGTTTAGATTAACAATATCTTACATATGAATTGACATATAAGAATTTATCTATAAGAATTTATCTTTATAAATTAAAATTTACATAATTTGATTAAAGAATGGAAGAAAATAAGCATCTTCAACTGCCTTTTCAATTATAAATTTAACCCTGTATTCCAAGTGTGTACATAGGCAAAGAAAATTCAAAAATTGTTTTGCATAAATTTAAAGAGCAAGTTGTTCTATTAACAATTGTTAAACGTTTTCACAGAATGGTGGACATGCTAAACATTTAAGCCAACCTTTTTTTCTGACATCAAAATTGATTCAAATGAAAGTATTATTCTACGAGCCCGTATAGGAGCTATTTGCTGGTACCACTTGCAGCCTAGGATTCTGGTGCATCTGAAGGTATCATGTTACTGACTTTTATGCATTATTTCATATTCTGCCATAAATACTTTATATGCCCTTCTTGTTCTGTTGTCTTCAGCTGCCGTTTGACACTTTTCTCAACACAACAAAATGTCCATGTACGAAATATTAAATGATTTTTCAAAATACAGTAGAACACGGATATAGCGAACACTCGGATATAGCGAACAAATTTTCAAGTTCCGTCCCTATATATCATCATTAAAATTATACACGTATAGCGAACACCGGTTATAGCGAACTAAATTATTTGGTCCCTTGGGAGTTCGTTATATCCGAGTTCTACTGTAACCGTTATCCTTTCCAAAATGCAGGAACCCAAAGCTGTCAAGAGTCAACGATAGTGTGAATGGTTTATTTCTTGTTTTACCATGCTATTTCTATAATTATCTTCTATTTTTTGGTAAAATTCACCGAAGGCATGTTGAAAAATGTCGTACTGTTTTCGCAAATCAAGCATCTTGGGCGGTTAAAAAATTGGAAAAAGGGGGCTCTTATTAAAATGTCTTAATCATTCAGTCAAACGTTAAAGATTAGGACTGAAATTAAGTCTCCAAACCATTTTTATGTAAAATTTCATAGATTTGTCATGTAAGG
Organism: Steromphala cineraria; assembly: GCA_916613615.1. Lineage (NCBI taxonomy): Eukaryota > Metazoa > Mollusca > Gastropoda > Trochida > Trochidae > Steromphala > Steromphala cineraria. Next base: position 36,557,380 of record OU744722.1, on the reverse strand, counting down.
AAAGCTTGGAGAGGGGGGCTTAATGTTTTTTTAGTTAAAATCACTGTTAGGGGGCGCTTATTTGGAGAGAATTTAAAAGAATATATGAAATTTGGCGGTGGTTGAGGCGGTGCTTATTGAAAAGGGGGATGCGACTCCAAACACATAGACAACAAAGCGGGTGACGACTTCAAGGTCTTAATTGTTAGGTTTACATTTAATATGTTGTTGTTCTTGACTGAGAGAAAGGTCTCAATCAAATTTAGACATTTATGTCCAAACAAAGTCGCATAAACATCGGATTAATAAAAATGATTTTTATCTTATGTAAGTAAATTAAATATGTACAAATAATAGCCCTTCAGGCAAACACAGATTAATCATGACACTAATTATTACTTTATTACACTTAGGAATGATTAGACAATTTAGAAGCTTAGGGATTAAGTTGCTCATTTCTGTGTCTGGGTCCATATTAAAATCCATCATAGGTCAACTTAACCTGACAGAGATTGCAACACTGAAAGCTAAATTAAAATCTTAACTTGAAATTTTAACTTTTAAATATAACTTTGGCTTTATGCAATAAAACAATCATTTTTGTCACCAAAGTGACTTCAAATGCCTTTGATTTAAATTTGGGTTCGTAAAGACATTTTTAAAATTATTTTTTGAAAACAGTTGCTTACATGTCTATCAAATAACCTTGCTCCTAATATGAAGATTCAAGAATTTTTTTATATGTTTGTTGTGCAACTAAGATGAAGTGTTTTAATCATATATCAATTAAACTGACAATAACCAACAAAGGAATCATTGGCAGTGTAAGAAATTCAAATTTTGAGATAGCTTTAAAAATTGTTCAATCACTTTCTGCAAGGTTGGATTTTACATTGCAAAAGCAATTCTTATATTGAAATAGGTTTTGTCAAGAAAATAAAACCATGTTTAATCACTCAGAAATGTTTCTTTTTGGTAGATTTTAATATATAGATTTTAGAGTTGAAACAATATTGGCTTTACTCAGTAAGTGGGAAGATTGTTTGAAATCATTTTTGCAAATTTCAATTTGGCAGAAACGATCAAGTGATCTGGATGAGAAAGAAGGGTCATTTTCAGAAAGCATTATTGTCAAAATTTTGTTTTTAAGGAGAATATTCTTAATCAACAAATGAAAAATGGTTTTGGGATGTCACATCAAAATTGAGCACTGACTTCAGTTGGTACAGAATCTTAACCAGTATCTTGTGAGACCAATCACTAAAGACATGATTATTGCCGTTTGTAAAGCATCTTGTATCATGGCAAGTATTATGGGATTGTTTCTCAGTAATTGTTCAAAACATCCTTCCTCTTTGAATTGAGTTCCAGTTCTTCCAGAAGTCAAAAGGCATTTCCAAGACAAAAGACCATCCAGAAGTCTGGTGCGAGAAGTTTCAAAGTCTTTGTTGTAGATACCTGTGCTCAAAACCTTCTACAGCAATGATTCTCAATGTCGGCTTTTGTACACCTTGCAGGATGTTCCAAATGTTCTTTGCTACCTCTGTAAGCTGTTGCATCGGAGGGCATAAGTCCAAAATTATATTCAATTTTTAGCAAGAGGCGCTTTATTCAAAGCACCAGAGCCTATAAAGTTAAACCTTGTTTCTGCAATACAACAGCCATTAGCAGCCTCTTAACCACACATTTTGAAACTTAGCAGCAAGGTAAAAGTCAATCAGCAATGATGACTGGTACGAGTTATACATTGCAGGGGATGTTGATCGTCGAAGGCTTCCAACCATATCTCAGGAGCCAAAACTGAAGTGAATTGTTGTTAAGCACCTCTTTGGCATTAATTCAGCCTTTAACTGGGGTCAAAGCTTAGTTGGTAGAGTGTCCACTCTTCACTAAAGAGTTTGATTCCCGTCTACATCATACCAATATACATTCAAAAGATGGAAGATGTTGCTTCTTGCTTGATGCTCAGCAAAAAGGGATAGAACAGCAAAAAGGGATAGAACATCGCTTGAACTGGTGCTGCCATTGGCCGACTGTTGCCATAGACACACAATTTTCAAAAATATGTAGGACAATAACTATATCATTGGCGTCAAAATCTGGAGAAAAGGAAAACACAAATACTTACATAATCATGAAATGCTTTAGCTTCACTAGAGTGATCACATGTTTCTCTCCTCTCAGGAGCTGCACAATATAAATCCCAGAACACACTGAAACAAACACATAGTGGTCAGATCAATCATGCATTGACAAGGTATTCCTACACAGTAACAAACAGTCAGTGACTAAGTGATTTTAGTGTTGCTTTGACAATATTTTAGCCATTAGCGCCAAGGATTTACAGACAATTAGAATCAAAATTGCAAAATCAATGAAATCGATACACTTATTCATTTTATACTATTGAAATTTAATTATGCAAGGTGTACAGTAATACCATATACATTGTAATATCACATGACCGTTTCAACTAACTCGACAACAAATCATATAAAAAAACATCATATTCAATAATGTAAACATGACATCACAGAACACAATCTGTTGTTGACAGGTTTTGGTGCATAAATGTGTTGACAAATTTGGTTTATTGATGCATGTTGACAAATTGTTTATGTTGATAGGTTCCATCCTTATGCTATCTCAGCTTATTTGAATCCGCAGAGCCCCTACAATACCCTGATACCCATCAGCCCAAATGCCTTGTATCGTATAGCCATGTTTAACATCTCATATTTTCACCCAATGAATGTTTTCAATTAGTAAGCTGTAACTGTCAAACTCAGTCTTGTCATTCAGGTGGTGTCAATGATGCAAGTCATGTTATTGGCTTTTACATTATAATGCAAGGCATTTGGTCTGTTGAGCATGAGGGTATTGTAGAAGTTCAGCGGATACTAATACGATGTAGCAGAATGTTGTCTTGTCGGAGGTCTTGTTTGTGTAAGTGATCTCAGCATCTCAACACCACACGCTAAGAGGGCTATGAAATGAATTGTTCAACTATTCGAGTCCAGCAGGAGAAGAATGCAAAGGAAAAACATAAAAGGTCAACAGATAAATAATGGACAGAAACCTGCAAAACTCAACTGAATCTGCAGAAAAATTGTACTACATTCATTGTGTTCACTAAAGACGATGTTCCAATTGCCAAACTTAAAAACATTATCCACACAAAGTTTCAGCTTTCAAGGCCTTATGCTTCTGGAGAAGAAGTTGAAAATGCACAGGGTATATGCCAAGACCAATGCCGATGACAAACGGACACCAGACCATGAGCCCATAGAGCCTTACAGAGCTAAAAATCTTTATTCTGATTCTACAACTAAAATGTCATCCAAAAGACATCAATTATTCACAAAGTTTATACTTCATATTTTGAAGCTTCAAACCCCAAGTCCTCTTATATTTGTTCTCTTGACAAGAGTTTTTTTAGATAAGAAATAAACAGCACATTAATTACAATTTATGATACTTGCTCACACATTTTCATTTCAGTCTGGTCTTAAAAGGTGCCCTACATTTTAACTGAGAAATAAACAGTTTGCAATCATATGTAGTTTTTTTTCTTTTCCAATTTTTTTTCTCCATCATTTGTCTGTAATTTGTTTGATAAGAAAAGCAAGAAAAACCTAGAACCAAAGCATTTGTTTCTATGATACAAGGTTCTTTAATGTGATTTGGAGTTCAACAGGGCTCTGAATATTTCACAAAGTTGATTGCATGGAGAAAGCCCACAACTCTACCATGGCTTTGCAATACAGTGAAAGTTGATTGCAGTGAGAAAGCCCACAACTCTACCATGGCTTTGCAATACAGTGAAACCTAAGTACAATCTCTAGAACCAATAAAACGTGGGCTGTACTGCAATTAACGTAATCGTTTTTTATTCGACCCTCAATTTTTCAGAAAATGTCTATGGTTGAACTATTTTTAGTTGTGAGTTATTGTTTTACACCGCTTGGGCAATATTTCAGCCATTAGCTGGGTCCACTGTGGTTGAAATGAAGACAAACAATCCACAGCTGCTGCAAATCTGGCCAGATTCAAACCTGGACCACTTGATCTGCATCACACTAACCACTGTACTATCCCCCAGCATGTTCATCAGAAGAATTGCAGAACATATTTGAAGCATGATATATGTGTGTTAGAAATTGAAGACAATTCTAAGTTATTTGAATCATCGATAAGTTAAAGACAACGACCCAGCTATTTACTAGAAATTGAGAGACCAGGATAGACCAGATTACTAAATATTGATTTTAACAGAATTAACTTTACCAAGACATTTGACATTTTTTCACTGTGTTGACGCAAGATTGAAGCACCTTAACATTGCAACCAAACACGAAGCTGAGAATGAGAATAAACTTCAAATTAAAAACAAAAAGAAGTGAATTCCTTAATTTTAAGTTAACATTCTAAAGAAAACGGCTTTATGTAAATGATTTGATATGTCAGAAACATTAATTCTTAAGAATCTTCTTCGTTTGGATATTAATGACGTCTATCCTGTGATTTTCTAATGACCCAGTATAAAAAGCCTTATGATTTCCTTTGCCTGGGAACCTTTTTTTCTCCAAAAATCCTTGAATGACAAATGCAGATAATGTAAAATTTTAATAAAATATTTTCTCAATATCATTGATAAATTTTCTGATTTTCAATACAACAACCAATACCAATCAATAGACATAGTTGCTGGCAAAATTTGTTTTAATTTTCATTTTGACAATGTTGTTCTCATATTTCTTCGTATTTCTGGTAGAGATCACTGAAAACTGAATTCCTGGATTTGAGTTGTGAAGAAAACAATCCCAAACCTGATGAAAATACTAGAACAAAGAATGAACAGTCCAGACAAAATCTACAAATCTTACCAAACGGAAAACAAAAATATTTTTGAACCTGCAGGCAAAGGGTTAATGGTGTCCAAAATATTTCCCCAAACATTTCAACAAACTTTCAAAATCTTGCACAGGACATACTCCTGAAAACTATCGCTATTCCACTGTTCCCGACCAAACCTAGCAACCTGCTTTCTCTATTGAACTTGGAGAATTATGCAAATTCGTTATTGTCTTGCTATTGATCCTGAACTTTCGGCAGACCAAGCTCTGCGACTCGCATGTCTCTGTACGGAGCTTCTTCAACCTCCGAGCAGTGCCGCAACACGACCGCTTCGAGGATATATATGCAAATTACCCTGATTCATCACTCTATAAAACTTTGAGGAAATGTCAACTGGAACTGCTGGCAAGATGTTTGCAGTGCTTTTAGAGTTTTGATATACACCAACCTTAGATCTGCTTTTGCAAAAAGAGACGCGGTTCCATACTATTTTTTGGCACTGGAACCGATCACTCTCTAGTACTTTGTGGAATGGTGAACTGATACTGGCAAGACGTTTCCAGTGGTTTTGGAGGTATAATACATAATCATGTGATTTGCTCTTGCAAAAAGGGAAGACAGTTCATGACAATTGTTGGCCTCTGAACCGATATGTCCAAGACCTTACAAGTTGAATAAGGCCAGCCCCAAGCAGAATTTGAACCCCGACCTTTATAGAGTTCATATATAGATTATCCTTTGAATAGTTGAACACAAGCAGTGACCATAGGGTTGTATTTCAAATATGATCCTTTCAGCATTTCAATATACCAGATACAAGTTAAAGTCTGCATTCTGTTTTTGCAGAGATTTGAGGTATACTGTCCTATAACCCTGTCATCTACTCGGCAAAACTGGTAGTTATTTGGAAAATGTTTGGCAGTGCAGCCCACAATCCAGCACTGTGTAACATGAATACAGTAGAGAAAGTCCTTGACAGGATTTAAACCCGGACCTATACAGAGTTCAGACAATCCCTGAACAGAGAGAGGTTCCTTTCAATATTATTAATTTTCAAGCTCAATTTCCAGTCATCATACATTGAGAATTCACGAAAGAATGTTTCCAGATAAAGAATTAATATCATGGTAATTACTCATTGCGTATCTCAACTTGTTCTAATTGTAGATTTGTTTTAAAAAAGTGCACTTATATAAACGATCAAAAACAGGCTTCCATAATAAATCAAAATTATTGTTTCTTCATTTCAGGTTATTTTTGTACACATCTTAAAAATAACATAATGTGTCAATCTGATCATTGATCTATTGTATGTCAAAACACTGAAAACTTATTTTGAAAGTCAAATATATAATATTACCGTATTCGACGTAATAAGCGCCCTGCTCCAATAAGCGCCCTCAAAGGGTTATGTAATTATAGGTCTAATAACCGCCCATGAACCAGCGGTACTAAAATAATAAATAAAGCCTATTCACTTTGTTTAATGAGGAATTAGCGGCAATATTTGTTATTTTCTACTCAATGTGTATATTTGTTTTGAATGCCTGTATCCGTTATCAAAGAAAACCTAAAAACAGTTCCACTTCAGTAGTCTAACTCATATTTATCGATGGTCATTCACACGACTTTAATAAGCACCCATCCAGGTAAATTTTTAAGCGCCCTGGGCGATTATTAGGTCGAATACGGTAAATAAAGATGGGAATCATTCATAGTTACATATACAGTAGGTGTGATACAATATATCCGAGTTGAGGTTTTCTGGTTATTCATAGAGACAAAATCTGAAGACATGGGTTCTGTGCCTCTATACCATATTGTCTTTAAAACATGTGAAATAAATTACCAAATTCCATTTTTTATTGCCTCAAAACATTATGACTGTCCAGCAACCTAAACAGACTGTCCCACAAGGTCATCCAAACATTGTCACAACATCATAGCTGGCACACAATGGTCAGTAGACAGTGGTCACAACCTGGCAAACAGAGATGGTCATCACTACGGTCAAGGCTTGAAAATAAATGGTCAAGCAGTGTCCGTCAGCACAATGAGTGAGTGAGTTGGAGATTTACCCAGCTTGGGCAATATTTCAGCCATAAGCGCATTAAGCACACTGATACAAGATGTTTCTTTCAATGAACTTATATTTGTACAGAAATTTCGACTTTTTATTTGTAAAAAAAATTCAGGCAAGTATGTAGCGTGTAATATGTGGGCATCATAGAATGTTTTTCAGACCATTTGTGATTGCAACAAGGTGGCTGTTGTACCCTCCGTATAACAACTGTCAAAGAATCCACCCACAAATTTATAATAAAATACAAGCCTCTGCATACTTTTTAACTTTCGGACAGACTCTTAGTCCTTTTATTATATCAGTCACTTCTTCAAAGTTGTCATTTTTTCAATTCTTCATAATTTTATGACGAGACATATCAGTCATCCAACTATCATAACAATAGCTTGTGTTACCCTAACACTCTTTCGTTTGAAATCAACAATGGTCTTACCCCAAAAGAACGAAAATTTTATCATCATAAAAAAGAGATCTAATGTTACATTTATTATCTTTAATTGCATGAAGTTGAATATTGGTCTTCATACTTAAAAGGGCAGTAGCACGTTTTCTTTAAATTTCATATTTTAAATTTTTCACTGATATTTGTATGTAAATACTAAATGCATTACATTGATAGTGTCAAAATTCTCACTACAAAAACCAATCATCATAGTCAGAGAATAAATTATAAAGATTCAAATAAATTCCATTGGCGGCCATTTTTTTGTGAACACTTTAATTTGTTGTAAGAAAATTAAATCACATGGCTGAACTTTACATAATATAGTTGATTTATAACAGATTCATTTAGTTGAAATACATTATCTTTGAACTGAAACAATTGTTGCCATTTTCCTGACATCACCTTACATTTGCTACTGCCCCTTTAAAACAAATCTTATGACTCATCATAACAAATGTCTATTGATACATTTACAATCAGATACAATATATGTCAAGGACTAATGTCTGAACATAAGGAAGTCTATCTTTTATTAAATACTCCAACAGGATAATAAACAATATAATAATTTGAGACCACTCTCACTCTTGAAGTAATAGTTTCGATTAGGCATTGATCAGTTCCGGAGTTTAAGAATTTATATTTCACATAAAATTGCTAACATAACCACATTACATATCAAAATAGTATTGGCATCAATATCCTAAATCAATATTGATTTTAAAATTTATCAGGATGAGACTCATTTTCTAAATGAACAGAAGTCAATCACCGATCATAACAGAACTCAATCATAACATATTTCCAACCAAACAGGGTCCTTCATTCATTCGTCATAACGATTTCTAACCGAACACTAGGAAAGCCATCTGCCACGAGAGCCAAGCTAGCCAGACAAAGAGTTTCCGGGTCACTGAACACAGGGGGGAGCGAGTTCTGGGGGATCACCAGGTGACCAAGAGCAGGTGGACAGAGGGGTGGACGACAGATGGACAAAAGTGACCACTTCCTAAGGCTGGTCAAGCTCATAAAGCGGGATACTGCTTTGTTTGCTCAGAGTGTGATGTGCGGACTTGCTAACAGAGCCTGGACAATACCTTGTACAACTTAGTGGAGATTTGTTACACCCTGCTTATGGTGTGGTGACCTGGTAGTCTCAGTGTTGACACAGAACTACATTGTTACACACTGAATCAAATACACATTTGATATCAACAAATATCTCCCTTTGAGATCCTCAGCGTGTTGAAAGACATTCCGGTTCATTAAAAGTATATCATAACATTCCACTATTTATGTAACAATTCAACTATCTTCGACTGAAGGTTTTATTCTTTACGGAGCATTACTTAACAGTAAATTTTCCGCTAACGCAAACAGAATAGAATTTCAAAGCTAAACACTATCGGTAAAAGTGTTTTGGCTAGGGTTGTTATGATACACTAATGCCACAATACGACAGTTATCGCGATATTGTTGCTGCATTATTTCCCCGAAAATATGCATCACGATTTACAAATTTTCAGGGTATTTTATACAAAAAGTTTCAACAAACATCTTTATTTTTAGGTTGAATAAGCAATTCTATAGTGAATGATACATATCACAATACAGAAATACCAATGTATCTTCAGATTAAGTATCATGATTCTCAATATATCGATATATCGTCACAACTCTAATTTTGGCAAACATTGCACACTAACCAACAGTATAATTCTGTCCATAAAACTGGTCTTTTAACTTGAAGAATCTCCCAAAGAAGTTTTCAGAATTTTTCAAGAATTGAAGAAAGGCAGATCATTATAAAATTAGTACAAGACACTAAACCCAAAAATACCAAATGGAATCTGCTTCAGAGAATCCAAATACAACTGTTTCCAACACATCACTTTTGAAATCAAGCTACCAAGCAAGGTTTAGACAACAAAATCTTGAAAAAGTTTGAACAAGACCAATTTCAAACTTCAATTTTCTTAAAATCAGACATCTCAGAATAGTTTTTGCTACCAAATAGTAACAGGAATAGATGGACACTATCAGCATAAAAACAAGGACCAAGAATCAGGAAAACTTCTTGGTTTACTGTTAGAAAAGACAATCATTAGTTAATGTATCAGCAACTTGCACAAAGGAATTTTCTGACTAATAGCCAAAATGGCCGATTATGAATTTCAGCACATGAAAAATCATCAATTTTCAAAACTTATTTCATGCAATGTGTGTATTGACTACCGGGTTTAATCATTTTCAATAACTTTGCTACAAGAATCTTGCTTAATCTTATATAAGACTTTCACAAAAATGGCCGATTATGAATTTCAGCACATGATAAATCATCAATTTTCCAAACTTATTTCATGCAATTTGTGTATTGACTACCAGGTTTAATCTTTTTCAATAACTTTGCTACAAGAATCTTGCTTATTCCTATAAAAGACTTTTACAGTTCACACAAGTCAGGCAAATTAGGACTTACAGTCAAACAGTACAATTATCAAATGATTCTAATAAGTGACACAATAAGGACCTGTTTAGCACTTTTGCCAGCAAAGGAGTTAATGTTGGACCAAACTGCACTGAGTCAAGTTATCAAAGTGACGACTATGTAAGCAAAATACAACAGCACGTTATTCAAATAACAAACACTGTCAATATAGCAATGGGGAGAAACAATTTTGTTCAGATTTGTAAACATCTTTGCTTTGACCTACAGAAATATGTTATTACATATATCACTATAAGTCACTTCCGAGAACAATCGCTCCTAAGCTGCAAAACACGAATTTGTTTTCGTTGTATTTATTCAATGCTGACCTCATTAAAAGTAAGAGTTCAAAGTTCAAGTTGGTAGCAAATATGGGCCTGATATAGCTACTTGTTTTGATACATATGAGGTTTTTAATTTATAGGAGTTAAACTGTAACATGTCCGTATCAAATGATATATTATGATAAATGATATATATATCCTTAATAACAACAATTTACTGACATAAGGTAATGAGGCAAAAGGGAATTTAGAACTGCTTTTGAATAAATTCTATTTTTTTCTTTTTTAGTGTGGTGTTACTGGTTGAAGAAAGCCAGCAAAGCATCATAACCTTGTTTACTGTGAAACCTTCAACATTGTCTGGAGTGAGTAAGAGAGCCATAGCTTTGCAGCTCATCAGTCATATTTCAGCCATAAATGTTGATTTTGATTGGTTGAAGAAAAATTGAGTGCTGAGAGATAACTTTGTGGCACTTGGGCAGTATTTCAGCCAATTATAATGTGTGGATTTGGTCATGTGAGTGAGATATAGCTTAGTTCCATGTGATCAAAATTTCAGCCATAATGTGGGTTGTGAAGTATTGAGGAAAGTGAGAAAGATATAGCTTTGAAATTTTTCAGCCATGACAGTGTGAATTCTGGTCTGTTGAGAGAGATATAGCTACGTGCCATGTGATCATAACTTGGTGAACTTTCAGGTGAGCGAGACAGCTTTGAAACCTTTGAGCAATATTTCAGCCATTAGTGTGGATTTGTCTTGTGAGCATGATAAAGCATAGGACGATGTGGGCAAAATTTCAGCCATAAAATTGGATCATGGAATGTTGAGTGAGTGAGATATCAGTATATTTCAGTCATTTTAGTGTGGATTTGGTCTTGTGAGCGAGGAAGATAGAGTATACAGTGACGTGTGGCAAAATTTCAGCCATGATTGGTGTGGATTATGGACTGTTGAGCAAGTAAGATATAGCTTTGTAAACCTTCAGTAATTTTTCAGCCATTATAGTGTGGATTTGGTCTTGTGAGCGAGTAAAATATAGCATTGTGCCATGTGGGCAAAATTTCAGCCATTGAATCTGATGTGGATTATGAACTGTTGAGTGAGTGAGTGAGATTTCAGCAAATATAGTGTGGATCTTGGTTGTTTAAAGGTGTTCAAAAACTAAGGCAAGAAACTACAAATACACTTCTGAAAGCCTACAGCCAGAACACCATCATATATTATAATAGAACCTGCACGGATCGGTCAATATGGTTGAGTGATTGGTGAATTAACCTTAAATTCAACACCTAACAGTGGCTGGTTGCAAAAATGGCGCTCATTCTTAAGTGTTAAGGGCGACCTTAGCCCATATTTATGTGCAAATGGGCCGAGGCCTATCTCACAAAGCCCAATGGTGCTAAGGAAATGGGCCGAGGCCTATCTCACAAAGCCCAATGGTGCTAAGGAAATGGGCCGAGGCCTATCTCACAAAGCCCAATGGTGCTAAGGAAATGGGCCGAGGCCTATCTCACAAAGCCCAATGGTGCTAAGGAAATGGGCCGAGGCCTATCTCACAAACCCAATGGTGCTAAGGAAATGGGCCGAGGCCTATCTCACAAAGCCTAACGGTGCTAAGGAAATGGGCTGAGGCCTCTCTCACAAAGCCCAATGGTGCTAAGAACACCCTTAGCCCAATATTTTAACATTGAGTAATGACTCAGTAGTCTAATGTACTTCTGTACAAATTGACCCAGGCCCTATTTTCACAAACCCAATAGTGCTAAGGATGTCCTTAACCAATAATAACACTAAGTATCAATATCACCTGCTAAGTGGGAGTTCTCTGCCCAAAAAATTGCAGTCAGCACTTGATGCAAATCTTTTCATCTTTGGATACAAATTTAACATGTGGAGGGGCGAGGTATTTTCATTTTTTCAAAATTACAGAACAATTTTAAAATTTGGGTAAGATGTACGAGATGATCTATGGAGATATTTTCCACTGTAAATGCAACATAAACCAATGTTTTGGTAAGACTGCTGAGGGTTTTGATGAAGGAAATCCTGAAACACCAATAAAGCATCTGATGCAGTGAAACCTATCTGACTGGACTTGAGTATCATTCTAGCTTCATTTGTCATAAATCTTCATTCATTCAACATCATATCGGTCATTCTATCCACAGGATGGAATTTCAATTTCAAAATCTGACAGTATTTATGAAGTGAGTTATTGTTTAGCGCTGCTTGGGCAATATTTCAGCTAATAGCAGTTAAAGTATTCATGGAATTATTTCTCCAAAAGTGCCATACCAATACCAATTCAACTTCAAAACCAGAAAACTGACAGGATCTATGAAGTGAGAATTATTGTTAAGTGCCGATTGGGCAATATTTCAGCCATTAGCTGGCAAGTATTCATGAAATTATCCCTCCAACAGTGCCATACCAATGAATGTACTAGTTATGCGACAGTGAGTTTGAGTGGGAGTGTACATAAATATCATTGTTGTGATAAGTCAACATATGATACAAGATGTTTCCACATGTCCTGAACATAACGCCACAGTGTTTCAATGTCTGATGCTATGGATATAATGACCGTGTGGAACACATTTCTGAAGTTTAAATTCTCACTTATTCAGGATATTTTGAAAAATATCTATCAAAAGACAACATAAAGATTTAGTTTCAACATCGTGTATCATACCATGTAATGACCCAAATGATAGTAAATACACAGTGTTGTTCCTTGAGGGAATCCTTGAGGTATTTGTCCACCCTCTCAGTTTGGTATCCATTAAAATATTGAGAAGTAGGATACATCTACCATTGCATAATTCTTTTAAGCTTGAAGTCAAGGGACCAACCATTTCACCAAGTAAAAGAAACACATGTACCAATCTCACATTAATCTATAAATTTATTACAGTTACAAAATCTGAATACTGTTCACTGACAAAATCATCTCCGAATTCTGTACAGTGACAAACCAAATTCTGTACAGTGACAAAACCATCTCCAATTCCTGAAGAGATTGACCTGCCAATGTTCAGGACAAAATCATTTTACCTAACTAACTGATGGTTATTTGAAAAGCCTACACATAAACTCGCAACTTTTGACAGCAGGAACTAGGAAAGGATTTAGCGAAGGAAGACAATTTGCCGACATCAACAAATTTGACAAGAAGGATGTCAAATATCTACATGTCCTTGTAACTAACAAGGATGACAATCCAATGGCAAGAAATCGTTAGAATTAACATTTTCCTTGAAATAAATTCTTCCAACTACTAAGTACTGATTGCAGGTTGCAATTATTGAAATGAGAAAGCCTGCAACATCATTGTGGTTATGTTTTGCCGTAGAACCTCTGTAAAACCAGCAAATATAGCAGTGCACTGAATTTCAATACCATCATTACAACGAATAGAACCAACGAGGGATTTGAACCAAGGACTTTATGTAACTAGTAAACAATAACGAAATTGGTGAAATTTAAGGAACCCAAAACCTTATATGAAGTCAACCTCAAACCCCATTAAGCTATTTTAGGTCAAGGGTCAAACACCCAGAAATCAAAGATGGAATTGCACTAAATTGCACTAACAGCAATGCATCAAACCTTGCAGGAGACAAATTTGGAAGATTTTAACACAGGACCTTCGATGTGTAGTCAAACCAACTAAAGGCCTCCCCACACCAACACAGCGCGTCGGCAGCGCAGCGCGTAGCGCACGTTTTTTTACCCCAGACTGGCGCAGCGCATCGATGCAGCGAAATAATATATGGAACAAGTATCCAATGATATCTTGTTAGGTTTGTCTTGAAGACCTATTGTTATTATACGATTTCTGTCCTTACTGCGGAGTAGACATGCTAAGCTTTTGGGTGAAATCGACCCGTACATGAAAGGTCCAGTTCGAATCCAAAAACATTACAATCGTCCTCGCGTATAAATGAGTGACCAGAGAACGACTGTCAAATTAATATTAGGGTCGGGAAAAGAAAACATTGATGTACGTCTACTGAAGACGTAAACAACAACGCCAACTTCTTTGATGCATACTATTCTGCAGTAAAGACAAGAATATGGAGAATAATCTCAGGATATTATCGAAGTCGAAGCGCCACGCAGCAAAAATCACTTTTTTTGCGATTCAGAAATGTTGGTGCTGGCGCGCTGTCGGCGCGCTGTGTTGGTGTGGGTTATCAATCATAAATCAACATGAGCAATTTTTTTGCTGCGGGCGCGCTGCGCTGCGCTGCTTGCGCGCTGTGTTGGTGTGGGGAGGCCTTAACTCATGGGCCACCTAACAAGTAGAGTCAAACTATCTTAATATTCCACTGGTTTGGTGAAACGACTTTGCCAATGACTTTCGATTAAGATAATTAGGAAAGGTTTGTCCTTTTAAAGAGACACTCCATGACTTGATATAAGTTGCATATACCAAACTTTAAGAATGTTTTCATTTAATTGAAAGTACTGACTGTAGCTAAAAAGTATCATTAATTTATGCCAATTGGTTAAGGACTGAACAGAGAGCAATGTATCAATCGTGATGCTGATCGCAAACTGGACAATGACCTGAACATGTTAATCAAGCATCGTGTTGGAATCTTACGGAGACAGACCAAATATGAAATTGATTTCGATTGTTTGAAAGATCAAATTAATATTATCCATTGAAGTTTATTTAAGATTTAGGCTTCTGACCATACATAGTGATTTCAGATTTTCATTGAAACTTTTGTACATTCAGCATTTCTTAGAAACTATAAAAGATGTTTTGTATGAACATCATAAATGATCATAATTTTGTCACATATTATGCCCAAAATATATGAAAATCATGGCGTGTTCCTTAAAAATCAAAAACTGGTTTCGCCAAAGGCAATATGTTTCGAACAGATTTCATCATAATCAATGTTTCATCATTTTTAATAGCCAAACATATCAAAATGTTGTAACCAAATACCATGAACTTTTCGTTAAAATAAGCCCTTAATGATCATAAGAAATCACTGACTTTGACGAAGTAATTCAATATGGATGTCCCATTACACCAATGCACTATCGTTGTACATTTCACAATATGATACAGTTAACAATATTGTAATACAAATTTTGGTGAATATTGTTCCAAATCTTTTTGAATATCAAATCAAGAAATACAGAATTTGTTAATATCCGAAAGAGCATTTCTTTTCATCTTGTAGTCAGTAATAATAGGATTATATGGCTTTTTCAAAAAGTAGTCGTGTTTCAAAATTGGTTACCCAAATTCTTGTTAGAACTATTAAATTTAGATCAGTGACTTTGCATATCTCTGTAATAATATCACATTTACTGTATCTATTATGTTTCAATGTTGGTTACTCAAATTATTCTTGTTAGAAATATCAAATTTAGATCTATGACTTTGCATATCTCGGTAATAATGTCGCATATACTGTATCGCAATATATATCGCATCGTGACCTCGGTATCGTGATACGTATTGTATCTTGACCTGAATTCTGACATCCCTAATATTTGAGAAAAATTCAATTTGAACCATCACTGGTGTTGAGAGAAGTTTCAAGGCATGAACTTGAAGATCAAAACTGGTATTCCATCCACCATCCATGATTAAGATGTTGAAGAATCTTCCACGTCCAAGACCTGCTGTATGTTGTGGTTTGATTGTGTCATCTATGTAAGGTATGTAAACAACAACACAATGTTTACACTGTACAAAACAAACAGTTTCAGTAGAACACGCACCTTGGAGGATGTTTTAAAGATAAATCATAAGGTCACACCCCTTATTATGAAAATATTTTGACCATCATATGATGGAATGTAATTTGTATCATAAATTGGATAGATTATCTTCTAAAAAGTTAATAAAGATCCTAATTCCTCTAAATGTCATGTAGTTAATTATATAAAGATTTAGATGATGATCACATCATAGACTGAAGTGCAGTCTTCTTTTCAGGTATCATTCGTCAAACTTTGAATAACTTGTTGTGGTTCCTTCACATGTATTCTATTTATTTGTAGAATCATGATCGCTTGGTTCATCAAAAGTGAAATTGTTTCATGAGACTTCAAAGGTATCAGTTTTTCAGTTCATCTTATGTAAAACACTTAATGATTATTCTTGTAGATCATTAGGAATACATGTACATTGTTTATGTCAAATTCTTTTGAAATTTAAAGCTTATTTAAGTTTTTAAGTTAAATAAACTTCATAAAGCAAGACCATAAACAGTGCACCTGTGTCCAAGTATCCTTAAGTTGATGAGCTTTTAAAGAGACACCTGTAATCCCATTGAACATACATTGTACAATCATTGCATAACCAATCTGTTTACAGCCCAATTACAGTTCAATCACTTTATCTACGAGTCTATTAACCGTCCATTGGCCTGAGACCTCCAAGAGGGCGTGTTCACTGAACCGTATCCCACGTGTACAAAGAAATTGATGCACGTGTATGTAGATCTACACTTACCACCACCACGAATGTAGAAATCCCGGCGGTTCCCCGAGCGTTATGTTTTTCTCCCATCGTATCTGTATCAAAAGAGGGAAAGAGAAGAGCTGATATACAAATCGAGTTCTCGGTTGACACACACTTAGGGCGAGACAAGCTGAAGAGGGCAAATGAGCCGTATTTACATGCTCTACAACGAGGCAACGCAGCATCACGATGGAAAATCTCGATTACCCTAAAATACTTACTTCTGATAAAAATGTCTGCGCCGACTTCTGTGCTCCAACGTGTAATAAATATTCATAGACGTATAGCGCTAACCTGGAAGAAAGCAAAGAGAAGATTACAGGTTTTATACATCACTTGCCGGATAGCCGGCGGCGGCCATTGCAGTTGACACTGTCCACGGCATGTGTTCCTCATGGAACATGTTTACAGTTCGTTTCAGTACATCGTACATCCATAACTCTTACATATATATTTATTACAACATACAATAACATTACTTTTCATTCATATCCAAGATCGGGGTGTGAAGAAAGTACAAATACGGCAGATCAAAGGGAAAGAGGGCCCAATCGGGTATGTTTACTAAATGGAACAGCCATCACACAACCAACACTGCTTGAATGGGCATCCTTCGCTGCTTGTAGCAGGTGAAGGCACAACGCGCTATAAGACAAAGGGAGCCCCAAGCTTGTATATGCAACTAGGGCCTATCGTATCCAAGAGTATGCAACTGTCATTGCCTGTGTGTATGTTTTAGAATACTTACTTTTCCCTCGCCTGAGCATCCGAGGGAACGGTGGACCCCTTCCCTTTCGCGTACATGCTGAGAGCTGAACTGTCACGCACCTGTCAAGCCATCAAGGACGACACTGACCCCGTTGCCTTGCCAACATCAAGTAGACCTGTCAAATGGCAAGTCTCTATTGGATAGTTAATTATAGCATGCTTTGGAGTGCCTGAAAACCGTCTGGCCCTACCATCATGTGGTACGGCGACAAAGCCTCGCTGGCGCACTGCCAATTATCTAGTTTGATCAGATCGGTGAAAATTTTTGGCGTATTTGGCTTTGTTTATGAGGAATAGAATGAGTTTGCAGAATTAAATCTTACTTTTAATACAAGAAAAATATTTACTTGAATTTTCACAAATTATATAAAGCATTTGATATAAAATGAACACATTATTTACGAGAAAAACGCACACTGTTTAAAGGTTTTAAGTCTTTAAAACGAAAATACCACACTTACATAAAAATATGAAATTTAATACGTAGGCTGATAAATGTACTTTTTGTTACTTTAACATCTTAAAGTTCATTCACCCCGCGATTATTTTTACCAGTGTCAGAATATATTTTTTATTTATTGGAATAAGAAAAAAATACTTCTCTAAATTTGTATAAAACTCTTTAACAGAAGAGAAAATTAAAATTAATCCAAAACTTTTATTCAAAACAATCATCGCCGCTTCTATTCTGTTTGTTGAGGAAATGTACCCGATATACGGTTGTTTGACGAACAACGGGTGTTTTGCTTTGTTTCTTGTCGGGGCGCTAGTGTTCCCCAAGCTAACCGGCCGCTATAGTCAATGGAACGATTTAAATAATAATGCGACGTAGCGTTGACCTATATTCCCGAGATTTTGCTCAATAGTTTCTGGGGGCCCTCGAAACCGTCCAGATTCAGTCGAGTCTACTCGCCGAGGGGTGGGAGGATACTGCCTTTGTAAATAGAATCCGCTTTGCGCATTTAATACACACACGAAAAATATCTTAAAATGCGAGCAATTTATTTCGACATTATAGAGTAGTTTTGAACAGTTAGTTGTGAGTTTGATAAATTATTTGCTAAATAAATAAAAGTGGAACTCCCCTCCTGGGCTAAATAGGTCAAACTTTGGCCATTGTGTATCAGCAGTACCGTACACCTCCTACGTGGGCGGCTCGAGCTGAACAGAAATGGCGGCAGGTTCGATTTCTGCGAGCGAATTCACTAATCAAGCAAATATATTTTTAAAAATGTCGGTCAGAAATAACGATACTTGGGAACTGAAGTCGTCCCAAGTAAGTTTAACTCAAAATTCTTTAGTTTTTCGTCTCAATTCTTACCTTGTTTACCCAGAAAGTACCACGCGTTCGTCGGCACCCTTTGCGTTAGCTGAAGTCGGCGTGTGCCTAAAATTAGATTTTTGGCTCCTTGCCCGAACTCTACGCGCTATAGCGGAATAAGTCGTACGGAGTTAGCTCCCTTGCAACAGAAACCCGACTCTAATTGTTGTGACTTTCTGTAAGCGCATACTTATATTTAGCCGGAATATTTTACAGCGTTCGTCACTTGCCCGTCAGATATATCTGAGTATATAGATATATAAACAAGTCTTGACAAATCCACAATATATCACTTGCATTGCTTCGCTTCAACGATAGTGAACTACTTAATATGTAATAAAATGTACAACAAATTTGTACATTGTGGTTATAAGGGTGTATTATAACTGAATATTTCATTATGATATTGACATTGGCGTGTATATCAAACGGGAGTAAATATATTCAGATGAATACATTGTATAAACATCCAGTTAATATTTATAATAACTGAGTTTGAACATGTATTTAATTATAATTGATGCACTTGACAATTAATTTTTAATCCTTTGAAAAAAACTTTATAGGACAATAAAATTTAGGTCAATATATTCATAATTAAACATTGGTTTATGATATGAGAGGTTATAACTGCAATCGAATCATAATAAGTGTCTTGAACAAGTACAACAATTTTGAGTTTCTTTTTTGGTTCGTTAAAAAACATTTTGAGTAAAGATTTAAAAAGAAATTGTTTTTAAGTGTTTGAGTTGGGGTTTTTGTTTCTCCAATTTTGCATGTTATTTTATATCCATATTATGGAGATTAGCAAATGAATTCAAATAAATGTTTGGAAGCCTGTCTTCCATTCTAATTTTTTAAATTTAAATTTTAAAGATGGTTTTGTACCTAATTTTGTATACCATAAGGCAAGTTAATCAAAGAAAAGACAAGTGAATGAAGATTTGTTTTATTTTTATTATTCATTACCGCTAATTGTTGAAAAACTTCTTCGTTCTGGGTAAAATTCTCAAGAAAATAATCATGAAGACAACAGCAATTTCACTGGGTTTTTTTAAAGAATCATTCATAACTTTGAAAGCCTAAGGTCTATATTATATTTGCTCATTTGAAGAATGAAAAATATTAACCCTCAAGTTGCAGCAGTAGCATTCAAATCTTACAATCTCATTGCAATCAGCTCAAACCTATCTCTTACATGTCCCTGTGTTTCTGATTCGAGGACTGCTACATGGGGGTCATGTCGACCTTTGCTTTCCAACCTTTGTGCAAGGAAGCTAGTTTTGATATTTTAACAACCATTCTGTCTTAAGTCTTGGGAGAATAAAGGTGAAAAGTCCTCAGGTCAGGAAACTGAATTAATGAATGGTAGGTCCAGACTGATTTTAATGAGATTGCAGGTTTCACTGCAATGCAAAATCACAACTATGTTGCAAGCTTTCTCTCTGTGATTCAGACTGATTTTGATGAGATTGCAGGTTTCACTGAAATAAAAAGGGACAATTATGCAGGCTTTCTCCCTGTATTCATACTATAATTCCTGGGTTAATTTAGCAGTAATTTTATAAAGCCAAATGCTGTTGCATGATCATTATTTTTCCCTTGATACCGGTAAGTGTTTTAGGGTTAAACTTTTTGAAAAAACCTTAGAAACCAAAACATAAGGTTTCAAAAATCATTCATAAATTTAAGTTTTATTTGTCCTGTAACAATTTCAAGCCCGCTTATAACAATACGTACTTAATCACCTGTAGCATTAAAAATTAGAACTCTCTTTCAAACAAAACAAACATGAATTCACTACCTTGGTTTATCTTTGTTGATATAATAGTCTTAGCTTATGACTCATCAAATGTCTATATATAGGGTATATTGGATGGGGGGAGGTGTGTGGGGGGGGGGGGAGGGGGGGGGGGGTAGGGATCTTGGCTTTTTTTGTCTTGCACAGGGTAGTAAACTTGTTTTTGACTACACATCAAGATTCAATTATAATTATGATACATAGTATTTTTAACTGAACTGGTTGATCAAGATGACTTTCAAAGATCGGGCCTACTAAAAAAATAATAGAAACTAGGCTGTCACAATACAGGTACCTAGTAGGATACACTAAATGATTTATTATTAACGGGAATCCTCGTATTTAAGCCCTGCCTTTATTAAGCCCATGGGCTAATTCAAATTTTCGAATTTTAGCCCATGGGCTTAAATTTGATATGACATTCCTTCCTTCAAAATGTTATAGATAAGGGCTTTCGATGGAATCACCCGGTCTGTATTAGGCTACGATATCGGTCTAAGAAGAAAGGCTTGGTCTCCAAATGCAAGTGTCATTTAAGACACAAAACATGAAAGTTTTGTTACATTTGACATACGCATCCAGGAGTTACTAAGAATAAAATTGTTTTGTTTTGGTGATCACCTCATTTAAAAAGAAAATTGACTTTTTCATTTGCTTTTTCAGCGTTTCATATGTGGAATCGTTAACAAATAAACCCTTAACTTCTAATTTACAACACCTGAATTCGTTATATCAAAATTAAAAAGAAGAAAAGTTGTACTTAAAAGTTGTATTTCTCTTCGAAATTACGCCCAGGGCTTAATTTCAGAAAATATATTTCTGTTATAAAATGGGTGAAATTCGAAATTAAGCCCAGGGCTTAAATACGAGGATTCCCGGTACAGCGAGATACAAATTCACAGATCTAAATTCAATATTTCTAATAAGAATTATTTGACTAACCAGCATTTAAAAATAAAGATAAAAAAAGAAGAAATGAAAAAGAAATTAATGCTTTGTTTAAGCTATCTTAACAAGATTTTAAACAACACTTGATTTCTTGATATTCACAAAAAAAGGTTAACAATATCTGCTTAATTTTGTATCACGATACAGTTAACTGTATCTTATCATGAACTGTACCCCGATGAGGCATCGATGTATTGATGTATCGTTGTATCGTTGTATTGTGATATCCCTTATCAAAATGCTATCAAAAGCAGGAAAAACGTACACATAAATATATGCAACTCATCACAAAAGAGCTATACACAGTTATGAAACTTTTAACTTACAATCAGCAGTTTGAACAATCGATAGCGCAATATGCAACACATGACACGAACTAGCAACATGATTTGACTTCTGTTTGAGAATTTCATCACATTCTCTCCCCTGTAGGTTATAAAAGTCATTTCTTGCCTTGTAATCTCTGTTACATGTGGATTGCTAAAATGGGCTGTGCACTGTATCAAACTTTACACTTAGTAATTGAAAATGTTGAGGAGACAAAGATTCTTCACACACGTACTTTAAAAAGACAAACCAGTGAACATGTTCACAATTTTTTCATTGGATAGAAATAAGGATGATGTCCATTTTGCAGCCTCATGCACGAGGGAATTTGTTACCAGAATGATGAAATATGGCCCTTGTTTAAATAGGCCAAGCTTTGATATGATGAAATAGATTTTAATCTAATTTCTTTTTTTCTCATCTCTTTTTTTTTCAGAATGATTGCAATGAAGTGTACCTTTGTAAAAAATGCCATGTTGAGGTTGCCATGGACACCAGAGAAGACGTGACCATTTCAAATCAAGAATTGTCTGAGGATAACGATGATTCATTGGTAAGTTGAGGAAATATTTTACTGATTTAGTGAGTTAAATATACTTGAAGGTATCCTTAAGGTATTTTACTTATCATTATGGGATTTTAAATGAGGTGAAATATCAGCCATTGTCAACATTTAAAAAAAAAAAAAATTGTTATTCATTTTCTAGCAAAAGATGATTTTTTCACAAGATCTCTTGTTCACCTTAATAAAACGTGCCCCTGTCCTTCAGACTTAATATGAAAGATTTTCAATGAATTGAATGTAAGTTATAAGATGATTTGTGTTAACAAACGTAATTCTCAAAGAAAAGAAGATTTTTGCCAATTTTTTCTGTTTCGATCATGATTTGATGATTATGCTCTCCTTAGGACACAGTATCCTGTCTCAGGGTACGAACGTTATGCTAACTCCACTGATCTGTACCCTGGGCTCAGAAGCTAGATTCGCTCGCGCGGCGATATAGCCAATCAAATTATTTTCTCGCCACATTCTCGGTAAAACTCAAACGAGAAATGATTAGTGGAGTTAGCGTTACGTTTGTACCCTGAGACAGGATGAGGACACAGACACAGCGTGTCCGTCAGTGTGTCTGTCCATCCGAACCTTAACAAACCTATATATATATATATATCAATTCTTTACGATAAGAAGAATTAACCTAAATTTTTCTGTTAAGATCATGATTTGTTGACTATACTCTTCATAGGAAACAGATGCAGCTTGTCTGTCCGTGTGTCCGTCCGGTCGGTCCGAGTGTCTGTTTGAGTACCATATTGTCTACAGTCCCAGCTATGCTGTACCCGTCCTATACTTCAATGCATATACCCCAGGTATAGTATAGAGAGGGAACAGTTTTTACTCTCCTTATTATCCCCCGCCACGAAGTGGAAGGGGGATATAGGTTTGGGCTCCGTCCCGTGCGTCCGTCCGAGTAAAAGGGGACAGCTTTTCTCAGAAACTATTTAAGATAGGCTAACCAAATTTGCTGTGTGTCTTCAGGGTATCAATACCTTGATGGAGTTCGAAAATCAGAACTGCTAAATTATTTTTTATGGAGTTATTGCCCTTTTTCCGTGTTTTTGGACTCTGTTCGAGGGTGTCGTCAAAGGGGACAACTTTTCTCAGAAACTATGTAAGATAGGTTCACCAAACTTGCTGTGTGACTTCATTGTATCAATACCTTGATGGAGTTCAAAAATCTGAACCACAAAATTATCTTTTACGGAGTTATTGCCCTCGTTTGGAGATTTAGGACTTTGTTCGAGGATGTCCTTTTCTCAAAAACTATTTAAGATAGAATAACAACATTTGCAGTGTGTCTTTAGGGTATCAATACCTTGATGGAGTTCAAACATGAGGTAAATGCAATTACTTATTACAGAGTCACAGCCCATTTAGGAAAATATTGGGAGCTTTGATTAAAACTTATTTGGCGGGGGATGTTGATGACCATGTCTTCTTGTTTGACATGTTTTTTTCCCTGCCTTTTCCCTGCTACTGTGATAAAGATGTTAAAGATTATATTAAAGATTTCTGTATATTGAAATTTGGAATTATTGATTATTGAGCATTAGAAAATTGAATATATTATTTTTGTAATTCTGTGCATATTGTTTGATAAATGCATCGAGAAACAACATTTTTACATGGTTTAAATGGATTAAGTAACTACAGCAGGAAAAGGTTTTTTATATAAATTACGTATTACTGAAATAAGTTTTCTTGAATTATATGCTATATTCATGCTTGATCCTTTGAAAATGATTCAGATTACAACATACCCTCTAGAGCATATCAGCTGAAACATGCCTTACAGAGTTATCTCCCTTCTTACAATTTTAGATCCACTTGACAGAAACATTTTCTGTGTGCGGTGGTTGTCTCCCTTGTTCTTTAAATAAAATCTCCAAATCCATAATTCTGTCTATCTTAAAGCACTGACAGACAAGAAAATTAGGAATATTTAGTTGTATCTTTTATTTTTATTTTAAAGGGTAAACATGTGATATTACAGAGTATGAAAAACACTTGACAAGTTGCCAGTCATAATGTGATAATGTTATTGGTAACATTTAATAATAATCTTAAAAAAAAACCTTCCTGCCTGGACCAAAGTATTCTGGTTTTGCTTATGCAGTACAAACCTTATTCAGACATTGCAACATCCTGTCTAAGGGAACGAACGTTACGCTAACTCCACTAATCTGTACCCTGGGCTTAAAGCTAGATTCGCTCACTCGGCCCGACTTGGGATATAGCCAATCAAATCATTTTCTCGCCACCTTCTCGATAGAATTTCATTGAGAAAACGATTTGACTGGCCATTTCCTTAGTCTGGCCACGCAGGTGAATCAAGTTTCTGAACCTAGGGTACAAATTAGTTGAGTTATCGTAATGTTCGTACCCTGAGACAGGATGACACCAGAACTTCAAATGTTTCATTTACCCATCAACATCAGCACTTACTTTTCAATGCATAATTTGCTCAAAGGTATGAATTATTTTCTCTAGGAGGGAGCCTATTGCCTCTGGAAACTATCTGGAAGAACGTTCCTAGTGTGTACCAGGAACGGTTGAAGAACGAGAAGTGGACTGTTCTTACACAGCAGGTACGTCATAGATCCTTTTATACCTTTTTGTCTAGATTCCAAATTATTCAAGGAGAGGTAACAGGTTGATGCTTTTGCTAAGCTGTTCTTATTCTTGTTAATCGAACAATCAAATTAAATTATTCTGACTATCCTAAGTGTCTTTATGACATCATTCTCTTATTCTTTAGAATTTCTTTATGGGCTTCCTTAGTATTTTACAATGCTAAGGTGCTATAGATTTACACATAGTCCCTGAGAAAAAGAGTTACAATTTTATCATTTTAAATTTTGATTGTGAATAAAATGAAAAAGAGCCCTGAACAATACAAATTTCAAGCTAAAGCTGAGGCATCTAGACTTCTAGACTTAAGAAGGCTCCTTTGATATTTTTTTCTTTAAGATCTAGAAAACAGACTATAAGTGCTAAGGTAGACCACGGCTTTAAATATATGTTGAGTTGGAAGAAAAAGCAAAGTCTATGACTACTTTAATGAAATATTTTGTAGAACATTTTCAACTTCTCTTTTGCAGGAGCACCCTATCCTAGCCCGACCATTCTTCCAGCTTCACCCGTGCCATACCGCTGATCTCATGAAGAACATTCCAGACTCACACAAGAACAGGTTAGCAGATCATTCTTGCCCAGCCTTTTGCTTGAAATATATAGCTGTATTTGAATAACTTGTTCAATGTTGAAATAGAATTGAAAGGAATAACCCTATTTATCCTACCTCATGTAAGAATCTCGATCTCTGATTGGTCCACATGATCCTTGATAAATACTGATATCACCCTCTTCAGCGGGGTGATAAATCATTTGTACCCCGCACATAAAAGGCATGAAAAAAGCGTGCAGATTGATTGTCTTGAAATGTACAATGTATGTTACCTCGAACACATGATAAAGCTGGTTACTTTTGATCAATCGATAAGCTTTGAACAAACCATAGTAAAATAAATGACTTAAGCAGTTAACGTTTAACTCTTTCTCTTCATATTATATGTGTTTTGTTTAAACATTTGGTAAGATAAATTTGTTATACCATTCAATGCTATTTTGTTCCTATGCCTGATATACAATATAAGTTATACCATTCAGAGGCGGTGTACATGGGGAGATATCCGCCTCTCGCTTAGTGGATATTATCATGTAAACAATCAGCTTTTTTTAACACTACTACAACTTTGTTAGTAAAATAGCTATTTTGATTGAGAGTTGATTAATGAGAAGTAATTCATTTCAATAAGATCCTTCATACATTATTAGTAATTTATTACCAATATCTTATAGATAGTACAACTATATACATTCATGATCTTTTCAGTTATCTAGTGAGCTGGCTGAGTGCAGTGGGTCCGGTTGTGGGTCTTAACCTCCCTCTGTCTTACGCTGATGGTTGAGTGATTGTGGAAGAGAGATTGAGGAGACCCTACACAGATATATGATCTGATGGGTGAGGGCTGTCAGGAAGAGAGAAGATCTTGCATGGCGCTCTCCAGTCCAGCTTCCCTTTGCTTGG
The DNA here is from genome assembly GCA_916613615.1 of Steromphala cineraria. NCBI lineage: Eukaryota > Metazoa > Mollusca > Gastropoda > Trochida > Trochidae > Steromphala > Steromphala cineraria. The sequence goes on along the minus strand of OU744722.1, from coordinate 36,530,930 downwards.
CAATGCTCGTCACCGGGACCAGATACTGGCAGTTGGTTCTGACACAACCAACTCTAGGAGGATGGTGATTGAAGAATGAACATATTGCTGTCTGCTGGCAGACGTTTCACACACAGGAAGAAGCTCATTTTCAAATTCTATGAGAGTTGCTGATGAACCAAAAACTTACTTACAAAGCTGCAGTAACAGATTCTTTGTTAAACCAAATAATGCTCTGTTATAATTCATAGAACCACAGATGCACGGATCTATCTTGAAAGAATCACTGTTGCACAAAAATCTTCTTTGAAAGGGTTGTATGCAGAAAAAATTACAAATGCACAAGTCAATACATAGCAAAAGCAGCTAAGAATTGGAGTTGTACCAATCGCTGCATAGCAAAAAATGCTTTTAACTGCAGTGTCCAATGTTTAAAATTGAGACAATTTTAGAGAGGATAAAAATGTCTCTGTTACCATGAAAACAATACCTGTAACACTGATCATGGTACAAGTAAACCATCTTAGAAAAATGACATCTGAAATGTTGTTTTGATTGAAATAAACATGATCATTTTTTGTTAAATACTTGTCCGTTGTTATTTGTTTATACTTATAATTATTAACCAACATGAAAATCAAAACCCCAAAAATTTATAAAATCAAGAAAAAGTTTATAAATGTATGGAAACCCTAAAAATTTATTAGTGAGACTTAATTGATTGACCTAGTGAATTCAGATGGTGAATTTAATTACTCATGTGAAGGAGGCTACTTTAGTAATTAAATATTTTGTGTCGTATGAAATAAAGACTGATCTAAACTTATTTAGATTGGTAAGATACCCTGTATAATTGCGTCTTTAGAAAAACGGCCAAACTGTAAAAGAATCAAGTCGCCTTTCTAAAAGATGTTACTTTCGTACGTTGATGGACACTTCAAATTTCATATTACTAGAATGAAGTTAAGGGTCAAACCTATTTTCTGCCTGACATGTTTCTATGCATAGAAGATATAAAGTTCAATTTCTAGAAAGAAATCCTGCTAATATGGGTTCAGTATATCACAGCGACAAAAAAACTAAAGCATATTCAAACACAAACAGAACGACAGCATAACGAGTATAGGTCAATCCAAACTCAAAAACATTCCACATTCGTTGTTATTAAACCATCCTGCAGTTACATATAGGTTTCGCTCTAACATGATGTAATTAGGTTCGGGTAGGGAAGCAAAATACGAAATTTTTTTTAAACGAACGTAGTTAGCATCATAAATGTTATAAATTCAAAATATGTAACATATTTATCCCCAAATTGACATTATATATTAATTTCTTCTTTTCAATGAAAATCTTTCTTGGATGCCAAATTCACACTCCCAATCACCACGAGTACTACTTATAGAACCTTATCAACCCGCAACTGTAATGCTGACTGCTTTAGATAAGTTTCCAGAATATTACGACTGATTGACGTTATTGTCCGGTTTTCGATCATAATAACGACTTCAAACCTTCCTATTGTCTCTTATATTGGTTCTAAAATGATACTTTCCTGCAACAGTCTATACTTCTCGATCAAAAGACACTATACATAACGTTTGACAAGTGTGCGCCAATACCTCACGTAGTGGCTCTTTGGGCGTTTCAACAAAGTATACAGGTAGCATAAAGTAAATATTCCGTTTATCATTTTGAAAAGATTGTGGGAGTAACAGGTGTGAAAAGGGCGACTTTGATATCCAAACATCTTTTAGTACAATGATGTTATCTTAGTAGAAGTGGATATCTTCTGATACAAAGAGTCCCAAAACCACAAAAAACGAGATTGAAATATGCAACTGTCGCATAATGTCTGAAGGTAATACTCCTTTTGGGAGAAGACGTTTACATACTAAGTGTTTCTTCACATGGATAAACGTCAATCATTTAGTTGTTTCAATTATTTGATTCCGATCTTTTTCAATAACTCGCCTCTAGAGAAGAAAAGGCTCACTATAGAAGGGACCACAATGTACATCATCTTAACAAGTCGACCATTAAAAGAAATTCAAAGAATGAAAATAATCGAAGAAGTTTATTAAAAATATAAAACAACAAATCATAAAATATCACATGATTGCTTTGCATGAAAGACATTGTCCGCTAGTATTTCATCTCCAAGACCGCTCGGCTAACCCTCGCCCCTTCCCCTTCTAGAGGCTCCTTTCGCCTCTGGTCTGTCTCTAGAACCTGCTCCAGTTGTACAGGAACTTCAATAAGACCGGAAGTTGTCTGATGGCAGTCTCCCAGACTGGTTCTGCTGCCTGCTCGGCTGCCGCCATTCTGTCAAGATCGGCATCTGACACTGGAATGATATGATGATAGATAACTCCAGATGATTATTTTGACAAGACTGTGAACAATGTTTGTTCATTCTTGATTAGTTGCACATAAACTTGGATATAATATATTCTTACTAGAAGAACAACTGAATGTAAATGTTACATCCATCTGATGGAGGAGTAATCATCTATTTCGGAAAGTCATGATTTTTGCAATAGCAAATTTTTCTATCCTTTTGCATATAACTTCTAAATTCAATCAGAGACCACATGTATATGCTTATTCATGTTTAATATATGTGTCAGTTATGAAGGATCAACCTACCTTCATAAGGTAGCATGATGCAGTTGGCGTTGTTGAGCCAGTTGATCTGAGTGTTGGAACTCTCCTGGGAGTCAAGGTAGCTGTTCACTTCCTCCAGAGTTCCCCGATGTTCACGCCGGAAGTCGTTGTCCCATCTGGTCTCCACAAGTGTCACCAGACCATCAGCCTGGGGTTCAAGGTGGCGGTTCTCTCTCTCCTCCCACCGTGCAACATCCCCCGTCTTCTTCTCTAGGACTACCCATTTCCACTCGTAATCCTGGGCGGTGTTGTCAATCAGAGCTTCTGCTGTCCAGATCGCAGAGTTCGGGTGTGACTCCTTGGCCAAGATGGCGTTCTTTGGATCCCAGGATCCGAGATGAGGTCCAGATCCAACTATTGCCAACACTTGATCTTCTTGACAGCGGTAATGGACACGCATCATGACTCCCGATGTTTGAGCAACGAAACGTGCCTCGTCAGATCCCCATAGGGTCTCCAGAATACCGGAGAAACAGTTCAGAGTAGTCCTGGAAAGAAAATAATATAATACTGGAATAGTTGCCATGGAAAAAGGAATTCGTTTCGTATTTAAGCGATTGTGTCTTAAGTACATATATAAATTCATTAGAGATATTTTCGATAGCTTAGTTTTACTCAAATTTAAGTTGTGTTCACATCTCATCGTAAGGTGATTTGTTTAAATTTGTTTCTACACCGAAACGACGCCTCTTTGCAATAAAAAGGTCGTTCCTAATTTCTAATGCGATAAACTACTGACAACGTTACTCCTCACAATTGAAGGTTTCAATGACATGATTGTACCTTTGTGTTTGATAAAGGGATCTTAATTTTGTATACAAAAAGGGTTGTTTTTTTCACACAAATATTCACCAACTAGCCCGATCCTGTTCACTTACTGTCTGTGTGTGACGATATCCGAGAAGACAATAAACCCGTCACTTCTAGTGACGATCCAATACCACCCAAAGTTGGTCCCTACAGGCAGACGGACCATCACCGTCCAGACGTCATCCTCAGTCTTGTCTGCTACCAGCATGCGACAGGGGTTCAATGAACCAAGTTCTGGAATGGATCCAAAAACTCCAACCAATAGACTGCTGTCGTCCCTCAAGGCATCGAGGATAGCCGGGGGAAGATAAAGCAGCTTGAATGTGACTTGAACTTGATTGCTTTCCATATTGAACGTTTTGATATACTTCTGAACTATGCAGGGTTGCTAGCTAGAGTGACGACAATCACTTGTGTCTGTGACGTCATAACGTTTGTGACGTCAAGGTTGAGCTGCGTTATTGCTCACCGCTAAATTTTGAATAAAACACACAAAATGTACGCAGGAGCGTAATTCCAAGTACGGAAATGTACGCCCCCAAATGCAAAATTTTGAATTTTCTGTCATCAATAGAATTTTATCAAATATCTCACAACCTGCACATTTTAAAGCAAAAATATATCATGCTATAGATGGGCACTCACTACACAAAACATATGCCAAGTTTTAATCACTAATTTGCTGTAAACAGATTTCGGGTTTGAAATTATTACCACCTGTAACACACGTGTGACTTTTTATTTTCATTAGCATTTCAGGTTTTAAGAAAACATTGTCATGATATCAGTGTCAGCAGCCTATTATAAGCGATGTACTTTTTCAAACGTTTCCTCTCAATTGTACTTAGCGTTTGCTCTTAGAGGTTTTTCATTTAGTTTAGAAATGACCTTAAAGAGGATGTTTTATATCATATTCATATCAAAACCCCTATTGTAAACATTATACAACTACTAAATATGGACTTCAGTAGGCAATAAACAACATATAGCCGGACAACATTTACGTAATCTGTAAATAAAGCATTCTCTCTCCAGAGAGGCAGCTCAATCGTATCCGATATCAAAATGGTACTTACGACTATCTTAGTACTAAGCGATCTTCGAAAATCTAGACCCTGGCCTCCGTCAGATTGCCGTCGGCGGCAAATAGTTGCAACACAAAATAACTCCTTTATTTGCAGCCAATGAAAATTCGTGTCGGATACCTTTGTAAGTGAGCACCTTAAAGGCCGTACGGGAACATTGAACTTATCATGCCTTTGATCTATTTTTCATCAACAGTGTGAGATAGAATATTTGAAAAATAAAATGTAGAGTGTATGTTTTGTTATAATGAAATAATAGTACTGTTTTATGATTGTCTAAATGATTATTTGATTTATCAACCGCAAAAACTAACGAGAATGTAAGAGCGATGTTTCGTCAAAGAAAGAGTTATTTTCCCTGGGTGTTGAATTCGTTTTGCCGAAGCATACGGAACTGACCGAGGCTTTGAGAATGATCACTATTGAAACAGCGTCGCTGATTGCACAACTAACTTGGATTGCCTCCAATCAGACTTCTCTCTATCTAACACATGTTTTAGGCTTATTGTTCAAACATTTATTATTTTTTTAAAAGAAACGGGATTGGCAAACAAGCAAATAATGCTCATATTAATGCCGCTCCCTTTTAGGCTTATAAGAACCGAGGCTCGCTCGGATACGACTGAGCTGCCCCTGTGGGGAGAAAATGACAATAAAGTGACATTGTAATATCGGGTGCCAATGTTCAATGTACCATTTTTTAAAGCGGTGATAACTAAAAAAGATGGACACCGCACAATAATTTCAGAACAGTTAGACAAGATATATATTTATCAAATAAAAAAATGCTGTTTTAACCGTAGAGATATTAACAAGAAAAATTTCGGGCAAAAGCAGACCTGATTTTACAATCACAGTCATTTTTTTTCATAGCGCTTAGAGATTTTAAACGGTTTTTTTAAATGTTGCACAATAACAAATCTGACAAAAGTATATAACAGAACATCCATAATTTGATTGCTATATTGATTTATTAAAGAAATTAATTTATAATGTTTTGTCCCACATGGTTATCCGTTTTAAAATTAAGTGTTACATGAAAAGCGCAGCCAGTGATACACAAGTTCAAATAGGTCATAACCGTGTGGACAAACGATTTATGAAAACCATTTCTGATTAATTATGACTTTGAAATTCAAGGGAAATTTTAGTTTCAAAACGAATTGATATCAAATGCAAAATAATCAAAACTGTTTTGACCTCCGTGTAATAGGCCCAAAGTTTCGCCCCCATTAATGCGGGGTTCCTCACGTGAGTTCACAACTTCCTACGCAAAGCCTATAACGCCAGTATCCGAACTGCCAGTTTTATGCCGTGCTGCAGACACTTGGATTTTCTGTGCTGATATCAGCGCCCCTACAGGCGATTGTTAGCAACCTCCAGTTACTTTATGATTGGACTATTGCTTTCTCTCATAGTATGCTAGCAAGCACAGAAAACATTTATTAATTTTATAAGGGTCTGCAGCAAGGCATCGGATGTGTTGAAAGTTGGTGACAGACCCGGAGACCACGAGGAACCTAGTGCACGTTCAAATCGTGGTACAATTGCGTTGCACGTTTTTCAAGCCGATGCTTATTTCTTATCAATCACTTATCAATTACATGCATTTTTCGTGAACAATTTGAGCACCTTACTTGAAATTCGTATTGGCCAAACATCTGTTACCTAGCTCTCTAAGACGAAGAACCATGCAGGGCGGTTCTATACATGTATATACCTTTTTTCAATCTTGACGACATCAAATTCTTTGTGCCAAATTCCTTCGTGGGGATCCACCCTACAGCCATGGTTCTTACTCCATGAAGATGTGTTTATATGTTTGCATGATCCTTCTTTTGAGTAGTTTATAATGACGTCGTTAGCTCCAATGAGTAGAACTGAATAAAGATGATGACTGTATTTTTGCTGACAGTGCTGATTCGGGTCATGAGCTCTCCAACTGACCAGTTGAGCATACTATTCAACGCAGTCTGTATAGGACTACATTTTAACTGTCATCTTTGCATTAGTGTTTGTCACTTGTTCATGAATTCTTTGACAAGTATAACTGGACATATACTCGTGTTTCTCCGTCAGATATTTAATATTGAGCAATGGTGACGCCCAGTCTTAGTAAACCTAGCCTCAACATTGAATATTGAGTCTAGCAAGGTGTAGTAGTTGGTCCGCGTCATGCAGCCGATCTTTCGAATTGGCCAATCAGGGATCGTATTACGAAGCCGCAATAGAATGCATGCGTACATATAACGTTGGAGGGTCATAGGTCGGCGAAAGGTCGCGACCTGCTATACTACGTGTACATATGGCTAGACTTGATATCGGGATTGTAGCGAGTATTATTAAGGATTGGTTTACTTAGACTGTGATGAAGCCTACAATTGTCACATAATTCACAACCATAATTTCGTAATATTATTTATTTATTTATTTATGTACTTTCGAGGTATTGAAATAATATGTCAAAATATTTAAGCTTACACCAAGAAGTGTCATTCCGTTTACCTTTAACGTGACAATCAAAATATCAAGAAAACAATGAAAATGCAAAATATAGCAATGCTATACTTCAACAACCTTGTACAGCATGCATGACAGTATATGAGTTTTATGACTGTTGATGAAAGAAAATGCTTTCAACTTGCCTACTTGAAGCAATCAACAAACTGTTTTGCAGTGGGCACTTACGTGAATTTCAGTCCAGAAATGTAATGACTTACTGTTGTTTTTAAAACCTAGTGAAGCTTAATCATTATACACGGGTGCATAATTAAGATTCACTGTCAAAATAATTCAAGGATATGTACGTTTTTATCTGTCTGACATACTGTAGAGAAGCCTTTTGATATATTTTATGTGCGCTTCACATTTTAAGGACGCGCATTCAAAACAATTTCACATTTGTCACAATCTAGTTAAAACTAGCTGTAATGTTTGTAACTTAGGACACGTAAACATTATAGCTAATTTTAACTAGATTGCACTGGTCATCACGTATGTTATGCTGTATCCGTACCCTAAAGCCCCATTGTCATACTTGCATGCGGTTCGTGATGAAATATAGCTACTGAGAAAATAAATACATCACTCGACACAGAAAAATCTTTCGTCGAGAGCGATACCAATTACCGGTATGAATCTTATACAGTAGCTCAAGCCTCTGCCATTATTTAAGAAATGATATTGCAACCTTTGCGATACTTCCAAATGCGACCAGCAGCAAGTCCACTTATTTTATAAGACTATTGGCCGAGACGAGGAGTGTTACGCTGATTTATTTGTATATAACAAAGGTGTTAATTATATTGTAGGAAGAAAACCTGTATAAAAGAGACATTATGCATTGCGATGAGACCTGCGATCAGCTGAGAAATATAGCAAATATGATTGCTAAAAACGATCACAATATAGGGAGTTCTACCTTGGAATATAACCTGAAGAGGTCAAACGACACCTGTCATAAAGTAAAAAAACCCAACAATATGACACCTTGACTCCTAAATGTCTGTATGTTCCAAGGGCGTATTTGTCAGAACTCTGTAATTCGATGGGTTTCTTAAAATGAAGCTTCATTTTGTTTGTTTCAATACTTGATCCAGGTATATGATTAAATAAATAATGTTACTAGAGAAAATGCTCATCATAGAGGATGCTACACTGAATATATAGCACCCCAAAAATAAACAATTAAAAAATATATCTATATGTGAAAAATTTAATAAGTTTATTCAAAATATAAACAAATAATAAAATATCACAAGGTTTGATTCCTGATAATCACATGGAAAGACATTGTCCTCTATATCATTTCATCTTAAAAATCGCTGTGGCTCGTAGGGTTTCCTCGCCAGCCCTTTTGAGGCTACATTCACCTCTGGTCTGTCTCTAGAACCTGCTCCAGTTGTACAGGAACTTCAACAAGACCGGAAGTTGTCTGATGGCAGTCTCCCAGACGGGTTGTGCTGCTTGCTCGGCTGCCGCCATTCTGGCGAGGTCGGCATCCGAAACTGGAATAGAATACAAAGATAAGTAACTCCAGATAGAATACACAGGAAAGGTGATTAATTCTAGAAGCTATTTGTAAATAATTGAACAACCGGCTATTTCTTATCAGAAGTACTCTTAACGGGTCAATATAAATTTGATCTCCCATTTTGAAGGAGTAAACACTCTCTTACGGCAGGATTTTTACATTTAAGAAGTTATTATACAGAAAATCTCGCTGTTCTTCTGTTTATCATGGTTAAATACCTCCAAATACTTGAAACAGTTAACAATAGATTTACCTTCATAAGGCAGCATGATGCAGTTGGCGTTGTTGAGCCAGTTGATTTGAGCGTTGGTACTATCCTGGGAGTCGACATAGCTGTTCACTTCCTCCAGAGTTCCCCGATGTTCACACCGGAAGTCGTTGCCCCATCTGGTTTCCACAAGTGTCAACAGACCATCAGCCTGTGGTTCGAGATGGCGATTCTCTCTCTCCTCCCACCGTGCAACATCTCCCGTCTCCTTCTCCAGGACTACCCATTTCCACTCGTAATCCTGGACGGTGTTGTCAAGCAGAGCTTCTGCTGTCCAGAGCGAAGAGTTAGGGTGTGACTCCTTGGCCAATATAGCGTTCTTTGGATCCCATGATCCGAGGTGAGGCCCAGATCCAACTATTGCCAACACTTGATCTTCTAGACAGCGGTAATGGACGCGCATCATGACACCCGAGGGTTGAGCAACAAAACGTGCCTCATCTGATCCCCAAATTGTCTCAAGGATTCCGGAGAAAAGGTTAAGAGTAGTCCTGGAAAGAAAATAGTAATTAAATAGCGAATGTTTCTAAAGTACATATATAAATTTATTAGAGATAATTTCGGATAGCGTTGTTTTACTTATATTTAAGTTGTATTTACATCTAATCTTATGCTGATTTGTTAACGTTTGTACTTCATCGAAACGAGGCCTCTTTGCAATAAAAAGGTGGACTTTAATGACAACAATACTACTCACAGCGGAAGGGTTCATTGACAGAATTATAGCGTTAAATAATAGGAATCATAATTTTTATATACAGAAAAAGTTGGGTTTTTTAATTTTCTCCGATTATAATTCAACAAAAATCCCGACTCGGGTGACTTACTGTCTGTTTGTGACGATATCCGAGAAGACAATGTACCCGTCACTTCTAGTGACGATCCAATACCACCCAAAGTTGGTCCCTACAGGCAGACGGACCATCACCGTCCAGACGTCATCCTCAGTCTTGTCTGCTACCAGCATACGACAGGGGTTCAATGAACCAAGTTCTGGGATGGATCCAAAAACTCCAACCAATAGACTGCTGTCCTCCTTCAAGGCATCGAGGATAGCCGGGGGAAGATAGTGCAGCTTGAATGTGACTTGAACTTGATTGCTTTCCATAGTGAACGTTTTGATATGCTTCTGAACTATGCAGTGTTGCTAGCTAGAGTGACGACAATCACTTGTGTCTGTGACGTCATAACGTTTGTGACGCCACGGTATAGCTGCGTTATTGCTCACCGCTAACATTTTGAATGAATCTTCCAATTTTACTTCTAAGTTTAGGATTGACCGTATTATGACACATAAAATTTGTTTATTACAATGTTCTACCTAAAGATGGAAAAGAAAATATCAAATTACGTATTATTAATTTGAGAATCATTTCTTATTCACATCAACCCATTAAATATGAAGCTGAATTATCTTAGATGCATTCTTTACAATGTTTGTCAATTTGTTCCGATTTTGAACAGACCGGTTCCAAAGCATTTTAAGTTGGTTTGGGAACCTGTCTGTTCAAAATTGAAACAAATTGACAAAAATTGTGAATACTGCATCTAAGATTGACCTCCTATTGAAACGATCGCCAGTTTTTATGATAAGCAATTATCAAAACAAAAAACCCAAAAAATAGGTAAGGAAAAAAAGTTTCAGGTGATTCTTCCCATCCCCTTTTTTTGAATATTCGACATTACGTGTTCGACTTAAAATTAAATTTAGAGCTCTAAAAATTCCGTTATATGCCGCTGATTTCCAATCACAGTATGTTTATCTCCTATATATTATGTTAAAAAATCCCCTTTTGGGACAATAACCATTATCTTATTTTATCCTATATTAAAACATATTTTTCAAGTGGTTTCGTTGTTATTCTATTTCATAAGATTTTTAGGCTCGACAATGAATTTGTTTAGAGTATGTATTTTATTGTTTCCATGGCAAATGTTCTTTTATGCTGTAAACCTATTATTTTCGGTTTAAAAATCAGACATGAATATAAGTTTGGGAAAATAAAGTCAATGTACAAAATAAGAAAATATTAAAACGCGAAACAGAGTATTTGTGTTTGACAAACAGAGCGGCGGCTATATCATGTATCTATTTTTTTTTTTTTTTTTTTTGGGGGGGTTATTTCTTGGGATGCTGTGTACTTTAGAGAAACGTTAGTTTTCGATTAGCACAATCCTTTTGTCGACGTATAAAACATCTCTTTCCAAACCATTTTATATAAAAATATATAGTTTTGGTGAAAATACATTGCACGTACGTTCTAGTCGCAAATTTGACTTTTAGAACATAAAATCTACTACTGAAAGAGAGTTCGTAAAATCAGAAGCAAGCAGCTAAATCAGTTTTCAATCTCATTAAAATAAGCTCTTTGTCACACTGCACCTATTGGATCTTATTTTAATGAGATTGAGCTATGAACATCACCGTTTTCATCTTATCATAATTACTAATATATATTCATCTTTTAAACATGCTTATCATCTTTAGTGTGAATCTTTTTTCATAAAACCTAGTAAATAATTTGATATTAAACGAGGAATGCGTTTTAATCAAATCAGGTAAGTCTCATAAATTAGTGCTACAAGGAAGAATCGTCGAAATTCATTTCGTAATTACCCCCATTAATTAAGCGAAGCAGCCGGCATCCACTAATAAAACTAAGAAATCTCCCTACTGATAATCTTTTAGAAATTGCTCTATAAAACGTTCACAGTCATAACTCTCTGCGCATTGCATGTAAACAATATAATAAATATATCCTTATGACCAAACAAATGCAGACTCTGCACATTTTTTAAAAGAATATGGTTAGGCCTTAATGCTGAGGAATATATGGATGACAACTTCTTTGTTCATTGTATGCGACGTTTCTTTGATGTACATCACTGGCCTCTATCAATTAAATGTAAACACACTGCATTGTATATTACTGGTTTCCTACCACTCTTCTCTGTTTAATTAAGGATTCAGCCATAAGGCTGAATCCTTATTGTTATTGGCGTGTTTCTTTTTTTTTTTTTTTTTTTTATTATTCCACGAATTTTGTGAACAGGATTCAGACCAAACGGCTGATGCTATCGAAACCAAATTTCACAGGCTGGTAGACCTTGTTGAGGAAAGGCGACAATAAGCTTTTGGGACAATTTGGCCCATACATTAAAGGTCCAGTTCGATTCCAAAATCGAAAATTTAACATTGATTTTTTTTTCAAAATGCACTTAGAGACCTAATTTTTTTTTTTAAAGATGCGCAATCAAAAATGCTGCAAAAAACGAAATCATGGCAAATTCGTAGGTCACGTGGTTTGGCCGCCATCTTGAATTTTCTGCATTTTTTTCAAAAGTCCGACCCCAGGCACCTTTCAGGAATCACCACTCGGCAACTGCTGATACTAGAAAGCTGAAACTTACACATAATGTAGCTGAGACATTGGCCTATAACAAGTTTGTTTCAAAATTCAAAAATTCGAAATAGTATTTTTTATAAAAATCTTCAAAGTTTGCACATTTTGCAATATTCAAGGGCAGATAACTCAAAAACCTCCCAGACGAATTTGATGATTTTTGCATGAGAGTTAGACATTAGCAAGGTCTTCAAGATAAAAGAATAAAATCGCTCGCGAACAGTCATTTCCGGTCACGCGGAAGGGTCAAAGTTTGCATTTTGGAAAACGGATGTTTTGGTGGGTACGTTTGAATACTCATTGCTAATCAACGACGTACGATAACACATTGCTCTATATATCATATGAAAGCCAACAGAACATACAATCTTGGATAAATCTCATTAAAATTAGATTAAACATTTACATTGAAATTCGGAGTATTTAAATGTGGTCAATCCTACTTTCGTTTTGAATTATTATGATATATGAATGATTGAAAAATGTAGTTCATTAGCAATATAACACTAGGCAATGTTTTATGTATCATCAGTCAGCAACAAGACCGTTTAACCTGAAATGATTCATGTTTACAGCCATGATGAATTTTCTGTAAAGACTTAACGTTGAATATCAAGTGCAATGTGGTCATTTTCATAATGCATTAGTTACTGTTTACCTCTTGAGATTTACGGTAATTTGATTGAAAACATGATATTTGTAACATATGTCGCATCGCTCACTGTTTCTTTACTTTTTCATGCTCATTAACAAATAATACATCAAAATAAAACCATTTCTCTCCTCTACACGATGGTGAAAACAATTTTGAAGTGTCGCTAATGGTTCGGATGATAGGAATGCCGCACGGTGAGTGTCGTCAGTTAATTTGAGGGAAAAATATATAACTTTACACTGATAGATTTGGTTCATTGTAATAACACCAAAGATGATGCCTCGTTGCTACAGCTATGTTGAATAGCAGTGTATGCATAAATGAGGTCTTGCCATTAAGTACCGGACTGACAACCCTTGTCATTATTGTAAGCATTCTCGCTCAAGCTTTTTGACTTAGATAATTACCTCTGTTAATGAAAATTAACACCATACAGTGCTGAATCCGTTTGTCGTCGCTTGCGACTATATTTACATTTACTCTTTTCATTAAGTTGTTGTTACTGTGTATTGTACTATTTACTGTGTATTGTACTATTTACCTATATATATGCCCCTACTTCCATATTTCTTCCTCTGCTTGAGAACGACACAAGAATCTGTGTCGAAACGTCGCATACAATGAACAAAGAAGTTGTCATCCATATATTCCTCAGCATTATTGTCATTCCAACTTCTAAAATGTCTCTCAAAGATGTTATGGTTAGGCCTGTCTGAGACCCTCAATAAGGAAAAGTAACCAATCGCATGTCAATATATTTTAAACAATAACAGGAGTCGAACGAACGTTTATAGATCGGATACGCCAAATGAATACTTTTTCCCTAACGGAATAAATTAACGGTGTTCACCTTTTTATATGACCACCGGCTGTTATTTGCTGATACCTAACAATTTGTTATACGACAACGGCTGATATATTTGATAATTGAGATGTTTGAACGCAAGAACATTATGAATTTAACAAATATGTATTTGGGAAATTGACCCCCCCCCCCCCTTAAAGACCCACAAAAAAACAAACAAACAAAACAGCAACAACGTTATCAAAACAAATAAAAAACGTGCTATTGTCCACCAAGTGGCACACGCTCCGGCATCTTGCTATTATTGGCATTTAATAAGGGAAAATATACTTTGTACTTTTACTCATTGAAGAACGAAATAAAGATAAAACTAATGGATTGATAGATAAGTAACAGATTTACGTTTTTATGAACAACAACAGTTGTCAGCTTTACACCAACATTCAGCAACACTTTTTTCTGTTTCAGTGAATGTGTTAATCTTCGTCACGATGTCACACTATCTAAAATGCTTGAAATAAAATGTTAGATAATCATGAAACAAATCGATACATGAATTAAAGGCCGAAGTTGGGTTTCCATTAAATTACCTCAACTGAACTCTCATTCAAGTTCATTGTTGATTTCAGGTTTGCAGTTCTGACTAGCATTTAATTACTGGTGTAAGTTACGATGAAACATCTTCATCATACCTCTAACGTTTATCGCTGTGTTATGGAGCAATATGCTAATCTTAAGAAAAAAGGCACCACATTGACTATTAGGCGTGCACGTGCATTTTGACAACTAAAAAAACAAACTTATTTTATACCGACATATACTGTGATCCTCTTTGAGACGAATTCTGACAAACACCCCGTAACTTCGTATTTAGCATTGTTTTATTGTTAATTCATAAACGTTTCATATTGTCATCCGTGCCTTCTTATGTCCACGTTCCAAATCAATTTTTAACCCAACCACTATTGTCTATAACTTGTCAATTCTAATGATAATATGGTGATTTTTTAAAAGTCATATATTTTCATAGAAGCTAAATTCACACGTCAAATTTACATGAATAGTATCTATATATACTCTTTCAAATATCGTCAACTCGTAATTGACGCGCGTTAATGTCCGGTTTTCGATCAACATCACGACTTCAAACCTTCCTGTCGTCGATTAATATTTAACGAATAATTTCCTGCAACAGTTGATACTTCTTGATCAGATGCCACTTTTAATTAAGTTGTGCATATATATGACCCTCTACAACTCACGGAGTGGCTCTTTAAAGGTTAACGTTATTTTACAGTGACGATATGACGTGTCACTAACATAATACACACCATAGGAGAAATGGTTATTGTTATATCATCGTTGCACGACCAATTTCCTCTTAATATCAATCAATCAATTATAGCCTAATCATCTATTTCATATCTTATGAGACGTCACTGAGGTTGTTTATTATGTGGCATGCGTTATGATCCAGGGCCTAGATTTTCGAAGCTATCTTAGTGCTAAGATAGTCTTCAGGAGTTAGATTTTCGAAGCTATCTTAGCGTTAAGATAGTCTTCAGGAGTTAGATTTTCGAAGCTATCTCAGTGCTAAGATGGTCTTCAGGAGTTAGATTTTCGAAGCTATCCCACACCTTAACATTGGTTTTCAACTATCTTAAAGCACTAAGAGAGCTTCGAAATCTAGACCCTGTCAATGTTAATGTTTGGTACTTAAGACTTTCAGCTTCGAAAATCAAGATCCAGGAAGATATCTCACACTTCTCTAAACGCCATGGAATATGCAAAGTTACTATCATCACCAGACAATCAACCAGACTGCTAGCGACCGATTGTTTACAAGACCTAAAGACGGATGTGACGTCAACGTTATGTAGCGTTCAGGAAGGAAGGCGACCGGAAGTCGCTACAAGATAGTGGCGAACTTCGGCATTTGGCCACTTTGTACTGAGTAGGAGAGTCAACGGGTCACTCTGCTTGTTACTGACGAAAATGAGTCCACAATCGTCATAAGAAAATCTTAAAGATTTCAAATATTGGAAAACTACAAATTTCTGCCATCGTCACCGTGTTAGAGCTTTGAAGTGACAGACTCGGTATTTGTGTATGAGACATTTTGGATATTTTGCAAGACTGTACTTTTGGAATGGCGCTGTGGAGAAGCTGTTGAACGCGAAAATCATCGTGAGATTCACATGATCTGCAGATACCATTGTTGAGATTGTGAAACAAGTATCAGACTTGTGGCCATTGTGTGTGGCGTGGTGTGATGGTCGTTCATCCTTTTCTTTCCGGTTTCAATATTGAGGCTTATTTTATCGCTCAGTCCTCAAATAAATCACTGAAGTAGGAGACCCAATTAGCAGTATTCGCTGGTCGCATACAGGAAATATCCTACAAGTTTCAAGTGCAGGCCTGTTTTTTCCTCACCAAGCCAGTGACCCACACACAGACCAACTCTCTTAAAATGGGGTCTGCATCTTCACGAAAGAAGAGCAAAACCAAGACCGTGACCCTTTCGGAGACAAAGGGACAATATACTTCCGTCCCGACCAACGACACAGAAAAGACTGAACGTACGGCTAACAAAGAAATTCAGAAAGGAAAGCGGGCCAAGAACCGATCCCGGAGCAACACCCAAGCGGAAGTAAAGGTTTTGATTAACGCGGCTGCGTACGAGAAGAAACAACGTTACTTGAGGAGTCGCTCCGAGCCTGGCGATGTGATGAGCTTGCTTAACCCATCTTTATCGACTTCTCTGCGGCTGAGCGACTTCTGCAAGATACACAGGAAAGAGAGGGTCAACTCAGACGAAACACGGCCCATATACATACCCTACAAGACGACTGAGAAGGTAGTGTTAATGTTTATTATCAATATCGTAAAATTATAACTCGTGTCATAGATATCGTATGTGCACTAGTGTTAATTTCTCTCGACGTTCGTGTCACCAATAGATTCTATTGTTTCAAACATACATTATGACCTATCATTAATGATAAACATAGCATCTGGCTCCTATCGATTGCATTCGTCGCACAAGGTCTGCTGTACACGACAAACAATGAATAAAACCTCTCTAACATGAAATATATTACACAATACCTACTATACACGACATAAATTGCATAATGCCTACAATATATAGCACCCATTGACTCAAATATGCGGACATTCCTTTTCACCAGGTCTACTGTACATTACATTAGTTGCATCGAACCTGTTTTACATGGCATACATTGTATAAGGCCTACGATAGTTGACATACATTGTATCAGGCGTTCTATATACATGACATACATTGTATTAGGCGTAACATTTTTGAAAAAGATTTGCAGGCATACTATAAAAGAAACATTGCACCAGGTCTACTATACATGAGAAACATTGCACCAGGTCTACTATACATGCCGAACATTGCACCAGGTCTACTTTATATGACGAACATTGCACCAGGTCTACTATACATGAGAAACATTGCACCAGGTCTACTATACATGAGAAACATTGCACCAGGTCTACTTTACATGACAAACATTGCACCAGGTCTACTTTACATGCCAAACATTGCACCGGGTCTACTATACGTGACAAACATTGCACCGAGTCTACTTTATATGACGAACATTGCACCAGGTCTACTATACATGCGGAACATTGCACCGAGTCTACTATACATGACAAACATTGCACCAGGTCTACTTTACATGCCAAACATTGCATCGAGTCTACTATACATGCCAAACATTGCACCAGGTCTACTATACATGTTAAACATTGCATCGAGTCTACTACACATGACAAACATTGCACCGGGTCTACTACACATGCCAAACATTGCACCAGGTCTACTTTACATGCCAAACATTGCATCGAGTCTACTATACATGCCAAACATTGCACCAGGTCTACTATACATGTTAAACATTGCATCGAGTCTACTATACATGACAAACATTGCACCGGGTCTACTACACATGCCAAACATTGCACCAGGTCTACTATACATGTTAAACATTGCATCGAGTCTACTATACATGCCAAACATTGCACGAGGTCTACTATACATGCCAAACATTGCACCAGATCTACTATACATGCTCAACATTGCACCGGTTCTACTATACATGCCAAACATTGTACCGGGTCTACTATACATGCCAAACATTGCACCAGGTCTACTATACATGCGGAACATTGCACCAGATCTACTATACAAGACAAAATATGCACCAGGTCTACTCTACTTGCCAAACATTGCACCAGGTCTACTTTGAATGACAAACATTGCACCAGGTCTACTTTACATGCCAAACATTGCACCGAGTCTACTATACATGTTAAACATTGCACCAGGTCTACTATACATGCCAAACATTGCACCAGGTCTACAATACATGTTAAACATTGCACCAGGTCTACTACACAAGAAAAACATTGCACCAGGTCTACTATACATGTTAAACATTGCACCAGGTCTACTATACATGACAAACATTGTACCGAGTCTACTATACATGACAAACATTGCACCAGGTCTACTATACATGTTAAACATTGCACCAGGTCTACTATACATGTTAAACATTGCACCAGGTCTACTTTACATGTTAAACATTGCACCAGGTCTACTATACATGCGGAACATTGCACCGAGTCTACTATACATGTTAAACATTGCACCAGGTCTACTATACATGCCAAACATTGCACCAGGTCTACTATACATGCCAAACATTGCACCAGGTCTACTTTACATGTTAAACATTGCACCGGGTCTACTACACATGCCCAACATTGCACCAGGTCTACTATACATGCCAAACATTGCACCAGGTCTACTATACATGTTAAACATTGCACCAGGTCTACTTTACATGTTAAACATTGCACCAGGTCTACTATACATGCGGAACATTGCACCGAGTCTACTATACATGTTAAACATTGCACCAGGTCTACTATACATGCCAAACATTGCACCAGGTCTACTATACATGCCAAACATTGCACCAGGTCTACTATACATGTTAAACATTGCACCAGGTCTACTTTACATGTTAAACATTGCACCAGGTCTACTATACATGCGGAACATTGCACCGAGTCTACTCTACATGTTAAACATTGCACCAGGTCTACTTTACATGTTAAACATTGCACCAGGTCTACTATACATGCCAAACATTGCACCAGGTCTACTTTACATGTTAAACATTGCACCAGGTCT
Source organism: Steromphala cineraria (assembly GCA_916613615.1). Taxonomy (NCBI): domain Eukaryota; kingdom Metazoa; phylum Mollusca; class Gastropoda; order Trochida; family Trochidae; genus Steromphala; species Steromphala cineraria. The sequence goes on along the minus strand of OU744722.1, from coordinate 36,511,991 downwards.
ACTATACATGCCAAACATTGCCCCAGGTCTACTATACATGCCAAACATTGCACCAGGTCTACTATACATGTTAAACATTGCACCAGGTCTACTTTACATGTTAAACATTGCACCAGGTCTACTATACATGCGGAACATTGCACCGAGTCTACTATACATGTTAAACATTGCACCAGGTCTACTATACATGCCAAACATTGCACCAGGTCTACTATACATGTTAAACATTGCACCAGGTCTACTATACATGCCAAACATTGCACCAGGTCTACTCTACATGTTAAACATTGCACCGCATCTACTATGCATGCCAAACATTGCACCAGGTCTACTACACATGCCAAACATTGCACCAGGTCTACTACACATGCCAAACATTGCACCAGGTCTACTATACATGCCAAACATTGCACCAGGTCTTCTTTACATGTTAAACATTGCACCAGGTCTACTGTACATGTTAAACATTGCACCAGGTCTACTATACATGCCAAACATTGCACCAGGTCTACTATACATGTCAAACATTGCACCAGGTCTACTCTACATGTTAAACATTGCACCGCATCTACTATGCATGCCAAACATTGCACCAGGTCTACTATACATGTTAAACTTTGCACCAGGTCTACTTTACATGCCAAACATTGCACCAGGTCTACTTTACATGACAAACATTGCACCGAGTCTACTATACATGCCGAACATTGCACCAGGTCTACTTTTAAATGACAAACATTACACCAGGTCTACTTTACATGACAAACATTGCACCAGGCCTACTATACATGTTAAACATTGCACCAGGTCTACTTTACATGACAAATATTGCACCAGGTCTACTATACATGTTAAACAATGCACCAGGTCCACTGTACATGACAAACATTGCACCAGGTCTACTTTACATGACAAACATTGCACCGAGTCTACTATACATGCCAAACATTGCACCAGGTCTACTTTAGACGACAAACATTGCACCAGGTCTACTTTACATGACAAACATTGCACCGGGTCTACTATGCATGCCAAACATTGCACCAGGTCTACTATACATGTTAAACATTGCACCAGGTCTACTACACAAGACAAACATTGCACCGAGTCTACTGTACATGCCAAACATTGAAACAGGTCTACTATACATGCCAAACATTGCACCAGGTCTACTCTACATGTTAAACATTGCACCGCATCTACTATGCATGCCAAACATTGCACCAGGTCTACTACACATGCCAAACATTGCACCAGGTCTACTATACATGCCCAACATTGCACCAGGTCGTCTTTACATGTTAAACATTGCACCAGGTCTACTATACATGTTAAACATTGCACCAGGTCTACTATACATGCCAAACATTGCACCAGGTCTACTATACATGCCAAACATTGCACCAGGTCTACTCTACATGTTAAACATTGCACCGCATCTACTATGCATGCCAAACATTGCACCAGGTCTACTATACATGTTAAACTTTGCACCAGGTCTACTTTACATGCCAAACATTGCACCAGGTCTACTTTACATGACAAACATTGCACCGAGTCTACTATACATGCCGAACATTGCACCAGGTCTACTTTACATGACAAACATTACACCAGGTCTACTTTACATGACAAACATTGCACCAGGTCTACTATACATGTTAAACATTGCACCAGGTCTACTTTACATGACAAATATTGCACCAGGTCTACTATACATGTTAAACTTTGCACCAGGTCTACTTTACATGCCAAACATTGCACCAGGTCTACTTTACATGACAAACATTGCACCGAGTCTACTATACATGCCGAACATTGCACCAGGTCTACTTTACATGACAAACATTACACCAGGTCTACTTTACATGACAAACATTGCACCAGGTCTACTATACATGTTAAACATTGCATCAGGTCTACTTTACATGACAAATATTGCACCAGTTCTACTATACATGTTAAACAATGCACCAGGTCCACTGTACATGACAAACATTGCACCAGGTCTACTTTACATGACAAACATTGCACCGAGTCTACTATACATGCCAAACATTGCACCAGGTCTACTTTAGACGACAAACATTGCTCCAGGTCTACTTTACATGACAAACATTGCACCGGGTCTACTATGCATGCCAAACATTGCACCAGGTCTACTATACATGTTAAACATTGCACCAGGTCTACTACACAAGACAAACATTGCACCGAGTCTACTGTACATGCCAAACATTGCACCAGGTCTACTATACATGCCAAACATTGCACCGAGTCTACTATACATGCTAAGCATTGAATCAAATATACTTGACAAACATCGTTTCAAACCAACTTTATCTAACAGTTCATTTACCTCACGGAAGATGGTTATCGTGTTAGTTACCCGGAAATATCATGCCTCAGTATTTCACTTTGACGTGGGTCAAATGATTTGTTACAACAAGGAATTATTTATGATATTTTATTAAATACGCCCTCCTACATATTGTTTTTTCCTTAATAAGAATGTAAATGGCATAATTCATGACATAATGTCAAAATATCCCCCAAATGAAAATTATACGTCAAATACTTGTTTTCAATGAAGATCTTAAAACAGTCACATATCGTCATGAAAGCCAGATTCATGCGACAAATTCACATGAATAATTTTTGACATATAAAATGACATAATGTGTAAAGTTTGGAATAGTTGACCCCTGACAACTCACGGAGTGGATCTTTAATATTTTCCAATAAGGTATGTCTCCTGTACATACAAACAGTCATGGTCTTATGGTGATATCATATATCTATGTTATGACATAGGGCTGCGTGTTCCTTCCCTTTTTTCTATGGGTAAAATCTCACTCGAGGCATGTTGTAAGAAATTGGTTAGAAATATATGGATGTGTTATCTCATTCAACTTTTGCTTTTCTTTTGGCATGGACAACCACATTTCGGAAATGTGACTCAAGTCAGATTTCTACCCATATATATACAAGAGCAACAATCACTGAAACGCTCATAAAATATATCTTTGTTGGTCCTCAACCCACTAAGAAGCAACCACACACATAAAGTACTCACGGAAATAGAAATAAAATGTTTTTGTCGTTAACTTTATTACTCGATTAATGTAAGTATTTCTTACAAATGTTCAAATAACTATGTTTTCCCAACTAGGCCTTGATAAATCATTGCAAAAATATATTTTAAAATGCTTTTTTTCAGGTAAAACTGCCCAATATTTTCATATTTTCAACATATTTCGAAACTAGCTAAGTATGCATAGCTCTGACCTCGAGACGAAGAGCTATGCATACTTAGCTATTTCGAAACCTGCTATAGCTCACGACACTCTTAGCGATGCGTGTGACAATAAACCTGCAACGCTCTTTTCACCTGAATTTGAAGTTGCACGTGCGTTGCCAGAGCAACTCTGCAACACAGACAACTGAAGCTATGAATGAACTTGTAAGATTAGTAGTTTGTGACTGTATGACTGTATGACTGTAAACATTATGGAAACCAAGTCCTTTTTCAATTATTTTATGAATTTTTAAATCATATAAGATATGAATAGTACAGGACATAATATATACAATTATTGAACATTAAACAATGTATTTTACCGGACGGTACTGAGATTACAGCTCATTTACATACTTTTGCTTGCATCAGAAACATACAGTTCGACTTTGAAATACTTTCAAGGCTTGAAAATGACAATTCATATATTTCGGATGATTTTACAAGAAAGTTGGGAAAAACCATTGTGAATTAATATTTAGAATTCAAATACAAAATTGGTTCCAATAAAGAAATAATCGGCAAAAAGTATTTTATTTCTATTTCCGTGACTATAGTTTTCGGATGCTTCTCCAACTGTAAGGGATATTTTCCATCTCATAGCGAATCCTTGCTACTTCTATTCTCCAAAGGGAAATTTTAATTTTTCAAAATTTGCAATTACCCTGGACGAAACGTGGTCTTCTTTTGACTTGGTAATATTCTTTGATTTGAATGTTTTAAGTTTGACGTTCTTAGCAAGTGGCTTGTTACCATGGCAATGAGTCATGCCAACACGAAATAGACCTAAAAACCATGTTCTCTTCGGCAAAGTCATATCTTCCTACTTAACCTTGGAAAATATGGCTGCAGTTACATCGGTGATACCCGAATGAGCTTTGGGTTTACACCGTGTTGGCAAGGCGTTAAAACTAATTATTTCCAATATATCGTACTGTTCTGAAATATATGAAACCACATGCAGGGATATATAGTCGAAGCGTTGGCGAAGGCCTTAGGTCTTTAGTTTTACCTTTTATTGGAACAAATAATGATCAGAATGAACTAAAAAAAGTTATTCTTGTCACAGAAAAGGGAGGTTAATCAATTTAAAAACCAATATTCAAGTACATATACGATGTAAATGAACGTAGGCTAAGGGAGAATCACGTGACACCTTGGCCGAGTTCCCAAAATCTATGTAAGTATAAATACATAGATATACATGTATATATATTTATGTTTGTCATTGGCTAAATGGCTGAATTGTAAACAAATGATGACTTAGGACCTAATGGTTTGAAGTAACATATATTTTTCATGTTCTCAGCTTTTGCCGGAAAGTCTGTGTCACGTGTGCAGTGTGTATACCGGAAGTGAGACGTACACATGCGCAGTGTGCTACCGCGTGTACCACGAGAGTTGCCTGGCTAAAATAGGTCAATGCGAAAGCGAGGCTGCACGATTTCTACACGCAAGTCTTACTCACAATGGATGGAGTTGTCATATCTGTGTAAGTACAATGACCGCGAGATTTGGCAGAGACGAGTAAGACACCCTCTGTTCCGATAGTAATATTAAAGATCATATCAAAGATCTCCTAAATTCCGCAGTATTCAGTATCTAAGCATGATGTGGATCTTAATAGTAAAAGTCGAGATGGTCCTGAACTTATTCGACTCAGTATATTATGTCAAATTTGAAATAACAATGTACTTGGTACTGCCTTGTCTTCTCCTTGTAACTTCAACCAATCCGGTCAATCTAACAGTATCTGGCATATCGAATCGTACTGATATATTATTTCCTCGTCGCTGATTGGCTGAAGTGACAGGTCACGAGATATGACTCTTGTTAGCAATGTTCAGATCCTCAAGTAAGAGTACGAGTATTGACTAAAATCGATCTTAATGAGATAGGGAGTGTAACTGATCCATTTGATAAGTTTGATTAATCTGGGAGTATATTAATTTTAGTGGAGGAGCCATAAGCGTCGTTTTTGGGCCAAAACTGTGGTGTATTATATTCAAAGTTTGAAACTTGGCATAGATAGTGAGATATGTGACTATTCATTTTGCACAGGATGCACTATTTTAAAGCGCTGAAACCAGATCATGTGACCTAAAATCCAAGATGGCCGCCAAATTTAGACACCAAATAACTGATTTGGTACTCACTTGTATGACTAGAGACTATTTACCGGTCAACGAATGATATTAGGCACTTGTCTTAAGGGCATCAGATGGGTAAGGTGTGTGCTTTAAGCCATTTAAAAAATCTGCTCTAACGTATTCAACTATGCAATTGACATGCAATGCAATCCATGCCATTAACCCCTATGCGTCCATCTCTCTCCAGGACAACGTGAGTAACCTGTTGACTACAGAAGAGTTTACAACGCTACTGGACATGCTACGTGCATGTAACATCACACCTGGTAAGAGGCTAGTTCACTATCCACTATAAAGTGACGTAGGCACAGCCCTATATGATTTTGTCCTTCATCATTCTCTTGAGGTTGAAATTGGCAGCAAGGCTATGCACTATTTTTACTTCTATCCGACAACGTGTCAATGTTTAAAAAATATGTGCGTGTCACACAAAGGTAAAACTTAATATTAAACGTTTAGAAAACAATGTCGCTACATTGTATTATGACCATAACCAATAAGCATTTCGTGGTCTTGTTAACTATAAAGAAATACAGATTATAAAGACGTACAACTTAACAAATAATTACTTGGTATGACAAAGAAGAAGTTCTAGATAAAGAAGCTGTAAATCCATAATTTACATTTCATTATCGTCATGCCTTCTTCTAAAAAGCTTCTGAAAAATCTTGTTAACTTGTTAACTATCGGTAAAATATAAAATGTGCATAAGACTTTACTACTTGTAAAACACTTATCAGGATGTGCAAGATATATTCTTTGGTCCGCTATGATGATGAGCTGTTAAGCTGTGATCAAATAGAGTCTTTTGTTAGTGTAACGCCGAAATATTAAAGAACTATGCAAATTTAATTTACATTGATTCTCACATCAAACGAAACTATGGAAAATACTTTCCTACACAAATATAATACTAAAAGTCTGGGTTTGATAATCGTCATTTTTCAACTTTCATGATGAAGGAGACAAGATTCTGAAGGCATGTGTTATTAATGAGTAAGTATTCATACTCAATAGATCATGTTTCCGACAATCAAGAGAATTAAATGTGTTCAAGGAATCTTGCTAAAATATTTTTTTCTGAAATGCCATTTTGATATTTTATTTCTGTTTTTAATCTGCTCAGAACTAGATGTGACGCACGAACAGTACCTCGCCTACCGGAAGTGGCACTATAGAAATCAGCTAGGAGCGGAAATGACGTCAGCGGAGTTACAAGAGGAACTGACTGTGATTGGTCAACTCAAAAACGACTTGTACGGTCGAATATCCTGGAAGAATTTCCTGAACCACGAATCTTTGAAACTTCTGGAGAAAAGGAACGAGGTGTGTAAAATGGATGTATAAAATTGTTACGAGTACGATTTATTTGTTTGATTGAGGCCCTTTCCATTTGCATTAATGTTGTAGTGTCATGTAACGCTTTGCTGCTAGTGGAAGAAAACGTACCAATCTCCATGTTACGTTCACATGCATGCATACCACTTATGCTTAGCAACACACGAGTTATTTTGTTATATGTAATTATATCGGTATTATGGGTCTTTGCCAGAAAAAAATACAATCTAAGATCAGTTGCGATTATTGCATGGATATAAAAGTATATGGCTAGTAAATGGTTACCAATCAAAGGTATAAAAACGACGTAAACGAAATCAGGGGGGTCAAAATAAATTTATTATCCTCGATGTCGCTCTAGTTTCACATTCGTTTTTAAAATTATATGACATTTATACGGGTCATAACATTAAAATGTTATGATTTTGAAAAGCTACTTAATAAATCTTCAACGGTGCTATCTATCAATATGATTTTGTTCCAATAGAACTCGCTGGTACGACTACTAACTGATGGTGAGATTGAGATTGCGAGAAAGATGGTCAAGCCAAGAGACATTTCCGGTCAAGGGGAGATTACTCGCACGGCTTTGATGCGACTTACAACTCTATTGTAAGTCAACAATTATTTTGACAAAATATATCAGCCGGTATGTTGCTAATCAACGATGTAAGGCAAATATTTGGCATGATTGCCGCTGATAACGTTGTAATATGAATAATGATGAAGAACATACATTTTCGGCTAAATGGGGGACCCTTTGTCGAATAATGCCATTCTTTTATAACTTGGTATTTATTTATAAAAAAAGACATTCGTCCCTTTCGAAATATGATTCCATCTTTCTCAGTAAAGTGAAAATTCAATTTGTTGATTAATATAATTATGTGTTTGTTATATCGCGTCCTCGATTTCATCCTGTCGGCTATTGCATTTTTGTTCCACATATTCTTTAAAGGGAGGTCTGATTTTATTGATTACATTTACTCTTTCTTCTTCAGTGACAGCATCTTCCACATCACGTACAGACAGGAAAAGATACAGTTTGCTGATGATGATCTTGGAGGGTAAATTTATCTTTCTAATCGATCTTCTTATTGTTGTCGATGTTTATGGACGTTTTCATTGTGCACATGGATTCCTTTCTCCGTCCCTCAAAACCAACACCCGTCCCTAATTTGGAAGTACCCAAGCAACGTCATTTGTAACCCCAAAATTTAAATGTTAGAATTTATGCATCTCCACAAACGCCACAGCAAAAGCAAGTGTATCAATGGATAAATTATGCTGTTGAGAATCTTCATCATAAAAATACATTGAAAGGTAAATGAAAAATCATTATTTTCTTTCAGGAATGTCGACTGGGAGCGGTTTCTCAGAGACATGGCTATATTCATAATAGCTGGAAGACTTAATCTCTTCAGAGAAGCTGTGGCGGAAGCAAGAAAAAGCGCAGATGCGGAAGTAGAACTTGCAGCAAAGACGCCCCCGAAGTGTATCGCCCGGATGACGATCATGACTCGCCCAAACAACAGGAAGGAAACTTCAAGATCGCTTCATCTGCGGAATTCAGCTTGTGGAAGACTAGTAGGCAATGCTCATGGAATACAAAGACCAATGTCATTCGCTTAGTCTGGGGGAAAATGGAATATATAGTATGTTTTATATCCTCGAAGATGTGCCTTTGTCCGAGTAACTTGCTATTCCGTATGTGCTTGGAACACGGCGCCAGGTGTCATTGTGTATTCTGCTATGTACCTTGCATGGTATACAGATGGTAACTTACAAGCCAAAGTTGAATGTAGATGGATAAAAATCATTTAATCAATGATCCCTGTGTATTTGCTTATGTCATCCTAGTTTTATTGTGTATTTGATCATGTTCCTTTTATTTGATTTTTCCTGGCCATTTTTGAGATCTTCTGAATACGTCAGAGGAAACATCAATGAAATGACAGATAATATAGCTCCATCGAGTTCCCCTGGTGTAATATTTATCATTCCATTTCATTTGAGTATCTTCGAGAGTATACAAGCACCTTGTTTTATCTCAACATGTTTTTGTTTATATACTGTTTACACAATTGTTGCTGAAAGAAGATAGGAACCTTCAAAATGAAAACTTTTACCATCTGTGTCTCCCAATGTACATCTGGAGTATAAGACGACTACCTTTCCAGCTCCCGAATGAGTCAACAATGAAACGGGCCACCCATCTAGTGATGTGCCTTACTCACCACTGAGCAACCACTGACACTGATCAAGGATCATAGACAGCGCTTCGTGTACAAATTCCTGTGGAAACAGAACTGTAGTCAATCAAAGGGTTCCATTACCTGAGATCACAAAAGATTTTTCACTAACCGAAACCTTAGTGCCATCATTTAACATTGAACTAAGACAGTATTAGCGACTCGGAGTCACCTTATCACTGTGTATAACCTTACACCGGAACTAGCGAGGTGTACGGCGGAGAAATGTTGCTAGCGAGGAGCCGAAATCGAAAGTTAGGTAATATTTTACTTCATAACTTTCAAATAATCAACATCATGTGGTAATTTTAGCACACATACTAAGTAAAATGTATGTGCTTGTCATTCTGTATCCAAGGGACAGTAACAATGACAGTTGCGAGTAATGCTGTTGTTAGTAACATATTTGCTATCTCTGACTATGAACAGGATATGACATTAAATAGTTATGTCTCGAAAGCTATTGACATGATAAAAACAGAAAAAGTTGATGAAACGGCGATGATTGCTTTTTAAGTGATCCCGTTTGCGATCACGCTCCTCGCTAGCAACATTTCTCCGCCGTACACCTCGTTAGTTCCGGTGTACGGTTATACACAGTGCTTATTGTTTAGTGCAAAGTTCCCAACTGAGTTTTCTTCTACAAGTATTCACGAGATATGGATGACACCGACACATTGAATTGAGATTGATTGACCGTTTAAATATTGTGGACATGTCTTCTTGAGGCAGAGACCAAATGATTTCATCAAGTACATTAAAGATACTTTTAATTGTTACTTACATTGTTTTATGTTTACAACACAGAATATTTTTGATACGTCTATTGCTCAATGTGTCCACGAGAAACAAAGTTACATTAACGGCTTTATAAAAATGAGTTTGTATACTGTGTACAACAAAATTCATATTGATAAATCTCATTTTTTTATTAGTATATTTCTGCAACTTCATTGTTGAGTGTAATTTAGAAAACCAAGAATCTTACTGACAGATAATTAATATTTTGTACATGTACATGACTCATCAAAGTGGTTACGTTGTTTTTGTATGTATTGTATGTAAAATATCATAGATAATTATGTCCTTGACTGAATAAAGGGATTTGTTCTCCTGATTCAGGGATGATTTCATAAAAGAACAAACTGTATGGTACCTTAAATGTATGGATTATATACATAATGTATGTATTGATAACAAGGATGAGGTTAAACTACCATTGGACTCATTACCTTATCGTGGTGTGGTGGTTTGTGTGACTCTGCAACCTCGAGAGCTATGCCAACTGGAGCTTACATGCTCCTAGCTAAGAAACATAGCCCCGCGACACCGGAAACGGCAGAGAGAACGTAATCAAGCTAAGTTCACTCAGCTAACATGCTCCTGCAAGGGTCAAACAAGCTGGGCAGGTAGACGGGTAGGAGCCAGATTAATTTTGAGTTCTTCTAAAACATGCTTTCTATCTCTTACTATGCCTTTCCTTCAGTCTTTGTATCGCCTTCCGATCCCTTTCTCTCTCTGTCTACTCTCTTCTGGATGGCAACATCCCAGTTTTAAAAAGATAAGGACTCGCTGACAAGTAATATTTATTTAAGTATCAAAAAGCATTATATTCTTTTTTTTTTTTTTTTTTTTTTTTTTTTTTTTTTTTAATAAACTTTTTATTTCAGAAACCCTTAACATTGGGACATCAACCCAGGGTAGAAGATATGCCATTGAAATAAAAGAAAATTAAAAAAAAAAAGAAAAAAGCATTATATTCTATTTCCGTAAGTACTATTGTAAGATGTTTCTGTGTATTCCCTTTTTATGTATCACGCACAACGTGTTTTATATCTGCCTATCTATAGTTCTAGAAATTAAAATTTCTTCTCTGAAAAATTATTCATCAAATAAGGAGAAACCATGATACCGATGATATGGTCAAAGAAGCACCGTTGTATAAAAAAGTCCCTAAAATCGGTAATTACAGATTATTAATTATACTTTAAAGGGGCAGTAGCACGTTTTATGATATAAGGTGATGTCAGGAAATGAAAATTAATGGTTCCAATTGAAAGACAATGTATTTAAACTAAATGGAGCAGTAATAATTGAAATATAGAATGTTAAGTTTAGCCATGCGATTCCTTTTTCTTACACAAAATTAATTAAAGGTGTTCAAAAAAAAAAAAGGCCGCCAGTGGATTGTGTGTGAATCTGCATACTTTGTTCTCTGACTAATGAGTTTTTTGACACTGTCAAAACAATGCATTTAACATGAACTCACAATTATCAGTGAAAAATTTAAAATATAAAATTATCAAAAAACGTGCTACTGCCCCTTTAAACAGTACATTATTTGGCGAGACACGATTTTTAAAAGTATATGCGGAGGCCAAACTATTTTATTTAAAGAGTGTTTGTGTGTGTTAGGCCATCTGCCTTTACTTGCCTTGGAATACAGAATATAACGACTTTGTGAGGATAATGTATGGTAAACGTTACCCCCTGGCTGTGAAATACCAGCTTTTATAACTATACCTCATGAAACCAATCAGCCATGTAATTAGTTGCAACTTGGAATAATCGAGGAACACAATCTGAGATTTAGCTGGATTAGCGACCAATGTCTTGTGCTGTAGGTTCTGTCCAAACGATATTCACCGTTGTCGCCTAACTTCTATTACCTTACAGCTCATTTTATTCATTGACTTACATAGTGGAAGAAATAGGTTTCATCCTGAAAATTACTTCCATTTAGTAGTTAAGTTAACTCAAGCTTAGTTTAACGGCAAGGGCATGATTAAGGTTGCGCTATACTGTGCTGAGAGTCAGTAATGTCATTGTTTCGATTTAGGATTTAAAGGGGCAGTAGCACGTTTTTAGGGGGAATATAAGGTGATCTCAAGAAAATGAAAAACGTGCTTCCAATTGAAAGACAAAGCATTAAGACTAAATGAAGCTGTGATGAATCAAATAGTTAATGTAAAGTTCAGCCATGCGATTCCCTTTTCTTACAAAAAATGAACTAAACGTGTTCACACAAAAATGGCTGCCAGTAGACTTTGTGTGAATCTTCTCTGACTATGGATGATTGGTTTTTGCTTTAAATTTTTGACACTATCAAAGAAATACATTTAGCATTAACGTACACATATCAGTGAAAATTTGAAAATACGAAAATTTCAAAAATGTGCTACTTCCCCTTTAAATTTATGTCCTTGCCTTATGGTCATCCTATTTTAGGACATATTCGGACTCCAGAGACAACTTCGGGTATGAACGAATGTTTTTTTGTCATTTCAAAACGAATGCCGATGGTCAGGCGGACTAATCCCATCGTGTGCCTTTTGTGTTGACATGTGTATCTATCTTGTAGCAATCTCTTGCTGTCTGTGAAACTTCGGTCTAACGCTATGACACTCCTATCCATAAGATATGAGATGATCTACCAGATGACTACATGAAGTGAGGCTTTTGAATAAATATACCTTAAACATTTTAATTTAATGATTTATTGAACAGGACATTTATGGTACACCAGTAACTCAAATGAACAGCATTGTGTACAATTTACTACAAGTGATAAAAGGAACAATATTTAGCGTCAAACACTTCTAGGTTGTCAAAAATCAACATATTTAAAAAATTGTATGTAGTTTATAAGTATTAACTAAATGGCAAAAAAATTACTTATACATATTTTCGAATCGAGCAACGGTATATAGATGTACAGAAGCAACAATACAACGTCCACACTACATGTACATCTATTAAACAATTCAAAACAATAATATTCCTTAAGTCGGCAATGAATAAGATTTCAAGATAATCTTGAAGTGGTTAGCATTAAAATGGTCTGTTTAAGCAAGTAGCAATATGATCACGTGTGAAGTAATCAGAACAGGAATATTAATGTGAAGACTTTGGAGTGAAATGAGAACTCATTTTAATGCTGAGGAATATATGGATGACAACTTCTTTGTTCATTTTGTTCGACGTTTCAAGAGTCTGTGTCGAAACGTCGCCCACAATGAACAAAGAAGTTGTCATCCATATATTCCTCAGCGTTATTGTCATTCCAACTTCTAAAATGCCTCTCAAAGATGAACTCATTTTGTCAATCAAATTATGTTTCGCCTTTTCGAAGCAGAAAACTATGTCTTGTGGTGCATGAAATTAATATATAAAGACCCACTCCAAGATTTTTTATCAAAAACTGTTTTCTTTGACGGGAACCTAAAGAGCATAATTCACGATATAAATTGAAAATATCTTACATATTCATTCCCAAAATGGCAATCATATAATAAATACTTATTTTTAGTAAAAATCTAAAACAGTCGTGTATTTGCGGAAGCCAAATCACACGTGCTGTTTTTTTTTTATTGCTAAGTATTGGTATAGCGCCAATACAATATCCAGCTCAGAGAGCGCTGCAAAAATGCGCCTTGGCTTTCCCTCGATCATTGGATATCAGACTTCATGACACTTCTTTTACCATTTCGTCTCCCGGGGGAGCATATATGTCCCTATACGACATCGATTATCTTCAACATGATCCTCTTCTGTGATAATCGATATTTCTCGATCAGATGACGCTTTTGGTAAAGTGGTATGGTACCCGATAACTCACGGAGTGGCCCTTTAATACGAATGTATACAATTTCGTTTCAGTTACACAAGGTCATGTAACTTGAATAAATCAATGGTTTCCAGAGATAAACATATAATTGGTTTTGTTTTAAGTTGAACAACACATTATGCTATTGTTTACTCTTAACAATGCACTTCAAAATATATTCAAGCTGATTATAAAAGCTATCGTCAAATACCGAGCTCTCATGAGTGTACAATACATAAATGTTTTGAAACAGGTATGTATATTCTTAAAGCAAACCCACGTAGATATAACGGTACATAATCAGTGTATATTTGCTATACACAGCATGCAAGAGGCATTTGGCCTGACCAAAAGCCACATTTAGCAATCCCCACAGACTTACTTGACCTTTGACCCTATGGAGATCAGGGGCCCCTTTCACTAAACACTTAGGTTATCGTTAGTCCCAAAGGCAACCTTAGTTGCAATGTTAAAGAATGGGAGTTAAGGTCAACCTTAGTAAAGGTTGCTTTGATAAAAGGTGACCCAGGGTATTGGAGGAGCTCTGTGGGCCGTTGGAGCAGGAAGTTGACCAATCATATTTGTCATTTTATCTGCTACAGAAAAACATCCAGTTCCGTTTGACACATTTTACATGACTAACTATTCGACAACATATCACAAATTGAACCATTTTTTCACTACATTTGTGTACCTTAAAGTGACACAGAGTATCTTTCTTAAAATTTTATTTGGTTTAGATAAACTACAAAATATCTAATATACTGTTTGAAGTTTATATCTCATCACTGGACTTGCAAATATATCCATTTATGCATAATATCTCTAAAATGCTTGATTTTATGGAAAAATCAAGAAAACATCTCAAATACGTTAAATGTTCGAAATTATGCATCCAATTAATCTACCTTTTAGTTACAATACCTAATTAACACTATTGAATCGAATATATCTTCCTGTCAGCTTATGACAAGGTTTCATAATTACCTTTGGCAAATTTACGCGCGCCACTTTGTCCGGTTTTCGATCAAAATCACGACTTTGAATGGTCGTATTTTCGCTCTCATGTACTGATTGACCGTTAACTTGTTATTTTCAGTAATAGTTAGTGGTTCCGATGTAATACCATCGATTTCAAAATTTGACATATGTGATCCTATCAACATACTCTGTGTCTCTTTAAGTTTGTTCATGTTTGTGTATCTTAGTTGATTGCGACGCATTACACGACATGGGCACAATGTCAAGTAATCAACAACATGCCACAAATTGAAACAAACCTGTCACTGCACTGAACCTGGACAAAATGCATTTACTTGGTAATTTCAACAACAACCAATAATTCACAATGAAATTACATCATGGACAGTTCGTCATATTTACCACAAAAGGATGTCTTATTTAGGAAATCTGTAACATATGTTGGCTAAATGTGTATAAAGGTCAATACTTTACAATAAAATGACATACAGGTTTGTCATATTTTACCACAAAAGAATGTCTCATTTAGGAAACCTGTAACCTATGTTGGCTAAATGTATAAAGGTCAATACTTAACAATGAAATGACATACAGGTTTGTCATATTTTACCCTAACAGCATGTCACATTTAGGAAATCTGAAAATTATGTTGGTAATGGTTAATTCGCCATCAATCAATACTATTCGATAATATGACACCATTTACAAAGTTTAACATATTTTTATCCCAAAAACTATCAATTATTAGAACATCGGTTATTTTTTATAGTAAATGTTATTTTCACAACATAGTCATAATACAAGATGAAATACGACCATGGACAAAATTTGTCGCATCTTACCCTCAAATATGTCACATCAAGAAAATCTATAAAAATAAGGTCGAATCAAGGTAATTTCGATAACAGCCACAATAAATGACACCATACAACAACATTTGTCATATCTAACAAGTCACATCAAGAAATTTTTATAACGGTCAATACTTAACAATGAAAAGACACCATAATCAAGGTTTGTCACAATTTACCCTAAAATCATGTCACATTAAGGAAATCTGAAAATTATATAGGTGAAGGTTACTTCGCAAACAGTCAATAAGTCAAGTTTCTAAAATTCACACAAATAAAAATAACACTTGTTGTACACCGACACAAAAACGGTCCTGACTTGCTGAAAACAATGAATTATTTAGGCATTATTTTAATGTCAAAAAACCAAATCATTACATTCTTCTAAACATTACATATAGCTTTTCTTGTCATTTTCACTCGTTGCCATCTGTGTTTAAATAGATGATAGAGTGTGTAAGCAGACTACGACTGGATATAGCAACTTCGTAACCAAAAGAACTCGTACCGGAATCGTTTCCTAACTTAATTTTGAAGTTTCGATAATTCAAGATTGAATTGGTCTAAATATGTAACCACAACTATGTTGACACCAAGAGAATATTAAACTTGAACAAAAAACTACAAAAAACTTTCTTGTCGATATCATATTATCGAAATTTCTATGGAAATTAGCCAGTTTTTCATTCCGTCAAAGAACGAGATATTATAACGAAAAATCGTCATTGCTTGGTAATGGAATAGACTTATGTAAATTACTTCAACTTGTTCTTTCGAAAGGTTATAAAAGATTCTACAAGTAGAAAAGTGAAAAATAACAGGTTTAAAATGTGTTCTAACACAAAGATAAAATATCAAAAGAAGCGCCATAAAATATGTTTTATAAATTAAAACATTGACGGAGTCGGTCTGTTGAAATGTTGTCGTTCCAAAACTGAATTAGGATATGAAAGTTTACAGTCCTTATTTCGGTGTTCATTTCATTTACAGATATCGGAGAAGCACCGGGCAGTCATCTCAATGATATTACACGAATGGCTTAAATACGAATGACAGTTGCCGAAATTCGACGGAGGAGATCAAAGGAAATGCGTTTAAAGGGTTGTGAACTATATTTTGAAATAAAGCTATGCATGTTTTTTTTGCATGTACCAGAAAGGCTGCTCAATCTGTAAGATCAATTTTATGTAATAAAATGCATATTTTTGTTATGTTGTTTTTAATAGAAGTTTTGTGGTCACGACATAATCTTGCTCGTAAAAAGTAGTTCCGTCCGTGGTATAACTGAAATTGGCGTTAGTTATACCATGGTTCACAACAAAGCCTCTCACGCCAGCGACCCGGGTTCGAATCCCGGTGGAAACACCAAAACTTTATGACTTGGGTCTCATTCTGTGTTGTGTCCCTGGGCAAGATACTTCATCCACATTGCACTCCGTTCACCCAGCTGTACAAATGGGTTTTTATTATTATTATAATCGATAATATGACACCATTTACCAAGTTTGTCAGGATTTAGGAAATCTGCCACTTATGTGAGTTAAAGGTGATTTCGCCAACAGTCAATACTTGACAATGAAATGACACAATTGACGAAGTTTGACATATTGTATCCAAAACAAACTCTCACTTTTTAGAAAATCGGAAAAATTATGTTGGCTAAGGTGATTTAGGAAACAGTCAACACTACCCAATGATATGACTCCATTTACAAAGTTTGTCATATTTTACCCCCAAATCTAGTCACTAATAACTCGGAAAATTATGTTGGTAAAGGTCATAATACCACATGAAATGAGACCATTGACAAAGTTTGTCATAGTTTTCCCAAAAAGCATGTCACTTTAAAGGGGCAGTGGCACGTGTTTTTAAAAAAAAAAATTATTTCAAAATTTTCACTTATAATTGTAAGTTAATGCTAAATGTATTATTTTGATAGTGTCAAAAATCTCCTTACACAAATCAATCATCCATAGTCAGAGGAGAAAGTATAAAGATTCACATAATATCCATTGGCGGCAACTGAACACCTTTGATTCAGTTTGTGTTAGAAAATGGAATCGCGTGGCTAAACTTATCATTATATATTTGAATTATTACTGCTTCATTTAGTTGAAATGGATTGTCTTTCAATTGGAACCATCTATTTTCATTTTCCTGACATCAACTTATATTAACCCTAAAACGTGCTTCTGCCCCTTTAAAGGTGTAAGTGACATTCCGGAACAGAACAAAACTCCCATTTTAATTTCGGATCTGTTGTATAGCACCAAGGTCCTCCTGAACTGTCCGGGTCTCGACAGACATTACCCAGCTCTGCCAGGCTTGTTGCACCAGGAATCCTCCGTGCCTGGAACCATCAGAATAATTATATTAAAGGAACATGCACGTTTTTAGGTAACAAAGAGATCCCACAAAAATATATGTTACCAATTTAAAGGCAATGGTTAAAAATAAGGACAACATTTCCGAAACAAACTCACCATGTTCATTTAAGTTACTCGAATTCATTTCCGTTTAAGGGTGTTCACACAAAAATG
This sequence comes from Steromphala cineraria, assembly GCA_916613615.1. Classification (NCBI taxonomy): domain Eukaryota; kingdom Metazoa; phylum Mollusca; class Gastropoda; order Trochida; family Trochidae; genus Steromphala; species Steromphala cineraria. The sequence continues at coordinate 36,493,975 of OU744722.1, read as the reverse complement.
GCCGCCAAATGTTTTAGATAAATACTTGCGAGTATTGATCATCGGCTCAAGTAAAAAGATGACTCGCCGATAATGATATATTTTGCATAAACTAGTATTTATGTGATAAAAATTGAAGAAATATAATTTACAAATGACAAATAAATATTACCAACTTCAAGGAAATTTTGCGTGACTGGAACCATCAGAATAATTATATTAAAGGAACATGCACGTTTTTAGGTAACAAAGATCTAAGAAAATAAATGTTACCAACTTCAAGGAAATTACTTTTTTGATGGGCATTCTAGAAGTTAAGATGATGAAAAAGATGAGGGCAATATTTTGGATATACAACTTCTTTATTCAAGTTTTGCGACTTTTCGACATGGATACTAATTATGCCGTTAACAAAATGATAGCTTTTAGCATGTGTAATTCCATAATCCAGTACATATGTTGCTAGTGTTGTTTTTCATTTCGATGATTGTAAAGGCCAATTAATCAGATTATTGTATGGTAAGGAGGAATTTCACCTACACTAATCGTGTGGTCATGTGGCGTTTTGTATCTCCATTCCTGACACGTTCTGCCAGACTCTGTTGTAGAGATGTTACCGATGTAAACTGACGTTCTCCACTGGAGCCCACCATAGTAGAAGCATTTCTCAGCTGAATTAAACAAACGGTACAATAGGATAACCTTGTCATACACCCTGCTTTGTCAACGTACCTAAACTCCTTAATTAGACTCTCGGCTTCTATTGTCTATACTTTCTCAGGCGTCTATTACCTTATAGGACATTCTTTCAAATGGGATATATATTTTACCTCGTTTCAACAACTTTAATAACAAAAACGATATTGTACATTTTAAAATCGTTGTATGATATAAGCACAATTTCAGAAAACTCTATGCAAAAGCGTATTAGAGGCAGACATATAGTAAAAGGCTAGTGTCTCAATACGAATTTAAAGTAGATGAATTCGCAACGATCCTTAATATCTTCCTCTCATTCAAGCAAAATGCCTCGTATCGCAATGTCCAAGCATATATCAATGAAGCGACTCGCAATATAGAACTGGCAGGACTTGTGATTTTTGTATCTTCTTGAATAACAAATTCTAAGCAGAAACATTACATAGTGAACATAGAAAAAATAGCTGTCCGCCATACGAAGTATTATGTCTCAAGAATATCAGGGTATCTTAGGAGATTTGCAGTTGCAATATGGGCAGATTTAGAGGGCCCGGCAAATCCGCCTAGTTGCTCAAAGTTGTACCAAAAACCTTTGGAAAAATAATATCAAAAACATGCTTGCTAGTTGTCAACGAAGCTTGTGTCATGATTAAATCGCCAAACTACGCGACTGTCTTCAGTCAAGAATAAGAAAATGAATGTTGCTTTTTTATTAACAACGTCGCTGATTGTGAATTTAAATTTGACTTATCCAATCAGCCTTCTCCTTTTATCCGCAAAATACTCTTATTTAAGACTCGGAGCTGCCTCGGTAGGGGAGAATGTGGTAAACTGAGCTATATCACCAAATCACATTTCGTTTTCAAGATCGGTTTCTTGCTTTTGTTGAAATATTATTCACACAATTTTATTCAAAGACTCACATGCACACAGTAACTCCGGCCACTCCCATTTCCCAGTCTTCATATCGCAGATGGACACGTTCCTACCACCCATGTACTTGAGATCTCCATGACAACGGTAGGTCACATGTATCTCCTGACCAATGAGATCCGTTCTGAGAGCAAGGGCACCACGTACAATCGGCGGACGAGCACACTTTCTTTCTGGAAACAAAGGGTTGAAAAAGATGTTGTTAGTGCACTTACCACATTCCAAGTTTTAAAACAGTGCAATATTTCCGCTACCCGTTTTATACTCTGACACATCACAGTGGTACCAAGCCTTGCTGCATTGTATTAAAATTCTTCTTAATCCCTCACCCTCCTTAACAAGTTAACCACTAGTCTACCTAGCCTCAATATCATCCGTTTCACTCCTATATAATGATTCTAGAAAGGCCTTATAGAGGGTCGCGTCACGTCTGCGATCTATGAACCTCCAACGTTATACGTGCGAAGGCACACTATTGCGGCTTGGTAAGATGAGTTCTGATTGGTCAATTCGATACGTTGGCTGACGCGACCCTCTAATAGGCCTTTCTAGACTCAGTATAGGAATGAAACGGATAATATTGAGGATTTACTTAGACTGGTTAATCACGTACCTGTTTGACACACTGGTACATCACAGGTGGAACGGTACAGATTCGGGTCAACGGTAAAACATCCGATAATTCCTCTAAGAGTTATGTCCCTGCATTTGTTTCCGATATCCTCCACAGATCCACAACCAGGACATGCACCAAAGTTCCTGAATCTTCTTTGCAATTTATGTGGTTTGTCCTCCTTATAGGCCTGACACTCTCGCCCACCTTTCTCCTTGTGTGCGTCTCCACCATACATGGCAATGAGTTTCCCGGAACTATCAGCAACCATTGTATAACAAGTTGTGGCTGCGAAACAAAATATGTGTATGTACTATAAAGAAAGTTTATATAGCCAAACCTTTATATTCCATAACACTATGCCTCAGTATTGATTGAATATTTTCTTTGCCATGCATTAATGTGTTAACAAAATTGTGTCCAATAGCATGCACTCACACATCCTCAAATACTTGGCAAGCACTCACACATCCTCAAATACTTGGCAAGCACTCACACATCCTCAAATACTTGGCAAGCACTCACACATCCTCAAATACTTGGCAAGCACTCACACATCCTCAAATACTTGGCAAGCACTCACACATCCTCAAATACTTGGAATGCACTCACCATGTACGTAGTTCAAGTTCAAGGTCACATATCAGTACAGGTACAGTACAGATCAAGGAACTTACAAATAACCCATCAGCATAGGACAAATACTCACATATACAGATCAGTTGAGGACAAATACTCACATATACAGATCAGTTGAGGACATGTACTCACATATACAGATCAGTTGAGGACATGTACTCACATATACAGATCAGTTGAGGACATGTACTCACATATACAGATCAGTTGAGGACATGTACTCACATATACAGATCAGTTGAGGACATGTACTCACATATACAGATCAGTTGAGGACAAGTACTCACATATACAGATCAGTTGAGGACATGTACTCACATATACAGATCAGTTGAGGACATGTACTCACATATACAGATCAGTTGAGGACATGTACTCACATATACAGATCAGTTGAGGACAAGTACTCACATATACAGATCAGTTGAGGACAAGTACTCACATATACAGATCAGTTGAGGACAAGTACTCACATATACAGATCAGTTGAGGACAAGTACTCACATATACAGATCAGTTGAGGACAAGTACTCACATATACAGATCAGTTGAGGACAAGTACTCACATATACAGATCAGTAGAGGACAAGTACCCACATATACATATCAAAAGAGACCAAGTACTCACAGATACAAATAAGTGCAGGTAAAATACTCACATACACAGATCCGTAGAGGACAAGTACTCACATACACAGATTAGTAGAGGATAAGTACTTTTATACACAGATCCGTAGAGGACAAGTACTGACACATACAGATCAGTGCAGGACAAGTACTTTTATACACAGATCCGTAGAGGACAAGTACTTTTATACATAGATCAGTAGAGGACAAGTACTCACAGATACAGATAAGTGCAGGTAAAATACTCGCATACACAGATCAGTAGAGAACAAGTACTCACAGATATAGATAAGTGCAGGTAAAATACTCACATACACAGATCAGAAGAGGACAAGTACTCACATACACAGATCAGTACAGGACAAGTACTCACATATACAGACCTGAGTAGGACAAGAACTCACATATACAGACCGGAGTAGGACAAGTACTCACACATTCAGACCGGAGTAGGACAGATACTCACGGATACAAACTATAGTAGAAAGAGTCCATGTCCCTTGATCATCACAAACAGCTTCTTTTGTCCCAGAGAAGTACTTGTATTTTTCTTCTGCCGATGAGTCACACTCGTACTCGATCACAACCGGATGTCCAGGTCGACTTATCTCCCGCTTCCTCACTGCGCCCTGGTTTTCATAACTTGGCTTTTCCTTACACTGCATCGGAATAACTGCCAACAAATTAATTTCAAATCAAATATTTTTAATTTGGAAGATGCTATTGCAAAATGTAATTCTGCTATGAACAGATTTGCAAAATAGAGGACACATGATGCAAATATACTGAATATAACAATGAACACACTCAAGTAGGTATTAGAATCCCGTCAGGACCTCGGCAATTTTGCCTGCAGCAGAACACTGTTCTACAAGCAGTAAGGTTTTAGTGCAATACTACACTGTTGTTGTTGGGTTGGAGTTTAACGTCTTCTTTCACCATTAGGCGATGACGCCGACGTGGAGTCCACACTTAGTAATTTCCAAAAATATGGGGGCACTGCAATACTACACTGCAAATGTTTTTCTTGTCCAAGCAGATGCCCGCAGGTTTCACAACAATACATAGTCACACTAGTGTTGCGGGCTGTCTCTCTGCCATGATACTAGCATCAATGAGAACCGGTGTGAGATACAAGAAACTCAAATCTGCACGAAGATTTTTTTGTAAAAACTATCTTTTTTGCTCAAAGGGACATTACAATAAACTTTTAAAAAGGTCTTCGAGTTCTTAACTGTGCATAATGAAAGAGTCACAAACAAAAACGCACATGAACAGCAATGATAACCCTTCTATCGCAATGAGAACCTGTCCCATTGCGGTGCAAACCCTTCTCATGACGGTGAAAACCCTTAACACGGCGATGCAATCTCTTCTCAACGCAATGAGAACCCCTTCGGTCGCGATGAGAACCCTTACACCGCGATGAGAACCCTTACACCGCGATGAGAACCCTTACACCGCGATGAGAACCCTTACACCGCGATGAGAACCCTTACACCGCGATGAGAACCCTTACACCGCGATGAGAACCCTGACACCGCGATGAGAACCCTGACACCGCGATGAGAACCCTTACACCGCGATGAGAACCCTTACACCGCGATGAGAACCCTTACACCGCGATGAGAACCCTGACACCGCGATGAGAACCCTGACACCGCGATGAGAACCCTTACACCGCGATGAGAACCCTTACACCGCGATGAGAACCCTGACACCGCGATGAGAACCCTTACACCGCGATGAGAACCCTTACACCGCGATGAGAACCCTTACACCGCGATGAGAACCCTGACACCGCGATGAGAACCCTGACACCGCGATGAGAACCCTTGCACCGCGATGAGAACCCTTACACCGCGATGAGAACCCTTACACCGCGATGAGAACCCTGACACCGCGATGAGAACCCTTACACCGCGATGAGAACCCTTACACCGCGATGAGAACCCTGACACCGCGATGAGAACCCTGACACCGCGATGAGAACCCTTACACCGCGATGAGAACCCTTACACCGCGATGAGAACCCTTACACCGCGATGAGAACCCTTACACCGCGATGAGAACCCTTACACCGCGATGAGAACCCTTACACCGCGATGAGAACCCTTACACAGCGATGAGAACCCTGACACCGCGATGAGAACCCTTACACCGCGATGAGAACCCTTACACCGCGATGAGAACCCTTACACCGCGATGAGAACCCTTACACAGCGATGAGAACCCTGACACCGCGATGAGAACCCTTACACCGCGATGAGAACCCTTACACCGCGATGAGAACCCTTACACCGCGATGAGAACCCTTACACCGCGATGAGAACCCTTACACCGCGATGAGAACCCTTACACCGCGATGAGAACCCTTACACCGCGATGAGAACCCTGACACCGCGATGAGAACCCTTACACCGCGATGAGAACCCTTACACCGCGATGAGAACCCTTACACCGCGATGAGAACCCTTACACCGCGATGAGAACCCTTACACCGCGATGAGAACCCTGACACCGCGATGAGAACCCTTACACCGCGATGAGAACCCTTACACCGCGATGAGAACCCTTACACCGCGATGAAAACCCTGACACCGCGATGAGAACCCTTACACCGCGATGAGAACCCTTACACCGCGATGAGAACCCTTACACCGCGATGAAAACCCTGACACCGCGATGAGAACCCTGACACCGCGATGAGAACCCTTACACCGCGATGAGAACCCTTACACCGCGATGAGAACCCTGACACCGCGATGAGAACCCTTACACCGCGATGAGAACCCTTACACCGCGATGAGAACCCTTACACCGCGATGAGAACCCTGACACCGCGATGAGAACCCTTACACGGCTGTGAGAACCCTTCTCATCATGGTGGAAAGCCTTCTCACCGCGGTGTTAACACTTTCCACGGCGGTGCAAACCCTTGACAACGCAATGAGAACCCTTTCCATCGCCGTGAGAATCGTTCCCTATTGCAGTGCAAATACCTTCAATCGCGGTGAGAACTCTTTTAACTGCAATGATAACTCTTCCATCACAATAAGAACAATTTTGACCGCGGTGCAAACCCTTATCCACGCAATGAGAGCCCTTTCCACCGCGGTGAGAACCCTTCCCATTGCAGTGCAAATACCTTCCACCGCGATGGGATCCCTTTCAACCGCAATGATAACTCTTCCATCGCAATAAGATCCCTTCCCACCGCGGTGCAAACCCTTTCCACCGCGGTGCAAACCCTTTCACCGCAATGAGAACCCTGCCTGCGCGGAGTTCTCCAATTGTCGAGGAGAAAGCCACCTGTTTGTGCATCTTTAAGACACAATTGGGGTTGTAAAATGTCTAGACTTAACTTGAGGGAAGAAATTAAGACATTAGAACAAATCTATAGATGACATGTTGATTATTACCACACGCGACGAAGTGGAAGGGATTTATAGTCTCATATTTTCACGTTTCATGATACCTTATCCTTTCGAAGTCATAAATTTTATGACATCATAGCATCATTTGTAAGACATGTCTCAACCAGAAAGAGACACTTGTTAAACATTTTATTTCGAATTGGTGCAAACCATATGAAATTTGCATTTTACATTTCTTGTCTTAATTTTCAAAATATTCTTTAACACAAAACGACAGTTACATGGAGGTTCAAAGTATTTGAACATTGCTTATAAATCAGTCTAAGTATACCTAGCCTCACTATTATCCGTTACACTGCTATACTGAGTCTAGAAAGGTCTGGTTGAGGGTCGCGTCAGCCGACCTTCTGCGACCTATGACCCTCCAACGTTATACGTGCGAAGGCACACTATTGTGGCTTTGTAAGATCAGTTCTGATTGGTCAACTTGGTCACGTGGGCTGACGCGACTCTCAACCAAGCCTTTCTAGACTCAGTATAGCAGTGTAACGGATAATAGTGAGGCTTGGTTTACTTAGACTGCTTATAAATGTACATAGTGATTATACAAGGAACTTAGTCTAATATCAACTCTGATCATGTGTCCATGACGAGACCATGGAATAATTAATCGAGTAGTGATGTCTTTTATAATGCTGTTGTTATAGTTGATAGTGGTTTTTTTTCATTTTCCAACAAACTACACTGATTTGTGATAGTTTAATTAAAGACGAAATAAAGTAAATCAACCTGTAACAATTTTGACAACAACAGACTAAAGCTTCTTTATTTCAAGTCCAAAGTATGTGTTCTCCAGTCAATGTATATATCTAAAATTCGTAGTTTATTCGTGTAATAGTTGTGACAAATCAAAATTTGTTCACGAATGCCAGGAAATGGAGGAATGTTGCCGAAGCAACTACGGATCATTATCTGGGAGAAAAAAAAACCCCAAAAAAACAAAAAAACAACAACAACGAATCATTAAAGAGAATTTCAAGAATTAATTACAAATGTTCACGAATGGGAAACATTTCTCTTTTGTATTGATTCGTGACAATTCGTCTGATAGATAGGGTTATAACAATAATGTTTTTATATTTAACAATGCTTTCTTCATGCCAAACCAAGTCAATGGCATTGTTCACTCCGAATTCAAAACACTGTTAAAACTCCTTGTTCACGACCTAGGAGAGTATAAGTATGCACAAGCAGGTATTGGCCATCGGGTATCTGTGGTATTAGTTTTGTGTCGGGTAGCTGTGGCAATGGTTTTCGTCGGGTAGTTGTGGCAATGGTTTTCGTCGGGAACCTGTTGCAATAGTTTTGTGTCGGGTAGCTGTGGCAATGGTTTTCATCGGGTAGTTGTGGCAATGGTTTTGCGTCGGATAGTTGTGGCAATGGTTTTCGTCGGGTACCTGTTGCAATAGTTTTGTGTCGGGTAGCTGTGGCAATGGTTTTCGTCGGGTAGTTGTGGCAATGGTTTTCGTCAAGTATCTGTTTCAATGTTTTTGCGTCTGGTATCTGTGGCAATGGTTTTGCGTCGGGTAGTTGTGGCAATGGTTTTCGTCAAGTATATGTGGCAATGTTTTTGCGTCGGATATCTGTGGCAATGGTTTTCGTCAAATATCTGTGGCAAGGTTTTTGCGTCGGGTATCTGTGGCAATGGTTTTGCGTCGGGTATCTGAGGCAATGGTTTTGCGTCGGGTAGTTGTGGCAATGGTTTTCGTCAAGTATCTGTGGCAATGTTTTTGCATCGGATACCTGTGGCAATGGTTTTCGTCAAGTATCTGAGGCAAGGTTTTTGCGTCGGGTATCTGTGGCAATGGTTTTGACTCGGGTAGCTGTTGCAATGTTTTTGCGTCGGGTATCTGTGGCAATCGGTTTGCGTCGGGTATCTATGGCAATGGTTTTTGTCGGGTAGCTGTTGCAATGGTTTTGCGTCGGGTAGTTGTGGCAATGGTTTTGCTTCGGGTATCTGTGGCAATGATTTTGCCTCGGGTAGTTGCGGCAATGGTTTTGCGTCGGGTAGCTGTTGCAATGGTTTTGCCTCGGGTAGCTGTTGCAATGTTTTTGCGTCGGGTATCTGTGGCAATGAGTTTGCTTCGGGTATCTGTGGCAATGGTTTTGCCTCGGGTAGCTGTTGCAATGTTTTTGCGTCGGGTATCTGTGGCAATCGGTTTGCGTCGGGTATCTATGGCAATGGTTTTTGTCGGGTAGCTGTTGCAATGGTTTTGCGTCGGGTAGTTGTGGCAATGGTTTTGCTTCGGGTATCTGTGGCAATGATTTTGCCTCGGGTAGTTGCGGCAATGGTTTTGCGTCGGGTAGCTGTTGCAATGGTTTTGCGTCGGGTATACGTAGTTGTGGCAATGAGTTTGCTTCGGGTATCTGTGGCAATGGTTTTGCCTCGGGTAGCTGTTGCAATGTTTTTGCGTCGGGTATCTGTGGCAATCGGTTTGCGTCGGGTATCTATGGCAATGGTTTTTGTCGGGTAGCTGTTGCAATGGTTTTGCGTCGGGTAGTTGTGGCAATGGTTTTGCTTCGGGTATCTGTGGCAATGATTTTGCCTCGGGTAGTTGCGGCAATGGTTTTGCGTCGGGTAGCTGTTGCAATGGTTTTGCGTCGGGTAGTTGTGGCAATGGTTTTGCTTCGGGTATCTGTGGCAATGGTTTTGCCTCGGGTATCTGTGGCAATGATTTTGCCTCGGGTAGCTGTTGCAATGTTTTTGCGTCGTGTATCTGTGGCAAGGGTTTTCCGTCGTGTAGATTCGGCGATGGTTTATCGTCGTGTAGATTTGGCAATGGTTTTGCGTCGGATAGATGTTGCAATGGTTTTGCCTCGGGTATCTTTGGCAATGGTTTTGCCTCGGGTATCTTTGGCAATGGTTTTGCCTCGGGTAGATGTGGCAATGGCTTTGCCTCGGGTATCTGTGGCAATGGTTTTTCCTCGGGTATCTGTGGCAATGGTTTTCCTTCGTGTAGATGTGGCACTAGTTTTGCGTCGGGTAGATGTGGCAATGGTTTTGCGCAGAGGTTGTCTGCCTCCTGGATCGAACTCGGAATTTGGTGAATTTCCACGATGGAAATGGTTTGCAGCGTAGAGGGAATTGTTATGCATGCCACCAAAAAGAGTTCCAAATATAGTTAATGTTGAGAGATGTTGGTTGCATAGCATGAATATATACCTTTTATATGATAAAACCAGTTTTCCACTATTCTGATCGTTAAGCTAATTTTCTGTGGATACATATTCTTTTATCTAAAATAATCACATCAGTAGTTGCGTTAATTTCAGTTTAGTGACAATAATGGGTCTAAAAAGATTCTGTATCACTCCCTGAAACTACAAGGTTTTACAGGATTTTTTTCATTTCGCACTCACCATATTTCGTGCTGTAATAGTTGATTCCAGTTTGAGGAGCGAGTCCCGTCGTACCCTGGTATCTTTCTGGACTGAGTCCACAGGACCGAAGTTTGTCCTTGTAGAAGAACGAGGAACAGTTCTTGGTATTCAGGCACAGGGAGGCACAGTCTATGATGCCAAAGACTGTCAGGAACATCCCCCCATCCAAAGCAAAGTCGGCGAAAATGAGGTTAAAGGAAATTTCAACAAACATTATTTTGGGAAACAACACGTTTGTTGCTGTTAAGGTCTTTTTCTGATGTTCTAAAGCAGAACAAAAATGTCAGGTCTTGAAATAAGTCGATGGAAATAATATCCAAAGCGCTTTCAATAAATATATTTTGTTGTAATGCAAAGCTGTATCGGTTTAACAGTTAAATGAACTGATATATGCTAATTATTTGAAGCAGAATACACAAATATTACTTGTGATAAATGGCAGGGTCATCAGATCAAATCTTTCTCCTCCACGCGTTACAACGAGCTGATCGTCAATCGTATGATACCAAACAGTGTTTGACCGCACGGAATGTGTAGCTTTTCAGCCCAGAAAAGAAAAGAACAACAAGACATGAAATACTCATGTATAATTCTATATATTTAACTATTTGCATACTCGACCATTGACGTTGCTCCTGAATAAGATATTTCTTTTCTTTGATTTGAGATGCCCTAGAAACATCTAAACGACCTCACGATTGCTTCTTTTGTTGCGAACTATATACTATTGTTGAGTACTATATTGATCGGAAACAAAATACTTAAAGATGCAATATTTTTTAAAGAATTTTTAATGTATACGTTGTATTTTTAGAAAACTTTTTTCTTTGCACGTGCACTTCATGACGAAATCGACATGGCTTTCATAGAAGGCGATATTGTCACTGATGTGCTGTGGGAGGTGAGGCCGTTGCCAGTATTTCTCTACAAACATGGATGACGTGCTCAAATTATAGATAATTTCTATTCTTTCGATGAAGATGACAAACAATTTGGAATATTCTACCAAAAAGGGTCAAATCTTTAGATAGGATATGTGTGTAGCAGAAGAACTTCCACTACATATAAGGTTGACCAAAATTCGTTGAACTGTTGTGTCTTTTGAAAAAATCCATAAACTTTGCATACCAAATCGCCGCTTCAATTAAGTTCTTTAACAGACGCTCCCATATCGTAAACAAACGAAGGTTGTATTATTTGTAGAATAAAAATACACCCTCTAAAAAGCCATAAAACCGGTTGTGGGTCTATTTTACAAAGCGCATATAGAGCAGAGGATAACAATATAGACCTCAGATTATGTCCTCGGTCAATATCGTTTACCTCGGGTCTATGAAAACAGGTAATGACCTCATCACCAGTCTTTAATTGTATAGCATCGAAAATCTTATCTGATATCGTATCTATCTTTATGGTGTTCATCGTCATCGAAGATCTTAGGGGCTCGGCAACTTTGTCTGCAGTAGAGAACTGTTCTACACGCAGTCAGGTTTGGGTGCAATGCTACACTTAATTTCAGCGTAGTACCACCCATGGTTCGCTAGTTCCAGCCGATGCTCGCAGGTTTCACCGCAATGTACAGACACAATTGTGTTGCGGGATTTCTTACTGTATACAATAAAAAAGTATATAAGAATACAAGATTTGTTTTATTGCCCCAGTAAATCCACTGTTATTGATAAGTGATAATCTATCTTATGTACAACGATGGAACTGTCGATCTAAATTTATTTTGATTGGATTATGGAATATCCAAATCTCAGCTGACTAATCGCAATCAACCAATAATCTATCTAAATCTAGGTCTTAATGAAAGCCAAATTTTAATTTATTGTTCTTTACCTATACGCATTAATAATTTTTTTCAAAGATGTGGTTTATATCGTCATGATTCTTCATACTCACTAATATCATGTAAACAAAAGGATTTGTGTGGGATTTTCATTAAACAATTTTTTTTAAAGGAAGGGTTATATTGGTATTTGTCAAAACAGAATGTGTTTGTTGCAGATTCGTGCTTATTATAAATCTGATTTATGTAAATTATTTTACAACTATCAAGCAGAGTTTTGATAAAAGTCACCTTTCCAAGTTTGTCAAAATCACGAGAAAAAACAACTATGGATTTTCTTGCGTCCAATGAGTGAGAATGTTTCGTAGTTTCGAGTTCTCATAACCCGAATGTACTCCGTAGTGTAGGCTATTAACGAGGGACCCTAAACATGAATGATTCAAAAAGGTCAAATTTTCAGAAAACTATTTTCAATACCAAACATTTCGAGAAATAAAGAAATTTAATTGTTAATGATTGCCCATTGATAGAGAGTTTCAAAACGGCTTTATAAATAAATTTCAAAAGGATAATCAAAGGTTTATTGAAGAAAAGATTTTTGCTTGAAATAAGAATTGCAGCCTCAGAATGACTTGAAATGACGGCCTTGTAGCTAAATTCAGAGTGGAACCATAAAACATTAAAGTTTTTATTTTAAAAATCAAAATCACGTTAAAATTATGAGGAAAATGGCAGAAATGATTTCGTAAGTTTTGATTGAGGATTTTGTTTTATGCGTTTACAAAATGTAAAATGATCTAATGCATCAACATCGAAAATGCCTTAAATTAAACTCATTTATGGTCGAGTATTTTGGAAGTTAAAGGGGCAGTAGCACGTTTTTAGGGGGAATGTAAGGTGATGTCAGAAAAATAAAAATTAATGGTTCCAAGTGAAATACAATATGTTTAAACCAAACGGAGCAGTTATAATTCAAATATATGATGTATAGTTTAGCCATGCTATTCCTTTTTCTTACACAAAATTGTTGCAAGACAAACGTGATGTATGCACATGTGCTCATCTGAATAATACGTCACTACTTTTGTTTCACCATATAGGTTATAAAGCCCTTCAAGCACGGGGATTAATCTCGATATACACTGTTTCATGATGTAATGAATGTATTTAGCTCGTATCAATAGGTAGTCACCGCCTATTGTTTATATCTGGCTCTGATCATGTTTAACATTAAGTTCATGTTTCGAGAAAATGATAAACATAATAACGATAATAATAATTCCTTTGTATAGCGCCTATTTTCCAACTTTAAGCTGCTCAATGGCGCTGAACAGGAACTTTTAAAGAGAGGAATATGTACCACACATTTAATAACTTCCTGGTTTTAATGCAGAATATATTCAATGATACAGTCTTTTGTCAAACGTCCTTTAATCAAATATATTAATTTGGATTACTTCACGTATATTCTCATACATATGTAACAGTTTGATAAGTATAGCACACGTTGAAAGACCCCTCGTATCTCTTTAGAGTGAATGATTTACATCCATGAATGTCCAACACTCAAAATGTTTTACTGAATAGAATACACATAAGCATTGTTTATGATGTTTACACAGTAAGTACATATACCTAACTGCTCCATCGAAGCTTGATTTCACAACAAAGTGTCTAGTGTCACTATCCTCAATTTACGTCGGTATTCCATGCTCCGAAATCCATTCATTTAACATTGCCATATACCTATATCTGAGATGTCCTTGAGTTCTGCGCGCTAGTAGATGAAGCGTTGCAAAGTCTTTCGGCATTTCTATTTTGTCCGTTTCAAACTTTTCTGTTTCGCTTGATTTTGTTTCCTTCTCATTCTGTTTCACCAAAGACTGAAACCTCCTCTCTCGGGTGTGTGCTTTCAGGAATGGCGGAAGCACTCGCGGACGAGCTTGTAAGTTCCCATAGAGTCTTGAACTCTGGAAACTTGAACTGTCTCTCACAAACCCTGAGCCAAAGGCTACTCCACTTCCGGCCACTTGAGGACGAGTTGGCGATCTTTTGAAGGAAGAACTATTTCCGACGGAAGTGAGACATTCGGCATTTATCAGTCTCTCCCTTACCCTCATCCTCGCTAGTCCTTGGTCCACGCCGTCTGCACCGGAAGTGAGCCCCGTATCCTCCTGACCTCGGTTTGATCTTTTGGACCGACCTTCTGAGTCCGTATCGGACCCTCCCCAGGCTTCGCTGGCCATAAAGGGGCGCTGATGGACAGACGGAAGTGCGGAAACCCGGTCCCGACTCAGACTGGGTCCGCTACTTGCCGTGCTTGATCCTGACAACCCACTGAGATCCAGTCTTGTTGATTCGGAACCTTTTGACTGACTGTTGTCCGTGATTAAAACCTCCTCAAGGTCATCCTCCTCGCTGGAGGAGCTGCCGAGATCCCTGAGGACGTCTAGACTCCTACTAACATCGTCCTCATCTCGTAAAAGACTCAGGTCCAGCGACAATTCGCTCACCGTCGTTTTTTCCCCTGTCGCCATTTTTGTTCCCCATGTCGATGTAGTTAGATCTCCAATATCACTAATCCGGTTACGTTAACATGCAGTTGTTAGGATTTACTTAAGTCAAGCTTCTTGATCCACTCACAGGTCATTTACAGCTTACCTAACCCGGTGTGCAGCGATTACTTCAAGTTGCTGGTTATAAACAGAGTTATTCGTCACCTGGTCACGTCTTTGAAAAGAAAGAACACAATTCTGACCCCCATATAACACTGGGCACGTCCTCGCTGCAAAGACAAATTCTGAAATGGCTACATAACTTGCACAGGATTGGTGTGATGTACCGTACTTGCTCTCATAATCTCCGTATTTTACACCCCTATGTCCTGGCATTTTTTTCAAATCCTTGGACAAATAATACAGGTACAAGCCATAGATTTTCAGCCTGTACAAGTGCACAATTTCGTTTTGTGTTTGTAGTCTTGGTAATTTGACCAAATATAGTGAACAATGCTCTCCATCTTATTATAAACACGGTTTTATTATCAAAAACGGTTATTTGACGATCACCATGTGTGCCGTCCTGTCAAGTCCCATCTGTAAGACACATCTAGAGACCTACAAGTGATGTTCATGCGCAACTCGATATGAGGATAATGAACTTTGAGAAAATGAAGTTCCAAAATATCGCTTGGTAAACTTCACTCAGGGGCAAAAGAAACGATACCATATATAATGCACGATAGGTTAAGCTAAGAGTGATAGTTATGACTGAAACAGGATCATTTCTTCAAGAGCTAACTGAATAAAGTTTTTGATTAAAAGCTATATAATTTAACGCATTTGTAAAACACGCCTTTCAAAAAACGCAGTATAAAAATCTCCTAAACTAGACAACACAGGATAGTGAAAATGGCCATTTTACTTGATTTTAAACCAACTTACAGACAAAATGCATGAACAAATGAATTTCTATCACGATTATTGATAACATCAAATTTATAAATGTCATATTTTTATATTCCAATTCCAAAGATTATGACCAAAAATGACAAAGAAAATGTTGTTTTAGAACCCCTAGTGTATTTGAACAGTCATACGATTATTAATATCAATGACAAGACCTTGATTGACCAGGATTTTACTGCCACCAAGAAGGTCATAAAATTTCAAGAAGATATACGGTAAACACCTCAAGCTGATCCCTAAAACACCCTCCATATATTGACTGTCAGCCTACCCCGGGTAGACCAGCTCTAACACTTAACTCATGATCAGATTACCAGTTGCGAATGTCTTCTTTCAAACATTCTGATCGGCCTGGCTCGTCTTATCAGATTAATGTAACAATGCAGTGTTGGGGCAGGGTATATTTTCCGGGCCGGTTATCAGGTAAATCTCGGCAGTGTATGTCTATAGTTAATAACGAGTGCTTGTCGTTACCCCTGGCTTATCATATAGTGATTTTTTTATCAACGAGGCAAACATTCCTGACAAAATTTTAAAATTATCCTATTTGTCAAAATACTGCTTTGTCATTGTTATGTGACCCATGAATTACATCGGGACATTCAAAGTTTTTTTAAATATAATTCGTAACGTGACGTGCTGAACAAAAATGATTCTGCGGTTTTCGCTTTACGACTGTGTAAGTTTATAACATGTAAAACTTAAGGTCTGACGACCGTCCGTACAAGTGCATAATCGGTTACAAGTTTAACCCCAGCGTCTTTGTCTTTAGCTTTGTGATTGGCTATACTATACTATACCACTAATTATTTGTATAGCTAACTACTTTTATGATATCTATAAACTATCTCTCACTCTAGAACATTATTTGTTACAATTACCCTATTTTTAATGCGTTGGTTAACTAAAGTAAAAACATCCAATCATAGACGTCCCATTTTGAACAAGTCGTTGGTCCAACATGTAAAGATGTAATTTTTAGACCCTGCCAATTGGTGTACATCTTAGGTCTGTGACGAACTCCATTCTATCAAACTGTCAAGCATTTAATCTCCTAAGACAAAAATTTTTTCAATATTTCTGTAATAATATTGAAAACTTGATATATCTGATGAAATGTTATTATTCCCCACCTTATTATAAAGTGGCAAAACTTTGTACAATGATGTTTTATTTAATGACATGTTTTATGTTCTGATTGTATATGATTTTCGAGAATAGCAAATATTTTTGCCTAACATATATCTATGCATAAGAAGAAATATGTTGTGACCAGAAATCTAGTCAAAATTTAATGACTTCAGTATATCCTGAAGAAAACAAAAGTATTTTCCCATGATCAAAGACAATCGACCTTTTCGACCTTTAAATGTTAATAACCATTTCAAACTCGTGCGATTTGCGTTTTCCATGAACTGTTTGAGCTGTTCTGTCGTAGATAGAAGAAGAGCTATTTGCGTCTGCAGGGTGGTTCCGCAGGGACGTTCTCTTTCTTCCCCATTCTTCTACACCCGCCTTGAAGCTATTCTACAATCACGTGACCTTTCTTTCTCTAAGAGGATGTCATGAATAAATATAGGTTTGACCTTTTACTTCTTTTGAGTAGTATTAATATATCAAGTGTTGATATCAATGTATGGAAATTGATATGTCTAAATGCTTACGGTTCAAAAGGGCAGTAGCAGGTTTTTAGGGGGAATATAAGGTGATGTCAGGAAATACACATAAATGGTTCCAATTGAAAGACAATGTATTTAAAGTAAATGAAGCAGTAATAAATCAATAACATGATCTAAACTTTAGGCATGCGGATTTTTCTTACACAAATTGATTTAAAGTTATTCACACAAAAATGGCTTCCATTGGACTTTATGTGAATCATTATAATTTGTCCTCTGATTGTGGATGATTGGTTTGTGTAAAGAGAATTTTGAAACTATCAAATTTTTTTTAGCATTTACGTACAATTATCAGTGAAATATGAAAACATAATATTTTCAAAAAACGTGTTACTGCCATTTTAAAATACATGTATGAGCATAATATGGGTTGATAACATTCTTGACAAGTTCTCTTTTTCAATCTAAGCTATTATGAATCTCAATTAAAAGCCTGAACACAATATAAAACGAACATTCATAGAGTTCATATGTTGTATATATTTTCAATCATTTAGGTAAAAATAAAGGGTTTATGTCAGTAAATTATGACACATCCCGTCCCAAAACCCATAGAAGCTGCAATAGAATCTCTGTTTCTGGTCAATATAAATTAAATAAACATCAACATTCGAGTTTACCTGCCACTCATGTCTTGTATTCAATATGTCCTCACAGAATTTGTTCAAATGTGTTCTTCTCACGTTACCTCCGTTACAGATGGGTCACGTTTAACAATATTATCACAAATAATTAAATATTTTTTTAAATCAATATTCTATTTATTTCAAAAGGGACGTCTATAGGGGATTTGAAAAGTGTGAAGGAAGTTAAGATAATATCAATATTAATTGCATATATTCTTGTCATGGTGGATGTGAACAATATAACGCAGTGATGTACAGATGTAGATGTATCTTCTTAGATATATCTTGAGGTGAAAATGTGAACGATATTTTGATACTGATATATGCAAATACCATCCTCGACCTGTTTTGTAAGACACTGAACATTATTCAAACGGAAGAATATGAAGATCTTCATTTGCAAATGTTAGTTGATTTGTAACCTATATATTTTTGACATGTCAATAAGCATCTGGTAACTATGGGAAATAAAAATGAAAAAGTTTAATCACAAACACGCTAAAGGTGATAATTTTCCAAAAATATCCTGATTTAAATTCAACAAGCTGTGAGAGTCGGCCATATATTGAAAACTCCAGCCATGCGATCATTTTTTCTTACAAAAAATAAATAAAAAGTGTTCACACCAAAATTGTCACCAATGGACTTATTGTGAGTCTTTATAATTTGTTCTCTGGCTATGGATGATTGATTTGTGATATGAGATTTTTGACACTATCAAAATAATACATTTAACATTACCGTACAATTATTAGTGAAAAATATGAAATTTAAAAAACGTGCTACTGCTACTGCATTGAACACTGTTACTTGTGTTTACATGGGAAAAGCCAAATTGGAATCCCGGGAAAATCAAGAGGATCCACATCAAATAGTGGCCAAATTCTAGGTTATTGTTGTAAGAAAGTACAAATCCTTAAGAGATCATTATATAAATGGGAAAAGGTTAAGAACCCAAAAGGCAGTACTTCACATGTTCATTGCTCAATACACCAAGTTTCAATGAGCGAGGTCTTACGTGTTTTCATTTCTGGTCAGGAAAATAATACCAAGGTCATTCGTTTTGACGGGTTATATAAAGTATCTCCGAAAGCCTTTTTTGACTTTTCTATGTCACTAAACAATAACGAACAAAAGGATGTGGGAAACCGTGAGTTTTGTACCATTCGTGCTTACCATACTATAGACTAATGAGTCAGTCGAATTTAAAGAGCCACTCCGTGCGTTGTCAGGGGATATATATAATAATAATAATAATAGCTTTCTTATACCGCTCATATATCCATGACAAAGCATGCTCAAAGCGCCATGCGTATTATTACCCTGAAGGGATAGTACTTTCGGTGCAGTCGATTAACAAGCGCTCCACGCGACCGTATAGGTCCATACTTCCCCCTTGTTCAGGTACCCATTTGTACAGCTGGGTGAACTGAGTGCAATGTGGATGAAGTGTCTTGCCCAGGGACAACACACAAAATTAGACCCAAGTCACAAATTGTTGGTGTCTCCACCGGGATTCGAACCCCGGCATGCTACCACTACACCACTGTGCTCCATACTATAGAGCACCGGACACCGGACACCGGACAGGCTGACAAACTTTCCCAATAGTGTCGTGTGGTCGAGAAGTATCGACAGTTGCAGGAAAGTTTCATTTTAATGTTTATAAACGCCGTATAGCCACAAATAGGTTTAAATTCGCGATTATGATCGAAAACCGGACAATGACGTTCGTCAATCAGTCAAACGTAATTTTGGAAGCTTATCTAAAGACTAAAGCAGTGTCAATGTTGTTAGATTATAATATAACTACTATTCATGTAAATTGGACGTGTGAATTGGCTTCCATGAATATTTATGCCTGGTTTAAGATTTTCAATAAAACTAGTATTCATCATGAAATTGTCATTTTTGATTAAAATGGGAGATATTTTATTTTACATAATGAATTATGTCATTCACGTTCGTATCAACGCAAAACAATATGTGACGAAAATGGAGTGGCTCTTAATTACTATAGTATCTTAAAATTCAATTGTCAGTTTACCTTCAGTCAAGGCTTGAACTCGAGACCGTGCTCATTTATCAAAATTACGCTTGAAAAACTTTTCAAACATACAACCATACATGAATAAAATCGTTATAAACATGTTTATTTCATAATTACATATTAACTCTGTTTATGTCAGCTGCATCGTTCTTAGGATTATATTCTTCATGTTATATAGTTTCACCATCTTCAGTCTGATTAGTCACTTAATTTTACTATTGCTACTTTGTCTTTATCATACTTGGAGTAATATCTTCTTCCTGTTCGTGTCAGAAGTTCCATCTTGTTTGGTGTTTTAAGCTTTTTCCTATTTGGTGGCCTTAGTTGCAAACTGCATGGTGTCATCAACTTCATCCTATTTGGTTTCATAAGCTTCATCCTGTTTGGTGTCATCAGTTTCAGCCTGTTAGTTGTCATAAGTTTCAGCCTGTTCAGTGTCATCAGTTTCAGCCTGTTCGGTGTCGTCAGTTTCACCCTGTCCGGTGTCATCAGTTTCACCCTGTTAGTTGTCATCAGTTTCAGCCTGTTCGGTGTCATCAGTTTCACCCTGTTAGTTGTCATCAGTTTCAGCCTGTTCGGTGTCATCAGTTTCACCCTGTTAGTTGTCATCAATTTCAGCCTGTTCGGTGTCATCAGTTTCAGCCTGTTCGGTGTCATCAGTTTCAGCCTGTTGGATGACATAAGCTTCTTCCTGTTCTTATTCAAAAGCTTCATCTTGTTTGGTGTCATCAGTTTCAGCGTGTTTGGTGTCATCAGTTTCAGCCTGTTCGGTGTCATCAGTTTCAGCCTGTTCGGTGTCATCAGTTTCAGCCTGTTCGGTGTCACCAGTTTCAGCTTGTTTGATAACATAAGCTTTATGCTATTTGGTGTCACAAGATCTACATTATTTTTTGTCATAAGCTTCATCCTATTTGTTTTCAAAAGCTTCATCATGATTGATGTCATCAGCTTCATCCGGTCTGGCGTCCGTCTATATTTCATCCTGTCCTGTGCCGTAGGTTTCATTCTGTTTGGAGGTTTATCATCCTCCCCGTTCGGATTCATTATGTTCGGTGCTTTCAGTTTCGCCCTTCTTAGTGACATTTCCTTCATGCTGTTTAGTCTCATAATGTTTCTATCATTCGGTTTATTCCTATCCCTCCTGTATGGCATCAGTCTATTCATCCTTCGTTGTGTAATAATCTTCATCCTTCTCGGTTTCATCAGATTTGTCTTACTTGGAATCAGCTTCATCCTCTTTGATGTCATCAACTTCATGATCTTTGGAGTCATTATCTTCATCCGTTTTGATGTCATCAACTTCACACTCTTTGGTGCCATTATCTTCAGTCTGTAAGGAGTCATTTTCTTCATCTTCTTTGGTGTCATTATCTTCAACCTATTTGGTGTCGTCAGCTTCAACATGTTTGGTGTCATCAGCTTCAACCTGTTTAGTGACATTATCTTCATGCTGTTTGGTGTCATCAGCTTCATCCTGTTTGGTGTCATCAGTTCCATGCTGTTTGGTGTCATCAGCTTCATCCTGTTTGGTGTCTTCAGCTTCATTCTGGTTGGTCTCCTCATTTTCGTTTTCCTGATTTTCATCCTTCGGTGTGCCATAAGCTTCATCCTTCGATGTGGCATAATCTTCATCCTTTGTTGTGCCATTAGGTTCTTCCTTCGTTGTGCCATAAGGTTCATCCTTCGATGTGCCATAATCTTCATCTTTTGTTGTGTCATAAGCTTCATCCTTCGATGTTCCATAAGGTTCATCCTTCGATGTGCCATAAGGTTCATCCTTTGATGTGCCATAAGGTTCATCCTTTGATGTGCCATAAGGTTCATCCTTCGGTGTGTCATAAGGTTCATCCTTCGATGTGTCATAATCTTCATCCTTTGTTGTGCCATGAGCTTCATCCTTCGTTGTGCCATCAACTTCATCCTTCGATGTGCCATAAACTTCATCCTTCGATGTGCCATGAGCTTCATCCTTCGATGTACAATAAGCTTCATCCTTCTGTGTTTAGCCAGCTTTATGATATTCTCTTTCATCAGCTGCGTCTTTCTTGGTGTGATCATCTTTAGTCTCTTTGTCAACGGCTTCATTTTATTTGATATTGAATCCTTCATCCTTCTTGCAACCATCATTTGCATCATGCTGTATGTCCTACTCTTAATCCTTACAGGTTTCTTCATTTTTATCTTGCTTAGTGTTTTCAAACTCCCTTGTGTCACCGGCTTCGTTCTGTTTGGTGTCTCCCGCCTCCTCCAATCTGAAGTCATCATTTTCATCATGTCTGGTTTTATCAGCTTTATCCTCTTTTGTGTCACCATCTTTGTCATGTTTCGTGTGATCCATCTTTGTTTTAGAAACTTTATACTTTGAGTCATTAGCTTCATCCAGTTTGACCGTATCTTCAATTTGTTTGGTGTCAACTTCATCCTTCTTTGAGTCAGCATTTTTGCCCTGTTTCGTTTCATTGTCTTCATAATCCTTTGTGTGATCAGCTTCATCTGATTTGGTGTCACATGTTTCATTTTCCTGAGAGTGATCATTTTCATTCTGTTTTGCGTCCTTATTTTAAATCTGTTTGATAACACCATCTTCATCCTTCTTGATTTCATCAACTTCATCCTGCTTGTCGTTGTCGACTTCATTACTGGTGTCATCATCTTCATCTGGCATGGTGTCTGAAGCTTCATCCTTTTAGATTTCGTCATTTTCAAAGTGCTTTTAGGCATCGTATTCATCATGTTTGTTTTTGGTGTAATCAACTTCATCCTGCTAGATGTCATCATCGTCATTCTGCTTTTTGATGTCATACATTTCATCTTGTATGGTGTCATCATTTGCCTTCTTCTTGGGGACACCATTTTCATCTTATCAGGTGTCACCTTCCTTTGAGTTATATTCCTTCGTGTCAATATTTTCATCCTTTTCGGTATTACCAAATTCCTTCTCCATTGTGTCATCATTGTCATACTGCTTAGTGTTAGTCTAAACTTACTTGGAGTCATCATTTTCATCCTCTTTGGTGTCATCAGCTTCATCCTCCCCTGTGACATCAGCTTCAGCCGATTTGATCTCATCCTCTTCAGCCTGTTTGGTGTCATCATATTTATCCTCTTGGGTACCGTTATCTTCAGCATGTTTGGTGCCATTTTCATCAGCCTATTTTGTGCCATTATCTTCAGCCTGTTTGGTGTCATCAACTTCGTCATCTTTGGCGACATCAGCTTCATTTTCTTTGGTTCCATTATATTCATCTTGTTTGGTGCCATTATCCTTAGCCTGCATGGCAACATCAACTTCATCCTCTTTAGTGACATCAACTTCAGCCTGTTTGATTTTATCAGCTTCATCTTATTTGCTGTTTTCATCCTTTCCGAGTTTTGTGTCATCGTTTGTGTCAACCTGTTTAGTGTCACCAATTTCATCCTATTTGGTGTCATCACCTTTACCCTCTTTGGTGTCAGTTTCTTCATCCTCTCTTGTGTCATCAGCTTTAGCCTTTTTGGTTTCATCAGCTTTAGCCTTTTTGGTTTCATCAGCTTTAGCCTTTTTGGTTTCATCAGCTTTAGCCTTTTTTGTTTCATCAGCTTTAGCCTATTTGGTGTCAGTTTCTTCATCCTCCTTTGCGCCATCAGCTTTAACCTTTTTGGTGTTGTCAGCTTCAGTCTGTTTGGTGTCATCATCTTTATCCTCTTTGGTGTCAGAAGCTTCATCCTCCTTTGTGTCATCAAATTTGTCCTATTTGGTGTCATCAGCTGTATCCTGCTTTGCGTCATCAGCTTCAGCCGTTTTGGTGTCATCAGTTCCATTCTATTTGGTGTCATCATATTTATCCTCTTTGGTGTCATCATCTTTATCCTCTTTGGTGCCAGTAACTTTATCCTCCTATGCATCATCAGCTTCAACCTGTTTGGTGTCATTAACTTCATTTTCGTTTTTGATATCATCTTCATCATCTTTGACCTAATCATCTTTATCCTCTTTGGTGTCATCAATTTCATCATGTTTGGTGTCATCAGCCTCATCCTCCTTTGCGTCATCAGCTTTAGCCTGTTTGGTGTCATCAATTTCGTCATATTTGATGTCATCACCTTTATCCTCTTTGTAGTCAGAAGCTTCATCCTCTTTGTAGTCAGAAGCTTCATCCTCCTTTGCGTCATTAACTTCATCCTCCTTTGTGTCATTATCTTCAAACTGTTTGGTGTCATCACTTTTATCCTCTTTGGTGTCAGCAGTTCCATCATCTTTGGTGTCATCAGATTTATCCTGCTCTGCGTCATCAGCTTTTGCCTGTTTGGTGTCATCAGTTCCATCCTATTTGGTGTCGTCATCTTTATCCTCTTTGGTGTCAGACTCTTCATCCTCCTTTTCTTTCGTGTCAACTTATCCATTGCATTATATCTATGCAAAATATACGTTTACGCGTGGCTTGTTTCGTCATCTGAATTACAACACCATGGTCAATCGTCTGTGGCTTGGTAAAAGCTACAAGGACGAATGAGTTGATAACTCACACTTTCCGTTCCAATATGCTTGACGTGTAAATTCCTAGATGCAGTAAAACAGCTTTAAGGGTAAGCACATTAGTAAGCTTAACGGTAAGCCTTAAAAATTAATTGTGACATCATAAGTCACAAGTAACTGAAATCCGAATAAAATACAATATGTGACTTTTTGTATTCAGGTTACTGCGGAATTATGTTCCTTGATGCAATGACAAAAGGTTATGAAAGTCGTCTCCAATTAATCAACAAGCCCTTGACGAATAAGGGGATTTTCTCGGCGTCTATTTGAAGTCTTAATCCATCGTTAGCCCCTTGATACAGGATTAACTGAGGAGCATTGCACTAAGGGATTTTAATTACGAATGTCAACAGAAAAGGTGAAGAAATATGAAACTGGTGATTAAAATGTCATATATTCTAACAAATATGGTTAATTGTAATTTGACGTAAAACTACTTTTAAAATTCCCTCCAAAGTCGCACTTATTATCAATATGGTTTTTTTGTAGTTCATAGATAATTTATATTGTTTACTGTTAAACTTTAAGAGAATGATACGAATATAATGTCAATGTAAGCTGCTTAAAAAGAAGCAATACCGGTTAAATATAATTTGAGAAGGCTATTATAAATTGAACCTTTTATTATTGTACAACGTTCGCTTATATTATATTCTCTGCATATCATTATGACAAATTAATAAATGAATATGATAGAGTATTCAAATCTCTTAACCATCTCTAAATTCACCTTCAAATTCTTTATTGGTATTTTTGACGATGCATCTTCTTCATAGATAATTGGTTTTTAAATATTCAAGTAATATGTAGAATTAAAGAAATGAACTTGAAACATAAAGCAATGCCATAGACCATATCGTTACCAAGGAAACGAGTAAACACTGCCGCTTATTAACACATTTTCCACGGTGAATAACAAAAGCATGTTCAATCGAAGCTAATGATAACACAGGATTTGCAACATTTCTCGTATATAGATAAATCTTTTTTATACATCGTTGCGAAAGAATCGAATAATCTAATGAACATTTGTATAGTGTCCCCTTTTTACTTAATATCTCAGCGCATGGGTACAGTTATGTATTTAATGGAAACAAAAATAATATCCCTGGTAGCGATAAGCTTGAAGACATTTTCCTGAAAAAAAGTGTTGAACAATTCTCTTTGAGCTGCTGACATTAAAGTTAGTGCAAATGATATTACTATACTTGAGTGTTCCTTAACTTCTTTTGAGTAGTATACATAAGTCTGTACTGATGTATATAGAACTCCAATGCAATGTTTTCATAAACGGTATTTAATGGAGAAACAAGATAAAACAAAACATTTCTGTGACAAAATCTATTAAATACCATTCAAGTCAGTTAAAAAAAGTAAAAACAAAAGCAACAAAATCATTAACAAAAACATAAAATCTCCTAAAGCACGTTTCAGTTTCTTCCGAGATTAAAAATGTTGATTACAGATAAGGTACTGATACCTCGTACTAATATTTGATTAAAAAATAGGTGATAACCTTCTTATGGTTAGTTGGCTACAACTATTAGTACCAGTACTTGACATTGAAACTTGGTACCAATACCTGGATACCAAAACACTAACAGAACAAATACTCAGTACCATCATCTCAATAAAAATGAAATCGAAATCCGCTTGTAAATTTTCGTTTCGTTTCATTTCCGTTTTGTTTTGGTACCAATACTTAGTAACAAATTTTGCAACAAAACGTGTTAACGGTACTTGGAACCAAAACTTTACAACAAACGTGTGACTGATACCAAGGACATAAATAATTTGCAATGGCACATTGTATCGATACCTTGTAACGAAACTTTACAATAAAACAGGGTACCAAACTTGGTACCGTTAACATGTTTCAAAACTTTAATACAGAACTCAGTATACCACACATAGTACCAACATTTTACAACACAACGTGGTACTGATGATGATAACAAACCGACAAAATTTGGTACCAATAATTGCAGTATAAAATGGCAATGGCACTTGGTATCAAAACTTTACAACAAAACAGTGTATCATTCCTTGATACAAGTATATTCTTGGATACAGCACTTGTATCTGATAACTAGTTCAGTACCTTCTTCAGAACTTGGTACTGATATTTGGTACCAATGTTTGATTACAAAACCAATAGTGTTACAAGTATACTTGGTCACAACACTGAGTAAGAATTATTGGTAAAAATACATGCATGTGACACTTGGTACCAAAACTTAGCAGCAAGCATGGTATCAAAACAGTTGCAAGTCGATAAGCAAAAGCATTTGGTACCGATACTTTACCTTAGAACTTGGTACCGAAGAGGGGTACCATAACCTTACCACAAAACACGCTAACAAAACGTGGCTACAACACTTGGTAGTACAACCAATTATTGATACAAGAACTGATACTTAGTACCAAAACTTTTACAACAAACATGACACCGATAACTGACATAAATTAATTAGCAATGACACTTGGTACCAATACTTGAATAACTGGCGCTGAAAATGGTTACCACCACTTGCCTTGGACAATTGATACCAATGGCATATTTTGTGTTGCATTCGGTCGTAGACAAGTTCTTGGTCTCAACCGGGTACGCTTTGAAAGGTCACATTGATCATCACTTATTCGACCTAATCTGAATTTTATTGTTTTTGGCATGGGTACGAGCTTGCGTTCAAGGGGGATTGCTTTCTCACACACGGGCGTAGTTTCCTGGGCACTTTGGTCATTTCTAGTCCACATGTCACCTTTGATTTCATTAAGAGAAATATTCTACCTGGTTTTTGTATTCTATCACAATGACTTCAGTTCCAACCAGGTACCCAGTTGTCATGCCTGATTGACAGACGTAGCTTTTGAAAAACGTCTCGGACTTGCTGTGTGTCCACTTTCTTAATAGAGACCCTTATACACAAGGTAATAATCATGTATCTATATTCCAAAATCTCAAAAGAGTTGCTTTAAGTCAAAATCAAAGTTGGCCCTCTAGTCCGACTCTGAATCCGAAGTGTCCGGTCTCATGTATGGCGAATCTTCGGGAATTCGGAGGTATCTGCATCTCTTCAGGTCGTCTCTCCATCGTTTCCCCTTCAGAGTCATATCTCTGTCTTTACTCACAGCAAGCTTCATGCACGAGATGAGCTTTTGTCTGCCGCGACGCTGAGACGTTTGCAAACTAAGGAGTCCTGTTCTCCACAAGTTGCGGGAGATTTCGTGGTCCACTGAGAGACTCCGTTCCCTCATACTGAACGTCATGAATGGAGGTTTGTTTAGAGGATTATTCAAGGAGGACCTTCGTCTTTCGATGGACTTGGCTTGCATCTGCTTCAGCATCTCCGACTTATCATCATCATGTGAGTCCTTTGCACTGTCTGCATTGCCTTCATTTTCAGAACGCGGGCTGTTGGGTGCAGTTGTTGGATCTTTTGCAGTTTCCTGTTCAGCATCTTTTGTAATGCTGTCTTCCTTGACGTCTTCTTCCTTTGAAGTATTCTCCTCAACACTAAGGATTTCTATTTTTTCTTGATGAATAATTTTGGATTCCGTTGAAATGTTTCCACTATCAGGACGATCCCGTACCTGTGGGCTTCCTTTATTTGTGATATTTGGAAGCCGAGGGGTTGAAGGGGTTGATGACTGGGCTGTGGTTTCGTTGAATTGACCCAAAACGATCTTATTAAAAGATTCTCTTAACGGCGTTTTAGGTCTGCCTGTCTGTCTGTAACTTTTCCGAGGAATCTCCTTTTCCGTCCTGAAGACGTTACTCCAGAGTCTATCAAGGTAACTCACTCTGCCCTCCGAGTCCATCTCGTGAATCGAGGTCCGGCGTCTCACCACTAGCTCTTCCGAAGATTTCCGTCTCCTGAGAAGAACCTCAGGACTAAAGCGGGACTCCAGTGAATCAATGGATCCAGGGGAAGAAGAAAACGATGATGGCGACAAGCTTTGTCTTGTAGATTCGGTGTTGCATCTTGGAATGTTTATATACGGAGTCTTAGAGTTCCTCCGCGATAGAAGAGAAGATTCCGACGACACACTACTCGTTGACTGGTCACTACATCTAGAGATTGTGATGCTTGGAGTCTTAGGTATGCTCCTCGCCGAGTTATCTCTCTTTGTGGAATGGCTGATGGTAAAAGAGTGACTTTTTGTAAGCACAGATTTCCCTAAAGCGCTTTTAGGATCCATGTTATTGGATAGTTTGGCTGTTCTGTCTTTGTTCTTGTCCTTACTTAAGCACCACGAATATTTCCGTTTGAAGAATTTTTCCTTTTGTGAAAGTTCAGCAAATCTCGACTTTTTTGCGTTGTCCAGACACAAATGTTGAAATTCGAGGTTAATGATGTCCGCGGATTTTTTATTCTTCATGTTTTCCCTTTCTTACAGTCCTTCTATCTCTTCATCTCAAGTGAAACACATTCTTACAATCTTTAAATTTCTTTGTCATCTTTAGCTAAGGCACTGACAGTGAAACACACAACCACAAGCCCCTTTTGTCAATTCATCGCAAGCCAAGTTCAACTTGTTGACATGCATGCTTCATGGTCAATGTCAGGGTGACCCTAGGTTTCTTCTGCGCATCCGATCTGCGCTGCTTTTGTTGAAGTACATTGTCGGGGTCTTTAACAGGCTTATGTTGATCCAGGTAATAAGATACATAACTTCATAAAACTGATTATAAGCGAGAGGTTAGATAATTAATAACTTAATCCTATATTTTGTTGTTTGTGATATTGTCAGCTCCTTTGATCCACGTTAATCGTTCCTTAGGCTTTTTGTTTACGTGGAAAAAATATTGTTTGTTGAAGACTTATATTTTGTTAACTTAACATTACGTCAAAAATATCAACAATATGTTGTGATAGGTAAGTAACTGACTTTCCTATTTCATTTCTGATGTCTAACCTGTTCAATGTAAGCTCTTACCTAGTGAACGTCACATAAGTTTCGCCAATATTGTTAATATAGACTTGATACTTTATAATCTGTCCGCGCTTAGCATCACAATGAGGCAAATAAATTAATCGTGCAGTTTTAACCCTATTTCTAATCAGTCGAATCAATATGGCGGTCACTTAAGTTCAGTTAACATTAGATTAAAATTTTGTCTCCGAATTTGAAAAAATACTTTCTGCATTCTCCTTTATAAATTTATCATACACATACATTTATTTTATATTTATTTTATTTTTTATTCATATTCATAGACAATTGGGACTTGCAGAATTGGGACCTAGACTGTATTAAATGGTCATATTCAATACACGACCATCCAGAAGGACTTCGTATAAGTTGTTTGAGAGGCATTTTAGAAGTTGGAAATATCAAGAAGACAATGAGTTTATGGATTATCAAATTCTTTATTGTAGAATGTATAGAATGTTTCGGTAGAGAGCCTTATCCGTTTTCAAGTAAATCCCATTTGATACCGAAACGTCGCTACATTCTACAATAAAGAAGTTGATAATCCATAAATTCCTTGACTTTTTCAACAGGAATGAGTAAACATGAATAGATTATTAATTTGAATGTAAACGGAGAACTATTTTTCCTTCGGTAACCCAACTATATATAAATATCTATATAGATAACTCGATATCGGATTATGTGTTATGCTAGTAACCATAACAATGAAATAAATGAAATAGTTTTTTATATTGAATTCTCAGATTCATTTTTTTCAAACATTCTTGACTGAATAAGAACCTTGGACTGTATTAAAGGCTCAAATATAAGAGTGTGTCATAATGCAACTTTAGGTTATAATTCTTTTCTAGTGTCACTTGCGATTCTCGAATCCCATTGATATGATATGTTTCATCATATTACAAAGGCAATTGCTTTCTCCTGCATTAATGGATAATAATAATAATAATACTTTATTACCCCGAAGGGAATTCATGTTGTATCATTACAGAGCTGGTGTACAATAAAAATTATAAAATGGTGTACAATAAAAATAAAAATTTCATAAAAATTTACTGAATGTAATATTGTTAAAATCGGCATTAATCCTCATATAATCTAAACGGATAATGCTCCTTTGATTAACTTGGAAAGTTCTTATATCAATAATAATAACCAATGCTTCATGATTAAGCCAATAATACGATAATGTTATTGATTATTATATTTCCTTCGTGAATATTACATAAGTAAAAAATCTGAGAGACTACCTGTCAGTTTACAGAGGTTTATATTGTCTTTTACTCAGATTTAGTTTGACCCGTGTTATATGTTTCATATTTACACATGTGAAATAATACGTTTGCTAAACATCGTTTCACTAAAACAATGGAAAGACCCCTTTCATTTGTTAATTTATTGTAACTTATACCACAAAATAATAAAGAATAATGACGTAATCGTATAAACCGGGAATGTGAATTGAACTGAAAACATATACATTCTCTGTAAATCAAAAATCACGTAAATGTTCTATGACAAAATTATTCATCATCAACGGTTGACATAAAGAAAAGGAAATAAGACAACAACTTTTGTATCGCTGTCCGTATAAGATGTCAATGAAATTTAATTTCAACTTAGGATGTAATTGATAGATAATACCATTTTAAATATGTCCTAAAAAGGATGTCCTAGGCTTGACAGACTGCGAGGCTCGATCGTGAGAAAGTATAAACATGAATATACCAGTTAAACGCAAACATCATGTCTCAGGGTACGAACGTTACGCTAACTCCACTTATCTGTACCCTTGGATCAGGAGCAAGATTTATTCGCGCAGCCCGACTTGGAATATAGCCAATCAAATCATTATCTCGTTGAAATTTTATCGAGAAAGTGGCGAGAAAATGATTTGATTGGCTATATCCTAAGTCGGGCCGCGCAAGCGAATGTAGCGCCTGAGCCCAGGGTATAGATTCGTGGAGTTAGCGTAACGTTCGTAACTTGAGACAGGATAAAACATAAAGTTAAAAGAGATTTGTACATATTGAATTAATGATATAGTCGTTGTTGAACTTGTATTGCCAAACGAAAGAAGAGACTTGACACAGCTTAGGGTCACATAGCAGTCAATATCTTGTGAAGGCATTTTTGGCACACTACTTAGGAACAACCCCCCCCCCCCCCCCCCCCCCCCCCCCCCAAACAAACCTTTACAAAAAAGAATCCCCCTAAACTTCAAAAGCGCCCTATAAATGGCATTATATTAAAAAGAATTATTCGACATTGTAAACAACAGACACAAACAAAACATATTGAGGACATTGA
Source organism: Steromphala cineraria (assembly GCA_916613615.1). Taxonomy (NCBI): domain Eukaryota; kingdom Metazoa; phylum Mollusca; class Gastropoda; order Trochida; family Trochidae; genus Steromphala; species Steromphala cineraria. The sequence continues at coordinate 36,462,286 of OU744722.1, read as the reverse complement.
ATGTTCATTTCACTTATTTCTGCTTATCCTATTTATTTCGTCTTTAATGGCTGGACTGCATTTGAGTAATTTTATTTAGCTATTTAATGAAGGTGGTATAAAATCCCTTAAGATCTAAATACTTTATTTCGGGTAATCAAATTAAAAAACCTAATGTATTATAGCTGGATAATAAGGTGTATCAGTCTGGTAAAATGACTGTGGGGAATATTTTGTTTTCAAATGACGCTACTGGTAAGCAAACGTGTTCTATCAGGTAGATTGCCTTCCACAAGGTACGAGAGAATATACCGGCTGGATTTATTTCGAATCCCGAAAGAGACAACATTTTACCATTTTGTTACCGGTCGATTTTTCTTAGAATGCTTTTGGTATGAATATGTTCTGATTTTTATTTCAGACATTTTAAGGAATACATTTTAGCAGTACTCCGCGAGTTTTGCAGCACTCTATCGACACTTAACGAAAGCATGGATGATATATTTCAAACATATACGCAAGATATGCCACTCTACGGAATGTGTTAAAATATGTCATAATTCATAAATGTGACGTAAAAATGACACTGGAGATGAATTTAAATTTGAGAATATCATAATATATCATTCTAATACCAGTACTCTTGAAGTTGATTGACATACAATTCACAGGCCCCTGGACCAATAAACAACCCGTTTAAGTAGGGGGTCATCTCAAAAGTTTGTTTTCTTACTGTTTGATGACCAAGGAACCTGTGGTGAAATTGTGTAACATTGTTTTTTTACATTGCAAGTAGGTAACTAATAAATATAAACCTACAAATGTGCCTATAGTGATACAGGACTCTATTATACCGAAGGTACCGCATTGTGTATTCAACTGACATAAAGAATGATTAAGATTTACAGACATGTTCTTCGACGTGTATTATTTCATTATCCAATGTAAAAAGGAGCACCCCTTCAGGTAAATGGTGAAAATGAAAACACCATTTTCTTTCATTAAAGGGGCAGTAGCACGTTTTTTGATAATTTCATATTTCAAATGTTTCACTGATAATTGTAAGTTAATACTAAATGTATTATTTTGACAGTGTCAAAAATCTCATTACACAAACCAATCATCCATAGTCAGAGGACAAAGTATGAAGATTCACATAAAATACATTGGCGGCCATTTTTTGTGAACACCTTTAATTCATTTTGTGTAAGAAAAAGGAATAGCATGGCTATACTTTACATTAGAAGTTTGAATTATTACTGCTCCATTGGGTTTAAACACATTGTCTATCAATTGGAACCATTAATTTTCTTTTTCCTGACATCACCTTATATTCCCCCTAAAACGTGCTACTGCCCCTTTAAGGGAGACATGTTTGCTTCTCATGGGCGTACGTAAGTGAAAATATTGAGCTACATTTATATTGTTTTGAACGGCCAACATTTCAATTCATTAGCAAGAAATTTATTTTATTCTATTTGCAATAAACTCAACTCTAAACCTGAACTGAAATGAACTAAAATTTACTTTATTAGACCCAGGCTGTCGACTCAAACATAAAGATATAGGGGAAAAATTAAGCACCCCAAAATTTCAAAACTAAGAAGTGATGCTATAAGAAAGTTACGATCCTTTGAATGAATTTATCACTCCTATCATTAAAGATGTAAATTTTGTAAGTAATTTCTGCAAAGGAAGAGTATTCAGTTTGACATTTTAAGAAATTACGACTGAAATCATAATGGTACTGACTTTTTACCAAAATAAGTATGGTTCTAGTGCCGAAACTTCGTAATAAAGTTTGGGTTTCAGATTTCAAAAACTATATTTGCGATACCAACTTGACTTTCAAACCTCAACTCATCATTTAACTTACAAAATAAGGATGTCACGGCTTGTTGAAATATCATCCCCGTTTTTAGCAATAAGAAGATAAATAGTTTTATTATAAATAGATAAATTTCCGGGATTCAGGGTTATTCAACACCGCAAATTTAGTGTCAACCGTATCACGCCAGTTTTTCAGCTGAAGGGTAGGGTACTTACTTTTTTCCATACTATTGAATGTAGAATGTAGAATGCACTATACAACATGATGCACCACGTGGTTATCAGATAACCACCATGGGTTGATTACCCTTGACGTGATATTAAATAATAGTAATAATAATAGAATAGTTTATTTATGTGTCTTGAGTTTACAACCCCAGGCCTATTAGGCCGACAAGACACCGTTACATTGTACGGTGATAAAAATTCATAAAATAAAAACATGATACATAAATTTAGAATTGCATTCATCTGTACATGCATACATTACATTAAAACACATCTCGAAATGATTGCTTTAAGTTGCCGCAAAAAAAGTTATTTTATTATTGTCAATTGTTACCCCCAACAATCATTTAATGTACAATCAAATTAACAAAATTGCAAGGAGCACAATTGAAAGAGCTAATGATACACTACGATAAAACCCACCTTAAATTCGCCCTGAGAATACAAAAAAACACAGAAAAACATGTTTTGAAGCCGGACACAGCTCTTAGTTCCCCACCTCTTTGAACACCACATTACGATGTTGTGCTGCATAGAGAGTTAGAACATGAAATTGGTGAATTCCGTGCAGCCAATTCAAGGTGAAATGAACAACATCCTCGCAGCCTCACGTAAATTTGTTTGTTACAGACTGATACAGTTCATAGACTGAATGTCGGTTTAATTTAGGAATATCCTGAGACATTAAACAGATTTTCTGTGACCTTTTGACAATTTGTTTTGGACATATTTCATTTTAATCAAAGATGGAGAATGTTAGTATTTTTAGAACTCACTTAACATAGTTAGTTAGTAGAAGTTACTGGTTTAGAATTGTCTGACAATCAAGTCAGGACACTCTCAATCAGCACGTGAAATGCGTGTTTCGTGAGTATGCAAACGATAATGAAGAAATGTTAAGGAGTGGAGTTTACTCAACCATTAAACCACTACACCAACTTTTAAAACCTGTTTCATTTGATTAACACTAAAACTTATTATGAAAGGAAATAACTTTCAACCATTGCCATGTGGTGTATATGAAATAATGACCTTGACTTGATCGCTCGATGGTTATCACAGATATTCACTCAGTTAGAGGTCATTATTTCAACCATAAAAAGTGCATATACACATGGTGCAACGAATAGATTTAAATTCAAAAGTTATGAATATCATTTATAAAAAAAGACGAAATATTTACAGCTTAATGGTATTAAAATATAGGGCCTCAGGGTTAAATCGCTGCTCTCCTTATCCACCTTTGTTCTTTAACAATTAGTACTCTAATTAGCTCGTTAACAACGATCAGGCTCATTAATCCCTTCGGGAGCTTATCTTTAAAAACTGAACTGTTTGAAATTAATATTAGCAACAAGAAAGCACTAACCTAGAGACCGCCATTACGCATGACCATTGTGAATTAAATACGTGCTAGATACAGTCACCTATTTCGGAAACAGAATTTGGTTTGAAAGCAGGCCTTTTGACTCGGCCTTGAATCTCCTGTTTAGTGTTCTTAAGGAATATGAGTTCATAACTTTCTGGAATATTGAAGGAAGAAAAGTGCGTATCACATATAAAGGACGTCATTTGAAAATTTAGGAGCACCTGTTATCGTGGTGATATTATTTCGATTTTTGAAGAAGTGTTTTGCAATATCATAACATAATGAGCAAACCGTTGGATCAACTCCGGTCCGAAAACCACCGACGCTTTGAGACGAGAACTTCCAACATCATGTTGGCGCTTAAAAAGGAGATAACACATCTCCAACTTGAACAGAAGAACAGAATGCTGGAGCTGAAGTTTGAGCGGGAACAGTTCAAGAAGAAACATCGTTGCCATGGCGACAGGGGACAGAGCTCGAGAAGGAAGAAAAGCCATAAACGTCCGCCATCTTTCCAGGCCCAAATTGATCGCTGGATGACCAGTGTCCGAAAATTTTGTGTGGACAAAGGTCCGAAGATATATTTCCCGGAAGAGGATGACAAAGAACAAGGGGAGGTAATTCAGCCCAGTGAAGAATGTTCTGACAAAGCTGAAAGGTCGATTAAAAACAGTGACACGCCTAGTAGTGTCCTCCCTCGCATTGAACTGAGTCCATGTAGCGTGAGCAGCCGAGTCAACTTCGGACCTTTCGTCACCAAGATCAAGGAAGATGACAATTTTACGCTGGACATCCCAGACGATATTCGGGAGGGTGTTGATCTACCCAGAATAAACTCACTACGTAAGATTTCTTGCATATCTCTCCCGAACCGCAGACCAAGCATGCCGGTAGTCAACCGACTCAGAAGCACATCGATGCCAGGTATGTCGATGACGTCACGAATGCAGATCGAAGCATCTCTTGCAAGAAACAGCAAGTGGAACAGCATCAGCAACAGCAACAACTTGGACTCTTCGCGAGATACAGCGAGAAGACATTCTGATATTCCGATCAGTGGGCAGCGGAACTCGGTAGGGGTGTCGACATCTCGCGTGATCTCGGACCTGAACCGCGGGATCATGTACCGAGATCTCGACGAACAGGAAGAGGAAGGTGAAATAGCGGACGAGATATGGACGGAACTCTCTCATTGTCGATACCTCCGTAACCATCGTTATAGTCTCCCTTGATGACAAAACCTTTTCTTAAGCCACTTGAGATGTTCCTATGTAGTTATCTAACCAACCATCGCTATAGACCTCCGTAAGGGCAAAACGTAGGTGAAAATACTCAACGGATTCATAGTTCAAAATATATTTGAAAGCATCCGATCAAACGCTGATGATTGGCTTAAACTTCAGTTGAACTGTTGGTAGAGTCTTTGCTATAATGTCGAGCAGATGCCTTTTGTATATAAACTTAATGTATACCAATAACGACCTAAGTTTCCTTTTTGAATTAATGACGTAGAGTGTCCAAAATGGTGTTAAAAACCAGCCCGTTTTCGATTTAATATAATATATGTTATCAATGTATGCAACCGAGGAACCATGAAAGTTATTTATATACTATGTCACAAAAATACCACCATGATGTACTATGTTTCATGAAATTCAATAAATACTTTAGTTAACATTCTTGATCATTTTTTTATACTTAATCACTATAAGAGCATTATTAGCACCCCACTTTAAATAGGTTGGTAACAAGGCGTTTATATGGTGTTAAATTCGCTAAGTACTATTCATTTCATTCCTCCCATCAAATAACACACGTGCCAAACTAACAGCTTTGTCTCTCATGTTCTTTCTCATATAATTTCATGACATTTTATTTGGCTATGATGCGTTCCCGAATATCGTAAATTTCTATATTTATTGAATGTTCTCATATATACATATTTTAAAACCGAATATGACAATTAATCGTCTTTTTATACACGCAGAAACCTATTACTTCCATTAATTTGAATACTAATTGAATACTGGATTAATCAGGATGATTAATAATTTACTACTATGAAAAAACATAGATATCTTCATAGTTTTGTTTGGCATGCTTTATGAGATTTATTTGGTAGATTCTATTACTATATTTACATATCTTTGATATCTAATAAATTTAAATGGTGATTTGGCAAAGTTTGTATGAAGAATTCAGATTTATTTTTGTAGTTTTGTCTACGTTAACTTATTATTTATGGAGATCGGTTGTCCATGTAAATATGCTGTCAATATGTTGGAGATGCTTAATGTATTGATGATTTCATTAAACTACTTAAAGGGCCAGTAGCACGTTTTTGATAATTTTATACTTAAAATGTTTCACTAATAATTGTACGTTAATGCTAAATGTATTATTTTGATAGTGTCAAAAATCTCATAACACAAACCAATTATCCATAGTAAGAGGACAAAGTATGAAAAATTCTTATTAAATCTATTGGCAGCCATTTTTATGTGAACACCTTTAATTCATTTTGTGTAGGAAAAAGGAATTGTATGGCTTAACTTTACGTTACATATTTGAATTATTACTGCTCCATTTAGTTTAAATACATTGTCTTTCAATTGAAAACGTTAATTTTCATTTTTCTGACATCACCTTATATTCCCCCTAAAATGTGCTACTGCCCCTTTAAGATGTTGTCTATGTTTACATTATTGCATTATCATTGTTGACGTTGTTCCTATTTTGAGGACGTAGATATCTTGTCAATATCAATATTTATCATTGGAAATGTGTTGATGGTCTGGTATAGCTGTTATTATTCAAATGCTGAAACGGCTGTCATTGTATAGATATGTTGTTAATAGTGTTGTCATTACTTACATGTTGAATACATTTTGTTGTCGGTGAAATATGTCAATGTTGATATATTCAAGATGTAGATAAATTAAATACATTTAAATTATTATAAATATGTTGTCAATATTGTTGCATTGCTTGTATGTTGAATACATTTTTTTTGTCGGTTAAATATGTCAAAGTTGATATATTTAAGATTTAAATAAATTAAATACATTAAAATTATTATAATTATGTTGTCAATATTGTTGCATTGCTTGTATGTTGAATACATTTTGTTGTCGGTTAAATATGTCAAAGTTGATATATTTAAGGTGTAAATACGTTAAATGGGTTAAGTTGATCATCTACATGTATATAACTGTTATCCGTTTCATAACACATATTTTCTTCGGAAGTCATTAAACAAAACTCAGAATCTTGGATGTTCCAATACTTCTGACAAGAGTTTGCGATAAGATATCTTAGCACAAAATAACTTTGATGCTTATCATGCATTGTGTAATACAAACTCAGTAAATAGTTTTGATAACCATTACGAGCATTTAAAGGGGAAGTAGCACGTTTTTGTGTTTCAATTTTTCATTAATAATTGTACGTTTATGCCAAATGTATTATTTTGAAAGTGCAAAAAATTTCATCACACAAACCAATCACCCATAGTCAGAGAACAAATTATTAGGCTTCACACAAAGTCCATTGGCAGGCATTTTTACGTGAACACCTGTAATTCATTTTGTGGAAGAAAAAGGAATCACATGGCTGAACTTTATATTATATATTTGATTTATTACACCCTTTTTTGGCTTAAATACATTGTCTTTCAATTGGAACCATTTATGTTTATTTTCCTGACATCACTTTATAGTCCATCTAAAATGTGCTACTGTCCCTTTAAGAGTCACTCCGTGATTTTCACCACATATTACTGTTTTGCTTTGATAAATGACATAATTTATTATATTAATTCAAAATATTTCACATATTCATTCTCAAATGCCAATTAACCGATGCTAGTTATACCTATCAAACACAACCGACCCATTTCTGTCATTCTGAGAGCTTTCGAAGACATTTTCTGGTTTCCGATCACAGTCACGATCTCGAATCTTCCTAATGTTACTATATAACGTTGATTGGCTCAAAAATGAAACTTTCCTAACAGTCGAGACTTGTCGATCAAATGATACTATTCATAACGTTTATCAATCGTAACTCGCAACAACTCAAAGAGTGGCTCTTTAACATTCACCATCGGATTGGTAGTTTCTTAAAGGCTCCGTATCACGTTTTCCTAAATAAATGAAAGGAAAAAGAAAATGTTACTATGGCGATATAATATAATGTTTTCTTAAATGAACCGCCCAAGTTTGGTTAAGCTTAGCACATCTTTTTTCCTTTCTCAAATGATTAAAATAAGGTTAAACTAAATTGGCCGCATGTCGATTTCGTTCAATATCTCTTGCTTCGAATACGGATATTAGGGGTGCGTGAAAAAATGTCTTTCATTTTGAGGAACACATATTTTGCATAAACTAATATAAGATATAGAGAAATTAATTTCCTTCAAATCGAATTAAAGTGTTGTTTTTAACGATAATGCATCTTCCTAAGCAAACCCTAAAACGCCATTATCCGAACTGACAGTTGTATGCCTTGTATAGTCAGGTCAAAATATGGTTAAACCCCAAAAAAATTGCAACAAAAGGTTTCTCAACTGATTCTGGTAGGGTTCAGTGTACTATATAACATACTAAAAATCTACCAAAGTCGGACCCTCGGAAAAGTGTTTTTTTCAAGATGGCGTCCAAGATGGCCGCCGTAACCTTAAGAATACCATAACTCGGTAACTACCGACTCAAATGTAATGATCTTTGTGTCTAATTGTAGGTTTTAGGGGCCAAGGAATCATTTAAGCTCATCGAAAATAGTGTATCTTTATCTGGGAACAAATTATTCGAACCCGGGACTTCCGGGTTGAGAGTCCTACGCTCGACCTGTTCGGCCAAAGAGATATCCCTCCAGCCGAAGCCAGTAGGAAGTAGTAGACCTCACCCTGTCACAGGTGCATCGAGAAGATTTGCAACTACTCGAACAGTTGCAGTGGATAATCTTCAAGAGTTCATCAGGCACTGCATTCTTTTCAGTCATAACTGGAATCAACTGACTAGCTTCTTCTCTCCATCCCCATTCAGTTGGCCTTTTCTATCCCCATCAATACCATGACCTGATAGTATACACGTTTGCTGTGGGAACTTGTGGCAGCTGATGTTGGTTCGAGTAGTTGCAAATCTTCTCGATGCACCTGTGACAGGGTGAGGTCTACTACTTCCCTCTGGCTTTGGCTGGAGGGATATCTCTTTGGCCGAACAGGTAGAGCGTAGGACCCTCAACCCGGAAGTCCCGGAATCGAATCCCACGTGGACATGAAAATATTGGATTTTCTTTCCTGCTACACACCTGCAGACGCTATTCTCTCCCCGGCACAGAATCATGTGGTATTTGTCAAACAGCAAATTGTGACAACCCAAACAACACGAGAGAAGTTGCTACTGTGGAGGAAGATGACACTCAAATCTGAGCCTCCAGAACAGTTTCTATTGTGTTTGAAATCAGTGAAATTTGACAGTTAAGGATCATCAACTGATTTCCTGATGAAGCAGTATCAACAATGGTTGTGTCAATGTGTCTAATATTTCCAAAAAACATTGGGTATTAACATGTAACTATGATAACGAAGTTTGAGTAAATTGTTGGATGAACTTGACGCGTTGTTTGATGTTATGCTGCATAATTTGTTCCCAAATAAAGATACACTATTTTCGATGAGCGTAAATGATTCCTTGGCCCCTAAACCTACAAATAGACACAAAGATCATTACATTTGAGTCAGTAGTTACCGAGTTATGGTATTTTTAAGGTTACGGCGGCCATCTTGGACGCCATCTTGAAAAAAACACTTTTCCGAGGGTCCGACTTTGGTAGACTTTTAGTATGTTATATAGTACACTGAACCCTACCAGAATCAGTTGAGAAACCTTTTGTTGCAATTTTTGGGGGGTTAATTCGGCCTATTTTTTCATAAATTGACCTGACTATTGCTGCATACCCTTGAGTTGTCTGTGATTGCTCTCTAGCTTACTATGAGCGAAAGCAAAAGTCCAATCAGAAAGTAACTGGAAGTTGCTAACACTCGCCTGTATATAGATGCGCTGATATCAGCACAGAAAATTCAAGGGTCGGCAGTAAAGGATAAAACTGACAGTTCGGAAACTGGCGTTTTAGGATTTGCGTAGGAAGATGACGAGAAGATTGCGGAAGAGAAATGTTTCACTAGGTGTTGTAACAACACTAATAAGAGTGTCGGTCCTGACTTCAAGGTATTAGATTTGGTACCTTAAAAAGACACTCTTGTGTCGTTAGTTAAAGTCATGTTTACTTACCGTTATCAAAGGTTTATTTTTATACTGAAGTGGTGACTCTTGTAGAAAAGTATAAATTCACGGATTATCGATCCAGTATATAAGCAAAATAAGGCTTAAGTTTAAGATTTTGACCGAAAACTGGACAATTGGATGTTGATAAGCGTCGATTTTTTTTTAAAAGTACTTTATTTTTAACTGAAAGGACATTGCCAAACTCGTTTGATAGCTGGTCTATTCGAATAACATAAGTTATACCATTCAGACGCGGGGGTCGGGGATATATTACCCTCAAGTTTGGTGTTATGCGACGAGCCGAATGTTTACACAAAACGCATAAAATATGAAAATAAAAACAAGAAAAACTGCGTAAGCACTTTGACTAAGTTTGTCCACAGCTTCATATCGGTTGATCAAAAGTAACCTTGATGTGTTCGAGATAACATTGTACATTTCAAGACGCTCACTCTGAACGCTTTTTCCATGCTTTTTGTGGCGGAGTGTAAATTATCGATCACCCCGCTTATGAGGGTGATATCGGTATTTATCCAGGGTCACGTGGACCAATCAGAGATCGAGATTATAAACATGACGTAGGATAAGGTTATTTTCAGTTCTTAAGATTGCTTCATGGGGGAAATAAAACAAAAACAAGTATATTCTGATAAATTTATTTCAAACAGATTTACAATCTGATAGATTCTGATGTATAGTCTTAACATTCACATGACATGACAGTAATTACATGACAAGACACGCCCACAAATCACTGCCAATAACACAGCGCCTATTATTGTTCATGTACAGTATAGAGCTCGATGTCCGAAATTTCCAGATCTAGACTGAAGGAAACGTTGATTATTTTTTAGTTTGTCTTTACAAAGAAAAAAACCGACGTTCGGATGTCAATGGCTAAAAAAACTTGTTTAAAGATATTATTCTTTTTCACCTTTATCATATTTATGTTTATGTTGGGAAAACTTATAGAATGATTTAGCATTAAACAGATGCTATCATAAAATGATAGGTTTCCCTTCTCTGCGTTACTCTTTAATGGATCTTAACCTTTATGACCGAATAACGATTTTCATTTACCCAAATAGTACCAATAATCAGAATATGTCGATAAATCGAGTCATATGATCACAACCAAACTTTATTTTATAGAAATCTATTTATAAGAATGATGAATATGGCTTTGGTGATAAAATCGATGAATTATAAAATCACAGCATTCTGTTGTTTGTTAGTAAAACCTGAGGTCATTAAAATGGTACAAAAATTGTCAGTCACATCCGAAGCTTAATTTTCAATATTGATTTCAATAGAACAAACAAATATCATAATTTACAATTTCTTTTTTTACACATCGACGCATACAGCCAAAACGATGTATCGTTTGTTGTTATCAATGATTTAATTCATTGATATTTTATTATATTTTACAAACTTATCAAATATAGTATTACCTTTAATGTATCAATGCTAAGAGTTGTTCGCCTGTACAGTTGCATGAAAAAAATGTTGACACGAAATAATAGACAAAAAACGTAGATACTTTAAAGGGGCAGTAGCAAGTTTTTTTAAAAATATGTTCAATTTTTCACTGATAAATATACCTTAATGCCAAATGTGATATTTTGATATTGTCAAAAATCTCTGTGCACAATCAAACATAGTAAGAGAACAAATTTTAAGATACACATAAAGCCTATTGGCTGCCATTCTTGTGTGAACACCTATCAGGCATTTTGTGTAAGAAAAAGGAATCGGCTGAACTTTACATTATGTAGTTGATTTATTACTGCTTTATTTAGTTAAAATACATTGTCTTTCAATTGGGAACATTTATTTTCTTTTTTCTGAAATCACCTTACATTTCCCCTAAAAACGTGCTACTGCCCCTTTAAGTTGTGTCATTATTTACGTATACCTTGTTAACTAATATTCAATCAGTTATTAGTTAAAGGTCTTAATCAAGGGTGCCAAAAACATCCGTTTTGCTTCTAGAAAAATATCTTTAGTGTATACCAAAGTAAGGATTTTTTCTAATTCAACAATTTCCTATATAAAAACTGTGACGTAACCGTCAAGTCATTTCACACCACCGACAAACCACATTTTAATGCACATGGTAGATTTTTATCACAAATTCACAAATATAAAATAATACTTTGATATATAACAAAATACTGTCTATAACGGGACGGAATCACAATATCGATATATAACATCTCCAGATACATTTCAGGGAAATTATATTGCAATGGACGACACATGGTAGAGAATACATTACTGATCAAGCATTATTGTTGAATGTTTTAGCGAAAAATTCATCAGTGACGAATACTTTACTGATGAATGTGTTGGTCGATGATAAAAGGAATTCATCACTGAAAAATTCAACAGTATAGCTGAATCGGTAATGTATTAAAAATGAAGATAACTGATGAATGTTTTACTGAACAGTTCATTTGTGATGAATGCATTACTGATGAATGCATTAATGGTGAATGTTTCGTAGAATGCATCACTGACGAATGCTTTGCTACTGAATGCATTAATGTTGAATTTTTTAAGAACAATTCATCACTAATGAATGCATTACTGATGAATTCCTCAGTGATGAATGCATTACTAAAAGATCCTCACTAAATGGATAATTAATGACCTTTCTCTGAAAATAAATCACCGATGATTACATTTACAGTTAATGCATTGTCTATGCATTCATTACTGATGAATGATATTCTCTTCTATAATATATACAAACATTAAAGTAGATTGAAAAGAATAAATCATGTTAAAAATATGGTGTTTTTAGACAAAAATGAATATATATTTATTCTGATTGTTTTTACAAACTATATAAATACACAAAACAAACGAATCAAGAAAACAATAAATACAAACAAATACGTCAACTTCATATTAATCTTATCAACAAAAGTTACATATACATTTGAATCAAATAGACTGGAAAATCACTTAATTCATTCTGGTTTGCGTGTCCATAAAGAGACTTGAAAGTTTTGATCAATCTTAGATCAAAACAAGCTATTTGTGGAACAGCACGTCATTTTTAATTGGCCTTTCAATTATTCTGATAAAAAAGCTCATTTTTAACTGTACCACGTTATGCTAATTTAATGCATGAGAATGCCTTTCGATGTCAAGTCTAGCACAAAACATACTAAGATTCTTATTATACTAACGTGTAACAAAATAAGGATATGATATGTATGGGAAGGTATCATCAATGTTTATATATTTTAAAGAGAAATGCTATTAATTGTTGTTATTTGGGAACAAGAATGACAGGAATGACTGAATACAAAAATCACACAACCACACATTATCAATTTACCAGTCAATTGCAGCATTTAATTTACAACATGAATATGTTTTACACTCAACTCAATAGCGTTAACACCATAATTTCTCCATTAATTCGACATCTCCAATAATTCAACAACGTGCCTTTATACTGAGGTCACAAATTCAAATTACTTCTGAAATTTCAACCTTGTACCAAACGTTTATAAAACAGTTTTTAAAATTTTAGGGTCGAATTAAAGGAGAAATTACGGTAGTATTTTCGTTTCGTATTCTCTTAAATAAAAGGAAATACTATGGGGGTTGTTTTATCCCATATATAACACAAAGTCTCTCAAATGATTATGAAAATACTTTACATAATTCATCTAAGCCATTATCATAAAATGGAATTTTTTAACAACCTATGTAAGTGTTTGTGGTTACGCATCCATCATTATGATAATGATTTACCATTTAAGAGTTTGGGCTTCATAGTACAAATCCGCTCATGTACAATGTTTCGATAATCACCGACGTTACGTTCTCAAATTACTAGTTATGATAAAAATACTATAACTTGACTAGAAATTTGGGTTTAAGAAATATTTCTCGAATAAATTACTCAAGGTGTTTGATTTTAAATAGTTTTTACGAAATTTGATGAAAAATATGATTCCACATTTTTCTTATCCCACATGTAGATCGTTTTGAAAAATCACATCTCCAAACATATCATTTTGCGTATTATGTAAATAACACCTTAACATATTACCAGGTAAAGTACAAGTATATATCATCTTGATAACATATTAGGTATTATACCATGATGATTTACATTACAGTGAAAACAAACATTGGCACTTCACATGTAAAACTCGCCTACAATGGATCACCTGAAATATATCAAAGTAAACATAATATGTTCTCTTGCCACCATCCCAGTACTCACAATTTTTTTGAGTAGTATTTAGCGACTCCATGCATATAAATTCGTTGATGGGACTTCATTCATTCAATAAATGATTCGTTGAATACACATGTAGAAAGTGGTAGTTTAGCTGTTCTTATCTCTTGATTGCTCGTTAATCATTCAACACTTACTTGTAAATCATTTTCATATTGGTTGATTACTCGTCAATTATTGAACATGTACTTGTAAATCCTTCTCATTTTGGTTGATTATTCGTTGGTCATTTAACAGGACTTGTTAAATCCAATCAAATCCAGCAATTACCCATTGATTACTCATTAGTGATTCAGCTCGTTACGATGTTGATTACTCATATTTTATTCAGCAATTACTCGATGATTATTCCTTGTATTGGAGCTTGTTCTGCCCCGTGTTGGCCTCTGATCCACCGTACGATTCCACTTCTTCGATCATGCCTCTAGACTGCAATAAAATACGATTTTTAGTAATAACAACGCTAAATGTAATTTCTGAGAAATTCTTTAGATTAAATTTTAGTTATCATCCTATTTGGTTATTCATTTTGCTTTTAGAAATAAGTCTCACTGGGGATGAATTGATGATTTTGATTTTAATTATATCATGTGACAATAAAAATTTGGAAAGATCTCTTTGATTGTGAAAGCATTCATCATATAGACCTCTACAATACTGTCTGTCATATACAACCGATACAATGTGACCTCCGTTTTGAATTGTATATTTTTCACATGTCTTCATTTAATGGTGATGTTTATTATTTAAAGGGGCAGTAGCACGTTTTTTGATAATTTTATATTTTAAAATTGTCACTGATAATTGTAAGTTAATGCTAAATGTATTATTTTGACAGTGTTAAAAATCTCATTACGCCAACCAATCATCCATAGTCAGGTAACAAAGTATGAAGATTTACATAAAATCCATTGGCGGCCATTTTTTGTGAACACCTTTAATTCATTTTGTGTAAGAAAAAGGAATCGCATGGCTAAACTTTATGTTATATATTTGAATTATTACTGCTCCATTTAGTTTAAATACATTGTCTTTCAATTGGAACCATTAATTTTCATTTTTCTGACATCTTATATTACCCCTTAAAACGTGCTACTGCCCCTTTAAGCATAAAACAGAACTTTAATTTGTTTTTAATGTCAAATGATAATGCTGTTAATAGCGTGGCCAAAACCTCATACCTTCTTATCTAGAAAGCGATTTTTATCGTTAAGTAGCTAAAATCAAAGTGTGTAGTTTTTATACTATGCATCTACTTTAGATATAGTCTCTTAATTCAATAAGGAATGAAGCATATGCTTTTATTGGTTGTTTGTTATGTTTAATGATGTACATGCAGTAGGACATTGATCAAACATCTGTCTGTCTGTCTGTCTGTATGTCTGTATACAAGGGATGTTGCTGGTTATTATCACAATAAACGATACCTACCCAGACATAGAAGGTAGCTGCGCCTGCGCTAACGTCCCGGATGTGTTCTTTGGAGATGGGGTCAAGGACACGCTTGGCTGACCTTGACACGGCCAACGACACGTCCTTCGGCTTGAAGTTGGAGACTTTCCTCATCATCGACTCCTTGCCCGTTTTACCCATCAGGGCTTGCAGGTTCCTCCATACCTTGAAAATCATCATCAACATTTAGGTGGTGGCAACTTTTTTGTCAAACTTGTGTAAACAAGTGATGCATAATTACATTGCTCTTGGGAACATGCTTGGAACCCTCGATTTGACAGTAGTTATAAATCGACATTATGAGTTCAAAGGCTGCTCTGCTTTTAGTAACATTATGTATTGTTGGGTGTCTAAAGTTTTGTATTCTACATGTGAGGTAAGACTGAAATTAATTATATGTCTGTCTCATCTGTCTGTCTAATAACTATAAAAAAATTGAGCCACTGGCTCTGTAGCTCATCAGCCTTCGTTTAATATGTTGCATAAGAGACCAGAGGTTGAAAAATCTGGACATCATAACCCCAGGCATTAGAGAATCCATACACACAACTTAAAGTCTTTTATCTCTTCGAAAAAGACAAATGTTTTTAAAGGACATTGTTCATCCACAAATCCAACATAAGGACGGATTGGTGGACAATCGGATGCTGGATGGTATGCCACGACACAAACTTCTCTCGGAGCGATCAAACTGATGAGCTGAAGCCATTTATTCAATGGCCACTTTTCAATATATGGTTTACAAGGCTGATAATGCAATAATTTGAGGAACTTAAGGGACTATTTTAGGAATTGAATCAAATTATGCATCATGCATGAAACATGTCGGAGGACAGAAGGTGGATTTCAGTTTCGTCTCAGTAAATTTCAGAAAACAAAAGTTTAAAAAAGTACATTAGTGAAATTATTTATCTCACGTCTACCAATCAGATAACCATACCTTTAGTTCCTTCATGCCATGACCGAGAAGCAAGAACGTCGCCATGAGACTCTGATGCACGCCATCTGGCGGGTTGGAGTAGTTCCTCAGCTCGGAGACTGTCGTCTGCTGCATGTTGAGGACGGCGTGACGGAGCTTCTCGATCTTGGCCAGATGTTCCTGAAGACGAGACGCCATGGCTATCTGGAGATCGAGTTGATGGTCGCTGTTGTTCTCCTTGGCGCGTTTGATAGCCTTGCTGAGTGCAGCGAGGTCGCGCTTTTGGGACGCTTCCATCAACTCTGAAGACAAAGAAGTTTTGTTCAGAACATGAACAACTGTCTTTCAATAGATAATGAATGATATTAATTCAAACTTTATCCGTGCTCTGCTAATGATAAGATAAAAGGACCAGTCCTATCGGGTATTTTTTGTGGAAACGAAATTCAAGATGACAATCCAGTGTGTGCATATAATAGAAGCTAAAAGCATGTATGTAATAAAAATCATGAAAGACTTCACAATGTTCGGCAAAAGATAGAACAATTGTCAAATTTTGATTTTGGGGGACACTTACAACATAGTTTTATCTTCTTGCTGCTGACTTCAAAGCAACAGAACGGTATTAATTTCAACAGATTTGTATAAATAAATGTTTCGGGACATGACGTGTTTTAATCGCGAGAACCTTCAGGATGTCTATACAGAGGATTTCAATTGACATACCTCTAAGCAACCTTTGCTAATCGTCATTATCAACCTTAATTCACATATAGTGATGTTTAAAGGGGTTTTCTAAATCGTATCACATGTTATGAGGGACATATAACATTGTAATTCCCCCTAGGAAACAGCGCATCTTCGGGATTTTCCTTGCTATCAGGGTCTACAACCTTATCATACCCTCGGTTTCATGGTTTCTCCCTATATGACAAACTTACCTCCCTTTATCCTGAGGACCTCCAACATGCGTCTTGCTTTGCTGAGCAGTTCATCGTTGTCCCCAGTTTTGTGAGGAATGTAGGCTTCAATGGCGGCCTCGAGTTGTCTCTCGTCCTTGAGGTCCATAGCGCGCTGGAGCTGCTTGACGGCGTGTTGCCGCTTCTCGTCTGGGGAAAGTTTAAAAGGGTTAATCTTAAGATCGCAGAACACAATTCTATCATTTGCTTTTAAGATAGAGAACAAGACTTGTCACTGCCAAAACTGAGATGGGAAAGGGTTTGTCTTCAGATTGCAGTTTACACTTCTATCATTTACTGTTATGATTTGAGAAAGGCTTATCAATGGCTTATAGACGACATTTGGTGAGGGGTTGTCTTCAGGTTGCAGTACACATTTCTATAATTTTCTGTAGTGATTTGAGAAAAAGACTTATCATTGACTAAAAGACGATATTTGATGTGGGTTTGTCGTCAAATTGCAGTTTACAATTCTACCATTTTCTGTTATGATTCTAGAACAAGACTTATCACTGCTAAAATATGAAATAGGAGAAGGAGAGGGAAGTTGAAGAAGGTTGGTCTTCAGGATTCAGATGCAATTGTTTCCTTTCCCTTTCAAATACGACTGAAGAACATTGAGTTTGTTATCACAGCTGATATGAAAGAGCTATGTTAAGAGTTTATCTTGTAATAAGGAACATCAGTCTTTGACACGTCATATGAACATTGTTCGCCCTTGTGAATACTTTGCAAATATTTCAGAAATTCAAAAGAGATACCTTCAGTGAATGGATTTATTTAACCTTTTTGAAGATTTCGATGATTATCAATTTTTGGAAATTATCTTAACGGGCATGCCATAATTGAGGAACCCGTAATCGAAAATTAAGGTTTAATGGTCACAAAGTAAGAAACAGGACCAAGTTTTGACAAAAGTTTTAAGTGAGGTGCTGTGGTAAAATAAAGTGATTAAATGACGCAGATTTCCCATGATAGACTTAAATCAGTTCCGGTTTTAGTAAATGTAATGGAACATTGCAACTCAAAATTATTTCAAATAACGATCAAATCTGTTTGATATGCAAAAACTCGGAAACATTTCACTGGTTCTTTTTGCATAAATTCAACAAGTGTTAAACTATTAAGTTTTACTTAAAATCTTGAAATATGCATAGGAACCCTAAGTCTACATAAAGCGGGACTCGTACTTCATTAGTAAATTCTAGTTGTAAAAACTACAAATAATTATAGCTCGTTTTAGATGTTTTGATTACACTAATATATCATATCACACTATTGGTATCAATTCAAGGCGAAAAACATATCCTGTTAAACTTGTGAAAAAGTTATCCGCTAAAAATAGCAAAGACTAAATTCTGCAATTCGATATTTTCTTAAAAAAGGAACAAATTGGAAAGCAAGAATTGAAAGCTGTAAGGAAAAACGTTGATGAAGAAATTGTGTCATGAATCATGACAACTCTAAATGGCAAGTGCAAGCTGTACATAGACACTTAAGTATTCCATGACATTGGTCAAATTTCATGAATCATACGAATAAGCCATTAGCTTCCAGTATGAATCATTAGCTTCCAAGTATAATTCTAAAGACTAAAGTCCAGCTAAAGACAACTTCTGAACTGCATAAAACATGCATTACTATCACCGATATTCATGCATAGATTCCACATGCCCTATCATGCTACATGACTAAAATTTGAATTATGACATTCGGTTAAGTAAAGACGTTCTTTCATTCTCTCCCTTCAGAGGTTTCTTCCCACATAACCTCAGAGTCTGTTAATGATGAAACAAAGTCTGAGTCAGGATAAAATACTCTTGATTGATTGCAATCGAAGTAAGTTGTGCAATCAGTGATAACTGATACAAGAATTTCGTCATCTAATGTGTTCATCGGGTCACTGAGGCCGTAAATCGATAATTGTTCAGAAAAAGAGAACGGCTTTTAAAAGGAACAATATATATGGTACTATTGTTACAGAGATCATGTGGGATGAAATGAACTCGAATAACTTCTTTGGGGAGCGAATGACGTTCTACAAGTTTTTAGTTTTAGGAAAACACGAGAATGTTACTTTCATTGAACGTCAGTCGTTGCTAAACATTAACTTATACTTTTTGAAACCTTCAAGCTTATTGAAGAGGGTAGGATATCCTAGGCTAAGTCGCATGCACCAATTGTATGTATGCTTTGTACATTACATGCAATGCTGAAACAGGGCTGAATGGATAAATGAATGAAAAGGTACGACGCAAGTTGCAATTGTATTACCTGTATGATATGATTAATGCTTTGTGCAAAGGGGTCCTTATCATAGGTATGAATTGCAACAACTGGCCAGGTTTCAACCCACTTGAAATGGTCGTTTCTTAATGTAATTTGCTCAAGAATAACGAGAACGTATTGCGCCAAAGTCATTTGATGATTTGCAAAGTGCAAAATTTTAAAATTGCAGAGCAACGAAAGATGAAGGGAAAGTGGAGATTGAAAGATCTTGTTCAAGCGAATCATTAAGAATTCAAGAAATATCAAAATTAGCAATGTTAAAATGTTCTACTAGACATTCAACTATTTGACGTTCTGTGCGGACATAACAATCTACACTATGACATTCATGACCTAGTATTATTCTAATATCGATCCACAGAACAAATAAATAAACTACACATGAAAGTTTCATGGCATGCATGGCACCAGTAACCGCCATTGCTACCTTTAGAATTTTTCTGAGTTGTCGCCCTTGCATTGTTGGGTCGTTTCGAACCTTAGGAAAATCAAAGCAACAAAATCGTTTATTACAAGCAAGCTGTGATATAGGCTTACTGAAAAAAAATCTTAAACAGAAAGTAAACTGAGCAAATATTGACTTAAATAAGGATATTGTTAAGTTAAAAAGCCTTTAAAGCAAATTAAATCTGAAAAGTAATAATTCAAACACGAGCAAAGCTTTTTGTAACCGGCCAATATGCACAGATTGATCATACAACGTTGTGATGCAAATACAATTAATGACACAGCGGAGGTTTATTAATAGAGAACTGTGAAAAACGTTAATTTTCGTTTGTCTCTGAACCTCGATCTTCTGCGATTTGAATACGAAAGTACAAACAAAGTTTTAATATGACATTTGAATATTTTACCTTTAGTACTGAATAAAAAAATTCGAAAAACTTTCCCTGATGGAATAATTATTCATTGAATTAATATCAATGAAGACAAATTTCGACTTTAAAATATAGCCCGAATATCAGAGTTTTGTGATGCCCTACCAGTTTCAGCGTAATATTCTACCCTTAATACTATCATAACTGCAAATATATCAACAAAGGAAGACATTGCCGTATACCAACCTCCAGAGGTCTTCAGCTTCTGCTCCTCAGTCTCCTCGGGACTAATGGAAGGTCCTCGTCCATTGCTCATGTTTCCTCCCTCCTCATTCATCGTCTCCATAATTGTCTTCAGGTTGGTGTTATACAGGTCACCGGGCCGCTTCCGGTTTATCTGGTACCGGGCCACGTTCCTTACGTTACCGTTCTCGTCGATATCGTAGAGGTTGAGGACGTATTCTCCGTATTCCTTGAGCTCCACCTTGACAAGGTCCATGTCGTCTTGGTTCACGAACTCGATCTGGTCCGGACGCGGAGGATCGTTTGCGTTACGTCTGTGGACGGCAGCTACGGCCTTGTGGCAGCCAGGCGGAACCGGAATCATGACGACGTCGTCGGACGTGTCTACGGTTTCCGTAGGGATGACGGTTTCGTTTTCGTCTGTGTCTTCATCATCGTCGTCTGTATATCCTGGACGACCCGTGGACTCGACCAAGTAACTGTGGACGTTGTATATCCGAGATGGGTTGCCTTTTTGCCGAGCGAATACGTTTAGAGAATACTCCCCAGACTTCGGCATGTCGATGTCGAATGTCCATTCCCCGTTCTCGTTTTTGGTTGCAACTGCTGTCTTCTTGAGAGCTTTGGGGTCATTGGAATGCACTTCACAGATCATTTCGATGTCGTTTCTGGCCTTGAACTTGACCGAGACCTTTCCGTCTTTAGCCTCGATCATGCCTCCTGGGTGACTTAGGGCTTCAACGCCGAGTTTATCAGCAATAGGACCTTTCCCAAGGAATCCGTCTGCGAAGTTGGGGAATGGCTGGCCACCGTTTGCAACGCCAGTGCAGCGGATCAAATAGTTGCAAACATTTGGCGCTTCTCCGGGCTTCCCTTCGCCCTGCGCGAACAGTTTAAGAGCGTACTCGCCCTTTTGGGGAAGTCGCAGGTTGACAATGGCTTCCCCTTCCTCTTTGCGTGTAAGAGCGTACTTACTTAGCGTTGCGTCATCAATGGCGGCATGTTTCAGATTTTGTGTTAGTTGAACATTGACCTTCCCATCTGTCTTGAACCTGACCTCGACCTTGCCATCGTTAGTCACGATCAGGGCTCGATCATGGGTCATGGGTGAAAGCCCGGCTTTCTTTGTGATTCCCACAGGGCCCCAACCAAGAGCTGGACAATCGGGCAGAGGTAAACAGTTCTTCTTGGCTTCAGGACACCGAATCAAATACGTGCACACTAAGTCAAATATATCACTTTCCCGCACGTCCAAACCGTAAACGTCCAATTTGAACATCCCCTTCACTGGGAAACGTAATGAAAAGTCAACAAGGTCCTTCCCATGCTCAAAGAACACAAACCTATCAAGGAAAGCGTCTATCTTGCTCTCAGACTCCGTCATACTCCTAGACTTGTACAACATGTACTTAAAACGATAGTGCTCGCTCGTTGTCTCTGGAAGTTTAAATGGAATGGCGATCTCCCCGTCCTTGGTTTTCACATCACATTTGAGCTGGCTGTTGGGTTGGGTTTTCATGCCAAGAATATGGAAGCGTTCACGAACATAAAAGTGATCCTCAAATTCCTTCACTGACACTGCCTTAGCCAGCAACTGCCATTGTTTCTCGTCTGGATAGTGCGTCCAGATGAGCTGATCCGGGTCGGGCAGGAAGTAGAACTCATTTACCCGGTGCTCCGTGATCCCCTCGGCGACCTGAGCTTCCTCTTCGTCATCCACTTTCCCGTCCGAGTCAACCAGAGCCCATTCTCCGGACTTCCGGCCCACTACGCATGCGGACGCCCAGAACGAGTCCATGAACCGCCAAGAGTCGTCAATAAACACGGCGTTCCACTGCGCACCCATTGACTTCCGGTCTACTTTCTTGCCGATCTCGTAGGCTGCGCTCTTGTTCATACCACTGATGATCATACACGGGATGTTTGCCATTCTGGGGACGAAATGAGTACACATTGAAACCTTTTGTATAGAGCTTGAAGTTTTTAAGTATATTGCTAATAGACAGTAATGGTATCTTAGTTTTGTCTGTCTTTGTCAACTTAATCTGAAAGATCCCTAAATGTATGCCTTACAGTCATAATCTATACACTCTCGAGGTTAATACATTCTCTAACATCAGCATATTTGTACACAATGTTGTATATTAAGGCATGGTATCAGTTACGGGTAATGGCAACATGAGGCATGTAATTTTTCACTATTTGAAAAATCATAATTCAAGAAACCTGAAGCAAATTATGCTGAACCCTCCATCCTTTCATCCGGACATTGTCGAATTTGCTGGAGTCTTTCATTTGCTTGTAATACAAACTTAAGCGATACAAGACATTTTCCATAAGAGGTATCAAGATATCTGATAAGTTATGAGGATAAAAATACGCTAATGACCTGCGAGGAATATATATATATATATGTTCATTGACGTATGGTAAGAGCCAAGCAATTACAAGCACGCTAATGAAACTGGAATTAGTAACCATCAAACAATACTGGTCGACTGTCCCTTTAACGACATATACTCACTGGCAAAGTCCTGAGAAGAGATGGGCGTGGTTTCCCTGGTTCTTCTGTATCTTAGAAAAGTATTCCATGGGGCTCTGTTTCGGAGGGTCGCCTTCCAACTTGAGGTTGTATACATCTATCGACGTGAGCCAGAGGAAAATGGCTCGTACCTTGCTCATGTCCGTCCAGTCCGGGGTACCCGTCAAATACTGCACGAGTTCTCGGAAGGTACCGTGAAGCAGCTTGGTAGGGGCCTGTATTAATATACATATGAGATTTGAACCGTAGAATAAAAAGCTTTTTAGAGAACTTTATATATTGTGGTATTAAGCTTTTCTTTACTGCATACAATTTAGACCGGGGACGTAGCTCAGTGGTAGAGTGTCCGCTTGTCACCCAGAAGACCGGGGTTTGATTACCTGTCGCGTCATACCAAAAGGTCGACAAAAGGTGCGAGTTGCTAGACACTCAGCATTGTAAAGGCAGCACAACGCATTAACTGGCACTGTACAGTTGCTGCCGGGTGCTTAGGTACAAAAACAAATGCCCAACACGTGAAGCAAAGGCTTGGTCTTAAACAAATAATTTGACGACTTGGATATAACTGGTATCATGTATGATTATATACATATTTAGATAGATATAGAGTTTCCGATCACGTTTATGTAATTTGAGAACAATAAACGACTCACATTTATTATCTTCGACCATGCATATCAAGGATACGATACAATAATCATGGGCACAGATCCAGAACCAAACAGATTATTTTTGGCAACTTGTCATCTCACATTTAGTTCGTTATTTACTTATTGGTTGCTGTATATCGTGTTTCTAAATATTTATGAATGATAAGTTTACATCTTTCATTATTACCATTGTCCTTTTCGTACTTGACCAAGGCTAAAACTAATCATCCCAGTCATAAACATGATAATATGCATTTCATTGATCATCTGAACAAGCTCAACCATTTATCAAACCACAATTGGTCAAATAACCTTTTTTTCTAGCAATCTTAACAAAATATGCCAAACAGATTAGGTCTACAAATATGGATCTCTAACACAGTAGATTACAGTTCGGCAAACGTCTAAAAAATAATTTTATTTGTATTTTTATTTCAATAGATGAACAGATGTTGCTAACAGCGAGATTCCAGTTTTCCGAACCATACCATTATTCACAACGAAAACCACAGCCCTTTATCCAGCAAAAATATTCAATTGACAACCAACCAAGTCTACTAAAGTATAGCAAGTCTAGATCACTCAGCTGAAGTTAAGGCATCATCTGGGTTCCATTTTGTTACCATATATGAATTGTTTAAAAATAGTGTCAATATTGAAAAAAATTCTCTGAGACTAAATGTTAGTCTACGAAAATCAAGGTCACAGCACTTACATTTTTGACAAGAGTATGCACATGTTGGTAGTCATCAATGTTGAAGATGTCCGCCTTTAGTCCCGTGGGGGGACGGGGAGGGGGAGGGGTCTGGGATCGCTGGGTGAAGTTGCTGTTGGTCCGTCCGTTCATCCCGGGCTGGAATACAAACATGTTGGTGATTTAAGTGTCCGGAAATATTAGGTAGCTATGAAGACGGGTGTGATGATTTAAGTGTCCGGGTGTGATGATTTAAGTGTCCGGGTGTGATGATTTAAGTGTCCGGGTGTGATGATTTAAGTGTCCGGGAATAGTAGGTAGCTATGAAGGACAGAGCTGTCGCGGCTCAGTAGCACATAGACAAAGGTGTATATGTAGAATATGCTTAACAAATTGGTATATGGGTAGTATATCTAAGACAAGGGGGTATAAAGGAGACGAAGGGTATATTCCTATTGGCTTCGAGTTTCAAGTTGTGAAATACCCCAGAGTTAAGGTTTTCGAATGAATGAGATTTTTAAGCATTGACACATATGTTCAAAGTCATAACTGTGTTGGTAGATTGTATCTAGGGATTAAGATCAATTGACGATTTGGTTAAATTCGTAGCGTACATTGATGTGATTTATGTGTCTGAATGAGGTCTGAGTTAATATAGACTTGACAAATATACGTAGTTGTAAGACACGTGGTGGAAGATTATTATATACACGATGTATTGACACCTATATTGAGAAACTCAGATACTAAGTTCTACTAAGTTCTCAATGTCAAAACCAAAAGTATTGTACTTCGTAAAGTACCACTAAAGACTCAACAGCAGTATTCGGAGACGTGGAAGAGACTCAGACAGTCGGACACAAATATCCGAAGTGGTATCCAATAAAAAAACGTCAAAACGTAGTTGTGCGACACAGGAGATCAGAGACGTAGTTGTGAGACACAGGAGACTCAGAGACGCAGTTGTGAGACAGGAAACGTAGTTGTTAGACACAGGATAATAAGAGACTCATATAAGTAGTTGTGAGACACAAGAGACTCAGAGACGCAGTTGTGAGACACAGGAGACTCAGAGACGCAGTTGTGAGACACAGGAGACTCAGATACTCAGATCCGAGACCGAGACTCGAAAACAGAGACACGGTGTAAGAGAGTTTTTAGAGGCTTGGTGAAAAATGTCCTTCTTCAGAGTCTCAATCACAAACCAGACAATGTTTAAAACGGTCGGCCACTTGATATATGCCCAAAGATAAAGACGCTGTTCAGACCCGGCGACAAATGAATTGGTTATTGGTTTTATCTTGCCCTTTCGTAGTCCCAAATTCGTTTATCAATCATTTCATTTAGGATATATATCTGTGATGATGTTATTTTTTCTTGATTATTTGAATGCACGTTTTATTATCCTAAATTACAATATAAAAAGTTCATTACATTATAAACGAAAAAATAAACTTTAAGAAGCCAAAAATGAGTCTACGATATGGTAGCAAAGTTCGTAGTCAAGAGAAACAAATAGCGTCAATGGAACAAGGGAGGTAACTCCTGCTATCTTGTAACCAAGCAATATAGGCAGTTGAACCCACCAGGTCAATTAATTAATGTATATCGTAACACTGAGATAACAACTGAACTTAAAAGGTATTTGGTGCTGGAGGAAAAACTGGACCAACAATTTAGAGTTATCAGTTGAAGGTTAGGTTTGAAGTCGGCGATCAAACGTATGTAATGACAACGCGTATTTTAACAGTATTATATTTTTTACTTCTGTATTTGTTTAAACATGTACATGTTTCCTACAAATGAGTTTATGTATATGTATTTAAATGTGTTTGTAAATACACGTGACGTACAGTTAAAAGATTAAAGTATTTTCTCATAAATCGTCTTGTTCTTTCAAGTGACAAGTCAATTAAAGTTTGTACAACATAATTGTTGTTGTGCAAATATGATATGTCATATAAAACAAATCAACTGTCTAGATATATATTTACAAGCAGTTTCATTTCGTGAAATGGCCAATTAATGATTTAAAAAAAAGAAGATCGTGAACTAAAATGAGTGATCTAAATCAATAAATCAAAACTTTTTTTGATAAAACTGACAAAACCAATTGAACACTAAAACAGTAAATCACAATTTCAAAGACTTTTTCACATCTGTATGTATATGAAATGAGTTCATAAGTAATATTTGCACAATGTGCAAATATATGATTTGCACTCATCAACGCCAAATTATCACACAAACAAATATTTACAAACATGTT
Organism: Steromphala cineraria; assembly: GCA_916613615.1. Classification (NCBI taxonomy): domain Eukaryota; kingdom Metazoa; phylum Mollusca; class Gastropoda; order Trochida; family Trochidae; genus Steromphala; species Steromphala cineraria. The sequence goes on along the minus strand of OU744722.1, from coordinate 36,435,491 downwards.
CATTTCAAATGGTACTTCAGACATTGTAAGTAAATTAAGTTTGCGAAACGAGTTTGAGTAAAGCATTTACGCCATAAATAATACTCTTTTATGTTTATGTGTATATCTTGCATGTTATTGCTTGTAGTAAACTAAATGGTTTACCAATCACACATAATAACAGGATAGGTATTTTATTTGACACGGGTGACTAACTCAATCCGAAAATAGTTTACGGTTCAAAGGACAGGTAAATCGATATCTGTATACCCTTGTTTGGTAACACGATACCTAGCTCTTCCGGGTTCTGAAATATCAATATTCATACTTTTATTATCAGCCACAAATGTGACACGTATTTATCCCCCTTGATTGAACGGGTCTTATTTCTTGCTTTGTATGTGAACTAGTAGGTAATTTACCTCGATGTAAATACGCCTATCAAATGACGTATATTACTTGGAATATCTCCCGTGGAGAAAGATATGAATGGCACAGAGATTATAATACGGAAAGGGTTGTCATTCCATTTCTACGAATCGGGTGTGACGCTTTGCTTTGTGTTTCGAAGAATAGTGTCAGAATTAATGCAATACAAAGCCATTGACTCTTTAGCTCATCAGTCTTTAGATATTACGTTATATATAAGGTTTAGAATTCCAATTTACAGCAGTAGTCATTTTTAAGATCACACATTTACTCGAATAATCCAAATACGGAAGGTATTTTATTTTGTTCTCCTGATTTCAGTTCCCTTGTGAATGGGTTGGTCGTTCTGGAGAAATGACAAGAATTGTTTAAGCTAGCGACCCTTATGACTTTCTTATTAAAATTTACAATCATTATTTATGTTGGTTTAGCCTGAAAACAATTTTTTTCGTATGCGAGGTAAGATGAACATTGATTTTAAAAAGGCGTCTGTGGTCCGTTTAAGAGATCGAAGTCACCAAATCAACAATTTAAATTCCCAATCGGTTAAGGCACTAACAAACATTCCTCCGCTCTCCATAAAATGTGTTTCTTTGGAATATGTGTCCATATACTAGATGGCTATGCCAAACGTCTGCATAAACGTAAAGCAATTGTGGAATAACAAATTGTGAATATCTTAACTATACAACAGTGAATACTAGACTATAAGTCTTTATCTCTTTCCGTGAGTGGACGAACAATCACGTTCAATAGTCTTGAAATGTAACAGCCGAAATCGCACGTGCACATCGTGCATTCGCGAAATTTCACTGATAGTCAGACGATCAGCACTTGCTAAGTATGCAATAGACAAATGTTTTAAATGTAAAGGACAACATTGCACGTGCAACACGTGCTGTCATCGTGGTTTGCGAACCAATATTAGAAATGCAAGTGCAATGTAGTTAGTGAAGTGTTTAGCATTTGTGGGTAATGAACCAATGAAATATGCATACGCGATTATGATCTATTATATATTTCATGCGATGTCTTTAAAGGGGCAGTAGCACGTTTTTATGGGGAATAAAAGGTGATGTCATGAAAATGAAAATTAAAGGTTCCAATTGAAAGACAATATATTCAAACTAAATGGAGCAGTAATAATTCAAATATATAATGTAAAGTTTAGCCATGCGATTCCTTTTTCTTACAGAAAATGAATTAAAGGTGTTCACAAAAAATGGCCGCCAATGGATTTTATGTGAATCTTCACACTTTGTCACCTGATTATGGCTGATTGGCTTGTGTAATGAGATTTATTACACTATCAAAATAATACATTTAGCATAAACTTACAATAATCAGTGAAAATTTTATAATATAAAATTATCAAAAAACGTGCTACTGCCCCTTTAAATTGAATGTTATAGAGCTTGTTTCTATATATCTAAACGAAAGGATACAGAAATACATGTTTGATAGGCCAACAAAGTTGTAAGCGAATCAGACACCGGTAAAATCCAGATCATCCCATACGGATTTCAATCGATATTTACCTACTGGTACGTGAAATGATCTCAACCGAAACAGTTCGATTAGTTCTTTACAATGGATGATTGTGAATTGCGTGTTTACCGTTGTTGACACAAACTGTAAACAAGGACGCGATTGTTTGTGTTGTAACACAGTTTATAATATAGCAAAGCAAAGCCATTGAGCCTTGAATATACGAGGGCACTTGTACCAAAGGACTTAAAACGATTAGATCGGATAATCAGTATTGGATGAACAAATTAAAAGACTATATTCATCACATATGATCAACAGCTGAGCCGAATATCGTATCTTTCGAATACAATCCTGTTGATTCTTTCTTTCGGCACTCCTTCTTGTCTTATGTTATACTCGATGTAGAGTTTTAGGCTTATGTTTACCAAAACACCTTTTTAAGGTTGTATTTGAGCTTTATTGTCATATTAACGATGGTAACGGGTTTTTTAAAAATATTTTAAGAGATATAGGATCTACAACTAGTTTTGGATTATACGTCTATTGAAATTTTTACAAAAATCCATGCAGTGTAGAAGTTGTCGAACCAGCGCTTGCAATTAGTGCATGTTTTATTACTTGGTTTGATGGTTCAGTGATAATTTCTTTCCTAGGCACGTGTAGGTAATCGTATTGAAATCATACCCTGGTTTCCACGTGTACGGCACACGTGATGGACTTACACGTGGATCACATTCTACACATAACGCGATTTACAAATATTGAATTTTGTGGTCAAATTGCCTTAAAATGATTAATTAATGTGCAACGTCAACAAGGGATGTCATTACTGGCCCTAATTTGTTGATATTTGAAATAATTACTACAGTTGTCGAAGTGAGAAATGTCAATATTTATAATTGGATAATTAGAAAAGAAGTTAAAACTTTATTCGATTGCCATCAATCACGTACTTTGACGTTTGCTATTGATATTTCAATCAATTAGATATGTTATGCTTGACAATTTCGATGTAATTAGCGTCTATGGTTTGATTTTTTTCTCTAACACACAACATATTGAACACGCAAGAAATAAAACATTTATTGAAATCAATAATGTTGTATTCAGTGCCCTTTAAGACATCTCAATTTCACATGATATAGTAAAAAAACTTCATCATGGACAAATATTTTCTTAGCATGTCAATGATATTGTTGTCATAAATCAGTGGCTATTTGCTAGACGTTAAATAATAAATATAAGGTTGTTTTGACTACATTTCGTTTTGATAAGGGACAACGGACTGTAAACAATCCTCTGTTTACATGGTCACCGGTTGGAATCGATCGAAGGCGAACAATGGGTGATTATAGTTGTCGGGTAACTATCACCTGTCCATATCCGGGCACCGAAAGGGTGAGTGACACAAGTCCGTCATTAATTGGACCACCACTAGGAAAAAATGATTGCGTATATCAAAAGTTATACTGATGCAATGACATAGGATGATAAAGTACGATGTTATGATCTTTATTTTCTAGTAATAATGAACTTGTTTCAAAGATTAAACCAATATGGAAGAAATTGATAATGTTGCTGTTATATTCGTATTGATGAAGAGTAGATGCTGATTTGAATTTATGTCAATTGATGTGGATGCTGATATGATATAATGATGCAGAACTGACAAAGATAATAGTTGAAATTGCTTTAAAATTATAATGATGCTGAATTCTTGTGGAGGTTAAAAATAATGATGCTATAACAATATGATGATGTTGAATTTATGATAATTTTGAATTGGTAAAGGTGCTTAATCTATATGATCATCCTGAAATGTACATGATGCCGACGATTATGAAAACAATTATACGTTTTAGAATAGATGAATACGCAACCTACTTAGTTTGTACGAGTTTAAAGGAAGTCCAAATGTGCGTTTTTTCTTGAATTGCTTTTTAAGAGTTCAAACCTGTCCGATCACTTAGAATATTTCTTGATACTAAAAATAATTCGCTCCAAATTGGTATTTCGAGTGGGAAATATTACAATGTACAAAGGAGAATGAACCTTTTTTCTAACTAACCTTCTTCCTAAAAAGGGGCAGTAGCACGTTTTATTGATAATATCATATTTCAAATTTTCCACTGATTAGTTTACATACTTGCAAAATGTATAATTTTGATAGTGTCAAAATCTTAATACACAAGCCAGGCCAATCATCCATAGTCAGAGAACAAAGTATGAAGATTCACATAAAATCCATCGACGGCCATTTTGTGTGAACACCTTTAATTCATGTTGTGCAAGAAAAAGGACTCACATGGCTAAACTTTAGATTAAGTATTTTAATTATTACTGCTCCATTTTCTAAAATACATTGTCTTAAAGTTTCAATTGGAACCATTAATTTTCATGTTCCTAACATCGCCTTATATTCCCCCTAAAAACGTGCTACTGCCCCTTTAAATACCTACAAGTTTCCATTTATACGACAATCTGATGATAATGAAATCTTCAATGACGTCGCTTGTGATTGATATCTTATATTATAACTAATTTTGTTTCTTATAAAATAAATATCAATGCAAAATCATACAGGGTTACGGCTCTCAATTCATAAAATGATTATCAATTATCGATTTTCATAAAGTATGAAGCCAGCATGAATATTTCATGAAAATGAAGAAAGACCCAAGATTTGGTATAAAGGAAACCTTTCAAGTGAAACTTTGTTGAATTGACTTTTGAGAGTTCCCAACTCGTTATTAAACGGGATCTATATATATAGCTCATCTATTTAATAATTTAACTTAGGATTAACTTGAATAATAATTTTTATAGGAGTTATCTATGTTGCCTCTTTCATTGACCATTTCATTAATTGTCAAATACTATTTCTATCTACTAATGTAAACATATGATGATTTTAGGTGTATTGTGGATTTATTGCTAAAAACGAAAAGCTATAGTTGTCGGAGTAATACGAGTAATAAAATAATATCGCCTAGCATAATTAAACTTGTTACATTCATTTGAGAACTTCAGCTCCTTTATATAAAATATTCTCGTACAGTATGATAACATAGGTTTTCCTTTTCGTGAGATCCTTTCTTCGAGAAATGATTTCATAAAATAATAAAATACAAAAAGCTAGCATGAACTATAATTTAGAAAATCTCTATCAGTATCGTATTTACTCACACAGTTTCCAATTCTCACAGAAGACGATGATGAAATATCACGAATTTGTTTGATAAGCACTTGATGAAAAGGCAAATGAATGATAAATATTCAAACATCTTAGACTTATTTCAACCAATATAAAATCTAAAATAATAATTAAGTAATATAAAATATTTCACATTTTTAAAAATCTCCATCAATTCTACTCACCCTGCTGCCCATGTTGTTAGTGGATGATGTTGAAGGTCTAGACGATGGCGCAGACTGTTGTTGTGACGCCACCGTGTTTGGTCTCACGGGCGTCGCATCTTTTGACGCCCCGCTACCCATCGTGCCGTGCGTCTCTACCAAAGGTCAAGGTTACGGGTCAGGGGTCAGGGAACATTGTCAGTCGCCTGTAAACAAGAAAACATCTCATTTACAAACATCGAGTTTGCTTTTGTCAAATGTTTTCCTAGTTGGATGGTTAGTGTTGAAGGAATGACAAGATGAAGTGTCAAGGGTTTGATACTTTATGTTAAGTTTAAGCTTGGGTTAGAAGACTTTGATATTACAAAAGTTATGAAGTACAATTATAAAGTATGTATTATACACACAAAAATATTCAAAATAAAACTTTTTTTTGACTTTCAACCATGTTTTGAAATCCCAATGTGCTGATGGAAGTTTAAACATTTTTCATAAGTCCTATGTTAATCGAATATATAAATACATACTCAAAGACAAGTCCAGTTAAAAAAAAATTTTAATCATAGGTTGATAGCAACCTAAATCGGTCTTTTTCTACTGAAATACTTATAAGCTTTCCCGAAATACGTTTGACTAATTGGCGCGCACCAACCATAGTACATGTACAATGTCCGTTTTCCGATCAAAATCACCATATTTACCCATAAACCTGTGAACACGCAATCACTGACAAAACCATGACCCCAACGATCGTACTTCGTGGAGTTACTGATCTGAGTATTGATTCAAAGGGTTGGTGTCTGAGGTGAAAATTAGCAAATTAGCGACGAAGCAAAAAATACATCGATTCGATCTCAATACTTAGGAAGGCCTTTGATTATTAAGTTCATGGACGTTAAAGGTCTCAAAACATGGCCGCCTAACAAGATCCTTATATAAAGAAGTAGTAAGATCAGAAACGTAGTTTGGTACGAGTAACAGGGTTTGCTCTGATTTTAATGAGATTAGTAAACCTGGGGTCCAACATATATTATACCAGTCTAGTTAAAGTGGATATCTCTTTATAGAACTGCACTAACCTAAATTCTACTTATAACGAGAGCACTGTGTATAGACTAAGTGTCTCCGGTGTCCCTTATACTATTAGTTACATGTACCATTTCTGTCCCCTGATTGGTGATTTTGAGAATTTAAGCAATGTCTAATGAAAAACAAAGCTGGTCTTGAGGTTACCTACAAGGATGTTGACACCGCTGTAAATTCACTGCAGACCAGGCTTTCACCCCCCTTTAAATATTTTCTTAAATCTATTCCTTTAAAAAGTTCTTTTAACATTGCCACTTTAAGAAACATTCCTGTGTCATGATTTCAAGACTCAAAACATTACCTTATTCTGGGCAGGGTTAATCATTTAAACCATCAAGCTCTTATAGTAATTTTTTGATCTCAGGTGTTATGACTTGACGAGCAGGTCATTAAATTTATATTCATGATTTTAAAAAGTGCATTATCTAAGCGGGGTTTCTTCTGTAGACCAACAATATAATAACTGATAGCAGATATAATGTAAGCATGAGCGAAAAGGTACGTTGATAAGATGTAATCAATAATCCACACACGACCGTCAGTGAGGTAAAGTGTGCTTTGTTAGCCAATGTAAATGATATGTGACGTTGTGTTGGTAACTTAACATAAACTTTTTGGTGTGAGTCATGCTTTTGCTTAAATTAAGTAAAATCTTCCTGTCACCTTTTCTGTTAAAGAGACACAGAATATGTTGATAGGATCACATATGTCAAATTTTCAAATCGATGTTATTACATCGGGAACCACTAACTGTTACTGAAAAAAATAACAAGTTAAAGGTCAATCAGTACATTAGAGCGAAAATACGGCCATTCAAAGTCGGGATTGTGATCGAAAACCGGACAATGTGGCTCGAGTGGCCAGCGCAAATTCGCCAAACGTAATATTGAAACCTTGTAATAAGCCGACAGGAAGATATATTCGATTCGATAGTCTTTATTAGGTATTGTAACTAATAGGAAGAATATTTCGATGCATAATTTCGAATTTTAAACGTATTTGACATGTTTTATTGATTTTTCCATAAAATCAAGCATTTTAGAGATATTATGCATAAACGGATATATTTGCAAGTCCAGTGATGAGATATGAACTTCAATCAGCATATAAGATATTTTGTAGCTTATCACAACCAAATAAAATGATAAGAAAGATACTCTGTGTCACTTTAATGATCGGGTGTTTCTTCTATTGTTCATAGCATGTTCTTTAGCATGTATTCTTAAAAAAGACTCGCGTACGGGTAAACTCAAATTTGAATGTTTTACAAGGGCAACTTTGATGACTGCTTAAAGGGGCAGTAGCACGTTTTAGGGGGAAAATAAGGTGATGTCAGGAAGATGACAATAAATGGTTCTAACTGAAAGACAATGTATTCAAACTTAATGAAGTACTAATAACTCAAATCACTCATTCTCAATGAAAGTGCACAATTGAATATGTGTTTTTCGCAAAAATCGAAAGTCAATATCAGATTCTTTTATTGATGTTGTCTGAACGTCTTGTAACCATAGAATATGATTTTGAAGTTTCATCAAATAATTCCGACCAGATTTATTGTTATCGCTGTCCAAACATGACATGTCATTGTCTCAGAATTTAACGTTGTAACGCTATTTGTAACGGACACCACAAACGGTTAGCACACCATCAACCTCCTAAGTAATAACAAACGGCACGAATGTTATTACTTTCCATACGATTTTAACAGGTAACACTGCAGCTATCAATATAACAAGTTAAATTTTAGTGTTTACACTTTGACAAATTTAAATTATAGATTATGTTTCTTTTTATCAATTTCCCGCCTTTTCTAATAAGGGATCTGTGGAAAACAAACAAAAAACTCGAAAATGTGTCAACAACAAAGGTATATTTATTATGTTAAACAAATCAATAGTTTATTCCTGAAGACGACCAAAACGTAACAACATGTATGTGTAATACTCAATTGTCATAAGCTAGAAAATATCTGACCATAACGTAAATTACATTACCAATATACAAAGTCACTTTGAAAGGATATATTCAGTTTCTATCTACACTTTTACAATCTGAAGAGTTTATGACCGTTTCAAACCAAATAGATAACCTCTCTCGCAAGAACTAGACATGATTTTTTCAATAAAACTTAACATTCAACTGCTTTAACTTTTGATTAACAGTATTTATTATTTATAAACGAATATCACAAGTATTTTTACCAGTAGTCTGAAATAATATTGGCGTAATACACATGTCTTCAACCGCTATATAAGACCTAATATAAGCCTTTAGGTTCTTATTATTAGTGTAACAATACCATCTTTACACATATTAGTTCAATAAATTAGAATTTTTTTTTTACTTTGATAAACTGGTGTTTTTGATCGGACCTGTGATCGAAGAGGTCGACCGTCGCGGGCTCATAACGTAAAATACAAGATCGTTTCGCGTAATCAAATAAGGTGGTATTAAGTTCACGCAAGTTTGTGTTTGTTTACAAATTTACCATCAAACTTGAGAAACAGACAGCACTTTGAATATTATCCTATGTCGTTTAACTACTAGTTTTCGGACAATACTAGGCCTATTTTACATATTTAGAAGGCCTAAAGCGTAGATTAAAACCTAAATAACACGTAAATTTCATAAAACATTTTTTAAGAAGAAAGTGGCTCTAACTTCAATAATAATGTTTTCTCTTACATTTCTGGTCCAACACATGTTTCGATCTCTGCAATACTCCCTCGTATTTGGTAATTGTGTACATATAACGTATGCAAACATAACGTAAATTACATAACGTAAATTACAAAGCGTGTTTTCTTCGAGTCAAAACAATATTATGACTGCGGTGGAGCGATTTTGTTTACTTATTAGCAAAACTTCAGAACTTTTTACATCTTACAAATTATTTTTAAGGACATTACCATTTTCAATATTTACAAGAAACCCATAACGTAGATTACAGCCTTAACCATACGCCTGCTCCTTAGTGGATATTAATGTCAGAAACACCAGCAACTATGTTAACAGTGGCAATGGGTTAGATTTTCTTTTTAATCACTATACAACTCACGGGAAAATTATATTTACTCATGTTCAGTGCGAATAACCTTGTTTTAAAGCTGATTTTAAAGAACCATAACGTAAATTACATAAAAACAGCGACATTAACCAAATTTCATTTTTGAAAAAGTTTAGTAAGCTTTTCTTTTATGATCACTTAAAAAAATCAAGAGAACAGGTTTTTCTACATCTTGAGCATTTTTATAGCTTTCAAAACTTATACCTGCACTTCAGCTGCTTTGTCAACATAATTATCTCTTGTGGGCGACATTACCAATTTGGCATGTTCCATAGCAATTAAGGCTTCTGTATAAATATGAAGAGTAGAATATTTATATTATTCTGTATTTTCTAGTGAAAAATTCAATTTCCGATGGTATTGATACAAAAGTACGACATAGCTACGTTGTATTTATGACATTTTAAACTATTTGTCAAGACGACGTCATTTTTAACAAATTGTGTACTTTCATTGAGAATGAGTGAAATATATAATCTAAAGTTCAGCCATGAGATTCCGTTATTTACAAAAAATGAATTAAAGGTGTTCACATAAAAATGACGGCCAATCGTTATACTCGTTTGTTCTCTGGCTGTGGATGATTGGTTTGTGTAATGAGATTTTTGACACTATCAAAATAATACATTTAGCATTAATGTACAATTACCGGTGAAAAATGTGAAACATAAAATTGTCAAAAAAAAGTGCTACTGCCCCTTTAAGGAACTGTGTAAATGCTTGTTTGTTTGATTTCGTATCTTTAGACATAGTTACTCTGAATTCAACTTCAACATGCCTTACGTCGGACTCCTTATCAATCGAATATCATTGATTTAAATCACAGCAATCATCAGGTGGTCCAAAACTTACCAGGTGTATATATATAGTATTCGATAACTACCATTAATGCATAAACTTCTTTGCTTATACGTTGTCACGTTCGTTCTTTAACATGTTGATCTTAGATCTATATACTGTTTGATTATAGGCGAAACAAGACTAAAAGAGAATGGATGAATGGAGTCATATTTGTATGCAATGAAGTCAATTGATATCACTCCATTACACTACCGGGCAAAATATAGTGAACTCTATTTGATTTGGCTTATATCCTAGCGATAGCATGACTAGGTGATAGAAATTTTTTCCCGTGTCATCCATCAAATAAAGCTGAAGATTGGTCAATGAGAATAGTAGAGCAAATAACACACATAAAAGTATTTAAACAAACTGTATGTGAAATAGCTAGTCCAACTAATTAAAGGCACTGTAGGACATTTTGAATATTTTTACATCTGTTACTATCAAATATTATTTGTTCTAAAAAGTTCCTAAGAGAATAAAGCCTTAGATTTTAAAGTGCCACGTCTCAAAGGAAAGGAAATTAACAGAAAAAAATCGCGTGGCATAATTAAACTTTTAGCGTTTTTCTTTAAAAAATCCTTGTAAAATAATACAAAAAGATTGTGCTAAAGAAAACATATGTTTTCTTGTTTATTTTAGATAATTCAAATAATTCAATAACGTGTTCTGGCGCCTTTAAGTGAACTTCGTCAGATATCATAAATATTGATATATAGTGTTTGATTCAAACATAATACAAACTCGGAATAATGAAATGGTGTAGCATTGTGAAATAACAAGTACCACTAATTACTCATATGATATTACATCGAAAGACACCAGGCCCTCAAAGTAATGGAAAGATGCATCGATCTTTTAAGGAACTCAGTACCAAAATGAAGGAAAAGCTTCCATAATGGAAGGAAACACAGCATGGACATGTCCTTGTTAACAATGTGTTAATGAACCTTTCAGAGGCTGTGAATTAGATATTCGATAACTAATGATACAAAAATATTCACAATATGTGGTACTAGAATGCATTGAATTGTATGTGATATGATTGAAACATCACCGTGACGTTAACTATATCGGCCAAGTATACAAGGTGTACCTTGTGCAATGATGGAATTAAGTATTTTTAAATAATAAACATTTATTACACTTAATCGAATAAATCTTGTTAAATATATGACTAAATTGCTCTGACAAAACTGGATATTTGGTGCTCGTGAATTTGTTAAACTACATCATTTTCGATATTTCCCTCGATAAAGACATACCATATATTAAAGGGGCAGTAGCACGTTTTTTGACAATTTTATATTTTCAATTTTTCACCGAAAATTGTAAGTAAATGCTAAAGTTATTATTTTGACGGTGACAAATATCTCATTACACAAACCAATCATCCATAGTCAGAGGACAAAGTATGAAGATTCACATAAAATCCATTGGCGGCCATTTTTTGTGAACACCTTTAATTCATTTTGTGTAAGAAAAGGGAATCACATGGCTAAACTTTATGTTATATATTTGAATTATTACTGCTTCATTTAGTTAAAATACATTATCTTTCAATTGGAACCATTTATTTTTATTTTCCTGACATCACATTATATGCCCCCTAAAACGTGCTACTGCCCCTTTAAAATGTACTCTGAACAGTATTGTTTTTCGACGAAGAAGAAAGTTGATAAACCGAAGGAATTGCCATTTCTTCAGATATTATTCATATTGACAAATCTCCTCAGATCAACGGGCTTAGATAATCTGAAACATGAAACATGTTCAGGGCGTAAAATTTCGAAACTCTCTCAGTGCTAAGATAGATGTAGGCCAATGTTACCGTACTAAAGACTATCTAAGCACCAATTGCTTAAACAATCTAAGCACTTTATATCATCATTCACTCCCTAGAATACTCGTAAACTTCAGATCTATCCTCTGTTTTAATAACACAAATTCCCGGGCTAGAGGTCAGCCTGGTTGGGTGCAATCGAAGTTAGTTGCGCAATAACGAAAAACTAATTTCTCACAACTTTGTTGGTTCCCTTTTAAACAGGTGACACCAACCGTAAGTGACAGTCATCGCTTACCACCGTTTGGGCTATTTTAAGGCATTGAAAGCGAAGACACAATGAAATGCTACTTAAGCTCACCACCACAATACATGCAGTTACTATTAGCATGTTAGGTAAGGGACAATAACATGACAAAGTCAACCGGGTGTTCTATCGTTCATTGCACTGATATTCATAGATTGTATAAACGCAACTGTGTTATATATTTAATAGGATCGTAAGGTGGGTCACACAGGTTTATCATGCTGATCAAAACTTGTATGGTGTCTTATGCAATGACCTAATGGCATATTCGAATCAATAGTGCATTGATATGTTTGAAATCAATCATAAATCGTATGTAATATTACTTTATACGCGTTGATATCAATGAAGAAATGCTGCAAGTGTTATCAATTAAGAAAATACATATTTCATAAGTAATATGTAATAAAGATGACTTTACAGTCCGAGGAATAAAATGTAAAAAATATTGTCCCAATCGGGGCTCGAACCATTCGGGATATCCTCTCCGTCTCTGTGAATGAGAGGAAAGCCGGGCTGGGTGAGGTTCGAACCCCGCTAGAGATAATATTTTTTAACACCGTTTTCCTCGAATCACAGTCATTTTAATCCGACTGGATGACTTTAAAACTGGAAAGTTACCCCAGCTTGTTCATATAGCTGAAAGTAGTTTTGGTACATGACCAATGCCGATATGAAATATGACCTAACCAGGTATTTTATCGCTGATCATATAATGAATTGTGATAATGATGCTAATATTAAGAATACATATAGCCTACATATTTATGGACATGTACAAGAGGGGACTGAATATTGAATGATGATCGATATAGAAATAGGGGAACATTACGTCACTGATCAAAGATATATAGCATATATCTGAAATTATGGCATTGCATCTTCGAAAAGATCGCCAGTTTTTAAAGGACTTTCTCTCAAAGGTCATTTGACTTAATCTGCAGACATATACCATTTTAGCTTTATTTTTAAAAATCCTTGATGAATTAATGGATTATTCTTATGAAGATAACAAAAAATGACATAGAAAAACTACTAATATAATTGTTTTATAATGGGAGCATACGTAGACATGCTTTGACATATTTGCATGATTTCCACTGGAGTGATTAATGCTTACGGGATATAAAAGAAATTAACCTCGTTAATGCAATAAAAACAGTATTTACCAATTTAGGTGAATTTTACCATGGAAATCATCTTTATACACAGAAGCTACTATTTCAGCTATGTTCTACCATGTAACTTCAATATAACAGTAGGAACCACTTCGGATTAGTTTGTTCTATATAAATTCACTTCAGAAAAGCGATACTCTTTCAGCTTAATTTTACAACGTAACTTAAATACAGAAGATACCATTTTAATTTACTTTATATCACGTGAATAGACTAACATATAGTTCCTGAAAAAAAGTTTTTTAACTAAAATCTTAATTTCAAATATTTGATATTCAAATAAAAAAGGAGCCCCGAAACTAAAGCTGAGGCATCTAAACTTGCAAACATTGTCTAGACTTAAGAAGGCTCCTTTTATTTGTTTCGCTTTCGGATCTTGATAACAGACTAACATGTACATGATACAATTCACGCCACTGTTTCAAGGAAATGCCATTATATTTTTATCTTATCATGTAAATTCACTTTAAACAAGAGATATTGTTTTAGTTCTCTTACCTAAGTATTGAATTAATCATTACGTATAATTATATACAACATGTAAATCTGAAAGCAGTTGCTGAACATATAAATAACCTTCGTGTTCTATTCACTATCAACAGGTTATACCATTTAAGCTTCATTTTACCAAGTAACTGATAATATTCAGAGGCCAATCGAGCTCCATCTCACAAAGTTGATTAGAAAAAGCAGATATACAATTTCAGATTCAGGTTGCAATATACATTCACAATAAACATGAGATATATTTCAGTTTCGTTATACAACGAAAATAACGACATACAGGTGATCTTTCTAATTCATGTTTCAATGTGTATTCACTATATACAGGTGATGCAATTTCGGTGTTGTTTTACAACACTACGTACTTAATTAATATCACTACTATTTCAGCAACTGTTTAGACCACTTCACCAATAATACCAATTCAGCTACTATTTACAAGGACACTTCACCAATAATACCAATTCAGCTACTATTTACAAGGACACTTCACCAAATATATCATTTCAGCTACTTTTTACAAAAAACACTTTATCATTATTACCATTTCAGTTACTTATTACAAGGACACTTCATCAAATATACCATTTCAGCCACTCTGTTTTATAAGAACACTTCACCAAAATAGCATTTCTGCTATTTTTTACAAGAAGCTTTCACCAAATATACCATTTAATCTACCATTTTAAAAGAACACTTCACAAAAAATACCATTTCAGCTACTTAATACAAGAAGATTTCACCAAATATACCACTAAATGTACCTTTTTTAAAGAACACTTCACCAAATATATAATTTTAGTTAATTTTTGTTTACTAAATATACTACCGATACGATCTTTCCTTTAAAAAATTCATACATGCATACAACGTACACAAATCTGAAAGCAATAGCATATATCTAACCTTCATGTCCGTCTGTATGTAGATTCTCTAGCTAGTATATAGCGTGAAGATGCACATGATACGTTATATGGACAAAACAGCTGATAAAGCATCCACTCTGACCGGATACTCAGACAGTTTCTTATCTACCCAATTACCAACAGCTTACATTCTTAAACAGTTGTTTTCATTCTCTAGCTCGAGGTGTATAATACACACTGGGTCGTATATACTAACTTCCACCATTGCAATATGTAAACCACATGTTAGGCATTCCGCGTTAAAAATATCACCAGCCATCGCTGCCTCTCGCACTTCCGGCTGGTGAACTCCAAGCAGCGTTAGTGACGACCGAGTCCTATACGGCTTTGATTCAACACATCGTCATTATTGAATGAAATATGAAGGCGTAAGTCGCCAAATCGATAAGTTAATTAGAACCCCAATGGTCAATGCCAGAAATTATACGCATTGGAGTTGACTTGTTAGCGACTACATTAGTTATTACGATATCCTTCCCTTAACTAATATAATGGACACAATGAAGTGATTGCCTCTTTGGTAAACATCATATGTAAGGAAAACAAACGCCGAATCAACAAGAAAAGCCTTTAAAAAGGCAAGCTTTGGGGCACCCGGTTATGTATCACTATAAAGAACCAGGAAATTTAGGTTAGGGAGGACGGGGACGGGGACTTTTACTTGAATAAATTGTTCCAATCGGAGACGCATGTTCTTTGCTCTTTGTTTTGATAGTTATCTGTACACTATGTACATAGTTAAACGACTCGTTCGTTCCGTTTAAATTTCAACAATGATAGATACGTCTCCTATCTCAATTATGATATAATTTTTTTAACATTAATACGGTTATTCAAATTTATGTTGCTTTAAAAGATAGCTGACGATGAGTTTAATACAAGAACCAGTGATTAGCTAGAAGATAAATAGTTGTGCTATTGAGTTTCAGGTTAATTACATGTTGCAAGAATAATTTTCCTTAATTGAGTGTTGATCGAATTACAGCCAAATTGCTGAAAAATTAAGAAATTATCTCAGCTAAAAGTTCATAATTTTCATTATATTATAGAGTGAAATTTAAGAATATTTTGTCATACTTTAGGCTCTATGTCAATACTTTCTTCGAAAGACACCTTTGATCGTAAATAAATCATCCATAACGTTTGTTTTGAAACATGAAATTTGAAAATGGCCTGTTCAGAATCATTTTTTCCGTGAAGCGATGAGATGCATTGAGTGAACGATCAGTCATTGACAAGGCGGGACATTTAGCGCTCGCGTTATAGTAAAAAGAACTGGAGGAACCGAATTCCTAGTTGATACAAAAATGAAATGTCGTTTCCGAATGTGGAATGCAAAAAATAACCCGAATAACTACAAAACAGCTCACATGCATATGCAAAATTGATATTTATTAATGGTGTAAATGCTCATCTATATATTTTGGAAAATTTACGATATATTTTACATCATAGCATTATTATAATTATCAGTTTCCAAATTAAAGCTTGCCAATTATTTCGTACCACC
Organism: Steromphala cineraria; assembly: GCA_916613615.1. NCBI lineage: Eukaryota > Metazoa > Mollusca > Gastropoda > Trochida > Trochidae > Steromphala > Steromphala cineraria. The sequence goes on along the minus strand of OU744722.1, from coordinate 36,419,028 downwards.
CACATGGTCACGTGGGTAAAAATTTGCTACAGCACGGTCCATTGGTCGTTGAAATACCAGGATATGCTTAAAACAAATATCATTGGCTGAAACTTCTCTTTGAAGTTTCCAAGAGTAATATAGAGAGAAACTTCTGCCATTAGTTTTCAATATCAGATGTTACATAACTTTGGGGTCTCTGGACCCCAAAGCAATAACGGAATAAGAACCCGGAATGGTCACTATCAGAAATTATACGCACCGGATATCACTAGTTAGCGACATTTAGCGGGCATATTAATCCCTTGAAAACCTATAAACGCAAGTGATTCTGTCTTTGGTGATATGTAACGGCATTGCTATTACTAATTAATAGTTAATGAGAACCTAAAATGGCTTTCCCTATCAGATGGACATTATCCTGTTGCTACTAAGCGACGAGAATGAGGTACTAGTATCCCCCTACCCCTTGAAGAAATGTACACAAACAAGTGATAACGACGTTGCTGATATGTTAAAGCATGACTGTCGCTGTAATTAAAAGTTAATTAGAACCCCGAATGTTTCCCTATCAGCGATAATACGTTACAACTTTTTACTGAGCAATGAGCATGAGGTATTGCTATACCCCTTGAAGCAATGTACGCAAACAAGTGATTCTGTTGTTACTCGTTAAAGAGTATCTCCATTTATAATGAAAACTAATAAGTGATTCCTAGTTAATTTGTGCTTCATCACATACGAAGGCGTGACTATTGCCTGATCGATAGAACCCCAAAATGGTCTTCCCTATCAGTTGATAAAAGGCCTACAGTTATCCTTTAGCAACAATCATTAAATATTTCTACCCCTTGAAGCTATATAGTCAGGCAGGTGATTTCGTCTTTGGCAGTGTATTCTGACGCTTGAAGATGCTTATCGTCTGCACACAGGTGGTTACTGGTGTTTTCCGCCTATGTCGTCTGCTCGTATGGTTACAGTTGTCAGGAAGGCGCCCTCCATTGAGAAATGTAAACACGATTCTCTCGCCCTGTGCTTACTAAAATACATGCCATTTCTTTCTTACCTGCCAGGCATCAGTAACTACATGATCTTCATCCAAATTTGACGCGAATTAGTACTCCATTCGTCCGTAAACGATGACGTCTGCTGAAGCAGGCGTCTTTCATTGAAAGATGTAAACACGGTTCCAACCTCTCTGATATTTTAAATACATGTCACTTCTTGACGTACCTGTCGTGAATCCGTAACTACATGATCTTCATCCGAATGAGGCGCGGTTTAGTACTCCATTCGTCCGTAAGCGATGTCGTCTGCTGAAGCATTGATTAGACGACAAAACCAACACTACAGACCCTCTCTCCCTCTCTCTCTAGCTTGAACCGTTCCCACGGACGGGATACAGCGCTCTATCGATCTACTACCCTCTGTCGGGGAGGAAACTGTCAACGCGTTACCATTGACTGACTTGCCATAACAAGAACTAGTGATCTCTGCTCCCTAGGATCATCTTGTCACGCCTAGGATCATCTTGTCACGCCAAGGATGGTCTCCTAACGCCTAGGATGGTCTTCTAACGCCTAGGATGGTCTTCTCACGCCTAGGATGGTCTTCCCATGCCTAGAGTGATTATATTATAAGAGTCTTATGCCTAGGATAATCGTCTTATGTGTTACAAGTGACGGACTTCCTGTAAATAATGTCACTGCCATTGATTTGTTCTGTTGCATGATAATATTAGGATCAAGGATGAATGTAATTATTGAAAGTTTTTTGCTTGTGATATAATACTGACATGGTCCATTCCATATGAATTGCTTACATGAATGATAACTGTTTCCTTGAACGATCGTACTAAACACAAAACTGAAGATTTCCTGTTTACATGTCACTGATTTTATTCTCAAGCCACAAAATATAGATCTTCGGAATGAAACAATGCTTGTAAAGTTGCTCTCGACAATGTCAATTGTTGAAATACATGTATTAACCATGAAAGTCGCGGTTTATGGGTTATAGTTATGGATTCCACCTTTAATGTCAATGAGTTTAATTATGCAATCTATTGATAGACTTATTTACACCATTGCATTTTGAACAATAGTGTTCCAGATGACCTCACAGACATCTCATAAAAGTTTGTCATGGTTGGAAAGCCTACTATCTTAATTGAAAAGCTATCTAAATCTGAATTCTAACTTTGGGAAACATTATAGCAATTCATGGATATCTTGAAAACTGAATTCAGTATCAAGTACATTTGCTATCAGAGACAAGAGTCATCAAAAGATAGCAAATCCCACTGGTGCCAAATAAAGTTACGTTTGCATAGAAACCACCAACAAACATCCGAAGAAGTTAAAACTACCAAAAGGCGAATTTTCACATACTGGTTATTCCACAAACCAAGTTTTGTTGAGCAAGGTCTAAAAGTTTATGAGTTCTGCTCCGGAGACAAAATTCTATGTTTCCTCGGAAACCCCCAAAAATACAAATCTGAAGAACTTGAAAATACCAAAAGGCAAATCTCCACATGTTGACAAATCCGCATAACAAGTTTTATTGATCTAGGTCTAATAGTTTTTAAGTTATGCTTCTGTGACAGAACTCTTAAATTCCCATGGAACACGCCAAAAATACAAATCTGAAGAAGCTGAAAATACCAAAAGGCAAATCTTCACATAACCACAGTATTCCACATACCAAGTCTCATCGAGCCTGGTCTACCAGTTTTTGCTAGGAAACGAAATGATTACGAACGGATAAACAGACGGACAGGGCGATGACTATATCCAACGGAATTACATGGGATAAAAAGTACATTTTCTATCAGAGAAAACTAAACAGACATCCTTATTCCCAAGACACCATAGGTTAATACATACTGTGCATAAATAACAAAACTCATTGCTCTGCTCTCTAGCCATACTGCTCTCTAGCCTTAGTATTATGAAGAAAAACATCCAAACCCTGATTTTACTTTTTCATATTTCAAAATTGTATCCAAGCTTAAATATAATGATATTGGTCGAGCATGGTATTCTAAGCAATACTAATTCGCAAATCCTCTCTGGTTTAAGATAGTACTAATGTATCCTGACATTAATTTGTTGCCCAAAGTGACTTCAGATCCCCAAATGGTATCAAAACCTCATTTAGTTACAATTATCACAATGGGGTAGACACTAAGGTTACATTAGTGATTATCTCCCTTTGTAATACGACTCATTGGCCAGTATAAAGAGGAACAGGGCAGTAATCATCCGAATGAACTGTAAACAAACAGGCGGCCTCTGTGAGCTCTGATAACACTATGTCTGGTACTTGTATACTATATAAGTACTTGTAGGTCTTTTGATCTGACCAGAACGCATCAAATGAAACAGATGGACTAATGCTTAGTACTTTAAATACTATGAGTATTGGAAGAGATAAAGGTGTTAGTATCTACACCGAAAATCGCATTTCATTTGTTTTTAAAAGGTATACTCGGGGAAATTTGATAGCGCAACTTTATCGGATGACAAAGTGTTCCGGTGATTATGGAAGATTATATTATAATAATAACCCGTATATAATACAAGTATTTGTATATGTATATGTGTATGTATATGTATATGTATATGTATAGATGAAATATAATAAAATTACGGAATTGGGAACATAAACACATTCATATTTGCTAACTAGCGCTTTCAGCCATGTTGGCTTCTTCAGGTTAGTTTTGAATGTATATGTATATGTATATATGTGTATATGTATATCTATATATAAGTATATGATAATTCTAGCATCCGACGAGGACCAATGAAATAAAATAACAGCAAAGGATATGATAGGCGAACCAAAATCACACAATAACACTGTGTGGCTTTGTACTTGCTACTTACAATATTCTACTTATCTATCAGAAGAGCACCAGTGGGTATAAGACTAAAGTACTACCTACAACTACATATGCTTTATAATGCTAACAAGATATGGCTAACAATGTGTATGCAGTTGAGCATCAATGTGCCCATACCTATACCATAAAACAATTAAAGATACATTATCAGAGTTCAATATAGTTTAAAGTAATTATTCTGTTTTCCTTGAATTTTTCAAACTTTTGCGACCAACCTAGGGAAAATCGAACCAAAATTCATTAAATAGGAGATAGTTTACCAAAATTACCGAAACGGCAGCCGGCATAAAGGCAAATCAAGTGTGGTCATCTCACAACTTCCGGTTTCTAAATATACGTATGAAAACCGTCTTTGTTGCGCACGACTAGATTTGATTTGATTTTTCTCCGAATTAGGTATTCGCTGTTGCCAAAGTTGATACCCATCGAACACAGTTACGGTAGTTGAGACACGGTGTAAATCCTACACGCATAATGATTACGTCACCGAAAGCGGGTTCGTTAAATGTTATGCCCTTTTCACAGGGGGTAATGTGCTCTTGGCGTCGAAATATGTATGTTATTGTTGATAAAAAAATGTAAATGTGATATCAAAATTTCGACGAAATATTTTTCTACAGAGTTATGTTTTCATATTCTCAATAGCTAAATTTCATCCCGAACCGCATGCAAGTTTGATAATGTATCGTTAAGAAGTGAGTCCCGGGATGCGGGTTTTTTTTCAGATGCTATTGCTTAAACATTAGAGGACTCATTTAAATCTGCAAGGACTCACAAGACATTGTTCTACCGAGTCCATATCATCCATACTGTAGTCAGAGAACAAATTATATAGATTTACATAGATTCCATTGCCGACCATTTTTGTGTGAACATTTTAATTCCTTTTGTGTAAGAAAAAGTCCCTGAACTCAGCAGGTCATATTTGTAGATTGATGACTGAATCGTGAGAATCATTTTTGATTAAATCGGCCTTACGAATCTAATAAATTTCCAAACTCAGCGTATCAAAAGGTGTTCACACAAAAATGGCCGTCACCAGTTATTGCTTGACACTTCCCAATTTCGAATAATAAACTTGATCAACGAGATTTTCGACTCCCTAAAGATGATACGTTTGGAGTAAACTGATACGTGTTTGTGAGAAAGTAAATTAATAAAGGCGCTACTGCTCTTTTAAGGATAACACTTAATTATTGTTGTTTGGACTAACATTTGATAATACCTGACGAACATCCATGATAACGAAAGACACAACTTTACCACACCTTTAAGGTGAGTTTTGGGACCACAGGCATGGAGAGTCACGAAGTCTAAATCAAGTGTGAAATAGGCTTTTCACAAGTCTTAGTTAAGTTATTAGTTCGCTCAATTATCTAGCTTTAACGAAATGAGCTCAATATTACTTCCCTTTGGCCATAATTACGAAATGCAATATGATCACTTAGTACCCTAGATATCATATTGATCAATTCAAAAGGAAATCATATGATAGAATGTGCTAATACGGATATGTAACCAAGCTTTCCCACTTCCGGTTTTCGTGTTTTCAAAATTTGAAGGAATTGCTCTAAACATACAAATACCTCAATATTCTCAAAAGTGAGATATGAACCATTAAAGTGACACAGATTATCTTTTTAAAAATCCCGACTTTGAATGGCCGTATTTTCGCTTTAATGTACTGATTGACCTTTAACTTGTTATGTTCAGTAACAGTTAGTGGTTCCCGATGTAATAACATCGATTTCAAAATTTGACATATGTGATCCTATCAACATACTCTGTGTCTCTTTAATGAAAATATATCAATATTACACATTCGAAAAAGTTAAATTCTTTTGAACTGTAAATTGATATCGGGTGAATTATAAATATAAGTCAATATTTGATAAAGCACTTTGCTTTGTCGTGAGGTCATCAAAGTGAAGGTATAAGTAGGGATTTGTTTAAATGCCTTTATAAGGTTTTCGAGAATCCCTGAATGAAATATGATCATAATTGCTTGTTTTTGAATCTTCATATAAATGAAGAATCTGATTTGATAATTAATTACCAACGTCTACTGTTTTCATTGATTAGATATTTGGTATCTTAATAAAATCGATTTCAATTACGTGGCATTTTCAGAAATATACCATGTATCAAATATAATTTTACCTATAAATATTTATAGGTTTTTGTATATTCATACATATTTGGGTATTTGTCATCAGACAATAACATTCTACACAAACATCCGTGTTTACTGTCACCAATAGTTCAATCAAAACTTCATATTAGGATGTCATGTTTGTAAAGTGATAGCTTTTCCCTAACAATATAGATTTGACATTGCTAAACATAAAACTCTCTTGTATATGTTTGATTTAACCTTTCAGCGATAAAAGATATGACATTGTTAGCAACAACGCTATCCATGGTTTGAATACCAGCGCCTATTGCTATTGACAAAAACGTAATAGTAACAAAAACTTTTAGATGATAAGGCTCGAGTGCTTTTAAGCAAGACGTGAGTGTTAAGGGATATGAGTAGTCTAAAAGAGTCCTACACCGTACTCTAACCACAAGGACATTGCCTTATTTTGAATCCATTTAATTGGTAAAACAACTTGGAAGAAAACCTCATGTTAGTAAAAACGGAAGACGTTAGTGAATAATTACCCTATGATACATGTTTGTCAGTTGGGAAAACATACATTGAGACAATCGAGTTTAACAAACTTGTTTTCTCCTTTATCTTGTGTCAAATATTCCACGTTTTTTTTAAATTTATACTAAAGGGTCTATGTTTCCCTTATCACTATTGAACACAAATGGCATCGACATGATCGTGGTGGTTAAGTTTTACCAAATGGACACTCGTAAATCAAAGCCATGAGATATTTGTAAATAGTCATTAATGACAAATTGAATTGATAATTGGCATCAAGTGATCAAGAGTTAGGCTGTAGAATGTTACGCAGGCAATAGTCACATAACCCACTGACCCAAACTGATGGTAATCAAAGTCGTTACTAATCCAAAGAAAATGGTATTTTGACCAATGGAATAATCGTAAGTAGTTCAATTCCGTGGTTGTCAAATTGCATTGAAACCAGCTTCAATCATGACATTTCATTATTACGTCCGATAAACCCGAAATGACCTTAATTAACACTAGTAACCCTCCTCTTAAAACCTTTCCTCCCCTAAAAGACCAATATCCAACAAGATGCTAAGAGGCATCGACCGATAACGTTTTTGACAATCCTGCGCTCTAATCCACCTTACCTTATCTCATCTAAGAAACAATGGCCTCTTCAAGATTTTCTATAGTCCACAATATTCACACAGAAAACGATATACAGGTCTCAACTTACCTCATCCAACTTCTAACTAACCTCACCAAATTAACAAATTCAATGATGTTCTGACAAATGACGTTTCACAAAGCCTTAACTCCCATTCTTTAACATTGCACTAAGGTTACCTTAAGGACTTACGATCACCTTAGGGCTTTGTGAAAGGGGGCCCACTTTCACAAAGCCCCCTTTACTAAGGGCGCCCTTAGTATTTACGAGGACGCTAATGGGATTCACCTTAGGAGTAAACGATTAGGAATCGTCAAAGAGACCATACCCAGTGAGTCAATCCCTCGTTTGTTTCTTGATCCCTTATCTGCCCTAAGTCTATATTTGTGCAGCCCACCTCAAAGCGACAAAACACAGCTTCGTGCTTCGGAACATGCCCTTATACAAACCATGATTACACATAAACGTTTGTTTGACATTGTCTTGTATTACTAATCCAGCCTATCGTTTTTCTGTCATGACTATAAATCTGACTCTATGGCATACGTTAGCCTAACTTAGACTTCCACTTTAAAGATAGTCAGATTAAAGATACGTTAGGATACAGTTAAAAGATTTAAAGCAAAATCACAATGTACCTTTCAAGTGTGACAAATCTTTAAAATACAAACAATATACGGTACCTGGACAAAAGTGAGTCATCACTAGCGAAATTTTATTCAAGAATATCGATAGATTGTATGCAGTATACATCGAATATTTAACGTGAAGAGTTAAACTCCGAAAAATAATTCCATTAAAAAGCAATTAGCTTAAGGATGTTAGTTTGGCAAAATATGAGAAAACTTTCAGTTAAGTGCAAACCAATAAATGTATTCATATTCGGTCTGTTTATTATTCTAGTATTCTTCCTTCCTTCCAACTTCCTTCAATAATCTATAATTTTAAAGGGGAAGTAGCACGTGTTTTTAAAAAAACTATATTTTCAATATTTTGCTGATAATTGCATGATAATGATAAATGTAATATTTTGACAGTGTCAAAAATCTCATTACAGATACCAATCATCCAAAGTCAGAACAAATATAAAGATTCACATAAATTCCTTTGGTGGCCATTTCTGTGTGAACACCTTAATAAAATTTAATATATTTTGTGTAGGAAAAAGGAATCGCATGTCTGAACTTTCATTATATGTTTGATTTATTACTGCTTAAATACATTGTTTTTCGTTTGGAGCCATTTATTCATTTTTATTTTCCAGATATTCCTGACTTTTCCATTCCATTTTCCTGACTTTATATTCTCCCTAAAACGTGAAATATTACCCCCAATAGTGTCGGCATAGCTGAAAACACACCGTACTAAGACGTCACGATACTAAGATAAAGCCGGCCTACGTTAAAATGTTGTATAAATCAAAGTGTCTTTCAATGAAGTTAAACATACATGTTTTTGGAAAGCGTGTCTTCTTATCTTATCTTCTCTGACTTGTGTCAAACTGAGTTGATTGATGGAAATCGATTACTTCCTTGTTGATTTGGATTGATTTGTTGTATCATATTTGTCAGCATTTCCTGTCGTTATCTTTATTTTGTAAAATGTTTCATCAACATTGTGATATTACCTAAGAAACAAAAAAACCATATGAAAAGGATTGCCTGAACTCTTGAAACAATTAACTAAGATTTCACAATAATTGACCATATAATCCATTTTGGGAATGATGGTTGATCTTTTTCTCCTAATTTACTGTCCTTTTTGACCGAAATGAAAACATTAAAAATTACTCCTTTCCAATCAGTAAAAGATGGTATTTCAACATCTTATATACACATTTAATTACCTTGTTTGCAGCTAGATCTCCGTTTTGAATATTCACAATCTTGCAAAACGACGTTCATCTTTTGATCGATTTGGGCAAAGGGAGATCACTCCAATATTGTGTTGTCCATATACTGATTGGTGTAAAACTACTTATCAAAGATAAGTACTTGAGTCGGCCTAATTATATTTGTGCGGATTTTATACTTATATAGCGTTTAAAAACAGCAAATTATTATCACTTATCATGCACACATTGTTTTACCTGTCGGGTTAAACGTTTGTTGGTTGATAAATACTTAACAAGTAGCCATTGCTCACGCAAATGTGATATCAGATAAGTCAGACTTGCTTTTAAGCATTGATCGCATGGAGTTCCAGTTTGCTTATTATGATGATTATAGACAGTAAAATACATAATTACCAAAGTAATTGAGAATAACTTGAAAATATTGATCTAATACATACATATATTTAAAAAACAAACATAATTTTATGTTCGATTAATCACATGGTGACAAAGAGGTCGATTTCAATTATTGTACATTAAATAACATGTTAAAATAACTTCGTTTCCCCCCTTTTTTCAATTAATTGATAATGTTAGTTAAAGGGACAGTCCTATCGGATTATTTTTGATGGTAACGAAATTCAAGAAGACTCAGTGATGCATTCTATTCTTTGTCAAATAGTTTAATCTAGAATAACTCAAATATTACTCTCACTACAATATGTTTAGTGTGAAATAATCATGAAATAGGCATACATAAGTATAAAGGAAAGTAGTTTTGATTTTGTTTCAACAAAATTACCCCGATAAGACAGTTCCTTAAAACACGTGAAACAATAAGAAATCGACACAAACAGTACAAAATAATAGTATGTCCTTGACAAAAAGCAATATTTAGTTATTCTTTATGTCACATACGTTATTCTACTTTTGAATTATGACCGTATTTAGAATACAACTTACTACTGACCGAACAATTCTCCTCAACAAAATTTCCCAATAACATTTATCTAAGAACATAACGCTCGCGTAACCTTCACATAATTCTTCAAAGAGATTTTTGATCTGTTGTATCGAAATATAGGTAACAAAAACATCAAAAGGTTACTTTTTCTGCACAAATGTAACAATGTCATGACATTATTCTCCCACACATTAAGGAAGGTCAAAGTGTGACTTAATGGAGGTGTTCACGTAAGTTTCACGTGTGGTTGCCTGGTAGGCAAATTTTGGCAAACTTGATTGGCAATTAGTCAAAAAATCTCATAAGGATAAGCAGCCTTGAATACAGACTAGCATCTAGTCTTAGAAGTATGTTTTTTCAATATTGATAATATTTTAAAACAATTCGTGTATTATGATAAAAAGGAGCCAAGAAAATGCTCCAACTTCTGCCCTGATCGATCTAGACTTGTTATACTTTTCTAGACTGGGTTGGTCGACAATTCAATATTTTTGCTCTAGAGTCTGGATGACAGACTAGCTTGAGTACTATGTGTAATTGTCTGGTAGACATTTTTTTGGAATCACATAATGATATTTACAAGTAGTTAAACACTGAAAACATATTGGTCCAAAGACGTGTGTTATTTGTGAAAATTGTGACACGCCCGTTTTTGCGTAATACACAGTAACAACATTAGTAGCAATATCATCAACACAGGTTTCGTTATTATGCCATGGCACTATAAAAATAATCAAGGCGTTGCTACGGTTTATCTGTCCCGAGTTACTGCAATAAACGCCGAGATTTATCGAGGGTCATAAGTTCAGAAAGGGGTTTACAAAGTCTCCCCGAATCTCGTATTGTCCCGTCATGAATGGAAAGATCTTATTTATTGCTTCTATGTCTCTCTTCGCCGATAATTATAAATAATGATATGTATCTTGATTTCCAATTTCAAAATATAAAATATTCAATAAAATTATCCGTGTCTTTAATTTAATCATTTTAACTACATACCTTTGTATAAAATCAATTCTTTTTACCCTTATAGAAGCAGATCCAATAATTTAATGGCCATTCATATGTTTGAATAACAGTTGTGGGATGTGTGTACACGTATGAATAAAACACGTTCAATATGGGTTATAATAAACTTACAAACTTTAGATTAATAAATATATATACATGGTAACATGCGAACCCATTGTTACGGATCGTGCATAGAGTGATAAGGCTTACAGTTTTCAGTGTAGGCCTATATAGGTCGAATACGTCAAGATTAAATCAATATAATAGGTTTTTCAACTACACTTGATTCAGTCTCCATTAACTTAACGAATATAATCATGAAGTTGACAGAAATATTCTCAACCTCACTTTCTGGGGTTATTTTTACCATGACGATCATTTAAACACAGTTCGGTCATACTCGTTCTATCCTTAGTATATGAACGAAGGGTATTATTCAGACCGGACAGTGTATTTTCGGTACATGAATACCGACTGTCCGATACAGTCAATTGTAATGTATCCGTGGCTGCTTCATCGGATCACTTCGCGTCAATTTCCACAAATATTTTACGAAATGAGTTGGTAAGGGGAAAGATTGATATGAGTACTGAACCTTTTAATTGAGATGCATTATTATTTTCTTTGTAAAATCGGGTCTAAAACTACAATGCGTAGGCGATGTCCCTAACGACTTATTTTATGTTAAAACATGTTCCTGTTGCAAATCCTTTAAGCACACCAAAGCGTTAGTGTAGTAATAACAGCGGCAACGATAATACATCGATCAATCTAGAGACGCTTATCGCAACAAGGTCCAAGTTTTTGAATAGCACTCATTCAAATTATGTAACAGGTTTAAGTGAAGAATTTCATTGAGGGAAGTATTAGTATTAGTAGTAATTGTATAATCGATGATGTAATATTGAACATATAAGAAAACGCTTCATAATATTACTCTAAGTTGATCTCAGGTCAAAACGACCTGTTAAGTACTATTTTTGGTCACACTGAAGTTTCACGTTTTTATACTCCCTGTCCATTATCATTGAATGTTGTACTAGAAACTTAACCCCTTATAATCTAGAAATAAAATATTTCGCGATCAAACTCCTTAATACCATTGAAATGAACTTTTTTCGATAAACCCTTTTTGTATGTCGAAAAACATATTTGGTCATTAACCCCTAACTAAAAGACCTGAAATATAAACATCGACTAGTAATTCTAATTTCAAAGATTGTGTTATAAAACACTGTCTATTCTAAAAGGTATATCAACATGTTTTACAATTGTAAACTCTGTACTGAATAATCTGGTGTAAAATCGACCTTTACATTGTATATATTAAATATGCTTGTATATATCTATCGTTGATGGTGAATAAAGAATAAAAAATTTGAATTTGTTAAAGCTGTAGCTCACACAAATATCAGTTCAAAATAGTTCTCAACGATCAACTTGTTGATGACAGTAAATAAACAATTGTAATTGATGACCAACGACTTACGTCCTTTAAAATCAGAGTTATCGATCAATATGATTATTACAACAAAAAGTAAATTAGAGACAATAAAACCCTTCATTACCATAGAAAAGCCACTAGAAGGCGAAAAACTCCTCTTAACTGCAAAAGTTATATTCTCTTATAGCACTTAAAGCCAATTGGATCAGACCCGACCACTGTTGGATCCACGTTAAATCACCTGGAACACACTATACAAACGAGTGCGTGTGTTCTCGTCTCGGGCCAATAGCTAATTGGACGAGCTTTTCTTAATTGATAGGAAGTCAATAACACTGTTAATCGATAGATAGTTGCCATACACAGAAGCAATAAACATTGCCCTCCAGTTGAGGTGATAGATAACAATACAAGAATAAAAGAGACACAGAGGGAGCGACAGAGAAAGACAGAGAGACAGAGAGGGGGAGACAGAGAGAGACACATAAAGATGGCAGACAGACAGATGACAGACCGACAGATGATAGATAGAGAACAAATACAGATGACAGACGGACAGACAGAAAGACAGAGAAATTTACAGACAGACAGAACACACACAGATGACAAACAAACAGACAGAGATTAGTATATGTTCAAAATAATTACCATAGTTACTAATTACGATACATAAACAAATAATTGAGGTCTGGGGAAACTGTCAAACTCGAATACGAGGCAAAAATGTTGCCTTAAACTCATAAACATAACTTGTTTTATATAATTAGCCTATACGGTATAAAATGTATAACTACAATCGGAAATAACATATTTGACACAGTATTGGCCGAGTTGATTAGAAGTGAGTATCATAAACTTCTTATATTAATTAGAGTTACTATTATAATGATTATAAGTTTACATAACATAACATTCCATTCAGAAGACATTTATTTCGTGTTTTGGTAAAATCTAGTCCTATGATTATGTTTTAAACTAAAAAATACTCATTGCCGGTGTCCTGTTGATAAGCTTTAATATTTGAATCAATCATGACGATTTATATCGTATGGCATACGAACTTCAAGGTATCCGTTATTTGCCCGATGGGTCTTTATCTTGGTTATATAACGAAGATAAATATGAAAGTTGAAGTGATGGTAGACCTAGCGAGGAAATAAAGCTAAAACCCCTCATGTTCCCTGTTATAGAGCATGCTTGGGTCCGTTATTTGCCGGGTGGGTCTTTATCTGAATTATATAACGAAAATAAATATGAAAGTTTAAGAGATGGTAGACCTAGCGACGTGATTAGCTAAAACCCCTCATGTTCCCTGTTATAGAGCATGCTTGGTTCGTTTTTTTCCGGGTGGGTCTTTATCTGAATTATATAACGAAGATAAATATGAAAGTTTAAGAGATGGTAGACCTAACGACGAAATAAGCTAAAACTCTCATGGTCCCTGCTATATAGTGAATGCTTTGGGTGTTGATATAAAATAACCGTTCCTTTATATCGATAATCGCGATTCGGTTAAAAGATACTTATTAAACCCGGATCTGATATCATATCAAAACAATAAGTATGATTGTACCATTGATAAAGCGATCATTGGTAATGCCGGTATACAACTTATAACCCCAAAATTCCTTGCCTAAGGCTTTGCCTTTATGTATCAGTAAGATTCAATACGAACATGCTTATCATCAAAAGCGATTCGCAATACGATAAGTTTAAATCCGGAATTTACCGGTCGAATAGAATGTTATAGTAAATAACTTTATGCAGGTTGTGACTAAAGCCATGTTAGAATTAACGGCGATAAAAACCTCATAAACCCTCAAATGTCTGCTTAAGGCTAGACAACGTGTTGATAATTTTCACTTCAATTATATATCGACAAATCTCTATTTGGTAACATACAATGAAGTAAACTCCAAGTAGGATTAGATGATTATAGAACCCCTCCCCCCCCCCCAAAAAAAAACAAAAAAAAAACAAACAAACAAATTAATTGCCTAAGCCTAGACCAATGTGTTCATAATTTTCACTTCAATTATATATCGACTTATCTCTAATTGGTAACATACAATGAAGTATAGGCCTAGATAAAGAAAAAAGAAATATAGAAATAAACGTTGATAAAAATCTAAGAAAACCTCGATAAAAAGCTAAGAAACCCTCGAAAAAACATAAGAAACCCTTGAATTCCATAATAAGGCCAATAATGATAATGCGTAAGGCTAGACCAACGTGTTAATAATTTTCACTGCCAACATATATCAACAAATCTCTATTTGGTAACATACGTATATACCCGTTACATGTAACATGGGTATATAACAACCGTATGGTTACCTTAAAGAGTAACATGTAATAGTATCAAATCTAGTTAAACGGATATAACTTACCTTTCCTCAATCTTGTACAAGCCGGGTATGTTATGTATAATCGGGGTATGTGTCGCTACAAGAAGTGTTCCACTCTACCCTTGTACCCGTATTATGACTGACGTTCGACTCAAGGAGTAAGAGTTGGTCACGTGACTGGGTAGGATTTCTCCGGGTGTGCAAATCGTACTTTGTGGAACAATACACACTGCAGTAAATGAGAGAGATCGGGCAACGTGTGCCGACATGACCAAAGTCGGGTGGGGTGGGGTGGAGGGGTGGATTTAACCGGGGTTAAGGCAAGGGAGGATTTGAACTATTAAATAGGGGACATTTTTGAGGAAGCGAAATTCTAGGGAACTGTCCTGTTATTAGCTATGACATACTGGAAAAAGTAAAGGGTTACAAGGAAGGTATAATGAACATTTACAATCTGTGGAAAACATATTTATATTCAATTCATTTTGTCCAATATATGCCATAATGCCATATGCCATGTAATTGATAATAATATAGTGGCATTGTGATAACAATAATAGAACACAAGGCCCCACTCCCCCCTTTAAGGATACAAAGATAATATATAATTGATACATATATTTCTAGATATGACAATTTAACTTGGAAAACATAACCAATCCTTAAATGTAAGTTATGATGACTAATTAGTTATTTAAGGAATATATTATTTTAGGAATAAATACTCTGACTAGATATTACGCCGCTAGAGGCGTTAAAGAATAACTCACCCACTCAGACAAGATAAACTGGTCCCGCCACAATTATTCGTTTAAAAGCCACTCATGAGTTTGTTTGGGGTCAAATACGCTCAACTTTACATTAAGTGTTATCTGATCGAGAATTATCAAATGTTGTAGGAAAGTATAAAGCTAATCAATGTCATATGATAACAACAAAAAGGTTGGAAGTCGCAATATGATCGAAAACCGGACGCGCGTTATTCAGTCAAACTTAATTTTGGCAAATTATCTGAAACAGTCAGAATGACATTTACGGGTTGATAATGTGTAATGGCTTATATAACTGATATTCATGTAATTAGACGTGTGAATTTAGTTTCCACAAATATTTATCATATAATTGCCATTTAGGGAATGACTATAGGAGCTTAATTTTTACTGCTTCTTTTGGCTTTAATACATCGTCTATCAAAATTGGAACCATTTATTCAATTTCACTGACATCACCTTATATTACACCTAAAAAATGCTACTGTCCCTTTAAGCAAGACCTGTCTTATAAGAACTAAGGTAATCAATGAAAACAAAGAAATGTAAGAGAAGCTAAAACAACCATCAAGCTATTCAGAAAAGAAAAAAATTCAAAATGATTCATAGTTAATGATAATCAAAATTCTCTTAACAAAACTTTCAATAATTGAAGTAAAATAAACAAGTTTATTTATTTCAGATATCACGATATTCGGCCGTATCAAAGTCAAATATTGTTATTCAAAACACGGCCTGACTCTCAAGTTCAGCGAATTTGGTCAAGGCCAAAAGAGTTAATTTGCTTGTCTGGTGTCACATTTGTTAAAGCAGTTTCCATGGTAACATCCCCATCCATTTTAAATATTGATTGGTTTAATTGTTGTACTCCGACAGACATCAATCTGAATAATACATATAGATATATTGTTACACTCCCCCACTAAACCTGTAGAAAAACCTTTGTAATTTAAAACTTTGAGTATTGGTAGATAAGTCCTTGGTAAAAAAAACCTTGATGGGATAATTAAAGGTAATACACGTGTGAGAGAAAAGATAATTTCTTCACGCGCAGTTAAATTTGCAAGCTTTTTCTAAGTCCTGTTCAATAACTATGTATGAATATTAGTCTATAGTGGAGTTGATCATTATTCCTTAAATGGGGACTTGTCTCTAAGTAAGTACCGGGATGGGCTCTTTAACTTTGTTTTTGTTTTGCAACTGGTTATACGATCATAATGCGCTGGAATTAAACGCTCATCTGCTCAACGACTCAAGGAACGCTACAAGGAATAAAGACATTCAATGAATATTTTTTCAAGATAAAAATGTTTCATGGACTTCTGCCTATGTATTACACCATATTCCATTGGGTCTTGTCTCCTAATCATCGTTAGCGTCATTGCAATCCATATTGTAATAGATGAATAATTAGTGTAATCATTATGTGGTCGAATTATTTAATGTGTCGAATTAATAGAGAAAATACGGTGATTTGCAAAAATAACGACTTCCTTGTTGAAAATGATATAAGTGACACTGTTCTTAACAGCGATCAAACGTAATCTTACCTCATCTCGTTAAAATGCGAAATTAAAAAAATGAATGACGCATGAAATAAAAATGTCAACGCATCATATGAACCATTTAAAACCCACATGGTAAACATAAAACATGAAATGTAATTCATATGTGCACGTGTGTACATAACACTTTTGTTAGCTACCAATTCTATAAGATCATTAAAATTTACTCAAGTACATATGCGTGAAAGCGGTGTACGGATCTATACCGAATATGTGAATAAAGAAGTTTGAATCCATAATGTCTTTTTTACCCTACAACTTCTAAAACGACACTCAAATAGTTTATTTAGATTCACGTATTTTATCGTCCAAAGTGACATCGTAAAATAACGATTATGACGTCACTACACTGTTTATGAATATGCGATACATGAGTGAAAATATCAATCAGGATATGTGTAATAATAGTCTTACACTCAGACTGTAGTTAATAACATTTAGACTTCACAAAACCTATTGTATATTTCATTTGTATATAATATATGTATATATGTTTTTGTATTTATTAAGAATATCGTGTATATAATTTTAATTTTTATGCTCACTTAAATGTAACAAAAAATCCTTAACAGGAAATCTTATTGAAAAGCAAATCTAGATCTGTACGACAGTAATTTCAATTTCTCTGAGGCTCCTTTCTAATATTTAATAGTTTTTGAGAATTATTATTTTCAGAGACGTATGTAAATCTAGGGTAATAACATCATATCACGCCATACAGAAGGCTTCATGAGAAAATGAAAAACATAGAAACACAGAAATCGAAAGAAACGCTCATGCTGAATCTGGATAAAACGAAATAAGGTTTAAATTTACCCAATCACTTTAGGAGCTTTTACACGTACTAAAACTCTTTTATATCTACACGTATCCGCCCCTTAGCCCATAACACATGTTGGTCACCATTATAATACATTACGCAAGGTATCGGTCGATAGTTTCCAACAAAAATATTTGTGTTGTTACCGTCACGTCGTATCTCACAGCCTATAACCACACGCCATGTCTGTGATGTTTATTTATAAGCACTTTATCACGAAGGGTGGCTTAATTAATGAGAAAAGAACTATTTATTGTGCTGTTGTCTCGTCAGTGGTACGTTGTAAATTCAGAATTCTTTAGACTAACATATATCCCTTAAAAAGAGTTAATGAATTTGTTTTATCTTTTAAAATTATTCATACAAAATATAATAAAAGGAGCCCTGAACAATAGTTAATTTCGGGCTGAGGCATCTAGACTTGCCAACACGTTCTAGACTTAGAAGGCTCCTTTAATTATTATTTTTGCTTACGGGTCTTGATAATAGACATGGAATTCTTCTTCACACGGCAAAACCGTGTCAAAATTGAAACCCATTTTTAACGTGTTTAGTTTGCCAGTATTCCACGACACAGAATGATTTCATAAGGTTTTAACCTTAAAATTTAAATCTCAAAACAAAACCTTTAAAAACAAGTTTTGATTTAAAATGAATATCAGATTCCTCATTTTCATTCAATTCAACTTCTATGTTTTCGGAAACTGATTTTCAGAGAAAGATTGCTATAACTCAGTGGACTATGATGAGACCGAGATTCGAACCACGGACTCTGGTTTGGTGCTCTATATCTCTCGGGCAATGCATAATTCAAACATGAGAAACAATGTCTCTTACATCAAACTTCAGTATCAAGCATGTGTTATCTTAGATCAGTTTTAAAGCATTAAGAAGTGTTTATTAGTTCTTATCCGAAACTATAAACGAAACTTAGATCTCTGTAGAACATATAAATTACACTCGAACAGACACAAAGGTACGAGGAAGAGAAATAATCCTATATCACTGATAGTCTTAATATTATAAACGGATTACCATATCACTATGAATTCCTATTAATTTGTAATTAATACGTCTCCAAAGTCCGGGAATACCCATTCACACCGTTGTCACGCAAAAGTTAAAAACAACCAATTGTTACCGCTTGTCATTGGGATATCTTGGTCGCTTTTATGGACCTCGACTGAGGAGCCGATTGTTTCCGACGTTTTCGGTTACATTCGGAGAAAAGAAACCTCACACTGACACCGTCGATTTGATTGATAAAACTGACATCCTGTTCTCATTTCATTGGTTGATCACTATCAGTTATTCCTTATATGTAATGACAGACTTTGGAACGTACAACGTAAAATTATATCATATCATTATAATCTATTCAGCATTATGGTAGGTAAATATCATATGAGTAGCCTTACACCTGTTATGAAAACCGAAAGTAGGTCATACCGAAAGTATCTCTGATAGTGGGAATTAAAGGTACCAACCTGTATTATTTTGTGTAACACATGATAAATCGAACGTTCGTCTATGAAAATGTATGTCATGTTATGTTAGTGGCGTTATCTAATGTACCTTATTAAATGTTTAACAAAGTTATGAAAAGAAAAGACAACAACCTTCTGAAAAAAGGTTGGTCATGTAAAATATCAAGCTAATACGCAAGAATCACCTTCTATATCACTGCATAGTACAAGCCTTGCTGTATTTAACCAAAATTCTTGGTTTACATGAAGTGCCCGATTCTACAATTAGTGGTAAACGTACGGAGATTTCGAAATGAGGAATGCTATAGAAAAGGTGATACAACGAAGTGGTAAAGGGACAACGAACTGAATGAAGACTGAAATCAGGGTACTAGAATAACTAGAGTTAAAGTCTGATAAAGATCGACTGTGAAGTAAACTTCAGAACATTGCCTCTTCCGGGATATCAACGGTCTGAGAACAGCCTGTACAGTCGCATGTTCTCAGGTAAGCTCATTAAACCAACCAAAAGGCATCTGACTAAAAGCCTTCGGTGTCAGTAAATGGGGTTAAGTAACTCACTTAAACCACTATTATGTTAATATTAGATTTTGAAAAGATTATCAATATCAACTTCGTATAAATATTTCTCAAAACTTATGTAAAATCATTTTTCAAAATTTATGAAAAGTTCATGCTCAGATTTCTGACTGAAGAGACAGGACATAGACAAAGTGAACATCCATCAGTGTTTGAATGTAACGTAGGTACAACGCATTCTAAGAGAACACGTGTTTACACTGAAGACAGTATGATGATATAAGCATCTCTATACCAAAGAATCTACCCACAGGCAAATTCTGACATTCTCTACCATAGATCAGAGTGTTTCCTGGCAAAAATTGTCTCCATTTACGATCCAAGACTTACAGTGCTTATTCCCACATATAATAAACCGTTAACACCTTGTGAGGAACTCTCAGATTTAGGGTACTCTACAACTTAAAACAGCATCATTTGTTATTAAGAACATTTTAGAATCCATTTTGGATATTTGTCCCGACCTCCCACGTTAATATGAAAATATGTTATCAAATAATATTTCAATTTTCAGTTGTTTAGGCTGGTAATCCAGACCCTTAAACAAACAAAAATTAAAGGAGCCTTCTTAAGTCTAGAAAATGTTGGCAAGTCTATTGTTTAGGGCTTCTTTTTATTTTATTTTTAAATAAAAAATTATCAAAATAAAATAAGTCATGAACTCCTTTTTTCAGGGACTGTATGTTCGCCTACAGCTGTTTTACGGTTTATTGTACAGATTTTATTTACCAAATTATAGTGCTACAAAGATGAGTATCACAATGTATTACCACCATGAGAAAACCGTGATTAAAGTATCTATGTACGTAAACTGTATCAACGTTGGTGGTCTGATAAAAACATAATCATGAAACTCGGCATTCTAGAAAAAACATATGTTTAAAGTTCAAGTGAGTTGATGGTATTAAGTATACATGACGTTGAAGTATCATGTCGCGATGGCCGTATGCTACGACTTAAGAGCTCATGTTACTGACAGTGTTTATAATCGAAACGTAAAGACTGTTTATATTATACAAATTATTTAGGGAGGATTCATAAAAAGTGTAATGAGAATATCTTGGATGATGGTAAAAATGTGTATACCAATTTGGATATATTCTAAACTGGCAATTTGGAATATATGCTTAAAAGTATATCATTCATTAAATTCTTGTATCATCTAATCCTCAAACTTAAACATCCTTAAACTTAAAATACTAAGGTACCTCAGTAAGTGAAATGTTACATAAAGTCACCAGAGTGCAACCCAATCTCATTAAAATGATATCTTAATTGCTTCACTACGTAGCTTAGTGTAGCAAATAGATCGTATTTTAATAAGATTGAGTGCAACCATAGTGAAAAGTGATTTGTGCAACGACCCTAGGTACCCACTTTTAATGCTGAGTGAATTCCCAGGATTTCAACGTGCGACGCCAATTGCATCTTCCTACACAAAGTCTAAAACGCCAGTTTCTGAACTTTCATTGTTATGCCTTGCTGCAGATCCTTTACTTTTCTGTGCTGCTATATAGTGCTCTTACAGGCTAGAGAGCCAGCACAGAAAACTCAAGGGTCAGCAGCAAGGCATAAAACTGACAGTTGTGTAGGAAGATGCGCCAATTGTTGTGTAACTTTGCTGATAACGGCAATCTGACCTATGCGCAAGACCACGAGCAACTTATAGAATAACTTAAAAATAAAACGATGTCCGTGAATAAGTAATCCATTACTTGATGTTGATGAGACAACATAATATAAGGATTGCCATAGTTTATGAACAAGTTTGATGAAAGTCACGAAGACTAAGAACATGTGAGATAGAAGGGACATATAACTTTCAAGGTACACGTGAGTTCGCCTCCAACGGGGATCGATCCCGGGACCTCTGGGTTGAGAGGCGGACAATTCTACCGATGCGACTAAAAATTATTCCATTAGCCAATGCCGGTGCTTAATGCTTAAATGCCCTGCCGCGTAGATGGGAATATAGAATGTATACTCAATGTTATTATGTGATAAGTGTTGGATGGTTGTTGCATATTGTCTGTATATTAATATTTTATACAGAATACTATATTCAAAAATACAAATACCGTGTAATAGATAAAACGATTTAAGAATAAAATTAAAATCAACTTATAAAAATCTCCTACTTTCATAAATCATATAATAATGATCACTTACAAAATTTGTTTAAATGTACATGATAGATTTGTTTTTTTCCCGAACAACAAACTCAAATATAGCCAAAATAGATAAGTAATTAAATCGTTAATTAGTACGAAGGACATAGATCATACCAAGATACCTGTATACAGTGTATACTACACTGCATAGATTGTAGGTACACAGTAACATAGAACATATGTGGAGATTGATGAACATAGAAGATATTTCGAGCCCATCTGTTTCGGAATTGTCTTGTAGTAGGTAAGTACTAGAAGATCGCTGTCTATTGTAGGTACTTGGTGTACATCTGTCCTATAGTAGAAAGATACGAGACGATTTAGTATAAAGGTGAATGCTGGATTCTGTTTATTGTAGGTATACACGTACACCTGTTTTGTCTTATATCCTATAGGTAATGTACCTATCAGGTAAGCTCCTACGAAAGAGGCTCTGCGTGCGGCACTTCAAAGATCCCGAGTCTAATCAAGTTGTCTTTTATGTACGTAAACACATAAAACATCCACTGAATTTGATTAAGTTTTATTGACAAAGTGCAAGAGCACTTTTAAACATTTCATTTGATAAAGAAAGCCAATTGGTTCACGGAAATAAATGTCGTAATTTATCATCGGTTTAAATTAATATATATAGCAAGAACAGAAAGCTTTTTCTGGATAAGACGTTATGGAGAGTCTATCATCGTTTGCATTCCATCTGTAAATGCTCTGTAAATTATCTTAAACTTGGGCTTTTGTTTAATCCCTACAAACCAAGAAATTATGACATCAATTAAATATATTCTTTTCTGTTTTGTTCTAAAACATGTAGGTACACGAACAAAGGTATCTCATTAATCCCGGTAATTACTGATTAACTTTTAATCTCGCGGTATATCGGTGAAACGTGATATAACGGGAACTTATCACGAAGTACTCTCCGAATGAACCGTTTCTTAGAGCGAGAGCTTATAACTCAGACACTATCAAAGACTACTTATTAGGCCTATCACAGCAATGAACCACTGATCACTTGAATCAGTAAGTGTCGAGATTGAATTTATACATGAGTATTTATTGTTGATGATCATAAAGTGACAAGATTGAATTGATTCATGAGTAAGCATTGGTGATTATCAAAACGTGACAGGATTGAATTGATTCATGATTAAGCACTGATGATGATCATAACGTGTCAGGATTGAAGAGATTCATAAGTTGGCATTGATGATGATCATAAAGTGTCAGGATTGAAGAGATTCATGAGTTGGCATTGTTGATGATCATAATGTGGTAGGATTTAAATGATTCATGAGTTGGCATTGATGATGATCAGGAAGTGTTGGGATGGAAATGATTCATGAGTTGACATTTTTGATGATCAAAAAGTTTCAGGATTGAAATAATTCATGAGCAAGCATTGATGGTGATCAACGGTAACATTATTGAATTCATTCATGTATAATTATTAACGATAACAAAGTGTCAGAATTTACATCATTCATTAGTAAGCATAGATGATCAAAAAGTTTCAGAAATAACATAATTCATGAGTAAGTATCGATGATGATCAAAAAGTTTCAGAATTGACATTTTTCACAAGTAAGCATTAGTGATGATCAAAAAGTTTCAGAATTGACATGATTCATAAGTTAACATTGGTGATGATCAAAAAGTGTCAGAATTGAAATGATTCATGAATAAACATTGATGATGAACAGAAACGTATTGAAAGAATTGAATTTTGAATCTTGAAAAACATAAGGGCAAGTAAGAGAAATTTCAAAGTGGTGATGTAATAATACAGAGTGTTACAAATGTATTATCCTGCTTCCATAGATATTAAGTTAAACACTGGAGGTCATGTCCACGAATCGTATATCGAAAGAACTGTCCCGTTCAAAATCTTATTAACTGTTCTTCTTTGACTTGTAACTGTATTCCCATATCATAAACAGCGTTTTCCAAGAACAAACCTTATCACACGACATGGTCCTGAGTGATAAATGCTAACGTTTCAAGTTTAATCAATTATGTTCTATGTAATCACGCTAACGTGTTGAAAAATGTCTTCAAAAGTCTAAATGAATTATGAAATTTGAAAGAATGCAACTTTTGTATTTTCTCGTAACTCAAACTCCTTTTAAGGAGAATGAATATTACATGACCAATGCTTTAAATCTTATATTCGTAAATTCCACACATTCTATGCATGCATGTCTACCAATCTCATTGAAATCATATCCAATCCACCATTGTATTCAGACACGCGGTTAAGTACAAGTACAACGTTCGCGCTGGTTGAAATGAGATTTGGTGTCTGGGAAAACCGACTTAATATAACGCATCAATAAGATATGTGACATTCAGTTCCTGTGAAGATATTTGAACTCTTCTGTAAGTATGGACACATACAAGGCTCGTGAATTCATTCTTCATCGTTTCTTCCCAGAGTTCCGTGTTCTGTCGACTGTTTGTTTACTTCCGCTATCATCTCTGGCACGTGTGCATGCGCTAGGATCACAAGGTTGTGTTGTGTTTGGCAAAGAGACACGCGTTATCTGGAAATATCTTATGCTCGCAGCGATGCCATCGTTTTCTCACCAGCTACATAAATCAAACTACTCAATAGTAATTGAACTCATCTTAAATTGCTTCCAAAATCCATTTTAATAAAACTGAAATAGAATATTAACAATTTTATGGAAAAATATTGTTTTGCAGTGAATGTCTGTGCAATTTTCCAACAAAGGCTACTCGATATAATAATGCGCTCCGACCTGCCGCTTCAAGTTGGATATGCATGTACATTTCATCATGCTGCACGTGCGGCACGATTTTCTTGCGTGTCAGCTTATGTAACAATCGACCTTCACAACCCAATTAAATTCTGCCAACTGTCAATCTGTAGACTAGTTTGACTAAGAAGTAGACTATACTAAGCCTGTACCGCGTATATCAGTGGTTGCAAGAAATGCTTATTTAGCAGACTAAATACAGAAGCCAATATCTACCACATGGTATGTCACAGTATCTCCTGTTATCATGAAGTGCCAGTGACTGACCTTTTCCCTACGTTCCGTCCGTGCAATGCATGGGGAATGTTTTTGGAAGAAAGTGCAATGATCCATCTTGAAACTGACTTACTCTGAATACATACGGTTTATATTTCAAGCTATATATGGAACATGTTTGAGATTTTATTTTACCATGAATTCAGAATTAGAAGTTTGAACGATTTGCTCCATTCAAATTTTGATTTGACAAGGTCATGTGACCGGTATACATTTCAATAGACCCCAAGGGAGGTTATATAAGATGCATGTCTCATTTTTGCGGTTACACAAATGCTGCCTGTTGATTGGACGAAACGATGCCACGTGAACGTAATATTCAACAAAGTAGTATCAAGTAGTGATGAGGCAACCTTAACAAACTGTGTTCACAAATAAATGTTTTAAAGTGCTTAGATAAAGCTTGATATTCATTATGAGCTTAAAAACGGATTAAAACACTTACAGTTTTAAAGAAAATTTGAGTTAGATACTTTTTACAAACTAGTTCTTGTTGATAAAATGAGGGCGGAGCTTAGGGCTTCTCACCAACCTAGAGGTTAAGACACTTTTTTTAGTCTAAAATTGCATTTAATTTCAGTTTTTATTTTCATTTGAAATAAAAAATTACCTTAAATTTCAAAGTCAAAATCTATGAGAAATAATTTTCAGAATGTGTCTTTACCCATGGTTAACCTGTTTAAAACTTTGCGCAAGTTATGTCAGTTATACAAGTTAAACTTACGATATTCATTATCATCAAGTGTCTTTTTCAATATTGACATATCTTTTTACAATTCATGTATCATAACAAAATGGAGCCCAGAAGATGCTTTAACTAAAGCTGAGTGTTCTAGACTTGCTATACTGCAGTAGACTTGGTTGGTCGTCAAGTGAATATTTTTGCTTTAGGGTCTAGATGACAGGCTAGCTATAGATATTCATAGTTCTGTCCCTATTAGATTCCGTTATACAAGCGTTATGAGAACGGTAAGTACCATAATATCAACATTTCTCAATCAACTACACATGTTCACACATAAAACTGCTTAGGGGTGGATCTGGCTATCTCTGAAGAGTATGTATCCTGTTACGAATCTGTTCCGAAATGACCAAATCCAGCTGCGTACAGCTGTTAGGAATACTGTAATGAGTACCAACGATCATATGTGTAATTTACCTATTAACTATACAAATGCAGGTACGCATATATAATTTCGAAAACCCAAATGGCAATTATTTCTTTATGTACCTGCTTTAATAATACATATAACAGCAGTAATATAATTGATTTAAAATCGATGATAAAAATACGAATATTGATATGAATGACACTGATAAAATATTAATGGTTTTTTTCATCTTTTCCGTCTGTATACCATCGAATCATAAGTATAATAATAATTATAAGTATAATACAGTATGGTGAGTATAAGAGTAAGTAATGCCAACCAGACATCATTACGATGTATATCAATAACATAAACGATGAGTAATGAAGGTCCTGCCATTGAAAAGCATAAGGATGTTTCTCATTAAGAACATCGTCATCACGTGACTAATGGTTGAAAGCAGTTCCTCGGAGAACGAATTCTACAAAATGCGTGTCGGCGAAAGGATACGAAATCTACAAGTTTATAGACTAAACAATCAACTATTTATGTTGAGTGTATCTTCATAAATAGCCTTGTAAAAAGCCAATAGAAGAACATTCACAAACATATTACGGGTGTCATGTTACCATGTCAGCTTTAGCGACAGATGGTAAGCAAAGCAATTATACAAAGTGAATACTTACTTCCAGGAATGTGAAGGAACTTTCACAAGAACTAATTCCACATCCGCATGTTATCTTACTGCACGTGCTCTCGACACGTGCATGTTTGCACACTGATGCGTATTGAAGAACTGTCTTACATCTCTTGAAGAATTAGGTCATTGGCGACGTAAATCCGATCTATTTTGAATCCAAGAATGTCAACATGAAACGCGAAGTTGGAAATAACGGGAGTTCTAAATGTACCTCTTAATAACAAAGGATAAGGATGAAACAGATCTCCCTGTATACTCCCAAGCTCTGACGCAGTGTCTTCCTTCTCGCTCTGTGCGGAGCTGAGGGCACACCGGTTCTTGAACGAACGCTGCAGGTAAATGAGGCTTCAGACGGACTCACCTGCAATTAATATTGTATGTGTTTTGTTGGGGAGATGTACTGTCCTTGAACGTGATGTTTAACTGTGGTTGTCACATGGACGACCGGTCTATCAGACATAGTGAATAGATACAACGTATTTCTTTTAGAAACCAAATGTTTGTTTGATCTAAATTGAAGAAATGGTAGTTCATGGGATCAATCAATTATTAATCAAAGATGTATATTTCCAGAATAACTATCTAAGCGGGCAGTTCTAAAGCGTTATAAATGTCTTTTTTTCCCTACCAGTTATGAAATTAGAATGTAATTTTAGAGTTTCGGGAAAAAAACTGTTTTTAATTTGCTGAAAATCCATTTGGGGCAGTAGCACGTTTGTTGATAATTTTATATTCTGAATATTTCATTGATAATTGTAAGTCTCATTACACAAGCCAATCATCCACAGTCAGAGGACAAAGTAAGAAGATTCACATAAAATCCATTGGCGGTCATTTTGTGTGAACACCTTTAATTCATTTCATGTAAAAAAAGGAATCGTATGGCTAAACTTTACGTTATATATTTGAATTATTACTTCTTCGTTTAGTTTAAATATATTGTATTTCAATTTGAACCATTAATTTTTACTTCCCTGATATCACCTTATATTCACCCTAAAAACGTGCTACTGCCCCTTTAATATTGTATATTATGTTTACGGTTTATTTTGTTTACACAGCTATAAAATGGAAACTTCCTCGGGTTACTTTTGGAGGAGATTTTCAATTCTGGATGAAAACTAGTTTAAACAGGCAGTGAGTGATTCTTTTTGGTCGAACATACCAAACTCTTTAAATGGTGCCATTTGATCGAGAAGTTCCCAATTTAGCTAAAAAGTATCATTTCAATGCAAAATCGACTTTGAAAATGCATTGATTTGAGAAGACGATTATTATCGAAAATCGGACAGTGGCGCGCATCATTAGTCAAATTTAATTTTGGAAACTTATCCACAGAAGCTGGGAGGATGGTTAAAGCGTTGGATTGTTTGATTGGGAATATAATAACCATGTACATCTACATAAGACATGTGATTCGCTTCTGTGTGGGGTCCTTTATATAAGTACATAGAATTACAAGTTAATTATTACACATTCATCGTTATGGGATAGACAAATTTGATGTTTTTACTTGAAATCAATACATATGACATTAAGGTTTGTACCAAAGCTAAATAACATTTTATCAAAATCACGGAGTTAATTTGCTCTTTAATAGGCTACTCCATTTTATTAAATATTCATAATTTAAACGGGAATATTGATTAACGAATATGTGTACTTATTTCCATTACTAGTTTGTTTTCTGCTCTTATCGTGTCTAGTATTTGATGAGATCACATAAATAACATCGTGTATTAAAAATGTATATTGAATGTGAGCATATGTATTTTATAGGCTGTCAGATGATTGGGTATGAGTAATTACCTCCCTTGATTAAGCGCAGGAAGAGGAAGGTTTGATCAGCTGAAAATGGTAAACAGGGCACGAGATTTACATAAAATATCCGCGAGCTTATCAAATCATATTTTATGGAATTACATTTTCTTGAAGTCTATGATGATATTTTAAGTGACATTGTGACAGATGTCTTTTTCGCAAAGCCTTTTAAAATTGGTATCGGAACCCGGAAGTAAACACGGAAACTTAAAAGTCATAATATGGGTGTGAATGAAAAGCCCCGCTATTCAATATAAGCACGCACAAAGACGTAAATATTTACGTCTTAAGCACGCGTTATTGTCAAGTATTATCATTAATCCATGTAAATGTGTGGATATTATCTCAAAACAGTTATTTTTTTTTCATAAAAGAGGTAAGCAATTGAAATACAGCATTATATTTTGGCTTTCCCGGACAAACACGATGGTTAACCGGGATTTTTAGGGGACTGGCAGTAGTCATGTGCAATCTCATTCAAATCAGATCGAAACTACTCCTACGTCGCTATGTTTCTTGTAGCAACGTAGGAGTAGTTTCGATCTGATTTGAATGAGATTGTAGTCATGTGAAGCAGAACTATTTCTTTATTTATGACGTCATGTTTTCTTGTGCTGTTCACTCTGCAGGCAAGCCGCATGGCGTAAAAGTGTCATCACACCGTAGGAACGTGTACATGTACGCCTGGAATTTGTTACACAACGGGAAGTGAACAAATTACTCTGCGAGAGATACCTTTGTTTTTGTGCATTTGGTGTAGTTTTTGGTCGATATGAGTTGGTTTTCAGCTACTTCTGAGAAAAAAATAGTTCTGGCTGTAAAATTGTGGACTTTAGTTAACACAATGTTGGTTTTAGAAATGAAAGGCTAGTCAGCATTTGGATATACCGTAAGTCAGGTTTCATGCTGCAAAAAGACAAGTGCACATAAAAACGATCGGTAAATTGCTTTAACTAAATAAGTATTTTCCAATCATATTTCTTTTAACGCTGATACATATTGATCACAAGTCAAAATTTTGTCAAAATCCAAATTATAGTCGCTGAGATATTTACATTCAAAGACAGCTGGTATGAAATCGTGGTGAACGCGTTACTAAAGAGACGTTTGCGAAGTGGTGAACGAATTATATTTTCTTGAGTGAACGAGTTACAGGGTCAACTTTAAGAGAAGTTCTTTATTAGAACACCTATAAAATGCTATAATCTGTTCTAAATGTTTCATGAAACTCTTTCAAATGGAGCCGTATGCAAGTGATTAATTTTAGAAATTATACAATAGCTACTCCGGCGTCAATCAACACCTGAAAACGAACACTCACCTCAAAGTATAACAATTCACAAACTAAACTCCGTGAAGTCATTTGAACAATGGAATATGTTAGAATAGATTATAGATATGTATATCATAGGTTAAATTAACAGGTAAAGCCGTCATTATTGTGTCTTAGGTACATTTTTCAAAACAAAAAGCTATTTCCGAACAGCATTAAAGACAAAGAATAATCAATCATGCCATTTATAAAATGAGTATTCCAACAACATATACTAGTCAACATTTGTGTATTATGTGTAAGCTTGAATGTAAGGGTGCATGATTAATAGTTATGTTGTTCATTAAACAAACAATATCTTACTGACATTTTGCATCAAATTATGACAACGATGCATTTTGTCATGAGCTTCAAGATGAAAAGCACATTCCAAAGAAAAGATACACACTGCGGTTATATTTTCCTTAAAGGGGCAGTAGCACGTATTTTGATAATTTTATATTTTAAATTGTTCACTGATGATTGTAAGGTAATGCTAAATGTATTATTTTGACAGCGTCAAAAATCTCATAACACAAGCCAATTATCCATAGTCAGAGGACAAAGTATGAAGACTTATATAAAATCCATTGGCGGCCATTTTGTGTGAACACCTTTAATTCATTTTGTGTAAGATAAAGGAATCGCATGGCTAATCTTTACATTATAAATTTGAATTATTACTGCTCCATTTACTTTAAATACATTGCCTTTTAAATGGAACCATTAATTTTCATTTTCCTGACATCACCTTATATTCCTCTTAAAAACGTGCTACTGCCCCTTTAAACATTTCATTGTTTTAATTACCGTGTAGAAATGTGACCCCAAGGGACGCTTTATGGACAACTTACTCATTATCCTGCTTCATTGTAAAGTATAAATTATTATTTGCGTAATGAGATTTTTTGACATTATCGAAATAAAACATTAAGCATTAACGTACAATTATCAACAAATTAAAATATAAAATTTTCGAAAAAGGTGTTACTGTCCCTTTAAAGAGACACTCCGCGAGTTCTTGGGGTTCATATATGGGAAACTCTACAAATAGTGTCATCTGATCGAGAAATATCCATTCTTACAGGAAAGAATCATTTTAAAGCTTATCGATGTCGTCTAGTGACAAGAGGAAGGTTTGAAGTCGTGATTATGATCGAAAACCGGACAATGACGCGCGCTAATCAGTAAAGCGTATTTTTTTAAACGTATGTAAAGCAGTCAGAATTACGGCTACGAGTTAGATTTGTTTCATAGGTTATATCACAAGTATTCGTGGAAATTATACTTGTAATTTTGAGTTCCACGAACCTATATGACTGTTTTAAGATTTTCGTTGAAAAACAAGTATATATTTGTCATATATTTGTCATTTGGAAATGAATACATGAGATGTCTTGAATTTATATAACAAATTTTACCATTTAGGTTGTATCAAAGCAAACCCTACGTGATGTAACTCACGGAGTGTCTCTTTAAGTCTAATTTTTTTTATTATACCCCCGCTACGAAGTAGTCGGGGGTATATAGCGGTCAGCGCGTCCGTGCGTCCGTCACACGTTTTGTTCCGCTCATTATTCGAATACTATTTGTTCAAATGTCACGAAACTTCATATGTGTAATCACTATGGTCCCTAGATGTGCCTTTTGTATATTTCGGTCAGATGCCCCATCATATTTTTAGATTTTAGACATCTTTGTTGTAGAAGTGACTGTTTGAGGAAGTCATTTTTGTTCCGCTCATAACTGGGATATTATTTGTTCAAATGTCACAAAACTTCATATGTGTAATCACTATGGTCCCCAGATGTGCCTTTTGTATATTTCGGTCAGATGTCCCCATTATTTTATTAGATTTTAGATTTCTTTGTTGTAGAAGTGACTGTTTGAGGAAGTCATTTTTGTTCCGCTCATAACTCGAATACTATTTGTTCAAATGTCACGAAACTTCATATGTGTAATCACTATGGTCCCTAGATGTGCCTTTTGTATATTTCGGTCAGATGTCCCCATTATTTTATTAGATTTTAGACTTCTTTGTTGTAGAAGTGACTGTTTGAGGAAGTCATTTTTGTTCCGCTCATAACTCGAATACTATTTGTTCAAATGTCACGAAACTTCATATGTTTAATCACTATGGTCCCTAGATGTGCCTTTTGTATATTTCGGTCAGATGCCCTCATTAATTTTTAGCTCATCAGGACTGAAATTCCAGATGGGCTTATGGCATGGCCCGTCGTCAGGCGTCCGTCCGTCGTCCGTCCATCCGTCCGTCCGTCCGTAAACTTTTGACACTTTCGACTTCTCCTCATGAACCATACACATTAGAGAGCTGAAATTTTGTGTACAAGTACCTTAGCATATGGAGATTCTAATTTGTAACTTTTGTGACCCTGTGACCCCAAATAGGGTCACAGGGGTCACAACTTTAAAAACCTATTTTCATCTTCTTCTCAAGTTTCAAAAGGAGTAGAGAGTTAAAAATTATATGTGCAGACTCCTTGGACAATGGGGATTCTAATTTGTAACTTTGTTGAACCTGTGACCCCAAATAGGGTCACAGGGGTCACAACCTTAAAAACCTATTTTCATCTTCTTCTCCAGTTTCAAAAGGAGTAGAGAGTTAAAAATTATATGTGCAGACTCCTTGGACAATGGGGATTCTAAATTGTAGATTCAAAACTTATTTTCATCATCATCTTTAGCTCCTAAAGGTCTATTGAGCTGAAAGACTGCATGTAGACTCCTTGGCCAATTGGGATTCTAAACTGTAGGTTTTGTGACCCCATGACCCCAAATAGGGTCACAGGGGTCACAATCTTAAAAACCTATTTTTCTCCATTAGATGACAGTCTATGGCAAATTTATTTCTCTTGGATATTTTAGTGTGGACTTCTTTCACTGTCTGATATTGGCGATCTAGAAAGTGTTGAATAGTAATACATTTGTTTTGTATTTTTTATAGGTTTTCTTGCAATAGGTAACATCAGTTTCATTTTTAGCTCATCTTGCCTGTATAAAGCAAACTTGATTTGATGCCTGATGAGCTACAGAGCCAATGGCTCTATTTTTTAGATTTTAGACTTCTTTGTTTTAGAAGTGACTCTTTTAGGAAGTCATTTTTGTTCCGCTCATAACTCAAATACAATTTGTTCAAATGTCACAAAACTTCATATTTGTAATCCCTACAGTCCTTAGATGTGCCTAATTTTTGTTCCGCTCTTAACTCTAATACTATTTCTTCCAATGTGATAAAACTGAATATATGTAATGGCTATGGTCCCTAGATATGCCTTTTGTATATTTCAGTCAGACCACTCTCATTATTATTTTTTATATTTCGATTTCTTTCTTGTAAAAGTGATTCTTTGAGGAAGTCATTTTTGTTCCGCTCTTAACTCTGATATTATTTGCTCAGATGAGTCATTTGATGTATTTTTCTATGGTTAACTTCTTTCTTATGATACAGTCACATTGAACGGACATCTCAAATTTTCACTGACTAGTATTTAGTAACATTTTAATGTATCAATTACTCTTAGGCCAAACAAATTAAAACAGTTTTACAATTTTGTAGGAATCCTTTCTGAGTGTAGTATTTTAGTTTCTATAATCACCTAGGGAAAGCGGGGGTATAAAAAGTGAGCTTTCTCACTAATTCTCTTGTTCAAAATAGAAATATAAGACATTGAAAATGTCAAGCAACATCATGGTGAGATTATTTATTTTCCTCAATAAAAGTAAAACTGATCTGCATCTACATCTACATTAAAATGTTACTAAATACTAGTCAGTGAAAATTGAAATAGAGCATATGATTTCACTTGTTTCATGAACGAACTTCTTTAAGAAAACTTTTGGTAGTGTCCTTCCTGAAGAGACATCTTGACCTTGCTTCTTTTAGGGAAGACCGATATTGAAACAGGGCACTGCAATCGCAAGCTTATGGCTGTCCATGTCCGTAGATGGTTTTTATGATCGTTTTGGATATTTTTTCTGAACTTGACATAGATCACATGAAAACATTTCTTGTGAAAGCAGCAAACATGGGGTCAATGGGACAGTCGCTTTAAAAGTTCTGTATAATATGATGTTGGAAGATGAACAATAATTACGTAAGCGTGAGCAGAAAGATTTCGTGGCTTTTCGTTCTAAACTGAAAAAAAGAAGACTTTTTCACAATTCATGAATCATTCTAGTAAAAAGTAATAAGTATGCAATTTCGCAAATTATGACTCATTTTTCGCCAAGGATTGTATAATCTTTACACTTTCATCAGACATGCACAAATCGATTCTAGCTTACTGATGAAAGTAATGATAACGTTAAACATTTGTCAATACTGCGCTTTTTGTAAGCAACAATAAACACAAATTGCTAAATATCATTCATATTGACGTTTGTGGAAGGCGTTCACTAGCTGCAACACCAAGTGACTATATAATTCGTTAACTCCCTCGGCTGTAATTCGTCACTCTGATTGAACACCATGTCTAATTCAAGATTTCTAAATTTGTTGACAAGAGGATGTCTTTATATTTAACATATTTGTCGATTAATTGAGGATATACAATATGGTACAAAGATATAAGATTATTTTTATGCATGTTTCGAAAATATTATAGTATCGCAAACATGTAAACATGCGAAATGTGCCTCTTATATTGTGATATAGCGGGGCACATAATGATTAAACATTTCGTCTATACTTTCACCAGTGCCTACCATTTTACAACCTGGAATATTTTTTCTCAAAAGTACATGAAACCTGAATTATTGAGCAAAATCCTACACCGAATGCACAGAAATAAACTTATCTCTCGCAGAGTAACTCGTTCATTTCCGTTGTGTACGGTGTGGTCATGGATAATTTCGAAAAAGTGGCCGAAAAGCTTGATAGAGTACTGACGTCATAAATAATGAAATAGTTCTGCTTCACTATGAGGGATATTTGTGAATGTAGATGGCTTTTTATCTGTCGATCCGGGCAATTTTTTCCCAACCGATTGCTGAAAAATAAAATTTTCTTTCCTATTGTATATAAGAGGTACAGTGACAAAGTACAGTTTCGACAATTTTTCGATCATCTGGGCTGTAAGGCCCGATGGGCTTATGGCATGGCATTGTGTCGGGCTCCGTCCGTCCGCAAACTTTGTGGAATTTCGACTTCTTCTCCAGAACCATAAGGCCTATAAAGCTGAAACTTTGTGTACTTACTTCTTGACTAGTGAGGATTATGAATTGTAGCTTTGGTGGCCCTTTGACCCTTATTAAGGGCCAGAGGGACCACGCCCTTAAAAACTATTTTCATCTCCTTCTCCAGAAGCAATAGACCCAGAAAGATGAAACCTTGTATATACTCTTTGACTAGTGAGGATAATGATTAATAGCATTTGTGGCCCTGTAGCCCCTAATAAGGGCCTCAGGGGCCACATCCTTTCACCTGATTTCATCATTTTCTCAAGAAGCATCAGGCCTAAAAAGCTGAAACTTTGTGTGCAAACTCCTAAGTTAGATAAGGAGGAATCCAAATTGTACATTTGGTGACCCTGTGGTCCAAAGTAAGGGAGGAACCACATTTGCCACATTCCAAAGCAAAATTGATATGAAGCCTGATGAGCTAAAGAGCCACTGGCTCTTTTTAGCAGCCCCGTCTAAGGACGGGGCTGCTATCAGTTTTTGTGAAATTTCCATCGCCGCCGCCGCCGCCGCACTCATATTACCAGCTATAACTTTTTTTCCACTATGCTTTCCAGAACTCTTATTCATACCTTACTACTCATACCTCGGAGAAAGGATTTTGACACGTTCATTTTCAAGGTCAAAGGTCAAGGTCACGAGCTATGTAATCACTGTAAGAATTCCTTGTAAACGCGATAACTTGAAAAGATTTTGTGCTATGTAGCTCTAACCTGGTATATATCATCCTTGCAAAAGTAAAACAAAATTGAAAAGGTTTTGGCTACAATTCGTCCAAGGTCAAGGTCACAGGAAGGTCATGACTTTAGCATGAGTAAGCGAAAATGCTGAATTCTAACTATGAACACGTTTAATCAATACATAATTGTTGCACTCAATAAAAAGTGTTCTTTGAATGTGTGACCTTGAAGGTGAAAGGTCAAGGTCATGAGATATGAGTTATTGCAATATGCACCTAATTTGGGTATAACTAACTCATTTAGCTTTTCATAACTCATAAACATGTATATTTGTTTACACCTCTGGGGACTTACAATGACATGTTCACTTTCAAGGTCAAAGGTCAAGGTCACGAGCTATAAAATCACTAAAAAATTCCTTGTAAACGCCATAACGCGAAAAAATTTGTGCTATGAAGTTTAAATTTTATATATATTATCTCTTGAGAATTTTGGAAAGGTTTTGGGTATGAACTGTCAAAGGTCAAGGTGTACAGCAAGCTTAACAAATATTGAGAAAATGGATTGTTTTGACTTTTAACACTTTAATTCGTTATACAATTTTGTATTAAATGAAATGTATTCATTCATTACGTGACCTTGAGTGTCAAAGGTCAAGGCCACAAGAAAATGTCCAATATGCTGAGGCTTATAGACGGAGGAACAGGGTAAGGCGAAACCCAAAGTTTCGGGGCTGCTCTGTTTTTGCGGTTTCCCGCAAACACTAATCTAGTTTTCAAATATTGTTAGAATCTTATTGCTTTATCTATTGTCATTTTCAAAGATCAGAATTCGTCGGGGTCCTATCGGGGTATTTTTGTGGAAATATAATTGAAGAGTACTCCCCCGTAAATGTTTGTATATGGATATGACATGATTATTATACCCCCGACCAACGGTCCGGGGTATCTAGTAATACCAACGATTCCGTGTGTGTGTGTGTGCGTGTGTGTGTGTGTGTCTGTCTGTCCGAGGACATTTTTTGTCCGACCTATTACGGGAAAACTATTTATCCGATTAATTTCAAATTTTGCACATGTCTTCTACCCTACTAGGAAGGGTGCAGTGCGAAGTTACAGCAAATTTCGTTAATATTTGAATTTTTTACAAATTTCCATGTTTTGAACTTAGTCATTTTCCAATATCAGATTTGTCCGACCTATTACGCGAAAACTATTCATCCGATTGATTTCAAATTTTGCACATGTCTTCTTCCCTACTAGGAAGGGTGCAGTGCGAAGTTACAGCAATTTCGTTAATATTTGAATTTTTTACAAATTTCCATGTTTTTAACTTAGTCATTTTCCAATATCAGATTTTTGCCAACCTATTATGGGGAAAACTTTTCATCTGATTCTTTTCACATTTTGCATGTGTCTTCTTACCTACTAGGAGCACTGTAGTGCCAAATCAAAACTAAAATTGATAAGGGTTTTTTGTGTGTGTGTGTTGTTTTTTACAAAGTTCCATTTTTTTATTAGTCATTTTTCTCAATTCCTCTTTGGGGTTCAAATGCTGTGCAAGAGTTGACGACATTGAAAGTAAAAAATAATTCGGTTAGTCATGTTAGTCAGGGATGCACGTTCGGGGGTATTTGTGAGCCACGCTCACTTTTTTGCTTGTTTCACACTTATTTTCAAATGTGTTTGTGCGGGTAACTTCTTAGTTGTTCAAGATTCAACAATTTGACAAAGAATAGAATGCATCCCTGCCACAAGAACCCGACATCGTAAATAAAATGTAGGTAAAATGTGGGTAAGAAAGACCCGTCCCTCTTTATAGTACTAGAGGTGACGAGTCTTTCTTACCCACATTTTACCTTCATTTTATTTACGATATCGGGTTCCCGTGCATATGTAATCCTCTTACAACTCTTGTTCAGGCATTTTCAAAGTTGGTAAGTTTATATTTCTTGTTTCAGAATGTGGAGGTTTAAAGGTAAATTCATTCTAATCAACATGGATAGCCCTCAAGTCAGGTTCGCTTCAATGCTATTCTCCGGATGCAATGATAGTGACTGGTTTGATTTGCTTTGCGTCATTAGAACAAAAAGGAGGGATGAAGTTCGGTATTGGTTGAACGCATTACCCAATTTTGTGTATAAAGGACAAAAAAAAAATCCAATATACCAGGCAGCAAGCTCAGGATTTGAAAATATTCGTGACCTTCTTCTTCCGTATGGACTCGACCCGCTAAAGTCTAGTAGGGGGCCTACTAGTATATCTGATGAGTATTGGTCGATGCAACCAATACACATTGCAGCTACATATGGTCATCTTGCGGTTTTGAAACAACTCCTTCTCGATGGGGTTGACATAAACAGTCTAGACAGCCAACACAGGACACCCCTACACTGGGGGGCATTGTATGATCGTATTAAAATCGTGAAACATCTCCTTTCTGCGGGCGCTTGTGTGAATATGGCCCAGGTAAATGGATGCACGCCCCTCAATGCTGCATTGTCTCTTGGGCATGAAGATGTTTGTATCATGCTTCTTGCAAATGGAGCAGACGTCAATAGAGCAGATCAAAATGGATGGACGCCCTTGCATACTGCCGTCTGCTTTGGTTATTGGAATCTTGTGAAGATCCTTCTGGACTGGGGAGCGTCCGTCAATCAGACGACTAGCGATGGGGAAAACTGCTGTCATATTGCAGTCAGATCTGGCCATCTTCGTGTTTTGAAAATGCTCCTTGAGGCAGGGATTGATGTTGATAAGAAAGACATCGGTGGTTACACGGCATTCCATTACTCTTTATATTACATGGAACTGGATATTTTTCGGTTCCTGATCCAGAAACATGTGAACATGTGCACAGAGAACTTACATAAACAAAGCCCGCTCTATCTTGCCGCAGTGCGTGGTGCAGAGGAACTCTTGCAAATTATGCATGATGGTGGATATGATGCTTCTAAAGAGAAGTGGCTGAACAACAATTCGATCCCTCCCATAATCGAGGGTAAACCAATTTTAGAGGTGCTTCGATTCTATGCTGAGAATCCACGGACCCTGAAAGAATTGACCTGCCTCCGTGTACGGCGATGTTTGAGTGACATCGATAAGGAAACGGTTGAGCTATTGCCACTCCCAAACAGTTTAAGGAAACTGATCTGTTTCTAGAAATTTGAGCTATATTAGGTACGAAAAGGAATCTCTGCAATGAATCATTCTAAGGGTTATTTGAAATATTACTGAAGCCTCTTTATCGACAGCCAAACACTAAATATGAAGCAAATTCTGGCAGGCTTGTTATGAGGCAGGCTTGTTATGAACATCATTAGGCCAAAGAACCGCTATGGGTCAAAGAGAAATTTATTAACCTCAAATACGAATATGTCCTTAATTTGCTGGAAACATTGCAAAACAACAACGCCTCATCAACTCGATCAGTCATCCCAGGAAATCTTTAAAACCCTGACGAGTCCTGCTGTCAAATCATCAATAGCGGAGACTATATCCCGGCTGGTTCGAACCCCGATATCAAGACATTATTTTTGCTATCTTATTCCTCAGAGTACGGTTGATTTTGATAAGACTTAGCCCGAGTTTCCTACTGGCTATTTTACATTTCATTGTAATGCGAACATGTCAATATCAAAAGTAGCTCATGTTCAACTGCACAGCCATCTTCTTCAGTACGCAAAGCCCAAAACGCCAGTTTCCAAACTGTCAGTTTTATGCCTTGCTGCTTACCCTTTACTTTTCTGTGCTGGCTCTCTAGCCTGTAGGGGCACTATAGCAGTACAGAAAAGTAAAGGGTCTGCAGCAAGGCCTAAAAGACAGTTCGGAAACTGGCATTTTTGTCCTTGAGTAGGAAGATGCTACACATCCAGTAGGAAACTCCGGCTAGATAAGACTGTGCTCTCCTGTTGACTGTTGAAGAAAACCACAGGGACAATGATGTAACGGAAGGAATGCTAACATAGACAACAATCATGTCATGTTAACCATTATTATGTTACAGCAATTTCAGGGTCTATTACTGGTCTGTCATCCAGACCCTAAAGCAAAATATCTAATTGATGACCCAGTCTAGAAAAGTAAAGCAATTCTAGGTTGCTCAGCTTTAAAGTTCTTCTTGGCTCCATTTTGTTAAAATACATAAATTGTTTAAGGATATTGTCAATATTGAACAAAAATACTTCTGAAACTTAATGTTAGTCTAGGTCTATTACCTGTGAAGAGATACCTAAGTCAAAAGAACAAATTGCTAGAATACATTGTGCATTTGACAGCCACGGTATATTACATTGTGCATTTGACAGTCATGACATAATGTCCGAGAAACAAATTCATATTTTTAAAGGCATGTAGGACAACACATTTAATCAGCATTCGTTGATTTCTACTAAAAGTAATGTGTCCTTTAACCTGTAGATCACATGCATCTTACTCCTGGTGTGCATGGATTTGAATTGCATAACTTCACTCAGGACACAACATACTCATCTAAAACATTTTATTTGCACTTTTAATCACACTTTTCACGCTCATCTAAAACATTTTATTTGCACTTTATATCCACACTTTTCACATTCATCTAAAAAAGATTATTTGCACTTTATACCCACACTTTTCACGCTTATCTTAAACATTTTATTTGCACTTTATACCCACACTTTTCACGCTTATCTTAAACATTTTATTTGCACTTTATACCCACACTTTTCACGCTTATCTTAAACATTTTATTTGCACTTTATACCCACACTTTTCACGCTTATCTTAAACATTTTATTTGCACTTTATACTCACACTTTTCACATTCATCTAAAACATTTTATTTGCACTTTATACCCACACTTTTCACGCTCATATAAACATTTTATTTGCTCTTTATTCCCACACTCGACTAAAACATTTTATTTGCACTTTATACCCACACTTTTCACATTCATCTAAAACATTTTATTTGCACTTTACAACCACACTTTTCACGCTCATATAAAACATTTTATTTGCACTTTATACCCACTCTTTTCACACTCATCTAAAACATTTTATTTGCACTTTATACCCACATTTTTCACGCAAATCACATTCAATCCTTACAGACATACAGGGATTTTCAGATGCAAAGTTTCACAGATCCTGATCTTTGCGATAATGAAAGTCAACTGTGATAGATTAATGTTTGTAATGATGATATATATTAACCACAAATAATCATGAATATATTTATCTGTAATAAAACTCTTTCATACTTAACCAAGTTACTTTGTGTTCACTTCTTGTACATTGGCCCCGATGCTGTATGTCAGAAAATTTTCAACTTAGCTTCAGTCAACCACTTCGTTAAAATTTCGACAGATGCACTTGAACTTTAGTCCTAACAGCTGTGGTTCAATTGAATATTTTTAAGACATCACCCGTGTTTTTGTGAACAATTAGAAACTTGCATGCGGCTGACTGGACTTGTTTCAGACCATGTGGCAGAGGAATCCTTGATGAAACAAGTTGTAAACTGGACTTCTTTCAGACCATATGGTGGAGAACACAGGGCGTGTATCGCTTAGATACAGCTTTAGAGAGACAGATATGCCTATATACCTCACCCTATACTCTTTGTATACTATAGGGTGAGGTATATATAGAGAATCTCACCCAAGTGTCTTCTGATATCAAATATATCAACACAAGTTGATAAAAGTATCAAATATCCGAGGCTTGCCGAGGATATTTTACCATTATCAACGAATGTTGATATATTTGAGATCAGAAGACACGAGGGTGAGATTCTATTTATCATCCAAATCATTTTTATCACATTAACATGAAAAATGTACATCTTTGAACACTGCATAGCCCTCCAACTCCTAAACCAGTGATGTAATAGCATTGTTACGTCATCATGTAAATGACGTCATAGCATTGTGACGCTGTTGTGTTTATGACGTTATAGCATTGTGACATCACTACTGATGATGTAAAACCTTTGTGATGTCATGTATTTTCTGATTACAGGGCATTGTTCAAAATCTACTGTCAAAGCGATATCTCCTAGGAGATATCGCTTGATCTTCCACAAGCGATATCTCCTGTGGAACACAGTTTTGGATGATAAAGGCATATCTGTCTCCCTAGCGCTGTATATAAACGATACACGCCCCTGTGGAAGAGGAGCCCTTGATGAAACAAGTCGTGTCCCTGTAGTGTCAAATTTATGCAGTGATTGGGAAAGGCATGGGCCATTCTGCACATTGGATGAAAATGTCCGATTAAATTTTTTAAGTTTACTATTAGCATACGGGCAATGGCCCATTTTAATTAAGAATATTCATAAAACCCTGAAAATGGCACATTGACACAGATGTCTTTCCCATTTCCTGTTGATGACTCCTTCATTCTTTAGAACATGGACAATTTAAAATAAACTGGAAACTATAAAGGCCTTCACATATCAAAACTTGTTTAGCGTACCAGATGAGCTTATGACTACGGACTGCGGGTCCTCAATCATTCCCTTTACAAAGAAATTAAAACTAAATTACGGAATCTAGTCGCTTGTAAAAAATTATTCTTCATATCAGATGTGGAAAAATAGTCATGATCATGGTCGTAAATTTTATAATATTTACGATGACCGTGAACTGAAAATGGCTCTCCTTATTAGATGTTTTTTTTTACACAAAATGAATTAAAAGTGTTCACACTAAAATGGCTGTAATTGGACTTGGTGGGAATGTTATAATTTGTTCTCTGACTATTGAGGATTGGTTTGTGTAATGAGATTTTTGACACTATCAAAATGAAACCTTTAGCATTAACGTACAATTATCGGTGAAATATTGAAAATAATTTTTTTTTTTTAAAAACTGTCCCTTTAATAAGTTAGTTATTTGATACATGGAAATCTATTATCACAGTGCTGCAGGATGACTACTGTTTATGAAACAATTGACAATGTATACTTTTTGTCCCTTGTTTTTGATATTATGTTATAAAAATGAATTTTTAGAATCGCATATATGAGAATATTATGTTCAATGATAATATTTTTCCTTTGTGTGCCCAAAAGTGTTATCGTTCATTTTACAGTCATCATACTTTCTGTTATCGTTCACGGTCATAAAAAAAAAAATAATAATACGGTCGTCCTCTTGTATATTATCCGACGCATTATACGACATAATATTCAATAAGTTCGTTAACTGCGTTTGTAATGTTTGTGACATTAAGTTAACCTCCTATAGTTTTGAAGTAAATTGAAAAGTGGCATATTGTGACGTAAAATATATTGCGTAACACACAGGTTATTTACTTGTTTCAAGAACTATCTTAATTGAATTGTGACACAATTGCCGCCGAAAGTCATTGAAAAAAATACATCTTATTTTTGTAAACGATGATTATGAAGAAAACATTACATATACAGATAAAACCCAGATAATTTATTAGATTGAACATGGTTGATAAACAGTTTTATATTTTTTATAAATATATATTTCGTTTGAGCGGGTTTTAAAAAAAACAAAAAAACAAAATTACATATATATAAGGACTGTTACAAATACTCAGACGTTATGAGAGCACATTATAAGTGACACTTTATTCCCGTTTCAAAATTCATCAATGTCCGTTTACAGCCTGGAATATTTTTTCCATATCTAGTGTAAATTAAACTGCAGTCATGATAAATTTTTAAATTCATATATGATTGTTTCAAATACCATTTACATATTCATTGTAAAAACATCGTTTGTAAAAGATATAAATCTAATAAGATATCTACGGTAGATTAATATAGAATCTAAGATCGCCAGTCGGGACGAATTCACTGAGATTTGGGGGTACGAGTTAATTTTGGGTACGAATCATCGCATTCCATTTTACAGGTTGTCAGAAAAGTGAACATGAGTTACCTCCCTTGAGCTGGTCAAGATGGCCGAAATAGTTGATAATCAGAAAATGGTAAACATAGCTAAAACGTGAGTTATATCTGTAATATTTGAGATAATCGA
The DNA here is from genome assembly GCA_916613615.1 of Steromphala cineraria. Taxonomy (NCBI): domain Eukaryota; kingdom Metazoa; phylum Mollusca; class Gastropoda; order Trochida; family Trochidae; genus Steromphala; species Steromphala cineraria. The sequence goes on along the minus strand of OU744722.1, from coordinate 36,374,998 downwards.
AGCCAGCTTGTAGTTGGAGACAGGGCATTTTCTTGAAGTATATGATTGTATTTTTGAAAGTGACTGTCATGACGGAGTTTAACTGTCTCTCTCCAAAGTTTACTTTGGAACTAGAACAGAAATTTTAGCTTTTTTTAAAGCAATGATAAATTACAAAATATATTTAAAAATCATAGCCAATAAACTTTAACTGTTAAACATTTTTCAGTCATTTATAATTATTTTTACTAAGAATATGATCTTATTTCAGATAAGAGTGACAAATTAACATCACATCAAAATGAATGACGGCAGACTATTTTTCTCGATGACAACCACAGGTTGCAGTGACTGGATTGATCTGCTTTCAGCCATTAGTACCAATGATATTGATTCAGTTCGAGAATGGTTGAAAACTAAGAACACATCACCCAATTTTGTGTATGAAGGACAAAGTCCAATATGCCAAGCAGCAAGCTCTGGATTTGAAGATATTGTTGACCTCCTTCTTCAGTATCGATGTGACCCACTTCAGCCTGATCTGTCCGATCACATGTGGTTGAGACGACCAATACATATTGCAGCTTCAAAAGGTCATCTTGGGGTGGTGAGGAGACTCCTAAATCGCGGTGTCGATATCAACAGTCGTGACAGTGACCACAGGACACCTCTTCACTGGGTGTCAACGTATGGTCATATTGAGATCGTCGAATACCTCCTTTCTGCAGGCGCATGTGTTAATATAGCCCAGGTCGATGGATTCACGCCTCTTCATGCTGCAACATGTCTGGGGCATGAGGATGTTTGTACCTTGCTCCTCGCAAATGGAGCAGACGTCACTAGAGCAGATCGAGATGGATGGACACCTTTGCATACTGCCGTCTGCTATGGATATGAGAACGTTGTGAAGATCCTTCTTGACTCAGGAGCATCTGTCAATCAGACGACTAACGACGACGAAAATTGCTTTCATATTGCAGTCAGCTCTGGTCATCTCCAAATTGTGAAGATGCTTCATGAGAGAGTGGTTGATGTTGATAAGAAAAACATCAATGGCTTTACAGCATTCCATCTCTCAATATATTACAATAAACAGGAGATTTGTCAGTTCCTGATTCGGAAGCACGTGAACATGTGCACGGAGAATGAGGCTGACCAAACCCCGCTGTATCTTGCCGCAATGCGGGGCGAGGAGAAACTGTTACTTATGATGCTTGATGGTGGATATGATGCTTCTAAAGAGAACTGGCTTCACCACGATTATATCCCGCTTGCTATCAAAGGTAAACCCATATCAGAAGTGCTGCGCTACTATGCTCAGAATCCACGACCTTTGAGAGAATTGACTTGCCTATGTCTTCGGAGATGTTTAGGGGACAGTGTTGAGGTATCGGTCGATCTGTTGCCTCTTCCAAACAGTTTAAAGAAACTGATCTGTTACCAGTCGTTCGAACTAGATCCTTCAACAGACCCAGATCTCTGTGTAATTGACAACAGCTGATTGTGAATGATGTATGTTTGTAAACAAGTAATGAAATAATTGTATCACAATTGTAATAATGAGTTTTTGTCTGTACTTCTCTCTGACTGCAAGTCAAAAAATAGAGCCATTGGCTCTGTAGCTCATCAGGCTTCATCATCAATTATGCTGTAGAGTGTGGCCAATGTAATTCCCCCTTTGTAGAGGCCACATAGGCACCAATCAAAAAAATTAAGTATATAGGCGACAAGTTTCAGATTTCTAGGCCTTATACTTCAGGAGAAGAAGATGAAAATAGATTTGAAGGACGTTCCTGTGGCCCTTATTTGGGGTCACAGGGCTACCAAAGCTACAATTTATAATCCTCACTAGCCAAGCAGTCTGTACACAAAGTTTCAGCTTTCTAGGCCTTATGGTTCTGTAGAAGAAGATGAAAATAGGTTTTTAGGGTGTGGCCCCTGTGGCCCTTATTTGGGGTCACAGGGCTACCAAAGCTACAATTAATAATCCTCACTAGCCAAGGAGTCTGTACACAAAGTTTCAGCTTTCTAGGCCTTATGGTTCTGGAGAAGAAGTCGAAATTCCACAAAGTTTACGGACGGATGGACGGACGGACGGACGGACGCCGGACACCATGCCATGCCATAAGCCCTGTAAGGCCAGATGAGCTAAAAAGTCATTAACTTAGCTTAATTAAACTATTAAAGTTTATGCTCCAACCTTTCCCTCGATATCCTTCATTCATTTTCAGCTGTATCGCTATATAAAGCAAGCCCATCAAATGATGCCCTTTCAGCGACAGCGGCAAACTGGTTTCGTTCTGTGTGCTCATCGCTGATTTAAGTTAACCAATGGGAGTGCTAGTAGCTAATATATCATATTTGCCGCTGCAGGCTCCCGCTAAGCTCCGAACTGCGTTCTATAAAATTTCCAAGAGTAACCACCCGCCAACGGTATGGCTGAATATGATTAAAGGATATAAGGGGATAGGTTGGAGCATACCGAGGAGACATATACGCTGATGCAGTCTGATTAAAATCTTCCCAGTTCTGAGGAATAAAAGTTTTAAAATATTTACTCTATGGGAATCATTCCCATAGAGTAAATATTTTAAAACTTTTATTCTTTTCGAATCGAACATGTTATCCTCTTCATTGAGTCAGACGGCAGCCCAATAAGTCGCATGTTCTGGCGTTTACTCAGCTAACCAATCACAAGCAAGTAACTCATGTTAACCATGCTTTGAACATGATCACTGCCAGAAGTGTTATAAGCAGGATGATGTGATTGGTCTGTTACCGACTTGGTTTCGGCTGCGCATTACTGGTATTAAACACGCGAGGTACAGGGGTGCAGTCAGACCTAGTATAGAGGATTCAATATCTCTGTTCAGTTAATATTTTTAATATTTTCTTCCTCGAAACTAGGCCGATTTTAATCAGACTGACACTGATGTAGCAAGATGCAATTGCTTAAACACAATTGATTGCTTTGCAGAGGAACATCATTCATACAATTTTTTATTCATAAGTGTTGAATTAAGTCAATTCGTAAATTATGATATGTTGCATGTGGGTATAAGCCTTGCAGTGTTTTAACTGGCCGCTGAAGAAAACCATGTTACATTGGAATCCGGCACTTCTTCAACTTATTTCAATAATATTGCTCCAACAAGGAAGAAGACTTCTGAGAGAAGCCAGAAGCAAATCATGCAACAGAGAATTGTGAATCAAAGTTACTGATGCAATACATAGGGGTGTAATGATAGATCAAACTTATCGCGATAGTTGTTGTGCTGATACTCGATAATCATTTTTGGAAACAATAAATAGTATGGATAGCAAGTCTAACTATCGATAGTATCGACATTTAAGTTAATTCAGTTCTCAAATTTAAAAGGAAAATGCACACAAGAACACATATTTTTACATTTGGAAAATATTGGAACACATTAAACAGATCGGTGAGAGATGAAAGTTGCAACTGAGAGATAAAACAGATAACCCTCTTGGTGTCGGTTTGAAATTATGACTTCCACAAGTGCAGCCGAGTTTGATATCATCACAAACAAAGCAACAAACTCTGCCTTTCCTTTATTGATAAACTATCGTAATAGTACCCCGCAATAGACTTGCTATCGCATTAACATCAACTGTCATTTCATATAAGGATGACCATTCAAGGACATCAGTGAATCAGTTGACATTTGTCTTAGTTAAATCAATAAAGTATATCAAAATAGAGATTTTTAGCCTTTGAATAATGTATAAAATATTTGCTAGGGAAAGGAAGATTTTTCAGTGTTGGACAACACGTCTCTTCTTGGTTTAATATCTATATATTGATGCCTATTATCATCTTTTAAAGAGCAACATCACTTTTAGGAAGAAAAACAAAACAGTCAGTTAATGATACGGTTTTATTAGTTTCTTGTATAAAATAGATTCATCAAAACTACACAAATTTGTGCATACATATATTCATACCGGAGTAAATGCCATAGGATTAACTGGGACTTTTAGACCCATTAAAAGTAACTAAGAATGAATATATTACCAGTAATACATCAAACCTGAGAATAATATGAAATTACTTATGAATCTTATTATGTAAGTATACTATATAAATTATACTTTAATATTCATAACTAATAATTGTTCATACACGATCATTTGACTAGATTATGAACATTTTACCTTTTACATTGAATTTGTTCTCACTGCAGTTATTCAAAGAAATTTTCAGATAATGAATTTTAACAGAATTAACAAAATCAAAGACATTGATAATCAAAACTTAACTCCAAACAAAACAATAACAAATTATTAGCATTAAACTTGTGTATAATTGTCCACAATTATTGAGCACCATTAGTAAAAACAATTTCACAACACAAATCATTGCTTATGGCATGAAGAAATCTTTCATCCAAGCGTCTATATACATAGCACTTTTCATTCATTTGTGAAAACAAATTTTCACAGAATAATGGATACATATATTTGCTATTACATGAGGCATCTGCGTAAGTAATACATGTACGTATGATGAAATTCACCACAAATCATAATGGTTTTATAATATAAATGTCAAAACAATCTATCAATTTCAACATATCATACAACCTTACACTGAATAAAACACTGAATAAGCCACAAAATAACAAAACACCAAACACTCTACATAATCACATATCAGCTAAGAAAATGAAAATTGGTCGGAAGTTTCATGTGCAATTGTTTCATTAAATAAACCAAAAGCTTGTCATAAAAAATGATAAATTTAGAACAGAAATAAGCCATTGGTTGAGCAGTGAATTTCAAAATCTTAACAGAAAATTAGTCAGTTTGAGCAGCATTTATGTAGAAAAGAGGTAAAAGCATGTATAACCTTGCGCTGGTTGCATGAACACTGTGTATAACCGTACACCGGAACTAGCGAGGTGTACGGCGAGAAATGTTGCTAGCGAGGAGCCGAAATCGAAAGTTAGGTAATATTTTACTTCATAACTTTCAAATAATCAACATCATGTGGTAATTTTAGCACACATACTTAGTAAAATGTATGTGCTTGTCATTCTGTATCCAAGGGACATTAACAATGACAGTTGCGAATAATGCTGTTGTTAGTAACATATTTGCTATCTCTGACTATGAACAGGATATGACATTAAATAGTTATGTCTCGGAAAGCTATTGACATGATAATAACATAGAAAAAGATGATGAAACGGCGAAGATTGCTTTTTAAGTGATCCCGTTTGCGATCACGCTCCTCGCTAGCAACATTTCTCCGCCGTACACCTCGCTAGTTCCGGTGTACGGTTATACACAGTGATGAAGAGCAGGAGAGCTCCAAATCTTAAACATTCTGTTTAAACAACCAGAGAAGAACACGAACTTGTACAAAAGTTGTACAGCAAAGAGCTATGAAAATATGGCTATGCTCGATTTGTTTAAGCAGCATATACAATGGTCACATGACCAATGTCTGCAACAGACTAAAGTTGAATCAGTATGGGCGTACGCACAGGAAGTAGTCAGAATACCTCAAGGTAGCTTAAACGAACATCTTATTCATATTAGATGAATCTTTTAAAATATTTCTTTTAAAATATTAATAAAACATCCACTGTCATTGAATCGATTTTATCTAATTATTCATGTTTGATTTTATATTCATATATATCATTTTGATATGTTAACTTCAAAAGTTATTAATGTCTCAAAAATAAGTTATGGTATGTCACACAGAAAATAGTTGTCCTCCATTATACGCCGGGTTTGGCCGTATTCGTCAATTCCAGCGGCATACGTTGGGTTACCAACCAAGCAAAGCCTATGTCTTTCAAAAGAGGGAATTCAAAGCAGGCAGACTGGAAAATGTAAATACTACAGTAAATATCAGAGAAACATATTAAGCATCAATAGACCTATAACAATAACCATTTCAGTTGTAAATCATTAAATACTGTTTTCAATGGATTTCCAATCTTGATTCTAACGGTATTTTACAAATCTCTGATTTATAACAGATAATCTATATCCACAAATCTTATGTACAACATGATCACAAAGTATTCAATGTTTATGAAAAACGGCCATCATGTCAAGTCATTCAAATAAACAACCTTTCAAACTATTGATAATTACCATGATTATTTTTCTATCAACAAAACTACAAGTACACCATCCTTAAAAACATCTAAAATTTCACCAACATACTACATATTAAATTATTGTACATCATAAACATAATATCCTGAAAAGGTCACTCAATACTATGTTTATAACCTTGATGCATATTTGAATTACCTCCCTTTAACGATTACTTCAAATTTAAATAGAAACTCTGATTTTAATATTTGGGGGTATTTTCGTAGATTTGTATAGATATGATGAAGGAATTGTTTCCAATAATTTCTAGCCGAAATATTGTACTTCTTTATCTTGACTACTGTTTCCAGTTGCAGTTCTAGCTACAATAAATAAGATAAATATTTTTCAAGTTCTCTATATAATTCTTCTCATTGTAATTTATTCCAATGCACTTTGTGCAGCAACAGAAAAATAATCACATATTACAATCGTTGATCGCATCATTAATGTGAAATCATACCTCACAATGTCACAACAGAATAAAATTTCACCATTCATACCGGTCATCATTTCTTATATATATTTGAGAAACAACTTCTTCATGAAAATGTATACTGCCTTTACAATATGTATTTATTTATCAAACATGTGAGAACCTGCTCAAACAACAGCAGTGTAATACTTGAATAACCACTGGCCAACATATGTAAATCCAATCCTGCACATTTGCATATTTGCATCTGTACAGCACCTATAATCCACTGATTTCACAGGCCTGGGGGGGATCAGGGGGCTGGGAATCCCCTTTTTTTATTGCCATAGATTTTAACCTTTAACATAATGTAAATGACCTTTACAAACACAATTACAGTTGAGATTTACGCTTTTGCTCATGCTAAACTTTGCTTTGATAGCTTTGAGTCCCCCTCCCCAACTTAATGATTTTGAATTGTTATCATGGAGATGCCACTCCCATCCACAATTTGCTGGTCTAGTAAAATGCAATACTGGTAGTCCGAAGGACTAGTAACATATTTACGATCATATGATCAATTCAATCTTTTGGGCTAGCTGGAAATGTGTTTGGTCTATTGGTTTTAGAACTTCACTCGTCCAAACTGTGATAAGACTTATTTTCGACCCCTGAACTCATGCTAGGCCGAATTACTAGTAATCAAAGCCTGGCTGCATATTGAAACCTTTTCTGAGTCAGAGTACTATCCCTGAACTTGATCGTCCAATATAAAATCTTCTGGCTGTCAATGCTGATGAGAATACTGCACACAAATTTGGCCACAATGCAGCAAGACTTAACTAGCACCTGCACAAGTTCTACCATGTGGGAAAAGTTGTATTTTTTAGCCGTGATAAATTCTGAAAAATAGAGCCATTGGCTCTGTAGCTCATCAGGCTTAATCATCAATTATGCTGTAGAGTGTGGCCAATGTGATTCCCCCTTTGTATAGGCCACAGGGCCACCAAACATAAAATTAAGTATGTAGGTGACAAGTTTCAGTTTTCTAGAACTTATACTTCAGGAGAAGAAGATGAAAATAGATTTGAAGGACCTTCCTGTTGCCTATATTAGGGGCAACAGGGCCACCAAAGCTACAATTCATAATCCTCACTAGTCAAGGAGTCTGTACACAAAGTTCCAGCTTTCTAGGCCTTATGGTTCTGGAGAAGAAGATGAAAAAAGGGTTTTTAGGGCGTGGCCCCTGTGGCTCTTATTAGGGGTCACAGGGCCACCAAAGCTACAATTTATAATCCTCACTAGCCAAGGAGTCTCTACACTAAGTTTCAGCTTTCTAGGCCTTATGGTTCTGGAGAAGAAGACGAAATTCCACAAAGTTTACGGACGGACGGACGGACGGACGCCGGACACCATGCCATACCATAAGCCCATCGGGCCTTACAGGCCAAATGAGCTAACAAATCTATTCTTAACACACAGCCTACTTTATAGGTTAAATTTTTAGGACTGCAAACATTTCATGGTTATCGATTCTTGATTATGGGACAATATTCAAAATAATTTCTTTGAAGATTTTGCAGTAATTTGGCACGATGAATGTGGAGACATCCAAGTCATGGTCCAACTAATCGTAGTGCGTGTACTGGTGAGGTTCCATCAGGGTGGCCAGGTAGTCGTGAACCAAGGGCCATAACTCATTGGAATACTTGCCAGTGAACTCTTTCAACAGCCTATGATCACTGAAATAAAATATGTTTAATTATATTGAGATTATTGATAAAAATAGAAATGAAAACATATTAAATAAAATTTCAATGTTGCAGTATTATCATGTTGCATTTGGATTTTCTCAGTGAAGGGACAAGTTATTAGGCGTGTCCTTTCTGAATTTTCAAATGTTTAAAATGGGTCAACTCAAAGGGTGAGACCCCTTTTCCAAAATTCCTTGATCTGCCACTGAAAGGACCATCTTCTTACGCATATCCTAAAACGCCATTTTCCGAACTGTCAGTTTTATGCCATGCTGCTGACCCTTGAATGCTCTCTAGCTGGTAGCAGCACAGAAAAGTAAAGGTTCTGCAGCAAGGCATAATATAACAGTTCGGGAACTGGCAATATAGGATATGCGTAGGAAGATGCCGGAGGACATTTACATACAGAAATAAAATGAGTTTGGGTTTCACCAGGCCATCATTTTCAACTCAAAAATAAAAATTTATGACAACCCAAATTATCAATAGCAATTTATTTTGAAATTCAAATATTCATCCATATGATTCATAAATGAATATAAAAATTGTTAGTTCAAAATTGTTTTCTTATCTTTGACAGCAACATGAACTTTGTCATCATTGAAAACATATAGAGATTATTTATCAAGTCATCACATAAATTCTCAAATTGGATAAAACAAATAATAATAAAACGATTCCCCTACTCAAAGAAATGAAGAACCGGTTCTGTAGAGTCCTGATATAACTCCAGTCTGTGACGGACAGTTTCCGGTTTGTCGTCTTCCCTCTGTATCAGCGGTTCACCAGTCACGTCATCTTTACCCTGATGTAGAAAGAAACAAGGGTTATATATACCCTCAAATATTATTAAAATCTAAATATTTTAGATATTTATAATACCTACCTCAACTTAACATAAGTTGCTATACTCACGTACTCGATGAAAAATGGACAATAACGCGAGAGTTTTCGAAAGAAGTCCCAGTAAGCTGCCCCAGCTCACTACGCGCGAGCGGGATTGTCCTATCCATGGAAAGAAAGTAGTCCAAAATCACTTCTTGGTATGAACCAAACAGCAGAAATCCAACGAAGTCCGTAGGGGAGGCCGGGCGGGAGTTTACCGTTAAGTTGAGGTAGGTATTATAAATATCTAAAATATTTAGATTTTAATAAATTTTAATCCTACCTCAACTTAACATAAGTTGCTACTGATCCGACAGCGGGGAGGAGGGAGGACGCGTCAGGCGTAGAACAGCAGGTCCCCAGAGACATCCTCCCAGAGGGGCGTCCGAGCAGCAGCTGCACAGAGAAGCAGACGGTGAACCCCATAGTGTCGCCAACAACGAAACAACTCAACAGGTGCATTAGTGAGAGGTAACGAAGTAAAAGCGTTCAGCTTACCCTACTTGGACGTTGGGGCAGCTAGCTGTTGGGCTACCACCAACGGTCCAAAGGATTGCAGGCCCTCCACGTCCTCGACGGCTAGGTCCCGGAGGTAGTGGGAGGCAAAGACAGTGATAGATCTCCAGAAGCAGCCCTCCATGATCGCTGAAACAGAGCAGTTACGGTGCAAGGCCATCGTAGACGCAAGTGCTCTGATTTCGTGAGGGTTGCTGGCGACAGGATGAGGCAGGCCGGAAGCGTCGTATGCAGCCAGGATGACGGACCGGAGCCACAGTGAGAGGGTGTTCTTGGTCACCTCGCCTTTCACCGCCGGTGAGAAGGGGATGAAAAGTCTCTTCCTGGTGCCACGAAGAGAAGCGGAGCGGCTGATATATTCTCGAAGGGCACGCACGGGACACAGGGAGAGTTCCTCAGCCTCCGACGAATGGACGATCTTGGAGAGAGGAGGGACCGTAAAGGTCCTGCCAGGCTGACCAGGAAGCTGGTTCTTGGCGACGAAGTCCCAAAGCAGTCCCAGGTGCACGGATCCCTTCCTGGACTGCTCAAAGCGGATCCTGGTAACATCCAGAGCATGGAGCTCGCTGACACGAGCAGCCGTGGCAAAGGAGAGGAGAAACGCAGTCTTCCTCGAGAGGTGTTGAAAGGAGGCCTCAGCCAGGGGCTCAAAGGGGGCTCCTCGGAGATACTTAAGGATGACGTTGAGGTCCCAGGCTGGCGGACGGAACTTCAGCTTCTGGTCCTCCAGCTTGAAAGACTTGAGGAGGGCCACCAACTCAGGAACCTTGGAGAATTTCCTGTCCGTCTTCACCGCGAGGACCGAGTTGAGAGCTGACAGGTAAGTAGCGATGGTCCCGCCCTTCAGGTGACGCTTCTGACGCAGATGAAGAAGGAAGTTCGCAACAAACTGAGGATCCACAGACATAGGGTCCCGACCGACGTTCCTGCAGTAAGTCTCAAAGGACGTCCACTTGTCGTCGTAGAGCGACCTCGTGGATACTCTGTGGGCCTTGGAAATGGCGTTGGCTACACGTCTGGAGTATCCCTTGGCGCGGAGTGATCTCTGAAGATGGTCCAGACGTGTAGATCGTACCTCTCTGGATCCGGATGGAACAGGTGACTGTGCGGATGTAGGAGTAGGTTTCGCCACTGAGGGAGCTGAAGAGGACTTCCTTCGGCGAGTTGAAGAAGATCGGGGAACCACCCTCTCGCTGGCCAGTAGGGCGCGACCAAAGTCAGTCGAAGGCGATGAGTGTTCTTGATCTTTGCGATGACTTTGGACAGGAGAATCGGAGGTGGAAAAGCGTACGCGTCCAGACTCTCCCACGACAAGGACATTGCGTCGACGGCCCACGCTGCTGGGTCCGGGAGAGGGGACACGTACACCGGAAGCTGGTGGTTCTGCTTCGTGGCGAACAGGTCTATGAGAGGGCGGTGGATCTGAGCGCCGATAAGAGCGAAGGCCTCCGGGTTGAGCATCCACTCCGTGGGCGACGGCTTGTCTGGTCTTGAGAGGGCGTCCGCGAGGACGTTCCTGCAGCCTGGAATATGACGAGCCCGGATGAGGATCTGATTGTCGTCCAGCAACTGGAAGAGCTGGAGGGCTTGAACTAGGAGCAGGGGAGAGCCCGTCGTTCCCTGGTTCTTTATAGTCCAAACGACTGTGGAGTTGTCCGAGGCCAGGAGAAGGCGGGAGCCTCGGAGAACCGGAAGCCAGTGGGACACGGCTAGGATGACTGCCTGCATCTCTAGGCTGTTGGAGTGCCAGGACGTCTGAGGATGCGTCCAAATGCCTGCGGTGGTCTGCTCCCCGAGGTGGGCTCCCCAGCCTTGGAGGGAGGCGTCCACAAAAAGCTCCTGGTCGTGTTGAAGCTCGCGCAAAGAGACGCCTTCGCAGACGTTCGATCGCAGTGTCCACCATCGAAGATACTGGCTGAGGTGCGTTGGTAAGGGAATCCTGGAGGACGTGTCGTCCGACTGGATGAACGGCTTGAGGAACACCTGGAGCGGGCGGATCATCAGCCGACCTCGAAGCGTGAGGGCCTGGGCAGAGGTGAGGAGGCCTAGCAGCGCCTGCCACTCTCTGAGCCGTAGAGGAGACACCAGGGCTCGGTGGACAAAGGACTGGATCTTGATCCACCGGTCTGGAGGGACAAACAAGAGGCCTAGGTCTGTCCTGAAGCGTCCCCCGATGAAGGTGAGGTCCTGCAAAGGCGTGAGGTGGGACTTCTCCTTGTTGACGAGCCAACCCAGCTGGTGAAGCAGGCGGAGTGCAAACGCTGACTGTCTGTGTAACACGTGTGACAACGGGTTGGACATGAGGCAATCGTCGATGTACGGGTCGAAATGGATCCCTCTGAGATGGAGATATCGGCAGATGGGAGTGGTGATCCGTGTGAATAACCACGGGGCCGAGGAAATTCCAAACGGGAGGACGCTTCACTGATAGTGCTGGCCCTGGAAGATGAACCGGAGGAACTTCCTGTGAGGTGGATAGATCGGGACGTGGAGGTATGCGTCCTGCAGATCGAGGCTGATCATCCAATCCCCGGGGGACAGCTTGGAACGAAGGGTGTCGATGGAGACCATGCGGAAGTGAGACGGGGGCTCCATGAACATCTCGTTGAATGCCGCCATGTTGTGGATCATACGGAGCTTGGTGGAATTCTTCTTCGGTACCAGGAAGATTGGCGAGTAGAACCCTGGGGCGTGTTCGGGTCGCTGCACCAACTCCAGAGCGTTCTTGTCGAGAAGCGTCTTGATGTTGTCGGCTAGAAGAACACTCTGGGCTTCGGTATACTCTCGTGCCAGGGGAGTAGAGGTCACGGGAGGAGGACAGGACAGTGGTAGCTTGTAGCCTGTCCTCAGGATGTTGGTCACGTAGGGATCTTCTAGGACTTGCCAGTTGGGCCAGAAGGTCCCCAGTCTCCCGCCTACCGGAGTGCTGTACATCGGCACGACTGGGGGCGGGAGGGCCCAGTCGCGTAAGGCGTCGGTATCAACGTCTGGAGTAGGGGCGCTTGTTGCCTCTACCTCCACGGCCTCTGGAGTTGTCCTTTCCTCTAGAGGCGTTGGAGCCCTGCCGCTGGTACTGGCTGGGGCCGGAACGGGAGGGCTGTTGCCGCGAGCGTTGGCGCTTGTAGAGCTTAGGTTGCGTGGAGGAGGTCTGGCGACGAAAAGACACCTGGTTGTTAACAAACATCAAGGTCTTGAAGGCGACTTCGGACTGTGCCACAGCGGCTTGCTCCTTGAAGACCTCTGGGATCTTCCCAGCGAAGAGGGTCGGCGCGGTGGGGGGAGCCTGAAGAAGAGGTTTCTTAAACTCGGTCTCCCAGGAGCACTGGTCCAGGAACCCAGCCCGTCTGAGGTGCACCGCAGAACCAAAACCGCAACGGACGGTATCAAAGATGTTGCGGAGGGTACGCCGCTGCCACTGGAAGACTGTGGTCTGGTGGTCAAGCCTTGAGGGGTTGTCCAGGTCCAAGTCAGCCAGAAGGGCCTCTGTAGAAGACAGGAGCATGGAGAGGGGTCTGAAGGTCCTGCAGAAAGATGCCTCCATCGCAGCGATCTTGGCGTCCTGCACCTTGTAGGCATGGGCCAGAGGAGAGGCGAGGCGGCCGATGGCGTCGTCCAAAGAGGCGGCCTTGTCGTACCTGCTTAAGGAGTGGACCTGCAGAGGAGCTGCAGGCTTGGAAGACTTGAGTGAGGAAGAGATGGAGAGCTTAGAGAAGTCGTCCTCCAACGAGGCGACACCATCTAGGACGTCCGGGTTGGGCGGAAGCATCACATCCGGGTCCTCACGTACGGTGTGGATGGAGGCAGACTCGCCGGGGGAAGTGCCCTGAGGAAGCCGGTCCGCGATCCACTCGGGGATCAACCGCAGAGTAAGGTAGGTGGCGTTGTCATCCTCCTCCTCGTCGTAGTCGGGGTTAAAGTCTTCCTCTCTGTCCGGGTCTGAAGGGGGAAGCTTCTTCCTGGACGACCTGGGAGTCTTAGGAGGCGTACGTGGAGGCGTAGGGTCCTGGCGCCGAGAACGGTGGGACGACGACGTCTCCTTGGAGGACGAGCGGGAGTGCCTACGCACCGGGCTGCGAGAGCGGGAGGGCGTAGAGGAGCGTATGCGGCGCCGCTGACGGCGAGGAGATTTGCTCCGGGAACGAAGAGGGGACCTGGAGTGTCTGGAGGGACAGCGTCCCCTAGGGGGTGAAGGCGAAGGGCGCCGGCGCTGGCGCTGGTCGGAGCGCTGGTGCTCGATGCGCTGGTCACGATGGCGCTGGTCCTGGCGCTGGTCCTGGCGCTGAGCGTTGAGCTGCTCCTGGCGCTGGTCGTTGCGCTGGTCGTTGCGCTGGTCCTGGCGCTGGTCAATGCGCTGGTCGATGCGCTGGTCCTGGCGCTGGTCGTTGCGCTGGTCCTGGCGCTGGTTCTGGCACTGGTCCTGGCGGTGGTAAGAACGCTGATCCTGGCGCTGGTCCTGAAGCTGGTCTGAAGGAGGTGGGAGACGAGCAGCCAAGGCCTTGTCCAGCATGGAGAGGACGGCTTGTTCCAGGCCCAGAGGGACGGCATCAGAAGGAGGAGGCGTAGGGTTCCTGGGAGGCGTAGGATCCCTGGGAGGCGTAGGGTCCCTCGGGGGTGTAGGATCCCTGGGAGGCGTAGGAGCTCGTGGGGGATCCTGCACAGGAGGTGGAGGCGTCAGCGAGTGGCGAGGGGAGGTGGACGACATCGAGGTGCGGCGGAGGCGCTGAAGAAAACGCTTTCGGCGAGCAGCCGCGAAGAGCAGGAAGTCCGAGGGTGAGAGAGGACGGCACTCGTCACACCGAGAGGCAATGGAACACGTCCAAGGGAGACAGTCTGGACAGCGAGCGTGAGGGTCTCTGGCTGACTTAGCAGAGGGGCACGCACTGCAGATCACTCTGGGCATAAATCACTGCAAAGGCAAGCAAAACAATGCCAAGAGGGTAATACATAAGCAAGCAGAAAAAAGAAAAAAAATTTATTTTTTTTTTTTGATTTTAAAATAATCCCCCGGAGGGGAATAAATTAAAGCAGAAGCTTGCATGAAAAAGAGGAGATAACAATGCAAAAATAAATAAAAAAGTTTCATTGGAGAAAGAATTTATTTTTAGATTTGATTGTGTATCCTTAAGAGATGAGAAATTTTTTATATATAGATATTATATAAAAATTAGCAGGTACATGCATGTAAAACACAAACCCCCGAGGGGAGTAGGTTAGAGGGGAACATGCAAGAGGTAAAGAAACAACAACAAAAATAGAAAAAAATTTATAGAAAATTTTTTTTTTATAAGATTTGGTTGTGTAGCTTTAAGAGAATTACATAGAATTATGTAAGAAAGTTTATATATAAATGCCAAGATATTATATATAGAATGAGGGAATTTACGAATTAATTATAATAGGAATTATAATTAAAAAAGCGTAAAGAGAAAAAACCAAGGGTTTCCTGAAATATCCCAAGTTGTAACGAACCGCATTTGGTGCAGTGAAAAAAGCGTACGTGCCAAACTGCACGTAGGCCAGGGAAAAAAATCAGAGGTGTGAAAGTCGCCCATAACAACAAGCCATGCAAGTTGGGAGAAGGTAATTAACCCAGATTGAAGGCCAGACATCGCAAGAGGGGAGTGGTGCGACGCCATGTTTGTTTTGACCGTGAAAAAGATCGCGAAATTACGCGAGAGATTCAGGTGATAATTAATGATCGGGAAAGATCAAAAGTGCAATAAGGACATTATGGGGCAGCAAAACAACAAGGCAAAGGGTCGAAGGAAGAAAGAACCAAAACCAAACCTTGAATTATGGAAAAGTGTACGAAAACAAAACACATGTTGACACAACATGTGAGTAGCAAGAAGTGATTTTGGACTACTTTCTTTCCATGGATAGGACAATCCCGCTCGCGCGTAGTGAGCTGGGGCAGCTTACTGGGACTTCTTTCGAAAACTCTCGCGTTATTGTCCATTTCTCATCGAGTACGTGAGTATAGCAACTTATGTTAAGTTGAGGTAGGATTAAAATTTGTGATAATGTTCCCTAGACATTTTTGACATATGATATGACACATATTATTGACTAGTCTTATTAATAGCAACCATCAAGGAACAAAATGTTCAATATTTAACTTGATACATACATGTACAGGTGCTTCCCTCCACACAGTCTGACCACAGCTCTGTAAGTCTCATGTTCAGTCAACAGTTTTGTGCAAAGGCTAGCTAGCTAATAGCAAACCAAACAAAGCATCTTGTTGAAAAGACAGCAAGAAGCTCTCACTTTTCACAAACTTCACAGGATAAATCTGCCCATGGCTACTAAACTGACAGCTTTTGCTTAAGGACATGTGAATGGTTTACAGAGTTTATATCAGAACATGTGCTTAACAGAGCTGTAGTCAGACTGTTTTGAAGGGGATTCCTGGAGAAAGTAACCTATGCCTTGGAACATAGTCAAGTCAAACAGACTGACTGGTCAAATGATAACACAGATACTTTCATCACAATTTATCCTATTTTCATTATAATGATAATGGGTACTTTTTATTTGTCTTCATTTCATTGAAATTTCGAAAACTCTATTTGTACCGAAAGCCTTAAGCAGGTATGGATCAGCCTAGTTAGTGCAGAGTGCAAAACAAGGATATTATAATGTAACCTGACGTGACACGGCAAGGAATAGAAAGACGCTGCAGTCTGTTAAGATAAACCTAGTTCCGAGGAATACAAATTACAAAATATTGATCTTATCACGATACGAAATCCTCTACACTAGATCTGAATACAGCCAATAGGTCGCATAACATTTTACCAGCTAAGTGCAAACCTAGTTGTTAACAGACCAATTACATCATCACAATCATACAACTTCTATCAGTTATCTTGTTGAAAGCATTGTTCTTTGGAGTTTCTTTCTCCAAGGCTTAATATCAAATTGTTGTGCCAGACAGCTTGTGATTCGATAGTTGGGCTTATGTCAGAACATGTGACCTACAGGGCTGCGGTCATACCTAGTTGAAAGAGAAACCCAGGGTACAAGTTCAGTTCTCAATATACCGGATAGTTAATATTTTGAAACTTTTATGCCTCGGAACAAGGACAATTTTAATCAGACTGAAAGACCTTGATGCAGCAGTATGAAATGATATAAAATATAATAATATTCTTAATATCCTCATCTTAAAGTAATTGGAAATTCTTTTTGTGCCAAAGGCACCTGTCAGCCACTGTGCAGCCCCAGATCAAGCAATGGTCTATGGTCTATCATTTTGATGCTGAGCGTCAAGCAAGGAAGCAACATCTGCCATCTTTTAACGTATTTTGGTATGATGCGACCGGGAACTGACAAATGACCTACCACGTGTTTAGGAGGGTTGAACTCTGTATGGTAGATTCTACCGCTACCAGGGTGTGTCCATCTCCCTCTGATCCTATCGATGATGACGTTGAAGGGCACATTCAGGTTTATAACAAGATCAAGTGGCTCTCGCTCTATAAGTTCTTGTGCTTGAGGTACAGTACGAGGGAAACCTTCATTGGAGGAACAAGATGAGGTATGAAATAAGACAAGAAGACATAGTCATCGACATCTGTTGCCAAATTTGTTTTCATTATACAGTAGAATACGGATATAATAACTCCAAGGGACCAAAGAATTTGTTCGCAATATCTGGTGTTTGCTACTCGCGTTTAGTCGTCATAGGGCTTTTGACAGTACTTAAAAATTTGTTCACTATATCGGTGTTCCATTGTTACTCCAAACATTGCCAAAACATCCTAAATAACATAACAATTAAGGCCATGATTCGGAAATTTTTTAACAACATTGATGACAAACACAATTCACATTAAATTTAATGCTTATACCCGTTCAAATGGTGCATACAATTCAATTGTCTCTTCAATAGAACACTGCTTTCAAATTCTATCATTCAGATCACTGAAGTTCTAATATAATAAATTTATAATAATTTAAATGACAAAGTGTACCTTATTATTTTGACATTACACGTTCATTATCATTCTGTCATTTTTGTAAGGGAAAATGTTTTAGAATGGATATAGTTGACATCTCACCGTCCAATAACCAACTGTGATTATTTATTTTGTCAAGCTCATTCACAATCAGGTCAACCATCGTGTGATCAGGTACCAATTTGCCGTGGTCAATGAAATCCTTGGCAATAATTCCAGCAGCTGTAATCAAAATAAACAATATCAACCATCATAACACTCTTATGCATATAGATATATTAATCCTGCATTTTTTATCTATTGAACATTTCTGATTCATCTAATGGAATATATCCTTTATCAAATGAATTCATGTATCTAATAAAATGCCAAATGCCAAATCTCCATCCCCATCAACACTTTTGTCTCCCTTTGCACAAATTAAAGACTAGAGATTGCAGCAAGACCATAAAAGCAGCAGCTTACACAACCATCGCCAGACAAACATAGAAATATGGAGCCACAGTATGGGAACCATACTATACAAATGCGGATTAACAAACACTAGAATGGAACTACCTTACAAAATATCAATGATTGATTATTTAATTATAATTGAGTATTCAAACATTGGTGTCATGCATATAAAATCTTATAAACTTTTCAAGACCATGATTTTACACCACTTTAATGAACTGTCAATACCGAATTGTTGACTTAGCAAATGCCAACTACCAAATGAGCCCTAGTGTAGTGAAAGATAAGGCATGAGTGATCACATTTTCACAGTACTTACGTGTTTGTTCTCTTATTTGTTTTCTTAGCAGATCCCCACTGGACAAATGCGTCATATTAAAATCTTTGACGATCCTATGTGATATTGTGCCTTTGCCTGAACCAGGAGGCCCCATAATAATGACACGAAGAAGTTTGGAAATCATGTTGCTTTCTAGGCCGGAAGTTTATGTTATCAGCAAAACCGCATGGCGGTTGTCGTAAAAATATTGCACGTTCGTTGGAAAGTAAACAAGTACAGAGAAATAGATGGAAATTCGACTTTGATAAAAATGCGATAAATGATTCCCTTTTGAATATTACGATTTGTATGTAGTTAAGTGTAAATGTTAAAGTTTTACGTAAACTCAACGTCAGCGCAGTTTGCATTTGACGAAACGGTGAAGCGGGTTCGAGATTCGCTGTGAGGAGTTTGAAATCTCAAATATCAACTTGCCGGAAACGAAATCCTAGCGCGAAACGTGGTTTTGTTTTTCTTATTCACAAGACGTTTTGTAAGTACAATTAAAACATCCCGAGGGCAGTAATTCTTAAAACATTTCAATCATATGGTAGAATTAACATCTGCTAACAAATTCTATCTCTAATGTGTACTTTTGAGAAATGGATCAACCAAAATTCGATGATATCCAATGTGCAAAATTGAATCCACCAACATTTCTCTTTTTGAAATTTAAATCGATTAATAATTCATCTACCAAAGCCACATGATGATGATTGATTTCAAAATCACAATAACGAAAATATTATTTCATTAGAATTTTTTCCGAGATTGCTTTTGTTTATGGTTTATTTGAAATTGAGACCAGATGTTTTGTCCGTGACTAAAGTCTCGATTCACAAATTGTTCTCTCGCTAATTGAAAGAAAGAGCTTAATTTCAATAAGGAAGTTTTTGTAACTGACATTGAAAAGAAATTAAATTAAAAAGCATGCACATGGTCTTTCATTTGAGAAGGGCTTTTACCATTTTGTCCTGTCACCCAAACACCAATTTCAACTTCTGTTGTACTTCAGTTTAACAACCATGATGGAGACTCCAGTTATGAGAAGAAGATCAAAACCGACTACACCAAAAGCAGGCCGCAGTATGAGAGGCAATCCTGAGGGGAACAGTATTCTTTATAAAGATCGAAAGAAAGTAACCTCATACCCAAGTTCAGACGACAGTGGTCTATCTACGCTTAGGAAACGGAAAAAGAAAGTTGCTGAGGAGGATATATATGAAGATATCGAAGAAAGGTACATTATGCGGCGTTCACGCAGCGCTGATCTATCCATGGTCAGTTCAAGCAGTCTAGAGGAAATGACTCCTGACACGCTGAGTCAAATCAGTTCAATCATGGCAGTCCCTGATGTGACAGTTAATTCAACGATGACGCGTTTAAAGAAGCCTCGTTCTGGTAGAGGGGATGTTACGTGGGAGAACGCTGTCAATCATGCTCGCGGAGCTCCAGATGGGGCAGAGAGGTCATTTCATGCCAAAAAGATGAGTAAAGTATCGATCAAGGAGGAACCAGAAAAGGAAGTTGAAAAACCAGAATCACCAGCAAAAGAAAACACACCAGATATCCTCAAACCTTTAGAGAGAAAGAAGTCAATTAAGGTAATTCATTAACCGTGTAATATTCTTTGATAGCATATATTTATCCAAAGGCCAATTTTGTGTACAGAGCTGTTGTTCTTTACCTAGTGTCAATCATACTCGCTATAACTCCCATATTGAGTCTTGCAAGATGTAGTAACTGGTCTTGTCAGCCAACCTATGAAATTAACCAATAAGCTCATCTTATCAAGCCACAATAGTTCGCACATAACATTCAAATTTCAAACGAATGATACCAAAAGTAGCTGCTTTCTGATTGGATAAATCCATTTGGCCACCTCCCGTTTGACGTGAGGGTCATAGGTCGTTGAAAGCTCGGTTGACACAACAAATTACTATATCTTGCTAGACTCAATGTGGGAGTTAGTGAGTATTATTGAGGCTAGGTTTACATTGACTGTGGTTTTTTATAGGGTTTCTTAAATTTTGATTAAGTTTTTTACCATCAGTTTCAACAATCTTTGAAAGAAAACAGATTTTGCTACATTAACCATCTTTTTATCATGTATGGGACCGAACACAAAATATCTCTCAATGTTTTTTGAGCCAATCTTATAAGAGTGTCAAAGTATTTACAGGGTTTAAATTCGGGGGTCGAAATTAGTTCTAATGGGGTACTAGCCATTCAGACTAGTGCATTCCTGTGAGCACTAGCCCAAACATTTTCTGACTAGCCAAATACACTGATATAATCGTATTTTCTTTAAATTCAACTAGTCCTTTGGACTACCAATGCTTGCACTTTACTAGCCCAGCATCTTTTGCACTAGCCATTGGCTACCGGGCTAGTGCTAATTTTGAACCCTGGTATAATACATATATAATGTTTTTGCTGTCAGTCATGATATATTTGACTTTCAACCCAGGTCCAGATAAAGAACGCTGCCAACCGTCTGAAGTCTCTGAAGAGCAAAGGTAAACTGGACACAAGCAGAACTGGACAGAAGAGGAAACTGGACATCTCACTGCCCGATGAAAGCACGAGTAAATATCTCTTTGAATAAACTATCCTTCTACATCAGCGTAAATGTCTCGTGTTATGCTCCAACTTGTACCCTGATATCCATCAGCCAAATACTCTTGTTTCGCTTACGACGGTTACTCAACGCTATTTATAGTCTGTCTTAGCAGGAGCGTGCAGCACTCTCATTGGTTAATTTAAATCATACCGTGAGTACACAGAACTAAATCAGGGAATCAATTTGTGACTATTCAGTGTTTCCGGTGACTTTCTAATTTGCCGGTACAGTGTACCGGCAGGGGTAATTTTTACCGGTACAAAAACAAAATCGCCGGTACAATGTAATTTTTGAATAAAATAAACCATATCACACAAAAAATCAAGAGACCAAACACGAATATCAGTCAGCACAGCGAGTTAGCGAGTCGATGTAATAACACAGGAATTAAGCAACTTGCACAATCATCGAGGTCATTTCTATATTGAACTTGTAAAATAAAAATACTTTTGTTGTGTTGTTGTTTTTAATGAAAATAAACAAAGAGAAGTTGAAAAATATACGTAGATATTAATGAAATATTCAAGCAACCTTCACATACTGTTACACTTCGGCAGATCGATGATCTGATGTGGCTTCACTCGCATCCACGATGGGAAATTGAAACCCGATTTTCCAAATATTATCAAGAGTTATTACTTCAAAAGGCTTGTTGTCCATTTTAAAGGATTAATAAGACATATTTCCAAAGTTATCAATCACATTTTATCGAAATTCATTCAAATCTTTGTCAAAGATACACTCGCGCAAGCACGATGTTTTACATTACTTTGAATTTCAATCGTAGTTTCGTGACGACAAATATCATTCCTTATATAATATTGTGCTCCTGGTTATATTTCTGATCATTATTTTTCGACATTTATACACACAAATATTTCAATTAACTGCATGTTAATTTTGAAAAAGTGAAATATAGAAATCGTGTAAGAAAATCTGGTATATTTACACAATTAACATTGTATCGACAAAATGTTGTCATGAAATTATTACGACCACGTTTGTATGTTTCGTGCATCTTTTTAAAACCGACTTTCTGATTGGTTGACCTACATAATTAAGCCAATGAAAAGGCTTGTAAGAAATATCTCATTTCCAGTAAACACTTCATGCACCAAAGGTTGTTGTTGACTGTCGTTCGTTAAGAATTTGTCGAGAATAATATGTAATATGATTAAACAAACAACAAAATCCGTAAGTGATCACTTATAATTTCTTTTTTTTTTAAAGTAATATACGTCTTAAAAGTAGTCAAAGTTCTATTTCAGCTAAAAGACAATATTAAATTTGACCAATTTTTACCGGTACACTGTACCGACGGCGCTAGAAATTACCGGTACACTGAATATTTTATCGGTGAAAAACCGGTAATTACCGGTTAACGGAAACACTGCTATTGCTGAAAGGGCATCATTTGATATGATTGATATATATGTGAAACGAGGGTTTGGCCCATCTGGTATCAGGGAATAAGTTAGAGCATAATGGCAGCTGGGCTGATGTAGCTAGATTTAAAATAATCTTAACATAGGGCAGTGTCCATTATGTACATCCTTTAAGATTTGTTTTCCTAAGTCACTATGTTAAGTTTTTATGGAAAAATTTAAATTCATTTCTGAAGTGTGAGTCAGGCTGTTTTAATCAGTTTTCTTATCTTAGTAATTCAGTTAATTGTAAGTGGTAAAAAATTCAGATCAGTTTTACATTTTAGTCTTAATGTCTATTTACTTTGTATTTTGTTTTGAATTTTGAGGTTTTATGAACTAGGGAACAAATTCTATTCCAGTTGCCATGAAGAAACCCAAAGCAAAGGACATGAGTTGGAAGGAGAGAAGAAACCACAGGAAGATGACAAAGAATAATTTTGAAATCATTATTAAAGCCAAAAAGTTATGGGAAGACATGAGAAGGTAGGTCTTTTTGATTATCAGTATGTCATAATTATTTGTAATACAATGCTACATTGAAAATAATATTCGACTATTTTCATAAAAATTTGTATTACACACTTGCTCATGTAGTAGCCTTGTGATATTGCAGACACGCCCTCCCAGACGACCAGAGACAGAAGCTGTGTCAGGAACTCTACGAGATGGTGAAGGGAAAAGTCCACGTGGTAGGTGTTGAAAATTTTATAGTATTTTTGTTCATGAAATCCTCTGCAGTGAATTTGACTTATTTAAAATAATTTGTATACCCTTCAATCCTATCAAATGAAAAGTCTTGCCGAAAGTCCTTGTGAAATAATAAGCTAAACCTCAAAACTACACTGTTGATGATTATATTATTACTTTCTCTGCCCAATGTGCCTTCCTAAACAGATATATTCCTTACACTCAGGCAAAATATTGAATGTCATTGTAACTTGCCTAATTAGATAGTAACGAGTTGTTTGAGTTAAACCAAAAAGAACATCGAAATGCGTCTTACAATTTTAGGTTCCAATAAAGAAATGGATTACATTTCAGTTTTCAATGGCGCACGACACGGCTCGTGTGATTCAGTGCCTGGTGCAGTATGGGAATAATGAACATCGCACTGCCGTAATGGAGGAAGTGAAGGGTTGGTAGAGGAATTTGCTGAATTTTTGCTTTGTATTATTTGCTTTATCATGTGTATTGGTTAGGTTATGAACACTTATATATATAAGAAACAAAAATTGATTTTGTGATCACAGTGATGAACAGTTATGTAAATAGCAAACAAAATGTCAATGCTGACGAGAACCCAAAATTTATTTAAAAAATTGGTAGAACTATATTCTTTTAATTAACTCTTCTTTCAAATCTGTTGCCTCGTAGTTATAAAGACAATTGAATGGGCAAGCTGACTTGGTTGTTTTGTCTTCGGGTGAAGATATGATTTTGTTACCTGTTCTCAGATTTTCATGATATTCTTGCTTACAGTGCATTTACCATACTGAAGGTTTATGTTTGTTTACCTTTCAGATGAAATCGTGTCCATGTGTAAATCAAAGTATGCGAAGTTTGTCATCAGGAAAATACTGAAATATGGGTAAATATAGTGTTATTTCCAATCAATGTATTTCATTTTTGGTTTATTCTCTTTCTAAATAACACCACTAATGGCTGAAATATTGCCCAAGCGGCGTAAAACAATAACTCACTCGACCTCTTTTTGAATAACTTAACATTTATCTCTTACGGTTATTGACAAGTGTGATGTCCATGTATAACTGTCTGATATATCTAGCTCTTTGCTGACAAGTTATGTTGTCTTGTAGAACCAAACAACAGAGGAACTTCATGTTTAAGACGCTGCATGGGAAAGTGAGGAAACTCATCCGACACAGGGTAAGAAATTATTTTTTGGATCCTGTCTATATTAAATTTTTAAAATTATTTTACTACTTTTGAAGTGTCAATGGTGTATTCATGTGTATTTGTATGCATATGTATGAAATACTGAGTGATTCTGAAAAGGTATAGAGGAAATATCAAGATATGATTTCTTGACTTTTGATTTAAAATTGGACAGCTTTGACTGGCTGGTTGTACAAACGTCATTTCAGAAGATAAAAATATGTTGATAGTGTTAAAATAGGTTATATGACTAGGATTGTTTTGCTACATGTAAATCTTGTAATCATTAGGTTGTTTCAAGGAGTCTTTTACCATTAGGAAATCTCAAAGTAAAACCAAACAATTGTATATTTTGGAAAAGAAAAATGACACTGTAGATCATAGCTAAGTTATGTCTGCTATGTGATATGTATGTCTTTTCTTTTGTTGTCTCCAGGAAGCTGTGGAAGTAATAGAGTTTGCTTACAACGACTACGCTAACGCCCCTCAGAGACTGGCTATGATGGAGGAGTTCTACGGGCCTAGCTTCACTCTCTTCAAGGTAGGTCAACATAGAAAAGAAACATTGGGAATCAATTTTTACACAAATATGTACCATTGAAGCATTTATCTCTAAAAAGATCTCCCGTTACTGAATTTTAGGGACTCTTTTAATTGCTTGAAAAATTTAGTGTTTGTGCTGTCCAAAGTACGTTAGGAAATGATTTTAACACTAAATATATCATTAATGGTATTTTATGTCTAAAAAGATTGTCTGGGACTGAATTTGTAAGCACAGACTGAATTGCTTGAAAGATTATGTGATTGTACTGTTTTGGTATGTCTTTTTTGCGTTTGAGAAATCAAACAAACTTAATCTAAAGTCTCTTGCTTTACTGATACTGCAATGTAGGTCAACATTAGACTAGGTTTACCAATTAAAAATATTGATTTTAACAACAAAAAAACTATTGAAGGGGTATTATCTTTTTTATGCTTTTGAGAAATGAAGCGAATTCTTGAAAAAAAGAGTATCTCCTTGCTAGAAGCATGCTCAGAAAATGGTTATGACTGTGTAACAGTAATTTGGTTAACCATGAAAGAATATTGTAAAAGAAATGTCATTAGTGAAAAAAATACATTCTATCCTCCTATCATTTTGTCATCAAGTTATATATTATAAGGTTTATTAGTTTCTTCCTTGGTATGTTATAATCTCAGACCCACGACACCAAGTGCCTGGAGCAGATCATGAAGGAACAGCCCGACAAGAAGGACATGATTCTCAGGAATATGAAGGAAGCTCTACTGCCTCTCATAGACAAGTGAGTTGATGGGTTTGATATTGTCATTACATGGATCTTGTAGGGAGAGTAGGGCATTGTTTTAAGTATCAAACTGTGAGAAAAGAAAGATTTGTGGATCACGGCTCTGGATTTGATATGATTTAGATTTTATATAGTCTTGAAAGATGTCCAGTTTAAACAAAACGCACTTCTGTAGTAAAAAAATTGGGCGACCCAAAATGTTTTATGAATGTGTTAAGCAATAAGGCTTTTCACCCCTCTGTATTGTCAATAAGAAAGTGTTTATTATCCTGCTTATCTATTGCATCTGCACTCATTGTTGTAGGTATGCTTTATTGCCTTGTGATAACTGATGCGAAAATACAATGAAAATAAGTTGTGTCAACTCACTTTAATGATTTCCTCAATGGCTCTCAACAAAAGGAATCTGACCTTTGAACCATCCATCATGACTTTTATAGTTGCCCTTGAGCCCAAAATCATCAGTCTACATAAACTTAGCCTCAATAATACTCGCCATACTCCCATACTGAGTCTCGCGAGATACAGAAAGAGGTTGCGTCAGCCGACCTTTCAGCGACCTATGAGCCTGCCAAGTTGTATGTGGGAAAGCAGACTGTGGCATGGTAAGGCAAGCCCTGATTGGTCATTTTGATAAGTCGGCTGACGCGACCTAGCTAGACTCAATATGGAAGTATAGCGTGTGTTATTGAGCCTAGGTTTACTAAGACTGCCGAAATCATAAAACTGAACTGATGAACATCAAGAATAATATTTTATGTCTTATTGCCTACAGAGACATTCTAGCACACTCGATGGTCCACAAGATCTTCTACGACTTCTTCCACTACGCGACGGACAAGATGCGTAGCGAGATGATCGAGTGTCTGAGAGAACAACTCATCACAATGGTACACACTCGGGACGGCTCTCGGGTAGCCATGAACTGTATCTGGTTCGGGACAGCCAAGGTTTGTTGTATTAATCATTACTTCATTTCTGATGTGAATATAAGAAAAGATTTAAAGGGGTTGATGTTAGCCTGGAGATTTTATGAGTACTTCAAGTGTACTCAGCTACCAAAATAAAAGCTTGGTAGAATTAGAATTTAGGTAAATAATGATAAATTATGAAGAGATACAATGAGTTTATTTTGATGCCACAGCTAAAAATTGGTTGAAGAGGGAGGGCCGCTATTCTTTAAATAAGTAGTCAATGAAATATGTTAACATGGAAATCATTTGTTCTTCAAAATAAATGTTAATTTTCAATGAGAGAAAAATTATTTCTGGTATGTTGAAACAATTTATCAACAATGGAAATATGTATGATCAGTTTATATCAATGCTTCTATGACATGAAAATGAAACATGACTTGTCCAACAATAGTGATAGGATTTGTATAATATTTAACTATAGATATATTAAAGTGTATAATATAATTACTGTTTTTCTCCTAACTAAACTAAAGATCTCTATGTATTCCAGGACAGAAAGGTGATCCTGAAGACCTTCAAGACCCACATTGTGCGACTGTGCAAGGAGGAATACGGTCATATGGTTCTTCTCTCCATATTTGATGCTGTGGATGACACCAAGTTCGTGTCAAAGGTCATTCTCGAGGTCAGTAGGTCAAACAAGAACTATCAAACTATCAAAAACCCTTATTACATTTTCTGGAAAGAGTTCCTGTTTAAAGAAAAAAGAAAGAAAGAAACAATGAATTAAGCATTAAAGAGTTGTCTCCCCTGACCGTAAGCACATTGTGAGTGAGTTGTTAGTATAGAGCTGTTTTTGCACTGAATTCTTGATAGAATTTAATAAATTAATTGTAGAAGAGAAAACAATTATAAAATTATATTATAATCCCTCGTGTTTATGTTCTACAGGAGATGTTGAAAAGTCTGAAGGAGGTAGCGGACAACCAGTATGGCCGCAAGGTGCTGGTGTACCTCCTGTCTCCCCGAGACCCCCTTCACTTCCACCCCGACATTGTACACATCCTACAGCAGGGGGACGAGAATCAGACCAGGTCGGTTCTTAACCTTGAACAAATATTGAATAATATATGAAAAATAAAAATTCATATCTATCTATATTTGATGACTCAAAGGATGCTCCTTTCCCTTGTCTAACCTTGGTTGTTTAGATGTTCACCTCTGAAATGATGACCTCGTTTTTGCCTCTTTTTGACACTTTTTCCAAAAGTCACTTAGTAAAGACTCTCACCTCATGTCTTGTTGTGGGGAAAACATTGTTCCAAATGTTCAAATGATTCAGAAGTTAAATTTCCAGTCTTTTATCTTTAAATTCACAATTCAATATATTTTGCAGCAAGAAGGACAGACATCTATGACACCTGTAAGAGCAGGATTTTTATTTCTTATTTTGATTCATGATACAGAACTTTCAGTTTGAAAGTAAACTATTTGGAATTTCTTACAGCAAGAAGGATGGGCACCTACGACACCTGGAGTTGCTGGAGTTTGTGTCGAAGCCAACGCTACAGTACATCGTGGACAACGCTGCGACCCTTGTCATCAACAACGCAGCTCTACTTCTCATCCTCGCCACATTAACTCATGCTAGAGGTCAGTTACCACTCATATATTTTGTTGTTAGTATTCTATAAAAATCTTTTTGAGTTATTATTGCTTTAGGTATGAAAGAATAAAGTGCCCTTGTTAAATATGCTTAAAACAAATGATAATTTGATTTAACTCCACAAAATGGAGTAACATAGCAATAACTACACATGTGAGGTAATTGCTTGAAATGAATTCCCCTGCCAAATTTAAAGAAAGGCTTTAAAAGGTAGAAGCTTATAGGAAGAGGATGCTTATTATATCTAATACAGTAATTCATTCACCATCTCTCACCAGGTGATCCCAGTGAGGCAATGGAAGCTATAGCCAAGATGGCCGCCAAACCATTCAGTGCAAGCAAGGGAGATAATCAGCACATGGTGGAACACCCGGCCGGCCACCTAACATTAAAGAGACTCATCCTCAATGATAAGGAGAGGGGCAAGGCTGATGAAGCTGCAGGTGAGAGGTTCAACTTTATTATTTGATAAGAGTGATGTGCGAGTTTTGTGGACACAGGTTATTATGATCCAGAAATGTGGTTCACCTTTGTAAGTGGATGGTGGTGGGTTTGGTCTGTTTTGGTGGAGAAGGGAACCAAACCTTTTGCCACAATAAAGTCTAAACACACCTGGTTTTTAAAGGGACCATGAATCATTATTATGACACTATTATAAAATCATTATTATAAAATTGTAAAAGTTCTTAATTTTTATGGGATGATTCAATTGTATTCAATCTAATCCATATCCTCAAGAATCTATCACTGACTGTACCTACATCTTACTAACTCAAACACTGGGATTTGATTAAGTGGTAAAGTGGATAAGTTATTCAGAAGAGGGCCTGGGAAATATTTTATTTTGTTTTGTCACTGGCTTTTGTAGTTCATCAGGGTCATATATATAAGGATGTCATGATGTGTTGTACCATCATGAAATACCCATATTATAGCTAAGACTTAAGGTTAGCTAACTCCTTACACTGGAGCTATGGGCCTGGGCCTGGATTTTCAAAGGTCACTTAGTGCTATGATAGTCGTATATTAACATATGGCACCAACGACTATCCTAGTGTTGAGAGAGCTTTGAAAATCTTGGTCCTGATACATATCTGTATGCTAAAAGTTTATTTCTTCACACCCTTGGATCCTTTTGTTTCCAGTGTTGTTCTCCAAGATTCTCCTGTCTATTCTTCCCGAGGGAACGTTCAAGGCTTGGGCAGCTTGTAATAGAGGTTGCTTTACTCTCGTCAGGTAAGATGGGTTGTTGTTGACTAGTCTTTTATGCAATTACAAATAACAAATTGTAACAACTAAATTTACTTCCCATAAGAATAGAAAATTAGTAGTGACATATTTTTAATATGAGCACATAGGCACATGTCACTTTTGCCTTGCAAACATTTTTAAAGCGCCATTTTCCGCATTACTTATTCTGAATGGAAAAATATCCAGGCAAAGATATTTTCTATGAATGATCTGAGATAATTTATTTAAACATCTTCTCCCTATTACCCAGCCTGCTCGAAATAGATGATGTTGAAGTGACGAGCCAGGTGCGACAGCAGCTCAGTGGAATCAAGAAGTCGTTGCGGAAGATGACCTTCAAGGGAGCTCAGATACTACTACAGAAGTTGGAGGGAATGTCGTCACCGCCGCGTCCACAGATGATCGACTTGTAGATTCTGTGATTGCAAACCTTTGTCAATGTGTATAAGATACTAAAAATGTTTTCTATATAATTGTGCTAAACATCAACTCATTAAGTGTTCTTTCTGCTTTATCTACAAGTGATGTGATGTTTCCTTTACAAAATGAAATGATAAGATTAATTTCTTTCATATCACACCGCTTTAATATTCCTGAATTGATCTGTTATATATTTTTATTAAAAAAATACTTTCATAATTTCTCTTGTGCAAGATTTAAGCTTTGATGTTTGACTAAATGAACTAGATATGAATTCTAAAATGTCCCACTGCTCTTATCAGTTGATTTAACTTTCTGTTTGTGTTTAACTTTGTTTCTGATCTAGTAACGATTGAAAGTTTGAGGTCTCATATACAGGATTTGTGTTTGATGGCATTAGGGATTTTTTATGAACAAGTACTAGTCGGAAATTTATACAAATCCTTTTTCTCACAAATGAAGCTTTTTGTAAGATTGATAGGTTGTGAGTAGTTGTTATGTAATTGATCACATTGTCAATGATCTTGTAATATATTTGATTGAAGTCACTCAGAGTTCTTTAACAAACCCTCATAATTCAAAACACTGAAATGAGACATTATATTCATTTTGACTTGTGTAAGTTTAGGACTTTTTTCTTAAAATATGGTAAATAATATTCAGTTATTTTAAGTTATGCATGTACAAGGAACCTTTGTTAATGAAATTTAACAAAAAAGTGTTGTTTTATGTTTGCATTTTTAGAGCAGGTGTTAATTATGTTTTATGCTATTATGTTATGTTGTATTTTCAAACAGTGTCTATTTCTTAGAAAATGCAAATCATAAAATCTAAATAATGTGTGAATTTCTTGATTTTGGATTATCTCTTTTGATCTTGATATAACCTCCAGTTCTCCTTGTAAATACCAATTTCTGATTTGTAATGTACAGCAAAATTAAATTAAATGTACAGAAATTATTCATGAATTGTGTTTTTTTTCGTTCAATGAAACCAAAGAAGGCTTAAATGTCTGTAAGACAAGTATGTCTTTTGGTTTAGCATGAGACGATTATCAGAAGTAAATATATCCAGCAATAAACTGGTGATTTCCTCTTGCGACCGTTTCAACTATACCCAGAACATAATGCTCTCTCGTCAGGTGACTTGAATTCTTTTTCAAATACTATACTACATGACTAAAGTTGACTCACTATCAAATGAGACTATAAAATTGTAGCATTAGTGGTCTTTGTAAAACTTTCTTGTACAGGCCTTATCCCGATTCCCCAAGTACCATGCATTTGACATTTGTCTTCCTTCGCACGTGTAACGCTGGAGGGTCATAGGTTGGCTGATGCAACCTCTTACTGTATCTCGCTCGACTTAATATCAGGGGCTACAAATTTAAACTTTTGAATTTTTGGATATAGAAATTTTATATTTATATAGTTAGGGAAACTTTCTTTTTCAAGCTCTTGACTTCCAGGGATGACTGCCAAAGCAATGAATTCACCCAAAACAAAACTGCAACACACATGTACAAAATAGTCTGTTTATTATGCACTTTGTAAAAGAATTTGAAACACAAGCTGTGAGAACAAGACAATATATATCTGAGATTTCTTACATTTGAGATCTGTTACAACCATGTGTATAAATGAAATATGCATTGTGACCTAACAAGATGTTCTCAAACACTTAAATCTTTAAGCACGAACTAAACACAAAGAACATACAAACAAAAATCGTTGAGCAAATAATTACTAGTTTGAAAAGGGAAATGATAACTACTTTTTGATAGATTTTCTTGTCTAAAATTCTCAGATCTTCGGTTTCTACATATCTTTGGTATCACAGAATGCATTTAAAGGCATCGACCAATTTAGTCAAAATGAGAGAAAAAATTCTGCCGAAACTAGAATTAATATTAAATTCATGTCTAAAACTTGTGAAAATTTGAAATAAAAAATTATGAAGGTGATATGTTTTTTGTGATTCTAAATAGATTAAAAATGATTTAATTGAAATCAATGTTCATTTTTAGCAATGTTAATGACGATGCATTTTTAAATTTAATTCAAATTCACTAAAATTCTGTTTGCGCTGGCCAAGATTTATTCACCCATTACAGGTTTCGTAATGATGTTAAATAAAACTTATTTTATGACCAGGAAGTATTATCATACAATTATTTTCACTTTCTCTCCCAAAGTTGTTGCATTTGTTATTGTATGAAGGCACTAAATTAGCCCTGTAAAGTGGTTTATCAATGAACTTGTAAAAATAAAGTAAATTTCTATTACTCTATGAAAGAGAAAATGTAAATCTATTTACAATAGGGTAAAAATAGATGAATCCTATTTACAAATATATGAAAACAAGTATCTAATATCAATGAAAGACGTGAATAATTTCAAGTACAATTGCACTCAATAAAAGTTGAGTATCAGCTACATGATTATCAGCTAAACACAAAACAAGCTTTCGCAAAATTCATTATCGATGAATTTCATTCATTTTCTACTTATAGCACAAAATTTCCTATGATTTTATTTTTTATGATTTAATATATTAAAACCAAAAATCAAAACCAAATTACATATTAAGTACAAATAATAATAGGTCTGTATTGCTTAAAAATCATCACAGACTGGTACATATTGCAATCAAATCTTACAGATGAAATGGGTATGTGAAAATTTCTATTTTAATGAAAATGAAAATTTAAATCCTCAAGTCTAAAATAGGAAATAAATTCATGAAAAACAAATCCATATATGTTCAGCTAGACCACTTCAAGAAATACAACTGTTCACACAACATATAAACAGGACAAATGTATAGAACATATATATATATATGTAATCATTTACAGTAAAAATGACGATTGGTTTTCTTGTGTGACTTCGGTGTTCCTTGACATGTAAATTGATTGGAAAGAACTTAGTTGGAGGCACTTTACGTTCAATAAAAGTGAAAGAATAAATTAAATCTAAATTCAGTGATAAAGCTAAAACAAAATTAAACAGTGTGAACATATCACTCTCAGCAATGACATCAATAAATTAATCTCTAAAACTATTAATCTCATTCAAATAAGAAATTTAAGAATAATAATAATGATATAATTATGAGTATTTTTATAGCGCCTGACCTCATAAATTGAGCACTAGGCACTATTAATCTCATTCAAATAAGAAATTTAAGAATAATAATAATGATTTAATTATGAGTATTTTTATAGCGCCTGACCTCATAAATTGAGCACTAGGCACTTGACAAATTCTTAATTTCAAAAAAAAATAACATTTACATTTTGACGTGCCAGTTGTCAAAAGCAAATTAAAACATGCATTGCCAAATTATTGCCAGTATTTGCTTAAGTGGAATGTGAAAAATAGTGGACTTATCTATGATTAGTCATCACAGAACATGTCTATAGTCAATGGTTTAGCTATCACAGATATATAAGGTAACCATTTCAATGCCTTATTTAGGCAGAAGAAATGTTGACGGATTTATACTACTTTGAATCTTTTTTGACAGATTCTTTTCAGGGTGTTGCTAAGGTCTAAACCTTTCCATTATATCTTTCAGATCAGCTCGAGCTTTTCTCATTTATTTTGAACTTTGGTTAAAAATGCTAAGCCGCATAATTCAATTTTCCATTTTGATGACTATCTTTTTTTTATATATGCACCTTGGGGGAATTTCTATACGATTAGGTTCCTGAACAACATTTCTTTACTTGCCATTTACTCATTCATTTCAACAAGCTCTTTAAAACCAGTAATCTAATTTGCTTTAGTTATCAGTTCCAAAACTTTAAAACTACAGGATAAACTACTTAGAGAACTACAGATTTTTTTAGCAAATAAACTTAATTATTTGGTATAGAAGTTAATGATCTTATTGAGCCACTCGGATTCAATTTTTCCCCATAGTTCAACATTTTTTGTCAATGTCTTTCCATGAATGGAATTCAACACTGATATCATTCTCAAATGTCTTTTGCAGTCCAAAGTAACTTAATCGTAAGTTGTTGTAGGGAACCTTGCTTCATCTTCACGGTGTTTATGCAATGGTCGTCAAGTTAGAATCTTCCCGAGCTCTGTCGGGTAGAATGAGTCCC
Source organism: Steromphala cineraria (assembly GCA_916613615.1). Classification (NCBI taxonomy): domain Eukaryota; kingdom Metazoa; phylum Mollusca; class Gastropoda; order Trochida; family Trochidae; genus Steromphala; species Steromphala cineraria. The sequence continues at coordinate 36,340,954 of OU744722.1, read as the reverse complement.
ACGGTACTTCCTGACATGCTCTGTTCATCCTCAATCATGATTCGGTCCACTGTCGGGTCCCTCACTGAAACATTTAGAGAAATTATCATATTGTGGATATTTACTTCCTTTATCATGATTCCATCAAACCTTAACCGAAACCAATGGCCTCGAAGATTTTAGATTCTTGTAAAGCTTTGTGGCCATCACTTGTGGTAAATTATGTGTGAATAAGATACATTTCAATTATTTGTCCGGTGTTTTTTTGTTTGGACTGTTGGAAGTACTGTATTTCCTCTAATAAGCGCCAGGACTCCATAAAGTGCCAGGCCTCTAGTAAGCGTTTCGGGTCATAGGTCATAGGTAGTTGAGAAAATATGAGGCGGGCCTCTTATAAGCGCAGGGTCTCTAATAAGCGCCGGGTCCAAATCATTGAAGTAATGTCCCTTAGATATTCATTGTAAAATACTGTCTAACACAAACTTTAATTTTCAATGAAAGAAATAAGCGCCAGGCCTCTAATAAGCGCCAGGGGGTAAAGGGGTGCTGAAAAAATAAGTGCCCGGGCGCTTATAAGAGGAAATACGGGAAAATGTTGTATATTATCAAATAAATAAAAGTATTGACCTCATAAACAGTCTTTAATTGTATATTATCAATTAAATAAAAGTGAATATCATTCTTTCTACATATCTCATAAATAATACAAAATCTATTTCGTTGCTGAAACTCACCAGCCATGTTTATCAAATCAGCGGGCAACTCAACATCATCTGTCATCATATCAGTCTGGAGGTTAGCAAAGTTGATAAACACCTGGAAAACAATGACAAATTTCAGTAATATTGGTCAACATCAGCAATAGTTTAGATTTGCATTGCACTGGAATTTTGGCACTGTCTATTTGTCTTCACAGCATTGATGACCTCAATTCAACCAAAATCTGAAACTAGTTCAATCCATCATGACCAAGTTTGCTCACGAAAGTAGTATGATAATAAGCAAATTAGAAATATGAAATTAAAATGGCATATGGACAGGTTTTAGTATTGTGAACCTATTTATGTAATACAATATTTACTACACTGGGCAAGTAGGTAACATGGTCCACCTTGCCCTTACTTGGGGCAACAGTCACCAATTCTACAACTTAAAATCCTCATTGGTAAGATACCTGTTCACAAGATTAGATTTCATAAGAGATAATAGATCTAGAGAAGTGCAGAGTGTGAAACTTTAAGATGGAGGTTAAAAAGCAGGACACTTTTCATCCCCGATAGCTTAGCTACCTGCACACCAAATTTGAGCTACCTAGAGCTAATGGATCTGACAGAGAAGTTGAAGGTGTGATCTTGTAAGATGGACATTAAAAAGCAGGATACTTTTCTTCCCCATTGGCAAAGCTACCAGTGCACAAGATTAAGCTACCTAGAGCTAATGAACCTTACAGAGTAGAAAGTGTGAAATTTTGCAGGAGCTTGCCAGAAGCAACATGAACCTTTCAGGTCTGATGAGCTGAAAACATCATACTGAATACAATGTATGACAAGACTAAATCTAAACCAACCTGATCAAGAGTAGTCTGACTGACGGAGTAGCTCTCAATGCCGTGGTCAGACTTGCATGTCTCCATCCGCCCGAAGAGTCTAGCGAGGGAGAGTGTGGCGGTTCCTAGTTGGTACTGCAGCATGTTGTGATGGGCCTCCTTCAGTACCGCCTCTGGGAACTGTTCCTGGATGTACCGCTTCACCGGGCCGAGGTCTGGGCTGCCTCCCGCCGCCCGCAGGGTCACTGTGTACCCGTTACCAAACCTAGGGGAGAGGGATAAGGTGTTGAGAGTTCATCTTATCAAGAACTATGCGCAAAGAAATGCAACAGAGGCATGATTCCTTATCATTGCCCACTGCACAGTGTCACTCCTTAGCCATTATCAGATATGGTCACACAATGTGACCTCATCTGGCAAAGTAGTAAGCATAAACTTTGAAATGCCATGATTTTCACAATAAAATAAATAACTGTTCTTAGGAAGAATGATGTGAAATTGAAATATTCGAGAGAGCACCACACTTGAGCTGACCTGTTCTTGAGATGCTGAGGACTGCCGATACACTGGAAGCGTCCGTTGACCATGATGGCGAGTCTACCGCACAACGCTTCACACTCCTCCATACTGCAGTAACAATGTTATATATCAGTGCTTGTCACATTGATTCATAGATGACATTATATTGACATTCACATACCTTCTTAATATTCACATTTACCAAACTTCTTTATATTCTTTTTAAATATGCATTCAAATACCGTGTTTGGAGGCATTTTAAAAATTTTAATAATTATGGAAATAAATAAATGGATAAAAGGTTAGTTTAAACAAAGATTCTCTTGTCAAAAAACACAGAATGCAAAAGAAATTAATAATTATTAGAAAGATGAAAAAGCCATCATCAACACGTCATTAGCTTAAAAGCAGAACTAGTAGTTTAATGTTCAAAATTACCTGTGTGATGTCAGAATGACAGATCGCCCATCCTTGATGATGCTGTTGATGCAGTTCCATAGGAAGCGACGAGCCTTCGGGTCCATTCCCGTTGTTGGTTCATCCTGTAGTGATAGAAATACACGGTAAGGTGAGCTGATTTGGATTTTAACGCAGCTATAAAGAGTATTTTACTGATGTCATGGCTGCTATTGTGGATATCCATTGCGATGAAACTTGGAAGCATTGGCTGGAACTAGCAAACAATGGGTGGCACTGCATTGACATTGCACCTAAACTGACAGAAATATAGATTGTATCTTTAAATCATGACTTATGTATGGCTGTATTGTTTTCAAACAGAAGACAGAAGTTTTTTGCAATAAGAGATTGGGGTTGCAAAAGTCTTGATAAATCTGTTACATCTGTTAATTTTCACTTGTTATTTATTGCACATCTATAAATTGGCCAAGACAAATTTACAAAATGAATATTGAAACATGAGATAATCTTCATTACTATTTTGAGTGACATTTTAGAAGTTTAAAGTCAATGTAGAATAGTACTTTATGGATGACAACTTCTCTATTCTTAGAGAGCAATATTTCCTCAGAACCTTGTATCTGTTCACAAAGATGTTTTATTTGCATTTTCAGATCACGATAATATATTATGACTCTACATAATCATCATTATCATACAGATATTGCTTTAGCTCTCATCTCAATTTTGAACTTCTCGAAAGCACTTACAGACACTGAAGAAAGCTGACATAAACATTAGGTGTAAAGCTGGATTATCCACAAGCCAACTTACCAGGAAGATGACGGGAGGGTTGCCGATGAGAGCGATAGCCGTGGAGAGTTTTCTCTTGTTACCCCCTGAGTAGCTCCCGGCCACCCGGTCAGCGTACTTGATCAGTCCGAGCTTCCTGATAGCCCAGTCCGCAACCTGGTGAATTGAAATATGATTTAAATGATAATTTTTTCAAAGATTCTGTCAAGAAGTTTTGAAAAGTTATTTCTTGAATTGTTAGAAATGCCGCAACCTGGTGAATTCAAAAATAATTTAAAATTTAATTTTTTCAAAGATTCTGTCAAGAAGTTTTGAAAAGTTATTTCTTGAACTGTTAGAAATGCCGCAACCTGGTGAATTGAAAAATAATTTAAAATTTAATTTTTTCAAAGATTCTATCAAGAAGTTTTGAAAAATTATTTCTTGAACTGATAGAAATGCCAAATGAAAGTAACATATTTATAAGCAAGAAAGTAATAGATCAAAGGGCGAGTGAGTGAGTTTTTGTTTCCCGCCTGGGCAATATTTCAGCCATTAGCGGTGTAAGATACCAAGGAGAAAATCCATAGCTTTGATGTGGATGATAAGGCAATTAGATATCAACTTAACAAAATGTCTGTAACAAAATCAAATATATCAGTGTTGAATCTTGGCCAGTACTCACATGTTTGATGTTAGGTTCAGGGACTCCGCGGAGTCTAGCGTAGAAGTGTAGATGTTCCCGGCCTGTGAGGAGTGCGCTGAGAGCATCAAACTGAGGACAGTAGCCGAGGAGTTGTCGTACGCTCACCATCTGCTTCAGGATGCTGCAGGGAACAGGAGAATATTTCAGTAATTTCAGTGATTTATTAAATTAAAATGGTTATATAGGTGGCATCTTACTTTATCATCTAGAATCTGCTTCAGGATACTGTTGCCAAATATTGCAATTATTTCAGTTTCTGTCTTACATCTTTCTATCTGTTTCAAGATACCACTTAGTATAGGCATCTTCCTACGCAGAGCCTAAAAGGCCAGTTTCCAAACTGTCAGTTTTATGCCTTGCTGCATAGCCTTGAGTTTTCTGTGCTTGCTCTCTAGTCTGTAGGGGCACTATAGCAGCACAGAAAAGTAAAGTCTCTGCAGCAAGGCATAAAATGACAGTTTGGAAACTGGCCTTTTAGGCTCTGCGTAGGAAGATGAGTATAGGGGGAATTTTGGATAACAAATAAACTAAAGCAATATAGGCAATACCTTGAAGACTTTATTACATGCTAGGCGTCTATTATTTTCTAACAGTCTACACCATAGGCGTCTATTTGGGGCAAGATTCTATTCAAAGCAGGCATCTATTTTCAAAAGACTTGTAGTGACAGGTGACTATTTGAAACAAATCTTAGAGCAAGGCGATTTCTTGGTTCACAAGTGTCTAAAGACTTGATATCCCCTTATGTAGCTTTGAAACGAATATTCTTTAAATCTGTGGACAGTACATGCCATAAATACACCTTCTTTTAATAACTCTGAAAGTTTTTCGGTGGAAGTTACAAAACCACAGGAGCAGCAATTGTAGAAATAAAATTAAGGTGTTTTTATTTTCTAGGCAGGCGTCTACGGTATAAGAGTGTTCATAATCATCATACCTCATATCATTGACAAATGCAGATCCACTTGTGACCCCGACATCTCCAGTCAACATCTTGAAGGTTGTGGTCTTTCCTGCTCCATTCACACCGAGGAGTCCAAAGCACTGACCCTTGGGAACCCCCACACACAGCCGGTCCACTGCGGTCAGCCGTTTCTGTCCTCTTCGAGTGTATACCTGTAGGAAACACATTAATTAAATTCTTCATCAGAGTTCCACCTTTGATTCAATCCAAATAGACCAACACACCTTATAACTTTGGTTTCTGTCAAACATAATTGATAGATAAGGAACAATTACTAAAATAAACACGTGAAATTACTTCACAAGATTGAAAGACTTTCAAAATTGGTTTAATGATGGCAGAAATCGGGTAACATACAAATGCCCAAAAGATGCATCATTGCTATGAATTCTCTGCGGTTTTGCAGATGGGAGGAAGTGAATACAGCATGAAAAGCATGCAATCTGGCAAGGAAAGCACGTGTGAGCTCCTCTTTAAAGAGCTATTCTTTTTGTAAAATGCTAAATAGAGGATATCTTTTGTTTTGAGTGTGATATCACTTATCTCTCATCGAGTGACGGGGTAGAGCCAGTATTTTCACGAGTGGCGCAGCCACGAGTGAAAATATAGGCTTTACCCCGTCCAAGATGAGAGATAAGTGATATCACACTCAAAACAAAAGATATTCTGTTTATTATATGCCTCTGTGGTCGAAAATGTGGTAATTTATGTCCAAAAGGTCTTGACTCTATTATAATTTTCTGGCGACGTCATTCCATTGTTGATCGTAACTTAGCGACGGCGATGACGTCGCGTTGATTGTAGAAGTGCCCTCAAGCCATTGTACACATGACGTCATCCCCTCTGTGATATTTTCACTAACTTGAAAAAGTGATATCACACTCAGTGGCGAGATCACTTTTCTACAACTGAGAAAACTCAGTCTCTCACCGCTTAGCATATACTAAACATTGCATCAACATGAAGACTAACCTTGGAGAGACTCTCCAGTCTGAGCACGTCTGAGTCTGCGCCACCTGACATCACCCTTCGTCTCTCTCGGGCTACGTCTATATCTTCATTCTCCAGAGGGGTGCTAGGGGGAGGCACTTTCCTGTAACATACATGTAGAAGGTTAGAATTTAGGTATGGTGTTCAACCCATAAACCTTTAGAAACCAACGATAAATAAGTCTTAAGCCTGATTTCTGGCTTAAAGGTGGCTTAGTTTATATCCTTAGGTCATGATTATGATATCAAAAAAAAAAGGGCTTTTATTTTTGCAACATGAAAAAGATTCATTAAGCATGAAGGAATGGTATTCCTTAGAATTTGGCCATTATTTCAGCTATTAAATAATACTGATCATTCAAAAGATGTTCATTAGCAGAAAATGTTTAAAAAATGCTTAGATAAATTTTTCAACCAACAAAAGTTATTTCAGCCAATCACAGCTTCACAAAAAAATGTCTTCTATTGGGAGGTCCAACCTTTGCTTTTGCTGACATTATTAATCCAAGCTGACATAATTTTCATGATAAGAACGCATAACAAAGCTCTTTCAAATCAAATATATTTTATCCATCTCTGCACACTGAATGCCTAGCTCAGTTTGATGAAGAAATATGGACCTGTTGTCAACTCACCTTGGTTTGATGAAGAAGCGGTACTCAAGAAGAAGGTTGAAGATGAAGAATCCAATACCAGTCATGAACATGGCGAACAGATTGCGACCCACGATCTTCCACTCAAACAGACTGTATGTCATAGTCTCGCCTGTATAACAATGTCAAAGAACATGTGAATAAGTGCTAAAAATTTATGCATAGGAACGATTGGTAAACAGCTTTAACTACATAGTCTTGCATATTTTACAGTACAATGTATTACGATGATAAGAGGTCAATCAACATTGGACGCTCAAACAGGTTGTATTTAATTGTCTTGTATATCATGCAGCAAAATGTACAGCAAAGAATATCCACCATGTTAAAGGGGCAGTAGCACGTTTTTATGGGGAATATAAGGTGATGACAGGAAAATGAAAATTAATGGTTCCAATTGAATGAAAATGTATTCAAACTAAATAAAGCAGCTCTGATTTAAATATATAACGTAAAGTTTAGCCATGCGATTCCTTTTTCTGAGACAAAATGAATTAAAGGTGTTCACACAAAAATGGCCGCCAATGGATTTCATGTGAATCTCCATACTTTGTCCTCTGACTATGGATGATTGGCTTGTGTAATGTGATTTTTGACACTGTCAAATAAATACATTCAGCATTACCTTACAATTATCAGTGAAATATTTAAAATATAAAATTATCAAAAAACGTGCTACTGCCCCTTTAAACAATCAAGGCAAAAATTTCTCATATATCTGACTTTTTATTCTGTTTATTAAAACATGCCCTTGACCTCTGGAAAAGTAGTCTGACCTTTCCCTGTAGAAACAGGCTTTTTTACCAATAAATATGCTGATAATCACTGATGTGCACGATCAACATAGAAAAGAACTTTCACCTATCATTTGCAAAGTACAATTGACAGGGTCTTTACCAATAATTCAAAGACTTCAAGGCTTTTGTTGTTGAAGGATGGGAGACACATTATCGTATCGGAGCATGTAAAATAGACCCTGCGACATTGGACATTGAAGATGGACAATTGTGGAATTACACAAATATTTTTGCATAAACTAATATAAAAGAAGCAACGTTAAAATTGTGTTGTATCAGACACATGAAAATGATGATCATTGGTGATGAATATAAGGATTTTCTATCCTTTTAAGCTTACCAGGCTTTTTAAGGCTAAGATAGGTTTTTAAGGCTTTTCAAGGCCAAATGCCGAAAATTCTGGGCCTTTTCAAGGTTTTTAAAGTCTAAGATAGGCTTTTAAGGCTTAAATTTTCACGGCCAAGTGTCTAAAATCCATTTTTTTTCTAGGCTTGTAGAACCCTGAATGAACTATCCACTATCCCCAACAAGGGAGCTAATCAACTTACCGAATTTGCCGAAGATGTCTGCCTGAAGCTGGTAGGCGGTCATGTCGATGAGACCACGGCCCAGACAGTAGTGGGGCAGTAGCAGGAACACTTGCATCAGGATGTCGTTGATCTTACCTAGACCCTGGAGACACAGCAGAAAAGGTTGATAAGTAATTGATGCCGTCTTGAGCTTGAGTTACATTTCAAAGTTTCAATCTTTGCCAACCTGACTAAATGGATATCTCACACGAAAGAAGCTGAATGTTGTCAGCAACTACCCTTTGTTCGAAAAAGCGTTATTTCTCTATCAATTCCACCTTTCAAAAGATTTTCAGAAAATATCTATGATTGAACTAATTTTAACCTTCGGTCATCATTTAGCAATACGGTTGAAATGCAAAATGATCAAAAACATCTTTTTGCATACTTTTAACAGACAACCATAAAATCTCAAAGTTGTTTTTATAACGATATCAAAAATTACTTACTGCAGTCAAGAAACATTTGCTTTGCGATATTTTGGCAAATAAAACAACGATTTATAGCGATGATTGAATCACAGGAGCATTGACTATAAACTTTAGGAACTAGGTTGAAATTTTAAAAGTGTTTCTGAATTGTGACCACAACAAAATATCAAGTCTTAAGTGAACTCTCATGCTAAAAGCCCTCCTTATCATTCTCAAGATAGGATGCCTATTACCATATTAAACACAACATGTCCCAAAGAAGCTAAAATTGCAAATCAATTACCTCATTAACAGTTAAAAGCTTGTTCTATCATTTCATTTCAAAGTAAGAAATCATGTTAACATCAGGATGACATTTTTCATCAGTGACTGTTGATATCGATCTTCTCAAAACCCGTAACATTTTGCTTTAACAGTTATTTCAGACATGATTATTGCAAGATCTACTAACCGGGTCATCCTCTGCCAACAGTTGAAGGATGAACGTAGCGAGTGTTGAGACAGTTCCCAGGAACACGTTCACACACGACAACGCCACAAATGCTGAGCTTGGCACGTTGAAGAGACGTGCAAACGGATACATCATAGGAATTATTGCCCATCTGCAAAGAGAACAGTTTGGTTAATATTCAGTTGGCTGGTTTATTTTGAACAAACTGAATGAAAATGATTTTCTTACAAACTGTACAGATATTTGTATAAATCCAAGTGGGCATTTAATGTCTACCTGCTTTAAGGTGAAATTTTTTTCTTCACACCATAGTGATATCTGCTAAAATAAATTATCATCCTTACTAGTCAAGGAGTCTGTACACAAAGTTTAAGCTTTCTAGGCCTTACACTTCTAAGCCTAGATTTTCAAAGCTGTATGGGATGGAGAGCTTCCAAAATCTAGGCCAAGGAGAAGAGGTGGAAATGCAAAAAATTAACAGGAATGATGAGCTAAAAAGGACATGTTTATGTCAGCCGTATAAAGAAATGTTTTTAAATGGTTCCAAAATCATTTTAGAAATTTGAATATAGATCATGAATTAAGAATTCTGCACTGGAAGACTCTGATTGCCCTCAGAATATAAACATACCTTGTATTTTTGGAAGCAATAACCTTAAATGACTTACCCATAGAGGAAGAGTAGAGCAACGAGGCAGGGAGCATTCTTAGGGGAGACGTACGCGTCCTTGTTGAAGGCCAGGAAAATGATGATACACAATATTGCTGGTATCAGGTAGTTGATCTGAAGGTGAGAAAGATTTCAAACTTAAACTGTTTGGAGTGAATGTAACAAATAGTTGACAATCAAAAGGGAACAGAAAATATGAAGGGATTCACTAAAATTGATCACAATTACCAAACAAGAAGACATAACAATCTCCCGCAGGAAAAGTTGTCCCCATAAACTCGGACGGACAGACGGACAGAGCCCAAACCTATATCCCCCTTCCACTTTGTGGCGGGGGATAATAAGGTACATCCCACAACAAAGTATCCAAAAATTCAACCATGGAACATTAAGTGTGGAATCCTCTCTGAAATAACTTACAACATGATTTGTATGATTTTTCTGCCAAGCATTGCTACCACTTTGTAATTTTCAAAAACCATCACAAGGCCTCAAACACTAGGGAGATGGAGGTGTTTAAATGGTTATTCAAATCTGGGGTAAAAGAATATTAACTCCTTCGGAGAACCTCCCCTTTTCAAGAGATTAACCAGCCTTCCTAAATTCACTAGCCACCACAGCAGACATCTCTCCAGTTACCCATATTTCCAGTCTAAGTAAACCTAGCCTAAAAAATACTCGCTATACTCCTATACTGAGTCTAGCGAGATACAGTAAGAGGTCGCGTCAGCCGACCTTTTGGTGACCTATGACCTTCCAACGTTTTTCTGCGAAAGCACACTATTGCGGCATGATAGGCAGAGCCCTGATTGGTCAATTCGTTAAGTCGGCTGACGCGAGCCCTTACTACACCTATCTAGACTCAGTATGGGAGTATAGAGAGTATTATTGAGGTTAGGTTTACTTAGACTGCCGAAATCATAAAAGTGAACCGATGAACATCAAGAATAATATTTAATATTTTATCGCCCACAGAGACATTCTAGCACACTCAATGGTTCACAAGATCTTCTATGACTTCTTCCACTATGCGACGGACAAGATGCGTAGCGAGATGATCGAGTGTCTGAGAGAACAGCTCATCACTATGGTACACACTCGGGACGGCTCTCGGGTAGCCATGAACTGTATCTGGTATCTTTTGGCGACCTATGACCTTCCAAAGCAGACTATTGCGGCATGGTAAGCTGAGCCCTGATTGGTCAATTCGTTAAGTCCGCTGACGTGAGCCCTTACTACATCTAGTATGGGAGTATAGAGAGTATTATTCAGGCTAGGTTTACTTAGACTGCCATATGTCACACGTCTCGGCCCCCTATTCTCAAAAGTACCCTAGCTAGGATATATCCTAACTGTTTAGGACAGAAGTTGGGGACGCTCTTGAGAATAGGGGTCCTGGTTCATATGTAGGTTCAATTCAACTCACCAGGTCCCAGGTGATATTAGCAAACCAGTAGATAGTAGGGTTGATTCCGCTGACAAACTGGAGGTGTTTACTGTTAGAGACTCGCTCGTCAATCAACACAATCACAAAGCTTGCTGGGATGAAGGACATTGCGAAGATCACACAAATTGCAACCAGCACGTCGATGAAACTGTTCATACTTTGTGAAGAAAAGAGAAAGTAACAAAGTCATTACTTGATGAATTTTAAACATTTGCTAGCACAAAGAGCCATCAAATATTAACGGCTGATCAGAAAGACAGAATGATAACCATTTCTTTGTTCAATAAATGTACAATTTATAGTCCAAAACAAAAGACTTCAGCTCATCTTGATCCTTATTTTTTTATAGAAAAAGATATTTCTGATAGGTGTGGCATTTAAATAAATTATGCCAATTATTCTTCTTTGATTAGCATTCTAGAATTTGACATGATAAATGATAAAAAAAATTATTTTTACAACAGTGCAAGTGCAAATGAAAGTCCTTATAAACATTTTCTGTATATTGGATAGTCCAAAATTTTAGAATGTGAATGATAAGTCTACTATGCAAGCGGTTCTTGAAAGCAGGTTAAAAGTGTCAGATGTCACAACATACAACAATATTAACACATTTTAGGTTGATAACTTACAGTGATTCTTCATTGATTTGCTCCTGAGTGTAGTTCATTGGGTGGTTTACAGTGGTGATACCGTATTTGCTCCCGTTCTTGGTGGAAGGGAGATAACTCCGTAGTAGCAAGTTGTTGAAGGCATTCATGTAGGAAACGACTGCGGTCCAACCCTTATTGTTGAACCAGATCTGAGAAAGATGAATAAAAGCATCTATGAGATTAACTAAAGAACAAACTTGATGGTTTCAAAATGATTTCATCAATGGAAGACAAGCATTCAAACGTAAGGAATACCACTGATAATAACTGCAATGGAAAATCAATACAATGAAATCATATTTCCTTTAAAAGCTATGACAGATGACTTTTTAAACTCTGAGGAATCATTATGATGACAGCTTAACAAAAATATGAATCACAAAAGCTTGGCAAATTGTAATATATCACACATCAAAACTTTCACTGAGCAAATTTTTTCTCTCATACTTTTCTACATTAATATTAATTTTCCAAATCTGAAAATAATGACACACTCACCTTTGACACATCTTGTCTGACGTAAGTTTTGATCAACTCATCCAGATCGCTCCCAATAGACGAGTTCCCAACAGAGGACCCATTATTAGAAGCCCGCAGCAATCTGTCCACAATGTTCTGTAGTTGGGTTGCATTCAGCAGAGCTACTGGGTTCCTCTCACCAAAACTGAAGCCTCCGTACCTGCATGCAAAATTGAAAAGGCATGATTTTTTGCAGCATTTGAAGAGATTCATCCTGCTATATCAGCATAAATGTCTCTGTAACTTCCTAAAATCTATCAACCTAAAAGTGACAGCTGGTTACTCAAGGCTATTAGCCAATGAACTGGATCAAGCTTTTCAACACTCCAGGTACTGTGGTCTGGTAGTGTCTCTCATGAAATCTACAGAATGTTGCTCATTAAATCTATAGAATGCTGCTCATGAAATCTATAGAATGCTGCTCATGAAATCTATAGAATGCTGCTCATGAAATCTATAGAATGCTGCTCATGAAATCTATAGAATGCTGCTCATGAAATCTATAGAAAGCTGCTTATGAAATCTATAGAATGTTGCTTGAATAGGTGCTTCAAATGATAAATTTAATGAATACTCGGATGATCTCTCTTTAGAGGGTGCAGCTATTGCTAGATGTGAATCACTTCATTAGCTGCTGGTCCGATACAAGACTTTTCAGGAAACGTGTAGAAGCTATATTAATATTTTTTCATTTCTTGTATTCATGTAACTCAAATTTGAGGCAAACTTACCCAAAGATTGGGTTGTTTATCCTTATACCAGTTAAGTTGACCAAAGTCTTGGAAATTGACTAAAGAAATACTGACCTCTTTTTGATGTACTTGTCCATGGTTTTGACGAGCCAGTCGCTGATGTTGCGACCAGTCATATTGTACATGTAGTCGGTGGTCGGCAGGTAACGTTGGGATGGGGTCGGCCCTCCAGCACCTTCATGGAATAAATCATTATCATGAAAAAGGTTTCCATTGCCTATGAGACCTACGAACACTAAACTAACCAAGATGACTAATACTACCAGTTAGTTCCATCAACTTAAATATAAGTTATGGATGAGATTTAAGTCAGGGTTTGGAGGGGATGAGGTCGTGAAAATCAAAGTTAGGCGAAGAAGGTTTGGATGAGGTGTGACTTTCAAAGGCAAGGCGAGTTAAAGTTGAGGTATAAAGGCATTGGCTGTGGTGAGGTGGATCAGATTTAGATAAATAAAAGAAAGGCAAGGTGAACTGGAGTAAAGTATATCAAAATATATAGGTTCCTTTAAAAGAAACAAAATCGTGAACAATAACTTTTCCCATTACCAAAGTCACAAGTAATCCCCTACCTGGTTGACGCAAAGGTAAATCTAAGATCCAGTGCCTTGATTTTCAAAGTCCATAGTTCTCAGATAGTCTAGGATAACTTTTATGTGTATATGACTTTGTTAGCACAAAAAGAGCTAAAAAATCTAGCGTTTTTTCCCCATGATAACTTGATCAAATGCCAACAAAAGCATTAATTAACCAACTTAAAAAGTCACAGTAATCCATTACCTGGATGCCTATATCATAGGAACAGGCTGGTGAGTAGATGCAGTATTGCAAATAATAACTTATACCATTACCAACGTCACAAGTAAACCCCTAAATGAAAATTTAGTGTTTTTTTCTCTTAATTAACCCGACCAAGAGCCAACAAAAGCATTAACCCACTTTAAAAGTCAAAGTGATCCATTACCTGGTGGACACTGAGGGATGCCGATATCACAGGAGCAGGCTGGCGAGTCAATGGACAGGTTACCGGTCAGTGTGGGTCGGTCAGTCCACTTGCTGGTGGACGCCGAGAAATCACATGGGTAGTTCCTGAAATAGAGGAACTGGTATCAGGAACTGGGGCAGGTGAACAGTCTGTTGTAATTTGTTCAAGGATTCAAGAGTTAAGATCAAAATGCACAGCTATTGATATGGCCACTGAGATGAAAACCATAAATTGGTCAGGTTAAGATATGAGATACAATGCAGCTTTTTCATATTCACCCCTACAAGAAAAGAGGTTTAAGAGACAGTCCTATTGAAGTATTTTCTGTGGGAACAAAATTCAAGGAGACATTTCAGTTAATGCATATAATGTAGTACATGATCATAACCAACAAAGTTAAAACATGTTACTTTGAGTAACCATTTTATTGATTTAGATTTGAGAAGCTGACCTAATGAAGAGCGCATACTCCATAAAAAAATAGAACAATGAGAAGTGAAGCCTTTCACCCTTTAAACTTTTATTTGTTACTGAATTCTTAGGGGTGAAAGTATTTGACTGCATGATACATTATGGGTGTGACAATTGACTTGGTATGCATATGTTTAGTCAAATCAAATCAACAGACAATCTCCTATACACTTAAATTAGATTCTGAAGAATATCTTACGGTATCTGGTACACTGATGAATTCATACATCTCGTCCCAAAGTACGGTTTGTTGAGTAAGGAGTCTTCAATATGGTCAGCCATTGTAGTGCCAGGTGCGTCATTGCTGAAAAAACAAATTTGATTGGATTCAAAAGAGTTTAATGATGGGGCTTAATTTGAGTTTGTCCAAAACGCTTTGCTTTTATTTACTATTAGTTAGAATTGTTGAACTTCACAAAATACACAAAGACATATATTATGATGTTGACCAATAATAGATAATATTTATGGGTATTATACATAAAATCAAGGAGTTCTCTCATGAAATATATTTTCTCATTCTCATATTCCCCCATTTTATATTCTTTCATTCTCTCATTCAATATTCTCTCATACTTTTAGTATCTATTTTCATATTAATCATTTTTATATTTTCTCTATCTTTTATTTTAATTCTTATATGCTCTTTCTAATATTCTCTCATCCTTATGATTATTCTCTTATTTTATATTCTTTCATTTTATATTCTTTCATTCTTACATTCCCTCATTCTGTATTCTCTCATTCCTACCTGTAGAACATGTAGAGATGTGGGTCGCCCTTCTTGGGTGTGTACATCCAGGGTTGGAGTTCTAAAGCAGGTTCTTCTTGGAATGGCGGCAGGATCAGTGCGAACACCATGGCCAGACACACAAACCCAGCCGGCAGGATTATCTAGAACATAGAACAATGTATCAACCATTCTCTTGATCTTGACAAACTTTTTATCTCTAGAAATTCTTGCCTACAGAGTCATGAAGCCAAATGTTCATATTGTACTGATTGACTGTGGAAATGAACTTTGCTAGACCTATATCCCTTACGGAAAACATATGTGTTGACAAAAAAATGCCAATTCTTACTGACATGCAATTGTTAACTTGATTACAATTACCGATAATAACATATAGTTTCTTTGATGGGCATTCTAGAAGTTGTTATGATGAACAAGATGAAGGCCATATTTTGGATATACAACTTCTTTATTCAAGTTTGCAACGTTTCGACATAGATACTAATGTTGTTATCATGCAAGTGAAATGTTGCAAACTTGAAGTTGTATATCCATAATATTGCCTTCATCTTCTTCCTAACAAATAGTTGTTTCTATTATATTGTAAAATCATTTTCTCCCAATTCCAAATTTAACACCGATTAGCCTGAATTTGAAAGTGATACAGTGGGTCTTATAGAGAAACAGAAAATCTCTTGAACAAGGGAGTATACCATCATTGACACTGGCTTACAACAGAAAACCCTGAGTAAACATTGAAGAAGGTTTGGGTATCTATTTACCTCACAAACAAATCCCTTCTTGCTGCGGCGGACATGATGAAATCTCTTGATGAGAAGCGCCACAAACTGCCTCCTCTTGAGTGTCCAGCCTGACAACTTCTTCTCTCCCTCTGGCAGGAACCCAGGGTCCGCCGGCGCCTCCGCTACAGACTCTGAATAGAAATTTAAAGAGTCATGTAATACGCATGAGTTTAGGGATGAAATAACGAACTGTGAGACTGAAAAAGTCTGTCAGTATTTCTGCTACAGACTCTGTGTTAAAGAGAACAAGAAAATTGTTGTTGCTATTTCTAAAGAAGATTTGCTATTATATTCTATTTAGAAATTGGAGTTTGAAAAATGTACAAATTCTTGAATAGTAAATTATAATCTCATTTGATCTTTTTCTATTACAAAATCTACAGAATAGTTTTTGAATATTAACAATAAGTAAGACATAAGAACATGCACAGTGTAACACAATAAGACTATCACTACATATGTACAGAAACAAATACATACATATCCACCACATGCTTCGGTTTGATAATGCATGCTTCAAAATCTGTTTCATTATGTATGATTATAAATGAACGCATGTATAATATCATAAAAACACATGCTCTCTTATCTTGACCAACTTTTTTGTAATGGACAGTCTAAGTAAACCTAGCCTCATTAAAACTCCTTTCACTCCGATATTGAATCTAGCGAGACATAGTAGAGGCTGTCGTCATGATCTTTCGTATTGACCAATCAGGGATTGTCTTAACAAACTGCAGTCAGCTGATGTGACCCTCTACTAGATCTCGCTAGACTCAATATCAGAGTGAAACAGGTATTATTGAGGCTAGGTTTACTTAGACTGGGTGAGGTGAGGTGAGGTGAGGTGAGGTTTATCGCCGCTTTCAAGAGTATTTCACTTATATCGCGGCTGCTAGTATTATTGCAGGGAGAAAGCCCGCAGCACTATTGTGGCTATGTGTTGCGGTGAAACCTGGGAGCATCGGCTGGAACTAGCAACCATGGGTGGTACTGCACTGAAATTCAGTGTAGCATTGCACCCAAACCTGACTGCGTGTAGAACAGTTCTCTACTGCAGACAAAGTTGCCGAGCCCCTGGCGGGATTAGACTGGGTAATGGAAAACATGCCATCACATGATACAATACATGCAACTGATAACTAACTGAATGTTTTTAACAAATCTTCCTATGCAGAAAGTTAGAACAGAAGAGAACACGACCTATCTCAATATTACGCTGACAAGTTATATTTCAAAAAGAATCCTTTGTGAATGGTATTTTGCATCTAAACCATGTGGATAATCTTCTTTGATGGACATTCTAGAAGTTGCGATGATGAAGAAGATGAAGGTAATATTATGGATATACAACTTCTTTATTCAAGTTATATATCTGCAGGAGTCATGATTATGATTGCAGAGACATTTCAACTTCACTTTCGATGTAGAACATCATTTTGACTATTCATCAATTCTTAATCTAGCAAATACATCAAGTGAGGTACTACAAAATCCTCAATTACCTCTTTTGTCACAAGGAGTCGAAGGGTTGTTTTCCTAAGTATCCATTGGAGGTCATCGAAATGGATGATTGCAAATGAGCACATCAACATCACATATAAACAGTAACCATACACCTTTAATTCTTGACAATGAAGCACAAGCTGATGTAGAGGGTATAATATGAAGCGCAGCAGGGTTACGAAGTCGAGCATAGATGTTAGAAATGAAATTTCTATCGTTTGAGCTGGGCGAATTAGAGAGGAATTGATTTCTCTTTAGGAACAAACCAGATAAAAAGGGAGGTAATACTTGTGTAGAGGGCGCTGTGAGGTGTGTATAAATGTGATGTCAGAGCGCGGGAAGTCCATTCTCGGCTTCTATTTTGAAGTGAAGGTGTACTATGAAGTGAAGGTGTACTATGAAGTGAAGGTGTATTATGAAGTGAAGGTGTACTATGAAGTGAAGGTGTACTATGAAGTGAAGGTGTACTATGAAGTGAAGGTGTAATATAGTGAACTCTTTTATGGCGAAGTGTTGATGTCTTGGCGGTATGTGATGAATTGGGTGGAAAATGCTGAAGCGATGGTTTATGACTAACTGGTGTTTTATTGTGAATGGCGGTTTGTGGCGAGGTGATGTGAATTGATTGTAAATGGTGAAGTAGCACAGTATGGTGAATTGGCTATGTGCTGTGATGTTTTGTGAAGTGGTGATACATGGTGAAGTGATGGTACATGGTGAAGTGATGGTACATGGTGAAGTGATGGTATACTGTGAGGTGATTGTGTTTTGAAGTTGTGGTTTATGGTGATGTTTTGATGTACTGTGAAGTGATGATGTATTTTGAAGTAGTGGCATATGGTAAAGTGGCGCCGTATGGCAAAGTTGTAAGTTCATGCTAAAACGGTGGTTGATTGTAAACTGATGGTGTATAGTTTTGTGTCGGTTGACTTTGGGTTGTATGTTGCAGTGGTGATGTATATTCATTACATATCAAGGTGCAGTAATTGGAATATACCATGTTGGTAAAAGGATGTTACAGTAATATATGTTGGATGTTGTCTCACTTGAAGTGAAGATGGTTTAAAGTTCATGGAATGATGATGCATTTAATAAGAAAATAAGTTCATTAAGTGACAGTTTTGGTTTATGACGTAACTGTTTGTAACTGTTCGGGGAGTTCGGTGAGGTTATAGCTTTTGGTGCATGAGTGATAATCATTAAGTGACATTTGAATGGTTCATTGGTCGCTGGTACATGGCTCATGGCTGCATACTCTGGAGAATATATATCATGTAGGTAGATGTTACTGTAACATTTGGTATTGTTGCCAAACTGAGCTTCCTGCAACATGTTCCCGACTGACGGTGTGGCTAATGGAAACGAGGATGATGCGCGGTATCCTTGATATCATTTGCAATGTGCAAGAAATTGTAATAAACGCCTCGGCTAGTGTCGCAGGGGACTTCCTCTTTTGTGTATGTTGTTTTATCTGGTTTGTGGTGGAGGGATAGAGAAACCCTCCTAGTGGTAAAACAGTTGTAGTTACAAATTTATAGCTATCATATTGCAAAGTAAGGATGCGCAGTATTATCGAAATATCAGTATATTGCAATACAGGAAGAAGGTGATACTACTCGGTACACACTTTTGAAATTATCCAATAAATCGAACGTTTTAAAACGAGCTATTTACATCTAAAATTACTTACTATTAAGTTGTGTTTTGAATATAGCTCAAATATATATACAAATCATAAACATTTATTGAAAAATATCCTTTCTAAAACAGCTCATAGCAATGATGATTGTTCTCAACGCTCATATTTATACAAGATAGCGTGCAACCCTGAATTAAAGAAGTACCAATATATTGCAATACAGAAGGAGGAACGATACCTATCCTTATTGCAAAGAGATTTGAAAATCTAACCCAAAGGACAAATATTCTGAATTCTTTTAGTGCTATCAGGGTTAGAAATGAGCATTAGTTTGGTAGCCCATGGCTGCCGAGTGAAATGTGTTGACTGATAGTTCGAAGGACTCTTTGAAGATAAAGAAGATATCATTATATAGATGTAAATGGCTAGTTGGAATCTGTTTGGACTAGTCCCCTAAAAATGCACTAGCCAGAATCTCTAGTACAGCAAAAGGACTAATTTTCATTGCATACATGCGTCAAACATGGGATAACTTACGCTTGGGTAACAAACAGAAATCTTGGGAATCTGAGCAATAAAAAACAACATCCGACAAGAAACCACTTACTTTCCTGCCCATTGTTTGCAATAGGTTTGCGTGCTTTGATATAAGAAAACGAAAAATGTGAAAATAAAGAAATAGTCATTCTGCTATATGAATTTAGTTCTGGAGAGTTATTTGTTTTGTCAGTATTATTAATGAATGAAAAAATGTTAGTGAGTTAATCTTTAAATATGATCAGACTGTTAAAAAAGTTAATTTGTTAGCCAGAGAAAATGATATTCAAAGTGTGTAAAGGAGTAAGTCTATATTTACATCTGCAAAACTTTGAAGACTTTTTTAAATATTTAATTAGATGTGATTTTTTTTTATTATTTGCCAATAAATTAAAATCTATTTAAAACACTGATTTTCAGGCACCAAACATATCACATCACCAAAAAAAGTCAGTTTTTACGATGTTTCCATGACCACCCTCCTTAACACACTTCTTAAACCTCACAATGCTCAATTTGCTATCGTGCAACAAGAGTTATCTCCCCTACCCGTGTCACTGCCAAGGTCACTGTCATCCATGAGGTCGGTGGTGCTGTTGACGCGGTTCGGCTTGTCGGGAAACAAACTAAACTTCTTCTTCATCTTACCACGGAAACTCAGTCTGGTAACTGGTCGTGGGTACTTTCCACCTGAAATCAAATAAGACAAGCATAAAATACAAGTTTCAAATCATTAAAGGTTCATGACAAGAGTCATCAGAAGGTGACATATCTCACCGGTTCCACATGATCGTAAGATGTAAACCTTTGAAAGATAATTGTAAATTTTTCAAGCAAGGTTCATAATAGTATAAGCTAATACATATGAAATGAAACCTTTCATGAACAGAGTCCAAATAAGAGCCGTTTCCATGGAAATATTTAAAAAAAATATTTTCAGAAATGTGAAAATATCAAAAGGCACCACTTCAGTAGGTGGGCAATATACATGTAAAGTTTAAGAAAGTTATATGGACCGGTTTTTGAGTTCTGCTCCGGAAACAAAACCTTTCATGAACAGAGTCCATATAAGAGCCGTTTCCATGGTAATAATAAAAAATAAAATTTTCAGAAATGTGAAAATATCAAAAGGCACCACTTCAGTAGGTGGGCAATACACATGTAAAGTTTCAGAAAGATATGTGGACTGGTTTTTGAGTTCTGCTCCGGAAAAGAAATGATAATGGACGGACAGACGTACAGGGCGATGACTATACCGGTGGGATAAAAAGGGATTAATCTATTAATTGTTCATGTGACAAGTAATACATTCATTTTAAGCTATGGTCAAATGTAATAAACTATTTTGCAATAAATATGCAAGGGCTAAGGTTAATTTTAGCAAAAATATATAAGTATTTTTGCTCAAATTAACCTTAGCCCTTCATATTTATTGCAAAATAGTTTAAATGGGCGTTGTTTTACCCAATTAAGCAGGAAATTGATATCCAGAAAAAAAATCTTGTTGACTGTGCAGGAACCTGTTTTTCAGGTTACTAGATAAAAATGAATTAAATACTTGGTGATGAGGGAATTGTATGAGACTAAGTAGAGATATAAATGTACCAACCATCGTATGATTTCTCCAGGGAGCTGCGAGTCATTTCATCAGTTGGTTCATCTACACCTGTCTCATCAGCAACTTTCAGGAACACCTGCAATTATAAAATACTTGTGTTAATTACACCGAAACAGCAAACAATTACATGTATTGTTAGTAATTATTAGTAAACTTACCTCTGGAATAACCTTTGCCCTCTCTCTTCGTTCTCTGAACGTACCTGCAGAAGTCTAGATAAAATATAGAGAAAAAACTAAGTCATAATTACCATTAGTGGTATGCCTCTCTCCTCCTCTTCCCTGGAGTTAGCTCCCTTTGCCCGCATGTGGTCTGACAGCCTCATATTCTCTTCCAGCTGAACATCACCTGGAACAAGTGCGGGGAGGAATTAGTTTACTCTGGGCGGGTGTTCACCGCTTATTCCAGAGGTAAGTTTACTAATAATTACTAACAATACATGTAATTGTTTGCTAATTATTGGCGTAAATTAACCTCTGGAATAACCTTTGCCCGAATTCCACATAATGGTGGCGGGTATCCAGGGGATGTTTACTTAACATTAGACGCCAATAATTATACTTATTAGATTAACATTACATGATATGTTCTTTACTTGAATATCACTTCTTTTACTATTTCGTAGATAAGTGAATAAAACAATAACAGAACCATTTCTTCATGCTCTTTCCCTTCAATTTATTCAACCTTTCAACTGAACAATATGTTATATCTCACAGGCATACCACTTGGTTAATATGTTAGTTTTCCCTCGTCTGACTATGATGTAATCTTTCATTTGACTTTATTTATACATATTATGACGTCACTTCCGGTTCTTATGACGTCACTTCCGGTCAAATTATTCCCTTAAATATGCAACGAACATCATAGTCAGATAGTCATTAGTTGTGATAGAGTTTAGGTGGATATACCAGTCCACAACAAGTGCTAAACGAATAACAACATTAAACCTTCTTCCGAAACCATCACCATAACACAAGTCATAGTTTGGCCTCACCTTCTTAGGAGAATGGTGAACTTGGTAGAGGAGTCCTCGTCGAACTTTTCCCTCGACGACCCCGACCCCCCCCTTCTTTTCCTCCAAGAAGGGTTAAGCTGTGGAGATTCGTTGAGCCGCCACCAGCGGACCCAACTGAGCAATTCCATCCAGCGAAGGTGCGATATCCCGTAAGTATGAGGAGATGAAAGTATTCGTGCCCTTCCACTGGCAAGTCGAAACAAGATCCTGGATGGAGACTGATTTCCATGCTGAAACCGATGAAGCTAACGCTCTGATCTCGTGAGGCGAGAATTTCATGTTTACTGTATCTTGGTCTGTGTTTTGATAAGCTAGAGATATAGTTTTCCTTAACCACGAAGATATAGTATTTTTGGAAATTTCTGAGTCCATCGCAGTTTTGCAGGAAAGAAATAACCTCCTTCTCTTGCGTCTGAATGGTGCTGTTCTCTCGAGATACCATCTCAACGCCCTTACAGGACACAAGAGTCTTTCTCTGTCTGAACGAGAATTCGAAGACGGTAACGCTGGAATTCTGTAAGTCCTTGCTCCTAGAGGCCCTGAGGCCGCAGATTGATTTTTGGCTAAAAATTCGGGTAGAGCTCTGCAAGTAACGTCCTTATAACCGTCCGAAAATCTAACAGATCCATTGTCGATAGCGTGTAACTCTGACACCCTAGCCGCCGAAGCGAAGGCAAGCAAAAAAGCGGTCTTGAAGGATAGGAATTTCAGTGAAGTAGAGTTAAGAGGTTCGTAAGGAGCTTTCAAGAGCGACTGAAGTACTAAACAGAGATCCCACTTCGGGAAGATAGATGGAGATGTCATGTCCTTTATCTGAAACGATCTGAGAAGTCTATGCAGAGATTGGTCTGTGCCTATCGAAAGTCCTTGCAGATCACAAACGGAAGCAATAGCTGACTTGTATCCCTCAATGGTCCCATGTTTCAGTTTCTTGCTTTTCCTCAGAAAAAGTAAAAAATCGGCGATCATAGGGATCGTAATGTCATGAGCTAAAAGATCGTTCCGCTCTCTCCAAGAAGTGAAGATTCTCCACTTGGCATCGTAGAGTCTGGAAGTAGATGGCCTTATAGACTGGACAATAGCTCTTGATGATTCATGGCCAAACCCTTGCTTCTTAAGGGATTGCTCGATAGCCTCCAAACGTGCAGATTCAACGTGGTGATATTGCCGTGAGTTCTCTTCGAGAGTGGTTGAGTGAGGAGATCTGTCCAGTGAGGTAGCTGGAGGGGAACGTCCGTCAACAGATCTATTAGGTTTGGAAACCACGTCCTGGTTGGCCAAGCTGGAGCTACCAGATACACTACACAATCCTGAATTGCGATCTTTGCTAGAACGTCTGGGATAATCTTGATCGGAGGAAACGCGTAGGCTATCATGCCTTCCCACGATATCGATAACGCGTCTACTGCCCAGGCTTGAGGGTCTGGGATGGGACTCACGTAGGTGGGAATGCGAAAGTTCTGAGCTGTGGCAAACAAGTCTATTGATGGATACTCCCATCTGTCGATCAATAGCTGGAAGGCTTCCCTGTGGAGAGTCCATTCCGTTGGAATTACTTGGCCTTTCCTGGACAAGGAGTCCGCGAGAACATTCAGTCTTCCCGGAATGTGTCTTGCTCTGAGAACTATCTTGAACTGATCCACCATGGCAAACAGACGGCGAGTTAACTCCATGAGACTTGTTGATCTTGTTCCGCCTTGTTTGTTTATGTAGGACACCACCGTAGCATTGTCCGTAGCGATCATGACGCTCGACTTGTAGAGGGGGCGCCACCAGATACTGACTGCCTTGATTACCGCTAGCAACTCCAGAGCGTTTATGTGTAGTGAGGTCTCCTGAGTTGACCATGTCCCCTGTGCTTGATATCTGTCCAGGTGCGCTCCCCATCCCTCGCAGGAGGCGTCTGTGAAGATCGTGAACTTGGGGGGAGGATCCGTCATACGAGTCCCCGAGAGCACATTGAATTCCCGAGTCCACCATTGTAGCTCTTGACAAACGTGGGGAGGACAAACTATCACGGAATCCAAGTCTAGAACTCTGTTGGCATTTATCCAAACTTGAGTGTGGCGAAGATTCAACCTGCCTCTGAAGGTGAACGATTGGATTGAAGTTAGAAACCCCAGCAGAGACATCCATTTCCTTAATGAAGCTGTTCGTGAGTCCAGAAGGGAAATTATAAGATTCTGAGTTAGTCGCCATCGGTCCTCCACTGGAAAGATATGGTAACTCCTCGCATCCAGAATCGCTCCTAGAAACTTGATCCTGGAAGTAGGTGTAAGTTCCGACTTGTCTGGGTGCACTAACCAACCTAGATGGGTGAACACATGGATTACAAAGTCTCTTTGTTTGATAAGAAGAGCTGTGGACGTATGTCTTGCCAGAAAATCGTCTAAGTATCCGTGAATAGCGATGTTCCTTAGATGGAGGAAATGAAGCACTGGTTTCATCACCATCGTAAAAAGCCATGGGGCTATGGAAACGCCGAAAGGAAGAACGCGGAATTGAAACCTTCTTCCGTTGATTCCGAACCTGAGATACTTCCGCGAGTGAGGATGGATTGGGACGTGGAGATAGGCATCCTTGAGGTCTAGGCTGACAAATTGGCTGTTGGGTAGCACTAGTTTCCTGACATTTTTTAGTGATTCCATGGTAAACTTGGGCGGGCTGCACAAGAAGTCCTTGTTGAGAATCTTTAGGTCTATGATCATTCTCATCTCTCCCGAGTCCCGCTTGGGGACTAAAAACACTGGAGAGTAAAACCCCCGAGAGAGATCGTGAGGGGGAAGCTCGGTAATTGCCTCCTTCAGCAATAACTGGTCTACTGCAAGTAGAGCTGCCTCCAGACGGGCCTCCTGTAAGGTGAATCTTTTTCCTATCGGGTGAGAAGCTAGGGGTGGCCGCGTCTGGAATTGTAACTGATACCCGTCGGTGACTACGGAGCGAATCCAGTTGTCTTGGGTGATCTGTGTCCAGTTCCGAGAATACTGTTGCAGACGTCCCCCGACAGGCGAGGGAACGACTGGTGTCACAAAATCGAAGTCCAAATCGAAGTCCATGGGCATAGCGAGATCGTAAGGTTTTGGAGTAGTGTTGGGAACCGAGTCAACGGCGACCGTACGAGCCTCTGGCTCCGCGACCTCCTCTGGCACGAAAATTCCCTCTGGGCTGGGAATCCCGGGAATCTCTGGGGGTACCATTCTGAGAGTCGTTGGGACGAGACTTCCTGAACTGAGGGTTGGCTCGGTCGAAAGCTGAACGGTGGAGGGGGGGTCGGGGTGAAGGAAAGGAGCCTCTCTTGTTAGTGACATTTCCTCCTCTGAAAGAGTTACGTTGCCTAGTCTGGGCTAGGAGAGCCGCCGCAAGTTGCTGGTTGAGCATCCTGTTGGACTGAGCGTCCTGGGTAGCAATGGCTTGTGAGCATTGACCGTTGAAGATCGATTCGGAGTTAACCGGCTGTTGGAAGAGATCCTCCTTCGAATCTTGAGGGAGATTCCTGACTGATCCAAGCAGTTGTGTTCTTTCTATAGCCGTTAACCGTCCAACGGTGGCAATCTGTGCCTGAGTAGCATCTCCAACGGCGTGATAGATTACGTCAAGAAACGAATGGGCGAGAGCAACCTCCTCCGCGTTCATAACTGTAAGAGTTTGCGGCTTGATACCCTTGTAGTCCTGGAAGGTGGGGGGAAGAAGCTGACGGACTCCCGCCGCAAACCAGTTAATATAAGACAAAATGTCCACCGAGTTCCTTGCCGTTAGATCAATCTCCTTGATGTCCTTACGGGATAAGGAAATCTTGTCACCCTGGGATCGTAACAGGGGCCTGGAGTTCAGCCGTGAAAAATCCCGGTCGATGTCTGGCGCCGAAGCGGGGAAGGCACGGTCATGGATGACATAAGCTTGCTTAAGAGCCATTCTAGGCAGAGAGGAAGCGTCCTTAGCCTTGGTTAAGTTTGAATTAACGGAGTCCAACGCTGCCTTGACAACTGTTGAATGAGGAAGAGTCCGTTTGGGTGCCCTCTTAGGCGGCAAATTTCCCGTGGAACCGAGTTCCTCTGGTATGGGCTGTACCTCCTCCTGCTCGAGCGAAGTAGGAAGCGTACACGGCTTGAGTTTATACAAAAAGTCAATCTTGTCCACGAAGGACCACTCAGGGACTAAGTCCGGTTCCGAGCCGTCAGCCGACGGAATAATCAAAATGCCTTCATGGGAATCCAGTTTTACATCCGCTGAAAGCTTGTTGTCTGTCTCCGTATCGGTGATAATCGGAATTATCGGCGGGTTAGACGTATCCACAAAGTCAGCCGGTTTGAACTTGTTATCGCCGTAAGCCGTTCCAACGGCTGTCGGATCAATCAAGTGGTCCGTGCCGCCCGGGGTAAGCCGAGTCGGCAGCTGGTCTAGGGCCAAATCACCCGTGCCGGCCGTGTCAACGGTGTCCTGGTTGGACTTGGTCACCGTGGCACTAGAGCCATTAACGGACTTGCCGTTCTGCACGAGTGACCCGGCCTGAACCAACCCATGGGTGGGAGGGAACAGGTTGACGGCGTCAACAATGTGAACCTCATCCCGACCTGTGACAGATGAGCCGCCAGGAAGGGGGAGAGATTTTACGGGGTCACCACGACCCGCTAACACCGGCAAGCCCTTAGAAGGTAAACATTGCCTTTTAGCCGTATCACCCGCCGTGACACCCGACCCATCACTCAAAGAGTCGGCGACCCGCTTAGACTTAACTTTGCCCCGTTTGGCATCAGAGTTAGAAGAGGACTTGCGAGAGGAATCATCTTTAACTGAACTTGAGTGAGATAGGGACTTGAAAGATTTCTTAAGATTGGAAATTTTTTCGTTATTGCGCCGATCCATATCCTTGAGAGAAGATTGGAGGGTGTTAAACATGTCTTGCTTAAAAGATGAGAGAAAAGCCGTGAGATCGAGTGTTTGATTGGAAGAATCAGCGACCGTGCCCGAAGGAGGAATTTGAGAAGGTAGGGATTGCTCATTATCCAAGGTAACAACGGGAGAAACGGGAGTATTAGATTCTTTACGTTTCTTGCCACGCATCTCACATAATTTTGACCACGTTTCATCGTCTAAATCTCTACAGAGAAGGCAACGCGAGTCGGGGAAACAAATAGGTTTAACATCACAGTTAGCACAAGATGAGTGAGGATCCTTATCAGACATGAAACGTTGACACGACACACATTTACGTTGGGACATGATGGAAACACAGTTACTTCACAAACGCCGACAGTCACAGAAAAAAATTTTCAAGTCACACAAAAACACAAAATATTCACACAAAAAACGAATGCGATTGTCTGATAACAGACCCAATGTCGATACCACGTACCACAATTCAAGAACTGCACTGGAAAAACAAGGGAAACTTGAGAAGATTCCTAGACTTCTGAGGTGACCTTGTTCATAGTTCGAGCGCAGAAGAGAATATGAGGCTGTCAGACCACATGCGGGCAAAGGGAGCTAACTCCAGGGAAGAGGAGGAGAGAGGCATACCACTAATGGTAATTATGACTTAGTTTTTTCTCTATATTTTATCTAGACTTCTGCAGGTACGTTCAGAGAACGAAGAGAGAGGGCAAAGGTTATTCCAGAGGTTAATTTACGCCAATAATTATACTCATTACACAAACACTCGCGTCAAAATAATCAGTAATTGAAAGAACTCTTTTACTATGTAGCTATTCAGTGCAAACTTGAATCACCTGACATTGTTGAATATCGTTCTTGGGATGATATACATGTTATGATGAGTATTTTACTTATCCATTCCCCTTTGTTCAATAATTGACTTCTAGACTGTGAGAAAATGCTTAGTTAAGCAGTATATTTTCCTTATTCGATTTTAGTTAACCAGACTCAAATAGTGATGATTACTGAAGGAAATTGCCTGGACCAAACAAAACCTTTAACTTATCCATTTTTTTGGTTAAGAGGTCTACTTAGGCGGTTTACAGTGTATCTAGTATCTTATTTTTATATTGCAAGTTGAACAATAGAAGTTGAAGAAAAGGCTTCAATGTGGGAACAGACTTCAAGGCACAATTGAATACTGGTTATTCACGTAAAGAAAGAAGACAAACCTACCTCCTCAAGACTAGTATCCGAGATGCCGAAGCTTGAGATGCCAAGATCGAAGTGAGATCTCTCGAGCTGTGAGAAGAGATGTTCGTAGTCCCCACTGTGAGCTGCCTCTTCAGGGAGCTGGTAACAGAGCTCCGTGTTCGTGCTCTCGCTCAGTCTCGCATCAGAGACAAACTTCTGGATGAATGCTGTTATACGTGGCTCGGAGAATCCTGAACAGATAATTATTTGTTTTATTTCATTATTATCTATATAAACTTTTATTTTACCTAAAAGCAGGCTGGTCAATGCTGATGAACTGAGAGAAAGGTTAATTTTGAAGGAGTACTATTGGAGCTTTATCAAAGCTTTTGGGATACATGTTTGCTAGTTAGAATCATATCTGGTACTTCTAGCATCAATAAACTACAAAAATCTATACTTCAAATGTCACGTATTATGTAAACCAGGATAGATAGGTATAGCATTGATTCTGATCTGATGATGCCTTACTTTGTGTGAACAAGTGAGTTATTGTTTTATGCCGCTTGGGCAATATTTCAGCCATTAGCGGCTTTGCCTTACTTTGAGGATACAGGTTCAAATCTTGCATGGGACTCGACCAACTCAAGAAGAACAATTTGCACTATTGCAGATAGTGATCACACTTATACCAATGGTACATTTGTTCACTATCTATACGGTATGAATATCTAGCTCAAATATAATTTTCTCTTTTAAAGCACAATTGGGCTAAGGTACGTGAAGCAAGGACATCAACATACCTCGTATCATGGTGGCTCCCTCTGGTGGCGGGGTGGGAGGTCCACTGCTGTTGCTGCTGCTTGCCTTGTCGCTGTTATCCCTCTCCGAGTATCCCTCATCATCCGTGTCAAAAGTCGGCTGGAATGGTGATCATACATTTACCATCAGACCCATGATTTGCAAAAAAGTTCAGCAACCATTTGAAGGGCCGTATCACATAGATCCATTGTTTGCAAAATGTTCAGTAACAGACTAAAGGGTCATAACTCAATCGAAATCCATATTTTAGCTTTCAAAGTCAATCAAGAATATCATAAGGTTAACCGACTACCAAATTTCCTTCCCCTTGATGTATGGTTTACCAAAAAACTAAATCCAATGTACACAGTGGAATTTGGTTCAAATGGGATGTTTCAATAAGAACAAAAAATATCGAATTCTAGAAAGCTGTCAATTTGCCTGTCCTCAAGACATCATGTTTGATTGATAAAACTGACAGGACAAATGACTACAACAATCCCTCCTTTTCTATAAATATATATTCTTATCATAACTCACCTTGACATCAATGGTTGATCGTATGCTGCCAGCAGTGGAAGGCCTGGAAGATTTAGTCTCTATAGAGCTAGGGAGACTGTCCTTGAGACTCATATCCTCGTCTCCGGTATCCTCCTGCTTCACCAAGGTCAGGTAGTACCCGCTGCCGAATCGGTTCTTCAGGAAGAGGCTGGACCCACAGCAACACAGACGTCCGTGGGAGATGATCGCTATACGATCTCCGAGAATATCGGCCTCGTCCATGTGATGTGTGGATAAGATGATTGTGCGATCTTTGAAAAGGCAATGTCATTTCAGATTATGTTGTACGATTCAAAATAATTCTAACTTGTGGACATATTTGGTAACTTCTTAAGGGCAATATGGCTATGGTATGACTGTGCAGTCTTTGGAAAGGCAATGTCATTTCAGATTGTTTTGTACGATTCAAAATAGTTCTAATTGGGAAAATTGGGAGTAATTTTGTTTAGCAGGAAGGACAACAATTATAGTATAAAAACATTTTTCAGAATTACAACTTTTTTTGGAGATAATAAAGATGTTAGGAGACGCATTGCAATGAAACACGTATACATATATATCCTTTGATTGGAATTTCTTACTTACTGCATTGTAAAATACAACTGACAGAATTGGGCCATGGTGATATATTCCTTACTAGATAAGATCTTTGGCAACTGGCTTAAAGTAAATTGGGTTTTTAAATAAACAAATTCTCACTTTTCCTGAGTTTGACAAGGAGGTCCCAGATTGCTCTTCTTGCATAAGGATCCACTCCCGCAGTTGGCTCGTCCAGGATGACAGTTCGGGATCCACCAACAAAGGCAATGGCGACAGACAGCTTCCGCTTCATACCACCTTGATGAAGAAGACAAAATATGTTTTTAATAAAAAGAAAGACAACTTTTTTCTTACTGAAATAACGACAAATATAAAATATAAAATCTGTAGGCTGCTCTGTCACTTGATTGTAACTTATTCAAGAGTTCCAGAAATTCTGATCTGGTTTCACGTTCTACCTTGGTGATAAAATGTTCTGGACCATCAAAGTAATGATGAATCCCTATTTAATATTACCATAGTTTAAATATTAGAGTTAAATTAACTGTCTAAAGCTGTATGTCTATTCATAATTTTGAATTTGTCAAATCTCTAGCAAGCCTTGTAAAGTAAAAAACTAAAATTATGTTCAAGATTGATTACTTTGAGGAGAGATCAGATAGGGTTTGTAAGATAAGATTGTTTAGAAAAATATAAATTTCTAGGACAGGAGTTATTTTGACATACCCGAAAGGTTACAGGATATGTCCTTGACCTTGTTGGGCAGTCCGACATCCTGGATCATCTGTGGCATCTCTTGTTTGACCTCCTTATTGGTGCGACCTTTCATTCGAGCGTAGAACCAGATGTGCTCTTCCACTGTCAGACTGGAACATGAGAGATTGATAAATAATTTTTTGTATAACGACATTAGGTGAGGTGAGGTGATATGGGGTTTTCACTTATATCGCGGCTGCTAGTGTTATTGCAGGGAGAAAGCCCGCAACACTACTGTGGCTATGCATTGCGGTGAAACCTGCGAGCATCGGCTGGAACTAGCAACCATGGCACTGAAATTCAGTGTAGCATTGCACCCAAACCTGACTGCGTGTAGAACAGTTCTCTACTGCAGACAAAGTTGCCGAGCCCCTGCCGGGATTCGAACCACGGACCTCCTGATCCGAAGCCGAATGCGCTAACCACTGCGCTATCCCGCCCCCAACAACATCAGGAATAAGGGGCAAAATGGTATATCCAACTTGAACATCTTGGTCTCAGTTGGTAACAATTAAATACCTATTTTGATATAACAGTGGTATGTGAAACAAAAAAGAGATGGTTACAGCTATGTCCTTTCTGATGTATGTTTTGTGTATCTTCCAAATCAGTGTTGTAAACTATATCAAATCAATATTGTGATGATTCTTTAGCACTTAATGTAGCTTCTCTTCTGCAAAATGATGATTTTTAAAGATATTACTTTCTATTATTTATTGAATTCAGAGTTCTTAAGCAAACATTTTTATCTCACAGAATCACAAATCATTTTTGATTATCTGTGGTGCTGGAAAGAACATAGTTTCTAAAGACTCTATACAATTTAAGTGATTGTCACTACCTTGTCAGTGACTTGATACAAGACAATATACTCAGTTATGAGGTGTGAATATCATTTAAGTTTGAAACAGGTAACTAATAAATACATAATACAGTAGAACACGGATAAAGCGAACACTCGCATATAGCGAACAAATCTTCAAGTCCCGTCCCTATAAAATATCATTAAAATTATATGCGTATAGCGAAAACCGGATATAGCGAACTAAATTCTTTGGTCCCTTTGAGTTTGT
Organism: Steromphala cineraria; assembly: GCA_916613615.1. Taxonomy (NCBI): domain Eukaryota; kingdom Metazoa; phylum Mollusca; class Gastropoda; order Trochida; family Trochidae; genus Steromphala; species Steromphala cineraria. Next base: position 36,309,011 of record OU744722.1, on the reverse strand, counting down.
TATATCCGAGTTCTACTGTACATAGTCTAAAACATAAACTTACAGATCAAAGAGAACGTTGTGTTGAGGACACATGCCGAGACTGCCCCGGATCTCATCCATGTCTGAACGAATATCCTTCCCGTTGATGTATGCTGTGCCATTGGTCGGCGGGAATAGACCTGTCAGGATAGACCTAAAGGGAGAAAAATGTGTTACTAATATCAGCTTTTTAAGATGATAGTTTAAAGATGAATTTCATAAGGAAATGATTTTTAACAATAATTTCAGTATCGAATTAAAGTCTTAAAAACAAGGCAAAAGTGAGCACGGCTCACATACCCCCGCCTGTAGTTTGACCGCCTTCACGTAACATTAATTTGAAAATTTATGAAAATTACTCGTTGAATGATTATGACTTTGAACACAATGGTCTTGCAAACCTAAAAACTATTTTACTTCATAACATCCGCGGCTATGTAGTTTTTGAATAAAATTCTGGGAACCCTGGAATTACCCCTAAAAGGCACAACAGCACTATACAGTCGAACCTTGTTTTGTTTACAGTTGAAAATCGTCCCAATAGCGAATCGTCCTGTTAACTGGGTCATTTTTCTTAAGAAATATAGACACATTGTTTGAAAAATCTTTGTCCGTAAGGTGAGATTTACGGATATACGGAGTCCGGGTATCTGAGGTTCGACTGTATACTTCCATACCAAATTTGAAGTGTGCAAGTCATTTGGTATTTATATATGCTCCGGAAACAACAAAACAAAAATTGGACCGTTTTTGGTCAAAATTTCAAAAATTATTCAGCACATTGAGCTGAAACTCCTAAAAGGCACAACAGCACCATATAGGCTACTTCCATACCAAATTTGTAGTTTCTAAATGAGAATTGTTAATTTTAGTTTGTGCAACAACTACTTAATTTCGTTCACATGTATTACTTTTCGTTTTTTATATGCAACCTATTTTTCATTATCACCTCAACCGGAAGTACGTCACTTTCATTACCTATATAAGGCAATTACCCAGAGATCTCTGCCTCTTAATGCTTCTAATTATCTGCTCATCATCTCTATTCTTTGCATCCCCGTTTAATCTCAATGTCACCTTCGTGAAAATCTGGCATCGACGTACTATTGAGACAGATTAAGTGAAGTAGACATCTACTGATCATGGCAGCACGCCAACAACCTCTGGGACGTACCCGTTCAACTACGAAAACAAAGAACTCTTCGAGAGGACGTGCTACCCCGCAGGGCAGCCATGATGCCACCATAGGTCATTCTTCAGACGGTCGAGATCGTCTCACCGGCACAGATCTGCGACAGAAACTTCGCGACCTAGGTGTCAGAGTGCCCCAATCATGGACAAGAGCTACGCTCCTACAGCTTTATGAAGAGAACAGGACAGGGAACGCAACTGGCACCCCATCCCGTCAACCAAGCAGTACGGTGACGTCATCAGATGTTTTTTCGGAAACTTCCACAGTGCAACCTATCCTGCCGAACGTTCATGACAATCGTCAATCAGGGGATACGTTTAGTGCTCCATCGTCACGTTCTACGGACACCACGATCTTGCCTGAGATAGCAGCTGCAAGAGTGCGACAGGATAATCTCCCTGCAAGCTGGGACCATTCTACCACACGAGCCGATAACGAGGCAGCTTCCGGTACCATCGACTCACTCAGGCGTGAACTGTCTCAGTTACGAGAGCTTGTGGATCAGCGTGGAAACAGCGGGACGACGGCTCCAGTACCACCATCTTTTCCCCTTGAAGGTATTGCCTCTGATTCCTTGCCTTATATTGACACCATCCCCCCCGCACTTGTGAGGAAAATTAAGGAAGGAAAATATGTTAATTTGGCCACTTTGCTTCTTCCTAACCAAGAGATCGGTGAGACACGATCCATCGACATCAATGGTAGCACGCTGTTTCTAAAAGAAGATAGTAGGACCAATCGTGTGCTGTCCCTTCCAGAGTTTTTGGAGGCTTTCGATACGTACAAACGTATCTTGTGTGGCGATGATGTTGTAAGACTACGTCAACTGGATATGCACCAGCAAACCTGCATCATGCTTTCCCGTTACTATGGTGGCAACACCCACTATGACTATCACAAGATGTTTGCTGCTAGGGTGGCTGCTTATGGGGAAAAGGGGGTACCTGTGAACTGGGGTATCAGGGACATCAATATTTGGACTTTAGTTACTTCTGGAAAAAGGGCCAGGACGTGTGAGAAATGCAACAGTGTTACCCACGCCACAGCCATGTGTTCCCAAGTGTCTTCTGGACCTCCATCTTTCCCTAGGAACAGGGCACCAGGAACTGACATTAGGGGACGGGATCGTGTAACATTTGAAAATCGTGAGATTTGCAACAATTTCAATGACTTGGGATGTCGACGACAGCTTTGCAACTATGCTCATGTGTGTAGGCGCTGTAAAGATTCCCGCCATGGTCTTCGTCAATGCCGCCATAGACAGACGGAATGACTGTCCCTACCTTTTCAACCTTCACCTTCACCAATTGATGTGTCATCCCTGCAAAAACATCTGTCGGATCATCCCGACACTACTTTCGTCAATTACCTGCTTGATGGCATCACTCACGGTTTCGATCCTAAAGTGGACCCCTTTCCTACAAGCTCTCATGAATGCAACAATAACCTAAGTGCACGTCTACAATCAAATTCAGTGACTGAGCTCGTTGAGAAAGAAGTTAGAAATGGTTACGTTATTGGACCATTTTTACATAGCCCTTTTCCCGTTTATAGGGTAAGTCCCCTCGGATTAGCTATTGGGAAATACAACAACAAACATCGTCTCATCTTGGATCTTTCAGCCCCTCATAAATCTGACGTGCCTAGTATTAATGACTTAATAGACAAAGATTTGTGTTCCATGTCCTACGTCACAATCGACCAAGCTGTTTCAAGAATTAAGGAGGTCGGAACAGCAGCAAGCATGTGTAAAGTGGACATAAGTGATGCCTTCAAACAAATTCCGCTCTCTTCAAAGGCTTGGCCTTTCTTCGGTTTTAAATGGAACAATTACTACTACTTTTATACCAGATTGGCCTTCGGCTGCAGATCAAGCCCAATTATATTTGATACTTTGTCACAAGCTATCTGTTGGATCTTGCAGCACAAGTGTAATGTAAACTTTATATTGCACCTACTGGATGACTTTTTGACAGTTGATCCTCCTGGATATGATGCCAACCAGACAATGCAGACTTAGTGAACCTTTTTGCAGAACTCAAGGTACCCTTGGCCAAGCACAAATCTGTTGGCCCCGTGACCGAGATAGAGTATCTTGGAATCGTCCTGAACTCACTCACCATGACTGCTAGTTTACCTATGGATAAGCTTCAGCGCTTACGAGAGATCCTTTCTTCCTTCAAGGGACGGAAAAAATGTACCAAGAAGGAACTGCTATCTGTCCTAGGTCATCTGAACTATGCTAGTCGAGTCATATTACCGGGACGTTCATTTGTGTCTTATATGATTCAGTTGTCAACCAGTGTTTCTGAACTTCACCATCACGTTACATTGTCAAAAGCCTGTCGCAGCGAGGTACTACTGTGGGAAATGTTTCTACAGCAGTGGAATGGCATTTCCTTTTTTCACGATCAACACCTAACCCTAGCGCCGCAGATCCAACTGTTCACTGATGCTTCAACCTCTATTGGTCATGGTGGTTTCTACCAAAATCACTGGTTTGCTCAAAAGTGGGACGACTTGCGACATGTCTTGCCAGCCAAACCGTCCATAGCTTTCCTAGAACTCTACCCTATAGTGATAGCCACAGTGTTATGGGGGGAACAGTGGTGCAAAAAGCGTGTAACTTTTTTTTGTGACAATGAAGCTACTGTTCATATCATTAACAAGGGCCGTTCTAAGTGTCCTCTTATTATGTCTCTTGTACGTACTTTAACATGGAAGTCTGCAATTGGTAACTTTTTAGTTAGAGCTAGACATGTGCCAGGGCATACCAATGACATTGCTGACTCTCTCTCACGATTCCAGATGACAAAGTTCCGCCGTCTCGCTCCAGCAGCCGACCTGAGACCAACCCCGTGCCCCAACAGCTGTTACATCATGTGGAACTAAATCTCAATCTTCAACGTCTATGGACAGCGGCCGTCAGTTCCAGTACAAGAGCTACCTATGCTACAGGCTATCAAAAGTACCTCCAGTTCTTACTCATGTTCAACCTACATTCTACTTTGTACTCAGCTGGCCTCCCTCCAGTCGGTGAAACCCTACTAGAGTATTTTATTGCTCATTGTTTTTCCCACCTCAAGTTACAGCATGACACTGTGAAAACCTATCTAGCTGGAATCAGATTTACCTATCTCGAAGCGGGAGTTCCTACTCTGTTTGACAACATCCATCTCGGATCCATGAACCGTCTACAAACCCTTCTCCGGGGCTACAAACGGCTTAAGTGCGTTAGCAGGAGAGTTCGCCTTCCTATTACCTACACAATACTGTGTGATATCGTAAAACGTTTGAGATCGGGTGTGTTCAACATATTCAATGATCTTGTGCTCGAGTCTATGTGTGTGGTGGCCTTCTTTGGCTTTCTTAGATGTGGAGAAATCACCTGTGGATCCGTGTTTAATCCTGCATTGAACCTGTGTTTAAGTGATGTGTCTTTGGATCTACTGCGGGGTAGATGTACACTAACCCTAAAAGCATCTAAAACAGACCCTTTTCGCCATGGAGTAGATGTGTCCTTGTTTCGCACCAACAAGGAGGTGTGTCCGGTGAAGTGCATGCATAACCTCATACGTGTGCGACTCATGTGTGGAGCAGCACAGTCTGATCCACTATTTGTAAATGCTACCAACTCTGCTTACAGCAGAACCATGTTCCTTAAAGATCTTACTACAGTGTTGAAATTAATTGGCCTGAACTCTGCTCTGTATTCAGGCCACTCATTCAGGATTGGGGCAGCTACTTCAGCTGCCAAAGCTCGTCTCGAAGATCACTTGATCAAAACTCTTGGCAGATGGCAGTCAGACTGTTTTACAAGATACATCCGTACCCCTGAAACTGTTTTGAGACAAGCTCAAATCTCCTTGTGTATGTAATTTTCATTACTTATGTTGTCATTGCCTGCTTGTAAATTGTTACCTCGAGATTTGGCTAACAATTACTTTTATATCATAATTTCATGTTGTATCTACCTGCCAATAATTTTATGTGACTTGCAATTACTATGTTCAGTATTTGCTTCTGGATTGACATCATTTCTCATTGTAAATTTCTCATTGCTTCACTATTAGTATTTTATCTTCATATTTCATTCTCCAAATATTCCCTGCATGCCCCCCAGTTTATTTCTCAGCTCTGCTTCATATTCATTTTTCTTAAACATCTGTCTGGATCTCAGCTTTCCTCTTCTTCCTGTAAAACTAAATTATTTCATTAACTTATCAACACTTTCAACCAGTTTCTTTTTACCTTGGGGGCTCTCGGTATTATTACCTCGTTTTGGGCATTCAGCTATTTTTTCCAAATATCTTCCGTCCCCCAAGGCACATGCCTATATTAACAACTTAAGGATTTCATTACGGCCTGCTCTCTTTAATATTAAATCCGAGCCAGCCCCCAAATATATATTTTCATATGTATTATTCCAAAACATGTATTAAATCTACATATATACATTCTATGCCTCATGTCTTTTGTTGTTGCACAAAATGAGAATTGTTAATTTTAGTTTGTGCAACAACTACTTAATTTCGTTCACATGTATTACTTTTCGTTTTTTATATGCAACCTATTTTTCATTATCACCTCAACCGGAAGTACGTCACTTTCATTACCTATATAAGGCAATTACCCAGAGTTCTCTGCCTCTTAATGCTTCTAATTATCTGCTCATCCCACCCGCCATCCCCAACTACAACCCCACCAACAAGTTTTTCTTATCTCCTAAGCTTTCTCAACACTCCTCAATAGTAATGCAGTTGCCATACGCGCTGCCCTCAGTAGTTCATAGCAGCTGCCATACGCGCTGCCCTCAGTAGTTTCACAGCAGCTGCCATACGCGCTGCCCTCAGTAGTTTCACAGCAGCTGCCATACGCGCTGCCCTCAGTAGTTTCATAGCAGCTGCCATACGCGCTGCCCTCGGTAGTACATAGCAGCTGCCATACGCGCTGCCCTCAGTAGTTCATAGCAGCTGCCATACGCGCTGCCCTTAGTAGTTCATAGCAGCTGCCATACGCGCTGCCCTTAGTAGTTCATAGCAGCTGCCATACGCGCTGCCCCAGTTTTCCACACATCAGCTGCCATACGCGCTGTCCAAATTCTCCTAGCAGCTGCCAAACGCGCTGCCCTCACTTTTTTTTCCTAGCAGCTGCCCGAGACAAAGTCCAAAAATCGGACCGTTTTTGGTCAAAATTTCAAAAATTATTTGGACCATTGAGCTGAAACCCCTAAAAGGCACCACAGCACCATATAGGCTACTTCCATACCAAATTTGAAGTTTCTAAGTGGTACAGTTTTTGAGTTATGCTCCGGAAACGAGACAAAGTCCAAAAATCGGACCGTTTTTGGTCAAAATTTCAAAAATTATTTGGACCATTGAGCTGAAACCCCTAAAAGGCACCACAGCACCATATAGGCTACTTCCATACCAAATTTGAAGTTTCTAAGTGGTATAGTTTTTGAGTAATGCTCCGGAAACGATTTTGGACGGACGCACGGACGCACGGACGGACGCACGGACGGACACGCGGAGCGCTATATACCCCCGACTACGTCGTAGCGGGGGTATAATTAAAGCAGAGTTCTGCTTTCTGTATTTTGAAGCCTTTTTAAATTACCAACTTAATTTGAGGACTGCATATTTTAAATTGTATGTCATTTAAAATAAACACGTCATGGAAAAAAGACTAAAAATGTTCATGGAGGAATGATCATGCATACAACATCAAGTAGATTTGATGCACATGACAAACTTTCTTTTTTTAGACTCTTTTTTGGTGATATCATCAAGTAATGATACTTTGTGAGATAACATAAAAAGAAATGTGTAGAAACAAAAACATTAATTGAAGCAAACGTGTTTACACATATCTAAGGGGACTAACTCAGATGAAAATATAATGGCTGTGTTGACCTTAAGGTAAAATGAAAAGAATATGCCTTGGGGGAAACGGCTATTTGACTGGGCAATGGCTGAAAATGCCCGAAAATGAGCTAGCAAACCAAGAGTCCCCAGTAATGATACAGTCTTCAATTTGAGTATAAAAAATAAATTTTCTGAACCAAATACCAGACTGATTAAAATCGACTGTGATTCGAGGAATAAAAGTGTAAAAATATTATCTCTAGTGGGGTTCGAACCACACCCAGCCCGGCTTTCCTCTCATTCACAGTCTGAAGGCACCCCTATTACCTGCATGTTCTGACGCAAGCTTATCTAGCCAATGGCAAGGAGCGCAGTAAAAGCTTCGATATCATGCTAGGGGCAGGTAACTCCAGTGTACCATTCGTTATACATAATCGCCGCTAAACACCATTTAAAAACGAGTATGTGATTGGACAGCTTCCGACTGGGTTTGTCTGCTCTAAGCTGGTTATAGCAACATGGGATAGAGGTGGGTGTATTCAGACTGAGACAGAGAGGAAATCCCCAATGGCTCGAGCACCGATAGAGACAATACTTTTGATATTTTATTCCTCGGAGCACGGTCGATTTTAATCAGACTGAACCAAATACATACATGGTTGTAGTTTTGCCAGCCCCATTGTGTCCGAGGAAGGAGGTGATCTGACCCTCGAAGAAGTTGATAGAGAGGCCGTCCACCGCTAGTTTCTTCCCGGTCTTGTACACCTTGGTCAGGTTGTTGATGGACACGCCCACTTGTCCTGTCTGCGGCTCGGCTTCGATATTCTCTCTATCACCTAAGATAGATAAAAAGGATCAAGATAAGTAACCAGTGAAAACATATAAAGTTACCCAGTTAGTTATTGAAGGACTCACTAATACCTGCTCCGACCCACCAGATCTTGTTTTATTGAGTGACAGTCACAGTCATACTTGTAGATTCATGACAGACAAACTCTAAATGTGTTATGATATAAGTGAAGCAATCGTTGAATAGCCAAGGGGATTCTTTGATAATAAGTTTTGATGCTGTTTTGATGAGATGATTTGAGAATCAAGCGATTTTCCGATGTTCCCTTTGGCAATTTGTGTTCATATACATTTATTTATTATTTATTTAATTAGTTGTAACTTTGGTGTAGTGTAGATCGAATCTATATTAAGTTATTTGAAAAGCATCACTTTATCATCCAAATTTGGTAATGGATAAGCATGAGATATATTTCCTAAACATTACTTGACATTTTTTTTGAGTTGAAAACAAAAAATATTACTTAAGCAACATAACTTAAACATAACTTTGTGATTAGTTACAAGGGGGAATAATCCAGAATTGATAATGTGTCAAGGAAAGTTTATGAATTTTCTAGAATCCAGAGGTAAAAAGGTAAACTCACAGTTCATCTCCATGCTGGCGCGAGTGTTTGTGGGCATGTTGTTATCTCCCTTGTATTTCTCTCCGCACCAGTACGATCGCTGGACTGGGAAGTACCACTTTCTCGGGATTCCATACTGGCCTGTTTGATGGTATGAAAGCGTTATTCATTTTTAAAATCAACATGATGTGAGATGATTTAGAGCTTTCAAGTGTCATTCACTTTTATCATGGCTGCTAATATTATTAGGAGAAAGTCTGCAACACTTTTGTAGCTATGTATTTATCAAACCTCATTTAAATTAACCTGTGAGCAGGAACCATTGAACCATGGGTGGTACAGCACTGAAATTCAGTAAAGCATTGCTCCCAAACCCTACTGTGTATAGAATAATTCATAGAATAAAACAAAGTTTGCAAAGACCATGGCATGTTTGGAACATGGATCTATTGCTGCAAAGCCAAAAGGCTAACCATTCACTACTCTTATCACGCCCAGTTTAAAATCATTTGAAATGTCTGAGGTATTCGATTCACATGTTTAGGAATGAAGATTACAAGGAAAAACAAGACAAGATAAGGAATATCATATTGGGCAAACCAGATATTCACAAAGTCGATGAAGCACATGGCACAGATAAATGTGGACTTATAAAATAGTTGTAAGACAAGAATAATAGATGTTCCGACATCAAGACAAATAACTCCACATCACACAGAGCGAAAGCACAGCTTAAAGTGACACAGAGTATCTTTCTTAAAATTTTATTTGGTTTTGATAAGCTACAAAATATTAAATATGCTGATTTAAGTTCATATCTCATCACTGGAATTTCAAATATATCCATTTATGCATAATATCTCTAATATGCTTGATTTTATGGAATAATCAAGAAAACATCTCAAATACGTTAAATATTCGAAATTATTCATCCAATTAATCTACCTATTAGTTACAATACCTAATAAACACTATCGAATCGAATATATCTTCCTGTCAGCTTATGACAAGGTTTCAAAATTACGTTTGCCAAATTTGCGCGCGCAACTCGAGCCACATTGTCCGGTTTTCGATCAAAATCCTGACTTTGAATGGCCGTATTTTCGCTCTAATGTACTGATCGACAATTACCTTGTTATTTTCAGTAACAGTTAATGGTTCCCGATGTTACAACATCGATTTCAAAATTTGACATATGTGATCCTATCAACATACTCTGTGTCTCTTTTAAAGGCAAAAATCTGCTCCTCTCACCTGGGAATATGGCCTCAATGTACCAAGTGAAGATGGCGTAGATGAAAGCATCGACAAACATCATGAGGATACACCGGCCCATGCTGAAGTCATCTTCAGGGATGGGGGACTCGTTGAGATTGGACCACTGGACTCCAATAAACTGTTCCTCGTACCTTGAGATGTAGTCGCACCCGAACCCGAACGCTATGTTCGATGACAAACACTGGAATAGAGGAATGGAGGATTAATATGAGTGTTTGAAATAGTGCCTGCCCGTCTGCTTGTTAATTTTAGATTTGGCTTGTTGAAAAGACCAAGCCCGACTGGCCTTGTCATATGCTAAGGTAGGCTTGTTGATTTTTCAACTCACAAACCTTGCCTGCTTGAAATACATATTTTTGGACTCTGATAAACACACTGGCTTGAAGATAAGTACTAGATATATGTGCCACTTAGATTGATGGACAACAAATACTGGAAAAGGGGGAAGATTGACTTTATGCCCTTTAAAGGGACCATTTGAGTGGGCTATTTTTTGTGGAAACGAATTTCAGGAGGACTTTTCTGTTAACAATCATATATGAATTTTACATGATAATTTCACATATGTTTGTGAGATGAGCATTTTAGTTGTTAAAGATATGACAATTCGACAAAAAGTGTATCGCTCAAAAAATAAAAACATTGTGAAATGAAGCCAATCATCGAAGCTACGATCGTGGAATGCATTACAACGACAAAATGCTGTCGCAACTGATAACTTTATTATGAATTATTTGTAAATATGCTCCTCTTCTATCAATCAAGTAGTTATTACTTATTTTGTTAATGAATAAGCATATGCTCGCAATGCTAACCTTTCAAAATGGCGGATGAAAGCCGCTCGAGTGGTGCCTTTAAACAGTGAAATGAATGTTACATTTGGGGCAGGTCAGTAAGCTGTTCATATGGTCAGTGATGGAGGTACAGAGTTGATGGGGTTGTGAAGGGTAAGGGGAGGGTTGTCCATAAAAGTAATAATAAATGTGGATCTTCCTTTTACAAATAGCTGTTTATTCAGAAAAGGCTGTTGCTGCATGTCCAGAATGAAGACCTATTGCATATGTTCTGTCTGAGGGGGAGGGGTAGGCAGAGGCGGAAGGTTGTGAATAGAATTAATAATAAATGTGGAATTTCCCTTTCAAAAAAGGTTGGTTATTGAGAAAAGGCTTTTGTTGCAAGTCCAAGCTGGAGATCAATTGCATACAGTTCTCTCAGTACGAAAACAATACGTACAGGTAACTCATTAACTAAATAAGTTGGGTTATAAGGGGGAGGGGGGAGGCAGAAGGTTGTTAATAGAAATGATAATGAATATTGTTATTCCTTTTATAAATAACTGTTATTCAGAAAAGGCAGTTGTTGCAAGTCAAAGCTGGAGACCTATCTCAGTACAGACACAATATATCCCAGGTAACTCAACATATTACTCACCGACGCCATCTTGGCTGAAGTGGTCATATAATCCTCCCACTGTATGACCTGAGTGTAAGGAATGTAGAGGATGAAGTAGATGAACCCGCCGCACACCGCCGCCAGGTTGGCCTTCGAGAAGAACACACTGATCAGGAAGCACTGCATGATGGTCGATGTGGTGAACGCAATGAGGAACAGGAACAAGACGCTCGGGTCCGAGTGCTCCATGATCTTACCACCCTGTAGAGGAAATATAAAGGTGATTTCAAAATTGAACATGTGACTTAAGAGGGCTGTATGATGGCAGTAGCCTTACAAGTTAATGTTAACATTCTGATTGATGTTCTTTAAAAGTCAAAGAAGGATGACTGAGCTAGGCACAGAGATATTATTCAATCAAGGGAAAGACCATAGCAACAGCAAAGAGAACCTGGGCAAAACTGTCATTCCATCAACATCTCCCAGAAAAATAAAACCTTGTTTTTCTAAGGGTTAAACATTTCATTCCTTTCTTAATTAGAGTATTTGATGTCATGGAATAAACTGTCATGTACCAAGCAAAGACTGCAAGTGACCACGTTAGTGTGAACATTTTTATTCATTAGGGTTAGAGAGATGGATGTTGTAGCTTTACTGGTACATTTGTTATAAAATATACCTTGAGGAAACAAATGTCTTGAAATGGGTAACATCATTAAACCCCTAAACACACACCAATCAGTTGCAAGACAAAATCAATCAGTGGACATCAAAGTGAAATTCAGATCTACTTCATTCCAGACCAAAAGGTCTACTTTGTGTGCAGACACCTCGTAGATCACTTTATTACGCTAAGAAAACATGCTTTCAAATTGTTAAAGTGACACAGAGTATCTTTCATAAAATTTTATTTGGTTTTGATAAGCTACAAAATATCTAATATGCTGATTTAAATTCATATCTCATCACTGGACTTGCAAATATATCCATGTATGCATAATATCTCTAAAATGCTTGATTTTATGGAAAAATCAAGAAAACATCCCAAATACGTTTAATATTCAAAATTATGCATCCAAATAATCTACCTATTAGTTACAATACCTAATAAACACTATCGAATCGAATATATCTTCCTGTCAGCTTATGACAAGGTTTCAAAATTACGTTCGAGCCACATTATCCGGTTTTCGATCAAAATCTTGACTTTGAATGGCCGTATTTTCGCTCTAATGTACTGATTAACCTTTAACTTGTTATTTTCCGTAACAGTTAGTGGTTCCCGATGTAATAACATCGATTTCAAAATTTGACATATGTCTGTCTCTTTAAGTAATATTGGGTCTCGACCTACCTTTAGCACAATCACCAACAGAATGACAGTGATGAGCATCATGACGAAGGCGTTGATGAACCACGCGAGCCAGTGAACCCCGTTGCCGAGACCCATGATCTTCATGACCTCCTTGAGACGTTGTTCCTTCTCGTACACAATACCCTTGATGATCATGGCCACCGAGTAGATCCACGCCAGCACCATGAGTAGGGGCAGCAGACGGGATAAGGTCATTGTGAATCTGGGGAGGAATACCTCAAGTTCTTATACGATGCATAAACCCCATCTTCTTGTATGTACGACCTAAACGCTTTCCAGAGATACCAAACAGATGGAAAAGTGTAATCTCACTATCAAAAGTTTTGCACTGGGAATGTGTTAAAATGTTTAAAAAAATAGTGACAAAAATAGTTTATCTAATTATTGATGATTAATCCCCCATTGCCAGTACACAAATTCAAATGTGGCAAACAATAGTACAAATCTAGTCAGTTAGGAGATAAAACTAGTGTGTTTGAAAATCAGAGACATGTTATACTGGATTGTTAGTGAGTAAATTTAAAATTGAAATTTAAAAGTTAAAGTTTGAATCTCTGTAAACAGCAGAATACCAGCTTTGAAATTGTCAGTAGGGTGTATCAATGCACAGTGAAGCGGCCTCAATATCAGAGGACATTTAATCCAAAATTGATCAAATAGATATAGAACGGGGATTTCGACTCATGAGGATTTTTTAACATGTTTTTAATGTATAAAATACATTAAAATACACCTTTTTAGACACACGCATATTTTAATGTATAAAATAATGTAAATATATATAAATAAATATAAATAAATATAAATAAAGGCTAAACGTATTTTTACTATTCATATTCAAAAACTGAATATGAAATTGATATATTTTTTTTTATAAAACTTGGTTCTTAAATTCTGCATGATATATATCTTTACAATATCCTTCGTGAATATTTATTCTTACGTTAACACCAGTTGACCCAATACAAATTGAGTCAATTTTTATAACGGCTTCAATTATGAAAGTTGGATAATGTTAATATGCGTGAGTCTAAAAAGGTGTATTTTAATGTATTTTAAACATTAAAAACATGTTAAAAAATCCTCATGAGACGAAATCCCCGTTCTATATCTACTTGATCACGTTTAATTTTCCAGGAGAACGAATCAGAATCTAGTATTCATCACATTCATGGGTGAGTGAGTTACTGTTTTACGCCGCTTGGGCAATATTTCAGCCATTAGCTGCGGGTCACATTCATGGTAGATTTTCAACTACGTTAGCTTAACACAAGAATAACTCACTTGTTGTTGATGTAGCACGGGTATGGGAACTGCTGGACAAACACCCCGATCTCCTCCTCCACCCCAGTGTGAGAGCGGATGATAGCGTGGTCAACCATATCCTGGATGAATGCAAACCCATACGTGACGTACTTGGTATCGACACCAGCTCGAGCACGTGCCCCAGGCTTCCAGTACTTGTCGTGAATCTTCTTGGTGCTGTCCACCTTGTCTGTGTCCATACGGATCTTGTAGTTGATGTGGGTCGGTAGAGAAGTTGCATCCTCGTCCATGTCAAATACTAGGCCTGGGGAATAAAAGTTATATTGTGTGTAATGAATTGTATACATTGCTTAACTTCTACTTGTAAAAGTATCTATTGTGTAGTCTTCTATAGTTTTTCAAGTCTAATTTAAGATTTTTGGCCAATACTGGACAGGTTTGACCCTTCATTTTCAGTACCATATTTTCTCAAATAAAACCTGAATCTTGTTCATAAAGGTTGGTTGATCTAGACAGTTTTTGAGATAATTGACCAAACAGATGGATGGAAGGACGGATGGATGGCCACTAACTAGCTTCAAAGCTGAGATATAAATAGATCAAGGTTTCAAATTCAGGGATGACAGTACAGATACAGTCAAACACAGATATAGCAAACTCAAATATAGCCAACAATCCGATATAGTGAAAAAAAAATTATGTCCCGTCGAAAGCATCATGCATGGCGCAAAACGTGAATAGCGAACACCAGATATAGCAAACTATAATTCTTTGGTCGCTTGGAGTTTGTTATATCCGTGTTCTACTGTTATTCATTGCATGATCAAACTAAATCAATTTACCTGAATTCCTACATATCCCTGTACAAATTCAGTCCTTTCTACATAGTAAGTATAAGCACATGCTCCCTACCTGCCCAGAAAGTGTTGCTTGTAATCATCCTCATACTGGCGTTCGTCATCTCATACTCTGTCGCGTAAGGTATGAACTTGTTGAATCGGAAACACTGCAATTAGAAATAGAAAATGATGCATAATCTGTATCGAATTTGAACATATTTTTAATCCCGAAGAAATCTGATTTGACAAACAACCAAAACTCTGCTTATGTTATTGCCTCACAAGTTCATACATCAAACAAATAAATCACAGGAACTGAACAGAACAAATGACGAACCAATACATATCTAAGTGAATTATATAAATACCAATATATTTTAATTTTTGGATATGTTTTATGCGAAGATCTAAAACAAGTTTTAGAAAGTTCATCAGCATCTTTTGGTATAGCCTGCTTCAGTCAATGTCTGACACATCAAAATGCTAGATGTAGAAACATTATCGAAGATAACCGCCCTTATAAAGATATGGTTTAGTATGTAAAGGGTTAAATGAACCTGTAGGTATTCTTTCATCTGTCTCACAAAGATATTGGTGTAGTTGAGAGAGTCACGCCAGTCGTAGTTTGTTGTTTTCGGTCCGTTCTCAAGGTAACGATTCCAGAACTCACATGTTGAAGTGTTCAATTGAGGAAAAGGAATTTCTCTTCCATCGGGGAGTGGAATTCTAACGTTCTTGAACAGTTCCAGTGTATTTGAGATGTTCTGGCATTGTGTTGGAGAGGTCAGGTTCTGCAGAATTATAGGAATTATACAGAATCGGTTTTAAAGCAATAAATTTCACAAAAGAAATAAATCCTCATCTACCGTAGTGATCTTATATAGAAATCAATTAAATCATGTAAATATATGATATATTCATTGTAAAATCGGTCGCCCCGGGCCACCTAAAAATATTTGTCCAACTATGCAGGTAATGATGGCGAGCAGAGGATAAAATTCTGATAAGGGTGCCAATTTTGTAAAGTTGAGAACAGAAAGTAGGGTTTTACAGGATTGAAATGTTAGTTTTGCTCATGTAGACTTGTCTTTTCAAGAATTGCATGGTTGAGAACGACATGTTACATCTTCCGAGTTACAAGATTTCCTTTTTGGCACACATCCCCTTTCATAATCTGGAAGTAACCAGCGGGCGGGCAGGGTCTATTTCGAACACTGCACACAAGATATCCTAATCAACTTACCCTGAGTATTTCAATATTAGAGCTGTTGTACAGATATCTTTCTAAACTTGGCCCTGCATCGGTCAGCCAATCATCGGCTAGTTTCAGCAGAGCTGCCATACTCTCGAACGTGGCATTTGCCTGAAAATCGAAAAGAAAAGAATTTGTTTCAAATGCATCTTTGACAACAACAGGTTTTAAAGACCTACTTAGAAAGAAATCCTATCAATTATGATAAGGTACAAACTTAAGAAATACATGCATTGTTGATATTGATAGTTGTTTAAAAAATCAAATTTAGAAAAAAATTGAAATAAAATTGTTAATTTTTGAAGGTGCATTAACACATTTTCATATAATGTCAATGAGATTAATAAGTGTAAATCTATTGAATTTTAACCCGAAATATATCACTTTATTTGTGAAGATTTTGAAAAGATTTTGAATTTAAACCAACATATTTCACATCATTTGTGAAGATTTTGTAATAACAAGGTCAAACGACATTGTAGTTGTTAGAGGGAAATCAAATACCTCCTTGATGATCTGCCGAGTCGCTGCATTGTCAGGAGTGTATGGAATCCATCCCAGGAGTACAGGCTTTATCTGCCGCCACAATATTCTTGTAACTGTTTGATTGGAATCCTCAAAGTTTCGGAACAGGTTTACACAGAATGGTGCTAGAAACAAAGAACAAATAGATAACCTTAGAATAATCAGGATTTGTTTTTCCTCCCTTGTAGAAATAATATATAGCAACAAGGTGAGCAATATTCCTTTCCAATGGCAACTAATCACTTAAAAAACATTTCCTACAAAAAAAATTTCTAATTTCAAATTTTAAATGTCTATAAGTTATCAAATAAACAATATTTTAAAATCCTATTAATTATGTCCCTATAAGATATCAATCATTTATCTAAACACAAAGATTACCGAAAAAGTATTTTACTTTTAGACATCTACCATTTCCAAAAAATTTTGAGAGTTATCCCCCTTTTCAAATTCTTTTGTTTAATCAAACCTCTGAATCTTTTTTTCCTTAATTTTAACCACAATTGAAAGTTATCTCCGTCTTTTAACTAATGTTATTGCCATGATTTGATTGACAGTTTTTGTAATATCATTTCCAACAATCTTTGAGAGTTATCCCCCTTTTCAAATTCTTTTGTTTAATCAAACCTCTGAACCTTTTTTTCCTTTTAACCACAATTGAAAGCTATATCCCTCTATAACTAATGTTATTGCCATGATATATGATTATCCATCTTTTTGTAATATCATTTCCAACAATCCTTGAGAATTATCTCCCTTACTGAAATCTCTCTCCTCTTCTTTCAGTCCCTCCTGTTTCTGCTTCTTCTCAGATTCTGACTCCTCCATGCGACCTGTTGGGTTCGGGTTTTCAACAGTGTTGTTATTCATACGGAAGATACTGTTTTGTCTGCCACATATAAACATGCTCAGCTGCTCGATGCCTGCCTGGGTTGAGTTTGGTCGGCCATTTTCTGTATTATTTAGAGTGTCCAGCACTTGACGAAGATCTTCAAGTACATCCGTCAAACTGCTCAGGCCATTTACCTGAAATATGTGAGTGAAAAATTACTTATGGTAATTGTGATAATATGGACATTTGTTTTATACACTTTCCATCTAAATGCATCCATACTCAAAATTAGTACCCTGAAGACAATGATCTTTGATAACTAGCAGTGACCAATCACTTAGCGTGAACATATAGGTCAGTACATCCTATTTCAAGGTATCTATTGAAACAAGTGGGTGGACTGAGTGCAATGTGGATAAAGTGCCTTGCCAAAGGACACAATACAGTATGAAACCCAGGTTTAAAGTTTTCCCAAGGAATTTAACCCGAGTCTTTGCTAACCACTCCTACATGAGGAATCAAAATTATATAAAAGTATCAGAAATTAGAAATCCGAACTGTGTATTTGATTCTAGTACAGCTAGCAGATGGACATAATAGATCATATTTATAAATATCCAGCATGATCTTTGAACACATCATTGTGAAAGGACACAAATTTTAATTGGTATTTACTACCTCTGGGCAACAAAATTGAAGGTAGCTATGATGAACAGAACTGACTTGTTCATTACCTTCTATCAGTTACTCAGAACACTGTCTGGGTGAGCAAAGACAATGTCTGATTATACTCTTGTGTTGATGGTAACATCAAAAGTCTCACGACCCAAGTGTAATTACACCTCTAGAAATCAACTAAAACATTCACAAAATCTAGGACATTCATCCAGTATTTCATCCATTGCCCATTGTTGCTTTGACTAAATTGAACTGATTCTGGTTTAAACTTTTCACAGAATCACATATAACAGGGTTTTACGGGAATCAACTTTCTTGAGTATTTGACGCCCAAAAAATGTTGATATGGGTCCTCTGTGACTCAATGATATTCTTATACAAATATTCAATCTTTGAATGAAAGCCACATTTCATTAGTATTTTCATGTTAAGATGTATTAAAATATCAACAAATAACCATCCCATACTAAAGTCAAATCTTTATCCACCTTTCTATCAAGTATGCAAAATAAGTCATTTTTATGAGACTCCTGAAATGGGAAAAGGACTCCCAAAAGCACATGCTCTGAGTCCCCAGGACTCTCAGTTTTGATTGACTATTTAAAACCCTGATAAAACTACACCATAGGGTCAAGACACGTGATTACTCAACACTGATGAATAACTTTAACTCACATCTGTAACAATCCTCGCAAGTCTCTCATAAGACTGCAGGTTGGTGTTGGGGATGTTTCCTGTGTTATCCGCAATATACTGCTGCAGCTGCAATAGAATTACATCTTTTACATTCTAGCTGACATGTTACATATAAATTGTCACGAAGAAATTTCTGATATCAAATAAAACAGAAAAAATATATTTAATGCAACTATCTGAGTCTATTGCACTGATCAATCCACAAATATGACCTGCTGAGTTCAGGAAATTGCAAGTACAATGTCTTAGGAGTCCTTTCAGATTTAAATGGGTCCTCTTGTGAAAGCAATAGCATCCATCCTGCGATTCACTGTTTAATTCTTTATACGTCCTTTAACAAATTTTCAAGTTTGAGGGTGTAAATTTATCACTGCTATTGATTCTTTCATAAAAAATTGTTTTGATAAGTACTATTCAAGAATATTTATGCAAAGGATTAAACAGAAAATATATTGTTGCAATTGAGACTTCCAGAAGAAAGATTACAAGATGTTCTGGCATTAACACATTTATCCAATAGCAAGAAATCTGGTAAAAGATTTTGGTATCAGTGGATAAGGGCAGGTAACCAACTCTGGTGTACCATTTATTGTATATGAAATTTTGTAACGTAGCGACAGACTGGTCCACTAATGACTAAGTTTTGTCAGAGTTAAACTGGTAACAGAACATGGGAGTGGGTGGGCTGTTTTCAGACCTTGTGAAGGAAAAGCTCTCTGATGGAACATGTTTGATTCCCAGTATCGTAAAATATTTGGTTGTGAAAATTTTATACTTCTTATCTAGACTGTTATTTACAATACAATGTTCCATGTTTTGCTTTATCATTATCAGGATCCTATCATTTTCTTTTTAGATACACAGGATATATCTTATCCTAAAACTATTTTGATCATTTGTATGATAAATTACCTCACTAAAAACCTGATTGATGGTAATCTGTGCAGCAAAATCTTCGTACAACTCCCGAAGCTGTGTGTAGTTGAGATTACATAGCTGGGTCTGGACGTCGGTCAGTTGGGTAGGGTCTGCAAAGTCCAGCCAATCACCGAGGGCATTGTTATTGCAAACTTCATCCCGTAGCGTGTCAATCGTAGAATTCTCGTTAACCCTTGAACTTATTCTATTCACAAGGTTCGATGCTGTCATGATCATGTTTACTGGAGATAGGTTGTTGCCAAATATCTGAAAATGAAATTATTGTGAAGCAGTAAGGAATATACTACCGTTCAAGTCAATGAGAGTTTTGTATATACGGCCTCTGGTATGAAAGAACTAATTGAAAGAATGAACTTGATATAATTCATATAATAATTGAAAGGTTTGGTAACAAACATTGCAATTTTCTTATTTGAGTTTTAAAGACAAATCTCATTTCCAAACATCTTATTTCTAAGTTTCACAATAGTTTTCCTCTTACTGTTGCAGTGAAAATATATGTTTAGATTCTATCATGGAGCTCAATCGTTTCGTTGAAGTCTTGAAGATGAGGTCAAAGATTATTCAAAATTGTCATTATAAGAAAATAGTAATGTTTCTAAACTAACATAAAATTACTTTTCCAATTTGTTTTTCAGAGGTAATATTTACTTACATTCCCAATAGACAAGGAAGCATTTAGGAGTTCATTTAAAGCGGTTATGTTGAAGTTGATGTTTTGGTCCGCTATTTGCTGGCGAAGTTGTTCCGGGTCAACCAGCAAGTTACCAAGAGTTAAGGTTCCTGAGTGAAATGAAAAACAAAAAAACATGAAAAACAGTCACATTTCTAATAGATCTTAAGTGAAATAGAGTATGTTGTAAGGTCAAATATGACATAGCTATTCTTGCACAAAGAAGGTCAGATTGTTGCTGAAAAGTGTTTTAATGATTTAATGTCATTTCAGGAAGTAGCAATCAAAAATATTTGGGTCCTGTATTTTTTTATTGAAACCAATGACAGTCCAAGAGACAACAACAGAATTTCGAATTTTGGCTTTTGAACTGAAGTGAACTGAGTGCAATGTGGATGAAGTGTCTTGCCCAGGGACACAACACAGGATGAGACCTAAGTCACAAATTCTTGGTGTCTCCACCGGGATTCAAACCCGGGTCTCTGGCGGGAGAGGCAAGAATGCTAACCACTACACCACTGTGCTCCACAACCACCAAACCCTCAACCCTCTCTTTAAATCTAACCAAACCTCAAGGTCCGACCTACCTGAAGAGGACCCATTGAGGACGGTATCCCTGAGGTCCTGCAGATTCTGAAGGTCCTGTATCAGGTCAAAGATCTCCTCCCGGTCCGTGTTGTTAGCTAGAACCTTCTCCAGATCCTCCACCAGCTTCCCCAGTCTACAACACACCATGGTCTTTGTCAATAGATAGAGATTATTACCCTCTGGAGTGTGTCATATGACTTTTACGAAACGAGTGTGAAGTTTTGTATTACCCGAGCGAGAGCGAGGGTCATACCAAAATTTGCAAGAGTTTCGTTAAAGTCATATGACACACTTCCGAGGGTAATAATTTCTTTATTACCGATTCTATTCAATTTTACCATCTAAGAAATATCCAAGAAACGGGCCGCTTCCCTTGCAAAGGGCGGCTACAGTGACATCACGAACAATGGTGTTATGACGTCACAGGCGAAGTAATACGGGAACTCGCGCTTCAACAATCGTTGCTAAGCAAAAGTGATATGTGCACTAGTGCTCATATTGAAAATATGTCACTACTTTTTTCAACCATATGAGTAATAAAGAATATTATTACCCAGGTGGGAAAAAAAAGGAGCAACATATTTTCAATATGAGCATATGTTCACACATCCCTTTTCCCTTGCAATGATAGTTGTTGTGTGACTCTCAAATATTTTGTCCATGACGTTATAAAAAGCCTTGTTTGTGACGTAAAAAATTGGGATTTTGACTTTCTGTGCTTACATAGATAAAACATCCTAAAGGAAAAGAATCTGGGACTTCTTTGACTTTCAAAAGAGATGTCCGGTATTCCATAAGATTCACATAATTATTCATAAATTCAATATTGGGGATAATCCAAAAATTGGGATTTCTAAATTTCTGTACTGACATAGATAAAACATCCTAAAGGAAAAGAATTTAGGAATCTTTGACTTTCAAAAGAGATGCCTGATATTTCACATATAATTCATATAACAATTCATAAAATGAATATTGGCGATGATTCTTTTGTTTTTCAACAAAATCAGACCTGACAATTTAGAACATTTGAAAAGGATGAGCTTTTTTTGTTATGAAAATATTAATGAACTAACGTTTTCAGGCCTGACAACCTAATTCATTTAAAAAAGATTAAAATAAGAAAGTTTAGAGTCTCACAGTGAAGTATTGAAGCTGTTGACTCCCCCAGCGATCTCATCCGGAGTGACAGTGGAGTGACACGTGTTGTTGAACGTGCACAGGAAAGACTGTAGGAATGGAAGGGTGCCCGCCGAGGGCATTGCTTTGCCATCATAGTGACCTGGAATTGAAAAGAGTTGATAACGATAACTCTTTATTGTCCTAGTTACATTGTAAATTGGAAAATTAATTTTGTACGCTCAGCACCTGGCAAGCATTGTTCTATCCTTTTATCAAACAGCAATTATTTTTAATTATAAAATTTTCATAGCTGAGCGTCGAGCTAGGAAGCAACATCTTCCAAATGTTGTTCAGCGGGGAATTGAACCCCAACTTTCCGGGTAAAGGGTAGATGCTCTACCAACTGAGCTACTTCCCTGGTTATTATCTTGTGATATTACACATATTGGTTATATCTTAGATGTTATATTTGGTAAGACAGATCAGGAAAGAAATCTTTTGTATTTTTTGACTTATATGATTTTTGGGTAATATTCAATCAATTTGGTTCCTTTTTTATGTACAAAAGGTCCCCTGGCAAAATGAGTTGAGAACAATGCACCATTATTTTCAATATCAAGATGTAATATTGATTTTTTAGCGATCATTATCATCATTAAATATATTAGTCTTAGCAATCAAAAACTCTTTTTGTTGAATATGTAAGACAAATAAACAATAAACATTATACATACATTCTGGTATCTTTTCAATGAGATCTGGACGGGTTCTGACGAGAACGAGAATAAGGAACAAACAAAGAGGCCAAAGCAGCTCAATCACAACCCGAAGCTGAAACAGACAGACATTTTGGTGAAAAGGAGAAAGATTAACAAACAAGTAGTAAAACAGATGAACTTATCCTCAATCTTCAACAAGTGCATTTTTATTTTTGATGATGATTTTTCTTTATGATTTATTAATTTATCAACCATCATCAAGTTCAAAATATTACATTCATATTTATAAAGGTTGAAAAAAGCACCTAAAATATAGTTCATAGCCTTATGTCATTACAATTCCAAGCAAATACATCTATCAAAAACAAACTCCATAATAATTTACATTTAAAAATGATATGGATATAAAAAAACGCAATACATGGGAAATCAAAGAATTGTACATTTTAGAATTTTAAGAGTTGTCCATTTCCCATCCTTAAATGAAAATATCAATTTCACAAATCTTTAAACCAATTTTGACATTAGACAAATGTGTTCACTTACCGGTTGGCGTTTTCGGAGAGTGAAATTCTTCCACAGGAGTAGAAGCAGTTGATTCCTGAACCCCATCTCTAGAGTTATCTCCCTCTTAATGTCAGCAGACGTCAGTCATGATCTGTAGGCAATGATGAACAGTATAAAGCACAAGTTTTCGGCTAGTGTTTTTTTGACATATAGACCTTGAACTGATATAAGAGTTGTGACGATACAGATAAGATACATATCATGATATCAAAGAATGATACCATTTGATAAGATACATATATGTCATGATACACTATTTAGGATGTTAAATGGGAAAACAAAATTCTTGGACAATAATCTTGATTTTTGGGTTGAATATGCAATGTTTAAGTCAATATCTTGTATCACAATATGTATACTGTCAGATTAATTATCACAATTCATGATTCACTCGAACTTATAGTGTGGTACCTTGTACTGAGACAATTGTTCAGGAGTTGCAAATTTGAGAAAAGGACTTTCCTATTGAGGTACTTTTGTTGAAACCAAAAACCAAAAAAAGGGACAATCGAATAAATACATATGTTAAAAAACAAAATTATAACACAACCCAGTTGAAACCTGTTACTGATTTGTCAACTTGTCAACAGTTGTCAATAACATCAACAATGAGCAGTAAAGCAATTTATCGGCACTATGTAACGAGTGTGAAAATCATTGCTACAGCAAAGCCGACATAGATAGGATGGGCTCTTGAAGTACTTATAATGTAAAGGTATTCATATCAAATTATACCTGCCCCTATTCTACAAAAACTTTGATATTGAAAAGAGACTTAGTTTAACCTGCGTACGGTTAACTTCAGCCAAGCTTGTATTGTGAAAAGAGGCCCAGTTAAACCAAGCTTTTAAAAGGCTACTTGCGAATAATAAATTTAGTAGATAACAATTCTTTAACTCCGCAAGTGAATCAGGCTACTTTAAAAATAATTCATACGCAGTCTCTTGAGTTTCCTTTTTATTGTGACTTGTGAGAATTGTCTAAACTACTGATAAGATGAATTTTCATAAGATATGGTGAACAGAAAATGTATTAAATCCATTCTAACTAACAACTCTTGTTTTTGATCACCGTATGGCCACTATCATACTCTGAAAATACCTGAATTTTCCAACATATCTTATCATTACAAATTGTTGGTCTTAGAAGTTAAAGATTTATAGCCATTTTATCATCATTTGTGTATTTAAGCTTCAAATAAACCAAATACACCATCATATGCCCCTTCATTGTATTTACTAACTGTATTTATAATTTGTAAATATATTGTCACTGTATTTACCGATCGGCCACACATTTGTTGTAAATATCACCTACAGGTAACATTGTTTGACAGGATGTTGTAAAACAGTCACACTAGGCATAAATTATCAGCCATAAAGTCTAGTGATTTGACACAACTGGCAATAGGGGAGATTTATGCAAACACAACAGGTAAAATATTGCAGGTGATTGAATTAACTGACTGTTTGCCAGTTCACTCCATAAGAAAAGCCTAGTTGTCAGATTGTCAGATAAAACTATTCTTGATTCTTTCTAAACTTCAAATCATAAAATAAGACCTGATGGGCTCAATCAAACCTGTCAAAAGTAACAAAATGATTGTTCTGTGTAAGAATCTGAACAGTAAACAGGGATTTGGAAAGACATCTTTGACAATGGGCCATTACCCATTACATCAACAATAAACTTCAAAATTTTAATAGCCAGTTTTTTTGTCCAATGTGCAAAATGGCTCATGGCCCCTGCCTTTTCCAATCACTGAGTAACTAATGTCTTGATGTATGTGATAATTTCCCCCTAATCCATAAAAAACATTAACAAATATTATCTTGGTTGTGGTGGTAAAAGCTGAATTTAGCGTTGTTCTTAGGTGACCAACCAAGGGGGTCATTTTGCCCAATTCTGAGCAAAAGGACCCTTTTCAATGGTAGAAGTATCCAACTTCTAAAACTTTTAAAGGAACACCAAGCAAAACTGGTGGGCAAAGTTCTCCAGGAACCCCTCTAGCAAGAAAGGGTTAAACAGACCTGATACATTTACGGTAACTAAAGACAGGTCAACATGACATTTCAATAATTCAAAATGTTGTCATATGAAATCTTAAATTTCTTCTATATGTGATCCTATCATATATATATTCATTACAAATATTTCACCCAGGGGATATAAGTTTAGATAATATCATAGACAGATTACATCAAGATCATATCTCAATCTACCCTGTGGTAGATGTCAGACTTATCATAACTCTCAATAAAGATGTATTTTCAGGCTCTTATCAAATCCTGTTCTCATTTTATGATCCTGTCAAGTGTTTCTTCTAGGTGATCACTGATCAGCTATGGGGTCAATTGGGCAATAATTGTTCAAAATAGACCTCTTCAATAAGTTTATTCCATACTGGCCAGCAGGGCTTGTGGTTTGAAAAATCACACAGCCCTTCTAAAAAAAGACTTGCTATGTGTTGACACTTTGTTTAACCAAAATCACAAAAGTAAGTTGGGCTTGCTGGCCTCTTCTACAAGCCAAATTGGAAATATATCGACAATGTGGGAAAAAGGAACTCTTTTGAACATGGATTCCAACGGCAAAAACTTCTTATCCCTCAAAAGGAGTGAGTGAATTGGGACAAAGATATGGGCAAGAACCAAGAAAACAGCTTTTGGGAACAACATTTCTGTATATATCATCAAGGATGTCATTTTTCAAAATCAAACAAAGAGATTAATTCTTTTAGTGTACGTTATAATTAGAAACAACCTTTTTTCTTTTAAATCCTGAGCTACAACTTTTTAGTGTTATAATTGGAGTCAACCATTTTTCTTTAAATTAAAGAACTACAACTTCTAGATTTTCAGTGATGTCAATATCAAATTTGAAATTTGAGAGGTTCACAATACTACAAGGGATCAGCATAAAATCAATTACCAATGTGTTTATGTTATTTCCCAAACTCTTCAATGACTGACTTGATCATTCAAATACAAATCTAAAGTCAAACAACTGTAGGCAATATGACCAAAAACACTCCAGAATATTTACCTACCAAGTTTTGGAAATTACAAAGCTCATATTTACTGAAATGAGATGGAACCAAGTGAGATGACCTGTACATATCAACTGAAATCCATAACCTGCGTGTTTGACACCACCTGTTGCCATGGAAACTCTTCAGGTAGATTCTGATTATTTACCAAGTAACGGAGCTCTGACTATTGACAAAGGGTGGATTCAGGTGCAAAATAAGCTTTTATCACTGATCCCAAACAAACAATCTCAAGCCAGTGATGATGAAATCCAAATTGTCATTTACTTAACAAATCTACTGATTTTTTGGGGAAAATAAATCCTGATCTGAGGTTGAAGATTGGGAGGAAATGGCTTATTGATGTATTTGCAAGGAGACATCTTGAAACAAAATTTATCATTCATGAAATAAAGGGTAAATTTTTTCAATGTAATAATCCAAAGAATGAGTTTGCAGAAATAACCACATACCTAAAATACTGATATTGCTCAGATATACAGAAAATAACATTGCCACTGAACAAAGTTCAAAAATGTGAAATAATAACCTCAATATTTTTTTTTTTAAATTTACTTATGAATAACATATATATGTTGATATGTTGAAAAGGAGTGTCTACCAATTATTTTACAATGTTTTTTCACTGAACAGGATTTGAAAAATAAAAGATTTTTTTTGGGGGGGGGGGGGGGGGGGGGGGTAATTGGTTCAAATAACCTTTCACAAGAGAAAAACATTTTTACAACTGATGTTATGTTGCATTTGTACTAAAGCATTCTACAAGCCCTCAGGGATAGTGTACATGTTTTACTGGATTTTTTTCATCTTTATTAGCCCTGGGCTATGAGGAGTAGTGTTGACATTAATTCCTAAAATGTACGTACTCTTGACTACTGTTGTATGACTGTGTACTAACAAAAATAACCAGAGGCTTGATGCTGTGATCTGCTGAGTTCAGGGACTTGCTCGCACAATGTCTTGTGAGTCCTTGCAGATTAAAAAACGTCCTAATATGTAACATGGTAACCATTTTTGCATCCTGCAATTCACCATCATTATTCATGAGTCCTTTCAAAATTTTGCAAGTATTTGAAGCAGGATTTTGGCGTAAAATTTCACTGATGAATGATGTCAAGTACAGGATTAATAACAGGATTCACTTTCATAGAAATTGACAAGAGGCTTTACCAGGAAACTGCTTCATCCTGAATGGATGTTCAAATGACTCCGATAAATGTTTATTCAGGTCACACCATATCCTTGGGGTAAATTTGATCAGCTGGATAGGAGGAATTTTTGTCGTACATATTGACAGAGAAAAACAAGATTTTTTCACAAACACAGAGTTAAATTGGATAAGTTTGATAAGTGGGTTATTTAGGGGAATACATTTCTGTCAAATTTCTTGGCAAAAGAGATTTTCACCAAACAGGAGAAATAGTTTAACTTGACGACCATCAAAATAAGATGTTTTCACAAACAGAGTTACATTGGATGAGTTTAATAATTGGGCTATTAAAGGGGAAGACTTGTCTCTCAAATTTTTCGGCAAAAGAGATTTTCACAAAACAGGATAAATAGTTTAACTAGACGACCATCAAAACAAGATGTCTTCACAAACAAAGTTTTGATAAGTTTGATTATTTGGCTATTTTGGGGAAGACTTGTCTGTCAAATTTCTCAGCAATAGATATTTTCACCAAAATGGGATCAATAATTTAACTAGACGACCATCCAACAATCAATACTTTAGCCATTTTTGCATTCTACCGAATGTACTATACTTGATGCAAACAATTCTGTTGAGAAGACTACCACCCACTAAACATCAAAAGTGAAAATGTCACCTCAATAGGTATGTAATTCTCAAAAAACAACTCTCAGCTCACCATCTAAAGTAATAATGTCATCTTCACGCTCGAGTAACTACAAAAACAAACCTCATCACACCCCTCATACCCCCTCCCCCCCCCCCCCATAACCAAACATCTTTCTCTCTTACCATTCAAAATCCATCAATCAATCTCAGATACAGGTGAAAATGTTACCCATTCAAGAATAAACAAAACTTATCCCCCACTAAAAACCCTTACCATTGAAACTAAAAATATCACCTTGCATAGGTATTTAAGAATGCACAATGGACTTTCCCCTTCTCTTCATCTAAAGTAAAATGTCATCCTTACTAAGTATGCGACATATTACGAGGCCACCCCTCTAATAATCCAGAGTGAAAATGTCACCAACACAGGTATGTTATTATATACACCCAAAGCAAAAAGGCAAACAAAATGTCATATCTTGTAATACTATACCTACCATTATACCTATGTACATATAATAGCAGATTACTTTTATGACAAGGTCTAACCATGTGAGAATAGATGCATTGAAAAATATCTTGCACAACTATTGAGTCAATGATCAATGTTATGTGTGCATACCAACCAGTGTATGAAATAATTTTTCAAGATCACTAGCAAACCGGGCTAGAAAGTTTTCAAAGTTACTAGCCCAACAGAAAAATGACTAGCCAAATTAAGTAAAGATAAAGAATGTTTTCTGACATTCATTGTTTTAAAATCAAACACATATGTGCTCAAGAGTTTTTGGCATGTGATGGGATTGATCGGAAAATGCCACAAAATGGTAACTGAATTAATTACAAAATTGAATGAAAAGAAGTCAAAAATGTTTTGATATACCAATCCACACTAGCCAACCGGGCTATCATTACATTGTTTCTACTAGCCCAGGCAAATTTCAACTAGCATCGGGCTACCGGGCTAGTGGTTATTTCGGACACTGATACCAACCTTGCATATTATCATATATTTAATAATGTTGTAGTCTTATTGTAAGTTTAGCACTCTACATAATATATTTCTTAAATAGTACAAATCTACATAACATACAAACACAACCAACAAACCTGGTGTTTTATCTATGTCATCTGTGAGAAATTTGAAATTGTAAAAATACATATAATACAGGGATTGGGAAAGACATCTTTGACCATGGGCCATTTTCAGGGTTTTTGGTAATATTTTGAATTTCAATGGGCCATTGCCTATTATATCACTAGTAAACTTCTAAATTTTAATGAGCCCTTTTTTCATCCAATGTGCAAAATGGCCTATGGCCCCTGCCTTTCCCAATGAATCACTGCATATATAAGCAGACGTCAAGGAATAATGACAGAATGTGCACACATACAAAAAACGCTTTCCTCAGAAAGTCAGAAATTGAACATGACACAAATGTTTCATAAACTGGTTTACATAATAAGGTTTCCTTGGTACATACGAACCCGTAGTCACCTCACATAAAAGTATGCTAAACTGTCAACCATAAAAACAGCCATAACATCACAACAGATACCAAAGAAATTTGTCAGGATGAAGATACCTACCTCTTTCAAAATAGCTGATAATCCAGACACTTAAATGTCCTGTCCTTAAATGTGACACTATTTACACAGTGGTGGCCAAAATGTGAACGCTTCGCATGAGCGAATCTATTGATGGCTGCTAGAAAGCCTCACGTGTTTATGAACATGTGTATATATACCCGACGTAGGTCACTTGTCGTCGGTAAATCCTCAGGCTACCAGCTTAGCTTACACAAGGGTGTCCCATATATGAATCAGCAAAGTTACCTTCCATGCATTAAGCTTTGGTTTTGGCTCTAACAGTAACCGCCAATGGCCCTGGGCCAAGATGCCTTGCAGTCAACCCCTTAGGAACGAGCAGAACTTGCCAGTCAACTCGTTTGTTAGATAAAAGGTGAATAGAAACTCGCCCTTCATGCCTGATTGGCATAGATTGCGTAACAGAATTGAGACTGGATCTTCCATTGATTGGGAAATTGCTTACTCATTCAACTCCAGATCAACTGTTCCTAAGTCATTGATCAAAAACAAAATAATTATCTGTGCATAACTGTACAGTACTTAAACAATGAACCTTTAGCACAAGGCCTAAAAAGGAATAACCTTTGAATTTGTTGTCTGGAATATTGCTAAATCATTGCAAGGTATAAGAAAAGCTGCTCCTAAGTCATTGATCAATAACAAATACAAGTCATCGTCTATACATAGTTGTACTCAAACCCTTAAAGCCCAAATATCCAAAGTATAGTGAAGTTCAATATTTTTGAAAGTATTTTTACTGTATTCATTGTATTTTTTAAGCCTGTGTAAATGAGTTTGGATACCTCTCAACTGACAACTTATTCAAGTGATCTGTGAAATCAATTTCTTCTTTTTTACATTATTTGACATTTCTTTCACAATTTCAAAGGTGATTTGTAGATTTTTTGTTTAAAAAAGGTGAAAGATACGGAATATGAAATTTAGCAAAGTCACTGAACACCATGAGCAAAGATGCTCATAATTTGTTGGTCAAATACCCTAGACAATCATGATCTTTACATAACTTTACTGTTAAAGTGGTCTAAAAAAGGATCACCTATCTTAAGCCAGTGGTTGCCTTAAATAAATAATGGAAACGAGTTTGGATCTCTCTGAAATGACCACTTATTCATATAATCTGTGAAATTGATTCCTGTTAACATGTTTTACATGTCTTACACAATCCTAGAAGATCAGATGATATGCAGTTTTATTTTTGGCTGAATAAACAGAGCTGAAAGAAACAGAGCATGTAATTTCTAAGAGTAAGATCCGGTTATATTATCCTTCTAAAATAAATACAGAGCCTGAAATTTCAAAGATCCGGTTATATATTAAAGGGGCAGTAGCACGTTTTTAGGGGGAACATAAGGTGATGTCAGGAAAATAAAATTACATGGTTCCAATTGAAAGATAATGTATTTAAACTAAATTGAGCAGTAATAATTCAAATACATAACATAAAGTTTAGCCATGCGATTCATTTTTCTTACACAAAATGAATTAAAGGTGTTAAAAAAAAATGGCCGCCAATGGATTTTATGTGAATATTCATACTTTGTCCTCTGACTATGGATGATTGGCTTGTGTAATGAGATTGTTGACACTGTCAATATATTACATTTAGCAATAACTAACAATTATCAGTGAAATATTTAAAATATAAAATTATCAAAAAACGTGCTACTGCCCCTTTAAGCCTTGTGAAATGATGCAAGATACACCCTCAGCAGTAAGCTCATTGTGAGGATGACTAAAACCTATAAATAAACTTCTTTTTAGGCAGTAACCAAACAAGATGCTTAAAAATGTCGGAGACATCACCCAGTGGTGAAAGAAGATGTTAAACTCCAACCCAACAACAGATTCTTAAAATCAAATAATCCCAATACCTTCAGTTCAGAAATCGATTTTATAACAAAAAATTATTATTGGACTTCAACTTAATGCTATAAGATGAAGAAAAGTGCTGATTTACTTAAAAAGGGGTAGTAATGTTAAATCACAGTAAAAAAACAAAGAAATGAATTTCCACATTTACTGTTACATTTCGGGGTTGTCAGAACCCCTTCATCAAACTTCTTTATTATAACTTTCTTGTACTATTGTGTATCATTTGATCTGCAGCTATGGCATTAATTCCAACCTTCTCTTGCATCGGTTATAGACCAACATTTAGTCTCAGAAGTATTTTTTTCAATATTGACAACATTTTTAAACAATTCATGTATTTTAAGAAAACCAGGAGCCCAGAACTTAACTTAAGTTCAGCTGAGGGTTCTAGACTTGATATACTGCAGAGTTAAAGATTGTAAAACTCAAAATATTCTCTCTTTTAAATGAACATTCAAATTTGGATTTCTACTCATCTGTGAAAACATCATTTAAAATGGAATCATATTTGTTGGTAATTCGCAATAAAGATTTAAGAATATTTTTAACACTTTTCAGAATAGGTGAATTGAATATAATGAAAAATACCGGGAGGAGAAATAATATTCCAAGAGAGTTTAGATTTTGTCCTTTCTGTAAAAATGTTTTAGAAGACGAATTACATTTTACGCTTTTGTGTCCTATGTATAAAGACGTAAGAATGAAATATTTGCCTAGTATTCAATGTAAAAGTAATGCATCTCTAATTTCTCTTATGCAAAATGAAAATGTAAATTGTCTATATTTGTATGCAAACTATGTCAAAGAAGCTTTTATGTTACGCTCTTCATTACTTTAGTTGTATACTTAAATTTCATTAACCTGTTAAATATAAGGATGTTTCATTATCTAGCACCAAAACCGTAAATTATTATAATCTGTAACGTATACAATGTACATGGGCCTGTGGCCTTTATACTGTATAAAGTTCTTCTTCTTCTTCTATACTACAGTAGACTTGGTTGGCCGTCAAGTGAATATTTTTGCTCTAGGGTATGGATGACAGACTAAGCATAGGATAGTGCGACCCTCTCACTATGATCATTTACTGACAAGACATTGTAACAGTTTGTGTGATAAAAACAAAAACATGTACCGTATTTCCTCTAATAGGGACCCGGGCCCTTATTAACATTTAGGGGGTATTACCCCCCGGCCCTTATTAGAGGCCCGGCTCTTATTGGAGCCCTGGCCCTTATTATGATAATAGGTTTTCCAAAGTCAACTTGAGACCTGTATTCTAATTTTTGAAACAAAGGTTGCCGGTATACACGACATAGGCTTATTATAGTAATACGTGTGGTATTAAAAAAGTTAAAGGGAGGAAATATTTAAGTCAAATATAGAGAAGGGAGTAGTTATTGACTAGACCCGGCCCCTATTAGAGGCCCGGCCCTTATTCACGTTTAGGTACCTTTACCCCCCCCCGCCGCTATTAGAGGCCCGGCCCCAATTAGAGGAAATACGGTACTTAAAAAAGGTACAATCAAGATGTGACGGGGTGAGATATACCGGTAAGCATTCCTACTGGCTTTGGCTAGAGGGATATCTCTTTGGCCGAACAGGTAGAGTGCAGTGCTCTCAATCCGGAGGTCCCGGGTTCTATTCCCGGTGGAGGTGGTTTCAAAATCACTTCTGTTACAAAGATGATTACTTATGTAAGCCATATTTCACAGTTAAGAAACTATTTAGAATTCCATACTCAAAGCCATACCCTAACTATCACCCTGGAAGAATAGATGCTAAGTACATAATTGTTAGCAGTCTTTGTACCAGCCTATATATGACCCCATTGACCAGCCCGCTGGATGTAAGTGCCCTTATTGTCCAAGGTCACAATGAGTCCTGGGTCACAACTGTTTTGTGTATTCACTGGAATTCTCACCCAGGGTTAAGGTGTGAGAATCTGCCATATTCACACTATGGTCAAATCAAATATAAGCTCGATGTTTGGTCTTGGAACAATACTTTTTTTCATCTTAACCTGGTTCATTGGTAACAATTCAAGTTGCAATGCTTGAAGCTGAGCTTACTTTTAAAAATCATTAAAACCAGCTAGTGGTGAAAGCTAGAACATATTGTTTAACTGAAACCACGTGATGTAAAATAACTGATTCGACAAACCTTAATAACATTTTATTCAGAGTGCAGTCTGCATTTCTGTCATGCGATTCTAGCTAAGACTTAAAATAAGTAACTCTCAAATTAGTTTAAAGTTCCTCTAAATATCCACTAGATTATTATAATAAAGGACAATATTTATGCATGAAAACTTCTTTATTCATATAGTGCAACGTTTTCGATACAGATTCTTGTATTGTTTCAAGCATGAATTAAATACACTCGCAGCACATGAGATACATACAATTATAACTTATCTCATTCCGTATTGGTCAGGTGTCATCCATAAATATTGTCCTTATTTGACTTTCAACTTCTAAAATGCCACTCAGAAAGAAGTCACTAGATTATTGTTTTACCCTGGTATTGGTGACATTAAGATGGTTGCAGTTAATGCATGTTTGTATATCTTGATTAAGAAATATAATTACAATAATTGTGGCGAGATTAAGATTCTAAACAAATGTAACACTACATTAAATTACTGATATTATTAGATACTGTCTATATAAGCTCGCAATCTACTTACAGTTACAGTATATCTTTAAAATCCATCAGTATTCATTTGTTTTCTTCAAATGTAATTAAACAACTTTCATTAATAATCAAATAATATACTTATTATACATCTAAAGATGTTAGAAAGTTTAATATAATTGACTGTTCAAATTCATTCAATAGCCAGTCATAGTCATAGTCATAACTCATAAAGTCATATCATCTAATAATCAACAATAAATATCAACAAATAATGATAATGATTGTTTATAGAAACGGGCCGGGCAGTGAGTTAAAAATGGATAAGTTGCAATAAAATTCTGATTGTCATTGCTACTATCTCTAATGACAAATGAATACCTTTGCGTCCTCATTTTAATCACAATGTCTAAATATTTCATTCACGTTAGGCGTAATTTATTGATGTTACTTACCTATATGATTTGGTCTGTCATTCTCCTGCGATCCGTCTTTACGTAATAAGATTTCGGCAGGTGCTTGCGACCTTGCGCAGGAATACACAGGTATAAATGAGGAACTCGTCTGCTTTAATAATAAACAAAACCCTTAAATTAATCTTAAGTTGCTTTCTATTGAGAGATATCACTTTGTATATTATGTCAAATATCACTTATTTGAGATGCATTCGTACATCTGCTGATTTTATCAAATGATATCTAACACAGACTATTTTCTACGGAAGCGCTGAAGGGACATGGTAAAATAATATTTATCTCGTGCGCACGACTTAATATCTCGTGCGCACGACTTAATATCTCGTGCGCACGACTTAATATCTCGTGCGCACGACTTAATATCTCGTGCGCACGACTTAGTATCTCGTGCGCACGACTTAGTATCTCGTGAGCACGACTTAGTATCTCGTGAGCACGACTTAGTATCTCGTGCGCACGACTTAGTATCTCGTGAGCACGACTTAGTATCTCGTGCGCACGACTTAGTATCTCGTGCTTTAACGACTTCAAAATATGGCTAAAATGGAGAAACTCATTTCCTTTCTTGAAGATCGGGGAATATCAAGAGAAGACACCGAAAGAATGAAAAATAACACGCTATGTAAACATCCCTAACATTTATATTATATCATAATAAGAATGAAAACCTCAACAAGAGTAATATTTTACAGATTTATATACATACATGTATACTAAAGTTGCATGTTTTATATACATACGTGTATACTATAGTTGCACGCTCTCGTGACAGGTGATGTTGGTATACATGTACAGTGAGTAGAAGAAACACAAGCTTCGATAAACAATTCTTTCTTTGGTTATACATTGTAAGATCAAGTAGTAAGATACAGTTTTACTTAAACTGAACGTCAACAGAAATTTTACACCTTTTGAATTTGAATATCATAAAAAGTTACGTGTTCAGAGGAATTAGCTTTGTTGTGTTGTATCACTCCATCAGTTTAGTGTTTTGTGCTAAAATAGCAGACCTGTAACGTTAATAGTAGTAGTAGTTTATTTCAGTAAATCAGGCCACAGGCCCATTTTACAATACATGGTTTTACATTTTAAACATGTTGCGCCACAAGCACATAATATTATAACAATCCATTCACAATTCAAGTGATTTACTGAAATAAACTACTACTGTAACGTTAATGGTAAATAAGTTATCGCCAGTTCTTCATGTATGGGGTCAATTGTGGAATGTAATCCATTATGTATGAGTACATATAGCGCACGTATAACTTAATTTTCTGCCTGCAGAACAAATATTCAAAATGAGTTAATTTTCATCAATAAATGATGTATATATAATTTACTCATTTCTAATAATACTGGTATGTTAAAATCCGTTCCATTCTGAACTCCCGAGTTCAACCGTTCTCTGTGCCACGTGATATCAAGCTCACATGATGTAACTCCATTTACTTACAAGTCCTGTGGCCCACTGGGCCTTGAATATTGACTGAAACTCTCTGTATATAAATGACGTGAATTGTTATACTTCGAAAAGCCTTGTTCA
Source organism: Steromphala cineraria (assembly GCA_916613615.1). Classification (NCBI taxonomy): domain Eukaryota; kingdom Metazoa; phylum Mollusca; class Gastropoda; order Trochida; family Trochidae; genus Steromphala; species Steromphala cineraria. The sequence continues at coordinate 36,272,780 of OU744722.1, read as the reverse complement.
AGTTCCAGCTGAACTCATACATATATTCACTGAGATAATTACATGAAGTAAAATTATCAGAGACTGTTGCTAAACATTACCATTTTAATGATGATCGCTTCAGTATAGTGAAGATATAAAGGTATAAAGTGTTTTGATCGAAATCGGACAATGTACTGCGCCTGCGCTCTTATTAGCCAAAGGTAATTTTGGAACTTATTAAAAGAAGACAGAAAAACAAATTTGAGATGATAGTATTCAATAAGTAACTCGATCTATAGTTTCATTGCAAACTGTTAGCTATATTTACATTTTGGTGATGAACATGCAAGCTGAGTAAGATGATTTGAACTTCGAGGTTTGGTACCTATGAAAGCCAAATCAAATCTTTGGATAAGTAGCTGAAGTGTAATACGTCCCCTGGTTCGTAATGACGGACCAAGGGGACATATAAAATTACAGTTAAGTTTTAACTAGATTGTAACTAATACCGGGGCGGGAGAGTGCAGTAGTTAGCGCATTCGGGTTCGGATCAAGAGGTCCGAGGTTCGAATCTCGCAAGGGACACGGGAACTTTGTTTGCACTAGATGTAACTGTTTTACACGCAGAACGGGTTGGTTGCAATTCAACAATGAATTTCAGCGTAGTACCACCCATGGTTCGCTAGTTCCAGCCGATGCTCGCGGGTTTCACCGCAATGCATTGTGGGCTTTCTCCCTGCCATAATACTAGCAGTAGCAGCCGTGGTATAATTGAAAAAACTCTTGAAAGCGGCGTTAAATTAACTCACCTCAACTCAATAATTCCACCTGAAGCAACTATATAATGTCTACATTCGATGATGTTAGCCAAAAACTGAAACACAAAAAACGTGAATGATTTACCTGTTTAATTTGGACAATATCGAAGGTAACTGTAAACTTAAAGGCTCTGTAACACGTTTTTTCTGTATATTTTTTTCGCAAATTTGCTATTTATTATTAAAGTTTATACAATATATTGTTTTGTTAGAGGATAAAACAACCCTTTACACAACCCAATAAGCCGTATCCATAGAAAAGGTTATCAGTATTGAAAGAAAATGTTGCGACATATAAAACGACAGTAGTGTGGAAATCGTCAGTGTGAGAGGCAGATTTATTGGTCTCATGCGATTTGCGAGTTCAGACAGCAAGATGAATGGCCGTTCCATATTTAAAACTCTACTGAGTGTGTAGGTTTCGCTTCATCATTCAGATCACTTACCTCGGCGCGGTCATTTTAATTTGGACACATTAACATAGCCGCTCGAAAGGAAATGGACTCTCATGGCTTAAACCGAACAATGAACATTAGCTTCAGAACTAATGTCATTGATTAAGGAGTATTATTTAGCCATTGGTAGCACTTATTTAACTTTTGGAGAGATCACTTTATTTCACTAAGAAAAACGTGCTACAGCGCCTTTAATAATGGTCATTGCTCAATGAACTGTGGTATTACATGCCAAGGAATTTGTGGAGTGGTGTTTTTTACTTAGAATTTCAAAACTATACAATGTTATTAAGGGATAGTTCCGTTACCATATGACTCGTTGGCGTTATTCCACGATACACATGTATAGCAGTTATTAACTTGTATACCTAAAGCTGTTGAGAATTTTCAGAAATGATCAATGATGAAAGTCGAGTCTTTGTTTAAATCAAAAGAGTTCGTTAATGTAACAGTATATATAGTACTACAACACAGTCCTAGATTTACATGTAGTATGTCTCCTAATTGAAAATTCCAGGGGTATATTGTGTTTTTTCACATGTCCTTTTATTTACCTGCCTGTCTGCAGGGGCAAGCCATTTTTAAATTTGACCATAACATTTTAAGCATAGGCCTTTGATACTTCTCAATATTTGTATACTTTGAGGTTATAATTCAATGACCTTGACTTACGTTAAAACTTAAACATTAGTCATATTTTTATTGGTCAGTGTTGGTCATTTGACATTGATACGTGATGTATAGTTTATTATTCAATGGACAGTTTAAGACAACGGGTTCGTTGTCCATTGGATAAAAAAAGTTTAAGTGGGTGTAAGTGACAATGTTACAATCTCTTGTTGCACCTTCTCAATAAAATTCAACTTGTTTATGATATCCCTGTGTACCTAGAGATGTCAAATTGTGCACTCGAGACATTAAGTCGTGCGCACGAGATACTAAGTCGTGCGCACGAGATACTAAGTCGTGCGCACGAGATACTAAGTCGTGCTCACGAGATACTAAGTCGTGCGCACGAGATGCTAAGTCGTGCGCACGAGATGCTAAGTCGTGCGCACGAGATGCTAAGTCGTGCGCACGAGATGCTAAGTCGTGCGCACGAGATGCTAAGTCGTGCTCACGAGATACTAAGTCGTGCGCACGAGATACTAAGTCGTGCGCACGAGATACTAAGTCGTGCGCACGAGATACTAAGTCGTGCTCACGAGATATTAAGTCGTGCGCACGAGATACTAAGTCGTGCTCACGAGATACTAAGTCGTGCTCACGAGATACTAAGTCGTGCGCACGAGATATTAAGTCGTGCGCACGAGATAAATATTATTTTACCATGTCCCTTCAGCGCTTCCGTAATTTTCTTATCGATAACGATTTCGGGTAAATGTTATTGTCGCAATTATCTACAAAATCATGTTTACGGGCTTTTCTTTCAGTTTTGATGATGAAAATGTTCCTAAACATTCTTTTAAAGGTCTAATTTTAATATATTGATTGTTTATCTGTTTATTTATCACACATACGGCTTTTTACGACAAACAATTGATTGGCTAAAAAAGAATAAACGAAAGAAACGGACAGTGATTATGCCGATAATAAATCGTTGTAAAGATAAGATAAGATAAGATAACACTTTATTACCCAAAAGGGAATTCTTCTTGAATCAAATAGAGCTCATGGCATGAAATACATATGGACATTTATATAATAAGTTAAATATTAATAAAAAGTCTATTTACATAAAAAACACACACATTCACATAAATACACGTAATTTGAGGCCTTCAGGAAAATAATAAGGAGCACAGTCAATGTTTATCTGACATTTTGTTGAGAAGTGAAAGTAGCAGTCGAATTTAGCGTGCATTTGATTAAGCTGATATGATAGGGAAAAATACACTTGTTCCATATCTTGCATCCATAATCATAATTTAAGAGATTCGATTATTTACCGGTCAAAGGGAGATAACTCTAACAGTAAACAATCAACACGTGTATTTTGCTGTCAAACAGAAGCTCGAAGGTCGTTGAACGTTGAAAGTTTTCCAGCATACCACGACTTGATTCCTTTCACAGAATGTTATGACACAACATAAGAGTACATAGTTTTTATTAATATATAGCTTATCTGTCGAAATGTCTGTGTTTGGCCGTATGCAAGCTTTTGTAGGTCGGATGTTTAGAGAACATCTTCTACTTGCCAACACTGTGACCTACAGTGGCTTGTTGTCACTTGGTGACTGTTTCGTGCAGAATATAGAACAATTGTCACTTGAGGGAGAGAAACCGGCGTATAACTACAGGAGGACAGGTATTGAATTTACTTATTTAATTTAAATCATATTTATGTTTAATTGTTTTTTTCTTTATAGGGAAAATGTTTGTTTATTGAGTGATAACTATTTTATTGTTGTTACCTGGAGTCATTTTATGTTTATAAAAATGATGAAATTTGATGTTCATATTAAGTAATAGGGTGCTGGCTAAAACGGCGAAGAACCAAAACGGCGAAGGAATATCTGGCGAAAACGGTGAAAATTGGCGAAAACGTCTAAACTATCTGGCGAAAACGTCTATACTATTTTTCAATAGATAAATAACATAAAACAATGTTGTCATTCATGATTTTATTTACACACATTTATTTATCTGATTTCAGGTCAGATGGCCAAGCACTCGTCTAGCACTTGTAGGGGTCTATATAGGCCAGTAGAAACTGCATTGAACCTAGACATTTCTGATAACAGGACAATTTTTGTTTTAATAACGAAGTAGGGTGAAAGGTACTTATTAACACACAAAAAATCAAGAAAAATCAAGAGTGGGGAAATTTATTTTTTTCAACTTTTACAAAAAGTGAAAAAATTATACTGTTTTTCGAAGACCTTAAACATGTATCACACATGATAACTACAAAATTTTAGAAACCCTTGTTATTTTATCCATATCTACATCATTAACTTTCAAATTTATATTCATATGGTTATAATGGTTAAACCATACTGTAAAAGTCACATTAAATCACATCTAAGGATTAAAACGTAAATAAAAACAAACTAAATAATACTTTTATACTTTATTTCACTATATAAAATTCATAGCCGTTTTCGCCCGATATTCCTTCGCCGTTTGCGCCTTTCGCCGTTTTGGTTCTTCGCCGTTTTAGCCCGTTCCCAAGTAATATACCGGCAGTCTTATTCACACATAGACATGACGTATCGCTTTTTAGAAAAAAGATTTAAGTATGTCATTACTTATTATGTTTTGTTGTTGTTGTTTTTTTAATTAGTTCCCAATTTTACAGAGTCCAACATTTTTCCAAATCTCCAAGACAAATAATTATATGAGAGTTGAATTGTAAATATCAATACATTAAAATATAGATAAGGCATAGGTCAATTGCTAAAAATTGAGATAAGTGATTTCCATTTTTGATTGAATTTTTCAATATCATTGTTTTTCATACTTGTACATGAATCCTTCAACCAAAAAATACCATTTTGTGGTTTCTGAATTTTGGAATAGATTATTTAAATAATATTACACAAATGCAGATGTTTTTTGGCAGAAATGATTTAAAAATCATATAGTTTGTAATTATTGCCTATTGAAAAACAGGAGGACAGGTACTTATTTAATTTAAATCATTAATAAAACAATGTTTATTTCTTGAGTGATGGAGTCATTTGATGTCTATAAAAAGAAATGACTAATATTCTTGTAATGTAGTCTTATTCACACATAGACATATGTTGCTTTTCAGAATGTCTTTTTCAAGTATGTCCTGAAATTATCTGTTAACATTTACTTATCCTGTTTTCCAATTATCTGTGATACTCTATTTATTTAATAACATATTTAGACCCTATATCATATTGCACTGACCATGAATTTTGCCATAATTCTATTTCAGTAGCACTAAAGATTTTCGTCAGTCTCCAGCTGTCATAAGTAAAACTATAGTGTGGCAATCTCATGATAAGTCAATTCATCGAAAATATAGTGCAAACTTTATGATGCCAATTAGCAGCAATAGTGTCATTTGATTGAAAAATATTGATGAACTATTGCAGGAAAGAATAATTTTAGAATAAATCATCAATGAATAGTAACATTAGGAAGGTTTGAAGTCGTGATTATGATCATTAACTAGACAATGACACACATCAATCATAACATTTCTAAAGCCGTCAGAATGACAGTTATGAGTTGATGATGTTTAACGGGTAATATAACTAATTGTCAGGTATATTTGGACCTGACTTTGACAACATATGTGACTGAATGTTAGACTCCTTAACTAGTGAGGATTATAAATTGTCACATTGGTGACCATGTGACCCCTAATAAGGGCCACAGGGGCCACAACCTAAAAAACCTACTTTTAACTTCCTCTCCAGAACCAAAAGACTTGGAAAGAAAAAGAAATGGTACATTTGGTGACCCTGTGGCCCCCAGTAAGGGAGGAACCACATTTGCCACATCCTAAAGGAAAATTAAATATGAAGCCTGATGAGCTACAGAGCCAATGGCTCTATTATTTTGAGTAAAAGTCTTAGTTATCTATTTTGATGAGAAATGATGGGACATATTCTAATTTCATTATTTGTATGATGATTTAGAAATGTTATTAAATATGAATACGATACACCTGGACCATATAGATTACGGTAAGCGGTTAATGCATTTGAAATTAATTTCCTCTCATGTTTCATGTTTTAGTTCCAATTTATTTTGAATGTTAACCTCTACTGACAAACATGAAATGATTAAGCCAGTACTGATAAATTGATAGAGGTAAAAACTAAAGAACTAAAGAACTAAAGAACCTTTACTATCAGAGGTTAACTGAATCATGGTCGACCTAAAGCTTTTGATTTTCTGAAGATTTAACTGTATTGTTGCACATTTTCAAAGTTTCAATCCTGGTTGAGAAAAGAGTTGTTTTGGTTGGTATTATTGTATTTATTGCAACTTTTAGATACTTGAAATTTTATGAACAGTAAGTCAAAAACAATCAAATATTGTCTTTTAGGTCACACACAATAAAAAAGTAGTTGGTGTTTTTTTATATGATTTAGTCAATTTCTCGGTAATTGTTATGGATATTTGTTAATTATGATTATTTGAAAGTTGGCTAATAGCCATCCCCCTAATTGATAAAGTATACAGTAATCTTATCAGGATATTTAGTGAGTTTCCCACCAGACAGAGGATATAGAGCTGTCTGCTTATTAAGCATAATGTTGACAAAGTCTCTGTGGCCAAGAGGAAAAGTTGTTGGACATTCAGTGCTTTCAGTTAGTGCCTATATAGCTCTGTTTGTTCTGCAGGGCGCGTGTTTGTCCTGGGTTTGATTCTGGGCCCGCTGAACCATGCTTGGTACAAGGGACTAGATGCGGTGGTGAAGGGATCCGGCGGGAAAGTAGTCATAAAGAAAATATTAGCTGATCAGAGCTGTGCCGCTCCTTTCTTCTGTAGTTCCTATATAGCAGGTATGATGGATGAATGAATGGATGAATTAATTAATGAGTGTGTGAATGAATAAATGAATGGAGGGATGGATAGGATTCAGGTTTGATTTCAGTTGGTTATCGATATGCTGGTAACATTATTGCTGCAATATGCAGAAGACCAATAATTTTAATTATTGCAGATAAAGTTATCATATAATTACTTTGTTTCATTTGATAGTAAGCAAATGATTGAGCTGAGGTCTACGTTATTGTCAGTATATTGTCAGTTCGAGCATTGATAGATTGATAGATAAATGAATTATTTTGAAGGTTGAATTTTGGTCATAAAGTAAAGATGGAATAAGGTTAATCCATAATCATTGACAAAGCCCCTATTTTTTGGTTAAAAACACGAACTTGAAAGAAATAATAGTTATTTTTGTCCAAAAAAAGATATTTATCATCCAAAACTGTTATACACAGAAGACATTGTAGAAGATGAAGAAACATCTCGAAGGAGATATTGTTTTGACAGCAAATTTTGAACAATTCCTGTCATGTCAAGTGCATGACATCAAAATGCTTTTACATCATCAAGTAATGACATGGTCATCACATTACTATGCGTCATAAACATGCTGACATCATAGTACTATGTCGTCACCACTCTGGGTGTCTTGCGAGTAGTACAGTGTTCTTGTAAATTTTGTATGAAAACAAATGAAAAATGATTTGGGATGATAAATAAGATCTCAATCTTGTCTTCTGATATCAAATATATACCTTTAAACACTCATTTATTAGTATTGATATCCATAGCAATCCTTGAACATCTATAACTTTAATCAATTTCTCTTGATATAGTTTATATCAGAGGATATTATAGATTCTCTTTGTATGGACCTCATCATAAACCTAAAAGTGCATGAAATAGTATACTTGTAGCACATACATAGATGTTTTGAAATAAAATGTATTTATTGCTACAGATTTTATTGTAAAGGATCATTTTGCGAAAATCCTTCCTTCATTAATTACTTTTTTTCTGCTCCAGGTCTAGGGATTTTAGAAGGCAAGGATGTTTCACAATGTTATGAAGAATTAAGAGAGAAATTTCTGTATATTTATTTGGTGAGTGTTGATGTTTTCATCTTGCCTTTAAAAAAACAGAAATGAGTTTTAAACAGATTGTCAACTCTGCGATGTTGGTATTAACCAAATATTTCAATGTATAAAGACATCTTAGGCCCCCAAAAAATAATAAATGTTTCTGGTCTCAGCATAGAGGCAAAAATGATGCGATGATGCAGATTTTATTTTTATTCTAAAATATATTTTTGTTGTTGAATCTAAACATAATTCCACAGATTTTGAAAAAACGAAATAATTGCAAACTTTTGATCACTTTATCATTATGTCTTTAAAGGCCTACTTGAACAGAAACAAGTTAAATTTTTAAAAGTTCAGTTTTCATTGTTTTTTCTAGGCCTGGGGACTACATTTCCATTTTTTTTCCTTCTGCTGTAAAAAAAAAGCTTGATGCAGGGGTTTTAAACTGATGCGGACGGAAACCGGAAACAAATTACTTTTTTTTTATGGGCCTTAAAGGATATTCTTGATAAAAGAGAAATATATTGTTAAAATAAGTCAACATGAATTGTTTTGAGAGGAAGTTCACATCATTAAGACTGGCAAGGAAATATTATGGATGATCAGCTTCTTTATTTAAGAACCCCCTTAGATTTTCAAATGAAGTAGGTTTTATTGACCGATATACTAGTTTCACAGGCTTGCATATGGAATGGTTTGTCACTCTATGATGAAACAGCTATCTTTTTTTTATATTGGATATCTTTACTCATGAGGAATTCTCATTTCTCTTCAGGTTGATTGGTGTGTATGGCCGCCTGCTCAATTTGTTAACTTCTATTTTCTACCTACTCGATTCCGTGTGGCGTATGTCTCCATGGTAACGCTCTGTTGGAACTCCTTCCTGTCTTTTGTCAAACATGAGGTAAGTTAGAGATAGATTTTTTTGAATAAATTTGAAGAAAAGTTGGTTAGGCTGTTTCGTGGAACTGTATCAGTGAATTGAGTGTCATCATCACCTTGAAGGTTTTTGTTTTGTTCCTGAACTTATCATTGATTGATTTGATTAAGTTTAGCCTACTTTCTCTGATTATTATATGTTTTAAAGATGCTTCATTTCACTCTGCACTTGAGGAAATATAATCTAACTTTGGTGCATTTTGTTGCTGAATATCATGATTAAGAATCAAACATTTTCAGATTTTAAGACCCTTTAAATGGTTCCCTAGGGACTGTACGTTGTTCCAAGTCTGACTGAAACTTTAATTTTAATAAAACCCTGAAAATTCAATCTGGAAAAAAATATTAATTTTTGATAAAGTTGATGAAATAAAATAGTTTACCTGTTCTTAAAACACCAAAGTTTTCATCAGAATTAGTTTTCTTTTTTATTTCATTGTTCATGTGTTCTAATTTCACTTCGTCGAAAATGTCCAGAAATAATTTTGATATACATATTCTATTTACAGAAACAGCAAAGCCAGCATGCACCACTGTTAGAAGAAATCAAGAAGTGATATCAACATGTAGGTGTTTCACTGGACACTGATGGAGATTTTATGAAAGCTTCAATCAGTCTCTGATTTCTAGTCCCTGTGTCTTCTTGGATGTGGTTTTCTCCAAAGATATGATCTAAGTTATTTTACCAATACTTTTAATTTCTATGTGAAAATATATTTTATAACCAGATCATTAAAACTTTTGATGTATGAAGCAGAGGTAGAAATTGAAGCAAACTTCCCATTCAAGGTAAAAGTGCCTAATCTAACTGCTATTCTTCACATTTTGTGCCAGGTTTTCAGCATCCTGCATCTGAACTTGAATCCAATCAGAAATCTCATTAAATTTTTCATAAGGTGCTGCGCTCTAGATATGGCAGTAAGGTATGAATTAACCAGTGATGTAAATAGCAAGTTTTGCCTTGCAGTGCATTTTGTGAGTAGTGAGAGATTTGCTTGTTTAACTAATGGTGATTTTATGAAAGCTTCACTCAATGTGTGAAATCAATTTACAATATTTTCTTAGTATCACGGCATCTTCCTCACACGACACCTCCTCATAAAGCTAAAAATGCCAGTTTCCTAACTTCCTTATATAAGCCTTGCTGCTGACCCTTGACCTTTCTGTGCTTCTTCTCTAGGTTACTGGTACTATAAGGGAACTTTATAGTCCAATCAGAAAGCCCTTTAAAAACTAAATTGGTCTTAAAGAAAACCATAGCGGCCTTTCTGTCCAAATCCGTTGATTGAAAAAACTTGTAAAGAGAAGACAGCGCCTGTGAAATGCATATTGATATATTACTTAAATTTCACGTTCAATCAATCAGTGCAATTATTGTAACACCAAAAAAACTGAGAAAATAATTGTTTTAAAAGATTTGTCAAACTTGACTAATCAAGGTCAACCAACACAGACACAAAATAGAGTGGCTTTAGCAAGGGGGGATGACTAGAGGTAACAAATTATCGCCAGAGAGGGTGCTTTGACAAAAACAGAAAAGTCAAGTGTGGACAGCAAGGGTTAGACAAGCCAGGTCCGCGTTTGCCGTTTTAATCTTTGCGTAGGAAGATGGTATCACTGTTGCAGTGAAGTATTAGTGACCTTTTAATGAATTGATCTATGCACTAATGTTTGTGTGATAATAAACCGATTCAAAATATTGTTGTTTTCAATGTAAATGGAGATAACAGAGATAGGAAACTAGATACAAAAAGCCAATGTCTTTCCATGTGTATTTGTTTTCTGCAAATTTTAATATTTCGAAATGATGAAAAACTATTGATTATTTTTACTGATATATATATGCAGGTTCATATATAAAGATTTTCATTTTCATATTTGACTGATAGACCAAAGGGTAAAAATATTGGACAAATATGATTAGATTTTTAAATGAACAAAATACCGTAGTGGAATATTTTCAATGACCCATACTGAACTTTTCAATGTGTTATGTGTTGAATAACTAGTCGGTGAATGATAAAAGGAAATTTGAAAATGTTAAATGTCATTTTATTAAATTATTTCATTGTGCTTCCCAAAGAAATTGTGCCTTGTCAATTATTCAATGTTATGGATGATTGATTATCCTTGATCTCTTTATAGGTATTATTCATGTAAAATCCAAACAGTTACTATATCAGTGCCATGAAAAATTAACATCTCTATAGTACTCCCAGAAATAGAAATAAAATTTTATGATTATTCTCTAAATTTTACAAAACTTTACAAAATATACAAGTTTACAGTAGAGACAAATATGCAAATCTTGGATATTTTTACCTGTAAAATGACACTTCAAATTATACGATGCAATCAAAAAGCCTAGTTGGGTAAAACAAATTTTTTCAACATCTGTGAACATTACATAATTAATCGAGTAATAACAAAATAATTGCAAAAAAAATATATCTGTTTCCGTGAGTACCAGTGTACCGGGAGATGACTCAATTTGGTGCAGCTTTTAAAAATGTTTTGAAGGATTGTTCATTAGATATACAAATACATGTTGATCTTAGTTATCTTGAATATTAATCATTGTTAAACCAATCTTATTAAAATATGGGAGATCTATTATCTGCATAAAGGAGTGATGAATTGTGATCTTATTTTAATGAGATTGTTGTAAAGCAAAATTGTTGTATTATTTTTTCAAGTTATGTAACTATCTTTAGATATTCCGATATTTATTGTTTGCTTGCCCTAACTACCTCACCCAGTCTACCATGCAGCTGAAAGCTTGTTTTTTTTTCAAAAATAAATTGATCCTGAAATTTTACTCTTCTTAACTCAAATAAAATAGTTAAAAATGGACCCTTGAAAATTGAATGATAATCAGAGGGGTAATGAATGTAACAACAGCTTAACTACCGCTTGTTGGACCTCCATTTTTGGGGATAGCGAAATGGGCGAGTTGGTTAGCTGTTGGTTTGGTCATTGCTGGCGGTGTTTCCCGACTCTGAGGGTGTGGGTTCGAATCCCGCATAAGACTCGCCCCGAAAAAGTACAAGAATCTGTACTATTCAAGATAGTGTGATCCCAAATATAACATTGTTACATGAAAATACCATAGTTATATCACTGGCTTTCTTATTCTATATGAGGCCTCAGTGAGACGCCTTGCTGTTATGACAATGTAGTGTTAGTTTTTAGCTCACCTTTACAAAGTAAATGTGAGCTTATGTCATGGCGCTTCGTCCGTCGTCCGTCTGTCCGTCCGTCTGTTCGTCTGTCCGTCCGTCCGTCTGTCCGTCCGTAAACTTTCACGAAAAAGACTACTCCTCCCAAACGAATTCAGATATCATTCTGAAATTGTAGTATGTTATACCCATGGTGATTCCCCACAGAAAGGTAGACGTTTCAGTTTTGAGAATCCAAGATGGCCGCCATGACAGCCATATTGAATTTTCAATTAGATTTCATGAAAAAGACTACTCCTTCTAAACGAATACAGATATCATTCTGAAATTGTAATATGTTATACCCATGGTGATTCCTCACAGAAAGGTAGACGTTTCAGTTTTGAGAATCCAAGATGGCCGCCATGACAGCCATATTGAATTTTCAATTAGATTTCATGAAAAAGACTACTCCTTCTAAACGAATACAGATATCATTCTGAAATTGTATTATGTTATTATCATGGTGATTCCTCACAGAAAGGTAGACGTTTCAGTTTTGAGAATCCAAGATGGCCGCCATGACAGCCATATTGAATTTTCAATTAGATTTCATGAAAAAGACTACTCCTTCTAAACGAATACAGATATCATTCTGAAATTGTAGTATGTTATACCTATGGTGATTCCGCACAGAAAGGTAGACGTTTCAGTTTTGAGAATCCAATATGGCCGCCATGGCAGCCATATTGAATTTTCAATTAGATTTCATGACAAAGACTATTTCTCCTAAACCAATCTAGATATCATTTTTATATTGTAGTATGTTATACCTATAGTGATTCCGCACAGAGAGGTAGACGTTTCAGTTTTGAGAATCCAAGATGGCCGCAATAGCAGCCATATTGACTTTTCAGCTGCAGATGACACATCATTATTATTAAATTTTAAGCTTTCATCAAGTGATCACTGGCACCATATAAATTCTCTAATTTGAACTTACTAATCATAATATTATCTTAAAATATGGAATATTTAAGATTGTCGTGCAAGTTGTTCTATATTTTTAAGTGTTTCTAAAAAAAATTAAGATGAAAGACAAACATAATTGATTAATTTGTTTAAAATCTTTATGGCAACTAGCTGCAAAAACCAAATCACATTAAACATGTTAAATTTTAAACAATGGTATTTCCCTTTTATTCCTTTAAATACCACACATAAGGGGTCAACCAGAGTTCAGATATTCCACTATGTTGTCCAATACACATCCCAAGGCAGGCTGCTAGCATCACAGTGTCAGCTGCTAGTCTGTTGCATAATCAACCTGACCCAATTGATATGGTAGAGCATTATGCTATATGGCCATGGCCCATGTGTATGCAATAAAAGTTATGGACTTGTATTCTCATGACAGTGATATGTTCTTTCTAAGAATAACAACTTACACAAAACTTGTCTACAATAAGCTTTGTGTTTAGCAATCTACATGATAAGTTGATGTGGAATAAATATGCAGATGAAAATCGAAAAGGGTTTAGTAAAGGAAATTTGATTTGTCATATCTCTCTGTTGATTTGACAATGCAAAAATGTTTACCATTATAGTACTGTATGAGTGTTAAATAAATTGATACTTTAATGAAAGACATCTCATGGTCACTTGACATGTAAATATTATGTGAACAAAATAAACGTGTCTTATGCATTGCTGTGTTTATGACTTTCCTCTCAATCAGTCATTCATTTTCCTTGAAAAATCTGTACTTTTGGGATTCTCAATATCCCATGCAGCATAACCATCAGTGAAATAATCTTGAAATCATATTAATGATTCACTACAAAACAAATGTAAGTGCCCACCATCCTGTAAGTAATGAATGACATTTAAATGGATACACCTAAACCAATCAAGATATCATAATGAAATTAATATGGATGCCCACATAAAAGTAGCATTTTGAAGATTAAAAAGTACAAGATGGTCACCAATTCAGCCATAGATATACAAAAAAGTTATACAAAAACCTACTGCTTGTTAACTTATCATGATTATATCATTCGTGTATTAATGTTTGTTCAAGCTCTAGTCGTTTCCAAAAGAAGACTAGTATTTTAAAAGATAAAAAAATCATGATGGCAGCCATGATCAATTATATAAAAGATGGTTACATGTATAATTAAACCAATACCACATCATTCATTTTAAGGTGAGCTTCTGTACCCTCGGTACTTTTATTAAATTTGTTTTTTGTTATATTTGTTTGTTTTCTTTTGAGATATGAAATATCTACTCCATGAAAGATGTGGTTCATAGAATCAGCAATTGCTACAGGTTCCAAAATATTATTTATTGCTCAATTTTTGTTTGTTTTGTATATTCGAAGTACATCATGTAAGAAAGTGATTGTTATTGCTAGAGTGATTGTTTCCTTCTGTGTTTGAATGAAAACTATCAAATAGTCCGGAATGATTATAATTCAACCTGTATGTTACGATTTTGTGTTCTGGTCAATAAACATCTTGTTGCAGTGTAAAAGCAATAAAATTATGATTGAGTTTCATTTTGTGTTTTTACTTTTTAGTATTTATTATTTTATTGTCAGGGTTGATATGAGGAGGTTTGTTATTTTTGGAGTTAATCAAATCCTTTTTTTGCAAAAATCATGACAAGCATTACAATCCTCAAATTTGTTCCTATATCCTCTGACAATTTGACTTGACTAAATGTCAATAAATTAACAGCTGATATACAGAAGTATAGTTATTTGTTGTATATATTTTATATATCTATTTAATTGTGATTTTGAAAGCTCTTTGAATGTAAAGCAAATTTCCCCGCGGGGATAATAAAGTTCATCTTATCTTATCTTATCTTATATCATGTTATGTTAACTTTATCTTGAAAGGAAAACATATGCCTTGTTTATATGGCAAACTTTGCACATATGCAATATTGCTTATCGCAGTAAATATACACACATGAGTTAAAGTGAATTCACTATGTATTCATATGTGTTTAACTTCTGCTTAAGCAAAGGGGCTTCAAAGTCCTTTAGGAATGAATGGAGGATATTAGTTCAGCTTCCGAAAACATGCCATGATTATCTATCAGATGTTAACCAAAGAATTTATAATTGTTAGCATTGGTTTGACAAATCGCCCAAATTCTGAAAATAAGACGCGTCACTTGGATGTCAAAGGTCATCATGTGCAAGAACGGAATTATCCTATATAAAGAATTTCAATAAACAATTTTTCTTAAGTTTTTGTCCAATATATATTCTATATCTGTACACACAAAACGTTTACTAGAAAATATGGCATTTACTTACAGTAATAAACATGTGCCCTTGACTAGCTTCAAGTTTGCTTAGGGTAGTGAAAAATCTACTTACGGTAGTAAAGTTTGCATATATACTTTTTCAAATTAGTCAGTATAATGTGGGGGATAAAATCAATTTCTTTCGCATTTGATTGCACAACTAAAACTTTTTTTTATTATTTCATTCTTTTTGAAGTACATGTACATTTAGGCTCCTAAATGCACAACTAAAACTTCATGAGACATTGACCTTCACTGTAGGTTTGCCTACTTTCGGGTGCTTTATTGTTTGTATTTAAAAACAAGAAACACACTTAAAAGAGAAACTCCTACAGCTGTTGGAGCATTATGTTAATACTTAATAAATGGTGTCATTTTATCGAGAAGAAACATCATCATACTTATAAATTCAATAAAATCAGAAGAAAGTTCAATGTCACAAGTGTGATCAAATACCGGACAATATAATGCATCAAGTAAAACATGCTCTTTGAGATTTATAGATGATAAAATTTGAGTTGGTTCATGTAATGATGCATTCCATTTTCAGAACACAGGATTTGTTGACTTTCATTGCAGAACGAAAATCTGTTCCATACAACACAAATTGCACAAAGGATGTTGCATGCAGTCTAACGCCGTCGGTTTTAAACTAAATTTTCAGGTATTGAATAAAAATCCCGGAAATTTTACAAACGCAACTATTCATCTTTCACTCATTCATTCGTGGCCAATGAAATGTCGTTATTCGAGGAGCCGGAAGCAATCACCTAAAAACTCTGCAATATCTCAACTGAGGAATGCCAATATATAATTGGATGTGAGTCATTTCATTGGCTAGTTTCACAGAGGGCTAATCAAGGATTTTGCCTTGAAAGACATCAGGGTATGGATGGAGCACAAGTAGAAACAAATACGGGGATTTAGCAGGGTGGAATGAATATTATCCTGTTTGACTTATGGATGCATTTAAAAAGAACACAATGTCTCTTTAATTTGATTTGCATTCGAAAGGTTTGGATATGCTTCAGGAATAGGTAAACTCTTAATGAAAAAAAAAATGAAATGAAACATCATGCTAGATTTCAAAACTACAAACCTACCAAGGGAATTGTGAACCAGAAAATCTTGTTTTACTGATGCATCCCATATTCAAATGCTAAAAAATTTCAAGGACTTAGTTGAAGGCATATACATCTTTAGTTGGTGAAAGTTAACCAGGCATGAACATGAATTATTAAAATTAACAAAACATCTCAAATGAACAAACCTGGTAATGGAAATGCTAAAAGGGTCATGTAGTGTACAAGGGACATCGGTAACTAAAAAAAAGTCTTATGAAAGCTTAGGTAAGTACTGGGACATCTTCCCACGGCAAGGTGAAACCGTATCGAGTAACTCCTCGTTTAGACCTTGCCATCACAAGGTAGAAAACTGGTGATCCGGAGCAGCGAGATAACGAGTTACGCCCCGTATCAGCTCTTTCAACAATAGCCAATGAAATTGCCGTTTACATTCGGAACAAATTAAAAGTACTAACAGACGATCTTTTTGAAACTATCCGAGTGAAATTTGATTTTAAACTTCAGTCCGCATTGTTGTTTTCATGTTTTTGATGAGCACCGAGAATGCAGAGAAGACAAACATTAGTGTATCACTCAAATAAAGCGTTTCTCTCCCTTGTCAAACGCATACAAAAGTATTTTTTCAAATCGGTTCATTTAACATGCTGTCTTTTGATTGGACTATTCTACTTCTGTGCAGCGGGTATATGATTTAATATTTGTTTTTGTAAATAAATGTATTATACCTCAACTTAATTTCATTTTTGAATTTTATAAATGTCTTTACATACTTGCCTTTTAATTAACGCATTTTAGAGATAGAAACATTGTCACCTTGTCAAACCACTGTTCAAGAACGATGAAAATTCTTTCTGCGAATTGGTCTGTGATATGTTATTGCGAGATGATATTACAATGATAATAAACACCCGTGTCATTTTATACCAACAACAAAAGCAACAATGAAACTTGCATCACTTGATTGAAGGAGGTTGCAAATATATAATCCCAAATATATACATAAAAATATATATCTAAATTCACAGAAAATTTAAGGTTTCTACGTTCATTATGAAGAAAGTTATCTTAGATAATGGACATGTTTTCAGGATAATATTTTCAAAGATTTTATCTATTTTTTAGTGATATTTTAAATTACTTTATAAGCTAGACTTGATCATTGACAACAATATAAGCTTCTGTAAAAAGTTGAACGAAATGTAATATTGTTGTTAAATGCAACCATCATGGGATGCAAAATAAAATATCACACTCCACAGCTATAAAACATTGTTACCTGATAATATGTTAATATAGAATTGTTACCATGGAAATGTATATTGTATCCAATATTGTACTCTCTCTCTCTCTCTCTCGCTCTCGCTCTCGCTCTCTTCTCTCTTCTCTCTCTCTCTCTCTCTCTCTCTCTCTCTCTCTCTCTCTCTCTCTCTCTCTCTCTCTCTCTCTCTCTCTCTCTCTCTCTCTCTCTCTCTCTCTCTCTCTCTCTCTCTCTCTCTCTCTCTCTCTCTCTCTCTCTCTCTCTCTCTCTCTCTCTCGCTCTCTCGCTCTCTCGCTCTCTCTCTCTCTACCCACGTAATATAACAGAGGCTGTATCAACATTTCATGACTTGATCTGCCTCTGTATGGAGAGAATGGTCTGTTGTAAGAACAGGTTTAAGTTAAGAATGCTTTTGAAGTAGTATGCTATGATATTCACAGGACCCGAAATATTCTGTTTGAACTTTTTGTGCAAGCCCTGGATTGATATATAAGATCACATTATTCCGTTAGAACTTTTTTTACAGCACGCTGAATGGCCCAAGAGTTATTGTAAGACTGAGTAAATAAATAATCTTATAAGTGGTCAATTAGGTTCATTATGTGCTTACCAAAACCCAGACAACTTATTGTAAAGAAGTGAACGATGCGTGTTAGACTTCTCAAAGGATCTTGTCACAGTCAACCAGTCAACCTTTCTGGTTCTAACCGCTCGCAGAACCGGTTTAGATGGTATTAAGCTGATCCCCGTCAGTGTAAAGTTTTTGGTTCAGCTTCTTGGACAACTCAAGAAAATTTCTTCGGATTTTCTTGTACAGTTGCATCTCAAAATCTATTCGACTACTTATGTCATAGAGGCATTGTTATATGGTGGAAACGCAAATGCAGTGAGTACTTTCCAAATGACAATGTTTGTTGCACATCAGTTAACAATGTTTCTTAGAGTTATCATGGCGGTTTTTATCGTCTTTCTCATCATTCCGATTCTCTGCTCTGCTCAACTACCTGATTGGAAACTCAGGAGTTTATCCAGGTCTAGGGCCAGACTGACGATGGTTAAGACCAGGAACATGTTTCAGTGTGAGAGATTATGCCTTCGGTATAAACCATGTGTAGCTGTGAGTTTCTCGCCAAAGAGTCGAGATTGTTCCATGTACCCAGAAGAGTTAACTGAGGATGATGTCACTCCAAACAGAGACGGGATCGTTTCTACAGGAATCAGTGTAAGTTTCATAAATGATATTCGACATAATAAGTAAACGACAAGCCCATCTATATTTATTGTCCTTAAATGATCCACATGATGCTAAACGATTGAACTATGAAAGTGAAAGTTTATTCGTATTCAAGGCCACATGGCCAAAAGTACAAAATCGTATGTACATATAATCAGAGCGCATGGACATCGAGATGGTATATTACATAGGTAGATTACGTTTGATTGAACTATGTTTGCTAAGTAAAACATGAATGTATCGAAACAAACAAACCATTAAATCAGTACCGTGTATTGCAATTAATGAACAGTAATGGAAGTACCCTTTTTACGTTTTCAGTGTGTAATAATATAAAATACAGACAAGTTGTCTGAGTTTTTGAGTGGAACAAATCATTTATTTTTATAATCTTAAGAAGGGAAGAAAAAATTTGAAATCTAAAGAATATGTATGAAGGTACAAAAGGCACATCTACTCATCATAAATACGTTGATAGGTCACGTTTCAAATTATTTAAACAATAAGCATCTGGACTATGACATTTAGAGCTTAATGTTTTACTAGTGCATTGTATGGTCATACTGATTGTTGCATAAAAAAAGAAAAAAAGATTCCCATTATTTCAAATATCAACATTGGAATTCACTCTATATTTACAATTTCTTTTGCTCTATGATACGTTTGAGATAAATGTCTTTATTAACTCAAATATTAACTATTAAAAACTATGAATATTGATCAAGTTATAGGTTCATAGATATATATTATATCTTCAAAATATCACTCAGATAAAAGGCTAACAAAATAATTTATAACCAATGTTATAAATTGATTAGATTAGTTCTTTTACTACATAATTTTGTATCAGGACTAGAAATGCATCTTCGTTGATACAGCAAACAGTAACAAAGGCCTTGAATATATAATTTTTCTGTCACCAGTTCAGTTCAGCTATTCTATGATACTAACATGTTTCTTCAAAGTCTTAACTTAATAATCCTGAACGTTTCTCAAAAACGCTTTATAATGAAATTTACAATTTGTAATTAAATTTTTCAAAGAAAGTTGATTTTATTCATGTCTATTTTAAAATGACCCTTCCCAACCTATTGTAATTTTTGTAAGAAAGGGGAATCGCTGGCTGAACTTAACATTATATATTTGATTATTACTCCTTCATTTGTTTCCTGACACCACCTTATATTCCCCCTAAAAACACGCTACTGTCCATTTGAAATTACCCTTACCCAACCTACTTTTTTCAGAAAAATGAGTTGTTCACAATTGGTTGAGGTTATCTTTATACATTATTAAAACAAAGATAATTGGGTATATCGTTACTAATCATAGAAAAAATGTTTTTCTCATTTAATACATTTTTCTTTAAAATGTAATAATGCGTATTTCTGGTTCCCCCCCCTCCCCCCAGGTTTTACCGGATTCTTGTAGCACTGCCGACTGTCGTGACGACTCTGTCTGTGCGTCAACTGGAAACCAATCAGTGTGTCTACCTACAGGTATCTATTTTAGAATCATTTGTTGTGACTTCATGAATTGGGATAGTTTGAAGGGATTGATTGTTGTGACTTCATGAATTTGGATAGTTTGAAGGGATTGATTGTTGTGACTTCATGAATTGGGATAGTTTGAAGAGATTGATTGTTGTGACTTCATGAATTGGGATAGTTTGAAGGGATTGATTGTTGTGAATTCATGAATTAGGATTGTTTGAAGAGATTGATTGTTGTGAATTCATGAATTGGGATTGTTTGAAGGGATTGATTGTTGTGACTTCATGAATTTGGATAGTTTGAAGGGATTGATTGTTGTGACTTCATGAATTGGGATAGTTTGAAGGGATTGATTGTTGTGAATTCATGATTTGAGATAGTTTGAAGGGATTGATTGTTGTGAATTCATGATTTGAGATAGTTTGAAGGGATTGATTGTTGTGAATTCATGATTTGAGATAGTTTGAAGGGATTGATTGTTGTGAATTCATGATTTGAGATAGTTTGAAGGGATTGATTGTTGTGAATTCATGAGTTGGGATAGTTTGAAGGGATTGATTGTTGTGAATTCATGAATTTGGATAGTTTTAAGGGATTGATTGTTGTGAATTCATGATTTGAGATAGTTTGAAGGGATTGATTGTTGTGAATTCATGATTTGAGATAGTTTGAAGGGATTGATTGTTGTGAATTCATGAATTGGGATAGTTTGAAGGGACTGATTGTTGTGAATTCATGAGTTGGGATAGTTTGAAGGGATTGATAGCTATGTTTACATGGAGTAGTCTTAGAGCTAAGTTTATACCAGTTTATTATTCAAATTGGCCAAACCATCACAAACTTAATTTACTCCTTAAAAGTAACAAATTTCGAATTTTAAGGAACATATCCCTCTTCATCAAATGCATTTTTTCACATATGTAATAGTGTATATGCTGTTGTATGTTATTCTTTATGTCATGCATGCGCAATCCGCATCTTTATTTCTCTACATGTAAAATTGCTCATGTACCACCGTGCGTGGTTTTAGAGAATAACGAATCTTGAATCTTGAATCTTCGGATAGTTTGAAGGGATTGATTGTTGTGACTTCATGAATTGGGATAGTTTGAAGGGATTGATTGTTGTGACTTTATGAATTGGGATAGTTTGAAGAGATTGATTGTTGTGACTTCATGAATTGGGATAGTTTGAAGGGATTGATTGTTGTGAATTCATGATTTGAGATAGTTTGAAGGGATTGATTGTTGTGAATTCATGATTTGAGATAGTTTGAAGGGATTGATTGTTGTGAATTCATGATTTGAGATAGTTTGAAGGGATTGATTGTTGTGAATTCATGATTTGAGATAGTTTGAAGGGATTGATTGTTGTGAATTCATGATTTGAGATAGTTTGAAGGGACTGATTGTTGTGAATTCATGAGTTGGGATAGTTTGAAGGGATTGATTGTTGTGAATTCATGATTTGGGATAGTTTGAAGGGATTGATTGTTGTGAATTCATGATTTGAGATAGTTTGAAGGGATTGATTGTTGTGAATTCATGATTTGAGATAGTTTGAAGGGATTGATTGTTGTGAATTCATGATTTGAGATAGTTTGAAGGGATTGATTGTTGTGAATTCATGATTTGAGATAGTTTGAAGGGATTGATTGTTGTGAATTCATGATTTGAGATAGTTTGAAGGGATTGATTGTTGTGAATTCATGATTTGAGATAGTTTGAAGGGATTGATTGTTGTGAATTCATGATTTGAGATAGTTTGAAGGGATTGATTGTTGTGAATTCATGATTTGAGATAGTTTGAAGGGACTGATTGTTGTGAATTCATGAGTTGGGATAGTTTGAAGGGATTGATTGTTGTGAATTCATGATTTGGGATAGTTTGAAGGGACTGATTGTTGTGAATTCATGATTTGAGATAGTTTGAAGGGATTGATTGTTGTGAATTCATGATTTGAGATAGTTTGAAGGGACTGATTGTTGTGAATTCATGAGTTGGGATAGTTTGAAGGGATTGATTGTTGTGAATTCATGATTTGGGATAGTTTGAAGGGACTGATTGTTGTGAATTCATGAGTTGGGATAGTTTGAAGGGATTGATAGCTATGTTTACATGGAGTAGTCTTAGAGCTAAGTTTATACCAGTTTATTATTCAAATTGGCCAAACCATCACAAACTTAATTTACTCCTTAAAAGTAACAAATTTCGAATTTTAAGGAACATATCCCTCTTCATCAAATGCATTTTTTCACATATGTAATAGTGTATATGCTGTTGTATGTTATTCTTTATGTCATGCATGCGCAATCCGCATCTTTATTTCTCTACATGTAAAATTGCTCATGTACCACCGTGCGTGGTTTTAGAGAATAACGAATCTTGAATCTTGAATCTTCGGATAGTTTGAAGGGATTGATTGTTGTGACTTCATGAATTGGGATAGTTTGAAGGGATTGATTGTTGTGACTTCATGAATTGGGATAGTTTGAAGAGATTGATTGTTGTGACTTCATGAATTGGGATAGTTTGAAGGGATTGATTGTTGTGACTTCATGAATTGGGATAGTTTGAAGGGATTGATTGTTGTGACTTCATGAATTGGGATAGTTTGAAGGGATTGATTGTTGTGACTTCATGAATTTGGATAGTTTGAAGGGATTGATTGTTGTGACTTCATGAATTGGGATAGTTTGAAGGGATTGATTGTTGTGACTTCATGAATTGGGATAGTTTGAAGGGATTGATTGTTGTGACTTCATGAATTGGGATAGTTTGAAGGGATTGATTGTTGTGACTTCATGAATTTGGATAGTTTGAAGGGATTGATTGTTGTGACTTCATGAATTGGGATAGTTTGAAGGGATTGATTGTTGTGAATTCATGATTTGAGATAGTTTGAAGGGATTGATTGTTGTGAATTCATGATTTGAGATAGTTTTAAGGGATTGATTGTTGTGACTTCATGAATTGGGATAGTTTGAAGGGATTGATTGTTGTGAATTCATGATTTGAGATAGTTTGAAGGGATTGATTGTTGTGACTTCATGAATTGGGATAGTTTGAAGGGATTAATTGCTATGTCTAAATTAATTGGGATAGTTTGAAGGAAGTGATTGTTGTGACTTCATGAATTGGGATAGTTTGAAGTGATTGATTGCTATGTCTAAATTAATTGGGATAGTTTGAAGGGAGTGATTGTTGTGACTTCATGAATTGGTATAGTTTGAAGAGATTGAGTGTTGTGTCTTCATGAATTGGATAGATTGAAGAAGTTGATTGTTGTGTCTTCATAAATTGGGATAGTTTGAAGGGGTTGATTGTTGTGTCTTCATACATTTGGATAGTTTGAAGGAATTGATTGTTGTGTCTACGGGAATGATTCAAAATATTGATCGTCGTGTCAACACTTAGGTGTTCTCTCATAGAAGTAAGAAATTTTGAAGAGATTGATTTGTATGGTAAATGACAAATTAACATGTTTATAAAATATATAGTGTTTATCATGTAGAACCTAAGTTTTAAAAAAAGAAGATTTTTTGGTTGTATTGAATTAAGCTTATTTAAAAAAATTGATTGATGCGCATTTGCGAATTTAGTTATTGTTTGGTCATTTAGAATAGAAAAAAAGTAAACATGTTGATTTGTTTATCTTTTAGTTGTATTGTCTTGTCTTTGAAATGTAGGAATATTTTAACATAATTAGTGTTGTGTCTTGAGAATTGCTTTGTTTTATTGTTGAAAATTGAACAATTGACTGCTGTGTTGTTGAGAAAAGAGCTTATTGAAAGATTAATGGTATGTTGTCTCTGAGAATCGATCGTATTTAAAAGTATTGATTCTTGTGTCTTAATGAATAGGATTTATTCAAAACAATTGATTGTTGTTTGCTTCGGGATTTGAATTATTGAGAAACAAAGCATTGATGATAAGTTGAAATATTGATTGAAGTGAAAATGGTTTATTTGAAAAGACTGCAATAGTTGTTGTGAAACAGAGAAATGAATTCATTCGAACACTTTGATTGATGAAAATTTGAAAAATTCAATTCGTCTTCATGAATATAGTTTATTCTAAAAAACCGATTGTTATATTCTTTGATATAATAATTCAAATGAAATATCGATTGATGATGATTTGAAATATTGACTGTTATGTTATTGGTTGTCTTGCTTTTGAAAAAAAAGAAGAAAAAAAAAGAATTATATTACATTATATTATATTATATTATATTATATTATATTATATTATATTATATTATATTATATTATATTATATTATATTATATTATATTATATTATATTATATTATATTATATTATATTATATTAATACAGCAAGAGACTGTCAGGAAATACTAGAGACTAACAGCACGGCCCCTGATGGTGTGTATACAATCCGGACTGGACCTAAACTCATCGAGGCCTACTGTGACATGACTGATGGTGGCGGGGGATGGACGGTAAATTGAGGCTAATTTACAACTTTTAATTTTGAATAGGCAGTAGTACATTTAAAAAAAATAAGTTTGACAAAATAAATAACGGATTTTTTAATTTCTATTTTTGTAGTTTATCATAACATACTTTATTATTGAAAAATACTTTTTCCGTGTATCCCTATGATATTTTCAAGTATTTTTTTATATATTTGTTCCAAAGTAAAATTAAGTTGTCATAGTAATGTATTATTCAGGGGTTAATCATAGTATTAATCAGCCCGATCGTTCGTAGTAGCATTAGGAATAATCGAATATGAAACAACACAGAGCTCATTTTCGTGTCAACACTTTTTTATCATTATAGACAGGAAATGAATTTTTATAGGTAAATATGATAAAAATATAATACGTTCATTTTTAAAATGTGCTTCTAATTATTAAAAACATTATACTGTAAACATTCATTCGTTTCGTTAGATCACTTTTTTTTATACTCTGCCCTTTTAAATACAATATAACGAGTTAATATTTTAGCATAAATTGAGCGAAAATTATAGTCATTATCTTCAAAGGTTGTTAATGATGGACATTTTATATGAAGCATTTCAAAGGTGATTGTTGATTTGAGATTATTTTATCTACCAAATGTTTCTTATTCTGGTAAAAGATATGTTGTAGTTTATTAATTTTTAATGGTTTCACATTTCTTTCTTCATTATTCCAGGTTCTACAGCGTCGCTCTGATGGATCGGAAAACTTCTTTAGAAACTGGCAAGATTATAGGAAAGGTTTTGGAAACCCAAGGAATGAATTTTGGCTAGGTAAGTGATTATTTAATCAAGATTCAAGATTCATAAATATTTATTATCCATAAAACAACATCAAAGAATGCATAAAAATCTTTTTTTTTAAGATAATGCTTTGTTAAATGGGTAGTAGCACGTTTTTTAATGTTGTTTTTTATTTTCAACTGATAATTGTACGTTTATGCTAAATGTTTTATTTGACAGTGTCAAAAATCTCATTACACAAGCCCATCATCCACGGTCAGAGGACAAAGTATGAAGATTCACATAAAATTCATTGGCGGCCATTTTATGTGAACACCTTTAATTCTTTGTGAAAGAAAAAGGAATTGCATGGCTAAACTATACGTTATATATTTGAATTTTTACTGCTCCATTTTTTTAAAGTACATTGTTTTTCAATTGGAACCAATTTTCCTTTTCCTGACATCACCTTATATTTCCCCTAAAAACGTGCTACTGCCTCTTTAAAGTAGAACGATGAGTTTTTTAAGATCTGTTTATCAAATCACCACATGAAGAAGTTGTTAGTTTACTAAATGTATGAATTTGTAGTGAGTGTAATATACAAACGAGAGTATGGATATTGACTCGTTGATTGAAGTATACATATATAAGGAAAATAAAAACTCAAATCAATCAAAATGTGACGCATCCAGTCATAAATAGAATGATACATACAGTTAGTGTCCTATGATATATTTCATTTTTATATTTATTTTTTGTTATAATCTCAGGTAACGAAAACATATTCCACCTGACGAAACAAAACAACAACCTGAAGGTCGTTATGGAGAAGTTCGACAACGAGAGAGCGTTCGCATCCTACTCTGAGTTCCGTATAGAAGATGAGGAGGCCATGTATAGGCTCACAGTCGGGGGGTATACCGGCACTGCAGGTGAATCTTACTTCTCATCTTAAAGGGCCAGTAGCACAGAGGTTCGAATCTCGGAGTGGGCCCTAAATAAGAAAATAAAACATAGACTTTTGCACTCATATATCGTTTATATATGTTGAGATAAGCCTTAATTTCCAATTTGACCAAAATCAATCAAGAACTAAAGATTTTAGCGTAATTCTCGATCTTTTCTATAGAGGATACTGTTTTTTTTATTACATTCTATTATAGGGTCAACTCCGATATTCGAACCTGATGTTTAGTATTGTCCTGTATTGACCCAGTTCGTGCTGTATTGACCCAGTTTATCTTGTATTGACCAACTTTTTCTTGTATTGACAAACTTTTTCTTGTGTTGACCCAGATTGTCCTATACTATAATGTTATTAATCAAGTTTTTCCGTATTGGTCCAGTTACAGGTCCAAGGTCTGCTGTATTGGCCCGAGGCGAAGCCAGGGGTCAATACAGAAGACCGAGGACCTGTAACTGGGCCAATACGGAAAAACTTGATTAATGACGTTTTTATTAGTTGACTTCTTTGTAATTTACTTGTACAAGATAAGAGAGTTAATTTTTACCGAAATCAAAATTATCAATGAGATAGATGAACTGTCATATATGTTGAAAGTTTTGAAGCGATAGCTTCAGACTCTCGCCATTTGTGTGTATGCGCATGCACAGACTTGTATTGGCCCAGTCTGCTCGTATTGGCCCTGTTTTACTGGTATTGGCCCAGTTTTCCTGTATTGGCCCAGTTGTGGATTTGTATAGTGAAGGCCGTATAAATTGTATAAATGCCATATAATTGATAGTTAATTAATAATGATCCAGTTTGTCCTGTATTGACCCAGTTTGCACAGTATTGGCCCATTTCCCCTCGTATTTGCCTAGTTGCAAATCCACAGTATATCCATATAGGCCGTATATGTTATAAACGGGCCAAATGAAGATAGTTATATAACAATAACTTATTACTTTCAGGGAATCCATTAGCCTACCATAAAAACATGACCTTTACAACTTACGATGTGGATAATGACAAACAAGATGGCAACTGCGCAAACTTGTATCTCGGGGGCTGGTGGTATAAGTCCTGCCATCATACAAACCTGAACGGACAATATAATAACACCATCTATGGTAAAGGGATAAGCTGGTCCCCCTTTGTGTCGTCTCGTTTCTCTTTGAAATTCGTTGAAATGAAGATTCGACATTGAAGAAATTTAAGGTCTTAATATAGTATTTAGTTATTTATGTATTTCAAAATTTTGTATTTTGAACTAAGTGGGGAAGACTAGACTGGCAGGTGGCATGGGGATTATATTGTGTGTATAACACCCCACCATCCATACCGTATGAATGGTTGGGTTTTTCGCAAATGTAATGGCGATTGTGTATAACACCCCACCATCCATACGGTTTGATGATTGGGTGTTTTTCGCAAAGGTCGTAAGTGATGGCGATTGAATTGGTGATTTTATTGTTAAGTCTCGTAATATTTGTTTTAACTTAAAGGGACATATCTTGTTGTCTGGAAATGTTATTTCTTAAATTTTTCATTTTTACCCAAATAGATACTTGTGTATGCCAAATTTGCTATCTTGAAACAAATCAAACATTTTTAATCAAACATTTTGTTACTTGATAAGGATTACTCGTGGTAATAGAAGAATTGTCAATTATAAAGCTTTGTTTGAGCAAATTCTTTTTCTAAATTGATGAGTGGTCTTTGAAATTACATGCTTTCATGTCTAATTTTTATATTGGTGGCCCTTAGTAGGGGCCACATCGGCCATGGCCTTTTCCCGCTTCTTCTCAAGAGGCACTTGGCCATAGAATGCTGAAATGTTTTATAGAGATTCTTAATGTAATGGTGACTGTCAATTGTAAGTTTGGTACTCTCTGTACCCTACTATGGAGGGAATCACATTGGGAACATCCTAAGGCAAAATTTCATATGAATTAGCCACAGGGCCAATGGCCCTTTTTTGTGGAGTCAACTTCATTCTCTTGTGAAATGAAAGACGGGAATTTTATAGACAAAACCACTAACTCTTAATAATGGTCAAGCAAGGCCAGTGTGTATTGTACTGGATGATAGTAAGCAAGTACTCGAAATAAAGTATACAATGTGTTTAGCCAAACATTGGAAACCATTGTAAACATGCATAGAGGTATATTTGATTGGTATTAATGGAGCATAATAAAGTTAATAAAGTTTCATTTTTAGTGTTCCAATTAATCTCAATTAGGCATGTGCATCATTCAGCATGTGTATATGTGCCTTTTGGGATTTTCAACTTCTAATTTCTCTTTTTTTGGCGGTTACTATGGAAACAGAAGTTTGAATTTCGTTAGCATCGAAGCATAACCCCAAAACCATAAGACCAAGCTCATTGAAACTTTGTATATGGATCAGTTCGCCTGTGTATATGTGACTTTTGATTTTCAACTTCTTCGAGTTTCCATTTTTTGTCGGTTTCCATGGAAATAAAAATGAAATTTTGACAGATAGTGCAGTCCCTTTGCAGTCTTTGATAACATTAAGATAAATCTTCTGATGTATTGATGACCGGTGGAATATGAAAAATCATGTTTGTGTTTTTAAAGATCGATTTCCTCACTTTATTGTTAAAGTTGTTGTAAGTTTTTCGTTATGAAAAGCAATAAAACGCATGTCAATATTTAGGGCTTGTGTTACTTTCTTTGGTTTTGACTTTATCGTATATTTTTGTGTATAGTGTGTAACATTTTTGCAAGTGTATTCAAGTGTGTTCATTCAATTAGTAATAACTTATACCTTTGTTCTCATTTAGGTAGATAAATACTGCGGACGTGTGCACGTGTGAAATGTAGTTTTCTTTTTAAAAATCATGTAGGATAGAAGTTTTATAGAACGACATGAAAAGTTATTTATTGATAACCATCGGGTTTTTACCTCAATTCTGTTAACAACAAATCTTATGTATGTATATATATGTATGTTAACTTTACTAAGTCTTATTAAAATATTCATCTAAATCCGAAGGTCACTTTTATTGTTTATTTGTTGATTTTAAAAAGGTTCTTGACTAATTTAATAGAGATCTTTTATGGTACGACGTCAACATATTTTATCTTATTCATTGTTATAAGAGATGCACTCAATCTGCGCTCAATGATATAATCAACAACTGAACTTACATTGTATATTTCAATATTCTCTCAAATAAAATGTTGTCTTGATTTGTACATATGCTTTGTACTCGGGCCTAAGGCCTTTTCACTAAAACCTTTTGTATATTTCAGAAATCGATTTCCGTAGTTTCGTTTGTTTTGAAACGCTTCTTTGCATAAACAAAAAACAGATGTTGCAATACTTTGGTCACTGAGGGTGAGATTCTATTTATCATCCAAAATCATTTTTCATCACATTGGCATGAAAAATGTACATCTTTGAACACTGCATGGTCTTAAAACTCCTAAACCAGTGATGTCATAGTATTGTGACGTCATCGTGTTAATGACGTCATATCATTGTGACGTCATTGTGTTTATGACGTCATAGCATTGTGACGTCATTACTGATGATGTAAAACCTTTGTGATGTCATGTATTTTCTGATAACAGGGCATTGTTCAAAATCTACTGTCAAAGCGATGTCTCCTAGGAGATATAGAGGATATCTTCTGTTTTGAGTGTGATATCACTTATCTCTCATCGAGTGACGGGGTAGAGCCAGTATTTTCACGAGTGGCGCAGCCACGAGTGAAAATATAGGCTTGTCCCCGTCACGAGATGAGAGATAAGTGATATCACACTCAAAACAAAAGATATTCTGTTTATTATATG
The DNA here is from genome assembly GCA_916613615.1 of Steromphala cineraria. Lineage (NCBI taxonomy): Eukaryota > Metazoa > Mollusca > Gastropoda > Trochida > Trochidae > Steromphala > Steromphala cineraria. The sequence continues at coordinate 36,242,512 of OU744722.1, read as the reverse complement.
CCTCTGTGGTCGAAAATGTGGTAATTTATGTCCAAAAGGCTTTGACTCGAGAGTTTTCTGGCGACGTCATACCATTATTGATCGTAACTTAGCGACGGCGATGACGTCGCGTTGATTGTAGAAGTGACGTCAAACCATTGTTCACATGACGTCATCCCCACACTCAGTGGCGAGAACACTTTTCTAGAACTGAGAAAACTCAGTCTCTCACCGCTTAGCATATAATAAATGCTTGATCTTTCACAAGCGATATCTCCTGTGGAACACAGTTTTAGATAATAAATGTGCAGACTCCTTGGACAATGGGGATTCTAATTTGTAACTTTGGTGTCACAGGGGTCACAACCTAAAACACCTATTTTCATCTTCTTCTCCAGTTCTAAAAGGACCAGAGAGTTAAAAACGATATGTGCAGACTCCTTGGCCAATGGGGATTCTAATTTGTAACTTTAGTGACACTGTGACCCCAAATAGGGTCACAGGGGTCACAAACTTAAAAACCTATTTTCATCTTCTTCTCCAGTTCTAAAAGGATTAGAGAGTTAAAAATGATTTAAAATTTTTTTTTTTATAGGTTTTCTTGCAATTGGTAACATCAGTTTCATTTTTAGCTCATCTTGCCTGTATAAAGCAAACTTGATATGATGCCTGATGAGCTACAGAGCCAATGGCTCTATTTTTGTTGTTTATCATAAAATAATTTATTATTCAAAAATACCTTTTCCATGTATCCCTATGATGTTTTCAAGTATAGTTTTATGTATTTTTACCAAAGTAAAATTTAGTTGTTATAGTAATGTATTATTCAGGGGTTAATCATAATATTACTCAGCCCGATCGTTCGTAGTAGCATTAGGAATAATCGAATATGAAGCAACACAGAGGTAATTTTTGTGTCAACACTTTTTGATCATTACAGACAGGAAATGGATTTTTATAGGTGAATATATTAAAAATATAATACGTTCATTTTAAATGTGCTTCTAACGATTAAAAACATTATACTCATATACGATTTACATTCACTTTACATTCGTTAGATAACTTTTCTTAAAAAATCCGTCCTGAACAGAACAGAACAGAAGTTTATTTATGTATTATTATATACAATTTAACGAGTTCAATTACAATTGAAATTACATGCTTTCATGTCTAATTTTTATATTGGTGGCCCTTAGTAGGGGCCACATCGGCCATGGCCTTTTCCCGCTTCTTCTCAAGAGGCACTTGGCCATAGAATGCTGAAATGTTTTATAGAGATTCTTAATGTAATGGTGACTGTCAATTGTAAGTTTGGTACTCTCTGTACCCTACTATGGAGGGAATCACATTGGGAACATCCTAAGGCAAAATTTCATATGAATTAGCCACAGGGCCAATGGCCCTTTTTTGTGGAGTCAACTTCATTCTCTTGTGAAATGAAAGACGGGAATTTTATAGACAAAACCACTAACTCTTAATAATGGTCAAGCAAGGCCAGTGTGTATTGTACTGGATGATAGTAAGCAAGTACTCGAAATAAAGTATACACTGTGTTTAGCCAAACATTGGAAACCATTGTAAACATGCATAGAGGTATATTTGATTGGTATTAATGGAGCATAATAAAGTTAATAAAGTTTCATTTTTAGTGTTCCAATTAATCTCAATTAGGCATGTGCATCATTCAGCATGTGTATATGTGCCTTTTGGGATTTTCAACTTCTAATTTCTCTTTTTTTGGCGGTTACTATGGAAACAGAAGTTTGAATTTCGTTAGCATCGAAGCATAACCCCAAAACCATAAGACCAAGCTCATTGAAACTTTGTATATGGATCAGTTCGCCTGTGTATATGTGACTTTTGATTTTCAACTTCTTCGAGTTTCCATTTTTTGTCGGTTTCCATGGAAATAAAAATGAAATTTTGACAGATAGTGCAGTCCCTTTGCAGTCTTTGATAACATTAAGATAAATCTTCTGATGTATTGATGACCGGTGGAATATGAAAAATCATGTTTGTGTTTTTAAAGATCGATTTCCTCACTTTATTGTTAAAGTTGTTGTAAGTTTTTCGTTATGAAAAGCAATAAAACGCATGTCAATATTTAGGGCTTGTGTTACTTTCTTTGGTTTTGACTTTATCGTATATTTTTGTGTATAGTGTGTAACATTTTTGCAAGTGTATTCAAGTGTGTTCATTCAATTAGTAATAACTTATACCTTTGTTCTCATTTAGGTAGATAAATACTGCGGACGTGTGCACGTGTGAAATGTAGTTTTCTTTTTAAAAATCATGTAGGATAGAAGTTTTATAGAACGACATGAAAAGTTATTTATTGATAACCATCGGGTTTTTACCTCAATTCTGTTAACAACAAATCTTATGTATGTATATATATGTATGTTAACTTTACTAAGTCTTATTAAAATATTCATCTAAATCCGAAGGTCACTTTTATTGTTTATTTGTTGATTTTAAAAAGGTTCTTGACTAATTTAATAGAGATCTTTTATGGTACGACGTCAACATATTTTATCTTATTCATTGTTATAAGAGATGCACTCAATCTGCGCTCAATGATATAATCAACAACTGAACTTACATTGTATATTTCAATATTCTCTCAAATAAAATGTTGTCTTGATTTGTACATATGCTTTGTACTCGGGCCTAAGGCCTTTTCACTAAAACCTTTTGTATATTTCAGAAATCGATTTCCGTAGTTTCGTTTGTTTTGAAACGCTTCTTTGCATAAACAAAAAACAGATGTTGCAATACTTTCCCTCCATGTGTATATTTATACAACAGGTTATGCCTACGGCCCTCGGACATTCACGCAGGCAATGGCCTTTATTCTTAGTGGTGCCCGGAGACCATGCCTTATCCATAAAGGGGATCAACAACCTGGATCGTGAAACCTCATTGACCATCTTTAACGAGAGCGTCCAGACGGGTAAGGGGGGTCACATGACACAAACTTGGTACTGGCTGTCAGCTGTAAGCGGTTCGCAACTAAACGATTTCGTCCCTACCGATCATTTGCGACTCTTTCGGGGCCCTGATAATAAAACACTGGAAGTTAAAAATTCAGGTTGCAGACCCCCTTTAATGTTATCTAAATATTTAAAAAGAAATGAGTTTTACTTTTCTATTGTCATTTGTATGTTACAGAAGTATGGACAACAAATATTTCAATAATTACACCATTATTTTGTGAAACTGTCCTCTTAATATATCCCCTGTATATGATTTAATATTTGTTTTTGTAAATAAATGTATTATACCTCAACTTAATTTCATTCTTGAATTTTTTAAATGTCTTTACATACTTGCCTTTTAATTAACGCATTTTAGAGATAGAAACATTGTCACCTTGTCAAACCTCTGTTCAAGAACGATGAAAATTCTTTCTGCGAATAGGTCTGTGGTTTGTTATTGCGAGATGCTATTACAACGATATTAAACACCCGTGTCATTTGATACCAACAACAATAGCAACAATGAAACTTTATAATCATCACTTGATTGCGCCTTGTAACACGCACCTTAAGTTATTAGTCGATTAGTTGTTTGTTATTTAAAAAACTGTTAAGTGCTTCAGACATTCGTCTCTATCATTATTTGATTAACAGAAAAACAAATTCTTCTCTAAACTGCAGTAATGTTGCCAAGATAGTCAAGTGTTATAGTGCCCAGTGCTTAAGAACTTATCAAGTTTTTATTAAAGTGTAGTGTTTTGGTTTGTATAGCTTTTATTTTGATTGATGTATCAAAATGTATATGTATCATACTTAGTAGTCCAGTGATATTTACTACAAAAATGCAACCATCATGGGATGCAAAAATAAATAGGACAGTCAACAGCTATCTGTCATGTGCTATATAAATATTCATATAAATGCGCCATGAGCATGCACTAGTGGGTGGACACTGGCGCACAAGAAATATCCATCATCATCATCATCATCATCATCATCATCATATATATATTTCATTGGCTGGTTACACAGAGGGCTAATCAAGGCTTTTGTCTCAATAGATGTCAAGGAGTGGTTGTGGCACAAGACGAAACAATTGCAGTGGTATAGCAGGATGCAATTAATATTATCCTCTTTGATTCATATGTTTTGGAAATTAACGGAATGTCACTTTGATTTCAGTTGTCCTTTAAAGGGGCAGTAGTACGGGTTTTTTTTGAAATTTTATATTCCATTATATAAATTATAATTATACGTAAATGCTAAATGTATTCTTTTGATAAGAAATCTCATTACACAAACCAATCGTCAATAATCAGAGAACATATTATACAGATTCACATAAAACCCATTTGCGGGCATTTTTGCATGAACACCTTTTAATGTTTTTGGTATAAGAAAAAGGAATCGCATGGCTGAACTTTACAATATATATGGGATGTATTGTTTCCTCATTTAGTTTAAATACATTGTCTTTCAATTGGAACCATAAATTTCCATTTTCTTAACATCACCTGATATTCCCCCTAAAAAATGCTAATGCCCCATTAAAGATGTTTAATTGCTTCCGAAAACGCACCTCTTGATAATACGTCTGAAAAGACAGAATTCCCAAAAGAAAGAAAGCTTAACACTTTTCATGGTTTTGAAATGATATGTAACATGAGCTCAACCCTTTGAAAATAATGGAACGGCCCAGGTATGAGAAGACAGAACAATTGATGACATAATACAAACACATCATACAACAAGTAATATAAGTAAAAACAACCCGATTTTCTGGATAATACTTCATTACTTATCAAAGGATTTGTAAAAGAGAAAATCTTGTTTTCCTGATGCAGTTTTAAAATACGTAGTTGAATGCACTTACTGGTTTAGCTAACCAGGCATGAAAACAAATTATTAAAACAAACAAACAAAAGAAATAAATGAACAAATCCGATAAAAACAACCCGATTTTCTGGATAATACTTCATTACTTATCAAAGGATTTGCAAAAGAGAAAATCTTGTTTTCCTGATGCAGTTTTAAAATACGTAGTTGAATGCACTTACTGGTTTAGCTAACCAGGCATGAAAACAAATTATTAAAACAAACAAACAAAAGAAATAAATGAACAAATCCGATAATGGAAATGTTAAAAAGGTCGTGAAGTGTAGAACTTAACTTGATGTATAGGAATCAATGATGGCAGAAACCCAAATGGGCTCTTTCTATGTATCTTTTCTAGAACTTTTCATTATTCATACAATTCTGTTGATGTGTTTAACAAAGCAATAGTTATGAAAAAAAGACCACAATGACATAGATGAAAATCTTAAAATTTACATCTGATCTTGCATCATCCATTCTCTCCCCACAGAGGCAACTCAGTCATACCTGAATTAGCCTCTGTTCTATTACGGCTAACATACGGGATAGAAAGGTAGAAATCTGATTGGAGGCAATCGAAGTTAGTTGTGCAATCAGCGACGCCGTTTCAAAAGTGGTCATTCGCAAAAGTTCGGCTATTCCCGTGTGGATCCGCATCAAAGGGAGATAACTCTTCCTTCTACAAAACAATCGCTTTTTACCCTCTCATTGGTTTTTATTTGGTGAATTATTAAAATAAAATTTATCATAAAACGAAGAACAATCTACACAATTATAAAACAATATGTTTCTAATGAAAAACCCTATACATATCTGATTTTGAAATAGTTTCCCTCTCTGAGACTCACACTGTTAATGAAAAAGAATCCTAAAGGCATGATTCTTTTGAAAGTCACTGAGCGACCGTTGAGTATTCCCGAAGTCGTGGACATCCAAAAGGTGTTATCATTGGCTGCAAATAAGGGAGATATCTCAAGTTACAACTTTTTGCCGCTAGGGCGATCTGCCGGAACCCCAGGATTCTGGCGTAATGGAACAGAGGCTAACTTGGGTTGACTGAGTTGCCTCTGTGGGGAGAGAATGGCATCATCAGGCCTTGCCAAAATAGCTGTGGTACTGAACAAAAACACGTTGGCATACCTTAACTGTGGAATAGGAATTTAAAAAAAAGGGTGGTCGTCTCACACCCCTGAACACCCCTGTACTACCACCTCAACTTCCTCAACTGGATCCCTATCAAACATTGTGGTGTTGATGACAACGTCTTTATATATTTCACAAAAGTTTATGAGTAATTTCTTTTCCCTTCTCCAGACCTTGTCCTCTCGAGGTTCGTCTGTTGTCATTCCCTCCCCACAGAGGCAGATCAAGTCATAAACTGTTGATACAGCCTCTGTTATATTACGCCGACTTTGTGGGATAGAATGGGAGATGCCTGATTGGAGGCAATCAAAGTTAGTTGTGCAATCAGCGCCGCTGTTTTAAAACCATGATTTTGGCTACTGAATAATGGCAAAAGCATTGTGATATGAACCACCCTTTCCATGCGAGAATCGTTGTTATTTGATAATGAATTCCAATGGATTGTGGTGCATTTTTTCCGCCAACGGAAACTGCCGAAACCCACGTAATATAACACAGGCTGTATCAACATTTCATGACTTGATCTGCCTCTGTATGGAGAGAATAGTCTGTTGTAAGAACAGGTTTAATTATAGAATGCTTTTGAAGTAGTATGTTATGATATTCACAGGACCGACAATATTTTGTTTGAACTTGTTTTGCAAGCTCTGTTATGATATATAAGATCACATTATTATCACATTAACTTTTTACTGCACGCTGATTAGCCTAAGAGTTATTGTAAGACTGGGTAAATAAATAGTCATGTAAGTCGTCAGTTGTGGATGACAACTTCTTTGTATATTTAAAAAAAGCCAGGTTTATTGGTAATGTCTTTTAGTGCACGCTGATTGGTCCACCAACTTCCAAGAGTTATTGTAAGACTGAGGAATTAAATAGTCATGTGAGTGGTCAGGTACGTTCCCTGAGTGCTCACCAAGAGCCAGAGAGTTTATATACAGAAATAAACGATGCGTGTTAGACTTCTCAAAGGATCTTGTCACAGTCAATCAGTCAACCTTTCTGGTTCTAACCGCTCACAGAACCTGTTTAGATGGTACTAAGCTGATCCCCGTCAGTGTAAAGTTTTAGGTTCAGCTTCTTGGACAACTCCAGAAATGTTCTTGGATTGTTTTGGTACAGTTGCTTCTCAAAACCTATTCGCCTACTGATGCCATTGAGGCATTTTATTATGGTGAAAATGCAAACATAGCGAGTGCTTTTCAAATGACAATGTTTCCTGCACGTCAGTTAACAATGTTTCTTAGAGTTATCATGACGGTTTTTATCGTCTTTCTCAGCGTTCCAATTCTCTGCTCTGCTCATCTTCCTGACTGGAAACTCAGGAGTTTATCCAGGTCTAGGGCCAGACTGACGATGTTTAAGACCAGGAACATGTTTCAGTGTGAGAGATTATGCCTTCGGTATAAACTATGTGTGGCTGTGAGTTACTCAACAAAGAGTCGAGATTGTTCCATGTACTCAGAAGAGTTAACTGAGGATGATTTCACTCCAAACAGAGACGGGATCGTTTCTACAGGAATCAGTGTAAGTTTTAGATTGTTGGTAAATTATCCTCAAAATGATAAGTTAATAAACCAATCAATGTTTGGATATTGAGGTATATACTACCCAAAAGATGTTAGGGTCAAACCTATGTTTTTTCATGATATATTCATAGTTCCGCACAGAGAAATGTTGCATAGAAACTTGTTGCAATCAAAGAAGGAAACATCCTGTAGCCACACAATGATATTACCTCCATCAATATCGATTTGCTTCCGTCTGACTATGACGAAAATTCAATAAAGAGCAGCATTATCATGGTGGTGATTTTCGTGCCCAAATTGTCGATGGGAAATTGTATATGGCACGTTTAAAAACCTGACAAACTTATAAAGGTCCAAACACATTGCGTTTCGTAAATGAACAGTTCCATTTACCCTTGTTTTGAGCATGTATTTGTGATTTTTCAGGTGACTGGCGTTATTGTTGTTTTCTAATACTTCAAATGCTTTGTCCACAGTTTTGGATGTCAGGATATACTGAACTCAATTTAACAAGCTTTCTGCCTAGAGATTTGAATTCATATCTTTTATTTGCGTGGAAAAAAGTTAGGCAGGAACAATTCGACCCGTAACATTTGTTTAATAGGATATATTGACCCTGGTTCATGTTATTATCCTGATGATGCTAAACAATTAAATATTTGGGTGGGCAAAGAATAGTTTTACTAATTTTATGTCATGTATTTTAAGTGTTTTAGAGTTTTAAGAATAAATTTGAATTTATGTCTATTCTATGCGTTGAAACATGTCGGGCAGAAAAAAATCTTGTTTTGCTGATGCATACCCAATTCAAATCCATACCTAAAAATGACCCTTAAGTTCTTTTGAATATGAAAATAATGTTGCTCTGGTTCATGTAATTATCTACATGGTGTTTGACAAATAAATATTTGCGTGGCCCTAAACTAGTTTTGCTAAGCTTATGTTAAGTATTAAGTTGGCTTTAAAATGAATTCGTTATATATTCTATAGGTAGAAATCCTATTATTATTAATATTGTTGAGCCGGTGTAACGAAGTATAAAGATATGAAAAGCAACGAACAATTCATTAAGAACCCCGTTTAGCATTTAAGTGATCATTAATTGAAGTAAACTTTGTATTTTTAGTGTAACAGCTATGTTTTATGGACGTTGATACCTCACTCATTTTGCATTTTAAATGGTAGGATACGCTACAGGTACTTCCTTTGAGAAAGGATTATCGTATATCAACAGTGAATTTTAAAAGATACAAAAATTCATTAATATCAAATATACATCATAGTATTAGTATATATATCCAATAGTATACAAATGCCATCAAAATCAATATCTTTAAGACTTAAGCCTATGAATGCTTGTCATAATCAACTATATGTGGTAAATTGCAAATGTCGTTCTAAACGTATCACATTTACATCTTCTACTGCATTCAAAAAGCTGAAATGTTTTTGGGTGTATTGGGGGACTTTGCACAAAGTGGATCAAGGTTCATAGAATTGGTCCTTGTTTGGCATGTTCAAGCACTTTCCTTAAAGGGGCAGTAGCACGTTTTTTGATAATTTTATATTTTAAAATTTTCAGTGATAATTGTAAGTTAATGTTAAATGTATTATTTTGACAGTGTCAAAAATGTCATTACACAAGTCAATCATCCATAGTCGGAGAACAAAGTATGAAGATTCACATAGAATACATAGGCGGCCATTTTTGTGTGAACACCTTTAATTCATTTTCTGTAAGAAAAAGGAATCGCATGGCTAAACTTTACGTTAAATAATTGAATTATTACTGCTCCATTTAGTTTAAATACATTGTCTTTCAATTGGAACCATTAATTTTCATTTTCCTGACATCACCTTATATTCCCCCTAAAAACGTGCTACTGCCCCTTTAAAGGGGCAGTAGCACGTTTTTTGATAATTTTATATTTTAAAATTTTCAATGATAATTGTATGTTAGTGCTAAAAGTAATACTTTGATAGTGTCATAAATCGTATAACACAAGCCAATTAGCCATAGTCAGAGGACAAAGTAGGAAATTCTCGTAAAATCCATTGGCGGCCATTTTTTTGTGAACACCTTTAATTCACTTTCTGTAAGAAAAAGGAACCGCAAGGCTAAACTTTACATTATATATTTGAATTGTTACTGCTCCATTTAGTTTAAATACATTGTCTTTCAATTGGAACCATTAATTTAAATTTTCCTGACATCACCTTATTTTCCCCCTAAAAACGTGCTACTGGCTCAAAGTTCAAATTTCACATTAAAATCAAACAATAATTTCTATTCATCATTTCGGCTGATCAACTTTCTCAAATAAAGCCATGACATGGTGTTCACCTTTAAACTGTTTTTCTGTTTCTCTTGTGATTTTTTGAAATTCGCCTTGTTTGTTGGATGGAGAATAAAATGTTTAATGGCAGATTTGGCCCATTGTAAGGTGTTATAACGTGTTTGTCTTTTTCTGCAGATGTTTCCGGATTCTTGTAGCACTGCCAACTGTCGTGCCGACTCTGTCTGTGTATCCATTGGAAACAAAGCAGTCTGCCTACCCAGTCCCACAGGTATTTGCTTGAAAAAAAAGGATTATTATGTTGTCCCGATGAATTAGGATACTTTCAAAATATTTCCTGGCCTACTGTTAAGTATTGAGCTTATCTAAAATGTAAAGTATTATGTATTTGAGAATCGAAGTTGATTGAAAGGATTGATTATTTTCTTATCAATTCAGCTTATTTGAAAAAAAATAATCATTGTGTCAGTGAGAATTTTTTATTGTTTTGTCTTTAAGAATGGAAATCATGTACATGTTGACTGTTTTGTTCTCGAGTACTATTGTTTTGTCTTTGAGAATAGTGATCATTTAAACGTGTTGATTGTTTTGTCCTCGCCAATTATTGTTTTGTCTTTGACAATATAGCTCATTTAAACGTGTTGATTGTTTTGATCTCGAGTATTATTATTTGTCTTTGAGAATAGAGATCATTTCAACATATTGATTGTTTTGTCCTCGAGTATTATTATGTCTTTGAGAATAGATATTATTTTAACATATTGATTATTGTGTGTTTGAGAAGTGAGCTTTTTGAATATATATGTTATCGTGTCTTTCAGAATCTCTCGTATTTGAAAATATGGATAACTGTGTCTCAATAAAGTTGGTTAATTAAAAATTAATTTAATTTTTTTTTATTATTGTGTGCTTCGGGATTTGAATTCATTTGTTAAGAAATGTATTTCATATCTTGAAACTTGTAAGTTCAAATTGTATAACTAACTTTAAAAAAAATATTAATTTCAAAATAAAACTGTTTTGACCTCCATGAAAAATGATTGTTTTGGACTTAACATTAGATTACATTATAATATGTTATGTTATATTATATCATGTTATGTTATGGTATGTTATGTTATGTTATGTTATGTTATGTTATGTTATGCTATGTTATGTTATGTTATGTTATGTTTATTAAATTATATTATATTATATTATATTATATTATATTATATTATATTATATTATATTATATTATATTATATTATATTATATTATATTATATTATATTATATTATATTTATTATATTATATTATATTATATTATATTATATTATATTATATTATCTTATATTATATTGATACAGCCAGAGACTGTCAGGAAATACTACAGACTGACAACACGGCCCCTGATGGTGTGTACAAAATCCGGGCGGGATCTCAACTCATCAAGGCCTACTGTGACATGACTGATGATGGCGGGGGATGGACAGTAAATACAGGATTATTTGTGACCAATCTTATTAAAATATGATCTATTTGCTACACTACGCTACGCATGTAGATCATCATTCTCTCCCCACAGAGGCAACTCAGTTATACCTGAATTAGCCTCTGTTCTATTACGGCTAATACACGGGACAGAAAAGTAGAAATCTGATTGGAGGCAATCGAAGTTAGTTGTGCAATCAGCGACGCCGTTTCAAAAGGGGTCATTCGCAAAACCTCGGCTACTCCCGGCTATTCCCGGTGATTCGGCATTCAGGGGAGATAACTCTTCCTTCAACAAAACATCGCTTTTTTACCTTCTCATTAGTTTTTATTTGGTAAATTATTAAAATAAAATTTATCATAAAACAAAGAACAATTTACACAATTATAAAACAGTATGTTTCTAATGAAAAACCCTATCCATATCTGAGTTTTAAATATTTTCCCTCTCACACTGTTAATGAAAAATAAACCTAAAGGCATGATGCTTTCGAAAGTCACTGTACGACCGTTGAGAATTCCCAAAGTCGTTGATATCCAAAAGGTGTTTTCATTGGCTGCAGATAAGGGAGCTATCTCAAGTTAAAAACGTTTTGCCGCTAGGGTAATCTGCCGGAACCCCAGGATCTAGGCGTAATAGAACAGAGGCTAATTCAGGTATGACTGAGTTGCCTCTGTGGGGAGAGAATGGTAGATCATACCAGGCTCAGTTATAACAGCCGTCAGAGTATCCTTTGACTCAGCCAATCAGCGACTTTGCCCCGTAACTCGGGTTGCTGGCGACAGGTATTCATATCTAATCTTCAGAACTCGAAAAACGAACATTTCCGACTATTTCTAAATGTCGACAACAAATATTTCCTGTCATGTACGAATGAATTACTCAAACTGTGCTTTATATCGCTCCTATCAATTTGTTTGTCCAAAAACGTCCAGGTAAATACTTAAATGTTATCATTATCGAAGAAATCACCGTAAACTTGACAAATTCAAACAGCAAGCTGTAGATGCTATTTTTGGAACAGTTACGTTATATAAACGTTTCCTTTTAAATCTTATATGAAACGATTTATGCTCATTAAATTCGTTGTATTTTGTAGCCATAAATATACTGACACAAATGAGAAGACCAGAACTGACATAAAAACATTAGATAAAGTCTTGTTGATTTGATATCACACATATTCGATGTACATATGCAAATTAGAAAGAATCTAGTTCTGTCAAATAATCAAACATTACAACCGAATTACAAATGTTACGACACATGCAAATTACCTAACACTGCTTTTTGGGAAAATCGAAAGGTCATAAGTTATCATTTTATCATTTGGGCTGTACTGTTAAATTGCTTTAATCTCTTGAATTGTCCTTTAAGAAAGGTACGATTTGATTGGTGGATGAAATCTTCCTCACATCCATCGGTCAAAGGTTACCCTGACGGCTGGACTTACGGGGCCTTGTGAGATCTTTAATCTGCGTAACGTAGTGAAGCAATTAAGATATCATTTTAATGAGATTGATTTGTGACTTTCTGTTTTGAAGAATATAATCAAAAATATATACTGGACAATAAAAATCGGATATTTTATTTCCTAGTTTTTATTTTAGTATAATTTCTAATTTTCCTCACATCCCTTTGATTTTGGTCAAGTAGATATCTTTAACCACAGGAACCCGATATTGTAAATAAAATGTAGGTAAAACGAAGGTAAGAAAGACCCGTCCCCTCTATAAAAAAAACTCTATTTATAGAGGGGACGGGTCTTTCTTACCCACGTTTTACCTACATTTTATTTACAATATCGGGTTCCTGTGTCTTTAACCCAGCAAAAGACATTAGTAAATTCAAAATTACTGCACCTTTTATTCTTTTGAGATTGGAAAATTGATTTGTATAGATAAAGTGAACATTTGAAAACTGCTATGGATCATGAAAAACATCTTCAAAACAAATATCACTTTTCGTGAAATCACATTTCGTTTTCAACGTGGTATGCTCTTTGCATACCATTTCTTGCATACCACGAGTTTATCACTTAGCACGACACGAGCAATACAGTCATCATTCTAATAAAGGGTTATGCACCTCTTTGTGGATATAGTGCTATAAAAATATTCATTATTATTATCATCAATGTTGACATTTTGATTAAAAAATTTCAAACATGAATGTTCATTTTTGATTAACTTATCTAGTCTCTTTTCCTTTTCTGGTTAATAGATTTATCCTCATTGAGTATTTATTTTAATTATTTCACATTTCTTCAATATTCCAGGTTCTGCAACGTCGCGCTGATGGATCGGAAAACTTCTACAGAAACTGGCAAGATTATAGGGAGGGCTTTGGAAACCTAACGAATGAATTTTGGCTAGGTCGGTAATGTTTATTTAATCAAAATATTACCATCTAACATTTAACATCTGTTAAAGATGATGCTCAATAAGGAAGATTATTTTATGGATAATCAACTTCTTTATTCTTAGAAAGCGATGTTTCGACATAGATCCTAATGTCGTTGTCAAGCAAGTGATGAGACCAGCGTCAACACTTGCTTGACAACGACATTAGGATCTATGTCATCACTTGCTTGACAACGACATGAGAATCTATTTCATCACTTGTTTGACAACGACATTAGGATCTATGTCATCACTTGCTTGACAACGACATTAGGATCTATGTCATCACTTGTTTGACAACGACATTAGGATCTATGTCATCGCTTGTTTGACAACGACATTAGGATCTATGATCACTTGCTTGACAACGACATTAGGATCTATGTCATCACTTGCTTGACAACGACATTAGGATCTATGTCATCACTTGCTTGACAACGACATTAGGATCTATGTTAGCCGCTTTAAATCTGATGATTACTGCCAATATTCATGTAAATATATTTCATGATATCAGTTAAAAAATTGATAACTTTCTTTTGCCGGAGAGATTATATCAAATATATATTAAAGAATTTGTTATAAAAGTGCCTTTAAAAATAACTATGAATCAATCCAGTGTGTATGTATAAATTTTTACTGATCGGAAAAATAAGCATTTGTTATGTTTGCAACCTGTATTTTTGTATTCTCAGGTAACGAAAACATTTTCCATCTGACGAACCAGAAGAGTTACCAACTGAAAGTCGTTATTGATGACTACAACAACGGTGGAGCCTTTTCATCCTACTCTGAGTTCCGTATAGAAGATGAGGGGGCCATGTATAGGCTCACAGTCGAGGGGTTTAACGGCACTGCAGGTGAATCTTACTTCTCATCTTAAAGGGGCAGTAGCACGTTTTTTGAAAATTATATTTTTTCAAATTTACACTGATAATTGTACGGTAATGCTAAATATATAATTTTGATAGTGGCAAAAATCCCATAACACAAACCAATCATCCATTGTCAGAGACCAAATGATAAAGATTTACATAAAGTCAATAGGCGGCCATTTTTATGTGAACACCTTTAATTCATTTTCTTTAAGTAAAAAGGAATCCCATGGCTGAACTTTACATTATATATTTGATTAATTACTGCTTCATTTAATCTAAATACATCGTCTTTCAATTGGAAGCATTTATTTTCATTTTCCTGACACCATCCTATATTCCCCCTAAAACGTGCCACTTTTCTGATTATTTACATAAGAAAATTTTTATCCAATAATATTTGTCTATGGCACATGTATTAGTCTTCATAGGGCTAGCATCTCAAGACTCACTCTGTACAGGTCGTCGGGTTGTTGTATTGGGCCTTAGCTTCGCCTCGGGTCAATACAGAAGACCTTGACCCTGTCACTCGCCCAATAAGGAAACGCTTTATTCAACATCTTATTAATAGCATGAATTCATTTCGACCAATTTTATGTATCATCATTTTAATATATAATCAGTATTTCCACATTGATCCAGATTCAGGTCCAAAGGGCAAATACAACAGACCGAGAACCTGTCATTTAATTATAAACAAGTAATTATAAAAATAAAAGAGTGTTGACCAGATCTGTTTATTATTTTGAAGCAATAGCTTAGTCTTTTGCAATGTGTGTGTCTGGACATAATCAGTGTCGTATTTGGTAAGTGTTTTTGACCAAGTGTGTCTTGTATTGACCCTATTTGTCTCGTTTTGACTCTGATTGTCCTGTATTGATCCAGTTTGTCCTTTATTGACCCAGTTTGTCTTGCATTTGTCCAGTTTGTCTTGTATTGACCTCGATTGTCCTTACTAACCCAGTTCGTCCTGCATTGACCTTGATTGTCCTGTATAGACCCTGTTTGTCCTGCATTGACCTCGATTGTCCTTACTAACCCTGTTTGTCCTGCATTGGCATTGATTGTCCCGTATAGACCCTGATTGTCCTGCATTGACCTCGATTGTCCCGTATAGACCCTGATTGTCCTGCATTGACCTTGATTGTCCCGTATAGACCCTGTTTGTCCTGCATTGACCTCGATTGTCCTTACTAACCCAGTTCGTCCTGCATTGACCTTGATTGTCCCGTATAGACCCTGATTGTCCCGTATAGACCCTGTTTGTCCTGCATTGGCATTGATTGTCCCGTATAGACCCTGATTGTCCCGTATAGACCCTGATTGTCCCGTATAGACCCTGTTTGTCCTGCATTGGCCTTGATTGTCCCGTATAGACCTTGATTGTCCCGTATAGACCCTGTTTGTCCTGCATTGGCCTTGATTGTCCTGCATTGGCATTGATTGTCCTGCATTGGCATTCATTGTCCCGTATAGACCCTGATTGTCCCGTATAGACCCTGATTGTCCTGTATATACCCTGTTTGTCCTGCATTGGCATTGATTGTCCCGTATAGACCCTGATTGTCCCGTATAGACCCTGATTGTCCCGTATAGACCCTGTTTGTCCTGCATTGGCCTTGATTGTCCTGCATTGGCATTGATTGTCCCGTATAGACCTTGATTGTCCCGTATAGACCCTGTTTGTCCTGCATTGGCCTTGATTGTCCCGTATAGACCCTGTTTGTCCTGCATTGACCTTGATTGTCCTGCATTGGCCTTGATTGGCCTTGATTGTCCCGTATAGACCCAGTTCGTCCTGCATTGACCTTGATTGTAACGTATAGACCCTGTTTGTCCTGCATTTGCCTTGATTGTCCTGTATAGACCCTGTTTGTCCTGCATTGACCCTGATTATCCTTGTTGACCCTGTTTGTCTTGTATTGACCCTATTGTCCCGTATAGACCCTGATTGTCCCGTATAGACCCTGATTGTCCTGTATAGACCCTGTTTGTCCTGCATTGGCATTGATTGTCCCGTATAGACCCTGATTGTCCCGTATAGACCCTGTTTGTCCTGCATTGGCCTTGATTGTCCTGCATTGGCCTTGATTGTCCCGTATAGACCTTGATTGTCCTGCATTGGCATTGATTATCCCGTATAGACCTTGATTGTCCCGTATAGACCCTGTTTGTCCTGCATTGGCCTTGATTGTCCCGTATAGACCCTGTTTGTCCTGCATTGACCTTGATTGTCCTGCATTGGCCTTGATTGTCCCGTATAGACCCTGTTTGTCCTGCATTGACCTTGATTGTCCTGCATTGGCCTTGATTGGCCTTGATTGTCCCGTATAGACCCAGTTCGTCCTGCATTGACCTTGATTGTAACGTATAGACCCTGTTTGTCCTGCATTGGCCTTGATTGTCCTGTATAGACCCTGTGTGTCCTGCATTGACCCTGATTATCCCGTATAGACCCTGTTTGTCCTGCATTGGCCTTGATTGTCCCGTATAGACCTTGATTGTCCCGTATAGACCCTGTTTGTCCTGCATTGGCCTTGATTGTCCTGCATTGGCATTGATTGTCCTGCATTGGCATTCATTGTCCCGTATAGACCCTGATTGTCCCGTATAGACCCTGATTGTCCTGTATATACCCTGTTTGTCCTGCATTGGCATTGATTGTCCCGTATAGACCCTGATTGTCCCGTATAGACCCTGATTGTCCCGTATAGACCCTGTTTGTCCTGCATTGGCCTTGATTGTCCTGTATATACCCTGTTTGTCCTGCATTGGCATTGATTGTCCCGTATAGACCCTGATTGTCCCGTATAGACCCTGATTGTCCCGTATAGACCCTGTTTGTCCTGCATTGGCCTTGATTGTCCTGCATTGGCATTGATTGTCCCGTATAGACCTTGATTGTCCTGCATTGGCATTGATTGTCCCGTATAGACCTTGATTGTCCCGTATAGACCCTGTTTGTCCTGCATTGGCCTTGATTGTCCCGTATAGACCCTGTTTGTCCTGCATTGACCTTGATTGTCCTGCATTGGCCTTGATTGGCCTTGATTGTCCCGTATAGACCCAGTTCGTCCTGCATTGACCTTGATTGTAACGTATAGACCCTGTTTGTCCTGCATTGGCCTTGATTGTCCTGTATAGACCCTGTTTGTCCTGCATTGACCCTGATTATCCTTGTTGACCCTGTTTGTCTTGTATTGACCCTATTGTCCCGTATAGACCCTGATTGTCCCGTATAGACCCTGATTGTCCTGTATAGACCCTGTTTGTCCTGCATTGGCATTGATTGTCCCGTATAGACCCTGATTGTCCCGTATAGACCCTGATTGTCCCGTATAGACCCTGTTTGTCCTGCATTGGCCTTGATTGTCCTGCATTGGCATTGATTGTCCCGTATAGACCTTGATTGTCCTGCATTGGCATTGATTATCCCGTATAGACCTTGATTGTCCCGTATAGACCCTGTTTGTCCTGCATTGGCCTTGATTGTCCCGTATAGACCCTGTTTGTCCTGCATTGACCTTGATTGTCCTGCATTGGCCTTGATTGTCCCGTATAGACCCTGTTTGTCCTGCATTGACCTTGATTGTCCTGCATTGGCCTTGATTGGCCTTGATTGTCCCGTATAGACCCAGTTCGTCCTGCATTGACCTTGATTGTAACGTATAGACCCTGTTTGTCCTGCATTGGCCTTGATTGTCCTGTATAGACCCTGTGTGTCCTGCATTGACCCTGATTATCCTTGTTGACCCTGTTTGTGCCCTTATTGACCTAGTTTGCTCTTGTTGGCCCAGTTTGTCTTGTATTGACCCTATTATCCTATATAGCCCTTGTTTGCCCTTGTTGACCCAGTTTGTTTGTATTGACCCAGTTTGTCCTGTCTTGAACCAGTTTGTCTTGTATTGGACCACTCTACACAGTTGCGAATACTCAGTATAGCTGTAAAAGCCGTTCTTTTGTCGTATGATGATAGTTATTTAACAATAGCTTATTATTTTCAGGGGATTCGTTGGCATTTCAAAACAACATGGCTTTCTCAACATACGATGTTGACAATGACAGACTTAAAGATTTTAACTGTGCAAAGTCGTATCTTGGGGCATGGTGGTACAATAGTTGTCATCATTCAAACCTGAATGGAGATTATGGTAACACAAACTACGGTCAGGGATTAAACTGGTTTCCCTTTAAGACGCATACTTACTCTTGGAAATTCGTTGAAATGAAGATTCGACCCTGAACGAATTTAAGGACTTGATGTTTTATTGAGTTATGGATATCTAAAAAAAAATTCTTTGGACTAAGTGGTGAAGACTGGATTTTTGAGTGAAGACGTATTTTTACTCTTGGAAATTCGTGGAGATGAAGATTCGACCCTGAACGAATTTAAGGATTTGGTATTTTATTGAGTTATGGATATCTAAAAAAACTGTCTTTGGACTAAGTGGTGAAGACCGGATTTTTGAGTGAAGACGTATTTTTACTCTTGGAAATTCGTGGAGATGAAGATTCGACCCTGAACGAATTTAAGGATTTGGTATTTTATTGAGTTATGGATATCTAAAAAAAACTGTCTTTGGACTGAGTGGTGAAGACTGGATTTTTGAGTGAAGACGTATTTTTACTCTTGGAAATTCGTGGAGATGAAGATTCGACCCTGAACGAATTTAAGGATTTGGTATTTTATTGAGTTATGGATATCTAAAAAAACTGTCTTTGGACTAAGTGGTGAAGACTGGATTTTTGAGTGAAGACGTATTTTTACTCTTGGAAATTCGTGGAGATGAAGATTCGACCCTGAACGAATTTAAGGATTTGGTATTTTATTGAGTTATGGATATCTAAAAAAACTGTCTTTGGACTAAGTGGTGAAGACTGGATTTTTGAGTGAAGACGTATTTTTACTCTTGGAAATTCGTGGAGATGAAGATTCGACCCTGAACGAATTTAAGGATTTGGTATTTTATTGAGTTATGGATATCTAAAAAAACTGTCTTTGGACTAAGTGGTGAAGACTGGATTTTTGAGTGAAGACGTATTTTTACTCTTGGAAATTCGTGGAGATGAAGATTCGACCCTGAGAGAATTTAAGGACTTAATTTAGTTACGGATTTTTTTTGTCTTTGGAACTAAGTGGGGAGGACTGCATTTTTCAGTGAACTGAACATGTAAGTATGTCAATAAAGGTAGTAGCATAGGTGGGTTGGGGGTGGGGTAAGGGAGGGGGTGAGGCTGAAGAAGGAAGTGCAGAAGAGGGTTGGTGAGATAAGTGATGGCGGTGGGGTAGGGGTGATTTTTAATTTAATATTTCCTTATATTATTTTTCATGAGGGAGTATATCATGTTTTCTTGGAACGTTATTTCTCAAATTTCTCAAAATCAATTTAAGTTTATTTTAAATGTTTTATCTTCAGAGGATCTAACGTTTCGTTTCTCAAACTTATTGGTAATAGAAGAAATTATTAAGTATAAAGCAAAAACTGCAGGCTGCCAATTTGGAATGAACGCCTTCCTAAATTACGTGCGGCAAAATGACTTATATAGTTTAATCGAACTTTGTACGTTACCTTTAGACCTTACTTTAGATCTATTTCAAATTGGTAACATAGGGAGAAGTTATTTAGTTATTTAGGATCTGTCATATGCTAACCCTTAGAACATTTGAAAGTCGATGTACCAAATTACATAAGGACCAGAATGCTGAAGTCTGGTATACATTCTCCTAGAAACATTTTATTATAGCTTAGGTGGCCCTGCTATCCTTAAATTTAACTCTATTTGCATCTTCTTCAAACATGTAAGAAACAGAAAACTGAAACTTGGTATAAAGATTCCTTTATTAGTGTAGGTTAAATTTAAAGCTTTGGTGACCCTTTGGTCCATATTAAGGGCCAGGGTCTAGATTTTCGTAGCTCTCTTAGTGTTAAGATAGTCTTAGGCCAATGATAGTGTATGGTACTTAGGACTATCTAAGCATTAAGAGAGCTTCGAAAATCTAGGCCCAGGTTATTTCTTTATTGTATATTATTGTGTACAATGTGTAAGAAATTGAAGCATTTCCAAAAACTTTCCTAAGACGTATTGACCGAGAGGACATTTGCTAATGTGATTAGTCGTGTTATCTATAATTTACTTGTCTTTTCCTTTCATGCTCATTTTGCACTCAGTACTCAGTGATCCCCGAAGCTCTTTCTATTCCATTATGCTCACTAAATTATTAATTACTCTTACCTTTGTTCTTATTTTAGGTAGATAAATACTGCGGACAGATGCACTTATGAAATTTAATTTTCATATATCAGAATATGTAGGATAGAAATTATATGCAACGACATGAAAACCTTTTCATTGATAATCATCGTTTTTAACCACGTTACCGTTTACAGATCTATCCTATGTAAATATGTATTTATTTAATAAATATAATATTAACCTGAAAAACATTAGAAGGTCGATGTCACTCATAATTAATGTAAAATTAGTCATGACACTTGTGTGTGTATAATTTGCCATAATCAAGTTTCATTTTCAGTGTTCCTTTTTACCCATCTGGTATTTAATATGGTATCATATACCACTTGACAAATGTTTATGCTCACTGCTGAACGTAAAAAACGGAGCTCCAGAAGGGATATGGGGAAAATATGTTTTATAACGTTCGTACGTATTACTATCAAGTACGTACGTGTTATTATTACTACGTAATACACATATAACATACGTACTGTTGTCGTATTTTTTAGTTTCCTGATATTTCACACATACTTTGTCCGTCAAGCCCGCCCGAATTGAGAATTGCCTCAAACTCAAATTAAGCCTTAAAGTATATTTCCTTATTGGATCAGTGGTCCGTTTTTTAGCTCATCTAGCCTGTAAGGCTCGATGGGCTTATGGTATGGCATGGTGTCCGGCGTCCGTCCGTCCATCCGTCCGTAAACTTTGTGGAATTTCGACTTCTTCTCCGGAACCATAAGGCCTAGAAAGTTGAAACTGTGTGAACAGACTCCTTGACTAGTGAGGATTATAAATTGTAGCTTTGGTGGCCATGTGGCCCCTAATAAGGGCCACAGATGCCACGCCCTTAAAACCTATTTTCATCTTCTTCTCCGGAAGCATAAGGCCTAGAAAGCTGAAACTTTGTGTACAGACTCCTTGACTAGTGAGGATTATAACTTGTAGCTTTGGTGACCCTGTGACCCATAACTTAAAGGCAACAGGAACGTCCTTAAAATCTATTTTAATCTTTTTCTCCTGAAGTATAAGGCTTAGAAAACTGAAACTTGTCGCCTACATACTTAGTTTTATGATTGGTGACCCTGTGGCCCCTACAAAGGGGCTATCACATTGGCCACACTCTACAGCATAATTGATAATGAAGCCTGATGAGCTACAGAGCCAATGGCTCTATTTTTCTAAAAATTGATTCTTTACACATGTTATATCTTTAGAAAGTCAAGCATTATGGAGTATCATTCAAAAACTGTTGGCAGCCATTTTTATGTGAACACCTTTTGTTCATTTGAGAAATCGATTTGCGTAGTTTTACTTACATTCCTGACATCGCGATGTTGTACACACACTCTAATGCTTTTGTCAGTAAGTTGTTTAAAGCTTGTTCAAGGGGCATCCTGCTACATCACTGTATATGTCTCCGCTAATGCTACAACCTATCTCCTGATATCCTCCTATAGTCTTCTGTCGTATCGCTGACGGGGGGTTGCTCAGCGCTATTTATAGCCTGTCTGTTTTCAGTCAAACTATTTCGAACTCCACACACTGTTGTCTAGTGATGTCGCACGTGGAAATCTAAGAGCGCGCGATTTGGAGCTTAGTGGGAGACTGCAATGAGAATCAGCTTTATTATCTAAAAGCACTCCTATTGGTTATTTTGATCACGAGGTGAACACGCGGAAGGAAGCCAAGAAACCAGTTTGCCGCTATCGCTGAAAGGGCATCATTTGATTGGCTTGCTATATATATATATATAGCGATACGTCAGAAAACTATAGGAGGATATCAGGGGATAGGTTGTAGCATTAGCGGAGAAATAAACGCTGATGTAGCAGGATGGTTCAAGGGGTTGTTCCTGCATCAGTTATGTGGAGTCCAATTCAATCTCAATATATATCATACATAATAATATATACAAAGGTTATTCAAAAATAGACGTTGAAATAATTTTTCCCTAGATGTATCTATTTAAAACGGGTTAATTAATATATGTTATGCTTTGTACATACAAACTTGTACTTCATGTTGCCTGAATGTTTTTGTAATAATTTTTAATTCGCTCTTGTCATTTGTATGTTACATAGATGTGAAAAACAAAAATTTTCAATAATCACACAATTTTGTGAAACTATTCCTTTAATACATCCTCTGTTTATTGTTTGATATTTGTGTTTGTAAATAAATGTGTCAAACTTAATTTCAGACTTGTATTTGTAAGGACATTACATAAATGCCTTGTGGTTAACGCCTTTTAGAGATAGACACATTGTTATATTATCAAACCGCTGTCAAAGAACGATGAAAATTCTTTTGAGAATTGGTCTATTTCGCAAAGTGGTATGGTATTGCGAGAGGATAATACAACGATAATAAACACCATTTTTAGAATTGAATTGAATTAATATAGTCACCACTTCATTTAAAGACGTTTTCAATATTTAGAATAAACATGTATACCTAAATGTGCTATGTTGAAAAGCAATTTCAGAATTGAAATCACATTAGCTCGGTTAAGAAGTGGTTAGCGTGGAGGCTTATCACGTTAAAGACCCGGTTTCATATTACACTGTGCTGTGTTAAATCGGGCAAAGCACTTCATCCACATTGCACTCAGTCCACCCATCTGTACAAGTGGTTACCTGAATATGGGAAGAACGGACCTATTTTACCTACGAATTTCAAACAGGTTATAGCAGCGTAGACAAAAACTTTATGAAAATCATTTCTTAAACATTCTGTCTTTTATTAATTTTAAAATAAAACTAAAATTTCATAGCAATTGCAAAATTTAACATCTGTTTTGACCTCTATAAAGCTAGTCTAAATTGACCCTAAGCTCCGCCCACATTAGTGCCGCTTCTCTTATAAGATTTCGCTGACTAAAATAGTTCCACAGCAAATATCATCAAGTTTATCTGAATGAGTTTTTTAAATAAATGATATAATATTTTTACACTCAGTTATGAATATCTAAACTTATCTAAACACTTTCAAAAAGATTTTAGTGGACAAAGTTTATCACTGTGGTTTCATCACCGGCTAGGACACATTGTCCAAATGGCTCTAATGATCACATGACCTTCGTCCAATCAGCAGCAAAATTCAGTGTTAACGCATTAATGGGACGGTTATTTTGTATAACCTTCAGTTTATGTTTCATTACAATCATACCGGTCAAATGACCTTGTTAGATTCAATCAGAAGGAAGATATCGCTTATATTTAAAAGTCTGAATTTTCAACAGTTTTAACCACTTTGCATTGGGAAAATTACAATCATGTCCATGGAAGCAGTTGCGTTATATAAAATCCAAGTGTAAAATACCTGCATAAGAGAAATCGTTATGTCATCAATAAGCTTTACTGAAAATCGTGATCTAAAAATCAATACTATGTTGTGAAAAAATGACAGATGACAAAGACAATTGAATAGAAGAGTTGTGCACGTACAAGATGTGTGATTTGTTGTCAGCCAACGTTTGTAATCTACACCTTTGAAACTCCTTGTATTTTCTCAATAAAAAAGTTCCCCTTGGAGTTATCCGAGCAGCGCGTCTCTTAGACAGGTAAGAAGCTTACCTGAGCTGATTGATGACATGTCAAACTTCAGGTAATCAGGTGAGAGACGCTCAGGTGTGCAGTACTAAGCATCTGAACGGTTGTTAAGAGTCCGCAGCCTAGCAACGGGGGACAGAAACTACTTTGTATGTTATAGAGAACGATAGCATCTACAGCAGACATAGGGACTGGTATAGTCGATGAAACGTCCTAGATCTTAAAGGGGCAGTAACACGTTTTAGGGAGAATATAAGGTGATGTTGGGAAAATGAGAATAATGTTTCCAATTGAAAGACAATGTATCTTAATTAAATGAAGCATAATAAATCAAATATATAATTTAAATTTCAGCTATGCGATTCCTTTTTCTTACACAAAATGAATTAAAGGTGTTAATACAAAAATGGTCGCCAATGGACTTTACGTGAATCTTTATAATTTGTTCATTGACTATGGATGATTGGCTAGTGTAATGAGATTTTTTAAAATTATTTAAATAATTCATTTAGTATTAACGTACAATTATCAGTGAAAATTTGAAAATATAATTTAAAAAAACCCCGTGCTACTGCCCCTTTAAACTCGTTCATTTCAGAACTGCAATACATATATGAAGTTATTCATCTAAGTCGCTTGTAACTACTAAAAAAACTAATTTCTTTCCACGCCAAAATCTTCTCCATTTAGCGAAGAAATGAAACTGAGTGACAAGATAAAAGCACTACTATTGTACTTGCAAATCATTCAGCTTTCACGTTCGACACAGCAATTCAATATTTAACATGCTTTGATGTTCTGGTGAGTTATTTTGTCATGTAGTGCGGTCCTCTTTGGTCGTTCTATAAAAAGATTTATCGTACGAACAAAGTGACTTAACTCCAAGGCTTAGTTAATTTTACTCCTCATAATTGTTCACCATTCGTGAGTAACTCCGTTCTCATTACAGAAGACTTTAGATTTCTACTTCTCTACACCGACACATGTTTGTTTACTTGTTATGTATGAATAAAGCATTTCACTAAGTAATCTTATTGATTGTGGTTCTTGTCTTAGTATGAGTTTCTTTGATCTTACAAATGCTAGAACCTGTTTATTTGATCACTTTGGTCTATCGGAGAAATATTGTATGGTATAAATGTTTTATGACGATGTTTATAAGTGGGCAATACATTTTTGACTAGGGGCCCATCGCTAAAAGTTGATATACTCTTGTAAGTAGTGAATGAAACCTTTGAAAATATTAACATTTGTTTAAATTCTTATCAATTTTCAATGTACGTGTTTAAATTTATTCACCTAGATTTAAAAGCTTTTCAACGACCAATCATGGATGAAATATGCCGTTAGGCAAAATATATGTGTTTGATATAAGGAATTTAACGACGTTGATAAACTTATTCAACATAGTAGTGACGAAATAGGTCATTGACACAAGTTACTCATAGCGATATATTTACAAAGGAGAGACTATATTTCAAGTTGATAGCAAAGAGTAAACACAAATGCTTTTAATATGGGTTCACATTTCACACACTGACAGGTTGTTTCCCGTTAACAAATACTATTAATATCCGCAAACGATGCCAAACGTGATTTTAGGTGTATATGAATATATATAAGTGTATTTATACCTGGCGTGCCATAATAAGTGATGTTACCCATTAGAATTTCAATGCATTTATTTGCAATAAATCAAAGTTGGGGACCTCAAAACTCGAATTTTAATTACATATTTTATTCATGTAATAAGAGGTTTTGCAAAAAGGAAACGGCTCATTAATTTTCTTTACAGCAAAATTCCTTCTTTCATATTGTTCAGCTTTGTCATTAGAAAGTTATCGTTTTGTGTGATTTATGATGAAAAACGTATAATTTATTACAGTAACGTAAATAATAAATGATTAGAAAATTTTATATATTTCTTATACTATCATATCAACAATTTCACCATTTAATTCTAAAACGTGCATTCAATTAATTCAACAGAAATTTTTATTCAAAGTACACCAAAGATTCTTTTCAAAACTACAATGTTGAATACACGAATCACTTCAGGCGACGTCGACAATTAAGTGAACCCAAAACACCGTAAACTGCATGAGTTGCACGTGCAAAATCCTTTTTCCGTCAAGGCCCTTTGGATCTGCACGAAATGCACGTGCGTTTAGCGACCAACCTTTTGAAACTTACATGATTGCACGATTTCTATGTGGAAATCTGCCTGTTGCCTTCACTTACTCAAATAAATGTATTAATTCGCTTCGATATCTGCACATATATTTAAATGCACCCATTAACACCCGGCTAAACAATATATACAAGATAAAACTGCGCTCCAACTCTTTGTATATCGTTCCTGCCTTTAATTTGCTTCAATAAATCACGGCAAACGTATAACGTAATACCATTCAAACACGATCTCTGGTTTGTTTGGAGAAACTAATGAATGTTTCTAAATTGCCTCAATAAATCAGATTACACAACAGAGAAATTGTAGAAAACGTATAACGTAATGCCATTCAAACCCTACGATGTATATAGTCACTCTTGCATTTTGTAAATGGGAAATTACGTAAAATATCTCTAAATTGCTTTGATAAATCAGATTGCACAATATAGATTACAGAAACCATAAAATGTAATACAACTCCAAGATGGTGATCTATATGTGGTTTTCAAAGCATTTACATTCACTTTTAAGCGACGGTACAGCGAGTTCTATCAATACGGCATAAAGGCGACATACTTATATGTAGGGTTCGATTCAATACAGTGCTATCATGTAGATCTTCAAGAGAGGCTCAAAAGAACACCTTTGATCAACATAAAAGGCTCTAAAGAACACCTCTGATCGAGATAACAGACGAATAGAGTACCCTCAACGATTCAAAGGAAACCATTTCCCTTTCTTACGCGTCGCTGGAGAAACATGCCGTATTATTGCCAGGTATTGAATGTTGCTTATACCTATATGGATATAGCGCGTTGTTTATGCCAATATAGGTAAAGAATGCGATTAACGCTGAAATACAGTGTGGCCAAAATAAATCCGCCTAGCAATGTATGACTTATGAGAACTGGCCATGTATTGTACATTTTACTATGGACGTTAGCACGTTGTTTATAGCAATATAGGCGGAGAAAATCAATTGAATGTTGTTTTACATATGAACGTACATTGCTTATGTCACAATTGGTATAAAATATGATTAATACGGACTTCATATACTTGTTGAAATACATGGCATATTATTGCTGACCATTTATTGTATATTGTTCAAGGAAGTTCAGCAACTTGTTTATACAAAATTGGCAGAGAATTTCAATTGAATGTTTGTTTATAGATTTACATATAAAGTTACTGTCAATATCAAAATTGTTGTAGAATATTATTACCAGTTATTGTTGATAATACTTAATTGGTTAAGCACGTATTTCACGTCAATAATGCTGTTGATACATATACATAGTCTAGCAACATGAAGTATCCCGCTACTACATCTTGCTAGACTCAATATCGGGAGTGTAGCGAGTATAATTAAGGCTAGGTTACTTAGACTATACTTCAGATAAACAGCGAAATATAATCCTAAACGAGTATCAATTGTTATCAATTACATAAAATTAACCTCAGAAAAAGGTCAATTGCCTTGTTTCTTATTAGCGCTTCTAAGAAAAATGTCATAACAATTTTTATTTATGGCGATCTCGTAAGATAATGACGTTTCTAAAGACAGATATTTTATCGCATTGTGGCAATAAAGATAAACCCCATTAAACGTTATTTCAACAAGGTACATTTTGAACCCTCAACAAATTAAAGCACTCGGGTTGGGACAACGTTTAAGATCGAACCTATGAAGTTTTAAGACGGATTAAGGGCCTAGACATTAATACCGTGAATCGAATATGGTATTTATTCCACCTAGGGGTCTTATCCAAAGTCAAACATTCCATTGTGCAAAGTAAATCGTTCAGGTAGCCTTTATATGATATTAATTCGGGTTTATGATTTTGGTTCTGACATTGCGTGTGAGTAAACGAAATAATTTAGTTAATATGTACACAATATACTAATGCGGGCTTATGATTTAGTTCTGACATAATGTATGTGTAAACGAAATATTTTAGTTATCATTTACATTAAACATTTATTCGGGCTTATGATGTGCTGATATAATTTAATGTTGGTAGATTTATTACCTCACACTGGTCAATTTCGTTCATATTTTACCTGGGAGTTTGTGTTATATGTTGTGTTAATGCATAGTGTATTAAACCTTAAATACACTGATGTAGAAAACATGCTCATACGAGTTTTATTCAACGATACTTTCACAGTATTACCTGTTTAAACAGCCCCTCGAGCACCGCCTCACTAAGAGTCACTCAGATACATAATGTTGTATTTAATAACGTAGAGGTTGTGATTTGGTCGGGCAATGTTTGAAATTTTGAATTCCAACTTCCAACACAATGATAAAACTAAATGTTGGCTTATATGATTTGCATATGATGGCGTTTCTTGATTCAGAGGACATATTAATGTGTAATTTTCAATAATTCAATAGAACAATGTGCCAACCTTTCTCGTTTTGTAAATTAAACATTTCTTGTAATGATATCCATGATAAAACACGGGTCTGCGATAAAGGCGTGGAAAGAGGATCTAAAATGCCAATATGGAAAATAAAAACAATCGAAAAAGTAAGATTCTTGGTAATTATATTCCTTCTGATCAATGCGAGATTAACATTTATAGCAAGTTCTTTGAATGCAGAAATGCAGATTGTGAACCATTGGAAATACACATAATACTATACATTGAGGTATTTGTAATTAATGCTGAATAGCAATACTAATATACAATATTTTACTACTTAACTATAACCTGGATTTCGGCATTATGTGTAAAGAAATGGAAACTTAAAATTGTAAATCAAACAAAAAGCTCTGCTAAAAGAATAGTTTACCAAAGTTTATACTAAAATGCAACCTCGTTCTAGAAAATCTCATAATTCTTCCATTGTTGATTTTTTTCTGAATAACACTAAGTTATCGATAGTATGGGTCTAAGCTAACTTTACTGTAAAAGTAGTTTTGTGCCATACAGACACTTACGGTATAACTACTAGCGATTTAATTATTCATCTGTTACTCAATGCAATTCGAAAGGTTGTTTTTGTCATTTCAATTTAAAGGGGTTTTCCAAAGAATAGTCAAATACCTGACTGTGATCTTCTAACAATACTAGATTCATCATTTGTTCCAACAGAAGACTTTCAATGAAACTCAACAAAAAATAATGCTCGCACAAAAAAATGGTTCACATACATATACCGTATTGATATATTCCGCAAGTTATCATCCTTCAAATATTTCACTGAAGCTTTTTTCACTGCCGGGTACATGAAAAAGCAATCACAATCTTCATTTCATTGCCGTTGTCCAACAAAACCAACCATTCACCATCTGCCATTTTTGTGACCGGTTCCTATTTCAGGCACATTTATATCACACTTTGCTACACCGGAAGTACAATTAGAGTTATCCTTCTTTGTTTAGGCCTTCACATCCCGATGACTAAGACTATATAATTCTATCAAAATCTGATTTGTTCACCTTTTAGTATATGAAGTTATTCCAAATCCTTTTCGTCAGATCACCATTTATATTTTAGCATACCATCACAGACACTAGACACTGAGGTTCAAACAGAGTTATCCTTCCGTGTTTGTAACCTTCACCTTCAAGAAATGAACTCTAGGATTGTCAGGCTGTCCTAGCGACGCATGCGTGCCGCTTCTCCTGTATTTCCGGTGTTCAAAGTCCATATACACATCCTTGTCCAGGGCCTTAAGAATTTTGAAAGCCTCTCTCTGGGCCACAGCGCCTTCGCCGTTTACCACGTGAAACTGACTTCTGGCCTCATCTTCCGATATCCGGGAGGTCGGACCTTGGAACTTGGCGTTTCCGGAAGGGAATTTGATTGGATCGATTTCCCCCGGATTTAGTAAGGCTGGTGGGGGAGCGTCCCCTTCTTCTGAGTCTGATAAACTAATTGGCTCCTCAGAGTCGGAATCTAAGAAATCTGGATCGTCTATTTCGGTCAGATGGAATGTTTTTGTTGCAATAGTGTTATTATTTTCATCATCCACAGTTTCCGGTAAATCCGGAGGGACCTCATCATTGGCACTATCAGGAGTGTCTGGGACTGGCTTTATGACTTCTACGTTATCACGACCAGATTGTTTAGGAACATAGCGTCTGTTGTCCTTTGGTTTGGACTCATGCATCCTCTGAAAGGATCTGTATATTGCGTGGATTGGTTGACGTCGTTGCCTGATCACTGGTCCCGTCAAAGGGGCTGGCTGGTTCGTGTTGAAGTAACCGTTCTGAGACCAAACTTTGTCTGGAGCCATCAGACTAACGGATATCTGTTTCTGAAGTCTGTCACACTTAGCGTTTAGCTCACGTAGAACTCTGGCGTCGTGAGGATGCTGCGGTGACCTTGACCTCTCTGAGGGAGCAGGGTCACTGGAAATATTTTCAGATCTAGTGGTATGTACATGTGGAAGAGATTTGCCTTGAAGCTTTAACACTTTGTCACGATACCGTGAAGTACTGGGATTACTTTGGGACACCTTTGGTGAAATATGTCTCCCTCCCAGCCTCACGTCATAGAAGGCGACACCTGATCGGGCATTAGTCATCTCAGAAAAGGACCTCCTGGTCCCTGCACTGGAAATTCCACCGAACTCGCTGTCCGGAGAGTCGACACTGCCCATATCGTCCTGTCTGTCCGTGTAGTTGGGGTCAACACTTCGGCCAACCACCATATCTTCCATATCCCCAACCGGGTACCCAGGCTTATTCTTCAAGGCCTTGCTGAACACGTTTGTCTCACGAACCAGCGATCCTGGTCGCTTCTGTTTACACAGGAACACTGAAGGAAGAGTCTTTTTCTTCTGAAGCTCTACATCAGCCTTGGCAACAAGCTGGTCATACTCCTTCTCTCTCTGTGGCATCTGGGAGAGGATCATGATTGGTCGTCTGCTGGAGCCACGTGACATGAGGTCACTCATATCTTCCGCCTCACACTTGGACATCTCTGTCAGCCGTCTACACATCTCCTTCCGCTTGGCTGTAGATATCTGGCGCTTGTACTCTCCCCAGGTCGATGTCTGCTTACCTCCCCTTCCGCTGGACATCGTTGTCGTGACTGTCAAACCACTCTCAGAACTGGCCGGGCTTGGACACGGGTCACTCATGGATTTATCCTTACCGAATCCAGAGGGCGCCGTGTTGATTCGTAGAATCCCTCTGTGAGTTGTATTGTCTCTCTGCTTGGGGATGGAAATTGTTCTAGAGATCGGCGACACCAGAGTCGAGATCAACTGCATAGAAGAAAAACTCGACCCAGGTATGCCATGCGCAGTTGGTGTCCTTCGACTCAGAGGGGCTGAATTGGCCACGGCTACGTCACCAATGATAGCAGTAGTTATTAGATTCTCGTGCAGGCGGTCCATTCTGCTGTCTTGTAAGAACTGCCTTTCATAGTTGTCTACACACAAAACAGACGCGCCGGGTGAATCAAAGCAAACGGATTCCGCTTTCACCTCACCCAGAGGCCGTGGCCTGACGTTGCTAGGCCTTGAAGCGCTCACGTCTCCCATACTAGCTGAGCTGGGAAGATTACAGAAGGGCTTTATAACCCGCGGGTCGAGCGACGATTTAACTTCCATTCTCCCGGCGAGAAATCACTCTGTAGTGCATTGTTGATTTCCTTGCTTGGTTTGACTGACGTGAAGATCACTGAGCACTCGTTCTGTTCATACTGCTTAACAAACACTGGGCAACAAAACACCGTCCCTGCCACGGTCCTCGCTGAAATGAAATGACAAACACATATTAACTTTTTGGCAAGGGTAACGAGGGTTGGTTCAGGCAATACCTGTTTTTTCATTAGATACATTCAGGTCTATGAAATATCCATTATGAAACAAAGGGGGAAATCATTCCTTTAATGGTTCTGTTTGTAATACAGCACATTAATAGAATTGTAATGAAGATTTTAATGTGATTGCGGCTGATTCAGATGTAATATAAACGCAAATCTTACAACATAAAACGTTTGTTCCCGTCACGGTCTGCACTTGAAAGAACAAATTACACACATGTAGTAAGGACCGCTGATTTAGATATACGTGTTATTTGTTTAGATACATTATCGCTAATCAAAGAACGGGGAAAACCTATTCGCTGAATTGAAATGGAAATACACTTAAAATAAACAAGTAAAAGAAAAAACTATGATGATATAAATTGTGTGAAAATGTTTAGAAAATGAATGCCTATCAAACAAGTGGAAATCGGTTTTTGAAAAGGTCTGCAAAGATATGAAAAGATAAACATGTATGAATATATCTAGAGACATTTTTGCAATAGAATGCATTTTTTGGGACCTGATTGGTAAACTGTATGCACATAAGCTGGACAAAAATAGTAGGTATAATGTAAGTTTTGATACAACATGACAATGAATATACATTCAAAGAAATAATACAAAAATAAAAAATTTCAAAGTCCTTCACATAACTGTCAAATAGAAAACTAACCTGATGAAAAGATGTAACAGTAACTAGTTTGTTGATTCAGACACCAGTAGTTCACATCGCTGCCTGTGCAAGTGTAATATGAAAGAAACGATGCAGTCAGTCACTATAAGATAACGAACTGAAGAGATCCATAAGATTACGCCCTTGAATAATAAAAATCATGTTATTCAATAAGCTATCAGTATAGAGATAATTAAAAAATGAACCATGTTATGTCTTTGGATTCCTTTACAATGTCACGAAACAAACGCTCTTATGTACCGATGGCTGATTCAGACAATACCTGTATTTTTTCGCTACCTTAGCAGGTACATCATTAAAAACATTTCTAAGGTAATGACGGCAAATTCAGACATACCATACATACATAATTTCTGCTACCTGAAGAGATGAAATATGAAAAAAACCAACTGCAAAGGTAACGACGTCTTATACAGACAATACCTATAATTTTTACTACCTGATCAGGTGCAATATAAAAAAAACACTGCAAAGGTACCGCCGGCTAAAACAGACAATACCTGTAACTCTACATTACCTGAACAGGTGCTATATGAAACAAATTTAAACGCTGTAAAGAAATGCCGACTAATTCAGACAATACCTGTAAATTTCACTACATGATCAGGTGCAATATGGAAAAAAACACTGCAAAGGTACCGCCGGCTAAAACAGACACTACCTGTAATTGTTCGCTATCTGAACAGGTGCAATATGAAACAAACGTTGTAAAGGTAACGATGGCCGAAACAAACGCTAGTAAGCCGAGCTTATATCAAGAGGCTTGTTATGAAGGTAATTGAAACAGGTTGTCAACTATTTTCCTCTCTTATCTGTTTTCATTGTTTACGTGAGCCCTGCTGATAAAAGACTTCTAATATTGCCTATACATGTCATACAAGCATGAACTATCTCTGCTAATAACGACTTGTCTACCTAATATTTACCTTTGTTTGACACAACTAGCTATAAGCCTTTGAGAAAAATGCTTTACATTTGATGTCTGCCATAGATGAAGTTTTGTCTGTTAATATAGTTTGTAATTTTCTTTGTTGGAAATATTTATCTTTACTGGTTTTATCTTGCTGTTAATCTAATGTAAACCTTGAGGTTTACTTATAAACCTCTTAGAAAGTCAATCAAAATAATATTACTAATAACACTGAAGATCCTTGGCACCGCGCATGTCAAATATACTCATCGATAAATAAAAAGAAGATGACATTTCACACCGGTCCCCAATATATCAGAAGAAATTTGAAGAAGTTGAAAATCCGAAGAAGCACTTCTTAACATACTGACTGATCCCTACGGTGACCGCGTGTCAAAAAGCAAGGTCTAATAGTTTTCGAGTTATGCTCCGTAAACGAATTCTTGTTCACGTTTCCATTGTAACCGCCAAAAAAAAAAAAATCCAAAGAAGTTGAAAATCCCAAAAGGAACATCTACATGATGACTGATCATTATCCCATGTTATGCTTCGGAAACGAAATGATTACGGATAGACAGACAGGGCGGTGACTATGCCCCATTGTTTTTGTACCAGTGAGTTTAAAAACCTAATCTCAGGGTTTTTTGGACATTTTTTTACCAAATTCCTGAATGATTTTCGTATCTATCGTTCTTACGGGGCTTTAAATACCAAATATCACTCATTTGTTTTATTAAAAATTGTACTAAAATTAAATGAAAATATTGCAAAAGGCATAAACTTGTCTACCTCTTATACTTATATCAAGTACTTCTTATTTACTTCTTTGAAGACATCAGTAACACGATATTTGATGAATATAGATGAAAGTCCAGTGATCTAACATATATTTACCATTTAATTCACAGAGACCCCTCCGAAGAAAATAATTTACGAGTTTGTATTTGTCAATAGAAGAAAGTCTGTATTTTCGTGTATATAATATTTGCCCTTGTTTATTGACAATACCCTATTGGAGAGCCAGCAACAAAGAGAATGATATACGATATGCAATAACCCCGACCGCTTTAATGAGTGTTTACATATTAGTTGGACATTAAAGACTATAGTAAGTATTGTGACAGCGGAAGTATATATTGCATTCCCAAATGAGATCAAACAGTAAACGAAATAGCCTGGCCAGCTGATATAATTAAAGGGGTCGTTCGACCATTGTGTTATTTGAGAAAAACAAATTTCTTTGAAATAGGTAATTAATATCTGGAACTCAAGGTCAAGGGCATGGAACGGATTACAACATAGGTTCCGAAACTCAAAGTTAAATGAAATAATAGAACAACAGAGTAGCATTTGTAACTAGAAAGACTACTAAAATAGAGAGTAATATTTGTAAATGGAAATTATACAAGGGCCTAATAACAATAGAGGGTAACAGTTGTAACTTAAAGTTTCAGGGACTAATACTTTAATCTGAAACTCAAGCTAAAGAGTATAATAAAAATACATAGTGTTTTTGTAACTCTAAGTTAAAGAAAATAATAGAAACAAAGACTTACCATTTGTAACTCTTAGTTAAAGGGACTGTAATGCGTAACATTTATAACTCGAAGTTAAAGAGACTGATAGACTGAAGACTTACCATTTGTGACTAGACTTAAGTAGAAACAAAATAAATTAGACCTATTTCTTTAAGAATAATGTGTTAGTCAAAAGAGATAACATAATTGGAAAAAGAAAATTACAAATCCTGATCGAGATGTATCTTATCCCATTTTTTACCAACCCTTCAATTCACAATATAAATTTAATAGATACGTGCATATATTGAACAAAATATATGCCATAAATGAATATACATATTTAATTTATCAGCTGAAACACATGATCACACCTATACAACACGACATTATCTCACTCAATTTTACTCAATACCAACCTCCAATTCATGATATAGATTAAACCATCAGATATGTATATGTACCCAGCAAAGAAAATGAATGCCACAATAAATAAGAAGTATACATATTGAACAAAAAATTATCATATATCAGCTGCTCTCTTGCCTTTTTACATGTAGATATAATATCATACCTACACAAACCATTAATACAGGTAGATATATAACACCTATCAAACACACCTTTACCCTCATCAAATACAGGTAGGTTTCTGACAGGTGCTTCATGTTGTGTGTTTAGTGTGAAGTGTTGGACCTTAAGAGGGCTACTCCCAAACCTTGAGCCAATGACCCCCCAAAGTTAACCCTTAACCTCTGAACCTCTCATTTTAATTCAGTAATGACGATGTCTTCATTTATACGCTGAGCAGACTATGATCCATTTAGATTTGACTAGATAAGTTATTATTCTAAATATTCGCTCTTTAAACTTCCTTTTGATGTAATGCATTTCAACAACTGAAATAAAGAGAGGTCATCATCAACTTCAAATGGCGATTATGTGACAAAGTCATTTTATGATATCCAGTTATCAAACACCATTTGTCTCATCCATCCACTAATTCATACTGGCACTTAATATTTGTCAATCGATGCGTAGTTACACTTCTTAATCTTATATATGACCATTAATATCTAAAGAAACCAAGTCAACCTTTTGGAGACACTGTCACCCAAGCATATGTAGTGGTAACATACGAAAGCCTCATAAATACATAATTTCAAGTGAGAAATTTCACTTTGAATTACTTCTTAGTCCAATTACTACCTAAAAGAGCTATTTAAGCGATCATATTGAACCGATATACAATTTTAAATCTTAGAAATAGTATTTGCACAATTTGATATATAATTTTCCAACTCCCTCGTAATCGAAAATCTGTTTCAATTTCATTTCACGACCATTTACTTATCATTTAGTCCTTTCATAACTTGAATGACTGAGCCAGAAACAGATATGAAAAATTAGCCTTCGTACTCAAATACATCAACCTCTAACTGATACTATTATCCAAATATGACTTCAAGTGCCTAAACTCAATAGAGTTCTCAAAAGGTTTTTCTTCAAAAGTCTTTCTGAAATTTTCATTATCGTTTCCTGTCAATCAAGATAGCTTACTGAGAGTCCATTGGTCTTCCAATGATTACCATGCAGCTAACAGAAGATACCCCTGAACAAACATAGCACACTAAATTCACTTACTTGTAACGTTGCAGAGATTTGGAATCACCAACATGGATCTTATCCAAATGAAATCCACGCCTGAATATTGTCCACTGGCTAATGACTTACAGAATCCATCATAATCAACAACTGATAATGTCATCTACTGACTTTGTCCTGGCAGTAACCTACAAGCCAGTGCACCATTTCAAAAATCCAGAGAATCTATGTAAAATGAACGTTATACTGTTGAAAAGATACGACTTCGATAGAAGACCATCTTTTCATTGATTCGAATTCTTTAGATGAGTTCCACTATATCAAATCCAATTCTTTCGTGTCAACAACAAAAACGTCTTCGTTGGAACGTTGGTGCTGATACCATTCTGGGACGAATATATAAAGGTGTGACATAAAGGTGTGACGCTATTCCACTATTCCACCAAGCTTTCGCTGTCTCAAATCCTTAGTTTCACACATTCCTCTTGGGTCGTGTCACTGGACTAGCCTTCTTCTAAACCCCACACAGCATGGCGAGGTATCTGAAGGAATCAATAAGGATTAAGGGGGTATTGTAGCGTTCTGTGTCCCCGTAACCTGTATCACTGACCACCGGAGTGGACACAATCTCGTATTAGAGTCAAGTGACCGGAGTGGTCTTAACAGGGTGGACAGACACCCACAAGGGCAACTTGACATTTTTATTACCCGATTGTTGTATATACAATAACTACCTTTCTCACTTTCTTTAATGGTAATTTCGTGCATAATGTATAATGAACATGTCATATCAAATAGAAAATATGTTATTGTTTATTTCTATGACTAATGATAATACTATGACATTATTACCCGTAACATTTTTTACAAGGCAAATTTGTGATTTTTTTCCTGAGACATTTTTTGCGATCACGCATTTGATATTCTAGGTTGATGACTTCCTATTGTTTTGAATATTGAATGCTGGAATTTACATTATCAATCTTTGCAATGAATTGTATTGACGTTAAAAATATACTTTCATAAACACTAGATAGTTCTGAAAGTAACATAATTTATCTCAATCATTGCAGTGAATTGTATTAACTTTAATGATTTAATACTTTAATAAACACAAGGCAGTTATTAACCCAAACAGAATACCCTCATACTTCTTATCTTGTACAAAAATTTGTGAAATCTTAACATTGACTTAGTAACGGCAATAACACCGACACGACATAAATAACCCCTATAAACAAATAGAGTCACTTTGTTTATCTAGATATCTACCACAAGATATACCCGCATGTACTCTTGAAAGCAATGAGAGGTTGTTTATATAGACAGTTGATTAGCTGGATGAACGAGACGAAGTGTGTTAAGAAATGGAATACACCCAGAAAGACTTAAACTTGTAATTCGTGTTTAAATGTGATCAGTTAGAAGACGTTCATAGCATAAAATCATAAAATATAAGATATTTGAAGCTGCTAATACTTGTATCATTTCAACAAAAAGTAATTTTGTATTAAATAATAACCCGGTATACTGAGGGGTTATGGCAAATAAACACTCGAGGACGTAGCCCTGGCTGAGTTTATTGCCATAACTCGAGGCAATCGGATCATTATTTGGCTAACACTCCCGGTGAACACTCCTGCACTAATTTCAACTATTTTTTAAATATATAAGATTTAAGTATGACAAAACAAAATGAACATCAACTGACATCGATCATAGGTAGCTCAAGTGGTGAGACCCTGCTTTACAACGTGGAGGTCCCGGGTTTGAATCCAACTTTCGTTGTTCATCTGTCTTAAACTTGTTTTCAAATTCCATAGTTGACAATTCATTATCTTTGCGTTCACCATCTCAAAACCGACCAAGGTGATTATAAGGTAACCAGCCTACACAGATGATGTTAAGGCTTAAAACCTTTAACTAAAACAGAGGCAAATAACTATCCAAGAGGTGTAAGAATAAACACCTTAAGGAAGGTAGTAACAAGTCAAACCTATAGAGAAAAGAACAAATACAAACGCCCATGCAGGGGAGTGAATATAAGGTTCGACCAACTAAAGCAAAACTTGGCAGGCATCACTACTAATTCCGTTTTTTTATATGTTTTTTTTCTGCCATGGCAGGAGATTTGAGAATTTTGTTTACGATGATTCAATGGTCGTTGCTGCGATATATTTTACAATAAATTTAGAAATCAACAGGATTGATTTTGAAAATGAACGCGTCGAAAGATCGCATATCATTTTTAAGAAGTACATATGCTGAAGACTTTTGGAATGAAACATAGTATTATCATCATTTCCTTTCATTGGCCATGGTCATATTTCATAATTTTCATCAACGTTTTATCTTCTTTTCGCTCGTTTGAAACGAGATCATTAAGTATAGTTGATATAGAAACTGTCTGACATTGATGATCGTTTAGTATCCTATATGTACCTTTCAATACATTATTCAACTTGAGCCAATCGCACAAATCAACAACGATTAATAAGGAAATATCGACAGTTTGATACCGTGACATTTATCCGAATCGATCCCTCTGACCCATAACAGCGGTATCTATGGACCTTATAATCACTCCTCGACGAAATTTTTAATAATGGTTGGAATCGCTGCTGAAGTGATTCTATCACCTAGACAACTGTTCTTTAACTGGAACTTCTCTTCAAAACGGGCAAACATAATTGTTGATAAATCCAAAATAAATCTTAAATCGATAAGGTGGCCACCCCTCTAGAGCCTCTTGACCGGGTTCTTCTTGACAGATTTCTCTATCAATACAACTTCTTGACAAATTTCCCTATCAATACAACGTGGTGAGGGCTCATTTGTTTGACAAATTGATGTTTTCCCTCCTTCACTGGTTTAACGTCTTTATCTCTGACTTAAGTGTTGGACCACCTACTGGTAGACGCTTAATGAACACTGGGGTGTATAGAATAAATATTTTAGTATAGTTTTATATAGAGAAATTCGAATTGATTGTAGAAAAATAAATAAAACTCCATATAAAATAACAGTAAATATTTCCCAAAAGAAAGGACATGGAGTATCAACTTTACTGTTCATAGGACATAGCTCAAACTAAGTATTGTACAAACAGGCTTGAATACATAAACAACACAGATCATGCTTGCTTGGCTCTTACGCCAACGGCCCGTGTTCGAATCCCGGTGGAGACACCAAAAATTGTGACCTGGGCCATATGCTGTGTTGTGTCTTTGGGCAAGGCACTTCATTCACATTGCACTCAGTTCACCCAGGTGTAAAAATGCGTACCTGAACAAGGGAAGTACAGACCTATACCGTCACGCGGAGCACTGTTTAGTCGGCGGCACCGAATATAATTATCCCTCGAGGGTAATAATACTCATGGCGCTTTGAGCATGCTTTGTCATGGATATATGCGCGGTATAAGAAAGCTATTATCATTATTGTCTCAGAAATACTACAAGAAATTCTTCACAAAAAGAAATCACATATCAACGCTATCATGTATTCCATACGAGATAAACATTGCATGATCGTTACGATTCAAACAACCCTGTAGTCAGCAAATTTACACAACGGGGAGATTCATTAATAGAATTATCTAGGAAGAAATTTAGCAGAGAGATGCAAGAAATGTTGTCAAATTGAATATGAAGGTTTTACTACAGTTCATAGTTGTAAACGACAAAAGAAAAACCAGGCGAAACGGAAGCATTTTACCACCTTTGACTTTAATTCTTTTCACTGATAAAAACGCACTCTAGCGAATATATAATCTATTAACCACATACGTTCATAAAAGACGTATAACTTATTGAGCTCTTTAAAAAGAACTGAATCGATTCTTTTGAAGTAGCTTGTTATTGCAGGATTGTAAACATTGACAAAAGACATAACATACACAACTTTCAATAGAGTTATAAAGTAACAAGGATTCGTTCATCGACATTGATAACGTTATTAGTTTGTGTTCAGCACTTTAGTTATTTTTTCTTTAGCTTAAAGAAGCATATGCCGAACTGTACAAATTGTGTCATCTGATCGAGATATATCGGCTGTTGCAGTAAGTTATCATTTGAAAGCTTATCGACGTCGTATAGTGACAACAGGAGGGTTTTTGGTCTGATCAAAAACCGGACAATGGCGCGCGTCAATAACTCAAACGTAATTTTTAATATTTTAAACACTGCAAACATTCATATAAGTTTGACTTTTGAATTTGACTTCCATGAATATTTGTGACTGTTGTACGGTTTTTATTCAAAACTAATATTTGACATTTTATTTGGGGAATGAATATGTAAGATAATTTAGATTTGATATCATGAATAATGCTATTTACGTTCTTATCCAAGCAAAAATATATAATACGAACATCATGGAGTGGCTTTTTAATTATGCAGTTACTGTAACCGATACACCTAATGCGACATACAAGGGCGGATCCAGGATTTTTAAAAGGGGGGGGGGGGGTCCCAAAATAACTTTTCTCCACCCAGTGGGGGGGGGGGGGGGGGTCCAGGACCCCTTATATATGGATTTGAAAGGGGGCGGGTGTTGAAAAGTGGGGGGGTCCCTGGATCCGCTAGTGACATAGTACTGATCAACGATAAGTCTCATTACCGTAAGATTGAGAAACACATTGAATGAGAACTTCTGCAGAAATGTTTGCATTAGACAAACAAAATCAA
This sequence comes from Steromphala cineraria, assembly GCA_916613615.1. Taxonomy (NCBI): domain Eukaryota; kingdom Metazoa; phylum Mollusca; class Gastropoda; order Trochida; family Trochidae; genus Steromphala; species Steromphala cineraria. The sequence continues at coordinate 36,200,807 of OU744722.1, read as the reverse complement.
AATGATTGGGAATAACACAAACAAAGTCATCATGTTACGCTATGCAAGGCAAGCACAGACTTTAAATACTCATTAGTACTACTTTCTAAAATCATAAATTACATGGATACGAACATGATTTTGAAATAATAAATTGACATGGCTAATCGGTGCCACTATTGATTTGAAATATTGGTATTAAGTTGCTTATATCAGCTTGTTCATGTTCAAATCGTTTTGTTACATATAAACTCCTCTATTACTATCTAAAACCTTGCGTGACGCTAAACTAAATGCAACGAAACCTTATATTGATACCATATTTTCTCTTATAAACACCGGTTGTGAATTGAGTTCTGACAAAAATGCATGATTAGCACGTGCAATTACGTCTTATACCGCCATGACGTTTTGCAAGTGCACGAAGTCCACGTGCGATTTCATCATTCTCACATGAAAACCCTGCGATCGCACGACTTGCACGTGCAACAGTGTCAATTACATGGAAACAATATCTACGTGAACGAGTTTTACGTGCGTATTGATTCGCTCGTCAGGCTTTTGTGATTAAAGCCGAAGGGTCTTAAAGAGAACAAGGGGGACGAAACATAACCGAAAATCATCAGGGCGATAATAGGAGTAAATACGGTAATATGGAGCCGTTATGCTTGAATGGGTAGATTTACAATCTTAGAATCAGAGAGCTATTTAGCTGCCTTTGTGACGCTTTTTGTGTCGTAATCGTTGTAACTTTGATACAGAACGTTGTAGGAGGGTGATTATGATTCTAGGAGGGGGGAGGGGGACTATGAGGGGGAAGGCGTTTGCAAGCAGGGAGGGTGGGGGTGGGGAATGAGAAGATCTCTCCCACGGAGATCCATTTCCACAACTGAGAACACGATACGTTTATAGAAACACGAGTGTATGATTCGTGTATTGTTTCTTTTATGCTAGAAAGACTTAAAATGGACCATTAAAGGTTCTTATTCAGGCATGTTTAAATCAGTGCCACTATGTTTAATTCAAACATTAAATCGTAATTTCTCTCATTATGCCAGATTAACCATTATTGTCATTATGGTCTTATTCAAACAAATTGTAAAAAATTGTAATATCAGTTAGCCAATTTATCGATTTGAACAACTCAAAATGTATTTTAAACTTCAAAGTTATATAGTTTTTTGAATGACATAGTGAAAGTCCGTTTTTTATCATCACAATCATTTCTCATTATTTTCGATAATTGTACAGAAGGAAAACGCAGAAATAGTCTATAAAGGCTTGATAAAAAAATAAAAAATAAATGTTTCAAAATTTAAAAAAATGGTGAATAAATTGAATTTCTTGCATTTTCGAAATATTTGACACCAAAAGTTTTCAACCAAATGCAATGTCATGATATGAAGTCATATACGATCGATTTGCTTATCAAATACCCTGTTTAGTGTCCGCTGTAATCCGAACCTCTGGGCTATTATCTCGGGCTCATGTAATATACAATGGTAAGCAATCATTACATCAACTTACTTAATGAACTCTACAGTTCTATGATCACACCTACATAAGTATCAGTAAATCAGCGAATTACAGGTAAGCTTCAGGTAATACTAAAACGTACCTGTATGGCGAATCTACTGCAATAGATTCAAAGTAAATTCTGCAGGAATATGTTTTAATATTAGTGTCAACGCCGCCTATACAATAAGCAATCATCAATAATTCTTGTCATGTTTGTGCTGGCAATCTTTTAAATAAAATTGTATCAACAATATATTCAAATACTGAATAAGCGTTTTGCATTCAATAGTATATTTCGTCATTTTTTTCATTAACAAATGAGAAATTTTGGAAAAACATTTCAGCACTACTGTTCCAACATGCGTGGCAGGTAAATATGCAATCTGAATAATTTCCTTATTCACCTGGACACATTAATCTAAAACAATAGAATACATACTAGATTCAACTATACAACAAACATAATCAAGTCAACTTATAAAGCGGCATATCTTTAAAGACTTACCTTACATGGGGAATGCATAAGATGATTATACATTCAACTCGATAGTTACCCTATGCCAGATAAAACTGCATACATTGTAATACATACGTATTGCAGGTAATATAGGTAATATAGGTAATGTAGATATATGGTATAACTCACCTGACGAGTACAGTCCTCTGAAACCCATACAGGTATATTTACCTGTGAGTTGATTGGTTGATAAACGTCGGCTTCTATAGCACTTCAAACGACCCTAGCACCTGGGATTTCTAGTATACCTGTGGGTTATACCGTAGCCACTACGTTAATCCGGCGAGATAAGCGACGGTCTGTAGCTCTCAGGAAAGAAACGTATTGTTCCCCCGTTAAAGGGAAAAATACTTTGAAATGAGATGAATCAATCATATTTATAATAAATATAGTTAAATAGTTAGAGATAATTATGCATAAGAATCCATACCTTATGAACGATATCCACGCCTACTAGCAAGCTTTAAAGACAGGATTAATGTTTCAAAACTTTGGATCGATCTCACGTATTAAAAAGTTGTTAACATGTAGTTTCGTTTCCGAAGTTTCTGTACATACACATACACGTTGTGTGTAGCCATGTAACTCAGTGACCGTAGCTACCAAAATGATATATAATTTGAGTACATTTAACATAATACCCTTTTAAGTTTTTATCAGGTATAGTCCAAAAATGACAAACAAAGTCCATGTATTATGTGTAAGCATGTATAGCAAGTTGCTTTTCTAAAATACAAAATTGCACACGTGTTCAAATCAATCAACGTTTGAGAAGTCAAAAGTACAAGAGATGGCAATCTTTCAGAATTGGTAGCTGATACATGATGCATCTGTCAAGCAATAAAGACATTGATGATTGTCTATTAGTATTTCAGCTTCCTTCTTATAAGAAGTCCATTAAGGATATTTAACCCTTGTGTCCTGTATGTGCCATATCATTTTGACGACACGGGCAAGGAAGTAAGAAGACATGGTGCCCTCTCTTTAAATAAAACCACCAAATGTCAACAAACAGATTTCACTGGAGAGAAAAATCGAGGAAACTGCAGTCATCGAAATTGGTCATAATAAATTTAATAGATATTAAACAAGTGGAATTAAAATCGTGAAAACTGCAGTCATGGAAGTGAGCCCATGAATGTAACCATCACCTAATTAATCTGATAGATATCAAACAAGTCTATCTAATACATACACTGGCGCTTCAGAGAAGAAAATCCAGTAAACCGCAGTCATGGAAGTTGGAATGTTACTATCTTCTTATAAATCCAATATACAATTTCAGACAATTGCATTTACAATTAATATAGTCACTGTCTCTTCAGAGAAGAATTACCGAGTAAGCAGCCTTTGTAGAGAAAGAAACTTCTATTATTCCTAAGAGCTATTCCATCAACGAACAAATGTATACAATACAAGTCCTATCTCTGCAGAGAATAAATTTCGCCTTTACCTCGCATGCTATTCCATCAACAAACAACTTTATACAATACAAGTCCTATCTTTATAGAGAAAGATATTTCGACAATACCCTAAATGCTATTCTATCAACGAACAAGTGTATACAATACAAGTCCTATCTTTATAGAGAAAGACCTTAAGACCATACCTTGAATGCTTATACATCAACGAACAAATGTATCAAATACAAGTCCTATTTATTTAGATAAAGAAACTTCGACTATACATTGAATGCTTACCCATCAACGAAGAAGTGTATACAATACAAGTCCTATGTTTAGAGAGAAAGACATTTCGACTATACCTTGAATGCTTATACATTAACGAACAAGTATATCAAATGCAAGACCAATATCTGTAAAGAAAGACCATCAGACCTTACCGTGCATGCTAGACCATCAAGGGTATCAGTTCAGACCCTGACTAATGGAGCGTTCTCAAAACCAATCAGTCCACGCGACACGGAACTATCGATCAGGTAAATGGTTATCGATCTATCGATCTGATATTAACCCACAGGTCGCCAACAGCGGACAGGTGGCTCTGTTTAGGACCTGGTACAAAACGTAGGCTTGTCTACTCCACCAGGCAAAAGAAACTACACGCCAAAGTTAGTTTAAAGTTATTTTATATCTAAGAGACATTTGATGAAATAGGTTATGTGACATGTTAATAATAATACATATTTGTACTAGTTTGAATTAAAAAAATGACGTTTAGATAATTTTTGGGAAAAATAGCTTTGTTCGATGAAGGCTTGGGTAAGAAATAGAACTTTCAATATCTTCAGTATTTTTTGTGAAAACAAAATTCAAGAGTACTTCCCTCTTTATACATAATACATGATTATTACATTACTATGTCACAGTTATATTTTCAAATATGTTAGTTAGGTAACGTTTAGTTGTTCTAGATTAAAACCATTTGACAAAGAAAATAATACATTACTTTGCCCTTTTGAATTTCGTTTCCACAAAAAATAATCTGATAGGACTTTCCCTTTAAGGGTCAATTAGAATTATATATCATATTGTTTTTACCCTTATTCACAAGAAATGCATGATGTTTATACTCCTAGTAACATGCGTGGATAAATGTTTTTTATAACATTAAGGTAAAACAATTTGACATATTATGCTTTGGTGGTATAAGTTTGGGAGTTACCATCTTGAAACATGTTGATGACAAGTATGTGTCCACGATGGTGCAACTTGTACATAATGCTAAATCAATAAATCTACATTCTTCAAAACATTCATAAATTATTTCATTTCATTTTATTTTATTGTTACTCGACTGTATCCATGTTACCGTTGACTATGGTAGGGGGGGGGGGGGGGGGGGACAAAACAGAAAAGTTATGGTCACTATCTCTATATGGATGCTGAACACCAACACACTTAAGTTTCAACATTGTCCTTAAAGATGTTTAACTGATCATGAAGCGCTAAAAAATTAAACTGAAACACTCAACTGATAAATTCAATGTTTACAACAGTGTTAACAAAATATTCTCATGATACAACTATTTTTCTTGTTTGAACAAAGTTGAAATTAACAAATATTGAAACTTCAACAAATACTTAGTAACCATGTCGTTTATGATAATTTTAGTAATTAAGATAAACATGAATTTACAAATTGTTCAAACTCAATTAATTTTCTATAAACCTTTCAACTCATCTGCGGTTACAATGATACTGGTGAATCACCTGCTTTGAGGTAGGAACATCCTTGTGTTTCCCTCTAGGCGGGTTTATTAGGACAATTGTAAGCCCTGGTAGGAGGAATTACAATGATTGTAAACCCTTACACAAGTTTTACAAGCTCAACCTCGGGACTTTCCTTCCTATAAGGGTCTACAACCTTACAATATCCTCGGTTTCATGGTTTCTCCCAATAATAGAATACAATAATTCATATTTATGTCATGTGAACCTAAAATACATTTTCTAATATGTATATGGACATATTGCAAGTTTCAATTCGAAACTGCTGCTCATTATATCACTCTTTTGTATGATAATAATAATAATAATACGAAAAGGTCAAATCCTCCAGGAGTACGATCTCGAATCAAATCGGCTATTTCCAGACACCAGTGGTCGATTCTTTGGAAAACTATCAGCAGCACTATCTTATCAACGCATAAATTCATCGGTTGATCTGACTTCACCGAAGTATTAGTCAAACGTCCCGATAGTATCTGAGTGACAAACAAGTATGGAGAAACCAATAAAGTCTACTAGACAATGTTGTCTACTGTCTCTTGGGATTCGCTTGACAGTTGAATATCCAATGCTCATTATTATCTAACAATAAATCGGTTCTATGTCAACCTAACTCAAGCCTATATATATCTGTAAAGAAAAGTTTTGTAAAACCAGATTTTCCAAGGCTATTATTAATATTTATTTCTGGTTAATCTATTTCTGAAGATACGAAAATTAGCAAACTCATCTATAGAGTTACTAATGTTTTCATCAAGATTATTTTCAAAATCGCAATGTTTTACTGTAACGGCAATATATACTGACATGAACAAATCTCTGAAAACACCAATACACGAAAGAAAGTCAATTTTTGTGCAAGCCAAAATGAACATAATATTTGCTGCAAAATTACTCCTTTTTGTGTAAGACTTTAATTTGTCTGTGAAACAATTAATTCCTTTCCGTTTTGGTATTCCATTTAAGCCTATATTTGAATATACAAAACTTGCAAATATTTATTTTTATTTTCTTGCATATTTTTATTTGCCCATGTGATTTCCCCAGTAATAGGTTTGATTTTACGAATGCTTTGCAGAATGATTTTACGAAGCTGGCAGAATAGACCAATAAATCTGACTAACAATAGGGTTGAGTATGCACAAAATTTCGTATTTCAATATATGGCGATATACAGGTCATGTATTAAAATTAATATAAATATATTAAATGAACTCTACAATCTTAATTTTAATATTTTTAAAGAATTTTAAAAAAAAATCATTAAACATTATACATTCAACAAAATGATGATTTAAAAAATAGACTGTTACTCTAGAAGATTAAATTTTCATGTAATGTTTTGGAAAGTATATAATATCATTGTTTAATCAGCCCAACACGTATTCCTGCATACCAAATATAAGCATGTCACTGTGGCGTAGAACATGATATTTGAATAAATTTGAATTGGAGTTAGTTGGTAGATTTATATTGTGATATATCGATTAATGAAAATAATAATACAAATATAGTCGCAAGCGACGAAAACAGGATTCAGCTGTAAATCTAACATATTCATCATAAAGATAGTAATGTTAGCAATCATTCCTGAAATTTTCATGAAAATCCCGTGAAGCAATAAGCTATAGCAGCATTGGAAAGTATCATTTTACATTATTCTGTCGGAGCTGACCCCATGTTAGGAAAATGTGTCATGGCGGCCGTAAATGACTGTTCGCGAGCGATTTTATTTTTTTAATTTCAAGACCACACTTAGGGCTAGCTCTCATGCAAAAATCATATAATTCGTCGGTCAGGTTTTCGAGTTATCTGCCCTTGAAAATTTATATTTTTTAAAATTGTCAAACTTTGAAAGGTTATTACACAAAAAGTATTTTTAAGTTTCAAATTTGTTATAGGTCAGGGTCTTGGCTACATAATGTGTAAATTTTAAGTCTCTAGTACAATAAATAAAAAAGAAACGCATCTTCAAAGGTGCATGGGGTCGGAGTTTTGTAAAATGTGCTTAAATTCTAGATGGCGGCCAAACCACGTGACCTACGAATTTGTCATGATTTCATTTTTTCCATTATTTTTGATTGCGCATCTTTTAAAAAAAGTTTTAGGTCTCTAAGTGCATTTTGAAAAAAAAATCAATGTTAAATTTTGAATTTTGGAATCGAACTGGACCTTTAATGCTTTAACCAATCAGGCTGAAAAGCTTAACGGACATATATCATGGTAAGGGCTATAAGTCTATTAAGTTTGGTTGTATTTGCTTCAGCCGTATTGGCTGTATCCTAGTTCAAAATTTCTGTAAAGAAAAAGAATAATAAACACGCCAATAACAATAAGGATTCAGCCTAATGGCCATCCTGTAAAACAGGCGTCTTTATTTCTATCGCTTCACTACGAAATAGACCCTGTAACCATACCCTTTATTTTCTCCGACACGGCAGCTACCAATCACAACAAAGTCTATGGCTTATCTATAGATCCAATCAAAGCTTTCCGTGTATAGTCGTGTGACGCCCCTTTTCAAAAAACTTACTCTCATTACTCATAAATCAACCATTTCCTGCTCGTTGTTAATGTATTTTTTAACACAAATATGTTGACATCTAGTTTTAATGATTCATTGCATTTGTTTTCATAATGGTTCAGTCCTGAATTTAATTTTGACCAGTGTACATTTGTTTTATGCAAATGATTTAAACTGCACGAACGTTTGTCCTTGAAAATACAAGACTTAAAATTTAGCGGTTTGCTGCAGATACCGAAATCGCAGCATGAGAGTAATGTAACTGTACGATAAGGAAGAAGAGGCCCAAAGAAGAATATGAATTTTGCTTAAGTCGTGTTAATCATTTGGAATACACCGGAAACACATTTATTAAAGACTGAACTTCAGGTCTTCAAACTTAATCTAACATGCTTATCAAACAATCAATATTACAATAAAATAACATCGATTTATTAGATAATATACATAGTAAATAAAGTATAGACAAAAATTCTCGAGTCGGAGAATTGAACCGTGCATAACCTCCAGTTAGTTGCTCCTTGCATCTAAATGAGACGCGTTTCTTGATTGGTGTACTATTAATAGAAAATGGACTTTCCATTTTGCTGAATCGGCGGATATAACGGGTATGACTACAGGGTCTATTTCGTAGTGAAGCGATAGAAATAAAGACGCCTGTTTTACAGGATGCCTAATGGCTGAATCCTTAATAATTGTTGCATAATATATATTCCGATAACATTTTCCCGCCCTACTAACCATCATAAGCATAGTGTGTGTGTATTGAAATGAACACAAGTCATCGAAGCAGTCGTAAAAGAACTTGATTCGAGCTGTGAACATGTCAATCTTATTAAAATACGATCCATTTGCTACACTACGCTACGCATGTAGATCTTACCAGGCTCAGTTATAACAGCCGTCAGAGTATCCTTTGACTCAGCCAATCAGCGACTTTGCCCCGTAACTCGGGTTGCTGGTGACGGGTATTCATATCTAATCTTCAAAACTCGAAAAACGAACATTTCCGACTATTTCTAAATGTCGACAACAAATATTTCCTATCATGTCCGAATGAATAACTCAAACTGTGCTTTATATCGCTCCTATCAATTTGTTGGTCCAAAATCGTCCAGGTAAATACTTTAATGTTATCATTATCGAAGAAATCACCGTAAACGGGGCAAATTCAAACAGCAAGCTGTAGATGCTATTTTTGGAACAGTAACGTTATATAAACGTTTCCCTTTAAATCTTATATGAAACGATTCATGTTCATTAAATTCGGTGTATTTTGTATCCATAAATATACTGACACAAATGAGAAGACCAGAACTGACATAAAAACATTAGATCAAGTCTTGTTGATTTAATATCACACATGTTCGATGTACATATGCAAATTAGAAAGAATCTAGTTCTGTCAAATAGTCAAACATTACAAATGAATTTACGACCTATGCAAATTACCTAACACTGCTTTTTGGGAAATTCGAAAGGTCATAAGTTATCATTTTATCATTTGGGCTGTGCCGATTTACGGTTTAATCTCCTGAATTGTCCTTTGAGAGACGTACGATTTGATTGGTGGATGAAATCTTCCTCACATCAAGCGGTCAAAGGTTACCCTGACGGCTGGACTTGTGAGGGGCCTTGTGAGATCTTTAATCTGCGTAACGTAGTGAAGCAATTAAGATATCATTTTAATGAGATTGTGAACATGTCGAAAGGAAAATTATTAATTAATGTAGAAATAATGCACACTGTTTAAATTGGAGGATGCGACAAAGCTTTTTCCAAACGTGGATGTTAATTCAACATGAAATCTAAATACTAACAATAAAAATATCATTAGCTGACTAACAGTATGTATAAATCGATTGTCGATACTATTCAAATCACAATCTTTTTACGAAAAGCTATTTCTCTGAATCAACCTGGTGGTAAAACAAGACTTACTATATGCCTTACATTACCAGAACTTTACTCTTACATTTAATTGTCCACCTTCAAGTTGAGAACCAAGAAAATACATATTCCAAAATAAGTTCGTACATATAAATGATCATAGAAGATTGTTAAATAGCATTAATCATAGCCATATATAGCAACATAAAAACCAAAGCACATTCCTTTTAAAAACATAACTCTTCATTTCATAGTTTCAAAGAAAAGGCAGTTTTAAATTTGGAACTCGAGTTTATGCATTTGTGCCTAAAACGTCTGCAGAATAACATCATAAGAGTTATTATTCATTGATAACAAGATATTCAATTCATGTGTAGTATTGTAGGTATTGAGATCCCGCATATCGCAAAATTTGTATTACACATCTGCTCGTGTACTAAACTCAGAATTTACTTATTTTCAAACGTTAGAACTCTTTGTATGCCATTGTGATCACGCCAACCTTTAGACACAATATTGAAGTTTGTTGTAACTTGGGGACTGTATACTAAATAATTCTCATGTCAAACCTTAACCATAATGACATTTAAAAGAACACAGTAATCATATTACGGCATTAAATACATCGTCATACCTTAAATTTGTTTAACAATCACGATTCTAAGCAGTTTTTCTTGCACATGAACGTGTAGACAAAACGTTAAAACGTATGCCTAGTGGTAATGGTAATATATCAAACACCTGAAATTTGAAATATCCCCTTAAAGCTAATTTGTTAGTTGACAAATAGACAACATAGCATCTTTATCATTGCTGATCTATGTGCTTTCAAATTCATCAAACAAATTTTAAATTCAAACAAACAAAATCCTCGACAAAAAATCACGTACACTTCCTTGTGGTTAAGACAATGTCGCGGTAAGATAAACAGTTGGCTGACAGTTGAGAGGATATACTACATACAGTGTTAGATATGAGACCAGATCTAACACCCACCAAGCCTCACCCAAATAGTCTATATACTACACTTGAGTGTTGGTCCACATTGTGCTAAAATGGATTATTGGCATATTAAAGAGAGGTGACAGGGGTAAAATATATAATTTGAGGAAACGAAATTCGATGTCCTTCCGTATGTGAATGTATCTTATGAGGATTTGGTTGAAATATTACTGTCGTTGATAAAAGTTGATGACAGAAACTGTCAGGATTTAAAGACACCTATCTTTCGGCTTTCATCCGCCATCTTTAAAGGGGCAGTAGCACGTTTTTAGGGGGAATATAAGGTGATGTCAGGAAAATGAAAATAAATGGTTCCAATTTAAAGACAATGTATTCAAACTAAATGAAGCAGTAATAATTCAAAAATATAACGTTAAGTTCAGCCATGCGATTCATTTTTCTTACAAAAATGAATTAAAGGTGTTCACACAAAAATGGCCGCCAATGGATTTTATGTAAAGCCTCATACTTTGTCCTCTGACTATGGGTGATTGGCTTGTGTAATGAGATTGTTGACACTGTCAATATGATACATTTAGCATTTACTTACAATTATAAGTGAAATATTTAAAATGTAAAATTATCAAAAAACGTGCTACTGCCCCTTTAAGTTGTAGCATTAACAAAACAAAATTAAGAAATAACTTTATAACGTTTATAACGTTAAATAACATTAACGGAGAATGTTTACAAATAGTTCATAATAAAAGTTATCAGTTTCGACATTGTTTTGTCACAGTATTGCATTCCACGCTCGTAGCTTCGATGATATGTCTTTTCAGAATGTTCTTTTTTGAGTGATACACTTTATTCTTTGTCAAAATGTTTAATCTTGAATAACTGAAATATATACCTCACATATATGAAATTAAGTTTAAAATAATCATGTAAAAATAATAAATTTGTAAACAGGAAAGTCTTCCTGAATTACGTTCCCACAAAAAATACACCGATAGGACTGTCCCCTTAACAGCCAATCGTAGGGTTTACATTGGTTAGATCTTGGATTATTCCCTATATAAATGTTTTAATGATTAATGTTTAAATAACGCTCATCAGTTAATCAAAGCCTGTCTCTTGAAAAATTCACCTTGTCATTCACGTTCAATGAATTCAAATAAACTGCATCAACAAACTGTTTTGCATTTTCGTCTTCTTCAGGTTCAATACATCATAGGATTTTCTATGACGTTAGAAGTGAGCATAGCTCACTTATGAGTACGTAAACATCACATGAGAAAATAGCATGGACATATCAACGGTTATGGTAAAAGTATGAATCAAACCCGTGAGAAATATTCATATTTCAAACATTTATTAAAACATTAATATTTGTATTGATATCTTAAACACATAAAGACGAATAATTTATCACCAACCCACTTTAAGATTAACGCGCAAAACTCAAGTTCAAATTCACAAATAAGATAAATACGTCTCCATTTGTTTACACTGAGATTTCTTTTATGGCGACAGAAACTATGTAAATTTACTCAAAATATCTATCTCTTTTTACAGTTTGCTTTCCGCTGTTAAGAGTTATTGTGCTGCACCCGTGTTGCCAAACACATCTCAAGAGACGGATTAATGGGCCAACTTAAAATATATTAGATAACACCTACCCTCTCACTAGTTAAGTTGTCTCTCAAATTCACACTAAAAAATGTCTATTTGGCTGTCGTTAATTCTTAAAACTGAAAATAATCCGCCTTGGTGCTACGTAACGACTAGATCTGTACTGTTAGGCAAAAGTATATCTAATAACCACAATGTCTATTTGTTAATCTTAAAGGTACAGTAAGATGTTTTTCGAAAAAAATAATTTACATCAGTATTTCTACAGCATGTGCCGTTCGAGAAAACAGACGCGAATTGAAATATATCATCCAAACAGGGAATATCGCTTGTAGAAGATAAAACAGTATCTCCTAGGTGATATCGTTTTGATCTAGATTTAGAATTTTGTCCTGCCATCCGGAAGAAATGACATCACATAGCTATGTACATACACGTGCTGACGTCACAATATCTATGACGTAATTAACAGGATTACGCCTCAATGCAATGACATCATTGCTCTGGCAGTTTTAGACAAATGCAGTGTTCAAAGATATCAAATATATCAACACTCGTTCAAAAATGCAACTTAAATTTAACTTTTAGTTTTGTAAAACTAGCGGCTTCTGGCAGTCTTGAGCAAATGCAGTGTTAAAATGTACATTTTTCCTCTTTTAAAAATATATTGTTAAAAAAATATAACTTTAATTAACTTTAAGTTTTGTAAAACTAGCGTTTTTTTCGTTTAATATTTTAAACTTCAAATTGGTGGACCGAAAGTCCATAGGATAGTCAATTTTTTTTTTATTTTTTTTTTTTCTTGATCCCATAAAGTTCATGTACAGCATATGCTGGTTACAGGCTCATCTATCTGGATCGAATATTGGGAGTAGAGGAAACCATTTTTTTGTAAAAATATCTAATTTATGATTTCGAATAGCTACGAATTTCTCTAGGATAGTCACTTTAAAGGGGCAGTAGCACGTTTTTGATAATTTTATATTTCAAATTTTTCACTGATAATTATAAGTTAATGGTAAATGTATTATTTTGACAGTGTCAAAACTCTCATTACACAAGCCAATCATCCATAGTCAGAGGACAAAGTATGAAGAGTCATATAAAATCCATTGGCGGCCATTTTTTGTGAACACCGTCGGGCTTTAATTCATTTTGAGTAAGAAAAGGAATCGCATGGCTTAACTTAACGTTACATATTTGATTTATTAGTGCTTCATTTAGTTTAAATACATTGACTTTCAATTAGAACCATTAATTTTCATTTTCCTGACATCACCTTATATTCCCTCTAAAAACGTATTACTGTCCCTTTAACGTAACAAGGGAACGTCCGTCTTTGTTGTCCAGAAACGCTGAGAAACCTACGAGCAGGTATGAAATGATTTATATGTTATGGTGTGTGACCGTTATATTGTATATAAGGCGTCTTGAGATACTTATATCAACCTTCAGGTTTAATATAGACTTATATCCTAGAGTAGCCAAACATAACATTGTTTATGGACTATTCAAAAACATGACAGTCATATAATATATATAAGTTGTAGACAACGGAGATCTTTCATAACCTAAGAAGGCTTATTTATGGCCGATCTCCTTAAAGGGGCAGTAGCACGTTTTTTGATAATTTTATATTTTAAAATTTTCACTGATAATTGTACGTTAACGCTAAATGAATTATTTTGATAGTGTCAAAAATCTCATTACACGTCAATCTTCCATAGTCAGAGAACAAAGTTTAAAGATTCACTTAAAATCCATTGGCGGCCATTTTTTGTGAACACCTTTAATTCAGTTTGTGTGAGAAAAAGGAATCGCATGGCTAAACTTTACGTTATATATTTGAATTATTACTGCTCCATTTAGTTTAGAAACATTGTCTTTCAATTGGAATTATTAATTTTCATTTTCCTGACATCACCTTATGTACCCCCTAAAAACGTGCTACTGCCCCTTTAAGGTAACTGGAAGCAATACAAGCATAAAGACAACTTAAGGTCAAATATCAAACTGTTAAAAGTTGCATTAAAATACCTTTCTTGTACAAAACGTTGAACACAAAGACTACTCAAAACACAAGCTGACATCTTTATGACAAGATCTCCTTAAAGAGTAGAAACTTAAACAAATAAAAGCTCCTTAACGATTATAAACTTAAACAAACAAAGTCGTAGTAACCAAAATCAAGCCTGTTAAAGGGTTTTAACATCCCTATCAATTTCCAAAACCCCGAATCCAAAACATATACATTTTAACAATACATATAGACTTCTTGTAACAACCAATAAAGACTGTAAAAGACAATTTTTCATTAATTTCCTTCTTATTGAGCTTGTCCTGAAAAAACGTGTCATATCTTAAAAAGATATGTTTTTCAAATGGTTTTCGTTGTTGTTCAAGAGAGCTGTTTCATAAGAACTCTTTCTCCATTAACTATTGAATTTTTAAAGAAGAATTCTAAACAACAACAAAACTGAAGAATATGAAAATTCTTGTGACCAGTACATACTTTGTTGGAGCCGACTGAATTAAACTTTGAGAGATTTGATTAAATTAAATCTCATTTGAACCCCCTGATAAACGGCCGAACCACTATCCAAAATAAGCAATACATGCGTTTGGCATGTCAGTATAACAGTGGAGTATCCTAAGATATTTATTCTATGAAATTTCCTATCAAACCACATTTTCACACCATTCGATCCCTCAAAATCCCCCTTGCTCAGGTTTTCCATAGATTAAAAGAACTGTTATATATTGTTCTCTTAAAGGATAAAAATATTTCAGTTTCAGATCACAGGCCTATAAAACATACATCTTGGTGAAATACATTTTTCAAGAACACAATGATATGTCATCAATGGCTATTAGTGACTCTCGTAGTTACAAATCATGGAAATGCAATTTCACTAATTGACAGTTGTGAAACAATATGTTTACATTTAAAGGATATAAGCTTTATGAATTTCCATATGAAGGATGATTGATTTAGTCATATATCTATGAAAAGGCCTCCCAGCTGATAACAAAATAATAGATCAAAATATTGAAGTATCTTATATCTACTCAAAGATATGTCATTTCAATTTTTAAAAGATGTAATATTTTTTTCTCTTTTATTACCTTGCCCAAATCCCCCCTTCTCCTGTCCCCATGTTATCGTCTCCTTACAACACGCGAGGCCAGGTAAAAGCTTAAAGAGCACCTGTCCGATCTGATTGATTTCCACCTGGGAATGTTAAGTACCTATCTGATCTATCTTACCTGGGCGTTAGGGGGGTCGGGAGGAATATTCTCCAGGTGATGAGGTCTACACACAGGTATACGACAGAGCGATTGTATAATGCACCCACCTGTATACAAGTAAACCTGCATACATTTGTGTTACCTGAATCAGGTAAATGTAAATGATCACAGCTGATTCAAGAACAGATGTTTGATTTCATCGATTTTCTTTTTGAAGTGGAAGCTGGATTATTTACTTACTTCAAGTCTACCTGTACACCTGCATGACTGATACCTACATGAGTGGTGAGCATCTACATCCAATTTTTTACCTGGTTGAAATCGTCAACGACGTGCTGTAACTTTGACATCCGAAACTTCCATCTGATTGGAAATACCTCTGAGACATTGCTATAATAACAGGAAGTAGTTGTTATTCTGTTTTCAGACTTTCACCTGTATTTCAACAAGTGATAACCTGAAATTTTTAACTCCCGATGCATATTATTCTACCTGCCTGCACGTGAGAAAAGGAGGTCTGTGCCAAACGCCACTGTCGACTGGAATAGGACTGCCTGAATCTTTAATTATACCTATTGGAACTACCGATGTCAGAAATATTCCTCCTGTAAAATTTCTATCTACCCTAATTGTTTGACGATCGTCATGAAATGAGACAGCCATTGTACCTCACCATCATCCTCGACGACTGTGAATAACTGAAACTGCTAACAAAGTGGCGACAAAATTCACTGGAATATTCTCCGTCTCTCTTGCTTCATATCTAATAGAGTGTTCTAATGTACATTTCAAACTCATCTGTAAAATTCTAACTCGATTCTACGACGACGGTCTTCACTAACGTTCCATCAAGATCGTGGCGATTAACACTTGAATTTTACTGCATAAATCTACATTATCAAGGTGGTTTACTTACCTTGTGTCTTAATCGACTCACCTGTAATTATTTTACCTATTGATCCTGCTTTATAAACATCTTCATCAACTACATTCGTTAACTAACGTTGTTGTTGTATCCACCTAGTGGCGTCAAATGTATGATATATACTTTGTATATTTAATTACATACCTATCTGAGGAACAGATTACATCATCAACTCACCTGTAAATTCTATATCTGCTGATCGCAGGTTGATTACACCTATACTCATCAAACGCTATTGTAGAATTGAATAGAAGGCTGACCACTTGCCATTGTAAGATTACGACATATCACGAAGAAAACCTATGGGAGTTATCAATGAACATTTCTAACTCACCTGTAATCATCTTTACCTGTTGATCCGCTTGATAACATCGTCTGGACACACCTGGCGCTGTCCGTAGATCCTTATCAAGGGTTTACAACACTCATCATTTGGTGTACCTATATACCTGACTTTTACCTACATAGGTGCTGCGTTGCAATCTATAGGTATTCTCACCTGTGATCATCTCTAACTGTTGATAACATCGTCATCGTATGGACACACCAAGCGCTGCCGAGGATCCTTATCAAGGGTCTACCACACATCATTGAGGTGTACCTATATACCTGACGTTTACCTGCATATGTGCTGCGTTGTCATCTACAGGTATTCTCACCTGGTGATCTTGGGTCATTGTGCCACTGTGGACATTGCATGAGAGGATCAAAGACGGACTTACAGGTAAATATAATTAGTTATAACTTACCTGACATTTCGAGGTTTGCTTCTATACAATGCAAAGCGTGTCAACGTTTTGTATATAACGTACCATGTGAACTGATAGGATATTGATAATTGTGTACTAACTTACCTTCCTTCAGTGATAGGCATATATATATCATAATTATATATGTATGAATTATATGAAAGTATGAGTCATATGAATGTATAATAGTTATCATTATAATCATTAATGATTAGAGTAAGGATAATGTAGAATCAAATCTACCATATATACTCATAAAAACTTCTGAGTATAGCAATTGGTTGAAGGAATAGTTTTTTATATATAAGTGTACTACTTGAAATGTTATAAAATAATAATAATTTTTTTTTTTATTTAAGGTCATTTAGGCCTGGTTAAGTCTTTTAAAACGCAAGTGCCTCATTCACCATAAACAATGCGATATAGTGATGGTTATACAGCACAAATATACGCGACACTCTCAATGTAATATGTTTTTACTTTCGAATGTATATATTCAATGGTCTATGATTTATTAACTGTGATTTTCTACAGTAATGACGCAATTATTAAAACGGCTACTCCACAACGTTGGGTTAAACTTTTGATAAAATCAAAACACAGAACTGGTCTTTAAAAGAGTTCATACAAAAGTCACTTTAATGATTGTTCGTATATAAGATATGACTGTACCAATATGTAGGTCGATGAATTCAAACCACAAATTTTCTCGTTTGAACTTACGAAAGTTTATTTTGAGTGATTTCTTGGTGAAAGCTATCATCGTAAATATTTATTTATTTAAAACATGATATAATAATAACATAATATGATATAAATAATATAATAATAATAATCAAAATAATAATACATATTTATTTGTTAATATTTTCAAGTAAAATATGTCCTCTAATATCGTCAAAAAATCGAAAAACATTCAACGTAATCTGAGGAAATGAAAGGCGATAGTACTGTTACACCCGGTGACATTTTATCATATTTAATGTGCCATGAATGTACATTTCATACATATCAAATGACAGATTGAGGAGATAATCGCCCGATATTAAATCTGTCTGTCAAGATATCGTTCATTTGTATTTGTTTGATACCCCTTTAGGGTAGGTCTGTGCAAACGGTTGAGGGTGTGTGACTTGAGTAATAGAAATTCATTTTAGATATATAATAAATGTGATATTGAATAAGGTTGTGGATTTCAAAATGCAGAATGTGTTTCTCGTTATCTAGATAGAGAGATGTTTTTTTTCAATAATAGTAAGGTTCACCCTAAGTGGTTGTCTTGAAATTTTTTTTTATGAAATATTAATTTTGATATTTACCTTTTGGTACAATCTTTCATTTATGCTTTAAATTAAGCCAGATGGTGGTAAGATATAAAGTAACTACTAAGGCCCATAAAAATAAAAATATGTTTCTATAAAAATATGTTTCTGGACTTGACATACAGGCACAAGTTCTAGTTTCAAAAAAAGCTATCAATATGAAAAGATATGAATAGAAATAAAGTGCTTATCACTATATCACTTTAAACAAACATCTTAAATGTCAAGACGAATATATCGAGTTTCATTTTGAAAATCATGTTTCAATGTTTCTCTGAGGCTACTGGAAAAAAAGTTAAATTTTTCTGCTTGTCCTTAAAAAGGCTTGATGCGTGGATTTGAAACTGACGTGAGTGAACACTACAAACAAATTATTGTGTTTACAACCTAATCATACATCGATATAGCTGAAATAATTGTAAGTATTTAGCTGATTGGGGTCTTAAATGGATGATAACATACCAATATGAATGTACACAATGTAGATACTCAAATATACTAAGATATACTATACTTCATGCAATGAATTCCAATGTATATATATGATGCTAAAATATTGCATATCTTGTGGTTGGGCTGATTAAAGATGAAGTAGTTAATAAAGTTCGGTAACGTTATTAGGCCAATATATATATTTAAAAAGATACATGCAGAACCGACGATTACCTTCACATTCATTTATTCATTCATTCATTGGCAGATGGCAGTAATTACATTGTATTCAGAATAAACATTATTCTATAGATCAATCTGCATAGCGGTAATGCCTTTTTGTTATGTCCCCGTTGCTAATATTTGTATCAGAGACCACAATACCAAAATACGAGTTCACGAATACTACATTTATTCGATTGTCTTTCTATGAGGGGTTCATATTCCCTGTTGACCAATTCGACAAGCGAGTCATTTATGTGAGCAGTCAACGGAATTTATTGAATGCCCTGTGAGGTTTTGGTTATGTAACATTTGGAATAACACCATCTGTACAAAGCTCTAGCTGGATTGAAGATATATATATATATATAAAGATATTCAGTGCTGAAGACGCTTCGCCCCGTGTGGGTTTGGGTTCGAATCCCGCAGCGATATCGGGTGAAGAAATCTTAAGATGCTTAAGATGCTTAAAATGCTGAAGATGCTGGTGTCGGATATGTTATTTTTTCTCTTTGAAAATAGTTTGTATTTCGGTTATTAAGGTTTAAAGTTATTAGGTTTTCTGAAAAAGAATTGTTCTAAACAATGTTAAGTCGGGTATGCCCACTTTACTACTATTATACCATATAACTTTAAAGATTGATTACCTTTCTACAAAAAAAACAAGGGGAAAAGGGTAAAATTCAAACGTATATAATCCAATATTACAATTATGTTCATATAATGAAAACCGAAAACATTCATGGCATTCATGTATACAAGAAATATTGTAGCAGCATTTGTGAAAATCAAATTTTGGTATGTATTGTATCAAAGTAATAATTAAAAAATATCTCATGAAAAGAAATTGTCAAAGGGGGAATCTCTGGCAAAAATTCCTCATGTTTAAAAAGTGATAAAAAAGGAATTACAAATCCAACGATGGATTTGTCAGTAATCTAGTGTACATGTAGGTACACATTATGATTCACCCTTACAGCATCACCAAAAACAAACCCTCTGATAAAACTTTATTTTTTGTTCCTCCTCGTATTTAATGCATATCAAATGTGTAGACATTGAAATTCAATGTTGGTTGGCGCACCTAAAGTGGTTATGAAATTGACTACTTGAAAATCTTTAAAATTTATATACGCAGCTGCACTGAAGTACTAGATTGTTTCAAAAGTTTCAAGAGGCTATAAATAATATTCAAGATATTGGAATTTTATCTCAAATATGACTTTCATTTCAAACCAGTATTTACACTATACTTGCAATGATAGCACAAAAGCTTGGAAATCGTGAATGATATTGTTGATAAGCCATTGCATGATAAGTTGATCCAAAAGAATGTACAACTTGGCCTCAAGAAATGTATGCCTTTTATCATGAACCGCATACGTAAACAACAGACTTGAATCTAAATTGAACAATAAAAGAGTGCGTATGACTGGCTCATATCCCCCGACCGTGCATCCCTTGCCAGTTTAAATACTGGTACATGTAGTTTATTAAAATATATTAGAACTGCAGAATACAATCAGTAATCAGTAATCAATATAACACTCTATATCTATATCTATAATATGTCGGACAAAAATGTCTTCGGGGTATAATTGAACTGATCAAATCGAAATACTATTACGGCTGCGTACCATGAGTTTGTTCACTTGCTTGGGTGTCATGTAATCATGTAATTTGGGTTTCGTTTTAATGTTTATAAAATACGAGTAACTCCAGGAACACTTACAAAAGATCACAAATTGTTCATGTATAAAATAACCATTCCCAAACCATATTTCGGGGTAGTCGCGTCAATTTACGGAATTTCGGTATTTGGCATGGTTAAATAAACAGATGGGGTCATATTTGTGAATTTACGATTTTCTTACATTACGATTATAATAATCCCTAGAATCTCTGTAAGAAAGATCAGCACAATTACAGGCAGGTATATGTGATTTGTACGCAATTGTACATATATACTATTTCGCAATGCTTAAGAAGACAAGCGTTGTTCTCATCCAATCAAATATCAACTATATGTACCGCCTCACAATCATTCCTTGTAACAAATAGGGCGCACGGCACAGGCGAAGGGACTGTAGTCGTATAGACGACAATGGTAATATTTGAAACAACGTAGTTCAATGAACAACAGAATTGAAATCGATGATTGCCGATTGCATATAATCACATATTCTAAGCCAATATAAGTTGAAAACATGTAACCGAAGTTTAGTAATTAAATAACTTGAGTGACAAATCTGTGAATAAAAGGATTACTTATAACAATTCTCTGTAGGTGGTAATTCTTGGCGTTTTTATAGTCAAATACAAAAGTATCTTAGAGTATCGCCCTCTATCGGAGATAATTTCAGTTTGCAGACACCCAGTGTCATTCATTGTGGATTCATTTACTTCAAGAGTTTTCACCTCACAGGTTTCAATTTATCAATGCGTTTCTTAAATTGGGGAGTATACAAAGAAAGGAGTCCTCGTTGTAATTTACAACATCAAGCGATGTCCCGGTTGTGTAAGATTTAGAGATAAGAACACTTTAACTTCACTTGAAGATGGGTTAAACTTGACAGGTACAATAAATAGATATATCTCTTTCAAGTAGATGAAACGAATCTGTCAAGTACATCGAATGAATCACTCTTGTTATTCATACAGTGAAACTTGTATATCACATGTGCACATATCACGAAACATAATTCGTTCCTATGGCTACGGTTGTTTTAACGCGACATCAGTATTTGATCAGGTATATGTTTAGCCTTGTCCCGTTTCCTTCAAACAAAACTCCCAAAACGTGGTTGAAGTTTTACAGCACAAAAAAAATGAATGCTAAATTTTGTGCACATGTGCCTTTAATCAGATGAGGCGACGTAATTTCTTAAGGGTGAGATTTAAAGAGGGTTTTTGAAAGAAGGATATGTGAACGATATTTCTCAGCATATTATTTTGATGAACATAAGTACTATATTTGCATATTTTGAAATATATTTTCGAGTTTCGTCTCTCCTGCCATCATACTTATCGTATTGTATCTTTAATATAACATATATGAACCATCAATTTACCATATGATATATTTTTGTGGTTTACATGTGAGGATTATATAGTATTATTTTTAATTCCATTATGTACATTATAACAGGTATAATGTGTTTTGGTTATACCGTCACGACTTTGTTTGCACTCTGTGTTACTGAATTCATGATTGATTGATGTGCTGATATTGATTAAGGCGTGATGCACGTGCAAAAAATGATTGACGAGATGTAATTCATTACGACGTGATGCACGTGCGCCGCGTGCTGTAAACTTGAAGTTTGTGACAGGTATTTCCACTGATTGAAGGGATGATAATGACAACACGGTACATTCTATGCTATTTACTGGAACATATTAGATACCTCTTATCTATTGATTGATTGGCTGATATTGATAATGACGTGATGCTCTCTGTGCTGGACAGGTCTAAGTGTAAGTTTGAAATATAAATGGATCATGAACGGATCATGAATGATTGCCTTCACTTATAGGCCTACATGTTAGATTTCACTTTAATCGGCATTTGAGAAATCTCAAACATGATAGTTTTTTTTTTTTTTTTTTTTTTTTTTTTTTTTTTTTTTTTTAAATCTTTTTTATTCATTTCATTTCAGTAGGTGTACAACATGGTAATACAGAATACATGATTCAGTGAGGCATTCATAAAATGTAGGCATTTAGTCACTATTGTAAAATATACATGAGAGCTTTCCATTTAGCATGGAAGGAAGACAAAGTATTATTTTTACTAGCTATAATTTTTTCCACATTGAAAACATCCTTGACAATGCTTACAAAACTGTCAATTGATAACTTGGTTTTCTTGATACTTGAGACATGTATATATTTTTTCGCCATGAGGATGATATGTGATGCCAGAAGGCTGACAGAACTGTTGCAAAATAAAATATCTAACTCTGAGATGGCAATATTAGCATGTGTTATATGTTGGTTCATAAAGTTTTCAACTTTTCTCCAGAAGTCATGCACTTTATTGCATTTAATGAAAACATGCTGTAAACTTTCAGGTTCAGATTCACAAAAAGAGCAAATATTAGTTTGAATTAAATTCATTTTCAACAACTCCTTTCTAGTGTAAATTGCTCTGTTAATAAATCTATACTGAAAATCCAAGAGTTTTACATCTTTAGTACAATTTCTATATCTTGTAAACACTACATTCCATTCAATATTTAAATCAAGTTCATTTTGCCATTTTTGACACACTTTTAGTGGAGTGTCATTAGCAATCAATTTATCATAGAAATTTCTACATCCTTTTTGTTGAGAAAGTAAGTCTTGAAGAGTTTGGCTTAACGAGAGGTTTTGTTTCTGCTGTTGATTAGATAAAAGAGTGTTTTTCCATATTTTGGGGATGTTCAATATTATCTTATTGTACTCAAGAATTGTTCCCTTGACACGATATAGGTTTTTAACTTCATTAAAAGTCAAAAATTCATTATTACCCCAAATATCTCTTACTGTGTGAATACCTCTGTTAAACCAACTCTCAATTAGAAAATTGCTATGTCTTAGATGATGATTTAACCATAAAGGTTCAGCTAATATATCTTCAACCTGGGATGTGTCTACGTCATGATATTGTTTATAATATTTACCCCAGATTGCTAAAATTTCATTCCAAAAAGGGTTATCAATAGATACATGCTTATCTATGTGTGCCCCTAGAAGAAATATTTTAATAAATGGAAATGAGCTTGGATTGTGAGTTGTTTGTTTTTTTATATACCTTCTAAGGCAAGATAGTTTAAGTGCATTTATAAAGGAACTGATATCAATCATTCTTAATCCACCCTCTTCATGTTTTCTACATATAGTTGTCCTTTTGATTTTATCCTTCTTGCCATCCCATATGAAGTTATACATAATTTTATTCAATTGGTCAAGAAATTCCTTAGGAGGGGATGGTAATACAGAAAAAATATGAACTAAAGTTGATATTGCAAGAGTTTTTAGAACAGTAATTTTTCCTTGTATAGTAAGTTTTCTCTTTTTCCATCCAGCGAGAAGTCTGCTTATTGTTTCTAATCTTTTTCTAGTATTGATTACCCATAGGTCCTCCAAAGTGGGATTGAGATGAATACCAAGGATGTTGAAGTCACCATCATGCCAATCTAAACCACTGCCTGAGCACAATTTCACACTGCTTCCAACCATTGAACCAATCCAAATAGCTTTAGTTTTTTCAATGTTTATCTTAAGTCCTGACATCTTAAAGAATAAATGTAATGTATCTAGAGCTGCTCTCAGGCTACTTTCAGATCCGTCTAAATATAATTGAGTATCATCTGCATATTGTCCCATTTTGTACTCTTCGTTATTGAGTATAATACCCTTAATATCTTTGTTGTCTCTTATCATAGTTCCGAGAATTTCGGCCACAAAAATGAATAAATATGGAGAAACTGGGTCACCTTGTCTACAGCCGCGCTCATTAGGAAAAAAAGAAGAGAGATGGCCATTTTGAATAACACAGGAAGATGCATTTTTCATTAATATGTTTACCCATTTTAACATGTTAGGACCGAAGCCAAATTTTTTCAAAACTTTAATTATGAAGTCCTTTGAGACAGTGTCAAAAGCTTTCTCAAAATCAATAAGTATCAGGAGGCCTGGTTTATTTTCTTTTTTCAGTTCAAACATGATATCGTACATTAATCTGACATTATCACTTATGCATCTACCAGGTATGAAACCTGTTTGATCTGGATGTACGAGAGTATCTAGCGTCATTTTCAGTCTGTTAGTAATACAAGAACTAAGTATCTTATACAAGGTATTTAAAAGTGATATAGGGCGCCAATTTTTCATATATCTTTTATCTTTGTTTTGTTTGGGGATACAAGTAATTATGCCTCTGTTTATGGTATAAGATAACTGATCTTTGTCAAAAATTTCATGAATATATCTATAAACCCAAAACTTTAGGTCTTTCCAAAACCATTTAAAAAATTCAACTGGAAAGCCATCCAAACCTGGGCTCTTATTATTTTTCATGGCTTTTACAGTTTCAGATAGTTCTTTCATTTCAATGGGTTCATCTAGCTTCATTGCAAAAGAGCTATTAAGTGAAGGAGTATTAATGGTATTTAAAATTTCATCTGTATTATATTCAATGTCATCTGCAGCATAGAGACTATGATAAAAGTGTTCTTGTTCCTGTAAAATGGCTCTACCATCAGTCAAAAGTTCATCCTTTTCATTTATCAAAGAATTTATAAGTTTGCTGGTATAATTTCTATTTTCTAAGTGGCAAAAATATTTTGTTGGTTTTTCTCCTTCTTCATACCATTGGATTCTATTTCTTATCTGTCTACCCTTTTCTTCCTCCTCTTTAATTTGTTCAAGTTCTGACATATTTTTAGAAAGTTTTGCAAACATAGCTTCATCAACATTTTGAAAATTTTCTCTTATTTCATCTTCTAACTTTTTTATTTCACTTTCCAGATAATTTGTTTTTTCTGTTTTCATTTTTTTTAGATATGATGCAAATGAGATTGATTTCCCTCTGACTTTCATGAGAAAAGTTTCCATAAAGAGCTCAGCAGAGATAGTTAGATTTAAGTTAAGATCATCTATTTCTCTTGTGTCATCATTTTCAGCTGAGTATTCATCTTTTGTTTCCATTAATATTTCCTTCACAAGTTTATTATAGTCCTTATTGTAAAGAAGAGAAGTGTTTAGTTTCCAGTATCCTTTCCCTTTCTCCTTACTGTGTGCATTTGAAAAAGTTAATGTAATTGCCGAATGGTCCGATTTATAACCTGCTAGAATTGAAGTTTCTATGGTTAAATTGGATATATCATCAGAAACAAGAAAGAAATCTAACCTGGCTTGTTGCCTAGGGTTTTTTTTCCACCAAGTGAATTTTCTAATATTTGAGTTTCTGGTTCTCCATACATCTGTCAGATTATTCGACTCTATATTATCTAATACAATTTTCCTGGCTTTAGGATTATTTATGTGCTTATAATTCTCTAAATCGATATCAGGATTAAGGACTAGGTTCCAATCACCACATATAATCATGGATTCATTATTAAACTCATATATAGTTTCAAAAAGTGAGACATAAAAGCCTGGATCATCTTGGTTTGGTCCATAAACAGTGGTAAGGGTTAGCCTTATACCTTCAACGGTGATATCAGCAACAATATAGTTACCGTTTGGATCTGTTTTGCACTTATGTATATCTAATTCTATATTATTATTGAATAAAACAGCAACCCCTCTAGAATTTGAAGAATAAGGGGCAATAATACTCTTAACCCCCCATTCATTTCTCATCATATTTTCATCGTCCTTATTTATATGTATATCTTGGAGGCAGATAATTGAAAAATGTTTCTTGCGCCATAAATTCATTACTTCTTTTCGTTTTGATTTTTGGGCTAGCCCCCTACAATTAGCAGAAATTACTTTGACTTTACTAGACATATTGAAATGCAGGTGAATTTGGAGAGTAAACTAGAATAAGGAACATGATTGTAAGAAGAAATAAGCCTACTGAAATGAAAGTTTTTTTGGGGTATAAAAAATTGAAAAAAACAGCATAAAAACATGAACAGAAAAAGTAGTGGCATTCTTGTTGAAGACCTCCATCCTAGAATAAGAAAAATAATTGTGGGTTTGGCCTTTACGACATTAGAAATATTCTTCTAATCAACACACTAAACATAGCTATACTTATAACCAAGGCATGTGTGAGGCAAAAGTACCGTAATATTCGTTTTCTGACGATAATAAAAGTCCCATGCCTGCTATCTGATAATGTAAACATTTTAACAAAGGGAGATAACTCTTGTTACAATACAGGGTAAAACAACCTGATACAAAAATTCAATATGTTGACATTGTTGTCATGTATGATTATTGTCCATTTCAACCAAAAAATAATTACCTCGTTTAGAATCCAGGTTTGAAATGTATGTGATGTCCTTAAGTCCAGTAAATAGATATAAACACTGTCACACAGGCTCATACAACACGTACGTTAGTTAGCCCCAGAGTCGTGAATATTAACCCTCTCGCTGCACAAGGCGGCTATTCGTGTCAACATGTGAGCGCTGTCTGTAGATCTAAAGTTCATCACATAAAAATAATTACATAGCCAATATTTGGCGAAAAAATAACTGAATTATCCTTTGCTTAATGTCATTCTGGATATAAAAAGAATTATGAAGTAGAATGTTTTTATGTTGATAGTAATTCACGTATATTCGATATTATCGTTATCGCACTGGGCATAGTTCACATGTTTTAGACGACGATTTTGTCGATGTCATCAAGAAGATCGATACTCCTCCACGGTTTACTTGCGTCCTTTCTGTACTGAAGTGTGATGTCTAAACCACGTTCCAGGATTCTCGTCTGAACCTTTAGGGACTGTCTCATCGTGAAGGCCTTCGCAGCAAGCTTACCTCGGTGTTTCTTGAGTGGGACCGGTAAATCCGTCCGGATTGAGATCTTCTTCTCTCGAAGTGTAGCTCCTTTGCGAAATGTTGCGTTGAGTATTTGTTGTCTGTCGTTCATCTCGATAAACTTTATGACGATAGGTTTAGGTGAACTTGCCGTCCTGGGGTTTGTACTTTGCCGGGGAAGTCGATGAATGTTCATAAACCGCATATCATCACAGCGGGGCACGTCTAGCGTCCTCAACAACTCGCGACAGGCGGGCTCCGCGTCGCGGGAGTCGGGTATTCCGTATATCAACAGGTTGTTTTTGCGGTGGTAAAGCTCCTGTGTCAGAAGTTTGGTTTCTGTGTCTACCCGGAGTTGCTGTATTTCAGTTTTGAGTTGGTCAATTTCGGACTTATTTTCTTGAATTTTGGTCGCGTTAAATTCTGTAAGATGTAAAATTTCCTCATTCTTCTCGTGCAGTTTATTTATTTCAATGTTGACGCATTCAATTTTGTTTGTAATCTCGAGAGTTTGTTCTCGAATGAAAGATCTCATCTGCTCTTCACTTTTTTCTGACATGGCCGCATTCAAAGTAGCTGTTTTACTTCTTGTGAAAATATAATTGTCCAAATTTTCACCCTGTCGCTTTTGTTCAACTTTATTCACCCCTTTTTTATTCCTAGGATTAAGTTTTGTGGCCATTTAATAAGGATCGAGATGGATTAGGGAAGGAGACTGCTTACACACGTCCTCTCGCCATGAGCGCCACCGCCACCGAAACATGATAGTTAATTGATTAAATTGATCATTTCAAAGGCGAAACACAAACATACACAGGTGCTTTCTCGACATATTCGCGATGTGAAGCCATTTTAGTTATAATGAAAAACTGCTAGCTTCTCAAGTCAAAGCTTTCAACGTAACGGGACACATTTCTTAGTTCTTTCAGAGGTAGCCAAGCGTTCAAAATTTCCAACAGGGTTACCGTGGTAATTTTCATCAAATAAGACATTTCTGAATGACTCTCTCTTGTTATGAATATGTGATAAAGTTTGACAGCTAAAGAGGATTTTTATATTTCAAACCATGCAGTAGACTCCAATAGTAACAGAGGTTTCCTGGAGGAAAATCCTTTCAGAAAGCTTTCTTATTAATACAGTACTTGTTTAAAAAGTACACTGTAGCTAGGGATATTTAGATTCACTGCTACATCATAAATGAAATGTTAAACCTGAACTCTCTTTGCAGGTACGATGGATCCCCAATTCGGACTTCCAGTGGTCAAGGAAACAAAGGCAATGGACGCTGCACGGACAAGGAACAAATCGCAGGAGAAGAATCTGATGAAGAAAATGGCGACACTTGACTCTGAGCTGCGGTCAAGGAACTGTAAGGTCCACAACACTGTGAGTGACCTACACCAATTCCTAGTGGACATTGACCCTAACTCTTCTAAGTCGGTCATCTGTCCGAGGGGGCTGACCGCTCAACAGAAGGAGGAGTATAAACAGATCAGAAGGTCAGCGGTCCCCAGTATGACTCTGGAGGAGTTTGATCTGAAACTTGATGTCAAACGGAAGAAGAAACGTGCGCAGAGGTCCAATAGTCATCAACCGGAAGTGGAAGGAAAGACGGGTAAAATCGTTGACGTTGACGAACACAATTTTTGCGCGCCAATTCAAAAGCACAGACAGACGATGCGAGAGGCGTATGACAGAGCCACGACCAACGATGTTAAATTTTCAGAGACTCGACAGGAGGGGAATGTCAGAAACGATTCAAGTCGGGACAGATCTCAACGACGTGGTTCAAGTTCAAGCGGCGGATCTGGATCACACCCTGTCGGGTTCAACCCAGATAGAAGACGGAACACGTTGTGTGGAAGCACGGTAACCCAGGGTGATAGTCACGGTCTGGATCCCGCACTTGTTGAACTTCTCAAATCCAAGATGGCGGCGTCAACAATAGGTGATTCAGAAGACGACGTCTGTTGAGTGTTCATGGATGTATATTCGTGACACATTATCCAGATACAGAGTGTGGAAATAGCTCTGATCTTACGACAAGAGACTTTGATTTGTTATTCGATGCATGTGTAACACTGTGTAAAAGAGTGCAAAGAATAATTATTAGCGAATTGACTGCCATGTATTTTGACAAACGATTCCATTCCTCAATAATCCAGACTAAACGTGCCGATAATTCTTCTCTATATAGACTCTGGCTCCATGCTGTGATTTTATTACCTCCCCTTGTTAGCTCCGCCGTCTCTCCTTAGCTAGTCAAAAGCTATACATTTGTGAGCATCCGGTTCTTCGATGCAAAAGACTTAACATGCTATGAAGGCTATGTACTTTATTTCTACTGGCAAGTATGTTTCCTGAATGATGTTCGTACAATATGATGTTTGGACAAACAGTGGAACTCATTTATATCTGAGTGAGATTTGCAAAGGGTTCTGTTTCGTTATTGAAAGTTTTGCTTGAAAATACGTTAAGGGTCACACCAATAAAAACAGTTCATAGTTCTCTAGTTCATATAATAATCCACATATTTAATATTGAGG
The DNA here is from genome assembly GCA_916613615.1 of Steromphala cineraria. Lineage (NCBI taxonomy): Eukaryota > Metazoa > Mollusca > Gastropoda > Trochida > Trochidae > Steromphala > Steromphala cineraria. The sequence continues at coordinate 36,170,680 of OU744722.1, read as the reverse complement.
TGGTTTTATATATTTAACAAAGATGCTAATTAGAATTCCTTTGTTAACACCATTCAGCGAAAATCAATTAAAAATAAGTATACCATATAGGTTTGATTTGATGCTTACCATATTAGTGAGTACTTATGCTACAAATAAATACAGTTAATGGTTTTCATGAAGAACCAATGTCATTTGAATATCATGTGTGTAGAAAATGTCACATTTAATCATTATTAAGTACACTATGTATGACAATTTTGATATTGTCAAATATATATGTAAAGATACAGAGTATGATAAATATGAAAATGTTTATATACATTGAATATACATAAAATATTTGTATGCATGTTCATAATATAATTTCAATGAATTCTGTTCCCTTGTAGTTTCATACATATATTATAAACATACATGGGAACTCTTATCTGGTCAAGTATTCAAGACAGAGTTGTCTCCCTTGAACTGATAACAGGATTTAAGTTTAACCTATCGAAAAGCTCATGCCAAGATTTTTACGAACTGGAGTTATTTTAGGCGGGGAAACCGGTATTATTACACATGTTCAACCTTACAACAAGAAATCTTGCAGCCCCCCCCCCCCCCCCCCCTCAAACTTCCAAAGCGTTCCTGCGTCCATGAGTATAAAATTTGCAGAAATAGGCCAATGTTAGTATGTTTTAAATGATATTTATGGTATTAAGGTTCGTAGAAAAGCCAAAAAAGGCCATTTAAACAAGGTTTTTCTTGTTACTGTCTATTGTGACATAAATAACCGTCTACGCTACAGCAAGGTTTGCGGATCTATTGAATTGCCTTACTTTCGGTTTACCACTAATCACTTCAATAAGCAATATATATAGGGACATATAAATACAAAGTGTTGACCAATTCCTCGAAAGAAAACATAACAAAGAAAATTGGCAGCTTGTCAAGTTGTAGTTACTTCCAGGAAAATTACGTCATCCATGCCATATATACTGTGACTCGAAATAAACGTGAACAGTGCCTTAAAGCTGGCTGTAAAAGAAGTATGCGGTGATTTGAAATTTAAATCTTTAAAGGATTTAACTTGCCATTGGGTAGCGTTTGGCGAAAACTGGAGAATCAACTGTACAGCGAAGCCACTTTGTCCACACAGTAACTCTACTAGAAAACATGCCAAAACTTATTCGTCGTTATGGCTACTTTGAATGCAAGAAATGTGGAAATGAGTGGGAAAGTGCCCAGGTCCACTGTCGTGGCTTCAGAGTAAGTAACTAGATGTTTGAAGTAGTTACCATTTGGTCTCTTTATCTTTTTAATTCGTGTATGATAAACTAACATCAAAAGAAACGTCCCCCTTTGTTTTTTCACACACATCAAAAATCACGAAAGATAATTAAAAACTGACACCATTCTTATATATTTCAAGGAACTATCTGAAGAAACACATCGCTTTAATGCACAACATGCAATGGTTAAGGTAAAAAAATATCGTTTTGTTACATTTTTGGTTCTATCGAGAATCGAGGATCAAATATAGAGGGGACGTTTCTTTTGGATTTTAGTATATGAAATATGGAACGGGATGATTTTTACTGGACATACAAAGTTATATTAATTGGTTTGAATTAAGAAACACATATAGAGTCAATTTAATGTTTACTTTTAAGATTAATTTTACTGAAAATTAATCTAACGTTATACATATTTGTAAATAATCTCTCCGATTTTGTTCAACAGACATCAATGGTAATATTTTAAAATTCTTTTCAAACTTAAAATATCTTGTGTAACATGGCAGGTGGCCAAATTACTTAAATGTATGAACAACGTGTTTTTGAAATTTTCCTGATCTGTCATGTCTTAGCAATGTTAATCAGAATTTATTTTCCCTTTTGCAAACGTTCACAAGAATCTTTTAATCTGCTACAAGCTGCCTACCGCCAGGATTGTCGCGAATGCAAGACGGCAAACTGGCCTATAAGGTTGGAACAGCTGCAATGCTCAAACTGTGGACGAAGAGGAGGCTGCAACTGCATCCCTGAGTTCGACTTGGACAACGACAGCAGGCCACATAGATCAGACTTGTGTCACAAATGCAAATCAGGACGACCATGCAAATAATCCTCAATAAAGGAAACAACAACGGTCCCAGACCTATTCCTTGCTATACACCAAATGCACTAGCGAAACGCATCAATAATATTTACGTTACACAACCAACAAAAACAACAGAGGACTAAGACGACATCCTTGCCTTTTACTAGAAGCGCTCGTAAATACCCTTGATAAATTATTTATCCAGTTGAGTTTCATGCCTAAATGAAATTAGCTTAAACTTAATTCTTTTAATAAAGGATTGAATTAGTTTGTTGTCATGTTTTACTGGAAATATGTAATAATATGCCTTGTCTTAAACTTGGCAAAAGAAAAATTATTTTACTTACGGACCTTAACATACAAATCCTTATTTAAGAATAATTAAAATGTGTTAATTGACTTAAGTTTGTTTCTAGTGTTTACAAATATTTTGAATGTTCAATTATTGTAATGGTTTGTCACCAACAATAACTAGGCTCTAATTGTAGTAAACGAGTACTTTATACCTTAAATTACAAGGGCTCCATTAAGGGCGTGTAAGGTGACCTTTGTAAACCAGAAATCAGCGAAGAGCAAGGAAAACGTAATCAAGATTTGAACTTAAGCCCGCTACTGGTTGTGTGAATTTATGAAAGGTCACAGACAAGGCCGCCTGACACACACTTTGGAATCACTACTCATGTCAGAAACGCCACGAAGTACGTGTGACGAGTTATAAGATTCGAGCTGATTTCAATGAAATTTGTCAGTGGAGGTATGATGTGAGCTGGCATTGATGACACTAAGGAGAAACAATACTTTTTAAAACTACTACCTAAATTTAAGTAAAGACAGTTCAAAAAGCAGAATTTACATCTCTGTAATTTTCTACCTTTGCAAAAATTTTGGTTTTAAAAGTCAATCGCAGAACAAACAGATGCACCTAAATTCTGTAGAACTCTCTTTGGTGTGTTATATAATACAAATCAACTTTACAAAGTACTATTCATCTGTGCATTTTTAATTTAACCAGGTGTATTTAAATCATATCTTTTGAAGTCGTTTGCCAGAGAAACGCAGGGAGTATTCTATTCTTTGGATTGAAATGGTTAATACGATTGTATGTATACTGATAGTTGTACTAGTTTTCTTCAGAAGGATCTGTGGTTGAATTTCGGTTTAACACAATAAAGGTTCTTATATGGATATATAAAAAAATGGAATTGATCAATTCCTTGAAAGCCTAAACATGACAAAGAGATTTGGCAGCTTGTCAAGTTACAGTTGATTCCAGGAAAATTACGTAATCCATGATTATGCTCCAAACTATCCCCTGATATCTGTTGTACATATATGAAATCAAATCTATTCCGACACGTTTGCCACACTCATATGTGATTGCTAAAAGCAATTCCATTCATGTAGATCTTATTTAGTATAAGCGCTAGCGGCAAACAATTTATGTTTATTTGTCTGGTAACGCCTTTTACATTAACATTTTGCAGGAGAAGGCTATCGTAAAAGAGACAGATGCTCTTTGACGGTTTGTATGACATATAACAATACAGTTAGATTTGACTATATTGGTACACAGTTTGTTGTTGAATTTCATTATATCAACTTTCGGTTTAACACAAAGGATTTCAATAGAGTTCTTATAGGACGTATCAAGAAATAGAATAGATTAATGCCTTGAAAACCGTAAACATGACCAAGACACTTGGCAGCTAGTCAAGTAATACTTACTTCCAGGAAAATTACGTAATCAATGACACATTCACTATGAGTCAATATAAACGTGAACAGTGGCCTTAAAAGCTAGATTTTAACAAAGACATTTGGCAGCTGTTCAAGATATACATGTACTGACTTCAAGGAAAATTGCAACCACGTATATAGATGATATTATATGACTGTCCATGACATACTATGTTTACGACACGAGTGGCTAAATATTAGTATTTCCCGAGCGAGAGCTAGGGATATATGATATTTAGGCACGAGTGTCGTAAACATAGTATGTCATGGACACGAATATAATATCCTCTATATACGTGGTTGCAATTTTCAAAATCAGTTTATTACCGGGTCCCAAAATTGAAGAAAATGCTCAAAACCTACTTCTCAGCATAGGCAGACTAGCGGGCGGCGGCCTATATGGATTGTGACGTCATAGGTGAACCGTGACGTCAAATCATTGTTTATAACGTGACGTCACAATGCAAAAGTGATATTTTGCCCTAGGGCAACATATGAAAAATATGAACCTCGATAAGACTGCCCTCGTAGGTAATAAATATGATTAATTTTCTCGAGTTAGTGAAGCTTAGAAACGCGAAGTACGTCTTAAAGACATAATTTTGGCGCTTCGCTCTGTTTTCTCCAATGATAACACCAATCGACACAAGATGTGTAAAAACTACGTCTAACTAATCAAAGTGAAAATATGGAAAATGCACACAGAAGTCTTATAGAATAAGTCAATACATTGATGACAATGGTGCCGTTCCAAAAAAGAACACTCAAAACTCTGAACGATTAAAAATGGTTGACGGGACAAGACATTAGACACTTGAACCAACAAACTATAGTAAACTGTCCCAAATAGAAATAGAATATTATAATGATGTGTTTTGCATTTATTATATATATGATACTATATATGATATATATATATGATTTGTGAGAAGCAGTATATTTGAAAAATACATAAATGTATTTTGGGCCGGAGGCCTGTTACTGAATAAAAAACGTCTGTCTGTCTGTCTATATTTAGAACAGAAATTACAAATTCTAATAATTAATTTACAATATTTCAAATAATAAGACAAGTGTTTGGTCACTGGTCCATTGTCCATGACACGATGTACGTAAGTGTGATTTGTGGGTACATGCGAACAGGGCTAAAGTCCTGAGTTAAGGCATATGAACTTGTGGTCCGTAGACCAGTATGTATGCTTTTGCAACACTACAGTGTAATTACTCATATAGTCTTCTTTTTTTTTCTGCTTTACGTTTGATTAAACGGCTATGACTATGTCTTTATAACTTTTTCTGTTTTATTGTCACTGTACAGATCCAAAAAGCATTGATGTCTTGGCAACCGTAAGTACATGTACGTAATGAAAGAAACAACCCCCGGGAAAGGTTCATTTACTGTCTTAAAGATATGTTGTTGTTTCTTACAACTTGAATTGAATGAGCTTCGAATAACTGAACCCCAGACAACGTTTTGCAATATGTATTCACCAAGCTTGCGTAACTATTGAATTACAAATGTATATAAAGTTTCAGTTTAACCAGAGCATTGAAATTGTGAATCTATAACGGGAAATGACAATAGATGGGATCGACCATTTCTTAAAAGTATTCAAAGGCACTTGGCAGATGTTCAAGATAATTATTTCCAGGAAAACAGCGTCATTTAGATATAAATAAGTGCTATATAAACTGCGAAGTTATAGATACGCCAACAGTAGCCTTGGAGCTGAGTGTGAAAGAAGTCTTGACAGTATCGTATCTGTTAGAATTTCATAGATAAAGCCTGTGGTTCTTTTGTCTCTTCTTTTGGCACGATATTCAGATATTCTTCAACTGGACGGCGCAGCAGCCTTCTGATCCGTGTCCACTAACAGGAGCCATCTACTAGAAGAAAATGTCGAAGGGGATTCGTCGTTATGGCTACTTTGAATGTGACAACTGTGGAAATGAGTGGGAAAGTGCACATGTGTACTGTCATGGATACGACGTAAGTACCACTGCAGACTATTTTTTTCAGTTTTATCTTGTTTTTTTCATGTCCACTGTGTCGTTGTTTCCCATTAATTGTCAAATTCTGTCTCTCTCTACGTCTCTGTCTCTCACTCTCTCTCTCTCTGTCTCTCCTCTCCCGCTCTGTGTGTCTGTCTGTCTCTCCTTCTCTCACCCCCTCTCCTCACTCTCTCTCTCTCTCTATCAACCTCCCTCCTTCTCTCTCCCCCTCTCTCTCTCTATCACTCTCTTTCTCTCTCTCTCCCTGCTTCCCTCCCTCCCTCTCTCTCTCTCTCCCTCCCTCCCTCCCCCTCTCTTTCTCCCTCCCTCCTTCCCTCTCTCCCTCCCTCGTTCCCTCTCTCTTCTTTCTCTCTCTCTCTCTCTTCCTCCCCTCTCTCTCTCTCCCTCACTCTGTCTCTGTCTCCCTATCTTTCTCTCTGTCTGTCTGTCTCTCTCTCTCTCTCTCTCTCTTACTTACTCTCTCTCTCTCTCGTGCTATTGACATTAGTTTACCTTCTGAAATCGTTATTTCTTATCCTTGTCTAGGCTATCTTTGCGCAGGATTGCTGTGAGTGTGGCGAAGAGACCTGGCCGAACCAAGTAGAGAAGCTTCAATGCTCAATTTGTGGAAAAAAAGAGAAGTGCGACTGCAACAGAGATTTCTTCGAGGACGACAAGGATAAGCCGCACAGAAAAGACCTATGCCACAAGTGCCAATCTGGCGATCCCTGTACATAGGATGTTAACAGTCCGAGTCCTAAATAGCAGGAAACAACACTGGACTCAAACCTAATCCTTGCCATACACGTAATTCTCTCAATATTGATAGATATGATAGGATCAGCCAACTAGACAACATCAAAAGTCAGCTCAAGATTTTATTTCAACAACTAGCCAAAACAACAAAGGACTAAGACAACAACCGTGTCTATTACTGGAAGCGCACGTAAAATCCCTTTTAAGGTCAATGATGTGGACTTTGCTGCAAAAATAAAAATTAGCTTTAACCCTTAATTTGTTTGTTGTCGGATTTCCACTAAAAGTAAAAAGAAAATATTTTGTAGTATTCTTTCAACTTTTGAAGCCTATAAAAAGATATGACAGTGACATATTTTGGAAATGTAAAGTTGTTTTGTAGATAGATTCTTTAGACATTTCATCATGAGGCAAAGAGGTTTAGTTCAAAAGGGGAGGGAGGGTCATATTTAGATTTTCCACGTACAAATGTTTACATTCTAACTGTGGTACAATATATCTTTTTATATTCTTTAAAACCACATTCATTACGACGGAATATATAACATAAAGCGAACATTATCTTATGTTTATTATCCCCCGCCACGAAGTGGAAGGGGGATATAGGTTTGAGCTCCGTCCGTCCGTCCGTCCGTGCGTCCGAGTTAAAGGAGCCAATTTTTCTCAGAAACCGTTATAGGTAGGTTTATCAAATTTTCTGTGTGCCTTCAGGGTATCAATATCTTGATGGAGTTCGAAAATCAGAACCGCGCACATATTTTTTCCGAAATTATTGCCCTTGTTACGTTTTTTGGGACTCTGTTCGAGGTGTCTTCAAAGGAGCCAATTTTTCTCAGAAACTGTTACAGAAAGGATCATCAAATTTGATGTGTGCCTTCAGGGTATCAATACCTTGATGGAGTTCGAAAATCAGAACCGCGCAAATATTTTTTCCGGAGTTATTGCCCTTGTTACGTTTTTTGGGACTCTGTTCGAGGTGTCTTCAAAGGAGCCAATTTTTCTCAGAAACCATTACAGATAGCATCATCAAATTTGATGTGTGCCTTCAGGGTATCAATACCTTGATGGAGTTCGAAAATCAGAACCGCGCAAATATTTTTCCGGAGTTTGGTGTCATGATATTTTTGAGTACACTCGAGTATTTAGGACAAGGTTCTGACTTAATTTAAAATAAGAACAAATCTGGCGGGGGATGTTGATGACTATGTCTTCTTGTTTGTCTTGCCTTTTATGCAAGTTTGTTTTATTATTTTAAAAACAATTACAATCTGACGGAAGAGCGCTATCGTTGAAAAGGCAGTACCTTAAAGATAGTATACAAAGATAACAATGGATACACTGGATGAAAAACAACACTAATTTTCATAGCGGTTTTAAGGGACAGTCCTATCGGGGTATTTTTGTGGAAACAAACTTCAAGATTATTCTCTGTTTATACTTATATATGATAATCATATGATTATCTCACACTTTTTTTCATATCATGTTAGTGAGGGTTTCATTTCAGTTCTAGATTTAACAATTTGACAAAGCATAGAATGCATCACTACGCCCTCTTGACTTTCGTTTCCACAAAAAAAACCAGTGATAGGACTGTCCCTTTAACACTCTAAAGACAATATTTCGAATGGTTTACAAAAAAAGGTTTTAAATTCATTGCTGACCATTTAACTACATCTTCCTACGCAAAGCCTAAAACGCCAGAAGAGGATGTAACCAACTGAAGGCATCTTACCAAATCAGTGATTTTCTATTCCTTTATATGCTTGTATTAAAAAAGAGTAAATCAAACGAAAGTTGCATGTACAGCTGAAAAGTTAATAAATGTTCCTTTTTAGCACTTATGATAGTTATGAATATATAAAACTCTAAAGTTATATTTCAATAGATTGCTTCACAGTTAATTGGAAGCATGCTTAACTCTTGCAATAAGGCGTCCTCAAATGCTTTATTGATTAACTACCAATGATATTGAACTACTGTATTTCCTCGAATAGACGTTGGGCCTCGAATACACGCCGGGTCTCGAATAGAGGCCGGGGGTATGGCTGTATGAAGTAAATACACGCCGGGTCTCGAATAAATGCCGGGCCTCGAATCCACGCCGGGTGATAAGTTTATTAATTAATGCTCACGTAGTTAAATGCAAATAAAGTATTATCCCTCTACATGTCACGTGGACGAAATTTCCTACAAAAAATAAATAGACGCCGGCCTCGAATAGACGCCGGGTCTCGAATACACGCCGGGGGTTAAGGGGGTCTGAAAAATGGACGCCGGTGCCGTCTATTCGAGGAAATACGGTAATACAATTTATACGCGACGCCCTGCACTATACGAATCGGCAACTACAACTAGGCCAATACAGGAAAGCTGGGCCAATACGAGCACAAAAGGGCCAATAATAGCAGACTGGGCCAATACGACTCTGAGCATGCGCATACACACAAATAGCGATTGTTCAAAGCTTTCAACATATATGACAGTTCACCAATCTCACTGATAATTTTGATTTCGGTGAAAATTAACTCTCTAATGTTGTGCAAGTAAATCACAAAGAAGTTAATTAATAAAAATGTCATTAGTCAAGTTTTTTCCCCTAGTTACAGGTCCTCGGTCTTCTGTATTGGTCATTGGCTTCGCCTCGGACCATTACAGCAGACCTTGGACCTGTAACTGGACCAATACAGAAACACTTGATTAATGACACTATATTATTACTCGCCCATTGAAAATATCACTGTTTATTAAATCCACCATGTTATTACACATTTATTACACATTTTTGTATTCGACGATGTATAAATAAGTAATAAATAAAATACTAAACTCTGTCTTGTTTCAAAATATTTTTATGAAACTCATGAATGGTATAGGTATTTAACTCGCTTTCGCTCGTTATAAACTAAACCATTCACTAGTTTCATAAAAAAACAATTATGAAACGGGACGCCGTTTAGTATTCTCTATTTATATCACAGCAAAACTTCAATATCATAGTGTACTTGGGTGAGCATTACGTTCAAACTATATTGTTACAAATAAGTAAGATATAAGATAACAAATATAGATATATAGATACGTAATCCTCGACCTCTAATCTTATGTTACACCTATTTATATAACTATCGATGGTAAATTTTAGTTTTATGGTCAGGTATGAGGAGTTTTAATTTGTTTTGTAGTTAGCTTAATAAGTTACTCATCCCTACGTGAATGTCCAAGTCAAGCCTCAATCCTAATATCCCCAGGCCAAACCTCGCCCCCGACCCCCCCCCCCCCCCCCCCCCTCTCACTCCTCCGACACTCCCTACTCCTATCTCTAATAACCTCGAACCTAAAACATCCCCTACCCTCGATCTTTATTTACCAAAATGGCATACCGTCTATGGTAAACATATCTACCCTCAAAAACAGTCTTCCCGAGTCCACTCAGCTACGATCATAAACCAACCCAAAAAACTAATCCCCAACTTCGATCCCCATTCAACTCCAACCTTCAACCTTCAAAACCTCCCATATTAAAAATGAAAACACCCCAAACTTCAAAATGAAGTAAATTCAGTTTTACAAATTAGGAATTAAAAAAGTCCTTCACCATAAAGTGAATACGTGTTTGAAATGAGGTGAGCGGTATTAATATAAGCATTTGCTTGTTTACCAATCCGGTTCCTGCTTTTTTTGGGAAATAAATATGTTTAAACCAAATGAGGTGAACATTCTTTAAATTAGTATAAGAAACATTAAATACGAATTTTAGTGTTGACGATAGATTCTTGTAAAAGTATTTTTTAAGGTTTCCTCTTAATTGTTGATAAGTGAGTGAGTGTCTTTATCTTTTAGCAGGTTAACATAGTCTTGAATAACCAAATATAGGAATTCAAAGAAATAGCTCAGTTGCATTAAAAGGAATGTCACCAAACCGAAACAAGGCCTTCTTGGTTTCCTGGAAATCACGATGACGTCATACCTAAATCGAAACCGAGGTTGTTGTTTTGTTGACACAAGGCCTTTTAGGTTATCAGCTCAACGTTTAAGAAACAGAATCGAAACACATATACTTGTTTTTGACTGCCTTCCCTGAAAATCACGTAAAATCTTAATCGAATTGTCCGAAAACAGGTTATCAGCTAAACGATTTAGAAACGGAAACACATTTTTGGACTTTTCGAATGCCTTCCTAGAAAATCACGTCATATCTAGGTAATTCAAGTCAAAACGAGGCTTCGAACTCTATACGATCAGCAATCAGTGATATACACCACAACGCCATTGCCATTCCGGGAGAGAGGTTTCACTGACGAAGATAGAAACATGTCGGACCGAAGATACGGATATTTCCGCTGCCCTAAATGCAGTATGCAGTGGGAGAGTTCTAATGTATATTGTGACGGTTTCAAGGTAGGTGTGGCCCTGTGGGAGCTTAGGAGTAGAACATATAATAATTTGTTTCTTGTTTCCGCCCGTGTCAATTTCAAACCACGCCATCAAGCCTTTTTTCAAGATGTTGACAAGGGAAAAATGGAAATTTTGTCAATTGGCCTAGATTTTTTGTATGAAAAACAGGCTATTGAAATGTTTTTCGTTTCTGTCCGTGAGTGCCTTAAACGTGAAAAAAATATACAATGGTTATATTTATTTATGCTTTTCTTCATGTTCAAGAGTCTTCGCATCAGTTTGCCTGAATATAAAGACTAGAAACATTTAGTAATTTTTGTTGGGCCTTAGCATAACCGTATTTGTTTAGCAAAATATATCAATTCTTTTAACACGTTTATTTCTTGTTGAAAAGATTATAATTTATAATAATATGGTGAAACTAAATCATCCTTTGTAGTTATAGTGAACACCCATTCTACTATTCAACTGATTCTGATTGAAATACCACCTACATTGTATATTTTTGTGTCATTTCTCATTTTGATGTATATTTACATGTTTGACATGCATTCGGAATCAGTGTGTATCGAAATTAATTTGACCGGCGCCGTAAACATGAAAAAACAAAACTGAAAAATTAAAAACTTGTCGGTAAATGAACTTGGAGAGTTCCAGTCAAGAAATTGTTCAGACGGTAAAATTGAATTTTTAAAGTGATATTCAACATAAATTCGTATACCGATTCCAATGTACAAGAAATTAAACAGAAATATGATAATCTTGGAATACAAACGTTTGAATCTATAACGATATTGATTTTTATTACGACATAGCTCGACTTAAATAACTGTATATGAAAGAATTTCTTGTAAAACGTTTTAAAACTAGTAATTCAAACACTGAAAACGTTCCTTATGCAAAATAGATCACTTTTACATATTGGCATGAACAGAAAATCATTGACAAATTGGTCGTCAAAGTTCCCAATGCGCAAATGCAATGTACCCTATGCACTGACACCATTGATATGCAAATATCATATGCGTCATAAGCTTGCAATTTAATTTCTTGGAATATGTACTTTCACTTTCGTATCGTGATAGTGTTATTACTTTCACTTTCCTTTCCTCACGCTACATGCAATCATTCGTGGAATTTGACCTAGTTCATAGACGTCATGATGTCGTATCGATAACAACTATATGCAAAACATCCCACGCAGGACAACCATATGATTGGCGGGTGTAAAAGCTATTACTATTACTATTACTAACTGATGTTATTTTTTCAGTAAAAAACAGTAAAATCAATAAATTTTAAGTATGACCCCTCCCCCCCTTGAACTGAACTGAAAAGCTTTTACAATTACTAACTTATGTAATTTTGTCATTAAAAAAATTAAATTCACTTAATTTAATTTACGATCTTTTTTTGAACTGAACAAGTGTAAAAGCTGTTTCTAAGCTCTTACAATCTTCTGTAATATTTTCAGTAGAAAAACCCAATAAAATCACTAAATCTGAATTATGACCCCTCCCCCGTTGAACTGAACGGGTGTAAAAGCTATTACTATTACTAACTTATGTACTTTTTCAGTAAAAAAACCCCAATAAAATAACTAAATTTAAATATAACCCCCGCCCCTTGATTATGAAAGGCTATTGCAATGAATTTTGTCTACACATGAAAAAAATGCAGATGTTTGCCTTATCTGAGTCAAATTCGGTTATTTCTTTTTATTTCTCATTGATTTTAAATTTATATCTCCAAAAGCCAGGGTTATAAAATAGGAGATATACTGTACATGTACTTCTTTGCCTGTGAGTACGCTTCAAGATTGAAAAAACACGTTTTATTTTACTCGCTATCACTGAAGATTATTGAGTTCACAAACTATGAACTGACTCTAATGTCATATGTGATTTGGGTTCAATCTATCTTTTATAGAATATCCAAAGGCATCAGACACTTAATATAAATGTAAGCATACACACGAGTACATGTTTTATATCACAAAACAAGGCCCGAGAGAGTCACGTCTGCAAAGCGACCGGAATTGAATCAACTAGTTTCCTGACTCAATTCAATTATAATTATTATTTCAGGTTGATATTTAGGCCAACGGCCTATGACAACATAGAATACAAATAAAATCAATGCTCATAATGAACATGCGTATACAATGTAGATATAAACATAGTGTGGAAAGATGCTTATGTAAATTGGTGCTTCGTAGTTTCATAGCATGGTATATATACATGGCAATGTCCGAAAGTGGCTTACAATGAAGTTAAAAATAATGTTCTTCCTCTATTCCTGATTTACATAGCCTACAGGTTCTATCTTTGCGTTTCTATTTCTAAAGGGAGTGTTCCACAACAGAAATTTGCCAAAGTGCAGACCCGACTCAGTCGCTTGTTGTTTTACATATAGAAAGGTGTGAATACCTACATGACATTGTATATGATGTAAAAATGTGTTGCCTGTCTAATATTCGATTTTCTCATAAATTTCAGCCGGCGTATAAACAAGACTGCAAGTCCTGTGGAACAGCGTGCATGCCGTACCGTGTAGAGAAGCTCATCTGCTCTGTGTGCGGTAGTAAGGAGTGCATTTGCACTAAAGAAGACAAAAAGAAACGCCACATTGATCCGAACAAACCACACAGATCCGACCTCTGCCATCGATGCCGCGCAGGACTTCCTTGTCAACAATAGAGAACAAACATATCTCGGGTCATAATGTTTATATTATGTCCATATGCAACGAAGCACGGACTGGTTTGTCTTGTGGCGTCAAATTACGTCGAGAATGCGACAAAGATTGTTTGGTGACGTTTGTTTGGGAGACGATCTATAGATGAAGTTCTCAATCTTGCGTAATGATTACGTATACGTACTACGTAGTCTGTACTTTGTGATATTAGTGCTGACAGCATATTATGTTATCAAGATTTGTGCCTTATAATCAGTGCACACTCGCTGTCGCTCGGAGAATACCAACTTTAGGTGCTCTTATTGTCAATATAGAATGACATTGCATTTGAGTACGGAGGATGATCTAAGGACCTATCCTATATCGTTTGTTCTTTGTTGATATTTCTGAGTTCAAAGCTGAATGGGAGAATAACAAGTTTTTATCTAAATACTGATTATCTCACGGGAAAGGAACAATGTACCAATCAATAACGTATGTGTACTCAGTAAAGTAAATAGCTTATTTATATATTTATATATTGAACCAACCCTTGAACCCTTGAAAATACTTTGTTTTTGTTTTATATTATGTATCGTTTTCAAACACCATGCGGTATTTTGTATATTTTATGTACGCATCATTATAATCAAATGTTGTCGTTATTTGTGAAAAGAAGTATCAAATAAGTGCCCCATTATGTCATACAAGGTGTTCAAAGTAAATAACGAATAATAAATAAAAAAGATTCCTAATCTCTAAAATTGACATTTATTTCTGGATTATGTCTCTTGCAGGTATTCATTTAAAAAAATCTCATCCCAATCCAAATGCGCAACTCAAATTGATTTTGTTAAGCATGCTAAACTATTTGCGTTCTATTCTTATTGATATTTAAAAATTATGTGTATCATTGATTTCAATAACTTAACGTGTATGTGATCGTTATTTGACTGGTTATTTATTTGATATTGATATTTGTGATACAAATTGTTGTTATTGCTTTCTATATGAATGATGAGTGAATAAAAACAAGAACAAGTTGTATCTATTTATTTATTTATTTATTTATTTATTTATTTATTTTCCACTGAGCATCTTGGTTGTTGTATACAAACATAATTGGAAGAAATGTTCATTTGTCTTGTGAAAACTAACACGCTTTCTCCGGCCCTGATTGTTAATATGCATTGAAATGAAAACAACCTGAATGAAATTTCAATATGCACAAAATGATGAACATATTAACAAATTCTATGTCAATGAAAAAATATAAAACCAACGTTTGGTTACTGGTACAAGACATCAATAAATAATCATTAAATAACGCGGGGGATGGTTTGTTTTCATACGATTGACTAGAAAACAAAATGTGGGTACTTATTTGAATTTGAGGCAAACCTGTTGCAAACGTATATGCACTTGAACGAATTAACCTAATGAAACTTTTAAAGTAAAAAAATATATATAAACTGAGAAAAGAGTCCACTGTAACACTTCAGTAACAAAAGACATATCGGTGTGTTCAGCTTCATTCATGTTAGTGCTTTATGCTTTTACTACAAAATTCATAAAAATATGACAAAATTTTCTAAAAGTTCATCTATTCTTCGATCGGCTTCCTTTCAGCAAAATGTAGTTCTCAAGAACAAGCAACTTAAGTTGGGAAAAAAGAGCTATGTTACCCAAAGAGGCTACCAAAATCATATCTATCAAAAACACTCCCACATTGTCCTAATAAGTTGAAGCGTCCGTAAAATGACCCCCAAATTGATGCGAACAATTATTGGTTGTATCATCGACGTTATAGCAAAAGTTGGTTGCTGGTTAACTGTTAACTTGTAGTGAGCATTTGTATCATAGCTAACAAAATAGTTTGATTGGAACAATAGGGACAGTAATTGTGCGTCCATTGCTGATATTTTGTTTGACAAAACTAGTACTGTAAGCAAACGCTTCAGAGGTTACTCGGGCAGATAAGGTTGGAAAAATCAGCGGGACAGGAACGGTAAAGAACAAGATTAAATGAGACTATTTGTACAGTTAACCAATAAAGAAACTAAACATTTACAGTTAACCAAAAAAGAAACTAAACCCGTGCCAATATGAGGAAATTATCACATGTCCTTAATTGTCTAAAGCGGGTACACAAACCAGTTCACAGAACCTGGTACATAACTGAAACGTGAATAAATAACTAAAAATAATTTTTTTATCAGTATTAAAATGAAAACACGTATTGATTCATAACAATTAGATCAACCTTAAGCAAATATCAAATTATTGATTGTTCATTAGGCTTATTTTATTATAACTCAATGACGTGATCCCGCCAATTTAGGTGTCGGGTGATTTGACGACAGACATACTTAATTAAATAAGCCAATACAAAGAATCAACGATTTGATTTTAATGAGATTTCACAAGGGAGATAAGCTGAAACTGAAAACGTTTCTCTCAATGCAAACGAAAAAAAATGGTTCTTTAATCTCCGTTGCGCTTAATTCTCCTGCGCATTCATATTGACTGTTCTAATACACAGGAAATCCCTCTCAAACATCTCTCACAAAGCGATGACAAATGTGGTTTCTTCTCGTCGACATGGCGGTCTCGGGGAGTGACGTCATCGCTGTAGTCAGGGTCATACCCGTCAGCCCAATCAAACTCCTCAGACCCATCATACCCGTCTTCTAAGAACCTTCCTCTATCGAAGCCACAATCACAGCATGGAGCACCACATTCGAAACACTCAGTCCAGTAGGGACCCGTAAAGATTGGAACTCCCATTTTCTCCGTGCACTTCTTGCATGCTTGTTTGAATGGGATCTGAAATACAGTTTGTTGTGTTTAAACAAGAGTTATCTGAAGATGACATATCCCACCGTAACAAGTAACAATTCCAAGGAAAACGCCCAAAAAAAGTAATATGTCCATGGATATTGCCAAAAATATAAAATCTTAAGAAGTTGAAGATACCAAAGGCAATCTACACATGCTGACTTTTTCACATAACAAGATTCATTAAGCAGTTTTTTAGTTCTGTCGAAGAAACAGAATTGTAAATTACGTTTCCATTGAAACTTACAAAGTTGAAAAGTTGAAAATACAAAAACACACAGCTACATACGGACAATTTAGATAATACATGTACAAGCTATTAGAATCGGTCAATCTAGTAAAACTAGCTGTAATATTTATTTCCAATAAGTCTTACATTAAATCATTGGTAAATTTCATCATAATGTGTAAAATGCAATATAAATCCTAACGACGCCCGATTCAAAGAGATCAGCCAGTTCTTTTTTCATTCGCTGATTTCCGCGCATGCGCGACACGGACCAGGTGGGTTAGTAGCTAGATGTAACGTAAGGACTTAGGGGAAGAAAACATTACAGCTAGTTTTAACTAGATTGGAAAAGGCATATCTACATATGCTGACTAATCCACATACCTACCATGTTTTATTGAGCTAGGTCTAAACGTTTTTTTAGTTCTACTCCGGAAAGGAAATGATTACGAAAGGACGGGTGGACAGACCATGACTATATATCCCACGGTATTACATACCGGTGAGCTTCAACATTTACCAAATAAAAGAATAAATGAAAAATTATACATTGGAACATCCTGCTACATCAGCGTATATGTCTCCGCTAATGCTACAACCTATCCCCTGATATCCTCCTATGGTCATATCATATTGGTGTTTTTTAAAGTTGACAATGTTTTCTGTACATATTTACCAATTAACATGGGAAAAATAATGAGGTTTCTTGTTGTTTAAGGCGGAGCAAGTTTTGAGGACTGTTTATAAATGTCTCAGCGGCGAGAACTTGGAAGTTCTCATGTCTGTCTCAAATATAGTCCTTGACATTTCTCAAAAAGAGGTATTTTTAATATTTTATCACTTATAACTTTTAATATAAATGGACCAAGTTTCACGGTTCCTTTTATATTGCAATATCGGTAAAATGACTACAACATGGTTTGAATTCTCTTTTAAAATATCGTCCTGGGAATTTGCTCCAT
The DNA here is from genome assembly GCA_916613615.1 of Steromphala cineraria. Lineage (NCBI taxonomy): Eukaryota > Metazoa > Mollusca > Gastropoda > Trochida > Trochidae > Steromphala > Steromphala cineraria. The sequence goes on along the minus strand of OU744722.1, from coordinate 36,153,025 downwards.
TTTTGAAACATTTACGCTCGTTGAAAGAATATTTTAACTTATAATCTATTGAACAAAAATGCATAAGTCGTTTACCGTATGTCATGTGTTGTTAAGTATAAACTATTAAGTACAGTGAGTTCCCTTTGAATGAAAATGATATGTATAAATAGAAGATACTAAACGACCTATCATTTAATACAATTTTCATAAAACGAGTTAATGATTTTGTATAAAACGAGCGAAAGCGTTTAATAAAACTAGGATTACTTGGAAGGAAGTTTAGTTTTCTGTTTATTACTTGCCCTAAAAATCAAACTAAAATTTCCGCAACTCGGTAGCCATTGTGACGGCGCGCTTTTATTGTGGCGTCACAACAACTCAATACTGTGACGTCATACTTGCATTGTGATATTTCACTAGTTTAATATTGCCGTTTATTACCCATTTGGTTGGAAATACGTGGTAACGTATTTTCAATATGAGAACTAGTGCACATATCACTTTTGCCTAGCAACGATTGTTGTAGCGCGAGTTCATGTTATATTTCGTCTGTGACGTCATAACATCATTGTTCGTGACGTCACTGTAACCGGCCGTCGCAAGGGAAGCGGCCAGTTTCTTGGATATTTCTAAGATGGTACAATGGAATAGAATCGGCAATAAAGAGATTATTATCCTCGGAAGTGTGTCATATGACACACTTACTCGCGTAATAATCTCTATATCAATATTACGTTGCGGTATCGTATACACGGGCGAGTATATGTAGCCGATGTTTGAGAAGTGGGGCGTTCTCATGTGATAAATCCTCATAGGGCAAAGTTTATCAGTCAAAATGATGTTTCGGATTAAAGATATATTGTTCTTAGGAAGTACTATCTATCATTGGTTGAGATAAGTCTTTCCATAACTGATATTTTGCATAAATGTAATAATAATAATAGACATATTGTGTTTTGAACAAAATATACCGTGTGGTTATTCTATTAGCCAGTTGAAAACGTCACGTGACATCGGAACGTGGGAAAGTTTGTTTCAGAATGTCAGAGTTAATCACCGTAGAAATCGTTTAGTCTTGCATGTTATATAATTAGAACATTCCCACAGCAGCAAACAAATAGAACAATACAATCAAAACATACGTTAGTTAAACCATATCATTTTAGATATATTTTGAGAGGGTTTGGCTTGATCGAACAAACTTATTGTTAGTACATATACTTCAACATAGATATAAGCTAAGTAAAGACATTGAAATATACCTTACTTATCACATCAAATACCGGTCTGTACCAAGACAGGGTTTCCCGTTTGAACCAAACATATAAGATATTGTGTATTGAGATACTTAAATGTTGAAATAGTCAAATCGTTGTAACGCGATTTGGTAAGTTTATTTAACAAAATAATAGACCCTTGTTGAAAAAGGTTTTTTTTGGTTTCAAATACCTAATCGTAAACATAACTTGATACGGTTGAAGCCTTAAGAACTGAAAGTTTTTTTATATCCAAAACTAGTACGAAGAAACGGAAAAATGTTTGTGTTGTCAAGTGTATACAGCGACGTGATACTGTTCATATGTGCACATGGGCAAATACAACGATCATTATCTAGCAACAATTACTTCAACTATAATTCCGCTATTTGATCGCACGTCATAAAAATATGAATACTGAAAATATTTTCACTGGAGTTTGTCTTCCAAGTTTAATTGAAAAGAATGGGTAATTAAAATAAACTGACGTAAAATGTGGTACGACTTTTAGAAACTTTCTATGCAACACTCGCTGTTGCTCAGGATATACAAATCAGTGACACGCGTTAACTTATATTGCTTTAAACCTAAAACCAATTTACTAGACATCATGGTGTCGATGACCTATGTCCAACCTTCGCTCTCGCTCCAGTAATAAAAACAACTTCGCTCGTTGAAAAGGATAACTAATTCCTAACAGTCGTGGTGCAGATAAACCTGCGAGGTTGGTAGCTCTTCAGTATTTTGTTACACTGCTTATAACGCCCGCTCTCGCTCTGGGGTATACAAAACAATGTCACTCGTTAAACAGATTGTCAAAAAAAACCTACATACATACAATGACAGTGCCAAAAACCCTGCCCGTTTGTGAGCTCTCCCAGTATCTGTTGCACTGCTTACATCTATACAAGGCATACACTTCCGCCGGTGTCTATTGCACTGTTTTAACGCTCGCTGTCGCTCGGGGTATACACAACAATGTCAGATTAAACAGATTGTCTAAAAACCTGTATATACTTACAATAACAGTGCCGATAACCCTGCGAGTTTATGAGCTTTCCCAGTGTCGGTTGCACTGCTTACATCTATACCAGGCATACACTTCCGCCAGGGTCTATTGCAATGTTTTTCACTCTCGCTGTCGCTCGGGGTATACAAAACAATGTCACTCGTTAAACAAACTATAAAAAAGCTCATATACTTACAACGACGGTGCCGATAACCCTGCGACTTTCTGAGCTCTCCAAGTGTCTGTTGCACTGCTTACATCTATACAAGGCATACACTTCCGCCAGGGTCTATTGAACTGTTTTTTTTACTCTCGCTGTCGCTCGGAGTATTAAAACCTGTCACACGTTAACAAATTGCCTAAAACCCAATATGCTTACTGCTTACAACACTCGCTCTCGCTCGGGAAAACATGTAACGACACAATTAGATTACTAAGATCAAAATACTTACAATGACAGTGCCGATAACCCTGCGAGTCTGTGAGCTTTCCCAGTGTCTGTTGCACTGTTTACACCTATACCAGGCATAAACCCTCTGTAGACGTCTGGGTGCTCTCCTTCCTCCTCTCCGTCTTCTCCCTTCTCTCTCTCCCTGGGGTTCTTCCTCCTGCTTCTTCTTGCCTTTACCTCCTCTGCCCTCTTTATTCTTCTTTCCTTCATTTTGATTTGAACTTTTTGTCTTCCCTTGATTGGGCTGATTTGCCTTTTCTTTTGAAGTCTTCGCTTCTTGATTTCCTTAAAAAAATTATAATTGTTAAATAAGATATTATACACTCAGTTAAAATGTTTTTCAGTAAAATGGTTGTCATATTCACGTTTTATAGTATACACATTTTCTGATTTCAGGACATTTTATTCGGGTTTGACAAAATCAAAAATACCTTAAGTGAACTTCAATTAAATCAATTAATTAATTATCACTTTCATGTGTTCTTAAAACGATATTCATGATGTTTTATTTTGCTTTTATACTTTAAAGGGGCAGTAGCACGTTTTTTTGATAATTTTATATTTTAAATTTCTAACCGATAATTGTAAGTTAATGCTAAATGTATTATTTTGACAGTGTTACAAATTTCACCAATCATTCATAGTCAGAGGACAAAGTATGAAGATTCACATAAAATCCATTGGCAGCCATTGTTTGTGAACACCTTGAATTCATTTTGTGTAAGAAAATGAAATAACATTCCTAAACTTTACATTTTATATTTGAATTATTACTGCTCCATTTAGTTAAAATGTATTGTCTTTCAATTGGAACCATTTATTTTTATTTTCCTGTCATCACCTTATTTTCCCCCTAAAAACGTGCTTCTGTCCCTTTAATACATTTATGCAAAATTCAAATCATTTTAAAATTTCATTTTCAAAAGTCAGTTTTATGAAAATGTGAGATAGATGCACTTTTTTTCCACAACTCAATTTCTAATTGATCTGCTTCCCTTTTCGACATTTTAGATTTGATTGAACATCTTCATTATGGAACATTACGGAGCAAAATGACTTAAAAAATTCACACTTTGAACCGAAATTGAATTTCCTTATTAATAGGAACAAAAATTCTGTTTCTGTGGCCGAAAATTCATAGTTCATATCACTTGACATCTCAAATTACTCTCAAACTATTTTTTCAACGGCATATGCATAATGTAAGAAACTCATTGTTTAAAAAATTATTTCAAATGTCTCTTTTCAAATTTACTTTAGGAAGAAGAAGAAGAAGAAGAAGAATATTATTTTATTTGAGTGTCACACACATTAAAAGTGTCCGGCCAATGTGGCCTATGAGACACTAAAATCTTCATGATGCAAATTTAAAATATAATATTATAGGCATATATATAATACAAATTATATCACACAATCAAATAATACATAATAATGTATAATGATAAAATATTACATTAATGGCTCATTTTCCTTAGAGTGAACATACTGAACACCGTTGCGGCGATGGATTTGATATGAATCCTGTCGGATAGTAAATATATTGCCTTGTTGATTGGCGATAAAGTGCTAAAAGACCTATCATAAATACTTAATTTATCAAAAAGCTCTGTTCTGATGTCCTTATAGAAACTACACTCAACAAGGAAGTGAACCTCGTCTTCGATTGAGTCACTGTTGCAGGATTTGCATATACGGTTATCTAATGGGGTTACAGGCCGAGTGAAACGTCCAACTTCCACCTCCAGTGGTAGTGATCCGCATCGCAGCTTGCTGAAGACACTTCGATGTGAACGGTTAAGAATAGCTTTAACATAATACTCTACAGACAGAGTGTGCTTGAAAAGACGATATGTGCGTAGTTTGTTGCCATTCGGGAGGTTACGGTCATTCCACAGTCCAGCAAGCCAGTCATTGTGATCCTTCAAAATAAGCCAGTCTTTAACATATAAATATTCATTATCAGTAATTGCATATATATCATTAAATGTAAATTGCGAAATCAAAAAGTCTTTGATTCTGTTGTGCCACGATTTACGATACTTGGTTGACCACTGGTTTATTCTACAAGCGATTCTGTCAGAGTCCATGCTGCATAGCTTACGCCAAAGTTTGATAGATTCGATCTTGTGACTCGTGGAGGGCGCCGTCCAACCCATTTCACCTCGTACAGACAGATTTGAGGTCTTTCGTCCAACAGCAAGGAAGAATCGGCAGGCTTTGTTCTGTATAGAGTTGATGGATGAATATTCTCTTGTTCCCCATATAGCGGACCCATAAGAAAGAATTGGCTGAACCAAGTTATTATATAATGAAGTAAAAACATCGTAAGCCATTCCACCAGCAGATTTGAATTTACATATTATTACACCAAGGGCTCTATTTGCTGACTTAGCGATTTCTTTAGTTGTAAAGTTGAGGTCAAGGTGCTCTTCTAACCAAATGCCGAGGTACTTATAGGCGTGGCTCACATCAATATCATCTGTTCCTATTTTAAATGGATACGACGACCGGGGCACAGATGGGGTACGATAGTGAACAACTTTCGTTTTCTTTACGTTGATTTGTAATCGCCATCTGGAGCACCAACTCGCTACACAGTCCAGCATACGCTGGAGAGATTCTTCATTTGGAGCAATTACAGCGATGTCATCAGCATACAATAGAATACTCAGCATCTTATTGTCGATATAAATACCACAGTCCAAGTTGTTGATTTCCGTAGCAAGGTCGTTAACGTATATCGAAAAGAGAGATGGAGATAAAACACAGCCCTGGCGTACTCCTGATAGCACTGGGAACGAGTCTGTTAAACAGTCATTCACACGGACACTTGACCATGTGTCATCATACATGGCTTGAACTGCGTTCAGAAATTTACCTTGTATACCAAATTGTTGAAGTTTAAAACATAGGCATTGGCGATTAACACTGTCAAAAGCTTTCTTTGCATCAATAAAACATACATAGGTAGACTGTCTTGATATCTTTCTGTTATTAATAACTGAATAAAGGCTATAGATGTGTTCTTGACTAAGTCGTTGATTGAGGATATCAGCATAAATCTTACAAGGCACTGACAACAGAGAGATACCTCTATATCCTAACGGGTCACGATGATCCATGTCCGGTTTCTTAATAGGGTTGATTATACTTGATCGCCATATATCGGGGTATTTAGGTATCTTTAGGTTTGTTCAAGTCAATTGAACAAACATTCACCATAAAAACATGCTGATTAAGCAGAATGTCAGAAAGATTAAGGGCACATCATTAATCCATTGAAATTGACACCCCCTAAAACCCGTGCATATCCTTGTGATAAAACGGTCAAACTGTTTTAGGCTGGTTCGGTTTCAAGTCACCCCAATATCGACTATACTGGGTTATGTTGTCCTAAAATCTCGCTTTGCACGTGCATTATCTGCAACTTGGAAGTATGCCAACATATTGTCTCTTTAAATTGTTTCATTGCCTTATTAAGCCAATGCGTATACTTGAACCCTTTTTTAAGTTGTAAATGTTATATATAATTCTTATCATGTTACATTTATGTTCGATAAGTATCATATAAACATATGACATGATTTACAACTAAAACAACAGAATTATATATACAAATGTTTTACTTCCTACTTATAGCTTATATACTTATACTGTCAATGTGTAGATAATTTAATCTTAGTTTTTATAAATGTTATAAATAATTCTTATCATGTTACATTTATGTTCGATAAGTATCAAAGATTAGAAAGATGTGACATACTATCCAACTAAAACAACGGAATAATATTATAAATACATTATTTCGTACTAATAGCTTACATAGATATACTTAAATGTCATGTGCTTTAAAACGAAACTAACAATGTCAAAGCGACATTAAAACTTTCCATGTGCATTCACAACTATCATACCACATATATTTATCTGAGTTTAAATCTATTCTTAGCTCAAATGAACAAGCTCGCTTACTAGCGTAAAACTCGCTTTAAATATTCATTTTACATCAATTACAGTCACTTCTATTCGATTCACAAGTAGAATAATCACAACTGTATTTTTTGCAACATTTCCGTATTTATCCTACCTGTACCATGACTTTCCTTCTTTCCGCTTCGTTCCGTTTTTTCGCCCTTATTGTCCGGTTTTTGTACTTTCCCTCCGTCCTTTGCTTTCCCCCCTTGTCCCCCCGGAGTCCCTCCCCGCTTGGCCTCGCCCTTTACGTCCATTTACACAACAATATTTCAGCAACTGTCCAACGCGCATGTACAGCCTATCAGCGATTGTTTCGCTTTCTAGGAATGCCTGTTATAACGCGTAATGACGGCGTTCTAGGAAGTCGGTTGTTATCTTGAAATATACAATACTCAACCTTTACATGCTTTCGTCGAGGTTGACGGACACATGATGAGCAACTGTTATGCACCCCTTGTTCTGTGACGTCATAGAATGGCAACGTCATAAAGACTCCATGATGATTTCCAGACTTTATCTATTTATCACTTGAACTATGAAGAAGTTTTTTCTGTAAATATGTAAATATAGAAAGGAAGAGAAAGAGAGAGAGAGAAATCTTAAAGAAAAACTCCTCTTTATGACTATTTAGATATTGAATCCTGATTTAAATTAAAACACGTAAACTCCGCGAATGGTAAAGAATTACTGTTTTAAATGAAAACGAACAGGATTTTTATATATATTCATCCACACAAGTTTGCAATTCCGTATCTAAATAGTTATTTTATAAGGCCATACAGTTGTAACAAATTTTCCTCGCCCGTTTAAGATATCGCTGTTTGTTAAATCTACAAAGTCATCAAACATTGTGTAACAACATATCACGCAGACCGAATGACGTGACGTCATACTGATTTTAGATTTAGATTTTTGACGATGTAATTAAGCCAGTAATACATAAATACCAAACTCGGTCAAAATTAATAACATTTTTATGAGACACGTGAATGGTATCGGTATTTTACTTACTTTCGCTCGTTACATACAAAACCATTTACTCGTTTCATAAAAATGCTATTAAACGGGACGTCGTTTAGTATTCTCTATATGTGGAACTATCAATCTTATTTTATTTAATTTGCTTAAATCACACGCCCCATTTACATAACTAACGATAACCTATCTAACATTATCAACAAACACTGTTTTGTCATCTTTAGATAATTTCTCTAGATACCGTTTCTTTTCTACTAACTTTACAAAATCGCTTTCCGGCCTACGATGGAAAATCGTGACTTTTTAACTCTAGATCATCGCAATGCTAAACAGATTCAGTTAAAGGGGCAGTAGCAAAATTTTATATTTGAGATTGTTCAGTGACAATTGTACGTTAATGCTCAATGTATTATTTTGATAGTGTCAAAATTCTCATGACACAAACCAATTTTCCATAGTCAGAGAACACATTATAAAGATTCACATAAAGTCCTTGGCCCGCCATTTTTGTGTGAACACCTTTAATTCTTTTTGTGTAAGAAAAGGAATCCCATGGCTAACTTTACATAACATATTTGATTAAGTACTGCTTCAATTAAATAAAGTACACTGTCTTTCAATTGGAACCATTTATTTTCATTTTCAAGACATCACCTTATCCCCCCCCCCCCCAAAAAAAAAAAAACGTGCTACTGCCCCTTTAAAATAATAATTTCAGTAGCCTACTTCTTGATACATTAACTCCATTGATAAATTTAAGCATATGGGACTACAACGATACGATCAACTTTCATCGAATGTTTATTATTAATGTCATTATGATTACACTCTGAACTATAACGTTGTTATTAATAGGGTATAATTCCGACATAACCAGGTTGTATTACTTACTTACTTACTTACATACTTACTTACATCCATCTGTGTCATGAATATGAATATGATATGATAAGGCCACAGGTCAATTATCCCATGTACTTAGCTTTATTATATGAATAAAAAACATTTCATGAAACATTTCTAAATTTTACATATTATGACAACGGTACTTTGTCTTATTAAATACTTTTGGATGATTTTATATTTATTAAATCAATTATCCTAATCCTAATGTACTTATCCTAATATGCATGAGTGTTATATTAATAATTTAAAAAAAAAACATTTCATGAAACATTTTTTTATTCAACATATCTTGACAAAGGTACTTTGGCTAATTAATTATTGATACGCTTGGATGATTTTATATTCGTTTTAACAGTTATCCTAATCCTAATGTATTTGGCATGAGTATTATATCAATGATAAAAAAAACGTTTCATGAAACATTTCTAAATTCTACACATCTTGACAAAGGTACTTTGTCTAATTAAATACCTTTTTACGATTTAATATTCATTACATTTTTTAGGAACAGTATGAGAAAAGCAAAGGAATTTAAACTTTAATTATATAATTGCAGAGCTCATTTTAGTTTTGAAAATATTTTAAAAGAAAACATTTGTAGACGCCAACAAGTAAATTTTATAATTACAGAGTTCGTTTCAGCTGGAAGAATCTTTTCAAACTAATACTATGTTAACGCCAGTAGGAAATTTTTATAATTACAGAGTTCGTTTCAGCTGGAAGAATCTTTTCAAACTAATACTATGTTAACGCCAGTAGGAAATTTTTTATAATTACAGAGTTCGTTTCAGTTGGAAGAATCTTTTCAAACTAATACTATGTTAACGCCAGTAGGAAATTCTTTTAATTACAGAGTTCGTTTCAGCTGGAAGAATCTTTTCAAACTAATACTATGTTAACGCAAACATAAAAGTTTTATAATTACAGAGTTTGTGTCCGGGCAAAGAATATTTTTAAACGATTACTATGTAGACGCAATCAAGAAAGTTCTTTTATTGCCGAGTTCGTTTTAACTTGAAGAATCTTTGTAAACGAATACTATATGTTAACGCCAACAAGAATATTCTATAATTGCAGAGAATTTTTAGTTTTAAGAATGTTTTCAAAAACGAATATTTTGCTAACACCAACACGAAAATTCTATCATTGCAGAGTTCGTTTTAACTTGAAGAATCTTTGTAAACGAATACTATGTTAACGCCAACAAGAATATTCTATAATTGCAGAGAATTTTTAGTTTGAAGAATGTTTTCAAAAACGAATATTTTTCTAACACCAACACGAAAATTCTCTCATTGCAGAGTTCCTTTCAGATGGAATGCTATTTATAAACGAGTAACATGTAGAACACTGCAAGATTCTAACATTGCAGAGATTTTTTAGTTTGAAGAATATTTTCAAACGAATATTTTGTTAACACCAACCTGAAAATTCTATCATTGCAGAGTTCGTTTCAGATGGAATGCTATTTATAAACGAGTAACATGTAGAACACTGCAAGATTCTAACATTGCAGAGATTTTTTAGTTTGAAGAATATTTTCAAACGAATATTTTGTTAACACCAACCTGAAAGTTCTATTATTGCAGAGTTCGTTTAGCTGGAAGAATATTTTTAAACGAATACTATGTAGACGCCAACTGGTAAATTTTATATTTGCAGAGTTCGTTTTAGATGGAACCATCTTTTTAAACGAAAACTATGTAGACGCCAACAGGAATATTCTATAAGTGTGGAGTTCGTTATAGCTGGAAGAATTTTTCAAACGAATACGTGTTAACGCTAACAGGAACAATCCATGATTGCAGAGTTCGTTTGGAATCTCAGCTAGGTGGACAATTTAAGGTCATATTGGGCTTCAAAATGAATAACTAATAATGTCTGTAATTATAATTGAAAAACAAAATGTTCCAGGTACCATCTGAAATTCATTATGCTTTGAAAAATATTCAGATTCATCGCATTTTTAACAAAGAGTCTCCAAATGTTCACTTTTATGATATCTATTAAATATATTTGGACATGTAAAGTTATTTTCATTTTACGTGAGTTAAAAGTGAGGAAGAGTTTTGTTACAATACAGTATACTGTACTAAGACCTTATTTCTACTAAAACAGTGACCTTGTGGAAAACGGGATTCGCACACCGATCTACGGTGATAATTTAGCTAACGTATGCACCTTTATAACCTAAAATATTTTCAACAAATGAATAAAAATTAAACATAACATTTTTTATTTGGAATCAAAAAGGGGTTTTAAAAAAAAATAGTTTAAAAAATAAAAAAGTTGAAAAATTATGAGTAACAGATTTTCTGTTCAGAAGCATTTAGTTTCATGTCTACCTTGAAGCACACCCGATAATATAATTGCATGGCGAGAAACATATGTTGTGATAATAGAAATTGTAGTCGCAATAATTAAAACAGGAGAATATATTAGACAAGCTTGTAATAACTATAAGCTCATGAATCACATAAAACCATCTGTAGCCTCTTCAAACCTTATTATCCAGCATCAAACAGGGACAGGGAGGGAGGAAACATATATCTCTGCAAGTATGGTTTTATTAACATGGATGCCTATGGCGCTGATGTTGTATGGGCAAAAAGGTAATATTTGTCTGAATGTATGGTATAAAAACATGTCATTTAGACAGTGAATACATCATTCGTATAATTCAATTCAATTCAATTTCTTTATTCTCATTCAGCCACCATCGGTGGTACAAGAGAAATGATATACATATATACATGCAAAAACATAAATATAAGCAAAGGTGAAGGTTGATTTTGTTACAAATTCTTAAGTTTTTTATCAATGACAGTTATAAATCTTGAGAGATTCTTCAGTATGGATAATTTTTGTGATGAAAGTAATGACTTGAAGGTGTATAGATTTGGGTACTTATTAAGTTTATCAGGGATATATAGAGAATCTCACCCAAGTGTCTTCTGATATCAAATATATCAACACAAGTTATATATCATCCAAAATCATGTTGCATCACATAAGCATGAAAAATGTACATCTTTGAACACTGCATAGCCCTAAAACTGCCAACACAGTCATGTCATAGCATTGTGACGTCATCGTGTTAATGACGTCATAGCATTGTGACGTCGTTATGTTTATGACGTCATAGCATTGTGACGTCATTACTGATGATGTAAGACGTTTGTGATGTCATGTATTTTCTGACTACAGGGCATTGTTCAAAATCTACTGTCAAAGCGATATCTCCTAGGAGATATCGCTTGATCTTCCACAAGCGATATCTCCTGTGGAACACAGTTTTGGATGATAAATGTTTTTCGTTCCACAGCGATAATAATGTAACAGTGTTATGTCAGGGATTACACTATGCGTAACAGTAAAATATACCCCTTTTTGTGTCAAGTCCCGTGAGAGATTCGAACCCTCACAAAGCACGGTTGCAATAATGGTAAAATTGATTAATGGTTTCTTTAACACGGATGTCAATTTTGCTGATGTAGATCGGCAAACAGGTAAGGTTTGTAGACATGTAGATTATATGTCAGTAAGAAAGTAAATAAATGTACATTGTTAAATCAGGGATTAAAAGGTTGGTTTAAAGTATACTATTTGCGAGGCGTGAACGATTCTGCCTTTCAAAGTTAAGACTCTGAACAAACAGTACTACACCGATTCTCGTGTAGTAATCTCTTCCAACATTCTAAAATCATTTACTACTTTTCAGGCAACCTTACATTAACAGAACCGGTGGCATTCCAGGCAAACCTCGAAGAAGACATATCCGGTCTTCAAGACGACAAACCCATCGTGATTAAAAACGCGGTTCTCAATGTAGGCGATTGTTATGATCGATCAACAGGCATGTTCAGGGCCCCGGAAGCTGGAATATACATGTTCTGGGCCAACGGCATGGTCAGGGACAGGATATCACTTCAACTTTTACTCAACGTCAACGGGGAGCTCCGTGCTAAAGGATACACTCCGTTTCATAAGCAGTTCGGTGTTGCCTCTATCACATCAGTCTTGAGTCTCGAAAAGGGGGATAATGTCTATCTGACGAAAGGAAGCTCAAAACGTATCCGTGGAAATGGATATACTAATTTTGGCGGTGCCGCTCTTCATTATCGCATACCAAAGCAGTCTATGGAACATCCCAAAACTGTCGTCAAAGTAAAAAACGCTAAAGAGGCAATGTAGGAAGTCTGTTTCGAATAAAGATCAATCCTGATCTGTGAATATATATTTTAATGGGTTTTTTTCGGGTTTCATATTATTGTTTTTTTCCAGCTGCAATTTGCTGAATCTCATTGAAATCGGTCAAACACTTAAAGGGGGTCTGCAACCTGAATTTTTATCTTCCAGTGTTTTATTAGCAGGACCCCGAAAGAGTCGTAAATACTCGGTAGGGACGAAATCGTTTGGTTGCGAACCGCTTACAGCTGACAGCCGGTACCAAGTTTGTGTCATGTGACCCCCCTTACCCGTCTGGATGCTCTTTTTAACGATGATCAATGAGGTTTCACAAGCCAGGTTGTTGATCCCCTTTAACTCGGTCCAACAAAGAAAGGACGAGTTAGTCGGTCCCTTTCGGACTGGATATAACGAGACTGGTTTTAAAAATGTTCCATTTGAAAAAGTAAAATTCTCGGTAACACCTGCACAGTGTTTAACCAATTTCAAACAGATTTGAGTAAAGGATGGGCCATCATCTATTTTACACTAGGCTTTAAATCATGCTACAATGATTTTTTTTAAATACAACACGCTGCCTACTCATTAACGAATTAAAACATTGACACACACAAATTATTTGAAAGTATCTATTGTCAATGAAATTGTCACGAAGATGTATTTCATAATACACGAGATCACCAATGGAACATGAATTTCAATCTCGTTCAACTTAACTCAGTTTGAACCTTTGACTCGCGGTTCTGATCTGAGTACTGTTCTATAGGGTTGTTGTCCGGTGACATTGACACTGATCTGTCATTTTCCGTATTTCAAACAATCATAGGCTCGTTAAAATATCAAATCTTGTCAATGACTTTTCAACCTTGTCACTGACTGTTTGGAGTGCAACGGTAAACTGACACAGGCTCTATGGAACAATACTCGGGTCAGAAACAAAGTGAGGCACGAATGACAGGTTCCGATTTAAATGGGATTGGTGGTATTATGATTTAAAAACCATTAAAAGAGCATTACCAATCGGTGTTCATACGTCATGAGCCTTTGTGGGTTTGAATTTGCTCTTTCGTGTGTGTTCACGTTGATCACATATAAAGCACAATATCTGCCAAAAACGATCTAAATGACAATTGACTTTGAACCTTAAATGCACAACACACCGACGCTTTCAACCAATAACCAATGCTTATCAGTGCAAGCTTTTTTCAAACTATTTTCCAGAAAAGTTGCCTATTCGGTACAGCCGCCATATAAAATCGGTTTTCAAATAGCCAATATAAAACGTTTCAAAATTGCCACTGCTTCTTTTACTAAATTTTTACACAGCTTGTGATGTTTCAGACAAGTGAATATACTTTAAAATCTAATACGTCGGTTATAGGAATGATGAAATTCTGAAAACGTCCACCTTGATTCACACCTCTTTAAATGACTTATTCCTCTCACACCTGAGTAAACCATTCAAAAATGCTATATATCTACGTAAAAGCACACCTTTTAAAATTTGTAATTCCTGTCACACCTTTTTACTTATTCACATTCAGGAACATGTATGTTCTTAGTATCTACCTCTCATATGCGAAATGATATATAGTATGATAGTATGTATAGTTATTCATTAAAACTCATCATGCGTATTAATAATATTTCAAAACGGTTGCGTCGCTAATTTTCATAAAAGCGTTGCTAGTTTCCTTCTGAAGTTGAGGCCTTGTGCTGCTCTACCTATAAAATGGAGGTAAGTTTTTGTTATCTGAACAAAAAATCTCTATCCTGAATATCTAATGGATAATACGGATCTATTTTCTATTCTATCGTTTCAAAGCAAAATTCTTATTAGATATGTTCGTTTGGTATAAAGAATTAAAATTGCAAAAAAATTAAACCTAAGGTACGTTTTTATTTCTTAAAGTTTTCAACATTACATATAAGTTTGTGCAAAATGTATGTTCTTCAATGGGTAAAATATTGTGTTGATTAAATCAATAACATACATTCACTAAAATTACACTTTACTCAAGAATAGAAGTTATCCGGTTCAGAAAAGAATTTTCAACTCGGAAGAAAAGACATTGTGCAAAATGACATTACAATGCATTTGAAACTAAAAATTCTGAACTATTATAATACAATTAATCATATCGGATGATCAATGGTATTTTTAAACTGTTAATGACAAGTAATCCTTTTCTCAAAAAATTAATCAGGTTTATAATTAGACTGAAATTTAGTCTATGAAATATTCAAAATAAGTACCTTTAATGTAATTTTTTAGGCTTTGCATTGCATGTATGAATTCAGTTAATCTAGACTTGCAGAATTAATATCTATACTGTATAATGTCTACTATATAATACACTGCCATGAAGCAGAACAAGTATAATATACATTTAAGTCATTCATCAATATATGTTCATTTCAGATCATGTTTGCCTTGCTCGTGCTTATGTCCTTGTGTCCCCTGATGACCAATGGTCAGTTTAACATGTCCTCGTGTGGGGATCTGACCCCGACCGGATCTAACGTTACAGCCCAGACCAGTCGATCGCCCTACCAAGTGACCGTCAGTAGCAAACAGTATGAAGACAAGGTACCTATAACAGGTGACCATTATTTCGTAATACAATCAATCTCATTGAAATAAGCTCGTATGCTATACCTACAGAGTATGCGTGACGTAGCATCTATGTTAGATCACTTTTAATTATAGTCTCTCAAAACCATTAAAGCACCATTGTCATACTTGCATGGGCTTGTGATGAAATTTAGTTTTTGAGAAAAGAAATACATCACTCTGTAGAAAAATCTTGATAAAGTTTGATATCATATTTACATGTTTTAATCAACAATGAAATACTTAAATCGACGTCAAAAGTTTGTACCGCCTGCAAAAGTGCAACGACGCCGCTTTCGACGACATCAAAATTGTGCGTGTAGGTTTTATACCGCAATTGCCCCCGATGGATATCAACTTTGGCGGCAACAAGTGCCTGGTTCAGAGAGAAGAAAAGAAAGCCTAGTCGTGCGCGACAAAGACGGCTTTCAAGCGTATATTTAGGAACCGGAAGTTGTGAGCTGGCCACACTTGATTCCCCTTAATATCGACATACCGGGGCTTACGCTTCCGCCATTTTCGTACACTGTCTCCTACTTAATGGATTTTGGTCCGATCTTCTCATGGTTGGTCGCAAAATATTGTTAAAAATACCAAAAATACAATGAAAATACTTTGTAAAAAATATTGCGGTATGACAATGGGGTGGCTAACTTGTATGTCATTTTACAATGATTATTTCTGGTGTGTATCTTATGTGAGGTGAGACTTAAATTAACAATCTGCCTGTCTGTCTGTGTCTGTCTGTCTGTCTGTCTGTCTGTTTGTCTGTCTTTCTGTCTGTCTGTCTGTTTGGATGTCTGTCTGTCTGTATTAAAACTGAACATTTTAACGACGTTTTGATTGTTTCTGTTCTTCCCCCGCTCATCACATTTTATCCAATCAACAGTTGACGTGGAAACGGTTGACCAATCAGTGATCTTCCGTCACTTCATCCTGCAGGCCCAGTGTGTGAGCTGTAAGGATCCTTACTCCCCTGTTGGGAGTTTCATCAATATTTCAGAGACAACCACACTTCTCATGTGTTCCAGTTTAGACGTGAGTAGCCATGATATTGATTGGCCATTAAAGGGGCAGTAGAACTGTTTTGAAAATTCTTGAAATATTTCCCAGAATATCTTATTTTTTATGTCTCCAAAATATTCCTCAAAAAGTTTATGCGAACCGCGTTGTGTTAAGAGGTAAAATATGAATTCTCAACCCGATTAGCTGTAGTCGTAGGGAAAAAACTATCAAACGATCAACCATAAACTTCGTGGGGCCATTTTAGCGTTGACACCTTAATCATCTGATTTGGGAAAATGGATTCACGTAAGGATTTGTTAAGGTTCCTTTTCATTGTTTTGAATATACTGCTTGCATTCGATTAACAAATCCATAATTTCCAATAAAACGTGCTTCTGTCCCTTTAAAATCGATTTTTTCTAACTTCATACCCGTAGTAAAATGTTCGATTAGGAAATGTGGAAGACATGTGACATCTTAGTAAATATTAAGAACAAATATCAATTAATAATGCTAGTGATATTTTGAAGCTATGTTATTATTTGTATTTATTTCTGTATATTATATTGAGTCTACTCCCATCTATATACATGACTTTTGATACATACAAATCATTGCATTGTACATGTCAAATGTGTCAAAGAAGACTAAACATGGACTATGTGGTTGTATTACCCGAGCTATAGCGAGGGTTACAGAAATATTCGCTTTTTGCCTTTGAATGATTATACATCAACAAACTAAACAAGACTCAATTATTTAACACAGGCGACAGTGACGTCACTAGGAGGGCGGAACGTGAAGAAGGTCACTGTGACATGGCTTCCACCCGCCGGGTTTACAGAAACTGTCGTTATGAAGTGAGTAGGGTTAACGTTCTTCGACATTGACGTTTTGTAAGTTTAGGATCTTTTCTAAACCTTCGTTAATCATTTTTATTTAAATATTATCAAAATGGTTCCATCTATAGAACTTTCAGATTAAATATCCTTACTAAAATATCGACAAAATGAGCTTAGAGCAGCATCATACGGATTATCATATCATCAGTAAAACATATCAATATAAAAAATCTAATTTTGTTGATCATTTTTAGCTGATATAGACAAAGACGATGGGTTTTTAAAAAAACGGTTACAAATGTTTATAAATTCAATTTTGGATACGGAACTCTTAATTTTTACATCTATAACCTTTTTTTAAAAAACTGCAGCTATATCACTGTATGCTTTAATCATAGCTTAAGTACATGTATTTTAAATAAACCACCATATTCAAGATATCAGTAGCTCTCTAAATTCTTCTAGAATATAATATTATTATATGATGCATTTTAACCCCTACAGCGCCAGCGTCTCCCAAAGTTCAACGCTCTGGTGGGCAGACATGACAAGTGAAACACTGACGCCTCTCAACCCCCCAGAAGCCGCACTTCCGGCCCCAATACCAGAAGTACTCGGTACCACGCCTATCGAGGCGCCGAAGCCGAAGCCGAAGCCTAAGACTACGACAACTACTACGACTACTACTACGACTACTCCTACGACAACCCCCGATTCATCGTCGACTACCATCCAATCTCTTGCGCTACTAATTTCGATGATTTTGGTAACGGCGACTTTGGTCCTTTAAGATTCTTGCTCTGTCCCAAATATCACGTTGTACGTGTTTACCAATATTGCATAGGGTATTGATGTACTTTATTTTGCTGATTGAATAAATAATATTGCAACGCTTTTAAAATTGTTTTATGTTTGACTTGTTAATCATTACTTCTTTGAGAGGCATTTTAGAAGTTGGAATGACAATAATGCTTAGGAATATATGGATGACAACTTCTTTGTTCATTGTATGTGACGAAAGCGACTTGAGAACGACACAAGAATCTATGTCGAAACGTCGCATACAATGAACAAAGAAGTTATCATCCATATATTCTTCAGCATTACTGTTAATCATCAGATAAAGATAAAGTTATTGCTAAAGCAAAAGTGAACTTTAAGACCTTCAAAACGAATCGAAGAAAAAGTCTTGTTTCAAAAAGTAAACGCTGTGATATGTGAATACATCGCTCTGTGACTGTGCTGAGTTAGAGTTATGTCCCTTTCATATTTCCAGGCTATTAGAGTGATGTCCCTTTCACAGAAGATAAGTTCACATTTCATATAAGAAAACAATTATAAACTTCAGATTCGGTTGATCCAATGATTTGTCGACCTCGGACACGTGATATTCACCGAGGCAACGCCGAGCCAATGATTTGTCGACCTTGGACACGTGATATTCACCGAGGCAACGCCGAGGTGAATATCACGTGTCCAAAGTCGACAAATCATTGGATCAACGCCGAGGTGAATTTCACGTGTCCAAGGTCGACAAATCATTGGATCAACCTCACTTGAAGTCTATAATTGTTTAATGTCATCTGACCGATTCATTAGATTAACTTCCTAAAGGAGACACTTGCCACACATGCAAAATCATAATTCAGAAAATGGGAGTTTTCTCGGTTAACACCAGTATACATGATAAATTTTACATAAACATTCGATTGAACCTCGCTACCTTCCTTTATTTGAGTTCTGATCCGTAAGGATCATCATGGGTAACCTTTGAACTCTGTCCACTCAGTGACGAAACCTTAAGGTCAAGAAGGCCGTTAATGGCTGTAATATTGCCCAAGCGGCGTAAAACAACAACTCACTCACTCACTTAAGGTAAGGACGATTTGATTTTATGTTAGGCCTTCCGATTGTTTGAATTTTGCAGTTAGAACATCTTTGGAACATTTCTTAGATCAGTAAGTGAGGTTGGAAGATTACAGATTGAAATCAGATTTCGTAGACAATAGTTAAAGAGTAGCGGGAATTAAAACAGACTTTTCCAAAGTTAATTACACAATTAAACAAATTAAATTCTATAAAAAATGGAATTTTTTATTTATTTATTTATTTTTTTACAAATTGTATTCATCCACCCCTGTTACAACAAAATCGACCTCCATTCCAGGGAAATGAAAGGCCACTTGCACGATAAAGTTTGACATTGAGTGGGATTTTTTATGAAAAAAGATCGTTCATTCCACACTCTCACACAAATCCTGTAAAGATGTTCAAAACTGCAAAGGAACGTAATCAGCAGATGCAGTTAGGTAATTATGGTTATGACGAGTCAAGAACCTTTAAAGTTCTGCTGAAGCGACGAAAAAAAAATATAGAGAAATTTTGAAACCTTACAAACTTAGTAAACCTTGCCTCAATATTATCCATTTCACTCCTATTCTGTATACGGTTTAACGCCGTTTCGAGATCATCGAGAGAAGCGAAACTTGTGTGGTACTGCGCTAAAATCAAGTGTAGCATTGAACCCAAACCTCACTTCGTGTAGAATATTTCTCAACTGCAGACATATTTGCCGAGCCCCTGGCAAATATCGAACATGAAGTCGAAACAGCGCATACTCACGGAATATTTTGATAGGCGATAGATTTGGTGACAAAAAGACCAACAGACAGACATACATACAGACAGAGGTGATTAATGCGTAGGTAGATATAATCTTTTGAATATAAGTTTAATCGTTAAGCTTTTATGTCAAAGAATCGTATTCGTACCATTACCATTGCTTGAGGCCATTTGTAGCAACTTTGGCATGATTTATTTTTTAGGGGGGAAAAAGCTGTTTTGAGGTCATTTTTTCCATACCTACCATTTCAAGTGCACATAACTCGAAAACTTGAATTGATATCTGCCTGACATTCTCAGAACTGACAGACAAGTAGTCAGACTGCAGGGATAAAGGAACAGAAGGGGGCAGAGGGCAGAGGAAGAAGAAATATACTTGAAAATCCATTTATTTATTTTTATAAGTCCAGATTTCATTGGCCATTTGCCATGTTGCCCTGCCCTTGGGAAGGATTTTTATCCAAAAAAAATTTTGAGAAATTTTTTTTAGCGATTTTATTCTTTTATCTTAAAGACCTTGCCAATGTCTAACTCTCATGCAAAAATTATCAAATTCCCTGGCTAGGTTTTTGAGATATCTGCCCTTGAAATTTACGATTTCTAGAAGTTGCTCAACTTTGAATGGTCACAGCAGAAAAAGTATTAACGTTAGGACTTTCTAGAAGTCACATTAAGAACTAAAATGCTTCAGCTACATTGAGTATACATTTCAGCTCTTTAGTGCAAGTGTCTTCAGAGAAGAAGATTGTCAAAGGCGGGTGGGGTCGGCAACGGTAAAAGCAAAATTTCCAAAATGCAAAGTTTGACCACTCCTCGTGACCGGAAATGACTGTTCGCGAGCGATTTTATTTTTTCAATTTGAAGACCTTGGTCATGTCTAGCTCTCATGCAAAAATCATGAAATTCGTCGGTCAGGTTTTTGAGTTACCTGCCCTTGAAAATTGACATTTTTAAAAATTGTCAAACTTTGAAAGGCTATTACACACAAAGTATTTTGAATTTTCAAATTTTATTACAAAAACTTGTTAGAGGTCAATGTTTTAGCTACATTATATGTAAATTTCAGCTTTCAGGTATCAGTAGTTACCGAGTGGTGAATCGCCAAGTATGCATGGGGTCGGACTTTTGTCAAATGTGCTTAAAATCAAGATGGCGGCCAAACCACGTGACCTACGAATTTGTCATGATTGCATTTCTTTCATTATTTTTGATTGCGCATCTTTTAAAAAAAGTTTTAGGTCTCTAAGTGCATTTTGAAAAAAAAGTCAATGTTAAATTTTGGACTTTGGATTCGAACTGGACCTTTAATGTACCGACCGATTTGGCCCAAAAGCTTATTGTCGCCATTCCTCAACAAGGTCTACCAGCCTGTGAAATTTGGCTTTGATAGCATCAGCCGTTTGGGCTGAAAGTTGACCACAAAATTCGTGGAATAATAAAAAAAAAACACGCCAATAACAATAAGGATTCAGCCTGAATGGCTGAATCCTTAATTAAACTTCGCACACGAATGGAAGCATGTTTGTCACTGACATTTACATTAACAAAACCAGGTAATAAACAAAGAGAATACATCTTGAATACAAATAACTCATTTTCTCCACTGCATTACATGTATTAAGGGACTGTCCTTTTGAGTATTGTTGTTCATTTTCGAATATGACGTTCCGTTTTTAAGGCGACTAGAATCATTTTAGTAATTAGGGGGATTGTAATGTTTAGAAAGCCTGCTGAGTTGTCAAACATTATCTTTTTTCCTTTTCTCTTTTTAACATTTTACTTTCGAGGCGTTCATGAACTGTTACAAAAACTAAACCAAAAGCAATGTATAAACATCCACGAGAAGCGAAGTCAACAACAAAGTCACGATTAAGAATATTTTTCCCTTTGACTTTAAAGAGGAATTAGAGCGTTTTAAGGGTAAAGAAAAGGTGATGTCAGAAAAAAAGATAATAAATTGTTCCAATTATATTGAAAGACAATGTATTTAATCTAATCGAAGCAGTAATAAATCAAATATATAATCTAAAGTTCAGCCGATTCCTTTTTCTTTCACAAAATTAATTGAAGATGTGCACACAAAAATGGCTGCCAATGGACTAAATATGCGAACCTTAATAATTTGTTCTCTGACTTTGGATGATTGGTTTGTGAAAATGAGATTTTTGAAACTATCAAACTAATACATTTAGCATTAACGTACAATTATCAGTGAATTATTGAAAATACAATTTTTCATAAAACGTGCTCCTGCCCCTTTAACTATTTCTTAATGAAACATTTGGCCCAGTTGGTATCAGGGTACGGGTTGGAGCTCAAGGAGACATGCATACGCAAATGAAGCAGAATGATAAGGACTTTTTCGTTTCTAGTTGCTCACAATATATATTCATTTGGTGTTTGCAACCAATTAATCAAAATAACAAAGATATATCCATACAAACACATACACATGATCATTTAAACATGATAGATACAGTAGGCGTGTTAAAATCGTGACTACAATTCATTTACACATTTAACCGGCTTGTCATAACAAAGTAATAATTCAACATAAGACGAGACAAAGATACAAATCAAATAAAAGTTTTTAATGAGACAACAGATTATGATGACTAAGCTGGCTTTACTTACAGGTCATCCTGGTCTTCAGTAATGGTATCAGATACATATCTTCAATCCAGATCTTGAATCCTGATCTTCAGTCCTGGTCTTGATCTTGAATCCTGATCTTCAGTCCTGGTCTTGATCTTCAATCCTGATCTTCAACGCTGATCTTAATATCCTCACTGAAACCTTCAATCCTGATCTTGAACCTCAACCGTGATCTTCAATCCTGATCTTGTTGAACCTCAACCGTGATCTTCAATCCTGATCTTGTTAAACCTCAACCCCGATCTTCGATCGTTATCTTCAAGCGTGATCTTCAATCCTGATTTTGAACCTCAACCCCGATCTTCAACCGTGATCTTCAATCCTCAAATTCACGGCGTTCCATCGTGATCGCAAACAAGATCTTCAAACCTGATCCTGTACTTCAAATCGTGATCTTCAATTGAGATCTTCAATCGTGATTTTCAAAAGCGATCTTCAATACTGATCCAGTTCTTCAAACTGCTGAGATGTTATGAATTCTGATTTTCAACTCTGTTCTTCAATCGTGATCTTTTATTTGATCTTCACCCGTGATCTTCGATCCTGATCTTCAATCCAGATAATCAACTGATCGTCAACAGCGATCTTCAACCCGATCTTCAATCCTCAAATTCACGGTCTTCCATCGAGACCCACATCAGAATCTTTAATTCTGATCTCCATAAGTGATCTTCCATCGTCATTTTCAATGGTGATATTCAGTTCCAATCTCCAATCCTGATCTTGATCTCCAATCATAATCTGCAAACTGGTAATTTGTGATCCTGAATTGTAATCTTGAAATCTGATCTCCAATCTTGCCTGTTCAATTGAATTTTCATCTCCAATTTTCATCTCCAATTCTCAAACCTGATCTTTCCAGTTTGATGTTTTGAAATAGAGAAGAGATATGCCATGAGAAACGGAAAATGAAGGTAACTTTTTTTTAATGATAATTTTCAGTTTAAAAATTGACAAATTATTTGTAAAACTTTTACCTGTGTTTAAAACAATTGTTGAAATGGATATCGACGTTCATTTACATTATAAACCAAAGGTTATCGTCTCCATTATTATTTTAGCGAAATGACGAACCAGCGAAGTGCCAAGTTTGGTTTTTTGCATATTGAATGTTTTTGCCAAATTGATATTGCAAAGATAAAATAATCGTTTGTGTGACACAGATGTTATTAAAAATGCCATCATATAGAATAATATTTTAATGATTTGATAATATAATAGGAAATGAGAAAATATTTCGTATTTTGCTCCATCGGTGTCGATATCCGATCAATATACGCAAATTAGTGGTCGAAACATTTGTTCAAAAATTCTTCTGTAAAATCTGTAAAATCTGTAAAAAGACTCTCGAAACAAGTAATGCTAACAGCTCCGCCATTCCAAAAGTACAGTTAGACATACCAGGTGAATGAATATTCATCTGACGACTAGTCGTTGACTATTAATAGAATAGACAATTAAGTAAATTTTAGTTTTCCTAGCCAATAATAAAAATTAACACTTTGGTTTAATGTAATCTTTGTAGTTTAGTCAAAATAGAAGGTGTACATACCTAAAAAATTATGTTCCAAAATTATCATTACTAAGATGGCAGAATTTCTGTCGAGTGTTCATGATTTATATTTCTTCATTCTAGACTTTCTAAATGCACTGAAATAATTTCTTTTTATAACCCGGAAAGTCATGTTAGCTATTTCAAGATAGTGTTATTCTGCAGTTCAATGATTTCTTAAATGAAAATACATATAGTTCCATTTTCATGACTCAACTGATGAAAGGGTATCCAGACAAAGATGATTGCATGATAGTGTCTCTTGATAAACTTTTATTTGACAATGGATTATTGACCGGAGATGTTTTATTCTCGTTGTCACAGAAAATACATTCCCAAGTTCTATAAAAAAAAATACGCAAATTCTGCGCAATTGCCTCATGAGGCAACGATCCGTGATATAGATCCTTAAGGAAAACAGTTCTCGTAATCCCAATGATGTAATGTACTTACAACTGATTACTTGTTCGGCTTTAAACATCCTATTTACTCCAGTGACATTTGATATACATACAACTAAATAAATTTAATTGGGAATAAGAACAAATTTACTTGTCTAATACTTCATGTAGACAACATTGCAATATCCTTTAAAATTTGTTTTCACAGAAAATGGCATTTTTAAGATGGAGTCTGTTTATTATGCTGTTGCCCAACGTTATGGCGTTTCCGTTTGGTCCAAGTTCTACTTCCTGCGAGACTTTGGCGCCATCACATCCGGGTTCTATGCAAACTGGCCAATCACCGTACATCATTGAAACCAGTGAAAATACCTTTTACGACAACAACACCCTAACTAGTAAGAAAATCATGATTAATATCATTATCATTCCCCGCCACGAAGTGGAAGGGGGGTGTAGGTTTGGAATCTCTCCGTTACCCGTGAGTCCGTCCGAGTTAAAGGGGACGGACTTTCTCCAAAACCATTTTATGATAGGATAACCAAATTTGCTGCGTGTCTTCAGGCCATCAAATACCTTGATGGAGTTCAAAAATCAGAACCGCACGATTATTCTTAACTGAGTTATTGCCCTTGTTTTTGGACTCTGTTCGAGGTGAAGTCAAATGGGTCAACTGTTCCTAGCAAATATCTAAGATAGAATAACCAAATTTGCTGCGTGTCTTCAGGGCATTGGAGTTCGAAAATCAGAACAGCGAAATTAGTTTTAACGGAGTTATTGCCCTTGTTCCGCATTTTCGGACTCTGCTCGAGGGTGAAATCAAATTGGTCAACCTTTCTCAGCAACTATTTAAGATGGAATACCCAAATTTACTGCGTCCGTTCAGGCATCAAAATCAGAACCGACGTTTATTTTGACTGAGTTATTGCCCTTGTTCAATGTTTTTGGACTCTGTTCAAGGATGTCGTCAAAGGGAACAAGTTGTCTCAGAAACTATTTAAGAAAGAATTACCAAAGTTGCTGTGTGTCTTAAGGGAATTTATACCTTGATGGAGTTCGAGAAGCGGAACCGTGCAAATATGTTTTACATTGTTATTTCCCCAGTCTGATTAAAATCGACTGTGATTCGAGGAAAAAAAGTGTAATAATATTGTCTCTAGTGGGGTTTGAACTTCAACCAGCCCGGCTTTCCTCTCATTCACAGTCTGAAGGCACCCCTATTACCCGCATGTTCTGACGCAAGCTCATCTAGCAAATCGTAAGGGGCGCAGTGAAAGCTTCGGTATCATGCAGGGGCAGGTAACTCCAGTGTACCATTCGTTATACATAATCGCCGCTGAACGCTATTTAAAAACGAGGATGTGATCAGATTGGATAGCTTATGACTGGGTTTGTCTGCGCTAAACTAGTCATAGGATCATGCGATAGAGGTGGGTGCATTCAGACCGAGACGGAGAGGATGTTCTGGCTGGTTCGAGCCCCGATAGAGACAATATTTTTGATATTTTATTCCTCGGAGTACGGTCGATTTTAATCAGACTGTTATTTCCCTATTCCGTGTTTTTTACTATGTGCGAGGATGTCATCAAAGGGGACACATTTTTCAGAACCTATTTCAGATAAAATAACCCGATTTGCTGTTCTTCTTTAAAAGACATACATTGTATGCTTACAAAAAACAAATCTATCCGGTAAAAGAAACCTGCTTTTGATAATGTTGAAAACATGGTTCCGTTTCTTTTCGATAATGCTTTACATGGATTCCTATTGTAAAAATGTTATTGAACTATTTGATTAGCGTATATTTGTTGGTCAAGAAAGTAAAGTCACGTTGCAAAGTTCAAATATATGTTAATATTAAAGTTAATATATTGACAAAATGACATTCAGAATTTGAATAATCGTAGTTCACGAAACCTAAAATACGATGGCATGTTCTTCTTTAATGTTGGTAAGTCAGAAGA
The DNA here is from genome assembly GCA_916613615.1 of Steromphala cineraria. Taxonomy (NCBI): domain Eukaryota; kingdom Metazoa; phylum Mollusca; class Gastropoda; order Trochida; family Trochidae; genus Steromphala; species Steromphala cineraria. The sequence continues at coordinate 36,126,622 of OU744722.1, read as the reverse complement.
CATGTCTTATCTGCTTTCTATGACTTAATCACGAAAATATAATAAACGGTTCAGAAGCGTTCGTAAAATGTTTATCGCTTGTTCACTTATTAACTTCTTGTCGCCAAAGGTTTTCTTTCAATCTGAATACAGATATTTACTGCTTTATTTAAACATTATTCCAAATCATATGACGTCCATGGTTGAAAATTTCTCTATAATTAAAAAATATCAAATATAAATATAAGATAATTAATAACGACATTTGTTGTTTATTACCAAAATTAAAGTCAAAGTATATAAAGACGACTTAAGGTCAATCTCATCAAATCCAAATTGTCGGATCATACAGAATAGAGTGAGTGAGTGAGTTATTGTTTTACGCCGCTTGGGCATTATTTCAGCCATTAGCGGCGTAAATACAGAATAAAGATATATTATTTCCAGTACGCCTGAGGACCAATGGGTCTGAAGAATGGTACCGTGGATTCCTGCTACAAGCCCGATGTCTGTCATGTGACAATACAACCCTTCCTAGAGGGACCTTCAACCTACCCGAAAATATTCCTGCAAAAGTTTTCAAGTGTTATGGTCTCTCCGTGAGTTTATATACAATCAAGTTTATTACATTTTATAAATATGTATATAAGTTGTATTTAAGAAACGGAAATTTTTTCAAACCTTAGTAAATAAGATACTTTACTTTTATAACAGTATCATCTCGTAATTGACATTCTGACTGCTGATTACGTATCCAAAATTACCTTTGACTGATTGACGCGATCCATTGTCCGGATTTGAAATGACATTATTGGTAAAGTTTGAAATATGTTACCTCCAACGACCAACGGAGTAGCTTTTTAAGAAAAAACTTCAAACTCAAAGTGTTTTACTGGCTACTGCAGCTCGACCAATGCCATATAAATAAAGCACTAATACACTCAAGGGCCAAAAAACGATACCAACTTTTCAAAAGAGAACAAAACAAAATCCTGTTGTAAATGAAATGCCACTACGAACCCTCGTGATAGCACATCACTAGTCTTGTGAAGAAGTACTCACAATTTCAAACATCAAAGTATGATACTTATAATTGTATGACTGTTCAAATAAACGAGGGGTCCCAAAACAACCTTTTCAATATTATTTTTGGTCATAATCTTTGGAAATGGAATAATTATGAAATTTATAAATTTCATAAATTAAAGATGGTATGATTATAAAACAACTTGATAGAAATTAAAATGTTCATGCACTTGGTTTTAATACAGGCAAAAGGGCCCTTTCACTATCCTATCTCGTCTAATTAACGATGTTTTTAAACGGCGATTTTTAAAAGGCGTGTTTTTCAAAAGCGTTAACAGATATAGCTTTGAAATTATTATTTTTTGTTCAGATAGCTCTTGAAGACATGAAATAATCCTGGTTCAGTCGTAACTATCACTAGTCGCTTTACCTATCATGCATTTTATATGGTATCGTTTATTTTGCCCCTGAGTGTAGAAAATTTCCAGATGTGTATCAGGGTAGAGGAGGAAGAATGTGGATTCAAATACGCCTTTGTTTGGTTTCCAGGGAAGCATATCCCACAATTCCCGGAGTAAGAAAAATGAGACGGTGGTCACGTGGTTGCCGCCTCCGAACTTCCGTCATCGGGTCATCATGATGTGAGTGAACCAGTCTGTTTAAAATCGACTGTGATTCGAGGAAAAAAGTGTAAAAATATTGTCTCTAGTGGGTTTCGAACCTCACCCAGCCCGGCTTTTCTCTCGTTCGCAGTCTGAAGGCATCTCTATTACCCGCACGCTTTGACGCAAGGTCGTCTAGCCAATCGCAAGGAGCGCAGCAGAAGCTTTTGATATCATGCTAAGGGCAGGTAACTCCAGTGTACCATTCGTTATACATAATCGCCGCTACACGTTTTCAAAAACTAGGATGTGATTGGATAGCTTACGATTGGGTTTGTCTGCACTAAACCGGTTATAGCAACATACGATAGAGGTGGGTGCATTCAAACCGAGACGGAGAGGATGTTCTGGCTGGTTCGAGCCCCGATAGAGACAATATTTTTGATATTTTATTCCTCGGAGCACAGTCGATTCTAATCAGACTGTGAGTGAACTATCGCCGTTAGTTAAACATTGAATCTTTGAGACGCAATTTTGAAGTTGTTTTAACAAAACTATGGCAAATAACTTCTTTGTAAATTTTAGCTATCAGATTATCATGGAATGAATCAATCTTATTAAAATAAGATCTATTTGCTACTACACTAAGCTAAGCATGTAGTGCTATAATCTGCGTAACGTAGTGAAGAAAAGTATTATATTAATTCAATGAGATTGGAAATGAATGATTGACTTTCATTTTCTATAGACCTAAATAGCTCGCACACTCGATAAAAAAACAAATAGAAGTGAAGCAATTCATCGACCTATGGTTGTGAAAATGTTAGATCTGGCATTTGAAAAAATCCATTATGATTGTAAATATAAAGTTATTGTATAGCGTTTGTGACATACTAAGTCCAGGATCTGGCTACCACAAAATCTTATCCGAACAGATTTAAATGGATCCTTTTAAAGGGGCAGTAGCACGTTTTTTGATAATTTTATATTTTAAATATTTCACTGATAATTGTAAGATAATACTAATTATTATTTTTACAGTGTAAAAAATCTCATTACACAAGCCAATCATCCATAGTCAGAGGACAAAGTATGAATATTCACATAAAATTCATTGGCGGTCATTTTGTGTGAACACCTTTAATTCATTTTGTGTAAGAAAAAGGAATCGCATGGCTAAACTTTAAGTTATACATTTGAATTATTACTGCTTCATTTTGTTTTTATACATAATCTTTCAATCAGAACCATTAAATTTACTTTTCTTGACGTCTCCTAATATTCCACCTAAAAACGTGCTACTTCCCCTTTAAAGTAAGCAAATAGTACAAAGAAAACAAATTTGCATCACGGATCTCCCAGGTTTTATTTGTATAGGTCCTATCTAAACTCTATGAGTATTTGATGCAGGACTCTGGAGGTTAATTTATCACTGTCTTTTTTTTGTTGTAAAATCCTTAAAAGTACACTTATTTCATGTTATCCCCGCTTTAACAAATTGGCGGACCAGACGCCAATATGACGGGCTCTTTAAAAATTAAATAAAAACAAAGTTTCGTGTACAAGTTGCACCATGCTATTTTGTTGCAGTGCAACAGTAGTCAAAACAACGTCGGTTTGGTGGGAACAAGTTACCTCCACTGTTCTACGCAGAGCTGATGATCCGACAACAACAACAACTACTACAACAACAACAACATCAACTACAACCACAACAACTACTACTACAACCACCACTACAACAACAACTACAACACCATCGCTCACAACCACAAATGCTACAACACCGTCAAATACAGTTTCGATAACGTCGTTTTCGAAAAATATTCCAAACAACAGGATTGCCGTGATGACGTCATGCAGGAGGAAGAAAAGCAACAACAAAAGTGGAGGGGCTGTGGTTTTATTCTGTCCCTCTCTGATATATATTGTACTACTTCATTCTGCAATAGTTGATAACACATTCAATGTTTGAACTTCATAATTTGTTTGTCTACAAGGTTTGTACCTGTTTGAAAGTAAAACTTGTATAACTGGCGAAGCTTACGTAGTCAGTTGTAATAAAGTTTAAGTTATGAGTTTCAAACAGGTTATAACCGTGTAGACAAACACATTATAATAATTATGTCTTATATATTCTGACTTTGAAATTTAAGGGAAATTTAATTGTAAATGAAGACTAAGAATTGAAATTATATACAAAATGTAAAAAAAGCAGTTTTAAACCTCATTGCAACAGGTCCTAAGCTCTCAACATTAGTGCCGCTTCCCTAATGAGAGTTCACTTCACAGAAAAGATTATTGAAATTAACAATTTTTTAAACAATTATAAATACCTGGTCTTTCTAAACACTAAAACAAAAACCATTTGTGAAAACAGTATATTATGATGGTTTCAATACTGCGTAATGCTACATTGTTAAATAGTCCTTACTTTCACGTGGTTCTGTTTCGACCAATCAGCATCAGCATCCAAAATGCGACGGTTAGTGAGTATAACCTTCACTTTAGGGTTCATTGATATATATAGCGGTCACATGACCTTGCTGGATCCAATAAGAATGGAGCATATCGCTTGAATTCCAATTTTAAATTTATTCACATTTGAATCATTATAATGAACAATTTGCTTCGTACTGAAATTGGTTCATTACAACCTTAAGTGTTAAGAATTAAGATCGAACCAATGTGAAGGGTAATATAGAGAAAAACAAATTGAAGTCAAAAATGCTAAAAAAAGCAATGAACATTGATGAACTAACTCGAATCAGGCAATTTTCAAACAATTTACAGTCCTGAAAAGACTTAGTCATTACAGCCGAGATTTGTAAAATTTGGGCCATTTGAGTTGCTGGTGTTTTTTAGAATGGTTCAGAACTCTGCAGACATATTCAATTCATCTTTTCACTGTGAAATATGAGGATAAAAATTGAAACTTCCAAATTCTGTTAACGCCAACGAAATACTAGAGACAAGAGTTTTCACTTTGGGTTATCAAGAATACTGAGATCTCATTGACTTGCTAAAGTTTGAAATGAAGAAATGTTTGATTTTCAGGAGAAACGATATCGATAATTCTACTTTTTTCATTGAACACGGAATGACCATTTCCAAAAAACTATATCAGTTGTTGCATTGCCTATTAGTAAGTGTTTATAAATTCACTTCAAGCAACAATGAGCATTAGCTTTAACAATAATTTTGAAATCTATGAAAGTAACCAATACTGGACATCCTCATAGTCAGGATTACTAAATTAGTTAAAATCGGTAAAAAACTTTATGTAAATTACGTTCTTATCAACACCGTTCTACCTCTCTTAACACATTTGATGTTTTATTATTGACACAGATTTTGAGGTTGTTCAATCTGTTTACTATATATACACAAATATTGGGTTAACTTGTCAAAATCATTTTTTTCGACAACTCTTCGTGTGATTGAACCGTGAACGACTTTTTATGATTATCTTCTATCGCCGTTCCTCCAGAGTCATAAATCAGCCTTAAAGCTAAGTGACTTTTCATAATGTACTACTGCTAAGACGTAGTGATTCTCACCATTTCTAAAGGCAGAGAACTATGCTCTCTTAAAGGGACCACTCCAGCGGATTTTGTCCGCCATCTTGAAATAAGCATTGCGAGAAAACAAATGTGCTGTGTTTTGCTAATTCATTATCAAAATTAAAAAAACAACTAATTGATTGATAGTAGAAGGGCGTATTTACGAATAGTTCATAATAAAAATATCAGTTACGACAACGTTTTATCGTAGTGATGCATTCCACGCTCGTAGCTCCGATGATTGGCTTCATTTCACGATGTTTTTCTTTTGAGTGTAGCGATACATTTATTCTTTGTCAAATTGTTTAATCTTGAATAAATGAAATGTTAACCTCGCGAACAATTTTGATATTAAGTTCGAAATAATCACGTAAAAATCTTATTAAGTTGTTAACAAAGAAAGTCCTCCCGAATTTAGTTTCCACACAAAAATACCCCGGTTGAATGGTCCCTTTAACCTACACGAATTTTTAGTCATTCTTTTTTATCCTATCTTGAACGTTGAATGTTAGAATTCTAGCCATCGCCACATCAATGAACGCAAAAGCAAGCATCCCAATTGGAATAAATTGACACTGCTAATAACATGATGCTGATTTACACCAGAAGAAACGCTTGAACTTCCACTGGTTTCACTGGGTACAATCATCACGGGGTCTGGTTGGCCCAACAAAGGATTGAAGGGTGTCAATATTTTGGTAATTTGTTGTTCTGTATTCGGGGCAGTTGGCGGGTCTGTATTCATTACAGGACGTGATTCCCTTGTAGACGTTATGGTGAAGTTCGTTGTTGGTAATGTTGTTGTTGTCCTCGTTTGTGATGTTGTAGGTTTTGGAGTGGTTATTGTAATTGATGAAATGGTTGGCAATGTTGTTGTAGGTTTTAAAGTAGTGGTTGATGTCGTTGTTTGCAATGTTGTTGTAGTAGTGGTTGTAGTTGTAGTGGTTGATGTTGTTTTAGTGGTTGATGTCGTTGTTGGCAATGTTGTTGTAGTTGTAGTGGTTGTTGTTGGTGGTTTTAAAGTTGTTGTAGTAGTGGTTGTGGTTGATGTAGTTGTAGTGGTGGATGTCGTTGCTGACAATGTTGTTGTAGTAGTGGTTGTGGTTGTTAAGGCTGTTGTAGTTGTACTGATTGATGTCGTTGTTGGCAATGTTGTTGTGGTAGTGATTGTGGTTGCGGTTGTGCTTGTTAAGGCTGTTGTAGTTGTAATGATTAATATCGTTGTTGGTTTTAAAGTTGTAGTAGTGGCTGTTGTAGTGGTAGTTGGTGGTGTTGTTGTGGTAGTGGTTGTGGGTGAAGAGGCTGTTGTAGTTGTACTGATTGATGTTGTTGGTTTTACAGTTGTTGTAGTAGTGGTGGTTGTAGTTGTAGAGGTTGTTGGCTTTGAGGTTGAAGTCGTTGTTGTTGAAGTCGAAGATGTGAGTGTAAATGACAAGGGGACGATTTCATTAGATATTATATTTTGCCACCACTTCTCTTCGGTTTGTACAACAGATGCCCTAAAAAAGGTAAAATATGGATATTATTTTTTTGGTTATGGTTGATAAGGCTGTAACAAAAGACCTGTATGAGTTTCCTTTGACAAAAATGCACGATGCTAAAGACAGTCATAAACTCATGGGCAAAAGAAACGCTGGGTATTTTCAAACGAAGGATAAACAAATTATGTATGCCATGTAAATTCGATTTCGAATGTGTTTGATAAGAAAAGTATTTGGAGAATTATTGTTCGTAATTGAAACCATGATGGCATGGAGCGTTTTGTACTGTGGTTGTCTAAACACTGTTGGGGTGCTAACATTGCTGTTTTCAGGTACTTTTTTGTTAATAATTATTTTGAAATTAAGTTTGAATTTCGGAAATGTATATCAGAAGTTTATTTGAGATACTGTTAATGAAAAACATCCACTTTGACTTTTCTGCATTGATATGTCTTCGCGTTATAACGTCTATAAATATGCAAAAAATGACCAATTTGGCTCTCCAATCTCGCTTATTTAAGGAGATAGCAAATTGATGATTTTTTGACACGCGTTTTCTAAGGCGCCATGCAAAAACATCAACACAAAATGATTCAAACAAGGCAAACATAGTTGAGTTGACTTCTAAGGAAACTTTGCCACTCTGCTTCATTCACATTTATCTTACATGGAATAAAATATCCTGACATTTATGTTGCCAGCGTTTCTTTTGCCCGTGAGTTTAGCATTGTTATATTTGTGCGTCATATTTCAATTAGAATAATTCCAGTGTAGCAGACATAATATAATATAATGTAAACGAAACAAAAAAAGCACATTAAAAAAATATAGTTTCCCTTGCACTTCACAAAATGGCAATACTATCACTTAGTATGTTTTTCTTAATGAACGATTCACTGATATAAAATAAAAATTTCAATTCGTGATCCAAACGGATCTTAGAGGATCCAAAAGATTTATATTTCAAAATGTTAATATTTCATTTGATGTAGATATGAAATAAAGATTTGCTCACATACCTCATTTGTATTTTTTTCTTAAATTCCGGTAGGGGAGACCATAACACCGTAAATCTAGTTTTCTGTTCTTGTGTTTCTGTTCTTATGGCGGACTAGAAAAATATATAACATTTCTAAATAATGTGATTAAAAAACAAGACAAGCAAATTTGGATGAAATTGGTTAAAGAAAAGTTGAGCCAGTCAAAACATGATGATCATTTTCGTAAGTCCAAGAAACATATTCAGGCCAATTTTTATTTTCTCATAAAAATATTTTTCTTATTTGATCGATTGATATTTTAATTGGTTGTAATATCCTTGTATTATTACTAATTTACACTCAACTTATTCTCTTTCGAGAAGCCTTGAAGACGTTTTGAGACAATTTCAAGGTCATGATAGTGACCTTCATATTTTTCGAATTCGATAAGTGTTAGGAAAGTTCTTAGTTGAAAACAAATGTATAAAAAGCATCTTGCGACTGGTGTTGAGCTCAAGGGAAGCTTTTTAAATATGGGCAAGTGTGCATGATATAAAAGTCACCGGTTTGATAACAATTTTGTACACAATCTTAAGATTACATGAGCGTTTCGAGAATCTTTGCTCTGCACGAAATGCACGTAACTTTGTCCAAAACCTCTTCATAGCATCTTCTTCAAGAATGTTTGGCCCGCACGCGACGCCCGTGCGATTTAGCGGTGTTCTCCTAAGCATGATCTGCACGTGTCATTTGGATCTCTGAATCTGCACGAGCTGCACGTGCCATATTCCGAAACTTGTGATAGCACGATCTGCACGTGCAATTTTGTCTATTTCAGTCCAAAGCAAGTCTCGTAATGGAACCAGACATCGGACTTATACTCACCGAAGCAAAGCCCATACACGACATGGGTTTGGCTGGGTAAGGTCCTGTGGGGTCGATCTTGAACACGCCCGTGTATTGTCTCCAGTCACCACACGTGTTGCATGCAGTGATAAGCATCACGTTCGTAAAGTAACCGCTTTTTGCTGTCACCTCAACTTGAAAAAAATGAAAAAAAAATTAATAGAGCTTTATTTTTCGCAGTTATCAAAAAGGCATACCATGCGCCAATCTTCGTCTGAGTTCAGTTTCTTGTTTTAGATGTTTGTATTGTGGGCTTACAATGAATTCATGCAGCCATCAAGAGGCGTCTTATATATACATGCTTATTTGCATGGTTTACATAGCCAAATTTGTTAAAACTGTTGTCGACAGACGTCAATATTTTTTATTTAGAATCTTGAACTTACCTTTGTTGCAATAAAAACTGAGAGATATCAAACTGCCAACCGCGGCTTAACTTGACTGTCTCGAAATATATGAATTTCACTTTCATTCTTATCCACGATGAACAAAGATTGATAAAAACCATGGTACGATAATTATTGCCATTATAAGTCAACTTATATTTCTTGTATATTCTAAAACTTTTACTTGACCCCATCGTATATTTAAAGGAAACAACCCCCTATTTGCCACTATCTCTAAGTTGTTTATAGGGTCGCAGAAAGACTTCCTAAAGGCACAATTCCCCGATAGGCGCAATATCTCATTCTAAAAGTCTTGGACCGTTACAACCTTTATTTATGACTGATAATTCAACGGGGGAAACTGTTAGATATTTATATGTATTGTTTAAAGGGAAAATGTGATGCTAGATGTAAAATTAATCAACATGACAAACTAAATTCAATTACCAAGATGGGTAGATCCATTCTGGAATACAGTTGGGGTGACTCTGATCTCGAACGGGGAAGGTGTCTTCCTGGACCGTCGCTTGACACCTAGCGGTTCCAGATTTGCACATGATGTGTCCGTGTACTCAAGTCCCCTACAGGCCTCCATACATAGCACAAAGATCACTGCCAAACAGCCTTCCAATCTCATCATGTGTCGTCGAGCTGGGTTCGAACCTGAGCTGAACTATCAGAAATTATTTTGAATCCTATAGTAATAATTGAAACATTAATTTGACTCCTTTGAATATTATATATTACCCCTCAAATGGAAAGGATTTGACATTTCAAAATTGTTTTTTTTTATCCTTTAAATAAAATTTGATCCTTAAATGGTTTGATGTTTCGCATTTCTTGCATTCGGTTCTATTACCGAAGACATGGCAGGTTGACATCTATTTTTTAGATAGGGTAATGTTTTAGAAACATAATCATGGCAACAGGCGTTGGCTATACATTGCCATTAAAAAAGGACATGGTAATTATGAAATTCAATATATTTATCCTTTTTTCATGAAATGTTAATATCTATACATAATATGGTTATTAACTAAAGTATGTATTGGGGGAAATCTTCATTCGAAAAATGACGTACCATTATGAATTCCTACCCTTATAAATTTATTTATCGGTTGTAAAATTGAAAACAGACATACATTTTATAACAAAATTACATAAATACTAACTACGGGGGTCTAGTTTCAACCAAAAACACCAGGTTAAATAATAAACGAACATACATATAAGAAGAAAATACCTTTTTCACTTTTGTACCAGTTAAAGTTGTTTGAAAAAAAAAAACGTAATCTAATAGAAAGTTATGTATCATAGAGCTATAATGTATCAGTTATTCAATTTAAAGTATCTCATGTGATTTTAAAGAAATCTCTTTAAAATTTACTGACCTTTCAAAATTTCACATTGGAAAATGACGCCACATGTCAAATATGAGAGAAGTTGATGGGGCGTATGAACACACATGTATGCATAGCATGGACTAGCGGTTAAACCGATTTACTCAACATTTTGCATTATGTATTCCATATGTTAACATGTTTCTGGATTTAACAGGGCACGAGTTGAATAAATATGTTGAATAATCGAATGCTTGTTCGTCATAACTCTATCAATATTTACAATATGCAAGTCCATCAATTTGACAGGCGTCGTATTATATACAATGGAAAAATAATTTTTCATGATGCCTCTAGTTAGATTTATTTAAGGACTATTGTGATTCTTCAAAGTAAAATGTTAAAGCAAAAAAAAGAAGAAAAAAAAAATTCGACCAACCAATTTTACTCACTGGTAGCAAAGGCAGTTCGACTTCCATGTTTAAACACTTCATTTCCCAATTTTTAGTGTAACTTGCGTTACACTTGTTTAGTTTTGATAATAAAATCTACAGGCTATCTTCTAGTTCATTCTTTCCCTACATAGGCAGATCAAGTCATGAAATTTTGATACAGCCTCTGTTCTAATACGCCGGATTTGTGGGATAGAATTGGAGATGCCTGATTGGAGGCAGTCAAAGTTAGTTGTGCAATCAACGACTTTGTACTAAAATCATCATTTTGCCTACTGAATCATGGAAAAAGCAGTACATAGTGTGATATCAACCACCCTGTCCATGCGTTGTCATTTGATAAAGAAATTAAATGGATTGTGGTGCACGGATTTCGGCGAGTTAGAACAGAGGCTGTATCAACATTTCATGACTTGATCTGCCTCTGTGGGGAGAGAATGCTTCTAGTTTAGCTCCCCGTTAATGTTCGTTGACTGAGCAGGGAATCAATTCTGGCGCCAAAGTGAGATAGGCTAGCCCTCTTCTTTAAATAATAAGAGATGTAATGAATTACAACAGATGATCTGCATAGCATTATCTATTTGAAATCAATAAGCATATAATCGATACAATATGCATTTTAATTAAGACTTTTATTTGACATTTTATACCCCGTTTTCAGAGTGCTGCCGAATCTCACAAACGAACGCTTTGAAAAGTCACCGGGAGCGTGGCTCTCTCCGCCAACGAAGCTAGATCGTGTCGACGTAAAGCTATGGTACTCACGAAAATAGAAATACATTTTTGTCGATATTTCCTTTATTTGGAACTATCTGGATATTTTTATTCTACATATTCATTCAAAATGTTTTTTCCAAACTTTTGTTTCAAACAGTTTTTGTAAAATCCCCCGAAATATTTGAATTTGCAGGAGAGAAAAACGTCTCATTTTCACGCCTCGAAATTATTATCTCAGTATCGTCCGCTAAAATAATAGCAAGGACAGCGCCGTTTAAACAAGTGTTTGCCACTAATGTGGCAATGTCCCCCGCCGCTTGGATATTGTGATAGAATTGTCACAATAAGCAAATGCTATATTCCCATTGACAATAAGTGCAATGGTTCCAGAGATATGGTGTTAACGAGAGTTTCAAAAGTGGTCAAAGTGCCATTGTGAGGTCAAGGTCATCCAAAGTGACTAGTGTCTGCGTTATCCCTCAATGTAGTTTCTAACCAAATTTGAAGACATTTGGTGCAGTGGTTTATGAGATATCAAGTAAACAAGAGTTTCAAAAATGGCGAAAGTGGTGATTTAGAAATTAAGGTTAAGGTCACCCAAAGTGACTGGTGTCTACGTAATCCCTCAATGTAGGCTCTGACCAAATTTGAGGACATTTCATGAATCGGTTCATAAGATGTTTCAAAAGTTTTCAAGGAACTGTGGTTACCTTAAAAATTAAGGTCAAGGTCATCCAAAGTATATGGTATCTGCGTAGTCTCACAGGCTGTGACTAAACTTGAAGACATTTGTAAAACGGTTCAGGAGATATTGTGTTAACAAGAGTTTCAAAAGTGGCCGTAGTGACCTTGAAAATAATGTCAAGGTCACCTAAAGTGACTGGTGTCTTCGTAATCCCCCAATGTAGGCTGTGACCAAATTTGAAAAGCGTAGGTGCAGCAGTTCATAAGATAACGCGTTAACAAGACTAACAACAGTGGCCAAAGTGCCGTAGTGACCTTGAAAATAATGTCAAGGTCACCCGCATTGACTGGTGTCTGCGTAATCCTCCAAGTGAGGCTGTGACCAAATTTGAAGACTTTGGGTGCAAAGGTTCTTGAGATATCGCGTTAACAAGAGTTTCAAGAGTGGTCAAAGTGCCGCTGTGACCTTGAAAATAAGGTCAAGGTCAGCAAAAGTGACTGGTGTCTGCGCAATCCCCCAAGTGAGGCTGTGACCAAAATTGAAGACTTTGGGTGCTACGGTTCTTGAGATATCGCGTTAACAAGGATCCGGACGTACGTACAGACGTACGGACGGACGCCGCTGAATAAAAAATTCCCCCGTTCCGCGTTGCGGCAGGGGACAATAACAAGCAACCACATGTACGTTAGCTACTTGGATTTAATTTGGCAGTCGTCGGATTTGGTTATGTGAGCAGAATCATAAAATGTATGTTGAATAAACCATTAAGGGAGTTCAAAACATCAAGGTTAAATATCCACAGTGAAACTTGCAACCTTTCTGTAAATAATATTAAATGTGTGATGTGTTCAGTGAACACATTAGGGTTTTGATAACTGTCACCGTGGGAAATTATATTCCAGGTATACTACGCAAGATTCGGTAAAGACCTGACCTCCAGATTTTCACCAAACGATACACGTGTTGCTCTGGAAAGTTGAAATGTTGTGTACAGACTCTTTAGACATTTACGTTTAAACATTTGTCAAATCTCGAATGACCTCGAAATCGAAGTTAAGGTCACCAAAATTGTCTTGCGTGCATATCATCCATGTCAAGTACAGGCCGGCTAAGGTTGTCTCATAACTCCTAACTTATTTTTGCAGCGGGAACAATTGGGGTCTTTAAAGGGGCATTAGCACCCTTTTGTGGAAATATAAGGTGATGTCAGGAAAATGAAAATAAACTGAAAGACATTGTATTTAAACTAAATGAAGGGACTTTCAATAAGTGTTGCAACTTTAATACAAGCAAAAAAGTGAGCGTGGCTCACTAATACCCCCGACCGTGCATCCCTGACTAACTGAATTATTTTTTTACTTTCAATGTAGTCTCTCTCTTGCACAGCATTTGACCCCCAAAGGGAATTGAGAAAAATGACTAATCAAAAAAATGGAAGTTTGTAAAAAAAAAACACACAAAAACACTCATCAATTTTAGTTTTGGCACTGCACCGCTCCTAGTAGGGAAAAAAAAGACACATGCAAAATGTGAAAGAATCAGATGAATTTTTTTTCCCGTAATAGGTCGGACAAATCTGATATTGGAAAATGACTAAGTTCAAAACATGGAAATTTGTAAAAAATTCAAATATTAACGAAATTTGCTGTTACTTCGCACTGCACCCCTCCTAGTAGGGTAGAAGACATGTGCAAAATTTGAAATTAATCGGATAAATAGTTTTCCAGTAACAGGTCGGACAAATCTGATATTAGAAAATGACTAAGTTCAAAACATGGAAATTTGTAAAAAAATGATAAAAAAATTAAATGTTAACGAAATTTGCTGTAACTTCGCACTGCACCCCTTCTAGTAGGGTAGAAGACATGTGCAAACTTTGAAATAAATAGGTCAAATAGTTTTCCCGTAATAGGTCGGACAAATCTGATATTGGAAAATGACTAAGTTCAAAACATGGAAATTTGTAAAAAATAAATAAAAAATTCAAATGTTCACGAAATTTGCTTTAACTTCGCACTGCACCCCTCCAAGTAGGGTAGAAGACATGTGCAAAATTTGAAATTAATCGGACACATGGTTTTCCCGTAATAGGTCGGACAAAAAATGTCCTCGGACGGACACACACACAGACACACACCCACACACACAGACGGAATCGTTGGTATTACTATATACCCCGGACCGTTGGTCGGGGGTATAATAAAACCAACTCGCGTAGTCAATTTTTTACTTTTATTTTTCAATATAGTTACCCTTCACCTCAAAACACTTATTCCATCTCTCTTTAAGACTTTTGATGCCGCTTTTGTAGAAGTCTTCCGTTTGCCCCCCTAACCACGCCTCTGTGGCAGCTTTGACGTCTTCGTCATCCCGGAAGTGCCTTCGACGTAGGGCGGATTTCAGGTTTCTGAACAGGAAGTAGTCACTGGGGGCTAGGTCTGGGCTGTAGGGTGGTAGGTTAAGCTGTTCGAATCCACAATCACGTATAGCGGCCTGTGCAACTCTTGACTTGTGGACTGGAGCGTTGTCATGCAAAATCAGAACACCACGTGTCAACATTCCACGGCGTTTCTGTCGAATTGTCTTTCGCAATTCTTGCATTAGGTTGGCATAATATTGACCATTCATTGTAGTTTTGGTTGGCAAGTAATCAATTAATAATATGCCTTTTGCATCCCAAAAGATTGTCGCCATAACCTTGCCAGCTGATGGTTGAGTGCGAAACTTCAGGGGAGGCGGTGAACTCTGGTGCTTCCATTGCTTGGATTCCAGTTTAGTTTCCGGGTCCCAGTGGTGGATCCAGGTTTCGTCACCTGTCACCAGACGAGACAAAAACCTGGCTTCATCCGCATTAAACCGATCCAGGAGCTCCATGCAACTTTCGGTTCTTTTCTGGCGATCTTGTGCTGTGAGGTTTCTGGGTACCCATCTTGCAGATACCTTGGACATACCAAGATGGTCATGAATTATTTTTTCAACACTTCCAACTGATATCTGGAATTCCAAAGACAGTTTAGAAACTTTAACACGGCGGTCAGCTAAAATTCGTCTTTCGATAGCGGCAATAACTTCCGGTCGGGTGACTTCAGATGGCCTGCCTGACCGTGGGTCATCGTCTAAGGACTCCCTGCCCCGCTTGAACTGAAGAGACCAGCGACAAACTGTTCAAAAGTTAGGAGCATCCTTACCCATCACATTACACATACGATTATGTATTTCTGTAGCTTTGCATTCCTCTTTAGTAAGGAACTTGATCACAGCGCGTTGTTCATGTTTGAGAGAATCCATGATTATGGAGACCCCTAGGTCAGCGCAGCTATTATATCTAAATAATTGTTATGTCTAGAAATTGTTTTGACATGTGTCAATGTTATGTTTTGACTATAGTAACCACCTGCTATAAGCTGACACTGTTTATGTAAACACCAATGCCCCGCTTGCAAAACTTACTGAACGCCCCTCGTATATTGTAACGTTCAGCTATGCGATTCCTTTTCTTACACAAAATGTGTTCACACAAAAATGGCTGCCAGTGGAGTTTATGTGAATGTTTATGATTTGGATGATTGGCTTGTGTAATTAGATTTTTGACATTATCCAAAGAATACATTTAGCAGTAACGTACAATCATCAGTTAAAACATGAAAACATAAAATGTTCTGCCCCTTTAAAAGACCAAGGGTCCCGTGGGCTCCTGTGCAGCGATACACGAGATCTCGGACGAACGGACGGACAAAGATACGGAGCTATGACCCTTACTCTTCCATGTCAACAAAATAATCAATGTTGAGGTTGAATATTTTGAAATGCACTTTAAGTAAACCTAGCCACAATATTACCCTATTCACTCCTATACTGAGTCTAAAAAGCTCTAGTAGAGGGTCGCGTCAGCCAACCTTTCTGTGACCTATGACCCTCTAACGTTATATGTGCGAAGGCAGACAATTGTGGCTTGGTAAGCGGAGTTCTGATTGGTCAATTCGATACGTGGGCTGACGCTACCCTCTACTAGATCTTTTTAGGCTCAGTATAGGAGTGAAACGGATAATATTGAGGCTAGGTTTACTTAGACTGTTTGAAATGTTTCCTACTTGTGATGGTTTAGACTAAAATTTCACTCAATTCAAAAATCATGAACATAAAACAGCTTGAAGTAATAAAAGCTTTACATTAAGTATTCTCTACTCACAGAGCTAGATCAAGTCATAAACTTCGGATCCAACCTCTGTTGAAATACGGCCATTTGACAGGTAAGGCAAGTTGATGCAATCAAAAGTCATTTTAGCGATAAATTATGGAAAAGTCATAGGTGAAAACAACCACTCTTTCAAGTGTCCAGTGTTTTGATTGGCTGAATTTTTAAAATGACTTGTCGGGAATTTTTTGACCCAATAGGGGAACCCTCCGGAAAACTGTTCACTTTCAAAATTCATTTGTTGGATCAGTATTTTACGACTTGATCTACCTCTGTGGGTAAAATGAGCTTTATGGGGTTCCCTCCTAAAATCTTTAAAACTGAAAGACAAAAAGACATCTTTTGAAATCAATTATTTTAATAATCATTTTAATGGAATTTTCCATCAAATAAAATTGTGTCTTGAAAACTCCAACCAGGAAATTTCACATTCACGTGGAATTCTGCGACCTTGAAAACAACAGAAAGGACACCAAAGTCAACTAAGCTTTGTATTTTCTAAAAGTGTGCAAAACATGAAAAGAATCAAGTCTTTAGTTCTTATCTTAGATAAGAACTAAATGTTACCTGACTCATCTGGACCGTCTACATCTTCCTATAGCTAGTGGGGTGATTGGTGTAAACGCTGACAAACTTCACATGCATGTTTCAATGCCAAACAAATTAAAAGTCATGCTATATGACCTTTAAAAATGATTAAGGTCAATTTAACAATAAGCCATGGCGTATTCACAATAAGCTAATTGCTATTTATGAAGATAATACTGTTTATGGGAAATATCCCGCTAGCAAGGGTAAAATGTCATGGTCGAGAAGTCATCTTGAAATAATAGGTCAAGGTCACTAACCTCTATAAAGACCTTTTCTTCACATTGTGACGAATATATGAAAACTATAACAAGCTGTGTCTGTGAAACACCGATGCCCCCGACGCCAAATATTATGACCTCATCTAAAAGGTCTTACCATAATAGATGCACATGTGAAATATCAAAGGTCTATCTCTATCCAATGACAAGTTATGGCCAGGGTTAAAGTTTCCGACAAATGCTTGCTGGGCCAAGGTCAAGAGGGAAAAAACATGACCTCATCTGAAAGGTCTTCTCATGATGGATAGACATGTGAGATATCAAAGGTCTACTTCTATCAAATCACAAGCAATGGCTAAGGTTAAAGTTTTCGAAAAATACAAGGTCATGCGGTAAAAAAATATATTACCTACGGTAATCTGAAAAGTCTTAATAGATTCACATGTGAAATTTCAAAGGTCTTACCACTAAACAATCAAGAGTTATGAGCAAGGTTGAATTTTTTGTGTGTGACAAACAGAAAGACTGACAGACAGACGGACAGGACAAAAACAGTTTACCCCTGGAATCTTTGATTCGGGTGCACAAAAAGAATCCAACGCTTCCTAAGTTATTCTCATTCTGTCTCTGGGTACGAACGTTACACTTACTCCACTTATCTGTACCCTGGGCTCAAAAGCTAGATTCGCTCGCGCGGCCAAACTTGGGATACAGCCAATCAAATCATTTTTTCTTTTGAAATTTTATCGAGAAGGTGACGAGAAAATTATTTGATTGGCTGTATCCCAAGTCGGGCCGCGCGAGCAAATCTAGCTTCTGAGCCCAGGGTACAGATTAGTGGAGTTAGCGTAACGTTCGTACCCTGAGACAGTATGAGTTATTCTACGATGTCTTGCCTAACAGGTACTTTTCATCAGTTTTGCACGAAAAGCGGCTTAGGATATTAAAAAGACAACGTATGTCCATGGCAGTAACTTTAACAATGATAGACATTCTATCAAAAAAACACTTGTCATTTGTTGATAAAGTTGAAACGCATATACATTTTTGATTCAAAACAAACCAATTATACTACACATGACAATATGACATTGATAGACATTCCATCAAAACAACACTTATCATTTGATAAAGTTAAAACGTATTTACATTTTTCATTCAAAACAAACCAATTATACTCCACAATATGACATCAACATGATTTGACAACAACAACAATCTGACGTCAATTAGGCATAAATTGTCAAGTCAGAATTCAGAATCCGTCGAAATACGTTCACATTTGCCTTCAACCATGGCAGCGTCGCTTGAGATTGAATGTTTTTGCTTTCGTACTCATCCCATTCAAATCCTACCCGCTCTAAGATGACCTTCACGTCTTTAAACGCTTTGTTATTGACATGGCTGTGACCTCCCTGACCCGGAACAGCCCAGCTTATCAAAATCCCGTCTCGCGCATGCCTGACCACATTATCTATGTAAACTTGCTCGTACATTGCTGGTATATGCTCAGCAACTTCCAAACTCATGACCCAATCGTATACCGGAATTCCATACTGCGGGACTGTCAAATCAAGAAACTTCACAACACCACGTGTCACTTCTTCGCAGTATGGAGCTCCGTCGTAGGCTTCATACACACTGAGAAGTCCTGTGGAATCGAAGAACCTTTTGTATAGTCCCGGGCCATCGCCAAAACTGCCTACTCTTTTACCTTGGAAGAATGTTGAAAGGTGTCGAGCCAGATCGTGATCTGTGAGGTGCTGTTTGCTGGAGGGCGAGCTGTCCTCCTTACACCATCCGCCGGAAGCTGTTACAAGCTGCAATGGAAGTTCAAAGTGGAAGTGTCTGTCTTCAAACTAACAAGGCAAATGACTTACCGTAAATCCTTGAATAATAGCCGGGCGGTTATTAATTTTAAACATCATTTTGACCGGGCGATTATTCAAGGCAGGCCATTATTCAAGGCAGACGATTATTTATTTCAGATCTATGATGTGTTCATGGTATTGAAATATTCAACGAAAACATTATTACAGGAAAGCATTTCCAATGAATATCAGGCTTTGACACAAACTGATGTTGAAAACAGCATCAGAATGCCTATAAGAAGAATATCATTGACAGTAAGATTACATTGTTAAAATAAACCTGGCGACTATTTAAGGCAGGCGATTATCTATTTCAAAAGGGATTAGACCCGGCGATTATTCAAGCAGTAGGCGTTAATTCAAGGCAGGCGATTATTCAAGGATTTACGACATGAGAGAATTTGATATGTTTAAGAATAAAACAAGAAATTTACACTCATTGTTTGGCAAGGCATAAAACTACCGACAGTAAACGGGGACTGAAGAGTTTGAATGCAACTAAAGTTGCATCTTCCAAACAATACTCTGATTTAAAAGACAACACTGTTGAAATAATATAATGATTTAACCTGACGTCACTACATGAGCGTGATGTATATTTATTTTTCATTAATGAAACAAACGACATCTTATATCCATTACTAAATGTAAGTCATTTTGCGATCATCTCCACCATCAACACACCACATAACCTTGCTGAAGAATTTTGCTGAAATATTGGCTATCCTCAAGACATGGTATGGTCACATGGTAAGAAAGACTGTCTTTGCAAGGCGTGACTAAGATTATGTTTAAGGTTTTGAAGAATGGTTGCGTCAAGCTTTGGCCTCGGGCGCACCATGTGTATCCTTTTTGCACTTCACACCACAAGTGTTCAATAGGATTGGGGTCTTAATACCTCGGTACTAATAAGTTTAGTGTTCCTAGTGGCGATCAGGGCCCTCCTTCACAAAGTCCTAAGGTGATCTTAAGTCCTTAAGGTAACCGTAGTGCAATGTTTAAGAATGAGAGTTTAGTTCAGCCATAGTAAATGTTGCTTTGTGAAAAGAAGCCAAGTTTATATTTCACCATGATAGTTAAATTGAAATCATCTCACCTGTCTGTTCCTGAGTTTGTTGAGCTCACAGTTGAGTCTCCCGTATTCCTTCTTTGCCTGGTTGAGTTGGCGGGAGAGCTGAATCTGGGAGATCCTGAGATCCCCTGCTGTTGTGTTGCATGATACACTGGGAGTGAATACCTCCTCCAGTGACGTCACACGGAACCTGTCGCCCCCCAGGTATACGACCATAGCCATGACGATAACCACGACAAACACAAAGCTCAGCAAAAGCATGTTGGTTTTGGACATCATGAAGTGGTGCTGGAAACAATCATTTTCATAAATTAAATTTCTTGAAGGTGCAGTAGGAACCTAAATAAGAGTGGATCTTACTTACGTTAAGAAACTGATTCTTAATCAAACGTATCAGTTTCTTAACGAACGTATATGTTTGGTACAGGAACGCCAATCCATTCCACACACTTAATTTATCCAAAGATGTTAAAACTTAGATAGATGAAAGCAGTTTTCCCTTGACATAATATGTTTGAAATTTTCTACGACGGATAATGGGTTGGAGTCATGAATTGTTTTACCCTTTGAAAATTATACCTTTCGCTTATATCTTTGGGATGATATTTGAATAAGGACATTTAAAAAAAAACAAGTGACCGGCACTTTAGAGAAAGAACCCTATCGGATTACTCTTTCTGCTATTATGGAGTTCATGCTATTTTTGTAAAGCCCCGCTTCATTTGATTGGCTGAAAATAATGCTTAAACGTTCTACAAATATAGAATTTTCAAAAGGAAAACAAAACTTCTTTTTTTACTCCAAACAATTTTGCAAAGAAAGTATAACTCTCCATTCAATTGTACACGTGTCTGACCTACCGAAACCCCCCCCCCCCCCCCCCCCAAACAACATTTTATTTCATTCTGCTTACATCAAATTCGACTTTTTTCAATGTATCTTACCTATGAACTACGCGCAATTCCCGTCTCTTAAAATTGTATAGTGTCTTGGTGGCATAATCAACCTTAAACGCCATATGGTTAAAGTATTGAAAGAAACCGACGTCACGAGTTCATTTTGCCTCACCTGCCAATTGTCAGTTCTCCCTATTGATACTATATGCTATCATGGCTGAGTGAGTTGTTTCACTCGGCTTTGGCAATATAATATTGCAGCCATTAGCTAAGTGTCTACAAATCGTAACGTTTGCCTTGTATTCAATTTAACAGGTCACTTTAGAGATGTCTTGCATTCATACATCAGTATTAATTGATAACTGTGCCATCTATAATGTAACAGGCTTGGATTATAACACGCTTGCTTGTCTAATAATCTCAAATATACTTTTATAATTTCATTTGATGTTGATTTTTTTTTAAAGAGGCGAAAAATGTCACATTTATATTTGCAATATCACAATTTGGAGTATGCAAAGTCTATAAATATTTATTTAATTTTAGTAAATCTAAATATAGGTTGATATCCTATAATAAAGGCTAAATTATATAAAAAAATGGATTTTGTTGCAAGTGTGGATTACGACACAATCGACTATACGCTGTTTGAGTGGCATTCTAGAAGTTGATGGCACAAGGAAGACAATAGTAATTCTATGGATGAACTACTGACAAAGATGATGTTCATCCATAGAATTACTCTTGTCTTCCTTAATCGAATATATAAATAATCTCTATGAGCATTAATAGATTTAGAGTAAATTAGTAAACTACATACCATCTTGAAACGATATCCGTACAGAGGCGAAAATCATGTCTAAATCCAACCTTTGACATGTAATGACGGTTGATAGCGTTTATAGAGCTTCTAAAAACTAAAGTTAATGACGCGTTCATTGTCCACGATCATGAACGTATTGAAAATATGCTATTCAATTGGTATATTCTGACCTTAGATACACAACGTGACACAAGCCAATATCGGTCACAGAAGTATACAAATAGATTACATTGTACATAAGCACGACGGTTATTCTTTAGATTTATTTCAAAGAGCCACCCCGTGGGTTGAGAGAGGTCAAACAAATACGACAAATTTTCCTAATAGTGTTTCTGATTGAGAAAGGTCGATTCTAGGTGTCAGTATAAAGCTAATCGACGTCGTATTGAGAGAACAGGAAGGTTTGAAGTTGTAATCGTGAACCGGACAATGACGCGCGTCAATCAGTCAACCGTAATTTTGGAAACTTAAGAGGCTAGAAAACAGTTAGACATTGATCATATCACCCCGTCGGAGCGATCCTATGTACGGCAGGGAATATTTAATGACAGGAAATGAACTATTTGCCACGCGAGAGGCGAGCACATTTTGTATTTTAGGTGTAGGAAAATTGTTAATATCGTTATATTAAGAAGCCAGATTGTTCCCAAAATTCAAGCTGTAAAATAGAAGACCATTTGCGTAATACCAACGAATTTCGTTAAATTCTGTCATGATACTAGCCCATTAGCCTGTAAAACAATGCCTGGTTGCAGCTAGAGTAGGCCTATTCTTAAAATGATATATATTCTCTTCGGCAAGTCACAATTAAACAGCGATATATGAAACAAAACTAAAATTGGTAAAATCAACAAACTATTGCAAATTGAAATCAACTTTGTGAATATAACGGTAACGAGAAACACGCGGGTAATATAAGGAGAAGATATAGTCATCAACACAGGGGTTCGACTCTCGGAGTGGACAATATAAACAAAATTCAAAACCTGGACTTTTGCACTTTTGAACAAAATCGGACAAGAATTAAAGATTTTAGCGTTATTCTCGATCTATTATATTAAAAAATAAATAAAAGCATGTAGCAATTTCGTTCACAAGAAAGGCGTGACGTAATATAAACATAACATCGATTTTGCATTTAAAAGTAGTACCCAATTAAAAACGAATATTAATTCTCACCCTTGTCTAACCCAAGGTGAAATATCTGTCGCTAGAAGGTCAACATAACACACACTTTTACCAAGTACCAAATTCATGCTGTGTGCATAGGGGCACAGTCTATTGCCCAAATCTCTTAGTAATTCATGTTTCAGTGTAGGTAACCCACCCATCCAGCTGATCGCGTCCGTTGTTGCTGAACTACACTGAGAGAGTTCAACTGAACATTGCACAGGACCAAATTCCACCATTAAAAGTCAATCGGGTTTAAACCGGACAATTGATGAATTGGTGATAAAATCTGAGACAACAATCTTCTTGAGTCCATGTGCCCAGTCACAAATTACCCTCGTGTTACCTATTTCCGTGGCAGTAATAAGCAGTAAATCTCAGTATGCTTGAGCACTGACAACAACAAACATTATGAAAATTGATAAGAGACATATTTTCCCAACATTTGATGTTAATTTAGCAATTATTTTATTCTTTTGTTGATTTTTATTAACACTTTCCAAACAGGTGCCAATTTTTGTTAATTTTTTGGGTGTCAACTGTTTTCATGGTATTTTTCCTAAGATAAATTATGACAATACAACACAAGCCACAATGGAAAAGTTTATATTGTTTGAAACATAGGTCAAAGATGTGGAATAACATTTAAATTACAGATGTCAAATGATTAGATAATACCCACACCAAATCAATTAATTTTCTGTCACAAATATTTAGCAAAAATGTTGAAATTCTGGTAAATAAAATAAATCATATGGCAACAAGGTATTTATTTGGTAATTGGTATTAAACAATATTTTAGAAGCGAATGACTTGCGAGTCATGAACCTAAAGATTCTGTTAGACGAATCCAAGAGAAAAAAAAGGGTATTAAGCACTTTCTTTGCCCTCAAAAATTCTGCAACATAGCCAAAAACATATAAGAAATACCCTTACAGTAATTCAAAATACTTTTAAATAGAACAAGGATAACCATCTTAAACTATTTCATTTAAAGATTTTGGTTACATAACCTTGCTATAAAATAATGTTTGAAAACTTTGGAAAGGATTTTTCTTGTAAAAGTCGCCCAGAAAAGTTGTTCCAAAAAGGTATTTCGCCAAAAGCTTTAAATATCGTTCAGTTTTCTTCACTCAATTGAGGAGATAAACAGATCAGTTAAATTTTGAATAGTTTTGCTCAGATCAATACAGATTAATTGTTCTAAAAAAAATAAGGCCTAACTTGATAGGAACAAAAGTTGACCATGTGAGATATACAGTGACGTGCCAAAAGTATTGCAACAAACGTCATTTTCCCATAGGATCCGATGTTATTTCACGGTAGCATAACAAATTATCATGATCATGATAGTGAACGAAAAGTCATAAAACTTGGTAAGTTTGTTGTCTAACAACTTGAGTTCATGTTCATAATTTTCAATTTCATTAATTCTAAGAATTGTGTTGGAAAACAGCAAAATCATGACTTGGTATTTCTACCGTGACGTCACTTCCCCATTGCCATCATGTTGGCAGCAGCCGAAAACGGTGGGAAAATTATACATACCCCAGTAATCTTCTAACCATTTCGTTAAAAAACTTTGTATCCCGAATCTGAAATTATGTATGCAGAGTAGATTTTCTGTTTTCATGTCAATTTTCAGTCAAAAATATCTTAGAATGTGTCAATTAAAATTATTTATGCTACACTGGAATAACATGGGCGCTTATACGAAAATGACGTTTGTTGCAATACTTTTGGCACGTCACTGTATGACACAATTTGTAAATATCACGAAAATAGGGAACCCACGAAAACAGGTTTCAAGTAAAAACAAGCAAAGTTGCCAATATTTTGCGCCTAATCAAAAGAATTTTGCATCTATTTGAAACATAAAACTTGTTGTATTATATCAAGCTACTTAACTGATAACAAAAACAAAGCAAGAATTTCAATTTTCGACCAAGGTAAAGGTCGTGGAATATTTCAACTCGTTTTGTGCACGCGAGATTTGACCTCGAGAATAGGTTTCTTTTTAACAACAAAAATTACATTCTTGAACGTAGAAACATGCAATAATTCATACCCTTGAAGAAGAAATAATGGCTCTTTGGGTTTTGGGGTAATATTCTTGTCGAAATGTCACAATATCATGAATATGAACGTCTCGAAGTGTTTTGGGAGTTGCTGTCAAAGGGGAGATTACTCTAATAATCCCGAACTCCTTGCACAGACGTGACGCAACGAAACCATGTGGAGAGTTTAACACAAATCTGTTTTTGTTGCCATGTCAATGAGTTATTAAAATCAAGGTTTGTGATTAAAATTAATTAATGTTTTGCAGCATGAAAATACAATCACATGTATTCTTTCTTTTACTTTTTGACATAATGAATTTTAAGATCTCTACATCTTTGCATTCCCCCATTTAAATAGACTTCAATGTTTATTCAGTCTTACACAAATAATTTCATTAATTAAATTTCCATCGTATACAAATTACATTTTGCTAATATGTTACGAATCGTCTTAGCTACAACTTCATTATTCACTTTTAATTCCATTGGGTATTGTAGGAATAAAAAAGATTTTGACGACATACACAAAGTTGTCCGACGTTTCTCTCTCAGGTGAACGTTTTTCATCTATCATGTACAGATGTAGGTTAATTTAATGAAAAAAGTAAATATTATTTCTAACATTTATTTAGAATTATGCACTTCAAGTCTTTGGAAATAAATGTCAAGTGGCGAATACTTTGGGCACGGGTCTCAATCCCAATCTACGTAGATATGTATGTGTGTAAAACAACATAAAGACAATCCTTTCAAAACCCCACTTGAAACCATTGTGAAATTTGGAGCTTTTGGTAGTTGCTAATAAAATTATCAAAATTGATGAAGGGATGTTTTGAAAGCATAGAAAAATTACTGTAAAAAACACATGGATATAAAAATGAAATGCCTAAACTACAACTGCTAAAACACAACACCATATATTAAAAGGGCAGTAGCACGTTTGTTTATTATTTTAGATTTTAGATTTTTCGCTGGTAATTGCACATTGTACATGTTAAATGTTTGTTTAATTACACCTATAATCAGGAAACAAATTCTCAAAAAAAGTCAATTGGCAATTGAACACCTTTAATTCATTTTGTGTAAGAAAAATGAATCGCATGGCTCAACTTTACATTATTTATTTGATTTATTTATTTGATTTAGTTTAATGTGCTACTGCCCCTTTAAGAACTGGTGAGATTGGTGAGGCAAACAGTAGAAGACATTTGTGATACTGAAGGTTTCTGCCACATTTAACAATTTCTTTTTTAATGAAAGTCACTTGGATTATTTACATTTTACATCGTTCGACAATCTAGAAATATCCCAGTTAAAGATTTATATACAGTTAAACATTATTTCGTTGGTAAGGCATCATTGTGATTTCGTTACCGTGCTTGTAGCTTAGCTGGTAGAGTGTCCACTCTTAACCCAGAAGACGGGTTCGACCCCGGTTGCGTCATACCAAAAACAGTTAGCAGATGGGAGGTGTTGTTGCCTAACTTGACACTCAGCATTATAAGGCCAGAACAACGCATTAACTGGCGCTGTACTGTGGCTGCCGGGTGCAAATGCAAAAATAAACTTCCAGTTGAACGATGTACTGAGGTTAATAAAGAGTTATCAGATTATTATAAGCTTCAGTACAAATTACTGTACGATAAGCAAAAAAGTGTTGCGTCATATTTGTAGCAGTATTTCACTAGTGAAATATTTCTGTATCAATATTATACCGTCGTTCTAATTGCTTTTATATTGTAGTTACTTTTCTTTGCCTTATTTCAACCTAAAAATTCTTAATAATCAAAATGTGGTAGAATTTGGGGCGGAACACAGCGTTAACCTGTATATATGAAAAGGTCTTTAATGTCTGGAAAACAACGTGTGGTGCCGCACTGAACCTTAATCTAGAAAATCTATTTATAAGTTTCATTAAAATAATGTTTTTAAATCAAAGTGAAAATTAGGAAAATATGTAACGCTAATATTTATATTGTACCGCCCATAGTAACGTCAATAGAATTACATATTTACGCGTTGTATATTACAAATCAATAAGTTTATATAATGGTAATTGGAACGTTTTGATACAATGTTCTGATCAATTACATGTTAAAACAAATAACCTTTCATTGAACGTTGAGAGAAAAACAGTCACGTTTATTTACAATGGTTACACCAATCATGAAGTTGAAAGCTATGGCAGTCCGAAATGCTAAGTCGATCTCGAACGCCACCCGAGTGAAAACGATCGATTCTGATTGTATCCCGATGTTTGCTGAAGACTCGGACTGGTACTAACATACCTGGAAGAGTGTTGTTGAAAAGGCGGTGTCACGGGCGTGCTTGATTCGCAGTTGATGGAAACTCCGGACTCGTTAACATGGGGTGTTTACTAAGCGGATGGAAAGCGGTGTCAAGATGAGAGTGTGTGTAACTTGGAACATGTGAATATTTTAAGAATTTTGTGGCTGAGGAAATGTTCCAATGAGATAGAGAAGACAGATTTGACTTCTGAACGTTGGTTCCAATACTAGAACGAATGGTACGAGAAAGTCTGAATGCTCCCACGGATCGGCATATAGTTCAAACGGAATATATTTGATACTTGGATTTGATTTGATTTCGATATCTACATAACATTTTTAGAATTTTGTGGCTAAGGAAATGTGCCAATGAGATCGAGAAGACAGATTTAACTTCTGGACGTTGGTTCCAATACTGGAACGAATGGTACGAGAAAGTCTGAATTCTCACAAGAATTGGTTTATATTTCTAACGGAACATCTTTATGCTGATTTGTTACTTGGATTGGAATATATTTCGATATTTACATAACATAACCCCTTTATTCGTGAAATGAAGGACTTGTTGATAAAGAGCGTGAATAACTGTGCCAGAATTGTGGAGTTTGGATAGTTTGACAGTTTCTCTTTTGTGAACGACTGGAACCAATTATCTGACGTTTGGAAAAACTTTGAAGTTCATAGTAAAAATTGTCACCTTAAATGTAAAACTGATTTTAAAGATTGTACTACAAAATATCCTTCAATGTGGACGGATCAAAACAGATTTAATGAAATCTTAAAATACGGTGGTGTGTGTACATGTATACATGGTGTGAAGAAACATGTTTCGAAAGTGAACTTCGCTATTTAAAGACTCATAGGAATTTACTGCTTCTACGGTGGTGTTTGTTTTTATGATGTCCATGAATTTCCCAAAGGGAGACAGAAAAATGTTTGGAATGTGAAATTCGGTATTTAAAGACACTAAGCAATACTGCTTAATGGAGAAATCATTTCCCGATGACATCTTACAACTGTACGGATGGAGAGACATTTTGTTTGAGAGCAAGTGAAGACGAGAGTTACATCACGAGACACGCCTTGTCTCTTCAAATCTTCGCCATCTCTCTTCTCATCTTCACCTGTCTCTTTGGAAACCTTCTCCTGTGCTTCGCAGTCTACAAGACATCAAAGAAACCAACAGCTTCCACCATCTTCATCCTGAACCTCGTGGTCACAGACATCCTGGTGGGGAGTCTTGTCCTTCCCTTCTGGATTCTGTCCACTGCATCTCTCTCCTGGCCCCTGTCTCACGCTGTCTGCGAGTTCACCGCCTTTCTCACCGTCAGTCTCATGCAGTGTTCAATCTTCTCTCTATCCGGCATTGCCGTGGATCGTTACTTCAGCATCAGGCATCCTTTGAGGTACCCAATTGAAGCTACTATGAACAGAGTCTCTTTGGTAATTGCTGGTATATGGGTGTTCTGTGTGGGTACCGCCACCTTCCCAATATACGGCTGGGGTGACTACAGATTCCAACCACAGACTATACCAATTTGCAATCCTGAATATATTTCTCAAGTTTCCTTTTCAATATTCTTTGTTCTTTTCGGAATGGGGTTGCCATTGGCTCTTATGTTGTTTTCCTATATACGGATTCTTCAAATTGCTAGAGACCATATAAGGAAGATTGAGTCTTTGAAAATGACTTTGGTGAAACCGGTACAGGGGAATGTGGGTTTGAGTTCCGGGTTCGAGTCCCCTAATGGTTCAAGACGTCATGCTATTGAGAATAAACAGTCTCTCAGCACCAAGTTTTCCAAAAACATCAAAGCTGTCAAGAAAGTATTCATCGCTGTGGGTAAGTTGCATTCCATAATCATATTATTACATATATTATAATTATATTTTACAATGCGCAATTTTTTGCACTCATAGTGAAATTGCCATAAAGTCTTCTGTCATCAAAAATATTCTCGTTTTCTTAATTTGATATTAAAAACTATATCAAAATGATTATAAAACGAAAAATACTCAATAAGCTTATAGGAAGTCATTTCTTAGTACATACACCATTAGGTAGAGGCATCATTTTAACGAATGAGGCTTGTAGAATTTTATGATTTATCTATTGAGAAGGGCAGTTATTTCTCACTACATTCACTACTTGGTAGCGACATTAGTTTAAAGTAAGAGGCTTTATAGAAGTTTATACTTTATTGATTATAGGACGTTTAAATCGTATAAATGTGTTTAGACCCATATAGTCATGTATTTTGTCGTTAAAGATTTCGCTTACCTTGCATATGTTCTTCAGGTCGATTTTTCAATATCCGATTTGTTACATTGTTAAGAATCTTCAGCGCAATCAATAATCATTTCCGAATGTAAAGGCAAAATGACTTGGTTAAGCTTATGGTCTGCAAATGTTAATTATATTGCTTCGAAAAAGTGACGCCTTTGCCTAATTATTATCGAACCTGTTCATATAATGAATGAAATTGATTTATAGAAATGTTAAAGGTTCCTTGTGCTTTCAACACAAAATTGGATTATCTTCTTTTTAAAGTGTATCGAAAAACCAATAACTACAATGAATTTCAAGTTATATGCTTTTGATTCCTCTTACTTAAACTCTAGATGGATCTTGAGATTAGGACTTATTGATAATCGATTTACAATGTCCGTTGTCAATTTCAAAACCACTCGACTGGTGTTCTTCATCCTGTGTAAGTTGTATGACGTTCGGCAAAAACGAATTGCTTAGTGTTTCTATTTTCAAAACTGTTCATGGTAAACATATGTTTTTCAACACTACGACAATAAAATGTTTTTGTGACATTTATCATTCAAACGAATAAATTGAAAAAATCAAGATGAGTTTGTAGTAAAGATTGGTAGCATCATAATAAAAATCGCGAGTTAAAGTGGCGATTTTTCTTCGTTTAACTACAATTTCAGAAATCTTTTAACAAGTCTGTCCTCATATCTATAAAAAGGTATCCATGACTAAAAGCTTTATTAACATAAACTTCTTCAATTTTCATTTCTTTTCGTGATATGAGATATTTCGGTCCTTATAAATAACTAACTGCTTTCTTGAATATTTATTTCCCATGGCTTCAGAAATTACCATCGAAATCAGTAAATCAGAAAACAGCAAGTCGCTTCTATCTTTTTAAAAATGTTTATTCAAGGGGCAGTAGCACGTTTTAATGGGGAGTAAAAGGTGATGTCAGGTTCCAATTGAAAGACAATGTATCTAAACTTAATGAAGCAGTAATAATTCAAAAATATAACGTAAAGTTTAGCCATGCGATTCCTGTTTCTTACACAAAATGAATTCATACAAAATGGCCGCCAGTTGATTTTATGTGATTTTTATACTTTGTCTTCTGACTATGGATAATTGGTTTGTGTTATGAGATTTTTGTACAATTATCAGTGGAAACGTTTGAATATAAAATTATTTAAAAAACGTGCTTCTATCCCTTTTATAGCAACCTGGGTTAATATGTTTCGAATCGCTAAGTTTGATAGGTTTTAAATTTGGAACCCATTTTGAGATAATACTAGACTCATTACAGCAGCAACGGGTATAAACGACCTATAACTTTGTAACTACATTATATTTTACAATTGATTTCATAATCATCGTTTCGATTTTGTAATCAACGGATATAAAATTGATACGCATTGTTTTTTAATTGCAATTGCAATGAAATAACGAGGGGGTTACATGAAAAAGCACTCTTTGTAATGTGCCATACCAAATTTCCTCGTAACCCTTTTATCCTTATAAGAATATATTTTTACTTTTATTGAGGCTTTTTTTATGTTTATACGATATATGTCCCTGACATGCAAGCTTTCGTTGTAATTATTGTCTTAGTAGATGAACAGTAAATCAGAGGAAATTATCCACTTTTAAAGGAATCATGTCAATGCTTTTAAAAGATCTGTTCGAGATTAGACCACTATAAGTTTATAGCTGTATTTATCTGTGATGCAGTCTGAATAAATAAAAATTAATGGCTACTATAAACCGGTCTCATCCGCGCACTATAAACTTTTGGCTTTGATTTATTTACAAGACTTTACGATCATTACAGGTCGATTCGAACTAAAATCAAAACGAACGAAGTATATCCAACACATTTTTGCATATTCAACCTACATTAATTTATACAACAGAATCAACGTCGCAAACTTGCATAAAGAAGTTGTATATCCATGATATTGCCTTCATCTTCTTCAACAGAATCAAGTATATACTGTGCAAAATTAAAAAGGCTACGTCATATAAAGATCACCTTGTCGATAAACTCTTCTCAACTATCGCCTAAAGACTTACTTTATATGCACTAATGTTACCATAAGTGCCATCCTTTAAAGGGGCAAATGCACGTTTTTTTTTAACATTTTATATTTTCAAATTTTCACTGATAATTGTACGTTAATGTTTAAATTATTATTTTGATAGTGTCCAAAATGTCATTACACAAACCAATCATCCATAGTCTGATAACAAATTATAAAGATTCACATTAAGTCCATTGGCGGCCATTTTTGTGTGAACACCTTTAACTCATTTTGTGTAAGAGAAATGAATCGCATGGCTCAACTTTACATTATATGTTTTATTGCTGCTTCATCTAGTTTAAATATATTGTCTTTCAATTGGGACCATTTATTTTCATTTTCCAGATATTAACGTATATTCCCTCTAAAACCCATGTCTACCTTAGTGACTTAAGGTGACCTTAGCGTATTGTGCAACGTGACCCAGCTCATCATTTACTACTTAAACTCATTTTGTATTTGAGAGAAGTAAATCTGTACCTTTATACTAGATTTAACCCTAGTTTCAACGTTCAGGTGTCCTCGGCTTATGCCTCAGTTTATATGCTGTAATTACTTTATACCAGGTCATTATTTACCGCAAAAGTTGTAATTGGGAGAAGTTGGTCTATTACACTAATCCAGATTGATTCTCGATTCTCCCATGAGAAAGTGGTTGCTAAGCATGACTGTTGTAGATCATCGAGCGATCAACGCATTAATAAATTCAAACCGAAGTGTTTCGTTTCTGGGGAAACGACATTTTATCACTACAGAGGTTATTATCAAAGTCGACCCATTGTTTGTAAATGGATTTGCACTGATGGCGTAAAGCTTATTTTGTTGTTAGAATATTTCGATGGCTACTTGAGAGTGCATTACATGAATATTTTATTTTCAATGTACTTATTGAGCTTTTTCATAGATATTTGCAATAGTCGATAACTTGAACTTTTATCATGATTAATTCTGAAAATATGCGCTGTTGCGGATTTTAAATATAGAGGCGAAAGAAAGTACACACTTCAGTGGAAGTTTACATGTAAGATTTTCAAATACAAATATTTCGAGTTCTTGAAACAAACAAGAACAATAGTTAAATCATCGTTCAAGAACACTTTTAAGTTTTTTTAACATTTTTGTCAAACAATGAATTTATTTTTACTGTTCATATGTTCATCACCAAGGAACGTTCATCAGCAATTAAGCAAGATATATTCAATTTGAAAATATGAAACGTGCCTATTTTTCAAATGTTGACAATCTCTTAAAACTGGTAGGGGTCATGATATTGTAAAATATATTTCCTACCCATGTCTACATGAAATAAAGATATTTCAACAAGACATTGCTTTTGATGTCAATAAGTTTATTTAAACTATTGCAAATATGCGTTATTGTTATACTGCAATAACTTAAAGACCCATTTTCAAACTGTAGTGAATTGCAATATTTTATAAGTATTTTTACTATGTTCGATGTTTTTACAATATTTTGCTAAATACCTTGAGGAAATCGGTCCAAAATTCATTAAAAAGGAGACAATCTCCAAAATAACCGAAACGGCAGTCCCCGACACGTCGACATGAATGCGAATCAAGTGTTCCCAACTCACGAATGCCTTTCCTAAATATACGCTTGAAAATCGTCCTTGTCGCTCACGACTAAATTTTCTCTCTGCGAATCAAGTACTCGTTGCAACCCAAGTAAACTCATGTCCAAAAGAAACGATACCAAGTCGTCCGAAACAAAATTCTATAACCTGACAGAGTCGAATTTAAGTGTGTCTAACAGGCATATATCTTGTAAAAAAGTATGCACATTTTCATTCTTCAGGAAAAGATACTTTTGATTTTGTGTCTTTTCAACTGTACATGGAGTGCATAAATCGAAATTTCAAATTGTTTTATGAACAGAACTTTTGTCATTTCATTTAAAATTGATAAAGTATTGAATTTATGTCAGAAAAAAATGTTGTTGATATAATACACTTTATTTGACATAAATTCGTTGACGCGTCACTGCACTAGAACGTTTTAAAACAAGCGAAAGTGTCCAATTTCTCTCTGCTATCTCGCCTAGTTAAGGAGATTCCAGATCGATGATTTTTTCAAATGCATGTTTCTCGCAAACATGAAAAGATAATGTTTCCAAATTTTGCATAGACGTAAGTTGACTACTGAAGAAATGATATTACTATGTTTTAGTCTTATTAATCTGCAGTGGATTGAGTTACTTTGGGATTTGTATGGTATCGTTTCTTTTGGACATGAGTTTAGTTACCCATCGAACGCAAATGCGGTAATTGAGACGCGATTAAAAGCTATGGCACTTTTGCAGAGGGTAACTTTGGGCGTCGAATAAAGTATTTGTATTGTTGATTTCTAACTTTCGACGAAAGTTTTTCTACCGAGTGAGATATTTCTTATCTCAATAGGTAAATTTCATCACGAAACGCATGCAAGTATGATCATGGGACTTCAGTGCATCACATGTCTCTTAGATATTGAGTAAAAAGCTGGGGTTTGTAATTTCTTTTGCCTGACGGCTTACATGATACAATGCTTTTAATTTCCTGATATATGAATGGTTAAAGAAACAAATAAATAGATAAAACAATATTTGTACACACATTAAGGTAATAACTAATGTTATCGTATGAATATTGATAGTTGTTTGATTGCATTGCAATGTTTAAATTAAAATAAGAGGACGTCTTATACGGATTATTTGATACCCCCTTTTCTTTAAAGGGGCAGTAGCACGTTTTAGGTGGAATATTAGGTGATGTCAGGAAAATGAAAATAAATGATTCCAAATGAAAGACAATGTACATGTATTCAAACTACATGAAGCAGTTATAAATCAAATATAATGTAAAGTTTAGTCATGCGATTTCCTTTTCTTACACAAAATGAATTAATGTGTTCACAAAAAAATAACCGCCAATTGATTTTAGGTGAATCTTCATACTTTGTTCTCTGACTATGGATGATTGGTTTGTTCAATGAGATTTTGACACTAACAATATAATACATTTAGTATTAACGTACAGCCAACAGTGAAAAATTGCAAATATAAAATTTTCAAAAAAACGTGCTACTGCTCCTTTAAAACTTGGTCATTGACTTTTCAACATAATTTTACCTGTCCTTAGTGAGATGACCTTATATAGCAAGTTCACATTCATCAACGGGTAACCAATACCGAACAATTATTTAAATATGATCTATTAACTACGGTACGCTATAATCTGCGTACCGTAGTAAAGAAAGTTATGATCTGATTTTAATGAGATTGTCCTATACCGCACAACAGGAACGTCTCAATCGCACAGCAGGTTTTACATGGTTAATTAACTCGCCACTTTATAGTTCTCTGCAGGCATTTCTTGTTCCTATATGAAGGCGTGTTATCGATACTTGAACATTACTGTACAATAGATATTGATAACCTATTGACATGCGTTATTGATTAGTCCTTATGTTACCTGTTAATTGCTTCATACCTGGAGAATATTTGTATTGTTTGTGGAGGTCGTTGACGCCGCTTGTAACATCCTTGGTTTAATCATGGAAATAAGATCACGAACGGCACCATCAGGGGCTATATTGATTTTCGTCATAATTATTATCCTGAACATCAAAATCATCATCATTGTCGTCATCATGTTCATCAAAATCATCGGCAACATCAATCATTAGAATGCCAGTTTTTTGTGTGTATCAGACCTTCTTTGCTGATTTTTCAAATGAATTTTCAACACTATCATTATGGACATGCAATCATCCCCAACACCATGTCACACCATCATAATAAAAATATAATAATAATCATCATCACCATCATCATCATCATCATCATCATCATAAGTCCCCATCATCATAATCTTTAAAATCATCATCGTCATAATGATAATCATGATAATCTTTAAAACCATCATCATAGCCACAACAATCATCATAGGGCACCATCATTATAATCTTCAAAATCACAATCCTCGTCTTCCTCAAAGTCATCACTGACATCAAACATTTCCATCAGCAGCTTATTATTTTGGAATTCCATCAAAGTGGCAACCAAATATTTTATTATTTTCTTTTATTCATGTTATACTACCTTTTTAAATCCAATAACATATCTAGAAATAACGAGCAAAATGATAATGCAGTTGTGATCAAAGATCGATAGATCGATTAATCTATCCTACCCCCAATTAGTCACTAAGAAATAATGCTAGTTCGATGAACCTGCCAGGTTAAATATTGATTCTTATCTCCATAGATACTTCGGCACATGCTCTTTTTGTACATGAATATTTGATAAGTTAATGATTCTTGAGCATGTCAAATAACACATTTCCAAATGATTCCAATCTTTGATGTTATGATCAATAACTTTAATAGAA
Source organism: Steromphala cineraria (assembly GCA_916613615.1). Taxonomy (NCBI): domain Eukaryota; kingdom Metazoa; phylum Mollusca; class Gastropoda; order Trochida; family Trochidae; genus Steromphala; species Steromphala cineraria. The sequence goes on along the minus strand of OU744722.1, from coordinate 36,090,590 downwards.
GTTATTAGGAAATGTGTAATGCTGCGAATACAAAACTTACAAGGCTTGCCCAAAGCTCAACACACGTTATTAACAAAGAAAAACACACAAAAGTCTTTCGATTCTGAACCTCATGGAAGTAGGCATTACCTTCACTTCAAAACCAGGTAACCAGTTTTACTGCTTGTGAACAGAGGATAACTGAGCTATACTCAACAGTCCCCATTTTCACACCTTGCTGTACTCTTAGAGCTGTGCTGACAGAAACCATGAATATTTTCAGTATGATACATCATTTGACCCACTGAGACATGCTACATATGAATTGTGAAGTTTCTTCTTCCTCCGGTAAAGATTAGTTGGTCAGGGGAAATTTTGGTGTGAACATTTCAATAATTTGGACATGTTGATCCATGGGAATACAAGGTACTCATGTGGCTGTTTGATACCACAGTCAAAGGCGTTTTAACAAAATATCTACCTTTCTCTTATCAATAGAATGTTGACAAATACAACATATATACGGACATACGGGTATTCATTTTCAGTATAACTGATGATTGATATCTCATTCGAGTCGCGTTCCCCTTGTATCATTTCACAAAACAAACAAAAAATTCACTAAATTGGTTTTAAGCAATATTCGTGAACGTAAGGGATCGATGATATTTACTCTTTCCTAATAGCATACATGTATGTAAAACAGGATAATGCATGAAAAAATAAATCAATATACACAAAGTATCTGCCACACCTATCCTCTTTGCTTTATGCCTATTTGAACCGAAAGTATACGGACCAATATCAGTGTCAGGGCTTCAAGGGGGTTAATCCTCTTGAAGTCAGTTTATCAACTTCACTGCCAAACAATGACAAAAGCAAGACTTGTTCGCCGATGAGGTTTAGGGAATCGATATCACAGACTAAAGATATAATCTGTACTGAATATCTATCAAATTGAATGGAATTGATAAGCTGATGAATTGACAATGTCACCGATCAAGCAGAATATTTTATTAAATACATTGGCAATGACCATAAATCCTGAAATAGGTTGACAATGACCTCGGCTTAGCAGAATAAATCGTTAAATAACACTGATGATGAGAAACAGAGGTGTATAATATTCATCTCTACAAGAAACATGATTTTAGAGGATATTTATTTTACAGGAATTAATCTGCGATGTGTAATTAGAGAGTCTACGATTCATGTGTAATTGGAATTATTTAATGAACTTCAATTGCTGCAAATCGATGATCTTTGCTTATTTTTGTAATTGGTTATATTTGCAAAGACATTTGGTGGAAGGTTTTTAATAAATAATCTTAAGATGTGAGATAACCTAATTGTATTATATAAGAAATCATAGGGTAAGATCCACATTCGAAATTCAACTGCCAATGTGCATCACAAATAAGCTGTCTTTATGTCCTTCAAAATTCCAAAACAATATGGACAACCGATGAAAATTTGTCATGTATATATCCGAATGTTATTGACCTTTTAATGTTTTATACCCTCAAAGTTTTATTCATCATTCATTAATAAGTGAAAATGCCCAAGGATGGTTGTATAAATTCAATCATTTAGAAACTATTAATTCAGTGGCCAATTTTACTAGAATCAAATGAGATATAAATCAGATACAACCATTGTTTCCGAGATGTTTTGGGGATGAACACGGACACTTTTGCCACGAGGCAGTCCTCGGCTGCGCCTCGATCGGGTCTCTCTGGCAAAGTGTTCCTGTCATCTCGAGATGACTCAGAACCCACGAGAGTGACTATTACGTATCCAAAGCGCATTTATATATGTGTCACTATTGTTTCCGTCCTGTTCTAAGGTTCATAATAACGAATATATTATGTATTATATTTATAGAGTTATTATTCTTTCAGGTGTGTTCTTCCTGTGTTGGGGCCCGTATGTAATCCTGAACTTCTGGTCAGTGAACAATGAACAGGTACCCGTTCCGTATCTGGCTGACCTCTTGACCACTCTATTGGCCTTCGCCAACAGCTCCGCTAACCCTGTGATATTCATCGTTCTCAACAAAGACTTCCGGCGCGTTATAAAGAGGTTAGCCAGAAGTGCAATGTGCATTACCTCCCCTTCCAATATGGCTGAGAATTCGGATGTGGTGACCTACTTTGAAAAGAGTGAAAGAGTTCGGACTGTTGCCACTGGCGGACACGATTTATTCTTATTACGTGTAGAGGACCTAGAACAGAATAGTTCTGTGAACAATGATGATATTAAGGGAAATACGAAAGATGATAGGACAACTTTCGGAGCAGGCGGAAAGAGGCCGAAGTCGACGGTCCGGTTTCAAATGGCGGCGCCGTCGTTGCCTAAAGTTGTTTGAGACGTTTTATCTTTTCAATTTTCATTTTAAATTTTTTATAATAAATCGTTGTGTTTAAAAAAAATCAAAGCCAAGTGCGAGTTTGTGAATTCTTTTAAGAATGATTATTCAACCCAAAAACGTATCCCATTAGGTTGCAGAAAATCAAGGTCTATGATCAAATAGGCTAAACGTGACGAATGCGGTACATTTTGTACAATAGCGTGGGCAAGCTATAGAGTAAGTGAGTGAGTTGTGGTTAAGCGTGTTGTTAGCAATGTTAGCAATGTTACAGCTATTTAACACGTGGATGCGGCCATCCAAAAGAGAGCACACAAACCACCACACCACGATAAGGTTATGGGTCCAGTGGTGGCAAGTTACAGAAAGATTTCTTTTGAATTGGTATTACATGATGCTGTGGACAAGGTGTATGTATAGAAGGATTCCAGTTGATGACACAGAAGTCAAACCTTACATTGCAAGCACAGGGGTTCGAATATCGAAGTGGACCCTTTGATAAATGATAAAATTCCAAAACCTCGCCTTTTGCACTTATGTAATAGATTGAGAATTAAGCTTAAATGTTTATTTCTTGATCAGTTTCGGTAGGATTTAAATGTAGGTTTATCTCAACATATTAAAACGATACAGGAGTTCAAAAGTCCAGGTTTTGAAATTTATTATTTCTAAAGGGTCCACTTCGAGATTCGAACCTATCTGATTGCAAGGGTATGTCCATGTAACAATTATTGTCACAAGCTACACAGTGACAAATCATTGGCATGAGAAATGCCGTGATGTCAAATTGGACGTCAGATTTGGAGACATCGTGTAACTTCTAACTTTTAAAGGACTACAGGGCTACAAATCTCAAAAAAATCTCAGAGGACTGACAGACACAGTTAGACAATGGAACGAGACCATATAGCCTTGATGAAGCTCATTGGGCGCCGATATGGGGTATCGAGCCTTTTGTTGAGACAGGAATAGCTATCTCTTGCCAAACTGTCAGAAATCGACTAGATACAGGGCGAGACGGTCCATCAGGCGTATCAGATTGTCCCTAGTTCATGCAACACGACTTGCCTGGTGTAATGTGCATGTTCGTTGGTACAATGCATCTTGCAGGAGGGTTCATTTTTTACATTTTTATGCACATGGTAGAACTGTTGTACACGTGTTTGGAGTCAAAGACAAACAATAATGGTTCCCTGCAATATTCAGGAGACAGTTCCTTTTGGAGAAGGGTAAATAATGGTCTAGGGGTGCATTTCCATGAATTTAAGATGGATCTCATTACCATTAGAGGGAACGTCATTGTCTAAGGTACAAACAAAAGATCCTTGACAGGTCTGTCATCTCACAAATTGACACCAATCCTCTTGGCTAAAGACCCATCTTCATGGATGACAATGCCAACCAGGCCACAAAGAGATGTGCCATTAACCATTTTTTGCAACATAATGCGGTTTAGACAATTCAATGGCCAGCCATAAGCCGAGATATCAATCCAATTGAACATTTCTGGGACCCTTTGAGCAGCCATGTCCTACAACTTTATCTCCCCTAAACAAACACTAAATGAATGGACTGCCTCCTTGCATGAGGTATGGAACGGATTCCTCGGAATCAAATCTGGAGATTGATACAAGGAACTTGGAGCGTCTGGAATCAGTCATTTGTGGGTGTTGCTTGATTAACTTTCATTAAGTCATTAAGGCCTAGAAAGCTAAAACTTGGTGTACAGACTCCTTGGCGAGTGAGGATTATAAATTGTAACTTTGGTTGCCTTGTGGCCCCTTATAAGGGCCATAGGGGCCACGCCTTTAAAATCTATTTTTATCTTCTTCTCCAGAAGCATAAGGACTAGAAAGCTTAAACTTGGTGTACACTCTTTGGCTAGTGAGGAAATAAATTGTAGTTTTGGTGGCCCTTAAACTTTGTATTCAGACTGTTAAGTTAGAAAAGGAGGATTCTAGATTGTACATTTCGTAGCCCTTACTAAGGGGGGGAACCACACTTGCCACATCCTAAGGCAAAATGGATATGAAGCCTGGTGAGCTACAGAGCCAATGGCTCTATTTTTAAGTTTTGATCTCAGGAGGATATGATACGAGTATCGGTGACAAACTATGTTTACCAGACAAGTGCCTAAATTTTAGTATTTCCTGAGCAAGAGCGAAAGCTAGGGATAAACTGATATTTAGGTGTAACTGAACATGTATGCCATTGGCGCAAATGTAATAGTCTGTTTATACCAAAGACACACGATAAAAGAAAATACTTCAACTCTTCTTCAAACATAAACAAAGCCGTCTCCAGCAAACATAGAACGGGTAACTTCAAAAAACAAGCCTTGACATCAAAGCATTGTTTATTATTTGACATCATTATGAAAAAGTAATGTTGTGCCCTAGGGCATTGTATGAAAAATATTGATTGCCTTGGTACGTAATTAAAGGGGCAATAGCACGTTTTTTGACAATTTTATATTTTCAATTTTTCACTGATAATTGTACGTTAATACTAAAGGCATCACTTTGATAGTGTCAAAAAGTTCATTACACAAACCAATCACCCATAGTCAGAGAACAAGTTACTAGTATAAAGATACACATAAAATCCATTGGCAGCCATTTTTGTGTGAACACCTTTAATTCATTTTGTGTAAGAAAAGGACATGGCTTACCTTTACATTACATATTTGATTTATTACTGCTTTATTTAGTTTAAATACATTGTCTTTCGATTGGAACCATTTATTTTCATTTTCCTGACATCACCTTACAGACCCTTGCAGAATTAGTTACCTGAAAACCGCGGTCTGATTGCAGTCTGATCGCGATCAACTGCATTCAGATTGCAGTTTGATCGCGGTCAACCGCGGTCTGACTGCAATCTGATCGCGGTCAACTGCAATCAGATTGCAGTTTGATCGCGGTCTACCGCGGTCTGACTGCAATCTGATCGCGATCAACCGTGATCAGATTGCAGTCAAACTGCGGTCGATCCGATCAGGGATTGAGAGTGATTATAGACATTGTCTGCATGTCGGCAGTACAGCATAAGTTCAATCATAATAGATTGAGAAACTCAAATCTGCCGTATTCGGTCCAAATTGATTTTACTACCTGATTTGTTATTTGTTATTCATACTTTAACAACGCATACTATTCCTTTGTTCAGATACTTCATGTCTACCTTCTACACTGTCGTAAAAACGTATAGCGATTTTTTGCACTGGTTAAAAAATGAAATAATATCCTGTTGCATAAAGTGTAATTTGAATGTACCTTGCTACGACTTTTTGTAGCGTATGTGTGAAGTTATGAACATCGTTAACTCATCATTACTTATATTCCTCATTCATACAGGAGAGATATATCACTTTATGGTGTTATGAAAGCCCTTTGACTTCTCTGTAGTTTGTGGGTGTTTAAATTTTAAGACGGCCGAATGAAATCGTGAAAATCTCCATGCCAATACACCTCATAACGTTATACACAAGTTTTAATGACAGATGTAAATTGTTAAAGAATTCGTGATATCATATTTGATTTTGTTGAATTTTGGAGACACTAGGAAGAAGGAATAATTACTGATCATGATATTCTCGGTTTTTGGACAACACTGGGTAATTTAGACAGGACACAATGGGAGAAAGTGGTATTATTGGTATATGACTGTCATTTTCAAATATTTTTTCAAAACTGTACATTTTAATTCTTTGTGTGCACGACCTTTTTTTTAATACATTTGGAGGAAATAAAGATGGCTTATCAATCATCGTGACAATCTCACATGCCAGTATGGTAAGGCATAACTGAAACGGTACAACCAGTAGCAGTAGTAATATAAAATGTTTCCATCAAATCAAGTCTAATGGTCTATTTTCAAGGTATAACTGAAATAGAATAAGAACACATATGTAATATTGATCATCTGTGATCAGTTTTACCGATATATGTGCATTAATTTATATGCGAATTGACAATTTTGAAAATTTCACCTTCCGGGGCGCATACCTTTAATGAGAAGAGACAACCTCTATGTAGATTTTGTAATTCTGTCATGAATGTAAATATTACAGTGTTTATGTTTTCACGGGTAAGTTTATAATTATGATAACACCCGATAGAAACAGTCAGAGAAAAGTTTATGAATTAATTTGTATGTACAACAGCGACTTCTGACCGATGGTGTCATATACCGCATTGATTTTTCAAAAACGTTCATCTTTTACAGGTTTAACAAGTAGTTTATTGGTCGAGTCATTCAGTGTTGCTGCCAAATTACCAGTTATCAGTATGTCAAAAGTCTTGTACTTTAAAATTGGTTCAGGTTCATACACGTGGGATCAACAATTTAAGTGGGATCAACCATTTAAGTACGCGGATTAAAAATCGGCAAAAATCTTGTCGATCCCGCGTGAATGTCACTTCCACTTATCGCGAATAATGCAGACGAATATATGGATCACAACTTCTTTGGTCATTGAATGCAAAGTTTGCAAGAATCTGTGTTGAAAAGCCGCATGCAATGAACAAAGAAGTTGTCATCCATATATTCCTCTGCATTACTGTCATTCCAACTTATATCATGCCTCTCAAAGAAGTAAATCGAGAACGGTCGATTGGCTCAGAAGGATTAACGCATGGATAATCCCGATCCTCATGAATACAATTGTCGACAGTAATTTTGAGTTACGAGTTAAAACGAGACGTTTTACTAATTTACCATTAGCTGAAAGAGTATATGTCTTATATTTGTTTTTACGCTGTTAAAGTTGAGTACCATGTTCTATTGTCCACAGTATACATACCATAGACAAGAGATTTTATCTATTAATGTGGACATTTGTCAAGATTTTGTGCCTTTAATCTAGCTTTATAATGTTCAGTCCAGAGTTTTTATGTATTGTTGCCAAAAGCTGCAGATTTATTTCAGAAAAAGGAAAATCTTTTTTATGTTAGGTTAAATATATTTCATAGTCAATTTTGTTGTATTTATATGTCATATGTCGTAGTCTCTCATAACTCTCATATCAACGGTTGGCTCATAAGTTTTTGTTTTTAGCAAAATATATATGTATGTAATTCATAAGATGCTTATACTGTTTTAATTTGTTTTATCTATTTGTAAATGTTCTATGTAACCCAGCACGTGACTTATTTTCTCTCTCTCTCTCTGTTGATCGGCCCTGTTCGTTTCATTCAAGGACATTTGAACTTGATTTGGAGAACTCAGCAGCTTTATCTCGTTTACTTTAGGGTGGGAGATTGCCCCTATTTTCCTCTTTATTGTGTATTGCTTTGCCTACATACCTGATACAAAGGCCGCCGCCATTACTTCGTTAATTAACCCTTGACCCGATTTACTACCCAACATCTCGCTGTCCTACCGTCTCGCTCTAGGAGACAAATTACCACAAGAAAGGACTTCCGGTTATGTAAAGGGCCATAAAGTCCCGATTGTTTCACGAAGATTAAAAAGGAATCGAAGTATGGTATGTTTTAACGTGTGATGTGTCATTTTGCTGCACTGATTTAATTGGGGGAGGGAGAGGAGAACACTGTTAAACATTAATTATTCAGTGTCGCCTTACAGCTCAGCTGTACAATCTGAACGCACATACATCTGTAGATTCAAAGTCGGAAACATCAAAGTCCTATTCAGCGATCAAAGCGGTATATCACATACCCATTTCATATCAACGCCGGTGACCGGATTGGTGGTATTTATTGTCTGATATTGCTAAAGAGGTTATGTAATGTATTTTTTCCAGGAATGATAGATCGTTATTGCCAGTACCGTTATCTATGGGAGGAGCGGTTTTAGAGCGCAGCCGAAATTACCAGGCGAACACTTTGAAAACTCATCAGAGCGTGACCAGGCCTGTCGCCACTTGCGTATCTATTATAATGTCCGGAGATAAACCCCCTTAAAACCTAAACCATTTATGTGTTAAATTCTGATTTATAAAAATGGCAGAAGCAGGTACATTAACATCTAAGAAATACGCTAAACTCGAACTTTATAAAACGTTGAGTCAATTTTGTTTGCGGATTCGCTTTGATGGATGTGACTGTTCCATTATGCGGAATGTGATGATCCCAAATATAACATTGGTGCATTTCCAATACGAATCGAAACCTTATATATCATAAATATATCAATCACTGGTAACAATAATGTATGATTAATTATTCTATTCTTGACATGTGTTGTAAAAATACGGATATTGATCATAACTTACTATAGATTATTCACTGTGGCGTCTATATTTTTCATAAAAATAAAGATATCATAATAAATAACCTTTAACCGTTCACACTTTTCCTGTCCATTCATATCACCATGGTACAATTATCCACCGTCTAATGGCTCTTTAGAATAAATCTTTATTTTGCAGTAAACTCACAAAAATGTAACATTATTTAGGTATTCTTTTTTAGAAAATATTCGGTTTGGTCACTGAAAATATAAACAATTTGTTATTTGTCACCGTCAGAAAAAACAGTCAGTGTATGTTATGTAAGATTCAGCAAACAACAGACCATCAGATTATCACTTTAAACAGACAAGTCTAGCCACAACGGTGCCAATATCACAAGGAAATTTTATCAAGATGAAGCCTTGTTGCGTCATTTATAGTGTTTTGAAATATACAATGCGACATGTTTATACAATTAAAAATTAGCTTGAATAAACTATTATTGAGCCGTCGGATATCTATGGAATAAATCTTCGGAATAAATAAAACTTGAATGTATTTTGTAACTATTTGTATGTAAAATAAACGATGAAAAGGGTGTCATTACACGTTGAAACAACTCCCCTTCTCCTACGTTATAGAAGGTATATACGCTCGTGACACGCTTCAGTGACCACAGATTCTGTTCGCCGCGGCTAATTAGGCAGTGTATTTAAAAAGCTGTATTTAGGCAGGTTACCGTCGTTCTTTAGAAAATTCAAAGTTGAATATAATTCAAATTGCAAGCCCCTTTTCATGAATCCCCAAAGTGGCTATAGATCATACCGCCGGTGACCAGTTTGTCGGTATGTATTGAGTGACAATGGTGTCATCACTGTGTCTTGTATGTTGTGTCATATATTAGGACTGCTTCAATAAAAAATAATGTCTTTTGACCTCAGGCGATCATTCATTGATATACTTTTTAAAAAGGATGAGTTAGTGTCAGGATTAATTGTGCAAACACTAAACGACGACAGTTTCTGGTACTGGGCAAAAAGGTTTTACTGAACACTTCTCATATTTGATAAAACCTAAATCAAGAATGTCATCTATGATGTTGAAAGAGATTCATTAACGACTTATCTATTATTCTATTTTTTGCATTAAATTACAAACTATCCACTGAAAAAAGAAATAAATAATGTAATAATGATTTTTGATATAAAAAAGCAAGAGTCTGATATCTAATAATTCCTAAATTTGATGATAATGATGTTTCTGAATAACATGAACCCGTAATGTAGCATAGCGACACAAACAGTGTATATTAAAATTCAGTTATTGAAACAGTGTCAATTGTTCAATAGCAGCATTAACAGGAAATTAATACAGCCAAATGTTAATTCATGACATATTTACATTCAATCATTTCTTATGTTTTCCCGAAATGTTCACCAGAATTCCAACCAATCCCGATGTTATGTAACTACGAGACGAGTGACACATGAATAAACTCTGTCTCTTCTAAGTAAATCCTGATTCACCGAGGGAGCTAGCTAATCACCGAGACATACACATGTACACCTGTTGTATGTACACGAAGTATCAACAACCTATTCTCCCAATCCCTTGCCGCTACTTTATATAAAATGTACAAACGCAGTCTCTTAAGATAATATTTTACCCTTCTATATTATAACTTTTTATGTATATATTATGGTTTATATAAACATATATGTGTGAGTGTGTGTGCATCTCTCAACTGTCTCATTTACGTGTATTTATAATGTTTTATTTGAATTGTGTCTCATAAGCCTAGGTAGGCTGGACTTTGCTTTTTTACTCTTCTGTGATATTTTATGTTATATATAATGTATACTTGCAAAGTGTGACACTTTAATAAACTAATGTTCTTCTTCTTTCTTCTCTTCTTCTTCTGTATTTTATTTTGTAATTATGAGGTGAGACTGAAATAAAATATCTGTCTGTCTGTCTGTCTGTCTGTCAGACAAACAGACAGACAGAATATTTAGGTCTCACTTGTTTACACAACCAATCTATCAGCACGAATAATTACCACCTGCAGTCGTTTTTTAGATTGTTATGTTATTGTGCCAACACCCCCATCTCCCGGAAACACTAAGTCTTCATCTCGAAAATGAAAGGAAACTCTTTTGAAAGTTCTAATAACCACAAACATATTTTTTTCTATTTCTTTGGAATATATGAAAGTCTGATTACAATATTGTATAGTGCGTCAAAGGTCGCTACTCAAATAAGTTCAGTTAGTCGCATACCGTTTCGTCGAATTTATAGTTTTAGGAAAAATCCATTCGACGGATCGGTACTGTAGCCTACTTCATTTATTAACTTAGATTCTCCCAGTGTCTCTTGCTCGTCAAACTTCGAATGATCGTCACAAAATCACCCAAGCGTTATTCGACGGATAGGTACAGAATCAGTTTTGAAAATTCGACGGATCAGGCTGTAATAGTTCAGTTTGGTAATGGAAGCCACTTTTGATGGGTCGCTTAGACTTGTCTGGCCACAAACCAGTGAATGCATGACTACACACGCCCCCTTTTTGTGACCGGGCGTCATTAACAGAATCAGCCTCGTTATCTATACATCTATCGTAACAATACCACAGAAAAAAACCCCAATAAATAACGATTTTCAGAAAATGATTCCACTCAGTTAGATAAATCATTTGACGATGTAACACTACTAAGCATTTGGTGTAAAAGGGATATCAATGGTATTTAAACAATTATTTAGGCGGTATATCAGTTGAATTAATGATGCGTTACTTTCTATGTTTATTGTGTCACAACCACGAGTTTTATGGCCCCTAACCCAGGTGGGTTTTTCACAGCCGATAATAACGCTGTCTTAATGAAAGGCCAATTAAAGGTGTTTATTTGACAAATTAACAAAAATCAAGTTCCTTTTTTATTTTTTGAAAAATCGTAAAGTGGTAAAGTCGAGGTTAGTGGATGTTTAACTTAACGATTGACATGTAAAGTTCATTTACGGTAGTTAATATGCTCACATGGCAATTTAAAGCACGATTTTCTTACTGAAATAAAGGGATCTTACGAAAAGATAAATACGTGTTAACAATGGCTAAATAAATAGAGATTATTACCCGAGGAAGTGTGTCATATGAATTTTACGAAACGAGTGTGAATTTGTGTATTACCCGAGCGAGAACGAGGGTTATACACAAATTTGCACGAGTTTCGTAAAAGTCATATGACACACTTCCGAGGGTAACAATTTCTTTATTACCGATTCTATTCCATTTTATCATCTTAAAAATATCCAAGAAACGGGCCGCTTCCGTTGCGACGGCCGACTACGATGACGTCACGAACAATGGTGTTATGACGTCCCAGGCGAAAACATACGGGAACTCGCGCTACAACAATCGTTGCTAGTAAAAATTGATATGTGCACTAGTGCTCATATTGAAAATACGTCACCACTTATTTCCAACCGTATGGGTAATAATACTTTGTATCAATAAAAATAGTTCTAAAACGAATGCACAATGTTCGGTTACGTCATGTGAGCCGATTTCCCTTCGAGCGGCCACATTGTATTCCATAATGTTCACACATTAAAATGCCCGCTCGAATGTTCAAGTTCAAGGGATCTGACTGATATGGCGAAACACAGTGTGTTATAAACATCCAACAAGCAGGTTAATTTCGAATATGGTATAACTACTGGGTCACAAATTCATCAAACCGTTTAGACACCTTTGAATGAGGCACCATTTTGACAATAAAAATGATCGACACACACAAATATTCCAGTGCACATATTGTATTATGTATATGTATTATGTGTTATGATAGTGTGAGACAGGAAGGATTGCTAGCGTATCTCATTCCTACAGTTTAGTATTTATTTCAACGCCGCTTCAATTCATATTTCTCAAATCTGGATGAAAAACAAATATCAAACTCAATGAATATACTGTATAATTTTCTGCCATATTTTTTATGTAGCGTATGAAACTTTCTGTTGTTCTGTTAGTGAACGTCACCCATTATTATTTTTGCAAATATATCTTGGAACCGCCTTAGCATAACTTGTTGGCCAAACCGATTCATTTATCTTTAATGAAATGAATATGTTTAAACCAAATCAATGAAATCAAAAATGAAAAGAACAATATAATGTGTTTAAAACATCAAATCAGTGAATACATTATGAAAAGTGTCATGTTGTTGGGTATGCCAAATGAGGAAGAGGGCTGCAGCTCTAAATTAAATTTTTGTCGAAGATACGTTTTGGCAGTGGTTCAAACCAAGTATCGATTGTAATATTGTAATGATTAGTACCAGGATCAGCACCTACATATAATCGACCGAAATATGTGTAATAACTTGAGGGAATTGGATACCAACTCAAAGGTGTATACACGTGAACTGAATGTAATTGAAAAATTAGTTCACTGTCCATTGTTATCTGAAAACCAGTATAGTATGACTAAATATTGGTGTAAGCTTTTCGTGTGTGATTATGATATTTTACGTATTTGTTATGAGTATCTGTAAAGGAAGTTGAAAATTTAACCTGTTCAGATTCCCACGTTTCAGGTTTAACGTATACTGTTATTGTCATTAATTTCATTTAAGTATGATTATAGATTGAATAGATTATTCATCAGTGTTAAAACAATAGGCTTTCTTATAAACAGTTAAATATGGGGTCTCTGAAAAAACAAATGATTATTACCATATCACCCAGTTAAATATCTTGCTCATTGCGTAATAATACTTTTGTTTAATGTTCACTGTAATATTATTAACGCAAATCTATTACATATCATTGTATGAAATATGTATAGAAAAACCTACACTTTGTCTACTCAACAGTTCTTATTATCAGTAGAAACTGAAAATATAATGAAATAAATATTGCTCATCTCAAATAACCGATGTGTACAGATGAAATTGTAGACGAATTATTCTTTATATTAAAGTGGCAGTAGCACGTTCTTTCTTGAAGAAAAACAATATAAATTTGTCATTGATAATTGAATGTTAATGATTAATGTATTATGTTGATAATGTCAAAAATCTTATTACACAATCATCCATTGTAAGAAAATAAATTATAAAGTTTCACATAAAGACCATTGGCGGTCATTTTTGTATGAACAACTTTAACTCATTTTGTGTAAGAAAACAAGAATCCAATGGCTGAACTTTACAAAATATATTTAATTCATTACTGCTTCATTCAGTTAAAATATTTGTCTTTCAATTGGAACCATTTATTTTCATTTTCCTGACATCAGCTTATATTCCTCCAAAAAACGTTCTACTGTCCCTTTAAAATATCCTTTATTTGTTAATTCCAGAATACGATTTGTCAAACTTTACGCAATTTTTTAAATAATATAATGTTTATTAAAAAACACATAACCTAGTCTTATTCAATTCGAATTGAGTAAAAGAAAATTATGGTATTGATTACTGATAATCACTTCTGGCCGTAACAAGTGAAACGGTGATACCGATGTTGCATATAACTACTATATGTATAGTTTTTAAAATTAACATGTTTTATTTGGTCATAAAACATATGCCTTTTCCATACATATGTAAATCAACCATAACATTGTTTATGCGTTTTCAAATTATAACTGGCGACAAACATATCTGTACAAATTGACTGTCCTCTTTATATCAACTGATGGGCTTTATAGATCAAATTTTCCTTCTTTCAATGGTTCTGAATTGACCACGGTCAAACGCGATCAGAATGCAATCCGATCGCGGTCAACCGCGGTCCGACTGCATTCTGATCGCGGTCAACCGCGGTCTGACTGCAATCTGATCGCGGTCAACCGCGGTCCGACTGCAGTTTGATCGCGGTCAACTGCAATCAGATTGCAGTTTGATCGCGGTAGGTACCGGTAAAGATATCTGCAACCGTCTGTATGTTCCCCCTATAAAGGTGCTACTGCCCCTTTAAACAAGCTAGAAACTTATCACCTCATATTACTTGTTGGTTCCAAAAGTTTTTTTGCTGCTTTAAGAATATCTACAAAACAATTTTTTAAATCTGTTTGAAAAAATAAAAGGCTTGAAGAATTTTTCCCCTGGTCGAATATAGGAAATATAGGCAAAGAAAAGAAAAATTATTTTAATGTTTGAATCAAATGTACATCTAATTATAATTGGTGTAAAATAGTTCAATGTAATTAATTTTTGTTGACAAAGAAATCTGATTCTTGAAATATTGATTTTTTTTGTGTCCAAAAAACAAACAAATATAATAATAGATTCATTGAATTCTTTTATTTTGAATGTATAAAAAACATGAGGAAGAAGTAAATACTTTGTTTTGTACAAAAAGAATGATTTATTAGGCATAATCTTATATAGATTTAATTTTACTTATCATCATGACATAATACTTTCAATTCATGGATAAATACAATACTATCACAGTGTTTTATAATCATCAAGTAAACAAACACATTCACAACAACAAATGTTCTGTCAACATTACATATAAATAAATAGAAAGGACGGAAAAGTACTGAAAACATTCTAAATACATGTAAAATATACATGATATATGATAAAAACAAATATTTGTAAACAATGGAATGGACGGATTTCTCTGACAAATTATGTAAAAGACACTGTAGCAATTTGGGATTCTTTGATTTAAAATAGTTACCATTACAAATATGCATAGTTCATTGACAATATTTCTTTAGAATGTTAACATCTCATTATTAAATTTATTCAGTTGTGCAAAATATGTGCATGCATAAAGTGTGAACTTAATGTAGCCATTTTAGTGTGAACGCATTTGAGAAAATGGATTTTTGGTAGCTAGTACATTTTTGGTAACATAAAATTTGTGCACTGATTTGAGATCTATTATTGTTTTACAACGGCAAACATTTGTTTATATTTGTATAATATAACAGAGGAAAACATGCTACAGTACCTTTAAACTTTTCAAAACAAACAAACATAATTTGAAAAACTAATATCATTCATGTCTAAAAACATATAACAATGGACAATATGCTCATTATAAAAATATTTTGATATATATATACTGAAACAGCATCAAATTCTTCAACAACAGCTACAGCCAACCTCATCAAATCTTTGGACATTTCATGAGATCAACCTATGCTAATTAAATATTCTCAACCAAATAAATCAAAACATATTGTTGGCACTGTATGTGGAGATAATGATATTTTTTGGCCATGAACATCTTGTATATCACTCTCAGTGTTATTGCTAAAATTATTCTTCCCTACTAACTTCTGCTTCAAGTGGAGTATTTTCTTGGCCAGATTAACAGAATTCTAATGGTTGCAACTAAAGTTAGTTAAGCAATCAGGGCCATGGTCACAGATATCACTTGGTTTGTTGCCATAATTGCTAAGAAGACTGAAGTTCCTTCATCTGTGCCTTATGCACATATTTACAAGATAGACATCAGGATGATGTTAAATGATTTTATGGTGATGTCAGTGCTATATCCCTTGGGTATCGGAAAAAGAATCCCAAAATAAATATTTACTACTATGGCAAACTTGGAACAGAGGTTTTGTGTTGTTTCTAAATGATCAGCTGAAGGGGTCATTTGGGCCAATTCTGAGCAGATGGGACCCTTTGCAATGGTAGAGTATCCTACCTACTTTTAAGGGACACCAAGCTAAACAGGTGGGCAAATACCTCCAGGACAACCTCTAGGAACAACACTGTGAAGACTACCTCTTTTAAACAGAATGGTAGTATCCATGACTATTGTGTTTATTTGGCTATGATTGTATCCCTGACTATAGTGTTTATTTGGCTATGTTTTGTGAGTATGCAGATTAGTAGAGGTCGTGGGTCTGGTTTTAGAAAAAATTCAACTGGTGACCCCAACCCTTTGAAAATCCTGACCCTGCCACTGAAAGATATGGATCTGATCATATGGTTATTAGAGTATTGGTTCTGCAGAGAGTTCAAAGGGTCATCGTTTGGCTTTGGCCTTATACAGACTTCTTTCTGTCATCATGAGAGCGTCTTCCTTTAGGCCGAGCTGCTGACGTAACTTGACAATCTCCTGCTTGTATCTGAGGAATAGAGGTGGACATGAGTTGATTATGAACATGTGGAAAAATTATGCATGATACAGAGTAAAGATAACATATTTCATTGGTTTATATAAATATTTCTCCAAAATTCACCATTTTAACATTTCTTCTAGCAGTCATTCAGCAAACATTAAAGGCGCTATTTGCCCTTTATTTTCTGCCAGAAATACAGTTTTTGAGTGACTTCTCAGAGAGTTTTCTCAGTTTTAGAGACATATTCTCACCAGTGAGTTTATTCGCACTTTTTCAGGTCAATGTGCAGGGATGACGTCATTTGTACAATTGTTTGACATCACTTCTACGATCACGGCGATATCATAGCCATTGCACAACAATGCCATGACATTGCAAAACAACTCTAGTGTCAATGATCTTTGACCATAAATTTTCAAATTTTTTACCACTGAGGCATTAAATAAACAGAATATCTTTTGTTTTTAATGTATTATCACTTATATCTCATCTCCTGCAGGGATAAATATTATTTCATCGCAAGAAAACTCGCAAGTCAAAACTTTCGGACATAAATTACCACATTCGACTGCTGAGGTGCATGTAATAAACAGAATATGTTTCTTTTTTGTAATATCATTTATTTCATATCACCTGCCGCTAAAAATGGCATGACGTCGCAAGAAAACTCTGGAGTCAAGAATTTTTGGTCCTCAATCATAACATTTTCGACCACAGAGGCACAAAACAAACAGAACATCTTTTGTCACTTATCTTATCTGTTGAAGGGATTTAGTTTATATTTTATAAATTTTGGCTTTACCCAATCAATCCATGAGAGAGATGAGTGATTTCACACTGAAAACATAAGATATCCTCTAAATTGTAATACGGGATTCATCCCGTCAGTCAATGAGAGATAAGTGATATCACATTGACAACAAAAGATATCCTCTATAACTCTAAAACCTATATTTTGACTTGTGGTCACGCAACTCATTAAAATATTGGCTATGTCATGTTACTCGATGAGAAATAAGTGATATGACCCTGAAAACAAAAGATATCCTCTACAAGTCTAAAACCTATATTTTGACTTATGGCCACGCAACTCGTTAAAATATCGGCTTCGTCATGTTACTCGATGAGAAATAAGTGATATGACACTGAAAACAAGATATCCTCTATAACTCACCTGGCTAGATGGTTGTCAATGTAGGACTGGCTCTCTCGGAGCTGTTCATGAAGAACGTTGTTCTCACTCATAAGTCTGGCCCGCTCGTCCTCCAGGTTCTGCTGCGTATTCAGGGTGTACTCTCGCAGGTGCTTCCGGATGTAGTTCCAGTCACTGGTCAAAGGTCAAAGGTCAAAGGTCAAAGATCATGTTATCAAAGTGTAGACATTACATTCAAAGTGTACTTCCTCTGTCTCTACCTGCTGGTTTTCACAGGTGATTTTTGTTTACAATGTATAATAAGATTTTTGTTTCAATGAAATGAGCAACTGATTAAAATGTATGATATATTTCAGAGTTAACATTATCAGAAGTACTCATGAAAACATGTCCAATAAGCAAAGATAAGTTTCGTTCATAATTATTTTGAAATAATTCACTTACTTGATTTTTCCATCACCTTTATCGCCGTACTGAAAAAGTAATGTGTTCCCAAAGTCAGAAATGCTAATCACACATATTGCATTTAAACAACGAAACAACAGATCATAAAGTGTCTCTTATTTAACTATCAAAAAGGAGGTGAGGTGAGGTGATCTGGGTTTAACGCTGCTTTCAAGATTATTTCACTTATATCGAGACTGCTAGTATTATTGCAGGGAGAAAGCCTGCAAAACCATTGTGACTATGCATTGCAGTGAAACCTGGGAGCATCGGCTGGGTCTAGCAAACCATGGGTCGTACTGCGATAAAAGAAGGAAAAGGAGGCCATATAGTATGAAGTTACTCTCAGGAAGGATTATGGTCAGTATCAAGCAAAACCAATTGACAATAGCCGAGGCTATGTAAGTTGACATTCAAAATGATCACAACAAAATTACCTTAAACTTGATATTATCGGAGTCTGATCGAACAAGATTAACTTCACTCTGGAGTCGGGCAATTTCCTTCAGCTGAGCGGACTGGATCTCCGGGTCTGTGAGAGTGATCTTGAGAGCATCCGGACCCATGTCAGATGTATCTATTCCTCGGTTTTCGCAGGTCTGTCGCAGGTTCCTATATGAGGGAGGATTCCAATAAGATTCCAAGATTCCAGTGTCAGTACTTTTTTAAAATCTTTTAGGTGACAATAATAAAGTCTATGATAACATGTCACACTTATACCCCACCATCAGTGCATCACTCAATACACCTCCTGTTTGAACTGTGGTTCCTTGGCTCCGCTACGCTACGCCTGTGAGACCCACAATTCAAACAGGTGGTCTATTGAGCTATATACCTCTAAAAGTATGGATATATCTATTACTGAAATATCAACACTTTTCATTATCCCTTCTCTTATCTTATACACCTACACTTTAATATCTGCCTTGTTCCTCACAAGTCTGCTGAGGAGAGGTTCCAATAAGATTCCAAGAAGCTAATATTCTTCTATTCATCAAACATTTACTTGCCAAAATCCCTGAATCTGTTATTTACAGTGACACCCTACACATTTCTCAAACACATGCAGATACTAACCAATAGGCCACCAAAGCCTCCTCATATCGATGGTTTGCCTTCTTGAGTCTCCCCTTGAACCCCTGAGCTGCATGGCTGAGTTGATCCTCGCGTTCACGATGAGATCGTTTGATGTCCTTCATCATGCTGTCAGCGTACTCTCTCATCTTGGTGATCTGAGGCTGGCCTGGCACTCCCTGGCCCTTGTCTACATAGTCCTGGGGGAAGATCATAGAAGTATGTAAGGACTTGGTGGTTGAGTGGATGGCTAGTCAGTGCTGCCATGTCCTTTGTATACATAGTTTATTGTTCGAAGAATTATCCTCCTAATAATGTCTTATCTTTTTAAGAATGTTACACTTGCCCTCAATTGGATTTGACTTATGATCTTTGGAACCTGACTGGCTAGTGCCCTGGATGTGACTAGTAAGTATCAATACCCATTTTTAATTCCTAATAGTCTTATTGAAGTTTATAGTTTTCATATGATGCCCTAGGGCAACATATCACATTTTCTTTTGCACAGTTTGCTTTTGACATTGCAATCTATACAGTGTAGGCAGGTGGCTTACCAAGGATTGTAAACCTTGAGATGATGGACAAACAAAGACCCTTCGTTTTGGTTTTCAATCAAAAGTTCAGTTGTTTTCAATCCCATAAACATACATCTGCTAATTCAAAATAACTTACAGAGATATCCTCAACATATTTGACAAGTCTGGTACGGAAGTCTTCTCCTTGGTCCTTGACCTTGTGCTGGAGTCGGTTACACTGGGTGTCTAACATCTCCTTCTCTCCTCGTAGAGTGATCAGTTTCTGAGGTCAAGGTCACAGGGTCAATTATTAGACAAAAACAACCAACAAAAAGAAGGAAACAGTACACTGTATGTCAGGCCAGATGAATCATAAAGCAATAACATCCATTTTGGAAAAGCAAGTTTTGGACTTTTGCATTTATTGTCAACATCTCTTTCTCCATTCAATTTCTGAGGTCAAGGTCATGTATGGTTGATGAATAGGCAGCTTCTTTCAGGAATCAGACTTTTCTAAATAAAATCAACATGTAGCAAGTTGCTCTATTAGCACTTAAATAGCATTTAAAAAACCTTTGTAAACAACAATTTATACTTTAGGTCTTTGAATATTACAACATCAGGGAATGAACTCTATTTACGCTGCTATGATCGAAAAAAAAAATGCAATTTAAGAATGATTGCCTTTACTATTTAAAATGCAAAGCAATTTGGAATATTCTAGAAACTTACAGCTTGTAGTTCTGATATCTTGTGTTGTTTTTCTCTGGAAGTATTCCTGGCATCCTGAAGCTCCTTAATCAGACCAGTGCTGTAGGAAGAAAAGGTGATAAAGAATTTCATAACCTAAAAAATGATATAACATCATATGTTATGATATGCAAAAGTCACTAAACCAACAACCATTGTATTTGCATGAGCATTCATATAATATTTGTGATCAAACCAATTAAAAGTTACAATCTTAACTTCTAAACAGTTAAACCAGACCTATACCAACAACAAGAAAGTTGCGTATAGGGTCTTTCATTATGAACTATCGCTTTTTTAAATTGCTGATCGTCGCTTAAATGTTTCTGTTTCGTAATTTTTTTATGAGTATAGCTTATTTTTTATGCTATGTCGTGCATAAATGTGTACGTTTGCTGCTTTTCATAGCTTTTTCAATGGCAGGACTGTATACTATACCTGTTATTCATTAATATAAACATACTTTGAACATGACAAGCAAACAAACGAAAAGATAGGAATTATCTATTGATATTTCACACAGAAAATCAGCAAGAATTAACACACATGCCAAAACAAAGAATTGCAGAAAGAAAGTTTGAATTCTAGGTCTTGAATCAGCATTTGTCAAGTATATAGATAAAGATGCTGACTTAAGATTCTTTCTTCATAATTCAAAATATGCCAAAACATTGTACGCTTCCATAAAAATTGAAATATCACCTAAAATAATTTTTCGGAAAATGTTATTACAATGTAATGAAGTGGAAAAGCTGGTGTTTTCATAATGTTGTGACCCCTATCCCGATCAACTAAAGGCAAATAGGCATAATCCACGCTATACTAATGTTATTGACAACAATTGGATTATACACCAAACATCGTGTGTGAGAAATACCAGAAATAGATACAAAATCAATACATCAGGGAGTGATAACTGTTAGACTAATTGCTCCACTTAGTGTCTGAATAGTTCTGCAAACAATGTGTAATCATCTTCAAAGTTCAATTGAGCAGAGAATATAAATATGGAGGCATCAAGGGTTTTAGACTGACTTCAAGTCAATCAACAGAAAAAGTTAGGTTAATTACTATTAATTTCATATACATCACCATATCATGGGGTTTTAGACCCAAATTTCATTAAAAAAATTATCAATAAAATTTTGAATTTTAAAAATAAATTTCTAAGAAATTAAAATTCAATAGATAAGCATTTTTCATGAGCATTACTTATATATACACATATTTAAGAACTGTTAATATTAACCTTAAGCTACAGAATTTCAGAGTACAGACTAATTAAAATCGGCCATGTTCCGAGGAATGAAATATTCAAAATATTTCCTTTACAGAGATATGAAATCCTCTACACTAGGTTTGATCATACCCCATATCTTGTAGATTTTTACCAGAAAAGCACAACCAAAACCTAGTTGCTTACTGACCAATAACATCACTTGTAAGACCCTAGCAGTGATCATGTTTAAAAAAGCATGGTTCACAGGAGTTACTTGCCCCTAGCTAAAACAGAAGGCTTTTTCCGGCGGCTTGTGATTGGTAAGCTGAGTTAACGTCAGAAAACTCCGAACTAGGCCGATTTTTATCAGACTGGTCATAGAAAATCAACAGTTAAAGGGAGGCTGATCGGATGAACGATAAACCTTAAGATTGAGTAAACGCCGGGACGGGCTCTTTGACTTTGTTATTGTTTTGCAGTTGCATGCTGGGACAATTTTCGACTGGTTATACGACTACAATGCGCTGGAATTAAACGCTCTTCTGCTCAACGGATCATGGAATACTTTTGGGAATAAACGCATATTTACCACTATGGGTTTGAAACCAGCGGTAATAAATAACTGTTTCAAGAAACAGACGAAATCTTATGGGATAACTTTATAACTCATTTTCATAAAGATAAGATCAAATTCTAAACGAAAAGTTTTCGAAGTAGGATTTATTTCTCAGAGACAGAGACCATAGCAAAATTGGGAAGAAAGAGTTAAAATGTTTTAAATGAAACAATTCATAGGTTGCACAAAACCATTCACTCCGGGACTGCTACCGGAAGTCAGCCATTTTAGTGGACAAGCAACCCACTCGGCTAAGCAATGATCATATGTAATTGACGATTTAAAACTCAATAAAAGGCCGTATATATGTTATTTCTTTCAGGATGAGGTGCATACAGATGGGAAAACTTACGAGGAGTCTTTTTGTGAGCTGTTCTCACTTCATAATTTACTTTGACTCCATGTTTACACTGTTTGAATCGACTGTCTGAAGCGTTTTAGGTAATTTCTCATACTGAATTTTATCAATTACGTTTGAAATTTATTATTTTAACATTCGTCGCTTTTAAATGCATAAAAGAAAAAAACATACAAATGGAACGATAAAACACAACCTAAGCAGTTCAATGTTCATGTGGAAAGCGCATTTCATATAGGAATTTATAGATAACAGTTTGAGTATAATCACCTTAATATCTTGATACCAAAGATAAGTGATTTGCACCTCTTGATGCCTAAAATTCTTTCTAAATGACAAATGACACAAGAACAGATGAACAGAGAGAGTGAGAGGAAGAGCGACAAAGAGATTACTTATGTATAATATATACCAAGCAACAGTGAAGATATCTTCTTATTTCTCTGTAAAACAATCATATTATTTATTATATCGTCGGTGGTCAGTTACTGCTTGAGGGCTACTTTGCTACTTTCAAAGGAATTTCAATCACATTGTATAATTTATTGATAAATAGAATACTTAATAGAGATTGCTAAATACCGGGGTTTTTTTCATGTTGTTAGTTTAACCCTAGACACTCAATGAAATTAATTCTGTATCTGTCAAACTCCATAACGTGTCCCTTACTTGTCAGCAGTTTAATAAAAAGTTAATCTGTCAAATAACTATCTCCAACACGTCATCCCTCGATTTAAGATATATGACAGCAACAGAAAAAAACTGTACGTAATAACCTTTTAATATACTTAATCCACTTTCAACATTTCACTACAGGTTATTATTACAACTTTTATAATTAGGTTAGTAACAAACACCAACGGACGTAGATGAAACAAATTTTACACTTCAACAAAAAAACATCATTTAAATTGAAAAGCTTTTTGGGTATGGGTTGTCCGAGATATTGAAATGAAAAATACAGTATAGTAGATCTACAATTGTTCCTTTTACAAAAAAATTGCGTTGTCTTACTATGATTATTTCATTATAATGACTATCATTTGCACCCTTTACATATTAAAAAAGGCGATTGCTTGTTACTGTTTAATCCTTGTAGTACGGTGACACATCAAACGTCTATTTATTTGTTATGCAAAAAAAATTATTTTCAAACAGTTTGTTCATGAATATATGTAGATCTAACGAGAGCATATTGAAGTACCAGGTATTGTTGATTGTTGCCAAAATACTATATCTAAACTGACATGCAGTCGTTTTACGTAAGAATATGTTACTGTCAAGTAAATACATCGACAAATTGCTCCATGTACATGCATTCTACACACTTCACGAGGGTTATTCCACACGTTTATGTCAATGTGTCATCATATGTATCGACGTATTATTCCAGCTTTACAAAGACTTCGAAGATATGGAAAAGGCGTATCAAAATGAAGAGAATATGATGATATGGATTTTAAAGATGTTTTGGACTACATTAAGATAGGTAATGTCTCAAAAGTCCGAAAGTTTGTGATGTTTTCGAACAGCCCCAACCAGCACAGAAGATTTACTTCACTGTATGGGGAAATAGCCTTTGCGATGTTGTGCAATTAGGGAAATAAAACCCAATTAAATACAAAATCATGCGAACAATAGCCTGATTTCAATTTTCAAAACCCAACCAACAAAGCATTGACAGGTTATATAGTTCAGTTGCCTTCATATTCCATGTTGTTTTTGAGTAAGTTTGAAGTCTGTTCGATGGTGGAAGCGTTTTCGTATTGACTGCATTATGTCTTCGTTTCGGTTCAATTTCATACAAATAACCACATAACAAGACATGAAAGTTTCTGTCAATCATTTTACTTCGCAAAAACTTCAAGTTTCACTTCTTTTGAAGCTTATCCGACCGTAATTTAGCGCATGAAATCTACGGATATTATAGTGAAAAAGAACTAGCCGCTGTGGCCGGCCTGCGCTGTTTGTCCACACAAATGGCTGCCGTACCACGTGACAATGGCTCGTGACGTCATGTGGAATCTATGAATAGTAAAATAAACATAGTACCAGGTTAATTTACATCGGTACCTGGTACAATATAAAACATGTTCAGTGAAAGAAAACAACGAACCTGCTTATAGTTTGAGAGTTAGCCAACCTGCTCAGATGATCCATGTATATAATCTATGTTAATAATGTATAATCTTACAGTTTGGGAGTGTGTCCGGAGGAAAAGCTTTCATTCATCAAAATTTTCATTGGTCATATGTAATGTTCTACAAATTCATTGGTTCATTAAACTAGACATTGTGCCGGAGAAAGAAATAACATTTTCATTGGTCAGATTGAATGTTCTACAACTTCATCGGTTCATTAAACTAGACATTGTGCCCGAGAAAGAAATTACATTCAATTACACAATAATTAGCGGTGATTGTGTATATTTCCTGTCCACTAAGTCAGACACGACGGCGCCATCAAGCAATGGCCCGACAGTTATATGACCTGTTACGACACATGATTAGACTCACTGGACGTCAATAAACTGACACCTCACACCTGTTACCTGTAACATCCGGCTTTTTGATACACAACTTCAAATGGCAGATTCCTCGTCGTCTTCAAAGCACTTTTTTTACGTGTATTAGAAGTAACTGCAGACTGTTAAATTTATAACTTCTTTGAGAGGCATTTTAGAAATTGGAATGACAAAGACGGCGTCATCGATATATTCCTCTGCATTATTGTTAAATTTATCATACAAATTTAAAACGATGTTATTTAACAACGAAAAATAACATAAAAATTATTAGATGAGAAAATTGCTATTTTTTGTAAACCAAATTACCAATCACTCAGTTACATGATTTCACTGAATAATGAGACAAACATATGTTTATCTACATTGCATATTTAGGCAATAAGCAAACATTAATATCGTATTTCACTCTTTGATTGGATACTTTATCTTTTTAAACTGTGAGAAATATTATGTTCTTTTTAAGAAGATTTTGGGGGAAACTAGTCATATGATTTAATCATATTTTATTCGTGAAAAACATAAGCTAATGAATGGATTGATCAAAAGTTCAAAAATTATTTCAAAACCGTTCCAGTATATTATAAGTATAATTATTTTTGAATAAATGTAACAGATAGGATGATAGGGGCATATTTTTGTTCATATTTTGTTATATGATTGTTAAATCACCTATTCATACTTAGAACGAAGTTATCATATTTATAGAATGAAGAATAATATCGCATCTAAATATCTGATTATCCTGCCTAAACGGTGATCGGGGGGAAAGTCACAGTCCTTCATTCACCTCAACTACCTAAACAATTTACTAAAAGCTCTGTCATAAAAGCATTATTGTATTTCTATATAAACTTCCTTTTCTTTCGGACAATGAAATGAAGAAAGAGGACAAATGCTTGGTAGTAATGGTGCAACAAAAGTATCGAATTTATTTAATCCTGATATCCAAAATAAAGATATACATAACACGGTTTCAAAAATACAAATTACGGACAACTGTGATATTCCATATTTATTAAATTATAAAATGATAAATATTGTTAACAAAGACAACGTAAGATAAGTCATATCATGTGGCCTATCATCAGTCAACTTAATTTCAACAAACAGAACTTATTTGAAATACCAAACAGTTCGATAAGCATTACTATCATAAAATATTGTGATTTTTCCCTAGGCAAATTCGTGACTTTTTTTCCGTTTACCGTGTCAGATGCGGTCACGGATTTCAAAACGATGTACACTATTTTCAACATATCATACAAGATAGAAATCATTCTTCTATTTGAAAGAGTTTGTTAAAAGCAATGCAAATATGAAATAATAATCATAATAATAATAAATATGAAAATGCAATAACATAAAAAGTTTCATTCTCTACGTTTATCCTCTTTGTAATAAATCAATTTATTATAATGAAGCCCAACTGGCCATTGAGAATAAAGCTGAGTGTGTTACGACGAATCTTTGACTATGCTGAAGGCTTTATCAAATAATAGTGCTTTCTTTAGAATTCTTTATGATATTGGGGTAAAAATCATATTGTTTATTTGTGCGATCACACTTAGGTTGCGAAACCCGAGGTTACGAAATCCTTTACAGCTGCCGGGCGGTGCCCAGTTCGTGTCACGTGACCGCATTACGCAACTAAAAAAAGTTCCTCGAACCCTCATTACCATGGCTGATTAGTGTTGTCAGGCCTGAGGATCGCCTCCGATCAGCCTCCCTTTAAAGGTAGACATATTGGCAAACTGATATTTTAAATCCTTTGATTAAATGTTGTTGATGATGAGATGAAATTGAAATTAATTGAAAATAGTTTCCTCTTGACAAACATGATGTTGACAATAAACCATAAAGAAGATATGCATGTGGATTCATAAAGTCTACCAACTTTCCAAAGCCCATTTCTTAATTGCTCATGAAAAGTACACCCTTCCCATTTTCAACAGTTCATTCCCCCTAAAAAATGCTTTGATCTACCACAGAAGACATGTTGACAGTCTATAATGGTGTATGTTTCAGGGAGTGTCAATCACCATCAAGTGTTTCATCTGCATGTCAATCAGAACATTACTGCAATTGACAACATGATGGCATAAATCAATCGGCTTTGTTCCAAACTTTTTTATCGGCAGATTTACCATTGAATGCAGCTCTACCAAAAGGTAATGAAGACAGGTATAGAAATGTGAGGTGAGTGCAGGGTTTAATTAGTACTTTAGGTGAATATACAGGTAAGAATAGGTAACAGCAGGTAATAAAGGTGAAATTGTCCATGTCAACTGTATTGATTATGTCATAACAATTTGTGATTGAAGTAAGTCTCAAACCATTACTAGAAACTTGTCAATTGAAAACGATACATGTCCCTTGAAGCCACTTTGATAGACACATATAAACTTCCAGTCCATTTCACCTTTGACGTTTATGGGCCGTATTTGGATCAAAGAGAGATTGGCCACAAGAATTATTTTTTAATTTAAGTAGGGTTTAGGTATGGGATGATGGAACACTGATGATTACCGGTAATTACAATATATTGTCATTATTATTGACAAAATTTATTTTCAAAATCATAAATGATAATATTCACTTCATCATGACTTGTTTTATTCAATCAAATTTATTTTAAAATAAAGGAACATAAAGAATGGTTTACTTAGAGCCCAATGTGCGAATAACCAAATGGACAACGAATAGACGGTAAATATTATCTCTTTTTCCAAAATGTTAGACAAGCAGCTGCTGTCACTGTTCTCATCGCTGTTATTCAAAATTTGCAATAATTATATCTTTTCTGTATTTGAAACACATGAAAACACTAAAATTAGGAGCAATACCAATTCTTAATTGATATCAACAAATATGAAATTTTGTCATCTTCAAAACACTATCAGTCACTAGCTGTACGTTTTTTATTGTATATTTCAAGATAAAAGTGTTGAGAAAATATATATCTTTTTGGTTTTTATATTTTCTGCACAATTTAGCAATATTGTTTGGTAGGCCTGATCATGTAAAGTAGATCTCAAAGTTCCCAATGATATACAATGACTCTGTATCTAAGTAATTGACCGAACCGTCCACACCATGTGAGAACAATAGAGGCATGTGAGACAGAATAATGAGATATAATCATCACAATACCCATCAATAATCATAACAATACCCAGCAGTTATTACCTGTCTGGTGGCTATAGGGAGACAATTGAGGGTGAAAACTGATCTATTATTCACTAGGGTCTGATAACTCTTTTTCATGACCTTACAAAAGAATACTAAACAAGCTTAAATGTGATACCGTTTTAATGAGAAGAGTTTATGATTGTTGTAAAATGTGAAAGCGACTATTTGACTTTATGACTATTTCATGATGGGGCAATATGCATTAGATGCAATTTATTCAACTTTCATTTTCAAAAACATCATGATGTTAAGATAGATGGAAGAAGATTTTTTCGGTTCAACATGATAACTATTTTATATAAAGTTTTCAAAACAAAACAAATCAAATGATTATTACAAAGCAGGTAGATTTATAAAGTCAAATGATGTAACTAAACTGAATTTTGTAAAGACTTCATTATAATTTTTTAACAAAGGAAATAATATGTACTGGATAGTAATAATTAGGAAAGTAATATAGATTTTTTCTCCCTTATTCACTAGAATATTTATCATGCAAGTGGCCTTTCATTTCCCTGGAATGGAGGTCGATTTTGTTGTAACAGGGGTGGATGAATAAGATTTGAAAAAAAAATAATAAAAAGATTTAAAATTCCTGGCTTATTTTGTCCTGTATATATATATATATAACCCTTTTACAATTGTAACCACCAAATACAGTAAAAACCTATGAAAACAAATTTGAATCAACAAACAAGGATATCTCTAAATAAGGGATGTACCGGTATGTGTAACTACCTGGCATACAGAACCTGCAATTACTTAATCAACATTGCCAAATTGATTGATATGGAAGGTGTGCACAATTACGCTGATGACCTATTGTGTAGACCTATCATTCTTTATTCATGCAGACAGCAAGCTTTATTACAGGTGACATGAAAGAATGATTGTCCGTGAACATGATGGTAAACACTTAGTGTAAATACATTTGCAAATCAATGGACAATCGGGTTGAGTGCAAAATGAAGTCAAACTGGTGTTTCAAAGTTTCCATACCATGGATATCATAAAAGAAAATCCATGAATATCCCTTATAAATTTCCCCAAAAATATTTGAATAACAATATAGTAGTTTAAACTTAACCATCAAAGCCCGACTGGCATGAGTTACTTGCTTATTCAATCCTTGCTGTTTTGTGTAACAATTTGTGATTCGAGTATATATAGCACACTAAACAACCTCAAAAAATATTTCAGTTACATTGCTTTAAAATTTCCCAGCAAATCATGACTGGCATGAGTAAATTGCTAGTTGTCATGCAGGCCTTGCTACATTCTGTAACAATTTGTGATTTCAGAATAGAACCCACAACAGCAAGGAGCAACATCAAGAATATTTTGGATTGCATCATCAAGTTCAGCCACAGTGTACTGAAGAGGTGGCACAGAAATGATCATGAAATGCAGCAAGGCTTTATGAAGCCAGTGATTAGGATTGGTGTGAGTAGTGTCTTGCATGGAAGGTTCCACTCTCTCTGTTAAAGGGACAGTCCTGTGGGGGTACTTTATGGAAATGTAATCCTCTTGTTC
The DNA here is from genome assembly GCA_916613615.1 of Steromphala cineraria. Taxonomy (NCBI): domain Eukaryota; kingdom Metazoa; phylum Mollusca; class Gastropoda; order Trochida; family Trochidae; genus Steromphala; species Steromphala cineraria. The sequence continues at coordinate 36,060,577 of OU744722.1, read as the reverse complement.
GCTCTTCTTTGACAAGTTGTCAAAAATTATAAATATACAAAATTGTTATAATCATGTAATCATAATTGAAATATAAACAGAAATGTCCCCTTAAATTTAGTTTCCAAAATACAAAATACATAATAGACACTACAATAGGACTGTCCCTTTAGTCAAAGAACTATAATAATTGGTGTATCCCCTCAAAAGAGAGTTTCAAATATGGTAAATTTTGAAAGTCGCAAATTGCATTCATGGTGAAAGAATACAAAAAGGAAGGGAACTTAGATTCAGTAAACATTACACACACACTTACACATATTCTTTGATGATAAAAATAGTTTGTTCCAACATGGCCCATCCTAACAAAAGAAAACTACTGCATCGACCCATGATAATACTTACATTCGCTGCTCATAGTTTGTTGACTGATCCCCGTAATCGTTTCGTATCCTATCAAGATCGCTCTGGTACCTCTTTTGACTTGTCAACAGCTGAAAGCAAACAAAAATTGCAGTTGGAGGAAAGGTTTTTGAACCTCAAAGGAAAATAAACACAAGGTTATCTGATTCGAGAGAAAGTCTGCAACAACATTATGCGCAATGGAAAGGGTATGGGTTGGCTTAAATAAATAAAATAATAAATGCTATGCAAAGAATATCTGTGTGAGTTTATGTTCTTATAACTTCTTTTGGATCTTGACAGAAGATAGATGTTAAACCCATCACAAGATTCAAACCGTATGCTTATAATTGTACTATCAGGGCCCGGTTGTTCAACACTCGGTTATTTTAACCGCCGGTTAACTGCTAACGGCGGGTTAAATCTTAACCGACCGTTAGCTAACCGAACGTTAAATTTGCGTTGTTAGAAACATGGTTAGCCTTACCGTTAGCTAACGTCACCGACAAAGTTAACAGTGAGATTAACGTCACTTGTTAGAATTCTTCTATCCCACAATTCAAGTTGTTTGTTTACTTCCGGTTTGCCGAAAAATGGATGACCAAAAGATCGCCAGCACCCCGAGAAAAAAAAGGAGCAGAAATGTCTCTGCCGATAAAGAAAATGTTATCCAGTCAATGGTAGAAGCAAACTGGTCAGTGATAACGGAAAAGCATTCTACGGAGGTAACGAAAAAAAGGAAAATAATGCTTGGGCGGAGATTGTCCGAGAAGTTAATACTAAGGGGGTGGCTTTAAGATCTTCATCTGTATATTGCCTAATATTGAAGTCGAGTCCACGATAAACCCTATCATTTCTTCGTCCAATCGGTTAGCTACGAACGCCATTTTGCAACTTAACCACACTGTTAAATAGTTAGGGGCGGTCCTTAGGTGTGTTAACTTTAACGTCAAGTTAACAGTCTGTTAAATTCAACCGAGTTTTGAACAACAAGATAACATCTCTGTTAAAGTTAACCGCTGGTTAAATTGATTTAACGGCTGGTTAAAAGATAACCGAGTTTTGAACAACCGGGCCCTGGACTATTTGAAAGAAATCAACTGTTTGCAAGGAAACATATTGATTTTAGAGTGTATCAACTCATTTCATCAGAGAGTTTCCTCTGCCCAAAAGTCTTAGAACAATGCATAAATTTGCAAAACATATTTTTAAAATGATAGATTTGCTAAAGCTTTGAGGATTCTTGTAATATCATTCGAGTAATCACTCACCGATTCAGCAACAACATCTCTGTCTCTCTGTGTACTCAGTATCTGGTCGGCCTGGTGAAATTGATGAAGAGTTGATAGAAATAAAGATTTTCTTAAATAAACAACATCCTGTCTCAGGGAACGAACGTTAAGCTAACTCCACTAATCTATACCCTGGGCTCAGAAGTTAGATTCGCTAGCGCGGCCCGACTTGGGATGTAGCCAATCCAATCATTTTCTGGTTGAAATTTTCTCGAGAAGGTGGCGAGAAAATGATTTGATTGGCTACATCCCAAGTCGGGCCGCGCGTACGAATCTAGCTTTAGAGCCCAGGCTACAGATTAGTGGAGTTAGTGTAACGTTCGTACTCTGAGACAGGATGAAATAAACAGATTAACAATGTTCAAATATTTAGAATACTTAAAAAATAGAGCCATTGGCTCTGTAGCTCATCAGGCTTCATATTTATTTTTGCTGTAAGGGGCGAAAAATGTGGTTCCCCCTTTGTAGGGGCAGCAGAGTCACCAATTCTAAAGGTAAGTTAGTAGGCGATGGATATATCAGAAAGTGTAATTAATTCACAAATGGAAATTGTTCAAACATTCAAAGAAACTGTAAAAGTTGCAACAGACCAACCCTAAATTGAGTAAGAAGGCTACCAAATCTTATTTGGGACACACACAAGATTTCTTTTTTTAAGCCTATAATGCTTCCTGACGAGAAATCCGAAATGTGCAAAGTTTACGAACAGACGAATGGACTCAGGGCACCCATATGGCCTCACAGACTTGATGATCTAAAAATTAATTTTTTTTTTATTGGTTATGAATACACATCAAAGATTTAACAGAGAATATGTGTAACAAAAAGGCGATGGAAAATTTTCAAACAATATACAGCAACAAGTAATATGCATGGCGATCATGTCTGAACATTACTCACTCATGAGTGAGTGATAAAGAACTTACCTTCACTCTCCCATGTGAATATTTGTTCACAAGTGCTTTCACACGGTCGATCTCTGCCTCAGGGTTACCGATCTTAGGATCTCCATTTGTAAGAATAGACAGTTGTCTCATTAGGGTGGCTTTGGCATTCACCAGGTTAAGCAGTTCAACAGCCAGTGCCTCATTCCTTCCAACCTTTAAACAGAGGAAAATTGCAGTTAGTTTAATTTTACATCCTTTCGAAGATACTGCAGTGTAATATTTTTACCTGAAGTTATACCTGTGTGACACGAATAGACCTCATAATTATTGAAAGATATTGCATCCTACTACATCAGTGTATATGTCTCTGCATTATGCTCCAACCTATCCCCTGATATCCTTTGATCATATACAGCCATATTGCTGATGGGTGGTTACTCAACGCTATTTATAGCCTGTATGTTTTCAGCCAATATTTTGAACTCAATACACTGTTGTCTAGCGATGCCTCTCGTGGAAATCTTATAGAACGCGGTTTGAAGCTTAGCGGGAGTCTGCAGCAAACAAGAGATTTATTATCTTCTAGCACATAATTTGAATAACGCAGTGAGGACGCAGAACAAAAGCAAGGAACCAGTTTGTCGCTAGTGCTGAGAGGGCATCTTTTGATTGGCTTGCTATATCATAGCGATACGACTGTATATGATCATGGATGATGATGGAGCACAATGTGGAGAAATACACACTGATGTAGCAGAATGCAGATATTGTGTCACAAAACTATACCCTCAAAATGGCAATATAATTTCCTTGACTTTCCAACAACTGAGGGTCATCAGTTTTGGTCCCTTTCTTAAACTTAATGTGAGTTTAAAAAAAAAAAAACTACATTTACTCACATGAAATATTCCTTTGCATAAAATTTGTGAAAAGACAATTCGAACAAACCTGTAGAGGTTTCAGATTCTTTGAAGGGGATCCTCCTTGGGGTACTATTGCATAAAAATCTGTATTTTTTGCTACTATGACAGGTTGTGACTATTTTTGAATAAAAAATATACAAAAAACAACATTTGGAAAATGTGTTGTCGTTTGTCCTACCACCTCGTATAGAGCCCCATCCCTGGCCGTCACTATGACACCAGGGGCAGATAACTCTAATCTCACCACTTATCAATCTAACAAAGCAGACTGAAGAAGGGGAGGAGGGTGGCCGTACCCCAAGGAGGATCCCCTTCAAAGAATCTGAAACCTCTACAGGTTTGTTCGATTCTTTTTCAGAAGGGATCCTCCTTGGGGTACTATTGCATAAGTCAGACTCCCAGAGATGGAGACCCTGGGTGCGGTAGACAGTCTGCTATTAACTATACCCTAATGCCGTAATAAAGCTAAAAGAGTAAATGAGAAAGAAGCGTACACCCACCTGACCAAACACTTGAGATGTCTTGGCTCCGGTGCATGGCTCTGACCCATGGGGACTAATATTCGAAGCAGGAATGAAACCCTGCACAGAAATTAATTTAAAAATTAACCCTCTCCCTCCCTTTTCGTTACCAAAAAAGGCTCTACAGGGGAAAGTAACTAAAAAGAGTACCCACTCAAAAAAGGCGATAACCCTCCGGGTGTCCTCCACTAGAGTCCGTATAAACATAAACATGAGATGTTAGTGGGTAAGTATTAATCCCGCTAATAAGATCTCAACTAAAAACTTAAATAACTAAGTCAAATAACGACTTAACTAACCAGGCCCCGAAGATACAATCAATTCGGGGGACCCTGGCTCTGCCCACTGGAAAGAACAGTCCTGCCAAACCGAGCACGCTCACTAGAGTGCTTGTCGAGTTGGTAGTGTTTAATGAACGTGCTCGGTCGGCTCCATATAGCCGCTGAGCAAATCTCCTCAATGGGCAGAGCCGCTGCATATGCCTTAGAGGTTGCCACCGCCCTCACCGAATGAGCCTTTAGGCCCTCCGGGGGCTGGTGACCCTTATAGAAATAACCCATACAGATGGCCGAAACAATCCATCTGGATATCGTTTGCTTAGAAGCGGGAACGCCCGACTTCCCTCCGCCATAGCAACAAAAAAGCTGTTTGTCCTTACGAATGCTTTTTGTTCTTTGGACATACTTCTTTAAGGTCCTACGCACATCCAGGATGTGCGGGATCGTGGACCTAGCCCCAGAGGACGCCGGCTGTGACATAGCCGGGAGCTCTATGGGAGCTGAAACATGAAAGGAGTGGGCTACCTTGGGACGATATGAGTCCGGCAGTCTAATGCTGACTCTGTCCTTATGGAAGACAGTCAGCTCGGGATCAGCAGACATCGCATGGATGTCGCCTACCCGCCTGCCAGACGTAATCGCCACCAAAAAGGCAGCCTTCCAGGTTAACAACTGAAGAGACAAGGAATCAAGGTCCCTAAAAGACGGACCTGACAGCCAGTCCAAGACGTAGGATAGATCCCACGAGGGGCTGATCCGCCGCACAGGGGGGCGGATCCTGTCCACGCCTGCTAGAAAACGCTGCACCAGAGGGTGGCCACCTAGAACGGTACCATCCACCGGAATGTGGAACGCAGAAATGGCCGTAGAGTAACCTCTCACTGTGGACGCGGCCAAGCCGTCATCCAGCCGAGACTGTAAAAACTCAAAAACCGGCACTAGCCCTGCAGAAAAGGGATCGAGAAGCCCTCGACTTCCACACCAGCGCGCATAACAGGCCCATCTATCCTCGTACTGAATGTTCGTCGAATCCCTCCTCGAAGCCAGTATTGTGTCTGCAACTCGTGCAGGAATACCGCTCTCCTGGAGGCGATTCCGGACAGTGGCCAGGCCACCCACTGAATCCTGGGATTCGGGTGGGGCATTCCCTCCTGGGATAGAAGGCCCCGCCGACACGGTAATAGTACAGGAGGCCGTACCAGAAATCTGAGCACCGACGGGAACCAGCTCTGAGCCGTCCACAATGGGGTCACCAACACCAGAAGTCTGGGAGGTTGACTGCCCATCTGCGATAGAACTCTGGGAATGAGGGGCAAGGGTGGGAACGCCCACAGCACCCTGTCGGTCCAGTCTATCGCGAAGGCGTCTGAGGCCAGAGCTGCCGGGTCCGGGATTTTGGAGCAAAAGACCGGGGTCTGTCTCGTTGTCACGGACGCAAACAGATCCACCTGGAACGATCCGTACAACTGGGAGATAGTGTCGAATGTCCCCCGGTGGAGCATCCATTCGTGCGGGGCCAGAATGCGACGAGATAGCGCATCTGCCCGGACGTTGTCTATCCCTGGAAGATACTCCGGCATCGCCTTGATGTCGAGGTGATCGCACCACAGTAGAAACTGCCAGGCTTCCTCTAGAAGGGATGGTGACACTGTCCCTCCTTGCTTGAGAATGTAGGTCATTGCCGTCTGATTGTCCATCTCTAGACGTACGACCTGGCCCTGAATCAGCGGACTGAATCGACTGAACACTCTCCTGACCGCCCGAAGTTCCAACACATTGATGTGCAACTTGGACTCCTCTGCAGACCACAGGCCTGAGGCCAAGTGATCGCCCATGACCCCTCCCCAGCCTGAGAGGGAGGCATCGGTCTGGATCGTAACTGAGGGTCTCGGGACCTCCAAGGGAATGCCCCTGGATAGATTGTCCCTGTTCAGCCACCACTCGAGATGAGCCGGGAGCCACCCTGGAATGGGGACTTGCCGCTCGAGATTGTCCGCATGAGACCACAGACCGGCTAGAGCCTGCTGAACTGGTCTCATCCTGAGGCGGGCTCTCCACACTATGTCTACCGTGGCCGCCATATTCCCCAACAGCCGAAGCCAAGACCTGGCCGGCTGAGACGGAGACTGAAGGAAATGGGAGACGGCCAGGGAAACCTTGATCACCCTGTCCGGAGCCAGGGAAACTAGTCCCTCCGCGGTCCGGAACCTGGCCCCCAGAAAGACAAGGTCTTGTGATGGGGCAAGGTCTGACTTCTTCAGGTTGATGATCCAACCCAGGCGAACAAGAATGTTCATAATCTCCTGGGTGGCTTCCTGGTTCAGCTGACGTGAAAGGGCCCTGATTAGCCAGTCGTCCAGGTACGGGTGGCAACACCTGCCCCTCGATCTGGCCACTTGGGCTGGAACCAGCATCAGTTTGGTGAACACCCTTGGCGCCGTCGAGATGCCGAAGGGGAGCACACGAAACTGGTAGCACACCCCGTCGAAAGCGAAGCGAAGATACTTCTTGAACTGGGGGTGCATCGGGACATGAAGATACGCATCCTTGAGGTCGATTGAGGAGAGCCAATCTCCCGACCCTACTGATGCTATCACAGGCCTGAGAGTCTCCATCTTGAACGATGGTATCTCCAGCATTCTGTTCAGATACTTCAAATTGAGGATGGGCCTGAATCCTCCGTCTTTCTTGGTGACCAGGAAGTACGTCGAGTAATACCCGACTTCCTCCTGGCCCACCGGAACGACTTCTATAGCTGCCTTGTCCAGCAGAGCTGTGACCTCGGCGCGTAGAACCTGCGTTTTTTCCGGGGAGGCTGGCACAGGTGTGCTCCTCACTCCGGTAAAAGGCGGTGGCCCATCTTTCCAGAGTGGCAAGTGACCATCCCTGAGTGTGGACAGGACCCAGGGATTCGAAGAAACTACTTCCCACTCTTCCAGGAACCGAGACAGACGGCCCCCGACTGGAACGTCTGGGAGAAGACAGTGGATTCCCGCCTCCGGCGACACTCCGGTCCCCTGGCGGTCCTCCAGAACAACTGGGAGAAGGCAGTGGATTCCCGCCTCCGGCGACACTCCGGTCCCCTGGCGGTCCTCCAGACTGGGCAGGAAGAGGCTTAAGGGCCCTTGTTGGCGCCCTTTTTGCCCCGAAAAGACGACTGCTTGCCTTTGGCGCGCTGTCGGTTTTTCCCCTGGCCTTTCCCCTTCCCTTGCTGTTGACCTGAGCGTCCCTCGTATGGCCCGTTCCATGACGAATAGGACTTGGCCGGTGGCCCAGTGCTCAGGTTGTCAAGGGGGGAGGACTTCCGCTTACCAGATGAGCCAAGGGCGCCTTTGACGTCCCTAACTCGTGAAATCTGGTCCGCGGTGTCCTTGATGATGGTAGCGGACCCGGGAAACAGGGTGGAACCCAGTTCGTACGGGAGCTCCATCAGCATGTCTCGGGTGGGCTGCGGGAAGGAAGAGAAAGAAAGCCACACCCGGCGCAGCCCCATCACTGCGCACATCACCTGGCTAGAAGCGCTACGGATGGCGTCCCTTGCCAGGTGACCACTCACCTCAGCCAGCTGCCTCTGGAGCATAGCCGGAAGGCTACGGTCCTTTCCCTCGTCCAACGACGTGGCCTGGAGCGAAGCCAGGTACGCCTGATGAACTGCAATACGGAGCGCCTGACAGCCATTCCTGTAGGAGTCTTCCGACGTCCTGAATAGCTTCTTCAGGAACGCATCCTGCTTAAAGGGGGGCACACACCGGCCCTGGGCTCCAAGGGAGTCCAGGCTGACTGAGGCCGACACATCCGAGTCACAGACCGGTACCTCAAATAACCCCGCCTCCCCCAAAGGATACCGCTTGTTTAACTCCGGCAGGGAGAAGCGTGTTCTAGTACCCTTCAGAAGAGGCGCGATCATATCAGTGCGGACTGAATCCAAGATGCGGAGGCGCACCTGAGGAGTCTTGCGTTGAGCAAAAGCTCCTCCGGGAAGCCGGAACTCCTCCCCTACCTCCTTCTCGGGAACGGCAACCTGAGGGATGGCCTCTGCCACCTTGGCACGGATCTCCCTCAAGGCAACAGAGATGGGTAAGTCTAGTGGATCAGGATTCCCATCCCCCTCGACGTCCATCTCCGTCTCCGATCGCTCCCCCGACACCTCGGAGTCCTCTACCGAGGACAAGGCATCAGAGGGAACGACCGAAGACACAGAAGGAGGAAGACGAGGGATGCGGAACGCCGAGCCACCAGACTCACGCCGTTCGAGAGAAGGGGGCGGAAGGAGAAGTCCAGGTGCGAGCCCCGGCGGCGGAGCGTCGGGACCCAGCCTCTCTGGGGAACCGGCACCGACCGTCACACCAGCGGAGCCGGAGGAAGACGGGGGAGGCCGTATGGTATTGCCCACCATGGCCCGGGAAGTACCGGGCACTTGGGCGTCGGGAACCTGTGCGACACCTGGGCCCCTGCCCAGGCTTGCGTCGGCACCGACGTCGGACGCGGTGCCCGAAGCACCGGCCGACGGAGCATCCAGGCATGGGGGGACCGACGTCCTCAGCTCCTGCCGGAGCTGCGACATCAGGTCTCCCAGCATGCCCTTCATCTGCCCCTTAATAATGGCGTTAATGGTGTCAATAGATTGTGTAATTGGACGGACCCTAGCGGAGGACAGCCGTTCCCCCACCTCCGAATCTGAACTCGGAGAGTCAGAAGGGAGAGCGGGGGTGGCCTGCTTAACCTTACGCTTACGCTTGGAGGGGGGGGTCGCCTTGCGGAGATCCTCGCCCGCGTCCTTGAGGCTCCGGAAGAACGCCGTGTCCAGTGCCCTTCTCTTCTTGGTACGGTTGGAAAACCCCGAGCAGGTAGAACACGCTGAATCATCATGGTCGTCCTCGACCAGGCAGACGATGCACAACTCGTGTGCATCGGCTTGAGGGATGTTAGTCCCGCAGTTGAAACATCGTTTGAACGACTGCAAAATCATCCAAAAAGATATTTCAACCGTGCATGCGTGGAAGAATGTAAACATGTGTATCAAAGTGTACATGCGCCTATTCTAAGCATGACATAAATTGGCAAATTCGGCTGCCAAAGTAATGAAATTGCAACTTATGAAGCAAGCCAAAAACATAGCAGCCTGAAATGGAAAAGAGCATGTCAAAAAAACATGGCTTGCCCGTTCCACAAAAATAAAAATCACAACGAACTTTCGAAGTGAAATTTATTCAAAGGAACGAAAGGTTGCTTAAATATTATGACCTAACATAACAACAAGCACCAAAGAAAGACGAACTCCATACGAAAAGATACAATTTTCCACTAGCAGGAAAAGTCTAATCGGGAAGTCGCCATCTTTGTCGAATTCTCGCCCCACAACGCGAGCACATGGCCGCGCTGGGTTTGAGAAACCTAGTCTACAACGCGAGAAATGCGAGAATGCGAACCTATTCTAAGAATAAAAGGTTACCACACATACAATTTCTTTGTCCATAGTACGTTTTCTTAGGAAACTTCACAAGAAACTTAGCAAAAGTCGACAGAAGAACGAAGACGTCCAGCTGGCTCAATGACAGATTGATAAGTGGTGAGATTAGAGTTATCTGCCCCTGGTGTCATAGTGACGGCCAGGGATGGGGCTCTATACGAGGTGGTAGGACAAACGACAACACATTTTCCAAATGTTGTTTTTTGTATATTTTTTATTCAAAAATAGTCACAACCTGTCATAGTAGCAAAAAATACAGATTTTTATGCAATAGTACCCCAAGGAGGATCCCTTCTGAAAAAGAATTCTCCAGTTCATAAACCTATGCAGATCATAATTTACCTCTTGTGAATGTTCGTTTGTCAGTGCGAGGTAGTTTGACTTGAGGGTGACGTATTCGTCCGCTAGGTCCTTCCTGTCTTGTTCCATCTCGTGCAGCCTCTCTTTGGCATTCTTCGCAGACTTCATATGTTTATCTCGCTCGGCTTGCGCTGTTAGTAGCTCATTCTCTAGGGTTATCACCTGAAGATTTGATAAGGCATGTCAAATAAAAAATTTCAATGTTTTGTTTTGAGTATTTGTAACTTTATCAAAAAAGAATCTTCATCAGGTATCAGTTACTCAAGTTTAACAAAAAAAGTCTGTCTGAGAACTTGACACATTTGACCTTTAATCTAGAAAAAAAATTGTCTCATTTTCATCAGTCTAAGTAAACCTAACCTCCATAATACTCGTTATACTCCCATACTGAGTCTAGCGAGATACAGTAAGAGGTCGCGTCAGCTGACCTTTCAGCGACCTATGAGCCTCCAAAGTTATATGTGCGAAATCAGACTATTGCTGCATAATAATCAGAGACCTGATTGGTCAATTCGATAAGTCGGATGACACAAGCCCCTACTTCACCTAGCTAGACTAAATATTGGAGTATGGCGAGTATTATTGAGGCTAGGTTTACTTAGACTGAATTTTCATCAATTCACCCAAATGGAATGACCACATCACTAAACAGAAAAACAGACTAGTTACCTCTGTTTGTGTATATGTGTGTAAGGAAGTTTCCCCAAAAGTTTGAATGTCTGCCGTCTGCTCAATATTGATAGGCAGACAGTTCATGAGGTCAAGGTCCAGATCTACAAAGCTCTATAATCTCTAAATAAGTATTAGGATTAAAAGAAGAGGGGGAGAAACTGTCATCAACCCATGAAGTAATTGCCGAAGGAACAGGAGGGGCTGAGTTTTGCAGTTACATGTTTCGGGGTTAGACCCCCTTCATCAGACTCATTTTTAGGAGTATTAGGATATTTTATGACGTCATCCCTTGACAGCAGGTCTTTATTTACTACACCCTTTCAAACTTTTAGAAAAACTTGCCCAAGAGCTCAGAGACTAATGCAAGGTACTAGAAGATCTTGGGATATGTCATAGAGGTGTAACGATACGGGAGGGTTGCGATACAATACGTATCCCGATAAAAGGGGTCACATTACAATACGTATCCCGATACATATCATCTCTTGACATAATGATCATTTCACAAAATATTTGAGTCAGTTAAATTAATCTTGCGTAAGAAATTGATGAAATTGTAATATAATCCAAATTCCAAATTTTAGAGGAAGTGCTTGTGTGTATAATGAAATATCTTTTTAATGTATATCTCAGTTTTGAGCACCTACATTGAGAATTTATTATCATTATATGTATCCCAATACGCATCCTGCGATACGATACGATATATTGTGGCCAATGTATCACGATACAAGATGTATTGCCGTATCGTTACACCTCTTAATATCTCAGTAATAATTTGATAACCACAACATACCTTGTTGGTGAGTTCAAACCTGTTGGCCTCACAGTCCTCCTTGATCTTGTTGTTCTCCATCTGCATCTCTACCAGGGACTGCGACACCTACAGATATATTTCATTTTAGACACAGTCTGATTAAAGTCGACCGTACTCCGAGGAATAAAATATCAAAATTATTGTCTCTATCGGGGCTCGAACCAGCCAGAACATCCTCTCCGTCTCGGTCTGAATGCACCCACCTCTATCGCATGTTCCTATGACCAGTTAAGCGCAGACAAACCCAGTCATAAGCTATCCAATCATATCCTCGTTTTTTAATAGCATTTAGCGGCGATTATGTATATTGAATGGTACACTGGAGTTAACTCCCCCTGCATGATATCGAAGCTTTTACTGCGCCCCTTGCAATTGGCGAGATGAGCTTGCGTCAGAACATGCGGGTAATAGGGGTGCCTTCAGACGGGCTGGTTGAAGTTCAAACCCCACTAGAGACAATATTTTTACACTTTTACAATTTTAATCAGACTGATTTTAGACGTATCATATACAGTAGAACACGGATATAGCGAACTCGGATATAGCAAACAATCGGATATAGTGAACGCATTTTCAAGTCCCGTCCCAATATAATATCATTAAAATTATATGCGTATAGCGAACACCGGATATAGCGAACTAAATTCTTTGCACCCTTGGAGTTCGTTATATCCGTGTTCTACTGTATAACAATTTATCTCAATGTCAAAACTCATGACCTCGGAAAAATGTTTAACTTGCAGATTCACTTAATTACAAATTCTCTTTTAAAGTGATCTTAAATCAGTTTGAGTTTAAAACCTGTTAACATCACTGTTAGATATGACACCCTACAACTAAAATTTACAAGAATTTAGCCCAACAAAATATTTTATGAATGCTTCAATGAAAATATTCAAATGTCAGAATAAGGTTTTCAATTATTGTACAAGGGAAATATCAAGGATGTGCACCCTACTATTGTGAACATATATACACAGAATTTTCTATACCAAAAAGAGGGTAATGGATGGGGATTAGGGAGGAAATGGAGGCATGAGGGTTGAGCTTTTGGGAGGGATGGGAGTTTAGGAGGGACTGGGGTAGGGGGGAGGGGGTGAACCCTTAGAGTGGTTTCACCTATTGAATTTGGGCATTCATCCAAGAACATCATGAACATATGAACAGTATTTTCTACATCCAAATGAGGGGAGGGATTGGATTGGGAAGGAAAGGGAGTTCGAGGGAAGGCATGGAGGTTTAAGAGGAAGGCATGGAGGTTTAAGAGGAGGGATGGTGGTGGGGGACAGAGTGAACCCCGAAGATCAATCTCCCCCTACTCTACCTTGAGTTTCTCCTCTTCACTCATAAGCAGCTGTTTGGAGAGATCCGTCTTGGTGTTGGCCAGTGTGTTGTACTTGACTTGCAGCTGATCCAGTCGCAGCTGTAGTCTCTCTGTGTGGTCCTTTAGAACCAGCTGCAATATACAGACAGGAACATTTGTTTTTATGAAGCAGTATTGATATGAAATGGTTATATGTATATTTTGAGAATAGGCAACAGGCACCCATAGTGCAGCATCAGTAAAATCATTATTCTGACCATATAATGAGTGTCAAGCAAGGAAGGGAAGTCCCACCTTAATGCCTTTATTTCACTACGAGGGGTATTGTCACAAAAGCCACAAAATATATGTGATTGTATAAATTTGTAAACTTTTGGCAAAATTCGTGAACAACAATTTCACTTGTGCAAAACGAAAAATTCATAACTTTTTATGCTGAATAATTTAAGAACTGTTTACAAATTTTGTAAAATTGTACGAAAAAATAAAGAATCAGTTGGGAATATACTATGAAATTTCATCCTTAAATCGGGACATTCCTGAATGATTCGTAGATGCTTCGTAAGTCATTAAGAACAAGACCATCAAAATTATAAACCATGAATTTCCCAGAACTTATTACGAACTACACAAATTAGTTACGAATAGTTTATGAAGCAACTATGAATCTAAAATTAGTATTTGATTGGTGAACATTTTTTAACAAATAAAAATTTGTTGAATGAATGGCAAGAATTGGAGGAATGTTGCCAAATCAACTTTGATTCATTTAAAAATTTGAAGAATGAATTACGAACTGTCTTGGAATGTTAATGAATGTGAAAAATTTCTCTTGAGTGATGATTCGCAACAATTCCTCTCGTAGTTAAATAGGGGCATTAAAGTCTTTTGGAGGGTGTGACAAGAATCAGATCCTGGTCTTTCGGCTGACAAGCAGACACTTTACCAAATGAGCTACATATATGTAGACTGCTATCACAGAATATTCTATTCTCTGTAGGAAATTTGTTAACAAATGACTCACATTTTCAGTCTGCAGTCTCCTGACTTCGTCCTTAGCGTCCCCAAGATGGGCGCCAACAGACTGGGCCATCATGGTGGTTGGTCCGATTCCTGCCTGGGCCTCCATGTCGATGATACGAGCCCGGTACTGGGTTTGTAGACCCTGTAAGGTGAAATTAAAATAGTGAGCACAGCTAACATTCCCCCACCTGTTGAAAAACAAGTGTAGACAGCATTCCAAAAAGTGATGATGGCTAGGTTAGATGGTTAGATGATGTTACATTTTCGGATTATCAAATATACGCTGCCAGTTATGATCATTTGTAAAGGTCAAGGATTATGGTACATTTGGGGAAAGTTATAGAACACATTCCATAACAAATTTGAAGTGAGAAAATAGTCATATCAGAAGTACTGAGCAGAAATAAGCACAAATTGAAATTTGGGTCGCTTTTAGGGCTAAGTATTGCACCAAATCTCTTATTGCAATATATTGCAATATACAGATCATGAATTGCAATAATATTGCAATATACAGATCATGAATTGCAATAATATTGCAATATATTGAAACAACTCCATAATCAACTTGTTATACTTGTTATGCAGATTGAAGATTATACATTTGATAAAGAGCATTTGAGATCTTCAAAGAAATAGACTACCACTCAAAATGACAGCATTTTAAAGTTAGATGTCAATGGCATATATATTTTAAAATGTTTATCATCTTTTTGAACAGAGAAATAAATATTCTTGCATACTAAAGAATTTTCTTTCACATCTACTATGTAATTGTGCCTAAAAACAAGATATTTGAATAAATATGGCTTGATATTAGTTGGTTAAAATATATTGCAATATATTGCTTGAAGAAAAATTAGAGCCAGTGACTCTGTAGCTCATCAGGCTTCATATCAATTTTGCTTTATGGTGTGGCTAATGTAAAATTAGGTTAAAGGGTGTGGCCCCTGTGTTCCTTATTAGGGGCCACAAAAGCTATCAATCAAAACAAGGTTTTAGCTTTCTGGGCCTTTTGCCCCTGGAGAAGAAGATGAAAATAGGTTTTAAGGGCGTGGCCACTCTGGCCCTTGATTGGGGTCAATTGGCCACCAAAGCTACAATTTATAATCCTCACTAGTAAAGGAGTCTGTACACAAAGTGTCAACTTTCTAGGCCTTATGGTTCTAGAGAAGAAGATGAAAATATGTTTTTAGGGTGCCCTTATTAGGGACCACAGGGCCACCAAAGCTACAATTTATAATCCTCACTAGTCAAGGAGTCTGTACACCAAGTTTAAGCTTTCTA
Source organism: Steromphala cineraria (assembly GCA_916613615.1). Lineage (NCBI taxonomy): Eukaryota > Metazoa > Mollusca > Gastropoda > Trochida > Trochidae > Steromphala > Steromphala cineraria. Next base: position 36,045,342 of record OU744722.1, on the reverse strand, counting down.
GGCCTTACAGACCAGATGAGCTAAAAAGTATTGCAATAACTGTATTGCAAAATCTGTTTTGAAATGTATTGGTATTGTGATAATATTGCACAGCCATAGTCGCTTTACTTAATCCTGACCTGTGCAAAGTTGTCGTTACAGATTGGGAAGTTCTTGATGAGAGAGAGGCTGGTGGCGAACTTGAGAACCGAGGAGAGAGTGTCTGAGTTGGTGACGGGTTTCAGACAGACCAGGGCGCGAGTCTTGCAGTTCCCTCCTAGCTCCTCCTTTAGAAGCTGAGTGAGCTTTGAACCACTGAAAGTAGTTGACAATAGATAGAATATGATAGAAGACTAAGAACATGAATAGAGGTTATCCTGCGAGTGTGTTTTGGGACGGTTAATAATCTGCATCAGGAATAAACATTGTATTTTGTGAGCCTTGGCGAGCTAAATACTTAGTGTTTATTCCTAATTCAGGATATTTACGATACCAAAACTCATTAGCATGAGAACTTCCTTATCATACAATGTCATTTTAGATTTTTATTCGTAAAATGCCTGAAATTATTCTAATAGTTGCATGACTTTCAATGGCAGCCTGCATTGTCACAATGTACATAGCAGTGAGCTAAACTAGATGATAGCCTGTGGATTGTCCAACCCAAACAAAACAAGCCTAAAGTAAAGAACACTAAAGATTGGTAAATGAAGTATTTTTACAAATTTTACAGAGGAAATGTTCATGAATGGTGTCATATTGGACAATGGATTCAGAGAAGAAAATTGTTTTACAAAACAAGTTTAAGGATCTAGCTATCTATAGATAATGATAGTGTATCATAATAATGACCACAATGACACTGACGTTTTTGCATTTTCTGGTACCTACTTCTATGAACCATTTTAAATCCTCTCGTACATGCGACTTCAACTAATATATATATAAAGATAAAAATATGGTTAATAAATTTTTTCAAATATGTGCTACTGCAATTTTAATTTCAGTGATAACTAACCTGTATGTGACGACCCTATTCGGGAAAGGGTTTGTAGCGAGAGATGTTGCAACCTGGTTGAGAGAGAGGAGAGCTTTACTCAGTGTAGGACCCTCCCTCAGGACGATGTGACCGGGGTCCTCCGATAGCTTCTCTAGACCCGGGAACTCTACCACTGTGAACCTCGACTTGCTTAGTAGGGAACTGTCACCCACATTCTGGAAACATAATTATATCAGGTTTCATACAATTTTTTAAAGACATAAAATTTAAGGATATTTTTCAAGGCTTTAATTGGCAAAATTAGTCCGATATGATCAAGCAAGTGAGATCAAGCGTGATTCACATACAAAGTAACAAATCTAGGACAATTGAGTAAGTCGATTATCAGAAACAGTTAAACTCACACAAAGATTTCAAGATGTAAATATAAAAGAAACTCTAAATCTGGGTTGCACCAGACAAAAGCAAAGAATATTTCATATAATATATGTCAGTGAACATAAGGCTTTTTTCAGGTTTTTCAAGCTTATACCGGTAATGGCCATGTGCCCATAATCAAGGCTATTTCCAGGCTTGTCAATAGAGTAATTCAACATTCAGAAACAAAAAAAATCACAAAGATTTCTTGATGTATACGTATATATGAAAGGAGTATCTCTAAATCTTCACCAGACAAAGCGAAGAATATTTTCAAATCTTTGAGATAGTTGTCAGTGAATTTAAGGCCTTACTAGGCTTTTTGGTCATTTTTCAAACCTTTTTTAGGCTAAATAAGTTTTTTATAACCATGTTATAACAAACATCCTCAGTGAGAGGAAACTACATGTAAAGCACAAAGGCAAATTATTCTGGATTTTTAGTTCCAAGAAAGTTGTGAAAGATAAAAAAACAAATTTTAGAAGAACATTTTAACAGATATTTACATTACCTTCCTAAGGGATATATTTCAATTTTTATTTGACAGCCAAAAGTTGGGCCATGGGTTTACATAAAGATTAAGTACACAGTGCAACCCACTTAAACTTAAAAGTGGCTGCAGTCAATTTATGTGTGTACAGAAAGGGCAGTATTTGTTTGTTTTGATAGGTCACAATAAGTTTGTAATTGTTTGGCACATATTTATCAACAGTGTCATAGTAAATTAGGACTCACATATTATACAAAAATTCTTCATAGGTAAAAAGGTTTGAAAAATAAAAATCACTATCTTTTTCGAATGAATGAATGAATGAATGAATGAATGAATGAATGAATGAATGAATGAATGAGCGAGTGAACGAATGAATGAACGAGTGAGTTGTTTTACGCCGCTTGGGCAATATTTCAGCCATTAGCGGCGTATGAATGAATGAATGAATGAATGAATGAATGAATGAATGAATGAATGAATGAATGAATGAATGAATGAATGAATGAATGAATGAATGAATGAGTTGAGCATTTAGCAGATATTAATAATGGTGTCAAAAAGGAAAATAACAGATCCTAAATATTAAGACAAGAGTTGCCTTGAAACTAAAACAAGTTGAAATACAATAAAATTCTATTCCCTGCTTAACTATTTAAACATCATTTAAAAAAAATCTATTTGACTAAACCAATAATTCTGTAAATAATTCAATCATTGTTAAAACATTTGATAAACATAAACAGAATGACCTGTGTCAAAAAGAATCAGTTATTTATCAGTATCCAAAATCCTGTCACAACCACAAAAGTGTTTTGACCAAAAACTCCAAATATTTTGGGTTCAATAATTCTCCGCTTACATCAAATTCAAGTTCAAAATTAAGAAAACATCCTAAAATCTTATGACAAACATAATTACACGTAATAAAAGAAACATACCTTCAACTGTTAAACAGAATCCAAGAAACTAGATCCACTAAGAAAGTGTTTTGACCACGACACCCATGGATGATTTTAGGTGCAAATATTATCCATAGTTTCCCTTGGGTGCCTTGGCAACGGATGTAAACAATCTGGACAAAAGAACTACACCCGCACTCACAGAGAAAGCAAACGACAAGATTCTATGTGGAATCATAACTCGTCCTGCTTGAGTAAACATAACGGAGGAAATCTGAATAAAGGTCAATTCAAAAATCACTCCTTTCATTGTGGGAGAATCTGTAATTAAATAGTGGCCATGGGTCGTATAATAGACGTAGATTTCAAATAACTTTGCTATGATTGAAAACTGATCTATGGGGCATTCAAGCAACACAAAGTGTAAATATTGTAATCTATTCACGATTCTATGCATGTCCTAAAGCGTGAATTATTAGCGGCAGATAGGCATAAAGTAGGCGAGGAGAAAGGGAGAGGTTTAGTTGATATTGATAAATAGCTTCTTCGCTATGCTTGTGAACTTAATTATAGCTCATAACTTGTTGTGGATTGAGATATTGGGGAAGATATCCTGGAGATCGAAGCATCAAATCTCGTATCATTTGTGAAAAATGCTTAATCAACATGTGAGAACTGCAAATGAATGATATTTTTTTAAAGAAAATTGTGAAAAAAAATTTAAATCTTTTTCTTTTTTTGATAAATACAAATGGATCATATGTTTGAAAGAAAATGTGAATCTAAGATATTGAATTATGTCTCAAATTTTCATTAAAGAAAACTGTTGATAAATGTAAGAATCGGGTCTATTTCATGTATGAAAGTAGTTTTATTGTATATGTGAGAATTGTCCACCATTCATTATTGAATGAACAAAAAGGCATAAAATTGTGCAGCTAAGAAATTATATTTCATCTGATTGTTTCTCTTTTGGATTTACCGGTAAATATCTTTACATGTTATACATGTTGAAAAGTGTATCTTTTCATTAATACAAACAAATGATATGCACTAAAAATGGTAAAGCTAAGAAATTACATTTCACCTGATCATTTCTATTTTTAAACACCATTTGAACTAATTAATTTTTTACATAAATATTAGGTGAAACGTAGTTAATTATCTAATTTCCTTGAATAACAATGAACATATTCTGGAGTAAATAAACTTCAAAAGTTATATTTTTTTTATAAAAGAAAAGATAAAAAACAAAATAATCTCAAAAGATAGTTTAGCATAAGTATTTTTTAAGTTATTCACATAGTTTTATATTATATGAAAATTGGACAAAAGAGTAAGATAAACTCTTGTAAGAATTCTTACATTGTTACTGATCTATAATAATCCGTATGGATTATCAAAATATGATAACAGAAATTATGATATATCTGCCTTTCTGTGAAAGAATTCAACGGTAACAAAAACTACTTACATTTTAACTGTAATCAAAACTATCTTCAATGTTTTTAGTTAGAATTACATTCTATTACAAATTAGATTAACAGAACTAACACTAGCTTGACGAAATGTTTGTAAACAAGTCACATTGTTAACATCAAGAAAAGTACAATGCCTTGTACATTGGTAAGGTTGCCTTAGCATTAATCAATATCATGCAGAAAGCCTAAGGAACATTTTAAAGAAACTAGTCTCATCATTTCTGTGACAATAGAATTTTTTCTGACCTTAATTAAAATCTCATGATATCAAATCATGAAAACAGTCAAACATGTCAACAATAAAAAGGACCAAAAGATTACACTTCAGATAGCATAGATGATATTGACAATCTCCTGTAATTAATGTACAAGACATGATTTAAAGATGATAAATCTTGCAACTTATAATACCTGTCATGAAAGGATTACTTACATTTTCTACACCATTTTCAATCCAATACCACAGTCCCTAGTCTAGATATTGACGAATTGATCAGTGAAATTGACGACCATCAAACAACTACTGCAGAGTCAAAGTAACTTGGCACAAGGTAACGGCTTTTCTCATAAGTGGGAGTTTGACAACTAAACTAACAAATACGTTTTTGAGACTGATTTCACTGGGTTGAGAAAGGGTTAACAATTGTTTCAAACTTGCAGAGTGATGTTTGTTTTGTTTATATAACTTCTCTCACTAATTTTTATCATCTCAATTGAAACCAATATGGACAAATAACCCAGTCCCTGGTCAAAATTGTTTTGAAAGGCTCACGAAACATGAACTGGCAACCACACAATATATAAGTTTAGAACTGTATTTATTCATAGATGAAAAGAATAATATCATAAATTATTGAATGTCAAGAAATATATTTTTCTACTACATAATATAAATCCCTAGACCAATCAGGTACGTTGTTTGCCTTCATGACAAAAATCAAAAAAGTTCTTTTACTCCCAAAAGTATATGTAAAAAATTAAACAAAAGTAGGCTCTGAAAAGTAATTAAGAGAACAATGTTAACTAAAATAAATTCATATATATATTTTTAACAAAAATCTAGAAGATCCTAAGTCCATTGAAAACATACAATTTTGTAATTTTTTTGGTTTACGAATAGTGGACTTTACTCTTTTTTTTTTACCATATAGATAACATTTTATTGCTTAAATGCAAAAATATTCAAAAACATACAAATTTAAAACATAAATTTTTTTAATACACACATATGTCATAAGGATAATCTCCTTTTGTAAAACAAAACAGATTTCAGTCTGAGTAAAATCAAATTCTCTTAATAAACTCGGCCCAAGAAAAAAGTTTTAAAATATCAGCTATATCGAGAATTGAACTTTTGATATTGATAGGTATCCTCTCAACTAGGTCTGACCGCAACCCCGTAGGTCACATGTTCTGACATCAGAACATGTGACCTGCAAGGCTGCAGTCAGACCTAATGGAGAGGTAATACCTGTCGATCCAATAAAGTTAATATTTCTCTTATTACTCAAACTAGGCTTATTTCAATGAGACTGAAACAGATTCCCTCACTGGTCCATACGATAGAAATAAATTTTGTTTTAACTGAAAAATATTTGAATTACAAAATTCATTCCATCAAATCCCTCCAATAACAAAATTCTATCAAATCAGTCGATCAATCATCAATCCCATTACCTACCAAAGTTTAGTTATGAAGTAAGTCTACCTCAAAGAAAGGAACATTTGACCAAAAATAAAAAATTTTTAATCATATAAACTAAAAATTATGCCAAGGAAAGTCTTCTCTAACTTAACAAAATCCAGTCTATCAAATCCAAATCCCCAATACCAAGTTACTCTGGTCCTGCAGTAAGCTAACAGCCAGTAGTCAGGGTAGAGACAGGTTAATTCAATACAATCATGCTCATATAGAGTTTGTCAGCGGCAATTTATCAAAGGAAACGCTTTCCTTTATATTGGCTGAGATATCAGTGAATACATGTTCAGTTTGCAGGGACTTGTTTGACTAAAGTTTAGACCATGTTACACACTTGTGGGAGTATATCTTATTTTCAAGAAGTCTGTTAATCTTGTTTCTTAAGATAAAGTACTTAAGGAGATGCAAATATTTATGGATATTTCAGATATTGAAGGTAAGAGAAATTTTTTAATGTTTTGAATTGTTTGGTTATTTCTACTTAAGGAGATGAATCTTTTTAATGGAAGTAACGAAAATAGAAGGTAAGAGTTATTATATTTTCACTTATTTTATCTCTTTACTACTTCAATTTATCAAAAATATATGTTATAAGAATCATCTAAAAGAAATTATCAATTTGGTAGTTTACTTTATATCTTTGAATAGTCTCAGAAAGCATCTAGATGCCTCATTTCTTATTTTGCATTAATTTGTTTTTTAAGTACCACAATCTTCAACAAGAGTTGAAATAATCCTTTTAAACAAAAAATGGCTTTACTCTGGGATAGAATATTGAACACTTTGGCAAGTTTGTCTTATATGAGCAGCATTTTTTATAAATATACAGAAAATTTTGATTAAAATTGAAACTGTCTTATGATTAAAAGAAATTTAAAGAACATGCGTGAGAAATAACATCATATTGATTTTGTACATTGGGGTTGTTTGTATTGAATGAGAAGATGTCATGGACACGAAAGAACAACACTTGCATTACTGTCCTAAGTTTACATGAGTTTATAATAAATTATGAAAATTTTGTTTCTCTATTCTCTAATTATCAAAATACACGGAAAAAATTCTTTTTACTAAAATGTAAAATGGAAGTCATGTTCTTATTCATTACAAATCATAATCAGTGACGTTTTACAATCAAGATTTATGATAAATAATTAATAAATTAATAATAATTAATAAATTCTTTCTTACAAAAAAATGTTATCTCAAAGTAACAATAACTTAGTTAAGTCAAAATAAATATTTTTTAAGTCTCAAAACATATATACCAGAACATTGTAATCAATAGAAGTCAAAGGGTCAAATCAAATGTGAGAACATTTTAATCAACAGTTTTTAAAACAAACAAAAATAAAAATGTATGTATGTTACTCCTTTATGATTGTTTTATGAGTGGTTTTCCCTTATCAAACAGATTCTAATATTTTGTAATAAAAAAAGAATGGGGATTTCTAGAATTATTTTTAAGGATCAGTTCATTGTTTTAGGTTAAATTTATCTAAAGGAAGAGCTATGTGTGGGCAATTTTGGTTTTAAAATTTCTCAACACGTTCCTGATTGTACACATTATGTGACATGTCTTTGATACATGTTTATTTCAATTTCAATTCTGTCACTAAATGTAACATTTTGATTGGTTTAAATTTCATAATAATAATGTGCATTCCTTTGAAAAGAAAAATATATAGAAATCAATGTATCTCAATGCATTGGTAACAAGAAGATATGGTCATCAACATACCCCGCCAAATAGGTTTTCATTAAAGCTCCCAATATTTTCCTAAATGGGCTGTAACTCTGTAATACGGACGCACGGACGGATGCACGGACGGACGCACGGACGGAGCCAAAACCAATATCCCCCTTCCACTTTGTGGCGGGGAATCATAAACCTACTTTTTAATATGAAATTTCAGAAATATATAGTAAGAAACTAGAGTTATCATTAAGAAAATATAAATATGGTGGGAAGAACTCTAAGCAATAACCACTTGCCCCTTTGCCATAGTAAGGCCAATCCTGTCTTACTAGAGTTATCATTAGTAAAGAAACTGCAAAACACCTTAAACCAATTCTGAGAAAATTGCGAGCGATACTCGTCATTATGACGTCATAGCTGACAACAATAATGACGTCATTTCCATCGTGACGTCGTTTGAATGAAGCCCGTCGCTCGGAACCCTACGATGTTCATTTTCAGGACTATATTAACAATGACTATGGAAATACTTTTATCATGTTATTTTGATTTCACACTTGAGAAAATTCTCTCTGTATAAATGCGCAATATCTTCTCAGATAATTTAAGCAATTCAAAATTACTTGTAAACAGGTTAAAAAGAGAGTATAAATACAGAACATCAAACGTGTGCATTTGGGTCGTTAGTATTGAACTCGAAGATGCCGCGAAGGAACAACTCGTTCTTCGAACTCGTTGTTGACATCTACTCGTTCAATACAAACAACCCAAATGCACACGTTTGACGTTCTGTATATTTATCAACCCACAGTCACGAAAGTGTAGGTTTACTTTATCATATAAGAGACATGAGTGCAAAAATCTTTGTTTTGGGATTTCATATTCTATAAGGGTCCAATCTGAGATTTGAACCCCTGTGAATTAATTTTTCCCCTCTTGTTTGTTGGTCTTAAACTTTCTCCCTTAATTTACCAGATCAAATTCTTGTAAATGATGTATTTCATTTCTGACTCCAATGCATTTTCAGTCACAGATAAGAACTGTCATTATGCCTGTTACGGTGCTGTATAATTCCAAGGCAACTTTTTTTTTTTTTTTTTTTTTTTATTATTCCATTTCAATTGATACATATTACATATATGGGGTACAACTTTATTCCAAAGCAACTTAATTCCTAGAAATTTTTGAAATGTAACCTCCCGAGGCAAAAAAGATCTACAAATACAATACTTGTGAATATTTTTTTAAATTCTCTTAGTTTTTGCAAACTTCACTTCCAACTTGAATAAAGATCAATAAATGACAACAAGAACATATAGTCAACAACATTCTCCAAAAATTTAGTTTATATCATAGCTCCAAACAATTTCCCACAAGGGCCATAATTCTGTAAAATGTAATTGCATATCAAATTCCATCAAGGTATTGCTACCCTGAAGACACACATCAAATTTGTCTACTCTATTTCAAATTGTTTCTGACAAAAGCTGTCCTATTTACGGATGGACAGACGGACGGACGCACAGAGCCCAAACCTATACCCTCCTCCCACTTTGTGGGGTGGGATAAAAATGACAGAATCTACTTATCAAAGAAGGCTTCAGTTATTTCTCTTGTGTGACCCAAACAAGGGAATGTTTTGTCTGATAATTGCTTTCTTTGTGGATCTTATTGAATTACCAGTACATGGCTTCCTTGCTACTAGTTTAATGATTGCTGTCAATCTGTAGTGATTCAAAGCTTGTCAACTTGGCTAAGGGACATATCAAGGTTATTTTATGAGTGCTTCAATTTTTTTTTCATTACTCATGACTAATAAATAGTGATACCTTCTTAGTTTTTAAATTGAATTACTGTAGCAAAGGGATCAATGCAAATCTTTTTATATTTTAGTTTGTTAAAATTTAACAGATTAAATGGAATAAACAAATTATCTTTTGAAGGAGTTTGATATGAAAATAAATGATTAACTTTTCAGAAGTATTTTGAAATAAAACAAATATAATAATTATTTTTAGAGAGAAATATATACGTTATACGAAGATTGTTATTATTACCATAACATTGGTGCAATGTCTTATAATATTAAGACACCAAAGATTAGCTTTGAGCCAGAGATTAGCTTTTATTTCTACAGAGGGGATTAAGGGAAACAATATACCAAATGAAACAAAAATCTTTTTTTTTCACAACTATGCTATCTAAAAGATTTATGTTTACCATTTATTTAGGTTAGTTTCAAATCTATATTAGACAAAACAAATAAATCTGTATCACAGAGTTTGGAAAAATCCAACATAGACGAAGGGGTGATGGATATTATGATTGAATTATTATTATTGAGTGAAATGATAGCGATGTTGTACAGAAATGATGATTTATTACCTACGAGGGAAGTCATATCGAGATTCATATTTTTCAAATGTTGCCCTAGGGTAAAATATCACTTTTTCATTGTGACGTCACGTTATACACAATGCTTTGACGTCAGGGATCACCTATAATGTCACAATCTATGCGGGCCGTCTTGTCCACCTATGCTGAGAAGTAGGTTTTCAGTTATTTCTTTAATTTTCGGACTATGGTAATACACAGAAAATTACATTTGTGCCCATGACATACTATGTTTACGACTCTCGTGCCTAACATCAGTTTATCCCTTACTCGCGCTCGAGAAATATTAATATTTAGCCATTGGTGTCGTAAACATAGTATGTCATGGACACTCATATATTATACTCTATATACTCACTGCATGTAGATCAAGACGGAGTAAGATAGCGGCATTGCTCTGAGCAGGTCCAAAGTCAGTGTTTGCCTCCGTTCTACGTCTCCATGCCGAGCGGAACTGCTGATTGGCTTCGTTTGCATCCTTCACATGAAGTGGTGTGACCTTCTGTAGATTAGTCAAAACAGGATAAGAGTCAATGTTAATCCAGTTATTTTTCGTAACCAGGATTTACTTAACAAATGTTGACACTATGTATTTTCTCCTTAGTCCATCACTTGTAATCCGTGTTCGTTTCATTGTATTGTGGAAGGAGTATTCCTCCATTCCCAGTTTTGTATCTTCCTTGTTATGGTTGCGAATAAACCGCATGGTGTCGAGAGACTGATGTTATTATTTGGCGTTATATAAAAATCATAGTTTTTAATGACTTGGTGTACCTCTTTGGAGTGAGAATGAACCCTTTAACCCCTACAACCCATTAAAGCTCGTAAATTTATCTGTTACTTTGTTACAGGTTAAGCAACAAAAAATATTATGCTCGGTAACATGCTTCAAATGACACACAACTCAAAAGATGTATATCCCTTAAATCTTGTGCTCAATGAAAGGGTGTTCCAAAACTATTAAAAAAATTACTCACCCGAATATATATTCCTTTTTCAGGGTGCTCGGTGATGTCTGAGAAAGCGGCCTGACCTCGAGGTATCTCCATAAGATTCTTCACAAGCTCGTTGTAGACCTCGAACATCTCCATATACACCTTCGCGTTCCTGAACTTGGGCTTGCCTTCATTTCTGTGTAAATCTGTTATAAAATCATAGGATCTCAAACATCTCTATATAAACCTTTGTGTTCCTTAAATTGGGCTAGCCATCATTTCTATGTGAATCTGACATAAGTTTTTTTATCAGTTTTGTAGAGGATACTTAAAGACAACCTTCAAATTTAAAAAAAAGAGTCCATTGGTGAACTATTTTTCTCTTGTCATTTGGCACTTTGGTTGAAACATTAAAATAAATATCAAGAACATGTGTCAATTCAATGAAAAGTCCTTATTATTTTACCACAAAATAATAGCAATGTTGTCATAATGCAGATAGTTTAAATTGAATGCAGTTAAGATAAATATCCTATGCAATTATTTTATTTTTTTGCAACTTAATGATTTTAAGCAATGGTCAAATCATAGGAATATAAACTTTTACTACTTGGTTAAAATTTTAGAAATGATTTGATTTGTGACCTTAGTAAAATATCATGTAGTCAAATTATTGGAGATGTCGAATTAGTGGATAAATTACGTTATTTCATATTGTAACATGACTTCGGTAAAACTCGTTTCTGATTGGTTGATTTGAAGGATTTCCCAGTGTTAAATGGTAATGAACACCCGCAAATTGGCTGAGGCGAATCACCGCGAAAGGATACATCATTTGGTCCGCCTCAACATTAAAATGTTCTGATTCTCCCAATATTCGTGCCCGATTCACATTTTACTGTTGTTGTTGTCATTTTCTAACTTGCGCAATCCCGTAGATGCCAAAAATCCTTTTCTATTTGCTTTAGTTTTATGTAACTAAACTTTCTTAATTGGCTAAGTTTCTCCTAATTTGCCGGCTAGTGCCGTGCGCCCGGTTTCTTTCGAATGCCGTTCCCATGGCACGACGTCACAAAGACCAACGGTTATGACGTCATAATGACCACGTCACCGTCACAATGGTCTAGGCTAGTTTAAGATATTTGTTCAGTCGGGTTTGTTCCTGTTAGTATAGGAATTATATAACTGTTTTCTCTCTCATAAATGTCACAGTGAAAACTATAAGATCTCATTGTTATGAGTGCAACTGGTTTGCAATATAAGAACACTTTTTTAATGTCTACAACACTGGGAATTCCTTCTTCTTTAAAGCTGCGAACACCTATAACAATAATGGATCAGTCGTTAGATCCTTTCAACTCAGAGTTCCCTACGAAAAATAGAGTTCGCTCTTAAAATGCTTATAACTAACGGTCATGTTACAATATCGATAAATAGTTGCGTTTGTAAAATTTCCGGGATTCATTGTTATTCAACACCGGCAAATTTGAGCGTTTAAAACCTCCGGCTAACGCCGTCGGTTTTAAACTAAATTTGCAGGTGTTGAATAACAATGAATCCCGGAAATTTTACAAACGCAACTATTTATCTTCTTATTATTCGTAGACCTGCAGGTAAAGAGTTAAACCTTGGTACCTTCAGTGATTTTGACAAAGAGATAGTCAATGATCATCTGTACGATCCCGGCCCTGGTAGAGCTCTCTCCGGCTAGCGTGTAAGATTTCCCTGATCCAGATTCCCCGGTTACAACGAGTGCAACATTGTACCCTGACATGAACATCTCGAGAAGCAACTCGACCGATCCCCGGAACACCTCATATGTTGTTGCACTCTGACCATAAAGATTCTGAAAACTAAGAGAAGAATTTTGCTTTTCATAATTGGCTTTAAACTATTTTAACAAATGTGAGAAAAAAAGAACTAATACAGCTTCAAGCCTAACATTTTTTTGGAAATCAGAAATGCCAGTTGAGTAAAATCGTATTTCAAATAAAGACTGGAGGAGTGACGATACAGATTTTTAGCAATACAATACGTATCTCAATATCTCATAATGATACGATTTGATACAATAAACGTCAGGATACGCTTTTTTCAAATTTAAAAATAAATAAAACCTTAAATTTGGACAAAACAAATACCCTGTTTTAAGGCAAAATAAGCAATTGTGAAGTCCATGATACGTGTCATGATACATAGAATGTATCATGATTCGTGTATTGTCAGATTAAGTACGATTCGCCATGGCACAGTTCATGATACTATACACGATACAGGTTACTATATCATGATACAAATTTGTTTTGAATATCAATCAAGAAATCCAGAGTTTGTTAAAATCCTAATTAAGATAGCATCTTTTCATGTCCAAGTCTGAAAAAATGCCTATTTCATAAAAACGTTTGCTTCTTTTTATGTTTAAACGGCCAGTTCGAGCAGGTATTTTTTGTTCCACAAATATTCGGGAGGGAATTCCCTTTTGCACACGACACGTCAAATTTTATATATTCGATTTGTTTTCAATTTTTTATGTTAATAACTATGTCAAGTTTGGTAATTAGTTCTAATCCGCCCTTCAAAACAAAAAAATAGCGAAAATAACCAAAGCTACTGACAAGCACTTCGAGCGGTTTATTTTTTGTGGAAACGAAATTCAGGACTTTCCTGTTAACTAATATATACGATTTTTACATGATTAATTCACACTTAATTTCAAATATGTTCATGAGGTTATCATTTCAGTTGTTCATGATTTAACAATTTGACAAAGAATAAAGTGTATCGCCTAAAAAAAGAAAAACATCGGGAAATGAAGCCAATCATCGGAGCTACGAGCGTGAGATGCATCACTGGCATTTACTGCCACAAAAAATTGTCTTTACTGATAACTTTTATTATGAATCACGTGTAAACATGTCCCTCTTCTATCAATCAATTATATTTTCTTGATTTACTCAATGATTTAGCATGAAATAGTACATTTGTTTTCTCGAAATGCTAACAATTCAAAATGGCGGAGGAAAGCCGATCGAACTCGAAGCCTTGATCATGGCGGCCACTAGGATTATTGTCAGCTGATTGTTTGGTCGGTGTTGTAGTTACTTGAATGTTTAAATTGTAGGAGATTTGTTAATAATGTTTGCATAAGAAAATATCACAGACAGACAGATTGTTTATTGAAATCTACATATGACACCTAAAATGGCTAGGCTCAATCAATATGACAGTTGATTCGCATTGGCTTTCGAATTTTAAAAACATTCGTCAGCGCTACCGCTCTCCCAATTATACACAGTACGTTTTGCACTTTTCCGAACATAAAAACTTCATGTGAATTTAAGTGACTAAGAAATATTTCTGAAGAAAAAAATGTTTTACTATAAGTGAGGTTGTGCGTACTGCGAAGTCGAGGGCGACCGCGAAAGTTCGACGGAAATTCGCATGCGAGTAGACAAGAGAGAAATGTCAAGCAGATTTATTTGAGAGACATTGCCCCAAAATTAACCTGAAATCTAAAATAATTTTACGGATTTTAACTGGATAACCATTCTAAAAATTTGCTTTACAATCATGAGTTGACATGTCACTGCAATAGGCAACTGATTTTACTGTTGTTCACACGACAAATATTCTTCTAAGGATGATATGACCCTTTTACACATATAACCATGTAAATTCCATGATATTAACGTAGTGACTGTTTTTAAAAAGCGAAGGGCCATTGTCGAATTTTGATGGGCACTGAAAACATAGGTCCCACCCAGAATTATCCCTGCACACTACATTGCATTTTGGGAAGGGACATTTCTCGTTCTATTTATAGACTGCTAAACAAATGACGCGCTGTGTCTAAAAATAAGTTCGTTAGCAGTTTAAGCTAATCGGTGAAAACCTGCTCGAACTGGCCGTTTAAATGTTGGTTGCTCAAATAATTCTATTCTGAAATATTAAATTTAGAGCAGTGAATTTGTATCCATCCGTTATAATGTTGCAATTACTGTATCGCGATATTGTGACCTTAGTACCGGTATTGTGATACGTATCGTATTGTGAGGTACCTGTATTGTGACATCCCTAATATCGTCACACCTCTAATGAAGACTTACTGGAAGAATGGTCCCCCAGGTGCTGTAAGTTTGTTGTTACTGTCAATCATCAGATCCTCTTTTCCTTCTCCTGGAATAATCGGGCGTACCCGTCCGCTCACCTCGATATTCATCTTTATAGATCTACTGTGCATTAGAAAAATAACATGGTAAACCAGATTCATATTGGGTTTGAAAACATCAACCAAAGACAAGATTTTGGATATTTTTACTAATATTTTATGAAATCGTCATTAAAAAATCAAACATTATCATGTGAAAATGGACTTTGTTATATGTATTTAATTCATTTATCAATTATAATGTGCAGATATTGTACTAACAAACAGTGAGAAGCAAAACTCAAAAACGTTAATCATAAGAAGTATTTAATTGTGAAATTCAACAGCTTGTAAATAATTTTTTCTGTATATATTTTTTTCATTTATTGTTGATCAATAATTTGAACAAAATCAACATACTTGATTTATGCCATTTAGTAAACATATAATTAATAATATGACTGGATATTTATCACAATCAGAATATGAAATCCATTGAAAGTAATATCATAGAAACTAAGATCATTTTATCAATAAACATAAGATATTTTATTGTTATAGACTCTATTGCTAGACATTTTCTTCACATGGCAAGACATTCATGATTTTACACTCCACGCCCTCCATTTTTGTAAATAAATATTCCAGAAACCAGAAATGATGTAGGTCGTTTACTAAAAATAATATAAATGAAATGATTTTCTATTCTCAGATCAAAAATAATCTCATTCAACTCAGTCAGTCAGAAAAATATTACAGTATGTCACTGTGTGAGTGTGTCAGAGATGACAATGTTGATTTGACACTTATCCCCTTGATGGCTGAACCGTCATTGTAAATTTAAAGAAGCAAAATGGAAGCAGCAGCTTCGAATATGTTGAAGTAAACAAAACGATGGAAATTTTGTTTTTATTTTAAAACTTAAAACATCATTAGAAAAACTGCTTACTTCTAAAAGGTGGCAAAAAATGAACGTGGAAACTTGATTTGTTTACATCGCTACGCGCTATTTCACTACCGGAAGAAGAGTTATCTAAGGGGAGATAACCCATCTCTCGCAACATCATTTTTGTAACTACAAACGGGAGTTCGAATCTCAACCATAATTGTTCATTTTTTTAAAATTTAACAATTAGTTAAATGACATTTTTATAGTTTGATAATGATTAGTATTATTCTTCTCGGTTATAATTCATTGACGGATTAAAGTGTTTAAATTTTTAGAAGCTAAGCTTTTATGGATGTTTCATTGTGTATAGAAAAATATTATAAATTATATTATTATATATATTATATTATCACTGAACTACGAGATGATTATTTTTTAGTGTACATTTTCAATGTTGATTATTTCGCAACTTTGGCTTATTAGAATATAAAATGAAAGTAGACTGGTTTGGTGTTGAAAATTTCAGTGTATGTGGCATAATTACAAGCGTTGCCAGTTCAAAGACAATCCATCTCCCTGTACCCTACTGTGTACGTTGTTTGAAATGATGTCAATTTCAGCACGTGCAGCCCATGCAGCATGTGCCATGTGACTCTCTGGCTTCACCATTGTTGGAGAGGAGCCAATTTCATCCTGTGCATGTTATCCATTGAGGCAACGTGTGGGATTTGAATTATCCCAAAAAGCATTATTAAAGAGAAATCTTTCGTTGTATTTTGAAAGCCTTTATTTCAAAGGTGGTAAACAAATTCATACCATATACCCAAATCCAAAAATGTACGAATTTGAACCATTTTGTAATGTTATAAAGAATGTTATTGTGGGAAAATAAAATTGTTTTAATAAATGTTACCTTCGTTATCATTTTATGCAACAAATTTCCAAGACTCTGCAACTCGCATGTTCACCAAAATATCTTATTGGTTTGTTTTCTTATCTTACAAAAAAATCGGCAAATGAATTTGTCATTCATTAGTGATACATTCTTAGGGGAGGGGGGGAGGGGGGGGGGGGGGGGGGGGGGGTGATTCCTTGAGCGATTGTAAAAAGAATGTCAGAGATACAGAAAGCTGAATTTATGGTCCACACTTTAAAATTGATTTTGAACATACACATTCATTTTGTGGAGGAGAAAACATGGCCCCGAGGTTTTCTGCTCTCAGAAAAACCTGAAGGGAGGGAATAATCACGAGGGCGACCAGACTTTGCTTATATTTTCCCCAGTTTTCTCTTGTTGACTTGTTCTTGAGAAAAAAGTTACATGCGGGCCGAGTTAAACCTTGCTGTTGACGGGCTTAGAGGTAAAGTGCCCTCCTGTTAGCCCTCCCTTAGGGTTTTTGTGTAGAATAGGTTCCAGCCAAACTTAAAATAATGCAATCCTATGCTGCGAGCGCATCCAGTCAAAGTAAACCTAGCCTCAATATTACCCGTTTCACTCCGATATCCGAGTCTAGAAAGGTCCTCTAAGGCCGTCAACAGCAAGGTAAAACTCAAATCAAACTTTCACTTTCCCACCATTTTGCATTGATAATAAGAAACATAATTGCAATGAGTAACGTAAACATATTCTTTATCTTTTTTTATAAAGTCGTTCATTTATTCGTTCTTTCATTCTGCAATTTATTATTCGAAACAACATGTAATTGCATAATGTTTATTATAAATTTAATACATACGTAACACCTATCAAAATTTAGTATCCGTACCGAATACTGTCTATCATGTTTCAACGTTAACAAATATAGGGTAAGTCTAGCACGTTTTCGATTCTCGTTTTATGCTCTGATCGTGAGAAAGGAAGATATCTAAATGTACGTAGAGAAGAAAGATTCTGTCAGTTATGTCACTGAAATGAAATTGAAGATAATTTCGTACCTGTATGCCCTAGCTGTCATAACATCCGAAACAAATATATTAAAGAAACATATTTATATCCAAATATGCTTAAGTTTAACAATAAATACGAAATTGAAAACCTGTCCATGTACATATTCTACGCATCGGTTTATAGAAACCAAATTGTGTCATGAATGATAATGAATATTATAAATATTTAGAAACAAATGTATGTTACGTATGTAATGTACTAAAGGCCCAAGGCCTTTTGAGTGCAGAAATAAGGATTATAGCTACTATATATTTAATATTTAAGTATCATTCTGTTATATCAGCGTATATGGATCCGTGTTCAGGTCATCCTGTCTCAGGGTACGAACGTTTCGCTCACTCCACTAATCTGTACCCTGGGCTCGGAAGCTTGATTCGCTTGCGCGGCCCGACCTCGGATATAGCCAATCAAATCATTTTCTCGTTGAAATTTTATCGAGAAGGTGGCGAGAAAATGATTTGATTGACTGTATCCCAAGTTGGGCCACGCGAGCGAATCTAGCTTCTGAGCTCAGGGTACAGATTAGTAGAGTAAGCGTAACTTTCAAACCTTGAGACAGGATGAGTTCAGCTCCAACTTAAGAGCTCTACGCATTGACATATATATACGCTGATGAAGCAGGATGATAAAAGTATTTAAAACCGTCATAATGAAAAAGAAACATTAACCCATGCTCACCTTAGTTTTGATTTCGAGTTGAAACTGCAATTTGTTGTTTGTATTAGAAATGATTAATTTATAAAAATCATCTTTTTATTAATTAATATGATAAAAACTTGTAAAATGTCATTGGAGAACGTGCTTGTCGGTTAGGAATCATATGTGCGAGCCGATTTGAAATTGATTTATAAAATCAACTTTGGTTCCAGAAAATAATCTGCTTTAGGTGCATTAATCTTCGACTCCTTTTGGTTCTAATATTACAAACATATATTTATGATTCCTGTACCGTTGTCAAACATTCCTCAGTCTGTTACAACAAGAAAGTTCAGAAGTTGAAAATAAGTTTGTGATTTCTTTATAAGTTTGATATTGCAAACATATATTTATGATTCCTGTACCGTTGTCAACCATTCCTCAGTCTGTTACAACAAGAAAGTCCAGAAGTTGTATATTGGTTTGAGAATGTGATTCCTTTAAGTTCTGATATTGCAAACATATATTTTATGATTCCTGTACCGTTGTCAACCATTTTTAGTCTGTTACAACCAAAAAGTCCAGAACGTGTATGTGGGTTTAAGGATTTCCTGTTTTTTTTGTATAGTTGAGTGTGTTAATAAGGTTCCATCAATAGGAAGCAAATTGTAAAATATTTTTTATCAAGAATCAAACAAAAATGCAAGTCTATCCTTGAACCAATGCAATCAGTATACAAGGGTTACATTGTCCAAATTTCAAAACATTTTCTATGTTTCAGAGTTAGAGAAAAACTTGAAATCGGAAATTGATAAGTATGTCACTGCGATCTCCTTATTTTCTGCACAGTCTATCCGAGTCCAACCCTGCATCATAAAAAGAGAAATAAATTTGTTTTCAGTTTTCGTTGGTTACAGTGTTTAACACATTCTTGTCACGTCTCACAACCGCAGTGGTATTTTGACTTCGAATCAGAAGGTTCGTGGTTCGAATCCCTACACGGGCTCAGCAATTTGGCTGCAGTATAGAACTATTCTATATGCAGTCAGGTTTGGGTGCAATGCTACAGGGAACTTCAGCGCAGTACCACCTATGATTTGGGGTTCCAGCCGATGTTCGAAGGTTTCACCGCAATACATAGCCACAATAGTGTAGCAGACTTTCTCCCTGCAATTATACTAGCAGTCGTACGTGATATAAGTGAAATACTCTTGAAAGCGGCGATAAACCCCATATCACCTCACCTTCAACAGGATAACAAAGCTTACAAGGACATTTTAGTGCCAGTGGTGCGAATGGTTTGAACCATATAAAGCATTTGTGTTCATTTAGCCATTGGGAAAAGAAATACATCATTCGGTATAAAATATTTCGTCTAAACTCTGATATCATATTTACATGTTTTAAATTTCAATTATAACACACTTATTTCGACGTCAAAAGTGCAGTTCTCTCTGCAAATTTGACAGAGCGTTAAACGAACCTGCTTTTGGTGACATCATCATTATGTGTAGGAGATTTACACCATGTCTCATTTACCGCAATGTTGCGTCCGATTAGTATCAACTTTGGCACAGCAAGAACCTGATTCGGATGGGGGAAAAAGAAAATCTAGTCGTGTGCGACAAAGATGGCTTTCAAGCGTAAATTTAAGAAACGCAACTGTGAGAGGGCAACACTTCATTCACTTCCCTGTCGACATTCCGATTTTTATAAATTGTTTCATATTTAATGAATTTTGGTCTGATTTCCTCTAGGTTGGTCGCAAAATTTTGCAAAAAATACAACGAATACAGTAAACATACTTCTTAAAATATTGGGCTTCAATTCACTTTGAATATGGACCTTCAAGCTAATGAAAGAATCGATCTAGATCATCAATGGAGGCAAGCCCGTAAACCTGAGGAGCTCTGGTTTCATGTCGATTACTTCCCTTGAGTTCACTCCCAACGATGTATTCCTTGTCAAGCTTCTCTTGTGCCCATTGAATAACCTTGTCAATAGTCGGTGTGTCAACCCCTGCCAGAACAGCCAAACCCTTGACTACAACAAGACCATAGGGAATGTCCTCTGACAGGTACCGATAACTGAAATCAGGAACAAATCTGTCTTGAACAGACTTCATCGGGTGAAGCAAACCTTTGTAGGCTATATTGGTCGCCAGGGCATTCCTTAAACTACTCTTATCTTTGATTGAGTCGCCATACATTTCGGTAAGTGAACCGAGTGTTGTTTTGTATCCTTTAAAAGTGATACGAGGAGTTTTGCTTTTTATTACATTGAAAGTAGTCAGAATTTCTTTGTCCATGTCATTAATGAGACTGATCTGTTCTTCGTCAACTCCTTGATAGAATAAGGGTATTTCCTTGATTGGTTGACCATTCCAATTCTGCCACTTTCCATACATGAGACCTGGATGGACTACTGCAAATGTAAGATTGAAATCCAGGCAGTTGTCTGTAATAGTTAGTAAAATGTCAGGTCCAATTATTGACTGCAGTGTTCTTATCAGATCAAACATCTCTTTGGGACCTCCAGAAATATAGGCAACGTTTAGTGCTTTCTTTGTGCCAATGATTCTGACCCTTCTCGCATACATCTCTATTCGACAAGCCCATGGCAAACTTTGAGTGGAAAGTATCGTTACAAAAGGAAGCTTTTTCTTGAGGATTGAACAAGACTGGAACTCGAAGCCCGGCTGGCCAGGCAGACCAACAAGCAAGGTGGGTGAAGTGATGTGAGGTTCAATAGCTTCAAGGTATGTCTGGTGAGCGAAGGCGGGAACTGTGATGATAATAACGTCTGCTCCTGGAACAACTTGAGCTGGGTCGTTGGAGACGAGATCTGGTCTAGACTTAATCTCCACATCCCTCCCGTCTTCTCCTGTGTAGACCAGGGTCAGAGACTCTTCTTGAAGCATGTTGGTCCACAGGTGAGTCTTATTGCTGAACAGACTGAGAACACGGGTCTCAATATCAGGGCGGGAACCCAGGAGACCTGCCAGAACATGGCCGCCATTACCACTGCCACAGATCAGGATCTTCTTTATCATCATGTGTATTCCTGCAATATTAGAAATGAATATTTTGACTAAAGTGTGTATGAAATAGAAGCAAAAGGTAAATATCATATGCTCTTGGTTACTTTATATATAAAATTGACAGTGTGCATGTTTTACACCAACACAGGCAAAGTGAAAGTATTTGCAAATTCTTAAAGTTGAACGTAGATCATCACAACAGAAGCATAAAGCCAATTGGCAATTGCTACGAATCCCCTACACTACAGTAGGAATTGTTTTGTGCAAACAAGAGTGATCAGATGATGACATATCCAACCGATTCCGAATAAAGTTACCTTTCCATGGAAACCCCCAAAAATATTTGAACAATTAAATAATTTAAAGAAATTAAATATTTTGAAATGCATATTTACATATGATGACTTATCGACATACAAAGTTTGAACATAGTTTATGATTTGTGTTTTTTAGTTCGGCTCCGAAAACATAATTATCTGACAATTATCTGAGAAAATCATTTGGATAACCAAATGAAAGTTTTTAACATACTTTTCCTGAAGAAGTAAGTAAATTTCTACTTAGAACTTTTCCACTGTTCAAAAAGAACCAAATGAAATTCAGAGTGCACTTACATGTATGTTCTGTCTCTGAAGTCCTTTTTGGAAATGCTGCCAAAAATATATGTGATTGGTCTTACACGTTTTAGAACTGTTTGATCACATTAAAATTCTGAACACGTGTCTGGTACGAATGTTTAATATTCACGACAGTATTATTATGAATGGATGATGACATGCATGCATAAAAATATTAGTATACAAATATCACAATTCATTGAAATAGTTAGAATGACATTGTCAATTCATTCAAACAGATTATTGAACCAAATATGATTTATTGCGATTTTATTTTCAGGATCAGTCATTTAGGAAGGATCTGGACTTTGGTTTGTGAAAACTGTAACATAATGATGGAATGAAAGTTGTTTTAGCTTGTTACTAGATATACCTGAACTAATTATTTGGAGATTTTTTCAATTTTGTTTACAACCCTCTAATTCACTTAAGAATATGAGAAAATGTTTTATTCTAAGATAAACGACTTTAAGATGACTATATCAATTAGGTGATAAAAACAAATACGTTTTACTGGATGGATATTGATTTGTTCTATTTAAATTGTTTTCGCAATTTAACCAGTATATCATGTCTCTGATACCCGGCAATAATCTACACAGAACCTAATAGAATCCAGCCCCAAGGACTATATGCTGGGGTTCTATAATGCCTTCCGCCAACATTCCAGTTATTTCCAATATCCCTCTGATTCTAAGGTAATCTACAAGGTGGTAATTGCAGTACCATCTATCTAATAGTATCTATCTAATGTTTGACTATCTTAGTTCTGCCAAGTTGACCATCTGAACCGACAAAGACGAGTGTTCTTGTTTCTGATCAGATGTTAAGTCTGAGTTCTCTACTATGGTTCAAAATGAGCCAATCTTGTTAAAACGCCCATAAGTCCTCACGTTACATCTAGCTACTAACCCAAACCTGGTCTGTGCCGAGCATGCACGGAAATCAACCAATCAAAGAAGAACTGGTTCAACTCTTAGAATCTGGTTAAAACTAACTGAAATGTTTATGTCCAATAAGTCAAACATTGAATTATCATAATGTGTACAATGCAATGTAAATCCTAAAGACGCCCAATTCAAAGGGATCAGCCAGTTCTTTTCCCATTGGCTGTTTATATTGATGTCATGTTATATCAACAAAATGTATACATTTCATAACTTTGTATTTTTGGGTTATTCTTTTAAATTCAATGGTATCTTCTGAAAACGTAAGCTATATATTCTTTTCCTGTTGCTGGAGACCTTCAATCGCCGGAGATGGTCTGGTCAAAGGTTCCTCGTCAATATCAGTTAAGCGAGATTGGTCTGTGTCCACAGTCTCATACAGAACCTTCTTCTAGCATCTGCATATCATGCATGAAGAAAATCGGGTACTTGTTGACGTTGACTTCAGGGTGTACACTTCAAAGTATCTACTGTAATAGTCCACGAGCACAAGTATGCTATCACCTGATGGCAATGGTCCCAGAGTATCTGTTGCCAAGTGTTGCCATGGCAAAGAAGGTAGTGATGTACAAACAGCGTAGGGGAGAGTTCTGACTTGATACCACTTGACATCCATGACAAGCTCTGCAATAGTATTCCACTTGTGAATCTATCCCTGGCCACCATACCTTTGACCTCAATCGTTGCTTCATTTTCACCACCCCTGGGTGACCCTCGTGAGCCAAACACAGCACTTTTTCGCGGAGACTTGTCTGAATTACTAGCCTCGTTCCCCTGATGACTACCTTGCCTATCGCCGATAGTTCCTGCCGTACTGGCAAGTATTTCACATTCTTCATCTCATGCCATCTTCCAGACAGTAAACAGTCTCTGATGTCCTTCAGTTCCTGGTCCGAATCAGAGTTTTTTTCCACATCTCTGGTTGTCAGCGCTGAGGGCATAGATTCCGAAGCGATGAATCTCACGTACTCTTCAGCTTCCACTGACCCTCTTGTACTGTCACTCGCTTTCCCCGGATTCAAGAGTCTAGAGAGACAGTCCGCAATGTTGTTTTCTCCCTTTATATACTTGACCGAATAGTCATATGCCTGCATACACAACACCCAGCGTTCAATTCTGGCACATGGTCGTGATCTTGTAGCATGTATGAACTGCAGCGGTTTGTGGTCAGTTACCAATTCAAAATGTGCCCCATACAGGTAACAATGAAAAGGTTCACAAGCCCATACCAAGGCTAGAGCTTCTTTCTCGGTTTGCGAGTAACGTTTCTCCACATCAGTCAGACTCTTGCTGCCATAGCATATGACACGATGTACTCCATTCTGCTGCTGCACAAGCACTGCTCCTAGCCCCACTGGACTCGCATCCGCAATAACTTGTGTTGTTGAATCCTTGTCGAAATATGCAAGTACTTTTGCACTTGCTAGGCGGTCTTTCAGCGAGTCAAATGCCTTTTGCTGCTCAGTTTCCCACACAAAAGGAATGTTCTTTCCGGTCAGTTTGCACAAGGGTTCAGAGAGAGTAGCCATGTTCTCTATAAACCTTGCATTGAAGTTTACCAACCCCAGAAAACTTCGCACTTCCTGAGCGGTAGTTGGTGCTCTTGCTTCCTTGACTGCTGACACTTTCGATTCCGCCGGACTCAAACCTTGTTCTGACAACACGTGACCAGGAATTGAAGATTCTTCCTTCTGAACTGGCACTTGTTTGGATTTAAGGTAAGTCCCTTGTCTCTGAGAACTTGTAGAAAATGAGCCATTCTTCTGTCATGCTCCTCCACACTTGTAGCATGTACAATAATGTCATCCATGATATCGTGGACTCCATCACATCTGAGCAGGATTTGTTGCAAAATCTTCTGATACAGTTCAGGGGCACATGAAACTCCGAACATGAGTCTCTTGTAGCGATACAATCCCTGGTGAGTACAGAACGTCGTAATCTGACGAGATTCAGGTGCTAGTTCGATTTGGTGATACGCCCACTTGATATCCAGTTGACTGAACACGGTACTCTTGTTCAGATCCTGCAAGACGTCATCTATAGTTGGCATTTTGTGTCGAACTCTCTTCACTGCTTGATTAGCAATCCTCACATCCACACAGACACGTATGTCTTTGCCTGGTTTGGGAACAATCACTATGGGCGAGACCCAATCACTTGGCTCATTCACTTTCTCAATAATGTCTCTATTTTCAAGTTCTTCCAACTTCTCTGCTAACTTTTCTCTGAGATGATATGGCACACTTCTCAAATTCTGAATCACTGACTGAACTGACTTGTCAATAGGAATCTTCAATTGGTAATCCTTCAACTTTCCAAATCCATCAAAGCACTCTGGAAACTCCTTCACAAAGTCACGACCTTCCTGCACGGCATTAAAGTTATAACCAAGTCTCAAAACACCAAGCTTCTGTGATGTATGTCTTCCCAAAAATGATGTCCCATTACTCTTCATAACCACAAATTCAACTTCCTTCAGTGTCTCTTCACCGACCCTTACATCAGCACTGAATATTCACGCCACTGGTAGTGGTTTCTCTACACCATATGGAAACACTGGTTTAGATTCGTTCTTTGATTCACAAACAATGTGATTTGCCTTCATTTCTTCCCACGTTGCCATTCCGATAACATTACATGAAGAACCAGAGTCTATCAGCATTGACACACTCACTTGACCAACTTCGATCTGAATTTTACCATCATGTAAATCCTCTTCATTAATCACAAATGCATAGTCATTATCCTTATCCTCAGCTCTCTGTGATGATTCTTGTGAAACTTGTCTCACTGATTCTTTGGTTTGCTTACCTCTTCTGGGTTTCCGAAACGCTCTTGATTTACAAGCCTTCTCGAAATGTCCAACAGTTTTGCACAGATGACACGTCTTTCCTCTGGCCGGACACTGACTGTCCCTTGACATGTTGCCAGTCCTACCACGGTACTTACTACGGTAACATATCACCTCCCTTTTCCCTGAATACTTTCCTGGTTGATGACTCCATGACTGTTTCGTTTCCATGACGTTAACTTCACCTGCTAAAGTCCCAGCATAAGACCTAGCCTGCATGTCTGAATCCTCAAACATCTGTGCAGTTTCTATCAACTGAGTCAAATTCAAACCACTTTTCTCCAACAATTTCCTCCTCAAGTTTTGAGAAATACACTTCTCTATAACCTGGTCCCTTATTCTTTCATCTATTTGGCCCATGTCCCAAAACTCACAACTCTCGGCTTGCTGTCTCAAACGTGTTATGAATTGAACAACTGTCTCACTACTCAACTGTGACATTGAGCGGAACACGTGTCTTTCGAAGGGCACATTCATCCGGGGTAGGAAATATTCATTCAAAGTAGAAACAGCTCTGTCATATGCGTTATTGTTGGGATCTCCTGCTAACGAGAGGGTGAAGAAAATGTCCTGTACTTGCATACCCGCCGTATGTAGAAGTATAGCCTTCCGTTGGTCCATGTTCTTGATACCGCGTCCATCCGCATACAACTCGAATGCCCGTATCCATCTCCGCCAACGTGGTCCCAAACTCGACGGGTCGTTGCAGTCGAACGTCTGAAGATGCCCAATATCTCCTATCTTCACCGACGACATGCTTTCCAACTATCCTCGTCGCCAATTGTAGTGTCACAAGCCGTATTCAAACCATGCAACCACTAAAGTGACCATCTATACTTCCTCGCATGCAGAGACAACACAACACGTTTCAACGCTCCCGCATTTACTTCCATAGTTCACCTCATTTCTGCCCATGCGCAGAAACATCATTCTTTTCATTTCCGTCGGTTAACAACCGGAGAAATACATTAACCGGACCATACCTGGTAATAGAATAGCAAACACTACAAGACTCACATTGGTTTGTTCTCATGCACTGCAGGGTAAGCTTTCGTGGGATTGTTATGGATTCTCGAGAAGTTTAGCAAGTACATTGAGTTCATGTCACTACCTGAGATGCATATTAAAGAGACACAGAGTATGTTGATAGGATCACATATGTCAAATTTTGAAATCGATGTTATTACATCGGGAACCACTTACTGTTACTGAAAATAACAAGTTAAAGGTCAATCGGTACATTAGAGCGAAAATACGGCCATTTAAAGTCGGTATTTTGATCGAAAACCGGACAATGTGGCCCGAGTGGAATGCGCAAATTCGCCAAACGTAATTTTCAACCTTGTCATAAGCTGACATGAAGATATATTCGATTCGATAGTGTTTATTAGGTATTGTAACTCATAGATAGATTAATTGAATGCATACTTTCTAATATTAAACGTATTTGAGATGTTTCCTTGATTTTTCCATAAAATCAAGCATTTTAGAGATATTATGCATAAATGGATATATTTGCAAGTCCAGTGATGAGATTTTATCTTCAATCAGCATATTAGATATTTTGTAGCTTATCAAAACCAAATAAAATTTTAAGAAAGATACTCTGTGTCACTTTAAGACTCATAAGTAGGCAGAACTCAAGGCAGGACATTTCCATGCAAATCATTACTGCTTGCCCCTCAATGACCAGATCAAGCTGACTGATTGAAAACCTGGAGCTTTGAATATGAGGAACCTGTGGTAACAAGATGGCAGTATATATCAGAAATATGAATGCAAGAGAAAGAAACTGCAAAGACAAGCAAAGAAGAAAAGCTTAGGACCATTTTAAAATACTTAGATAACCTCTATCGCAAGAACTAGACATTACGTTTCAGTAAACGTAAAATTCAACTGTTTTAACTTTGGATGAACAGTATACGTATTATCTATAAACGAATATCACAAGTCTTTTAATCGGTAGCCTAGAGATAATAAGGGCGTAGAATGTCTTCAAAGCGCCACAAGCCTTGAAATAAGCCCTTTTGGTTCTTATAATTACGTGTAACAATACAATCTTTACACATATTATTTCAATAGATTAGATTTTTTGTATGACTTTGATGAACTGTTGTTTTTTATCGTGACCTGTGATCGAAGATGTCGACTGTCAAGGGCTCATAACGTAAAATGCAAGATCGTTTTACATAATGAAATAGAATGGTATTTAGGCCATGTGAGTTTGTGTTTGTTTATTTACAAATTTACAATCAAACTTGAGAAACAGACAAAACTTTAAATATTATGCTTCTCGAGTTACTACCAGTTTTCGGACATTTCTAGGCCTATTTTACATATTTAAAAAGCCTAAGGCGTAGATTAGAACCTACATCACACGTGAATTTCATTAAACATTTTTTTCAAAAAGAAAGTGACTTTAACTTCGATAATAATGTTTTTTGTTTCATTTCTGATCCCACACACGTTTCGATCTCTGCAATACTCCTCCGTATTTGGTAATTTGGTAAATATAGTGTATGCACACATAACGTAAATTACATAATGTAAAGTACAAAGCGGGTTTTGTTAGAGTCCAAAAAAATATTATGGCTGCTTTGGAGCGATTTTGTTCACTTACAAGAAAATTTAAAAAATGTGTACATCTTCTATTTTCAATATTTACAAGAAACCCATAATGTAGATTTAAAACCAATTTTCAGAGATCAATGTTTTAAAAAGTAATTTTACTGTTTTCATTGTATTTTTGGCACAATTTTCCGACCAACCTAGGGAATATTGGACCAAAATTCATTAAAAATGAGATGATTTATAAAAATGACCGAAACGACAACCGATATGAATGCAAATCAAGTGTGGCCATCTAACAACATTTGATTTTTAGATATACGCGTGAAAACCATCTTTGTCTCGGACAACTAGCTTTTATTTTATTTTTCTCCGAATTAGGTATTCGTTGCTGCAAAAGTTGATACCCATCGTCGAAATAAGGATGTTATTGTTGATAAAAAAATGTATGTGATATTGTACGATTTTTCTACCTAGTGATGTATTCAGATTCTCAATAGCTAAATTTCATCCTGAACCGCATGCAAGTATGTAAATTGGACCTTTAACCATACGCCTGCTCCTTAGCGGATATTAATGTCAGAAACACGAGCAGCTATGTTAATTTAAAAGGAGCAAAGTGCAAACAATTGTGGCAGGTAATATCATGTGTCTTTAAAGAAACATAATACAACACAGTGGCTTGCGGGTTGCCAAACGGTATGTTCACATACAGCATCATTATATTTGTAATATATTTGTGACACTGAGGTACTTATTGGGGATTTTTTTCATTTGTGTTAACTGGTTCCACTAAATAGTGGCCACGTATAAAGCGAAAACTACATGCTGCCATAATTGTCTTGAAAACTGAATTCACGTATATTAAAAGGACTTGTGTTTGCCAAGAAAAATTAGTTTACACAGTAACAGTAACTGATTTTTAAGATTTGTAGATGGTAAAATAATAAAATAGAGATCATTTTAAAGGGGCAGTAGCACGTTTTTTGATAATTTTATATTTTCAATTTATCACTGATAATTATAACTTAATGCTAAATGTATTATTTTGACAGTGTCAAAACAAGCCAATCGTCCATAGTCAGAGGACAAAGTATGAAGATTCACATAAAATCCATTGGCGGTCATTTTTGTTTGAACACCTTTAATTCATTTTGTGTAAGAAAAAGGAATCGCATGGCTAACTTTACGTTATATATTTGATTATTACTGCCCCATTTAGTTTAAATACATTGTCTTTCAATTGGAACTATTAATTTTCATTTTCCTCATATTACCTTATATTCCCCTTAAAAACGTGTTACTGTCCCTTTAAAATGAGGCTATGGAAAAAAAAGAAATTTTGAAGTTCAATTTTAAGAAAAAACTAAGCTGGTTATTTTTCTTGGGCTGAAATAACATTTTAAATGTTACAGATAAAGTAAAGGTTACGCTGATTTTATTTTGTAAATAAACATATAATTTCTTCAAAGAGAATAGAAAATATATATCAGTCATCACTGCGAAAAAGCATCTTTGAAGGCAAATGTGAACAGAAACGAAATTAATGATTCAATGTTTTACTAGACTAATAGAATGAAGTTCCATTTCTTTTCACATGTCAACATCTGGACAACAGGTTTGATGTGCTGGTTTGAAACTGACGCGAAACGAAAAAGGATTCCACAAAATTACGTTGCAGAAACGTTTTTCAAAACGTTTCTGAAAACAAAAGGAAACGTTTCAGAAACGTTGTAGGAACGTTTCTGTGTTAGCTAGGTATATAATTTGTTTCATGTAACAGTAGCTTAACGTAATTATTTAGATAGATTAAAGATATAAATGCAAAGAACGCGTATTCCAGATTTCACTCTAACTCAAACAATCCACGGGTATCCAAATATTAAAAATCATAAAATAGTATAACTTATTACACTTCTTCGCCAATTTCTATTTTTTTTCATTTTATTATCTCAAGCTTGTAACAAATGTATTCAGAAAATGGATGTCTATTAAAAAAGTACGCTTAACCAACAAAATCTCTACATGATGAAACAGTCCCAGCAAACATTTGGTTATCGATCACACTATACAAAGGCACCTATGCCTGAGATTTTACGCCGCTTCACACAGCTCCGAATCGATAAGCACCAAAGTGCCCTTCAGGTTAACCTTGACCTTGATCCAAGGGGGCAGCGGACATAAGAAGGTAAAAAAAACACTGGCATTTATGAATTTGGATAGACAGTAGTTCTTTAGCAGTTAATGTTTTCGTGGATATTCTGTGATAAGTTTACATATTGTAGTGATGTTTTATTTTCAATTTTCCTTTTACGTTAAGAAATAGAACTAAGTATTGAGTAATGAAAGAATGTCTATCGAGAGGTAGAGCCGGACCCTATATGTCCAATTTTTGTGTGGGTTTTTTTTGTGAACGCGTTTGTACGTATATAATTATTATCAAAATGAGGTAACGATAATAATGAAATAATGTAAAATAATACAATAAAATAATACAATAATTTCTGATAAAAAACGAGTTCAGTAATTATTGTAAGTAGATAATTATGAATAGTTAATGATGCGAATCGCATGTAGTGACTGTTATGACATAGAAGTATATCATCTTTGTATTCAAGCTGGCATTCCATGCTTATACCTTTATATAATGAAGTGGACTTAAACTTTTATAATGTACATTTTTTATACAGTTTACCTTCAGTTCCTGCTTTTAATTAATGTTGCTCGTTTTATCTTAATTGTTTTGCTTAGTAGCATGATTAAGACACACACGTCGTTGTATTTAGAGAAGAATGATTTACCGCGGCTGTCAAATATCATACTTATTTACTAAAATATTCAAGGAATACAATGTAATATTTCTGGAATTTAACGGCATTTATATCACACATTTACTAAACATTACATTTAAAACATATAATTGTTAGTAAGTTTGTTATATATCATTTTAATAGGACCAATGGTTGCTTTTTTCGGTGCAGATTGAGATAAATAGTTTAAGATCTTAATATTTCACATTTATAATGTGATTAACAAAGAATGAAGGAGAACTGGCGTATCTAATATTTTGGTTTATAAGCTCTGGTAAAAGTGTCAAACGTAATGCTTACTAGTGTAAGTAAATCATGCTAACATTAAAAATAAATTTAAACATTTGGAAATGATGCGTAAAATATATAACATTCTGTCTGTCTATCTATGTAGATCAAAGTCGGAATTGATTTCAATTCATTATGCAATCATTTCACTTAGTCGCTTAAGTTGTCATTCAGCGGAAGTTATCAATCCTTTATATCATACTGATCTAGGCCGGGATCTTAGACAATAGATTAGATAATATTGTGGCTTGTTCTTGCAAATCAGACTTGTAATGTTGATGAATAGGAAAGGATTTCAATCAAGACGAGAAGCCCAGTACATACAAGACACATTTAAGAAAACCACTGTATACTCTTTTCCACTCGCATGCACATAGAACACGATTTTTGGGGTACATGTCAATTTTAAATTGAAATTACATTTACATTTAAAAATACACCTCTAACATATACAATCAAGTAAAATTTAAATGATTTAAAAGTTTATGATAAAAACAGTCCATTGCACTTTATTTTGTAAAAAAAAATGCATTAAAAGTCTATAACCTGGGGGAGTCAGTGGTCGCTGTCTCGCCGGCCGGTGAGAGACTAACCACGGAGTGCACGTGCAGGGAGTCCTCGGGTATTTCCGCCAGATCCCGAATGTTGCCGAGTTAAACATAAAATAATATATCATTTTCCATCTATATTCAGGTTTATCGAGTTTATATATTACCTGTTACTGTAAATATTTAAAATTTGATATGAAGAAAGTTAGCAACAAAACTATATATAAAATGAAACACTGTTAGTCGGAAATCAAATATTGTTATACTGCATAGGAGAATAACTATGTAAACCTAAACTAGCGTCCAAAAGAAACGGTACCAACTAAATCACAAGATAGTTATCACCGGGCGATTTATGTGACAGAAACGTGGTTACGTTATTCTCAAGAAGCTTACGTACTTTGATACAACATTTTTGAAACTTTCATGTATGCGAGAACGCGCCTTAAAAACGCAATGTCCTAGGCGAAAGGCAGAGAGAACTTAAACACTTTTGCTTGTTTTAGAACATCTCACAGCAACGACGCTCCAAGACATTAATTACAAATAAAGTGCTTTATATCAGCATTATTGTTTTGTAGCATAACTTTATAAGTTAACATAAGATTTCTTAGACTTCAATTTTATTTGATATGTTAATGTGAAACTTCCCTTGATACATGTTCACTATACCTGAGCTTTGTGATTATGAATTGTATATAAGCAAGGCACTTAAGTTAAAATATGGCAGACTTTCAGTTAGAATATACGCTTTTGTAAAGAAGTCGATATCCAACTTTTGTTCTAATATTGAAGTCGATATAAACAATGCAATCTGATTAGAAAATGATAAACCTGGATCGCGACATATTGTTATTTGCTGTTTATATTCAATCCAGAAGATTCATCGTATTATAAAGTTATTCAACAATGTATGTTGCTACGACAGATATAGTCTGCCATACAGACCCTTAAGGAAAAATATTTAATTGATGACCAACCCAGTCTAGAAAAGTATAGCAAGTTTTAGAAATATTGTTAATATCGAAAAAGATACTTTTGAGACTAAATATTAGTAGAGATAGAGATAGAGATACTTGAGAACCTTTTTCAAGCCTTATCCTAAAAAAACTAATAATTAAAGGGGGTCTGCTACCTGAATTTTTAACTTCCAGTGTTTCGTCGAAAATACTCGGTAGGGACGAAATCGTTTGGTTGCGAACCGCTTACAACTGACAGCCGGTACCAAGTTTGTGTCGTGTGACCCCCCTTACCCGTCTGGATGCTTTTGTTAACGATAATCAATGAGGTTTCACGAGCCAGGTTGTTGTTCCCCTTTAACGATTTTCAGGAAATGTTTTCCACTGAGTTAGATAAATCATTTGACAACGTAACACTACTAAGCATTTGGTGTAAAAAAGATATCCACGTCAATGGCAATTAAACAATTATTTAGGCGGTATTTCAGTTGAAATAATGATTCGTTACTCTGTATAGTCTGTTTATTACGTCACACCTGCGCGAGTTTTATGGCCCCTAACCCAAGTACGTTTTTCACAGCCGATAATTACGCTGTCTAAATGAAAGGCTAATAAAAAGTGTTGATTGGTCAAATAAACAAAAATTAAGTCCAGCTTTTATTTTTTGGAAAAATCTTTGAACGAAAACCAAGAAGAGGTTAGTTGATGTTTAATAAGAATCAAGCTATATGCTGATTAACACTTGAGACAAAAGGTTGATAGAGAGAGTACGGTGTGTATATACAAATACTTGTGTCGTGTTGCTTGTTATCTTGCCCAGTTCTGAAATATCGAGAACAAATGGAATGTATCTACGTAAATGATGTTGTTAAATATCTAGATCTGGTTTAGACATATATTCAAATTTTATACGATTTATAAAATAATGTATTTTGTAACAAAATGATTAATTTGTATTATAACTATTGTTATAACTGTTCTTTTTCTAATATTTATTATTTATAGTGTTGTCGTTAATCTGAGCTTTGCATGTTTGGTTCAATTATGTTAACACAACTGCCTTAAAGTGACACAGCGTATCTTTCTTTAAATTTTATTTGGTTTTGATAAGCTACAAAATATCAAATATGCTGATTGAAGTTCAAATCTCATCATTGGACTTGCAAATATATCCATTTATGCATAATATCTCTAAAATGCTTGATTTTATGGAAAAATCCAGAAAGCATCTCAAATACCTGTAATATTCGAAATTATGCAGCCAATTAATCTACCTAAGTTACAATACCTAATACACACTATCGAATCGAATATATCTTCATGTCAGCTTATGACAAGGTTTCAAAATTACGTGTGGCAAATTTGCGCGCGCCACTCGAGCCACATTGTCCGGTTTTCGATCAAAATCCCGACTTTAAATGGCCGTATTTTCGCTATAATGTACCGATTGACCTTTAACTTGTCCTTTTCAGTAACAGTTAGTGGTTCCCGATGTAATAACATCGATGTCAAAATTTGACATATGTGATCCTATCAACATACTCTGTGTCTCTTTAACTTTGCTTAACTACTCTAAAAGATAAAAGTTAAAGCTGTGATCAAGATTATTGTACGTTTTATAGGTTAAGAACCATAGAATTCATGCTATCACTAGTTTAATCTAAAGAAACAGACACGTTCCTGGTAAGGTCAAAGGGACAGCTCTATATCGAGGTATTTATGACAGCCCTACTTTTGGACACTAGTTTTTGTTACCTTCCTTTAAAAGCTGTGAAAATCTCTTTAATAAAGGATCTTCGATTTCATTAATTACACGATGTCTCTTGTAATTTCAGTAAAAACGCCAATTTACTGAAAAGCATTAAATGCATGTATTTACTGAACGAAGCAGTAAATATTTTGTATTTACAATTTTTTAAAGAAATATATTCATTTATTGATAGACAGAATTACACATAGACGCTCGAAAATCAAACTGAAGTATTTCGTTTAAATATATCTTGCAAAGATTTGTTGAAAATTAGATGAGATGCTTTGGCAATCGAGTATTGCCTTTTCGTTCAACTATTAAAGGGACACTCCCTGTAATGTTTTCGTCAAACATGGTCAATGGTGCACGTTATCTCAGACCGTTGGTATGGTTATATGAGAAAAGTGGTAATATACATATGAGATACCAATCGAGATGTTTTTTGTATACGGGATAAGGTACCGCCGTATATATGTCATTGTTAGTCAGACGTCATTTAAGAACCTCATCAAAAACACACAGAAGAATGAAGTTGATAGTGTTAACTAGGATACTAATATGCATGTCATTTGGACGTGTGATTTATAAATATGTATCTGGTGTATCCTATGTTGATTTTCATGCCGAGTGATATATTTCGACTCTATATCGGCACATATGATATTTTTGTTTTAATTAAAGTTCCACAAATTTTCATAAAAATCAACTAGTGTCCATTTTAAAAGAAATCCATTTTCGTTTTTTTTTTGGTCTGGATGACAGAGAAGGCACAATCCCTCCGTTTTACTAATAGCCACTTCTTCTTTACAGGAAACATGCCACGCAAAGTTCTCATCTGCGGAGGCGGAAATGGTGCCCATGTGGTTACCGCCATTGCTTCGTCCGACCCAAACAACGAGACACGTGTCCTGACTTTATACGCGGACGAGGCTGAAAAATGGACGACAGCTCTCGAGTCTGGTCCAATGACGCGTGTTGTTGTTGAAGGGGACAAAGAAAACGAAATCCAGTCCAAGCCCAAAATCGTTTCGAAAGACCCAGCCGAAGTTGTTCCTGGAGCAGACATCATCATTTTGTGCATGCCCGCTTTTGGTCACAAGCCATACTTAATGTCTATAGCACCTCACATCACCACGCCCGCCATCTTGGTTGCTATGCCGGGCCAGCCAGGTTTCGAGTTCCAATCTCATTCGTTCTTGAAGAAACAGCTGTCAAATCTCATTATAATATCTGCCGAGACCCTGCCGTGGGCATGTCGTATTGAGGAATATGGTAAGAGGGTTCGAGTCCTCGGTTCCAAGGACACTCTGAAGGTCACGGTCATCTACACGGGATTTAAAGATGACCGTGATCCTTTGAAGGAATACAATTGTGTGATCGGGGGTACCTTCAAACTCATCCCAGCTAAGAACTTCCTGGAGCAGAGTCTAATGTCAGCGTTTATGCATCCTGGTTTGATGTACGGCAAATGGAAAGACTGGGACGGCAAACCATTGGAAGAGAAGCCACTGTTTTACCAAGGAGCTGACGATATTCAAGCCAAATGTGTCACAGATCTGAATGCAGAAGCCATGGAGGTTGTGAAGGAAATCATGAAGCAGAAGCCAAACTTTGACTTAACAGGAGTCATTTGGGAATTCGACTGGCTTCTCAACACGTATCCAGATATCACTGACAAGAGCAATTTCAAGATGGCGTTGAGGACGAACAAGGCCTACAATGGGTTGGTACATCCAATGAAAAGCGTTGAAGGGGGTTATGTTCCTGATTTCAAGTATCGGTATTTGGCGGAAGACATTCCCTTTGGTCTGGTGGTTGTGAAGGGTTTGGCACTTCTTGCTAAGGTTGATACACCCTTCATCGATGAGGTGATTGCTTGGGGACAGACTAAATTAGGCAAGGAGTATATAGTTGGGCGCGAACTCAAGGGAGAGAATATGCGTGAGACGAGAGTTCCACAGAATTACGGAATTACCTCTCTTGATCAACTTGACGCATACATGTAACTTTGACTGACTTTTTATTCTATGTGTGCTACTCCCATTCCCTCGAATAATCAAACAGAACATTGACTTTACGCTCAATTGCGTGCAGTCTAATCATCGCTGTTCTATCAAATTCTACCACGAATTCCTGTCGAATTAAATAAAACATGAAAACCAAAAACTTACTCAAGCGTTGTGATATATCTCTAAGGCCTAGTTTTTGTGAAGTTTTTGTGAAGTTTCCATCGCCGCCGCCGCCGCCGCCGCACTCGTACTACTAGCTATAACTTTTTTCCACTAAGCTTTCCAGAACTCTTATTCATACCTTACTACTCATACCTCGGGGGAACGATTTTGACACGTTCACTTTCAAGGTCAAAGGTCAAGGTCACGAGATATGTATTCACTCTAAGAATTCCTTGTAAACGCGATAACTTGAAAAGTTTTTGTGCTATGAAGCTCTAACTTGGTATATATCATCCTTGGAAAAGTAAAACATTTTGAAAAGGTTTTGGCTACAATCCGTCAAAGGTCAAGGTCACAGCAAGGTCATGACGTAAGCATGTTTTAACTATGAACACTTTTAATCAATACATGATTGTTAAACTCAATAAAAAGTGTTCAATTATTGTGTGACCTTGAAGGTCAAAGGTCAAGGTCATGAGATATGAGTAATTGCAATTCCTTGTAAACACAATAACTTGAAAAGTGTTTGTGCTATGAAGTTTAGATTTTGTATATATTATCTCTTGAGAAGTACAAAATTTTCAAAAAGTTTTGGGTACGTACTGTCGAAGGTCAAGGTCACAGCAAGGTCAACATATATGGAGAAAATGGATTAATTTAATTTTTAACACTTTATTTCATTACAATAATGTTATACTCAATGAAATGTGTTCATTGATTGTTTGACCTTGAGTGTCAAAGGTCAAGGTCACGAGAAAATTCCCAATTTGGTGAGGCCTGTAAAAGGCGGAACAGGGTAAGGCGAAACCCCAAGTTCCGGGGCTGCTCTGCTTTTGCGGTATCTAGTTTGTTTCTGGTTTCCGCCAGCGTCAATTTCAAACCCCCGCATCAAGCCTTTTTTTGAAGATGTTGACAAGGGGTGAAAATGGAAATGTGACAGGCCAAGAGAAAAACATGGAAACTTTTAATTTTACTCGTTTCTGTAAGTGAAGGCTTTCAAAGACACAGTTATAAAGAGATCAAAAGTTTATATTCATTTATTTTTTCAAATTCTGTTGACTCGAATAATTTTCATATTCAATGATAAAAAAATATTTGAAAATATTAAAAAAAATCCACGACATCGCATCATTTTTGCCTGCATGCAAGGACCAGAAACATTTTTTGTATTTCTGGGGGCCCATATAATGATAATGAGGATATCAAATAATTTTCTTCACCCTGATACATGGTCAAGGTGTGATTGAGAGAGTAGGAGTTAAAGACGTGTTTAACTTGTAGACGTCAAAGCAGTTTCCCTGTTTTGATGAAGTTTGGAATCATCATAGATGTTCATTATAACAGGATTCTAAACTTAGAGTGCCTTTGTTTGATCTAATGCAACGTGAAATCGGAAAGGTATATATGCTACACCAAGCCTATATTTCTTTATTATGGCTTTAAAGAGGAAGAGCCATTGCGATGCAGGGTAATTAATATATATATTAATTGAGAAAGATATACCATTCAAAAAAAGAAACGCATAGTTGATTTTGAAATTTTTGGACTGGTGTAAAAACGAAAATAAGAATAAAACTGTCACATTTCTTCCCTGAATGTAATCCTTACATGATTATTTACAGCTTCTGTGCTAAAAGGGAGACATTTCATCGATTTCATTCTTTAAAGAAGCAATTAAAAACATTTTTCATAACCTGTGCTTAGGAAAATCTTTAAAGCAAAAAACACATTTAGAAAGCGTAAAAGCATGTTGAACTAATAACGTAGCAAAGGCAACTAGTGTTTTTATTCATATTCATTTAAACATGGAAAAATTATGCAACGTAAAAGTGGCGTAAACATCACTGTACATCAGATTGAAACTTTAGTATTAAAATCTTCTGTCGCGTTTAATTGGGATATTCATTAGAGCATCATATTAAGCCATATTTAGTCGTTTTTTCAGACCTATTTTCGACAAAAAGATGCCAAAATGTGTGCGACAAAGAATGCAATCAAAGCTAAATACATATATATATAATACATCCGGGTTAATACCTTGCGTCATCGTCTTACAGATTACCTAGCAGACACATGTTTTGTGAAAAAAAGTCGACAAAAGACCAAGAGAGCTAGTTATCGGCCCTGTTTTGAGAAAAATCAAAATGTTCAATCGCCTATAATGTTGTTTTAAAAACAGGTGGGCCAATCCTTTAAATCTGTAGGAAAGGTTAGTTTGGTGATAAATTGCAATTTTATCCAAAATTGTGAGATGGAAAACAGCGTTTCTCTTTATTGTTTAATTTCTGAAACTTAAATTTTTGCCGATTATTTCATTTGAAAGATCAACAGATTCGGTGGAGAGGAGGTGATAATGTAAGTAACAATATCAAGCACACAATATCTGCTTAAGATGTTGTTTTAGGGGGATTTGGCTGATAGTCTGAACATCAACAACAGTCACGAACGTCAAATGCATCAGGTTTGTGGTCTGCTAGGGGGAGTTTTCAATCATGATGGCATTCATTCACATACAGAACGCCGCTTGATCTACATCTATGTTAAGATCAAGGTCAAAGTTCTGTACAAACGCACTCAAACACAAGATAAAAACCAGTTTAAAACGTAAATGTCATTACCTTTATTAACGTGCACGTCAACGTCACATTACGTTTTATACACGTCAACAACCATTGCAAAGCGGGATGGGTGGAGAAAAACTTCGTAAAAGAGACTTTTTACCTTTAGCATTCATTGCCAGAAATTTGTAAATCAAGACTTGCTATATATTATAACAAAACAGTAAACCGACTTTGCCGCAAAAAATTGGATAGATAACACACAAGAACAGAACAAAAACTGATGTCGACGTGTTTGCAAACACTTTGACTACACCCATGTTAAATTTCACTTTCGTACCATTGAAATTAAGTGATATTTTTCCTCTCAACTAAAAGTAAATATATTCAAGGAAATATGGTTCATGCGCTTCTTTTTTGAAGAGTATACGAACGGAAGACGAACTCAAACTTCAATTCCACATGAATACTATTTACATAACATATCAAACATCATCAATCAAATTATACCTTCATCTGTTTGCTTTAGATAAGTTTCCAAAATTACGTTTTACTGATTGACACAGTCTGATTAAAATCGACCGTGCTCCGAGGAATAAAATATCAAAAATATTGTCTCTATCGGGGCTCGAACCATTCGGGATATCCTCTCCGTCTCGATCTGAATGCACCCACCTCTATATCGCGTGTTGCTATAACCAGTTTAGCGCAGACAAACCCAGTCGTAAGCTATCCAATCACATCCTCGTTTTTAAATAGCGTTTAACGGCGATTATGTATAACGAATGGTACACTGGAGTTACCTGCCCCTGAAGGATACCGAAGCTTTCACTGCGCTCCTTTCGATTGGCTAGATGAGCTTGTGTCAGAACATGCGGGCAATAGGTGCCTTCAGACTGTGAATGAGAGGAAAGCCGGGCTGGGTGATGTTCGAACCCCGCTAGAGATAAAAAAATTACACTTTTTTCCTCGAATCACAGTCGATTTTAATCAGACTGCTGATTGACACATTTCAAAATGTCCGGTTTTCGATCATCATCCTGTTGTAGTCTATAGCTTTAAAAACACATTTCCTGCAACAGTCGATAATTCTCGATCACGTGAGACTGTTCACAGAGTGACTTTTTAGAGTTGTGATTAATATGATCGATAACTCCATAATCGATCAGCTCAAATATGATATTCTGATGACAGCATCGATGAAGTTTGGCAAGAATCTACTACCACCAGGAATGGATCTTTTTGGGCTGTTATAGCGACCAGCACGTTTTGGAAAAGCAAAGTTGATCAGACTGTCCCTTTAACAGAGTGAGAGAGTATTTGAAAGTCTATTCAGTATCATACGACATTTCAATAAAATGACGTAAAATATTGCAATATACACGTTGTTGAATATGAAACATATTTAGAACGTTATGCTGCATATCAAAATTGCATATATAAAATGATACATAATGTATAATAAACTCAACCTTATACACCCAGTCACAATTTATACATACGGAAAAAAAATTAAACACCCCATAAATTCGAAAACTGAAAAATGGTGCTTTGGCAAAGCTACAATACTTTGAATAAATTAATGACTCTTAACATAATTATGTAGATTTTGTAAATGATTTCATCAAAGAAAGATCATCCACGTAGACATGAAAATACGATTGAATTTGTAATGGTACTGATATTCGACAGTCATCTTGCAAATACGATTGGTCCATTCAACAATTGTTCCTAAATTTATTCAAAAGTCAGATTCTAAATGTTTTGAAATGAAATTAGCAAAAGTATTTATACCTAGAGTAAGATCAACATTAGGCAGTAACTATAAAGTCAAACATTGATATGCAATTTACAAAGACCACCTGTGTTTTTCTTTCAACAACTGACGTTACACTTTTGTTTAACGAACAACACATGAACATATGAACATTGTAGTGGCTATCCAAACAACATTAAGTCGACCTTATTATGGATAATTCAAATATGCATGGATCTGATTTCAGCTTACCAGAGGATTGGGGTCATTGCTTGAAGTTTGGACTGACATGGATTCTGTATTCCACTTGCTGAAACTTTTCAGCTGATCGTGAACGATTTGAGTGTGAATGTTTTGATAAAAATACTAGTAGCCCTTGAGGTCTACAATCATCATGGATACCAAGGATTTTACAAAATGAAATCACCATGTGATGCAATTTATTTGAAAATAAGTTATAAACCTGCAGTTAACCTAAATGTGCGTTTCAAAATTGTTTTCATATTATGTGTTCTTTCGTAAATAGGTCTTTGATACAAAGTCAACATTTCAAGGTGTTTGGTACCTTGGTACTTTGTCTGCAAAATCTTAAACTATTCTTTATTTAATCCTACATATATATGAATCCTTATTCCATTGCTATATCCATGCGCATCTCTGTAAAGATGTATATTGTATCTATATGTGTATATCATTGTATCATGGGCCAGAGGCCTTAAGTACAATAAACTTTTTTTTTTTCTTTTTTTTTAATGTATCCAAAAACACAGTGGTTGTAAGATCTTTCGAGGTGAGATACCACAAACAAGTGAGTCGAAGCCGAAATTGTTTGTGGTATCGAAACGAGAAAACATTGCACCCTGCACCAAATGCACCCTGGGTGTGAAGAGGTATATGTAAGGTTATACAATATAACCATCGCATGTCTGGTTATACGAGATACTTATCCTCTGATATTGACCTGATAACCACAACCTGTGGTGTATATGAATATATTGCTTAAATGAAAAATGAAACAAATATTTTTCAATATAAACCAGAAATACGTCCACAAGGAGTAATTTGCTAGGATCTCTGGAACTGTTTTTCTAGATGAAGTAGAAGAGAAAAGTAAATTTCATCAGGTATATTCTTTTTTTTCCTTTATATAAAACATCGAAAGTGTGCATGTTTATTGCCAACGCAGGCAAAGTAAAGGTGTTTGCAAAAACTTAAAACTGAACAGAGATCATCACAAGCACGAAGGTGCCAATTGGCACATTCTACAAATCCACTTCACTGCT
Organism: Steromphala cineraria; assembly: GCA_916613615.1. Taxonomy (NCBI): domain Eukaryota; kingdom Metazoa; phylum Mollusca; class Gastropoda; order Trochida; family Trochidae; genus Steromphala; species Steromphala cineraria. The sequence continues at coordinate 36,002,577 of OU744722.1, read as the reverse complement.
GTAGGATTTGTTTTGTGCAAATAAGAGTCATTAGATGATGACACCTCTAACCGACTCCCAATAAAGTTACCTTTCCATAAAAATATAGATATGAAGAAATTGAATATATCAAAAGGCAAACATATGATGACTTATCGACATACAAAGTTTTAACGTTCTTTATGACTTATGAATTGTGTTTTTGTGGTCGATCCCACGGTATCACAAGTTCATGTACAAACCTACATCAATAATGGATTATAAAATTTCAGTTCCGATCATGGTTGTTTTTCACAATTTATCATGAAAATCGAATTCCTTTTTTAGCTCACCTTTACAAAGTAAATGTGAGCTTATGTCATGGCGCTTCGTCCGTCGTCCGTCTGTCTGTCCGTCTGTCCGTCTGTCCGTCCGTAAACTTTCAGGAAAAAGACTACTCCTCCTAAACGAATGCAGATATCATTCTGAAATTGTAGTATGTTATACCCATGGTGATTCCTCACAGAAAGGTAGACGTTTCAGTTTTGAGAATCCAAGATGGCCGCCATGGCAGCCATATTGAATTTTCAATTAGATTTCACGAAAAAGACTACTCCTCCTAAACGAATGCAGATAACATTCTGAAATTGTAGTATGTTATACCCATGGTGATTCCTCACAGAAAGGTAGACTTTTCAGTTTTGAGAATCCAAGATGGCCGCCATGGCAGCCATATTGAATTTTCAATTAGATTTCACGAAAAAGACTACTCCTCCTAAACGAATGCCGATATCATTCTGAAATTGTAGTATGTTATACCCATGGTGATTCCCCTCGGAACGGTAGACGTTTCAGTTTTGAGAATTCAAGATGGCCGCTATGGCAGCCATATTGAATTTTCAATAATTATTAGATTTCATGAAAAGACTACTCTTTCTAAACTAATCTAGATATCATTCTGAAATTGTAGTATGTTATAACTATGGTGATTCCGCACAGAAAGGTAGACGTTTCAGTTTTGAGAATCCAAGATGGCCGCGATAGCAGCCATATTGAATTTTCAATGAGATTTCATGAAAATGACTACTTCTCCTAAACCAATCTAGATATCATTTTCATATTGTAGTATGTTATACCTATAGTGATTCCTTCCACAAAGGTAGACGTTTCAGTTTTGAGAATCCAAGATGGCCGCGATAGCATCCATATTGACTTATCAGCTGCAGATGACACATCATTATTACTAAATTTTAAGCTTTCATCAAGTGATCACTCGCACTATATAAATTCTCTAATTTGAACTTACTAATCATAAATTTATCTTGAACATAGAGTATTTAAGATTGTCATGCAAGTTGTTCTATATTTTAAGTGTTTCTAAAACTTTAAGATGAAAGACAAACATAATTAATTAATTTGTTTTAAATATTTATGGCAACTAGCTGCAAAAACCCAATGACATTAAACATCATGTTAGATTTTGAACAATGGTATCTCCCTTATATTCCTTTAAATACCACAAATAAGGGGTCAACCAGAGTTCAGATATTTCTGTTGAGTCCACTATGCTGTCTAATACACATCCCAATACAGGCTGCTAGCATCATAGTGTCAGCTGCTAGTCTGTTGCATAATCAACCTGACCCAATTGATATGGTAGAGCATTATGCTATATGGCCATGTGTATGCAATAAGAGTTATGGAAATTAGACTTGTATTCTCATGACAGCGATATGTTCTTTCTAAGAATAACAACTTACACAAAAAATTGTCACTTGTTTTGTGTTTAGCAATCTACATGATAAGTTGATGTGGAAAGAGTTATTTTGCATCAGGTTCCACTTCCTGTGTTTTACTCATATTTGTACCATTTCTGTATCTAACAGCAGTTCTTCTTGACACAAAATCAATTTAGGACATAAGCTAACTATATTTTGTGAAATTTATATATTTTTCACAACAATTCATGTTCTCTCCCGTCAAGTCTATTAATACCACACATAAGGGCTTAGCCAGAGTTCAGGTTTACATGCTCAGCACACTAGGATGCTTCTCCAAATATACATACACAAAGCCAAATACACAAATTGCTACACTCTCCTTAAGGATCTGGGGCTAGCAGCCCTGCCTGCTTGTATATTGCATAGTAATCCTGACCTAATTGATTAATAGAACATAATGGACTTTATGGAAAGTATATAAATTGTCTTTATGAAAAGTATACTTGTATTCTATTAATAGTAATACTTTTTACAAATAACAATTTAAACAAGTCAAGAATCAGCTTTTGTGTACAACAAACTGCACGATGAGTTAATATTAACAAGTCAAGAATCTGCTTTTATGTTCAGTAATCTACATGATAAGTTAATAATAGAGGTATTTTGTATCAGGTTCCAGTTCCAATACCATGTGTTTTATAAATACCTGTAAAAATAAATGATAATTGTATCATGCTGAAGAGGTTCTGGGAACAACATGTCATCATAGAAGTCATTATTTTTCAATTAGATTTCAGGCCAAGTACTACACCTACTAAATCAATTAAGATATCATTCTGAAAAAAGAGTATTTTTTTATATAGTGATTCCTGACAAAGACGCATTTATTTTATTATCAAGAATCCAAGATGGTCAATATGTCAATTATATTGAATTTTCAATTAGATTTCATGAAATTCATTGAAAAGAATACATTTCCTGATCAATCAAATCAATGTCATTATATTTGTATTGATATGCTTGTTGTAATATTTATCAACACTATAAATACAGTTACAAAAAACTGTATGAATCATCTTTATCTGCGAACAGCCTGAAGCATGACTGTTTTAATAAATCCTTTCCGTTTTACATAATTCCTGACACTTCATATATATGGCAAATAACATACCGGTAGCCAGTGAGGGATAAATATACATTTTATAATCATCTATATCTGATTACGGTCTGAACAATGATTATCTAGATAATTATAATGATCATTCAATTCAAACAAATCCTTTTCAAAAGCATTTAAAATGATTAAATGTTTTCACTCCCAACACTAACTGTTTTTTAGTCCATTGTTCCCATGCAATTAATTTATTCCAAATTGAAAATTTTGGTTAATGAATAACAAATTATCTTTGATTTTGTTTGTCATGCTAATAAAAGATATGATTTAATATTCATCTTCAAAACTAATTGAACAGCACATATTGAAATGAGGGGAGGACACTCACTATATGGAATAACAGTAACTTACATAAGAGGATAAGTTACATAAGCTACATGCAGGTGCAAGAGGTCATCATAGGTCATCATATCTAGTAATTAGCATAAACCCCCATGTTGCTAGCTTATTCTGACCAATCAGATTGCACTAACATAGGTCAAGATTTAAGATATTCAGAAATCTTCAGTTAGAATTACATGAGACATTGACCTGGACAGTTTACTTTGGCAATTGGACCTATCACTAGCTGAATTTGTGATTTGTGTCAGAGGGATATATTCCAAATGTTTATGTGCATCATCTTTTTAGTTCTTTGGAAGTTGAGAGTGTGACTAAATGAATACTCCTAAACCAATCAAGATATCATAATAAAATTAATACAGATGCCCACATAAAAGTAGCATTTTGAAGATTAAAAAGTCCAAGATGGTCACCAATTTAGCCATAGATATACAAAAATGTTATACAAAAACCTACTGCTTGTTAACAAATCATGATTATATCATTCTTGTATTAATGTTTGTTCAAACTCTAGTGGTTTCCAACAGAAGAATAGCATTTTAAAAGATAAAAAAATCATGATGGCAGCCATAATCTATTATCATATAAAAGATGGTTACACAATCAAACCATATTACCACATCATTCATTTTAAGGTGAGCTTCTGTACCCTCGGTACTTTTATTTCAATTACTTGAGCATTTCAGACGGGCACTTGCGAGGGAAAAACACAATGAAACTGTTTTACATACTTTTCTTTTAACAGTAAGTAAATTTCTACATAGAAATTTTCTTCTGTAAAACAACCAAATGAAATTCAGAGTGCACTTACATGTAAGGTCTGCCTCTGAAGTCCCTGTGTGCTTGGAAATGTTGCAAACAAAATATATGTGATTGGTCTTACACGTTTTACAACTGTTTGATCACATAAAATTGCTGAACACGTGTCTGGAACGTTAGCAATACGAACTTTGAATATTCAGTAGTATTTTGAGAGTGATGACATGCATGCATAAAGAACATGTGCATACAAATATCATTCATCATTGAAAAAGTCTTTCAGAAAGCATCTTGACTTTGTTTTGTGAAAACTGTAACATAATGATTGAATGGAAGTTGTTTTAGTTTATTGCCAGAGCTTATACTTGAAATACTGATTTGGAGATTTCTATTTTGTGTACAACCCTTAAGAATTTAATTTTTCGTTGGATGTAGCAAATATGAACTCAACTGTGAAGTGACAGGTTCTTTTTGAGAAATAATTATGATAGATCTGTATCATGCCCAATATTAATATCAGCACTCTTTATGACAAAGACGTTTTTTATTCTCCTTTGAACACATTAAATTTAACGAATGTTACAAAAATTACCAAAAACCTTATTCTTACAGCTTAGGCTCTCAGCATATTCGAAAACGTGGTGAAAGTTACTTGGTACAATTTGAAAGATGACAGGAGAACTAAATTACCTATGATCTGTAGTTTATTTCATCTGGGTAACTAATATGGTTTGGATGTTTAGATTTATGATTCCCTTAGGCTAAGAAGGATTATAAATGTTTCATTAGTATTTTTTAAATAATAAACGCTTGCAGTTCATGTTTTGTTCATGTACTTCTTGTAGTAGGGCTGTGAATACTTGTGAATAATAACAAGGGTTGCTGGTCGGGTTCGATCGGAGTTTTAATTCATAATGAGTTAAATGAGGATAATGATAAGGTCACAATACTAATGTAGAAAACACCCTGCAACAATACAAAGACTAGATAAGTAAAATACACAAATGGATCATGTAAAGTATCATTTTATCATATATATTATCAATATATAGTTATCATTACTTTTTATAAAACATACTTAGATTCGCATACATCAGAGGATAAATGATAAACATAATAAATGATAGCTTACCTGTATTACATTACACAATAGTAACATATTATGCCAATATGATAATATATAAACAAAGATATGACAATTTGCCCACAGTATATCATTTTGAACAAATGGTACAAATAAATAATACGATACAATTAAAATAATAATACAACATAAACGTGCAATATATACGATTTGGTTACATTTACCTAAAATGATTAATGATGAATGATAACTATTGAACCCTGATTTAAGAATATGAAAACATACATCAATGTCAAACATGAGCTAAATGTATGATATGAATATACAGTTTTTAAAATAAAGCCCGTCCGCCAGCCCCTTAACTGGCTACTTTTCACAAGGACTGGTTACTTTTTGATCAGGACTGGTTACTTTTGAAAAATGTTCTTAATTTTCCCCTAAGGAACTGACCAATTAATTTTCAGGATAGACTAGGTTTCCAATATATTTTATACACTGGAATATCACGTTTACCCTAACCAAATACATATATTTGTACATAGAAGAAATAATATATGAAATTATGTGCTGTGCTTACCGGTATGAGATGCATCAAGTACAGCATTATATGTACTCTATGAAACCGATCAAGAAATATATTACCATAAGCACAAACGTAACTTGGGCTTATTGTATGATAAAAGTTAAAACATAAAATATATACAGTTCAAAACAATATGATGTGTAGTAATAAAATAGCCACATTTTATGTGCAATACTAAAAATAATGCTACCAAAACATATATGAAAACAAGTTCACACAGATCATGTACTTGATCTGCAAGTACATGATCTGTTATATATGCAATGCAACATAACTATTACAGGTACTATATGCAATAGACAAAACCTCACCTCAGCATGTAATAATTTAACTATAGTACATTTATACATCATACACAAAATCCTAACAATATATGCATTGACATTTGGATAAAATTGGATAATGGAATGTTATTTCAAAGGGAAGTAGCGAGTGTTTTGAAAATTTTATGTTTTAAAATTTTCACTGATAATTGTACGTTAATGCTAAATGTATTGTTTTGATTGTGTACAAAATTCCCATAACGCAACCCAATCATCCATAGTCAGAGAACAATTATAAAGATTCACATAAAGTCCAGTGGAGGCCATTTTATTTTGTCTAAGAAAAGGGAATCACATGGCTGAACACTTCATAATAATTTTGATTTATTACTGCTTCATCGAGTTTAAATACGTTTTTGTTTCCATTTGGACCATTTAATTTCATTCCCTGACATCAACTTATATTCCCCCGAAACAGTACTACTGCCCCTTAGAGATATATTACTACCCTGGAAGTTGATGTAGTGAAGAATAAGATAAGAGACGTCAAGCGTCAAGTAGAGTCGTCGTGCTTGTGCTTCACATGTGTGATAATTTTGCAGTGCAATAAACAGAAGTGTTGGTTATCTTTATAGATTCTGTGAAAGCATGCATTTGAAGAAGTGCGCTTACCTAACCGCAAATGGAACAAGTGGTTAGAAAGCTGAGTTGGCGAACTGGGCAAGGAGTCACACCAGTGAACAAAAGAGAGGAAGCTAGCAGATTGATTACAAGCTGGTAATTTTGCAGGCCATAGGCATTGTAACTACTTAGTTACAATAATAATGAATGAAATAAGATCTTGTATTATAACATAGTTATATACAATTAAAACATACGACATTAAAATGTATCCCTCTGTCACACACATCCCCCACTCCGTCAAATGACGTCCTCGTGAGCGTCCGTAGCCTTGTTCCTGGTATCAAATACTCCCTTCGCAAGTAGCGTCTCAAGGTACTTGGCTCTCGTCCTCCATTCTGGTTCAGCAGTAGCTGCCATCACATATTCCCCCTTTGTCTGCAAATTTGAGGTCTGTTCCTCTCCCTAGCAGATCTTCTCGGTGCTGGAACGGATGCTTACCCTCCTGGAGATCCTTCAGGCTGTGGGATAGCAGGTTGTTCCTGAGATTCATCTGCTGCTTCAGATGATGATGCTGCATCCTCTCCAATAACCTGGTCAGTAATTTTTTATTTTTTTTATTATTCTTTTTTTGTGGTCAGTAATGTCTGCTCCATCATCTGTCACGTCAGCAATACCTTTATTTATGGCAGCTCCCGTCACCTCCACCTCCACCTCCACCTCTCAACTGGGCAAGCAGTCACACCAAACAAAATCCAAAGAGTGACAGATAGCACATTAATTAAAAACTTGTAATACTGCAGGCCATGAATATTGTAACTAGTAAGTTACAATAAGAACACCTAAATATAATCTTGTATTAGTAATATACAATTTAACAAAAGATATCAAAATTATCTGCCACATACTCATTAGGGAACGATGTGTTATCTGCTTATGACAGGCTAACTATTATCAACAACGTTGGGCAAATCACACCCTTTTCCGTAATGATACAGTGTCAATTGTTTCTGTTAAAAAAACTTCAAACAGACTTTGTAAATGTATTAATTTTACTTTTTGCTTTTTATTTTTACCCCCTAAATTTAAAAGAAATGGAAGTTCATTTATGTGCCTTTTTATGTATTACCACTATTGTTGACCCTGTTCAGAGAGATGTATCGCTTAGTTTATTGCTATTACTATAATGTCGTCCAGCGTCCACGAATTGATGTCTGAAGGAGTAAATTACAAAATCCTGTGATTAAAGTACTCACGGTTTTTGGCGTTTATTTCTTTATTACTCGACTAATGTAAGCAATTCTTACAGATGTTCAAATAACTAAGTTTTCCCCAACTAGGCCTTATTTAATCATTGCAAAAATATACTTTAAATTGCCTTTGTTCAGATAAAACTGCCCCAAATTTGCGTATTTTCAATACATTTCGAAACCTGCTATAGATTACGTCACTCTCATCAATGCGTGTGAAATGAACCGGCAACGCTCTTTTCACTTGAATTTGCAGTTGCACGTTTGTTGCCACAGCAACAGTGCAATTGACAACAAATGTTATAAATGAAGTCGTAAGAATAGTAGTTTGTAACACACGTTTATGTCTGTAAACTTAAAAGAAACCACGCTATTTTCAATTATTGTATGAATTTTTAAATCATATGAAATAGGAATAATAAGATACAAAATTATTGTACATTAAACAATGTTTATTAGCGGACGGTACTGAGATTACAGATGATTTACATACTATAACTTGCATCAGAAATTTCGACTTCGGCTAGATTTTCTTTTTCTTTTTCTCCGAATCAGGCACTAGTTGCCGCCCATGTGTATTAAGTTACTGTTTGTATACTGTACATTTATTTTACTAATTGCATGTACTTGTAACAAATATATGACATTTTTCTAATGAATGCCATCTCGATCCTTTATGTAGACATGATGATTTATCTATGTTCATGTACCACAGATGGTGAAATTGAGTGAATAAAAATTTTGAAACCTTGACTTCCCGTTGTTTGGAGACATATCTAATTACCAGAATCGTTTTATCAGGCACACAAAGCAGGGCTCGGATAAAGTATTGGGCACAAGTTAACAGTAAGTACAATTTAAAGGAGCAGTCCTATCTGGAAATTTATTATTGAAAGGGAATTCAAGGGAAAAATTCAGTTTAACCTCACAATTCCAACAGTACATATTTTCAACACAACTTAGTTGAAAAGGGGCAACAATGTTGTTGATTGATAAAGAAATCGTACCGTTAATTGTGTTTCCAAAAAATACCCAGATCAGACTGTCCCTTTAACAGAGTGAGAGAGTATTTGAATGTTCTTTTAGTATCGTCTCGTAATAAGACATTGCAATAAAATAACATAAAATATTGCAATATACATGTTGTTGAATATGAAACATATTTAGAACGTTATGCTGCATATTAAAATTGAAAATAATATAAAATGATACATATATATGATAAACTCAAACTTATATATCGAGTCACAATTTATACATACGGAAAAAAATTAAGCACCCCATAAATTAGATGACTGAAAAATTATGCTTTGGCAAAGTTACAATACTTTGAATATATTATGATTCTTAACATAATTGTGTAGATTTTGTAAATGATCTCTTCAAAGAATGATCATCCATGAAGACATTTTATGAAAATACGATTGAATTTGTAATGGTACAAGGATTCGACATTCATCTTTAAAATATGATTGGTCCATTCAATCCAAGCAATCAGCGATATGTTCGTCACAGATATTCACGAGGTCGAGGTCATTATTTCACATACATCATATGGTTTTACCAATTTGCATTTAACAAAAGTAGAACATCAACCATGTATTCAGTTATTCGATAGTTGTTGAAACTTAAATACATTCCATTTATAAACATTGTTTCAATTTCATTTGCACACTTCTGGAATTTCACATGCAGATTGAACATGTCATGGCGAAGTTGTCAACCAGACAAATCTGAGCAACTTACAAACTGTTTTTATTGTTTCTACTTCAAGAAAACACCAAAATTCTACATTGTCACTTCATTCTACATTGGAACTCAAATTAGATTTTTGAAAACGTCATCATATTTGTGATTTATGGCAAATCGTATTCTTTTTCATATTCTTTCAGACACTTTTTAGTTCAGCAAATATTTCCCTCTCTATTAAGCAGGAGGGGTTGCTGCACGGACGTTGTCAATTTCACCTAATGGACAGATATTAAGTAAATGTCATATCTCACAAACTGCACACAATCGATGTTAAGCACATGGTTGAAGTACGGAGAGTAAAATGAGAATGATCGCATGTTCTGAACAAAATTATTGTCGTGTTTCAAGATCTTCTCAGGATGAAGTAGACATGAGTTGAATTTTAAAGTAAACCCATGGAGGTGCTGTCGAGTGTTATTTATGCGCAGATCTACGAAGATTCTGAAGTATGTTACAGAGTGTTTACACGATATTAATCAAGCTGCCGTCAAGCAAGTGCATATTTATGCCCCTTGCATATTCCTACGCAGAGCCTAAAAGGCCAGTTTCCAAACTGTCATTTTATGCATTGCTGCATAGCCTTGAGTTTTCTGTGCTTGCTCTCTACTCTGTAGGGGCACTATAGCAGCACAGAAAAGTAAAGTCTCTGCAGCAAGGAAAAATCGTGAAAGTTTTGTGTGTGAATGTTATGGTAAATCTACTAGAATACCTTGAGGTCTGCATTCATCATGGGTGCCCTGGATACGAATCAATGAAATCACACGTGATGCATTTCATATGAAAATATGTTAGAAATCTGTAATTAATCTACATGTTTGTTTCAAAATTGTTTCATTTCATTGTTTTTTCTTGATGATGGGGTTTATGATGCTATAAAAAAAAAATTATACTTAAATCAATTTATTTTTAAAATGCCTTTGACTTCATTTTGTATCAGGATAAAATATACTAATATCTTACTTATCTTATTAAGTGATGGATAAGTTACAATTCCCAATGAAAGGCAAGTATTGGATGATGACTGATGTCTTGTTTAAAAGAAATTTTGATAGGGCATTGAAAATATTTATGTATATAAAATTTCAATGACAATGTTAATGTTTTCACTCTTATACATAGAGATGATATTTATCACAACAATATCCGATACATGGCCTAACAGAATGAATATTTATTAAATGAACTCTACCCAAAATAATTCTTTACCTTTATCAGATACAGCAAAAAAGTATTTCTGATTTCAACAGGTTATAATTTACCTCTCGAAAAAAAGGATGTTAAGGAATACAATTGCTATTTGATGTTACCTAATTAGCTGATGTCATAAAATAGCCAGGTGTTGATGATTTTGCAATATATAACTTACCTGCTACAGTCATCATTTAGTAGCTTTTAATTAGGAAACAGACAGGATATAAGATAGACAGTAAAATAATAGGGTAATAAGTGAATATCTGATCTAAAGAAAGTAAACTGTCATTGTCATTGCTTATTCAACATGTTTACACAACGCTCAAATCTAAGTGTGAGCCCAATAAGCCCAAAACTGTGTGCTTTGTTTTATATTTTACTAATCAGAAAAGGATTTTTCTCTGCATGCAAAAGTGTTCATTCAATGAAAATGCGAACTCAAAACCAAAATTCAGTGTAGTGATCGGAACACGTGAGTTCGATGTAGATTGTCACATTGCTCTCTTTGACCTAACACAGCGGGTCAATGTGAAGGAAATTTCTCTACGGAGACATCATCAGGAGATATTCTAGGACAGTTCACAGTAACACTATGATATGACATACTGTTAATCGCTTGGAAAACCCAGAATTACGGATTTCGCCTATCATTTTCCATATAAGTAGACAAACGCTTCACCTTCTGCCACGTCATTTCCGGTATCCCCTTCCCGTAGCCTCTCAGCGTTTTGAACGGTGATAAGCAGACGCCTTGTTACGCAACATTTACTTAGCTGTAGTTTCATTTAGAAACTGTGTATCGTTGCTGCTTTGGCCTAATATGTATGTTATATGGTTATTTTACTAATATATTATGAAAAATATGTTTTTAAAAGTTTATACAGTTTCTCTTTAATGTACAGAAACAGTTGCGTTTATTTTGGTGTACGGTACTTTAGAAGAGTGACATCATAATTATGGATAGGTTTATGTCTGATAACTGTACATGTACTATCATTACAAAATTCAAAGATAGCCAAGGAACAAAAAGTTACCTCGGCCTCATACACAATTGTTTATAAGACTGTTGTGACAGTAATTATTTCAGATTATGAATAATAGATAATATACCAAAACTTCCCTCGGTGCATCACTCAATACATCTCCTGTTTGAATCGTGGTTTCTCGGCTTCGTTACGCTACACCTCGGACACCAACGATTCAAACAAGAGGAGAATTGAGCGATACACCTCGGGAAGTGTGGGTATATCTCTTACTAAATTGTCAGGCAAATGCAATTACACACCACATTTTGTTAAAGTTTACTTTGTCACCACGTAACGTAACATTTCAAACACCTGATCAGCATTTTTATGATGTAATACAATAGTTATATATGTGTAAAGCATCACATACAGTCTGCTTGCAACAATTCATTAAGGAGAACAGAATTTAAGAGACAGAATGTACATGTAATTAAATTTTAAATATCATTTCGTTATTTAAAGGTAGTACAGTTTCATGTACAGTTTCAAGAAAAGTAAGTTTAAAGTTTCATTTGGTTATCCAAATGATATTCCCCTGGTAACTGTCCGTCTTAAAATCATAAGTAATTTATAAGATGAATTCTATCACATAACAATTTTTTTTTTAAAAACAACCCTTGATCAGATTTGAATTTTTGTTTACCTTTTATGAGGTTTGGTCACAAAATTGCATCCTGTCTCCGGACACGAACGTTACGCTAACTCCACTAATCTGTACCCTGGGTTCAGAAGCTAGATTCGCTGGCGCGACCCAACTTGAGATGTAGCCAATCAAATCATTTTCTCGCCACCTTCTCGATAAAATTTGAACGGGAAAATGATTTGATTGGCTTTATCTTAAGATGAGCCGCGCGAGCGAGTCTAGCTTCTGAAACCAGGGTACAGATTACTGGAGTTAGCGTAACATTCGTTCCCTGTGACAGGATGACAAAATTGCTGTTTTAATGACAGTTTCGCAAGTTAGTCTTTTTTTGTATCCCACCTGTATGTACTACCGTCGTATAAAGTCATCGTCCTGTCTGCCCGTCTGTCTGTTAACAATTTGTTTCGGAAGTAAAACTCAAAACTGTTGGACTAAGCTCAATGAAACTTTGTATGTCGATTAGTCAGCATACGTAGAATTTTCATCTTCTTTCTATTTTCATTTTTGCCGGTGACCATGGAAACTAATCTTTTGGTGACCGGTTAGATCCGACATCATCTTATGTCTCTTATTTGCACGAAACAACCCATACTGCAGTAAAGGGATTAATAGCATGTGTCATTAGGTTCCTGGTGTTGAGAGGATCTACGATGCAGCTAAAAAGCTTTTGCAGATACATTTTCTTTGACTGCTTTGGTGATAAACAGGCACACTGTCGAATTACAAAAAGAATACACCCGATGCTTCTATTTCATACAATAAGAAACAATCCTTTAGTCCAACTAATCATGACATTAACCTGATTTCAGGAATACGCAAGATGATAAAGAAGATCCTGATCTGTGGCAGTGGTAATGGCGGCCATGTTCTGGCAGGTCTCCTGGGTTCCCGCCCTGATATCGAGACCCGTGTTCTCAGTCTGTTCAGCAACAAGACTCATCTATGGACCAACAAGTCTCAAGAAGAGTCTCTGACCCTGGTCTACACAGGAGAAGACGGGAGGGAGGTGGAGACCAAGTCTAGACCAGATCTCGTCTCCAACGACCCAGCTCAAGTTGTTCCAGGAGCAGACGTTATTCTCATCACAGTTCCCGCCTTCGCTCACCAGAAATACCTTGAAGCTATTGAACCGCACATCACTTCACCCACCTTGCTTGTTGGTCTGCCTGGCCAGCCGGGCTTCGAGTTCCAGTCTTGTTCCATCCTGAAAGAGAAGCTTTCCTTAATCACCATCCTGTCTACCGAGAGTTTTGCTTGGGCTTGTCGAATCGAAGAGTATGGAAGAAGGGTGAGAATCGTTGGTGCAAAGAAAGCCTTACTGGTTGCAAATATCTTCAGGGGTCCTGAAGAGATTCCAGATCCAGTTGGAACATTACAATCACTTATTGGACCAGACATACAACTGAATACAAGCAGTCATTGTCTCGAGTTCAGCTTGATGTTTGCAGTAGTCCATCCAGGTCTCATGTATGGCAAGTGGAGGAATTGGAATGGAAAACCGGTAAAGGAGATCCCCTTATTTTACCAAGGAGCTGACGATGATCAAACCAACTGTCTAAATGGTATTGACCAAGACATTTTCAAAACTGCCGAAGCTTTAACACAAGTCCTACCTAATATAGGTTTGCGATGTTACAAAAAGACATTACTGTGGTTAATCGACCAGTACGGCGACTCAATCAAAGATCAGAGCTGTTTAAGAAAGGCTCTGGTGACTAATGAGGCTTATAGTGGATTGGTTCATCCGATGAAGCCTGTTAAGGGCGGATTTGTTCCAGATTTCGGTTATCGTTACCTGTCAGAGGACATACCCTATGGTCTTCTTGTAGTCAAGGGTTTGGCTGTTCTGGCAGGAGTTGACACACCGACTATTGACAATGTTGTTCAATGGGCACAAGAGAAGCTTGGAAAGGAGTACATCGTTGGAAACGAACTCAAGGGAGGTAATCTTAGTGAGACCAGAGCTCCTCAAATGTTTGGGATTACCTCCCTTGATGAATTGAAAGATTTTTATTATGAGACAAAGTGACAATCACAGAATCTCTAAAAGAAACTCATAGCATTTTTCTAAATTTGGGATTGTACCAACAACTTTGATCTTTGAACAAAACAGAGTCGAAACTGTTTAAATTTTCAGTTGTTGGCATTGTTTGATTTCAATGAATGTTCATATTCTCTATTGCTGTCAATAATAAAAATAAAAAAGAATAAGAACAAGAACTTGTTTGTCACACAATGGTCTGACACATGGCAGCATAAACGAGCTTGCATAAAGTGAAAGAAGCGTTCATATAATATTGTATTTAACAATGTCTTATTTAAGTCATATGACCATTTGTAGGATTACAAGTTCCATTTGGTAGCAACTTTTCCTCGATGTTATTCCTAATCTTAAAGATACACACGAGTTCTTGGGGGTCATACATGACAGACTCTACAAATAGTGTCATCTGATCGAGAAATATCCATTCTTACAGGAAAGAATCATTTTAAAGGTAAACAATGGCAGGTGTAATACACTTTCTTTAGATCAGATATTCACTTATTACACAACTACTTTCACACAGATGGTTACTGTCTACCATATTTCCTTGTCTGATCCCTAATCAGATATTCACTTATTACACAATTACTTTATTGCCTATCATATTTCCTGTCTGTTTCGTAATTAAAAGCTATTAAATGATGACCATGGAAGGTTGGTTATTTAATGCACAATCATCAACGCCTGGCTATTTTATGACTTCAGCTAACTAGGTAACATCAAATAGTAATTGTATATCCTAACATAGTTTTTTTCTGCAATTGGTTACAGATGAATAACTGGTGTTCGGAAAAAAAGTCCTCGGTAAAAAAGTATCGGTAAAAAAGTATCAAATTTACCTAGGAAAAAAAGTATTCGGAAAAAAAGTACTATAAACTCATTTATTCACATAATACAATGTAATAGACAAGACATTTTTATTTGTATCATACAACAACGTATTTTACTAAGTACTAAGCACTTACAACTTGGTTTTGTAATCTTTTATTCAACTACAAATATCACATTTGTATAACAAATGATGAGATTTGTAGTATTGTAATGTATTGGAAATGCTTTTATAACTTCATCAGAAGCCAATTTTCAATTTATGAATTGATTTAATCAGCTCAAAATGCTTAGATTCAATCAGCTAAACTCACATTGTAATTGGCAAACAGTACTCTCACTACATCCTGGATTATACCCACTGTGTTAAAATCACATTGTAATTAGCAAACAGTACTCTCACTACTTCCCGGATTATACCTAATGTTAAAATAACATTGTAATTGGCAAACAGTACTCTGACTACTTCCTGGAGTATAACCATTGTGTTTACCGAGGACTTTTTTACCTATAATCGAATAACTTTATACCAAAGAATAATAGTAACACATATCTGATTACATAATCTTTTAGTTTCCAATGCCGCACCTGTAAGAACCAATGTGTGATTTGTTCCTGGTCACATGTACCAAACACTATTAACAATGTCTTGTGCTACGTGACAACATAGAGGTCCCAGGTTCGAATCCTTCTTCTGTTGTTCATAAATCCTAACTTTTTAGTTTGATTAAATGTTCAAAATTACAGGTCCAATTGTTTGCTTTTGTTTACAATCTAATAACCTACCAAAGTGGTATGGCCATCCTACGCGGAGGGAGCTCACGGCATATAACATTCAACTGAAGTAAATTTTTAAAATATTTAGAAGCATAAACACACTTAAAGTAGCACCCCTAAAATAAAAGTTGAATTTTCAGTATAAGCTTAAACCAAAATCTAACCCTCATGCAAATCATGAAGTGTTCTGTTGGTGATAAAATAAGGTTTTACTTTTGGAAAACACGTGTCTCACGAATGCAATGATCACATGCACGTGAATCCAACCAACCATGTGTTGCACCAAGCAAAGTTTCAAACAATCACAAGTGTTAAGGATCGGTTCCAACTTCATTACCACTTGATTCATTTTTCATTGGCAATCTCAATTTCTCAATCGGGCAGGAATTTCTTACAAGGAAATTGCCAGAAGAACTCACTTCCACTACACCGTATTAAGCTGTCTGGTCAGGAAGCATGCATAAACAAATGGTGTGAGGGACTTATAAACTATCAGGTAGACCAAAAGCTACCACGCCCCAGGAGGATAGAGCTAGAGCTAATTTCATATATCCATGTATATATTTTTTATATATTTATATTGTATCTTTTGGGGTATTTTACTGATTTTAGTCTCTCATAACCCCTTATAGGGGTGGCTCTACTTCTACTGTTTTGTATGTATTGTAAAATGTATATATATTGAGGTGAGACTTAAATAAACAATCTGTCTGTCTGTCTGTCTAAACAATCTGTCTATGTTACGACATGTTAGACACCTGCCATTTGCTCCAAAAAGCGGGTATGGTTGCCTCATCGTCGCTTAAGCAACCAAACCCTGAGAAATCGCCTCAAAGCTGTCGGATCAAGGGCCAGTAAGAAAGTCTTATAATACCATTACACAAACAGGGAAAAGACCCTACCAAATCCGATTCATATAGACCAGTCTCCTTAACATCTAATCTATGTAAAACACTCGAAGCTATGGCAACGAAAAGATTACAACACTATCTAGAAACTAACGAATTGATAACACAGAATCAATCAGGATATAGAAAA
The DNA here is from genome assembly GCA_916613615.1 of Steromphala cineraria. Classification (NCBI taxonomy): domain Eukaryota; kingdom Metazoa; phylum Mollusca; class Gastropoda; order Trochida; family Trochidae; genus Steromphala; species Steromphala cineraria. The sequence goes on along the minus strand of OU744722.1, from coordinate 35,985,524 downwards.
TCCTATAGCACCACTGATCATATTGTTAGATTACAACACTCTATCAGACAAGCTCAACAAAATAATAAATTTACTACAGCAGTCTTTCTAGACTTTAGTAAAGCATTTGACATGGTCTGGAAAACAGGCTTGATACAAAAAGTTAAGAAAAAGGGCATACAAGGGGAAATGCTAAACTTTATAAACGACTTTATGTCAGACAGAACTTTTCGTCTTAAAACAGATGATCAAATATCAGACAACTACAATTTAGAAAATGGAACCCCACAAGGTAGTATCATATCACCAACATTGTTCAATATCATGATAGATGATCTATTTCACAAACTACCGAAACAAGTGAACACCTCACAATTCGCTGATGATGGGGCCCTTTGGGTCAGTCACAAACATCAACATGTAGCTGCAGAAATATTACAAAAAGCCTTAATCAAAGTAAATGAATGGACCCAAAACTGGGGATTTAAATTATCCACAAGCAAAACTGTATCAATTCTCTTTCGGCCAACACCCAGAGCCGATTGCAGACCACTGAAATTATACATTAATGAAGAACCATTAAACCAAGTTAAATATGTCAAATTCTTAGGCATAATCTTTGATGAATATCTAACATGGAATCAACATATTGTTGAACTGTCACAAAGATGCAAAAAAGATCTCAATATATTACGAATGCTTTCTCACACCAGGTGGGGCAGCAGCAAGGAAATGTTAGTCTTGCTATATAAATCTCTGATTAAATCCAAACTGCACTATGGAGCAGAAGCTTGGTGTGACACTAGTCAAACCAACATACAAAAGCTAAAAACCATACAAAATCAAGCTTACAGATATATATCAGGATGCCTAAGTGGCACATCAATGGAACTAGTCAGACATGAACTAGGCGAACTCCCGCTAGAAAAAGAATGGGAAGATAATATTACCAACTATATTGTTAGATCAAAGCATAAGCCATGTTTACAAAATATTATCACACGAAAAAAGCAAATAATGACTAAAAGAGTAAAAAAAATACCAACACCATTTGGTGTTACCATGAAAAAACACATAGACAAATATGACCTTGATACAATAGACGTTATTTCTGACCCATATACCAAGCATATCCTAAAACCTCCAGACGTCCCCGATATCCAAGTCGATATCAAATTGAAAGACCTCATAGACAAAAATAATCCAAAACCTAGTGACCTCAGTAACACTCAAGTCTATATAGAACAAAACTACAATCAAACTGATTACATTCAAATCTTTACTGACGGTTCTAAAGATGAAAAAGGAAGAGTAGGCTCTGGGATAGCCTTCACTCACACAGGTGATGAAGATACATCCCTTAAACTACCAGACAAAACCTCTATCTTCACAGCTGAACTTGTAGCTATTCGACAAGCACTCATTATCAGTAAAGGCTACAAACACAAAAATATAGCTATATTTACAGATTCACTCAGCTCACTGCAAGCTATACAAAACAAAACGGAAAAAAATAGTCATGAACTTCTACACCAAATTTACCAGGGGTATAATTATCTAACTCAGGATAACAACCATGTTAGATTTATATGGGTGCCTTCCCACATAGGCCTAACAGGCAACGAAAGAGCCGACCGAGCAGCAAAAGCAGGTCTAACCCACAGCAATAATGTCAACATACCATTTACTAAAAAAGAAATTAAGAGCATTGTTAAATCAATTAGAACGGATGAATACAACACAAACTTTAAAGGCAACTGGGGACATACCCAGTACTATCAAGTACAACCTACAAAAGTTACAAAGGTTAAAAACTTCCACAACTTTAGAAGGGTTGATGTAGCCATAACTAGACTTAGGCTTAACAATGTTCGCAATGGGGTTTACCTCCACAAAATAGGGAAAGCACCAAATAATCTATGCAATCAATGTAATGTCGAAGACACCATACATCACATTCTGTTTCAATGTGATAAATACCAAAAACACAACTCCTTGAAAATGTAAGCGCTAACAACCCACAAGAACTGTTAGCCAATGCTAAAAATTACCAGTACCTTTCAGTATTCCTACTACAAACCAAATTGTATAAAACATTATAATTAATAACCACCTAGCCTTACACCCAAACTCCTAACCATTACCTACCCCTCATCCCCTACCCAATTTAAGGGTCACTAAACCCTAACAACCACCCCACGGGTAAAAACTCCCAGAAGGACCCTACGGAAGCGAGACTTATCTGATTTAAACATATTTTATTCATGAAAAGACATGAATGGATTGGCCAACAAGCACAGAGGTGCTTATATTAAGGCCGCTCCAAAATAATTACAAATGAAAAATATACAATGAATAATTACCAGTCACGCATGTCATACATTTTATAAACTTCAAAAATAGTGATTATGCATGAATAAGATTGTTTGTTCGGCAGTCAATATATAAGTGCTTATGGAATGTCAAATCGATCAGATTTTATTATGAAATGATGAATAGATTTCAATAATTTGTCTAGATCATTGTTTGTGAGCGATGTACATCCCCTTAATACCGTGTTGATAGTAAATCCTTTCAAATAAAAGAATGATTGCTGTCTTAATTCTGTAAACTTATTGCATGTGAAAAAATAGTGTACAGCGTTTTCAATTGGGTGACCACATTGGCACGCGGGGCTGTCAATAATATGTCTTTCAAATTTATCAGCATTCAAGTCACTACAGCGGAGCCTAAGGCGAGAGTGGATAATCTGACAGATTCTTGAACCGTGGTTGAGATTGAAAGAAATAGTTTTATTTTTAGGTCCGCAAACCGAATTTTTGAAGCCGGATAACGAATCGCTATTTTGAATGTCGGGAGTTAATGAATTCCACAGTTTTATTGTATCAGGTAAAAAAGACTTGGCATATGTCGCCGTTCTGCATTTTACTGTTCGCACTGATGAATTATATCTTAGATTGTAGTTATTAGTATTGGGTGTGGTAGGAAGGAGGTTAGAGAGATATTGAGGCGCTAGATTATTCTTCATTTTATAAAAAGTTGTTAGTTTAGATATGTATCTACGTTCAGATAGTGGTTTTTGGTTAGTTTCTGCATATAATAGGTTGTGGCTTGTACCACGAACTGCTCCACAAATTGATCTTAGCGCGTCTAGATTCATTTTTTCCAGTAAGTTGCATTGTTCCTGAGTGCAATTATCCCAAATATGACCGCAGTAATCAAAAATTGGTAATATGAAGGATTTATAAATAATTTCCAGACTTTTCCGTGATAGACGATATTTCAGGCTTCTTAAGCAGTTAATCAGAGGACTAACTTTCTTAATCATAGAATCTATATAAATATCCCAATAACAGTTGCTTTGAAGGGTTAATCTTAAGTGCTTATGGTGTTCTACTTCTTGAATTGTTTCACCATCCATTGTAAGATTAGGTTGGTTAATCCTATTTACTTTTCTACTAAACTGTATTGATTTAGTTTTTTTAGGATTAAAGGAAACCTTCCATTTTTTAGCCCAATTTGAAATCAATAACAGGTCATTATTTAAACAATTTGCAGCTGTGATAGGATCGTCAATTATAACGTAGAGAGAAGTATCATCTGCGAATAATCTAATATTACTGTCAATATTATCTACGATATCATTAATGTATATTATGAATAATAAAGGTCCCAAAACAGAGCCTTGAGGGACGCCTGCTAAAACTTGTTGAGGATTTGACGCGTGTCCATTAATAACTACTCGCTGGGTTCTATTGTTTAGATAGCTTTCAAACCACTTCAATACATTTCCATCAATTCCATATGATTTTAATTTCTGCAGTATTCCTTGGTGCCAAACTTTATCAAACGCTTTACTTACATCGCAAAATACCGCTCGTACTTCTTTTCCATCGTCTAGTGCTTTGGCTATGAAATCATATAAGTAGGTCAATTGATTAGTTGTCGAGTCGCAAGATGTAAATCCCGATTGAAGATTTGACAGAAGGTTATTATCTCTTAAAAAATTATTTACATATTTAAAGATACATTTTTCAAATACTTTAGCTATACAACTTGTTAATGCTACTGGTCTATAATTTGAACAATCGTATATATTGCCATTTTTATGGATGGGGATTACATTTGCTTCTTTCCAAGAAGAAGGGAATTTAGCCAACTTTAGAGATTGATTAAATAATTTAGTCAGAATGGGAGCTAATGAATGAGCACAGGACTTCAGTATTTTATTTCCAATTTTGTCAGGGCCAATAGCTTTAGTTGTGTCTACAGAGAGACTTATCTCTTAAACCTCCTTCTTCTGGTAAGTGTTGGTCATGGCGACCCACGACCAGAGCTGGTTGGTGAGATAGGTTCACGATATACATTACCTCGGGACCACTCGCGCAAGCCTATACAAACAGGCGCGTAGGCTCCCGACGGGAGATTTCCACCTAATACCTAAAATAATATTTACCACTCCCATATTTGGGATAACTGGTAGGACTTGGCACAGGGCAAAATGGTTAAAACTCTTCATTAAAAGTGCACGGTGTGGCTACCCCCGGCACCTACTAAATTATAACTGGTAATTTTCCCAGTAGCAAACCTCAAAACCCTCACTGCCTGGTTCTTAATCGGGTTCAGTGGGGAGGACAGGTATTGTACCTTAAGTGTATGCACTTTACATAGGTACAATACCAGTTAGACGACCTGCAAGAAAGAAAAAACGCACATTGCGAAGATACCAACGCTGGAAACAACAGCAAATAACAGACTAAGTATATCAAACCAAAAAGATAAGTATTACTCCATTCACTCAATTATCAATAAATTTAATTATAAAACATTACTAATTACAAATAACTATAAATACAATTCAAACACAATTATTCAACTAATATTTTTTTTTATCACAATTAAAAATACCATCTCAAATACTACTTTAAACCTTTTTACCTCAATATAATTTCCCATACATAATATATGCTTCCGGTGACGTCACGGTGGATGGTCGTGCCTCGTGAGCTCTCGAGAAAATGAATTGAAATTCTACAAATATGGTGGACAATTAAATACATATTGATGGCAAAGTTACCAGTGATGTTATAAGAACACTAGTACAATACAGATTTTGGATATTCTTTATCTGGATGGATTAATGGTGCTGTGATTTTCAATTGATTGAAGTTGTATCATTATTGGATTGCTTACGTGGACATTTCGTCAAACAGGAAACTGTAAGTACTTTGATAATTATTCTCATATGGAGAAAACTCCCTATCCTGTGAAAAGAAACCGCAAGGACGTTTTCTCGTCACCCGAGAGTGAGTTAGACACTGAAGCTAAACGACAGTGCTCAATAAAATCTGACTCTGCGATGAGTGATAAAGAAAGTCACGACCAGCCACCCTCGGGTGGATTCGTCGAGAAAATGTTGGAAACATTAAGCTCTCAGGAAGTCATGACTGTCCTATGTGCAACTGTGTCCAAAATTATCAGACCCATGCTACGCGAAGAGATAGACAAACTTTCCGCAAAGAATGACAAACTCGAGGAAACAATCTCCACCCTGAACGATAAACTAACTGAAAAAGATCAAGTTATTCAAGAACTATCCTATCGCCTAGACCGAAGTGAGCAATACGCTCGGAGAAACAATCTCCGTATCTCTGGGATCCCAGAGTCCGACGGGGAAAATACTGATGACTTAGTGGTAAGCCTCAGCCAGTCCTGCGGCGTGGACATAAGTCCGAGGGACATAGACATAAGTCACAGAGTTCCAAAGCGTCCCACTACAGTGACAGACCCTCCCAGGCCAATTCTAGTCAGGTTTGTGAGTAATGCCACTAAGAGGTCCTTACTTAAATCGAGGTCCAAGCTTAAACAAATTAGAAAACTGAACGAACCCAAGTTATATATCAATGAGGATCTCACCCGCCCAAGAGCCATCCTAGCGAGTAAAGCCCGGAAGCTGGTATCTGAGAAGCGAGCCGAATCAACTTGGGTGACGGGAGGAGTCATCCTCATCAAGCTATTGGATGGAGCGGTGAAGAAGGTTGCTAATGACACCCACTTCGAGGAGGTGTGTGAGTCTACTAGACTCAAGATGGTGTTCAGTCTTAGTCAGTCCAACGATCAGGACCCAGAGGATTAAATGACTTGTGAAAATCCATCATGAATGCCCTCACGATATATTATAACATTTACTCAAATAATAATTATAATTATAAAATAGGCATTTGATTTGTTTTCTTCCTACAGTCACTGACTGTATCATTCGGGACCTATGAGCTGAGATTGTTTACGTACGTATGAACTGACTACTGATTCAAACAACAATATTCATTATTAACCTGTGTACTTGAACCTGATTCATGATACAGTGACATGGGGCATCTATGAACTGATCCTGTGTTAGAACATACTACCGTAACTGATAAATGTTCCCTAAAACAAGTGCTCCGGATCTTGTTTCATGGTGCAGTGACATTTGGATCTTAAGAGCCATTGGTTGCTTTAACTGGAGGTGAATGTAAAGGTGGTTATATATGTTGCTTCAACACAACACAATCTTATTTATTTATTATATATATATATATATATATTGGCTAAGTGTCCAGCTAATATAACATTTATATTTCCATTTCTTTGATTGATTGCAATATATGCAAGTATTCAGTATGACTATGTTCACAGTCTGGTGATAATCAGATACACTAGTCTTACAATTATATTACACAACATTACAATATTCACGGCATTTATTTACTCAAAAACGTTTATAGTAATGTTTTGCAGTATGACTATATTCACAGTCTGGTGATAATTACTTTATCAGATACACTTGCAATAATATTACACAGTATCACAATATTCACCTTCGCTAGTGCATATTCAAATAATTCTACCTGTCTACGGTAAATTGATTCAGTGGGACTACGTTCAGTTTGGCATTATTCAGATACTTTTACAGTAAATTAGTAAATTGTTTGATCATATCAAATTATCTCGATAATACATCAAATACAAAATTATACTTACGTTTCATACAGCAGTATTAATCCGACAAGAATGCTATCGTTTTCCCACTAGGATTATCCATGCTGCTTCAATCCCTCACTATAAAAGCACGTGATAAATGCAGCACACGCTCAACCAAATCTAGGTCAGATTGCCCCGCGTTTTAGTTATGTCAAAGCGACCCATTGTTCACCAGTAGTTTTCTTTTCTAATTTTCTACTGCAGATGAAGTCTTCATCTTGTGGTATTTCATTTCTTTTGTTTTTTGTTTGTTACTTTGTTGACATACCATGTCCAAAAAACATTCTGAGCTCAAGAAACTACATGTTTTATCTGATCCAATTTCTACCACAAATTTGTCTAACACCATGTAACTTGCCTTTACACCAGTACTTTGTACACACATTGTTCGGCTTATTTTGTCATTGTAAAAGTTTGTATGAACCCACCCAACAGAAGATTTACACGTTAATATTTGACAATGATTGATATTATGCAATACAGACAGGCGGTGGGTTCATTTGTATGTCATATTCACAGCAAATCTGCCTTTAAATTTAGAAAACAGTGCTATCCTATATTGATATTATGCCTATATAGCAGACATATTTCCCTGTTAATAGTTCTCTTACTTTTGATCTGTGGTGATGTTCACCCACATCCCGGCCCATATCAAAACACTTATCTTAAAGTAGTTCATTTAAATGCGCGGAGTGTTAGAGATAAGTTAGATATACTTCAGGCCGAACTTGACTCGTATGATATCATTTGCGTTACAGAATCATGGTTACATCATGGTATAGATAGCATGAATATACATATTCCTGGGTTTCATTTACCATTACGAAAAGATAGAGAGGGGAGAGGCGGAGGAGTAGCAGTATATATTAAGAACTACTTGGCTTTTGAGTGTATGAATAGCTTAGACTTGCCTGCGCTTGAAGCTTTATGGGTTAAAATAAGATGTAAAAAACGTACCTATCTCATCGGAACATTTTATAGAGCAGACAAAAGCGATGCTTACTGGGATTTAATTGAAGAATCGATCAGTAATGCTATCGATCTTGGACTCATAACAATTGTGACTGGTGACTTTAATGAAGACCTTTTAATTACAAATTCATACAGGATTAATCAAATCAAATTGATCAATGGGTTGTCTCAAATCATTACTAATCCTACAAGGATTACGCCTACTTCTAGTACTTTGATTGATCTTATTTTTGTTTCACATGTTGCGTCCGTACTAGAATCCGGTGTACTTGATCCTATATGTAGTGACCACTGCCCTGTGTATGTTACTTTGAAGGATACGATAACGAAAACAGCTTCATTTAAAAGAAAAATATATGACTATAACTTAGCCGACATTGAAGCCCTTTCTGATGAACTGAGCTCTTTCAATTGGAATACAATATTTGCCTTCCCTGATATTAATCAAGTAGCAGACCAGGTAACCCGTAAGATCATGGATTTATGCGATAAACATATACCCAATAAAATTGTTACTATCAGGCCTAAAGACGCACCATGGATGAACAATGAAACTCGGACTTTGATCAGAAAACGTAATCGCTTACATAAAATTGCTAAAGGGCGCAACTTACCCTCCGATTGGGCAAAATTCAGACTATTCAGAAACAAAACTATCACATCTGTCAGAAAAGCAAAACAGTCATACATAGATAAAATTGATACACTAATTAATGAAAAGCACGGAACAAAAATCTGGTGGCGCCTGATTAAAAATTACAAAAAAGGCAAACAAATATCACATTCGTTTCCCCCTATTCTCTGTAACAACCAACTGTATGACGGTAGCGCTGAAATCGCAAATATTATGAATGAATATTTCACAAATCAAACAAAAGTAAGTTATCCAGACAGGAATATTGATGAACCTGTTTCATACACAGATAAATCCTTATGTGACGTATATTTATACCCTAATGAAGTTTATGATATTATCTTTTCTCTTAACACTACAAAAGCAACAGGCCCAGACGGAATCAGCAATAAGTTCCTGAAAATGAATGCCCGATTACTGGCTTCTCCCTTAACTGATTTGTTTAACCAGTCCCTTTCTGAAAAGATTTTTCCGCAAGTTTGGAAAGAAGCCTCTGTAGTCCCTATCCATAAAAAGGGTAGTATCAATGACTGTTCCAATTATAGACCGGTTGCACTGACGAGTTGTTTAGCAAAGGTTTTTGAAAAATGTATTTTTAAACATGTCTTTAACTACTTTAGGGATAACGATATACTTTCCAATCTTCAATCCGGATTTACGCCAGGAGATTCAACTGTTAACCAATTAACGTATCTGTACGATTTCATTGCTGGTGCAGTAGATAAAGGTAAAGAAATTAGAGCAGTATTCTGCGATGTTAGTAAAGCTTTTGATAAAGTTTGGCACAAAGGTATTATATACAAACTAAAATCATATGGTATAAACGGTAACCTCATAAAGTGGTTTGAAAGTTATCTTGAGGATAGAATACAACGGGTTGTTATTAATGGTTTTAGATCCGATAATAGAACTCTCTTTGCTGGTGTACCACAGGGTTCAGTTTTAGGCCCCCTTTTATTTATTGTATATATTAATGATATAGTTGAAGGGATAAGCAGCAATATACGCCTTTTTGCGGATGATACCTCTTTATATGTGATCATTGGTGATCCTGATGAAACGGCCCTTAATATGAATGAGGATTTACAGCGAATAGCTGAATGGGCGGATAAATGGCAGGTATCTTTTAATCCAAGTAAGACAGAATCAGTACACTTTACTCGGAAATATCAACCAACTGCAATGCCAAATTTAACAATGAATGATGAAGTTATAACATCTGTTGACAGTCAAAAACACTTAGGTCTCATATTACAACACGATTGTACCTGGAACGAACACATTAATGACATTGCAAAAAAAGTTGCACCCATGGTAAATTGTCTAAGAAGCCTCAAATATCGTCTTAACCGAAAAACATTAGAAACAATGTACAAACAGTTCATTTTGCTAGTCTTCGATTACTGCAGTCACATATGGGATAATTGCACCAAACAGCAAGCGGATATACTTGAAAAGCTTAATCTTGACGCTCTAAGAACCGTGTGTGGTGCTGTTCGAGGCACCAGCCATCATAAGATTTATAAAGAAACTAATTGTCAACCGCTGTGTCAAAGAAGATATTTTCAAAAAATGACGATGTTTTATAAAATGATCAATAACATAACGCCGAGTTATCTTAGTAATCTTGTACCCCCTAGTTTATCGGATGTCTCTGATTATAATTTACGCAATAACACGAATCTTCAAACTATCAACTCTAAAACTGCGAATTATGCACGGTCTTTTCTTCCAAATACTGTTACATTATGGAATTCATTGCCTTCTGAACAGAGAGAAATACAGTCCCTTTCAAGATTCAAAAATGCACTTCTAAATAATAAAAATACCTACTGCCATTTTGATCTAAACAGTGGAAGCAGAGTTTGCCAAATCATTCATTGTCGTCTTCGACTTGAATGCAGTGATCTAAATGCACACAAATTCCAACGCTTTATATCTGTAACCACATCCTGCCCCTGTGGCCATGATTATGAAGACTCTATTCATTACTTTTTCGAATGTCCTATTTTCAACGATATACGACAAACTATGTATTTCTACACTAATGGATTTGACCTAAAATCAGTTCTTTTCGGAAATCAAAACTCTTCAGACAGTGTAAACAAAGAACTTATAAATTCTGTGCACATGTTTATAAATTTAAGTGGCAGATTTGATCCAAAATAGTTTCAAATGACATTTTGACAACTAGAAATGATTGGTGTATTATTATTTCAGACATGTAATATGATTTATTGTACATTCATCATGACATTTTATGTATTTTGTATCCCGGAGCGGCATTGACATAAGCGTCAGCTTGTTTGCCAATCCGGATCCATTTATGGAAATAAATATGTTTAAATCATAATATATGCTTTCTATCTCTTTCAGGCACCACGCCATTTAACACCACTATTTATTTACTTACTATTCATAAAATCAGCCCCCCCCCCCTCACTCTATTCCAAATTCTAAATTAATTTTAACCACTTTAGAACTTTTATTAATTTTACTTGGGTGTCTAAGACCTATTCTAAATTTCATGCCCCCTTTTTTGGAAATAATTCAGGCTTAGACCCCACGTCGGCGACATCACCGTGTGGTGAGGAAGACGTTAAACCCCAATCCAACGGTTTATTCTGAAATTGTCGACAATTTAACTGGTAAGAAAACACTGCAGGTAGGCAGATGCCGACATTCTTCACGCACTGCTGGCTGGATACAATAGGATTAAACTGCTGTTTTAGTCACTTGGGTAGCACAAAATTCGGAAGCGGTAGACAAACGAAATGCGTATTCTGTCATTTATTTCACATTAAATGTAAACATTTCACTGTATAATATATACATGAAATTATAAATGTATAATATATACCTGAAATTATAAATGTATAATATATACCTGAAATTATAAATGTATAATATATACCTGAAATTATAAATGTATAATATATACCTGAAATTATAAAACACCCACATTAATATTGAATTCTGAATTCATGGCAGACAGTTGAGTCACATCACAATTACATATATACCGTCAGAAGCATTTTACAAAATTATTTCACAAAGAATATACTTACATCCGCCAGTGGAATCAGAGGCAAGACTGCACAACGCCTGACAAGGGACCAGGGACCTTCTCTGAGAGACAACAGTTCCTCGTTGTAGAGTGATGGCATAGGCTTCAGGGTTGTCTGGGCCTTCAGCTTGAGTCGGTGCATAGTCTTCTTTATCTACAAATGAAATGGATATAAATATAATAATAATAAATATATAAATCATAATAAAATTAAGTAAAGTTAAGTAAATGTTCATATTTTTAAATTAGATTTTCTCTGAGATATAGTTCATACGATTAAAGAGATTAAATGTCATTTATTATTTTTATTCTGATGACACACCTGAATTTTCGCTTCAGTTGCCTCATGGTTGTGCGCTGATGGTTGTTTTGAGACGAGATCATTGACTGTAGAAATTGTGGAACCACAACCAGATTTCTGACATTCCCAAGATACCCAGCCCTCTGTCCTCCTCTTGTTAACTCTATACATGTATCCCCCCATACACAAGTATCTGCCACCATGAGAAGTTGGAAGAAAGTAGGGGAGAGCGGGGCAAAGCGCACCCCTTAAGGGGTTTTCGCTATTTCTCCTTTAATGATAATATATAATTCTTCACTTTATATGCATTATTAATGTCTCATATATTCCCTTCAATAAAATCCAAAAATAGTTCGCTCAGATTTAATAACATTTTTCTAATACAGAGAATATGTTTTCATTTTAGTGTCTCACTTTGCCCCGCATCATGGGGCAAAGCGCCCATGGGGGCGCGCTTTGCCCCCATTATTTTACTGACGAATTGGTACCCTGCCTGCTATGTCCTACATCGAATCCCTTAATAATTAACTAGGAGACAGAAAGGTTAAAGGCAACATTTTAATAACACGAAATACATAAAGTATCAATTATTTCATGATAACAAAACAAAGACAAGATTCTTCAAACATCAATTCTAAAATCAATTCTTCAATCATCTTCAAGATTCAAGTGTACAAGATAATATATCCCACCGGTCCCCCATTAACAAAGTCAAAGGTTACTATATTTACGATATATCTTTGATAAACTTTCGTTTCCATTGATAATACAGTGATAAAATGTTTAGTGAATTCGCTAAATTGGTGAACACATATCTCGGATAGTAAAGTAAGTGAACTGCACTGACTAATTGGTGAACACATCTCGAATAGTCAACTCCATTAACTAATAGGTGAACCTATCTCAATCCTGTTTCGCACCTGAGTTCAACTTTCAATGACACCCACACTTTAATCCGTTGAAACAACATCACAAAAACAACACGCCACATCAAAGGATTTTTTGGGTCGACCCCAACTGTCGACAATTTCAGAAGACACCAATCCAACAACAACAGCCAGTAAGGGACCGGTCATTTATTACGGGCGGGGGGCGGGGGTTTTCAGGGGAGGGTCATAAAAAAATATACATCCTTTAGGGGAGGGTCATGAAAAAAAATACAAGAGTTTGGGGAGGGTCATTTTGAAATAGACAAGGATAATACCATCTTTCTTTGTAAACTTTAAAAATGCCGTAAAATGTCATAACATAGCTTTTTCAGGGGTAAAGTTAAAAATATTTTTCATTTTGAGTAGTTCAGGATTAGAATTCCGAAATAAGACTTTCCATAAAACATTGATATTAGCTACATGACTTCTAACCCATGTCCATAGAACAGCAGAACTCAACTGAACAGATAGCTTTATGAGGACAGACAATTTATATATTTAAGGCTTTTGTTACTCTGTTACATCTTTAAGATACCTACCGTAGATGCATTGTCAACCCTATTATAGTATATTTTATTAAAAGAACCAGTTATATAATTAATCACAACGATTATGTTAGTCTTTTTCTGAGAGTGACACTTTTTATGATAGTATGCAAATTTATGAAACCTATAAATTGATCAATATTCATAAATCTTCAATTTATGTCAGTTGATATATCCTAGCAACTATTTCAAACATATTATATAGCAGAGAAAATATAAATATAAAATGAATTCCAATGTTGATATTTGAATTTGAAACTGATTTAAAGTACATTTTCTGTCTTTATGCAGCAATCGTATTGTCCGTATATATGCGTTACTATCCTATTTACCTGTCAATCTCATAATTCAAATGCTTTTTTTTCAAATATGATGAAAAATATCAACGTTATCTTTCTGAGTTATAGCTGTGCCTTGTTACCTTCATACATAGTCAACTTCTTGCTTCCATTCTCAAGATTTTGTCATGAAGTGAATGGTCTAACTCAAATTCATTAAACTTATCATATTCAAATGTAACAAAACCATTTGTAATCACTTTGGATCCCTATATCCCTTGTATGTTTTTGCCATAAACTTATGTAATCTTTTGACTTACTGAACATATTTTGTAGCAAAAATTTCAGAAGTTGTTGAAGGTGCATGGTTAAGCTTTGTGTATGGTGAAATTCCATTTTGCTCAGTTTTTGTTTTCTGGGAAGGAAAATCTTTGAAATCTTTATGAAATATTACATACATTTATAAGCCCGTTGGCTACAACAGCTTATATCTTATGAATTTATCGTATCATACAACCTTTTGGCATGAAAAAGTTGGAGGGACAGGCCTCCATCCATATAGTCTCATATTGATAAAATACCATGAAATATAGATGTTCCCTTTTAAAATTTATGTCTGGTATTCTCGTTTCATCTTAGATTTTAAAGTTATCTTAGTTCTTAATTATCCCTGACTAATCAATTCCTGATTCCTATCTTAGAGACAATGCATTCTAGCATATAAATAAGGATATATTCTTGTCCACCTTCTATCAAATCTATCAATGAAATGTATTATTTTGTCTTCACCAAAAACCAATGTCCATTATTTAAACAGCGAGTCTTTGAGGAAGTCATTTTGTTCCAGACATATTTCCCAAACTATACATTTATATACGGTATAATCACCTGATAATCATAGCATAAATGTGTATATCACAACATTCAATTAATTATCATTTAAAGTGCTAATGAAAATTGGTTAAAGTAGACCCTAATATTAATTTCTGGAGTCAAATTTTATATTCTGAAGATATGAATTAGGGGGGAGCAGGACAAAAGCCACCCGGACAAAAGCCACCCGGACATAACCCACCCGGACAAATGCCACCAGGACAAAAGCCACCTAGGACAAATGCCACCTAGGACAAATGCCACCTAGGACAAAAGCCACCCAGTTTTTTTTTAATATTACAACAAAATAAAATAAAGTTATGTTTTAATATTACATGCAGTAAAATGAAACAATATATACCTTTAACTACAATATTAAAAAATATTTAAAATATTGAAAAATCACAACAATATTCCACTAAATCTAAAACTAAAATGATGAAACAAGAGTTTCTTCATATAAACATTATGTTTAAGGAGACTTTGTCATGTCATGTAAATTAATGTAATGGCTTGAAGAACGATCACTTTCACTCCTTTTGTAAATATTTTGTACTTGTTAATCCCGTTATGCTTCACATGTATTTGTAAACTTTCGGTGTAATAAAGTTGATTGATTGATTTGCCTATCAGTGTTTTCTTGATAAAAATTTAAGATTACCTCTGGAGTAGAAGTGAGCTTTGGCCTCATAGGTTAAGCCAATCTGGATGTTGTTTTAAAGAGGATTACACTGTCCAAGCAAATTTACTCTATGTTTGTGATTGAAATAATTCTTTTGTTTAATAAATTTCCCAGCTTGTATCATAATTGAGAGAGACGGTTAAGAGTAAGGATTATGTATATTTGTAAACCGTTTGATCCTTTGACCAACTTGAATTGAAGACACAAAACACCAATGAAGGTATACCATATAAAATTGTTCTACAAAATATCATCATTCCAAGAACAATAAAAGACAAAGACAAAGAAACCTGTCAGACACATCCGATTCCGCTGGATCAACTCCAGACAATAACAAAAAATGCAAGAACTCTAATGAAACAATAAGCAATAAAAGCACACCGGCAAATGATAAGAAAAACAAATACCAAATGATTATGACAGCCATAGACAAAATTTAATTGAACCAAATCATGAGTTGTCAAGACATGGCATTTCAACTAAGCTCCCTGGGGGCCCATCCAGTAACAATAACCAAATATGGCAAAGGCGTTTTGCTTACAACGGACAATAAGCACTACTTAGACAGCATAACAAGCTACACCACAGTAAATGGCACTAAAGTCAAATATGACACACCAAATTTGGAAAAACAAATAAAAGGAGTCGTCAAAGTTTTTTTTTTTTTTTTTTTTTTTTTTTTTTTTTAACTACATATGTATTTTATTCATAAATGTTAGTATACACTCATAGTCATAATTCCATTAGCTAACATCGCATTAATGTTGACAATCATTCTCCTCGGTGTTTTGCAAGTCCAATTGTATTGGCTTAAAAATAATCTACAATCAAACAATTCAGTTTTTTTTTTAGAACACAATAGGATATCCATCAAAATGTTTCAAAAATTCACATTGTTGAGAGGCAAGATCAAAATTAAAAACCTCTAACAAACCATTATAATTTTCATGACAGCATAAATCCAATGAAAATTCATTAAAAAATCAATGTTATATTTTCACAAATAGGATTGCGTATTTTGAATGATTTGAAAAAGAGTTCTCCATGGCCGAGAGGATTACATGTTGGGATAAAAGGTGCTGGCTGGTATCTAGTCGTCAAAGTTAACCCTAAACTCACAGATGAACAACTTCAACAATGTATCACAAAAGCAAACCAATACAATAGGACTTCTATTCTACAAACCAGAAGGATTAAGAAGCAACAACAAAACACACCTTCAGTTATCATTACATTCAAGGGTACTAATCTCCCAAAACACATCACTTTCGCTGGTGTACCAAACACAGTAGTTCAACCATACCTTAAACAACCGATGTTCTGTACAAAATGCTTCGGGTATAATCACACTACCACTGACTGTCCCAACGCTAAACACTGCTCAAGATGCCACTACTCAGGACATGATTATGACACATGTCGCAACAAAATGTACTGCCGCAACTGCAAACAAACAGGTCACAGTGCCCTATCTAGAAAATGCCCATACAGACAAAAACAAATTGAACAACTAAATAAGCACCACTTTAAACAAACGGCTCAAATCAAAAACAACAAAATCAACATAGAGCAATCTGTTGCATTCAATCCATCCAACCACTCATCACCCAAACAATCACCAGTAAATGAAGAAACGCTCTTCTCCAGGAAAGTAGTTCCTAGATATCCAATAAGCTCCTCAGAGGAAAAACACAAAAAGATGGAGAAGATGTTAGAAAGTGTTGAACACAGACTTCTTGAAGATATCAGGTCCGCAAGAAAATCACAATCAAAACCACAAAACACAGATGAACACATGAACAAAAGAACAAAGCAAAGCTCAAAATAGTGATAAATACAGACCGCCAATGTTGAGAAAGCTCAACTACTCTCACACGAATAAAAACAATGTCACTAAAAAAACACAGCACCAAAGACAAAAAGATCTGAGGGAAACAATCAACCGTAGAAACACCAACGACAAACCCAAACCAAAAAACAAAAACAGTGTCGTTGATAGGATAATACTATTTATAGCACAAGCTTTCATAAATTCAACACCAACACACTCTGACAGGGAACATCATAGGAATGTCAAGAGACTATACTCCAATGCAGCATTAGCTGGGAACAATTCTTTGACAGGATCCACCAAAACAACCCACCCAATACCACTTCTCACCACCAAGATAGAAGCTGCTACTACTAAACCTAAGCTTTCCTGAACATAAATCCCTCCTTATAAAATGGCGGACTTTACTGTACTCCAACAAAACGTAAATGGGCTAGGCACCAATGGTGCTGAACTCAAAGTATTGATACAAAATAAATCAATACAACCAAGTGTTATCATTCTACAGGAAACAAAATTATCAAAAAGAAGGGATTATAAAATCTCCGGTTATAACATACTAAGAAAAGATCGTTTTACGGAAATAAAAAAAAGTCCACAAGGTGGACTCATAATTGCCATAAAACATGGCATTGATTACAAACCCCTAGATATAAACATTGAAGGCATAGAAATCAATGGCGTAACAGTTAACATAAATGGTAATAAACCAACAAATGTTATCAATGTCTATTTACCCCACAGCACAAAAATTACAGTTGAAATACTCAACAAATTACTACCCTATCTCGCCAACTCAGCCTATTTGGGTGGCGATTTTAATGCACACCATAGCCTCTGGGAGGCAGACGATAGAACCGATACAAGAGGTACAGTCATACAAAAATGGTTAGAGGATAACAAACTTATTATTCTCAACAATGGCGAACCTACTTTTCACAGGCTAACACAAGGAATATACACCACAATAGATCTTAGCATTATTACACCAGACCTAGTTAATGATGCTAGTTTATATGTTCATGACGACAGTTGGGGAAGTGATCACTTCCCACTATTCACCACATTAAAGAATAACAATACACAACAGGCACAAAAAAACAATACCAATAACAGCTGGAATTTTAACAAAGCAAATTGGGGAATATTTCAAAATATTTGTGAGCAAAACCTAAACAATGATGTAAAAGACGAAGATGTTAACATATACAACAAAAATATCACCGATGTGATTATAAATGCTGCTAACCTAGCCATTCCAACCAAAAGAACTCACAAACATATACCTGTACCATGGTGGAATGAAGAAATTATGCAAGCAAGAAAAGAAAGAAAACTGCTCAGGAAAAAAGCTAAAAAGGATAAAAAGTTAATACAACAAGCGGCAGCAGCTAGAAATAAGGTTAAAACTTTAATAAGTAAGGCAAAAATCCAATCATGGAAAAAGATGTGTAGCACATTAGATATCAAATCTAACTCAAGGCAAGTCTGGAAAAAGATTAATGTCTTTAGAGGCAAAAGCACTAAATCCCATATTCCAAGTATCAACAACAGCAAAAACAAACTGGAAAAAATAGACAATTTATGCAAACAATTCTCACAAGCAAGCTCAACCAATAACTACAAAACTGCTTTTCAAGAAAAAGTAAAAAATACACAACCTTGTCCGAAGGACAAAAACAAGTCAGACTTATGGTACAACAAGCCATTCACAATATCAGAACTTAACAATGTTGTAAATAATAAAAAAGGAACAGCCTCTGGTATTGATCAAAACAGTTACACAATGCTTAAACGTCTTCCCTATAAATGCAAACAAGTCTTATTAGATTTCTACAATAAATTATGGAAAGACGGCAAATTACCAACAGACTGGAAAGAAAGTCTTATTATACCATTACACAAACAGGGAAAAGACCCTACCAAATCCGATTCATATAGACCAGTCTCCTTAACATCTAATCTATGTAAAACACTCGAAGCTATGGCACCGAAAAGATTACAACACTATCTAGAAACTAACGAATTGATAACACAGAATCAATCAGGATATAGAAAATCCTATAGCACCACTGATCATATTGTTAGATTACAACACTCTATCAGACAAGCTCAACAAAATAATAAATTTACTACAGCAGTCTTTCTAGACTTTAGTAAAGCATTTGACATGGTCTGGAAAACAGGCTTGATACAAAAAGTTAAGAAAAAGGGCATACAAGGGGAAATGCTAAACTTTATAAACGACTTTATGTCAGACAGAACTTTTCGTCTTAAAACAGATGATCAAATATCAGACAACTACAATTTAGAAAATGGAACCCCACAAGGTAGTATCATATCACCAACATTGTTCAATATCATGATAGATGATCTATTTCACAAACTACCGAAACAAGTGAACACCTCACAATTCGCTGATGATGGGGCCCTTTGGGTCAGTCACAAACATCAACATGTAGCTGCAGAAATATTACAAAAAGCCTTAATCAAAGTAAATGAATGGACCCAAAACTGGGGATTTAAATTATCCACAAGCAAAACTGTATCAATTCTCTTTCGGCCAACACCCAGAGCCGATTGCAGACCACTGAAATTATACATTAATGAAGAACCATTAAACCAAGTTAAATATGTCAAATTCTTAGGCATAATCTTTGATGAATATCTAACATGGAATCAACATATTGTTGAACTGTCACAAAGATGCAAAAAAGATCTCAATATATTACGAATGCTTTCTCGTACCAGGTGGGGCAGCAGCAAGGAAATGTTACTCTTGCTATATAAATCTCTGATTAAATCCAAACTGCACTATGGAGCAGAAGCTTGGTGTGACACTAGTCAAACCAACATACAAAAGCTAAAAACCATACAAAATCAAGCTTACAGATATATATCAGGATGCCTAAGTGGCACATCAATGGAACTAGTCAGACATGAACTAGGCGAACTCCCGCTAGAAAAAGAATGGGAAGATAATATTACCAACTATATTGTTAGATCAAAGCATAAGCCATGTTTACAAAATATTATCACACGAAAAAAGCAAATAATGACTAAAAGAGTAAAAAAAATTCCAACACCATTTGGTGTTACCATGAAAAAACACATAGACAAATATGACCTTGATACAATAGACGTTATTTCTGACCCATATACCAAGCATATCCTAAAACCTCCAGACGTCCCCGATATCCAAGTCGATATCAAATTGAAAGACCTCATAGACAAAAATAATCCAAAACCTAGTGACCTCAGTAACACTCAAGTCTATATAGAACAAAACTACAATCAAACTGATTACATTCAAATCTTTACTGACGGTTCTAAAGATGAAAAAGGAAGAGTAGGCTCTGGGATAGCCTTCACTCACACAGGTGATGAAGATATATCCCTTAAACTACCAGACAAAACCTCTATCTTCACAGCTGAACTTGTAGCTATTCGACAAGCACTCATTATCAGTAAAGGCTACAAACACAAAAATATAGCTATATTTACAGATTCACTCAGCTCACTGCAAGCTATACAAAACAAAACGGAAAAAATAGTCATGAACTTCTACACCAAATTTACCAGGGGTATAATTATCTAACTCAGGATAACAACAATGTTAGATTTATATGGGTGCCTTCTCACATAGGCCTAACAGGCAACGAAAGAGCCGACCGAGCAGCAAAAGCAGGTCTAACCCACAGCAATAATTTCAACATACCATTTACTAAAAAAGAAATTAAGAGCATTGTTAAATCAATTAGAACGGATGAATACAACACAAACTTTAAAGGCAACTGGGGACATACCCAGTACTATCAAGTACAACCTACAAAAGTTACAAAGGTTAAAAACTTCCACAACTTTAGAAGGGTTGATGTAGCCATAACTAGACTTAGGCTTAACAATGTTCGCAATGGGGTTTATCTCCACAAAATAGGGAAAGCACCAAATAATCTATGCAATCAATGTAATGTCGAAGACACCATACATCACATTCTGTTTCAATGTGATAAATACCAAAAACACAGGGGACAACTCCTTGAAAATGTAAGCGCTAACAACCCACAAGAACTGTTAGCCAATGCTAAAAATTACCAGTACCTTTCAGTATTCCTACTACAAACCAAATTGTATAAAACATTATAATTAATAACCACCTAGCCTTACACCCAAACTCCTAACCATTACCTACCCCTCATCCCCTACCCAATTTAAGGGTCACTAAACCCTAACAACCACCCCACGGGTAAAAACTCCCAGAAGGACCCTACGGAAGCGAGACTGATCTCTTAAACCTCCTTCTTCTGGTAAGTGTTGGTCATGGCGACCCACGACCAGAGCTGGTTGGTGAGATAGGTTCACGATATACATTACCTCGGGACCACTCGCGCAAGCCTATACAAACAGGCGCGTAGGCTCCCGACGGGAGATTTCCACCTAATACCTAAAATAATATTTACCACTCCCATATTTGGGATAACTGGTAGGACTTGGCACAGGGCAAAATGGTTAAAACTCTTCATTAAAAGTGCACGGTGTGGCTACCCCCGGCACTTTACTAAATTATAACTGGTAATTTTCCCAGTAGCAAACCTCAAAACCCTCACTGCCTGGTTCTTAATCGGGTTCAGTGGGGAGGACAGGTATTGTACCTTAAGTGTATGGTTAGACTACCCCCTGCACTTTACATAGGTACAATACCAGTTAGACGACCTGCAAGAAAGAAAAAACGCACATTGCGAAGATACCAAGGCTGGAAACAACAGCAAATAACAGACTAAGTATATCAAACCAAAAAGATAAGTATTACTCCATTCACTCAATTATCAATAAATTTAATTATAAAACATTACTAATTACAAATAACTTTAAATACAATTCAAACACAATTATTCAACTACAATTTTATTTTATCACAATTAAAAATACCATCTCAAATACTACTTTAAACCTTTTTACCTCAATATAATTTCCCATACATAATATATGCTTTCTATCTCTTTCAGGTACCACGCCATTTCACAACACTATTTATTTACTTACTATTCATATATATATCCCCCCCCTCCACTCTATTCCAAATTCTAAATTAATTTTAACCACTTTAGAACTTTTATTAATTTTACTTGGGTGTCTAAGACCTATTCTAAATTTCATGCCCCCTTTTTTGGAAATAATTCAGGCTTAGACCCCACGTCGGGGACATCACCGTATGGTGAAGAAGACGTTAAACCCCAATCCAACAACAACATCATCATTCCTCTTCCACTATGGATAACCAAGTAGAGTTCATTTCATCGCAGAAAGGAGTTAGTGAAGTACATTTTAGAGGGTATTGCTATGTGAGACACAAGAACCTGTCGCGTGGTGTTGTGAGCTACCACTGTGAGCTACGCCGGAAGGGAGAATGCAAGGCGACCATGAAGGTGCTAGATGACCAGTGTTTTGGCATGCTGCATGAACACACTCATGCTCCAGACCTTGTTCAGTCAGAGGTATGTACATAAAATAGTTAAAATGAAATATTAATTACATAAAAATAATAATGATTTAACAAGAATGATTAAATACGTTTTATTAGTAATGAAAAGTTATCCAAAAAATTGTTAAAGATATTTTTTATTATTTTGTCATAAGGATGGTTTAATTTGTATGTTATTCTATGGAATCACTTTTCTAGGTTCAGAAGGTCAGAGCTGCTATCCGAGACAAGGCAGAGTCATCGGAGGAGTCGGCCCAACAGATCCTGACAGCAGCTGCTGTCACCATCTCGGAGGATGCAAGCTCCAGGATGGCTCCTGTTCCCGACCTCAGACGCAACGTGAGGCGTCAGCGTAGAAGGGTGGATGGTGCACTACCTGAACCAGAGACCCCCGCAGTGATGGTCATCCCTGACAAGTTCAAGACGACAGGAGGCGGAGAGCAGTTCTTGCAGTACGACGGAGGAGTGGATAACCCCAACCGGATTCTCATCTTCTCAACAACAAGAAACCTTGACCTGCTCGCCCGTTCTCCGCACTGGTTCGCTGACGGCACCTTCAAGACAGTCCCTCAGCTGTACAATCAGCTGTTCACCATCCACTACAGGGTGAATATTCAGCATCACCCGAGCTACAGATGCAGGCAAGAATGATACCAGCTCTGGCATTCATCCCCGAGGACCAGGTGATCGATGCCTTCGAGACGCTGGCCGAAACTCTACCTGATTCCCCTGCAGACAGTCGTTGACTACTTTGAGGACAATTACATTGGGCGGTTGCATCACCGAGGACGACGACCCCCGATGTTTGCTATCTCGAGCTGGAACCAGCATCAGAGGACACTGACGGACCTGCCTAGGACGAACAACAATCTTGAGGGATGGCAGCGGAGACTTCTAACCAGCATGGCTGGTTGTCATCCCAGCATCTGGCGCTTCCTGGAGTTTCTGAGGAAGGAACAAGCCCTGAACGACCAGGTCATCACGCAGATGTTGGCCGGCCAGAATGTTGCTCGACACAGGAAACAGTACCGAGATTGCCAGCAGCGTCTGCAGACCATCGCGGCAGACTTTAGGAACAGACAAGAACTAGACTACCTGCGGAGTGTTGCACACAACAACCGACTTTGAACTGACAGTGAACTGACATACACATGTGTATGATTTGCCGAGTGGTAATGCCAAATGTAGTGCTAAATACATTATAGTGCTGAAAACAAGAACATCATCACTTGTTTTTACAGAAAATACATATATCATGAGTCAAATATAGTTTCATGTTGTTTTTTATTTTAAATATTGGGTGGCATTTGTCCTAGGTGGCTTTTGTCTGGGTGGTTTTTGTCCTAGGTGACATTTGTCCTAGGTGGCTTTTGTCCTGGTGGCTTTTGTCCTGGTGGCATTTGTCCGGGTGGCATTTGTCCGGGTGGCTTTTGTCCGGGTGGCTTTTGTCCTAGACCCGAATTAGGTGAGGGTCATGAAATAAAATACACATAAATGGGGAGGGTCGCCCAAAAAAATGACATTGAGTTGGGGAGGGTCACATTTTTATGTACAAGCCCAAGTGAAAAACCCCCGGCCCACCCCCCCTGTAATAAATGACCGGTCCCTAAGGTCATCAGGCGTCAATGCTCACAAATCACCACTGACTGGAGCGTAGGTTATGGTGTGTGGACAGGCAGAGGTTGAATCTGAGATCATGGAGTTGAATACACTGGGCCGACAAAGTCGTTCCTCATGTATGCTGATGATGGTCGAGAGGGACTTCCTCATGTATACTGATGATGGTCGAGAGGGAGGCTTCTCCTACGATTGTAGACTCTAGTTGGTGACTCTACAGGGTTCATTCACAGGCGTTTGCTACATTCAGCAGGTTCTGGATTTTGTAATTATTGATCATTCGATGACCACAGACTTGTCACAACACCCTTGTTCATGGACGACAAGGCCATACCCCATCGTTCTCTTGCTGTAAAACAACATCAGTCAAATAATGGTGTAACACGAATTCCATGGCCAGCAATATCCCCTATTTGAACCCAATCGCGCAGGTTTGGGACATTTTAGGTTGTCCGATACAAAGAAAGGATCTTCCTGTACAAATCCTCAGGGAACTGGAGGCCGCTCTTCACGATGGTGGCAGCGGATATCGATGGAGCAATTAAAGAACCTGTTTAGGGGTAAGAAGAGTGACTGCAGTTATTCAAGCACGGGATGGCACTACACTGTTTGGCGATTCTTGAAACAATGATCATTTTTATTTAAGCTGCTTTGATCGGGTTGCACACACCAAGAGCTTGTAGTGACAATACTTAAACATCCATGTGTTTTGGATGAAATTCCATGTCCATTTCCCTCTTTATTTTCATGCACTTTAAGAGCCCAAACAATTACACAACTTCTCTTTCAAATGACTAAATTATTGTGTACGGGTGGCTCTGTAGCTCATCAGGCTTCATTCTCAATTATGGTGTAGAGTGTGGCCAATGCGATTCACCCTTTGTAGGGGCCACAGGGTCACCAATCATAAAATTAAGTTATGTAGGCGACAAATTTCAATTCTCTAGGCCTTGAGCTTCTGCAGAAGATGAAAATAGGTTTTAAGGGCGTGGCCCCTGTTGCCCTTATAAAGGGCACAGGGTCACCAAAGCTACAATTTATAATCTTTGCTTGTCAAGGAGTCTATACACAAATTTTCGGCTTTCTAGGCCTTATGCTTCTCGAGAAGAAGATGAAAATAGTTTTTTAGGGTGTGGCCCCTGTAGCCCTTATTAGGGTCACAGGGCGATCAAAGCTACCATTTATAATCCTCACTAGCCAAGGAATCGGTACACAAAGTGTCAGCTTTCTAGGCCTTATGCTTCTGAAGAAGAAGTCGAAATTCCACAAAGTTTATTGTCGGACGCCGGACACCATGCAATGCCATTAGCCCCATGAGCTAAAAAGGGAAATAACCGGCCAAGGGGTGTAATTTCTGCTATGCATCAGAGGTATCTGGTTCACACAAGAGTGATAATATTGAGAAAAGTTACTTGGTGTGACTTGGTGTTATGTTTTTGTCTATCAAAACGGGTGGGGTTAATCTACTGTTACCAAGCATTCTCAGTTCTCGTCAAAAGAAAGCCTACTGACTTTAAAAAAAATAATCACATGGCCTTTGATTTTCATTATAAAAGAAAGGAGTTGAGATTTGATGTGCTTTCTACAGTATTCCATCTATTTAACACAAGGAGGCTGTCATTCAAATTTAAGAGAGTGGACACCATTCTCTCCCCATAGACGGTCGCTCAGTGACTTTCAAAAGCATCATGCCTTTAGGTTTATTTTTCATTAAGAGTGTGAGAGGGAAAATATTTGAAAATTAGATATTGGTAGGGTTTTTCATTAGTAACATACTGTTTTATAATTGTGTAAATTGTTTTTTGTTTTATGATCAATTTTATTTTAATAATTTAACAAATTTAAACTAATGAGAAGGTAAAAAGCGATGTGTTGTAGAAGGAAGAGTTTTCTCCCCTGGATGTTAAATTTCAATGGGAATAGCCGCGCTTGTGCGAATGACCACTTTTGAAACGGCGTCGCTGATTGCACAACTAACTTCGATTGCCTCCAATCAGATTTCTACTTTTCTATCCGGTGTATTATCCGTAATAGATCAGAGACTAATTCAGGTATAACAGAGTTGCCTCTGTGGGGAGAGAATGAGTGGACACTTCCGAGAGCAGAAAAAACTGTGTAAGGAACATCCCAAAAATAATTTGCATAAATAACCGATGGTAGGTGGTTTAGTTACTTCATGTATTTGTAATGTTTTTGACTTGATTACATGCCATCCTACTTGACTAAAAACCTTATTGCGGTGTGGTGGTTCGTGTGCTTCGCCGACCTTTGGAGATGAAGGTCACATGCTCCTGGTAGGGTCAATGGGTAGAAACCAAACCAAATTTGTGTCATTCCAAAACCTGCTTTCTATCCCTTGCTATGCCTTATTGCTTTGGGGTCCAGAGACCCCAAAGTTATGTAACATTTGATATTGAAAACTAATGGCAGAAGGTTCTCTCTATAATACTCTTGGAAACTTCAAAGAGAAGTTTCAGCCAATGATATTTGTCTTAAGCATATTCTGGTATTTCGACGACCAATGGACAGAGCTGTTGCAAATTTATACCCACGTGACCATGTGGGTGGTACGAAATAATTGGCAAGCTTTAATTCGGAAACTGATTATTATAATAATGTTATGATGTAAAATATATCGTAAATTTTCAAAAATATATGGATGAGCGTTTACACCCTTATAAATATCAATTTTGCATGTGCATGTGAGCTGTTTTGTAGTTATTCGGTGTATTTTTTTGCATTCCACATTCGGAAACGACATTCCATTTTTGTATCAACTAGGAATTCGGTTCCTTCAATTTTACGCTAACGCTAAATGTCCCGCCTTGTCAATGACTGATCGTTCACTCAATGCAATTTAAAAAAATAACGTTATGGGTGATTTGTTTACGATTAAAGGTGTCTTTCGAAGAAAGTATCGACACTTTCGACAGGGTCTAAAATATGATAAATTATCACCCAAAACTGTGTTTCAGAGGAGATATCGCTTTGAAAGTTGTAATTTTTCAGAAGAAAGAAACATTGTACTTGAATCACTCCCACCATGTGAGGTGTTAGATATTTCTAAAGATTATGTGTTAACGTCTTTTGCTAAGATAAATTCACATAAAGCCTGTGGACCTGATAATTTGCTAGGTGTAGTTCTAAAAGAGTGCAGAGTGCAAGTTGCAACTGGCTGATATTTTCCAAACGTTTTGTCAACTATCATTAAGTTTCCATCATGTTCCCACTCTTTGGAAAACATCAAAATTATCCCATTGCCAAAAAAGAAAAACAAGCCTCGGATATTTGTTACTTTAAACAACTTGTGTTGATATATTTGATATCAGAAGACACATGGGTGAGATTCTCTATATATTCTTTAATGTCATCCTATAATATAATGAAAATAATGATCTTGTAGCTGAGATCTTTTCTAAAAATTTTAGCAACTTTTGGCTGTAATACGATCAACACTCACTTAAGGAAAATTATTCTTGCAACATGTAATTAACCTGAAAGTCAATGGGAAATTCGTCCGGTTTAAACTAAATTTGCGGGTATTGGAAAACAATGTATCCCGAAAAGTTTACTAGCGCAACAATTTCTCTATTAATTAATCACTGACTCTTGTATTAAACTCACCGTCAGCTATCTTTTAAACTTAAAGCAACATAGATTTGAATTGCCATATTAATGTTTAGAAATTTTATATCATAACAATTTACATCATAATTGAGATAGGAGACGTATCTATCATTGGGTGGAATTTAAGCGGAACGAACGAGATGTTGTACTATGTACATAGTGTACTGATAACTATCACAACAAAGAGCAAAAAATATGCGTCTCCGATTTGAACAATTTATTCAAGTAAAAGACCCCGTCCCCATATAGTGATACATAACCGGGTGCCCCAAAGCTTGCCTTTTTAAAGGCTTTTCTTGTTTCGTCTTTTCTCTAATCCTGTGGAAATTCTTTCTCTCCGATCGTTTCACTTTTGGATGGCAACATCCACATGTTTAATAGCTAAAAAAATTGCTGATAGTAAGTTAAATCCCAACTCACTCACCGTTTATCTGCCTTTATGGTTTCTTTCCCATTATTGACTAAAGACTCAAGGCCTATCTGATTGGCTGCCGAAAAAATGCAGCTAAGGGGAGTAGCCCAGCGGATAAGTGAAATAATTGTGCACATCGTGATGCAAGCATGAACTTTGGCATGATTGTAGTTTATACCTGTCTTATAACATACAGATGGAGAGGCCTCGCAAATTTTTCATATTTTTCATTTTTTTTCACTTATTTTACTCTAAAAATAATTCTGAACACTTTATTACTTACTTATCATAAATAACACCGTTGGAAATTCAAAGCTGATCATTTTTCTCTCTATACATGTAATTTCTATCTTTAACGGTTAGGTCTACAGAAGTCATAACATTAAAACTAGGACTGCCGCAACAGTAATTAGGGCTTCAAGACTGCTTGAACTTCAAACGAATGGTTTGTCATAAATTTCAATCCAGTCCTTTTACCACTAGTATATAATAAAAGAATATCCACATTATATTTGAATGTAATGAGTTTTATAGAGTTTAATATGCAAACCAGAGCTGTTAAAGATACGTTATGGGTTAGATGCCAACAACTAAATAGGGCTATTGGGTCTGGCATGGACGTTTAACTTGGAAGCTGGGGCAACTCTCAAAGAGGCATCTTTCTAAAACAAGCATATTATTATTTTTTAAGTTTGAAAAAAAAACCAGTGCAGTTGAATTCATATTTAAGTAGAATACTCTATATGATTTGGTGAACTACCAGCTTTCGAATTATGGGTTTACGATAACTCTGCTGAGAGCTTGGACAAGAGTTGGCAGCAACTGATGAAATGCAGCTTTAATATCATGTAACAAGTATGTAAAAGCAAGTTGTAAAGTCTTTGCAAAAGTGGAAGAGACTGCTTCATGCAAGTACATGTGATGATGCATTAATAAAATCAACTTTCAGTGAAAAATGGTGTGTGTAAGATGATTGCGTTTTTCCATCCAGTCCTTTTACCACTAGTATATAATAAAAGAATATCCACATTATATTTGAATTTAAAGATGCTGTATCATACTTGCAAGCGGTTCAGGATGAAACTTAGCTATTGAGAAATGAAATACATCACTTTGTAGAAAAATCTTTCGTCGAAATTTTGATATCATATTTAGATTGTTTAATCAACAATAACATACTTATTTCGACGCTTCAAGCACAGTACCCCTCCTGGAAAGGGCATGTCATTTGCGAACCCGCTTTCGGTGACGTAATCATTAGATGCTTGTAGGATGTACACCGTGTCTCGTAATTGCGTTCGATGGGTATCAACTTTGACAACAACGAATACCTAATTTGGAGAAAAAGAATATAAAATCTAGTAGAGCGCGACAAAGACGGTTTTCAAGCGTACATTTAGAAACAGGAAGTTGTGAAATGGCCACACTTGATTCGCCCTTCTGTCGACTGCCGTTTCGGTATTTTTTGGTAAATTATCTCCTATTTGATGAATTTTGGTCTGATTTCCTCAAGGTTGGTCGCTAAATTTTTCTAAAAATACAACGTATACATTAAAAATACTTTTAAAATATTGCAAGTATGATTTAGCATCTTTAATGGGTTTTATAGAGTTTAATGTGCAAACAAGGGCTGTTAAATATATCTTTTGGTCAATCACTAAGATACCAACAACTAAATAGCGCTAATTGGGTCTGGCAAGGAAGTTTCAACTTTTCGAGAGGCATCATTAAGTTGCTAAGAATTAAATTTTGTTTAAGATGTTAATGAAATTTAATGTTTTTAAGATTAAGCAGCAGATATGTCATGGTGGCTACCCTCCTTACTGATCAATATCAGCAATGTATTGAGAATGTTGAAGAAATGCATGTATAAGCTTTTTATGTAATATAGGTTTAAAGTTTTTATAACCTCCAAATCATTTTCATATCATATGAAACTTAATTGCTAATTTTTGGAGGATAACATTTGCACCAAATGAATTGTACTTATGCTGGAGGTGACATAAATGTATACATATTACAATTGCTTATTTAGTTCAGGAGTTATGAAAGAACACAGCCATTTGTCCTGCAGCATACTTCATGAAATCAATTAGATAGGCATTACCTATGCAATCTCTTAAAGTGTGAACAGTTAACAAATATACAATAACTGTATATATTCATAGTTAACAAATTTTCAGAACGTTATAGCCTTTTATTCTTGAGAAATTTACCAACAAAATTTAACTTCTAGCCTTCATGGGCCTTATAAGGGGACCCAAAGGGGAAAAATAACTCATAATCTCCCTTAGCTAAGCAATCTTTAAGCAAGCCTTCAATGGTAGTTGTTTTTGATACCTTGAGAGAAAAATGGTCAAATAAGCAACTTATCACCCGTTAAGAAATAATATTTATGAGAGATAACAGATTTCTTATAATTTTGAGATTTGGAGATATTCTTGGGCATTAGTTTATGGATGTTTTGGGGGTTTTTTTGTAAGTAAAAAGTATTTTTAGGGCATGGTCACGGTTTTCCTCATCAGTCGTCATGCCATGACAATTGCCAAAATTTATTGTCCCTGAAAAGGCAATATTCAATGCCTTTTATATTCATAAAGTGCTAGACCATTTGGTACCTTGTAATTTGGTTCTGACCCCAGACCACACCTATCCTAAACCCTTTTTAAAATTGGCGTGAAAGGGTATCCGCCTTCTTTTGATTTATCTCAAGAAACAAGAAGCACTAGCAAACTCAAATTCTTAGATATGTTTTATCAGAGGCTAGGATTTGAATTCTTATCATCTTACTCCTAAACTTATGTGTACAATTGAAACTGGTAATCCATCTAAACACTACGATAGAATATTTGAGGTAGTTGATATCTGTCTGTTTGCCTGCATTCAAATTTCGTGTCTGTGGCACCAATTAGTCTTTGAGTCAGCTTATTTAATATATGCCTTAACTAAGTACACCTACCATTGATCATTGGCAAACAGATGGTAAAGTAAATAAAAGTGTTGAACTCATGAAGATTTAGATAGACATGCAAATGACTTGAGTCTCACTTCAACATCACAATTACATGTACAATATACATGACCAAATAAAATCATTTATCAGACAATATGAACAGATATGTAGTTTAAAAGCAGATATTAATGTATAAGTAGAATTGAATCACAAAATTCAACTCATGGCAATAACTTCCTAAAAATAATTTCTTCTTCTTCTAATTGAAATCTTATCCAGAAGAAAAGTGAAAATCCAATATTTTTTCACATCCAGCACGATTCAACCAGACCTCCGGGTTGTACCTGTTGTACCGGTAATCTTTTTTCATGGCGTAATTCCTCTATGGTTTAAATTGAAGAATACAACTATTTCTGACATGCATAACTGTTAATAAATGTTTATGTTACAGTTTGTTTACATTTAATCTTCTGTGTTAGTTATAATTGCAACTTCGAGGGAATATTATTCATGAAAATGTACCTGGTTCATTATTTATGAGAGGAGATCATACATTGAACTATTGTCCGTTCATTTTGTCATAGTCTGTTCAGATGTTGAATCAAAAAATGTTAAAAAAGGGCAAATATACTTAAATTAGAAAGCAAAAATATTTTCGAATTGGCCGTAAGACTTTTAAAAGTAATACCAAATCATCTTACATACACCATTTTTCACTGAAAGTTGATTTTAGCAATGCATCATCACATGTACTTGCATGTAGCAGTCTCTTCCACATTTGCAAAGACTTAACAACTTGCTTTTACATACTTGTTACATGATCTTAAAGCTGCATTTCATCAGTTGCTGCCAACTCTTGTTCAAGCTCTCAGCAGAGTTATCGTAAACCCATAATTGGAAAGCTGGTAGTTCACCAAATCATATTGAGTATTCTACTTAAATATGAATTCAACTGCTCTGGGGTTTGGGTTTTTTTTTTTCAAATTTAAAACTTATGCTTGTTTTAGAAAGATGAGAGTTGCCCCAGCTTCCAAGTTAAACGTCCGTGCCTGACACAAATAGCCCTATTTAGTTGTTGGCACCTAACCCATAACATATCTTTAATAGCTCTGGTTTGCATATTAAACTCTATAAAACTCATTACATTCAAATATACTGTGGATATTCTTTTTTTTACTATATACTAGTTTCAAAAAGACTAGTCCTAGTTTTAGCGTTGACTTCTGTAGACCTAACCGTTAAAGATAGAAATACATCTATATAGAGAAAAATTATCAGTTTTAAATTTCCAACAGTGTTAATTATGACAAGTAAGTATTTTAGTGTTCAGAATTTTTTTCATCAGGCTTCATCATCAATTATGCTGTAGAGTGTGGCCAATGATACCCCCTTTGTAGAGGCCACAGGGGCACCAATCATAAAATTAAGTATATATAGGCGACAAGTTTCAGTTTTCTAGGCCTTATACTTTAGAAGAAGAAGATGAAAATAGATTTGAAGGACGTTCATGTTGCCTTTATTAGGGGTCACAGGGCAACCAATTTATAATCCTCACTAGCCAAGGAGTCTGTACACAAAGTTTCAGCTTTCTAGGCCTTATGGTTCTGGAGAAGACGATGAAAATAGGATTTAAGGGCGTGGCCGCTGTGGCCCTTATTAGGGGTCACAGGGCCACCAAAGCTACAATTTATAATCTTCACTAGCCAAGGAGTCTGTACAAAAAGTTTCAGCTTTCTAGCCCTCATGGTTCTGGAGAAGAAGATGAAAATAGGTTTTTAGGGCGTGGCCCCTGTGGCCCTTATTAGGGGTCACAGGGCCACCAAAGCTACAATTTATAATCCTCACTCTTCAAAGAGGCTATACACAAAGTTTCAGCTTTCTAGGCCTTATGGTTCAGGAGAAGAAGATGAAAATAGGTTTTTAGGGCGTGGCCCCTGTGGCCCTTATTAGGGATCACAGGGCTACCAAAGCTACAATTTATAATCCTCACTAGCCAAGGAGTCTGTACACAAAGTTTCAGCTTTCTAGGCCTTATGGTTCTGGAGAAGAAGATGAAAATAGGTTTTTAGGGCGTGGCCCCTGTGGCCCTTATTAGGGGTCACAGGGCTACCAAAGCTACAATTTATAATCCTCACTAGCCAAGGAGTCTGTACACAAGGTTTCAGCTTTCTAGGCCTTATGCTTCTGGAGAAGAAGATGAAAATAGGTTTTTAGGGCGTGGCCCCTGTGGCCCTTATTAGGGATCACAGGGCTACCAAAGCTACAATTTATAATCCTCACTAGCTAAGGAGTCTGTACACAAAGTTTCAGCTTTCTAGGCCTTATGCTTCTGGAGAAGAAGATGAAAATAGGTTTTTAGGGCGTGGCCCCTGTGGCCCTTATTAGGGATCACAGGGCTACCAAAGCTACAATTTATAATCCTCACTAGCCAAGGAGTCTGTACACAAAGTTTCAGCTTTCTAGGCCTTATGGTTCTGGAGAAGAAGATAAAAATAGGTTTTTAGGGTGTGGCCCCTGTGGCCCTTATTAGGGGTCACAGGGCTACCAAAGCTACAATTTATAATCCTCACTAGCCAAGGAGTCTGTACACAAGGTTTCAGCTTTCTAGGCCTTATGCTTCTGGAGAAGAAGATGAAAATAGGTTTTTAGGGTGTGGCCCCTGTGGCCCTTATTAGGGGTCACAGGGCCACCAAAGCTACAATTTATAATCCTCACTAGCTAAGGAGTCTGTACACAAAGTTTCAGCTTTCTAGGCCTTATGGTTCTGGAGAAGAAGTCGAAATTCCACAAAGTTTACGGACGGATGGACGGACGGATGGACGGACGGACGGACGGACGGACGGACGCCGGACACCATGCCATGCCATAAGCCCATCGGGCCTTACAGGCCAGATCAGCTAAAAATTAAAAAATACGAAAAATTTGCGAGGCCTCTGGATCTGGATGTTATAAGATAGGTATAAACTACAATCATGACAAATTTCATGCTTGCATTACGATGTGCACAATTCAGCTAAAAAAATGCACTTATCCGCTGTACTAGAGGTAATTTATTTATCGCATCAAACCTTGCTTGTTTCAGAGGTTAGTGGCGATATCATCGAAACGTTAACTATGTATTATCGAGAATGAAGGGATGTGTACTTGAAATAATGATGTACATTCTCCATTTGATAAATATTCGCTTCTTTATGTAACTTAAGCATTTTTCTGTATTATGATGTAAACCCCTTCTCGCTAGATTTTCACTTCAGGAAATCTGAAGAATATGAATAGAGTGGGGGGGGGGGGGGGGGGGGAGTTGGTACCATATGGATCATGTATTCCTTTTAAGTTTGCAATTCATAATGAAATGGAAATGCTAGTATTTTCAGATTCATTTTAATCATGTAATGATGTCTCCCCCCGAAGGATCGGGAGACATATTGGTTTTAGCTGAGTTCCCGTCGGCGTCGGCGTTGGCGTTGGCGTTGGCGTTGGCGTTGGTGTTGGCGTCGGCGTTGGAGTTCCCATTTCGTTTCCGGAGCATATCTCTAAAACTATGTGACTGATCATCACCAAACTTGGTATACTGTCTGTCCATATCATGTAGATGTGCCTTTTGGGGGTTCCAACTTCTTTTAAATTTTAGATTTTTTTGTTTTCATGGCAACAGTTTTGACTTAATCATTTTTAAGGGTTTGGTTAGTTTCGCGAGCATATCTCTAAAACTATATGACAAACATTCACCAAATTTGGTATACATCCTCTCCATATCATGTAGATGTGCCTTTTGAAGGTTTCAACTTCTTTTGAATAACATATTTTTGGGTTTTTATGGCAACAGTTTGGACTTAGTCATTTTAAGGGTTGGGTTAGTTTCCGGAGCAATACTCTTAAACGACTTGACCAATCTTCACCAAATTTGGTATACATCCTCTCTATATCATGTAGATGTGCCTTTTGAGAGTTTCAACTTCTTTAAAATTTCGAATTTTTTGTTTCCATGGCAACAGTTTGACCTTAAGGTTGGGATAGTTTACATGACAAACTGTGTAGATGTTGATTAATGATTCCCATAATAAAAATGAAATATAACCAAAACTTACTGTTAACGTTGTTTTATATAAAGACTATGGTTTTCATTTGAGTTTTAGAATTTAAAGTATCTTAAAAAAACAAAATTTAGCTGAAATGGTGTATAGGGGAGACATCTTTTTTTATGAGTAAAAACACTTTCTAGTTATTATTTGTCATACGACATGTCTTGTGATAACAAGGAAATTTTCCTTAGACGTTAAGTTTGATGACAAATGTTTTCAAAAAAGCACATTTCTGTGTTAAAGGTGTTACGTCCGATGGCAAATGGATTATAAAAAGCTATTTTACTCTGTTGCATACCCGTCGATTGTCGATATCTGATTGTTAACTTATCTCCTTACCGTTGAACCATCTACTCAAAACATGACCACATTTCCTTGTTATGATCCAAATGGTTTTGATACAATTTGGTATGTATATTTGAAGAGTAGATTGAAACGATAATTTGATATAAACTTGAGATAAATTGTTAAAGTTATTCCTCATTAATAAAATAATGTTTGATGCGTTACGTTACGTTACGTATTATAACTTTAAAACGTGGAAAAAAAGAACTTACATTGGAATTATAACAATGCTTTCATTTATGTTTTTTCTTTTCATTATTGACAGCAATAAAGAATATATATATATATATATATTCAATGAAATTAAACAATGTCAATTACTGAAAAGATTCGACTCTGTTCTATTCAAAGATGATACATGTTGTTGTTGGTACCATTTGACAAATACTATGAGTCCCTTTAAGTAAGCGATTCTTTGATTACATTACTCACTTTGTCTGGTAACTAAAACCTTTCAGTTCATCAAGGGAGGTAATCCCAAACACTTGAGGAGCTCTGGTTTCTCTTAGATTACCTCCTCTGAGTTCGTTTCCAACGATGTATTCCTTTCCAAGCTTCTCTTGTGACCATTGAATAACCTTGTCAATAGTCGGTGTGTCAACCCCTGCCAGAACAGCCAAACCCTTGACTACAACAAGACCATAGGGTATGTCCTCTGATAGGTAGCGATAACTGAAATCAGGAACAAATCCATCTTTAACAGGCTTCATAGGATGAACCAATCCATCATATGCTGCGTTTGTCACTAGAGCCCTTGTTAGGGAGCTTTGGTCTTTGATTGAGTCGCCGTACATATCGAGTAACCATGGTAATGTTTTCTTGTATCCTCGCAAATCTATATTAGGAAGGACTTTTGTTAATGCTTCGGCAGTTTTGAGAATTTCTTGGTCCAGACCATCAACACAATGGGTTTGATCATCGTCCGCTCCTTGGTAAAATAAGGGGATCTCCTTTACTGGTTTTCCAGTCCAATTCCTCCACTTGCCATACATGAGACCTGGATGGACAACTGCAAACATCAAGCTGAACTCTAGACAATGGTTGCTTGTAGCTAGCTTTATGTCTGGTCCAATAATTGTTTGTAATGTTCCTACTGGATCTGGAATCGCTTCAGGACCTCCGAAAATGCTGGCAACCATTAAGGCTTTCTTTGCACCAACGATTCTCACCCTTCTTCCATACTCTTCGATTCGACAAGCCCAAGCAAAACTCTCAGTAGACAGGATGGTGATCAAGGAAAGCTTCTCTTTCAGGATAGAACAAGACTGGAACTCGAAGCCTGGCTGCCCAGGCAGACCAACAAGCAAGATGGGTGAAGTGATGTGAGGTTCAATAGCCTCAAGGTATGTCTGGTGAGCGAAGGCGGGAACTGTGATGAGAATAATGTCTGCTCCTGGAACAACTTGAGCTGGGTCGTTGGAGACGAGATCTGGTCTAGACTTGGTCTCCACCTCCCTCCCGTCTTCTCCTGTGTAGACACAAGTTAGCGGCTGTTTTGCCAGTGCTCTTGACCATAGGTCCGCCTCGTTACTATGCAAACTCAAGACTCGGACTTCACTGTTGGGGTTAAGTGAGGTTTTCGCGGCTAGAACATGAGCCCCGTTTCCTCCTCCACAGATCAAAATGGTCTTCATCTTCTGTCCGAAATCTGATGAGATTTATATGGATACATAAATGAGTGCAATAGATCATAATCTTCTGATATATTTTACTTAAAGTTTTTAGTTACTTTAAGAATTTTTCAGTTACAGGCACATCCAACCTTGATTAGAAAAAATGACATCTATGTTTCGAGCAGGTAGCACATGATTTTCGTCTTTTTTTTCTTTTTTAAAATTTTCTCATGTGTGAATATTTACGTGGCCTGGTAACATCGCTTTATGTTATGATTTAAGTCAAACATCAAATGTTGCCTTTTTTGACAAAAAGACAAATGGTTAATAATAATGTTAACTATAAATAGAGAATTCCCCAAATTTAAAGGTTTACTTACCACCGCTGCAACGAAGACAATCTGATGATAAAGAGCGGATATACAGTAACTAATTGCCCTGTAGAATGCCAAAGCACGTTCGAACCTGAGTACTAATATTGGCTGTTAATTGACGTATATATGCCTCTTTTCACTCATGTTGTAGTGAGTATCACATTTAAAGTATACATATTTCATATATTTTCATATTGTCATTATATATCCTAACAAAGAAAACTGTGTGCCATATTCAACTAAATTAGCGTTTGCGGGACACCGCAAAAGCAGAGCACCAAATTGGGCATTTTCTCGTGACCTTGACCTTTGAAACTCAAGGTCACACAATATATGAACACATTTCATTGAGGATAACATTAATGTAATATATGAACGTGTTAAAAGTTTGAATAATCCATTTTTTCAATTTATGTTGACCTTGCTGTGACCTTGACCTTCGATAGTTCGTACCAAAAACTTTTTGAAAATTTTGTACTTCTCAAGAGATAATATGTACAAAATCTAAACATCATAGCACAAAAACTTTTCAAGTTATCGTGTTTACAATGAATTTTGTAGGGATTTTTAAACTCGTGACCTTAACATTTGACCCTGAAAGTGATCATGTCATAATGATTCCCTGGAAGAGTAAACATTTAGTTAGAATAAAGCATTTTCGCTAAACCATGCTCAAGTCATGACATTGCTGTGATCTTGACCTTTGACGGATTGTAGCCGAAACCTTTTCAAAATGTTGTACTTTTCCAAGGATGATATATACCAAGTGAGAGCTTCATAGCAAAAAACTTTTCAAATTATCGTGTTTACAAGGATTTAATGGAGGATTACATAGCTCGTGACCTTGACCTTTGACCTTGTGGAAGCTTAGTGGAACAAAGTTATAGCTAGTAATACGAGTGCGGCGGTGGCGGTGGAAACTTCACAAAAACTGATAGGAGTCTAAGGACTACGACGAATACGATAAAGTCTCCTGAGAAATCCCAAGTTCATGCTCAAAACAAGGGTCCATAAAACAACAACCAAACAGCATTTTCCATGAACAATTTGGGCACACAAAAAATACTAATGAAGTTACATTCAACTGAAATGACTCATTGTCAGACGTAAGCAAAACGACCTTGATAGAGGAAGACATCTCTGCCTGATTAGACGTTGTATCAAAAACAGAAGTTTTTCACTTTTTGGCTGCAATCTAATCTGTGTTCATCATTTCTCTATGAATATATAACTACCCTGCATCAACGCAATGGCTCTTCCTCTTTGAAGACATCATCAAGAATTATTGGATCTTTTGAGTAGAAATTTTTACCTTCCCTATTTCACGTTGCATTAGATAAACTAAGGTAAGTCTGTGATTGATTCCAAACAGAAAAACACGTGTTATCAGTTTGTGGGTAACATACCACTTTTTAATTGTGACCTTACTTTTTAAATGCTTAGCCCAGAACTTGAAAAAAGGCAGAACTTGAAAAAAGGCATAGTTAAAGTAAAAATTATGAAAGTAGATTGTTGTCCACACTTACCATTTACCAACATGTTTTATTGTCACGAAAATGCATTTCAACTTGCGACGATTTTGTGTCCAAAAAAAACTGCATTGTCAACATTTTGCACCAATTTATTTAGGATGCTTGCTGTTAACTTTGTAATTGTGTACCATAGTCTTGTTTTGGCTAAAATCGCGAATAGTATTGATAGTGACTCAGTTAAGGTTTCATTACTAGGGATTCATTGATCATATGCTCATCACTATCAAACCTGTGATGTAAGTGAGACCTAACTTTATGTGCCTTTGCTTAACCTGCAATTTTGTTTCCCTTTGGAATGAATACCAAGGACAAGCGCCTTGAGAATGTCCACCACTTGAGGCAATACCTTATCGAAGTGTGATGGTTTGGGTGCCTTAGCGATCCTGAGAGCTATGCCAGCTGGAGCTTTCATACCCCTGGTGGGAGTGTCAACCAAGCTGGACAGGTCGACAGATTATCATTAATTTCTATCTCTTGCTATCTATGTCTTTCTTTCCGTCTTATCCCTCATCTTCATGATCTAGTTTTGATTACACCATCCACTTGACGCAATACTTTGTCGTGGTGTGATGGTTCGATTGCTTCAGCGACCCTTAGAACAATGCCAGCTTGAGCTCTAATGCTCCTGGCAGGTTCACCCATGCTGGACAGGTCAACAGGTAGACACCAGACTAATACATTAATTTCTATCTATCTCTATCTATGCCTTTCTCTACGTCTTTTCCATCATCTTCCTGATCTGTCTACTCTCTTTTGGATGGAAGTTAAATACTGTTGACGACATCTTAAACCCCAACTCACTCACTCCTTGAGGATGTATCAGGGTGAAAAAAATAATTTGATATCCTCATTATCATTATTAGAGATATATCACAACGCTGGATTAAGATCATGTTTTCTTTAATTCGAGAGGAATTCGAGAGAGTTCAAATTGGTAGAACAGTCATGATTAAACTGCACACCATTGAGCGTAGAGTCAATGTTCTGTTTGGTTATTCGAGGGAATGGGAATTGCACACATAGAATAAAAAGTCAGTCAAAGTTACATGTATGCGTCAAGTTGATCAAGGGAGGTAATTCCGTAATTCTGTGGAACTCTCGTCTCACGCATATTCTCTCCTTTGAGTTCGTGCCCAACTATATACTCCTTGCCTAACTTTTTCTGTCCCCAAGCAATCACTTCATCGATGAAGGGTGTATCAACCTTAGCAAGAAGTGCCAAACCCTTCACAACCACCAGACCAAAGGGAATGTCTTCTGCCAAATATTGAAACTTGAAATCAGGAACGTAACCCTCTTCAACGCTTTTCATTGGATGTACCAACCCACTGTAGGCCTTGTTCGTCCTCAACGCCATCTTCAAATTGCTTTTGTCAGTGATGTCTGGGTACGTGTTGAGAAGCCAGTCGAACTCCGTAATGACCCCAGTTAAGTCGAAGTTTGGCTTCTGCTTCATGATTTCCTTCACAACCTTCATGGCTTCTGCATTCAGATCTGTGACACATTTGGCTTGAATATCGTCAGCTCCTTGGTAAAACAGTGGCTTCTCTTCCAATGGTTTGCCGTCCCAGTCTTTCCATTTGCCGTACATCAAACCGGGATGCATAAAGGCTGACATTAAACTCTGCTCCAGGAAGTTCTTAGCTGGGATGAGTTTGAAGGTACCCCCGATGACAGAATTGTATTCCTTCAAAGGGTCACGGTCATCTTTAAATCCTTTGTAGATGACCGTGACCTTCAGAGTGTCCTTGGAACTGTTCACTCGAACCCTTTTACCATATTCCTCAATACGACAGGCCCACGGCATGATTTGGGCAGACATTATGATGAGATTTGACAGCTGTGTCTTCAAGAGCGAAAAAGATTGGAACTCGAAACCAGGCTGACCCGGCATAGCAACCAAGATGGCGGGCGTGGTGATGTGAGGTGCTATTGACATTAAGTAAGGCTTGTGACCGAATGCAGGCATGGTCAAAATGATTATGTCTGCTCCAGGAACAACTTCGGTTGGGTCTTTCGAAACGATTTTGGGCTTGGACTGGATTTCGTTTTCTTTCCCCCCTTCAACAACAACACGCGTCAATGGACCAGACTCGAGAGCTGTCGTCCATTTTTCAGCCTCGCTCCCGTATAAAGTCAGAACACGTGTCTCGTTGTTTGGATCGGACGAAGCAATGGCGGCAACCACGTGGGCAGCATTTCCGCCTCCACAGATAAGGACTTTGCGTGGCATGGTTCCTGTAACAAAAGAAGTGCTATAAGTCAGAGGGCAATATTATGCCTACTCGTCATCCAGACCATAGGGAATGGAATTCTTTTTAAATTGGCAATCAGTGATGAAAATGTGTGTAACGTAAATAGAAACAAAATGATGAAACACCGCCAGGCAAAAGAAAGTATACACAACAGTTTGTTTGAATGTACTAAATATCTAATAGGCATGTGATGTAATCAGTTATGACACATTAAAAGTAACACATATTTGAAGTAGTATGTATAAAAAAATTGGTGACTTGTTAATGTTTAGTTAAAATATTTTTGTTTAATGAAGGCAATGGTAAGGAAAAGAATTTACGATATCGGCACCCAACCACGTTTGAAACGTTGTCAATATGGGGAACAATAGGCATGTTTATTAATTTTCACATCGAATATGTCTTCCTTGTTCATGAAATCTGTTATATCCAAATTTACTTTAGAAAATTTCATTTCTTGATTTATTTATGAAAAAATATTCTCAAACACGAAAAAATGTGTGAAAATGCAAATCTTACAAATGAAAAATTCAACTGAGGTGTTTACTTTCTTTTGCCCGTCAGTTTATGTACCAATATGTGTATAATATATGTATTCAAATATATAATTTGGCATGTCAGACGTTCAATTGACATGGATATTAGTTGAAAAACCTAGCAAACTCTACCAGCCTGCGTTTCCTATATTACGTCGGACGACCGCGCGAAAACCGCTGTATATTATCCGGTATTAAAAAAACATCTCCATGGATATCTAACATATAAAAATCACCATTATTTTTAACCAATTGGCATTGAAATAATTTCAACTGTCTATAAACAAAACATGTGCATCATTGATCATATTTCGTAATTTGACTAAAACATCACAGGTAGTGCCATGTTAAATGTTGAACAAATACACCAAAATTAATATCTAAAAAATGAGATATATTTAAACGAAATAATTCAGTTGATTTTAAAGCAGGTTTTTTTTCTATGTACCAATAAATATTTTGATATGGACATATTTTTATATTTCTTTAAATAAAAATAATAAAATATCTCCTGTTTCTCTGAGCATTTACTTTAATTATAAGTAAACGAAGATTTAATGAAATCAGAAGCATTTTTTAAACAGGTATACGTGGCTAATAAAGGTTACAGAAATTAAAATGATATTTGTCAAATACCTTGTAACAGTAGTGAAGACTTAGATACTTCTTGTGTAGCTAAATAGAATTTCAGTTTAAATTTAGTTTTGTTGCTTACTTTCTTCTTATCAAATTTCGAAAATTTAAAATATCTACAGTTAAATGTTACTTACATGTGGGCTGTAGTGGATTTCTTATCTATGAACAAACGTGACACCTAACTAAAGTGACAAGATCAAAATCCTTAGATCTTTTGTCACCATTATAAGTTTGATTTGCAAGGGTAGTTGTAACGGCGGAGATATCATATGTTCTAATATCTTAGATTCCTTGATCAACATGATGTTAAGGATTGGTATATGTATTGATTTTTTATATAAAGGGTCGACTTATGCTGAATAACAAGCGACTAAAGTGAAACATTTGACTCATTGATTGAAATGGATTCCGGCTTAAATTGACAAAGTCAGACGGGCATCACTTGCTTGACAACGACATTAAGCATCTATGTGGAAACGTCGCTTTAAAAGAATAAAGAAGTTGATTATCCATGAAATAATCTTCTTTATTGATCAGCACACCAACTTCTAGAATGCTAATCAAAGGAGGACAGAATGTTACATTAACATAGCACACCCAGCATTTTTAATCCGCATTTTTATTTGTATTGTTAGCATGATTGACTTACAATAGTAAGCATTACGTTTGATACTTATAATAGAGCTTATTAATCAATATATGAGATACGCCTGTCTTTCTTCATTCTGTGTTAAAAACGAAATAAAAGTGGACAAACAAATTCTGAAACACTACATCTTAATCTACACAGAAAACGCATCCATTGATCGTAATGAAATGAAAAAAAAACCACCTTATATGTTTATCATATGTTTAAATGTAATGTTTAGTAAATGTTGTAATCAAAAATACCCTTCAATTCCAGTAAAAACATGACACTGAAATCCCTGGATTTTTTAATAAAACATTAACTGCAGGTTTATTGTCACACGCAATGCTGAGAGTGATGCTATAGCAGGTTTTGAAATGAATTGAAAATATGCAAATTATGTGCAGTTGTACCTGAACAAAGGCAATTTAAAGTGTATTTTTGCAATGATTTCACAAGGCCAAGTTGGGAAAAACTAAGAATTGTAAGAAATTTAATCAAGATTAAACCTGAAGGGCACTTTGGTGCTTTTTTGATTCGGAGCTGTGTGAAGCGGCGTACAATCTCTTGCATAGATGCCGTTGTGTTGTGCGATCGAGTATGGAATAAGCGTTCTTTGCATTAAGGTCTTTAATATATGTAAATAATTATGTTCAGTAACTGTAACATGAACAAGTTTATATAAGGCTTAGGACGAAAATAATTTGTTTCTGTTTTCTTTTCGCGTCAGTTTCAAAACCACACGTCAAGTCTCAGTTTATTGACACCTGAAAAGATATGGGACTTCATTCCCGTAGTCTAGAAAAACTTGAATTTTCAATATACAGCTTTTTTCCGTTCATATTGGCCTTTAACGATGCTTTTTCACACTGATAGAGTGATATCTATTTTATATTCCTTTCGGAAAATTTATAATTATGTTCATTTACAAAATAAAATAAGCGTAACAGTATTACCATTTATGCGACAGTGAAGACAGTTATCATATTCCCAAGAAACAAATCAACTAAGTTGCTTCTAAAGAATTGAACTTTACTTTACTTTTGAAAGTTAGATCTATTATTTCCATAGCATTATTTTAAGATGTTCTCCATTTTGTTATTTTACCACCCATGAATCATACATTATTTATATGTAAACTAATCTTTCTTAATAAACAGTATTTATTCGAAGTAATTTTAATACACGTGAAATCATGTTGTCAAGGCAATTATGGCAGCATGCAGTTTTCGATTTATTTCGAACTATTTTTCAAAAATATAAAAACATCCCTAATAAGAACTACAGTGTCACCAATATGTTACAGACACAATGATGCTGTAAGTGACAGTGAGCAAGTTCTGATGTGAAAAACATTTGATTGCGAATGCGTAATTAA
The DNA here is from genome assembly GCA_916613615.1 of Steromphala cineraria. Lineage (NCBI taxonomy): Eukaryota > Metazoa > Mollusca > Gastropoda > Trochida > Trochidae > Steromphala > Steromphala cineraria. Next base: position 35,940,940 of record OU744722.1, on the reverse strand, counting down.
TTTATTGTTTATTACGCATGTTTTAAAGGGGCAGTAGCACGTTTTTAGGGGGAATATAAGGTGATGTCAGGAAAAGGAAAATAAATGGTTCCAATTGAAAGGCAATGTATTCAAACTAAATGAAGCAGTAATAATTCAAATATATAACGTAAAGTTTAACCATACGATTCCTTTTTCTTACACAAAATGAATTAAAGGTGTTCACAAAAAAATGGCCGCCAATGGATTTTATGTGAATCTTCATACTTTGTCCTCTGACTATGGATGATTGACTTGTGTTATGAGCTTTTTAACAATGCCAAAATAATACATTTAACATTAACTCACAATTATCAGTGAAAATTTTAAAATATAAAATTATCAAAAAACGTGCTACTGCCCCTTTAAGGGACAGCAGCACGTTTTTTTGAACATTTTATATTTCATTTTTTTTACTGATAATTGTACGGTAATGCTTAATGTATTATTTTGATAAGGTCAAAAATCTAATTAAACAATCATCAATGGTCAGAGGACAAAGTTTAAAAATTCACATGAAATCCATTGGCGGTCATTTTTTGTGAGCACCTATAAGTTAGTTTGTGTTAGAAAAAGGAATCGCATGGCTTAACGTTACATTGTATATTTGAATTATTACTGCTTCATCTAATTTAAATAAATCTTTCAATTGGAACCATTTGTTTTCATTTTCCTGACATCACCTTATGTACCCCCTAAATACGTACTACTGCTCTGTAGGCCTTTACCACATATATCTTCTGAATAACAGACTAACTCCTTCATGTTCCATGTTCAAATATCGAGGTGTACCTTCAAAAATTATAATACAGCGATTTGCTGTAAGTCTAGAGAGTGCCTGCCACCTCGCTTGGTTTACAAGAACAGGGCTGCGCCAAGGTTACACTGACTGCATATCTCCCCCTCTCTTCTCCGGATTCTTCCACTGTCTTATTTATCACAGCTGTCATACGGATTACTCTCATAAAACCAACATCTAGACTTTGCTAAGGTTTGTATTTTAACTGAATATTGATAGATTTTTTTAATATTCAGTTAGGTAAGGACATCAGTTTTACTTTGAGGAAAGTTATGGATAATCTTTAAAGGTACAATTTTAATTTTTGGAACATTCAATAAATAATACATATTAATTATGTGAAACGTTTTCATATATATATTTGCATATTTATGGCAGACTGAGACCCTGAGACAACTATAGCGAACATGAAATAGAGTTTAGGCTGAATATATTCAGAGGTTTTAAAGATTTCCAATTCCGATGTGAATATCAACATGTTTTGGTTTGACAGGAGATTGTTTCCTGACATTTAAATATTTATGAGTACACTGTATGTATCATAGAACATGACCAACAAGTGAATTCATATTTCTTTAAAAAAAAACATGCAAAAATGTTCTTCTAAATGACATATAGAATATTGCCAACGTTCACTTTTCACAATTACCAAATCTCGTTGATTTATCTTGCTATTTTTCTCAAACGTAATCTACCTATGTAATATACCATCTCGATGTCCATGCGCTCTGAATAAATGTATTTTGTACATTTTGCCATGATTTATCTTGCTATTTTTCTCAAACGTAATCTACCTATGTAATATACCATCTCGATGTCCATGCGCTCTGAATAAATGTATTTTGTACATTTTGCCATGAGGCCTTGAATACAAATAAACTTTCACTTTCAAATCTCGTTGATTTATAAATATATCATCGGGCGTTTTTCTATATCCACAGAAAGAACCGGAAGTTCCAAAAACGAAACAGGTGTCTAGAAGCCCAATTCACACCTGAGAGTAATGAGGACGGGAGCAGACAGCGAGCTGTTCATAGGCCCAAAGGACTGCCGTCTACATTACATAGCTACTATAACTTAGCCCACACGAAACTGCTAAGCTAGCGAGATAACATGCAGTATAAACAACCGGCACTGAAGCTCTTGTAATTATCTCGCATGACCTTGGCAATCCTCGAGATGGTTTTAGACATAAATGAACATTTTCAGATGTGTTGGATATGCTTATGATATGATTATGTTCTTATCCCTTATTTATGCCTTAGTCATGTATATATCATGAGCGAAGAACGAGTCTGGTCGATCTGTCATGATAACCCTTCTCAAATGCTCCATAATGCATTAGTCGTCTTAAATTAGCATTAATGCATTAAGCCTCTAAATTGTTTCTTAATGCATAACCTTCTCAAATACTCCTACATGCATTAACCTCGATTGCTCCTTCATGCATTAACCTTGAAAAATGTTACTTCGTGCATTTAATATGAATGCTCACATTGCATTAGCCTTATTAACTGCTCGTTAATGCATTAACATATAGTGATTAACACGTATATTATAGAAACTAATTTGATAAAGGTGAGCTAACGCATAAGTAAGAGGTTAAGGAAGTTCTATGTTCCACTGTTTTCTGTTAACATAACAACAATATTACAAAAGAAAGAAGTAAATTACCAATGTATTATGTTGCCATAGGGAATCAAATTCAAATCAACTTCAAGTTTGTACCAAACTCGGACACTCAAAATCTAATTATCTTTATTCATGAACTTTGCTTTAACATGATGATAAGATGTTCTTGTGATAAACAGATAATGAACAAGATCGACGAAGAAACATGCACAACTTAAAACCCTTTCCACTTTAAACAGTGCATGTTTTTACAATATGCAAAAATAAATACAAAACAACATATACCCACCAAACCTCAAATCCTTAATACGGGATATTATCTCGTAGAGGTTAACAGGTTATCAAACATATAACATACAAACTTCTCATCGTAGAAGCAAGAAACATGATCCCCAAGGACATACAGAATAACAAACATAGAATAAACTTACCGAAAAGATGTAGTTCTATCTACAAAGTAACTTCAAATCCACAAGGTCAATCCTGTTACTTTAAGTGTCCAATTGGGTTATGGTTCGGTCTAAGGGGATGTTCGAGCTTGGGTTGTGAGGAATATTAGCCGACCATCAAGCCACTACAGAGGTCTTCTAGTGGAGTTTGAAGGTAGTGGGCCGAACTGGTTATAAATAGAAGCTCGGGGTAAGCAAATTGGTTTAACATGGAGACAGTGTGGTATGACAGACAGCAAGAACATAGATGGAGCAGTTGGTTTCTTGGAATTGGTATGGTTGTTGGTACGAGTTGGGGGCCGTTTTTATGGTTCGACTTGTTGTAACGACTTGTGTGAGAACAACCATGTAACAAAAAATAGTTGTGAATTATGTTAGTTCAGGCAACATTATCAAGAGTAATTGCTAAAGATTTCAACATATTGAACAGTTGGTTTCTTTGAATTGGTATGGTTGTTTGGACGACTTGGGGCCCGTTTTTATGGTTCGACTTGTTGTTACGACTTCTGTGAGATCAAACAAGTTAAAAGAATTATTTGTAAATTAGATTAGTATGGGTAAAATCATAAAGATTTACTGCTAAGATTTCAACATATTGAACATTTGGTTTCTTAGAATTGGTATGACTGTTGGTACGTGTTGAGGCCAGTTTTTATGGTTCGACTTGTTGTAACGACTTGTGTCAGACAACCGAGTACATTTTTGTAAATTAAATTAGTACGGGTAAATTCATGAAGTTTTACTGCTAAAGATTTCAACATATTGAACATTTGGAACAGTTGGTTTCGTGGAATTGGTATGACTGTTGGTACGAGTTGAGGGCCGTTTTTATTGTTCGACTTGTTGTAACGATTTGTGTTAGAACAACCAAGTTAATTTTTATTGTAAATTAAATTAGTACGGGGAAATCCATGAAGATTTACTGCTACAGTTTTGAACATATTGAACATTTGGTTTCTTGGAATTGGTATGCATGTTGGAACCCATGGATCGAGGGCCGGTTTTATGGTTCGACTTGTTGTTACGACTTCTGTGAGAACAACCAAGTAAACAATTTTAATTGAAAATAAATTTACAACGACTTGAACATTACAAGTCAATTGTTACTGAAAAGTAGTAAACGTTACTATTTTATTACGTGAAGGCCCGTTTTATTGTTAGACTTGTTGTAACGATTTAAGATTTTCCAACTTTGTTACATCATAAGAATAACGACTAAGAAAAGACGAAGCAGTTGTTTTTGGAATGACTGTTGGTTTGTATTGAGGCCCGATTTATGGTTCTCGTCTTGTAACGACTTTGGGTTGCTCAGTTAAGTTGTAGTATTCAGTTGTAACAACTTACATAACGAATGTTCAAAGCCTACACAGGTCAAATTATATGACACCATTCAAACCCCTCAAAACAATTGAATTGATCGTTTATCAAAAACTGTTTCTGATTATTTTAAATGTTGCCTGACGTTTGTCCTGAATGACATTATCCTTCGATATACAAAGTTCAAAACTAGTAATTACACCTTTAACAGTTAAACGTTTCAAAGGATTTTGTAAATTTTGAAATCTAAAAGGGCCAAATTCAACATAAAAATGTAATAACACCCTTGCAGACTTGTTATTTCAACCTTGATAAAATGTTGTCAATTAAATTTGGCCCTTGTTGACTTTCGTATTTGTAGGCTTTCTATTACGTGAATTTATTGAAAGTATGCAAACGAGTTGAAATTACTGTATTATAATCTTAACAAAATGAGGAAAATGATTGCCAAACTTTTTACTATAAAGTATTAAATTCTGTAACAGTAATTACTGGGGTAGCCGCTTACGTCTTTATTAAGTAGAAGTATTATTTTGTGATATATTTCATTTCATTATACGTTAACCCATTAAATCTTGAAGAATGTTTTGTTTATGTGGGAATATAACATGCATTAAGTAAAAGATACATGTTGTTGTATAAAATAAAGCTGTTATGACATATACTATTGTTATTCTTACTCAAAGACACTTTTCTCCTCCTTACTAATATAAATATACATTGTAATTTTTTTAATTTTGTTCTTATTTTGGTGGTGTAATGATAACTATTTAAAGTCAATTATTTAATCATCATTGATGTGGTTCTTGTGTGTTTGGATAACAGTGTCTCACATGAACATTCGAATATAGAATAATGCAATATTGAATAGATACAAAGATAGTCTAGTCCAAATAAAGAGGTTATATTTTTCAACATAACCTCTGTAACAAGACTACCATTTTATTTTATTTGATCTTAAACCAATACTCGTAACGCTATGTCAATAAAACGTATTTAACCATGAATGAAATGTTTACTACCACATACAAAAACCGGAAAGGAATGTCTTAACAAATTATAATCAAAGTAAATTTTCTCTCTGGACAAGTTTGGTTATATTTGAAACATTCTTACCGAGAACATAATCTTAGGTCTTTATAGTAGAATCTATCATGTAGAGAACATCGCTTAGCCAAAACTATCCCACATGGGGACTTACCAAACATCTGATTCTTATCGGAGCATAACCTTTGGAAATATCAAAGTGTATAGCCAAACACCAATGTGACCATATAAATCATGTCCTTAACTGGTATATTTGTACATGAAATAGTATAAGCAATTAATATGGGTCATAATTACCTACTTAGGTCGTGCATCCGGGGCAAGTAAATTTTGGTGGGTCAAAACTTTTTTCCTTAAAAAATTCAATATAGACATGTCTTCAGAATGTTTTGCTCTCTTAGTTAACACCTCAGACATTTCATTAATTTAAGTAAAATATATATTAATTTGAGCATTTTAATCGCTCAACACTGCCTCTCAAATCGTTCTTCGGGTCCATTTCCCCCTAAAAGCTTCTGGTTTTCGGAGTGAATTTTTAATGTGAAATAGTCATTTTGTTCCGTAAGCCTACTGGTTATATTTACACGAGAATAATACGCGTTTTTGGACACCTTGTAATAATTTTAAACTTGAAATGTAGTATATTTCTGATACAAAATTATGTTAAACTATGTTAAACTCAATACTGTCACGGAAACTGTAAACGATTTTATTTATTATTTCTTCCCTAATACAAACATACAACGATTTTTTTTAAATCACGTTTGTCATTCAGTTGTAAAATTAAGCGCCTATCACAAAATACTGTTTCTAACGAGTTCGTCCGTGGAATATGATGTCAATTTCACAGTTGCTGTGACAACGCACGTGCATCCCGTGCTTATTGCTTTGCGGGTTTGTTTAGTCTCGCTTTGACATGGGCTATATGCCTTGCCCTCATTTTAACATACTAGTTGCCAAAGTTTAAAATCGCACATAGAGAAAACTGGTTACTTTCATTATCAGTGCGCAAACGCTAAACTTGCCCTTTGGTTAACCATATATCGTATTCGCGGTAAGCACAAACCTGTTTTTAACATAAGTCAAAGCAGCTTGCTTGGCAAGATTTAATTTGCGCTAGTCTCTATCATTGGCTAAGTAAAGTCTTGCTGAATACCATCATCTTTCTGGTGGCAGCTTTTCACTATACACTACTGAACCTGAACCGACATTTTCAATCAGTTCCCGTTTCACACACAAAAAACTCGTAACTTAGTTCACTCGTCAACGTTAATTCAAGATGCACGTAGACATTACACCCAGACGTAGATTTGCGATTTTGTGTGAAACCGGATCCGGTTCGCTCCAGAAGGTTACTACAAAACGCCGATGAGGACGTTGTTCTTAGACAAACAATTCTGGTGAAATGCAGCAAGGTTTAAATTAACTAGTGGCAGGGACTGGTACGGGAAATGCCTTGCACAGTGGGTAGGGTTACTCATGTACCACCGCTGGTGGGTATTGAGCAATAAAAACCTTGAACCTTGAACCTTGTTAGGGCAGTCCTATCGGGGTATTTATGTGGTAACGAAATTCAAGAGGATCTTCTGTTTATTTATGTCACTAATACAAGATTATTTCAAACTTAATTTCAATTATGTTATTGGAGTTAACATTTGTCAAAGAAAAAAGTGCTTAACAAAATCGTAAAAAAAGAGCCAACATGGGAGCTCCGATCATGGAACGCGTAAGTATGACATAATATTGTTATAACTGATAACCATTAAAAATAATTGTTTGTAAATGTAATAATTTAACCATGGGGTCATATTGTTAAATACTGAGTTTAAATGGTTAGTTGGACCACGGGCCACAAACGCCATTAACAAACGTTATGATAAATCTATTTAACATATTAATGTAGGAGTAATAAATCAAATAATATAATGTAAAGTTCAGCCATGCGATTCCTTTTTCTTACACAAAGGTTCACTAAAAAAGCCGCCAATTGAATTTATGTGAATCTATACAATTTGTTCTCTGACTATGGATGATTCTTTTGTGTAAACAGCTTTTCACACTATTAAAATTATATATTTTAACCTACAATTATCAGTGCAAAAATTAAAAATAGAAAATGTTCAAAACACGTGCTACAGCACTTTAAGCTCCGAGAATCGATTTTCCTAACCCAATTGATTAATTATAAAGGGATACACACTAGAAACTTCCGCATGTTATTTGATAACTTTTCCTACGATTTGAGATAAAACATTAAACCGTTGAATAAAATACATCGGTCATAAACTGAAATGTACTGGGGGAACTTCGAATGATAACGGGGGCGGGATAGCGCAGTGGTTATAGCGCGTTCGGCTCGGATCAGGAGGTCCGTGGTTCGAATCCCGCCAGGGGCTCGGCAACTTTGTCTGCAGTAGAGAACTGTTCTACACGCTGTCAGGTTTGTGTGCAATGCTACACTGAGTTTCAGTGCAGTACCACCCATGGTTGCTAGTTCCAGCCGATGCTCGCAGGTTTCATCGCAATGTATAACCACAATAGTGTTGCGGGCTTTCTCCCTGCAATAATACTAGCAGCCGCGATATAAGTGAAATACTCTTGAAAGCGGCGATTAATCCCACATCACCTCACCTCGAATGATAACATTTAATGGTTATCATCAGAGTGTTGTGACATCATGCATTGGTTGTGACAAAGTATATTTGCTTTACACTGTCAAAACAATATGTTAGCTTAATTTCACACAATATATACTAGTATGTAATAATATATAGTTAGCAATCATGTGTATGTTGATATATGATAAGTACGGAAAAATATTAAACTCTTCCCAAGAATGCAAGACAGTCTAGCCGGTTCTTCAGCCTGTTTGCTAACGAACCATCACGATAGACCGACAACTGACGTACATAACAGCGTATATAAATATACTTTCATAATCAGGAACAAAAACCAGAGACGGGTAATGGCTGAACGATGGTTCTGTGGTTACAATCCACGAAACAGATTGTTTGTACGTAATTGAAACATACAAAGATTTAAACGCTAGTGGATTTCACGTTACGATTTCCTTGTTAGGTAAATTGTTGAAATAGTCATTGTCATGAATTACAGAGAGTATTTATCATGGAATGAGTATATATAATCTTTTGTGTATTTTATAGTAATTTTGTTGTTGGAATTTATTTCTAAAATAACCTATAGCATTTTTTTTAAATCTACACAAGTTTAAAGGGGCAGTAGCACGTTTTTCAGGGGAACATAAGGTGATGTCAGGAAAATTAAAATAAACGGTTCCAATTGAAAGAAAATGTATTTAAACTAAATAAAGCAGTAATAATTCAAATATATAACGTAAAGTTTAGCCATGCGATCCCTTTTTCTCACACAAACTGAATTAAAGGTGTTCACAAAAAAATGGCCGCCAATGGATTTTATAGGAAACCTCATACTTTGTCCTCTGACTATGGGTGATTGGCTTGTGTAATGAGATTGTTGACACTGTCAATATAATACATTTAGCATTAACTTACAAATTTAAGAGAAATATTTAAAATATAAAATTATCAAAAAACGTGCTACTGCCCCTTTAAGTCTTGGTGCAAGATAAACCGCATTAGATGTTTCATTTATGTATTGATGGCATGGCTTATTCAGGTATGCCAGTGGAATTCTCCACAAAAACGTTTACGAAAAGATTACCAAAAGATGAGGCGAAGCCGAGGTTATCAACTGTCCTGAAAAAGTCCTAGATCTATTACATCATAAGAGACTTTTCTATGAATAACCAATGCCAAGTTATAGAAATTAAAAGGCAGTAGCACGTTTTTCGATAGTTTCATAGTTTGAATATTTCACTGATAATTGTAAGTTAATGCCAAATGAATTAATTTGACAGTGTAAAAAATCTCAGAACACAAACCAATCATCCATAGTCAGAGGACAAAGTATGAAGATTCACATAAATCCATTGGCGGCCATTTTGTGTGAACACCTTTTATTCATTTTGTGCAAGAAAAAGGCAACACATTGCTAAACTTTACGTTATATGTTTGAATTATTACTGCATCATTTAGTTTAAACACATTGTCTTTCAATTTGAACCATTAATTTTCATTTTCCTGACAACACCTTATATTCCCCCTACAAACGGGCTACTTCCCCTTTAAAGATCGAAACTGTTTCTGATGATTCCTATATCCTAGAATCACTTCAATGTAGCCTTGAATTGACATTCAATTTATGAAATTGACCAATAACAACTTGATCAAGGGTTAACACAAAGCCCGTTCAGTAGCCCGGACATCTTTCCACGGCAAGGTAAAAAAGTATCGGGTAGACTCCCCGGACAGGCATGATTCGTTTTGCCTATGACGTTGTGAAGAAGTAGTCAGGACTTTTTAGCTATTTGGTCATTTCAAAAATCAATCAGCTTCTAACTGTTTAATTTATAAGCATACCATACCAATCTTACAATACAAACATACGGCATGTAAATATGTAGATGAATATTCTATTCAAGTATGTTCAATACACTGCTGCGTGCTATTTACCTATAAGAATGTTTATCAAGATTAGTATAAGCATAATGTTAAACCCACTGCACTGAGTGACGCATGTGATACCTAAATATAACAATACAAGTTTGATTTACGAATTTCAGAAAGGTTATAACCAAACACTTTCTGAATTAATTTTAAATGAATATAAATGTCAATTCAAAATAGACAAATCGGAATACAGGGAGCATTATGCCATCACACCAAGCAACCATATTGTCCACGACGGCACGTGCCATTTAAATATTTTTAAAAGACAAAGGTTTTAAACATAATGAATATGTGAGGAAGAACATTGAGAAAAAAGTTTGGCTATCATATCACTAAGATGATTTGCATTATATTCTATGCGACGTCAGTGTTCCCGACCTATGGGCGTGTCGCACAAACACAGCAAATATGGCGAGCAAGGCTGTGACCGAAGAAAACAACGCTCGAACTTGCAGTATTTGTATTGAATCTTTCAAGCACCCAAAACTGCTTCCGTGTTTCCACACATTCTGTTTAGGGTGTCTAGAGCAATACACGTCCAAGAGAGCTGTGGATGGTAAGTTTCCGTGTCCAGTGTGTAGATTTGAAGTAACAATTCCACAGACTGGGGTCAAAGGATTCCAATCAAACTTTTACGTTGAAGCCCAATCCATCACAGATGGACATGCGGGCGGATTATGTGAGGTGTGTTCACAAAACGCTGTGAACCGTTGTCAAGAGTGTGAACAGTTGCTATGTGAACATTGTACAAATGTTCACAGTTCACTTAAATTGACCCGCTCACACACCCTGATTCGTTTGGAGGAAACTACCCGGGAACAACCAGTCTTGTCAAAACCCGAATTCTGTCCCAAACATAAAGGTGAGTTGTTCAGATTTCACTGTCAGAAATGTAAGAAAGCTATTTGCCGAGATTGTAAGCTGACGTCACACGAAAGGCACCCCACAGTTGACCTAGAAGATGTCATTGAAAAGGGCAGACGAAAGCTATCGAAAGTGAAAGTAGAATTCGAGGAAATTGCAGCTTCGTTCGATCGAAAACTTCAAGTGCTTTCCAGGAACAAGGAAAAGTTTAACAAATCTATATTTTGTATCGAAAAGAGTATCAATGCAATGGCTGATGCTTTGATTGCCATAATAAACGAAAAGCGACAAGACAATTTGAAAGAGGTCAGTGTTTTAAGGACATCTGAACTCCATCACCTGGTTACTATGGAAACCTGTTTGAAACAAGAGAAGACGTTTCTGGAAGGACACATCGGTCACGTGACGACCCTATTGACGGAAGGATGTGGAGCAGACGTATTGAACACTCTGCCAGAAATGAAGCAGCGTATTCGTGAACTCAAGTCAGGAACAAAGGTTGTGGAAGTTACAGATAAAAAGCCTCTGACATTTCATCTTAATTGGACAAACCTGATGCCAAATGAAATTTCACTTGGACGCATGAATCTTATGTTGATGAGCATTGTCAATAAATCATTGGATCCAACACTGAACTTTGTAGCTACAGCACACCGAAGGTCGATTGATTTTTTATGTCCAGCCTACCAAGACATGGTTTGGGTGGCTATACGTATGCCATCAGGAACATGCTCCTTGAAACTGTTTGACTGCAGTGGTGGAGTGGTGAAACATTTCTATTTAAGCAAGGGCCGGTATGAGAACCTCCGTCTCAGAGGTGTTCATGGGATACTAAATGGGCTTGAAGGTGAAGTTGGTTCAAAGGAAATACAAGCCATGAAAGCTGACATCAATAGGAAATGTAAACCCTACAGTGATACCGAAGATGGTAGAACATGTTCTGTTGATGTTCTTAAGAAAGTAGTGGCTGTTACTGATGCTAACGGAGACAAGGAACTAGAGTTATCTGCCCTTGAGATGTCATGCGCAGAAGACTTTTCTCCTCGTGACGTCTGCTGGGGTCAAGATGGTCGTATTTTGATTGCTGATGGCGGAACGAACTCGTTAATTGTGTACACGCCTGAAGCGCCATACGTGATCAGTGTCAAGGTCAAATGTGGACACTTTGAACCCTGTGCTGTTGCAAACACGGGCAAAGGATTTTTGATAGGTGATGCCTCAGGCCGTATATTTCGCTTTCCGTAAAGAGATACTCATGGGATGTGGCCTGTGATGATTGTTACAATTGTTGTGTTATGTCGCGAAGTCCTGGAGGTTACTGAAATTATGATTTGGATTGTTATGAACTTACAATTTTACCCTACTTGACAATGTGCAATGGTTGACAGGTTTCAACCAGACAGTTATCATTTGGATTGTTATGAACATACAATTTTATCCTACTTGACAATGTGCAATAATTGACAGGTTTCAACCAGACAGTTATCATTTGGATTGTTATGAACATACAATTTTATCCTCCTTGACAATGTGCAATGGTTGACAGGTTTCAACCAGACAGTTATCATTTGGATTGTTTAAACTTACAATTTTACCCTCCTTGACAATGTGCAATGGTTGACAGGTTTCAACCAGACAATTATCATTTGGATTGTTATGAACTTACAATTTTACCCTACTTGACAATGTGCAATAATTGACAGGTTTCAACCAGACAATTATCATTTGGATTGTTATGAACTTACAATTTTATCCTACTTGAAAATGTGCAATGGTTGACAGGTTTCAACCAGACAACGCAAGTTGAAACTTAACAAGAAGAGATATGAGATATTTTGAATTTTGAATTTATTTAATATATTTAGCATTACTGTCAAAAACAAATGCCGAATAATTTGTCATGCAATAATGAAAATATAAGGATATTTTAAGTTAAAATGATGCAATTCCATATTTCCTTAAATAATAATTATGGTTGAAATGGTAATGGTCATGTAGTGTATATGATGTGATTCATTAACGAGCTTATCACTAAATCGTTTAGCCTTGATAGATTTTCATGATTAAATGTCAGGTTAACATTTCTTTTATGAGAAGAAAGGAAATCAAGGGAGTTAACTCTTGTGAATTCCGACAATTATTACAATGAAACAACCTTAAAATACATATACTCTTTTTGTTTAATTTTAGTCAATTTTGAAAAGTCGTTTATCAATCCTCTGAAAACAAACGCTGAAGCTTTGCAAGTGTGATTGTCGGAGATTGGACAGGTGACATTCTAGTAATTTGTTGCTAATTTATTTGCCAACCTTTTAAAAAATTTGATTTCGAACGTTGGACAGTATGTCCGAATATTTGTTTTTACCTTTTGACTAATGTGTTGTTTGTTTTTTTGTCTGTTTTTTCTTTTTTCGACATTTTGGGTTGTAAGCCAAAATGATGATACATTCCCATGTCCCATGTTTAAATTGATTATTACTATAATACTATAATTAATACTATTGTGTATTTCAAAAGAGAACTGAAGTTTGATTTGAATCAATCTATTCACTGTTTAGCAGAATTGTTGTTGCAATTGTTTGCAATTTAATTTAAGAAAAGGTGCAGTGAGTTATTGTATCTAATTCTAATTCAGGAAAAATAAAATGTTATGGACATAAAGCTTCCGTCTATTATCAATCAATGATGGCAAAAAAAAAAACTCAGTTCACCGAGGGAGGTAATCCCGAACACTTGAGGAGCTCTAGTTTCTTTAAGATTACCTCCCTTGAATTGATGACATTGTTTAGTGAGTTTGACAGGAAGGAAATATTTGTCCTTTCATATACAATTCTAAATCGAAAAATGGGTTCAAAACATTTCAAGCAGCATTAAGTGAAAGCAAGAAAGGTTGCTAGATCTTCGAGGGAGGTAATCCCGAACACTTGAGGAGCTCTGGTTTCTTTAAGATTACCTCCCTTGAGTTCACTTCCAACGATGTACTCCTTTCTAAGCTTCTCTTGTGCCCATTGAATAACCTTATCAATAGTGGGTGTGTTCACTCCTGCCAGAACAGCCAAACCCTTGACTACAACAAGACCATAGGGAATGTCCTCTGACAAGAAGCGATGGTCAAAGTCTGGAAAGAATCCTCCTGTAACTGCTTTCATAGGATGAGTCAATCCCTTGTAAGCTCTGTTGGTCAGCAATGCAGTTTTAAGGCTTGTTTTGTCATTAATCGTGTGTTCATACATCTCAACAAGAGAACTCAAAACAGATTTCATTCCGCCTAATCTGATGTTTGAGTTCTTCTCTGCCAATGCTCTTCCAATTTCCATAAGCTCTTCGTCCATGAGGGAAACGACATTTACTTGATAATCATCTGCACCGCGATAGAGCAATGGTTTATCCGTTAGAGGTCTCCCTTCCCAATCTTTAAATTTACCATAAATCAGTCCTGGGTTCAGAAGGAAAAAGATCAAACCCAGCTCAAGCTGATGCTCTGTCGGAACAAGAGTGATGTCTTGACCAACAAGCGATTGCAGCATATGAAATGGGTCGGATATGTCTGTATTTCCATTTCCAATCCTAGCTACTCTTAAGGTCTTCTTGGATCCAAGAACTCGAACCCTTCGTCCATATTCAACAATACGGCAAGACCAGGGCAAGGATTCAGTGGACAAGATTGTGAGGATGTGAAGTTTCTTCTTGAGTATTGAACAAGACTGGAACTCGAAGCCGGGCTGCCCAGGGAGACCAACGAGCAAGGTGGGTGAAGTGATGTGAGGTTCAATAGCCTCAAGGTATTTCTGGTGAGCGAAGGCGGGAACTGTGATGAGAATAACGTTTACCCCTGGAACAACTTGAGCTGGGTCGTTGGAGACGAGATCTGGTCTAGACTGAATCTCCACATCCCTCCCGTCTTCTCCTGTGCAGACCAGGGTCAGAGACTCTTCTTGAAGCTTGTTGGTCCACAGGTGAGTCTTGTTGCTGAACAGACTGAGAACACGGGTCTCAACATCAGGGCGGCAACCAAGGAGACCTGCCAAAACATGGCCGCCATTACCACTGCCACAGATCAGGATTTTGAGTTTCATTTCTTTTTCTCCTGGAACAGACAATTATTTATTTCTCTTAGTATGTAATCAATTTAGGGTATATTGAGATTAAGTTTTGTTGACCTGTTATTTTAACAAAAAATTATATGTCAGCATGTGCTCATTGAATCTTTTATTATTATTGGATAAGGAAAGGGTTGTTGGTTTTAGTCAAATGGTTTGACGGAACTCTACACCGAAAGTATCGTATTTATGTCGGTTCTTTATCTACCGAACAGTTGGACAACTTAACACGTTGACATAATTTGTGTTCTCTCTCAGATGTGGCCATAGTCCTTCAATTTATGTGTTTATTATGTCCCTCGCAAATCTTTGTAGGATACGTTTCCGGGCCATAGCCTATAGCTATTTTTGTTATTCTGGATGTTTTTTGTTTTCCGTGGAAAGACGTTGAACTTACATATATATGGGGAGGGGGGGGGGGGGGGGGTCATTTAGAACATATGGGGGTAGGGCCATTTTCTTATTAAAACTTGGTGCGGGGAACGTCACAGTTGATCACATGCACATACTTCTAACTGAGAGTGATTTTGAGTTTCCAAAAAGTGTACAAAGATAAATGTTGGCGCGCATATAATTGCTATATTGATAACCCTGAGTATATAATATCCATGCGTTAGCTGCAACTTCATTAAAATGCGCTGCGATTTCAGCTGCATTCAAGTTCACAGTTCCCTAATGTTATATGTACAATGTATACACATTTCTTGCATTTAAACTGCGGAATAAGTTTCTACCACCATAATCATTGCATTTGACTGGGATTATTTTCTTCAGCAACCTATGTTATTTACTGTCACATGTCTTCCAGGCGCTTCATGATGTGCTTTACTTTTGTTGTACTCATTGCATTGTATAATGGGCACGTGGCCCATTTACCGAATAAACCATCTATCTATATCTAGTATGTTTTAGGTAGTATATATGGAAATGTGCTTGTCTTTCAAAATCGATGTCTAACCTTTCTTGTCGGATCAACAAAATGTTTGAGAAACTAGAAATTTTGTTTGACACCTATTTACATAGGTTACATTGACGATTTGTTTTTCTCTCAAAGCGCAGATGGTGCGTGTGCAGTTAGTCTATAGGCCGCAATTACACAACGACATTTTGTGTTTTGTTCGAGTATTCATTTTTCTTACCAACTCATCTTGTCTGTGAAATGCACGTGCCGAGGTGTTGATCAGATAAAGCGGGCGTTCATCATGAACTTCCGGTATTGCCATAAACACCTGACAGTGAAACGATGATGTTTTGAATTCCGAAATAATTGAATTCAAAGTTTGGTTTGCAAATCAAATACATTTACTAAAATTGCAATTTACCAATAAAGACATTAAAGTTTACAAATTTTGAACTCCAAACATGTTTAAGATTTTTATAAGCTGTTCCCATATAAAAAAATTGACATACAATCTATTGTGGTAGCGTGTACGGTTCCGCACGGATTGCACGTGCAGCACGAGAAGCTCATGCCAATGTCAGCTCCTTGAAATGGACATTCTCCAATTGGATTCAATGTTTCACCTTCTGATACACGTATTATATAAGAAAGATATGCATTTCACGTTATCACTGATGTCATATTGAAATTGGATTGATATACCGTTGAGCTAGTGTGTAAAATAGTTACCGATCTCGACCTCGGGTTCAAGTTAGATGAACCCTCGAGCACGTGATTCATGAACACCTCGGTGTAACGTCCTCGGCGTTCATGATTCACGTGCGCGAGGGTTCATCTAACTTGACACCTTGGTTTCAGTCGGTAGCTATTACATATTTGCAAGATTGCCTGACTGATATTTAGTATAAACACTAAGTGTGCATAAGTAAGTATAAAATTATGGTGAGGACAGATTAGCCGTGTTGTAGGTGAAAGATGACTAAATGCATTGTGGGATATTTCATAATTATGTCAATCAACGTATATACAATTTGCAGGGATTCTGAATTATTGTTATTTACCTTGTATTTCAATGATATTCGAAGCCGGAAATATGTGCGTTGAGCAGTCATCAGATCCGAAAAGTAGGTCAGGGCACTCAGATAAAAGTTTGATATATAGGTCAAAGTCGTTATGAATATAGTCGCATTATATGCTTATTATCTCACCAGATCTGAAAACCACGATAACCTTATAGTGTGGAATAATGTTCGTCTTTCCGTCCTTGCATAAACGTTTTGCTTTTACGAGTTCTTTTAAAAACCACTGGCTCTAGAAACTGAAATTGTTTGTACAATAACGATTCTAAAAAGAGCAAAACCACTGGCTCTAGACATTTAAATGCTGTGTACAAAAAGGATTCTAAACAGAGCAAACCAATGGCTTTAGAAACTGAAATCTTTTGTAAAATACTGTTTCTAAAATGGAGATGTGTTTACTATATGACCACAAAGGGTTACAGGGATAATGCCTTAAAAGATATCTTTCGGACATTTCAGTCAATGAAAACAATAGGGTGTTTTTGTAACCAGCGTCAACTTTTGAACAGCGACGGTAATTGCACAACTAACGGGGTATTTTGAAATATTTTTTATTAACTTTAATTCTGTATATACAGGTATCCAGGTATACATTTGATTTCTAATTTTGAACAGTCAGGTACTATAGCAGTGATAGTTGTAAAAAAACGTTTACAGGATGAAGCGCCCATAAAATACTGGCAGGCCAGCTTAATATCGCCATGGGTATATGGATATAATCATAAACCATTGATAAGGTTTTCGAATTAGCATAACATGAAGGCAAAGCATTATTTTACATGCAATGTTCATTCAACGTGAGCAACATCCTTGAAAATATTTACAATCTGTCAATTGATAATTCACTCTGTTTGATACTGAATATAGGATTATATGATTATATATAGGATATATGAATATATGTTTTGCCTAATTAAATTATTTATGATATTAAAAGGCTGACCGAGCTGTTGCAAAGTAGAATGTCAATATCAGAGATAACATCAAGGTGTGGAATTGCATGACCAACTTACACCCAATCAGTTTTCTGTTTTTCTAATAAAGGTTGCCTCAAAATTTTATCACAGGAAATT
Organism: Steromphala cineraria; assembly: GCA_916613615.1. Lineage (NCBI taxonomy): Eukaryota > Metazoa > Mollusca > Gastropoda > Trochida > Trochidae > Steromphala > Steromphala cineraria. The sequence continues at coordinate 35,923,111 of OU744722.1, read as the reverse complement.
GAGAATAATCAAATATAATGAACAATGGAAGAATCAATAATCAAGAACACATGCGATGTAATGAAAACATATCCTCCCATATACAATAGGCTAAAGAAGAGTCAGACGACACTTTCGTCACAATCTTGAAAAATCCCCACCTCGCACCACCACTCGTAGGCTGCTATCTCAAATACACATTGACATCTAATATAACTTATTCGTTGCAAACCGGCAAAGTCTATATATGGGCTATACAATTATTGCAATATTCGTTTCTTTGAGGAATATATCGGACCAACTGTCGTCAAATAAAACTTTTTCAAAGATCTTGTTTTAAGGAACTGTTACATGCTGAACGAATAAGGAAATTCATTTAGTGTGCAAGAATATCTGTAGGGGTATTTAAAAACTTATAGTAGACATTTTTTAAGATACATGGCACAAACGTTTATTTGCAAATTTTATCTGTTTGATTTGAAGTATTGTTTATAAGATATTTCAAAAGCAGTTTATCAAAAGAATAGTGTTAAATTTGCATTGAAAAATATAAAAATAGAGCCATTGGCTCTGTAGGTCATCGGGCTTTATATTTTTTTGCTAAAGGGTGCGGCCAATGTGGTTCCCCACTTAGTAGAGCCATAGGGTCACAAAATCTACAATTATTAATCCTCACTAGTCTAGTCAAGGAGTATGAACACAAAGTTACAGCTTTTGAGGCCTTATGCTTATGTAGAAGAAGATTTAAATAGGTTTTAAGGTTTTAAGGTTTGGCCCCTGTTTAGGGGCCACAGTGCTACCTAAGATACAAGTTGTAATCCTCACTAGTAAATGAGTCTGTACACAAAGTTTCAGCTTTCTAGGCCTTATGCTTCTGGAGAAGAAGAAGAAAATAAATTTAAAGGGCGCGGCACCTGTGGCCCTGATAAGGGGCCACAAGGCCACGAAATCTAAAATTTATAATCCTCACTAGCCAAGGAGTCTGTACACAAAGTTTCAACTTTCTAGGCCTTATGCTTCTGGAGCAGAAGTTGAAAATATATTTTAAGGGCTCGGCACCTGTAGCCCTTATCAGGGGCCACAGGGCCAGAAAGCTACAATTTAAAATCCTCACTAGACAAGGAGTCTATACACAAACTTTTAGCTTTCTAGGCCTCATGATTCTGGAGAAGAAGATGAAAATGGGTTTTTAGGGCGCGGCCCCCGTTATCCCTATTCGGGGCCACAGGGCCACCAAAGCTACAATTTGTAATCCTCACTAGTCTGTACACAAAGTTTCAGCTTTCTAGGCCTTATGCTTCTGGAGAAGAAGATAAAAATAGATTTAAGGGCGCGGCATCTGTGGCCCTTATTAGGGGCCAAAGGGCCACCAAAGCTACATTTTTTTAATCCTCACTAGTCAAGGAGTCTGTACACAAAGAGTCTGTACACAAAGTTTCAAATTTCTAGGCCTTATGCTTCTGAAAGAAGATGAAAATAGATTTTAAGGGCGCGGCACCTGTAGCCCTTATCATTGGCCATAGGACCAGAAAGCTACAATTTAAAAGTCTCACTAGCCAAGGAGTGTGTACACAAAGTTTCAGCTTTCTAATGGTTCTGGAGAAGAAGTCGAAAATCCACAAAGTTTAAGGACAGATGGACGGACGCCGGAAACCATGCCATGCCATAAGCCCATCGGGCCTTACAGGCCAGATGAGCTAAAATGTGTGTGTGACAAATCATATTTCTCGTTCTTGATCTTTGACATAAAGGTCACACAGTTATCAACACATTTTAGTAGGTAAAACAATTATGAAATGTTTAAAAAATTTCGAAATTAATCATTTTCGCTAAATCATGCTGAAGTCCTTAATGTAACCTTGACCTTTATGTGATTTAAGCAGAAATCTTTCACAATTTTATACTGTAAAGATAATATATACCAAATAAAAGCTTTGAAACACAAACTCTTTCCAGGTTATTGTGTTTATGGTGACCTTATCCTTTGACTTGAATTTGAACATGTGAAAATATTTCCCCAGAGGTATAAGCAATAAGATATACATGTATGTATATTAGTAATGAATAGCTTTATTGGATAAAGTATCAATCAGTAATAAGCAAAAAAATAAATATACAAGGTTCCAATAATAGAAACAGCGCCGAACAGTAATCCAGGTCATATAACTTATCATTAACATGAATGAAATAATTTCCAACGCAACAGAGAAAATGTCACTGGCAGTCATTTGTGAGACACTAGTGCCATTCTCTTAAACGTATTCCTGGAAGTACCCTCGACGATTCATTTTACTGTAAAACCATATACACAACCAGAGGCGTCACCAATCAACAAATGTGTCTTTGTCTTTGCAACAGCACAGGGTTCAAAGTGTGCACAATCGACCTTGACACTGATGAGTTCAGTCCAAAGAGGTTTAAACACAATCACAGAGTTACTTCCGCTATCAGCTATGACAATGTGACCTTCCTCGCCCCAGCAGACATCACGTGGTGAAAAGTCGTCTGCGCATGTCATCTCAAGGGCAGATACCTTTAGTTCTGTACCCTTGCTGACATCATTGACAAGCACGACCTTCTTGGCAACATCAACAGTACATGAGTTCCCTCCCTTGGTATCAGTGTAAGGTTTGCATTTTAAATTAATATCACCTTTCAGTGCCTGTATATCCACAAACGCATTCTCCCCATCAAGCCCATTTAGCATCTCTACAACACCTTTTAGTCGTGTACCCTCATATCGCTCCTTGCTCATGTGGAAACCTTTCACTGCAACACCTTTATAGTCGAAAAGGGTCAAAGAACATTTCCCAAAAGGCATACGGATCCCGACCCAAACCTGATCATTGCTTACTGGGCAAAGGAAATCAACCGCCCCTCTTTGTGCTGTAGCTAAAAAGCTAAATGTAGGCAAATACCAGCTTTCAGAGGCGCTCATAAACTTACGACTTATCAATCCGACTGAAACTTCTTTCAAACCCGAGGTAACAGTGTTAACTCGAAGGGTCACTGCCATTTTTTGCTTGACGTCTGCTCGGTTTGATTCTGTTTTTAGTTCATCAAGACGTCTCTTCATGTCCGGAAGTGTGTTCAATACGTCTGCTCCACATCCTTCCGTCAATAGGGTGGTCACGTGACCGATGTGTCCTTCCAGAAACTTCTTCTCCTGGTTGAAATATGTTTCCATGGTATCATGGTGATCTAGTTCAGAATTTTTCAAATCCGTTAGCTCTTTCAACTTCGTCTGTCTTGCGTCGTTTATCAATGAAATCACAGCGTCTGCTGTTTCATTTATATCCTTTTCAATGTCAAGAACTGATTTGACAAAATTACCATTGTTTGCAGAATTGTTTTGGAGTTTACGATCGAACGCAGCAACCAGTTCCTCGAATTCTACTTTCACTTTCGAAAGCTTTTCACGCCCCTCATCAATAACATCTTCTAGGTCAACTGTGGGGTGACTTTCGTGTGAGGTCAGCTTACAATCTCTGCAAATAGCTCTCTCACACTTCTGACAGTGAAATCTGAACAACTCACCTTTATGTTTGGGACAGAACTCTGGTTTGAACAAGATCGGTTTTTCGCGGGAAGTTTCCTCCAAACGAATCAGGGTGTGAGAACGAGTCAATTTGAGTGAACTGTGAACATTTGTACAGTGTTCACATAGCAACTGTTCACACTCCTGACATCGGTTGAGGGCGGTTTGTGAACACACCTCACATGAACCCCCTGCATGTTCATCTTTGATGGATTGGGCTTCAATGTAGAAGTTAGTTTGGAAACCTTTGACCCCTGATTGAGGAAGTGTTACTTCAAATCTACACACTGGACAAGGAAACTTCCCGTCAACAGCTTTCTTCGACGTGTATTGCTCTAGACACCCTAAACAGAATGTGTGGAAACACGGAAGAAGTTTTGGCTGTTTGAAACACTCAATACAAATACTACAAGTCCGGGCGTTGTTTTCTTCGGTCACAGCCTTGCTCGCCATATTTGCTGTGTTTGCGCGACACGCCAATAAGCCGGGAACACTGACGTCACATAGCGTCAAACATCTAAACAATTCATTTAATCGATCTAAAACATAAAGCTTATAGTTATTCTATTATAACAACAGATGCATGTCGTTTGTTTCTCTTAAAGGTGTTTTCCGTGGTGTAATTCCTAACAGTAATAGCATAATAATGTTTTTCTTTCGATTGATATATTTTTCCTGATTAGCATATGATTTCGCCTTGAATTATTAAGATGTTTTAGTAGACGCACATTTTAAGAATAAAACATATTTGTATACACAGAGACACGCAGAACCTGTTAAAAAACAAACGATTCGAAAGCAACAACTGAAGCATTCGTAAAATCTTCAGTAATTCAACATGTATGTCGCTTCACAATACCAAACAAACGTTCGATTGGTAAGTACTTGGGTTTTGCAACGTTATTGCAATACCAATTTTGTTTCAGACAGTTTCTGTAAAATCACCCGAAATATATAATTTTACAGGAGAGTCAATTCGTCATTTTCACGCCTCGAAATTATTTGAAAGTCAAAATGTATGTATCTGATGCAAGCTATAGTATGTTAAAATAAAATGTTTAATGTACATTATTTTTATATATTATGCCCTCTACTATTCATATCTTAAATTATTTTAATATTCATAAAATAATTGAAAAAAGTACTTGGTTTTCCTTTTATTTACAGACTTAAACGCGTGTACAAAGTACTATTCTTTCGAGTTCATTCATAACTTTTGTTGTCAATTGCAGAGATCTGTTGCAGTGCACGTGCAACTGTAAATTCAAGTAAAAAGGGCGTTACTAGTCTATCAGCCCCCCCCCCCCCCCCCCCCCCCCCAACTTATTACATGACCATAGAATGATTATTTATTTCCAACATATCAGTTACCGTTTTTTGTAGCTCATATACAGACTGAAAAATGTAAGTGAAGATGACTAAAACATCCGTAAATGAGCAGAAAATGCGCATTTTGCATTACAAAAATAGAGCCAGTGGCTCTGTAGCTCATCAGGCTTCATATCAATTTTGCTTTAGGGTATGGCAAATGTGGTTCCTCCCTTACTTTGGACCACAGGGTCACCAAATGTACAATTTGGATTCCTCCTTATCTAACTTAGGAGTTTTCACACAAAGTTTCAACTTTCTAGGCCTGATGCTTCTTGAGAAAAAGATGGAATTAGGTTAGAGTGTGTGGCCCCTTGGGCCCTTATTAGGGACCACAGGGCCACAAAAGCTATAAATCATAATCCTCACTAGTCAAAGAGTATATTCACAAGGTTTCAGCTCTCTGGACCTATTGCTTCTGGAGAAGGGCGTGAAAATAGGTTGTCAGGGTGTGGTCCCTCTGGCCCTTAATAAGGGTCAAAGGACCACCAAAGCTACAATTTATAATCCTCACTAGTCAAGGAGTATGTACACAAAGTTTCACCTTCTAGGCCTTATGGTTCTGGAGAAGAAGATGAAAATAGGTTTTTAGGGCGTGGCCCCTGTGGTCCTTATTAGGGGCTACAGGGCCAACAAAGCTACACTTTTTAATCCTTACTAGTCAAGGAGTCTGTACACAAAGTTTCAGCTTTCTAGGCCTTATGCTTCTGGAGAAGAATATGAAAATAGGTTTTTAGGGCGTGGCCCCTGTGGTCCTTATTAGGGGCTACAGGGCCAACAAAGCTACACTTTTTAATCCTTACTAGTCAAGGAGTCTGTACACAAAGTTTCAGCTTTCTAGGCCTTATGCTTCTGGAGAAGAAGATGAAAATAGGTTTTTAGGGCGTGGCCCCTGTGGTCCTTATTAGGGGCTACAGGGCCAACAAAGCTACACTTTTTAATCCTTACTAGTCAAGGAGTCTGTACACAAAGTTTCAGCTTTCTAGGCCTTATGCTTCTGGAGAAGAATATGAAAATAGGTTTTTAGGGCGTGGCCCCTGTGGTCCTTATTAGGGGCTACAGGGCCAACAAAGCTACACTTTTTTAATCCTTACTAGTCAAGGAGTCTGTACACAAAGTTTCAGCTTTCTAGGCCTTATGCTTCTGGAGAAGAAGATGAAAATAGGTTTTTAGGGCGTGGCCCCTGTGGTCCTTATTAGGGGCTACAGGGCCAACAAAGCTACACTTTTTAATCCTTACTAGTCAAGGAGTCTGTACACAAAGTTTCAGCTTTCTAGGCCTTATGCTTCTGGAGAAGAATATGAAAATAGGTTTTTAGGGCGTGGCCCCTGTGGTCCTTATTAGGGGCTACAGGGTCAACAAAGCTACACTTTTTAATCCTTACTAGTCAAGGAGTCTGTACACAAAGTTTCAGCTTTCTAGGCCTTATGCTTCTGGAGAAGAATATGAAAATAGGTTTTTAGGGCGTGGCCCCTGTGGTCCTTATTAGGGGCTACAGGGCCAACAAAGCTACACTTTTTAATCCTTACTAGTCAAGGAGTCTGTACACAAAGTTTCAGCTTTCTAGGCCTTATGCTTCTGGAGAAGAAGATGAAAATAGGTTTTTAGGGCGTGGCCCCTGTGGTCCTTATTAGGGGCTACAGGGCCAACAAAGCTACACTTTTTAATCCTTACTAGTCAAGGAGTCTGTACACAAAGTTTCAGCTTTCTAGGCCTTATGCTTCTGGAGAAGAATATGAAAATAGGTTTTTAGGGCGTGGCCCCTGTGGTCCTTATTAGGGGCTACAGGGCCAACAAAGCTACACTTTTTAATCCTTACTAGTCAAGGAGTCTGTACACAAAGTTTCAGCTTTCTAGGCCTTATGCTTCTGGAGAAGAATATGAAAATAGGTTTTTAGGGCGTGGCCCCTGTGGTCCTTATTAGGGGCTACAGGGCCAACAAAGCTACACTTTTTAATCCTTACTAGTCAAGGAGTCTGTACACAAAGTTTCAGCTTTCTAGGCCTTATGCTTCTGGAGAAGAATATGAAAATAGGTTTTTAGGGCGTGGCCCCTGTTGCCCTTATTAGGGGTTACAGGGCCAACAAAGCTACAATTTATAATCCCCACTAGTCAAGGAGTCTGTACACGAAGTTTCAGCTTTCTAGGCCTTGTGGTTCTGGAGAAGAAGATGAAAATAGGTTTTTAGGGCGTGGCCCCTGTGGTCCTTATTAGGGGCTACAGGGCCAACAAAGATACAATTTTTAATCCTTACTAGTCAAGGAGTCTGTACACAAAGTTTTAGCTTTCTAGGCCTTATGGTTCTGGAGAAGAAGTCGAAATTCCACACAGTTTACGGACGGACGGACGGATGGACGGACGGACGCCGGACACCATGCCATGCCATAAGCCCATCGGGCCTTACAGGCCAGATGAGCTAAAAATTACGTTTCTGCCCAATCACTTGATCGAAGCATCATTTAAGGGTCTGATTTCTTCCGAAAATAAAGTTTTAAGCTTTTGAAGTGTAACCAATTCACCATTATTAGCAGACTGTGTACAGACTCCTTGACTAGTGAGGATTATAAATTGTAGCTTTGGTGAACCTGTGGCCCCTAATAAAGGTCACAGGGGCCACACTCTAAAAACATTAAATTTTTCATCTTCTTCTCTAGAAGCATAAGGTATAGAAAGCTGAAACTTTGTGTACAGACTCCTTGACTAGTGAGGATTATAAATTGTAGCTTTGGTGACCCTGTGGCCCCTAATAAGGGCCGCTGGGGCCACAACCTTAAAACCTATTTTCATCTTCTTCGTCTCCAGAACCTTAAGACCTAGAAAGCTAACTATATGTATGATCAAACTATAAAGTCTCAACACCTCACCGCGTTGGCTAGCGTAGTCCACTAGCTGGTTTATTTTTAGTCTTATCGTATTATACTATAGTGTACGTTTCCTTAAAAGAAATGAAAAATTCATAAATGTAAACTTTAATTTTAAACTATAAAACTGTAATTTTTTTTTAGTTTTCTGCACTGTTAGATAATAATAATAATAATAATAATGGGCATTTATAAAGCGCTATATCCATACACAAGGTGCATGCTCAAAGCGCATTGAAAATAAGAAAATTTAAGGTGATGAGATGAAATGCTATGAAATAAAGTCTAAAAGTAATACTGGTAGCATTGATTAAGGATATTTATAATTAGAGTCTATGGGTAGAATCTATGAATAATAGCTAGAAAATAGATGAGTTTTGAGCTGTGATTTAAAAACAGTCAGTGAGGATGACATTTTGATGACATAAGGAAGTTGGTTCCAAAGTCTTGGAGCAGTACAGCTGAAAGATTTAAGTCCATAACTGGTGTTTTTATACTTTGGCATCTGGAGAAGCTTCAAATTCTGGGATCGAAGATCTTTTGCAGGGGTATAGTCCTCCAAGGAATTTAAAAGATATGCTGGAGCCATATTATGTTGACATTTGTAAGTAATACATAGAACTTTAAATTTGATTCTCGCTTCGATCGGAAGCCAATGTAGACACTTAAGCACAGGTGTTATGTGACATGCTTTTGGTGTTCTGGTCACAATTCTTGCCGCTACGTTCTGAACTTTCTGGAGCTTGTACAACTGACGTTTACTGATTCCAATCAGTAAGCTATTACTATAGTCAAGTCGTGAATGAACAAGCATTTGCACAAGTATTTTGGCGGCATCTCTGGTTATAAGATGACGTATTTGACTGATGCAACGGAGATCAAAATAGTTTCGCATTCTACAAAACAAGACTCAGCAAAAACATGTTATGTTATGTATGCACCCCTTAAAACTTGGATGTAATCGACATTGAACTTTAAAACAAATCATGTCAGAACATGGTCCCGTATTAATACGTACTAATACGTGACTGAATCATGACAGACTTTGACGACAATTATCAAAGAAGTGTTTTCATTGGCTGTTGTCTTGAAATAGATTTAGCCGCTAGGGGAAAAATAGTCTGTCATCCAGACCCCAAAGCAAAAATATTAAATTTATGACCAACCAAGTCTAGAAAAGTATAGCAAGTCTAGATTGCTCAGCTGAAGTTAAAGCATCTTCGGGGCTCCATTTTGTTATAATACATGGTTTGTTTAAAAATATTGTCGATATTGAAAAAAATAGTTCTGAGACTAAAATGTTAATCTAGGGGAAACAGAGGCTGTGGGTTAGAATTTCATGACTTAAGATATATTTGTTGTTTGAGAGAATTGCACAGAATAGGTTTATCAAACCTGTTTAGTAGTTGGGGATTTAAAACAAATGTCCAAAAAATACTTATTACCGCGGATGTAGCTCAGTGGTAGAGTGTCCGCTCGTCACCCGGAAGACCGGGGTTCCGTTCCCGGTCGCGTCATACCAAAAGACGTTAAAATATGGGAGTTGTTGCTGTCTTGCTTGACACTCAGCATTGTAAAGACAGAATAACGCATTAACTGGCGCTGCTGCACTGTGGCTGCCGGGTGCTTAGGCACAACCCGAATTTCCCATATGTACATATGTACCGTATTTCCTCTAATAAGCGCCGGGTCTCCAATAAGGGCCGGGCCTCTCTGCTGTCCAGGACATTAACAAACTATTCACATCGAGTGCAAATAAGGTCTTTGGTGAGGTTAGTGTTAGGGTTCCACCAAGACACAGACCACTCAAAACATCAAAACCATGGTTTAATCATGACTGTAAAATTGCCCGCAGAAAATACTACTCTGCAAAGAAACGTTTTAATATGAATAGAACAGTTGCAAACAAAATGGGACTAATCAATGCTAGTAGGTCTTACAAAAAGACACTGCTAAAATCAAATAGTAATTTCAGAAATACCTTACAACGTAAGTTCGATAACCTAAACAAGAACGACCCAAAATCATTCTGGAAACTATTAAAAACGGGTGCTTCTGACGACAGCACGCCGCCTATCGATAAACTTTTCGAATTCTATAAAACTTTGAACGAAGAAACCAAGTATGACGAAGATCGATATCTTGATGAAAATATTCGTCAACATATCAACGTTAAAAATGATGTTCTTGATCGCCAAATCAGTATAGAAGAAGTCACATTTGCTTTACATCACCTCAAAAGTAATAAAGCTTGTGGTGTTGATAATATCAAAAACGAATATATCAAATACACTACCGACACAATGATTCATGTGTATGTAAAACTCTTCAATGTCATCCTGGAATCCGGATATTTTCCTGAAAGCTGGCTAAAGGGTATTATAAAACCGATTTATAAAAACAAAGGGGATCGTTCCGATCCAAAAAATTACAGACCGATCACTTTATTGTGTTGTATGAGCAAATTGTTTACATCAATAATTAACAATAGACTGACTAACTTTTTAGAATCGTCCCATGTTTTATCTGAAATACAAACTGGCTTCAGGAAAGGTTACTCGACAAACGACCATCTCTTCTCACTTTATTGTATTATAAACCTCGTTAAAAACCAGAAAAAGAAATTATTTTGTGCTTTCATAGACTTTGAGAAAGCGTTTGATAACGTCTGGAGACTTGGATTGTGGAACAAGTTACTTAGTTATAACATCACAGGTAACTGTTTCAGAATCATACAGTCAATGTATAAAGGTATAAAGTCATGTGTATCAACCAGATGTCAATCATCTGAATATTTTAATTGCCTAAAAGGAGTCAGACAAGGTGAGAATCTATCACCTTTACTGTTTGCACTATTTCTCAACGATCTTGAACAATATTTTAACATTTCTTCTTGTGAAGGTGTTGCCCTAAATGATGATGTATTGTGCATTTATTGGAAATTATTTGCATTACTTTATGCTGACGATACGGTCATTTTAGCAACAAGTAAATGTGAATTACAGAAACAGCTTGATGTATTCAGCAAATATTGCGAAACATGGAAGCTAAAAATCAATATAGACAAATGTAACGTCTTGATTTTCAATGGCACTAAGAAGGAATATTTATATAAATTCACAATATCAGATTTAGTCTTACAAAACGTCGATGAATATAAATATCTTGGTATAATCTTCAGCCGCAAATGCACCTTCACATCTGCTAGGAAAGCACTTTGTGATAAGGGTCTAAAGGCCATGAATTATGTCTTATCCAAAGCTAGACATCTCAACTTATCAATCTACTGTCAGTTAAAACTTTTTGATGTACTTGTTGTTCCAATTTTAACCTACGGATGTGAAGTATGGGGATTTGAAAACCTTAACCTTTTAGAGAACATCCATCTAAAGTTTTTGAGGAAAATGCTCAGAATAAAGAGAAGTACACCATTATACATGATCTATGCAGAGTCAGGACGCAAACCACTATCTATTGTTGTATATACTAAAATGATATCCTCCTGGGCAAGATTGATTTCAGGAAAACCTACCAAGCTTGCAAACCTTTTACTTAACATTTTATCAAATAATATTTTAAATAACAAATGGTTATCATGTATCAAAGACATCTTGATAAAGACGGGAAATAATTATGTATGGATGTACCCTCCATTAGTTAATATTGATTGGATTAAATATAATGTCAAGAATAGCCTTACAGACCTTTTTATACAAAAATGGTATTCAGATATTGATATATCATCTAAGGGTAGATTTTATAAGATGATTAAAAGAAATACTGATATTGAATTTTATTTACAACACTTGCCTGAAAAGTATATATACAATCTTTTGCATTTTAGACTGTCCAATCATCGCCTTCCTGTGGAAACCGGACGATGGTCTAAAATTGATTATGAATTTAGAAAATGTACATTATGCACCTCAAATGTCATTGGAGATGAGTACCATTATTTATTCAAATGTAATTTTTTCAACGAATTAAGGGAAAAGTTCATTCCTCAGAAATGTATTGTAAATCCTTCAATTTTTAATATGACTACATTATTTCAAACAAAAAATGTTCACACCTTAATGAATCTGTCCATATTCTTCCACCATGTGCTAATTAAATTTAGATAAATTATCGCATTGTCCATATATGAAATCATTGAAACCTCTTGTAAACCTCATTATGCTACTTTGTAGCCTTGAGTGAATAAATCTTCTTCTTCTAATAAGCGCCGGGGGGGGGGGGGGGGGGGGGGGGGGGGGGTCATGGGTAGTTGAGAAAATAAGCGCCGGGCCTCTTATAAGCGCCGGGTCTCTAATAACCGCCGGGTCCTAACCATTAGATAAATGCTCTCTCAGTAAACATTTTTCAGGTATTCATGGTTAAAGACGAATTAAAACAAAGTTAAATTCTCTTTGATAGAAATAAGCGCCGGGTCTCCAATAAGCGCCGGGCCTCTAATAAGCGCCGGGGGGTAAAAGGGTGTTGAAAAAATAAGCGCCCGGGCGCTTATTAGAGGAAATACGGTATGTATGTACTGAGGCCAATAATTTAAAGTGTTATTAAAAACATTTTTTTTTTTAATAAAATATACTAGGTAGGAGATACAACCTTCTGTGGTGTCCGTGTTTACCTCGGAAACTATTTACTTGCAAACTCAAATGTTACCCGAAGGGAAAGATGTGTCTCTTGGGGTAACAACATTCCAGTTGTTCAAAATATTGAAGTTTATGGCTAATTTCTTAATTTCCCGGTTATTGTCTTAAACGTAACTTCAAAAATTATATTTCACTTCGACATTAAAGTAAACTTAATGAAATGGCTTTTCAGAATATTGATGTAATCAAAAACTCTTTTTTCATAGTCTGTTATTGTTTTTATTTTTATTCATTTATGTTATTTGTAATAATTACAACTGCAGAAAAAGTGTCATTTTCTGAGTTATTTTAATAATCCGTATGAAAATTACCAAAGATGTACTTTGTCAAATAAATTAAGTTTGTATTGGATTTTTGTTTGAAAAGCTTAAATGAAATTCCGATCACTGCACCTTTCAGATTTCCGATCACTGAATGTGGTGCACACTGTACTCAGGCGATGACTTGACTTAACAAAAAATTCCATTCAATTTAATTTCATTCAATACCTTTTTAAATATAAATTTAAATCACTTTTCACAGAATCAATGATCAATTTTGGCTTATAAAGGAATTTAAAATATCACATTAAATAGATAAAATCTTTGAAAATGCCATCATGAAAACGTGTTCAGTCGAATATCTACGATAACTTGTAATGATTAAAATCGTTGATACTGATTTCGCTAAATCATACTAATGTCTTAACCTTGTTATGACCTTGACCTTTAAGCAGTTGAAGAGTACATCTTTCAAATTTGTTTTATTCCAAAGATTATATACACCAAAAAAGAGCTTTATAGCACACACAAATTTCATGTTTACAAGGATTATTTTAGTGATTATAAAATTGAACATGACAAATAATTGCCCAGAGTTCTTAAAGCTTATGGAATAAAATTATAGCTAATTGAAGATTGGCGGCAGCGGCGGCGGTGGAAACTGTACATACAAACTGAAAGCAGTCCCGTCAAAAATTTGTAAGAAAAAAAAGACTATACAATATTCCGTGAATGGAACCAGTGTCAAACGGTTATCCAGGTCATACAACTAACATAAACAAGTATTTGTCACAAAGGTGACAAGATCCCCCGCCGCAAATTGATGTGAACAAAATGCATACTGTATACATAGAAACACTTGTCTACACTTGTCATGCTACTAGATGTCATTTAGACGACAACAAATCAACTGGTCCCTGGGTCTTCCATATATAAGCCTCGCTGTGACCTTGAAAATAATGTGAAGGTCACCAAAATCGACTGGGCCCGGCGCCTTCCCAATAAGATGCATTGTGTAAGTTATGAAGAGAATCCAGTGAATGGTTCTTTAGATATCCCGCTGACAAGGGTAAAATTTCCAAGTCTCGTAATGACCTTGAAATGAAGGGACCTTGCTGTCATGGTGATGAAGCTATATACAAAAAATGAAAAGAATCAGGTCAATAGTTTTTTAGTTATTCAATTTTCATCCGTCGGGATGTACGTACGTACGGACGGACGGACGCTGCTCAATACTATATCCCCCGCTTCGCGCTAAAGCGCGGCGGGGGATAACAAGCAAAACAGTGAGCTTGGGTCACAAATATCCGACTTTGCATCACTGACCAACTAAATTACTGCTTACGTTCCGGAACTTAGACATCCAATAATTTAATAATAGACATCTATTACACAGAATTTGACAGCCATTGGCTCTGTAGCTAATCAGGCTTCTTATTTATTTAGCTGTAGAGTGTAAACAATGTGGTTCCACAAGGTCATCAATCCTAAAATTAAGAATATGCGATGTGATTTCAGAGAGTCGCCTTTATAAGTGCCCACAGGGCCACCAAAGCTACAATTTATAATCCTTACTATTCAAGGAGTCTGTACACAAAGTTTCAGCTTTCTATGCCTTGTGCTTCTGGAGAAGAAGTCGAATATGCGGGCGGAGTGACGGATTGAGGGATGGACGGACGTTTTAACGGATGGACGGACGCTGGACACCATGCTATGCCATAAGCCCATCTGGTCTTTTATAACTGATGAGCTAAAACTGACTTGGATGAATTCTGTAATCCGTCAGACAAATTCTGTTCTTTGAAAATGACCAGGAACAAGACCAAAAAAATTGTAAAAAAATAACAAAATTGGACGTAATATACCACTGCTTCCCTCATAGTAGGGTAGAAGTCATCTGCGCATGTCACCAAGGGAGGGAGCTAATGTACTGTAACATCAACACTCCCTCCCTTGGTGATAGTTTTAGGTTTGCATTTCAAATTACTATCTGCTTTCAATGCCTGTATTTCCTCAGACGCCATTCAAGCCCATTGAGCATCTCTACAATGCCTTTCCTGCTTGTTCCTCGTACCCTCCCTTTACTGCAACACCTTTATAGTCGAAGAGAATTAAGGAACATTTCCCAAAAGGCATAGGCATCCCGACCCAAACTTGGTCTTTACTTACTGGGCAAAGGAAATCAATCGCTCGGGGAGCCTCCTTTTGGTGTTGTAGCTAAAAAGCTAAATGTAGGCGTTTGAGATTTAACAGAGGCACTCATAAACTTTCGATTCATTAAACAGACTGAAACTTTATTCGAAACCCAGGTAACAGTGTTAACTGGAAGAGTCACTGACATTTTGTGCTTGAACTCTGCTACGTTTGATTCTGTTTTGACGTCATCAATACGTCATTTCACGTCTGGAAGTAGGCTACGTCTGCTCCGCATTCTTCCGTCAATAGGATGGTCACGAGACCGATGTTGTTTTGTCAGGGACGACGAAGTAGTTTCTGATGTAATTGACTTTAATCGACTGAGGGATTTAGGCATGACATTCATGAGGACGTAGTCCGCATGGACATACCAAGGGGAGGTTACTCCAACCTTGAGTGGTACTGGCGCAGCAATGCGCTAATATTACAGATGTGACTTGATTCAGTTTTATTTGGTAACTTGTCAAGTTCAGATTTCTTCTTCTTCATCTGAGAAATCAAAATATCTGCCTGTGTATTGATACCGTTTTCTATTTTCAAGAACAACTTGTGTGGAGTAATCATTGTTTTCGGTATGCTCTCTCAGTCTTCGACTAAACACAGCAACCAGTTCCTCGAATTCTACTTTCTCTTTCGATAGCTTCCCCCGCAGAGGCATCCCCTCCTCATTAACGTTTTCTAGGTCAACTATGGGGTGATGTACGTGTGACGTCAGCTTACACTCTTTGCAAATGTCTCTCCCACACTTCTGACAGTGAAATCTGAACTCACCCTTGTGTTTAGGACAGAATTCTGCCTTGGACAAAATTGGTTGTTCACGAGTTTCTTCCAGATGAATCAGGGTGTGAGAGCGAGTCATCTTCAATGAACTGTGAACATTGGTACATTGTTCACATAGCAACTGTTCACACTCCTGACATCGGTTCACAGCGTTTTGTGAACACACCTCACATAATGGCCCCGCTTGTTCTTCTTTGATAGGTTTACTTTCAATGTAGAAGTTAGTTTGGAATCCTTTGACCCCTGTTTGTGGAATTGTTACTTCAAATCTACACACTGGACACGGAAACTTCCCGTCCACAGCTCTCTTGGACGTGTATTGCTCTAGACAAGCGAAACAGAATGTGTGGAAACATGGAAGAAGTTTCGGGTGTTTGAAAGATTCAATACAAATACTGCAAATCCGGGCGTTGTTTTCTTCACTCAGAGCCTTACTCGCCATATTTGATGTGTTTGTGCGACACGCCAAAAAGCCGGGAACACTACGTTACAAAGTGCATTACGTCATACATCCATTTAAAACATAAAGCTTAAAGTTATGCTATAGTAACAATCGAGTCATGCAGTGTGTATATTGTGAAGTACTTTTCTATCCCTCGATGTCATGATAGCAATAGCCTCAGAATGGAATTCTTCCGAATGAGATATTTTCACGTTTTACATAATTTCGATATCGCCTTAGATTTTCGAAATGTTTAAGTAGACACAAATGTTAAAACTACTAAATCAATATATACAGAGAAAAGATGAACCAATTCAAAAAACTTATTTAAAAAAATTGAAGCGTCTGTAAAATATTCAATCAACGTTCGATCGGTTGGTACCAGGGTTGTGCAAAATTATCGCAATGCAATCGGGCTACATAATTGTGCAATACAATTATTGCAACATTATTTTTCAAATCGCAAAATATCGCAACACCTAATTTAAAGTCAAAGTTTTTTACTTCTTTTATTAACAGAAAAAAGCGTAGTTTAAACTCTTGAATGTAGAGGTCATTTAATAAACATGAGTTGTAAATACGTATTGCAATACGAAATTTGGTGTAATATCCAGCCCAAGTTTTCATTAAGGCAAAAATAAAAATTAAAGAGCCACTCAATTTGTTGTTGGGATAACATGTGACAAACTTGTGTCAAATGATCAAGAAGGATCGTCTTCTGCAGGAAAAGATTAGTAAATCGAGGTTGAATAGTGACAATAGAAATTTTTGAAGTTGCGCTATGATCGAAAACCGGACCATGAAGCGTCGATCAGTAGAATGTAATTTTCTAAACTTATCGCAAACAGTCAAAATGACATTGACATAGGTCTCTCGTGCTGCACGTGCAATCCGCTGAAATTTACAAGCTATCACCAAAGATTACATGCCCATTGTTTATATGCCGACAGTTTCCAGAAAACGTAATTTAATATGCATATATACATTTGGCACCAATGATTTTTCTATTGAATTATCAATATATTAATAAGACCATGAAAAACATCCTGTATTTCCAACTGGCCTCTGTGGCCTAATGGTTAAGTTACTTGGATTGAAACTTGCAAGTTCGAACCCATGTTTCGAATGCTTCGAATGCTAAATTTGTAAATGCCTGGTATTGGAAAAATTGTAAGTAGTGTATACGATTTGCAAAACAGATTTTAAACTTATATTAATTTCAGAAATCAAAATATCATCGTTTCATTATCAGGTGTTTATGGCGATACCGAGTGTTCATGTCATGGTGAACACATGGGCACGTGCATTTCACAGCCAATATGAGTTGGTATGCAAAATTACACACTAGCTCCTTTGTTTTGTTCGAGTATTCATTTTTCATACCAACTCATATTGTCTGTGAAATGTGCGTGCCGAGGTGTTCATCAGACAAAGCGGGTGTTCATCATGAACACCCGGGATTGTCATGAACACCTGATTGTGAAACGATGATAATTTGATTTCTGAAATGTTTTCAAGTTCAAAGTTTGCATATCAAATATACTCACTAAAATTGCAATTTACCAATACAAGACATTTACAAATTTTGCACTCCAAGCATGGGTTCGAACGTGTGACCTCTTGATTTCAAGCCCAGTGACTTATCCATTAGACCACGGAGGCCGGTTGAAATTACATGATGTTTTTCATGACCTCATGATTAAATTTAAACATCAACATCACCGTGAATGATCATTTATATATTTTATAATCTATTTTTAAAAATCATTTGTACCAAATATTTATATTCATATTAAATTAAGTTTTTTGTTATTTGTTTTCATATTAATCTATTGTGGCAGTTTTTACGGTCCCGCACGGATTGCACGTGCAGCACGAGAGGCCCATGCCAATGGCAGCTACATGTACTTGAAATAGACATTGTTTCTCCAATTAGAGTCAATGTTACACCTTTGCATTATATATGATAAAGTTATGCATTTCAGTATTATCAAAACTGATGTAATGTTGAAAATGAATTAATATAGCATTGAGCTAGTGTGTAAAATAGTTACCGACCTCGACCTCGGGTTCAAGTTAGATGAACCCTCGCGCACGTGATTCATGAACACCTCGGCCTAACGGCCTCGGCGTTCATGATTCACGTGCGGTTGAACACCTCGGTCTCAGTCGGTAACTATTACTAAATACTTGAACAAAAAAGGAGCTAGTGTGTAAGTTAAGTTTCCTTCGTTGTAAGAGCACTCCAACAAGCATGGATTGACCATCGTGATAAGTGCACGTGCTTTGGACGAACGTGAATACGGCACAGCGACATTGCTTGCTAATTGGATAATGCTATTTGCATGACAACAGTCAAACTCGTGAATCTCGTGCAAAGTATAGCACATAGAAAATCATGCCATGTTATTCTTATTTTGGGAACATGTCTTGCATTTCTGTTATTGTTGACATTATTGATTAAGATAATGATTAAAACTTTGATTTAACTATATTTTCCTCGAAGTGTATGCCTAGTAGCTTACGCCACAGTTGAGTTTCCCGTAATAACCTCGGCAAAGGTTACTAATAAGTATTTATAATGCTGAGCGTTTCGGATTTAACATCTACTATCTTGTATCACCTATTGGCATGAGGCGGCAGGAGGCGGGAATCGAACACCGATCTACCGGGTGATGAGCAGACTCTCTACCAACTGAGCTACCAAGGACAAACGGTTGTCTTAGACGGAATGTATAAATGGATACAATTTTATTTGTCGTTTAAATGGTTCGCCTCATATAACAAGATTGAATTTTACTGATATATATCTGACAAATCAACAGGTAAATCGATGAGAATAACGTACCCTCGTGTATTATAACTACGAATACGCGAATATATATAAAAATTGGCGTAACCCCAAAATCAGCCCACTTAGCTCCCTAATACGGTTTATCGTTATGATGTCAAGCATAGGGGTCCATCTGGGGTCAATGACCGATTGACCCAGTGTATATAACCTATAAAACCCGTAATCAGTTTAACCCAGAAAGCCGATAATTTGAACTTTTGAACTTGAACTAGATCTTTATCATTTTATTAGTAGATCTGATGATCTTTTTTAAAGATTGATACATATTTTAATAGAAAAGCAAAGTTATTCCCTGTTTAAACTTCTTTTCTATTGTTGATTTATTTTGTTTATCACTTTAATTTGTCTCCTTGAAAGGTTTAACCTTGTTAACATAATTGAATTAACACTGTTCTTTGTATAACTTCTGTCACGTAATATACTAAATCTTAAGTACTCATATCTGGAGATTAACTACTCATTGGTTGATAACCCCTTGACCTCGGTAAGTTAACAGTTCAAGATCCAATAGTTCATATTAATAGTATTTCATCTGCATAATAAGTTTTAATATCTCGATATTACAAAGGATCTGTAGACATGTGACAGATCTGGGAATCACAAAGAAATCTTTACTCGGCACATTTTTTAGCAAAAATGAATATTAAATAAAAAATATTAATTTATTTATTTTGATATACAAGTAGCCTGTTGAATGTACCATAATCGTATACTTTTAATAAAATTATTGTCAATTGATTCGTGGTTTGAAGTATGGGTCATATCTTCACATTATAAAGAAATTCATACAAAGAACAGAATCTCTTTTGTTTCTCTTTTTTAGCTCAATGTTTTGAAGAGACTCAAATTTTGGAATGAAGAAACAGACAGGTGGGGTGATATTTTGAATTCGGATTTTCTTAAATTTCTATTAAGATATTCCAAATGGAAAGTTTAAGAGAAAAATCAGCATACAAACATCGTCTTATAAATAAATATGATTTGTGTTTAAAACTTTGTTTTACTTTAGAAAGATTTAATAGAGAAAAACAGAAAATAGTGTATTCAAGATTTCAGCCTCTGGTCACTCCAATGACCTATCAAAACTATTTCGGGTATCGGTTATGTATGATATGCAAATATGTAAACCTAAAATGAATCTAATGTTAGGTAGCGAATTTCAACATAATCGAATAAGTTTTCAAAATGCTCCGTTGCCTCAAAGACTTCGTAAATTACATACGAAGGCAGCTGTACAGTCTTAATTCCTAAAACAGTATAGAAGTAAACGATTGATCCAGTTTGAGACCATAATATGGGTCAATATGACTTTAATTATCCCCGTTGCATATTGGGCGTTGGTTTACATATATGAGCAACTAATGAGCCTTTTTAACATTTTTACTTTTAGCAAATGCCACTTAATACAATGCTTTATATTCAGCTATGCATCTAAGGCGTTGCTCTGCACGAATATACATTCACTCCGTGAACTAGGGTCACCCATTACAGGTAATAGGTTCCGTATCACATTCAGGTGTGCTATCAGACGCTGTCTACCTATTGTTTACACACCTGAGAGGTATCACCTTACGGGGGATTTTCCTTTTCCCTCTTATCTTATACTCGCCAGGTAAATTTCCCCCTCTTCTGTCCAGGTATGCAGAGGACACGGACACGTCATTGTAAGCGATATTACCACGTGTGATGTGTATTCGGAATAAGAGAATGATATACACTTGTGACGTCACTTCGTGCTCTCGTTTTGATAATGAGGCTATGCATGTGATCTTGATTTGTCAAGTTGAATTATTTTTGGATTCTAGTAAGTTTTTTTATAGTAAGATTGACAATATTCCGATGTGAATGTTCGAACTTTGTGTTATCAAAATTATCACTTCCTTAAATATGTCCTTCGGTCCTTAGGGACTTAGTTGCGAAAGGGGGTGACTTGGACAGTCTATTTCTAATAGAACAGGTTTCCAATGGTCTGCGATGGTCAGAGACGTCATTCAACGTCAAATATTATTATCTTACAATGTATGATTATTAATTTTAGTACATTGGTACTTTTATAGGTTACAATTAAATAAATTTGGTGATGGTAATGAACTTAAACGATATATGAAAATAGGTCGTAAATATTTTTTAAGTGAGGACAAATGGCTAGACTTCTGTCAACTAAACTGTCAAAATAACATTGTCCACAAAATACCACACAAAAACGTAATACATACACAAATGAATTCGTATACAGGAAATGTAATAGGTTCATAATACAGCAAAGAATATCGAATAAAATTCATTTTACGTATTTTTCTCATAAAAAAATAAAACTGCCTAAAGATTGCCTGTCTTATGTAAAATATAAAATAAATTTGAATATATCATGCAATTCACATGCCTCAATATGATGCATTCCAATTATACGAATGTAAGTGAATAAATTAAGTCTGATGTTTAAAAAAAGATATTCATAAACATGTAGACTGTATATTCACAGGGTCAGACATATGTTTTATCTCACGTGCCTTTTGACCTTGGTCTCATGTCAGGCTACCAGGTCACAATGCAAAATGACTTTTCGCATGGGCTGTGGCTCAATGGTTAATATTAAAGATGCTGTATCATACTTGCATGCGGTTCAGGCTGAAAATTAGCTATTGAGGAAGAAATACATCACTTTGTAGAAAAATCTTTCGTCGAAATTTTTATATCAGATTTAGATTGTTTAATCAACAATAACATACTTATTTCGACGCCCAAAGCACAGTACTCCTTGTAGAAAGGGCATAGCATTTAACGAACCCGCTTTCGGTGACGTAATCATTACGCGTGTAGGATTTACACCGTGTCACAGCTAGCGTAATTGCGTTCGATGGGTATCAATTTTGTCAGCAACGAATACCTTATTCGGAGAAAAAGAAAAGAAAATCTAGTCGTGCGCGACAAAGACGGTTTTCAAGCGTATATTTAGAGACCGGAAGTTGTGAGATGGCCACACTTGATTCGCCTTTATGTTGGCTGCCGTTTCCGTAATTTTGGTAAATTATCTCATATTTAATGAATTTTGGTCCGATTTTCCCTAGGTTGGTTGCTAATTTTTTCTAAAAATACAAAGAATACATTAAAAAAACTTTTTAAAATATTGCAAGTATGATACAGCATCTTTAATTATTGCTTTTGACATCATATCATACTTCACATTTTTTACTTCTTCTTTATAACCACTAACAATGTAATCTGTTTAGTATTGTCAGGTATTATTTTAAATAGATACAATTATATGATTTTGTTTTAAAATTTATTCAAATCACCCAAAACCAGTGATTTATCTGCTAGAAATTGACTAAATGATGTTTGATTTAAAATAATTTCAGGCGTGTCAAAATTATGCTTTCATAGCCACGTTTTGAAGAACATCATAGAATAAATTAATTTTTGTTAAAAAAAGAGTTTCAACCTATGTTTAAGAATAAGCATATTTGAAACGGGAAAACATGTAATTTCACACGTATATTCTGCCCTTAATCCCGTTTTAGCTCAACAGGCCGTAAGCATGTTAATGGGCAAAATGGGCTTTGACATGGGCCATAGTTCGCCATCTTGTCAATCGTCTCATATGTATTGTGGCGTCCTTTCATATTTTACATTATCGAATTCTCTAGAACTACTGCATCCCTACAACTATGTTATATCTAATAGAAATTACTTATTTTAAGTGAATTTAAATTTGCCCTAAAATCTTTCAAAATCACGTTTTGAGGAACATCGCTGGATAAATCACGTCAGACGTTTATTAAAAAAGTTATTTAAAATATGCATAATCATTTATATTAATAATGTATTGCATACATTGGCGTGTGTCTTTCGGCAATTTCTATCGATTCACGTCCCTGTGGTTCATAAGGTTATGTTGCCAGTATTGTTCTTTATATCTTTGGTATCTAGAGTTATTTGACTGAAATAAACATTTTTGAATCTATGTTTCATGTAAAAGGCAGGTTACCTTTGAATTTTCTAAATTAAACAAATAAGTATTTCGATTATTACATGCAGCCTAGTCGGTCGAACCTATAATATATAACTATAACCACATCATTAAACGTAGTTACAATGCACATAATTGAGCTCACTTGTTTTTGTCACTAGGCCAAAAGTACAGTGATAACAAGAAATATACGAATATCATCCCGACAATGCTATTCCAGGCGTACTATGAAACTCAATATTTTTATATTTCATTTCAAGATTTTTTTCTTTTTTGTGTGTGTCTAAATAACCAAATTGATATTGATAAACATTTTATGAAAACTTTATACTCTAGCTATCATGGCGTTTAGGTACAACGCCCTTCTACATGTATATACTAGACTTGAAACAGCCACTGTCTACATTAAACGTATGAGAACATATGTACTGCTTGAGGTTAACCGTTAATAAATTTTGAATTATGTATGCATATCAAACAAACATATTTTTATAAGATCCTTTTCTATTGACAAGAGTTGTCATGGACTTAGATTTAAATTTCACCTTCTAACGCCTTTGCGAAATAAAATCTACATTAAGGCGCCCAGCTAAAGTCTAGGAGCACTGCGCTTGGGAATTCCCTTTCTTCGACTCGTGGCGTAGACTTACAAAGTGCCAATGCACTTTACCGTTATGAGATTTGGGGATACGCCTTAGAGATATCGGAGTTTTAAGTCGCCTTTAGGAAGAGGGTATATTATTTAAAAAATTAGGGCATCATTTTCCCCCCGAGATGTTTGAAATCGATTATGCTATATTGATATGTTTGTTATCATGATGCAAGGATACAAACAGCATAAACTCATTTATTAGGCAGTACTCGATACGTTCAATATATCAATTTTAATGGTATATGACTTCAAATATATAATTTATGATCGGATGGGACTAAAGAGAACTGGAAATTGATAAAAAATATACTTGATATTCATAATAAAAACCAGCTGGTTTCGACTCAAATAAAGTCTATGCTCATCACAATATCATGACGACGTTGCATTCTTTTGTACCTCCTAAAATTACCACATGGAATTTAAAAATTATGTTAACAAGACAATAAACACATAATTCTCTATCTAAACCAGTTCACCCTTCTTTATCAAGCTTTAGGAGCATCCTAGATGCAAGTTGAAACCATGTCGCATTGCGAAAAGTGTAAACACTGCAGTCATGTGACCAAGCCGGGAACTGGTTGGAACGGGTTGGCCTAGCCGGACTATACTGGTAGAAACAGAACAGAACTTGCAGAGGAAAGTCGTGCTACACGAGACGAGCGTTTATAAGGTGAGATTTACATTTGGGAACACTTCATAACCATAGCGAAGTTAGCCTAAGACCACTATCACCCACCCGACTAGCGAGAGAGGGAATTAGGTCATCGGACAGCTGATTGTAATAAGGACGCTGAGTTTGCGATACTAGCGCAGCTGGACTTGTGACGATAACAGTTTTCCAAATTGTTAGCAAGATTCGGTATTTTTCGGTGTAGTAAACAAATTGTCGTCTATCAAAGTCAAAAAGTTGTTTTACGTTGTTCTGTGGTTATTATTTTCTTACTGGTTTGGTGTTTTATGGGACAACGGTTTGTATTTCAAACGGAGGTGCGATATGGGACAGTCTTTGTTGTTTTGATTCGCTTTTCTGTCAAAAGTGTTGACCATTTGCTTCAAAATTCTTCATTATGGTGTTATTTATTAAATATACTAATTGCTGTCCAAGTTTATAGCTGTTAAGAAACTTTGAACCAACTTTGACCAGTTGTAACCACTTGTGGTTAATTATGTTTGTTGAAAATTTTTTAGTATTTCGAGGGCAGTATTTCATTAATAAATTGTCTAAAGTTGATTCCTAGTCGCATTTACATTCATTTTCATCCATGAACTATAAGAATTTAGGTAATGATAACAGCCACATTACAAACATTGTTTCTTTTACTTGTTTGGCATCAAAGGACGTGGACAAAGAAATCGCCTTTTCAGTGCTATATTTTCGTGTCATGCAAATGCAAACATAAATGCATTCTTTATGAGCTTTGGTTGTCCATAAGAAACCTAAACCATTCTGCAGAAACCTTCATTTGCCTATGCTACGGAGAAAACTGCAAAACTTTTGGTCCCGGGGCGATGCTTGCTAGCCGGCAAATACGCCATCAGCTGATCGCGTATGCTGGTTTAAGCCAGATACACACAAAGGGGGGCCGTTGTGAAGCTAAACTCGCTTTGGGTTGGGCTTTTGACACAAGGTTACGCTGTTTGTTGATGTTTTGGTGATGGTTTTGAGGTTTGGGAATCAAGTATTTCATGGGAATATTGTGGAGGTTTATATTCAGATGTTAAATTGATTATGTCTCTTGGTTTCTCTTTGTTAAACAGTGTTGCTAACGTTTAAACTTAGTTGCATATATGTTGTGAAATAGGATACTTTGTTAACAATTTGAGGAGAGATTTAACATTGTTGTTGAAAGTTTCTACTCAGTTGAACATTGGTGTTGGAAGTTGATACATAGATGAAAATTGTTGATGGGAGTTTAACTGATTGTCATTATTGTTTAAAACTTTGAATATTATAAGGAAATTGATCTTTGTTTACTTTGTTGTAAGAAAGTCTACATTGTTGTTGTCATTCTAAACTTAGTTTTAACTATCATCAGGGTTATGCCTAATTTAACAATCATTTTAAAGTTAAATCTCAGTTAAACCAAGCAGTTGGATAATCACTATTGATGAGCAATGCTTTTTTTGTATCCATGGTTTCATGAACAATGCTTTTTGAAGTTGGTACATTTTTGAAAATAGTCATGGTACTAATTGTTATAATCTGAAAATAGTTTTTTATTGATTTGATTGAGATGTGATAAAATATATTGAGGATTGAGATTTATTTTGAGGATTTTAAGATGTTTGAGATTAAAGAAAAGTTGTAAACTGTTTGATTGCTTGCTTTGAGTTTTGATATATAAGGCACAACAAGACCTTTATTCAAATATGTTCATAGCACAGTGCATACAGTTTTGATTAAATCGGATTTGCATCATTTGGGACATTTTTAAGTTATGTTTGTAAGTTTTCTGAATAAAATAAGTACAGAATATACATCTTGATGAATTTATTCAAGCAATGTGGATGATGTATAAATCATTTGAAGATAACAAGACTAATGCTTACCTTGTGTTTCTTGACAACTGTTTATAAATACACACAACAAAGAGACTTTAAACAACACACAACAAGATATTTACTCAACCCTGAAGTGGTATCAAATTTCAAAACTTTCCTCAAGCTGAATATAACCCCACAACATTGCCAACTCATACCTATATCCATTTACAGGAAACACGCATGATGCAAGCTTTAAATAGCATGTCTATTGTAAAACCTTTGACACATTTTAGACGGAAATGCTCTCGCGTCATGTTTATGTTTGCACAAACACACATCATTGTACAAAGGCTATTTACCTCTACAAAGTCCTTGAGCTCAGACATGTGCTGTGCTATTTTTATATTGAAGTCAGCTCCCGTTTGTATAAGCTAGGGTTGACCTCTCTGTGACCTTCACCCAGGGCTGGTGTAAGATCAGCTGATCATTCGCTGGGGCTATCTTGGCAACCTTACTTCGTTAGTCAGATACTGCGAACTAGCTCTGGGATATTCCTCATTCCCCCTTTGTTCTCTCTGCACAGTCACAGGTGAATATATCTTCATTATTTCTCCTCTGAAAGTTGCAGGTGAATGTTTGTTGGATAGATTGTCTATGTGATGGCTCTTATTTTTTCATTAGATTAGGAAATCATTAGGTTGGAACTGTGAATTTAGAGGTAAAAGCGTGATATTTTTTCTATCCCAAGGCTTTAAAATTATGTCATAAGTTGAAGGTGAATATAAGTAGTTCCAGCATATATTTTTCTCTTGTCGTATCTGATTCTTTCGTCATGATTTCTCTCCAGGTAAAAACATGTTGAATTTTTTTACCTGGGTCATAGCTTATTATATCTTCATAATTTTTTTAAGAAGTTGCAGGTGGAAATGCTTGATTTTTTCTTGGTCATTGTGAATATTCCTTCATTATTCATTCAAGTAAAATGTCATTAATCTGAGTCACCGATAAATGTCTTCTAAATGGGTCAATGTCTTAAATAACTGAACTTTTGATGTGTTTATTGCCAAATCCTTAATTATGACGTATGATAAAAGAAATAAATCATTGTATGAAAAAAGAAATAAATCATCGGAAATCACCTGTTTTTGGTTTGTATGATTATGCTCTGATTAAATAATAAAACATGATTATTCTTTTTTTAATATAGCAGCTGTCACTGTCAAGCATTTTATATCAGTTTAGAAGATTACATTTCAAAATCTGATCTATTTTGTTGTAACTGATATTTGTTGTATGCATTGAAATCAATAAAAACAGTTTACTTCTATCAAATATAAAAATATTGGTAACATGGTATGATATCCTTTTCATCAACAATATTTGGTTGACACTTATGACTTCAGATATCGATATGTGGATTATGAAATTTTGATAAAAAAGATTAAGCAGAAAGTTCAGGATTGTCATATTTATACTGCAAAAAGATAAAACCATTTCTCACATGCAATCTTAAAATATGCATTTACATATTCTACAATAAACATCAAATATAAAGTAGAATTGAAATATCTAGTATTTTATGCAAATAGTAATTGCATGCATTCTCCTACATTGTTTGCAGATTTCATGCAACATAAAAACCTTCTCCATCAAATATGAGCTACTTTAATCTATGATCATAGGTTATGATGCAGTTACAATTCAGATGTTTACTATTCAGCTCTTTATTCGGTGGCCTGTACATAAATATTTGCATACTTTGTGCATGGTTTATAAACTATCATATCCAGCTCTGGATAAGGTCTGTAGTTTCTAGGTCACAGTGGGCCTCTCACACATGATTCCGTGAAACTGCGGTAACGTTAGGTCAGGGGTCATGTAGAGGTTGTCACATTCTTGACACCTGAGGCTGATATAGCTCAGTGTGGTATAGATTAGATATGCTGTATTACTTACTTGGAGAGCTCTGTCGTTTTTCCTTGTTTCCGTTTCCGACATCTTTATTCAGTTACCCTTACAAGCTGGCCTTGAAATAGTTTTGGGTTTCTGCTTTTCATGTGTGTTTTTAAAAGGATTTTGATTTTTTTTGTGGAAAACATTCCAATGAAAGACTTAAATTAAAAACTTATTTTTTTTATTTTAAATAAGATAACACAAACATCATATTTTTTACCGTTTTGAAAGACATCTTATGATATTTGACCTGTATCATGATATTTTAATTGAAACTATTATTTGCATTGACATTATGGCGGGTTTGACCGTTTCTTTCCTGGTATCATTGTTCACATCCTAAAAAGAGATTATAACAAGGCATTTTTGACGATTTGTCACTACCTGAAATTATCAACTACAACCAAAAAGATTATATTAAAGATAGATTTCTGTTCACAATTCATGATCACAGCAATCTGAACCTCCACTTCCTGTTGCAGTGCACTATGGATGATGAGAGGAGGTGTGATATGGATCACACGGAGCAGCACACTCAAGAAGGGGAGGGAACTCAGATGCAGATGGAGAACGAGCGCCTGATCAAGACTCCTGTCCCGGACATGGATCAGAGTGCAGACACAGAGCCCGCCCACTCTGAGCACTCTCTTCAGGACGGTGAAGTCACAGAGGGAGAGACTGACCCTCTCTGTGACTCGGACTCTGACCGTACTCAGAGCTGCGGGTCCAGCATGCAGGGCTCCCCACTCCCATCAAAGAAGTTCCTCGCGGAACAAATGGACTCTTCTCCAGAACTCCAATATGTTGTTAATCCTGATATTGGGCAGTTTCCACTGAACAAATACCTCTCAGCTGAAGACTGTCACAGCTGTATGACCTCCACAAATGTCACCCCGAGACCATACAGGAAGTTCATGCCCCCAGAGTCCGACGCTGGAACGGATCTTCTTCCGGTCTGTCGGATCTGTCAGCTGCCCGGGGACGATGATGATGTCCTCTTCTCACCTTGTCGTTGCTCAGGATCACTGCGATATGTTCACTACTCATGTTTGCTGGTGAGTCGAGCTTTCTTTACTTGTTTATTGTCTTTTACAAAGTGTCCGAAAGTTATGTCTGCTATGGTATCAAGTGCTTCTGAAAAATTAATACACAATATGAGGAACCTATTGAAATCGATCCAAATTCCTGTATTGGTGGATGGGTCCAACACCCGATGAACCCCCTTTGGATATTTTCTTTAAAAAGTCAACTGTAAAAGTGGTTAATATGCGATATTTTTAGCAAATAATGATACATGTTAATTGATTAATCAGAATTTACAACTTAATCAAATCATCAGTTTAGTATTCTGACTGTATCAATTTTTATTCCAGAAATGGATTGAAGTGTGCTCAAGGAAAACGAAAAAACCTCCGAAGTGTGAGCTGTGCTTCTTCCCATATATCCGACACAAGAGATTTAAGGTTGGTATACTTATCTTAATCCTTTGATTAATCCCTGCATGCTTTCTGCTTATTCTGATGTGGCTTCTGTCAATTTTACCTTTTAAATGATTATCTTATCCTTGTGGTTTTACATGTTAGTAGGTGGATTTCTGGTGTTGTTGACCATGTAAAATATTGTATAAAATATTTATTTTTTTAAGCAATGTAAAAAGATACATTAAAACTGAAATAAGATATCAAGAACTTTTTTGTTTTTATCATCTAAAGTAAAAGTTTGTCTTAATCCATATTATCATTCATTATCATCAATGATATAAAATGAAAAAAGTCAACAGTAAATGTGATTTGTAAACAACCCTGCTCTTTGCTGTATAATTCACCATATAAGCTACTCATTTCTTTGCCTTCCCTTTGCTCCCATACAAAGCTACATAATTCCTCTCTTGTCATGAATCTGTCTAAAGTTGACATCCCTCATTGAAATTAAAAGTACCTATAGCTTGAAATCTGCAACCCTATGATCAGTCATAAAGATATCAGAAAGCTGAAATTATATTTACTTGTTGTAAAACTGGTATTATTTAGAAATTTCTATCTTCATGCCAAGATTCCAGTTCATTTGGATAGAAAGGCAGATAGTTCATTATGTAATAAGTTGAAATCTGAATATGTGTAATTCTTTACATCTGAAATATTACTTTAAAAAGTGTTTAAGCAGTTTTGACCATATGATATCCATATATTATATATTAATGCCTGAAACTATTTGATTCAAAACTAGATAAAAAATTAATTTATTTATATTTTGTTTGGGAATGGTTTTTATCAAAATAAGATCAAATCTGTCATTTTAATAAGGGTTGTTTGAGTAAAAGTAAGCGAATTCACAATTTTAGATACCGGTAACTGAAAATTTGATGTCTCTCAAAATGTATGTCAACTGGAATGAGATAAAACTTGACATGTATGTCAACTTGATTAACATGAAATTTCACATTTGTGTCTTCTGATAAGAACTTTGTTATCCTCAAATGAAAAGTACAAAATTTGGCTTGTTTGTAATCATCAAAACAAGAATTTAAACAAAATATGACATGTAATCTCAATTAAAATCAAACTTGATATGTTTGTTAACTGGATTAAGACAAAACTTGTATACTGGTTTAAGTCTAAATGTGCCATGTTAGTTAACTGAATTAAGACTATGTGAAGTAGGTTTAAGACAGAAAGCCATGTAAGCGCTTAACCCAGCTATTGTATTGCAGAATATATTTGGGTTACATGTGCATGGGTGTCATTGGCTGATGTACTGGCAGCATTCCCCATCATCGACATCTGCCATCTGATTGGACGCTACGGCTGCTGCACGAACCAATCTCTGCACATGTACATCGAAACCCACTCCATTCTTTAAGATATTTTATTTTTTTCAGCTGAATGTTGGAAGATGAAAATCGTGTCCACTGCTGATTAAGACAAATTCGAATGAGAAAGATTGAATGAAAGCAGTGCGTAGGGAGGGAGGGATGCCCCGGGAGGAATGAACAAAGACTTGATGGTATATGGTATAAGACAGGTAGTTTTTTACACTATTTTTCTTGCTTTATGTCTGCACATGCCTGCAAAATCCAATCACATTCAAGGAACTTAACCAATCTTTTCTTCTCTTGCAGTTCCACCATTGGCGCTTACCGAAAGTGAACCGCAGGGACAAGTGTCTTCACACAGCATTCTTCTTCAACCTTGTCATAATGATCGGATGTGCAGTAGCGACAGTTCTCTGTTTCCTGTCTGACAAGGGGCAGATAACCAACTTGCCTAAGAACAAAGTTGAACTGACCTCGGAGGAAGTGATCACTCTTGCTTGCGGAGTGTTCTTCTTCGTTTCCTTCTTCATAGCCATGACTGTCGAGATCAAAGCCAAGCATACAGTGTACAAACTCTTCATCAAATTCCTCACACAGAACACCGAGTGGCAGATCGAACCCTACGATCGCTCCAAGGACCCTGCCTACAATATCCATCCTTCTCACATTGTTTGAAGTTCTGAACATTTGCATTGTAGAAAGATTTTGACCTCTTATCATTGTACAAATCATTGACAATATTAGCATCATGGACATCATTGTGAACAAGATGTGTGACACGTTATGATAATGTGGAACATTAATGTAATGATGTGGAACATTGAGATAATGGTGTGGAACATTGGAATAATGATGTGGAACATTAAGATAATGATGTAGAACACTGTAATGATGATGTGGAACATTAATATGATAATGTGGAACATTAATATGATAATGTGGAACATTGATGGGGATGATGACGAATGTTGATGTAATGTGGAACATTATTATATTTATGTGGAACATTGTTATAATGTTGAACTGCTTTGGTATGATAATGTGGAACACTGATATCAGGATTTCAACAGTGTGTTAAATTTATTCATTTGACAGTCAAAAGAATATCAATTATTGTTTCTGCTTTGAATAGGATTAATTCTACTTGCAGTTTTCACTGGACATATACAGCCCTTATGGAGAAACTATTTTTATCATTAAGGAAACTATGCCAACTTAAAACAACTAAACAGGGAATATCCGTTCATTCCTTTGCTGTGCTTGTATAAGCTTGAAATGCAGAGAATATGTATTACAAATTGACCTCAATGACATACCTCAGAACCTTACCTGATGAGAAAAGATTTCATGAAAATGTTTTATGTATATATATGGTTTTGACTGTTGTTGGATCTTTAACTCCTTAGACAGATCAAAACACCCTGTGTTGAAGAAAATGTTTTGGAAGTGTCATTATCATTCTTCACAAGAAGCATTTATCATTGTCATTCCTCGTAAATCTTCTGACACCTCCAGAATGTGAACTGTTTATAGTCTTTGTTGTTTTCTTCCATCAGGTAAGGTTCTGAATGTGTCCTGTAGAAATCAACGGGCATTTGCGGACAGTAGTAATCGCTTTATGATCAGACATTGCTAAAAGGAAATATAGAATCGGAACGATTAGCTTCTTTCAATGACATTAAATTAGGGTCAGGCTTTCAAAATGGCATTGTTTACTTGTTATCTTAGGTCAAATGGTTTGATTTTGACGTTTCATTACTGTAGCCACTGTTCTATGGGAAGACAATAATTAATTAGGATATTTGATTAAGAATTGATAGATTTCTCAAATTGTTCCACATGTTCTTCAGGTTATGAATGATCAGATGCCCTTTTCCTTGTCCCAAGGACAGTATTAAATGCTGAATAGGGCATAAACATAAATGATTGGCATTCAGGTTTCTCTGTTCAGTTTGTATTATTTCTGATATGGTAAAAGAAATTTTACATTTATTTGCATTCAAAGCTAAAGAGATTATTGATTAAGTCATTTGATATCTGTGATATCCATACCATAATAGCATCAAATTTCTCTTTAATTTATTAAGATATTAAGCTTTTCTTGCCAATTTTAGTCACATTGAGATTGCAAAGTCATATTCGACTGATTTATGCTCTGTTAGGTTATCATTATTTAAGATTCACCTTAAAACGATTTTTATGCATGTTGCAAAGAAGTATCTTTTTCGTCGATTCCATGACATCTGTACTTGAAACATCATCTTGTATACATGCACTAAAAGGGATTTGTGATTCTTATCATATAAGCATTGGTGATATATCTAGCACTTTAGAATATGCATTAGATTAAGCATAGATTTCTAGTTGCCTGTAGTTATAGATGAATTATACAAGGAAGGGGATATGGAATATAGGGAGAAGATGAATTGTAGCTTTTAACATTTTGCTGATTAACTGAATATTTATCACTATTTGCTAATTTGAGTATAAAAGATAAATGAGTTGTTTCTGTGGAGCAGTGAATGGGGGAATATATTGGTATGATATGATTAAGGCATGATAATATAGATTGGAATGAATTTCCTGTCAACCATAATGAATTGGTATGAATTAAACAACCTCATTCATGTTATTACTTTACAATTTCTGTTACTTGAGTAAATATCAAAATCAATGAGGTTATGGTTAAAAAATAGAGCAGTTTATGTATGGCAAACAATCATGGCTTTTATAGATGAAAGTACAAATATCCTTACATTTCTGTTTGAATGAAATAACACTTAGGAATTATCAATGTGAAAGTACAGTTTACTTGGCTTTTATTATATTTGACATATGAATTGAAATTATGTTGATATTTCTAGAATTATGTCCTTACAAATTGAATGTGGGTAACATAAATGAACTTGAGAACATGATAGACTGATAGAAACAAAATGGCTGTAACTGGGAATGTGCTAGTAAGCTCCGCTCCCAGATATGATGTTGCATACAATGTAAAGAGCTTACAAGCTCTTCAGAAAATGTTGCATATGATGTGATGAGTTTGGTGTCACAAGTGAAAATGCAAGTTTTGTTGCATGTTATAAATACACTGGCACCTTAAAGAAGATATATGACCAAGTTGTTGTATAGAACGTATAGTCTGTTTGAACAGACATGCCTACAAAGGCTAGATTGCATGTTTTCATGTTCCCTTATTCACTGAATGATTGATGTTGGTTGTAGAGATGTGTGAACACAGTACAAGTCTTATTGTCATTGTGCAAACAAGTGCTGAGTATTGAGTGAATTTAGTGCTGTGAGAGAAACAAAATATCATTGTAAAAACATTATTTAAATCTTTATACATATTCTTTCTATTTTTAATAAAATTCGATCATATTGTGAGAGTTGATTAGTTTTGATTGAAAACAAAGTCACAGGGACACTTTTATGTCTGTTTTGTTAATGGTTACCAAAGAAACATTATGGTCACTGTGATTTTGTGGGAGTTGTGGATTTTGGCACATGATGAAACAGTTAAAAGATCTGATGATTAAGCGACATACACAACATCTTAGAAAGAACCATGGTTTGGCTTGACAGTAATCAAATATGAGGAGATGCTTGCCATAACTACAATACTTAATCATTATGGATTGTTTTCATCATGCACTGATATATCTTTATTACACAACAGAGTGTATCCCCCGTTAACTTAATTTCCATAAATAATGATATTCTAGGGAGAGTTAGGATTCAAATTCTGTTTTTTATTGAACACGAAACCCAATTTCTTTTTTGCTCCATTAAGTATTTTAAACTGTTTGGAGGGTCTACTATTGGGAGTGTTCGAAAATAAGATTACAATTATTACTAGCCCATGCTTTCGAAGAAGAAATATGTGATATTTGGAATAAATCTCATTCTTAATACAACTGATGATGGTAAATTTGATTAAAGCAAAATTTTAACAAGATTTTGTGTGACTTAAGATTGAGAAACTCAACATATGTGTATGTGCATTTTTAATTATGAACATTAACATACTGCCGGTGTATACTAAGATAAGAATTGTCTAGAGGTCTAGGACTATTTCAATACCTTGTTAAAGGACTTCTTTGAATTAAGAGAATTTAAACATATTTATTACCTTGAAACAGGGTTTGACTTAGATATACATTTGTATGTCCTTTCTTAAATTATTGTTAATACAGAAAATGTTAAGGTTTCACTTGAAAGAAATTTAATAACTGAAAGTCACTCAAAGATGGTTTGAAACAAATTTGAACACCCCTTTTAAGACATTTTAATATCATCTAAATATCTTATTTTTTAATTCATAGTTTTTCATTTAGAACCTTGGTTAAGTTTTGCAAGATACCATCTTGATTTAAAAGTAGTTGGCTAAGTAAATTAACTCTTTAATGATTATGAATGTAATAATATCACATAGACACCATTCGTGATATGTTGAAACGGTTAATGTTTAAGTTTTGAGCTATATTTCATTATAAACATATTTCACTTACCTCATTTTCTTTGATAAAACCTTGGGACAAACGACTTTATTTCTAATGTTTACCCGCAGGTCGTGTTTTATCCATCACATATTCATACAGACCATTGCCAATGTTCATATTATTTGGTTCATGTCAGTTATGTGTTGTCCTCTCGCTGGGGGCAAATAAACACTGAACTGACTACCAAATTACTCATCTCTCACTCATCGAAGAAAACATATTTTACTAGATTTTCAAAAGAAATGCATCAATCCAAAACTTACAATCGTAATCCAAAAATGACGAAAGCTCAATGTATTCTACATTCAGGCACATTTTTAAAACATAAATATTAATTCCTTACTTTAAAAACGATGTGTTCCATTTAGAAAGGCATAAGCAACAATATTGATAGTAAGACGTAAGATTTGTATGATTATTTCAAAATAAATCCCAAAAATATAACATGTACAAAGTGTGTTCGAATATTCACGAGTATTTATATTCAGAATGATGGAAAATCGCAATCTTGCAGTTAAGTCTCGCTTAACAATGTTACTGAAAACTCAAAGGGACCCCACCTTTCTATTACAGTGCGAGTTCGTAGCATGAACAAATCCAAACTGTTTTCAGTATGGGTTTGAAAACCACTCTGTTGTAGGCTACATTAAACATATGTTCATACCAACATCCGAACTACATGTTGCACAATCCTTTCTCCATTACATTTTCCAACAAACTCAAAGTGAATCACAATTTTCATTACAATTTGCGTTCTCAACACGATTAAAACAAGAATGGGGCTTTTTGGGTAGGTTGGATCATGGCAGACTACTCTTTTGTAGGATACATGAAACATAACTGCTAACCAACAACTGAAGAACATATTGAACAACCCTTTTCATTTCACTTTCCAAATTGCTCCATGCAGTATAAAAGGTATATACCAACTAAAATTTAATGAAATGTTTTAGTCGCTTAAGATTGGCCAGAAAGGGCTCAATAATGACTGCCATCATAAATAGATATACAAAAAGTGAGAAATCCAGTGATTATACCCTTAAGCAATTCAGTTAAAATGAATTAAGTTGTACCAACGGTCCAACCTCATACAACAGAACTGTTCTTATTTTCATTATAATGGTCTGGATGCGTCTGTTACTTCTGAATGTAAAGTCCGCCATTTCTCAAACCTTATGCATATCACTGCATGTTACTGCGAAAGTACTACATTAACATTTATTCTTCCAGG
Organism: Steromphala cineraria; assembly: GCA_916613615.1. Lineage (NCBI taxonomy): Eukaryota > Metazoa > Mollusca > Gastropoda > Trochida > Trochidae > Steromphala > Steromphala cineraria. The sequence goes on along the minus strand of OU744722.1, from coordinate 35,886,571 downwards.
ATAAATTTAATGCTTGTATTTGATCTGTATTCAGGTTATATGACAACAGAATCAAATCTTAAGAATCTTTCAAAACCAGGTCTAAAAATCCTCTATTACGACGAAGCCGCTCTAGTTTGAGCGTCCAAAACGCTGTATGCTTTTTAATCATGTGATTACAAATGTTAAATATTTTGCAACAAGCTAGAATGAAGTTGTGTAATTTTCCCCAGGTCTTTTGGGGAAATTTCCCCAGAACAGCCACGTTGGTTAATTTATTCCCAGTATTGCATCACAGGCGACACCATGTGACTTGCTTGACGGTACCCAGTGAAGAATCTTACTGGCTGCGTTAGTATTACGCAGATAACGGTCTCAGACATTCCTTCTAATCAGATGCCAGAAGTCCTGAAATAATTCACTGCTAGCTGGCTTTGACTGGAACAAACCATTCCTGGCAGTTCAAGACTCGCTCAATACGACCCATGTTGAGCCATGATTTCGTTGATTCCGTGTATAGGTACCGTGATAGGCGGTGCCGATCTAAGACTCATTCAGACTGTGACGTCATTGACAGCATTCTTCCATTCACACCAAGAACGATCGATAAAGCAATGCGGTTTGGTCAAGTGTGCAGTGTTTAGTGTATATACAGTATATATAAGTGCATATTGTTGCAAGGCCTTGAATCAATGACCACGACGTTATAGGTGGTAGATGGTTATGTGATCACGTGGTCTCCACGTGGAAGGAACCGGCTTTCCAGAACATAGACTTGATTTAGTCCGTATTCATTTGCATGATTTGGTGTTTCAGAAAATCCGAAATACGGATGCCATTTTCGATAAAATTATTCTAGTAATCCCAGCCGCTTTCATGTCTTTTTCTGAAGTTGAAAAAATTAGAACACATTTCGAAATCAAATATTATGTGGTAACTGTAATGTAAACGCGAAGATATTTAATCTATAAAATATTTTAATGTAATTATCGTAAAAAAAATTACCTTCATTCATATCGTCTTTTCATTTCATGTGTATTCAGTCAATCTAGGCTTGCAGAATAAGGACCTAGACTGTATTAAAGGTTCCTATTAAATACACAGTCATGTAGCAGGAAATGTCTGTTCTTATCTACTATTGCACTATCTTAAATAGACTAAAATTTAGTCCATGAAGTAATTATTGTACCTTCATTCATATTTTTCTATTTCTTGAGCTGTCAATCTAGACTTGCCGAAATAGGACCTAAGCTGTGTTAAAGGCTCCTATTTGATACACAGTCATGAAGCAGGACTGTGTTTTAAAGTGTTCAGGTTTATTTTGGATTCCGCATTTCTACAAATTTGAAGCACAAATTAGATTTAATTATGATATTGAACGACATAATGGTACGTTAAACGGGAAAGTGTGAGTGCATGTGCCTGTGAATGGTTAGTAACTGTAGTTTTAGAATATTTTGAGCCCGATCATGTGATTATTTGAACGCTCTGTTTTAAAAATTGTACACAAATTACACACTTTACACGCATATTCTTACACCCTAAATTTCCCATTTAAACAGCGAGATAGCCTGTTATTCAGACCCTAAAACCCAAAAAAGGCCTTCTGAAGTCTAGAAAAGGCTGGCAAGTCTAGATGCCTTAGCTGATATTAAGTATAGTTCAGGGCTCCTTTTATTCTATTTAATATCAAAAATCCAAATAATATAATAAGTCATAAACTCTTTTTTCAGGGACTATATGTTAGTCTAACCCCCAGACTACAATTTCATAGTAAGTAATGCTTATATCAATGGTGATTTATCCGGCACATTTTAAATTTTGTATTTGTTTAATTACGAAAATTTAATTTTACAGTCGGGTTTTCTTTGCAAAATGATTTTTTAACTTTTTAAAGTAATGCAACGAACTTTTATGTCAAAAATCATTTTTATCGATGTTTAGAAAGTTAAACAAGTTCATTTGAGGTTGCAACCTAAGTCATGTTTAATGTATTCTGTTATATTCTATACACATAAACCGATCATATAGAGCTCATTGCTATTAGAAATACATAACCCTTTATGCGTGATGGATAAATAATAAATCATATATGTACGCATGTTTCATTAACATAACAATACAGTGAATATAGAGTTCATTCGTTTGCCGAAAAGGGACTTGTCAGCGATTATGTTTTATATCCACTTGTGGTATAGGTACATTGTCAGAAGTTGTGTCAAAAGTTTTTTATTGTAAAAAATGTCCATATTTTCACATAAATATAACGAATTTTTTTTCTTAAAAGTCCAAAGGTTTTTGTTGTATTTTGAATACGCATCAACCGTGGTACATGACTAATGTGAATACAAACACATAAAACACTTTACTGTTACCTTATGCATGCAGTGACTAAAAGAACATGATATATCCAATTCACTCACTGATACCATAATATTGTATTATGGTGCACTCGAAACAAATTGAATAGGTACATTAAAGCGTAGCAACCTACTTTGAATACCGAATGACCGGATAATAGATATATTTCTGCAACAATGTTATTCAAAGGGGCAGTAGCACGTTTTTTGAAAATTTTATATTTTATTTTTTCACTGATAATTGTTTTTTAATGCTAAATGCATTATTTTTATAGTGTCAAAAATCTCATAACACAATCAACCATCCATAGTCAGAGGACAGAGTATAAAGATTGATATAAAATCCATTGGCGGCCATTTTGTGTGAATCACTTTAATCTAGTTTGTATTAGAAAATGGAATCGCATGGTTAAACTTTACATAATATATTTTAATTATAACGGCTTCATTTAGTTTAAAAACATTGTCTATCAATTGGAACCATCAATTTTCAATTTCCTGACATCACCTAATATCCCCCTAAAAACATGCTACTGCCCCTTTAAAGAGATAGTCAAGAAACTGAGACTGCCAAATCATTTAGGAAATTCCAATTTTGTAAATCTGATCACCTGTAACATCCTGCTACATCCTCGTATATGTCTCCGCGTTTTGCTCAAACTTATACCCTGATATCCATCGGGCCAAAACCTTCGTTTCGCTGACGGATGTAACTCAACGCTTTTCATAGTCTGTCTGTTTAACCAAAACTATTTTGAACTCCATACACGGTTATCTATCGATATCTCTAGTGACAATTTCAACGTAAAAAGCACTGCTTACCAGCTCAGCAGGAGCATGCATCGGGACATAAGATATATTTTCTTATAGCTCTCTCATTGGTATGACATACTTTGGTTATCTGTAAAGAAAGTGTCTTTCAAGCTAGAATGACGTTAACAAATATTTCATCGTGATCGGTGACTATATATTAGATCATCACTGGTTAGCGACTTTCGGTTTTGTAAACAAAGGATATTTTCTCTGAAACATAGAAAGTATTTTGATAGTAAAATTATTTTGTATATGTATTAAGAGAATTCATCATGAAGTTTGACATCTCTTGACATGCGTCCCTTTTACCAACAGTACCAATGGCATTAGATGAGATATATCTAGTATTTGGCACGCCCTTATCCTCCATATTCATAAATCGAACTTTCTTGCACCAAGATGCAGAGAGACTACCGTAAGATAGTCTAGAGACACGTGTGGTGAAGATGTTGAACCCAGTGCATATAGAACACAACTCACATGGAAACTCTCTGAGGGAACATACACTCACGATGTAGGAGAAACATACATCAAACTGTCAGTTCGGGTTCAAGGACTAAGATACCGTATTTGTGCTAATTCGCCCTGGATTTTTGCCATCAGAATATTTTCCCATGGGTGAATTGAAGGCACTTGCTATTATGACTACGCCCAGTTTCCACAGTGCTTACGGTTATCGAAACCCCATGTTGTTGTTAGGTGCAAAGGTCGTCGTTTCTTTTTGAAAATATGCTTTGTAATGTTTTTGTTTCTTCTGACACCATGTTTTATCTTATTAGAAAGAATGAGACCTTATATCTGTGCTAAATCACTAAAAAGAGTTAAAGGAGCAGAAACAATGCTCATAGGAAATATCATCAGGTACAACCTAGTCTTACACACAAACGCTTGAGCATATAATTCACCCCATGGAAGCAAGTCTAGATCTGGGCTGCTCTAGCTGAAAATCGCCATTTGTCTGAGGCTCCTTTTAAAAATTTAATAAAATAAAAAAATTTAATAAAAAAAATTCAGAGACTAAATATGAGTCTAGGTACAACCTCGAATCTTACCTCTCTGTCTCTTCTGTTACCCCAAATCACTACTCCCAATATTCCATAAGGAGAATCCAAAAAGACTATATTCGTCCCTCACAAGCCAAGTTATCAAACTGTCTCTGATAATCACGAAAATACCGTTTCTGAAAAAAAGTCGAACGATGATTATATGTCATTGTTCGTTGGTGTATTTCTAAAGGTATTCCTGCACTAATTAATGAATTGTTTGAAAGTCGTGAAGATGTAGATTATTCATTAAAATATCTGTCTATCTTAAAATGTTCCCAATGCTTCTCTAACCTGCAGAATCGTGTCACCTGTTGATTAATATCAAGTATGAATATCTTTAAACTATTTTGAATATTGAACACAATAAGATATGTTCGGAATTTTAAGAAATCTGATATTGTCATGGAATTATAAAATTGAGATGGCATGAATAGTAGTGAATGTATGGTACAACGCGAAACTCGAATTATAGTGATTTTATTGGGAATTAATCAAATATTTGCTTCACAATTTACTTTACTTTTTTTGCTCAGCTTCAGTTGGGTATTTGGCATTAAGCTACCCTTGAATAGAATATTCCGCACATGAAGCGAACATCTTCTACGCTATAGTTAGACAATTTACATCCAATGAACGTGACCTGACGGCGCTAACCCTGTTCTTTACTTGCGCTGATTACTTTACCTGTCCATTGAAGAACATGGTTCTCGTTGACAATCACTGACATTTCGGGCGCTACTGTACTGTCAAAATAAGAAAGTAATTTATCCATATAATTCCCTTTGTCTTCGTTTTAGGACATCTTTAGCAAACAAGTTTCACACGAAAATAATGCTATTCTGTGAATTAAGAACTTGGATAACCATAAATTATTGTACTTCAAACCTTTCTTACCTTTGACAAAGACCTCGTCCGATTATATCATTTTTAAAGGGCCCATCGTCATACTTGCATGCGGTTCGAGATGAAATTTAGCTATTGAGAAAAGAAATACATCCTTTGCAAAAGTGTCATAGCCAAAAAAAGCACATTGTGAGATGGCCACACTTGATTCGCCTTCATGTCTGCTGCCGTTTCAGTCATTTCCGTAAAATGTCTCCTATTTAATGAATTTGGGTCCGATTTTCTCAAGGTTGGTCGCAAAATTTACAATGAATACAGTTAATCTACTTTTTTAAATATTGAACTTCACCACACCTCAAATATGTGTCTTTAATCGGAACTGATTCAACGCATGAAATATAATTTCACTACAGTGTGTAAGACATGGATTTGACTGCATTCTCTCAGACAACCTATATTACGTGATGTGAAACAAGAAAAAACTTTACCCAGATAAAATATGGGGCAACTGTACCAATAAGTAATTTAATATTAAATTAAGCTTTGGGTCAGATATCACACAAAGTGCTGCAATGCGTCTGGAGACAAGTGTCACGTGCGTTAAACAACATCACGTGTCACCGGCTCTACTGCAGTATATGTATATCACGTTCTATATACATGTAATAAAAATGTTTCCTCATGCCCGTCTATCATACTTTTCTTACGTGGGTTTCGAAGGGCTGTGACCTTGATATCAATAACTATGTGGTCTGGTTGTAACCGTTCTGTGCTATAGTACATTTGCCTCGGCCATAGCTAGCATGCATGCGGCGCATGAACAAGTTTGATAAAGAGACAATGTTTTTAACAAAGTTGCAAATGGAACTCTTTCAAATACACATCAATCTATTCTTATCACTTTTCCTTAAAATCTGAAAAGGGCAACAAATAATGTTTCTTATAATCTAATCATTTAAATATTCATTTTCCCCAGACAGATCAAGTCATGAAATGTTGATCGAGCCTCTGTTCTAATTACACCAAATCCGATGGTTCCGGCAGATTTCCCTGGCGAAAAATTGCACCACTGTCCATTTGAATGCAGTATTTTAGCAAATTATAACGCTTCTCGCATAGAAAAGGTGGTTCAAATAATAATGCCTTGCCATGATTCAGTAGCCAAAATGATGGTTTTAGTACAGTGTCGCTGATTGCACAACTTTGATTGCCTCCAATCAGGCATCTCCCATTCTACACCACAAACTCGAAGAACAGAGGCTCGATCAACATTTCATGACTTGATTTGCCTCTGTGGGGCAAGAACGTTTGATATTAGAATCCGGAGAAAGGTTCATAAAATTCTCCACCAATTTATAATGAATTTAAAAGGTGATTTGTAGCCACCTTACGTTTAATTTTTGTAAGAACTTGTCACAGTTTTACATATATCCTCACTTCTTACCACAAAGCCCTTCTAATAATAGGATCTCAGATATATATATAATAGCCTGGTGCAACAGATTAAGGGATAGTATCCAAAGATTATTATCTGTAGAAGGATAGGCAGTAGTGAATCATGATGATACAGTTGGTGTTCATAATTCATCGAGCTGTCAAACCATCAGTCGACAACAACAAAAACGCTTTTGCCTATCCTGTTATTTAAATCACAATTAACAAAGGGTCTTCTCTTATGATATTGCAACATCGTATCATCTACATCCGTCTTGACTGAAAAATCCGCATATAAACATATGTGCGATAGAGCTAAAAACTAGGTTTTGCGAGACTCGGATAGCTCCTGTTACCAAACACGTGTGACAGCACGCGCAGCACGTGCAATGTCGCCGTGAATATTTCGAACAATTTGCAACATCTCGAGGTGCACGTGGGACTTTGTTTTCAAAACAGCAAAGGCTTCGTGACGTTCGTGTTGCACGTGATTCACGTGAATCTTTTTTAGCGATTTACTGTCGGGCGCTCGCGGGGTTTTTACGAAATTTTCCAAAACAACAGCCATTTCGGTCTCATCAAAATCAGTTATCAATTACGCCACACGGCAATTACGTTACGAAGCGCAATTGCAACATGGTTTACCGTTAACAAGATGTTGAACTCGTAGATAGAACTACTTATATGCGTCTTTGGTTTGAAGCCTTTTTTTTTTTAAAGTGCATAACGTCTGATTTAAGTTTTCAAAATTAAATAAATGCAAGAGTCGTGTGTTGGTTGTATGTTCATCACTGAATTAGTGAAGATAGTTTGATGACATCCCATATGTAATAAGCTAAACAACGTTCTTCAACGATATAGGTACACGTGCTTAGAAATGCTTCTTGTTATGTGTGAAATGTACAATGCTCCAGAAAGACAGCTACATTGCCATGTCTCTTTCAGCTGGAGAATCATACGATCTCTGACGTCATCGTGCTCGGCGATGTTGGGAGTGTCTTCATATGCTGGATTCTGTGTCACGTCACAGGGTGATTGTATTTGACAGTGACCTTCTTTCAGTGTCCTTGTAATATCAATCGTTTCTGATTTGACTGACGATTTGAATATGTAGTTAGATATGATGGAAATTATCCCTTTATTCACTGGACAGAACATTTCCTCAGGTAATAGTCTAATGTTTCATTAAACAAAGTTTTGCGTCACCATTTTCATCTTCAATTCTTCTTTTATCTACAACCTATATACACACGACAGGATAAAGAGGGGATAAATAGCTCTTCGGTCGGTCAAATGCATGACCAATATGGAATGCAATCCCAGAAAGATTTAGGAGATGAAAAACAATATGGTTGGCCAAGCATTGAATAATGACTTTTCTTAGGTGTATATTTTATATTTAGCAGTTACTAGATCTAAACATTAGTGTTAAGTAATCTACCATAACTTTGCTGTAAAATTAGACGAAAGGAAGATTAAATTTGACCGTTTTACAAGTTGGTTGCTTTGATGGCTGTTCTGAAATTGATAAACTAGGAAATCATACCTAACAACAACAAGGACAAGTGTGTTTTGTTCAAAATAGTTTATTCTGGTATACATATTCAAATTAAAAGCTTTATAAAGTTTATGTACAGGTTAGAATCTCTCAGTTTTCAACCACTTCAACTGTATACTTCTATAAAGGATATTTAGTTTCACTATCAACTGTGATAGACTTTCTTCAAATATGTACAAGATATTATGGATATCCAACTTCTACATCCACAGAATATATTGCCAAAGGGATTCTGTACCACAATTCAAATTCTGTCAATAAAGTAGTTTTATGTCCACAAAATCTTAGTTTAAATGCTATTGCAAATACAAGGCAGACTTCTTTACCGAAAAACACTGAAAATAAAGATGGAAATGTTATGTGAATGATATAAATATAGTTCCTGACTACAACAGAGATGTCTTCTTTGAGAGGCATTTTACAGAGATGTGCCTACAATATTATTTCGGTGAGGTTGTTGATTCATTAGGACTTCAACATGATTCGCAAAACATTCAATATCTCCTTACTCTAAACATAAAACTTAAAAAATCTTCTCAATTATCAAATTCCAATCATGATTGAAAATATCAATTCATGAACATTTTATTCAATACTAGTTTTACCAAAGCAGAGAACAATGAAGTGTATTGAGACCTTTAATGATACTTGAACATGTGAAGATAATGTCACTCTCTGAAAGCTCTACATAATGAAACAAGAAGATGTTATCACAGTTTTAAACTTGTAAACGCCTATATGTCTTCCTTGATTAAATTCTTAAAAATGTTTGGAGAGTATTCTGGCTTCAATTAATTATTCAAATATATTTCATTTCAAACATGTCAACTTAACATACCGCAACGGTTTTAAATATACTGAACTAAATGGACTATGAACCACCTTGAATTTCAATATTGAATGATCTTACGCTTCATTTTGTTATTTAAATATTACTGAAATATAGAATATTTGGAAGGTTCAAATTTATGGCGAGCATATATTGGGATTGCAATTAATCATTTGAACTGCTCATGATTCAAATCTGTTATGTTAATTTTCAAACCATTAATATCAAATATAAAAGTATAAGATCTTATACAATCATTTAAAATAACTGTGAACCAAAAAAAAAATCTATTGTAAAAATTTAATGACATAAAGTTACTTTCAAATTAATACTTTGTGAACTAACCAATGAAATTGCACAAGTTACTCAATAGTAAATAGATTCGCTGACAATATGACAATTTCTGTGTAACATACTGAACAAAATTTGAAAGGAATATTTTCGATTTTGTTGATTGAATTTATCGAGAAGTATATCATAACTTATATTTCAAAATTAATGATTCATATTTCCCTAAATTATGATGTCCAGTATGTAAAACAATAATTCAATTGTGTAAGATTTCATGTGGAAAAGAATGTGACATAAGCTTATGAAGAACTTATCACACACTAAGCATGTATGTACACTCATTCATAAGTTCAAGATATACATACAAAGTATTTTAAAACGTCTACAAAAAAATTATAATTGAAAATATCGATATGCAAAAAAATGATGTACAATGAAATCTGTAACCCTGTTTAATTTTCAAATTTACAAAATGGTACATATTGAGCATAAAATATTAAATGAACTATATAAACAATTATGATTCTAATAAATTATTTAGTAGTAAATATTTTCAGAGTAACTGAAAGAATAACTTGCACCATTAATAGACATAAAAAATACAGTAAAATAGCATATTATTAATAATCAGGAAAGTAAAATTATTCTTACTAACTACAACTAATATTGAAAAAAACTAGTATCAAATTAGAATGACCTTAAACTATTGAAGAAAAGTGGCATAAATAACTGTTTAATATGTAATAAATAAGTATAATATGTCCACATAGATAAATACAAGGTCTCCTTTAATATTACTTTCACAAAAAAACACCAGATATTATTATTATGCATACATGTTTGTTAGAATATTCACACCTTGAAAAAAACTGGCGACAGATAATCTTTCAACAGCATATTCATAGACAGACAAACCACTACTAAACCACACAATGTGTTAGAACACATTGAAATAGACAACTATTGAAAGACGTCTGTCATTGCTTCATATGGCAAACAATTACCAAAAGAATTTGTCACAGGTACAGAGGTCAATATGGGAGATTTTGAGCTAAATATTTCTTTCAACAATAAATTCATGTACAGACAAGAGTGGCATAACTGAACCACACAACGAGCTGTAACACATTACAATTGAAATAGACAACTAATGATTGACAGCTGTCATTACTTTGTGGCAAACAGTTACTGTAATCATTTGTCATAGGTAGAGATTACTGTGGATGATTTTGAGCTTAAAGTTTCTTTCCTTAGGTTGTCATTCAAATTATCAAAGAATGATCTTAGAAGTGATGTGTCTTTATGACGATGTTACTTATATTATCAATGAAGGTTGCAACCAAATGAAGTCCAAAGTGATTGTGAATCTAACGCATCTAGTTTTTTAAATCCTCTTTGTGGCTTTTTTGACGATGAGTCAAGGACATTTTGATAGAAAATATTCTTGAAAATGTTAATGAATCAAGACAATTCAAGATCACAAATGTAGGTGGTTTTTCAATGGACTTTGATACTTTGCTCACAAGAATAAAGAAGATTTAATTGTGTTTCCATTTCCCCATAAAATATCAACATGAAACTATCTGAATTGATGCATTAAATATTGATTACTTAGTTCAGAAACAAAATTATTTGTCAATAAATAAACATTGCTAGTACCTCACAGAAATAGGTTGTTATTTCAATAACAAATGCTACATGAACAGATAATCAAGAGATATCATATTACCCTTTGAAGCAGCAATAGTTGTATCATTTCTAACGATAATGACATCTACTTATCACCGGCAAATAAAGCATCACTAATCTGAATTATTTTTGCATTGATTTTTGTACAATGTAAGTGCATCATCATCATCATCATCATCATCGCCATCATCATCAACATCATCAACATCATCATCATCACACCTATAATGATGATGATGATTATGATAATGATAATACCATTGTGCAGTCATATACACCATAATCATATGTTGTCATAGTCATAATCACAAATCCTTGCAAAAGAGCCTTTACCCTTTCAGCCCTAAACAAGATGTGTTTGTGAAACACGAATGCCCCCGGATGCATATGTCAAATATCAAAGACCTAGCTCTGACCAATCAAAAGTTATGACCAAGGTTAAAGTTTTTATGGACAAACGGACAGACAGACAGACAGACAGACGGACGGACGGACAGGTGAAAAACAATATACCCCCGGAATCTCCGATTCGGGGGCATAAAAACAGAATTCTAGCTCAAAAACATGTAACCGGTTTCTCAGAGTGAAAGGGTTAAAAATCCTTATCTGCCCTCCTAACTGATAAAATGTTAGTTTGAATAAATATGTAATGTTAGTCTTGCAATAAAACAAATTGAACATACTAAAAGGCATCATATATTTCTACACATCTAGTTAAATGCTACAAAAGTATGTACAATCTGCTTAGCAACATAATTGATCACAGGTGTAAAGATCTAGAAGGCACAACAATCCTCCCTAAAAACATCACCTTTCAACATTTCTGTGTGAGACATATGAATATAACCAATTTCAGGAGAATAAGTTATTACCTCAAGAAGCTGATAATGGTTACAAAAATGAGGCATTCATACTGACACCTAAAAAGTCTTCTTGGGTTAACAATCCTCTGTCCAATAAGGTAGCTCAAGTCAATCTACCCTCTGTTATTATACACACCCTCTAGGGCCAGAAATGATTGCAATCAAAGTTATTGTCAAATCAGCTATGCCCTTTCATGAGAAATCATGCAAAAAGTTGAAGTCATTTCTATATGCCTTTATTTTACTGTCCATTTCTTAAGAGACCATGGTCATATACCATATTGAATAAATCATGGTTTGGGTCTTGGTGACCACAAAACCTAGTCTGAATCTGATTAAAATTGGCCAATTTCCAAGGAACAAAATATTTCAAATATTTACTATATTGAGGATGAAACTTTAATTTTCCTTTCCACTAGATTTCCTTAGGTAAAGACTCGGTTTTGCCTGCAATAACCTGTATATGAAACATAAAAAGATCATGTCACCTAAGGGGCTGTTGTTAGACCCCTAGTAACACGATTTTGCATTGCGATGAAGTTAATATTTTGAAGTTTTATTCCTTAGAACAAGTTTCATTTTGATAAGACTGCAAATAAAGCCTACCATATAAGAAGACTTACCATTGTCTGAAAGTTGCAGAAGGTTAGTGTTGATTTATTCCTTGCTGCTCAGGAAATCGGTCAGAAGCCCAAGAAGTGCTCATATAACAAGAGGTTAGCAAAGAATTTCATTATTCTATCTCTTTGGGTAGAGAATGAAGGCTAACATGGACATTGTATTCAAGACCTGCAGAAATCCTTACTGAAACCGAACGATGCTACTTCAAGGCACCTAACTCCATAATGAGTCCTCAACCAACTATGGATACCAACAGCTATCCAATAGACACCTATAGAGGATATGCCTAACCTAGACACCTGCAAGACACCTATACATGACACCTATGAAGAACATTGAGGTCAAGATCCGAATTCAGAGGTGTCTGCTGTGATTGGTTTGAATTCGTAGACGCCACGGCCATCCATCTTCAGGTAGTACTGCAAGAAATGAATAAGAGAATGAAATGATGAATTTGACTGACATTCTTGTGATGTCAAGGAACAAGATTAGATATTGAAATGATGAATTAACCTAACATTGTTGTGAGTGAATGAGTTGGAGTTTTATCCTGATAAAAGTAGTCGATAGTCCTACAACAGTTAGCATATAGCATTTGTAAGAACATCGTCAGAAGGTATGTGGATAATTCTAGTATGTTTCTGTAAAGATCAAAGACGCTGCCCACCCTATATTCCTTAATTAAGTATAGTTTTGGAGTGATGTCACAAAACAATGGTAATTGAAATATGATTTACAAAGTATAGGTATATTTTGAAAAATAATAACTTAAACAAGTTCAAATCAACATAACAGAAAAGAAATAGAGTAGCCCTAACCATCATATGTTTTGCAATATAGTGTAGTTTTTTGTAAAAAAATAGAGCCATTGGCTCTGTAGCTCATCAGGCTTCATCATCAATTATGCTGTAGAGTGTGGCCAATGTGATTCCCCCTTTGAGGAGGCTTCAGGGTCACCAATCATAAAATTATGAAACAATCACAATTATTGTTAGTAATTATAAGAAAACTTACCTCTAAACCAACATTGACTTATTTCTCTCTTTTCGGAGAGATCGTACAGAGTGTGAAAAATAAATTTTTTTAGTGGTCTGCGTGTTCCTCTTCCTGATTTACCTCCCTTGGGAATTATCTCCCTTGAATTTTCAAACTCAGCTGTCATTCTTTTCGATGAACAGAGAGATGGATAACGGGGAGGAAGGGAGGGAGTAATTCGTTGGTTTAGAGGTAAGTTTTCTTATAATTACTAACAATAATTGTGATTGTTTCATAATTATTGCGAAAACCCTTACCTCTAAACCAACATTGACAGAATACCACGTAAGGAGGAGGGTATCCATACCTCTTAAAATGGTATTTAATTAATCAATTGATCCCAACCTAGCGAGAATTTCGCTTTTATTTAGGTGAATAAGGGATGATAATTTATAGGAATAACGGTAAATTCTTAAATCTTTGTCCAAATTCTTCCGAATAACGGTAAATATTACCGATCTAGGCGGAAAAGGGGACTAAGCAGACCAAATTATGATAAAAGATCGTTTTTTTCCTATAAAATAGCCCGTAAAACGGGAATTAATACCGAAAAAACTTAATTTCCAGAACCTGTACTCTCCACTCCGAACATGGTTACGGGAAGGGAGGTGATGAGGAGGATTAATATTTAACTTAACAGATTTAGTTCTTCCCAAAGAGTGATTATACCACGTCACTCGCCACCACAACGAAGAATAAACACTATATTAATACTTCCAATCCCTTAGTAATGTGCAAGACAAGTTTCAGGGAATTATGCCCACCTTAGGAAGTGGTTGAAGTCCACCATCTACGTTGATAGGTCGGGAACTAGGACCACGCACCCTCAGGAAGCGTGCCCCCCCCCCCCTTTCTCCTCCTCGGGAGGGGGTCAGGCAAATAAGTGTTGAGCCGCCACCAGGCGGATAGATCTCTGAGATAAGCCCTGGTGAAGGAGTTGGAGGACTTCCACTGGCAGGAGGCCACAATCTGGTCGATGGAAACAGACTTCCAGGCCGCTAATGAAGTAGATAGCGCCCGGATCTCGTGAGGAGAGAACTTGGCGTTGGTCGATTCCTGGTCCGTAGTGGAGTAAGCTAAGGCGATGGTCTTACGGAGCCAAGATGCGATCGTATTTTTGGATATCTCTGAAGAAAGCGCTGGCTTGCAGGGAATAAAAAGACGTCTTCTACCCTTTCTGATAGAGTGAGTTCTGTCCAGGTACCATCGTAGAACTCGAATTGGACAGAGAAGGCGCGCTTTATCCCTGGCGTCTGCGGGAACTGGAAGGGCCGGGAAGGAGTAAACCCTGGCTCCTAAAGGTCCTGAAGCCGTAGATTGGTTCTTGGCGAGGAACTCAGGTAAGGCTCTAAAAGACACAGCGGTGTATCTGTGGGCAAAGTCAATGAAGGAAACATCTATCGCATGTAGTTCTGAGATTCTGGCAGCAGAGGCGAAGGCGATCAAAAATGCGGTTTTCCAGGCCAAAAACTTGAGAGATGAAGCATGCAACGGTTCGTAAGGAGCCCGTTGTAAGGATTGCAGTACTAGAAGCAGGTCCCATTTGGGGAAGGTATTAGGAGATTTGATGTCTTGCAGTTTAAAAGATTTTAATAGTCTTGTGAGGGTTATGTCCGATCCGATAGACAAGCCTTCCAGCTCTGAAACTGACGCAATAGCAGATCTATAGCCTTCGATGGTACCAGCTTTTAAGTTGCGATCTTGTCGTAAGTGGTTAAGAAAGTCTGCAATCATAGGGGTGGATAACGGCAGATTAGCTAGTCCTCTATCTCCTCTCCACTGCTGGAACTTGATCCACTTGTGATCGTAGAGTGCTGAGGTACTAGGTCTAATGGATCGGGAAATAGCGTGAGAAGTGTCTTGTGCATAGCCTCGTTCCTGCAACGCTCTCTGGATATTCTCCAAACGTGAAGATTGAAGGCTTGGAGATTCACGTTCTCCGGTTGCCACCTTGGTTGTTGGAGGAGGTTCCACCATAGAGGAAGTTGGAGCGGCTGCTCTAGAAGGAGATTTAGTAGGGATGGAAACCAGGCTCTCTTGGGCCACGCCGGGGCTATCAGGTATACTATGCAATTGTGCTGGCTGACTTTGTTGAGGACTTCTGGTATGAGCTTGAAAGGGGGGAAGGCGTAGGCCACCAGGTTCTCCCAAGATATTGACAGGGCATCCACCGCTACTGCCTGAGGATCCGGGACCGGACTCACGTAAGTCGGAAGCCTGTAGTTGAGTGCTGTGGCGAACAAATCTATCTGAGGTCTCTCCCATCTGTCCGTGATAAGATCCAAAACCTGGGGGTGGATCGTCCATTCTGAGGACACGATTAGCTTCTGGCGGGAGAGAGAGTCGGCTAGGAAGTTCAGTTTCCCCGGAATGTGTCTGGCTTGGGTTGTTATCGACCAGGCATCTATGAGGGCGTAGAGATCCCTGGTAAGTTGCATCAGCGGGGCAGATCTCGTTCCTCCCAGTTTGTTTATATACGCCACCACCGTGGAGTTGTCCGTGGCTATCATTATGCTCGAGTGCTGTAATTGAGACTTCCAACTGTGGATAGCGAAGACTACTGCTTTCAACTCCAAGAGGTTTATGTGAAGCTGGGAATCGGGTAAGTTCCAAGAGCCGCTCAGGGTGAACTGTTGCCAGTGAGCGCCCCAGCCCTGGTTCGACGCATCCGTGTAGATGGTGTGAGACGGAGGCGGAAGGAGGAAGGGGCAGCCGGTCATAACATGAACTCGTAACGTCCACCACTGGAGCTCCTTGCGAACTATGGGTGTGGGGACGATCTTGGAATCCAAGGGTTGTAAGCGGTGACTGTTCACCCAGGACTGATTGAAACGAAGGTTCAGGCGGCCTCTGGTGGTGAAGGACTGGATGGAAGTAAGGGAGCCTACTAAGGACATCCATGTCCTGAGAGAGTATAGTTTGTTGTGGTCTAACAACTTCTGGATGAGAGTCTGAATGGCAATCCAGCGGGATTCCGATGGGGCAATAGTGGCTGACTCCGTGTCCAAAATGGCTCCCAGGAACTTGATGCGGTTGGTAGGCGTAAGCTCCGATTTGTCCTGGTGTATGATCCAGCCTAGATGTGAGAAGACATGTATGACCAAGTCTATGTGGTGGTACAGAGTGACTAGGTCCTGATGGCGGAGCAGAAAGTCGTCCAAGTAGCCGTGGATGAACACCAAGTGGAGATGTAGAACCTGTAGCACCGGCGCCGTAACTTTGGTGAACAGCCAAGGAGCTACCGAGATGCCGAAGGGAAGCACTTGAAACTGAAAACGGCGTCCGTTGACCGCAAACCGTAGGTACTTCCGTGACTTTGGATGGATCGGAACATGCAAGTAAGCGTCCCTCAAGTCGAGGCTGGCGAACTTGGAGTGCGGGAGTATCAGCTTGCGTATGCTCTTGAGCGACTCCATAGTAAACTTGGGAGGCCTGGACAGGAATGACTTGTTGAGCACCTTGAGATCGATAATCATTCTCATGTCCGTTGTGTCTTTCTTGGGAACCAGGAAAACGGGAGAGAAGAAGCCTGGAGATTCGTCGGCGGGGTCCAGCTCCGTGATAGCGCCCTTTTCCAGTAGCTGCTCGATGGCTGTGAGCGCGGCTTGAAGCTTTTGGCCTTGGAGGAAAAAACGCTTTCCTTGAGGATGGACGGCAGTTGGCGGAAGTGAATCCCACTGAAGGATGTATCCCGATGATATTATTGACAGAATCCATTGGTCGCTGGTTACTGTCTCCCAATTCTTCAAGTATGACCCCAGGCGGCCCCCCACGGGCGAGTGGGAGATCGACTGAGGAAAGGGAATCCGTAAGGATAAGTCCGTGGACGGAAGCGGTCGTAAGGGGGAAGGCTGAAGACTTGAGGTGGCGTGGGAGTCATCGCTTAAAGCCTCCTTTAGATCCCCGAAAGGGCCTAGACTGGTCCTGTCTGAAGGATCTTGGCTGTTCCCTTGACTGCGGGGGGTGGAAGTCCCTGCGGCCCCGGTGGTTGCCCCTGAACTGCGAGGAAGACGATGTTGAAGGAAAGGACTGTTTCGGCTGAGGGTTAAGTCGAGGGTTAGGGTTACCGCGACGCTGTCCTTGGAAGGAGCCCCTGCCTAGTAGAGCCTGAGTCAATTTCAGATTGAGAGACTTGGAGGTCATGGAATCCTGAGTCTCGCTAGCTCGAGTACACTCTCCATTAAACAAAGACGGAGCTTGGATAGGTTGGCACAGAAGAGAATCCTTGACATCCGCTGGCACATCCCGGATCTTTGAGATATGTTGTTGTCTTTCAGTCAGAACAAAGCGCGCCATGGTGTTGGTAGAGACTGCGGCTAAATCCTGAGAGGCGACAAAAATAGAATCCAGGAAACCATG
Source organism: Steromphala cineraria (assembly GCA_916613615.1). NCBI lineage: Eukaryota > Metazoa > Mollusca > Gastropoda > Trochida > Trochidae > Steromphala > Steromphala cineraria. The sequence continues at coordinate 35,868,851 of OU744722.1, read as the reverse complement.
GGCCATGGCAACGTCATCGGCTCTCATGGTCTGAAGTGTGTCTGGGGTCACATCCTCATATGTTGAAAACTTGGGGGGTAGCATCTCTCTGATACCCGCACAAAACCAGTTCATGTATGACAACATGTCCAAGGAAGCTCTAGTATTCCGTTCGATTTCATTACCATCTGTCTTGGAAATGGAAGGAAAATTAGAAGAAGAGGCTTTAGGATTCAACCTAGCAAAATCCTTGTCCAAAACGGGGGGATCCTGAGATACGAATCTGTTGTGGACTAAGTAAGCCGCCTTGGCTCTGAACTTGGGTACTCCTACTTGTCCTGATTGATTAGAGAGCTTGTCATTGATGTTGTTACAAGCTGTCTTGATCACCGAAGAATGAGGCAAAGAAAGTCTGGAAGGTCGGGAGGGAGGAAGCGTCCCCGAATCTCCTAACTCCTCAGGCCTAGGAGAGGCCGTCTCCTCTGACACAATAGGCACTGTGCAGGGTTTCAGTCGATGAAGGTATTCCAATTTATCCGGAAAAGACCACTCAGGGATAAGAGGAAAAGAGGATTCATCAGGATGAATAACAAGTTGGCCCTCCTTGGCGCTAACACCGCAATCCAAGGAGTCCGTATCCGTGGATGAGTGACAAAGTCCAGCTTGCACTTTGACATCGTGTAGCACGGGAATAATAGGCGGATCCTGAATGCTGATGTAATCTGCCTGTGGCTCACGGGCCACCCGAGCAGGGGGCTGTAAGCCAGCATCGTCAGCCGGAGCGGTAGGACCCGTGCTACCCGTGCTAACGGGCCGCTTAACGGGATCCACCTGCTTGCCCTGAGTCCCAAGCGAAGCCCGTGTGCCGCTAGGCACCGTGGCATTCGGCAGTGGGTCACGGGAGGTCAAGCTACCGGGCTCATGCTCGCTTCGTGAATCAACGGGACCTCGGCCCGTGACCCCTTGGCTAAGCAAATGAGCTGAGTCGACCGCCCGCTCCACCGACTCACGGATCGGGGAGGCAGGCCGCATACGGCTCGATGACTGGCTGGCTTCCAAGTCCGAGAAGCGCTTGGCTGTCTGCTGCTGCATAGAGGACATACTTGAGGAAAGCTTGGCAAGCATGGCCTTGATTTGCTCTAACTCGGAGGGCTTGGTATCCGGAGTGGGCTCAACAAGAAACTTAGATTTTTTGAGAGAAGAAGGGGTAGACTTAGCCGTGGCCTTGCGTTTAGGAGTTTTGGGCTTGGATCTATTATTATGCATAATCTCCCATTCGTCCAGAGTAAGATGATTACACATGAGACATCGTTTAGTGAAACTACAAGAAGTCTTATCGCAGCAGGCATAACACAGTGAATGAGGGTCGCCTTTACAAAGATAACGTTTACATTCAACACATTTCTTTTGAACAGCAGCCATCTTGAATTTTAGAACACGTTAAGAAAATTCTCACCCAAGAAGAAAACTTCCAAAAAACTCAGGTAATCCGTTCAGAAACACAATAATCCAAGAGAATCACAGTAATCCGAAGGAAAAACACAGTGAGTATCCAATAGGAAGCAATCCAAAACTTGAGTGACAAGAAGATCAATTCACACAGAGTACAACCGTTCTCGCGGCGTACAGAGAAAAGAATGACAGCTGAGTTTGAAAATTCAAGGGAGATAATTCCCAAGGGAGGTAAATCAGGAAGAGGAACACGCAGACCACTAAAAAAAATTATTTTTCACACTCTGTACGATCTCTCCGAAAAGAGAGAAATAAGTCAATGTTGGTTTAGAGGTAAGGGTTTTCGCAATAATTAAGTATATAGGCGACAAGTTTCAGTTTTCTAGGCCTTATACTTTAGGAGAAGAAGATGAAAATAGATTTGAAGGACGTTCCTGTTGCCTTTATTAGGGGCAACAGGGTCACCAAAGCTACAATTTATAATCCTCACTAACCAAGGAGTCTGTACAAAAAGTTTCAGCTTTCTAGGCCTTATGGTTCTGGAGAAGAAGATGAAAATAGGTTTTTAGGGTGTGGCCCCTGTGGCCCTTATTAGGGGTCACAGGGCTACCAAAGCTACAATTTATAATCCTCACTAGCCAACGAGTCTGTACACAAAGTTTCAGCTTTCAGGGCCTTATGGTTCTGGAGAAGAAGATGAAAATAGGTTTTTAGGGTGTGGCCCCTGTGGCCCTTATTAGGGGTCACAGGGCTACCAAAGCTACAATTTATAATCCTCACTAGCCAAGGAGTCTGTACACCAAGTTTCAGCTTTCTAGGCCTTTTGGTTCTGGAGAAGAAGATGAAAATAGTTTTTTAGGGCGTGGCACCTGTGGCCCTTATTAGGGGTCACCGGGCCACTAAAGCTACAATTTATAATCCTCACTAGCCAAGGAGTCTGTACACAAAGTTTCAGCTTTCTAGGCCTTATGGTTCTGGAGAAGAAGATGAAAATAGGTTTTTAGGGTGTGGCCCCTGTGGCCCTTATTAGGGGTCACAGGGCCACCAAAGCTACAATTTATAATCCTCACTAGCCAAGGAGTCTGTACACAAAGTTTCAGCTTTCTAGGCCTTATGCTTCTGGAGAAGAAGATGAAAATAGGTTTTTAGGGCGTAGCACCTGTGGCCCTTATTAGGGGCCACAGGGCCACCAAAGCTACAATTTATAATCCTCACTAGCCAAGGAGTCTGTACACAAAGTTTCAGCTTTCTAGGCCTTATGCTTCTGGAGAAGAAGATGAAAATAGGTTTTTAGGGTGTGGCCCCTGTGGCCCTTATTAGGGGTCACAGGGCTACCAATGCTACAATTTATAATCCTCACTAGCCAAGGAGTCTGTACACCAAGTTTCAGCTTTCTAGGCCTTATGGTTCTGGAGAAGAAGATGAAAATAGGTTTTTAGGGCGTGGCACCTGTGGCCCTTATTAGGGGTCACAGGGCCACTAAGGCTACAATTTATAATCCTCACTAGCCAAGGAGTCTGTACACAAAGTTTAAGCTTTCTAGGCCTTATGGTTCTGGAGAAGAAGTCGAAATTCCACAAAGTTTACGGACGGACGGACGGATGGACGGACGGACGCCGGACACCATGCCATGCCATAAGCACATCGGGCCTTACAGGCCAGATGAGCTAAAAATAGCGTCAAACCACTCAGCCTTCGGGCTTGTGCCGTAACTATGATAGTTCAGTGCAAAACTATAACGTTAACTCATAATGGTTAAGACTTTTTATTTTTTTTAACAAAGACAAGAGACTCACCTCGTGGTGTTTCCAGAGAGACTTTCTGTGGGAGACCGTGAACAGGGTGATGCCCACCTACAAACATCATCAAGTGAAGTGAAGTAGTGTGATAAGTTTCAAGAGCATCTATCAAATCTTTAAGTATTAAAGGGAGAATATGCATTATAGCAATGATCTTGCTTTGAAGCATCAGATGGTGGTAGCCTCGAGATTAAACCCTTCATAAAGGCGGATAAAAGGGGAAGGGGGTTAATTGGGTTTTATAAACCTCAACTTTTAAAAATAACTAGAGAGTAAGTGTGTTTTTTTAAGCACAATTTTGACAATATTTCCGGCATTAGTGTTTTATATTTGGATGTAATGAAAATTGATGGAATAAGTGTATGACATAAGACCCCTCCACCAGTACTGTACCTGGTTATTTAGCTCAGGATAGTAACTTTTTGAAGTTTTTCTTCTATTTTTATCATTGGATCACAAAAAAACAACACTTTTCGGGCTTGTTTCATATACTGCTAGATTCACCAATACAGCTTTCGTTCAAAACGTTGTGCTGACAAGCAGTCACCAGCAGACCTACCACCTTGATTTGAACTCAAGACCTTTTGGTTCAACAAGAAATATGTGTGTGACAATGCTATCAGGCCATTATAATCTTGCCAATGAGTTGTATTCATAGACTTCAATGGGTAACGGTAAACTTTGTATCCTAATAAAATTCTGCAGTGTAACATTCAGAATGTCCAGCAGAAACATTTCCCAGCATAACTTCTACCTTCATTTGAACTCAGGACCCATTGGTACAACAAGAAATATGTGCAAGTCAACGCTTTCAGTCCCATAAAATCATGGCAACGAGGAGTTGTATTTCAGAGACTTCAATGAGGTTTATTTATGTCACCATAAAATATATGTGAAGACCTACCTCTCTGGAATGGTTGTACATATATCCCTCTACATCCACACTGACGGCGCTTGTACACTCGTCCAAGATAGCGAACTGGGGCTTGTGGTAGAACAGACGCGCCATCTAGTGGTAGGAAAAGGTTGGACTATCAGTGAGGAAACTGTTACGGCCTTCAAAACAAAACTGCCATATTGCGCAGACAAACATGACAAAATTCTTTCCTTATTCGTTAATGTTGCCATTTTAAGGTTGAATGTGAACTTTTTTTTTCATTTTTCTGAGCAGTATAGCAGTCTTGTTTGATAAGAAGTGTTAGTGTGTGAAATTAACAGAGTGAATGAAATTATGTCTGAGTGAAAATTCATGAGTAAAACAATTAAATTAGGAAACTATTAGGTGAGAAAAGTTATGAGTGAATGAGAAAATATGAGTGAAACTATCAATGTTTGAAATTCATAAGAGAAAATTTTCTCAAATGAAATTATAAGTAAAAGTTTAAATGATAAAAAAAAAATCAGTGAGTCAAATCATTTTGTATAGGCGATTGAGATCACAAAGAGTCTCCATGAATGACATCTCAACAAATGTCTTGAATTAAGACAAGTTCAATCATATCAGAAATAAATACCTTGATGAATCCAAAACCTTTGTCCCTCTTATGTCTCTTATGTCTACAAATGGTCATGGATATTTCAATATGCTACTTTTGATGAGGAAATGATTGTTTCAAAACCTTTTTCCCTCTTAACAAGGTTTGAATGTGATATTTAATCTATACTTACAGCTACTCTCTGTTTCTCTCCTCCACTGAGCACATCCATCCAGTCCTTAAACAACAAAAAATACATCTTGTCTCAACAAGAATTCATCTGCACTACCATCTCATAAAACATCAGTTCAAACAGAGAAGATTTTGCGAATCCACACTCCAATAGCATAAATCACAGTCCAAACAAGATACACATGTCATGTTATCATCAATATGTCAAATATGCTCTTGAACGATAAATAATGTCTTAATCTACAACAAGATCAATAATTGGCTGATATCTATCTTTAAATCAATTTGTACAAAACCCCATTGAGTGACAAATCTACAGCAACCAAAATCACATCATAAAAATAATACAGGATTAACCATTGGCTTATGATAGGCTACCCAAAATACCTTAAGGGTTAATGGAACTTTGGAAGAGCTTCATAGTCTATAGACTCTGAGGCATCCGATATAAAAAACCCGCAAGATAAGGGTAAACTCACCTGAACTGAGTTCCAGCCACCTTCTCTGTCTAAGATGTAACCTAGATGGACCTGAAATATCATAACTCGTTGTTTCATACATGGTAAGATGATATGATCATATCTAAATCCAAACAATGAAAAAGAATTTAGTCAATGAGATCAAAGACTTTTGCCAGAGACCTTGTGATTGGTAAGCTTAGCTCAGTGAGATCAAGCAACCTACATGACTGATATCAGACCAAGTGGAGAGGAAACCTATCAATGGAATAAGTTTGTATCTTGATAATCAATATTTAATAATGTTCTTCGTTGACATAGTCAATTCAAATCAGACTTAGATTTTGATAAGTTAGCCAAACATTGATATCCACAAGATTTTTCTCCACAATCTTTGGAGATGATACTTGAAGACCTACCTTGTTGAGAATGTCTGCGAGATCGGCATCACTGACGCCCTTCTTGAGCTGCTCCTCGTGAGTGTGGGGATAGATCACCTGGTCTCTCAGAGTCCCCACCGCCATGTACGGGCGCTGTAAGTAAAATTCATAAAGTGTGTTTACTTGTAAAAACAGATGTCTCTTCCATACACCATTTCAGCTGAATTTAGTTTTTGTTTCCCTTATAGTTTTATCAAACTCAAATAATAAGAATAAGTACTCTGCTTGAGAGCGACACAAGAATCTGTGTTGAAACGTCGCATACAATGAACAAAGAAGTTGTCATCCACATATTCCTCAGCTTTAATGTTTCAAGTAAAAAATATGATTCAGTTAACTGGAACACACAAGGTAAATTCCATATTAAAACCAAAATAGAATTGTATCGAAACAAACTATGACATACTTCAAGCAAAGGTTACGCTGACCGACATTATGGTAGTACACAAGGACACCAACAATCATGTAAACACATTCCAAATAAATTCTTTGTTCTTATCATGTGACGATTCCTGTAGGGATATAAATCGGTTTTCATCATCTACATTTAAAGAGAAACTCCAAATCTTATGTCAAATAATGAAATTAAATGTTCATATTATTTCATTTTACTATTTCTTTGAATGTTTCAAATCATGATTGGATATGACACTGACAATGCAGGTTATCGTGACGAAAATCTTCATGTGACCTTGAAAATAATGTCAAGGCCACCATACTGTAATCGACACTGTGTCCGACCTTGTAAAAGCTTTGTGTAAGGTATAAAGAGAATAAAAAGCATAGTTATTGAGCTCTTGCTTTAAGGGTTGATGTCAAAGGTTACGGCATGACCTTGAATGAAGGACAAGGTCACAAGTCTCTAGAGGGACTGTAATAATTACACCCATAGAACTTTTCCTTAAACTTAGTTGGTGGTACTCTGTTCAAGATATGAAAAGAATCTGATGAACTCCTGACTCTAAGGAGATCGTAAGTCGCTAAAGCAGCCATAGTGTAATGTTAAAGGATCGGAATTAACGTTAACCTTAATTAAGGCTGCTTTATGAAGAGGCACAGCTCTATCTTTCAAATTGTACGTCCATACCATAGACAATATGTCAAATATTATCAAAACATAACATGAAAACAAATAGCTGACAAAAAAATTCCAAACAATTAAACATTGTGCACCTATCAACAATATATATTATCATTATTATTATTCTCATTTATTATTATTTAAGTCAGAGTCTCTTTAACAATGCAAAATATCATAACAAAAACAAAATACTTGTGTACTTTGTAATCATTAGAAGAGGAAACAGGTGATGGGCCAATTACAACAATTGCTCTATTATTCATCATGGGGAACTCAAGTAGTGTTACATGCATAACAACATCGTAGTGACACGGTCTTGCATTGTTTGCGTGACCTTTTAAGGGGGTCATCAGTGATTACAACATGTCGACATGGTGTCAAGTGTTGCTATTTATGGTGTTGAAAGATAAGCAATGACTAATAGAGGTGGTATTTAGATTACATCAACAATTTGTAGTGTTGATTTCATTTTGGGCTTTGTTGACAAACTGTCAGTCGAACTTTGTAATGTCTGTTGATAATTTTTGTACTTATATCTGAAGTTTTTATATATTTTATATATTTATATTACAATATTTCTTTTTAACCTCTCTTTTGAAGGTGAAAATGCATTTATGCATGACTGATAATGAATATGAAATATTCATATAAATTCAAGAATTGTTTGAACTGCTAAAGTTGATATGTAATCATTGTTTTTCAACTGAAACAGCTCAATTCATATTGAAAAGATTGTAGGGCTTTGAAGAATTCTATGATGTTGAAGTAATTCATTAAATTTTACCCCTTTTATCAAAGGTGTAGCAAAATTTATTTACAGAGGAAAAAACATGTCATTACTTCAAAAACAAATTTTGCAAGAATATTTCCAAAACAAAATTCGCAATATCACTGCATTAAATCAATATAACAAGCTACAATACCTTTATCTATTTGACCAGTTTTAAAGGGGAACTAGTCCTTAAATTTTTCACAATGAAGATAAATTCATGTGAAATATATCATCTCCTTTGTGTAAACATCTCATCTCTCAATTTGATCATGCATAGTTGTAAAAGATTAAATGTTATCAAGCAAAAACTGTTGGCAGCCATTTTCATGTGAACACACTTTCAGTTTGGAAATGGATTTGCATAGCAGCTGAATGACATTCTTTGATTCATAACACAAGCTAATTAAAATCTAAATATTTCAAATGTTTGAAAGACTTACCTTACCTCATGTTACAGTTTTTTTAATTTCGTGGAAGATATTTTTATTTTTCTTATAAAATCTGCTACTACTCCTTTAAAGGGGCAGTAGCACGTTTTAGGAAGGATATAAGGTGATGTCAAGAAAATGAAGGTAAATGGTTGCAATTGAAAGTCAATGTATTTAAACTTAATGAAGCAGCAATAAATCAAATATAAAACAAAGTTCAGCCACACAATTTTCTTATCTTTTCTTATACAAAATGAACTAAAGGTGTTCACACAAAAATGGCCGCCAATGGACTTCATGTGGATCTTTGTTTTCTGTTTTGGGGTTTTCTGACTTTGGATGATTGGTTTGTGTAATGAGATTTTTGACAATATCAAAATAATACATTTAGCATTAACATACAATTATCAGCGAAGAATTGAAAATATAAAATTTTCAAAAAAAGTGCTACTGCACCTTTAAGATCAAAGGAAAACTGTCTCACCTGGGGTACATAGAAGAGTTTTCCTTTCTCTGGTTTCGTCAGGGTTCCTCCAAACAGTGGCCATAGCTGAAAGAAACGAGTCATGTCATGTCATGAAACTTGAAACTTATTTCTAGGGTGAGTTTGGGAAAATGGAAATAAAAACCTTTTTTATTAGAACTGAATTTTTTACTATTTTTGATCAAGAATTTGTTTAGATCATTTAGTTTAATTTCATCCAAAATAGTGAAACAATATATATTACATAGAAAAAGGACGTACCTTTACTATTGTTATTTATGTCTTGATAGGGGCAGGGAGGAGTTAAGTGAAAATGGATTATGTAAAAGACTTTTTGATAAATTAAAACACCTAATTCAATTTGAAATATGAAAAGATTTATATTCTGTTTAATACAAGCTAAAAAAATATTTTACACTGTTATTGACAATATCCAGTAAATGAACAGGATTAAATATTGCAAAGGAATTACATATGTGATACTATATTTGAGATATATACAAAACTTTTCTGTTTTATCTATTGTCTTTAGTTTCAGAAACCAAACTTGTCTGAAGCATATAAAAACCAGTTCTTGACTTTTCAATATTTCAATAATTATCTATCATTTCCCGATTTATAAAACCTACTGCGTGTTATTGGTTAACTAATACATAATTATAAATGTCATGATAGGAATACTGAAATCGATCACATGTTATGGTTTAGAATTCTACTTCAGTTTGGCAACAGCTTGGCTTATCAAATAACATGTGACATGACTTGAGTATTAGCCTGTTTACTTATACATCTATAAAACGATTTTCAGAAAAACACCCATCTATTTAACATTGACTGCACAGTCATCAAATGTGATATATTGTCTCTTAATGGAAAAAGGATATTTTCAGATGGAATTTTTTTTTATTTACTTATTGTTTATCTTTTATCTTTGTTATCAATAGATGTGATTTTGTTTTCAAAGTGATAATTTTTTTTATGAATTCATACCCTACCACTAATGGCAAAATAAAGTAACCAAGCATAAGAAAATTTTGAAGTTAACTTGGTTTAATGAAAATTGTTATTCCCATGAAAGGGCAAAATAGATTTAACTAGAAATTAGAATTTTGAAATTAACCATAACCATAAGATATATGAATTCATAATCAACAACTGATATCATTAAGATACTAAACATAAATATGTGATGTATTTTTGTGTCTTTATATTTTATTCAAATTAATTCTTAAGTATGTAAAACTATGTTTTTATGGTGTCTTTTTCAAAAAGCTTAGTTTGAATTTAATCAAAATATATCATACTTTATACGAATTTTATGAAAAAATTATGATGAACACTTGACAAACTATTGAAAATACAGGATATAAGTTGATATTCATCATATGGTCATTACTTAATAACTGTTGTGCATCCAAATCAGCTTATTCAGAAAGAATATATTTCAGTATTGATAAATAATTTTCATCATTTATAATAATATTTTAACCCTATGCATAAGTGTTTTTGGTAATTGATAAGTCATGAGTCACTCATGACTAATAAATTACATATTACAAAAGTATACATTACAAAACTTTTTTCTCTAAAATTTGGAGTGACTATTTATAGATCTTCAGAAAAAATATAATTATTCAAAAAGATTCTTTCATTCAGAAAAAGACTTTACAAAATTAAAATTGTCTTTAAAGTTCAAAACCTTATGAATTACATTTAAACACACAAAAAACACCCAATTTTAAAAAAAATATCTGAAATTTGCAATTCACAAAATGTTTGTTTTGGTTGTTTTTTTTTTGGGGGGGGGGGGGGGGGGGGGGGGAAAGTATCAAAGATATCTTTTTATTCAGACACTTTAATTGAGACTAGTCAAAACTAAAATCGGGATTTAATGATTCAGCTTCTATATATAGCTCGCTTTTCTTCCAGGCCTGGAGCCTAGCATTGATATGACGACCTGATTTTCGAGTCTAAAAATAGAACTTACCTCACGGAGAACTTTGTTGCAAGGCACTGACACATATTCAACTTAGCCATGCAATAAAGTGAAATTAAGGCATTTGCTGAAAAACTAAGTCAAGTTTGTTGTTAATTTTTAAATTAAACCACGACAAGTTAATCTATTAACTCACTTCTCCAAGAACTCTGAAAAGAGAGCTTTTTCCGCAGCCATTGGGTCCACAGACCAAAATGTTCATTCCAGATCGGACCTGAAACATAAATTCATATCTATATTTTGATACTAATTGGACTGTAATGTTATTAATGAATGTGTTAAATTTATTAAATACTTCAAAATATTGTCGAATAACACCATTTCAATTGCTAAACTTTTGATATTATTAGGGTTGCTATATTCATGGATGATCATTTATGAAACTGTGATAAATAATCTTCTCCAATAAAAATGATTTTTTTTTAAACAAATCCGTAACTGATTTTGGTTATCAAAACTAAATATTCTATCACTAATAAATAATTCTAATAGACTTTCAATTTTTCAACAAAGTAAAAGTATATTAAGTCCGTTAATTCAAAATTCAAATTTTAAAAAAATCTACCATTTTGAATTTCAACCTATATAAAGTTCTTTTATCATCAACACAAATAACGAATAGAATATTCAACTATTTACAAAGGGACCTGGCCATGCATATCCTATTCACAACAACAACAAAGTTTATGTTTACTTCAGTCACGGTTTATCGCACATGTAGTCCACAGTTATCAAGTTCATCTATCAACTTTAAACCATTATTACATAGTATCCGACAAAACCCGGCCTATTCCAGTTCAAACCAGCCAAGCATGCATTCAGAATGCAAGGCCATCTGTTCTATATATATGTCTTTCATCATTCTCAAGTTCAACATCGCTGACTTTGATTCGTTACCCTCGACCCCAACTCAGGTGGGTCATGTCAGGTCACATGACTTGACCCGGGGTCGCAGTGTTCCAGTCCCCTATTGGCTGGTTAGGGCAGCAATAAGGGTCAGATAAACCCCAGATTGTCACTGTGTCCTTTTTTAACCGGTAAGAACATGCTGCCCTCCCCTTGGGTCAAATTAAGTCATGCCAGGACAACACAGGACTAACTGACACAGTGTGGCTTAGCCATAGGTTGCCACAGACTGACAGATACGGTGGGAGAGTCCACTTTGTTCAAGGGGCGTCAGGTTGGGCTCGAATAGCCCGCTGGATGAATGAAGTTGCTCAAGTGTGGCGACTGGCCTGAAGTTTGTGGATAGTTTTACGGTTGTTTTGATCGTTGGTTTCTAGGCCAACTTTTGTTTTGATCGGTGTATGTGGACCAACTCAAAGGATGGAAGTGTTTTAAAAACGGGAAATTGCGTAAGATTCTTTTATGGAGCAGCCATTATCGATCTGGAGATGGCAGTGCGAATTGAGAATAGCTCGTACTGTTGTCTCTAGATTACTCTTGCACTTAGCTGTACTTATCAACGTGCTATTTGTACGTTTTTCAGGAAAGTGATGATTAATGTTCAGAATGACAAACTTGAAACTACTGAGAGAGTTTATGGATGTTTTTGATGCATGATCCTTCCATGTGTAAAGAGAACTGCAAAACAATTGATAGTTCTTTTTCATTTGACATTTTAAACTTTTCTGTACTTAACCACCTACGTTTTATACTTATTCCAGACAGGTGATCATAAATTTTTAGAATAATGAATAAATTTGAAGTCAAGATATTGACATTATTCGAGAGGGCTTGTATGTCTTGATTGAACTTTTAGGTGAGATGACTACAAAACAATTGATAGCTGTTTCTCTATAATGTTTCTTACAAAAACTAACCTTTTATTTAATATAGCTCTTATTTTTATATAAATCTTCAACAGCGTTGAACATAATATTTTTGCTATGCAGGATCAGAAGTATATCATATTAATATTCATCTATGAAATCAAACTGTCAAGGCCAATGAAAAACTCATATTTTTAAACAATCAAGTAAAATGAAAATGACTCAAGCTTCACTTATTAATTGCTTGCATCTAAGGAAATGTTTCATCTAACTAAACTTAATTGACCAAGATACTCTTTGAAGTGCAATTACATTGCATGAATATTTCATTTATGATTAGAGAAAGCATGGAATCCATTGAAAAGGTGTCTTTACTGCTAAATTGAAAATAACACAATTAATGGCCCAACCAATCATATCAGAGATTTTTGAAATTACAGTAGAACATGGATATAACGAACTCCAAGGGACCAAAGAATTAAGTTCGCTTTATCCAGTGTTCGCTATATGCATATAATTTTAATGATATTGAATAGAGACGGGACTTGAAATTTTGTTCACTATATATGATTGTTCGCTATATCCGTGTTCTACTGTATGACTAAAGCATCCAACCTCTTCCCCTCCCCCACCACTACGGGTTTTTAAAGTCATCCAATATGAGAGAAATTTGACAACACCTCTGTGCTTGAAAGAATTGAATTTTACAACATATCAAAACTAGATACACATTAGTTGTGGAACATGATCAAGTACTCGTGTCCTAAAATGGTGTCAACAACATTCTGAAAGGGTAGAGGCATGGATTGTGGCAGATGACAAATGTGATTACAAATGAGCGGATATGAAGGTCATGTCGTTACAAATTGAAAACAGCATCAGTGAGATTGCTCATGTGACCTATAACAACAAATCTTGTCAATCAACAAATTTCATAAACAAAGAAGCAGTTATACAAGACAACAATTGATGAAAACAATATTTTTTTATTACAAAGGTATATGGGATACTTTTTGCCCTTCTCTCATTGAAAGATTAAACTAACACCTGCACAAACACTCGATCATGTTCAACCTAGATTTGCACAAACAAACACTCAGTCATAACCATCACTTGCATACACACTATTCAATCTACAGTTGCACAGACATCAAATTCAATCAAAAACTTGCAAAACTAAACCCTTCAAACAAAACTTGCCAAGATAAAAACTCTTAAATCATTAATTGCAAAGACAAAACTTTCAAACCAACCCTTGCACGCAAAAACAATCAACAAAGTCCACATAAAACATTTTTCAATCAACCATGTAAAACAAAAACACATTTCAATCAACCAAATCAACTAGAAACACATTTCAATCACCCATGTCAAACACAAACACATTTCAATCAACCAAGTCAACTAAAAACTTATTTCAATCAACCAAGCCAAACAAAACACTTTTCAATCAACCATGCAAAACAAAACCACATTTCAATCAACCATGTAAAACAAAAACACATTTCAATCAACCAAGTCAACTAAAAACACATATCAATCAACCAAGTCAACTAAATACACATTTCAATCAACTACTTGCACAGAAACTCTTCACTCAACAAATTACACACAAAAACTCTCTCCTAAAGTTGGCAGGCGTACAAGTGTGTTGAGGTAACTGGGGCATAATGTAGACAAACAGCCAAGTAGGACACGTAGATATATAGACGGGTCAACTGCAGTGACAGCTGCCTCTTTATAGGTCACCACGCGGCATACATGCTACGTAACCAGCTGGTTGCAGGCTGCATAGCATAATGAATTGTATCAACTTAGTTGAAAAAGATAGGTTTTCTTGAAGCTGGTTGTAAGACTGTTAAGACTCTGATGATCAACTACATTTTCACACTTCAAAAATTTCGGGATTTTAAGATTCAGGATTTCAAAGTTTCTACAAGAATGAAGAAATCAAGATTCCAAGATTCCAAGATTCCAAGATTTCAAGATTCCAGGATTCCAGGATTCCAGGATTCCAGGATTCCAAGATTCCAAGATTTCTAGGTTTCTAGATTTCTAGATTTCAAGACTTGAATTATGATAAAAGAAATATTATTGCATAAGCCTGATATGCATGAATTGGCAATGACTCAGTTTACAAAACTGTACACTTTGTATACATTTCACCATGCATGAAGTCATGTCTTTATTGATGGCAATTTTATAACCCCTTTTATCAAAATTCTTTGCTGGTTAAGTATAAATGCATCTGTGAAAATATTTGCAGGCAAGGATTGATATTCCCATGTCCCTGAAATCCTACATTCCCATTATATACCCTGCCTCCTAGACAATAACAATGCCAAAGGTTCATATGTTATTGTCACATCATGTAAACAAACTTCTGTGTTCATCCAGAAAGGACTGTCTACTCGAGTCAGGAACTAATCATACAAATCAATTGAACACGATCACCGATTAATCTGTCTGGATAAACAGGCCTGGCAGATTTATTAGGACCAAACTGCTTAGTTGCTAGAAATGTGGACAAACAGAAGTATGTATATTTCTGTTGAAATACAGAATTTGTTAACATATGAGTCAAGATTGTGACTTGAAATTTTCAACATATCATCAATCTCATTTAAATCATATAAAACCTGTCAAATGTTTGTTCTATGAGCACTATTCCATATGGGCTGTGCTTGTGACCTTGTCTATGACCTTTTGCAATTTGAAATGAAAAATGAAAATTTTACCAAATCATCAATCTCATTAAAATCAGCTAAAACCTGTCAAATGTTTATTCTATGAGCATTACTCCTACTCATGTGCCTGTGACCTTGTCTATGACCTTTCATCTTCCATAACCACAAACAATGAAAAGCCTGCTTAAATCTCATAAACAAATGTTAATGATGACTTTCTAGCTTTATTGCTGATAGGCAAAATGCATATTTCATCTCATGCAATTCCCATCTTGTATTACTCTGATTTGAACACATAGAGGTGCAGGAACAGGTTTTATCAGCATTAAATGAGATTGGACAGCTCATATAAAAATTTCAGAAGAGAGTTCTCCCAAATCTACGGAATCATCGAATATAGACTATATATGTCTTGGTTTTAAATATGAAACTTCGCATCTGAAATTTATTATGTAAAAATTTTTCCCCTCATATTTATTGGTTGACAAAATGATATATGTATATATGTACACATAAAACAGCAATCTATATCCAAATATACTCAATATGCCAATCAGTCTTGAAATGAACATCCTGTCACCTATTATCTACCCATCTGAATAGAGTATATAAACAAACATGCACAAAAACATATTACAAAGTATGAAAACAAATCATTAGATAAATGAACGGAGAGAATTGCAAATGCATCAACAGCATGCGAGCGCGACTCCCAAAACGCTGAAAATGACAATCCTATCCCGCCTACGCTTGTGTTACCGTGGAGACTGTCCATTCACAGAGCTCTCACAGAGTGGGGCTCAATACTTAATCAAAAGTGGGAAAACTTGCTTCTCTCTGCGGATCAATAATCATCTAGCCTTGCTACAGTTCTCCTTTATCTGATTCATGGTTGAAAGCGTTTAATACTATATTCACTTTTAAATCGTCATATGAGACACTCACAACTACTAACAAATAATTGATTGATTGAATATGATATTATTTTAATACAGAAATGTAAAGATTTTTTTAGCTTACCTTCTAGGTTTAATATGATTGGAACTGGTTGTGAATTATTCAAATCAATTTATAAAACAGATACTACAAAGAAATAAGAAGGGTTATATTTTATTCAATATCGGATTCTCATGCTTCCAATGTTATATAGTTATTAGCCATTAAAGGTTTTGTACCAAATGTTGCCTATAGCAAAATATTATTTTCTAATAAGTCTATTGTCTATTATATGAACATACCGAGTTTCATTTTGATACAAAAAGCCAATCCTGTAACTTATATCTATTAAAGATGTGCACATTTAAATGGCAAGATGCAGTTTTTCTTGATACATAACTCTTTGTTTTGTACTGACTTTTGATAATTGGATTCAGTAATAAGTGGAAGTTAAAATTGTGAAAGTTTATAGACAGGGTGATTTGATAACAATGAAAATAGCCTAATAATTCTGAACTATCAATCATTTCATTCATTGAAAAGAACTGATTATAGCTGA
Source organism: Steromphala cineraria (assembly GCA_916613615.1). NCBI lineage: Eukaryota > Metazoa > Mollusca > Gastropoda > Trochida > Trochidae > Steromphala > Steromphala cineraria. The sequence continues at coordinate 35,852,341 of OU744722.1, read as the reverse complement.
CATTAGATTCAATTTAATGTTACCGGGTAATCTTTTCAGTAAAGTGACAGTATAAATGTATAAAGACACGATTTAGTGTATTTTCAGTATGGTGACCAAATAAAAACATAAAGTCATGATTTTGTGTATTTTCAGTACAGTGACAAAATAAAGGAATGAAGTCACGATTTTGGTATTTTCAGTATGGTGAATTTTTTTTTATATTTTCAGTATGGTGACAAAAAAAATTAATAAAGTCATGATTTTGTTACATTAACTGACAATGTAAATCAGCTGTTTCATAATTAATCATCATCAAACGGAATGTCGATCAACAAATTCAGTACGTATATCCCATAAATCCTTGCTTAATGCCTTGAATAATCGCTAGATCTGAGGACTCGTTTAAATAAATAATTGTCTGCCTTGAATAATTGCCGGGTTTGCTTTAGCAATGTTACATTTTGACTTTCTCCCTTTTTTAAGTTCTTCTGACATATGAACATCAAATTCAATCCATCTGTAAACAAGTACATTTTAATATGTACATTAAGAAATGCCTGATGATGCTGGTTGTTCAACTGTTTTGAATAATTCATACTCTTATAATGGCTTCAAAAACAACAGTGAGTGAGTTTTTGTTCTACGCCGCTTGGGCAATATTTCAACAATTAGCGGCGTGCCAAAAAGAAGAATCACCTGCCTAGAATAATCGCCTATCTTGAACAATCGCCCGGTTAAATAGGTGATTTCAATTTATAATAGCCGAGAGATTATTAAGGAATTACAGTACATGTCTTACCATACGGATGAAAACAACTTAATCCCTATAATGACAAAAACATTAACATTTATTCTATCGACCTTAATACTTACCATAATATGAACTAAATGTTAAATTACAAATTGAGTATTGACTATAGCTATATAATCAGGTTCTATATTTTTTTTGCTGCAATTTGTAAGAAATTTAAATGCACCTTTTAGGAATTTCAAATTTCATATTTCAAACTTCTTCGAATTATTCTGATAAAAAGTTGTCCGAACTTTTTTGCAATATTCGAAAGTTAAATTTTTAACTAAAGCTTTTAGAATGTCTAATCAAAATGATATAAAATCTATACAAAAATTTGATTTGAAATACACATATTTAGATTTCATTGATAACTCTCTCCCTCAATCACATTCACAGAGTTACCTTAAAACTAATTTCTTCTTAAAAAATTATTCAGTAACAAAGTTCAAAAAACCTTTCTGAACTAAGAAACAACAATGCAGATATAAAGCTGACATGTAGCATCATATGTACATATACATGAAACCATATCATGTAGAGAAATTGACCAAATCATCCATGCACAAATGCCAGTAAGTCCAAATACATGTGCTGCTTGTACATTAGCTTGTACTGAACAACTCAATAGGATTTTATGAATGCTATTTTTGTGGAGCAAGTTTGAGTAGTAGATATGGGTGTCGGTCTTGTTTAAATATTGCAATATATTGCGAATTGTGATTCATCAAAATGTATTGCAATATGTATTGCGAATTATTGGTACATTTCCAATTTAAAATTTTGTTGACTAAATATCAGCAATTAGAACAGCAATCATTGCTTTAAAGGGGCAGTGGCACGTTTTTAGGGGGAATATAAGATGATGTCAAGAAAATGAAAATTAATCGTTCCAATTACGAGACAATGTATTCAAACCAAACGGAGCAGTAATAATTCAAATAAATAATGTAAAGTTTAACCATGCGATTCCTTTTTCTCACACAAAATGAATTAAAGGTGTTCACATAAAATGGCCGCCAATGGATTTTATGTGAATCTTCATACTTTGTCCTCTCACTATGGATGATTGGCTTGTGTAATGAGATTTTTTACATTGTCATAATCATACATTTAGCATTAACATACAATTATCAGTGAAAATTTTAAAATATAAAATTATCAAAAAACGTGCTACTGCCCCTTTAAAACTTTGCACCGTTTTGGAAAAGAGTTTTGTAGATTTTTAATGAAAATCTTTGAACTATTTAATATTTGCATTATTTTCACAAAACAATATCATATTTTGTCTACAACTTTCTGTAAAATAATGTTGAATAAGATGGAGTTATGCTGGAATCTTAAATGGAAATTGCTTATTTCAAAGCATATATTTGATATTTTCAGAAGTGTGCTCGAAATGGATCTTGTTGTATCTGTATTGCAATATACTCACATACCGATAATATTGCACGTCCTTAATAATTAGTGATTTTGCATGTTGGTCAAAAAAGGCCTGGGTAAGAACCTTTGTGGTGACACAAAAAAGATATGTGATTTGTGATTTACACTTTGTCATGCTTTGGGGCAAGGAATTTCATTCAAATATCACTCAATCCACCGAGCTGTAAAAATGGGAATATTAGAAGTAAAAGGGCAAGAAAAGCTGCCTTGAAAGAACAATTCTCTCTGGGTAATGATGTACATTATAACATCTTGAGCCAACCTGCCACTGGACATAAAGCATTGAAAGAATTTTTTTTTCAAAAGTACAGTTTTGGAACAGAGTACCGGTATGTCATAAAACAAACCTCCTTGTCTGGTAACCTATAGCTGTATAAGTTTATGCTTGGCTAGTTAGGTTCAAAGCACTATTAATTATTCATGATCTGACCAAAGTGCAATAACCTGATTACAGTATTCAAAATATTGCCTGCCCGTCTGCCAATTGCTGGTGTCTTTCAGATTTGGCTTGATGTAGAGGAGGACAGTTAAACAGACTGGCTTGTGTGATTTTAGAAATGCCAAATGACTTCACATTGTAGGGCTTGTCAAAGTTTAGAAGGGCTGCTTGATTTCTCAAACCACAAGCCCTGCTTGCTTGAAAGTACTAAAACATAATTTGTATACTGCCTGAATATGAGTTGTGAAGAATCTTTACATATTCAGATTTGAAGAGGAATATCACATCGGCCTGATGAGATCAAAGATGAATTTTGATGGAAAACAAATCTAGAATGGTTGCAACCACTATCAGACTGAAACATGTTAAGATCATAAAACTAAACTCTTGATTTCAATGTTATGGGTCAAAATTCATTGGATGCATGAGAACAAAATGTTTGCAAAACAATCAAAAGAATGACATTTTATGAATGCTTCAATCAAATTTTATCCTGAGCACATTGGTGCTTGTTTCCTACTTCCAGCTTTATGAATAATTTGTTCAAGCTAGCGTTCAAAATAACCATAAAAAAAATGCTTGTCAATAAGGATCACACATAAGAAAAACTGTCGGTCTGAAACTGTCCACATTATCAATCAGTAGCCTACTGATTTGACATTCTAAAGTATATGATAATCTTGGAATCATTGTGTTATAGATATACAACACTGTTGTCAGTTTAGAGTTGTGGCAGCAATGGTTCAGCTAAAAAATATGTCTTTTCCCAAATTACATGAATAAGAGGAACAGTGAGAAAGTGTAATATGCTGATAAACTCTAAGACTGTAAGAACTTGAAGATATTCAAAGGCGTGGGCCCTTGTGAACTACTGTCGGCGATTTACCTACGGACCGATTCTTATATCAAACACAGATTCAAGTAAAAAAAACTGGCTTATTAAGCCTTTTCCAACTTTTCTGTGCCTAGAGTCAAGGCTTCTAAAGTATAGCTTGATAGTCAAATGATAACGTGAAATCTGACAACTTTGGCAGAAAGAGCTCTACTCTCAAACAATCATTTAGGGCTTAGCAGCAAGGTTTTAATAAGCCAGTAGCAAAAGATTGGCAAAATTCGGCCTTGCAGGAGAAGATGAATTCCTACTGACTATGGGCAAGGCTAAACTGGGGTATACTAGAGTATGATCTGGATGAAGTGACATTGTGCAAAGTGTATCTTCCCTTCATGTACAAACTACAATGAATTTTCATAAAGGACATCTTTTGATAACGATAATAACACTTCAATGTCCTCGGTACATACATACATATTGGAAATTCGGGTTGTGCCTAAGGATCTGGCAGCCACGGTGCAGCGCCAGTTAATGCATTGTGCTGCCTTTACAATGCTGAGTGTCAAGCAAGACGGCAACAACTCCCATCCTTTAAAACTTTTGGTATGATGCGACCGGGAATTGAACCCCCTCTTCCGGTTGACGTGCAGACACTCTACCACTGAGCTACGCCCCCGGTAGCCATAACAAGGGAGGTATGCAAATCAAGCAAACCATCTTTGTAATCAGCTTAGACTTGTAGGCTTTTATCTGTTTCTTCATTAAAGCTTGCATGACTTTAGTAACTAACTTGTCAGATGTGTGTTAGCAAACTCTTTCAAAAGTCCTATTATAATAATATTATATAAAGTGAACATGACATGCTTTTCAAAGGATATAAATAAATTCAAATTACCTCAAAGGACAGCTCCTTAATCAACACATCACCGTTTGGTGTAACCAGAGGCACTTTGTCAAACCTGAAAATTAATTTAATTAAATTAAATAACTAAATTAATTTATTTCTTAATTTTTTTGTTTATTCAATTATTTTTGGTACATCATTATTTCATCAAGTGTATACAAATAATAATATTGATAACATATCATATAATATATAATAATACTGACCATTTTGGCAAAGGTACAATGAGAGGTGACAAAACAGCAACAAATGCAAACAAGAGAGGCATATAACACTTACTAAAATACGTTCAGTTAAACAAATGGTGGCAGTCAGACCAGAAATCATTGAATTTTGTGTAGTTGTAAGAAGAGATGGCATGTATTTTCTCGATATTGTAAACTTTTATTATTTCATTTTTGATCTTATTGAATCGAGGTGTACATGTACCTTATGTATATGATCTCATTTTGAAAAGTGTAAATTTGAACAAATGAAATATTGGTAAATTTGAGGATAATCATCAAAACATTTTTTCTTTCATGAATTAAAAGCTTTTAATCATAATCAAATTCACTAATTATTTACAAATAAGAAAGATGCTCACTTGATGACATGGTCCTTTGTGATGAATTTTCCACTTCCTGGTTTGAGAGTCATACTGTTTTCTTGTGCTGAAAGAAGCATCAGGTATCAAGTACATGTTCAATAACTTGGGCCAAGACAGGTCAAATATGACCCTGGTATCCAGAACCAGTGGCAAAGAACAGGACCCGGGTACCAATCACACTACCTGTGCCTGTATTGATCTTGAGATTAATATTGGAATAAGAATATAATTTTAATTAACAACGAATGAGCAGTCCTTGGAGCTTTTTTTTTTCATTTTAATTTTGTAATCTTTGTTTAAACCCTACCTACTGACAAAGAAAAGTTGGCAGAAAAAATGGATCTGCAGTGTAATGATGGGTACCCTAGGAGAATAAGGAAATAGGGCGTCGGGCACCTGGGTAGGAAATGTAGACCCGCCCCAGTCCTCTCAATAGTCGCACAATAAATATTGAAAAGAAAGGGAATTAAGGAGATTTCAGATTTTAAAATTCAACTACAAGACTTGCAGTCCTTGAGCATGTCTATTGATCAAAAGTGTTTAATACATGTCATGTAAACATTGAATTTCCATTAGCTCTTATATCAACAAGTTATGACATTCACTTACTGCGTGATTGCTCCGTGGTGACCATTGTTCTCTCGTAGTGTCCTCGGTTCAAGTCGTCTAACACTCGTATCAACTCTGTTACTCGAGCTGTGAATCTGTAAAATAAAATCTACATAAGATCTCTGATTTCTGTAAGTTTTTTGATCAACAATTATGGGCAGTTTTACTTAATAGACATGGTATTTGTCAAGGGAAAACAGATATTCTATTTGTTATTATCATTGATTGAACCAAGTATCTCACTCTCAATAATACAATAATATCAACAATAAGAAAATGAACTTGGTTTCTATCTCTCGATTGAATAATTCAACAAATCTAGCTTACTTTATTCTATTGTGAGTACAGAAATAGAGGATATTAAATGAGTGTCCATAACACAATATTTTAAGACATGAGTGTCTAAATATTAGTTTGTCCCGAGCAAGAGCAAACAGATACTCATAGTTAGTCATAAGTGTTGTAAACAAAGTATGTCATGGACACAAATTTTATATTCTGTTTAGTTCTGAAGTCATGAATTAAAGAAGTTAGGCCCATTTGGAACACAACATCTAAGGGGAACTTTGACCTCAAAGCATTGTTAATGATGTGACCTCATAATTTTTTTTAATATTTTATTTGACCTCAGAATGAATACATATTATTTTGCACTTGGGCACCATATGAAAAATATTAACCTGATATGACTGCACTGGTAGGTAATAATACAGACACCTACCCTGCTAATCTAGTCATTTCTCTGCCGGCCAGTACAATCCTCCCGATAGCCTCGGCCATCTTGACCAACATCCTCCCGCTCTTGTAGTAATCCTGTCAATATAGAAACGTTGGAATAGCTCCATGAAACCAATCTAAGTAAACTTAGTCTCAATAACACTTGCTATACTCCAATGTTGAGTCTAGCTAGGTGTAGTTACGGCTCACATCAGCCGACTTATTGAAGTGACCAATCAGGGCTAGGCTTACCATGCTGCAATAGTCTGCTTTAACACATATAACATTGGAGGGTCATTGGTCCCCGAAAGGTCGGCTGACGCGACCTCTTACTGTATCTCGCTAGACTCAGTATGGGAGTATAGCAAGTATTATTGAGGCTAGGTTTACTTAGACTGCCATGAAACGTAACATTAAATCCTCTTGATGCAGTTTTCCTTCATGTACTTCATTGCTTTTGGCGGGTTCATTCCCCCTATTAGTTGTTCCTTCTCTGATGTTTAACCGCCATAGTCGTACTCGCTAGTATCCTTTAGGGGATCTCGTTGTTATTCAAATAATCATCTCCCTAAAGCTTCGCCTGTGGATCACTTATTAGGTATATCAAAAGTTCTATTCTAAAACAATCAGACATATGTATTCTTAGGAACAAACAAAGGGGCACAGCTCATCCGAGAAGGAATATTTATGTCCAAAAGTACTAAGAATATTACAAGTCCCCATTCTGAAATATGATGAAGTCAAACGTAAAGTAAAGGAGGGGCTTGGTTTAGATTAGTTTATCAGACCCAGGGATTTTCTATAGAATATTCTAGCAAATGTTCTCTTCCGAAATTATGCAAATATCACACCTGACGGTATTTGAGATATTTGAGGTGTGAAGATGAAGATTTTTCACGTTATGATACATATCTTTGATATCTCAAGGCGATATGATTTGATATGATACACTTAACGATACGCTATTTCAAGTTTTTTTACAAAATGAAACATTAACTTTTAAATATTCTGTTTTTGGCCAAATATGCCATTTTTAAGTCAATGATATGTATCATGATACAGAGAATGTGTGTATTGTCAGATGAAATCACCATTAACGAATATCACGATGTATCATCACACCTCTGGGCGATTATATGTGTGTATGTGTATCGTCAGATCTAGTATCACGATTCACGAATACCACGGTGTATCATCACACTCCTAGACTATAGTAATAAGCTATGAGATGATCTCACCTCGAGTCGTTCACTGTGAGAACTATGGAGATGTCTGGGGTCGGCCAAGTTGAGGAATGGACGGCTCACAACCAGGTACCCAACAACTGTGGCAATGTCTGGAGGGGAAGCAATAGAAATCATGACATCAAGTAGTGCAACTATACCCTCTTTTGAAACATTTTTCATAGACATTGCCTGTAAAATGGACTTGTGAACCCCTTTTTACTAGGCTAAGATCTCCCCCTCCTTAAGGTGAACGAAGGTCTGCTAATAACTAGGTTTTTCCTGCATCAAACTGGTAACAGAACATGTATTCGTGCAAACTGTTGTCAGACCTTTGTGCAGTGGAAACCCCCAATGGAACAAGTTTTATCCTGGTAGAGTCAGTATTTTTTAAACATTCATTTGAACATGATAGAATACCAATAATCAACACAATGTTATCTTTTTCCTTCAAAGTTAAATGAGAAGGAAGTTTGACAGATTATTGTGATCATCAACAATTGATTTTGATCTTATTTATTTAAATCGTTCATGAATATATATTTTGCTATACAACTAGATACGTTATCCTTTTTTAATCTGATCTTTCAAAATTAAGATTAACAAAATAAGTATTTGAAACTTACACTTGGCAACAACGTTGTCAACAAATCCCATTTGCATCCGGAAGAAAATAAAGTAACGTAAATGTGAAACCTGAAAAAAAAGCACAACATTATTATTATCTTATTATCTATAAGGTGTTAATGATTATTACCAAGAAATAATACAAATACAGACCTTGACATTTTTTTATATTCCTCAAAAGATTTCATCCTCTAACTTTACATTTTTGAGAAAAGAAAAAGTCACTCACCAATTTCTTGAAAGTTGCTAAAATGACAAATCTTTCCCTGTGATTGCCTTGGTAGAAAGCGATTTCTTCACTGAAAAAAAAAATGTGACAAAACTAATCATTTCTATGAATCAATACACAAAATTTGCTATTTACTTTGATGATTTGAAAATAAAACAAGAGAATTAGTGAGCAAGCTCACTTTTTATACCCCCGCTTCCCTAAGTGATTATAGAAACTAAGATACTACACTTAGTAAGGATTCCTACAAAATTGCAAAACTGTTTTAATTTGTTTAAAAGTCAATGAAATGCAGATACAGACTTCCTGATTGCATGTAAGCTATATAAGCTCTTATGAAACTAACAATGTCTAACAGGCATTTATGATTCTTATATAGTCACTATTGTATTAATAAAATCTTCAATGTCCTTTCAATGTGACTGTATCATAAGAAAGAAGTTAACCATAAAAAATACTGAGAGTACATCAAACAGCTCATCTGAACAAATTATATCCTAGTTATAAGCGGAACAAAAATGACAGTCACTTCTACAACAAAGAAGTCTAAAAGCTAAAAAAATAATGAGAGTGGTCTGACTGAAATATACAAGAGGCATATCTAGGGACTATAGCCATTACATATATACAGTTTTATCACGTTGGAAGAAATAGTACCAGAGTTATGAGCGGAACAAAAATGACTTCCTTAAACAGTCACTTCTACAACAAAGAAGTCTAAAAGCTAAAAAAATAATGAGAGTGGTCTGACTGAAATATACAAGAGGCATATCTAGGGACCATAGCCATTACATATATACAGTTTTATCAGGTTGGAAGAAATAGTACCGGAACAAAAATGACTTCCTCAAAGAGTCACTTCTACAATTAAGAAGTTGAAAATGTAAAATAATGATCATGGCATCTGACCGAAATTAACAAATGGCACATCCAAGGACTGTAGGGATTACATTTATAAAGTTTCACGACATTTGAAAATATAGTATTCGAGTTAAGAGCGGAACAAAAGGATTTCCTCGAACTGTCACTTCTACAACAAAGAAGTCTAAAATCTAAAAATAATTATGAGGGCATCTGACCGAAATATACAAAAGGCACATCTAGGGACCATAGTGATTACACATATGAGGTTTTGTGACATTTGAACAAATTGTACTTGAGTTATGAGTGGAACAAAAATGACTTCCTCAAACAGTCTTTTCTACAACAAAGAAGTCTAAAATTTAAAAAAATAATGAGGGCATCTGACTGATATATACAAAAGGCACATCTAGGGACCATAGTGTTTACACATATGAAGTTTCATGACATTTGAACAAATAGTATTTGAGTTATGAGCGGAACATAAATGACTTCCTCAAACAGTCACTTCTACAACAAAGAAGTCTAATATCTGAAAAAAATAATGAGGGCATCTGACCGAAATATACAAAAGGCACATCTAGGGACCATAGTGATTACACATATGAAGTTTCGTGACATTTGAACAAATAGTATTTGAGTTATGAGCGGAACAAAAATGACTCCCTCAAACAGTCATTTCTACAACAAAGAAGTCTAACATCTAAAAAAATAATGAGGGCATCTGACCGAAATATACAAAAGGCACATCTAGGGATCAAAGTGATTACACATATGAAGTTTCGTGACATTTGAACCAATAGTATTTGAGTTATGAGCGGAACAAAGTTTTCGGGACGGACGCATGGACGGACAGACGCACGGACGCGCTGACCGCTATATACCCCCGACTACTTCGTAGCCCCGACTACTTCGTAGCGGGGGTATAATAAGAAACAAATTCATGCAAACAATAACTGCATGTTGACAATTTTACTGTGCAAGCTTATTAGCAAACTGTGACAGGACTTGACAGTCTTCAAATAATCTCTTGGAGAGATGCAGCAATGATTTAATTTGCTATGTCTCACGGTTAATAGCCTCATAATATCACAAATCAATTTCCCTTGAGACTGGCACAAGTCATAACCGATATCTGTGTATATCTTGTTTGTTTGAATTAGGTCACGTGATGAGCCAACTCACCTGTTTGTGATGAGTCTAGAGTTGACATATCTGTACTCTCCTTCAAGTTTTTGTTCTTGAACTGTGAGCCGACCGATCGGTCTCCTCAATCTAGAAAAGTAGAGCAAATATTTAAGTGACAATATTCTTGATACAATGCTCAACAGAAAAATACTTTGATGTTGAAAGGTAGAATCATAAAGGTTGAATGATCTTCAAAAAATTTCAGTACAATCTAAATGAGACCACAAGGAAATCTTTTGCATATTTTCTTCAATTCATTTTGATACCACTCCAAGTTTGAATAATCCATAACTGAGACAATGTGCTTTCACTGGTTCTTTAAGAAATACATATGACTATGGCATTGACACTTGTGTTTTCAGACATATTATCCAAAACAACAAGAAAAGCACCTATTTTTATTTCTTGTTTTCAGATAGCTCTTAATCATTATTTAATTGTGATAAATAAACAACCTGTGGCCACATGACCAAGGGGAGGTAACTCTTCAAGAAATGTGAAGACCACAAGTTTTTCTTTCATTTTATTTCTCCTCAATTTTAACTCATATCTCTTCTGTCATCAGGATATAGCCAACAGTATCCATAACTTATTATTATATATTGAAATAAAATTATTTGATATATCATATCAGGGATAATACAATCAAACGAGTACCTTGTGAGTATTAATCCAGAGACAGCCAGGTATGCTAACATACAGCCTGGACCCTGAAATAGTGACAAAGATGCTTGATAACAGCGTTGGAGTATACCATAATTTCTCTATTATTTCAACCCTCAATTTTTTCAAATATTTTCAGAAAATGTTGATGGTTGAACCAATTTCCATTTTGATTAGTTATTTAGCACTGGGGTTGAATTATAAGATAAACACCAAGAACATGTGTATAACTCTAACGCATAATTTTTAAAGGTGACAACATCATAATCACAATTATATCATTATTTATATATCTTAGATTGTGTAATGCAGTTGAGATTATTACGCTATCCAATTTTTTTTCCTGCAAAATAAACAATGATTTTAAGAAATCGATGACAGAGTAATAAAGATACTTCAAATTTTCTAAAAGAGTATATAATATATTTTCTTCACCATTGATATTTAAAATTATTATTATCATTATATTAAAAATATTTCATACCTGAGGTCCAATAGCTCCGGCCAATTTGAATGTGTACAGGATTACATCCAAGACTGGCTGAAACATACATATGTATTTTTATGATGTATGTCCTATATCTTTCTCACATTGTTAATATTAGTAACAAAAACCTGATTCAAACCTGATTTAAACATACATTATGCATTGTTGAAGATATTGCTACTTAATAAATCTACAAAGTTATTACACATTGTGTGATAGCATAGTGCAAATGTCAGCAAATTTCTTCAAACTTCTTGAACTTGTAAATGGTATCAGTATTTATCTTGGTTTCGCTTATTAGTACCAACCACTAACTTGCTTCATCGAAACGTTAACGGGATGTTGTTAGGAATTTGCTATTTATTATTTATGATAGAGTCTTGTATCTTCTTCACATTCTTTATATAAGTTACTAGAACACTTTCATGTATTTTGGAAATTATAATTGGCAACAACTTTTTATGATATTATGTTCTACTTTTGAGAGTTCTTTTTTAATGGAAGTGAAAACATTTGTCAGCTTCTGCTTGGTTTTACTTGTGGTTCAAGTTGAGTTGAAAGTATGAATATGATATGTTTCAAAAAGAACTTTAGAAATCAATAAGCATATAAATTAAGCAATACACAAGTCAATTTTCATAAAAATTGATCTGTTATTTGATTTGAGCCCAGAATCCTCACCATCATTAGTAGAGATATACTATACAAAGACTTTCAGGTGAATAGATCTAAATTCACAAAAAGATAAAAACAAGAGTTTCACAAAAGCTATAGAATAATTTCAAGAGGTACCTTGCTGAGATTGGAGTACAACTCAGCTACTGAATCACAGAACTTCTCAACATCCTGGGTCAACAGCTGGTCCGCGTTGGCGATCCGGTTGTCAAGGTTACTCATCTTGTAGAATGTGAAACCTCTGTAATGATCAGTTTGTCAAATCTCTTACAATTGTCATCTTTGCTTTCAAACAAAATTCAAAAGGATATTCCTGCTTTTATATCTGTATCAAAGGATCATCATTGACAATGGATCGTTTTCAGTTGTTTTAGTAAATTTTAGATTCTAATTGGCCATTGCGCTTATTTCAATAAAAACCAATTGTAATTAGTCATTTTTCATAGAATGTGCAAAATTGTGCAAAATTGCACATGGCCCCTGCTGTTCTTAATACATGAGCATTGCCTGTTGATGTGTTTCTACTATCGGTAGTGATATTTTACTTAAACATGTTTGGATAATTGGACAAAAAAAAGACACAAAAGAAGTATGATCCAAGTGAATTCATTGGAACTTTACATATGAATAACTTTCAATGAATAAGAAACACAAAGGTATCGATTTTTAAAGTTAGATGCAGATGAGAACAAAGATCTTAGGTGAGCCTCCTTCATGTAACAGGGGTTTCTATAATAAACAAAACAACACCAAAACAAAAGTTCCGAGTTGATTCTATGAAATGTTTAAAGGGAGACAACTCACTTGAGATATCTGTCATAGAGATGGTGGGTCAGCCTCGTTCTGAATCTTACTTTCAGCTCATTCAGTCCATACTGCAAACAATCATTGAAGGGAATGCATATCACAATCAATGGGGGTATATTTAACCAGGCTATTACAATCCATAGATTGCTTTCGCTGGATTTCCATCCTTCTGATTGGATACTCATTGATCGGAAGAAGAACTTTCATCCAGTTTTAGCTGGTATCAATCTAACCCAGTTAAACTCCATATGTTTAAAAGGCAAAGTTTTTATCCTCATCCTGTCTTGTGAAGTGTGCGGGAAAACATTATTAATATCTTTTTGAAAAGAATTTATATTTCTCAATGTTACCTGAATGGACATGTGTTATTATAATTGTTATAATCACTTGTATAACATACCGTATATGACCGGGTATAAGCCGAGAATTTGACACCAGAAAATAGGGGGTCAGAGAGGCGGGTCGGCCTATACCTGAGTTATATGATGCAGATAAAAAAATCACGAGACCAAGCACGAGTATAGTCAGCCCAGTGAGTTAGCGAGTCGATGTTTACACAGGAAGCAACATGCACAATCATCGAGGTCATTTCTATATTGAACTTGTAAAATAAAAATACTTTTGTTGTGTTGTTGTTTTTAATGAAAATATACAAATGCAACTGGCATCATATCAACTTACTGTCAGCAAAATAGAGCTGCGAAGAGGGGGGTCGATCTATACATGAGATACTAGGTTTTGACTGGAATTTGGGGGGTTGAGGAAGGCGGTCGGCTTATATGTGGGGTCGGCTTATATCCGGTCATATACGATATGTGCTTTGTACAGCTTCATCAAAACATTGTATAATGATTGTACCCTGGGCCTATTACAGAAATAAAGAATTGAATTGTATCACTTGTTTTTTAATCGCTTCATTCCTTGGCTGCTTATTGGAGAGATATTCAAAAAGAAATAGATGAAGGGTCCGTGAGGGACAACATGAATGTTCATGAATCCTGTATTTTGCATCAACATGATAAAGCTTCATATTTGGAGTTTGAAAGGCAAAGGGCAAACTGGTAATCAGCTCTCTTTCATAGGCATCATTCAGTGTTGTTCGAAGGTAATCAGTTGTGGGGACCATTTTGGTTTATTATGATCAGATGGGATCATTTGCAATGGTAAAAGTATCCAACTTCTCTAATCTCTAAGGGACACAAGCCAAAAGGGTAGATAGATTTCCTCAGGAGCTCCTCTAGGAACATCACTGCAGCATGACAATTATTTGCAAACAAAAAAGAGAAATTTTTATCACTTTCATTATTGATGCCAGCTTTATACTAAACAGAGTCCTAAAACAAATGGCACAAAAAAAAGCTGAGTATGCTTACCTTGAGAATGTTATTTACAGTTGAAATCTGAAACAGTAAACATAAACATTTACAAATATCTGATCGATAGAATTTCAGGGGAAAGAAATATGCAAAGTAAAGTGAAGGAAGACATTAAATATAAAGTATGTATACATGTTCACAGAATTGAGAAAATAAATACGATCAACTAATAATCTTTAAATAATAATAAGAAGGGCAACTTACAGCAGGCATGGCGTAGATAAACTGAAATAAGTGTTTCTTGAAGAGGTCCATATTTCTTCCAATGATTGCACTGAAACAAGAAAAGAACATTTGTGACATGTTTCAGACAAAAAGCAATTGCCTTGTAGATACCAACTCCATTATCATCATATGCAGGATAATGGTATAAGTATCTACATAGAAACATCACATTCCTGCAATAAAGAAGGTGACAAATCCAAAACTTTTCCTTTAAAACAGAATTGTAAACACAAACCTCTCAATGGCGGTTCCATTCTGGATCATCCAGACGTCTGCGTAGGTCCGAGCTATGAGGGATGCAGCCACGAGGATCATGTACCATGCCTGCGGACCAATTTCATATCACAGTCAACAAAATAAACACTAAACATCTTTAAAATCACATTGTGACAGCAAAATTTAGACATGTCATGCCATTTAGTATCTCTTTGGAAATGGAAGTGACACCGTGGAAGACTGTAAATGTAAATTGGTATAAGTGGACATATTCTACAGTGTTGTTCCTAGAGGGGGTCCTGGGGACATTTGCCCACCCTTTTGGCTTGTTGTCCCTTAAAATTATTAGATGTAGGATACAATTTCAAGGGGACCCATCTGCTCAAATATTGCCAAAATGTCCCCCTCAGCTGATAACCTAGGAACAAAACTGTTCTATGGGCATATTCGAGGCCACAAGCACCCTCACCTTATCAACAGTCTGAAGATTAATTCATGAAATATTTGTGCACCCTTCAATGATATTACCTTGCCTGATAAATCTAGGAAGTTTTAGAGATATAATATGTTATTCTTGCTTCTTCCAATAGACAGGGTGTTTCATTACAGGTGTATCTCTTGCATCTAAGTGAAAGTCTTTTTTTTCATGTTGGTGAGCAAATGTTTGTTCGCTTGTGAATTGTTTGCTTTTGTCTAGATCATCAAAACAGTCTACTTGTTCTGATAATTTTTTTCAAAAAATTTTTAAATCCAAAGGCATTATTCATTGCATCAGAATTATGGTTTAAATGATAATAATATACATAGACAATAACTATATTAGGTTTAATACTGATACTAATCTTATAATTTTAAAAACTAGGTTAGGATTATTTCTGTAAATATATTTTTTATTTGTTTTAATCATTGTTTTCTGATTAACAAATCAAACATAATCATATTTAATGACCATTCACAAATCAGTTATCAGACATTGACAGTTGACGTAGGTATCACTTAGTGTCATGTAAAGTGTGACATTCATGATCTGTTATCTTCTGTTATCTCACTTCTAAAACCCTCAAGTGGTATCATATTCTGTATTGCATCATCATATCATGTTAGGATCACTGAGTGCATTAGTCTACATGTTAACCATCAAAGCAGAAAGGTCAGATATAAGTGAATATCTAGGGCTCAACCTCTTGAACTCTCCTAGCACTAAGACAGTCATAATGCTCTACATTTGCATTGGCTTACAAAACTAGCTATTAAGAGACTATAGAAAACAAAGCTCTAGTTTATACCTCATGAACACAAATGAAGAGAAAATCCAAGAAACAGATAGGTGAGGTGAGGTGAGGTGAGGTGAGGTGAGGTGGGGTGGGGTGGGGTGAGGTGAGGTGAGGTGAACTAGGGTTTATCGCCGCTTTCAAGAGTATTTCACTATTTCACTTATTGCGGCTGCTAGTATTATTGCAGGGAGAAAACCTGCAACACTATTGTGGCTATGCATTACGGAGAAACCTGCGAGCATCGGCTGGAATTAGCAATCCATGGGTGGTACTGCGCTGAAATTCAGTGTAGCATTGAACCCAAACCTGACTGCGTGTAGAACAGTTCTCTACTGCAGACAAAGTTGCAGAGGCCCTGGCAGGATTCGAACCACAGACCTGATCCTAAGCCGAACGGACTAACCAAGAAACTGAGAGAATACTGGGATTTTCACTACAGTCAGATATCCTTATCACTGTTTCTTGACAATCATGATAGTTCACTTTCATATGTATTATACAATGTGTGAGTTTTCAGCCATTAGCAGTGTTTGTTTCAGAGGAAAAGTACCCTACTTTCACAAGGCATCACAAATGTGACCTTGACAGAGTGTCATGGCAAACTTTCGTTAAGATAAACTTTAGAAGAATGCACAAGAACAGTCTTCAAAACATAATATTGATCTAAAATTCCTTTTCAAACAATTACCTCAGGTGTGAACCAGCCAGGTATCAAAATCTTCAAAATACGTCCCAGGCGACTGAAACAAAGAACATGCAGAAGTTACCAAAACTCTTCTGTAAAAGTTCAACCATCCAGCTACCTCATCATATATGTATTCACATAACTCCTACATTAACCCTGATTTCCAAAATCCTTGCATCAAAGAGGCACTCCTTGAGTCGTCGCAGCTCAAATATGCCAATCTTTACAATGGTGTCATCATATCCACACACAAAATATTTTTCCAAAAGAATATGTCTTACTTTGTTAATAATTTTAATGAATATTGAGCCCAGGGGTCTTATTTGGAGCATGGAGCATGGAGCGCTCTGAGTCTGGAATGCGGAGATTTAGCGCTATATAAAAGCTATCCATTATTATTATTATTATTATTATTTGACCTCAAACATACAAGGGTTAAACAAGTAGATATTTACCTGAAGAATACACCGTCCACGGCTGCTTTTTCCTTTTTGTTTCCATGCTGAAAAGAAATGTTCAACAAACTTAGATAACTGATAGCAAAATTAAATCTTTGGCTCTTTCTTTCTAAGAAAATAAGTTTGCAAAGACCTTGGCCCTTACTCTTGAAAACATCCAACACTAGGATACCCTAACTAAGAGGGTAAGATAATATAACATTTTATTACCCAAAATGGAATTCTTACATAACTTACATAATTATAATCATTTCATACACATGGCAACACACCAACATACATTTTATCATACAAGCCACAAAACAATACACAGAACAAACATGCCCCTGAGAATTTTTCTCTATCTTGATATGTTTGTCAAATTGCCAGATGAAAAAGATTTATACATGATATTATTATTAAGTACTCTGATAGTTGTGCCTCTCTGATTCTGAAAGAATTTTTACGTAAAGTTTTATCAGACCAAAGTGTTATCTATTGTTCTTTTTTCATGGTCTTTCCAAAAGATGCTTTCCCTCCCCTTGCAGCCTTGCTCATTGGCACCAAATTCATAGTTTGAATGCTGAGATTTCAGATGGGACAATCAAGCTTTGGCACAGTATGCTGGTGAGTATCCACAGCTGTTACTTAAACTAAGTGAGTTGTCATCTATGCCAAACTTTACGAAGTGTCATCTGATCGAGAAGTATGGACTGTTACACGAAAATATTATTTTTTTAAAGCTAATCAACGTCATAAAGTAACAACAGGACGGATTATCCTGATATCAAAAACCGGACGACAACAACAGGATGGTTTGAAATTCTGGTATCGAAAACCGGACACTGACACATGTCAATCCATCAAACATAAGTTTTTGGAAACTTATCTAAAGCAGTCAAAAATGCAGTAACGAGTTGAACATATAGGTTATATTACCAGCATCATAAAGATTGGACATGTGAATATTAGGGTTCTACGAATATATATGGCTGTTTGAAGATTTTCATTGAAAAGAAGTATTTATCATAAAATGTCATTTGGGGAAAGAATATGAGATATATTTGGAATTCAGATCATGAATTACGCCATTTACGTTTGTATCATAGCAAATTATCATTGGATGAAATCAAGGAATGGCTGTTTAAGATCACATTGGTTGCGATTCCATGTCACTTTTGCTAAATGACATGGCACAGCTAGACATATAGGTTTACTGTAGTTAGAGATTCAATATTGAGGGCTAGAATCATGAGTGATATGAAACATTTGGAAAATTTTGTAAAAAGATAAATGGTGTGCATAGATAAATGCCTTACAAAACAAAGATAATGACTTTAAGAAGGTAATAATGAACTTACCTCAGAAATCACAACCCTGATATCTGGAACACCTCTGAAAGAAAGGAAATGTTCAGGATTAAAATCAATAAACTAACTTAATTGTTGAACTACTGGACTATGACAAAATCCTCTAGTTTCAACCTTGTACAGTTGGAATAAATCCCAATAACCTTTTTATTTATAGGTTACACAATGGTAAATTACAGCTTGTAGCAGGTGTTCAAAACTTCACTTTCATTAGCTTTGGTACATTAATATCTTAATTAATTGTATAATGAAAACAAATTCATATAGATTTAAATGAAAACATATAAGAAGAGTTCAAATAATCATATCCTCATAAGTAGATCTTTACACCGTTTCTAGCATATGCAACATATTTATCATGATATGACTTTTATCCATATCTTAATAATGAAAATTTGGGTGGTCTGAATTTACTTTTTCTTAGTATGTAATGTAATTATGTATGGGTACAGTGTTGGAATCATTTGGACTATAACACTGAGAAGTGAAGCCATTCATCGACCCTACAAGTGTGAAAAAGCCTTGCTACACAATTATTAAGAATTGTTGATTAGTTTTATCAATGATAAGTTCTAAATGTGCAGTTGATCTGTAAATACATAAAGTTTATTTGTAATATATTGTAAAATTTGTAACAGTACAGCCTTTTTTTCATGTCATTTTCACAAAAATTAAAATGGCGGCTGGAACAATGTTGATAAGCCACTTAAAGTAAAAGATTCTGTATAGTGTATCCTATTCCATATTCTAGAGACTGCATTTAAACAAGTGCACTTCAAACTAATTTCAACCCCTGAAATGGCTGATTTTGCACTTTCAAACCAGCTCTTTGATTCCTGTTATATTGATCTAAGATATATATAGATATGAAGACTATCATTTTTACACATTTTCTTCCCTGTTGACTTAAGCTTCTAAGAACCTTAGGACCCCTGCCAGATCTCAAGTGAGTTTAGCAGTATATTTTGCTGCTTTATCGAGTGAGGGACCATTTCACAGATACGAGACCTCTGACACTGATATGATAGACTCCAGAGAACTCTTAACCTGAAGTAAGTGATATATTGGGACTTATCCCTGTCTTCCCCAAGGACCTATCCCTGCCCCAGAAGTGATAAATCAGGACAAATTGCAATGTACCCAGGGACTTATCCCTGCCCCAGGCTTTTGGGAAGTACGTACTTTCTTGTGATCTCAATGTTCATAACAGGTTCACAACAATATTACAACCATCTATATTCAATTTCAATTCATTTCCTCATGATCAGGGGGTAGCCACTGATAATTACATAACACTTGTCTTTTATATCAGTATACTGTCGATATTTAAGAAATATTAAAACTGATAAGGGTACTTTATCAATATGCTTTACACTTATAAGTAATGAAGTACAATCAATTTTCTGACATTTACTGATTTGTTTTGCGTTTATCAATGAAGCATAGCGACAGAGGCCCGTCTTTTGACTTGCATTCTCTGAAATTTCAAAGGCGCAAAAACAGCAAAAGACGTAATATTGTATTCATATTTACCTTCTGTTTTTCTTAAGGTTGGCATTTTTGTAAACAAGGTACAGACCCACGCCTACGGCAGTCACAATTGCGGAATTCCTCGGCGTGAGTTTACTGTGGATCGCCATGATTTCTACAGGTGAAGGTCAAAGGTAACTTCCGGTCTAAAGTGCACCGAGGATACCGCTAAAAATAATGTTATTGATTTAGTACTGGTTACAAAACATTTAAACAGGAAATTAAAATATTTAAATATAATACATCTTATCAAGTCAAAACCCGATTCTAAAAAATATAATATAATTGTGAAAATATGTATAACCTTTTAAAATAATACATATATTGTTAATTCATAAGACAATAAGGGTGGTAAATTTTAGACTTAAAATGTTCAAAATTCTAATATAGCTATGTCAAACTGTCCATACAAGTATTTAGCAAAAAAAACATAATAGTAAAGTATCTAGTAAAAAATAAACGGTTTTAAAAGGTTCGTTTAAATAATTCTCTCCGCATAGAGGCACTTCAGTCGTGTCCGAGCAAGCATTTTAGTAACATGACTGAACTGCCTCTGTGGGGAGAGAATGGTTAAAACACTGATAACATGTAGAAAAATAATAATTATTATAATGCCAAATTATTCCTTGAAACGTATATTTCACACATACACTATAATTAACATATACATTTTGCAAATGTAGATATAGAAATAAAGGCAATGTAGTTTTGTGATTTAGAACAAATACTCACCGGTTTTAGACTAAAAAAAGCTCAAAATCACCCAAATGAATCCACACATAACACCTAACAGTGGTTATATCAGTGATTGCCAAACGCAACCTGATCTAAACAAGTGTACATGTCATAATGAATTGACTTAATTAAGGCTTGAAGTTTGTCGTATATACTTTCAATGAACATTGATGCGACATATTTCAATTACAAACAGAGAGTTTTATTGTTGAAATGACTATATACTATTTACCCGGTAAACCATTATGGTCACAGGTGGTTCTTTTTATAAAGGTTGAGTGATTCCAGGTTGCATTTTATCAAGGCTATCGACATCGAAATGTTGGAAATGTTGGAGATGTTGTAAATGTTGGAAATGCTGGAAATGTTGGAAATGTTGGAGATGTTGTAAATGTTGGAAATGCTGGAAATGTTGGAAATGCTGGAAATGTTGGAAATGTTGGAAGTGTAAAAATGTTGGAATTTTTTTTAAATGTTGGAAATGTTGGAAATGTTAGAAGTGTTGGAATTGTAGGAAATGTTGAAAAAAAATGGAAATTTTGGAAATGTTCATTATTTCTCCATGGTTCGACTCCCGCAGACACACACATGGGCGGACAGATTCTCGTTTCAAAGTAAAGCAAGCCAATTTGATAAACACGTATTTTTTTAATGTTTCAGTCATTAAAATATATGTTGCTGCGAATAAGATAAGACAGATAAGAAAATAATATACTATCCCGATGGTTTATTTGGTAACATCGTAAGACATAAACACAGGATAAACCATTCAAGAACAAGATGTCACATTTTAATGAACACTGAAACAGCAAGCAATGATTACATTAGTAAGAGCTATATGTAAAAAAAGGGTGTGATGTAAAAGGGTTTTCTTAAAATTAGATTGATAAATAAGAAATAAATTAATTTTAAAAATTTACTTATGTTTATGTACATACATGCTTATTAACTGTTGTTACGAAGTTTATACCATAATTTGCTGCTATTGTAATTATCCGATCGATAATCATACGTGATGTGTTGTGTCATTCTGAAAATAAAAATGGGGGGGGGGGGGGGGGGGTTTAGGCCCCCAGGACCCTCGTTTACTACGGGTTGTAAAACAAACAAAGAAGATAAAAAGTTCACGTGCATTTATATGTATTGTGAAACATTTCAATCAGAGAAGAATCTATATTGTAAAAGTTTAAGAAATAAATTTACGGTCTTTTTTTTAAATGGTGTTCAACATTGTCATTCCAAACAACCTTTCAGTCATTGATAGTGCCCAAATATTGCTATTTGTTAATATTTTCAATTTCTTCATTGTTGATTGAATTAGGTCTTGGAGAAAAAGACGATTTTTCGGAAATCTATGACAATTTTTTGTTTAACATTAAAATAAACAAGTTATCTATGTACCAATTTGTAAAATTGAAAATCATTAGTAAGCGATGTCAGGAGATTTAATAGAAGGAGGCAACAGTATACATTGTATAGCAGTTATAAACAGTGTATTTTGCTGTGGTGATATTTATTTTCAATTAACGAAGCCGATGAGTACTGTTTTATAAATAAACAAACCAAAGAAGTTTGATTAATAAAACGTTAACAATTAATCAGCAATGATTGACACAAAGTAAAACTAACAGATGACGGAGAAATGAAAAGGTCAAATATCGTATCAACAAATATATACCAGCAATGAATGTGTTATTTCTATCAATCTGTTACTTTCTAAAAATAAAAGCAATAAAATAAACATTTTATCCATGATCTGAATTTGTTTTCTGTCTCCGAATCTGATCTGCTTGTATATATAGGAAAACACCGTGTCAAATAACCTGATCGCCGATATATAGCTTCAATCGATTTGAAATTCTTTTTCAAATCTTTCAGGGGCGACAGCACATTTTAGGACATCTTCCTACACAAAGCCAAAAACGCAAGTTTCCGAACCGTCAGTTTTATGTTTATATTATATGTTTATAAACTGGGGGTTTGGCTTTGCGCATGAAGATGGTTTTAGGAGGAATGTGAGGTGATGTCAGGAAAATGAAAATAACTGGTTTCAATTAAAAGACAATGTATTTAAACTAAATGAAGCCGTATCAAATCAAATATAATTTTAATGCAAAATTCAGCCACGAACACAACATGAATTAAAGGTGTTCACACAAAAATGGCCGCCTATGGACTTATGTGAATCTTCATAATTTGTTCTCTGACTATGGATGAATGGTTTGTGTAATGAGATTTTTGACAGTTCTTTTTAACGTACAATTATCAGTGAAATTTTGAAAAATTAATTAAAAAAACAACGTGCTACTGCCTCATTTACAAATATGAAGAGAATACTATGTATAGTTTGTATCCATTGAATTTGAGGTAAAATGAGTGTCCTTTTGCGACTCAAATTATGGTTTAAACTAACAAAAATCAGCTAAACATTACTGAAAACCAAAACTACTGACGTGTGTTAGAAAACATGTTCCAATACGTAACTGCAAAGTACTTTTCATTGGATTTAACATTCATTTAGCTCGAATCGTTAAAGATTTTATGGCGCTTCTCTCAACCCATAGGGACGATTACGTCCGGAAATCTTTACTCAAGGAAGTGAACGAATTTCTCTGCGAGAAAAAAAGTATTTTTGGTGTGCATTTGTAGTCAGATTTAGTTCGATGAATGTTTTTTAAAGTTCATCGATAAAATAATAAAAAATATTTCCGGTTGTAAAACGTATACATTGTTGAATTTGAGGAAGCAAAAAATTGCCATTACATGCCCTTGGTCGACGTTAACATCATTCTATATGAGTCATTTTCTGCAAATCTGTTTGATTTTTAACTTGTTTTCAAAAACGTCCATATGGCACTCAAATATTAATTTACCGTATTGTAAAACATTCGTTGATGAATATATATGCCAAACATGAAGATTTTAGTATTGACAGATATATTATTTAAAATGCTCGGCCTGAAACCACAGGAACTCGATATCGTAAATAAAATGTTGGTAAAAAAAAAGACCCGTCCCCTCTATATATTTTTCCTACAATTTATTTACGATATCGAGTTCTTTTGCCTGAAACACACGGTACTAAAACAGAGTGGACAATTTACTGATGAGGGTACGGTTTCGAAAATTTCTGCACCAAAACAAACTTTCCTTTCTCAGAGAAAATTGTCCACTTCATTGAGTAACGATTTCAATGCGTAATTTGCAACTGCGTAGTTAAAGATTTAAAAAAATTGTATATAAATAAAAACCAGTTAAATATTACAAATATTAATTTTGGAGGCTACTAAATGAGTGGTTGTTTTTATAAAAAACATATATTAATATGAAAATATGTATTTCATGTGTAAAATATTGTTCCTTATCATCCAAAAATCAATTTTGATAGGACCCTGGGATCTCTATTTCGATAGTTTTCTTACACTTGTTATAAGTGATTATATAGGTATTGAAAAACGCCATTTTTTAACTTAGTGTTGAATTATTTATTTTTCTTTGTTTTTCCTATCACAACCAAATTTAACCATTTTTACAAATGAAATATATTGATATACATTTTTACTTATGTCATAAATGAGCTTATTTGTAATTAAATCTTTACAAAAAAAACTCAATAACTGATGTTATTGAAATATATTAAAATTCATCTGGTATAATTTTTGTCGCTATGAATATTTATAAAACAATTCAAATTGCTGAAGCACATTATCAAGCAAACAAGAAAAAAACGTAATTTCCATTATTTTCTAACGGGCACCTGCTTATCAAGAACGATAACTCTGGAAGACTTTGGAAATCTTCTGTGTTGAGTCTTGAGTCGCAAGCAGACAGATCCAAAATGGTGTACTTTCGTGTTTTCAAGGTAACGATTGTTTTATAAGGAACTTCAAAGAGGATTTTTTTTGACAGTTTTCGTGTAAATCAGTTTCAAATACGCCAGATATTGGAAATCAAGAGAAATATGGATACTTCGTTTCGTTTGAGTCGAGATTGTGAATGTTTTGTTTTGTTGTTGACATCTTTAGAATTTGGAAAATATATTCATTCAAATCCTTATTCACAGTGAATTGGCATTTATATCTATGTTTTAGTTATAATATTTTTATTTGGTTCATAACCATGTTTTTATTTGAGATAGAAATTTAGATATTTATGCCATAATTAGTTGTAAACAATGCTAGTCAATAACATTTTGATAAAAATAATAAAACAAAATAGTGACATTATGTATCAAACATTGAACAATTATGGACAATTTCATATATTACAGACATCATTAGTTTGTTTAAAAACCTTACAAAAAACAGATTTGGTTCATTTATATCATCTTTTCAGTATATGAATATCCCTTATACATATTCACAAAATATTGTTTTGTTTTGATATGCCAGCAATGGTAACTTTGACTGTTTTAACAAAATGAAGACAAATTTCAAATTGAACTTCAAACAACAACCTTGTTGACATAAACATATTTTGTCATTATGTTGTTACTGACATACTCAAATGGAAACCAAAGTGATTTATAAATAAGGAAATGAAATTAATGGGGACATTTAAGTTTATACATGTAATGTTATAAGTACATGGTTATAATACAACTGACTTGAAACATTTATTTTTTGTTTGACAACATTAGAAGAATGCACACTTGGTAAAAAAAAACATCAATGAGAAGTGAAGAAATTCAATGTGTGCTATGAGTGTGAAAATTAAGCCTTGCTGCAACAAAAAGGCATTGTTATTTAACCTAATTTTTTTAATATTTACAAATTTGTGCATAATCTATTACCGTATTCGACGTAATAAGCGCCCTGCTCCAATAAGCGCCCCCCAAAGGATTTTGTAATTATAGGTCTAATAACCGCCCATGTACCAGCCGTAATAAAATCATAAATTCAACGTATTCACTTTGTTTTAAGAGAAATTAATATATGTGTTATTTTCTACTCAATAATGTGTAAGTATGTTTTGAACGTCTGTATCAGTTATCAAAGACAATCTAAACACAGTTCCATTTGAGTAGTCTTTATTTTCGGTCGTCATTCACACAACTTTAATAAGCGCCCACCCAAGTCAATTTTTTAAGCGCCCTGGACGCTTATTACGTCGAATAAGGTAATGAAAATAATTAATTTTCAATAAAAGGCGAAATTCAGTGTTTAATTGTGACATTTCACCATTAAACCAATCACGGGCAGGAAGTTGATAGAACATGGTATTGAAGGAAGTTTTCATTTTCCTTTTCATAAAATGTGAAATGAATATAAACATGAAGCAGAAAAACATCTTCAATTAAAGACAGATATCCACAAAATATCAGAATGTTGTCATATGAGTCAGACCTTCATCTATAAGAAATATTACGGAGAAATATATGGTCGAGAACTGGTCATGTGACAGTCGACAGAAACTTATATTGGCTTGACCCCCACGACCCTGAGTCCAACCAAAAGTGATATTGACTTGATTTACTAGCAATAGAGCCGATGACTTCGAATTGTTGTTTTATGACGGCATCGACTCGTCCTTGCCAACAATCAAGCCAATATTTTGATGATGACTGTATTTTTCCATTCCCTTTTCATTTTTTAATCGAGACCTAATAAAACAATTATTGACTAGTGATTTTGGTCCATACCTGTTTCTAATGATCTGAGGAAACAATATCGTCCTTGGACATCGTCCTCGGTCAATATTGTTTTCCTCCAGTCTATAAAAACAGGTATTGACCTCATCACCAGTCTATAATTAGCTCACCTTTACAAAGTAAATGTGAGCTTATGTCATGGCGCTTCGTCCGTCGTCCGTCTGTCCGTCCGTCCGTCCGTCCGTCCGTCCGTAAACTTTCACGAAAAAGACTACTCCTCCTAAACGAATTCAGATATCATTCTGAAATTGTAGTATGTTATACCCATGGTGATTCCTCACAGAAAGTTAGACGTTTCAGTTTTGAGAATCCAAGATGGCCGCCATGACAGCCATATTGAATTTTCAATTAGATTTCATGAAAAAGACTACTCCTTCTGAACGAATACAGATATCATTCTGAAATTGTAATATGTTATACCCATGGTGATTCCTCACAGAAAGGTAGACGTTTCAGTTTTGAGAATCCAAGATGGCCGCCATGACAGCCATATTGAATTTTCAATTAGATTTCATGAAAAAGACTACTCCTTCTAAACGAATACAGATATCATTCTGAAATTGTATTATGTTATACCCATGGTGCTTCCTCACAGAAAGGTAGACGTTTCATTTTTGAGCATCCAAGATGGCCGCCATGACAGCCATATTGAATTTTCAATTAGATTTCATGAAAAAGACTACTCCTTCTAAACGAATACAGATATCATTCTGAAATTGTAGTATGTTATACCTATAGTGATTCCGCACAGAAAGGTAGACTTTAAAGTTTTTAGAATCCAAGATGGCCGCCATGGCAGCCATATTGAATTTTCAATTAGATTTCATGACAAAGACTATTTCTCCTAAACCAATCTAGGTATCATTTTTATATTGTAGTATGTTATACCTATAGTGATTCCGCACAGAAAGGTAGACGTTTCAGTTTTGAGAATCCAAGATGGCCGCAATAGCAGCCATATTGACTTTTCAGCTGCAGATGACACATCATTATTATTAAATTTTAAGCTTTCATCAAGTGATCACTGGCACCATATAAATTCTCTAATTTGAACTTACTAATCATAATATTATCTTAAATATGGAATATTTAAGATTGTTGTGCAAGTTGTTCTATATTTTTAAGTGTTTCTAAAAAAAATTAAGATGAAAGACAAACATAATTGATTAATTTGTTTAAAATCTTTATGGCAACTAGCTGCAAAAACCAAATCACATTAAACATGTTAAATTTTAAACAATGGTATTTCCCTTTTATTCCTTTAAATACCACACATAAGGGGTCAACCAGAGTTCAGATATTCCACTATGCTGTCTAATACACATCCCAAGGCAGGCTGCTAGCATCACAGTGTCAGCTGCTAGTCTGTTGCATAATCAACCTGACCCAATTGATATGGTAGAGCATTATGCTATATGGCCATGGCCCATGTGTATGCAATAAAAGTTATGGACTTGTATTCTCATGACAGTGATATGTTCTTTCTAAGAATAACAACTTACACAAAACTTGTCTACAATAAGCTTTGTGTTTAGCAGTCTACATGATAAGTTGATGTGGAATAAATATGCAGATGAAAATCGAAAAGGGTTTAGTAAGAAAAGTAAGGAAATTTGATTTGTCATATCTCTCTGTTGATTTGACAATGCAAAAATGTTTACCATCATAGTACTGTATGAGTGTTAAATAAATTGATACTTTAATGAAAGACATCTCATGGTCACTTGACATGTAAATATTATGTGAACAAAATAAACGTGTCTTATGCATTGCTGTGTTTATGACTTTCCTCTCAATCAGTCATTCATTTTCCTTGAAAAATCTGTTCTTTTGGGATTCTCAATATCCCATGCAGCATAACCATCAGTGAAATAATCTTGAAATCATATTAATGATTCACTACAAAACAAATGTAAGTGCCCACCATCCTGTAAGTAATGAATGACATTTGAATGGATACACCTAAACCAATCAAGATATCATAATGAAATTAATACGGATGCCCACATAAAAGTAGCATTTTGAAGATTAAAAAGTACAAGATGGTCACCAATTCAGCCATAGATATACAAAAAAGTTATACAAAAACCTACTGCTTGTTAACTTATCATGATTATATCATTCGTGTATTAATGTTTGTTCAAGCTCTAGTCGTTTCCTAAAGAAGACTAGTATTTTAAAAGATAAAAAAATCATGATGGCAGCCATAATCAATTATATAAAAGATGGTTACATGTATAATTAAACCAATACCACATCATTCATTTTAAGGTGAGCTTCTGTACCCTCGGTACTTTTATTGTAGTTTATCATTATGAATGTATTTAGCCGGCAATCTGATTGGTCAAGAACAGGCCATGTGACAGTTGAAGAACAGGTGATATTGCTTGAGGTCGAGTATGATCAAAAGTGATATTGACTTGAGTTACTTAAAATAGCGTTGATGACGTCAAACTGTTTTTGTTTGACATCATGCTATTGTTACCATGACGTCACTGGTCGGTTCTTGCCCACAATTGAGCTTAATTGCCATTCATGACTAATTTTATGCTCTCTCTTCATTTGGAAACCGAAATATAATAAAATAATTATGGACTTGTGAATTTGGTCAATACCTGTTTTTATATAGTGAAGGAAAACAGGTATTGACCTAGTCACCAATCCATATTTTTTAGCTCACCTTTCCAAAGTAAATGTGAGCTTATGTCATGGCGCTTCGTCCGTCGATCGTCTGTCTGTCCGTCCGTCCGTCCGTAAACTTTCACGAAAAAGACTACTCCTCCTAAACGAATTCAGATATCATTCTGAAATTGTAGTATGTTATACCCATGGTGATTCCCCACAGAAAGGTAGACGTTTCAGTTTTGAGAATCCAAGATGGCCGCCATGACAGCCATATTGAATTTTCAATTAGATTTCACGAAAAAGACTACTCCTCCTAAACGAATTCAGATATCATTCTGAAATTGTAGTATGTTATACCCATGGTGATTCCCCACAGAAAGGTAGACGTTTCAGTTTTGAGAATCCAAGATGGCCGCCATGACAGCCATATTGAATTTTCAATTAGATTTCACGAAAAAGACTACTCCTCCTAAACGAATTCAGATATCATTCTGAAATTGTAGTATGTTATACCCATGGTGATTCCCCACAGAAAGGTAGACGTTTCAGTTTTGAGAATCAAAGATGGCCGCCATGACAGCCATATTGAATTTTCAATTAGATTTCATGAAAAAGACTACTCCTTCTAAACGAATACAGATATCATTCTGAAATTGTAGTATGTTATACCCATGGTGATTCCCCACAGAAAGGTAGACGTTTCAGTTTTGAGAATCCAAGATGGCCGCCATGACAGCCATATTGAATTTTCAATAAGATTTCATGAAAAAGACTACTCCTTCTAAATGAATACAGATATCATTCTGAAATTGTAGTATGTTATACCCATGGTGATTCCTCACAGAAAGATGGACGTTTCAGTTTTGAGAATCCAAGATGGCCGTCATGACAGCCATATTGAATTTTCAATTAGATTTCATGAAAAAGACTACTCCTTCTAAACGAATACAGATATCATTCTGAAATTGTAGTATGTTGTACCCATGGTGATTCCCCACAGAAAGGTAGACGTTTCAGTTTTGAGAATCCAAGATGGCCGTCATGACAGCCATATTGAATTTTCAATTAGATTTCATGAAAAAGACTACTCCTTCTAAACGAATACAGATATCATTCTGAAATTGTAGTATGTTATACTCATGGTGATTCCTCACAGAAAGGTAGACGTTTCAGTTTTGAGAATCCAAGATGGCCGCCATGACAGCCATATTGAATTTTCAATTAGATTTCATGAAAAAGACTACTCCTTCTAAACGAATACAGATATCATTCTGAAATCGTAGTATGTTATACCCATGGTGATTCCTCACAGAAAGGTAGACGTTTCAGTTTTGAGAATCCAATATGGCCGCCATGACAGCCATATTGAATTTTCAATTAGATTTCATGACAAAGACTATTTCTCCTAAACCAATCTAGATATCATTTTTAGCTCACCTTTACAAAGTAAATGTGAGCTTATGTCATGGCGCTTCGTCCGTCGTCCGTCTGTCTGTCCGTCCGTCCGTCCGTCTGTCTGTCTGTCCGTCCGTCCGTAAACTTTCAGGAAACAGACTACTCCTCCTAAACGAATCCAGATATCATTCTGAAATTGTAGTATGTTATACCCATGGTGGTTCCTCACAGAAAGGTAGACGTTTCAGTTTTGAGAATCCAAGATGGCCGCCATGGCAGCCATATTGAATTTTCAATTAGATTTCACGAAAAAGACTACTCCTCCTAAACGAATGCAGATGTCATTCTGAAATTGTAGTATGTTATACCCATGGTGATTCCTCACAGAAAGGTAGACGTTTCAGTTTTGAGAATCCAAGATGGCCGCTATGGCAGCATCCTGCTACATCAGCGTATATGTCTCCGCTAACGCTACAACCTATCCCCTGATATCCTCCTATGGTCTTCTGTCGTATCGCTGACGGGTTGATGCTCAGCGCTATTTATAGCCTATCTGTTTTCAGTCAAACTATTTCGAACTCCATACACTGTTGTCTAGTGATGTCGCACGTGGAAATCTAAGAGCGCGTGATATGGAGCTTAGCGGGAGACTGCAGTGAGAATCAGATTTATCATCTAATAGCACTCCTATTGGTTAATTTGAATCACGAGATGAGCACGCGGAACGAAGCCAAGAAACTAGTTTGCCGCTATCGCTGAAAGGGCATCATTTGATTGGCTTGCTATATATAGCGATACGACAGAAGACCATAGGAGGATATCAGGGGATAGGTTGTAGCGTTAGCGGAGACATATACGCTGATGTAGCAGGATGCTATGGCAGCCATATTGAATTTTCAATTAGATTTCACGAAAAAGACTACTCCTCCTAAACGAATCCAGATATCATTCTGAAATTGTAGTATGTTATACCCATGGTGATTCCTCACAGAAAGGTAGACGTTTCAGTTTTGAGAATCCAAGATGGCCGCCATGGCAGCCATATTGAATTTTCAATTAGATTTCACGAAAAAGACTACTCCTCCTAAACGAATTCAGATATCATTCTGAAAATGTAGTATGTTATACCCATGGTGATTCCTCACAGAAAGGTAGACGTTTCAGTTTTGAGAATCCAAGATGGCCACTATGGCAGCCATATTGAATTTTCAATTAGATTTCATGAAAAGACTACTCTTTCTAAACCAATCTAGATATCATTCTGAAATTGTAGTATGTTATAACTATGGTGATTCCGCACAGAAAGGTAGACGTTTCAGTTTTGAGAATCCAAGATGGCCGCGATAGCAGCCATATTGAATTTTCAATGAGATTTCATGAAAATTACTACTTCTCCTAAACCAATCTAGATATCATTTTCATATTGTAGTATGTTATACCTATTGTGATTCCTCCCACAAAGGTAGACGTTTCAGTTTTGAGAATCCAAGATGGCTGTGATAGCATCCATATTGACTTTTCAGCTGCAGAAGACACATCATTATTACTAAATTTTAAGCTTTCATCAAGTGATCACTCGCACTATATACATTCTCTAATTTGAACTTACTGATCATAATATTATCTTGAATATGGAATATTTAAGATTGTCATGCAAGTTGTTCTATATTTGTAAGTGTTTCTAAAACATTAAGATGAAAGACAAACATACCCGGTAATTAATTAATTTGTTTAAAATATTTATGGCAACTAGCTGCAAAAACCCAATGACATTAAACATCATGTTAGATTTTGAACCATGGTATCTCCCTTATATTCCTTTAAATACCACACATAAGGGGTCAACCAGAGTTCAGATATTTCTGTTGAGTCCACTATGCTGTCTAATACACATCCCAATACAGGCTGCTAGCATCATAGTGTCAGCTGCTAGTCTGTTGCATAATCAACCTGACCCAATTGATATGGAAGAGCATTATGCTATATGGCCATGTGTATGCAATAAGAGTTATGGAAATTAGACTTGTATTCTCATGACAGTGATATGTTCTTTCTAAGAATAACAACTTACACAAAACTTGTCACTTGTTTTGTGTTTAGCAATCTACATGATAAGTTGATGTGGAAAGAGTTATTTTGCATCAGGTTCCAGTTCCTGTGTTTTACTCATATTTGTACCATTTCTATATCTAAAAGAAGTTCTTCTTGACACAAAATCAATTTAGGACATAAGCTAACTATATTTTGTGAAATTATATTTATTTTTCACAACAATTCATGTTCTCTCCCGTCAAGTCTTTTAATACCACACATAAGGGCTTAGCAAGAGTTCAGGTTTACAAGCTCAGCACACTAGGATGCTTCTCCAAATATACGTACACAAAGCCAAATACACAAATTGCTACACTCTCTGGGGCTAGCAGCCCTGCCTGCTTGTATATTGCATAGTAATCCTGACCTAATTGGTAAATAGAACATAATGGACTTTATGGAAAGTATATAAATTGTCTTTATGAAAAGTGTACTTGTATTCTATCAATAGTAATACTTTTTACAAATAACTTAAACAAGTCAAGAATCAGCTTTTGTGTACAACAATCTGCACGATGAGTTAATATTAACAAGTCAAGAATCTGCTTTTATGTTCAGTAATCTACATGATAAGTTAATAATAGAGGTATTTTGTATCAGGTTCCAGTTCCAATACCATGTGTTTTATAAATACCTGTAAAAATAAATGATAATTGTATCATGCTGAAGGGGTTCTGGGAACAACATGTCATCATAGAAGTCATTATTTTTCAATTAGATTTCAGGCCAAGTACTACTCCTACTAAATCAATTAGATATCATTCTGAAAAGTGAGTATTTTTTTATATAGTGATTCCTGACAAAGACACATTTATTTTATTATCAAGAATCCAAGATGGTCAATATGTCAATTATATATTGAATTTTCAATTAGATTTCATGAAATTCATTGAAAAGAATACATTTCCTGATCAATCAAATCAATGTCATTATATTTGTATTGATACGCTTGTTGTAATATTTATCAACACTATAAATACAGTTACAAAAAACTGTATGAATCATCTTTATCTGCGAACAGCCTGAAGCATGACTGTTTTAATAAATCCTTTCCGTTTTACATAATTCCTGACACTTCATATATGGCAAATAACATAACCAGTGAGGGATAAATATAAATTTTATTATCATCTATATCTGATTACGGTCTGAACAATGATTATCTAGATAATTATAATGATCATTCAATTCAAACAAATCCTTTTCAAAAGCATTTAAAATGATTAAATTTGTTCACTCCCAACACTAACTGTTAGGTTTTTAGTCCTTTGTTCCCATGCAATTAATTTATTCCAAATTGAAAATTTTGGTTCATGAACAAACAAATTATCTTTTATTTTGTTTGTCATGCTAATAAAAGATATCATTTAATATTCATCTTCAAAACTAATTGAACAGCTGTCTGAACAATTCTTTTTTTACAAAGTCTTTCTCACCAATTCTCTCTGTTAGTTAAGATACTAAAATAAACATATTACTGAGTTGACCTCCAGATTATTTCAATTGCAAACTTCTCTTCTACCCCCACCCCTTCTATCCCCCCTTTCCCTCCTCCCCTTTTTTCTCCTGTCCTTCCATTGCAAACCTCTCTTCTATCCAACAATCCTTCTATCCCCCCTTATCCCCCCCCCCCCCCTTTCCCCATCTATCCTTCCAGCCCCTCTCCTGCAACTCTCCTCTAAAGAGTATCTGTATTGCATATTGAAATGAGGGGAGGACACTCACTATTTGGAATAACAGTAACTTACATAAGAGGATAAGTTACATAAGCTACATGCAGGTGCAAGAGGTCATCATAGGTCAGCATATCTAGTAATTAGCATAAACCCCCATGTTGCTAGCCTATTCTGACCAATCAGATTGCACTAACATATGTCAAGATTTAAGATATTCAGAAATCTTCAGTTAGAATTACATGAGACATTGACCTGGACAGTTTACTTTGGCAATTGGACCTATCACTAGCTGAATTTGTGATTTGTGTCAGAGAGATATATTCCAAATGTTTATGTGCATCATCTTTTTAGTTCTTTGGAAGTTGAGAGTGTGACTAAATGAATACTCCTAAACCAATCAAGATATTATAATGAAATTAATACAGATGCCCACATAAAAGTAGCATTTTGAAGATTAAAAAGTCCAAGATGGTCACCAATTTAGCCATAGATATAAAAAAAAGTTATACAAAAACCTACTGCTTGTTAACAAATCATGATTATATCATTCTTGTATTAATGTTTGTTCAAGCTCTAGTGGTTTCCAACAGAAGAATAGCATTTTAAAAGATAAAAAAATCATGATGGCAGCCATAATCAATTATCATATAAAAGATGGTTACACAATTAAACCATATTACCACATCATTCATTTTAAGGTGAGCTTCTGTACCCTCGGTACTTTTATTATATTGTAGTATGTTATACCTTTAGTGATTCCGCACAGAAAGGTAAACGTTTCAGTTTTGAGAATCCAAGATGGCCGCAATAGCAGCCATATTGACTTTTCAGCTGCAGATGACACATCATTATTATTAAATTTTAAGCTTTCATCAAGTGATCACTGGCACCATATAAATTCTCTAATTTGAACTTACTAATCATAATATTATCTTAAATATGGATTATTTAAGATTGTCGTGCAAGTTGTTCTATATTTTTAAGTGTTTCTAAAAAAAATTAAGATGAAAGACAAACATAATTGATTAATTTGTTTAAAATCTTTATGGCAACTAGCTACAAAAACCAAATCACATTAAACATGTTAAATTTTAAACAATGGTATCTCCCTTATATTCCTTTAAATACCACACATAAGGGGTCAACCAGAGTTCAGATATTCCACTATGCTGTCTAATACACATCCCAAGGCAGGCTGCTAGCATCACACTGTCAGCTGCTAGTCTGTTGCATAATCAACCTGACCCAATTGATATGGTAAAGCATTATGCTATATGGCCATGGCCCATGTGTATGCAATAAAAGTTATGGACTTGTATTCTCATGACAGTGATATGTTCTTTCTAAGAATAACAACTTACACAAAAATTGTCTACAATAAGCTTTGTGTTTAGCAATCTACATGATAAGTTGATGTGGAATAAATATGCAGATGAAAATCGAAAAGGGATTAGTAAGAAAAGTAAGGAAATTTGATTTGTCATATCTCTCTGTTGATTTGACAATGCAAAAATGTTTACCATTATAGTACTGTATGATTGTTAAATAAATTGATACTTTAATGAAAGACATCTCATGGTCACTTGACATGTAAATATTATGTGAACAAAATAAAAGTGTCTTATGCATTGCTGTGTTTATGACTTTCCTCTCAATCAGTCATTCATTTTCCTTTAAAAATCTGTACTTTTGGGATTCTCAATATCCCATGCAGCATAACCATCAGTGAAATAATCTTGAAATCATATTAATGATTCACTACAAAACAAATGTAAGTGGCCACCATCCTGTAAGTAATGAATGACATTTAAATGGATACACCTAAACCAATCAAGATATCATAATGAAATTAATACGGATGCCCACATAAAAGTAGCATTTTGAAGATTAAAAAGTACAAGATGGTCACCAATTCAGGCATAGATATACAAAAAAGTTATACAAAAAACTACTGCTTGTTAACTTATCATGATTATATCATTCGTGTATTAATGTTTGTTCAAGCTCTAGTCGTTTCCAAAAGAAGACTAGTATTTTAAAAGATAAAAAAATCATGATGGCAGCCATAATCAATTATATAAAAGATGGTTACATGTATAATTAAACCATTTTACCACATCATTCATTTTAAGGTGAGCTTCTGTACCCTCGGTACTTTTATTTAATGTTGTCGTTTCTCAACAATAATCATTTCACTTTCCATTATTATAAAAATAAAACTTTTATTGATTGTACAGGAATCAGACTAATGATATGCAGCAATGGCGTGTGCTGCCCCTATTGATTCCCCTTCCAAACAACTGGGGAATGAGATTATCAACGTCAAACTCTTTATTACCTCCTACACCGATGAGTTCTTTGCAGAAAGGGAGATAATTCGAAGAGAGGTAAGATGTTTGTTTGAAGGATACAAGTAAAATAATTCAAGATTCAATACTCTTTATGATATATTTTAAACAACTGGAGAATAAGATTAGCAACATCAAAATCTTAATTACCTCTTACTTTAATGAGTTCTTTACAGAAAGGGAGATAATTTGAAGAGAGGGGAGATTTTCTTTTGAAAGATGAAAGTAAAATAATTCAAGATTCAATACTGTTTATTCTTCCATAAATGTGCAAAATACTCGTTTCTGATTGGCTACTGTTAAAAATCAGAGGGCGTATAATTTGGTTATATGGTGCTTTGTTTACTTCGTCTAATGCGCAGGAATACATTTTGTTGCCTAGCAACAGTAGTCCTCAAATTTTGCTGTTGATTCGGAAATTACAAAAAAGCCAAATATTTTATTTTTTAAACATTATTTATCAAATCTAATCAAACTTCCCACAAGCTAATCGGTTGAATGCGGTAAAAAACGTTTAATTAAATGAAACTGACGGTATATCACCCTTTTTCATAATATACCGTTTTACTAAACTGTTCTTTAGGTTAGGGTTAGGTTTTCTTTTATGGGGTGCCAAACGGGACTTTAATGGCTATTTAGTTGTGATAGTTGTGTAGTTGTGATAAAACCACAAACATATTGTTAACTTCCACTTTAGAAAGCATATTATTCAAAGCTGTGTTTAATTGGTTTGTGTTTTCAAGTTCTGCTTTTGTTACAGATATTGCCAGAAGTTCGAGCTTGGTGTGAACAGAAGAGACTTAATCTTATTGAACATGGAATCAAATGGGTAGGTACTATTATGACTAATGAGTTGCTCTTTGTGACATTTTATTGAATACTCAAGCAGTGTTAGTATTGGGATGCAATTTTCAAAATTATGAAGTACAAGCATGCATGGTTTTGAAAATTGTTGGCTTGAACAGTCCTAAGAAGTTGACAAGCATTGCAATGTGATTCACATTCAGTGATAAGACTAGCAAATGTTGGTACAAATACACAAGGAAATTGATCCGCATCAAATTCTCAAGAAAGTTGAGTCCTGTAAAACCCTGCAATTTTAGACATACACCTACCAATATTAGTATTTCAATTTGACGATTTGTTGGAAATTTTATAGACCTTTTGTCATACTTGCGTACAGTTTATACTAAATTTTGCTATTGAGAAAAAAAATACATCATTCGGTAGAAAGAAATTTAGTTAAAAGTTTGATATCATATTTAGTGTTTTAATCAACAATGAAATACTAAATTTGACCTTCAAAGTACAGTACCCTCTGCAAAAGGTTTATAGCTTTTAACGAACCTGCTTTCGGTGATGTCAACAATATATGTGTAGGATTTACATCGCGTGTCAGTTACCATGAAATACTCTTAAAAGCTGCGTGAAACACCATACCACCTCACCTCAAATAGTTGCTTCTGTCCAAAAGACCTAATGTCATTAACAAAATACACTGTAATGGTAATCTTCTTCAAATACAAATGTCTGCAGGGAGGACGACACCCGGACAGACGGGATGTCGGGGAGATGGAGCGAGCACAGACAAGTATCGAGAACTGTTACTATAACAACATCATGCCCCTCTTCATCAACATCACAAGGTATGAATTTTATAGGGATTCAATATTACACTTAGTTTAATGAAATTCTTCAAGGGCATTTAGAAGTTGGGTAGTAATACAAGACAATGATAGTTACCACTAATCTCATTACCCACCTGAATAAGGGGCAAGAACTAGCCCAGAAACGTCGTGTGAAATAACTAAAGAAGTTTACATCCATATCATTTTCTTGTATTACTTGTTTAATGTTTAAAGAGTCATTACTCTGTCAAATTTGAGTTTTGCTTCATTATGATACAATAAAATATGTGACTGTTGTTTCGGCTTATTACTAATAATAAAGATTGTTTTTTGCCCTCATTACAAATTAATATTGAAATTTGTTGTATGTCAATGACTTCCAGCAGCCACACTATAGTGCCTGTTCAATATAACCCTGGCTTCTCTGGTGAAGAGCAGACACTCTACCAACTGAGCTACTTCCTAATGGCTTTGGTCAACTTGTTGTTTTTGTGTATAAGGATAATAATGATAACACTTTATTGTCCTAAGTACAAGTACATGGGAAATTCTTTTTGTGGCACCCGGCAGCACCAATGCGTTGTTCTGGCTTTACAATGCTGAGTGTCAAGCAAGACTGTGCTTTTACTAATTTACAATCATATTGAGATAAGATATATAAATAATAGAATATTCAATAATAGATATGACAGTTAATCTTCAACAGCTTCAACACTTGTAGCACGTCTAAAGTAACCAAAATAGTGACCATGGGCCAGTAAAGCATCCTTTCAAGAGGTCATCATAAAAGTCATGTTATGATGATAATAATACATCATTTCTATAGCGCTGTACTTTAGAAAGCAATAAATATCTCAAAAACGCAGTAGTTGGAAATTATCAACAGGTTAAGGTAAGGTGGGTATGACGTTCCAGCATATTTACATTTATAGTAAACTATACTTGCCATGTTCCTATATCTATATGAAACGTTGCAGCGAGTCTATTGGGTGGGTGCCGATGTGGGGAGAGTACGCAGACGAGGTGATAGAGGACTATATTGAGGCGTACGGTCTACTGGTGGAGGACCTCCAGGTCTTGTATGGGGCTTACAGGGAGGACAATCTCAACTGTGAGTTACCTCCCTTTATATGCTCTTTAATCTTCTAGACTGGAGTAGTTTCAGAGTGTTCATACAAAGACAGCGTATTCTCTGAGATTTGTGTTTCCAAAATAAAAATTACTCCTTGTTCTGTATGGAGGACAATCTTAACTGTGTTAACTTTATATGCTCTTCAATCTTTAAAAGTAGAGTTGGTTTATGGTTTTCACGATGAAGGAGATAGCTTTTTCTCTGAGTCTGAGATGTGTATTTCCAAAACGAATATTACTCCTGGTTCTGTATGAGGTCTACAGGAGGACAATCTCAACTGTGAGTTACCTCCCTTTATATGCTCTTCAATCGGTACAGAGTAGAGTAGTTGTCATGACGGAGAAAGCATATTCTCTGAGATATGGTATAATTTCCAAAATGAAAATTACTTTTGGTTCTGTTCGGGGCCTACAGGAGGACAATCTCAACTGTGAGTTACCTCCCTTTATATGCTCTTCAATCGGTACAGAGTAGAGTAGTTGTCATGATGGAGAAAGCATATTCTCTGAGATGTGTATTTCCAAAACTAAATCCCCCTGGTTCTGTATATGTCCTACAGGGAAAACATTCTCAACTGTGAGTTACCTCCCTTTATATGCTCTTCAATTTGTAAAAATTAGAGTATTTGTCATGATGTAGGAAAAAGCATATTCTCTGAAATGTTGTGTATTCCTAAAATTAAAAATCCCACTGGTTCTCTATTGGTCCTACAGGGAAAACATTCTCAACTGTGAGTTACCTCCCTTTATATGCTCTTCAATTTGTACAAATTAGAGTACCGTATTCGACCTATTAAGCGCCCTGCTACAATAAGCGCCCCCCAAAGGATTTTCTGATTATATGTCTAATAACCGCCCATGTACCAGCCGTACTAAAATGATAAATTCAACGTATTCACTTTATTTCAAGAGAAATTAATGGATACAATAGCGATGATATGTGTTATTTTCCACTCAATAATGTGTTAGTATGTTTTGAACGTCTGTATCAGTTATCAGAGACAATCAAAACCCAGTTCCATTTGAGTAGTTTTTATTTTTCGGTCGTCCTTC
This sequence comes from Steromphala cineraria, assembly GCA_916613615.1. Taxonomy (NCBI): domain Eukaryota; kingdom Metazoa; phylum Mollusca; class Gastropoda; order Trochida; family Trochidae; genus Steromphala; species Steromphala cineraria. Next base: position 35,811,831 of record OU744722.1, on the reverse strand, counting down.
ACGTCACTTAAAATAAGCGCCCACCCAAGTCAATTTTTTAAGCGCCCAGGGCGCTTAATACGTCGAATACGGTATTTGTCATGATGTAGGAAAAAGCATATTCTCTGAAATGTTGTGTATTCCTAAAATTAAAAATCCCACTGGTTCTCTATTGGTCCTACAGGGAAAACATTCTCAACTGTGAGTTACCTCCCTTTATATGCTCTTCAATTTGTACAAATTAGAGTATTTGTCATGATGTAGGAAAAAGCATATTCTCTGAAATGTTGTGTATTTCTAAAATTAAAAATCCCACTGGTTCTTTATTGGTCCTACAGGGAAAACATTATCAACTGTGAGTTACCTCCCCTTGTACACTCTTCATAACTAGCAACATACAAGGAAGTTTTTTATCATATAATCAGCAAAGTTCCTTTAGGTCTTTACCACAAATGATATATTGACCAAAACTACGATGCAGACTTCAAGTAATAATTAGTTCTGTGCAATCCCTCCCATATTTTTGTCATATTTTGAAAATTTAAAATTATCATCTTACATGAAAAAAACTTGATTTCATTGGGAATATTGAGCCCCCCTTTCATAGTCTTTTCTACCGAAAGTGGTAGGTGACTTCACAATATAACTTGTATTGATATATCATAACTCGCTCATATGTAGAGTGTGATGGTTTTCTATTGTTTCAGCTATTTTTCTTATTCGAGATGATTCGTTCTTGGAGTCGGTTCCTGAGGAGGAACAGAAATATTTTGTACAGAAAACGTCTGCATCAGAGAAAATATGTGGTCCTCATGACAAAATTTCCCAGAAATTCCCAGTAAGTATAAGCAGAAACTGTTCATTGATTTTACTGAATGTCATTTCAATCACATTGAGTAGATTTGGAAAGGAAAATGAAATAAATAGGATTGAATGATTTTCCTTTTGATATCAATGAATCAAACACAAAAGTAGGCGTCATTTATCCACTTTGACCAAATTGAGTAGTTATCATGTCAGCTTATGATCAACTGAATGATACTAACAAATACAGCTAATGTGGTAAAACATGAGTAGTAGGAAATCAGAAAGGGGGGCGTAGCCGCCATAAATATAAATGACACAAAGGCAGCTTCTTCAAGGGTTATTTATTGCATTTCGGGGAGCCTGTCTGTCTGTCCAGTCTGATAAATAATCTTTGAAGAAGTTACCCACCTGTCTTTTATATGTTAAACTGGTACATCCCCTATTTCCCTCGCAAGCTTTAAAGCATTGAATGCCTAAGACTACGGTAAATATGCGGTCTACAATTAAAAAATTGTAATTCATTTAGAGCTAGCAATGTAATCAGCAGTGGATGTATAGGCCTGTATAACAGCCTGTGAACTTGAATCATTTGTAAAAATTTGTAACTTTCTGAGTTCAGATATATTCTTAATGCTTTTTCATACTTATTCTCAATGATTTAACAATGACTTTCCCACCACAGCCGACCCGCTTGAAGCACTACAAGTGTGGATACAAGGGTATCGACCACAAGAAACGTCCTCAGGTTTCTTTAGCAGAGGATCTTAAACAAGAGGTGAGAAGAGGTTTACATAAGACATCCACATTCTTAGACTGCTTGATTCATGATTTCACACATGTGAAGTCAATCCAAATTGCTTGTCGTGATAGCTGTGACTAAATTTGAATCAATAGACAATAGATCAATATTGGTTCAATATTCTTGATGTTTGAGGCTTTTAATAGAAGACATAATTTGATATTCTATGATGTAAAATACATTTTAGGGTTTTGATTTGCCCCCTCAACAATTAATCCATCTTGAGTTATTTCTCTTCTCTTCTCTTCTCTCCCTTCCCTTGTACAAGCATGGCCGCCGCCATACACAACAGTAGTTAGTGCATCAGCAAATTTTTTGGAATTGGTTATTCTGAACTTCATATGGTGATAAGGGATATCCTATTTTCCCTGATTATTAGATTCATTGTGTGGTTTAACTTAAGAGCAGAAAAAGGGAATTAATATGGTGCTGTTATCGTTATAATTTTCAAAACTTGAGTGATAGTAAAGTAGTGTTGTTCACTTGCCAAACAGATTTTCATGTTCTCTTGTTTTCTCCCAATAGGCCCTATTCAATACCTCACTCTTTGTCTCAGATTATCGACTTCCTAAAGCAGCGTATAGCGTATGACTACTGCGGGGAAGAACCTGCAATGTCAAACCACCCAGACAGCTTCGTACACGCTGCGCACCGCGACTTCCTGCGGCAGAAGAGTCAGGTGGTCCTGGGGAGGAATGAAGTTGTACAAAAGGTAAGGTCCCCTTCATCATGTTTTCTAACTAACTCACCTTTTTAGTATTCACGTAGTGTTCTTTAGTTGATTTGAGATGTGATATATTTGTCTTGGTGCAATTGTCTACCAGTTTGCTAAGGTTCTTACAATAGACCTGTAATCATCGAGGCCTGATGTGAGAGGCCTGGTTAAATCAATATCAGTATATAATATATATAGATGAATACTTCTGTTCACATCAGGTCACATTTTTATGTTAGATTACTCTTGGTCAAGTGACGAGAGATATTTATCATATAGATAGATGCTAAAGTGAATATGTTTTTGTTTTATTACCTCCTTTTTTTCGAGACACTGCTTCAGATGTTGAACTACTCTGTCCTTAGGACAAACTTTGCAAATATTCATCAATTAATACCTCCCTTTATGGCTTCATTGATGATCTTGGTGAAAACAGTTTTCAATCATTTTGTTTGCAAGCCTCGAAGATTGGGCTTATCAAAAGGCAGATACACATTTAGAATTGAACTCATTGCTTATGATTGGTATTCAGAATTTGTCTTTCCTGACAGCACATTTAAGATTTAATCAGTTGCTTAACACAACAATTATGATTTTTGTGAAAGAACCAAAGCATGTACAAGTTTGCCACTTTAAATACTCATCTTTTATGAGAGAATCTTATTTATTTTCAGATTGAAGATTATATTTTACGGGAAGACAAAGATGTGCCTTTGGTTTTGCTTGGTAGCCCAGGTTGTGGTAAATCTTCTATTTTGTGTAAGGCAGCCGATGTACTTATCAATAAGGTGGAAAAGGGAGAAATTCACGGGTGAGTACAGCAATTTTCTGCACAAAGAAATTTTTATTTAAACAATATTTTATTTCCATAAGACTTATTAATGTGATACAAAAAAAAAAGTATAATATAATATGGAAAAAGGATTAGCAAACAGGCTAATAAAGCCTATATACAAAATGTAAATGCTTCTCCTTACAACAACTGAAGAACTTTTCTATCTTATTAGTTCATTAATATACATCTTTATACCACTATTAAATTTGTATGAATACCATTGGTCAGTACGGACCACAAGGTTGAAAATTATATGTGTTCACTGACCAGTCAAGAGGTCAGGTTTGTAACAGAAATTTGTGAGATTGATTTGAAATATTGACAAGTCATTTGATTACATTATGTACTAACAATCTAAAATAATTAAATAAGTAACAATGACCTTCCCTTGTCGAGTCCTCGAGTCCATCTTGAACAGACTCTGGCTCATCTACTCGATTACCCGTGGAGGCCCTATACCTATGTCTTGACTCCTCATTGCAGCGAGGGTGGCAGGGCGTGGCACGTGTTCTACCATTTTGTGGGTGCGGTGCCGGGGTCCACGTACCTGGAACCCATGCTGAAGAGACTTCTCCGTGAGGTGGAAGCAGCTAAGGTCTGTACATGGTTGTCGTGGAAGTGTCTTGATCTTCCAACATTGTGTTTAGATTCAGTCTAAGAAAACCTAGTCTAAAAAATTATTGCTATACTCCAATATTGAGTCTTGCTAGATACAGTAATATTTCGTGTCAGCCAACCTTTCAATGACCTATGACCCTCAAATAAAGCCAGTGGCGAAATGGATGTATCCAATCATCAAGCAACTACTATTAGTATTATTTGTTTGAAATTTGAAATTTGAAGATTACTTGCGACTGCAGACTATTGCGGCATGGTAAGATAAGATCTGATTTGTCACTTCAATTAGTGAATTTACCGTATCCTAGCGGCTATAAAACCAGGGGGCACGTCAAGCAAATATCTTGAAAATTATGGGGGTAGGTATGGTCTTATACCCGCAAGGATACGGTATTTCCAAAAATTTAGGCTTCATTGTATTGTTACATTTATAAGATAAATCTGAATGGAAACTGGTCTGGTCCTAACAAGTTCAATAATGAGTCTTCAAACAACTAGCATTTATGAGAAAAGAATAATATTTTCCTGAGTAGAATTTCACAATAAAGATGTTGTTATCCATAAAATCACACTTTTTCTTTCAAATTTCTTTTTGAAGATTTCATCGACATTCTTGTAATATATATGTATAAAGTCCATAATCCATAATAACATTCTTTCCTTACATTCAAAAATGAATTGGAACATTTCACCTATATTCTTGTACTATATATCTAAATAAAACAACATCCTATCATCCATCCCAGGATTCCAGCAATATGCCGAAGGACCTTGATGCTACAGCCCAGATGTGTTGTAGCGTGCTGTCCAACCCGAACACGAGACCACTCATCATCTTCATTGATGCTGTCAATCAGGTAACTCGAAATAATCTTGTATTTTTTTGTATGATTTTTGTATCTTGTACATTTTATGTATGCTCCTTCAATTTCTCTTGTCCAAATTAACTTCTTTGTTAAAGTTATTGGTGGTATTATATAGACAGTTCTTGACAACTTCTTTTCCAAATATCTAGTTTGGGATTTTTCACACTGCAGATTACTCATTAGCAGTATCAGCTTAAGCGTTAATGGTTCACAAATACTCTGGTTAAACAGTATGCTTTAGCTTTCAATTTCCAATAACTTCTTTTTTAATTTTACATTAATTAATCGTTATTTTCAAGATTTCTTGTGAATATTTTTTTGCCACTTGCTTTGGTACCTAACACAGTCTTCACATCAGAACCACAATAAAAAGTGCCCTGTATCTCAATTTACTCATTTATCCTTTTACACTTTGTTTTTAATTCAGTTTAATCAGAAAAGTACTAATGAGTTTCTATTCAGTTAAATGCTTTCATTTTAGGATTCATTCACTACCAATCCAGAATGACATTTTAGAATTTCAAGCATAGTTTCATTTAAAATAACAAAAACAAACATTTTTATTTCAGTTTGGAGAGGACCAGGCTGCCAGAGTGCTTAGCTGGTTGCCACGGAAACTGTCACCTCAAGTGCGGTGTATATTTTCAATGATAACAAACACAGACCACCACAATGCCCTAATGATTAGAGAAACGAAGCCAATAGAGCTGCACATCAAACCCCTCGACCGTGAGTCACGCAAGGTCAGTTTGTCATGTAAACATTTGTCTGTGTATGATGATGATGATGATGATGATGACTATAATGATGATGATGATAAAGATGATGATGATGATGATGATGATTATGATGACTATAATGATAAAGATGATAATGATGACTATAATGATAAAGATGATGATGTTAAAGATAAAGATAAAGATGATGATAATTATGACGACAACTAAGATGATGATGATGATGATGATGACAATGATTATAAAGATGATGATGATAGAGATAATGATGAAGTTGAACATTGCCTGTTTACATTTACTTTTGTTCTGTATTCATGGCAGCAATTTGGACTTTTTGAAGGGGGTTGGTTTTTCATCAGCAAAACTGTTTACTTGAAAAGATATACCGTATCCTCGCGGGTATAAGATCAGGGGGTCCGACAAACAAATATCTTGAAAATAGGGGGATGGGCTTTAAACCGCGAGTGACCCCAACCAAGAAAATTCTTCATGCGAGTTGCATTGAAAATTGACATCGATACTTTTGACTGTTCAGGTCTTCTTAAATATCAAATGACACTTTTTCCAGACGTATATTATTAAAAAGGATGACAAAAGAAATTGCAAATGCTAACTTACATTGTTTGTTGTTTGTTTTAATCAGATTACATAATATTATTCTCATGAAAAACGAACGTGAATAATCAGTCGAAGCTTTGCTGCATGTGTTTACTGGTAGAGAGATATTTGTTACAAGCCTTTTCATTGGCCCAGAAATGTAGGTCAACCAATCAGCAAGTCGATTTGAAAACGATGTATGAAACTGAAACGTGGTTGTAATAAATTCATGACAACATATTGTTGATACAATATTAAATGTCTAAATATTCAAATATTTGTTTAACATTTTCGATATATTACATTTTCCAAAACAACATGCAGTTAATTGAAATATTTACGTATATAAAATTTGAAGGAAAACTTACAAATATTATGATAATGAGCACGAAAGAATATTAATAATGTTATTTGTCGTCAAGAAATTACGATTGAGATTCCGAGTGCAGTAAAACAACGTGCTTTCGCGAAAGTATATTTGACAAAGATATCTTTGAACTTTGATTAAATATGATAAATAAGTTTGGAAATATGCCATATTAAACATTTAGAATGGATAACAAGCCTTATGAAGCGATAGTTCTTGATTATATTTTGGGAATCAAATATTTTCATTCCCGATCGCTGATGCAAGTGAAGCCACATACATCGTGATCAGCTGGTGATTTCTGCTGAAATTTAACAGTACGTTAATAAATGATGCATGAATATTCAAAAACAATATATTCTTTTATTTTTATTAATTGACAATGTATATAGTGATTAAAAACAACAACAGGACAATGTATTTTTATTTTTCAAGAAATGACATCGATGTAAACTTGTGCATTTTGCTTCCGGTGTAAACATCGCTAACTCGATCGTCTGACATCGATTGTGTCACACTTCCGAGAATTGGGGGGTGGGCTATAAACCGAGAATGACCCTAACCTGCTCAACCCTGAAAAATGGGGGGTGGGCTTTAGTTCGAGGGTGGTCATATACCCGCAAGGATACGGTACATCAGTACAATGAAGAATAAGTATTTTATAGCAGGGTTAAGGGAGAGAGGTAAAACACTCTTTTGTTGGCTAATGTTTGAAAAGAATAAGATACAAATTACTTAGTAATAAGTTTCTGATTTCTCCAAACAAAACCAGCCCTAATGACCCTGCTCAATCTACTTCTTTCCCTTCTCCAGAGCATCGTGTGTGATATGTTGCGGCGCTACGACAAGCGTCTTCCCGAGGGTCAGCTCCAACAGCTGCTGGACAAAGAGTCCTCTGAGAACCCTCTGTGGCTCTCCGTCGCGTGTGAGGAGCTGAGTTTACTTGATGATAGGGACCAAATCTCTGAGAAGATTGCAGAGCTACCTGACGGCCTTCTCAAGTGAGCTCATAATTTCTTTGATGTTCTGACCACAGGCAAATGAACAATGATGGTTGAAATTGATATTGTTTTTTATCAAGAGACTTTGTATACTCAGTGTATCCTTCACAAAGGGCTGAAACTTGAACCATCCTGTTGTCAAGGTCAAAAATGATTATCAAATCTTGACAGGGACATATTAACGGTATATCGAGTCAGAATGACATATGATATTGGAGTGTTCAGCTTGCATCCTGTAACAACACAAGATCTTAATGTGGATAGAAGTCAAAATTCTCATGGCAATATTTGGAGTTCCTGGCGGATACACAATTTGACATGAAAACAATTTTACAATTCTATCTACTCATGTAATTCTATCCATCCAGTTTTAACACTTACGATCTACAAATACCTAAATAATTTAGAGATTCGCTATCACAAGGTCTTGTGAATCTGATTTAAGTGAATCCAATGATAGGCAATAGTACCACAAAAAAGAACTTCGCAGAGTCCGTCCATATATGTATCGGTATTTCCTAATCTTACAAGTATTTGATGCAGGACTCTGGGTAAATGTATCGGTATTTCTACATCTAATGAGTATTTGATGCAGGACTCTTGGTAGATATATCAGTGCTTGATCCCTGTCTATGTTCCAGTCTGCTGGAGCAGCTACTGTCCCGGATGGAGCGAGAGAGTGGAGGGAACCTGCTGGTGGCTACTCTCTGTCTCCTGGAGGCGAGCGCCGCCGGACTCCTCGAGTCGGAGCTACGGGAGGTGTTGTGTGATCAGGACGGGCTCATGCCTCCCTCGCCCTTCGATGAGAAAGGTAACTTGGATTTGCATATTTTGTTCAGTAAAAAAGGGATGAGAAAATTGTTATCCAATTTCATTACCTAGGCAGATCAACTTGGGTTAAGTGAATGAATTGTGTCCTAGATGATTTATCAAAGAATTCTATTTGAACACATTGATCCCCTCCACACTTTAGTTAATCCCAAGCTGTTACATGTTTGTGGTATCGTAAAATTGATTCATACATTGAAGCCTGTATTGTGTGTTAAGGAGAAATTAAATTGTATATCATTCATCGCAGTACTTTGAAGTCTGTATGTATGTATAATATCATTTATTACACGTATATGAAATGGAGTGCTCAAAGAGATTTGTATGTATAAGGGGGAAAGAGTGTTCATGAAATCTGAATGTATAACATCTATTACAGAGGAGAAGGAGTTTTCTGAGAAATCTGTATGTATGATATTGTTCATTGCAGAGGAGAAGGAGTGTTCGGAGAAATCTGTATGTATGATATTGTTCATTGCAGAGGAGAAGGAGTGTTCTGAGAAGGAGAAGGGGAGACAGAAGGGTCCGCTGGGTGAGAGGAAGTGGATGCAGATCTTCTCCATCCTCCGACCCTTCCTCCGACCCTACGGGGACAGCAAGGAGGGGAGGCTCGACTTCTACCATCGGGCCCTCAGCAAGGCTGTCAGGAAGAAGTGAGTTTTAGTTTTGTCCTGATTCATGAATCTGAGATACTTAGTTTCAGGACCTGTGGTTCATTAAGATCTTTGAGTTGTATGAGTGGGATTTTCTGATGAATGACTTTATATCACTTTGGTACAATTAGTCATAATGTCATAAGCTGGTGTGTACTTATGAGGACTGATCCATATGGACTTCTACTTACCTTAATTTCTCTATCAATGCGACTCTCTTATTTTCTAAAGATTTTCCGAAACGTGTTCGGTTAAACTATTTTGCACTTTGGTAAGTAATTTGGCACTATGATCAAAATATTAGTATTTAAGATCACACAATAATGATGGCAATGTCATCTTCATTAAGATATTTTGAATTGATTAATGTCGTAGAGAAAATTATGCTTTGCAATCATTATCTTTTTCCAAATAAAACAATTATTTCAAGCTATAGTTGAATCATTGAGGCATCAACTTTCGGCACATGGTTGAAATTTTAAATTTGTGACCTAAAAATATATTATGTTGTTGAAATATTAGAGATGTTGTTTTAATGGAGAAATTGTAAACAGAAGTGTTGGTGACTTTTGTTCAAGATTAATGTAACACATTTTAAATTTGTACATTTCATCTCTCCTTGTTTTTAACAGATATTTCCAGAAGTGTGAGGTTGAGGAAGTGGAACCAATCCCCCAAGAGGACCAGCCGGTGACCGATGGCGCCACACCAGAGAAGGAGGAGAAACCAGATGCGTTCTACTGGTGGCACAAGAAGTTAGCGGACTTCTTCCAGACCGTCTCCAACATCGACCGCCAAGTTGAAGTGAGGCTCAGCGTTATGAATAATGAAATAAGAACTTGTCAAGCCTAGCAATATGTAGTATCTTAGGGTTGTGCAGCAAGTTAGTTAACTAAGCGTACAATTACCTGGAATTATCATGAAAATACTAATACAGATACAGTTATCGCTTTTAATTCAGCAGAGACAGAGATAGAGTTTAAATGTCATCGAAATTGAATGGAATAATCAGCAAAGTTCTTCTTGACTTTGAGTGGCGTATGAGCGCCAAACATAAAAACGTTTCTTACTGTGGTATGTATGATCCCAATATCTAATGTTCATCAAAGATAGACTATGGTTACACTATTATTTTTATGATTTAGTTAAGAGGTCATATTTACTCCCGCACTTTTATGAATGATTGGGAGAATATCCCCCCACTTGTACCAAATCCTGGATGAAACATTGCATTTCAAAAGAAAATTGACTAATTGAAGGAAAATAAGGCTCACAGAAAACCTTTCTGATTCTGATTTCAAACTGAGTGGCTTCTCTCGTATCAAACGATCAGGATTTGAAATAAACACACAATTGTTTTCAGGAAAATTGCCAAAAACACATGTTTGAGCTCCTTACATTTATTAAACTTACAGATAATCACATAACTTCATCGTATTTAAATGAATAAAGAAAAATAGAAAAAAAATAATAAAGAAATCTCGTGACTGACACCCTTGATGTTGCAGGAATACCCTTACCACCTGGTGTGTCTAGACGACAAGTACCGTCTAGCCCAGTGTCTGTGTGACTGGAACATCTTCGACAGACTCTACAACGAGGAGTACAGCTCCCAACTCCTTGCTTACTGGAGAAAGGTGAGCCAGCCTCGAGATCAGTAACACTTTGTTTGCGGCAGTTATCAATTAGTCTTTGCTCTTGAGAAATTTCATGTTTATTATCCCCCGCCATGAAAAGTTTTTGCCCTTTTTCTGTGTTTTTGGACTCTGTTCGAGGGTGTCATTAAAGGGGACAACAGAAACTACTGAAGGTAGAAAAATCAAATTTGCCGTGTGTCTTCATTGTATCAAAACCTTGATGGAGTTAAAAAATGACATAAATGTAATTACTTATTACAGAGTAACGGCCCATGTAGAAAATTATTGGGAGCTTTTATGAACACCTTTTTGGCGGGGGATGTTGTTGACCATGTCTTCTTGTTTATGTTTATTATCATTTATCCTTTATGTCAAATATCCACAAATATTACAGGTGGGCCCATCTACAGAGATGATCTCACATTATGAGATAGCACTGGGCAAGTTTGAGGAGGATGAAACAGTCAATGAGGAGTCTGTGTCTATCCAGTACGAGAAGGTCTGCAGGGTTGTGTGAGTAATGCATTATCTATAAAGCTTTCTGCATATCCTTTTCTGGATGACTTTGGATCATTTTTGACATTTTACCCAACAACTCGCAATTCTCAGAATAAGCATGTAATGCAAGGCACTTGATAAATCATTGAGTTTCATTGTAAAATTATTTTTACATCCATAGATTCATTGGTTTCATAATAAAGAAGTTGTTATCCAGAACACAATCTGTTCTGCGTCGGTAAGGGTTATTTAAAATGATTTAAAAGAACAAGTTATTATGGATAATCAACTTGTGTAGATACAAGTGTAGATACTAACATTGTTATCAAGCAAGTGATGACATCACAGCTATATAAGTTATTTGACAATGATTCTTTTTCTTGAGACAGCATCCAGGCTGGCAAGCACTACGAGGCGCTGGAACTGTTGAAGACGGCCATGAAGATAGAAGAGATAGAACTGGGTGCCCGACCTCACCGCATGGTGGAGCTCTTTGCTCTCATGGCAGAAATATATGATGAGGTCAGAAGACCCTTTTTTATGCCTCAATTACGTTAGAATGTCATTGGTGTATAAATATCATGTCATGAATAAATACCTGCCAGTGAGAGGTCAGTTTCATAACATAAATGACCGAAGCTATTGCTTTGTCACAAGATTTTCACATAATAATGCCAGAAGATGCTTCTTTATACCTCAGTTATGTTTGATACCGGTAAATAAATATCATGTGATAATTGAATATAAGCAAGTAAGAAGATCAGTTTCATAACAGAAATGACCTAACATATTGCCAGTCACAAGTTTTTTCACATGATTAAATCTGCCATAAGCAAGTTTATTTGATGTCTGCTTTCAATTTACCAGTATTGCTACATATAATAAACATCAATATCTAGAACATTTGGAAGTGTTTCTTATGGCTTATAATGACTCACAAATGAAGAAATCTTTTAGCTTCCCACAGATAGAAAGTTGTTAGCTCTTTGAAATGTGATGCCATGCCAATCTTTGACCTTTAAACTTTGACCTTATGCAAATTCTGTATCTGTGACCCCTATTGGAAGCAGGGAAGTATAAATCAGCTGTTGTCTCATAATCATCTTGTGCTGATAACATTTTCAAGATCACTCGTCAGTTCAGTACTTTCTGCATATTTTGGTGAAAATAAAATTCTAGCTCACATCTGTTGTAATTAATATTTTGTGTAGATATTTAATTTGTCAAAATATTTTTTTTTCAGAAACTCAAGTTGAATGACTTTGTATCTCCAAGTCAATTACCAGACCTCAGGAAAACTATCTACTACGGACGCAAGTCCATCGCAATAAGGAAAACACTACCTGGCTCATACCACAAGGTACTAGATATCATACAGCAGACGTATCATATTGTATTCTTACCAGGGCCTTGACAACGTTGTCTGCAGTAGAGAACTGTTCTACACGCAGTTAGGTTTGGGTGCTCACTGAAATTCAGACTGAATTTTCAGCACAGTACAACCAAAAATGTTTGAGTCAATGCTTGTAGATTTTACCACAATGCATAGCCAAAATATTTATGCAGGTTTTCTTCCTGATATAATACTGGCAACAGTGATAAAAGTTTTTGAAAGCAGTGTTAAATTCCAAATCACCCCAACTATACTCTATAGTATTAGATTAAGTTGTGTTCTGTCAATAGTTAAAACAAAAAGTCTAAGTAATAATAAGTCATAAGCTGTCTAATCAAGTCATAGCTTTCATGAAGATGGCTTGTCCACATGTTATGAATATTATAAACAATGATGAAAGGATGGCCTGCAAGAGTTACCTGCCCTTTTCATCATACCAAATGCTTAGGGTCGAAGCCTTCTGATGTCTAAAGGCAGAACGTGCAACTGTAACGGTTGTCATCACACTGTATGTAGATGAAAATTCAGAACAACTTCCAATCTTTGAATAGGGAGTATATCATTATCATGTTGTCCTGAAATGGTTCATTATGATCAGACAACCAACTCATCTACAGTCTAAAGAAAATTGTCCTATTCTGAGAAATAACATATTCTTGGAGATATAAAATCCTCTACCAGTTTAGTGCAGCTGAAACCCAGTCTTCAGCGGACCAATCAAAATGTCTTGCTTATAAGACCGCTAGCGATGATCATTTTCAAAGCATTGTTAACAGGAGTTACCTGCCCATAGCTACTGATATAGAAAGCTTTTTCTAACAGCTTGTGATTGGTTAGCTGAGTTGGTGTCGGAACATGCGACCTAAAGGACTGCGGTCGGACTCAGTGGAGAGGAAATAGCAAGATTGATTCTCGATAGAGTTACTATTTAAAAAAAAAAAATTCCTTTGGAACTAGGTGATTTTAATCAGACTGACAACTCATCTATTGCAGTTCAAGCTGGCAATGAGTCTAATGAAGCTAGCCTTCAACATGGAGAGCTGGGAGGCGTGTGGGGGTGCACCGGAACTCCCAGGGAGCGAGGCGCTAGCGGAGGGCAACAAGTACATAGACAAGGCCTTGAAGATATTCCAGGAACTCAACGATATGGGGCACTACGCTGAAGCATTGATGACGAAAGGAGTTCTGGCACCACGGGGCAGCATGGAGCAACTGAAGGTCAGAGATGAAATATGTTGATCGATATTCAATCATAGTGTTTTGCTCTTTTGGGAAATTGAACAAGCTAATTGGAGCTGTCAAGCCATCACTGGTTGATTTAAGCCTAATAAAACTTTCCCAAACCTTGATTGAGGGTAGCGTCCTCATTGGCATATAATCATGCTTATCAAATCAGGGAAACAGTTTTTGCAGGTACTGTGTTAAAAGTCAGCAAGACTAAAATTATTAAGTAATAATAACTGTAGATGTCGAAAACTCTCTTTAATATCTACTAGGTTTTGTTGTCCCCCACTGCAACGCACTGCGGCATCTGTCCGTTCGTACGAACGTCCTGATTCTTGTTAGCGCGATATCTCATGAACCTTTTCACTCAGAGTCTTCAAATTTGGTGTCAGTCTACATGACGGGAATATTTGTAAAGAGCATGCTGTCTACCAAATTATGATAACTCAACAATGAATTCGGTATAAGCGGTGGGGGACATTGCCATGTTAGTGACAAATACTTGTTACTACTTATTTTTATCATTGAGTTGATTTAATAAAGTCCATGGTACTTTGTACCTTGTATGATGTATGTAAATATTGTTCTACAATTTTGCAACACAATTGGAATTTTTGCAGTCACTATTTATCTGAGTACCTTTCTTACCATCCAATTGGATTCAATGCCAGTGAATGACAGGCATGTAAACAATTTGTATCCTTTTTCAATTAATCTCAGCATTCAAAGATAATCTTCCCTCCTCAGCTCTACAACCAGGCAATGGATCTCTGTATGCAGATGTACGGAGAGTTCCACATCTTGACGTCACGTCTCTACATCAACATCGGCATCGTCTACGAGGACAATAACGACTACAAGAAGGCGTATGAATACTTCAAGAAATGGGCCCGTGTCAGTGAGGAGATCTTGGGACCTGATCACCCAAAAACCCTCCGCGCAAAAGGAGTCCTGCGGGAATCGCGGTACAAACGCATTGCCCAGCAGCTTGGAGAATGGGAAGCAGAGGAACCGGAGAATGAGGAATTGAATGAGGAAGAGGAAGAAGAAGAAAATCCGGATACGGAACATAATTACGACGACACAGTGGAACATGTTGAACTTGTTGTGAGTCGTGACGATCTCAATTTGGGGAATATCGTGGATAATATCGCAAATGGTGAGGCAATACAGATTTCGGAGGGAGGGATGAACCTTTTGGCTGATGCAGACTCTGATGATAATAACGAGTTTTTGATGAACGGATATTTCGAGGCCGACGATCGGGAATCTATAAACGAGGAACACACGGACAGTGAGAATTTTTACGACGACAATTTCGAGGATTATGATGAACAGTACATTCTCCATGTTGACAATGGGCCTGTTATTGAGGATTTCAATGTTAATCTCGGGGATGAAGATGATGATAATGACATTGTTGAGCTTGCTTCCAGGGAAATTGACGACTGCGACAATCGTTACGCGAGCGGCGACAGAGATGATGACACTGAACAAGGAATTTCACAGCGTTATAATAGATCATGAATATTCATTGGAGGATGAAGAATAAACATGGTCAATATTATCAAATATACATTTGAATAAGATTGCTGATTGTGTTAAGTGGTGTAAGTCTGAAATTGACAAATTTGCCTAAATATTAAATGTATTTTGTGTATGATAATGTTAACTAAAACATTTATTGTTTTGCATATTTATTTTCAACTTATTTATGAATTATGAAGAAAGAAGATAAGTGTATGGCTTAACGTCTTTTCTTTAAGATAATGATAAATAATTTTGTCAAATTTCAGTAAATGTGCCAAAAGCATTTGTTAGTGAAAGAGATAAAAATGCAAGTCTTGTTTAACAGTCTTTGTTTTATGTGAAATATTCCACCAACATGAATTCCTCAAAGATTCCATAAAATTAAAATTTGTTTTCTTTAAGCAAATTGATCTTATTTTCACAACTACGAAATCATGTTTTAAGAAATTTAAAATGGAAATTGTTATTCAATCACTTCAATGTTATGTATGTCTTTAAAGTGTTTTTGCAACAAGAAATGATGCATAGATGATATCTTAATATTACATCATTTGTTTTGTATGATTTATAGAATGACGAAATTTCATTTATGCTTTTGTTATTTTGGTATGTGCGTTACAGGTAAAAAGTAACAGCTTGATTTTGTGTGCTTCCATTTTGCTGTTGATAATTAAAATCACAAAATACAATTTTGTACCTACAATTGCACAAAACTCTCAAGCATGTCTTTGTTAGGTTTATGTTCCCTATAACTGTTATTGTTTTTTGGCAAATTAATTAATCAAGTCCCGATTCTCAACTTATGAATATGATTTGTGATATAATTCAGAGTGCTTTCCAGTATATACATTGATGTATAATACTAGTAACTTAAAAACAAGCTGTTTCTTTAAATTCTGAGAAAAAGATTGACTTGTTTTCGATCAAAATTAATAAAAAAAAGCTTGCGAATAATACTGAATATGTTGAATTGATAAGAACAAGTTAACAGAAATCATAGCTCAGAAATGGAGTTAACTTTTGTAGATTGGCCACTTGTTTATGAGTTAATGTTGCTATTTAACAAATATTTTGATAACAAAAAATTTGAGGGATCAAAGTAATTATTAATATTTTCCTGATCTTGATATCTACAGATTAGAATAGAACCTCAGACTGTGCAATAACTCTCTTTATGCAGGGATGGAAATGAGATTTTTGAAAAAGACCTGAAATGCATGGAATTAATTTTCCAGGGTTGTTATCTATGATGAACAAAACAGTTAGGACAACAAAAAACAGCTGAAAAGGGCATATCAGCTGAAAATTCTCATCTCTGTTTATTTCCCTGCTTAAGTTGATGGAACATCTAATAAAAGAATGAGAAAATACTCCAAATCATGTGAATTTTACGAGGAAAACAATTGTAGCTCATTTCTTGCATGTACCGGTAAGTTCTAAGAATTGGACAATTTCTATGGATTTGAAACTTCTCAATTCTGTATATGGAACATTTCAATTTAGAATTTTTATGTTGCTGTATTTACTTTAATTACTCAGACTCATCAATATCAACCTGAATATGTTCAAAAATATCTTGTTTCTGTTCAGGGGGAACATTATGGTCAACTCTTGTGTTCATATCAGTTTGGTCATCATTCTGCTACATCAGCATAAATGTCTCTGTATTTAGCTCCAACATATACCCTGATACCCATCGGACCAAAACCCTCACTATATACAGCCAGCCAATAGAAAGGCGAGCTTTCAGCAATAGTGTAACCACAATGATGAGAACTCAGTGGGATTCAAGTTAAGTCACTATTGCTAATAAGGATGTTTATCGTTTCTCATTTCTTGATTGCAATATAATACAGAAAATGGTATTGCAATATATGTTGCAATATATTAATACTTTTCTAATTCTATATTTTGCATACTATCTTGTCTAAATGTGTTAAGAACGTCATCATTGCTCAGCTATCAGCCATTTTGGAAAGGGAGATCATTCAATCACTGTTTATTACCACAATACAACAATAACAATAACACTTTATTATCAAGTACAAGAAAATTCGGGTTGTGCCTTAGCACCCGGCAGCCACAGTGCAGCGCCAGTTAATGCGTTGTTCTGTCTTTACAGTGCTGAGTGTCAAGCAAGGCAGTAACAACTCCCATCTGTTAACGTCTTTTGGTATGACGCGACCGGGAATTGAACCTCGGTCTTCCGGGTGACGAGCGGACACTCTACCACTCTATCACAGTTCCACAAGAGGCATCACTAGATAAATGTGTTTGAAATATGAAGTCAAAAACATATGTGCTATTAATAGAGATGAGTAACTAGCAGTCAGTGATTCGAGGCATATGATCTGGGTATGTGTTGAAGCCTTGCGCTGAGACATAAATATATACATACAAATGTGTATAAGCTGATGTAGAGGGATGTGTGGGCATATATTATTTCAGGTCTTTGCTTGTGTGTATAAAATGATACAGTTCTCTATTTAATATATGGTTTGCATCTGTATTCTCAAGTTTTTAATGCAAAGATTTTCAGTAATTTATTATTTTGTGTAGGTATTTAGTCTATACAGCTGTAATCAAACTGACTTGATGAATATATGGATATGGATTCCAGGATTTCAAAATAGTGCTTCATTTCTGTGTACATGTTTAATCAAATATTTATGTTTTGTTTCTTAGTTTGTATAATATTGTATTTTTCCTTAGTCACATTCCCAATGTATATAGATATTTCAAATAATGTAGATAATAAGTTGTGTTGTAAATATTACACCCCATGTCGCAGTTGTGGCTTCCTCTGTGATTAGTTGTATGGCAAATGTTACATAAACTACCAACCTTTCCTTTATAAACCTCTGCAATGCTAGTGCCAAAAGTTTGAATATGAGAAATGATCTAAATTAAACATATGCTGAGTTTGACCTGAAATTGAAATAACAATTTGTAGAAACTTAATTTGTGTGCATTCTCGTTCATGGAAAAATTGCTCCTGTGTTATATCCAATAAACATTGTACCAATTACTGATTATATTTAATTAGAATTGCAAAGACATTTCAAGGGAATAACTTGTTGTGCTGTTCCCATTTTGTATACGTAGTTGTGTCAAGATTTAATTGTTTAATGAGACAAAAGAACTCTAACTGATACATTTTTGGTAAACTTTGCACATATATGAAAGACATGTTGCTGCTTATTTTACCAATGAGTAATAATATGATTTAATTGCATGCTATCCAGTATTAAATAAACAATGTTTAGAAATCATGTCAGGGGCTAGGCATTTTTACATTAAATTTTGTTGAAATTCTATTTTGAAATTAAGTGCAGTACAAACCATTGCTGCTTGTTGGTAGAAATTGCTTTTGCAATGCATCAATATAATGCTAGACATTCCTTACTTAACCCAGGTAAAATCGTTTCTGCTTTGTGTAAATTAAAAGTAAACTTGTCAGCAGTATAATGACTCAACTTAACATCAGTCTGATTAAATTGACCATGTTCAGAAAAGTTTAAAGATATTGTCCTAAACAGGATTCAAACTTGTTCCAATATTTTTTCTCAGTTCCAAATTTTAATGCCACATTGATAAATCTATAAACATATGACCTGCTGAGACCAGGGACTTGTTACCACAAAGTCTTGTGATTCTGAGCAGAGTCCCACAATAAATAAGCAAGCAGTACCTGTGATTGAGAAAGGCAGACCATCGGACATTATGCACATTGGATGAAATAATGGCCCATGAAAATATTGAAGTTTACTATTGATCTAATGGGCAATGGCCCATTTGAAATTCAGAAAATTATCAAAAACCATGAACATGACCTATTGTCAAAGATGTCTTTCCCAGTCCCTGAGTCACTGTACCACAAACTTTTTGTCATCCTGCGACTCACAACTTAAAATCTAAAGGGTCCTTTCCAAAATTTTGAGAATTTGATTCAGGACTCTTTGTGTTATGATGTGATTAGTCGGCAATGAAGAGTTTTTGTCTGCACTTAGCTGGTAACAGAACAATCAACAAATGCTGGTTGTAGTCAGACCATGTAAACAGGAATCATTCCCTTTCTAACCAGTTTGTATCCAAGGATAGTCAATATTTTGAAACTTAGTGGAACATGGTTGATTTTATAAAGACTTTCCTTACCTTTTTCATATACCTTGTGTGTCAATGACTAGGTAGATTATCTCCCTTGCTCTTGCCATGTGATTCTGAAGAAATATTTTATTATAAGAATTTCTTACCAAATGGATCTAGCTAATTTTCCGATGGATTTAATTGTATATCTGGAAATATGAATGAATGGAGCACTTCTGTGTTATTCAACCATTAATATCATATCTGGTACATTTATTAAGGCAGTCAACAATTATAAGGACCATCCTTAAATTTTTAGTGACTTTTCCATGTTACTCTGGTCTATTGAACTTACTGTATTTCTGCCTCATCAGGGTAGGTTCACTTGGTGTTGAGACAAAATCAAAAACATGTCTGCAAACAGTCTCTTCCCACAATAACTTGATTATTCCAGTACCCTGTGCAACTGTTACAAGTGGATAAGTTTATGGGTAAAAAATAAGTGTTTGATAGTTTTTACACTTGTCTGTAGTATACTCCTTGCAAAAATTTAAGCAACATAAATATTTTTCGGGATAATATGTTTATCATATAGGTAGCCACACATGGGAAATTATCTTGGCAGAGGAATCTTTAGGATAAATAACCGTTATTTATTGGATGGACAATTTTTAAAAACACAAAATGAGCAAAAGACTTTTGTTACAAATTTCACATGTTACTTAATTTTGTTGAGTATATAATTTACTGTTATACTAAGTTAAGGAAACCAGCAGAGAAAATGGTCTGTAATACAAGGTAAATAAAAGCTTTTTCTTAAAATTGAATTTCAATAAAAGAGCCATCATATCTTGAGGAAATGAACATGTTAAGTAATGCAAGCCATTGTATGATTTTGCCTAGTTTCCATGTGCTTGCAAGTGTGCCATGTTCCACCTGTAAAGTTGCCTGTGTCCCAGTACCGATGTGAACCTCACGATCATGCTTGAGGAGAAATGTTTTGTATGCTGTATACATGTTGTCTAGCGAGGGAGATTCCCTGGCACTGACAATAAAACAAACATATAACATTCTCTTGTGTCTTTCTTTGTTCATTCATTAATTCTGGCTAATTTAGGCCTTAGAATTAATACAGGTTACAGTATTGCATGGTGTCCGGCCTTTAAGGCTCCAATTGATCGGCTTTCATCCGCCATCTTGAAATATTAGCATTGTGAGATAACAAATATGCTGTATGATGCTAATTCTTTTACTAAATCAAGAAATAAATACTTGGTTGATAGAAGAGAAATATATTAACAAATAATTCATAACAAAAGTTATCAGTTATGAAAACATTTTGTCGTAATACATTCCATGATCATAGCTTCGATGATTGGCTTCATTTCGCGTTTTTTTCTTTTTGGAGCGATACACCTTATATATTCTTTGTTAAATTGTTACATCTTTAGCAACTGAAATGTCAACTACACAAACGTATTTGAAATAAAGTGTGAACTTGTCATGTAAAAATCATACATATTCATCAACAGTAAAGTCGTCCGGAATTTCGTTTCCACAAAAAATACCCCTTTCAAATGGTCCTTTTAACTTTCCCCTCTCATGATGTACCCCGGTAGTTAACCACATCTTCCCATGGCAAGGTGAAAACAATCTAAGTAAACCTAGCCTCAATAATACTCGCATCACTACCGATATTGGGTGTAGCTAGAAGCAGTAATTGGTCGTGTAAGTCAACCTATTGAATTAACCAATCAGGACTCATCTTAACATGCTGCAATAGTCCCAAAACATTCCATTTTCAAACTTACAAATATATGCAACTGGCAAGCCGCTTTAAGATTGGATAAATCCATTCAGGCATCTCACATTTGAATGAAGGTCATAGCTCACGAAAAGGTCAGCTGACGTGACCCGTTTCTATATCTTGCTAGACTCAATATTGGGAGTGTAGCGAGTATTATTGAGAATTAGTTTACTTAGACTGGGTTAAAACATATCAAGATGAACTCTTTGATTTCTACCTTGCCTTCAGGGCATGGAAAACCTGTGAAATCAAGCATCGACATCTTTGGTGATAATGAGATAAACCTCTTACCAGCTACTTGCAAAATAGGCAAAGAAATCGCCATTTGCAATCAGATTTAATTTAAAACAAAAATAAAAATTATTTTACAAGTTGTCTTGTTAACTCAGAAAATGGGCCCTTGATGTCAAGGGCGAAACAAGGAGAGTTGCAAATCTTGTTTCAGCCGTGACGTTTGGACGATGATTAAACCCATAATACCAGATAGCTAATATTGGTAACAGTTGTTTGAATAATTGGGATTATAATTTGACCTTTGACCACTTGCAACACAATCTAATAATGGTAGTCATCTACATCTTGGTAATATAGTTTGGAAAGCTGAAACCTTGTGTAGAGACCTTTTGGTTATACACTTCCCAAAAGCCAATTGGCACAAGAAGCTCAAATATTTGGAATTATATCTGTGTGCCAAGGAAACTAAAGTGGTGAAATTTGAACTTAACAACATAAAGACAAAGCACATTCTTATATTTTTCTTTTAATATCTGCATAAATATATAAAAACATGTATGTACCAATCTCAATATAGTTCTCAATACCATTTCTATTTTTCTTGTACAAGAATTGTTAAAAGTGCTTTTTCTAATGGAAAAAATCTTAATCTGATTATGTACAACTTTAGTTTCAACACTTAAATGTAAGCTTGTAAAAGTCTTTAACTGTTCAAATCTATGAAATTTATATTTTTTGAGCTAAAAGACTAAAATGATCATGTAAAACATTGCATTACAGATGAATGACAACTTAAAATGGTAGGACCTGTCTTCAGTTTTAGTCTGACTTCATATCATTGTTCAATCAATATACTTCCCATCAAACTTCTGTATTCATATATCACTGTTTAATCAATATACTTTACAACAAGAATGGTGGATTTATTAAAACATATTTCATTCAAGGATTCATATTGTTTATCATCTTTTTGATGGGCATCAAAGAAGAGTCACAAATATCAAGTTTACAATGAGTTATGTAAGACCGACAACATAAGGATGATAGATATTATGATTTTATTGGTGCTTCATCAAACTTCTACCATGGGGGCTGCATCGGTTGGGGATTCTGTAGGTAGGACATCACAACTGCAGATATCGACAACCTGAAATAGAAATTGTATAAAATTTAAACAATATAATCTCAAAATGTAGTGAAAGATAACATGTGATAAAAATTTGCAATCTTGTTTATAGAGTTTTGTTGATAAGACATGTCGCGATATTGTATGTCATTGTGATTTGTGTCACAAAATTTAAGAAAGATATCTTAGATCACAATAGACTATTTTCAGCAGACGAAAAAGGTCATATACTTTTGCAAAACATCTTGACTTGTAGGTTAAATGGGCAATTTTTAAGTAAACAATACAAATCATAATGCTTTAATCATCAGATTAAATGTGAAGATCTTAATGCATTGTCACTGAGTAAGAATTGTTTTTGCCTTTTCATATTGATGACACAGAAAGCCAAATAAGATATATATCAATATAAAGATTGTGACCATAAATAAAGTGCTTGGATAATCTCCTAGTAGATAAAGTTAGATATATTAGAATAATCCAGTCCTGTTTTTCAAGTAAATACTATAATTAGACACAAGGTATTATTTTCTTTTAAATCAAAAATCTTAAAAAAGGTACATTCTTGGAGAAATGTGAAATTGTGAAATAAAAAACCTTTTTTCACTCACATAAAACTGCTTAACATCTGTTTAGTATCTTCTGATGTCCGGGAATTGGCAAAACTGATAAATGAACAATATACTGCAACCCAAGCGCACCATTTGAGCTGAAAAAAAGAAGAACATTTAAAAATGTATTTCAAAATCATTTAAACAGATTTATTACATTAAACATAGTGCAAGACATTGGATAAGTGAGATATTGAAAAAATCCATCTTTGTTTCAGTTGCATCCTGTCTCGGGGTACGAACGTTAAACTAACTCCACTAGTCTGTACTCTGGGCTCAGAAGCTAGATTTGCTCACCAGCCCTACTTGGGATACAGCCAATCAAAACATTTGCTCGCCACCTTCTTGATAAAATTGCAACGAGGAAATAATTTGATTGGCTATATCCCAAGTCGGGCCGCGCGAGCGTTTCTAGCTTCTGAGGCTATCTGAGCCCAGGGTACAGATTAGTGGAGTTAGCGTAACGTTCGTACCCTGAGACAGGATGTTTTAGTTGAGGCTGTTAGTTAGCAGCATGTCTATGAACTACAGACTCATACAGAGAACCATTTCTTGGTTAACCATCCAAACGATTGATTAATCTGCAGTGAAGCCATGTTAACCAGAATTGCCAGTTAAGATTTTGCTGATGACAGATCCTGTATTCCAATTGAGAGGTACTGCAATTTTCCAATATTGAAATAATGGCCAAACTAATTAAATGTCTTGTTTGTTGAGTTTCCTTTACATCATAAATATAGTTTTGCATGTTTCTTGTAAAGACGAGTGAAAACTGGACTAGCGAGACATGAAACTGATAAATTATCCCTGCCTGGATGATACTCATTTCACATTTAAGTACATAAACTTGATAATACTAACCTTCATCATAAGACCACACATGCTGAAGATCATCCCGAGAAGATTCATGTAATCTGGAGTTGGATCTTCAGAAGGGGTACCTGATGCTGGGGGCTTATATCTGCAAACAAAACAATTTCAAATTAAATTTAAGTTTACCAATTATTGTGTGTGAAAAAATTACTAAACTTAAACGGCCAGTTCGACCGGGTATTTTTGTTCCACAAATATTCGGGAGGGAATTCCCTTTTGCACACAACACGTCAAATTTTATATATTCGATTTGTTTTATATTTTTTATGTTAATAACTATGTTAAGTTTGGTAATTAGTTCTAATCCGCCCTTCAAAACAAAAATATTGCGAAAATAATCAAAGCCACTGACAAGCACTTCGAGCGGTGTATTTTTGTGGAAAAGAAATTCAGGAGGACTTTCCTGTTAACTAATATATATACGATTTTTACATGATTATTTCACACTTAATTTCAAATCATTTCAGTTGTTCATGGTTTAACAATTTGACAAAGAATAAAGTGTATTGCCCCCAAAAAAAGAAAAACATCGTGAAATGAAGCCAATAATCGGAGCTACAAGCGTGAGATGCATTACTAGCATTTACTGCCACAAAACATTGTCTTTACTGATAACTTTTATTTATGAATCACGTGTAAACATGCCCCTCTTCTATCAATCAATTATTTTTCTTGATTTACTCAATGAATTAGCATGATACAGAACATTTGTTTTCTCGCAATGCTAACAATTCAAAATGGCGGAAGAAAGCCGATCGAACTCGAAGCCTTGATCATAGCGGCCACTAGGATTATTGTCAGCTGATTGTTTGGTCGGTGTTGTAGTTACTTGGATGTTTGAATAATGTTTGCATAAGAAAATATGACAGACAGACAGATTGTTTATTGAAATCTACATATAACACCTAAAATGGCTAGGCTCAATCAATATGTCACTGAGAAGAAAAGTTGATTCGCATCGGCTTTTGAATATAAAAAATAATTGTCAGCGCTGTCGCACTCCAATATATATACACAGTAAGTATTACACTTTTCCGAACATAAAAAATTCATGTGAATTAAGTGACTTAGATATAGTTCTGAAGAAAAAAACTGTTTTACTATGAGTGAGGTTGTGCGAACTGCGAAGTCGAGGGCGACCGCGAAAGTACATTGGATATTCGCATGCGAGAAGACGCGAGAGAAATGTCAAGCGGATTTATTTGGGAGACATTGCCCCAAAATGAAATAATCTACATTAAATTTACGGATTTTTAACTGGATAAACATTTTTATGTTAACATGACATGTCACTGCACGATTCCTAAATGCAACTGATTTTACTGTTGTTCACACGACAAAGATTTTTCTAAGGATGAAATGACCCTTTTACACATATAACCATGTAAATTCCATGATATTAAAGTAGTGACTGTTTTTAAAAAACGAAGGGCCATTGTCAAATTTTGATGGGCACTGAAAACATAGGTGCCACCCAGAATTCCCTGCACACTACATTGCATTATGGGAAGGGACATTTCTCATTCTATTTATAGATCTGCTAAACAAATGACTCGCTGTATCTAAAAATAGCTTCGTTAGCAGCCTAAGCTTATCGGTGAAAACGTGGTCGAATTGGCCGTTTAAGCCTTCATCTATTCTTATGTCACATTGCTAAATTCCCTGGAAACAATGTCAATGAAACATCATTAAAAAAATAAAATAGTACCCATATTTTTGAAACAGTGATTAAATACTTAAAGGGGGTCTGCAACCCGAATTTTTAACTTCATGATTTTATTAGCAGGGCCCCGAAAGAATCGTAAATGCTTTGTAGGGACAAAATTGTTTGGTTACGAACCACTTACAGCTAACAACCAGTAGCAAGTTTGTGTCAAGTGACCCCCAAATATTTTACCTGTTTATCTTATTTGGTCTTCTTGGGTCATTCACGTTGTTTGTTCCTGGAGTAGCCGACATTGTGTTTCGATTTATATGTTATAAACTAACGAAAAATAGATAGTTTGACTACAATCTAGAAGAATATCTGCAGAAATAACCGGCCTAACACGTCGCTTTCCCCTGGCTTCTCTACGGATCAATGACCGGGCGACGCCGAAGCGGTTATAAAAGATGAAACCCCAAAATAAAACGAAAAAGATCGAATGTAAAGTAAAGTCAATTTGACAATCGATATATCTATTGTGTGTGATTCTATTTTAAAAAAAAGAAGAATACACTGATGTCAATTATACTATTTTTTAGTTAATGGTTTACAGTTAATCATTCATGATAATTTTCACAAATATTTTTTTTATTTAAACACGTTTATTTATGTTTAGTTTCTGTGTTTTCTCTACTTGTCTGAAGGATGATTTGCAGTATGTTTTACAGCGGATGAATATACACATTTTATGGCGAAGTTATACAAATCTATGATATTTATATAATTTTACGGCGTCTTTGTGAAGGAATTTAACAACGATTACATATTCACTGTAGATAAATCTTTGAGACCTCTTTGCCTGATAGCCCAATCACTTGTTTTTCACTTTTTAATTATATATACAACAATTCAATAATTTGATAACGTGATATAATGCATACATAAAATATTATTTCTTAGCACTGATAACATAATCATTCTCTGTAGTTTTAAAAAGATGGACTGAAATGCTATATATGGCAACTTCGGGAGATCTCTTAGACTAACATTTAGTCTCAGAAATAAGTTTTTATTATCAACAACGTTTTACTAAAATTACAAAAAGTAAAACAACAAGGAGCCCAAGCAATGCCTTGATTTCTAAAGCTAAGGCATCTAGACTTGCTATAATTTTCTAGACTATGTTTGTCGTCAATTGAATATTTTGCTTTAGGGTCTGGATGACAGACTAGGAGATCTCTTTGCCTGATTGCCTACTCACTGCCTCTGGGGTTTATTCAGTCTGATGTTCCTCGGAAACGGAATGCGGGCGGTTGATTCGTCCCCAAATCGGGCGGTTGATTCGTCCCCAAATCGGGCGGTTGATTCGTCCCCAAATCGGGCGGTTGATTCGTCCCCACTTTTATTTATGAAAATTTACATGAATTATCTGATAGTTAGTATAAATGCTTATTTAATAGCACAGTTGATTCAATAGATAGCGATACCTTTGAGGCGTTATAATATGGGTCGTTTTGACCCGTTACCTATATTTTAAAACCCTTTTTAAACGGTCTTTTCGTAGGAGGATCCCGTTCGTAGCAGTGCATTTTTCGTATGAGGATCCCGTTCGTAGAGGTCTTTTCGAAGGAGTGAAAAAAAATAAATTTGAAGGAGTGATAATATATATGTATTATATAGGTTTAAGTATCGTTAGCAGAGCCAAGTAATTGGTTATGATCTATATTTATACTTTCTATTGTCTTCTTGGCGTTTATTCTCATAAGTCATGAATCGTGAACCTACACTACGTTATATGCAATCTAAATAAATTTAGATCAACAGATTTTTTATTTTGTCATACAACAGTAAGATAAAATATAAAACCTGTTGATCTAAATTTATTTAGATTGCGTTATATGGGTCGTTTTGACCCGTTACGGTCGGCTGCTCCAAAAGGGTTTTAAAATAAAGGTAACGCCGTTACCTATATTTTAAAACCCTTTTGGAGCAGCACATTTACCATAATTATATAAATCTTCAGCATTTATTTTATTGATAAGTTTGCAAATAAATATTTTTTCTGTTATATTCATGTTTCATTCGGATTCAAAGTTATTCATCATACAAATCGGATACAAAATGTGCTGATGCTGATTTTCGTCATGAAGATTTTATAGGTTACTTCAATATGAAAAATATCAAAATATAATGACAATCTCAAAGAAACCTCGTAATAATCGAATCTTCATTGAAATAATTACACACGTGCCTATTTGAATAAAGATGCATTAGACACGATACATAAATACATTAAAAAACTAGTATCAAAATGCTTTGTTTTTATCAAAGTGTACTCTCGTTATTCGGATCAGTATTCGCGACGTTCCTGCTTTTGAAATACCCGTATTCGTATTTCCGGATTTTAATAGTTGGAACTCTTTAGCAATAAAGATAAAAATCTTAATCAAGGTACTCTCAACACCAATGATTTTAGCGAATAAATATTAGCATTAAGAAAAATCTATGCTTCGAATTCGTAATGCATATACATGTGTTACATATGAATATGGTATGATATCCGTTTTAATCAATATCACTTTTAACACGCACTAGATTTCCTAGTTTAAAATAAAATTTCTGCTGTACACTGATTTGACAACCATCATGGCCGCTCAAGAAGTCGACTCAACTGGTCTGAGTGACAACGATGAAGAGGTAGGCAAAATAACCTGGCAAAAAATATAAATGACTCTGGTTTGAATCTTGAATAGGATCTTGTTCTTTTATTTCAATTATCAAGCCGAGCAATCAACCAAACAATTCACCCGTATGCACTGAGATAGTCGCTAGTAGTGTCAACAGGTCAATGTTGTTTATTTCACAGGTTTCTTGACAACGAGGGTGTTCTTTGGAATTCCGCATTTTAACGTTGTTAAATAAAGGAAAAAAAATCATAAAGTGTCGTTACTTTTACTTTGACATGGTAATTTGATTACATTTTTGCATTAAGTTGAATATTTATTCACTTAATTTATGAAAATCATTTTGTTTTCTTTCATTGACAGTCATTTCAAGATGCTGTTGACAGTGTCATATTGTAAGTATCAATTATAACTTTTCATTATTTTGCTAATTCCTGATAATTTCATTAGACTTCATTGATACAGGTCTGAGCATGTTATGATGAATGAGTTCCATTGATGTGAAAATTCTATTGTGAATGTAATTTTTTGAGTTAATGAGTTACCACCCCTTTTTTCTTTGAGGGGCACACTGCACAAGTTTTGGCAGCAGCTATTTGACAGGATTTAAGTGCTTTTGTAGACACAAGGGATGCAGAAATCGGTCTTTTGACAGACTAGTGCAATTGGAAAGTTTTACAGATCAGCTGGTTGACCTTGACAAGACAACTAATTGATTGAATAAAAAACAACAGAAAACCTATTTCCACACTCAAAAGTGTCATATTTTTTACAGATTTTGATTTGACTTAAGTGGCTTTGCTAGCTGGCATCAATGATAGTAATTTGAAATATTAGCACAAACTTATTTTCAGAAAAGTGAGAAGTATACCTGCTTGAGAAATTAGGCTTGTTACAATCATTATTCGTAAAGATATTCACAGTACTTTATCATATTTAAATGAATTCAAAAGAAGTCTTAGTAAAGATGCAATAGCAAGAGCTTGTTTTATGTGAACAGGTGAATTATGAATAAGTTGTTTGTGAGTTTCACTCCACCTAGACTTATCAATTTAAAAACAATTCATAGAATGATTATAAGAATTGATTAACAGCCTAGGAATCATTGACTAAAAAATGTACGCAATGGCAAATTGTAGCCAAAATAATTAACGAAAAGAAACCGATATGAGGTTTGATAACAGACATATGATTTTTTATTTGACCTTACAAAAAGAAAACACCGTTTGAAATATTTATCATATTCTCTAACGACGAGTTTTGATTTGACTTCCTTGTTTGCATAGTTATATTTTCAATAGCTATTTAGAAACATTCTATGATATATATATTTCAAGTACATAAATTCTTTTTCTTTTTTTGGAAATTCCATTTGAAATATAATTTGAAATCAATCATGTCGATATTAGACATTACAACTTTCACAGACAATATGTTTTAACGAAATTATGACGACCATGTGGTTTGACAAATTTTCTTCCTGGTCCTGTTGTCGTACATTGTTTCTCAAATAGATATATAGTATTCCTACCAGCTGTTGAAATGCAAAATGAAAAACTATACTGTATGAATATCAAAGTAAGTTTTGAACCAAATTTGTAATTGGTTTCAAAAGATTACTAAATCATGTTTAAATAATAGGATAATAGTCAACGTAATTAATTTATGAATAAAAATTACTTCTTGTTTACTGTTTTGGGTCAAAGGTGAAATGTCCGATTTGTGAAATTTGAAATCTGCATCCCTGGCAGGGGTTTGTAGACAGAAATATAGGTGGAAAAGTAGAAAATAAAATATCACTTCTTTGCTTTTTCAACGTGGTGTTAATGCCTTTTCTCTGGTATGATAGGATATCAATTGCTGATATGTGAATCTAGAAATACAATATTGAACATTACTTTACTTTGCTGTCCTTTGCACAAAAAAATACAATAATCTGTAGTAGGGCTGTAACAATTCATCGATACCTACGATACAATCGTAGCTTGGAAAATCGTGATTATTGTATCTTGAGCTACCTGTATCGTGATACACTAAAAGTAGATTTCACTTACTTAGAAATGAAAAGAAAAACTAAGTGATTCAAGTGAACACTATAAAACCAGCTAGTGTTGTGCAGCAACTGTAACTACAGTAAACATGAAGCAATCTGATTCCTAAATAACTGTTTTTGAAGAGAAAAAAATGTTCTAATCTTCGATTTTCGATCATCTTGTAACAAACAAATTTCACCATCTTGAATATTTCACAAAATATGCACGAAGTTATACTTTATACAATGTATCGTGATACATTCTGTATCACCTGTCTGTTTCGTGATACATATCGTATCGTGAGATTTTCCATGATACTCAGCCCTAATCTGTAGCCTTCAATGTATGAATCTAACGCTGTGAGAGTCGTCACTCAATACAATAGATACCAGGAAAGTAAATGAATTTATTGAGAATTTCCCATTTATCATGCTATATAAAATTATTACAAATTGTCGAGCTCAATTAAGTCAGCTCTGAGAACTACAATTCTATCGAGGACACTATATATGATAATTGAGTATTACCGATTCACCATACAATAAAGAGTGACTTCAAATTGTGTTATCTTGATGTAGTCAGTTTCCTAACCCACTCAGGATTGCAATTCTCTATCTCTTCTATTGTACATATTATATGGGATAAACTCCTTTAGGGATAAATTACTCAAGCTTAATTGCTCATATAGAATGATGGTCGTGCTCAAAGCTCAGTTAACCGCTATCAGTATAGTTCAGCAACAACGTCAGCGGCTTGCTGGATGAGTGGGTTACCCGCTCATTGCTGAATAAACTGAGAGTTTGAAATTTTGATTCCCTGCACATGTTGAGAGACTAGTGATGTCACCTTTGGCAAGAGAGTTTATTCAAAATGTGCCTCTGTTCACCCAGCAGGAAATGGGTACCTGGTAAAGAGTTGTGTTGGTGCTGACCTTCTTGCGACATTTTGGGTTAGACAAGGGTAATATGCCTTTAGAAAAAAATGAGTGAATGGATATGGGTGCTTTATAAATGGACATCTTATTTTGAAATCAATTTGTAGATGTCATTGCCTTGCATAGTGTAAGGATATGTGTGTACAAATTATGAATTTGATGGGCAAGTTATGCACTTACAAATCTAATGATGATTTTGGTGATTTGAAGGATATATTGGATGTAGATTTACCTTGAAATGAAAAAAAATGGATATTCAAATATCTCTTTCTAATTTCTGTCATTCGGTCAATCTAAAATTTTACAAGATTTCCAACTTATTTAAAAGTCCTCTTCACTTCATTGTTTTTTGTCATTTTCTAGAAAAAATGCAAATACTAATAACATAAGTACTTTGGTGAGATTGCTTTTTAATTGTATTCCTACTTCTTGTTTAATAATTTTGTTTTTGTTTGATTACTTGTTGTTGTTCCTTCATGAACCATTATTCATTTTCCTAAATTGACCAAAACAATTTACTTTTGAAGTAATCTTTATATTAATCATATTGTATTCGTTATAAAAGTACTTAAAGTGATATTTTTTTGAAATGTTGAAATATGGAAAATGGTTAATATTTTCAGTGAACGTTTTGAACAAAAACGGTTCATAAGTCAAAACATCAATAGTCTATTCCTAGATGAAGTACAACATAGCTTGCTTTTAAAACAGTAATGGCCTTTTGCAAAATTTCTTCTGTTTATTCAAGATTTATGACGATTTATGATCACAATAGACTGAATATCTTGACATTCAACTGGAGGAAATAAAACACCAATCACTTTTCACCTATATTTCTAAAATCCTTTTTTCAGGCTTTCTTAGATTAAAAGATATGACATTTGATTTTTCATCACATTCATTATCTGTCCTGAAACTGAAACAGTTGCTTTCAAAGGATTTATTACTCATAGAAATGAAAGATAAAATCAAGGATAAATTTGATTAGTTTTATTTCAAGAATTTTGCAGTGCCTCTATGTACAACTCAAAACCATCAGTTTTTAGCTCATCAGGCCAGTAAGGCCTGATGGGCTTATGGCATAGCATGGTGTCCTGCATCTGTCCATCCATCCATCTGTCTGTAAGTCTTGTGCAATTTCGACTTCTTCTCCAGAATAATAAGGCCTAGAAAGCTGAAACTTTAGTGTGCAGACTCCTTGACTAGTGAGGGTTATCATTTATAGCTTTGGTGGCCCTGTGGATTCTGAATTGTACATTTGGTGACCCTTTGGCCCCTACTAAGGGGGAACCACATTTGCCACACCCTAAAGCAAAATTGATAAGAAGCCTGATGAGCTACAGAGCCAATGGCTCTATTCTTATTCTGTGAAACAAAAAGGCAATTCAAACTCATGAAAATTAACACTTTATCTGATTGTTAGATTTGATACGATAATAGAAGGAATGAATTTACAGGAACTACCACACTTCCTCTTCCTTGCAATCTCCAATAATTCAACAACAAGGTATTTTTCTAAGATGATTTTTGATATTTCAACCAACTGCCAAAATTTGATGCTCATGTATGTCAACCATTGCTTAAAATCATTGTTTATGTGGCCAAAAAATAAAAGTGATGACTTCAGAGCGTTTTTATATCTCCTGCAGTAATCAATTTATAAATATCTTAATTATGATGGTATTGCCATGATCATGTGTTCAGCTATGAAAACTATGGATTGATATCACATACGTTCTTTATATTTATCTAATATTTCTATCATTTCCACGCCGCTAGTGGCTGCAATATTGCCCTAGTGGCATGAACCAATACTGTAAATCATGAAATTAATGCGTCATGAAATTAATGTGAGTGCAAGGGTCTAGCCTAAAATGCGTCCTGAAATTAATGCGAGGCCCAAACTTTTTTTTAAAATAAAAAATATACAGACTAACTAGCATTTGAAGTTGTTTACGTTGTACTTGACCCTCGTGTTGATCTACGAATTAGCGTAGCGAAACCTCTTCACGCCAGGTGGATGGAAGCTGCCATTTCAAAAGTGAGCAAGGATCGTGAGGTAATCTTGCGTGGTTGGAGGATGTCTGGGTGATGTGCTTGAGTGAATTTGAACAATGGCCTATGTTGTAGAATCAACACGTCTTAGCGATGTGTTAATGAGCAAGTGAACTGCAGTTCATTGAAGTGTGATGTTGAGACCTTGGCTATTGTTAATGTATTTACGTGGTCAACACTAAATAAACACCGGTCACACTGCACTACGCATTACTTTACAAATTAAAATGCGTCCTGAAATTAATGCGAGACGAGTACAGACGCATTTTTCGCATTAATTAAATGCTCGCATTAATTTCATGATTTACAGTAACTCACTCACTCTAACATAGTGCCAAATGAGCAGTCAAATATGAAAAGTAGTTAGACCATGGGCATTCATGAAAATCTTTCGAAAATAGATGGTGGAATTAACAGAGAAGTTACGGTTGCACATTTTGCAAATTTTGTGATGATCAGATGCTGGTCAGGTTGCTGTCTCTCTAGTGACTGATCTAGTTGCAGTTTGCATGCAAAGGGTTAATATGAAATCATTGCTGCTAATTTGTTCAAGAACATGAGATTTCCAGCAAAACACCCGGTTATATAATCGTCTGCAGACAAAGGGTTAATATTATAATAATACTGAAACAAGAAGTACATAAGTTAAAGTACAGATTGATGCAAGAAAAACTGATAATTGCTCCAGTGGCCTATCTAGAAGCAGTTTGCAAACTGTCTTTAGGCAAAGATTTATTTGTTGCAAGTGTTTGTCAAAGTAGCAGTTAGCGAACTCTGCAGACTAATGGTTGATATTCCATGAAGTTGTATAATCATGTGAAACAATAAATATGTATGTTGCTGCCAGAAAAACTGATCATTGCTCTAATCGAGAGTCTAATGGTCTATTGAGTAGCAGTTAAACTCTGCAAGCAAAAGGTTTATTTCAATGAAGTTGTATAATCGTGTGAAACAACTAGTACATTAGTTTGCGTACGGCTGGTCAGATTGCCACAAGCTACAATGTGTCGTTACTAGAGTGGCTGATCACGTTTGCAACCTCAGACTGCAGACTAAAGCTATATATTCAATGAAGTTGTATAAACATGTGAAACAATTAGTACATTATTTGCTGCCAGCAAAAATGATCATTGCTCCAATCACGAGTCTAGTGGCCGATCTAGTAGCAAATAAACCCTTTATCTGTCTACACTGCCGTGGCAATAACTTTTATCATCAATCTACTGAGTGGCGAAAACCTATCACCACTCGAGTGACGTCAAGTTCTAGAGTGTGACTTAATGAAACCATGGTCGGACGTCACATATTCTCTCATGTCATCACACTGTTACCGCAGTGACGGCTATTCCTTGCAGCCGCGATCTTGATTTTTGCCCCCTTTTTTTGCGTAATTAGAAGGATTTAATCATATTCTAAATAGAATTTCTGTCTTTTCTTGACAAATACCATGTTTATCAACTCATGAGGTAGAAACGTTAAATATTTTCACTCGTAGCTGCGCCACTTGTAAAAATATAAACTTCTACCTCACTCGATGAGATATTTGTCAAGAAAAGACAGATATCCTCTATACAAGTTGTATAATCCTGTGGAACAATTAGTACGTTAGTTTGAGCAAGGGCTGGTCAAATTGCTCCCAGCCACGATGTGCAGATTCTCCAGTGGCTACTGGTTTCTCCAGAGTGTTCTAGTATTGATTGTGTAGCCTACAGCTGTTCTACATCACTATCTATCCCACTGCACTCACATCTACAGGGAGTTGTGCAGGACTTTATGGTTTTCTGATGCGAGAAGTGTTGATTTGGGACCTTGATCGCAACTATTTTTGGAATATCTATTGGTCAATTATTCAGAAGACATTTATTTCATCATGCCATAAGAGTTTAGGTTTTTCTGACCTGAGAAATGTTGAATTTGTTCTTTGAAAATTAATATTTTTTTGAATCTCTATTTGTTAATTATTAGGAAGACTTTTGTTCCATCATTCCATAAGAGTTTAGGCCCTTCTGACCTTAGAAATGTTGAATTTAGTTCTTAAAGGAGCAGTAGCATGTTTTTTGATAATTTTATATTTGGAATTTTTACTGATAATTGTACGTTAATGATAAATGTATTATTTTGATAGTGTCAAAAATCTCATAACACAAACCAATTATCCATAGTCAGAGGACAAAGTATGAAGATTCACCTAAAATCCATGGGCGTCCATTTTGTGTGAACACCTATAATTCATTTTGTGTAAGAAAAAGGAATCGCATGGTTAAACTTTAATTATATATTTGAATTATTATTGCTCCATTTAGTTTAAATACATTGTCTTTCAATTAGAACCATTAATTTTTATTTTCCTGACATCACCTTATATTCCTGCTAAAAGCATGCTACTGCCCCTTTAAATCGTGGCTATATTTGGTAGCTCATTTGTTTGATTATTCATTTGGCCTCTGTTTCTTCATACCATAAGAGTTTAGGCCCATCTGACCTAAGAAATGTTAAATTTATCCTTGAACCGTGGCTTTATTTTGGTATCTTTATTACTTGATTATTCATAAGGCTTCTGCTTCTTCATACGATAAGAGTTAAGGCCAGTCTGACATGAGAAATGTTGAATTTTGTTCTTAAATCATGGCTATAATAATATTTTGGTAGCTCATTTGCTTGAAAATTCACAGACCAGGTTTTGATTTGATGCTGTAACATACCAGGAGAGGTTATATTTTCTGGGAACTGAATCAACAGTTCCCAGAAAATATAACCTCTCCTGTGACCTTTATCACAATTATATTTGGGTGGCACTTGGTCCTGTGCATAGCTCAATTTGACCGCTATCAGAGTAGTTCAGCAACATCGGGTGTGGCTCACCATTGGATGGGTGATCCCAGGGCTGAATGAGTTTGAAGGGTGATTCCCTGCTCCACACTGTGGAGACAATGTATTGAAGGTGACTCTGGATTGGCTATAAGTTAGATTTGGTGCTATTTTGTGCTATAATGCCGCTAATGGCTGAAATATTGCCGAAATGGCGTAAAACAATATGAAGCTATCCAATATGTTTCATAGCTCTATTGCTTAATCACTCAGAAGTCTAGTGTTTGATTCCCTAAGGCACCTTTCATCAAGAGGAAGCATTTTTCTGACCTAAGAAATGATGATTTTGGCACCTTGATCACCACTAATGGTAGCTCAGTACAAAAAGTGTCCCCTTTTTACTGAAAAACCAGGGATTTAATGGGGTTTGATCCCTGTGGCATCGGACTGTAAGAGGTTACGCTTTTCTGAACTGAAAAGTGTCATGATATCTGAATCTATCAGTTAATTGGGGAAAAAGATCTCATCACATGTGAAACTAAGGTTTGAATCCCTGTGATGTACATAAAAGCTGTTTGTTTTTGTTGACTGATTAATGTTTTTATAACCAGGGAAGTGTTTGGACCAATGACATGGCTTAAATTATTGTCTTATTGGTATTAGGTTGCAAATTAGGTAGAGAAATAAATAACAATATCACAATTTTGCATTTTTGTTTCAGGGTTAGATTCTTTAGAAGCCAAAGAGTTTATGGATTATCAACTTCTCTATTATAGAATAAGGAGCTATACCAAACGTTGCTATATTCTACAATAAACAAATTGATGATCCATAAACTCCTTGTCTTCTAAAAAACAAAATGCTACTAAGAATACCAGAATGATAATTCCAACTTCTAAAATGCCTCTCAAACAATTTTTATTTTGTTGAGATTTGTCAATTTTTAAGGAGATTCTGTAAACTAAGTAATAAATTTTGATTACCTATTAAAATTCATCAAACATCACTTGGGTCATGTCCTTTAATTGAAACTTTCTACTTATGTTCTTATATCTACTTTTATATTGATTACAAAGTGTGATAACAGATGTCAGTCATTCAATAGACGAGTTAGCATTAAGCAATTATAAAGTATTCATGTTAATTATGACAGACAAAGAGCATTCAAAGCCAATCAAGTATCTAAACGACCTACGCAGTGTACTTTAACTATATTCTTCAACTTGGCCAAACTGTTTTGATATATCTTTCATAAAGAGTTTGTAAGCTTCATTTTATTAATGTTGTTTACTTTTCTTTCATTCTTTTAAAATCCAGTGATTGGGAAAGGCAGGGGCCATGGGCATGAAAAAATGACCCATTAAAATTTTGGAGTTTACTATTCAATGGCCCATTTGAAATTCAGAAAATTACCAGAAATTATGAAAATGGCCCATTGTCCAAGTTATCTTTCCCAATCCCTGAAAATCTATTTTGTATTGATAATATTTTCTAATGTAACATATCAATAATTAAGTATTGTCTAATGCAGATTATATCAGAGATGATAATTACATAATGATAATTCAAGCGAAATAATTGCTGATAAAAATCAATAAATCAGCGACATCAAATTCATAGTAATGCTTTCTTATTCATGAAGAACTGCTGTGAATAGTGCAAAAATGATTAATTATATTTTTATATAACTGAATAGATAATAAATATGTCAAAATTAAATGATAATGTACATCTAAAAATATTTTTATTATTTTGATATTCCCATAATAAAAACTAATATCGAGCTTATTCTAATGCCAATAAAAGTCAAAGATAATTCACAATACTAATTAAAAAAATTATCTTAAATTCCAATAGAAAAGCTCATTTAAATTGCACATGAATGAACCCATTTATTGATGTTTATCATATATACAATATAAGCGTTCATTTAGCCTGGCATTTAAATAAAGCATTTTGACAGACTTGCATCTGTGACCACGCTTATTAACAATGCCAACCAACAACCTGCCGTCAGCTTGTGCATGAATGTAGTGATACGTTAGCGCTTCGCCCAAGGCACTATTTGTTCAGAAAGCTTAAGGCAGACAGCCTGTGTATTGTTTCAATTATGGATATGGATATGATTGATAAATCAGAAGATGAGGATTTGGAGGATTTTATTTGCGAATTGGGGTAATTATCATTTTGATTTGGTTTTGTATTTTTAGGATTTTTTGTGTGAATTGGGTAATTTTCATTTTCACTCTGTTTTATTAAATTTTCTATTTCTTATTGTATGATTATCTGTATGTAATATTATTTGATTATTTATTTGTTATTATGTATTATTATGTAAAGAAAGGAATTGATATTTCTCAGTTCTTTTTCTCATTTTGATTCTGTTTAATTCTACTTTATTATGTTTCATTTGAATACTTATTACTTATGATGAGTTTCAATTTTAGACTTATTTTCCACATACATTTTTAATGTGATTTTGAATATT
Organism: Steromphala cineraria; assembly: GCA_916613615.1. Taxonomy (NCBI): domain Eukaryota; kingdom Metazoa; phylum Mollusca; class Gastropoda; order Trochida; family Trochidae; genus Steromphala; species Steromphala cineraria. Next base: position 35,773,363 of record OU744722.1, on the reverse strand, counting down.
TGGCTTTTATAAACAATCAATAAAGCAAGTAAACACATTAAGTATAAGCGACTGTAACACATTCTTAATGTTTTATTTGTTCATATTTACACAATCATATACATAAAATTTTTCATCCGAGGGTAAAAAATTCATTTAATCAACTCTTCTTTCCATAAGTGAAGAATAATTAGTCACAAAACCTATTTATATCTTCTCCAGAAGCTAAGGCCTAGAAAGCTGAAACTTTGTGTACAGACTCCTTGACTAGTGAGAATTGAATGTAAATTTGGTGGTCCTGTGGCCCCTAATAAGGACCACAGGGGCGACACTCTTAAAAGCTGTTTTCATCTTCTTATCCAAAGACGTAAGGGCTAGAAAGCTGAAACTTTGTGTACAGACTCCTTGCCTAGCGAGGATATAATTTGTAGCTTTGGTGACCCTGTGGCCCTTGATAAGGCTTCACTTCTCATTGTTGGATTTTTTACCAAGAGTACTCTCTTCTTTATCATATTGCCAAATCTAAATTAAAAAAATGTTACCCTCAGTAACATGATTCAACTGGAATGTATTTACATATGTGTAAACTGGGATGTCCAAATGAATTTCCTTTCCACAAAAAATACCCTGATTGGACTGTCCCTTTAAGACAATAAAATGTTTAACACAGATCACTTTACATATCAGGAATAATAAATTTGATGTAAGGAATATTTGATGCATTGCCTATCCTCTGATGTAGCATATGTTGCCTGTATCAATTATGACAAGCTATGGAAAAAATCTTTTTGGTCGATATGGCCTCTTGTAGATGGTAAACATCAATGATGCAGTTATTTATTTATTTTGATACATGTAGTGTATATTAGTAACATCGTTGGTTGGGAAAATGTTCAATAATTTTGATAATTCAATTATAACCAATTCGAATAAATTTCAAAAATGTTGAAATCTTAAAGCATCTTAAAATGTTTAGTTATAAAGCAATGAATTTTATTTGCTTTTTAAGGACATATGTTTTGGAAATAGTTTCCTACAGCACAAAATGCAACTGAACAAATTCTATCCTCAGTTAAAATTGGCAAACAATTAGTTCTATCAATCCACCACAGGTCCGCTCCCCAAACCCATTTTCTCATTAATCAGAAAAAAACACTGACAGTGTAGCACACAAACCTAACTGCATGTAGAACAGTTCTCTACTGCAGACAAAGTTGCAAAGCCCCTGGCTGGTTACCAAGGATCTCTTGATGGAAACCTAATTTGCTCACAACTAATACACTCATCCCCCCCATAAGGAAATTTAAAATATTTTCATCTTCAAAAGTTGTTGAAGGAATGACAGATCTATAAAGCACTTACTCAACCTATGTTACAGCTACAAAGACATTTCATGTAGTTTAATTAGTTACAATTATTTCTTTATATTTTAACATTTGATCTGATTGATAAAATTATTTACAGTAAGCAGTGCTTGAATGGCAAGGATAATTATTGCATTAGAATAATTGGCCTTGCATTTTAGTGTCTGCAAATGATGACAATTTTTCTTTGAAAGCTACTGTCTTTGAATGAATAATTATGAAATGACTTGTATTTGTGATGTTGCAATAATATTTCACTGGGACTGTTCATGAACACTATTGCTTGACAAGTTATCAGTGAAAAAAGATGTTTGGCAAATGAAAATGATGGTCAACAAGTGAAAAAGACTGTTGGCAAGTGAAAAAAGAAGCTTTTCAAATCATAAAGATTGTTAGAAAGTGAAAAGATGGTTGGCGAGTGAAAAGATGGATGGCGAGTGAAAAGATGGTTGGCGAGTGAAAAGATGTTTGGCGAGTGAAAGAAGCCAGTTGGCCAGGCTAATAGACTAGTTAAGAAGATCTTTTATTACTCAACCGTGGTGAGATCACTCATTAGATAACAATGAGTTGGTAACACACATGTGTGTTACCATCTCGTGCAAAGAAACGGAACTACTTTCGAACGTCACATGACATTGTCCAATCACGTGACTCATAAGTGGCGACTGTCAAATTTTACATTCTCAACAAAATGTTAATTTATGTGAAAGAATATTATCTTAGTGTTTTTTAAATGCATTATCTCTTTGCTACCCAGCACAAATCAATCATTCACTTGATCCCTTGTCCACCTTCTATGCTGTCACAAGCGGTTTTGCCTCCTCTGCCTACCGTAACTTTAACATGCTTCGACTGTTTACTTGCTTTGATGCCACCATAACCTTTCCCTTCAACAGGCACACAATCCAAACATGTAATTGTGTAACTACCTTTACACAAGTTCTATCTCCCGATTCATATCAAAACATTCATTAACTTTTGATAATGAAATATTTTTGCACCAATATACTTTGTATCATGTTTATAGGCGTATGATATGTGTAAACATCCAAAAAATAACGAACTATTTTATTTGGACTGATGGAAATTCATACGCTTGGTTTCCCGACTGTTCCAAGTCAGCTTATTATTGTTTTGACGATTTGTTTACATAAATATTGATATGAGGGTTGAGTAATAAATAAAATACTAAACTCATGGTAATGTGATAACATTTTTAAGCAACTCGTGAATAGAATTTGGTATCAGACGAACTTTTGTTCGTCTGATACAATTTCTATACACTCGTTGCTTAAAAATGTTATCACATTACCATTCGTTTAGTATTCTCTATGTATAATAAATGGGTAGCTGATAAGTCAGTGGTTATATCTCTATGCTTAGATAGATTTTTGTCAATTTTGGTGAGAAAAGACACTTGTTCAAACAGCTTGCCCTAATAATGATTATCACAGCAACAGCTGTAAAGAAATTCTTTTTTATATCAATAACTATGATAATTCATCTATTGATAAATATTTACAGGTTTCTTCTTGTATATGATACATATCAATGACTGTCAATTGTTTGTTTTTCTTTAAAGATTTCACTTCAAGTCAAAACTTAAACTGTCTTCGCTACCAAATTTTATTTATCTTCCTCAAAGAGGGAAGTTAAACAAAAGATTCATGTCTTGTATTAAAAACTTAAGAAGTAAGCCTGAACAATACTTAGTTTTAAGGGGCAGTAGCACGTTTTTTGATAATTTTACATTTTATATTTTTCACTGATAATTGTAAGTTAATGTTAAATGCATTATTTTGACAGTGTCAAAAACCTCATTACACAAGTCAATCATCCATAGTCAGAGGACAAAGTATGAAGATTCACATAAAATCCATTGGCGGCCATTTTTTGTGAACACCTTTAATTCATTTTGTGAAAGAAAAAGGAATCGCATGGCTAAACGTTACGTTATATATTTGAATTATTACGGCTCCATTTAGTTTGAATACATTGTCTTTCAATTGGAACCATTTATTTTTATTTTCCTGACATCACCTAATATTGCCCCCAAAAACGTGCTACTGCCCCTTTTAGAGCTGAGGCAAAAAGACTTGCAAACGTTTTCTAGACTGAAGAAGGCTTTTTTATTGTCTGCCATTAAATCAGCATGACACACTTGGAGCAAAGCCTCTTATACAAATATATTGATAACTGCCTGAAGTTGATTTACCACTAGATGAATAGGTCCCAGGCCACATGACATGAGTATTGCAGTGATAATTCAATACAAGATATTAGCTAGACATTTCCGAGATCCAAATTGTGTTTTTGGGCCATGGCTCTGTGGTGCATTTAAGAGCCACTCCGTGAGTTGTTTGGGGTCACATATGACAAACTCTATGAATGGTGTTATTTGATTGAGAAAAATTGACTGTTGAAAGAAAGTATCATTTTAAAGCTTATCCACGTTGTATAGGGACAAAGGGGAGCTTTCAAGTTGCGATTGTGATTGAAAACCGAACAGCGAAGCATGTCAACCAGTCAAACATAACTAGGGAACTTATCGAAAGAATTCAGAATGACAGTTATGAGTTGAAACTGTTTGATAGGTTATATACAGTATTATCATACAATGGATAGTGTTCTCGGCATAATAAAGCCAACAGATATTTTTGATATCCGTTGGGGTCATATACAATACCTAATAATAATAGAGATGCAAATTTCAAAGGTCAAGGTCGGAACTTCTTTTGAAAATTCCGATGACGTCATAAGCGGTTACATTTTAAACGCCTTTAGTAACGGGAAGAGACATAGGAATATGATACAAATGATACAATGCATAGACAATAATTTAAGAAATAACAACAAAACTGTATAGTTTTTTACCCATATGTATGACTTGGCAGTGCAAAATCACTGCCTGCGTGAGCTGAATGAACCGATCAAACTATTTTACTCACAGGTACCAAAGGCAGATCACGTCATTTGTTTAAAACATCCATTTATCAATGTTCAGATTTCTTTACTTTAGTTGCGTAGTTTGAATTAGAGACTGCACAGCCTGTCTTCTAGTTACGCTCGCCGCTGGTTGTTTTGAACGACGCAAGCTGCCATTGCAACCGAAGGGAAGCAACTCTTGCCCCTACCTGAGATAGACTCGCCCTCTTTTCCCGTAAGGTGATAGAACGTATGTTCAAATCGGTTTAAGACACATTGAAATGTTTTTCACTTGGAAATTAGCGTTTTTTTAATGTTTTTAAAACTTTTGAATTGTGACTAAATAACTGAAACGGTATTAAAATACATTTATAAGGAGGAATTATATTTTGTCAAATCACTGTCGTAGTCATTACACGGTTCATTTGCATATATCAATACGCGCATCTTTTAAAACAATGTCAACTATAAAAATAGTATTATCAAACAATTTTCGAATAAAAATTTATGATAAAGAAGTTATCATGCTCGTGTGTTTTGGGATCGTAAATATCCTGCATTAGGAATAAACACTATGTATTTAGCTCGCCAAGGCTCGCAAAATACAACGTTTATTCCTATTGCAGGATATTTACGATCCCAAAACACACTCTCATGATAACCTCTATGAACACGGATATAACGAACTCCAAGGGACCAAAGAATTTAGTTTGCTTTATCCATTGTTCGCTATACGCATATCATTTTAATGATATTATATAGGGACGGGACTTGAAAATTTGTTCACTTTATCCGATTGTTCGCTATATCCGAGATTTTTTATATCCGTGTTCTACTGTAACTAGTATATATGTAAATTGGAAGTGTGAATTTGCCTTCAGGGAACATAAATGACTGTTTTAAGATTATCATTGAAAACAAGTATTGACAATTTTGAGATAAATTAGTGAGATTGTGGGGGTTTATATAATTAATTATGCAATCCACGTTCGTATTAAAGCAAAAAGAAGTATGATTAAAATCGCGGAGTGGCTCTTTAAAAAGAGATATGGTAGAAGTTGTATATCCATTGACTTTTCTTTATTATGTGACCAACTTCTATAACCTTTTTCACTCAAACTTTTCAAGATCCTGGCTGGAAAGTTTTGGAGTTTTTTGACTAAATTGTATATCAGGAGTGGTAACTTTTGAGGTTAATTTGTGATCTTTGCTTACCGGTATATCTATAAGCTGTCACTCCTCTTTTAAAGAGACACAGAGTATGTTGATAGGATCACATATGTCAAATTTTGAAATCGCTGTTATTACATCGGGAACCACTAAATGTTTCTGAAAATAACAAGTTAATGGTCAATCAGTACATTAGAGCGAAAATACGGCCATTCAAAGTCATGATTTTGCTCGAAAACCGGACAATGTGACTCGAGTGGCGCGCGCAAATTCGCCAAACCTTGTCATAAGCTGACAGGAAAATATATTCGATTCAATAGTGTTTATTAGGTATTGTAACTAATAGGTAGATTAATTGGATGCATAATTTCGAATATTAAACACATTTGAGATGTTTTCTTGATATTTCCTTAAAATCAAGCATTTTAGAGATATTATGCATAAATGGATATATTTGCAAGTCCAGTGATGAGATATGAACTTCAATCAGCATATTAGATATTTTGTAGCTTATCAAAACCAAATACAATTTTATGAAAGATACTCTGTCACTTTAAACTTTACTTTACTTTACTTAAACTTTACAATTCCCCTCGAAGCTGCAACCTATGGTCCAGCCAGTTAAATTGTATTATTGCGATGCTTCAGGAAAAAGTGATCAATCTAAAAGGTCACAAAGAAATGGATGAGAACGCTTGTAATGTCATATGAAAAAGTAACATGTCTGCTTGTTGAACCTATAAATTATTCAAGAAATAATGATGAAGTAGGTAATACAGCCATTCTAATTTTGGCTGCACAATTTAAAATATCATTTGCCAAGATTAGAAATTCCTTGGCATGTCAATGTCAAACTAACCGTATTTGACGTAATAAGCGCCCTGCTGCAATAAGCGCCCCCTAAAGGTTGTGTAATTATAGGTATAATAACCGCCCATGTACCAGCAGTACTAAAATTATAAATTCAACATATTCACTTTGTTTCAAGAGAAATTAAAGGATAAAATAGCGGCAATATGTGTTATTTTTTACTCAATAATGTGTAAGTATGTTATGAACGTCTGTATCAGTTCTCAAAGACAATCTAAACAGAGTTCCATTTCAGAAGTCTTTATTTTTCGATCGTCATTCACACTACTTTAATAAGCGCCCACCCATGTAGATTTTTTTAGGGCCCTGGGCGCTTATTATGTCGAATACGGTAACTGAAGTTTTGAGAAAATATATGACCTTGTACATTTTGGTTTAAGTAAAATGTTGGGTGTTTATTAATAGTCTTGCTTTAGTAACTTTCGCTCTTTTTGTCCAGATATAGATTGTATGTGAAAAGGTATTGAGTGAAATGTGTTGTCCTTTATTGATTTGGCAATGTATTATGTTCGGAACATTTTGGAAAAAAACATTTTAGCTTTGATGAAAACAAATATCTGAATGTTCAAGATTTGAATCATCTGTGCTACACTAAATGTCACTTCACATGGTTAAATGTTCCAGCCAAAACTAGCAGGTTTCACCGCAATGTATATCCACATTGGTGTTGCAGGCTTTCTCCATGCCATAATACTTACACCTGGATATAGATATAATATTATTGAAAATGGCATTGAACCAAAAATCATCTCATCTGAATGATATGTGAAAGAATCATCTCGGTCTCTAAATTTAGTTTGCAATAAATTTTGGGTGATGATATTTTTGTTTACACATTCTATGCAGAGTATGAGACAGTGAGTTTTCAAAAGTCAGAGAGGGATTAAAAGTTTCCATTCATTGAATGATATTTGGCAATGTATCCAGTATCCAGCTTTTTGATTGTATATGTCATAGGCATTTACAGACATGTGATATCTCCCGCTTTTGGCGGGAGTCTACCGATTTATGATTAGAGAGAGATAGGGTCTATGACTTTTACAAACGTCCATTGCAGATTTAAAGAGACACAGAGTAAGTTGATAGGATCACATATGTCAAATTTTGAAATCGATGTTATTACATCGGGAACCACTAACTGTTACTGAAAATAACAAGTTAAAGGTCAATCAGTACATCAGAGCGAAAGTAAGGCCATTCAAAGTCGGGATTTTGATCGAAAACCGGACAATGTGGCTCGAGTGGCGCGCGCAAATTCGCCAAACGTAATTTCGACACCTTGTCATAAGCTGACAGGAAGATATATTCGATTCGATAGTGTTTATTAGGTATTGTAACTAATAGGTAGATTAATTGGATGCATAATTTCGAATAATAAACATATTTGAGATGTTTTCTTGATTTTTCCATAAAATCAAGCATATTAGAGATATTTTGCATAAAGGGATATACTTGCAAGTCCAGTGATGAGATATGAACTTCAATCAGTATATCAGATATTATGTAGCTTATCAAAACCAAATAAAATTTTAGGAAAGATACTCTGTGTCACTTTAAGTTAAGAGACATGTTGAGTGTAAGGGAGCATGAGTTTTCTGAACTTGAAATATCAGTGAAGCATACAGTTGGCATGACATTTGGCAGTAAATCCAGAAGTCATGGACAGTGTTGTTCCTTGGTGATCAGCTTTGGGGGTCATTGTGGCATATTGAGAGCACTTGGGACCCTTTGCAATGATAAAAGTATCCCACCTCTCAATAATTTAAGGGACACCAAGCAAAAAGGGTGGGCAAATGTCCCCAGGACCCCTTCTAGGAACAACACTGATAGATGTTGTATATCTAACTCCAGCATACAAGGAGATGGGACTGTGAGATGGCCCTGCTGTCAAACAAAAATGTTCATTGTATATCGAACCCATCGAGAGTACTGGACCATATGGAGTTATATGAGAGTGATATGTTAGTAAAAGATAGAAGTTGTCCCTTATTCAGATCAAGTGATAAATTTCTTTTGCCATCATGAAGGAATGGGACCATCATTTTTATGAAAGTTGTATGTCAGGGTAAGTAAAAGTTGTCACTTTGTGAGATTGAACAATAAATTTCTTTTGCTGGTGATGGGACCATGATTTTTATGAAAGTGGTATACCAGGGAGAGAGAAATTTTGTCCCCTATTGAAATTTAGCAATGAATTTTCTTTTGCCATCAAGAGGGGATGGGACCATGATGTTTATGAAAGTGTTATGTCGATGAAAAATAAAATAAAATTAGAAGTTGTCCTTTTGTGAGCAATAAATTTTGTACATCATCAAGCGAGGATAGAACCATGATATTTATTAAAGTGATTTGTCGGGGAAAGTAAAAGTTCCCTTGTGAGATTGTGCAATAAATTTCTTTTGCTAGGGATGGGACCATGAGTTTTATGAAAGTGTTATGTCAGGGAAAGAAAGAAGTTGTCCCTTTGTCAGATGGAGGTACTAGATTTCTTTTGCTGGGGATGGGACCATGAGTTTTATGAAAGTGTTATGTCAGGGAGAGAGAAATTTTGTCCCGTATTGAAATTTAGCAATGAATTTTCTTTTGCCATCAAGAGGGGATGGGACCATGATGTTTATGAAAGTGTTATGTCAGTGAAAGATAGAAGTTGTCCCTTTTTGAGATGGAGGTACTAGATTTCGTTTGCTGGGGATGGGACCATGAGTTTTATGAAAGTGATATGTCAGGGAACTGTACAAGTTGTCCCTTTTTAAAGATCAAGGTAATAGATTTCCTTTGTCATTGCGAGGGGATGGGACCATGAGTTTTATGAAAGTGATATGTTAGTGAAATATAGAAGATGTCATTTTGTGAGATTGAGCAATAAATTTCTTACGCCATTAAACGGGGATAGAACCATGATTTATATGGCGATGTCAGTGAAATAAAGAAGTTTTCCCTTTGTGAGATTAAGCAATAAATTTCTTTTGTATTTGGGCTGGAGGCCTTTCATACAATAAACATCTTTGACTTGATGGGGATCGACCATTAGTTTTATGAAAGTGATGTCAGGGAAAGATAGAAAGATAGAAGTTGTCCAATAAATTTCTTACGAAATCAAGCGGGGATAGAACCATGAGTTCTCCAAACTCGATACAGAGTGAACGATACAAGTTAACCCATCATGAGATTTGGCAGCGAATCAGCAACAGTCCAGTCCTCCGTATCACAATCAATAGCTCTCTCCGATCATGGAGGGAAGCTCAGTGTTTCCTCACGGATTTTCTCCAGTGGGAGATGTCCGAACGAGATCCGAGGCAATTTGTGGGTGAGTCTTTTGAATTTGGAAATAATTTTTACAAAAGGTTTGTCAATTCTAAACGTTTTGGTCCTCAAGTGGAATCGGTTAATGAGAAATCTGAATAGGTTTGATTTTGCCTTTGGACATCTGCTTAGTGGTTACATGTGTATGTTGTTGAGCTTTAATTGCTTATCTTGCATATTTGGCAATTATTTGGAAATATTAGATCGCAAATCAATTCTCTTGGAATATTCATGTTCAATGTTTGATTCAGATTATTTTAGTTTAAGATCTCTCAAAATGGCTATGTTTAGTATCTTTTGTCATGATTATAAATCATATGAAGAAATCAATATCATGAATTGATAAATAAATACTGTAATGTTAAATCTATCACCCAGGAATAAACATTGACGCCGGATCATTTTAGTTTTACTTTTTCACTTTCTTGGTCATATGTAAAAATTTACAGGTTTGGAACATTTTTGACACTATATCCCTTTCACCTCATAAACCAGTAACAAATAACTTTTTTTGTGCCTGAATTCTGACTTGTAGGGTTAAAAGAGTTAAAGAAATCCCTTAATCCAAAGAATATCTTAGTTTTTAGCTCACCTTTACAAAGTAAATGTGAGCTTATGTCATGGCGCTTTGTCCGTCGTCCGTCTGTCCGTCCGTCTGTCCGTCTGTCCGTCCATCCGTCCGTCTGTCCGTCCGTAAACTTTCACGAAAAAGACTACTCCTCCTAAACGAATTCAGATATCATTCTGAAATTGTAGTATGTTATACCCATGGTGATTCCCCACAGAAAGGTAGACGTTTCAGTTTTGAAAATCCAAGATGGCCGCCATGACAGCCATATTGAATTTTCAATTAGATTTCATGAAAAAGACTACTCCTTCTAAACGAATACAGATATCATTCTGAAATTATATTATGTTATACCCATGGTGATTCCTCACAGAAAGGTAGACGTTTCAGTTTTGAAAATCCAAGATGGCCGCCATGACAGCCATATTGAATTTTCAATTAGATTTCATGAAAAAGACTACTCCTTCTAAACGAATACAGATATCATTCTGAAATTGTAGTATGTTATACCCATGGTGATTCCTCACAGAAAGGTAGACGTTTCAGTTTTGAAAATCCAAGATGGCCGCCATGACAGCCATATTGAATTTTCAATTAGATTTCATGAAAAAGACTACTCCTTCTAAACGAATACAGATATCATTCTGAAATTGTAGTATGTTATACCCATGGTGATTCCTCACAGAAAGGTAGACGTTTCAGTTTTGAAAATCCAAGATGGCCGCCATGACAGCCATATTGAATTTTCAATTAGATTTCATGAAAAAGACTATTTCTCCTAAACCAATCTAGATATCATTTTTATATTGTAGTATGTTATACCTATAGTGATTCCGCACAGAAAGGTAGACGTTTCAGCTTTGAGAATCCAAGATGGCCGCAATAGCAGCCATATTGACTTTTCAGCTGCAGATGACATATCATTATTATTAAATTTTAAGCTTTCATCAAGTGATCACTGGCACCATATAAATTCTTTAATTTGAACTTACTAATCATAATATTATCTTAAATATGGAATATTTAAGATTGTCGTGCAAGTTGTTCTATATTTTTAAGTTTTTCTAAAAAAAATTAAGATGAAAGACAAACATAATTGATTAATTTGTTTAAAATCTTTAACGCAACTAGCTGCAAAAACCAAATCACATTAACATGTTAAAATTTAAACAATGGTATCTCCCTAATTATATTCCTTTAAATACCACACATAAGGGGTCAACCAGAGTTCAGATATTCCACTATTCTGTCTAATACACATCCCAAGGCAGGCTGCTAGCATCACAGTGTCAGCTGCTAGTCTGTTGCATAATCAACCTGACCCAATTGATATGGTAGAGCATTATGCTATATGGCCCATGTGTATGCAATAAAAGTTATGGACTTGTATTCTCATGACAGTGATATGTTCTTTCTAAGAATAACAACTTACACAAAACTTGTCTACAATATGCTTTGTGTTTAGCAATCTACATGATAAGTTGATGTGGAATAAATATGCAGATGAAAATCGAAAAGGGTTTAGTAAGAAAAGTAAGGAAATTTGATTTGTCATATATCTCTCTGTTGATTTGACAATGCAAAAATGTTTACCATTATAGTACTGTATGAGTGTTAAATAAATTGATACTTTAATGAAAGACATCTCATGGTCACTTGACATGTAAATATTATGTGAACAAAATAAACGTGTCTTATGCATTGCTGTGTTTATGACTTTCCTCTCAATCAGTCATTCATTTTCCTTGAAAATCTGTACTTTTGGGATTCTCAACATCCCATGCAGCATAACCATCAGTGAAATAATCTTGAAATCATATTAATGATTCACTACAAAACAAATGTAAGTGCCCACCATCCTGTAAGTAATGAATGACATTTAAATGGATACACCTAAACCAATCAAGATATCATAATGAAATTAATACGGATGCCCACATAAAAGTAGCATTTTGAAGATTAAAAAGTACAAGATGGTCACCAATTCAGCCATAGATATACAAAAAAGTTATACAAAAACCTACTGCTTGTTAACTTATCATGATTATATCATTTGTGTATTAATGTTTGTTCAAGCTCTAGTCGTTTCCAAAAGAAGACTAGTATTTTAAAAGATAAAAAAATCATGATGGCAGCCATAATCAATTATATAAAAGATGGTTACATGTATAATTAAACCATTTTACCACATCATTCATTTTAAGGTGAGCTTCTGTACCCTCGGTACTTTTATTTTTATTGTAATGATGTTTTTAATCCCATCTCCTTTATTTTCCAGAAGTCAAAATCAAAAAGAAGTCAAATCACCATTTTTCATCATCGTCATTTTTGAAAGAAAAAATAGTTTCTTTTTTGCAACTTTATTAGAATACAATGTCATTAAGTTTTCTGAATGAGTATAAGTCTAATTGTTTTAATTTGCTTCATTGAATGTCACTGATTTTTCAGTTCAATGGTTGTATATACATCCTTGATTTGCTTTAATACAAAATATTGTGGATATTATTAATATCACTTGTCAAGATTGATGATATGAACAAAGATCAAGATTGATGATATGAACAAAGATACATTTATTAGTTTTATAAGTTGACAGCTTTTCAGTGAGAAGTGTCAGTGTTACTGATGATATTAATATAAAATTAGCTGAGATGGAATTAATAAAGGATATTTGACATTTATCTTTGAATACCATGTACATCTGATCAAATGAAATTATACTTATCTTGTATATTATGATTCTTGATAATATATAGGGACGGGACTTGAAAATGTGTTCACTTTATTCGATGGTTCGCTATATATCCGAGTTCGCTATATCTGTGTTCTACTGTACATATAAGATAAAGACTTCAACATTAATTAGAGTTGTAATGATCATAGTATTGAAAATCTAATACTTTATCTTACATATACATATAATATGTTGTTTGTATTATGATACATATCATTGACTTTTGAATTGTATGTGTGTTTCAAAATTATGGTTTAAATTAAAAGATAGTATTTTTTTGGCATTAAGAAACTGTAAAAGGGTATGTGTATCATATTAAATTGAATTGCTTTCAGTAGAGTTGTGACGATGTATCGAATCATCAAGAATTATGATACTTAATCTGACGGTATACGTATTGTGATAGAAATCGATTTCTGTATCATGATAGGTATCTTTGACTGGAAAACTAATTATTCAACCTAAAAATAATTTTTCTGGTCAAAGTTATTGTTTTTTCTATCAAATATGCTGAAAATAGTTCATCCTGACATGTATCGCATCAAATTGTATAGTTCCTTAATATCCTGATATGTATCATATCATGACATCGCTGTTTTATCACAACTCTAGCACAACTAAACGGAAACTAAATCTTGTTCAATGCTAAACATGGACTTGATTTATTAGAAATTTTAATAGATTTGATTTATCTGTTTTAGTGGTAACATGTGCATGTAGTTGAGTTTTGATTAAAGGCTTACCTTGCAGATTTGGCAATTATTTGGAAATATTTCATATCAAATAAATTGGAATATTCATGATCTTTGTTTGAATTTTTCATCAGAGTATTTTAGTCACGACTTAACTGAAACTAAATCTTGTTCAATGCTAAACATGGACTTAATTAATGAGAACTAATGTCAGATCCACTAAATTGGATTCATATTTTGATGTGTAATTTCAACAAAGAAAAAATACTGCGGCAAAGTCATAAATGGTTTATCTATATTTGTTTACAATATCTACATACACTGATAAGTTATGCTAATTATTGAATGAATGTTATCTGGACGACCACCCTTTTAATTGGAATGAGGTTTAGAACATTTCATGGCCTAATCAGTGATGAGATTTTGCAGTTCCTGTTTTGAAATCTTGCTAATAATGAACAGCTGGTCAAATAATGTGTTTGTGTATGAAAAGTTTAAAGGGTAATAATTTGGTCAGTGTTTGATGATGCTTAGTCAGTCTAAGTAGACTTAGCTTCAATAACACTTGCTACTCTCCCATATTGAGTCTAGCTAGATGCAGTAATGGGTCACGACAGCCCACCTATGAAATTGTCCAATCAGGGCTCATCTTACCAAGCCGCAAAAGTCTGAAACGTTCCAATTTCAAACTTACAAATATGTAGTCTCTTTATGATTGGATAAATACAATCGGCCATCTCACGTTTGATTGGAGGGCCATAGCCTAGGTTGCCAAAAGGTTGGCTAACGTGACCCGTTACTCATGGAGATAAACTTTTGTGATAAGACCTTACACATTTTGTCATCATTTTTAGCTCATCAGGACTGAAAGTCCAGATGGGCTTATGGCATGGCCCGTCGTCCGGCGTCCGTCCGTCGTCCGTCGTCCGTCGTCCGTCCGTCCGTAAACTTTTGACACTTTCGACTTCTCCTCATGAACCATACACATTAGAGAGCTGAAATTTTGTGTACAAGTACCTTAGCATATGGAGATTCTAATTTGTAACTTTGGTGACCCTGTGACCCCAAATAGGGTCACAGGGGTCACAACTTTAAAAACCTATTTTCATCTTCTTCTCCAGTTCCAGAAGGACTAGAGAGTTAAAAATTATATGTGCAGACTCCTTGGCCAATGGGGATTCCAATTTGTAACTTTGGTGACCCTGTGACCCCAAATAGGGTCACAGGGGTCACAACCTTAAATACCTATTTTCATCTTCTTCTCCAGTTCCAAAAGGAGTAGAGAGTTAAAAATTATATGTGCAGACTCCTTGGACAATGGAGATTCTAATTTGTAACTTTGGTGACCCTGTGACCCCAAATAGGGTCACAGGGGTCACAACTTTAAAAACCTATTTTCATCTTCTTCTCCAGTTCCAGAAGGACTAGAGAGTTAAAAATTATATGTGCAGACTCCTTGGCCAATGGGGATTCCAATTTGTAACTTTGGTGACCCTGTGACCCCAAATAGAGTCACAGGGGTCACAACCTTAAATACCTATTTTCATCTTCTTCTCCAGTTCCAAAAGGACTAGAGAGTTAAAAATGATATGTGCAGACTCCTTGGCCAATGGGGATTCCAATTTGTAACTTTGGTGACCCTGTGACCCCAAATAGGGTCACAGGGGTCACAACCTTAAATACCTATTTTCATCTTCTTCTCCAGTTCCAAAAGGAGTAGAGAGTTAAAAATTATATGTGCAGACTCCTTGGACAATGGAGATTCTAATTTGTAACTTTGGTGACCCTGTGCTCCCAAATAGGGTCACAGGGGTCACAACTTTAAAAACCTATTATCATCTTCTTCTCCAGTTCCAGAAGGACTAGAGAGTTAAAAATTATATGTGCAGACTCCTTGGCCAATGGGGATTCCAATTTGTAACTTTGGTGACCCTGTGACCCCAAATAGAGTCACAGGGGTCACAACTTTAAAAACCTATTTTCATCTTCTTCTCCAGTTCCAGAAGGACTAGAGAGTTAAAAACGATATGTGCAGACTCCTTGGCCAATGGGGATTCTAAATTGTAGATTTCGTGACTCCATGACCCCAAATAGGGTCACAGGGGTCACAACCTTAAAAACCTATTTCATCTTCTTCTCCAGTTCTAAAAGGACTAGAGAGTTGATAGTGATATGTGCAGACTCCTTGGACAATGGGGATTCTAATTTGTAACTTTGGTGAACCTGTGACCCCAAATAGGGTCACAGGGGTCACAACCTTAAAAACCTATTTTCATCTTCTTCTCCAGTTCTAAAAGGTCTAGAGAGCTGAAATTATATGTGCAGACTCCTTGGCCAATGGGGATTCTAAGTTTTAGATTTCGTGACCCCATGACCCCAAATAGGGTCACAGGGGTCACAACCTTAAAAACCTATTTTCATCATCTTTAGCTCCTAAAGGTCTATTGAGCTGAAAGACTGCATGTAGACTCCTTGGCCAATTGGGATTCTAAACTGTAGGTTTTTGTGACCCCATGACCCCAAATAGGGTCACAGGGGTCACAATCTTAAAAACCTATTTTTCTCCATTAAGATGACAGTCTATGGCAAATTTATTTCTCCTTGGATATTTTAGTGTGGACTTCTTTCAGTGTCTGATTTTGGCGATCTAAAAAGTGTTGAATAATAATACATTTGTTTTGTAATATTTTTATAGGTTTTCTTGCAATAGGTAACATCAGTTTCATTTTTAGCTCATCTTGCCTGTATAAAGCAAACTTGATATGATGCCTGATGAGCTACAGAGCCAATGGCTCTATTTTTGACTTTATGACCTTGACCTTGGTGCAGCAAGCATTTCTGAAAACGTTTATCTGGATGTATCATGATCAGTGTTTAACAAAAACATCTGGTTTTAATATGATTTTCAAGAAATACAACTTCTTTGCAAACTGAAGGTTCATTTCTCTAAAACTTGCTACCAACTCTTGCATGTATGTGTGTAAGCCATTGTCTATCAGACAACCTTAGCTTCAGTGTAACTGTTAGACCCAGCACAAGAGTAAGCAACTTAACAAAAATAATCACATCTACTGGTGGTTAAAATTTATAGAGGCATTGCATGCAAATTGTAGCAAGGGACACGTCAAGAAAAAAGAGTTCCAAAATACCATCAATATTCCTGTAGAGAAATCCGACACCTGTTTCGTGCACAATGCCTTGTTGTGAATCTTTCAGTATCATCTTATTGATTTTGCATAAATATTATTTCTCTCACGATTTAATCCAGACATCCTTTTAGATATGTGAGTTACTGTCTGATTGTATACTAATCAAGAGAAATTAAGGTTCAGAGGTTGTTGCAAAAATTAACTTAAAGGGGCAGTAGCACGTTTTTAGGGGGAATATAAGGTGATGTCAGGAAAATGAAAATTAATGGTTCCAATTGAAAGAAAATGTATTTAAACTAAATGAAGCAATACTAATTCAAATATATAACGTAAAGTTTAGCCGTGCGATTCCTTTTTCTTATACAAAATGAATTAAAGGTGTTCACAAAAAATGGCCGCCAATGGATTTTATGTGAATCTTAATACTTTTTCCTCTGACTGTGACAGATTGGCTTGTGTAATGATATTTTTGACATTGTCAAAATAAATCATTTAGCATTAACTTACAAATATCAGTGAAAATTTTAAAATATAAAATTCTCAATAAACGTACTACTGCCCCTTTAACACTGAGGTTAACCTAAGCGCCATCTTTAACATTGCAATATGGTTATCTGTTCAAAAGGGCTTTATGGTGTGTTGTTCCTTCGATTTTGAGGCCCAAAAAGCTCTCCTGTCTGTAAAACCATGAACTTCAGTTCGAATATGTGTTACAATACATGTTTTGTTGCCTAAAAATAATTCTAGCTTGTAAATAAATCTGCCCAACCTCCCACAGCTGGTTCCTACGCCCATGTTCTAGACTGGTCGTCTAGCGCGACCTTATTCTTATTTTTGAAAAAAAATGGAACACAGGTGTTGTATCCTAGAATATTTAGAGGATATTTGTGTTTTCTTGACAAATACCATGTTTATCTCATCGAGTGAGGAAGAAAGTTTATATTTTCACGAGTGGCGCAGTGGTTAAGTTTAGTTGTTCTAATTATTGTCACTAGTGACTGATAACACGGTTTATTTTCATTGATAGATCTCTGTATTTCACTGCCAATCATATAATAAATGCATCTTCCTACGCAAGGTTGAGTTTTCTGTGCTTGCTCTCATGCCTGCATGAGTACAGAAAAGTAAAGGGTATGCATTAAAGCCTAAAATGACAGTTCCAAAACTGGCGTTTTGGGCTTTGAGTAGGATGGGATATAGTATCAGGTTCTCGTATCAAGTAATGATATCTTTATTCAGAATAATTATACAGTTCATGGTTGTATGAAATATCTTCCTGATATATAAATAAGTTAACCAGTCATAATATCTTGTCATTGTTTTGCACAAGAACTTCAACTGCATGCATGTACCAATGGGGAGAGATTATTAGCGCAGTCGTAAGAGCGCTTGGCTTTGGATCAGGAGGTCCATGATTCCAATCCCTCCAGGGGCTCGGCAACTTTGTCTGCAAAAAAAACTGTTCTTCACACAGTCAGGTTTTGGTGCAATGCTCCACTGAATTTCAGCATAGTACCACCAATTGTTTGCTAGTTCCAGTCGATGCTCACAAGTTTCACTGCATATGCATAGCCACAAAAGTGTTGTGGGCTTCTCCCTGCAATGAAAATAGCAGCCGTGATATAAGTGATATACTCTTAAAATAATATAAGCCCCAAATCACCTCACCTGAGTCACCTCAACATGTTAGTAATATAATATAGAGATTATTACACGAGGAACTGTGTCATATGACTTTTACGAAACGAGTGTGGATTTTTGTATTACCTGAGCAAAGCGAGGGTTATACACAAATTTGCACAAATTTTGTAAACGTCATATGACACACATACGAGAGTAATAATTTCTTTATTACCGATTCTATTCCATTTTACCATCTTAGAAATATCCCAGAAACAGGCCGCTACCCTTGCAAAGGCCAGCTACAGCGGCGTCACCACTTATTTTCAACCGTATGGGTAATAAATAAAATATCTTATTCTGTTTTCTCATTTATGGATAACAATTTTATCCTTTTCATTATGATTATTATCATTTTTTCTATATTTATTCATCCACCCCTGTTACAAAGAAATCGACCTCCACTCCAGGGAAAAGAAAAGCCACTTGAACATTTTTTTTGTAAAAACTCTTTTTATTGTAATTTCTCATCGTCTTTCACCTATTAGATATTGCCTTTCAACGAAAAGGAAATTCATATCCCTTCTTAACCCTGAGTGCTTCATGTCCTTAAATTATCAGTAACTTCATTGCAGCAATTTATAACTGATATATTTTCAACTTTTTGTCATTTAAAATTTTATATCTTCTAATTCAATCAGGCTAAAAGCAGTTAATGTTTCTGTAACATAAACATCGTGACATTAGATACATCTAATATTGCTACTTCCTGATTTTTATGCATGTGACATTTAAGTCATGACATTTCAGTATATCTCTAGTAATGTTTATAAAACCATTCTTTGACATTTATTTTCTAAACTCATCAGATGTAACCTAACAATGTAAGGAGGAAGCAATATGAAAATATGATTTAAATTTATATTTATATTATGTCAATGTAAAGGTTAATATGGCTTTTATTCATGAAATTTTCTTAAAACTCTTAACCCTTAACCGGCTTAATCATAAGTACCTGAAGTGGGGGCTCTCGGTGCCATGTTGTTCTAGAAGGAATGTCATGAAAGACAAATATATTGTTCTTAACAAAATAAAAAAAAAATTAATTATAAACATATTATAAATGTGATATAAACACAGCGATGCAATGACAACTCATGCGGGATGTATTGCACGTGCTAGCATTTTCCCCACGCATACTCTCCGCTTCA
Organism: Steromphala cineraria; assembly: GCA_916613615.1. Lineage (NCBI taxonomy): Eukaryota > Metazoa > Mollusca > Gastropoda > Trochida > Trochidae > Steromphala > Steromphala cineraria. The sequence goes on along the minus strand of OU744722.1, from coordinate 35,753,778 downwards.
CCCGTCAAAGGTTTCATAATGACAAACAAACCCCCTAGACCCAAATGCCTCCATAGCCTAAGTTAATAAAATCGCTGAGTTACCATTCTGAGGGTTGCATGTTCGAATCTAGACTCAGGTCCTTCAAAAAGTTTATTAAATTTTTTTAGAGGTTTTAGATTTGTCAGCCTTGAAGAATGATTAAAGCCTATATAACAAAAGAATGATACAAATCTGATAACCCTTATAACCAGGATATTTAAAGAGCAGTGGATTCTTTAAAATATTCCACTGAGAGTGCATGTGACATCATCACAATAGAGTGACATCATTACAATGGAGTGACATCAACACAATAGAGTGACATCATCTCAATAGAGTGACATCATCACAATAGTGACATCATCACAATAGAGTGACATCATCTCAATAGAGTGACATCATCACAATGGAATAAAGATAATTAACCTATAAATCATCAGAGTTCAGCTAGAGGCAATTGTGATGCATTCCTGTTACTAAATCAGCCCATAAAGAGTTAAATCTTTTAATAAATTTATGGCTGAGCATAATATAAGAGCAAATAGGAAATTAAGCATTTTATGGCAAATATTAATTTCATGATTCAACAGTGCGAAAGTGTTAACGCATTAAATCAATGACATGTCATAACGACTATTTGTTGAAGAAAAGGGATTTTTATTTCTTTTGGAGCCATCAATCTAATTTGATGTCTAGTAATTTCATTACAACAGATTTGTTACATCAACTGGCTACAAACGACTTGATTGTGCAGGGGCAAATGGAAATTATTGATTAGTAACACTGAATAAATGTTTAATTTGTAAAGCAGTTTATAGAGCACCATGACATTTTCTTCCTCTTTAGACATTGCTTCTGTGCATTTAAACACTGAAAGGGGCAGTAGCACGTTTTTTGATAATTTTATATTTTAAATTTTTCATTGATAATTGTAAGTTAAAGCTAAATGTATTATGTTGACAGTTTCAAAAATCTCATTACACAAGCCAATCATTCATAGCCAGAGGACAAAGTATGAAGATTCACTTAAAATCCAATGGCGGCCATTTTTTGTGAACACCTTTAATTCATTTTGTGTAAGAAAAATCAATTGCATGGCTAAACGTTACGTCATATATTTGAATTATTACTGCTCCATTTAGATTAAATACATTGTCTCTCAAACGGAGCCATTAATTTTCATTTTCCTGACATCACCGCTTATATTCCCCCTAAAAACATGCTACTGCACATGCTACATACATTTTTGTCAAACCTTTTTAAGACTAATTTATCGGGGCAGTAGCATGAATGTACCAAAAAAATTCTTAAATTTTTTCTAATTCAGATAATACAAATATGTGGTTTAAGAAAGAAATTTAGTCTCTGAAATGAAAATACATCTTAAATGCAGAATTTACTATCAAAATTGAAGGAGCCCACTGAAGCTGTTCATTTTCAGACTTAGATCTAAACTTGTTAACTAACATAGAATTTCATGGTACCTTATTATTCAACATGCAGAGAAATGATCAGGGGAAACTACTTACAGCCATTTAAGTGTGAACACCTGTAAATCATTTGCATTTAGGAAATGGATTTGTGGATTTTAACGAACTACATTATGCCAACAGGTTAAGTGTTGAATTAAAGTACAGAGACACATTGAAAATAAGAATATATTTATATGTCATCTTGATCATACGCTAACCTAGTTAATACTGAACTTCTACATTTTGTAGAAAATACATTAACGTTTCGAGTTTCTGAATTTAAAATAATTACAGAGAGTTAATGGTGCATGTAACATTTTTTTTTTTCAATGTAGGTAGATAAAAATTTCACAAGCTACTGTTGATTAATTAAGGTCAATAAGACACTGAAAGTCATCTGCCAATGGTGTATTATGACATTTAGTCGGCGGACTCAGAGCGAAAACCTTTCACTACTTCTGTCTGTTTATGATTCTCCTGCAATAAATTCGTTCTTTGGACACTGGCCCAAAATAAGGAAATGAACATTTAATTGTTGGCAATAACATCATCATTTGAAAACACAGTGAAACACAACATTTCAATAGGTGAGTGAGTTATTGTTATACGCTGCTGCAGCAAGACATTTCATTAAAGAGGATCACCTATGTTTTCAGTTGAAACAGTATGATCTTGCTAAGAGTCTAAAAGTAAACAAGGTTATAACTTTTGTTTTGATATCTGTAAATAAAATCTAAAACTGCTAATCTTAGCCAGTGTCAATTAAACATGATTACATTGTTGACAATTTGGGATGTCCATTCTCTCACAACTTTGAATAATGGTTTTGTACGTTCAATTACCAGTCAAATTTATTTATCTTGCATAGAAATACAATACATTTGATTAAAATGGTCACTATGTCTCATCATGAGTCATTTTTGTCAACCCTCTATACTTTGTTTTTTGAACAGTGAAATAAATTTGCTGTGAAACTTATCATTTGCATTTACTACAAAAGGTCTGACAACGGTCTGTATAGTCATATGTTCTGTTACCAGTTTGTTGCAGACAATCATTTCAGAACAATGTTTGAACTTATGAAGCACTGTGGCAACAGGTACCAAGCACAAAAATTCCAAGCAAGAAACATATTCAAAATATGAATTTACAATGCAATAATTGTTTTTGAATTACTATCATTATTATTTCTCAAGGTAAGTTATTATTATTGTTTGTTGCAGACGGAAGGAAGACCTTAATCTGGAAGCAAGTTTGGAAGATGTCGGGATTGCACTTAAACTCTTCCTCAACAACAAGTTCTCAGAAGCCAGAGAAAGACTCAAACCTCAGTAAGTTTGATTATTAATAATAATAAAAATGCATATTTTTAACCATTACGTCCACTGCTAATTGGCTGTGCATTATTACCCTTAAGGAATTGCATTTTCAAAACAGCTACTTAGCAATTTGCGCGATCATAGAGGTCCGTACTTCCCGGATTCAGGTACCCAGTAGTACAACTGGGTGGACTGAGTGCAATGTGGATTAAGTGTCTTGTCCAAGGACAAAACACAGTGGAAAGCCCAGCTGACAAATGTTTGGTGTCTCAACCTGGATGCGAACGTGGGTCTTTTGTGTGACGGCCTAGCACGCTAACCATTAACACCGCCATTCATAATATCTCATAAGTTATTCATCTTAACTTCGTTTTTGACTAAATGGAGTATTTGATATATCTATGGAACAGATTCTAAAAAAATCACCCTTTTTCACAAATGAATAGACAAAAATTAGATTTTTTTCCGTTCTTGTCCCAATTGTATTTTCCATCGAAACCAATAATTTGTATCAATATGTTTCTTACAGTGCAGGCCACAGTATGTCGTTATTTATGGAAATCAACTTTTGTAGCTATTTGTTTCTTACAGTACAGACCACTATGTCAATATTTAATTGAAACTTATTTGTTTACCTTTTGTTTCTTACAGTGCGGACCACAGTATGTACCATGCTCTTGGATACGGGACAATCCTCTATATACAAGCTGTCATGACATTTGATATGGTGAGTTTCACGTTGCTAGTTTCAAACTTAGATACTTTAAACTCTCCTACTTCCTGTTGAAGTGATCTGTATCAGTCATTGTGTAGATGAAGCCTTTCCTGACATAATATATAGAGGATATTATATGAGCGTCAATGACATACTATGTTTACGACACGAGTGGCTAAATATTAGTATTTCCCGAGCGAGAGCGAGGGATATACTGATATTTAGACACGAGTGTCGTAAACATAGTATGTCATGGGCACGAATATAATATTCTGTTTATTACCGTAGTCTCAAAATTAAAGAAAATACTCAAAAACTACTTCCCAGCAAAGGCGGACGAGCCGCCGCCGGCCCATTTAGATTGTGACGTCAGAGGTGAAGCATGACGTCAAAGCATTGTTTATAACGTGACGTCACAATGAAAAAGTGATATTTTGCCCTAGGGCAACATATGAAAAATATGAACCTCTATATGACTGCCCTCGTAGGTAATAAATATAGGATACTGTATACATCATGTAATTGTATCAATATTGAAAATGTGATGTATTGTCAATATTTTTAGATTTCATAAATCATGACATAATAACAATGGAATACTATTCTGATGTAAGTTTGGGAATCCTATTCTAAAAATGATCCCCGAGTCGATTAGTGATTGATTTCAGGCTTTTTTTTTTGCTCAATGACACTGTGCACCATCTGAATATCAGGCCAGTGAAATTATAAAATAAGTGACATGCGTCATTGACCTTTCTATGTTTTAAGGTGAGAAAATGAAAATGAAACACGATCTTGAACTAAAAAATAGTTTCATATATCTTGTATGCACATAAGTGCATATTCTGCATGAACATTATTGAACTTTTATCATGTTTGATCGGACATTGATATAATCTTTGAAATGGACCTAAGTAGCAGATGAAAATAAGAAATTAAAGAAATGAAAAATATAGAGTAAGTAATCAGTGTTTGAAATAAGCATCAACAAACTCTGGAACTGTCGGCATTCATAATCAGTACTGATTTGACTTTTTCTAAATAATAATATTCTTGGTATCAGTATGTTATAGATTCACAACACTATTATCAGTTTAGAGTGATAGTTATGAAGGTTTGGCAGGGAAAATGTCTTACTGCAAGTATTGTTAGAGAGAACAGGATCATATTAAAAAATCTGTGAGCCTGGCTGAAGACATTGAAAAGTCTGGGCCCTTGTGAATAACTATCGGGGTTTGGCCTATGGGCCGACGCTCATTTCAAACAATGTAAGTAATACACTTGAAAATGTGTCATAAGCATTTAATATCCATGGAATAAGTGTATAACGTTGTTGTAGTACCCGATAATAAAGATAATCCCCTCGTTCAACCCTGCCGAGTTCTGCCTTCCTGTCATTTCCTCTCCACAATGGTAGCCCAAATCATATAGAACTCCGATATAACAAACTCCAAGGGACCAAAGAATTTATCTGGTGTTCGCTACTCCCGTTTGGCCGCCATGCAATGATCTTTTGACGGGACTCAAAAATGTGTTCGCTATATCCGATTGTTCGCTATATCCATGTTCTACTGTATTCCTAATCTATCCCCTATTGTAATTGGACCACTTTATGAAAATCTGAAATTTCCCCTAGTTACCTAAATCTTCAACACAAACTTTCAGCAAATAAAACGCTATGTATGAAAAGCTTGCTTCTGACATCTAAACAATGTTTTAATCACCATATTCCATGACTGTGCCCCATCAGTTAGACTCCTGTGCAAACTGTAAAAATTTTTATTCTAATCTTCCCAAATCAATAGATATGTCTGCGGCTTTCTTTTGACACAACATCAATGAATTCTTAACTGAATTTAATTGCATCCAATCAGATATTGAAAGCACTGGAACTAAGACAGTGGTAAGTGTAGGAAAATGTTAATAAAGCTACCTCTAGGGACAACAAGCAAGTTTTCAATTGTCCATTTGTTGAAGTTTGAAGATTTCTTTGTCCAATGTGCTTGTGAAATCTGCAAGATCCTCAGAAAGTGCTCCAATTACAGCAGAGGTTAGTAAAGGAATATATCACTCTAGGTACCTCTGATGATTATAACAACGTGTATGTTTTATCCAGGCTGACATAGAGACAGCTATCCAGGCTATCAAGAAGTCCGTTATTGTCTGCAGCAAACATCGGAAGAAGACGTCCATGATTGGCTCCATCACAAAGGCAGCGTCAAAAACTGACTACAACAGCTTCTCAGAAGGTCAGTTGTGAATGTAACTGAAACTACTAGTTCCTAACCAGAATAAGTATTCATGCCTATCCTCATAACATATTGACAAGAATGGACAGAGTCACCATCTTTTAGTTTCAATCCACTATGACTTCATGCCTATCCATATAACATATTAACAAGATTGAACAGAGTCACCGTCTATCAGTTTCAATCCACTATGACTTTATGCCTATCCATATAACATATTCACAAGATTGAACAGAGTCACCGTCTATCAGTTTCAATCCACTATGACTTTATGCCTATCCATATAACATATTCACAAGATTGAACAGAGTCACCGTCTATCAGTTTCAATCCACTATGACTTTATGCCTATCCATATAACATATTCACAAGATTTGACAGTCACCATGTTTCAGTTCCAATCCACGGTGACTTCATGCCTATCAATATAAAATATCAACAAGATATGACAGTCACCATGTTTCAGTTCCAATCCACTATGACTTCATGCCTATCCATATAAAATATTAACAAGATTTGACAGTCACCATGTTTCAGTTCCAATCCACTATGACTTCATGCCTATCCATATAAAATATCAACAAGATATGACAGTCACCATGTTTCAGTTCCAATCCACTATGACTTCATGCCTATCCATATAAAATATTAACAAGATATGACAGTCACCATGTTTCAGTTCCAATCCACTATGACTTCCATGCCTATCCATATAAAATATTAACAAGATATGACAGTCACCATGTTTCAGTTCCAATCCACTATGACTTCATGCCTATCCATATAAAATATAAACAAGATATCACAGTCACCATGTTTCAGTTCCAATCCATTATGACTATCCATGCCTATCCATATAAAATATTAACAAGATTGGGCAGAGTAACCGTGTTTCAGTTCCAATCCACTATGAGTATTCATGCCTATCCATATAACATATTTTTTGACAATTTTATGTTTTCAATTGTTCACTGATAAATGTATGTTAAAGGGGCAGTAGCACGTTTTTTTGATAATTCTATATTTCAAAATATTTACTGATAATCATAGGTTTATGCTAAATGTATTATTTGACAGTGTCAAAAATCTCATTGCACAAGCCAATCATCCATAGAGACCAAATTTCTAAAGATTCACATAAAGTCCATTGGCTGCCATTTTTGTGTAAACACCTTTAATTCTATTTGTGGAAGAAAAAGGAATCGCATGGCTGAACTTTACATTTTGTATTTAATATATTACTGCCTAATTTAGTTGCATATTTTCTATTGGAACCATTTATTTTTATTTTCCTGACATTATTTTATATTCCCCCTAAAATGTGCTACTGCCCCTTTAGCATACCTTTTTGGCTTGATTGGAGGAGATTTTTCTGTTATTTTGAATGAAAAGAAAAGTTAAACATTGACTTAGATTATCAAGAGAACAAAATTATGATCGAACACTGTACCTGTCAGCCTGGCTTATTATAAAGATTAATTTGATATTGTGAAAAACATGATATGATCATTAATATGGTATATTATTTTAGGCATGGCAGCTGTCATACTGTCTTTGACAACCAATACCTTGTGGTTGTGTGGATTACTTTATATAATGGTTGTCATATACTATCCATGGATTATATCCTAATCTGTCTTTGTTAATGTTATTGGATTCTACGTTCTGTCAGAAATATTTGATAAACTTCGTCTGCCATAGACTTATTTTTAAAATGTGCCAAAATGTCTTATTTTCTAATTTTGATTCAAGGTGAACTTGCAATTTGTCCAAAAATGTCAAACATTACATTTTCTTGTGGTCAATTATATTGAAGCAGTGGTCTTATTCATGGTCAAAGGCAGATATATTAAGTATTTTTTATTAGCTCATCTGGCCTGTAAGGCCCGATGGGCTTATGGCATGGCATGTTGTCCAGCGTCCGTCCGTCCGTCCGTAAACTTTGTGGAATTTCGACTTCTTCTCCAGAACCATAAGGCCTGGAAAGCTGAAACTTTGTGTACAGACTTCTTGACTAGTGAGGATTATAAATTGTAGCTTTGGTGGCCCTGTGACCCCTAATAAGGGCCACAGGGGCCACACCCTAAAAACCTATTTTCATCTTCTTCTTCAGAAGCATAAGGCCTAGAAAGCTGAAACTTTGTGTACAGACTCCTTGACAAGTGAGGATTATAAATTGTAGCTTTGGTGGCCCTGTGACCCCTAATAAGGGCCACAGGGGCCACACCCTAAACACCTATTTTTATCTTCATCTCCAGAAGCATAAGGCCTAGAAATCTGAAACTTTGTGTACAGATTCCTTGACTAGTGAGGATTATAAATTGTAGCTTTGGTGGCCCTGTGACCCCTAATAAGGGCCACACCCTAAAAACCTATTTGCATCTTCTTCTCCAGAAGCATAAGGCCTAGAAAGCTGAAATTTTGTGTACAGACTCCTTGACTAGTGAGGATTATAAATTGTAGCTTTGGTGGCCCTGTGACCCCTAATAAGGGCCACAGGGGCCACACCCTAAAAACCTATTTTCATCTTCTTCTCCAGAAGCATAAGGCCTAGAAAGCTGAAACTTTGTGTACAGACTCCTTGACAAGTGACGATTATAAACTGTAGCTTTGGTGGTCCTGTGACCCCTAATAAGGGCCACAGAGGCCATGCCCTAAAAACCTATTTTCATCTTCTTCTCTAGAAGCATAAGGCCTAGAAAGCTGAAACTTTGTGTACAGATTCCTTGACTAGTGAGGATTATAAATTGTAGCTTTGGTGGCCCTGTGACCCCTAATAAGGGCCACACCCTAAAAACCTATTTTTATCTTCTTCTCCAGAAGCATAAGGCCTAGAAAGCTGAAACTTTGTGTACAGACTCCTTGACTAGTGAGGATTATAAATTGTAGCTTTGGTGGCCCTGTGACCCCTAATAAGGGCCACAGGGGCCACACCCTAAAAACCTATTTTCATCTTCTTCTCCAGAAGCATAAGGCCTAGAAAGCTGAAACTTTGTGTACAGACTCCTTGACAAGTGAGGATTATAAATTGTAGCTCTGGTGGCCCTGTGACCCCTAATAGGGGCCACAGAGGCCACACCCTAAAAACCTATTTTCATCTTCTTCTCCAGAAGCATAAGGCCTAGAAAGCTGAAACTTTGTGTACAGACTCCTTGACAAGTGAGGATTATAAACTGTAGCTTTGGTGGCCCCGTGACCCCTAATAAGGGCCACAGGGACCACACCCTAAAAACCTACTTTCATCTCCCTCTCCAGAACCATGAGGCCTAGAAAGCTGAAACTTTGTGTACAGACTCCTTGACAAGTGAGGATTATAAATTGTAGCTTTGGTGGCTACGCCCTAAAAACCTATTTTCATCTTCTTCTCCAGAAACATAAGGCCCAGAAAACTTATATTTTAAACTTGTCGCCTATATACTTAATTTATGATTGGTGACCCTGTGGCCCCTACAAAGGGGGAATCACATTGGCCACACTCTACAGCAAAATTGATTATGAAGCCTGATGAGCTACAGAGCCAATGGCTCTATTTTTTATTAGCTCATCTGGCCTGTAAGGCCCGATGGGCTTATGGCATGGCATGGTGTCCGGCGTCCGTCCGATTATAAATTGTAGCTTTGGTGACCCTGTTGCCCCTAATAAGGGCCACAGGGGCCACACCCTAAAAACCTATTTTCATCTTCTTCTCCATAACCATAAGGCCTAGAAAGCTGAAACTTTGTGTACAGACTCCTTGGCTAGTGAGGATTATAAAGTGTAGCTTTGATGGCCCTGTGACCCCTAATAAGGGCCACAGGGGCCACACCCTAAAAACCTATTTTCATCTTCTTCTCCAGAACCATAAGGCCTAGAAAACTGAAACGTGTCGCCTATATACTTAATTTTATGATTGGTGACCCTGTGGCCTCTACAAAGGGGGAATCACATTGGCCACACTCTACAGCATAATTGATGATGAAGCCTGATGAGCTACAGAGCCAATGGCTCTATTTTTCTTACACAAAATGGATTAAAGGTGTTCACACTAAAATGGAAGCCAGTGGACTTTATGTGAATCTGTATAATTTGTTCTCTGACTATGGATGATGGGTTTGTGTAATGAGCTTTTTGACGCTATCAAAATAATACATTTAGCATTAATGTACAATTATCATTGAAAATTTTAGGATATAAAATTTAAAAAAAAATTGCTACTGCTCCTTTAAATAGTAGAAGTTCATTTCATGTCTGCATAACGTCAACATGCACTACATGTCCGCATCACACTGAATGCATTACGCGTACATAAATCAACTTCTAATATTTTTGTTTTTAAGTATTTTAATACGCATCAAGCACTACACATTTCTTACTATGGACACATGGCATGATATCTTTATACAGCTAAAAATCTGTGAGAAGATTGGTTGGCACCAGCAGATAGCATTTATTTTTGTGTACATTTGAGGCTATTTTGGTGCATATCCAAGCCATATTAAGAACATTTCATCGTAGGGACAATAATGACAATATCTGCTCAACTGTACAATAAGGTCGCATCTAAAGCCAATTATACAAAAACTAAAAATCTGTGAGAAGATTGGTTGGCACCAGCAAATAGCATTTCTTTTTGTGTACATTTGAGGCTATTTTGGTGCATATCCAAGCCATATTAAGAAAATTCATCGCAGGGACAATAATGACAATATCTGCTCAACTATACAATAAGGTGGCATTTAAAGCCAATTATACAAAAACTAAAAATCTGTGAGAAGATTGGTTGGCACCAGCAAATAGCATTTCTTTTTGTGTACATTTGAGGCTATTTTGGTGCAAATCCAAGTCATATTAAGAAATTTTCATCATAGGGACAATAATGACAATATCTGCTCAACTGTACATTAAGGTCGCATCTAAAGCCAATTATACAAAAACTAAAAATATGTGAGAAGATTGGTTGGCACCAGCAGATAGTAATTATTTTTGTGTATATTTGAGCCCATGTTGGTGCATATCCAAGCCATATTAAGAAAATTTCATCGTAGGGACAATAATGACAATATCTGCTCAATTGGACATTAAGGTCGCATCTAAAGCCATTTATACAAAAACTAAAAAATCTGTGAAAAGATTGGTCGGCACCAGCAGATAGCATTTATTTTTGTGTACATTTGAGGCTATTTTGGTGCATATCCAAGCCATATTAAGAACATTTCATCGTAGGGACAATAATGACAATATCTGCTCAACTGTACAATAAGGTCGCATCTAAAGCCAATTATACAAAAACTAAAAATCTGTGAGAAGATTGGTTGGCACCAGCAAATAGCATTTCTTTTTGTGTACATTTGAGGCTATTTTGGTGCATATCCAAGCCATATTAAGAAAATTCATCGCAGGGACAATAATGACAATATCTGCTCAACTATACAATAAGGTGGCATTTAAAGCCAATTATACAAAAACTAAAAATCTGTGAGAAGATTGGTTGGCACCAGCAAATAGCATTTCTTTTTGTGTACATTTGAGGCTATTTTGGTGCAAATCCAAGTCATATTAAGAAATTTTCATCATAGGGACAATAATGACAATATCTGCTCAACTGTACATTAAGGTCGCATCTAAAGCCAATTATACAAAAACTAAAAATATGTGAGAAGATTGGTTGGCACCAGCAGATAGTAATTATTTTTGTGTATATTTGAGCCCATGTTGGTGCATATCCAAGCCATATTAAGAAAATTTCATCGTAGGGACAATAATGACAATATCTGCTCAATTGGACATTAAGGTCGCATCTAAAGCCATTTATACAAAAACTAAAAATCTGTGAAAAGATTGGTCGGCACCAGCAGATAGCATTTATTTTTTGTACATTTGAGCCCATGTTGGTGCATATTAGTTACAACAAATCCATCATGAACTCATAAATCTTTTCCAACAATCTTTTAGATCAAAATCATTCCCTGTACACAAGTAGGAAAGTCTCCATTAGTTAGGGAAAAAAGCAATAATATTAGCTCATTCTTGCTATTTTGGTTGCAACAAAACTCCTATCACCAAGTAAAAGGTTTGATGTTATTGATAGACAAAAATTCTCCTCTCTGCATTTAGTAACAGTGATTATGATGAATATTTTATGGCTAAGTATTGGTAAAAAATTTGTTTTGCCATTCTTTTTATTCCTTTTTTCCCTTTCTGACTAAAGATCACATATGACCTCACCAAAATTAGGGAGACATATTTTAAAATTTATTAATAATCTGAATGATTCATTGTTAGTGTTATAAGCATACCTAATTAGGCATTTAACAGAATTGACACAAATGATCATTAAACCAGCATTCAATGTGTCGTAGTACCTAATGCATAGTGAGCAATGCAAATGGTGCAATACGTAATGCATAATGCGTAATGTGTATTAAACACTTTACACTTAAAGGGCCAGTAGCACGTTTTTAGGGGGAATAAAAGGTGATGTCAGGAAAATGAAAATAAATGGTTCCAAGCAAAAGACAATGTATTTAAACTAAATGAAGCAGTAACAAATCAAATATATAATGTAAAGTTAAGCCATGCGATTCCTTTTTCTTACTTAAAAATGGATTTTAAAAAATGGCAGCCAATGGACTTTATGTGAATATGCATAATTTGTTCACTGAATATGAATGATGGGTTTGTGTAATGAGCTTTTTGACGCTATCAAAATAATACATTTAGCATTAATGTATTATCAGTGAAAATTTTAAGCTATAAAATTTTTAAAAAACTGGCTACTGCCCCTTTAAATAGTAGAAGTTCATTTCCTGTACGCATAATGTGAACATGGACTACATGTCCGCATCACACTGTACTCATTACTCGTGAATCAACTTCTAATATTTTAGTTTGAAGTATTTACGCTTCAAGCACTACACATTTCTTACTATGGACACATGGCATGACAGCCTTATACTCTTTATCTGACAATGAAGAAGTTTATTGATCCATAAGTATGCTTTTCTTGTAATTCTATCTTGTTGCAAGTTTTTCCATTTCCATCACCATGTTGTATATTTAATCATATTTACAGCTCCAGTCCAGATTTCTCTTTGTATTGAGATTGTTATCATCCAATTCAATTTGAAGGAAGAACATATAGGTTATCAGTCTGTAATCATCTACCCTACCCCTTACCTTCTATAAAATGAGTATGGCCTGGTTCAAATTGACCTAGTAAAGGTGAAAATTGGTGTGAAATATTATAAAGATAGAATAAATCTTTGTGTCATATTTTATGTCTTGTAAAGATAAAAAAAATTATGTCATATTTCCCTTCAATAACCTGGAGAGTTTTTCGGCTTGCTAAAGCTTTTTTATTTTGGAGGTAGGAATAACCTGTATTCAAATTCACCAAATTCATGTGAGGAATATTTTCTGAAATTGAGCCCTTGGTCTGATTTTGAGAGCAAGTCAAATACAACAAATACCTTGTACTTTAAATGGAATGAATCATTTTTTCCTTGTGGGTTTTTTATGCCTACCCCGGAATGATCAGAGAAATTAGTTTTGGCCACGTTACCGTCGACACCGTTCCCGTCGACACCGGCATTTTCATTCTTTTCCAGACATAACTAAGTCTGAAACTACTGGATCAGTAATCGCCAAATTTGGTATACATCCTCCTCATATCATGTTTATGTGCCTTTCAGGGTTTCAGTTTCTTTTCAATTATGTGACTAATCGTTGCCATTGTTATTGTTGAAGTTAATAATGTTTTATTGAAAGAATATGGTTTTTATTTTTGTTTTAAAATTTGTAAGGAATTTTAAAAAACAAAATTCAGCTGAAATGTTGTATTGACAATACATCTGTTTTTACGCATAGAAAACACTTGTCACAAGTGGTGAAGTGAAACTGTCTGTCAAAGTGATTTTTTGCTGAAATACTGGTACAATTCTACTATTATAAAACTTTGACAGAATTTTCAGCCTAGCTATCTTGTAATCTTATACAAAAGTTGTCAAAGACAAAAAGCCAGTTATCAATTATCAGATGTAGCGACTGGTATTAGAGCCATGCTGACTGCATTCAGTGGTAATTTGATACTTTAAACTATGTTACAGTTCTTCCAGTTTATGTCATCAAATTAACACAGAACTCTTGGGAGATTAAGTCCCAAACTTTCTCATGGTGGCGCCAAAGGTATAACTTCTTGTGTTGTAACTGATCTGATGTGAATTGGGAATTGTCTTCACAGAAATCCTCAATTTGATAAACAAGGATTTGATATTCTGAAATTGACGTGTCTTGTCACCTCTCTCAAAGGTGATACATTCCTGTCTGCCTTGCAATTAACGTCTCTTTTGTCATAATTCAACTAAATTTGATATGCTGCTGTGTTTTTTTTTTTCAATTTAAAAAAAATTTCAGAACAATAATTCTGTGAAAACGAGGCTGTTTTTTTCAGCAAAAAAGTTAAAAGTTTCAGTGAATTTTATACGACTGTATGTTTATTAAGCAAGCAGTGTTTAAATGTTTTCAAAAACCTTGAATTCAAATTTTGGCACATTTGCAATGGTGATGGATCTAATTCACTAACTATATGTATGAACCCTTGGCAAACTCAGAAAATCTTGACCTGGAATCTGAGTTTATTCTATAGAATAACAGATTTTTTAGGTCTGAATTGTCGATAGAATCATTAACCCTTAACTTGCAGAGCCCTGAATACTCGTGGATGGCAATATTTGTAAATGTGTTAAATCAGTGAAATTTAAATTCAAAATTTTAGAACATTTCCAATGGTTATGTATGATATTTGACGACTTTCCATTCTGAGTGTAAATCACTGTAATTCAAATTCAAAATTTTAGAACATTTCCAATGTTGATGAATCAATTTGATGGCTTTCCTTCAGTGTGAATCACTGTAATTCAAATTCAACATCGAAAAATATTTCAAATGGATATGGATCATATTTGACGAAATTTACCATCAATGCATTTCCAATGTTGATTGATCGAATTCAAATATTTCCCATCTTTGTGTTGATCAAAAATTACTGATATGGGATTCCCATCTTTGTGAATGAGCAAATATGAAGATTTCCTATTTGTATTAATCATTGTAAATAACAACTCTGTATTATTACTCACTCTGCAGCCTGTCAGCTCAAGATATCTGTTTCATCTTTTGGATAAATCAAGCCGTCAGCAATACAGATTGTTTTCTACAGAATATTTATGAGACAGATTGTCTGAAGTATGTGGTAATCAGGTAGCTGCCTGTCTCAAACAAATATCACCTTTGATTTATCTGACATTTTTTTTTGTTTTTTGTTCTGACTAAGGAATATTCTCATTTTCTTAAATAAAGCTCCTGATTAACTTTAATTTGTTGTTGAAGAGTACACAAATTTATATAATTCATCAATTGAAAATTATGTAAGACTATAAATATTTTTTACATTTTGGTTTGTATAGCTGCAAAAAAGGGAAAAACGTTTGTTACATTGTATGCAAAATACAACTTTAGGTGTTCACTTGAGTTATATACAACTAATTTGCCACCAGTACTTATGAAATTTAAAGTAGATGAAGAAAAATAATATTGCCATTACCTACTTTAATATGAAATTCATATTCATACAGGAAACACATTTGGCATGGATTTATTAAAAAACCATAACATAACTGTAAAGAATGTCATGTCATTATGTCAAGTTTTTTCCTCATAATTTTGTGCTTAACATTTTATTGCATGAATATGAAAATCATAATTTTTTACATTTTCACCCCAAACCTCTTTGGGAAATGGCGGGATAGTGTCATGGTTAGCGCATACGGCTTAGAATCAAGAGGTTTGACTCTTACCAGGTGCTTGGCAACTTTGTCTGCAATAATTAACTTTTCTATACGTAGCATGTTTTGGATGCAATGCTACACTGAATTTCAGAGCAGTATCACCCATGGTTCAGGCAATGCTCACAGGTTTCACTGCAATGCATAGCAAAAAATAGTGTTGCGGGCTTTCTCCCTGCAATAATACCAACACCTGTGATAAGTGAAATACTCTTAAAAGCAGTGTTAAACCCCAAATCACAACAAACAATCACCTCTTTTGAGGAATGTCAGAATTGACCCAAGCATAAGGATGGGTATCGTTCCTCATTTCTGTATTGCAATACGTATTGCAATATATTGGTACTTGTTTTATTCAAGAATTTGCATGTCATCTTGTCTAAATATGAGCATCATTGCTCACCTTGTGTCATTGTTTAAAGGAATATATTTTTGATCACTGTTTATGATCTATACATATTTGAGCTATTTTCACAACACAACTTCACACTTTGTAAAGAACTTTCCGTCAATCAAATTTTATTTGGTTACGTTTTTTGCAATTTTAGATGGAAAGGCTTTTTTTAAAACATACAATATATTGGATATTTTCAGAAGTTTGTACCAATTCGTATCATCTTGTTCCTGTATTGTAATATACCGATATATCTATAATATCACGCATCCTTACCCAAGCATACCATAAATATAAAAAATATGCAGCCTGAAGAGGCTAGAAAGGGAATACATGGACTCTATTTAAAGCGTTACGTTGAATTGATTTCTGCATTTTTCAGGAAAAGTAAATTTGAAAATAAATTTTCCCACAAGTCAACACAAATTCAAACCACCAGGTTTCTCAATGTTAGGACCAACATTATGGACAAAGACTCTATTTAACATGCACTGTGTCAATATATCAACAGTGCAAATTTTCAGTTAAAGTGTTTGCTTCTTTTTATTATGACGTTTAAGACAAACATCTTCGACAAAAAGTTCATTGTGCACTGTGTCAATATGTTTAAAAGTGCCAATTTCCATCCAAAGTGATGCCTTATATCGCTATGATGTTGGCATATTGATTTAGACTGCGGGGGTGTGCAAGTTAGTTTGAAGGCAGGAACCTTTTCCCCAGACAGGAAATATGAGTTGGTCCTATAGATTAATGGAATTCTGTGGTCTGAATTGCAGTCAGTTCCAGACTAATTAACCCTTTAAAATCTCTGAAAATATGCAGAAGTCAAGAGTTTTTATTAGTAATGTATGAACCATTGGCAAAGCCCAGAAAATCTTGACCTGGAATCTAAATTTATTCTATAGATTTTTTAGATCTGAATTGTTGAATCATTAACCCTTAACTTGCAGAACCCTGAATACTCCTGGATGGCCATAGTTTTTTGGATGGCCATAGTATTTTAAAAAATCTGGAAAATCTTAATTGAATGTGAAATCGTTCAATAGACTAATGAATAATGGAGTTGAGGATAGTTCCAAACTCATTTACCCTTAACTTTCAGATCACTGAATATTCCGAGACAGCATTACTTATATTTTAAGTGCAAAGTAGTGAGACTGAATTGCTAACTATACCTCTACCCATAACTACCAGTGCAAGAATCCTGTGCAAGCACGGACAATCTCTGCCTGAAATAAATTTACCCTCACTCCCTTACAAAACCAGCAACAAGTACTCAAACATTTTGAGTCTGATTTCTTGCTTGGAGCGGCTAAACTTTTCACATCTGCCAATAGAACTAACGAACAATACAAGAACCCTGTGCAAGCACTGACAATCTCTGCCTGAAATAGATTTACCCTCACACCCGTACATAACCAGCAAGGCATTCATTTTGAGTCTGATTTCTTGCTTGTAAGGGTTTAAAGGGGCAGTAGCACGTTTTTAGGGGGAATATAAGGTGATGTCAGGAAAATGAAAATAAATGGTTCCAATTGAAAGACAATGTATTTAAACTAAATGGAGCAGTAATAATTCAAATATATAACGTGAGGTTCTGCCATGCGATTCCTTTTTCTTACAAAAATGAATTAAAGGTGTTCACACAAAAATGGCCGCCAATGTATTTTATGTAAATCCTCATACTTTGTCCTCTGATTATGGCTGATTGGCTTGTGTAATGTGATTGTTGACACTGTCAATATAATACATTAGGCATTTATTTACCATTATAAGTGCAATTTTTGAAATATAAAATTATCAAAAAACGTGCTACTGCCCCTTTAACTCTACATCTGCCAATAGAACTAACGAACAATGCAAGTACCCTGTGCAAGCCCGAACAATCTCTGCCTGAAATAGATTTACCCTAATGCCCCTACGAAACCAGCAAGAAGTAGGGCTTCCGCTGGTCCATCTTCCTACGCAGAGCCTAAAAGGCCAGTTTCCAAACTGTCATTTTATGCCTTGCTGCATAGCCTTGAGTTTTCTGTGCTTGCTCTCTACTCTGTAGGGGCACTATAGCAGCACAGAAATGAAAAGTCTCTGCAGCAAGGCATAAAATGACAGTTTGGAAACTGGCCTTTTAGGCTCTGCGTAGGATGATGCCACTGGTCAAAAAAAATTGACTCGAGGGGTCAGATTCGACTAGGACCAGAGTACCCGAAATCTTATCCTCACCCTGGGATTTATGGAAGTTTGTAGCTCAAAGTCCTTGCCTTACCTAAAAAATCTTGAACTGATGTATACATAGCCTAAATATGAGAACATAATTATTTGGAATTTAAAATGGTGGTTCTGTATAGAATAATTTTGACATTAATGTCTTGAAATGGTTATGTTGATCTGTCTTGACACATACCACACTACTGATTTAACTTAGATAATATTCACTTTTCGAGTCCTCAAATCCAAGAAAACAGACTTAATCCAGCTGGACCCGACTCGGGCTCGAGTACGTGAGTAGCCGTGGAAGCCCTTGCAACAAGTACATTTTGAGCCTAGTTTCTGGCTTGTAGGGGTTTAACTCTACATCTGCCAATAGAACTAACGAACAATGCAAGAACCCTGTGCAAGCACTGATAATCTCTGCCTGAAATAAATTTACCCTTACATCCCTATAAAACCTGCAACTCAATGGATAAGAGTGTTCTGAATTGTTGTCATTTGCAGACTCATTAAGTGTTCGTGATGGCCCTGTGAGAAAAGCCATCTAAGCTGTTGAATCTGTCATATTGTTGGCAAAGCTTGATTAATGTGGAAGCCATGGGATTTATGATTGTCTCAATGAACTTTAGACTGGAATTAACTTCCTGGGTAATGGTTTATGGAGAAAGTAACCAAGTCACTTAGACAGGTCATTGTAAGGACATTATGACACTTTGAAAATATTAATTTAATATTAAGTTCAATGCAAAATCAATGAATACATTTTGATTTTTTCAAGACTCAGGCATTGTCTAATTGACATTTCTTTTAATAGAGGGTATATCTTAGGTTTTTCACTTGATAATCAAGGCTTATGTAAACACTTGTGCATGCATAATGCTCACATGTTAGGAACATTTATACCCTTATACTTCAAACCAGGTACCCATTTGTACTGCTTTGCCAAAAGGGACATTTTTGAAAAAAAATTTTGTATGATTCATCTCATGTCTCAGTTCAAAGGATCAACCCTTCAAATTCTTAAATAATTTAACCTAAATCATCAAGAATCTGAATGGACACTAGAAAAAGATTATCAATGAAGAAAGTGTGTCCAAATAATCAAGAAACATTTTAGAAATATGAAAATAGTTTTATTCCATTGTTTCTTACTATTCAAAGTGAAATTGTATATTTGTGTCCTGTCTTATTCTACATAAATCTGTTATTAAAGTCAGAAAGGCCTCACGCAAGACTTTCCTGACTTTAGGGCGAGATAGCTGTAAAAGCAATTTGAATTGTGCCTACAGTGAATACAAAACAAATTTATTAGACTTCATTTATTTATTTATTTCATGGTATCTGTTCATCGTTTTCCATCATTTCATAATTTCATCAATTTTCATCAATTCTCCAACAATATACATATTTACACTAATGCTCAGAATTGAGTCCTTCAGTCTTTGAGACATTAAGTCATTAGGTTTTCAAGCAAGCTTGATCAGGTGTCCAGCAGCTGAGAGGAACTGGATGGGGGTCTTGATTCCAGTTGTGAGCTGGTCCCAGAGTCTCCCGAGTCGCTGGTCGATCTCTGAGTAGATCCTCTTGCGGGGCGGGGGCCGTGATCCATGTGCCATCTGTGCCAGCTTGTTACGTTCTGCCTTTTCTAACTTCTGGAGCACTTTCACAAAAGCGAAGATGTTTGGGTGAGCTCTCTGGACAGTCTTGTTGAGATGGGAATGCCACCCCTCGAGATTGTTGTTCGTCCTCGGGCCTCGTGTCTCGTGGTGGTTCCAAAGTCCGGCCCTGAACATGGCGTTGTCATCGACCCAGGTGCTGGTGACGTAGTCATGGAAGGCAACCTTCTGTTGGATCTGCGCGGCATCATCCATGATCTCGATCCAAGCGTCCTGAACACTCGCCACTGGCAGGAGGGGAAGGGCTGCTGTCTTTCTCACCCAGCTGTTGACTTCTGGATCTTGCTTGTAAGCTTCGCTGAAGCCGAGAGTCTGAACCTTCCTCCAGAGAGGCTGTGTGTAGTGGAAGAAGCAGCCGCGGATGTTACAGTTTGGGAAGACTGTCCCAATAGCGTTGATGGCAGCGAGTTCGAAGTCAGTCTGGATGACATCAGGCTGAAGAGGGGATCCTGTCGTCTGCTGTACCTTGTCACTGAGGAGACGAAGAAGACGTTCGTAGGTGCGACGTTGTCTATTCGGCAGCAGACAGTAGACCAACTGTGTCATCTTCCCTCCGACTAGTCCATGGATGACATACAGCTGGTCCCAGAGAGGTGGACAGGAGTAGAAGGTCCCGTCCATGTAGAGGGCGTCCACTTGTTGCAGGAGGGTCAGGCGGTCACTGGTGGCGTAGCAGAGGATCTTGTCGTCGTCTCCGTCGTCTATGCAGAGGAATGGCAGTCCATCAGTAGTCTCCTTGAAGCAGTCTGGTAGTTCCACTTCGCTGCGGCTCTGAGGAAGTGGAGGCAGCATCTTCCTTCTCTGCTTGTAGAGTCCACTCCTCATAGAATGGTAGGACTTGACTGTTGCTGCTGCATCTCGGTCCAGTCTTGAAATCTCCTCATCGTAGATGGTCTGCACTGACGTTGTCTCGGCCTGTACCCGTTGTCGGAGAGTGCTGGCAAGCTGCAAAGCTACTTGATCTTCTTGTGGATGGTTGTGTGGAGACTGATTTCGGACAAACTGCCCGACTGTAGTGCACTTGCCCCGACAGCTATCTTGAACACACTTCCAGTGTACGCAGGTCAGTCTTCTGTTGTTGAGTCTGTATCTGTAGCCTTCTAAAAGTACCTGCTGTCCTCCTTTCTGTGATGTGTAGTATTCGACTTTCTTTGGATTTGCCATGTTTAGCAAAGAAGACTTTGGTTACAAGCATTATAAAGCAAAACATTTCCTTCTCACTTTGAATAGTCATTCTCAAATAGATCATAAGAACGGAAATAATAAAGAAACCAATTGCTGAGTAGTAAATTTAAATTGTACAAACTTTTCAAAACAATGTATCTTAGCCTGTGCTGCTCAGAGTTCATTGTTGTTATTTAAGCAGTATTTCTTTTAATTGAAAACTAATGAAATAACAAGATGAGTGTCAAATGAACATAGGAATCAATTATAGATTTCAGGCTTCACTCTGCCAGGTTAACAATATTTGAAATCAGTCTTCTGTGTAACAAGAATTCAAATGGAAACTAACATAATATTTGAGTTCCTTGCAGTCTGAGGGTCCCCTTCTGAAACAACTCCACATAGCACATTTTCTATGGCAAATTTTTGTGAGTATAATTGAAGGGACTCAGACAATGGACCAGGAAAAGAATTCATTGCCGCACCACACTTTAAAATATTTGAGTTCCTTGCAGTCTGAGGGTCCCTTCCTGAAACAACTCCACATAGCACACTATCTGTGTGAGTGTTGAGGAAGGGATTCAGACAAATGGACAAAATAATTAATTCACTGCCACACCACACTTTAAAATATTGCAGTCTGAGGGTCCCCTTCTGAACCGACTCCACATAGCACACTTTCTGTGTGTGTCTTGTGGCAAGAACTCCAATAAATAGACAAAATAATTAATTCATTGCTGCACCACACTTTAAAATATTGCAATCTCTGGGTCCCCTTCTGAACTAACTCCACATAGCATACTTTCTGTGTGTGTCTTGTGGAAAGAACTCCAATAAATAGACAAAATAATAAATTCATTGCTGCACCCATGCCAGTTCCTAGCAGTCTGAGGGTCCCCTTCGGAAACAACTCCACATAGCATGGGCATGCCTTCCATGGCCCATCCAGAGACAGGCCCCACCCTTTCCAGAGCCCTTCCGCATGCGGCAATGGTAAAATTTTCTTAAAAAGGCTGTCCTCTGCAGTTGGTGCAGTAACAAATTTTCAGAGATTTTTTTTTATAGGGGATGCAGTCATTCATTTTCCTTGAAAAATCTGTACTTTTGGGATTCTCAATATCCCATGCAGCATAACCATCAGTGAAATAATCTTGAAATCATATTAATGATTCACTACAAAACAAATGTAAGTGCCCACCATCCTGTAAGTAATGAATGACATTTAAATGGATACACCTAAACCAATCAAGATATCATAATGAAATTAATACGGATGCCAACATAAAAGTAGCATTTTGAAGATTAAAAAGTACAAGATGGTCACCAATTCAGCCATAGATATACAAAAAAGTTATACAAAAACCTACTGCTTGTTAACTTATCATGATTATATCATTCGCGTATTAATGTTTGTTCAAGCTCTAGTCGTTTCCAAAAGAAGACTAGTATTTTAAAAGATAAAAAAATCATGATGGCAGCCATAATCAATTATTTAAAAGATGGTTACATGTATAATTAAACCATTTTACCACATCATTCATTTTAAGGTGAGCTTCTGTACCCTCGGTACTTTTATTATCATTAGTTATGGGTATTATTTAGGTGCACATGACATCCTATGTAAACAACACAAGTTCCGAAATATTAGTATTTACCGAGGGAGAGCACTGGATATACTGATATTTAGGCACAAGTACGTACACGTAGTATATCATGGGCAGGAATATAATTATCTTTCTATCACCAAAGTTGAGAAATGTAAGAAAATATTCAAAGTCTACTGCCAAACATGGGCAAACAAGCCGCCAATGGCTCAACGTCATAGTTGAACCGTGACATCAAAGTATATTTTATTTATATGACGTCACAAAGTAAAAAGGATATTTTGCTTGAGGACATCATATGAAAGTATGAACTCGATACAACTGGCCTTGTAGCTAATAATCCACTTTTATGTGTAGATCTATGAGTTTACCTTTGGTGTGGTGTAAGTATTAAACGATAAATATCGATATTTCTGTTACAGAGGAGATCCACGCCGAGTTGTGCTATGCAGAGTGTCTGCTGATCCGAGCGCTGCTGACATTTATACAGGACGAGAACCTCATCAGCTTCGTCAAGGGGGGGCTCAAGATCAGGGAGTGTTACAGGATATACAAGTAAGTAATTAAGTAACAGCTTGTCAAGGGGGGGCTCAAGATCAGGGAATGTTACAGGATGTATAGGTAAGTAATTGAGTAACGACTTTGGGAAGGGGGGACTCAAAATCAGGGAATGTTACAGGATATACCAGCAATTGACAAAGAGTTCATTCATTGGTCAAGATTAGCCAAGATTTATGAAAATAAGCAGTTTTTCCTACTCGTTTGCAACACCTTTCTCTCGACTCTAGGCCTCCAGTTGCCATCTGGTATTACCTGCTAATGTTTTATTTCCAATTTTTTGGCTCATCAGGCCTGAAAGGCCAGATGGGCTTATGGCATGGCCCGTCGTCCGGCGTCCGTTAACTTTTGACACTTTCGACTTCTCCTCATAAACCATATACACTAGAGAGCTGAAATTGTGTGTACAGGTACCTTGGCATGTGGGGATTCTGACTTGTAACTTTGGTGACCCTGTGACCCGAATTAAGGGCCACAGGGGCCACACCCTTAAAACCTATGTTCGTCTTCTTCTCCAGAACCAATGACTCTAGAGAGCTGATATTTTGTGTGCAGGTACCTTGGCATGTGGGGATTCTAATTTGTAACTTTTGTGATGCTGTGACCCCAATTAAGGGCCACAGGGGCCACACCCTTGAAACCTATGTTCGCCCTTAAAACTTATTTTCAGAAGCCCAAGAGAGCTGAAATTTTTATCTTTTTCTTCAGAAGCATAAGGCCTAGAAAGCCAAAACTTTGTGTACAGACTCCTTGACTAGTGAGGATTATAAATTGTAGCTTTGGTGGCCCTGTGGCCCCTAATATGGGCCTAAAGGACCATGCCCTAAAAACCTATTTTCATCTTCTTCTCCAGAAGCAGAAGGCCTAGAAAGCTGAAACTTTGTGTACAAACTCCTTATCTAGTGAGGATTATAAATTGTAGCTTTGGTGGCCCCATGGCCCGCACTAAGGGGGCACCACATTGGCCACACCCTATAGCGAAATCAAATGTAAAGCCTGATGAGCTACAGAGCCCATGGCTCTATTTTTGCAGATAGAACCTAGTCAATAATGTACCATTATCACATTGAAAAGGAAATCTTGAAACAATCATTTTGAAATAATGATCTACAAGGTTATTTGCCCCTTATGATGACTATAACACTGAAGGCTTTCCTAGAGGTCATGTGACTTGTTAGCTGCACTTTTGTCAGAACATGAGACTAAATCAGCTATTTCACAGCACCTTAGTCTGTCATGGTCATCCAGACCCTAGAGAAATAATATTCAATTGACGACCAAACTAGTCTAGAAAGGTATAGCATATCTAGATCACTTAGCTCTAGTAGTCAAAGCAATGTTCCGGCTTCTTTTTGTGACTATACTTGAGTTTTTTAAAAATATTGTCAATATTGAAAACAAAATACTACTGAGATTAAATGGTAACCTAGCAACACCCTGGTTGAATGAATTGATATCCTAGTAGATTTCACAAGTTCTCTATTATTTCTCAGAATCGGTCGATTTTGGATTGAAAATTATCATGACATAATTTTTATGTTTTCTTTCTTCTTTTAGAGAGTGCAATAAGATGCTGACAAAGCGGAAATGGGAAGGGGCTGATCACAAAATGCACTTTGAAAGTGGTGTCAAAATGGGAGTTGGATCCTTTAATTTAGTAAGTATATAACTGAAGATTATGTATGCAGTGTTTCCGTTATCGGGTATAAACCAGACAAGCGTCATCACAATGGCTGCCGAGTCGCAGAATATTAGTTTCACCACATTGTTGGCAAATTTGCTTGGTTTTAAAGGCAAGTCATAAACAGAATTCTAAACTTGCTTCAATTTCATCAGTGTTTTCGTTATCCGATATATACCGGACATTAGTCCGATAAAAAATCAACATGTTCACTATTTTCAAAGGCTAAGATAAACAGAAGTTGACAATGTTGAAAAATATATTGAATTTAAAATAATTGCCGGACATGATGTCGGGCAGCCTTTGAAAAACAGGACATGTTGATTTATTATCGGACTAATGTCCGGTGTATACCGGATAACGAAAACACTAATGAAATGGAAAGAAGTTTAGAATTCTGTTTATGACTTGCCCTTAATACAAAGCAAATATGCCGACAGTGAGCTAAAACTTACATTCCATGACTCGGCAGCCAGTGTGACGGTCCGCTTAGATTGTGACGTCACAACAACACCCAACTGTGACATCATACTTGCACTGTGGTATTACACTAGTTTAATATCTAATTTTACATTTCGGTATCTTACACTGGCAAGTAATAACATTGAAATATTAAACTAAAATATTAAAGTCATATAATTGATATGTATTAGGTTGATCTTTGAAGGGACGGAAATACATTTTTGCTAATCATAGTTAACAAAATATGGCTTTGTTAAAAGAGTCATATTCATAGTTTCTATATCTATATTAAATATATATGATATATGTGTAATCATTGCATGTTCTATTTTCAGATGATATCCTTGTTACCCAGTAAAATCATGAAGTTGCTGGAGTTTGTAGGATTCTCAGGAAACAAGGTAATTTGTCAACTGCTCATCAAAGAGCAATTTGTTTCTTGTGAGAATACAATGGTTTATGTTGTATTTGTCACTTGCCAGAACTTGGTTCTTTTATGTCCACTAATGGTTACTTGGAAATTCTATACCAATATCTATGTAACATATATCTGTTTTTGGTTGTTTCTTTTTTTTTTGGCCCGAACGCAGAAAAGGGGACATTGTATTAACGGTGTCCGTCCATCCGTACATTCGGATATTTGTTAAAGCATATCTCCTGAACCATTGCTCTCAAAGCCTACGTATTTGGTCAAAGCTTACATAGGAGGATTACGTAGACAACAGTCATCTTAATCTTATTTTCAAGGTCACCATGGTATTTTGGCCACTTTTGAAACTCTTGTTAACGCGATATCTCCCAAAATCCAATGCAAGAAAACTACTGGGCCAATCTTCACTTACTTTGGTAAAGATCCTCTTCATATGTAGACTTGACTTTTGGGGATTTCAACATTTTTAAATGTATGTTTTGGGGTTTCCATCTCAATTGTGTGGACCTTGTCATTAAAGGGCCCTGAGCATAACTCTGAAACTACTGGACCAATCTTCACCAAATACGGTAAAAATTCAGCTGGAATGGTGTATGGGGGCATTTACGTGTATGAACACTTTCTAGTTTATGGTGTTTTGACATGTATGAACACAAAAAAATTATATTATTAAAAATTAAAAAATATATCATTAACAAACTTTTTGATTCCATGTTACAGAAGCTTGGACTCGTGGAGCTCCATAAAGGCAGCGAGGTGACGAGTAGTCTACGAGGGCCTCTCTGTTCCATCATCCTCATTGCATATCACACTGTCGTCACCTTTGTTCTTGGTAAGTTGCCTTTGTCATTCCGGTCATACCCTTTAGTTAATGGAGGTCATCTTCCTACGGAGAGCCTAAATATCCAGTTTCTGAACTGTCAGTTTAATTCCTTGCTGCCAACCCTTGAGTTTTCTGTGCTGATATTGCCCCTACAGGCGATTGTTAGCCAAATCCAGTTAATTTCTGATTGGACTATAGCTTTCTCTCATAGTAAGCTAGAGAGTTAGCACAGAAAATATAACGGTATGAGGCAATGCCTAAAACTGACAGTTCGGAAACTGGCGTTTAAGGCATTGCATAGGAAGATGATAGGAGGTGTGATTATAGTGATAATTCTTGATTGTCCTCACAACATGTACTTAGAAATTATTAGTGTGTCCATGGCACCTGACAGCCACGGTGCAGCACCAGTGGTTTAGTGGTAATATAGCCTGACTTCGCGTGCCAAAGGTTCGAGTTTGAATCCTGGTAAGTGGCCTGACCTGTGGCACCTAAGGCCCATGTTTGAAGTTTGCGAAGACACCCAAAATGTGACCTGGGTCTAATTCTATGTTGTGTCCTTGGGCAATGTACTTCAACCACATTGCACTCATTACAATCAGCTGTATAAATGGGTACCTTAAATAACAGGTGTACATAGATTGTCTGCGCTTCAGGCAGCACTGATAGTACAATTTCGGTCAGGGTAGTAATATGCAGTGCTTTAAGCAGCTGCTTGACAGATGGATATTTTGCATTATAAGTGGACTACTATTATTATTATTAGTTAATGAGTAATTCTGTCCTTATAATGCTGAGTGTCAAGCAATACCAATGAAGCAATTTCTTAGTCTTTTGATATGACACAACAGAGAATCAAACCCTGGCCTATTGAGGATTAGTTGACAATGAGCTACATCCAAGTTTAAAAATCTAAAATCTAGATGGTAATTACATTTAATCAAGAAGGGTGACACTTTGAAAGAATGGAAGGATTTTACTGGAGCTTCCAACTTTTCACTTTATTTATGGTTTATTTACATTTTCAGGTTTAGCTGATGGGGACATTGACTATGCATCAGATTTATTAAGACCATGTGTCAAGAACTTTCCTAAGGTAAGAACTATTTTGAAAATATAAAGAATCACTGATTTTAAAGTGCGAATGTTTTAAGATTGTTGTTTTAATATGTGAAATATTCCCAGTTAACCCTTCCTTATGTTCATATTTCAGGAATGATTGCGGTAAATGTTTATAAACAAGTCTTATACCTTTCTAAATATTTACATTGCTTGTTTATATCTTTCAGGGCGCATTGTTTTTGTTTTTCGCCGGTAGAGTCGAGGAAGTCAGAGGAAACATTGATGAGGTAATTATGATACTTTTGTACCCGTAAGAATATAGAACTTATATATGAAAAAAATGTCATATGTATCACCATATTGCTGATGAAAATATAAGAACGCTGTTTCCTCTATATTTTCAGGCTTTATAAATGTTCAGATTCGAAAATATGTCACTATGTTTCACCATATGGTAATAAAATATTAGATTTAAATACCCTCTATATTTCTAGGCTGCATACATGTGAATATTCTCAAAAATATGTCACTATGTTATGCAATATGATACAAACAAATTAGAATTATATTTCCTCTATATTTTAAGGTTGTACACATGTGAATATTTAAAAAGTATGTCACCAGATTTCACAATTTGTGAAAAAATATAAATATATTTCCCTTTATATTTGCAGGCTGTATACAAGTTCGAAGAGTCCATAGATTCACAGTCAGAGTGGAGACAGTTTCATCACCTGTGCTTCTGGGAGCTTATGTGGTGTCACTGGTGAGCCAGAAGTTGATAACATTTCACATAGCCTCTAAAATCAATGCCTAAGTTAAAAAGGAAAATATTTTTCTAGTACCTGCATTTATGCTAATGGATGGGTATCATTTACTTTTTCATTTTGCTATTTATTGTGATACAGAAATGACTATTGTGATATGTATTGCAATATATTGGTACAGTTTGAATGGCATTCTAGAAGTTGGTGGTATAAGGAAGACAAAGGGAAATTCGAAATTCCGTAGATGAACGACTTATATATTTGACAGTTGCGATTTTTCAAATTCCAAAACGTGTCTACTGTCAATATTTATTGGTTCTTTTCAAATATCATATTTTTCTCTCTAAACTAAATAACAGTCATTGTTCAACTGTCTGTAATTTGGAAAGGGAGATTTTCCATTGCCTGATATGAGTTTAAACATATTCACTCTAGATTCATGACACAAGATCACACATTGTTATAACCTTTTCTTAATGATGTTTTATCGGTTTTGCTATTCTTCAATTGTAGATGAGTATTGTAAATCTTGAGACATGAGATATATTGAATATTTTCAGCAATCTAAAACAATACATATGTTGTTTCTGTATTGCAATGTATCTAAATCAAATTGAAGACCCATCAAGAACAGCTCACTAGCATCCAATGTGATTGTTTTAAGACTAATGATATTTCTGTTAATAAGATAAAGATACAAGTTGAAACAAACGTCATTGCTGACTTACCCGTTTTCAACAGCCAAGTTTTACCATAATCATCTGTAAACACCACAGATTACCCCAAAGATCATGAATATATAAAAGGAATTCATAACTACTTATTTTATCATCATCATCATAATTGTTGTTCAGTTTCAAGGGCGACTGGCTGATTGCGATGAAGTACGCGGAGCGGTTGTGTCGAGAGAGTCGATGGAGCAAGGCAACGTACACTTACCAGAAGGCCGCGTTCCTCATGATGTGTGAGGACCAGACGGAGGAAACACATGCACATCTGGCCTTCCTCTTCAAGTGAGAGCGTTAAAAATAATTTCAAGGCCTTCCTGAGAGCTTTAAAAATAATTTCAAGGCCTTCCTCTTCAAGTGAGAGCTTTAAAAATAATTTCAAGGCCTTCCTGAGAGCTTTAAAAATAATTTCAAGGCCTTCCTCTTCAAGTGAGAGCTTTAAAAATAATTTCAAGGCCTTCCTCTTCAAGTGAGAGCTTTTAAAAATACTTCCAAGGCCTTCCTCTTCAAGTGAGAGCTTTAAAAATAACTTCAAGGCTTCCTCTTCAAGTGAGAGCTTTTCCAAAATAAATTCAAGGCTTTCCTCCTCAATTGAGAGTTTAAAAAAAATAATTCAAGGCTTTCCTCTTCAAGTGAGAGCTTTTAAGAATAATTTCAAGGCCTTCCTCTTCAAGTGAGAGCTTTAAAAATAATTTCAAGGCCTTCCTCTTCAAGAGAGAACATTTAAGAATAATTTCAAGGCTTTACACCTGAAGTGAGAGCTTTTATAAAAAAAATTCCAAGGCTTTCCTCCTCAAGTGAGTTTTTAAAGACTCATATTCAAAATGCAGTGATTGTAATATTTGTTTAAGTATTGTTACTGAATTGTTGTAATTTTAGCAATATTTTGATACCAATTTGAAGAAAAGGGGACCAAATATAAATATATAGCAGGCAATTTACCAAATTGACAAAAACGGCAGCCCCATGCAACATGAAGGCGGATCAAGTGTTGCAAACTCACAATTGCGTTTCCTGAATATACGCTTGAAAGCTGTCCTTGTTGCGCACGACTAGAATTTCTTTCTTTTTCTCCAAATCAACTGAGACTCGGTATAAATCTTACACACATAATGATGTCATCTCAAAAAAAGGGTTCATTAAAAGCTATTGCACTTTTGCAGAGGGTATTGTACTTTATACTTTAATGCTTTAGAGAAATAAGGTAAGCATTTGATTTTTATACCCCTACTACGTGTAAGGCTCTCTCTGTGTCTGTCCTTCCATTCGTCTGTCTGACTGTCCGGACGCTCCTAACTATTCAACAGTTTGTCGCTGGTCTCTTCACTTTAAAGGGGGCAGGGAGTCCTGACCCACCGTCAGGCAGGCCCTCAAAAGTCACCCAATCGGAAGTTATTGCCGCTATCGAAAGAAGAATTTAAGCTGACCCCCATATGAAATATGCATATAAATTAGCTGATTTCATTGGTGAATTGTGATTGCAAATGTGCAAGTATATACAATAATAGCACTCTTTGTAAAACAAGCAATATTTTAGTCTCAGTTTTGACCTTCCCTTTTTGCAGTGAAGTTCCAAGACTGAAACAGAGAATAGCTGGCAAGTCTATACCATTTGAAAAGTTCGCTGTCGCCAAGGCCAACAGGTATCATGAACAAGGGGGAAGACTCACACTGCCTGCCCTGGTGAGTGAATATTATACACTTTATTACTCATGGTGAGGTCATTATGTGAAATGCAAGGACTCGGGACCTGACTCTCTCGGCGGTCTGACCTGTCCAAGGCTACAGAACCTTGCTTTGAATTGTCACAGCATATGTTGTTATCATTTCAATAATGCGTTAATTGTATATTTTTCTCAACGTTCAAAGAAGATTCAATCACTTGCAGGAACTGATCTATGTGTGGAATGGATTCAACATCATCGGAAAAAAGCCTGAACTTCTCGAGCCTATGTTACTAAGAATAGAAGAAGTTGTCAACGATACTCTACAATGCAAAGGTGATTTACATTAAAGGGTATTTTTTGTGGAAATGAAATTCAATAGGACGCAGTGATGCATTATATTCTTTGTCAAATTGTTAAATCTAGATCAACTAATGTTAACCTCATTAACATTTATGAAAATAAGCTGGAAATAATCATGTGATAATCATATCTAAGTATAAACACTGAAGTACTATTGAATTTTGTTTCCACAAAAATTACCCCGATAAGACTGTCCCTTTAACTGCTTGTCTTCAAGCCAAAGGTCATTGGTACACAGTTTCATAAAGTATTCAAGAATTTTTGAAATCAGCCTTCAAAATGTATTTTGCAGTTAATAAGCTGAAAAATAATTGTGGAATAGGAATGACATATAAACTTTATACTGTCCTTGTGGAAATTATGGAACAACACAAAAGTGAATTATCTCCCTTGGTCTTACAGAATTTATATTGACCATTCTTTAATTCTGCCATTACCATTTACTCATGCCAATTCTGCTTCCAAGATTTCTTACTTGGTATTATTTATTTGAATTTCACTACTTACTTTCTCTCTTATTGGTCTTAATATACCCCAAACTGCCCATGGTGTTGACCTAAAATTTCTGTGCAATATCTGGCATAAGACATTTTCATCATTCAAAATGATCACAGAAATTTGGCAAATTCTTGCCGACCTACAACTTTTAATCTTCATGACCATATTATTACAACTATTCCAATCTTGGCTCTGCAGATAAATTCCAATATTTCCATGACGACTACTCACTGGCGCTGCTCCTGAAGGGTGTGTGTCTGAGACACCGTGGTCAGATGTTTCAGGCGGAACAGTGCTTCAAGGAAATCATCTCATAGTGAGTATATATGTTACATGTTACATCAATGGTGGATCCAGAGGTGTTCAATAGGGAGATGGTAAGGATTGGGAAGGGAAATCCACTTTGTTAGATGGAATTCAGGGGTTTGCAATGATTATCTATAATTATTTTTCCAAAAAATTTGAATCTACAGGAACTTTTAAAATTCTCATGAATACCTTGTGTAATTGAATAAAAATATGTTTTATTTATATTTTGTTAACTAATTCAAGATTTTGATGCAATTAGAACAGTTTTGAAAGAAAGTGTTTGGTGTTGAGTAACATACTGTGTGTTATTCTAAAAACCTTTATTAAATATTTGGACGTCATAAATTAAATCTCCTTTGATTGATTTTAATAATGAATTAATACCAGTTAGTACCTATCAATACCTCTGTTGTTCTATGTAATGCTCTATTTGTATGTCATCAGTGTTGAACTCTTTTATTAAGCCTATTTGAAAATGGTAACAAACTCTGTCATGGTCATATATTTGAAGATATATTATGCTTTCAGTGAGTCCAAGATCAAAATGGATTCCTACCTGGTTCCTTACGCACAAGTTGAAATTGCCATTCTCTATCTTCTTGATGATCGACTAGATGAGGTGAAGAAAATACTGGAGAAGGCAAAGTAAGTAACTGACATTTATGAATTGGTAAATTTTATCTATGAACTGTAAAATTCTAGGTTTAGCACCAGTTTGATATACCTGACTCAAATTTAAAAGCAAAGTAAACATTTAAAAAAATAAAAAAATATGAAAAGTAAAAATCTTTCAATTTTCCCTCAAATTATTTAATTATCAAGGATTGTCCATAAACAGCTCTGTAATGTAATTTATGAAAGCGTTTTGTTATATATGAACTCTTATAATTTTGATTGAATTCTAGAATTGCGGATTTCTCTAGGTGTTGTAGTTCTTGATAGAGTGTGTCATGGTAAAAGACAGATTTAGCATGTCAAATATTTTTAAGACTTTCCTAGATATTACTTTAAAAAAATAATGAACATGCTATATGATAGAGCTTTGACTGGTCCAAAATATTTGACCCGAGCACTCTAGGTGTCTCAGACCCCAGTACCAGACATTTTATCCTTACCCAAGGATTTTCAGATTTTTATAGCTCAAAGTCATTGCCCGATATCTAAAGAACATTGAATATTAAGCCTAGATATTTTACATATAATTCGACTTTTAAATGGTTGTATTAAGAATAAAATTGACATCATTTTATTGAATTGATAATGTTGATCATCTGTCTCCACACAATACAGACAAACAGACTGAAATAACTTAAGTAATTAACAGAGTTACACACTTTTCGAGTCCTCGAGTCCCACAAAATGTCCAGCTGGACCTAACTCGGTCTCAAGTACTTGTGTTCCCATGGTAGTCCTACTGTATGAATGACTTTTCAGTTGTCAAATCTAAAATTTCTGACATAATCTTTAAAATATTGAAAAATGTCTATTCTACAGGAAAAACTACAAAGGCTACCATCTTGAGTCTCGTCTCCACTTCCGTATCCATGCTATCCGTCTCCAGTTGGATAGTGTCAACAACAGCGACGCTGAAGCTTCATCGGCCCCTCAGTCTCCTGTCGTCGGCTCACTCACAAACTCTTTTGACTACGGAGCAGACGGCCCATCTGATGTCGTCTCCACAGACTTATGATGAACAAAAGTTGCTAGAATTTGTATATGGGTGACAACCATCCTGTCTAATTGAGGTTTATTTATCTGGTATGATCCTAAAAACAGTGGTATAATTGTTTGACTCTGGACCAGACGGCCCACCTGATTCTATCTCCACTGAAGTACAAAAGTTGCTAGAATTTGTATACAGATGTATTTATAACTTCTTTGACTACTGACAAGCATCCACCATTAGGTCATCTCAGCAAAGTGATTGAGGTACAAAAGTTGCTAGAATTGTGTATGGGTGACAAC
Source organism: Steromphala cineraria (assembly GCA_916613615.1). Classification (NCBI taxonomy): domain Eukaryota; kingdom Metazoa; phylum Mollusca; class Gastropoda; order Trochida; family Trochidae; genus Steromphala; species Steromphala cineraria. Next base: position 35,719,825 of record OU744722.1, on the reverse strand, counting down.
CATCCTAGCTCATCAGGGTTTATTTATCTGTTATGATCCTGCAAACAGTTGTATAATTCTTTGACTATGGACCAGACGGCCAACCTGATTCTATCTCCACTGAAGTACAAAAGTTGCTAGAATTTTTATACAGATGTATTTATAACTTCTTTGACTCGAAACAAGAACCCCACATGCTGTCATCTCAGCGAAGTGACTTAATTACAAAAGTTGCTAGAATTGTGTCTGGGTTATACCCATCCTGTCTCATCAAGGTTTATTTATCTGTAATGATCCTACAAACAGATGTATTATTCTTTGACTCTGGACCAGACGGCCCACCTGATTCTATCTCCACTGAGGTACAAATGTTGCTAGAATTTGGATATAGGTGATAACAATTTGGTATCATCATGGTTTATCTATCTGTTATGCTCCTACAAGCAGATGTATAACTTCTTTGTCTACTGACAAGCATTCTTTAATTGACAAATCGTAAATATTATGTGCTCATTTATATCAAAAGGAACAAAATATAATTATAGATTGCTGAAGAGGTCAATACCTGTTTTTATAGACCCGAGGAAAACAATATTGACCATTTACAAAGACCAAGGTCCATATTGTTTTCCTCAGGTCTAAATTCACTAGTCCATAATTGATTTATTATGTCTTGATTAAAGCGAAAAGAGAATAGAAAAATACAGCCGTGAGCGGCATTCCAGCTTGATTGTGACGGGGCTGTGACATTGTGATAACATGACATCATGAAACAAAGGTTTAACATCATCGGCTCTCCTTTTGTTAATTCAAGACAATATCACTTTTGGTCAGACTTGAGGTTATGAGGGTCAAGTTAATATCACTCTCTGTTGACTGTCACATGACCGGTACTAGGCCAATCAGATTGCCGGAAAATACGCTCACATCATAATACAATATATTTCTTGACATCCTTTTCCACTAATAAAATGATTCTTTGATTCGAGAGAAGAATATACAAAAACATTTACAATTAACATTTTGTTAGTAGTTGGTAGTCATATTAATTGAGTAATGATATATTTTGTCCATATTACCATCATCTCAATCCATTTCCTCGTTGTTGATTATTGTTAATAAATCAACTGATTCAGCTGCATAGGGTTTAGATTTATCATTCAAGAAAGTTTCAGTTGCAATTGTTATTTACTTCTTGTAGATATTTGTTTATTTATTAATGTACCTCAGGAAAAATATATGGAAAAAGATGTTGTATTAAAGACGTTATGATTAAGTTAAGCTTTAATCTAATGTCATTGTTAAAATTGACTGCAAACCTAGCCTGTCCTGAAAATTAATTGGTCAATTCCTTCAGGGAAAATAAAAAAAAAAGACAAAATTTTTAAAGTTACCTGTCCTGACCAAAAGGTAACCAGTCCTGGCAAAAAGTAGCCAGTTTAAGGACTGGCCGACGGGCTATATTTTAAACACTTCTAATGCCTTAACCTCCCTCTACTCAAGAATATTTTATAACCCGTAATTTCTCTATTAATTCGACCCTAAAATTTTCAAAAGATTTTCAGAAAATATCTATGGTTGAACTAATTTCACTTTTGGTGGCTCATTTGTTACTATGGTTGAAATATAAGATAGATATCAGGAAGTTATATTATATATAATTAATACATAGTTTCCATAGATGGCCACATGAAAATGCCATAGTTATCATAATGAATATACTATTAATTGATTACTGCAGCAGAGAAAATTACACATTTCAATTATCAATATAATTTTTGCAAATTAAACCATTATTTTCAGCAGCGGTTGATTCACAGGAACATAAACTATTGGCTGTTGGTTGAATTTTTCGATGTGATTTGAATTTGTGACATCAAAATAGTAATATATGGTCGAATTATTGGAGATGTCGAATTAATAGAGAAATTACGGTATTTGACTCTCTCTAGGCTGAAAGTACAATATTTCAGGTTTGCCCAGTATTTTAGGACATGCAAGTCCCTACCCCTGGCAAAACCTTGAATATTTCCTATGTTAAACTGATTGTGTGTTAAGAAATATTTAACCATTTCCAGGCTGAAATAAAATTATTTCAGGTTTTCCCAGTATTGAAGAACATGCAAGCCTCCACCCCTGGATGAATGATACCTTTGTTAATCATATTGTGATATCAAGAAATATTTAACCCTTTCCAGACTTAGAATACAATACTTCAGGTTTGCCCAGTGTATTTCCTTTGTTAAACATATTGAGATATCAGGAAATAAAATTGCAATATACAAAGATGAAAGTATTCCAGGTAAGTCAAGCACGTAAGTTCCTTGCACCTATTTGAACCTTGATATTTTCTGTGAAAAATGAAGTGAAATATCATAAAATATTTAACCCTAATAGGCTGATACTTTTATATTTAAAGTTCCTAGCTCAGCCTCGTAAGTTTCATTCATGTCAAACCACAAATATTTGCTTTGTTAAATTTATTGTGTCAATTACATTAGTGGTTCCTCCAAAACCCAATTTTGAATTTTTTCTCTGAAAAGTTGTTGGTTTCAATAATTTAGAAATTCCTGGATTTGCCATTGTGTTGTCAAATTTTGCTATAAGTTAGTCAGCATTTAGAAGGGAAATAGTGAACAGTTTGACACATCATTATTTCCTTGTTTCGGTATTTATGGACTTAGATAGTTTAATTTTATAATTTTTTCTCACAGAGATTATGAAATATGATTGAAAGAGATTAAAATTTTTATAATAATCCTTTGAAATCATGTAATCTATTATAGATTATAATGAAGTAGAGTACGTAATGAAATGAAAGTCCTTAGTCTTGTGAATGAAAGGAGCTTTGAAACTAGCCAGAAATTCCGACAGTTTAGATGGCAAACAATAAAAAACCCTTAAAAAGTTACCAGCCTTACGAAAAGTTACCAGGTTATCGACTGCCAGATAAACCTTTTCCATACACTGATATTTGATTGTGATTTAAATTTGTTTGAATTTACTTTCATCAGTTGAAATTAAATAAGCAAAGATTCATTAATTTCAAAACCTGAACACAGTTTAAGTCAAATTGTACATAAAGTTATATAGCTCCGAGCAAAAAAAATGAGACAATTCTCAAAATTTGTTTTTCGGTTGCAACTCCAAAATTTCTGAAATGGTTTGGACATTTTTATTAGCTGTGACATTGCTATGATAGAGCATTATCTACCCTATCATTGGGTCGGGTCACGTGACGACGCTGTAGCAGACGACTTTCTAGTGACCGCAGCGATGCAGAAAAACAAAGCAAAACAAAGACTTCGCGTTATTTATCATGCAGGGTGGTAATGAGATAAGAAAATATTTGAAATAAAGGGTATATATATACCTTGCGATATCTTTTACCCATTTTTGGCGAGATTTCGCGTTGCAGGGTGTTTACTCTGCAAGTCGGAATCTAATTTCTCATTGTCCAAAATGGTGCCGGAAAAATTGAAAAAAATTTATTATTGACGCTCTTGTAAGTCACAGGTTTTATTTATTCAAGTATTGGCTCTTGGTTTTTATGTGATAGGTTGCTGAACACAAATATTAGACAAGTTGGAAATATTTTTGTAGTTTGAAGACCAAATTTACACATTAAAAAAACAGAAAAAAATGACTTCCTTGGTTCATATACATAATTATTTTTGTTGTTGTTGTAATTTTTAAAGATTAAGACACAATTTAAGTTATCAAGCGAATGATAAGGTGTAAATGTGTAACATTAGAATCAAAATATTCTGTAGATTTGAAACAAAAGGTTCATTTAACTTGGCACAAGTTGTTTACAGAACAAACAGAGGATGTGAAAAAATCTATATTTAAGCAGATGTATGTCATGAAATAGTAGACTGATTAAGTTTCAGCTTATTTCATACAATTTGTAAATTATTTAAATCTGTTCCAAGTTTATGTCAAAAATTTCATAAATACGGTTAATCTAAAATTGTCTCATTTTTTTTGCTCGTAGGTATAGTTGCTGAAATAATGTGTAGCAATTTAAACCAAAAACGCCGATGAATGGCTACATTCTCATTGTTGTGTTTCGATGTGTCTCTTCTCTACCAAGTTGTCAAATATGAATCAACAAAAATGTTACCCCCAGTTACATGTTTCAACTGGGTTGTGTAATAATCATGTACTAATGACGTTATATATATAAACGGGAATGTCCCATTGAATTTTGCCCCACAAAAAACGCCCAGATAGGACTGTCCCTTTAAAGAAGAACTGTTCTTCCAAATGAATTGGTTTTCAAATTGTTGTTTAGAAATATTCGATTGTGGAAATCTTTCTCTTGTTATATATATGATTGTTTTGAATTGCTCAGAAATTTTTAAGTCATTTGATTTGTTACACAATGTTGACATCGTGATTAATTGTAGTCATTTGATATTTTTGTGCAGAAAAAAGCACAATTAGCTTCTGTGATACCTGTGCAATTTATTACATGACATGTACATAGTGACTGTTTTTGATTACTGTTTTTGTTATACTCTTGTTGTGTAAGTCAAATATTTTGCATGATTTTTTTCATATTTATGCTATGTTGTCTCTTCAGTCGAAATCTTTTACAAATGAGTCATTTGAATGTTTTCAAATACCACATTTCCATATTGGGTAAGTTATTTATTAGGGTAAAAGGACAATTATTTATTCATTGAATTCTCAGACTAGGCATTTGTTCAAGCCAGACAGCTTTAAGGGCTTTGGCCATGAAGAAGATAATTATTGTGAGCCATTTTGATTTTTGGCAATATGTGAAAAAAAACAGCTTTACTTCTATCATCTTACAAAAATAGAGCCATGGGCTCTGTAGCTCATCAGACTTTTGATGGAAATAGTTTTTTAAGGTTTTGACCCATGTGACCCCAATTGGGGTCAAGGGGTAACCAAATGTAAAATTTAGAATCCCCATTGGCCAAAGAGTCTACACACAACTTTTCAGCTCTCTAGACCTTTTGGAACTGGGGAAGATGAAAATAGGTTTTTAAGGTTTTGACCCCTGTGACCCCATCTGGGGTCATGGGGTCACGAAATCTACAATTTAGAATCCCTATTGGCCAAGGAGTCTACTCACAACTTTTCAGCTCTCTAGACCTTTTGGAACTGGAGAAGAAGATGAAAATAGGTTTTTAAGGTTTTGACCCTTGTGACCCCATTTGAGGTCATGGGGTCACGAAATATACAATTTAGAATCCCCATTGGCCAAGGAGTCTGCACATCAAATTTCAGCTCTCTAGACCTTATGGAACTGGAGAAGAAGATGAAAATAGGATTTTAAAGTTTTGACCCTTGTGACCCCATTTGGGGTCATGGGGTCACGAAATATACAATTTAGAATCCCTATTGGCCATAGAGTCTACTCACAACTTTTCAGCTCTCTAGACCTTTTGGAACTGGAGAAGATGAAAATAGGTTTTTAAAAGTTTTGACCTTTGTGACCCCAATTGGGGTCATGGGGTCACGAAATCTACAATTTAGAATCCCCATTGGCCAAGGAGTCTGCACATCAAATTTCAGCTCTCTAGACCTTATGGAACTGGAGAAGAAGATGAAAATAGGATTTTAAAGTTTTGACCCTTGTGACCCCATTTGGGGTCATGGGGTCACGAAATATACAATTTAGAATCCCTATTGGCCATAGAGTCTACTCACAACTTTTCAGCTCTCTAGACCTTTTGGAACTGGAGAAGAAGATGAAAATAGGTTTTTAAAGTTTTGACCCTTGTGACCCCATTTGGGGTCATGGGGTCACGAAATCTACAATTTAGAATCCCCATTGGCCAAGGAGTCTGCACATCAAATTTCAGCTCTCTAGACCTTATGGAACTGAAGAAGAAGATGAAAATAGGTTTTTAAGGTTTTGACCCCTGTGACCCCATCTGGGGTCATGGGGTCACAAAATCTACAATTTAGAATCCCTATTGGCCAAGGAGTCTACTCACAACTTTTCAGCTCTCTAGACCTTTTGGAACTGGAGAAGAAGATGAAAATAGGTTTTTAAAGTTTTGACCCCTGTGACCCCATTTGGGGTCATGGGGTCACGAAATCTACAATTTAGAATCCTCATTGGCCAAGGAGTCTGCACATCCAATTTCAGCTCTCTAGAGTCATTGGTTCTGGAGAAGAAGTCGAAAATGTGAAAAGTTTACGGATGGACGGACGGACGGACGGACGGACGCCGGACGCCTTGCCATGCCATAAGCCCATCGGGTCTTTCAGACCTGATGAGCTAAAAATGATAAAAAAAACCAAAGATAAACCACAAGACACGAGAGGCAAACTAAACCCTCCTTTCACAAAGCCCTAAGTTGATCGTATGTACTTCAGGTAACCTTAAACGTTAAAGAATCGGAGCAAAGGTCAACCTTAGTGAAGGTTGCCTTGTGAAAAGAGGCCAATGACATGTCAAGGCCTTAATGTAATGAAAGTTTGAATCGCTGATACAATCTAATACAAAATTAAGAAATCTGCAACTGATCCCTATTAGCGCAATCTCTCCCCACAGAGGCAGCTCAGTCATACCTGAATTAGCCTGTTCTATTACGGCTAATACATGGGATAGAAAAGTAGAAATCTGATTGGAGGCAATCAAAGTTAGATTTGCAATCAGCGACGCCGTTTCAGAAGTGTTCAATTGCAAAATCTCGGTCTGCGTATGCTTCGACAAAACTATCATTGAAATTTAAATTCCAGGGGAGATAACTCGTCCTTTAACAAAACATTGCTTTTTACCTTTTCATTAGTTAGTTTTGATTAATAAGTAAAATCCAATTCATCATAAAACAAATAATAATTTACACAATTATAAAACAGTTTCTATCTTGGAAAAAACCCAATCCATATCTGATTTTTCAAATAATTCCCTCTCACACTGTTAATGAAAAATAAACATAAACATAAACATTTCCATGTCACTTAACCGATGTTACGAATTCTCCAAGTATTGGAAATCAAAAAGGTGTTTTCATTGGCTGCAAATAAGGGAGATATCTTATAACTTTTTCCGCTAGGGCAATCTGCCGGAACCCGGGTATCTAGCTATAATAGAACAGCGGCTTGCTCGCACTGACCTGCCTCTGTTTGGAGAGAATGCTATAAATGTGACAGGGTTAGGTTACAAACACTCTACTGGCTTAGGCTCAGGGGATACATCTCTTTTGTTGAACAGGTAGAATGTCTGACAATAAACCGGAGATCCTGGATTCAAATATCGCTGGACAATAAATATTTCACTCTTAGTGCCCAACGTGGGGCTGGGACCATTCCTTAAAGATGCTGTATCATACTTGCAAGCGGTTCGGGATGAAACTTAGCTATTGAGAAATGAAATACATCACTTTGTAGAAAAATCTTTCGTCGAAATTTTGATATCATATTTAGATTGTTTAATCAACAATAACATACTTATTTCGACGCTTCAAGCACAGTACCCCTCTTAGAAAGGGCATGTCATTTTGTGAACCCGCTTTCGGTGACGTAACCATTATGCTTGTAGGATTTACACCGTGTCTCAACTACCGTAATTTCGTTCGATGCGTATCAACTTTGACAGCAACGAATACCTTATTCGGAGAAAAAGAATATAAAATCTAGTTGAGCGCGACAAAGACGGTTTTCAAGCGTACATTTAGAAACCGGAAGTTGTGAAATGGCCACACTTGATTCGCCCTTATGTCAACTGCCGTTTCGGTATTATTTGGTAAATTATCTCCTATTTGATGAATTTTTGTCCGATTTTCTCACGGTTGGTCGCTAAATTTTTCTAAAAATACAACGTATACATTAAAAATACTTAAAAAATTATTGCACTATGATATAGCATCTTTAATGTCACTACTAAGTCCTTATAGGTTTGTAAATCCTTATTAATTGGTATGTAAATCCTTCATAGCCAAACCTCTCAAATTGTTTGACTTGAGGATGATTTTTCCAACATCCTCTCACATTTGCAACTGATCCCTTTAAGTATGTCAGGGATAGGTCAAAAGCACTGTATATGCTTAGGCTAAGGGGACACCTCTTTTGACGAACAGGTAGATTGTCTGACACAAACGCGTAGGTCCTGGGTTTAAAATCCGCTTGATATGAAAAAATTGGATTTTCACTCCTGTGTTTAACATGGGGCCGTGACTATTCCTTAAAGGGGCAGTAGCACGTTTTTAGGGGGAATATAAGGTGATGTCAGGAAAATGAAAATAATTGGTTCCAATTGAAAGACAATGTATTTAAACTGAATGAAGCATTTATAATTTAAATATATAACTTAATGTTCAGCCATACAATTCCTTTTTCTTACAAAAATGAATTAAAGGTGTTCACACAAAAATGGCCGCCAAGGGATTTTATGTGAATCCTCATACTTTGTCCTCTGACTATGGGTGATTGGCTTGTGTAATGAGATTGTTGACACTGTCAATATAATACATTTAACATTTACTTACAATTATAAGTGAACGATTTAAAATATAAAATTATCAAAAAACGTGCTACTGCCCCTTTAATGTCTCTAAACCTTAAGTCCTTTATATACCTTAAATCTCTATAAATTGGTATGTAAATCCTTCATAGCCAACCTCCCAAATGTTTGACTTGAGGACGAGTAACTTTATGGAGGTGGTTAATGTGACAGGGTTAGGTGAAAAGCGTTCCTACTGGCTTCGGCTGGGGATATCTCTTTGGTTGAACAGATAGATTGTCTGACTTTCAACCCGGAGGTCCTGGGTTTGAATCCTGTTGGAAGGGGATATATTCCACTCCTGCCACCAAAGCACCATGCCGCTAATGGCTGAAATATTGCCCAAGCTGCGTAAAACAATAACTCACTCACTCACCAAGCACCATCCTTCTCAACAATTGCCTGGCTGATGGTCCTCACACCTTTCATTCATTTTCTGCTGAAGCGCGTCCTTCTTTCTATTAAAGCTTATTTCTGGGACAGCTGTAAGATGATGTTTATTGGAGCTTACCCGCCAAGTGGAAATTAGAGGAAATGTGGTATATAAAATGGCAATGGCTTTGTGAAAATAGTCTGTCAAATATCTGTATATTCAGATTCTTTGATGTGTTTTTTGATTTTCAGATTTGATCACTGTATCTATATACTCTTGTTCAATATGTAAAATATATTGTTTATTCTATCAAATTTTATATCTAGTGCATTAAGAACCTCGTGTCTATATTGTCTCTTGGTAGATTTCTTTTGTACTTGATTTTGAACAAAGTAGTGATGTAAATTATATTTTGTTTTTTTTCTCTATAAAAACATTCTATCAAAAATTTTCACAAATTTTACTCAAACATCACCCACCTTAATTGTGTTGAAATAGCATTTTGTGGATTTTGAAGTAGGATGTTTGACACTCTTGAAAAACATTTAAATTTTTTTTTTCAGATATAGCATCAATTATGTCTCACAACCTTTGGTATTGTAAATATTTATTTTAAAGAAATTTTAAAGACTTTGTCAAAACATATTTTTGTCACAAAAATACTTGTTTTAAAGGGAAGAGAAAAAAATTATTTTGTTTACAGCCCTTGTAAAATTAATCAAATACAATAATGAAAAGAGACCTATAATATGACATTATAAAAAAACTTAAGGTCTCATATATTCTGAATTATTCTTTGGTAGTTATTATGATTGTTATGCAGATTTTTTCCCCACTTTTATCAGGGCCCATTCTCAATTGATTTGCCAAATATGCAGATTAAGCGTTTTTGAAATTGTTAAATCATACATTATATTGTGAGTATTCTATAGCAACAAAGAGCTGTATCCAGTTAATAATCTATGCATCATTGCAAAGTCAGATATGTTTAGAAGCACTTGTTATTACCAGCTAGCACGGTAGTCTATGTTCTTGTTGTCTTTTTCTCCCTGCTTGATCAATCTCAATAAATTAAAGATCCATATTCAATACGTAGCGAAGGTCAATATTTTCAAAAGTTATTTTTTCTGTTTTCATTGTATTTTTGGCAAAATTATGCAACCAACTTAGAGAAAATGTTATCTAAATTTATCAAATAGGAGACAATTTACCCATCAGCCACAATAACGGTTACTGACTCCTGGAGTAAATCCTACACACATAATGATGAGTCACCGAAAGTTGGTTTTATGGTTCGGAGGGTACTGTACTTTTGATGTTGAAATAAAATATGATATCAAAGTTTAGACAAATGATTTTTTTAACGAGTGATGTATATCTTTTCTCAGGAGCTAAGTTTTATCTTTAACCGCACACAAATATGATGATGAACTATGTTACTTCACTACTTTAGCATATAGATCTCACCAGGCTGAGCTGTTAGACTGACCTGTGACATCCTTATAATCCAGCCAATCAGCAAGCTCGCCCCAAAATCCAGCAACCTAAGCTTTCCGAGCGGACTCTCTGATTGGTTGGATTAAGCTAGCAATATGGATCTTAATTCATTGAGATTTGATGCTTGATTAAATATATCAAACTAGAATTCAACTGCAACAATGACGTTTACAAATGATACTTACAACCATATACTCCATTAAGAGAGCTCTGAAAATCTTGTGTCATGTGTTATCTTTCTCGTGTTATGTAGCCTGTCTTTCTTTCTGTAAACATTTAGCTATTTATATCGATTATAGAGAATCTGTTATCATGATACTCAATCTGACGTTATCTTTAACATAATTATTCTTTATAACTTACTGTTCATAAGATCATTGATGTGATAAAACAATCATTTAATGTAGATAAAAAATTGTGACCTTTTTCAAAATAAATTATTCATCAAAACATTCCTTTTTGACAATTTGAGAAATAGTTATTTTGTACATCTATGATGTTATTGTTTACAATTAAATCATGAAATGAATGACAGTCTTGTTGTGTAGAGTGATGATAAATTAAAAGGAATTAAGAAAAAGTTGCATTCTGTCTTTTTTTTTTATTTGTTATATGAGATGTACTGGGGAATTTTGAAGGGGTTTGGTTCACCTATGGAAAAGGGGGCTTTTGCCTCTAGGTCATCACTTTCACTGGCGATTTAAAGGGGCAGTAGCATGTTTTTAGGGGGAATATAAGGTGATGTCAAGAAAATGAAAATGGAAGGTTCCAATTGAATGACAATGTATTTAGATAAAAAAAACTGCCATAAATCATATATATAATGGAAAGTTCAGCCGTGCGATTCCCTTTTCATACATACATAATGGCCGCCAGTGGACTTTACCTGAATCTCTATTATTTGTTCTCTGCCTATGGATGATTGGTTTGTGTAATGAGATTTTGGACCCCATCAAAATGATACATCTAGCATTAATGTACAAATATTTGTGAAAAATTGAAAACATTTCTTTTTAAAAAAACGTGCTACTGCCCCTTAACAGAAAAAAGGTTCTGATAAATAAAAAACAAATGTTCAGGCAAACAATTCAATATAGAACGATAATCTGGAAGTGAAGAAGCGAAAGCTTCACTCAACTTGTGTTTCACTGTCTCTGGTTAAATGTTTTTTTTACCCAGCTTGGTATTTTTGAGTCAAAATCAAAATTTCCCTAAAATTAAAAATAAAAAGTCAATATTTTCACAAAATGTAATAATTATCTTTCTTTTGACTGAAATAGTGACTTTTAGTTGTTAAACCAGTTTGAACCTTCAAAATCATAAAATATTGAATCCAAAAGTCTACTAGAAAACTGGCCGTTGTTTTAGATAATGACTTATGTAAAGGGAAAAGACGTGTTTGATCAAGTACTCAAAGAGTTAAAAATTTACTCCCAGGTTTTACGATTGTTTGAATTTTCTCAATAAAATATGAATAAATATAAATTTTAGATCACTTTACACTATCAATATGATTCACAATATTATTGTCAATTATGGACATTGACAATAATATTGATAGTTAGTGAGCTATATTGACGGTCTTCAATCACATTGCGCAATATATTGAGAAAATAAAAACTAGTTAGATTTTTATTGAAGGTACCTCAACACCTCAATATAATTGATGAGTGCTCAATTATATTGACTAGTTTGTAGTGAAGCACAGTATTATTGAAAAGGTTTGTATTTACAGGAGTATTTTTACTTTGCATTATGTCCAAAGAAAATAAAGAAGAGGAAAGAAAACTATGACAACCTCCTCGCAAAGTAAAACGTTATAAAAGTGCAAAAAAAGATGACAAAAGGAAAGTTAATGCATTAAGAACCAATTTCAGAAAATAATTAAAAAAGTCGAATCTTCTAAAATACATTTCGGACAAATCATTTTTGGGTTAATTTTCTGTTTTTCTTCACATGTTCCTCAACAGATACAGCCAAAGCAATAGCAATCAATGGATCCATCTTTACTCATTGAGAAAAACAGAGCAAATGAGGGTAATGTTGATCAATAACATTGACAGGTTTGTAGGGAAATATAAAATTGTCAATACTATTGAATCAATTATATTGCCAATCATATTGATAGTGTGTAGGCCCCTAAGAAGGTTCAATCAGTTTTGAAAGCTTGGACTTTATGTTTACTTAAAAAGTGTCAGCATTGCAGGTGTTTAATGAGTCAAAATATTATATTGACACGTGTCAAAACAATTTCTAGACACAACAGTTACTTAGATATGCTAGCTGCACTGACCTAGGGGTTGACAAACATGAACAACGCGTTGAGATCAAGTTCCTTACCAAGGAGGGATGCAAAGCTACAGAAAGATAAAATGTGAAAATTAAAAGACTTCTATGTGTACTGGACATGACGTGTTGTGAACATGAAAATGTTATTCTTGTTATCAGATCAATATTGTCTTGTGCCTTTTCATAAATGAACAATTGTCACGCACTATCTACAGGATGTCTAACCTGTCCATTGCGACTTTTCTATCAAAATTGTAATTTTAGGGAACATAGAATATGGAAAAAGAAGAAAATTAGTTCATTCCAGGTGTCACATTTTGCTTTTGTACATGAAATTGTAGACATCTATCACAAACTAGTAAAAACGAGCCATTGGTTATGTAACTCATCAGGCTCTATATTCAAATTTGTTACGGTTGTAGTCCGTGTGATTCTAATTTGGAGTCATTTGTAGTACGGATTATAATCAAAACACGTTTCACCTCAACTCACTCAATGGGTTATAAGATGTTGCTTAAAGATGTCGTTCCCAAACTAAGTAAGGGCCCACGGGGTCACCAAATGTAAAATTTAGAATCCTCATTACCAAGGAATCTGTATAAAATGTTCTCGGCGTTATGCACCCCGAGAGGACGGAAATAGGTTTAAAGGGCATAATTCTGTGGCCCTGATCAGGCCCGTAATGGTCAACAAAACTATAAGTTATAATGCTCACCAGTCATTAGTGTGTACACAAAGATTCAGTTTTTGGCCTTATGCTTCAAGAGAAGAAGATGAAAATAAGTTTTTAGGGCATGGCCCCTGTGACCCTTATACGGGGTCACAGAGCCACCAAAGCTACACATTATAATCCTCAATAGTCAGGAAGTCCGTACACAAAGTTTCAGCTTTCTAGGTCTTATAGTTCTGGAGAAGAAGATGAAAATAGGTTTTAAGGGTGTGGTCCCTGTGACCCTTATTAGGGGCCACAGGGTCACCAAGGCTATTGTGGCCATCACTAGTCAAGGAGTCTGGACACAAAGTTTCAGCTTTCTAGGTCTAGGTCTAGGCTTTTGGAGAGGAAGTAGAATTTGCACAAAGTTTACGAAAGGATGGACGAACGGACGGGCCTACAGGCAAGATGAGCTAAAAAGCAAAGACAAGCCTATATATAGGATTATGAGACACAATAAATATTCCTTGCAAAAAGATATGAATACGAAGATTCACGCGAATACGTACGCGCCAAGCACATATACACGCTTGTATCATATTTATTATTCATGTGTGATTGAATAAGTCATGACATAAATAACGATATGTTGCACATGTGTAATATACCCTAGCGGTTATTTCATTGGTTGATTCAGACAACCACGTGACATCGGAATGTGAGGCTTGTTTACGAGCTAATTTGACTTTCTGCTTAGCGTGACCGAGGGCTTCCGGACAGCACGCGAAAAGCGTGCACCACATGCAGAGTCGTGTATTCTGACATAATGGGCGGGTGAACCCGCCAGTGCAAACGTATCATTTAATCTGTCTGACTTTGACACAAAATTTGTGTTTGTGTTTATATTCAAATTGATAGATTACATTAATATAGATGTACTACCAATATACTACCATTAACGATATCTTGATTTCTGATTATCGAATTTATGGCTTTCTGACGTTATGGACAATAAACAAATTTACTCACTCTCGTGATGTCATATTGTTTTTACAAACTCGTACCAGTAAAACGATATTTCACGAGCGATAGCGAGAGCGGTTTTAAGCTCTATATACAAAGCTGCATATCGAATATATTGCATTGCTAAAAAGGCATAGAACATTATTGGGTAAGACTACGTTTGTACAGTTTGTATTGAGTGGCGGCAAGTGATTAGGGAAATATGTCACTATCTAGATAAGCTTATCAAACGGTAGCATGGACAAAATAGTTAGCTCAAATTGGGCTATTTTGGGCTTAATTACATTGATCTTTAGCAATGTTGAAATTTACAATGTGTACAAATAGGGTTTACAAGAGGGATATTTTGGTGGGTTAAAGCGGCCAAGTTCGATTTTGAGAGGCAGAGTACCAAATCGAACTTGCCAGAAAACTACGATATTCCCTTTTATTTTGGAGATACATTTCACATATATTCAGTTGAATTGATCATTTAGATGCTTTATAATATATACGCTTTTTTAAATAACAAAATATAAACGTTTGGTATGTGCAAGCTTTTATTAAGCAAATAAATGTATAAAAACAGGACCAATGATATCATAATGAAGAACTACAATTACTTGCATATCTGCAGATGATAACAATTTAAATGGAAATTATATTCATTTTAAAATGATGTTTGAAAATTGTGTAACGGTAGGGACACATTTTCATTAAGTTGCTCACAAAAGGATAATTAGCTCCACAGGGGCTATGCCTTTAAAACCTATTGTCATCTTCTTCTCAAGAGGCAAGTAGTCCTTGTATATATGACTCTTTGTCAAAAGGACCTTATTATTGATAGATTTGGTGACACTATTAAAGTGAAACAGATTATCTTTCTTAAAATTTTATTTGGTTTTGATAAGCTACAAAATAACTAATATGCCTATTGAAGTTCATATCTCATCACTGGATTTGCAAATATGTCCATTTGTGCATGATATCTCTAAAATGCTTGATTTTATGGAAAAATCAAGAAAACATTTCAAATACGTTTAATATTCGAAATTATGCATCCAATTAATCTACCTATTAGTTACAATACCTAATAAACACTATCGAATATATCTACCTGTCGGCTTATGACAACGTTTCAAAATTACGTTTGGCGAATTTGCGCATACTTTTGAAAGCGGCGATAAACCACATATCACCTCACCTCACTCAGGGATCTTATAACACCTGTATTATACTTCCCTGCCTCACCTCGCCGAATTTGCGCGCACCACTCGAGCCTCATTGTCCGGTTTTCGATCAAAATCCCGACTTTGAATGGCCGTATTTTCGTTCTAATGTGCTGATTGACCTTTAACTTGTTATTTTCAGTAACAGTTAGTGGTTACCGATGTAATAATATCGATTTCAAAATTTGACATAATATTATGTGACCCTATCAACATACTATGTGTCTCCTTTTAATCCTATGCTATACCTTATTACATGTGTGTAGCCTTCTCACTACCCAAATGAGGGCTACTCCATTACACATTTTAAAATTTTCTTTGAATGTTCGAGCAATTTCAATTTTTGGATCGATTACCGGTATCTGAAAGCACATCGCCTACATGCTTATTTCAGAATTATTGAAGCTATTTGGACCACAGGGGCATGGACTAAAACCTTTTTTCATCTTTTCCATAGAATGCTGAATTTTGTGTATAGACTCATTTGGAAATGAGGCTTATACATTTGGTGACCCTGTGGCTTCTATCCACACCAGAAAGCAAAATTAAATGTGAAGCCTGATAAGCTACAGAGCTAATTCAATAAATGGTTAGATATAACATTTAGACGGGGTACGGGATAGCTCAGTCGGCAAGAGCGTCGGTCTCACGTTGCTGAGGTCCGGGGTTCGAATCCCATCCAAGATCCAACCTAGAGTTCACCTCTGTTATAACGGTGAAAGAATGCCATATATATATATATATATATATATATTGGATATGCGCGCTATATTAATATCCATATAATAATAATAAAAATAAACATACACAAAAACTTTGATTTAACCAACATGAAAAATGCTAAATTTTTTAGAATCACTCTTATGATAGCATTCTTTAAGGGGTTAGTAAGACCAAACAAGTACGCGTGTATTTGCGACCAGAGAGACTCGTGTGCAAATCTACATTTATTTTATACCTACTTTGTTACGCATACATTTGATGACCTTTTGGCTCTTATCCACACCCGAAATCAAAATTGAATATGAAGCCTGAGAAGCTACAGAGTCAATTCAATAAATGGTTAGATATAACATTTAGATAAAAACATACACAGAGAAAAACTTTGATTTAACGAACATGAAAAATGCTGCGAATGACTCTTATGATAGCATTCTTTATAAGGGGTTAGTGACACCAAACAAGAAAGCGTGTATTTGCGACCGGAAAGACCCGAGTGCAAGTCTACAATTTATTTTGTGCCTACTTTGTTATGCATAATTGTAACCTAAAGCTACAACGCAATGTACATAAACGCAAGACTAAACATGAAGACACATTGTTGAGTCATCATACGTACTGTAGTTTCGATTTCCTTCTGCCCGGCTTCAAAACCTGTCTGTGGCTATGATTAGAAATAAAATAGGGTCGCTAGGTATACAATTTTCGCATGAAATATGATCAACAATTCCGAAGATGAAATGGTATTTTTGTGACGCAACATCCGGGTTGTTGGATTTTCCAACCTGTAAACCATTAAATGTGACATTAAAGTCTTGAATTTAGCTCATTATAAAGTAAGTGTGTGAAACAAGCCGTATCTTCTTTAAATATCATTTAGTACTTATCTAAAGTAAAGCTATATAATACCTATGCTACCAAGATTTCATTGTTACTTTAAAATATCATTTCACCTACTATAGTAGGCCTACTTTTCTAAAGGAAAAGTATTTACCGTATATCCTCGAATAGACGCCGGGTCTCCAATAGAGGCGGGGGTATGGCTTTTTAAAGTAAATACACGTCGGGTCTCGAATAGACTCCTGGTCTCGAATTAACGCCGGGTGATAAGTTGATCAATTAATGCTCCCGTAGTTGAATTGAAATAAATTATTCCCCCTTTACACCTTCTATAATATTTGTTCCTACTAAAAAATAGATAGACGCCGGCCTCGAATAGACGCCGGGTCTCAAATACACGCCGGGGGTAAAGGGGGTCTGAAAAAATACACGCCGGGGGCGTCTATTCGAGGAAATACGGTAATATATAATGCCTATGCTACTAAAATTTCATTGTTACTATAGGTTTTACTTCCTTGTTGCTGAGTCATCTGGCGTAAAGGCGTTCAACGTAAAAAAATGACATAGAGATTGTTCCGCTCTGTTGCCGTCTATAAAATATGTTTTTACAGAGATCATAATGTCAGACTGATTTCCTAGAAGG